>OX421276.1:5020000-10020000 GCA_949125355.1 Agriopis leucophaearia | reverse complement strand
CGCTATCAATGATGTATATAACCAAATTGATTATACCCAATTGGTTTATACCCAAATTGGTTCATTGTGTTAATATAAGTGTCAAATACTTAGCATAATCTATCTAAGTATACATGCATATAATAAAAAAGTAGAGATAAAGAAAATCTGCAATTGCGAAATATAAAAAAAAATACACACATCGTCTTAAAATAAACAGCTAAACACGTTAAGACAGATTTTAGAAGAAAAAAAAACTGTTTGTTTGTTTGTCCACGCACATCTCCTAAACCAATGGACGGATTTAAATGCGGTTTTCTCGAATATGTTAAGCTATGATCAGATTGAAGTATAGGCTATGTTATTTTGCGCAAGGGCCGGATTAAGGGAGGAAAAAAGGATTGAAAGTTTATATGAAAATCTACGCGTACGAATTCGCGGGCAACAGCATTAGTGTGCAATAAATGATTTGACTTTGACTTTAACACGGGTGAAACTGCGGGCACAGCTAATAACGTACGAGTTAATAACTTTTAAGCTATTTCCTGACCATAACATTCGGACGCCAGCCGCTTGGTAGACACTATAATGGATATAAACAAACATGTAACTGGACCCTTCGCAGAAGTTTGATTGTCCTCAGCAGTGCACGATATGATCATAACATAGGCAATGAAACTCGATAACTGAAGGCGTCCCATGGAGTCTAAGGACACCATGAAATAAACATTACAGAGAATGACACCTTCTAAGAATCATTTGTTAACACGAATTGATTCTTGTAATAATGTACAGGCTATGCTTCTGGTTAAAGAACTTTATTTCTCAACAAGAAATTTAACAGTTTCGCTTATGTGAGAAATTAATAATTTAGTAACTGATGTAT
Organism: Agriopis leucophaearia; assembly: GCA_949125355.1. Lineage (NCBI taxonomy): Eukaryota > Metazoa > Arthropoda > Insecta > Lepidoptera > Geometridae > Agriopis > Agriopis leucophaearia. Next base: position 10,019,135 of record OX421276.1, on the reverse strand, counting down.
TATAAATGAAGGAAACACAAAAAAAGCCTTAAATAATAAATTTAAACTAAAAATCTAAAACAAGATTTTGTCCGTGTGTACCGAGCACGCTGGCTGCATTCCCGCGTTCCGTAACTAATTACTTATACTTCGATATTTTGATAAACTTAAATAAACTATAATAATATTTTTAACATAGTACCATAACAATGAAGATAGTGATAAAAAGAAAGTAATAAAATTGATAATGTAAAAAGAACAATGGCAAATATACCACTAACTTATAGACTAACTTTGTATTATAAAAACGTAGAGATAAAAAAATCTGTACTTGCGAGATAACAAAAAAAAAACCACACAGGTGACCTAAAATAAGCAGCTGAACATGTTAAGGCAGTTTTTAGATTTTTTTTATTGTTTGTTCAAGCACAACTAAACCCCTGGAAGAAAATGCGGACGGATTTAAATGCGTATATTAAATGCTCTATAAATTTTTGCGAAGTAATAGTATGTATCATGAGGACGGACATAGGCAAATTTTTTCTGAAGAAATCGCGGATGAAGTCTCGGGTACAGCTAGTATCATATACCTATGTGAAAGTATGGATGGATGGATGTTTGTTACTCAATCACGCAGAAACGTCTGGATGGATTTGGATGAAATTTGGAATATACATTGCTTATGTCCTGGATTAAGGCATATGCTACTTTTCATCATCACCATCATCACCGCGCGGGTGAAACCGCGGGGCGCAGTTAGTTACTTTTAATAGTTAAAATTTAATAAAAAATCTGTGGAAATGTGTAAAACAGTACTTATTAACCATGTATTTTCTTTATCTTCGCTTCTGCAGAGCAGTCTATAAACACTTCCGGAGCTTCGAATCATAAAGCGAGCTTGCATTGCTGGCTATCAGTAAATTTCCATTTCCACGGCAAAATTCATTTTCCTTTGCACTCAAACAAATGAAATTACTGCAGTGTGCTTAACTATATGTATGTTATGATGACTCCTGAGATCGCAATAACCTCTAAAGATTTCTGCATCAAAGGGAATATGGAACAATGAATAGATGAATATTTTTGAATAATTTGCAACGAATGAAACTATACACCGGCGTCTTCATACACATAAATAAAACCGGCCAAGTGCGAGTCGCGCATTGAGAGTTCCGTTCCGTACCATCACAAAATACAAAAAGTAGTGCAAAAAGACGTTACACCCAGGCTATCAACCTATCCAAATACCGACCACGCCCGACGTTGCTTGGCGGTGAACAGAAATTTGTCACCGACTCGCACTTGGCCATTATTTGTTATTTGTTGTTTTACTTTAGAGTGTGTATAATAATCATGTAAACTTTGACGCTTGTACGCATTACTGTTTTTACATTAGAGCAAATACAAAAATAGATATTTAAAAAAAAACGTTTGTTGTATGGAAGGACCCTTTAGTTTTGACTTTTCTACTTTATTATTATTTCTTAGTCAATCCGCCGTAACATTACTCATTCTGTGAAAATTTCCGCTGGCTATCTATTACGGTTTGAAAGATACAGCCGTAAAAAGTTAGGACAGACGGACAGACAACGTGGGCTTAGTAATAGGGTCCCGTTTACACCCTTTGGGTACAGAACGCTAAAAACAGTATAATAATTATCAATATAAAATACCGACTTCATTAAAATGTCGGAGTTGGACCAGATTGAAATGGGACCACACGGGAAGCACCAGCTTTCAAATAAAAAAAGAATCATCAGAATCGGTTCACCCAGTCAAAAGTAATGAGGTAACAAATAAAAATAAAAAAAACAGTTAAATTTAAAACTTCCTCCTTTTTGGAAGTCGGTTAAAAGACGATAAGTAACGTTTCTTTGTTTAATATACTTTGTTGTACAAAATAGTAAACAAAGAAAAGTAACGTTCCTTTGTTTACTATTTGTAACCTTCTACGTGCAAGGAAACGCTAGCTGCGGACGAAACACCTGTAAGATGCACTGAAAATAAAAGACGGTTCAGAAAGTAGCTTCCCAAATTATTGCGAACATGACCATTAAACCAACCTCGCATTCCTAACCTTTTCATTTTACTGTCTTTTATGCGCATTAATGTTTTACTTCCACATAGACCTTTCGAATCGTCATGCTCTTAATACGCTAAAATAACTGTCAAAATATCTGTATTTATTGTATTTTACGAGGCAATAATAAGCAGTCTGCTGAAGCGGCTGGAATGCCCTTGAGGAGAGCTCCCGTGCATTGGTGCGGGATACGTATTTTATGGTCAAGTTAATTTCCTCTATTGAACGGGTTTTTTATGATGAATAAAAACAAGCTTCATTTTACGATGCTATATATTTAGGCGGGGTTATCTTGGTGCTCTGTATTGAATCAATATTATCGCTGTATGCGTTTGCGTACCTTAACATGTTCAAGAAAGTTAAAACAACGCACTTATACAATACGATATTTGTTATGTTATCGGTAAAACACAACTTTTTGTTGTTTCACTTTACGCGAATTATGAAATAATTTTGTGTGCTATGCAAACATGCTACAATAACTTTGTGTATATGGAACAATTACGCTCCCCGGTCTAATAAAATTAAACAATACAAAATTATACAGCCTCTATAATTACAGTAAAAAAAAACAACTACCTGCATAGGCTTGTAATAATGGCATAAAAATAAATCGTAAATTTGTTTAATATTACGACTGAAGGACTCTGTCACACATGACCATGAAAAAAAAAAAAAAAAAAAAACTGACGCTAAGGTATGTTTAACCAATAATCTATATCTATACATATAATAAGTAAAAACGTAGAGATAAGAAAATCTGTAAATGCGAGATATAAAAAAAACACACAGGGCGTCTTGAAATAAGTACCTGAACACGTTAAGACAGTTTTTAGAATTTTCGTCTGTTTGTTTGACCACGAAAATCTCCTAAACCACTGGACGGATTTAAATGCGGTTCTCACGAATATTCTTAGCTACGACCAGATCGAAGTATAGGCTATATTATTTTGCGAAAGGGCCAGATGAAAGTTTATAAGAAAATCTACATGTAAGAAGTCGCGGGCAGCACTAGTAACATATATTTCTATTTTAAAGCGAATAACTAAACACATACGAGGATCAAGTCGAAGGTGTAAAGGTATTGAAGAAATTGGATAATGTCCACGATGCCTACAACATCTAGTAAGCTTGTTAGCCCAAGACGGGTGTAGCATACGGGTGTACTCGTAGCATGCCTTAACCTACTTTAGAGTTAACTTCAAAGTGTAGCAACAAAAACTCGCATATCGAAAAAATAAATGAAAGTCTAGTCATATATGAATGTTGGTAGTATCGTGGGGAAAGAACACTCAAAGGGAAATAATGAAGTGCCCGTGTCAAATTACTCACGGAACTACTGGTCAGTAGTGTAGAAGGGAAAAAAATTACCTGTTCCAATCTGCATCCACTGCATAAATCTAATTGCTTGTAGGCAATAAATATTCTTCTTTTTATTCCATTATAATACATTTCGCGAATGGATTAGATTCTACTGTTTTTTATATTTCACTGTAATCCATTATCGGCAATCAACTTTTTTTTTTTTTGTGCATTTTAGCGTATTTTTTTTTTCGATATTTACGTTTTAACACACGACACTAGGCCTCCCACTAGATGGACCGACGACATCGTGAGAGTCGCGAGCATGCATTGGATGCAGATGGCAGGCTGTCGATCAGTGTGGAAGTCAAATGGGGAGGCAGGGAGTGCGTACACGGCACTACCAGCAGTGTAGCTTGGTAGTGCCGTGAGGGGTTTTCTTCAAACGAAAACGGCCCATTACCACCCATACATTGTGGACTTTCCTTGGATACGTACCAAACGTTTCGATTCTACGTTTCTAATCCATACGGCCAAGGATTGGAACAACTTGCCGGCTTCCTTGTTACCTGAGAGATATAATCTGGGCCTTTTCAAGGCAAGACTGAATAGGTATCTTCTAAGTCTGCGTGTTTCATCTTCGACCACATCGTCGTTTACCAACAGGCGAGTTGGTCAAACGCGGACTTTTTCGCGATAAAAAAAAACGAATTGCTTCAATATTTCAGAGTGATTGCGTTTGCTAAACTCTGCTCTCCACGATTGGCTTTCCTACGTATCAAACTTATCACAACATGCATAAAGTTGCTCCGAACAAAGTTTGAAGATATTGTTGTTTACGTACAGCGGTCGAGAACGGCTTGCATTTTCATAATACGGAATACGGACCATCCTGTGCAGCCAGCCGTCCATTAGCTAAGAATGGTTTAAATAATAATTTTAGAAATACGAATGTAACATTTAATAATACTTTTAGAAATCCATGTGTTTTATGTTAGTAATTAAAAGCAAAGTATAATTTTTGTACAAGTAAAAATGTGTATAATTTGTCCCATTATCCTTACCAGAATCTTCAGTATTAGTTATTTTGAATTAACCAAACTACTGAAACGATTTTAACGGTAACAACGGCGTTCAGAGGTAACAAAAAACCCTTTCCTATATAGCGCCATTAAAGACACTATTAAACTGAGAATTTTAATTTGTAACCGTCCTTTTGCCGTAAACGCGTAAAAACTTGACGAAACGGGACTATTCGAATGAGCAGAAATTACAAATTATGTTCAAGTGCGAATCATAGGACATACTTTATCTCGTATGAAAACTTTTAAAGATCACTTTAATGCAAGTATGTTTCATTTTTACGATCTTTTGATATTGTTCAATGCGTATTTGCAAAGATATTCGTTGTTTATGGTCTTTTAAAACATGGTTTTACTCCGCCAGACGGCAATAACAATATCGGAACAGGACGGGTTGTGTATAAAATGTTGCAGTTTACAATGTCGTAAAGTAACAGTGCACAGTTTTGAATCTTAATTTGACGAGTATTCTATATGCTCATGATGGGGAATAGGGATGATATGGGTACTTTAAAATACATAAACTTGACATGTAACTACAATAAACTGGCCAAGTGAGAATCAGGCCCGTGCACTGAGGGTTCCGTACCACAACATTAACTGTAATGACAACTTTTTTTGACATATTCCGAGAGTCAAATCGATGAGATAGGGGCAAAAAAGCCGATAATGATTGACTGTTAGAAAATTGTACTTAATTTTATTTGACATTTAGGAAAATGTATTGATTATTATTTTGGTTGACATTTAAACTATAACCAGACAGTATTTGCATGCATTTGTAGTTTCTAATGTATTATAAACTTTTTTTCTTGTATTATTGTGTGAGATAAATGTAATTGAGCAAATTTTATCTCAATAAAGTTTTTTTTTAAGTTTTACTTGAATTATTTACTAACTACTAAAGTACAAAAGTGTAAAAAGACTAGCGGTCACCCATCCAAGTACCTACCGCGCCCGACGTTGCTTAACTTGGTGAAGAGAAATTAGTCACCGACTTGCACTTGGTCAATGTTTATTATTTGTTTATTTACTTTAGAATGTGTACTATGACCATGCCAAGTTTGACGCTTTTACATGTTACCGTTTCTTATTTGGGTACGGAACCCTAAAAACCGGTATTCTACAATGAAAAATACAAAAACTATTATCTAAATAGCTAATAGCAATCCAGCTGAACGCGGTGTTCAGTTGTTTTACATTACGGAGCTGTTTTGTAAAATAACTAGTGGTATTGTTAAACAGCTGATTCGGCAATCCATCTGCGACATGTATCTACCGTGCTGGGGGTTTCTGCAGAAATGTCATTACCCGACAAAGAACTAAAGTAACATACATTAGCACACAAAGGTTGACAAGCTGAAATGGCCATGGACTGACCATGGGTAGACGGGTTTGACAGTAGAGAGAGACTGTATCTGCAAATGTAGAGTAGAATGCTTTACGGCCAGGTAGAGCGATGCGATCTGTCAAAGGAGGCTGGAGCCATGTGGAAGAGAAAAGTGGAAGATCGTGACTTGCGGCGTTCTTTAGGCGAGGCCTATACCTAAAGGCTTAATATTCCAATTAAAAACATAAGGCAATGTGTGATAATTGCGAAAACTTAAGAAATCATTACCTAAACGCTGTTGATGATTACCATTTAATTCAACCAAATCAGAACTGTTTTCATAGCCATACGAATTCGCCATTTTTGAATTCGCTATTATAGTTGTTGTTATCAGTTAGAAGCGTCGTGTTTTGCTGGAATTATAATCACAGTCATTATTCGTAAATCACAGCTATGTTATTTTATATTTAAAGGGATAGAGTATCTGCTTCTCGAGCGAATTATAGTAATTTGCATTAATGATGTTTGCATAGGCGCCATTGAATTGTGCAATTCATTCTCATTATCGACGCGATAAACTTTAATCAACACGCACACGAACTGTTTTAAATAAATCATTTCCATGCAAATAGTGTGTCGTTGGTAAAATGTGGAAAATAGTGTAGTGGAATATGTAAATTTTGTTGATATTGCTTTCCCTCGGAGCCTTTGGGATTTTATGACGTCACTATACATGGTATTATTATCCTGTGAGCGACCCACAACGTACTTGATTCCGATACCAATACATTCTGATACCTTGAATCTATAATTGCTCAAATCCTAATTTCACTCAAACAATGCACCGAGCTTCCAGTGGATGCAGATGGCAGGCTGTCGTTCAGTGCGGAGTTCTAAGGGAGTGTGGAGGCCTACGTTCAGCAGTGGGCGTCTTTTGGCTGATGATGATGTAAACTGTAGTAACAGAAGGACAAGTGGGAAATTCAATAACTTTTTAGAAAACAACAACGAATATTGTAGCTAGTAAAATAAGTTTGCCAGTTGGATAATGGTATACCTCAAATACGTTATGGTATACCTACCACGAGACCGCAAAAGGAAATAGATTGCAAACTTGATTTAATGTTCCGTTTGGCCTTTTCGCCACATGCCGTTCTTTCATTCATTCATTCATTCGTATTGTTCTACACGAGAAACAATAGGTTTAATTAACGTACTCAACACATTCTATCCAGACACACAATAACTTCTAATTGGTCGAGGCATGCTCTTATCGTGTCACCGGCGCGGCTGTTGCTATCGCGTGCTGTAATTAACGCAATGATAAACGTTTGCGCACCCCTAATTGAAGCTGACACTAGATAGATATGTGTGAATATGTAATGCGAGGCCCACACCGCAGGAGGCACACCTAAGGGATAGAGTACGGTTGAATTTGATGCGAATTCCGTAGTCAACAAGCAGTGTGTTTCTTACAACAAAACGCGGAAAAAAAAACCTTAGATGGCAACACTGAATGTTATCAGTATAGGTACGTAGGATGATTATGGAGCGGCGTTATATATTTAAAAAAAAAAAAAAAAATCCGCGCTAAACATTGCTGCCAGTCCATGATGTTCGAATTATTTTCACCCGTACACTACCCCGTCCCGCGCGTACCCTTCCAACCTCCACAATAGCTGCAAATATTGGCAATATAGCCACCCTTGACAGCTTTCAAATTCATACCAATTCAATGACAGTAGCCGCTCCATAGTCTACCTGTCTACCATATCAGTAAAACAATTATGACACTTGGTTTGTTTGTTTGACGTTAATCAGAGACAAACATGTCGCTATTAGAAAGAAATGCCTTTGACAAAATATACAGGGTTGTCCCGATAGTGTTCCGTGGGGTTGTCTAAATTTAGATTTGTTGCGTGCCATCAAACGAATAGTGTAGCCGCATTAATTGCAATACATATTGGCTTAGTGGCAAAGCCTTAACTGATCCCACGTCCCAGTTTATAAAAATGCATATAGTTGACGCGGCTAGTGTTAGAAGTGGTCGCTTGACACTCGGTGCTAAATAATAGGAGTCGCGACCAAATTCAGCCTTAGCCAATCTCTTTGACGGGCCACATGCTGTGTGGATCTCGCTTTACACATTCACACGTATCTAGTCAGCAAACGGTAATGAAGACGTCTTGCGTTCAGAGTGAAAAATATTTCACAAAATAGACGCAATAAAATAATATTAGTAAAAGTAAATACCTAAGTGTCTCTTTAATTAATTCCTCAGCGTACTTGAAACCCTGACTCTCACAGGTGTGATAAAAATTCTGGTTGCCGTTCTCATACATGTGGTATTGTTTCTTTCCCCATCACACTTACGAGCATGTCAATATGATAGAATAGAGGATAACAGATGTCTTAACGAATATCTCAGATCTAGGAATAACTCAGCTGATTCCGATTAGAGAAATAAATTAACACAAATTCAATGTTTGATTAACTACTTAAATGGTTATCAAAACTGTTTAGTACAATATAATGGGAGAAAAATCTTTCTCTTTACAGAATAAATACCTGGTTCTGGAACTAAAATACAGCTTTGAGCGACCCCCAAGGAATGAAGAGTAGTTTTGCTTGCTTTGATCGTCTTGTCTATAAACAGAAGTTGCGTCGAGGGATTCGAGATTCATTTTATTTGAGACAACTTTAGTGCTTTGTATTCTGTGCATAACAATACCCGTAGTTTGATTTTTGCTATTATGTTATTCCTTTTAATATTGAGCTATATTCTATGTAAGACTTTTTAACAAGGTTTTTAGCTTCACCTGTAACTGTGTAAAAAAACTTTTTTTTATTTTTGTGTAGATTTAAAACTATGCAAAGAATTATCTAATACACATACTAAAGCTACTCGGAAACGCCGCAGGAGGGAGCTCATTCCACAAACTGCAGGTGTGAGACAAAAAGGAGCGCGTAAAACGCACAGTGTGAGATTTCCACTGATCTATGATATGTGGATGAACTTTCAGGCGGTGGCGGCTGCTGCGATGAAAAAACCGCGATGCCGGCATCAGATCGAACAGTTCTTCGTAACATTCCCGTTGTAAACGCGATAAAAGACAGAATGAGACCCAACGTCTCTGCGCATGCTGAGCGGCTCTAGGTGGTCAGTGAGCTTATCAAAAAAACTGTCCGATAGCTTCATACATAAATATCAATGTATAAGCCTATTTCTCTGGGCACAAAATGTACGTACTCTATACAGCTATAAGCAGCTAAGTGACAGTGAACCCATGTTGTTCACGCACACCGTATTTACCTATAAGTTTCAAGGAAACCATCAGCTATATCTGAACCAAGTATTTACTACTTGTAGTAAGAATTCTTGAACAAACAATCAACAGGTGAGCGCTAGTTCGTGTGGCTAATCATGTAGGTATCAACTCTAACGCTGTGGCGCTGTGGGTTCAAAGGTTATGCAAATTACCTGTGCACCCACTAGTGGGTGAAGCCGGTGGGTGGACGGGTCGTGACCCATACAAAAATGAATGAAATGAAAACGTAACTTTTCACGTAGGTTACTTTTCAGCCCATAAAAAATGTCGAATTATGTAGTCAACACAAAGATATTTAAAACTATGGATCTAGTCTGCACTCAAAAATGTCTATTCAAAGATAGACTAAAACCATAGTAATAATTGGTGAAAGTTATAAATTCTTAGCAAATTTTGTTAAAACAATATAAAATACCACAAAATTAAGTATATTATATACTAGCTTTTTTGCCCGCGACTTCGTACGCGTAGATTTTCATATAAACCTTCAATTCGTTTTTCTTCCCTTAATCCGGCCTTGCGCAAAATAACATAGCATATACTTCAATCTGGTCATAGCTAAGCATATTCGTGAAAACCGCATTTAAATCCGTCCGCATTTTCTTCCAGGGGTGTAGATGTGCGAACAAACAAACAAAAATTCTAAAAACTGCCTTAACATGTTCAGCTGTTTATTTCAAGTCGCCCTGTGTGAAGTATTGATAGAATCATAAAAGTAATAAATAACACCGTCAACAGTTTTCAAATCAAAAAGATAATGTGACCACAGTGCAGAGCATGTTTTGAAATTTTCTTTTTGTCTAAACCATTAAAATTATATTTCCGGCCAGTTTCGCTGGCCACGGAACCCTGACATAATGCTTGTCTTAACACGCTCTTGGCTAGTTATTTCTTATTTTGCGTGCATTTGTATGTATACCTTGATTAAAAAGCCATGAAATGGAACTACTCTATTTATCTGTTAAAATATCACAGTAAAATAAAATTATTTCTATATTCTTATTCTTATTGCAAATATACACTGTATTCTTCTAAAAGCTAAGTTTATATACCCTGCATAAAGGGTGCAGCAATGACTTATGTAGTGGCTGTTCACAAAACCAGACCACAGACAAACATATAAATTTAAGTATAGTTAAATCTATTACATAAATATTATATATAATATTCAAACTTAACCTAGGGTGAAGTAATTTTACAAAACAAAAAAAAACGTACTTAGTGTGATAGGTTACTTAATTATATATGAGATGATACAAAACTTATGACGCTACTTTCTTAACTATTTATATATCGATATTTATTTTCTAATTATAATTTTCTAAAATTAATCGTCGAAAAAATCTTTTATCTCGTAATAACATTTTTGGGTTAGAAACTTACGAAGTTGGTTCTGGAAAAATGTTATTATTTATTTCTTTCTTTATTGCGTCCGGAATTTTGTTGTATAGGTTTATTTTCATGTACAAAGGACCTTTTTTGAATATTTCTATTCGCGGGACTGTATTAAAATAGGATGCGGTATATTTTGTGTTTTAAATGCTAACATAGAATAAAACCATGAGAATGTAATATGGAGCTTGGAGCTTCCCGGTGTGGTACTGGATGTAGATGCGACCTGGGCTATAGGGACAACGTCATGTATGCGGTCGGCTAGGTCTGCCAGCACATCGAGTGATGACGTCATCTGCTGCGAAGCAATGATGGTCTGCGTGCTGTTCGGTAGGCGGCTGGTCCAAATCATGCGTAAAAAGTCTTCTGGAACTCCGGGGCCTGCTAGGTGTCGTAGATGACGTAAGAATTGAGAAGGCTTACGATCACCTAGCTCCTCGTGTGTTAAAAGTTGCTGTACCTTTTTTCTCTTGATGCGGACAAACGTTTAATTAGCTCCAGCTTGAGTTTTTCGTACTTCTCGGTCACAGGCGGGTTGACGATGATATCTTCGACTTCAGCTGCGTATTGCGGGTCAAGTTGTCCAATCACATAGTAGAACTTGGTGCTATCTGCAGTGATGTTGGAAAACGCGAATTGGCCTTCGATCTGGGCGAACCAAATCGCCGGCTTCTCGGGCCAAAACGGTGGAATTCGCACGCCAACTCGGAATACATTGTCATCATCTTTATTCTTCGTGTCAGCCGCAGTGCTATCAGTACGATCTAGCGGCATTCTGACCTTTGTCGGTGGTGTACGGTCCATTCAGTGGTCACTAATTATAGTGGATTTGTACTATTTATATAGAAGGAGAGGGTTAAGCTACCGACAATGGAAGAAAATAGCTGAGTCCGAAAGAAATTATAAATTTAATGCAAAGAAAAATCTTAGACAAATCTTAGAAAAAGCGAATGACAATTCCATTTGAAAATCGGTGTTCTTTTATTTTTTTCTTTTCGCGCCCCAGCGCCACACGTCGTGGAAAATTGGAATGAAATTCACGAAGGTTGGCGCAAGGAGTACGAGTACGCCACACTCCTACTCCATGAACTGGAATGAATCACCAAAGAGGTTGTAAGGCCTATAACATGCTTGATCTACAGGTTCATTCATCTAAGAAGGTTAAGGAACCTTCTTTAAATTTAAACTGATTAACCGAATGACCATGTTGACAGTTGACATAGTTGACAGTTTCAAAATTTTAATGGCTATGTCAATAAAATTCTCTTTACTTTGGATCTCCTTGCTTGAGGCTATGTGACTATCCTCATATTACGTTTCGGGTAACGAAGAAATAAATCATTGATTTTTATTTTCGTTTATGTAAAAATAAAGAATTAAAATAAATGATATAAGATAGCCTATGTTTTAATCTGGTAATTTCTAAGCATATTCGTGAAAACCGCATTAAAATCCGTCCAGTGGTTTAGGAGATGTGCGCGGACAAACAAACAAACAAACAAACAAACAAACAAACAAACAAACAGACAAAAATTCTAAAAACTGTCCTATCGTGTTCAGCTGCTTATTTTAAGACGACCTGTGTGATTTTTTTTTGTTATCTCGCAATTACAGATTTTTTTATCTCTACGTTTTTATTATATGTATAGAATAGATAGATATAGATAGATAGACTATTGTTTTGTTATGTACCTATTTTCGAATAGGTACTTTAAAAAAATAGGTTATGAAATTATTATTATTTTGTAGCAGGTTGAATTTTTAAATTTTGAATTGCTGGGATCAACCAGTTTTTAATCTGACACTTAAGTCGTCTGATACTTAACATTTTACGTCATACTCTTGTTTTATTAATTTTATTCTTCCTATAAATAAATGTTTATTACATCCGAACTGTCACTTTGACATTGACAAGAAGGTGATATTTATTTGATGTTTATTGAAATTTGCTGGATGCGCTGCCAACTGGTAGTGGGCTTGGGCATTTGGATTGTCTTTAGATCTTCAACGGTCTAGGCAATCTAATTGTTTTTGTCGTGTTATTGTTAGCTTGTATTTTGTTTATTTAAAAAGGGCATTTTAAAAATAATTACATCTTTGATAAGAATTTATGAATTTAACCATAGTAAGCTGTGCTTGCAGACTACATATTTTGAGATCGTTAGTATATTTCCTAGAAGGTTATAACGACATACGATGTTATTTATATTGACGGTGTAGTTTATAGGTTTATGCCAGCGGGCAGCGGTTTATCAGATTAGTTTTATATATTAGTTAATTAATAAAGGATAGCTAGTTGTGATTCCAAATAAGTATGTATTATTTTCTTAAGTTTTTTTTAAGTCTTATCTTATGCATTAAATTAGGATATTTTTTTTCCGTGAATTTCGCACTAGACCATATCCATGTGTTTGCAAATCAATGATTGACTTATCGAAAAAACTTGTCTGGAGTAGAATGAGTTCTTGAGTTTTTTAAAGTCATCATACCTTCGTGTTGTGCCAATGATAAATCTCTATACTTAGCACACAGTTTCTTTGATACCAATTTTTTTTTACACCAATATGTCAGTCAAACGTCAGGCGCTATTTTGTAACCAATTTATTTATTTTCAATTCAATGGATTTTTATTTGTGTTGCGAATGGTGGAAATCGTCTGTCCCCGGTAAAATATATTGATGATATTCTCACGATTTTATGAATGTATCATATATCATTACGATCTTATTTTTTTTTTTATATTTAGTACTTAGGTTCTGTCCAAAAAAATCAATTAAATTTTATTACATAATGAAACAGAATTCCCCCATATTACGTATGCATTATCTCAATTTTTCAGTCCATAGATCTGATTATATATCGGGAAATTTCAGTCCCAGTCTCAGATCGTGAACACTGACTCTAATTAGGCTTTTTTAAAGCTGAAACAGTAGTTCTCATTATTATTTTTTTCACTTCAGAACTCCGTCAGTTATAAGCCGATTTATGAAACAAGTGGATCAAATTAAAAAATCACTTCAAAAATATATGAAAAACGTAATACTTAAGTGCCTATAAAATTTGATCGTTGCCCGCGATTTCCCTGGGATCCCATTATCAGATCCTGACTTGGTAACAATGGGACCAATATGGAAGTGGGACCAAATTGGAAGTATACTGAACTAAAGAAAAATAATATTAAATCAGTTACCAGTTGGCGAAAAGAAATCGGTGAACATAGATAAAAAAATAAAATACAGTGGAACATCATAGAACCGTCCTACTTTTTTGAAGTCGGTTAATTATTTGAAAGGATATACTCCATATCTGAACTCGGGTGTCCATTGTTCCAGGTCTACAGTTGCGGAGCATAGAGGAGCCCCCGGCTGGCGCGGGCGGCGCCCTGCCCGCGCCAACCTGCTATGACGCCGAGTGCGCCAGGACCGAAGCGTGGCTCGACGAGAACCAGGAATTCGTACATGATTACTTTCTAAGGTAAGAAAAGCTTGAGACCACAGTTTTTTTCTTTTAATTAAAACGGCTGTCAAAACATTTTTGTAAAAAAATTGTTGTAGCCACTTGTACCCATAGCAAATGTGACGCGGAGTTGACGCACGACGCGTTGACATAAATAAGAATGTTTAATCACATTTCTGTCACAATATCTGGTGACAGAGTTTCCTTCTCATTTCCGTTCTATTTGCTTCTCTTTTCTGTGATAGATACGATGTAGCGCTAAGCGCAGCAAGGGTCTGTGGAATGCTCTGCCTGAATGGGTGTTTCGAGATAGTTGCAATCTGGGTGTCTTTCAATCGCTTTCATCTATGCAAACATGCTCCATGGTAGACCGCATCATCCCTTAATATCACGTGAAAAGGCGGTCATACGCAAGCTTATTATAAAATTAAAAAAACTAAGACATAAGTCGAATGATGACATCCTAAACGAAGATCGCCGTATGCTGTTGAAACTATAGTCGGAGTATGCGACCTAATCTTACGTGAGTAATTCCCGTGTAATATGAATAAAATCCTAAACGAACTTATATTCCCGTGAACATGGTGCATGTAACTGCGCCGAAATATCGGAAGCTCCTTCCACAACCTTACCACGGTAAATATCCCGTAAATAATCATATAACTTTAGTTTATGATTGAAACCATTTCTTAGTCATTCTTATTAAAATGGAAACCTTGAAGATCGATTTATCCTTCAAAAATCATGTAACTCTTGACCCAAAGAAAAAATCAAGAATTAGATAAATTTTATGTAAATTAAACATATTAACGCTTCCGCATTTCTGTTGTGATTCAAGAATTCGCCTTACAGAATTCGAATTAGGTTTTTGTCTTGAATCTCGTTGAAAATGAGACCAGCTGCTGAATAATTCATTAATACAGGCACATTTTGAAAATTGCTTTTCCGATTTTACTTTACTGCGTAAACCGATAAGAATTCTGCAGAAAATAAAAAAACTTTTTTAAGTTAATTAATTTTCACCATCATTATCATTCACGACCTTCCTTATCCATGCTATATAAGCTTCTGCTATGATATCTACCTAGGTTCTGTGCTAAACCTCGGCCACCACTAACAACCTCAGATCAGACAAATAAGAGATATGCTAAGGTAGCGTGGCGGGTGTGAACGCATCAGCCCTAAATGAGGCTTGATACCTTTGGTCGAACTCACGCTTCAGGCGAGCTTGCCGCCTTTTTTGCATGTGGGCTATCAGTTTATTGGTGTCGCTGAAAGTGTGTGCGTGAAAAATAAGTAATTTTGCCAATTGATATAATTTATCAATATAAAAACCCGACTTCATAAAAATGTCAGAACTGGACCAAATTGAAATGGGACCACACAGGAAGCACTAGCTTTGAAATAAAAAAAGAATCATCAAAATCGGTTCATCCAGTTGAAAGTTCTAAAGTTTGTTACTTTAGAACTTTCGACTGTGTGAACATTTAAAAAAACAGTCGTATTGAGAACCTCCTCCTTTTTGGAAGTCGGTTAAAAAGAAGGAAAAAAAATTTGTGTTGATTTTCTTAATCACCTACGCGGTACGAATAACTAGCAGTAATCTTATACGATCCGATTAAAAGAATACTCTGAGCTTAATCTAAGTATATATTTATTTCAACACTTAAAGCTCGTTTCTCATCACTAATGTGATAAATGACATTAATTACCAGATTCGGGATTCGATAGGTACTCAAGACTTACCGCAACTGAGACCTTAAATGCAGATTACTTGAGTTCCATCTTGCTTCACATTAATATCTGGGGTAAAACACCGAGCATGATAGTTGCTTTTAATTTTAATCGTACTTAGAATTGGAAAAACTAACGTTATAGATCAGTGTCCCTAGTACGAGCACTTGCGAAAAAGTATTCGTTCCGTAAACGATAGCAAAATGTATGAAAAATTGAACAGCGCCTCTATCGGACGTAAAGGGAAACTGAATTTTTCATTAATTTGCTATCGTTTACGGAACGAATACTTTTTCGCAAGTTCTCGTACTAGCCCTCATAGTACTACTAATTTCAAAATTATCGTTGAATAATTTTTTCATACCATTAATCTTTCTCTGTACTTAAATAATTTGAAATCTAAAACAAGCTCTAATTAATACAGTAATTTATTAGCTTTGAAATGACACGCTTTGAGAGGGTTTCGAATTTTCAAGAACAATTTTGTTAGAGGGCTTCGTATAATCCCTTTGTTAATAATTACCTAAATAAGTTCTCGGCGCGTCGTCGGAAGTTTATTCAATGAATTTCTTAGAAACAAAGTTAAATTGTGTTATATTATTATATTACTCAAAGTTTAAAGTTGATCTATTATAACTTAATTTAAAATTTAAATGTTTACATAATTCATGGCCTGATGTCGACTAGCAAGCAATATAATATAATCTACTAACAATACTTTTATAATAAAAATCTTCGAATTCTTAATACTGGCGCCACAGCGTCAACATATGAATAAACCTTTTTGTAAAACAGGTTTTTTGGCTAAATGGTTTGCTTTAATTTTTTAAGATAATTTGAAGCGTGAATAACTAAGGTTGGTAGGTAGTTTAGGCAAGGTTGGTAGTTTAAGTTTGTTGTGTGCTTGACAACAAATACTCAACAATAACAATGTAAAAACTTTATTTGATAAAGTCCTGTGTAGTAATGAAATGAGTTCGCCTCTAAACCAAGTTAACTCAATAGTTGAGACCATAGTTAAGGCTCGTTTGCAGAGCTTCGAAGTTTATTAATAACCAGTAATATCTATTCAAGTTAGTACACAATGATGTTTATTTTTAATTTTTGTTAACATACATTCAACTATAGTTATATGATTATTTACGGGATATTTACCGTGGTAAGGTTGTGGAAGGAGCTCCCGATATTTCGGCGCAGTTACATGCACCATGTTCACGGGAAGACACATTCAACTATTTCTCAAGAATAGAATCATGGTTTAGAATAATTTGTTCGACAGAAAAATAAAACAAAGATGTCAGTAAAAATATTTTGAGCTTATGCTGCTAAGAGGTTCCGTAATGAAACAATGTGAAAGCTATAAACTTCCAACGTCTTATAATAGACAATATTTTTATTATTTCTCAAAAACAGAATTGTTTTTAGTTCCTTACTGTACCTATGAGAAAAACATCAAAAGACATTAATCTTAGTTTGAGACACGCATCTTGGGTAAAACGCTATACGACTCTCTTTATGGTATAGTATAAATGTCTAGTTATCGACAGTAGTAATAAACGCGCTTGCATCCCACTGCAACCGCATTAAATAGACAGCTAGAGTAATCAAATTATATGCTGTTTATAAATACTCCGAACATCATCCGCATGATCCTTCCACAACCTTACCACGGTAAATATTCCGTAAATAATCATTTAACTTTATCATCCGCATGCTCCAAAAACATGTGTCGAATTCAACTGTTTGATAATCCGTAGAAGAAATAAAGCTACAAACGTGAGTGTGTTGTTTTTGCACGTGAATAATGTTGGAGGCGAGGAGATGACAGATGGATGAAGAAGAATGAACAGCGGGGTGTGTCGAGACATTTGTATCTGCCACCCAGGTCGACGACATCGCGAGCAACACACACGTTGACACAGAAAATATACAAGTACCTGTACAGTAAACGAACTAGCTAAGAAACTATAACTCTAGGCGGTGAGTTTCAGCTTTAGGTGAAAAATGGGATGCAACCATCAAATAGGTGAGATGCACTCACAACACAAGTGACCCACCGGGCCACTTGTGCTTATTAACATTACCAATATTTTGAAGCGAACTATAGCCGTCGGCAGTATATAAATTATCTTCTCATCAATTTGCATTGAAAATCAATTGAAAATCATTGAAAATCAATTTGCATTTGAACGGTATTTGCCAGACGTATGCCTAAATACGCACACGCATTTTTGTACAACAGAGTCGCCAACTACTGTGAAATCCTAGACTGCACCCAATTCAAAGTTAAAAGAATCGTCAGAGAATGGCTTCTGACACGAACAGCCAAAGAGACGGAAGACCTATTCGTGCACATCGAGTGAAGCATTATGGGAGCGAGACCAACTCGAGGCTGGTGCTACGCAAGCAAATCCCTCCCCACACTAAGTTCCTCTCCCTTAATCCCCCTTCCCACTTCCCAAATTTGCTTTTAAATAACAATTTATTTTTAAAATTTAAATAGTCATAGCAGGGTTGATTTCAAATGGTAATGTCAATAAAGAAAATCAACGGACTCCATAGCACAGGCTTAGCCTAGTTTGGGGCCCACAGTTAAATCTATGTACACATATTTAGTATTTTGTTTTGGTAAATTATATTGGCTATTTTTAAGTACTGTAACACATTTTAGAAAATAAATATTCTTATTCTTATCATATTTTGATCATTATTAGCCATCATGTTCCCACTGCTGGGACACTTATTTGGTACGGCCGCTTTACACCCAGAATTTGCACATAAGTCAGTCAAAAATGTACGTTTCCCATAGACACATTTTGACCGTTTCAAAATGTGACAATAAAACACTTACACGCGACAAGCTACTTGATTTTGTTGTGCCCCACGGGAGAGTTCCATGGCCCACGTGGAAGATGTTAAACCGACTTTGGACCTAAGTGGGCCGCTGTAGGAGTAACCTGGTCATGATGGGATACTCGGACGCATAGATTGCGGAGCCTACTCTCACGCCCTTGGTGAACAAATCCCTGCACTATTTAAGAGCTCTATGAAGCCGTTTGGCTTCGCAATGGCCGACACGACGAAGTAATATAGCAGGTAAAACTGCAAGGTATTGCTAGCTATCTAGAAATAATTTTAATGCGCATTTTGAGAACAAATCACATAAGTGTTATTCACAAATTACTATGAGAGATCAAAGCGCTTTAAAAAGGCACGCATGAGTTCAGTGCTACGGTTCGCCATCAACATGGCGTGCATTTTATAGGCACTAACGTCCATGTGCGTCTTCATTGTTACCAGTTAATTGAAGTACACCTACAGCAATGGCTTACCTACCGCATTGAATTATGACTAGCTGGTACACGCCGCTTTACTCCTCGCATCCAAAGAATGTTTAGAGACAGTTTTTAATCGTGGTTGATGAAGAAACGTTCTTATTTAACTGCGAATTGCTAGCCTTATCATCAAGTCATGCCAAGAGATGTTTTTCAAAAAGTAAAATTTAATTATTTGTGTAGACATTGTGCTGAAATAATCTTTTCACGCATGTCTAAATATGCCTATAACCAATTCAATCTTTGATGATCGTATAGATCGACGTGCTCCATTCTCGTCTAAACTGTCTCGCTTGCCACCACCCGAGATGGTGGTTGGTGGCCAAACATATATCTCCAATAGATAAATCGATGAAAAAATAGATTTCGCCTCTTTATTCGACGTGATACTTGCCTTCTACTTTTTCTGGTCTATGTAAGCTCCCCTTGATCTAGTTCATTATTTTTCCCTTCCTCTAAACACTTTATGTGATGGTTTTTATTACTTTTGTCATGTCAAAGTGGCCAAAACGCTTCTTATTTCTATATTCCCCAGAAGAGTTACTTTAGTCTTACTTTTTTTTCTGTTTCATTGGGATAATTTCTCGTATTGCTGATTTTGTTCGAAATTAAAATAAACCGACATTGCTGGTCTTTAGTATAATTTCCCAATCAAAAGAAAATGCTTACCTTTGACCAATGCGGTTAGGAGTCTGAAGGTTACGTCGTCTGCGGAATACGAATGCCTTGATTTCCCTTCTGCTTCCACTTTTCTGTGGTTTCGTGTCGTGAGCGCGGAAAGGTGACATAAAAAGGTTTACTACACCCTCGTATATTTCGCCTGTTCGTAAAGGTATCTTTAGACTTCGTTATACAACATGCCATCAAAACAACGCGAATCCTAAATAATAGTTGATTTAGAATCGGCATAACAATCGATAAAACTTATTTTAAACCGACTTCCAAAAAGGAGGAATTTATCAATTCGACAGTTTTTTTATATATGTTTTTTTAATGTTTGTTACCTCAGAACTTTTGACTGGATGAATCGATTTTGATGTTTTTTTATTTGAAAGCTGGTGCTACCCGTGTGGTCCCATTTCAAATTGTTCCAGTTCTGACATTTCGGTTTTTTTATATTGATAATTATGTTTATGTTCGTTCAAAAATTTAATGTTCATTATATCATTATATCGTATCTAAAACTCTCAATACAATAGTACAGCGCAAGAGATGACGTATATCGTTACTCTATCGAGTCTCAGGGTATCCTACGTTGGTCTGGCAGTAGCTGGAAGCAAAAAGCTGAGGATTGGGCTGAGTGCCTTGGAAGAGGCCTATGTACAGCAGAGTAATATGTGAGAACCTATGTGAGAGGTTGATGATAAGTGTGTCACGCCAGCTGGAAGCTTCAGATTCGGTAGACCGGCATGCTATGAGGCTGATTGGTGACAGCAAGTTAGTCGCCAAAAAATTACAAAGCCTCGAGCACCGCCGTAAAGTAGCTTGTCTTTCTATATTCTACCGGTTACATTTCGGTGAGTGTGCGCAAGAGATTCATGACCTTATTCCACCCTCCCCATTTTACTACAGGACAAGTAGAAGGACTGCTCACTATCACCCCTTCCTCGTGAAAATTCCAAAGATTCGTACATAAAGATTTGGGTCGTCTTTTATGATAAGTACTGCCCAAGAATGGAACTCCCTGCCATCCTCCTTGTTTCCTGAGAACTACAATCTAGGCATCTTCAAGGCTAGAGTGAATATATTTCTTCTAGATCAAAGTATTCCATCCTCGGCCACACCGTCGCTTATCATTAGGCGAGTTGGTGGCCAGACAGTAGATCTATTCTATCTCGGGGTAACGACCGCGTGCATTGCCATCCAGGGTTTTGAACTGTTGAAGTTCAAAATTCTAAGTGGCGTTGAGCTGTTATGGGCAAGTGTGAAGAGCCATCAGGCGAGCGGCTTCGCTCGTCTCGACACTCTGGATCATATATTTTTTTTAATGCATAATTATGCGTATAGCGCAGTCTGAAGAAACAGTTGTAATATACTAGGTGCGATAAAATAACGTTGATCGCTTCGCGTTTACGTGTCGGTTGTTTTTACAGTAAATCAGCGGGGAATTCTAAAAAATGTGAGTTGATGTCTAGATAAATGAGATCTGTCACGCGTATATTCCCCTAGTAATCTGTCTGTACCAAGGATAACATGATATAACGCACTATTTGGAATGTCTAATATGCACCAATTGGGTTTTCTAAAAATCATTAAATGTTATTGTTTTTTTCCCAAGAACCATTTTATATTGTAGCTCTGAAGTCATTAATCATATTATTTTGGTCATCTATATTCTATATTTTCTATACATATAATAAAAAAGTAGAGATAAAAAATCTATAATTGCGAAATATACAAAAAAATATCGCACAGGGCGTCCTAAAATAAGAACCTGACACGTTAGGACAGTTTTTAGAATGTTTGTCTGTTTGTTTGTTTGTCCACACACTCCTTAACCACTGGACGGATTTAAATGCGGTTTTCACGAATATGCTTAGCTATGACCAGATTGAAGTACAGGCTATGTTATTTTAAGAAAGGGCCGGATTAAGGGAGGAAAAAGGGGTTGAAAATTTTTGTTAAAATCTACGCGTACAAAGTCACGGGCATCAGCACTAGTATTAGATAAAGTTCTTTAAACTTAAAGAACTATGTCTGCACAAGTAGCTTTACTGTGTGGACGAGACTGATACAGGACCGGAAAAGATGGCGCGCTGAAAGCAAATTCTTTTTTCTTCTGATAATTTTGGCAATAAGCAATCGTTTAGCCGGGCTGAAATAGGGAGCATTCGAAAGCCTATATATTATTCTGTCCATTTTGGTACGATTTGTTGCATAATTATGGGGATGAAAGGTCGCAATTCACCAGCAGCCAACTGTGCTCGTGAAAATGAAAGCTTCCTATGTGTTTTCAGATGAAAATTTTGGTGTCATGCTGTCATTTAGCCAGGCTCTGTTTGCTGTTGTTTTGTAGCTAGGTATATAAGCTTTATTATTACGTACATAGAAGTTCAAATATTAGGGGATGAGTGGTGCTTTTTGAAAGATTTTCAGGAACAAAAATGCCAAAAAAAATACAGTTTACGTCGAAACGTTATAGGGTTAAATAAAAAATTTACCACATTTTCAGTATATTTTTCAGATAGCTTAAACATATGAAAAATTGATGACATAGCAGTTTTAATCCATTTCCGGGGTTTACAGGTCAAAATTCACCGTGTCATTTGAGAGTCGAAAAATTTTTGTTTTCCACTTTTCGTTTGTTTTTTTTTTTTTTGGCAATACGAAATCATTTAGCCGGGCTAGAATAGGGTTAGTTCGAAAGTCTTGACATTTTGCTGACCCATTCAATTGGTTTTGTTGCATATTTAAGGGGATGGCAGGTTGTAATTGTTGTTATGGCGTTTAGTTGAGATACATGTTTTGATGGGGCTTTGCAATTTTTTTTTTGTTTTTAGTTTATGCTTATTGCCTTTTGAAAGCCATTGGAAATGATTTTGTAGTGGCTTTTAAAGAATAAAAGGTCATTATCGTGTTAGCTGCTAACTTCACAAAAAAGTCACCTTAATTTATTCGGATTATATGGCAGCCAAAGTTGGCTGCCAACTTCACACCAGTCTTGTTTAGTACCTAAATAAATGATGTGCAGTTTCGATGCCATTCCTCAAAAATGGTGAACGAAAACGTCGTGAGGAAAGCAGTAGGTATGTCTAAGAACCTTAAAAGTACAAAAACATAGGTATCACATTCGCGAACATGCACTGGACCTTATTTCGAAGAAGGTTTGTGTACCGGCAGTGGGAACTTGAAAGGCTGGTAACGACTGCGACAAAATACTAGAATGGTCCACATCTTAATTGTGTCTGAATTTTGCTACGCAGCATTATGCTTTGCCTGATGAATGAGTTGCGCAACATTCTTGATGAACCTTAATTAACACAAATTCCCGTTGTGTACATTCGCCAAGAAACTTTTATTTTGCTCTGCTTTGTATGGAGAAGGCTAATTAAAATACTTCGTTATGTTTGTAGATCACGGACCGGTAAGCGCAGCGTAGGACGTCCACCGACAAGATGGACAGACGACCTAAAAGAGACCACAGTAAAACGCTGGATGCAGACCGCTTCCAACCGGTCTTTTTGGAAATCTATGGGGGAGGCATATGTTCAGCAGTGGAAGTCCTATGGCTGAAATGGTGATGATGATGTTTGTAGATACTTAGGTCTAACGCCGAATAGACTACTAGTCGAGCCGACACGTCGTGGCGTAAAAGCGATCGTAGAAAAATAAACTCTTTTCTGTTTCCCGTAGCTTCTAAATTTTCTGCCTGCGTTTCCGGGCCGCGTCCCGCCTTCCCTGCACCTCGTCTGTTCTCAACTCCAGTAAATAAAAGACAATGGGCTATCGAACAGTGGCCTTAGTACGAGCACTTGCGTAAATTTATCGTTACGTAAACGATAGCAAAATCAATGAAAAATTGAACAGCGCCTCTATCGGACGTGAAAGGAAACTGAATTTTTCCCAGTTCGCATAAAAATTTGCATTTATTTATGGTCGTAGTCGTGACGGGTAACCATCCGTCCGGATTTTTCTGGACATGTCCGGACTCATAGACCTTTGTTTAGTGATTTGCCAGTCTTTTTAGCTTGGGCGATGTAATACAAGTAAAACATACATAATTATATAAAATCAGTCATTAATCTTGAATCTTCATAAAAACATAACAAAAATCTTATTATTTTTTAACTTTACCTACATTCTAAAATGTCTGGACTTTTATTGAAGTCCGGCTTTAAGTGAAGACTTTTCAAATTTTTTATGGTAACCCTACAGTTAGGCATATGGCCTGCCTGAAATAATGTTCTATTCTGGCGCACTCTATATTATTCCTGTCACTTGTCACTCACATTGAGATGGACATGAGAGTGACAAGAAGAGACACCATCTAGAGTGTGACAGAATAGACATGATGTAGTAACAAAGAATCATCTCAATGCTGACTTAAAATAATGAAATAGGTTAGAGAGATAAACAGTATTCATTTTTATTTTAAAAGCTATAATAAATAATATTTGTTTTGACAAAAATCCGCCATGATAAGTGAAAGAGACTCATCGGCAACGAATACCTGGTTCAGACTAAGTTCCTTAGTCTTGAGCATTGGCGCAAAGTTGCTATATAGTCTATCGGTTTTTTACCGGATACATTTCGGTGAGTGTGAATCGGATCTGCATGTACTAATTCCCTCCTGCCCATTTTTCTATCGGACTGCCAGAGCGGGCACGAAAAATCGACACCGCTTTGTGGTTGATATTCCGAAAACCCGAACGAAGCGCTTTGATTCTACTTTTATTGTGCGTACTGCTGGTCTGTGGAATGCGCTGCCTGAATGGGTGTACCCCGATAGTTACAATCGAATCGGCTTCTTCTAGGCAAGCGTGCTCCATCGTAGACAGCATCATCGTTTAACATCAGGCGAGTTGGCGGTCAAACGCAGGCCTATTTATGCATTAAAAAACTCATTTTGTTTGAAATTTACGGGCAGTTCAGCACTATTGCACAGTGACAAAGCAAGCAGACGCCATCGTCTTCGATTATTTTTGGCCAAAGAGTGTTTCTGGAATCAATGGGAATTTTTCCAAAAGGCAATAAAAAACCTCTTCTTTGTACTGTTGTAGGTTTCATTGAACACATAAAAAAACAGGTCTCGTCATCGCCATATATCGATGGTTGCAGAACTATGTTCCTAGAGCTGTCAGAAAACCGCCCTTTGAAATTTACTTTAAAAATATCTATTGTTTCTTATTTTCTCACATTGATTTTGTATTCTCACCTCGTAGTTCTCGACTACTAGAATACCCAAGTAGTTAGCCAGCTACCACTTCTCTATTGTTTTCACTAACACAAGTACAACTCCCCCCCCCCCCCCCCCCTCCTATCAACTAACACGTCCTCGTTAGCACTAACTTGGACAACTTGAGTTGCTCAGTTTCCACAAACTTTTTAATTCAGACAGTAGCTTCGAGATCTGAACTATTTGAATAAATGGTTCTCGTGACATTTCTACTTTTTGGGGTTCCTTATTAAAATTATAAAAAAAAAACGATATTCTGAGACTTTTATGTATATTAAAAAATCTGTGATCTTATTCTTCAGACTAAGAAAATTAGGCAAACTTTTAGTTAGAGAATTAAATATTTTCCATGAAATTTGAGGACAAAAAAACTTTATTGATTCACACAAGGAACAATCTTCATGGGATCAAATCAAATCAATCAAATCTGTATGGGATTCTCAACTCAAGTGGGCAAGTTTTAGTCGCGTTTTAGTTATTTTATTTATAGTTATACAGGTTTTAAAAAAATATTAACAAAATATGAAGTGATCTTTGAAGTAACTTTACTAGAAAATGATACCATTGCTGTTTTAATGGCTCTACAAGATAAAAAAACTCACGACCATATTTCGACTCGTAAGTTTTTACCGTTGTACAAATTTTGATCAAACATAGCTAATACTGCAATCAAACATGCTTTCAAATAAACATTCAGATGTGTCCACACGTTTTGGAGAAAAACGGTAACTGACATATTGGGATTTCCTTGCGATAAAATGTCAAGATTTTTGTAAGATCCCATTTATACACTTCAAATTGTTGAAGGTAAAAAAAATATAGAAAGAGCAAAAATAATGTTAATTGAAGTGAACAAAAAGTTTCCAAATGACTTCAGAATGGAGCAGTGGTGTGGAATTTGTCCAGTGAATTCGAACCTCTGTTTGTGAAGTGTTAACATTTTGCGCTCTTCATTTTATTTGTCAAAACTCATCAGATTCTTTAGTTTTCAAACCGTTTCAATGTGACTTTCGTAAATGTAGGAAACACCTTTTGGGTACGGAACCCATAAAATGACATTTACATTCAACTAACTGTATGGAATATACACCCCCAAGCATATTAACTCGTATTTTTATAGATTAGCTGGCTCTACATAATGATCCTAGAAATAATCGATTCTTTTACGATAATTTTTGGATCGCTAAAATTCAAGTAGAACATACAATTTTGTCAGAATTGGATTTCTAATGAATTCTACCATTAGAATAACTTTTTACTCGACTGCGCAAGAAGGACTGTTAATTTTTGAGTGTATGTAGGTATGTACATATATATATATATATACATACCTACATACACTAAAAAATTAACAGTCATACATACATAATATACATACACATATATATATATATTATGTATGTATGACGGTTTCTTTGGCACGCCCAACAGCTTAAACGGCTTAGTAGATTTCGATATGTGAGGTGTAATTTAAATCGTTTTGATCACAGACCTAAAAAAATTCATCATCATCATCATCAGCCAGAAGACGTCCACTGCTGAACATAGGCCTCCCCCTTTAACCTCCACACTGAACGACATCCTGCCATCTGCATCCACTGGATGCCCGCGACTTTCACAATGTCGTCGGTTCGCGGTCTCCACTCCAGAACCTTTCTTCCCCATCGGTTAACAGTTCTTCGAGCGATGTGGCCTGCCCATTGCCACTTCAACTTGCAGATTTTAATAGCAATGTCGGTGACTCTGGTTCTTTGGCGAATATCTACGCGTATTAAAAATTTTTTTGCTACTCTTAAATCTATGGTTTTAATAGAGGGATTGACATAAGAGTACAAGAATTCAAGAAGACGTCCGTGTAAAAAAAGAGGGGAAAAACAGTAAGTAAACTTTGCTGAATATTACCATCATTATGTGGACTTTACTCAGCAGATTTCAAAAATATAAATATAACACTACAGTGAAATATTCAGTAGTTAACGATAGCGGTATGAAAGAGCTCTGTAGATAATTATGTGCTACGAGTAGGTAGGTACGAGTAGGTACGTAGCGCGCCGCTGTTACTTTTCAGTTACTATTTATAAAATGAAGTCGGGTTATATCTTTTTAATAATTTAATTTCCTTGTTTTATCCACGGGAATTATTGAAATGCATGATTCGTCTATTACAATTTGCATTGTGTTCACAAATAACTGATATAGGCGAATTTATTTACAATAACCTAAATAACATTCCAATAGTAAAAAATAAAAGAACGACATATGAATCGTCTTAATTATTGAAATACATGTATATTTTGCGTCTCTAGCCTAGATTTGGAAATCCGTTAGAAGCACTATTTTTATACCACGTATTTGCATACCTATCTTAATTGTAGAAATAAATTAGTATTTGGTGGTTCTGTTTTAAAATATTAAGGAAAGTGTTTAGTTTTTGTACCGTTATTGAATAGTTGCAAATACCTACTAAAGTGCGGCCGCTGAAAGAATGCGTGTGACAGTTGCCATAACATTAGGGAAAGCGGAACGCAAGCAGTAAATTCTGATTCCTTTTAACTGACTTCCAAAAAGGAGGTTTTTTTAATGTTTGTTAGGTACCTCAGAACTTTCTACTGGGTAAACCGATTTTGATGATTCTTTTTTTATTTGAAAGCTGGTGTTTCCCGTGTGGCCCCATTTCAATTTGGTTCAGTTCTGTCATTTTTATGTATTCGGTTTTTTATATTGATAATTATACAAACTAGCTTTGTGAATGTAAGACTACTGGTACCCAATATGTTACCTACAGTAACATTTTTAAGAAAATGTTTTCGTTCAGGTTTTTTTTACAATTTTTTGCAGGTGTTATATGTAGTGTGTCTTGTTGAAATGTTTCATCATAAAGGTTAACTTTCACCGAAATGATGTGCTGCATATTTTTTTGTGCATAAAACAAATAGTGTGCGTTGCGTGTGTGTCATAAGCATTTATCTGTCTCCCCCGGTACATTTTGTAAAAAAAAAATGTGTTTTAAGCTGCGGAAAATATTCCAACGCAGTCTCGCACTATACCACGTGTTGGACAACATAGTTATATTTGTCAACATTTTTAACTATATAAAAAAAAAATGCTATTGCCGTCGTACTTCCCCTTTTGTATATTATATCAGTAAGTAATCTTATTTGCCAACTTACTTCCCGTATCTTGCAGAGTATAGCATTCTTTGTTTGTCATATTGAAGCTTACGTATCCTTATCTCTTTTTAGAATGTCAAATTTAAATCAAAACTTATTAATTCTAGACTTGATTACTGGTCCATGCAAACAAGCCAGTTTTTTATTTATAAAAAACCAGATTCAGTTTATACGCAAATTAGTTTTAAAATAAATTATGACATTTTGTGATGACACTAATTTGCATTTTGTGTTGACACTAATTTGATACTCCAGTAAATTTTGGTAATGGGACATTTTGAACCTGACGCCCTAAGCCTTCTTATTCTTCTATATTGGTTACACGAATTTTATTCTAGCATATTATTCTATAATTTTATTTTAAAGCTTATCTGCCTTCCGGCCTTGGTTTTCTTCTGAGTGAACAGTGCTTAAAATTTACTTATTTCCAGGACAAAAAGTAGTTATGTCGACCAACTAAAACCGTGGAATCATATAATTGACTCTTCAAGATATTGATATTATTGCTTGCACTGCCGGTACCTAAATACAAAGCGGTAGTAATTCAATTCCATTATTTCTGCCTCTTGACATTGTCGTAATGTACTTAGGTACGTCAATAAAATACATTATAATATTATTTTACAATTAACTATGCAGCTATAAATTTCCAAAGTTCTCCTAACTTTGGTTTTTTGTAAATAATAATGTTATACTCAATATTATCATCATAATTTCAGCCATAGGACGTCCACTGCTGGACATAACCCTTCCCCATCGATCTCTAAAAGGGCCTGTCGGAAGTGGCCTGCATCCAGAGTTTTCCTGCGGTCTCTTTGGGGTTGTATGTTCATCTTAAGGTTGGACGTCCTACGCTTCGCTTACCGGTCCTTGGTCTCTAATCGAGAACTTCACGGCCCCATCGGCCATCTCTTTTGCGTGCTATATGCCATGCCCACTACTACTTCAACTTGCTAATCCGTTAAAATATAGTGGTGTCAAATTAAATAGTTCACCAATTTATAGTACGTAGCCTAGTTTTAGCCTTGTTTATTTTTAAAGCAATATATTACCAAACCAGGAAACCAATTGCTTTAGCTTGCTGCCGCGGTGTCTTAAACTAAACCCATAAATTAACAAGCACAAGACCTAAACTAGCACAAACCTCATTAATCCTGCAATTACTGCCTTAAATTGAGCTTAGTTAACAAAACAAAGAGTAAGACATGTCAGGGCCTCATTCACAAATTTTATATGACGTTTTTTGACAGCTCTACCGTACCAAAACTGTGAAAATTCGTAATATATCAAAATATAACCCGTTATTACGAAAAATGTGAATGAACAAAACCAAGGAACCAAAAGGAATAGAATGTTAGGAAAGATTTGTCATTACAGAATTAAAGTTTGCTTTATAACGCTACTACAGAAAACGCAACAATGGTATTTTTGGCGGATCATATTTTCTAACCAAAAAGTGATGTGCCAAACTTCATTCATGTTTTAAAAGAACTATTCAATGATACGTCGCAGGAGGGTGCAATGGAATTTACATTTTTATCACCACTTTACATGCTGTCGTCTTGTATTCATGATAACATCACCTACCAAATGACCACCTCTTTACCTAGCATAGTTCTATTCATAGCTTGTTGAGCCACTTTGAACTTGTGGACCGATTCGATTGCAAGTGTCCACGTTTCAGCACCGTAAGTCATGACAGATAAAACGCACTGGGCCATCGCCGCACCATCACCTGTTTTAAGCGATTCAGTATAGGTGACTGCGGAAATGCGAATGTGGACCTTAACGCCACAGACACAGAGTTCTGTGATACAGGTGGCAAGACAGCTCCTGGTTAGACTTTCGTAGTAATGTGGTCGAAAAACAAGCACAATAAGGTTCAATCCATTATTTTCTGGAATCTTACAGGTTATGTAGAGATAACGAAACGTTGCGTGCACGAGTAATAACTGAGTAATAATCATAAACACACTCATTTGTTTTTATGAATGAATTGTTACGTTAACGAGCTACGCAGTGGTGTGCTCGATTAGATTGAAAGGTTGATAGCTTGAGCATGAGCATTGTGCGTCATTCTGGAATGAACAGCATATTCTATTGTCTTGCAGCATTAGTTTCGTTCACATCCATTTTATTCATCGCCCTGACCTCGGAAATGAGTAATTAAATATTAAAGGGTGTTGTATACCATTCTTACCGTATTTATGGTGAAAAAGTAATTACTTAACTATCTGAAGAAATAAACTTTCATAATCTGTTTATCTATTCAAGTTAGCGATTCGATATAAAATTATGTTATTTGAGCAGTAAGAAACCACATAATTTACGGCAGCCTTGAAAATGTCATCCATTGTTGAAGTCTTGGGGCTCAGTGTCAGATAAGTAGATGCTCCATGGTCTGGAGTCCACACCACAGTCGCATATTAGTTCCATTGGAGGATCGCCAGACCCCTTTTTTCAATTCTTCTGTCTGCAATCACCTAATTGTACCGGACCTTCAAATAAATCAGTGTAGATAATGTCCTGGGAAAAGCTTTTCCTCCACTTTTATAATCCCGATAGACTAAGATGTATAGAGTTTAATGTATTTATCTCAATGAAAGGATGAACATTGTTTTGAAAGTGATCCAAATATCGAGATGGCCATTCTATCGATTTTGGCAAGAATGATACATCACGTGTGCAAACTACTGTTTTCATCACGTGCTTAAACACGAATGTGAATTCTGTAAGATGGCGAAAAAGATGTAAAAATGTATCAATAGAAAGATTATAAAATATAACTACCTGTTACCATCGACAAAGTACGTTACATCCATGCTGTTACTACCTTACTTTTTATGCATGGCAAGGTCAGTGACATGGCTGCATTGTGATACTGTATGTTTGTGACGCATGCTAAATCTTACCACCGACAGTAACCCTCGTAAACTGGAACGTATGAGTGTGTAGATCATGCAATTCACACCATTAGAATAGTCAATTGGGACTAATCGATGGATGGAATTGTGTTTTAGAATGCGCCGCCTTTTATTTGAGATTGGTAGGTAATGATAGTGCAATTACTGCGAATTTCCATATCTCTTCTTCTATATCTCTACACCTTCTCAACATAGTATAAAATGAAGTCGCTTTCCATGTCTGTCTGTATATCCGCTAACTCTTTCTAAACCACGCAACGGATTTTGATGCGGGTTTCACCATCAGTTAGATAATTTTAAATAGGGAAGAGTGGCGTCTTATGGTATCGGAGGACATTCTGTGTTACTGCATCAGCATAATGCTAATAGTACCTTTTTGTTATCGATTTTGTTACCGTACTGTTTTGGCATAATTAAAGACGCCGAAAATTTGAAAACAATTTATTTATAATTCTTTTACTACTAAGTATGTATACATATATTTTGAAACTAGGAGGATAGAAAAAAGAAATAATAACTGACCAACAGAGCGTGTCGAGACACGCATATGGTAGGGTTCCGAAAAAAAAAGGTTTAAAAGTAAGCACTGATTTGCCATCTTAAAGATAATGGTTTTGATCTATGCAGTAGGTATATAATGCTATGACTCACTACCAAACAAAGCTCTCCTGTCTAGTCTTTTCTTTCCACAATTTTATAAAATGAATTTATTTTCGATTTGCAAAATGTATTGCTAACGGCGCTTTTGAGATTTAAACTTATTTCAACTGTCGTGTTTGTTGCAAATATAAATGCTATTTTATTCTGCATTTCTTACTAGTTCGTTGCACTGAAAATTGTAGTTTAGTGCGTTTGCTTCGGTAAACAAAGAATTCATTGCTCTTTGTAGAGTTTGAACATTCTTTATATTCGTTCTAATGCAAGATCAGTTCACAGTTGACATAATTTCTTTTACTTGTAGACGTGTATAGCAAACTATATTACTTAATTTCAGTAAATATATACAGGTATACGCGGAAAGGGTGTACTCAGCCGAAAGGTTATAAGTGTTATATTTATACCTACTAATTATTATAAACTAACTTACTATGAGACCAACACTGAAATTGCGTTAAAAAAATCAGCTGTTCCATACTTTTTGTCGAGTGTCAATGACTGTTTTCCATAGAACAGCTGTGTATATATATATATATATTGTTTCATTTCAGGGTTGCACCCTTAGTAAAGGTTGTTCATAATAATAGGCATGATGACAAATACTATACTAAGACACACTTTGCGATAAAGGGATGGAGCATCTTCTCTCTATCCCCACCTAAAACTTCAAACGCTCATATCTCAGAGATTAATTAGCCAATTCAATTTATTTTTTCAGGATGTGTAAATGTATTTATTTATATTCATTGCTACTCCTCTTATTTTTAATAAATTAAACATTAGGCTACATGCCTATTGGTAAAGGGCCCCGGCTAAGTACACCCTTTGCGTAATCCACAAAATTAAAAGACAAATAAACTACACCATAAATATGGGTCCCTATTTTAATAATACATGATCTTTAAATCCTACTAACTAATATTAGGTATTAATGCGAAAGTTTGTGTCTGTGAACGTTTGTTACCACGTAACTATTATACTAAAACAATTTGATGAATGAGATTTGATTAATTTGCTTTGATCGATGATGAAATTTGTAATGTAGATAGTTTAGTTTCTGGAATAACGCATCTAGGCTTATATTTTCATTACTATCCCGAATAAATCTGCCTTTGACCACCAACTCGCCTGTTGGTAAGCGACGATGTGGTCAAAGATGAAGCACGCAGATTTAGAAGATACCTATTTACTCTGGCCTTAAAAAGGTCCAGATTTTATATCTCAGGAACCAAGGCCGGCAGGTTGTTCCAATTCTTGCCCGTACGGATTAGAAACGTAGAATCGCAACGTTTGGTACGTATCCAAGGAAATTCCACAATGTATAGGTGGTAGTGGACCGATTTCCTACTTGTCCTATAGTAGAAAGGGGATGGTAGGATAAGGTCGTGTAGCTCCAATGCACATTCTCCGAAATGAATTCTAAATAAAATTGACAGACTCGCTACTTTACGGCGGTGCTCGAGACTGAGAAGTTTCTTAGCTACTAACTTCTCATCGCCTACATAATTCGAGCAGCACGCCGGTCATTCAAAAGCTTCGAGTTCTGATATTGTTATCTTTTTGCGACAAATCCATTTCCACGCGGGCAAAGACACAGGGTGCAACTAGTATTATTATATAGCTCTAAACTAAAACATGAAATAAAAAGGCTAAGTCTCTGATTTGGAGATTTACCCCCAGTTTTTTTTATCTGCCGTTTCAAATATAAGCTAGAGTTACTACATTCTCATTAAAACTGATAAACCCTAACCTACTCAAAAGAAGGCATCGTAAAACGTATCTACTAGCATTATCATACGAAGTGTTCCCTGTGGAATAAATTAACCATTAAAGGTTTTTACTAACCGGTTACTGAATGCAAATACAAGAAACAAAGAACACCTCGGGTTTTAATTGTCATAAATAGGTCATGAGAAACATTAAACGTAAATATAGGTAATATATGTATGTTCTAATTGCCAAATTAGCTTATGTAAGGTTCTACTCAACCTTGTTCATCATCATCTTCAGTCTATTGTAATGTTAGTTCGGTGCTTGCCCTAGTACTCTCTAAAAACGTTACAAACATACAAACTTTAGCTTTACACGTCCATTTGCCACCCGTCCGCCTTTTGCAGGTCGTGATTTGTGCATATCTATAGGCTTGTCACGCACGTTACTAACGTTGACAAAAGTAACATTGACGTTGACAAAAGTAACATTGACTTTGACAGAAGTAACGTTGACGTTGAAAAAGTAATATTGACTTTGACAAAAGTTACGTTGACGTTGACAAAAGTAACGTTGACGTGAACAAAAGTAAAGTAAACATTTAATTCTGAAACGCTTTTACATTATCACATATTATATGTGTATTGTGTACAGTATACTGACATAGCTATCGATTGTGTCTAAAACAAGTTTTAATGATTTAGGAGTATTCACTTGGTCCTAAGCCTTGTCTCTTATGACCCGACGCGGTGACACTTTAGTTAACTGTTACTTTTTCGTGTAAATATTTTCTGTGTATTTTTCTTAACTAATGAATTCCATTGTCGACAGGAAGGCGACGCGACAAGTGGTGGACGCGTGGCTGGTCTCTCACGCCACACCGCCAAGCGCCGAGCTCGCTTCACCGTCCCGTGCTGGCTCTGGCTCCGGGGCTACCACACCTGTCAGGTAATTATGGTCTTTATTTACAAGAAATAACAAACGATTGCAGAAACAATTTCGTGAACAAGTCTTCTAAATGTAATCTAAGATGAGCTTTGTTATTTTTGCATCGTGTGTTATTTATTTTATTTACATTCAAGAGGGGCACTGAAAAAATCGAAAAATGATAATGAATGACATTTGACTTTATTTTTTTAGTTCGGATCTTTATTTTGATTGTGACATTAAACCATGATCCATGCCATGATGTCTAATGTAGCAAAAAAATATTGTAAACGTCACTCACGTCAAAAAAGTAGGTACCGAATAGGTTAAAACTTAAATCAAGGACGTTATTAGGTCTATAACGTCCTTGGGTTAAATTAAATACTCGAAGGGTCACACTGACTAGTTTTTTTCTCAACGCCATCTAAAACAATTTTTTAGTAATGTTTTTTTGACCTGTCAGAAAATCGCCCATTGCTTTAAGTACTTATAGGGCTTCGTGTCCCGAGGGTTTTAAGATTTTCAGAGTTAAAACCAGTGAATGCACCACTGGCCTTGCTAAGAAAAGTTAGTTAAGTTAATCAATGCTTAAAATGGCTCCTTCTCGCTTTTCGCGCGCAACAATTTCCATCAAGGAGAAGTTGACAGAACCATTAGAAATAATACAATTTGTTAACAGATCGTAAGAACCTAAGTTTTTGCTTTGATAAGAGACTCGAATCTCCATATTTTGCTACAAGAAAGGCTTCTTTTGGTAGTGTACAAGAAAGTATTGTTTGTCTAAGCACACTTTGTGTTGAGTTTGTTAAATAGTATCGAATTAATTAGTAAGAAGGGTTCTTTGTATTACACTTTCCAAATGGGCGATTAGTTAGTGGCACGTGCTGGGTGCTGGAACAGCAACCGATCTGTTTGTTTAGGCCGCGAAACAAGCTCGCCAAGCAAACTGGCTTTGTGTACTCTTGAAACTTTGGATATTTAAGGGACATCGATTGCAAATATTGAATTTTGGGATATGATTTCGTAGTTGTTTTCATCGAACAAGGGCAGGACATTTTCTAGGAAAATGTAGATTGTTTTAATTTTTTGTAAATTGTTTTATCGTACATTATTGTAAGGGCCAAATCTGATTGATATTTTGGTGCGTTATTAAATTTTATGTTGCTTTTCTTTTTAATATCCTGCTTAAATTTAAGTACACTTTTCCTTATTTTCTCCGAATACTAAAAGCGTATAGATGAAAATTTGAGAACTCCAAAACTGCATAAATCTCTTAAGAAGTTTGCAGAAGTAATTCATCCCCTGTTCAAATGTACCCCACACTTAACCTTAAGTTTTCTCCGAATAATAAAAGCGTATTGTAGAAAATTTGAGAGCTCCAAAACTGCATGAAGCACAAAGTCGCTTTAGAAGCTTGCAGAAGTAATAAATCCAGCTCACTTCCAGCTCGGAAACAGTTTGTTTTAAAGCCACTATCAATCTTTTGTCATCTTGTTGCGAGGACATATTATCTGGGATAATGCAGAAAAGCGCCTGACCTTCTATGTATGCGATAGATAAGGTTGACTTTAGTCCCTGTATTTTTTATGCAACTGCACGAAACAGTTGCACGAAACGTTTTAACTTTAACTGTTCGAAATCTGTGCATTGGCAAGCATTGCCGCGAATCGTGGCCAATTCACACCGCGGTGCGGATGGACCCAATATGAAAAATATCTTAGGGCGATTCACATCATGGTGCGAACCACATGAGGTTTAAAACGCTGCAGTACCCAAAAATTATAATGTACCCATAAATATGAATAAATTTCACCCTCATTTAATTTCAGTAATATTTGTACGCTACTACACACTGACTCGAACAGTTTTGTTTGTTCTTTTAAGTCTTCTAAAAATGTTTGCGTGGCCGAGGAGCTGGATGGCCTCGACGTTCACATGATGATGAAGTCGGTTTTTTTTCGTGATCTTCTGTGTACTTTTGAATAAAAAAACGAAGTAATTTGGTATTAAATTACTTTGACGACTTATGCTTTAGCCATTGTAACATGAGAATTTTCAGTAAGAAAATCTGGGTCGTACTTTATACTTAACCCAAATACCCGAGAAAGTTTAGTTTTAGTGCGAAGAGTGAGAATTGGCTCTTTAATTAAACATTGTCTTAAGAGACTGGCTTTATTCCGGGGAAACTTTGTAATTACCCCACTACCCCGTAAAGTAGGCTGTAAACACTGAAAACTTTACAAGGTCCTGATTATCACTTTTTACTGTAATCGAATCTGTTTGAAGTATTTTTCGTAAGATAACATTCTCTAATGTCAGGTCAGATTTTATAAAGTGCCATTTACAAAATGTCAAATTTGTTGCCGCTTACGACCTTTGCCTATAACATATAGACTTGTCTGCTAATATCCAGCGTTGGTTCTCAGGAAGATCTCAGCGCACGAGTTCGAGCGCGGCGGTCTACTGAAGCCGCTGGTGACCACAGTGGACGGCACGCCTACTTTCCTCGGTGACCAGCCGCACGCAACTCCCTCGCGGCCACAGCGGCGGTCGCGACACGAGCTGCGACAGTTGGACGAGAAGGAACTCATATTTGAACTGGTGAGTGTTCCATTTCTTCTTGCTGGTTACTATTGGATGTCTTCTGAAATCGACACCGCTTTTCACCGAGTTTGGGTTCGTTGGATTTGTCTTTCAAAGCACTTTGGTCCTTGATGATAAATTCAATATATATGGTGGACGACCCAAGATGCCGGATAAAAAGTTCTTATCTACCGTCATGATATGGGTATCAAATGAAAGAGTTTGCCGAGAAGAATATGAAAAAGCTTGTATTTAACAAGTATTTTTGTAAATAATAAAGTTTATTTGTCTATTACCCAGACATTAGAGTAGTAGTGGTGTTTTACCTTTGCCGCGTTCCTCGTAAACAGGTTTTTCAAAGTTTTGTTATTTTAACAATTAACAACATCAACAGACCGAAATCTGAAATAATATGTAAATCCTACAAAAACTGCCACAACATTTGTTTTATTATAAAGTTCTTAACAAAACTTTCTATTACAACCGGCAGTGACCTGTAAAGATTTTAATTAGTCCGAGTCACCAGGTTTTTCGTTTAGCCATTGGAGCATTCGATGTTACGTTACTAGTACGTAAATTTATAGGGAAGCTCACAGACTTCTAGCAGGATAGACACCGCGAGTTCACGTACTTTGCATGTCTGTAGCCTGTCTTAAGAGTTGATATGTCGTCAGTTCAAATCCAAGTTTTGCCCCTGAGCGAAACAGTGACAAAAGTATGCGATCTACGCCTACAGGAAGATATACACACGAGTCTGCGCCCGTCTCAGAAGTAAATAAAATAACAGAAGCGACAAATGCTAAAAACTCCAAATTACTCTGGAACTATTTTAATTATAACTAAAATGAATTTCCTTTTAATCACATTATACAAATGACCATTCGAATAAAATAAAAATGAATTGTCAAAAACTTCTAAACACGGAGAAACAACTAAAAACATGTTTTAGAAGGCCTGTTTTCACCGAATTATTCTATCGAGAAAAGTTTCACCAATCATGTTTCCTAAATTATATTAAACTTATTTATATACCTACTATTTATAACTAAAATATGGATTTGTTACCGTTTGCCATAACTGCGTAGTTTCGATTCAGTGAATGACATAATAAGGTCGCCTGAGTTACCGATGTTTCCAGTTATTTTGATTTAAAAACCAAATTACTGAATCGTCATAGTTGGTACAAAAATGCGGCACGCTGGGTTTTCATACAATTTGACGTGTTTGCGGTATCTATTTTAAAAGAGGTCTGTGGGACAGCTGCTGCCGAGTTGACACCGTCCACTATATTGTTCTGTGAACTGGTCTCCTGTCATTGCAGCAAAGCTGTTCCTTTTAGAGACAGACTTCTTAGGAACATCTTGTATCTATTTCATAATGAAATAAGTTAAAAATAATAAGAAAAAAGAAATAGCAACTCGTGAACAATTTTCTAGTGCTGTCATGTTAACAAACTTAGAATTGACATTGACATACAAACTAATAATTCGTAGTGTCAAACTTGCTTTGAGGTTGCAAATATGGCAGCATCTCGTATTTTCTGAATGTTCAAAATCTTAAAGTATTCGCCAGTAATTTTATTGTTAATTTACGTTCTTTGTCGGGATTACACGCTACGTTTACGATGTAGGTAAATGAGGCGCATTTTTGATGAATAGTGAATACGCTAAAATAGTCCATTCGTTATGTGTATAGTTCAGTAAAAGGTTGTTTTATTGAAAGGTAACTTAGAGCTGTAATTTTTTTTATTTATATTACACGGGAATTACTCACGTAAGATTAGGCCAAATGCGAATGCGGTTGAAACTATAGTCGGAGTAACCGGCCTAATCTTACGTGAGTAATTCCCGTGTAATATAAATAAAATGTGTGAAAACCACGTCAGTTTCCATAATTAATAAAAGCTGTAAATTTTTTTAATTAATTAATTTTTTAATTAATTATTTTAATTAATTTCTTAATTATTTTTTTATTGCGAACTAGCGACCCGCCCCAAGCTACGCACGGGTGTAATATAAAAAAAAAAGATGTGATTTTTTGACGTATGCAGACCATGCAAACTAATTTTTCGGTGACTTGGTTGCAATTATTTTTTTCTACTTACATGACAACTTAATTAGGTTTAATTATATACTAGCCGTAACCGCGACTTCGTTCGCGATTTCATCAGAAAAAAAATAGCCTATGTCCGTCCTCATGATACATACTATTACCTCACAATTTTTTATCGAGATCGGTTAAGCCGTTTAGCCGTGATTATGTAGCAAACAGACAGACGGACAGAGTTACTTTCGTATTTATAATATTAGTGTGGATTAGTGTGGATATAAACCTTCCGTAAAAAAAAAAACACATTAAAAACTGAGTTCAAAAATGTATGAAAAATAGTAAAAAGCGCCTATAAAGTTTGAGTCCCTCGATTTCCCTGGGATCCCATCATCAGATCCTGACTTGGTGACAATGGGACCAAATCGGAAGTACCGAACAAAAGAAGAAAAAAAAATGAAATCGGTCAGCAGTTGGCGGAGATATCGGTGAACATACATAAAAAAATGTACTTATATGCAGTGGAACATAGAACCTCCGTTTTTTTTAAGTCGGTTAATTAAATAATTCGCGTTCCGCTCGCACAGTAAATGTGGAACCAAAGCGCTTATGTATTTTTGTAGTATCAAACAAGAAACGGTGAAATGTCTAACCTTATTATTTCACCATTGTACATAATTTTATGCGATAAATTTTTCCTTTACCTTACCTTACTTTAGTACACAGACGGCGTCGCCTTTCAACATTTCTAATTAATTTGCTACTTGTTTGAGTTCTTTTCGTTTAATTTAGTTATTTTGTAATGAGCAACAAAATAATCTTACTTAGTTATATTTTAAGAAGGCTCAGTTGTAAATTGATTTATGTCCTCGAATTTCCTCTCCCGCCGCAGTAATTTATATAAGGGAGTAAAAATATTTTCCCGCGGCTGTAACGTTCATTAAATGAGAAAAGTCTTGTAATGAGATCGCTTTCCAGATATTATTCTTTGGAATGAAACATTTGTTGGACGATCATAATAATATCAGAAACTTAATTATCTGTAACGTTGTTAATTTTAACGGCTACTTCCCTTTTCGTAACTTTCCCGTTTTGGAAACCATTGTATCTACAAAAAGTAGTTTAACGAGGTATTTTGTTCCTGAACTAAAAATGATTGCATCTTATTTTTACTTTTTAGGGTTTCGTATCCAAAGGGGTAAATGGAACCCTGTACTAAGCCTACGTTGTTTCCTTTTACATCATTTAAAGGCTGTGTCTTTCGAACTGTTATAGATAGCCAATTGAAATTTTCACTGATTATGTAATGTTACAGCGAATTAACTAAGAAATAACAATAAAATCAAAAAGTAAGAACTAGGGGGGTCCCACAATAAACTTTTTTAACATATTTTTGTATTTGCTCTGATGTAAAAACGGTAATACTTATAAGGGTCAAACTTTGCATGATTGTGTACTACTCTCAAGTAAAATAACTAATAACAAATACTTGCCTAGTCACCGACCCGGTGATAAATTTCTGTATACCACCATTTCTCGTACGATCACCGAAGCGCGGTTGTGTACTTGGATGGGTGACCGCCTGGGCGTGATGGTGTCTTTTTGCACAACTTTTTTGTACTTTAGTAGTTAACAATTGAAGTAGCTTATTTAATAAACATACAAAACAAGTTTTGAATCATAATAAACTTATAGGATTACAGTTCCTTACACAACCTCAACTGCTCTGACAGAAATCAAGATTTCTAACTTGTAAAATATGACAGACACGCTAATTAAATAAATGAACAGACGTTATTAGGTCACGATTATTATATGTTAATAATAGTGCAGCTCTGAGGCGCCAGAATTGATCAGTGTATTGATAGTGAATCAGACGATCAAATTCCCATCTCGTGGAAGGACGGAATCCTATTTGCCTATCTGTATTGTTTCTTTGTTAGTAAACGGCTGGATCAAAATGCAATTTGGTAAGGAAATAGTATACATCATGAGGAAGAACAGCATAACGAGCCTTGTAATAGTCCACTGCTGGACTTGGGCCTACCCTTGAAACGGCGATTGGGCCATATCCAGCACGCTGGCCCAGTTGCGGGTTGGTGGATTCACATACGCCATTGAATATCTTCTTCTATGCGGGTTTCCTCACGATGTCTTCCTTCACAGGAAAGCCAGTGGTATGAAAATCCGTACATTAACTACGTAGAGCTCATTGGTACGGGCCCGGGATTTGAACCCGCGACCTTACGCTTTCAAGTCTAGTGGTCTCCCAAATAGGCTACCACGGCTAAAACAGGACATTTACATATTTAGAGTTGATATGTCGTCAACTCGGGTTGCGTTCCATCTATTTGCGCGGCTAGTATAAACAGTATGAAATTAATAATTTAGTTATAAATTAAATAATTAAAATAGTAGAGGATATAAATAAATTTAATGTAATTTCTGTAGCGTGATTTGTGAAAAACCGACCTTTTAAGGACTCCTAAGGTTCTTTAATTAAACACGCTTTTAGTTTTTTCCTCGTATTTGGAAGTGCTTGACATATTTTTTTTCCATTTACTAAGTTTTTTATTTTATTTACACTCAATGATTTTTTTATCTTCAAAAATGTTGAAAACACACGAAAGAGATAGCTTTTAGAGAGATTTTAAATCCTTCGCAAACCTTAACATTAATAACCTTCAGCTATTTTCGATATTGTAACAACCTTGGGCAGAGCTCTGGCGACAGAGCGCTTATTTTTTGCCAGAATGGGAACACGACCACCGATGGATGAAATGGAAGGTACTTTCGTCTACTTACTTTGATTACTTAGGTTTTACAATCTGAGCTACTGTGATACTTTTTACCTGACTTGACGTGGTAAGGTTGTGGAAGGAGCTCTTTCCACAACCTTACCACGGTAAATATCCCGTAAATAATCATATAACTTTAGTGAACAACCGTGATAGTTTAAAACAGTGTTTTTTACCTGACTGCCCAAGAAGGGGTATATATGGGGTATTTATGTATTTTTTGTTTGTACGAACTTTTGAATGTTTCTATATTAACATACCTCATATAGCCTAAACGCCTTGACCGTGCGTGTTTTTAACTGACTTCCAAAAAGGAGGAGGTTATCAATTCGACTGTATTTTTTATTTATTTTTTATGTCTGTTACCTCAGATTTTTTGACTGGGTGAACCGTTTTTGATGATTCTTTTTTTATTTGATAGCTGGTGCTTTACGTTTGGCCCCTTTTAAATTTAGGTGAACTTTCAACTGATGAAGTCGTTTTTTATATTGATGATTATTTGTCTGCGAATTTTAACCATTTTGTGCATTAGCCTCTTTTTGGTAGACAAAACGTAAACAAAATCACTTAACACGTTGAAATTTCGTACGCACTCACGAAATATTAAATGAGACAAAACATTCTTTAGGCAAGGTAGAAACCTTAAAGCTCAATTTTTGTCAAAGTGTGTTCTAAAAATTATTTATACATGGTAACACGGAAAGGGTTTACTAAGCCGAAAGGGGTCCGTTATACTCATCATTATGAACGACTTTTACTATGGGACCAACCCTGAAATCGCGAAAAAGATACTGTAATACACCTAATGTCTACATTTTAGGTGTATAACAGAACTTCCCAGTACACAAGCGGTGGTGAACAGCCCCCGAACCTCGTGTGTTAATACCAGACTCGAGGACAAACAAATAAAGGCTGTCCTTTATATTGTTACAAATGGTCGCGCTTCG
The DNA here is from genome assembly GCA_949125355.1 of Agriopis leucophaearia. Classification (NCBI taxonomy): domain Eukaryota; kingdom Metazoa; phylum Arthropoda; class Insecta; order Lepidoptera; family Geometridae; genus Agriopis; species Agriopis leucophaearia. The sequence goes on along the minus strand of OX421276.1, from coordinate 9,976,458 downwards.
CTGGTTGCGGTCTCCTTCCTTCACGTCGACCCTGACGATATAGTGCACGATGAGGGCACGCTGATGTCAATTTTTAGATTGAAATACATCCCAGCCCGGAGTTTACTCCTTATCGGGTAAACTAGGAGCGGAGACAGTCGAGCGTTAAGGCGGTGTTTTCCCACTTTTAAGCAACGCTTATTACCTACTAAGAATACAAAGCTTAATATGATATTATGGTTCAATATATTGTACTAGCCGCCCGTGCCGGCTTCACACATTTGTTTTTTTAAACATTCTAGTAACAAATATAGTCTATGTTACTAAGGTATAATGTAGCATTCTAAAGGTGAAAGAGTTTTTTAAATCGGTCCCGTAGTTTTTGAGTTAATTTGGTACAAAAATCCAAAAATACAAACCTTTCCTCTTTATAATATTAGTGTAGATTAAAGTTGCATTTAGTGGAGCAAAACCATGGCGTTTAAACAAAGTCGTGCGTTTCGCTACTTATATTTTTGAGGTTTTTCTCATATTTTGCGAAAGGTTATAGCTGTAATGTGAAATGTACCTGTACGGTTCCCTCCATAATTATAAAACATTATTTAGTAAATAGGTATTTGAATGAATCCAAAAAAAAACTAGAAGAAATGCTAATATCAGTGATACTTTTTTTCTTCCTTTATCAAACTAAAAGTCCTCAATCGTGTTTCGGTCTATTCTATACGGTTTCTTAAATAAAACGTTAAGGGCCTTACTTAAAAACGTTACTCAAGTTGATCTATGCTTAAAAATGCTCTAGCAACTACTCACGCACACGTAATGACGTCACGGACGGTATCACAGTTGTTACGCGCGAGAACATTTTTTAATATTATAAATACAAATCGGTCATAATTCGTTTCAACACTTATTTTATTGCATTCTGATTCGTGCAATGCAGCTGTGGGAGTGTTAGTGTACAGTGGCGCCACGTGAGTGTTGATTAATCGAGTGATTAATTTTTGTCAGCTACAGAATATACCATTGTTGACGTAAAAAAGTGGGTACCTTTTTAACTTTTTGTGCGAAAATAAATACACCCCATCGAGCGGTTGCACTCATCCTTCACAGCATACGCTGATTATTGGGTTCTGAATTAATCGAGTGATGAATTTTTGTCAGCTACAGAATATAGCATTGTTGACGTAAAAAAGGTGGGTACCTTTTTTAACTTTTTGTGTGAAAATAAATACACGCCATCTAGCGGTTGCACTCATCCTTAACAGCATACGTTGATTATTGGGTTCTGATTTTGCTACCTTGGTTCGATTTCAACACTTAGCACTTAAAATAATGGCAAGAAAATGCAACGGATGCGGTCGCTTTGCGAATACGACAGAGGGCGTTAAATGCTCAAAGTGCGTGAATTTCTACCACAGAGCTTGCGTTAAAATACCAAACGACGTTCAGGTCGTATTAACATGGATATGTCCAGAGTGTAAAGCACAGACCCCTCGTAAAGACAACACTGAGAATCCTGTACGGGGAGAGCGAGCGGACTTCACCCCCACGCAAGATATTCCGGCGCAGGTCGAGTCCTCGGAGCTTCTGACGGAAATGAAATTGATGCGTCAAGATATGCTATCGTTCCGGTCAGAATTCAATGCCCTACGGGAAGGTCTAAGCGCCGTCCATAGTGCCCTTGAAGGATTCGGCGGTCGAATAGACAGCATGGAGGCACGTCTGGACGGCCTCGAGAGGAAACACGCTGAGCTGCAAACGAACTCGGATGTGGGCACCCTGCTCACAACCATTGAGAAGCTGAAGTTGCAAATAAATGAGCGAGACCAGGAGATCCTATGCAATGATGTTGAGATCAGCGGTGTCCCAGAGGAGCAGGGCGAAAACGTTTTTCACCTTGTGAGCATGGTTGCGGAAAAGTTAGGCGTGTCCTGTGAGCAGCGTGACTTCGTTTTAGTGGAGCGGGCAGGCATGCGCCGCGCGCCCTCTGACGGCGAGACAGCGCTGCCGCGGCCGAGGCCGCTCCTTGTGCGCCTGGCGCGCCGGCAGCTGCGCGACGCCTTCCTACAGGCCGCGCGCGTGCGTCGTGGTGCCACCACGGCGGACATGGGCCTCAACGCTGCCCCGACTAAGTTCTACGTCAACGAGCGCCTCTCAAAATACAACAGAATACTTTTTTTCGAGGTTCGTGGGGAAGCCCGCTCCCACAATTGGAAGTACGCTTGGACCAGGGACGGGCGTATCTATGTCCGCCAAGAGACGGGCAACCCGGCTTTCCGAGTGCGAACGCAGCTAGATCTGAAACAGATTTTCGGCTGCAAACAGTCGGATGCACGACGAGTTTCACAGTAAATGTTAGCTCATTACAATGTTTTCAAACTAAAATGTATTTATTATATATATTTTTTGTGTATGCATATATTAACCTCCTTATTTACTTAAGCTACTATACTAGAAATACAGTTGGTTTACTATCAATTATAATTAATTATATGATTAAAATTGTGAATTGTTGTAAAGCTCTCCACCTACAATCCGGGCGTGTAATTGAATCTGAAAAATATTTTTCAACTTATAGTTGTTACATCATGTGTAAAAGTGTCAGTGAAAACTTGTATGAGCGCACTGTGTGTCTGTTTGATTTTGAAAATGTAATATTACAGTTATTTTAATGCTTACGAGAAATCTTAAAGTTGGTCTTTACAATGCAGGTTCCCTTGGCACCAACCATGACAACATAATTGCGTCAGTCACTCGGAGTGACGTAGACATTTTGGCACTAAACGAGACATGGGTCCACGCTGGGGAAGAGGGCCGTGCCCCCACGATTCCGGGGTACCGACTGAGACACACACCACGTCCACGCGAGTTACGCTCGCGTGGCGGCGGAGTCGGGTTCTACATCAAGCGTGGAGTCACTGTTCGCACCTGGCGCCACCCGGTGGATCCGCTGCACATTGCAGTCGAACAAATGTGGCTCACTGTGACACTTAACGGAAAGAGGCTTCTAATCGGCACAGGATATCGACCGCGCTGGATAAGTGTCGATCTATTCTTTGACGCGATTACTGATTCCATTGGTTCCAGTCCTCAATATGATAATTTAATTTTTCTAGGTGATCTCAATATTAATGTTTTAAATACAAATGACAGCTTCACTATCAAATTTAATTCTTTTCTTTCGTGTTTTAACTTGCAACAGGTGGTTACTGAACCAACTCATTTCACTGATACTAGTCGAACATTAATCGATGTGATTTGCACAGATTTGCGCACTAACAGAATAACTCTATCACTTGTAGGAACTCTTATTGGTCACTGCCTAATCCTGTGTGAGTTTAATATTAGACGTTTAAAACCTATTCCTCGCTCTATAACTTACAGGCCGAAGAAGAAGATTTGTGTGCATAATTTTAATGCGGATCTGCAGACTCTAAGGTGGGATCTTTTATCCCAGCTTTCCGATGTTAACGTAATGGTAGCAGCCTTTAACTATAGGGTTGTGTATATCTTTGACTGCCATGCACCAATCACGTCAGTTGTCACCAAAAATCGTTCCTACCCTTGGATTACAGAAACCATAAAAATTATGATGAGGCTGCGTGACGAGGCAGCAGTGGATTACCATAGAACTAACTCTGTGGTAAAGAAAAATTACTATAAAAGCTTAAAATCCACCGTTAACAAAGCGCTTTTTCAAGAGAAATCAGCATATTTCAAGCAAAACATAAATAATAATTTGGGAAACCCAAAGCAACTCTGGAAAAATCTTAAAAACAATTTATTACCAATCAAGGACACTGAGCTACCATCTTGTTTTAACAATCCTGATGTAATAAATAACCACTTTTTAAATATACCTGGAAGTCCAGATACTACCATCTCACAATTGACGTATTTTGAACATAATAGGTTTAGCAGTGCAGTATTCCACATCGAACAAGTCAGCTTAGACCGACTAATTAATATAATTAGAAGTTTGAAGTCGAATGCTGTAGGTTGTGATGCTATTAGTTTAGACATGCTGATAATGACATTTCCGTATACAATAGATAGCATACAAGCGCTTATAAATACCTCTATTGATACTCAGACGTTTCCTGAGTTGTGGAAACATGCAATCGTTCGTCCATTACCTAAAGTTTCTAATCCGGTTGACTTAAAAGATCTTAGGCCAATAAGTATTTTGCCATGTTTGTCTAAGGTCTTGGAAAAAGCAATATGTTATCAGCTTACGGAATATCTAGAAAAAAATAAAATTTTGCCTGAAGTACAGTCTGGATTTAGAAAAGGTCGTAGCACCACAACAGCTCTACTCGATGTTACTGATAACATTCTGACTGCACAAGATAAAGGTATGTGTACAATTTTAGTTTTATTAGATTTTTCCAGGGCGTTTGATTCCTTGAATGTAAATCTTCTACTTTCCAAGTTACGTTATTATGGTTTTGATTGTGATGCTCTACAGTGGTTCAACAGCTACCTTACTAATCGTTACCAGTCTGTGAACATTAGTCGCACTGATGGCTCCTCAATTTTATCAAAGCAGTTGGCTGTAAATAGGGGAGTGCCTCAGGGTTCCATTTGTGGGCCAGTTCTCTTTAGTCTTTATTCAGCTGACGTCATAACGCATATCAAGAACTGTAAAGTTCATATGTACGCGGATGACATTCAGTTATATATATCGTGCAAACCACAAGACATTGACTCTGCTATCAACAAACTGAACGGTGATCTCGAGAGAATAGCATCATGGTCTACAGATAACTGCCTGTTGCTCAATCCAGTTAAAACAAAATATTTAATCTTCGGCACTAAGCATCATTTAGCAAAGCTCAACCCAACTGCAAGTGTCACGCTTATGGGTGAATCCGTTGAGCGTGTATATGAAGCGCGTAACCTAGGCCTTCATATGGACGCTGAAATGCGATATGAAAAACATATATCTAATTGTGTGAAAAGTTGCTTTTATAAATTAAAACTTCTATATAGAATTAGACCATTTTTAAAACAAGAGCTTCGTATACAACTAACTGAATCGCTAGTTCTGTCTAAGTTGAATTATATGGATACAGTATTTGGTCCGCGGTTATTAGCCAAAACAAAAAAACTGATACAACGGGTACAGAACGCTTGTGCCCGTTTCTGCTTCAATGTTCCGTTTAGGTCACATGTGACCCCATTTCTTAATAAGCATCATCTTTTAAAGATGTTGCATCGGCGCAAACTTCACTTGGCGTGTCTTATGTTTGGCGTCATTAAATATAAATCTCCGAATTATCTGTATGACAAGTTGTCATGGAAATCGAGCCGTAAGCCGAGTCGCCAATGTTCGACGCAGCTTATGACGGAACGGCATAGCTCAACCTCTTTCAGGGGCAGTTTCCGTTATGCTGCGTCTAAGTGTTGGAATAACATTCCGCCGCCAATTAGGAACCTGCAAAGTATTCATGGTTTTAGAGTAAAGCTAAAGCTATTTATTCTCACTCATCAAAAGGGCGAACAAATGCTAAGAAATGACACCAGTGCTCTCTGATCACCTAAATTAATAACAAAATATTATGTTGTAATTATTTTTTTGGAATTGTCTTTTATATATTTGAGCATCGGTTATTATGATTTAATATTATTATTTGAGCATTTATTATTATAATTTTTTAACTTTTTACAATTGGTTTTATATAAATTAGTGATTCTTACACAAGCTTTTGTATAAGCGCTAGTGTACGTGGTGTGGGGGTAGGTACTCTGCCCGAGTTCCGAGCTTTGTATGTGCATACGGTGGCGTTTGTGCTTTTATATGTACCTGTCGGTACGTATAAGAGCATAAATGTTGTTGTACCCAACCCAGCCCAACCTTGTAGGGTTTGGTGGGGTTGACAAAATACTTATGTTGATTAGTTTTTATTTATAAGTACTTATCTTTGTAAATTGTTTTTATAAATTTTACTTATGTATGTAGTTAAAGTTTGTTGTTATTATCTTTTATGTATCTAGTATGTGTATTATTATAGGTTTAATAGTCTACGGATGGAGTAGCTTGTGCGCGTGCCGTGTGGTACGATTGTACGTGACGTCACCAGCCGGTGCCAACGGAAGACCAGCGCTGGTTGTTTACGACCGGCATCTTGCTGAGTTGGAGCCGGTTTGTGACAAAAAAATATAATAAGCTTTAGTTAAGATTAGTTTAAATTTAAATGTCTCTTTACCATTACTATTGTATTTTTTTGCCACAAATAAATGATGTCTATTACTAATGGTCACACGCGAAAACGAGACAGCGCAATTTTAAGCATAGATTAACTTGAGTAACGTTTTTAAGTAACGCCATCAATTCGAAAATGATATCATTTTTATAATTTAAAGCTAACTATGAAATTCGACAAACTAAAACTAGTATGACTAAAATAGCTAAAAGTGGGGAACAGAGGGCTTTAAATCAAATACATGAACAGTGCATGCCTAAATGAAAGTGAAGACTAGTGTGTTAATTTTTTGTGCACTATTGTTGCTAGATTCACTCGTATCGCATTTTCGTTGTAAAGCGGATCCGATTGATTAGCTTTTTTCAGTATTTTTACACTACCAAAAACGTAACCACGGCTTTCATTTCATTTTATCCTCAACTCACGCCATATCCCACAATGTTTGAAAACTCGCCTCTTCAACCAATGGCACCTGTCCACCATGACGTATGGTTCCGAAACATGCACGCTCATACATGAGGCTGTCAACAAATCAGGGTATCACAGAGACATGGAGAGATGCATGTTAGCCATCAAACCGTGTTCGAAATACCGAAATCCGACGAAGAACATAAGTTCGAGACGTTGGAATCGCGGTAATGGAACTCGAGTTTGGTAGAATTGTCTGGACACGAAGCTAGGTGCAGTGATGACAGATGGAGTAAGGTTTTGACAGACTGGTGGCAGAGGCAAGTGAAGCGTTCGTCGTCTAGCTGCAAGATAGATATTGTCAACATCGTGGGTCGAACCTAGACTACATTAACTCAGGACTGAGGCAGATGATATAGCAAGAGAGAAGCCTATAACCAGCAGTGGGATAAGGAAGACTATGGATGATGATATGATGATGATGAACCACGCCTAAGACGACTTTTGCCCTTATTATATACTGCGTGGTGATGAAAATCGGTAATGATGATAATGAAAAGTAGCCTATGTGTTAACCCAGGATTTAAGCAATGTATATTCCAAATTTCATCCAAATCCATCCAGCCGTTGCTACGTGATTGAGTAACAAACATCCATCCATCCATACATCCAAACTTTCACATAGGTATATTGATATTAGTGTGATTTGCATCTGGCAATAGAATTCTAGACAAAGAATAAGAAAATGCGGTGTATTTGTTCGCATATTTAGATGATTGCTATGCCAATGGGTCGAGTAATTGAGGCGATTTGGCGACTCGGTTCTGAGTTCACATTTTGACATAACGAAGTAAATTGGTCCGCTATTCTTGATTATGCGGTATTGTTTCTGTACCCGTCCCACTTACGTTAATTGGAATGGGAGTTACGGTGACAGTACGAAAATCCTAGGTCCTGGAATAACCCAAGGGCCTCTGTTAATGGATCTTACTCCTTGCGGCTAATTTGCTCCAGTCTTTTGGGTGAAAATTAGTCGCATAGGGTCACATCGCGTAACCTGCAAAGTCTGCAAACACATGGCAAACACCAAGCTCATCAATTTCGTTAACAAAATGCTGATTTTTACTTTTAAAGGCTAATAGATTTAGAATGCACCGCAATGAAACCAGGTAGTTTCGTTGAATTTAATTTGTCTCCAAAACTGCTGGATCTAGTTTTGGAGAAAAATGGTAATAGACGGACAAACATACGTACACTCTTACCCTACTCGCAAATATACCTTGTCCGCTTCGTCGTGGGCGAATTTGAATAATAATATAGGTAAATTAAAAAAAGCGATGTGATTCAATACGCTTCAGTATGCGCTTTAAATATTAACCTTAAATGAACGAATCGTGAGCTAGATAATTAAAGGCAATTTAGGTTATGTAAACGATAAAGTTCGCCGCACACCCTTACTTATTATTTTGGTTTGGGTGCCGGGATAATGTGTTACCGAACTTTTGCGTAATTCACGCTTTGAAGAAGTTGTTCTGTTGTATCCTGTAGCAATTTAGCTTTGAATTTTCTTCGAGTGCTGTTTACTACGTGTATGAATTTCTACCTCTCAAGTATCATTATCTCTGAGATCTCAACTATTTCCATCAACTGGTATTGCTCTTAACAGAGCATTGGAAAAACTTTGTAATCATCCAAAATCGCTTAAACTTCATCGGATTGCTGGTTGGATAGTTTTCAACTTGTATCGAATTGTGCGGTTTGAGTTTCTGAGAAGAGGATCATTTATATCAATTGGATGGTAGAAATGGTAGATTTTCCTTTTAGCAGAGTTCACTAATACTGTGTTTACGCAAGTATTCAACTAACTTCCAAAAATGAGGTTCTTCATTCAACTGTATTTTTTGTGTATATGTTTGCGAGTATTGCGCGTTTGTGTCTGCTAGTCTGTGGAATGCCCTGCCTGAATGGGTGTTCCCCGATGGTTACAATCTGGGTCTTCAAATCACAAGTTAAGTCGGTTTCTTCTAGGTAAGCGTGCTCCGCTTTTTTAATAATAGACTTGCGTATAATCTTCAACTCGCCTGATGTTAAGCGACGATGCGGCACTCTGAAACCGATTCTTGATTATTTTATTTCATTTGATATTCCATGAAATGAAATATCAAATGACAGGGTTTGCTGAAAAGAATACGAAAAAAAATTGTTATTAATAAGTTTTTATTTATTTATTTTGATTTCCGTTTAGCAAATAGCTTGGTTTTGAATGAGGACTTGCTCCAGTTACATGTTCCAGTGTGCTATGCTCGTAACTATGACTGGAAACAAGATTATTTTTGCCGCTGTAGGTATTGTTTTTTCATGTAAAAGTTCCCAGCTCACGTCTGACGCATTTACTAAAAGAGCCTATTTCGTGAGGCAGACGTTCTTCAATATAGCTTACTTGTACTTAGGTATTCTTTGTTTTTTCATGACAATATAGAAAATGTAGGTATTGTTATATTATGGTCATAAGTCAAGAGGTACTTCATACCTTTTTTATGGCTGACAGGCTGAATGTTTTACCACAACTTATCAGATATTAAGTGATGGTATAGTCGAAGGTAGGAGACAATGAGTAGTAGTATTTATAGAGACGTTGCTTAACTTTGCTGATCGTACGAGAACCGGTGGTGAACAGAAATTTGCCACCGAATCGCACTTGGCCATTATTTATTATTTGTTGTTATACTTAAGTTAGAGTTAAATGATTATTTACGGGATATTTACCGTGGTAAGGTTGTGGAAGGAGCTCCCGATATTTCGGCGCAGTTACATGCACCATGTTCACGGGTCTTCCCGTGTGCATGGTGCATGTAACTGCGCCGAAATATCGGGAGCTCCTTCCACAACCTTACCACGGTAAATATCCCGTAAATAATCATTTAACTTTAGTGAACAACCGTAATAGTTTAAAACAGTGTTTAAGTTAGAGTGTACTATAATCATGCTAAGTTTGACGCTTATACGTATTACCGTTTTTTCATTAGAGCAAATGCAAAATTTGGTTTGAAAAATACGTTTGTAGTATGGGGACCCACACCTTTTAGTTTCTACTATTTGACTTTATTATTATTTCGTAGTTAATCCGCCGTAACATTACATATTCTGTGAAAATTTCAACTGGCTATCTATTGCCGTTGGAAAGATACAGCCGTTAAAAGGTAGTACGGACAGACGGACGGACAGACATACAGCATAGGCTTAGTAATAAGGTCCCGTTTGCACCTTTTGTGTACGGAATCCTAAAATTTGGACACAGGTCTATTCTAGTGTTATGTCCTAAAAGTTTATTTTATTTAGTGAAACGGTTTATATATTTATGCAGGGATTCATGGAATAGAGTTACTATATCGAAAGGAGGTTATCGTTATAAAAAAAAAGTTTACAATGGAACTAACCCTGAAATCAGCTATTTCGTACATTTCGTTGAATGCAAATGACGTTTTTCTGTGGAACAGCAAATTTTATACCCGCGATTTCAGAGTTGGTCCCATAGTAAACGTTTTTCATGACGAGTACAATAGTAATCATTTTCCTAACAGTCCTAGTATGCGTTGTACCCTTTTTTTTATAGAATAAGTGAGTAATAATAAGCTACGGGCCACCTGATGGTAAGTGGTCACCGCTGCCTATAGACACCTAGGTACAAAACCCGAGACATTGTCAGTGCGTTGCCTACCTTTGAGAACTCTATTCCCCTTTCCGTTTAACCCTGTGTATCTACCCATTAATTCCCAAAAATTTAATCATTCATTAATATTATTTCCACGTAAGAACTGCAGAAACTCGTATATTGTGTTCAACCACACAATTCACAACTTAATGTTAAAGTTAACACAGACCGCAATCCCCCACCTACGCAGCTTTTGAAACAAGTGTTCAGAAATACCCAAAGGACAATTTTCATTAAATAACAGTTGCTACTTACCCGTTCGGGAAATTTATTTCTGCACAGGCAAGCATAACGCTTATCTAGCGGCTTATTTATACAGATAAAAACGTTGAGATAAAAAAATCGGTACCTAATTGCGAGATATCAAGAAAAAAATATTATATATATATACTTATACCGCTGAACATTAGGCGAGTTAGCGGCGGCCGTGATACTAGCATCAGATCGAACAGTTCTTCAGAATATTCCCCGTTGTAAATGCGATAACAGACACACAAAGAGATCCAACGTCTCTGCGCATGCTGAGCGGATCTATGTGTAATACATATTTAAGCACGACTAACACCACCACAAAAATATAGCCTAAATGTACTTAGGTGGATTCTGTGGGTGGATTCTAAATGAGTATGTAGCTTAACTTTTTGCAAAGCATGAATAACAGCACGACTTCACCCGTTTTCTCTTTAAAAGCTAATATTCGAAGCATATTTTTCTGGAATCGTTATTATCTTTGTACTTGAATAAAAAAGCGAAACGGAAAAACGACGTTTTGTTCGTAGTAACCGCCTGTAATACCTACTCCGAAACTGTTATTACAGCTACGTAGAGAATTTTAATAATAATATCAAAGCAAATGGTCTGAGCTTTGATTTTCAGTGGAATATTCCCTTCGTTTATATACAGGATAGCTTTTTCTGCTATTTCGATATCACTTTATGATTTACATAATTTCGTCTTTTTTAGATCCTTGCGAACAATCCATTAGGATCCAAGACATCGGTTTACTAAACCACCATGTTTCCATCATCATCATCATCATCATCATCAGAAGAAGAAGACTTTCGCTTAGAAGACTGAACATAGGCCTCCCCTTTAGGACTCCACACTAAACGACAGCCTGCCATCTGCATCCACTGAATGCCCGCGACTCTCACTATTATGTCGTGGCAGACTTTCCTACGCTGCGACTTCCGGTTCGTGGTCTCCACTGAAGAATCTTTCTTTCCTATCTGTTATCGGTTCTCCGAGTGATGTGGCCTGCCCATTGACAATACATTTTTTTTTGTCGGTGACTCTGGTTATTCGACGAATTACCTTGTTCCGGATTCAATCGCACAAAGAAACTCCGAGCATACCTCTCTCCATTGCCCGCTGTGCGACTCTTGAGTTTTTCCAAAAAACCAGCAGTTAAGGACCACGTTTCAAGTTACCATACAAATTTATATTAATAAGCGAAATATCACGCACTTATTCACTCACTTACACATTCATCACGAAATTTCATAAACCTACTAAACTTACGAAGGTGATTATTTGGCAGGTAGATTCCTTATGGAGTGTAGAGATCCGCTAAAAGCAGGCAAAAGAGGGTTGAATGGTTGTTGAAATTGTGTTTGTAATTTACGTAAATAATAAAGAGTTTATCTATCTATCAATCAAACCGTAACTTCGTTTTGAAAGACCTACAAATACAATATCTTACTTTTTGCTTTGCATGGTCGGGTGACACTAACAAGAGCAATATATAGGACTACTGGTAATCAGCATTCTCTTAAGGGCGGCTTCAATACGTCGAAACAAACAACTTTTATTCTGTATAACTAAAAAGTTGTATACATTTTATTTCCAGAATGCTGCATTAAATCGTAACTGATAGAATTCGAATCTGCCGTGCAGGTCTAGACAAAAACCACTTTCTGTTAGCGTTAACGCCTGCGGAAAGATAAAATAGCATGAAAATGACATTAGCTTGAGAGATGTCATGTGACTGCTAATGTCATTTTCATACAATTTTATCTTTCCGTAGGCGTGTACGCATTTGATAATACAGTCGCCCACTCAGTAATTTCATTCGGCCACTTAGATTTCTAATATGGAATACATTTTTTTTAGTACATCTTGTCATTAAATCATTTTCATCTTTTTTACTACTAAATATTAGTCGGCTGTTAATTTAAGTTTTTGCTATATAAATACCGCCCAAGTAGTATTACATACTCTCATTTTAAGGCGTAAGTTATTTTATTCGCTCAATTAATAACAACCCTTATTTTAGAAGGTATACAGTTTAATTACAAGCATACCATAATACATACATTCATAAAACAACAGTTGTAAACTTTTAGTACATACTATACTGAAAGAGGGGTACTAAATATTACAGGTTATATTATAGTATTAAGCAATATTTTTGAACGCTAAAATCCAATTAAGCTAAAAGTAAAATTATTTACTTATTAGGGCATTTTTTCAATGAAGACATTTACAATCATGATGTACGGTGGTCCTCCGAATTGGGCAGTTAAGTAAGCATATAAATGTTGTATACATTCATGTTACATTATGCAGTTTTCTCGTAATTTTGGTAAATGTCACTATACGTACCTAATTTGGTAAACTACAGATTTAAACTTGGATGGATTACCAACGATAATATCGTCATGAAAATGACATTAGCTTGATAGATGACAGATGACAGCAAATGTCATTTTCATACAATTTTATCTTTTCGCAGGCGTATAGGTACTCATTTGATTTTGTAGTTGCCCACTCAGTACTATAGTATGTGTGTACGCCTACGCACACACAGAGTAATGAATTGGCTAATGACAATTAAAACATTGCACAATGTCCCAGGAAACAATTAGGAGAGAGAAAGGGTGGATGAGAGTGTAACGGGAATTCGAGTGTATTTCTTTGCATAATCAAGGACGTGCCGCCCAACTGGACGTGCCCTATCGTAGACCGCATCATCGCTTAACGTCAGGCGAGGTGGCGGTCAAACGCAAGCTAAACAAAATCCTAAAAAAAAAACAAGTAAAGTTGGTATTTTTTTCGATTTTGTTTGATTCACTTTCATTTCATTCACGGCATTGGCATGTTGAATGAAAATATGTAAGACTCAAATCAGACAAACAAGGGAAATATGCCATATTTATATTTCATATATAATTTTTACACTAATCCGCGAAACCGCTTCACGCACAAACTGTAAGTACCTAGACATTTACTCATTTTCCTCGCACACTAAGAAACTTGTAGCGACACCAACGAACGAATATTCCACATGTTAAATAAAAGGCCGACTAATTCTTCTACTGGACGAGTTCGACTAAATGGCATAAGGCCTGATTTAGGTTGATGCATTCGCACCCGCCACGCTACCTTACCATATCTCCCTTGTTTTTTCTGATCTAAGATATGAAACTAACAGATTACAAAAAAAAAAAACAGTTTTAAAATTTTGACTAATACACAACTTTGTTGTATAAAATTTATTCTCCCAGTTTAAAAAACTAAAAAACACGCTTTAAAATCGCCAATCCTGAAGATCCTGTTCAGGATACTGGGACAATCAATATTATTGCATTGTCATCGGTCCTTGATAAGTGTGCAAAGTTTCTTATCAATCCATCGTTTTGAAAGGGGTGAAAATCACGTCCAAAGATTCCGTTACGTAGATACATATATACATAACAAGCTAATAAAAGCGTGTTAATTAGGTCCTAGGTAGAATTAACCGATCTGAACACGAAGCGTAATATTTTCCGACAAGTAAACGTTGCATTTCTCATGAACCTCTCTCATGAACATTGAACAATGTAGTTGTTAGGCGCTCGCCTTACCTGTATCCTGTTACGTCGATATCACGAAACCATTACGAGCGTGTTGCCACGCGGCTTTATCGTACAATATTACTTGTAAGCCCTGTTGATTGATTAAGTTATTAGTCGACGTAAACCGCGTCCTAAATGTTCAGAGTCTTCTCGCTTTACTGGAGCGTCGTGTTCGACCCAAATCTTCGATAATTAATCATAGCGTGTAAGATTAACGGCGATCTGCTGAAACACAAAATCTCCTTAGACATATCGTGATGATAACTGAAATGATTGGACCTAAATGCGGTTCTACATTGTACGTTGTTCATCTCGCCCCGTAGCATAAAACTAAATGTGTTTAACTAAAGTTATATGATTATTTACGGGATATTTACCGTGGTAAGGTTGTGGAAGGAGCTCCCGATATTACGGCGCAGTTACATGCACCATGTTCACTTTTATTTATTTATTTATTTATTGTCATTAGTACGGCTTAAAACCAATTACACTAATTACACATTATCAAGTCTAAATAAGAATACAATTAATTAAAATTAAATTAAAAATTAACTAATACAAACAATTAATTAAATGTATTCACGGGAAGACGGCTGCTCCTTCCACAACCTTACCACGGTAAATATCCCGTAAATAATCATATAACTTTAGTGAACAACCGTGATAGTTTAAAACAGTGTTAAATGTGTTTAAGGCCCTCTTTTCCCACTTTTAGCAAGTTAGGTCATTCTGGTTTTAATTTGTCTCCTTCCACGGTTAGCTTTAATGTATAAAAATGGTGTCATATCAAATTTAAAAGTGAAAATGAGAAAGACCGAAACACGATTAAGGACATTTCGCTTGATAGAAAAAAAAAACTTGCGCTTTTTTTCGTTGTTTTTATTTTTTACTTCATTTGCGCTTTTCTACCAATTTTTTTGGAATCATTCAAATACCTATTTAGCAAATTATGTTTACGATATCTTAATATGCAGATTTTTATAATGATGGAGGGAACTATCAAGGTACATTTAACATTACAGTTATAATACATTTCGAAACATATGATAAAAACCTCAAACATTATGGATCACATAAAAACCGACTTCAAAAATACATGACAAAGTAATAAGAGCCTATAAAATTTTAAGGTTGCCCTCAATTTCTCTGGGATCCCATTATCCCACTTGGTGACAATGGGACCAAATTGGAAGCATACCCTACCGAACAAAACTTTTTTAATCGTTTAACAATTGGCAGTGTTATCGGTGAACATACATTAAAAAACAGTGGAACATAGAACCGTCCTTCTTTTTGAAGTCAGTTAAAAACATGATAGTACATTTTTTGTTTAATAATTGTTATGAAACTATTCTATACACACAGTTTTTTTTCTCTACCTTCTTTACAGATTTTTTTTTGCTGTTTTGATATTCGAATCTTTGTCAATTACAACGCACATTTGCCCTTTTCGAATTCTGGAAATATTTCACGTACAGTATACGACTAATTAATAATTTATCACACGTGAAAACTCTTTATTATAGCCATTTCGCTAAAATAAACGCATATATACATTTTAACTGCTATGATAATAAATTGTAATTACCTTTCCAATTAAAACAAAAAGCTTTTCATAATATGCCAGATATTACGTATGTCCAAATGCTATACGGTGTACTTAAGTAAATATATAGGATTACTTTTAATTATCCAACCGCCTAAGGGCAGCTTTTGAACCAAAAAATGTTTATACCATTCCCCCCTCTAAAAAGCTTATTATATTCACAGAAAACAGTGAATAACAAAATTTGGTGTTTGTATTTAGAACACACCAATATATTCGAACTCCATCTCAATGCTATTCCTCCTTGCGCAAAAAATACTCGATACAAACTCCTTGTGTAAAGAATACTCGACATACAAACTCCTTACGTGTAACAACAACTCCCCGAGATTTGATTGGTCGACATTTTCGACAAGGAGTCAATATCAATAAGAAAATTACTCTTAATAAAATTTATGTAATTGTTTAAATTTTCATGTGCGTTTAAATTAATGTAAACTTCCTTTTTTCTTCATTAAATGTCTATTTTCGCTTAAATCTTTCTTTTTCTCGTAGTCATGGTCAATCAAGTACCTATAGTATGCAACTCTTGAATAAAATGTTTTTACGACATTTGATAATAATAATAAAAAAACAGTTTCATTGCTGGGTTTTTTGGAGGGGTTTTCTGAAGTCGTAGCAACAAAAGTCGTTGGATATGATGTGCAGAAGCTCTCCTTAAGAGGTGGCTGGGTATACAGGTTTACTACGACTTCTCTCTCTGAATGTTTTTTTTTTTAAATAAGAAACAGCTAATTTTTTTCCGCATATTTCGAAAAGTCGTAGATCAAAACTTGTTTGTTTTGAAGTACTGAGACTGCCCTTAAGAGGATGATAAATGATTACTAGTAGCCATATTATGTAGAAAGTCACCTGTATAACCTATATGTTTTTTTTGTAGTACATATTTTTTTATTATTATTAACCAATAAAAATACAAGCTAAGTAACAGTAAGAACCTTAACTACTAAGCGGATTCTATAAAAAAAACCAGTTGAATCCAATCCAATCCAATTAAATTACCCAAACACGTTAAAGGTCTAAAAATAACCCAAATTCTCAAACTCTCTACTAATAGGTAAAGGTTTTATAAGTACTTACTTATTCTTTTAGAAAAAAAGTACATTTATATAAAAATATCAAATTTGAAAAGTTCATAATTTATATTATAACTGAGTGATAATATTATGATAATTATGACTTCAATACTGATTGCACATGAGTCAATAATGAGTCATTTGCGAAATGATCGTTTTGTAAACATTGCTGTCATTCGGTAAAATATGACACGATATACGAGTATACATACCCGTTGCTGTCGTGTCAGCGAATGGAAGGAGTAGATACAGCAGGAAATTAGTTCGGAAATGTTATTTGGATGACGGCGACCCTTTCGAGACAGTGTCGACAGTAAACAAGCTTACAGGTTTAATACAAAGATTTTATTGGTTCGCAAATCTAGGTAATTTACGAGTATAGTAATTTTTGAAAATATTAAAGTCAAGCTTAAATTATTATTACACAATTTATCTGCAAAATTTGACCCGGTAAAACACAGTGGGATATGCCGCTCTGTGAGTTGGAACGGAATTCTTTACTTCAAACGTCCAGCACTCCTTCAGAGCGAGCACGTCTCCTAGCTGTTTGCCGCTGGGAATCGGGTCTTTGGCTGCAGGTACTTCCTTCGTATAATTTGGGAAATTTACTCGATAATAACACTTTCCGGATAGCCATTTCGTTGCGCATCGGTGCACCTTTGGTCGTTCCTCACCGATGTGCATGCGGTGACAAAGTTGATAGCCTCGGTCACCACGGTTTATCTTGCAATAGGAGTGCCGGTCGGATAGCGCGCCACAGCAACTTGAATGATGTCATCCGTCGGGCTTTTGGAAGCGCCGGTGTTGCAGCCGTTCTGGAACCGAATGGCCTACTTCGCGACGACGGTAAGAGACCCGACGGAATGACTCTCATTCCCTGGAAGATGGGACGGCCTTTAGTGTGGGACGCTACATGTGTTGATACACTGGCACCGTCTCACCTTCCAGAGACTTCAAAGCAGGCAGGTGGCGCGGCTATCGCGGCTGAATGCCTCAAGCGGCGCAAATATTCCAGCCTTGACAGAGGTTACTTATTTGTGCCGTTTGGGGTAGAAACACTTGGACCGTGGGGGCCAAGTGCTTTCGAAATTTTCAAGGATTTGTCGGGGAGACTGAAACATTCTTTGCGTGACCAAAATGCTGGCCTATATTTGGGTCAGAAAGTTAGCCTCGCCATCCAGCGAGGCAACGCGGCCAGCATTTTGGGCACTCTACCTGAAATTAATTATCGTTTAGGACTACTTAATTAACTCTATTTTAATTATATAATGAATAAATCTCGATAATCATATAAAATTAAATGTAAAACACATAAATATAGAGTTAGTTCCATACCATAGCATTTGATGTAATCGAATTGGTGATGATGATGCAATTTCTGAGTTAGTTATTTATATGAAAGTATTCATAGAAACGTCACGAAAGTTTCAATTTCATCCAGATTTGTGTTGGGGTTCAGGGAACGTGGAAACGATTCCAAGTTTGTTGACATGACGCGACTGCATCTCGAATACGCTATGGATATGCAAATTTGGTATGTCCTGTGTATAGGTATATTCTGGATATATTTTCGGTACTGGAGCGTTTGCACTTATCAAACATTCGTTGTGCACAGACGAAATTCAAATTAGAATAACCATGAATTCGGAGTGTCATCAAAGAGTGGACGTCAGGGCGTCTGCGTCTTTCTAGAGATTATAGAATAATAAAGTCCTTAAATTTTATTTCTATAATGCAACGTTGTTCAAGAGTTCTAAACTTTAGCAATGCTGATATCATGGTTTGTAATGAATTTAATGAAAAGTCCAATCAAAACGTTCGCGTTTCTTTTAAAAAGTTTTGTCGTTTTATCGCAGCCAACTTTCTGTTCAGACACTTTTAGCAATCAATTTATGTTGTGTCCATCAACCCCTTTATAAATTCCGTCTTATGAATTGCTATTCAGTACGCAGACGAGATAAGGAACTGTTTGAAAAAATAAATAAGAATGAAGTATTTAGATAATAACTTTAGAAAATACAATCAGGTATGTAGAGTCAATAATTGTGAAATGCATTTTGTTTATATTAATATATATGGGAGCTACTCACGTAAAATTAAGCTGGTTATTCCGACTATAGTTTCAACCGCATTCTGCGGTAATTTTCAAGGTGAGAGAGAGCGCGCGGGACTCCATCTTGGTTAGCTCTGATATAAACAAAATGTGTTAAAACCACGCCTAATAGTGTAATTATATTCTGCATTACGTCGTTCTCCTATTTTATATCAGTATAAGTGAATATCCACTGTATGAATACTTATTTATATTTTCATTTTGAAGAATGCAGTTATAACTTTCCCGTAATTGTTCCAGGTGAAAGACATCTGCAACGAGCTCGAGGTGCGAGTGTTGTGCCACAAGATCCTTCAGAATGTGTCCATACTCCTCGACGCGGATCGGGGCTCTCTATTCTTGGTGCAAGGAGAGCGAGCTGCGTCACCGTCCCCTCAGAATAGCAGGTCAGTAGCTTGTACTAAAAATGATATGGGTATCTTCAAATCAAGATTACACAGGTTCCTTCTAGGTAAGAATGCTCCATGTCTTTGCTTAACATCAGGCATTATGTGAACAAACACAAGTTTATCATGAATTAAAAATAATGTCTTTTAATTATGGCCAGGGGTCTACAGCTACATGTTTTAAGTGATTCTGTTTAGGTGATTGCAAAATGTTGCTCGCAAACCGTATCTAGGCGCGTCAACGTTCACGTCCGCGTGATTTACCGCACTTCGCTGTTTCCGTCCGCGCTAAGTGTTAGCCGTAAGGAGGAGCCGTTATCAGATCTGTTGGATGGTACCAATTTTTTATATTATCCGAATGCCATGTCTTGCGAAGTTTCAATTCGATGCTATAATAATTATAAGTAAGTTGGAATCTTCTTTCATGATTTGGTTACATATAGTTTTCTCGTTACAAGTGAACCTTGTAAAAGCGTGTTTAAAAGGTGTAGTAGAAGTCAATTGTGACATTTTCTTTTCCATGAATACTAGATTTAGTAGAGATTTATAAATTCCCTATTCATTTACAATCCAACGACTTCCGTTTTCAAATCAATCCCCTCCAACGTTGATGGTTGTTAAAATTATTTGCGAAGCTTTTATCCCATCCATCTGTGATGTTAGACTCCAAATTATGGAAGCAACTCGATATTAAACTTTTGAACTTTCTGAGCCTTATTGATTGACAGACCGTGTTAAATTATTGTCAGACTTTGTATTTGGTAAACTTTGGATGGAAATCGAGATGAAAAGCGTGTCCGACGAAGCATGCGCTTATGAACCAGACGTTTATTCTAAAAGCCAATATTATATAAGTTTATTAATTAGGTATATTTTATCATTTATCAGACTCTCATAGAGCTACCTCAGTAAGAGAGAGAGATAGATAGAGAGGATGGGTCCTAATCCACCATGCTGGCCCATTTAATGTTGGTGAATGTCTTTGTTTTTGAACTTTTGATGTTCTTGAACATACCGATTTCCTCACGATGTTTTCCAACGAAAAATGGCGTAATTTTTGAGCGATTACATCGGAACAGCACATCATTTATTTAAGTAGTGCAGTGCAGTAAATCGAAACGTGTGCTGTCAGATTATAAAATGTACATGCTACCGCAAGGTCATATTAATAACAAGATGGCCGTCGTAATTATCAAATTACCTCCTATTAATGAAAAGCGACTAATTTCTGGAAACATACTGAAGCTAGTCACAACTTTGCTAGGAACTGCAGAACTAAGTTAACACTCTGACAGTGTGGTGTTAGTGAAAGTCTGTGCTCGTTGAACTTGTTCGGGCGTAAACTAAATAATAGATTCCTGTGCTGATTAGGTTTCTTACATGTTGGTTGAAAAGTTGTTTGAGAGTTACTGCTACGTTCTGGAAACTGCTCGAAACTTCAAAATTTCGAGAGCGCGAATTTGCTTTGTCCAAGACTAGACACTAAGAATGCGATAGGTATGTGAAAATTTATAAAAAATAAATAAATAAATATCTGGGGGACATTATTGCACACACGGTCATCTGACCCCAAACTAAGCAAAGCTTGTAATATGGCTGCCAGAGACTGATATACGTACATATATATTTTTAAATACATACTTAAATAGATATTAACACCCAGACATAGAACAAAAAAACAACTTTATAGTTTTGATGTTTGAGAAATGAAGCCTAGTGTGTAGTATTTTTATTTTATTTTAACAGGCTTGCGTTTGATCGCCAACTTGCCTGATATTAAGTGACGATGCGGTCACGATTGGAGAACGCTTGCCTAGAAGAAACCGATTCAATTGTAATTCGAAGACACCCAGATTCTAACTATCACGGAACACCCATTCAGGCAGCGCGTTCCAAAGACTAACAGTTCGCACAATAGGAATGAAAGCGCTTCGTACGGGTTTTCGGAATATCAACCATGAAGTGGTGTCGATTTTGTCGGGCCATGTCGGGGCCGGCCGGGCAACTTTTTGTTGATAGCTCTCTATGAACCTGACAGCCACAAAGTTAGGGTTGGCAATTGCAAAGTTGCATCTAGCTTGCGTGAAGTTAGTTTCAACTTTGCAGAAGCAGAGTTGACTG
Source organism: Agriopis leucophaearia (assembly GCA_949125355.1). Classification (NCBI taxonomy): domain Eukaryota; kingdom Metazoa; phylum Arthropoda; class Insecta; order Lepidoptera; family Geometridae; genus Agriopis; species Agriopis leucophaearia. The sequence goes on along the minus strand of OX421276.1, from coordinate 9,955,015 downwards.
CGCTTGTTTGCACTGCAAACACAAGTTGATAAAGGGAATCCTAAGTCATTTGATTGCGGGGAAGTCTTTGACTAAAATTAACAGTTTAACATCAAAATAGCGTTAATTTTCATGATGAACTAGAACGTATTTGGTTTTAGAACCTTTACATTCTGCATATGATTTATCATCGTAGACCGCATCGCGCTTAACATCAGGCGTGTTGGCGGTCAAAGGCAAGCCTAATTCTGAATTTTAAAAAAAGGCTTTTGAATAAGTACTTGAAATTAAATTTAACCTGTTTCATGACAAACCCATAGTTATTGCAGTAAATACATATATATATATATATTGCGATGCCATAAGTTTTAGACCGACTTCAAAAAAGGAGGTTCTCAGTCGACTCTATTTTTTTGTGTGTATGTTGATATCTTCGCTGATTCTAAACCGATTTTAATGATAGTTAAACGATTATTAATGGGATATTTACCGTAATAAGGTTTTGGATTGAGATTCCGATATTACAGCGCGCAAGTTACGCATGCACTATGTTCACGGGAAGACTAAACTAACTGTACTAACTACGTTGTGAGCAACCGCGATAGTTTAAAACAGTGTTTATAGCAATCACTGTTTTAAACTATCACGGTTGCTCACTAAAGTTATATGATTATTTCCACAACCTTACCACGGTAAATATCCCGTAAATAATCATATAACTTTAGTGATTGCTATGTTTTTTTTTTTTAATTTATTGAATAAACTACGTCTTATAAGTGATCTTTAAATTTGAAGAAAATATTCCTTCTAAGGGTTGAAAATAAGGGGATGAATCCCATTTAATAAAGTTCACCCACATCCCTCAACATCTTACTTATTTTTTCGTAAAAGAATAATTTGCCAGCAATATTTTCAGTAGCTAAATTGTACTAAAAATGTCACGGAGCATATTTCACAACGGGTTTACTTACACTGACGCAACGCATCCTTTGGGGATTATTCAAATGCCTTTCCGCTTCTTTTATCAAAAAGATCCTTGGAGTTTGAGTGCGTAGACATTAATAACATGTTCTGTAAGTTGTTTCCTTACAGAACAAGGTGAAGCAGAGCTTGTTTGATCATGCTGTGCTAAACTGTTTCAGGATTTCGTGACAGGATGGCAATTTCCTGCCAGGAGATGAACGTTAAATGAGGTTGTCTTTTGTTTTTTCCTTCGCAATGCAAATCTACAAATAAAAAAACCTGTTCCTGTTTGCTTTTACCCGTTTGTTCTCGTCTACAGAATGTTTCAATAGCTGAAAATCCTTATAATATTTAAATAAAATTGCTCATTGAAAAAAAAAGACCCGGATTTCGACAGGTTGCGAAGTTTGCCATAAGGAAGTTCCCACTTTTAGGCTTCGTCATCAGGCTATGAAGTGTATATGGAAATAATTTACTGTGTTTTTGTTTATGTGTATTAAAATGATGATAACAAGCCAAGTACGTATACCCAAACTCAACGGGCCAATCATTTGCCCTTTGTTTCACCTATGAATATAGATCTATAGGTATATATACTCAAAGCATTAGCCATTAAGTAGTTCCAGTGGCCAGCTGAAAGAGAGTCTTCCGACTCCATCATCAGATCAGCTCAATCTTCAATTGTCATCAGAATCTCACATAGATGTCGAATTTGAGTGCATTCGAACACGTGTGAAGTTGTTGAAAAAGTATTAGTCTTTAAAGCTCAGCAACGTATCTGTGAATAGGCAATGGTGATCGCGTATCATTAGACGCCCGTTAGTTTAGCATAAATAAACCGGAGAAAACATACCAAGGGTTCGAGTAAAATAAAATCCTTCATTCAACAAATTACAAAGTCATTTCCGATTTTAACGGCCGCTGAAAAACGCGGAAGCATAATAGCGCCCGAAAACAAAACGGCTGCGCAAATCGCTGCAGCGGTTACTGGCGTGCTGCGCCATTATGCACGACAACTCAATAATTATAAATGAGATCCACAACACAACAATACTAAAAGAAGCCGTAGTAAATACAGAGTTTCTCCAATAAAATGCTGGAAATCCAAATGAGAATTTGCACTTGAATGCAGTCGACCCGTTTGTAATCAGAATTTATAGCTTTAGGAACGAGTTTCTGCTGGTGCCGAGATGGATGCTTTGTGTAATTTAAACGATCTGTGGAAGGTTCAAACAGTACTGTACTAATACTTCGATCTCTTGATTACCGGCTTAACTTTCCAAGGGATCCGAGAGAAGTTGATATTTTCTTTGTTAAGTAGGAGAGATGTTGTAACACAATAAGGGCAGTATAGTGGAGTAAAAGTTTCTTCATACACTCTTCGGTCTGCCCGAGACCTAAAAATCTACTATTGCCAGTGAGATGTAATATAATAGAGACGTTATAGGCGAACAACACTGCTTTAAAAACTAACTAAAAGTGGCAACTGGCTCGCCGCTGCCGTGATGATCGGCTGAATTCGGCTTTGGTCGTCGATTATGCTGCGATCATTATCACTCTCTCACACAAGACGACCTACACGTCTCGCTCATACTCTTCGTAGTGACAACAGCCACCTAAGATAAAACAATATATATTATTATTCTGTTTTAACAAAACCCATGGTAAACGGCCCCTTACCACCCATACATTGTGAACGATACGTACGTCTTTCCTTGGATACGTACCAAACGTTTCGATTCTACGTTTCTAATCCGTACGGGCAAGGATTGGAACAACCTGCCGACTTCCTTGTTTCCAGACGAGAGTGAAAAGGTATCTTCTAAGTCTGCGTGCTTCATCTTCGACCACATCGTCGCTTACCAACAGGCGAGTTGGTGGTCAAACGCGGACTTATTCGCGTAAAAAAAAATAAAAAAAATACAGTTCTTACGTGTGAAAAGCAACATTTTTCTTGTCTTTCACAAAGCGTGTGTTTATAAAGACACAGGAAGGCATTTTTGCTAAAACACCTAATTAGCTGCGATGTGTTGCCGGACACTCCTGAGTGCGTGACGGCTGTAACGAGTATGATAATATGCCTTGCATTCGTCTAGTCAATATGGTGGCGGGCACAACCTATCTACAGGTAAAAATATCTTAGACCATTGCACGGTATTTTTTCATAGATACCTGCAATATCTATACCAATTACCAACACTGTGCTTTTGTCTTAAACTAATTTCATGTTAGTTTTTTCTTTAAAATGACGTCTTTACTTTGTTAGTACATTATGTATTGCTCTTTTTGAATTTTATATTTGAAGCATTATCAGTCGCATTTATTTATTAAAAAAACAAAGAGGTTTCCTCAGGTGCAAACCCCAATGGCTTGTGTAGCCAGGCGTCAAAGTACTGAGGTGGCATTTATACTTTATACCGAGTAATTGTTTCTTGAACGTCTAGACAGCCAGTACCCTTCATTCCGAGGGTCGAAATTTAATTTCAAATATTCATATTTACGCAGCCGGCTTTAGCCAACGACCCCTGTTATTGAACCCGAAACTATCGACGTCACAGCATGTAAAGGTTATAAACTTTATAGCTGTTTTATTTCCAGAAACCTAACGATTATGAGTGAATGCGAATAGTCTGTGGGCAGCGATGATTCGTGGCTTTAGGGACTTTTACTTCGTAATCACGCTAATTTGATGGGGATGTTAAAAGTTATTTTGAGAGAGCTTTGACCTGTTGTAAATAGGTTTTATGTTGACCAATGCTGTGTTGGTTTAGTTATCATTATTGCATAGAACTAAATATCATAATAACATAGTGTTTCAATAAGTTTAGTACCTACTTCCGAAATGTGCGTTGTCTGGCTAAAACTCCACTACTTTGTAAAGTAGCGTGGCTATACGTTTTTATATAAATATACTTGGTTGTCGCCACGAACTGAAAACTCGAGACCCCTATATCTTTGTAACCCCTTAACCAATTTTAGTCATATTCAAACTAAAAAAATGTACCTATTGAAATTAAACTACTTGCGTACAAAATTTAATGAAGATTAGATCCACAATACGCTAGTTATAGTCGAACAAATATACAAACACAAAGAAACGTCGACTTATCCCATTAGAATCTGAGTCCTCTCTTCGTTCGGTCAATTCTAATAGTTACATAACGGGACATAGTACATAATACATACATAGTTCAATGTAGAATACGTACAAAATTCGTACATAGTTCAATATAGAATACGTACAAAATACATACATAGTTCAATATAGAATACGTACAAAATACATACATAGTTCAATGTAGAATACGTACAAAATACATACATAGTTCAATATAGAATACGTACAAAATACATACATAGTTTAATGTAGAATACGTACAAAATTCATACATAGCTCAATGTAGAATACGTTCAAAATTAATACATAGTTCAATATATAAGGTCGGGGAAAAAGTTTCTTCGTATTTTTTAAACAAATTCAAGACATATTTTTTTCAAGTTTAATTACATTTAATTATAATATATATGTGCCATTTTGTTCGATAACTTGTTGCCATCTTGTAGGTAGTGACATGATCCCGTTGCTATAGAAATTTTGGGACTTCTGATCAAAAAAATGCAACAAGTAGTTTTGACAGTCTTCTCTTGATGTTAATCTAACACTAGCCAAAGAATTCTGAAGAGATCGAAACAGGTGGAAATCTGAGGGTGCAAGGTCAGGGCTATATGGTGGATGCATTAACACTTCCCAACCAAGCTCTCAAAATTTTTGCTGAGTGGCCAAAGATGTGTGCGGTCTGGCGTTATCATGGTGAAAGACCACACTCTTTCTGTTGATCAATTCCGGCCGTTTTTTCTTAATTTCTTGTTTGAGTCTCATATGCTGTTGGCAGTAGAGATCCGAATCGATGGTTTTGCCCGGCGGTAAAAGCTCATAATGAACGATGCCCTGCCAATCCCACCATACACACAGCATCACCTTATTACGTGTTAATCCGGGATTCGCTACAGTCTGTGGTGCTTCACTGCCCTTTGACCATGATCGTTTGCGCACATTCTTGTCGTAGGTGATCCGTTTTTCATCACCAGTGATCAATCTTTTCAAAAATGGTTCGGTTTCGTTACGTTTCAATAGAGAATCGCAAATGAGTACACGATTCATTTGGTTTCTTTCAGTGAGCTCGTGTGGCACCCAAATATCGAGTTTTTTTGTATACCCAGTTTTTTTCAATTGGTCAAAACTGTTTTGTGGTCAATGCCCAGTCCTTCAACTACGTCGTAACTACTAATATGCCGATCTTGGTCCACTTTTTCAGAAATGGCATCGACTTTATCCGTAACAGGGCGACCAGAGCGAGCTGCATCTTTGACTTCAAAATTCCCGGACTGAAAACGCTTGAACCAACATTGTGCTACTCTTGATGACACTGCATTAGGTCCATAAACGTCACAAATTTTATTCGCGGCTTGTGTCGCATTTTTCCCTTTTTTGTAATAAAATTTCACAATATATCGAATTTCTTCATTAGATTCACTCATTTTATCGAACAAAAAAACAATTGAAAAATGGCGGGAAAATGCTTTTTACTTTTTGTATTCCTTTTTTAAAATGTCATATTTTTAATGGTATCAAAACCAGCCAGATACAAACAGTACAACCGATGAGATTTTTACTACAACTTTATACATACAAAATACGAAAAGACTTTTTCCCCGACCTATTAGAATACGTATAAATTTAGAATTCTGAGAATATTGGAGTTTCTATACATTTGTTAATATATATTTAAGTATGTATTTAAAAATATATATGTACGTATATCAGTCTCTGGCAGCCATATTACAAGCTTTGCTTAGTTTGGGGTCAGATGACCATGTGTGCAAAAATGTCCCAGATTGATGTCCCAGATATTTATTTACAGTTAATTTGAATTCGCTCACCCAGCCTCTTGAACCTGAATGACTTATTCACACCAGTTCAAGCTGTTGCGCGTTTGAATACAAGCTTTAGAGTAATTCATGTCTTGAGCACTCGCGTATTCAAGACTTTCATTCATAAAGGAACATTGTAAAGAGCCTTTTACAAAACCTCCTTTGTTTGTTTCGTTAAGATCTTGACTCACTTTTGCGTATGTTTTTACGTCTCTCGTTGGATGTTAAAGCAATAAAATTGTTAATAAAAAAATTAAAAAACAGAAATGTTTATTTTGTGATAAAGAAATTTAAAATCAAACAAAAAATTCTATATATAAGTAGGTTCATTATTACAAAAACTGGCAAAAAGAAGCCTTTGGCGTATTCTTCTCAGGAAACCCTTTCAAATGATACCAATTATCATGATGGTAGATAAGAAAATGTTGTCCGCCATCATGGGACGTCCGCCTTATTGAATTTAGTGTGACGTCATTTAATTTTTCGTATTCTCAACAAACCCCTTCTTTTGATACCCATATCATAAGGGTGCATAAAATATTTCTAGTCCGCCTATCCGCCATCTTTGGGAGTCCGCCATATTGGCTTTAGAATGACGTCACTAAACTAATCATGCATTGTCATCCAAACTAAACGTAAATGTCAAATTTTAGCACAACCGGTTGAGGATAACTGGTCTAAAATTCAGCAAGATTTGTCCCATACATACTTACTAACAGGGCAAGTTAAATAAAAGCGTGTAAAAACACTGTGGTTGTACGAAACCCTCAGTGCGCGAGCTCGACTCGCACTTGGCCGGTTTATTTATTGTGTACTTGGCCCTGATTTTGTAACTTACATGAGATTCCTTGCCATAAACACGCGAAGTGTTAACGTGAAAATTTAATTGAAAAATTAACTATGTACTTTACAGCTTTATTATAATTTACAGGATATTTACCGTGGTAAGGTTGTGATAATAATATAACTGTAGTGAACAACCGTGATAGTTTAAAACAGTGTTTTATGTGCCCTTTGTTTCTATGACCGCATAATTTCAAACGCTCCATATTATGTTGGTAAGTTTTTCAATAGTTGAGAACTTTCAACCCATTGAGGTTTTTCCAAACGAAATTTTGCTTTAGAATTCATTTTCAAACATTATTGTGAACGTGCTCTCTTTGGCTGACCGCGGATTTTTTCGCTTCAATTATTTTAAAACGTGATTCGAAATTTATTGATGTTTAACTCTCTGATTTCATTCGAATTATAATCTGACGAAAAATGGTCAGCCTCGGTGTACCGAGGCTGACCATTTTTCGTTTCACTTCACACGAAATGTGTACAAGTAAAAACAGAAAACCAATATTCCCAAAAAAATCTTTTATCTCTCCATACATACTCTTTTATCATCTCACATCACATCTAAGGAATAAATAAGGCAGATGGACAGATGATTAGGTAGATGGTGGCCGTGTGGTAGCATGTGCGTTTTATAATCTGACGGTATCCGGTTCTATCCTTGGCCCTACACCAATGACTTATTTAGTATACTTAAATCTGTTATATGCAAATTCGATGCGATCGCTCAACAACGTTGAAGGAAAACATCCTGGAGAAACCGGTATCTCCAAAACCTCAAAAGTACAAACACATATGACTTTCACCAACATGCACTGTGCCAGTGGCAGTGCACATAGCACGCAGAACAGATGACCGATGGGGCCAAAAGGTTCTCGAATGGAGACCACGGACCGGTTAGCGCAGCGTAGGACGTCCAACCCATAAGATGGACAGACGATCTAAAAGAGACCGCAGGAAAAAGCTGGATACAGGCCACTTCCAACCGGCTCTTTTGGGGTAGGCCTATGTCCAGCAGTGGACGTCATATGGCTGAAATGATGATGATGATGATGACTGTGCCAGTATGGTGGATTTAGGGCACACCCTCTCTCTCTCTCTCTCTCTCAGAGAAAGCCTGTGCCCCAGCTGTATGGGGACATGATAGGCTGACAAAGGCATAATGATAAGCATGTACGGTACATACCTCATTATTTACATTATATACAAATCCGTTTTGATAATCTCTTAGATCTACTTGCTCGCGTAACTAAATAAGACTATCTCTTGAATAGGAATCTATGAAATAAAATAAAAAAACCCAGGAAAATGTTTCGATATCCTACAGCAATATCCTTCTCAAAAGATAATAAAACAATTTTTTTCCCAAAGTCGGCAACGGATATTAATTTTTAGAACAAATAACTCGATTCTGCTGTTCATACAAAGCTTTTTGTGTCACGAAAAATCGTAATGAAATGAAATTCGATTTAGATTCAATTGATTTGTCAATCATTTCAATAGGTTTAACGGAGACGGCTCAACAATTTGATCCAATATTCTTATTGCAAGGTCGAATGTTAATTTGCCAGTTGAATCAAAATTCACTCGTATTGAAAGGAACAACATATTTAATTTATAGAAGCTGTCACAATCATTAATCAAATTTAGTCAAATTCTAGACATAGGCCGTTACCGACATGGAAGCCTACCTGCAGTGGCAGTGAACTGGTCATATCTGTCGTAATATGGATAGTATTCTGGAGCAGAGACGACAAATCGGCTAACGTAGCGCAGGACGCCCTGAGACTTGATGGAAGACGATATACCTACGTAAAGCAGCTGGCTGACGATCGGGCTTATCACAATAACTGTAACAATTTCAAAGTATTTCTACAAACCTATTGTTATTAGTTTTTTATTTATTGATTAATGGGCTTGCGTTCGAACGTCATTTCGCCTGATGTTAAGCGTGCTGCGTAGACCGCATACGATGGAGCACGCTTGCATAGAAATACATAAGACACATCGGTTTGTTCTAGGCAATGACGCTTGCCTAGAAGAAACCGATTCACTAGACACCAGTTTGTAACTATCAAGGTACATTCATTAACGCAGCGCATTCCATAGACTGGCGGATCGAAACGAAAGCGCCTTATTCTTTCATATTCGTTATCTTATTTTTCTTCATATATATAAAGGTCGATGTGTGTATGTTCCCTATAGACTCCAAAACGGCTGAACCGATTTTAACGGAACTTTCACTGGCAGATATTTTTTGTTATGCCATAGGTGGCAAACAAGCAGAAGGGCCGCCTGATGGTAACAGTCACCGTCGCCTATGGATACTTGTTACACCAGAGGCATCACAAATATGTTGCTGACCCTAGCTAGATAGCTGAAGATATAAAGATTAGTCCACGCGGGTTAAACCGCGGGGCTCAGCTAGTAGTTCAAAATAACGCTGAGGTAAAAACTAAATTTTTAGAGAATTTAGTCAAAATTCCCTGGAAATGTTTTCAGAAAACCTTTTTCTCGTAAATGTAAACAGAAAACACGAATAAAAGTACAATATTGCTTAGACTTTTGCGAGTGATAGCACACAGGGTCGATTTAGGCCGACGACCCGGGGCTTTCCTCTTTGGCCACCAGACCGTGTCGCCGAGGGAAAGAGTCGGAAGTACTGTGTAACGCAGTGACTGACTTCTCTACAATGCCAACTATTGTGATTGCATAGAATAGAATAGAAAACTCTTTATTGTTCACACCAAAAATTACATACGTACATAGTAGGTAACATAAAAAACAACTTAAAAACTAGTGAAACAATTGGCGGCCTTATCGCTATAAGCGATCTCTTCTAGGCAACCTTATTTTGCATATTTTTATTTATTTATTCATGTGCAGCTACAGCTGAGTTACTCTTGCAAAAAATTGGTGTGACTCATTAGTTAGAAACGTTAAAGGATACAAGTTATAATCATCCATATCATTATTGACCAAGCGAGGAGAGGTCTCAGACTAAATGTACAACAGGTCGACGTTTGTGTGTATGTTTGTTTATTTATTCGGCAATAACTTGAGTATCATTGATCAGATCTTCGCGAAACTTTGTAGGCAAAAACTTTTTTATTTATTTATTTTAGATATGAACAAAACCGGCATAAAAAAATGCCTGCATTTTTCATTACCAGTACGTAGCATATTAGTCCCAACGGCCTCTGCGTTCACCAACTAGTCCGGTCAAGCTGTAGAGACCGCAAAGCCAACAGCAAAAAGTCACATTAGAAGAAAAAAAGCATACTAGCAATAGGCTGAAATTAGAATGCACGCTTTAAGCTAGCATGGTTTTGAACGAATAAAAAAAATGTAATGCTATGTTTATATCTCAGGCAAGTGACGATAATGTCCCTTTCGCAAAATGTTCTACATTATCAAAACGTTCCGTTAAAGATTCATCATCATCATCAGCCAGAAGACGTCCACTGCTGAACATAAGCCACCTTTAACCTCCATCCACTGAACGACATCCTGCCATCTGCATCCACTGGATGCCCGCGACTCTCACAATGTCGTCTGTCCATCTAGTGGGAGGCCTACGCTGCATGTTCCGGTTCGTGGTCTCCACTCAAGAACCTTTCTTCCCCATCGGTTACAGTTCTTCGAGCGATGTGGCCTGCCACTTCAACTTGCAGATACAACGTTAAAAATTAGTCACTGCTAATATCAATGTAGAAAATTGAAACCATGGTGATACAAAAGGAACTACTTTCATTTGCGCTATTGTCTGAAATCTAGAGCGGTTTGTTTACGCCATTGTGTTTATTTTATTGGAAAATTTTGTTTTTCTTGAAAAAAATTTGTAAATGCACTTTCAAGATATCTTTAAGAAATCATTTATTAGACATTACAATAATGAGAATAACCTTGATCAAAAGAATCACGATGTGGAAAGAAAAGAAAAAAAGAAAAGAATCTTTTTTTTTTTTAAAGTACAATAAAAAACTATTCATCCTCTAATTTTCCACCCTTAGAGGTGGAATATTTTCTGCAAAATCGGACCATCTTTGAGATAAAGCCTATGCGATAAAAATAATCATCATAAGAAATAATAATAAAGTCAAAAAACAAAACTAAAGGGGGGTTACAAAAATACGTTTAAAAAAACGTTTGTTTTATGGGGACCCCCCTTTTGTTTTACTTTTTGACTTTTTATTATATCTTAGTTAATCCGTCGTAACATTATCTACAAATTCTGTGAATATTGCAACTGGCTATCTATTACGGTTCAAAAGATACAGCCGATTAAAGATAGGGCAGACAAACAGCGTATGCTCAGTAATAGGGTCCCGTTTTTAACTTTTGGGTACGAAACCCTAAAACGGCTTGACCGATTTGACTAAATATTTGTTTGTCCGCCTAGATTTGGTGGTCAAACGCGGACATATTCGCGTTAAAAAAAAAGATACAGGGGTGGTAGAGAAGAAAAATAAAATTTAAAACTGCCCGGAAAAAGGAAATTCAGAAATGAATAAAAGTGTTTTTTTCTATTAAAAATTGGACAGGATAACGTTTGTCTGGTCAGTTAGTATTAATATAAAAATTACTTTGAAACGTTTCCAATGTTTTTCTTAAAATAATTCTATATCGTTATTTTATTCCTACTTAGCCAATTTTTATCTTTTAAAATGTACCTAAAGAGATAGCTTTGGTTAATGAGCGTGGCCTTAATACCGTTCGTGTTTTATCAACAAGCCCAGAACCTATAGTTTAGAAATGCGTTTCTAACAAATTTCCCACAAGCCACTGGCGTCCTTAATGGCTGTTCACACAAAGCGGAAGCGGATGCAAGTGCGGTCATTTCACAAGATAAATTCGCAATCCCGATAGACCTTCTGTGCTAATGTGAAATACCGCTCTCTGGAGCATTTATGTGACCTTCAAACCGTTTGCGTAGCAATTTTAGCCTAGTTTAAGACCCGTAAAGTCGGAGATCGGGTTAAACGAAGTGCCTTGGGAAAGAATACGAAGGAGTGTTTGACCCCTCTGTCTGTCTGTCTGTCTCACGTTGCAATATAGCATATGCAAAGTAGGCCTTTATAATAAAAATTTTGCTATTGTTCAGGCGTACTTCATTTTAGTTAGTGCGTTTAGTAGACGTTTTGCTCTTTAGACCTTATTAGGCATTTTGCTTCGTTTACGATTTGATTGGTTGTCAATGTGATTAAGAAGTATAATGTCTAGCAAGGGATCTTTTTTGCTATTTACATCTTAATAACCTTCCTTTCATCTTGTGTACTATTAAGTATTGTATTCGTCTTAATAGCCACAATACTAATAAAAATATCTGCTGGCAAAATATTCCGTCCAATAAGATTTGAAATTTCATTATAATCTATCTATATCTATAAAAGGCGATGTGTGTATGTGTGTTCCCTATGAGCTCCGAAACGGCTGGACTCATTTTGACGGGACTTTTACTGGCATATAGCTGATGTTATAAGTAGTAAAATAGGCTACTATTCATCATCATCATCACCACCACGCGGGTGAATCGCGACGAGCAGCTAGTACTTAATAAAATAAAATATCGAGATGATCTCATACAATAAACGTAGGTTTATTTTTTGACGTCTTTTTGACATTACTCCAGTATAAAAATGGATACGTACAAGCTTCAAATTTCCCATGATTATAGTACATACATAGTGAAACAATAAATAATAGGTAAACACCGGCCAAGAGCGAGTCGGGCGCGCGCTTAATATTCCGAACTGAAAAACTTTTTTTTGGGAGCGGAACCCTCGGTGCGTTAATCCGGCTCGCTCGCACTTGACAGGTGTTTTAGGGTTCCGTACCCAAAGGGTAAAATGGAACCCTATTACTAAGACTCCGCTGTCCGTCCGTCTTTCTGTCTGTCTGTCCGTCTGTCACCAGGCTGTATCTCATGAACCGTGATATTTAGACAGTTGAAATTTTCACAGATGACGTATTTCTGTTGCGCTATAACAAAAAATACTTGAAAAACAGAATAAAATAAATATTTAAGGGGCTCCCATACAACAAACCTGACATTTTTGCCGTTTTTATAGATAATGGTACGGAACCCTTCGTGCGCGAGTCCAACTCGCATTTGGCTGGTTATATTCTTGTCCACCATGCCAATTCAAAACTTACCCACAGAATACATGATAGTAAAATTAACTTAGTGCGGTTTCTGTTCTGTCGTGGCAAGTATCTTCATGAAAAGACGGAGTTTGCACGTGTTCGTTTTATTTACTGTTAACTCGGTGTTGAGTTTACACCCGTATATTTTTATAGCGGGTCACATTGTGCTTTTCTACACCTTACCTGTTCTTGTACAGAAAATAATTGTAACTATTTTCAGCATCTCTGCCATTTTCAGTAGAACTAATTTAAATATTATGTACCTATATTATTATGATAGTTGATTGAAATGGGCGTTACTTTTTGGATGTATCTTTAAAACTGTTTCTTTGACGAATCTCTAGTGCATTTCCACTTTATCGTCGCATTAAGTACAATAGCAAGGCAAGATTGTATAGGTATCTATCTTCTATCTTCTCAGTCTGCGTGCTTCATCTTCGACCACATCGTCGCCTACCAACTGTTCGTACGGTATTCGCGATAAAAAAAAGTAAGGAACTTGGGATCAATTATTTTTGTTTTACTACTAAGTTTGGCATCTTCAAGGCTAGAGTGAATATGTTTCTTCTAGATCAACGTGTTCCATCCTCGGCCACATCGTCGCTTACCATCAGGCGAGTTAGTGGCTAAACGTAGATCTATTCTATATAAACGGGGTGAATTTTTCAAATGGGCGTCGGTGACTAAATCCGAAACTATGAGGAATAGCAAAAAGTACTAAAAGGAGTCTCGGGCCCGATTTTGACGATAACTAAAACTAAATAATTGGATTCTTGAAAATTCAATATGCCTGTTCCTGTACATACATACATATACACACACATCGCCTTTTATATTGAAGAAGAAGATATATAATATGTGCACAAGATTTGGTTAATACAGTCTGTGTGCAGTTCAAAACTAAACTATGTGTAAAACAAGTAACAACTATTTTGTAAAATAAATTGCTTGCTTATAGTTTTAATTAAAGGCCGCGGTTTTCATCAACGTTACAGCGATCTGTGGCAAAGGCAAATTAAACTTAATATCTTCGTACAAACAGCTGTTTTAATTTTGATATATAATGTTTACATCATAAAACGGTGGTAATAAATATATCAATATATTAACTTGGAAACATTGTATCTCGTGTTCGAGAGTAGGTGTATGATAGGAATTAAAACCAAATGATATTATCATCTGCTGCGAAATCCAACACAAAAAACAGAATATAGAAATGTGTATACTTAGAGAGAAAACGATAAAAATCTCGCGAGTAAAATTTACAAGAACTTGAGTGCAGTAAATATCGCTGACACCATGATTGAACACGGTATGAAAATGAGCCTGAAGATCCTGGTAAATAATGGGACAAACTATTTAAATTATTGCCTTGTCATCGGTCCTAGATAAGTGTGCAAAATTTTAATTTAATTCGACTTTTTTAAGTAGTTGAAAATTAAGTTCAAAGATTCCTTTACATACACAGAAAAGAGAAGTAAATAGAACGGAAATGAGAAGGAAACTCTGTCGCCAGGTATTGTGACAGATATATGATTGAACATTATTCGGTATTTATGTCATTTATGTCAATGCTTCGAACTCCGCGGCACAGTTGCTAACACAGTTGCTTGGGTTTATATGGGTGCAAGTGGCTACAACAAATTTCTTACAAAAACCAGTCTAATTTAAAAAAAAAACGTTTCTCTGGTGTCATACATTTACATATATATATATACCAAGCTAATAAAAGCGTGCTAAAAAGAATGGCGTTGCTGGTTTGTTCGCCACGTTTACAATACCGACTAATATTTTTCTAAAGCTATATACTATCGTGGATGTCGTGCGTTGTATCTTTTTAACCATTCTAACCATTTTATAAACTTAGATTACACTACTAGTTCTACCGAAAAAGTAAAGGCTTTGGAAGAGCTTTGGATATTGATTTTTGCGATAGCGAATATTTTTATCTTATTATATAGGCACAAAATATATAGAACATATCTACCGGAATTCGGTAGACATCAAAAGAAGATAATAGGATAATTGTCTAGAGTTATCTCTTGTCTGTAATCAAATTTGATTGATATCCACAAATTGCTTGTGATTCCACGTAAATAGTAGGCATACAGGGTTATAACTAAAGGGTATGCTAACCCGAAAAGGGTTCGTCTTTTTTTTATTTTATAAAAAAAAGCGGTAAACAAGCATGCGGTCCGCCTGATGCTAAGCAAAACCGCCGCCTATGGACACCTGCAACATTAGCGGTGTTGACGGTGCTTTGCCAGCCTGGAGAGGTAGTTGTAGACATTCTTTTTGAAATGCTTCATGTTGAAGCACGGCGGGAAGACTTTTGGGGGGAGGATATTCCATATCTTGCAGGTCCGCGGAATAAAGGAGCGGAAAAATCTAACGGTGTGGGATTTCCAGCTTTGCAAGATGTTTGGGGGGGGGGGGGGGGGGGCTTTCATACTCATCATTATGAACAAATTTTACTATGGAACTAACCCTGAAATCTCGAGAAGAATAAAGAATATCAGCTGTTTCATACGTTTTGTCAAGTGTGAATAACCGTTTTCAATGGAAGAGCTGATTATTTTTTCGCTATTTCAGGGTTGTTATAAAAGTTTATAGTAAAAGTTGTCATAGTAAAAGTTGTTCTTAATGACGAGTATAACAAATCCTTTTCGGCTTAACATACCCTTTCCTTATAACCCTCTATATTTTCGTATTATTATGTATTTTCCCGGCCTTATCTATCATCGATTGACCTTATCTATCGATCGTGCACTTCTGAAAAGGTGTTTCCAAATAAACACTCCCAAAAACTTTCCATTTTCACAATCACAATGAAATACAGAGACATATTTCAATATGCGGGGTAGTAAAGGGTTAGTATGCCAGCCGTAATCCCAATTTGCCTTTCATTATGGCATAAATCAGGGCAAAACTAAACATCGACATAAGCTCGGCAGTCACTAGCCTGGGCTCCGAATTATTTATAGCCATTTCCATTGAACATACGTAAATTCGTGCCTATCGTCAGTAAATGGCGGTTTCAGGTAGATATGTTCGAGTGTAGGCATTTGATTAGCTTTACCTCAATCATGGCTTTGTGTCGTACGTCACGGCTGCTAATTGGATGATTTTGTGAAATGCTCGTGACATTTTAATCGTGTACGATATAGGCTTCAAAATGTTGTTGTTTCAGACAGGGATATTTTTTATCGATGAAACGAAGATTTGGATTCAAAAGCTTTTTGTTGACAAAGCGTCCCGCAGTTTCACCCGCGTTGTATGTTCATGAAGCAACCTCCTTGGTACCGACAGCAACGTCCTTTGACTTAGATGGCAATTTCTTATATAATTTTTCTGTATTAATATTTCAATCTATAGACTTAAATTCCTGTTCTTGTTATTTGTAGGGAAAATATTAAAACACCAACAACAACAATAACTGCTGATCCGATCGCTATCAAGCGTCACAGGATTTGGCTAGGCTAATCTGAAGATTGTCTTGAAATTTCATTGAAATCTTTCCAGCCGTGTGGTAATCCATAAACATACATTCAAGTTTTCATATTTATCGGGACTTATCGCGCACTATTAAATATAGGTAAAAATAGATACCTTTCGTAATTTTTAAACTTTCGCGATTCGAACACATGTTTTCATATTTATCGGGACTTATCGCGCACTATTAAATATAGGTAAAAATAGATACCTTTCGCTCGACGTTTCGACCATGTTACAATGGCCGTGGTCACGAGCTGACTGAAAACTGCGGGTGAGTCCGGCGAGAAGAGCGGATATTTTGTTCTCCTACCCTCACTTGATCTTGAAAAATTGCAGGGTTGTCACTACGACACACAACACTGACTGTATCGGTAAAAGTCCTAGTACCTAGTATCTATTTTTACCTATATTTAATAGTGCGCGATAAGTCCCGATAAATATGAAAACATGTGTTCGAATCGCGAAAGTTTAAAAATTACTACATACATTCAAGATAGAAAAAACATTGCCTTTTATATATATACCTACGTAGATAGATAAAGTAAATAAAATAAAAAATAAAAACACATCAGTCATAGGACTGCACGTCAGAAGTGAAAACTTAAGTTGTAATTCACTTATTCTACAAGAGATAGCGCTGTTTGATGACGCGATTTCCATGATTTTTAATGATTTTCATGACTCCTATGACTGATGTGTTTTATTTTTCCTTTTTTATCGCAGCGGGCTAAAGGATGAGCAGTCAAGTGGTTATATAGTCGTTGGTAGAAAACGATAAAGTGAGACATCACACTAAATTTAATAAAGCCGCCGCTCAAAGATGTTGGATTAGATTTATTTGCTGAAGGTAAAGGCATGTTTCAAAAAGAAGTTTTTTTACCGATTAATTTATTTGAAGCCGGTTGAAAAGTAAACTAGCCTTGGACAGACAACACTATAAAGACTTGACGACAATTTTTTTCACATCAATTGTTGACTAAAAAATTTTCGACCTAGAATCAAGTTATGTAAACACAGCTTGCGTCTATTCACCCCGACTCCGACAAAACGTGTCCCGGAGCATTTCGTCAAAGTTACTCGGTGAACAAAGTGGATACATAGTTGTCTGTAACCATCATCCCTCGAGAGAGGTTCCGACACGATGTATAGATCTCCTCAAGTCCCTTTCAAGGGATTCGTGCGAACTCGTACAATTTCGCGTTGTTTATTGAATGACTGATGCTGTTGACAGATTTAATAATCTATACATAAAATAAAAAAGTAGAGCAAAAAAAAACTGAAATTGCCAGACATAAAAAAGGACCCTATTACTAAGACTCCGCTGTCCGTCCGTGTCTGTCTGTCCGTCAGGCCGTATTAAATTTTTTGTCTGTTTGTTTGTTTGTCCACGCATATCTCCTAAACCACTGGACGGATTTAAATGCAGTTTTCACGAATATGCTTAGCTATGACCAGATTGGAGTACATATTTCTTATTTTGCGAAAGAGCCGGATTAAGGGAGGAAAAAAGGGTTGATAGTTTATATGAAAATCTACGCGTACGAAGTCGCGGGCAACATTACAGCCCTAGTATAAAATAACAAGCCATAATATTGCTTGCATGATTTTATTTGATGGTTAATATCTTTTTATTATCACATCACTCTATCACACTAAAATGACAAGTGTGGACGGTTGTGTGTGTGTATGTACTCGTATGTCCTTACTCAGCTCCATAAGGTCTGAACAGATTTGAATGGAATATGATATGAAAACGTAGTTAATTTCTTAGATTAATTTATATGCTAGTTTCAACCTGAAAAGATAAACAATTCCTGTAGGATTGCGAGTGAAATCACGAAGCATTTCTAGTGTTGTTATGATGAATGACGCAAAAGTTTCAGAGGTTGAAGAACTTTCTATAGAAAGTTAAATCTCTATTCAAAAAAGTTCACTGGTTTTTTATACAAGCAAAGACCAAGTATTAAGCAGAATTTATTGATGCAAAACTTCTTAATCAAGTTTTTAGAGCTTAAAAATGTATGAACTAAGTCTGCGGGTAAAATTAACATGTTAATATTACATTTTACCATTTTAATATTTAAGCTGTTAGTAGTATTCTACTACATACTAATGAAATGAAAATGCTGAGATGGTCAGGAGAGGTGACCAGACTTGACAAAAGTGAGAAATGAGTACATACGGGGAAGTTTTAAAGTTGCACCGATTGCCGAGAAATTGACTGAAAGTCGCTTGAGATGGTATGGACATGTGATGCGCAGAGACGATGACCATGCCGTTCAAAGGGCGTTGGAGTTGCCCGAGGAAAAGCGGGGAAGAGGGCGCCCCCAGCCACCTGGTGGACGAGTATGGCCCAATTAGTAAAAAAGGGTCAATTGGACCAATTAACAACCCAGGATAGAGCATCCTGGCGCAGGTTGATTAGGAGAGCCGACCCCACCTAACGTGGGAATAGGAAAGGAAGAAGAAGAAGTAGTCTTCTACTGCTTGCAGACTAAAATATTTCGTATTACCTAAAAATATAGTTACAGACTTTAACGAGAAGCTTCTGACCAGTCAGCAACTATAATAAATCATTCTAGAAAGTTAATTCAACGTAGCTCCAGTCGTACGTCTTCTCAACAAGGAATGTCGGGGCTCAGGCAATAAAACATTCGCGTTACAATGTAATGTTTACATTAATTTGCTTTGCCTCTCCACTAAGTTCTTTCTACATGGGAAACAATCGCATTAACCAACTTTTTTTTTACAATAATTATTGAAAAATCGTAGTCACTTCAGTTATGATTATTAACGGATATTTACCGTGATTGTTAAACTGCGGAGTGACAGCCCCTTGTCGGGGGGGTTTGAAAGAAATTATATTTATACTTGTAGGGAAATGAATCCTCTCATCCAATAAATTTGTATAACCATATGCTATATTCATTTGTGGATATATATTCTCATGCCATATTGTTTTCTTATCTCACTATCGCTCCCATAGTGTTCTATAACATTAATATGTCGTGAAGATCAATCTCACAGCATATCTCATTTTTGTACGGCATTTATTCGGCTTTTGGCTCTAAGCCAAGTCATATAACGTATCTTTCATAGTAGGCAGTATATCTCTTGGCCTTTAGAAGAAAGGGCACACAGAAATGCGGATGGACTGAACATTAATGTCTCGGATTTCATGCATGGTTGGTTAGAGTATTAGAAAGATGGTCAAGAAATCGCTTAAGGCGATAAGGCCGCCTATTATACTGCCGGTTTTTGTATTAATTTTAAGTTACATTGTTTTTATGTTTTTTGATATGGTGTATAATAAAGTGATATTGTATTGTATATTATCAAGCCTGTTTTTTACATTGCTGGGTTAGAGTGGGATGTTATTACTTGCTCGTCAAAGGTATTAATGGATATCGTGTCAACGTTTAAACTAAATTAATTCGTAAGAAACTTATTTAATATTAATGTCATCTGTTTAGTTTGCCTTTGTCTCAAGCTAAATTAGACATTTTGCGAGTGATGGTGGCCGAGCGGTACAGGTTTACAATCTGACGGCACTCGGTTCGATTCTCGCCGCACCAATAACTTATTTAGTACCTAAATGAATTATGTGCAGTTTAGATACCATCGCTCAAAAACGGTGAGGGAAAGCATCGGGAGGAAAAAAGTATGTTCAAGAATATTCACCATCATGTACTGGGCCAGCGTGATAGATTAGGGCCCATCCTCTGTCTGTTTCTCTATCTCTCTCTCTTTCTCTCTCTCTCTCTCTCTCACTCTCTCTCTCAGAGAAGGCATGTGTCCCAGCAGTGGGAACATGAAAGGCTAATGATGATAAAATTAGACGCAATGTTATAACGAGTATTCCTAAATTTTGTACTGTACACAAAATCGATGTGTTAGTAAAAATCGTTGCTGCTCTTATATTCTCTTAGGTACATTTTAATTCACAATATCACATCACAAGTTGGTGATCTTCTTCGTGTCAATGACTCATTTTTGGGTTGTATTTTTTTATTCACCATAGGCTTGCATTTGTCTACATCATACCTTTTGGTAAGCAAATACGTATGCGGCCTAGGATGGAGCACTCTTGCCTAGAAGAATCCTCTTAACTCTACATTGAAATTAAACACTTTTGAAGAGAAGAAGAACGGACTTTGTCGCGTGTATCACACTAATATCATATATGTGAAAGTTTTGATGGATGTATGGATGTTTGTTACTGAATCGCGTAGAAACGGCTGGATAGATTTGGATGAAAATTGGAATATCCTTTGCTACACATGCTACATTGCTTATGTCCTGGATTAACACAAAGGCTTTTTTCATCATCATCATCACTGATTTTCATCACCACGCGGGTGAAACGGCGGGGCGCAGCTAGTATCATATATGTGAAAGTTTGGATGGATGTATGGATGTTTGTTACTGAATCGCGTAGAAACGTCTGGATGGATTTGGATGAAAATTGGAATATACATTGCTTATGTCCTGGATTAACACAGGCTACTTTTCATCATCATTGCTGATTTTCATCCCCACGCGGGTGAAACCGTGGGGCGCAGCTAGTTTTACATTATTTTAATTGTTGACGTATCGACCAGTTGGCAGTGTCCGTAGTCACAGGTAGATTAGGTGACGGGTGTCTATAGAAATGTTATAAAACAATTTATTTTAGTCAAAACGTGCTCTATGTTCTCTGTTAACTCTATTTAAAGACCCATATTGTACATGTAGGGATCCTACTCCAGCACAGTGCTCCACGCCTTCATTAGACTAGTATACTCTACGACACCCACCCCTAGCGGCGAAGGTTCCATCATTTGATGAAGATGCTGATAGTTTTCATTGCAATATATTGCAAGAAATCTGCACGTTTAAAAGTTGACGGACATGCGACACATACTTAATCAGAAATAAAACCTGCCTATTACAAAACACTGTTTTAAACTATCATGGTTGTTCAGTCTTCCCGTGAACATGGTGCATGTAACTGCGCCGAAATATCGGGAGCTCCTTCCACAACCTTACCACGGTAAATATCCCGTAAATAATCATATAACTGTAGTCTGCCTATTATAACCTGCCTCAGACCACTAACGTATTTTTTTATCGCAAATAAGTCCGCGTTTGACTACCAGCTCGCCTGTTGATAAGCGACGATGTGGTCTAAGATGAAGCACGCAGACTTAGAAGATACCTATTCACTCTTGCCTTGAAACATACACTCTCACATTTGTCGTCTTGCTTTCTTGTTTTGCAGGCTATGTGCCTGACCTAGTGTCACAATTTTATGCCGTATATTGTTAAGGTTTACGTGACCATACTCGTACGTAACACAACAAAATGTTAGTATGTCCAAAACATTTGCATTTACGTTACGTCGTGTTGCCAGCATCATTCTCAATACATCACTCGCATATGACGTAGCTACATTATTTATAGCGGTTCTGACCTCCAGAGACTGTTAAATGTAACAGTTTGCGAATAATTCTGACACAATACAAATTACTATTTCGTCCTTGGCCAAGGTCAAGGGTTAGGGATATTAAACAATAAGAGTGAATTCAGACCCGAAATTCAATTAAAATATCGCGTTTCTGTTGTAGCGTATGGTAGAACCCCAATTATAGCTAATCTTGCTCAAGTCTTTGTCAAAGGCAAAATACCTACTTGGGCATATAATAATCATATCTAATGAATCGCGTCTAAAGAACGTTTCATTCATTTCGTCCAGATATTTCGAAAGCTGTAAAAACAAATTCAAGGTGAACTCTAAAGGAAATTTAAAAAAAAACAGACAGCTGTTCGCAGAAAATGTCGCTATTCCAACGCTATTCCAAAAACGGGAGAATCGTAAATGAAGAATGACACTCCAAACTTTTTGGCTGATCGGGAATGCCTTCATTGCTTTCCAAGTTTCCATGGCGCCTACGCGGGTTAAGGTCGTCAAGGTCATTGCCAACCCGAAATACGATGCGAACGAGTCGTCAATAATATCGGAATAAAGCTACAACATAAAATCAGTTCGAATTCTTCCCAGTGACGAATATCTGATAGAAACGAATATTCTCGCAAAACTTCGTAATATCGAGCATCGATGCGTTGACGATTAATTAAATCGATTGAATACGATGCATAATGAAACCGCGATTATTGTGACGTCATATATTGCTTTGGAATAAGCAAACTGTTGTACTTTGTTCCTTATGTATGTGGCAAGGGCAGTAGTATGAAGGCGTTAGAAAATAATTTATGTTTATATCTGTGCGTGTTAATTTAGCAATCAACCGAGATTTGATCATAAAGAAAAGGGCTATGCAGAGGTTACAACCGCACTAGCCGCCACCGCCTGAAAGTTCATCCACTTAACGTAGATCAGTGAAAATCGCACACTTTGCGATTCACACGATCTTTCTTGTCTCACACATGCAAAATGTGGAATGAGCTACCTTCCGCGGTGTTTCCGAGAAACTACAACATGGGGTTCTTCAAAAGGCGAGTTGAGCTAAAGCTAAAGGGTCGGCAACGTATTTGTGATGCCACTGGCGTGACAAGTATCCATAGGCAATGGTGACTGCTGACCATCAGGCGGCCCGTCTGCTTGTTTGCCACCTATGGCATAAAAAAATCATATTCTATCTGAAAATTTTAAATAAACCTATCCCTTCACACACAGTCCGTAAAGATGGAAATGTTATAAGT
Source organism: Agriopis leucophaearia (assembly GCA_949125355.1). Lineage (NCBI taxonomy): Eukaryota > Metazoa > Arthropoda > Insecta > Lepidoptera > Geometridae > Agriopis > Agriopis leucophaearia. Next base: position 9,931,957 of record OX421276.1, on the reverse strand, counting down.
CAACACGTAATGATTTATTTTTAGAATGGCGAGGTGTTCTGTGCAAATGTTTAGTTATGCGTTTAGGAAAAGTCTATACATTTATTCAGTTATTGGGTTCCATTAAACGGAATTGGAGTTGTGTCACGTCACGCGAGTTGTGGAGTTGTGTTGCCTCGCGCTGGTGTTGTCTTATTGAGTTAGACAGAGCTCATCTTAATTCAATAACAGCTATTCCATAGTTTTTTTTTTATTGACACTCAACGAAATGAATTGAACATAAATTTTTCACGATTTCTGGGTTGGTCCCATACTAGGTCCTTTTAGCTTACTACCTCCGTTCCGAGTAACCTTGTATAGTGCTCTAAATAATCGCGAGTGAATCGCGCTTCATCGTAGACCGCATCATCGCTTAATATCAGGCGAGTTGGTGGTCAAAACAAGCCGATTAATTCAATTAAGTAAACAAAACGAAATAGTTACTTTTTCCGGTATTTTTTTATGGAATCTCAATTAAAGACTTACTTATACACTCACAAATTAATAATAGTGTGATGAGAATCAGAGTAAAAAATGCATGCATTGACATGGTAACCTCTTCCTTTTTCGTTGGTTAAAGATCCACCTAAATCTGAATTACTTTGTCGTTCCTTTCAGCTATAATATGTAGCAAAATATGGTCAAGACAGGTGACCTGAATGTGGAAGTTTCGGAAACCCTCGTATGAATAATAATAAATAGTAAGGATCAGAAAAGGTTCTTTCGATTGTAGATGTTCCTAGACCGTTCCATTCATCGCCCTTATTTATATTATCAATCTTTTGACGTTCTTATTTCGTGGGTTATTTTTGGCTACATTGTCATGTAAATTGAGTTTGCTCTAGGGAAAGAGAAATTAATTTGCCATTTTTGCCAAAGCTTAAAAGTAGGTCCGAGTTTTATTCAATAATGATAATTCTATTTCATTAATTGGTTCATTCATAAATATAATGAAATACACAATTTCTAAGATGCCACTTTTAATTGACCACATTTCTCAGAATGTTTCTTATAATTGAGAAACACAAAATCAAATAGGAACCAAATTGTATGTGTAATCAAACAAAACAGATGGAATAGTGAACCATAAAACCGAGTTAAACGTTTTTTTAACCTCTGTTCAAAATGGAAGATCACTAACAATACTGGCTATTTTGTTCTAGTCTACAAACACGCGTCAATAGCTCGAGTGTGGAAGTTTTGTTTTATTGAAAAGATTCTCCTTCCTACTCCGTAGTACACCGGATTGGAAAATTCCTCCGGCCGCCGGGAATTCGATTACGGCTGTCGTGCATCTGTCTCGTTTGCTTGTCTCGCGTGGATACTGATGAAAACGTCGCTTAGCGTTTCCTTTGTTTTATTTATGCCACATTGCTGCACGAGAGTTTTTAACTCCTTTGCTAAATGACTCGACTAAGAAATGTGCACCTAATGGCTAGCAACATCCAGACATTGGACATTTATAGTTCTACCCACAGCTTTGAAGTTCTGCGTGATTTGTGAATCATGGAAAACGAGTTGTTATCATCAATCAACACTTTGTTTTGACTATGGGAACTGACGTGGTTTTAGTTTCGTGTTTTTCGGGTTTATCATATGTGTGTAATTCCCGTGTAATATAAACAAAAATCAATACTAGTATTTAAACATACTTGTTTAAAACTCGTATTGATTTAAGTCGTCAAGTAAAGTTAATCTTTGCAAACTATTTACTAAATACTTTTTTTTTTTAACTGACTTCACGGGGAAAAGTTTAACAAACAGAATTCAGATATACATTGTGGACTTCCTTTGGATACACCAAACGTTTCGATTCTACGTTTCTAATCCGTACGGCCAAGGATTGGGACAACCGGTTGGCTTCCTTGTTTCATGAGATATATAATATGGGCGTTTTCAAGGCAAGAGTAAATAGGTATCTTCTAAGTCTTCGTGCTTCATCTTCGACCACATCGTCGCTTACCAACGGGCGAGTTGGTGCTAAATATAAATGCTGTCTCAATCCATTATTACCAAAACAAAATAATACGTGATAAGCCACGGTAAACATTTAAAACAATAATGTGTGCAATAATGTCCCAGATATTTATTTTATTTATTTATATCTCTGCTCTTATAAGACAATCATCATTCAGAAGATCATATTATTCACGCGCAAAAACGAGACAAATTTTAGCTAAAACTCCGAAAATAACGGATTATGGACCAAACGAATAAAATGAGTTTTTTTTATTGTTTTCAGATGTTTGGTTACGAAGCTGTTCGATGTCTGCTCGAAGTCGACGCCGGAACAGATGGAGCAGTTGGAGGAGATCAGAATACCCTGGGGTAGCGGCATCGTCGGGTACGTGGCCGAGAGCGGGGAGCCAGTCAACATCCCTGATGCTTATAAGGTAAGATTACTCTGATTTAATGTTATGCTAGGTTAAGTTAAGACAATTCTAACCTGTTAGGTTAGGTCATGATCAACATAGCGTGTTAGGCAATGTCAAGGCCAGCCTAATGTGTTTGGTTAGGTCACTGCCAAGTTTCAACCCTGATGCATTTAAGGTAAGATTACACTAAGTGTTTTAATGTTATGCTAGGTTAGGTTGAGACAAATCTAACTTGTTATGTTAGGTCAAGATCAACATAGCATGTCATGCAACGTCAAGGCCAGCCTAACGTGTTTGGTTAGGTCACTGCCAAGTGCCAACCCTCATGCATTTAAGGTAAGATTATACTAAGTGCTTTAATGTTATGCTAGGTTAGGTTGAGACAATTCTAACTTGTTAGGTTAGGTCAAGATCAACATAGCGTGTCAGGCAACGTCAAGGCCAGCCTAACGCGTTTAGTTAGGTCACTGCCAGCCCTGATGCATTCAAGGTAAGATTATATTAAGTGCTTTAATGTTATGCTAAGTAAGGTTGAGACAATTCGAATTTGTTACGTTAAGTCAAGATCAACGTAGCGTGTTAGACGACGTCAAGGCCAGCCTGACGTGTTTAGTTAGGTCACTACCAACACTGATGCTTTTCAGTTGAGATTACACTTAGTGCTTTAATGCTATGCTAGGTTAGGTTGAGACAATTCTAATTTGTTAGGTTAGGTAAAGATCAAAATAGCGTGTTAGGCAACGTCAAGGCCAGCCTAACGTGTTTAGTTAGGTCACTACCAACCCTGATGCATTTAAGGTAAGATTATACTAAGTGCTTTAATGTTATGCTAGGTTAGGTTGAGACAATTCTAATTTGTTAGGTTAGGTCAAGATCAACATAGTGTGTTAAGTTACGTCAAAGCCAGAAAAAAATCTCAGTTCTCATTCGTCAGAATAATAACAGCCCAATATTTATTCAGACGAAAGCCGAATCTGACCTAAGTGCACCAAATCAACCTAATGTTTTTGGTTAGGTCACTGCCAACCCTGATGCTTTTAAGGTAAATTACACTTAGTGCTTTAATGTTATGATAGGTTAGGTTGAGACAATTCTAACTTGTTAGGTTAGATCAAGAACAACATAGCGTGTTAGGTTACGTCAAGGCCAGCCTAACGTGTTTGGTTAGGTCATTTTCTGTTTATGCCATAGGCGGCAAACAAGCAGACGGGATGCCTGATGGTAAGCAGTCACCGTCGCCTATGGATACTTGTACTGCCAACTTAACCTATCTGATCACATTGTTCAGGCCTTTGTTGGCTACTAAGTTCATTTTAAGCAAGAATGGACTTGGAAGATGTGGATAGTGCAAAAACATTTTTGCGAAATCTAAATTGCATGTATAATTCCGTTGATTAAACTTATATGAGTGCACCTACATTGTGACAATTAAATGTTTCGGACAAAAATATAAATTCATATATTTTAGCGGCTCTATTAAATATTAGATGAAACGTAGGTAGAAGCTGTAGGAAATGAAAGTTATCGAAAGATAAAAAATACAAACTTTGCGATTAAGAATCGAGACATTGGTCTCATAACCTTTCGCTTGTATCGAGATAAAATCAAAAAGTATATTATAAGCTGTTTATTATTTCACAAGTATATATAAATATCATACTATCAAATTACGTATCGGTCCATTGAAATCGATTTTCTAAAATATATTATAATACGATCTATATTTAAGCAGAAACGTTCCTTTCGGCGTTCCTTATCTTTATTTTGATCGGTTTTAAATTTAAATTTTAATATTTTTGAGAAACCGAATGTTTCTAATTTAACCTCATTTTTTGTTCCGGCATTAGATAAACTTAAAATATATTCTAATAAAGACTATATTTAACCAGAAACGTTCCGTTCGACGTGCCTTATCTTTATTTTGATCGGTTCTATAACTGAATTTTAATATATTTTGAGAAACCGAAAATGTTTATATTAACCTCATTGTTTGTTCCGGTATTAAACAAAAATTAAAAATATATTCTAATAAAGTATATATTTAACCAGAAACGTTCCTTATCTTAACCGCCGGACGCAGCTAGGTTATAATCGACCAATCATGAATAGTACGGGATACTATAATGAATCCTTAGCTTTCAGTACTGAAAAGTAATATTCTAAAATCATTTTTATAGAAAGCAAAGAGATCGCTATGAAAGCGGAAAAAACTTCTGAGTATATAATACATTATGTTTATTTTTTGTTGCAAAAAATATATGACCGTCGGGCGCAAAAAATGAAACGGTAATACCCCTTTACAGCTAGCTGGTCATTAAACAATGACAGTTCCAGGGTTACACAGTTCCCCGTTTGCTTTTACGCTGTAGATATTGAAACAGTACATAAACTCACGGTTATCTCAGAGCTGTGAAAATTCAATAGAACCGACGCAATTTACTTACACGATAAAAAAATCAGTTTTTTTATTTTATTTCTGTTAGCTTTGGGACCTGTAATGGTCTAACAATTATACGGGAATTCTTTGTGATTTTCGTTATAACTGAGTACTTACATGCATGTAGCAAAAATTATAGATGGCGCCCGCCGCCAACGTTTAGATTGGATGCAAAAAACTGTTCAAGAATTTGTAGTCCGACGGGAAATACCGTAGCTCTGTGGCTAAAAGCAATGGTTTATCCAGATTGTTGCGCAGGTTCGAATGTAGCCGTTCGTCGAATTTTTGAATTGTTTTAAACATTTGGACGGATATAACATGCTTGCACAGTAAAAAAAAGTTAAGTGTGCCAAAGACGAATTATGATTGTAATTATAGACAGAATATGAGTTAGAGCACGCTATGGGTACCACAGTTTTTTTTAAATTAGCATGGCTGTCAAAGCGTTTTTGTAAAATAATTGTTGTAGTCAGTTGCGCCTATATAAACGAAACGTCAGTCATTGTTAGACGCGGAGTTAGACGCGTTGATCTAAATAAGAATGTTCAATCAAGTTTCTGTCATAAAGCTTGGCGACAGATTTTCCTTTTCATTTCCGTTCTATTTACTTCTCTTTTCTGTGATGTGTACATAACATTTTTTATTAATTTCTTTTAAAAGAGCGTACCCAGTCACTGTTCTCTACTGAGATAACACAAGAGTTTCCGTTGAACGCAAAAGTCGGGGGTGAAAGCGTACGTTTCTGCGAATTTTTCCACCGGTCGGGTTCCCGCTTAATGTTTTATGCCGAGTTGATGGAGCCATCCTAATACTCTTTACGCTGAAATTGCACGGCAATCTTTTACGGTTCTTAGTAATGAGCATTTTTCACACTAATAGCGACACGTCTGACCTTTTACTGGCAATAATGTTCGTGAAAGATGTTAATATTAACATTGTCGTACTCGTAATCGATTTCAATTACGCAGTCGATTTACTTTGAAATTGCTGAATTCAAGTCCTCTTTGGAGCTGATTTGAATTGTCTTCGGATTTAATTTAACTGCGTGAATTTGGCGAGAATGCTTGAATTCTCACAAGCATGTTTGCAACAATAAAAAAAAACATCAGAATTTCGTAAACCACTTGTTAATCTTCAAAAGCTTTACCTATTTGAAGTACAAATATAAAAACACCAGGTAAGTAAGTATAACAATTTACACAAACATTTCCACAAATCTTAATATTAGGCTATTCATCTAGATTTCAAAGACGAGGCGTTAATAGGTTTATTTAAAAGTCAAGACTCCTTGATGTCGGCTTTATGCGTCGGTACCTCTTTCATCTGTCAGTCTTGTTTAAAATAGGAATCTTTTTAAATCCATTTTGACCCAAATCTTAGGATACGTAAGCTGTTAAGCTTTCAACCTAACTTTACATCTTCACGAAGAATTGAAGCCGCTCAAAGCGCAAAAAGCAAAAGTATGACAAGTATCGGGGTTTGAACATTAGACGACCTGTTACATTTCACGCTCAATTTCATTTCTTACACGGCCATTGTATTTTTATTTTTAAAAGAAAGCGGTGACATCGTTAATGTTAAATGAACTTGTCTCGATAGAAAGACATAACAACGTCGGAAAAGTAACATTAATACTGTTAGATCTTTCGATAAAAATAGAAGCTCTCGTAAAAGCTTCCCCAATTATTGAAGAAAACTTTTTGTCTATTTATTACCTTGATTCGGAATGAGTTGGAATAATTTAATCATCCTTGATAAGCTATTTATTGGACTAAATCTGAACTAAATTGGGATACACAAAAGGCTCATCAATACCTATTTGTATTCGATAGCCATTCATACCGAATTCATACAGAAATAATAATACAACTTTCTGAAATAGATAATTATTTATCAGAAGATTTTGGTACATTTAAATATATGTATATTTTTGTTTTTCTGTTCGTCTAGCTAGTTAGTTTCTTAATTATGTCGATATTTAATTACTTATTCAATATTTAATAAATGCGTATTGATTTGATATGATCCAAAGCAAAAACCAGTAGGTGATGTTAATACAATTTGTTAAAATCATTTTGAAAGGTTTCTTGTCGATCAGAAGCTAATTGGTTAAAATCAATTTCAAAACGTTATGATTATCTACAATTAATTTTCGAAGTAATTTGAACTACATATGCGTCATTAAAGAAAATAATATCTACATATGTACGTAATTTATCAATAACGGTGAATAAAAAATTAAAAAAAATTTTTTTTTAGAGTATATTGAATCTTATTTATTTTATTTTACATGGAGAACAAAGAGCTGCTAATTAACACAGTAGATATGAGATAAACAGTTACACAAAAGCTAAAAAGATGTTTTCACTAATACAAACAAAAGTAATGTAAAGTGTGTAGTGTAAAATAGTGTAGCCCCGTTGCAACACATACTTGGGCCTGGATACACAAATAGTATTCGGAAAACAAACATTCGAAGTCTTTAACATGAGAGATAATGCCCTGCCCGGTGGCTCAGTTGGTAGTGAACCTACTTTCTGCGCTTGAGGGCGTGGGTTCGATTCCCATCTAGGACAAACATTTGTGTGATGAACATTTGTGTTTGTTCTATGTCTGGGTGTTAATATCTATTTAAGTATGTATTTAAAAATATATATGTGTGTATATCAGTCTCTTGCTGCCATATTACAAGCTTTGCTTAGTTTGGGGTCAGATGACCATGTGTGCAATAATGTCCCAGATATTTTTATTTTATTTTTATTTAATAATAAGTTAATTACCAGACAGAAAAAAGAAGTAAAGAATATCCAAATTACATTTATAAAAAATACAAACTAAATGTTTATTTAATATTTATTTTAACTTTTTTTTACCAAATTAATTTTAGTATTATCAAATTTCACTTTTGTTGTGTCAAAGAATTTTTTAAGTACACTATGTCCAAAAATAAAAGTAATGTGAATCATGCAATGCGAGACGGAGACGCGCGCGCGCCCTCACATTGAAAAAGACCGCGGAATACGGTTGAAACTATAGTCGGAAAAACCGGCTACATGAGTAATTCCCGTGTAATATAAACAAAACAATACACTATTTCCATTCCTTTATTTACTCTGACAGCTGCAATAACATTGTAGAAGGCTGAATAAAAACTTTTTTTTTATTTCATTCAGGTATATCGGGTACCTGCTACAGTTTTACGTTTTAAAACCTAGAGAAAATTATCAGAGTGGTGGTTTTCATTCCGCTTTTTTTTACTGTATTATATTACTATTGCAGCTGTCAAAGCAAATAGAAATAGTCCAAGAACACAACATTGTGTTAATTCTCACAACTTATCATTGACCAGAAAGTCAAGTTCTTAAAATAAATCATAGCAGGAAACCAAGTTGCGAAGTTGCTAAATAAATCTAGGCAACTAGCATACAGAATTCATGAAGTGAATAAGGTCGGATAGCATTTTTAAGCGGACCATTTATCCAGCTGTGGCTGAGAATAATTTATGTTTCTTCGCTTCGAATCTCCGCAGTTTCAAGGAGCTAGTAAAAGATTTGTCACGTCAACGTATTCCACATGTATTCGGCATTGTCACTTCGTAAAAACGACATTTTCGACGTAAAAACTGTGTCCCTTACATCCCAACGAGCTTCGAATTGCTCAAAGAGATCTCTGGGCGATGTGGGATTGAGATATTCTGTAAAGTGCTCTATTACCGTGACGTGGATGTTCCAGTGGGATAATGTCAAAAGGACGTATATTTAACCGACTTCCAAAAAGGAGATTATCAATTCGTTTTTTTTTAAATATTATTTTTATGTTTGTTACCTTATAACTTTCGACTGGGTGAACTGATTTTGATGATTCTTTTTTACTTGAAAGCTGGTGTTTCCCGTGTGGTTCCATTTTAATTTGGTCCAGTTCTGTAATTTTTATGAACTCGATTTTTTTATATTGATAATTATTGTATGTGTCATTTTTGGAGTGGGAATATGACTGCGACTTTCCGTCCCATAATGCAGTTTTAGTGAGAGAGAGCTTTGAATCTAAGTATAATAAAGATTACGTTTATGGACTCAAGTAGGTATATAATATCAAGTTCAAAAGAGGCTCCTAGGCTGAAGTTATTAGTTTTCTTAGTGTTCTGTTGTGATGAAACATCATCTGATTGATTTGACCCGTGTGTCCTAAAACTGCGACTAGAACCACCGGAGAATGGGCAGCAGCGTCCTATTAGTACACGGTGATGTACTGCGATCCCCAAGCTGCCTGCTAAGTGTGGAGATTATGACAACGAGTGGCCTAAGAGGGAGGCCTTTGTTCAGCAGTGGACATTTACTGGCTAATGAATAGCCTAATAGTAGCATATTATTGTATTGTCATCGTACTAGATACATTTCCAAAGTTTCAAAAAGATACATCTATTAGGAGTGTGTAAAAGACACTATCTATCTATCCACTTGTATGGAAAATCTATCAAGATTCCAAGATTCAGGATGTTAGCCATTGACATCGAAATACATTTTTGACTTTATCAATTCCACAATTTAGATTAAATAAACCATAAAAAAAAAAGTTTTAAATATTCCCAACTAAATATAACTCTGTTTTAAACTATCACGGTTGTTCAATAAAGTTATATGATTATTTACTGGATATTTACCGTGGTAAGGTTGTGGAAGGGGCTCCCGATATTTCAACGCAGCGCGCGCGTCCTTCCACAACCTTACCACGGTAAACATCCCGTAATTAATCATATAACTTTAAATATAGCTATTTTTTTTTAAATTAATTTACTCGATGTAAAAACCCAACATCTTAATTTAAAACCCTGCTATTAATTTGATTCGTAATTTATTTTTGATATCTCTCCTGACGAATCTAATTTTATTGGCATTTCATTCACAATTTCACGGTGAATAAATGTATTGATATACTGTTTAGTTTCAATATGCCAAAAGCAATTATTTGCTTAGATGCGTTTCTAAAAGTAAGTTCATTCGGGACTAACGGGTCACTTTTTTTTACGATACTGAGTGACGAGACGAGCGTAGTCGCTCGCCTGATGGCTCTTCACGCTTGCCCATAACAGCTCAACGCCACTCAGAATTTTGAACTTCAACAGTTCAAAACCCTGGATGGCAATTCACGCAAATAATGGCAATTGTCTAAACTAGGAAACCTAATAAAAAGTTTACGAACGGTTTGAAGCATTACGCTCTCTACCGCTCGTATTATCAACATTTTATGGGATAAAATACTGAAAAAGTTTTTGCAACATATTATTTGATTTAACATATTAAATGTTTCACGTTAATTTCTTATGTTTTCAGGGGGACGCTTTTTGAGTTTTTTTTTTTTTTCAGTTACAGTTGAAACAGTAATAAAAACGATTATTGAGATCAAGATTCAAGTAGTACATAATATTTAAACAAAAAAAAACGATTCAGAACAATAGAAAGTAGTTTTTGGCAACACTATCCATTACAAATGGGTTTTTTTAATACTATTAAATAGTCAAAGTAAATTTTTAAGTCATCATCATCATCTTCATCAGCCAGAAGACGTCCACTGCTGAACATAGGCCTCCCCCTTTAACCTCCACACTGAACGACATGCTGCCATCTGCATCCACTGGATGCCCGCGACTCTCACAATGTCGTCGGTCCATCTAGTGGGAGGCCTACCTACGCTGCGTCTTCCGGTTCGCGGTCTCCACTCAAGAACCTTTCTTCCCCATCGGTTAACAGTTCTTCGAGCGATGTGGCCTGCCCATTGCCACTTCAACTTGCAGATTTTAATAGGTATGCCGGTGACTCTGGTTCTTTGGCGAATATCTACAGTTAAGGACCACGTCTCAGTACCATATGTCATCACTGGCAACACACACTGATCAAATACCTTCGTCTTCAGGCACTGTGGTATCTTGGACGAGAAGATGTCACCCAATTTCCCGAACGCTGCCCATCCGAATTGGATTCTTCGGGCGACCTCTTTGCCTAAGTTGGACTTACCTAACTGAACAATCTGTCCAAGATAGGTGTAATGGTCAACAACTTCGAGAGTATCGTTCCCCACGATTACCGGTACGGGTACAACATGGACATTGGACTTGACTTTTGTCTTGTCCATGTTCATTTTAAGACCCACCTGTTGGGAAAGGCTACTGAGGTCGCTGAGCATTGTATTAAGGTCCTCCAGCGACTCTGCCATGATGACTATATCGTCGGCAAAACGAAGGTGAGTGATGTATTCGCCATTGATGTTGATGCCGAATCCGTTCCAGTCCAAGAGCTTGAAAACGTCCTCCAATGCGTTAGTGAACAGTTTCGGAGAGATAACATCTCCCTGTCTCACGCCTTTATGCAATTGGATTGGTTCCGTGCTCTCGTCCTGTAATCGGATCGACATGGTGGCGTTTCTATACAAACACTTCAGCACTTCGATATTCCTATAGTCGATATGACAATGCTGGAGGGACTGCAACACTGCCCAGGTCTCGATTGAATCGAAGGTTTTTTCATAGTCCACAAACGCTAGACATAATGGCCGATTATACTCCTCAGTCTTCTGTATAATCTGGCGGAGCGTGTGTATGTGGTCTATGGTGCTCCAGCCTTTACGGAAACCGGCTTGTTCGGGAGGCTGGAAGTCATCAAACCTGCTTTCGAGACGGTTCGTAATGACTCTGGAGAACAACATGTACACATGGCTCAGGAGTGTGAAATTTTTAAGTACATATATATTATTGAATGCGCGACCAAGAGAGTACGAAAATCAATTTCTTCCTCTCTCATCTCGTTAAAGCGGAATAGGAAAAAATAATCAGTTCTGCTGAAAAGTCCGAAATCGGTTTCTATTTATGAATGAAAATTTGTCCTGCGTCGACGAATGAATGAAAAATTTACACGAATGAATAAAACTTACGCTCGAACGCCGACCAATGTTGTGCGGACTGCGGAGCGGAAGAGATGGGGGGTTGATTCGGAAAATGTACTAAGGCAAATAGGGCAATATTTGCCTTTCTTACATTATTTACGTGTATATTTAACGCTATAATGGTGTGACATACAAATACAAGTACCTAAGTGTGATTATTTAGTCAGATATTTTGGAATAGTATTTATTTAATGCCGAGGACTACAATTAGCAACGACATGGCTATTGCGATATATTATTCGCTATTTGCGATTGTCGTTGTCAAAAACAGATACAGTGCCACCAACTTAGTTGTTCAGGTGGGCAAAATTGGAACTACAGTTTTTCTTGGTGAATTTTCTGAAGGTGCCAATACTTTGTTTTCCACTAGCAACGCTGTCGACTGAACAGCGATGGTAATCGAAATTTTGACGTTGATTTTTGACAGTTGCCCGACTATTACGTTCACGATTACTACCGCCCCTACCGCCCCCGCCACGCAGGTCGTTAGCGGCGCTAATGCCAATGTCTGTTTTCATTAGCTTTTTGCTACCGGTTTTATTTTCGTACCGTAATAGGGTTACGCATATACCCTATACTAAGTCGACAGGAGGTCATTGTTATCATCATTATGAACAACTTTTACGATGGGACTAAACATAAAATCGCCAAAAAACAGCTGTTCAATAGAAAACAGTGACACTCGACAAAATGTATGAAACAGCTGATATTTTTTCGCGATATTAGGGTTTGTCCCATAGTAAAAAAAAAACATAATGATTAGTACAAATACCTACAGTTCGGCTTAGTACAGGGTATATGCGTAACCCTGTATAGACACGCGTGGCTGAATTACATGGAGGTTTGTGTTGAATAGACCTTGCACACGGCGCATCTAACTTACGTAAGGATATAAATACACGTATTCTGCTCTGACACGCGTGCCCCTTTTAACCGACTTCCAAAAAGTAGGTTACTCGTATCAATTCGACTGTTTAAAAAAAATGTTTATTACCTCTGAACTTTCGACTGGGTGAACCGATTTTCATGATTCTTTTTTTATTTGAAAGCTGATGCTTCCTGTTTGGTCCCATTTCAATTTGGTCCGGTTCTACTATGTTATATTTTTTTTTACAATGTTACAATTAAAAAGTCATATCCACACAAAAAATATTATAAGAGACATCTGTCGGAACACCTCAGTAATAAATCAGGCATGCGCTCTCTAAAACTGATAGCGCCTAATTAATGCACGCGCTATGGGATAGAGGGCGCATATTTGGTCTAGTTCTGATATTTTTATGAAGTCGTTTTTTTTTATTAATATTTAAAGATTAGTATATTCATAGTTTCTTGCACCTTAAAAAAACTGCAGCATAAAATGACCTACGCAATGTGCCATTAACAGTTCATCCCTATAAATACCTAAACAAACAAATAATCTATCTTTTCTTATCCTGAATCCGTCTCTGGAAAATACGTAGCTCAGATTACCAATTCAACACCGTTCTCAGACTGTTCCGTGCAATAAATCTTCGACTATCTGGATCCAAATACAAATTCGAAGACAAAGGAATTTGATATAGGAAATGTAGGGATAAGCGACGAATGGTAAGAGAATGGTGGAGCCTTTTCAACGCTCGTATTTTTTAAAGAAAATATCAAGTCGTTTTTGTCACGTTTTTATTAACTCGTTATCTTGTCTGTCTGTTTGTTCAGAACAAATGTTTTAATCGATTGTAACTAATTTTCCAATAACCTAGCTTAGAGACAGTATGGTTCAAAACTGGATGCTAATGCAACATTGACTTTCTTTATAATAATAAACCGGCCATGTGCGAGTCGGGCTCGCACACTGAGGGTTCCGTACCGTCACAAAATATAAAAAGTAGTGCAAAAAGACATCACGCCCAGGCGGTTAAACGTCAAGGCGGCAAGTAACGACCGCGCTCGACGTTGCTTAACTTAGTGCTGTAAAATGTAAAAACCGTTTTTACTTTTACAGTATTTTTTTTTACTTTTTGACTTTATTGTTATTTTTTAAGTTAATCGTGACATTAGTCATATTTTATGAAAATTTCAACTGGCTATCTATTACGGCACGTAAGATACAAGCCGTTTAAAGGTAGGACGGACGGAAAGACAGACATCGTAAGCTTAGTAATGGTCCCGTTTACACCCTTTGGGTATGGAACCCTAACAACCGTGGTATGTAAAAAATATATTTATTTGATTTTATTTTTTCATACAGATGAAAATGTAGCTTTTGTCATGAGCTGATCTTATGAATGAAGCCTCTAAGCTTTATGATTTTGAACTTGGGAAAGTATGTAAAACGACGCACGACATTTTCACCATAATCAATTACTTTCGCAGACCTATTTAACTGGGTAATATATTTACATTGGATATTTATGTTCGTAACATGTTGCCAACTTTGGTTTTATTGCTTCTTTTTTACATTAAGAGTAAATGTAGCTTACATTGGTATATTGCCAACTTACAATAAGTGTTCGGAATACTTTAGTTAAAAGTATTCCGAACTAAACTAAGTACCTACTTTATTCTTTTTATGTACAAATAGATAGTTTTTAGGAATTGCTCGTAAACTTTATGTAAAATACAGGATGGGCCATGAATTTGTTAACATTTCAATTTAACATCCCCAAGCCGTACGGGGCGCTGGAAGGGGTCTTACCGCTTATTTCTCGGAAATTTAGCCACAATGGATCTTTTCACGGGTTCGCAGTGTGCTTTTTGTGTGAAACAATTTTATTTCAACAATAGTTCGCTCATTAATGTGAGACGCTTATTTCGCGTTGAATACAATCTACACGACTTGAATCAATGTCCGAGTGCTCCTTAAATAAAGAAATGGGTAAAGAAGTTCGAAGAGACGGGATCGACACTAAATGTAAAGCAAACTGGAGGCTCACGGACTTCTCGGAGCGAAGACAACGTGCAGAAAGTTTCCGCTTCAGTTCGACGTAATCCAGATTTATTGACGCGCAAACGTTCGGCTATCCGCCAAAGAATCGACATAGCTATTAAAATTTGCAAGTTGAAGTGGCAATGGGCAGGCCACATCGCTCGAAGAACCGATAACCGATGGGGAAGAAAGGTCCTTGATTGGAGACCACGAACCGGAAGACGCAGCGTAGGTAGGCCTCCCACTAGATGGACGGAAGACATTGTGCGAGTCGCGGGCATATAGTGGATTCAGATAGCAGGATGTCGTTCAAAATGGAGGTTAAAGGGGGAGACCTTTGTTCAACAGTGGACGTCTTTTGGCTGATGATGAAACATTCGGCTGAACTTTGCTGGGTATGTGAAAATGTTACGGGAGTTTTTGGCTTCACAGCTACTGGAATTTGCTGGCTACAATCGTAACACGTGGTTTCAGCAAGATGGAGCCACCTGTCACACATCTAACGAGCCCTTGCCAAATGTGGGCAAATACGGTGGTCAAAGAAATGTTTTCGGAAAAGCTGATTTCCAGGAGAGGTGACTTCCCATGGCCATCTAGGTCAGTCCAGATTTATCCCTAGCAGACTTCTTTTTGTGGGGGTTATTTAAAGAGTCATGTCTACATTAATAAACCAAAGGCACTAACTGAACTAAAAGAAAAAAAAATGCGAAGAAATGTCTGCCATCTTGAGGTCTCTTTGCCGACGAGTATTCGTAAAATTTCGGTACTCGTTTAGAAAAATGAGAGACGGTCGAGACGGTGGTCAATTTTGATGATGTTATTTAAAAAAAGTTAATAACAATAAATAATCTGTCTCCTTAATATTATTTTTTTCTATAGGTATGTCAAAAAGATTTTTTTCAATTATTTACGATTTCATGGCCCCTACCTGTACTTACAGTATTGTGTGACCGTTTCGTTTGTTTTGCAGTGTTCATAAAAGTTATATGACTGTAGACTTTGACTGGTAGATAGCTTATAATAAATAAGGTATACACGCGGGAAAAAACGCGGGCCACAGCTAGGAATTTTATTATGAACTTATATTCCTAAACAGTGGGAACTTTTTGATGTTTGTGACTATGATTTTTTATTTCATACTGAATGTATGATTTCTGTCAAAACCAAAATCAATAACCATAAACGCGTGACATCATACCATGAAAATGCAATTGAAAAATAAGTATGACTATGTTTAATTTTTCAACCATGGATATCGTGTGATAAAACGTTTACTGCGTGTCCAAAATTCTGTATGAAACCATTTAGGTTTCATATAGAATTTGGGACCAGCTCACTTAGTAAAAAAAAAAAACAGTCATAGGACTGCACGTCAGAAGTGAAAACTTAAGTAGTAATTCACGTATTCTACAAGAGATGGCGCTGTTTTAAAATACATGGTACAGCGAGTTCCATGATTTTTGTTCAAACAAACAGAACTCAACGCGCCTAAAGAAGTTTTCACTTCAAAAAGGTTTCAGACTCAATTTAATTTCGTGCTCTAAGTACCTACAAGTGCTTACATATTTCGGTTATATTTACATGAGCCCATGTGCGCCCTACTACGTTATTCAGTAAAACGAGTTTACATATTTGATTTTTATCTGTCGGAACGGACGTTGAAATCATTCAAATTTCATTTTCAGTGATGCATAGTACGTTATGAATATACATTATACAAGTCTCTTGTAAATGAATTTTTAAAAGCGTTGAGTCAAATAAAAGGTCTTACGTTTCTGCTTTATAACCTCGTCGTAGTATTTATTTACTACGACGAGGTTATAAAGCAGAAACACTGACATTGTAATTGCGAAAGTTTGTGTGTATGCTTGTCAGAACTCAACTCCGTAACATCATCGTATGAATCAGTTAGAAGACGTCCACTGTTGATCAAAGGCCTCCCCTTTAAACCTCCACACTGCACAACAGCATGTAGATGGCATGCTCAGAACTCACAGGGAAGACTCACGATATCGTCGGTCCATCTAGTGGGAGGCCTACCAACGTTGTGTCTTCCGGTTCGTGGTCTTCACAAAAAGATAACGTCATGCCTTGGCGCTCACCCATCCAAATACCGTCCGCGCCCTATACTTTGATTAACTTGGTAATGAACAGAAATTAAACACTGTTTTAACAGAAATTAGTCACCAACACGCACTTGCCCATTCTTTACTCACTCGGCCGTCTACTGCTGAACATAGGCCTCCCCCGAGTATAGTTTTGACATTGTAACTTTATTACTATTTCGAGTTTATCCGTTTATTTTAGTTAATCCGCCGTAAAATTTCATATTCTGTGATAATTTCAACTGGCTATACATTACGGTTCGAAAGATACTGCCGTTGAAAGGTGGGACAGATGGACGGATAGATGGCGTAGGCTTAGTAATAGGGTCCCGTTTATACCCTTTGGGACCGGAACCCAAAAAATTTCCATTTATTACCACTGATATCGTTATCTGACCTATAGTAACCTTCATATTATCAAGCAAATTTTACCCAAAACACCTACTAAGTGTATGAAAAGGTATAAAGCCGAAATTTAATGTACAGTAGTGTTTCATCAGCTTGTTGCGATCTCTTGTACACATTTGCATGCGAATTGTTTTCATAAACATTGTGCGTGAGCCTGAGTAGTGAGCACGCAGCAGCCACTTCTTCGCAAGGTCAAGGCCTTGGACAGTGGCCAGGATGAGCAGTCATGATGTCATCGGATAATGGAACTCCGACCTTGTACTTGTCTATCGCAATCTTAAGAGCGCGCTGCCTGCCACAAAAATCTTGCATGCACGCATTTAAAAAAATAATTTGGAGATAAAAAATCACTTAGCAAAACATAATAATTATCAATTTAAAAACCCGACTTCAAATTTACCTTTGATATAAATTTACTAATATAATATAATATAAATTTACAAATTAGTAAATACGCAATTTCGTTTACTTGGACGACATTTTTTTTTCAGTTATTTTGATTTAAAAACTAAACTATGTAACCGATTTTGATGAAATTCATATGGGACCACCTCTGAAGTATGGCCTACCAAATAAAAAAGGAATCATCAAAATTTATTCATAATTGGTGGAGAAATTAGTGAACATACAAAAAAAACCTTTTTTGAAGAATGTAAAAAATTATTGGGTACTATCTTGAGAATAACATTGCAAAGGTTTTTAAGAGTTGATATTATGTCGACAACTTGGTATGTGATGCATGAATTTTCGCAGTTATGGCTTTTAACGCAGTTTAATGTAATTTTAGAAACATGGTTGATGAAACTTTTCTCGATAGAATAATTCGGCGAAAATACACCTTCTAAAACGCGTTTTTAGTTATTTCTTCGAATCTTAAAGTGTCGGTTATCGGAACAGAGACAGTAGGAGCTAGTTGGAATGGAGTCCTTTTTGCAGAGAACAGACAAGCCTGGGTCTTAGCGGCATTGAACTTGACCAGGTTGGCATCGCCCCAATCCGAGATTACCTTAAGTGACAAGTTCATGCGCTCAACCATGGCCTCTCGGAGAGACTGTATTTGTGGTCCTCTGGTTCGTGCAATGGATGTATAACTCTCTACTACTGTGCTGTGGTCTGCGTACCCAATGGCACCGGGCTTTAACAGATCGTTGATCGCAGGAAGAGCGTTGCAGAGAGTACCGACTACCGACCCCTGGAGGACGCCGGCATTAATTGCCATTCGATCGGACGAGCAGCCATTAATGACAAGTCGAATCGATCTATCCCTCAGGAAGTCCAATATCCACGCAACGAAACCTTTGGTCAAGCCGAACGATAAAAGCTTGCAAGCTTTCACGTTCGATTGCTTATATGCCACTTAATTTACATCAGAAATGTTAAAAATTGCGAAAGAAATAGCTCTGTCCGGTGAGCGGGTTCTTAATGGATGAATCGAAACTTATTCCGATCGGTTCTTTTAAGAAATAAAAGCACTGTCACACTATGATAAGTGTTATGGCATATAAGTGAGGTTTGGTCTAGTAACGTAAAAGCTCAGAAGGTCGAACTTTAAAAAAATAGTTTTTCTGCGTAAGCACTACATATTGTCGGAGTTTTTAGTTTCGCTCGGGGCTTGAAGCATTTTTGTTAGCGTTTGACCACAATTCACCTAATGTGACGGTGTGATCGAATATGTCGAATACGTCTAGCCTGGAATGGGATGCTGCTGTTAAGAACTTTGCAACAGATTTTCAACTAGAAGGTGGTAGCTAGCAGTCAGGCATTACAAAGTGCTCTAAGGTTACTAATCTCTTAAAATTATCTGATCAAAGTATATTTCCCAAGTGGGTTTCTCTTTGATTACCTACAAAAAAAAAGTATATTTTATGTCGGAATGATAAATCTCTGAATATTGGCAAATTTCACCGAGCTTCGTTCGTTCGCATTTTTCTATAACCACGTATTTCTGAACTGTTAATGTAAACACAATTATAGATTCAATTATAGAATTATAGAAGCATGGCTAACCCAACCATATGTGTCTCCACACGCTATCGGCCAATTATTTTGGTTGTTTTTGGCCAATTATTTATCGATAAATTTTACGATGATAATCGTGTGGGACATAACAGTTTCGTTCACAAATGTTCAGCTTGTCTGATGTCCTGATATGGAGCTCTCGTCTCGCTCCGTTGACAATGACATACAACGTGTCATGTACCAAGTTGTCTGGAAAATTAACATTGGCCCGCTAAACGCTCTGCTCTTTTCTATTCCACGCCTTATTTCATTGCGCGATTGCTTTATAAACTGCTCTAATGAACTCAAATTTAATCTATTCGCTTGTTCATCGATATTACATCCCATTTTGTTAACATTTACATAATGCTATTCAAAACCAGTTACATTTTGAACGTATTCAGAATGCAATATCATTAATACCTGTATCATGTCATTGAAGAATTTATGCGCCTTGTAATATTTAGATCGTGAATGCTTAATGGTATTAAGGTCTCCAGTCATTTGGTAGTTTTACATGGAAAGTTATCTGACTTACTCTTTGGGTACGGAATCCTAAAATATATATTGCGCAACGTGTTAGCATTGCAATCCAACGCGGTAATGCGGCCAGCATTTTGGGAACGTTGCCTACAGGCAGGGGTTTTTTAGATTAGTGTAGTTTAATATATTATTTTAATTTTTATTAAGTCTGTTTCTTTATTTTAATTTAGGTTAGTTTATTTAATTGTATTTATTTAGGTAGTTATTGTTTTTCAATATGTGTAATAAATTACTTTAGTAAATATATATTTAAAACTACTATAAAACTTTTCAGGTAACCCGCTTTTCAGAGCACCAAATTGTTGTACTACAAGGTGGGCCAAAAGAAGTCATCCGATGTTGTTTGGCTCTCTTTTTTTTCTAAATGAAAAACTTGGATTCTGTTTTTTGATTATGTTTATTTGAACCTTTAGAATTTTATTGGTCAAGTCGAGAAGATTATATCGGCCAATTGGGCGCCGTCACAATTGATTGCCATACGGGCTCGTTTTATGGCGTTTTTCATCACTTCGGCGAGAATTTCGGGCGACAGATTCTCGCACTCGTGTCGAATGTTGTTCTTGAGGGGTTACAGAGTCTCGGGCTTGTTCACGTAAACACGGGACTTCAAAAAACCCCACAAGAAAAAGTCTGGAACGCTTAAATCGGGCGATCTTGCGGGCCAGTGTAAATCGCCAAAACGAGAGATGAGGCGCCCCGGGAACGCTGCCTTCAGAATATCGGTTGGGGCTCGCGCAGTGTGTGTCGTTGCTCCGTCCTATTGGAGCACATGTCCCTCAGTCCTAATTTGTCCAATTGCGGCAGAAAAAACTTGGTCAACATGGCCCTATAGCGCACACCGTTCACTGTTGTCTTTTGGCCACCGGCATTCTCGAAAAAAAAAATGGCCCGATGACTCTTCCAGGGTGAACAGCGCACCATGCAGTCACTTTGAGTGGGTGTAATGGCTCCTCGTGCATTACTCGTGGATTTTCGGTGCCCCAGGAGCGATAGTTTTGCTTGTTCACGTACCCGCTGAGGTGGAAATGAGCCTCATCGCTCATTATGATTTTGGTAAAAAAATCGTCCATTTCTTCCTCGAGATTGAGGATGGTTTGGGTGTAGGTTACGCGCGTTTGGCGGTCGGCAGGCAGCAGCTGATGCACGGACTGGACTTTGTACGGGAACATGCGCAGGTCTTTGACCAAAACTCGCCGTAGAGACGTCCGGCTGGTGGCTAATTACGTGGCACGGCGTCTGGTCGATGTTGCCGGCGACAGCTCGACATCCTCGGCAACTACGGCGATATTCTCGGCAGAACGGGCGCTCCAGGGCCGGCCACTCTTGGCAACGTCTCGTGTGGTCCCATACTCTTCAAGGTTGGTGGCCAAACGGCGCAGTGTTTGCGCAGTCGGTGTCGGACGGCCGGGGAATCGGCGACGGAATTCGCGCTGCGCCAAGACCACAGACGAATTGTTACGCAAAAAAATAGACACGATTATTCTGCCTTCTTGGGGAGTGTATCGCTCCATGGCTTGTTAATTTGTATTCTGTATCTGTCTAGTCCACAAATGTCAAAACAGATTTGACAATGGCGGCCATTTGCAAAAATGAGAGCATCATCCAATAGGATGATTTCTTTTGGCCCACCATGTAGTAGGCATGCGAATTATAATAACAACGTTGAAGAGAGGTCACAGGAACTTGTTTTGTAGTTCAAGGGTATCGAGGTATATTTTCCCCTAGGAAAATTACAGAAAGATACTTATTTATGCAGTTTGTTGTTGAAATGTTTATTCATTTTAAACCTTATTCGCCAGGAATGCTTGCCTTATGCAGTTTTGCCGACAGAAATTGTAAGTTATAAGGATTCCCCGCGTTCGCCCGTTGAAGAGTTCCTACGTGTTCTGCCGTTGTGTTTGGAATTTGTCCTTCTTTGTCAATGGGTTTTTGTGTAACTCGTATTGACTTGCAATTTATTCAATTTATTTTATATCTTTCAGCATTTTAAAAACTATAACCTCAAATAATCCTTATCCGGAATTTACCGAATTCCAACCGAAAGATATGATGCCTTTTTTTCATATATACACCATGTTGGATGCAACGGCAAGCTTTCAGACCCTTGATTGCGTTGAACTTACACGACCCAGGGCAAACTTGAAAAAATAATACTGGCCATGTAAAATACTGGGATGTAAAGGTCAATGACCATTGAACTAGAAAGCCTTGAAGTCTTACAGTTTTATCGCTAAAACTCAAAAAGTAAAAATTACAAAATGCTCGAAACAATTATGATTGATAAATAAAGGTTTTTAATTTTACCGGTTAGCATAAAGAGTTACAAGGTTCTTATGTCTAACAGTTAAGAAATGCACTGACCAACTTTTTGTCAATTTGATGGGCCATATTTCGCAAAACATAGGTACACTTTCTAACAAAGTGATGTATGACACATGTATGTTTTAAGACATATTCGAAGATAACACGACACATTGGGATGCAGTGAAACAAGTTATCTCATCCCCATTTCAAATGTATAGGTACCAGAGCAATCTCTAAAATACAAAATGTGCTAAATTTCATGCACTTAATAACAAAATATGTGTAAAACAAAAAATAGGACAGAACGAACTTAAAAGAGATTCAAAACAGATAGCTGTAATCGGGTACATGATTTAAAAAGAGGGAGTAAAGACTTATTATGTAAGATTATAGACACAACTTCGGAACTGTTAACACACAGACTGTTAGCACAGAGTTTTTACACCTTTCCAAGAGTTTTATTGCCGTTTTCTTAAAGCTATTATTATTAAAAGAAAATTCTGATGAAATCTGATCATTATGACACGGTGCGGTCTCCAAACTGGGTCATATCGATAAGATTTCTACGAGGTCTTGAAAAATGTAAAGTAGGGTATCTACTCTTCGGAAATATTTCACTTCCTTTCTAACAAGAAGATATAAAATTACTCCATCGGGAAACTTGTACGAATCGAATTCTATGCTGCGGTTTGCAATTTCGAACTTAGCAACTTTATATTTTTTGTTTGTGGATTCCTTTTTGCTTTGTGCGGTTCTACTCTGGTCTTTGTTTAAAATTCTTCTACTGTCTTGATTAGGTATTCATGCTAAATATAAATGCTACTGCATTGCGTTTCTCACAATGAACCGGCTTAAGCAGTAGCCTCGTCGGAACTGAATGGCACGGTAGTAGTCTTGTCTTTGTGCCAAAACTGCTAAGAAAATTAGATTGAACAGTCTGCAGAGTTTAATCAATCTAAGTTTTTTATACTTACAATAATGTTTGTATTTCCAAAAATTTCTAATCTAATATCCAATTGTGAACTGCTTCTCAAAATAAATATAAGTGAAGCGTAGCCGATCGTGATTCTACGTTTACGGAATCCGGTTGATATGGATTTGAACGCTGATTAAATTCATATTGAGTGCAGCTGCATCTGCCTTGACTTCGGCATTATGTGGATTTGATGCCTTACCTGGACTATCTGAACTGCAATTGCAAGGAACGTCTCACTCAGATGGCTTTTGAATTGTGTAGTAATATAAATGTACCAATAATTATATTATTGTCCCTGATGTACTGTTTTGTACTCTTAAATAAAATAGCCTTTATTTGCCCTAATTAATAAATAGAATATACTTGAAATAAAATAATTTGTTGCGAATAATATATTCACAAGTTTAATAAGCTCATGTTTGTTTCCTTATGTCATACAAATGTGGATAGATGCTTCCTCCATGCGCTAAACGAGTAGACCACTACACTAAAAACGACACTAAACGAGAAGAGTAGCTTCTGTAACCTCATGCAGCTACGCGTCGCAACGTCTTCTCCAAGGCCGTCCCTTGTCTCGTGTGATGTCTTTAGGATTCCAGTAAACGATATAGTAGTGTACGACGCGTTGCTCGAGCGAGGTGGCCAGAATCCTTATTCTCTAACTTACATGAGATTCCTTGCCTTAAACAGGCAACGTGTCTAATCTAACGTGAAAATGTTGTTGAAAAATGGACTCTATGGTCTCTATGCTCTTTATTTCTATGACCACATAAACTCTTAACGTGGTCGCATCGTTATCTGCGTGAAATTGCAATGTCAAGTTGGGTAAAGCGACGAGGTTCGTAACGCGCTCGTTCGAACTGTCAAAATAACGTGGAGCAAGCTAGCGCGTTTCGCGCTACCTGTAAGACCCGTAACTGATGTATCAAACTTGGCTGACGAACCGCCGTCTGACCAACGGGAGAGAAAGAATGGAATAAATTCCCCTCTCTTTTTCTCTCGTTGGTTGACGTGGCTGACTTCAGCCATGTTGACGTGTCTGTGTGTCTGTTACGGCTCCAACAAATATTTGAAGACGCGTTTGATTCGTTTCAATTATGTAACCATGGTTAGGATACCCTTGTTATTAGTGACCATGGTTACTGTGTTGTTTTGTGTTTTTTTTTACGAAATTAGAGCCCAGCCCACTTCCACTTGAGCCTACGTAGCGTCGTTACAGCGTCTATAACTTCACTTTTAACTAAATTATATCAAAAGATAATTCTACAATTGCCGTGGTATCATTGATTCTTGAATGAAACTCCGAAGCAGATTACAGGGCACGTATATAGTACGTAATGATGTGTGGGTTTCGATTGTCTATTGGCGTATAGCCATACCTTCATATGCGGTTCTCGGTTATGTTTCCACAGTGTATGGGCCAAATAGTAACAGGTTGTAAATAACAATGCAACGGTTGTTCCAAAATTTCATTTCTTAGCCGGGTTCGGTTATCTTACATCACATCGTGTTTCACAACTCTTTTTTATCATCCTTATACTAAGTTCTATATTACTCAGGCAGCGAAATGGCAACGCCGCATTTTTACGTCATTTTTCATTTTTACTGTCAAACTCCCTAACTTATACTTGACACTGACAAATGCACAAGAAGTGCGACGCCAAAATCTCAACGAGGAAAGAATTAAAAAAATAAACTCCCTACCCAACGTAGACGGAGGAACCAATGGACACAAGTACGCTGTAACCGGTTAAGAGATAGCGATATTTTCTAAGAGTGTTGCCACTTTATTATGGCTCCATAGAAGATAGGGAAGTTAGGGTGGGTTTTATTACTATTGTAATAAAATAAAAAACAGTAAAACTTCAGGTTATATTTTAATGTTTTATTGATTTTTAAATAAAATCAGTTTACTACACATATTTCTTATTTTTTCATTACGTTCTGATACTCGCTTAGCTACATAATGTAGTCTCACTTTTAAGTACTCCCATATGATCGCTTTTGTGAGCAGAAGCTCGTGATTATCTAAAGGTGAACAATCAAATATATCGCCATGACATTTAAAGAAGTGTTTACAGCTACATATTTTAAAACTTTCGTGTAGTAAATATTGTCTCGCATTCTTACGTGTGATTAAATTAGTCATATTTCTCTTAAGAACCTTATTTCTTAATTTTCTTAATTTATTTCTTATTTCTTAATTTAAGTATATGGTAAATTCTGTGATTACAGATAACATAGATTCCGACTCTACTATTAGTTTAGTACAAACAAATCATTTTTCGTTAAAAAAAACGCTGCTATACAAAACCGATAATACAGTAATGGCATCTAATTTGAGCGCATAAAATAAATCTGTCAAATTCAATACATCGTCGGTAAACATTTAGAAAACTAGGGAAAAATTGAAAGCTACATTATGGCAGCCCTTACTCAATATCTTTGAGGTTACGTTCTTCTTTGCTTTTGTATAATTTGTAATTTTGCAGTAAAACTTCACATCTAAATATGTTGCCCCTGCATCAATACATCATATTTATTATTTTTATTGATTTTAGACGATATATTGTAAATAAAAACGGCCATTACAAACCTGTGAAATGTAACATCAGATAAACCTTGTTCTGTTCTGTTCGGACAACCCAAAACACAACACTGCACCATTGTGACGAAATCCAATACTCTTGACCACGCGAGGATAATAATTTAAGGATAACGAATTGAATTTAGATGATTTATTTCCGAAAAAACACAAAAATCTCTCAATGTTTGACACCACACTGTCAATTAGAGCTTGGAGTCAACCGGTTACAACGACAAAGAGAAAAAAAGCATAGATCTTTCTTTTTCACGCATGCTATTTTTTCATATGGCTGTTTCGCTGCGGAGTAAAAGAGTAGGAAATGTGATTGCGTCTATTGTTTTCTCTGTCTACGCTACCCAACAACTAATTTGTTATTTGCAACTTGATCTGACATTTAAATTAATAGAAACTTTGTGATGTTAGTCCTTTTTAATGATTGTTAAATGCAAGCACAGTATTTGTTTAAATATTTACGTCGTTTGTTTTTGCAACTTCTGAAAATGATTACATGGAACAGTTCCAATGTCGTTTGTATCGCATGCAGGATATGCGTCATATTGTTAGATTGTTTTATGTTTTTACCATAAATCTTGTTGTGAAAACCATAAAACCATGTTACATTGTTTGAGTGTTTCTGTGATCTTTTTTGCAACAAAAATAGCTCGAATCTTGATCAAACTCTACAAATTCTGATTAAAGCTCTAATAATTTATTTGTCACAACATGGTATTTGCTATAGGTACACATAATTATATATAGGTATAAAAAGTAGCATACAGGGTCGTACAAATAGAAACTTATCTAAACAACAAATCATAACATACCGACGACACGCTCAACAAAATTAACAACAATCATACTTTGATCAACGTCCGACCGTGACAAATACACGTTAGAAGAACTTTTTTGTCTTGTTTCATCGAGGTACTTTTCTTGGAAGACACTATATGCCAACTGACTGTTTTTTTTTTTCGATTTTAGAATGTCTTTGATTATTATTTCAGAAGAAGGATTATTATTCTGAGGTTATTAAAATACACCATTTATGTAATAATAATAACGTTTATTTTATCAAAGATTACAAGCGTATACCTAACTCCAAGATAAACTTCGGTGTTAGCAAGCAAAATAAAATGTTGTAACGTATGTCATAAATAAAATAATAAATAAGTAAGTACTAAGATACAATTTTATGAGTTAGTGGGTAGGTGACAAATTTATTCATATTCCAATCCCCTAAATCTCACACTAAGGTCCTGTGTCGTGCGATACAGTACCTTCCGTGTTCATATTAACATTATTAGTAGACTTACAAATAGGTTAGTACTTTCTAAGTGTTTTATTTTTAACTAACCGTCCGCCCCGGTTTTGAACGCAGATATTGATATTATTTTCTATGTTCCACAATCTATTCCATAGTTTCCATAATCTATCTATTCGTAGTGTTGTTGAAGCAGCTACAACACGTAGGGGTCGAGCATGTTGCGGTCTGCGGTCACCGCCTCTGATTACTCTCTCGGCCTACTTCCTATTATCTGACTATTCGCAGTGAGACTCTTCAGGGTTGTTAATAATAGCGCAATTAGAAGCTGGGACTGCGACTAATGAAAGCTGGAACTCAGTAAAAGGGGTTTTACATTATGGGTTTGAAATTAGTGGACGAACAGGTCGCGAGAAGTGGTTTTCATTAGCTTCAACTGGGTTATTAAGCTGAGCTCTTTGACCGATTGAGCTGAAATTTTGCACACACGTTTAGTTTGGATGACAATGCATGGTTAGCTTAGTGACGTCATTCTTAATCCAATATGGCGGACTCTCAAAGATGGCGAACCAATTATTTTTCATCCACCCCCATGATAAGCATGGGTATCAAATAAGTGGGTTTGCTGGAAAGAATGCTAAAAATAAAATGATGTCGCACAAAATTCAATATTGAGGACGCCTATAACCTTGTTTTTAATTTTATTTCTTAACCCATACTCTGTTCCACTGCTGGGCAAAGGTTTCCCCCATTTCCTACCATAAATCTCGGTCCACCGCCACCTCTTGCCAACCTCTCCGGAATGAGTCAAGATCGTCACGCCAGCGTTTCCTAGGCCTTCCTTGACTGCGTCGTCCATCAGGCACCCACTGTGTGACGATCGTGGCCCATTAATTTTTTTTCTGGAAATTAACTAATTGTCGTTTTTGTTTCAGGATGAGAGGTTTAACCACGACATCGACCAACAGACGGGGTACAAGACGCGGTCACTCCTTTGTATGCCTATCAAGGATATCAACGGAGAAGTTATTGGCGTTGCTCAGGTATGTGAACAGTGAATAGGAACCTCATGGCAAGCATAATCCATCAATTGATGGATTACGCTTGCCATGAGGTCATATTCACTATATACAGCATCGTCACTTTCAATCAGGGCCTCTATTCCCTAAACACACACGCTCGTAATGCGGCCGCGTTAACTAAACTTCGTGGGTTGATCTCTATTCCTTAAGGAATAGAGTTTAGAGAGAGGAGTTTACTTAACGCGGCCGCGTTACGAGTGTGTTTTTGTTGAGGTAATAGAGGCCTAGGTGGGCTACCATAATCTCAAATACATTATTATAATAACCTCACATTGACTTTTGTCTTGCTCTCTCTTTAGCCGAGAGAGCGAGACAAATCACGAATGTCACAAAATAGTAATAAAACTAAAGCGAAAATTTGAAGGCGATTTTGAAAAACAGACTCAAATGTCTAAGTAAAATAATGATAATAATATTGAGTTTCTGGGTTATTTCCTCAGGATGACTGAAATAAAAGCCTAAAACCTTTTGCGCGATAGAATCCGGAACGAGGACATTCGCCGAATAACCAGATTCACCGACATAGCTATTAAAATTTGCTAGTTAAAGTGGCCACATCGCTCGAAGAACCGATATTCAATGGAGAAGAAAGGTTCTTGAGTGGAGACCACGACCGGAAGACGCAGTATAGGTAGGCCTCCCACTACACACGGTCGCAGAGTCGCGGACATCCAGTGGATGCAGATGTCGTTCAGTATGGAATTCTAATGGGGTGGCCTATGTACAGCAGTAGACGTCTTCTGGTTGATAATGATAATGAACCTCGGCACTAACCAAAATAAAGATTGTTCACGACAACAGACCGACCCCTCGGAAACATCTGTAAACGGGGGAAAGAAAGCTTCAATTATAATGAAATCAAAAAGTTTTTCACTACCCAATCGTATTTAAATTACAAATACCTACCGTTAAGATGAGGGTTGAAAGTACTTCTAGTATCTTGGTGTTATCTATCTCGGGACATCTGTTTGAGGAAATTCTGCGCGATGAAAACCGTTATCTAAAATCAATGCCCGACATCATTTAGACCGGAAGGGAAATACTTTCAAAATAATATGGCAAGGTAAAATAGTAATTATCTAACTAGTAGTGGAACAAATGAAAGATAAAGATAATTTATTTGCAGAAAACGCGAGTTAATCATACACAGATAAAAAGGCATGCACAATAGGTGTTAAAATAATATTAGTCACTTTGCGTCATGTTTTGGAGAGATAGCATAATATTAATACTGTATATATTATATTTAAAAAGAATGTTTAATTTTCCATCTTTCTATTAATTGACTGCCCCGGTGGCTCAGTTGGTAGTAAACCTACCTTCTGCGCTTGGGAGCGTGGGTTCGATTCCCACCTAGGACAAACATTTTTGTGACGAACATTTGTGTGACGAATATTTGTGTTTGTTCTATGTCTGGGTATTAATATCTATTTAAGTAATGTATACGTACTGTATATCAGTCTCTGGCAGCCATATTACAAGCTTTGCTTAGTTTGGGGTCAGATGACGATGATGTAAGGTTGCCTGGAAGAGATCGCTTATAGCGATAAGGCCGCCAATTGTTTCACTAGTTTTTTAAGTTGTTTTTATTTACGGTATAATTTTTGGTGTGAACAATAAAGAGTTTTCTATCTATCTATCTATGACCGTATAAAAAAAAAACGTATAATTGGCACTTGTGTAAGTTATAAATATAAATCTGGACAACAAACTATTTCATTTGATTTCAATGACAATAACTTAAAATGTCGTTAATCTAATTAACAAATAAACATTTCTATAATTGAAAAATAAGCAATAACTAATATTTATGTAGTATTTTCTACCATGTCCAAAACTTGTCCTAGCATGCATGCAAAAGTAATCCATTTGGACTTAGCTGTCGAGGCTACGTTGAGCTTTGGTTGAGAGATTGATTTCGAAGTATCAACTTTTTTAATAACAGCCAGTTGTTTTCTGCTTCCAAATTCAACGGGAAACCAATTGTGCCTGAATTTTAAAGTTCTGTGATTGGTTTTCGTTTGTCTGCCGCCATTCGTGTTTAGCTTATTTTCTGCTTTAACGAATGCTCGGCTCTGCTAGTTGCTATTAGAATTGTCTTGTCTAAATCTATTTCCGGTTTAGTGTACTAAAATAGATGAGATGATCAGTTTATTAGACCATTGTTAAATTAAGTAAACGTCAATTTGGACTTACTGGACTATAAAAACTATTGTTTAGTTGTTTTTCTTCTAGAATATATCGTATTAAGGTGAAACGTTTCACTTTGTCGGGAAATTCAAATTTCAAACAGTTTTTTTTGTTCTTGTAGCTAGGCCGAGTAATTATTGTAAACGATAATGATGTTCGCGAAAATTGATTATTATTCTTTACAAACTCGCGTAAAGTTATTTATCTCCAATGCACATTATTACATACATTTGTCAATAAACAAATTTATGCTGTTTCAAACGGTTTATCGCCAAATGAAAGTAATATGGTGAGTAACTGATTAATAGCTGTACATGATAATGTAAAGAACGACCAACAATTTTCGCAAACACTGTGTCATTTCACAATAATTACCCGGCCTAGCTACAAGGACAAAAAAACAGTTTGAAATTTGATTTTTCCGCCAAAGTGAATCGTTTCACCTTAACATCATGATAATTAATTGTTGTTGTACTAAATTGAATGTACTAATTTGAATTAAAAACTGAATTTGCTCACGTTTATTCCACAGTTTTCTAGAATTAATTAATTTTATTTTGGTAGCCTGTTTATTTCTCTCTAGTTAATCATAATATCTACGCCACACCCTAGCTGAACTTTTACAGATTCACGGGGAGTTCTAAAATTTATCCAATATAATTATATAAATTCTAGCCAATCCAATTCGCTGGTAAATTCATTAGAACTACATATAAAATGCTAAATATGAAGGTAGATAAATTTTGGGGTCTTATCGAGTAAGTCTGGTCATAATGGTATTGTCAGCTGTCCTCACCCGAATGGTGCTAGTAAATTGACGTGAGCAGGATAGGTTAGGTTGAGTCGTAAATGCAGTACTGCTCTAAACCTTAGGTGGATCAGCTAAGTACCAGTTTGGGACGTCGGAGTCTATTGAGAAACGTGGCAACAGCAACAACAGCTCATCAGTAACAACGAATCCCTAGTTCAGACTAAGCTTCTTAGTCTTGAGCATCGGCTTCGGCGCATAGTTGCTAGACATTTCGGAGAGTGTGCATCGACTCTGCATGCTCTTAATTCCCAGGAAGGCAGAGAATTATATCGGACTGCCAGAACAGGCACGAAAGATCGACCCTGCTTTATGGTTGATATTCCGAAAACCCGTACGAAGCGCTTTGATTTCACTTTTATTTTATTTTAGGAATAGGCTTGCGTTTGACCTTATTGTGCGAACTGCTAGTCTGTGCAATGCGCTGCCTGAATAATATGTTCCCCGATAGTTACAATCTAGCTGTTTTCAAATCACGAATGAATTGGTTTCTTCTAGACGAGCGTGTTCCACCGTAGACCGCATCATCGCTAAACATCAAGCGAGTTGGTGGTCATACATAAGCCTATTAG
Organism: Agriopis leucophaearia; assembly: GCA_949125355.1. Lineage (NCBI taxonomy): Eukaryota > Metazoa > Arthropoda > Insecta > Lepidoptera > Geometridae > Agriopis > Agriopis leucophaearia. Next base: position 9,900,449 of record OX421276.1, on the reverse strand, counting down.
TAAAAAAAAACGTGATCATCGTTGCCACCAGGCTAAGACAAGACCCGGTGTGAAAAATACAAAAATGAGTCACAAAATCTCCTAAACCTGTCTTTACTTTTCAGGTGATAAATAAGCAGAGCGATGGCCCCTTCACCTCATACGACGAGAAAGTTTTCTCTGCCTACCTTCAATTCTGCGGCATCGGTCTCAGAAACGCTCAACTATACGAGCGGTCCCAGCTGGAAGTGAAGAGGAACCAGGTGCTGCTGGACCTGGCGAGAATGGTCTTCGAGGAGCAGAGCACGATAGAACACATGGTGCTAAGGATACTGACGCACACGCAAAGCTTGATTCGATGTCAGAGAGTACAGGTGAGTCGTTATTTAGACACATGCAATACTCGAAAAAATAAAGAAAACAAATAAAGCACATATTTATTAAATAAAAAACCGACTTCAAAATTAGTAAATACGAAATTTCTTATAGAACCGATTTTGATGAAATATCTGTGGGAGCAATCTGAATGTATATGCTTTCAAATATAAATTTTCCAAATCGGCTTATAAATGACGGTAAAATACAATCGAATTGAAAAGACCCTCTTTTTTGAGACGGCAACACAGAAAGTAGGCAGTAAAATATGGGTGTTGGCCCTAACGTCGAAAAAACATGCTCATTGTATTATTTTCCTAAACTTGTGTATTTTCGAGTGTTAATATGTAATAATGGTGTATTATTATTAATTGTGTTCGAGCACGTGCTCGAGTGTAGGCTAGTAATATAACGAGGAGAAACATGTGTTTTTGTGTTGTTTCCAAAACTCCATCCTAGAGCCTCTTATAAAGCCTCCACCACACTGAGACATGAGTTTGACTTGACCATGACTTAATTTCCTTGATTATGACTTCTTAAACGCCATTTTATGTTATGTAAACTTGTTGTTACGACTGAAGAACTTTGTATGGTCATGAAAAATTTTAACAAACAAAAAATAAAAAAGCAGTAAATTATTTTTGACACTTGGTTTGTTTATTTGACATATTAACAGTAAACAAATATGTGGCCGCCAGAAGAAGCCTGTAGTGAAGGCTCCATCTACATCCATACGAATATTATATATGACACTGGCTAAATATACAAGATGTCAGGAGCCAAAACTTAAAAGGGAAAAAATGCCAAAAACAAAATATGTACACTAGTTTGATTATAATTACAATACTTTTCAATATGACTTTGCCACCATGAACGTGCTTCATCATGCCACATCTCTGTAATTGAATCTTAACTGCATGACTCCGACGTAGATACTATATCGTCCATCCAACGTGCATTATTATAATAACCGGTTATTAATATTATTAATCTGCATAAAGGCGTCAAGCCGTGCACTCGTAAACATTCACAGGGCGTGTAATATTGTCACCTGTCGAGCACAAACCCATGCCTTACAGCTACGCCGATACGATCTGACGCGTTGAAATTTATGTGTTAAATTAAAAAGCTGTCAGTTTAAAATTTAATGGAAATTGATCGTTATACGAATGACTGATTTGGGTTATCAAGGGTTTTTAGATAGCTAGGTATTTCTCCTACCTGAAGGTGTAACAGAATGTCTGAAAACTGCATCGCTAGACAATAGTTATCATATTCTATAGACGAACTAAAATTACCGACATAGCCCACCGGATTAGCAAGTTGAAGGGGCTGTAGGCAGGGCACATAGCACGCAGAACAGATGGTCGATAGCGCCGTAAGGTTCTCGAATGGAGACCACGGACCGGTAAGAGCAGCGTAGGTCGTCTACCCACAAGATTAAAGGACGACCTAAAAGAGACCAAAGGAAACGCTGGATGCAAGCGTCTTCCAACACCCCCGACTCTATTGCTCACAACCGGCTCTTTTGGAGATCGATGGGGAAGGCTTATATTCAGCAGTGGACGTCCTATGGCTGAAATGATGATGTGTCTCAAGTCCTTTTTGAAGATGGTTCACCGAGACGCTCCGTCACTTGTAACCTTTCTTTTTTTTAATAGTCCCAACGAGTTACAGCTTATTTTTTTAATGCCATAGGTGGCAAACAAGCTTTTGAACAGTGTGACTTGAAGGGAGAAAAAAAATCACAACAACTCAGAGTATGACACGATCTGACTAGTGACAACCCACATTTACGGAATGAAAAAGAGCGCCTGCGTCAACACCTAGTCTTATAATGTACGTGTGCCTTACGCCTAAGATGTTTAAATGCTCTTGCATTCCATATAATATACCGAATTTTTTTATTATGGAAGTTCAAGTTTTAAGAAGCTTGTAGAGAATGAAAATATTTTTTGTTATTTTGAGCATTTGAATTAAATAATCCAAAATATTCCAATTTCAAACAGTTTTAATTAAGTCACGTCAAACTAATTTCTCTTGTAGATTGTTCTACGCGATAGCTTTGAAACCTACCCTCAAAGTCATCACGTATCAATCGTCTCTTTGTGAGATATCGAATTTAATTACTCTCTAAAAATATCCTAACAATTTTCTCGTCTCTTTGTACCGTAATTTTCATCGCTTTTGCCCTTGGGTATGATTTAATCGGAAAGTAACCTAGTCATAGACTCATTAAATGGTAGAATTATTAATTTTTGCTAAATTTTCCTCTTATCTATAATTATAATAAAAAAAATAAAAAAAAATAACTAGTTCTTATCTCAGATTTTTATATTTTCGTTTGTTTAAGTGATTTCCAACTTTTATTTAGATACTCGTGCTCTTTGTCCATACTCGATTACATGTGTGTAGTCCTACCGCTATAGCGGTAGGACTCTTTTGCAGGGGTCCGCCTGGGGAAGTACCACACCTTTGCCAGTTAGTCAACCGCCAAGCAGTAGTGTGCAAACACTACTGTGTTCTGGATTGAAGGGCAATGTTTCCAGCGAAATTACAGGGCACACAGAGATTTGACATCGTATATCTCGGGGTGACGAGCGCAGTGCATTGCCATCCAGGGTTTTGAACTGTTGAAGTTCAAAATTCTGAGTGGCGTTGAGCTGTTGAGTGGTGTTATGGGCAAGCGCGAAGAACCATCAGGCGAGCGAGTCGTCACCCAGTATCATAAAAAAAACATGTTAAATCGACCAAGACTTGTATACAGGCACTTACTAAAATAGTTACCCATAAAAATAGATGTATGATGTTTATATCGGTTGAATGTCCTAATCAAACATTGTAAGATAAATACCTATTTTGAAATTATCAATTTCAGGATATGAAGACCTTAAGGTGAGGTTTTCCCACTTTTAAGTAACGCTTGTTACTACAGATGACCATAAGGCTTAATACATTGTATTAAAATCGCATTTAGTGGAGCAAAGCCATGCGCTTACACACAGTCGTGCGTCCTGCTACTTCTATTAATGAGGTTTTTCTCATATTTTTAGAAAAGTATAGCTGCAAGCTAATATTTACCTTTACGGTTCCCTCCATTATTATAAAATCTGTATATTAAGATATCGGAGACATCATTTAGTAAATATATATTTGAAAAGAAAAGTTCAAATCATAATAACTTTTTATATCCTTAATAGATAGATAAACTCTTTATTGTTCACACTACAAATTACATACACAAGACATGATAAAACAGCTTAAAACTAGTGCAACAATCGGCCATATCGCTAAGAGCGATCTCTTCCAGGCAACCAATCTTATAATAATGTTTCGGTCTTTACGGTTTCCTAGATAAAACACTCAATTTTGATATAGCACCATTTTTATAATCATAATTTTAAGCTAACCCTGCAATGGAAGCACTACTCGCCACAAGCACAGGCTCCTACCCGTCAAACGGTCACTCACCAAGTCCACGAAGTTGACTCAAGTCATGGGCACAATGATCTACAACAGGCTTCCCGAGGATGTACGATACTTGAGGCGTCTAACTTGTCTATATTCAAAGCAAAGTTAGCACGCTGGCTTGTCAATCAAGCGTTCTACGACATTGATAAAGAATTTATGGCTCTAAAAGTAACATCCTAATTATTATTAGTTTTTATTTAGTACTATTAAGTATTTTTTATTGACATTTTATAATAAATATATCTGACATATACTGATCGTATAAATAAATGAGTACGAGTATGAAGTACACAAACTAAAACTAGATTTACCAAAGTTGCTAAAAGGGGGAAAAGAGGGCCTTAACCAATTAAAGACATAAAACAGTTATCGATTCATATTTGAATTCGATGGAATATTTCGGTGTTCATTTACTATTCGTAGTTAATGGAGCGTTTTGAGTTATTACGTAATTCTCAGTTATTCCAACTGAAGACGACATAGCGACGGAAATGTGTATTATCTTAAAGCTTTAATAGCTTCAGATCTCGATGTTGGTAATGGAAATGGTATCTATAGTAATAAGTGTCAAGCTAGAGTCGTATGTATAAATACTTTATATATATTGAATTTTTTCCATTCTATCTTTTTATGATCCGAATTGATGTTTCAGATAAGATTTTTCCTTTACAATAATATCGTTTGATTGTTCAAGACATATATCTTTTACTCATTCGTTGGCACAGCTACTCAAAGACTTAACTTCTACCTATAGAGAATGCCATCTAGCATCGTCAACATTTAAATAGAATCTGTAATCAAAGTAAGGGATAGGTATCTTGGTTATATTTAGGAATTCTTTTAGGTTATAATGGTGAGACCAAGTACTTCTCTGTCTTCTATGTAAATATTTTAGCGTCAGTTTTAACAAACTCGTCAGAATCATAAAACGTATCATATTGCAAGCTCTCGCGTTGCTGATCATTAGCGTCGTAGTGTGGTTCTTAAAAGAATATTTGTATCCACGACTGAGGTACGCGACCGACTATAGCGTAGCAAAAAGAAAAAAAACATCAGTCATAGGACTGCAAGTCAGAAGTGAAAACTTAAGTAGTAATTCACATATTCTACAAGAGATGGCGCCGTTTTAAAATACACTGTACAGCGTGACGATGCCGCGAGTTCTATGATTTTTGTTCACTCAAAAAGTGCTCAACGTGCCTATATTACATTGTTATACTAGGGGTGAAAGTAACTTATTCAGTCCCGAGACGGGTTTGGCGCCCGAGCGAGGGCGCTAATAGTTCGATGGACTAAGTCTTTAACCCCGAGGTAAACACTGTGCTTTTCATTACGAATACAAGGAAACTAAAAATAAAAACATGCACTGACTAAAGAAAATATGTGGCAAATGCTTGAGAAGTGCGGGACCATAATCCCTGAGAAAAAAAGTTGGAACATGGTTAAATACAAATGTGAAAATAGAACTAGTTTTTTTTAATAATTTGAGTGTCTGTCAGTTGTCAACTGTCACTGTCACTTGAAAGTGATTCTCCCTAGGGCTGAAATTTATTACTTTCAACCCGCTCTTCAGGCAACTTCAGACCTACTTCCCGAGTAGGTCTTCTCTCTTTTTTTTAAATATTTTTTATTGTATATTAGGCTTGCGCCTAATGAAAAAGAAGTTTTCACTTAAAAAATCAAGCTAGAATTTTTAGCCCAGCAACAATAAATCTACTTACAATATAAACAGTGAAACAGTGAAATTCGATCTCAGACGTTATTTGTGTTCCCATTATTGTATTTGCTCAGTAACTCAATTTTTAGATAGTTTCGGTATTGTACTAGAACACGATTGATTAACCCAAAATAACTAGAAACTTGCTGCCCTGGGAGGTCTTTGTATTGTTACGGGATTGTATTATGTTCTTGTTTGATTAATTTGTGTGTACGCGATGTTTTGGTCTGATCTGATCATTAGGTATTTTTTAACATGCTTGCCAAAACAATCGGGAATTTCAGTGAAATATTGTTTTTTGTAAAGTAAATTTTCACTGTTTTAAACTATCACGGTTGTTCACCACAGTTATATGATTATTTACGGGATATTTACCGTGGTAACCATTATGTTTCGTCTCCTTCGTATATCATTCTCGCTTCGTCCCAAATGCCTAAACGTATTGGTAGAACATTTTTAATACAAATTATAGATAGAAGTATTTAACCCTAGTATATGGTGAACACGCATATAAATAGCTTTAGGGACGAAATGAGCATTAAATGAGGACCGAAACCAGTTTTTTTTATGCGTGATGAAACTCCGTATGAAACGAATCGGGCATAAATCATATTTTTTTGTATGGAAATAGTTGGCCGTTGAGTGAAATATTAGGCCTTGTTATCTAAGAAAAATTTACGGTTCCAAAGAAAATGTCTACGCGGATCAATCCGCGGTGCGAAGCTAGTTACATTAGAGTTAGTTACACGTTCTTAGATCATCAAAGTATGTCAAAATATAAGACCAAACAAACCAAAAAGGAATCTGAGCTTTTCTCTACCTATTCATTTGCTTACATAAAGTATCATACTACTAATGATCTTCTTAATTATAACTATGTAATTTAATTAGTGTTATTTGGAATATCGTCAGTATCGTCTATCTTATACCATGTATTTAATTAGGAATCTGAAACCCATCAATTTATCTAAGAAATGATGGCTGTTATGTCTGCGAATTTTTCTATTCCCAAATTCCCAATTATTAGGGTTCCGTAACTCAAAAGAAAAAAAAAATACGGAACTTTATAGTATACTTTGTTGTCCCTTTGTCTGTCTATCCGTTTGTCAAGGCCCTTATTCACAGGAACGCATTGAGGTAGTTATCAAGTTGAAATAAATATCAAATAGGTACTAAGGTCCACGGTCGAGAAGAATTAGAAGTCAACGCAATCAAAATATATGGCCATTTATATCAAATATATTGATCGAAAGCTCACAAATCTAAACTCATAGGGTACTTCACTTCCCTTTGACCTAGAATAATAAAATCTGGCAAGAAGCAAGATCTCAGCATATGTGAAGGACAAAATCCGAAAGTCGTTCATTTGAAGTTACATCACATACAAAAATATTAACTTACATTTTGTAGTTGACAAACCGACAGTAATGTAGTCCGAAGTATATCTATGGATTTTTCCACTGCAAATTAAATTTTGTCCTTCAATATTTCAACCATTTTACTCTACTGTTGGACGATAATGTTTTTGGGTGTATGTATAACATTTTTACTAAGTTTGTATGGGGAACCCTCAGTGCACGAGCCTGACTCACACTTGGCCGGTTTTTAATAAATCAATATTATCCTAATTTTGTCATAGTCACCATCTGTGATAGCCAAGCTGCGACCACCAATTTTCCAGTTTCTTCTCGTATTTTCGGTATTAAGTTTTAATAAGATATAAAAAGTATGGAAGATAATATCTAGGACTTTTCCTCGCGTCTTAGTCTTAAGCTACAAATATTTTGCAAACTTACGTAGCGTCATGTCAAGGTGGTGGTGCTGGTATATGTCTGACGACTCGTGACGCGTACTCCGTGACGCACGAAAAGCCGTCAAAAGAAAAAGTCGTCAATTTACAATTTTACAAACGGCATCGTCTGCTTATAAACGCTCGCTAGTTTGCAAAACGACGCAAATTGTAAAATGCCGAGACTTTTGCAAATGAAGAATTAAACGCCGTTTACAAAATACCGCGGCAATTTTTTTTTTGTGTTCATGGAAACCGACGTTCACTGGTCGCCTTCGGACTTTTCTGTTTCGAATCTGTCACTCATTTCGAACCTAACCTACTCAAGTCCAGGTGCCTTGTGTCTGGAGACTCCAGGTGGGCTCTCCTTTCAGAAGCTCTTGCGGTCAGCCCTGAGTGTCGCTTCGCCACATTCGGCTCCCGCACTTTTTATACTTTTTGTTTACGGTCAAACGCAAGCCTATTATTATATGTACACTCCAGGGATAAGATCCACAAGACTAGGTGGCATCGGGGTTCTCTTCGTGTGTTCTGTGTGTTTCGTATGACCAAAATAAAATAACAATTTTATATTAATAAAACAGATGACATAACACGGCTATTTTGTTTATCCTTAAATAATGGCTACCCTTACTTATGGCTCTTGGCAATGAATACCATCAGAAGCATCGTCAATTTGCCTTCGGTATTTTGCAAACCAGCGAGCGTTTATAAACTGACGACGCCGTTTGCAAAATACCGTATCATGCAATCTGCCGACGACATAAAATAAATGAAAGTACTCATATAATATTAGAGGTTTGACAGTCCGCTTTAGAGCCGTTGGCTCTTCGGGCCTATTAGTTAGGTTATTCGATGTTAGGCTATCGTCTGTGTGACGCCAGCACTCGTATTTAATCATAATATAATGATGATTGAGGGCTGTAGGCGGCGGCGCCACGCGTACTTATCTCGGACTAGCATCGCGAGAACATGGGAATGCTAATCAAGAGTATCAAGATTGCCTTAGGCAAGGAGCAAACTGGAGTGTATACTAGTATCTTTGCCAATTACGGGAGTTACACGTTTTTGAAAAGTTTTTAGTCCAAGCCTAGTTCAAGACGTTTTCACTGTTAAGGAATAAGTCCTAAATACTATACTCAAAATAACTTTATTACACTGAATTTAAATTTACCCGTCTACATCATATTATGCTTACGCTAGGAAAATCATGATCTTAATAATAGGTCGGGGAAAAAGTCTTTTCGTATTTTGTATGTATAAAGTTGTAGTAAAATCTCATCGGTTGTACTGTTTGTATCTGGTTGGTTTTGATATCATTAAAAATATGACATTTTAAAAAAGGAATACAAAAAGTAAAAAGCAATTTCCCGCCATTTTTCAATTGTTTTTTTGTTCGATAAAATGAGTGAATCTGACGAAGAAATTCGATATATTTTGAAGTTTTATTACAAAAAAGGGAAAAATGCGACACAAGCCGCGAATAAAATATGTGACGTTTATGGACCTAATGCAGTGTCATCAAGAGTAGCACAATGTTGGTTCAAGCGTTTTCAGTCCGGGAATTTTGATGTCAAAGATGCAGCTCGCTCTGGTCGCCCTGTTACGGATAAAGTCGATGCCATTTCTGAAAAAGTGGAGCAAGATCGGCATATTAGTAGTTACGACGTTGCTGAAGAACTGGGGATCGACCACAAAACAGTTTTGACCCATTTGAAAAGTCTGGGTTTAAAAAAAAACTCGATATTTGGGTGCCACACGAGCTCACTGAAAGAAACCAAATGAATCGTGTGCTCATTTGCGATTCTTTGTTAAAACGTAACGAAACCGAACCGTTTTTGAAAAGATTGATCACTGGTGATGAAAAATGGATCACCTACGACAAGTATGTGCGCAAACGATCATGGTCAAAGGGCAGTGAAGCACCATAGACTGTAGCGAAACCCGGATTAACACGTAATAAGGTGATGCTGTGTGTATGGTGGGATTGGAAGGGCATAGTTCATTATGAGCTTTTACCGCCGGGCAAAACCATCGATTCGGATCTCTACTGCCAACAACTGATGAGACTCAAACAAGAAATTGAGAAAAAACGGCCGGAATTGATCAACAGAAAGGGCGTGGTCTTTCATCATGATAACGCCAGACCGCACACATCTTTGGCCACTCAGCAACAATTGAGAGAGCTTGGTTGGGAAGTGTTAATGCATCCACCATATAGCCCTGACCTTGCACCCTCAGATTTCCACCTGTTTCGGTCTATTCAGAATTCTTTGGGTAGTGTTAGATTAACATCCAGAGAGGACTGTCAAAACTACTTGTTGCATTTTTTTGATCAGAAGTCCTAAAATTTCTACAGCAACGGGATCATGTCAGTACTTACAAGATGGCAAAAAGTTATCGAACAAAATGGCACATATATATTATAATTAAATGTAATTAAACTTGAAAAAAATATGTCTTGAATTTGTTTATAAAATACGAAGAAACTTTTTCCCCGACCTTATATAATTATCGTTTTATATACCGAATACGAAGATTTAAAAATAAGAATATGCTCATCCGTAGATTTGCGTCCCTGTATGCTTAAATTTGCACTATCTGTTGAATTATTATTTTTAATTTAATTTTTTATTATTTCTACTATAACTACGTTTTAAGTTTGTACATGTAGGTATAGGCTTGAAGTTTGTTTCTTTTTTTTTATTTAACATTATTATTTATGATTAAGCCATGGTTCGTGGTTGGTTGTCGAAAATTAGACCAAAAACTAAATATATTTTCCCATTGTCATTTGTTATCATTCAGAGAGATGTGTTTGTAAAGCTCTAAAAATAAGTCGACTCGCACGCAGATATAATAAAATTCTTGTATTATATTCGTCGTATTACATTAGTCATTACACCATGCCCGGTTATTTCACTAGTAAATAAAACGGTCGTTATCAACAAAAAGCTCTTGCCAGCAAGCGTCACATGACATTTGTTTCGGTGTTTGGAACATTTTCCGACCATGTATCGGCTTATTGGATCCATGCCAGCATGTCCGAACATTCCAAATTAGGGTGACGAACGGAAACGACGTTATCGTAAAAAAATGTGGGCAATGTAGTCAAAGCTAAAATATATCTGGCGCATACATGAATAATATTTCCGTTTTATGAGTGGTTTCTTTGTTGGATAAGAGGAAATACGCTTCCGATAGTGTCGACTTGATGTGAAGTGTTAGTAAAGCTAAACAAAGTGTGATAGTATTGAAAAGGCATTCTCTACTTGAATGGATGTTTTGCACCAACATGCCCTGGGCCAGCATGGTGAATTTGGGCCCATCCTATCTCTCTCTCTGAGAGAAGACCTGAGATTGATGTTTTGACCCAACTAAACGAGGACTGATATCCCAGTTGAATAGTTTTTACAGACTTTTTTGTTTTTGCAGTTTGCAAGGCCGATATGTTCAATGTCCTTTATGTTCTAGTTTAGTCGATAATAAAAGTTTTTTTTTTGTACCGTGTTCTAAATTAAGTAGAGTTGATAGTTGAGCTGGTCTAAAAATGTTGCCGCCTTTTTACATATTGTATTGAAATTTAAGAGACTGGGAATTTTAAATCAAATGAAATTATTTATGTGTCAGGACATGGTAGGTACACATACATATAAAGTTACATACAGGGTCCTATGAATGGAAACGTACTGTTTATTACTGTTAGATTGGTTTAGTATATAGAATACTGCTCCAGAAGCGATGCTATTTTTAAACAACGAAAAAGGGGACGGTTCTATGTTCCACTGTTTTTTTTTGTAGGGTCACCGATTTCCGCGCCGACTGCAGACCGATTTAAAAAAAAATTGTTCGGTAGGGTATACTTCCAATTTCGTCCCATTGTCACCAAGTCAGGGTCTGATGATAGGATCCCACGGAAATCGAAAGCAACCCTTAAATTTTATAGGCATTTATTACGGGTTTTTCATACATTTTGGAAGTCGGTTTTTAATGTGATCCCCTTGTTATTGCTCGTTTTACGTAAGGTTCACCTGAATGTGTGCTTGTAATAAAAATAACAATATAAATTAAGCTGGTCTGATGACGAAGCAGGAATGCAAACCCCATAATATTAACGTACTTTAGAAGGGTTCCCACTTCGGTCCGTATTAATTTTTTATTGTATATAAACCGATTACGCCGACATCTTTCCGAACCGATTTATGATTTTTATTATTTAAAGGAAGTTATCGAAGGGGGCACCACAAACACTCTTAGTCGTTTGTTTACCAGCTCCAGTAATGTAAATAATTTTGTTCGAGCACTTACTAATTTTGAATACGGTTTTTTATTGATAACTATGTAGAGCAAGAAACATGAAAGTTAGAAGCTTTGGAAATTAGAGATTTGGAAAGTATAGCTGGAGGGAGTTTGATGGACAAAATAAAGAACAGCGTGATAAGGGAACGTCGCGGTGTGGTAGAAGATGTAGTAACAAAGATAGAGATGCTTAGATGGTTCGGACATATAGAGAGGATAGATGAAAGAAGATTGACGAAATAAGAGGCGAACATATCACGACCAAATTGAAGACCTGTTGAGAGAAGACCTCGTAATCGACGAGATTGTGTGAAACACTCATGAAAGTAGAAGAAGCATGTAGTATGTCAGCATCGTAGCAGGAGAGATGTGGTCTCTGCCTACCCCAATGGGAAAGAGGGGTGACTGTACTCGTATGTATGTACGTATAGAGAAGAAATTAATATCTTGTAATGTTGTAAAACTCAGAGTCACACAACGGGCAATGGAGAGAGCTATGGAGTTTCTTTGCGCGATAGAATCCGGAACGTGGATATTCGCCAAAGAACTAGTGTCACCGACATAGCTATTAAAATGTGCAAGTTGACGTGGCAATTGGCTGGCCACATCGCTCGTAGAACCGACAACTGATGGGGAAGAAAAGTTCTTGAGTGAAGACCACGAACTGGAAGACGCAGCGTAGGCAGGCCTCCCAATAGATGGACCGACGACATTGTGAGAGTTGCGGGCATTCAGTGGATGCAGATGGCAGGATGTCGTTCAGTGTGGAGTTTAAAGGGAGGATAGCCTATGTTCAGCAGTGGACGTCTTTTAGCTAATGATGATGACGATGAGAAATGTTGTAAAGAAAGAAGACCTCAGAAAATCTACTTACTAGGTAGTAATAGATAGTAGCTAAAGAAAAAGAATATGTGGTTGTCAGATCGTGTACGTATTCCAATTGTAATATGTATCTCACTCAAAAAATCGTTACACAAAAACCTTCGACGAAAAGAGGCTCTTTATCATTTTCATAATATCGAGAATACGATCTGATATGTCCCCATAATTCATATCGTATCATTCGTCAAACATCGAGATATAACGAATCCCCCAAGATGTATAAGAACACTTGATAAATTGACCCATCACCATCACTCAGGTGCTGAATTTTGCTGGAAATGTAATGGAAGACTGGAATAGGTTGTTCTCTTATGGTTATATTTTAATTAGAAACGAGAGGTATTACATTTTTTTTTATGCAAATGATTGACTAGATGAGCAAGTCGTTTGCCTGATGGTAAGCATGACGCTTGTGCATTACAGTTTAGTGCAACACAGATTTTGAACTTCCAAGAGTTCAAACATGGGCAAGCCCATGCATGGACTCGTCAATCTGAGATATTAGATGCCAAATCTGTTTATGCTTTGTAATTTCAAACATTTCCCGACGGACTCTGCAAATGAGTCCTACCTTCAGATCAGACAAACAAGGCAGATATGCCTACAGTTATAGTTCGTGTTCAAATGTCTCCATGTTTTTTTATGCCATAGACGGCAAACAAGCTGACGGGTCGCCTGATGGGAAGCGGTCACCGTCGTCTATGGATACCTGCAACACCAGGGGCATCACAGATATCGTTACCAACCCTTAAATACTCAATTAAAAGACCTTTAGAAGAACCCCATGTTATAGTTATTCGGAAACGCCGCAGGATAGCTCACCCACAAATTACAGGTGTGATGCAATAAAACAACCAGGGTATCAAAATAACAGCATGCTTGTATCTAATGAGAATGGAAAATGGCAGCCTTGGTCCCGAAATTCTCACCCTTGGGAAATACTTGGAAAAGGTTTTACGCATTTCGAGAGGCAACCACATATTCGAAGCCAATATTAACGGCAAATAGTTGCCCAATTTCGTTTTTGTTATTTCAATATCGAAAGGTCTTTCTATTGGAAGAAATATTTCTTGTTTGTCACTTGTCCAGATATGTTTGCCCTTTATTACGAAAATTGGTGAAAACAACGAATTCATATAGAATCATAGAATTATTTATAAACTTTTTTTTTTACGCGTATATATCCGCGTTTGACCACCAACTCGCCTGTTGGTAAGCGACGATGTGGTCGAAGATGAAGCACGCAGACTCAGAAGATACCCATTCACTCTCGCCTTGAAAAGGCCTAAATTATATCTCTCAGGAAATAAAGAAGCCGGCAGGTTGTTCAAATCCTTGGCCGAACGGATTAGAAACGTACAATCGAAACGTTTGGTACGTATCCAAGGAAAGTCCACAATGTATGGGTGGTAATGGCCGTTTTCCTACTTGTCCTGTAGTAGAAAGGGGATGGTAGGATGAGGTTATGTAGCTCCGATCCACATTCTCCGAAATGAATCCTATAGAAAATTGACAGACTCGCTATTTTATGGCGGTGTTCAAGACAGAAGTTTCTTAGCCACTGACTTCTCATCGCCTACGAGTATAAGTCGAGCAGCACGCCGGTCTACCGCTTCCAGAGCTTATAACATTCCAAGTCATTTTACAACAACTCATTAAAATATTACACAAATCAATAAAAACAATAATAGTAAGATCAATAGACTTTTTAGAAATAAAGTAATAAGATTAAAATCTCTATCTTAAATTATTATAAATGTCAAAATGTATACTTAATTAATTAATATCAGAAATAATAATGAGTCCCATATCGATGGGTGTAGCAGACTTATTTAATAACAAGTTCTTATTGGTAGCTTTTGTAGGATCTGTACCCTTAGTACAAGATTTTATAGTTTTCGAAAACTTTTTTCGTTTTAGTATTGTTCCATACATTTTAGCAAAGCGCCTCTAGCGGAAACGCGGAAGAACTAAAATCGGTAGTAATTGACAGTATAGGTTGCTTCACTCAAATACGAAAAAAGATTTCGAATAGCTTTCAGCCCAGAAATGTATGGAACAAAACGAAAACGAAAAAAGTTTTCGTTAACTATCAAATCTTGTACTAAGGGTACTGGAATCACTTAAAGAAAGAGGAATACGCCAATAGAGATTGAATGACTCCTGTTGTGCACAAAATTATTTCCACGGGGTAACTGATCTCTTATCGGAGGAGGCTGGAAGGTGTGTGTGATGTATTTTACATTGCGAAACAGAAATATAGGTTTAAGAACAGTCTGATTAGGATGTCATAGTCATGTCTAACCAATAATTAATTAAAAAAGGATTTAATAATTATCAATATAAAAAAACGAAAAAAAAACCGTCATCATAAAAGTGTCAGAACTGGACCAAATTGAAATGGAACCACACGGGAAGCACCAGCTTTCAAATAAAGTCTAAAGTTCTGAGCTAACAAACATTAAAAAAAACAGTCGAATTGAGAACCTCCTCCTTTTTGGAAGTCGGTTAAAAAGAGAGATAAGCGGTTCAAGGGGTTGAGAATTCAAAGAGCTCGAAAATAAAATTATTGTAATTATTGTACGGTGCTTGTTCTGCGTAGTCGAATATTTGACGATCGTGTGGGGTGTGCGCAATGATGTATGATGTCCTTTCACAAGTGGCAATGTCGCCGAATCCCCCCCGGCAAAGCATTATTGGATCGTTTCCAAAGAAAACTCAATTGTGGTAGTAGATATAACTCCGTATTGTACCTACCCAGTACAAAATTAGTTTGTTCTCGCTATAAGGGTTATGAAGGATAAATCTTTTTGGGACGCTTACTTTGACAGAAATATTGACATAAAATAGAAATTGAATAGTAGATTGTTACACAAGGGATGTAGGTGAAGTTTTACACGAGATATCTTGGTGCCAGACGAGCGAAGCGAGAGAGCTAATGGGTTGAAGATGTAAAAGATCACCTACTCGCTTGTGTAAATAATCTACTTTCAACTCTAATGTAAGATAAAACAAAACAAAACAAAACAGAAAAATCAATTTCATTTTAATTACCCGCCAAAAAAAAATGCAAAGGTTCACACCACGGAGGTTTTACACAGTTGGTAACTTCATTTCACATAATAAAAAGTTTCTGACATGGTACGGACTTGCATGGTCGAAAAAAAAGTAATCTCAATGGTATTTTTTGGTATGGGACTAGTTCAATTTTTAATTTAACTACCTTACCTCCCCAGGGAGGCAAAATTATATATATCACCCGCATTTTGAGTCATCAAAGACCCAATTACTGAGCACTATAGTGATGAAAAAAAACTGATTGATACATTACGTACTTGCCCAATACAGTCCATATAAAACCTGAACTAGGTTATGAATAGACAGTAGATATAATTAAAATCACCATTTTAAAAGTTGCAAGTAGTAGTAAGTTCTCAACATTATGTACCTAATCAAACTCTTTCTCCAATAACGCCAACCAAATTGGCTGACCTAAATGGACCACCGAAATGTGAATCGATTGCTCCACCAAATTGAACGACCTAACCCAGGTGTGTTCCAGTACATCTAATGTCAGCACCGTTACTTTCAACGATAAATTCTGCAATAAAATTAGCATTGAAATAGACTTCTAAAATCAGTTAAAATTCAGTAAACAGACCACAGCGTTGAATGTTTCGCTCCCTACCAATTACACCGCTGTTTGTAAGACAATATTGAAGTATAATTTCACTTTGGTTACTTTAAGCTGCGTTGTTGACAGGAGTAAATTAAAAATTTTCGTAATCTGCTTGAAGATCTTTGTTTGTTTTGTAAGTACGTAGGCGATACTGAAGGCTGTTTTCAATTACTGTTATCAAAGGCAGTTCTCCATGGGTTCGCAACAAAGCTTACTTGATCAAAGTACTTAATTAATTAATTAACTACAGCATTTTCATTTCTATGCTAACGTCCTTATTTACGAAGGTTCAATAGGGTCCATGCTAAAAAGTGCTTAGTGAACCTGTTAAAAGAAAGTTTCACAAAAGGACATTTAGGTCATTTTTGAATAGAACTATCAATGTACGTTATCAATGTTGTAATCAATGTAATTTAGAATTTGATGAATGATGTGCGAAGAACTTTTTGTGTCGCCTTGGGAAGTACCACACCATCTTCAGTTATTAAACTACCAAGCAGTAGTGTGCAAACATTACTGTGTTCCGGGATGAAGGGCAATGTTTCCAGTGAAATGACTGGAAAGATTCAACATCTAATATCTTATAGTGACGAGCGCAGTGCATTGTCACGTAGGGTTTGTACTCTTGAAAGTTTTAAACTCTGGGTGACACTGAACTGTTATGGGCAACGTGACGCTTACCATCAGGCGAGTGACTTGCTCGTCTCGTCATTTAGTTGCAAAAAACAGAACGTTGAGTTGATATGGCTGTTCTTTTTAGAATGACGTAACAAATAGTATAAAACTATTTTCGTGTTGATATTTAATGACGGCGGTCAGCGACTTTATTTTCAAAAATGTTGTGAACTTGTGATAGATGTAGCTATCACATTTGCGTTTGTCATAAGTAAATCTTAAAATTGACTTCTTTTGTCATTAGCGTATTACAAAAAAAATATTTGTATTTATACCTGAAAAAAAAAAAGCAATTGTGCAGTTCTAACATTGAAAAAATGTATAATATTGTTACAAGATTACGTTGTTGAATTTTAATGAAGTGCCAAATGTGATCTATTAAATTGGCCCTACTTTAATAATATCTATCATTGCAGGTGCTATTAGTCCACGAGGCGTCGAAAGGCAGTTTCTCGCGAGTGTTCGATCTGGAGGCTGGCGACGACACGGATCTTAGCTCCCAGCGGGCTTCCCCGTACGAGAGCCGGTTCCCCATCAACATCGGCATTACGGGATATGTCGCTACCACGGGTGAGGTTAGTATAGGTACTGCAAGTGACCAATCGCTGATAAACTAGACATGAGACCATGTCTAGTTATGTCTAGTCATGATACCTTTGAGGTTGACTTCCGTGCATCGCGGCCGATCGCAGCCGCACGCGTCTGACGCACGTGTATTACGCGCGCGGCTGATGCGACAATACTACGCACTATGAGAATGTTTGGCGCCGTTTCCGAGGTCTACGTCAGATGCGTAAAGCTGACTACTGAAGTTGCCATACATTTTCAAATAGCATCAGCCGCGATGCACGGAAGTCAACCTTGATACCACCTGCAGGCTTAGCACGGGCCGTGGACAAATTGTCTTTCCACCAATTTTTATCCGGCCGCGACAAAGCTTGAAATATGGTTATGTTTGTCTCTTTCTCGCGGTATGTAACGACGATAAAAGATAAAAATCACGATAAGATAAAGAGGTGATCATCTTTAAACGGTAGAAAAGATTTTCTGAAATCAATAGCTAAGAAAACTCACCATCAAGTCACATTAAGAAAAAACCACTAAAACCACAACAATATAACCACTTCTTGATCGCGCATGAGTCATAATTTGCTTGTGCACGATGTATTGAGCTACGTCGGTCGGGGGGGCTATCGTATGGAGGAGAGGCATTCATTCAATTCGCGCCTAGGATTGGCCTGCTCGAAAAAGATCCTGCTCAAAATGCAGTTCATTTCATCACGGGGGGTAAATTTTGAGCTGCCAAGTGGTTATATCGTCATTAACGATGACGATTGCGACAGTGGCACAGATACACACGTTAAACTTAATACTTCTCTGATTGCGTACGGGATTAAAAACACAGTGTGCCGAACTTTTTGTACGTGCTATGACATCACAACGATGCAGCATCTAACGGTCCTCCCGTTCTCCTAATTGCTTACAATTCAAGAGTGCAATTTTCTGCTCGTGTAAAGCCAATTTATCTTAGTGTACGTGTGTTCTCATTGCCCTAACCGACAAATTGCTTTTTTTTCTTATTTATTTCATGACCATATTGACAATGAATACAGAGTCCTTCAGTCGGAATAATAACAAGGTTTACTAGGTATTAAATATTGTCAAAGAAGTCATAGTCAGAGTCGAGCAAAATAAGGCACGGCCAAGTCCAAGTCATGCCCTAGTAAAGTGGTGGAGACTACTAGAGGCTTCTATGGAGTTTTAGAAACATCAATAAAGCACATATTTCCTCGTTATTTCACTTATACCACAGAATACATAAAGTACAAGTACTCGAGTACGTTCAAGAGCAAAAATCCACAATTATTACACAAACACCAGATTAACACTCGAAATAACACAGGTTTAGGAAAATAATACAATGAGTCGACATGTTTTTTTTCACATTGTTGCCAAAACTCGGACAAATTACTGCATAACCAGTATTGGTAGGAGGGGATAGACAAAGCGATAAAAGTGCAAAAACTTGAATTTACATCCAAAAAAGCGGATACTCGCAATTATTACTCTTGCTTTAGCGACGGATAATCTAGCAAGATTAATTTTCCGTCCGGATAAATGATACGATTTCGGAAGTGAAATATTACTGAGAAAAGCGGATCCGTATTACTCCAAAAGAGACTGTTGGTAAAGCGGATTCAAGAGCAAAAAGGCGTTGTATAAAGCATAAAATCTGTGCACCTGGCATCACTGCAGTGTAATGAACCAGCACCTTTCAGTCAGCAGGTGTTGGAAGCAAGAGACTTGTAAGCTATTAAGAGAAAGAGGTCCTTAAGGGACCCTAGGGGTCCTTAAAGGGGTCCTTATTACATAAAACACATGAGATTCCTTGCCATAAACGCGCGACGTGCTAACATGAAAATTTAATTGAAAAATGGACTGTTGTCTTTACTTTCAATGACCACAGTAAACTCTTACGCATGCGTCACGTTATCTACATGGAATCGGTAATGTAAAGTTTGAATAACGCGATGACGTTCGTAACACGCTCGTATTGAACAGTCAACACAACGTGGAGCAAGCAAGCGCGTTTGACAAGAGAATGTAGTATCCAATCGCAATACGTGTTAGATTCGTTTGACGCGATTCACTTATGTTACCATGGTTACCGTATTGTTAGTGACCATGTTTACTGTGTTATAGCATATTTGCAGCGTGTAATTGGCGTGTTTTTTTTTTTTACGGAATTAGGGACCAGGGTACGTTTTCGTGTTTCGAACTTCTTCGTATCAAAAATTCTTTAAGTAAAATTATATTGTTTTCTCCCTGTATCGAATTCGCATCTTACAGGGTTACAGGCGAACTGAAACGAGGTTCTTGAAATCTTCATTGTGAACAACTTTTACTATATGAAAAATCGTGTAACCTCGAAAAAAATTTGCTGCTCCATAGAAAACTGTCATCCGCGCTCAAAGAAATGATTGGAATAGCAGATTTTTTTGATGATGATGTTAAAAATTACCTTCTTTCGGCTTAGTGCCACCGTTCTGTATAACCCTGTCTAATTGGTGTTACAGTTTTATTGGACCCCGTAATGCCGTTTTCACAGAACAGTGTAGTCAAAATGCATTTATCAACATCTTATTAATATTAGAAAATGAAGGGTCTTACTTAAAAACGTTACTCAAGTTGATCTATGTTTTAAAAATGCTCTCTCAACTTCTCGCTGACGGCAATCGTCTCACGCGAAAACAAGACGGAGCATATTTAAGCGTATATCAACTCGAGTAGCGTTTTTAAGTAAGGCCCGAAATGTATACTCAATTCTTTTCGCGTTGATGCAATCGTTATAACATCGCTAAGTATATTTTAGCGAGTGAGAAGTCAAAGCTAAGCCTGCGGCGATTGCTTTCGCGTAACTAAAGATGAAACTACAATAGTTCCATACAGTTTTCCCGAGTCATTGCCTAAGGCCGTCGTCAGCCCCAACATTGTAGTTGTCAAGCTAATCCAACCAAAACTTGCAAGATTAATAGTGCTTTGTTAACTGAAACTTAATTACTGGAGATATGCAACAGTTTTGAACTTTTAGAGTGCTTTTCGACACTTTGAAAATTCATTAACATTCTATCTCGTTCAAGATGCGAGTTTTAAAATTTTGTGAACTGCCAGTTTTAATTATAAAACATAAAAATTGGTGTCATTATAGTTGATTATATAACAAATGAACAAGAAAAAAAACGAGGGACTAAGTTGGATTCTGAGAGCAGCGTATGATTCTAGAATCCTGAGCGGAGCGAGGGGGTTGACTGCCCCGGTGGCTCGGTTGGTAGTGAACCTACCTTTTGCGCTTGAGGGCGTGGGTTCGATCTCCACCTAGGGAAAAATTTATGTGATGAACATTTGTGTTTGTTTTATGTCTGGGTGTTAATATCTGAGTATTTATTTAAAAATACAAATGTACGTACGTATATCAGTCTCTGGCAGCTATATAACAAGTTTTGCTAAGTTTGACGTCAGATGACCGTGTGTGCATGTCCCAGATATTTATTTTGTATTTATACAAGGACCGAGATGTTTTTTTCCACGAGTTATATAATCACAGATTTACTAATTATGATGATAATAGATTTTACAGTGACATGACCACGATACTCTTAGCATAGCATTACATTCTCTTTGCACGATACCTATAATAGAACAAAAAAAAAGAAACTTAACAAAAAAAAAAGCCTGTTTTTTTCTAAATTTAAATTGGATAGCCCAATGGAATAGCTCCATTCAGCCAGCCAGTACGTTCAGTATGTTCGTTTTATTAATTTTTTGTACATAATACGTATATCGTGCTTGTTCCAAATTCAAAATGTTTTTATTCACTCAGTGAAGAGCGTTTTATTCACTGTTATCGATAAAACAGATGGTCTTTTTCGAATGTCAA
Source organism: Agriopis leucophaearia (assembly GCA_949125355.1). Lineage (NCBI taxonomy): Eukaryota > Metazoa > Arthropoda > Insecta > Lepidoptera > Geometridae > Agriopis > Agriopis leucophaearia. Next base: position 9,879,145 of record OX421276.1, on the reverse strand, counting down.
TGGTAAAAAAAAGTTTTTTTTTTATTGAAGTTGATGGATTCCATTCTGCTGGAAAGTTATCTTGTTTACCCGATAATTTGTTTTGCAGGACAAAATAGAAACTGAACTGAACCACTGAAGATCGATGGGAAAATTGACACCCACCAATGCCAAAATACATAAATAAAAACAGATGTAAATTATACGCAGTTTGTTAAGATAAAGATATCCCCCACAACCGTAGACTTCGGTTTTTGAACGACGCTGTTTTAGTCTGTGGCGACCTGTCACTTTTTAACAAGAAGACTTCGCGCGTATATTGTAGCATGAAAAAGGTTTCTTCCCATTTCTTTTACTCGTAATTTTGAAAACTTTGCCGTACCTAAGTTGTCAAAATCTGTTATGAGCTAATTTTTTAATGAGGCCCCTTGTTTTTGCCCTTCGCCGCAACCACATATTTGAAATGGAAACGACCGAAAGACGTGTTCCCGGAACTAGATCCCCATAGATCTTTTAAAATTTTCTGACAACTTAAATTTTGTTTGCCTATTGTATGTTATACACATCAAACTATTACACTAATATAAAAGTTATTCAGTTTCCCTGTTTGTTTGTTACTTTTTCAAGATAAAATAGCTGATCCGACCTTGATGAAATTAAGCAAAAAAATGGTGCATTTGGTGACGAAGGATCCATATTATCCCAGAAAATCGCGGGCGAAACTGCGGAACGCACCTAGTTCTTTATAAACAAAAATGACCTTGTTACGAAAAGCAACCATAATTTGGAAGGCTTAGCGATATACATCATTTATAATAAACAAAGAGGACCCTTTCTTATAAGGACCCTCGGGAATGTCACACAATCCTCACTTATCTCTGGATCTCTGCAAATCCCTTGGTACAGCTGCTTACATTACTATCTTTTGACTTGTGTATAACGGAATAATTAAATTTATCATTTAGCTGTGCCTCGCGAGTTGCTTGTTGTTATTTTTATTATTTTTATTTTTTACGTTTAGAGAAGTTGGTTCCACAATAAATGTTGTTCAAAATTATGAGTAGGTACAATGACCTCCTTACAGCTTAGTTTTAACGTTTCATGTAACCCTGAATAACGTTATATCTAGGTTAATTAGAAGAACACGTTGTTTGAGGATCATTCGTTAGGTGCTTAACACAAAAATTTACCTAACCTTATTAATATTTGAAGCTTACACGTCGCGTAAACTCAACCAAAACAAACATATGGTATAATAATATACTCCGCCAGGTATACTATTCCGAGACACCAAAGGTCACGTGGGTGACACAAGCCTACGTCATCGACGTTGTGTTACCAGTAGTATGAAATCATAACTCCCCAAGCTCCTTGTGTTATCTATGGGAATCAGACAAAAATATGTGGTTTTGTTTTAAATAAAAAAAAAAAAGTATAAAATTCGTGTTACACTTGAATTGCTTCGATTACTAAAACTATTTTATTTACAAACTAGTGACCCGCCCTGGCTTCGCACGGGTGTAAGTTTTATTATTTATTATTCGAGAATGATATAACAAAGCCTGTGGGTATACTTGGTCATAGCTAAGCATATTCGTGAAAACCACATTTAAATCAGTTCAGTGGTTTAGGAGATGTGCCTGCACAAACAAACAGACATAAATTCGAAAAACTGTCGTAAGCTTCAGCTGCTTATTTTAAGACGCCATGATGTGTGTTTTTTTTATATCTGGCAATTACAGTATTTTTTACCTCTACGTTTTAATTATATCTATAGATTATTAACAAGTTTGTTACCCAATTTCTGTGTGTTTTTGCTATTGAGTGGCAACTGGACAGTGACGTAGGCTAGTGCCACTCCCGGAATAGCAGACCTTGTTTTATTGAATCACGGCCAAACTTGGGCACAACATGAGAGTAGGCGCTGTTGCCTGTTATAAGTACATATTTTTAGCTCATTATATATACATTTTATCATTTACTCTTTTATACATTTTATCTTTCAGACGGTAAACATCGTAGATGCTTACTTGGATCCTCGATTCGACCCGTCCGTCGACGAAGGCACGGGGTTCAAACACAACACGATACTCTGTATGGCTATCAAGAACTCGGAAGGCAGGATTATTGGAGTTATTCAGGTGAGATTTATAATCACACTATAATAATCATATATGTGAAAGTTTGGATGGATGGATGGATGGGTGTTTGTTACTCAATCACGCAGAAACGGCTGGATGGATTTGGATGAAATTTGGAAAAAACATTGCTAATGTTCTGGATTAACACATAGGCTACTTTTCATCACCATCACCATCACCGATTTTCATCACCACGTGGGTGAGACCGTGGAGTCCTACAGCCAAGGATTGACGGATAGCCAACTTACCTTTCATGTTTCCTTCCTCGCTTTTCCTGGCTTACTTGTTTGCTAAGAGATAATTAATATTTATTATGTATAAAAAAAACTTTTCAACGTACAGTGAGTATAGTAGAGTAGTATATTTTAAGTTCGTGCCTCACCTTCGACCACATCAACACAACACAAAAAACAAATTGTAACAGGTATAAATTGAGTTATTTTTAAACCACCGAAAAAAGAGCTGAAAGCTACAACAACCTCAAAAACTTACATTGATCTTTGTCTCTCTCTCTCTCGGCCAATGAAAGACCAGGACAAAATTATTACTCGTTTACAGGTTACATATTCTCCCGTCATTGTAGGGAGTTAAAAATGTCTTGTATGGAAAAGAAATTAGTTTTCCGGACAGGACAGGAACACATGCACATCGACAAAGTATAATTCAAAGTATTTCCCTTATATGTAAAATATTTTTTAAGAAAAACTGAACCATAATCTACTTCCAATTAACTATGTGTTGCCAGTTGGCACGCAACAGTTTATTCGCTGAAACTTGAACCAATTAGCTGAGAAAGTAAATTTGAAAGCCTTAAACTACAAAGGAGAAGGCTGTACAAGGGCACAGTAGATGCGGTTGTAAACAGCTTCCGAAAATTAATTAAGTTATGCGACAAACAGAGCGCAAACTCGGCGTTTGACTCCAGATTCGGATCTATTAAAAATTAAATATTAACGAAAGCCGCAGTGTTTTAACACCTAAAGCACTACAGCGAGAAATTGAGCTCGAATTTTTCTGTTACGGCCATTTTATCTAAAGAAAATTTCAAAAGTAACATAGGCTGCAGTGTTTTCGCAATAATATAATTACCTACTAGTCTTACAGCGAGAAATTGAACTCGGATTTTCCATTTACGGATAAATAATAATAAATAAACCCTGATTCATCATCATCAGCCGTAAGACGTCCACTGCTGAACATAGGCCTCCCCCTTTAACCTCCACACTGAACGACAACCTGCCATATGCATCCACTGGACGCCCGCCACTCTCACAATGTCGTCAGTCCATCTAGTGGGAGGCCTACCTACGCTGCGTCTTCCGAACCCTGATTGTACCTACACAATTCATATTCATTATTTAGTCGGCGCCGTAGATAAGGCGCCGAAGCGCGGCAGGACAATTTTGAACCTATGCTGAAACGGTAAGAGTTGTATTTTCCATGGCCGCTTGTACGCCGGGACGCCGCCGCCTCGGCTGAAGTGGGCGTTGGATTGTAGTTTCATAAGAATGTTTGACTCCCTAACGACTAAACTCTTCTATGTACGATAAAATGGGTAAAATCACAACAAGGAAACGTGTCGACCACAACAATCTGCATGAATCTTCTCGTGCTTATATGAATTTATTTACATGCGTTTAGCTTGATTAAAGAAGAAACAAAATGTAACTTCAAAGGTTTTCGTTAAAATTCAGACGGAGCTTATATGGTAATCAAGTTCAACAAAGTTTTCAGTTACTAGTGCCAACCTTTGTAGAGCTCACAAATACCGTAAAACACGAGCTTACTCTAGATTGTTGAACAGCGCAGTGCGGCGAATGCGCCAGAAACACAGAACAACAGGAGCACTACATTAGGCAGTTGTGCGAATTTTTAATGGCACCGCGCGGCACGGCACTGTTCACGCATTCCGCTCTGAATGTTTCACTAATTAACAACTTTGCATTCGAGCACGGAATCTACAAAATACCGGCTAGATTTAAGCCTAACAATAGTAGAAATGGAGCTTTTGCGATCTCTAAAACGTATTTAGTTATTTTGCTCGCATATTTGTGAAAATTTACTTTGGAATTAAAGCTTAGTTTGCCTTAGATACGCGATGCGATTTGAAAGGATTTAGGTATTTTTTTTGTTTGGAATGAATTGTTTCCGAGAAGCATTCATATGGTTCTTTTAAAGAGAAGTACCTCCGTTGTTACCGATATAAGTAGGTACACAGGTGATGGTAACTGCTTACCATCAGTTATTCTAAATGTGAAAACCATTAAATGGCGTTTAGAAATAATATTAGTCGTAACCTAGATAAGAATAACAATATGTTATCCGAATAAAATAAAATAAATAAATCAGGCGGGCTGACTGCTTGCTTTTGACACTTATGGCCATAGATCTTTAAAACTGTAGATTCAACATTACTCACAAAACTGTTCTAAAATGGGCCTGTGTCTTATTGTGTCATTTATTACAAATACAGGCTTAGCAAAGGATATAATTAAATACATTAGGTACTAATACGTACTGAAAAAATATATTTAAATTGGCTATTAAATTTCTGAAATATAAGCGTTTAAAGTTGGATGGAATGCTGGGAGGGATGGGAAAGTGGAATGATCTGTACCTTTCCCGTTTGTGTTGGTATAGCATTTGTATGGCGCAAGATCTGACGTCACAACTTGCTATAGTGCGCTCTCTATCTAGTATGAAGTTGGAATAAGTACATATAACTTATTAATTTATGAACAAATTTTAGTTTTGTTTTCGTTGATGAGCTCTTTTTATAATTAGTTTTTTTGTAAGGTAATTATAAAAAATTTGGACACAGGGACCAATTGTCAAACAAATTACCATTCACAAAACCATTTTGTTACTGTAACGACACATTTCTGAAATGCGCAACTTCTACTAATGACGTAACGTGCTTTTCGCTGACACAAATTAAGCACTGCTTTTTGTTGCCATTTTTAGCACGTCAATGTCAAAATCTGAGTTATTTAAATATCTTTGCTGTTAGTAGCTAAACTTTAAGCAATGAAAATTCCAGGAACGTCCGGTCCGTCCGTTTTAAAATTTAAAAACATCTTTTTTTTATGAGAAAATGTTTTTGTAGACTGCTTGAGTATACTCAGGGGTCTGTATAATTAACAACTTAAAAATATTTGCGCATTGCGCAAAACACTTCATTTGGTATATTTTAGTCTCTGGCAGCTATACCTAGTACTTGTTAAATTTGGGGTCAGATGACCGTGTTTGCAAAGATGTAGCGAATATTTATTATTTATTTAGTTCGTAGTTATTTCAATTCAGTTCACTTTTCATTTAAAATCTAGCCAATTAGTCTTCATAAAAAACCGAACGTAAATCTGTTTTGTTTCTCTTTCCCTGTCTTTTTGTTTTCTACAGCTTTAACGATTAAACGGCCTAAACAATCTTGTTGGAATTTGGCATGGGAATAGGACGGACTTACTTGGGAATAGGAAATCATCAGGACGGGCATAACAGTACTGACAAATTAGGGCTAATGCACCGTGGAGACTTAATTGAAGGATTCCATGGAGTTTTCGAAACAACACGAAAATACACGTTTTTGCTTTACCTCATAACCTCACTCAAGCACATTCACAAAACGAACTCGAAGCACGGGCTTTTCTGAGGTTTCTGGGATGTTACAGAGTCTTCATCATATTACTGATTGAATGTTTTCAGCCGAAGGAAATTTCTACAGGAAAAGTAGTGCCGAAAAATTGAGGGAAAATTTAGAAATCAATGAATACTAAAGGATGGACAAGTAGTTTGTTAATAAGATTTTTGATTGTTAATTTCCAGTTAGTAAACAAATTCGACGGGTTGCTGTTCACCAAAAACGACGAGAACTTTGTGGAGGCGTTCGCAATATTCTGCGGAATGGGCATCCACAACACGCATATGTACGAGAAGGCCATCACAGCGATGGCGAAACAAAGCGTCACTTTAGATGTGAGTACAAATACATTCTGATGTAATGCTTCAGATCAAATAAAAAATACAGATGGATTACGGCGTACAAGTGGCTTCACTTTTTGTGTTCGCTGTAATCCATCTATATGACTATTTCTATTTAAAGCCTTATTCTATTAAAAAGCCTTACACTTAAACTAAAAATATAAATTAAGAAGTTGTCCGTGTGGTAAAGTACCAAGAACCCAAGAACGCTGACTGCATTCCGGCGTTTAATTACCAGAGAAATTATATTCGCCAGGAATGAGCCCGCTCTCTTATCACCAACGGCGTCGACTAATCGTGGCGAAATTTGTTTAAAAGACTTTTGGTACATGGGGGACCAAAATGTATAACGCCACAAATCAAATCATGTATTTGCTAGAATACAGGTACCTACGGGATAGGTCTTAAGTGAAAAAAAAAGGTGCTCTATATCCAACCTATAAGGCGTGCAAATTACAATAGGTATTTAGATAACATAATTTTCATCATACTACAACAGTCAAAATATAAAAATGTCATTATTCTCTGTCTCTTTTATAATTCTTGTTGTATATTTCTACTCTCTTTCTCTCTTTATATAATATATATGTAGGTATATATGTAAATTCATTCACTTGATAGTTTTGCCCCGATGCCTGGAAGTCTGCCGACGTAATCGGCATTCACAAACCAGGTAAAAAGGCCTCTGAGCCCTCCAGCTACCGTCCCATTAGTCTCCTCAGTACTCTGGGGAAGATTTATGAGCGCATCCTTCTGAAGCGCATCTGGTCCCACATCAGGGACAACAACCTCCTCCCCGACGAGCAGTTTGGCTTTAGAGCCAAACACTCCTGCGTCCAACAAGTGCACCGCATCACGGAGTACATCCTTGAAGGTTTCAATAAGAAACCATCCCACGGCTTCACCCACAAGCCCATCTATCAGGGCACAGTTGCGGTCTTCCTCGACGTCGCAAAAGCGTTCGACAAAGTCTGGCATAACGGGCTGATATACAAGCTATATCAATTCGGAATGCCAGACCGTCTTGTACTCATCATACAAGACTACCTCACGGCTCGAAGCTTTCGCTATCGCGTCGAGGGAGTTCGCTCCTCACCTCACTCCATTGGTGGCGGTGTCCCTCAAGGCTCCGTCATGGCACCTGTTCTCTTCACGATTTTCACAAGCGATATTCCCCGATCTCCCAACGTGAACATAGCTCTCTTCGCTGACGACACCGCTCTCTACACCAGAGGGTGGAACAAGATCATCCAGCGGGCCCACCTTCAACGAGCCCTCACTCACCTAGGTGACTGGTTCAAGAAGTGGGCCATCACGGTCAATCCTGACAAAAGTGCAGCAATGTACTTCCACCCATCCAAAAATCCCCCCGCTAAACCCATCACGCTTCACGGGAAGCCCATCCCTTGGACACACTCCACCAAATATCTCGGCGTGACCCTCGATCGCCGCCTCACTTTCTCAAAACATATCCAGATAGTCCGCAACCGAGCGGCTTTCTTCCTAGGCCGTCTCAGCCCCATCCTTGGCGAGCGTAGTAAATTGTCACTTAGGAATAAGCTGACAATTTACAAAACTTGCATTCGTCCCGTCATGACTTATGCCTCCGTGGCGTTCGCCCACGCATCCCGCATTGACCTGGACAAGCTTCAGGTCATCCAAAACCGTTTCATACGCAGAGCGGTCGGCGCTAGCTGGTACATGCGAAACGCCGATTTGCACTGCGATCTCGAACTCCCGTCCATTCTTCAATATATGAAGCACACTTCCCGCCGCTACTTTGACGCGGCGCCCCACCATCCCAACCCTCTCGTAGTCCAGGCCTCGAACTACTCGACAGACACGACAAACACTCCACCCCTCCGTAGACGCCCCAGAAATATCTTAGGCGACCCGGACGACCCCATCGCCGTCGTCACCTCGGCGGCGTTGGGCTCGTCCGATCCGACTGCTCCTGGCAACAGGAAATATTCAGTTTTTGGTATAGGCGTCGGTTACCACAGGCACACACACACACAACGATCCCGCCGGCGGGATCGGAGACCCCCAGGATCTGTTAGAAGATCGGTTAGATTCTCTCCAAATAATTATTCAGTTCAACAACCTACTAGGGCCCCAGGGCACACCCCTTCTGGGGTGCCAGGGCAAGTCTAATCCCCCATTCCCGGCGACGGTCCAAGCCGAGGCTCGTACCTCCGAGGTGCCCTTGCGCTTGTCGCCCAAAATCTAAACCATGTTGGCCCAACGCCCTCTGCGTTCACCAACTAGTCCGGTCAAGCTGTAGAGGCCGCAAGGCCAACAGCAATAAGTCACATTAGAAAAAAAAAAAAAAAAAATGATAGTTTTGCATACTTGCGCCGCTTGGCTTCTGCGGCCTCCGCCTTGGCTTCGGCCCTTTGAATTGTCCCCTTGAGGTGTGAAGTTAGTAATAAATAAAGCTATATGTTACTGGAATCCACATTTTAATACTTTTTAGGGTTTCGAACTTAAAGGGTTTAAACGGGACCCAGTTACTAAGCCTACGTTGTCTGTCTGTCTGTCTGTCCTAACTAGTAACGGGCTATCAAAAAGGCTGTTAATTAGAGTCTTTAAGGGTCGGCAACGTATCTGTGATGCCCCTGGTGTTGCAGATATCCATAGGCGACGGTTATTGCTTACCATCAGGCGGCCCGTCTGCTTGTTTGCCACCTATGGCATAAAAAAGCTAAAACTAAAGAGGGAACAACGACAAACGTTATAATAACGTATTTTTGTATTTGCTCTAGTGTAAAAACGGTAATACGTGCAATTGTCAAACTTGGCGTGATTATTGTAGTAGGTAGAGTTCGCACAAAACTTTATGAGCCCTCTGAAGTTAGGCCCGAGGCCTCCCCGACGCTCTGTCCCGTCCCTCGGATACCTATAATGCGTACTGCGCAGCCACTAGGGCCTAACTTCAGAGGGCTCATAAAGTTTTGCACGAACTCTACATTCTCTATAGTAAAATAATTCTTGCAGTTTTAAAAACTAAAAAAACACGCCTTAAAATCGCTAATCCTGAAGATCCTGATAAGAATAATGGGACAAACTATTTAAATTATTACATTGTCATCGATCCTTGATAAGTATGCATTTTCAAATCAATCCGTCGTTTTGAAAGGGGTGAAAATCACGTTCATTGATTCTGTTAGATAGATACATACCAAGCTATTAGAAACGTGTTAATGACAAATAATAAATACCGGCCAAGAGCAAGTCGGTGACAAATTTCTGTTCACCACCGGTTCTCGTACGATCACCGAAGTTAATCAACGTCATGCGCGGTCGGTACTTTACCATGGGACGGATGGATGACCGCCTGAGCGTGATGTCTTTTTGCAATACGTTTTTTGTACATTAGTAGCTACAAAATTTATGTGGAGCACGGCAATTATTAAATATTGGCAAACGTATAATTTCAAACATATAATTGATGTCTAGGTTACAACGACTCTCGAACGGTTTTTGACTGTTTTCACTTAGAGTTTGTGACTCTGTAGGTATTGTACGAGTATCTCGATGTTTAACCATAATTTTAATGGTCTTACACTCCCAAGCTTCAAAGCCGATGAAATGAAACATTAATCAGCATGAATTATGTTTTTCAGGTATTAAGTTACCACGCGTCGGCTTCTATAGACGACGCTCAGCGGTTACGGGTAAGTTAGCTAGAAGATTTATACATATTAAAATCATTAAATTAAACCTAGTTTACCTGCATGAAACTAGACAATATTTATTTCTAATAGATAGATAAGATGTTAAAGATGTAGACGTAAACGTAAATGTAGTACGTACGTGTGTACGTGTGTGTATGTACGTTCACCTACGCACACCACCTGGCGAGTTAGAGCATTCACACCAATAGCCACTAAACGCGATCACTGGTGGTCGCCGCAAGCGTTGGACGAACCTTTTCATAGTTTTTGTATGGTATCGGCGCACACTGAACGTTCGAGTGGCCACGTCCCGAGCCATAAGCGTGGTGCTCGTTTCTTTTGGCTGCGTTTTGTCGGCGGCTCACACACGACCACAGGCATCTCCAGCTTCGGCTTCCGGCTCCGGCCCGTCCGCACATCCAGTCTTGCTGCAAGCAAGTCTTGCTTTGCTCTTTGTTGTTTCCATTTTAAACTAACATGTCCGTCTTCCATAATATACGGAGCGAAAATGTGGATACGAGCAAAGCAAAGTGGCCGCGTCCGGTTGTCTTATTCAAGCTGTGCGTTCAAGCCACAGGTGGCTGCGTCTGATGGCCGCGACGAGTGGCTCGGCTTGGCCACTAGCTGCGACCACGAGTGGTCGCGTTTTGTGGCTATTTATGCTGCTGTTCTTCACGGTCGTTCCGTAAGTTCAAAACTGCTGTGCCTCAACTGTTCAAAACTAGTAATTCTAGTACAATTCTGAACCTAGCGTAAAACAAGAAAAGTGCCTTTTCCACTGCTTGTATGCCGCAATCCCACCTTGATTCTCCAGATGCCGTTGTTCTTACATGACAAAATAGGGTATGAGTGGATTGCTCGCTCAACCTATCGTCTTGCCCGTTTTGCTCACTCAATAAAACTCGCGCACTATTTTGGGTAAAATTATGACATCGTCAAAAGACTCTCTAATATTATTGAATCAGGTATAAATTACTTTTGACAACATCCAAATGACCACACAAAACCTTAAAAATCTAGATTATAATATATGTTTTGATTTTCAAAAAAACACACAAATATCTAATTAAGAATAGGAAGATCAAACTGGTTCTATTAAAAAAGATGCAATATTTTTTATTTTCTATTCCGTTATGTATGTTGATTCCATAAAAATATAATAACATAGACTTACTGTCATATCAGTCTAGACATTATTATTAGTCTAATTAGCTTCTGATAATTTATTATGATGGATATTAGAGAAATCTAGATACATTTTATTTTATTTTAGAGAAACTATTAAACCAACTTGGCTTTCAAGATGACGTTACCTTGTAAAGAGGTAATGCTAGATCAAACGTATTTTTTTGTATGGATAATGGGATAATTAGCTAGACGCTTTACAAAGTTATGTCTTTAACTTTTAATAAGCTGTCATAACGTACGGGTTTTCGCAATATCAACCATAAAGTGGTGTCGATTTTTCGTGCCCTCTCGTGCAGGCCTATAGAAAAAAGGGCAGGAGGACATTAGATCATGCATAGCCTATGCAAACTCTCCGAAAAGTATCCGACAAAAAACCGTTAGACTAGCAACCAACTAACAACAGTTTCATATAAATTTTCGGTGTGTAATAAATATTAAATTTGGATATATATAAAGATATTATAACTCTGATATGACAAAATAGAGCCTAGACATTTGATCTTTTTTTCGAGGTGGAAATCTTCCAAAGATACCCGGCTGCATTGGGGTGCAGCCAGGTTATGTGAGATTGTACCCACTAAAACCTCCCCAGTGACCAGCGTTAGTTTTTGACAAGAGGGCTCCGGGATCTCCAGAGGAACGCACCGGAGTCCTCAGCATTGCGCTACAACTCCTCCCGAGACAACTGCGTGTTGAACCCTTCTATAGACATTTGACCTAGACTCCACTTGGTGTTTAACTTAGACTGCCTCTTCAATTTGTGACAAAAGTGCCTCTAGACTTTGATAAAGTCCTCCCTGTTCCAGACCTTGCGGGTGCCTTCGTCAGTCAACTTCAGCCTCCACGAGCTAACATTTGACGACATTGATATGTCTGATGATGAAACTCTCACCGCGTGTCTCCGGATGTTCCTGGATCTGGACTTTGTCGAGCGGTTTCACATTGATTACGGGGTGCTCTGCCGGTGGCTGCTCAGCGTGAAGAAGAACTACCGCAATGTGACATATCATAACTGGAGGCATGCGTTCAACGTTGCGCAGATGATGTTCGCTATTTTGACTGTGAGTATTAACTCATTAATATCTAATCATATAATCTCTTTTTTTCTTAACTTATACTGTCCCACTGTTGGGCAAAAGTCTCCCCCAAAAAAATGGGATTGCCCGGGACATGTGTCGTTCCGACCGATGGGCCAAGATCGTCACACAGTGGGTGTCTGATGGACGACGCAGTCAAGGAAGGCCTAGGAAACGCTGGCATAACGATCTTGACTCATTCCGGAGAGGTTGGCGGAGGACCGAAATTTATGGAAGGAAATGGGGGAGACCTTTGCTCTTTAATAATCTCCACATAGTATAAAAGTAAAGTCGCTTTCCGCGTCTGTCTGTCTGTATATCCGCTAATTCCTCCTAAAGTATTCTAAATCTTCTTAAATATAATGTCTTTGTGTGTAGAAGTACTCTTATTTTTGTTATTAATTGACGTGCTTTATGTTCTTCAGGAGACGCAGTGGTGGAAGATATTCGGCGAGCTGGAGTGCTTGGCGCTCATCATCGGATGCCTCTGCCACGACCTCGACCACCGGGGGACCAACAACTCCTTCCAGATCAAGTAAGTTAATATACTTTATATTAAATGACTTGTTGATACGCTCCCAGTTGTTTGGCCAGCAATGTGCAGCAAGAAAAGAAAATCAAGAAAAAACATTTATTGCTAAAAAACGTATATTTGAAGGATACAATCAATGTCGAATAGGTCCGTCTCGGCATTAATGCTGAAAGTCAAGGATATGTATATATTTATAAGCTAGATAAAGATATATATAAACGCCGGTTTTCAGGCGAACCATTATGTTTATAGTTAACACAAAAAAATTATTAGTAAAAAAATAATATTACCTGTCATAAAGCTGCATCAACAGAATATTTACTAACATAAAAATGGATGTGGGTATGTATGTATGTTCCCTCCCTATGGACTGTAAAACGGCTGGACCGATTTTAGCGGTACTTTCACTGGCAGATAGCTGATGATATAAGGAGTAATCCGCGCGGGTGAAACCTCGGGGCGCAGCTAGTTTAAAATATTACTAACACTACATGGAGTCGTAAAAAATAACATCAATTCCGAATTTGTAAATGTGTAAAAATGTATGAAATTAACACTATCTTTTGTTAATGTGGTCAATGATAATAATAATCATCATCATCATCACTATATATATAAAATTTCCATGTCACAATGTTAGTTACCGTACTCCTCCGAAACGGCTTTACCGATTTTTACCAAATTTTATATGCGTATTCAGTAGGTCTGAGAATCGGCTACTATCTATTTTCCATACCCCTAGGTGATAAGGGTTGTTCACCCTTAAATATTTTTTTTTAATTTTTTGACGAAATTTTGTTTTAATTTTTTTTTGTTAATTTATAAGACAAAACAACGTTTGCCGGGTCAGCTAGTAATAATATATTTTGAGATGAGACAGGATAAGGCAGGTGCCGTTTCTCATTCTATAGATTCGTTATTCCATCTACAAGTTGTTCACGTCAATAGCCCACACTTGTTAATCCTATACTGTACAATAGTTTCATATTCCTTTTTATACATATTTCATAGTTGCATGTATTTTATATTAAACAGGGCCTCTTGGTGTTGGCTTCGGCTCCACCAATGCCCACCAAATGTCCAGGCTAGACCCGAGAATTTAATGAAATAAAGTATAATAGTAATAATATCTGGGACATTTTTTGCACACACGGTCATCTGACCCCAAACTAAGCAAAGCTTGTAATATGGCTGCCAGAGACTGATATACGTACATATTTATATGATGAAACACAACAACCTAGAAGAAACCTATTAGCTCTGGAAATAAAGAACCTGGAAGGCCATTCCATTCCTTGGCTTTACTGGGCCCTGTTTCCATAACTACAAACGCGGCGCGTTGAGTTAACCTCAAAAAGTTGGCCTTTATTTCCTTAGAAATAGAGGCCAATATTTAAAGGTTTTTAGGCACGTAACACGCCGTGTTACGTGCGTGTTTTAGTTATGGAATCAGGGCCCTAATTAAAAACGTTAACTCCCATTATTGATGCGAGATCATATCAGTTTTTTGTTGTCTTCTAATGTAAATGTTACAAATTTCCAGGGCATCATCTCCCCTCGCCCAGCTGTACTCCACATCTACCATGGAGCATCATCACTTCGACCAGTGTCTCATGATCCTCAACTCGCCCGGGAACCAGATCCTGGTGAATCTGTCCTCAGATGATTACGAGAAGGTTGTGAAGGTGCTCGAAGATGCTATCCTGTCGACAGATTTGGCTGTTTATTTCAGGTTAGTTTTTTTCCCTAAATAAAGTTAAAAGAGAGCGATGATGGCTGAGCAATAGCATGTGCGCTTTACAATCTGACGTTCTGTATCATAATGAATTATGTTGAAGAGGACAGGACAGACCGGAAATAATTAGTTTGATCAGTAACCCTCGCCGGTAACAGGGCCGGTAATAAACCAAACTTTTTTTTTAAAGCTCCAAGGGTACAGAGCAAGGGGGCAGACAGAAATAATCCAATGTATCATCCGATCATCGGACTAAGTAATCTACGACTAAGTACTGATTCTAGGCCGAACGATACAATGACAAGACATTTTCAATTCCAGCAAACGCAACGGTTTCATCGACTTAGTGAGCGCCGACCGAGTGGTGACGCCTCTGTGGGGCGAGTGCGAGGAGCGCCGCGGCTTGCTCCGAGCCATGCTGATGACAGCCTGTGACTTGGCAGCCATCACCAAACCCTGGCCCGTGGAGCGACGGGTCGCTGCTTTGGTGGCTGGAGAGTTCTTCAGGCAGGGCGATCTCGAGCGGCAAAACTTGAATCTGACTCCTATTGTAAGTACATTAAAGTTTCATTTTCGTCTAAAGCAAGACACGATGTGGCTTGCTCGTTCCGGTGGTAAATTGCTGGAGAGATTTTCAGGCAGATCTCAAGAGGCAGGACTTGATTTTGATCCCTATTGTAAGTAAATTAAGGTTCCATTTTCGTCTGAAGCAAGGAATGATGGGGCTTGCTCCTTCAAGTAGCAAGTTGCTGGAGAAATCTTCAGGCAAGGCGATTTCAAGAGGCAAGACTTGATGTTGATCTCTATTGTAAGTAATATAAAGGTCTATTTTCGTCTAAAGTGAAGAGTTTCGTGCGGCGAATCGCTGGAGAATTCTTTAGGTAGTGCGATCTCGAAAGGCAGAACTTGAATCCTTATTTTGTAAGTATAATAAAAATTCTTTGATAATCAAAATGTATCTTGGCGTAACCAAACCCTGGCCTCTGGGCGAATTTGAAAGCAATGTGGCCGGCAGAGGTCGAATTTGATCTCTCGTCGATGGTTTAAAATGATGCACTGTTTTCGGGAATAACATATTTTCTTCTTAATTATTTAACCGTCACATGTATGTATTTTAATTTCATGCTAGACAGTCTCTTGCTCGTATTCGTCACAACTTGCTACAGTGCATTATAGCAAGTTATGACGTCAAGCCTTGCACATGCCATATAAATGCAATACTAACACACTCTTTGCGGGAAATGTCCCTCAATCCCCACCAAAAACTTTAAACGCTTATATCTCAGAAACGTATCAGCCATATTAATTTTTTTTTTCAGTATTTGTAATGTACTTAATTATATCCTTTGTTAAGCCTATTATTTGTAATAAATTAAACACTAGTCCTAGCCTATCATTTAAGACGATGTTTTCTTATAATTTCAGGACATCATGAACAGAGATAAGGAGGACGAGCTTCCTGCTATGCAAGTTAAATTCATCGACACTATTTGCATGCCTATCTATGAGGTAAGAAATTATCTATTATAATAGGTTACGCTATTATAAGGCATATGCCTTATACTAAGCCGAAAGGAGGTTATTGTACTCATCATTATGAACAACTGTTACTATGTGACCAACCCTGAAATCGCGAAAAAGAGTATCAGTGTATGTGTGTACTAGTGTGATCCTGTGTATAGTCTTAACGAACGAACTCTACCGAACGCGAGCAAACGAGTTGGTGAGGACGTATCAGCGAAAGCAAACGCATAAGAACGCACGATTCGCTTTCATTTGATAACCATATTATGGGAGTGAATAAAAAAATACTGGTCCGCCATCTTTGGGAGTCCGCCATATTGGATTTATACATGCATTGTCATCCAAACTAAATGGTAAATTTCAGATCAACGGTTGGGAATAACTGGTCTAAAATTCAGTTGCAAGATTTGTCCTACACATATTAACAGCAGGCCTAGCATGGGCCGTGGAAAAATTGTCTTTCCAGCGTTTTTATCCGCGCGTAGACGCGACAGAGCTAGAATATGGATACGTTTGTCTCTTTCTAGCGGGATAAAAAGGGCGGAAAGACAATTTGTCCACAGCCCGTGCTAGGCTTGCAGGGCAAGTTAAATAAAAGTTGTAATAATAAAACTTATTCTGTTGATATCTATGTTATAATTTTATATCTATGTTTTTGACTGCCCCTGTGGCTTAGTTGGTAGTGAACCTACCTTCTGCGTCAAGCGCAGAAGGTAGGTTCACTACCTTCCTAGGTGGGAATCGCCCTTGGGGGGGACAAACATTCATGTGATGAACATTTATGTTTGTTCTATGTCTGGGTGTTAATATCTATTTAAGTATGTATTTAAAAAAATAAAATCGTATATCAGTCTCTGGCAGCCATATTACAAGCTTTGCTTAGTTTTGGACAGATGACCGTGTGTGCAATAAATGTCCCAGATATTTTTTAT
Source organism: Agriopis leucophaearia (assembly GCA_949125355.1). Classification (NCBI taxonomy): domain Eukaryota; kingdom Metazoa; phylum Arthropoda; class Insecta; order Lepidoptera; family Geometridae; genus Agriopis; species Agriopis leucophaearia. The sequence goes on along the minus strand of OX421276.1, from coordinate 9,862,383 downwards.
TTATTTAATCTAACTTTACTTTGTCCTTGTTTCAGGCCTTCGCAGTTCTCTCGAGCGCCCTACAACCTATGCTTGACCGCGTAAAAAGCAACCGAGCTCATTGGATCGAACTCTCCAATAACGACAACTACGACAAGGAACAACTCGCGCACAACGACAGAAATGACAAGTCTAGCATCAGCTCGCAAAACGTCGACGACACTGAGAATACCTACGAAGGAGACAGCAGCGGCACAGTAAGCCTTTCTTCAGAAACTAATTCCAAATATGAAAACCTCGAGAATCCCGTAGTAGGCCTCCTGTCCAACAATGTACTCGCTCTTCGGGATCAGAAGTTCAGTCCCACCAATGATGTGAACTGATTAGGACAAGGCCAAACGATGCGAAGTTAGCTCTGCATAATTGACGAGTTGATGTAGTGTTGTGCTGTTATCGATGGTTGAGATATCGATAAGATGCTCGGTGTCTCGAATCATACTTGAGATGAGATATTGAGCTAGTTTCATCAAAACATAACACGACAGGTATTTATATTGACCTGAAACTTTTTAGAATGTATGGCACAGCACTATTAATATCGAGTGTATTGTACAGTTATGTTGCATTTTAGTATCTAATTATTGAATTCACCATTGTCAATATTCATGTCCATTTTGATACACATTCATATCACGTTCCTATTGGTCTAAAATGTGAGACATTTTAAAATATGTAATGGATATATGGCTCTTTGCGTGCGATATAAGTGAGTGTGTGATATTCGTTTAGAAAAGGCGATATAGTCGAATTTCAAAGTTAACGCATGGCGTGAATATATCGATAGTTTCACTGACCATTGTCGCTGCACTATTTTTGTAAAATTCATAACATAGCTTTACATTAGGTCCCTATAAGAGTTTTACAACTAGGTATGTATTTCGTTTTAAATTTTACCTCATTCGTCTATTTCTACCTTTTACATGAATTATTTCGTGTGTTGCTAGTTTTGGTATCATTTAAGATACGTTCCTTTTGAACTATTTACGCGGTACACAGGATAATATAAGCTAAATGAGATGAGATGATGAACCGCAAAACCTATATTAAGGCCTCAAGATCTATGATTAAAAGCGGCCGTAGACAAAGCCACATAACGCGATCATTCGCAGCGCTGGCCCTGAAGTTTGAGGTGCGGTCGCTAGGCGCCAGATAGTAGGGGACGCCAAAATGTCAAAAGCGAAAAATAAAAAACAAGCGAAAAACTAAATTTTGATGGCGACGCGCTTCACGGTACGGGCCGGGGCAAACTTGCTTTGTTTGTAGCCAGACTAGCCAGCATACAATTTTGATGTGGAAATAGTTTATATCCTGGATTATCGCTGATTTTTATTTCCAAAAAAATATAGATTCCTGTACGATAGTTTTCAGAAATGTAACGCGCCGAAAAACAATATCGGTGTATCCTGATCAAAGGCTAGGGCCGGCGCTGTGGTGTGGCCGCCACGAAACTTCATACGTTTTGCCGCGGCCACTCGAACGCTCTGTGTACGCCGATACTATACAGAACGTATGAAACGTTTCGTCCAGAGCTTGTGACGGCCACGAGTGGTTGCGTTTTATGGCTATGTGTGCGACCGCCCTAAAGGAGCAGTTCAGCGCCTAGTTGTTAAACTTTGATCAACTAAATCATGAAAAGTACTTATATATTTTTTCTCTACTAAGTGCTAAGTTTCACATTATCAGGGATTTTTCAGTGATTTTTTTGCGATTAGTTTCGTTCATATTGAAATATCCTTGATTATATGAAACTGGTCAAGAGCATGTCGAGACTCGCATATGGTAGGGTTCCGTAGCTAAAGCCATTATAATTGTGATCGCATTCATAGTTCAGTAATTGGAGGTTATTGAATAATTAGAACAAATAAAGCTCTGTGGACTTGGCCAAATTTTAGAGATTTATCATCCCGACATAACATAATATGTTTTTGTAGTAGAACACGTAAAAAGTAAGTGATTAAGATACAGTTTTGAATAAAGCTTTTCAAAATAACCTATCAGTATGGTAAGTTAACAGTTGTAATAGTTTAGAAATGAAGGGGGGAGGGGGGAAACTTTCTGCCACTTTGGCAGGTCACAATTCGCCATTCCGAATAAGTATACAGTTTTTGCATACTTTTCAAATTGACATACCAAAACAATATTTGTGCAAAGTTTCATCCACTTACCTTAATAACTAAACATGTTAAAATGTTCTAAAGGATTAAGAAGGACAGACAGAACGGATTTATAAAGGATCCTTGTTGTACTACGGAACCCTAAAAAAGGTATACTTTCCAAGTAATGGCTGGTCAAAGTTATATGAAATTGGGGTGGCCCTTAAATAAAACACGAAGTCAACATCCGGTGAGGCCAAACTAGTGCAAGTTAGTCTGGTAAGTTTGGCCTCTCCGTGTATCCTAAGCCTTAGTTTGCAAGCTTATCGAAATTCTGTGTAATGACCGCATAATAATTAGGCACAGAAACATAATCAATGAAAATTGATGAAAATCTGCTTTAAATACTCTAGACTTCTGTTTAGCAGGGCCTAACTGTCGTGAAATATGTTTTTATTGTATGATCAAAATACCAAAAATTAAATGCGTATTACTTATTTCATTATGTTTGTTTGGATTCATTAGTTTTTATATTATATATTGAAGTGTGTAAGGTTTAGTGCACAACGTGTATTGCGCGTGAAAATTTGTAAATAAATGAGTACTAACTTTATATTTAAAATGAAACTGGTAAGTACTTACTATAAAAAATCGGGTTCAATTATTTTTACTATAATTTCAGCGTGTAGGAACTGCGTCCTCGCTATAGTTTTTACTTTTTTAAGACAGTTACGGCACCCGGTTCTATCCATTCCATGTGATGTTATCATATTCGGTCTATAGTTTTGTGCTGTCCCGTTAGAATAAAATGTCAATTACTTTCTCTTGACTAAAGATTGTTATACCTGAATATTTTTATACCTTATTCAAACTTTCAAATGTTTTTTCTTCAATATAAATCGAATTTTGTAAGGTACAATTTTTGAATTATGACAAGATACTTGTTGCATTTATTAGCATGAGTTCGTATTGCATAGACAAAGTTAAAATTTCAGTTTAAGAAACAGTTAAAGTTTTTAGTTCCTTTTCACGACAGCTCTAATGCTACTTGTAATGAGTAGTTGTCAATTTATGGCACCACGACAATTTATTTGTGCTATTTTGGTTCTCATATGCGATGTTGGTATGATTTGGAACGTGCTATGTCCCTTCATACTAAGTATCAGCGAAAATATTTACTCTTAAAAATGCTCCTTTTGCGAATTGAATTATTCAAATACTTATGATTTCTGACACCATTCCGTTCAAATATGGGTCAAAGATCTATTTATATTCTGAAATATTTTAAAGATACAAAAATACTTTTCCATTCATATTTTGTTGGTTAATTCTTTTATGACAGAGACAATGATTTTCTCGATTTTTTGGTAAATTCGAGACTATTTCGTATATTCAGTAAACATACAAGTTAGGAATTTAAGAATTGAGAATTTATTTTTTCTTAGGGAATCTTGGAATCAAAAGTGTGTTTAAAGCAAAATAAAATGCAGTTTATGTGTATTCGAATAGATAATAAATGCAATGAATTTCTTGTTTTTGAATTGTAAATATATCAATAACGTTTTGATATCAATATGATCGCAATTTATTGGGGTTGGCTGATAGTAGCTTTTTAAAGACTGCGCTAGAATAGCTATAGTGCGTTTCACCAAAAAGTTCCCTCGCCGTAATGTTGGCTCCCCTGCACTTTCCTTGTAATGTGTATGGGAAGTGCAGGGGAGCCAACATTACAGAGGGAACTCTTTGGTGAAACGCACCATAGTACCTTTTTTAAAGGTTTTTTTTTTTGTTTGGTATCTGTCATGACATTAGAATTTTCCCATAACTCAAATTCAAATTATTGCAATTTGTAGTTAAGGTACAATATAGGTCTTACAGTACGGAAAAAAAGTACAGAATACGACTTTGCTAGTTGCCAACTCGATTTATCTATTCTATTTAAATGGGTCGGTATCCAATTTCGATCCTCATCTTTTTTCTAATGGGCGGTTTTCAAAAGACCATAAAAAAAAAGTTCATGAAATGGCGTTGACAAGACATGGATATTAAGATTATGCTAAACGACAGACGAATAAAAGTCAATAAAAAAACTTGCTTATTCTCATAGACAGACAATATCTATCTGTCTGTCTGACACTGTTTGTCCTGCTTGTTTTTGTGTTATTTTCTTTGTGGTCATTGTTTGCTTACAAAGTTCTTGTTTTTCCACAACACAACACAAATTAGTAGGTACATAAGTGTGCCTTGCCTAGCCGTGTTATAAAATGTCTCCTCTTCTATGTATTATAGGTTTTATTGCACAAATGCAAAAAAATAACATGTCTCGCAGCGCCATCTGTCGATGGTTGCAGAACTAATATGTTCCTAGAGCTGTCAGAAAGCAGCCCATTGCATGTGTACGTTCTATCATTACATAAGAGAAACATTGTAAGCATACGGTAATATTAAGGCAAATTTGCTAATCATTTTCAAACTATCAGCTTAAGATAGTAGAGTTCATAATAATAGTCCATATAAGATTATATTGATATCAAACCGTTACATTTTTGATCCCTCCTTCTAGTAAACCAAAATTGACCAATTTAAAACAGTTTCTGCTGTTAAACTAAAAAGAATATTTTAATAATTGGAATAATTCTCTCTATGGTCATTTGACATTTACATGATGAAAAAAAATCTCAAATTTATTGTGGTAAAAATATGATGTACAAGTAATTATTTTTTAAGATTGCTGTAAGTATTATTAGAGAGTAATTAGATAATAAATTGTAGTTCATAAAATGAGAAGCTGTATGGTGTGTGAATAATATGGAGGTTGTTTTTGTTCCAAACAAAAATGTTATTTATTTATGATTAAAATAAACAAATTTTGAAATAGAGGCCTCTAGTTTTATTGATTATTTTACCAAGGTATCCCTAGGAAAGTTAACATTCAACTATCAACACAACAAAGCGTCTAAATTCCCCAAAATCCCACATCTCATGTGAGAAAAATGTCCCTCAGACTATTCTCCTACATATGTTGTATTTTAATAGAGCCAGTGCCTTTATTAACTAAACAAAATACAAGCTAACACTAATACAGAATACTACAAAAACAGTTCCTATGACTGCCCGTTGAAGGTCTAAAGACAATCCAAATGCTTAAGCCCGTTTGTTGCCCGTGGTACTACCAGTAGTACCACGGCAAAAAAACCCTGTGAACTACCAAGCGATCCATTATTACCAACCACGGGAAGGTTTTTTTAGCCCACTACCAGTTGGCAGCATGGTGGGTGCACTTTCACAATATACAATGTGGCGCCATCTTTAGTCAAGTAGGAAAAAAAGGCGCACATACTATTATTTGGTTATAGGCCTGATGTTATGACACTTGTAATGAGACGGCCCCTTATGCGACGCGACTTTTATTTAGTAATAGGATTGCGTTTGACCGCCAACTCGCTTGATGTTAGCGATGATGATGACTCGTATCAATACATAGGCCAGAGAATACACCAGTGAGCTAAGCGCCGTCACACATTACTGCGATACGAGGTAGCTGACGCGGTGGCAAATCGTCAACATTTAATTTATGTAAAGAGTTCAAAATTCGAAAAATGTTGAAACCATAAAAAATTGCAGATTTTATATCCCATAATTTTCAAAATTATTTAAAATTAAGGAAATAATGATAACAAGATTATTGGGGTTTATTTGCTCTGCCGGAAAAAACTTATAACAGTCTATTATAATACTTTGGCTCTCATAAGAAGGACTAAAGCATGAAATAGTGCTAATTTAGCATAAACGAATTAAACATTTTACATTCTTATTATTATTCTAATGTTCGGCTAGTAGGGTATTCATCATCATCCGCCAGAAGACGTCCACTACTGAACATAGGCATCACCCTTTAACCTCCATACTGAACGACATCCTGCCATCTGCATCCACCGGACGCCCGCGACTCTCACAATGTCGTCGGTCCATCTAGTGGGAGGCCTACCTACGCTGCGTCTTCCGGTTCGCGGTCTCCACTCAAGAACCTTTCTTCCCCATCGGTTACAGTTCTTCGAGCGATGTGGCCTGCCCATTGCCACTTCAACTTGCAGATTTTAATAGCTATGTCGGTGACTCTGGTTCTTTGGCGAATATCTACGTTTCGGATTTTATCGCGCAAAGAAACTCCGAGCATAGCTCTCTCCATTGCCCGTTTTGTGACTCTGAGTTTTTCCAAAAGGCCAACAGTTAAGAACCACGTCTCAGTACCATATGTCATCACTGGCAACACACACTGATCAAATACCTTTGTCTTCAGGCACTGTGGTATCTTGGACGAGAAGATGTCACGCAATTTCCCGAACGCTGCCCATCCGAGTTGGATTCTTCGGGCGACCTCTTTGCCTAAGTTGGACTTACCTAACTGAACAATCTGTCCAAGATAGGTGTTATGGTCAACAACTTCGAGAGTATCGTTCCCAACGATTACCGGTAGTAGGGTATTACATTATCTTTATTTTATACTCCATAGTAGGATAGTAGGAAGTGCTCGTTCTCACATTCAATATATTTACATTCGTGAGAGTGAGAGAGAGAGCACGTAATACACGACTGCCACGGCAGGTGGCGCTAAACGTTAGTCGTGCATTCGGAAAGAAACTAATACATACAAAAATGTTATTATATTTTTAATTCCCTCTTAATTTTTTTTTATAATTTTTTTCCGGTAGAAGTGGATGGTGTCTGGATACAATCACATTTGTGGAGTAAGCATGTTTATTTTGCTGCCATATAGAAAACGGTCATTGACAGGCGACAAAATGAATGGAACAGCTTAATTTTTTTCGCGATTTTAGGGTTGGTCCAATAGTAAGATTTTGACGCGACCCATGACCTACTTTGCTTGACTCTGACTGTGACAATAACTTGATTGACAATAACTTGATTGACGATATCTGATAAAACTATATTTCAATACTTGACAAATGCACAAAACGTGGGACGCCAAAACCTTCTTGAAACGAAAGAATTAAAAAATAAAAACGAAAAAGGTAGTCGCCGACACAGAGATTTTCCAGCTGCTATACCGTAGACACACACTTGCGCAAAAACAAACTTGTCACCTGATAAGCGCCTATCCAATCACCACCCGGCAGTTTTCCCGCCAACAATTACATCAATAACACTGCGCATGTCATCCTTGACTTTATCTATCTCTCTCTTCAACGATAGTAAAAAGAGAGAGGTTTGATAACCTGCGTATATTTGACGCATGCGTAAACTAGATCATGCGGAAAATGTTCGCCTATGCTTTCCCAGCGGGCGGACATTCTGTGCAGGGGAAATGCGGTGACCATAAAAAACTGTGAAGAAATGTACTTAAATTAAATTATTATTTTATAGAAAAAATAGTTTTGTTTAAACTAGGGTATACTGGCACCTGTAGTTACAATTTTATGTACAAAAATAGTGTAGGTAGTTGTAACAATTTAGAGAAGTCAATAGAAAAATTAGTGATGATATCTAGTGTTGTGATATATAAGCAATTATTGTGTGGATAATATATTCATTCCTATTTTATCGTAAGTATATATCCGTTTATATAAACCTATTAAACTAAAGTATTTAACCTACATTTCTAAGTAGGTACTCTACATGACTCTACCTATCACGTGTTCTGCATTTTCTCAGTTCAATAGAATCAGAGCTTGGCCTCTGTAAATAGTTTATATGTATTGAAGAATTGATTACGTAAATATTTATACCAAATGCTTGCATGTGGTAGACTGTAGGTATAGTACAATACGAACTAATGTATCAAAACGCCTGATCGATACTTGGCCGCAACGAATAACGATAGAGGGAGTATTTAATTATCGTTCAGTATTTTTTGATATTTAAATAAACACTGGAAATAATTCAGAGCGAGAGAAACCCGATATTTATCTAAGCAACATGCATGTGAGTCGAGTTATCAGGCGCATAACATGCCACGTGTCTCAATATTCTTGGCATTTGTACGGAGCAAAAAAGTTACGTAGTATCACGTTGTGTAAGTGGACACCAGGCTTTACTATATGGAAGTTTTTTAGTCTCTGGCAGCAACAACTTTTGCTTAGTTTAGTTTGGGGTGAGATGACCGTGTGTGCAAAAATGTCCGGAATGTTTATTTATTTTAGGTACCAAACGCCTGTATTTTTGTTCTGTGTAAGACCTCATTTTTAAAAACTCATTTTTTTAAACTTTTGATCAGGTTGTCAATTAATTAAAAACAAGAAGCGCCATGATGGCGTCTTCTCTTTTTCAAGAAAAAGAAAAAAAATCACAAATGAAACCATTTTATTCCTCACAAAACTACTGTAAAGTGTCAACTCATGTATACAACTGCAATAAGAGGTAATAATAACTAATAAATGTAGCGGTCGTATATTACAGAAGGTGTAAAATCATTGTTTTTGATTGGTCAAGTTATAAAAATGTTGTCGAATAAATACAAGAAAATTGGAACTAGTATTTCAGTATTTCTGTACTGCTCGTCAAGAGTGACACAATTGAAAAAGTGAGTAAGTAATAATATACTTACCTAGGTACTTACTTTCCCACAATAACTCCGATTCTCCCATTCTTCCTAATGGGACTTCAGTGACTATCTTTACGAACCCAGTGACGTACCTAGCTAAGATCTATGTAGCTAGACTTCAGTGACTATCTGTACGAACCCAGTGACGTACCTAGCTAAGATCTATGTAGCTAGACTTCAGTGACTATCTGTACGAACCCAGTGACGTACCTAGCTAAGATCTATGTAGCTAGACTTCAGTGACTATCTGTACGAACCCAGTGACGTACCTAGCTAAGATCTATGTAGCTAGACTTCAGTGACTATCTTTATGAACCCAGTGACGTAGCTAAGATCTATGTAGCTAGGTCATTAGCTAGGTAAGCAAAGGCCCTGGTGCCATTGATGTAAAGAAATAGTGGGAAGATACGGGACGAACTCCTTGACGTGGACCGCAAAAATTAGGCCCACAGCCCAATCGACTTCAGTCACAACCGAACTGACGTTTGTGATAGCACGTGAAGTAGGTACCTCTACAATGTTTGGATGTCACGCGTCTTCCCCCTTTTTAACCGACTTCCAAAAAGGAGGAGGTTCTCAATTCAACTGTTTTTTTTAATGTTTGTTACCTCAGAACTTTCGACTGGGTGAACCGATTTTGATGTTAATTTATTTATTTGAAAGCTGGTGCTTCCCGGGTGATCCCATTTTGGTCGAGTTCTGACATTTTTATGAAGTCGGTTTTTTATATTGATAATTATTGACTTTATTGTTATTTCTTATTTGATCCGCCGTAACATTACATATTCTGTGAAAATCTCAACTGGCTATATATTACGGTTCGCAAGCCAAACAGCCTTTAATAGATAAGACAGACGGCCGGACAGACGGCGTAAGCTTTGTAATAGGGTCCCATTGCGATATTTGCGAACACTATAGGATACTCTCTACATAGCCGAGCAAATATTTGTACCAAAGATTAGAATATTAATAAAATAAGTTTGTATAAAATATTATAAATATAACATATACATAATATAGTAATATTATGAGGATACGAGTAGGTATATTATATGCCCAGTTGTCTATTTTGAAAGAGGTCTGTGGTCATATAATTCTAAAAGAAATTCCAGTCTGAGTGTTAGTGAGTAAATTACTATACAATAGAAGTTAGGTTCTATCTAACCCTAAGTTTGACTAATTAACTAAAATCATAAATATGTGAAAGTATGGATGGATGGATGGTTGGATGGATGCTTGTCACTCAATCACGCAGAAACGGCTGGATGGATTTGGATGAAATTTGGAATATACATTGCTTATGTCCTGGATTAACATATCTAGTAGGTTACTTTTAATCATCATCATCATCACCAATTTTCATCACTACAGGGGTGAAACCGCGGGGCGCAGCTAGTATCATATATGTTATGTGAAAGTTTGGATGGATGGATGTTTGTTATTCAATCACGCAGAAACAGCCGGATGGATTTGGATGAAATTTGAAATATACATAGCTTATGTCCTGGATTAACACATACTAAGCTACTTTTCATCATCATCATCGCCAATTTTCATCACCACGTGAGTGAAACCACGGGGCGCAGCTAGTTCTGTCTAAATATAGCATACATCATTTGAAATTCTCATAAGATGTGCAGATAATAGCAAACAAAATTATTATTCCATGATAATATCGTTATATAAGTAAAACAAAGATATTTATAATTATGGATATCGGAGTAGGGCTAAGGCTGCGCTCAACGGCCATAGCATAAAAATCACCGGCTATAATTTAAAAAAAAACTCTATTTACACAGAATTTATACAGGGTTACGCATATAGACTGTACTAAGCCGAATTATTACTAATTATTATGATTAACATTTAGTAAGGGATCGACCCTGAAATCACGTAAAAAACACTGTTTCATACATTTTGTCAAATGTGAATTACCGCGTTTTCTATGGAATAGCAAATTATTTTTTCGCGAGTATGGGTTGGTCCAAGGGTTGGTTTCAAAAATTTTGTCACAACTTTTTGAGTTAAAGTGTTAAAACAATGATGACTTCTAGACCTTCTAACTCAAAGATCATTCACCTTTTCTCAAAATTATTTTGATATAGTTTTAAGTGATTTTCTCTTTATCTACAATTCTAAATCATAAAAAGTATAAGTTATGTTGGGAAGATATATCTATGAAATTTGTCGATAGAGCTTTGTTAGAAATTAAATTGCGAAATGTCTAATTCTACAAACTAGGTATGTATGTGTATAATTTCTAAACTATTCAGTATGAAAACTATCGTTATGGAACCCTATCATATGCGTGTTTTAACACGCCCTTTATATTTACTAGACCCAACATCCATACGTATGTAAATCAATGGTACTTATGTAGGTACCAAAAGCTAAAGCTATTATACATCATTAGAAAAAACGTCCTTGAATTAGCAGAAAAATTACGATTTTGTATGCATATTTACATTTTAATGTTATAAGTCATTACAATAACTAGGTACCTATGGTACAAATAGCGTTATCACTCGAGCCAAATTGTTTGCCAGACTCGGTCGTGCGTTATATCTATACCAACTAAGTGCAATTATATTTATAGTTATTGTATAACTTAGGTACTATTTACGGTGTTAGTGTAATTTTTACTGTTTTCATTCAAGGTCCAAGGCAGTGCACTGAATCCGGACGCGGAAGATGTCGAAACGTAAGTTAAAAAAATTACTAACTTATATTGAACTTGCAAAGCAATGTTTGTAAGTTGGTTTGTTTAAGGCCCTATTTTTACACTTTTGGGGCCTTACTTAAAAACGTTACTCAAGTTGACATACGCTTAAATATGTTCCGTCTCGTTTTCGCGTGTGACGATTGCCGTCAGCGAGAAGTTGAGAGAGCATTTTAAAGCATAGACCAACTTGAGTAACGTTTTTAAGTAAGGCCCTTAGAAATTTTAGTCATTCTAGTTTTAGTTTATTTACTTTCGCGGTTAGCTTAAAATTATAAAAAATCATACTTAATATTATCAAATCATACTATCATACTTACTATTATAAAATGATACTATCATACTTAATAATTTTAATACTTATTAGTATTAAATGCGAAAGTAAGTATGTTTGCTTATTTATTTCTGTTTCACGCAGCAACAGAGCGGATGAGCTTGTTTTGCATATACTTATATATATAAGTTGAAGGGCCGGAGAGTGACGTATTAGGAAAGTTTTTATTCAGGAAAAAATATGAAGTTCCTGAGAGAATGTTCACGCAGGTTAAACCACAGGGCAGGCTAGTTTACAATATGGCTTGTTTTTATTTGATAATACTTATTTGGTTTATTTAGGAAACTAGAGCATTTTGATAAGCGTTTAGCAATACATCGTACAAAAATTTATGGTGTCAATGCTCTTCGTATTGATAATGTTTTTATAATGTTCTAACTAGAACTTTGTGTAGGCAATTATAGAGCACAATGTAGCTCGCCGTAAACTGGGCATAGGAGATCGTATAATATCGTAGATATCCAGTTTACTATAGGTATTTACCGGTGAGCGATGGTGGTCGAGCTGTATCGAGTGCATGTGCGCTTTACAATCTGACGGCACCCGGTTCGTAGTTCTATATATTTTTACGAGTATATATAAATAAACAACAACAATTTATTTTTAGAAAAAAGTAGGACAGTAATAAAAACACAAATTTCATAAAAAGCAATAAATGAAGTACAAAACCATGAAAAACGAAATGAAATCGACAATAAAATGAATCTAATATTATTATTATATCTATACTAGCTGCGCCCCGCGGTTTCACCCGCGTGGTGATGAAAATCGGTGAAGGGGTATGGAAAATAGATAGTAGCCGATTCTCAGACCTACTGAATACGCATATAAAATTTGGTAAAAATCGGTAAAGCTGTTTCGGAGGAGTACGGTAACTAACATTGTGACATGGAAATTTTATATATATATAGTGATGATATATAAAAGGAACATACGTTAAAATGCAGTACTTCAAAATATGCAAGTGATAAGTATAAAGAGAGTATGAATATGTCATTGTATTTTAAGCTTATCTGAGAACAACAAGTCGTTTTCACAAAATATAATAATATTATTACTAAAGACATCAGTTTATTAAAGTATAGTAAGTAAAAAAACAATAACCTATATCATAATATTCACACACATGATACACAATGTCCTGTTTAGACATAATATATGTATATACTCAATACTCAATTCTCAATATGTATACTGCGACATATGTATACATGCAGACTGTAACTAACATGTTTTTGTCTTAAATAGCACATCTTAAAATGCATGTAGTACATAGTACCTACATATGACCCTGTTAGGGTATGACAGAAATAACGGAACGGTCTATTGGTTTGGTATATCGTCGAAATTATCCTTGAAAAATTCGTCTATGGGTGTAGTAACATTTGATTCTAAGAAAATGTTGAAATCATTAGTGAATCCGTTTTCTTTTTCTATGTACGAGTATTTTATTATATTTGGTAGCTTATAGTTTTTTTTTTTATTGTATATTGTTAGGGTCAGAACTATGACTTACTAGATTAGATTTCGGTTCGATAAGTTTATGTCTATATTGTGATCTGATTTTGCGCGGCTTCTCGTATTTTTTAACGAATTTGCTTATTTCTAATATGTACCTATATTGATGTCAACGACAGGATTACATAACCCAATAGATTTAAAAGTTCTTGCTTCGCTCTACCTAGACAGAACAGTAGTTGAAACCTAGGCGTAGGACACCATACTAAAATCAAGATTACACGGTGCTACTAAACTGAAAGGAGATTATTGCACTCGTCATTTTGAACAACTTTTACCATGGGACCAACTAAAATCGCGACAAAACTAGTTGATCCATATTTTTCATGGAGCGTGGACGAAAGTTTTATTTTTTATTACAAAATAGGCTTGCGCTTGGCCGCCAACTCGCCTGATGCTAAGCGACGATGTGGCCTACGATGGATAATGCGTTGTTCTGTTGTTTCAAATCCGCGATTTTAGGGTGACCCCATTGTAAGAGTTGGTCATGGTGATAAGCACAACAAGCTCCTTTGGAGAGGACTTTGTACAGGCTTACACGTTACGGTGGACTAAGTCGAAAGGATGTTATTGGTACTTGTCATTATGAACTGTTTTTACTGTGAAACTTGTCCTGAAATTGCGGAAAAATATTATAATATTCGGAGATCCATCCACAACCTTACCACGGTAAATATTCCGTCAATAATCATATAAATATTATAATATTTGTTCCTAATAATGGAATGTCATGTTCCATGGTCGGGTTTTGTTTGCAAAGAGGTATTTTCTATGTGGACGCGATACATAAACGTCCACGGTTCACCACCTGCTTACATGTGCTCACAGAAAACAATAAGAAATCGTTTAGCATGTGCTGCATTACAAATGTTAAGTTTTCCCAAGGAAGATATTTAACCCACGGAACCTCGGCAAACAGACCTCGGCTCACGGAATGCGAGATTATCCCACATCCTAGATCTGTGATTTAACTACAGAACAAGGATTTATTATGTGTATTTAACCAATGTTCGATCGGTTGTCAGTTCTCTTCTGTCAACCATCGTCATTATTTATTGACGACCATAAGCTTCTCTGTCCATGGCCAATTCCATTAATGGAATCGATATACGTAGATAATGTAAGGTTCCATGGTCGGGTTTTGTTTGCAAAGAGGTATTATGTATGTGGACGCGATACATAAACGTCCACGGTTCACCACCTGCTTACATGAGGTACATGAGCTGCATTTATTATGTCAAATTTTTCCAATATTTATCTTGTAGACGTTTGTAGATTTCTTTAACGGTAATTTGTGTTTTTTTCTATTATCATGATTTTTTAGGCAAGTAGTTCATGCAAATTTAAGTATAATATGAGCAAAATCGGGGTTGTGAAGATATAGAAGTCACGAGGTCACAGTTTAGGACGAACTACTAGCTTTAGTAAAGATGACAACATTCTGAATAACAAGTCTTAGGAGGTGTCTAATTTACGTAGGTATCTACGACAGTCAAGTAACATGGTAATAGCTAAAGTTATATGATTATTTACGGGATATTTACCGTGGTAAGGTTGTGGAAGGAGCTCCCGATATTTCGGCGCAGTTACATGCACCATGTTCACGGGAAGACTGAGCTATGGTAATAGCTGTTAAAAACTGAACTCCTGGAGGAGTTATAGCAGCAACGGTTGCTAGCTGAGTCATGCTCATAATTTTATCGAACTCTACATTAATTTATTCGTGGGTTTAGGTAGGTGTAGGTTTCTAGGAGTAAGGTAAGCACCCATACAATGTTATTCTAAAAAGAATGCACATAGCTCTGACCGGTGGGCGCGGCCTGTACTTTATGTTTAGTTTGGTTTTAGTCTCAGATCAGATAAACAAGGTAACATGTAATGGGAAGCGTGGTGGGTGCGTCCTAAATCAGGCTTGATGCTTTTATTCGAACTTAAAAAAGCTTTTGTTGAAGTTCAAAATTCGTGGCGTGGCGTTGAGCTGTTATGGACAAGCGTGAAGAGCCATCAGGCGAGTGATTTCGCTCGTCTCGTCTCCCAGTATCATAAAAAAAACTCACTCTACCGCCCTTTTTTGTATGTAGACTATTTGGCGTTGCTGCAAGTTTCTTATAAGTACGTAAAATATGAGTAAGTGTGCCGTTCTTACAGTTTTTATGTTAAGCGGTTTAGCGATAGAGTGAAAAAAGTAACCTAAAGGGTATATCTCCTTTGTTTGTCTAATTTGAGGATTTAGTCTACGTTTGATTAGGACATTTTTTAATCACTGACCCGCGACATCCATAGTTTAGTATGTCTTTGTTCGTGAGCGTTTCACTTCGCCGTGACTCATGGTATTGTCCGTTCGCTGTTTATCGGCTCCAGTAAGGCTCCAATTTACTTAATTTGTAGGTGCGGAAACTGGGGGAAACTCGGGGGAACATACCTATCGATTGAAAGCTCTATATTTAGCATATACCCACTTTTAGTAGGTGTGTACTGTATTGTATAGGTGTACACCTTCCTAACCGAGCATGTTGAATTTTTGATCGAAAAAGTCTACTACTTTCCAAAAGAGCATCGTGGTATGCACCATATAGGTACGAAATTTGTGTAATGTTGTGCTGTACTTTCTATTAATTTATAATTCTGCGTGTTTATAAAACGTAGAACAATAAAACCCATAAAAAACCCTATAAAAATGTTTATTAATATCTGTATCTATAGGTCGTCATGAGAATTATCGAGTAGACTTACTCGATAATTAGAGTAGAAGTACTTAAGTATTTTCTAATAACCTTGCTAACCATAAAAACGAAATGACTATACAGTTAATATTTTATGTCATAATTATTTTCAGCGCTCAAAGCGTAGCTTGACGACCAGTTACCTTAGCCTTACTAGTTATCCCTACCGGTGGGGCCAGGTATAATTTTATTTACGCCAAATTCTACTTAGCACTACTGGTTGTTCCTACCGGTGGGGCTAAGTATAATTTTACTTATATTTATCCTTACCAGTAAAGTTTTAAGGGCTAAGAGAATTTTATTTCATACATATCCCAACCCGTATTTTTTTTAATCGTTGCACAAAGCCCTTCCAAGTTGCTTTTTTTATGCCATAGGTGCCAAACAAGCTGATGAGCCGCCTGTTGGTAAGCGATCACTGTCGCCTATGGATAACAGCAACACAGATACGTTGCAGACCCTTAAAGACTGTATTAACAGCCCATTTGAAAAACATATTATAGTTACTCGGAAATGCCGCAGAAGGTAACTCATAATAGATATTGTA
The DNA here is from genome assembly GCA_949125355.1 of Agriopis leucophaearia. Lineage (NCBI taxonomy): Eukaryota > Metazoa > Arthropoda > Insecta > Lepidoptera > Geometridae > Agriopis > Agriopis leucophaearia. The sequence goes on along the minus strand of OX421276.1, from coordinate 9,845,848 downwards.
AGTGTGAGCCAAAAAAGAAAAAAAAAACCGCGTAAAACGCATAGTGTGCGATTTTCACAGATCTATGATTGGTAAATGAGCTTTCAGCATCTGCATGCGTGACATTCTGTACTTATACTGTTAGAAATTAATATTAGTCGACCCATCCCGTAGTTGAACGCCTTACGCCCAACTCTAAACGCGGGCCCGAACAGGTGCGGTTTGCAAAATTACGCAACCGCAAAGCAAACCATATCTCGGCGCGTTAAGGTTCGCGTTCGCGTGATTTTTCAAACTGCACCTATTCGAGCCCGCGTTTAGAGTTAGGCGTAAGACCCAAGCGCTTTGTCTTCTATGCCTTGACCACCTGGCTGACTCGATTACGATGATATTACCTAAAATTTTTTTCAAAGCCAATTACTTTCGGTGTTAAAGGAAATCCACCACGTACTATATCGCCGTCAACCTATTATATATATGATACCAACTCATACATAAGGTAGAGAGTTGGCGTGTGCCTCGAACTTCGATTTAGTTTGTCCTTGGAAGTCGGCAGCATACCTACCATATTTTATTAACATAATATTACGGTAGAAATGTTTTATGTCCGAGCTTTGCAGGCGATTCTGATTCATTGCTGTGCCTGCTTTACTTCTATCGCATTTTCAGTGGATTTCGAGGTCTATCGATAGTCTTTCCATCCTTACGTCGCGTTTTCAAAATTATTTGAAAAGTAGTGTGCTCCTTACCTCGGTGTTTCCTGTAAAGTACAACCTGGGTCTCTTCAAGACAAAACAGGCATAGACCAGGCACCCGTACGTCATGGACAAGCGTACTCTATCTTAGACCGCATCGTCACTTTTCATCAGGTGAGTTGTGGCCAAATGCTAGCCCATTTCATCATAAGAAGATACAAATATCTATTTACATAAAATAAAAAATGCACGACCTATTCACAAAAGATTTAAACCGCATCTTATTTTTTAAACCGCTAAGCAGATTTTAATTAAACATAGTTAATAATCATCGCAATAAATTAATAAATACCTACGTATTCATAACGATCTAGCCGTTTTAGAGAAAAGTGGCAAACAATAATTATACAGTGTTTTAAACTATCACGGTTGTTCACTAAAGTTATATGATTATTTACGGGATATTTACCGTGGTAAGGTTGTGGAAGGAGCTCCCGATATTTTGGCGCAGTTACATGCACCATGTAACCATGTCTTCCCGTGAACATATCTCGTAAATAATCATATAACTTTAATAATTATACACGCTAACACAAGTTCTTACCCGAAACGTATGTACCTTCTGTTCAGAACCTAACCTAACCTACCTTCTGTTCCAGAAGCATAACCAACCTTTCTTAGTAAGGAGTTAGGGAAAAAATCTTGCAGTTTAGTTAAAGCGTGTTGAGCCTTTTTTGTAACGGAGGGGAATCTTCTAATGAATTATTTTTCTCCTAAAGAATTTCTACATAGGCTTACACCTACAAAACCCATTGATGGCCATTGGCCTGCCTCTATACCAGACAGAGGGCTCCGCCTCCGTATGAACGCACCGGTCCCCCTAGTATGCTGCCCGAGGAGCCTGTTAAACCTAATCTAAAAGAGAAAATACAAAAACTACAATTAATCTACAGTATAGCTGCCTAGCATCATTTTAGAGATCATCATCTTAGATACGTCATCAAAAACCAAAACAGTTACAAACCATTTGCAAACATAAAAAAAAGTTTCATCACGTTTCAAATGCATAACCCAAATTTATGGCGGGTATAAAAAACGAATCTATGTATACAGTTATCTATCGAAACATATCTTCTTTGAGGCAGGACCGGACTGCCGAGGTCAATAACCGCCTGCATCTCGTGTTTTTTTTGCTGAATAGAATTAGAAAAACTCGATGTGGCAGATGGTTAAATTTGCGGTCTACGAACTGTTGTAAAACCATTTACGGCACGAGGCTTGAATATGACACTAATAAAACGATCCAGAATCTAGATTGTAGAGAATTTAAAAGAGATGAGATTGTGGTTAAAAAAAATGTGTCTGAATGAAACTACTTAGAAATCAAGATGGTAGGTACTATTATTTGAAGTCCTGCTCAAAGTATATTTTTTTTAAAAGCTGCTGCTTGTAGAACTGCTGAGAAGAATTAAGAGACCGATTTAAAAATGATGGATGCTTTTGCTTAGCAATAGGCAAAACAAAAAAAAATATGTTTATCTATGACTTTAGTCTTCTTTTTCATCAGTTCCATCCCCATAGTTCCAATCTGGGTGTCTTCAAATCACGCGTGAATCGGTTTCTTCCATGCAAGCGTGCTCCATCATAGACCGCATCATCGCTTTACCACAGGCGAGTTGGCAGTCAAACGCAAGCCTATTAATACATAAAAAATCTAGTAAGCATACAATTTTAGTTTGGGTTTCTAACTTGAAACTGGAGAAAGTGAAAAACCCCGTAATGTCGAGTTCAAAGCCCCGAAACCAATCATCATTAATTTCGCTTCTTCGTCACGATCACGAAGATTGAATAAAACGGTTGCTTCTGGTTATTTGGTAAAAAAATAGTGGATACCTAACATAAAAGAAGTATTTTTTCCGCTAAAATAGCTACTAAAAGTATTTTAAAGAAAATTTCAGTTTCATTAAGCAAAATAGTGTTTTTTGAATGTAAAAAAAAGAACGTTAACATTAATAAACTATAATAGAAAACATGGTCTCCATTATATTGTGCATAGTAATTAGTATTGCTGTCCGATTCGGATATTTGAGCCTACGTAAGTAATTGTGCGGAAATTGTTAATTTGGCACTTTGTATCAGCCATTTTTACAACTTCAGTGCGTAGCATCATAATAATGAAACACTGAAATTCTTTCACTTTGAGCACTGGTGCGGCTACAACAGATTTCCCCCCAGCCACATGGTGGCTGAGCATGAACAAATTATAAAAAAGGCCCAATTAGACCCATCGACAAACCAGGATAGAGCATTCAGGTGCAGGTTGACAAAGAGAACCGATTCCATCTAAAGTGTGAATGGGAACAGAAAAAGTTAGATATTTGACCAATCCAGTAGCTCTATCTTACGGAACGTATCTCTTATCTCATCCGATTTCGCGTAGAAGTTTATAGGTAACACAAGTCCGGTTGCAGCGGCACAGAGACCTCGTCACAAATATTCCAAAAGAATTTGACTGGAAGTTCGATGACCCACAGTCTTTGCTTACAACCACATAAAAACCTCGTACATGCCAAATTATTTGCTATTTTTCTTAGTCTTGGTGTCTCAACCTCAATGCAAGTCCGGTTGTGGTGGCACAGAAACCTCATGCGACGTTCAAACTGGCTGGAAGTGCAACGGCCGGTAATCTGCGAAGGCAATCAAAAGCGGACAACACTGACGGACTACAAAAGCAAGGAAATGAGGGAAACATCAATACTCACAGCAAAGTTGAAAGAGCCGCAAAATCAACCTTATTGTTGTGGCGAAAAGAAGTCGTGCATAGCATTTTTAGATTTTAAAAGGCACAATTTGCGTAAGTTCACAATACCTCTGCAATAATTGCACGAAGAGAACAACGACCCCGGTCTGTGAAGGCAATCACAGATGAACAAATTGGATAAAATTTACAACGAAGCGCGGAAAACGCTAATTTGCTTCAAGGTTTGTGATTACAATTAGCAAGACATTTACGCCCGGTTTCTGAAACGCATGTCAAATATTGAATTGGTCAACTGATTGTCACAATTAACAATCTGTCAAACATCTGCGGGTTTCTGAAAAGCTAGTTACCGTAAAATTTATTAATTATCCGTTGACAAGAGATTTATTATTTCGTATGGCCACCCTTGCTAAAACCAGTAACCTTCATTCACTCACTTATGTTTTGTGTATGTCTCTACCTTTTGAAGTTTTGACACAGTATAACAAGAAGTGACAATTCAACTTTTTAAAGTTATTAAAAATATAAGATGGCAGAATTGTCACACTATAGTCGCAGAGGCCATAAATCCAAGAAGTAAAGTGAAAATATAAGATTATATTTACATGAAAATTTCTTTCGAAGTTTTCTCTTAATTATCGAAAATAAATATGTCGCGTAAAAACTATACGGAGAGAGAAAAAAGAGAGCTTATTAGAAATCTATATGTGCATCTAGAGGTCTACCAACTCTGCCAAGGCCGGATGACACTTTGGCCTATAGTCAACTCTCGACGATATCACCACACCACCCACCATTCCGCAGTGTACTAGTTCTATGCCTGAAGTACATTTTTCTCAGAGGTCAGTACGGAGGAAACCCATGTTCCTTGGAGTACGAAAGTTGAGTGAGTTGGATGGCATTCCGGCCAGTTGTCCTTAAAACTTAATTAAGCTCCCGAGTTGACTCCAGTCTGAACACGTCTTTTCCAGCTTTTTTATTCAACTGGAAGGCCCTAGTCCAACCGTTCCCTAAAAATATACACGCCTATTGCAAGGTGATGGAGTGAAGTGGTAAACACCCACCAGCTACTCGGGTACCTGGAAATACACCAGCTCATCAGTAATCGCCAGTGCGGAAATAAGAAACTGGTTCGGTTTTCTTTTAGTTAGCAATATTTGCTTATAATTTATTCTGACACTCTGTTAATTGGTAGATTTTCGCTAATTAGCTAATTGAGTAATAACAAGCCTTTAACATGCGAAAAACCTTTTCGGAAACCCATTTTTTTTTTAAATTTTTTTTTATTGTAGATTTGACATTTGCGTTAATAGACTGTCACATGAGATTTTCAGCAACCCAAAGCGGCATCTTTACTTCACAATAGCCATAAATTAAGAGTTGAAGTTGAATACGTTTGACATTGCATTAACAAACTTTTGAGTAATTTTTTCGCTAATTTGCGTTTCAGAAACCGGCTGTTAATCAGTCAGTAGAACTTTAAAATTAATTGAGAAGAAAGATAATTAAAAGTTTAAACACTGCTGAAAAAATGAGAAGTTAATCATACACCCACGATCAAGTAAAACGGCAAAAAAACATAAATTAATACTATCATATAATTTAATTGCGTGAAGTATTACCGTTTTATTCTCAAACAGAAGAACAAAAAACAGTATACGTAAAATAACACAGTGTAATGGCAGAGTGAACAATGGACAATTTATATTTTTTGTTCAATTACCGAAATGTCGGTCACAAGCGTCACATAACTGCGCATGACACAATACAACTCAAGTTCAATACTTTGGCAACGAACATAGATTAGGAGACCAAGAGGGTCATTCACTACAAACAGGAAGGTAAAAATTCGAAATCAATCTGAAAATCATTATAAATAGTAGAAAAGTTAAAACAGTAATGATGATACTTATTGACAAAACTAATTAAAGAAATCGTAGAAAGATAAAACCTAAAATTTCTTTAGTATTAAAATCCCGCTTAAAATGACAATAATATTTTTTTTCATGTTATGCACTCAGATTTTGCTTAATCTGTAATATCATCCACACCCTTATGCAATTAACGTACGTAAATACCGACATATTATGCATTTCTATGATTCAAATATCATTGCTAAAACCCATTACTTATTTGTAGTCTAAGCTTACTTGTTAGCAATTGGCTCACAAACGTTCGAACCCATTTCGAATGCGATTCACACGCGGTTGTCATGAATATCTTCGTGAATCATATATGTAAATTAGATTCAAATCTCATTTATCTCTTGACTGTGCAACCTTGCTTCAGATGCAAGCTTAAAATGACACGAATTAATACGTTTCTCACGTAGGAGCATAGGTAATGAATTGTGCAAAATGAAAAATAAGAAACATCGAAATGCTTTTAGATTTCTCGAAGTAACAGGCTCTCATTTATCAAGAAGATAGTATTTTTCTATCAGTAAGGTTTTCTAGGGTCATCATATATACTTACCTACACTTATGCTGGTTGATTTCAACCGTCAATCAATCACCTTTATTCCTTATATATCTCGCTTTATTCTATACCTCTGAGTGTAGTGAACGGATAACTAAGAAAACATCCATTATGATTTAAGCGTGTACTGCGGAGCATAGGACTCTTGCTATATTGCTAGGATGGATATATTGCCACCATCGTGAGTCGAACCAAGACTCGATGAGCACAGGACCGAGGCAGATGGCATAGCAAGAGAGAGGCCTATACCCAGCAGTGGGATAAAGAACTCTATAGATGATGCTGATGATGTGTGTTACGCTTAAATTTACTAAATCTAGGTATTGGGTTTTTGGGCAATTTCGAGAAGAATGGTTCATCTCATCTGTAAGTTGTTCTTTGATGGCGGCAGTGTAGGCGCGACTGGCTCCATCTGCTGTTACCGTTACTCGACACAGTAACCGCGAAGCTCGAGATTAATGGCAAACCTGCGCCGGCGCTGGGCCAGGGAGGGTTCGATGGATAGTGCTTCTGGAATACTTATGTACCTTTAAATACCTTATTTGGAACGACTACTCCGTGTTTTGCCTCGTTCTTTATTTGAATTTCATCTGTTGTAGCTTGGCCTAGAGAATTAATTCTAGGGAGCCATTACACGATTTCTAAACTAAAAGCCGCATTACTATTATTCATTTTACTAAACCTTAACCCACATCACATGTACGACCATAAATGTTGATGATTTTTTATTATTACGAATTCGATACAAATAAGTAGCAATAGAAAATACCTATTTAGAGTCTGTTCAAAAAGAAGGATTTGGCCAAAACGGAGAACTCGAACTAATTTTAAATGGCAATCCGCCTCTGCCGTGTGATAAATATCAAATTCAGCTAGCTTGAGCTGTCCTATCATCGTGTTGTTTTGTTGAGTGAATTTGAATGTTATTTATTGATATATTTGTCCATTCAACCACAATCCAAGTCTCCTCTCTTTCTGAATCTATCCATATCTCTAAAGTAAGACAATGCTCGAAAGATAGGTGAACCTAAGTTATGGCACCCGGTCTCGTGCCAAACCAATCTCGTCCAACGAAAATTCAGCGCACCCTTATCCAATGAATAAATTCCTGACTCTATGCAGATATACTGGCTTACAGAAATATTTCCTTCTAAAGAAAAACGACAACGGCTTTCAACTTCTTTGTGTGGTAATGCAATATTTACTAGTATTGAGTAAAAGCATAAAAACACTATGAAAAACTTATTAGTAGTTACTTACATAGTGTAATTACTCATTTTATACATGGTTGTAAGGAAGAGTATGCTAAGCTCAAAGAGGTTCGTTATACTCATCATTCTGAACAAATTTTACTATGGGACTAACCCATACATTTTGTAGTGTCAATGACCGTTTTCTATGAATCAGCTGTTTTTTTTGCGATTTCATGTTTGTCCTCATAGTAAAAGTTGTTCATAATGATGAGTATAATCAAGTTAAGGATCCATTATTGATCGTTCTTGGTATAATGGATCATTTTCGGTTTAGTATATATAGGATTCTAAAGTAATATACCATTAGTATATTACTTTAGAATCCTGTAGATTCTGATGATCCAGTTGATTAATAGTAATCGTACGATACAGAAAATATTTTTCTAAAAGTTAAAAACTATTTAGTTTGATAAAGTTACCAGTTAACACAAATTCATGAAAAATTTCAATTTGAATCAAACTAGATTTCTAACATTATTTTAGTCTAATTCACAAAGAATTAAATTTAAACACTAAAACTACTTTAAATTAATATACATATGTAGAAGGTATATAACATTCAAAATAAAAATAAAACTAATTCAAAAGTTAAAAAGTGATATCAACAAGTAACTGCTTTAATAAGTATCTTATCTACAACTATCAGGGGTATACCCTGATCTCTATTATGTACAGTTTTAATTTTTCCGCAAAAAAATCTTGTGGTTAGTTTTAAAAGCCACTTGCTCTACTGAACATGCCCGTACTCGTATTCCTAGGTATTTACAAAGCTTTTTCCTTATGTTCGTGATAATTATATGAGATAGTTTCTGCTAACTTAATCAGAGAATCCGGTTCAGCGGGCAGTGTCCCAGAGGATATTCTGGTAAATTGGTGAAGTGGTCATTAGTACAACAGGCATAGCAACAAATAGATGAGGCTATTGGTTTTGCCCGAAAGGATGAATTTTATGTAGAAACTTAAGATCTGCCAGTAATTCAACGCCAAGCGGTAGTGTGCAAACACTACTGTGTTCCGGATTGAAGGGCAATGTTTCCAGCGAAATTACAGGGCACACATAGATTTGACATCTTATATCTCGGGGTGACGAGCGCAGTGCATTGCCATCCAGGGTTTTGAATTGTTGAAGATCAGAATTCAGAGTGGCGTTAAGCTGTTATGGGCAAGCGTGAAGTGCCATTTGGCGAGCGACTTAGCTCATCTCGTCACTCAGTACCATAAAAAAGAAGTTTTTGTACAAAAGCCCAAAACCGAGTGATTTTTCAAATTTTGTTTATATCTATTCAGAATCGGCGTGCCTACATTTTATAATATTTGATGGCATTAAACTCTCACCCGATAAAGATGAACATGGCTATCAAAATCGTTTTAAATGAATGCTCTGATGACATTGGTGTACCGTGTAGTATGTTGGAAGAATATAATCGTTTTCGCGTCATCGTTAAAACTGCAAACACTCTTTTATTATATGTGTACAAAACGTTTGACATCTATTTATAACGTTGGAATCAGTTCAATGTTGAATAAACTAAATGACTTTGAAGATACAGAGTCGCGGAACTAGGATGTTGTGATGTCTAGCTTCTATATTTATGAATATTTTTATAATCATCATTATTAAAGAAGACTGGAAATATTACTCAAGGTTAAAAACATTATCATGAAGATGTTGTTTACACGTATCTAAAAAACTTTAAGTATCTAATGTGAGATTTTAAAAACCTATGAGTAGGTGTATACAATCCTAGGGAATTTATTCTCAAAGGTAAAAATAATTACGCTTGCATTCTACGCATAACATAGCAGTCATTTAGTCGGCAGAAAAAATAGTTATCATATTGTGTAATTATGTATTAATAACTAGTTCTGTTGGCCGCGACTTCGTACGCGTAGATTTTCATATAAACTTGCAACCCTTTTTTCCTCCCTTAATCCAGCCCTTTCACAAAGTAACATAGCCTGTACTTTAATCTGGTTATGGCTTAGCATATTCGTGAAAACTGTGAAATCCGTCCAGTGGTTTAGGAGATGTGGGGACAAACAAACAAACAAAAATCTAAAAACAGTCTTAACGTGTTCAGCTGCTTGTTTTAAAACGCCGTGTGTGATTTTTTTTGTTATCTCGCAAGTACCGATTTATTATCTCTACGTTTTATTATATGTATAGATATAGATAGAAGATATAGATTAGTAATTTTAAGTAATGCTTTATGTTCTTTTTGTGAGAAAAGCACTATCCAAAGACAAACTTTCAACACCCATGTTCCTACCTAATCAGCATCATATTTAAAGTCATGGTTAAACTTTTTAACTTTGACCAAAGATAGACAGTACAATTTAGGATAAGAGCATACCATATATGTGCGTATCTGTTGGAAGTTACTATCATAATATGTATAATACTTGCAATACCTACCATCGAAAAGTGGGCCAAGTTTGTCTCACTATGTTCGCTCGGCGAAACTTTAGCGCGACCGGTCGGTCGGTCGTTGAACCTACAACCTACTCCCTCCCTACCTCCACTCACGCTGGATTTCGCGATCTTAGAGCTGAGGTGATTCGAATGTTAGGCTTCTGTTCTAGAGAATAATAAATGTCAATTTAAAAAATCTACTTCAAAATTTGTATATACGCATTTTCGATTACTTGGTTGACATATTAACCGACCTCAAAAAGGTGCACTGATTTATCCGCCAATTATGAATTGATTTTGATGATTCCTTTTTTGTTTGATAGGCCATACTTCAAAGAAGCCCCATAGAAATTTCATCAAAATCGGTGTGATAGTTTGGTTTTTAAATCAAAATAACTGAAAAAAATATGTCGTCCAAGTAAACAAAATTGTGTATTTACTAATTTTGAAGTCAGTTTTTTAAATTGATAATTATTCGCAGAAAAAAGATTTTGATAAAATATCTATGAGATAAATCTGAAAGTTATATCCTTTTAAATAAAAAAAAACAATCCAAATCGGTAACAAACATAACAAACGTTAAAAACCCCCTCCTATTTTGAAGTCGGTTAATAAACGGATAAACTGTCAAGTTAATTATCTCTTAAGAGCTGACTAGAAGACCGGGTATGATAACGTCATTAAAAAGTGCCCTAAGGAATTAAAGGTAAAGGCATTGGAAATCATTTTGGAGTAGTAATGCATATCGTTTGAAGCTCAGATCAGACACAGAAGTGAGATATGGTAAGGTGGCGTGGTGAATGCGAACGCATCAAGCCTAAATGAATTGATGTCTTTAGCTCACCCTACAGACGATCTTGGCGTCCTTTTTTAGCATGTGCTGTGGAGTATTAGTTAGGTAGTTCATTGGTTTCGCTGCAAGTTTCTGTTGTATTATTAGTAAGTGTGCCGTACTTACAGATTTAGCGAAAAGCGGTTTAATGGTATAGGTAAAATAATTCTCAATATATAATAATATCTAATAATAAAAAACCGGCTTTATCAGAACTGCACCAAATTAAAATGGAACCAAATGGGAAGCACCAGATTTCAAATAAAAAAAGAATCAACAAAATCGGTTCACCCAGTCAAAAGTTCTGCGGTAACAATCAAACAAAAAAAAGCAGTCGAATTGATAACCTCCTCCTTTTTGAAAGTCGGTCAAAAAGTGAAAAAACTTTCAGGAATTTGAACACGAACGACAATAGTGTGTTCGTGTGTCGTAATTTTTATTCAATATCATATAAAAAGTTGATTATAAATAGAGCCCATCATAGACAACAAAATTAAAATTTGTTTAAAAATGTATAAGTTGTAAGTATTTTAATTTCATGCTAGACAGAGAGCGCTCTATAGCACGTGATGACGTCAAGCCGTACGCTTTGCGAGAAAAGAATTTCATGCTAGACAAAGAGCGCTTTATAGCACGTTATGACGTCAAGTCGTACGCTTTGCGAGAAAGGAATTTCGTGCTAGACAGAGAGCGCTCTATAGCACGTGATGACGTCAAGCCGTACGCTTTACGAGAAAGGGCATTGGCTCTGTATCTCCACAAAAAAAAATTAACTCTCAATCTCAGATATTTATCAGTCAATTTAATTTATTTTTTCAGTATGTGTAATGTATTTAGTTATATTCTTCGCTAAGCCTGTTATTTGCAATAAACGAAACATTAGGACACATGCCTATTGTACTAACGCATATCTTCCTTATTTGTCTGATCTAAGGGGGTAGCATGTTTGCAAGAAATATCCAGCTAATGATCAGAAATAGAGGTTTCTGGCCACGTGCCAGCTTTTCACAATATAGTTAGGTACTTTATGAATTTGCCCTTCAATTTAGCTCAGCAAGGACTTGTTTCCTAATTTTACTTTGAGTAGGTATATTTGCGTTAATTACGAGTTCAATACCTACAGCAAATTTTGCTGAGGGTAAGGAATTATCATACATTATAAGTACAGGCAAAGATCCCTTGGCTCTTGAAAAATGCCGGAAAAATAAAAATAAAAATACGAGTAAAGTTCGGCTAGTAACATTTACAATTTACACTAACATTGTACTCGTAAAGAGACAGTGTTTGTGAATTTGTGTGTTTATACTTGTAGGAGGAACTAATGAACCGATATTGAAAATTCTTTCACTGATAGAAAGCTATGCTATGCTAAGGTAAGCTATGTTGGGTTCACAATGCGGACAAAGCTGTGAGCGAAAACGAAGTGGTTGAGTTTGTAGAACTTCCCTATGTATTTAATGTAGGGCCTAACATGTATTCTTAACTGACTTCAAAAAAAGGAGAGGGTTATTATTATTATTATTATTTATTGAGAATAAAAACGGACAAATTCCACTAACATTTATCTCACAAGGGTTCTCAATTCAGTTTTTTAAAATGGTTTTTTAGTTAAAAATTTGATTAAAATTGAATAAAATTGATGAATTGATTTTTATCTTGGTAATATTAAAAAAAAAAAAAAAAAAAGGGACAAATTAATACCTAACTACTAACTAATCTATGAAACCGCTATCAGTGGGAATTGTTCCCAAAATGCTGGCCTCATTACCACGTTGTATGGCAATATTGGAAATGCTCAATCTTTGAGCAAAGTAGAGGCCGGCAGTAGTTCTTTTTTAATTTAAAGGATAATATATATAGGTACTTTTAGATTGGTCCCATAAAAATATCACAGCAATTGGTTTAGTAGTTTGACTTCAAAATAACTGGAAAATTCGGTTACTTGAATGACACCATTATTATGCCATCTAAGTATCCGAAATTGCGTATTTCACTAATTTTGTGAAGTCGGTTATTTAAATGATAATTTTTAGAAGTACTGTTTCCCGGTAGGTAGCTAAAATATTACAGTTTCAGTTACAGCGATCTTGTTTCTCTCTTTTTCGATTGTTAAGCCTTTAAATGTGTTTATGTATTGAAAATGTACCATTGCAACCTTAGCTCCGAAAAACAAGGGAGATATGCGTTAGTACAATAATTAATGTTTTCTTGTTTTTTTTTTTACTTTACTGCTACGTACGGCTACGGCTCACTTACACATTTTTATACTCACTAAGAAACTTGTAGCGACAGCAATACAGTAATACTGCCCTCATAAGCCCAAGAGCGATAACTCAAAAAAAAGAGATTTCTGTTTTTTCGCGCATCTGATACCTTACAAAATTTCGCACCAGATGGAGTAAGAAAAATAACCGTATCTACTTTGGAAAATTGAAATAAAACTCTAAAAAAATATTTTTTTCTGTTAAAACTCATGTAAAAACTATTAATTCTAAACGAAATGACGGTATGTCATATAAAACACACAAACAATAACCTTGGGTTTTTAAACATATTGGTCCTAACATAGGCGCATAACTGAAAATAAATTAAATTATACGTCATTAAGGTAACGAAAAATCAACTTTCACAAAAATTCGATTTTCTCGAAATACACCTAGGCTGAGATACCGCTCTTGGGCTTATGAGGGCAGAATAGTCCACATATAAAAAGGGCAACAAGGTCTGCAGGGTTAGTTCCTCTAAATACATCAAGCCCAATTTAGGGCAGATTAGTTCGCACTCCACACGCCTCCTTACCATTTTATATCCTTTGTTTTTCAAATATGATGTTGCAACATTGTAAGATTTAGCTGGAATAAATACTATTTATTCGTACTAAATTGCAGTACTTTATAGTGATTGTCAAGAATAGAATTTACACTTCATAGGTTGAGTAGTTTATGTTACGCCCACGAGTTTATAAGCTATGGAGTTCAGACGCTGAGTAGACAGATAGACACGATATATGATGTCAGATTTTCTTCATCATCACCATCAGCCAGTAAACGTCCACTGCTGAACAAAGGCCTCCCTCTTAGAGAGGGGTGTTGCCTTAATCCCCACGCTTGGCAGGTGGCTTGGGGATCGCAGTGTGTTCACCGTGTACCAATAGGACGCTGCTGTACACCGTACGGTGGTTCTGGTCGCAGTTTTAGGACATACCCGAGTCAGATTTTCTTTAAGCATATAAATAAACAGACATTGGTACATTTACACTCGTATATTGCACTAATGCCCAAACTAGGTGTGGAATACACCAGTATCTTGGGAAATAGGTCTACCCGTTTATAAAACATTTTTTTTGTACACTTCGTCATTTTAGTTAGTTATTATTATTATTTATTGAATGTAAATTTATATTTCAGAGTTATTCACCTACAGTCTAAAGTTAAGGTTATATAATACAATACCGTGTAGCTAGTAGAGTGCTTTTCATGAAAGAAGTTCTACGGCAAATAGCTGAACTAAATTTCCATATTGTAGTTTGCCATCTTTTGCCATCGTTAAAGAGTGTACGATGTCTAAAGTTGTTAAAAGTGCTGCTCGAGAAATGATTTTGATAGTGATTGATACGTGAAGACAGCACCGCGTCTGCGGGGACTTCTTTCATGAAATTTAGTCTTTCTTCTGAGTGAAAAGCACTCTACCTTTTGCTATGAGAATTTCGTCATTACGCCATTTCACATTTGCTTGAAACTATCTGACCGGACCGACGTTGTCGTGTCTCATCATCGTTAAGTTTTCTGAAATTTTCCAGTGTTCTTAATTTTTCTTTCCGCAAGTACCTTCTGCAAAGTATGAGAAAACTTTAAAAAAATATTTATGAAATCGCTAAAAAAGTCGATCTAAAGTTATGGCGTGACCAAGGTAAACAGGGATTCGTTTTTATTTATATAGTAGATATAGATAAATAAAAAACACTAGTTTCTACAGACAATTCTCGATACAGACACCTGTATATAGTTTTTTTTTGACATATTATGTTGGACTTTGGAGGGCATGATAAGTTCACATTTTAGTTATTTTTAACCGACTTCCAAAAAGCAGGAGGTTATCAATTCGTCTGTTTTTTTAATGTTTGTTACCCCAAAACTTTCTACTGAGTGAACCGATTTTAATAATTCTTTTTTTATTTATAAGCTGATGCTTCCTGTGTGCATTCCTTTCCTGTCCCATTTTTTATTTGGTCCAGTTCTGACATTTTTATGAAGTTGGTTTTTTTATATTGTTTTTTTTTTTTCGGTGTTGATCGTGTACGATGGAATAATTTACAACTTTTTATTGTACGACATTACCATTACATAATTTGATTAAATTTTAAGGATGTTATTAAAATAGATACATTAACGTTGTATTTTGTTTCAAGATCTCGACGCCCGGAAGTCTTGGGGAGAGACCATTGCTCAACATTGGGAATACACAGGCTAGTGTTGTAGTACAATAACAATTTCTATAGGCCGGCCGCATAACTGTGATATGGCCCGCGACGCTACCGGAGTGCGGGGCAAGACGCCAGAGCGGCCGACCTATAATACCATAACTTACAACGCTTAGCATGTGTTTTCAAATCTTACTTTTTATCATCTTCGATTTAAGAATAACATCATTTTAAATTATTTCATGATGAAAGCAATTATATTATACAATTAAGCAAGCTATTTCGCAAGATTGTAATAATAAAATTATTAGAACAATCTAATAATTAACGATATCTTAGGTTTTTTTGTGATTATTATACACATCTAATAAAATTTAGCAAAAGCTTTTAACGGTTTTTATCGCGTGTACATATTCTAATATTAAAATTTCAGAAGATTCCCTTTTTTTGCAGTGAGCGTGGTCACAGGTAGACTCTGAGATCAGACAAATAAGGGAAAAATGATAAGGTGGTGTGGCAGGTGCGACGCATCCGGCTTCAATCAGGCTTGATACCTTTAATGAAGACAACCTTGCTGCCCTTTTTTGCGTGTAGACTATTAGTCAGTTTATTAGTGTCACTGCAAATGTTTTAGCGTGCGTGAAAATCTTGAGTTGTGCCGTATTTACTGTACAGTTTTGCTGTTTAGCGGTATAGTGAAAAAAAAAATGGGAGAAACACGGAGACATCATTTGAACACGAACCATAACTAAACTAAGGTATATTTTATTTTATTTTTTTATTGTAGATTAGGCTTCCGCTTGCCCGCCAACTCGCCTGATGTTAAGCGATGATGCGGCCTACGGTGGATCACGCTTGCCTAGTAGAAACCTATATTTCCCTTGTTTGTCTGATTTGAGGGTAGACTAGATGACGGAAGTCTATAGAAATGATATGAGACTTCCCTTTGTACGCGTAGTCGCTAATGGTGTGTATAGGTAAAAAAAGTAATGTAATAAACGTTCATTAAAAATATTTACGGTTGTTCAGTACATACAGTTATATTATTATTAACGGGATATTTACCGTGGTAAGGTTGTGAATGGAGCTCCCGATATTTCAGCGCAGTTTCATGTACCATGTTCACGAAAAGACTGAAGATTGCGGGTGGAACAGTTCAAAGTTACGGACAAAGCGATCTACCCTCTTCTAGTATTAGGTTGTCCTAAAAAAAAACATCAAAATGTGTTCAAAATAAGTACATACGCGGTGATATAGTGGCTGTGTTTTGTTGGCACTTAGGTTCAAGTTCGAGTTCCAGTGATAATCGTAGCAAAAGACTAAGGAAGAGGGTAGATCGTTTTGTCTGCAACTTTGAACTGTTCGACCAACCACCCGCATTCTTCAGTCTTCCCGTGAACATGGTGCATGTTACTGCGCCGAAATATCGGGAGCTCAACTCACAACATTACCATGGTGAAAAGTATTTAATTTCAGTAAAAACAATCTTCTCACATGGTAAAGTGTGATCAGATTGTTCCCTTCCTGAGTTAAGATACGACTGTAAAGTAACATAGATCCAGCCAAGTTCCAGTAAATAATGTACTATTTAGTTGATACATAAATTCGAGTATTTACGCTTCCAACACAGCACAAACACACATTAAACTTAGAGCATTCACGCTTCAGTTTAATGCTTCCACATTCATTACACGCTTAGGATACGACTGCACTAGGATGGCGCTAAGAATGGTTTAATATTCGTTTGAAATTACCCACTTCATTTATTGTGTTGTAGAGGAACACGTAAAGGATTCGTCAAGCACAGGCGTTCCCACAAAATGTATAGGTATCTATTGCCCTTTGTCAAAGTACAGAATCACGCGGCCTTGCACGATACAGACGTAGGTACAGTACCTATACAGGTTTGCGCGAAAAGGGTGAGCTAAGCCAAAAGGGGTTCGTTATACAATCCTTGGTCATCATCATGGATAACTTTCAACATACGGGACCAACCCCGAAATCATGAAAAAAAAAACCCAGCTGCTCAAAAAAACAGCCATTCACACTCAACAAAATGTATAAAGCAGCAAAAACTTCTTTCGTGGATATAGGATTGGTTCATAGTAAAAGTTATTCATAATGATGGATATAACTGACCCCTTTCGGGTTAAACACCCTTACCGCGTAACCCTGTAGATGTATGTTTACAATATTGCCCATTTATAAATTGATTTTATCTATTAGAAGAAGAAGAGATTATATATATATATATATATATAATATAGAAGTTGTGACGTGTGCGAAATGCCCTTCCTAAAAAAACAATCGAAAAATATGTATCGCTTGGAAGCAAAGAATGAAATTCCCTGCATGCCGTCATCCTAGTTTCCTGGGAATTATAAAACGGGAATCTTCAAGGCTAGAGTGATTCGTTTGATTCTAGATCGACGTGCTTCATCTTCAGCCTCCGTCGCTTATCATCAAGTGACTTAGTGGGCAAAAGACAAGTAAAAAAATAATGTTTTGTTGGTTTTCCCAAATTTAACTAGGCATTTGTGGAATTGGTCATTTTGAGATATATGGTTTTTAGTGGACTCAGCTTTCATTTTGAGAATTGGCATTCTGCACCTTAACCCAATAGGTATTTTAATGTGCAATAAGGTTTGATTTAGTTTTTTCATTAAAAAGAGAGTATTTAAAGAGGGCATGAGCAGGCCACATCCCTCGAAGAATCGATAACCGATGGGGAAGACAGGCTCTTACGTGGAGACCACGAACTGGAAGATAACGTAGATAAGTGTCCCACTAGATGGACCAACGACATCGTGAGATTCACGGATGTCATCCAGTGGATGCAGATGGCAGGTTGTTATTTAATGTAGCGTTCTAAAGTAGCTCATGTATATTTTGACATGACATGTATATCCACGCAACGATTAAGAAAAGTTATGGACTCCGTACACTGACCTCGGTTTCGACTTGTTCGGCCCAAATTTTCACTGCATTCTTTTACTAGCCGCTGCATTCATGTACTACAAATTAGCTAACGCAACTCTAAAACGATTTAAAATTGAAATATCAATATACGCAAATTAAGTTAGTCATGTTAAATAGTGCGGCTTAGTGTGGTTTTCCCTTTACTTATAGTCCCAACATTACGCGTGTTATTTGTTTTGCTAAACAGAGTCGAGTGAAATTACTATCTTCGACTATCTCTGGCGCTCGACTATATTTTACTTTGACGTTGACTTTTACGCTCTCGCACGCATTAGTATAACCGTCGAGCATTTAGTGCAAAGTATTATTTTTAGACGGCTAATGGGTGCTACCATTTGTTTTCTAAATAGTCAATGATTTATCCGATTCGTAATTGTTGTGTACCAATTATATTATATTACAAATTATTTCTTCTTTAAGTCTCCTCACATTTAGTAGTCTCATAATCTAGTATTATATAATTCGTTTTGTCTTATAATTTCATTATATTGAATCATGATTGTATTTATATATTGCTTCTATTTAGTTAAAAGTCACTTGTGACGGTATTTGATCTAGATCTACACATTTATTATATGTATAGATTATCCGGAGAAGGGTTTTGTTACGCCATAACACAGGTTACCTGGCTTGGGGAAGCCTTGTTACCCAAGCCAGGTAACCTGTGTTGATCCTGGAGTATTATTTATTTAAAGAACAAATATTTTGAAAAAAAAAACGATAACGTTTGTAGACACCAAACATATTTTCATTTTATTTCATTTTAATGACAGTAGACTGATTTCACACATAATGACGTTACGCATAAAGATTAAAGACACATGCCTAGGCGAAATGATACTTATTCGAAACACAGTCAACAAGTTCTTATTCCAGATAGATGCAAAAAAATAAACAAATAAATATGTCAATTTGATAGACACACAACCTAAAAAATACAGATGTCAATGTGAGAGTTTTTTTTATGCACGATTTTTTTACTATACAGAGTAATTTGAAGACAAAACTTATCAACGACTTTACTTAACGACCCTTTTCATTAGATTATGCTGGATGCCATTACGCTGGAAGTTTTAATTAGTAAAAATTACTAACCATAAAATGTTTCGTACATATTACTAAACAAATCGCCATTTATGCTTGCCGTTTTACAAAGTCCATCTTGTTCAGATATCATTTTTTTTATATATATTTTAAAACACTATTTACAACCATTTTATGATCACACGACTACCATTGCAATCAAATGATCGTCTCGACATTCCCTGCCGTGAGCGGTACCAATATGCACTTATTCAAAATGACAAACACTGTAATACCAGGCGACAGTCATTCGAGAATAAATGGTACTTTACATTGAGGTACAGACAAAAGAAGATGAGAGGGAAAATATTGAAAAAAAAAACATAATTAACTTTTACACAAATTCCGATGTTAATTACAGCATGCATGGGTTGTGAGTTCGTGACGTCATATCATTCGTTCTAATCTCAGGCAATTTATCCATCGGTATTAGGTTTGGTTGCGCAATGGGCATCTGACCCACAGATTTAGTATAAAAGTACTATATGGTTCCTGCGTACGATGTTTAAAAATCTCATGGCATTAGTGCTTTGCGCTTAGCAAGAAAATCCGCCTTGTTGTATCTATGGCGTTCAGTTAAAACCTCATGAGATCCTCACTCAAAGATACTTGATATTTATTCGCAGCTAGGATGTTATAAGCTTAATTCTGTCGCACATTTTGAACAGTTCACATTATGCATCACTTTTTAGTTGTCATCGCGTAACATCTTAACATAACGCCAGAATTTATCGACTGATTGATAATTCTAAAGCAGGTCTTGAGAGTAGCATCGTTGTGTTGTTTGTGAGACCACAATATTGCGTTTGTGATGTAATAATTATGATTTTTATTCGATTTTATTTTTGAGTTTTTTTATTTTTATCATTACAAATAAGTCCGCGTTTGACCACCAACTTGCCTGTTGGTAAGCGACGATGTGGTCGAAAATTAAGCACGCAGGCACAGAATATACCTATTCACTCTTGCCTTGAAAAGGCCCAAATTTATCTCTCAGGAAACAAGCAAGCCGGCAGGTTGTTGCAATCCTTGGCCGTACGGATTAGAAACGAAGAATCGAAACGTTTGGTAGGTACGTATCCAAGGAAAGTCCACAATGTATGGGTAGTAATGGGCTGATTTTTTACTTGTCCTGTAGTAGAAAAGGGATGGTAGGTTAAGGTCGTGTAGCTCCGATGCACATTCTCCGAAATGAATCCTATAGAAAATTGACAGACTCGCTACTTTACGGCGGTGTTCTGGACTGAGAAGTTTCTTAGCCACTAACTTCTCATCGCCTATAAGTCGAGGAGCACGCCGGTCTACCGATTGACGAGCTTCGATCTGGTATTTGGCTGAACCGTCCCAAAGTAGACAGCAGTATTCCACACAATCGGTTGCTTTTAGGCCACGTTTTCGACGACAGCGGCGGGTAGTTTCATAAACAATATCATTACGCCAATTTTCGCTTATTGAAGCGGTTGTATACATCTATACTTATTTTAGTCTGTGTTTCACATAGCATATGCACTTAGATACGCCATCATCTATGCTTAATTAACATATTTCAGTCTCGTCCGAGCCACGTCGAGAACTTAAAGTAGAATCGACTTTATTTTGTCATTCACTGAATGAGCTTTGGACTGCATACGATGCGATATACGAGTAATAAAATTATTCTAATTGCGAAACTGATATCGATGCATTTTGCGGAATAGTTTTGTAATTTGCAACAAATCATAACTAATTACGATGTCAAGATAAGTCCTATGATGTAGATCAGTCTTCAAACTTTTAGACACGTCGATATAATTAGATTTTATGATTTTTTCCCCTTAAATAATGTTACACTCGTGCGCATTCCCAATTTTACATCATTGTTATGGACCTCTCGCAAGTCAGTTTTATATGTGTATGGTGTCTTCAAGTCGCGAGTAAATAGGTTTCTTCTCGGCAAGTCTGCTCCATCCGCAAGTCAAGCGTAAGCCTAAAATAAATGAAATGAAATAAAATTGTTTATTAATCAGATTTGCATCCATAACTTACTAAAATTAAAATACGAAAATTACACATGATGATGAAAAAAAATTTTAATTAAGATTAATCATTACAATAATAAATAAATAATGTAGACTGTCTTAAGAATTACTGCAGCAGATATAGAAAATAAAAAGCGGCCAAGTGCGAGTCGGGCTCACGCACTGAGGTTTCCGTACTACCACTATAATTGTTAACTACTAAAATTGGTTACAGAACCCTAAAAATTACGTAATAACAGAGAACACAAAAAACGACTAGAAAATTTTCAGACATTAGACTTTTGTTGCTTTCACGATAGCAATAAAAGAAGGAAGTATACGATTATAAAATAAGGCATTCATGAATGCATGAATGTTTATTGAACGTTGAGTCTGGTTGAAAACATCTAACTCAGCATTTACGCGTGACGTGCGGCTAGAAATGGCGACTGCTTTTGCATTCATCGGCGCATAGAGCCGCATGCGCAAGTTCAAGGCTGGTCGATTCCCGCTTCCCAACGCATGTGCAATCGCATAGACGTAGTTCAGATTGACTGTACTGGGGGAGATGCCCCTTTCGTGTCTTGACGTTAAATAAGATAGTTTTTATTAATGGTGACAAAAAGCCGGTGACAGTTGTTTGTTGCATCAGTGACATCAGTTTGTATGGGAGTAATGAGGTTGGTATTGTTGATAAACTAATTTCGCTTTAAATTTTCCTCAGAAGTTCGTAGAAGTAGCTAATTGGGAAGGGGAGTACAATGAAGTTGTATTGGTCTTGCCCCATTGCACAAATCCCTGACTACATCTTTGCGCATACGCATTAATTCAGCTCACAAACGCTACTACCACCATTGTCTATCACTCCGCACCGAGGTCGGGGAACTCATAAAGGATTAATGACAGCATTGTGGCGAGTGGTTTTAGTTTTTCATTTTTCTGGTGCCACCTGCGGGCTGGCCTGCAGCCTGCTGCAGTTTATTGCGAGCTGATAGGCGGCTTGCTGGCCCCGTGACGGCCGGATAATTGGAGATTATGTATGTATGCGCTGCATGGTGTGTTAGGCTTAGGAGTTTGATGGGCGTGTTTTTTATCTACATGGTCTTTGAACACAACTGGTTTTTGTGGTTTTAAAATATTACATAAACCGTGTATTTGTGCATTCTTCAGGTTGGGCTTGGGTTTCTTTTAGATAGCAGTACAGTTTTTCCATCATTTTAGTAATGCCTTGACTAGATTTTTTGTAGAATTATTATTGAAATCAACAAAATACTAAACAAATGGATGTCATACTTGCGGTCATAAAAATCCTTATGTGCATGTATGCATACATACGTCTATTTTCCTTAGCAACGTATACATTTGCAACCGATTCATATTTCAAAGCTCTATATTTCTTGGAACATATATTTTTTCTCAAGCACTTCACGGCCTATAAACATCTTTAAAGACAGCGTAGAATACAAAGTATTGAAATTGCATGTGGTTCTGGGCTTCTAAGTAAATGTAAAATTTCAACAAATCGGTTCTTTGAATGTGACCGTTCAATTTGACCTTGTTGCACCGTAGACCAGTGTTGCGCCAAACTGTTTACATAGGGCACTTGCAGAATATTTGCTCGATACGACCCCGGACAACTGCATACAGCGCATTACCTACAGGGCTGGCTCCGGAAAACTAAATAATCATCTTCTATGTCGATTGTAATGAATTTGTCAATGGTATCTATCCAGGACAATTGAGTTAGATAACCTATTTGAACACTTTGAATGGCGTAGTAGGATAATGTCTCCAAATTGAAAAAAAAACACTTCCTTTATCAAACCTTTAATAATCCTTCCATTTTCCTCTTTACTGGTTTGGCTAGTTTGCTCCTTCCGTTTTTTTTTCCGTTATCATCATCATCAGCCATAAGATGTCCACTGCTGAACATAGGCCTCTCCCTTCAACCTCCACACTGAACGAAAACCTGCCATCTGCATTCACTGGATGCCCGCAACTCTCACGATGTCGTCAGTCCATCTAGTGGGAGGCCTATCTACGCTGCGTCTTCCGGTTCGTGGTCTCCACTCTAGAACCTTTCTTCCCCATCGGTTATCGGTTCTTCGAGCGATATGGCCTGCCCATTGCCACTTCAACTTGCAAATTTTAATAGCTATATCGATGACTCTGGTTCTTTGTCGAATAGCCACGTTTCGGATTCTATCGCGCAACTCCTAGCATAGCTTTCTCGTTTTTTTTTTAAATCTTGTTTGGTTATTTGTAACAACCCTATAAAAGCTATTCCATAAATGCTTCTCTATTTTTAGTCAATAACACTATTGGCTTTGTGCCTCATTCAGACCGTACGGCGACAAAACTCAACCAATCAAATCTAGCTGAGCATTTGCATCTTTAAGTTTCTTTATGTACATTCTTTGTAGTGATGATTCTAGCTGCAATTACGTTCATTGGACTTAATGCAATGTTTTAATTAAAAGTATTACTTCAGTGCCAACAAGCTTTATGCCGTTCGACGCCCTGACCACAGTGGCTTTAGTAGTTACTGTACAGCGTTATTGTGCATGAGTGAGTGACTGCATTGACATGGAATCCTTATGTCAATATGTAAACGTATTTCGTAAGGATTGCGTATTTAGCCACATTAGCATTGTCAAAGGATTGCCAATATACTTTGCAGGTTAGTAACTGTACCTAGCAAAATAAGCAATTTGGTTTCTATTCTACGAGAAAACGTGTTTTTCACCAATATTATCAAATCTTTAATTACAAATGTTGGTCATTCCGACAAATTAATTGCTCATAATGCATTTTAATGTAAATAAAGTTCATATTTAAAGTCACAGGGATTTTTATTTAATAAAAAGCTTCCATTTGATGGCCAACTTTTTCATCTACTTCCTCCACAAAATCATTTTGCACATTAATAAGAATTTATTCGTTATGCCAATAAATTATATATACGAACGTCAAGAAGTCATCAACATCCTTTATTACTCTTAATTGTTTTCTCATTATTTGTTAAAGTATGCATCATTCTAATTTTTATTTAATTGCTTTAAAGGTTCACTGGTTTTATGCATTTGTGAAATTCACAGCTCGGTCATTGACGTGGTCGAGCTCGAAAACTTAGCTTTGAAATGTTAATGCTGCCTCTTCCTAGTTGTTTCTTGCTGTTTTCATTTTGTATAATTTATCAAAACCATTTCGGATATTTTTGTTGACAATATCAGAAATTTGGAAATTTTGTTATATGAACGTAAAGTTACTTTATTAACTTAAAATACGGTGATCACACCTTACTTTTCAACTATGTTTAAATGTTATCAATCAAATCAATTTCTTTAAAACAGGATGCTGTCTAAAATAAAAAAAAGCTAAGTTCCTCGATCTCTTGGCTAGCAACCGGCTTGTTCCTACGCTTGTTAAAGCTGGATTGTGGACCGTTGCGGTCCGTCAAAAGAGAGAGGTGGCTAGTAAAATGGTGACTGGGGGAGGCACCAAGACGGCTCATGGTGGCGCATTGTCGCATCGGCCGGCCGAAGTATCGGCCGCGCGGGAACCTGCGCGCGCGCACTTACTCGATACTCGATAAACCAGTGACGAACCCATCGATTAACTTTCGTGTCGATAAACGTAGTACGTTACTTCTTGTGTGCACAGTTTTGCGTTGAATGCCGGAGATAGTGCACGTTGGTTTGTCTTAGATATTGGCGATATCGTGTGTATATTTTGTGTCCTTTATATAATCTTTCTATGAAACGTTAAACTCTGTAAATTTTTATGATTAAATGTACGAGGTAATTTAAGTGATAGAATCGGAATTCATCGTGGCGTCGTGAATTGTTTTGTTGATAGTAAACAATACACGCGACACATTCCTCAAATTAATTAAAATTCTTTCAAGCGAGCTATTAAGCCACTTTTTAGATGGCTTTATTCTGTGTCTACTTGGCAACATGCTTAGGGCTGGTTTATGTACGATTTTTAAATAATAAAGAGTAGTTTACTGGCTTGTTGTGCATTACCGCGCAGGGTTTTGAACTGTTGAAGTTCTAAACTATAGTTGGCACTGTGCTATTATGGGAAAGCATGACGCTTACCATCAGGCAAACGACGTGCCCGTCTCGTTACTCAGTTTCATAATTAAAAAATAATTTGCTGTTGATATAAGGCTTTGTTACGCGTTTTTGTTGTTTTCTTTTCTAATAAGATCCGCAGAGTAATTATTCTAAAAGATCTTTATGACAAAAATCAGTTTTAATATTTGTTTTAATAGTTAGAAAAAATGTTTTCTATTACTAGTACATAGTACGCTACTCGCACACAATAGTGTTCTTACATCACTTATAATTAAAAACGTCATTGGTCACACGTGTGACAATGAAACTTCCTGATTGGTGTACTTTCTTCGTCTCTCCACCCATTACTCTACCCAATGAATAGGAAAGCAGTTCTTGTTGTGTGCTACTTTCCGCCAACTTTTCTTTTAACTTTGATAATTACAAAACGTGGTAATGTTATATTTAAAAACAATGGAATTTTTAACCATGCCTTCAATAACTTTATTGTTTGCTATATAATGATTATAAATCAACAACAAACATCATATAACTTTTTTATTTATTTGAATTTAGTTTTTGTTGTTTTGAAATCAACTTTTAACCGATCCTTCATTAGCTTTACTTTTTGCTTAATGATGATAGAAATCAACAATAAATGACAATTTTATTTTATTTCAATTTCTTATTGGTTTAGTTTGTATGTTTTATCTAATTATGCTTCATTATTTGGGAATTCATTTAATTTTCTTAAATACATTGGCAGCTTTTGATCTTGTCTTTAATAAAAATAGAGAACCGAATTCTTTTTTGACATCGGATAATGAACTTTATCTTAGTAATATCTAATGTCAATCGGTACCGATTCGTTCATCCAATGTTAAGTGATAGTATTTGAATCTGAGCCGTTTGCTTGAGGCGTTCATTGCTTCAATAGCCCAGCTAAAGGGCTCCATTATTTTAATGGTCTATTGCACAAAAAGCAATTGCAGATCGTGCCAGAGGCGATCACGATTTACCTCTTTGCCGTGTTGGATATTTGATAGCCTTTGTCTGGTGTGACACACTTGATAAAACTATAGTTTGTTATTATTAGAAATTGGTCAGTTTCTATATAGTCTCTTTTTGAAGTGATTACAATTGTGGTGAGATATGCAGAGTTAAACGAAACGGTGATACAGATACAAGACAAGAGCAAGTTTTATTATGGAACCAACTGTGAAATCGAGTAAATGAAGTTTTTCTGAAATTGTATTTTTCAACCAACGAAAAAAGGAAGAGGGTGTCTAGTCGACGCGTTGTATAAGTATATATATTTTTAATATACCTATGAAGTAAGTATTGCGCATATCACGAAGCAGTCCGATTTTGATGATTCTTTTTTTATGGAACAGACGTAATTTTTTACGGTATTTCAGGGTTGGTTCATTAGTAAAAGTTGTCCATTGATGAATACAATGCCCCTCTTGGCTTAGTATCACCATACCGTGTAATTCTGAATACTGGTATTAATGTTAGGAGTCGTAGCAAAGGATGTCGATATCAGATTATTGTGGTTTGATTTCATCTATTTACAGGCGATATGTTAAAAACCTATGCATATCCGTCCAAAAATTTACCTTCTTAACTAAATAAAATTAACTTACTCGTTCGCAATTTTTACAAGCAGCCCAATTCAAGAAAGTTCAATGACCCTTGGTTTTATACGATTTAGTGATTATGATAATGTTTATCAGTAAATATATTATAATCAAGTTTGGCGTGACTTAATATTTTATTCATATTCTTAGTACAGGTTTATTTTTTACTAGCATAGCCTCAGATCGTCCAAAAAAGGGAGATGTGCCTTACTACAATTATCGTTCGTGTTCATTTGACTGAAGTCGATTAGTTTCGTGGGCCTAATTCGTGCGGGCCACATCATGTTCGTCCCGTATCTTCCCACTATTTACTTACATCAATGGTCACTTACTAATTTTTCACGCACAATAAGAAACTGGCAGCGATACCAATGAACTAATTAATATTCCACTTGCAAAATAACGCGGCAAGTTCATCTGCAGGGTGAGTAGAGGCATTTAGACTGTATGCGTTCGCACGCGCCAAACCTTACCATATCTCCCGTGTTTGAATGATCAGTGAGCAAAGCTATATATACTTCAGAAATATTTCCTTAGTATAAAAAAAAACAAGTAAATTAAATTCAAAATACAAGAAAGAAAACCATGTATAAAACGGTTTTATATTTTCCTTAAGCAACGCAAAAATATACAGCATCTTTGCAAGGCAATTACTACGTCGTGTTCCAGAAACTATAGGTAGCTACAGCTAATATATAACTAATTATACGTATTCGTATAGGCGCTTTGTTTACATTACGATACAACCAAATATATCGGTCGATATATCTTGTTTCGTTCAATTCAATTATTGTTGTCAATATTTTTGCTCCTTTCCTTCTAAAAATCCTTTTGCAATAACTACATAAGTACTATGGCCGCTTGATGAAACAGAAAAAAAGTGAAATCGAAATCGGTTTAGCCGTATGGGAGCCGTACCATGAAGCTACGATGCCACATACAGACACAGAAATATACACGTTAAACAATGTTTACAGCCAGTGGTATGTTTGCGATGTTTATGCCTTCATTTATTCTCTTATTACAGTTCTGGTTGACTAGAACCATGTTATTACGCTATTTAAAAGACAGTAAAGGGACTAGCAGGTAAAGACAGGGCTTGTTATGATCATGACGCACAAACCTTTCTACGTAGATAGGGATAAGTATCTATAAGTAAAACTGAAATGGTTATTGGAAAAAAATATACATTATGGTCAATTTAATTGCGAGAATAACATAAACAAAATGTAAGCAAATGCAGACAATTTCAAATTACGTATTAATTAGTATGGAAACTGAACCTGACTATTTTTCTTGTAATGTTCTTACTGTGATGTTTATAAAATCCGGTTGTATTGTTACAAATTAAATAAGCACACGATTTATTTTATGCTAAAAGCGTTAAGTTGTAGGTTCCTGTCATGCATACGACTTTAACTTATTTTAATTGCTTTATTAACAAAATTCTCCTATTTCAACTGGTTTGTTATATCACCGTTAATTTGTTTGGTCATAATAAATATAATTTATGAGTGGTTAATGATCTGTTTACTATCTTAGTAAGAGGATTTGACCTTTACTATTTGTTGTTTTTTATTTATTTATAGTTTAACGGGAGTCTATGCTGTAGCGAAATCTGTATTTATGAATACGTTTATCATTTTACAATTTGGATTCAAAGACTGAACCACAAATTTTTAACCCTTACTTTTTTTACACATATTTCTGTAATGTCAAATAATTAAAATTAACAAAAAAATATTTTTGAAGCCTTGAGTACAAGCCAAAGAAACTGTAACTGAGATTACGTTTGCGGTTAACAAGATTAATGATAGCACGTCACCTTGGAAAGCCTCGAAGGTCGTACAAATTGAAGGGACGGGTACTCAAAGTTTTTTTTTCTCGTTTAGTGCTTGACATTCGGTAGCTGGCTCTAAACTGTTTAATGTTTCATTTCGTCTGAAGCTAGTGAGACCCTTTTGTTTGTTTGTGCTTTTAAAGTCAATAATGTTTCTCTCATAACGTGACTTCTCTTACATCGTTCAAGAGCATACAGCGTTCATGTAGGCATATTCATAAAATATAATATCTGATTAGTAGCAAAATTTTTCTGTCTAAAATTTTGTTAAACATTAAAAACCAATATTATTGTTTAAAAAGGCTAGAAAATATTTAGTTACAATTGTGTAGTAGCTATTTTGCATAACATCAAAATAGCTTAGCTGTCTTATATTTTACTGAAGTTTCCCATAGATTTTGTACAGCAGCATAAAATGCGTCATACTTATAAAACTGTGCGTAATAAATTCTACTAAACAACCCTTCCAGCAAAAACGTGCAAGCGTCATATAAGTTGCCTCGATGTAGATTCATTCGTCGAAGCTGTAAATACATCCTCGTAGACACATAGGCTGTCAGTTGAACGATGACGTCTACTCAATAAACTTATTTATTGTCCCATTCTTATACAATGTTGAAGTCTATTACTCCAAGTTCAGTGTTTAAAATACGATGCCAGAATATTTATTAGATATTTGTGCAAGTTGTGCAATTTTAGTTTGCATTATTTCCTTCGTATTAGCTTCTTCATATGCGTGCAATATATCAGTTAATATAGTATTGTGTCTGTTTTCTTTTCATGTTGTAAATTCTTTAATTAAACAACAATTTGTTTTATCTACTAATAACTTAGTGTTGTTTAACCAATCTGTTGGTTAGGGTTGCTTCTATCTTAGTTCACGTTTATCATCAGATGAGCTATGGTATCAAGCGATTGGTTTGTCAATAGTAAAAAAGGTTAGCTGGTTGATTAGTTTTAGTTTGTTTTGTTCGTTTGTGCTCTCTTCAGTTACTTACCATTAATCTATAAAATCGATGTGTGCATGTTCTAAAAGAACATTGCATGTATGTTCCATATGGCCTTCAAAATGGCTGGACTGATTTTGACGAGACTTTCACTGGCAAATAGCCGATATTAGAATATATACCCCATATCCATGCGGGTGAAACCACAGGGCTCAGGTAGTTCTTATGTTTAGTTACATAACCATTTGGTGCACCTACACTAAGGAGGTTGGCCGACAGCTTTCATTTTGTCTTCTGCCAAGCAAAAAAAACTATTCTACGCAGGCTAGGTGCTAGCTAATCCATTCGTAGAAGTTAACAGGACGTTTCTTATTCTATAAAGCAATATGTTAATCAAAATAAAATCAATCATCGTGGTACTCAAATTAAAGATGATCCATTTAGTAAACAAAGAGTAGCGTGTAGTGGCCGATGGTCATGTGGACGTGACTCACCTAACGTAGGCGTCTCGTTTTGCATGCGCGGCCACAACCGCTAGGAAGTGCACTCGAGTACAAACAAGGAGCTTGATTGCGCAATGTCACTTTTTGTTAGCGGTCTTTGATTTTTCAGTTTACATTCTGTTAACTAGCTAAATATACAACATCCATACAACAATGCAGTGTGCTCTGAATATAACTTTGTCTTGTTTCTTGTTCTTCATCTTGATCATCGTGGGCCTTGTTTATCTCACTGCTTCTCAGCCTTCTCTCTTGCTATGTTTTCTTGGTCTCATAATAGATATTATGTTCATTTCTTGTATAAGAAATAAATCAAATAAAATCTATAAATGAGCAATGTGGAATAACTTTAGCAGAATAAGGTAGGGCAAGTCTATTTTAGTGAAACCGTATTTCAACACTCACACGTCATAATGTTCGTCGTAATCCTTATAAAGATCAGTTTTATACTTATAAAAAGTAAACATGTTTGTAGAATATTCGTTTTAACTTGTATAATTGTGAAATGTCAGTGTAGTCTAAAATCTTAGTGAATAACAAATTTATTGCAAGCACACGCATAATGTGTGTTTTTATTTTGGCAAATACCTAATGAGCTTAAAATGCCACAGATAGAATACAACGGGTTCCGAAATTTAGCAAAGTTTGATGAACTGCACCGGTTATGTTGTCTTTATAAAATGTCCATACAACCAGAGAGCTACAATAAAGAGCCCGCGTCCGGCATGTCATGAATATCACTTTCCATTAACGGTATATTTTTACTACGGCGTGACTATGAAGTAATTAAAACGGTCCGCTACTATTATTTAACTGTAACTGCGATTTTGCGAGAAGAAAAAGCAGTATATTGCGAAGTGACCTTACCAAAAAACACTGCTCTCGGGTTCAACGACCCAGCGCTTTGTTGTAGTTCTAATACAGCTACAGAAATTGTTGCAATTGTATAGGCAGTTACAATTCAGAATGCAATGGGGCTCAATGAATTTGCGATTACATTTATTGGCTAATGCTTTAAAAAGACTCGATGACATCTGGATTGTATAGCGTACCTAGAGGGTGCTGACACGAGCATCAATTCTAACGGACGCTAAAAGTTGAACAGTTGGTTGTTCACAAAAAGCCTCAATTTAAATGTCCATCTGACAGTTGAGCCATTCAACAATGACGCTCAATTACAATCTAGCCTGAACGAGTTTTGTGACATGACAACGTTAGGTGATTTTATTGTTTCGTGAACCAGATCGGAACATCGGAACAACCGTTAGGTGTGAATGTTCCGATAGTGGAAATGCTTGT
Organism: Agriopis leucophaearia; assembly: GCA_949125355.1. Classification (NCBI taxonomy): domain Eukaryota; kingdom Metazoa; phylum Arthropoda; class Insecta; order Lepidoptera; family Geometridae; genus Agriopis; species Agriopis leucophaearia. The sequence continues at coordinate 9,814,671 of OX421276.1, read as the reverse complement.
CAGTTTTATTGGTCACTGCATTTCCGCAGCTAATGCCGTGATTCCGACTATCCATAATATCAGGTTACTTTTACTTTGGCCTACTTGCTACTGACATGGAATTATTTTCCCTTTAACATGCACGTGACGGTCATAATTTTATTCACGAACCCCATGTTTGCAATAGTAGTTTGTATATTGATTTTGTCAAGGTATTAAATGTGGAACATAAGAATATTAAATTGCATTGCAATAATATGAATAATACAATTAGTTTAATAGATGGTCTGGCCTGAAAAGCTTTTATATAGTTTCTTTCCTATTTCTATCAGTATGTTAAATAGTATGATATATATTTATTATTCGGTTAATCTTAAAAGTTTAATAAAAGCGTATTGTATGCCAAACTTACAACGAAATTGCTAAATTCCCATTACTACGAAACAATGATAAATTTCCTAAGCAAAACTATGTCAAAGGCAGTTATTGCTGGTACTAGTTCAGTTTCTGCTTTTGAATTATTGCCGAGAAGTGGTTCAAATTCAACAGGCCGATTAATAACGCTCGTTTGGTACTTACATCTTGGTTTGTACCACCCACAGGCACAGTCAATAATTGACTTTACAATTTAGTACTATATCACTGTATGAAATGTATTCTCCTCTCAATTGGTTGTAGATGTTCTAGTACATTTTCACTTTGCATACGTACAAAAGCGTCGTGTTTCGAGTTATTAGGTCAAAGCGGAGTTTCGCATTCGGTAAGAGGATTAGCACTGCTTTGAATGTAAGGATTACTGTACGAGTATTGAGTCTACTGGATGGAAAGACCTCATCGTTGTTCTGAATCTATTTAAATGTATACAAAATGAACAAGAAGCATTAGTCATATGATAGGCAAAAAGACTATACAAAAACAAAACTTATTTCTCTGTAGTAACTTTGGTGGAATTAATTTATATCTATACGTAACATAAACAGCAAAAAGTTTTTATTCGATGGTAGAACTGCATCTATAATAATCATAATAAATGAAATCAATTCCCCATTCATAAATTTCATCATTGACAATTACTTTGCTATACCAAATCTGTCAAAACTCTTTATTAGAACGTCATCAGGTACAATCTGAATAGGAACGTTTATTTTTGAAAAAGTTTTTAGTCACTTTTACTTACACTTTGTCACAATTTTACGTTTATGAACATTTCCACTGCTTGCTCCTAACGATGGATCTTGTTTAGAAGGAATTAAAAGTCCATAAATGAACCCTAAAGATAGAGCAGCAAATATTTATCGTTTGTAATGATACGTTCCCTTCGCACGTCAGAGTGAGGCCATTAAATACCGTAATGACCTCTCGGCAGTAATCTTTCCAATTACATCATTCTAGGCAATCGCTGGACTAATTTATATCGCTATAAAATGTTAAGAAATAAATAATATCACGATTGGGAACTTGAATAAGATAAGTTTTGGAGTAAAAAAACCTAAATAATAAAAGTATTACTAGAACAGCCCCACTTAATATAGTCTAACATTTATTTTCCATCATCAGATTTTAGCCATTATTTTTTATTCTAGTCCTCACTGAATTAATTAAGGCAAACTTTTTGATATTTTTGGTATTTTAAACAATTACACGTAATTCATATCCATGATTGAAATCAGTAGTAGTGCCTGTTTATGTTAGTATTTTTATACCCCTTTATATACGACGACAGTAAATTTATTTGACTTGAAAATATAAACGTGTAACTGCAGCATGATAACATCTTACCCGTGTAAGACTTATTTCGTGTTCTTTATTCGTTGCAATTAATATTATTATGAATTTTCCTTGTCTACTCGTACCTCCATTAGTACATATTGCTGGGAAATACGTTTAAAGTAAACATAAGTGATACTCATAGATGTATTTTTTTTATTAATCCATTAGATCCAACTGCTGGGCGAAAGTTGTTCTTAGATTTTTTTTCAATTATTCACGCTGCATTGCTAGCTGGAATTAGTCATGGTACAACTTGCCTTTCAGAGCTCTATGCCCGTCTTCAGGCACCCAATTTGTGAGCCCACCTTTGGGAACCTTGGCCCAAATTTCCGGGTGCATTCAATGATACAGACGGACGGTTACAGACATGACCTGTCCGATCCCATTTCAGTCTAACAGTCTTGCCCACACCCGCGGTTCCCAACTGTGGAACGCAGCTCGATGTTACGTACTAGGTCAGTTCTTTTCACTTGGAATTCCATCCTATATGGTAGAGTTGTAACAAACAACGCACAATTTTGAAAATACAAAATGTCTGCTTAGAAAATTGGCTAAACAGATCATATCTATCAGCAACAACTATCAAACTACTGCAGATATCTTTATAAATCCATTACCACTAGTCTTTATATTCATACTCATTCCGTTCAATGGACAGTGGACTAGTCTTATAAAATAGATAAGAGCTTGTCATAATCAGACGCTAGATTACGTTTTTGTTATCTAGCTTGTGTTAATGAACCCCACAAGGCCAAAGCCTCCTTCAGATATAAAACCTTTTAGTTTTATGGATTCCGATTCATTTTGCAATAAAATAATACCTACGATATCGAATATCTTTGCAGCGAACGACAAACTTGCACTTACTTATAATAGTTTCAATGTTTTAAGTCAGACATTCGTCGGAAATCATGCCCTAGGCGATGAAAATGAAATTATGAACGTAGAATTGAAATAAAATCAAAACATCAAGATGGGAAGCGGAAAGTTCAGTTTTAACGTGAAAAAAGACAAAGTGAACGTTGCAGCAACAGTCAAGACTGAGTTTAGTGTTAAGGAAAAATGTCACAAAATACAGAAGAAATTAAAGAAGACTGAAAAAAAGAAGACTGAAGACACTCCGGAGAAAACCATTTGGTGGAACCAATGCAACAGCTGTAAGTTTTTATGGGCAAAATTGTGTTTGTTTGTGCTGAGATTTTTACTTATATGGCAAATGTGAAGAAACAACCTCATCGGGAGCCATGGCTTACGGCTAAGAAACAATGGCCTTAAAATAACTAAGAATTAGGTTACCTAATACTAATTTCTTAATAGCGTAAAACTATGGACATAAATGCTATTATGGGTAATTGGGTTAATACCTTATTTACTTACTTACATAATTTTGCTATACTCAGAATATTATTGTTTGCGCATTGATCACAATGACAATGCATAACTATTGAACATTCCCGAAGTATTCAATACAAACGTGACCATTAACTGATGGCACAGAAAAATAATAATTCAAGTAGTATTAGTAAAGTAACCTTAACGAATATTCAATGCTTAAAAAAGATAAGAAAAAGTTGTATTGGAAGACCGAGAGGCCCTTCAAGGGCCGTCATGCTTGTTACGCCCTTTGAATGCACAATGAGGGGAAATTAGATCACCAAGGTTCTAACTTTTGAAATCAACTAGTACCTCCGGCGAGGTATCGAGGCCAACACAACCTTAAACGTCGCCTTCAAACTCTATGGAGCCCTTCTAACGATCAAAATGTCGATTACAACATTGACTTTTGCGATTTGTTTAACCCTGTCCCTAATTCATTGAGAGGTCTGCCCTTGGTGCCCTTCGTAGCATAATCGGCGTAACCAACCATGTTGTGTCAATTAGACTATGCATTCTAGAATATAAAACAATAACAGTTAATGCTAAGAATAATAAAAGAGTACAGTAACAACGTGATTGATGTTTTGTCAAACATAGAAGCCGTACGTTGTTGACATAAGTGTGAGCCAAAAACGGTAGTCATTATATCGATGAATTAACACAATGCTGACATAGTTTTGAAAACAAACTCAAACGCGCGTTACAACATACACCATTTATGGATGTGGCGCATTGTAAAAGTATGTCAATGGAAAGCGCGAGAGATTCCCGAGAAATCTATGCGCTAATGTCTGTCTGCGCATGCTCTGAGTTTCCACTTTCTAAACTGGCCGAGCTGCGCGAGCGGTTTATGGTTCAGGAACTACCTAGTTGCACTGTTGCACGAAACTTGCCTTATTGACATTTCCATGGATCGAGATTAGGAGATGATAAGTGCATTTGTGCAAGCAGGAAGAACGATAACCCTGTGTTTGATAGTATCATTGTGTAAGTCCCAGCCTAAAATATATTGTTACCGAATATATTGAGTAAATATAAGCATAAAAAAATGTATGTACGTGTAAATATAGAGTGAAAAGTTAACACTCAAAATTAAGAAGATTTCACAACTGAAACTTAATATACTACATAGACATGATTTTGAGTTGTATTTTTTAACTAATTTCCGATATACAAAATATATTTGAGGCAAATTAATATATTGTCAGACAAGTAGATACGAATACGATACGATAATAATGAATTTTGCATTGTTTTTATTCAAGGTATTTTAAGAGTTCTTCCATACGGAAATTCTTGAATCTTCATTAGCTGCTGCGATTGACATTTGCATTGGTCATTCATAACTGATCATTATCGAAGTCACCTATAGATATATATATATATCCAGTTGATATGGAGATTATATCTCTTTTGTTGGTACCTACCTACTTGTACCATGATTGTATTGCCTTATTTGGCAATGACAATTCATTACATCTAGTATTAGAGGTTTTTTTTTCTTAATAAATATTTTATGCTGTTTTTGCTGCATCTGCTTTATTACAATTTTTCACAATGTCAGCATCACTCCACTAAAATTAAAAGTAAAAAAAAAGCTGCAGTATGCTTTGGTTGCACAACATTTCAATTGTTTAATTTATTTTTGACACGTTGGAAGATAAACCAGCTGTTGTTCCAATCACCCTTAATTTTTTTAATTCTTATTACAGTGAGTGAAATCGACCAGTACCTGTGGATGGTTGGAGGTTCAGCGGGGGCCCTGGCTCTCACCGGAGTCGCCGCGGCATCAGCGTTTTACCTAAGCACGAGACCGAAGCCTGAGAAGCCACTCGTTACACTTCACGAGCAGAGCCTTTTGGAATCGGTGAGCATATAACAGATATTAGATTTGATTTAAACTGGAAACAAAGATTATATGGGGAACTGAAGATCGTGCACAGTGTCGAAACTCTAAGAGACCCATTTTCAGTAGCTGTTAAAATAGTAATAAACATAGACTGAGCCTGTCTGTCTCAGTTTGGTGCAGTTTCTTCTTGTCATGTTCTTGATTGTAGATTTTTAACCAACTACTAGGTCTATATTTTAATGAGTTTATGTAGTTTCTATAATTATTGTGGGGTGATGTTAGTATCCGCTGCATTTTATTATTTCGTCTAAAGTTTTATACACCATTATACCAGTGATTAATTTGTTTGTATCGTTAATTACGGTTACAAAACAGTGCATTAGAACGTTACATTTTAGAAATAGGTCATTGTTGATGTTTACAAACCTAGAATACCTTCTAGTGTCAGGCATGCCAGCTCTTGTTATCAGTGCGTTGAAACTATAACGTTAAAATTATTCACAGAGCTTTCTAGCCCATCTGTGTAAACTGATATGGGAGAAAATTTACATGACATGTGTTAAGCATTTGGGTAGGTGTTCCGTTGTTTAGAATGTGTATGGCAGGTACACAAGTATTGAAGTGAATCTCAGATCAAATAAAAATTGCCAGATGGATTACGGCGAACACGAAAAGTGGTACAACAAGTACAATGGTAGAATAATTTAATATGTTAAAGTATCAACAGTCTGTCCTGGCAAATGTGCGATGTTTATGATTGTTTTAAATAAGTACGTCCGACTTAAGTAATTCACAGTGAACTATCTACTGACGGAAACATCATTGCACTATCTACTTTATGATGCTTGTCGTGTAATTTCGTATCCTTATATATGAAACTACGTTATTTTTCACGACTGCCTATGTAGGGTTCATGGTAGGTAGGTGGTATTCATAATTCCACCATTATTCCTGAATGCCAAGACCGATTTTGATGTAAGTAGAATCCTTGCATTATCACAAGTGTAATTTTTTTATTTCATCTAAATGTATATCTCATCTAAAACATTTAAACCAATTCTATAAAATATAAAACAATACTATAAAATAAACAATAGTGTACTAGGAATAGCCATTAAAGTGAAGACGCGGCGCGATAGAAAATTTGCGGTTTATTTTATTATGTGTATTTGTATTTTTGGGGTTCTATACCCAAAGGGTGACAAACAGGGTCCTATTACTAAGCCTATGCTGTCTGTATGTCCTACCTTTTAAAGGCTGTATATTTTGAATCATACTAGATTATCAGTTGACATTGTCACAGAACACGCAATGTTACGACAGATTAAGAAATAGTAATAAAATCAAAGAGTAAAAAATGAAAGAAGGACATACAACAAACGTTTTTTTCCGTATTTTTCTGTTTACTCTAGTGTTAAGTCAGTGGTAGTACGTAGTTGAAGCGTCAAACTTGGCATGATTATAGTACACAACATAAATTAAAATGACAAATAATAAACAACGGCCAAGTCACCGGTGAGTCAAGGGCGCGCTAAAGATCCCGAACTAAATGAAATAATGGGCGCGGAACCTTCGGTGCATGAGTCCGATACTCACTTAACCATAGTTTTTGCATTTCATTTTTTAATTATGTAGCTTGTTTACATCAAAATGTGTAAATTAAAGTATATAATTTTTTATATTACATACATGAATCCTTAAATTTAACTCGTGCAGTTGTCAATTTGACTTAATCTTTTTTACTAGAACGTACGTGAGCGTGTAATGGTTACAAGGAAAATGTCGGTACCTACTTACCTAATAACAAACCCGATAACAAGTTTTATTGTTTTTATAGATTTTTAGAAGAAGTCAATGACCGATAAAAGAACATGTAAGTTCACTTATCAAAAACTTGCTGATAGGAATCACTGAACACGTTTTTTTAAAAGGTTACTCAATTAAAATAATGTAGAAGCAAAAGTTGTGACCTGACTGGGAATATAATGGCAGTTAATTTCTTATATGTGCGGCCCGCGATTTTCCAGTTTTACCGTATTTTTCCGTGATTTAAGTTTTTTATGTCCATTCTATAATGTTCACCATTGTTATTTTAAATTGCATAAAATTTTGTCGTGAAACGGTACCAAAGAGAAGGAAAATCAGAGATATATTATATATACAATACACATTTATCAAATTTGTGCGAAGTTTGATCAGATTAATATTATAAATATGCAACAGTTTATGTGGTTGTCCTCACTCAATCCTCTAACAGCAGAACGGATTTGAATTAAACTTCGTATGGTATAGAAGTAGATTTTATCCTAAGTTAACATATATACCAGTTTTTATTCCAAAAAAAATGATGGGTCATGTAAAAATTTACTGTTAGATAATGACACTTATAGCTAAAATCCAAAGCAGTATTTCGTTTCTCGAATGAAACATTGACAACAGAAATGTTAAAAGGGAATTCCTTTTTATTGCGGTATCAAAGTTCAAGATGTCCTAATCCCCAAACTGCCTACGATCTAGAGTTGGCAGAGCGCATCTTCGAGCGGTATTTTTAACTCATTATACCACGGGCTGCCTTGCCCGTAGCTCTCCTGTCAGTTCACGAACACTCTCTAACGAAAGTGACGAGAAACTTGAAAACTCCGCCAAAACTGTCCCCTTCAAGATCGAACACCTGAACTCTACCATCACTCAAGGATTCTGAACAGTGTTAATAAATCAGTGACGTTTCCAAATGGCAATGGTTGCGCAACGACTTGATAGAATTTAAAAGTAACGGTGAATTTAGTGACTTGTGGTGTGTTTGAAATAATTGACAATGGGGTGCTGTGATTGCTGTATCGGGGTCTCTCCGATCCGACCTCCGATAATGGTCAGCGAACAATCTGAAGCCCTAAGAGTGAGTGTTAATTAAAATAATTATAAAAATTAATCCGAAATTTGCAATACAATCTACAGTAAGATAAAATACTTTGAGGAATGTTTCGTTTTACATTGGCATAGAAAATGAGCACAAAAGACGGTCAAGATCAAGAACTTTCTGAAGATGATTCTGATATTCATAGAAGCTAGTTTATTAAACATTTATTTTAACTAAATTGGTTCTTTAATTATGGTTTGAGAATTTTACAATAAGAAACATTAATTATCGATAAATTCTTACGACAAACGATTAAAAGCCCAGGAAATGTTGATTGAAATATTTACAAACTCTGATATTCATTAAAACACAATACTAAGTTGAGTTACTATTAATTGAGTTGACGAGGATAATGCCCTTTATTTGAAGTATTTTGTGTTGCACATTATCTATTGCGTAAATAACAATCATTGCAAAGGCCACCACATTGTTTCTGGTTACTCATGCATCGTTATTTGGCAGAGATCGCCGCAGTATTTGTACTCGGATCTTTTAAAGTCCCACTGTTGAGTACCAATGAGCTGTATTGAAATATACTGATATAATTCTAGATGAATCTGTTATTTTATTTTTCATTCAATATCAAGCATTAGTCGTATCGTATCCCAGAATTCTAATTCCAGACAAGGTTTTACCATCTTTGAGCACGCCGTCATTATTTTAAAGCGAGGTGTGATCGGAAATCGCGGATTTAGTATAAACTATTTTATTGACAGCTTTTCACAAAATTTCACTAAGGTATCACAATTACTAAAATGCGAGAGTAAGTTCTCTCTGTCTGTGACCTTTTTAGTACTCGCTTAGACCGAAATTGATGAAGTTTAGTAAAGTGGTAGCGTGCATTACGGGAATAAACCTGGAACATTTACCATCTGGAAAATGCGGGAAAACAATTGGGGTTAACAGTAACACTGCGGAACGCACCAATAGTGCACCATGAATCAATAAACATAATATCAGACTTGTTATTTTCTCTTTGATATCTCACAAAATCAAATGGTCAATGTTTTTTTGTAAATACAGTAGAAAATATTAGAAAAAAACAAATAAAAGTATAAGTGAAACTTTACTTGTTCATAAATACAAGTAATGTTGAATTTCTGTAATGTTGAAATATAATTTCCCAAAATAATTCTTATAATGTTAGATTTGTCTTAAAAGGTTGATTTAAATTTGCGTGCTTAATATAAAATTTCGCGACCGATTAACTTTCACACGAGTTTGTATAAGTCCTAGAAGATCAAGAGCTACGATGTATATAGGTATTTGCAAGTACTGTAGGCAATGAGTACTTCAATTTTGTATCAGTGAAAATTGTATATTCATGATAATTTGCGTAGTAAATCAAATCTCATTAAACTTAAAACTGTTTACTCACTAAAAGCTTTAATAACAAAACTGCCGTAAAATAGCGCAGTTAAATATGAACAGATATAAACAACAGGCAATTTGTTGGAGAGGCGGGGAAAATAATAAATAGCTTTTGAATGTCTTGGTGATGTGGATTATAAAACAAAATTAAACGGAGTGACATTCACGAAACGGCAAAAAAAACAACACCTAGTAACAAACCAAAATTAGGCCCTTACCTAAAGCTTCAACATTCGTTACAATAGACTAACATAAGTAAAATATAATTATTTATCTCGTGACATTTTTCTAAATTTTTGGCAAAGCAACCAGACGGCACGCGTAAAGGAATTGAATAGGTACATTGAGTGAGAATATATTGAGTCTATTGTCAGAATGTCTAGCACCTATTATAAATGAACATGAGATGAAAATAATAGCTATGGCATTGAAAATAACGTAATAGAATAAACATGTGAAAGTGAAACAAACAATGAAGTATTTTCATATGCAAAATTATCTAATAAACTTGTAACTTGCTTCAATTTTACGACGCCATCAACATACAAACTCTAGTCTAACTACAATTTTTGAGCATAGATCTAATTCTATTTTAGAATAGAACTGACTGGACTTTGACTGGATCTACTTTTTTACCGGTCACTGAACATTAAGCTTTGTTTAGCTGCTGAAAGGCTCACCTTCCAGCATTATATTTGAAGTATCGTACTTAGTATCGTCATCGTTATTATTTTACAGCTCTTATCGGTAGAGTAAGCACAAGCGTTTATAGTATTTTGGTGGTGGTTTCAGCTTTTTTTACGACATGCCATATATGCACATCTCTTATATCAAATCAAACTAAATTATCCGGCCTATAAATTATTTCAGTGTTCTTTCTCGTAAACGTTGGTTTACCATACGAAAAATAAAATTGCTCGCTTTAACTGTCAGTTCTAGTATGCGCCTTAACGCAATTAAATTAATTTAAAACGAAATCACAAGGTTTTCAAAATTCAAAATTTTTAAATTGTTATATAATTATATTATGTTTAAGAACATTCTCGTAACCACAATCGAATAAAGTAATCTAATATGATTGATTATATTATAGATTTTGGTATGCACTGATGTGTTTGTTCAACCATCTTATCGAATCTATTTTCACGGCTTTCAATGAGTTATGATTGACAGCACAATCTGTACAGATGTAGGTATTATCTTTCCTAAATGCTTGCTATTTTCGAATCTATTGTTTTGCGTCAACTCGATCAAATTCTTTTTGTGTGATGTAATATAGTTTTCTCATTCTAATTCTGTCCTAACATTCTGCCCTATGGAATTTTTTGAATTTATGATAATATAAAATCTCTTGCACACAAATTATGTGAATTATACTTTGATTAACAGTATAATTATACCCAAATAAAATGCCAGGTTAAAAAAAAAATGATAATGAATAAAAGTATGATAATCTTCATGACGGAGATTTATATATTTTTATATATATATAAAACCGAACATTTAGTGTGTAGACTGCTGATGACATTAAAAACATTTGACATAACACATGTATGAATGCAAGTCCATTAATCAACATACAATCTCAAGATGATCATGAAGCAATACATTGTATAATGTTTTATGTCATCCAATGACAGTGTTTACAACTAGTATTTTGTCAACAAAGCAGTCACCTAAAAAGGTATTGTCGCGTGACATATTTGAGTCCTCGCCAGAAAGCCCGTCTCTCATAATCGTCGACGAGTGATATACGTCAACTGACACCACTTACTACATTACGTGCACTTGGTTAGAAGTAACTCGATTTTGTTGTAGAAAATATAATCATATGCAATCTATAGTACTTACATAATGTAAGTATGGAAGCTCAATGTAATGTTTGGAAATAATAGAGAATGGAGAATTTCATAAATTATATAGTTCTATAAGAAAACACTGGTTACATATTAGCAAATTACTTAATGTTAAACTAATGCCCATCTAGGAAATCTGTAGATACTTACTAGTACGCCAAATGTTTACAAAATAAATATTTTAATTAACTAGAAATTACACTAATTAAGAATTCTCATTCTCCTGATTCAATGGAACCAGCTGACGTTCAATAGAAAATAAGCGAGATACAAAATTTTGTGCAAACTGCTAAAATCATCATCATAACACGTCATTAAATTTTAAAAGGACTACATCGACTTTTTACTACACGATTCAGCTTTTAAAGATCACGTATATCAATTTGTAGTCAACACCCCGTTAAAGTTTGTTTTCAAGAACAGTTTACGCGGAAATTGTTGCCAGCCAAACGAAGCGACGATGTCAACTATTTCGGCGACACAGTAATTTTGCTGCCAAGAGGATCCGCTCCACTCCAGCACCGCCTTCTTCAGGGCTTTCCTAAAATATTTATAGAAAATTCCACTGACACATCTCACTGACTGTCTTAACCAGTCACATGTCCAACATTAATTCAGCGATTTCATTGGAGCTAATGAAACTAGCGAGTTCGTTACTACAAGAATCATTACCATGATAACTATAAAGATGATTCATGCATACAACAATGAAGGGATCATAAAGTCTTTCTTCAATGAGCACGTAACGCGTAGTGTTAATTTTAAACGAAACGATAAAGTTAAATTAGTATATGTCGTATGTCTAAAACTGTTTTTGACAGTGACATACGAAAATAGCTTGGAAAACAGTGTGATCGCGAAGTTTTTGTTATAAATACGCGGTCGTACAACAGAAATTTTTCATTGGCGCAACCCGCGTGACTTGACCGACGTATGACCAACTTCCTCTCGACCTTGCATACTAAAACTAAGACCAGAGTGTTCGATGATATATCGCATGTGATATATTTTTTCTTTTATTATTTTCCGTTTCAGGTTAAGTTACAAGTCTATTAATAATATGTCATATTTCATAGCAAACATTACTATCAATAAATACTAAGCCATTATGGTAAAATAAATTACAGAACATAATTCTGTTTTTTGATTCATATCTATTAAATAATGATGATGAGCACATTATTCACAATTTTCTGTTATTCTACTAGGAACTATTGTAAAATACCAGCACAGTACAAATTCATCTATTATTATATTCAAAACATCTAATTTAGTTTCAAACGAAGTCCGTGATTTAATAAGTTACTGTTCTCAAGTAATGATATTCATCATCCTAATGACATAATATTTCATGGTTAGTTTCACCTCTTCTGTAGTTTCCAGCGGTGACTTTGACCCGTACATTGTCCCATTTTTATCCGTTGTGCAAACCGCAATAATAATATACCGTAATGTAAGAGTATCATTCTTGAAGCCAAGATTCGGAGTTAGTGGGCCAACTATGTCATTAGGTTAACGGAGAACGTATTTGCATGAGATGTTAGTGGTTGCGCGCAACTTGACTCGGACGATACAACTCGCTTTGGGAATACAGGCCAATGCATTACTAAGGTATTTTGTGACCGAGTGTAGGTAACGCTTTGTGCAAACAGAGGATGTTTCACTGCAGTTGTTTTGGTTTTCGCTCAAGGTGATAAATGGTTATGTGCCTAGAGCCAGATTTGTGATGATTGACTGAATGTTTATGCAGTCATGTGCTCACGATTTGTTTCCCATTCGTAATAATCTAAAATAATTTGAATAACTATTCGATTAAGGTAGTACTTGGCTTAAACAAATCAATTGGAGGTACATAAATATTCAGTTTACTGTTTCAAACACAGTTCTGCTAATGATTAGATGACAGTTGTTCGTTAATAAGCTTACAGCTGATTAGGTTTCTGAGCGTTGCAAGGTTTCAGTGCATTGACCGTACACCATTTGCAAAACTGATACTACACTACAAAACAATTTTTTTGACGAATCTCTAGTGTATTTACGCTTCGTTGTATCAAATAAGGAATTTTAATTTAATTTAATTCGTTATGCCTGAAAAAGAAAGTACTGAGTGAGTTCGGTAAAGAGAAATAAAATATTTAATCTCTAATTCCTCATTGTACTTGATACGACGAAGCAGATATATATTAGATATTAGTTTTGAAGATGAACTTCCGCAAAGTAACGCCTGATTCAGTGAACATCATTATAATTATATGTATTTATAAGTACTTTCGCTTTTAATTATGGTTTTTCTTAATGTTATTTGATAAAGCACCTATTAGTGTAGTCTATTGTTTTTTTTCAATTTAAATAAATTTAATTAAAATTTGTTCTATTTCAGGGACCTGAAATGGTTCGCGTGTCAAAGTTCTACAAAGAAGCAAAAAACGGTCGGTTTTTACGTTTCTTACACGAAGACACACGCACACTATTCGAAACATTCAGACGAGGCGTCAAAGAATCAAGTAAGATACTTTATAAGGTTAAATGCTTTTCGCGAATCGTTATTTGTTCATTGTAAGCCATTCACGATGATTTATGATACAAAGCTCTTACAACTTCACGTAGTCTTGCCACCTCTATTATTTACATACATTTATTACCCGCAGCCGTAGTTACAAAATGGTTCACACACAATTGTGAACAGAGGAGTGCCTAAAGGCACAATTCTAGGCGCACCTCATTTCCCTCTACATTTCCGCTCGTTAACGATAAACATGATAATGCCCGTGTATTGCAAAATATTGTTAACATTATACGGAAACTGGTTCACAAGATACAGTTAAGCGTAATTTGTGCCACTGGAGTAGTCGGGACACTTGATTTTTTGGTCTTGTCTTCACAGAGACAACATGACTCGTATACTTGGACAGGTACAAAATAAACTAAGAACTTCAGTTAATTGTGGAATATTCCGTAGTTTTAACACTGACTACATAAGCTAGGCACCTCTGAAAGGTTGTAGATAATATTATGATAAAAAAGGGTATGATAAAGTTTTCAATGCTAAATGGCAGTGTCTTGAATTCACAGATAATGGGAACTGTCTCGGGTGGCGTGAGGGACCAAACAAACCCTACGTGTGGCAGACATATAATGAAACCCTCCTGAGAGCTAAGAACTTTGGATCGGGCCTCATATGTCAAGGCCTCACTCCTGGTCAAAACACATTTGTGGGTAAGTTTATCGAGTCAAAGTTCCTTAGCCATAAATATTTTTGCTCAAAGTAAAATTTATTTTCTTTGTTCTTTGCAGGCATATATGCACAGAATTGTCCAGAATGGATATTGACAGAACAGGCTGCATACTGCTATTCAATGGTCATTGTACCATTGTACGATACGTTAGGAGCGAACGCATGTGCCTTCATTGTTAATCAAAGTATGTATTTTATCTTTATTCATTATCCTAGGTCCGTTTTGTCTACGGTTTTGTATAATCTTTGACCATAAACTGTCTAGTGCATTATATCTTCTTTCATATTCAAGCTCTTTGAATAAATTTACTATTTTAGATTTACTGATTTAGCTGTTGTGATGTTGGAATGTGTTATTATTCTGCGTTATGCTTTACTACTAAAAAAAGCTTATAATAAAACTAACTTACACATTAATGTTTTCTATTATTTCAACTTAAACCTAAATGTTAACGTCTTGTCAAAATTTCAGCTGAAATGACAGTAGTTATATGTGAAGACGACAAAAAAGCAAATCTTCTTCTCGATCAAGCACCAAGATGTCTAAGGAAGCTGATTACAATCAAGGAAGTGTCACCTTCAACGCATCAAAGGGCAAGGAGTCGAGGCGTCGAAATATTGAAATTCACTGATGTGGAAATCATGGGTGCTCACAAAGACCATCCGTGTGTCGTAAGTATCGATTCAGGAATTCTGAATTTTGCATTATGAATTTGAAATGGAATTTTTATATTATGCATTACCTTATTTCAACTGGATTTTGACTCGAGAGTATAATTTGTGGTAACCAGAGATAAGCACCACTCCCAATTATGAGACATTTAACTTTCGGAATCATCATCATAATCAGCTTATCTTAGTCCACTGATGGAGATTGGGCCTCTCTCAATCAGCTCGATTCTCGGTTTTTCCTCCAGCCATTGCCAGTTGCCTCAAGTATATCGTCAGTGTATTAATATCAGGGCATCCTAACCCACGTTATGTAACTTTTGGAATACATCGTTTTTAATATTTATATTAAAATGCATTAAAATGCAGAACAGATAGGAGTGGAAGAAAGGAAAGGAGGCCTTTGCCCTGCAATGAGTTGACCACGGCTGAAATTAAATAAATTGAAAAGCATATTTTTTATTGACATTGCTAATAACACTTTTTAATCAGTTTGTTTTTAAAGCAAAGTATTCGTTTAAATGATTTCAATATTATTCGCGACACGAACAAAGTAAAATAATACCGAGTTTTTATTATCATACAAGATTCCATCTTAATAATAGTACCTACTTTGTTACTAGTTTCAAGCTTGCTTTATCTCTCTATCTTACGATTCTAGACTGGTTTTATTGCCACTGATATTTCTTTGGAGCATTGATTATGCAGAATAATTTACAATTTATGGGACATGTTGTCATCGCTTATAGTATCGAATCCGTATGTGTATTAAGCGCCATATCATTAGTTTATGATATTTATATGGAATTAGATAAAGTAATTAATTATTTGTTCAAATGACATCTAGACAAAATATATAATATATAATTTAGTTAAAATTACAAAAAGAACTCTTAAAGCAGATTGTCCGAGTAGTTTGACACTTTTTATTTATTTCTTTCCAGCCACCAAAACCAGATAGCGTTTGCACAATTTGCTATACCTCAGGAACTACCGGAATGCCAAAAGGAGTGATGCTGACGCACGAGAACGTCGTCGCTTCGATGTGCAGCGTCATTATGCAATTGGGAGAACACAGGCCTATGAAACATGACGTCATGATTTCTTTCCTTCCCTTGGCGCATATGCTTGAGCGGTGTTGCGAGGTTTGTAATGATCATAAACTTCTCAGTATTAATAATAACCTTTTTGTTGTCCAAGTTGTTCTCATATTCCGTTTGGCAATTAAACTATGTTTTAACTGTTATATTGTGCAAACTGCTAGTCTGCGGAATGCACTGCCTGAATGGGTGGGTATTCCCCGATAGTTATAACCTGGTGTCATTAAATCGCGAGTGAAAGAACCACAAAGTTACTGAAGACTAGGAGTATTTGTTGAAAGTATTATTATCAGCCAACTCATAATGTATTTTTAAACTGGTCATCAATCGTCTAGACAAGCGTGCTAATTCGTAGTCATCGTCACATTCCGCGGGTAGGTAGTGGTCAACCGCGAAACTGCTAGTCATAATACCAACCAAGGATGCGCGGCCGATTGTGTTTCCGTTGGAATGGACACTTTCAGTCGTTTATTTATTTTATTAGGTCATTTCTGGCTCGATGCCATTATTATTGCAGCCTCCGCTTCCTTCGATGCTTGTTGCAATGTAATTGAAAACCAAAATCTTTTGGCGTCTAAATTCCAGAAGTAACGTCATAAGTCATGTGAGGCGATGATAGCTCAATAGTTGGCGTGCTTTGACGATACGTCACAGATTTAAATCCCAACAATAAGTTTGACCTTTCAGCAAAGGAAAATATAATGAGGAAACTCTACTCGTTGCATTGCAGTTAAAAAACCGACTCTCAATAAAAAATGTGCATCGATGATTTATGTAAGCTTTAATTTGAAATCCAGTACCCAATTCGGACTTGGTGTGCTACCATGTTCAACCATGCTATCATTTATGATCAGATTCACTGTTGTGACCAAACACCTACTTCGCTGACCATAAAAAATTACAATCGATAGGTAAGTCATTAGGTTTAGGTTTAAAGAATTTTATTAGCACTAAGACAGATTTGTCACTTATGTGATAACATATTTTAATAAAACTATAGTCATTCAAATCCGTATCCTTATCTTTCCAGAATGCTCTCTACATGGTAGGTGGTGCAGTAGGTTTCTACAGTGGGGACATTAGGCGGCTAGCCGACGATCTCACCGCGCTAAAACCAACGATGATGCCAGCCGTGCCAAGATTGCTGAATAGATTGTACGACAAGGCACAATCGGAGATCTCAAGCTCCAAGATCAAGAAGCTGCTGTTCAATATGGCACTGTCAGCGAAAGAGTCAGAGTTGAAAAGGTAAGGACTGATATATAAATATTTTAGTAAGAACTTACTTACAAACACATTTCAAATTGATTTACAACCATCTCCTATGTTTTCAGAGGCATAGTTCGCAGCGACTCGATCTGGGACAAGCTGGTGTTCCGCAAGGTTCGCGAGGGCATGGGTGGGCGCCTACGCATCATGGTGGTTGGGTCTGCGCCACTCGCTGGCAACGTGCTCACATTCGCGAGATGCGCTCTTGGATGCCTGGTGAGACAGCTTTTTTAACCTTCGCAATATTGTTTTAGACTGAATTATAGAAATCTATAAAAATTCAACAAATCGAAGAGGGGACGATTTCTTTTTCCGAGAAATCACTCTCTTATAAGTGATTTTTCGGAGAAAGAATTAGGTGATTGCGAAGCCTATCCGTCCGTGTCGGGGACAGCAAACTAGAAAAGCAAAACATAAATTAACAAGTTTAATTCTTACCATTACTTGACATAAAACCATTAACGATGCCGAAAACAATTACTTATACAGTACTTATACGTAATTTGCCATATTAATTAATACAATCCAGCAAAAGCAACTAGTGTAAGTACTTATGAAGATCTAAATCAAATTAAAACGAGATGACTTCACGAGCTGCTTGACGTCAAATACCAAGGAATTACATCAACCACTGCAATATCACAGAAATTTCAAGATGTAAACATGCCAATTAGGCTAAAAACTCATCAAGCAGAACCCTTAAAATTTATTGCTACTATCTACTCAACGCATGACTATTAAATCGTTTTCAGCCGATGGAAAACCGCCAAGCGTTCCTTCGATATTTTAGGAACCTCGCTAGTAAAATATTTAGGTACATTTTATATCATTATCATATTTCACTCAAGGTTATCTGATTATTCTTTTTTTAGTTTTAACTCAGTAACTATGGGTTTTCCGATTTGATTGTTATTGTTCTCGTAATAATGTCTATGTAACTCATTTTCTCCATTTCTTTTTGTCTTAGCATGTTTAATCACTACTTTATCCTTTTTCTACTCAAGTGTGTTCGGCACTGCATGTACCTACCTTTTTTGATCCCAATTGTACCTCATAATATAAGTGTCTCTTTGAGCATGTTTGCCTTTCATACTATATGATAAAGTACCCTTTTTCATAAGAAGGTACTTAAAATTGAAGATTTTTGAAGGTACTTATGTACTTATTTTTATTATCAAACTCTCCTCGACGCTATTCAATTTATTTACAAAAAATGTGGCCACGTCTGTGGCTCCGCAGTCTTATTTGGCCACAAGCGGAGATGCAATTAATCGGACGCTACATATAATATCTTGTAGATATTACTGGTACGATACGATAGAAAAGTAAGGAGTTTATTATTAGGAGCACCTACACAAGTTATTACATTAAAAATAAAATATGAACTAAAATTAATACTACTTAAAAATAAATATACAGAAAATGAAACTAAAAACCTTTGAAGGAATTTATAATCCCAATGTGGGGAAGGAATAGTAGCCAGTATGCTGGGACGTTGAATGCCAATTCAAGCTTTTTGAGCGCCAACTTTCCGTTCACACAATCGTCATCATCACTGGATGATGACGAACTTTTTTACTAGAAACACACTTTTCTATTTCCCTAATGAAGTACCTACATGAATTTATTAATATATTTTCTGCGGTTCCTCAACGGACAATTCTAAATTCAATGTCATTGCCCCTAGTCCCTAACGCTATCTTAATCCATCCTATCTTTATCTCATCGTAATCTAATGTATCGTTTGCCAAATCTGTCGCGTCTGAATATTTTAACATAAATAAATAATGTATTGTTGTTATGAGTTACTCAGCTCGTGTCAAAACCAGTTGAATTATATGTTCATTGAATATGAATAAGATGTTCATTGAGCTGTGATTAGGCGGAAACCGGTTCATGGCTCGATTTAGGTCAAAAGACTAATAGTTGAATTAAAAAAAGAATACTAGTGAAGCAGCCTTTACTGCTACAATTTTTCAATTCTTTGAACTATGAGCATACCGTATCATGAATTTGACAGAAAATAATTGTAGGCATAATAATCTTCGTGTTTAGTGGACAACGACACTGGCCTTTTATTCGACTGGTAGGTAGCCCATAGTTACGATCATACCGGCTGGTTCTTTATTTATATTAGATCCAGTCATGACCAGTGATTGTGGTCAAACAAAGCTTAAGAACCATCTCAATGAAGCCTGCTTTTAAATGAAAATGAATCTGCATTTAAATCGGCCAAAACATTTTGGAGCAAATGGTGACAGACATTCAAAAACACTAGACACACCTTCTTAACTCAAACACATATTCTTTCTCCGTTCCGTTGTGGGAATTATTAACTTTCTAGCTGCTTCAGTAGTTGTACCAGCTGTCACCCACAGAATAAATAATAATTATCTTATCCCATGACTAATCCATTGTTGTCGTTCAGTTCGTTATATTAACGGTCACATCCTTAATTTGGTATCATCACACCCACAGCAGTGTCGATGAACTTTAGAGAATTATTATTATACTTATTCAATCCGTGAAACGACTTTTATCTTGGAAATATTAAAGTTGTTTCACTTGGATCTCGTATATACAGTATCTTTGTTGTCGTGGTCGACAATTTCCCTTTGCGGGGAAAAACCGAAATCTACTAATATATTGTTCTTTGTTTATTGTCTAGGCATATTGGTTTCTTGTGGAAAATAGGAATAAATATAATTTTTTTAGATTATAATCATGACTGCACTGATTTCCAAGTTTTTGATATATTGAACGTAAAATTCCGCATCTGAAAGTATTAATTGTGTTTTTTGATCGAAGTTACAAATAGTTGAATCTACGGAGATACCCACTGGAACTCAAAGACTGAGAAAAAATGGGAAATCAATTACAATCTTCAAGTTACGAGAACGTCAGTTTCTTCTAGGCAGGCGCGTTCCATCATCTCTTAAAATCAGACAAGATGGCAGTAGGACGAAACCCCATTAATCAATTATTTTTTTGTATTTCCAGCACTGAAATTGATATTAGAAGAAAATGTACCCAGCATCATCTTGCGATATTTATTAAATCCAAATGATGTTGTTACAGATCGTTGAAGGATATGGGCAGACTGAGTGCACCGCCCCGGTCACTCTAACAGTTCAGGGCGACCACGTCCCTGAACATGTCGGGCCTCCCGTCGCTTGTTGCAAAGTGAAGGTAAGCTCAAACTGCAACCCTAATTGAAATAAATAAGAGCCAACTTACACTGAGAGTTGATGCGACCTGGTGGTGTCCAAGCTGCCGTGGCAAATATTCAATCCTTAAAGTTGGTTAAAAATATTCAATCGTACTACCGCGCTGCTCCTCAACACTTAAACTAGTAAATGGGGTACAATTGTGGAACTAGCTTTAACTAAAATAAGTTAATAGTAAATTAAACAAGCTTTTAGCCTTTGCAAAGAAAACGTAGACCGCCATCTTTGAACGGTGGCTATATTGAATTTAGTGTGGTGGTACTTTATTGCTTCCTACTTTTAAAGCTTTCTTTTGATACTATACTAACAGTTGTTAGGGGGATATTATAATATTACAAGTTTACTGAAATACCATTAAATAACGCTGTCATCTTTTCTAATTCGAGATAGGGGCGGTATAAGGCAACTCCTTGAAATACGAGTGAGATTTTGGGGCACTGGTACAGTTGCTCCAGTGTCGCATACAGGAAGTTTGTATGATGATTATGAGTAGCCGTCGAGCTGTTGTGGTAACATACAGATACAGATAATTTATTGGTGAACTACGAGTATATACAATATCACACGTCACATTTGAGAATATACAAAACTAGTACATAAGTACACTAATATATATCACAAAACTTAAAAAATATATACATATTAATATTTTTTATAACAATACTCTTTGAGAGAGTAGTAGGCCTTCTCGATCAAAAACCGTCTCAACTTATTTTTAAATATACCGTCAGAAGCCGAACTTTTACATCGAACATAGATTATGATGATGCTGTCTCTTGCCACCCTGATCTTTCTCAGTATAGTACAAACAATATTACTATCTAGCAGGCTTAGATCAGGCATAATGTTATGTCATACATCGTGAAATATACATAATATTATATATGGATAGAAATCCATCACAGATTTCCACCAGACATAAGACAAATTACCCATTGACAGCAATAAAGCAAATCAAAATAGTAACTCCTAACTGATAAATCGTTTCGCCTGTCCGACTGAAGATATCGATGACTGCCAAAACAAGTGCGTCAGTTATTTTGATTCTTGATGAATGGTCACAATTAAACGGTTTGATAACTTTGTTTTCCATAGCTGTATCTGTCATCGGATTTATATTTGGGATGGCAGAAATCCCATCCAACGGGCAAAGTGTTATGACGAAAGTCTTTAATCAGTGGGTTTTACCTGTCCTGACATCGGTGTTGAAATGTGGACACTTACATTTGGAACGGTCTGCACATTCACGGTCGCTCAGTGAGCCATTGATTGAGCTATGTTTAGTGCGGAATTGTTTCCGGAACGAAAGTTATTTGCCAGAGAACTAAAGTCATTGACATAGCTTACCGTATTAGCAACCTGAAGTGGCAGTGGGCCGGTCATATCTGTCGACAGTCAGTCGATGGAACCGACAAACACTAGGTAGACGTGTTCTGAGTGGAGATAACAAATCGGCAAATATAGCGTAGGACGCCTTGAGACTTGACGAAACGGAACCCAAAGACCAGCCTTTGTGACATGCCTTGAGATAAGCCTATGCCTAGCAGTGGGCTAAAATAGGCTGATGATGATGATGCAAAATCCCAAGAGCTCAGATTATGTTGGCTGTTATTTCAATATGATCTACTATTTTTAGTTCGTCATCTGCAGTTCCACACAGCTGTCTCATTTCATTGTTGACCTTCTCTATAATAGTTATGAGGACAGTTGGTCATGTGGGCAGGTTGAGTAGATTTTCTAAATCCGTAAATAGTTTTACACTTGTGACATTTAATTCGAAGTGGCTTTTAATGTAATTTATTACGTCCACTTTTATGTCCGCATTTGAAATGACGTTGAAAGTGTTTATAATGTTTAAATACGTGTGTGTTAAATTTCATACATATGAGCTTTTTAACCGACTCCAAAATAGGCGGAGATTCCATAGTCCGGTCAAATTAGACTAAAAAATAAGGGTGAGGTTACATAAATTCACATTAGGCTGAAAATTGGTAGGATCGTTCATTACACAATTATAAAGGAAATGTGAAACATCCTCATCGATCCGGCACGTGCAAAAAAATTTACTCTAGGTCAAAGGTCACAAAAACGGTTATTTCGCGATGAAAATCGCGAAAAAACCGTTTTGTGACTGTTTTTGTGACCATTTGTGTGAATCATTATAACTAAAAAACGGTGGCTTTTAGGGAAAAAAGTATTGAGACATTTTTTATACATAATTTCTGGGATCTAAAATTTTTGGCTGAGCTAATTTTATGATAAAAATTACCGTTTTGCTGAAAATCGCGATAAACCCGTTTTTGTGACCTTTGACCCAAGTATTTTTTTTTGCACGTGCCGGATCGATGAGGACTTTCACATTTCCTTTATAATAGTGTAATGAACGATCCTACAAATTTTCAGCCTAATGGGAATTTTTGTGACCTTGGATGTTTAAATTGACCGGACTACTATGTCTCTGTTTTTTAAAGTATGTACACCGGTAAATACGCCAACTGTTAACCCATTTCAAAAAAAAAATATCGGTAGGGTATACATCCAATTTGGTCCCATTGTCACCAAGACAGGATCTGATGATGGGATCCCAGGGCAATTGAGGGCAGCCCTTAAATTTTATAGGCACTTGTTACGTTTTTCATATATTTTTGAAGTCGGTTTTTTATTTGATCTTTTGAGGATGCATGCGTCTGAATTTGAATAGAAAAACTGGAGACTCCATTTTCTAAAATCAGATTGATAAAATCTATTCTCAGGTTTGGGAACCTGATGACAATTTTGGTTGTACCGTTTTTACACTAGAGCAAATACAAAAAAAATCGTTTTTTGTTTTTGACTTTATTATTATTTCTTATTTAATCCGCCGTAACATCACTTATTCTGTGAAAATTTCAACTGGCTATCTATTACGGTTCGAAAGATACAGCGGTTAAAAGGCAGGACGGACAGACAGACAACGCCAACGTAGGCTCAGTATTAGGTCCGGTTTTTACCCTTTGGGTACGGAACCTTAAAAAGGTCAACTGGGCTTTACACATGGTCAGAAGTAATGATGGGAGGTGGTGTACAGCAGTAACCGCGTGGTGGCCGAGGCTAGGTTGGCGGAATCCGGGTCGACTGAGGATGAGGTGGACTGACGACATCAAATAAAAACTGTCGGAAACGAGTGGATGCAACTATATACCAAGCCACAGACTAGGTAAAGCTACTACAAGTCTTTGTACCCAGCAGTGGGTAATTCAGGGCTGATTTTGGTGATGATGATAATGATTAATCCTAATTTAGTATCTTTACCATATTTCCAGCTAGTGGACGTGCCCGAGATGGAGTACTACGCGGCGCAGGGGCAGGGCGAGGTGTGCGTTATGGGCGCGAACGTGTTCAAGGGATACTTCAAGGAGCCGGAGAAAACACGGGAGGTTATCGACCAGGACGGCTGGCACCACACTGGTGATGTCGGCAAGTGGCTCCCGGTAAGTAAAAACATGTGGATAAAGGGTTAAATTGTTGTCTTCCAACAAATACAATGTTTGATTTGTTTTTGTTTTTTAAATCGGGCAACGTTTAACAAATATTTCACTTCATGGAAAGTGACGATAGTGGTCGCAGATAGTGTGTTTCATCATTATCATAGCAACCTTTTTATTTATATATAATAGGCTTGCGTTTTATCGCCACCTCTGCGATGGAACACGCTTGCCTAGAAGAAACCGATTCACTCGCGATTGGAAGACACCCAGATTGTAACTACACCTATTTAGGCAGTGCATTCCCCAGACTAGCAGATTGCACAGTAAAAGTGGAATCAAAGTGCTTCGTACGGGTTTTCTGAATATGAACCGTAAACGGTGTCGCCTTTTTGTGCCCTCTCTGGCAGTCTGATAGAAAAATTGGTAGAACGAATCAGATCATCCAAATCCGATGCTAACTCTCCGAAATGTATCCGGTAAAAAACCGATAGACCAGCAGCTTTGCGCCGATGCTCAAGACGAAGCTTGGTTTGAATTTGGGATTCATTGCTGATGAGCCTATAATTTTCCTACTGCTGGACACAGGCCTTCTTTCAGTGAGAGAGGACGGGCCCTAATCCACCGTGCTGGCCCAGAATATTGGTGAATGTTATTTATGTTGGTGGCGTATGTAAGAAACTATACATAATTTATCTAGGTACTAAATAAGTCATTGGTGCAGAGCACCAATCGATCCAAATCGACCAAGGATCAAACCGGGTGCCGTCACATTTTTTTAGGGCACATTTTACCGGCACGGTCACCATCGATTATCCTCATGCTCGCATATCTGACAGATTTCATTTTACAATTTCAATAGTACTACTATATTTGCGAAATTTCACAGATTTTGGCTTCAACTTGATTTATCGCATTTTCAGAACGGCACTCTAAAGATCATCGACAGAAGAAAACACATCTTCAAACTGTCACAAGGCGAATACATAGTTCCAGAGAAAATTGAAAACTGTTACATTAGGAGTCAGTACGTCGAGCAAGTCTTCGTTCACGGCGAATCTTTGAAGGTAATAACGATAAGAATATTCCTAATAACTTACCTCATACCATAGACTAGCTCAACACCATTAACTAATCATTATAATAACTACGTTTTTTTATACATTGACAGCTTAGGGTGTCAGGAGGTGTGCTGCACTTTCACTTAACGCTATTCGCGGCGTGATGCCCTTTAACACTTCCACCCTGGAGCTTAGGTTTTTAGCTCTTGCGGTTTCCGCCCCAAGACGGTTATGAATGGCAAAGGGCATCCTCGTCAATTTTCGCCCCTCCGGTGCCAATATACGGCAGCCTTTATGGATGGCCAATTTTGTGTGGCAAATCTTTTTTGCCTTTTGATTATTTTTCATACTCCAAAATCGCACGTACGTTTGCGTCGTTGCCAGTCACAAGGTCGGACTGAGTTCACTCAAGCTAATTAAATTGTGTATTGACATTGCAGCACAGAGCTCGGTAAAACTTATCTACCTGTTTATATATAATATCAATGACTTAACCCATGTGTTTGTAAATCAAAGCAGAAGATTAACCTCATTTCTTTTGTTATTTCAGTCGTGCATAGTAGCAGTGGTGGTGCCAGACGTGGATGTGATCAAGTGCTGGGCTCTGGAGCACGGCATCAAGGGCACCTTCACCAACCTCTGCGAGAATCCCATGGTGAAGAAGATGATAATCGACGACATGCTCACCTGGGGCAAGAGTGCAGGGTTGAAGACTTTCGAACAGGTAAATATAACTTTACAGCTGCGTCCCGCGGTTTCACCCGTGTGGTGATGAAAAACAGTGATGATGATGATAAAAATTAGCCTATGTGTCAATCCAGGACATAAGCTATCTACATTTAAAATTTCATCTAAATCTGTTCGGCCGTTTCTGCGTGAAGGAGTAACAGACATATAGGTACACGCACATTCAAAGTTTCGCATTTATAATATTAGTTTGATTAGTGTGATACTATCATGAACAGATTGTTCAGTTAGGTAGGTCCAACTTAGGCAAAGAGGTCGCACGAAGAATCCAACTCGGGTGGGCAATGTTCGGGAAATTGCGTGACATCTTCTCGTTTAAGATACCACAGCGCCTAAAGATAAGGGTCTTTGACCAGTGTGTGTTGCCAGCTTGCCAGTGATGACATATGGTACTGTGCGACGCGGTCCTTAACTGTTGGACTTTTGGATAAACTCCACAACGGGCAATAGAGAGAGCTATCTAAGCTCGGAGTTTCTTTGCGCGATAGAATCTGGAAGTGGATATTCGCCAAAGAACATAGCTATTAAAATTGGCAAGTTGAAGTGGTAATGGACTGCCACATATCTCAAAGAACCGATAACCGATGGGGAAGAAAGGTTCTTGAGTGGAGACCACGAACCGGAAGATGCAGCGTAGGTAGGCCTCCCACTAGAAGGACCGACAACATCGTGAGAGTCGCGGGCATTCAGTGGTAGCAGGTGGCAGGCTGTCGTTCAGTGTGGAGGTTAAAGGGAGAGGGCTATGTTCACCCGTGGACGTCTTTTGGCTGACGACGACGAAATATAACTTTTGTGGTCCTCTCACATTGCTTGACGAAAAAAGCAACGAAAATTTAATTTCTGGCGTTTTGATTCTATACATAGAAAAATAAATTCATGTGAAAAATAATTCTGTATTTTTTATTGAAAATAACAGTTTCAAGTTTTGGACAAACAATATAGATACGTATAATCTTATTAACTCCAATTTACAAACATAGTATTTCAAATACACTTTGTAATCAAATGTTAAAAAACCTCTAAGTACCGTCCATCCCGCGGAATTTCCGAGAAGCTACAACATTGTTATAAATTTTCAAAGGGTGGCAACATTATTTGTGATGCCGGTGTTACAAATATCCATAAGCGACGGTGACTGCTTACCATCAGGTAGCCCGTCTGCTTGTTTGCAACCTACAGCATAAAACCTATTTATATTTTTCTCCATTCAACAGGTGAAAGACATCTATCTCCACCCGGACCCGTTCTCCGTACAAAACGGCCTACTCACACCCACGATGAAGGCGAAGCGACCAGAAATCAGGAGTTACTTCAAACCACAAATAGAGGACATGTACAAACAGCTTGAATAACGGTAACAAGCACTAAAGCGTTTACACATAGATAAGCAGCGACCCGATCACGTTAGCTGTCAAGTTAAATCGCATTGCGATACAAGAAGAACTCCACTTGAATATTGACCTTATTTCTTGGCGAATACGATGGGTATCCGAGTAGATGGGTCGACAATGACGGTCAATCGTATCGCGGTCAAACTTTGACAGAAAATAAAATCGCTCTGTAGTTTCACGGCTAAAAAATTCAGACGTAAAGAGGGCTAACATAGTCTGGTTTACTCTGTGAAGCTAACATTATGAATGAACAAGAATGAATGGAAACTTTCATGAACGTATAATTTTCGTCGATATTCAAGACGCCTGTATAAACTTTAGCTGCAATTAGATTAAGCGTGAAATTGACAAATATTTTATAGTTGAAATGTCTACCTTCCTAGAAATGGAGATAGGCCTTTTTACGTTGAAATTAATTACATGTTTGCATCGAAAGTGTGAGTGATCAGTATTTCCTTTGAATTCTCAAAGAAAACTATTATTGTGTACTTTTTAAAGAATACAGATTATTTTATTTACGCTGCAATGAAATAAACTTTAAAGTGACTTCAAAGAGTGTGTTTGTATTATTTTCAATTGAAGAAGTTATTAATTGAACATTTGTCCATATTTACTACTTGCTTTCCAATTTCATTTAGCATTTTAGTGAGAAGTACACAGGTGTTAGTTTGATCCACGCCCTGTATTTTTCAGTGGGTCAAAATGAATTAAAGCAATGTTTTTTTTGTTGGTGTCATTTTGACTCGTGAGTCAAGAAGGCATGTGAGTCGAAACGACCAAATGAAAGACCAAACTTAAAATGTTCTCTATTGGCTAACAAAACAAAAAATTGTTGTAGGATTCGGTGCAATTGTACATATTTAAATACTCTGTAGATATACGTATCCTTAACTATGGCAATAAAATGGAAACATTGTTTCGTGGTCAATTATGAAGAAATTTTCCGAAGACGCATTTTGCTTCATTTTGTATTTAATAACTTAGATAAGCGACCTTTTATCCTAGAACCTAGAATACATTTTATCAACAAAAAACAGTGGCTTTCTTCAAGTCATTCGCACCGGCTCCAAAATCA
The DNA here is from genome assembly GCA_949125355.1 of Agriopis leucophaearia. Taxonomy (NCBI): domain Eukaryota; kingdom Metazoa; phylum Arthropoda; class Insecta; order Lepidoptera; family Geometridae; genus Agriopis; species Agriopis leucophaearia. Next base: position 9,786,314 of record OX421276.1, on the reverse strand, counting down.
ATCGGTCTTGTAGAAAATAGCATTCTTTGGATAGGCAAAAATGAAAATGTCACCCAATCCATTTTGTATCGTAATTTAATATTCCTCTAAATATAGTAAAAAATCAGTCCTGTAAAGGAATTGCCTTTAGCCAATTTTTGTAGTAACATTGCAAATGCGTAGCAAAATCTATATTTCATAGAATTAGTAGAATTGTAAGGCAACACAAAAATTATACCTTAGATGCAAAAAATTAAGTGAATAGTGCAAAAATTCAAAGCTCTGATATAATGAGATCTTTTTCAACTATTCTAAATTCACACAATTACAAAAATAAACACAAAACTCTTCAATTAAGCTATGTGCTGTTTATGGTTATTCTCAATCACAGAATAACTTAAGTTCTCAATGGATCTTAAATTTATTTTTCACTCTACATTAAATATGCATAGTCAAACCAGCTTATTTTGTCACAAGAAAATAGTGAATAAAAACAAAATTTATTTACATGACAACACTGTATGTAACGCCTGATTCAATCAAGTACTACTTAATGTAGTCAGTATGAAAAAAGTGTGGGCAAGTGATATAACGAGGTGAAACCTGTCTTTTCATGTTGTTTCCAAAACTCCATAGAAGCCTATTGTAAAGTCTTCACCACTTTACTTGGGCATAAGTTTGACTTGACTGTGACTTATTTTGTTTGACTCTGTCTGTAACTATGACTCGTTTGACTCTATTTAAGACTATGTTAACTTGATTAATATTACGACCGAAGGACTTCGTATTCTTGGTCATGATTTTTTTTACAACAACAACATCAGTATGACAAGAGTTTTGGCGCCAACAAGTGATAAAACCATGTTGCCTTATTTTCTTGAACCTTTGTTATTTCGAGTGTTAATGTATAATAATTGGTGGATTATTGTTTATTAAGTGTTCTTGAACAAGCTCGAGTGTAGGTAAGTGATGTAATGAAGTGAAACATTAGGTATTTTCGTGATGTTTCCAAAACTTCACAGAAACCTCTAAGTAAAGACTCCACCACTTTACTAGGGCATGACTTGGAATTGACTTTGCTTGACTGACTGTGACTATGGCTTGTTTGACGTTATAATTTAATACCTTGTAAACCTCCATATTATTCTGACTGAAGGAATCTGTATCCATGGTCACGAAATAAATTCAAAATTAAATCATTAAAGCAATTTTGACTCGTAATTTGTTTGACATGACATTAGAAGAACCAAAGATAACAATTTTGAAATTATAAAGGTTGATTTGTGACAAAATATACTGGAGCTTTGTTCACAATTTCGTCATGGCGGTTTTTCACAACTTTACCATAACAAATTTGTCAAAATTCACAATTTAATTATAAACCAAAGTTAAACCGTCGTTACGAATAATGTGAATAGGATCCTGGTTTGATAGTTATCTTATTTTTATGATATTCAAGTGAATAAAAAAAATATTGTCTTGTTGGCTTCATGAAAACAAGAAACACTAGAATAAGTAAACATTTTATAATAAACGCCGTGCCTTTATCCAGAATATTTAATTGAATTTGTTCCAATATTTCAAAGAAAAACAAATAACTATGTGAGAACACAGTTACACTTCATAGACACATCTTTAATTACAGTATAATAGTAATGAGATACTAAAGACTAAAAATAAAAATTACTGAAGTCGTCTAGTAGAATTCCGTTGCGTGTTGCGCGCTCATCTATCGGCTCGCCTGCATGCAAACATTCACCTTATGTACCTAACATGATGACATTTCTATGAAGATGCGAACCATCACGATGCGACCCGTAACCTGATTGTGTTAACTGTCAATTGCTATCGTAATTGCCGTCAATCGCACCTGACATAAAGGGGTCTTTTGATCGGAACGCACAACGACACGCGATTCCAACGCAGCTTCAAGCTTTGACCCTTTGTCTTTGTTACTGATACATGCAAAGATAATTTATATCGTCGTTTTGACGCATGCTGTGACAAAAAAAAAAAAACAGCCACTGACGTTTTCAACACCGCATAACGCTTATCGTGGCATTGTGCGTTCCAATCAAGAGACGGGTTTCATCAGAAGGCGGGCTAGGTTGCGCACGCGCAATATTGAGTGCGTGAATCGGAATGCTAACTTTTTTTCTGACATTTAGCATGAATGTATATTCGCACTTAGGACTTGGGCGAGTATCGCGATTGCAATCTCGACTTAGACCGGCGACATCGGAATGACACCTTATAGGTAAACCACAAGTTGTTTTTGTTACATGCTAAGTATAATATCTATTTTCAGTGTCAGTGAGGAATTTGATTCCAAATACTGGGTTTACAAAGCCGGGTCTCCTGCGCCCAAATTCTAACAAAACAAATTAACAAAACATGTTAAGCTAACATGTGACTTATTATGGATGTTTGTTCGTACGGGATGACACGCGATCGTGATCACAATCCAAATCACGAACGGACTCCACAATAAGCCAGATATTAGCTTAACATGTTTTGTTAATTTATTTTGTTAGATTTTGGGCGCAGGAGACCTGGCTTAAGGATTTCTTGTGTTGATCAAGGGTTGATTTTGCGAGTTGAAATTATTATTAGGTTTAAATTAATTCTTTATAACATGACATAAAAGTAGGTCCTATCGCACCGTAGTGTATAATTTTATATTCTGTAATAGGTACATAATGCAATATTGTTTAAGTTGCTTTGAGCGAACGTTAAGGTTTCAAGTTGTTCAAACCAAAATTTTGTTGTTATTGGTGCAAGTTGTACTACATAATTTATTTTTAAATAAAAATTTACAAAATTATTTGATTGTATTTTTATTTTGTTTGTTCGTCTGTCCCTTTCTGCATAATTACTTAACTTATAAACAACATCCCTATACAAATTCATCCCCTGTAGACAAAATGATTTGCCCCAGAAACTCATTTTATTTTTTTATGAAAAAGTCATTGCTGGCTGGTTTACATACATATCCAAGGCTTGGCAAAGGCTTGGCTTCCATAATCTTGGCATGCTTGAAGGTGGTATGGCGTGAAGGGGAATGTCATGGCGGTTGGTTGGCATTGGTGGATTTGTAAGCAGACATCATATCCGTATTACGTAGTATCGTCAATCGTCATAAGTATCAGTTTTTTTTTTATTTGACCATCAACTCGCCTGTTGGTAAGCAACGATGTGGTCGAAGATGAAGCACGTAGACTTAGAAGATACCTATTCACTCTTGCCGTATTCAGTATTGAAGTATTCAGTTCATCATCATCAGCCAGAAGACGTCCACTGCTGAACATATATAGGCCTCCCCCTTTGACCTCTACACTGAACGACATCCTGCCATCTGCATATACTGGATGCCCGCGACTCTCACAATGTCATCGGTCCATCAAGTGGGAGGCCTACCTATTAGGTCCTTAAAGGAGGTTCTAATCTGTGCAAAAAAATGCATTGTTTTTATAGGTTAAGGAAATTAAATATTACTAGGTAGAAAATTAGCATTTTATTTACCCTAATGATAATTATACAAGTGGGAATTTATGCCACAGGAATAAGCCGTTTTCAGATAGAATATAAGTATTTTGGTTAGTTCTGCTACTCCCCTCTAGATGGCAGTAGTTTGTAGTCTTTGTGACATAGTACTAATCTTGAAATGGCTTGAAAATATGCTACCCTCCATACTAGAAACACTAACACAATGCACTAGGGCTAGTAATGAAATAGAGGGAATGTTTTTGGGTTCCGTACTACCCAAAAAGTAAAAACGGGATCCTATTACTGAGCCTGCGCTTTCTGTTGGTCCGTCCGTCGTACCTTTAAACGGCTGTATCTTAGAACCGTAATAGATACCTATCCAGTAGAAATTTTCACAGAATAGTCATAGTCATTTTATTCAAGCCAATTTACATGTCAAATTAATAATCATACATACCACAATGAAAAGCTCATAGTTTGCAGTTTGTATAGTTCAGACAAAATGCCCAATCCTCAAAATGGCAACTGTATCTACGAAGGACACAGCAAATGAGAGCCAATTCTACAAATGTCTCATTTTCAAAATGGCCTACAAATATAAATGTTGTTCAAAATGTTTTACAAATGTATTCCTAATTCTCAAAATAGCCCAACTCTCAAAATCTTTCTTACCTAATTATTTCTTTAGATGGACGCAGAGGTGAAGGAAGGCTCGTGGAGTTCTAGAATCTAGACGAAGGTATAGAGGGTGAGATAAAGCAAAATACCGACGGACCAATGGATTGACCACAAAACGTTTTTGACATGCTGTTTCTCACAAGCTTGTTCAATCCTGTTTCTCACAAGGATCAAATATCTAGCTAGATCGTCTGAGACTAGAGTACCAGAAGTTAGATAAAAATCACAATATTTGATGTAACTAATTAAATAATAAAAAATAAACTGGGACATTTTTTCACACACGGTCATATGACCCCAAATAGGTGCTGTTTGGAAAATCACGCGATCGCAAACTAACTCGGCGCGTTAAGGTTCGCGTTAGCGTGATTTAGCAAACTGCACCTTTTCGGGCCCGCGTTTAGAGCTGGGCGTAAGACTCTAGCTATAGGTATATCGCCATCTTCTTTTTCAGCGGTTGAGGCTTCTCCCCGATTCTTTCAATATGCATTCGTACCTTGGCCATTCTCTTCTACCTACTAGAGGTAGTAGAAGACTGCCGCCTCATTTTGTATATTATCAAGCTTGCATTGCGGTGGACGTCCTTGACAGTGGCTAAATAGACAAGAAGCCAAAACCTCCACGATCTTTGCCCACGATCTACCGTCTTTCATCCATGGATTTGTCAACTTAGGTCATTTTCTACATCACATAAATCCCGCAATCAGTCCAATCACGTCTCTCACCCCGTTTTCAGCTACCGATCACACTATTTATTTATAAATGTGGAAGTTTGTGTTGTGTAACGGTGTAGGCCCTTATGCTGAACTTAAGAGCTCAGCGGATTGGAATGAAATTTGATATCCTGGTTCCAGAAGGATAGCGGGTGAAACAGATTTAGCAGTGATCCTAGTTAGTTTCTAAATATTGTGCATAAATGGTGTAAAATTCCAATATATTTGTCCCTTAGATAAGACAAACAAGAAAGATACGCTACTTAGTACAATTATTATTTTTGCTCAGATGTCAACGTGACTCCAACCCATATCTTTTTCACAATTCGTTAAACCGTTTATACTGTAAATACGGCACACTTACTAATTTTTCACGCACACTAAGAAACTTGCAGCGACACCAGTCAATGATCTAACTAATAGTCCACATGCAAAATAGGGCAACAAGGTTATCTCCATTCGCATCAAGCCAGATATAGGCCTATCGAGCATGGGATATTTGCTCGATGGCCTGATGCGTTCGCATTTCGCACGCATCATGCCGTCTCCCGTATTTGTCTGTTTTGAGGTTTGCCATTCTCCTATGCCATTAGTGATGACTAGGTAGCTAATTCGACTGATTATGCTTCACGTTCTAGATTAAATTGGCGGGTGTTTTAATTGAGGTGGCGAGCCTTCTAATATTAACTAGTTGGTAAATCTATGCTCATTAAACAATCAAGTATTTACTTTTAATGAATAATCACGACGTCGGCTTTCCCAATTTCTGTAACAGAACATATTAAAAGGTCTGAATCATTATAAGGTTATTAAATTCGTACGTTTGTGGTGGGTGCTATTAGCACCTGATAATTTATCAGCTTGAATTTATTTAATCAGTCGACTGATTAATGAATGAGACAGTCCAGGCTGATAATAATGATAATTAAAAAGGTGTTTGGCCACACATCACCTATGCCTATCTAGGAACTACAGATAAAGGCATCTAGAAATAATTTTATAGAAACATACATTTTGTGACATTATAATGCAGGGGCGGCTTTATGGCGAGCCGTCGGTGAGTGGCGACACCGAGTACCCCGATCCCATGGGGCTAAATGAGACCCCTGACCCCTGGCTTGCCTTAACCGGCCGTCCAGGGGTGGAAACCGCAGGAGCTAAGAACCTAAGCTCCAAGGTGGAAGTGTTAAAGGGCATAACGCCGCGAGTAGCTCTTAGTGAAAGTGCAGCACACCTCTCTACACCCTAAGCCACCTACGCCGATGTTGCCCCTCCGGTGCCAAGATACGGCAGCCTTTATGGGGGGCCCATTCAGTGGGTGGCAAGTCATCACCTGCCTAAATATATTTTGAGATGAGACAGGATAAGGCAGGTGCCGATTCTCATTCTATAGATCTGTTATTCCATCCACAAGTTGTTCACCTCAATAGCCCAGTCTTTTTAAATCCTATACTGTACAATAGTTTCATATTCCTTTTTATACATATTTCATGGTTGCATGTATTTTATATTCAAAAGAGCCTCTTGGTGTTGGCTTCGGCCCCACCAATGCCCACCAAATGTCCGGGCTAGACCCGAGAATATATTTAAATAAAGAGTTATAATAAATAAATATCTGGGACATTATTGCACACATGGTCATCTGACCCCAAACTAAGCGAAGCTTGTGATATGGCAGCCAGAGACTGATATACGTACATATATATTTTTAAATACATACTTAAATAGATATTAACACTCAGACATAGAACAAACACAAATTTTCATCACACAAATGTTTGTCCTAGGTGGGAATCGAACCCACGACCCCAAGCGCAGAAGGCAGGTTCACTACCAACTAATCTAACGGGGCTGTTATGCTTGAAGAGGAGACGTAGGAGGGAGTCCTGCTTAGTTGCGAAGAGCGTTGTCGCGACGCACGCTGTCGCGAAAAACTTTTGGAATGGGTCGTTAGTGAGAAAAGTCACCATATCGAATAGATACCAATAGATGAATAGATCAAAAGACGCTAGTTCGAAGCACGAACTATAAATTTATTTCGCTTATTTTCATGGGTTTGTAGGTACATCATTGAAGCTAATTAGGATTAAACTTTACGGTTATGTATGAATTTTGTGTTTAAAAGTTGTAAAATTTATGAGTACAATTCATCAAGAGGTAACAAAATTTAAAAAAAAAAACAAGTTATTTAGATATAGTATTTTTTTGTTATTGTCCTGCCTACGGTTTACAAACCCATAAACCGAAAGAGTTTTTTTTTAATTTATACATATATTGAATTTAAAATAAATATAAAACATACGTGTTCATTATATTTTTTTTTATTCTTATTATTTTAATAAAAACATTAGGATTTGGTTTTTAAAATAAAAATATGTCATCCAAATATCTGACAAGTAAACTTGCGTATTTACTAATTTTGAATTCATTTTTTAAATCGCGAATAATTGTAATTACTGATATTGTCAACTTTAGCAAAACAGCAGCACAGGGCCCTTATAAAAAATCGTCGTGACGCTTTTTGACAGCTATACCATTATAAGTCTGTGGTCTGTCTACATTCGTTATTTATCAAATAGTCCAGTCATTTGGTAGTTTTACCTGGAAAGTTTTCTGGGAGTTTTGAAAATTGGTGATTTTATAGATTTCGACGTGCTCTTTTCGAATTTTCACTTTGCCACCTCGTATCTTTGCCGCTCGGACCGCCATATTGAAAAAATGGCGCTCTAATACAGTTTTTTGAGAATAAATCCGTTCCAACTCATATTACGATAAAAATTGTTATGTAATAAATTATACTATAGAAAATTTCCTACAATTTATACGGTAACGTATTTTTTTTGTAAAATCAATAGTTTCAGCGTACGAGAGCCGCAAAGTCCACTCCAACACGCGTTTTGGCCAAATAACTCATGGCGCGGTTTTTTGTGGTATCCCCAGTAAGCCTAATCCACTTGTAATGCACTATTACAAAATTTGCTCCTTCGCTTCGCTATTCTTGATGGACCAGGTTCTGAAAGTTCATCGTCTTCGGTACTGAGTGAAATGTCACAAATAGAAATTTCTTCCACGTCATCCGCGATGGAATCATCAGCTTCGTTGTAGTCCTCTTGTTCCTCGATTTTGTCATACGTTTGCTCGTCAAAAGACTCTGTTTCTTCCTCCTCGTCGCTATCTTGTAGTGAAACGTGCGAATTATCACAGGTACCATAGCAATTACAAACTCACGGTTTTAAGAAGTCTATTAAAGTTAAATTGACTTTTTGAGTTTTTTTTTTTAAATAAATAAATATTCGGGACTTTTTTGCACACACGGTCATCTGACCCCAAACTAAGCAAAGCTTGTAATATGGCTGCCAGAGACTGATATACGTACATATATACTTTTAAATACATACTTAAATAGATATATATTAACACCCAGACATAGAACAAACACAAATATTCATCACACAAATGTTTGTCCTAGATGGGAATCGAACCCACGCCCCCAAGCATAGAAGTTAGGTTCACTACCAACTGAGCCACCGGGGCAGTCAAGTTTAGTTCAGTTTTAGTTAGACATTTTTAGTGACGGGGGAAATTTCCATAACATCAGACAAATTTTCACTACATAAAATACATATCGAATTCCATACAAATTTCAATATCGAAATTCTACATCATCATTATCAGCCACAAGACGTCCACTGCTGAACATTGACCTAAGACCTCCATACTGAACGACAGCCTACCATCTAGGTACATCTACTGGATGCTCGCGACTCTCACGATGTCGTTGATCCATCTAGTGGGAGGCCTACCTACGCCGCGACTACCGGTTTGTGATCTCCACTCAAGAACCTTTCTTCGCCATCGGTTATAAGTTCTTCGAGCGATGAGGCCTGTCCATTGCCACATCAACTTGCAATTTTTAATAGCTATGTCGGTGACTCTGCCAACATGTCGATCCGATTACAGGACGAGAACACGAAACCAATCCAATTGCAGAAAGGCGTGAGCCAGGGAGATGTTATCTCTCCAAAACTGTTCACGAACACATTGGAGGAAGTTTTCAAACTCTCGGACTGGAACGAATTCGGCATCAACATCAATGGCGAATACATCACTCACCTTCGTTTTGCCGATGATATAATCATCATGGCAGAGCCGCTGGAGGACCTCAATGCGATGTTTAGCGACCTCAGTAGCCTTTCCCAACAGGTGGGTCGAAATTCAACATTTGTATGAAATTGGAAACGTATTTTACGTAGGTAGCGATTATTTGTACTTCGCTCACAGTGGGCTCACCCAGCTTGAGTATTGAGGTGCAGCCGGAGTTAGGTACTGTTCAGCGCGATGAGCCGTTCTGAGCTCGAAAACGTCGTCTACACTTCCCCGGGAATAATAAAAGCCGTATTCCTTAGACCTTATGGTTTATTTTCAATCAACTAAATTATCTCCAATAGCAAACACATACCAATCCAGCCTACTAGTTACCGGAGAATCTCGTCTGCGCGATGCAGGAAATGCGCCTCCGGTGCAGTAGCCATCTATGATTTCTCGAGCGAACTAAGTAGGCTCGATTGATAAGGTTTGTGTTTTGATATATGCGTGAAGCGCGCAAACATTCCACCCATCAAGGATCATTATTGAAGATAATGTCCTTCGCAAACATTATTCTTATGAAACACTGAGGTGAAAGCAATAAGGAAATTCTTGTACATATATAAGTAACCACCCATCATGAAAAGACTGAGACACACATTCAAAAGAAAAAAGTATTAAATTACCACCCATCGTGAAAAAGTATTGAATACATGCAAACAAATCTAACTGCCACGCATCATGGCAAGATGAGTGACTAAAATAATACAAAACAAGTTAGACATCTACTGGTAGCAAACAAATTTTTGTAATTGGGCGTTTGAGGACGGTGTTTTTACATTTAAGCGAAACAACTCTGATAAGTCCGTCGTCGCCTGGGTGTACATCAACTATTCTGGCTAAAGGCCATTTGCCAGGAGGCAAATTGTCATCTTTTACTAGCACTAGGGTACCGATTTTAATGTCATTGTCCATTTGTTTCACCCACTTAGGTCTTTGTTGAAGTCTGCCCAAATATTCATTCAACCATCTGCTCCAAAAATGTTGAAATAATCTCTGTGTGAACTGCCACCGATTCAATCTGTTAATGTTGGTATCTAAATACGATGGTTCTGGTACTACTATCGGTGGCTCTCCGATCAGGAAGTGACCGGGAGTCAAGGGCAACAAATCATTTATGTCGTCGCTGATTGGTGAAATTGGTCGAGAATTTAGGCAGGCTTCAATCTGACTAGTAACTGTCGACATCTCCTCATAAGTGAGTGTGGAGTTTCCGAGTATCCTTCTCAGGTGGTGTTTGATAGACCGAACGCCAGCTTCCCAAAGTCCCCCAAAATGGGCGGCGTTTCCAGGAATATGATGCCACGTCGTTCCATCTCTCGCCAGTTGGTCATAGATTTGATTCTTCACCGTTTCTAGTTGGTACTCGAACAAATCTCGTAGTTGCTTGTTCCCAGCAGTGAAATTTGTAGCATTGTCGCTCCAGACATGGCTACAGTGCCCACGCCTTGCAGTGAATCTCTTAAAAGCAGCCACAAAACTTTCGCAGTCTAAACTGCTGACAATCTCTGTATGTATGGCTTTTGTCACCATACAAATCCAAATGCAAATATAACCCTTGTATGTTTTGCATCCTCGACCCTTTGACATTCTGAGATCTATAGGTCCAGCAAAATCAACGCCTGAGTGTAGAAAAGGTCTGGTAGGAGTAACTCGTTCTTGCGGGAGATCTGCCATCAACTGAGTTCTGGTTGCAGCTTTGTAACGCACACATACAATGCATCGGTGTACCACCTGATTTGTCATGTTCTTGCAGCCCAGAATCCAGAATTTTTGTCGAATGTAATTGAGCATGAGGGTTGGTCCCCCATGGAGAGTCTTCATATGTGCCTGTGCAACAATTAATTTTGAAAAGATATGGTTGTATGGTAGAATTATCTGGTGTTTAGCATTTTCAGGTATATTGGCATGACGTAACCGGCCTCCGACTCTTAAGACATCCATTTCATCTAAAAATGGGTTAAGCAATCGAAGTTTACTCCTTTTCTTGAGGGGTTTGTTCTCCCTCAAGCTGTGTACATCGTCTGCGAATTCTCGCTTTTGGCAAAGAAGAATGCAAACCGTCAATGATTGTGATAACTCTGCAGCAGTAAGGTAAGTAGGATACTTTTCTTTCTTTCCGAATCTCTTGCACCATGCTATGACTCTCAGTAATTTGTCCAGTGTCGAAAATCTTTCAAAAAGATCTTGTATGAAATCAGTCTCGCTGTCTCTATTTGAAGTATCTATGAAGTGTACTACCCTTTCTTCCAGTTCTAAGTCTTCAGGTAAGTCTGTAGGTACTTTATGTTTACTTTCTCCTTCTAGCAACCACTTAGGACCCTTCCACCAAAGTTCCTCATTTTTCAGCATAGAGCCTAACACGCCCCTCGACGCAAGGTCGCTAGGATTCTCCTTCGAGACCACGTGACTCCAATGATGCGCAGGTAAGGTAGTTATGATTTCAGATGTACGATTTGCGATGAATGTCTTCCATTTGCTCGGGTGACCCTGCAGCCACGCCAAGACTACTTGTGAATCCGTGTAAGCATAGATGTTTTCTCTAGCAACTTTCAGGTGTTCAGCGACTTCATTCAGCAGTTTGGCAAGCAGAGCAGCACCACATAACTCCAAACGAGGTATCGAAATTGTTTTTACAGGTGCTACTTTAGTTTTTGCTGAGATTAGCTGTACATGAACATCTCCTCCTGAACCAATTACACGTGAGTATACAACGGCTGCATAAGCCATGATACTAGCATCAGAAAATCCGTGAATTTCAAGTTTAGTGTCGTTTGTAGTCGTATGTAACCATCTCTCAATTTTAATTTCAGATAGACAAGGCAGTTCTAGGCGATACTTCAACCAATCTTCTTTTAATTCCTGAGGTATCTCCTGATCCCAACTCACGCCAGAAAGCCACAGCTTCTGAAGGAAGACCTTGCCGATAATAATGGTAGGAGCAAGCCATCCCATAGGATCGAAGAGTTTAGAAACCTCGCTCGCTATAGTCCTCTTCGTCACAACGGTCTGTTTAGGTAAGTTTATTGAATATTGAAATTCATCTCGCATATTGTTCCAGGCTATCCCCAGAGTCTTTACAGTCACATCAAGATTTAGTTCTTTGTCATGGTTGTCTACTCCTTGCATAACTCTCAGAAGGTTTGCGTCATTCGTATTCCACTTTTGCAGTTCAAACCCTCCAGATTTAAGTAGTGCTGTCATTTCATTGTATATCAAAATTCCTTCTTCGTAACTGTTGGCGCCTGTTAACAAATCATCCATGTAAAAATCTGTTAGAGCTATACTTGCTGCAACTGGATGCTGTTCTTTCTCATCTAACGCCAACTGTTGCAGGACTTTGGTTGCCAGGTAGGGTGCACTGGCCGTACCAAAGGTCACTCTATGCATTTGAAAATCTCTAACTTCGTCGTTTGTATCTTCGCGCCACAGCACGCGTTGAAATTCCGGCTGAGTAACGACGACCTGCCGATACATTTTTACTATATCGGCTACTAAGCCCACTTTGTGTTGTCGCCATCGTATGATTATATGTCGCAAGTCTTGTTGCAAACGTGGCCCGACCATGAGGTCATCATTTAAAGAAACTTGATTTTTGTATTTACAGCTCGCGTCGAAAACCACTCTAACCTTAGTAGTAGTTTTGTCGGTTCTAATAACTGCGTGATGAGGTAAGTAAACAGCAGTTGATTTGTATTTATCTTCATCCTCTTTTACTTCTTGCATGTGTTGTAAATCTAAGTATTCTTTCATGACTTTGTTGTATTCTTTCTTCAGCCACGGATCTTTCTCTAATCTTCTCTCCATTTGCAACCATCTCGCTTTGGCAACTCCTCTTGATTCGCCGTACTGGCATAGTGGGTCTCTATCTTTGAATGGCAAAGCCACTGTATATCTTCCGTCTTCTTGTCTCTTGTGTGTCTCTTTAAAGTGTTGTTCACAATGTTTCTCTTCGTCTGTGAAATGTTTCTTGCATGCACCCTCTTCTATCTCCCAAAACCTTTGAAGCATATCTTCAATGTAAATGTGCATGCTAAGTGTAGTAGTGTAGCCATGTAGAGCCTCAGTACTTGAAATCTGGCCTGTCAATATCCACCCGAGGTGAGTATTTTGTGCTATTGGTGATCCTCGGGGGCCCTTCCTGAGTCCAGCAGTAATTATATCACTGTAGACGTCTGCGCCTAACAATAGATCCACCTTCCCTGGTTTTGCGTAGTTAGGATCTGCTAGTTCAAGTTGACGCAGGTGTGACCAGTCAATGGTGTGTACTTCTGTAGTTGGTAACATTCGAGTGAGTGATTTGAGCACGCATGCTTTCACTGATGTAGCAAAGTTTGTGTTGACTATCGAATGTGCTTGAAATGTAACCATGTTTTTGGAGTGGAGGCTTCTCCCGTTCTCGCCCAGTCTATTAATTGTGCAATTGATTGGAATTTTATTCAACCCAAGGAGCTGTGTTGCGGACTCTGAAATAAATGAACCTTGGGACCCCTGGTCTATCAATGCTCTCAAGTGATATGTAGCCCCATTGTGTGTAATAACTTTCACCATGGCTGTGGCCAACAGCACATTTGTGGGAAGTTCCTTATCCGCGAAATGGGACGCTACATTGGTGTTGACTGGTGTAAAGGCTACTGTTGATGGATCGTCTCGGAATTGTACAGTTCCAGCTCGCTCTGGAACTTGATCTATGGCTTTATTCTCGGGGTGAATTAAGGAATGGTGTCTCTTTCCACATCTGCGGCAAGAGACTTTATGTTTGCAATTATACACGGTGTGATTTGGAATTAAGCAGTTATAGCATAACCCATTCCTTTCTATGAACCTTCTTCTTTCGTCGCAGTTAAGCGTGATAAAATTCTTACAGTGGTAAATCAAGTGGTTTCCTTTACAGAAATTGCAATTCGTATTAGCAGAAGCTGCGGTGTGAAAGGACGATTGTCTCGTGTTTGATCTGAGCCTTATTTGTGATTTGGATGATTCTAATACTTCGAGAGTTCTGAAGCGTGACTCTAAGAAGACGCACAGTTGTTTGTACGTAGGTAGTTCGTCACCGCTATCTTCATTAATACCAATGTGTTGCTCCCACAGACGAACTGATTCTGCATCCAGATTGTTCACCGTGATGTAGACCAGCATAGGATCCCACTCGAACGATGCTATACCCAAATTCTTTAATGCGTTGAGACATTCATTTGTTGTATCAAGAATCGACTTAATTGCCTGAGAAGACTCATTACTGATGGATTTTTGTGTCATCATTCTTTTCAGCAACGCATTTATGATGAAGCGCTTGTTGCTAAAACGTTTTTTAAGAGTCTCCCACGCTTCATTGTAGTTCGCTTCTGTTATGGCTATATGTCGCAGCAACGCCTCTGCTTCGCCACTTACACTCGACTTCAAATAATGCAACTTTTGAACACTCGATAATGATTTATTATTATGGATCAGTGATGAGTAAAGATCATGAAACGATGTCCATTCTGCGTATTGTCCAGAGAACGTAGGTATATTTATTCTCGGCAGTTTTATGTCTGATTTTGCTTGTGTGATCGGCACATGAGTTGAGGTTGCTGGTAGCGACACAGATGGCGCCAATTTCTCAAGACATTCCAGCATCTCACACTTGCCCAATGTATATGCCTCTTCACCTTGTGAATAAATATCATTAGAAATGTAATCTGGTGACGTAATAAGCTTCATATGGTTTTTCATAAAATGTTCCCATAATCCTTCTAGTATGTTTAATCTGACGTGTACATAAGTTTTATTTAATTTTATTTTCGAAGTTTTCTTAAAGTTTGTCAATGCCGATTTTAATTGTCTAAGAAGTTCCTCTTGTTGACTCAATAACTCCTCCATTATGACATGTACTTATAAATTTTTGCAAGTAGAAAACTGTTTAAATTTAACTAAGTCCAAGTAGGTAGTTGACAAATAATTACAAAGTCTTTTAGCACTGTTTTTTTTCTAAGTGCACTAATACACTAAGTCTTACTGCACTTAAATTGTTCAAAGTTTAAATTCACTAAGTCAGAATTATTTACAATTAATGCACAGAAAATGTTCAAAGTTCATAAATGTTCGAAATTTATGACAAGTCCACAATACACAAAAATGTTCAATCACTTAAAATGTTGTTTTTACTCACGATTACCAAGTCCTTAAGTCACTGTCCTAAGGTTCACTCACTAATGTCACTTTTAGAACGCACTCGCACGCACTTCTTAACGGATCGGAACACTCGCGAACGCGACACTTATAAATCCGGCTACGGAGGACCAATGTTCAGCGCGATGAGCCGTTCTGAGCTCGAAAACGTCGTCTACACTTCCCCGGGAATAATAAAAGCCGTATTCCTTAGACCTTATGGTTTATTTTCAATCAACTAAATTATCTCCAATAGCAAACACATACCAATCCAGCCTACTAGTTACCGGAGAATCTCGTCTGCGCGATGCAGGAAATGCGCCTCCGGTGCAGTAGCCATCTATGATTTCTCGAGCGAACTAAGTAGGCTCGATTGATAAGGTTTGTGTTTTGATATATGCGTGAAGCGCGCAAACAGGTACTACACCTACTAAAATCCCCCCGGTTCCCGCCCTCAGCATATGAAGGAGAGCAGCAAAGTCTCCATAGGAAAGATATATTAACATAAGACGAATTTGGTATTCGTGTTATGTATAGTCTTATGATAATGAATTTTAAAATTCAAATTTTTAATTTTCATTCTAAATTCATGCGGAAAACTTTGTTAAATTAATAGTGGTCAAACGGAAGGCTCTGGTGCCTGTAGCAGTTTTATTACTAGTACGGGTGTCAGCCAGTTCCAGACACTAACATTTTTGTTAATTTCAATGAAATCCTAATATTATGTCTAGATTAAAAAGTTATTTAACAATTTTGTAGTCTTAAAAATTTTGGTTCAATAAACTATTTTATTATTATTTCTCTTTATTTAAATATATTCTCGGGTCTAGCCCGGACATTTGGTGGGCATTGGTGGAGCCGAAGCCAACACCAAGAGGCCCTTTTGAATATAAAATACATGCAACTATGAAATATGTATAAAAAGGAATATGAAACTATTGTACAGTATAGGATTAAAAAAGTCTGGGCTATTGAGGTGAAGAAATTGTGGATGGAATAACAGATCTATAGAATGAGAAACGGCACCTGCCTTATCCTGTCTCATCTCAAAATATATTTAGGCAGGTGATGACTTGCCACCCACTGAATGGGTCCCCCATAAAGGCTACCGTATCTTGGCACCGGAAGGGCAACATCGGCGTGGGTGGCTTAGGGTGTAGAGAGGTGTGTTGCACTTTTCACTAAGAGCTACTCGCGGCGTTATGCCCTTTAACACTTCCACCCTGGAGCTTAGGTTCTTAGCTCTTGCGGTTTCCACCCCTGGACGGCCGGTTAAGGCAAGGGGTCAGGGGTCTCATTTAGCCCCATGGAATCGGGGTACGCGGTGTCACACCGACGGCTCGCCATAAAGCCGCCCCTGCGTTATTATTATTATATTTGATATTCAATTATGAGAAGTCAACTCACGCGATTCAATGCATTTGTGAGACCTTGCAAGTAGGCATTCCCTATACCAAGTGTAATTTTAGACCGGACTCAAACAATAAGCAAGTGACGTAAAGACGGCTATTGGCTGCATTCATTCATATTCACACCGCATCGCGTTTTTATTTATTCTATATAATACCGCTTATCGGCACATCGCAGCACGGCGCGCCGGTGGACCGACACTGAGTTAGTTGCCATACGGGCAGCGGAGTCACCGCTCGTGTGTGCCCTCTGGCGCGCGTTCCCTCCGCAGGTTGACCTTGGTCTCGCGTCCCAGTACATTGGCCGCGACCACCCGACCCGACGCGGCTTCTTTACCTTCCCAACTATGCCATTCCCGTAACCGCTCCGGAACAACACGGCATTCCTGGCCCTTCTAAACCTGTGACAGCGCGTCAACTGTCAAAATGAAGTGATCATAACCTCACCGGTGAAAATACACTCTTTTGTGCAAACTAAAACGTCGACAAAATGACGGGGCCACATCCATCGCACGGTGAGTTTGACGTTTTAGGGTTTTAGGTTATGCAATGAGTGTTGTTTTGATCGCCAGCGCATAGCGGTCGGAGAACTCGGAGACATTCGTTTACATTACAACAGACAAAGACGTGATCTCGGTGCGATTCTATAAATAGAACGCTCTGTAATGGCGGTTAATCAGCAGTTTACTCTTGGTTCAAGCCCTATTTGCTAGTATTTCGTAGCGGTCGCAATGTTTACCGCTAACATTTCATACAATCATGCATGGATTTCGTGCATGCGATACGCCGTTCGTGAACTGCGCGTAAACAAACGCGATAAACAGATTGTAGGCCTACCATGCATGCACAGCTTGTTTAATGACTTTTAGAGAGCTCAATAACAGATTATCCTATCTTTTCACTACTCGTCTTCCTTGCGGTATCAAAATGTGGTTTGACTGAAACACGAAATTTTAAAAATTTAGAGTTGTTGCTTCTTAGAAAACTAGATCAAACGTCCTTTGACCTGGGTAATTATGGGATCATACCAAAGACCTATGTTATATATGAGTGCTGGTCAAAGATACTAGGTACTAAGAAATAGGTTTTTTATCTGTATAAGTAAATAAAAAGTTGTTCGTTGGTAAGCGCATCACTTGAGAACGGCTAGATGGACCGATTTGGCAAATTTTTTAACGTTTGTTATAGGCGAATAAAATTTCATGGGATAGAAAAGTTCGAAATGTTGGAAAAAAAGAAAGTGTTTTTTTTATGCCATAGGTGGCAACAAGCTGACGGCCGCCTGGTGGTAAGCGATCGCCGTCGCCTATGGATGGACACTTAAAGACTATTAATCGCTCTTTTGTAGAACCCCATGTTATAGCTACTCAGAAATGTCGCAAGAGGGTGATTCCACAAACTGCAGGTATGAGGCAAAAAAGACCGTGTAAAATACTATCTATGATAGGTATGTAGGTGCACTTTCAGGCGGTGGCGGCTGTTGCGATCAAATAAATTGCTGTTTTTTTTCCTTTGCAATTTTTGTATGATCTATAACACACACTAAAAATTGGGTGATCTAGTTTTCTATAAAGTATTTAACCTCTACGAATACTTCTAGTAGTAACTAGTAGGTAGTTACTTCCGGTCATAAAATAAAAATCAAAATGAGAGAAAACATAAGACAGTTATGCTAACGGTCCACAAGAATATTATTACCGTCCTACAATGGCCCACAGCTATCAGTAAAGTTATGTTCTATACCTACATATTGGTATAGTAGTAGGTATCTCTACTCTATCTTTTCTCTAAAAAAAAAGCTTTCTGTCTGTATATCTATCTGCCAACTCCTCTTAAACCACGCAACGGATTTTGATACGGTTTTCACCATCAGTTAGATAATTTTTCACGGAAGGCTATAATAAAACGTACACCCGTACAAAGTAGAGGCGGATCGCTAGTATTAGATAAATAACTATAATAACGGTGCTTAGGTAATGCTAGATATGCTGGTAAACTAAAGGATACATGGAATTAAACATTTATTTTCATTAGCATCATCAGCCAGAAGACGTCCATTGCTGACATCCTGCCATCGGCCACTGAAATTTAATGTCCGCGACTCTCACAATGTCGTCGTTCCATCTAGTAGGAGGCCTACCTACGCTGCGTCTCTCGGTTTGCGGTCTCCACTCAAGAACCTTTCCTCCCCATCGGTTATCGGTATGAAACATTAACCATCAGCATTCCAGCATAAAGGATTTGTATTGTTGCATAAAATGAGTCTGAACGTTCCCCAATAGTTACAATCTAGGTACCTATCTTCATATCATGAGTGACTCGGTTTCTTCTAGGCAAGCGTACTCCACCGTAGACCCCATCATCGCTTAACATCACGTAAGTTGGCGGTCAAACAAAAGCCTATTACTATTTTATCATATACCTACATACCTGATCTAAGTATATATTTTATTTTCGGCAAAGATAAAACACACTACGTAAGCAGAACGTTAGATAATGAAATATAATCAAAGCACCGATAGACTGATTTGTTTGAATATGATAATAATATAATATTGTTAACTCTGCCAATAATTTTTTACAAAAAATTGTAGTAGGTATCTATTTCATATATTTTTTTATCTGAAGTGTTTGGTAGAACTAAAACTAGGTCAAACTTATACATGTTATAAATCATATTAATAACAAATAAAAATACAAAAAGTATGTACTTACAAAGTGTTTTTTTTTTCAATAAGCTAATAATACCTATGATATGTAGGTTTTTATATCTAACTAGCTTTTTTGCCCGCGACTTCGTACGCGTAGATTTTCATATAAACCTTCAATCCTTGTTTCTTCCCTTAATCTGGCCTTGCGCAAAATAACATATAGCCTATACTTCAATCTGGTCATAGCTAAGCATATTCGTGAAAACCGCATTTAAATCCGTCCGCATTTTCTTCCAGGGGTGTAGGAGATGTGCGTGAACAAACAAACAAAAATTCTAAAAACTGCCTTAACATGTTCAGCTGCTTATTTTAAGTCGCCCTGTGTGAAGTATTGATAGAAGCATAAAAGTAATAAATAACACCGTCAACAGTTTTCAAATCAAAAAGATAATGTGACCACAGTGCAGAGCATGTTTTGAAATTTTATTTTTGTCTAAACCATTATATTATCCATATACCATATTCATACCATATTGTCGGTATGATATACATCTCTGAAATTTGGCTGTCCAGTTTCGCTGGCCACGGAACCCTGACATAATGCTTGTCTTAACACGCTCTTGGCTAGTTATTTCTTATTTCGCGTGCATTTGTATGTATACCTTGATTAAAAAGCCATGAAATGGAACTACTCTATTTATCTGTTAAAATATCACAGTAAAATAAAATTATTTCTATATTCTTATTCTTATTGCAAATATACACTGTATTCTTCTAAAAGCTAAGTTTATATACCCTGCATAAAGGGTGCAGCAATGATTTATGTAGTGACTGTTCACAAAACCAGACCACAGACATAAACATATAAATTTAAGTATAGTTAAATCTATTACATAAATATTATATATACTATTCAAACTTAACCTAGGGTGAAGTAATTTTACAAAACAAAAAAAAAACATACTTAGTGTGATGGGTTACTTAATTATATATGAGATGATACAAAACTTATGACGCTACTTTCTTAACTATTTATATATCGATATTTATTTTCTAATTATAATTTTCTAAAATTTATCGTCGAATAAATCTTTTATCTCGTAATAACATTTTTGGGTTAGAAACTTACGAAGTTGGTTCTGTTTTTTTTTTATTATTTCTTTCTTTCTTTATTGCGTCCGGAATTTTGTTGTATAGGTTTATTTTCATGTACAAAGTGCCTTTTTTGAATATTTCTATTCGCGGGACTGAATTAAAATAGTATGCGGTATATTTTGTGTTTTAAATGCTAACATAGAATAAAACCAAGAGAATGTAATACTCCTACTCCATGCACTGGAATGAATCACCAAAGAGGTTGTAAGGCCTATAACATGCTTGATCTACACGTTCATTCGTCTAAGAAGGTTAAGGAACCTTCTTTAAATTTAAACTGACTAACCGAACACAGTGACAGTTGACAGTTTCAAAATTTTCATGGCTGTGTCAATAACATTCTCTTTACTTTGGATCTCCTTGCTTGAGGCTATGTGACGATCCTCATATTACGTTTCGGGTAACGAAGAAATAAATTATTGATTTTTGTTTTCGTTTATGTAAAAATAAAGAATTAAAATAAATGATATAAGATAGCCTATGTTTTAATCTGGTAATTTCTAAGCATATTCGTGAAAACCGCATTTAAATCTGTCCAGTGGTTTAGGAGATGTGCGCGGACAAACAAACAAACAAACAAACAAACAAACAAACAAACAAACAAACAAACAGACAAAAATTCTAAAAACTGTCCTATCTTGTTCAGCTGCTTATTTTAAGACGACCTGTGTGTTTTTTTTTTTGTTATCTCGCAATTACAGATTTTTTTATCCCTACGTTTTTATTATATGTATAGATATAGATAGATTTTAGTAAGTCAAAAACAGTAGGTAGGTAAGAACAAGAAAGTCTTTGAAAAGAAACTAATTATGTATAAGAACTTTGAAGTTCATAAAACATAGGTAGGTAATAACAAAATCTATATACAGTTATACACGTACTTAATAGAGGCCAAATTTAAAACAAATGTTTGTTATTATAATAATATTATTATTTGTTTTGTATTTGTTATTAATAATGTAGTTGAATAACAGGGCGATGTGGTCGCTAAGCGACAAAGCCCCTTAAATAAAAGAAAATATATAATATATGAGATATAATTGAAACGTAACCGTTTCAATTATATTATGTCATTTCATCTAATTTGATTGATTTGGTAGGTATATAAATCAGTCAAATTAGTAAATATAAAATATATTATGAAGGTATACTCGTATACATGATAATCGATGTCATGAAAATTGCAGATGAGTGTCCTAGAGTTCATTGAAGATAAAAAAAATATTAACCTATTTTTTTTTGTTATCAACTGTTTCTATGACGATTTTCAGTGTATTTCCGCTTTATAGTCGCATTAAGTACAATAAGGATTAGGGTTCAATTATTTTTATTAATTTATATTTATAATGGTTATTTCTTTTGTATTTCAATTAATATAACTAATGTTTGTTTCAGGTTAGGTTAAATTAGCATCATCAAATTCTGTGAAGTAAAAAAATGTATCCCAAACTCCTTATTTTACATGCGACGACGTTAAAGTGGAATTTCACTAGAGATTCGTTATAGAAACAGTTTTGAAGATGAAATTCCGCAAAGTAATGCCCGATTCAATAGTTTATTTTATCAACTACTTTTTGAAATAGGTAAGAACTGAGTAAATAGAAAATGATGTTGCCGAGAACAGTGCAAGTTGTTAACATAGGTGCTACAAAACAAAATGAGGAAAATAATGCAGACAAAACTAAAATAAATAGCATCTAATAGACACCTATCACACAGGTTTTATAACCTTGCTGTTTGCTAAGCTAGATATTGCAACTAAAATGCATTAAGATTATCATTTTCTGTTAAATTCCTTAATTTATTTATAAAATAAATTCGTTGAAGAGGCGTGCTTACTAATAAATTTCAGTAGAATAAACAAAATTTATCACTAAAGCAAGGACGTTTGCCCGCATAGAATTAAGCGTGTTGCAACTGCGAAGCAAATACCTCAGTTTCAGGTTTATTTTCGACTAGATATAGCTGCGTTGCTTGATTTATATCTTTGACCACATTATACATAGCAGTCAATTAAAACTCATTGTGAAATATATTTTTTACCATTGACACTCGAAAGGGGGGCATTTAATTCTCCGATAACACGAATATGTTCGGTTTCAAAACAAAAAAAATAAAATATAACACTGAATTAAAAAAAACCTTTAATTTTCTAACGTTTATCTACATTCAATACACTGAATTTCGAACATAAAAAAAACTAATTGATCTCTTAATTTCTTATGTTTATATTCATATTTTTTTTCTCGTATTACCGATTATATAATAAAATGTGATTAAGATATACTTCAATACTATACTATACTACTATACTATTCGATACTATACTTCAATTTATTTTCTTGCAGCCAATGGTAAAAAACAGAGGGAACTAACTAGTGAAAAAAAAAATACATTTCGATCCTTGTATCCCTCGCTCCGCTCAGGATTCTGCTTTAGAATCCTTTGCTGATTTCGGGATCCAACTTAATCCCTCGAATTAAATTAAAATTTTCACTTGTTGTATAGTCTTACTATATTAGTATTTTCTGTACTTTTATTTACAAGTCACATCCCGTGAAAACATTTCAAATTGCAAACAACAGTTTGACAAATTACATTCATCTATATCAGGAAAGGAGTAATTTGTTACTTTTCTTGATCTCTTTATTCGCATAATGAGGATATACACGTTTCATTGTTACTTCCAAATGCATGTTTCATCGTTAATGGTACACCATCATTACAGTCATGTTTGAAAAGGCTTTTCAAATCCAGTCAAGAAACATGTGTGTCGTCTATAACGGTGAGGCTTTTATCTATTTGGTTTTGATGGAATCTTAAGATAGAAGATACCTCTTTTAGGCATCTTACTGAATCGCTACTTCGAGCGATGTCCTTTTCTGTAGCTCGTGGTAGTGACTAGTCACCAGAACATCTAAGAATGTCTTGCAATGCTTTGTTGCATAACAATTGAATGATTAATGGGTTTCACCATCCATATAAATAATTTATTATCAATAAAAACAAAACAATATTGACGGTGAATAATCAGTTAAGCAGTAATTTTTTTATGGTTCCGTACTTCAGGTGTCAACGGGACCCTATTACTGACATTAGCGCTGTCTGTCTGCCCTACTTTTAAACCGTAATATAGGAAACTGAAATATTCACAGAATATGTAATGTTACGGCGAAAGAACTAATAATAAAATCAAAAACTCAAAAAAAATAAGGGTACGTAAATATAACAAAATTAACGTATTTTTGTCTTTAATTTAGTGTAAAAACGGTAATATGTATAAGCTACAAACTTGGCAAGATTATAGTAGATATTCTAAATCAATATAAAATAATACTATACCTATATGAAAGACATTTTTTGGGTGCAGGACCCTCTGTGCGCGATCCCGACACGCACTGTGCCGGTGTCTTATTTTACCAGGTTATGAACGCGTTTGTAAATTAAGATGCTAAGAAGTGAACGTATCCAGGCATTCTTGAAATGACAAGAGTTAGAACAAGTTTCATTTGTAACTATGTAATCGTCATTTAATGCTAATCGGGCAAAAACTTATCAATTACTTAATTGAATCGTATTGATGTCTAAGAAAAAATACTGGAATATATTTTCAAAATATATTTTTGAATGCTCAAATAAAATTCTTTCATGCATTAGTCGAAATGTTACTAAGTACCTACTCAGTAAGTTCCTTCTTCGGTTTCAGCATTTATAGCGATAGACAATAAGATGCATGCTATCCCATAACACAATTCAAATATCAACATCAGCTTCGAGTGACCAACTGCTGGGTATGATAGGCGTCCTTTTTATGTCATGTCTCCCCGTTATCTCGCCCGTCGTTTCGAACAGTTAAAATTCAAATGTCTATCAAAGGAGTTATTGCATTACAGATTTAACTGGATGATGAATTTAATTCATTCTGAATCTAGTTATTGAGAGCATAAGGTCATCTCCATTGCTATAACTACTGATATTGAATTAAAAATAGCTTTTCCAACTGGCATCAAGGCCTGCTACACGGTTAGAGCTGCGATGAAGCTTCGTTATATTTAGCTTAGTTGAGTTCCATTGTTTTGTTATACTTTTTATTAAAACCAATATTTTATTACAACCTAGAATAATTTTTCATTGATAATTTTGACGTAATTTAAATAGATCGTTCAGTTCAGACTATTGCCATACCCAAATAGGGTCATATTATGAATTACTTTATTGAAACATGTTACTTTAAGAACTTCATGTACCTACATAATTATGTCTGCAATAAAATATTGAGTATTGCTAGAATATACATCTATCACAAAATGCATCGTTCTATTTTATTTAGGTATTTGGATTTTGGGACATAGAACGAATACATAAAGCCTGTCAATACTTGTCAAGAATATAATTATAATACTTGTCGATACGAATATTAAACAAGTAAACAATGTCAGTAATTTAACCAAATCCACTCTCAACTTTTCCTCTGAGAGTTGTACAAAAATATTTTTTTTTGTAAATTGTAGGTAATAAATGGACAGTAAATTTTTCAAAAATTTTAAGGCGGTATTTTCAATATAAAAATACATAAGTATCTATTAATTATTAAAAAAAAACTGTAAAATAAAGTACTATTAGTTATTTCTATTTGATAGAATCAGAACGCCAAAAATCCAGTCTTCGTTCCCTTTTTCGATAAAAAATGTGAGAGAGCTCTTAATCTATAAAGTATTTCTTATAAAATATATCGTTTACATTTTATTCCAGTTTTTATTATGTTATTTATGTACCTTTATCTCTTTTTATGATCTTTCTCACGGTATTATTCTAATATGTTTATTATAATTCGCATCGCGCTTTTAACGTCCACCAGTTTTAATGCCTGTTTTAAGAGCATATGAT
Source organism: Agriopis leucophaearia (assembly GCA_949125355.1). NCBI lineage: Eukaryota > Metazoa > Arthropoda > Insecta > Lepidoptera > Geometridae > Agriopis > Agriopis leucophaearia. Next base: position 9,761,060 of record OX421276.1, on the reverse strand, counting down.
GCTATTTCTTATTCGTGACTACTTAACTTTCCTGGTGCGTCTAGCGATATACAACCTAATTTTTCTTTCGAATAGTACCACAAAGTCCGTATGGTATGAATAATGCAAGTATGCAAAACCTATAATGTATTACTTCGTCAGTACACGTGACTGGGGTAAATACAAGCTATTCGAGGTGCCTTCATGATAAGAATTTTAAATAGGTGAAGAATTTTCAAATACATAAATATAATCCATAGTGATGTTTGATAGAAAATTCTCATTTACAAATTTCAGACTAAGTAAAATAAAGTTTATTATTAGACAAAAAAAACCGACTTCGAGACTATACCTATATGTATAAATTTAAATTAAAAATTAAATTTATAACTTTTTATTTTCACAAACTGGACAAACTCCTTTTTAACACGCTTTTATTAGCTTGATATGTATCTGTGTAACGGAATCTTTGAACGGGTTTTCTGGTTTCAAAACATCGAATTGATTTGAAACTTTGCACACTTATCAAGGACCAATGACAAATGCAATCATTTAATTAGTTTGTCTTATTATCTTTTTTTTATGATACTGTGTGACGAGACGAGCGAAGTCGTTCACCTGATGGCTCTTCACACTTGCCCAACAGCTCAACGCCACTCAGAATTTTGAATTTCAACAATTCAAAACCCTAGATGGCAATGCACTGCGCTCGTCACCTCGAGATATAAGATGTCAAATCTCTGTGTGCCCTGTAATTTCGCTGGAAACATTGCCCTTCAATCCGGAACACAGTGTTTGCACGCTACCGCTTGGCGGTTGAATAACTGGCAAAGGTGTGGTACTTCCCCAGGCGAACCCCTGCAGAGTCCTACCACTACAGGACTACCTTACCAGGATTTTCAGGATTAGCGATTTAAAAACGTGTTTTTTAGTTTTTTAATCTTCGAGAATTATTTTAAACTCAAAAAGTACAGTCGTCAACATTGATTATACCACTTTCATCTATCTGCTGTTTTTATTTAATATTATGAAAAAAGGATAAATTTTATGAAAAGTTTTAAACTAAATTTGACAGTTATATAAAATACTGGCCAGTATTTTATATAACTGTCAAATTTAGTTTAAAAATAATATGACTGAATCGTTATAAATGTCTCTTAATAATTATTTCAATTAATTTTGAACGTTTAGGTGACAGTTTTAAATTAAAAATATTGCCATCTTTTATCAGACTATTAAAATTTTGCCGATAGAAAATAGACAAATATATTTGTATATAAACAAATTTTCTTTTCCTAAGTCCGAACTTGAAGTCGGTTTAAAACTGAACTTATGTTATATATTTCAATAAAAAAAAAAATATGGTATGTCATTTAATTTATTGGCAAGAAAAAATATGTGCCTATTGTATATCCAAACATTAATGTTCTATTCACGTGTAGTCAGGATGACATAATGAAATCCGTAAACGAATCACAAAAACTCTCACGAATACTAATCGGCTTACTCCAGATTATCACGATTGACGACATTACATTAGTGTGGACATTCGAATGTTTTGTGCCAGCCAGTAAAACCCCAGTCACGAACACATTTCTCAATTTGAAGCGATCACGAACTTAGTGTCATCTTTTGTAGTCCTATTCCGTCTAACTGATAAATAGCATGCATAATAGATGAAATTTCGGACATGTCCACTTATGAAACTTTACATGGTAACAACTTTTTGACTCTGGCCACTAATTGACATTCAATAGAAGACTTGAAAACATGAACTATTATGTAGAGGCTATCGTCAGAAATTCCCTCTGTAAGACTTGTCGTAGGCTCGGTTAATTAATACCTGTTTGTGTGCTTACCTTCTAATCTTTGTTTGCAATGCTAAGATTTTCTCATACAATTTATGAAATGAAATCTATTTTGATTGGATCATATATTTTATTGAAATTTACAATTTCAGAGATCATAAACAGTAGATATGTATTTTTGCAACTTTTGGCTGTAAATTTGTTTTTGGGATCAAGGTTCACGCATGTGAAATCTAAGAATATTGATGTAGTCACGGCTGAGTTATAAGCCGCAATATGAAATGTCCAATTTAATACCTACGCAGTCTTATTTTGATTGCATTTCACATTAGTAGAAACACTTCTAATAGTTGATCATTCCATTACAATTACATATCTATTTTCTAAGATGTCTAGAGTGTCTAGTTTAGGTGGTGATAGGCTAATTAGCAAATACGTAAAAGCATCGTTGTCAATAGTGTTGGATTAACATTTGATCAAAATACCATCAGGAAGAGTTAGGTAGTAATATAGTGAGCAATCCAAACGTGATCATTCAGTTGGAAAATTTTATGCTCCACGAAATAAAATTTATATATAATCGCCACACCTTCTTACACGTGCGAAGTATGGCTAGTTGCCAATCAGACAATTCATTTTACTCTACCTGTTGATGTTGGCCCTGCGACAGTCTAGATTCCTAAATAAATAATTACATTTAACGCCAGCTCAAGAGTAAATATAACTATTTGGAACCATCTTTACTTTACCATTTCCACAGGATTTAGCAATATTGCTAATGTTGATGTCAATTGCGCGTTTTATTTAAATATACTTACTTTGAGGCCAATGCTAACTTCTGAAAGCACTTTACCTGCACTTTGTCTGAATGCTTTGGTTATCTGCTACACTGCGTTGTTGCCCATCATCGTTTTTAACTTTTCTTTCGAGTATACAAATAATAATTATTTTTTTGTTGTTTGTTACATATGATATTTTTTATTTTTTCGTTGCCTATAAAACAATAACAAATATTTTTGACGTGTATCGCTTATTACTACATGTTTTAATTTTGGAATCATTACTGATATCGTCAACTTTCGTATTTTTGATATTTTTATTTTTCTCAGCAAATGTTTCCACTTCATTATCTATTTCTCGGAAGTGTGTCAGAAATCATGCACGCAAGTGCGGCGTGCAAAAACTCTGCTATAAAATATGAGAGTATAACATGATACTTTATTATTTAGTACCGCGTGTGTAACGTCTAGAAGGAATAGCTATTCACCAATATTTATGAATATTACAAATCCATTAAAAGAGCTGAAGAGGCAATAAACTAGAAACTCGGTTATATTTATTTATTTAGAACGGTTATGCGTTAAACAAGCTAGATGATTTACGTTGATGAGGTTTTTTAACGAATATTAGGGAATTTTCGAAGCTTCTGTATTCATGACCATTAATGATAATTTTGGTTGCAAGTTTTTAAAAGTTTGTAGTGCAGCTCCACAGACTACGGAGTTTATTGTCATCTATTAATAATCTGCACAAAGTCTGCAAAAAAGCCCAAAGTCGCTGCTCAAAGTTGCACAACGAGCTATGGAGAAGCCTATGATCGGGGTTTCTCTACGTGATCGAATCAGAAATTAGGAGATCCGTAGACGAACGAAAGTTACCGACATAGCCCACTGGATTAGCAAGTTGAAGTGGCAGTGAGCAGGGCACATAGCACGCAGAACAGATGGCCGATGGGGCCGAAAGATTCTCGAGTGGAGACCACGGACCGGTAAGCGCAGCGTAGGACGTCCACCCAAAAGATGGACAGATGACAAGACCGCAGGAAAACGCTGGATGCAGGCCGCTTCCCACAGTTCCTTTTGAAAATCGATATCTAAACGAAAAAAAATCTCACTTCAGTGGGGAGGCCTATGTCTAGCAGTGGAATCTACACGAGTCTACACTATAAAGGGTAAAGATTGGTATTTAAATTTATGTATGTTTGTGACGAGTAACTCAAAATTGCTGAGCCGATTTTAACAATTATTTCACCATTAGAATGCTACATTATCCCTAAGTAACATAGGCTATATTTTATACTAGAATGTTTTAAAAAATCTCCACCAATGCGAAGCCGGGACAAGGCTAGTCTAAATCTACACTAATATTATAAAGAGGAAAGATTTGTACCTATTTTTGTATGTTTGTATGTTTGTAATGAATAGGCTCCGAAACTACTGAACCGATTTGAAAAATTCTTTCACTGTTGGGAAGCTACACTATCCCCGTGTGACATAGGCTATATTATATTTTGTAGCGAGGCCGAAGGCCGAGCTTACACCCGTGCGAAGCCGGGGCGGACGGCTAGTGTAACATAAAACTAATGATGTCGCAAGATTATTTGTACACTTTTTGTCACGGTTTTCCTTTTAGGATTGTATGATCATGACTCTTGTTTACTTCTTGGAAGATAACACAGTAAGTGCAGTAGGTACAGTACAGTTGCCGTCCCCTTTTCAGGGTTCCGTAACCAAAGGGTGTTAATGGGACCCTATTACTAAGCCCATGCTGTCTGTCTGTCCCTCCATCCGTCTGTCTGTACTACCTTTTAACGGCTGTATCTTTCGAGTCGTAATAGATGACCAGTTAAAATTTTCACAGAATATGTAATGTTATGGTGGAGTAACTAAGAAATAGTAAAGTAAAAACAGTTAAAACTAAAGTGTACGTACTACATACAACAAACGTATTTTATAACGTACTTTTGTATTTGTTCTAACGTAAAAACGGTAATACGTGTACTAACGTTAAACTTGGCATGATTATAAGTACATTCTCTAAAGTATAACAATAATAAAATAAAATAGGCCAAGTGTGAGTCGGTGACAAATTTCTGCTCACCCTCAAGTTAAACAACGTCGGGCGCGGTCGGTTCTTGGATGGGTGACCTCCTGGGCGTGACGTTGTCTTTTTGCACTACTTTCTGTATTCTGTGCTGTGTGGTGATACGGAACAATTATTTCGCGAGCCCGAATCGCACTTGGCCGGTTTATTTGTTATGTTTCGACACTGTACGCTCACACTTTGTAATTTTGTCTTACTTTCTTTTCCAGCGTATGTTGGTCACTACTGTCATTCCAAACTGCACTTACATCAGAAGCTCAGATTACAAAGTGCTGCTTTTATTTTGCTCAATTTATCCGTCTTAATTGACATAAGGCAGTAAGAAACATTTTATGAACGTTCATGCGTGAAATCTTGTTTTTAACTTTACTCTATAATTAATATCGTACCAAGAATTGTGGCGCTAAATAAAGTACAGTTTTTGCTCGTGACATTTTTATCTGATACAGATAAAGTTTTCATATTTTGCTTCTTTTTTACTTTACCAATTCAAAAGTAGTAGTTACCTAAAGAATTGTGTGTTAATTAAGACGTAGGTACGTAATAAAAGTTCTTCGTCTCTATAACCTGACTTTAATACTGATGCGTAAACACTCCCAGATGTTCTCTCGGCTATAAAGTCTACATCAACAAACATTTCAGACGTACTTGTATCTGTTAAGATGCAAATAGATTTTGCCTATTACCACTTTACGCGCGTTTAAGAACTATAGACATGCCATGGCATATTTCGACGTCATTTAGAAATACTTAGAAAATCGAGCTCAGATAAATTGTTACCTGACTGCGCAAGTAGTAGGTTTGGGTTGTCGAGTGTATGTATGTATGTATATATGTATGTATGTATGTATGTATGTAAGAATGATGGTTTCTTTGGCTTATTATACAGCCTATACGGCTTAGTAGATATCGCTATGTGAAGTGTCATTTCGACATTGAATTGTTTTAATAGTGAGAGTGACAGCGTACAAGAATTCAAGATGACGTCCGTAAATTACGTAGTGCTACATCATTATGTAGTACTGAATCAGCAGATTCAAAAAAATTATAACACTACGTATCTACTATGAAATATTTATTAGTTTACGAGAAAGTGGTATGAATATGAAAGAATTCTTCTGTGTCTACTACGAGTAGGTATAGATAGGTATAAGGGACGCAACACGCCGCTGCTTCTTTTCAGTTACCTATAGGAAGCAGCGGCGTGTTGCGTCCACTATTTATACAATGCAGTTGGTTTTTTTTTGTCATTTGATTTACTCGTTCAAATATCTACTTGTTCAGAGCGATCACGAAATCGTGGAATCTATAATTTTTGACTGGTGAAGGAAATTATGAAGACGATTCCTCTCTTACAGTCAACTATACTGGGTCATACGGAGAGGGTGTATAAGCCCAAAGGGGGTAGTATGAACAAATTTTACTATGGGAACAACTCTGAAATCGCGAACAAATTATCACCCATTCCATAGAAAACGTACATTCACACTCGACGAAATTTATGGAATACCAGTTTTTTTTTGCAATTTCAGGGTTTGTCCCATATTAAAATTTGTTCATAGTGATGGGTACATGGACCCCTTTCAGCTGAGTAAACCCTTTCTGCGTAACCCTATACATAATATAAATAGAGGAGTTGCACTTACGATATCTTTTATGATTATTACACCTACCAGTCAAAGTATTACTGCAGCAGTGACCTGCAATAGAAGTATTTATGGACAAACGTAAAAATGTGGGACGAGGCCAGTAAACAGTCCATAAATGCTTAGTTACCGCAAAGGCTTGTGCAGTACTTTTCTGAAACATTGCGCTAATATTGGCGTATAAATAGGCAAAAATATTTTTGAGTAATTTTCACATATCACTTTCGGAACAACTTCGGAAAAAACCAGATGGCTTGCACAATTATTTTTTACCGACTTCGAAAAAAGAGGGATTCTCAATTCGGTTGTATTTTTTAAATGTTTGTTACCTCAGATCTCCGTCATTTATGAACCGATTTGGGTTTTTCTTATTTGAAAGGATATACTTTCAGTTTGAACTCATAGACATTTTATCAAAATCAGTTCAGTAGTCTGATTATTAAATCAATTAAACTGGAAATTGTTTACTTGAATGACGTAATATTGTCATCCCAGTAAACAAAATTGCGTATTTTTTTAAACTAATTTCGAAGCCGGGTGCTTACGTCAATCATTTTCAAAAATCTTTCAGAGCGCATGGTTAATGCAACGGGTGACCAAAATGCGCGTGTTTCTGACTCAACGGATTACCATTTCCATTCAGCGTGGTTATGCATCCAGGATGCTGGATACAGTGCCAGATGATAACAGGCTTGAGCATTTAGATTGTCCTTAGATCTTCAAGAGTCTATGGGCAGTGTATTTGTATAACTGTTTTTGTAGTGTTACCATTTTGTTTAGTGTAATAAAGGCACTTGCCTAGTTGTTTTAGTTGATATTAAAAGTTAGCTCACTTAATAGGGTTTTCATTACTCATACTCGGAAAGTAGGTCTGAAGTTGCCTGAGGAGCGGGTTGAAAGTAATACTTTTCAGCCCTAGGGAGAATCACTTTCAACTGACAGTGACAGTTGACAAATGACAGACACTCAAATTATAAAAAAACTAGTTCTACTATCACATTTGTATTGAACCATGTTCCAACTTTTTTTTTCTCTGACGATTATGGTCCCGCACTTCTCGTGCATTTGCCAGTGTCAGTTCATATTTTTATTTTTAGTTTCCTTGTATTCGTTATGAAAAGCACAGTGTTTACCTCGGGGTTAAAGACTTATTTAGTCCCTCGAACTATTAGCCAAACCCCGTCTAAATAAGTTACTTTCACCCCTAGGCTAACCATGTACTATTGTGATTCAACTACTAAAATATCTCGACTTTTAGCGTCAGTACTAAGCAGTTATAAAATTGCGGTTCAGAAACAAAGCCAGTTTATGTTGGACTCCGATTACGTGTTTTACATTCCTCAATAGAAATAAAGGCTGACTGTGTATGTATCGAGGTTGTCGATAAGATGCAATTTAATAATGCAAATATCGAAACCCGAAAACTAAATAAATCCGGCTTTTAACAGATAGATACGACCATGACCAGATACGCCTACACTGTAAAAACTCGGTGTGTTGAACTCGGAGTCTCTATCTATTACTGTTTTGTACAGATGTGCTATAAAATTCATGACGATATAACAAAATTGGTTATAAAGTTAATTAGGTTAATAAATTAATTGATTACACTCACGGCATGTTTTCTAAAACTTACCAACACACTATTACTATTATTAGGCCGCCACTTGAGGCACTAGCTCGTAAGTGTTTTCTGTTTGTAATTTTAATTCCGAGCGTACACAATAAAGAGTTTTTATCTATCTATTATTAACTAACTATTAAAATTAAACACTCTTAACACGTGTCATAGCGTTTATGTTAAATATATTTTTTGGAATAGGTAGTTAGCGGTCGTTTGACCGCTAACTCTCCTGATGTTAAGCGATGACGCGGTCTACGATAGAGCACGCTTGCCTAGAAGAAACCGATTCAGGCTTAGACTTGTGAAGACACCTATATACACCTACATTATTGTTATATTAGATAGTTATAATTATTATCTTTGACCATAACCATTCTTAAACGTCACAGTTTAAGGTTAAAGGCGGTAGAGGTTATACGCACATTTATTATCATAAAAGGATAGAAATATTGTGTATTTAAAAAATAAACTTTAGGATTTATTTATATACCTTGTCATTACTAATAAATATGTATGCAGTGAATGCAGCTACTACAAAAAGTAGCAAAACGTCAGATAAAAATGAAAACGATTGTACAAAATGCAAATTTAGAGCAAAAGTCGAAACTGATAACAGCCCCGCTGGGTTTACGATAGATGCATTACGTGTTGACGCCTACACTATATTTGCGAATGTGAACATTAAATGCTAATAAATTGACAGACCTACAATATAAATCGAGGCAATGAATATAAAATTGAATCGTAAAATGAAAACTGTTTTTAAATAATGATGATGACGTGCTGCAACAAACACGTAAGAGGTTTTAAGAAGGCTGATCGGAAGGCTTTGAAAGGAGCCTTTAGCGCCCGCATCCACATTCACTCGAGTTTTATCGCCATCAATAAAATACCATATATGAAACATTTGTGAACACATAAAAGGACTTTTCAACGGCTAAATAACCCTGATAATTGAAGCCATTAACTGTGAAACAGAGAGGCAGCACTATAAATGACGTAAATTAAAAATAAAAGCAATAAAATCGCAAAAATATTGGCATCAGATATCAATATCAGATCGGTGCGGATACAGATAGATTTGGAAGCTCAAGAATTTGCTACTAGCTTCTATCTTCCAGTTAAATAAACCTAGACATTCACTAACCTAAGTTTAATATTCAGTGTTGTAATTGAAATTATACACCTTTAAAGAATTCTATAGTCACAGGTAGATTAAAGTATTTAATTTCAATATGTAATAATAATCGCAAAAACCTAAGAAATCAACTCAATGTAACTTTTAAAGTATTTACAGCAATCTTTGTCATCAGTCTACTTAATGTTAGTCTACTGCTGGACGTCGGCATCTCCTTAAGGACGCCACATACCGGATCATCTGCTTTTCTTATTCGCTTGTTACTATCCGCTTTTCGCAGGGAGTTGCTCCATCTGGCCGGAGGGCGCTATACATGCATGGCTATACCATAGTCTACTATGGATATATTCTATGTCTGCCGTCTTCATTTTAGAACCCAGAAGTACCTAACTCTATCCTATGTAGAATTAGAATTGTTATATCTACAAGTATAATTATTTTTTGGGATATGTTGTTTTTATCACGAATAAGTCCGCGTTTGACCACCAACTCATCTGTTGGTAAGCGACGATGTGATCGAAGTTGAAGCACGCAAACTTAGAAGATAATTATTTACACTGGACTTGAAAAAGCCCAGATTATATCTCTCAGAAAACAAGAAAGCTGGCAGGTTGTTCCTTGTGTTGTGGGCGTTATTGTTAGTTTATTAATTTTAAAGGCCGATTAGCAATCAAGATTATTCGAATGTGGACGTTGGCATAGTATTCTAATTACTTCATAGAATAACACTTGGTTGTTTTTGGAATTTAAAGAAAGACTATCTATATTTAGTCAGAGTTTTAAAAATACACGTCCAGTTGGTTCAGTTTGACCAGTTATCTTGATACCCATCCCTGGACTTCTATTTTTAGTTCAGTTTAGTCATGTGTGACCATTTATATGGACACTCGGCAGTCGAGTATTGGCTGTCGCGTTTACAATAATAGGAGCTATATTTCAATATCACAGTGTCACCTCATTTTGGAGTACACTGGTTTATTAATAGTTAACTCGAAATGTAGGCGTCGTGTCCTGTCGCGAGGCAAGTTCTTAGTCATGTATGTGATAACGTCTACGTATTCATATCATAGATTCACAAACACTAGAATCAACATTCATTATGCCGTTTGGGGTCGAGACATTGGGAACTTGAAGACCTGGAGCTCACCTCATTTTCAGAAAATCTTTCAAAGCACATGGTTAATTCTACGCGTGACCGAGACCATTTTCGACCGGGGTCTCAAATTTACGTGACCATCCTACCTAGCTATCGTACCTACTCTCCTGCGTCTTGACGGAGATGTTGCCAACGCCCAGGCTTCGTATTCCAAAGAGAATGTAAAATACTACGTAAATACGAAATACTCGTTATTCTTTGAAGTGAAAATTCCTTTAGTCGCGTTGATAGATTTTTGTTGGATTTTTGGTAGGGGTAAAACTTATGGGTTTGCCACCGACATGCTAAAGTGACGTATTTATTTTTCACTCCTATCAACAGTACTCATATCTGCCTATTTTTTATTCTTTCCTCTTTGAAGTTTTTGGCGTAGCACTTTTTGTATTGCCATTGTCAAATATTAAAATTGTATTTTCAAGTTTTAATAAATATAGTCAAACTAGTCCTCAGATCAAATACAATCACGGCAAATACATCAATACAAACCCATGGCAAATAAGGGGAAGATATTTTATGAATTTTTAGCGTTATTTATTTATTGGTGCAGATCTGAAACAAACTAATTCCGTAAAGTGTTCAACTGGATAATTTAAGACATCTGTCGGCTTGGCTTTTTAATATAGAACTGAAAATAACGTTTACTGCCTTTATGAAATGATCTTTACATCTAACAACATTAGGTCGAAAATCATATAATTACTATCATAACTTTCTGGTTTGGCTACATCTCTTACACATCGATTAAATAAGAGTTACTACTGCAACTGCTACTGAAGTTTGTGGTTCCAATTCCAATCTTGTGTATACGGCTATAAGGCTTTAAATTCAGTCATATAGTTTGCCTTTAATTGTATTGTTATAAAGTTCAATACAATTTTGTTCTGGACTTTCTCCAACAATAAAGTTGTCTTTTCAGTACGAGTTATCACAGTTCTAAGATGAGGAAACTGATTTTAGTTCTCTGTCACTCTACACAAACTTATTTAAAATAGTATTTTTTTTAAATAATGTTTTAGGCGTCGGCCATATTAAATTTAGGTGACGTCATTTTATTTTTCGTATTTTTCTCGGTGAACCCTTTCATTTGATACCCATATTATGGGGTGCATAAAAAAGAACTGACCCGCCATCTTTGGGGGTACGCCATATTGGATATAGTGACGTCACTAACCATGCATTGTCATCCAAACTAAATGTGTAAGAAAAATTTCAGCTCAATCGGTTGAGGATAACTGGTCTAAAATTCAGTTGCAAGATTTGTTCCTCACATAGGTACAGTATAGGTACGTACATATTACATAATAACACTTACTCACACTAATAACAAGTTAAATAAAAGCTCGTAAAAATTATCAAGGGTGATTTGATATGTATTGAAAATACACTTTTTTTTTTAAAGTTTTCAATAAAAAATAACGCTTTAAAAAAAAAAAAAAAGTTTTTTTGATAAGTCGGCACTGCATTGCAATCACTGATATGCAAATTGATGTGCACAATAGGCAGGGCAAAGACAATGAATTTCGTCCCAGGGAGACGAGATGTCTTAGGATATGATTTTTATTAACAAGTTTGGTAATGCCACAGGTATCGTTCGCGCAAAACTTTATGAGCCCTCTGAAGTTAGGCCCAGTGGCTGCGCAGTACGCATATTATAGGTATCCGAGGGACTTTACAGGGCGTCGGGGAGGCCTCGCGCCTAACTTCAGAGGGCTCATAAAGTTTTGCGCGAACGATAATGCCCTAATTTTATGACAAGAGAAATGCCTTAAAATATTGCAGTAAACTAAAATGTTTTACATCATCATCAGCCAGAAGACATCTACTGTGAATATAGACCTCCCCCTTTAACCTCCACCTCCACACTGAATGACAGCCTGCCATCTGCATCCACTGGATGTCCGCGACTCTCACAATGTCGTCGGTCATCTAGTAGGTGGCCTACCTACGCTGCGTCTTCCGGTTTCTAGTCTCCACTCAAGAACATTTCTTCCCCATTGGTTAACGGTTCTTGAACTGATGTAAAATTAATATTTCGATAATAACAGCGGAAAGACAAACTGCAAATTTTACTCGTAATAGCTATGTCGGTGATTCTGGTTCTTTGGCAAATATCCACGTTCCGGATTCTATCGCGCAAAGAAACTCCAAGCATAGTTCTCTCCATTGCCCGTTGTGTGTTTCTGAGTTTTTCCAACTATCATTTGGGGTTCCCATAATCCCCACGCTTGACAGGGGGTTGGAAGACGCAGCGTAGTTAGGCCTCCCACTAGATGGACCGGCAACATTTTCAGAGTCGCAGGCATCCAGTGGATGCAGATGGCAGTATGTCGTTCAGTCTGGTTAAAGGGGCAGGCTTATGTTCAGCAGTGGACGTCTTCTGGCTGATGATGATGTGGAAAGACAATAATTTGTCCACAGCCCGTGCTAGGCCGCTGCATGCAACAACAGAGACCATGACCGGACGTTCCAGTTAGGGTCAAATCTCAAAGAGAATCTATCGTGCTTAGCCTTGTCATCAATATTCAATTAGGCACGCAGAAACAATTACAATCATTATTGAGTATCGGTACTAGAGTTTAATGGTTCAAGATTGAATATTTAAGAGGTTTTTTTTTGCTATTATCTATGTTTTATTTTTATCCGATATCAAAGAAGAAGGAGTTTCCTTATTTTTTTCATGTTTGTTACCTCAGAACTCCGTCATAATTATATGAAGCGATTTCGATAATTCTTTTTTTAATTGGAAGTAATAGTTTGGCTTTTAAATCAAAATAACTGTTTTTTATATCTGGATGACAGTGTGATCATCCAGGCTAACCTAACCAAAATTGGCAATTTTATACTAATTTTGTGAAGTCAGTTTTTTAAATTGATAATTATTATTGTTGTATTATTGATTATATAAATACTCAATACGTTTATTGCGTCATATGCATGCATGCAGATCTTAAATAACTTAATATATTACATACAAATGATTGACCCTGTTAGGGTATGGCGACAACGAGAACCAAAGATAAATATAAGTAACCACTTGATCGCGCATGAGTCACAATTTGTTTGTGCACGACGCAAACCACATCGGTCGCAGGGGGGGGAGGGTATCTTATGATGCTTTTGATTGGAGAAAAGAAAAGTCATTCATTCAATTCGTGCCTAGGATAGGCTCGCTCGAAAAAGATCATGCTGAAAATTTAGTAACTTTTCATCACGGCGGGGTAAAGCATGAGCTATGGTGGTTATAATAATTTTGATCATTGGTGAGGAACAGAACAGTTTTTTTTATTATAAAAGAAATATCACGGGAAATTCAATAAACGACTCCTATTTTTCACCTATTTTTTTCTGCTTTAAAGGTTAGGTTAGATATAAATGGAGGTTCGATCGAAGCTGTCAGAGAAATTAAATGTTTGAACCGAGTTTGATAATACTTAAGAAACATTAGTTTGGATTTATATTACACGGGAATTAATCACGTAAGATTAGGCCGGTTACTCCGACTATAGTTTAGCAAAGCGAGACGCAGCCGCGCGCGCGCATTCAATTTGATATAGATCGCCGAATGCGGTTGAAACTATAGTCTGAGTAACTGTCGTCTTACGTGAGTAATTTCCGTGTAATATAAATAAATGTGTGAAAACCATGTCAGTGTAATAACATTAGTTTGTTCAACATTCCTGAAACTTCATTTGCCTACAATTGAATAGTAATTAAAATTTAACTCTAACTTCCTTGTTTTCGATGACTTTTATATGAACATTTCCTCATCGATACTATAAATAAACACGATCATTGAATGTTTATAAATAACTCAATTAGATTGAAATTAAACAATATTTGAGTAATACATTTTTGATCAAAAACCTAGACTGGTTTAGATTTAGGATAAACCTATGTCGGTTGCTATTTCTTTAAATAAATAAAATAATCAGAGACAATAAACAGTGACTTATTTTTTATCAATGTTATATATACGTTTAGCACATAATCAATATTGGTGACTAAGAAGTTGTTTTTTATAGCAAATAATATTTCTTGATGCACCCACAATAATTAGTGATGAGCCAATATTGATTAGATGTTTGTATATAAAAACAAAAATTCATAATTGTTTATTGTCTCTGATTGTTTTATCAGAGACAATAAACTTGACATTTCTATCCTTAATATATATATAGATATAGATAATGAATCGCAGAAATGTGATTTCTATGGCGATCGGCATCCATCATAAGCCCGATGTTAGCTAAACTTGTTTTTTTTTTAAGATTTTAGGCGCAAGAGACTTGGATTTAGAGATTGGACTACTGTAACTAAAGTTATAATATGATTATTTATGGGATATTTACCGTGCTAAGGTTGTGGTCTTCCCGTGAACATAGTGCATGTAACTGTGCCGAAATATCGGGAGCTCCTTCTACAGCATTACACCAGTTAATAGCCCGTCAATACTCATAACTGTAGTAAACATCAGTGATTGTTCAAAACTGTGTATTACTATAACTAATTTAATCTCTGATCTGACATACAAATGTTAACAGACTAGTCAGGGAATTCAATGTTTTCTCCCGCGATGACCAAACTATCAAACTCTTTTACCTAATAAGTAATGTGTTTTTACTCTGATTTCCTTACAGAAAAAAAATATGTAAATGTATAATATATGTACTAACTTATTAATAACAAAACTTTAAGTCTTGTTTTTCTAAAATATCTGCACCTATAATTATTATTGTGATAACGTTTAGTCAAATTCTTGTGCCTTGTCTCTCCTATGTAATGTAATGACGTACAACATGTTGGTGTTCATTAAATAAATAAATAAATGTAGATGAAGAATCAGAATTAACATCACAGAAAATATCACAAAAAACTTGTCCAGGTCATTATACCACTAATTGTCACAACTACGGCGCTTGAGCGATTGATAAGAATATTTAATAAACTTATTCAGGCATTTAAATAATACAGACAACATAAAGTAGTCTTTTGGTTTAAAAAGGTCATATAATTCTCACGCATACTGGCCCATAATTTTATTTATGCTTAGAAATAAAAACGCTTAAATTCAAGTAAAATGGCAGTTAGAAATACTAGTTTCACTTGACCACTATCACTATAAAATACCTAAGATTTCTACCAAAATAGTTTTCATTAATATTTTATCAGAGCTACTCTATTGTAGAATCGATGGAATAATACATACTTTTTTTGATATTATAATAATTGGAAAAGTAAACATAATATCCAGTTAAAACCGGCTATATTCACTTTATTTAAATTTAAAGTTAATAAAATGCCAAAAATATATAGGTAAGGTATGTGTCAAACTAAGATAAATTGATTATCCCTACCATATTATAAATGTGTAGATCAAATACCTTCACACATGACTTCTAACTAAGTAGAAGCAATACCTGATATCGGTTTAACTTGCAAAAAAAATACCGTTTGCGTGATTCAGGTAAAGTGTCGTATTTACCTATAATAGACGCACTTTTCATATTTGTGAAACTACGATCCATTTACACTGATTATTTTAGGAATTATTGAATACCTTATTACGTTTTTAATAATATTATTCGTAAAGTTTAAGCAAATTTACAATTTTTTCGCAAAACATCGTTTTAGTACGCAATCTATTTTCAAACTATGGAACTACAAATCTGACGGCTGTCAGTTTGTTTGTTTGTCCGCGCACATCTTTTAAACTACTAGAAGGATTTCAAAGCAGTTTCCATGAATATGCTTACAAAATACCTGATTGAAACATAGGCTATATTAATTTATGATAATAAATAGTAAAAAAATTTTTTTTTAATAATTATTTATAACGCCATCTAGCTTATTTTATAGTAATGTTGTCGTAATGACAGACTTCTACTCGCAGACATGGTAGGTAGGAAGACTGAAGCGGCTGTTGCCATATAATCTATATGTAAATAAAAATATAGATATTCGCCAAAGAACCAGTCACCGACATAGCTATTAAAATCTGCAAGTTGAAGTGGCAATGGGCAGGCCACATTGCTCGAAGAACTGTTAACCGATGGGGAAGTAGGTAAGGTTCTTGAGTGGAGACCGCGAACCGGAAGACGCAGCGTAGGTAGGCCTCCCACTAGATGGACCGACGACATGTGAGAGTCGCGGGCATCCAGTGGATGCAGATGGCAGGATGTCATTCAGTGTGGAGGTTAAAGGGGGAGGCCTATGTTCAGCAGTGGACGTCTTCTGGCTGATGATGATGATGAAATAAAAACGAATCGCCGAAATGTATGTACCCGCATAACTTCCGATAGACTGCACCAAATAGTTTTTTTTGTGTTTGTTATTTTCAGGACAGCCAACTGCTTTTGAAGAGGTTTTACAGTTTATTTTGGCGTAATTTAAAGTACTTACGTTTATTTTTGTATTGACTTCTGACGTGCTAATATACCAAGTCGACGGAGATTAAAATGAATACATTTTTTTGCCAGGATCAAACTTAAGACCAATAACAGACACGCAAAGTAGGTGAACTCGCGGCATCTAATGTCATATGTGTAGGTATTATCTATAAAATATTCAGTATAAATAATCCGATGGATTTGTGCCTATTTAAAGTTCCGTTCGTGTTCGTTAGTGTAACATTTATATTTGGATATGTCAGTCTAATCGTCCACCCACTAATTACTTTGCGCTACGCGTACGAAGTCGCGGGCATTAGCTAGTCCCAAAATACAAACATTTTTAACTGACTTCCAAAAGGACGAGGACAATTCGCCTGTTTTTTTATGTTTGTTACTTCAGAACTATCGACAGGGTGAACCGATTTTGATGATTCTTTTTTTATTTGAAAGCTGGTACTTCCCGTGTGGTCCCATTTAATTTTGGTCCAGTTCTGACTTTTTTGAAGTCTGTATTTTATATTGATAATTATTATTTTTATAACATAATTATATACCTAAAATAAGAGATACAATTACAAACACAAACAATTCAACACGGAATTAAATTTCACGACAGTTTTCGTTTTTTTTAACTTATATGTATGTATTAATCCCAAAATGTGGTAAATTTTGAATATACTTACCTACTAAAAACTAATTTTGATTTTTCGCGGGCAATCTTTTTATTTTATTTGTTTCATGACCATGGATACATAGTTGCAGCCGATGTGCAGTAACTGGCGCGAGTATAACTGTTCTTTAGCGCGACTCCAAAGATTTATCATGATTGTTGACATTTGTTCGAAATACCAAAAAGTGTGTATGTTTTAACAAAACAGCCGTAAAAATGCGGTGAAAGAGTGCATACTTATTGAGATAAAGCGCGAGATTTATGCCACGGCATGGGTACAATTTACGTGTTGACAGTTTAAGGCCCAACAACCGCAATAATTAGGTAGCTGATTTTTAAAGAGCGACCACTTTTTTTTTGTAGATCATTCTTGATAATAGTAATATGTAGAGTCTGTTATGTAGAAAGCAGTTAACTGGAATGCACCATAAGACAGGTGAACTGCTTTCTAGAGAACTTACGGTAAAATAACGATATAACTTATGTACATTCATTTAAATGCAGATCTAATAATCATCTGTAATAAAAGTGCATAATATTATTGTACACATATTCGTTATAACCGAGTGAGACTAAACATATCACATACACAAAATTACGTATATTTATCACTTAAATAATACATATGCGAAAGTTTGTGTATGATGTTTGATCCCCTCAATTCTGCTTGATTATTTGATATGAATTAGTTGCCTTTTCACACTTCACATGCGTATTTTTCAAGTAAGTACTAATGTTCACATTTGACCATATTTAATAGTTGCACTGCTCTAAAATAGTTTAATTTGTGACTGGTCTTAATTAGTATATCACCATATTTGTACACAGCATTCGAAAAACTGAGCGAGAAAAAAAGCGGTTAAGTAAACGTCGCAGTATTTCGTGTGCGCTATCATTAGTAGAAACCTGGCGACCGGTCTGACTGGTCCACTAGTCTAGTGCCGTGTCCTGTCTAGACCTAGCGAAAGAACAAGAACGAACGCGCACGTAGTAGGAGCATGCGCCGCTAGATACCGAATGCTCGTTCGCCATCGCTGTTAGTTCAGGTTCACAACGTCAAACTCTGTGAGTTTCTAGGCAATATAATTTTTTTTAACTGCATAATTAGGCTAATATGTGTTTCTTAGACGAATCTCTGGGTATATTTAATTATATATTAACAAAATAAATAAATAAAATAAAATAAAACAAATATTTAAAGGGTCCCATACAACAAACGTGATTTTTTTGCCGTTTTTATAGATAATGGTACGGAATCCTTCATTCGCGAGACTGACTCGCACTTGGCCGGTTTTATTTTACATTTTTTCCAATTTTTTTCAGTAAAATTGAAATCTGATCTGTCGATTCCTCTGTCAACCATAAAAAGCTGTTGGTATTTCTACAATGTATCTAAATTTACATAGAAAATAATAATAAAATATTTTTGTTGCAAGTACATAAACCTATAATTGGTAGTTACATTAAACAATTTTATTGTTACGGTAAAAATATAGTGACGAGCCTTTTTTTTTTTGTAAAAGAACAAGTTTTCGTCAAGACTAGACCCAATCCATAAGTATTTAAATGTATGCTTCATCTGCTTCCACTGGATGCCCGCGACTCTCCCAAAGTCGTCGGTCCAAGTGGGAGACCTACCTACGCTGTGTCTTCCGGTTCGTGGTCGCCACTCAACAACCTTTCTTCCCCATCGGTTATCGGTTCTTCGAGCGATGTGGACTGCTCATTGCCACTACAACTTGCAAATTTTAATAGCTATATCGGTTCTTTGGTAAATATCCACGTTCCGGATTCTATCGCGCAAAAAAATATACTCCGAGCATAGCTCTCACCATTGCCCGTTGAGTGTATCTGAGTTTTTCCAAAAGGCCAACAGTTAAGGACCACGTCTCAGTACCATAATGTCATCACTGGCATAGCAACACACACTGGTCAAAGGCCCTTTGTCTTTAGGAATTGTGGTATCTTGGACGAGAAGGTGTCACGCAATTTCCCAAACGCTGCCCATCCGAGTTGGATTTTTCGGGCGACCTCTTTGCCTAAGACCATTACACCTATCTTGGACAGATAGTTCACTATCTGTCCAAGATAGGTGTAATGGTCAACAACTGCACTACTAGTAGGTACTATTAGGTATAAATACCGGTAGGAAAGTTATGCTTACTTGAATTATTATTGTTGTAATTGAAATTTGTGGAATGCGCTGCCTGAATGGGTGTTCCCTTATAGTAACAATCTGGGTGTCTTCAAATCACGAGTGAATCGGTTTCTTCTATAGGCAATTAGGCAAGCGTGCTCCATCCGGATCATCGCTTAACATAACACGATGGCGGTCAAATGCAAGCCTATTAATACATTAAAAAAAACTCATTACTTATTATCCTCTTGGAGCAGTCACAAAAAATTAAACTATTTTTTTTCTGTGGTAGCAGTAGAGATAAACTTTGACATTAATTTAAGCCAATGTTTTTTAATGCAGTAGGTGGCAAACAACTTAACGACTGCCTGATAAGAAGCAATCACCGTCGCTTATGGATACCTGTATTACCTGTAACACCAGGGTCATCACAGATACGTTGGCGACCTTTAAAGACTCTATTATCAACCCTTATTAAATTTTTGACCATGTCGGTTTTTGACAGCTTTACTATAGCAAATTCGTAATTTATCGTTGTTAAAATGTCGCGTCACGTCGTTACGAGAAATGTGAAATACATTTGAAAATATTTTACGTTTGAAAATATGGATTAAATGGCGCATATCAGAGATGATTGACTAAAAATGAAGTATGCCAAATAGTTTAACTTAATACGTGAGAAATATTGATAAAAATACTTAAAATGATAATATTTAATCTAAAAAAGAACACGATAAGATAAAGACATAAATAAACGCAATAGGTCAGGCTGCAGTTGTCAGACAATCAGAATTCAATGTCATTTCTGTCTACCATTACGCAATATAGTAAAAATCGGAAGGCATGACTTAGTATTTAAATTACTAACCAGTAAAGTTTTGCCCGAAGAACCACTGAAGTGAGAATTTTTTTCGTTTAGATTAGAAGGGCTGTCAAGGCATTTTTGTAAGAATTCCGTTGTAGCCAGTTGAACACATGCAAACGATACTTCAAAATATAACTATATAGGAAGGAATGCAGTAATTCGTCAAGATTAGTATTATTTCAAAAGGTTATGAACGCCATTTTGATAAAGTTTAAAATTGACCTTCTCGTCGTGCAATACGGTTCAGTTCCCATTGAATTTTGTGCAATTATTTTGGTAAATGTTGCTAGTGCAAAAAAACTGCACGATTATTGTGCGGTTTATAATACTAGTAGAGAAATATAGACCGTATCGTAAATTAACGTACGTCATTATTAAAACAGTTCTACCTTAAACTGCACGAAAAGTGGTTGGTAAAAAAAATTGAGTTAAAGAGTTTTTCAACAATTTTGTTTATTTTAATTAACAAAAATTGTGTATTAACGCATGTGATTGTGTTATACCAGTGAATTATTATCCTTTAAATACTATTAAGGTAAGTTCGTAGGTTTGCATGAGTGTGGGCAAACAATAGGAAGTAAAAAAAAATATTTTCGGTTTTGCCCCAAAACTCCGCACAAACATAGCTAGATAAGTTTCCATGACCTTAATAGGTCATGCTTTGACCATGATATCGATTTAGGCTATGTTTAGAGCTCGTTTTATGTGACTTTAAATGGGTAGAAAAATAAATATTATTTGATAAGGTTAAATGCAATGTTTTAATAAAATTTAGAATGTGGTATCACAGCTAGTGATGGGACAGTTTTGTGTGCAGTTTTGATTTTATCGATAACCTGTTTATTGTATACTTTATAAAATATTTTATGGTAAAACTTGCCCTAGTCGTTTAAAAAAAATTACAAACTCTTATTTAACTGGCATCGTTGGTATGTCTGTCAGCTTCCCGATTCAAAATTTGTAATCCATTTTTCTAAGCACGTTTCAGTTGCACTAAGTAAATTTGATGTTTGTAGAATAATATGGTGGTACTTAACTGGCCTGATGATGGAGCCAGAAAGGTAGGCCATAGTAACCTCTCTACTACATACTTTTACTTATTACTCCGCCGTGTTTGGACTCGTTGAATTCATTTTGATAAGGACTATTAGACCAAAAAGACAAAAACAATATTTATTGTCTGTCTAATAATTCATAGATTTACTGACGACTTGCAGCGCCCCGTGGTTTCACCCGCTATCCTATAGGAACTGCTATTTTTTAAGGGTAAAAACTATGAGTCAATCCAGAATATAAGCTACCTCCATACCAAATTTTATTTTAATCCATTCACTTATTACAGAATTCAGTGAAAACAAACATATTAATACGCAGACTTTCTTATTTATAATAATAGTGTGATAATGTTGTTCTCTACATCTACATAATAAGACAAATGAATAACACACACACAATAAAGTTTAATCTTCAAAAAATACTCCTAAAGTAGGTATTGTAGGAAATGTTGTAAGAAAAATCAAAAACTATCGATATCGATAAAATTATGGTAACCACTATTATTGTCAACGGCTTGTCAAGGGCTTATAATTAAAACACGGTGAAATCACAAAATTATCAACAATTTAGACTTTACCGGTGAAAGGAAATTCCTCCTTTAAAAAAAATTAAAATCCATTCTAGCTCTACCACACGTTACAGCGCAAGACGGCATTGTGGATAAATCCGATGGAGCAGCATACGAATTCGAATTCAGTTAGCAACTGCGATGCGGAGTTTGACGCGTTGACGTGGATACTAATGTTCACTCGTATGCCTCGTAACAAATGTTCCATCTCTCTTCCGTTCTATACCCTTCTCTTTTCTGTGCGAAGAACGAATAACCAATGGGGTAGAAGATTTCTGAAGTGGAGACCACGTTTAGGCAAACTTAGTGTAGGAAACGTAGTGTAGTTCGGCCAGGTGGAGTGACGGCGGGTAAAAACTAGAAGCAAAGAACTGCCGACCGAGTTGAGTGGCGTGCATTGGAGAGGCCTATGTACAGCAGTGAACGGATGCAGGCTGATAATGACGATGAAAGTTTTTAACCTCGTTTTAGTTTTACCAACATACATCACCTTAACCACCATATGCATAAGATAAGATATAGCTATTAAAATTTGCAAGTTGTAGTGGCAATGAGCAGGCCACATCGCTCGAAGAACCGATAACCGTTGGGGAAGAAAGGTTGTTGAGTGGAGACTACGAACCAGAAGACACAGCGTAGGTAGGTCTCCCACTTGGACCGACGACAGTGGGAGAGTCGCGGGCATCCAGTGGAAGCAGATGGCAGGATGTCATTCAGTGTGGAGGTTAAAGGGAGAGGCCTATGTTCAGCAGTGGACGTCTTCTGGCTGATGATGATGAGTACCTACTGCCTTGAGTTTACTGAACTTATAAGAGTATTGCAGTGACTGAAAGGCACCGTGACTTTCTTCCGGTCACGGTCAGGCGCGAACACAAACGTGACTCATTCAGTAAAACATTTACATGTAAAAAAAACCGGTTCACATACAAAAAAGTATCCGGAGATACCAACAAGAATTTCTACTGTGACTGGTAAGTACCGAAATCCACCAGCTCGTTCATTGAGAAGTATTTTACAAAAAAGATTTACGTAATGATCTACATTATAAAATAATGTACTCGTATAATACCTAACAAACTGGTTTTAATTTATAGATACACATAATTATGCTCGGTGCCTCAGTTGGTAGTGATCCTAGTTTCTGTGCTTGGGGGCGTGGGTTCGATTCCCATCTAGGACAAACATTTGTGTGATGAACATTTGTGTTTGTACTATGGGTGTTAATATCTATTTAAGTATGTATTTAAAATATATATATGTATGTATATCAGTCTCTGGCTGCCATATTACAAGCTTTGCTTAGTTTGGGGTCAGATGACCATGTGTGCAATAATGTCCCAGAAATATTATTATTATTAATTATGATTTGATATTCGTTCGATGCTGTCGATGTAATTAGATTTGTTGTTTTATTCTGTGGAATTATTTATTCTACTTCTTGGTGACAAGAATTTTCGTATAAACAAATAAACTTTTTTAATTTAAATAATGATCAATATTAAAAACAGACTTCATAAAAATTTCAGAACTGGACCAATCAGAAGAATCATCAAAATCGGTTGAACCAGTCGAAAGTTCTGAGGTAACAAACATTAAAAAAAAATACAAAAAACAGTCGAATTGAGAATCTCCTCCTTTTCGGAAGTTTTTTTTAATGTTTGTTATCGCAGAAGACTGGGTGAACCGAATTTGATTATTCTTTTTTTATTTGAAAGCTGGTGCTTCCAAATGGTGCATTTGGTTCCATTTCAATTTGGTCCAGTTATGATGAAGTCGGTTTTTTATATTGATAATTATACTCCGTCAAATAAAAATAAATCAAGTTTAATATTTCCTTGTTTCTATTGTTATGACTGTTATGATAGACACCAAAACATGGATATTATGCATTGAGTTATGTAAAAAGGCAAAGAGGCACGAGCCCCGGGCGGCAGCTTAAGGGGTGAGGTGAGGGGCGACAATGTCAAGTTTTTGCCCCTGCTCGGAAAAATCGTAGATCCGGGACTGCCCAGCAGTGAGAATATGATAAGTAGAAACGACAATGATGATGAATGTGAAAATATGCGAGCCAAAGCACTGCAGACGGGAACAAAGTTGAGATTTTCTGACTTTATCACAACCGTTCGTTCGACAGCGGTTACGTTCTAACTCTAATCGAGTTGCTTTCGACTTTGATTAAAATCATTAGCGATACGAAATGGACAAAAAGTTGTGATGCGATGCGGTTCTGCTGTAATTAGTTAGTGCGATTGCCCTGCTGCCCTCCAACAAACCCAAGTAAGAATTAAAGATCTAAATCCGAATGAGAAAGCTACCGTAATCAATGATGTTATATATAAACTGATATGAGGTAGATACGTTTTACCGAGGTCTGCGCGGCAACACACACAAGTTAATTAGCTTGAGAGAACTCGACGCGACTATGCGCGATTTTGGAGTATCAAAAAATAATCTAAATAGCCATGTTGTGTGTTATGAAAGCGAAATACTTATAGGTATACTGGGACGGCTGCAAAAGGCTGTATGGCTGTAAAACCTTGTTGGTAGCTATAGTAAAATATCGCAATGTTTTAGTGCTTTTTAATGAGTATGACGTCTTTATTGGTAGGTACCTCAGTGACCGTAATAATATAATCTTCTTCACAACCGTTTGTAGCAAGCCAACCATCGTATTTTCCACAAGTATTTTCTGAATTAAACTACGGAATAGATAAAAGGTAATACAAGACCAAATTGCAAGTATGGAAAATTTTAGTTCTTTTATTTTGGTCAACAGTAGAGATAAGTAATTGATGGCAGTATAGATAGTGTTGCATTACATATAAGTGAGGTACTTGGGTATCTATAGGTGTACCTACTCTGAAAAAAATCTAAACACCGATGCGGCGCAATGATAAAATTATTGACAGGTGACGAAGTTTATCTCAACTATCATAAAAAGCTTCCGTGGTCGCGGCATGTAATTTTTATCGTCGATAAAAATGATAAATTATTATCACCCGGTAAAAAAACTTGTAAAAATAACCAGAGTATTGGCGCTTCCTAGCGGATTTTTTGTGTGCTAGTTAGTCTTGCTACTCGACGATAGATGGCAATACATGTCGTGAGTTTTGTCTTATTTTTTACATTACTTTAAAATTTAAAACATCATTTAGGACTTTTTATTTAATTACCTTCAAATTCACGGTTTCTTCAAATCACCAGTGAATCGGTTTCTTCTAGGCAAGCGAGTCCATCGTAAACCGCATCTTCGCTTAACATCAGGCGAGTTGGAGGTCAACCGCAAGCCTATTATTATATTTAAAAAAACTAATAGCACTTCGATTTTATTTTTACGCGTACAAATTATACAAACTTTCAGTCAACAAATTGGCAGTCTCGTATTTGTACCTATAATATTAGCGTCGATTCTTTTGTATTTCAATAATCTAATCTGACAAGACTACAACTATGTGTCTCTTTAATCTCAATATGCGTAAACAGGATGGCAACATTTTGACAGCTGTCAAACTTAGTTTTTAGAAAATGGTTGTGAGGGAAGGATTGGAAATGCTCGAAACATTTCCCACCAATCTAAAATTATATCATTTAAAATAAAAATAAAAAATTTAAATCATTTTTTTAATGACTGGGTAACAAACATTAAAAACCCTAATTGAGAACAACAAAGATACTTTTTTCTAATTTTGCCAGGTCAAAGTTGTAAGAAAATTAGGCATAGAGAAGTCTTTAACTTCACTATCATCAAAAATATCGTAGTACGTCGAAGCTTTTTGTTTGCTCCACGCAGTAATTTGTCAGTGCGTGTAACGACCTCGGTTGCGCAAACGCATTGAATGATAGCAGATAGGACAAGTGTATGAGATCGCCTGAAAGACTTCGCTGGTCTGAGTCATAGGGTATTGGCGTCAATTCTGTTGTACACAGACGTATTAGGGGGTGCGGTTACACAGCTGACTAATCAGTAAAATTATTTACGTCTCATTTCTTTTCTGTAAGTGAAAGCAGAATAGTAACAGCTTTCAAATTTAGTTTACAAAATGTCACTGTAGAAACGACGTTTATGATGTTGATCCTGTGGCTTCAAAACTAAACGAAATTGGACAGCTCCTAAGTCGTGGCCATTCTTTTCTCAGACGTTGAAATGAAAATAGATGCTGTAATCTTGCTAGTTATAAAGAATAGTAAAAAACAAAACACATCAATTTTAGTAACGATGTTTTAACGGGTACATCCCGTTTGGTAATAATCCCATCTGGTAAACCTATATATTTATACCAAGTAGTCGGAATCCATTACTAAAAAGTTGTGATTACTCAATGAGACTCGATGAGACATTAGTGCTAAAGTATCTTTGATATAAATGTATGTCATTTTTGGCTAATTTTTGCCACTCGAAACGTCGACACCGTAGCCTCCTTCTTTTATATTTATTAAATACCAAATGGGGCTCGAAGTTATTTCAGTGGCATAAACTATCTTTTATAAATACTTTACACTAGTACTTTTATGCACAAGACTTACGACGCCAAAATCTTTTTAGGAGAAAAAAAACTTTATTGTATTTTATGCAACAACGTGTATTTTTATAGCGTTGTTTGTTAAATCAAAGATTTCAGACAGACGTCACAGACAAAGGCTGTAACATTCCAAGTGTTTTTTAATGTTTTCTGTTGAGACGTTGAACGTTATGTTGGTACGAATAAGTTTGCTTTTAGGTAGATAAAATAATATCATTTTTGTGAGTAATTTAAATAAATAACGGCCTTATCATTTCGCTGAAAATTCTTCTTTGTTTCGAATGTATCTAAGAAGATGACAGTCACAGACTGCTCTACTTTTGACAGTCGCTCATCTTTAATAGCTTGTAACACACCTCGAGTGGTTATAACCAGTAAATCTGACTGCACTTGTCCGCTGTCTCAATATGAATTTATTGTCCAACTGGCACGAGCAAGTACGCGCGTCTCTTGCATAGATAATCCGTGAAAACCCTTCCGAGCCGTGAAAATCGTCACCCTAGAAAAATAAAACGTAAAAATTTTCGTCGTATCTCCGTTTAGTGTTTCACAGATTATAAAACTCGCCCTAATTGAAACAGTGTGATGTTTTAACCGTGCTTTCAGTGGTTTTTTACAGTGTTTTAACTGTTTGAAAAGCACGTAGCATTTTGAGAACAAATTTAAAAAAAACTGTGACTGTTCCTAAAAAGAAAAAAACCTTACGTGGAATTCAGTGTAGAGATTTTTCGGAGGAACATTTAGATTTTGTGGTAAGATTTTCAAATTGTTTGGTAATTTAGGATGTATAATTTTTTCATGCGCGTTCATGTTCACAGTTTTTAACGTAAAGTGATAAAAAGAACTGATAATTATTGCAAGTGCTCTCGATGCATTCAATTGTTCTAGAATCCTTTAGCTTCGTCATATACACTGCATGGCGTTGTACTAAATAGGCATTTGTATTTAGTACGCTTACTTCATTATCGGTAGGTACTAGGTATTTAGTATGTAATTATAGTATCACTGTATCAGCTAAAAGCAACCAGTGCGTTGTTGACCCTTATTAATTTAAAAGTTAATGTCGATGACCGATATCAAAGACTGATTAGATAAAAATCAAAATGCTTGTAACTACGCGCGTGTTTAATTGCTGCTCAAAAATATTTTATTGCTTTTTAATTGACTACCTTTATAGGTAGTTATCAAAAAAACAATCTTAATCTTGTCAAGGTAATCTCGGCTTTTTTACGGTTTTTATATGTATCATATGTATATAAAAATGTAAGTGCGGTTTCAAGCCGTATTCATACTTATATCTTAACGACACAGCTTCAAATGTATTTCATAATTGTTAAGTGACATTTATACCCTGTGTTATTTATTTTAGTAGCGTTATTTATATGTCTTGGTATACAAACATTTAAAAAGAGAGCTGGCTTCAACGCTTGAAGCCAGTTCTGGAACGGACACCCAACGTAAATTTGAATTATTGGTGGTATTTTATGTACAATTTTGTACAACTCGGAAATATGATAGTTCGTGAAGTTATAAAAAAAACTATGAATCACCGAAAAATTAAGTTTGCGTAATAATGAGAAAAAAAACTTTCTTAGACTGTACTGAGAGACAGATCATGCAAATACTTTACTGATGCAAACTCACTACTAATTTCTGTAAGTCAAGTTCGATTGCATTTTTAGAGACAGGCCCTTATCCAGATATTCCGTTATGACGTTTTCGTTAAACCATCGACAAATTATACTGAGACTATTAATAGCGGTTCATTATGGCGTAGATCGGAAATATGCCAAAATAACGGATTAAACTTAGATGGCGCTACAATTTGATCGTGTTATAGGTTGTCTCGAACTTCCGTAAGCGCTACAGTCAGCTAGCGTACTAAAAGGTTCAACTAGTATTAGCAGACAAGTTTTGCAGCATTTCAAGAGAAGCGCAACGAAACCAGTAGATGGCGCTATTATTAGTTGATTGAATCAGGCGTTACTTTGCGGAAGCCC
Source organism: Agriopis leucophaearia (assembly GCA_949125355.1). Classification (NCBI taxonomy): domain Eukaryota; kingdom Metazoa; phylum Arthropoda; class Insecta; order Lepidoptera; family Geometridae; genus Agriopis; species Agriopis leucophaearia. The sequence continues at coordinate 9,732,621 of OX421276.1, read as the reverse complement.
ATTTTCAAAACTGTTTTATCACAAATTCCTTATTGTACTTGAAGCGACGTAGAAGCGGAATTACACTAGAAATTCATAATTAAAACAGTTTTGGCGCTATTATTATTTTTTTACTTCGGATGCCGCGACCAGCCTCGATATGTTTTTATAAAACCATAAAACTAAATTTATATTATATACATACAGTAAGTACTTGTGCAAAAGCATTGTATTTTTGTATTTTTTAGAAATGTTTCATTAACGTGACCTTTAAACATGCTCGTTCGCCATTCGGGGCCGAAGTCTACCTGTTATAAACGATTCAGTTTGAACCTTAATGCGCCGAGATATGGATTGCTTTTGCGCAACTTTTAGCAATCATCTAAAATTTGCCTAAACACGTGACGGTACGCGGCCCTCAGATCAGACAAACAAAGGAGATATGCTTTACTACAATAATTATATTTATTATTGTTAGTTTATTAGTTCATGTTTCTGAAACTACCTAGTTATTATAATAAAGATTAGCCTGTTTTTCTAATAATTCCGGTTTTCTTCTGAGTATGCCAATTCTCAGATGGTCACTGTTGAAATTTCGAGGTAGTATTAAATTAATCCTACTAATCAATTTTGGTGCAACAAATACCTACCTACATTCCGTGTGGATTTGGTTGACCTCAACCGCCGTCTGACCAACAGGAGAGAGGGAAATATGTTATTCTCACTCTTTCTCACCCGTAAGTTGGAAGGGGCGGCGATCTGTTCCACACGTCTATTTGTTACTTTAGGACCTAGGGCCTTACGTCCAACTCTAAACGCGGGCCCGAATAGTTGCAGTTTTCAAAATCACGCGAAACTTACCGCGCCGAGATACGGTTTGCGGTCGCGTGATTTTGCAAACTGCACTTATTTAGGCCCGTGCTTAGAGTTGGGCGTAAGGCCCTTGTTCTGTTGTGAAGGTACTAACTGCTAGTACCTATACCTAGTTGCCTCTACCAGACCTGAGGCCTGGCGCACTCCGCACTTTAGGTATGAAGCTACAAGTAGTCGTCTGCCAGGCTAGCATGCGCGCTGTGACAAAATGTTGACGACTCTTTTTATCGTTCCAAAGCGAGACAGGCTATATGAAACCGTAAGCACAAATAGGCTAGGCACCTTGTTACATTCTTGCTCTACGAGGTGACGACAAGATTTTGTTGCGGTGCGCATGCTAGCCCGGCTTGTCGGACTTGTGCCGGTGCCGCGCGATAGACAGAGATAACGCGACAAGAGTTACGCGATAGACAGAGAGGAAACTTCTAGGTTAATATAGAAGTAGGTAGCGCTCGCACGTCCTGAATTACGCTAAATTGTGTAGTAACAGTCCTACGTATTTAAATGATTTTGTCCGGAATGAATTCTAAATAAATTTTAAAGCGTCCAGAATTCGAGAAATGAAATAAAAATATTTTAAAACAATCAATATATTTTTCGTACATTATACATAACATAAGTATGTGCTTCGTAATCTATATCTATATTTATTTACATTAATATCTAAGCCTAGCCTTAAGGCTAGGCTTACTCACTTTTAAGCATTGCTTGTTACTACAGATAACCATAAGGCTTAAAATGTTGTATTAAAGTCGCATTTAGTGGAGCAAGACCATGGCGCTTACACACAGTCGTGCGTTTTGCTACTTTTATTTTTAGGGTTCCGTACCCGAAGGGTTATGATAATCCACCATTATTATAAATTTCGGGCCTTACTTAAAAACGTTACTCAAGTTGACTTACGCTTAAATATGCTCCGTCTTGTTTTCGCGTGTGACGATTGCCGTCAACTAGAAGTTGAGAGAGCATTTTAAAACATAGATCAACTTGAGTAACGTTTTTAAGTAAGGCCCTAAGGTGATACGTTTCTTGTTTAGCGGGAAATTCAAATTTCAAACAGTTTTTTTTTGTGTTTGTAGCTAGGCCTGGTAATTATTGTGAAATGACACAGTGTTTGCGAAAACTGTTGGTTGTCATGTACAGTTATTAATCAGTTACTCACCGTATTACTTACATTTGGCAATAAACCGTTTATAACAGAAAAAAATTGTTTATTGACAAATGTAAGTAGTAATGTGCATTGGAGATACGCGATACGAGATTTTACGCGAGTTTGTTAAGAATAATAATCAATTTTCACAAACATCATGATCGTTTACAATAATTACCCGGCCTAGCAACAAGAACAAAAAAACTGTTTGAAATTTGAATTTCCCGCCAAACGTGAAACGTTTCACCTTAAGGGGCAATTTGGGCAGCGTTTAGTCCATACAAACTTATTCTCCTGTTTCCTCCCTGGATAATACCGCTAGAGCTATATTTTTTTTTTTTATAAAATATATCTCTTTTATGGTCGGGCTTGTATCATTTATTTTTTCTCGTAAGTTAAGTACTATAAGAAATATGAGCCTTTAAAAATCCCAAAAAAAAACAATTTTTTACCACCGTGTTCAGACGTATCTCAAACAAAATTTATGAGTTTCTAAAACAAAAGAAAATGACAGAAGCCGAGATTAAACCTTTTTTAAACAATTAATTGAAAAAAATATTGAAATCGGCCTATTTTTGAATGAGAAAACGGAAGAATCCGAGATGATGATTTTGTCTACTTTTCGTAGGTATAAATCGATCCGAGCTGCAGTTGTCCTTATTGCGCTCTACGGGCAGAGGCTTGAGGTCAGGGGAGGGTCGGTCTAATACGTATACAGTTAGAAAAGAGACATGTAGTCGATAATTGTACGACACATTAGTGTTGTCCATCAATATCGATATGTAACGGTTCTCGTCTTTAGTTCGTGTTTTGTGCGTGCAGTGAATTTAGCACATTACTGCAACGGCCGGCAAGTTAGGATTTGGACAAAAACGTTGACGCACAATATGATTTATTTTTACAATGGAAACTGACGTGGTTTTCACACATTTAACATATTTAAGTACGAAAAGAAAGAATTAAAAATAAAAATAAAACTTGTGTATCAGTATCATAGCAAGTGGAAAAATTAATTCTCTTAATATTAATTAGGTTATTATGTTGCTAAGTGTTTAGATTATAGCTCATCATCATCAGCCAGAAGACGTCCACTGCTGAACATAGGCCTCCCCCTTTAACCTCCATACTGAACGACATCCTGTCATCTGCATCCAATGGATGCCCGCGACTCTCACAATGGCGTCGGTCCATCTAGTGGGAGGCCTACCTACACTGAGTCTTCCGGTCATGGTCTTCACTCAAGGACCTTTCTTCCCCATCGGTTATCGGTTCTTCGAGCGATGTGGCCTGCCTATTGCCACTTCAATATGCAAATTTTAATAGCTATGTCGATGACTCTGGTTCTTTGGCGGATATTCACGTTTCGTATTTTATCGCGCAAATAAACTCCGAGCATAGCTCTCTCCATTGCCCGTTGTGTGACTCTTGAGTTTTTCTAAAAGGCCAACAGTTAGGGACCACGTCTCAGTACCAAATGTTATCACTGGCAACACACACTGGTCAAAGACCCTTGTCTTTAAGCCGGTATACCACGGCCAAGAAATTTGATGAATAGGTATTTAGCAACTCTATTGCTGTCGCGCTGCGCCCTGACCAGCGAGCTATTGATGTGTGCGTGTCGAACAGACTGTGCGTTAGTGCGTGCCCGCCCGTGCTCCCGCACTGAATGCCTAGTTGCCTACAAATTCATTTCGCCTCGCAGTCTACTCGGCTAGTTGATATCGTCGTTTGCCGAATGTCGAGTGATTTTTGTAATTTTGCGATCTGCTCATATTTTACTAACCGACTACGCCAAATAGACCATGGTCGATAATTTTTGAAACAAAAAAAATCACATTAGGATGGAAGATGAAACCCATTAGAAAAGGAGGAGAATATGATAAAAACGAAAGGAAAAATAAATAATTGGCCAAGAGAGTGTCGAGACACGCATATGGTAGGGTTCCGTAACTAAAGCCATATAATTGTAGTAATAGTTCAGAAATTGATAGTTATAGAAAAATTCGAACGAACGAAGCTCTGTGGACTTAGCCAAATTTCAGAGATGTACCATCCCGACATAGCTTTATACTCTTTATGGTTTAAACATAGAGAAAACTGATTGAAAAACATTATTTGTTTGGATACGCTTTGAATTTATTACAGTTTTATCGCTGTTACTCAAAAAGTCATCATCAGATAATGCTCAAAATAATTTTGAATGAAGGTTTTAAATATGACCTATCTGTATTGTAAGACTCAAGTTTCTATGTCTAGTTTAGAAATGCAGGGGGGGGGGGGGGGGGCAACTTTTTGCCACTTTGGCGGGCCATATTTCGCAAAGTATAGACTTTATAATAAAAGTGATGTATCAAACTTTACCTTCATTTTAAAAGACCTTTTCAACGATATCCCACACGAGTAAGTGGATTAAAAAAACAATTTCATCCCCATTTCACATGTACGAGTGCCACCCCTAAAATGCAATATAATATATTTTTTATACTTTTAAAATTGAGATCTATATTATATTACTGTAATTATTATTTAAATTTAATTTTTTTTATCCTAATAATTACAGAAGTTAGGTTTTAAAAAATTCGGACGGACGGACAGACAGACAGACAGACAGACAGACAGACAGACGGACGGACAGAACGAATTTATAAGGGTTACTTGTCGGGCTACGGAACCCTAATTACGGGCGATCTGAGTTCGGGAAGTGGGAGCCCCCCCCCCTTCGTGGGAGTTTTCTAAGACCCCACGCCGGAAAAGACTCTAGCTCTAAGACAGGAGCTCTCAGATGAAACCATTAAGCTAATGAAAGACCGGACTAAGATGAGACTGCAATCTTCAGCTGATATGCCGGAATATGGCAAACTTAAGACTTTACTTAACACTCAGACAGAACAAACACAAATGTTCATCACACAAATGTTTGCCCTAGGTGGGAATCGAACCCACACCCCCAAGCGCAGAAGGCAGGTACACTACCAGCTGAGCTAACGGGCTGTCAATATATTGTTTCAGTAGGTATTAGTGTATTATTATAATGTATGTATATGCTTTACATACCAGTTATTCCATTATTACATCACACCCCGTCCTTTACCTCTTCTGTATGTCCTTTACATACTAAGGTTGCCTGGAAGAAATCGCTTATAGCGATAAGGCCGCCAATTGTTTCACTAGTTTTAAGTTGTTTTTGTCATATTATGTACCTATGTAATTGTTGGTGTCAACAATAAAGAGTTATCTATCTATCTATCTATAGGAACTTCATTCAAATCCATCAAACTATATTAACCAACATATAATTATTATTATCTTGGTTATTATCAAACCAATAGATTATAAGTAGTTTTACTACAGGAAACGTGTGCTTGTCAGGGATATAAAAAGAGTTGCAAATTATTACTATTATATTTTTTTATAAATAAATAAATTATAATTTTAAATGAAATAATAAATTTACTATTAACATTGACATAAATATAACAACATTTGTCTATGCTATTAATAATAAATTATAAATAAATTAGAGCAGTGTTTTTCAAACTGTGGGTCGCGACCCCCTGAGGGGTCGCCATGCCCCGCCATTATGAGGGATCGCGGGGGTAGCGAAGCTTCGGTAAAAGAAAAAAAACAAAGTAAAAAAAGTATTTTTACTAACAAAAATTAATTAATGAGTAATTATAAAAAAAGGTGGTACTTATTTCATAATTATAATATAATAAAATACAGATTATAAACTATGGAAGGTAGGGGGTCCCGAATTTTTTATTCATACTATAGGGGTCGCGTCGTTAAAATGTTTGAAAAACACTGGATGAGAGGAATACAGTCATGAGCATACATACATACAACATAGACTGTCAAAATCATAACCAACCTTTTGGCGTAGTCGGTTAGTAAAATATGAGCAGATCGCATAATAACAAAAATCACTCGACATTCGGCAAACGCCGATATCAACTAGCCGAGTAGACTGCGAGGCGAAATGAATTTGTAGGCAACTAGGCATTCAGTGCGGGAGCACGGGCGGGCACGCACACACGCACAGTCTGTTCGACACGCACACGTCGATAGCTCGCTCGTCAGGGCGCAGCGAGACAGCAATAGAGTTTCTAAATACCTATTCATCAAATTTCTTGGCCGTGGTATATGGGCTTAACACTCCAAAATACTCAGTTTAGGGAAGTAAAACAATGTTTAAATAAAAAACACAACAGTTCGTTTTATTAATAACAAAACAACATATAATTATATTAATTATTAAAGTACTTTTCAAGAAAAAAAAAACTAAATCAATTCATAGATAGGGTATCGTTCGCGCAAAACTTTATGAGCCCTCTGAAGTTAGGCCCAGTGGCTGCGCAGTACGCATATTATAGGTATCCGAGGGACTTTACAGGGCGTCGGGGAGGCCTCGCGCCTAACTTCAGAGGGCTCATAAAGTTTTGCGCGAACGATAGGTGACTAACTTCTGCCACAGTTATGGTTTTCATTGTTACAAAATGTGAGTAATGGCAGCTGAATTGATATACCAATAATAATCATACATTTATAATTCGATTCGTCACCTTCGACAAATATAAAGTTAATGGACATGCCATAACCATTAAACTTTCACAGTAAAAACAAGTCAAAACCGTCGGACATATACTGCAATACCTAATTGTAACCATGTACAGTAAATTTGTTGCAAAAAATAGATAGCTAATATAATAACTACGTGAGTAAAAGAGAACACCTGTGTTTGTCTATTGCTCTTGAACCGTTTGACATTCACAGGCACCAGGCGGCTAGACATGTTGAGTAGCGTTAGCAAAACCGATCGCTTATTCACTGCGTCTCGCCGTGGATGGACGTGACTGGTCACGTGACTAATAAATCAGTGTTTACTTCGCTACTTGAAAAACATCTTTTACTAAAGAAGGTGTAATAAGCGTAGGGGGGGAAAGACATGTTGGTAAATAAGTTGGTAATATTATTATTATTCTGTTATTTTAGAGGGATGGGTACAGGGGTAAGCACAAAAAAAATTGTTTTAAAATCTACCGGCTGTGCCTATACATGTCAGCTGAGGATTAATTTACGCAAAACTTATTATAACTTAACCCTCCAAGTGTGTTACGGACCGCTTGTCGGCGTAAGAGAAAAGTGCCCGACGCGCGTTAGGCATGCGGTGCGTATGGGAATTGCTGCTATTCGTCAATTTATTTTCGATCGAATGAACGTTCCAACGACAACTTAAGTTCACTGACCTGTAGCTTATTTCAATCAGTACAAAATAAATACATCTTTGCTGGTTATGAAACTTATGAAGCTAAGTTTGTCTTTAAATATTTCAACTTCAGTTGTTTTTTTGGACTCGCGCTCTGAGGGTTCCTTCCAACGGAACCCTCAGAGCACGAGTCCTACTCCTACTCGTCCGGTTTTTTGTATTCGTAGTGTCTTATAAAACGGGTCAGACAAATAGACAGACCTGGCGAAACTATAAGATTTCTTTGTTGGACTACAGAATCAAGAACAAAAGAATATTTATCATAACTATTACCTGATGAGGTATAGCAGTTTTATTTAAGTATTTTTCGTCTTCCTATTTTCGTCGTGTACATTTCATCGGGTGTAAAGTGGTTAGAACATACACGGGTGTATTTATTTGAAGTCCACTCTTCATCTCGTCTCACTGCCCGTATTTTTTCCAACCATTTCTTGTGCATGGCAACATCACTAGGAAATCTACAATAAATAATATTAAAAGTAAAAATAAAACAGTTTGAAAATAACATTTAACCGAAGTATAATTTGATAATTTACGAAATTAGTTTGCTGTCGGTACATTCGCCTCAAGTTCGGCATGTCCGATGTGCGGTGAAGGTTGTCGAACATAGTGATGCTTTCCTTGTCTCACTAAGTATATGCGTATATTTCTATCCCGCAACGATGGAATAAAACAAAATGGGGACTAATTAGCGATGTTTGATGAAATTAATTTACATTTTATGACAAAATAGAATGATCAATAAATACTCACGAGTGAAAAGTGACACCTGAACTTTTATTTTGTGTTTTTGTTGTGTTTTTACACTTCCGGAAAACACACGAAGGCATATTTTTGTCAGATGTTTCGTTATCATGTAACAATAATCTTGTGTTGCACTTCCCACGGCTAGAGACCGACTGAAACTTGTGATCTTCAAAAATGTTCTTCTTCTGGGCATGTCTATTTACTTTATATTTGTCGAAGTTCGTCACCTGTTACCTATTTTCAAATAAACCCATTGCAATCAAGAAAACATAGCTACTTCGATCAAATGTTGCCTACGTAGGTACCTACCTACGTTCGATTGTTATCCATGGAAAAAAAACAATGGTGATGTGGAAAATCCTGGTATTATTTTAATTAAATGTTATTTACTTCTATTCTAAATTATTTCACTAAAACAACGGATTGTTAGGCATTTTAAAGTGAAATACAAAATCATTGCATACTATTATTTATAGTAAAGCGCCATCTACTGTATTTGACTTGTATTACTAAAGGCGCTAGCAACGTCGATTATCTTTAAATGCGAGGTAAAGTAAAGTTTTCGGTGCCATAATACTAACTATTACTGTATTCTGTGTATTAGTTCATTTTAATGTCTAATTGGACACTACTATCGCCATCTCAACGATCACTTTGGAGCTATCGAGAGCGTCTACGCAGTTTTCTCAGTGAATATTTATCCAAGTACTTTAATCCATGGTTAAACGAAAGTGGTAAAATAATACGAAAGATGAACATTAGAAATATCTCAAATATTTTAGTGTTTGCAAACAATTTTTTACATGGTTAATACCGATTTATTTCACAAATTTTGATTCCTTATTATTGGTTTAAGTATCTAAGTAGGTACTGTTTTATATAAGATTTTAGACATAAAACACGTTAGAAACTTTGGTCTGGTGAAGAAGACAACATTCTATGCTATTGTGTCTTCTGTGATTCTGTATAAAGGTTTGAATAAAGGTTTAAGGCAGTTTGAGCGTAGCCAAAGCGTCACAATAACCAAAAGATGTATAAATTTAAATTTATTTAACTCTAAATATAATTTTGTTTACCATACGCGAAGAGAATAATATATTTACGTAGGAAAATGATACTTAGTAATTAAGTATACATTACTAAAATTAAAACCTAAAACTATTGAATAAAAAAATAAACTAAATAATTAATCCCAAAGCCTCTTGTTGGAAGGAAATGCGGAGACATCATTGCCACGTTGAATGGTAATCTTAAGTAGCTATAAAAGACGTGACGAAAAATAACTCTTTCTCTCCCGTTGATGGTCAGACGGCGGTCCGTCAGCCAAATCCATCACGTTTGTAAGCTACTTTAGTTTTTGGCCAAAGTCGCCACCAGTCGCCTCCACCAAAGGTTTGGCCAGCCAACTGGTTTCTATTAATTCCTCGTATTCCACCATTCTTATCCCAAACATCGCCATAATGAGGCAATTTTCCACAACAAATTGGTACACACCACACAGAGTGTACATACGGTGATGAATGTGTACATAACTTGTCGATATCACGAGGTTTCAATTACAGCCCGGTCGCTAAACGCGAGAGTGCGTCACCGACCGAGTGCGACAGCCGACCGGCGCGGGGACTGTTCTTGGACCGATGCGATGCTTTGAAGTTTTTTTTCTTTGAGCCCGGCTTCTTCTCTTCTTCAAGTGCCTCTCCACTAATGGAGGTAGGCCGTCAGCTCAGCAAACCCGTAGCAAAAGTAGAGCCTGGCTAGAGCTCTAAATATTTTCTCACTTAACTTACACTTAATAAGAAGACAATTTCTGGATGAGCCGATGAAGCGGGGTGGCCGCTTCATGCCACAGCCATTTCAGAGTGGAATTTTAAAAAGTGATCTTTAGAATAACCAATTAAAATACAAAACATTTTGTATACAAGTTTATATAACCCATGCAAACGTTTTAGATCAATTTACATGTTTTATTTGGCAGAGTAGATCGAAAAATATCGATTTTTTTAATCTTTTTAATATATCGAGAAAATAAAAAATATCAACACGAAAACTACTTTAAAATATTACTAGGTTACATTTAATGTCATTCATTTATCAACCAGACGTTGATGATAAAAGTTTTATATAAATATTACAGTAAGTTGAAGTGGCAATGGGCAGGCCATATCGCTCGAAGAACTGACAATCGATGGGGAAGAAAGGTTCTTGAGTGGAGACCACGAACCGGAAGACCCAGCTTAGGTAGTCCTCCCACTAGATGGATCGACGACATTGTGAGAGTCGCGGGCATCCAGTGGCTGCAGATGGCAGGCTGTCGTTCAGTGTGGAGGTCTAAGGGGGAGGCCTATAGGTATTCAGCAGTGGACGTCTTCTGGCTGATGATGATGATGAAGTAGAAAAGTTTAAGGAATATTTAAAACTGCCACCTGGTTTTATTGCGAGTCAGTGCTGACACCTCAATGTATGGAGCTGTCAATCAACGCTTTGGCTGACCTTTCCTCACGAACCAGATTTTAACAACTTGCGCTTACCCATAATAAATCGTGTGCAATATTTTTATACGATACTTTAAATTACTGACTTGTGTTTTGTTCTGTCCCATATTTATTTACAAAACCATATGGTATGTACCCCCTGTATCTGTGATGCCCCTGGTGTTGCAAGTATCCATAGGCGACGGTGATTGCTTACCATCAGGCGAACAGTCAGCTTGTTTGCCACCTATGCCATAGAAAACCTACCTATATACAAATATAAACTAGCTATGTGTATGATTGTTAACGGGATATTTACACATTTACAATTATTTACATATACTTGCACATAATGGTTGCAGTGTCCTAATGCCTACACTTTACTCAACTGCGTTCGCCAGGTCATCACCCTGAGATGTTGATAAATCTACACTTTCTTGTACTTATACAATATTTTCCCTTAGCCCGGAACATACCTACCAATACTTGCCCACAACTGCTTATTGCAAAATAACTAGCAAAATGCGGTTCTTTCTCACACGGACTCGAGAGCTCTACTATTTTGGCAAAAGATTCAATGGTGGCGACACTGTTACCACCACAATTTTTTTTTGTTTAAACTATAACTGCTGTCAAGGCATTGTTGTAAGAAATTTGTTGTAGCCAGTTGCACCCATATCAACGAAACGTCAGTCATTCGAAATCAGCAACTGTGACGCGGAGTTCGACGCGTTGATCTAAATAAGAATGTTCAATCAAAGTTCTGTCATAATGCCTGGCGACAGATTTTCCTTCTCATTTCCGTTCTATTTACTTCTCTTTTCTACTCACAAAATTGATCTGACAGTACTAAATTTATCTGCGTCTGTTATCATTACAGTATGTGAGAAAAGTATGGCAACAACTTTGGAGCTGTCAAATAGTGTCAAATTGAGACCCTAAGCAGTCCATGTTAGTTTTACTTTGTTTTTATATCCGTTGTAGGATTTTGTGTCGCACGTCTTTTGCATTTGATAGTGTCGTATTTATTATTTTCTTGTTTTATTAAATATCATCAAACATATTATAAAAGTCAAGCAAAATAAATATATAAAATAATTAATACAAGCCTTAAGCAAAATAATTAAACAAGTCGAGCCTAGACATGCCCCAGTAAGGTGGTGAAAATTTTAATATGGCCTTTTTTTTAACGCGTGTAAGTCCGCGTTTGACCACCAACTTGCCTGTTGGTAAGCGACGATGTGGTCGAAGATGAAGCACGCAGACTTAGAAGATACCTATTCACTCTCGCCTTGAAAAGGCCCAAATTATATCTCTCAGGAAACAAGGAAGCCGGCAGGTTGTTCCAATCCTTGGCCGTACGGGCTTCCACGAATGTTTGGAAATAACATTAAAAGACAACTTTCAACTCATTATAGCACTTGCCTACACTCAATCACGTTTACGAACACAAAAGAAATGATAACCCAGCATTATAACACACTAATAATCAAAAATACACAAGCTTAGGCAAGTAATACAATGGGGCGACAAGATTTTCTCACGTTGTCAACAAAAAACTCTTTTTTACGTTCATAAATGCGATTAATAAATCCTTATATTATTCGCAAAAAGCTTATATTACTCGTAACATTCATAACATTATTAGACAAACAATTCTATTACACGAATGGATAATGATTCAAATAGATAAATTACTCGACACTTCTAATGTTTTCTAACAAATATATAATAATGTTATTCAATTATTCACCATTCTGCACATTGTAAACAGACGAGGCGAAGTGGTCACGCACATTTCATACTCTCCGACAGTTACCATTGTATAATGTACAATTGTAGATAACTATTGTACAATTGTATCTATTGTGCTATTGACGTGTGCCCTAAATAAAAATGATATATAATGTGTTTTATGTCTAAGGCTTAGCACATACCTACAAGTTGAAAATAGAACCTTTTAAAAACATTTAATGAATCCTCCTTTGAAGTGATAGGTAAATTTGTTTCAATATTTAAATATTTGACACTGGCAAACGCACAAGACGTGAGACACCAATAACCTATCTACAAGAAAATAAAAAAAATGCTGTTCGAAAGAATAAATACTAGGCTAAAATAGCAAAGAAAATCTATACTTAGATAATTTTCTCTAAACGCACTGTATCCCCCTTACAAATATCGCTACCGTAGGTAAACAGATGAATAGGTGACAAATATATATTTAGAATAAATACATAACTAGCGACCCGCTCCGGCTTCGCACGGGTTTATTACATACTAGCTGTAACCGAGACTTCGTCCGCGATTTCTTCAAAAAAAAAACCTATATCCGTCCTCATGATACATACCATTGCCTTGCAAAATTTTACCGAGGTCGATTAAGCCGTTTAGTCGTGATTATGTAGCAAACAGACTGAGTTACTTTCGCATTTATAATATTAGTGTGATGTGATATGAACTTTCCGTGAAAAAATATCTAACTGATGGTGAAAACCTTATCAAAATCCGTTGCGTGGTTTGGGAGGAGTTTCATTTATTCAACAAACATTCAAAACAGAATGCAATAATAAAAAATATATATACAGTTGATTAATTAACTGTCTTTATCACGTTCTAAAACAGCGACAGACAAACAGACGCGGAAAGCGATTTTTTAATACTATGTAGAGTTTTATACTCTTCAGAGATATAAGAAGAAAATCGCTCATTGACTGAAGGCTCAGATGTGATTTATTAGGTCATTGACCACTTCATTAAAACTCCGCAACCCTATATATTTATCATAAAAGTAATCTAATAGCCTGCTTTTGGTTTATTTAATATGCATTATTGCTTCAATTGGCTGCAAGCTGTGTTCTTCGAAATTGAAATTAAGCTCTGTCTACTCACTAGCCAGAGGCTCTATTTTTGAATCGCTCGTATTATTTCACACGAAAATATCTGAGTAGACTCAACACATTTTCAAATTATAAAGTTCATAATAATTAAATTTTGCTTTAGGTGTACATATATTATATTTATTTCAAGCTAAACTAAAGATTTTCATAACGTAAAAAAAAACCTTTTTTTTAAATTTTGAAATGTATCTAAAAAAAATAAGTTCATATACTCAGGATACTTTTTCTTAATTTCGTATTAGACCCAACACTTGTACCTATTTGTAAATCAATGGGATTTTTCACACTATTTATATTATTATGCTGCATTCGTATTTCTTAACCGTGTAAATAGTATGTCTACGTACCTACATAGTCATAAATCTCATTAGGCAAATACTAGATTCCAGATAACTTCACGAAACCAGACTGCCTGTCAAAATAGAACTGAATTTATCACTCGTTATAATCTCCATAGAGCGACCATTCGACCTGGATTCCTGAGTGGCGTACCTATAAACCTGACTTCAATTATCTAATGATGGGCCACGGCGGAAGCGAGCCATTCTGACTGGAGCATCGCTGGCAGAGTTGATAGTGTGGCTGGTTTTGTAATATAAAACGGTATTATGTTTTGTAAAGCGGGTAGTAGCATGTACGCTTTACAACCTGACGGCACCCGGTTCAATCCTTGGCCCCCTACCAATGACTTATTTAGTACTTTTTACGTGCAGTTCGATGCTATCGCTCAAAAATGGTAAAGAAAAACATCGTGAGAAAACCGGTATGTCCACAAGAACCCCACTGGGTCGCCATGGTGGATTAGGCCCTTCCTTCCACTCTCTCTCTCTGAGAGAAGGCCTGTGTCCTAGCAGTGGGAATATGAAAGGCAGAACCAGCGAACCGGTATGTTCAAACCGGTTTTCTCATTATTTTTTCCTAAAGTTTTATGAGGGATGGCATCAAAACTACACGCAATTTAAATACTAAATAAGAGCGATGGTGCGCTTGACCATATTTATCTATTGTTATTGTAAATAACAGTCTCAAACTATAGTGAAAGTTGCAAACATTTGTTAGCGCTTTTCTAATAATACTCTTTAATAATGGTAGAGTTTGTTCGTTAAGTGGCATCCTCGTGACTCGTAAATCACATAATTGCGCTTGCGACAACCCTATACAAGAGAATTGGATTTAATTGACTCGAATCTAAATATAGTCCGGGAATAAGATTGCAGCAATGTTGTGGTCACTTAAATTTTTGATGACTGATCTCATTCAAAACAAGTAAACCAATACTTAGTTACAAAATTTCAAGCGACGCGTCGCTATAACCCTGCTTGTTATTTAGGCTTTAACCAAGCTCCAATATTATTGCAAAACGATAATTTTGTTGTGTCAATAACTAGATTAATAAACATAATCAGTAACTTGTAGCTGTCAAAACCCTGTAGACCATGATGAGGGCATATGCATCTGTAGGGTATTAGCGAATGACATGTTGATAAACTGAAGTTATCGAACAAATCTAAGCAAGTATCTGACAGCTGCATTAAATTTGAAGAAAAAAAAAGCAATTCAAGTAACCGTTATTGCGTATTTTACTAATTTGGAAGTGATAATTATCAAAACGCACTACGTAAATTATTTACAAAATGCTATTAAACGATAATTAATTAATTTTACGCCCATGTTACGTTGATTAAACGCTTTATTAAAACGAGTACTACAATCACCGATTTTCTCCAACTTTCGTTTCAAAGCTACGCCAAAATGTTAAATGTTTTTCTATAACTGTGTGAAACCTTCGAAATTTAATACGATTATTTTTCGAGTTTCCCTTAGATACCACTTTATTAGCGACTATAAATATCGAACGCATAAATTAACCATATCAATGTAGGTTGAATTGTTTATTAATGGAGTGAACCAAGTAAAACACTAACGAAGGATATGTAGAGAATAAAACGTGTTTATTAATTAATCTAAGTCTCTACAAAAAGTAGTTATTGCTATATTAATAATTATTTTAGAAGCAATAATAATGTTTCACAAAGTTTTTTATGAATTAATTGTGACAATTAGAGGTATTAAATGTCATTTTTATGTAATGTAGTATTTAATGTATTTTTTTTAAAGGTTTTATTTAACTTGCCCTGTTTGAAGATAAGTATGTATGTATACATGTGTGGGACAACTGTGTGGGACATTGATTTTGAACCGACTTTCAAAAAGGAGGAGGTTATCAATTCGACTGTTCTTTTTAAATGTTTTTTACCGCAGAACTTTTGACGGGGTGAACCGATTTTGATGATACTTTTTTTATTTGAAAGCTGGTGCTTCCCATTTGGTCCAATTTGGTTCAGTTCTGATGAAGTCGGTTTTTTATATTGAGAATTATTACTGCTGAAGACAGAACTGAAATTTGGCATACTTATGTAAGTTCGGTGACATCGCAATGTTGTGGCACCATCGAGCTGATCTGATGATGGAGATAGAAGGTGGCCATCGGAACTCCTAAACTGACCAGGTCCTGATAAAGGAGCAGGAGGGAGGCCATATCTACCTTCTTGATATGGGTATCAAATGAAAGAGTTTGCTGAGAAGAATACGAAAAAAAATTTTTTTTTAATTTGTTTTATTATTAATTTATTTAAAAAACGTTTCTACGCGTATTTTTCTTTATGGCCTCGACTGTTGCTAGAGCAATTGGGTGCCATTTTTGTTATACTTTATAACACCCCTCATTTTATGTCGGGGGTTAAAATACGTCAAGGCATAGTTTTTATTACAACTTAGACACCAAAAAATTATTGTGTGATATCCTGTGGTTGGCTCTTATAGTGTTAAAAGACGTGATTTTCTCTTTCTCTCTTTTCGTTGGTCAGACGGCGTAGTTTGTCAGCCAAATCCGTCACGACTATTAGCTACTTTAGTACAAGCCAAATTAAAAAAACTATTTACCCTCGATATATTCTTATGTGCACTATTATTAAATGGGATGTTAATAAATTTACAACATAACCACATAACTTATCTAAAATCACGGAGGTAACCTTCTGTAAGTACCTTCTCGTAAAACGACACCTATTGCAAAAAGCAATCACAATATTTTTTGGAATCATATAGGTATTATAGATCGTTCTTGATTATAATTATAATAAATTAATAAATTACCTCGATTATTATATAATTGATAAGAAAAGCAAGAATATTAGAGTAATGTATGCAAAAGTAATAAAATTCAAGAACAACGCTTAGTCAGTCTGTGATTACATAGAAAATGTAAATGTGAGGGGGTGTTTCTTGTTATTAGAAAAAAATACGCAATCCTTGAATTAATTATACCGGAACGGAAATCGGAAGTGCTTATTTACAGTGATAAAAATTGCTTATAATTATAATCAAACCAGTATTATTTTTCGATCTTTTTAAAACAGCCACAATTTATACAATGAAACACAGATGTAAGAATCTGTGTTTTTAAATGTACAATAAAATATAGATGTTAGACATCTGTATTTTTTATTGTATAAATGTGTATTGTTATATTGTTTTTTATTTTATTTATTTCAAGGCCCTAGACGGGACTATCAAGCGGAGGTAAAAACGGTAATATATACAAGCGTGAAACTTGGTATGATTATAGTACAAACGCTAAAACAGCAAATAATAAATACAGGCCAAGTGCGGCATCGGGGGTAGTCAGTACCTACTTATAGATGGGCGGCCTGGGCGTGATGTTGTCTTTTTGCACTACTTTTTGTGTTTTGTGGTGGTACTGAATCTCTAGTGCGCAAGCGCAATTGCACTTGGTAGGTTTATTTAAACTATAATATTTATGTATCGTAAGATTGTAGTTGAGAGCCGATATATCTTAGTTAAATTGCTAAAGAAAATGTTTTATCCAGCTTTTTATAATGGCATTGCAGCAGTCAGACCTAACAAAAAACTTGGACTGAAAATCATCTTCATTTCATCCATAGGACGTCCACTGCCTGACATGACCATTGACCACCCTCCCCCATCGATTTCCAAAAGGGCCGGTTGGAATCGAACGGATCGAGAATAGACCTTTTTAATTATACAACAAGCACCAACCCTACATCCATGTTATGAAAAATGACTCAGAAAGCGGAGCTCCGCCATAACTAACGCAACATGAAAATGATTTATGTTTACACTAAGATTTAAGACGTGGCAAACTTGACAATTACATAACTTGTTTCATATTGCTCGTAAAATAGAGGAGGTAAAACAATTACAGAGCAAGAAAATATAAGTTATGCATTTGCCACGATTACTTTATGTTGTTTTCACAAGTTGTAAATAAGGTTTTATGTCCTACTAACTGCGCCTGGCGGTTTTACCCACGTTATATCCGGGTTAAAATTAGCCTAAGTTATTCCTTATAGATGAAAATAATGCAACCTCCGCTACTCATATCGAGACAAAGACTTTTACAGAGCGCAAGTCCGAACTTACATGGAGTACTGCTTCCATCGTTGGAATGGAGCACCCAAGTCTCAGCCACTTGATGCATTAGAGCGTAGAGCTGTCAGAATTGTCGTCGATGACCAAGCTCACTGAACCTAGAGCCGCTCAGCATGCGCAGAGACGTTGGATCTCTTTGTGTCTTTTACCGCATTTACAACGGGGAATGTTCTGAAGAACTGTTCAATCTGATGCCAGCATCGCGGTTTTATCATCACCAGCCTACACCGCCTGAAATTGCATTCACATAATTATCATAGATCGGCAGAAATCGCACACTGTGCATTTTACGTGATCTTTTTTCTTACACCTGCAATTTGTGGAATGAACTATCCTGTGGCGTTTCCGAGTAACTATAATATGGGGTTCTTCAAAAGGGATATTAATAGAGTCTTTAAGGGTCGGCAACGTATCTGTGATGCCCCTGGTGTTGCAGGTATCCATAAGCGCCGGTGATCGCTTACCATCAGGCGGCCCATCAACTTGTTTGCCACCTATATGACATAAAAAAGTAGCCACAATAACCTCCTTTGACTTCGATGTAATTTTTTTCTGATTTAATAATATGTCAATGTATAGACTTCAACACTATTAAATAAGTCAATAAAAAATCTATTCAATTTTATTCATGGTGTAAATATTAAAATATTTAAAAAAAATACTATTGATCCGACCGCTACTAGACTTCACAGAATCACACGCTCGGTTAATTTGAAGAATACCTAAAAAACTATTAAAATAGGTCCAGCCGTTTCCGAGTTTATAGAGGACATAATATACGTACATGTATGCATACACAATTACACACTTCGCCTTTTATCTATGGATTATTTTTAAAATACTAAGAGAATCGGGCGTTCTTGTTTTAGAAGAGATAAAAAGATTAGAATACAATGGAATCAGCCGACAGATTTTCGATGATCAATATTGATACGGGTTATATCGGTAGATCTGTAGCTACTGTGATGGGTCGTATCCTAACGTAACGTACCAAATGCAATCTAACTATTATACTTATACTATTTATCACGGCTTAGTAAGATGGTATTGGTGGATTCAGCGGAAACTAGTTTCTCCGATGCGTACAAGTAGATGCCTATTGTTCTATTCAGATTTATCAATGCTGTCATTTCAAAACGTACTGAAAGATTGATTAGAATAAATCTGTGGAATAAACAGTAATATAAGTACCTATTACTAGGACTACTTATATCACAAAATTGAAGCTATTAAGTAAATATAAATTGTATTATTATAGGACGTAATTTTGGTGGAAAAATGAGATTGACATGATAATCATTATTTCATTCATTTTTCATTCTCGTATTTTCTTATTATTTCAGACATTAAGGATATATTTTTACATATTATAATAATTTAATATTGAAATTTTTATCCGAATTTATTACTTCATTTTCAGAAATTCTATTGATCAAGTATTGTTTTTTATTGATTTGTGTGATATTAATGTATTGTTGTAAAATTACTTGCTCAGTGTAACAATTGTGTTATAAGGTTAATAAATATTATATTCTATTATATTTTCAAACCAGTAAGTACTTATTATTATGAAATACTTTTTTGGGGTTCCTACCCAAAAGGTGTACCTAAACGGGACTCTATTATCAAACCTACGCCGTTTGTCTATCCGTCCATCCTATCTTTTAACGACTGTATCTTTCGAACCGTAATAGACAGCTAGTTGAAAATTTCACAAAATATGTAATGTTAGCGGATTAACTAAGACATAATAATAAAGTCAGAAAGTAAAAACTAGACCCGTGGGGACCCAAACGTTGGACCCATACGCCAAACGTTTTTTAACGTATTCTTTGATTTGCTTTAGTGTAAAAATGGTTATACATACAAGCGTCAAACTTGGCATGATTAAAGTACCTACCATTCTAAAGTAAAACTGATCAATTCGTTTCCACGAAAATTTACTTAGAATCACGCATTGGCTGAAAATAAATTAGACAACCCTAGAACATACGTAATCTTTGCTAAAGCGCATCTCAGAATTGATTTAGATAGTCTAGCTGTATATGGGTATTTTTCTTCGTATTCCGAGATTATGTCACGTTTCTTTCATAATATTTTAAGATTTGTGAGTATTAAACGCTTTATGAAGTGTCAACTGATGAAATATAGATGTCAATGTAGATTGATGTTTGCATGTATTTTTACTTTTCTGTATTTAGATATAAAATTATTTTAAACTGTTTTATGCGAATCCATAGTGTATTTCCGCTATAATGTAGTCAAATAAATGTGTGTATTTTAGTCATGCAGCCTAATATATATGCGTCCCTTTTTAATCGACAAACATAGGCGATATGAAGTAAAATCAATCTGTAATGATAAACCAGCCATCTCTTAAGGTTAGATTTTCTGTACATCATTACAAATAACTTTTGTTTCTACCATTTTTGAAATTACGCATGAAAATCAGTTGTTCTTGTTCCATACATTTTGTTGCAGGCCAATGAACATTTTCTATGGAACAGTATTTTTTTCGCATTGTCAAAAGTAATAGAAACAAAAGTCGTTACAAAATCAGCCCTTTAAGACGTGACTGGTTAATTAAATGTAACCGTGTATATGTAATATACAAATAATATTATCAGAAATTTAAACTTCTAATGCATTGTATATTATTTAAAACTACTTATGATTGCATCACAAATAAAACATACATATCTACTCTTGTCTGCTACACCTTTTGCCAGTTGCCATGCATCGTTGACTCTGACAACGTATCACATTATCACGGAAAAGTTTGCTATGAATATCAAATGTCAGCTTATGCTTTATCAGAAGGTTTTCATCCCTATCGTTTTTAGGTGTACCAGAGTGTTGTATATTGATATTTAAAAGTTATGTTCTATTAGCGTCACCCCTCAGTTTCATTCACTATTCTAGAGGGGATGTTGATTTTAGGATGGATCAGCCAAGTACCCACTTGAAGCGTTGGATCTATTGACAAACTTGCCAAGAAGCTCATCACATCAATAACGAATTCTTTGTGCAGGCTAAGCCACAAAATTTAGAACATCAGCGTAAACTCTTATAGTATTTTATAGGATACATTTCGTAATGTGCTTTAGATCTGTATGACTTCATTACTTCCTGCCCATGTTTCTATTGCACGGTCAGAGTGGAACGAAAAAGCAACACCGTTTTATGGTAGATATTGAGAAAACCCGAACGAAGCGATATGATTCCACTTTTATTGTGCGAACTGCTAAACTGTTGAATGCGCTATATCAATGTGTGTTCCCACATACAGTTAATAAATATAATTTCCAGATAAATTACATACGCTTACAATGGGTAATCTGTCAGCTGTCGAGGATTCATCGAGTCCCAAACTATGCAGATAGAAAGAGAGTTACAATCTGGTTTTCTTCAAGTTGCGAGTGAATCGGTTTCTTCTAGGCAACGTGATTTTATTTATATTTATTCATTAAGGCTTTACATTGATATATACATTAAAATATTCACTATAATCTTATACATAAATTATATCTAACGTAAATGCACACAGCACAGCATGCGTTATTTCTTATCACATTTTACCAAATCATTATAAAATATGTACATTAAAAGTATTAAAAATTTAGTTCTTAATTATTATTACAAAGAAAGTAGTTGGTAATGAAGAAACACCACACAACAGAGTTAGCCCTTTCGGCAAACCTTAAATTTAGTGCTCCATCGTAGACCATATCAAGCTAAATGCTGGTCAAGGGCATATCTATTTTCAATTAAAAAACAGGCAGTTATGGGGACTGCCGACAGAAGATAAAAATATAAGTTTACACCCATACGGTATTACGGTGACACGCCTGTAAGTTTAACCTATACCAAAAATCGCTCAACGCGGCTAAAAAGGTTTTAATAAAAATTAATTAGCCATTTAAAAATGTCATTACGCAGTTAAGTCAGAATAATCATCCACTTGCACACTTCATAATCTTAGCGCGATAAGTACATTAGTGAACTTTGCAGTTACAGCAGTGTTAAACAATGGCGTTTGATTCATAATATACTTACCTACTTCTACCGGAAGTATAGCTGTAGAGCACCCACTACTTAAACTAGAGTAAGGTTGTTTGACATTAACATTCCATTTACAATGTGACATTGTCCTGGGGAAAACTCGTGTACCTACTACAGATAAGGTTTTAACAATAGAAACTTTCTCTTTTTATCCGACTTCAAAAAGAAGGACGGTTCACTGTATATTTTTGTATATGTTCCACTGTATTTTTTTTTTAAATATGTTCACCGATGTTTCCGCCATCTGTTGACCGATAAAAAAAAATCTTTTGTTCGGTAACCCGGTATACTTCCAATTTGCTCCTATTGTCACCAAGTGAGGATTTGATGAGGATCCCAGGGAAATCGAGGGCAACGCTCCAATTTTATAGGCACTTATTACATTATTTTTCATATATTTTTGAAGTCGGTTTTTAATGTGATCCTCTTGTTATCTATTACCATAGACAAAATAAACGTCTATTCTAGTAGTTTTTTATGTAAAATTGTAAAAACAAAAAAAAAAATATACACAAAATTGAGATTTATACTAAAACTGTAGGTAATTGTGCAGTTTCATGCACTACTTGCCTAAATAAATATAGAATTTCGAAGGTTCTAAAAAATTAGGACGGACAGTCAGGCGGACAGACGGACAGAGAGGCAGACAGACAGACGGACGGACAAAAAGAAACCCAACTCGATTTTTTAGGGTTTTGTACTACAAAACCCTAAAAAGTTAGACTATAATGATGTCAACTTTGAAGGTTTAATTTAATAGAACTCTCTAAAAAACTAGAGTAGCTAAATCATCTTCATCAATTGTATTTAGTCCTTACATCAAACCTTTTAAAATGGCATCGTTTTCCACCAATCGTAAACCCGAATAGTTCATCATATCATCATAATCAGCCTATATTAGTCCACTGCTGGACATAGGCCTCTCCCAATGCACGCCATTCAATTCAACCCATACCTACTTATAAATAACTAGCCCCACGCTTTATGTCTCCTTGAAGCAAAAAACTCTTGCCGTTCCATACAAAATATATGGGAAAATGAATTTTCTTCATAATAATTTTTTCGTGCATTTTTCCGATATTTATTGATACTTATTTTGCTATTCGGTGCAGAGATGAATCCATCAAATCAAAGATCATAAAAGTTGGTCGAGCCATTCTTGAGTCATAAATGGTGTATCTAATCAAGGATGATTTTAACTAAGTAGATCTAATTCGACTGTTTTATTTATATAGATTTACGAAAACCGTAAGTTAAGACTTCTTCAATTATCGTCATGACTTATTGTACAAGGGGTGTGGGTAATACTGTAGTAGGTATGTGTTTATTTCAAATTTGTTGTTCATCGTGTAAATGCTTCATAAGT
Organism: Agriopis leucophaearia; assembly: GCA_949125355.1. NCBI lineage: Eukaryota > Metazoa > Arthropoda > Insecta > Lepidoptera > Geometridae > Agriopis > Agriopis leucophaearia. The sequence continues at coordinate 9,709,334 of OX421276.1, read as the reverse complement.
CATGAGTCATGACTACTCATAATCCAATTCTTAAGCACTTTCAGATTCTTCTAGAATGTTTACATTAATACCGTTTTCGTTTTGCGAAAACTGTATCAGTTGATTTTGGCTTGCCTTTAAGTTATCGTATTTAACTTTATTTTCATCTTATTATGTACTGTTTATTCAGTTGAAGAATCATGTGACTAAACTGTTCCGTTTATTTATATCTTTGCTTCGGCAACACATAGGTATCCAATTTAGTAGGAAGTGGTATTTAATAGACATTTGACTTTAAATCTATTTTGATATTTGCATACGAATGAATTGATATTAAAAATGCATCATAATATTGTAATGAAACACTTTTGACGGATTTCATCGCTTGTTTTTTTATATTCCTGACGACCTATGAAATTATTATCAAAATGCATGTTGAATTTTTAGGGTTCCGTACCTGTTAGCAACACCTATTAGTTATCTATGTAGATACATTATGTTCGTTCGCTCTCTTCTTCTGCGACCACAATAAACTACACATCGAATCCAGTTGTTTTTATTATTATAAAACATTACCTGCACCCGGCGACCATCTAAAGCTTCTTACATATGGTCCAACGAGCCCAGCACCAAATCAGCGACGAGGTGTCAGGTAATTTTCAGGACAACGCGAGAAAAATCGGCGTGAAAATATCGTCATCGAGACATCGAGACGCCATTTTGAACAAATTCGCCTTTCATTCATTTGGATTTCATCACAGCAACGCTGCAACATAGTTTATTCAGAAGCGAGCAACAAGCGAGCAATTTCACTCACTCAAGTCACTCAAAAGGATTCAACAAACGAAGTAAGTCGCTCCAAGTTCATTCCGCAAGATACTCTGTCCTTTCAAATATCTTCAAGAACCAACTTCACTTTAGTGGTTTTGAATTTTTCGCGCCGCGCCAGTGCTGCCAACAAAACAACACAACTCGTGGTGTCAGCCAACCAGCGAGCAGCGTGAATCAAAAACTTCGCAATTTTTCAATCAACCAATAGGAAACGTCATCATAGCGTCATTGACCGAACCAATTGTTTTTTCTCGTTCTTCATTCATACGAAAACATCGTAAAATTCCAGTTGTTGACAAATTGTATTTGCAAAATCCTAAAATTAGCTACAATTTCATTGAAAACAAGCGAGAATGGAGGAAAGGGAAGATGTACGCCGCCTCCTCGCTAAGAGGGCGGCATTCAAAGGAAATATAACCAGGATGCAAAACAGAGTGAACTCTGGATACCTTGAGGACGCTTCCTTGCAAATGCTACTTCTAATGGAAGAAAAAATATTAACGACGTTCAGTGAGTATGAAAACATTAATGTTGAATTGGGAGATTCGGCGGAGGATCCTGAAGCGACGGAGACGGCCTATTTAGAATGTTTGGCGGTAATACGAACCCGTCTATCCATGGTGGCGAAAAAAGCCGACAGCAAGCCGGTCTATACATCAGGATCAGTCACCAAATTAAAGCTCCCGCAGGTGGAAATGCCGCCATTTGACGGCAAATACTCTGAATACAAACCGTTCATAGAAATGTTTTCCGCGTTTATTGACAAGGACAACAATTTAAGTGAGATACAAAAGTTCTTTTATCTTAGAGGTTTCTTGAAAAGTGAAGCTTACGATTTAATTAAGAATTTACCTGTGGTAGGGTCTAGCTATAAGGAGGCGCTTGATATTTTGACAGATAGGTACGACAAGAAACATAAAATTGTAAACGAGCACATATGTGCAATACTTGACATGCCTGCCTGCAACAAAACCAGTGCTGCCTCACTGCGCACGCTAATATCGACACTGAAGCAAAACCTAGCAGCATTAAAAAACTTAGGGGAACCAGTAAACAAATGGGATAGCATACTTGTATGTATGTTAACAAGAAAACTGGATGCTTCTACTCGAAATGCATATAACCTCGCGTTGACACAGTCTCTGCCTATACCAACCACTAATGTTGCTCTTATACAATTTTTAGAGGCAAGAGCTATGGCTCTCGAGTCTGATGAACCAGCGCGCACCACACCTACTGCAAGTTCAATTGGTAAAGTTGCGGCAAATATAATCCACGTAAAGCCTATCAGCTGCATGTTCTGCGGTAAGCCTCATAAATTATTTACCTGCCCCAGTTTTATGCTGGCATCAGCAAAAGAAAGGATAGCATTTGTTAATAACAAAAAACTATGTAAAATCTGTTTGAATGCTCATCAAAGCAAATGCAAATTTCATTTTCGTTGCGCTACTTGCAAAATGGGTCACAATAGTCTATTGCATGATAGCGGGCAAGTGACGCACTGCGTAGAGCCAGTAATAAATGTTAGTATGGGTTCGAACGAGTTGAACACAAAGACCCAAGTTCTTTTACCAACTGCGAAGGTGAAACTAATTTCACAAACTGGTGAAGAAATAATAGTTAAAGCATTGCTCGATTCAGCCAGCCAATCATCCTTTATAATCTCTAGCGTTGCTAGAGCGATAGGTAAGCAACCAATACCTAACTACACTGAAGTGGTAGGTATAGCGAACACTGGGAAAACAGTTAGACATGCGATGCAGTTAGACGTCTTTTCGTGTGCTTATCCTTATAAGGTGAAGGCAAATCTCCTGCTGGTTGATCAGATAACTTCAAAACTGCCTCAACGGCCAATTGATTTAGCAAAAATAAAGCTTCCAAACAATATAAAACTAGCCGATGATTCTTTCAATATCACAAGCGAAATAGGTATCTTACTCGGTGCTGATGTATTTTTCCAGGCATTGTTACCGGAGGATAATCGCACACAACTAACACAGGACGAGGATGAAGGTGATGCTGCACAGCCAAGGCTTCTACACACCCAGTTCGGTTACGTTGTAGCAGGTAGTGTCCCTGATTCATATACCCAGAGTTCTGCAGTTGCCCTGTTCTGTCAGGAATGTGAAACCGACATAAGTACGACAATTTCCAACTTTTGGCAATCTGAAAAAGTACCTGAAAAGTTTGCTGAACATACGTCTGAACAACAGTATGTAGAGAAGTATTTCAACGATACAGTTAAGCTGGAAAACAATCAGTTTGAAGTCTCTATGCCATTAAAACTACCTCTTTGTGATATGAACAATGATTTAGGTGATTCACTCGGACTAGCATTAAAAAGATTTTTAAATCTCGAAGTTAAATTGCAAAAAGATAAAAAACTTCATGAAGAGTACAAAAGCTTTATTCACGAATACCTTGAATTAGGCCATGCCTCATTTGTAGACATTACTCTCTATGACCTTTCGAAAGATCCAATTTATTTCTTTGCACATCATGCAGTGATAAAACATGATGCAATCACTACAAAATTAAGAACAGTATTCGACGGTTCAATGAAAACAAGTAACAAGATTTCCTTAAATGATTTAATGTTAAATGGACCCATAGTCCAACAAGAATTGTTTGACATTTTATTGTTATTTAGAGTCCACAAATACTTCTTCGTCTGTGATATCAGACGCATGTTCCGCAACATAATAATTGAAGAAAGCCAAAGATCTTTGCTAAACATCCTCTGGAGGGACAGCCCAGATGAGCAACTTAAATGCATTCAACTATCAACCGTTCCGTACGGACTGAAGTGCTCATCTTGGCTGGCCACTCGATGCTTACTAGAGTTAGCCAAAAGATTTGGCGAACAATACCCGCTAGCTGCTCCAGTTCTGCTTAACTCAACTTATGTTGACGATGTGCTTCACACAGACAATAGTTTGGCAAAGATTATTGCTACTAAAGTACAGTTGGTTGAACTGTTAAAAAAGGGAAGTTTCCATTTGCATAAGTGGTCAGCAAATCACTTGGCAATCCTGGCAGAAGTACCAGAGCAGCATCGGAGCTCTGGAGATTTGGAGTTCAATAAGGACATGAAAACTTTAGGTTTGAAATTTAATATACAACAAGATTCCTTCAGAATCACATGCCCTGTAGCTTGCGATATTCCTAAAACAAAAAGACAAATACTGAGCTATATCAGTCAATTCTATGATCCACTAGGAATAGCTGGTCCCATTTTTGTCCAAGGCAAGATAATAATGCAGAAGTTGTGGGATGATAATCAGAGCAGTATGTCTTGGGACACGGTTGTTTCACCAAAAATACAAAATGAATGGCTGCAATTTTACAATAGCTTACAGCAAATGGGACAAATAACTGCACCTAGAAATGTCTGTCCAGAAAACAGTAAGTCAGTTCAAATCATCGGATTTTCCGATGCTGCAATATCAGCAATGGGCTGCGCAGTTTATTTACGCGTTGTTGACAACCAAGGAAAAACCACCGTGTCTCTACTATGCTCAAAGTCCAAAATCGCGCCTAAAGCGAATAAATTGTCTGTACCGCGGCTAGAGTTAAACGCTGCACTCCTATTAGCAAAGTTGAGTATCAGAGTGCATGAAACTTTAAGTAAAAAGATAAAAATCGATAGCGTGCATTTATATAGCGACTCACAAGTAGTCTTGGCTTGGCAAAAAACGGACCCAACAATGTTGAATGCATATGTTGCAAATAGAATCAAAATTATTAATGAGCTCACAATGTCTTTCAAGTGGGGATATGTAGCAAGCAATTTAAATCCAGCAGACTTTCTCACAAAACCTTACTCGCCTACTGAGCTGCAATCTAACCAGCTGTGGTGGTCAGGCCCGTCCTTTTTAAAAGACTTCGATTATAGCTTCAAAGAATTCAATCATGAATCAACAAAAAACTTACCAGAAATAAAAAATTTGGCAAGTACCAAATTGGTGTGTGCAGCATCACAAGAAAAGGCCAAGTCCTTTATAGATTTACTAATAGAAAAGTTCTCTGATATTGATAAACTTGTTAACGTCTTAGCATATATGCTCCGGTTTGGTAACAATACCAGGCCAGGTTCAAACAAAATCAAAGAAAACTTTGTAACATATGCAGAAGCAAGTAAGGCGCTGCGGTTATTAATTAAAAACGAACAGGAAAACTATTTTCCACATGAAATGGCTTTATTGCGGGCAGGCAAACCGGCTTCACCATACCTAAAATCACTCAATCCATTTATCGATGCCGAAGGCATGCTACGAGTAGGAGGTAGGCTTCAACATTCTGCACTGCCGTACAGCCACAAGCATCAAATCATTTTGCCGAAAGAGTCGACCGTAACACACCTTCTTATCCAGAATGAGCATCTTAAATTGTTACACTCTAGTCAAAAGCTAGTTCTAAGTAGCCTTCAACAACGATATTGGATTATTAATGGTTTAAGATTGGTTAAGAAGTTTCTTCATAAATGTATGACCTGTTTTAGACACAAAGGTGTTACTGCTAAGCAGCTAATGGGATCATTACCTGCTGACCGAGTTAATAAGAGCCGATGCTTCCAAAGGGTTGGCGTTGACTTTGCGGGCCCCGTGAAATTAAAGCAATCTAGAATGAGAGGGGTCATAACGTCTCATGGCTATATATGTTTGTATGTATGTTTTGTATCTCATGCTTGCCACATCGAACTTTTATCAAATTTGGAAACAAAGACATTCATAGCATCGCTTAAACGGTTTATAGCACGACGTAATGTCCCATCTGAAATTTATTGTGACAATGCAAGCACTTTCAAAGCAGCTAATACTCAACTGTCAGAATTGTACAAGCTAAATAGCTCAAAAGCCCACCAGGCTCAAGTTCAAACTGCGGCTTCAAAATTAGGAATAAACTTTAAATTTGTGCCTTGTTATTCACCAGTTTTTGCTGGACTTGCTGAAGCCGCAGTAAAAAGTACAAAATCTTTATTAAAAAGAGTTCTTGGTTCACATGTCTTAACCTACGAAGAACTATACACTGTGTTAGTGCAAATTGAGGGCATATTAAACTCAAGACCAATAACTCCAATGTCATCGGACGCTGAGGATATGTCTTATTTGACACCGGGTCACTTCTTAACAGGGGCTCCTCTCAATTGCATACCTGAGCAGGACTTCACCATAGTACCAGAAAATAGACTTAAATTTTGGACTAAATGCTCAGCAATCCAACAGCACTTTTGGAGATATTGGTCAAAACACTATTTAAATATACTACAAAATCGCTCTAAATGGAAAGATAGCCAGCCTAATGTTAAAGTTGGTGCGTTGGTACTGTTAAGAGAGATAGATACTCCCCCAATGACTTGGCCGATGGCACGAGTAACTAAAGTATTTGAGGGGGCAGATGGCCTAGTGCGGGCCCTAGAAGTAAAAAAGGCTAACGGTAGGGTACATAGAACCTCTATCACAAAGATTTGTATACTTCCGCTAGAATTAAAATAAATACTAATTAGTAAAAATACTAATAAATTTCTCAGATAATTACCTAAAATACCCTAGATGGAATATTTGTAATCATGTGAGTCATGATTTCTAACAGTTTGTTTGTGTCTAGGGTCTGGAGATTTTAGTTAAGATACTATGTAATATCTAGGTGTCGGGAAAATTTAGTTAAGATACTATGTAATATCTAGGTGTCGGGAAATTTTAATTAAGATACTATATATTGTAAAGTACAATCATAAATATAAGAAGTTTAACCATAGTTATACCATAGCTATACCTACCTATTGTATAACGCTTGTTCATAAGTTTTTACCTAAACAACTAGGAGATCCATGTGATTCATAGTCTTGAGACTCAATAATGTTTAAAGTAGCTTCTATACATATAGATTCAAGTATGTACTAAATAATCTCAAAATGTATTTTGCCTACCTTTCTTTAGTTTTGTTCAACATAGTATAGGTATTATAAAAAATTACAGTCCACTCTCGAAGCTGATACTATACAGGGTAGGAAAGGTAGACTAAAATAAAATGATAAATAAATTTGTAATGTTTATAAGAAACTCCTCATAGTTCTTATAGGGGAGTATGTTAGCAACACCTATTAGTTATCTATGTAGATACATTATGTTCGTTCGCTCTCTTCTTCTGCGACCACAATAAACTACACATCGAATCCAGTTGTTTTTATTATTATAAAACATTACCTGCACCCGGCGACCATCTAAAGCTTCTTACAGTACCCAAAGGGTAAAAATGGCACCCTATTACTCTCGTCTGTTCGTCTGTCCATCCTACATTTAAACGGCTGTATCTTTGGAACCGTAATAGATAGCCGGTTGACATTTTCATAGAATATGTAATGTTACGGAGAATTAACTAAAAAATAATAAAAAGTAAAAAATAATAATTGGGGACCTTAACAAACGTATTTTTTTAACGTATTTTTGTATTTACTCTAGTATAAAAACAGTAATACGTACAATCGTCAAACTTGGCATTATTATAGTACACACTGTAAATTATAACAACAAATAATATATAATGGCCAAGTGTGAGTCGGTGACAAATTTCTGTTCATTACTTTGACGACATCATAATTTCTTTCGCCGAATCGAAAATATTTTAGTGATTTTTAGTCGATTTTTAAAATAATTTTTGTAATTTATGGTACGGAACCCTCAAAGCGCAAGCCCGACTAGCATTTGGCCGGTTTTATTTTTATTTGAATAGCCAAGGACTTCGTGGAAAATTTACCCTACATTAATAATGCTGTTCATCAGTCAATTTTTCTATTGAAGACGGAAAAAAATTCACGACACGTGAATTATATCGAGCACAGCTATTAGTTATAAGGTCAACACCGCTGGTGCTATTCACAGTATCATTATAGGTAAAATAATTACTAAAGCCACCGTTTCTTTATTTCTGAACCAGTTTTATATCGTTAGGAATGTCTTCGTTTTTTTTGTCAGGTATGTCGGATCGGTGGTGCTAAGCCGAAAGGATGTCATTATACTCTTCATTATTTGTAAGTTTTACAATCACACTAATCACACTTCACCTAGTCACACTTCACACTAATATCATAATATATAATTATGTGAAAGTTTGTATGGATGGATGGATGGATGGATGGATGGATGTTTGTTACGCAATCACGCAGAAACGGCTGGATGGATTTAGATGAAATTTGGAATATACATTGCTTATGTCCTGTATTAACACATAAACTACTTTTCATCATCATCACCGATTTTCATCACCACGCGGGTGAAACTGCGGGCACAGCTAGTGGGAAATAAATGTGCTGTTCTATAGAAAATGTCATCATCAGCATATTGTTCCCATTGCTGGAATACAGGCCTTGTCAACGAGAGAGAGAGAGAGAGAGAGAGAGAGAGAGAAAGAGAGGGGGGGCCTTAATCCACCATGCTGGTCCAGTGCATGATTGTAAATGTCATGAACATTTGAAGGTTCTTTGACATACCTGTTTTACAACGTTTCCGCAAAAAATCGCATTCAAATTGAATGGAATGTATGGAACAGCTGTTATTTTAATGAGAAAATGTTGTTTATAATGATGACCTCCTTTTGGCTCAATACCACCGTTCCGTATAATCCTTTCATTCGATGCCTCAATAGGACAGACACGGCCCATTCAAGAGCTAAAAATAGTTGTTTACGGAATTAATTTGTCGACATCGGCATGGCAAACGGTTCCACAGCGTGGTAGGCGTATTTTTGTACTTATAAAACGTTTTAATCCCAAAATTTATAAAACCTCCATACTTTTAACAAATTTTCAGGGTTCTGTATCCTAAAGGTGTAAATGGGACTCAATTACCAAGCCTATACTGTCTGTCTGTCTGTCCGTCCGACCTTTTAACGGATGTATCTCTCGAACCGTAATATATAGCCAGTTGAAATTTTCATAGAATATGTAATGTTACGGTGGATTAACCATAGACCTAAAAAATTTTTTTACATCCTAAATCTATGGGATTAACTAAGAAATAATAATAAAGTCAAAACAAAAGGGGTCCATACAACAAACATTTTATAAACTTATTTTTGTATTTGCTTTAATGTAAAAACAGTACCCTTAGTACAAGATTTGACAGTTTTCGAAAACTTTTTTCGTTTTCGTATTGTTCCATACATTTTAGTAAAGCGCCTCTAGCGGAAACGCGGATGAACTAAAATCGGTAGTAATCGGCAGTATAGGTTGCTTCACTCAAATTCGAAAAATAGTTTCGAATAGCTTTCAGCCCAGCAATGTATGCATCAAAACGAAAACGAAAAAAGTTTTCGAAAACTATCAAATCTTGTACTAAGGGTACAGTAATACGTACAAGCGTCAAACTTGTCATGATTATAGTACATACTCTCAAGTAAAACAACAATTATTAAATAATGGCCAAGTGTGGGACGGTGACAAATTTCTGTTCACCACCAAGTTAAGTATCGTCGGGTGCGGTCGGTACTTGGATGGGTGACCGCCTGGGCGTAATGTGTGTCTTTTTGCACTACTTTTTGTATTTGGTGGTAGTACGGAACCCTCAGTGCACGAGCTCGACAAGTACTTGGTCGGTTTATTTAAAATATACGTGAATACAGAATCAACTGCATGTTCTACAGATCCAGATAAATCCAGGGAAACGAGCATAATACAATATCTACAATATCACTTTATACATCATATCAAAAAACAAAAACAAAGTTACACAAAATTAATACAAAAACCGGCAGAATAATAGGCGGCCTTATCGCCTTAAGCGATTTCTTCCAGGCAACCTTTGTTTTTTTATTAAGTTCTTTCTATGGTCTCGATATTTAAAATTGCCTCACGTCAAGAATAAGTCTGATTAGATAGACTGGTCATGTGGCAGTTATCGCCTACGAATCAGGTGATCATCGATCTCCGATGTAAATAGATACAGACATAAATGTTGTATATTTTATCAAGAAGTTACACTCTATACCTTCGCTTGATAGATAAGCTATCCATTGTAAAATCACTTCAAACGTGTACCGATTCAATGTTCTTCGATAAAAAGACACAGTACTATTCATCAAAAATTTCCTACTGCAAGTACTCTAAACTAGTGTAGTGTAGAAAACTAAATATTATAGGTATTTATGTCTTAATTCGCTTTTTCCCGCGGCATGCTTTGTGAACGGAACGTAGCCTATGTTACTCAGTGAGTGTTAACACTCACTCACTCTATTAGTGATTTTTAACCGACTTCCAAAAAGGAGGTTCTATGTTCGTATGTATGTTTTTTTTTGGTATATGTTCATCGATATTTTCGCCAATTGTGAACCAATTTAAAAAAAATTTTTTTATTTTAAATCGGATCTGCAGTTTCGGATTATGAGTGAAACAGACGCAAATATTACCTTTTTGTTTTGTGCATAACCGGTCTGTTACAAACCTACCGTTAAACTTATAGTATAACAGCTGATCTACATCAATTTAAATTTTAAATATATGTCTTAATCATAATCGGGTGGCTTTAACTTGAATACTCATTAAAATATATTTTAATAAATTGTTATTATAATAAAATATCAATAATTTACTGATGGACTTTTTGTAATGTAATTTATGTCTGTAATTTTGGGTAAAAAACGAAATAGATAATAGGATATATTAAATTGCAGGGCGGCGTCGAGACACGCGGAGCTAAGAGCACGCCGGCACCAAGCAGCGGCGCGCGCGTCTGCACTACTCCGCTCGACCGCGCCCGCGCCGCACGCACCCACTCATCCCATCTCTCCTCCCCACGCGACAAACACCAGTGCTAGTGGACATAAACAAGTGAACCCTCACAAACCCAACTGAAATCCTAGTGATTCCAACCAGTGCTACTCAACTGAGTGAATGCGCGTGTGTTTCGACAACCTCTGCTTTGGATCGTCTCAGCGTACAGCTGGTGACGATGAGCCGAGGGCCTTAGTGAACACAGGTGGAGGAGCACTTACCGTGGCGCCTACGGTAAATGGTGATAGACGTGCGTTAGACGAAACTTATAGAGAGACAGAATTAAACGGTATAATGGGGACTCCCACCGCGATGAACGCGGATTCAGAAAATTGTGTTGCCAATGCGACTATGACGAACGACATGCAGCCCTTGATCGATAGGATCAAGGAGTTGGAAGCTCTGTTGAAGCAACGGGATCAGGAGATGTTAGAACTGCGCTCGCAGCTGGATAAGCTACAGAGCGTGTTCCCGTACCAACAGTACGCGAGAGCCTCGCGAGCGCCGAGGAAGCAGAGAGCTCAGGGTATCTCAGCTGAGCCTCAGACCAGTTCCTCCCTCCAGGACCTGGCCCACCAGACCTTCCCGATTTACGACAAAAGCGATACGTAAGTACTAATAGTTTCATAAACAAACTAATTAGATAAGTGTTTAGCGTTGTTTTAGATTCGAGCCCTTGGCGTAGATAAACATTGGCCAGCGTTCTTAGGAAACACCGACATGCCAAAGTACGATCGTAGACGGACAGACGGCTAATTAATGGGCGAAAAGTACACCTGTGGCGGTCGATGCTGTATTTAAAATAATATGCAAGTATATCAGACGCAATGAACCCGTCACTGACGTAAGAGCCGCAAGCAGTTTTTAAATTAAAAGCTTCACCGATAGCCTGCAGATAATTCTGTGGCTGATTGATTCAAATCATTCAATGAAACTAGTATCACGCATATATGTATATCAAAACAGGCCAATTCCTTTATCATTTCGTTGCGTAACCTATGTTTATTGTGGAGTTTTTTAGACTTGTAAGTGTAATTACATAAACACGAGCATTTTATCTATGAACTTCAACATCAATGAAATTTTTAAAAGAAGAAATTATATGATTATTTACGGGATATTTACCGTGGTAAATCATATAACTGTAGTGAACAACCATGATAGTTTAAAAGTGTTTCAAGAAATTATTGTTTTAAAATCACTTACGATTTAATTTGATAATCAGATTATTTGTATTTTAATCGACATATAATATAAATCTTATTTGATTACAATTATGTTAAATATAAAAATGACAAGATTGACGCCAATTTATGAATGAATGATGCAATTAATAGTCATCATATTGCTGCTTTATAAACATACAGCTACATGATTTTATATTCTATTTTAATTTATGTACACATCACATTGATTCCTAATTGTATATTATTATTAATAAGACAAACAAATACTGTGAAATAAAAACTGCTTACCAGTTTTTTTTTGGTGAAACGGATTTTCACACGTGATCCACAATGATACACAAAACTTAACACCCAAAAGAATTCTGTTAATGCAAAGATCATTGACAGTGATGATGAATCGGTAATAAAAGAACTCGTGATCAACATATTTCCAAAGCTGTTCACACAAAAATCAAAGGCGTTAGCAAAACGTTATACGTTAACAAATACAGTAAATACAAATATTTGATACAATTATTCTAAATGTTTATTGAGATATCTATCTGTCCGTAATTTAATGATAATTATTTATTCTGACAATTTAAAGTAACACAGAACAAAATATGACAACAAAATAATGTTGTGGCTAAATCAAGGAAATAAGCTACCTTCATACTGCAATAGTTTTTGTTTTGAAGTCAGGAATTTGATTTTAAGGAGTATAAAAACCAAAGGTGTATGAAAAACCAAATCGAATATGAAAGTATATTTGTTACAAGGGTCTGTTCAAGCCCAGTGAAAAAGTTCATAAAGATATTTGAAATGCTAGTATCTGCCCGAGCTGGCCCCAAACACTCACACAAAGTGATAAAGACGTTAATTCTGTTGCACAATTGTATATATTTAACTAAATTTGACAGCTCTTTAAATTGTGGCATCTTTTCCTCGCATATTAAAATGAAAATAGATGGAGATAATTTTAGTGATGTCAGATTAGGTAAGTTTACAGAATCGAATAACAGAATCGACGCGACGTCAGTATATTTTTAAAATCTAAAGCCAAATTGTCATATAAATAACTGTACGAATTTACATGAATGTATAAAAGGAAGTACTAAATCTAGTAATTTCGAAGTAGCTAGCCTTAGAGTAATCATTAATCCTCACAGGAACAGAAAAAACTCAAAACTTGTTTCGTAAGCCGATTACCGTCAAGGTCAGTAATATGTTCTTTTTTTATGCATATCATATCAGTTAGAAGTCTAAATTTATAACAACATGAAATCTAATATTTAAAATGATAACATATTATTAATAAAAATGCACATAAACAATTACACGGTATCATTATGCAATTTTGCGTCAAATAATATCTAAACTACGTAATCATGCGGATGATAAAAAATTCAACGTAAGTTATCAAACAAATCATAAAATACAAAAAGTTTTAGAGTTCCGTAGCAAACTAAGGATCATTTATAATAAGGATTCTATATATTTGCCATCTGTCCGTCTGCGTATAATCACGGTTTTTATGAGGACTATGGTTCGGATGAGGACTTTCAATATCTGTTTTAACTGTAATATTTCTACTTTTTAGTTAAAGATTTTAAATGTTAATCTTGAAGGTGGTTTTTGTTTTTTCTTATTCGAGTTGGAGGCGATAAGTCCTGCACTGACGTCCCGCATGGGGTGTATTGTGCATTTCCCCCTACCAGCACCTACCCGAGCCAATCCAACTCCTTAAAATATCGGAGTGAGACTCTGGGGCGCTGGCACAGTTGCTCCAGTGACGTGGATGGAATTGTGCATAATGACGATGAAAAGCAGTCAAGCTGATGAAGTCAAGCTTGTTTTTTCTTCTAAAATGATTGTATGAAACCGCGTGTAACATTATATTTAATCATATCTGATAATTTTGATAACATAATTTTGTATAAAAATAGAATAATGTTGACACATCATAAACTGGGTCGCAAATTTTAATCTTACCTCTATCTCAACTTTGATAGTAATAAAGAAACATTTCCTTAACAAATACGACTTAAAGAAAATACTACATGGCTTAAAACGTGATGATATTTCAGGAAAAATGATATTTTTAGCAAGTATTACCGGTTCTTGTCTATTATTAAATATAATTCTCACCTATAACCACCGTGCTATTAAGCTTGTCATAAATCACACTGACGTTTTATAATTTAATATAACATGAGTAGGAATTTATAACTTTTAATAATTTTAATATTTATTCAGTCAAGTATTAGTCGTCTACATAGAACTAACAACATTTAAATATTAAAAACCTAAACTTATTAATGTTTAGGTGTCAGCAATTAAAATTATATTTATAACTTTTAAACTTAGCAAAAAAATATATAAATATAAATTATCGATTTTCGAGGCATTTCTAATCTAGCATTAATGCTTAGTATTTATTTTGGTTCACGGGTCTAGCTCGGACTTTTGGAAATAAGAAACTATTGTACAGCATAGATTTTTTAAACTAAGCTACTTTGATGAATTTTTGAAGGTCTTGAGCTGATCTATGAGCTTGTATAAGCTACGGCACCCGCCGATTATGCCTCATTTAAAGATATTGTGGCGGGTGATGATTTGCCACCCACTAAATGGATTCTCATCATCATCAGCGTTGAGTGACCTACTGCTGGGTACGAGTAGACTTACTTTTGTTTATGCCACTCTCCCTGGATTCTCGCCAGTCGCATCCACTCGTTTCCAACACATTCTTTTCATGTTGTCTGTTCGCCTCATTATCGATTGGCCCAAGTTTTGCCTATCTAGTTTCGGCCACTATGTGGTCACAGTTGTTCATGCTTCATCATTACTAGCTCCATTTTAGTGCCATCACCCTTTTTACGATGTCTGCAGCTTTAGTGTGATGTCGTATCTCAGTGTTTCGGATACGGAGCATGACTCGTACTATGGCTCTCTGTGCGACGGGTATCTTGTGCACAGTCTTCTCCATGAGCGTCCATGTCTTGGCGTCTAATATCATCTGGAATAAATAAATCTGGAACATTTTTGCACACATGGTCATCTGACCCCAAACTAAGCAAAGCTTGTAATATGGCTGCCAGAGACTGATATACGTACATATATATTTTTAAATACATACTTAAATATATATTAACACCCAGATATAGAACAAACACAAATGTTCATTACACAAATGTTTGTCCTAGATGGGAATCGAACCCACGCCCCCAAGCACAGAAGTTAGGTTCACATGGTGGGAAAGACACATTGATTATTGAGACAATTTTTCAGGTACTGTGATATCTCCTCTGATCCTCTATTATTACATACATTATAAGTTATAACATTTGTTTGGTTACTTACATGCATTTATATTTATGCTACACAAGATATGGGAGCATTATTACATTTGAATTATATGAGTAATACTAAATTATTAAATACTAGCCGTCCGCCCCGGTTTCGAACGAGTGTAAGCTCGGCCTTCGGCCTCGCTACAAAATATAATATAGCCTATGTCACCCGGGGATAGTGTAGCTTCCCAACAGTGAAAGAATTTTTCAAATCGGTTCAGTAGTTTCGGAGCCTATTCATTACAAACATACAAAAATAGGTACAAATCTTTCCTCTTTATAATATTATTATATTATATTATTAGTGTAGACTAGCCGCCCGCCCCGGCTTGTACGGGTGTAAGATCGGCCTTTGGTTTCGCTACAAAATATAATATAGCCTATGTCACCGGGGATAGTGTAGCTTCCCAACAGTGAAAGAATTATTTTCAAATCGGGTCAGTAGTTTCGGAGCCTATTCAATCAAATGTTTCAAATGTTTCCTCTTTATATACTGGTATAGATATAGACAAACTTATACTCGTCTGACTAAACAAGATTATCGAATAAATTATTTGATTGTTGTATTAATATTAACGGTATATTTATATAATCCATTTGCGATTTCAGGTCTGGTCCCATAGAAAAAGTTGTTTATAATGATAAGGATAACTGATTCGCTTAGTACACTTTTTCCGCGTATACTATAAGAACATATTTATCATCATATTTATGTGTTATTCAGGTTTTATACTTTGTAGTCAATGAAACATTGATTACAAATGTCTTTCCGAACTATTAGTATGCAACTGCCATTTCACCTGTCAATGCCTCAAAAAGATTCACAATGGCTTTTAAATACATTTGTGACACGAATTTAAAACTAAACACAGATTTATATTCAGACAAGTGTTAATGTGAATGAAAGGGGTAATCCAATATGCTTTGTTTGAACTCTATAAAGCTTACAAGGTAATCTTGATTATGGAAGAAAGTTTAGATTTTTTTATTTTAGAATATAATTGATACCAAAACAAGTTTGTATTTATTGAAACAAAGGTAACTAAAAAAACAGAAAATTAACATAAACGTAAATATTAACTAAAAACTGAAAATAACAAAGTAGCTAAATAAATACCTAAATTAAATCTAAATTAAACTGAATACCTATCCAAAACTATAAACTACAGGTAAAAAACTGCATTAAGGTCACTGTCTTGAAAGAAGTAATTTTTATACTTCTCATGCTATTAAAGTTCTTGTTTATGCCCGATGTTAGCTGGATAAAACTGCTTTTTATGCCCTAGTGCAAAAAAGTCGGCTTTTTGTGCACTAGTGCATAAAAATAAACGGAATCTTTAAAATTGTTCAAAGAGTAAGTTTCTAATTTGCCTGAGTCTTTGATAATACGTGATCTAGAGTATTATTAAGAACACAGGCAAACTGCTTAACATTAGAACATTGTTCTCAGTTTTAGTATCAAATTGAGAGATTAATTACAATATCACCATTTCATTTCCTCTTAATTAAACTTTAAAATAGAGTGTATAACTTGTGCATAAACCCCATTTTATCCTCGATTGAAATATTCGCCCAAGCAGCATTAATTACTTACTCATAAAGAAATGGCCTGCCATAAATATAAGCACTCTAAGAACTGACATAGTTTGCAGCAGTAGATTATAGAACGAGTGCATAAAACAATCTCGGTTCAAATTATTGTTTTGTGCATTTTATGCACTTAGAATATTTACATTTTATGGCAGGTCATCTCTTTATGATTAATCTTGTCTTAATAGGTTTAACGCTCCAAGTATTTTCCTTTTCAGTATAAATAATTGTCTTCAGTGTATTTAGGTTACGAATTTAAATAACTCTGCCTTTTAAACTTAGGCATTTACTTAATTAAATTTCATTACAAATATTTCTGAGATATGAGAACTCAAGAAAATGTGATGACGTAAGAATACCAACGTCATTTTTAGGGTTCCGTTGTAATACAAGGAACCCTTTTAGGTTCGTTCTGTCCATCCGTCCGTCTGTTTGTCCTAACTTTTTAGAACTTTCTTACCTCTATAGTTATTAAGATAAGTACATGAAAATTTGCACAATTACAGTTTTAGTGTCATCATCATCATCATGTCAGCCATAGGATGTCCACTGCTGGAGATAGACATAGGCTTCCCCCATCGATTTCCAAAAGGGCTGGTTGAAGGCGGCCTGCATCCAACGTTTTCCTGCGGTCTCTTTTAGGTGTCGTTAGGTTTTAGTGTAGATCTCAATATTAAAATATATTTTTTTAGGGGTGGCTCTAAATCATGTGAAATGGGGATAAAAATTTCTCTTTGCACCTTTTCGTGCGGGTAACATTGATTAGGTCTTTTATAACGAAGGTTTGTCTGTCATTTGGGTTGCCATAATCCCCACGCTTAGCAGGCGGCTTGGGGATCGAGGTTTCATTTATCACTTTTAAAAATGCGAAAAATGCCCCCCAAAGTGGCAAAGCTTGATTTCCTCTTTATAAAGTATTAGACATAGAAACTTGTAAATTACCATGCTCATAATATATTTTAAAAAAACCTTTGTTCAAATTACTTTGAACATTTTATGATATGATACTTTTTGAAGTATAGCGATAAAACTGTAATAAATTCAAGGCGTTCTAGATCATTGAATTTTACGTGAAAAAATATATATTATAATGAATGATCTGAACAAAAAAAACTAGTAGTTTTCGTTTTGACTAATCCATAAAAAGTTATATGATTATGTCGGGATGATACATCTCTGAAATTTGGCTAAGTCTACAGAGCTTCGTTCGTTCGAATTGTTCTATATCCAGATATCCACCATTCTTTTCACTGTAAAAATGACCAGAGTTATTATATGGCGTTGGCTACGGAACCCTATCATATGCGTGTCTCGTCACGCTCTTGGCCAGTTATTTAAATACTGCAATAAGACGAATTCACAACACAAGATTTTGAAAAATGTAAGTGAAAACGATTAAGCTATATGGTATGGTAGCTATATGGTACTTAACTTGGCAACTCTGCAACAAATTTTCACAAATTTTTGACCCGTCCAAGCCTAAAAGTATTCCATTTTAAACCTTTTTTTATTTAAATATATTATGTTACCTCAAATCTCCGTCATTTGGAAAATTCTTTTTTATTAGAAAGAATATACTTTCAAATTGGTCCCATAGAAATTTCATCAAAATCGATTCGTAAGTTTGGTTTATAAAATGAAAATGTCTGGAAAAATATTACACATAAGTGAATGAAATTGCGTATTTACTCACTTTGAAGTCGGTTTATTAAATTGATAATTATTGTTTTATATAAAAAAAATAAAAAATAAAAACCTGGTTATTTTTTGATTATCCTGGTTTGACTCGTGAATAAATATGTTAAATTAGTAGGCTGATAAAGTAAAAAAATATATTGTCTATTACATAATTTTCGAATTTTGTCGGGTCAAAATGAGTGAAATTTATTAGTTGTTAGGTTAAAATCATATGCAGACAGAGACGTTATATTATTTTAAAAAAGCACCAAATCATGGCCATATTTTACTATAACTTACATATGAACTTTATTTCAATCGCTGATTTGATTAAAATATCATAGAGATATAGCTATAGGACCCCGTTATCAGAAACATAATTAATATACTCCAAAATCGCGCATATAGCTACGATGGCATCGTTGCCAGACGCAGACGGACTGAGTCAACTCAGGCTAACTAACTTGTATCTGTATTGCCGCGCGTACCTCGGTAAAACTTATCTACCTCAGTTTATATATTACAAGCCGTCCGCCCCGGCTTCGCACGAGTGTAAGCTCGGCCTTCGGCCTCGCTACAAAATATAATATAGCCTATGTCACCCGGGGATAGTGTAGCTTCCCAACAGTGAAAGAATTTTTCAAATCGGTTCAGTAGTTTCGGAGCCTATTCATTACAAACATACAAACATACAAAAATAGGTACAAATCTTTCCTCTTTATAATATTAGTGTAGATATATATATATATATATATATATATATATAACATCATTGTCCTAAGCTAATACTTTGTGTAATGAACATTTGTGTTTGTTCTACGTCTGGGTGTCATTATCTATTTAAGTATGTATTTAAAAAAAATGTACGTATTCAGTCTCTGGCAGCCATATTACAAGCTTTGCTTAGTTTGGGGTCAGATGCATGTGTGCAATAATGTCCCAAATATTTATTTATTTATTTCCACTTTTATCAGATCAGGATCTCTACCAAAATAGCAATCGTTACAAATAAAAAGTACTACGGGTTCCTCATCACCATTTACTGCCAGATCAAAAAGTAAAAACGTGGTGGTTCAAGGCGATAAGATAACCTTCATGATTGTCCTTATCGTCATTTACCATCGCGCTTTTATGCTCTAAACGTTCTTCGACAATGTCACCAACGAAATTAGGATGTTTTGCCGCTTTATGGTGTATAAAATCCTCAATTTAATTCCTAAGTATCACAATGATCTCACATTTAGCGCTCTTTGTTACGGCTCATTTGTCCTTAGCATATAAATCTTTGTCAGGTTAATGTATCTGTCGTGGTTTTTGTATAATGATTGTCATTCATACATTAAACTTTCTGTCATCGCCTCTTTCATATCCCTTCTGCGTTGAATCAACTTCATTTATTACTTTGATACTTATATAATATTAATGCTGTACAAAAAGCTTGGGAATGTTTGTGTCGTTAAACTATGAACTTAGTCAGGCGCGGATACAGGGGGGCAATGGGTGCAATTTCCCCCCTCCCCTGACTTCGAGCAAACACATTATTATGAACATTAAAAAAAAACATAATGGAACTTTATTCGGTTTCCGTAATTAGTCAAATTAAAAAATCAAAGTTTCTATTTTTTCCTCAACTAATTTTCTGGAAGATAGCTAAAATCACACAAAAATAACCCAAATCCCCGTAAATGAAATCCTGTATCTGCATGAGATTATATCATGGTTTAGTGTTTATTAAAACAATAAAATGTGTATAACCACTTTAAATTTAATGATCTAATAATCAAGATCTCGTTATTACGTCAATCCATGTCAAACTTGTTTTTATTCACAGTAGCTACGATACCGACAAAACAATTTTAATAATTGGGAATATCGTCAGCTTCTTACTCACAACTAGATTGTCGGAATGTCCGCTAAACACAAGTCTTCTGAATGAATGATTGTTTCATATAACGGTATCAATTTATTATTTTATCTTTAAAATGACATTTGCATTCTTATCGGCTAACTGGACGTTGAATTATGTCACTATATCAGTCGTTTTGAAACGAGCTTATGCAGTTGTTAGCTCCATATGCAGATAGTGGTGTTGTTAATAAATATTTCTAGATTTCACGTGAACGATAGATCTTGGTGATTCGTTACCCTTTTAGCAGTAATGATAAGATATTATTTAGACATGAGACACACAGTCTTGTATATCCACTTAATCTGAATACCTGTGTAGTTCATATAAAAAAAATATAAATATATGTAATAAGAGTGATAACTTTTTTTATAAATAAATTGTTATCGTGTATACAAAATGTAAAACTTATATGACACCACACCTATTGCAGATGATAATGTCTTTTGCAATACCGTTTTTAACTAATGTAAAAGGCAGAGCTATATTATTTTCTGTCACCTATTATTGTTTTGTCATAAATTATGTTTATGTTTAAAAGAATATAAGATTCAAAACATAATAACAGCCTATGAAAGTATACAAATTATTGATTCTGAGCATCGCAATCAGATACCTTTTATTACTGCCGCATCATTTGTCACGGCTTTAAACGCTGTAATTTTCAGGATATGATTTCCGAAGACAAATTAAAGTCTCTCTTATGTATGATAAATGAATCGAGTAAACCCAGTGGGCTGGAAGCTTCTTGCACTTGTCAAAATCCGAATAAGGCAATGAGAGAAATCTCGTTTACAGAATCGACCCTTCATTTGGTGTTACAATCACGTACTTGGACAGTGCGAAATCTTTTCGTTTTTATATTCCAGAGATACTTTTTTTGCATTTCGAAAATCAAGACATTCAAAAGTCTAGTTCGATAAATGTTAATTAAATTCCCATTACTGTGCTTCTGTCTACTTTATGCTTGAGGGCTAAATTGCTTAATTATTTCAGTTGCTTTTATGTTTATTTTTAAAATGTTTACATTTTTCTCTTGTATTATTCAAAGGTCCACGTTTATTTATTGCCTTGTACATATTTTATTACCTCTTTGTGTGTCTGATTAAAGTCATTTTCCAGTAGGGTAATATGAGGATCTTATTTCACTGTTAATTATCTTCGGTTCTCATTTATCGGAGCAGGTTGCTGCAGTGGAATAATTTATTGGAAATTTTGTCGAAAGTAATAAGGTTGCGTGAGGTATCGGCACATAATAGGTTACTGACTTTGATATCTAAATGGTGACGTTTATTGACGATCAAGTGTTTATTGTTTTACTGATGATTTGCTCTGCTGCAATCCAGATAATTTGAATTTGTTTTTAACAGCGACTCTTATACAGTCTCTGTTTACTCTTTGACAAGAAAATTGTAAAGGCAAAAGAAAACAAAACTGTTATTCAACAATAACAAAATAAGTAAAAGACTTTACAAAAATACTTGTTCGTCAATTATCACCCCATTGTTTAATTTTATTTGCGTTATTCCACTATTTATTTATACATCAAATTGAACAAATGGTACAAACCAAAAGCGAATCGTGACAATAAACTTTATAAGGATCAATGGTAATAAACTGTAACTGCCTTTTCAATGATCTTGCATTTCTTTACACAAATGCCTTTATGTACATTTTTGGGTGTACATATGACGCCAATGCCTGGTTCTGTTGCTTTATTTCTTCAAATATTCGATGTCTGGAGTTTCTCTTCTGAAAAATGTATGTCAAGTGATTCAAGAGTTAGCGGTTTTATTGTTCAAGTGTGTACTTGCCCAAGTACTGTGTAGTAAGTTAATTAATTTCATATAAATAGATAACCTGTCATACGCATACAGACATCCATAATGTTATTATTGTCTTAAGGTTTTCGTGGCTATTTATTAACAAACAAAATATTTTCTATAATCGGAAAACGTGTAAAACAAGCTACTGTTAAAATTTCTTTGCTACCTATAGAGGAAGGACGTCTTGGCTGTAACTTTAAATGAAACTGTAAGGATATCTACATTATTACGAGTTTATCTCAGATGTTTATTATTGCTAATTGTGGCTAAATTGGGTCGGTGATAAATGAAATGGAGCTTATAAAGAGTTTTAATTGTCACTCGTTCTTCAATATTGGCATTTTGTTAAAGAAGTTCTAAAAGGTGGTGCGATTTTCAGAAGGCCGAAGGCGAAGATTTTGCCAATAATTAGTTCATGACAAAATTTAAATTGTTGTCAATGAATTATTACAAATAGGTTTTTTTTTATTCTGTAATAGGCTGCGTTTGACCGCCAACTCGCCTGATGTTAAGCAATGATGCGGTCTACGATGGAGCACGCTTGCGCAGAAGAAACCGATTCACTCGAGATTTGAAGATATCCAGATTGTAACTATCGGGGAACACCCATTCCGGCAGCGCATTCCACAGACTAGCAGTTCGCACAATAAAAGTGGAATAAAAGCGCTTCGTACGGGTTTTAGGAATATCAACCATATAGCGGTGTCGATTTTTCGTGCCCGCTCTGGCAGTCCGATAGAAAAATGAGGAGGAGGGAATTAGATCATGCAGATCCGATGCAAACTCTCCGAAATGTATCCGATAAAAAAAACTGATAGACTAGCAACTTTTCGCCGATGCTCAAGACTGAGGAGTTTAGTCTGAACCAGAGATTCATTGCTGATGAGCATTTTTTGTTATTTTGGTAGCTGATTTATTAAAGAAGCACATTGATGCCTCACCTACTCCTATCTATATTCAACAGAACAAGAACTAACAAACTGCATTACCTACCCGACGGTACTACATGCAGTTGAAATCTCAGGAAATTGAACGACCTGATTTTATAACACCGTTGAAAACCTAAATCATGTCCTGGAGTGTACAATGCCATAAACTGCACTTGTGACATGTCAATTTGAAGAAATTAACATTCGATTACACTCTCTCATTCGTGATGCACTCGAAATATCAGATGCAGTCAAGATACCTTAACTTGTATTTCTCGTTTTGTCATTTCATGATTCTTATCACTTAAGCAATAAATTGAAACAATAAATTGCGAGAGAACGAGAGTGAAAGAGTGGAATAACCGGATACTAATTGCAAAAGAAGATAAATGATAAAACTAATACCTAATCTCATGAGTTTGAAACTCTGACAAATCATTTTGTAATACCAATTACCGTTTTTATATTTCGATCAAAAGAAAACGTGACAAAGACATCGGTGATGCTCTAAGAGATATAAATTATTTAATCCAATTCGCATTTTGATTAGTGATAGGGACATACTGGGGCCGCGGGTTCGAAACAGCGCTGAAACAGTGCAGTGCAGAAAATCACGCGAACGTGAATCTTAACGTGCCGAGATACGGTTTGCTGTCGCACGTTTGCATCACCTAAACGGAACCGTTTAAAACAGGTAGCCGTAAGGCTTCTAGTCTTTCTATCATTTGGAAAAGAAAGCATTTGTTTAGATTTTTATTCACATTTATTCATTACGTAATTACGTGAATCGTAAAAAATATTTCTTTTTTTATTTGCCTTCATTATGAGATTTATTTTACTCAAAGTCGAATCTTTTAATAACACAGAATACTATCTACAAGAGCCGTTATGCGTTCACAGGTATCACATTATTTTACTAGTGCAAAAAACTGATTGCGCTTGGGCATTCCCAAATGATCAACATGGCTTTGAATGTTTCCGTGATGCTGCATAAAAGCACTCATACGAGTACATTTCTAGGAAAAGCCAAGTCAGTCATCTGACTGAACAAATCTAAGAAAGCAACGCCTATTTTCCAACCAACTATTTTCCTATTACTAAGTTAGTACCTATCTAATTTTGTTTAAAGGTTTTGTTTTTAGATCAAGAACAAGTATAAACTATAAAAATATTAAAAAACCCGATAAAAGAGGTGATACTATTCAAACGGATACACAGATTTTCTTGAATCATAGCTAAGAACACTCTCGAAGTGACCTAAAAAAACCGTTCAGCCGTTTGGGAGCTACGATGACATACAGATACACAGATTACATTAAATTTATAACATTTTGCGTCTGGGTTTAAGAATAATTAATTACTTCCGATTTTTAACCGACTTCCAAAAAAGAGGAGGTTCTCATTTCGTTTTTTTTAAATGGTTGTTACCTCAGAACTTTCGACTGGGTTAACTGATTTTGATGATTCTTTTTTTATTTGAAAGCTGATGCTTCCCGTGTGGTACCATTTTAATTAGGTCCAGTTACATTTTTATGAAGTCGGTTTTTCATATTGATAATTTTTACTTATTTTTATTTTCTGATTTATTATAGTAATTCGCAAAGTACCACACAATTTATTTAAATATTTTTTTGTTGTTGTTTTCTTTCCTCTTTACTGTATTTTCTTTATATTCTCGATTGTTACATATATTTAAGTTTCATTCGTTTGTATTAAATTTTGAAATTATCAGATTTCTTATGAGTAAATCCCATGTAACTACCTACCTCACTTTTTTATTTAAAAATAGTTTTTTGCCATTGCTGTTTTCTTTTCTTTTTATTGTATTTTTTATATTTTTGTTACACATATTTAAGTTCATTGGTTTATATTCTTTTTCGATATTATTATTGTAAATATAACTATTCTATTTAAGTCTGCATGCTGCGCTAAGCGGCAAAAATAACAACTACCTACTAAGTTTAATGTGTAATCTCAGTAAGTGAATATTTGATTGTTCTTATGAGATTAATAAAATTCTGAAACCGTACTTATATTTAATTATAGGCTTGAGTTTGATCGCCACCACGCCTTATTGTTCTTCGAGAGAGTATAACCTTTCTAACCAAAAATTTCAGCAATGTAGTGTACCAGCTCAAAGGTTTAAAGTTCTTTAAAATCAACTTTTGAATGTGCATCAAAAACTGTTCCGGTTCCAAACCAATCGAAACAATCAAAAAGCTGTAACTGCTGTCCAGTTCACGACAGGTTATTCTAGTTTGAGCACATTTTGTTGCATGTTGCATGTGACAAGACACGAAGAACTTTATTGGTTTATTTTTGTTACATTTAGAAAGCCTCTCAGCTTTTTAGTAGGTATATTAAGAGGTTTACCAAAAATGGGATGTTTATCAAACGGGATGTACCCTGTTTAAAATGTTGAGTCCAGTTTTGTAGTGACGTATTCTTCATAATAGCGTTTTATGTTCATAAAACCGTTATTTTTCATAAACAACATAATATTTCATATTTTTGCACGTTATTAGTAATTTGTTATTTGTAACGCACTTAAGTTTATCTCCATCTCATTTCTAGTATTCAGTACCCAAAGGGTGTAACCGGGACCATATTACTGAGTCTACGTTGTCTGTCCGTCCGTCCTACCTCTTAACGGTTGTATCTGTCGAACTGTAATAGATAGCCAGTTGAAATTTCCACAGAATATTACCTATGTAATGTTACGGCGAATTGACTAAGAACAAATAATAAAGTCAAAAAGTAAAAGCTAAAGGGAGTCCTCCATACAACAAATATTTTTTAACGTATTACGTTACGTTTTACGTTTTGTATTTGTTCTAATGTTAAAAAAGGTAATACGTACAAGTGTCAAGCTTGACATGATTATGGTAAACACTCTATAAATAAATAATGGAAATCTGTAATTTCTAAGCGGAAACTTATAAGTGGTCCAGTCATCTAATCGTTTTTTAACTTATAAATACTGTTAATTATGCTGTAAGTTTCCCTAAAAATTTCAAAAATTTTCCATAAAAAAAAAAGTGCTAGTTGGTAACAAATTTATGCGCAACTGAGCGTGATGTTGTCATTTTGCACTACTTTTTGTACTTTGAAGTGGTACGGAATCCTCGGAGCGTGAGCTCAACTCACACTTGGCCAGTTTATTTGAAACAGAGTTAATTAAGTAGTCCTAAATGATAATTAATTTCAGGTAGAGTGCCCAAAATGCTGGCCGCGTTGCCTCGCTGGATGGCGAGGCTAACTTTCTGACCCAAATATAGGCCAGCAATTTGGTCACGCAAAGAATCTTTCAGTCTCCCCGACAAATCCTTGAAAATTTCGAAAGCACTTGGCCCCCACGGTCCAAGTGTTTCTACCCCAAATGGCACAAATAAGTAACCTCTGTCAATGCTGGAATATTTGCGCCGCTTGAGGCATTCAGCCGCGATAGCTGCGCCATCTGCCTTTGAAACTCTTTATTATGATTATTTCGCAATAGGTACGTCTCAGATTTTTGGACAGAAAAGAGAAGTAAATAGAACAGAAATTAGAAGAAAACTGTTGCCAGGTATTGTGACAGATGATTGAACATTCTTATTTATGTCAACGCGTCGAACTCCACGTCACAGTTGCTAACACAGTTGCTGGGAGTTTATATGGGTGCAAGTGGCTACAACTAATTTCTTACGAAAATGCCTTGACAGCCGTTCTAATTTAAACAACTTTTTTTTCTTTTCTGAGGATAGGATTTTTGGATGCTTCAATTTAACTTTACAATACTCGTATAGTCACAACAGAATGTCAGTCATTTCCTCTCAATATCACTGACCCAAGCATGACAATTGTTGTAACATTGGCTCGTGTCAAGTGAAACAGGTCTTTTTACTACGAAATTAAATCACCGCTCAGTTTTATATTATTTGCCACTCCACCCCTTTTAAAATTGAGTTCTGTAGTTCTGAGAAGTTATCAGATTGTAGTTAAGCGTAATATTTAACTTTTCGGCTTTTGTGTATTGTGTAGGAGGCATTAAAAGAAGTTGATCTTACGAGTAAATCGTTTAATGATTATAAAATAATAATTTTGCAAAGAAAGGACTGACGTTAAAGCAAAAAATACGTGTCATAAGAGAGACCTATACACTGCAGGGAGATAATATGGGTTGCAATGATGATGATAATGCAAAAATACAGAAAATCAAACGATAATAAAGAAATATCTCCAAAATGGGTACTCAATAAAAACTATCTAAACTTGGTCCAAAGTATTCGTTTGCACAGCTGCAAATCTGTACTAATATTATAATGAGGAAAGATTTGTATTTTTTGATGTTTGTAACGAAATAACTCAAAAACTACTAAACCAATTTAAAAAAATATTTTTCACTGTTGGGAAGCTTCACTATCCCCGGGTGACATAGGCTATATACTTTTTTTGCGAGGCCGAAGGCTGAGCTTACATCCGTGCGAAGCCGGGGCCGACGGCTAGTACATTATAAATAGCTGAATGCAAACTACAAATTCAGATCACTTTCGCCACATTTTAGAACTTAAGACAAAAGGTAACGGCAGGTACCCGATATACTTTAGTAAATTTTAAAAGTAAATGTTTTCATTGACTTTTTTACAGTATTATTGTAGCTGTCAGAGCTTATAAATGCTTGGACCGAGCATAGGTCAGATAATTGTGAAACACTCTCTGCTCTACACATTGGCATTTTCTTAGTTTCAATTTGCCATTTATGTATTTTGAAATGCCACTAACAACGTTATTAGCATCAATATCAGCCTTTCCGGGCAAAATTCTAGCTGATAATTAATCAGGATCAACAAGAATCCGTATTATTTCTTTAACAAGATTTTTCGCTTGCAATTCGTATCAATATGTTAGACTGGATTTTTCTAGAGTCTTAACATGTTTTAGCAGGCATGGGCGTGTCATTAAAGCGTGTCATATAATTGAAAATCAAACGAACTTACCAAGTGAAGTTCGATGACAATTATGTGAACAGCTTCATTCGAAGCGATTTATTGTTAACATGTTGTAGTTGCGCTCCAGCAGCCTCCACCTTGCACGGATTTTGAGAGGTTTTTTTTTTTTTTTTTTTCTTTTTGTTTGTGTGGCAACACTACCAACTGTCATGTCTGTCATCCTATCCCCTCTACCCTCTATAGTCACTTCTTGAACGGTCCGTTGCCTGTTTCAAATCATTTTGTTAAGAGTTATTTCATTCGCTTTTTTTTTTTTTTTTTTTGTAGGGTTGGGTATTGAAATATAATTTTCGACTAAACTCTAGGGAGGGTATTACTAAATCGCTTCGAATGAAGCTGTTCACATAATTGTCATCGAACTTCACTTGGTAAGTTCGTTTGATTTTCAATTATGTGAACAGCTTCATTCTTTGCGATTTATTGTTAACATGTTGTAGATGTTTAGAGTTATAGATAAAAAGGCGAATGAAAAAAAAATAATAATACTTGAGTAGTTATAATCAGTATTTTATTAATGTATATGTATATTATGTTCAACACAACACAACGTTTATATAGCATAATCAAAATTTAATAGTTTATGTTTGTCACACTACAATTTGATGACAACACTGTTGTGGCAAAATCGTTTGGATCGCTAATAATTTGTCTATTATAGAACTTGGCAAAAACTGATGAAGAATCAGTCCATCCTGCAGTTTTACGAATGAGGTCAATATTGACTCCAAGTCTGTTGGCTGTGGATGTTGCTGCATGTCGGGTACTATGGGCACTATAAATTGAAGTATCTACCCCACTTTTAAGCAGAATATCCTTTATCCATTTACCCAATGTTTGTGATGATACTTTTGAGTGTGGTTTTTTATAACTAATAAACAAGGAATCTGTTTTTCGGAGTGTTTTTGTTTTATCAATATAAGCTTCCAAACATCTCGCCGGGCATATTTCAGGGTGAATGTCAAAATAAGGCAACCTCAAGACTGGTTGATTAGAATTTGGTCTAGATGTTTTTATCAATTGTGGTATCAGAATTATTATATCTTTAGGTGATTGTATTTTTATATCCTTAGTCTGTATTAGTCCAAAAGTCTGAATGCGGTGTGCGGTGACCAAAGCCAACAGAGTCAAAGTCTTTTTCGAAAGAGTTTCCAGATTAAGCTCTAAATTAGGCCACTGTTGTGCTAAAAAGTCTAGAACTATGCTTGGATCCCATGTAAAGCTATATTTTGGATTAGTTGGTCTTAACCTGAAAACTCCTTTCATAAAGCGTTTTACTCTATAATCGTTTAAATTGACTAGTAGCAAAGACAAAGCAGATTTATAGGTGTTAATTGTACCGTATTTGGCACCTTTATTAAACAAATCAGTAAGAAAATGTAACACTGTTGGAACTGAAGCTAAGGTATAATCGTAATTATTGATTTTACAATAATTTATCCACGCCTTTATGCAACCGTTGTATTGCTTATAGGTCGAGTCAGATAGAGATGATAGCATGATCTCTACTGTACTCGGAGATAAGCTTTTCTTTAGTAGAGATTCCCTGAAAGCTTCGCGGCAACTAATTTCAGGGTTCTGTGCAGATTGTGATTCGTTCTGAAAGGAGAAGTTAATAGGTGTAAATCTGGACCAAAATATATAGGCTTTGAATTTATTAACCTATGAAAGATGGGAAACCAAGGCTGTGTTGGCCAATATGGTACCACGACTATACCATCTGCTTTTTCTTTGATAATTTTTTGTAAAACCTTTGCTATTAGAGAAAATGGTGGAAATGCGTAAAATAACTTTTGTTTCCATGAAATGGTGAATGCATCAACAGCCCACGCTTCTGGATCATTTTTCCAAGTGACGTAAACAGGGCACTTTGCGTTGCATCGACTTGCAAAAAGATCTATATCGGGAAAACCAAAATTACGCGTAATTTCATTGTATGCTTCTGAGTTTAATTCCCATTCTGTGTCTAAAAACTTTTTTCTTGATAGCTCATCGGCTTCACAATTTTCTTTTGTATTTATGTAAGACGCAAAAACAGTTAATTTACGCATTTCACACCATTGCCAGAGTTCTCTAGAAATTATATTTAAATGTTCGTATTGAACGCTGCCCATTCTATTTATACACGAAATGGCAGTTACATTATCTATTCTTAGTAGAATCCTTACATTAAATAAGTTTTTTGCATAACATTTCAATGCGAGAAAAGACGCTTTTAATTCCAACTCATTAATATGCAATGTTTTTTCACATTCCTTCCAATATCCAAAACATTCGTGTGTATTACAATAAGCACCCCAGCCCGTAGAAGATGCATCGGAGTAAATTTCTACTTGAAACTCATCAATACCAAGAGGGTGGTATCCATGATCTATATTATTTATCCACCAACCCATGTCAATTTTTAAGTATTCTGGAATTCTTACTACTTGTTCATAGCTGGAGTTGTGACATAGACAATAGTATTTAAATTGTTCAAAATATTTCGTATACAGCCATGAATATTGGATTGCGGGGCAAGCTGAAACTAATAATCCTACAAAACGAGCAAACTCCCGCAGTTTACACTTTTGCGTGTTCAACATACAATATAATTTTTCCTTGATTTTGGATTTCTTTGTGTCGGGTAACTTTAAGACCATCTTTTCTGAGTCAAAAACAAATCCTAAAAACTTGCATTGAGCTCTAGGAATAAGGCAGGTTTTCTCAGAATTAATAATAAATCCCAAATTTTCAAATAATGTTTTGGTTATATTGAGGTTATGTTGACATTCGGAATATGTTCTACCAATACAAAATACATCATCGAGATATACGACTGATATCAAATGATGGGTTTTTCTAAGAAATTCCATTACAGGCTTAAGTAATTTGGTAAAGACCAGTGGCGCAGTGCATAAACCGAATGGAAGACAATTGAATTCGTACAGAACATTGTTAAATTCAAAACGAAGGTATTTTCTGTGTAATTTATGTACCGGGAGAAAAAAATATGCGTCTTTCAAGTCTATTGACCCCATAAAGCAATTTTTTGTTATAAATTTTGACGCCGTACGATAATCTTCCATCTTAAAATGTTTTGTTTCTATAAACTTATTGAGACATTTTAGGTTCAAAATAAATCTGTTACCACCGTTCGGTTTTTGCACTAAAAACACAGACGACAAAAATTCATCTGGTTCATGATTACAACGGGATATCGCGTTGATATCTAGTAGATTTTTTATACATTTATCAAAGTCGTTTCGTTCTAATTTGGACTTAGGGTATACACTGGGTCTATCAGTCCGATAAGGAGTAGATCTAAATGGAATAGTATAACCTTGAATCCATGACAGGATTTTTTCATCAACAGTGATTTCAGCCCAGTTATCAAGGAAATACTGCAGCCTGCCAGCGTATCGTACCTGTGAGTTGATTATCTCCGTTGCGGAGCTGGTGCCCTCGCCGGCAGCGGGCGATCGGTAGGTCGCCGAGCATTGGTGCTCGTCGATTGCCGCTGCGTGTAGTTGGACACTCGGCGACCGTCGTTCGGTTTGTTGTCCGTCTTGCGGTGTTGAGGCACGAAGTTTAAACGACCCTTGTTATTGTTTGCGCTTGTGGATGCCAGATTCGGACGCTGGAATTTAGGCTTTTGTGTGTTTTTTAAGGCATCTCCAGACTGTTGAATGGTCTTTGCAGCTTTTAGTTTTTCTGACATGTTCTCTCCAAACAAAAGCTTATCCCTGTTAGATTCTATAAGAGCATCTCTTAGCTTTGTATTTATTGCGGATATAACAAAACCTCTACGAGTTTTTGTATCTGAGTAGTGATTGTCACAAAGGATACGACAAGCATCACTGAGTGGTTTCAAATTTTTTTGTTTCGAAGTTTCGCTAGCCAAAACCAGATCTACGACTGTTGCTAAGGCAGACAATGCAACTCCAAGTTGTTTTTGTTTGTATGCAAGCGAAACATCTCGTTTTACTAAGGCGTCGGGAAGGGCCGCCTTTACTTCCAGGTTGAGAGCAGCGGGCACTAAAAAATCGCAGTTGCTGGGCACTAAGTACTGTTTTAGAAGGGTTTCCTTTACTTCTTTTGGCAACCCTTTGGCAAGAATATCTTGCCATCTACGCGCTACGTCTTTATGTATTGCCGGGCCGAGAGACGTCTCTGCCCTAGGGGCATCGCCTAGCAGCTGCAGGATGTCTTCCTCCAACTCTCCTGTGGTTTCTTTATTCCCGTCTGCCGATGTACCCGGTTGTGATGGTGATGATGTAGTAGCCTGTGGTAACACGTGGTGCGGTGAAGGCGGATGCGGTAACACGTGGTGCGTCGATGGCGGATGTAGTAGCTCGTGACGCGGTGAAAGTAAGCACGACAATTCTGGATACGGTTCATTGTATTGGTTGGTGTCCAGAAGCGGTGACTCGTACACACACTCCACGTAGGGTGTGTCCAACAGCTCCATCGGCAAGTCTACGACAACATAGTTCTAATTAGAACATGTTTAATAAAGGTGACAGTATCAGCCCAAGTGTGGCAGTACGCATCACTTTAACACGTGACAGAGGTAACCCAGGTATGGTATCCTCGCATCACATAGAAGGTTATACAAAATAATTAAACTTACTGTTTAAACTTTCTTCTAACGGCAATTCCTCCACATTTCTTGCAGTTGTTTGGGCTAGCTGATCTTCAAGTTTTTTAATTTTTCGACGAATTTCTTCTTCACTTTTTTCCTGTTTCCTTTTTCTTCCCATTTTGACAGTAACGGCCGTAATTTTACTTTATATATTTATCAGGAGACGTGCGAAGGCTTGAGCACGGAAACGCAGAATGATTTGAAACAGGCAACGGACCGTTCAAGAAGTGACTATAGAGGGTAGAGGGGATAGGATGACAGACATGACAGTTGGTAGTGTTGCCACACAAACAAAAAGAAAAAAAAAAAAAAAAAAAACCTCTCAAAATCCGTGCAAGGTGGAGGCTGCTGGAGCGCAACTACAACATGTTAACAATAAATCGCAAAGAATGAAGCTGTTCACATAATTAAGTAGAATTCAGGCCCTTTACTTCTTATTTATACTTGACTCCCAAACGGCTGGGCCGACTTGATGAAATTTTCAGGCAATGTTCAGGTTAACCCAACGAATCCTGTGAAGTTTAGTAACGACGAATCAACATATTTTCAAGTGTTTTAATATTTTCCAAACAAGAATAAGCGATTTTCTTATTAACAATATAACAAGAAAAAAACATTAGTAAAATATTGTAATAGATGGCATTGACAAATAACGAAGTCAGTGTGAGTGACCCTTCGAGCATTTAAGTACTTATTCGGCACCTATCTTTTCGGATCAACAGAACTTTTTTTGTTATTTTAATATCTTCTCTACAAAAGAACAAGAACGATTTGAAATCTATACATTGACATATTAGGTACATCATAAAAAAAGATGATATTTTGCTGGCATTCCGTTTTTTATAAATGCAAAGTATATCTAGTAGGGGCGATTATTTAAACTTAAATTAATTCAATCATCAATAAAGCCATAAACTATGTTTATGAATGTGATTTCTTATTATATATTATTCATTATTATTATACTGGTTTATGGATATTTTTAGGTACGATGTGAAATAAGCAAAATGTTTCAATGTTATCATATTTATATCGTTATATTACAAATACAAATACAAAAAATACAAAATTTATTTATTGTTACCTACATAAAGATTACTTTCATTACTTTTAAATCTGGTTTATTGTTGTTATCTCATCAATGATCATGGCAATATTGGCAATTTTATATGTGTTATGGTGTTTTCAAACAATTCAAAAATATGTCTCTGGAATTTATAGGTACTTTCAGTTCAACATAAAATTTCTTTCAAATCAACATGAAATATTGTTTGTGATCTAATTCAATTTAAAAGCTTTGTACAGGGTTATTTGCTAGGGGTGTACTAAGCCGCAAGAACGTCATTATGGATTCATTATTATGGACAACTTATCTATGGGAACAACCCTGATATCGCGAAAAATATCAAATACCTACTTCATTGTAAAATGACATTCACACTCACGAAAATGTATGGAACAGCTGACATTATAATTAATTTCCTCAGATGCGTGACGTTAATAAATCTTTATTTAATAACTAGCTGATCTTACAAACGTTGTGCTGTCCAAATTTCATAGAAAAGTTCCCGAATTTTCTTTCCCGAATTCTTTTTGACCATCCCTGTTTTGAAGCTAACAAAACTAAACATTTATATTCAAATCGATGAAGCCGTTATTGAGCCGTTACCAACAAACAGCCAATAAGTAAAATATATAATAGATAGAAGATAGTTTTTCTTTTTCTTTCTTATATAAATATCTGGGACATTTTTGCACACACGGTCATCTGACCCCAAACTAAGCAAAGCTTGTAATATGGCTGCCAGAGACTGATATACGTACATATATATTTTTAAATACATACTTAAATAGATATTAACACCCAGATATAGAATGAGGTTTCTAAAGATATACAAATTTTGCTATTAGTACAACCTGTTTAAAATGTTGGCATTAGTACATTGAAAGCTTTTTATCTGTAGTATTTTATGTCCTATCTATGGAATGGGCTAGGCTTGAGGCATAACGATTCATTAATTCTCAAAGTAATTAGATCAATAATCTAGTCCTTTGGATTGCTTTTGATAAAAAGCCAGTTGGACTCATATGCGTGAGTAGACCAATGTGATACTTTGTTGTAGATTTTCCATATTAAGTATTTTATATTTACATACCAAACAGGTCACAATCATGTTACAGATAATAATGGATAAATATGTTGTCGCTGATGGAAAACTAATAACTAATATTAAAAACAAATGTTCTATTTTTAGAGAAGACCTCCATATTTATAGATATTACTTTCCCTATCCTCACCATTAAGGCGCTTAAGTCATGTTTTGGCATTTTAGTCGATTATATTAAGGCATCGATATCAGTAATCGATAAATCGATTAAAGTTATCTCAATAAAGCGTTTTTTAGCAAGCAAAGTCGTTTGCCTGATGGCTCTTCAGTCTTGCTTTGTTAACAGCTCAACGCCACTCAGAATTATGAACTTCAACAGTTCAAAACCCTGGATGGCAATGCACTGCGCTCGTCACCCCGAGATATAAGATGTCAAATCTCTGTGTGCCCTGTAATTTCGCTGGAAACATTGCCCTTCAATCCGGAACACAGTAGTGTTTGCAGTAGTGTTTTGTGTTTGTGTTTGCATGTTCACAAATCTGTTTTAGAGAATACCTCCATCTTTATAGACGTAACATTTCTCTATCCTCACTTTAAACGTTTTGGCATTTTAGTCGATATTTTGGTATCGATATTTGTAATCAATATATCGACTAAAGTTACTTCATTAAAGGATGTCCACAAATCTGGTCTCACTTTTTCTTCATTTGAGATGGACTAAGTGAACCTTGAGAGACGACTAACAATGCTAAACATGAGGTAGGTTTGGAGGAGTAACAAAGTGAGCAATCAATCAATCAATAAAAAAAAAAAATGAGAGGTAAGACACAAACAAAGTCTAACGTATCTGTGATGCCCCTGGTGTTACATGTATCGATACGTGACGGTGATCGCTTACCATCAGGTGACCCGTTAGCTTGTTTGCCATTTATGGTGTAACAACATAATTATAAACTTTTTGTTGCCAGTCCTATTGAAATATCCTATGCTACTGTTGGTTTTTTTTTTTCAATAGACCTAATACTTGTAATCAAACTGGGCAGTTTCGATCCCAGTAGACTTTCTGGTAGAACAAATCATTGTGGCACGTTCTCAGTAGTCTTGGCGAATATTTTTAGCAACATTCGAATAAAATATTATTATTAATGAAGAGCCTAAACGTACTTACTTTTGGTATTTATTCCGTAACACACTTATCCTACCAAATCTACCAAATAGTCTTCGAAAGTTATCCTAACAGGATTGTTACGGAGAATCATACGATACTCATAAAAATCTCATTAATTTAGTTTCTGTGGCAGTTCTCTATGTCAACAAGTTGCTAACGTATCTTATTCTAAACTAGCTTCAGCCCCTGGCTTTGCCCGTGTTGCGAAAACTTAAATTATGTCACTCAGGATAGTGTAGCTGTATAAATTATAGCCGTATTTTTTAGTATTCTATGTCCTATCTATGGAATGGGCTAGGCTTGAGCCATAACGGTCAATTAATTCTCAAAGTAATTAGATCAATAATCTAACCGATTGGATTGCTATTGATAAAGAGACAGTTTGAAATAAGCGTTTGATATTTTGTCGTGGATTTTCCATACTGTACACTTAGTACAAGATTTGACAGTTTTCGAAAACTTTTTTAGTTTCCGTATTGTCCCATACATTTTAGTAAAGCGCCTCTAGCGGAAACGCGGATGAACTAAAATCGGTAGTAATCGGCAGTATAGGTTGCTTCACTCAAATACGAAAAATAGTTTCGAATAGCTTTCAGCCCAGCAATGTATGCATCAAAACGAAAACGAAAAAAGTTTTCGAAAACTATCAAATCTTGTACTAAGGGTACTGAGTATTTTATCTATTATCAAAAAAATAACAGGTAATAATCATGATGAATACGTTATCTTTGATAGGAAACTAATAAGTAAACAAATGTTCTAAGATTCGGAGGATTTAACACCGTGACACGAAATTTTTAGGGTTCCGTACCCAAAGGGTAAAACGGGTCCCTATTACTAAGGCTCCGCTGTCCGTCTGTCCATCCGTCCGTCTGTCACCAGGCTGTATCTCATGAACCGTTACAGTTAGACAGTTGAAATTTTCACAGAATATTTAGTTATAATATAAATATTCACTTTAAAAATAAATCATTAAATTAAAATAAAATTAATATTTAAGGGCCCATACAAAAAACGTGATTTTTTTGACGTTTTTATAGAAAATGGTACGGGACCCTTCGTGCGCGAGTCCGACTCGCACTTGGCCAGTTTTTATTATATACATATAGGAAGATTTGTCAGGCATACGAGTAAGAGATAATCATGATCCTAAAGCTGGATGGTTTTTCCTGGCAAGTGCCATAACATAAGCGATTGGACTAAAATTACGAAATTACTTATCCTTTTAAATGAAAACTAGATTTGAACAGTTATTATTCAACAATTATTCAAAATATACTGGTTCTAGACTTTTTGTCTCTTTACTCTCGCTTTCTTTCGACCGGGTTCGAGTTGTTTAACTTGGAAGCCGAAGCCAGTTCGCATCAGTAGCTAATTTAATTCAGTATCCGACTAGTAGGCATTTAACATACAAATTACATGCATTTAGAAGTATCTCATTATAAAATTTAATCAAAAAAATATGTAACTAAATTTTTAATTCGAATCTAACCTTACCTAAACTGAAAATTTAATAATGCAATCCTATAACACCTTATAAATATTTTTTGTTTATATACACGTTCTCATGTTGGTTACGTTTACATAATTCAATAAAACCGATCTTATTTGCATCTTTTTTTTATCAAAGTGCAACAAAATTTCAACCTGCAGCTTTTTTCTGTAATTACGTGTAATTTTATTTATGCTTGGGGATTAATCGTCTCACGATGAACTTATTTGGTGGTCTGTAATTTAACGAAATTTCGCCGACAACTTTATTCTGCAGCGTTATTTTTTACGATGACAATTATGACGTTAACAATAAAGGTGCGAATTGAGTAATAGTTGTAATAAGCAGTAAAAATAAAGTTGCCGATGAAGAGATAATATCACTTTTATAAAGTTGTCCGTGTTTGTCAGAAAGTGATTTATTTGTGTACCCTGGTTTATCAGCTATACGGTTAATCTGTCGATAATTCGGTAGCTTCAAAGTCAACATTAAACTTTAGCCTAAACGAGATAAAGTCCAGATTGATTTGCTTATCAGTTGCTCCATTCCACCTCATTGAACACAGGTTTTAATTTGTCATCTGAATTTTATTAAATTTAACTACTACACTTTAAATGTTATAATAAATCACGGCACTTAAAAAATGTCGAAATAATTTTGATAAGCACTTGTTCACTTTTAAAATTTCTTGTACGACCTATCCATAGTTACATTTATACAAAAAGATAAAAACTAAAGATTATGAAAACCTGTAAGAATAAATTAATGATTTCTTACATTACGGACTGCCTCGGTGGCTCAGTTGGTAGTGATCCTACTTTCTGTGCTTGGGGGCGTGGGTTCGATTCCCATATAGGACAAACATTTGTGTGATGAACATTTGTGTTTGTTCTATGTCTGGGTGTTAATATCTATTTAAGTATGTATTTAAAAATATATATGTATGTATATCAGTCTCTGGCAGCCATATTACAAGCATTGCTTAGTTTGGGGTCAGATGACCATGTGTGCAATAATGTCCCAGATATTTATTATTTATTATTTATTTATTATTATTTTTCATACGTTACAATAATCACAGATGCAAATAATGCTGCAACATGGACGCATCAAAAGCTACCAAATCAAAAATAAAAGTAACACAGTCTTCTAGGCAATGCCAACTAGTAAAAGCATTTGTGATTAGTGTAACGAAAAAAAACTAAAACTTAACCCTACTAGAGAACTAACCCTACGCAATTTTATATTGCATAAAATTAAAAATAAATTTAAAACAAAAACCGATAAAAAGGCGGATGACCTTCGAGCGCCTGAAAAGATTTTCTTGAATTTTAGCTAAGAACAGTCTCGATCAAATCACCTATCAAACAAAAAAGAAAACCAAACGGTTCATCCGTTTGGAGCTACTTCAGATGAGACAAACAAGGGAGATGTGCCCAAAAATAGGGCTACAAAGTCATCTAGGTGAGTTCGACTAAAGGCATCAAGCCTTATTTAGGTCAGATATAATTTACACTATACTATAAGTCTATGCCATAATTACCAATTGTAAAAAACTTACTTCAAAATTGGTAAAATACTTAATTTAGAAAAAAATTGCAAGTAGAGCTACTTATACAGCATGTCTAAATTCTGTCTTGGTATAACTAACGCTCTGAGCATTCAAGATCCAAACATATCGTAAGTAATAAGTAATTATCAATTTAAAAAACCGACTTCACTTGCGTGTGTTTCTGTTTGTTACTCGTTTACGCAGAAACGACTGGACGGATTTAGATGAAATTTGAAATAAAGATAGCTTATATCCTGGATCCAAAACATAGGCTTCTTTTCATCATCATCATCATCTCCGTTTTTTATCACTACGCGGGTGAAACTGCGGGGCGAAGCTAATAACATTATGATATTATATTATTGTAAAATATATGAAATAAATATTCCATCCACACACATTTATCCACACACGATCATCTGAGTCCAAACTAAGAAAAGCTTGTAATATGGCTGCCAGAGACTGATATTATCATCAAAGTAACAACTTTTTTTTTTTCATTGTGAGAGTCGCGGGCATTCAGTGGATGCAGATGGCAGGATGTCGTTCAATGTGGAGGTTAAAGGGGGAGGCCTATGTTCAGCAGTGGTCGTCTTCTGGCTAGTGACGATGAACAAAATTTCCCAGTTATTTTGATTTAAAAGCCAAACTGCTGAACTGATTTTAATGAAATATATAGAACCAATCTGTCGAATAAAAAAAGAATTTTACAAATCGGTATATACATGACGGACTTCTGAGGAAACTTTTTAAGAACCCCTTTTTTGAAGTCGGTTAAAAAGAGCTTAAGCCTTGAACAACTAGTCCCATTATATACCTGTTCTATAAGGTTGGGGAAAAAGTTTCTTCGTATTTTATAAACAAATTCATGACAATTTTTTTTTAAAGTTTAATTACTTTTAATTATAATATATATGTGCCATTTTGTTCGATAACTTGTTGCCATCTTGTAGGTAGTGACATGATCCCGTTGCTGTAGAAATTTTGGGACTTCTGATCAAAAAAATGCAACAAATAGTTTTGACAGTCCTCTCTGGATGTTAATCTAACACTAACCAAAGAATTCTGAAGAGACCGAAACAGGTGGAAATCTGAGGG
The DNA here is from genome assembly GCA_949125355.1 of Agriopis leucophaearia. Lineage (NCBI taxonomy): Eukaryota > Metazoa > Arthropoda > Insecta > Lepidoptera > Geometridae > Agriopis > Agriopis leucophaearia. The sequence continues at coordinate 9,669,284 of OX421276.1, read as the reverse complement.
TGCAAGGTCTGGGCTATATGGAGGATGCATTAACACTTCCCAACCAAGCTCTCTCAATTGTTGCTGAGTGGCCAAAGATGTGTGCGGTCTGGCGTTATCATGATGAAAGACCACGCCCTTTCTGTTGATCAATTCCGGCCGTTTTTTCTCAACTTCTTGTTTTAGTCTCATCAGCTGTTGGCAGTAGAGATCCGAATCGATGGTTTTGCCCGGCGGTAAAAGCTCATAATGAACGATGCCCTTCCAATCCCACCATACACACAGCATCACCTTATTACGTGTTAATCCGGGTTTCGCTGCAGTCTGTGGTGCTTCACTGCCCTTTGACCATGATCGTTTGCCACATTCTTGTCGTAGGTGATCCATTTTTCATCACCAGTGATCAATCTTTTCAAAAACTGTTCGGTTTCGTTACGTTTTAACAGATAATCGCAAATGAGCACACGATTCATTTGGTTTCTTTCAGTGAGCTCGTGTGGCACCCAAATATCGAGTTTTTTTTATACCCAGACTTTTTCAAATGGGTCAAAACTGTTTTGTAGATAATCCCCAGTTCTTCAGCTAAGTCGTAACTACTAATATGCCGATCTTGAGCCACTTTTTCAGAAATGGCATCGACTTTATCCGTAACAGGGCGACCAGAGCGAGCTGCATCTTTGACATCAAAATTCCCGGACTGAAAACGCTTGTACCAACATTGTGCTACTCTTGATGACACTGCACTAGGTCCATAAACGTCACATATTTTATTCGCGGCTTGTGTCACATTTTTCCCTTTTTTGTAATAAAAGTTCAAAATATATCGAATTTCTTCGTCATATTCACTCATTTTATCGAACAAAAAACAATTGAAAAATGGCGGGAAATTGCTTTTTACTTTTTGTATTCCTTTTTTAAAATGTCATATTTTAATGATATCAAAACCAGCCAGATACAAACAGTACAACCGATGAGATTTTACTACAACTTTATACGTAAAAAATACGAAAAGACTTATTCCCCGACCTATTATTTATTATTATCTGACTGTAATGAACGCTGATAATATATCGAATAACTTTGATGAAAAAACAATTTTTTTACGAATTGAAAGAGACCATTGACATGACCCCATTATATACCGCTTTTTTTGCATGAGATTTAATTCATGATACAGTCATATTACTATGTGTACCTATAGCAATAATAATTAGGTGCTTATGTAGATAACAATGATATTATTGTCAGTTGTTGATAAGTCGTGCAAAATAATGTAGTCTTTCGCATAATGACTTGTGATTATAGGGGGTGACATGACAATTATGACACAAACATGAGGGCTTATTATACTACCTAACAGCGAGGCTACCTTTGGATCAAGTTAACTGTAACGTTAAGTGTCAAAAGGTGATCATATTTATATGGCAATATTTTTAAATATATGCCAAATAAATTTATTTTGCTTTGCTCTAACATTTGGTTCAGCGGCAGTAACTTGTTTACAGATTAAATTTGAGTTGTCCAACCTCGCTTCGCGAAGTGTATATATTGTTAATAGTACATTGTTAGCCTAGGGTGAAAGTAATTTATTCAGTTCCGAGACGCAGTTTGGCGCCCGAGCGTAGCGAGGGCACTTATAGTTCGAGGGATTAAATAAGTCTTTAACCCCGAGATAAACACTGTGCTTTTCATTACGAATACAAGGAAACTAAAAATAAAAACATGAACTGACACTGGCAAATTCACGAGAAGTGCGGGACCATAATCCTCTGTGAAGATAAAAAAAGTTGGAACATGGTTCAATACAAATGTGAAAATAGAACTAGTTTTTTGAAAATAATTTGAGTGTCTGTCAGTTGTCAAGTGTCACTGTCAGTTGAAAGTATTGTAAGTATTACTTTCAGCCCGCTCCTCAGGCAACTCCAGACCTACTTTTCGAGTATGAGTAATGAAAATATTTAAAATACCTCTCCAGTCTACATGGTTACGCGGAAAGGGTGTATACTAAGCCAAAAGAAGTTCATAATACACATCATTGTGAACAAATTTTACCATGGGACTTACCTGAATTCGTGCAAAAAATACTACCCTGAAATAGTTCAAAAAATATAAACTGTTCCATAGAAAACGGTTATACACACTCGAAAAAATTTATATAACGTGATTTTAGGGTTGGTCCCGTAATAAAAGTTTTCATAATGATGAGTAGGTATAATGTTATTAATGTTATAATTAGTGCAAAATTTTTACTGCGAAAAATGACTTACCTACAATAAAGATTCATATTCATTTATTTCAGCATTCCACAATGTATTTTAAGTGGTACATAAGATTTAAAAAAAAAACCGCTTAGTGTATTAATTGTGTGTTTTACTTATTATTTATAAATAAATAAATAAATAAATAAATATCTGGGACATTATTGCACACATGGTCATCTGACCCCAAACTAAGCAAAGCTTGTAATATGGCTGCCAGAGACTGATATACATACATATATTTTTTTTAAATACATACTTAAATAGATATTAACACCCAGACATAGAACAAACACAAATGTTCATCACACAAATGTTTGTCCTATATGGGAATCGAACCCACGCCCCCAAGCACAGAAAGTAGGATCACTACCAACTGAGCCACCGAGGCAGTCAAATTTAAAGAGATGAGAGAGCATACAAAATTATAGTATTAAAACAGAAGAAAACTTTCTACATCTAGAAAAATCTAGCGTTCGGAACATCTAACTAACAGGCGAGTTGGCAGTCAAAGGCGGATTTATTCGCGATAAAAAAAAAAAAACATATACGACGAACATAGAACCTTCTCCCTTTTGGAAGTCGGTTAAAAACTAGCAGAGATTCAGAGAGAGTACTTTACGTATAACCCTAAGAAAGTCTAGAATAGGGTCATATCTTTTCCGCTACCAGTCATGTAGACATTTCGAAAAGTTTTGGTTTATGTGAACTGACGATTTTCTTTATCTTGATATTTCGTTCATTTCAAAAAGTTGGAAAACATGTTCGACAACTGATTGACAGTGCAAGATCCTTGGTAATTTGTAAGTAAATAAATGCCCTTATTGAATACGAATTCACTCTTATGTATGTGTCAACTGCTTTGGAGGTATAATATAGTAAACTCACGTGAATAAAGATTCGAACGTCTTTTATTTATAAACAAATTGTCTCTGGTTACCCAAAATGGGTGTACAAGCCGAAAGGAGCTCACAGTATCCATCATTATGAACAAATTTTCATCAACGTCAACTTTCTTAACCTATACTGTCCCACTGTTGGGCAAAGGTCTCCCCCATTTCCTTCCATAAATCTCGGTCCTCCGCCACCTCTTGCTAACCTCTCCGGAATTGAGTCAAGATCGTCACGCCAGTGTTTACTAGGCCTTCCTTGACTGCGTCGTCCATCAGGCATCTACTGTGTGATGATCTTGGCCCATCGGTCGGGGTTCATATGTCTCGCCCAATCCCATTTTAATCTGGTAGCCTTTTGGCCGACGTCGAACACACCAGTTATGGAGCGCAGTGTGCTATTGAGAACTCTGTCTATTCTTTTGATACCAATCACGCCGCTCCATTGCTCTTTGGCAAACCCCGAGTTTGAACTTTTGAGAATCGGTAAGTCATCATCTTCATCAGCCAGAAGACGTCCACTGCTGAACATAGGCCTCCCCCTTTAACCTCCACACTGAACGACATCCTGCCATCTGCATCCACTGGATGCCCGCGACTCTCACAATGTCGTCGGTCCATCTAGTGGGAGGCCTACCTACGCTGCGTCTTCCGGTTCGCGGTCTCCACTCAAGAACCTTTCTTCCCCATCGGTTATCAGTTCTTCGAGCGATGTGGCCTGCCTATTGCCACTTCTACTTGCAGATTTTTATAGCTATGTCGGTGGCCCTGGTTCTTTGGCGAATATCTATGTTCCGAATTTTATCGCGTAAAGAAACTCCGAGCATAGCTCTCTCCATTGCCCGTTGTGTGACTCTGAGTTTTTCCAAAAGGCCAACAGTTAAGGACCACGTCTCAGTACCATATGTCATCACTGGCAACACACACCAGTAAGCGACCAGTTAAAATTTTCACAACTTCAACATCATCATTTTCATCACCACGCGGGTGAAACCGTGGAGTGAGCTAGTTTGATAATTTATATCTATCTATTTGGTATTGGAGTTCTGCTATGTAAGTTACAAGACGTCCCTAATAGTCCAACAATGAGTGTAATGGATCAAATTGATTGCGTGGTCGTCCAACAGAATGTGCCTGTTGACTAAAAATAGAATATCTACTCAAACGGCAATTTATTGTGACTGTCTGATGGCCGGCGCGACCAAGTTACTGTAGAGTTTAACGAAGGAGCCACTAGTGTAATTTTTTAATAAAACTGACGGCCTTCGGTGGAAAATGTTAAGTTCAAACATTTGGACACTTACCTATAAAGATTTGGCCGCGCTGTACTGGGGCCTTACCCCTAGCTTAACTTTTGCGAGCCAACTTTTAGTAGGTACCTGATAGGTACCTAAAATTAACCAACTCATTTAAGCTGCTTCGTTTAAAAGCGTCTAACTTGAATGAACGAAAATCCGTTTTACTATGCGTGTGATTGTGATTATCCACCTTAGCTATTATACTCAATCCAAGTTTTTTTTGCCCTGTTAGTTGTAAAAAACTTTTCCAAAGCTTATACAAAACCCTGTAGTTTATCGGCTACTAGTTGCAGCTGTTTTCTTTTTGCTGTTTTATAATCTAGCTTGGTAAGTACTGTCAGCAGCTATTAGAGTTTGAAAAACTTGGACCGAGTATAGTATATAGCTTATATTTATTATTTATATTTCTTAGCTTTAGATTTTTTGACCTCATTGTTTAAAAAGGCTCTAGGTAGGTAGAGATCTTTCATTCTAAATGTGCACGCCTCTCCACCGTATTTTTGTAGTATTTTTAAACCGACTTTCAAAAAGGAGGAGGTTATCAATTCGATTGTGGTTTTTTTATGATTGTTACCTCAGAACTATTGACTGGGTGAAACGATTTTGATGATTCTTTTTTTATTTGAAAGGTGGTGCTTCCCATGTGGTCCCATTTGAATTTGGTCCAGTTCTGATGAAGTCGGTTTTTATATTGATAATTACCTATGTATGCAAAGTGAGGGCGTGCAAATTTATAATGATTATTAGTAATTACTTATACATATTTGTAATTATTCCTCTCAAAGTTTATAATGAATTTGTTAGCCTGTCCCGTTCAGACGTAAGGTAGGTAGGTACCTACCGCAACAATTGCATAAGTATTAGGTGTATTATGACATGAATTTCTTACTTTGAAAACCCTAAGCCTATTTATACTGATTCTATCGTTCTTTTTTTTCTGTCAGATCTTCTTTCTCTCCCGTTGGTCAGACGTCGGTTCGTCAGGCAAGTTGACGTGTCTGCAGTGCAAGTACCGTTCTTTATCGATCGTTATAAAATCGTTAAAATCGCATTATTACGACATCGCAAGTACGGATCTCCTTTTGTCGATGGGTCGTATAATTCGATAAACGGCCCGTCATTTTTGTCGAATTTCACGAATTTTAACGAATATGCAAGTACGGATCTTTGAAAGTGACATTTGAGGTCGTCATAATCGTTAAATTTACCGACTTTATATCAGCTTTTAAAACGAGCTCGATAAAACGCGCCGACAGATTTTTAAGTTAAATATGGATTTCGGCTTCGTTTTATTGCTCGAAAAAGAGCAGGGAGCAGACAGGGTCAGCCATACGATGCAAGTAATCCCATGGCACTTGCGGAAGATCGTTTCAGGACGCTCTTCCGCATTTCGAAGGACGTTGGACTGGCTCTCGTCCAAGGTGTTGAACCACAAGTGAGAAGGACGCGGTCTCACGGTGTACCCGTGCACATAGTTATAAGTACCTAATAACATAATTATTCAATCTAACCTACAAACTAAGTACCTAATCTCCACAATATAGGTAATAAGGTAGGGCCGGCTTTGTGGCCAGGCGAGTCGTCGGTGAGTGGCGACACCGTGTAGGTATCCCGATCCCAAGTGGCTAAATAAGACCCCTGACCATCAAGAACTCGCTACAATAGCCCAAAAATTTTCAATCCTATACTGTACAATAGTTTTATATTCCCTTTTATACACATTCATAATAGTATTTTATATTCAAGGGGGTGGTGTTGGCTTATTGGCCACACATCAATGCTTCTTGAGCATCAAAAGAAATAAAGATAATAATTTACTCATTCTATCAAAAAACAGGTATTAACTTTGTACATTAATTACATCCTTACAAACTATTACCACCTCTTTTTATTGCTAACAGGTTCTCACGGCAGTGCGTTTTTATGCTGTTGGCGAGTTTTGTTACCAGCGATGCATATGGCAGCAGTACAACTTAGCCCTGGGTCAAAAAACTGTCAGCAAGGTTGTAAGGGAGGTGAGCCGAGCCATAGTACAGCGCCTCTTTCCTGTGTACATAAAATTCCCTAGCACTGTGACAGAAAGGAGGGCAGTAGCTGAAGGGTTTGAACAGAAACATGGTGTGCCAGACTGAAGGACATGGGTGTATAGATTGCACGCACATTGCAATCACCCCCTACAATAACAACCCCAATGATCAGGGTATAAAAATAGAAAGGGATGTTATTCAATCAACACAGTTTGTAAGTATATTTTTATTAATTAAAAAGTAGCCTTAAAATGACTAAGTAAGCTAGCTATTCATGCATATTTACATAACTTTGCATGTAAGTATTAAGCAAGTGCCACAAATTATTAAGCGCTCCATAGTTTTACCTGCAATAATTCAGTAACCTTCAATATTCTGCATAAATATTAGTTAGCAATGTTCCTATTAGTCTGTTTTATCATCATATGAAACGTGAGATGAACTATACTTTAATTTCTTAGTTTTCAGTCACTAGCTGGGTGTTGTATAGTAACACCCATTAACGGCCTTATGATGGATCAAAGACCAAGAACTGCTGTGTATCAAACAAACTAAAAAAGAGGGTCTTTTTTCTGTCATCGGTCATATGTTAGTCCATAGTCTGTGATCTATGAGGTGTCACACCTATCATATAAAACGGTTTCTAAACAACGCACATAGGTCTTCACTATAATGTAGTTTTTTTGTTACAGGTATGTAGATTTACGACTGCTAAATGTAAATGCACGTTTCCCAGGCTCGACACATGACCAGCATATCTTTGCTAGCTAGCAGTAACATAAAAACTGAAATGGCACGGGTAAATTAAATTCAGAGAGAATTGGCCGTTCTTTTCTGATTGGTAATTATTATTGTTACACATTAAGAAAAATAAGAAGTAATTTAACTATTACATTTAATTATAATTATTTTAAATGTAGGTACATGTTTCAAAAAACTTATAATATTACACAATTTAATCAAAATATTACATTGAAATCTGGTGAGATTTCATGGTTTTTTTTACTTAAATCTTTTCAATAAATAAAAAAATATACGGGTTCATGTCACACGCGCTATATAATGGTAAGTATATAATACTTGTGACTTAAGGCACTTGTCTCACCGCCGGCGAAGAGCGAGAAGCGATTAGAGCTAGAAACTAGATGAGTTGGCGAGCAGCGAGAATAGTGTAGTTCCTATCGTTGTGTCACTGGGCTATAAAGAGAGTGAGTGAGTGCGGTGGGCGATTATTCGCACCACTCTCTGCGCGGCCGAGCGTACAGTGCTGCAAGCCTCCAAGCAAGCAACTCGCTCAGCGAGTTTTATTCTTGATAGTTGTTGTCGCTGCGACAATGAAGAGAAAGTTCTCGCCGGCAGTGTGAACGGTCAGCGATCAACTATTAATATATGTCTCTTTTATTCTCGGTCCGAAATACTCAGGGCCGGCTCTGCAGGCCGGCAGGGCAATCACATTTCCAGCGGCTGATGCAGCCTTATTTGCCATGACATTGTGGCTTTAAGCCCGGCTTTTAAGGTCCGTCCAAGTCTGAAAAGAAAAGTGAACATATTAAATTCCCTTTGTTGACCAAGTTGCCAAACTGGCGTTAGTTGGCTTGTAAAGGTATCTACGCACCGTTGTCCACTGATCGACACTCCTGGACGGACCCATCTCCGCCAAAGACCGCGCCAATTCGTCCCAGATCGCGTGAAGTGATTGTGCACCCATCAGGCATGAAAAGAAACCCAGTGCCAGGTCTCTGTTTTGGGACATGTATGCCAAGGCCTCTTTTTGAGCATGTGTGCATCATATTTTTTTCTGTAACAAATGATAAAATCTAAGTTTTTGTATTGTCACAAAAGAAATAATAATCAGATAGGTACATAGTTCAACTACATAATATGGTTCTACACCAATGTATTAGATTAAGACCAATTTAGAAATAAAGATTTATTATTATTTCAGTTCATTTATTTATCCTCACGGGTCTAGCCCAGACATTTGGTAGGCATTGGTGGGGCCGAAGCCAACACCAAGAGGCCCTGTTGAATATAAAAATACAATATGTATAAAATGGAATATGAAACAAAAAATTGAGCTATTGAGGTGAGCAACTTGTGGATGGGATAATAGATCTATAGGATGAGAAATGGCACCTGCCTTATACTGTCTCATCTCAAAATATATTTAGGCAGGTAATGACTTGCCACTCACTAAATGCCCTTTAACACTTCCACCCTGGAGCTTAGGTTCTTAGCTCTTGCGGTTTCCACCCCCGGACGGCAGGTTAAGGCAAGCCAGGGGTCGGGGTCTGGGGTTTAGCCCCTTTGAATCAGGATACGCGGTGTCGCCACTCACCGACGGCTCGACATAAAGCTGCCCCTCCGTATTTATTATTATTATAAATTTAGTAAGCTGTTTAAACAGTAGTACATACTACACTAATACAGTAGTAAAACAACGGAAACTTACCTCGGTGGTTCCAACATTGCAGATCGTCTTAATTTGTTGTCTCTTTTGTTGTAAGTAGAACAATCAACAGTGCTAAATTTCTTCAACTTTGTGCTCAGTTCACGAATCTTTGGCTAGGAAGGAACAATATTACTCAAAAACAGCACCACGGCCTTTTCTAACCCAAATCCCAATACATATAAGAAAACTAACCTCAATATAATTTAAAGGTCAATTTATTTTTTGTTGTGACCTTTGGTACAGAGTTGTTCAGTCGGAATATTAACAAACCCTTGATGCCTTTCATAAGGAGTCTATTCTATTCCTTTTTTTTAAACTAGCGTCTCAGTCAGAGTAGGAGTCAAGTAAAAAAAGTCACAGACAAGTGCAAGTCATGCCCTAGTAAAATGGTGGTGACTGGTAGACGCTTCTATGGAGTTTTGGAAACATCGCGAAAAGACATCTTTTACCTCGTTATATCACTTTCCTACATTCACGAACTCATGGGTGAATAATAATCTACCATTATAACCTCATATAACGCATTATCAGTCGAAATAACTCAGGAAAATAATACAATGAGGTGACATGTTTTTTCACGTTAGCGCCAAAAGTCTCGAACGAAATTGAATGAATGATTTCTTCTTTTCCATCAATATAACTAGTCTGTGAGCACGTCATTTTTAACGACACGTGTCGTCGTGAAACTATGTCGACACCACTTCCGTACTTCCAAATGCTATGACGATTCGTTAAATTTGTCGACTATAACGATTCGACTTATAACGATCGATAAAGAACGGTACTTGCACTGCTGTTACGGCTCTTAGAGTTAAAATTGGCCGCTGCGATTAGGATGCGATGCCAAAAACCTAGTATTTTATATTGTGCCTACTTACAGTTAATTATAATAGTTGGTAAGTAGAGGTACCTAGTTGCCGGGCAATACATAAAATAAAGTGTAAAGCTTATCTAAAATCTTAACTAGAATATGAAACATCGTTTCTGTTTGAAAATCGTGACTGAACGGAGATAAATGGATATAATTATGTGACCAATAAATCGTATGACGCTGCCTCTTATTGTATTGTAATGTATTAAGTAGTGTTAGTTTAAATTAATTGACAATTTTATTTACTAGTAATGTATTTATTTTCTTAGAAAAATGTTAGTTAAATCTGGATTGATTGGTTAAAGCGCCATCTATGTTAAGAGTATGTAATACTTAATACTCAAATAAGCGACATCTAGTGTCAAGTAGCGTCAATTTTTAGTTTTAAACTTCCTTAACAGGTGGCGTACTACTTAATTTTACAATTACCCAAAAATAAACTCTTCATTACCACTGCATTACCATGCTATTTTTAAGAATAAGTATTAAATTAAATACTTTTTTAGGTATAAATAGCCTACCTAGTCACATTAAATGGATAATACTATATTTTTGTTTTCTCAACCACTTTGATTAAAAATTTCAATTATTGTTCTTATGGAATTTGTCATGGTTTTGGTTATTATACCTACTTTATTTAGTGGCGCTACTTTCTTTATACCTACCGAAATTCAAATAGCTATTAGATAGCTGGGAAATACAACATGGGACCACTTACGTCCCATTGTTTTTTGTATATAAATATAGCATTATAGAACTACGTATCATATGTAAGTAAACAGAACCAAAGCTTAAAACAGAACATAAACAAAACTAAAAATATTTTATTATGCATGCAGAATGGTCGTTTCTGTAGCGTGGCAAAATGCCGTAGGTCGAGTTATATGGCAAACATTTTGAAGGTCAACGTTAAGGAGTCAAGTGGCCTAAAATAGCACTAGACACGAATCGAAGTGGGCTATTACGGATGCTAATGGCAGAATTTTATAACTTGATTTATCTGGTAGCTTCTGAATTATGTAAATTGTAATATTATGATTTGTAAATCGATGATTAGAACACTGATTGGAATGAATAATTCATCTTAAATTATTCGTGTAGGTATCTACCTATATATTTTTCCTAGCTGTCGCCCGCGTAGACTTTCATAATATAAACGTTCAACCTCTTTTTATAACATTATATATATATATATAGTGATAATAACTTTTAAAAGTCAAACGGATTTACACAATGTTACATAATTGGTAACGAATTATATTGCGTTTATTTTACATTATTTTAATTCATGACGTATCGAACATTTTGCATTATCCGGTAAACACTGATAGTACCATGGACGTAGCATCCCCATTAAGCTTCATAACGTCCTTGGTTAGTACAGATAGATTAGATGAAGATGACAGGGCCCTACGCCCAACTCTAAACGCGGGCTCGAATAGGTGCAGTTTGCAAAATCACGTGAACGCGAACCTACGATGTCTATAGAAAACGTTCCCTATGTAGGTACGCAGTAGTTGCTCACGGTGTCCATAGGTCTTGCAGTTCTGCACTGGGCTTGAGATTTTATTATTTTAATGATAATTACTGCTTCAATAGCCTCGTGTAGCATCCTTGGTAGGTTATCCGTGGTGAGAATTGAAGGAATATCAAAATGTAGCGGGTTAGATTAGGGGCCAAAATTAAGGTTCAAAGATCTTTATTAATTTGACAAGAAACATAACTTAAGTGATATCTTAATTAACGTTTAGTTACAGTAATTCAAAACATTATCAAAACATCGTTGCCAAAATTGCTTAGTAGTATATACTTCTCAACAGAACACCTGAAATCACTGCACACCTAGAGCCGCTCAGCATGCGCAGAGACGTTGGGTCTATTTGTTTCTTTATCGCATTTACAACGGAAAATGTTCTGAAGAGCTGTTCGATCTGATGCTGGCATCGCGGTTTTTTCATCGCACCAGCCGCCATCGCCTGAAAGTTCATCTAGATATCATAGATCGGTGGAAATCGCACACTGTGCGTTTTACGCGTTTCTTTTTGCCTCACGCCTGCAATATGTGGAATGAGCTTCCTCCTGCGGCATTTTCGAGTAGCTTTAATAAATGGTTATTCAAAAGAGCTGTTAATAGAGCCTTTAAGGGTCAGACACGTCTCTGTGATGCCCCTGGTGTTGCAGTTATCCATAGGCTACGATGATAGCTTACCATTAGGCAACCAGTCTGCGTGTTTGCCACCTATGGCATAAACAAAATATTTGCATGACTATTAACTTAAATAACGTTCAAATATTATTAATGTTAAGTATCACTGTGAAACAAAATGTTATTAAATTTAATAACTAAGTTAATGATTAAAAACAACGAAAACATATTTTAGTTTTCCCACACTGATATAAATAGAACACAGAAATAGAACACATCGCCATTACACGTTATAATTACTCCGAGCAGCGTTACTGTTCGAAACGGTCAATTTCTATAACAATTATTCATTCATAATATAATTCATCAGCTACAATGATATTTACGATTTTAACAACAGTCATATGCAAAGATAGATTATGATCTACAAAAGCGGACCTAATTTTCTTGATGAGTTTTTTCTTACACAATTTCCTCTAAAATCTTGATATTTTAATGCCCGAATTCTGTCAGGAGAAGGAATTTACGTTTACTTATTTTATTGTACAAAAAAACTAATTATTATGATTGTTCGAAAAGGCCGGTCAATTTCTATTAATGACATCAGTTGAAATCAAAGGATTTACGATTTTAACGACATCCTGGGGCCTTACCCCTAGCTTCACTTTTGCGAGTCAACTTTTAGTAGGTACCTGATAGGTACCTAAAATTAACCAACTCATTTGAGCTGCATCGTTTAAAAGCGTCTAACTTGAATGGACGATAATCCGTTTTACTATGCGTGTGTGCGTGAAAATAGCAAAGCTTGGCGGCTATCAAACAACTACCGCTTATCGTAGTTGATGGTACCGTTTAGACAAATAACACCTATGCGGGGCAACTTTTCGAGCTAGGGGTAAGGCCCCAGAGGCCTTACGCCCAATTCTAACCGCGGGCTCGAATACGCGCAGTTTGCAAAATCACGCGAACGCGAACCTTAAAGCGCCGATATACGGTTTGTGTTGGGCATAAGGCCCCTGTTCAAACTTAGATTATCTAAGAAACAAACCAATTTTCTAGGTGAGTTTTTTTTTGTATTAAAGACTTTACGAACACATAGTTTGGCCTAAAATCTTGATTTTTAATGCCTGAATTATGTCGGTAGAAGGAATTTACGTTTTCTTATTTTATTGTACCTTCTTTAGTAATTTTTAAAATGTATTAATAAGCTTGCGTTTGACTGCCAACTCGCCAGATTTTAAGCTATGATGCTGTCTACGAAGGAGCACGCTTGCATAGAAGAAACCGATTATTCTGAGCAAGGGTCATTGTTCGAAACGGTTGGTCGATTTCCATGTTAATGAATACATCAGCCAAAAACATGAGATTAACGATTTGAACGATAGTCATCATAGTCAGTGCAAATCTAGATTACGATCTACGAAACAGACCAATTTTCGAGTTTTATGTTGGGTTTCATGTTTATATATCTTAATTTCCAAATTGTTGAGAAGGAATTCACCTTAATTTTTTTGTTGTTTTATAAATATTAATTATTCTGAACCTGCCTCATTGTTTGAAACGGCCGGTCAATGTCTAAGTCAATGAATTAATCGGCTACAATAATGTAATTTACGTTTTTTCATCACAAGCGCTCGGTAAGTGAGTCACTAATGACTCACGGGTGGTTAATATCACTTTACCTCCCTAGAGAATTACGAAAATTTAAAAATCGAACTAGTCCCATATCAACAAATATTGTACCTACCTACTTTAGTATTTTCAGTTCAGTTCAGTTTACTTTTTTCTTTTCTTTGACCATGTAAGTCCGTACCATTTCAGAAACTTTTTACTCTGTGAAATGAAGGCAACAATTATGTAAAATCTCTGTGGTGTGAAAATGGTGCTTAGCAAAAAAAAAATTGGCGGGAAATTAAACATGAACCTTTTTATATGCTTTCTGAATTTAAAGCTGGGAAATATGACTAATTAATTTTATTTTGACTTATCATCATTAAAAGTCATAAAATATATAATGAGTTCAGAGAATGATGAATCAATGTTGGTATTTGACACAGAGTCATAAAAAAGTAGATTATTTACACACGCAAGTAGGTGATCTTTTAAACCCTCAAACAACTAGCGAACCAAAATATCTCACGTGTAAAAGATCACCTGCATGCCTTGTCTAATCTTCTCAATGATATAAAACCCGTCAAGTTAGTTTCATGTGTGTGCTTACTAAGACTATAAATCACATTACATTCGCGTACTGTAAGCGAGCTTATTTTAAATTGACAGCAAAGTACAGATTGAGTCGCGTGGACATTTCGTATAGTCATTCAGCCATGGTAGACCGAGCTCAACTCTAGTCCTCCCGCGGCGCTCAAGCCGGTAAAACGTTACTGGACATTCGGACGGCGAATTTTTTAAACACATAACGCGAATTTTAAAAAACGTAGTTGAATATCAAATGTGAATTTTAAATGTCAGACGTTTACCGAAACTTTTTTCTCTTATGGCGTTCATGATCTCACCGGCCAGTGTTACAATTTTTTTTAATTTGATTTAACCGAAACTTCTTTCTTTTTTGGCGTTCATGACCTCAACCGGCCAGTGTTGTTACTACTTTTTATATATATTTATTATTATGAAGTGTAACGGTGATAAGTATATACTTACTATTTTCACAACATTGTGTGATCTTAAAAACTTTTTTCTTCTTCTGAACTAGTTACTACTTTATTATGAACAGTTATACCGAACATCATATACGGCCATATTATTGTCGTTTTGTGTGGTTTTTCAACTAACTACTTTGAGTAGTATCAACTATATTTTGCCTTATTATGGAGGCCATATTAATCTTCTTTCTTCTATCTTTATATAATTTTTGTTCTATATATAGAAATTCCTCTTCATCTTTTCAATCGAGCCATGGTCTCAATTAATATTGATTCGACCCATTAAGCACCACGCCTCTTTCCATACATTCATTTGTCACAATGGCTTCAATCGGACCATTTAATTTATAGCTCTATTGTAGATTCTCTTCAAGTACTCATACACCAGCAAATTGAAATGAGTATTAACAATCAAAATAAAAATTCATTCTAATTCAGTCACAGTTTTATACAAATGAAGGTTAGCTTTTTGGTTAAAAATTTGAGTCACGTCGTTTTTACAATCACAGTTGACAATGAAACGATCAGATAAAATATATTTGAAAATGCAAAGCTTGGCTCGAAGCCCGAATGCAAGTTTGGTAAATGCTAAAATGACCCTGATAGAAGACATAGTGCAGCCGGTAAACAAAGAATCTGTTGATATAGAAAATGGCGTCGGTTTATATGAGAGATTTATTTAAATACAGATGACTTTTTTCACAAACAGAGAGTTGTTGTATTAAGTTCATGGATTTGCACTACAGCACTAGATCATACGTATAAACTGGTTATTAAAAAAAAACATAATTTTTTTGTATAACCAAAATGTAAAAATACATATTTATCATGCGTGTAACGTTATATAAGCAAGCTATATAAAAGCAATATGTATAAAGCGTGCGATATGCATACATTAATAAGGTATATAAACTCTAGAACTGTAGCAAATTTAGCTTATTTCTTTTATCTATGCACATAAAATGTTAAGTATATCTACTAATTTCTTTGAGAAACCCCTGGTCATGCTTTATTAGAGTAGCTTTTACAAATAAAATACATATCATAAATAAACATGATTTCATTTTAATAAAAGAGCACAATTTTTGTCTAGATGATCTCTACTTAGATAAATAAGTCACAATCTCTAAGAATTTTCATTCTATAAAATACACCCATGACATTGAAGCATCTAATTATTCCTTTTACGACATATTATTGGCAAGGACTGATAACACTACTCAACAAATAACAAACTTTTTTTATCTGAGTTCCTACTATGTGATTATAATTCCTTGTTATGACCTGATACAAATATGTAATTAGGATTTTTATATAAAATCTCATATTTTTCGATTTTCAAAATACCCGCGATATAAAAATCAAACTTACGTGAAAACTTAAAATTCATATTTCTCAGTTTCTAGACGAAAAAAAAAACTTACATATATTTATTATTAGTCAACCTCGATATGAAACAATATGAACCAAATCAGATATTTTTTTAGTGCTGAGTAGTGTAATACTTAAAAGATTTACGCGATTCAGTTTTCTACTAGTATATAGTTACGCATCAATGGCTTCCTATCTAGTTTATCGAGAGCAACCTTCGGCACTGTTACACCTTCCGGAAGCTGATTTTTTTACAACGTCTTTGTTGTCGTTTTCTATACAATAATAATATCAAAGTATCTAGGATAAATGTATGTCTAGAATAGATTCTCTTGACAGACATGCGAGCGAGTGTAAAATATTGGCAAAAACCGCATTGTTATATTTTGCCATTCTTTTTTTCTTAGATCTGTTTATGCGTGCAATAAGTTTTCCGCAGAAATTTTGTACGCAATTGTGTTTAGAATACTACCGAACAAAGTTTGTCCTTCGTTTTACAAGTTTTCAATATTTAAACAAAAAACAAGGTAACCATCATAGATACACGAAATATTAACGTGAAAAACTGTTTGTGGAGTTTCCCAAGATCTAAAATTACCTGAAAACTACTATTTTTCACACGAACTTTGACAGCTGTCATCTCCAGAACACCGCGACCCAAAGTTTACAGAAATAGCGTGCCAATCTCACAAATATAATGGCCAAGCTATTTTCCCTGACATCAACCTGTAAACTCTTGATATTTTTTTAACAGATGTGCATTTTTCTTCTAAGTGTGTCAAGGCCCTGTAATTGCTATGCTATGTCCCGGAGTCTAATTAGAGAGCTAAACGTTACGACTTAAAACCCTCAAAATCTGGGCGGTAAAATTTTATGACTTCTTTATGACATCACGATATTTGACCTTCTGGTTGCTAGACTGACTTCTAGATTCGCAGTTCGCACTCGCAAATATTTGGTTAGACCGAACGAATATAGGAAACTTCACAGGGCTTGTTTACTTTGGAAGTTTTCGTAGAATTTGATTAATGGTAGAGATGAAAGGAAGCCAGATTTGAACCAATATATTTAAATTATACCCTAAATATCCATGTGGAGTCTTGCTTCCTAGACAAGTGTAAGGAAATATCCACTCCCAGGTCATAAAATTTCACCTTCAGTATTTTTACCTGCTTGTAATTAAGTCTAAGGTTACAGTTGTCTTAGAATGTTTTACAATTTAGTATAAGATAGAGTTTCTTTTAAATTTTTAATTAAATATTTAAGATAGGTATGCACAATGTGGTTATGATTAAACAACGACATTATGCTAGATGTTAAACAGACTAGGATGCACTAGAATAGAGCACGCATGCCTAGGAACATGCTTGTTTTCTCTACCTTTGATGATACCCATATTGTACTGTACACAGACTCTGGAAAAGAGTTCTACACCATTCGTTGTGATTTTAAAACGTGGTATCATAATTATCTCCCCCTGCATAGCGCTGCAGTCACATATTTTATACTTGACACTTTAAACCCAAATATTAATTCAGCCCCCAAAATATCCACGGAACTTCATTAATTGTTATGCTTATCTGTTTCTTTTCGGCAAGTTTTATCAAAATATTCAAAATCGGCTATTGTACGCCAATTTTGTTATCTATAAATTAGCTTATATCAGCGTGTCTATAAATAGAGTTGTCATTACGCCATCGTCCGTCGACGTCGTTGTCCACACTAATGGTTTCGGTAGTTTCACCATGTTCCACCTCTAGTGATAACGTCAAACCTATATTATATCAGTAAATAGCGTTTGTCTGTATTCTGTCAACGCGACTGAAAGGCTGAAACCGACTTAAATGCGTGACGTCAACATGATCGAGATAATCTACCTTTTAGATA
Organism: Agriopis leucophaearia; assembly: GCA_949125355.1. Taxonomy (NCBI): domain Eukaryota; kingdom Metazoa; phylum Arthropoda; class Insecta; order Lepidoptera; family Geometridae; genus Agriopis; species Agriopis leucophaearia. The sequence continues at coordinate 9,651,442 of OX421276.1, read as the reverse complement.
AAATTAAAGCCAGTGTAAAAAAGAATTTACGGTTGAGTTCAATGTTCTGGGAGGAAAAAACCATGAGTATGGGAACGGACGGCATAGACTGACCTAACTATTAATACAAGCTATTTTTATTGTTTCTTTTCAGAATAAAAAATATACCTAGTTGGATTATGGCAAGCCATTTCCGTTGGCAGTATTTTATTTTACGTCTCAAAGATTTTCTTTCTCAAAATAGAATAATTCTTTATTGCACTATTACTGGCTAATGCTGGGTAGTAAGTATTCTTTAATATACGACTACTGGCTGAACGTTTTATTTTTACCGAACAAATCTGAACAGATTTATATAAGTACATAATATTACGTTAACTGTGAAGGTTGAAATGATCAATTTTATTATTTGCCTTTGGCTATCATATGATTTGAAGAGCATAAAGATTTATATTTATGACAAACCAATTGCGTTGAAAAGGTCCTTTGATATATCAGCAGTATTTATTGCATAACATTAAATGAACATTGCGGAATTATTTTAAATATGTTCGACATCAATCAATATAAAGACATTCTAAATAATTAAAGAAATCAATAATTATAGAGCCAATAGTATACAGCTCGTAAGTCTTAATCTTAAGACAAGTAATTAAATAATAAATAAACACCAACTGTTTCATTAAAAGTTAACGCTCGAATCCATTACCACACGCATGGTAATTATAACATGAAACTAATATACAAACTAGAAACCTAACGATACGCGTCAATTGATCACTGGATTATGGATATTGTCACTAATATTTAGTTTATGGTAAATAGCTAATTGTATACTATGGACTTAGAACATTTTAATGAACTGAAGATATAATTGATTTTATCGTGTAAGCTCTCGTCCTTTAAATTCTAGCGGCCGTAACCACCAAACTGAGCGCTATTCCGTATCTTGGTAGATAGGTATAATGGCGGCTCCACATTAATGCCGTGAATTCACGCGCGAACGCGCGTGAACCCCGTGAAAACCCTCCACATTCACGTCCACGCTTGTTCTCGGAGCTTCACGGCACTAATGTGGAGCCGCCATCACTTGTTTTGGACGTCTAAATAGTAATATGTTGCCACAGCAAACAAAGTTATTGCAGCAGCAGATTCTACGTCCGTTTCGCGGCGGGTTTCACGAACGACTGTGAACATCCCGCGAATGTGGAGGGCATGACTTGTGCCGAGAATTCACGCCGTGAATTCGCGCGTGAATTCACGGCACTAATGTGGAGCCGCCATATTATTAATGTGCGAATTTATATCTAACTATGTATACACAAATATATATATTCTGTTGGTGATAGTATAGGAAAGTTAAAAAGACTTTCAGTTCTGCTAGGTGTCAAAGCTTCTAATGTCATTGCATGATTAGTATTATTATATTCAAAGTACGTGATATGAGAGTACATAATATTTAATTATTACATCACATACATTACTTCTAATATGTTTGTAGCCAATGAACTGCATAATTTACTAATGAATGAAGACAACCCACATAACCATGTACTCATATACGATATCACAATTAGAACCAATTATAACAAAGTGTTATTGAAACAGAAATTAATTTAAGAGATCCGGTTTAATGTGTCGGAACGTGCGCTGGGCTTTCATCCAAATTCAGTGAAAACAGGTCTAGGTCAGAATTTAAATGGCACTCCACTGGTGATGCTATCAGCGACGCCGCAGGTTCAGATATCTAGATAGTATTGATGAGGCGTAAAGTGATCGATGATAGGGGGTATCTAATCTATTAATAAAGATTCGCCAACACGTTTAGCATAACTGCCAGTTTGAATAAAATTAGTCAGTGTTATGTCAGTGCTACTTTGAGACATCAAACGTAGACTTCTTTCGATTGCCAGAACAAAAAATAGCAGAGCAAAAACATCTGTTTTGTTGTATAAACATTAATCTAAGTCCAGTAGTATAAAGCTATTTTTTGATAAGGCACTTTACTTCACGAAAAATCTATGTGTTAACAATTTTTTTAATCGCCTTTTCAAAATTAAGTAACCTCATTGCATCAAACCGGTTGCACTGACATTGAAGGTACAAAACCCACCTTCAAAATGCATGGCTCACATGCCCGTGAACCAAATTTCCTGTTCATACCACATTAATCTCAACGTGACCTTACAAAACTTAGAAAGGTATCAACTTAGCTCAACCTTTACCAAATATTTTCACCTACACAACTGGTTTAAACTGCTCTAATATATGTAGACAATTCCATTGAACATTTGTCATATGCTATTTGAAGTGCTAATGAGCCGATAGACACAATAAATGAATAATAAATGTCAGTTGGTAACAAATAAAGTCATGCAGACAGTAAGAAAACATATCGTAACAAATCACATTTATGTTTAATTAAAATATCACATAGACTGGTTTAGGCATCATTTTAGTCAATAAATCTAATGATATGGTAAATATTTATGTATGGCAAAGATGCTATTTAATCAAAACAAAATATATTGTTTGTAGAATGTACAAAATTATTGCATCGAATCTATCCGGAAATAAAATTTATTAGTCCGTAGAATTTTAAATAACCTTTACGAATAAAAATGTATGAGTGTCGAAATTACCAAACGACGTCCTCGCTCGGGGCAATGCAGCAAACCACAAAGTCCATTTAATTAAAGCTCCAGCTTTGTTTATTAATCTGGCTCATTAATCATGTTTTAATGAAAACCAATTAAAGCTAAACCAGACTGGCTGTCGACGGATTATACGTTCTCAAAAGCATGTTCCAACATATGAGCAAGTCATTCGGCACTTGACTCACTGACTGTCAGTCGTCGCCACAATATTTTTATATGAATACAATTAAAGACGATACTCAGTTTTAATATTGTTACTGTGGTCACTGGCCTGGTTGAGATTCATCACACCAGTTAATTTCACAAACATAACAATAGCAACACTTAGAAAATGAAGCTTCAAGAGTGAACATGTTGATTTTTATCTTTCTGCGTCGATAGGTTTATAGATAACGTTATACTTATGTCAGTTTATATTTACACAATCGTTTTGGTAAACGTCTTTAACGAACTAATTTCAGGTATGATGTGAGTAGTGAAATAGTGTTTGAAAAGTGACAAAAAAACTCTAATAAAAATGTCGCAAACGCACACAAAACAGTGTCAAATGGATCACACGTACAAAATGGAGAAGAAGTATTTAGATATGAAACGTCTAGTGCTAGAAAAGACGGAAGAACTAAAAAGAAGAGATAAAATAATAGCCATTTTGGAAAATGAAATGGACGAAAAAGATGCTCAGATTAGATATTTGAAAAACGAAATAGACAAATACAGACAAGTGGTGAAACCACTAACAAGGCAAATTATAGACAGCCATAAGAATGGTTTGGATGACGAAGAATGCTTTGTGATGAGGTCCCCTGGTATGGAAAACACCAGGGTATACCCACTTGGTGAGCCAAGACTGAAGAGGACTGCTATATCAGCTGAACCTCTGTCATCTCTCACAAAGGAACATGAAATGAAGCTTGTCAAAATACCGAAAAGTCACGAGTAAGTATTTTGTGCGTATTTATAACGACAGAAAAATGTACAAAGCTTGTGTCAATGTTTCATTCACACTGAAAATTGTTCATTTAAAAACTTGTTATTTTTGAAATGTTTGTTTAGTTTTTAAAAAAACGTCATTCAGAGGATAATGTTCCATGGTACGGGAAAAAATACGTGCGAAGTTTCTTAAAATAGTTTTGACGTATTGGTTATGCATTTCTTTTACACATGTACGATACCTATTACCCTAGCCAAAACATACAAATCATGAGCGTTTATTTTATGATTTATTCAAACAATTTATTTACTCGTGCTCGTGTCTATAGTATTGTGTCGAATTTTATTGATACAAAATATGTGGGTATTTTGCATATGAAGTCAAAATTATAAATTCGCCATGTCGTTTATGTAATACTACTTCAGATTGCATACATTTTATCGAGTGTGAATGACCGTTTTCTATGGAACAGCTGATATTTTTTTCTGCGTTTTTATAGTTGCTTCTACGGTAAAAGTTGTTCATAATGATGGCCTGATGGGATACAATAGAATCCTTTCCGCGTAACCCTATATAAAATATACCTAATTTGCATACAGTATTTCCCAACGCCGTACTGTAAAGTCTTAAACTCGATTCAGAGGACAGACGGGGAATGTTCTGAAGAACTGTTCGATCTGATGCCGGCATCGCGGTTTTATCATCGCACCAGCCGCCACCGCCTGAAAGTTCATCCACATATCATAGATCGTTGGAAATCGCACACTGTGCGTTTTACGCGTTCCTTTTTGCCTTACACCTGCAATTTGTGGAATGAGCCTGCGGCATTTCCGAGTAGCTTCAATATGGGGTTCTTCAAAAGGGCTGTTAATAGAGTATTTAAGGGTCGGCAACGTATCTGTAATGCCCTTGGATTTGCAGGTATCCATAGGCGACGGTGATTGCTTACCATCAGGCGACCCGTCTGCTTGTTTGCCACCTATGGCATAAAAAAGGCTCGGCGAAAAATATAATTAAATGTAATACGCATACTGAAAAACCCATTTCAATTGGTTAATTAAGTTCTGATATATATATATATATATATATATTACTAGCCGCCCCCGCCCCGGCTTCGCACGGGTGTAAGCTCGGCCTTCGGCCTTGCTACAAAATATAATATAGCCTTTGTCACCCGCGGACAGTGTAGCTTCCCAACAGTGAAAGAATTTTTCAAATCGGTTCAGTAGTTTCGGAGCCTATTCAATGCAAACAAACAAACAATCAAATCTTTCCTCTTTATAATATTATTAGTATAGATAAACGTTTAAAGTTTTTGTTCGGATCAAGAAGGGATACTCTGTCCATTTCCCGCAAGGTGAATGTGAAGTTTGTATGGCGTAGGTACTTACGAGTATATGTCACATCATTCGTAAGTATGTCGTGCGCTCTCTATCTAACAAGATATAAAAATGCTTAGTATATTAATTCCATAATTCTTCTTCAATCTTGAACACATTTTAATTATGTATTCGGTGTTCAGCACCATAACATATAATATAATTATTATAGTCAACTTTTTATGTAATATGTAATGTTATGGCCTTTAAATTTAAGAAATAATAAAAAAGTCAAACAATTAATATGAAAAGGAAATGTACTTTTAAAGGTACGTATTTTTAACGTATTTTTTTATGTGCTCTATTGTAAAAACGGTAATACTTAGAAGCGTCATGATTAAGAGTACACACTAAAGTATAACAACAAATAATAAATAATATAATAATGGCTAAGTGTGAGTCGGTGATAGGTTCTGTTTATTACCAAATTAAGCATCGTAATTCGGTTATTATTGGACGACCATCATTACTTTCACCGATTCGAAATGATAGATTTTACTAGTTTTGAAGTCGTTTTTTTATAGGTAATTATTGTATTTTGTGGTGGTGCAAAACCCTCAGTGCGTAAGCCTGACTCGCACTTGGCCGGTTATTTCTAGTATTTACTACTATTTACCTAACAACTCTATCAACGTCGGACATCAATCCTTCCATAGAATCTCGATCCACGACACATGCACTAGCTCATTTGTAACGTCATCGATCAATCAATGCCGATTGAATTTCTTCTCAGCTGCATGTTCGAGGTCGCCATGTTCAACCGTACAGTCCGTAGAGTTGAGTGAGGGAGCCACTATCCTTACTTCTAAGGTTTAAAGAATACTGACATGCTGAACATTTTAAGTTCTTTCATATGGCCAACTCTCCAGATAAGTTGGTTCCAATAGTTTTCATCGTAACTGTTGTATATTCTGGGGTGTGGTGTGCCTTCAAACGCACACATTTGGTATAATTACGAACTTTATGCTACACGCGTCCTCGCCATAGGCTGTCACGATGTAGGACGTATTTCTCCTGGGTTTATGGAAATTTTCCCGCAACATGTCATGTCATTATACAATGTACATCGTTTACATCACAGAAAAGAAAAGTAAATAGAACGGAAATGAGAAGGAAAATCTGTTACCAGGCATTATGAGTGAACCTTGATTGAACATTCTTATTTATGTCAACGCGTCGAACTTCGCATCACTGTTGCTAACTGATTTCGAATGACTGACGTTTCGTTTAGGTATATGGGTGCAACTGGCTATAACAAATTTCTTTAGAAAAGGCTTGACAGCCGTTCTAATTTAAACAGTACATTCTTTTCTGTTGTTTACATTCACACTTAAAGCGATTTGTGGTTGCACCATATCTTTTTTAAGGTTCCGTACCCAAAGGGTAAAACGGGACCCTATTACTAAGGCAAATATTCGCAGTATATGTAATGTTACGGCGGATTAATCAAGAAATTATAATAAAGTCAAAAAGTATCTTCTTACTAAAGGCTTGAACACACAAAAGTTTTTAACGAATTTTTTGTACCTATATGTTTTAGTTTAAAAAACGGCAGTACCTACTTACAAGCAAACTTAGCATGATTATAGTACACGATTTAAAGTAAAACAGCAAATAATTAATACTGGCCAAGTACGAGTCGCTGACAAATTTATGTCCCCCAAATTAAGCAACGTCGGGTGCGATTGGTATACTAAGATGGGTGACCGCCTGGGCTACCTCCATCACTCTTAAAATTTGTTTGATCAAATTTGAGCTGCTTTTTCGCCATTAGACCATGAACAAATTAAATAATGTTTTTAATTCTGTTATAATAATTTCAGTTTACTAACTACTTATACCTAAATTTCTTGGACGTACTTTGTGCTTCTATGATATATCCCCTACCCATCTAGGCTTGGTACCATATTCAATAAAGTGATGTCATTTCTATTGTTCGAATAGCGAGTAGGTATGTACTATTTACTTACAGGAAATTAACATTTGGGTGTATATCTAGTTTTGTAGGAAGTGGTTGCTAAGAGCTAAATAGTATAATGACGCTTTTACGATACGTTATATTTTATAGGATATAGGGTTTTTTACAAATATCTTATACCAAACTAGTTTGTATATTTATATTAAAATTTGCAAGTTGAAGTGGATAGGCAACATCGCTCGAAGAAACGATAACCGATGGGGAAGAAAAGCTCTTGAGTGGAGACTACGTACCGGAAGACGCAGCGTAGGTATGCCTTCCACTAGATGGACCGACGACATGTGAGAGTCGCGGGCATCCAGTGGATGCAGATGGCAGAATGTCGTTCAGTGTGGAGGTTAAAGAGGAAGGCCTATGTTCAGCAGTGGACGACTTCTGGCTGATGATGAAATTGAGTCACTGATTCTGTGGGAGAACAATTTTATTGCTATTTGATAGCATCATTTCTCCTGCAGATCCAAAGGAAATTATATAAAACATAAATATTTATATAGGTTACTAATAAACTGTTTTATGTAGGTACTTACGCTAAAACGAATTTCTCCTACTATAACATTCGTAAGTCTATATTTTAATCTTAGCCTCTTTCTCATATTGGCCGAGTTAGCATCGAGATAGTTTTTGCCCAATTTAACTTTTTCTCTTCAATTTGTGTATAAGTCTAGTTGAAATATTTAAATTTCATCAAAGTCAAATTCGTTTTACTGAAGGTCAATTGCTGATTATAGGTAGAGGAAAACGAGTAAATTATAAAAAGAAGAAATGAAATACCTATACGCGACTGCAAAACGTAGTCCATGACTAATTACAATGTAACAACCTTCGATATAATTATTCGAAGACAACCAGTAAGCGACCGAAGACCGACTACAAATAAGATCGAGTTAGGTTAGGAACCTACCTAATACCTACCGAAATCCGATGAAGATCAAAGGTTCGAGATGTCGGAATCGCAGTAATGAAATTATAGATACTTCGTCAAAATCGGTCTAACTATTTTGGTTCGTAATAATCATCACCATTTCAGCCATAGCACGTGGGTCAACTGCTAGCAGTTAGGACATAGGCTTCCTCCATCGATTTCCAGAAAGGCCGGTTGGAAGCTGCCTGCATCCAGCGTTTTCCTGCGGTATCTTTTAGGTCACCTGTCCATCTTATGGGTGGACGTTCTGCGCTGAATTTTGCGCATCTTTTATTTTATTTTTTTATTCTGTAATAGACTTGCGTTTGACCGCCAACTCGCCTCGCTATCTTGATATAAAAACGCTAACAAATACAAATACATACTTCCGTAAACATTTCCCTCCTATTTAAGCAGTCGGGTTAAAATACTCGTGAACGATATTTTTAACCGACTTTCAAAAAGGAAGAGGTTATCAATTCGACTGGTTTTTTAATGGTTTGTTATCTCAGTACATTCTACTAGGAGAACAGATTTTGATGATCCTTTTTTTTAAAAGCTAGTTTCCCGTGTGGTCCCATTTTAGTTTGGTCCAGTTCTGACACTTATTATAGAGAAAGAAAAAGAGAGTGGACTTGACCAAAAGGAGAACTAGAATGAATTTAAAATGGCAATCTGCCTCTGCCATTAGAAAAATAACAAATTCAGCTATCATGAGCTGTCCTATTTATTTATTTATTATATACACAAAACAAATTACAATCATACAAAACAATATCTTACAAAAATAGGTTCAGACCTGGATTGTAATGCAAAAATATGTACAAATTTAAAAACAAAATGAGAAGACATGGATGGGGTTAGTGCTTAACTATCGTCGTGTTGTTTTGTTTAGTGAATTTGCGTGTTATTTATTGAGATATTTGTCCATTCAAGTTCACAACAGAATGGACAGAATGGTGTTCAGACACTCTCTTTCTGAAGAGACTCTACGCATAAGTTTTTAATCAGTAACCACCAGCAGTCTGTTAGTAAAGAAGTTACATTATTTCGTTTGTACATTATGGCTGGTGAAGTAGGTAGTAGGTACGTCATGTCATCACGCAAAAAAATTATAAGCAAGCACTCGCTTGGGAAATGATGTCATCGCAAAAATGGTCTGTGGTCACATAAAAAACGTTACAATGAATTAAATATTGTTTTCACTTATCGCGCTTGTAAAGTTCTTATTCATGCCCGCTGTAAGCAGACTAAAACTGCTTTTATGCTCTAGTGCTTCGACCAAAATAAAATGAATGGACGGGCCCTAACCATTGAACTTGATCAGTAAAAACGAGTCAAAATCGTCGGACATATACTTCAACACCTAATTATAAAAATGTACAGTATATTTGTTACAAAAAATAGATATCGCTTTTATTTGTGTATTTACACTTCGGTAAAGCATACGAATTCATAATTTTGTCAGATGTTTCGTTATCGCGTATCAATAGACTCGTGTTTCACTTCCTACGGCTAGAGACCGACTGAAACGAAATGAGAGCTGGCGCTCATTTTGTAATCTTCAAAAATGCGCTTCTACTGGGCCCGTCCATTCATTTTATTTTGGTCGAAGCTCTAGTGCATAAAAGTCTGCTTTTTACGTAGTAGTGCAAAAATTTACATATGCTAGGTTTTTGAACTTAAAGTTTCGAAGAACGTAAGATCGTTTAGTAGTCGAAATAGTGAAAAATATTTTTATATATTTTTTAGCTTGGACAGGTTATAGCGCTTATATATTTTTAACCGACTTCCAAAAAAGGAGGAGGTTATCAATTAAACAGTTTTTTTTCTTATGTTTGTTACCTCAGAACTTTTGACTGGGTGAACCAATTTTGATAATTCTTTTTAATTTGAAAAATGTTGTGCTTTCCGTGTGGTCCTATTTTTTTTGTGGTCCTATTTGTGGTCAATTTGGTCCAGTTCTGACATTTTTATGAAGTTGTTTTTTACATTGATAATTATTTCTGAAAATAAGTCTTTATTTCCATCTATCCCGATACGGTACACATTACTCAGCTACACCAGTGTACTTATGTACCAACGTCTAAGCACTTAACTATCATTAGGTCTCATTGTTTATAGGCTAATTTAGTTATATTTATAACTAAGGGTCGGGTTCAGGTTGTTTATGGCTCCAATTTTCCGTAATAATTTAGAGGTTACTATCATTATGTCGTTGCAACTTGACAATAGAGCCACTGAAGTGGCCTTCGATAGAAATGTTAATAGTTTCCTTATAGGCATAATTTGATGCCGAAGGTGTGCCATTTTAGGTACCTAAGACACGAGACACATTCATAAGACGCCGGGCGTTCACTTTCAGAGCAAATTCAGTCTTATTGTTATTAACATACGATATAAATAAAGAGTCGCGGGCATCCAGTGGATGCCGATGGCAGGTTGTCGTTCAGTGAGCAGGTTAAAGGGGGAGGCCTATGTTCAGCAGTGGACGTCTTATGGCTGAAGATGATGATGATGATAAATAAAGAGACGCGTCACATGACAGCAGAAGATGAGGTGGGGGTTAAACGCAAGCCTTATATAAAAAAACTTGAGACACGTTCGCGACCTTTTATGTTTTGTATCTTATTAAATGGACGCTAAGGTTAAAATTATATTGAAGGCGAGTGTTTGCGTTTTAGTCTTAGTGTCTATAAAGCCACTAACTAACCAAAAGCTTCAAAATAAATAAAGGTAGGTACTGTACGCCAAAAATTTAAAAGCAAGGTAGTAAGACCGAAATTTTGACTATATCAGGTTATCAGTTAAAATAAAAAGTAACTAATAAACTTTCGCGATTAGAAATCTTAAATAAAATAATGCGCGATAAATCCTGTTAAACTTTTAAAACATAATAACCTTCTTTATTCTTTATTACAAATTATTCTTCATTCTTCGATACATATCCCTAACAGTAAAATATTTTAGGTTACCTACATAATATTAGGTACTCGGCAACGTATCTGTGATGCCTCTGGTGTTGCAGGTATCCATAGGCGACGGTGATCACTTACAATCAGGCGGCCCGTCAGCTTGTTTGCCACCCATGGCATTAAATAAAAATATAAAACTACTTAACTAAAACTAGGCCAGATTCGTTCCAGGATTTAGGTGTGTCGATTTCCACCATCGATTGAGCTGATCAAGCGCCTAGCTTGTAACAGGTTTTTTACATACCTACTATAAGAAATTTGTAGAAGAGAATTCATCTTTAGCCTTTCTTCGTCCATGTCGGGATCGGGACATAGGCTCCTAATTTCGTCCCAAACCTGTTAGCATCCAGTCGTGACCTGCGTGTTTTCGGATATTGTCAACCAAAAAGGCAACCCAGCTTTGGGATATTCGATTTTTTACCTCTTTCTCATCTCCAAAATCCAGCATAAGTTGCCCCAGGCATTCGGAAATCCTTTACTTTTAATATGTTGGTCATAATCTTGGTTTTGGACCGATTCATCGATTCTGAGTCCACTTTTCCCGACTCTCTCACTAGATCATCAATCGTTGCCAACATAATCAGGAATAGATTGGGAAAACCAGTGGCGGATTTACCAGCAGACTGAGTAGGCTGAAGCATGGGGTGGCAGATTTTAGGGCTGGCAGTTTTTTAATGTATTATAGGAATTTAAAAGATTTATATTAGTACCTAAATGTTATTAGGTCCACACAAACAATACATATGTATATTTCACCACTTAGTTTTTTCTGCAATTTGCGTAGTCGATCTTGAACTAGGTTATCGGATTGTAGAGATCGGTAGGGGTGGCAAAAAATTAATAGCCTGCAGGCGGCAAATGTGTAAATCCGTTGCGGATTTACACGGAAACAAGAATAGGTCGTCAGAAAATCATCAATTTGTGAAGTGTTCCCCTCCACATTTCTCCAACCTTTAACGTCACGTTTTAAGTTCTTGAAAATGTTCTCCATGGTCGCAATAAAAAGTTTTGCAGAAATGGACCTTGTCTCACTGTTCTGGCCAAGTGAAATGTTAATGTCTTTTCGTGCAGATTTACATTGGCAGTCTTGTGTTTATGTAGGTATTTTATCACCATGATGACGTATCTTTCATTTGCCTTACAGTCTGCCAAAGCATCGTCGACAGTCCAGACCTCACTCAAGTCAAACTTGTTGTCCTACTCAACGATCGTTATTGTGATAGTCTTTTGGTACTTGTAGCACTTTTTTCTACTTCCTTATTAATAAACGTGGAATAGTCTTGGAATAATTAAGCCGAGTTTTGTCTTTTTCTCTCTTTCAAATTTTGAACTCGATCGATAAAGTCAAAATGGGAGTTTTTATTCCAAGGCAACTCTACGTTTATTAGGGGTATTATATTTTGATAGTTTGCAGGTAGTCCCAAGTAGGTAAGTACTTATTGGATTTAAAGACTGCTTGTTCTCGTGGTTGAAAGGAGTTCAAATTGAGAATCACTCGTGTGAAAGGTTACCACCGTTTGAAATGTCCTGACCTAAAGGCGGATATTACGTAAAATATTCAGTTAAAAAAAAGCCCGGACAATTTAGTACCTATCTTGGTTAGTTTTTGAACGAAGATATTTGTTTTGTGTTAAGTTAGACGATTTTATAATTATATTTATTTAAGTTCCTATGTTTCTTTCACTTTTATTACATCGCGCTGGTTTAAAAAGCCGGACTAAGTTCGGACAAAGGTATGAAAGGACATGTACGGACAAATCTGGACGGATGGTTACCCTACTCATGTGAATAGTTTGTATACATGGGATAGTAGACTGATTGACCTACAGCTGTCTAATCGTTTGGATATGTTCTTTTTTATGGAGGAGTGTAAATACAGTATTATTCCAGCTGTCTGGTACCTACTTTAATTATAATTGTCTCTAGGAGACACCTTGTAAAATAATTTTGCCAGGGCTTCTTGCATTTTCTTGGATGATTATTTAATTTTGGAATGATGCCATCTTTACATGGAGGTCTTCGATTTAGAAGAAAATTACATAATATTAATTTTTGATGGGTCCGTGGGGGTCGGCCGCTTTAGAGCTTTATCGGGACTTGGCCAGGCAATTGGTGGAGGCGTCGGGTGTTCAGAATGCTGGCTTCTACTTCGGACAGAAATTGAGCATTGCCATTCTTGAATGGCAATTATATAATTTATTATGCAAAACTTATGAAACAGAAAATTTACGAAAACTTAAAATAACTTTATATAAAAACTTAAACTAAAAGACCATTAGTAGAGGGAAAGGTCCCCAGAATGCTGGCGGCATTGCTATCTTGATAGCAATGCAATGCGATCGCAAACCTTATCTCGGCGCGTTAAGGTTCGCGTTCGTGTGATTTTGCAAACTACGCCTATTCGAGCTCGCGGTTAGAGTTGGGCGTAAGGCCCCTGTATTCAAATGTAATTTTATTTATCATACTTACATTTTAATTAAAATAGCATTTACTTTTAAAAGATCTGGGTGTGCTTTATTGATTTCAAATTTTACTAAGATAACTATTTTCTTGTTTTCCAGATCGCGGGAGCTGATAAAGGGCGCGATCCTAGACAATGACTTCATGAAGAATCTGGAGATGACGCAGATCCGCGAGATCGTGGACTGCATGTACCCGGTAGAATATGCAGCAGGTAGCCTCATCATCAAGGAGGGCGATGTCGGCAGCATTGTGTACGTTATGGAAGGTCAGTGAAATTAATATTTTTCACAATATTACATCTGTCGGACACATAGCGACATCTAGTGTCGAGTATCGTTACTAGTTTTACATGTCAAGCAGCCGTTATAATTTGAGGATGCGGCAATAGCTAGGTCAACTACACCGCAGTTCGCAGCTGTCTCGCTAGAGGGCATACAAAAAGTTTACAACTGCTCGTCACTAGATGGTGGAAAATAAAATTAATTGATGTCACATCTAGTGATAAGTAGAAACGATAGAAGGTTTTAGTTCCTCTCAATTGTAATGTCTTTGTAGATGGCGCTACTTGTACAGCAGAATATTAGATAACTGCAATTTGGTCCTTACAACAAATTAATCATGATTATACATTTTTTGTGGAACAAACAATCTATTGAAATGGCTACATTACGTTATGATAACGACTTAAGATAGGTACTTAATTAATAAAAAATAATAGCGCGAAATTCATTCAACATGCAAGTTTTGCGAACAGTTAAGTTTTATCGTATTTTTACAATTATTGTGTAGGAAAAGTTTATAAAGTCACGGCAGGCCGCTTTTCCGCTTTCTCAAGCAACTCTAGCCGAAGTTATTTTCTAATCTCATAGGGAAAGTGGTCGTATACATTCGCGCTATACCTTGATGGTAATTTAAAGGAAACTATGTAGTATGCACTCAAGTAGATACCTTTTTCCATATAGGATGAGCGAAATTAATAGATCGTCTTGATGTGTCATATAATTGTAGTGAACAACCGTGATATAAATTATTATTTACGGGATATTTACCGTAGTAAGGTTGTGGATTGCGTCGATATTCGTAAGAGGACCAAAATAACAGATGCCTTAACTTTTTCTCTGAAAAGAAAATGGCAGTGGGCAGGTCACGTGGCCAGGTATAGAGACGACAGTGGACACTAAGGAGTGTAAAATGGAAAGGTCCGCCCGGCACGAGAGCGAGAGGCCGGCCACACGCCAGATGGTCCGATGATATACTAGATACAGCAGGACAAGATTGGCTAAACATAGCTAAAAATAAAGAAAAGTGGCTATCTTTGGAGGAGGCTTTTACCCATAGGGGGTTCATACAAAGTGTTAATTAAGTTTAGTTTATATAAGAATGTTCACATTTGTATGAAATTTAAATAAAGCTTTATTATTATTATTATGACACTTTATTTAATTACATTCTCGGGTCTAGCCCGGACATTTGGTAGGCATTGGTGGAGCCGAAGCCAACACCAAGAGGCCCTTTTGAATATAAAAAATACAATTATGGAATATGTATAAAAAGGAATATGAAACTATTGTACAGTATAGGATTAAAAAAGTCTGGGCTATTGAGGTGAACAACTTGTGGATGGAATAACAGATCTATAGAATGAGAAACGGCACCTGCCTTATCCTGTCTCATCTCAAAATATATTTAGGCAGGTGATGACTAGCCACCCACTGAATGGGCCCCCCATAAAGGCTGCCGTATCTTGGCGCCGGAGGGGCAACATCGGCGTGGGTGGCTTAGGGTGTAGAGAGGTGTGCTGCACTTTCACTAAGAGCTACTCGCGGCGTTATGCCCTTTAACACTTCCACCCTGGAGCTTAGGTTCTGAGCTCTTGCGGTTTCCACCCCTGGACGGCCGGTTAAGGCAAGCCAGGGGTCAGGGGTCTCATTTAGCCCCATGGAATCGGGGTACGCGGTTATTATTTTATTATTATTATTATAAGGTTGTGGAAGGAGCTCCCGATTTTTCGGCGTAGTTACAATCACCATGTTCACGGCAAGACAATCTCATAACTTTAGTAAACAACCGTGATAGTTTAAAACAGTGTTTTATGAGTGAGTACTATTAAAATATTGAAGAAACTACATAAATAATTATTAATATAAAAAACTGACTGCATGAAAATTGTAGAACTGGGGCCTTACCCCTAGCTCTATTTTTGCTAGCCCACTTTTGGTAGGTACCTGATAGGTACCTAAAATTAACCAACTTATTTAAGCTGCATCGTTTAAAAGCGTCTAACTTGAATAAACTAAAATCCGTTTTACTATTCGTGTGATTGTGATTATCGTTCATTCAAGTTAGACGCTTTTAAACGATGCGGCTTAAATTAGTTGGTTAGTTTTAGGTACCTATCAAGTACCTACCAAAAGTTGGCTCGCAAAAATAGAGCTAGGGGTAAGGCCCCTGGACCAAATTGAAACGGAACCACAAGGGAAGCACCAGCTTTCAAATAAAAAAATATTCACTACAATCAGTTCACCCAGTCGAAACTTCTGAGGTAACAAACACAAAAAAAAACAGTCGAATTGAGGACCTCCTCCTTTTTGGAAGTCGGTTAAAAACAACTAACTATGTAGGTCAGCAGAACAACCTACTGTTTCATATCTCCAGTCAAGCTACAAACAAAAACAGGTTTTAACTATCCAACATAAACAAAATGATGTGAACGCAATATTACAGAATATTAAGTTATTTCATAACATGTTTCTACATTCAACGCTAGTTGCGACAACTTACCTATGTTGCCGGTGTACAGGGTTATACAGAAAGGCTCTACCATGCCGAAAGAAGGGCATTGAGGCATGAGTAAATTGTACTATAGGGCTTATCAGTAAAAATAAAATACGCTCGAAAAGGGTTTCAGTATGATAATTATTTTGTACTAGTTTTATACAATATAACCTTCGAAAAATTAAACATAGAAGTTACAACGCGTAGAAATTTTATTATAGTCAATAAACATCCGCTGTTTCATATAATATAAACATTGCTGCATACAATTTATATCGAAACAAAACCAACCGTATATTTTTAAATTTACGGCTCAGCCGGTCTATTCTGCAAGCTAAGTGAACGCGCAAGTTGAAGTGATAAGCTAAGTGAACGTGTATTTTTCTTGTGATTACTATAGAGAAATGTCAAAATGTCGAGTGAACACCCTTGATTGTAGTCCCTTACAATTCGATATTTTGACATTTATCTGCAGAAATAAGCAAGAAAAAGTCTCACTCACTTAGCTTATCACTTCACTTGCGCGTTTACTTAGCTTGCAGAATAGACATACAGTTCTTTAATGCCTGTTCTATTTGCACAACACTCAAAATGCGCATCGTCAATCGTCGTTGAGCAAACGAGGCGGCGATTATGTCTGAATCGCAAGTGAGAACTTCTCTCCTGTGAGAAAGAGTAAATTTTCTCTTTCTCTCTTGTTGGTCAGACGGTGGTTCATCAGCTATGTTGACGTGTCTGTTATGGCTCTTACGATGTGTTACATCTTGTGCAAC
Source organism: Agriopis leucophaearia (assembly GCA_949125355.1). NCBI lineage: Eukaryota > Metazoa > Arthropoda > Insecta > Lepidoptera > Geometridae > Agriopis > Agriopis leucophaearia. The sequence continues at coordinate 9,634,631 of OX421276.1, read as the reverse complement.
TATCGCGTGACTGTGGATCCAATCTGGCTGCGTATTGATTGAGTCCAGCCAGATTGAGTATTGCCGCGATTGTATTTTTTTGATCGAGGTATATAAGTCATTCTATTCTGTTCTTGACGAGGTATGACAAGGGTAATCGCATTTTCATTTACTTTAATTATGGAACAGCTTGTTTTTTAACCGACTTCCAAAAATGAGGGTTCTTAATTCGACTGGTTTTTTTTTTAAATGTTTGTTACCTCAGAACTTTCGACTGGGTGAATCGATTTTAATGATTTTTTTTTTATTTGAAAGCTGGTGCTTCCCGTGTGGTGGTTTTCTCCAGTTCTGACATTTTTATGAAGTCGGTTTTTTATATTGGTAATTCACGATCAAATTGTTCGTAATGTCGAGTGCGATGACCTCCTTTCGGTTTAGGATCACCGTTCGTGTAACCCACTACTAATACTTTCGATATCTTTCATCCGTCCGCATGATGCAATTTTACTTCTTGGCATTTCACCAAAACCGGTTCAGCACAAATAGGAAATAAAGAGAAAAACAAATCATGAGTGAATCGGTTTCTTCTAGGCAAGCGTGCTCCATCGAGAACGCATTATCGATTAAAATCTGCGGTCAAACGCAAACCTATTCTTAAATAAAAAAAAAAGTATACGAGTGTGAATACGTAAAAATTAAAAAGGGGTTTGTACCCATATTAAATTTTTCCGTAACAAATAGCGGAAACTCAGCAAAACCTACTAGGTACGTACGTCCGATTAAAAAACTGACAAAGACACTTTTTTTCTCACAACGCGTGCTGAAGCGGCGACCTTGGGATTCAAGACCTTGTCGACTTTTTGTCGAGATCTCATAACGATGACGTCATGATCTCATTGTGATCGTGCCTTATTTTGGAGTATGCGGAGTGAAAGTCAGATAGTCGCCGTCTCTCGCAGCGTCACGACTTCAGGGGCGTATTGCAACTTATAAAAAACACTTATAATAATCTTACATTAAAGTTTATCTCACTCTTTTGGATAGTGAGAGAGCAAGACAAAATTCAATTTAAGATTAAAATAAGAATGTTTTTGAGGTTGTGGTCCCCCAGAGTCGTCAACACGCCTACACAAAATTCAATAAAAACAGCGTTACACAATAACAATGCACTATACTTAGAAAAACGTTTAAACTTTTCTACGATTCTTATGTCTATTGCACACGATGCATCGAAATTGCGCAGGGGTTCCATTTTTAAATCACTCGTAGGACTTTTTCTATTCGCACACGCAAATAATCACCAGTGATTTCAAATAATAAGTGGTTTGGTATTTTCGAATCGCTCGAATTCTGGGTTGCCGTAGTTCTGTCAGACTTTCTATCGATCACTCGTAGAGTTGAGTGATATGACTTGTTCAAAAATATGACTTTTGGGAATTTCGTTCGCAAGTAAATCACATCGCATGAAAAAGTCCTACAAGTGATTCAAAAATAGTGCCACAGGAATTGTACCATGTGTAACACAGATACAGTCAGCAATCAGTGACGACAGAAAAATATATGATTTTATTGTCTCAATGTCACTTTCAAGTGAAATCATTGCCTAAAGAGATTTAACATTTTATATCTCAAGATGATGCTGCTGTGTATTGCCGCGTAGGGTTTAAACAGTCGAAGTCTTCAATTCCAAGTGGCATTCAACTGTTAAGGGCACGAGTGACGCTTACCATCAGGCGCGCGACTTGATTGTCTCGTCTCGTCTCTCTTGAGCGACAAATAACAAAAAATAAATCTAAGTACAAGAAGAATGATAAGCGATGGTGGCCGAGCGATAGCATATGCGCTTTACAATCTAACGGCACCCGGTTCGATTCATGACCCTGCACCAATCATTTAAATAAATTATCTGCTGTTTCGATGTCATTGCTCAAAAACGGTGAAGGAAAACATCAGAGGAAACCGGTATTTCCGAGAACCTCAATAGTTCAATGACATAATGTCATTCACCAAAATGCACTGGGTCAGTGTATAGTGCAGAGGTTCCCAGACGTTTTTTCTCATAGACCACTTTCAAAATTTAGCTGGTTCCGTTGGACCCCCAGAAGCTACATTTCAACCATATTCCCAAAACTCGACAAAAACGTAGACCCCCGTCGAGTCTCCCGTGAACACCTGGGGGTCTACCTAGACCACTTTGGGAACCTCTGGCATAGTGGATTAGAGAGTCCATCCTCTATTTCTAAGAGAATGCCTGTGTACCAGCAGTGGGAACATGATAGGCAGATAATGATGATCATAACAACAATGATTATTATTAGTACAAAAGGAGATATAGGTTGTTGAAAAATTTCCGCGTTTTCACGGAAATTATGTCAGTTTCATGCTTATTAATGATTATTAATAACCCTTTCATCATCCTCCTAGCCTCTACCGCAATGGTACCGTTAGTGAAGATGGCTCCTTAATGATAATGTCTTGCGGTCAAAATGATGAACATTACAGTTTAACGACGCGTGAAATAGTTAAAAACTTTTCATAAGGTTTTATTGTTGAAATTAATAATGGATTTAGGATTTCTTTACCTGCATTTTGCCAAATTTAATCACGATTTGTTAAGTCGTTCAGTCGAGAAAAATCTAATAGACACCACCGTACGTACGTACCAAGTTACTCGTATTGTCACGATATTTTATGTTCAAACTCTCAGATCAGTTTCAAACCCTTCGGTTTTTTCCATTTTTTTTTTCTTTTAATGATACTGAGTGACGGGACGAGCGAAGTCGCTCGCCTGATGGCTCTTCACGCTTGCACATAACATCTCAACGCCATTCAGAATTTTGAACTTCAACAGTTCAAACCCTATAATAATAATCCCTATAATTTGGACTAATTCAAACGAGGGGTGAATAGAGTCCTCAAAGGTTGGCAACGCACTGACAATACCCGGGTATTGTAGTATTATAATTAAAACAATTTGAAAACAAGGAAAGAAACCATCTGCCTCTTATATCTCCATTATGTTATCAAAAGGTCGAGTTGTGTTAAGTGATAACCTGCTTTATCGCTTTTAGACCAAAGACCAGTTTAATATCAAAATAGACGTTAACATTGGTCATTAAATAGATTCCTACAAAAACACGCACGGTTGTAAAAAATGTAAACGTTGAGCAAACGAAAATAAAATTTAACTAACCAACACAAACAAAATAAAATTTTGCCCAATTGATAAAATATGGATAAGCATAATGATTTGAAAATATCTTAACAAAACCTACATCAGACCTACATGTATCATGTATCATCGGATCTGCATGATCTAATTTCCTCCTGCCCATTTTTCTACCAGACTGCCAGAGTGGGAACGAAAAATCGACACCGCTTTAACATGCTTTATGGTTGATATTCCGAAAACCCGTACGAACCGCTTTGATTCTACTTTTAGTGTGCGAACTGTTAGTATTTGGAATCACATCATCAGCCAATTAACGTCCACTGTTGGACAAGGCCTCCCTCATGGAGGGGTGTTGCCATAATCCCCACGCTTGGCAGGCGGCTTTGGTAGTATTTGGAATGCGCTGCCTGAATGGGTGTTCCCCGATAGTTACAATCTTCAAATCACAAGTGAACCGGCTTTTTCCTGACAAGCGTGCTCCATCGTAGACCGCATCATCGCTTAACATCAGGCAAGTTGGCGGTCAAACACAAGCCTATTTCTAAATATAAAAGAAATTCATGTAGCGTTTGGTATTGACTGTAGTGGCCTCGGCAAGTTCAGCAAAAAGCCAAGCAAACGGCTGCCACAGGGAACCCTTTTTCACCAACTTCAAATAAGGAGAGGGTTGTCAATTCGTTTTATTTTAATCCTAAAAATAGTTATAGATACATACATACTTATTCAGTTTCATAAGTACCCATCATAGTTATTGTTAGCAATTTCAACACCAGATCTTGTAAATTACCTCATTGTAGCAATAGCAAATGTGGCAATGCGCAATTTTCGATTGGTCTCTGGCGTTTACGTAGATTGTGCTCACTTTGGACAGTATAATATTGGCCAATGTAGACAGATACATTATTCATAACTATTGGGATTACTAGTTATTCAGTGTCCAAGAGGTTGAATGCAATGTTTTTTATCTTCATGAATTTTTAGGGACTTTTGGAATTCAAGTCTACGCCAGTCTCATTATATAGATATTATATTTATACACACAATAATGGAAATGTAATTAGTAATTTCTCCTTCTTTTTTGTCTATTCGAGACCTTTTTGGTCTTGCAGATAAAAATTTAACGAGAATATTTTTTCTGCCTATCTTTAAGTTTTATTTAACTATTCATAAAATATAATGTCTGCCGAGTATTCGCCATTTAAATTCGAAAGCTATTAACTTTTCTCACTTTTACTAACGTATCTGTATTTACTTCTTACTACACTACTATGGATATAGCATCACATTGCAAATGTTCAAATGTTAATGTTTAATTTTACATATCTCACTTTCTATCGTTAAATGTTATTTCTGAGATGATTCCATGAATACGATTGTAACAGGGATTCACGGAACGGAACTAAGCAAAAAGGAGGTCATCGTACTCATCATTATTTAAAAAAAAACATAGGAGCAACCATGAAATCCTGTACCCGTACTGGTAGTCGTTGGGAATGATACTCTCGAAGTTGTTGACCATTATAACTACAGAACTAGGTAGGTCCATCTTAGGCAAAAAGGTTGCCCGAGGAACCCAACTCGGAATTTTCTCAAATGCTGGCCGTATACGAGAAAATTCCGTGACATTTCCTCGTCAAAAATACCACAGTGCCTAAAGACAAGGTATTTAACCAGTGTGCGTTGCCAGTGATGGCTTATGGAATGTATATAGAGTTGCACAGTGGACAACGGAGAAAGCTATTAAACCACTAGTATAGCCAGATGGTGAAATAAAAAATTTAAACCCAGTGTTGCTACTATTTTTGCTTAACTAGGAACCCTACAATGATAGGTACTGTGATGAGCATATGATATACGTACGGTTAAAAACCGGAACTAAAAAGCAGATCCATTGGCAAAAAGTTGCGGCGAAAAAAGCGGTAAATAGGTGTGTCTAGCATCACTGGCCGTCAGTTACTAACTATGTGTATGCATAAAACAAGGCGCGTGCAAAAGCTAGCTCCAATAACTGGTGCATGCCAAATCGGTCGCGGTGTTTGTCTCGACGCATGCATTCTGCCAGAGTGACCATGCGGAACGATTTCACCCATCTGCTGCGAGCAAGCATGCTAGGTAGGGCTGCTGTGTGTTTTCATTAGAGATCGGGGTAAAACCATTTTAACCGACTTCAAATTAGTCTTCAATATTTTTATCATGTTTGTTACCTCGGAGCTCTGTCATAATAATACTTTTAAATGTTATCAAAATCGTTTCAGAAGTGTAATTTTTAAATCAAAATAATTGGAAAAAATACGTCATTCAAGTTACTAATTTTAAAATAGGTTTTTTTTAATTTGATAAGTTTATTTTCTCTACAAATAGAATAGACATTGACAAAAAAAGCATTTTTTATTACATATTAATTTTCAGTTTAAAGCATGTCTCGTAATTATGAGCAAATATGATAATAAAACAAGCAGATCACATTAAAAACCAACTTCAAAAATATATGAGAAACGTAATAAATGCCTATGTAATTTGAGAGTGGTGAGTGGTGACTGACTGACTTGGTGACAATGGGACCAAATTGGCAGTATACTCTACCGAACAAAAAAAGATAATTCGGTCAGCAGTTTGCGGAGAAATCAGTGAACATACATAAAAAATAAATATACAGTGGAAAACAAAACCATCCTCTTTTTTGTCGTGATTGTGTAGCAGCAGGCAAGAATACTCGTCCGCCACTTTCTCTACTTCACCCCCTCAATACATAAAAACTTCTATTTCACTAAATTTGGCATGCAATTTTGCATCATGAGGAAAAACACATAATATTTCTTTATCGCGGAAAATACAGAAAAAGTAAAAAATGGCAAAGCCACAACAACAAGGTATGAAAAGTTGTGATACCAAAACCTTATCGTCCAATTTTTTTATTCAAATGTCAATTAAAATTTTCTGGACACAGACTCTAAATTCACATTCATGCTTCAATTTAGTCTCTTGTGGTCAATTTAAATTACAGTCTAAGCTTTCTATTTATAGTAGCCATCCAATCCAATCCAAGCGCAGTTGACTAATAGGTACAAACACATCAAGAATAAAATATTTCAGAAGGAATTACTTCTGTCTTGGTCTTCGGGTTCAAGGGCATTGAAGCGATACCAACCTGGTCAAGTTCAAAGCAGCTAAGGTACAGGCACGTCTGTTCTCCGTCAAAAGGACGCCATTCCATCTGGCTCCTACTTTCCGGGATCCATTCCGATAACTAGACCGGCTTGAGCCCTAGGGCGTAGCTCTGACATCTACTCTCAATTTCGGCTCATATATTGAGAAAAAAAAGACAATTAGCTGCCAAAAAACTGGGTATCCTCTGGAAGGTGCGACGATACTTCACGTCGAAACAGACTTGTATTAAGCACAAGTTGAGTCACATATGGAGTACTGCTCGCAGCTTTGGGATGAATCAGCCAATTACCAGCTTGAAGGGTCGGAGGAGAGGAAACGTGGCAAGAAGCTTATCAGCAACGAATCCTTAGTCCAGACTATAGTCTGTCCATTATGTTAATCGATTTTTTACAACTCATACGAAGTGGACGCATCTAGTAAATTATCCCATACAAATAAATATGTTTGATCTAGCATTAATTCTTTACATACGTCAACTTGAAAGCCAAGTTGATTTAGGTACGTCAGCTTAAATTGCTCAAAGTTAAGTTTCTTATTGGCGTGAAAAATTTGTAAATGTACCCGTACATACAGTTTTAGCGTTAAGCAATTTAGTGGTATAGTGAAAAAAGGTAGGGAAAACATACAAATGGAGACATTTGAACACGAACGAAAATTCTAAGGCTAATCTCCCTTGTTTTTCTGATCTAAGATCCGATCCAACTCGAATGAACTTTAAGATTACCCTGCCGATTTCTAATTGAGCTATTACGGTTATATTAGAAGCCAAATTGTGGTCATTTGTTGTGTTGCCAGATAGTTTTAAAATACTTTTTAATCACAGATAAAATATTGTTTATAGCAGTAAGCTACTAAGGTTCTCTGTTTCCCTGTATCTACGTGTTTTTATTTTTGGGGATTCTTCTAGATAACTAGACGAAACACATTGTACCATTTTAACTAAATTTGACTCTCTGAAACATTTTCAGCCATCATTTTGTCACATATTGTAATGAAAAGAGCCGTAGATAGTTCAAGTTTAATCATATTGTGTTTAGCTTAGTACTTTTCCATTGTTTATATTTTTAACATGCTGCAAGCCTAGCACGGGCCGTGGACAAATTGTCTTTCCATCGTTTTTATCCACGCGTAGACGTGACAAAGCTAGGATATGGTTACGTTTGTCTTTTTCTCGCGGGATATAAACGGTGGAAATATATTTTGTTCATGATCCATGTTAGGCCTGCTGGGGTTGATATTAAAGTCTTATTTAGGCATTGTTGGCATATTTGATAAAGTTTTTTATATATACATATTATGTTTGTTACCTCATAACTCCTTCATTTATAAACCAATTTGGAAAGTTCTTTGAATTAGTGAAGTTATTTGAATGTATATACTTTCAGATTGGTCCCATAGAAATTTGTTCATCAGTTTAACTTTTTAATCAAAAATAATAGAATAAATATGACATGTCATCCAACTAAACGAAATTGCGTATTTACTAGTTTTATAAAGACGGTATAAGAAAATATTTTTAACACTGTTTTAAACTATCACGGTTGTTCACTAAAGTTATATGATTTTTTACGGGATATTTACCGTGGTAAGGTTGTCTTCCCGTGAACATGGTGCATGTAACTGCGTCGAAATTTCAGGAGCTCCTTCCACAACCTTACCACGGTAAATATCCCGTAAATAATCATATAACTTTAATATTTGTAATGCCTATTTAAAGAAAAATATTTTAAACCTTGAAAATATCGACTAATCTTGCAAGTCTTGCAACTGGCAACATTGTCATTTCTCAAAGTGCAATCTACCATAATTGGAAAGGTTAGTAAAGCACCTTGTAATTATAATCAGTGAGAACGAAACGAAAGTTCTGGTAAAAGTAGAAATGAGCGACGATCTTCAAACTGATTTCGATTGTGACGTAACAACTCGTGGATGCGGTTTGGAAATTACTTTGAATTTCATATTTAATAAGTGCTAATGGTTTTACAATCAGACGCTTATTCATAATGACAATGATATTTATATCTTGTAGATGAATTTTAATTGGTATCCATTTATCTTCAAGATACGACTTAAACAGGGCTACGCGGAAATGGTGTACTAGCCGAAAGGGGTCCATAATACTCATAATTGAGAACAACTGTTATTATGGGACCAACCCCGAAATCGCGAAAAAATATCAGCTGTTTCATAAAAGACGGTCATTCGATCGTCACTCGGTCTGCGATGAATTTTTAGCTGGTTTTAAGAGCCCTGACATTTTTTGACGAAAAAAACTGTATTTTGACTGGATTCTGATAGAAAGATCTATAGAATATTCAATTTCGGTAATAAATAATCAGATTTTTTAAAATATTGAAAATAACAGCTTAAAATTTAAGAAAAACTCAACATAATATCTATTTATCAGCCAATTTACAAAAGTTGTTTTTCGTAAAACTCTTTGAGGAAAAGTTTAAAAGGGAATTCCGTTGAATTACTGACACAAAACAAACAATTTTAATGTTAAGGTTTACTTGTTTATTATTCATCTTCTTGACAATTACGGCTTTATTTTATGCCCGAAAATGAGGTACGTTTGCATTTTTCAACACAGCTCTTAACATTTATAAGGTATATTGACAATGACCTTCGCAAATTTTTTGTTGGGCAGCACAAAGTCATACAGGACAATCGGAAATGAATATTGTATGTATCAACCTGTCAACGTTTCATCACTTCACTATACTAATATTATAAATAAGAAGTGTGTTTGTTTATTCCTCTTCCATGCATCAACAGATTACCAGTATGATGTGATTACCGGTATGACGTGTTGTTTTTACTATCTTTTATTCAACTTGCCTTGTAGTTTAGTAATCTTGCAACTGAATTTTAAAACAGTTCTCCCCGACTGATTAACCTGAAATTTTGCATACACGTTTAGTTGGATGAAAATGCATGGTTAGCTAAATGACGTCATTCTAAATCCAATATGGTGGACTCCATATGATGGCGGACCAGTTATTTTTTATGCACTATGATATGGGTATCAAATGAATGGGTTTGCTAAGAAGAATCCAAAAATTAAAAAGAGGTCATACTAAAGACAGAAAAGGCAAAAAGCGAGTAAAAAAAAAATAGAGATAATTTGTGTTGGTAATGTCCTTAACAGAGACATATAGTTAGAGGGCCGGAGTGTGACGTGGGATACTTTTTAGCCCCGAAAATGCTGCTCGATGGCAAGCGCATAATTTGAAAATGGCTATTTTTTTATGTTCGTAATAGAACGAATAAGGTTTTAGAGGAAAACATTAGAAAACTTGCCCGAAAAATTATTAGGTTTGAGAAAAAAAAAATTGTTTCTATGGGATTTTTGTTTAAACTTAAGACCATAACTCCGACAAATGTATTTGGACAGGACGTCTGTCGGTTTAGCTAGTTTTTAATAATGCTGATATAGCAGAAGTCAAAGTTTAAGTGTATTCAATTCCAAATACTTTTATTTAAGGAAATTTCCGCTGTAATGTCGGTATCTTATTCTACACATAGTGATCTTAGTTGGTTAGTTCTGCTAATATTATGTTCTTTTACATGGATATGGTATTTGTCTCAGCATATAAAGAAACCGTCATGGTTTTGTCTCTAACAAAACAAGAAAAATTGTTAAAATCTTTTATGCTTATTAGTTGCACTAGTCACAGTTTTCTTCCGGAAAACACCTAACTTTTCGGAAAAGGAAACGATATACGATTTATGTTATTTGATTTTTCATAATATAATTTGCATTGTTTTAAAGAGTGTGCTTTTAAGGTCACGTACACCTACACGGGCCTAAAATGCCTATTGTTTTTTAAAGTGAAGTTAAGCCCTTATCATCTACCTACTAGGCGACGTTTTAAGATTACTACCTAAATGAGGTATGGGAAACCTTTATAAATTTATGAGTCAAACTTAGAATGTTAAAGAAGTCGCGGGTCGTAGATGATCCGTGTTTGTAAACAAAAAACAATCAACTCCATTTGGATGATGTGTCGCACCCTTTTCTACATCACTTTTCATGGAGAAGCAAAAAAGATTAAAACAGCTATATATATTCTTAAAGTAAGTATTTATTTATAATGTCCCAGATATTCTTATCAGAAAATTTATTAGAAAATTGCTCCAACAGAAATTTGAGTTCTCCAGCATATTGAGTGTAAGCAAACAATATTTTCGTTATTAGGTAGTGTTGAAAAATTATAAGAACTTCTAGGAGGTCTAAGGAGACTTTTGTCTTCTTCCTAGGAGTGTGCGTTGCTCATACATGACCTATATAAAAAAAACTTGGTAAGAACGTTATAAATCCATAAACAAAACCACTGATTGTAACATTAATAAATAAATAATAAATAAATATCTGGGACATTTTTCACACACGGTCATGTGACCCCAAACTAAGCAAAGCTTGTAATATGGCTGCCAGAGACTGATATACGTACATATATATTTTTAAATACATACTTCAATAGATATTAACACCCAGACATAGAACAAACACAAATGTTCATCACACAAATGTTTGTCCTAGATGGGAATCGAACCCACGCCCCCAAGCACAGAAGTTAGGTTTAATACCAACTGAGCCACCGGGGCAGTCAACATTGATAGTAGTATTTACAAGTATCTTGCGTTCTATTCAAGTTCAAAAGTGTCTTTTCCGAAACACATCGTTGAATAGCCGTAGTTCTTCACTTATTATTTCCAAATGAACAATAGATAAGTAAGTAGACGGCATGCGGGCATTCTCCCCCTCTGATAATTCATTTTAGTTGCCATATTAATGGGTGACGCACTCACGTCTCCATACAAAATTATATCAATTGTGATTTTAAAATTCTTTGCATCTCGTACGTTATTGAATAACAGTCACATTTCCTTCATTATCAAGGACATAATTTTACACAAAAACACGTTTTACTACCTTTGTACCTTTATCTATGAAACATAAATACGTATTATGTAGTAGAAAAACTTTTGGATATCGCAAAAAGTCTTAGGAGAGACAATGGCCATGAATAAACATACGCTGGTTCTTGCTACAACTATCTTGTTCACATATTTTTTAAGCAGGAAAAGATTTTTTTTAATTTCCACATAGTGATATTTTACCACAGATTTTACCTCCTAAAATATTATAAGTATACCAAAAACATATAAAACTTAAATGGACGTACGGATAGCGAGCTTTTAAGGATTAAAAAATCTTCTCATACTCTTGCGTAATCTTCAACATATATTTTTCAGATCATACTAGTAAAATAATCACTATAACTAGGATAGTGTGCATACAACGGTAGTAATTTTACACATCTTTTTAAAACGCGCTGCAGTTATGCAATTTTGATTCAGGAATCATGATTATAAAGTGAACCAAGCGGTGTTTTTTACATCCATTGCTGTGCGCATGTGCATGAAATTAATAATAGTTTTTGATTTACACCGGTGGTCTGCAATAAACTAAGTAATTACTAGGGAATTGTTCTTAATACTATGAATTTTAACATATAAAATATGATGTTTTGCCTGCCTTGCAAAACTATTGCGTCACTGACAAATTTACATACTCTTTTGTATATAACTCTGTCTTAATAATACCAGTTAAAATTTATTCGACTTTTATTATACAATCTTGCTCTTCCAATAGCACATTTTCCCAAATTGTTAGTGGTTAAACTGCGTTTTAATAATTCAATCAATTGGTTTTCATTCGCTTCACTGGATGTCATTAGCTATTGTGGTTTCTCCGATTAATGTTGCACCAGTTAATATGTTTTCGCTTTCTCGTCCGTTTACTTCTGCGTTACTTTTTGAACTATGTATAAACACTAAAGTTAAATGATTATTTACGGGATATTTACCGTGGTAAGGTTGTGGAAGGAGCTCCCGATATTTCGGCGCAGTTACATGCACCATGTTCACGGGAAGACTGGATAATCATTTAACTTTAGTGAACAACCGTGATAGTTTAAAACAGTGTTTATGTATAAACAGTAAAAAAAACGAATTTTTTTTTTTTTTTTTTTTATTAAAATATCACTCCACAGACACCGGGGTCCGTGACTTTTGTTACATTTTACTACTATTTTGTTAACTTTAACGAATTTACATTACACAATACAGGGAGAGGAAGTTAGTTATACTTAATCTAAGGTTAAAAAAAAACAAATTATATTGACGAAGTTAACAATTCTATCCGTTTTTTTTCCATTGTTTAAATAGCTTTGTCGTCTTGTTTCTTACATTTGTAGTGTCATTCAGACCTTCCTACCTAAAAAACTCTAGCCACTTAGTTTATAGAAACATATCTCATGGTTGCACTCGGATCGTAAAACTCTCACGTCATTACCCCTCTTAATACTTTTGCTTGAAAATTTTTGAAATATTTTTTTATGCTACCCACTACGGCGTTATTGTTATGAACTTCGTGACCATTTTGTAGTTCAAAATCTTGATAACGCAGTTCTTCGGCTTAATTGCTTCGGTAATTTAAGTATAGATCGATAAAAACTAGTCAGACCAGGTGAGTTGACCTTCTAAATTTAACATTTGATAAATTTGCCACCGATTCGGTCTTGAGCGTTACCTTGCAGTGTTTTTATGTTTGCCTTTTGAATTTGTGATAGTTTTTATATCTTCCGGGCGGGAAAAAAATCTATTTTTATCTTAAAAGCCGGGAAAAAATCTATTTTTATCTCAAAAGCTAATAATATCCGGTTGTCTTCGTCAACTTTCTGCTCACTAAGTGAGAATAGAAGTATTTATACTTAATTAATATTATTAGATTACTTACATACTGAAAGAAAGTTTATAAATACACATATTTGAATTATGCAATACCAATTTTTTTACAATCCGATCTCGGTTTCATACAATTGGATTTTTTATAGAAGTTATTCCAACAAATATAATATGTAAAGCCATAAAATCTTTCATTATAAAAACTATGGAACACTTGATTACTTAGTTGATTCAGCTGGTTAAATATTGTTTCAAGTTATTAAAAGTACGGATGCGTTGGTTTTTAATTTATATTTTGATAACTTTCTTTTGTCTAGAGCTTAGCTTTACCGCTTGTATCCTCTAGGATCAAAATCAGAAGGTTCAACACCGTCTGGCCCACCTTTTGTAATATGAACTTGGAGCTTTTATTATTCAGGTAGGTACATTTTGTCCCATTCTGTTGTATAAGTTTCTCTCGCTCTCACGTCAACAGCTGCGGTGCGCAGGAGTAGATCCAAGACTAGACAGTAAGCGGAGCGGCGCGCTCGTGATTGGTCGCTTTTACCGCGTCGCGTGAATTTATAATAGTCGCGATCGTCACGAGTGAAGCATTGTGCATTATGTTTAGATCTTTTGTTTATTAAATGCTTTTTTCTTAATTCTTAAATAATGGTAATGTGTACGTGACGTGAAGAAAGTGTTATTTTTTCATATGTGGCAGCTGTCATTGCATTTGGATTTGGAGGGATCATTGCACCTGGATTTTGGATTTGCGAATGATACTACAAAACTTTGAACTTCTTTGCTATCAACATCAATCATTTTTCTATTGCGTTTTTAAACATTGAAAAAGCATTAACAACTTATCATTTGCCATTGAAGTTTATAAACTTAGAACTTCAAATATCACCGATGACTAATATTCCAGTTTCAATTCAAGCAGTGTCCTTTTCTGTACAAATTGAAAGTACCGAAACCGAAGGCTTGCACAAGGTTGCAAGATTTGTGAGACTTGCAAGTCGTTTCGCGTGCACTACCCGTGCTGTGAAAGTATTTTGACTGTTTTAAAGAAAATATTTTAGCATACTAATGTCAAAGCGAGCTTTCTATGTCTGCCTTAGGTCGATTCTGTGATACAAGTAGACGATATGGTCATCATGACATCATTGTAGTGTTATGATTCTTTCGGTGGCTCTGTAACAGATCCTTATACGACAGTTTGAAATATTGCGTTTATTTTAAATGTTATGATGGAATTATTTACGGAGGAAGGTTGCTGAAGCAATGATACAATCTATTAATTCCTTCATTACAAAAAATATTTTTTATGCGGCCATAGTCATGTACAAAACTATATACTTACAAAAAATATAAAAAATACCACTGATTCATTACGAAATGTCTAAAACTACTTGACATATGAAACTGAATCTTTACAGATAGCATCCTTATGGGATGTAGTATTGTATAACTCTGTGAAAGGACCAAATTAAAAGAGGCAAAGAAATGAAAAATATAAGCGCACGAACTCGCGTACAACAGAGAGTGTAGGTACCTACCATAAGTATGACTAATTGTCTAATAAATAGATATGATACGATTCGTATTTAGTGTGTTTCTGCTTCTCTGCTAAACCAGTTTTTCTATTATGTACTAAAGTATTATACTGGACCAAATCAATGGGTATTTGCATAATTAACAGTTTGTTGTAATGCAAGGCGTACCTTGTTGAATTATTGAAATTACTATGCCGATTCCAATTTTTCATTCCAATCCAAATATTTATTATTATTTATAATCTCTCGTAGACAAGTTTCCTAAATTATACCTATTTTAGTTCCATGACTTATTAGACTTACCTACTTAATTAGACCCTTTTGCAAAATCTATAGCAATTTTTAGCTGATCTCTACAAGGAATCTACCTGCAAAATTTCAGCTTCAAATAGCTTTCGAGATTTCGTTATGAGTCAGCTAGTCAGTAAGTTAAGGGTATTTCTATATATAACATACATGCATATATAGTTTTATATAAGCTAAATATATATATATGTATGTATGTAATATATTATTATGATACTAAGCCATATACATTAGATCAGCTCATGGAATTGGCGTGGTATATTGTCACGTTTCTCTATTCAAACATAGATTAGAAAGTGGTATTGATAATATCACATCTACGTCAGTGGTTACACTTTGATGTGCATGTTTAACAATACAACAAATGTTATTATTATTATTATGATATAAATTTGGATAATGTTCTAGTTAAAATTTTACTCCTCCATCCCGTAATATTAACGCTACATTATCCATATCTACCACGACAGTTTATCCTTTTAGGTATGTCTTTAGTTTTTTAACTTTCTGTAATTTTTCTCTATTTTGACTTTAGTTTTCTTTCAATCCTATCGGTGATTTCTGTTCATAGCAATTCGTCTTATTAAACGAAAATATTTTCATTTTTAGTTTACTACATATATAACAATATTATGCCTGTGAGATTAATAAATGCGAAGAAAAAAAAATTGACAGCATAAATACCCACTACAGTCTGCTGCTACCTATATTGATTTTGATAACTGCAGTAACATTTAAAAAAGCAGAATGAAAACATTTTTTGTAATTTTTTACTGCAGTGCGTTAGAGTTAAAATTTACTATTCCTCAAAAAAATTACAATGCTATGGCAACTGTCAGACGAATTCTCTCAGCAACTGCACTGTAGAGGTGAATATGTATTAGAATTTGTTTATAAGGGCCATTTGTCTGCAGTTCGTGAATGAGCTTCTGGAAGGATTGAAAATGACTGGCACAGGTATAGGTACTCATAGATCTACTATGAAGAAATGTTGACCTTGCTTGTCTAATAATCACATACCATGAACGACTATGATGTTATCAGAAATAACTATTCTAACAGTAACTATTACAACAGTTGACAGACCATGGAAAGTTTCATGTTTTGTCAATGTGGAAATAACGCA
This sequence comes from Agriopis leucophaearia, assembly GCA_949125355.1. Lineage (NCBI taxonomy): Eukaryota > Metazoa > Arthropoda > Insecta > Lepidoptera > Geometridae > Agriopis > Agriopis leucophaearia. Next base: position 9,618,586 of record OX421276.1, on the reverse strand, counting down.
ATGCTAGATCCATTTATAATATTATTATGTTCGAGTAAAATAACTATACAATACTGTGTAGAGCAAGTGATTTTATGGTTCTGAATAAGTAGTTACTTATAAATAATATATTTTTTTTCTATAATTTATCGGAAATCATTTTGTTAAATCAACTAACTAATACAACGACAATGAATTAATCATTGATCCAAAAAAAGCAGTAATAAATGTCAAAAACCGACTTCAAAATTATAAGTAAACGTTCAAACACAATTCGAACAATATTATTGTAGCTGGTTAAGAAAGGACTAAGCCAAAGTTAACAAAGTTTCTGTGGGACCACCTCTAGGTTCCTCTGCATAGGTAAAACAATCATCACGTAAATTGGTCCTCACATATCAGAGTAATAGGTGTATGTAAAAAATTAAATAAGGATCGAATTGACGTTCCTGAAGTCGGTTAAAAATTAAATAAGTTTTATATTTTCAATACAGTAGTGGATTGTACAACGAGTGCATTAAAAAAGCCGTTTTAGCCGAGACACTGACTAGCCCAAGCCGAAGACGTAGCCGGATATTTAAATCGAGAATAAAGTTGGTTTTATGTACCAGTTATACACTCTACTTTTCACTTTGATTGCGAGTATAACTGTAACATTTTAAGTATAATCTCTTTAATTCAATTAAAACAAAAAAATCACAATTTTTATTTGACAAAAGTTAATGTCTGTGTCTTCAATAAAACCCTGATCTAAGAGTATTATTATAGATTATAGTCCCAGGCAAACTCTACTCGAAATTGAAATACAATTACGATTTTTTCAGTAGAGCAAAAAAAGCGGTTATATTACGCTTTCACCGAGCATAAAACAAAAATTACACAAAAAACATTACAAAGATGAATGAAAGAAGTGAAAAATAAATAAAAACAGTAGAACCAAAGGGTTTTATATAAGTAGGTGGATACTAAATCTGTAATTAGCTTAACTTGAACCTTGGCTACACAAAGAAAAATACTTTGTGATCCAACAATGAACAGTTTCAACTAGCCTATGCAGTATCGTGGTTGTGCAAGTCGGCCTTTACCTCAGGAATAATAGATTCCATTAAATACATGCAAAGATAGATTAATTAGGTAAATCTACACTAATATTATAAAGAGGAAAGATTTGTACCTATTTTTGTATGTTTGTAATGAATAGGCTCCGAAGATACTGAACCGATTTGAAAAATTCTTTCACTGTTGGGAAGCTACACTATCCCCGGGTGACATAGGCTATATTATATTTTGTAGCGAGGCCGAAGGCCGAGCCCACACTCGTGCGAAGCCGGGGCGGACGGCTAGTCATTAATATAAAATGAATAGAGGTGCTGATGGTTTCATTAAAAGTTATTGTTTCAACCCAGAATGTATTTGCCATAAACACGCAGGAAATTATGAATTACCGTACTTGGTATTAAAGCTGTCGGTAGCAGCGAAATCAAATTAGAACTTCGCCCTCTCGGCTTTGCATACTTGTTCGAGAAAGTGACTACTGGATCTACGAGGTCTGTAATATCTAATATGTCAATAGTGTACTAGGTATTTGGTTTATATTCATTTGAAAACAGGTCGTGCCCTAGTTTATGGATGTGTTTATCGATTTGGGTTGCAGATCGCTCTACAATTCAGTTTGTATTACCAGTATTCAAAATAAACGGACCATTTTATAAGGAATTTGGAATGTCTTATCTTACTCGTTATCTGCAATATTATTGGTGTATACTTCTGAATAAATTTGCATTTACTATACATATATGAAAATCAATGCTTCTTCTTTCGTGTCGATGTTTCGCTCCTTATTTTAATTTTAAATTAAATTTTTGGACCAAAAGTCCGCCACTCTAATGGCACTCTTCGTGGCTTCATTCAGGTCGTCCAGTGTGCAGGCTGCAGGGCACGCTGCACACTCCATCAAGTGTGACATTGTCTGAGAGTTCACACCACAAAGATCAGTGCTAACATGCTTATATTTTAATGTTTTACATAACTGAACCATTTAAATCAACTGAAAACTGCACTATGTATTTCTCCATCTCATCAAATTGGGAAACCAAATAAATTTTCAAAATTTCATTATGATTTATTCGAAAACTATAGGCTAGACATTTTTCGGAAGGCAACATTTTTGATTTTCCATGACGAGTACTACATTTCGAATAAATTTACCAAGTGTACGTCAGACTCGCGGACTGAGGGTTCCGTACCACCACATAAATTGTTAACTACTAAAGTAGAAAAAGTAGAGCAAAAAATACATCACGCCCAGGCTCACCCATCCAAGTACCGACCGCGCTCGACAACACTTAGCTCTGGTGTAATTTTGGTCATTTGTCACCGATTCGCACTTAGCCAGTATTTAATTGTTGTTTTACTTTAGAATGTACTAATCATGTCAAGTTTGACTCTTGTACATATTACAATTTTTACACTAGATTAAATACAAAAATACGTTTAAAAACGTTTGATGATGACGAGTGACGACCACTCTTTAGCTTTTACTTTTTATCTTCCTTATTATTTCTAAGCATACATTACGGTTCGAAAGATACAGCCGTTAAAAGATAGAACAGGCAGTGTGGGCTTAGTAATAGGTTCCCGTTTGCGCTCTTTGGTTACGAAACCCTAAAAACAATATTTAAAAAAATAAGTAGTCAGGTAATTAGTATGATTCTAAAAATTGTTTTATTTTTAACTTTATACTATTCATAAACTGAATTAGTGTGCCTATAAGTATTAAATTACTTTTTACGCAAATATGTTTTTTTGTTAAAGGAATCTAATTTTCACTACTACTTCACACTATTTAAAAACAAATACAGTTGAAACTGGACATTACAATTGGAAATATCCGTTTCAATAACACGCGATAAAAATATAAACATATTAAAAAAGTTCTTTAAATTATAACACAGACAGGAGACAGAACATCAAAAGCACATTATGATTAATTATGCATAGTTTTCTAAGTTCCTGGCTAAGATTCTCACGTACCAGCGCTGGTCAGCCAACTGGATATGTGGACCAATGGACTGGTTTCACCCGTCTATCGGTTGATGTCTTAGAAAACGTTTCCTACTAACTCGATCATGCACTTAATGACTCTTAGCTAATTGATACCCACTTAACACATGGGATTTCTTTATCTTTGTGATTATTATCAGTTCATTTTTTTCAATAAAAATATCTTGGTAATTCCCTTCTGTATTGATTGCTTAGTTCTTGCCATTTGTATTGACGTTGATATAATTATCTAGGTTTTAATTTATTATGAAAATTATCCGTCCTTGATTACTGAAATATTATTTACAGAAGTTTTATTGCTCCAAATTTATGTTAGTATTTTATTTTTAATTCAAGTATACTCTCTCACTACTCATTATATTTCTTAAAATGGAGCTTTAAATTAAAGTGTTACAATGCTTATTTCACTGCAACTTTCAACACATTGCTTTTTAAATGTCAGTGAATGTGCAGTTTTATCTCAAACAGTGTTTTCTTTATTATCTAATTCATTACGAAACATAATTTTGCACTCGATGGCCATATGACTTCCTTCTCAAAGAAGGTTTGTGGCAGGGGTTGTGCAATGTGGTCACCTTCCGTGACGCATCCGTTATTATGAAATTGGAGGCACAACTTAGACTCAAACCATAACTGTTTATGATTCAAATTTAGGTTGAAAAGCAAAATACTCATCATAAAATCTTCTTTATTAAAATTAAAAATCGCATGAATATACGCAAGCAATTTTTTATATCTTTTCATTTTAACTAAATGTATCAAGTTTAATATAAAGCAGTCTCGAAACCAATATAGTTTGCCCATATCCTTGAGGGTTATCATTATCAAATGCCTGGATCAATGAAATTACAAACTTTAAGCTGTCGCTAGGTAGCTACTACAAGATAAAACAACATTAATTTGAAAGTCTTGCGAGTTTAAATATACATTAAATTTGCATGCCGCCTGTAAAGCCACATTGCATAAATCTGAAATAATATGATGTTGAAGCATGTAGGTAATAAATAATTTATGTAAATGATACGAGAAAGTTAAGTTTGACTTTACTATTAATGATTAACTAATATCATATTGTATAGGTTTTAAGTAGCGTCGAAAGACTTAATTTTTCCATGTTTTGCTAGGTATGACAAAAAATCAACACAGATTGACTAAGGTAGATTTAAAAAGCTCATTTACCGTTTAAGTTTATAGACGTCAAATATAATTAACAGGTTCAAAGTTTTGTTGTCGTCATAACAATATCTGTTTTTAGGTAATTGACCAATAAAACAATAATAACAACGCTAATATTGCTCGATGACTACACGACCTCACCTTTAACCATTCGAGAAATATCAATTGGAAAGCAAATCAAAATGGATTCCCCACTGTCAACCATATTAAAAATGGCATTAAAGAATATTATGGAAAATGAGAACAATATAGATATGAAGACAAAATGAAAATAAAACATTATCCAGGGAAAGCGGTCATGGAGGACCCGTGGCTCTCCATAAATGATCGGACCATGGACCTAGTATATGCAGCCAACTGGGTTGGAGCGAATAATCTAGGTTCATACGATGATAGCCATTCAGAAAAGGTGAAATTTAATTCCATATCAAGAAGCAAATCATGCAGAGACGTCGACCGCACTCATGACCGAGACTACGAAACTAAAACGTATTCGCATGAAGATAATGGATACGCTTATCCTAATGATGTTCCTAGTGATAATATATCCCAATTAGCTAAATACCAACAAGATATAGAAGAAAAGACGCGAGCCGAAAACAACCTCATTACACAGAACAAATTGAAACACAGCTATAGTTTTAAGGACATGCCTAATGGCTATAAACCATCTACTCTTAGAAGAGTTAAGCGACGAAACTTTACCGAGTGGGATATTGAAGCTTTCGGATCGAATAGCAAGCAGCCACCCACGCCACCTCAACGTAAGGATTCCTTGAAATATGCGCACCGCCAGAGAAAATCTGACTCTAAGAAAAATTACTATCCACTGCCTGATCCCGGCCCCGTTCCTCTTGACCCATCATCGGAGTCATATTACGAATACTATTCAAGAGTAAGTCAGCAAAATAATGACACCGACAGCGATAAGATTAAACAAATTCAAAAAGATACCAAATATGACAGAACTTCCTATACCGATCACTCAAAATCAAACGGTAGCACTATGTATCAATTAATTAATTCCATGGCTACCTTAGATCTGACACCAATAAAATCCAGAAATGGGAAAAAAAACCTTGAGCTGAATTGTGAAGCGGAAGACTCAGGTTTATACATGCAGCCTATTAGCCCGTCGTTATCTACATGCGAACTACTTCCGAATCACACAACGCAACCTACAAACGGGCGAAACGGACGTATCGAAGAATCAAAACCTAGTTTTCGTTCCAAATCTTTGAGAGTCAAAAGTGAAGGCCGAGCACCTCTTCGTGCATACCTCGATACACAGCCACAAAGTCCGCCATACAATGGTGTCACCGTCACTCAACCAAAAAGGAATCTATCGCCGAGCGAACAGCTGACTCTAATGCAGTACGAAATGTTCAACGGAAGTCAAAACAAACCTGTGCCGCCGATCACCAATGGGTTACACTCCAATGATCTAAACAAAGAAAGTGACTATCGGACTACAAACAGTATTGCGAAACAAATCAAACGTGATAAGTATGGAAAGCTATACAGCACAGTGAGAGTGAAGAGTGATGATAGGTATAATAGGTACAATGATATTATGTCTTTCGGCAAAGAACGTATAAGTGAGGAACGCGTGACGAATGGTAACGGTGTATTTTCAAGAAGTGCTAAAAGTTCTTCGAGTGGTTCCGACTCTGATTTTTCGATACCAAGACCTAAATTAATAGTGCCTGTTCACACTTATGGTATGAGAAAAAGAAGGACAGGGAATCTCTGTCAGCGAGACTCTACTGCAACTGAAGCATCTCTTGATGCTGGAATAGTATTGGATGTAACACGCCTAGAAGACCCCAGCAACAAGGCTGATAAATACAGAAATGGCGAAACAGGTAAATTAACAATAAATAAGTTCTATAACTCATGTAACTACAGTCTATACAAATTTTCTTATCATGGGTATTGTTATCTATACGCTATTTTGATCTCATGTATGCTGATGTTGATCGATGTAGGTTATACAATAAAAATTATACGAGGCAATTTCGAGGTCTTGTTGCGGATGGTAGCTGATCTGACGTAACTCTATACTGTAAAATAGCTTTAACTGACGATGACTCAATGCTTGCGTTAGCGAAGGCATAGCTGCACGTCTTTATTTATCGAGCGTTAACAATAATAATTATGACAGTTGTCATTCGAGCTATATATATATTGCCTACGCTTTACTTTGTTTGTTGAAGCGACGTAATAATATAGTTCACAAAATTAAAACTATCACGGCTCGTTGTAATTAGCGTTACTATGTTTAAAGACAACAATATAAGTTTTATTCAATGCTCAATCGTGCATAACACAGTTGCGCCAACAGTACATTTAGGACAGAAGAACCGAATGCCTCGGCATACTGCGAACCACTTAGAGGTTGCTAAACGCACGAGCCCGGCATATCAATTAAAAAGGTTCATTTTGACCTAGTTTTGTTTCAAATCGAGCATGAATATGAGTTTCAAGCCAAGTGTTAATAATTATCGTTAATTACTTGGGGATATGTTCAGTCATTACTCAGAATTTTGGTACAGTTTTGTTTTATCAGCAAACTTTATATAATATTTTCCTGTAAGATTTTGTTCATTTCTTTATTTTATGGCAATTTATATTTTATGTTTTTTTTAATACCAGTGACTATTGAACCACAAGTATATTCTATGAGATTGCAAATAAGTTATACAAAAATAATCTGTTTAATACATCAACTCGCTAATCTAAAGCTCATAGGTTAGTTAATTACTAACCTAGTAGTAATTTATAACAAAATATTTGATAGGAAGTTTACTTCTCTACTATTATGATTATTTACAAGAACGATCATATATGGTATCTTTGTTATGTAGAAGAAAAGCATTTATAGAGCCACGCCAATTGGTCATAAACAGAGCACGCATTTGAACTTTCAACCCTGCAATAGCCAAGACCTGCGCTGCTCAACAGCCAAGTCGCCTTGAAACACTTTCGTTGTTCAAGTAATTGGCGTCCGTTTCAACTACAAATGAATACAAGTCAGTCATGTTCGGACCAGATTAGCTCCCTATTTACCATATTTCTACTAGATTTGCAACTGGTTTTTGATTGCCATCAAGGTGTAGAGGAAAAGGTTGCTTAATAACCGTGAAACGTGCTCAAGTAGGCCATAAGTAAATCCTTACAAATGAGTCGTCTTGACCGAATTTAAATTTGTACTTCATCTTAACCATATTAAAATTAGAATTGGTTTATTTTGTGTTGATCCGTATTGTTTTAGTTTTAGTTTTTATTGATATTTACTAATTACGTTTATCATCAGGTGATTAGAACATAATCCATCATCAAGCCTGTAATATTTTAGTTAGTTCCAAGAAAGTTGTTAAACGTTGCATTGCACCAAGTGCTAATTTCATTTTGTTCAATGCCTTTGTTTCTCACCCAATAAACTACTTCAGCCTCTACTCGATAAGTTGCGTGTTTGATTCTATCGGAACATTTAAAGGTTCAATAACTTGAAATTGCTAAAATTTGTCTGTGAAATTGATTTTATGAAACTTGTTTGATTGAAACGCACTTACAATTAATTACAGACTGAAAGTTAGAAAACTTGTTTGGTACAAAGTTTTTTATTTTTCTTAGATCAGATTTCTGCTTGAAGTTTTGATAACTTTTTGAATTATCACAAATAAAGTCAACGTTATTTTTCGGCAGAAAACAAAATTGTAATTTTTACTCCACGTCATAGGTGGTCCAAAGACCTTGGTTAATAAAACGTAATGTACGCACATGCTCTAACGCTTAACAATGTACAGTATGTAAATAACGGGTCATTTTTATAACACAATAGGTGTTACAGGACAATGACACAAATAAACATATATCCGGGCGTATCACCCATTAAAAAAAATGTATTCAATGGCAACGCATTCATATTTGTGATTTTAAGCATATTTTACTCAAAATATGTGTATTAACAGAAAAAGTAGACAAACTGTGTTTATAAATATGGGAGAAAATATTAAAAATACCAACAGAAGCAAGTAAAGCCAGCAATGTAAACAAGACTTATAGGTTCTCTAAGTATAGTTTAACTTTAGCCAACAGGATAATACCTTTTGTTTTGATGTTATGAAACCTAATGAAACCTTACATACTTACATTATTCGTAGACAATAACAATAGGTTCTTACGCTTAGTATGCTTACATTGTAATAAGGACGGTTGTCTATTTATTCGCACAATTATTATTCGGGGTCAATTTGTTAACATCTTTCAACAATAATAAGTATAATACCATAGCTGATAGATATCTTAGCGGTGCAATGTATTAACACAACATTCAATTCGATACATAACGTTGCTCGATCTAATGCAGAAACTTAATTATGTGCTTTTGTTAGTACAATAACAGCTCTATGTTTGTATTTTGAGTTGGTCTAAGTGTGTGATGTGTGTCGATTCTATCTTTTAATGTTAGATTTATTTTACTTTTTAGTATGTATTTAGATTTAAATTTATTTTTAGAATCATGACCATATATGAGTAATTGTTTTAACTAGAAAATGTATTGTAGATTTTTCTTATTCAAAAATGTTTGAGGCAGGTACTTATGCTTTCATGCTATATTACATTAAACTTATATGCCAGCTTTAGTATTAAAAGCCAGTTATATAGTTAACAAGCTTATACTTATGACACATCAACCGTAGGCTGCCGAAAAAAGAAATACGCCACGTTTTGTATACTCTTTAGACCTTCACAAGTCAGGTTTTTATTCCTTTCCACGTTTAAAAACACGTGATTGAACGCAAACACGAAAACTGTAGCATCAATGTTCATACTATTATTTATTTTGTGGCATTAGCACTAACTCCTCGATAGAATCGTAAATAGCTTTACCAAAGACTTAAGCTTATTTTTATTTTTCATACAGAGGGTCGAGTGGAAGTATCAAGAGAGAACAAGTACCTCAGCACGATGGCCCCTGGCAAAGTGTTCGGAGAGCTGGCAATCCTGTACAACTGCAAGAGAACAGCCACCATAAAAGCGGCGACGGACTGCAGATTGTGGGCGATAGAACGGCAGTGCTTCCAAACGATCATGATGAGGACGGGGCTGATTCGGCAGGCGGAATACACCGACTTCTTGAAAAGGTAAGTGAACTGATGATGATATTAGGCAGATTTTAGAACTAATTAACAAATATATTATGCATATTATTGATAAAGTAAGAAATTATAATAAGAACACAAATAAAACACCACCACTACCACCAAATCACGCACCAGATCAGACAAGTAGAGATCTCTCTTTTTTATACAATGGACTAGGACCACCAATTTTTCACAAACACCAATTTTTTTTCTTGAACAACTCCGGATTATATTTGTTCGGAAAGACAGACGAAGATGAAAGTTCCACACCCCTGCTGTTCTGTTCAAAATGTGGATTTGAAACGCTTGCATCTAAATAGAATTTCCACCTGTTGTGTTTGTTATTTGCATGATACGGCATTTTCATTATAAGCTGTACAATATTATAATTAAAAATAGTAAACATTTATGCATTTAAAGTATGTTAGTAAACATTGCAAATAGTATGTGTTCATTCATAATTATCTTTATCACCGGATATATCCAAGACCGTAATGAATTTATACTTTCGTTGTGTTAACCTTAAAGTTTCGTTATCGGATAACCCAGACCTTGATAAAAACTATATAAAATTATAAAAAAAAAATAACATGACTGCATTGTATAAATAGTAGGTAACTAAAAAGTAACAACGGCGCGCTGCGTACCTATCTATACTCACTTGTAGTAGATGCAGAGCTCTTTCATACCGCTTTATCTCGTACACTACAGAATATTTGGTAGTATAGTAGGTATTAAATATTTTTGTAAATCTGCTGAGTTCTACATAATGATTGTAATATTGACCTATTTAGTTTTTTATTTATTCTCTGACGCCGTCTTGAATTCTTGTACTCTATAAACAATGTCACTTCCACTATTAAAAAGATTCAAATGACACCTTACATGTCGAAATCTATTAAGCTGTTCGAGCTGTAAGGCGTGCCAAAGAAATCATCATACATACATACATACACTCGAAAAACATAATCGTCCTTCTTGCGCAGTCGGGTAAAAAGGATAATCATTTCGTTGTTAACAAAACACGAATAATTCTGGGACTAAAAAGGTCAGGCGCAGGCAGAAAGAATAATATTTTAAGGCTTTCTTGTTGTAATTTGTAATTCTCTGCAATAAAATTAAATTTAGCATTTCTTTTAAAGTTACGTGGGTATTTGTGACCTGAATTGGTTTGTTAAAATCATTTTAGTAGTGCAAATTTAAGCATGTTAATTGATCATCAAATTCCGTTGTAGAAAAATATAGTGCTATGACTCTAGTATGTAGACTGAAACAAAAGAGCTTGTCTTTCCAAGTCATCTTAATTCTATAAAACCTAGTTTCTGTTGCGTTCTCTCTGGAAATTGCTATAAAATTGCGATGATTCGAGTTGTATCGCGATTCCGTGAAACAAATCATTTTTAAATTGAGATGATCATGCCTATTGCTTGATTCATAAAATCTTTGGCACGAAATCAACTTTTTATAAGCGACTTAAAATTTTGTTAGGACTATTTTTAAATTTACTGACTAATAAGATACGATGTTTACAATAATAAGGGCAGTAACCTCGGTGTAGTGACTTGTGGGAATGGGAACATTTTATTTTGACAACTCAAAGAAACTGGTGAACTTGTTTAATCCTCAACGTTATCGATAGATCTTAAAAATAATGATTTGATATTATTAAAAAAAAAATTGACTTTAATGTTATTGTGTGGGTAAAGGCGTTGGTAAAGGTTTATAATACTGTTCTATTAAATGTAGTTCTATTACTTGTCAGGTTTTATAGTTTTAAAACTTACATCATTGAAATAAAATAAGTTTGAAACGATACATTACCTGAATGACATTTATGCAAATATTTAACTAACTTTAGATTGATAAACCTACTGCGCAATACTTGCTTTATATTTTATCAAAATATTTGTACTCGTCTTTTTTAATGTAAACATAGAATGTTAATGTGAATACTTAGGTATACAATGGATTTTTTTGTTTGCCATTCCATTTTCGTCTACTATGTGCCGTGCAATGCGGAAGATTTCAGCCCAAAGATCAATTAAAAGTTCTTACAAGTAACATACTATTTGCAAATCTCTGGTATATCATTTCTGGCTTTGGAATATACACAATTCACCTATCATAAAAACTAACGACTCTTCGTCAATAGCAATACTCAAATGTATAGCTTTAAAATTTGCAATACAGTATAAAAAATGTGTGGTTAGATTATTTTCTAACCTTTTGAAAGTGTTTCTCAACCTAAAAGGTCGTCAGTGTGTTTGTATTGAGAATCTCAGTGTCCACAAAGTCATGAAAGGACAGTGACCTCGAAGACACTTATGCAAATGCTTGGAGCATGCAATAGCCCATTCTTTTGCTTTCATCGGCCTAAGACACGCTGTAGACCTTTATACTGCCATATAAATTACAGGGCTTAATGACGTGACTGTCTCTTGATAAAGAATGTACGTATATGAAATAGTTTTGAAAGAGTTTGTACGTTTGTGTTACTGTTAAGCTATTTTCATATATTTTGCTTAGATAAATTTTGAACGCAATTCAACATTTAGGATGACTATCAATCTGAAAACGGAACATTGACCTTTTGCTTCATTCTCTTCTCCAAAATATTATTCATTCAACTGTAGCAATATTATGACCCGATTACTAGAATTATAACATAACATGGTGTAAAATGATTGAGATCCACGCATCTGTCTTTAAAAAGCTTTATCCAACCAGTTTTATAGCCTAGCTAGTAAAGTCTCAGACAAAAAAAAATCGTTGGTATACTATATTTATATTTGCTGTAAAAAGCTTATGACCTATCATTCCTATGTTAAGTCATATATATATATTTAACTCCTATTAAAGTTTCACCTTACGTTGAAAGTATCAAAATAGTAAAGACTCGTTGCTTTTATTGTTTAAGTATCATAATCCAAGACAAGTCATTTTATATCAGAGGAATCGCTTGGGATGACTAGCAGCTGTCTTACATCCTTAGCAAGAACACGGTGATCCATCTTCTTAGATGTATCATCAAGATTGATGTCTTGCGTATAGGTTTATTTTAATCGCGTATATTGATGATGGTGTTTGTGTTCTGCTAAAATAAATAAGGTTACCTACTTCGATTATCCGATCTATCGGTTAATGGTTTTGTTTTGTGGGCCAGTACGATTCCAATTTTGGTATCTATGATTCTGATGATTCTATTTCTTTTATTGGTTGGGTTGTGTATTGATTTTATATTCTCTGGGTAAAGAGAAGACTATAAATTACGAAAGCACATAAGTTTGATTAATACCAAACTTATGTACTTTCGTAATTAATAGTCATAATAACTTTTATAAAAATAGAATACACCCTCACTCGTGTGTATGATGGCATCTATTTTAAAGGTTAATTAAAACAGACGCGTTTTAACTGATTGTTTCTCATGAAGTTAATTCGTTGAGAGATTTACGTTCCGTGTGAAAATATAAGACAAGACGAATAGAGTCGATCTCGACTACTCTATATATTATTGGCATTCGATTCAAGTTCAACTGATTTCTCTCCTGATCCTATTTCATATATTTCTAAAACAAAGCCTCTGTTGACGAAATCAGTGCAATGCAGTCACAATCGATGTTGCTCAAGTACTCGTGCGTAATTTGCGAAACATCCACTAAGCTAATCGTCACGTCTGTAGGTCTCATGACATTTCGCGATTGGAATCCTTTCACTGACCAATGACTATACTTATCACTGCATTAACACTATGCCCCTACATTTTATCCACGATAGAATGGAGAATTGGAGATGTATGCGTTTTAGGTAAAAGATTGTGTGATAGGACGTTACCATGTATGTCTGTTACTATTTTCCAACAAATGTGTTTTGATTGCGGTTTTTTATTTGAAAGGTAGCATTGCAGTGGTTAGCCTTGTTTGATCGAAATCTGTCTAACCTAAACGTTATAATCTATTTTCCAAATGGGTCGTGGGGTATTTAAATTTAAATTTTACTTGTTTGTAGGTTTATAAATTTCATTTTTGCAGCATTGGTAAAATTATTAAATTGAATACAAAATATGCACTACATTAGTGCACATTTTATATTCAGTAAAATACAAAATTAAGTTTTATTTAGCACCACTACCTACATGGTATATTATATTAAGTTCTTTGATGCCAACGTTGCTTGAATCCTATACGTGTTTGCTTTTAATTTCTAATAATATAACTATAACCCTATATTCAAAATTATTTTATATTGAATTAGCAATATAATTTAAAATACGTTTATTGTGTATATTCTTTTATACAGCAGTTGCTGCATTGACGGCAATGAAATATTAATAAAATATATTACTACAGGCAATTGATTCATAGCAGCAGGTATATAATTTTTTTCCCAATTATGTTCTCAGTTCATTATCAAATAGCTGTTTATCTGTCATGTTATCATGAATATCTACATCAGATGAAACTGCAGTAGCCGTTACTGCCTCGACACACTTAATATAATTACTAACTTGTACATTACCATATTACAGCACAATGTGGTAACCACTTATTACATAACATAGTTGCACTAATTTATTATTTAATAATTGTTTTTATTGCAATGAAAACTAGATTGACCTTGTGCTAATGTTTGATGGATTTTAGTTCATATGCACTAGGTACTTTATTATGGTTTTTATTTTCTTATATAAGTATTACACTAAGTTTTTCCTTTTTCTATTTATTTATAAATAAAAATGAATAAATATCTGGGACATTATTGCACACATGGTCATCTGACCCCAAACTAAGCAAAGCTTGTAATATGGCTGCCAGAGACTGATATACATACATATATATTTTAAATACAAATATACATATATTTTTTAATTTCTTCGCATTTCGTCGGAACATAAAACAATTGCAATGATTGCAGCAATTTTCATTGGCACACACTGTAACGAACAGTTACATCAATATTGTACTGTTTTGATGACTGCGTTTTCTTTTCCAAGAGTTAATTGTCTGCTAAGTTTTGACTGGTAATATAATGTTATCTGGAAAAATGAATACATATTAATCACACTAATATTCTATAGACAAATATTTATGTATGTGTATTTGTTCAATTCGACTGCGTAAAGGCTACTCCAAACATAAGGCGATTTGTTAATCCTGGTTTAACACAAAGCCTACATTTCCTTTCAGAAAAAAATAACGGTTTCTACATAATAACGGTGGAATAGTAGGATTTAAATTTCTAATGGATCCAAACCATCAACAATCATAAAAAAATAAGCCACATTTGGGTTCACATTACATAATTATATTATGTACTTGATCTGTGACCTCTCTTCATTTTTACAATGTCGGTACGTAAAGGATCTAAAACACGAGCATATAAATTATACAGGGTTACGCGGAAAGAGTGTAATAAGCCGAAAGGGGTCTATAGTAGCCATCATTATAGACAACTTTTACCACGGGACCATTTGCATACATTTTGTCAAGTTTGAATAACAATTTTCTATGGAATAGCTGATATTTTTTTGGCGATTTCTGGGTTGGTGCAATAGTAAAAGTTGTTCATAATTATGGGTACTATGGACCCCTTTCGGCTCAGTATACCTTTTGCGCGTAACCTACTAAATTATGATAGTATTAATTTAATGTATATATGCAAATGCTAAGGTTAGTTTATTTGAGCTTTTAACCTTGCTCATTTCCTGGTTGCATTCAAGTTTAGCAGTAAGTAGCTGTGGGAAACCTTTCCAAATCAGTAGCTATTAAACTCAGTGACTTACAACGTTATAGGCACTTCGCTTACTTAATTAATATTGTGTTTAAATCACGACCTAAAATATAAAATGTAGGAATGCAATTCAATTATTAATAATGGAAATTATATGATCTTTATTTTAATGTGCTTTTTCGCCATTAAGAACAATCTATTAAGAGATGCTATATATCATACCAATGATGAAATCAATAACATCAAAAACTCACCGCAATAGATCAGTAATTTTTAATCCTGTATTGTATAATAGTATCATACATATACATTGAATTTCAAACACGTTTAATAATAGTATTTTATATTCAACAAGACCACTTATTTTGGCTTTGGGCTCACCAATGCCTCTCAAAAGTCTAGATCATACCAGAGATAGTAAAAAAAAGAAATATTTTACGTAGTATTTATACCAATTTAGAAATCAATAAATAATCACGTCCATAAGATATTTAATTAATGTTATGAAATTATATACACGCATGTTTTATAAGACCTTACTTAAGTTTTTAAGAACTTAATTTATTAAAAGCAAAGAAGAAACTAATGATATTTAACAATAACAAGTAATCCAACTGAAAGATTAAGCCTATGATATTTCGACGATCAAGACAAACCTTATGAAAGCACTTCGCACTTCAAAATCTGTCAAGCCGTTTACGCAAATTGCATGGGATGATTATAAAGTTATACATGCACGCAAAAACATTACTTGGACTTGCTTACTTACATTACTTTCTTATTTGGACAGTCGGGTAAGAATAATGTAAGGGTAAACCTGGCACCAGATTTAAAAACACCACAAGAAAAAGAGCGGATTATATAAAGCTATAGAATATTGTGATTATAGAATATTGTGTTAGCAGTTTGGTTCAGATAACAATAACATCTTATTCGGTGAGGTTATTAACATAATAAAAACCTGTTTGTAAATTACATAATCCTGATGTCCGTGTTAAACCAGAATTATAGAAGACATACACTATACTGACATTATGCATTATTATAATTAGTTTAAACACAATATTTGCATGATCTAATACGGAAATTTGTGAAAAAAATGTGTATTTTTTTCCCATTTTTGGAATCATTAAAAACTCTATAATCGTAAAGCTTACACTTTCTATTCATATAGCGTAACGTAGTTTACTTTACCGCTCACTTTTGTGACATAATACCAATTGTGTACCGTTTATTTCTAACTAAAGTTAACATTGTTCATTTTTTATCGCTATCTATTATTATTATATTTTGGGTTTGGTTGCTCTTAAAATTATTAATCTATCACTATACACCGTCTTTAAAGATCAGACACTAATCTAAATTTTCCCCTTGTTAACAGTGTGCCGATATTCAAAAATCTCTCAGAGGATACGTTAATCAAGATCTCCGACGTTTTAGAAGAAACTCATTACCAGAACGGTGACTACATTATCAGACAGGGTGCAAGAGGAGACACTTTCTTCATCATCAGTAAAGGACAGGTAAATAGTAATGATATCTTTTTTTCAAATGGTAGAGCCAAAGCTTAAGTAAGTGCTAAGCGTATAGAAATATGATCTGTACCTCTTACTTAAAACGGAGGAATGGAAATTAAAATGATTTACTATTTATTATTTAGGAAAAACATATTAATCACATAAATACATAGATCTTTCATTCTAAATGTGCTCGCCCCGTATTTTTGTTGTATTTTGTACGCGTAGTGGTGGACGGGCGTGAACATTTAGAATGAAAGATCTCTATATTGGTTTTTGCATCACCACTACATAATTTTTTCAAGAGTAGGCGCCGCTGGTGTTATATAAAACCGGAACTTCAACACAAACTTTGTTTAACTACTTGTAACTTCTATATTTGTTTTACTTTGACCTTGTTAGGGGCTTTAATCGAATCCTTTCCAAAGTTATTAGAATATTAAAGTAATATGAAACAGGTTTCAGTACGAAATGGTATCATTAATGTCATTTTTAATATTTGCATGCACACTATCAGTCTTTTTATTTATTTTGATGAATTGATTTAGAGATTTTACCATGTCATACCATTGCACATTCTGTATATGATTCATTAGATTATAACCCTAACGTAACTCAGTAAGGTTTAGTTTTGTTTGGTCACAGGTTCAAGTTTGACCATATGAAGATGATCATCAAACACGAAAGTTTCACTTTCATTCAACTTTCGAGAATCGCTTCGAGGCAAAACTTTACCGTCTACCACGCCTCTATGTTTTGTAAATACAATAGCAATCTCATCATGCTTTGACTTATTATGATATAACTTATTCAACCTTTAATCACGGAACTTCTTTTGATTTCTTTTTTGAAGCAGTAAAGAGCTCTGCATATAAGGACAGCATTAAAATTTTATAATGTTCGTAGCAAAGCAGTGACTGTGCATGTTCACCTTGGCATTTAACTTCGAGTGTCTGCGAACTGTGATTGTTATTCTGACCATTTCAAATGAGCTGGTAAATGTATCTTTAGCTAGAGAACTTTCAAAACATGCCAAGAATGCGATACATGTAATCGAAATAAATTATTTGGTCTTAAATAATATTAAGTATATGAAGTATAATTTGAAATCATAATTATTAACAATTTTCTACGTATTTCTGTGCCAATCCAATATATATTTGTCGATGGTAATATAATAGTAGTCTGAAAAACAATACATTTAAAAATTAATCCATGTGCATAGTAGTACCTAATACTGGAATGAAATTTCATACTTTACCGACAGATAATCCATGAATATTATTATATATTAAATAGCATGCTATATGTATGTTGGTGCAATAGTAGAGCTTGGTACACGTATTGAGTTCTGCTATTGTGAACAAGGTCACTGTACTTTTATGCGGGAAGCTAATGCGCTTGGCGTTTTGAGGCCGGATTTTTGCAGCATTTTATAGATCTGTCTTTCAGAATTTCGAGTTAAATCTAGGCTTAATATTTATCATGATGTAGTTGGAAGATGTATCCCTCCGAAACAGTTTACAAACGCACTAGAGACGATTTCAAGCTCTTGGATTAGAACGGATAAATGGCTACTATATACATCACTTATCTTCGTTTTGCCGATGATATAGTTATCATGGTAAAGTCTCTTGAGGTTCTCAATACGATGCTTAGCGACCTTAGTAGCGTTTTCCAACAAGCATTCATAAATGAAAATGGACAAGACAAAATCATGTCCAATGTTCATGTTGTACCCGTGCCGGTAGTCGTCGAGATCGCTCGAAGAACCGATAACCGATGGGGAAGAAAGGTTCTTGAGTGAAGACCACAAATCGAAAGACGCAGTGTAGGTAGGCCTCCCACTAGAGACCTACAACATCGTGAGAGTCGCGGGCATCCACTGGATCCAGATGGCTGGCTGTCGTTCAGTGTGTAGTTCTAAGAGAAAGGTATATGTTCAGCTGTAGACGTCTTCTGGCTAATGATAATGATGAGTTTTTTCAAAGTGATTGTTGTGTTTTAACGGGGTAATTGTTTTATTTAAAAATTAGGTTTGTTTAATTGTGTTGTTAATTTTCACATAGCTTTTGGAGGTTCGGACACTACATGAAAGTTGGCGACATGCTCTAGATTATGTGAAACTACTGGAACAACAAAATAAAACAAAAAAAGATATACCTACTTTTCAAATTTTTGTACTCCATGAAAAATATAAATGCGAGTTGATGGCCAAACGTATTCTATATGTTGTGTAAAAATTTGTCATAACTTTGCTTTCTCAACCACGTTATTTAAAACTTTAGCAATATTATTTCCATTTTATTTTATACCATTTGACATTTCATTAGCATAAAATATATTTAGTCATTTGCAAATATAGACCTTTGACCTTATTTAAAGGTGACTTGTTCGTGTATACTGTAAAAGTGTACACGGAACAGAAACAAACAAGTTTTCTAATAATTTTCTTACCATAATGTCAATGAGTCTCAAAATGGCTTGATGACACTGACTTCCATCCACGGAAGTAGTATTATTGAACCAAATGCTTGTCATTTCGTATTTGTGTATTCGTGGAAATGAATGCTTGCCATCCATCAGTTGAGGAAAACCATTGTAAAATTTACCTACCCTAAAATGAAGCAGTTATTTGATGTCATGTCTACAGTCTGTACCTACGTGTCTTGTCTTGATGTATTTTTTTTATTTCAATTGAAAAGCTTTGTCATGAAATACATCAATGTCTTAAAATGACGATATAACAGAGCATCCGAATTTAAAATGACCTTCCCAGAGCAAAGACTTATTTTTGTTGTGTAACAATCCTTCACAGATTTTTCATCACATTTGGAACAATACAATACATCTTTCGTCAAGTATATAATACAATACAGTTAAGAAACTATTTTTAATATAATGGCTCAATCAAGACAGCAAACTATTTCAGCAAGCCGCATCGTCATATAAATATGGTTTTGAAATAAAAATTAATATTCACAATATTATGACACAAATAAGCGATCGTTTTCTCTTTGGTGAGAATACTGAGAATGTTTTAAATTTCATATTGTGCAAATAGAAACTGATGACGTTCGTTCAGTTTAGTTTTGGTTCATCATTTTTATTTGTACTCATATCGAATATTGCTAGTTACGCTCTCAGATTACAATAACGATTTTGCAGTTTCGCATTTTCCATATAAAAAATATTGCCTTTTGAAGAGCACCATTATCAAACCCTGGCTCCATCATCAGATCAGTCAGTATGATGGAACCAAATTATTTTAATGTCATCTGGATTACATATTATACACACTTTAAATCGATATGAGAATTATCATCTATTTGGTGTAAAATCGACATCTCAGCCATAGTTCAGTCATGAAAAAGAAATAATCAGACAGAAAAAGGAAGAGAGACAAATAATAATGTATGATTAATTATATTAGATTTAGAGTGATTTGTGACTAAAGTGTAACTTACCTTTTCATTTTTATGCTTTACCTGATTGTTATTCGAAACGCATCTTTTTATATCTCGGTAATAACCACAAAAACTACAAAAATTTGGCTGTTGTGAAATTGTACGGTTCATTTGAGCGTAGACGAATGTTGCTTCAAGGTGTATTATCTCATCCATTTCCGCTGTTATCTCACTGGTGAGCAAACAAGCTTTTTCTTCGCCTGTAGATCTTTAGCCTCGGGTTCAAGCTTCGCTATTAATCTCTTATTTCATCAAATACTACAAACTACATGAATATGTAACTGGCGGCAAGATTTAATATTTTAGTCTTACATAAATGTTACATAACGATAATTTTATCAATTTTAAAAAACTACTTCTCAATTAGTTATATACAAAATTTCGGTTACTTGGATGACATAAGGTCATCCAAGCAAACGAATTTTCCAGTTAATTTGATTTAAAAGCCAATTACTATTGAACTGGTTTTATTGAATTTTCTATGAAAGCAATCTGAAGAAAGAAAAAATAATTGAAATAAAAAAAAACAAACTGATTTTATAAATTACGGAGTTCTGAGGTGACAAACAAAAAATACAGCCAGCTGAATTGAGTCCTTTTCTTTGAATTCGGTTAAAAAGGTATGAGTCTATTACAGGTTACAGACTTATACAAGTTTTCCCAGAGATAGAAACCTACTAACTCACACCAGATCGATTTAACCCCCAAAAAAATTACAGAAACATAAATCTAAACATATCTGATTTTCTTGGCCCAGCTTTTGTAGAATTTGTTTGCCCAAGCCAAACATAGTCGTAAAACAGTTTCCGGAGTTTGAAAATGGAATGTAGGACAAATAGTATAAGAACTCCAGCTTTTAAATGTAAATAACCTTTTACTATACCATAAACTTTCATTCGAGCCTCATGTTTGCTACGTTAAAACAAAAGAATGACGAATGTTTACTGTTTAAATTTGTTACGAAGCGCTAACAAAATCAGTGTTTTTTTTTTCATTTATTTTATTTTGGTTAATGCATGAATGAACTTTGTTAGTCGATCAACGTTTTTTGTGTACTGACTGCCTCACTTCTTTATTTTATCATGATTTTGGCTTTTTCTGTTGTTTTTTTATAATGAATCTTTGGTGTAATGCAGTAATCGTAATATAATACTTTTTTAGATGAGAAATAACTAGATTTAGTAGCTAATTTAAGCTAAAGTAGTATGTATTGTGCTTTTTTCCGCCTTTTGAATTAAAAAACACCATAATATATAGACACAACTCTTTAATATATATATATATATGTATAAAAAACATACATGGAACTAAAACAAATTTAAACTAGTAAAACAACTTGCCTCGATACAAGCGATCTCTCACCATAAAGAATGCATTATTTGAAAAAAAAACTATTTTATCTATTTCGTGAAATATTTAGTAAATTAACTTCATACGCTGTCTTTAAGCCCTTCTGCACCATGACAACTTTCGATGTTCTCTACGTTTCACATTTTTATGGCAACAGTAACGACCTGCCACACCGGTCTCAACTGGTTTCATCTGCTCATATGTCTAGGGAGAATAACTTGTGCTTATTTTGTTGTCATTTCTATCACTCGACATACAATTAGATCTAGCGAGGATAACTATTAACCATGTTTTCGTGATTTCAATCACTCGACGGAATATTAGTTCCAGGGAGAATGACTAGTAGCTACACATTTTGTCGTAATTTTTATCATTTGACGGAAAATTAGTTGTAGGGAAGATAACCAGTACCCATTTTGTCGTATATAGTAATTATGAAAACAAGCATTAAATATGGCTTGGTTCAAACAAAATTTTTACAAGTACTTCACGTGCTAAATGCCAGTTCAATTGTGACTGAAGCCTATCAGGCCCGTGAGCTTAATTTGTGCGGTCCACGTCAAGGAGTGCGTCCCTTATCTTCCCACTATTTCTTACATCAAAGGTTTCTATAGAATAATAGGTCAAACTGCCAGGCGAGATCTTTTGTTAAAATGTACAAGTGTTTTTTGTAATGACAGCAAAAATTTTATATAATAAACTAAATGCAGTTTATAAGTCATTCATTATTCTAAACAATGACGATTATCATGCGGATCTATAATAATCAATGGTCTTATATTGTCTTTAACTATCAGATACACATATGACAAATCCTTAATTAATCTTTGAATGAACTAGTATACTTTTCGTAAAACTATAGGGATTAGGTTATTGGAAGTTATGACATTTTTATAATACTCTAACTTCCCACAGTATTTATACATTGCTACTACCATCTAGGTTTTTTTCACGTATAAGTCCGCGTTTGACCACCAACTCGTCTATTGGTAGCGACAATGTGATCGAAGATGAACGATACTACTACTTTAAAATTAAATACTGGCAGCAATCACTTTCGTGAAGTAGAACGTTGGCGCACATCTGCTGAGCCTTTTAAAAATAATCTGATCTTGTTTTTAAATTACACTGAAACTGACGTGTACAAAACAGAAAACACTGAAATAATAATATAGGCGAACATAATAAGACATAATCATAAAGAGGACATCGCAAACTGCCTTAGTAGCAAAAAATATTTAAGAAAAACGACAAGCCGTCGCCATTATTCAAAATAAATGGATTATTTTAGTAATGTTTGACTTATTACTTGATTTCAGGTTAAAGTTACGCAGAAGCCGCCTAACAGCAACGACGAAAAGTTCATCAGGACGCTTACCAAAGGCGACTTCTTTGGTGAAAAGGCTTTACAAGGGTAAGAACAGCGTTATATTACCAGCTTAATTATTTACTATTTTCTGCCCCGGTGGCTCAGTTGAAACATTTATGTGATGAACATTTGTGTTTGTTCTATACCTGGGTGTTGATATCTATTTAAGTATGTATTTAAAATTATATATGTACGTATATCAGTCTCTGGCAGCCATATTACAAGCTTTGCTTAGTTTGGGGTCAGATGACCGTGTGTGAAAAATGTCCCAGATATTTATTTATTTAAATAGTGAAGAATAAATAGCATCTTGTGATGCCTCCAAAAAATCCTGTTTTTCTTATTCATATTGATTCTCAAGAGCGTCATATGAAATTAAATTGTGAAAGATCTCTTTGCGCTCATATTTTAAGTTATTTGCTTTCTTCAAGTGACCATCGAGAGACGTTTTACTACATTTTAAATATAATATTCTATCTCAATAGAATCTGAGCTTTAAAACATATCATCATCGTAAAAATCTGTACCGCCAGAGTCGGCAGTACATTTGTCGTTTTGAATATCATTAGATTTTTTTATGTACATATCGTTCTGAGATAATATTACTCTCATTTAACTATTAGTAAAAAATAAAAAAAACACGAAATTGGTTGTAAACTTTCAATATATCTAGGACATTTTTACACACACGGTTATCTGGCCCCAAACTAAGCAAAGCTTGTTATATATGGTTGCCAGAGACTGCTATACGTACATTTTTTTTTAAATATATACTGAAATATATTTTAACACCCAGACATAGAACAAACACAAATGTTCATCAAATAAATGTTGGCCTTAGATGGGAATCGAACCCACGCCCCCCCAAGCGCAGAAGGTAGGTCCACTACCAACTGAGCCACCGGAGCAGTCGGAAATAATTAACTCCATTGATAGTGTTACATTTGTGAACAGATTCATGATATTTTTTATAACTATGAAACGAAATTTAATAGCTACAATAAACACGAAAGATTGTTTAACCGAATTTGATTAGAATTTCGATAGATTTACAGTACATATTTCTTTACCAGGGATGATCTTCGGACGGCAAACATCGTTTGCGACACGCCTGAGGGTGTCACGTGTTTGGTCATCGACAGGGAGACCTTCAATCAGCTGATTTCGACTCTCGATGAGATCCGTACCAAGTATAAGGACGAAGGCGAAAGCAGAGCGAGGTGAGCCATTAACATCCCTATTTCAACACATGATATATATATATCAATTAGGTACAATATAGGTATCATTTTCAAGGGCGACACTGCGTGAGTCAATAACATTCTCTCTTAAACTTTGACTCACCGCTGACATTTCCTCCGTCGAAGTTCATTGCAATTTGTCAAATTAATTACATCTTTACACTCTTCTAGACTTTTACAGTAGGTCAGATAACCTATTTGATTTCATATTCTCGTGTAACTTAACAACTCGCTTTGAAATAACATTTATGTTATTTAGCTAGTTATTAAGTAAATTTGTCAAGTCAATTAAGGAGCAAGCAAGGACTGCCAAACAAAGTAGAATTTTTCTTCTGTTTCCTGTCGGTTTTGAAATTAACTTATCTATATTCCAATTTTAACATTCATATTGTAAGAAAAAATTAACATAACTTGTGCAAATCCATTTGAAATAACCACATGACGAAACAAAGAATATTTCAATATCCGACACATTGTTAAGAATCTTACTCTAAGAATCGCTTTATATTTTGAGTAACTATTTTTGTTATTCGTGTGTCAAGTTCACATAAAATATTCCGCAATGACTTGCAAACACGATACAATAATAATTACTGCACTGAACTACAAAAGAATAACTAACGACAACGTATCTTGTCACATTTAAACAAGTTTTTATGCTTATAGTATGTTTAATGAACTAGTTTTGAATACTGACAAGACAATCATTTCGAAAGAGTACTAGCTTGTTATAAACATTTTGGTAGACCATACATCGAATTTTACACCAAATTCAACACCCATTGTGTTACTTATCTTTTCGGCTAATAAAACAATGGCCATTTTCGTATGACTACTGGTGAATAATGAAATTCACAATCATGATTTCACTGTCTAACGCTCTTTGTTTCTGTTTTTGCAAACTTCATGGATGACATTTTACAATGGTGAGTATAATAATGAACGTGTGAAAAATTACTAAACAAATAAAAAATCGATGAAGTTAATAGTGAACTTTCCGCAAAAGGTTATCAGATAGGAGCACGTGGGTGTGTTAAAGAAAGAGTTAATAAAAATTGACTTTCTCTAATCCATGTCAAAAATCAGTTGCAGTAAATTGCTAACTTTCATTTGTGCCTACAGAATTGTCTAGTAAGATAAAATTGAAACCATAGCAATTATGTTTTCCCGCGTTTTTGTCATAGATTGTGAAGTTATTGTAAAGTTCGATTGAACAATAGGTGCACTTAAGTGCCTTGTGCGAGTTTTTCCTATTTCGTTTACCTACTCGATCGCGTTAAGGTTAACTACGATTTTAGAATAGAATATAATTTATTGATAATTCGATTTTCAACATCTTAGTTTAAATACTAAGAGCTGGCCATCACACCAATCTCGTCATTTCACAAAAAAATAGTTATAAATAAAATATTTATAAACGAATTCATATTTAGCTGTAAAGGGGCTGTAGTAAAATTAAGAATCATGTGAATGGAACTGCTTTTACATTCATACAAATCATAGTTAATGTTGACGCGATCGAGTGAGTAAAAGTAATAGAAAAAACTCGCACTAGGCACTCTGGTTAGACATTAGATCATTGTGTACTAGAAAAACCGTCATAAACATTTTAGATGACAGTAGAAAAGGTTTTGATAGTTATAAACATCGAATTCCAATTCGCTGGTAATAAATCAATCGTAGAGTTTTTGTCTTATTTATTCTTGACACTAATATAATTTTGTATTTATTCTCTATATCTACCTACTATTTTGAAATTATATGATGAAAGTCTCAATTGACTATTGTTATTCAATGAAATGTCTTTTAGCATCATTGATATTGCTGCGCTCCAATCATCATACCATTTTAGACTTTTTCATAGATAGGATTAGGTAGACACTTAACCAGCAATCGTTTCGAGTTATCTACTTCGTCTTGCACAGCAAATTTTACTGCAATCATTGCTGACTGTAGTGGGATTGAGAAAGTGTGTGGTTATAATTCTGAGATATTCGAAGATGCAACTAAATTACTATGTAATGTGAATATAGATTTCTAATATATTTATCGTGGCGTTTATTCGGTTTCATTTCTTAAATTAACCAATCTGAGAGTGCCAAATTATAAGCATTATTTTTAGTTTGATTTCACAACGGTATCTACACATCAGAATTTATTGTCCTAGTATAATTGTTTTTGAAATTCGTGGAATAAAAGGATACAATATATTCTAAGCATCAATAGGCATAAACCTAGGTATATATAACCCCCTTTGACTGCTAACTACTTCACAAAAAATTCTATCAGAACGTCTTTCATGATCAATTTTGATCATGATTGATCTATCCTCTACAATTATATTAAGATACTTATCCCATTTCCACAGATTAAATGAAGAGTTCGCCAACTTACGCCTATCGGATCTTCGTATTATTGCCACCCTCGGCATCGGCGGTTTCGGTCGTGTCGAACTAGTCCAAATCTCGGGCGACCCATCTCGATCGTTTGCGTTGAAACAAATGAAGAAGGCCCAGATCGTTGAGACGAGACAGCAGCAGCACATCATGTCGGAGAAAGAAATCATGTCAGAAATGAACTGCGAGTTTATAGTGAAGCTGTATAAGACGTTTAAAGATAGGAAGTATCTGTATATGCTCATGGAGACTTGCCTGGGAGGAGAATTGTGGACTATTTTGAGGGACAGAGGTGAGATATTTGAGTTATTCATTACATCTGCATGAAAAAGATGGTCTTAGACATCGCGTCGGTCCCACAGCAAGAGTTCTGCTTTCTTTGTTCAATGTACCTAATATATGCAATACCTTGGCGTCACCCTTCACTTACTCGCTGACGGTATCATGATTATAAAGAAATTCTGAGCTCGGAGTCTTGGAGAAAGAACAGAGAACTCTGGACCCCTCGCTGTGGGGCCATTGTCTTAGCTGTAACTTGAAACGCCACCTAGTAAAGCTTAGATAAAATAATCAAAATAGTTTGCCGCACTGCTCAGAGATGGCGTGTTTTTTTTTAATACTTTTCCTAATGGGGGATGTCGTCTCAAGTCTTGTGCATTTGCCAGTTTGTTTTTATTATACGGGAATTACTCACGTAATAATAAGCCCGTCACTCCGACTATAGTTTTAACCGCATGTGGCGGTCTTTATTAAGGTGAGCGCTCACTGTTTAATATATTTTCAGTAAAGTTATAGTCTAGCAAAGTTTGTCACGGTCAAGTCCAAGTCTTTTGTATTGCCTACAAGTTGATTTAAACACCGTCCGCAAAATCCATTTGCGGCTTGGTTTAAGTGTTATTATTTTAGGTTCATATCTTATTTATAGTCAATTATATTTTGTTTATTTCAGGTCAATTCGACGATGCCACAACGAGGTTCTACACCGCTTGTGTAGTAGAAGCTTTTCATTATTTACACTCTAGAAATATAATTTACAGGTAAGACATGTCAAAATCACAATCCGATACACAAAAATGATTTAAGTTGGCTAATAAATTTCGGAGATATTAAGCGTTTAATGTTTTTGGTGGGAATAGAGATCGGATGCTCTCTCTCGCAAAGCTTGTATGGCGCGCGCACAGTTTGACGTCATAACATGACATAGTGCACTATCTGTTTAGCATGAAATTAAAATACTTATAACATAGTAGTGGTAGGACTCTTTTGCAGGGGTCCGTTTGGAGAAGTACCACATCTTTGCCAGTTATTCAACCGCCAAGCAGTAGAGTGCAAACACTACTGTGTTCCGGATTGAAGGGCAATGTTTCCAGCGACATTACAGGGCACACAGAGATTTGACATCTTATATCTCGGGGTGACGAGCGCAGTGCATTGCCATCCAGGGTTTTGAACTGTTGAAGTTCACAATTCCCATTCAATTTCAATTGTGCTGTTATGGGCAAGCGTGAAGAGCCATCAGGCGAGCGACTTCGCTCGTCTCGTCACCCAGTATCATAAAAAAATAAATGTATTTTTTAAACAAATTCTAATTTTGTTTTCATTGATTTTTCTATTCATGTTCAACTTAAGGAGGTAATAAAATAAATTAGGACGCAGGTCTATTATAAATGTTTTTCACTTTTCCAGGGATCTGAAACCAGAGAACCTACTACTCGACTCGAAAGGCTACGTGAAACTAGTTGACTTTGGTTTCTCGAAGAAACTGCAGGCTAGTCGGAAGACGTGGACCTTCTGCGGGACGCCGGAGTACGTTGCGCCGGAGGTCATCATGAACAGGGGTCACGACATCAGCGCCGACTATTGGTCCTTAGGTTAGTTGAATAGATTATTTCATCATCATCATCATCAGCCAGAAGACGTCCACTGCTGAACATAGGCCTCCCCCTTTAACCTCCAAACTGAACGACATCCTGCCATCTGCATTCACTGGATGCCCGCGACTCTCACGATGTCGTTGGTCCATCTAGTGGGAGGCCTACCTACGCTGCGTATTCCGGTTTGTGGTCTCCACTCAAGAACCTTTCTTACGGTCATCAGTTTTTTGCGCGAATAGATTATTTACTTTCAATAATTTTTTCTTCCGCCTTTTCATCGTCTTATGCCTCTCTATTAACATTAAGGCCCGAGGATTAACCTGCAATTTTTATTAGTTTTCCCGCTCACATTTTTCTAGATGTTATAAACTTCGAAAAACTACGATAGTACGCGTAGGAAATTATAGTCAATAAACGTCTGCAGTTTCATATATAAACATAGCTGTATACAATTTATATCGAAACAAAACTATTTTACCAAAACCAACGGTATTTTTATACATTTACGGCTCAGTTCTCTAATGTCTGTTCGATTTGCAAAACATCGTCAAATTTAAACTCGTGAACCGTCGTTGAGCAAACGAGACGGCGATTATGTCTGAATCGCAAGTGGGAATTTCTCTGCCCGAGAGAGAGAGACGATTTTCTCTTTCTCTTCCGTTGGTCAGACGGTGGTTCGTCAGCCAAGTTGACGTGTCTGTTACGGCTCTTACGGTGTGTTACGGCTTGTGCAACTATCGCGTGACTGTGGATCCATTCTGTCCCCGTCTTGAGTCTAGCCACATACAGTATTGCCGCGATTAGTGCGTCATTGTGGCTTCTTTGTATTTTTTTGAACGAAGTTTATAACTCACGACGGTTAAATGGCTGACCGTTTAACTGTCAAAAAGTAATAATTAGAGATACAGTGGGACAAAGAGACAGTTACCTAATTTCACATCTATCTATCTATGGCGATGTGTGTATGTATGTAAATTTTTTTTTCCTATGTACTCCAAAACTGCTGCACTGATTTTGACGGGACCTTCACTGGCACATAGCTTATATTATAAGCAGCAATCTCCGTGGGTGAAACCGTGGGGCACAGCTTGTTTATAATATTTGTAAAGATATGGAATCATTGAAAAATGTTCTAGAGACATAAGACAAGTCAAGGAAGATAATGAGGTTAAAAATAAAACTTGAGAAAAGATATTACATAATATTAAGCATCTTAATATTAAACAAGTTTCAGTATGTAACGGAATCCAAAAGCTATGTAGCCAATAGCAATGTATATGTTTTATGTTAAGGACCAACGCAATGGTCTGATTCAACATATGTAGACAGAAATAATATCAGCTCATAGTTCCTCACACTATGGTAGAGATATACTCAAAGAAGCCACTCTTCTTCAAAAAATATTGTAGTTTTAACAAACATTTTTCATTAACGATCTTATTAATAATTCTAGGAGTGCTTATGTTCGAGCTACTGACCGGTTCACCGCCCTTCACCGGCACCGACCCAATGAAGACGTACAACAAGATACTTAAAGGCATAGACGCGGTAGAGTTCCCGCGTTGCATCACGAGGAATGCGGCCAACCTGATCAAGAAACTGTGTAGAGACAATCCTGCCGAGCGGCTGGGTTACCAGAGAGGTGGCATTACTGAAATTCAGAAGCACAAGTGAGTATAATAACAACCTTATTTCTTTTTGCTGATAAGTACAAGACCTATTGCTTGCGATGTAGCTCAACTATAGTCACCATAACTAGCCTATACTACTAAATTCACTGCTGGACATAAGATTTTCCCAAAGGACACTCACCCAATTTTCCTAAATTTTCTAGCTACGGCTGGAAGCTCAAAGCTAAGCTGGAAGTTAGCTGAATAGTAGATTAAAACCGTTCTGATATTTGTTTAAATAGTTACAAAGCGAAGCTAGTAAAATCGTCTTAAAAAAGATCCCATCATGAGAACCCCCCTATTTTTCGAGAAAATTGATTTCCATTCGTATTACCTTTTAAGCTATTGCATAGCTTCTATCGCGCGCCTTGAGCGTGGAGACCGAATCCAGAAATTCCGTAACGAAAATAACCTGACACCCCCCACTCTGACCCCTCACCGCTAGATGGCGTTGTAAAATATGTTTGATAAAAGAACGACATACTCGTACATAGAGTTGTAAAACCTACATAATTTTATTTGTTACATGTAAATAAATAATTATAATTGCATAAGTTGATAAAAAATGCTATGCAATAGCTTTACCGCGGCAGTCCCCGAGTGCCACAAGTCTTTTTTTTTTGTTCCTTAGCCTCCGATGCACCATAACTAACTTTGAGGCTGTAAGGTAGTATAATTACAAGATACTACTTCCAAGGTTGTAGTGTCATCTCCCTGCCCTCAGACTTGAAACACAGAAAAATTGATTGAAATACTTAACATTAAGCGAGATGTAGTCTACTAACAAAATAAGAACTCCAATTGAATTACTAGTTTGATCCAGGTGTTAACTTGTAGAAGTTGACAGCCCCGTTAGCTTAGTTGGTAGTAAACCTGCCTTCTGCGCTTGGGGGCGTGGGCTCGATTCCCACCTAGGACAATCATTTGTGTGATGAACATTTGTGTTTGTTCTATGTCTGGGTGTTAATATCTATTTAAGTATGTATTTAAAATACATATGTATGTATATCAGTCTCCATATTACAAGCTTTGCTTAGTTTGGGGTCAGATGACCATGTGTGCAATAATGTCCCAGATATTTATAAGTTCATTTTAAAAACTGAATCTCAAAAGATTTCAAATGTATTTCCGCTTCATAACCTGCATTTACCTAACAAGTTTATTTTCTTTTTAGATGGTTCGACGGGTTCAACTGGGAAGGTCTCGCCACACGGTCTCTAGAACCTCCTATAACTCCCACGGTGAAATCCCCTGTCGACACACACAACTTCGACCAATACCCACCGGACGGCGACGAACCACCGCCAGACGACCTATCGGGTTGGGACTCTACTTTCTAACCTGCTCTTCACACATAGGAGGAAACAAGACAGCTATAATTTTGTTAGCGGCGCTTTTAGTCAAAGATTATGAAGCGTCACGTCAACGAAGCGATGAGGTGATTTTTCTTACGAATATTTTTTAGCCAAAGTGTAATGTTGCTGTTGCCTTTAAAAATCACATTTAAGTAATACTACAACAGTAAACTTTTAAACATCCTTTGGCTTAACTTTACTTAATGTATTATGACGTCCAATTATAGATAGGACGAATAAATTTTTCTCAACTGGGTGTATTTGTTCAGACCACATAATGCTTGAACGGAAGTTGGTAGGTCCGTAACTTGGCTATAATATTAATTATTTTGGGGTAACAAAATTATATTTTTGATACAATTTTTATTACATCTAGTCTAAAAAATGTCTGACGAGACGATCAAAGTGGTAAGTAGTATCACTGACGCCCATAAAAGTTCCAGAGCTAAACAGGACTGATACTGGCTGTGCGCTGTGTGGACACGCCAAATTTCCTACTTCAAAATCTTGCAGTAGTCATGTCCTGATCTGCAATTTCATCTTAATCAATTTGAAAGTATTTTCTCATAGCGTTTAAAAAGCATTTTATTAGCAAATAATACGGTAGGTAATTATTAAATTGTGTGGTTTGAACAATCAACAGATTTATGCCATTATTATTTTAGTTACTAACTCTTGCCAGTTGTTATTCAACTGTTATGCCGCGTCTACACAAGAACCATGTTAGCCCCAATATCGTTTTCATTCATTTATTCGCCAATGTGTGTATAGATTGCCGCTCGAGACAACATTTTATTCGATACACACGTGGGCGCAAGAACGAACAAAAACTATCTTGGGGCCAGCTAGGATAATATGTGTATGTGTGGATTAACCTGACACAGACTACGGAAGATTGCGACGGTTTTAAGCAACCAAAAATATGCGGTTAAATCTATAATCTGTGTCCGTTGTTTAGCTATAAAAATGTCAACATTTTTCTCTAGTAAGTTAATCTAGGTTTTGACTAAAAGACAAAATTTAGTTTAACTTACCAACTTCATTAAATCGTAATTTTCAATAGTTATTGTAAATAGAAAATATAGCTATTAAATTTATGTCTCAACATACACCTTAATTTTATAAGTACATATTTGTAATCAATATATTCTTGTTTCATCGCCGATGTGCAATGCTATTTATATCATTTGTAATTTGTATATTTTTTTAGGAAAGTAACTTTAGTTGCATTCAAATTGAAAACTGATCAAAAAATTATGAAATAGGCATTTTTATCATCATTCACATTATTTTTACTTTCTGTGTCATATTTTAGTCTATAGAATGCCAAAATAATGTTACCACGACTTTGTTAGGTATTTCGCGTTGATCTTTTTTTCTACCAGAATTTCTTTTTATATAGATATTCAGAGAACTCGTAAACATTTTTCGAGTACTTACATAAAAATAAATTCAAGATATAATGCCAATTACAAAAGCTGTGCTCAAAATTATGTACTACATTATTTTCTAAGTTCTAAATACTATAATTAAATACATCATTATGTACACGCACATTTAATGTAGTTATGTATTTTGTTGTGCTTTTTTGTTGTGTAGTTACATACTTTGTATAAAATTTCCTAGAATAATAAACTAGAGCCACTAAAATAATTATAAAAAAACTACGAATAATAATTCTGACTTGAATTCAAGCATTAATTAAATTTCGTTATTATGACACAATTCGTCAAAAATATTCATTTTTAGTCAAACTTTTATTAGGGAAGTCTTCCACTGAAGTTTCTATTATTAAAATCATGCTGTAAATAATATTCATCACTTAATGATAACTATTTTTAATAATAAACCGAAGTGTAGTTAGACCCTAAAAATGTTATGAATTTAAATTGTTTTATTTTAAGAACAGTTATTTTTGTAATCTTTAGGAATAATGAATTTAAATGAAAAAATATATTTTATTTGAAATAGATTATGTTGTTTTGATACACCGAGTTTCACTTTCATTCTATCGCAATAATTCAACTTCGAGATAGCTTAGAACATTTCAGTTTACCTGTTATGAAACTACTGAGTGGTCCAAGTTGGAAGATCTTTGATTTGAAAAACACTTTCAATATAATAATATTATGAGCAATATGAGCATTTGGATTGACTTTAGACCTTCCTTCTTTAGAGGCCTAAAATACTAGTGTTACCACGTCCTCAAGAGACATTTCAACGCCCTGGCTGCTAGGAGGAGCTTGCAACACGTAGATCATCGTAGCGAAATACGATCTATAACAAGGTGAAGCATTTGAAGAAATCCGTCTCGAAAATCTAGACCAAATGAAATTGAAAGACCTTTTTATAACTTTATACCCATAATTCTTCGGCCAACTATTGCATAATTTGCGATCGGTTCTTGAAGATTAAGTTTGGCCTAGCAAGCCACATCATGGCTATCAGGGATATAGAGGGCTCATGATAGAAAACCATAATTTAAGGGTTACCCTCATCGAAATCGTTGAGGAGGACTATATTTTGTTTAGTTATGCACAATGTTGCCATACGAAATTCTCCAGTGCCCTGCGGTAGTAATTCCAATCATGTAGCGGTTTGAATGGGCAACGATTGGGCAAGTAGAGCCTCTAGGTAGCGTGACCAGAAATTTAGAATGTAGATGCATTGTGAGAAAGAACTGATCGTCGTTACATGGTGAAGATGGTCTTTGTGCCATTTTGATCTGCTGATTCTCGGCAGATACTAAATAGTAGTATAATCTAATGTCTAATTGTACGTAGGTAAATCTAAAGATCGAATCAAACGGTAAATCCATTTTTTTAAACGCAAGCTTATTATTAAATAAGGCTTGCGTTTGATCACCACCTCACCTGATGTAAAGCGATGATGTGGTCTACGATGGAACACGCTTGCCAAGAATAAACCGATTCACTCGCGACTTGAGTAGGTACATAGATTGTAACTATCGGGGAACACCCATTCCAGCAGGGCATTCTAGTATAGCGGTGCGCACTATAAAAGTGAAATCTAGGCGTTTAGGATTTTCGGAATATCAACCGTTAAACGGTGTCGCCGTTTCGTGCCGCCCTAGCCGTTGGACAGAAAAATTGGCAGGAAGGAATTAGATCATACAACTGCCGGGTGTTATCGTCGAACATAATAAGTACATAACAAACTCCGATTAGTAGACTGAACATTCCGTAGACTTCCACTACGCTCGGTCAAATATGGGTCAGCGAACTTCTTGTGTCTTAAGCCAAGAGCAAACTGCATCCAAATCCGGAATTCCGTTTCGACCCACTATCGGAGTTGTCCTTCCTCTCCTGCCCCCCGGGGCTGGAATGGCAACGGCAACATACTTCCAAAGCGGAAACGCTATAAATAGTGGAAATAGCAGCGAAACAAGTTATGGAAAAATTTCATTTCCTCATTGAAACCGAAGGAAATATCGGACGAGTGTTATGAGGTAAATTTTCCCTTTTGCATTTTTATAAGCTTATATTTAACTTGCCCTGTTACTTAGTATATTATGTACGTATGTGTGGGACTAATCTTGCAACTGAACTTTAGACCAGTTATCCTCAACCAATTGAGCTGAAATTTGACATACTTATGTAAGTTCAGTGACAATGCAATGTTATGGTACCATTGAGCTGGTCTGATGATGGAGACAGAAGGTGTGTTGTATAATATTCATAAAATCAAACCTTTCAGTCGATTACCTTAGTAGATTATTAGTTTGTTACCTTACTAATTTATTTTATACTCTTACTCATACTCGGAAAGTTGGTCTGAAGTTGCCTGAGGAGCGGGTTGAAAGTAATACATTTCAGCCCTAGGGAGAATCACTTTCAACTGACAGTGACAGTTGACAACTGACAGAAACTAAAATTAAAAAACAAACTAGTTCTATTTTCACATTTGTATTGAACCATGTTCCAACTTTTTTTTTCTCCTCTAAGGATTATGGTCCCGCACTTCTCGTGCATTTGCCAGTATCAGTTCATGTTTTTATTTTTAGTTTCCTTGTATTCGTAATGAAAAGCATAGTGTTTACCTCTGGGTTAAAGACTTATTTAGTCCCTTTCACCCCTAGGATAACAATGTACTATTTGCTATCTCTCACACAAAATAGCTCTCTCTTTCTCTGAACTAAAAATGCCTGTAGCGCAGTGTTTTGTGTCTCTTTAATAGATTAATAGTAAATAGTAACCGAAAGATAAAACCACAATTTTAATTCATCTTAACAAGGTGGCAATAGGAACTCCTAAACGAAACGACGAAACTCCGTTGAGTTTGGGTTCGTTGGATTTGTCTTCCCGAGCACTTTGGTCCTAGATGTAGACCAGGTCCTGATGATGGAGCCGGAGGGAGGCCATATTTACCTTCTTGTTATGGGTATCAAATGAAACGGTTTGCTGAGAAAAATACGACAAAGCTTGTTTTTTAGTTTTTGTTTAATTTATAAAGCTTATTTCATTGATAGATTTTATCACCAATATTTATTTTATAGAACACATATTATATAACTTTCCATAAATATTATTATAATTAGTTACTCCTTAAATGTCTACACCTACTTACTTTCTGGAAAGTAGTAATCAGTTGGCGTTGACGTTGAATGGAGTCTTTTTGGCTGAGAACAGACGTGCCTCGGCGGGTTTTATTGTTTGTCACAACTAGTGTGCCACTCAGCCACCTGTTTTAAGAGGTAGTATTCAGGTGGCTGCGAAAATTTGCTATTATGATAGTTTAAAACAGTGTCTCTACATTCAGTTTTTACCCCCTTTACACAGATTGCCAGTCTTCCTGATCACACATGGCACCCTGGCACTCTGTTAGCTACAAGGTACGGATGATGATGTCATCATCATGTGTCATCACACTAATATTATAAATGCGAAACTTTGTGTGCGTGTGAGTGTGTGTTTGTGTATGTTTGTTACTCTTTCACGCTGAAAGATTTGGATGAAATTTAGAATACAGATAGCTTATGTCCTGGATTAACATATAGACGTTCCATCGTCATCGTCACCATTTTTCATCAGACGCGGATGTAACCAAACAAAACTACTAAACTTCTCAGTCTTGAGCATCGGCGCAAAGTTGCTAGTCTATATATCGGTTTTTTATCGGATACATTTTGGAGAGTGTGCATCAGATCTCCATGATTTAATTCCCTCCTGCCCTTTTTTCTATCGGACTGCCAGAGCACGATAAATCGCACCGCTTTATGGTTGACATTCTGAAAACCCGTACGAAGCGCTTTGATTCCACTTTTATTGTTCGAACTGCTAGTATGTGGAATGCGCTGCCTGAATAGGTGTTCCCTGATAGTTACAATCTAGGTGTTTTCAATTCAAAAGTGAATCGGTTACTTCTAGGCAAGCGTGATCCATCGTAGGCAGCATCATCGCTTAACATCAGGCGAGTTAGCGGCCAGGCCCAAGCCTATCTTGCAATAAAAAAAGAACACGGGGCGCAGCTAGTACCTAGTTCATACTTTGCCGATACTTACCAATCAATAGCAGCGGCAACCGTGTGGCGAGGAAGCGAAGCGTTTTCGCGCGATGATCATCCTTCCCGAGACTAATAGGATAATTCAGTTCCGCAGGGGTCCGACCCCTCGTATTGGCATTTCAATAAAACTGATTGGGTTTATAGAAAACTAGATGTTTATGACTGTAGTGTCTGTAGGGCCATGTGGGTTTTGAGTTAGATAGATTGGCAGATATATTACCGTTTGATTAAGTTTGCAGTGTGTGTGCCTCACGGTTTTACCCGTTATCCTTTAGGTATTTCTTTCCATAAAAAGCTTTAATAGGGGAAGTGCCTTCTTTTTATAAACACAATATAAGCTAACACTACAAAAACAGTTAAGCCGGGTCCGTTGCGGCATGTTTTCGTGTTAGCTAACACACTAACATGTTACTGACACGAAAAGTGGATGTGACTTTGGTGTTAGCTAACAGTTAGTGTGTTAGCTAACACGAAAACATGCCGCAGCGGACCCGGCTTCAGACTGCCCATGGACCGTTGAATGTCTAAAGACAATCCGAATGCTCATGCTCACTATCAATTGGCAGCGTATCCAGCATGCTGGCGGGATTACCACGTTAAATGGCAATGTTTTTAAGTTGAGTTGAGAAACAAACCAGCATTTTGGTCACGCGTCGCATTAACCAGGTGCTCTGAAAGATTTAGAAAAAGCTTGAATTTTCTATGCCATGTTGTATTTAAACATCTGCTCAGGATCTGGGTGTTAGTTATTCGTATCTTTGTGTGTTTTCCATTGCATCCCCTGCACAGAGAATCCTGGTTGAGAACTAAGAGTGTAAAGCTATATTAGTTTATGTATAAATCACAAAAAGAATGATGCAGTTAAAGAAGGTACATAACTTACTTGTATTCCAGAAGTTCGTATATAGAGCTAATTCAAAGCTTTACTCTTTATTTCTGTTTGTTAAAGTATCCTCGAGTTACATAATGTAGTTAGCTTAAAAGGTTTTGGTCAAATAAAACTTTTAGGAATGCTTAAAATTCGGATAGCTTCTGCGAGAACTAGAGAACCCGAGGGAAATTATCTCAGCTTTGAGAATAAAGCGTAACTTTGGACTCGTCAAAGTAGAAATGGGATTTTTCGAATAAGAATATGTTAACAAGTGAGAGAAATATGCATTAAAGATGGAAAAAAAAACTTAAAAAAAAAGATATGTTTACCATTATTGTTTTTACAAACTGGTTTCTAGTTGTAAGTCTAAGTGTAGGCTACCATACGGAATTAGGGATTAAGTTTCACAAAACTTTGATAATGATACTAATTAATTTAACCTTTTCTGAACTAAATTCTGAAACAAAAAATATAACTAGCCTTAGTACAAGTTTTGATAGTTTTCGAAAACTTTTTTCGCTTTCATATTGTTCCATACATTTTATTAAAACGCTTCCAACGGAAACGCGGAGGAACTAAAATATGTAGAAATCGGCAGTGTGGGTTGCTCCACTTAAATACGAAACAAGTTTTCGAATACATATCTCTCAGCCCAGTATGTATGGAACAAATAAGGAAATGAAAAATGTTTTCGTTCAAAAGTGAACAGTGGTGTACTTACTCATTTGAGACAGTAAATGATTTGATTTTGATTTGAAAACTATCAAAAATATCTTGTACCTACTGGTTCTAATTAAAATCAATTACAAATATATTTTAGATTTAACAATTTTTTGTTTCATGTTAGGTATATTGGTATAATTTACAAAGTTCTGTAAGTGAACATAGGTACATTAATAATTGATCCGTAATTCCGTTTTATATTTGATACGATAAAATTGGAAATACACTAAAGAATGCATAAGGAGACGTCGTTGAAGTGCTAGCGGAAAGAAAATGAAGTTGGGCTGACTCGGATGGTCACTGACGGACGTGTCGCATCCGTGGACCAGACCCACAACGAAACGCTGGCCTGATGATATCCGAAGATACGCAGGTCACGACTGGGTGTTCAAAGCAGACCGTGGAGATCGCAGATCGTGGAGGAAATTGGGAGAGGCCTATGTCCAAAAATGGACAAAGAAAGACTTTAAAAAAGAAGAAGAGAAGATCTGGATTGTGTAGCATAAGACGAAAATATAAAGCCGTAATTTTCCGGACGAATATAAAACAAGTAAAACATAAAATTATTAGTTTTATTTGATGTCATTTAATGAAGTCCACTCTCAAACTACGTGAATTAGAGGTAATAATGAATGTTGAGTTTTCTAAATTTTAAGCCATTATTTTCAATAAAAATATCGATAAAGATCTAATTGTGACAAAAATTGAATTTTATATAGATCAATTTATTGCAAAAACGGAATTTTCCACAGATCTTTCTGTTTAATAGAATCAGAGCCCCAAAAGTCAAGTTTTCGTGGGTTTTTACGTCAAAAAATGTGAGAGGGCTCTTAATTACATCGTCGTTCATCATCATCAGCCATAAGACGTCCACTGCTGAACATAGGCATCCCTCTTTAACCTTCACACTGAACGACAACCTGCCACCTGCATCCACTGGATGCCCGCGACTCTCACGATATCGTCGGTCCATCTAGTGGGACCTACCTACGTAGCCTACCTACGCTGCGTCTTCCGGTACGTGGTCTTCACTCAAGAACCTTTATTTCCCATCAGTTATCGGTTCTTCGAGCGATATGGCCTGCCCATTGCCACTTCAACTTGCAAATTTTCATCGTCGTTGATCGCGTTTACATCGACGTTGGTTGTATAAAATTATAGAAGTACTCGTAAGTAAAAAAGATAAACTAAAACACAAACCTAACTTCTTTTTTGGCCTGTTAAAGGCCTCTGTATCAAAAGGATAATCTAGAAAAATTAATTAGGCGCTGTGCTGCAGTAATTTCTTGTAGGTTCTAGATTGCCTACCTCATTAGAAACACATCCCTCCTTACACACAGAATACACAAATACACAGAATACTAAATATACACAAACAAAATCCTAGTTCGACAGAATTTGTTAAGGCAAGATAAACTTGTGCCATGGAAATATGTATAGTAAATTAATTGAGCCATGGAGTTCGTATCTAATTTATCAAGCGCGAAAATAAATAAGTACTGTGGGTGAAGTAAGTACGTTTAAACGACACGTATAAAACGTATCGAATTCAAAAACAAATTTCAATTTAGATTTTCATAATTTGTATAGAATTCGATACTTAAGTATTTTACTGCCAAAGCCGGCCGGCCTCCTATTCCTAATCTTTTTTTTTACGTTAAGTCCGCTACTATCAACTTTTCCTAATCTTGCGTCACTAATTTTCTTCACACTCCTTTCATATTTTTCGTTTTTAATATAAATCATACTTAGAAGTTTAAGTTAGAATTAAATTACTTATTAGCTTAACATTAGGCTAGATTGTAATAAAATTAAGGGGCGCTAATTACTAGCTAATAATAAAAAAATAAAAATCTTAATTTTTGAAGAACAAAAAAAAAAAAACACTGTGATAGTTTTAAAAACTCGATTGGGCATTATCTTTAGAATAACATTACAAATGGTATAGCATTTATTCGTGTATTTGATTCTGTCGTCATTTATATAAGCAATAATTGACAAAACAAATTGGGTTGACATGGGCACGGACCCTGGAGTCCATGGAGCTGCACTATAAACAATAAAATAAATAAAAAGTTGGCCGTCACGGGACATCCGGCAGATGTGAAACATGACGTCACGTCAGTCACGTCAAACGAGTCGGTTTTACTGCCAAGGCGTGCCAATAGATGTTTAAAATCAAAAAACTTCTAAACGTTTGCAATGTTAATGTTTAAAAAGAATGCCCAATAAAAAAAAATATACGTACCTACGTAGCGAATTTTTATCTGTTAAAATGTTGAAAATGCGCGAAAGAGATAGTTCTGGCCAGTAAACGCGGTCTTAAAGAATGTTCGTACTTTTCCCTATATATCTATCTTCTATCTATCTATATCTATACATCTATACATCTATATCTATATCTATACATATAATAAAAACGTAGAGATAAAAAAATCTGTAATTACGAGATAACAAAAAAATAATCACACAGGTCGTCTTAAAATAAGCAGCTGAACACGATAGGACAGTTTTTAGAATTTTTGTCTGTTTGTTTGTTTGTTTGTTTGTTTGTTTGTTTGTCCGCGCACATCTCCTAAACCACTGGACGGATTTAAATGCGGTTTTCACGAATATGCTTAGAAATTACCAGATTAAAACATAGGCTATCTTATATCATTTATTTTAATTCTTTATTTTTACATAAACGAAAATAAAAATCAATAATTTATTTCTTCGTTACCCGAAACGTAATATGAGGATCGTCACATAGCCTCAAGCAAGGAGATCCAAAGTAAAGAGAATGTTATTGACATAGCCATTAAAATTTTGAAACTGTCAACTGTCATTCGGTTAATCAGTTTAAATTTAAAGAAGGTTCTTTAACCTTCTTAGATGAATGAACGTGTAGATCAAGCATGTTATAGGCCTTACAACCTCATTGGTGATTCATTCCAGTGCATGGAGTAGGAGTATTACTCTCATGGTTTTATTCTATGTTAGCATTTAAAACACAAAATATACCGCATCCTATTTTAATTCAGTCCCGCGAATAGAAATATTCAAAAAAGGCCCTTTGTACATGAAAATAAACCTATACAACAAAATTCCGGACGCAATAAAGAAAGAAAGAAATAATAACATTTTTCCAGAACCAACTTCGTAAGTTTCTAACCCAAAAATGTTATTACGAGATAAAAGATTTATTCGACGATAAATTTTAGAAAATTTTAATTAGAAAATAAATATCGATATATAAATAGTTAAGAAAGTAGCGTCATAAGTTTTGTATCATCTCATATATAATTAAGTAACCTATCACACGAAGTATGTTTTTTTTTGTTTTGTAAAATTACTTCACCCTAGGTTAAGTTTGAATAGTATATATAATATTTATGTAATAGATTTAACTATACTTAAATTTATATGTTTATGTCTGTGGTCTGGTTTTGTGAACAGCCACTACATAAGTCATTGCTGCACTCTTTATGCAGGTTATATAAACTTAGCTTTTAGAAGAATACAGTGTATATTTCAATAAGAATAAGAATATAGAAATAATTTTATTTTACTGTGATATTTTAACAGATAAAAAGAGTAGTTCCATTTCATGGCTTTTTAATCAAGGTATACATACAAATGCACGCGAAATAAGAAATAACT
Source organism: Agriopis leucophaearia (assembly GCA_949125355.1). NCBI lineage: Eukaryota > Metazoa > Arthropoda > Insecta > Lepidoptera > Geometridae > Agriopis > Agriopis leucophaearia. The sequence goes on along the minus strand of OX421276.1, from coordinate 9,576,490 downwards.
AGCCAAGAGCGTGTTAAGACAAGCATTATGTCAGGGTTCCGTGGCCAGCCAGTCAAACTGGACACTCAAATTTCAGAGATGTATATCATCCCGACATGACATGATATACTTTTAATGGTTTAGACAAAAAGAAAATTTCAAAACATGCTCTGCACTGTGGTCACATTATCTTTTTTATTTGAAAACTGTTGACGGTGTTATTATTACTTTTATGCTTCTATCAATACTTCACACAGGGCGACTTAAAATAAGCAGCTGAACATGTTAAGGCAGTTTTTAGAATTTTTGTTTGTTTGTTCACGCACATCTCCTACACCCCTGGAAGAAAATGCGGACGGATTTAAATGCGGTTTACACGAATATGCTTAGCTATGACCAGATTGAAGTATAGGCTATGTTATTTTGCGCAAGGCCGGATTAAGGGAAGAAAAAAGGATTGAAGGTTTATATGAAAATCTACGCGTACGAAGTCGCGGGCAAAAAAACTAGTATGAAAATAAAATAAGTTTCAGTAAGGTTACTATGGACTTGTTGTAATTGCCTTACCGAGCCCTATTAGGTATAAAGGGTGTTCGTAGATACAGCGGACATAATTGAGTACTTATGTAATTATTATGATAATAATTGTCGTTATTATAGTCCATTCGTTATCAAATGGTAGATGACAGCTACATTCAATTGTAAAAAGGCCACAAAGAAACAGTTGTCCCAAACATTTCATTTCGTTGATATTTTTAAGGAATAATTGACTTTTTTTTTAGATTTTCAGGGCCTTTATTCACAAATTTCGTCATGACGATTTTTGACAGCTTTGACATACCAAATCTGTCAAAATTATTGATTTATCTAAGTTAAACCGTCGTTACAAAAAATATTTTTAGCGACCCACGGTTGGTCCGTAGTAAAAATCGTCTAAGTTTTTTTTACTAATTTGGGTTTATTATCACCAGTGTAGTCGTACCAGCACCAGACTTATGGTACTGAGACGTGGTCCTTAACTGTTGGCGTTTTGGAAGAAAATTCGCGTTTTGCGCGATAAGTCCGGATCGTAGATATTCGCCAAAGAACCAATCACCGACATAGCTAATACAATTAGCAAGTTGAAGTGGCAATGGGAAGGCAACATCGCTTGAAGAACCGATAACAGATGGGAAAGAATGGTTCATAAGTGGAGACCACGAACTGGAAGACGCAGCGTAGGTATGCCTCCCACTAGATGGACCGACGACATCTGACAGTCGCGGGCATCCAGTAGATGCGGAGAGCAGGCTGTAAATCAGTGTGGAGGACTAAGGAGGAGGCATATGTACAGCAGTGGACGTCATCTGGCTGATGATGAGTACCCCTCAGATATATTGCAACACCCAACATCCTGTATAACACGGACAATAATTACTTCTTAAACTGTAATAATTTGATGATAGTTACGGCTTTTTTATCTTTAAGTATAAATAGGTGGTCAGCCACCTATTTGCATTTTAAATTCTAAGATGACAGCCATGAAGTATATTTTGCTGGTGTTGGGTATTTGTGGACTGTGCCATGCTATCTCACCACATTGTTCATCTACTGGCTTATGGGGTTAGTAATCAGATTAATTTGGACAAGTTATTATCCATTAATTATTCATTTAATACAAATGACATAGCCAAGGCGGGCACGGTAAGTCTGCACCATTTCAAGGTTGATATTCCAAGAACCCGTACGAAGTGCTTTAATTCCACCTTTATTGTGGTGTACGAGTATGTATTCTCCGATAGTTATCATCTGGGTGTCTACAAGTCATAAGTGACTCAGTTTCTACTAAAGCAAGCGAGCTCCATCGTTGACTGATCTTATAAGTTTTCATTGGTGTGTTTGTTTAGGGAGCTAAATAAAAAATAAAAAATAATCATTATTTCAGGAAAGGCCGCTATCCCAACACAATCTGAAATTACTAAAATACCTGGGGGACAACGGACGAATAGACTAGAAATACCGGATGGCCGCTTTTATGTAAGTTGATGACGTTTATACGTCACTTAAAGCATAAAAACCTGGCGCCACAATAGGTGGCCTTATCCCTAAAAGCGATCTCTTCCAAATAGCTTTAGAATGGAGAGGAGGTAGGCGTTCAATAGTGAATAATGAGATACTTACATTCTAATAATACATACATACTAATAGTATTACATTATTGTATGTATGTAGGTATGTATGAGTGATGGTTTCTTTGGCATGCCATAACGGATTTCGATATGTGAGGTGTCATTTGTATCGTTTTAATAGTGGGAGTGACAAAGGGTACAAGAATTCAAAATGGCGTCAAAACCTCTGCTAAATAGATCAATATTATCATCATTATGTAAAGCTCACTCAGCAGATTTCAAACATATATTCTATGAAACATTCAGTAGTTTACGAGATAAAGCAGTATGAAAGAGCTCTGTAACTACTACGAGCTACGAGTAGGCAGAGATAATTACCTACAAAGCGCGTTGCTGTTACTTTTAAGTACATCATCATCAGCCAGAAGACGTCCACTGCTGAACATAAGCCTCCCCCTTTAACCTTCACACTGCACGACATCCTGCCATCTGCATCCACTGGATGCCCGCGATTCTCACAATGTCGTTCGTCCATCCAGTGCAGGGTTTCTTAAAGTGGGATCCATCGACCCCTATGGGGGTCCATGACGCGAGTGCTAGGGGTCCACATTCCCGAGGTTTATTTACTAGAATTCGTTTGAAGTAAGCAGTTCTGTTATTTAAATAAACAAAACCAAAAATCAAGTAATTGTCAAGTAACACTGTTTTCTTATTTTAAAATTCTTTTCGCAAGGGGTCCGTAGTGTTACTGAAACATTGAAAGTGGTCCGTGGCTACAAAAAGTTTAAGAACCATTGATCTAGTGGGAGGCCTACCTACACTGCGTCTTTAAATTCGTGGTCTCCACTAAAGAACCTTTCTTCCCCATCGGTCATCAGTTCTTCTAGCGATGTGGCCTGCCCATTGCCACTTCAACTTGCAAATTTTAATAGCAATGTCGGTGACTCTAGTTCTTTGGCGAATATCTACGTTCCGGATTTTATCGCGCAAAGAAACTCCGAGCAGAGCTCTCTCCATTGCTCGTAACATTTCACTTTTAAGTTACCTACTATTAAACTACTACTAATATACTATTTATAAAATGCAGTCGGGTTATATAATATTTTTTCATAATTTAATTTACTTGTTAGACCATGCAAAATATCCATGCAGACATCCTCGTATCCATAAGCGATAAGTTATGCTTTTCATATACTTATTTTCAGGCTTGTGCACCACAAAATCTACATATCGTGGGCCAGGAAGTGATAGTTTGCGATACCTACATTGCTCCAGAAGTGCATTTCGCCAGTAAATCTAACCCTAATGTGGTAATAGTCAATCGAAGAGGATCCGTAGAGACAGATGCATCATCATTCACTATCTATCACTGCGATACTCAGCCTTAGTTGCATTATCTATCGGTATCACCTGAGATCACACAAACAAGGGAGATATAACACGAAGATATGTCTTAGTACAATTATCGTTTGCGTTCATATGTCTCAGCAACTTTTTTCACTACCTAAATTGCTAAATCGAACTGTAAGAACGGCACAATGACTCATGTTTCATGCACACTAAGACTTACAGCGACATCAATAACTTAACTAATACAGTCAACATGTAAAAAAGGGAATGGTAGTATGCAGGGTGAATTCGGCTAATAGCATCAAGCCTGTTGTAGGCCTTACGAGTTCGCAACCGCCACGTCACCTTACCATATCTCTCATGTTTGTCTGATCTGAGGGTAGCATCGTGTGTATTCAAAACAGAAAAAGTGCGTTTAAAGCAATTGTTCAAATAAACTATTTGATTTGATGTTTATCTCATTGTTTTTTGATTAATAAACTGTATGGTATAAATTTAAAGACAATTGTATTATCTAACTAGTACAGTTGCCCGCGTCTTTGTACGCGTAGATTTTCACATAAATTATCAGTCCTTTTTTCCTGCCTTTGCGTAAAATTACATAGCCTATACTTCAATCTGGTCATAGCTAAGCATATTCGAGAAAACCGCATTTAAATCCGTCCAGTGGTTTAGAAAATGTGCGTGGACAAACAAACAAACAATCTAAAAACTGTCTTAACGTTTCCAGCTGCTTATTTTAAGACGTCCTGTATGTTTTTATTTTATTTCGCAGTTACAGATTTTTTATCTCTACGTTTTTAGGGTTCCGTACCGAAAGGGTAAAACGGGACCCTATTACTAAGGCTCCGCTGTCCGTCCGTCCGTCCGTCTGTCACCAGGCTGTATCTCATGAACCGTGACAGTTAGACAGTTGAAATTTTTACAGATGATGTATTTCCGTATCGCGGATAATGCACGACAAAAAATCGTCCACGTCTACGTCTACGTCTATGTCTATGTCTACGTGTTATCATGTATGATAACACGTAGACATAGACATAGACACGTAGACGTGGACGTGGACGTGGACGTGGACGTGGACGTGGACGTGGACGTGGACGTGGACGTGGACGTGGACGTGGACGTGGACGTGGACGTGGACGTGGACGTGGACGTGGACGTGGACGTGGACGTAGACGTAAACATCGACATCGACGTAGACGTAGACGGCCCCCAGCACCGTGACAAAATCTTGTCACTTTGTAGAGCGAGAGAGGTGCCTACGGTTTCATATACACCTGTCTCGTTTAGGCACGATAAAAAGACTCGACAAAATTTTGTCGCAGCACTCATACTAGCCTGGCTGGAGGTTGGAGGCCTCAGACATAGCTCAACAATTTTGGGTACTAAAATCACGACTGACATATTTTGGCGTAGGTGCCTACTCTCAAAAACCCAGAATAGTTCTGTTTTAAATGCCACTTACAACTACTAACCTAACCTAACCTAACCAAGTAAAGTATGTATAGCAGTAATTTCGTTTGGCTTTACTAACAATTTCTACATACGATTTTTTCCCCTTGCATAGTTTACGTAATCACAAAACGAAATATTGGAATATCATGAATATTGAGGAGAAACATTTGTCTGCGAAACATCACAAAACTTCAGGGAACCGATAAAGTTTTAATTTGCAAAGTTTGGCTAATTGAGTTCGGAATCTCATTCTATCCAGCTTGTTTCAACATTTTCTTTACTGATCAAATTTATGTGTATTTCTTTCATTCAAGTTTTTGATCAATTATTATTAAAAATATAGTTCACTATACGATATTCCAAAATTACTCATCGTGGTTAGCGGTTAGTATAATTATATAATAACAGTAAATAATAATACTGGTTCCGCTGGCGCAGTGACCTGAAGTTTGTCTTGGCCTCCCACATATAAGAACACCATTGGTCTTGGTCTCGCGATGTCTCTCGCCAGTCAGGGACTTGGAGCTTGCGCAAGTCCGACTCCACGCCATCTTTCTAGCCATATTTAGTCTGGCTAACAGGTCATTGGGATTTCCAAGATACGCCTTCTTGACATTGCGATCCTTTCATATTCTCAGAAGCTGTCTAGCGGAGTATCTTGGCTTTTGTCTCTTCAAGCCAAATATAATAATATTTGGCTCAGCACGATAAGCTCCTTAATCTGCACGTTTTTCATGACTCTCTCTAACTTCAGTCTTCTCATTGGACTGGTTTTACCTTATTAAAAAAACAATAAATAAGTGCAAAATTAAGAAGAAAAAAACAGTGACACAACGCAAAAGATGTAACTACGGGTTTCTAAAGGAGGTAAAAAATATTGTTTCTTTAAGAAAATATAATTGTTATTTTTTATACCATCGAGTGATACTCTCTCAAAATATAATTTTCATTAATTCTTCAGCATAATTCTAACATTTCTGTGGGTCCTAATTAAGAAAGGCTTTCGTTACACAGGTCTGCTTATATTTCATCCTCTGAACGAATTTACTTACTCAAAAGGCTACCTTTACAGAATAATCAAATCTAAATGACATTCCCCGTAAAAGGGTCCCAATTTAGGGGTTTTGTCCAGTTTTCTTTCAGTAATAATATTTATAAAGGGAATGGATAATGGAAAGGCTTAATGGAAAGTGTTAAGTACTTTTTACTTACTGTGTAACTATAAGATACAGGAAAGATTAACATCTTTTTATGAGGCGAGAGAACTTAGACCAAAACACTTGACCATGCTTGGCTACGTAATTTTTTTTGTATACTACCTACCCAGTTTTTAAGGGCTTAAATCAGACTCAGTTTTTAAGGTTAGGACCCTATTACTAAGGTTCCGCTGTCCGTCCGTCTGTGCGTATGTCTGTCCGTCCGTCTGTCTGTCACCAGGTTGTATCTCATGAACCGTTATGTTATTCTTATTCATTTTCAGGTAACGGGACGTCGTTACAACCAATATCAGCCTATCATATTCCCACCGCTGGGATACAGACGAGAGAGAGAGAGAGAGAGGGCCTATCCTCTCTGAGAGAGAGGATAGGCCCTAATATACCAAGCTGGCTCAGTGCATGTTGGTTGAATGTCATATCTTTAAATATTTTAAGGTTTTTTACTTACCGGTTTCCTCACGATGTTTTGCTTTGTCGCGTTTCCTCCTTTGCGTTTTTGAGCGATTGCATCAAAACTGCACATAAATACTAAGTACTAAATAAGTCATTGGTGTAAGGCCGAGGATCGAATCAGGTGCTGTGAGATTGTAAAGCGCACATGCTAGTCTCACTCAGTCACCATCACTCAGCTCCGCAGTCCACATGTCCTTGATTATGATAAAATTTCGGGATCCAGGATAAGATCCGGGATAAAAGTAGCCTAAGTTATTCCGTGGTTATTCCTTATAACATCAGCTATATCTGTCAGTGAAACACATTATACCTACTAAGATGACAACAATTCAACCTCCTTGGTAGCGACTTCAACCTCATTTAAATGTATAATGACTTCAATTCTTGTTCTTGAATTTTGTAAAGAAACGTTTGTTCTTATCGCTACCAAACTTCACAGGATCACTTGCTGTGCTAATATGAAGATTGCCTGAAAATTTTATCAAAATCGGTCCACCCATTTTGAAGTCCATAGGGAACATACATACATACAAGTTTGTGCGGGTTACAGCTGTAGCTAAGTTTACCATGAATGATTTACGTTACTCGAACTCGTGGATATGTTGGTATACGCTTAATATTCAAGGCATGAAATATTCATAATACTTGGTACATGTTACCCCTTGATTACAAATTGCTGTAGATACATATTGTACGGGATGTTACATAAAGATGTAGTACGGGTGTTGTGTTGATACACCGTTGCTAATCTACCTCCGGTTTTTTGGTGCCATTTGCGGCAAACATGCAGATGAAACCGCCTGATGGTAAGCAGTCACCGTCGCCTATGGATACTTGTAACACCAGAGGCATCACAAATACGTTGCTGACCCTTTAGAACTCTATTAGCTCTCCTTTTGAAGAACCCCATGTTGTAGCTTCTCGGAAACACCGCGGAAGGTAGCTCATTCCACGTTTTGTTTTATGAGGCAAAAAATATAGTGTGAATCGCATAGTGTGCGATTTCCATTGATCTAAGATATGTGGATAAACCTTCAGGCAGTGGCGGCTAGTACGATGATAAACCCGTGACGCCGGCATCAGATCAAACAGTTCTTTAGAGAACTCCCCGTTGTAAATGCGATAAAAGATACGATTAAAGATAAGTGTTATACCTACAGTTTCCCCTTTAGCACTTACACCCTCCCTTGGTCATTCATTATGAAATGTTGATCATCTCGTTTGCAGTTGCGTGCGGGTCAATATTGAAGTAGAGTAGAGTAAGTGTAGATCTAATAGTAAGAATATGTCAGTGTGTGCAATACGTGTTTACCTGGCCTTCAGTATTTGACAGACTTTTTTCGGTAGCTCTAGTTTATGGCAAATCCAAACTATATAGGTATGATCAAAGTGTTCTACCCATGAAAGTTAACAACTCGTAGAAAAAATAAAAGTAAATTCATGAAAAACACTCTTTTTGCGTCGGTAATAATTATCAATATAAAAAAACGACTTCATAAAAATGACAGAACTGGACAGATTGAAATGGGACCAGTTTGCAAATAAAAAAAGAATCATCAAAATCGTTTCACCCAGTCAAAAATTCCGAGGTAACAAACATTAAAAATAAAAAATACAGTCGAATTGAGAAAATCCTCCTTTATGGAAGTCGGTTTTTAAATGGCACAGGAAAATATACACCAGCACCATTTCCCCCTACATAAATAGCTGCATAACACCAACAAAATGTAGCCAACTTTACACTTACTTAAACTTTAGCTGAGCAAAATTTACCAACTCCGCTTGTGCTCAAGTGACAAGTTATTTACACAGGGGCTGACGCGTTAATTAATTATTAATTATTTTATACTCGCGTGTACGTGTGCGCGTGACCTAGAACGATGTCACTTCCACGTGTCGGGTAATCGGGTTCGGATTAATTTTACAGTAGGTAAGCTACGTAGGGAGAGATACAGCGAGATAATGATGAATAGTTTTTTCTTTGCATTAGAATAAGCCTGTGTCAAAATGTTTCATTTATTACAAACTAGCTGACCCATCAAACGTTGTCGTGTCCGAATTTCAATTTCATACAAAAAAGCTTTTGAATTTTTTCCCGAATTTTATTTGTACGTATTATCTTTGCTATATACCTTACCACTTACCATAGTGCGATGCTGGCACAGAGAAACGGTGCATTTAATTGACGCGGAAATTTGCAGCAATGCGCCGCGCCGCACTGTTTTACGACGCCGCCATGTCGTGTCAATTTCCGTTGAGATGACCTGTGAAGTGGTAGAGAATAATACGTCAAAATGAGGTGGAAATGGCAACAATCAGCAAAGCATCAATGGGTTTTGAAAATAGAATGGAGTTTTGCACCATAGTGACATCTGACAATGGACAAGAAAATCACCGATGATCGAATACGACGTTTTTATGGAGACATCTTGACCTCAGAACAATTACTAAAGCCATCGACAACTAAGTACGTTAATCCATGCTAAAGCATAGAAATAGTGCTATTTAGCATAAAAGAATTATACATGTTATATTCTTTACTCATATGCTAAAATTGTTGTTACCAGATCGAAACAGATATATTTTGTACAGGACGGCAAATTGCAGAGTTGTACACAATTTTAATGTACTTGGGTAGGGACCTGTAAAAGACTCCAAAGGCTAAATATTATTTGACAGACGGCCTTGTACGCTTTGTAAATTACGTGAAGGATTTTATGCCATTTAATATTTAGTGATCTCGACACAATAATGTGGCCCTAGCATAAGACCTCCTGCAACACAAAGATACAGCGTGATTAAAGGTATAAACTTATATACTTTTATGTAAAAAAGTATATAAGAACAACTTTTCATCCTTCTTCATTATTCACTAACAATGGATTTCCACGAACTAACACTAAAAGCCGATCAATTATTTAAAGTAACCTATCCATCAAACAATTCTTTATTATTATTATCATCATGGTTTTCTTTGTTCTTTTATCTAATGGATCTAACGTAACAAATTATCGTTTTTCAATATTGGAGAAAATAATGCTCAAAGAACACTATAAATCAATTAAATGGCAGAAAAATATATTTTATTGAAAGAAAAATATTGAAGGTCCCTAAGAGAATTTTCCTAGACTCACAACGCTATTGCCGTCGCGTTGAACGCACCTTATAGGCTGAGAGCTTATATTCAATGTTTGATAAGATACGAAAAAGAAACATAAAATTAAAAGGGACGTGGGATGTAGGTTTTTCCATCGGTTTCTTCTAGGCAAGCGTGATCCACCGTAGGCCGCATCATCGCTTAACATCAGGCGAGTTGGCGGCCAAGCGCAAGCCTATTCTACAATAAAAAATAAAAAAATACAGCGTGACAGGTTATCATCAGGCGGCTCGTCTGGTTTTTTTTTTTTTGGAAAAACCTAATATAATAGGTCGGGGAAAAAGTCTTTTCGTATTTTGTATGTATAAAGTTGTAGTAAAAATCTTATCCGTTGTACTGTTTGTATCTGGCTGGTTTTGATACCATTAAAAAGATGACATTTTAAAAAAGGAATACAAAACGTAAAAAGCAATTTCCCGCCATTTTCAATTGTTTTTTTGTTCGATAAAATGAGTGAATCTAACGAACAAATTCGATATATTGTGAAATTTTATTACAAAAAAAGGAAAAATGCGACACAAGCCGCGAATAAAATTTGTGACGTTTATGGACCTAATGCAGTGTCATCAAGAGTAGCACAATGTTGGTTCAAGCGTTTTCAGTCCGGGAATTTTGATGTCAAAGATGCAGCTTGCTCTGGTCGCCCTGTTACGGATAAAGTCGATGCCATTTCTGAAAAAGTGGAGCAAGATCGGCATATTAATAGTTACGACGTAGCTGAAGAACTGGGGATTGACCACAAAACAGTTTTGACCCATTTGAAAAAAACTGGGTATACAAAAAACTCGATATTTGGGTGCCACACGAGCTCACTGAAAGAAACCAAATGAATCGTGTACTCATTTGCGATTCTCTATTGAAACGTAACGAAACCGAACCGTTTTTGAAAAGATTGATCACTGGTGATGAAAAATGGATCACCTACGACAAGAATGTGTGCAAAAGATCATGGTCAAAGGGCAGTGAAGCACCACAGACTGTAGCGAAACCCGGATTAACACGTAATAAGGTGATGTTGTGTGTATGGTGGGATTGGCAGGGCATCGTTCATTATGAGCTTTTACCGCCGGGCAAAACCATCGATTCGGATCTCTACTGCCAACAGCAGATGAGACTCAAACAAGAAATTGAGAAAAAACGGCCGGAATTGATCAACAGAAAGAGTGTGGTCTTTCATCATGATAACGCCAGACCGCACACATCTTTGGCCACTCAGCAAAAATTTAGAGAGCTTGGTTGGGAAGTGTCAATGCATCCACCATATAGCCCAGACCTTGCACCCTCAGATTTCCACCTGTTTCGATCTCTTCAGAATTCTTTGGGTAGTGTTAGATTAACATCAAGAGAGGACTGTCAAAACTACTTGTTGCATTTTTTTGATCAGAAGTCCCAAAAATTCTACAGCAACGGGATCATGTCACTACCTACAAGATGGCAACAAGTTATCGAACAAAATGGCACATATATATTATAATTAAATGTAATTAAACTTGAAAAAAATATGTCTTGAATTTGTTTAAAAAATACGAAGAAACTTTTTCCCCGACCTTATATTTAAAAAAAATCTGCTCACTCCATGATAACATCAAATATAGCACCAAAAATGTAGTTTGTTTAAGAATATAAATGTGAAATTACCTATGTATATTTTTATTATTTTGATGATTTACAGCGGGACTAATCATTTTTATACTTTTCATACAAATTGTACTCATAGTTAAATGTTTCCGAAACTACTCGTACGATTTTGATCAAACTAGGTAAGTATATTTTAATTGGAAATATGAATTTGTAATTTGATTTCCTTTTTATTACTAAAAATACTTTTCAAAAAAGTATATCGTTCCGTAAATAGTGAAAAATTTAGACATCGCAGAGAAATCTATAAACAGCTAAGTTAGCTTATGTACTCGTAACACTTGTCCTAATATTCTGCAAATGGCTCTCCGTCTCTACGGTAGAGCTTATTCTAGCCGTGAATATAACCTTCAAGGCCGCACTACGACGCAGACAAATCTCTACGGGATTCTTCTAAACATTTTCATTTATCACATGTTTTATAGTTCTTGGAATATTATAAAAGCGAAAGTTTGTTGATAAAATAAATAAATATCTGGGACATTATTGCACACATGGTCATATCTGATCCCAAACTAAGCAAAGCTTGTAATATGGCAGCCAGAGACTGATATACATACAATCATACATATATATTTTTAAATACATACTTAAATAGATATTAACACCCAGACATAGAACAAACACAAATGTTCATCACACAAATGTTTGTCCTAGATGGGAATCGAACCCATGTCCCTTTTTTGATGTTCTAACAAATTAAATTTTACGTAATTTACGTAAGGTTGTGTCGTTTTTTCCAAATTTTTTTTGAGTTAAATGAAACTGCAAAAATGATACTGTTGTTACTATTAAATATTTGGTACATTTCTAACAGACTTGATGACGAAGAAGTTTTCAATTTGACTTAATTTTTTCACTTATGAATTTCTTAAGGTTGAAATTTTGAGAAGATTCAATGATTTACTCAATACTCAATATTTTATTGCAAACATATGTAGGTACATGCAGGTCTTAAAATAGTTACATGTTTATTAGAGTAATACATATGACCCTATTTGGGTATGGCAACACTCTGAACGGAACGATCTATTTAAATTTCGTCAAAACTATCGTTGAAAAATTCGTCCAAAATGTAATAACATTTGGACTGTAAAATTACTTTAATTCATTTGCGAACCTAACCTCTTTTTCTATATCTTTTAATACATTTGGCAATTTATTAAGTATTTTTACGGCCATTGTATTAGGGCCAGAGCTGTGTATTACAAGGTTGGATTTTGGTTCGACTAATTTGTGCCTAAATTGTGGCCTAGTACTGCGCGATTTATCAGATACCCTTTTAAAATAATCTGGGAACCTTTAACTTAAAAATTTACTTATTTCCAGTATATATATTGACACTAGTGATAGTATTTAAAATTTAATAAAATAAGACTTATGAACCAGAGTCACCGACATAGCTATTAAAAATCTGCAAGTTGAAGTGGAAATGGGCAGGCCACATCGCTCGAAGAACTGTTAACCGATGGGGAAGAAAGGTTCTTGAGTGGAGACCGCGAACCGGAAGACGCAGCGTAGGTAGGCCTCCCACTAGATGGACCGACGACATTGTGAGAGTCGCGGGCATCCAGTGGTTGCAGATGGCAGGATGTCGTTCAGTATGGAGGTTAAAGGGGGAGGCCTATGTTCAGCAGTGAACGTCTTCTGGCTGATGATGATGATTGTGAAGACTTATGAAAATGTGGTATTTGAGTGATTCCCCCGACTATTATAGTCGGGGGAATCGATATTAGCTAGAATGCGAATGCATTTTTTTTGGGCATTTTTTAGGACGGTTTCACTGTATTTTTTTTATGTAACATATTATGTTCCCCAATTTCTCCGCCACCTGATGAACGATAAAAAAAAAAAAACTTTTGTTCGGTAGGGTTTACTTCCAATTTGGTCCCATTATCACCAAATCAGAATCTGATGGCGGGATCCCAGGGGAAATCGAGGGCAACCCTCAAATTTTATAGGCACTTATTACGTTTGTCATATATTTGTGAAGTCGGTTTTTAATGTGAGATCCACCAATCCAACAATTCCTTATAAGAAAATTGAATGCACTCACCAACTGCATGTTAGTTTCATTAAATTGGAACACTTGCAGATCCATTCAATGACAAACAAAGTAGTAATTTTCCGATGTCTTCGTAACCTCATCGAAAATTGGGGGCCTACTACAAGTTAGAACTTAGAAGTTAGACTTATTTCACTATAATTAATATTTACTAAAACCACAGAAAAAAGGAATTCTTCCAAAACTTGGTGCGAGGGTGAAGAGCGGGTTAGTTTATGACGTTGAAGGGCAATATTCATCTCACCGTACCATGGACGTTAATACTTAATTTAGTCATAACCAAAGAGGCATTTAAGAAAAAAGGTTAAAAGGAAGGCGCTGTGAGCGGATCTATCTTTTTCTTTTCCTTTGTCACCTTGTAATCTTCTAGAAAAATTTGACGACTGACGGTAGGATTACGTGGTCACCTTAATGGGAGATTGTAGTGAAGCAGACGACTCCGGCTGCCCCTACCACCAGGCTAGACCTACCTTGCCGGAAGCACGTCTGCCACACCCAGTTACTAGGGAGAGGAGCAGATAAGGACTACCTATCCTAAATATGACTATAAAAACACACTTCACAGTCCACAAGTTTAATACGTCTAAAGTTCCTAATACACGACCACTCTTGGAGAGTTTTAGTTCACTCACGTACGTAGTAAGGTATGAAATGTAAAAGGATAAAGAACACTTCCCACTTCCAAATATTTGCGTACAAGCAAACTGTGCAGATGCGAGTTGGAGGAAGAAGAACCTCTTCAAGATGGACTCCGCAGAGGGTCAATTGGCGTAGAAGAAGACTCGTTCTCGGAGCAAGACTTCTTCAAGTACAAGTGCCAACTTCTTCAAGTATTCAAGTGCCGACTTCTTCAAGTCTAAAGATTTAAGAAGAACCTTTCAAGGTTTTTTATCAAGATCCTGCACGACCGCTCCATTCGAGAGCCTCCAATGTAGTCCACGTCTAGGTGTTATTTCGTTTGATTCTTTCAAATTTTAAAATTATAGAAATAAAATCAAGTTGTAGTAGTGGTATGTAAAAGTTAAAAAAGTTAAAATGTAAATTAGAATAAGGTGGAATGAGGATGATGATGAGAAAAGATATACTACAAGATACAGAACCGATCTTGTGGACTACCTACCCTTGTCCTTTATAAATTCCATTTACAAATTAAATGAAATATTTACCGTCTTATTACAAAAAACTATTTTGATCCTGGTTTAAAACAGGACTATAAAGTCCGAGTTTGTTACGGTATTAAGGGATCAGAACTTGACCTTATTACAATTCGTCGACTAATCGAGAGCTGATACCAAAGATTGTCTATGGTTAAACTTTTGTCCACAGACTAATATGTCTTTGAAGTATGTTAGAGTCCAAATATGTCTTTGAAGATCTAGGTCCTTATTCAATCCATGCACCGCTTTCACTATTAGTAGATCCTCTTTGCCTTGCTCTTACTATAATGAGTAGAAATTGAGATATTTTGAGACATTGAACACTCATAATCATCATCATTTCAGCCTATCTTGTTCCCACTGCTGGGACTGAGGCTATATCTCAGAGAGCGGGAGAGAGAGGATGAGCCCTAATCTACCATGCTGGCCCAGTGCATGTTGGTAAATGTCATAAAAATAAGTTTGGGGTTCTTGGACACACCGGTTTCCTCACGATTTTGCCTTCACCGTTTCTGAGCGATGAAATCGAAACTGCACATAATTTATAAATAAGTCATTGGTGGAGGGCCGAGAATCGAACCAGGTGCCGTCCGATTCTAAAGCGCACATGCTACCGCTTGGCTACCATCACTTTCATTCAACAGTACACGATGTGAAATGCAAGAAAATATGAAATGATCTAGAAGAAATCTATTCACACTAATCTTGAAGATGCTTAGATTGTAGTTCTCAGGAAACCAGGAGGATGGCAGGGAGTTCCATTTTTATCCGACTTCCAAAAAGTAGGAGGTTCGATTCGACAGTTTTTTTAATGTTTGTTACCTCAGAACTTTCGACTAGGTAAACCGATTTTGATGATTCTTTTTTTATTTGTAAACTGGTGGTCCCATTCAATTTGGTCCAGTTCTGTCATTTTTATATTGATAATTATTGGGCAGTACGATTCATAAATGACGACCCAAATCGTTATGTACGAATTTTTGGAAATTCCAATGTTTGAAATTTTCTGTGTTGGTAGCCCCTCGTCACGCTTTGCTAGAGTGACATGCGGTTAAGTTTCCATCGAAGCCCTACGCTGGCCCCTTTACGGTAAGTGGAACTGAATTAGGTTTATTTTCCATGGACAGTCTATAGTATGTACACTGTACTCTACTGAGTAACTTCAGGTCAGACAAAGAAGATATATTATAGATCGATAGTTAGATAAACTCTTTATTGTTCACACCACAAATTACATAATACACAATAAAACACTTTAAAAAAACTAGTGCAATAATCGGCGGCCTTATCGCTAAGAGCGATCTCGTCCAGGCAACCTTAGGATGGAGAGGATTCATACAGGAGGTAGAAGGCGGGGCGTGCAATAGGTAGAGAAAAATTTGATACTTACATTCTAATAATAACACATTCTAATACTTAAATAACTATAATATACTAATAATTATATAAAATATATAAATATGAATAGTTAATAAATAATAACAATGTCAACAAGGTGGCAACTGCGACAGATAAAATTGCTTGGCACGTTCTTTAAAAAGAGTGAGCGATGGCGTCTAATAGGCACGGGCAAAGCGTGGTATAGTAACGTGTAGCAAACAAATCAAGCCTAAATCAGGCTTTCCTGATTCAGGCTAAATTTTTCCTTCATCATCATCTGCCAGAAGACGTCCACTGCTGAACATAGGCCTCCCCCTTTAACCTGCACACTGAACGACATCCTGCCATCCACTGTATGCCCGCGACTCTCACAATATTGTCGGTCTATCTAGTGGGAGGCCTACCTACGCTGCGTCTTCCGGTTCGTGGTCCCCACTCATAAACCTTTCTACCCCATCGGTTATCGGTTCTTCGAGCGATGTGGCCTGCCCAAAGCCACTTCAACTCCTTACCTTCACTTTTTCCTTAGTCATATAGGTTTTATTTTCTATTTTCAAAAATTCTAAAAGGCTGATGATAATAATTATTCATAATAAAAATAACACAGTTTTACCAGTGGCACCCGTTTTTACCCCTCATAAAATATTAGGTCTGTGTTTTTACCTAACGCCTTGTTATTCAAACTTCTTTTGTTTGTTCATGAATTTGTAGCAGCCAAAATAACTGTATTGACATCAAAGAATTTAGAACGCACGCCACCTTCATACATGATAGACATAATCTTCGCTAAACATACAAGCTAGTAGAAAAGAACTTGAAATGACGTAAGCCATAAACGCAAAATGATGCCGCGTTTATTACATGGGTTACTAAACACACAATCTTGCATCTTGTTTAGTACAAAAGTTATATTGCCGTATGTAACGTCGTGTACACTTAGATCAGACAAAGATTTGCCTCAGTACAGTATACAAAAATACAAATACAAAATTAATTTATTTGACACAATAATAATATGCACAAAGTAAATTCGAACCCATTGGCTCCGAGCTAGTTTTCACTGTGCTTCAGAGTCAATGGCCTCTCCCATATCTATAACACAGTAAACATTATGCCAAAACAAAACAGATTAATTAAAAAAAAAAAAAAAAGTAATGTTTGAAAAACGAACATCTAAAATAAAACATAAAAGCAACAAATTTTGATAATCTATAAAAACTATGTAAGTATATAATTGAGTACAGTAGTCATGTTTTGTGTGTTAGTTTAGAGTCATGATCAAATGTCTCCGTGTTTTACTCAATTTTTTTGGGGTCCGTAGCCCAACAAGGAACCCTTATAAATTAATTCTGTCCGTCTGTCTGTCTGTCCGTTCGTCCGTCCGATTTTTTTTAACTTTCTTATTTCTATAATTTGATTATTTTTATTTTCAGCGCCTAGGTAGGTGTTAGTAATTTTTAAACTTTCGCGATTCGAACACATGTTTTCATATTTATCGGGACTTATCGCGCACTATTAAATATAGGTAAAAATAGATACCTTTCGCTCGACGTTTCGACCATGTTACAATGGCCGTGGTCACGAGCTGACTGATCAAGTGAGGGTAGGAGAACAAAATATCCGCTCTTCTCGCCGGACTCACCCGCAGTTTTCAGTCAGCTCGTGACCACGGCCATTGTAACATGGTCGAAACGTCGAGCGAAAGGTATCTATTTTTACCTATATTTAATAGTGCGCGATAAGTCCCGATAAATATGAAAACATAGGTAGGTGTTATTTTTTTTTACCGAAATTAATGAGAATGAATAATGTTAGTATTCTTAAATTTTATTAGAGCTGCTCTTCTGCCTTTGCCTCTGATTTCGACATCGACTTCGATTCTGGTTCCGACTTAAAACCACATCCGTATCATCCCTAGTCTAACATCACTCGTTCGCTCGCGCTCGCGTTCGTTTGTTCGGCCTGTATCATAAAAAAAAATTAAGTCTATGGTCTGTACACTGCATAAGACGAACCCATTTTCCATAGTTCAGCAAGCACATTTTCCTGACTCGTACTAACTGGTAGTGAAACTGTGGCATCGCCGGCTCTACATACTTTAACACCAGTCAGTTCGGAACGTAAAGTCAGGGAGAGACCACGTTTCGCCGCTCGACACGTCACTCTATACTCCGATACTGAATGTAAACAAAGTGAACAATATGGAAAACTAACAACAATTTCGAGATATTATTGTGATAAGTGAAAAATAACAAAAGTGTTTGTGTTTCTGGATATTTTGTGAAGGCGGTACGCGTTTGACTGCAACATTTTCAGGTAAAATGTCATGTCAATATATCGTGTTTTAGTGAAAAACTAGCTTATCGGCAATTATATATCGTTTTCACCGGAGTAATGCTTCCTAAGGCCCGAAGCCGACATTTGATACCTAATTAATCATCCAAACAGTTGCTATGTTTCTGTATTATTTTTGTAATTATTCATCAAAAAACACGATTCATATCTACAATTTTTTAAGCGTCACATCCAATATTTAATAACCCCCGACGTAAACGGTGTTAAGTTATTAGTCGAAGGAGTGTATTTATCTGTCTGTAGCATCGTAGCCCCCAAATGGATGGACCGAAGTTTTTTTTAAAGCTGACTTGGTCGAGATTTTTCATGAAAATCTGTTTAGCAATTTGAAGACTATTAACTCTTTATTTGTCAGCGTTTTTTATCTATACTTGTGGGTTTAAGAACGCAATGAGATTCATACTATTCTATTTTACTAACATAAATGGAGTTTCATTCAGAGTTTATGAATGGATGATATTGAACGGTGAAAAATCATACCAATGAAAATTTTCATATCTCATATAGGTACCTATCTTAGAAGAAATGAATGAGGGCTGAGAGTGTCACGCCCAAAAGTGGGCTATGACGGCTGATGGTAAGCGGTAACCGTTGCTTTTAGACACCAGAGATTAACACATGGACAAATTCCGAATTTTGACAGCTTTACCAAATCTGTCAAAAATGGATAACGCCCTTGCGACACTAGCGGTGTTGTAGATGCTTTGACACTTGGATCATAATGGACCTTACTTAAAAACGTTACTCAAGTTGACATACGTTATAAAATATGCTCAGTCTTGTTTTCGCGTGTGACGATTGCCGTCAGCGAGAAGTTGACAGAGCATTTTCAAACATAGATCAACTTGAGTAACGTTTTTAAGTAAGGCCCAATATGTTTGTATATAGTTTGGATTTACCTTAAACTCGAGCTAGTACTGGAAAAAGTCTGCCAAATACTGAACGGTGCGAGATAAATACGTATTGTAGTACCCACTGACATATTCTTACTAGTTCTACAAACGCACACGAGCGGCATACAACTGCAAACGAGTAGATCAAATGGACGAAGAAGGGAGGGTGTATATAAGTGCTAAAAGGAAACTGGGTATAACACTTCTATTTATTTTTTCTGAGCTTAGACAGCATAGAACTTTGGTTGTAGTCACCCATTAACTTTGAAATGATGATGATAAAGATTTCGTAGGTGTTTAAGTTAATTTTAAATTTGATATAAGGCTTAGATTCTAAGCAAAAGAACCTTCACATTCCCATGTCAATAGACAAATAAAAAACATTATTTACATAAACATAAGGCATAAATTGCAATCAAACAATCATATAGCTAGGAGATTATGTTTATAGGTGGTCAATATTACATGTATCAATAGCGCTGCCCACTATTCCTAGTTATATTGCGGAAACCTGGTTCGATTATCTTACTTCAATTTTCACCTATAGTTAAACCAATATATACACAGTTTATTAAAAAGGTAAACAATTATATATTTGTACTTATTATTTACAAGGAATTTGTTTAATAATATGCAATTTCAAATGAACTAAAACTAATTGAAAATAAATATAAGAAGTACACTAAACTAAAAAAACAACTAATCTTAAAGCCTTTTGGTGGAAAGAAAAGTGGCTCAGTATAATGGTATCATTGCCACATTGAAAGGCTATCACGCTAAATTTTTGGCCAAAGTAGTCGCCAGCATTCACTCGCCTCCACCAAACGTTTTACCAGGTCCATACACATACAGTTCGAGAGCGGTCGGCCCCCACGGTCCTAAAGTCTCGACCCCAAACTAAACATGTACATACTGTTTAATTATTACCTATATTATATTGTAACTATTATTATATTCATATAAATCTCGATTAAAGCGTTACAAACTTTAATGGACACATATTTATTAGCTAACTATGCTTACTTATTTCCTTTCATTGTTGACGCAATTAAATTATCCAAACATAGGATCTCGTTTTCGTCTAGACAATAGACATTCGCATGTTCTATGTACATTAGCTTAATATAATAACCTTCTTCAAGATGGAAGATGTTGAACAAGCGAAGATCTTATATTAAGAAAACATTGATTACTTATGTCTATATCCTTCCAAAATTATTCATTCTTGATTCAGCTGATATCGTCTGAAAAATCTCACGCACCCGGTACATATTTTTAACATTCTTTTATAAGTTTCGTTTGTATCTATGTAATGGAATCTTTGAACGTGATTTTCACCTTTCAAAACGACGGATTGATTTGAAAATTTGCATCAAGGACCGATGTCAATGCAATAATTTAAATAGTTTGTCCCATTATTCTTACCAGGATCTTCAGTTTTAGCGATTTTAAAGCGTGTTTTTCAGTTTTTAAACTGCGAGAATTATTTAACTACTATTTTTACCGATTCTACGTAGTTAATTATTTATTATTTAGCATTTTGGTAATTCTCACTGGTAGCGGTTTAATAGATTAGTTTAGTAATAGTTTGGTAGATAGGTATTAATTTATCCTTTTTTATATTACGAATATGTAATGTTATTTAAGTTACTGGAATTAAATTTATACCTTTATTATTTATTACTTGACGTAGTTTACCGACATTATTATTTTAAAACAAAAATTACTTATTAAAAGAAAAACACAGCCAGCTAACATGTAACCTAATTGCTTGTCTCGTTACTAGCTTGTAACGAGACAAGTAGCTCTCGTTTGTAGCTTGTAAATAGCGAAGCTTTTTTGAGGATCGATAATCATTTTTGGACTAGAATAACAACGTTACTAAGCTAAATAGGTATAGCTTATTAAAATTATTACATGCAATACAAAAGTATTTATATACTAACCCCTGAGGCAAAAAGGGGGGTGTTATAATTTTAACGTGTGTATATGTGAGTCTGTCCGTGGCATTGTAGTTCCCAAACAACTGAGTCGATTTTGATATAGTTTTTTTTTTCTGAGGTAATTTATTAAATGTGTGCTTGCTGTGAGCTATGATTCAAAATAAATCTGTTCAGCCTTTTGAGGATTATCAGCAGCGCAAGTCATAAGGCTTTGATCAGGGTAAAGCAATATTGTCATGGCACTGGCAGGAAATATAATCGTTTCCTGTAAGACTACAGGAATCGATATTTTTTCGGTTTAAAAAGTAGCCCATGTAAAAATACAGAATGTTAACTATTTTCACGTCAAAATTGTGTGCCGGTAAATAATAATGCAAGTTAGCCCCGCCAACCCCAACCCGCAACAATATTTCTTTTCGCTCGTTGCATTTTGGCGCCCGCTGCCTTTGATCAAAAAATATGTATAATTTTTCAAGCGATCTCTAATTTCAGGCAATATGCTTAAAATGCTGGTCGCGTTGCGTCGCTGGATTGCAGGGCTATAACTTTCTGCACAAAACATACAAGAATATAATAGGTATAGTACCTTATGGTTCCAGTCATGATAAGGTAAATAAATGATTATGCAATGCTATTAACAATGTATCGATGCTTTATCGCATATCGCAATGTTGACAAGATGCAATGTCACGATGTTTACTTGAGTTGAATAAAGACTATTTCATACGGAAAAGAAAAAATATAAAAAACTAACGCAACAACGCGGTCTTATCGCTAAAAGTGGTCTCTTCCAGACAACGGTAGATTAGATACAATAAAAACTTTTTTAAATACTTTCTGAGTTAAACACTGGAAAATATATACTTAACTAATAAGTTTTATTTCAACTTGCCATCATTGAAAGTCATAAAATATCAATAAAATTAGTGCAACGGACGAGGAATCATTGTATTTGATACCAGAGCCGGTAAAATTGAGGCAAAAACTGTAATTGAAAATGATTTACCGGCAATCTTTAAAAAAATATATTTAATAGCATATGATTTTTTATTTCAAATGGTGGAGTGAAAAAAAGGGTGAAATCCTTATCAGAAATTGTATTAATTGCGCATTTTAATGATTAATCGAAAAAGCTGATGCCTTCATCTGTGTGGCCCATTTATTTTGGTACATAAATGTTTTTTGGATAAATCATTAAAATACGATTACACTTTTCACTCCGCCATTTGATAAATTTTCATATGCTTTTAGATATTTTTCTTTGGAGATTGCCGGTAAATGATTTTGAACTACAGTTTTTGCTATTGAAAGTTTTATTGGACTAAAATTTATCATTTTCAAAATGCTCAAAGATGACTCTTAATTTTCACTGAATATACTGATGTTGTTTTTTTGTCTTATCTTACCAAAACTAGTGATGAAATAGTACATAGTTATCCTAGGGGTGAAAGTAACTTATTTAGTCCTAAATTGAGGGACTAAATAAGTCTTTAACCCCGAGGTACACACTGCGCTTTTCAAGGAAACTAAAAATAAAAAGATGAACTGACACTGGCAAATGCACGAGAAGTGCGGGACTCTAATCCTCTGAGAAAAAGAAGTTGGAACATGGTTCAAATAGAAAATATGAAAGATATGAAAATAGAACTAGTTTTTTTTTTTTAATTTGAGCTTCTGTCAGTTGTCAACTGTCTCTGTCAGTTGAAAGTGATTCTCCCTAGGGCTGAAATGTATTACTTTCAACCCGCTCCTCAGGTAACTTCAGACCTACTTTCCGAGTATGAGTAATGAAAAGCAGATTATTTACGTGAGATCCTTTACATCCTGATGAAAATGATAAAACCGCGAGTACGGCTGCAGATGAAGTTAATTTCGGCCAGTATGCAAGCCTGTACACGAACGTACAAGTGACCGTATAGCCGAGCTGCAGCGGATATTGCTCCAACGAGTGGAGCGGAAGCGTTCTCGAGCTCGTAATGAGTTGATCGCGTATTATAAACAAGATACATATCAACTTATTTGTAGAGTTGGCCAAATTATGGAACTAAAAGTTTTCTACGTGTTGCTGTCAGTTATGTTCAGAGAATACGATGGCAGCTCCCTCATTTAACTTTTATGTAAGTTGGTCGCACTGTACTTGGGACTGTATCTATGCAAATACTTGAACAGTTAAACAAAACGAGTAGCACTCAGTGAGATACATGACAGAGTGGTCGTTCACTTCAGGATCAGTCATCTTCGCCATCTGTGTAAAGGTAATTGCACACGGTCCGTGCAAAGTAACCAGCAAGCCTAGCACGGGCCGTGGACATATTGTCTTTCCACCGTTTTTATCCCGCGAGAAAGAGACAAACGTATCCATATTGTAGCTTTGTCGCGACTTCGCGCGGATAAAAACCGTGGAAAGATAATTTGTCCACGGCCCGTGCTAGGCTGCTGCGCAACTTAAGACAAGGGCAAGAGCAGGATACATATGTCATGATCATCATCATCATCATCAGCCACAAGAAGTCCACTGCTGAAGATAGGCCTCTCCCTTTAACATCCACACTGAATGACAACCTACCATTTATTATGCATCCGCTGGATGCCCGCGACTTTCACGATGTCATCGGTCCATCTAGTGGAGGGCTACCTACGCTGCGTATTCCGGTTCGTGGTCTCGAACCTTTCTTCCCCATCGGTTATCGGTTCTTCGAGCGATGTGGCCTGCCCATTGCCACTTCTACTTGCAAATTTTAATAGCTATGTCCAAAGATGTCGACAAGGGGGGGGGGGGGGGGGGGTAAAATGGTGTCATATCCAAATTGATTCGATTTGATTTCTAGGAAACCGGAAAGTTCGAAACATGAACGGACATGTCGCTCGATAGACCAAATATATGAAAGTAACATCAATTTGCGTTTTTCTCCCTGTTTTTTTTGGATACACTCAAAAACTTATTTACCAAAATGATGTCTACGTTATCTTAATATATACAGATTTTATAAGTATGGAGGAAACCATAAAGGTACATTTTACTTATTACATTTACAGTTATACTTGTCCAAATATTTGAGAAAACCGGCAAACATATAAATAAGGAAACACAACGTGTGTAAGCGCCATGGTTTTGCTACCACTGCTTGCCACTAAATGCGACAATACAATACAGGGTTACTGTCAAAACAATAAATTTTTGTTCTATGAATGAGACTACCCTCGATATATAAGACTATTCAATCAAAATCGAATCCTTAAAACCGGTTAACAATCGACGAAGATATTGCGCAATAGAAAAAAAAAACTGTCAAATTAAGAAACTCTTATTTTGAAGTGGGTTGATGAAAACGAATCAGATCTTTTAACAATACTTCTGAAAACTGTCCAAATATTTCTTAAATATTTTTTTTCAAAGAGTTTCCAGCTCTATATGCTTCAACCCTTTATAAAACCAAAATGAAGGTGAACTTTAAATACTTTTCGGTATCGATATTTCAAGAGAAAAATTGGAGCTTTCGCCTCACAGCACTCGATAACGAGGCCGTTATAATTATAAAGAGATCCATTATAGACGGTTCACTGAGTATCCTCATACCACGAAGAAATATTAATTTGAACAGAACTAGAAGTACGATAGGTAGGTAGGGTAGGTACGTAGAATCACTCTTTTCTCTAATAGCTTAGATTGTAAGTGTGTAATGCTCTGCTTGTAACAAGTCAATCTTAGGCGCAAGACGCTACCCAATGACGATATAACCACTTGACAGCTCACCCTGAAAAGGTAATAAATTTTCAGCATGATCTTTTCGAGCGGGCCAATGCTAGGCACGAACTGAATTAATGACTTTTGTTTTCTCCAATCACAAGCGCCATACGATTACCAAGCGACTGACGTGGCTTACGTCGTGCTGCAACAGCAAATTATAACTCATGCGCGATCAATTGGTTTTATTATATTTACCTATGACGAACCTAGACGCAGGCGCTTGTTTTCAAAGCAATTTCAACCAGAGACCTTAGTGCCTAGACCAAACCTAGACCACCCAAGACACCTTTTTATGCAACTCACATCTTTCTTGGAAAGTTAGTTTATCACTGTGGAACATTGAAAACCCCAAGGAATTATAAAAATATCCGATCAAAGTACAAAGTCACAGAAATAGCGTATAGCAAACGCTGGGCCGTTCTTCTCCGTCGCTGAACCGATAATCGTCGGAGTAGATGAGATCTAAGATCAAACGCATGGATGGAGTGACGATATACGTTAAGCAGCTGACAATGGTTGGAAGCGAAAAGCCGTAGATGGAAATAATTCAGTCAGTAAAATTTAAATTTCGATCTTATAGGATAATTTATTTCTGACACTTTCTGACAAATTTACCACCGATCTAAGTTGTTTTCAACAACGTCTTACTGTCTTACTTATCGGCTCAGTATTTAGTACCTTATTTACCTCAAAATCTGACGCAATTGTGAACAAAACGAAAACATGTTTTTTTAATTGTAATCCTTTATTCATATATTTAGAAAACATACCCTAATAATACATAATTATCAATAAAAAAACTGATTTTAAAATTAGTAGTTACGCAATTTCGTTTACTTGGATGTCATAATTGTTTTGGTTATTTCGATTTAAAAACCAAACTACTAAACCGACTTTGATGAAATGTATATGGGACCCCCTAAAAGTATTGCCTTCCAAACAAAAAATGAATTATCAAAATCAACTCATAATTGGTGGAGAAATTGGTGAACATACATTTAAAAAACAGTAGTCATAGAACCTCCTCTTTATTGAAGTCAAATGAAAATATTATAAATCGTGAATCACTGGATCTGGTGGGAGGTGGGAAGACGATTGCAATTTAATACCACTAATCCCCCCCTGATCCATTCCAGTTATAAAAATATATAAAATAAACTAGTTCTAAACTAAATAAAAGAAAAGAAAAAATACACAATGTTTCTTTTTCTTCACGTGCCATTATATTCTTTTATTACGCTAAATATGTTAACGAAAATATGTTAGAAACCAAATGGAATTTTGAATTTAACCTTGAATTTTGAGAACAATTTTTCAGGAAAGTGGATAAGCATAATCCTTGCATAATTCTTAAATCCGCGGAAATCCAGAACCAGCGCAGAGAAAGATGAAATTGGACGGCTTAAGAAACGAGTTTAGGAGTGGGGTACACTGTTTACTTTATTTTTAATTCAAAGACGGAAAAAAACATCACAATTACTCGAAAAACGACTATTGGCTTTAGCGGGAATATTTTGAGTTTTCTCTCTTCTGATTGGTTTGCACACGAGCACAAATTGATATTAAATTCTGTATGGTGATAAAATAATTTTTGTGATTGGTTAGCAAGGAGTTTGTTTTATAATACTAACTCTATATTGGTTTGTATGTGAAGTTAACTAAAGACGTCGATCGCATAATGTATGAAGAATAATTTATTGACCGGTTAGATTTTGGCGGCAATACGTGCTGAAAACTGTCATGTGCGTTCTCCTTTTTTTGTTTCTTTTTTCCAAGACATTTTCATGCTTTTCATCGCTAAGTTATTGCAAATAACACGTACTATTAGGTACTTACTCGTAGCTTTTTCTTTTTACAAAGATAGTGATGTCATGTCAGTTGAATTTCGGAGGATCGTGGGGCAAAACCACGTCACAGTGGCTTCCACAGGATGGCAAATGACCTCCCAGATGGTGATGGAGGGACGAATTTGAATCCACTGAAAGACTTTACTTGAAGGACTGGACTCAAATTGCCTAAAACAGAGAGGAATGGAAGGAGGGAGGGGCCATGCCTTTACCCTGCAGTGGGACGATGCAGGCTAATTTAATAATAATAATCTTCTTGAATTTAAGTCTTTTATGTTCTTCTCGATCATCCTCTGTATCTGTTTCTCCTATCTTTGTGCCTTAAGTAAAACACGCTCCTAGTCCGCGTCTTTGCTTAGATCGAGTTAACATGTTTTTTGGTGATTTTGAAGGAAATCTTTTTCCCAGTGAATCATTATTAGACTCCGAAAAAGTAATGTTATTCATAGATATAATATTATCAATAAAAAGCCCACTTGATTTTATAATAGCTGTTAATAAGTTAGCAAAAAAGCCCAAGTGAACCAGTTTATGAATCATCAGGCATGATGTGAACGAACAAGCCTATTACAAATTTAAAAAGCACTAAAATATAATACAGTCGTATTTGTAGGTAGCTATAGAGAGGGCTATGCTCGGAGCTTCTCTACGAGATCGAATTAGAAATGAAAAGATCCGTAGACGAACGAAAGTTACCGACATAGCCCACCGGATTAGCAAGTTGAAGTGGCAGTGGGCAGGGCACATAGGACGCAGAACAGATGGCCGATGGGACCAAAAGGTTCTCGAATGGAGACCACGGACTGGTAAGTGCGTAGGACGTCCACCCGCAAGATGGACAGACGACCTAAAAGAGAGAAAGAAAAACGCTGGATGCAGGCCGCTTCCAACCGGCCCTTTTGGAGATCGTTGGGCAAGGCTTATGTTCGGCAGTGGACGTCCTACGGCTGAAACGATGATGAATCGTAGGTATCTTAGCACCTTCCATTCAAACGTTCTATTCATGTATAACTAGTAATGCGTGGTATGAATAGTGAATACCGTAAATATTACAGCCGATCACTTTCTTTTGTCGTCGACAAACGCGCATGACCAAACGAAGATTGGAAAGAAAACAGTGTTGCGTTTGGCAGAAAAAGGAGACACGTGGCAAGAATTGCACTTATGCATGAACGATTTTTTTTAAACCTCAAACCTACTTATTTTTAAATCAAGTTTTAATTTCAAGCCAGCGTTTTTGGAACGATGCGTTGCGCACATTACTTATTTGTAAAATTCGTAAACGTTAATATTTGCTCTAACTTTAAACCTAATTCAATCAAGTTTATTATTGAGGCAGCGTATTTGAAATTTTGAGTGCATGATTAGTATTTAGTGATTAAGTGAAAAATCTTCATATTAAACTTATAGGAGCAAAAGCAGAGTAACGCGTAAGTTAACGCAAGATTCAAGATATTTTCTATGGTTGTTTTAAATTTATTTTTCACCTAATATATATGTATGATTTTATTACTTAAAGACCTTTAATGAAATGTGTAGGGACTGTAGGGTACGCATGTAGTTCAAGGATAGATTGTACATTGTTTAGTTTGTAAAAGGTATTTTGCCAGAATAAAATATCAGATTAATTTTACCGACGAATCGATTCTCGCGAATCGCTACTGTCATCTGACATCTCTAATTCGAGCTGTTCCTCAAATTATACCATATCAGGAAACTTGTTTAATGTTTTGACATTTTTTTTTTTTTTCAAATGACTCACCGATATTAGATCTGAAAATATCTAAGCTAACACATTTTGATTATCATCATCGGATCAATATTTTTTGTAGTCTAAATGCACAAATTACCTTTATATAGGGTTACGCGGAAAGGGTCCATTAAACTCATCATAATGAACTTTTAACTATAGGAGCAAAATTGAAACGAAAAATAATATCAGCTGTTCTATACATTTTGGCGAGTGTCAATGGCCGTTCTCTTTGGAATAGCTGACATTTTTTTCGCGATTTCAGAGTTGCTCTTACCTATATGAAAAGTTGTTCATTATGATGGTTGCTATGGACTTTTTTCGGCTTAGAACACCCTTTCCGCGTAACCCAGTAGTTTATGGTTTTAGGCAACTTTTGGTACGGACAGTTTTAAGCCGAAATTCATAGTTGAAAGTCGAAATTAATGCGTTGCGTCTATTAGTACTTCCACAGACCAACTTTTGAAGTGAAAACTTCTATAGGCGCGTTGAGAACTTTTTGAGTGAACAAAAATCATGGAATTCGCGAAATCGTCACGCTGTCACAGAATACATAATACACAGTTCCATGTATTTTAAAATCGCGCCATCTCTTGTAGAATAGGTGAATTACTACTGACGTTTTCACTTCTGACGTGCAGTCCTATGACTGTTTTTTGCCATAGATCTATGAGTACTTCAAACTTGTTTCGGCCACAACTCTGTCAAAAACGTCACAGTGTTACTCCATCTGTCATCAAGTCTCAAATGTCACAATATTTTAACTGCCAAAATGAAACCCAACACATTTCTAAAATAAACTTCCTACCAGCAACAAGTAAAATATATCGAACCCACGCAATATCCGCAATTTCCTAAATAAATGTAAACAGTCCCACACTCCAGCAGTTGCGGGATACGTGGACCGGATTTGCTTAGGGCGAGGATACATTAGTGTTGGTAATAAATTGGAAGCCGAGATGGACAACGTGAATTGATTCTTATTTACTTTTTAGAAGAAAAGTATGAGAGAGAATAGGCATGTTGACTAATATTTTTTTATTACCTTATAAAAAAGCTGATCATCAATAGAGCCTGTCAACGAAAACAAAATTTAAATTAGTTCAGTAATAAATAAATTGTAAGTATTTTAATTTCATGTTAGACAGAGAGCGCACTATACTGAGCTATGACGTCAAGAATCAGACGCGGCTTGCAAATGCTATACTAACACACGCTTTTCGAGAACTGGATGGAGCATCTCCTCTCTATCACCACCTAAAACTTTAAACGCTCATAATCTCAGAGATTAATCAGCCAATGCAGTTTATTATTTCAGTACCTATGTGTAATGTATTTAGTTATTTTCATCGCTAAGCCTGTTATTTGTAATAAATTAAACATTAGGCCACATGCCTATTGTTTCGTATTTTCTTGTTAGAAGAGTATGAGAGAGAATTGTTGGTTCGTGGTGTTTTCTTTACCATAATCCAGTCAACGTTATGAATATAATTAAATTTCCGTGCAATAATGCTTTTATCCGACACGTAGACATGAAAAGTGACTGAATAAAATATTATTTGTAACAAAATATGGTAGGTATGTACATATAAATCTCTATTGGGTGCTTGGTAAGAATTATAACAGTTTTTTTTTTTTTATATATACTAACTGCTCCCGCGGTTTCTCTGGCGTGGATTGGTAAGTGTGCCGTACCTACAGTTTTTGCGGTAAGTGGTTTAGCGGTATAGTGAAAAAAATGGGAGACAAATTGGGACATTTGAAAACGTACGATAATAATAATTGTAAGCATATCTCCCTAATAGTACGAGATCCAGCTGCAGAATTAGTGCGGTCATCGAGTTTTTGCTTAAAACCAAATTTTTACGCATATTTATGATTAGAAGAATATATATATCAACCAGGGTGCCAATCAAAATGTGGCCGCTAGTATTTTTAATTAAATTATTGTTACTTAATTAATTGGAAAAAAAATCATTAACTTGGTTTTTAAATAAAATATCGTCCACTTCAACTATAATTGTTTGTCTGATCGGAGGTGGGAACATAAAAGCATATATAAATGCACACATTAAACACAATACCTTCTTTTTTGTTTTGCATCATCGGGTAAAACAGGATTCATACAATTTAGATACTTTAATTAGTGTCAATGTAGCTTTGAAGTGTGCTAGGTACTTATTAGCAGTCGTGACCTGACCTAGTTCTGTCCCCTCTCGTACAATATTCTCGCTAGTTGGTATCATACATGGATGGTTATACCTTCAGATCAGACAAACAAGGAAGATATGGTAAGATGGCGTGGCAGGTACGAACACATGAGGCCTAAAACGGATTTGATGAGAGTTTCTGCCTTTAGTCGAAATCGTCCGGCAGATGGACTTGCCGGCCTTTTTTACGTGTGGACTAAATAAAAGTTAGTTTATTAGTGTACCTGCAAATTAAATTAGTGTTAGTGAACCGTACTTACCGTTTGTTTATTGAAAAAAGTTGGAGAAACAAGGTAATATATAAACACGAACAATAATTCACTGTTTTAAACTATCACGGTTGTCCACACTACAGTTATTTGATTATTTACGGGACAATTACCGTGGTAAGGTTGTGGAAGGAGCTCCTGGTATTTCGGCGCAGTTACATGCACCATGTTCACGGAAGCTCCTTCCACAATCTTACCACGGTAAATATCCCGTAAAAATTCATATAACTGCAACGAACAATAATTGTACTAAGGCATATCTGCGTTGTTTGTCTGATCTGAGGTTGTACGTATGACAGAAACTAAATTTAGTTAACAAACAGGCTTTGCGTTGTTTTGAGCTACAAACAAACCATCGCATGCATTCATGAGCCGTGCCTGATGTACATAGTGATTGATGGGTGTGCACAGTTGTTCGGACGCAACTTTGGCTGGGAAAAACATCCCGCGCGTTAGATCGCCTTCTGAATACCGTGGCTCAAGGTTGGCCCAATGCCCCATGTAACGTCCACGACTTCTGAATACCATGTTTAGCTTAGTGTGAATGTTTTATCTATATCGTCTCCGTCAGCCGAGGCTTAAGGACGAATTTGATAATTTGTTAAAGAAGACACACTCTTGAAATGGCGTTTGGATGCAGCCGGTGTATTTCAATGCAATTTCAACCTTAGTGTCCTTTGAATACAAACAAATCAACTACCTCTCAATTGTTTAGTTCTAATCTGAATTTAGGCTTAATTAGCTGGAGACTGAATGCATTTTTAAGTGTCGCCCCATGGGTTAAAAGAAAGACGTCTCTTTCTTAGGTGGTAGACACGACGTTTCGTTTCGTATGACGGCAGAGGACGAAGAACATGGGCGCTAGAGACATATTATGTTTTGTTCCGTGTTAAAAGCCAAAGAGCGTCCGCGTCCCGTCTGAATTGCATCCAATTATGATCATTCAGCATAGTGGCGTCTTACAATACATGCAACAAATATCAAAGTTATTATTGGAGACATTGTTTTCGTGTGAGAAACACAAACAACGTGTTGAAATCAATTTCCAATAATTGAAATATTTGCTTCTCGAATTGCTTGGCTACAGAAACTTGCAAAGTGTCAACTCTATCAATCTTAATTATGTTGATTTCCGAAGTTCATACGAAACTTTGTAGCTCATATTTCCATCTTGTAGTTTCAGTAGGAAATGTTCCTACATAATTAATCTAATTCAAATTATTGGGATTTGGGCAATTTAGGGTTCCCACCCTAAATTAGGGTTTATACCCAAAGAATGATGGACCCTACTACTATGACCCTCTTACCTTACGCTGTCTGTCTGCCCTACCTTTTAAGCGACTGTATCTTTTGAACCACCATAGATAGCCAGAATGAAATTTTCAAAAAATATGTAATGTTACGGCGGAACTTTTTTTTTAATGAACAGAGCGTCCCTTTGTTACAAATGTTTTTTTCGTACGTTTTGTTTGTCTTTGCTCTAGTGTTCGCAAAGTGTCGCGTGCAAGCGTCAAACTAGGCATGATTATACACACTCTAAACACACTCACACTCTAAAGTAAAACAACAAATTATAATACTGGTCAAGAGCAAGTCGATCGTGCGCAAAAGATCCCAAACCGAATGAAAGAAAAGAAATTACTGGGTGTAGAACCCTCCATGCGTGAGTCGGCCGGTGTTTATTATAAATAATTTATAAAACCGACTTCAAAGCTAGTCAAATACAAAAAAAACCAGTTATTGAGATTTAAAAGCCAAACTATTGAACCGATTTTAATGAAATTTAAATGGGGGCAATACAATACCATAACTCTTTTTTAAAAACCACAAAAACAAGGATAACATTATACATTACAGTAATTATCTAAGCTTTTAATAGGCGGCCTTATCGCTTAAAGCGATCTCTTCCAGGCAACCGAACAATCTGATAGTATATCCTTTCAAATAATATTTTTTCCAAAAAGGTTCATAAATAACGGAGATCCGAGGAAACAAACATAAAAAAATACAACTGATTTGGGAACTTCCTTTTCCGATTCCTTTCTTTAAGTTGGTTAGAAAAAATAATTAACAAAATAACGATTCCTTTAGGATAGTTAGCGTGCTAGTAGGTACTAATATTTGGTAATGACATCTCATACTGGTACTTATTTGTATATCGCCTGAGGTTAACTCATCAATCTGTGGGTGGCCATTTGGTAGATGTCACCACTTTGCCGCCAATTTCGTCAACACGCGTCAATGTGGCTGTGGCCAAAGTCGCCTTTGACCAAACTTGGTTTATGAATTCAAAGGATGCTATTTCGTGGAGGCGAGACATTTGTTAAGGAAAAGGGATTGATTTCCCCCAAGGGAAGTTCCTGCCTAATTATTATTTAGTAAAAGTTAGGTTGAGAAGGATATCGACAGAACTCTCAAAAAGCCTACGCCAATGTACAAGATTATACAGAAAATAGGCATTTAGCATTAGGTACTTTAATATTAAGCTTATCATTTTATTTTATGAATGGAATAAACTTTGTTGTTATAGTAAATTTATTATATTTTAGAAGATACGTGTTAGATATCTACTTAACATACATCTTTGTACCGGCGTGAAGTTTTTTAAGGAATTCATATAACGTGGACATTGCCAAATAAATAAAATAAACAATTTATTCACAGCGATTTAACAATTTCATTCAAATTAAGTTTTAGTTTTGGTGTGTGTTTGTCATTCGTCAAAGCTTGTTACTTGTTTCTGTCATGTGCCAGTTTCTCTGATTGCTTCTACAGTTCTACACATTGCCTTTACGTATTCCGATTGACATGTTATTAGTATTCAGAACGGTAGACTTATCAAACTCAGACGTTTTTTACCCCATGGCCACCATTCTATGGCTGCCTTAGTCTTCTTTTCCTTTCTTTGGCGCAATTATGTAAAAAAAGTAAACATACAAACTCTCAAAGTTTCGCAGTTGATAATAGGTTTTAATGTAATAAACAGTAAACTGTTTTTACGTATACTTACACTGGTTAAGCCGAATTATTCCATCACCTGTCCAGCACGCGATGAAACGCTTCACGATCAGTCATAGCTCATCTGTTCAAACCTCCAGGGGCTTGGAGGGGCTCATCTAAATTTCATGAGCTGCGGGACGCTCCATCAATTAGATTTGTCGGAGCCGCGCGCCGTTTCCTCCTCTACAAAAATCAATGTTCTGCTTTACCCTAGTTTAAGTCGATTTATTTTAAAAGATATACAGAGTAACATTAACGAATTATTTTTATCTTATGATGTAACGATATGATCGTAATACTTTTAACTTCCGTAAAATATTTATTTACTTCAATGTTATTTATGTACTTTTATTAACTAAATAAAATACAAGCTAACACTAACAGTACATGAACAGTTAGACTGTCCTTAGACCGTTGAAGGCCTATTAGATAATCCAAATGTTGAATGTTGAAGTTTTTCCAGTAATAATATTTCATTTTAATTTTTAATCAAGACGTGCAATTAGCTTACCTAGTTCAAACCCTTCAAAATATTTACTATAGTTATGCTTACTAATATTATGTACTACTCCTTATACTTACTACTTATTTTGTTATATTTCTAATACTGTACTACTTTTTTTTATAATACTGGGTAACGAGACGAGTGAAGTCGCTCGCCTAATGGCTCTTCACGCTTGCCCATAACAGCTCAACGGCAATCAGAATTGGGAACTACTTCTGTTCTTATATTCACTATTTATTTTGTTTGTTTATCTAATAATAATACAAGCGTTTCAAATTTGTAGGCCCAGTAGATTTGTTAGTTTTTTTATGATACTGAGTGACGAGACGAGCGAAGTCGTTCGCCTGATGGCTCATCTTGCCCATAACAGCTCAACGCCACTCAGAATTTTGAATTTCAACAGTAAAAAACCCTGGATGGCAATGCACTGCATGTTATGGGTTATGGTTTTGTTGGTGGTATTTGTTTTTTATATAGGTCTACTGCAAATATAGCAAAAATACATAAACACCATTACATCAGATATGTAACGCGATTCTTTTTGTTCATTATTCTTGTAATAAAAAGTGAATACCCGTCTTCATGATGCCCAGTACTTCTTTAGCAATCATCAATACTAGTCTTCAGTCATTTGACGTGAAAATTTTATAAATAGATTAATAACCGGAGTTAATAAAGTTTATTTTATTAATAAGATATTAAAGTTCCTTCTACGTTGTTTCTCTTCACCTCAATACAAGATAAACTTTGCCCCAGAAGTTGAGTTTCACGCGAGACAAGATCCTGTTGAAACCACACAGGTTAAACAGTAGTTACTTCGTAGGTATAGCTCAGTAACTTTATGTGGTCTCATAAATCGTAGTTTCATCCGTTGATTAAGGTCGTATACACAGACTAGGTGAGGCAGATGAACAACTCTAGAGGCGGTGAGAAACACCATTAATATTTAAAATTAGATAGTACTTACATTCGATTTTATTTAGCAACTGTGTATAGGCCTGTTATTATAGCTAGAATACAACTACATAATTTATTTTGACATAGCACTGTATAAAATCCAATTCCTATCCGCAGAGCCATGTAATGAAAGGCAAGGTAACGTCATTGTCTTTATTTTTATCTCCCTTACTCTAATTATAAACAGTCATTTATTTCACTTACTTATATAATTTCTTAAGCTCCTTATCAATGCTACAATCTAAAGATTATTTATAAAGATTTGTAGCATAATAAAGATAATGGTTACAAAGTCAATAACCTATACACCTTACAGGCTTATTGTCAAATAGCTAATAATTTCATGCAAGCATCTTCCCTACATCGCAATTAACAACGTTTGCTCCATGACTTTTACAAAACTGAATAAATTTACCTAAGAACTGTTTTAGAATTTATAAATGTATTGTTAGTTTTTCCCGGTCACACGTTTTTTTCTTATTTGAATCCGCAAAAATATGCAAGAGAGTAGGTAAACTTAAGAATTTATTTCCCTAAACAATAAATTGTCCCTAGTAGGTACGTTTTCAGTAAATGTCATGTTTTCATATTTAGGTGAGCTCAGAGCTGACTTAATCTATAACTTCTTCCTCACAACCTCAAAGTAAAAAGAATAAAACTACCATAAAATAAGCTTTATTTTTATCCAAACTATCTATTCTGTAGTACCATATTACAAGTTTTGATAGTTTTCGAAAACTTATTTTGTTTTCGTATTGTTTCATACATTTTAGTAAAGCGCCTCCAGCGGAAACGCGGTGGAACTAAAATCGGCAGTAATCGTCAGTATAGGTTACTCTTCACTAAAATACGGAAAAAGTTTACGAATAGCTTTCAGCCCAGCAATGTATGGAACAATATGTAACCGAAAAAGTTTTTTAAAACTATTAAATCTCGTACTAAGGGGTCTGTTGTTTTATGATCTGTGCGTTGAATAGACCTGGGAGATAGACTGTGTTAGAAATGTATGTGTGACTTTACATACCTGAGTTTGAGGAGTACACTTAATAAAGGGTTGAAGGTTGGGGTGACACGGATCAAATTCATTCGAGAAAATTCCATTGACAATTTTTATGATATTATACAAAAGGTAATCAAAGCAACGTTGGTCCCGTCTGCAGCTCTAGCGCTCGCGCATTTTAATATAATTAAAGGTATAATTCACATGTACCAGAGCCACCCCTAAAATGCAATATTATATTTTTTTATACTTTTAAAATTGAGATCTTTATTACACCTGTTATTATGCAAAGTTTCGTTCACTTATCTAAATAATTATAGCAGTTATAATGTTTTAAAAAATTCGGAAGGACGGACAGACAGACAGACAGACAGACAGACAGACGGACGGACAGAACGAATTTATAAGGGTTCCTTGTCGGGCTACGGAACCCTAAAAAGGAATTAAAAATATCTTCGTGTGTGTTCCTACGTGTCAAGAGCAGCTACGTGGCTATAATAATACACACCAAGGAAAGGAACCACGTAATCTGCAATTATAAGTCCTTTAAGAGCTCCTACACAATTAGGGCCCTTAAATTGGCAAACGTGCCTTATCACAAGTTTTGAGGGCTGATTGGAACAAAAATGGCCGCCCAATTGGCACAAGAGTACTTTAGCGTGCTATAGGGAAAAGTTGCTTCCTTAACAGTTCTCCTAACATGAACACTCGTAATGCTGAAATAAAAATACATTGTACTCTCTATTAGCGACACGCGATTTAACGACAAACTCCCTAAAACGTCGAAATTACTTGACTTTGGTTGGTTTACCTTGTTCTCCATACAATGATACACTATGTAGCATCACACCCACTACATAAAGACAAAAATACGTCATTATTAAGCAACAAATAGTATTTTCTTGTGGTACAGGGCCCGGTAAAAGGCAAGCGTAGCCCTGGTCGGTCACCAACTCGCTGGACCGACACCATCAAAAGTGCCACGCAGTCTACCATGGTGCAGTGTGCTCGCAATGCAAACAGCCGCCAGAAATGGAGAAGCATTGCTAGACAAGCGGCAGCCCTGGGAACGGACGACGACAGCGAGCAGCCTTTTTGTACCATCAACGCAATCACACCACTCTGCCAAGAGTGCACGACTAAGAAGAGTATTTTCTAACACCTCGCATTTAAAATAAAATACTGGAGTAGCAAAAAATGACAGACTAAGATAACAGACTACACAATAAGCGTTGTTATTTGTATCAATAATAATATTTATTTATTGTAAATTTTATACTTTACTACTAAAAACGTATTATAATAGTACAATTATATTTATTTTTCTTCTCTCCATTTAACGACCATTCTCAATAACGCCTAAATATGCGCAGTCCGTTTAAGTATCGCTATATAGAGTTTACACTGTATATTCATGTCAGGTGTATAATAAAAAAAAGAATATTGCATATATAACTGATTCAAAGGTACGGAACCTTCAGTGATCGAGCCCGACTCGCACTTGGCCGGTTTTAGGAATTTATATTACGCTCCCGAGTAACATACATAAAAAAGCCCCATAAGTAGTCCGTGATAATTATTTGGGTATTATTTCTATGTTAGAATAATGATTTCTTAGATTATTAGGTACACATTGCATTTTTTATTTATTATAAACTAGTTTTTTTGCCCGCGACTTCGTAGGCGTAGATTTTCATATAAACCTTCAATCCCTTTTTCTTCCCTTAATCCGGCCCTTGCGCAAAATAACATAGGCTATACTTCAATCTGGTCATAGCTAAGCATATTCGTGAAAACCGCATTTAAATCCGTCCGCATTTTCTTCCAGGGGTTTAGGCGATGTGCGTGAACAAACAAAAAATCTAATAAATGCCTTAACATGTTCAGCTGCTTATTTTAAGTCGCCCTGTGTGAAGATAGAAGCATAACAGTAAAAACACCGTCAACAGTTTTCAAATGTCAGTTGGCAGCGTACCCAGCATGCTGGCGGCATTACCACGTTGAATGGCAATGCTTATACGTTGAGCCAGATACACGCCAGCATTTTGGTCACGCGTCGCGTTAACCAGACGCTCTGAAAGATTTTTGAAAATTAGGTGAGGTCCCCAAGGGCCCAATGTCTCGACCCCAAACGCCTCAAATATATAAGGTTTTTTACATGGATGTAAAGTTTCATACAACCTTTTTTTGTATTGTATTGTTAATGAGATTTATGTCCCGTCAAAATGACTTACGAAGTGCACACTTACCTAATTTCTAAACGAATCAAGGAATCAACACAGAAAACAGTGTAAGGCTAATCCGGTTAGCAACAAAATAAGCTTTGTAAATGTTCAGGAAAATATTTTTGTAATTTCCTCGTTTCTTATTGTAACGAAGCAAACTTTGATCCATATAAGTACTTAAAAGAAAGCCCACTCCGTTTATTTTTCTTACAATGGCAATTAAATCTACACTAATATTATAAAGAGGAAAGATTTGTACCTATTTTTGTATGTTTGTAATGAATAGGCTCCGAAACTACTGAACCGATTTGAAAAATTCTTTCACTGTTGGGAAGCTACAGTATCCCCGGGTGACATAGGCTATATTATAATATAGCCTATGTCACCCGGGGATAGTGTAGTGTAGTGTGGGCTCGGCCTTCGGCCTCGCTACAAAATATAAATATTTTGTAGCGAGGCCGAAGGCCGAGCCCACACTCGTGCGAAGCCGGGGCGGACGGCTAGTATTTCATAAATAGGTGTCGAACGGGGTTTTTAAATCCTACAAAATGTAACCCGTCTAAGTTGGTATGTGGCGTATATAGGGTTACATGGAAGGAAGGTACTAAACCGATAGGATAGCGCTTATCATTTATCATTATTACTATTAGACCACCCTCAGGCAGCCCGTGAGCTTGTTTGCCATCTTTTAATGGCAGAAAATAAAACCAACACTAAAATTGCCAAAAAAAAACTGCTTTTTTATAACTATCTACATTTCGTTGAGTATATATGAAATTGTTCTATGAAGACGCGTTTTTTTCCACCATTTTTTACGATTAATGTTGGTCCCATACTGTAAGATGTCCTGAATGATGTGTACAATGATCTCCTTTCGGTTAAGTGTTACCGGTAAGTGTAACCCTGCAGAATATAGTGTGTACGTACGTACCTGTTGCTGATAGATACTTGGTAGTTAAACGTACGTATGCCAGCGGGACGTACTAAATACCTCTTCAGACTACGGTATCATATATTATGATATTTTTTCATCACTGCTTACACCACGGGTATCATCGCGATGACGTTGATTCTGTATATAATTTTCTAAACTTAAGTAAACTGACAGCGGTAACGTTTTTTTCTCTTTTTTAATCGACTTCCAAAAAGGAGGAGGTTTTAAATTATTTTCTTTTTTAATGTTTGTTACTTCAGAGCTTTCAACTGGGTAAACCGATTTTGATGATTCTTTTTTTTTTTTTTGAAATCTAGTGCTTTTCGTGTGGTGACATTTAAATTTGGTCCAGATCTGATATTTTTATGAAGTCGGTTTTTTATATTGATAATAATTATTTCATTACACATTTATTGACACATGGGTGTTGTATGTTGTATATGTATATGTGTTCTAGTTCAAAATACACGAATAAAGTGTCCTGAGGTAACATACATGTGAATATGTACATATTATAATATAAGGTAAATTTAAATATAGGTAAGTATGTCTCAAAAATAAGTAGATACGTACTCAGTAAATTATTTTAATTGTATATCATTAAAAACAAATCAAATAAAACCATAGGTACTAACTTTTAAGGTAATCTTTGCTCACAAAAAAGTAAAATAAAATACAAAATTTGAGCACTGACTCGATAATCCATTGTTTTAAATTTCTTTGTCAAAATGATTGTGAGAAACGAATGGCAAAGTTTTTAAATTTGTCAGGTTCAGAAAATGTTAGAACAGAATCGATAAAAATACCTTCTTGTCACGCCAGTATGCTGTGCTCTGTGCAAGTGCATATGATGTGTGGTCGTGCTGTGTTAAGCCAAAGATAAGTCGATAAAACGTTATTGTAAGGAGCTGATTTGAAACTGTTATGCGATGTAGCGCAGTTTGAAGTGACCTTGAGAGACTCGCAGTCACAATCCCGCTTGGCGACGCCCACCCGTCGCGTCAAGTCGCCGCCACGCCAGGCGACGGCGGGGAGACAACCGAAGCGCGGCGGAGCGGGACGGGGAGCGAGCGGGTCGCCGCGCCGGCCGCCATTTTGTTTGGTAGGAACTCGACTAGTATAGTAGATATCTGTGGTAGTAACACAGAGAGCGGAGCGTAAACACGTCGCGCTCGGCGGGACGGCATTTTTTACAATCCAAACAATATGGATAACGAAGTTGTTGAATGTTTGATAGACCATGTAAAAATTCATGAGTTTCTTTACGACGTCAGCCACAAAGACTACAAAAATGTTTCACTTAAAACTGCTGCTTGGGAGGCGATAGGACGAGAATTAAATCTAACCGGTAAGTTACATTTATTATCAACACTAATGTGGGAATGAACGGATAAGTTTGCGATAGGGGGCTGTTACTTGTTTCTATTTACTTACAGTAAAGTCGCGTTCCGAATCCACATCAATAGCGCCAACGATGCCAACAGCGCTAATGAAAACCAACACAGCACGAAGAAAATGGATTAGTGCAGTGATGGTCCTTATTAGCGCTGTTGGCGTCGTTAGCGTGATTCGGAACGCGCCATAGTAAGAAAATAGGACGCCAGCTTTCTACTATTGATCACGTATGTCGCACAGTAGTAGGTATAGTATAATATTTTTGTCAACCTTACTAAAGGTACCGCTTTTTCTTACGCCACGAAAAGAGCAAGTTCGTGGTAAATGGACAATCCTAAAATGTCAGCACCTGTGCAAAAATTGACAAAATATCAGTTATTTACTAAGCTTATCCTATGCCCAGCAGTGGGACGGTATAGATTAAAAAAACACGACAGATAAAACAGACTTAAACTTTTTTCATTCTCGCTTTTATTCATCTGATCGTTTCACTCTTGCAGAGATGTTCTACGTCCATAACCGTAGTCAGAGATGCAACGCAGCATTAAATTTCTAAATATTTTTTCTACCAGAATTGAAGATCATTACCATCTATTGATATGCCGTTACGACATTTTTTATGCACGTCTGTGAGTATACCAGACGTGCATTTGAAAAAGTGCAATGCTAATATTATAATCATTGCGCGTTGATGTTAAATCCATAGTTTTAAAAGATCTTTGATCAAAACCTAAATACTAGATAAGTTACAAAAATTCCTCACTCGTTTTATTTGGTTCCTATCATTTGATTATTGTTTTGTACGAAACTTTTGAAATTAATAAATAGAATACTTACCTACAATGTTTTTTTTTAACTCTTATTGTAGAACATGTCACGGAAAATTGGAAACACCTCAAATGCCGCGGTTGATAAATCACTGACTTTATGGACCTTCATACTTATGTACCTACTACATAAGTAATGTTTTCGTAGCTGATTATGAATTTATAGTTATGTATGTGGATGAAGGGTTTTATCACCCTGAGATAGGTATTAATTGATGTTTAGAGTTCATTGTCGCGCAGGGTTATGAATTGTTGAAGTCCTAAATTCTGGTGGGCATTGAACTGTTATGGGCGCTTACCATCAGGCAAGCGTCTTTCTCGTCTCGTCACTAAGTTGATAAAAAACTTTACCATATTTTTGCACTATAGAATTACAGACACTGATATTATAGCGTAGTGTATTATTTTGTGTACCTACTTTTACCGACAAAATATTTATTTCTCTTAATCTATAAGTAAGTATATTTTTTACCACAGGTGAAGCTGTAAGAAATAAATGGAAGACTATAAGAGATGGGTACACGAAGTATAAAAAGCAGATGAAAACTGGAGCCGGCCCGTATAAGAAAAATTCTTACTACGTATGGTCCTCACAGTTAGTTTTTTTGGATAACTACAATACACCACGCTCAAACGATACTTCAGAAGCTACACCGTCTTCACCATCTCAAAGTATTCAGTCACATATGAGCTCAGAACTTTCACAATATTTTATATCACCTGTTTCTCCCACTATGTTATCTTCAACGCCGCCGCCAGAATTGGCTGCAGTACCAACGACATCGACGTCACGATTTAACCAACGTCACTTACGACGTCACAATTTAGTTCGATCGCCACGGAACACAACCAATAGCGATGACGTAAGAAAAGTGATACATTATTTAAAGAAGAAAGAACACGATGGGATCGACCATTTGTTCCTCAGTTATGCTGAGACGTTCAAAAAATTTCCCGCACGAGAACAAGCTGTAATGAAGATTGAATTGGCCAAACTTTTTTCAAACACGGAGTTACAGTTGATTAACAGTACGCCAAATGCGGCACATCATATGTTTGTTGATGTAAATGAAGATTTGCCAGAAGTTGCTGTAAATGTAAAAGAAGAAGATGATTCCATGTAACAAAAAACATTTCTGCACAACTTATTGCGAAACGTTACTGTTTCTCCCACTGTGGTATCTTCAACGCTGCGACCAGAATTAGCTGCAGTACCAACGACATCGACGTCACGATTTAACCAACGTCACTTACGACGTCACAATTTAGTGCGATCGCCACGGAACACAACTAATAGTGACGACGTAAGAAAAGTGATACATTATTTAAAGAAGAAAGAACACGATGGAATTGACCATTTGTTCCTCAGTAATGCTGAGACGTTCAAAAAATCAAGCGAGAACAAGCTGTAATGAAGACTGAATTGGCCAAACTTCTTTCAAACACGGAGTTACAATTGATTGACGACTGACGTCAAATGCGGCACATCATTATGTTTGTTGATGTAAATGAAGATTTGCCAGAAGTTGCACTAAATGTAAAAGAAGATGATTTAATGTTACAAATAATATTTATGCACAATTTACTGCGAAACGTTCACATCCTGGAAAGCAATTTCTTTGTTTTCCTCGCCTACTTTTCACGGAAAGTTTCTTACTATTACGCAGTATTTAATTAACTCTTTGTAAAATGATAGAAGATATTTTATTATAAAAAAATTATTTGGAATTTTGTGACTAGAAAAAAAGACATGTTACATAGCAGTAGTTACAGCACCTTGTTCATGTAACTTTGACTGAATATTTGTGATGTT
This sequence comes from Agriopis leucophaearia, assembly GCA_949125355.1. NCBI lineage: Eukaryota > Metazoa > Arthropoda > Insecta > Lepidoptera > Geometridae > Agriopis > Agriopis leucophaearia. Next base: position 9,532,857 of record OX421276.1, on the reverse strand, counting down.
TTTTTTTTTGAAGTTTCACTTATTTAGGCGCGTTGAGCACTTTTTGGGTGAACAAAAATCATGGAACTCGCGTCATCGTCACGCTGTACCGTGTATTTCAAAACAGTGCCACCTCTTGTAGAAGAGGTGAATTACTACTTAAGTTTTCACTTCTGACGTGCAGTCCTATGACTGATGTGTTTTTTTTTCGTTGTGCTTTGATTTAACAATCGTACACTATGGGCCTTACTTAAAAACGTTACTCAAGTTGACATACGCTTAAATATGCTCCGTCTTGTTTTCGCGTGTGACGATTGCCGTCAGCGAGAAGTTTACAGAGCATTTTAAAACATTATCAACTTGAGTAACGTTTTTAAGTAAGGCCCTATGTTAATAGTCTATGCATAGACGTAGACTAAGCAGACTTTTAATTTAGTATGTAAAGAACCGATAGTGACCTATCTATACTGTGTGTACCTATTAAGAAAATTTTTCATTAAAGAAAATGAAACCCTCTATAAACCTCGTTTCTTTTACAAAATGTCATAAAACCTAATAAAGATATACCGCTCTTTGTCTCAGCATCCTTTATCATCACAACAGACTCTTTCGAAATGTTTCAATATAAATCTTCTCTAAGTGAAATAGTGGATCATTCGCCACGCTCTTTGCTCTTGGGTCTCGTCATACATACATAAACATTAGGTCAAGATGTTATAATACATATTTTTATTCCAAGTTTTGTGATAAGTCAAGCGAAAATTCAAACCTTTCGAAGAGATTTCCATTTTCCAGTCTACACTAGTATCTTCAAGCACATTTTCTTATGTGACGATGCCGACGATATTTAATTCTAAGATTTCTTCTAAAGCTTTACTTTTTGCGGTTAATATCGATCGGTCCCCAAAAAGGAGTGGGGAATGATCGGAATTTCGCCACAGCTCACCTTGGTTTTAATGCGTTTTGCACACCGTGTATAAAAAAAAGAAAAGTATTAAAATCAGGGTGAGCTGTGGTGAAATTCCGATCATTCCCCACTCCTTTTAGAGGATAGTCGTATAATAAATACGACAATAACTTAGAATAACTACGTATCTAAGGACAGTAAGATATATGAACAAAAATTTAAGCCTAAAGTAATCCAAACGTTTTGACTACGTTTTCTAATCCGTACAATTAAGTAATGGAACAACCTGCCGGCTTGAGAGATATAATCTAGGTATTTTCTAAATGAGAGTGAATAGTTATCCATATTACCTGAGTTTGCGTGCCCAATCTTCGACCAGATCGCTTGTTAACAGGCGAGTTGGTGGTCAAAAGCGAAAATACACGCTATAAAAAAGTCCAAAGGTTCTCAATATTCTGTTTAAAATTCAACCGGCACTGAAATAATTAGTACTAGCGCTGCCAACAGTATGATTTTAATCGTATTCATACGACCTTTTTACAGCTGATACGATGTACGATCATGTATTTGAAGTCGTACGCAATATATCTATACGATCTTTCCAAATCTTTCAATCTTCATAATAAATTTTGTCGGTACATAAAATCGAAACATAAACTTCTTCTTTGCATTTTGAAGTGAATCGAATTTCGATTCGATAATCACTACGTGAACGAGAATTGCGATTTCAACTGTTAAGAACTTGTCACGTTTAGGCACATTTCGTGACATGAGAGAGAGGCTATATATTAGCCACAGAAACTATATCATGAGAGTTAATCTGTGGCACATCTGCGGTTATGAAATAATGAAATTTCAATACGTAAGTACTTTATATTTCTAACTAGCCGCCCGCCTCGGCTTCACACGGGTGTAATCTCGGCTTTAGGCCTCGCTACAAAATTTAATATATCCTATGTCATCCGGGGATAATGTAGCTTTCCAACAAGCAAGAAATTTAAAATCGGTTCAGTAGGTTTTGAGTTATATCGTTACAAACATCCAAAAGTAAAAATCCTTCCTCTTTATAATATAGGTCGGGGAAAAAGTTTCTTCGTATTTTTTAAACAAATTCAAGACATATTTTTTTCAAGTTTAATTACATTTAATTATAATATATATGTGCCATTTTGTTCGATAACTTGTTGCCATCTTGTAGGTAGTGACATGATCCCGTTGCTGTAGAATTTTTGGGACTTCTGATCAAAAAAATGCAACAAGTAGTTTTGACAGTCCTCTCTTGATGTTAATCTAACACTACCCAAAGAATTCTGAAGAGATCGAAACAGGTGGAAATCTGAGGGTGCAAGGTCTGGGCTATATGGTGGATGCATTAACACTTCCCAACCAAGCTCTCTAAATTTTTGCTGAGTGGCCAAAGATGTGTGCGGTCTGGCGTTATCATGATGAAAGACCACACTCTTTCTGTTGATCAATTCCGGCCGTTTTTTCTCAATTTCTTGTTTGAGTCTCATCTGCTGTTGGCAGTAGAGATCCGAATCGATGGTTTTGCCCGGCGGTAAAAGCTCATAATGAACGATGCCCTGCCAATCCCACCATACACACAACATCACCTTATTACGTGTTAATCCGGGTTTCGCTACAGTCTGTGGTGCTTCACTGCCCTTTGACCATGATCTTTTGCGCACATTCTTGTCGTAGGTGATCCATTTTTCATCACCAGTGATCAATCTTTTCAAAAACGGTTCGGTTTCGTTACGTTTCAATAGAGAATCGCAAATGAGTACACGATTCATTTGGTTCCTTTCAGTGAGCTCGTGTGGCACCCAAATATCGAGTTTTTTGTATACCCAGTTTTTTTCAAATGGGTCAAAACTGTTTTGTGGTCAATCCCCAGTTCTTCAGCTACGTCGTAACTACTAATATGCCGATCTTGGTCCACTTTTTCAGAAATGGCATCGACTTTATCCGTAACAGGGCGACCAGAGCGAGCTGCATCTTTGACATCAAAATTCCCGGACTGAAAACGCTTGAACCAACATTGTGCTACTCTTGATGACACTGCATTAGGTCCATAAACGTCACAAATTTTATTCGCGGCTTGTGTCGCATTTTTCCCTTTTTTGTTATAAAATTTCACAATATATCGAATTTGTTCGTTAGATTCACTCATTTTATCGAACAAAAAAACAATTGAAAAATGGCGGGAAATTGCTTTTTACGTTTTGTATTCCTTTTTTAAAATGTCATCTTTTTAATGGTATCAAAACCAGCCAGATACAAACAGTACAACGGATAAGATTTTTACTACAACTTTATACATACAAAATACGAAAAGACTTTTTCCCCGACCTATTATAATATATATCTTTATTAGTATAGTTTATAGACATTTTAGCAAAATACGATTTTTCCTAGAGTATGGTAAGATCCCCTAAAAATAAAGTTGGCAACCCTGCATTGTACTAGAGTTCAGGTAATACAGTACAGCTCGCAGGAATGCAGCTCGTAATCTCCTCGGCCTTCAATATAATGATCATATTGCACACGAGCAAAACATCTAGAAAATAAAGTGAAATCTACATCTAGCGTGCAATTTGTAACTAGGTGATTTACTTTGTTATTAAAGAAACTAGTACTATTTTTTAGCTTGTAGCTTAGAATGATAAGGCAAGTATGTATTTAAAAATATATATGTACGTATATCAGTCTCTGGCAGCCATATTACAAGCTTTGCTTAGTTTGGGGTAAGATGACCGTGTGTGCAAAAATGTCCCAGAAGTATATACATACATAGGTACAGGTTTGTAGCAATCTCAGATCAGATAATCAAGGGAGATATGGTAATGTGGCGTGGCAGCCTAAAGAAGGCTTGACGTCTTTAGCCGAACTCACCGCATGTTGGTGAATGTCACAATTATGGCTTTGACCTTTTTGAGGTTCTTAGACATATCGGTTTCTTCGTAATCTTTTCCTCCATCGTTTAAAGCGATGGCATCGAAACTGCACATGATTTATTTATAAATAAGTTATTGGCGCAGGGCTGAGGATCGAACCGGGTGCCGTCAGATTGTAAAGCGCACATTCTACTGCTCGGCCACCATGGCTCCATCAAAAGATACTGATTAGCAGCTCTACAAGTAAAACGAAACCAAGCGCTGTCACGCGCTACATATATTTATAGATAAATTACTTAGCGAAATTCATAACCATGATCCTATTTATAATGTGAACCATCTTGAAAATATTTTTACTAAATTGTTAATCTATAGTATTAAATAAACGTACCAGACGCATGACAAAACGACACTCTTTATGGTGGAAATTCCATTCAGACGCACTAAGCGTTTCCAATCCACTTTTCTGTACAGAACAGCAGAGATGTAAAACTAACTGCGTACGTCTTTCCCAACTGGTACAATCCGGAATTGTTCAAGAAAAAAGTGAATGGGTATTTCCTAGGCAAGCGTGTTACATCTTGGACCACATCTCTGCTTCCCATCAGGTGAGATTGTACCCAAACGCATGCCTAGTCTTTTGCAAAAAAACATACACTGTTAGATGCTTGGTTGTGTTTTAAAAAGAAGTTTCTCAAATTGATAGGTAGTCTATATTTATCAAAATCAGCCCTAAATCACTTACAGCTGCTTAAGCGTTAGATACCTTTGATTCTGCATCCCTCGGTCAGCTGTGTTGGACCAGTACGATTCGTTATAACCGTTAGTACCCTTAGTATTACTTCACACATTTTAGGACGATCTGTCTGACGACGATGCGGGATTACGCATAGACCCAAAAAATTCAGCTGTTCCATACATTTTGTCGAGTGTTAATGACCGTTTAAGTTATCCATAATGATGAGTATAAGGACCTCCTTTCGGCTTAGTATAGGGTATATGCGTAGCCCTGTATATACCTACGAGTGTTTTTTGCAACATTTTTCATAATTTTCTTGACAAAGTAAATTCCTGACCCAAATCAAATTATACTATCCTTTGATGAAATTCACAACAAACCTTTATGAAAAACAGAGTGACTCCCTACTTTGACTCTCTTTCATAAATCAGACCGACAAATTTATCTATGAAATGGCCAAATGATGGTACATATTTTTTTTGTATGGATGTCTCTCAGTTTGGTTCTGAATTTACAATGGTGGCTCCTTCATTCAACTTTACAAGTAAGTTGGTGAGTTTTAAAATATGATTTAATCATAATGAACGTGACGAACGGAATACCCGTTCCGCGTTCTTGAATACTTATGTGAATAAAAATGAGAGTGAATGAGTGATGCGATAATTTTACTGTAATTATGAAATTTTATAACACGAGCCCGTTATTGTAATGTTAATTAAAGTTATATGATTATTTACGGGATATTTACCGTGGTAAGGTTGTGGAAGGAGCTCCCGATATTTCGGCGCAGTTACATGCACCATGTTCACGGGAAGACTGAACAACTGAAATATCGGGAGCTCCTTCCACAATCTTACCACGGTAAATATCCCGTAAATAATCATATAACTTTAGTGACCAACCGTGATAGTTTAAAACAGTGTAATGTTAATATCCTAAAAAATATATTTAAAAAATTTGTTGTAACCACAGCAGGCAATGAATGGAGATATGCTCGGAGATTCTTAGCGCGACAGAATCCGGAACGTAGATATTCGCGAAATAACCAGATTCAACGACATAGCTATTAAACTTTGCAAGTTGAAGTAGCAATGGGCAGGCCACATCGCTCGAAGAACCGATAACCGATGGGGAAGAAAGGTACTTGAGTGGAGACCGGGAAACGGAAGACGCAGACTAGGTAGTCCTAGACCCTGGTGCCTAGGTAGGTAGGTGGTTCACTAGATGGACCGATATCGTGAGAGTCGTGGGCATCTATAGTGGATGCAGATATAAATGGCAGTCTGCTGTCGTTCAGTGTGGAGTCTAGTCTTTGTTTAGCAGGACGTCTTTTGGCTGATAATGATGACTTGCATTTAGGGTTCAATACATTAAAGCAGCCAAAACCGCAAAATTAGGTGTGGCAGCACATTTGTGTTGGATTGTCGTTTGTTTTTATTTAATTTAATCTCTAGTATAATGGATCCTTGATTCAATGTAGGCTTGCTTTTGTTTACATCATTCAAGGATGCGGACTAAGATGGATCACGCTGGATCACGATGGATACTTAGAAGGAACCTGTTTACTTTAGATTTGAAGACTATATCCACGATATTTGTACTTGCCGGAGTCTGGTGTAGTAGAGAGTTCCAGTATTTCACACCCTCGCTGTGATTAAAAGTAAAGACTCGAAGCGTTTAATTCTTTCGAGAGGAAAGTCCACCATGTATATTAGTCGTATTAGTCGCTTATGTTAGTGCTGTTCGTGTTAGGCTCTAACTAATAACATACTTATGAACTACTAGCTGTTCGTCCGCGATTTCTTCAGAAAAAAATAGCCCATGTCCGTCGTCATGATACATACTATTACCTCGCAAAATTTTATCGAGATCGGTTAAGCCGTTAAGACGTGATTATGTAGCAAACAGACAGAGTTACTTTCGCATTTATAATATTAAGTATGGATATGGATACCGAGCGTTGCTATTGAATACCATGCTATTACTGGACCATTAAGATAACCTTTGTCATAGACCGCATAATCGCTTAGCATCAGGTGAGTTAGCCGTCAAACGAAGACTTACAAAAAAAAGAGCTAATTAAATATTTATGCTGGTGAAAAAAAAAAATGTACTGTAATTTTTTTGTACTTAGTAGTTAGAGAAAGGAGACCAATATTTGAACAGTGTCCTTACCGACTTCATGAAGAAGGAAGTTCTTAATATAGTTCTTATTATGCATGTACTACGATTATACCGCCATATCTGAACTGTATTTACGCGTTTTTTAGGGTTCCGTAATTCTACAAAAGAACCCTTATAAGTTCGTTCTGTCCGTCCGTCCATCCGTCTGTTATTATGATGAAGAGGAAGCTCTTGGCGTAATCCCATAAAATTCATTGACTGTAGTTAAATGGTTTTCAAGTAGTTCCAATAATACGGATAATTTTGCTAGAGCGCTTACTAATTTTAAAGTCAGTTTTTGATGTTGTTTATTATTGATTGTTTTATTTCTTTTCATGTTTTTGTACTTCTATTAGGCGCTACGTTATCCCCATAAATCTGTTATATCTTTCCAATACTAAATCTAGTTAGGTATTCGTTTGCTAATAATTGTTCCTTCTGAAGCTACCTGCCAGTAACATCCCAATATGAAATTCGTGGATAAAGTCGTTTCGGATCATATCTTGAGTACTTAACCTCGATAAAATATCATCTCCTTTGATACAACATCGAGACAATAAATTTTCTTATAATTTTATTTGCTTTTCATACACTCATGTTATTTGATATCTATTCTGTGAACAATAAGGTAAATTTTATTGATCCTATAATGTTTTATGAGCTGCCATCGATTCTTATAAAAATACGAATCGAATTGACAACCTCCCTCTTTATTAATGTTCGTTAAAAGTATACATTGTATAAAAGTTTGAAGTGATATTAAGCTTGTATATTTTAACCACCATCGTAGACCGCATCATCGCATAACATCAGACGAGTTGACGGTCAAACGCAAGCCTATTTATAAATATAAAAAATAGGGTTCCTTACTAAGTACTACAAAAGTACAAACCCTTATAAGTTCATTCTATCCGTCTGTCTGTCCGTCCGTCGGTCCATCCATCCGTCTTTATAGTTATTAAGAGATCTCAATTTTAAAAGTAAAAAAATAAATTGCTTTCCAGGGGTGGCTCTTGTAAATATATGTGAAATAGAGATTTAAAAAAAAGCTGAACCCCCACCCCCCTCTTGAGGGTTATCATTGAATACGTTAAATGAAGGTAAGATTTCATACATCACTTTTTTATCAAGTGTATAATTATGCTGTAGATTACCTCCTTCGAGTAACCTACGTTCTCATTGTTTTTTATTCTTTTAGAATAAAAAAAATATGAGTCTTTGATTGATTGTCAATGATTTCCAAATGTTACGAAACTAATAGTCTAAGATCCGACCGCGTGATTTATACGTTCATATGTTTGATTAATAAAATATAATTTTTATCGATATTTATAACTAAACCAATGCAGATCCGCAAAGGTGGCCATCCAAATTTGGCCGCAATTAATTTTAATTAAAATGTAATTAATTATTTATTTTTGAACAATTACGTTCACTTGTAATTGTTAAAAAATATATTTCATTAGAAAGAAATATACCTGAGATACCGAGAAAGTTCAAGGTGCCATCCCTCACTTGGCCGCAACCTAATGTCAGCCAGGTGTAAACAGGTATAATTTCGTTAAATATATACGTTCATAATGTATTATCATGTTATACATACCAAATTGAAGATTAATTCTTTCCCTACATGATGAGATATAGGTGCCTATGCAAAAATGCCCGCAAATAGTGACTGCCAACGATTAAAGATAAATAAAAGCGAGAGAAACTTAAGATAAACACCCCATGTCGAATAAAGATAGAGCATCCCAGCTGCTTGTCGTTTTTATGCTACTGCGCATGCGTCCATAGGCAAGGTGCTCAACTAAATACCGTACTGAATATTGCAATCATATGTTTTTGACAGTCTTATGCGCCACGTTGTTTTTTTTCAAGTCCAAAATTATAAAACTTTGTTAATATTAATATTGATATATTTCATTCTTAACGTTATTAAAACGTAAGAATAAAATGAAGAAGTGTTTTTTGTTGTGTAATGAAAAGCAAGAAGTGCTTAACTTTAGTGATGTATCATTTAAAAAGTGTTTTGGATTGGATAGTAATTTTTATGACATTTTTTATGAAGACCGAAAATAAACGAAACTTAATATTGTTAAAAATTGTAATAAAACAAAATTTATTTAAAAGATAAATTTTATATTTAAAATGACGTTTCACAGTTAAAAAATATTGTTTTAGTTGAATATAATTAAAAAAATATTGAAAACACTAGTTTGGTAGATTAATTATTATGACATATTATTTTTACTGCTCAATTTTTGGAGTATTTTAAACTCCAAGCAAATACGCGAGCTACTAGTTGAGCACCTTATCTATGGACGCATGCGCAGTAGCATAAAAACGACAAGCAGCTGGGATGCTCTATCTTTATTCGACATGGGGTGTTTATCTTAAGTTTCTCTCGCTTTTATTTATCTTTAATCGTTGGCAGTCACTATTTGCGGGCATTTTTGCATAGGCACCTATATCTCATCATGTAGGGAAAGAATTAATCTTCAATTTGGTATGTATAACATGATAATACATTATGAACGTATATATTTAACGAAATTATACCTGTTTACACAGCTGGCTGACATTAGGTTGCGGCCAAGTGAGGGATGGCACCTTGAACTTTCTCGGTATCTCAGGTATATTTCTTTCTAATGAAATATATTTTTTAACAATTACAAGTGAACGTAATTGTTCAAAAATAAATAATTAATTACATTTTAATTAAAATTAATTGCGGCCAAATTTGGATGGCCACCTTTGCGGATCTGCATTGGTTTAGTTATAAATATCGATAAAAATTATATTTTATTAATCAAACATATGAACGTATAAATCACGCGGTCGGATCTCGTACTATAATATAGTTAAAATTAATACAAATTACAATGAGTTATTCTCTAAATCATCTCATTATATGGCTATTATAACAGTACCTATACATTGTGAAATATGGCCCGCCAAAGTAGCGAAAAGCTGCCCCTGCATTTCTAAACTTGTAACTTGCCATGCATACATGTCATATTTAAACCTTTCAAAATTATTTCGAACCTTTTCTGATTATAACTTTTTGAGTTATAGCTTATAGCGATAAAACTGAAATAAATTCAAAACGTGCTAGCTCAATGGTCATTGACCGTTTCGTAAAATGATCTTAGCAAAGAATTTTTCCTTATTGTGTTGATCTTTTCTACTAAATCATAAAAAGAATATGTTATGTCGGGACGATACAACTCTGAAATTTTTAAAAGAAACATGGATAGTGGCAAGGCATTGCAGTCCCTAGCGATTGGCATTGAGAAGGTGGAGGTAAATCGTCTAGTTCCAGCCGGTAGCTTGTCGAAAGTATAGAGATGGTATTTTTGTGTAAGGAAGAAAGGATTAGGTTGTGTAGCTCGAGCATACATTCACCGAAATGTGTATGTAGCCTGTAAAACCTGCCTAGGAACTTTACGCCGCTGCTCAACTCAAAGCAGCCTCAGTCGATTAAGTTTATCCAAGATGTAACCAAGTAAATCAACTTGACACAGAAACTCGCATGGCAGTAGGAGTGGCACTATATTACCCTTGTTACGTGGATATTACCCCTGTTATTACGGACTAAGATCAGCCGTGTCTCTGTTGCCGTTGAGATGAAGGGGTGCGTTCCACTTGGGTTTATAAAACGGATCCTTGATAAAACTAATATTACTGTTTCGAAACTTTGTATGTTGTTTTTGGTAGATTGAATCAGGCGTTACTTTGCGGAAGTCCATTTTCAAAACTGTTTTAATGATACACTAGACTACTACTGCTTTATACACTAGAAATTCATCATGTTGTTTTTGTTTATATTTCTTTGTTTGACTAACCTGGGGCTCAATTGGTAGTGAAATTACCTTTTGCGCTTGGGGGCGCGGGTTCGTTTCTCACTTAGGGCAAACATTCATGTGATGAACAATTGTGTTTGTTCTATGTCTGGGTGTTAATATCTATTTAAGTATGTATTTAAAAATATATATGTATGTATATCAGTCTCAGGTAACCATATTACAAGCTTTGCTTAGTTTGGGGTGAGATGACCGTATGTGTAAAAATGTCCCAGATATTTATTTATTTATGTATCACATCATCAGCCAATTAACGTCCACTGTTGGACAAGGCCTCCCTCATAGAGAGGGGTGTTGCCATAATCCCCACGCTTGGCAGGCGGCTTGGGGATCGTATTTATGTATGATGGAACTAAATTTATCATGGCCATGCAATTAGTGGAGACGTCGGGTATCCAAAATGCTGTTTTTTATTGTGAATAAGTCCGCGTTCGACCACCAACTCGCCTGTTGGTAAGCGACGATGTGGGCAAAGATAAAGCACGAAGACTTAGAAGATACTTATTCACTCTGGCCTTGAAAAGGCCCAGATTATATCTCTCGGAAAACAAGGAAGCCGGCAGGTTGTTTCAATTCAAATTGAGCATTGCCATGCAACGTGGCAATGCCACCAGCATGTCCCCCCACTAATGTTCTTTTAGTTTTTATTTAGTTATTTTAAGTTTTATTTTGTGTTCTGTTTTTTAAATCATGCATAATGCAATGGTTGCCTGGAACGCTTTTAGCGATAAAGCCGCCATTTGTGGCACTAGCTCGTAAATGTTTTCTATTTATTTGTAATTTTTATTTCTGGTGTATACAATAAAGATTAAAGATATAAATTTCTGTCTATCATAATGAAATGTGTAATTTTTAAAAACAAACTGTAATCTGAAGTAATAAAGTTAATAATGTTCTAAATTAGCACAAGTAATTGAATATTAGTGAGCCCATTACTTTTCAGCTTGCTTCGTTAATTACATAATTACGTATAGAGTAAGTTGCTTTCGAAAAAATGAATCTACATCTGTATTGGATACAAGTGCATCACGTTCAAAACCGACTTCAAAAATATATGACAAACGTAATAAGTGCCTATAAAATTTGAGGGTTGCCCTCGATTTCCCCTGGGATCCCATCATCAGATTCTGACTTGGTTACAATGGGACCAAGTTGGAAGTATATACTGAAAAAAGTTTTTTTTTATCAGTCAACAGTTGGCGGAGAAATCGGTGACACACATAAAAAAAGTATACAGTGGAACATAGAACCGTCCTCCTTTTTTGAAGTCGGTTAAAAAGTAGGAAACTAGTGCAGCAACGTTAAAATATTGTATTAGTATTAGTAGAAAGCCGATTTCCTGTATCGCTATGTTACGTCCCATTGCAAACATTCGCGGGTTCTTAGAATGAAGGAAATCACAAATGCACGAAATAATACGCAACCAAATATTCGCCGTTTGTAACTGATGCTAAAATAGTTGGATTCAAACATGTAATGAACATAAATAATGCATGCATTTTTGCTAAAATATTAGAGTTATACGGCTACTTGCTGTAAACTGAAAAATCTGAAGAAAAAAATCGTTGGCTGTGCCCCGTGCCTCGACAGTTCCTCAAGAAACGCATATTTTTTCCAGGATAGAAAGTATCCTATGTCCCTACCAATTATTTTTCATTACCTCATCAAAAAGCTGATTATAATTCAGCCCCCATTAGAGAAAATCAAATTAAAATTTATTAAAAAATAAATAAGTTATAAGTATTTTGATTTCATGCTAGACATAGAGCAAACTAGTTATGACGTCAAGCCGCACGCGCACCATACAAATGCTCTACTAACTAAGTAATGCTTTGCGGGAAAGGGACAGAGCATCCCCTTTCAATCCTCATCAAAATCTTTAAACGCTATCAGCCAATTTAAATTATAATTTCAGTGTGTGTAATGTAATTAATTATATAATTCATTATCTATCTATCTATCGACATATATATATATAACACTAAGTCGTGTTTGTTACACCATTCAAGAACGGCTGAACCGATTTTTATAATCTTTGGTTTGTTGGGTTCCTTTCTCTCTGTGCCCCGAATAGCAGAATAAATATAGTAAAAATTCACGAAAAAATATTATGAAGAAAATTCCTTTTCCCATACATTTTGTATAGAACGGCACGAATTGTTGAAGTTTATAACATATCTATTGCATAATAGAAAAAAAATGCCATGTAAGTCAAAGGAGGTTTCTTCAAGGAGGTATGTAAAGTGGGTGAAACCACGGGGCGCAGCTAGTTTGTAATAAATGAAGCACCAGTCATCTAACCTATTTATCTATATGCAAAATAACACATCGACCCGTTGTTCTGTTGCTGCGTGAGAGAGGAACAAACATACAAACACTTTTCTATATGTATTATAAAGTAATAACATGATTGCATTTAGCATTAATTACCTTTATTATGGTTGGTTATATATCTGTGTAAGGTTGCATGCAACATCTATGCGATTAATGATTGTTTTTATTTATAATTTAATTGAGAAGAAATAATGGCCTACTAATTTTGTTGTTGTTGTAGTAAATATTTTCCGCTTCAGAATCAGAATCAGAATCAGAAAATATTTATTGTACGACTGATACATTATTAATATTATGCTAGATGTTAGTGCAACAATTGTATTTATCAGTCTACCCACATCGGGCATTCAATATTTACATATACAATATTAATATAATTTAATTTTAAACAGTTTCTAATATAGTATGTCAAGTTAATTATAAAATAATATGTCAACAGCGAATACAAAACGAAAAAATACAGTAATAAGAATAATTGCGGAATCAGTCATGTTATTTAATTTTGTATAAAATATTAGTCAAAATCGTTTATTTAACAATGTCATTTCAGTGGAGTTATTTCTATTAATGAACTCATTTAAATCATAAAATACATTATTTATCAACCAGTTTTTTAGTTTAGTTTTAAACTGTATTGTATTTGGAATATCAGTAATAGTTTTTGGCAGCAAGTTATAGATTTTGATGGCGCTGATGAAGGTGCTCTTCTTAAAAATCGTACAATTCGAGCGTGGTTCAAACAGGTAATCATTGCCCCGCATAGCGGTATTTCTCATTCGCACCTCAGATTTTTTTTTGAATAATTGGCTGTTGTGCCTTACAAATAAGGATATTTCAAGAATGTAAATACTAGTTAGGGTTAATAATTGTTTTTCTCTAAATATTACTCTTAATGTGTCATCGCTGTTTTTACTATGGATAATTCTCAGGCATCTTTTTTGGAGTGTAAATGTCTGCTTCACATTCACGGAATTCCCCCAAAAGATAACCCCATATGACAACAAAGGGTATATGTTGCCATAGTATGCGTTTAAGGCAACCTCAACAGACGCCACATCTATTAGTACGGACAAAGCATAACATTGACTAGATATTCTATTATTAATATTTACTAGATGAGATTTCCAGTTAAGATTTGTGTCCAGAGATACTCCAAGGAATTCAGTCTGGCGAACTTCAGTAATAGAAGTGCCTGCAACGCTTATGTTTAAATCGATTGGAGTAGCCTTATAGTTGTGAAATTGCATTATCTTAGTTTTAGAAATATTTGTCTCAAGATTAAGAGTGCTTAACCAGTTAATCAAAGTTTTTAGCGTATCAGTAATAGTTTCAGCGTAATCAGCTTTATCTTGTCCACTCTTTACAAATAGTATGGTTGCATCATCGGCGTAGAGAACTGTGAGATGTTTTATTAAATATGGCAACTCATTGATGTAATTTAAAAACAATGGTGGGCCCAGAATGCTGCCCTGTGGTACACCCAGATCGGATTTTCCCTTAGTTGATTGAGTGGTTTCTACTGCTTTTGTTTCTTTGTTGAAATTATTCAGAACCGTAGTTTGTGTTCTATTATAGAAATATGATTTAAAGAGTTCGTGGGCCGTACCACGGATTCCAATATGTTCCAACTGCTGTAGTAGGATCGTTGGCACAACACAATCAAATGCTCTAGACATATCTAGAAACAGGGCAGTGCAAGGTTTTTTGTTATCTAGTGATACACAAACTGAATTCAAAATTTCATAAATTGCTTCATTATGTCCCTCTCATCCACGTTATAGATAATTCGCTGACTCAGAAATCTACCATCCAATGCCACTGAAGTAAATATACCCTGCCCAAAGCAAACTATAAATCCATTAGTAATTTTTAAACTTTCGCGATTCGAACACATGTTTTCATATTTATCGGGACTTATCGCGCACTATTAAACAGTCAGCTCGTGACCACGGCCATTGTAACATGGTCGAAACGTCGAGCGAAAGGTATCTATTTATAAATCCATTAATCAACACAGTATCCAAACCAAACGCAAATACGAGAAGCAATTCTCATGCGTTAACAAGTAATATTTGAAGGTAAGATATGTACACAAATAATTATTTTACAAACTAAATGTTGAAAGTCTCATGTAGAACTGGCCTTCGCAACGACGAACTCTTCCATAACACCTACAGCTAGTCCAGTCGTGCCAATCTGTTGTTTTATAGATTTTTATTGGATTTCCACTCCAATATTTTATTTTTATTAGGTGACCTGATGTTTATTTCAACATTTGGTACAGCATCTTTCGATCATGATCGTCATCATTCAACCTATCATGTTCCCACTGCTGGGGCACAACAGGCCTTCTCCCAGAGAGAGAGAGAGAGAGAGAGAGGATGGGCCATCCACCATACTGGCTCAGTGCGTGTTAGTGAATGTCATTATCTTTCTGAACTGATGATGAGGTTCTTGGATATGCTGGTTTCCTCACGATGTTTTCTTTCACCGTTGTTGAGCGATGAGATCGAAACTGGATGTAACTTTTTTAGGTACTAAATAAGTCATTGCTGTAAGGCCGAGGATTGAACCGGGTGCCGTCAGATTGTTAAGCGCACATGCTACCGCCTGGCCACCATCGTTCCAATAACTCCTCTAATAAAACCAAACGTTTTAGAAAGAGTTCAACTCTAGATTCTTAACCTTTCAAGAATCTATAGTATAAAATGATCTGTCAACTTTCCGCTGACGAGAAGTATCAAGCGTGCAAGTGAGACAATCAAGGACGTTATGAAAAGGTTTATAAGTTCTTGGAGAAAACTTTGTGACTTGTAGAACAGCGGGGTTATTATATACACCATGCACGCAAGCGGAATGAGAACAATTGTCAATGTGTGATATAACTCCGCTGATTGGCATATCGAGACTTTACCCAATTAAAATGTAGATTATCAAATTATTGATCACACAAATAACTTAGTAAAATGTTTTAATTTCTACGTAAGGTTTATACATATACAAACTTTGTCACTCATTAAAAATACATCTCAACTTCTAATTCTAGGATATGGGACATTAAATATCTGGGACATTATTGCACACATGGTCATCTGACCCCAAACTAAGCAAAGCTTGTAATATGGCAGCCAGAAACTGATATACATACATATATATATGAGATTATATCTTCTCTCAGAATCAACTAGATCTCACAAGTGTTCCTCGTTACTATCTTGAACGTTTATTATAGTTTCCATTTTAGAACCGCATAGAGCAAGTTGGTCCGAAGCTCAAAAGTTTTCATCTAACACGTCAGTTTGAGAGTGGTCATAAATTTAGCGAGTGAGTTTTCTGAGGAACTATTATGTGGGTCAAGGTTTGCGCGTAATCCGAGTTAGCCTGGAAATTCCGGACCACTGAAATCTTTTACCGACATTTATCCTGAAGCTAAAATGTAGATTTAAGAAAAGGTAAACTTTTTTGCTAAGACTTTTTTACTGAACAAAGGGAAAAACATTTGAAGGTGATTATAAAATTTTAAAACATTTAAATTATGTATAGCGGAATATTCGCCATGATTAAAGATGGAGTACCTTCATTACCATCATAGCATGAGAAACCATATAATTCTGGCGTTTATCTGGCTTGACTTATAACATTTACCGTGGTAATGCCGCCAGCATGTTGGATATGCTGCCAACTAGTGGGCTTGAGAATTTGAATTATCATTAGACATTTAACAGTAGTCGTATTGTTTTTGTATTATACACTCATAAAGTTAAGGTATTAATAAAAAGAAACAATACCTATTTAAATAGAATCCTAGTAGAATTTTGGGTAGATTTTTGTGTTGCGGTAGTGGCGAGGCGAGCAAAGCGTTATTAATGCTAGTGCTGGTAAAACCTTTTTCTGACAGTTTACTTTTGACTGTATCTTAATATTTTGTTGCATAGATTTGTTTACTAAAGTTAAATTTTCTGTTAATGATATTAATTTTTTATTTAGGTTCAATATCAAATAAGATCTAGTGCTTGCTTACCTAGAATCTAAAAAGCACTGAAATCGCGGTCTAACACGCTTGGTTGCGGTAAAACTAAGCCAAAAAAAACTAGCTTCACACGCATGACTAAACAATCTAAATACTCGTATAATTTTCCCGTTAGGTGGAAGACCTACGCAAATGTTTACGGAATCAAATACTTTTAATAAAAACAGGTGCTATAAGTATCTGGTGATTTGCCATCAACTTCTAAAAGAGAGGTTCTCAATTTAACTGTTTTTTTTGTGTGTATCTTCATGATCAGCTTGAAGACGTGTCCACTGCTGAACATAGGCCTTAGACCATAGAACTTAGAACTTCACACTGAACGATAACCTGCCATCTGCATCAACCTGATGTCTGCGATACTCACGATGTCTTCAGTCCATCTAGGAGGCCTACCTACGCTGCGTCTTCTGGTTCGTGGTCTCCACTCAAGAACCTTTCTTCTCCATCGGTTATCGGTTTTCCGAGAGATTGCCACTTCAACTTACACATTTTAATAGCTTTGTCGGTGACTCTAATTCTTTGGCGAATATCCACGTTCCGGATTCTATTGCGAAAACAAACTCCGAGCATAGCTCTCTCCCTTGCCCGCTGTGTGACTCTGAGTTTGTCTAAAAAGCTACGTCTCAGTACCATATGACATATTTTTTTGTGTATGTTATGAGCTCAGAACTTGCCAACTTTTGCCAATGTAAATAATTTCTTCAGTAAGTGTTAATTCAATGTTATTTGTTACAAGTAACAGGCTTGATAGCCTGTTATTTTTAACAAATACTGTCATATGTTCTGTAGCCTATTATGGTTAACACACTTCGTACTTTACACTATCTTTATAGGCTATAACCATAATACATAGTTACGTGTTGAGCTTTCAGATGGTCTGGAATCTTTTACACTAGACCTTATTGCCGTAGTCTGTGCGAATTTATTTGCTTACCTATTGATAGGTAATCCTTACGAAGGGGCAATTTGGGCAGCGTTTAGTCCATACAAACTTATTCTCCTGTTTCCTCCCTGGATAATACCGCTAGAGCTATATATTATTTTTTTATCAAATTTATCTCATTTATGGTCAGGCTTGTGTCATTTATTTTTTCTCGTAAGTTAAGTACTATAAGAAATATGAGCCTTTAAAAATCCCAAAAAATATCAAATTTTTACCTCCGTGTTCAGACGTCTCTCAAACAAAATTTATGAGTTTGTAAAACAAAAGTAAATGACAGAAGCCGAGATCAATCTTTTTTAAACAATTAATTGAAAAAAATAATGAAATCGGCCTATTTTTGAATGAGGAAACAGAAGAATCCGAGACGATGATTTTGTCTACTTTTCGTAGGTATAAATCGATCCGAGCTGCAGTTGTCCTTATTGCGCTCTACGGGCAGAGGCTCGAGGTCAGGGGAGGGTCGGTCTAATACGCATACAGTTAGAGAAGAGACATGTAGTCGATAATTGTATCGACACATTAGTGCTGTCCATCGATATCGATATGTGACGGTTCTCGTCTTTAGTTAGTGTTTTGTGCGTGCAGTGAATTTAGCACATTACTGCAACGGCCGGCAAGTTAGGATTTGGACAAAATTGTTGACGCACAACATGATTTATTTTTACTATGGAAACTGACGTGGTTTTCACACATAACACATTTAAGTACGAAAAGAAAGAATTAAAAAAAATATTGTAACTTGTGTATCAGGAATATCAGGATCGTAACAAGTGGAAAAATTTATAAATAAATAATTCTCTTAATATTAGTTAATCTTGTTGAGATATTTTTTCAAAATTTTATTCAAATACATTAGGTTATTACGTTGCTAAGTGATTAGATTATAGCTCTTCATCATCAGCCAGAAGACGTCCACTGCTGAACATGGGCCTCCCCCTTTAACCTCTATACTGATAGTGATCGACATCCTGTCATCTGCATTCACTGGATGCCCGCGACTCTCACAATGTCGTCGGTCCATCTAGTGGGAGGCCTACCTACGCTGCGTCTTCCGGTTCGTGGTCTCCACTCAAGGACCTTTCTTCCCCATCGGTTATCGGTACTTCGAGCGATGTGGCCTGCCCAATTGCCACTTCAACTTGCAAATTTGAATAGCTATGTTGATGACTCTGGCTCTTTGGCGGATATTCACGTTTCGGATTTTATCGCGCAAAGAAACTCCGAGCATAGCTCTCTCCATTGCCCGTTGTGTGACTCTTGAGTTTTTCTAAAAAGCCAATAGTTAAGGACCACGTCTCAGTACCATATGTTATTACTGGCAACTGGCAACACACTCTGGTCAAAGACCCTTGTCTTTAAGCACTGTAGTATCTTGGACGAGAAGATGTCACGCAATTTCCCAAATGCTGCCCATCTGAGTTGGATTCTCCGGCTTCGATGAAATGATACTGCCAACCTCGTTTTTCAGTTTCGACATTTGGCTTTTCGCAATAGACGAATTCTTTGCGAACACTTTCGAGCCTTGGTTCCGCTCAATTGCGTACCTAATACATCTTGTAATTATAGGAACGTTGATCGTGTTGCACTGATTTCAAGATTCGTCTATTAAGTTTGCCATATTCCGACATATCAGCTGAAGGTTGCAGTCTCATCTCAGTCAGATCTTTCATTAGCTTAATGGTTTCATCTGAGAGCTTCTGAAGTCTTTTCCGGCGTGGAATCTTAAATAACTTGGACCCCACTGCTTGGACAGTTTCCACCAGCCCATTGTTTAGTACGAACAGTTCCGCTTTCGGCCCTGGAAGTGATTATGCAATTCGAGTTGGAAGTCTTTGAAGTTTTGGAGTTGAGTATGATCAGAATGGAGCGTGGACTTCACCAGACGCGACCTCTCGAGCTTGTTGATATTCAATGTGCCTCTGACAATACGGTGATCGCTACCGGTCCAATACAATACAGATAGGTCATATTTAAAACCTTCATTCAAAATTATTTTGAACATTATCTTATGATGACTTTTTGAGTAACAGCGATAAAATTGTAATAAATTCAAAGCGTATCCAAACAAATAATATTTTTCAATCAGTTTTCTCTATGTTTGAACCATAAAAAGTATATGCTATGTCGGGGTGGTACATCTCTGAAATTTGGCTAAGTCCACAGAGCTTCGTTCGTTCGAATTTTTCTATAACTATCAATTTCTGAACTATGACTACAATTATATGGCTTTAGTTACGGAACCCTACCATATGCGTGTCTCGACACGCTCTTGGCCAATTATTTATTTTTCCTTTCATTTTTATCATATTCTCCTCCATTTCTAATGGGTTTCATCTTTCATCCTAATGTGATTTTTTTTGTTTCAAAAATTATCGGCCCTGGTCTATTTGGCGTAGTCGGTTAGTAAAATATGAGCAGATCGCAAAATAACAAAAATCACTCGACATTCGGCAAACGACGATATCAACTAGCCGAGTAGACTGCGAGGCAAAATGAATTTGTAGGCAACTAGGTATTCAGTGCGGGAGCACGGGCGGGCACGCACACACGCACAGTCTGTTCGACACGCACACATCGATAGCTCGCTCGTCAGGGCGCAGCGAGACAGCAATAGAGTTGCTAAATACCTATTCATCAAATTTCTTGGCCATGGTATACCGGCTTAATGAACTTCTGTCAGCTATATTTACTTGCTTACATACATTTCCCGTATAGCATCAATGTACATAAGGTTTGCCTTATTAAGGAATCGCGGCTAGTACTACATAGTGGCGCCGTAAAAAAGCCGAAAGAGCCCACAATCTGTTTCTTTGCGATATAAATCGGGGCTCCCATGAATTTACTTTGTATCTGATAGAAAAAAGCGGTACAAAGTAGAGACTGCGAAACGTACACATTGCGGTAAAAACTATACTAGCATAAATTCGACTTATATGCTATATATAGCCTCCCATGACCAACCATAACCTGTTGTTGTTAATGAATTGATACCCTGGTAATGTAGCGTCCGTTATATTTTTTATGACATTTTTTTTCCTTCAAGCTCACATTGTCCATTGATTGAGTAAATACCTCTCTATTATGTATGTGCTTTGTACAAATATTAATTCTTTGCAGAATTAAACTTTTTTTTATTGATTTTAACAGTCGCATAACTCTGATATCGGTCGTGACGCTACTAAGGTGTGGTGCGGGTCAAGACGACAAAGAGAAATAACTAAGTTATGGTGTATATTTATGTCATTTAAGTATTAGGATTACATCATCATCGATTTTATGTCTTTGAACATTATCAAACGAATATCTATTGTATTTACAATATACACATTCTTTATGATACTGAGTGACGAGACGAACGAAGTCGCTCGCCTGATGGCTTCTCACACTTGCCCATAACAGCTCAACGCCTCTCAGAATTTTGAACTTCAATAGTTCAAAACCCTGGATGGCAATGCACTGCGCTCGCACCCCGAGATATAAGATGTCAAATCTCTGTGTGCCCTGTAATTTCGCTAGAAACATTGCCCTTCAATCTGGAACACAGCAGTGTTTGCACACTACTGCTTGGCGGTTGAATAACTGGCAAAAGTGTGGTACTTCCCCAGGCGGACCCTTGCAAAAGAGTCCTACCACTACAAAATAATACCGCTTAATTTGTTAAAGTGGGTGTACCGTTTTACCTTTACCAACTCCGATCCTCAGCAAAAAGGTCATAGGTCAGATTAGGTATATCTGATGAGTCATTTCAAGTCTCGACAGTATATCACGTAAACCGCTCGAGTGGAGGCGTCGACTGAAACAGCTTCTACGATTGAAAGCGTTTTCGTGCTGAAATTAATAATGAACAATGTTTAAGTTGATGTAATTGAAATTCGACACAAGCTTGCGTATATTGCGTACGAAAGGACTACAATATTCCTAGAATTGAAGGAAAACAATTTAACTTTTAGAACTGAATAATCAGAAAGTTGATGTGTACAGAATGAGTACTAACTTTTACAGCCTTCGCTTGCTACCGTTTTCAGTTGCCATAGTGAGTTAGTAAGTAGTATATGAATAAGAATGAAACTTTAATTTGATTGTTCTTTAATGCGTAATGTCACTCTTAGTCTGAAAGTGACACAACAGCAAGCCCATTTTTTAATCTAGGTGGGTAGAATCTTTTTTTGCGTTAAAACCTATCTCTATTTTCTGCTTAGCTAACCTTTTAGAGCACCCATCCCTTTCTGTTGCGAAGTTATTATTCATACTATTATTCATTATTGATAAGTGTTGTATATTCAGAATATATACCTACAACACTTGGCGATAAAACCGTTTAGTCGAAAGTATTATGAAGTATTAGTATATAGTAAAAATTGTTTAAGCTCGGACACAAATGCTAAGTTTTTGTCGTGGTCTACATGAAACAACTTTATTTCATTATGTCTTTCCCAGCCAATAAACCCATCTCACCCTGTACTGTCTCATCTGACAATTAAAAGCCCGGACGTGCTGACCTTATTAGGTATGTGTATACTTAACTGGAACTGGAATTGAAACTGCAGTGGCATAGTGTGGTGAGTCGCCCTCTTCCCTAAAATATGGCGAGGAGAACGATGGCTGGCACACGCGTCAACTCGAGAACGGGTGCTGCTAGCGGGAGCCGCCCTGCTTCAGGCTCGGTTTCTTTGTCTTGGTGAAACTATTAATTTAAGATAAGTGAAGTGAGCTAAATAAATAAAAAATTGGCCATGTTTGATTATTTAAAAAAAAAAAATTAAGTCTCGTAGTTTATTTTAAATCTAACGTCTAAGAAAAAAAAACTGATCAAAGGCATGGACGATATTTTCCATGGTGTAAATGTATGAAAAAATATGAACTAGAAATTCTGTCACACACAGCGACCCACAAGTTTTGTTTGAGACACTTTTAGCCCAATTAATTTGTTATTTACATTTAAGATCCCACTTCCTGTCACATCCATGTCGCTCGTACATTTTAAATATTTTTAGGGATACAAAATTGCGGAGTAGGATCCTACATACAGCAGAGTAAATAATTTTAAGCATTGTTGCCTCTGCTCTCAACTGCCCTCCGTCTCTCAACAATATCTTGGCTTCGTTATTGCCTTGTTCTGGTCATGATCAAACAATGTCACTTGTAAGAGGTGCACACGCTCACTGAAATAAATTGTTTACCTAATCACGAGCAGAACAAGACAAGGGCGTAGCCAGGACTTTTTCAGAGACGAGCGGCCATAGAGGGAAAATGCATCATTGCTTAAAATTATTCACTCTGCTAGGAGTTCCCCCTACTCGTACCTCGCTACTCTCAAGGAACAAGGCATACTTGCACTGCAAGCGATCGGCATAAAGGATCGAGTACGTCGTGGACTCTACACCTAAGGTAAGAAAGCTTTTATTCGAGTATAAATATTGAAATCGTAGAAAAATCACGATCTCAGTCACTGCATGCCATGTACGATTAAAAACACCACGGGCTACGGGTCAATTCCGCGTCCTCTCCAAATTAATTAGTGTCCAACATTTCATTACAATAACGAAGCCATTGTGCGAGGGTTGTGTAACGTCATTTCGTCGCTCGCGATCGGACGTACCGACGTGTGAGTATTGCGAATTTGACTTTCTGAAATAAATGTAGGATGCGACGAAATTTGTCAGTAGAGACTAAAAGAGAGAACACTTTCAGTTTTGTTTAACTCCTTTCTCTAACAAGAGAGACCATAGATATACGAGTAGGTTGTTTTTTTTAGGTCTGTGGAAGAGACTAAGAAGAGTGATTATGGGAAGAGGGCATTCATTAAATACGTGAGGCGTTTAAAGTGGTATCCGAATCTCACACAATCTCACCATGTGACGAAATGGGGGGGGGGGGGGGGCTCGTATCGTAGACGTATCACGTAAAAAAAATCCGTTAGAAACAGTGGAAAATTTCGTGAATTATATCATTAAAATAAAATACTAAATCCTACACAACGTATTAAATCAGACCTAAATCAGGCTTATTTAGTCAAACTAACTCTGAAGACGTCCTTGCCGCCCTTTTTTGCATATGGTCTATTCGTTGGCTCTACAAGTTTCTGACTTTCCCTTCCCTTCTTTGCATCGTGCTCCTCATGTCTGAGGGTTATGACCCTCCCTCATCAGTTTCTCATCATCTGGCATTTATGTAGTTTTGAACATAATTATGATCAGTGTAAAATCATAGTATCTATTAAATACCTACTTAGAGTAATTTTGATTCTAGCCACATGGATTTTCCGCATCATTGAATATCCAACGTTGTTCCGTCGGAGTCGATATGAAAACTTGGCACACATCTCCGCACGTTTCCCAGTAGATATACCTCTGGGAAATCACCCGAAAGGGTTTGACATAATAATATGTAGTTAAGCAAAGTTGGCCCTCTGTGCCCATGGAGGCTGCAGGTTTGTCTTAATGTCTAATGAATTTTATTCAGGACCCATCTATATAAGTAATGTGGAAAGAAAACATCGTGAGGAAACTGGTATGTCCAAGAACCTCACAAGTTAAAAAATTATTGAGCTATATAAAAAAACACAATACCGCTACGCTGATGATCACACGCTGCTATGCGCTGATGGTGTGACACGGGAGTTTGCATAATATTCCTACGCTTGCCTGACGTCAGCGAGCAACGTCAGCGTAGAAGAAAATTAAGCCTTAGTATCAAACAATCGCGCTGCCCAAAAGTTTCTGGATGAAACCGAAACGAAAGATAACCTATGTAACAGTTTATCGTTAGGTACACCCGAAAAACAGAGAGAATGTCATAATATATAAATTTTAGTACATTAATATCATCAAACATGTAAGCAGAGCAGAGTTTGAGGCACATAATATATAACTTGAGTATTTCTTTGTTACTTTTCTCGAACATTGACAGGATATTTACGGAAACATCACGAAACGCAGATTTTTTCGCTATTTCTGGGTGGGTGCCACTGTAGTAAAGTTGATCATAATGATGGGTACAAAGACCTCATTTAGGCTTAGTACTACCGTGGAGTGCAGTTAAATGACCATTAAAACAAAATTCTAAACATAAACCGATCTGTTCTAATTAGTAACGATGTAAGATTATCATTAAACACTGAAGGCGTCGCAGCAACTCGCCCCGACATTAATGGCACCCGTCAATTATAATTTGTTCGCGAAAACAATTAATAACGCCTGCCAAGGACTGAACCCTATAGACATCTCGCTTCGCGAGAGTACTATCAGTCAATACATTAGCAAAAAAGACGCCGATAAAAATGCTTTCCCTACCAATAGCCAGTAACTTTATATCGATGTTGTCATTTTGAGCGAACCAATCAGCATTCAATAACTCACCCCGGCGCATCTCATTATTTGTACGACAAATAAATTTTAATGTGATGTCTATTGAAAACCATACAAAATGTGAGCGGAACGTTGATGAGGCTCAAATTAAATGCCTTCTCAGCGAAAAGAACGCAGCAAATTATTATATTTAATGTACTAAGAGACTACTCAAGAAGAAAAAAACTAAACTAGAGATGAACTACCAAACTCAGAGAAACTAATCGAATGGTAACAAATAGAAATGTGTGCTTTATTTAACAAAAGTCACCGTGACAAAAGTGTATATCACCCTGAATTAAAAACAAGTTCTATGCATACTCATGTCTTATGTCCATGGGCGACATGACTAGACCGGGGCTAACGTTTTTTTGACACGGTGATATTTTTTTAGTCTTGTCCCCATATCAGCGAATAAAAATTTCAACCAGTAATCCTATTCCAATGTCGTCTGCAATTATTTTTTTCGCTTATTTGTTTATCTGACAAAATTGATCCAAGGACAAAATGCTCACATGATGCACCAGCCGCCACCGCCTTAAAGTTTATCTACATATCATAGATCGGTGGAAATCGCACACTGTGCGTTTTAAGCGTTCCTTTTTGCCTCACACCTGCAATTTGTGGAATGAGCTCCTCCTGCGGCATTTCCGAGTAACTTTAATATGAGGTTCTTCAAAAATGATGTTAATAGAGTCTTTAAGGGTCGGCAACGTATCTGTGATGCCCCTGGTGTTGCAGGTATCTATAGGCGACGGTGATCGCTTACCATCAAGCGGCCCGTCTGCTTGTTAGCCGCCTATAGCATTAAATAATAATAATAAAAAAACAGTATGTAGACTTAAATGACAGCGCCTCCATCGTTTTTAGGGTTCCGTACCCAAAGGGTAAAACGGGACCCTATTACTAAGGCTCCACTGTCCGTCCGTCTGTCACCAGGCTGTATCTCATGAACCGTGACAATTAGACAGTTGACATTTTCACCGATGATGTATTTCCGTTGCCGCTATAACAAAAAATACAAAAAAAAAAAAGAATAAAATAAATATTTAAGGGGGCTACCATACAACAAACGTGATTTTTTTGCTCGATTTTGATAACGGCAACAGGTAGACGCTTGAAATATTCGCAGAATATTTAATTATTATTTTTTTTAAATAATATATTTACTTTAAAAAAATATAATTATATTAATATTTAAGGGGGGGGGGGGGTCCCACACAAAAAACGTGTTTTTTTTGGCGTTTTTATAGATAATGGTACGGAATCCTTCGTGCGCTAGTCCGACTAGCACTTGGCCGGTTTTTTTTACAAAAGTGATATTACCCGTTAAAGTGTTTACTTTTGTCATTTGATCTACTCTTCAGCTGATTCGGTCGCTTGATACCATATTTAATGTAATCCAAGCTTGGAGAAAAGCGGACCCAGTGTGACTACGCATTTATTAAAAACATTATAACCAAAGAGTCATAAGTTTATTTTTGAGGTAAAGTAGTTCGTTTTAATGAATAATACATAAAGCTTCGGTCTGGTTGCCAATCATAGTCATTGAAAATTCACTTATCTGCAGAGTTGGCATATGAAGGAACTAAATATTTCTTTCTAGTTGAGTTTAGGAATACGGTGGTGGCTCCCCACTGAACTGTACAGATAAGTTGGTTGCACTATTTATGTTACCTTTATAAAGGTAACTCAAAGTTTGTTGAAAGCTTCAATTTCTTGGCTTCAGTTCCACTTTGAGTAGTGATAGATTTAAAATCAATCTTGAATAATTTATCCTTTGATACTAGTTCAGAATTTTCGAATAGAAAACTAGTTAAAAGGCAAATTGATTTAATAACTACACTGAAGTTAGAGCGAAGAATTACACTCTTCGAACATAAGAATATGACGTGGTATTTTTTTAAGCGTTTATTTAACTTTATTATGGGTCAAATATTGCACCTGAATTTTAAAATAATAATCCCCAAACCTTTGTGCTGCAATTTTGCATACACGTTTTAGTTTGGATGACATAGGATGGTTAGCTAAATGACGCCATGCTAAATCCAATATGACGGGCTCCCAAAGATGGCGGACCTGTTATTTTTATGTACCCTTATGATTATGGGTATCAAATGAAAGGTTTTACCTTAAATTTTCTAGTTTGCTCCTATTACCCGGAAAATAAAGTATTCTATGTTTGTCTTCATTCTACTTCCTGGTCAAATTTCAACTTTCACATTAACATTAGGGTGATTGAGTGAAGATTGTTTCATTTTTAAACAGCTTCAATAAATGCTCTTTGGTCAACATGCTTAATTACTTTTAGATCAAAACAGACATTAAAAAGCTTACGCAAGTGTGCGGATAAGTTTGAGGAAGTTCGTCGACCCCTCTCGAGTCAGATGTCAGCGGCTAAAGTGCTGCACTCTTTCGACACTGCGGCACCGATTAGAGATGTTGTCAATACTAATTTTCTAACGATA
Organism: Agriopis leucophaearia; assembly: GCA_949125355.1. Lineage (NCBI taxonomy): Eukaryota > Metazoa > Arthropoda > Insecta > Lepidoptera > Geometridae > Agriopis > Agriopis leucophaearia. The sequence goes on along the minus strand of OX421276.1, from coordinate 9,505,188 downwards.
ACTTTCATGATTCACAACTTCACACTCATAAATGGATTAGGATTACTTGTATCTCTAGACGAGGGAAATATTTAAGGATTCATTCATTGTAAGGTAAAAACATCAGTTATGGACAGTTACTCAATGTTAGACAAATTAACAATATGTGTGAATAACCTTTTTTGTAGAATATGTGGCAAACAAGCTGGTAAGTTGTCATCGCTGCCTATAGCCACCAGACCACCAATTACAATATATGAGTTACTTTCTCCTCATGGAATGTATTGGTAATAGTCTTCAGAATTCGTTCTGAAGAATAAGTCATCTCCGTTATGAAAATTCTCTTCCAATCTTCCAATTAGAATTGATGTGGCATTTTTGAGGACACTAGACATAATATTGATGGAATGTTCAAAGTACATAACGATCCTTTTAAGAAACTATAGTTTAATACCATGGACAAAAATGCGGGTCACAGCTTGCGTAGCTATCTTTGCAAATGATAGCTTGGGGAAAATAGTGAATTGAACAACTTACAATAAACTTATTTAGAATTCATTCTAGCTCTGGTGACCCAAAAACTTAGCTTAGGCATATTACGTAGGCCTTTCCTGCGACTGCTTTGGATCAATACACAACCAATATTTTCCGCATAGAAATGTACTTTTGTAACTTGTAGGCACGCGTTTCGTATGCTAAATATGGGTATTCAGCAGACGAAGCTACGTGTGAAAACTAAATAAAACCCTTTGGCGTTGGTATCTAATAAAAATTTATCAAATGTAAAAAAAGCTAAACATATTTTTGTTTAGAAATTTGTATTCGAATATTTCTTCGTTTTTCACATAAGATTTTCATGTTGTGGAACTAGGATATTAAATTGAGATCACTTGAAAGAGACTACACTTTTTTGTTTTTGCAATTGCAACTTTAGACCTGTACATGGATATATTTAGACCTTACTTATACTATAAATGCAAAGGCTATGAAGCCTGAAGAAAAAAATAAATGACAAAACAATGGAACGCCTTGCCACTGTCTGTGTCACCGCAGCATTATAATCTTGGAGTGTTCAAGTTTGAGGTAATAGGTTATTACTAGGCAAACGTGCTCCATCTTTGACCGTATCATTGTTTTCCATCAAGCGAGATTGCGATCAAATTTAAGCTTAGTCTGATGAAAAAAAAGACATTTTAAATTTGTTGACTTTTTGTTTGTTATTTAAACACTAACCAAAGCCCTTTTACATCCTTGTTATTTGAACCAGTCTAGACCCTGTTTTGTTCACTTGCTTTAAAATGTTCTCTGTACAATATTTAAAAGTTTTAAAACTCAGATAAACTTAAACTTAATCGATATCGATAAATTTATTCCAGTCCATCACTACACTGCGCCTTGTTTCATCTCGCGCCATAAATGACCAGATAGTAGCTGTATGGGCGCTTTGTAAGGGATATTGCCTACTTTATGGATTATACAGACGCTGTAAAACCACTTTACGATGACGCAAAGTGTTACGGTTACAACGCATTGGACCTGGTCAAAACTGCGATATTTAGCTGTTAGTTTGCGATTTTGGATCATATTAGCTGTTGGTTGGCGATTTTGGATCACTTGTGTACAGAGGCTTTTGAATTGGGCGGCTTTAAATCTCTATCAATCGTGATTTTAGTTTTTGATTTTTGATCACTCGGTTTGCTACCAGCCCGAACGGAAAAACGGATTAGCACTAATACAGTACAACAAACTGTATAAATCTGCGCAATTTATTATACTGTGTGCAATTTCGCACAGTACGTGAACGTACGTTCGAGTGTACGTGAACTTATTAAGCCAACTAATTCCCCTACTACTCCTTTTTTTCTCAAGATGTTTATCAGTCAATTTAAAGATCTTTTATTGTACAGTAAGTCGCATCCCACATGAAAAAAACAAAAACAAAATATAAATGCATGATAAATTAAAGGTTTCTTGGCAGTGGGTTGTTTCAGGTAAGTAACTAAGTATGCTTGTTGTAGCCCATGATTCCCTCGTGATCACAGCTCGTGATTTTCAGTTTTTCATACTACCAACCGATTCGAAAAAATGAGGTTTTTAACGACTGTATTTTTGTGTACATATAATGATTCTTATTTATGGATAATATTTGATCAATTGACAATTACAACCGACTTTACGGAAAGTTCAATAAACAGGATACATCCCCTAAAACTCTTACTGTTAGGTGGAATATATCGTATAACTTTAGAAACCAATAAAAAATGATCACTAAAATCTGTTCACAATCGGCGAAAATAACAAAGATAAGAAGTAACAAAAAAAACAATTGAATTGAAACCTCCTTTTTTGTAGTCGGTTGAAAATACAGAACACTAAAAACAGACAGATGAGCTGTCACTTTCGCGTACCTGTAATATAAACATGATTGGAAGTCCGCATTGTCCTGCAAAACGTGCAGTTGTAGGTACGGGAAGATCATTTATTATACAACAACTCGATCTTCTACGAGAATAAAAAGCATTCCTCCCATATCAATAAACTACTGATGCATTAAAATACAATAGTGTCCCCCATTCGTACATGCATTTGGCTTAGTATTCATAGCACGCCATTGAAATGACAAGTTCAAATTAGTAATGGGCAAGTCACTGCACTAAATACATCTGGACACTCGCTTTGCATAGTAAGTTGTGCTGGCATAGTAAATTAATAGGATACGTTCAGTTTTATTCATGTTTGTACTAAAATTTAGTTTATTACGTCTAGCTACTATAATATGACTAGATTTAAGCAGCCAAGGGTGGCGGATTGAAAAGGTGATCTATCAAGTTTTCTCGTCTAGCAGGGGAGTTCTTCAAGGATGCATCCTGTGGCCCATCTTATTGAACATCTATATCAGCTAACATTTTAAGGACTGCAGTTTGTCTAGTGTACTTCTGCAATCATCATCATCATGCTCAACCTACACCTGCTGGACATTGTATCTGTAGTTCGCATAGGCCTTTGTTTGTGCACGCACATCTCATAAACCACTGAACTGATTTAAATGTGGTTTTCACGAATATGCTTAGCTATGATCAGTATCATTCTAGAATAACATAATAAAACTTACACCCGTGCAAAGCCTGGGCGGGTCGCTAGTTTGTAATAAATGAAACATCAGTCAACTAGCCTAAAGTACATCCTCCGTGTCTTAACCGTAGCATTCTTTCTCACTTATGCTTTAGATTGTTTATTATCACAAAGGGTACTTCCCTCAAGCAAAAACTCCAGGTGCCCTTGGTAAGAAATGAGTTTCCCGAGCGCGGCAGCTTTACATAATCTCATCGAGTTTTCACTCAGTAGATAACTTCTAAATAAATTATTTACTGCGACTCCGCTCGCTGTCTATCTAAGGAAACGAGAAATGAGTATTTTAACCGAGATGGAGATGGAAAAAGTTTATTAATGTTTTTAAGGCCTTCCTTATTCGTACTCGTAAATCGCATATTTTTGTAGGCGCTTCTAAGAAAATTGGGCTTTATTTTACTTTTAGGATGTTTCATCATAATTTAAGAGTGAAAAATTTACTTACTTAATACAAATTAAATAATCGGCTAATAAAGGTGTACATAAATAACAAGCGTTTAAAGTTTTTGTTAGTATTAGGAAGGGATATTCTATCCCTTTCCCGCAAAGTGGTGGTCAGAATGGAGTTTGTATATCGTATTCACAAGTGACGTCATTAGTTCTACACTAATATTATAAAGAGGAAAGATTTGTACCTATTTTTGTATGTTTGTAATGAACTAATATTATAAAGAGGAAAGATTTGTACCTATTTTTGTATGTTTGTATGTTTGTAATGAACTAATATTATAAAGAGGAAAGATTTGTACCTATTTTTGTATGTTTGTATGTTTGTAATGAATAGGCTCCGAAACTACTGAACCGATTTGAAAAATTCTTTCACTGTTGGGAAGCTACACTATCCCCGGGTGACATAGGCTATATTATATTTTGTAGCGAGGCCGAAGGCCGAGCTTACACTCGTGCGAAGCCGGGGCGGACGGCTAGTTAGTAAATATAGTGCATACTCTGTCTAGCAAGACATTAAAATGGTTATATCTTCCTTAATTTTGAACTTATGATCATATTTTAAGTTAGTTTTCGGCGATCAGCTCTATTATGGTCAGGTTTTTTAAAAACAATAAAAAAAAACTGTTCTGTACTGACTAGACTATGCTAAAATGAGATGTGTAGTTTTGATGCTTAGTGCTCGTTGCAATGTGCATTCTTTGACACATGCTCAGCCAGTCTATTTTGCAAGCTAAGTGAACGCGCAAGTGAAGTGATTAGCTAAGTGAACGTTTATATGTATAAATCGGGTAAATAGCATTAAGGATCTGGGAGTGACATTTGATCGTACCCTGAATTTCCATGACCACATCTCTGATCTCGCCAAAGAGGCCTATCGTCGTCTGGGCTTCGTATTACGAAATGCCAAAGATTTAAAAAATCCGTTAGTTATTAGAACATTGTACAACTCGTTAGTCAGAAGCAAGCTGGAGTCGAGCGCATGTGTCTGGAACCCGCACCACGTCACCTATGTGCGGATGCTTGAAAAGGTTCAAAAAGCTTTCTTAAGATCGCTGTATAAGAAGCTTCACGGTTATTACCCGTTCATGTACCCAACTAAATTCTTGCTCGGCCAGCTCGGCTACAACTCACTAGAAGTGAGAAGGATGTTGGATCAGCTTGCTACTTGCTGCAAGGTGCTCAGAGGATCGGTTGACTCCTTGCATCTGCACAATTTATTGTGCACTTTGTTTGTGCCAGATAAACCCGGGGTTCCGGCTAATAGGCGTGGAAAATTGCCCAAGTTTTTCCACGTGGCTCACAGCCGCAACGTGGCGCGCTCCATGTCTCCGATGATTCGCGCCCGCCGCCACTTAAATGCACTCCTTGCTACCAACACTGATTGTGATATTATTTGTGACAGTTGGAAAAATGTAACGAAAGTTTTTTTGACTTATTGTGAAAATTTAACTGATCAATGGGACAGGGGCAAAAAAGCCGTTGATTATAATGACAATTTGTATGACATACTAATTTTATGTTGACATATTTTTACAGCAATTTGTTGTATTTATTATATTAGTAATTTTATAACATTATTCCTATTTTTACTAGGAAATCTATTTTAGTTTAACAGTATGTGAGATAAATGTTAGTGGAATTTGGCCGTTTTAATTCTCAATAAATAATTTGCAATATTACGGCAGATTAACTAACAAATAATAATAAAATACAACAAATCAGTTTTTTAACGTAATTTTGTATTTGCTCTAATTTAAAAACGGTAATACGTACAAGCGTCAAACTTTTCATGATTATAGCACACACTAAAGTATAATAACAAATGACAAATAATGGCCAAGTGCGAGTCGGTGACAACTTTATGTTCACCACCAAGTTAAGCAACGTCGGTCGGTGGATGGGTGACCGCCCGGGCGTGATGTTGACCTTTTTGTGTTACGTGGGGAAAATCTTCTTAAGATACCAGGCTGTACTAGGGTACAGCCAGGTTATGCAGGACAGCACAAACTAAAACCCCCTCGGTGGCCTGCCTCTGTGCCAGGTGTTCTTCGCAACCTAGAAATAGTTACAACACAAATACACAAGGCACGTCATCGGCTAAGCAAACCCAAGACGCTTGATTGAAAAGGGATTACACAAAACCATTGAGTGTGGTCCCAGGAGAGCCCGGTTAATCTTAGTTACTAAGGACGATTGCTTCAATAAGGTTACCAAATTGAATAGAGATGTTCGGTTTATCTGCAGAATGAAGGAATATTGTGAATGGAGTATAGAGCCTTGTTTGACCTTGGAAGTGTTAGAAACGATATTCTTGTGAGATGGTTTGTTATCCGTAAAATTTGAATAGTTTCATAGCTCGTGGTTGTCATGTTTCATGCCATAGGCGAAATAAATCCCAAAAATTAGCTTGAGCTGCCGCTGAAGAAAAAAAATTGAGAGTAAACCTCATTACGGTGGTAAACTGGAAAGGTAATTTCTAGTACTCGGCTGGCCAGCTATTAGCCTCTGCGTTATATTCACCACAAGACCTAGTGTAACCCTATACAATTAGTATAAGTACCATGCCCTAATCCTAACCTAATGGCCAATCTATTGGAAATATTACTGGGTTTGTATAATCATCATTATCAGCCAGAAGACGTCCACTCCTGAACATAAGCTTCCTCCACACTCTCCCTCCCACTATCCTCGCCCTCTCCATCCTCATTTGGGTTTGTATAAACAAGCATAAAAAAAATATATTAAAATAACGATTAAAAAAACGACTGAACAAATTTTCTTGAATAAGAAAAAAAAAGAAAGCAAAAGCATAGCTAAGAAGACTCGATCAAGTTGCCTTGCAAAAAAAATACTAAACCAAAATCGGTTCAGCTGTTTGGGAGCTTCGATGCTACAGACAGACACACAGATACACAAATTAAACTTATAAAACTCTTTTTTATTTCGTCGGGGGTTAATGATGGGGATAATTGAAGTCACACCAGGTCAGGACGGGCCTGCCCGATTTGGCATTCATAAATGTATCGACAACCAAAGTTATCGACATACTCGTAGCTCAAAGGGTTAGTAAGGTGAAGTGGCACTAGGCCGGGCACATTTCCCGAAGAATTGATAACCAATGGGATAGCAAATTCTAGAGTGAATAGCACGTTTAGGTCAACGTTGTGTAGAACACTGTGGCCGCAGGTGGAGCGACAACATGCGTGGCGTATTCACGTAGGAAGCAGGTTACCAGCGCCGATCTACCAGCGCTTATTGTACTGGTCCGCGCAGGCAGTTTCTATACTTTGTGCCGAACCAGCACCGATGGTTGCCGAACGGCGCCGACAATTTCCTGTTGAATCTAGTTATTGTAGTTTTTTTTTTTAAACACAGTGTACGTTTTTATTAGTTTATATTTAGGTTTATGCAGTTTTTAGTTTTAACAATGTTGAATTAACTGAAGATAGATATTATTACTCGACATCTTGTTTTACGGAAGAGACCATAGACATACATAGAGGGAAGATGGCGATGTGGTAACCATAGAGTAATACAGATATGCCACCATCAACATTTCCGACCTGCTCCTATCAGCGCTGGTAGACCGCCATTTGATGCTTAATGAGACCCTGCTTATACCCGCTTGCTTTATATAGCGGTTAGCGCGGACCAGTACCGATAAGCGCTGGTAGATCGGCACTGGTAACCTGCTTTCTACGTGAAAACGTCCTAAAACAACGGCAGAAAACTGCCGACCGAACTCTATGGCGTGCATTAGGAAAGGCCTATCTCCAACAGTAGACAATATAGTAATTTTTTAACTTTTGCGATTTGAACACATGTTTTAATATTTATCGGGACTTATCTTCTTATAAAGGTGATGATGATGTCAGTGATGTGATAATAAACGCGAAAGTTTTTGTGATGTTTGTACGAACTTCAATCGTAATGGCTGAACGGTTGGCATTTGGAATGGAAGAGCTTATCTGAATTAACGTATAAGGCTACTTTTTATCCTGCAAAAGATAGGTTCTGTAATGGTTCGTTTTAAAAAACGTTTCTTGGCACTAAGTACAAGCATTAAGAGGCTGTATTATAATAACCTTATTTATCCACGTCCTTTTTAAACCGTTTATCTTGGCGGCTAAATTATTCTGTACATTGCGTTCAAGATATTTGACCTTCAAACAATACCTAAGTGTCACAGTCACCTTGCTGGCAAAATCCCAAGACGAAATCCAATTGGTATCAATAAAATACGTAACTTGTACGTAACCATCAAAAGACATTTTTCTCCCGCATATCTTTTCTTTGAAGGGCGAAAACCAAAGGTCGCGGGAAGGTATCATCGGTATGTTATATTAAACGTTCAATTGAAACATCGGCAAAATCTTGGTTCAACGTGATATTGGTTCATGATATTTTATTATGTTAATATATTCTCCGTGAACGTGTCGAGATTTCTTTTATTTTGCTTTTACGTACATTGTGATATTTTATTTCATACTTTGTAAGGGGTTCTAATTCTAGTAGATCTACTCTGTTTCTTTTTACGCAATGTCCTTCCAACCGTTTTTGACTTAAAGTTATTTTAATCTGCTTTAGACAATACCGTATTGTTAATTTCCTACGGCACGTCCAAACTGCACTTATAATAGTGGCGTGAGGATTTTGTTACGAGGTATGTAAAATAAATTTTAAAAACTTACGACCAATTTTGAAAAGAGCTTTTAACTCTTAAACCATTCGATATCGTAGATCAATTCAAACCTGTATGAAAAGTTTTGGAGAAAAATGGTAACAGGCATCATAACTTCTTTTTCAAAACCATGTGTGCAATAATGTCCCAGATATTTATTTATTTATTATTTATTTATTAAAACGCATTTAGACCCCCGTTCTGTTACATAAGAAATAATCACACTAATCATCACATTACACTATCACACTTATCATAATCTATATCATAAATAAATAAATTTCTAAGATTCTAAAAAATTGTACCAACTCCCTGTGTGATTTGAGATCGGGACAGTAAGAGATCATAGGTTAACGTTCTTTAGAGGTCATGACTGCCCAGTGAAAACCTCTAAAGACCGCTGTCCGTGCCGTTTGTCCTAATAATTATACCTAATATTTAATTGTGTTTGATTATGTAACAAATTTATTTCTGGTGTACACAATATTTTCTAATATAGGTTACTATAGTTGCCATTCGTTTTTGGGACATTAATAAACTCGTGTTAGATTATGTGCACAGAAAAAGATGTGAACCTGCTGTTGGTTGTCAGTTATTATTTTTAGCAAATAAATAAATATTTGATTTGATTTTGATTTGACACTTCACACTAATAGTATAAATGCGAAAGTAACTCTGTTTGCTACATAATCAAGGCTAAACGGCTTAACCGATCTCGATAAAATTTTGCGAGGTAATGGTACGTATCATGAGGATGGACATAGGCTATTTTTTCTGAAAAAATCGCGGACGAAGTCGCGGGTACAGCTACATATATACAAGTAGTTCCGTTGTGGGTTAAAATTTGTACTTACCGAATAGTACTTACTAAGGTACAGCTTGATTTTGTAAAACAAAATTAACGTATTCTTAGTATAGAAATAGAAAAATACATCATTATTATGTACTTACTAACTACTTAATATTAAATTGCCGACATAATTATGAAGGTACCTACATGAAATTTTGAATTACATGTGATGATAAACAAATACATAATACTTATGTAAATAGTTCGGTTAGTTTAGTATTTATATATATTCTAATATTAATATACTAATTATTTTATATTTAATTTTTCAGGTAATTCAATAGAAATTTCGAGATTGACTCTACAGTTTGCTTCCACATTTTAGTAAGTAAATTCGCGTAATACTTAAGCTAATAAAATAATTTGCTTACATCTTAAATACATTCAAAGGTGAAAAAATATTTAATGTAACAAAATACACGTGAAAACATATTATATAGGTATTACTCGTAAACAAATTTCTTTTAGATCGACGTGCTTTAGATACGGAACCCTTAAAATATTAATATAAATCTTTTGATATATTTATTTCACAAAAATTAAAAGCTAATATTGGCAACATTGGCAACATTGATTTGGTCCAGCGAAAGGTCAATTCCCGTGGCAAACTAAATTGCAATCACAAGTTTGAGGGCCCTCGACCCGCTGGCGACCGATCGTCAACATCGGTCTCTAATCAGTGTCAAGTTGGATCCACATTTGTGTACCGACACAAATCATTCGGCTATACGAGTATAAATAAGAATTCGTTTTACCTATGAACTACCCAAAGAACGTGGGAAACGGTCAAAAGAATGATAATGACAATAAAATTTCAGTTAAAGATAGAAACGTGATGAATTCATAGCATTGTTGCTAACTTTCCTCTGATGTCATGGCCATCCTTTCTGATGTCTTGGAAAACATTATAAAGTAATCAATATGATGGCACTTTCTGATGCCTGGCTGCCTTGCCACTATCATGAAAGAGAGTACACGCTATACCAATCCAAATAAGGTGGGAAACGGTTAAAAAAAAGTTATTGACAATAACATTTCAGTTAAAGATAGAAACGTGATGTATTCAAAGCATTGTTTCTCATTTTCCGCTGCTGTCTTGCCCATTTTCTTGGCTGTCTTGGCCTTGCTGTTTTGGAAAACATCGTGAAGTAACCAATATGATGGTAGAGCACTTTCTGATGTCTGCATGGTTAACTTGCTACTACCCTCAAGTAGAAATCTGGTTGCCAAGCACCTTACGGTAGTTCAGCTGCCTCATTTGAAAGTCAGATCCTTTTCAGGCTAGCCTGAAACACGCCTAGGCGTGTTTACCATCTTTTACCACACCGTTAACACAAACTTAACATCATCAGCCAGTAAACGTCCGCTGCTGAACAAAGGCCCTCATAGAGGGGTGTTGCCATAATCCCCACTTATGGCTGGCGGCTTGGGGATCGGTAGTTCGTTCGCCGTGTAGTAATAGGTAGCTGTTCTCCATCCCCCGATGGTTCTGGTCGCGGTTTTAGGACATACACGGGTCCAACTTATTAGAGCACACTTATTCCAACGTAACTTATGACCAATATCAGAGGCCCAATTCTTAAAATTTTCCTATACACGATTCGCAGCGTTCATTCAAAATCAATCAAGCCGGGCTTTAATAACGTAGAAAGAAAAGAATCATTAATTAATTTTCTTTAGAAAAAATCTTACAATCTATTATACTTCTAGAACAATCATTAATTAATTTTCTTTAGAAAAAATCTTACAGCCTTTTATATTTCTAGAATTTTAATCTTTTTATATTTACTCCGTCACCTCGTCACTCGACATATGCAAAAAACACAATCTGTTCTTACTTTAAAGTAATTTACTGCGTCCTCCACACTCGGTGTTCCTAGCAATTTGCTTGGGCGCCTGTTTTTCATGGAGCTGCATTTAAAACGGGAAAGTGGAATGCCTCTACCTTCTGCGACGATTTATTTCAAACTGTATGTTAAGCATAAGAATTAAGTATATTATAATTTCTAATGTAAATAAAATGTGTGCATCGTGTGCAATGAAGTCCGATGCGAAACATTTGCAGTGTAATGTTGTGAAAAATATTTCATCCTTCATTAAGTTGTGCTCACAAAAGGTTCGAAACAATATATCTTCTATATATATCAATTGCCGTGCAAGCTAAAAAAATAATCAAAAAATGGCTTGACCGAATTATTTTGTTTTTAGTTTTGTTCGCTTCAATTCTGTGGTAGTTAATTTAAAAAATTGGGAAAAATTGCGCGTAAAATTTAAAATTTCGAGAAACATGGGTGATTTTTTGTACGGGATTTTTGAAAGTCAATTGCCGTGTGTTAACTCCATATTTATAGACGTAAATGAATGAAACTCTTAGAATTTCAGCGTATAAAAATTTGTTTTGTATATGGGCAAAACACCATTTGAGGATGACGTGATGATTCGAGGTTCCTTTATTTACGTCTATAAGTAGGTATAGGTTAGTCTCGAAAAAAAACTCGAAAATGGTTTGACCGACTTAAAAAAATTTTTGTTAGCCGCATTTATGTTCTAGAAAAATAAAATTGCGAAAAGTTTCCCGAAATATTGGAAAATTTAAGAAAAACAGAGTGCTTGAAAGTTGAAAGTTTATATGAAAATCTACGCGTACGAAGTCACGAGAAAAAGCACTAGTTTTAAATAAAGGTTTAAGATAACCTATCAACGTGGGAAGTTACAAGTTTCTACGTCAAATAGTTTAAAAATGCGTAATGCACCAACTTGCATTGCATAAATTTAGCCCTAATATCAACGTTATTGTAAATCAATGGCAAACACTTAAACTCACTTGGTTGTCCTGACCCGATTAGCGCATGGCAGAAGAAAAATGGCCTTAGCCAAGGCTTAGTGAAGGCTGTGGATAATAATGATGAACTCTATAATAAAGACTCGTTGTAAAAATATAACGGTTCCTTAAGGGTTGTCCTCGAAACCATGATGGTGAAACCATGTGGCATAACTGGTGTTACATAATATTCTATGGATTATGTAGGTACCTATAATTAAGTAAAGGCATCAATTTTAACGGAGCTGACCCAAACAGGGTTAGAGAAAATTATAACGGAGAAATGTAAGACCACATTTTAACTTGCTGGTCATAGAGATAGTTAAACACTGCAATAATAATAACACCATATTACGTACTATTGCCTACAACTGCAGCTAGGAGAAAACTTAGCGAAAGTTTGCAAAGTCACTGCATTATAAACCCTATCAAAGATAGCCGCGTTGGTCCAGTTGGTAGTGAACCTGCCTTCTGCACTTAGAGGCGTAGGTTCGATTTGATACTCAAAACTGATACAACGTGCATCTTGCGCTCGCAAACTCACTTGCGTCTAAAGCTGCATAGGTAACTTGCACCGTGTACAAAACGTGTAAATGTTACCCGCATAATCAAGGCTAGATCATCATCATCATCGTCGGCTGATGTACATACCGCTGCTGTACATAAGCCTCCTCCTTAGAACTCTACACTGAACGACAGTCTGCTATCTGCATCCAATGGATGCCCGCGACTCTCACGATGTTCGTCATCTACACTCAAGAACCATTCTTTCATATTTATTACTGCCCCGGTGGCTCAGTTGGTAGTGAACCTAACTTCTGTGCTTGGGGGCGTGGGTTCGATTCCCATCTAGGACAAACATTTGTGTGATGAACATTTGTGTTTGTTCTATGTCTGGGTGTTAATATCTATCTAAGTATGTATTAAAAAATATATATGTATGTATATCAGTCTCTGGCAGCCATATTACAAGCTTTGCTTAGTTTGGGGTCAGATGACCATGTGTGAAAAAAAAAAAAAAGAAAAAAAAAAAACGGTTATCTATTCTTCGAGCAATGTCGCCTGCCCGTTGCCACTTCAACTTGCAAATCTTGGCTGCTATGTCGGTGACTGTAGTTCTTTGGCGAACATCCTTGTTCCGGATTTTATCGTGCAAAGACACTCCGAACATAGCTCCTTCCATTGCCCGGTGCGTGACTTAGTTTTTCCAAAAGGCAAGTACTTAAGGACTACGTCTCAGTACTATATGTCAAGACTAGGTGACTGAGCTAAAACAAGCCTGCATGCATGCAGCAAGCATGTTCTGAATATGGCCATAAATTATACCTGGAAAAAGTTCATAATCCTAAAAACAACACTGCTGCAGTCTAAATGCACCTTCTAGCCAGATATTAACTCTTCCGGGTTCAAGCCCCGGCCTACTGCCCGTCTGAAATGGAATAATCTGCAGTAAAACTTTAATGGAAATCAAATTCCTGAATACTAGCTTTAAAAAATGTGGATACTGGGTAGTAATTCGATGCTTTAGTATAGTTGAAGTTTAGTGAAAAGTATGTACCTATTACCTTTTTTGGTTGCCATTATTTTTAGAAGTTTAAAAAAATCTTTACGTCACCAGAATAACAACAGTGGGCGAAGTACGAGTATTCGATACGGAAAATACGCATCGGATTCCGTAGGAATTTCAATTTTGAAATTCAAAATTTGTATAAACTATAATGGGAACTTGTCGCAACTACAACGGATCCAAAGAGACTGTCAGAATCAAACAGTGGCCTTTTAGCGGTAGGTCCGTTATAAATATAATAATATACTTTTATACTTATCACCTACCTACTCTAGTCTACATATGTATATTATTTATTATCACATGTAGTTCCGCACATGGTCATAAAAAAGTGATTGTTAAAAATATAACTGAAAACCAAATCGAATTTGTTTCCTGTCCAACTAATGCAAGAACAGTATATGACTGGGTAATATCAAAATATTTCAGTAGCTTTTGCCCTGGCTTGCCCTTTTATTTCTTCAGTGCTATTCCAGCTATTCGTATCCGAATTTTAAAATATATGCATATCACGTCAAAGAGAGATTCGACCGAAGTGTGTTGAATAGAAATGCTCTATAGTTCTGTAGTGAATGCAGGAAAATGAGGGTAATTAAAAAAAATGCTCAGCAAGCGAGATAAGTATAATTAAGGTTGTAAGCACAGAAGCAGAGATCTGCCTGGTGGCCTATATCGAAGGTATAAGTATGAAATATTTTTTTAACGAAAGAGCTAACCGATTAAATCATAGCTATAAACACCCTTGCCCTTCAAACAAACAAAAAAACTAAATCAAAAGAAGTTCAGCCGTTTGGAGGTTTTTGGACGATTCCACATACAGTCACAGACACGTTAAACTTATAACACTCCTCTGAAGTTGACGTTGTCAAAATTATACTAATACTATTAATGCAAGAGTATTGTTGGTTTGTCTGTTTGTTCACGCAGCAACAAAGAAACAGATCGACGTGATTTTTTGCATAGTGACCTATGCCATCACTATTCTGTGTGTCACTATTTCTACGCAAATATTTCTTTTTCAAAAAAAGAAATACAGTCCCTGAGATAATTTCCAGGCAGGTGAAACCACAGAGCGTAGCTAGTACACAATATAAGTCTATGTGTAAAGGTCTATAGGCCATAAAGTCTGTTTCAGTTTCGATATGGATGTAAGATCTGCGAGCGATATGATCACAAAGAAGCGAAATCAAATCACAATCTAGATGTATTATAATGTTTCAATTTCTATAATGACTCGTTAATTATATAGGTCATGGCAAATCGTCGCCTAAAATATCGTCGCTTGTCACATCATCGCCTAGTTCATTGTCGCCTGGCACATAGTCGCCTGGTGCATAGTGACCCATCACACTATTGTTTGTCGCATCGTTGCCTGTCCGATCGTCACCCACACAGAACACAAGAAAAGTATTTTTTTTACATCCCATCGCGTCATTTTCACCATCGCTGTATGACACTTGTCGTGTCGTCAGTTGTAAATTAGACATTCAATTCTCGCAATTCCAAACACGGAAGAGACACGATGTATTCGACTAACGAATCTCACATTGTTTCTGTTTGTACTGTGTGATTTATATTTAGTTTCCCCCATTGTGTAGTAACTAGCAATCACTTGGAAATGGGGCAGCAATGATTGAAAACTGTTAACGTAAATGGAAAGTCGATTTCCTTTGCAATTTCAGTAGATTGTATCTTATAGAGGTAATTTAGGTTTATAGGCGATGTCGTTTAGAACTTATCTTAGTCGTTTAAAATCCATAGACCTATGGCCTGACCTGACATAGAAATGTCGCCAAGCTGACCATCATACGCGCAGCTCGGTCACCTGATAGTAAGCTACAACCTTTACAGGTCCCAAAGCTGTCCCTTGTCTTTTTAGGCACTGTAGTATCTTGGACGAAAAGATGTCACGCAATTTCCCATAATTCATTTAATAAGTACTAAATAAGTCATTGGTGCAGGGCCATTATCACTATCAATCCAGAATAAATTGATCCTATAAATCGGATCGCGGTTTGATAAAATTCACAGATGAAAATAGGTAAAACATAAAAGTACCCACTGAGTCCGAACATCGTCAGAGTAAGGTAAGCAAAGAAAGAACCTAAATTGTTCATTTCACTTAGCCAAATACTTTTGTAAGACGAGAACTCGTACCTGCAAATTGTTATGTTCTCATATATATTGTATCTGCAGGCCCTTAGGGAAGCGGCAAAAATCTTTATAAAAACCCTTATCGCAACCCTTATCGCTGTGTCATAAAGTTGAAAATGCGAGGGCTTAGTCTACGCAACACGGTAAAAAAATTCAGCGCAATTTTTGCTTTCTTGCGAAAATAACAATTTGAACGTAGAAATATTATCGAATCAACGTATTAAAGGACCATTTTACTGCCTACCGTAGAAAAAACGTTAGAAAAAAACTCTAAAAGCGCCGTCAGTTCTACGTGATATTTTCTACTTTCCACACAAAAAAAGTATGCCAAAGCCATTCTCATGATGAACAATTGCTTACCAAATTTAATCAATATTGGTTCACGCATGTAATTGTGAAAAGGTAACAATCATACAGTTATTTTCTTGTTTTTGATCGACTTCAGGGCATTTTTGAAGCAGTTACGTGTTTTTTTTTATTACGTAGAAAAGCTCCTCGATGTAGTCCCACAATAATGTCATTAACTTTAGTCCATAAGACGTAATTTTTGTTCGAGCAACTGTAGATTTGGCAGTATCAATAATTTTGTTCGAGCGTAAGTTAATTGATATACATACATATATATTTTATTATAACTACTTAGAGTGCAAATTACGTCCCATGGTTTTGCAGTTTTCGAGTGAATTGGTTTCTTTTTGGCAAGCGTGCTCCATCGTAGACCGCATCATTGCTTAACATCAGACAAGTTGGCGGTCAAACGCAAGCCTATATAAATAAAATCTTGATGTAAATATCCTGTTATATTATAACACTGTTTTATCCTGTTATATGTTTATTTTTGCGATCTCAGTACCTTTATGCCAAATATTATCAAAACCGGTTCAGCCGTATAATTGTGAAAATGGGATCATGCTGACTTTCGCATTTGTCTACGACAGGACCTGTTTCAATATAATATTTCGAATTTGCGCAAATTTAGTATTTTCTTCCAAAAATGCTAGCTAAATAAGGCAACGTTATCGCTTCACGTTGCAGGCCACATTTATCTGAAAATAGAATTTGTGTGGCCCGGTTAACTAAAATTGATATGTCAGGAGCAACTGCAGGCAAATACTCACGTGGTTGCACGAAATTAAATGGTTATGTAACGAATTTCGTTGACGCATGTATCGGACAGGTAATCACAATTGCAAATTAAAGGAAGGCCTATGTTTACCAGTGGACGTCTTCTAACTGATGATGATGATTCGCAATTGCAACTAGGCGTCTGACCATCCCATCTCACTAATATTATAAATGTGAAAGTTAGGATAGATGGATGGGTGGATGGATGTTTGTTACTCAATCACGCAAGAACGGCTGAACGGAACTGGATGAAGTTTGGCACAGAAATAGATTATAGTCTGGAATAGGCTACTTTAAAAACGGGTGGACTGATTTGGATAAAATTTTGTGATCCTGCAGCGGAACAATATCACAGATATTTATTTCTTTTAACTTTTGAGATTGTTGGACATACCGGTTTCATCACGATCTTTACTTTTACGATTTTTAAGTGATGGCATTGAAACTGCACATCATTTGTCATTGGTGCAGGCCCAAGGATCGAACCGGGCGCCGTCAGATTGTAAAGCGTACATGCTATCGCTCTGACACCATCGCGAGTCATAAGGTGTCAAAAGTAAGGCTTGATTGCGTAAGTGATAATCACGCATTCTTTGGAATATAAACTGGCTCTTAAGTGCGGCTGCTGTAATACACCATTATGTGGGCGGCAAGTCACAGTTTTTCAACATGAGAGTTATAGGTAGCGGTTGGCATTAATTTCTGGCAATAGCGGCTGGTTTGGAGGTAAAACGGGCGAGGGGAAAAGTTCATCAAAGCATTCCCTACAAATTAGCCTACAATAATAAAAACAGTATTTATGTGAAACATAATTGAAACGTGTTGTGCCCTCCGCGCGTCGCTCTTACACCCTTCTCTATCAGTTACCAAACTACTCTTATCAATTCTGATACTAATTGCGTGATAAAAAATTACGCACTCTAAAAATATCCCTCTAGTCTACAGTAACTATTTAGCCTTTCTGTCGCACTAAGCTACCCTACTAACCGTGCAATCAAAGATCAAAATCACAGTTACGGCTATACTCCCTTCCAATTAGTGTAGAGTTATATACAATACGTGACCGCGTAAAATCTAACGGCAGGCGGCACCTTTTCTGCATGCTACGGCCAATACTTCGTTGCTACCTTGATCTTTGGAGCAAGCAGATACAATAGAATGGAAGCTATCATTATCATGCAATGGTTGAGCTGATCGAAATGTAGAACAGGCTGTGTGGGCGTGCTTAGACATGCAGTCATTATAGCTACTATTTTGACCGTGATAAAAGTTCGGACTGATACTTGAGCAAAAGAAAAAGTTTCTGCCACTGTTGTTGATATTAAATCGGCCAAAACAGCGAGGTCTAAGAGTCTACTAGGACAAATTGGCGTTTTTTTGTACCTTTGTATATTTGTTCGAAAATATCTTGAGTACCATTGATTTGATCTCCATGTTTTTTTAGGAAAATCGTTTTTTTTTTTATTAAACATAGGCTTGCCTTTGACCGCCAGCTCGCCTGATGTTAAGCGATGATGTGGTCTACGATGGAGCACGCTTGCCTAGAAGGAATACATTCACTCGAGATTTCAAGCAAATAGCAAACAGCTAATAATCTTCAACGTGGATATTCACCAAAGAACCAGAGTCACCGACATAGCTATTAAAATTTGCAAGTTGAAGTGGCAATGGGCAGGCTACATCGCTCGAAGAACCGATCACCGATGGGAAAGGTTCTTGAGTAGAGACCACGAACCGGAAGACGCAGCGTAGGTAGGCCTCCTACTAGATGAACCGACGACGTGAGAGTCGCGGGCAGCCAGTGGATGCAGATGGCAGGCTGTCGTTCAGTGGAGATTAAAGAGGGAGGCCTATGTTCAACAGTGGACGTCTTCTAGCTGATGAGGATGAATAATCTTCTAACGGCTGTAACATATACACACGTTAAACCTATAACACTTCTTTTTTGATGGACGGGGGTTTAAAGGTCAAACCGCGAGCTTTTTAGATCGTACAAAACAAAACAATCAAGTTCACATAGTAATCGAATCAGTCATCGAGACCCCTAGATGTCTTGAACGATTAAACAATTCAATGGGATCTGATGTAATATGGAGTCTTTCCCATAATTAATGCAAACAAAACTAGAGAACACTAATGGAAAGCTTTGTTACTCTTGACACGGTATATACACAGTTTTCAATTAATTTCACTTTATGTAAAGCAACTTTGAGGGATATCGTAGCAAAAAGTACTTCAGGGCACAACAATCTATATAAATAACTAGCTACTGACCGTGCTTCGTATGCGTAGATTATCATAAAAAATTTCAATCCCTTAACCCTTTATATCACCGTGGGACAGTACTGGCACATACCAAATTTTTTCGTATAAAATCTAAAGCAAACGATTATTTCCGTTTTTAAACAGAGTTCCCGCTCCGGAACATACCACGTTTCAATGTTTTGTATAGGGCATACTCCAGAGATGGCGCTTTTTCAGCACCAACGAAGTTGAATCAAACTTTTCGCGGGTTTTGTGATCGTCATTTGTTTACAAATTTTGAAAATCGACGAAAATTGTTTATACTGTATAAACTGTGTGTTTGCAGTGTGAATATATTAGGTAAGTGTATGTTTATTGCTATTTATTGTAGTTATTGAATAAATTTCAGTAATTTTGGAAAATAATTGCAGTTTTGTGTTTGTACCCGTTCTGGTACATTGCATTACTAGGTGCATATTTTGTGATACATTGACTATTCTTATTTTTTTGTCACAGGATGACCAACAGAGGTCTAGGAGATGAGGAAATAGAGTAGTTCCTCTTTTATTATGCAGAGAGTGAAGATGGCTTTGACGGTGATGACGACAGCATCGCAGATCTTGATTTTGTTCCGGATTTACAGTTGCCAATGCAAGTCGAGGATTTGGAAGAGGTTGGTGGTGTAGATATTGATACCATTATTGAAAATATCGAGAGTTCTAGTAGTATTTCCCAACCGTCGGCTCCTTCTCAAGCTCTACTTCAACCAGGACCATCATCTACACCTGGAACATCAGGACGCAGTCAACCCAGGCAGAAATTGAATCTTCGTTGGAAAAAAAAGAACCTTGAGCTAAACGAAAAGAACGTGGCTATTCAGTCGAGTATGTAGCCTGTGTTGAAGGAACAGAGATATCCACAGTGGCATGGAAGGACAACAAGATCGTTACACTTGCGTCGAGTTTTGTGGGTGAACTACCCAAGTCACAAGTGTCTAGATACGACAAGAACCACAAGAGGTACGTAACCATTGATAGACCAAACGTAGTGGGAGAATACAACCGCCATATGGGCGGTGTCGACCTGATTGACAGTATAATGGGTAGATATAAAATAAAACTACGAAGCAAGAGATGGCAGGTTCGTATGTTTTACCATCTTTTGGATCTCGCCATCTCCAACGCCTGGTTGCTATACAAAAGAGTTCGCAAGACCAAGCAAACGAATGAACCACTGCTGGCATCTGCTGATTTTCGTGAAGAGATTGGTACGGTACTTTGCAAGATGGGGACAAAAGCACACGTACAACGCCGAAGCATTGAACCAGACATTCAGGCCAAAAAACGCAAGGGTCCAGCTCAATTCGTGCCTCCGGCAGCTGTGCGCCAGGATCAAGTCGGCCACTGGCCAGTATGGGTCGAAAAACGAATTCGTTGCAAGCTCCCTAAATGCTCTGGCAAATCACAGACCATTTGCAAAAAGTGTGGAGTTGCATTATGCAACAACAAACAGAATAACTGTTTCAAAGCATTCCATACTTCGTAAAGGAGTGATCGTTTACGAAGTATGGAATTGGTGCATTGTTCCCGTTATGGCACACTCCCATTTTTTTGATTTTGTGAGGTAAATAAATAAAAAAATGAAAAAATAAAAAGTACGTGTTTTTTTTCTCCCTAACTGCTACCCTAAAAGCTTTTAATCATTAGAAAATATGTTGTTGAGTTATGAAGGGTTAATTCGGATCTTTCACAATATATTTTCTTCTCTTGAATCTGTACACTATTGCCACTAAAGTGGCGCTAGCACAATCCCTCCTCCCAATTCTTGACTACGTCGATGTCTGCTATCTTGATCTCACAGAAGAATTGCTAAATAAACATGAGCGCCTTCAAAATTTTTGTATCAGGTTCATCTTTGGCTTGCGCAAATATGACCACGTTTCCGGATTTCGCACTAAGCTCAAGTGGCTCCCCATCCGTCGTCACCGGGATGCTCACATCCTGTCTCTTCTTTATAGTACTCTTTTCAATCCTTCTTTCCGGCACTACCTTCAGGAGCGTTTCAAATATCGGCATTTAATCCACTCTAAATCGCTAAGATCAGCTAATATGCTCACTTTAGATATTCCTGCTCACAAAACCTCGTTCTATGGCTGCTCTTTCACGGTAGAAGCTGTTAAACTGTAAAATGAGCTACCTACAAAAATCAAACGGGCATCCGAAGTCTTCAAGCGTCGTGTGAAACTGTACTATATCTCGGAGTAGCTACTGTATCGTTATTATCTCGCTTTATGTTTATAAGTATGTATGTATTTAATATTTCTATATCACACACATCATCAGCCACTTAACGTCCGTTGTTGGACAAGGCCTCTCTCATAGAGAGGGATGTTGCCATAATCCCCACGCTTGTCAGGCGGCTTGGGGATCGCAGTACGTTCACCGTGTAGTATTAGGACGCTGCTGCCCATCCTCCGGTGGTTCTGGTCGCAGTTTTAGGACATACCCGAGTCCGGTCGGGTAATATTTTTATATGTATGTGTATTATTATTGTATATATTGTTTCAGTAGGTATTAGTGTATTATTATAATGTATGTCTATGTTTTTATATACCAGTTATTCCATTATTACATCACACCCCGTCCCTTAACTCTTCTGTATGTCCTCTCCATACAAAGGTTGCCTGGAAGAGATCGCTTATAGCGATAAGGCCACTAATTGTTTCACTAGTTTTCAAGTTGTTTTTTATGTTACCTACTATGTACGTTTGTAATTTTTGGTGTGAACAATAAAGAGTTTTCTATCTATCTTTCTACACTCCATAAAGAATCTACCTGCCAAATGTCAGTTTCGTAGCTCAAGTAGTTTTTGAGATTTCGTGATCTCAGTCAGTCAGTTAGTGAGTGGTATTTTGCTTTAATATATGAAAATTCATCTAAAAAAAGCATTAACTAAAAATCCATAGTAAAAAATGTATTGTTATTATTATAAGTCGATTTTTAATGACGGTCTGGACCAGTCAAAGTTTTTCTACTACTAAGATGTCAATAGAGGTGAAGTTGAGAGCCTAAGCACAACATTTCTTATCGCATACAATAATTCCGCGTTTGACCACGAACTCGCCTGTTGGTAGATAACGATGTGGTAAAAGCACGCAGATCTAAAAGATACCTATTCACTCTGACTTTGAATTAACCTAGATTATCTCTCAGGAAATACATAAGAAAGCCGAGAACTTTATCCATTCATTGGTTGTTCTAATTAAATTATATATACAGCAAAAGAATTATATATACAGCATAGATATTCGCCAAAGAACCAGGGTCACCGACATAGCTATTAAAATCTACAAGTTGAAGTGGCAATGGGCAGGCCACATTGCTGAAGAACTGATAACCGATGGGGAAGAAATGTTCTTGAAAGGAGACCGCGAACCGGGAGACGCAGCGTAGGTAGGCCTCCCACTAGATGGACCGACGACATTGTGAGAGTTGCGGGCATCCAGTGGACGCAGATGGCAGGATGTCGTTCAGTGTGGAGGTTAAAAGGGGAGGCCTATGTTCAGCAGTGGACGTCTTCTGGCTGATGATGATGATGATACAGCAAAAAGGCCCGGTTCTCCAATTAACTAAAACAACTGCTTGTATGCAATACACTTAAATCTCGTTACAAATCCCATAACAAACAAAACTAACGAAACCCTGACTGACTGACATCCACAATAGGTGATACTGGGACGTGAGAATCGATCGAGTTTAATGAAACAATGGCAGAATATTGTGAAAAAACTAACCGTTTGTTAAAACGTTAACATACTGTTTATTGCGTTGTGTAACAGGGCGGATGATTGGAAACAAATTGTTTTGCTAGATGTGGGAGGAAATTACATAATTTAATATTTCAAAGCCAAACTTGGTTAATTATCTAATAACTTGGTAGCGCTCTTCGGTTTTGTTTGCTAACCTACAACAGCCATGATTGATTGTCGGATATAATAATTCATGTGTGAATCCAGTATATTGACGTGGCGGAGAAGAGCGGAAACAGAAATAATTATACTCCAACTAATATTCTCATGTAAAATACCGATTTCACCCGTTCTCCTACAGAAACCGTTGATTTTTCTGGATAGCCTATGACTGTGTTAATTGTGCCAGAGCTGAGTGGTATGTCTTGGAAGTCATATTATGTCCAATAGTTGAAACTAAAATAGGTAGATGTTTATACGTTAATCCGGGGTAATATAAACTTTATAACCTCCATAGCAACTTTTATCGGAATCAGGTCAGTTCAGCCGTTACGTAACAGAGTAGGAATAAACATACCTACTAACATAGGGCCTTACTTAAAAACGTTACTCAAGTTGATATATGCTTATAAATGCTCTCTCAACTTCTCGCTGACGGCATAGCTCACACGCGAAAACGAGACAGCGCAATTTTAATAACCCCACATAACCTGGCTGCACCCTAATGCATCTATGGAAGACTTCCCCTTCGAAAACAAAAAAAGTTAGAAATAACAAATGCTGGTAAAACAAATCTATCTATCTATGTATATAAAAATGTAGACAGGACAGCGTCTGTCGGGTCAGCTAGTTATCAATATAAAAAAATATCTTGAATTAATTAATTAATAATTAATTAATTTTAGTAAGCGCTCGAAAAAATATATTGCCATTGCTAAACAGGCGCCGGAACAAAAATTATTCGTATTATTGGAGCTGGTTAAAAAACTACTGAGCCGAGGTTATTTGTGGGAACACCTCGAGGGCTTCCTTAACATAATAAATAAATAATTACGTAAATTGAAATAAAGAAAGTAAGAATGAAATATATTTATTCTGTAACAGAAACACTTATACATAGACAATATTATAGAGTATTAGTGTTATGTGTCACAAAATGGCCTCAACTCAGCATAATGCTGTTTACCAAACAGCGCCGATCTTCCCTTGAAGCCGATCAGTGATGTTTTTTTTATGATACTGGGTGACTAGACGAGCGAAGTCGTTTGCTTGGTGGCCCTTCACGCTTGCCCATAACAGCTCAACGCCACTCAACAATTTTGAGCTTCAACAGTTCAAAACCCTGGATGGCAATGCACTGCGCTCGTCACTCCAAGATATAAGATGTCAAATCTCTGTTTGCCCTGTAATTTCGCTGGAAACATTGCCCTTCAATCCGGAACACAGTAGTGTTTGCACACTACTGCTTGGCGGTTGAATAACTGGCAAAGGTGTGCTACTTCCCCAGGCGGACCCCTGCAAAAGAGTCCTACCACTACAAAAAACGATGTCACGAAAGGCTAAAAAAAACAGCGCAACGTTAAAACTAGGGTTACTATATTCTATATTACATCAAGAACGATAGTACATAAAAAAATATGAAAATAAATTTAGTAAGTACTACAAGTCGAACCTGTGTAGGGTAACTTTTCTAAATAAATATTTTGGTTGCGTATTATGTATTCTGTGGTATTGGTCCACACTCCTCACATATCGAAGTAAAAGATGTACACTGTACAACTGTACAAAAAAAAAAACAGTTAAGCTATATAAGCTTTAAGCGTGCGAAGTGCATTTTTGAACCTGGCCAGGCGTTTAAAAAATTTATAAACTACTTAGACAGAACGAAACAAGTGGTTCTTAAATACGAAGACAGAGGTCGAAATGTAGTTTACTCACACAAAATAGACTCTCACCTCACACCCGAATCGTGTCAATGTCACTATCCCTTCTAAGCGTGCGTGGAATAACAACTCCCTATAGACTTTCTATCGAAATATTTTAGCACCGCGCGCATCGAATATTCATGGTCGAAACAATAGATCGGCGCTATCAGCTTTAATTTTAGGACACTGCGTGCTATTGTTGTGGTGTGAATATGTACGGAAATGAATGTTGGTCTGTCTGTATATTTTTTATAACAAACTAGGCAAACGTTTTAGCACAATCTCACCTGATTGGAAGCGATATACCTTTGTTTAAAACTATGCTACCTTAGTTTTGTTTAACATTGGACTTTGTTACGAGTAAAGCTCTGGGTTCAATTTGTTAAGAATTTTATGGGTTTATTTTGCGGGGAAATTATAGTTGCTATAACCAGCCTTATCTTACGCGAGTAATTCTCGTATGTAATACAAAATATCAGAGTCAAATAACAATAAAAAAGAAAAAAACTATTCTGAAATAGTTTTTTTTAAATCAACTTTTGGTGGATGCGACTGGGGACCGAAATGCTAACACCTACTTTGGTCATAATCTAATCATTACCATTCAGCGTGGCAATGCTGCCAGCATTCTGTCCAGTGTTCCTTCCACAATGTGCTTGTAAATAAGTTTATAATTAGTGAATAATTTTAAGTAGTTTCAGATTTTAACTATTACTTATTCCAAACGTGTATAATTGTCTTGTTAAATCTCTAAACCTCTTGATAAATGGAAAAAGAGTTTCCTTTTCTTTCTTGTAACTAAACCTGTACCTAACAAACATAATTATACTATATTAGGAGTCGATAAAAGTTTCAGGGTACGTAATTACCAAAATACAAATACAAAATTTATTTATTGTTACATAATGGTAGCACAAAATACAATCTGGAAACCCTGCCTGCTGCCTTAGCGTGAGCTGTATTGCAGCAGTCAGTGTCTTTCCCAAAACTGGGAACAGTTACATACAATATAAGCTTAAAATATATGGTAATTGGATCATAATATAGAAGTTTAAATAGTTGCTCATCACTTTCTTCTTTTTCTTCAAATATTCATGTGTTTTATTAGGTGTTTCGATCAGAATTGAGCTTGGTACTTCAAAGATACTCTCCGTATCTTCAATAGTGCAGTTTATCCAGTTTATCAAGAGTGTCTGTGAAAATGATATATTACAAACTGATAAAACATGATGTACCATGCACCATGTTCACGGGAAGACAACAACATGGTCTTCCCGTGAACATGGTGCATGTAACTGCGCCGAAATATCGGGAGCTCCTTCCACAACCTTACCACGGTAAATATCCCGTAAATAATCATATAACTGTAGTGAACAACCGTGATAGTTTAAAACTGATGTTTCTCTATGTAGTGATAAAAAAATACGCACAATCGAATAACTAAGTCACAAGCAAATACACTGTTCGTTTTTATAAAAGGTAAGCATCGTAGAGCTCACGTGTCTAGAGTCCATAAGTTTTATAGACTCATGACCATTAAAACTATTGTTGTCATTGTTAACGAGGATGGTTATTGAATTTTAATAACTCTTCGTGACGCTGTAAGTGCGTGCGTTCGACTTGCTTTGATTGATTTAAAAGTGCAAGTGAACTGTCGGTCGAATTTACCGTATTATGATATTTTTCTGCATTGTATCTTTGTCCTCGTGATGTTCTTTTCTTCCTTGCCAAATTTCAACAAGATTATTTCAGCTGTTTAGCCGTGAACAGGAACCAAACAGCCAGAAAGCGATGTAAAATTCCTTTTGCGTATCAATACTCGTACTTAAACTGTTTTAACAGTTTTCCCGTACGTGGGGAGAAAAGTATCGTTACTTTTATCGAAATTGGCCCAGCTGTATACCGCTGTATATATATATATATATAGCAGTATATATAGCTGTATAGCCGTGATACATAGTTACTTGCGTATTTACAATGTAAGAGATTAGTGATACTCTGTTCATTACGTGATGATTTCCAAGACATTTTGATATAACTTAAATTAAATTTTGAAACTCACGTCAGTCATCACATCGTGGTATAATTTTACAGTAGTTTAATTAACACTAGAACAATAATTTCAAAGAAGTATGGCAACATTCCATATATTTTGAGACTCAGCCTTTTCGACGACGTCCATTATAAATATTTTTGTTACAGTTAATACATCCATAAAGCATGAAAAATCAAATTGAATGTAGGTTGCAGAAATTGGGAGAAAAATAATAATTGAGGTTATGTTAGTACATAACGTAATACCTATCATATCTCTCGTGTTAATCTTGTTGGTAGGACCTGTGGTACGAAATATGGCCATAGTACGTACGCAGTATAATTATTTATTGTGGCTACAGGTATGAGAAACCACCACCGGAGTGACCACAGAACCACCAGAGGATGGGCAGCAGCATCCTAATAGTACACGGTGAATGTACTGCGATCCCCAAGCCGCCTGCCAAGCGTGGGGATTATGGCAACACCCCTCTCTATGAGGGAGGCCTTGTTCAACAGTCGACGTTAATTGGCTGATGATGTGTGTGTGTGTGATGAGGTTTAGTCTAGTTTTAGTGCTTTAAAAACAGATTAAAATTATATTAAAGGAAATATTAATTTTTTTCCTCTCGCCACCGAGTAATTCTTTCGTGTTATTAGGTGATTTTAAAGAAGTTTGCCAAACAACAAGAGTCACCGACAATGCTATTAAAATTTGCAAATTGAAGTGGCAATGGGCACGCCACATCGCTCGAAGAACTGATGACCGATGGGGAAGAAAGGTTCTTGTGTGGAGACCACGAACCGGAAGACACATCCAAATTCAAATTATTTATTGAGAATAAAAACGGACAAATTTCACTAACATTTATCTCACATACTGTTAAACTAAAATAGATTTCCTAGTAAAAATAGGAATAATATTATAAAATTACTAATATAATAAATACAACAAATTGCTGTAAAAATATGTCAACATAAAATTAGTATGTCATACAAATTGTCATTATAGTCATCGGCTTTTTTGCCCCTGTCCCATTGATCAGTTAAATTTTCACAATAAGTCAAAAAAACTTTCGTTACATTATTCCAACTGTCACAAATAATATCACAATCAGTGTTGGTAGCAAGGAGTGCATTGAAGTGGCGGCGGGCGCGAATCAGCGGAGACATGGAGCGCGAGTAGTTGTTTTTCGCCGGTTCTGCCGCAATGACGTCACCAGCCACTACCAAAGTGATGTTGCCGATTCTGCCACAATGACGTCACCACAGTAACGTCGCCGGTTCTACCGCACTCGCTAAAGTTTATCGGTCTATGATTGATTTGGTGTGAAGAATTGAAAAATATATATGGAAAGATATTTGGAAAGATGGTGGTATGTAATAAAAAACTGTTGAAACTGAAGAAAAAAACTTTAACTTCAAGCGTGGGACGAGCGCATGATGATGGTATTGCATATATATTTCCATTCCAGAACAAGTCAGTGCTACTCATCTTATAAAAATTGAAATGTACGATTTAAATAAAATTCGGGAATTTCACAAGCTGATGTTCCGATCACTGATATCAATAAGGACAATTAAAACGATAGAAAGACAATTTTGTCCACGGCACGTGCTAGGCCTGCTGCATCATCAAGGCTAGAAAGAGTATCTTCTGTGTCTACGTGCTCCATCTTCGGCCACACCATCGCTTTCCATCAAGTGAGTTGATGGGTGAGCGTCATCGAGTTGTATCTCGATGCCAAGCGTATATCTATAATCTATACTTATATTATAAATAGGAAAGATTTCATTCTTTGTTTGCATTGACATCGTCAGATAATTAGCTAATGATTTTACATTAGTTAAGTATTAGGTTGATTGTTTCGATCAGATAATTAGCTAAATATGTATAGATAATGATTTAAACTGTTATAAAAGGCTACTTTGTATGTACTATACTTATCATTGTTGTGAAGTGCTAACTCACTAAAGCTTGTCTATCTATGATTGATTTGGAGTGAAGAATTGAAAAATATATCTGAAAAAATGGAGGTATGTTTATTTTAGTTTTTTTTTTTAATGTTGCTTCCTTTATATTATTTTGCGAAAGATGACTTTTTTATTTTATTTTTTCAGTATCCTAACAACCTAATCATTGATGAAGTGCAACGTGATGAAATGGATGAGGTGACTAAGAATATATTAGATCCTTATTATTTTACTCAAAACCCGTTACGAGACTATGACACAGACGAGGAGTCTATCAAGCCAATAAACAAAAAAAGGAAAATAGAACACAAAAACTCATGTAAAACTAAGAAAACCATCGATATGTTTTTTAATCAAAAAAATCAGTTGAAACTGAAGAAAGCTGTAACTTCAAGCGTGGGACGAGCGCGTGATGATGGTATTGCATATATTTCGATTCCAGAAGAAGTCAGTGCTACTCATCTTATAAAAATTGAAATGTATGATTTAAATAAAATTCGAGGAATTTCACAAGCTGAAATATGGAAGCACGCTGATGTCCGGATTAAATATGTTACTTCTAGTTCAAATGAATTGAAACAAGATTGTGACGATATCATCTTTAAGATAACTAAGTCTCTAGCTGATAACCCTAAATGCAAAAGTTATTTTTTTAATTATGATTTGAAAAATAAATAATACTAAAAAATCTTTTTCATTTTATTTATTCATATTCATAAAATATCTTATTATATAGGTAACTTATCATGTAATCATTAAACAATGTATTTACATCATCAAACAAGCTTAGAAGATGTTGTGTAGAATAATTTTTACTCTTGAAATATAAGTAAACTAAACAATATTTTACACAAACTGATGTCAGTTCATTCTGAAGTGGCTTACTATTATACCTCCACACTTTGCAATTTCTAATCATAAAAAGCTTGTGGCTCCAGGTAGGCTTTCTTCCAAAGCTATCGAAATATTCACCAATATTATTACAATCAATATGTATCGCTACCCAATGTGAGCCAGGTTTTGTATCTGGATCCAAGTTAGAAATAATGTATGCTGGTTTCTTTACAAGTATTGGTAAACGGTTAGCAGCATACAAATTTTTTCATAATTTAAGGGTCCTAGCTTAGATTGTAATATTAATTGAATTTCCAATGTGTTCATTTTACATATAGAAGAAGCTTCCGATACCATGTCCTCGTTGATTTGCAGTTCCCTTATAAATTGTTCCAATACCTGACCCAGCTTGTTGTAAATAGTAATCCTCATAAGGACACATGTTTTCATGTTTCCGGTATTTCATTTTGTTATACATTTAAAATGAAGTTTAACACACGTCGTTCCGAATTGAAATGGTATGATCTTCCCTGTGTCAGACCTTATATCTATTTCTAAAGTATCAAATTCACGTCTCATTACTGGAATATAGTAAGGTTTAGGAAATATTTCCATTCTATTAACACCGAAAATATATTTTGAAGTGTCCAGTGATACAACTCGTAATAGTGGTGCCATTGCATCTCCAACTATTTGAGGGTTGATGATGTCACAATAAATAAACATTTGAGAAGGTAAGCCCAATTTTATATTAGCTTGATGTGTCCCAGTAGTTTTAATCATAATTTTATCATGAGGATTGAATCCCAATTGCAGGGATAGCTTAGATGCAATTTCAATGTCAATAATTTTATCACTAAATTTTTGAAATTTGACGTATTTTGAATTATTGTCATAAAGAAACTTTATTTTATTACGTAATAACTTGTGATCATTTATCAAGGACAAAATTGTTTCAATTGCATCGTAGTTACTAAGTGGAATATAAGCTGTTATTATTTCATCGTTGAATCCTTTTTCAACACTATCTATGACTACAGGTTTTCTTTCAATAATACGTACATAATTTTCTGTTTTCTGAACACTGTAAATAGTACAAGGATATTGAAACTCTACTACCCCCACATTCCATTCTCCATTCAATTTCATAGATTTCGGGAGCTTAGTAATAAAGTTTGTTGTAGTATTTCCAGGAAAATATTTCATTGAGCTATTACTTAATAGTGTTAAATAAAACTCGCTTTCTAACATTTTGAACGACTTTCCTCTTTTATATGTAAAGACAATCTAAGTCAAGACAAATATTTTGTACCTAAATATAGTAAAAGAAATAGGAGATGAAAAAAATATAAACTCTATAAATTGTATTGTTATTCAGTTTAATCAATTTCTTAATATTTAATCATCAATGACATTTTTAAAATATATTATTGTATATGCTGTATCTTACATGAACATTTACAAATAAGATCCTTATAATCTAATTAACATAATTATCAATAATCAATTTACTCATGTTATATTACTAATATTTGAATAAGGTATCCAAGTATTAAATTTATTCGGATAACCTTTCCATTTAACAAAAACCTCCTTTTTTCGTCCTTTATACCTAGATTTTATAATATTTTCTATTTTATATAATGCATTTGTATTCATAATCACTTTTTGCAATTCCTTTTCATAAAATGTACCTTGTATAGTTTCTCCTTTTAAATCCTCTAATGTGTACACATGCCAAGGTTTTCTGAGTATAATTGAAGATATTACAAATATCTCATCACTCCAATTAGTCTCATAACCTTTCTCGAAAGTGTACTTCATCTTAGTTATTCTAACATGATCGCCTATTTTGAGACGTATTGTACATACTTTAAGTTTTTTAGTGCTACCTCTGTCATACAAGTTTTGCCAAACAGTAGAAATGTTATCTTTATTTACTTGACTAGGACACATTTTAATACTTGAATGTTTGGAATTATTATAAGATAAAATTAGACTATCTAAAACATCTATGTAACGGTATGTGTTTTTATATGTAAAATATCTCCACATTTTACCTTTCAAAGTTCTTTGGAACCGTTCTACAATGCTAGCTTTTATATCAGGATTATTAGTAACATAATAGTTTATATTGTAACATTTGAATAAATCCCTTACTTGCTTAGAAGTAAATTCGGTCCCTTTATCTGTTTGTAGGTGCTCAGGTTTTGAATTATGTTCATTGAAGATAGATTTAAATGCTTTTATGATACTAGTAGAATCTTTCTTTTTCAAGGCACGAGCATACGCAAATTTACTAAAAACGTCTATTACACACATAATATAGTTATATCCATCGTTATATTGACTTAAACTTCTCATGTCACTTAAGTCTGCCTGCCACAAATAATTGATGTTTGATACAATATATTTGTTACGTGAGAAACGTTTTCGTGCACTTTTATGAAGTGTATAAGTGTCTTGTGACTGTAACCAAGTTTTTACTTGTTTTTTTGTAAATTTTTCAGAAACTGCATCTGCCAATTTGTCTGCACCGCTGAAACCTCCTGGATGCGAGGCTTTGTAATATATCTGAGATAAATCATTCAAGGACTCCATTTCTCCCATTTTAATATCTTTCTAGCTTGTCCTGAATCAGGAGTCGATGTTTTAGGAGTAGAATGAATAGAATAATCGCTTAGAGATTTTTTGTGTTTCTCACTTTCTGTCGCGAGGAGGTCTAATGACTTCTGGTGTTTGTTTAGATCTAGTGAAGGTGTAGTTTTCAATTGATTTATATGCTTTTGCATGTGAAGTTTATGAATATATTCAGTACGTTTTGGGTTACCGATACATTCAAGGGGTAAATTTATTTCATATATTAATTCCAGAAATTTACCAACACCTACAGGATTACTCCTTTTCAATGGTCTTACAAGATCTCCTATCATATCGGCAATATTGCTTCCAAAAATTTTCTCACCATCGATGCTTACTACACCTTTGTTATCCCATCTTATACGTTCTTTGTGGTTATCTAATTTTTTCAGAAGATTATCTCCCATTCTTACATAAGATTTTGGTAGAACTGCTAAAATATCATTTTTGGAGTAACTTAGCATATTATTATTTTGCTTACCACTTTCAGTTATTGACGTTTCCATATCACCTTTATCATTATTAGATTGCTTTGTATTTGTCAGGGTGCTTGTTTCAATATTAAATAATGGGATTGGTTGGCGATCTTGTCTTGTGAAATGAAGATATCTCTGAAGCGTCTGTTGATATAACTTCCACTTTTCAGTATCATCTTTCTTAGATTTTAGTATATCCTGCATTTGATGATCTAAAGAAGATAAGGGTGATACCGTATCAACAGGTCTCCGTAACCTTTCCATAGCTTCCGGTTCAATAAGTAACATTTTATGCGCGTGTTCCATTGTATTAAAATATTATTAATTAATTTCTATTTCATCAAACTGCTTAAAACTCCACTTAATAAGGTACTTAAAATAATAGGTAAGAATGCACCTCCCTTTTGAACAATTATTCTCTTTTTTGTTTTTAAATTCCCTTTTTTGACTAGTTTACGTAATATTCTTTTGAATTTGCTTAATTTTGTTTTCTCATTATTAGAAATTGGCAAAGTGCCTCTTAAAATGTTAAAAACACATTCACAAATGCAGTTTATTGTTGAATCATCTGCTGCTTTTAATAATGCAATTTTATAATGTGGTTTCAATTTATGAAGTGCTTGCAGGAAATCACGATGGGACCGCACGCTATCAGTCATTATTTATAAATAATGGCTGGCATAGGATTACTATTATATTTATGTCCTTTTTTCGGTATGTATACAGTACAGTATTCATTAGGAGGTAGAATATTTGTTTTGAATCTACACCAATCAGGTGTGTTTTGTTTAAGATCAATAATCAAATATCCATAAGGTAGTGCAGTTGCATCTTTATAAGCATCTTGTACAAATTTAACGTTTTCAGGGTATACCTGTCTTCCCATGTACTGTATTTGTGTTTTATCTCTAGGGTTTTTGAAACATATAATATAACTAGCATTCAAAGAAATGTCTCGCTGTCCTCGTCCTTGATGAAACATGTTTTGAGTAATATAAAATACGCTTAAGTTTCTATGATGACTACCTTTTGTAAAAATGTTTACTATTCTACCATCGGTTTCGCGCATCAAATCATCTATTATAATTAATTTCGAGCTATCTCCAGAAAATAATGACAAGTCGGGTATACCTTGATGGAAAGTAACATGTTCAATTTTTTGATATAAAGTTTGCATTTCATCATAGCACCAAATTATTTCTGCAAAAGGCACATCAAATATTTCTTTAATACTTTTCAAAAATTGTGTAATAAAATATGTTTTACCACACCCACTAGGTCCAGCTATAATTGCAGTAAACGGGTGAAAGAAATGTAACATATTTGAAGTCTTACTTTAAGGAATGTTAGCAGATGAATGAAAAAAAATGCGGTACTGCAATTGGTTATTGTAGGAATAAAACTATTTATTTACAAAAAAATAAAAAAATTACATATAAAACCATACATTTAACAGAAATATTATAACACTTTCTAAATATTATTAATGTTAAAAGAACTAATTCTATAATGTCCCCATGCTAAAGTGTTTGTTGTATTAGGAAGCAAAAATCTTTTCGTATCATTGGATGATAAAGCATTTTTCCTGAGTTTTTGAGTATATATAATATGTTTTATCGATTTAAATCTGTACATTTCTTTAGAAATACCCTTTTCTGGATTCATCAAACTTTTTTTGTATTCGTTCATGGTGAGTTTTCGAGTGACACATTTGTTTACACCTTTGGCTTTTGTAATTAATTTATCTTCATCATTTTGAACATCTATTGCATACATTTTTGACCTCAACCCCACAAATTCTTTGACTATTGAACCATTGAATTCATCTTTAAAGAAACCAATATCCTTTTTGTTAACTAAAGAAAAACCAAATTGATTATTGAAATCGTAGTCTGATGTATCAAAACGTGACGAAATATCGTTTTTTATGTCTGCGTAGAAGTCATGAGTGTAAATGTAAACATGGTAAGTAAAAGAATCTGTGTCCATGTACATTAGCTTAACATTTTCACCATACTTCTTTTTCATGAAATCATAATGAAAATCATACATTAAGGTCTTTGATAATTCTAAAATACAGAACCCTAAATATATTGGTTTATTGTAGACCAATTTTGTCTTATTTAGTTGAACTGCAATCAAATTTTCAGAAAACACTGACCTACTATGGAATTCGGGTTTACATATTAAACTTGTAGCCCCTCTTTTTTTTCCAATATTTTCAAAATGAGTGACAAGTTTAACATTCACCCGTTTTTCAATGTTTTCCATAGTCTTGCCGTAAACGGAATTGTTCATCAGCTTGTAAAAATCTTTATCGAATGATGATTTCGATTTTGTTCGCAAAGAAGTATTTAAATCTATATAGTTTTTTAACCATGGTTTTTGTTTGAATTGAAGTATGCGATGCACTTTTGTCAATGTTAGACCGTGTTCTAAGCATTGAATCAAACTTCGATAGTGAATGATATACCTTTCTTTATTATTTAAATTGACAATTAATCTGTTATCTTTGCAAGTAGGAGTTTTAGTAAGTTCAGGGCAGAAAGGTAGATCAGAATGATAATCGTGAATATCAGTTGGATATGCTAGGTCAACCTCAAGTATATACCCAACGTCAGATGTTTCTGGAACATTATAATTTGTGTCATTATCAACCCATTTAAAGTCACTGTACGGTAAATGTTTGGACATAGCCCATCCATATAAATTGTTTGCATCTAAATATGCAATGTACGACTCTGGTTTACTTGAATCAAATGTTGGTAAATACTTGTTATTAGCCTTTGCATGACGACTAGAACATTGCGATATACCTCCTCTGATACCTTTTTTTATGAAAGATAGCATTTCAAAATCTGTTATTACCTCAAGTTCTATTTTGGTTAATTTCAACATTGCATCCCAGCTGAGCCCGGGCAAGGTGAAGTAGTGAGCCGGATCTAAGCTGTATGTTTTCAAACAAAGAGATCTAAAATTTACAAAAACATCTGTTAGAAGCAAAACGTCTGTTTTCAGGTATAAGTCAGAGTACTCAGACATATTTTTGCATTTGAAATGATTCCAAACCATTAAAGCATGATTATATTCTTCATTACTAACAGTTGAATCTGTAAGATGACTATAAAAATCGTTTTGATCTGGCAAAGATGTGATATTTTCCAAGTCTTCAAAAGACTTAATTACCTCATAAGGATATATTCCTTTGCGAATCAAAAGATTAAAATCATTATCTTCTGGAAATAATTTACGAAGCTCTATAAATTTTTCGCGTTCTAAATTTTTTGCTAAACTGTCTAAAGAAGAGCTCATAAACCTAAATGAATCTAAAAATCGTAATTTAACTGTTTTACCGTTCACTTTTATGTTTTTTGTAAACAATATATATTTCTCTTTATTCAGCGGAATCACTTCTATATCACCATCAACAAAGTTTAGTTCATGAACAATGAAATGTGCATCGTAGTTTGATAAATTATGGAGAAAGATAGGAATATGTTGTGGGACTTTATAGTTTAAGTTACAATTACTATGTGCTGCTCCTCTATATTTTCCTGTAAGATGATCATGATCTCTGACAGAATCACCATTTAAAGAGTCGTTGCAAACATGACAATTTATAGCTTGCATATAACTATTTAGTTCTTCAGTTGACAGATCAGCCATTTGTGTATTATTGTGAAGTGCATCACATATTTCATTCACGTCGGAACTAAGGATTTCAACAAACACTTTAGCACAGTCTATTCCAGTATAAGTCCTATACCGAGAAAGTTTATCATCATATGAGCATTTGATGTAATAACCAAAACTGTAAACACCATGTTTTTGAATGTTTTTAGTATACGATTTATCTTGGTTCAGAGAATCATTCTCAGTATTCAAGGGAGATAGAACTGCTTCAAAATCTGCGTAAATTACAAAAGGGACTTCTAACTGCTTGTTGTGGTTTTCGAATTTTAAAATATTTGCCTAGCCTTGAAGATGCAGCAGGCCTAGCACGTGCCATGGACAAAATTGTCTTTCCATCGTTTTAATTGTCCTTATTGATATCAGTGATCGGAACATCAGCTTGTGAAATTCCCCGAATTTTATTTAAATCGTACATTTAAATTTTTATAAGATGAGTAGCACTGACTTGTTCTGGAATGGAAATATATATGCAATACCATCATCATGCGCTCGTCCCACGCTTGAAGTTAAAGTTTTTTTTCTTCAGTTTCAACTGATTTTTTTGATTAAAAAACATATCGATGGTTTTCTTAGTTTTACATGAGTTTTTGTGTTCTATTTTCCTTTTTTTGTTTATTGGCTTGATAGACTCCTCGTCTGTGTCATAGTCTCGTAACGGGTTTTGAGTAAAATAATAAGGATCTAATATATTATTAGTCACCTCATCCATTTCATCACGTTGCACTTCATCAATGATTAGGTTGTTAGGATACTGAAAAAATAAAATAAAAAAGTCATCTTTCGCAAAATAATATAAAGGAAGCAACATTAAAAAAAACTAAAATAAACATACCTCCATTTTTTCAGATATATTTTTCAATTCTTCACTCCAAATCAATCATAGACAGACAAGCTTTAGTGAGTTAGCACTTCACAACAATGATAAGTATAGTACATACAAAGTAGCCTTTTATAACAGTTTAAATCATTATCTATACATATTTAGCTAATTATCTGATGATGTCAATGCAAACAAACAAACAAACAAACAATCAAATCTTTCCTATTTATAATATAAGTATAGATTATAGATATACGCTTGGCATCGAGATACAACTCGATGACGCTCACCCATCAACTCACTTGATGGAAAGTGATGGTGTGGCCGAAGATGGAGCACGTAGACACAGAAGATACTCTTTCTAGCCTTGAAGATGCAGCAGGCCTATACCATCATCATGCGCTCGTCCCACGCTTGAAGTTAAAGTTTTTTTCTTCAGTTTCAACAGTTTTTTATTACATACCACCATCTTTCCAAATATCTTTCCATATATATTTTTCAATTCTTCACACCAAATCAATCATAGACCGATAAACTTTAGCGAGTGCGGTAGAACCGGCGACGTTACTGTGGTGACGTCATTGCGGCAGAATCGGCAACATCACTTTGGTAGTGGCTGGTGACGTCATTGCGGCAGAACCGGCGAAAAACAACTACTAGCGCGCCACGGTGCGGCTGTGAGCCACGTGGAAAAACTTGGGCAATTTTCCACGCCTATTAGCCGGAACCCCGGGTTTATCTGGCACAAACAAAGTGCACAATAAATTGTGCAGATGCAAGGAGTCAACTGATCCTCTGAGCACCTTGCAGCAAGTAGCAAGCTGATCCAACATCCTTCTCACTTCTAGTGAGTTGTAGCCGAGCTGGCCGAGCAAGAATTTAGTTGGGTACATGAACGGGTAAAAACCGTGAAGCTTCTTATACAGCGATCTTAAGAAAGCTTTTTGAACCTTTTCAAGCATCCGCACATAGGTGACGTGGTGCGGGTTCCAGACACATGCGCTCGACTCCAGCTTGCTTCTGACTAACGAGTTGTACAATGTTCTAATAACTAACGGATTTTTTAAATCTTTGGCATTTCGTAATACGAAGCCCAGACGACGATAGGCCTCTTTGGCGAGATCAGAGATGTGGTCATGGAAATTCAGGGTACGATCAAATGGCACTCCCAGATCCATAGGTAGGTAGATCGTAGGTAGGCCTTCTACTAGATGGACCGACAACATTGTGAGAGTCGCAGGCATCCAGTGGATGCAGATGGCAGGATGTCGTTCAGTGTGGAGGTTAAAGGGGGAGGCCTATGTTAAACAGTGGACGTCTTCTGGCTGATGATGATGATGAACGAAATTTGGTACATGACAAAATTTTGTGGCCCACAATAATTTTAATGACTCAGATCAGAGGGAAGAGTCTACCATAACAACTTTACAATGGAAAAATAAGGTCACAAAAGGTTTTAAAATGTTACTGCCAACTTTACTGCGACCCCATCCCATCATCATAAAGTAAGTAATGGGAGACGGTAGCGGAAACAAGATTTTAACTGTTCCAAAGTGATATAAATTCGCTAATAAAAATGTTTTATGTTATTGTCACAAAAGATCAAGCCTAGAACTTTCATATGGATCTCGAAAGTTATGAGAGAAGAATTTTACTATACACCCTCTGCCTCGACCATTCTTAAAAAAATAACAGTATTCTTCAAGAAAATTTACGAACAGTAGATTTGGGAAATGCTCTGAGCAAAAGGAATGGTTCGATATTAAATGAAACTAAGAGAGAGAAACGCCAGCATGTCCCATTAAAATCTGAGAAAATTCTAATAGGACAAGTCAGCATTTCTGTCCATATTTGTATTTATTTGAACGATAACTTGTGTACCGATGTGATCTTCGAGAAATTTTGTTGGCAAATAGTTCATACATATTCATGCAGAGCTTAAAATTGGATAAAAATCCTATCAACTATTTCAAATAGTTTTATAGGTTTTTCATGTGTTTAAATAATTTAAATATAAAATATGGTAAAATCATGAAAAAATATACTTTTCCCTCGTAGGTACTAGGTAGGTATTGTTAATAGCACTAGGTATATATCACTACAGTTATATGATTATTTACAAGATAATTACCGTGGTAAGGTTGTGGAAGGAGCTCCCGATATTTCGGCGCAGTTCTCGATTGTTCACGTAAACATGGTGCATGTAACTGCGCCGAAATATCGGGAGCTCCTTCCACAACCTTACCAGGGTAAATATCCCGTAAATAATCATATAATTGTAGTGAACAACCACGATAGTTCAAAACAGTGTTTTAGGTATATCACTTGGTGGATTACGACCTTCGCTATGCTTCAAATGCCATCCTCGTGTTAAAATCTTTTAGTTTACCCCCGAGTAAAGTAATGTACTATTACTGCATTGCAAAAAGCACCCCAACACACTCCGACCGATGCACGCCTTTCAGTGTACAATCGACCCTAAATAATCAGAAGAATGGTTTGGATGCTGCGGAAAGATTTTAGGTTTAGATATAACTATTCCTTTTCCTGCTGAAATAAAATGTATATACAATTTTACGATAAACAACCGGCCTAATAGTAATAAAATTGAGACTACCTAGATACTCCAAATTTTATTTACCATAAAATGGGTAGGAAGAAGTTACATCTACGTAATATTTACTTCATAGGTTTCATGTAGCAATTGTACACAAGTACTTATAAATTACAAAATCTAAAAAAAAAACTGCAAAAGAAATCTTCAGACGATTGAACAGATTTTCATGAATCATAGCTAAAAACTCTTTCGATCAAGTCACCTTTTAAAAAGAAAACAATCAAAATTGGTTCAGCCATTTTACGACGCTACAGAAAAACACACAGATACGCTAAACTTACAACACTCCTCTTTTTGTGTTGGGGTTAACAACAATCATGTCTCGAAAATCGTTTTTAAAATCTGATGGGCCATCAAAGTTCTAAGTACCGTATTTAGAGTCGATATTGACAGACAAATAAAATCAATTTAACCTTAGCCTTTATTGTTCACCTTGAAACAAACTGAATAATAGCTCCACCGTAATCGGGACATCCCAATAATAAAATCAGCACGAAATTACTAACGTCAATCCAGAATGAGACAATAAACAAGGTGTTTATGATACAATAAAAAATACGAACCAGCATTGAACTTCATTGAACATCACATGTTTTATTTAGTAGGAAAGGTTTTTTATAGGCTTGCGTTTGGCAGGCGTTCTCTAAGTATATGGCGCTCCGCGGTTTTGCCCCCTGTGTTTTTATCCAAAGGAAATCGCAAACCAGAACCACGGGAGTATAGGCAGCAGCATCCTATCCCCAAGCAACCTGCCAATCGTGGGGATTATGGCAACACCCCTCTATGAGGGCGGCCTTTGTTCAGCAGTGGACATTGACTAGCTGATGATGTATAAATAAATATCTGGCAAATTGCACACACAGTCATCTGACTAAACTAAGCAAAGCTTTTAATATGGCTACGTATTTATTTTTAAATACATACTTAAATATATATTAACACCACATGATGTATGTATGTTATTCAAAATGTAAGAAACTTTCACTCCAAATCCGTTCACCTGGAAACGAATATACTTACGCTCAGCCCCCAATTTATGGACAACTTTCATTCAGGAAAAAATTTAAAAATAAACCTTGGATGTAGAAATGTTGTGAAATTATTTAAAACGTTCTCTAAGTACGCAGTAGTCAACTAGTCACTCAGATTGCCGAAAGGTAATTTGCAGTTCTGCGCCGGGCTTGATGACTGGCTTCCAAGCAGGTGGCACCTACTTCATAACCAACCTCTATTAAGATTTGGAAGCATTTTACTTTGTGATTCTCCTAATTTCCTAAAAATGTATATATATTTTACGCCATTTTTTATTCATGTTAGTTGGCAGTATGTCCATTATTTTGTAAAACTAACTCTCAAAACAAAACAGATAAGGTATTTTGTAAAAATACTTTATACAATTTTTAATCCAAGCTGCAATGTACACAACAATATTACAAAATTCTTTAAAAATGTATTCGGCATAATTATAAAATTGCTTCAAGATAAAATAAAAGTGCATTTTCTAACATCTTGGTAACAGTAAACTAACAGATTAATTGTGAGAAAGAGATAATAATCGAACAATAAATTACCCATAACGCCATAAATTAGTCAAACAAAGACCATCGGTTCATTGAATTGTTAATCCCATCGAATAATTACGAGAAAACGAGATTCGAATGAGCTTTGTCAACAAAAACAACATTGTTAACAAACTTTTATAAAATTTGGATCACAGAAGAGATTTATATTTAGTTTTTTAGGATAGTGTCTAAAGATAAAGATTTTAGCGATATCTCATGTCTAATCACGTATAGGATTAGATCTATACAAGTTATAATCTACACTAACTTACTTTCTTTATTTATTTATTTCTTTCTTTGTTTCTCTTTCTAACTTTTTCTGTTTCTTTTTTTCTTTCATTCTTTATGTTTATTGGTCGAGAAGAGCACCAGACTAATAATAATAGAGCGCTTGCATGATAATGATGATACGGTGATGGTGCGCTTGGTGTGCATGATGTGTGGTGCACGCGACTTTTAATGACGTCATTTGAATCGTCTTTAGACCTTCTACGGTCTATGGGCAGTCTAACTGTTTTTTCAGTGTTAGTTGTCTTGTATTTTGTTTCGGGAAGTAAAATTAAAAAAAAAAACACTAATAGAAAGCTTACTCTACCCCATGACAGGCTATGTTTTGATTAGAGCGCGCAAATCCGCAGGCAAGAGCTAGAGGTGGAATAAAAGACAAGGTTTTAAACATGCCTACATGAACACTGAAAACATTACACTTTTTTATTTGGATAGTCGTGTTAAACCACCATATTATCACACGTAACCAGAAAATTTACAGAGCCATAAACTATCAACCTCCTACCATTACGTAGACACTAACCTCAAAATGTCAACAAAATATTCCATACCTTGCACCTAAGCATCATTTCTTTAAGGCTGATATTTCTATATCAAGGACGATGAAGATGATCAAAGCACTCCATGGTTCCCTTGGGATGCATTTGCTTGGAAACACCTCTCAACCCAAGGTAGCTGATCATTATTGGTGTCACAGTTTTATAGCGTGGCTAGCATTTAATCTTGAAATTGCAGTTCAACATCTTTCGAAAACATTTTAAAGTTATGATAGATTTTGTTTTGAAACGAATTTATTCTTTGGAATTAGCTGAAGCTGTCTGTTTTATGACGAAGAAATACTCTTTTTATGGCGGCTCCATGCAAACTACAGTCTTTCAATTAATTGATCGCCATCCACTACATCTAGACAACTACATTACAAAATATTTTAAATCTTATTCGAGTAATGCGTATCCTCTAACATGCTTATTAATGAGTCATTCGCATTGACTCCCACATTTTTAGGGTTCCGTATCCCGACAAGGAAACCTTATAAATGTGTTATGTCCGTCCGTCTGTCTGTCTGTCTGTCCGTCCGTCCGTCCGTCCGAATTTTTTAGTACCTTCTAACTTCTATAATTATTAAGATAAGTCCATGAAACTTTGCAAAGTGACAGTTTTAATATAGATCTTAATTTTAAAAGTATAAAAAATATATAAACTTGTGAAATGGGGATGAATTTATTTTTTACTGCACCTGCTCGTGTGGGGTACCGTTGAAAAGGTCTTTTAAAAGGGTCAAAAAAGGTTTCTTACATCGCTTTTTTTATAAAGTCTATCCTTTGTGAAATAAGGCCCGCCGAAGTGGCAAGAAGATACCCCCCCCCCCCCCCCTGCATTTTTAAGCTATAAGACATAGAAACTTGTAACTACAATACGGATAGTTCATATTTTAAACGTTCATTCAAAATTATTTTTACTAGCTTGTATCAGTAGTTAGCTAGTTAATAAGGTATCACGGTAGCATAAACTTAGGTAAATATTTTTATCAAATAATCTAACTTGAAAGCTATTGTACCTAAAATACTTTCTGTATCTTTTATGGGTAATCAAATCGAACCGTTACCCAACAGAGCAGTTTTCCCTAATGTTATTTCCTCCAAAACCAATACTTTCGCGTTACCATTCGGCCAAAAGCTTCCGAGTAAATCTAGTTAGCGATTGAATTGGGTAAACTTCCACGCGTTAAGTAAGGGGTCAAGTTTTGTAATCTAATTTGACCCAGTTGGGGGGTTTCAATCCTTTTTACGAGTGGTATCCGTTTTCTTGTTTAAATATACCGATTATATATTTAAAAAAAATGAAGTATAGTGGCGAGTCTATGACATAGAGTGATTGATACACGATCTATGACGACGGCGGCCATGGGTATGAGTTTGAATGTTTGAATCGTAGACGGAGGAACGTTTGAATCCTACTTATCTGTCAGTTGTGTCACATTGACATACTAAACTATTTTTTTCTTCTTTTATTTATTTATTTATTTAATTCATACAGAAACACCAACAGTACACATATTAAATAATACAAATAACACTCATTTATAATTGATACAGTTCTGATATGTGCACCTTTAACAGGTGTTTACAACGTTCACAATTAAAAGTGGTAAGACAAAAATAAAAAAAAAAAAATATGAGATAAAAATGATATATGGGTGTTTACCCTTATATTATTTTTACCAGTTTATTCTTGAATACGTTCAAAGAGTCGTGAAAGATATCGAGACCGCTTATGGAAGCATTAATTTCGTTATATGTTCGACATATTCTTAATAAAGGAGAGTTGTAAGCTAAGTTTGTTTTAGCATAAGCTACATGAAAAAGTTTAGAGATAATGCGACGTGGATAATGGCAAGGAACGTATAGGGAAATATCTTTCAAAATTGAGGAACAATCAGTGAATCCATGAATTAGTTTAAAAAGAAATGAAAGGTCTCTGACTTTTCTCCTGTCACGCAAATTATCCATTTCAAAAAAAGATAAGCGATTTGAATATGGACTTCTGTGTGAGATTCCAGGGCAAGAAAATGCCAAGGATCTTGTGAAGGCTCGTTGAATGCTTTCAATGCGTTGAGAGTGTACTGCGTAGAAAGGGTTCCACGCCACACTAGAGAACTCCAGGCAGCTGCGAACCATAGAATT
Source organism: Agriopis leucophaearia (assembly GCA_949125355.1). NCBI lineage: Eukaryota > Metazoa > Arthropoda > Insecta > Lepidoptera > Geometridae > Agriopis > Agriopis leucophaearia. The sequence continues at coordinate 9,460,893 of OX421276.1, read as the reverse complement.
GTAAAGTAGAATCTTAGTATGATATGATTTAAAACTCCTGGAATTTCGTCTAATGAAGCCTAGTTGTTGGGTCGCCTTTTTAACTATTGAGTCAAAATGAGCTCTGAAAGATAATTGGCTATCAATCAAAACTACCAAGTCCCGTATTTCTCTTACTTCCTGCAGAGATACATCATTTAGTGTATAGACCGAATTTATAGGGTTTTTCTTGCGTGTGTATTTGATAAAAAAACATTTTTGGACATTAAGATGCATTTGGTTTCTGTCACACCATTCTTTTATATTGTTAATGTCACTCTGTATGAGATTGATATCTGCGTTACTGTTCACTAATTTATAAATTTTAAGGTCATCTGCGAATAATTTATAATTGCAATGTTTTATTTGTGTAGTAATATCATTGATAAATATTGAAAAGAGAATCGGACCTAGGTGAGACCCTTGCGGAACTCCTGACTTAGCAAAATATCTTTCTGATTCGAATCCATTGGCAACAACTATCTGTTCTCTGTTCGTAAGGTAAGACCGAAACCAATTTAGAAAGGATCCGTGAAAACCGATGAGTTCTAGCTTTTTAATTAACAAAAAATGATTTACTTTGTCAAAAGCACTGCTAAAATCTGTATAAACTGCATCGATTTGACGTCCTTTGTCTACTTCTTGAGCCAATTCAGAAACAAATCCAACCAAATTTGTTTCTACAGAGCGACCCTTTTTAAAACCGTGCTGCTGTTCTGATAAGACGTGACAGGAAAGACGAGATACTATCGGACATAAGAGCGCCTCGAACAATTTGGAAAAACAAGATAAAATTGAAATCGGTCTGTAATTTTTTACGTCATTTACGTTTCCTTTTTTATGAAGAGGTATAATTTTGGCTTTTTTCCATTCATCAGGAAATTCCCCAAATGACAAAGAATGGTTAATTATTAAAGATAGAGGCAGTGCCAGTGCAGGGCCACAACGCTTGACTAGGAGAGGTGGGATGCCGTCAGGACCTGGTCCTTTGTGGACGTCTAATTGCTTGATTCCCTTCAATACTTCGCGTTCAGTAAAGTTTACTTTGCCAATGCAATTATGCTGTAAATTATCATGGGGTGTGCTGACAACGTGTCCGTTTGGCGCATGCAAGGTAAATGCATTTGAGAAATTTTGTGCTAACAGGTTAGCTATGTCCTTCCCTGTTCTGGCAATGTTCTCTTCCATTCGCATTTCTGCTGGAAGCGAAGACCGCGTCTTCCGTTTGTCTTTAACATAGCGCCAGAAATCTTTTGGGTTCTTTGCAATACTCTCTTCAGTTTTCTTAAGATAATTTGTATAAAGCGTGTCAAACAACTTATGGCTGCGTTCTCTCAAAAGATTAAATTCAATTAAATCGCGTGGGTTTTTATACATACGGTATTTACTTCTAAGCTTATCTTTTTCAGCGAGTAATTTTACTAAAGATTTATTAAACCAAGGGGGGAATAGCTTCCTATTGAATGTATGTTTGGGAACAAATTCGTCGATGCATTTTCTTATTATAGTGTAAAAGGACGTAGTCATTTCGTTTATTGAAGCACAATCATTAAAAACCGCATTCCAATCAGTATTTTCCAGACGTAACGAGATGCTATTAAAGTCAGCTTTATAAAAATTTAATTCAATGGATGATTTGGGACGTAGATACTCAAATTCATTGTTAGGTAGTGTAAGTAAAATCGGGGGGTGCTTGACATCGAGTTTACTTAAAAGGTCAAGGGGTTCTATTAAGGAAATGTCTGTTATTGTGCTCATAGCAAGGTCCAATGTTCTGTCATCCTCGTTGCGTATGTTGTTAAATTGGTACATGTTGGAGATAGAGATGAAGTCAACTAAAGCATTGCCCAATGAGTTGCCGTAGTTACTTGGTGTTGTGAAATTGTTACATTTTGTCCATTTTATAAAAGGTAAATTAAAATCACCAAGCATCACAACCTCATCTACCAGGTTAACAACATTATTGGCATTATCCAGAAAAACATTTAATGTATCCACTTTCACAGGAGGAGGGATGTAGACAGTACAAATAGCAACTTTCTTTATGTTTTTTCCAGCACGCATTTCCACCACTACCCAAATATCCTCACAACTAGATTCCCAGGCTTGAACGCGAGTTGACACAAGTTTGCGTGAGACTGCTATCAACACTCCCCCTCCATCCTTCTTTGCATGAGAAGCAAAGCTAGAACATACACGATCACGTCTGTACACTACATATCGAGAATCTATAAATTCACTACTGTGAACACCTGAGTTCAGCCATGTCTCAGAAAAAGCCAGAATATCGTAAGAACTCAATAGTACATTATTTAAAATATCATTTGTTTTTGTTCTCATGCCACGTACATTTTGATAATAAATAGTAGCCATTTTAAAATATTTTATACAACAAAACCATTGCAGAACTAACTATAAATACGAAGTGGACAACGAATCAACGAATCGCCTTAAAAAAAGGACTGTCCATGGTACGTATTTGGATCGCTGGGTTGACTTCGTCTTTTCGTGCGTAGATTCGACCGTCGCGGACCCAGATGAATTTGTACCCTAACTCTTTCGCCTTCATTCGAGCAGCAGCATGGAGTGATTTATTGGCGGGGCTCAAGTGTTCAGATACAAAAACAGGGACGCGGTTTCCGCCGAGTCCTAGGTGGTCCGAGTTCAGCTTGTCACGATTATTAATCTTGTTGAACCGCTGAACCGCAGCAAGCAGGTTGTCACGCAAAAGTCGGGTCCGTAACTTCAAGATTATCGTGCGTGGTCTATCGCTCTCCTTATTTAATTTGGCTACTCTCGACACATGAACAATGTCAGTCTCAGAAAAAAAGCACTCTGTCTTCTTGGCAAGTTGGTCAATAATTTTGAGAACGTTTTCAGAACGGTTTTCTGGTATCCCATAAATTTCCACGTTGCACTCGCGCTGGTGCTGCTCTATTTGATTTATTCGGCCGGTGAAACCCTTTTCGAGATCTAAGACTTTGGATTTAAGTTCATCATTACTTTTTTGTAATTGATCGATTACTGTCGATTTTTCTTCCAGACATTTCTTTAACTCTTCATAGCCTGTATTAAAAAACATCAGCGACTGTTCAAAAGAAGAAACCTTTTCAGCTACATTTTGCAGCTCTTTTGTAAAGCCTCTCATCGCCAGCGTCATTTCTTCCCTTATAATGGTGCGAATATCTTTGTCACTCATGCTTCTGTCACTGCCACCGAGAAGTTCGAGAACTTCACTAGGAGAATCGCCAGACGACACTCGGCGCGGTTTGGACTTAGACACATTACGCATAGTAATATTCTCTGAGCCACTCGGTGCCTGAGTCATAGATCTGACAGGTGTATTAGTGTTATCCGTTTTTGGCTGTTTGCTGGAACATCCAGGACAATTCCAATTTTTCTTTTTTTCCGAAGAAAACGCATTAAAACGCTTTACGGTAATGTTACAGCAGTCTAAATCAAACCTCATATCACATGTACAGCAAATCATTAATTCTTTAGTTTTAATTGGGTTATGACATCCCGCGCAAATTGAAGACATGTTAGTGCCTGATAAGTAGATACAAATTCTTGTACGTAGTAACAGCTATCTATTCTATGCCCTTGACTGTGAGCTTGCCACAGAATACGCAGCAGTAGTCGCGCAATCGGCGTTTGGCCAGCCGACACAGTTTTGACACAGATCTCGATGTTTTTCCTGCTAGCACAGTGTCAACACAATGCACATTCACCCCACAAAATGTACCCTCAGTTTCATAAACGTTTTGGAAGATATTTAATACACAGACCAAATAACGATTAATTAAATTACACCAATTCGTTAAATGCACTGCACTAATTAGTTTTTAGCACTTCAATCGCAACAACAACAACTTAAAACACTGTTTTGGAATTTATTCGTTACAAGAAAAATAAAAACGTCTGCCACCTTAGCGCGCTCAAGCGTTTCTTTTGAACATTTTGGCGTCCCAATCTGGTACTGTTCCCAGTGTCAAGTATTGAAATATTTTACTAAATATCCTCAAACAAGACCTAGTCACAGTCAGAGTCAACCAAAGTAAGTCAGTTAAGTCCAATCTAAGTCATGCCCTAGTACAGTGGTGAGACTTTTCAAGAGGCTTCTATGGAGTTTTAAAAACATTACGAAAAAACATAATTATGTTTCACCTTGATTTATGGTATTACCCACACTCGAGCACGTTCACGAACACTTAATAAATAAAATTTGGTGGACTATTATGTCATTAAATTGCTGACAAAATAACGATATGAAGATAGGTATAGGTACGTAATAATTATCTACTAAATTCTCATATTCAGATATGAGAATGTATAAATTCAGTTCAAGTTGTATTTAAATGCGATAGCTGCAATAACATTGTATAAAAGCTTAATGAAAACGCTTTCTCTTAATATTTCACTGCAGTATAACAGATATACCAAGTACAATGTTAAAACAACAGAAAAGAAAAAACATATTTTTGTTTGAAATAGAACGGCTGTCAAGGCATTATTGTAAGAAATTTGTTATAGCCACTTGCACCCATATAAACTTATAGCAACTGTGTAAGCAACTGTAATGCGGAGTTCGACGCATTAACATAAGTAAGAATGTTCACTCAAGTATCTGTTACAATACCTGGCGACAGATTTTCCTGTTCATTTCCGTTCTATTTACTTATCTTTTCTGTGGTTAAAACCTAGCAAAAGTCATCAGAATGTGGTTTTCACCTCAGATCGGACAAATCAAGGGAGATATGCACAATTACAATCATCGTTCGTATTCAAATGTATCCGAGTGTCTCCGGCACGTTTCTTTTCACACACACTAATAAATTTGCAGCGACGCCAATGAATTAAGGTGGAACGTTTCACGTATTGCGGGAAATTCAAATTTCAAACCGTTTTTTTTTCTTGTAGCTAAGCCGGGTAATTATTGTAAACGATCATGATGTTTGCGAAAATTGATTATTACTCTTTACAAACTTACGTAAAGCTATTTATCTCTAATGCACATTATTACATACATTTGTCAGTAAACACATTTTTGGTGTTTCAAACGGTTTATTGACAAATGCAAGTAACACGGTGAGCTACTGATTAATGACTGTACATGATAATTTGAAGAACAACCAACAATTTTTTTCGCAAACACTGTGTCATTTCACAGTAATTACCTGGCCTGGCTACAAGGACAAAAAAACTGTTTGAAATTTGAATTTCCCGCCAAACATGAAACGTATCACCTTAATGGTCTACGCGCAAAAAAGGGCGGTAAGTTTGTCTGCAGGGTGAGTTCGATTAAATTTACCAAGCCAGATTTAGGCCTGATGCGTTCGCACCCGTCACGCCACCTATATCTCTCTTTTCAGAGAGTCAGAGCTGATAAAACTTACACCGAGTACAATGTTAAAAGTATGTTCCACTTGGGGCTACTTTGAAAACGTCCAACTTCATTTCAGTTTGAAATACCTAACTTTTATGATAACGGACCCGACTAACAATGTTGAGCATTTGTGGAAAATTAATTTATTTTGTAGCGAATGGCACTTCTGAGACTCGTATTTTAGATAATCTAATTTATGAAACACCGTAACTACGCACCAATAAGCGTGGATTACGAATTTCTAGTATTGGCTGTCGAGACCCTGGGCTCGTGGCATTAATAATTTAATGAGGCCCGTGGTCATAAAACAAAAATAAAAAAAAAAACACAACAGTCATGGGACTGCACGTCAGTACTGAAAACTTAAACAGTAATTCACCTGTTCTACGAGAGATGCCGCTGTTTTAAAATACACGGTACAGGGTTGTGTATTATATGGTATTATGTATTCTGTGACAGCGTGACGATGTTACGAGTTCCATGATTTTTGCTCACCTCTCAAGTTTTCACATCAAAAATGTGCAAAGCTATTTCGACTAGATTGGTTCTCGCCTCGGGGGTTCCCAGAGCTGGTGCATACTTTGCTCAAAAATTAAGCCTTGCCATCTAGTGGGGCAATGCTGCCAGCATTCTAGGGGGTCCCCAAGTAGGCACAGTGCCGATTTTTTCACTATATACATTTTTCAGTTTTTATGTTAAAATGGTATGTCTTGGCTTTATAGTAATATTTTTTATTTGATTTGTAAATAGGCCTGCTCTCATCTTTGGGATGAGATTGTAAAGCGCACATGCCGCCGGTCCGTCACCATAGATTTTCTGGTCTGGTTAGGTTAGCGCCTAACCAGACAAAGTTATAAAGAAAATTGCCACTGCTTAAATTCGTGAAACAATTTATCAAGAAGCGAAATCCCTAATGCAATAAAAAAACTTTCAGCCCTGAATTCTTTAAGCTCCAGTAGCGATTTTACGGCTAAAATAACGTCTTCATAATTTACAACTTTAACAGAAAATTGTAAAAAAATAATGTGGAAGTTTACGAAGTTATGAGCTTCGTAAAATATTTATGGCTTTCTTTTTAAATCGCGATTGTTTGCCATCGAGTACATACAGTGTCACCAAGCTGAAAAAGGTCATTATATTCATAATTATAAATAACTTTAACTATGGGATCAGCCCAGAACTCACAAAAAAACGGCTGTTCCATAGAAGAATTACATTGACACTCAACGAAATGTATGAAACAGCTAAAAAAAATCTGCGGTTTGTTGGTCTTATATAGCTTTACCTAGTCTGTGGTCTTATAGTAAAGTTATTCATTATGACGAGTACAATAACCTGCTTTCGGGTTAGCACCATCGTTCTGTGTAAATCTCTATAGTTTCTATGGTCTACCAGCAACAGCGCAGTCACTAGACGGTTGATCCAAGGGTCAACTACAGAAGGCAATCCTGGATACGGATCATTGTCAGGAGGTTCCTCACCCTGCAACTGATAGCTGGAAGCTAGGGCCCTGCCCCGCCGCCGGCGGCACTAGTTTTTTATAAGTTAAATATACTTATATGTTGTAAACAAAACACATGTGTAAGAAAAATAATACATATGAGGAACAATATTCACATAACTCTCTTTCTTTAGCTTTACTTTTCAGATTAAGCTTACCCTTAAATCTGTTAAAAGTATGATGGGTACACCGTCTTTTCAACAAGTCTGAAAACATATTCAGAAGCTGATAAAAAGAAAAGTTTCTTTTAAACTCGATAAAGGAGAAAAAATCGTGTTTAACATTATTCAATGTCTACGCATTACATTGGAAAAGTTTAATCAAAGTTGTCTGGTTCAATACTTTGTAAGACGCAATTGTCTACAAAGTTGACAATGACATTGTACTTGTACAAAATGGTTTTATTTGCTGCGATAAATTACGAAAACCTATCTATTGAAACTTACATTGTAGATAGCAAATAGACTAGTCAACTATAAAGACGGCTGATGTTGAAAACTTAGATCTATCGTTAAGAAACTTTATAAATTGGAAGTGTTTGACAAGATACAGTTTCTGTGAGTAATCTCCAATTTTCAGAAGACCCTGGTTAGTATATTATTAGCACTAAAATATACTTAAGCCGAATTTTGAATTCACTCTATATAAACAGGCCAGCCAGTCTATTCTGAAAACTAAAAGCAATTCAGCCAGTCTATTCTGAAAGCGTAAGTGATAAGCTAAGTGAATGTGATTTTTTCTTTCCTATTTCTGCAGATAAATGTAAAAAAAACGAATTATAAGGGTAAGGGGCTACAGTCAAGGGTTATCACTCGACATTTTGTCATTTCTCTACAGTATTCGACAATAAAATACATGCCACGAGCAGACATACAGATACACAGACACACAGACACATACGTTAAACTTATAACACCCCTTTATTTGCGTCGCCGTTTAAAAATCTAGCTTAGGTGCATCGAGATACAATGTCTATAGAGTCACAAACACAATCTATAAGTAAACACAATCAAAAATTGTCTGAGCGTCGTTTTACATACCTAGACATCAATTATATAGTTCACAATACCACATTTATTCTAATTTAGACGGTATGGTTACGTTGCTTACATAGTGTTAAACTTCGTTTGTCTGCTATGTCATCGTAGCACTGGCATCGCGCAGCATTGTAGTCGGATCGCAGTGCAAAAAGTCGGCACACGTTTGTGATTCTATTGGTATTGTATCTCGATGCTTGGGTGCACCTTAGACCTGAAGAGTAAATAAATGTATAACACACTTATATTAGGTTCACCTTTTAGTTACAAGTGAGTTTTGGCTTTACTTTTTAAGTTATTTTGTTGGGTATCTGTTATTGACTTCACTTGTAAACATGTTAATAAATATTGTAATGTTGTACTTCTAATTGTCGTATTTGAATCCTTGCTAGCACATAATATATTTACGTAATCCGGATAATTTGATAACATCTCACTGATCTGAAGAGCTCAGGAGGAGGATAGTGAACTCTTCAATGACGGCTACTAAAACCCCCGAAATAAGCCATTTTTTTACGATTCCTATTTACATTAAAGTCACATTACACTTGCTAACGAAGGTCTGATGATGGAGCCGGGAGATGGATATGGAAACAATTCAAAGGCTAAGCATCTTTCTTAATTGTTCAAACGATAGTGAACTAATCTATAATAACTTAAACTAATATAACTTATTGTTATCTTTTTTTCTCCCTTATATAATAAGTATTTTAAGAGCACTGATGTCCACTAGACAATGTCGCCAATATTATTCTTTGTAAAACCAAGTAAGACACATGATTTTTGGTAATATACATGCACATAGTTTTTGGTATACTTACGATAAACACATCTGTGTCTACGATAAATCCACTGAGCAAGTATCACTGTTTCAGATCAATCGATTGATGGTGTCTACGATCGATGTTTGTCATTGCGACCTGTTCTGAGACGTTTATTTCTTCTGTAGTCTTGTCTATTTGTGACTTCTTCGTGCGTAACCGATGTTCCCTGGAATACCAAAAAATGTCACAACTGTCATAGGGTCCTATGTTATTAGTTTGATTCTACTCGATCCTAGTACAAAGATTAATAACAATATTCGATACCGTCTTTTTTAGTATCTACAAATCAAATAAGTGTTTGTATGTGTGTTTATTCGACGAGAACTTGCGAAGTTGCACAACTTAAAATTTGAATTCAAGTAGTTTTTTAAACGACTTCCAAAAATGGAGGAGGTTATCAATTCTACTGTATTTTTTATGTTTGTGACCTCGGAACTTTCGACTGGGTGAATCGTTATTGATGATTGTTTTGTTATTTGAAAGCTGGTGCTTCCCGTTTGGTTATTATCAAATAATATGAGGGATTGTAAAAATATAGAGATCGCGAGGTCAGTTCGAGGAGAAGTATTTTAGTTATATTGTATCAACATCATTGTGTCGGGAGATGCGTAATGAATAGGTATGTGTTTAAACAATGTCACACGTTTGCTTTTTATTGTTTTTTAAACATATCAACCAAAACAATCACTTTTCTTTCATCTCTCGAAATGGTTTTCAAAACATGTAAGCAATAAACAATTTCCATTTTATTCCAGTTAGATTCACTTATTTCTCAACCAAAACCAATATCCAGGCTAACCCACAAAACCAATATCAAATTACAGTGCTGCGCTCCGCTGCCAGTCAACCAATAAATATAATGTCTGGAAAACATGCAAAATGTTAAACCGTTCGGGATTTGAACCCGTGTTTATCGTTTCACCCTCACCAATCGCTACAAAGAATAGCAAATCTATCCCCGATAGCGGTTGAACAATAGTTGTTGCATTTTTTTCTATTGACCCAAAATAGATGAATAGAAGCAGGTAGAATAGTTCTGAATCGCGCAAACAACATTTTTCTATTATTTTGTTCATGTACAAACCAAAATTTAGTACTGTGGGCGTCCGTTTCTTCGCATGGAACCAGTGGAAGGAGCTGGCCTAATTCCTTTGCTTGTGTTGCAATGACTTCTAAAAAGTTAGCGTGACCTTGAACTTTCCCAGTGAATCTACCTCTATCGATGGCAGCCGGGCATTTGGCACTAAGTGCGTGTTTGGTAGTCTCACCCCTCATGCCGAAGAAGTTTTGACGTCCTTTATGTATTATCACAAAATAAACAGGTACAGAAATAGAAGGCCGGCTTCCGCTGACCTTAATTTTAATAACTTAAGCGCAACCGGAAGACGGGAAGACTCCCGTGAACATGGTGCATGTAACTGCGCCGAAATATCGGGAGCTCCTTCCACAACCTTACCACGGTAAATATCCCGTAAATAATCATTTAACTTTATATTGATTTCCAATAGAAAAGGGTAACAAAATAAAAATCTATAAATTGGTTACCGATAAGTACTTTCGTCGATTACGGCTCGTACCTACGAAAAGCACGATTATTATACTTTAAAATATATTATAACCTCGTTTTTAAATAAAGTTTTTTGTCATATGACAGAGAAAAAGTCATTGTAAATTATGTAAATTGTCACACAAAACGATAATTATGTGTATTGCCAAAGAAAGCGCGGGCACTCGCGACTGGCAGTCGATCGACTTGATCCGAGATCGTTGTACGTAGGAAGTGTAGGTACGCGTCTTTGTGTGTGCCTGCATGGATGTAACGTACTTAGAGAGGATAAATATTCACTGAGAAAACTGCGTAGACGCTCTCGATAGCTCCAAAGTGATCGTTGAGATGGCGATAGTAGTGTCCAATTAGACATTAAAATGAACTAATACACAGAATACAGTAATAGTTAGTGTTATGGCACCGAAAACTTTACCTTACCTCGCATTTAAAGATAATCGACGTTGCTAGCGCCTTTAGTAATACAAGTCAAATAAAATAGATGGCGCTTTACTATAAATAATAGTATGCAATGATTTTGTATTTCACTTTAAAATGCCTAACAATCCGTTGTTTTAGTGAAATAATTTAGAATAGAAGTAAATAACATTTAATTAAAATAATACCAGGATTTTCCACATCACCATTGTTTTTTTTTTCATGGATAACAATCGAACGTAGGTAGGTACCTACGTAGGCAACATTTGATCGAAGTAGCTATGTTTTCTTGATTGCAATGGGTTTATGTGAAAATAACAGGTGACGAACTTCGACAAATATAAAGTAAATGGACATGCCCAGAAGAAGAACATTTTTGAAGATCACAAGTTTCAGTCGGTCTCTAGCCGTGGGAAGTGCAACACAAGATTATTGTTACATGATAACGAAACATCTGACAAAAATATGCCTTCGTGTGTTTTCCGGAAGTGTAAAAACACAACAAAAACACAAAATAAAAGTTCAGGTGTCACTTTTCACTCGTGAGTATTTATTGATCATTCTATTTTGTCATAAAATGTAAATTAATTTCATCAAACATCGCTAATTAGTCCCCATTTTGTTTTATTCCATCGTTGCGGGATAGAAATATACGCATATACTTAGTGAGACAAGGAAAGCATCACTATGTTCGACAATCTTCACCGCACATCGGACATGCCGAACTTGAGGCGAATGTACCGACAGCAAACTAATTTCGTAAATTATCAAATTATACTTCGGTTAAATGTTATTTTCAAACTGTTTTATTTTTACTTTTAATATAATTTATTGTAGATTTCCTAGTGATGTTGCCATGCACAAGAAATGGTTGGAAAAAATACGGGCAGTGAGACGAGATGAAGAGTGGACTTCAAATAAATACACCCGTGTATGTTCTAACCACTTTACACCCGATGAAATGTACATGACGAAAATAGGAAGACGAAAAATACTTAAATAAAACTGCTATACTTCATCAGGTAATAGTTATGATAAATATTCTTTTGTTCTTGATTCTGTAGTCCAACAAAGAAATCTTATAGTTTCGCCAGGTCTGTCTATTTGTCTGACCCGTTTTATAAGACACTACGAATACAAAAAACCGGACGAGTAGGAGTAGGACTCGTGCTCTGAGGGTTCCGGTGGAAGGAACCCTCAGAGCGCGAGTCCAAAAAAACAACTAACTGAAGTTGAAATATTTAAAGACAAACTTAGCTTCATAAGTTTCATAACCAGCAAAGATGTATTTATTCTGTACTGATTGAAATAAGCTACAGGTCAGTGAACTTAAGTTGTCGTTGGAACGTTCATTCGATCGAAAATAAATTGACGAATAGCAGCAATTCCCATACGCACCGCATGCCTAACGCGCGTCGGGCACTTTTCTCTTACGCCGACAAGCGGTCCGTAACACACTTGGAGGGTTAAGTTATAATAAGTTTTGCGTAAATTAATCCTCAGCTGACATGTATAGGCACAGCCGGTAGATTTTAAAACAATTTTTTTTGTGCTTACCCCTGTACCCATCCCTCTAAAATAACAGAATAATAATAATATTACCAACTTATTTACCAACATGTCTTTCCCCCCTACGCTTATTACACCTTCTTTAGTAAAAGATGTTTTTCAAGTAGCGAAGTAAACACTGATTTATTAGTCACGTGACCAGTCACGTCCATCCACGGCGAGACGCAGTGAATAAGCGATCGGTTTTGCTAACGCTACTCAACATGTCTAGCCGCCTGGTGCCTGTGAATGTCAAACGGTTCAAGAGCAATAGACAAACACAGTTGTTCTCTTTTACTCACGTAGTTATTATATTAGCTATCTATTTTTTGCAACAAATTTACTGTACATGGTTACAATTAGGTATTGCAGTATATGTCCGACGGTTTTGACTTGTTTTTACTGTGAAAGTTTAATGGTTATGGCATGTCCATTTACTTTATATTTGTCGAAGGTGACGAATCGAATTATAAATGTATGATTATTATTGGTATATCAATTCAGCTGCCATTACTCACATTTTGTAACAATGAAAACCATAACTGTGGCAGAAGTTAGTCACCTATCTATCTATGAATTGATTTAGTTTTTTTTTTCTTGAAAAGTACTTTAATAATTAATATAATTATATGTTGTTTTGTTATTAATAAAACGAACTGTTGTGTTTTTTATTTAAACATTGTTTTACTTCCCTAAACTGAGTATTTTGGAGTGAACGTTTCACGTTTGGCGGGAAATTCAAATTTCAAACAGTTTTTTTGTTCTTGTTGCTAGGCCGGGTAATTATTGTAAACGATCATGATGTTTGTGAAAATTGATTATTATTCTTAACAAACTCGCGTAAAATCTCGTATCGCGTATCTCCAATGCACATTACTACTTACATTTGTCAATAAACAATTTATTTCTGTTATAAACGGTTTATTGCCAAATGTAAGTAATACGGTGAGTAACTGATTAATAACTGTACATGACGACCAACAATTTTCGCAAACACTGTGTCATTTCACAATAATTACCAGGCCTAGCTACAAACACAAAAAAAACTGTTTGAAATTTGAATTTCCCGCTAAACAAGAAACGTATCACCTTAGGGCCTTACTTAAGGGGCAATTTGGACAGCGTTTAGTCCATACAAACTTATTCTCCTGTTTCCTCCCTGGATAATACCGCTAGAGCAATATATTATTTTTTTATAAAATTTATCTCCTTTATGGTCAGGCTTGTGTCATTTATTTTTTCTCGTAAGTTAAGTACTATAAGAAATATGAGCCTTTAAAAATCCCAAAAAATATCAAATTTTTACCTCCGTGTTCAGACGTCTCTCAAACAAAATTTATGAGTTTGTAAAACAAAAATAAATGACAGAAGCCGAGATCAATCCTTTTTAAACAATTAATTGAAAAAAATAATGAAATCGGCCTATTTTTGAGTGAGGAAACAGAAGAATCAGAGACGATGATTTTGTCTACTTTTCGTAGGTATAAATCGATCCGAGCTGCAGTTGTCCTTATTGCGCTCTACGGGCAGAGGCTCGAGGTCAGGGGAGGGTCGGTCTAATACGTATACAGTTAGAGAAGAGACATGTAGTCGATAATTGTATCGACACATTAGTGCTGTCCATCGATATCGATATGTAACGGTTCTCGTCTTTAGTTAGTGTTTTATGCGTGAAGTGAATTTAGCACATTACTGCAACGGCCGGCAAGTTAGGATTTGGACAAAATTGTTGACGCACAACATGATTTATTTTTACTATGGAAACTGACGTGGTTTTCACACATAACACATTTAAGTACGAAAAGAAAGAATTAAAAAATATATTGTGACTTGTGTATCTGGAATATCAGGATCGTAACAAGTGGAAAAATTTATAAATAAATAATTCTCTTAATATTAGTTAATTTTGTTGAGATATTTTTTCAAAATTTTATTTAAATACATTAGGTTATTACGTTGCTAAGTGATTAGTTATAGCTTATCATCATCAGCCAGAAGACGTCCACTGCTGAACATGGGCCTCCCCCTTTAACCTCTATACTGATAGTGATCGACATCCTGTCATCTGCATCCACTGGATGCCCGCGACTCTCACAATGTCGTCGGTCCATCTAGTGGGAGGCCTACCTACGCTGCGTCTTCCGGTTCGTGGTCTCCACTCAAGGACCTTTCTTCCCCATCGGTTATCGGTACTTCGAGCGATGTGGCCTGCCTAATTGCCACTTCAACTTGCAAATTTGAATAGCTATGTCGATGACTCTGGCTCTTTGGCGGATATTCACGTTTCGGTTTTTATCGCGCAAAGTAACTCCGAGCATAGCCCTCTCCATTGCCCGTTGAGTGACTCTTGAGTTTTTCTAAAAGGCCAACAGTTAAGGACCACGTCTCAGTACCATATGTTATCACTGGCAACACACACTGGTCAAAGACCCTTGTCTTTAAGCACTGTAGTATCTTGGACGAGATGTCACGCAATTTCCCAAACGCTGCTCATCCGAGTTGGATTCTTTGGGCGACCTCTTTGCCTAAGTTGGACTGACCTAAATGAACAATCTGTCCAAGAGAGGTGTAATGGTCAACAACTTCAAGAGTATCGTTCCCAACGATTACCGGCACGGGTACAACATGGACATTGGACATGATTTTTGTCTTGTCTATGTTTATTTTAAGACCCACCTGTTGAGAAAGGCTACTGAAATCGCTGAGCATCGCATTGAGGTCCTCCAGCGACTCTGCCATGATGACTATATCATCGGCAAAACGAAGATGAGTGATTTATTCACCATTGATGTTGATGCCGAATCCGTTCCAGTCCAAGAGCTTGAAAACATCCTTCACTGCGTTCGTGATAGGGCATGCAAACCGGGTACCCGAGTACCCGAAAAACCCGATTAACCGACTGATTTGAAAACCGGGTTTTTAGGATTGAAAAACCGGGTTTTTCGGGTTTTTAGAGTTTTTTTTATTCACGATGGTTTATGTAAAATACTACCACCAGAACATTAATAAACAATGAAACTTCATAAAAACTTACTCTTTCTATCGAGATACAATACCTATAGACTCACAATCACCAAGTAAAAGTAGTAAAAAACGTCCGAGCGTCGATGTAAATACCTAGACATCACAATGACACTTTCTAATTTAGACGTTATGTCGCTTGCATAGTGTTCAACGTCGCTTGTCAGCTATGGAATTACAGCACTGGCATCGCGGGGCATTGTAGTCGGAACGCGATTGCCTTACAACTAACCATAAAGTTGGCGCAATGTGTAGCGTGCGCCAAGTTTTGGTTCAGACATATATATTTTTTGGCACGTTTAGGTATGATATCTCTATGATTTTTTGACAATATTTCTACTACTATGTATTTTAATGTATAGTCTTTTTGTTTCTCAATTTTCATGTTTTTGTGTTAACATAGCTAAATCAATAACCATCATCATCCCATATTATTATTTTCAATATTTTGATAAACGTACGCTATACTAGTTCTTCATATCAACAGAGAGAAAAAAATAGGAGGACTGCCAGTGCCGATTCAACAACATTAAAATATATAGAATATAAAAAATCTGCTTGCGATAAATTATCAGCATGGTTTTAATCATTGCATGCCACGGATGGAAACAGCTCCAAGGGTAAAGAATGTAATAAAATGCTGAATATGTCAGGCAGTTCTATTGAAGATTCCGTCGCGGCTTTTCACACTAAGGAGTTTAACATGCCCCAACATAGACTAATTAGTGACTCCCGTTGTCTATCGTCATCATCATTAGCCGGAAGATGTCCACTGCTTAAAATAGGCCTCCCCCTTTAACCTCCACCCTGTACGACACCCTGCCATCTGCATCGACTGGATGCCCACGACTCTCACGATGTCGTCGTTCCATCTAGTAGGGGCCTACCTAGGCTGCGTCTTCAACTTGCAAATTTTAATACCTATGTCGGTGGCTCTGGTTCTTTGGCGAATATCCACGTTCAGGATTCTATCGCCCAAAGAAACTCCGAGCACAGCTCTCTCCATTGCCTGTTGTGTGACTCAGAGTTTCTACAAAAGGCCAACAATTAAGGACCACGTCTCAGTACCATATGTCATCACCGGCAACACACATTGATCAAAGACCCTTGTTTTTATGCACTGTGGTATCTTTGACGAGAAGATTTCACGCAATTTCTCGAACGCTGCCCATCCGAGTTGGATTTTTTGGGTGACCTCTTTGCCTAAGTTGGACTTACCTAACTGAACAATCTGACCAAGATACATGTAATGTAATAGTCAACAACTTCGAGAGTATCGCTCCCTATAATTACCGGCACGGGTACAACATTGACATTGAACATGATTTTTGTCTTGTCCATTTTCATTTTAAGACCCACCTGTTGGGAAAGGCTATTGAGGTCGCTGAGCATTGTATTGAGGTTCTCCAGTGACTCTGTCATGATAACTATATCATCGGCAAAACGAAGGTGAGTGATGTATTCGCCATTGATGTTGATGCTGAATCTGTTCCAGTCTAAGCTTGAAAACTTCCTCCAACGCGTTCGTTAACAGTTTTGGAGAGATAACATCTCCCTGTCTCACGCCTTTCTGCAATTGGATTGGTTCCGTGCTCTCCTTTTATCTGATCGACATGGTGGCGTTTCTATACAAACACTTCAGCACTTCGATATATCTATAGTCGATACGACAACGCTGGAGGGACTGCAATACTACCCAGGTGTCGATTGAATCAAAGGCTTTTTCATAGTCCACGAACGCTAGGCATAATGGCCGATTACACTCCTCAGTCATCTGTATAATGTGGCGGAGCGTGTGTATGTGGTTTATGGTGCTCCAGCCTTTAAGGAAACTGGCTTGTTCAGGACGCTGGAAGTCTCAACATTATACCAAATGTTACTTGATTAATCTCTTGTTAAAGCTAAACAATAAAAATACGCAAGTGCAAATAGGTACATATATAACTAAATTTCAGCATTTTCTTTACTTGCACACACTAATACAATATTTTTAAGGTTTAAATAAAGAAAACTCGAAAAACCCGAAAAACTCAAAAAAAACGGTTTTTGAAATTGAAAACTCGAAAAAACCGGGTTTTTTCAATTACCCGAGTTTTGCATGCCCTAGTTCGTGAACAGTTTCGGAGAAATAACATCTCTCTGTCTCACGGCTTTCTGCAATTGGATTGGTTCCGTGCTCTCGTCCTGTAATCGGATCGACATGTTGGCGTTTCTATACAAACACTTCAGCACTTCGATATACTTATAGTCGATATGACAACGCTGGAGGGACTGCAATACTGCCCAGGTCTCGATTGAATCCAAGGCTTTTTCATAGTCCACAAACGCTAGACATAATGGCCGATTATACTCCTCAGTCTTCTGTATAATCTGGTGGAACGTGTGTATGTGGTCTGTGGTGCTCCTGCCTTTACAGAAACCGGCTTGTTCGGGAGGCTGGAAGTAATCAAACCTGCTTTCGAGACGGTTCGTAATGACTCTGAAGAACAACTTGTACACATGGCTCAGGAGTGAGATGGGTTTATTCAATAAGGTGTTATCACCTTTTTTGAAGAAGAGCACCACCACCTTACTAGTCCATGCTTCATGCGTAGTACCTTCGAGTATGACGGAATTAAATAACTTCTGGAGGACTTAAAGTACCGGTTTTCCATCCGCTCTCAGTAGTTCTGTCGTGATTCCGTCATCACCCGGCGATCTTGTTGTTCTTAAGCTTTTCAGAGCCATTCTTATCTCGTACAAGCTGATGTCTAGGATGTCCTCAGTGTAGTGTCGGGTCAGTTTAGCTCTCTTGTCCAGAACTGTACCGATAATTAGGCTGTCGCGTCAATGTGTACGACTGTCCGTAAAACCTCTCGAGTTCTCTCAGAATCTTCGGCTTTGATGAAATGAAATGAAAAAATGAAATGAAATGAAAATGAAATGAAAATGAAATGAAAATGAAATGAAAATGAAATGAAAATGAAATGAAAATGAAATGAAAATGAAATGAAAATGAAATGAAAATGAAATGAAAATGAAATGAAAATGAAATGAAAATGAAATGAAAATGAAATGAAAATGAAATGAAAATGAAATGAAAATGAAATGAAAATGAAATGAAAATGAAATGAAAATGAAATGAAAATGAAATGAAAATGAAATGAAAATGAAATGAAAATGAAATGAAAATGAAATGAAAATGAAATGAAAATGAAAATGAAAATGAAAATGAAATGAAAATGAAATGAAAATGAAATGAAAATGAAATGAAAATGAAATGAAAATGAAATGAAAATGAAATGAAAATGAAAATGAAATGAAAATGAAATGAAAATGAAATGAAAATGAAATGAAAATGAAATGAAAATGAAATGAAAATGAAATGAAAATGAAATGAAAATGAAATGAAAATGAAATGAAAATGAAATGAAAATGAAATGAAAATGAAATGAAAATGAAATGAAAATGAAATGAAAATGAAATGAAAATGAAATGAAAATGAAATGAAAATGAAATGAAAATGAAATGAAAATGAAATGAAAATGAAATGAAAATGAAATGAAAATGAAATGAAAATGAAATGAAAATGAAATGAAAATGAAATGAAAATGAAATGAAAATGAAATGAAAATGAAATGAAAATGAAATGAAAATGAAATGAAAATGAAATGAAAATGAAATGAAAATGAAATGAAAATGAAATGAAAATGAAATGAAAATGAAATGAAAATGAAATGAAAATGAAATGAAAATGAAATGAAAATGAAATGAAAATGAAATGAAAATGAAATGAAAATGAAATGAAAATGAAATGAAAATGAAATGAAAATGAAATGAAAATGAAATGAAAATGAAATGAAAATGAAATGAAAATGAAATGAAAATGAAATGAAAATGAAATGAAAATGAAATGAAAATGAAATGAAAATGAAATGAAAATGAAATGAAAATGAAATGAAAATGAAATGAAAATGAAATGAAAATGAAATGAAAATGAAATGAAAATGAAATGAAAATGAAATGAAAATGAAATGAAAATGAAATGAAAATGAAATGAAAATGAAATGAAAATGAAATGAAAATGAAATGAAAATGAAATGAAAATGAAATGAAAATGAAATGAAAATGAAATGAAAATGAAATGAAAATGAAATGAAAATGAAATGAAAATGAAATGAAAATGAAATGAAAATGAAATGAAAATGAAATGAAAATGAAATGAAAATGAAATGAAAATGAAATGAAAATGAAATGAAAATGAAATGAAAATGAAATGAAAATGAAATGAAAATGAAATGAAAATGAAATGAAAATGAAATGAAAATGAAATGAAAATGAAATGAAATGAAAATATATTTGGTGTCTACAAACGTTGTCGGTCATAATTTTACAAAAGTTTGTTTTTACAAAAACAATACTCCATGATGAAGAGCCTTGTTACCCAAGCTAGAAATTAACCTGTGTTATGGCGTAACAATACCCTCCACCGGACAATATACAAATACAATCATGATTTAATAACATGATGTTATTAGACAAAAAAAAAAACTAATTATATAATACTAGAATATGAGATTACTAAATGTGAGGATGAAATGATACTACCATCCTCGATCTTCAGCTTCATCATTTGGCTCTTCCCAATAGACGAATTCTTTGTGAACACTATCCAGCCCTGGTTCCACTCGAATGCGTCCCTAATACATCTTGTATTATAGGAACGCAGATCGTGTTGCACCGATTTTGAGATTCGTCAATTAAGTTCGCCATATTGCGACATATCAGCTGATGTTTGCAGTCTCATCTCAGTCAGGTCTTTCATTAGCTTAATGGTTTCATCTGAGAGCTTCTGAGGTCTTTTCCGGCGTGGGGTCTTAAAGAACTTAGACCACACTGCTTGGACAGTTTCCACCAGCCTATTGTTTAGTACGAACAGTTCCGCTTTCGGCTCTGGAAGCGATTATGCAATTCGAGTTGGAAGTCTTTGGAGTTTTGGATTTGAGTATGACCAGAATGGAGCGTGGACTTCACCAGAAGCGACCTCTCAAGCTTGTTGATATTCAATGTGCCTCTGACAAAACGGTGATCGCTACCGGTTTTCACCTTGCTAATCACGGAGACATTGAATATTCGCTTCTTGGTCGTCATGATGAAGTTGATCTCATTTTTGGTCGAACCATCGGGGCTCATTCACGTCTACTTCCTGCATGGTCACTTCTGAAAGAAGGAGTTCATCAAATAGAGTTCCTCCTTCTCCATGAAGTCAACCAGCCACTGGCCCCTCGAATTCCGCTGTCCATACCCATATGACCCGACTCTTAACTCATCAACATTCCGCGTCCCACCTTTGCGTTGAAGTCACCCATAACAACGGTGAAGTATGTTACGGAGGTATCTATGGTCTCGGATATCTCCTCAAGTCCTCATACAACACCTCTACTTTACTTTAGATTATTAGATTATAGTTAAAGTTATCACATAGGAATTGTACATGGTAATCCTATCCGTAACTATCATCACATTATAGACCGGCACCCTCACAGGAAGTTTTCAAGCGTCGTGTGAAACTGCACTATATCTTGGAGTAGCTACTGTATCGTTATTATCTCGCTTTAAGTTTATAAGTATGTATGTATTTAATATTTTTATTTATGTATGTATATTATTTTAACTAAAAACTTGGTTATTTGAATTTTTCACATAAATTTTGAGGTTATGTGTAAAAATTATTGTGACAAAAGTTATAGATATTTTTATTACCTACAACTTTCCCATTAAACTTTTCAAAAACTATATTGACTAACTACTACTATATTAACTACTGGAAATCAAGTTGAACTATTTTTACCCTTAAACCCCCCCCCCCCCTCCCACTTCCCGAACTCAAATCGCCCATAATTTATTTTTCCTTTCATTTTTATCATAATAATGGGTTTCATACTACTGTGTTTTTTTTTGGTTTCAAAAATTATCGACCCTGGTCTATTTGGCGTAGTCGGTTAGTAAAATATGAGTAGATTGCAAAATAACAAAAATCACTCGACATTCGGCAAACCCCGATATCAACTAGCCGAGTAGACTGCGAGGCGAAATGAATTTGTAGGCAACTAGGCATTCAGTGCGGGAGCACGGGCGGGCACGCACACACGCACAGTCTGTTCGACACGCACACGTCGATAGCTCGCTGGTCAGGGCGCAGCGCGACAGCAATAGAGTTGCTAAATACCTATTCATCAAATTTCTTGGCCGTGGTATACCGGCTTAAAAACGTTACTCAAGTTGATCTATGTTTTAAAATGCTCTCTCAACTTCTAGTTGACGGCAATCGTCACACGCGAAAACAAGACGGAGCATATTTAAGCGTAAGTCAACTTGAGTAACGTTTTTAAGTAAGGCCCGAAATTTATAATAATGGTGGATTATCATAACCCTTCGGGTACGGAACCCTAAAAATAAAAGTAGCAAAACGCACGACTGTGTGTAAGCGCCATGGTCTTGCTCCACTAAATGCGACTTTAATACAACATTTTAAGCCTTATGGTTATCTGTAGTAACAAGCAATGCTTAAAAGTGAGTAAGGCTTAGATATTAATGTAAATAAATATAGATATAGATTACGAAGCACATACTTATGTTATGTATAATGTACGAAAAATATATTGATTGTTTTAAAATATTTTTATTTCATTTCTCGAATTCTGGACGCTTTAAAATTTATTTAGAATTCATTCCGGACAAAATCATTTAAATAAGTAGGACTGTTACTACACAATTTAGCGTAATTCAGGACGTGCGAGCGCTACCTACTTCTATATTAACCTAGAAGTTTCCTCTCTGTCTATCGCGTAACTCTTGTCGCGTTATCTCTGTCTATCGCGCGGCAGCGGCACAAGTCCGACAAGCCGGGCTAGCATGCGCACCGCAACAAAATCTTGTCGTCACCTCGTAGAGCAAGAATGTAACAAGGTGCCTAGCCTATTTGTGCTTACGGTTTCATATAGCCTGTCTCGCTTTGGAACGATAAAAAGAGTCGTCAACATTTTGTCACAGCGCGCATGCTAGCCTGGCAGACGACTACTTGTAGCTTCATACCTAAAGTGCGGAGTGCGCCAGGCCTCAGGTCTGGTAGAGGCAACTAGGTATAGGTACTAGCAGTTAGTACCTTCACAACAGAACAAGGGCCTTACGCCCAACTCTAAGCACGGGCCTAAATAAGTGCAGTTTGCAAAATCACGCGACCGCAAACCGTATCTCGGCGCGGTAAGTTTCGCGTGATTTTGAAAACTGCAACTATTCGGGCCCGCGTTTAGAGTTGGACGTAAGGCCCTAGGTCCTAAAGTAACAAATAAAGTAACAAAACGTGTGGAACAGATCGCCGCCCCTTCCAACTTACGGGAGAGAAAGAGTGAGAATAACATATTTCCCTCTCTCCTGTTGGTCAGACGGCGGTTGAAGTCAACCAAATCCACACGGAATGTAGGTAGGTATTTGTTGCACCAAAATTGATTAGTAGGATTAATTTAATACTACCTCGAAATTTCAACAGTGACCATCTGAGAATTGGCATACTCAGAAGAAAACCGGAATTATTAGAAAAACAGGCTAATCTTTATTATAATAACTAGGTAGTTTCAGAAACATGAACTAATAAACTAACAATAATAAATATAATTATTGTAGTAAAGCATATCTCCTTTGTTTGTCTGATCTGAGGGCCGCGTACCGTCACGTGTTTAGGCAAATTTTAGATGATTGCTAAAAGTTGCGCAAAAGCAATCCATATCTCGGCGCATTAAGGTTCAAACTGAATCGTTTATAACAGGTAGACTTCGGCCCCGAATGGCGAACGAGCATGTTTAAAGGTCACGTTAATGAAACATTTCTAAAAAATACAAAAATACAATGCTTTTGCACAAGTACTTACTGTATGTATATAATATAAATTTAGTTTTATGGTTTTATGAAAACATATCGAGGCTGGTCGCGGCATCCGAAGTAAAAAAATAATAATAGCGCAAAAACTGTTTTAATGATGAATTTCTAGTGTAATTCCGCTTCTACGTCGCTTCAAGTACAATAAGGAATTTGTGATAAAACAGTTTTGAAAATGGGCTTCCGCAAAGTAACGCCTGATTCAATCAACTAATAATAGCGCCATCTACTGGTTTCGTTGCGCTTCTCTTGAAATGCTGCAAAACTTGTCTGCTAATACTAGTTGAACCTTTTAGTACGCTAGCTGACTGTAGCGCTTACGGAAGTTCGAGACAACCTATAACACGATCAAATTGTAGCGCCATCTAAGTTTAATCCGTTATTTTGGCATATTTCCGATCTACGCCATAATGAACCGCTATTAATAGTCTCACTATAATTTGTCGATGGTGCCTGTTAACACTCCTTTTATGGAAACGGCCTTCTTCATACCTATTTATTTTGTGGTATAATTTGATTCTTTATTATCATTCCCTATGTTATGATTATAATACTTACTGTCTTTGATTATAAGTTATTACATAGTTGAAGATTACTGGTTATAAATTTTCTTCTGTGAGTTTTTTAACTCCTGTAATTGATAATTTGTACAAATTAGTTACCGAGTTTTATTAGTATAGTTAGGTTTACGTATTTACTAACGGTTGCGCGCGACTTCGTACGCGTAAACTTTCAAATCAACTTTTAAACCTCTTTTTGGTCCCCCCCTCCCCCTTAATTTGACCCTTTGCTATGTCCTTTCTTGGCGGAACTCTACTCTTAGGAATCTAGCTGCCAAATTGGAGCTTCATAAGCCCGTTGCAGACCATGTCCAGTAGCTTGTGCAAGTACTAGCTCGAGTAACCTAGAAATAGGTGTGCGTAAATTTTTCTAGTATATAAATATTATGAATCCAGGGAGTAAATATATAACAGCATCGAATACGTATCGTATTTAAGCTTTAATTACAATTTGTACCATAAAGTTAACATATAATATTTCCCTGTGAAGTCGTAAGACTTCCAAGGCCTGGAGTTACGTAGGAACTGTTACCAATCTGTTTAGGTAACCTTACACACGCACCTTCTAAACTATAATATTCATGAAGATTAATAATTAATCAAGTTCAAGCAACGATCTTCAACAACAACGACCAAAATCCTATATCCGCGTTTGTCTGTCTGTATATCCGCTAACTCCTCCTAAACCAGGCAACGTATTTTGATGCGGTTTTCACCATCAGTTTGATAATTTTTCATGGAAGCTTTATATATACATATTATATTAATAATACGACTTACAACCGTGTGAAGCCGAAGCGGGTCGCTAGATGCAATATAATATGTTTGTTTTTGTGACTGGTCGTTTATTATCTGTGCACTTTTCTTTAGAATTGAAAGATATACACGATACACGAAGAACTAATACTACGATACTACGATGATACGAGTACATCAGGCGAGTTGGCGGTCAAACGCAAACCTATCACTACATATTATATTTTAAAAAAGCCTTTCCAACTGGTCTGATGTTAAAACTGTGCTCACCAGCCAAATCTTTCGTCATTATTATACAAAAAAAAAAAAAAACGGAGTGAGAATTTAAAAAACCATTAAGGCTTTATCTTTAGAATATAGTTTTAGTGTATATACAGCAATATACGAGTTGACATTTCTTAGGATGGCGGAGATAGAAAAAACCCGATGGAATTGTATTTTTCTATCCCTTCAATACGAAAATTGCTTTATACTATTTGCTATGTTATTCTAAAGACAATGCCAAATCCTGCGAGGCGATGATGTGGATGCGACTTGAAGACACCCAGATTGTAGCTGTCAAAGAACATAATACCCATTCAGGCAGCGCGTAAGAGGTAATTATTTAGTACGGTTTTATGGCAATGTTGAATCTATACTTTTAAAGATCATTGGCATTTAAGACAAAACACGATGATATACGCATAACAATCGGCGCGTCAAATTACGTTATGAATAAATTATAATCTAAAATCAAGTACGGAAGTGAGTTCGTATAGGTTGAGTGACAAGTCCTAGTGTCAGAGACTTTAGGTCCCCATTCTACTTTTTAGGGTTCCACAGTACTTTATAAGTTTGTTCTGTCTGCTTAAGACGAGGTTTCCCACTTTTAAGCAACGCTTGTTACTACATATAACTATTAGGCTTAGTTTATTGTATTAAAGTCGCATTTAGTGGAGCAAAACCATGGCGCTTACACACAGTGCGTTTCGCTACTTGTATTTTTGAGGTTTCTCTCACATTTTTCGAAAAGTAGGTATAGCTGCAATATAAAATGTACCTTTACGGTCCCCTCTATACTTATTAAATCTGTATATTAAACTATCATAGACATCATTTAGTATAAAGGTGTTTGAATGAATCCAAAAAAAAGGGAGAACAGCGTAAAGCAGGGTTACTTTTTTACATCCAGCAAAATGTCCTTAATCGTATTTTGGTCTTTGCGGTGTCCTAGATGATATATTTTTTTTTTATAATTTTAAGCTAACCACGGAAGTAGGCAAACTAAAACTAGCATGACCAAAAATGCTAAAAGTGGGAAATAGTAGGGCCTTAAAGTATTAGCCCTATTTTTGTGATATAAAAGAAAGAAAAAAACTAATATATAACAGCTGAAGCTGACATAGATTTAGATTTTAGTATATTATTATATTATCAATAACCCCGTATTGGATATTTTTATCATCGTAAAAAAGTTCTCTATTATTCTTAGTTGCTATGAATAATCAAATCAGCAATGTCAAAGAGTTAATATCTATTTAAGTATGTATTTAAAAATATATATGTACGTATATCAGTCTCTGGCAGCCATATTGCAAGCTTTGCTTAGTTTGGGGTCAGATGACCGTGTGTGCAAAAATGTCCCAGTTATTTATATTTATTTTAATAGAGAAAATTTGACAAATAATATACTTTTCTTACCTACTCACTGTAATCAAAATTGTAAACGCAATCTCATGAAACTGTGTTTCTGCGCCTTCTGACTATTGCTGCTTTCTGCTACATTTTCGTAATCGTTGTTATTCTTTTAACCACAATCTCTATGACCACAATAAAC
The DNA here is from genome assembly GCA_949125355.1 of Agriopis leucophaearia. Lineage (NCBI taxonomy): Eukaryota > Metazoa > Arthropoda > Insecta > Lepidoptera > Geometridae > Agriopis > Agriopis leucophaearia. The sequence continues at coordinate 9,434,528 of OX421276.1, read as the reverse complement.
AAATAATTTCAATGTTTCCATGTTACCACTAACACTGATCTGACAGCTATGATCTAGCGAGTTTCGAACGTGCAATTCGAAAAATAAATATCGAACTACCCTCAATTTATAATGATGAAATTGTCTCGCAACAGATTAATTTATTTATCTATCAACAGATGGCATTAATACGCTAATTAGCTATTAATTGTCTAAATTTAATGAATTTTCTCTTCAAACACACATTTTATTCACAATTATCTACTCATTATTTACGTATTCTTTAGATACAACTTTTGACTTAGTACCTTTTGAAATAAAGTCCGTTTTGTTAATTATAATCTTAAAAAGATCGTAAGCCTGAATCGCGCAAACAGTATTTTTTTTTACCGAAAGTCTATATGCAACTTCTAATGGTATAGTTGTTGGGTGTCCAGCTCTTCTCGGGTAGTCGCATCTTGATGCGATTGAGATAAAAGTGATTTCAGCCTGACTGTTGTGGTTACCGAAATGAATGAATGTATGGTTGGCAAGTAAAAGGGGGCGGGGGAGAAGCGAGGGCCGCGTTTTCTTCCCTGTTCTCTGATCTGAGTTCAGTTTACTGTTCTCTCAACCACCGCAGAAGAGCAACTTTGACACCCATTTTGCATTTTTAGACCATAGTTTTTTTTTAATTCTTTCCTTTGTCAGGATTTTGCAGTCGCACTTCTTGTCAAGTGTATTAAAAAACTTATTATCAAGTGTGATGAAATGTCGTCAAACAAGTCAGTAACAAAATTGTTTTTCTGATGAATCTCTAGAGTGATTCCGCTTCTACGTCGCTTCAAGTACAATAAGGAATTTGGGATACATTTTACTCGGTAGATATTTGTTAATGAAGAATTTTAAAAAAGAAATTAATTATTTTTTTCTTTCATGTTAGGTTAATATTCTCTTTTATGTAATTAATATTTTAATTCAGGTTAGGCAAAATTAAACTTAATTAAATTAACTTCATTAACAATCTACCGAGTAAAATTTATCCCACATTTCTTATTGTTCTTGAAGCGACGTAGAAGCGGATTCATCAGAAAAACAGTTTTGAAGATAGACGCCTAAGTAACGCCTGATTCAATCAACTACTTAAAGTCAGTAACAGCCAGAGTAATCAAAGTAAGTCACGGTCAAGTCAAAGTCATGCCCAAGTAAAGCGGTAGACACTTTACAAGAAGCTTCATAAGCTCTGGAAATAACACGAAAATACGTGACATGTTTCAGGCACCCTCGAGCACGTCCATGACCACAATAATCTACCATTATTACGAAAATATACAAGTTTAGGAAAATAATACAATGAAGCGACGTGTTTTTAGGGTTCCGTACCGAAAGGGTAAAACGGGACCCAATACTAAGACTCCGCTATCCGTCTGTCTGTCTGTCCGTCAGTCTCCAGGCTTTATCTCATGAACCGGCATAGTTAGGCAGTTGAAATTTTCACAGATGATGTATTTCAGTTGCCGATATAGGTAACAACAAATACTAAAAAACAGAATAAAATAAATATTTATGGGGGCTCCGATACAACAAACTTGATTTTTTTGCTCGTTTTTGCTCGATATTGATAACGGCAACAGATAGACGCTTGAAATATTCACAGGATATTTAGTTATATATTCACTTTAAAAATAAATTATTAAATTAAAATTAATCTAATATTTAACGGGGGCTCCCATATAACAGACATGATTTTTGCAGTTTTTATAGATAATGGTACGGAACGTACGCGAGTCCAACTCGCACTTGGCCTCGCCGGTTTTATTTTCACGTTGATGCCAAAACTCCCGTCCTATAGATAGTTGTTCACATGCGTGGATAACTATTTTCTACAACTTTGTACGAACGAAGCTCGTGTTTTCATTTACATGTTAGCACTTCTATCTTTACCTATAAAGCCCGTTGCAGGCTAGGCAAAGTAGCTTGCTAGAACAAGTAGCAAGTACCCACGGCGGTGTTCAAACTTAGGTAAATAGCCACTCACGTAGCGTCGCGTGTGAGTACGTACTCGCGCGAGTGTTCGTACGAGACGAACGCGCAGAGAGCGTGAGTATGGCAAAGCTTCACTTGCGCAAGGACCAACACGAGTGCTACTAAGCACTTGCACAAAGCAAAAAAAAAAAACATAATTATTGTCAATATAAAAACCCGACTTCAATAAAATGTCAGAACTAGACCAATTTGAAATGGGACCACAGTGAAAGCACCAGCTTTCTAATAAAAAATAATCATCAAAATCGGTTCACCCAGTCGAAAGTTCTGAGGTACCTAACATAATTATAAAATAAAATATTATACTTATATAGAATACAGTCGAATTGAGAACCTTCATCTTTTTTGAAAGTCGGTTAAAAAGTGTTGTAGCTGGTTGTAGACGATGCGTTGTACCTAGGTACTCGCGCAAGTACTTGCACAAGCTACTGCGCGTCGTCTGCAACGGGCTTAACATTTTGTGAGCTCCCGTTTCGAGAGAAGTAAAATGGTAGTTCTTATCTCTGCTATCATAAAGCACAGTGTACTTTATAACAGTATCGTGAGAGAGATAAATGCAGACAGGAAAATACCCGTTTTCAAAGCTTTTGAAGACTTGATAAGTCATTTAGATAAGATAACAGAAGGAACGATCAGTAACAGAGAAATCTGACAGATTATGAACCGACGACGATGTCGACGAAGCGCCGGAGTTACAGGCGAACATTTCATTAAAAGACCCAGAAAATGATTATTTAAGGAATATAGGTATACTCAAAGCTTTAAAGCTTAGTAACTGTTTTACAGCGTGACTAAAGATATGGGTATTCGTGTATTATTCAAGTGATATTAAAGAAAGCACCTGAGACAAACAAATGTCCACATTTTCTTGTTGTTTTTGTTTGAGGATTAAAAGATATCTTTGCTAAGTATTTTGCGACTTTTGCTTCTGTACACAAGTAGGTACCTACTCACCTACTTTAATCTTTCGGCGTGTATTTGTACCTATTAGTCCCTGCCCGCGTTTTTACCCCCGTTGTAAAGTAGGTATAAAAAGTAGCCTGTCACTTTCCGGCTCCTGAACTACGTCTAAGTAAAATATTAGGTACCTACGTCGATCCGTTGCGCTGTCGTTGCGTTAACAACTGACAAACCAACAAACATGAGATTTCGCATTGATAATTTTAGCAGGATTAAATTAAAGAAAGTAAATATTGCATCACCTACTCGAAAATGGACCGCATCAACCGTTGTGGGTTCTTACTCAGAGACTTTAACTCGATTAAGTACCTATTTTGTCTCTTAATTGAACACAAAAATCATAAAATTTCGAGACTATCTACCATATTTCGCAAAACAAACATAAAAAGTGCAAAAATGTAACAAACTCGGATTCGAACCCGCGTCTTTAAAGATAACAACTTCGCCACAGCTGCGTTTTTATGTATATCTCCAAGAATCATCCCTTACTACCTGCGCACCCCATACACAAAAAACTTCAAGTTTAAGGATTCCCACGATTTTTTCAATATGAATCCTGCATCGCGCAAACGAAATTTTTACTGCACCTTTGACTAGTTTAGAAGTTTTTAGTTAATAGATTAGGGAAGTCCGTTTCTACGCGGTAAGTGTGCCCTTGCGGCCCACCTTCTTTGGCTGGACGTGAAGTATTGATTAGTATGGATCGTAACATCGTTGGCAATGCGCTGGTTGATGTGGAAAGAGAGTGTTTTCACTCATCCCCACCGACGTAGAAGTTTTGACTTTCTCTTTTGAGTTATTTTTGACCAACTTCAGAAAAGGCGGAGGTTCTATGTTCCACTGTTTATATATATAATTATATTTTTTATGTATGTTCACCGATATCTCCGCCCACTGTTGACCGATTTAAAAAAGAAAAACTTTTGTTCGGTAGGGTTTATTTCCAATTTGGTCCCGTTGTCACGCAAGTCAGGATCTGATGATGGAATCTCAGAAAATCGAGGGCAACCGTCAAATCTTATAGGCACTTATTACGTTTTTCATATATTTTCTAAAGCTGTTCAAGTATTTGCGTCTGATAATCATCAGCTCATATGGATAAGCTGAGGATGAAGGGTACAACTTCTCAACGGTTAGGAGTAGAAAGAAAATTCTTTCAAAATTATACGTACATTTGGACTGATAGTTGTATTCCTTCAGGCTATTAGAACCGACTTCAGAAAAGGCGGAGGTTTTATATTAAGTCGGTTTTTAGGGTTCCGTACCCAAAGGGTAAAACGGGACCCTATTACTAAGGCTCCGCTGTCCGTCCGTCCGTCACCAGGCTGTATCTCATGAACCGTGACAGTTAGACAGTTGAAATTTTCACAGCTGATTTATTTTCGTTGCCGCTATAAAAAAATTAATAAAATAAAATTTAAGGGGGCTACCATACAACAAACGTGATTTTTTTGCTCGTTTTTGCTCGATATTGATAACGGCAACAGGTAGACGATTGAAATATTCACAGGATATTTAGTTATATATTGACTTTAAAAATAAATAATTAAAATATAATTTATATTTAAGGGAGGCTCCCATACAACAAACGTGTTTTTTTGCCGTTTCTATAGATAATGGTACGGAACCCTTCGTGCGCGAGTCCGACTTGCACTTGGCCGGTTATTTTATTAATGTAGTCCACTTGTTGCTGAGTATGTTATAGGCTTAACAGTTGTAACTAACGACCAATTGCACTAATGAATGTGTAGGCAAAAAGTCATAATTGTTAAATAACTTCTAATTGTCGTGGTATCGATTTGAAGCTTTGCTTGTACGATTATTTGGTATCATCGAACTGACCTGACGCCTGCATCGAACTCTTCAATGACTATTAGTCCCATCATCATCATTTCAGCGATAGGACGTCCACTGCTAGACTTAGGCCTCCCCCATCGATCTCCAAAACGCCCGGTTGGAAGCGGCCTGTACCAGCGTTTTCCTGCGGTCTTCTTTTAGGTCGTCCATCTTGTTGGTGGACGTCCTAAACTACTCGTAGCGGGCCGTGGTCTTCACACTACGTCACACTAGGTCACGTCTAGGTCTACGTCACGTGATCTCACTAGTCCCATACATTACACTAAAGGTCTGAAACGTATCTGTGATGCCCCAGGTGTTACAAGTATTCAATTCGCTTACCATCAGGTGGCCCATTATCTTGTTTGCCACCTATAGCATAAAAATATGTATATATATTCAACTAATCAAATTATAAAAAAATATTTAAACTAAGTGAGTACTAGATTTTTTGTATTTGATGTGTTTCTCTCAATGACTTTTTTTTATGATACTGAGTGACGAGCCGAGCGAAGCCGCTCGCCTGATGGCTATTCACGCTTGCCCATAACAGCTCAACGCCACTCAGAATTTTGAACTTCAACAGTTCAAAACCCTGGATGGCAATGCACTGCGCTCGTCACCCCGAGATATAAGATGTCAAATCTCTGTGTGCCCTGTAATTTCGCTGGAAACATTGCCCTTCAATCTGGAACACAGTAGTGTTTGCACACTACTGCTTGCCGGTTGAATAACTGGCAAAGGTGTGGTATTTCCCCAGGCGGACCCTTACAAAAGAATCCTACCACTACAAAAACTAAAACTATACTTAAACTGTTTATAAAAGGGGAAGTCGCGTGCCATCATTGTACCCATTAAATATGGCTTGGTTCAAACAAATTGTTGACAAGTACTTCACGTGCTATCACAAACGCCATTTCGATTGTGACTGAAGTCGATTAGGCCAGTGAGCCTAATTTGTAAGGTCCACGTCAAGGAGTTCGTCCCGTATCCCCCACTATTTCCTTCTTCTTACATCAATTTTCGTTCATTTGGATGACGCAAGAACTAATCTTGTCTGTCTTAAATTTTTTGTATTGCCTAAACATTTAAATGATAAGTAAGTGATAGCACAGAATAACATGTTATATAATAACTATGTAAAAAGTAAAAAGGTCAGCACAAAAATTTAGAAGAGACGAGAAACCGCTTACCAACCAAAGAAAAGCTAAAATAATACAAACCAGAGATAATAACCATGAACAAAATAAACTTGAATAAACTGTCAATAGTCATAAAACTTTATAATAGAATACTTAAACTTCAAAACCGAACTCAACAAAGACTGTGTTGCCAACTTTTCTCGAAGTAAAACCAATACACTCAAGGCTTAATGACTTGAGTGTATTGGTTTATAATTATACCTATAGAATTTGAAAGATAATAATAGGAGTCTTGGTCTCAGTCCCAGTCCCGGTTTCTGTATTGTAAACTTCGGCTCTGAACGTTATTGATTGGAATAGTTGCCAGTTAAAGTCATTAATGGTTAGGATTTGACAGGTCGAGGCTGAAGTTGTATTTAGTTTTGAATTTAGGCAATTCATACCTACTCTAAATTTAAATTAAGGCCGCGCTCATCACCGGCCAGACCTTCCTCTTCACCACATTTTCAACATTTAATACTTTTTAACTAAAATTTTTTGACTGGGTGAACCGATTTTGTTGATTCTTTTTAATTTGAAAGCTAGTGCTTTCCGTGTGGTCCCATTTCATGAAGTCAGTTTTTTACATTGATAATTATTTCTTAAGCCACCAATTTCTGAGCGTTACATGTGACCGACCGACCGACCACAATAATTATTATAATATGGCTTTGGCGACGAAACCCTACCAAATGCGTGTCTCGACACTCTCTTAGCCAGATATTTATTTTACCTAGCATTGGTACCTACAAAAATGAGTTTCTGTAATGCATGAACGTACTCTACGTACGCAAGATAAGCGCTGATGCGATCAGCGGCATGTGGATTGTAAGATATCAAAGAAATTCGAATTGCATGAAAAATAAACGCGTACCTAATGGTTGAGTGGTATTCATCATCATCAATTTCAGCCATAGGATCTCAACTGCTGGACATAGGCCTCCCCAATCAATTTCTAAAACGTTCGGTTGGAAGCGGCCTGCATCTAGCGTTTTCCTGCGGTCTCTTTTAGGTCGTCTATCCATCTTGTGGGTGGACGTCCTACGCTGCGCTTATCGGTCCGAGTGGTACATTTTACTTATTTTGTTGCAGATCAAATCGAAGCCAAAGGATTAGGAGTCATCTGCGTCAGTGACAGTGAATCCGGTTCAAGTGTGATTGTAAAGTTTAAGTGAAATAATTGTCATGTGACCATCCACCAACGATGTTGAAGATTCAGATGTTGGATTCCATCGTCAGCAACGATGCTGATGAGAACCAGGAGCAGCAGCAAAATGGGTGAGCTCCATACCAGTTATTTTTATTGCGTATAAGTCATGGTTTATCCACAAGTAGCGCTTGGGAAGTTTACGAGCGGCGCGTAGATACGAGTACCTATAGCTTGCGCGCAAACCGCTAGGAGCGGTACGCGAACTCATCGTACCTACTAGCACTACCTATACCACAGAATACATAAAGTTAGGGTTGCTATCTCCAAAATTTGCCAACCAGGACGAGACGCGTGAAAACCCCGGATTTTAGAACCCAGAACCCGGACATGTCAACAGGTTTTTTTTAAACATGCCTAGTCAATGTAAAAATCGCGGCGTGCGGGCAGTGTGTGTGTCGCGGGTGGCCCAAGACTTACATTTTTTTAACCCGGATTACAAAATATGAAGCCCCGCCTGGAAGCTCCCCGGATGCCCTTAAACTAGGACAAATGGGGGGAAACCCAGACGGATGACAACCGTATATAGGTAATGCACGCGCGTTAGCAAAGTTTGCAAATATGCGCATTCGCCAGATCTGGACGCACCTTTGAAATTTCTATGAGATCAATCTGAAAGTATATCCTGCAATTAAAACAATAATTTTCTCAATCGATTTATAAATGACGGAGTTCTGAGGATGCAAAAAAAACAACCGATTTGCGAACCCCCTCCTTTTTTGAAGTTGGTAAAAAATGCATAACGTTTATCGCAGCGTTGTACGTGTGGATCAAGAGACCAAAGCTCAATACAGCTGTCTGTGTCTATTCCAGGTTTTAACTTCACCTACATTCCTCAATCGATTGGTCCAAACTCCAAACCCGTCTCCGCGGCGCCGGTATAATATCGCAAATAACTTTTTATTGGGGAGATCACGGTTGTTTGTCCTCTGGTGGTGTCAAGTTTGGAGACAAATTGGGACAAACATACTGACAATCTTTGGAATGCGGCTGGCTAGAGTTACAATTTACTGACAACTATTAGTAGGTATATTCTTGTTCTTTTTAACCGACTTCCAAAAAGGAGGAGGTTCTCAATTAGACTGTTTTTTATGTTTGTTACCTTAGAACTTTCGATTGGGTGAACCGATTTTGATGATTCTTTTTTGATTTGAAAGCTGGTGCTTCCTGTGTGGTCCCATTTCAATTTAGTCCAGTCCTAACATTTTTATGAAGTCAGTTTTTTATATTGATAATTATTAGAATGTCATAACCTTTTATTGCGAAAGAGTAGCGAGATTTATTAGCACAATTTACATGAAGTTTTTGGGTGCAATTTATAAATATTGACGTCGCACGGTTTGTAATTTTGCCAGTGGCAATACAACAGCGAAATAATAAATTTCACTGCAATACAAGCATTTAAATATGGTAATTCATCCATCACTATAACTACCACGTAACTTTTGATGTTCGAAAATGTCAATTTAATGTTTTGTGTGTTGCCATTTTATTAAATTAATAGTCGTTACAATGTTGCCGTTATGAAACAACAAAAAACGTCCCATTTAAAACAGGCGCGTTTTAACCCAATAAAATGCCGCGGCTTTTTATGAAATGTCCCCGTTTAAACACACCTCTTTTCATTTGACTCGTGTTTATTCAGGGATATGTTAGGAATCCGTTTGTGTTGAATTGTTTCTGAAGTCCATTCTTTGACAAAATAATTTTATTAAACCTCATCATCATCATTTCAGCCATAGGACGTCCAGACGTCCACTGCTGAACATAGGCCGTCCCCATCGATCTCCAAAAGGGCCGGTTGAAAGCGGCCTGCATCCAGCATTTTCTTGCAGTCTCTTTTAGGTCGTCTGTACGGACGGAGACTACCTTGTCCTTGAAATGTTTTAATTTTAGTTTTTCCACTCAACGAAAAATCATTTTTCGACTGCGGAAAATACAATCCTAACATCGAATAATTCTATCCGAATAAGTGTAGAGTAGGTTTAATACTTAAGCCCACTATGGGCCTCATTAGCAAGCTCAAAGTCGCACAACGAGCTATGGAGAGGGCTATGCTCGGGATTTCTCTACGAGATTGAATCAGAAATGAAGAGATCCGTAGACGAACGAAAGTTACCAACATAGCCCACCGGATTAGCAAGTTAAAGTGGCAGTGGCCAGGCCACATATCGTAGCACGCAGAACAGATGACCGATGGGGCCGAAAGGTTCTCGAGTGGAGACCACGGACCGGTAAGCGCAGCGTAGGACGTCCACCCACAAGATGGACAGACGACCTAAAAGAGACCGCAAAAAAACGCTGGATGCAGGTCGCTTCCAACCGGTCCTTTTGGAAATCGATGGGGACGGCCTGCAGCAGTGGACGTCCAATGGCTGAAATAATGATGATGATGATGACTTGTCACCAAATTTCATCACAAAGATTGGATCAACAGTACGCATGGTGTCGATGTATAGAGCGATGGTGGCCGAGCGGTAACTGCGCTTCAAATTCTGACGGCACCCGGTTTGATCCTTTGCTCTGCACCAATGGCTTATTTTGTACTCAAAAATGAATTTTCTGCAGTTTCGATGCCATCGTGAAGCCAGAATGACATTCACCAACATGCACTGAACAAGAGTGGTGCATCAGGGCTCCACTCTTGTTCAGTGTAATCTCTATAACTCTAAAAGGTCTGTGTCCCAGTAGTCGAAACATGATAAGCTGATAATGATATAGTCGAACGAATAAACATACAAACCCACAAACATAACATATAAATTCTGTTCCCCATAGACTCGGATACCTTCGCTTCGCTCGGTCAATAACAGGCCTGACGTAATCTATAAATGTTAACTAACACTTGCCATTATACTAAACACACATTTTCAATCAAGCCATTCCCTCCCAGCAAGGAGCGGAGCAAAACATCGTTCTGTCGTAAAAAGTAAATGAAAAATACACCATGTCGCCACACTGAGGCGACAAGACGTCGCCGCTGGGCCAAAACAACCTCGTAGCTTACTGTTTGTAGCGTCTGTCCGCAACTAAAACAGACTTAACGCGCAGTAATCGCATGTTTGATAGGTACTGACTGTGAAAATGCTTGCTGAATGCATATTGCGAGCTATTTTTAGGGCACAATTTAAAATTTTACGTGGTTTACATTTTATGAAAGAGTGTAATCTGAATTTTAATAAAACTAAGTTATCACTATCATTAAATTTAATTGTATTAATAAAATATTAATAAATATAAAACACCACAAATTGAAAACTTTATACGTAAGCGGTATCAGACTTATACAATAATTAAAAAAAAAATGAAACTCGAAAATTACTACCAGGGCAAAAAGATCAAGAAAAAATAAAAAATCTTCACGCGGGATTTGAACTCGGCTCCTTTGGACATGTCATGGTTTCGATTACTAGATATACAACCAAGAAGTTTTTTTTGACAGTTTTATTTTGAAGATCAAAAATCGATGTTGAGAAAACCTTTCTTGTTGTTGTTGAGAAAATCTTGAATGTAAAAAAATATTCCGTGATTCTACCAACACTTTCAAAACAGTTCCACGTTTACAAATCTTCTTTCTTTTGCTCTTTAAAGCTAGAATTATTCAAGGACCTCCATGTTTTGTACAAAACAAAGTAACCGCGAAATTCTGGCAAAAGACAGGCGGATTAAATGAAACCACATATCAGCTGCGACGGGTGAGATTTGCGGCGTGTCTGAACAATGTTCTGCCTGATGAAAACGCTATATATATAATAATTATAGTGAAAGGGAACCTATTTAGACAAAACAAGGTTTCACGGAACGATGCCGCGGTAGTAATAAACCAAGAAGATGCCAATTGCCATTGTACTCATCATCATGAATAACTTAAACAATGGGACCAACCTTGATGTTGGGAAAATATAAACAGCGCAGTTCCATAAAAAAACACATAGCTCGGACAACTGAGTGTTTGGCATATCCGTATTTTCATTCGTCAGGTTCAAATTGCGCAGCCTAGGTCGAGAAAAACATCGTGAGGTAACCATCCCTCTGTGGAACCCACCCTCAGGCTAAAAATTTGTCGCTAAGCACCTAGCAGTGTGTACTGGCAGTCAGTGGGAGCCTGTTTCCAGTCTACGTGTTTTTATCAACCCCGACCACACTGTCACTGGCAAGTGAGAAGTTAAACGCATAACATCCAGTCTCTAAATATTTGATACTATTTTAAAAAAAAACTTGCCGATAAAATTTGAGGTTTGCTCTCGATTTCTCTGATATCCCATCATCAGATCCTGACTTAGTGACAATGGGACCAAATTAGAAGTAAATTACCGACAAAAATATATTTTGTAATTGGTCAACAGGTGGCGGCGAAATCGGTGAACATACATTTAAAAAATACAGTGGAACATAGAACCGTTCTCTTTTTTGAAGTCGGTAAAAAAATACGCATCGTCGTCTTCTCCTTTTTTCGTTGGTTATAAATCAAGTAACTTTCCAACAAAAAAGTGTCAAGTTGTATACTGCAGTGGTACTGTCGGCTAGATATGTGCTTATAAACTTGCCGTACATTTCGCTTAGCATTTAAAATTGCCGCGGATTCATGGGATACCTTTACTTACATTGTAAGTAAAGCCTCTCCGGTACACCCTTTTTGGCAACGGGGTAGTTAGGCCAGCTACCCTGGACTGGTTCCCTGAGTATACAGTGACACCTATCGGTAGAGTTTGATCGAGGTATATAAGCTAGCGCGCGAAAAAACTTCGTTTGCGCGATGCAGGACTTCCTAGAATTTTTGAGGGTAGTTTCATAAACAGTTTCGATTTTGAAAGTTATCGCGCGCGTTTGTCTTTTCTTGAAACAATCGTAACAGAGATTATTCAAAAAGAAATAAATCGGTTTTACCGTTTTGTTTGCACCACATTTAATTGCTTACCTATCCGTTTACTTTAAGTGAACCAATTATTTTAATTCGATTTGGACCATTTAAATTTTGCTAATCGGTATCGAGGTTCTGCCTTAAAACGACTCAAGGCAGACATTTAAAGTCGAAATACATCGAAAACAGACGATTTAAGTCAATATATTTTTTACTAACGATGGAACGGAGAAATGATTTTTTTTTCTCCAAACGTATCAAATGGGTCCATCATCTGATACCTACGACACTACTCGAAACTCTCGAAAGCAGACTTCATTGCTGTGGTTTTTAGTTATGATATTAATATTCATTTATTTCAAGTCACACAGACTCGTATAAAATAGCAATCAAAACATTATTTCACATCATACACATTAAAAACCTTAAACAAGTTTTTTTTTTAAAATAATTAGCACTCGCCAATTACCACTGAATTAATTAACTCTTCTCCCCGCATCCGCCGCACCAGCGAGGCTAAACTGTTTCGCATTGTTGCATAGGTACCTACCTATTACCTAGAAGCAATCAACACGGGCTTTGTTGTGCTACAATAGCGGGGAAGACCCACCAGCATCCTGAAAGCGTCGTTTTACTGGATACGGAGGACACTATAAGACCTTTGCGTATATTTAGTAGGTAGTAGGTACATAATGCTGCGCGTGTAGAATGAACTGCAGTAAACTCTGAAGAGAGTAATGTTTGGTCTAAATCTGTCTAACGGTTTCATCATCATCACCCAGAAGACGTCCGCTGCTGAACATAGGCCTCCCCCTTTAACCTCCACAGTGAACGACATCCTGCCATCTACATCCACTGGATGCCCGTGACTCTCACAATGTCGTCGGTCCATCTAGTGGGAGGCCTACCTACCTACGCTGCGTCTTCCGGTTCGTGGTCTCCACTCAAGAACCTTTCTTCCCCATCGGTCATCAGTTCTTCAAGCAATGTGGCCTGCCCATTGCCACTTCAACTTGCAGTTTTTTTTTGTTTAACGGTTTAAAAGTTGTAAACTCTTTTCCAAATTAGTCATGGGTTTTTGTTACATAAATTATAATATAAGGTCGGGGAAAAAGTTTCTTCGTATTTTATAAACAAATTCAAGACATTTTTTTTTCAAGTTTAATTACATTTAATTATAATATATACGAGTATGTGCCATTTTGTTCGATAACTTGTTGCCATCTTGTAGGTAGTGACATGATCCCGTTGCTGTAGAAGTTTTGGGACTTCTGATAAAAAAAAATGCAACAAGTAGTTTTGACAATCCTCTCTTGATGTTAATCTAACACTACCCAAATAATTCTAAAGAAATCGAAACAGGTGGAAATCTAAGGGTGCAAGGTCAGGGCTATATGGTGGATGCATTAACACTTCCCAACCAAGCTCTCTAAATTTTTGCTGAGTGGCCAATGATGTGTGCGATCTGGCGTAATCATGATGAAAGACCACACTCTTTCTTCTTTCTTCTTCTTTCACTCTTACGTTTGCGCACATTCTTGTCGTAGGTGATCCGTTTGTCATCACCAGTGATCAATCTTTTCAAAAACGGTTCGGTTTCGTTACGTTTCAATAGAGAATCGCATCGACTTTATCCGTAACAGGGCGACCAGAGCGAGCTGCATCTTTGACATCAAAATTCCCGGACTGAAAACGCTTGAACTAACATTGTGCTACTCTTGATGACATTGCATTAGGTCCATAAACGCCACAATTTTATTCGCGGCCTGTGTCGCATTTTTCCCTTTTTTGTAATAAAATTTCACAATATATCGAATTTCTTCGTTAGATTCACTCATTTTATCGAACAAAAAAAACAATTGAAAAATGGCGGGAAATTGCTTTTTACTTATTGTATTCCTTTTTTAAAATGTCATATTTTTAATGGTATCAAAACCAGCCAGATACAAACAGTACAACCGATGAGATTTTTACTACAACTTTATACATACAAAATACAAAAAGACTTTTTCCCCGACCTATTATTTTAGTATATGCAGTTAGGCACGCAAAACTCAGATAAGACAAATTTTAAGTAGGTGCCCAATAATACCGATACACATCAAGTTTGTACATAATTGCAAAGTAATGGCCTATGATCAGCGCTAACTCCAATGGACGGTTTCAATTGAGCCATTGGATATTAAACCTCGGGTTTAGCAATCATCTAATTATGGAGATAGTAAATTACCAAAGCAGGATCAGCGTCAGGGCTGGCCTGGGCACAGAAGCGATTTTTTTTTCGTTTAGATTTCCCTTCTCTTCTCTGTGGGCCTGGCGCACTCCGCACTTTAGGTATGAAGGTAAATGTTGTTTAGGTATGAAGATATATTATGTATGAAGCTAAAAGTACGTAGCGGGCTCCGCGACAAGAGTTACGCGATAGACAAAAATTATCAATATTAAAAACAGACTTCATCAAAATGTCAGTACTGGACCAAATAGAAATGGGAAACCACCAGCTTTCAAATAAATACAGAATCATCAAAATCGGTTCAACTAGTCGAAAGTTAGTAAAGAAAAAAAAAATATACAGTTGAATTGAGAACCTCCTCCTTTTTGGAAGTCGGTTAAAAAGGCAACTTCATGTAGGTAGTTAGCGCTAGCTCGTCCTGAATTGCACTTTATTGTGTAGAAGAGTCGGCTTATTTTAATGATTTTGAGAACTGAATCTTCTGTACTATTATGTATTCTGTGGTAAAGGGCACGATCAAGGGCGCAGCCAGGTACAGAACCGAATTTAAATAATTGCATTGCCCCCGTATGAGACTTCCACATATCCACGACGACCAACGAGGCTATCGATAACAATACCATACTATCAAAGCATGATATTCATAAAGAGCAAAGCCCCTCCCAATCTCTATCCTTACCCCGTCCCTGTTCACATCAGTTACACAAGAACGGTATACTCCGTTCGTAACGCAACCAGCCGTGTAACGACATCGTAGAAAAAGTAATCGATGGCAATGTAAGCTTGGAACAATGGAGTGAACTTGGATCACAGTGAGGTCGTCAATAGGTAGGCAAGACTTAGGTTGTGTCTCATATGTGGAGAAATAGAACTGCACTTTGCAGTTGGAATATAGCAAATTTCCTGCGCGTTTCCACCTGTGTGCAAATTCCTTCTGGGCCGTATCGTCACATCGTAGTAGGTATAAGGTGATTGCGAAAAGTTGCAGGACCGCAAACAGTATCTTCACGTAACCAAAATATATATTCAGGGGCGGCTTTGTGGCTTGCCGTCAACCATCAAGAATTCATCACAATAGCCCAGATTTTGTAAAATCCTATACTGTACAATAGTTTCATCATTCCGATTTACACACATCTCATAATTATTGTATTTTTTACTCAACAAGGCCTCTTGGTGTTGGCTTTGGCCTTACCAATACCTCTCAAAAGTCCAGGCTAGACCCGAGAATGTAAATAAATACCTATAGCAAATTAATGATTATTATTATTAAATTTTATTGTTTTTAGTAATATTATTTTTTATTAAATTATTTAGTAATGTTTTTTTTTGTTCTAATATTTTTAAATGACCAAAATAAATGGGAAAATCTTGTTATCCTATTTTTTTGGTCATAATAAAAAATACAAAAACAGAAATTTGTTCTAAATATTTGGTATATTAACTTGGCAAAATAACCGAAGCACATTTTTCAAAAGTAGACAGTAAATAATTTCTTTATTAAAAAAACATCAATATAATGTGTCAGGGAGATAGCGGCGCGCTATATTCTACAGGCCATATATTTTATCCGCGAGGACCTATTGGCTTCTGGTTCTACTAAGATTGTTATAAGGTGTTGGTCTTCCTTTGAATTAATTAAATAAATATTCGCAAGATTATATCGCAAAGAGCAATGGTTTTCACCCAATACATTTAATGAAGCGATTAGCTCACGGGTACCGGACATTGACACGCACACGCCTTATCCCTTATTGCCTGGACCTTCTGCCGACTACTGATTCAGACCGCTATTCCGTGTCGGTTTTTTCATCACTAAGTAATTCGGACCACTGCTTGTGACAATACATATTATGTATCTGCAGGCGCGGATCCAGCCCTAAAAAAAGGTTGTGGTCACAGCCACCCGAAAATCGGGCAAGTGCGAGTCAGCGTATGAACCTTGCTCGTGCATGATCGATATAGTGCATTCCTCTAAAGGAAATGTTTATAAAAAATTCTATGACGGCCTGACCAAGATTTTGTACAGTGTATCGTTGTTTCACGCGGGTAAAGCTGTGGGGCGTCATTAGGCATAGGCACTTATTAGGGTTGTGGGCGTGCCCATCGTGCCCACAACGGTGGATTGTGAGTTGCACTACCAGATACAGTAGTACAACTCACAATTCTAAACCAGTAAAGGATACTAAAGTAGAGAAACCATAATTGTGGTGGGTGACATAGCATCTTTACATTGTTTGACTGGCTTCTTCAACTCAAGTTGAAAATCTGTCTACATCACCGAACGGTGCGTTCCGACCGCTTAACTCAATAATCAATTTCTCATCTAGACCAATACGATACAGTGTTTACGGTGTTTGGACCAATACGGTCGGACGCTGTGCCAAAATGCCTGCCCCATCAGTTATAAAAACCTGACAGAAAAAAAAGAGCAACTATCTTCAAAGATCACAATAATTCGTGTAGGCGTCGCCAATAACGCACCTGCGTCAAATGTATAACCTGTCAAAGACAACGCCTCGTTATACCTCACTTTATCTCGAAGGCCGAAGAAATATCGCTTACAAGAAAATATTATCTTAAAACGACCAGGATAACTAGAAACCCCGGCTTCTTCAACTTGATTGAAGTAAACAGTATACTGTTCGCATTTAAGGAGCTTGTCACACTGGTCCTATTATGAAGTTTGACTATCTACCTGATGTGATGATAAGTGAGATAAGTTACCAAAATTGTGCGAGCATCAGGTAGGTTGTAAGGAATTGAATAAAGATTGGAAAGAGCCTTATTCACGGTTGACATTTTTATTGAATAAGATATCTATTACCCCAACTTGAAAATGCCAGTGTTTCTTAGGCCTTTGTTCCTTAAAATAAAACATGCTTACTTTACAAATAACAAAACAAAACCTTATATATAACAATATTACAAATAATATTTTACACTGGTGTTAAATGGAAGTGCATTTTTCAATTAGAGTCATCTATCTTAAAAGTGTTACAACGGTTAAATAAAAATCGATTGTGAAAGCGACTACAACACTACACATCGTATTGTAGTACGTCATTTAATCGCTAGATGTCTCTATAACAAAAAGTACAATATTATTCGGCCACAAAGCGCGCAACGTAGAAAAAACATATTTCCATATTATACCTATTATGATCCTTGGTAGTATTATCCAAAATATGCCCTCAGATGTTACCTATTAAAATCGTTTCTTTGGTAAATAATTTTCTATTTACTTATTTAGATTAGAGAATACAAAGTAGGTAGGTATCCGACGCCTGTTTCTTATAAGATCAA
Source organism: Agriopis leucophaearia (assembly GCA_949125355.1). Lineage (NCBI taxonomy): Eukaryota > Metazoa > Arthropoda > Insecta > Lepidoptera > Geometridae > Agriopis > Agriopis leucophaearia. The sequence continues at coordinate 9,416,940 of OX421276.1, read as the reverse complement.
TAAGTAAACATTACAAAAAAGTCACCTTTGTTCAACATAGTTCAAAATTTAAATGCATACCTACATAAGACTGGCCCTCACTTAATAAAGTTAATTAAGCGAGACCGAAACATACCTACTTAGATTTTCTGTAGGTAGGTAGGTATATAAATCTTATCTTATTAGACTTCCGCCACAGCTTTTTTTTATTATTTTTTTATATAGAATAGATCTACGTTTGGCCGCCCACTCGCCTGATGGTAAGCGACGGTGTGGCCGAGGATGGAACACGTTGATCTAGAAGAAATCTATTCACTCTAGCCTTGAAGATGCCCAGATTGTAGTTCTCAGGAAACAAGGAGAACGGCAGGGAATTCCATTCTTGGGCGGTACGTATCATAAAAGACGACCCAAATCGTTGTGTACGAATCTTTGGAATTTCCACGAGGAAGGGGTGATAGTGTGTAGTCCTTCTACTTGTCCTGTAGTAAAAGGGGGAGGGTGGAATAAGGTCATGAAGCTCTTGCGCACACTCACCGAAATATATCCGGTAGAATATAGACAGACAAGCTACTTTACGGCGATGCTCGAGGCTTTGTAATTTTTGGGCGACTAGTTTGCTGTCACCAATCAGCCTCATAGCACGCCGGTCTACCGAATCCAAAGCTTCCAGCTGGTATTTGGCTGCACCGTCGAATAGGTGGTAGCAGTACTCAACACACGATCGGACTTGTGCTTGATACAAGTGAAGCAACTGCCCCGGTGAGAAGTACCGCCTGACCTTATTGAGGATGCCTAATTTTTTACTAGCCAGTTTAGCTTTAGACTCGAGGTAGGCCCCAAAGTTCAGCGTAGGCGTTAGGGTAATTCCTAGTAGCTCTAGATGGTCTGCCAGAGGTATGGATACATCCTGGAAAGTAGGATACAAAGGAAACTGACTCTTTTTGGCGGAGAAAAGACAAGCTTGGGTCTTGTTGGCGTTGAATTTGACGAGATTCTCGTCACCCCAGTCGGAAACAACTTTCAGAGCTTGATTCATACGCTCTACCATGCCTTCTCTCAACGCCTGAATTTCCGCTTTCAGCTTCCGTCCATGTTAATTGATATTTAACATCCATCATCATCATCATCAAGGGACTTATCTACAAAAGTGTTGTCCGACCGGTGCTTCTTTATGGTAGCGAGACATGGCCCGCCCTGCAGCGTCATGTCCAACAGCTTCGCGTCACCGAAATGAAAATGCTGCGATGGATGTGCGGCGTTACGCGTATGGATCGTATTCGTAACGAGCACATCCGTGGCAGCCTCGGAGTACGGGACATAGCGGATAAGCTTCAGGAAAGTCGCCTGAGGTGGATGGGTCATGTTCTCCGCAGACCGGTGGAGTACGTCGGCAATCAACTCTTGGACCTTGAGCTCCCTGGAATAAGACCTCGTGACCGACCAAAGTGACGATGGATTAACGTCGTAAAAGATGACATGAGAGCCAATAAACTCACCAAGGATGATGCTAACGACCGTGCGAAATGGAAGAACCATAGAAGGAAAGCGGACCCCGGCCCGTGCCGGGACACACGCTAAGCAGAAAAAAAAATACAGACGTATCGAACTTGGCTGACGAACCGCCGTCTGACCAACGGCAGAGAAAGAGTGAGAATATAATTTCCCCTCTCTTTTTCTCTCGTTGGTTGACGTGGTTGACCGCAGTCATGTTGACGTGTGTGTTACGGGTCTTATATTTCAACTTGATACCTACACGTGTTCCTAAGGAAAGGGATCTTGACAGACAGACAGACGGACAACAAAGTGATCCTACAAGGGTTCCGTTTCTTCCTTTTGAGGTACGGAACCCTAAAAACACGAAAAAAGTTGTTCGCACTGTTGGTCATTATAATTCAGTATTTTATCGTAGCAAGACAATATGAACTGTACGAGTCGTTAACTTCACAATAATGGACAAAGAAATTAAACCGATATGCGTCATTTACTTAAAAAGAATATTGTCTTAGTTAATACCAAGTTGTTTAACATCTGCTTCTTTAAAGGGTGTCGTTTGTCAAATTTTATTGGAATTACCTTGGTGTTTATGACAAGGCCCATTGATGAAACCAGCTACCGTGTCCCTAAGTATTGTTTACTTTACTGACCAACTAGCAGAGCTTCGCGGTTTCACCCGCATTCCTACAGGAACCATGAACTTTTACGGGAAAAAAATTTGGTACCTAATCCAAGGTATAAGTTACATTCATACCTAATGTCATCCAAATCCGTTCAGCCGTTGTTTGCTGACAAACGGAGTTGATTGCTGAAAAATATACACACCGCAAAAGAAACCGCATCTAAAAGAACCTAAAAGAGACCGCAAGAAAACGCTGGATGCAGGCCGCTTCCAACCAGCGCTTTTGGAGATCGATGGGGGAGGCCTATGTCCACCAGTGGACGTCCTATGGCTGAAATGATGTTGATGAAAAATACACACATACTTTCACATTATAATATTAGTGTGATCAGTGTGACTAAAATAAAGGAAAAAAAAAAATATATAACGAAGGAAAGGAATCGATAATTTTCCACTCTGCTGAATATAGGCATAGGCCATACTTTCCGATTCTGTCGTCTTGTGCCAGCGAGCCAATTACAGAAAATATTTTTTGTTTAAATTGCAACTGTGACTTGGAGTTCGAGGCGTTGACATAAATAGGAATGTTCAATCATATATCTGTCACATAACCTGGCGACAGAGTTTCCTTTTCATTTCCGTTCTATTTCTTTTCTGTGGTGCCAATCACCTTCACTTACTTTCCTGCAGCCAAAGTTCATATTTCCTGACTTTTTTTCACAATTGACAGGCTGCCTAGTCTGTCAACTATTTATTAGATTTATTTTGTAAATCCACCCCTTTTACGACCATCCAACGTTTATCCTAAAACAATAAGGCGCACTCACCCGGCGCCGTGCATGGCAGACTGTTAAAGTAATTTCCTTTACGACACGGGCCGTAGAAAAAAATGGGGGAAAAAAATCACACCCACCTGGGCAACCACGTGGCAAGGGTCTTCCGGTGTCTTTCCCTTTAAATATGCTGCTAGTTTCTAACTTGAAAAATGAAGTAACGTATAATATAGGTATGTTGTATTCATGCTAACTGTGTGATTGACTGATAATGAGGTCGTGATCTTTTGGGAGAATGTTGGGAGGCATCCCTTTGCTAAGCCGAAGATCCAGCTAGGTGGCGTGCCTTGGGAGAGGGTGACAAAATTTAGAGATAAGTAATTTATTTTTTTAAGACGGTTTGTTTGGTGAATAGATGCTGGGTTACTGTGAAGACCCGTCTTCTTCAGTTTTCCAATAAGTATTTCAAACCACTGCAAGTAGGTAATTTGACTACAGGTACTTATAAACTAAATAAATAACGAGTCATGGTATTTTTTAACTGACTTCCAAAAAGTGGGAGGTTATCAATTCGACTGTATTTTATTTTTTATTTTTGTTACCTCAGAACTTTCGACTGGGTTAACCGATTGTGATGATTCTTCTTTATTTAAAAGCTGGTGCTTTTTGTGTGTTCCCATATTAATTTGGTCCAGATCTGTCATTTTTATGAAGTTGTTTTTTTATATTGATAATTATTTCACAAAGCTTAGCAAGATAAATTACGTGTTACTTCCGAGCGTTTCTTTCTCCATACCAAAACGTTGTAACTCCTACAGAAATGAAAGCCCAAGTCATTCTTAACATGAGAAACTAAATTTACCGGTTATTTTCTTTATAATTTAATAACCGACACGTGTCGGATGCCAATTGTCGGTGGTCAGGAACTGTGACGTACTGTTCTATTAATATTGTTAGGGTAATGCTGGCAGGAGAGTTCTGGTGTAACAGGATGTTGGAGAATTTAATTTCAATGCTTCGCTTGTTGTTACTTTGGTCAGACATAGTGAAAGAAAGCCTTATTTTACCAACCCGTAGAGTGTATGCGCCCGAGTATGTATAGGTCGGGGAAAAAGTTTCTTCGTATTTTTTAAACAAATTCAAGACATATTTTTTTCAAGTTTAATTACATTTAATTATAATATATATGTGCCATTTTGTTCGATAACTTGTTGCCATCTTGTAGGTAGTGACATGATCCCGTTGCTGTAGAATTTTTGGGACATCTGATCAAAAAAAATGCAACAAGTAGTTTTGACAGTCCTCTCTTGATGTTAATCTAACACTACCCAAAGAATTCTGAAGAGATCGAAACAGGTGGAAATCTGAGGGTGCAAGGTCTGGGCTATATGGTGGATGCATTAACACTTCCCAACCAAGCTCTCTAAATTTTTGCTGAGTGGCCAAAGATGTGTGCGGTCTGGCGTTATCATGATGAAAGACCACACTCTTTCTGTTGATCAATTCCGGCCGTTTTTTCTCAATTTCTTGTTTGAGTCTCATCTGCTGTTGGCAGTAGAGATCCGAATCGATGGTTTTGCCCGGCGGTAAAAGCTCATAATGAACGATGCCCTGCCAATCCCACCATACACACAGCATCACCTTATTACGTGTTAATCCGGGTTTCGCTACAGTCTGTGGTGCTTCACTGCCCTTTGACCATGATCTTTTGCGCACATTCTTGTCGTAGGTGATCCATTTTTCATCACCAGTGATCAATCTTTTCAAAAACGGTTCGGTTTCGTTACGTTTCAATAGAGAATCGCAAATGAGTACACGATTCATTTGGTTTCTTTCAGTGAGCTCGTGTGGCACCCAAATATCGAGTTTTTTGTATACCCAGTTTTTTTCAAATGGGTCAAAACTGTTTTGTGGTCAATCCCCAGTTCTTCAGCTACGTCGTAACTACTAATATGCCGATCTTGGTCCACTTTTTCAGAAATGGCATCGACTTTATCCGTAACAGGGCGACCAGAGCGAGCTGCATCTTTGACATCAAAATTCCCGGACTGAAAACGCTTGAACCAACATTGTGCTACTCTTGATGACACTGCATTAGGTCCATAAACGTCACAAATTTTATTCGCGGCGTGTGTCGCATTTTTCCCTTTTTTGTTATAAAATTTCACAATATATCGAATTTGTTCGTTAGATTCACTCATTTTATCGAACAAAAAAACAATTGAAAAATGGCGGGAAATTGCTTTTTACGTTTTGTATTCCTTTTTTAAAATGTCATATTTTTAATGGTATCAAAACCAGCCAGATACAAACAGTACAACGGATAAGATTTTTACTACAACTTTATACATACAAAATACGAAAAGACTTTTTCCCCGACCTATTATTTCATTTGGCTAAAATGTGGATTTTGCCGAATTTTCTGATTCTGAAAGAAAAATTATATTCGGTTTTTTTGGTCAAAAACTCGCGTGTTCATCTACCATGATTCATCATAATCAGCCAGTAGATGTCAGCCTTCCATCTGCACCTACAGGAAACCCGCGAATCTCACGATGTCGTCGGTCCATCTAGTGGGCGGCTTACTTACGCTGCGTCTTCCGGTTCGTGGTCTCATCTCAAGCAACCGAAGATTAAATCAAAATACCTAATTGTATTTATAAATAGGAATGATTGTAATATCTATATGAACAAAATGGTCTTTAATTTATTTATTCTCCCACACAGTGATTTTATATCTTCAAATACGTTAGCGAGCGATATAGCAGCGCGCTTTGATCTAAATCATACATATTTCACCAAACTTTGGTATCGGTGTATAATCTATGATAATAAATGGAATTTATGTTCGCTCTGTATCAATTTTTTGTCTACCTAAAAGGGTTTAAAAACGTCAGGTATTGTTAACTGGAGTAGCGCATTGTTGAAATTGTCGCGTCTCTTTTATTTACGGTAATGTGCGATTAATCACGCGACATTAAATTTTATTTCACTCTCAAACTGTCACTTTGCAATGGCTTTTGATGTGATGTATAAAATCACATTAAATGTTCGATGGAAATGTTTTAATATGTAATGTAGACTAAATAATAGACAGATCGAGACTAGGTACCTACTAGAAAAAAGAAACGCATATATAGGTAGTAATTAACATGCTTATTTTATTAATCTATATATACGCTTAAAGATATTTAAAAAAAATCACTTGACCACCTACGAAGAAGGCAACACAAGCGCCACACTAGTCTACTTCTAACCACAAAAACTCGATCAATTTGCAGAGCAATAAATCCATTGACGCGGAAACCGACGAAATATTTTTTCACTATCCCTTGTTAGGTCTTTCATACGTAACGGGTTACGTGCTCTCGCAAATCAAACAGAGCTTTGTTTTTTTTGGGCTGCGATATCCATCCATGCCGATGAATATAATACTAGAAATCAACTTTTTTTGTTTGGACTTACGATCGTACTTGTCGTGTTTTGCATGGGGCTCACAGATTTTTTTTGTTCCCTGCTCTTTTCTGTATACAGAACAAAAAAATCTGTCTCGTACCATGTTTGAAAAAAAAAACCGGCCAAGTTCGAGTCGGACTCGCGCACGAAGGGTTTTGTACCATTATCTATTAAAACGGCATAAAACATGTCTTTTGTATGGGATCACCCTTAAATATTTATTTTATTCTGTTTTTAGTATTTGTTGTTATAGCGGCAACAGTTTTTTTTTGTTACTGGGTAACGAGATGAGCGAAGTCGCTCGCCTTATGGCTCTTCACGCTTGCCCATACCAGCTCAACGCCACTCAGAATTTTGAACTTCAACAGTTCAAAATCCTGGATGGCAATGCACTGCGCTCGTCACCCCGAGATATAAGATGTCAAATCTCTGTGTGCCCTGTAATTTCGCTGGAAACATTGCCCTTTAATCCGGAACACAGTAGTGTTTGCACACTACTGTTTGGCAGTTGAATAACTGGCAAAGGTGTGGTACTTCCCCAGGCGGACCCCTGCAAAAGAGTCCTACCACTACAAAAAATACGTCAACTGTGAGAATTTCAACTGTCTAACTATCACGGTTCATGAGATACAGCCTGGTGACAGACGGATGGACAGCGGAGTCTTACGGCCGTTCTCAATAACTTACTATCATTTAACTGGAGGTTGCTATCTCAGATAAACAGTTAAAGTTACGCTTACTGTTACTGCTGTTTCAATATCATAAAAGACGAATGCCTATCTGAGATAAAGGATAGATAACTACCCCTAACTTAGATAGGTGCATCCCTCCGAAGCGTTTTGATTTTGCGTCTAGAACGAATGACGTCTTGTTATAAAATAATGATATTAGGTAATTTTATGGTCTTATGTACTTAATAATAACATTCTATGTGTATTTTTATAATTAATTATACATAAAAGCCTACCTTAGGACCATAATGTATTAATTATAGTATAAAAAGTTCATAACTCCTGGTCGAACTATACTGTAAACGAAACGCAGCGATGACGTTTGACGAGACTTCACTGTCATGCTCTTCTCCGTCAAATCAAATAAATATAACCTTGAAATCTCGCGGTAAAAGTCCTAAGTCCTTGCAATTTTAATAAATTTTGTTGTATTCGTTTTTATTTTTCTGTGTGTAATAAACAATGGCTCAACAAAGCGCAACCGTAAGTATTGCAGTCTACTTTTTAATAGATAAAAATTTAAACCAAAGCTCAATAAAAGATGGTTTGTTTGCCTGCCACAAATTGGCGCCATAATATGTTTATGCTCACAAATAAACTTAATTTCAGATGAAAGCAAGGCCTTTAGACAAAGACGAAGTCGTGCTTTTGTTAGATTTTATATCGAAGCAGGATATTCTAACAACAAAAGCCACGAATGCCACCAACAACAGACTTAAAGATGTCGCGTGGAAAACAATATCCGAAGAGTTTAGTGCACATTTGGGAGAAACTCGGCGCCCTGAACAATTACGCCTAAAATGGGAAAATTTAAAGAAAGCTGCGAGGAAACGGTCTGCAGCTATAAGGCAGAACAATTTAAAGGTATATAGGTATAATAACGTAATTGTATAAGTAGGTACTTCATTACAAAATTTACCACCTTGCTAACAGGTAATTTATCTTTTGCAGACTGGAGGTGGTAAATTGTATATACCACCAGATGACGTCCTAGATCGTGTGGCATCTATGTTAGGTGCCACATGCAGTGGATTTACTGTGGAGTTTGGTGGCGACAGGGAGGAACATGTCATTCAAACTGACGATGCTGCAGAAGCTACACTGCCAGCAGATTTACAGCCCGAGCCAACACACATTAAGGATGCCAATGTTTTCTTGGTCACGGGTGATTGTAGCACAAATTGTGGTGTTGGTAGAAGTGGTGGTGGGACACTAATAAGTGCGCCTAATTACACACCCAAAACATTAATTTTCAACACACCAAATAACTCATGTAAGTTTTAATTGCGTATTTTAATAAGCAAAAGTAAGGCTACTCTCGTATTTATAAATTACTAAGCATAAAAGTCTTTGCCCACTGCTGCATACTGCATAGCATAAAAGCACAGCAGCCCTAACCTGACCGTGTTATACCTGTGTACAAGACATTGAGTGACTGTACTGTACCAGTATACAATGCATTTAGTAGTAATTTCTCCGAGTGTATGGTCCTGGTTCTATTCGCTAGTTCATATCAATTCAACACTGCCCTTAGAATGGGAACATTCCACAGTATACACTTGCAAATTGGCCTACACATATTATCGGCTTTAGGGCACTATTCTTTACAATGTGGTATGGTGGTGGTGGTTGTGGTGCTAAACTTAATTTTTTACAGTAAATAAGCGACGGAAGCTGGCTGAGGAGGGGCTCAAAGCCGAAAAAGAAAAAAACATGGCATTGGCTGCTTATTTTCGGGCCAAGACAGAAAAAGTAGAATTAGAAAATATAAAATTAAAATATGAAATCGAGATATTAAAAAAAAGTACATAAGTGCTCTAATGTACTAGTTACAGTAATAAATAAATTTCTTTTTATTTTATGTATTAATTCGTTTTTATTTTCAACCCAGTGCTACAATTAATTACAAGGCTAGTTTAGATACTTATTGTTCTGTTTCATATTTCTTTAAACTAATCTATTAACACTTATAATATTACTTTCTTCAATGTTATATTAATGGTTGACCCTGCAGCTTTACATTAGGAATCATACTCATATAATTATCTTTCTGAGGTATAGGTATACTTAAATCCACTAATAAGTCTATAAGTAATTTATTGGTAAAATGGCAATTTACAAGTCATTGGAATTTCTCTTAAGTGAGAAAATAGAGCATAATAATTAAAGATTTATATAAAATTATAATAATAATAAAACATGACAAAGAAATTGTAAAAATTATATGTCAAATTTATAAAGTTCTTTAAAATTATAAAACGACTGCTCGATGAGCAATTTTTTTAACCTATTTTTGTACGCTTGCATACTCGTGGCTGCCGTTATTTCTTCAGGTAAGTGGTTATAAACGGTAATATAAGCTAAACTAAGTTTCATTTAAATCTGTTCAGGCTTCATGCAGTTTAGTAGAAGAATAATGAAACATGATGTATTCTATAGGGTAGGTGTAATGGCCCTATTCCATTACAATTTTTGTGTGGCTGAAAATAGAGTAGAGTAACAGAAAAGTACACAAGTGCATTATAAAATATTTGTTTTTTTTCTTTATAACTGAATAATTAAAGATTAAATGAGTAATTATCAATCAGAGTTCGCCTTTCTGATTGATTATGCTGACCTAAACTCTCTACATTACAACTAACTTCCTCAGCGTTAGGGCTACTGGATGATTCAGGAGGAACATCTACTTCAGGGTCCACTTCCAGAACTCTATGCAACATGCAGATGTTGTGCAATACAGAGGTGGCTATAATAACAGCTTGTGTTGTGTCCAAAGCTAGGCGGAGCTTCAAGGATAGCACAGGGAAGCGTCTTTTCCAAACACCAAAACATCTGTAAATGCCAAAAAAATCATTTAAATTTTTGGCAGTTCTCTAAATATTAGACAACCTAACCTTGTTGTTAGATTATTGTCTATCATTTAGATATTTCATTTACCTTTCTATAGGATTCCTTGTCAGCACATGTGCATCATTATAACGATGTTCATTAGAAGATGATGGGCTAAGCACTGGTGTCAACAGATATGAACTGCAAGGATATGCACTGTCACCAATCAGCCACCTGTTACCGAACACTCCATCTTCACATTGCACTGAAAATTGACACATTTAACATCAATCACTGTACTATTATATTATATTCTTACTAAAATATCAAAAGAAAAGCATAGGTGCAAGGGCGTAGTCATACCCAGGTACAGGCAGTGTATGGGTAAGTGCTTGTTCCGAGTGCTCCCGAACAGAATAAATAGTAAATAATAATTTTAAGCAATGATTAACTTCCCCCATTGGCCTCCTCAGAATAAAATCCTGGCTACGCCCTTGCATAGGTACATACAATGTCTAGCAAAATCGAAACAGGTCAAAAAATTTAATAGTAGTTACCTTTTAGCAAAGAGTTGTTAAATATAGTTGCATCATGAGAAGATCCCGGCCAGCGAGCAACAACATTCATAAATAACAGGTCTGCATTGCACACTCCTTGGACATTAATAGAAAAATAGCCTTTTCTATTTCTAAATTCTTCTCCTATATTTGAATCTGAAAAGAATTTTACAAAGTTTATCATTTATATGTATCTATGCAGGCACCTACTGTTAGACTTCATGATATTTGTTAAATTTTCATGAGTTGCAATGATGAATACATGATGAATAAGGCTATATTGGAAAACCAATTAGGTAAGTATATAAGTTCCTACTACTCAAGCAAATCCTTTATGTTTACAGTAGGCAGTTACTCATATTTCTATTTCTTAATTAATAAGCAGATAGTTATGTAGGTAGGTACTAACTTGGTGACTGTATAGAAACATGTGTGCAGTCAACTGCACCAAGAACCCTCGGGAATCCAGCGATTGCATGAAACCCAGTTTGTGTGTTTTCTAGCACTTTCACATATTGAGGATATAAGCCAGCTATTGCTCGGGATACATCACGCACAATTCGGCTGGCTGATGATATTGATATACCAACAAAGTCCGCTACTGATATCAGCATTGTTCCCAGTGCATAAAATCTCAATGCTAATAATAACTGGTGTAACGGGGATATACCATGATTCCTGGAATGGTAAAGTTATTTCAGTTTAATTTAGTATTAGACCTCTGTTGGTGTAAATAAACAAAGTAGGTATTTGCAAAAATAACATGCTGCTAACATAGGTAAACTATAAAACTTACCGGGAAGAAGTTACTCTCAATGCTGGAGTTATTTCCAACAATAATTGGTTTACCGTTGTTTTATTTATTCGGAATCTATACACAAATTCAGAATTCGACAGTTCACTTTCGTAATTAATACGAGCGTTTACTCTACGATTTTCTAACCCCAATTCTGCAATAACTATATTTGAATTAAATTCGCCGGCATCATGTAATTCGTTATCACTGTCGTCACTGAACAAATCCATTTCTAAGTATACTTTTTGGCTTGAAATATGCAAAACCGTATTTAGATTCAGCTATCCTTTGATTATCTTCCGAAATTGAGAGATAGCCAAAAACTGTAACTGTCTGTCATTTGAGCTACTGACAGTAACCTACAAAACGACTCTGAAATGCTATGTTGTTTTTTTTGTATGAAACAACCTATCTACGGTAAGGGATCAACCCTCTGACAGATAGATAACCATCACAGATAGGACACTCCTATCTATCTTAGTTTATAGAAATGCAGATAGCTAACGCTAGTAGCCATTTTAACTGTCAGTTATGAGTAAGTAAGTTATTGAGAACGGCCGTTAGTAATTGGGTCCCGTTTTACCCTTAGGGTACGGAACCCTAATAAAAAACATCCATACTTTACGAGCATATAGAGTCCCAGAGAGCCTAAAAACAATTAATGGACTTCGGACTTAGTGAGCATATTTTAGGCTACTTTATTAAGCTTTATAAGTTTCTAGCCAACTAACTAAAAGTTCTAGGTTTATGTGAGTTCTGAAGCAATCAATAAACGTTTTCAACTTTTAATTACACTTCGTGCTTATGTTATTTCAGTATCCCGGAGTTTTAAATTACCCTCTGCTTGATAACTAATAGCAAAGATATTGAAAACAATATATTATTAAATAAATAAATATCTGGGACATTATTGCACACACGGTCATCTAACCCCAAACTAAGCAAAGCTTGTAATATGGCTGCCAGAGACTGATATATATACATATATATTTTTAAATACATACTTAGATAGATATTAACACCCAGACATAGAACAAACATAAATGTTCATCACACAAATGTTTGTCCTAGATGGGAATCGAACCCACGCCCCCAAGCACAGAAGTTAGGTTCACTACCAACTGAGCCACCGGGGCAGTCATTATGTCAGCATCGTTAAAACCATTGTAACTTTTTCTAATCTTTGCATTTAGAACATGGGCATATAAAGAGCCCTTCCTCGGGCTCCGGATCCTAATTATTAGTAGAAGTTAAAAAGTATCGTTCGCGCAAAACTTTATGAGCCCTCTGAAGTTAGGCCCAGTGGCTGCGCAGTACGCATATTATAGGTATCCGAGGGACTTTACAGGGCGTCGGGGAGGCCTCGCGCCTAACTTCAGAGGGTCATAAAGTTTTGCGCGAACGATAACAGGTGCTCGATTTTTGAATTGCTTGTATGATATTCGCACGAAAATATCATGCAAAATCATGCGAAATGCGGCCAATGCAGCCTTTCGAACGAAATCCCCAACAAAAGTCGCATTTTTTTCCGTACCCAAAGGGTAAAACGGGACCCTATTACTAAGGCTCCGCTGCCCGTTCGTCTGTCCGTCTGTCCGTCCGTCCGTCCGTCAGTGGTTTCCATTCGAATTTGCTTTCTATCAATACAACATAATTATTTCCTTTCACATGATATTTTCGTAAAAAAATCGAGCTCCTTGTGGGCATTTTGAAAAATCCGTGGTTAAAAAGATCCATCAGTCAGTAACGTGATATTAGTTAGTGCGGTAAATCCAGAGCTAATCTTCTATAATAAATGTTTATTTTCTTTGTTCAATGTGTACAGCATAGTTTTATTGATTTGAGTAAAACAAAGCAAAATAATAAAGCGAATGTCAGTACTCAATTATAAAAAAAAGTTGATAATCGTGTAGCATGCGAATACAAAAAAAAACTTCACAAAATGCTTTTGTGTAGTTTTCGCGCCTCTTGATATTATAGAGTTATTGTTTGCTATAAATGAGTGTGAATTAACATAAGCAGAGTTTTTTTTCCTGAGAGTAGGTATTTTGGGCGCCACAAGTCTTGGGCATCTTGTCAAATCATGTATCGTAAAATTCGTGAACCGTATGTTCAAGGACGATCACCCTATTATTTCATTAAGATTTTTGTGTTTTTATTTTAATTTACTTTCTGTGTGATTTTTTTTAATGATTTTTTTTGATTATGATAGAGTCGAAGATCTACCTTTTCGGTCGCGATCTTTTTTGCCTCAGCACCTAAAATTTTTGGAATGAGCTGAACCTGTGGTATTTACCAGTAACTATAACCTGGGGATGGAAAGTTCTCCGAAACTTTTAGAGGCAACGTATATCGTGATATCCCAGCCTGGTCCAAGCCTAGGTACTGCAGTCATGCATAAGGGACATTGTAGGTACCTATACAAAATTATAAGAAAAACGTAATTAGGAGTAGGAATGGCCAAATATATTCTCTGCGCGAGGAAAAGCCAGCTTACTTATCACCGACAGCGCTGAATATTCAAGGGGAGAGGTTAAAAAAATTTGGGCATGGACCAAAAGTTTGTGAATGTGTGTGTGAATAAATATGTGTCATACTTGTGCAGCTTGCTATTTCCTGCGGCCTTCACCGCGACTTTTGCCCTTTGAATCGTCCTGCTGCGAGAAGGGACTGACGTATCGACGCATGTAGCATCCCAAACGAAAGCCTTATCCCTTTCCCAGGAGATCTAGGCTAGGCAATTAGGGTGCTTGCCGTCATCTCCAACTATCCATAGCGGATCCAGTAGATCTTGACTTTCCACCGTTTTTATCGACAAAGCTAGAATATGGATACGTTTGTATTTTTCTCGCGGAAAAAATGGCGAAAAGACCATCTGTCCACGGCCCGTGTTACGCCTGCAGGACATATGGGATGTTGATGATGGCAAGCACCCTCAGAAATCTTTTATGAAGTCGCGGTGGTACAAGACTAGTATAATGGCACTTTGTTAGTAGAAGAGTTCATAAAATTTATTTTTAAAATTTAGTAGCGTACTTACATCGTACCAAGGACGATCATATAGAAGCAAGTCTAGTTCTAGTTAAAATCATCCTTGATCGTACCAACCCAACAGTCAAGCCAGCAGACATCCAACTGAACAGAAAAAAACTTTTCAACAATATTTTACAATACAATTAAGCCAGCAGTCATCCAAAAGAGCACTAGAAATATTTCGAAAAATATTAAAAATATTTTACAATAAAGCAACGAACAATAAAGCCATATTTTTCACATTGACACATATTTTTCCATACGTCACCCAGACAACAACAAATGTCAAAATGTAAATTAGTTTTTTATTCATTATTCAAATATGATGCGCGCACGCATCATTGTTATTTAGATTTTATTCGGAATTCATTCATTTCATGCAATGAACGAACGGTTCCAACGATTTTGTTGCCCGCCAATGTTTACATTTTACTGTTTTAATATTGTAGAAACAAGTAATAAAATGCTGGTTTATGGTAAAGTTATGCCATTTTGATTACCACCTACCTGAAAAACAGCAATTTTGAATTGCCTACCTAATTCGAATTGAAGCTATTGGCTTCATTGTTGTGAGTCATTGAAGTATTTTGAATATTGTAATCAAACTTTGATTGTGTTTTTGATATAATATTATGTAGACGGGTAAAGTCTTTCCCCATATACAGGGTCACGCATATAGACTGTACTAATCCGAAAGGAGGTCATATTGTAATCATCATTATGAACAACTTTTATTTACTATGGGAACAACTCTGAAAACGCGAAACACTATAGTCCTTTAAATGTAGCTTGATTGAAACGACAGCTGACGACATTTCAGGGCATGTCTTTGTAATAACGTCTGGCGAATTGCATTTACTTGTAACACAAAGATCACTGGTTTTCTGCGTCTTAAACTATTATGAACTACAAGTGCTGTACATATAAATAGTAAAAATATATTTGAATTTTAAAACGGAACTGCATTTAGTGTGGATTATCACAATACAATAGCCATATTTTTCCATTCTGTCATAACAAGGTTACGTCAACTTGACAAAAAATTTAGGGACGTGGTAAATCGATAAACGTAAAATCGATCGTTTTATTTTGCTGTGTGAATTAAATAGTTTTTTTTTTGTTTTATCAGAATTTCCTCTGCGTACTATCGAAATACAAAACTCGTACAGATAATGTACAATTTTTTTGTAAACCTAGATTTCTTTTGTATATAGTATAATATCGAATTACTAGCAACTGTCTTAGTAAATTTTACGGAACGAAGCATCTTTATCCAAAGACTAACTACTAGAATAGCATACTAGACTGACTATTGATTGAATAGCATTTATTATTAATCTGCAGGATTTCTCAAGTGACTCTAACGCTGATGATGATGATGACACTGATTTGGAATGTACACCATGAGATTAAACAATAGATTTATTTATATTACTTACAAAAAAAATTACTTGCTTTTTCTGTTTTATTTCATTATCCTAAAGTCTCATCATAATAGTACTACAGCAGAAATATAGATTGGTTTAAAAATATTATTCGTGCAAGACACTTCCATTCGATAAATAAAGACACATTATTCTCGATTTGGTCCGAATTTTCCCAGCACTAATCGAATATTTTGACATACTTCATTTCAATCAACTTACATTTAATAGACTATAAAGTCTAATTGAACTTCTCCCCCGTTTTTGAAGTTGGTTTTTGGAATGAGATATTGCAAATTTTTCATTTCTGTACATTCGCTACTATCGCTTTTCCAAACTCATTTAAAACAAGTAAATCTTCCCCTAAAATACTGCGTATATTTTAATAAAAAGAAAGATAAGGGCGCGTGCACATTGTCACCGCATGATAGATTGGTGTCATATTCAAAGTTTTCTATCCATATGTAAATACAACTCAATGATGAATGTACGTTTGTATTGTCACCACAGATCTTTAACAACATAGATCCAGCAAGCACGTCAAATTGTATAAAACTCAGTATGCTCCACTTTTGTACCAACTATGACGTTACGAGAGTAATAAGTATTTGACTGTATTAAAATATGTTTCATGCTAGTATAATCCTAGAAGATTATTATTTTGTCAAATTATTTAATTACTAAAAACTTTTTATTTATTTATTTACACCACTTGATAGCTAAAGGATCAAATAATATATGAGTACATATAATACACTCAAAGAAAATATTACTCGTAAACGTAGCTGGAACAGACATACAGACGAACTTGGCTGACGAACCACCGTCTGACCAACGGGAGAGAAAGAGTCAGAATATAATTCCCCTCTTTTTTTCTCTCGTTGGTGGACGTCAGCCATGTTGACGTGTCTTTTACGGGTCGTACACGTATTCACGAAAACACACGGCTGTGTCCACGACACAGTTACACCTATGCCACACCCTATTTTGTTAAATGAACGTCAGACGTGCTACTGGTGCTACTGTCAAGACGACGGAGATCCAACAATATTATAAGGCGTGCTAGTAGCATTGATCCAACTTGAACATTGGCACTTGGCAGGCTACAGAAAAGTAGGTGAACTTGAAGTATTTATCTTGGTAAAGATCTGTGATCGTCACGCTTCGTATTGTCAAAGGAAAAGGTGAACGTTTGAAGGGTCTAATATACGACTATAATAATACTTCCATAATGATTGATTATAATGTTGTTTTGAATGCGACATCTTAAATTGGTAACTTTCAAGTGTTATTTTGTTGTAATCTACCTACATACGAAAATTGTATCCTTTTTAAGTACCTTTTGAGTTTTGGCGTCAACGTTAAGAAATATAATATAAGGGTAATAATAAATATAAATATAAGGGCAAGTGCGAGTCGGATTCGCGCACGAAGGGTTCCGTATCATGTCTGTTGTATGGGACCCTTAAATATTAATTTTATTTTAATATTATTATTTATTTTTAAAGTGAATAATATAATTCAATATTTTGTGAATATTTCAAGCGTCTACCTGTTGCCGTTATCAATATCGAGCATTAACGAGCAAAAAAATCACGTTTGTTGTATGGGAGCCCCCTTAAATATTTATTTTATTCTGTTTTCGGAGTCTTAGTAATAGGGTTCCGTTTTTTTCATTCCAAGGGGGTCGCGACATAAATAATAGACAGTTGACATTTTCAAAGATGATGTATTTCTGTTGCCGCTATAACTAAATAACAGAATAAAATAAATATTTAAGGGGGCTTCCATACAACAGTGTTTTTTTTTTTGCCGTTTTTATAGGTAATGGTACGGAACCCTTCGTGCGCGAGTCCGATTCGCACGTGGCCGACTTTTTTTTCCTGTGCCTACGCGACCTTCTGCGACCCCATTATAGAAGCCTACCATCCGGCCATCATTGCACACTACTACAACTACTCCGTCCGCTAACGCACCTGACCCAATGTGGATCCAACACAAGAGAATGCTCTCGTGCTCTCTCGTAAGTTGACGACTTAGAGAGCTAGCGCAAGTCTGGCTCAAATATTATCCAAAAGCTCATAGTTAAATTACACCGAACGTCCGCGTCAATGACTCATGCAAAACATACGACCAACAAATAAATCTCTCCTTATCACATCCCGGGACATTCAAAATATTGCCCCATATGCATCTACGCCCCATCACTAGCACGCCTCAAAAACGTCACTACAGAGTTTTTAAAAATAAAAAGGGTTGACGCACAATGGTCGAATTACGTTACTTTTTTTGTCATAGTTTACCTTTTTGAAAACCAGTGGGTCGGTGTAAAAATGACAGCATTGAAGCAGTGATTGATGTAACTAATTAATTTTGTCGAGCGCGTGTTCGAATTTGGATACTCGAATTCGGAAATTAAAAAAACTGCACCATTGTTGTGAAGGTGACAATGGAATGCGCTTTAATTTTAAACTTTTGTATGGCACGGCAACCCTTACATTATGTGCCGACACCGACATAAGTACATCCCGACATTCCTTACATTTCCGACCGATTGTTAAGTTGGTGGTTAAATAAGGTAACTAATTCTTTCTACGGGAAGCAATCAGTTTTTCTCAAAAACAACGATCCCAGCTCCCTCATTCAGCTGTATAGATAAGTTGGTCGCACTGTAGTAAGTTGTCCGTAACTAATGTTGCCAAGTATCCAACACAGTCCGATGTCATTTTACTGTCTACTAACTTAGTCTGGTAGGTATTGGCGTATTTCCAAAATTACATCGTCCAAACAACTGTGTTGACTGAGCAAATTATCTTACTTTTACTAATAAGGCTGTTATAATTTAGGCGAAAAGATTTTCGGGCCTGTCTTATCTGAACACTGATTAAAAGAAATAAGCCTACTAATAAAAGTTTGTGTGTGTTTATGACGCAATCAGTTTGCAATGGATTTGGATGTAGAAGCTGAAGGAAGGATGGAGTTTGTGTCTAATTTGGTTTCCCAAAGTGACCACAGTAGTAGTAGTTTGGTTTCAGTTTAATGTAACAATTTAATCCAGTAATAAGTAAATATAAAACTTATCGAAAACATGATTTTTCACCACCAAAAGGGGATGGCATGGGCATGGCGCAATTTGCGACACGCGTCGAGGTCGGTCGTTTGTCAGTAACCATTCTCGTCGACGCTAGTGGTGACGAAACCGGGACAAAATAATTGTGTCCAAACAAAAATGTTACGTAAAGTTTTTCCCTCGTATTACTCTCCTCTCTTCTCAAGAATATTATGATGAAACACTTATAGAAATGCTATGAAATTGTTTACAAGCACCGCCAATGATTTTTAACCGTAACGTTGCCTATGAGGTCTTATGTTTTCACGACTAATTCGTATACGAATTGTACGAAACGAACGTGTATACGAAAACATAAGACACCATGAAGCCATGGAATAGTTACATAGATAGTTATTCCGTCTTTTGTCTTTTTCAAGCGAGTCCACAATTATGAACATAACAATAGACAAACAACGAAATACCTACTCCAAGGCGCGTTTAATAAAATAAGGGGGTTAGGATTTAAGATTGTGGCACTTTTTTTTTATTTAAGTATATTTTTTATTCTGTAATAGGCTTGCGTTTGACCGCCAACTCGCCTGATGTTAAGCGCGATGCGGTCTACGATGGAGCACGCTTGCCCAGAAGAAACCGATTCACTCGAGATTTGAAGACACCCAGATTGTAAACATCGGGGAACACCCATTCCGGCAGCGCATTCCACAGACTAGCAGTTCGCACAATAAAAGTGGAATCAAAGCGCTTCGTACGGGTTTTCGGAATGTCAACCATGAAGCGGTGTCGATTTTTCGTGCCCGCTCTGGCAGTCCGATAGAAAAATGGGGAGGAGGGAATTAGATCATGCAGATCTGATACACACTCTCCGAAATGTATCCAATAAAAAACTGATAGACTAGCAACTTTACGCCGATGCTTAAGACTAAGAAGTTTAGTCTGAACCAGGGATTCATTGCTGATGAGCCTCTTGGCGCGTCTCTCAATAAACTCCAACGCCCCAAGCTGGTACTTAGCTGATCCATCCCAAAGGTGAGAGCAGTACTCCATGCACGACCGAACTTGTGCTTGGTACAGTGTAAGCAACTGTTCCGACGTGAAGTACCGACGCACCTTCGATAGAACACCCAGCTTTTTGGCAGCCAATTGAGCCTTGTCCTCAATATAGGAGCCAAAGTTGAGGGTAGAAGACAGAGATACGCCCAAAAGCTCAAGTCGGTCTGCTGTCGGAATAGATACATCCCGGAAAGTAGGAGCCAGTTGGAATGGCGTTCTTTTTGCGGAGAACAGACACGCCTGGGTCTTAGCGGCATTGAACATGACCAGGTTGGCATCGCCCCAATCGGAGACTGTCTTAAGTGACAAGTTCATGCGCTCGACCATGGCCTCTCGGAGAGACTGGATTTGTGGTCCACTGGTTCGTGCATTGGATGTATAGCTCTCTACTACTGTGCTGTCGTCTGCGTACCCAAAGGTACCGGGCTTTAGCAGATCGTTGATGTGTAGCAGGAAGAGCGTTGCAGAGAGCAACGACCCCTGGGAGCGGACTTTGGAGCGTTTTGCGAACCTCCATTTGGCGAATGCGAATTTCAGACATTAATGTCGTGCAGCCAGGTGAAGATGGAGGAATTGCGCTACCAGCATCAAGACGCGAGAACTCCGCAAACTGAGAGGCAAATAAGTTTGCCTTCTCTTCAGCGGTGTGAGCCAGCGTCCCATCAGGTTTCAGCAGTGGAGGTAATGAGGGGCGGCAGAAATTCGCTTCGACCGATTTAGCTAGGGACCAAAACGCTTTTCTACCAGCAGGGTACGAAGCCAGTTTGTTCCCTATTCTACTAATGTGGTCAAAGCGAGCCCTCTGTAAAACCTTTTTACAGGACTTGGCAGCCTTGTTAAACGCTTTCTTCTTCTGACGTAAATCCTTTGCTTTACGGTGACGAGCATCGGACCAGGCGAGGTATGCCTCATGTTTACGTGCTTCCGCGCGACTACATTGAGGCCCAAACCATAAACGAGCTTTTCCGGACAGGGGCACGTCGGAGTATGGAATAAAGTACTCCATGGCCTGACGTATTACATCTGTCACAGCATCCGCGCAGGTCGAAGGATCACCAGAAGAAAAGCACACTGACTGCCAAGGATATGATGCAAAAAAAGACCGCATCTCATCCCAATCTGCCGACTTGTATCGCCATACCCGCCGAGTGCCTCGAGGGCAGAGATCGGGCGGGGAGTAGACAGATACAGATTTTACCAGACAATGGTCAGAGCTTCCCAGCGGTGAAGAAACTGACACTGAGTAGCGGTCTGGATCAAATATTAAAAAGTACTCTTTGGTCTGGATCGGTTGTCAGCAGAAGGTCCAAGCAATAAGGCGTGTGCGTGTCAACGTCAGGTACCCGTGTATTATGTTATCAGCGGAGTAAAAACGCGGTCAGCATACAGATATTCTCAATTTTTTTTAGTTTTCTTTTAAGGTAAAAGGGAAACAATTTTTAAACATTTCTATAGGTTGGCCGTAAATCATTATATCAAATTATTTTTAGATATCACCTTCTATAAATTTTATAAATGATTCTGATATCTGTGTATATTTTGTAGAACTTCCACTTATCATTGACTGTTTGATCGCAACACAGAACTTGTCTCACTTCCCCTGAAATTAACTCATTTTTCCTCAAAATGTTCCATTTTGAATTATGGATATCATCCCAACACTACTCATCCTCTGAGCCTCAGACTTGTTACTCAATACAATATAACCTGAGATAGGTGTTGAAAATATTGTCGCTCCTGTTTTGTCTGGAGAAATAACTATGTCCAGTTTTATCACTACGAGTACGTGGGTTGTTTGGTACAGATACAATCTTAAGTAACAAGAGTTATTCTGCAAATATATTTCGAATAACAATTATTATTTTACCTATTGAGACCCTTAATTTTAGTTTAAAAAATGCTCATTTCTTCCGAAACACGCGATAGAGTTTTAAACATTCGTTACCTTGTTTATTTAAGTTTTATTATGCCAATTAAACCAACAAAAGTCAGATAGCATGTCGAAATTGCAACAATTTCTTGCAGCGCTGATTCGATTTCATTTTCGGTTCGTTTGCTTTTTCCAAAGTTAGTTGCATGCCCCTGACGTGAAATATTCAGCCAGCTCTGTTGAGTTTTCAGTTTTGTTACTTTTTATTATCATTTATGAAATCGTTCAAATATCGCTATAGTCACAAAAGTCTTTGTTTTGGCAATATTTAATAAATAATGAAGAAAGCTTGTGCCCGAAGCGAGACGTTGGCCAAAGTGACTAGTTTAACGTCTCGTGAGGGATAACATAAAAGCTGCCAACGACTGAGCAAAGGCGAAATAACAGAAAATAAGTAAGCGACTACGACTTACACACGCGTTTTAAAAGAATATAATCTTCCTAGTGTACACTTTTATTCCCTAAATCTAATTACCAAAAGTCGCAGAGCTAATTATCCAAAAATACAGAAATTGCAAAAATTTACCTTGGCATGAAATGAAATAAAATTAAAATTAAACCTTTGCTCTACATGAAGGCTGTAATTACCTTCCCTAAAGGTAATTACGCCCTCGGAACACTTTGAAAGCCAAATCATTCCCTATGCACGCATGGCTGAAGCCACGAACCTAAGAATACCCGTACAATTCTCTTTCAGATTTAGTTAGCATTTTCACGGGCATTTGTGTACACGACATTTACGTCAAGATATAAGCTAAGGCGGCGGCTCGCTGGCTATTTCATGCCAACTCAGTCCATAAAATGTCATAATAAGCTTTTCGTCAGAGATTTTGCATTGCCTTAGGAGCTGGGAGGACCTTGTGAAATAACGGGAGAATCATGGACGTCTGAGGCAACTATAATAATAGGCCTAGGCAAGGACGATAACAGGGAAGAACCTCCTTGTACCATAGTGCACGATTAAGAAGATGAGTAGAAGTACTTATTTGTCTATGGCCGGACGTAAGCCTGTCTTCGTGCAAGTTTTTTTTTGAATACTGTTTTCTTGTCGTCACTTCATACATTTTGGCGGCAATTCTACAGAAACATAAGTCACCAATAAGTCACTAGAGAGTCACATAATATTTCATTGGATATTTGTTTTTTTTTTTGTCATTGTGCATACATTCACAAAACTTGTTAGCAACGCATCAGCATGTGCGCATCATTAAAATACTAGTGATGTGACTTTATAGTGACTATTTGACTAATTGGTTATTTGTGTTTGAACCTAGTTTTTTAGGTTCGCCATGGCACGCGCCTTGCACCTTCAATGAAAGCGCTCACTAAACCAACATCAAAGTCAAGGCAATGACGGCGAGGTTGGTTCAAAACTCTATTCACTAAACCCTTATTACGAACGAGGAAACTTTGGCTTTTACTCTGGCTTTACTTGGAGCGTATCTTGCCCTGAAAAGTTTGGAATATGGATGAATGGATGTCGAACAAAAATAGTTCCTACTTATAAAATAATTTGAATCTTTTTTTTGTTTGCGTATATAGAAAACTCACTCGAACTCAAAAAAGAGGCTAACAAAGACTTTTGGAAATTCAATTCCATTATTCACACACACATCATCAGCCAATTAACGTCTACTGTTGAACAAGGCCTCATAGAGAGGGGTGTTGCCATAATTCCCACGCTTGTCAGGCGGCTTGGGGATCGCAGTACGTTCACCGTGTACTATTAGGACGCTGCTGCCCATCCTCCGGTGGTTCTGGTCGCAGTTTTAGGACATACCCGGGTCACATTCCATTATTCACGTGGGGTTTTTCTTTGCCCACCATTTTACCTCCCATCTGGTGATACTTTTTGAGGTTTTGGACTTTGTGACTACGGGATCGGAATTGGGAATGATCGTAATGTTTTTCGTACCTAACCCCCCTCTCCTCGCCTTCTCGTGATTAATAGACGACCCGTAGAGTAGGTAGCACAAGGTCGGCACTCCTACCCCAGTGTTAGAGTTAGGTACCATATATTGTTAGTATTAATGGTATCACGAGGGTAGATTTATTACTTGAGTTTAGACGATAGGTTAGACCTTACCAAGTAGGATTTCTATACAGGTAGATATTAATTATTTTCCACCAACGTGATACACACAAGATTTTCTAAAATACATGACATTAAAGTCCACAAAACATATTAACTGCATATTTGAGAAAGTGGATGTAAACTTAGAAAATGATTTTCACTGTAGGACCAACCCTGAAATCTATCAGCATTCCCTTTTTATGATAAGTACAGCAGATTTTTTACACGATTTCAAGGTTCGTCCCCCAATAAAAGTTGTTGTAAGTACATGAAGTACAATGTCATCCATTCGGCCAAGCACCACTGTTCCGTGTACCCCAGTTCACTTTCAATCAAAAATATAAGAACTATGTTATTACTAGTTGCGTCCCGCGGTTTCACCCGCGTGGATCGTTAATAGTAGCCTAAGTTACTCCTTATAAAATCAGCTATCCGCCAATGAAAGTCCCGTCAAAATCGGTCCAGCCGTTTTGAAATCCATTAGAAACATACACACATCGATTTATTATACTATAATGTACCTAAATGAAACAAACCCTTTTTTTTGTGGCCATAGGCTTTTTTGGCGTCTGGCCTACCCGATGGCGCAGTTCGAAATCCTCTTCAGCAAGATCTTATTTTATTTTTATTGTCTAAATTTAAATAGTAATTTAAAATAATAGAATATAACACATTAAAAACTGGAAATGTAAAAGCAAACCAAGATCGTTTGTGCTCACCGCGTGACCTTCCGCTTCGTTACTTTGTCCTGATTTAATTAAACGCCAGCGACTTTTACATTTCTTAATTATTTCCTCCGGACGGAAAAGTACTGTCTTTTTTATTACATTGTAGATATTTTATTTTTATTGGGCTCATTAAGATTGTTGAGGGTCTTGACGTGATAAAAGTGACGAGTGGACCGGGACTTTTCAACTTTCAATTAGATTTTTTCCGGACTTTTGTTGAGATTTTCGTGATCTTAGATTTATTTTTCTTGGAAGCGTAAAACCTTTCTTCATTGTCTTACGTAACCATTTTAAAACACTGGCATTGACATAATAATTTCGGTACAAAAGCCTCTGGAAACCGAAAGCCAAAAATAGTCATTTAGTCCAAAGTCAAAACTGTCTCTCATAAACAGCTACGAAAAATTGTATAATAGGTATACGTCAAGAAAAATAAAGCTAATTTAATTCAAAGGACTAAGTTGGATCTTGGAAGCAACGAGAGAATTCTGAGCGGAGCGAGGTATTATAACGACCGAGATCAATTTTTTTTCACGAGTTTACGAAAGTTTCAAAAATAGGGTACCAATAGGTACTCTACTTTTTACCATTGACTCATCATCATCCAAAAGACGTCCACTGCTGAACAAAGACCTCTCCTTTTAACCTCCACATGGAATGACAGCCAGCCATCTGCATCCACTGGATGCCCGCGACTCAATGTCGTCGGTCCATCCAGTGGCGGCCTACCTACGCTGCGTCTTCCGGTTCGTGGTCTCCACTCAAGAACCTTTCTTCCCCATCGGAATAGCATTGACTGCGAGAAATAAATAGTAGTAGAGTGGGTGGGGATATAGTAGTATTTATATTTCCAATTAAATAAAACAACCACGATAACCAGTTCATTGTCGATAATAGAAAAGTAACTAACTAAATATGGCAGTTTTTTTTTTGTTAATTTAGATTGGATAGCTCAATGAAACAGCTCCATTCCGTCCGCCAGTCAGTATACAGGGATTACAGGGTTACTGGTAATCAATTAGCATCATCTTAAGCACAGAAAAGAGAAGGGTAAAAAAATCTCACTTCAGTGATCTTAAGGATGGCTTATACGTCAAAACAAACGACTTTTGTTCTACGACTTACCAAAATTCGCGAAAAAAACAGCTGTTTCATAATTATATTTTGTTGGGAGTGAATGATTTTTTGTATGGAATAGTAGATTTTTTGTTTGCGAATTTCGAAAAGTTGTAGAACAAAAGTTGTTTGTTTTGATGTACTGAGACCGCCCTTAAGAAGATGGTAACTGATTACCGGTATTCCAGTATACTGGTATACATTCAGAATGTTATATTAATTTTTGTACATAATTGGTATATAATTCTTGCCACCAATGAACTATCTAATAGTCCACCATGCAAAAAAAGGGCGACAAGATCGTCAGTTGGGCGAGTTCGACTAAAGGCATCAAGCCTGTTTTAGGCCAGATGCGTTTGGATCCGCCACGCCACATTATTATATTTTCCTCGTTTGTCTGATCTGACCACATTATCGTTACAATAATACTGTTAATAAAGCCTAATAACAAGTTCTTTGCACTGACACTTTACACCACTTTCGAAGTTAATATTTCTTCCAACTTTAAAAAATACTTTTTTAATGTCCCAAATAACAAAAAAGTGAGAAATAAGTGGTGTAACGTAAATGTAAGTGGTGTAAGTCATTTAATTTTTTTATTGACCATCTTATATAATTAATTATTAATTATTCCAACTTTTACTTCTAATAATTATCAATATAAAAAAACCGACTTCATAAAAATGTCAGAACTGGACCAAATTGAAATGGGACCACACGTGTAGCACCTGCTTTCAAATAAAAAAAGAGTCATCAAAATCGATTCACCCAGTCGTAAATTCTGAGGTAACATACATTAAAAAAAACAGTCCAATTGAGAACCTCCTTTTTGGAAGTCTGTTAAAAATATCTTTATTTGATTAGCAACATGTCTCCAACATTAAAATTAATTAGATAATACCCGTTTAATGTCTGAGCAAAACAAAAAAGATTTTAGGTAAGGAGGCACTACGATCCGCTGCGACAAATAGTCTCAATTTAAAAAAAACATATTTTTTTATATACCTGTATACAGCGAACGGGAGCGATGGTAGCCGAGCGGTAGCGTTTGCGCTTTACAATCTGACGTCATCCGGTTTGATTCTCTACCAATGATTTATTTAGTACCTGAATAATTATGTACAGTTTCTATGCCATTGCTCAAAAAACATTGAAACAAAACATATCGGAAACCGGTATATCCAAGAACATCTCCTTCTGAGAGAAGGTCTGTGCTCCAGCAGTGGGAATATGATAGGATGTTAACGAAATTTAGCAATAAATGATGTTGTCGATCATGAGGACAGACATACTTAATTAAATGCGGAGGTAGTAAATAGTAGATAAAACCACAGAAGAGAAAAAAATCCGTTCCCTTCTCTTTTCTGCTGATAAAACCAGGAGATCCAGCTAGTCTATTCTATATTCTATACATATAATAAAAACGTAGAGACAAAAAAAACTGTAATTGCGAGATATAAAAAAAAAACACAGGGCGTCAAAATAAGGAGAACACGAAAATACAGTTTTTAGAATTTTTGTATGTTTGTTTGTCCACGCACATCTCTTAAACCATTAAAGATTTAAATGCGGTTTTCACGAATATACTTAGCTATGACCAGATTGAAGTATAGGCTATGTTATTTTGCGAAAGGGCCGGATTAAGGGAGGGAAAAAGGGTTAAAAGTTTATGTGAAAATCTACGCGTACAAAGTCGTGGGCAGTCTTCGGGGCTGGCATAATCGCATAGCGACTAAAGCCCCAAACAAAAACTAGACTAAAAGAAAGTCGTGGGCAACACCACTAGTATTAAAATAATTTTGTCGTGTCGTGTCGCTTCAGAAAATTCTTCTCAGTGCCGTCTGTCGCTTCACATCCATAACGACTTGACGTCCATTAGTCGACCGTCATCACATCGTATCGTCCTCGCGATTTATTGCGCCAATTAAAGTGTACAAACTACCGCCAATTAAGAACCGAAGTATTAATATATTTACGCTGTAAAATAATTTATTAAAAGTTTTGAGTATCACGCGATCGGCACTGTTGTTACAGTAACGAAAGAATGATGAACGGGGAGAAACATAATATGCATTTGTGTTAAGAGGTTATTTGGGTTTGAATGTGTTTTTTTAATGATACTGAGTGACGAGACGAGCGAAGTCGCTCCCCTGATGGCTCTTCACGCTTGCGCATAACAGTTCAACGCCACTCAGAATTTTGAACTTGAACAGTTCAAAACCCTGGATGACAATGCACTGCGCTCGTTACCCCGAGATATAAGATGTCAAATCTCTCATTGCGTCGGTTCTTAGTTATTTTTGTTCAATATATAACTGTTTAAAAGTTTTGGCCTCTTTTCTATTTTAATTCATAAAAAAAATCACTGTCATTGCTGGAATTTTGTTACTTGTTTGGTACTATTACGACGCTTTTCGTTGTCACTATCAACCGCCATAATCTACTATCTATATGGGAATTACTATCTATTGTGTTACATAAGTACGTAATTTAGTACTTTTTTTTAATTTTTATTGCAAAGTAGGTGCTTAGAGCTTGGCCGCCAACTCGCCTGATGTTAAGCGATGATACGGTGGATCACGCTTGCCTAGAAGAAACCGATTCACTCTTGACTTGAAGACCCCAACTTCAGGTCACTTTGCCAGAGGGTAAGAGT
Organism: Agriopis leucophaearia; assembly: GCA_949125355.1. Lineage (NCBI taxonomy): Eukaryota > Metazoa > Arthropoda > Insecta > Lepidoptera > Geometridae > Agriopis > Agriopis leucophaearia. The sequence continues at coordinate 9,388,616 of OX421276.1, read as the reverse complement.
GAACTTCAGAAAGTAACAAGTTTTTATAAAAAACAATATAACTGGTACCGTTTGTAGACTAATTATGTTTTTGTTTTCTTTGCCTAAGTAAAACAACTTTTTGCCCTCTCGTTGTTTTAAGAAGGACACATTTTAAAAACACTTATATAATTTATGATGCAGCAAAAAATTTGGTAAGCCTATAAATTACACGGTCTTAAAAAATAACATACTCGTAGAAAAATAAAATAAAAAGCTATTAAAAAAGTCTTTAAGAGTACATAACTACTTAAAAATATTAGTCAGTAAGTACTAATACGAACAAAGACCATACCGATCCTTGTTTCAGACATAATAACATCTGCTGTAAAGAGAAAATGAAAATTCTGATTACTTTTACTAGGTCTTTAAACGTAATTAAGATTGTAGCTGGTTGCCGATATATTACAGTTCAATATTACCAAAACAAAATGGAAAAAAAATGTTATTAAAGATGCTGATAAAGTTACTTTTTTGTTATTTCTTGTTGTTGTTAATTTGTTGTTGTTGTAGTTTGTTTGTTGTTAAACTTTTTATAATGTACGTACAAGTGTGGACGTCAAAGCTCAATAAAACTTGGACTGTGTATAGAAATCAAATAAACTTGTTTTGAAATAATACCCTGCACAAATATTGCAGGGGCATCAAAATTTGAATTGATTTCTATAATAACGTGAGTCATCCGGTCAGGCTGGTCTATGAAAGAAACAGTTTAGAATTGATTTAAGTTTTAGATAATAATCTTTTGAGTAAGTAGCCATTATGAAAGTTCAATAATTAAAAGAAACTGCTGTAACAGCCAGTGTTCATGAGCATTGTAGCTAAACATTGTAGCCAAAATTATATTCTGCAATGTAAAGTTTTGAAATAATTATGAATTACTTGAACCAACAAAAAATAATTGAATAGGGTCTCAATTCTCTTGTACCATTCACTTAACTAAACCAAACTGACAAGACTATAATGATCTAGATATATTTTTATTCCAATATGCAAAACAAAGACCGCAAAAATTTTAGAGGTAACAAATTTAGTAAAGTTCAAATGACGGTATGGCAGAATCGAAGTCGTTCACTGTTCTTTTCTAGTCACATTTTTCAATCCAGCCATTTTTGAAATCCTGACGTTTTATTCAAGTAACCGTTGGTTGTTTGTTTGTCGTTATTAGTAACGTCTCTCGCAAATTATTAATTATTGCATTGTATTTTCTGGTGGTACGGAACCCTCAGTGTTTATTTATTAAGATTTTTAACTCTACATCATCATCATCAGCCAGAAGACGTCCACTGTTGAACATAGGCCTCCCCCTTTAACCTCCACACTGAACGACATCCTGCCATCTGCATCCACTGGATGTACACGACTCTCACGATGTCGTCGGTCCATCTAGTGGGAGGCCTATCTACTCTGCGTCTTCCGAAACTACATATAACTTAACTCTACATATTTCAACGTTATTTATATCTACTTATATCTATCTGCCTTTTGTATATCCTTTAGTCCTACATTGTTCCACCTTTCATTATATCCTTTAACACTGGAATTACTACCTTTTGCATTATGTTTGCTGCTTCAAACGAAGGGTGGGGTTTTTTGGGGATTGAGTCACCCTCGTCCGTGGGAATGCACCCGTAAATTCTGAAACCCCACACGTAGTCCCCGGGTGGTGCTAGTCAGGTGACAACATACTGGTGGTAGGCTTCGGCCGAGGCTAGTGACCACCCACCGGACAAAGTCATGCCGCCAAGCGGCCTGGCCGTGTTCCGGCATGTTGTCCGGTGACACCGTTAGGGAAAACGGGTCGGATCAGTTACTTCACTGATGTAAGACCGTTCTGCCATGTGATGTTGGGCTGCATCGGGTAACTAGTCGCGGAGGGTAGCGGGATCCGAGGCACGGTGCACCGCTGGCCGACCGCAGTTAGTAGGGGGCCCAAGTAGTGAACTAGCCACTCATGAAAGGCTGCCCCGCCAACTCGCGAAAAATCCCGGGATGCGCCATCGTGCCGGTCGGCGACCGGGTGAAAGGGCCCGATGGACATCCCCGGGGGGGGCTCGGGCGTCCCCGCAGTCTCCAGACTAGTTCCCCAATGGTGTAGCCCCGCACCGTATGTCTACTGGTTAGCAGCGTGGAGTCTCGATCCACTGCCGTTTTCCCACCGAATCACTCACACAACAACAATCATGCAGCAAAGGAAAAATAGAATGAAGTTTACACAGCGGCTGCACGCCCTTTCACTTAAAGTGCACCTCATAAACATCCGAGGTCTGCACTCAAATCTCGTGCCAGTCCACTTTCACCTGGAGACTGAAAAACCGGCACTATTTTTCCTAACGGAGACGCAGATCGGAAGACCGTCTGACCTGGCGTACTTATCATACCCGGGGTATACCCTGGAGCACACTTTTAAGCCTAGAGCTGGTGTGTGCCTGTACGCTCGTGATGACATCTGCTGTCGGCGTCTCCGTCAACTTGAGGACCCCAGATTCTCTGTGCTCTGGGTCCTGGTGGGCATGGGAATAGAGAAAATTCTCTATGCCTGTGTCTACCGGTCGCACAGCGGAGATGAGGAGACAACCAGGCTCACTCAATATCTGATTGAGGCGGCGGATGCAGCTCAACTAAGGTACCCTACAGCCCAACTAGTGTTACTGGGGGATTTTAACGGCCACCACCAAGAGTGGCTATTCCCACACCGGGACACTGACCATGCTGGGAGAAAAACACGTGAGCTTGCTCTAACGTTGGATCTCACTCAGCTGGTCCAAGGAGCTACACGGGTACCTGACGTTGACTCGCACACGCCTTATTGCTTGAACCTTCTGCTGACAACCGATCCAGACCGCTACTCAGTGTCAGTTTGTTCACCTCTGGGTAACTCTGACCATTGTCTGGTGAAATCTGTATCCGTTTACTCCCCGCCCGATCTCAGCCCTAGGGGCACCCGGCGGGTGTGGCGATACAAGTCGGCGGATTGGGATGAGATGCGATCTTTTTTTGCGTCTTATCCTTGGCAGTCAGTGTGCTTTTCTTCTAATGATCCTTCGACCTGCGCGGATGCTGTGACAGATGTGTTGCGTCAGGCCATGGAGTACTATATTCCTTACTCCGACGTACCACTGTCCGGCAAAGCTCGCCTATGGTTTGGACCTCAGTGCATTCGCGCGGAAACACGCAAACATGAGGCATACCTAGCCTGGGTCGATGCTCGACACCGCAAAGCGAAAGACTTACATCAGAAGAAGAAGGCATATAACACGGCAGCCAAGTCCTGCAAAAAGGTTCTACAGAGGGCTCGCTTTGACCACATTAGCAGAATTGGGAACAAACTTGCTTCATACCCTGCTGGTAGTAAAGCGTTTTGGTCCCTAGCTAAATCAGTCGAAGCGAACTTCTGCCACCCCTCACTCCCTCCACTGCTGAAACCTGATGGGACGCTGGCTCACACCGCTGAAGAGAAAGCAAACTTGTTTGCTTCTCAGTTTGCGGAGTCTTCGCGTCTTGATTCTGGTAGCGCGATACCTCCAACCACACCTGGCTCCACGACATTTATGTCAGATATTCGCATTCGCCAAAAGGAGGTTCGTAAAACGCTACGCAATCTTGATGTGAATAAAGCCAGTGGCCCGGATGGTATTCCAGCCATAGTACTGAAGCGCCTGAATTGTCTCCTATATTGACACGCCTCTTTCGTCTCTCGCTTGAGACTGGTCAAGTGCCGAAGTCGTGGAAGCTTGCAAACGTGCAACCTGTGCCCAAAAAAGGTAGTCGTGCCGACCCTGCCAACTACAGGTCAATTTCGGTCACGTCCATACTCTGCAAGACTATGGAACGTGTCCTCAACAACAGGCTCCTGTCGTATCTCGAAGCGAATGATCTCCTCAGTGACCGGCAATACGGATTCCGCCGAAACCGGTCCACTGGGGATCTTCTAGCTTACGCCACACACATCTGGAGCGAGGCCATCGAGAAATACGGGGAGGCGCTAGCCGTTTCCCTTGACATCTCGAAGGCATTCGACAGGGTTTGGCTTGACGGCCTTATTAGCAAGCTTTCCTCCTTCGGTTTGTCCAAAGGTTTTGTTGCGTGGATATCGGACTTCCTGAGGGATAGATCGATTCGAGTCCTCATTGATGGCTGCTCGTCCGATCAAATGGCAATTAATGCCGGTGTCCCCCAGGGGTCGGTGCTCTCTGCAACGCTCTTCCTGCTGCATATTAACGATCTGTTAAAGCCCGGTATCTTTGGGTACGCAGACGACAGCACAGTAGTAGAGAGCTATACATCCAATGCACGAACCAGTGGACCTGAAATACAGTCTCTCAGAGAGGCCATGGTTGAGCGCATGAGCTTGTCACTTAAGGTAGTCTCCGATTGGGGCGATGCCAACCTGGTCAAGTTCAATGCCGCTAAGACCCAGGCTTGTCTGTTCTCCGCAAAAAGGACGCCATTCCATCTGGCTCCTACTTTCCAAGATGTGTCCGTTCCGATATCTGACCAGCTTGAGCTTTTGAGTGTTTCTCTGTCTCCTACACTCAACTTTGGCTCCTATATTGAAAGCAAGGCTCAATTGGCTGCCAAAAAGCTAGGTATCCTATCGAAGGTGCGTCGGTACTTCACGTCGGAACAGTTGCTAACACTGTACCAAGCACAAGTTCGGTCGTGCATGGAGTACTGCTCTCACCTTTGGGATGGATCAGCTAAATACCAGCTCGGGGCCTTGGAGTCAATTGAGAAGCGTGCTAAGAGGCTCATCAGCAACGAAGCCCTAGTTCAGACTAAGCTTCTTAGTCTTGAGCATCGGCGCAAAGTTGCTAGTCTATCGGTTTTTTATCGGATACATTTTGGAGAGTGTGCATCTGATCTGCATGATTTAATTCCCTCCTGCCCTTTTTTCTATCGGACTGCCAGAGCAGGCACGAAAAATCGACACCGCTTTATGGTTGACATTCCGAAAACCCGTACGAAGCGCTTTGATTCCACTTTTATTATGCGAACTGCTAGTTTGTGGAATGCACTGCCTGAATGGGTGTTCCCCGATAGATACAATCTGGGTGTCTTCAAGTCACGAGTGAATCGGTTTCTTCTAGGCAAGCGTGATCCACCGTAGGCCGCATCGTCGCTTAACATCAGGCGAGTTGGCGGTCAAGCGCAAGCCTATTCTACAATAAAAAAAAAAAAAAAAAAAAAAAGGGTGAATAGAGTCCTCAAAGGTAGGCAACGCACTGACAATGCCCCGGGTATTGTAGGTGTCTATAGACAGCGGTGACCACTTACCATCAGGTGGCCCGTAGCTTGTTTGCCACCTATTCTATTAAAAAATATATGTAATAAGCCATTATTACATCTTTGTTTCACTTGATCCACGTCTGGATCTTTAACCGCCTAAAGATATAAAGTAATAACAAATTATGCCTCAGCAGATTTACAACAAAATTACAACTAAAAAAACCATTCACCACATGGTGACAGTCCAATGATCCCAAAATAATGATAATTACTAATGCTTCATTAGTATCAGCATCAATTAACAGATGCTGATGAATTTATAGCCCAACTGATAAGATTGCCACTTACGTAAGTTGCCATCTGGTTATGGGACTTTTTTCATCGAAAAGCTATTGGGTTACTAACGATATCGATGACACTGCAATTTTACAACCAACCAGCATGGGTTAGAACACAAAATAGATTGGATGTAAAGCTTTATACTAGTTTGTCAAAGATAGACAAGCAAAAAGTTTGTTTTTCTAACATTGAAAAAACGTCGCAAATACGATAAAAGCCAAGGTGACAATGGCGGGTAATTTGAAGTGGGTCTCTCGTGTTACAATGGTACCCTCATTATGTAAGTTATGATACTTGCGAGCACTTCAATGGTATCGTAGGGAAATAAATATATTTTTGTGACGACGGATAATGTGAAGAATTTAGCATTTTGTTGGACAAAGATCTTGTAAAGATAGGTTGAGACGGTTTTTGATCGAGAAGGCTAGAGGCCTACTACTCTCTCAAAGAGTAATGTGATAAAAAATATTAAAATACATGTAATGTTTTTTAAGTTTTGTGATATACGAGTATAATAGTGTACTTATGTAAGTACTAGTTTTGTATATCCTCAAATGTGACTGTGATATTGTATGTAGTTCACCAATAAATTATCTGTATCTGTTGAGCATACATTTTGTTTTAACCAAGTTATAGACAGTTACTTTTTAACCCCTGAAGTAAACATATCCACCGGGAGTGTTATAAGTTTGACGTGTATAATATTGTCTGTGTGTCCGTCTGTGGCATCGTAGCTCCCAAACGCCTGAACCGTTTTTGAGGTGATTTGATCGAGAGTGTTCTTAGCTATGATTCAAGAATATTTGGTCAGCCGTTGGAAGATTATTACCGGTTTTTTTAATTTACAATTATTATTCACCTGTTAACATCAAGTCATTATTACAGTAGTAATTGCAAAAAAAACAAATACGAATAATTTCGAATTTCCGAATTTATTAATGAAAACCGGTAATAATTGTCAGATCTCAACGTCAAATTTGGGATTATCGTTTTTTTATAGCGACTTTCGCAAATAGCAAATACTTACTAAAATAAATAAAATACCATAAAACCTTCCAGATCTTTTGTGATCACAAACCCTCTAATCATTGCCCGTGACAACACCATCCTATAAATAATCGGTGATTTGGTCTCTGCTGATTAATGTTTTTTGAAAGTTGGTTAAGATGGGTATATTATAAATCATCATCATCAGCCATAAGACGTCCACTGCTGAACATAGGCTACCCCTTTAACCTCCACCCTGAACGACAACCTGCCCTCTGCATCCACTGGATGCCCGCGACTCTCACGATGTCGTCGGTCCATCTAGTGGGAGGCCTACCTACGCTGCGTCTTCCGGTTCGTGGTCTCCACTCAAGAACCTTTCATCCGCATCGGTTATCGGTTCTTCGAGCGATGTGGCCTGCCCATTGCCACTTTAACTTGCAGATTTTAATAGCTATGTCGATGACTTTGGTTCTTTGTCGAATATCCACATTTCTGATTCTATCGCGCAAAGAAACTCCGAGCATAGCTCTCTCCATTGCCCGTTGTGTGACTCTGAGTTTCTCCAAAAGGCCAACAGTTAAGGACCACGTCTCAGTACCATATGTCATCACTGGCATTATAAATATCAAAGTGAAATAAAGTAGTCCATTTTATATAACAATAAAAACATCAAATCATTTTAACCCCTCTCTGATAAACGAGAGATAATTTTTACAAGTTAATGAATACCGGATGGCACTAAATAAATCAATTAAAAGTTTATTTTTTAGTAATAGTTTTTTTTTGCGGATACCTACCATAGAATGTTTATCCAGGAAGTTTGACCGTGTGAACTCATACTGCCAGAAACAGCTAACTTTAGTCAAGTTAGTAGTCAGCAGATAAGAAGAATTTATACTTCATCATCAGTCATAAGACGTCCACTGCTGAACATAGGCCTCCCCTTGAACGGGACCTTGGACCCGGGTATGTCCTAAAACTGCGACCAGAACCACCAGAGGATAGGCAGCCACAATAATTTATACTTTCAGATTATTTATTGTTTCCAAGAACAAGGTGGTAAAAAGATTCAAATTATCAAGTATACAATATGGTCTCATTTGGATTTTCCCTTGTCGGTCATAGCACAGCAATTCTATGACTGTCTTTTTTATTGCAGTTTTTCTTCCATCTGGATTCTAACCTACATAAATCAACACAACAAACATAAATCCTATTTTCTTTTCCCCGTGAGAAATATCGTCAACAATATCTCGTCAATAGAAAACGTGTCCAAGATTGTAATGGTGCGGAAACACGGACAGACACGTAAAACACACATACCGTACACATTAGAGTAAGTACAGACGTGTTCCATTGTTTTGCCGTTCTAATTAAGAAAGAGGAGGCAAAACGCTTGGTGCGAATGAATGGTATTTCTACCTTGTAAGGGTGACGCTTTGCCGTTTGTCTGGATGTCCGGTAATGAAGAAGTGATTTTACGGCCATACCAAAGTTATGACCGTAAAACTGTATGTCCATCCCATATCAATAAAATTTCCACCCCATCACTTGCACGTATTTTACGGCTTGTTGAGAATGGCGAATTAAAACTACACGGTATTACCGACTGACCCTATTCTGGCACGCGAAGTTATCTCCATCACTCTCACTCTGACAACTTTTCTAATGAGAGAGGCAGTGACTGATATGATCTCGAGCGCACTAGAATGGCTGCTAGCCCTTGAGCAATATATGTTCCATACTTTATCGCTCTATAAAAGTGTCACCCTCTCACAATTTGAACTCAGTCCTTTTATTATTTACAGAAAAAATATTGTTATTTTTATGACTAGAACTCGCACCGTTGGATGTTATTTTTATTACCAGGTTTTGCGGAAATTGCACGCGTTAGAAAGGAAGTTAATCGATAATACTTTCTGTGTTTGAAGAGATAAGACTTATTTCAGCATAAGATTGTTAACTGTACTCAAATCCTATGTCTGCTCCATTGCAGGAAGGAAGTCCTAAAAGTTAGGTGGTTTAGTGGTTTTTGTCAAGGGAAGTTTGCTGCAAGCTCTAATTTTTGTTTTACATTGGACTAGGCTTACATCTTTTGTAACCGACTTCAAAAAATTAAGGTTTGCAATTCGATTAGCATTTTATTTACATAACGTTTGACCCGATCTCTTCTCACACTACAGGGGCCTTACGACTAACTCTTAATGCGGGCTCGAATTTGCGCTGGAACAGCGTAGTGCGGAAAATCACACGAACCTTTACGCGCCGAGGCGTGGTACGGTTTGCGGTCGCGCAACTTTTCTCAGCACCTAAACAGAATCGCTGATCGAAGATGGAGCACGTTTGTTTTTTAATGTTAGATGTTATAGCAATTATTATTGTTTAATTTTATATTCGCAGGATATTATAACTTTACCTCGTATACTAGAACTTCAGCCGCGGCGCGGAAACGGCGGGACAGCTCTAAACCTACGGTAAGCTGAGAAGAGTTTAGTTTCGCCCAGCAGTTGGCTTTGACCTTTAGTTTGTTATTCGATTATGTTATCTAGTTTGCTTCACTTATTTCTAGTTGTTAGGTAAACCCAAATAGAACTACGAACTACTCGAGTTGTATGAGTAAATTACTAAGATAACGACCACTACGTTCATTTGTATTTGTATATTGTTATTAGAGCAAAATTTATGTACCTACCGTCTATGTCTATAACTTGATCTAGGTACGTTTAATTCTACCCTACTTTATATACATATTTCTAAACATCATCTCCTAAACGAAAAAATCACATAACAAAATCACAAAAACGTCATTAAAAATATCGATAAGATCTAAATTGTGTAAATTAACACCTCAAAATGTAATCTCAAATACTCAATCGAGTCATTGACCCTTCCCTTTAAAAATACATTGATTATTGCAACCAAAATCACTAAAATAAACCTTAACAACGATGCCAGTAAGGTGGTAACTGTACGTCCAAGATTAATTGAAACTAGTGTTACTTTATTCACCCCTAATGTCCTTTCAAAACCTTGCTACATTCTTACAGATGAGTGACTCGATTATGCTGATTCTTGTAATAACATCTAATATTAACAAACGCAGCCCTCCGGCTTGGACAATGGCATAAAAAATGTGCATTGCTATTGTTAAGTTCCTCAATTTTATTTCTGACTTCACGTGTGTTGTCGGAACCAATTTTTTTCTATGCCTATTCATTAATTTTTTTGTAACGGGTATTTGTCTTTTTACCATACTCGGAAATAGATTAATTAAATTTTCGAGAGGTAAGAATAAAAATAGTTTTATTACTTTCGGTTATATTTTATTTTCGCAAATATGAAGTAATAAACCACTTATTTAATTATTCGTTACGTGTTTTTAAGCCCTCAACAAACTGTAGGTGGCCATGCAAACTTTATCGGAATGAAAGAGTTTGATCAAAAAAGGTTATAAAAAATATAAGTTTTTTAGTTCTTGTACCAGTTACAATCTCCCGTTCAAAAACCTAACAAAAGTAATCTGGATTTACAGATTCCATTCAGATTTTTACAACAGCAGTAGATTGCGCAATATTTTTCAGCAGTTAGAGCTGACAATTTAAAATACAAATACAGAATTCTTTCATGACTCAATTCGATACGCCAAGAATATCTCTATCAGCTGTAATATATCTCTAATACTATCACAATAAAACCCCAAATTTTATTCGATACATTTCGTAGCTTTTTTTCAATCGCGATAACGAATAATCATTTTTCGTTATTCGATTTGATAAATTTGTAATATCTACTTTACATACTAACATTGAAGTGGATTTGAAACTCGAGTCGAGATGCGCCGAAAACAAATTCAGACTGGAATACTGGATTAACATAAATTACAGGTTCGCATTACGCAAGGTAATCTTATTACACGAATACGTTCTGCATACCTTTACATTATTTTTGAAATATACAAAACTCTGTCGTAATACTTGTAATCCCAGATTTGGCTTATAATAATGTTAACCTATTGTTACAACCAACAAATACGTAACAGAACCTACACATTTGCGAAGAACCATTGACTTATAGTAAGGACGCGGCGAACTATCTCGTCTCGTGACTCAATCGCATAAAAAAAATATAGCGCACCAGTGTTAATGTTAAGTCAGTCACTCGCGGACTTCATTGTTCGTTGCGTCATTCTTGTGATTCAGAGGAATCATAACTAGGCACGTTATATGTTATAGATACACGTATATAATTATTAATATAAAAAACCGACTTCATCAGAACTTGACCAAATTGAAATGGGACCAAATGAGAAGCACTAACAAAAGTCAAAAGTTCTGAGGTAACAAACAATAAAATATATATATATATATATATATATATATATATATATACACATTCAAATTGATAACCTCCTCCTTTTTGGAAGTCGGTTAAAAAACGCTATGATTTGAGTAGACTTGGTCAGATGGCGCACATTTTCAAGTAGTTACTTGATTAGTCGTTGAGTGGAGGTACAATGGGACGCAGTATTCTGATCACTCTCTTATTATTTAGCTCTATGCGAAAAACGCACATTTGAAACACCATGAAGGGTTAATATTAGACCCTCTCGAATGTAAATTTTAAAAGGGTCCTTGACAACGTCGAGCCGTGGTGGTCAATGTAATTTAATACTTCACTTTATCGGAACTCGTTTATGAAAGGTGTAGAATGAAACGGAATTTAAACAATTTCGGTAATTTATTTTGAAACTAAGTGTGACTAAATGGTGGACACAATCATTTAGTATTCTAGAAATAGCACCAATTGACACCGACCTAGAGTGTAGTGTGAATTCGTATAGGTGTAGTTCCTATTGGTTCCTATGTTGAAATTTCTGATAAATAATAACCCCCTAATATAACCCTTACAATATATTTTTTTATTTAAAATCAAATAATTTAACTACAGTAATTATCGTATGGATTTACATAAATATTATTATGTATATTTTTATAATTAATATATTTATGTGTTAATTAAAAATATAACTTAAAAAAAATGATAAATAGTACTTAAGACGCTCTTTTCCGACTTTTAGCAATTATGGTCATTCTAGATTAAGTGTGCATACCTCCATGGTTAGCTTAAAATTATAAAAATGGTGTCATAGAAAAATTTAATGTTTTATCTAGGAAACCCATGAGCCTGAAACGATTAAGCACATTTCGCTCGATTTTTTTTTTAATCAAAGTAGCACTGATTTGCGCTTTTATCTCTGTTTTTTTAGGATTCATTCAATTACCTATTTATTAAATTATTTCTGCGATATCTTGATATATAGATTTCATAATTATTAAGGAAACCGGTGAGGTACATTTTACATTACAGCTATACTTTTCGAAAAATATAAGAAAAATCCCAAAAATAGAAGTAGCGAAACGCACGACTGTGTGTAAGAGCCATGATTTTGCTCCGCTAAATGCGACTTTAATACAATAAGCCAAGAGTTATGGTTATCTATAGTATTAAGCGTTGCTTAAAAGTGGGAATACCTCGCCTTAACTAATAACTAAATAAAATTTAGTTTCAAAAATAACTATGACGTTATAATAATGTGCTACATTGTAATTATTTAACGCTTTTGAATTCGCGAAATTAAAAATATAAACCATTGATATAAGTATAAAATGATAAATTGTAAACTTCTCATAAATTGTAAAACGAGAGTACCGATGCTCTAAAAAATCTAATTAATTATTTGAGTAGTCATTTCATCATCATCAGCCAGAAGATGTCCACTGCTGAACATAAGCCATCAGCATTCACTGGATGCCCGCGGCTCTCACGATGTCGTCAATCCATCTAGTGTGGGAGGCCTACCTGCACTGCGTCTTTCGGTTCGTGATCTCCACTCAAGCACCTTTCTTCCCCATCGGTTATCAGTTCTTCGAGCGATGTGGCCTGCCCATTGCCACCTCTTGCAAATTTTAATAGCCATGTCGGTGATTTTGGTTCTTTGGCGAATACCTATCCACGTTCCGGATAAATTACATTCCTCATATTATAATTTAAAAGGAAGTACCCAAAAAAGATTCGTCTGTTAATTTCCGGAAGTTTCAACGTTTGTCAAAGGAAATCTCATCATTTGGGGCCCGAATTCAAAAGTCCTCTCTAGAAATTAAAAGTTCCAGATTCACATCGGGAAGGATCGGGAAGGAATCTATTCTGGATCACATCCGGGAAATCAGGAGATTCAACCGGATGCCCATTTTAGATTCGTACATAAACGTAAGCTTTAGAATTGTGAGCACACATGTACAATAATGTGGTGCATGTGACATAGATTCATTATTTTGTAATATCATCGACGACTATCACGAATTGGGAATCTAAACAGGCGGATAGACACAATCTATACTAATGCAACGCGTGACCAAAATGCTGACCTGTTTCTGGCAAAACGTATAAGCATTGCCATACAGCGTGGTAATGCCGCCAGCATGCTGGCGGCGTAGACAGACATAGATAGCGCAGGCTTAGTAATACGTCCGGTTCCCGTTCGGGTCCTATTTACACCATTTCGTTACGGAACCCTAAAACGATTATAATAATTTTAGTTTGAAATAATGCTATTATTCACATAATCAGTCCACTATCTAATTTGGTTATTATAATATGTCCACTGTCGTAGTCCACTGCTAGACATTATATAGTCTCTACCACACCACACAGCATTATTTTCGCCTTTTCAATTGCATACTCGTAAATATCGTCACTCGATTGAATGTCAGGCTTATATGCTACGTTTCCTGATTCAAGATCTTTACTCTAAAATACGTTAACCTCAAAGGTCAGTTCTGATCTTTGTTACTATCATCATTATTATCAGCCAGAAGACGACCACTGCTAAAAATAGGCGTCCTCCTTAGTACGCCACACTGAACGACAGCCTGCCATCTGCATCCACTGGGTGCCCGCGACTCTCACGATGTCGTCGATCCTTCTAGTGGTAGGACTACCTACAGACTGCGTCTTCCGGTTGGTTCAGTTTTTCAGTTAGGTAGGTACAACTGTCACATTCGCCCGAAGAATCTAAATCGGATAGGCAGTATTCGGGAAATTATGTGACATCTCGTCAAAAATACCACAGTGCCTAAAGATAATAAGGGTCTTTAATCAGTGTGTGTTGCCAGTAATGCCATAATATTGTGGTATTGAGAAGTGGTAGAACTCGTGGTATGGTAGAATTCTGCTGCACCTACATGGCAAGATATAGGTCTCTCGTTTTCTGTTTTAGTTGGTGTTGAATTGTTTTAATTTCTCAAGCTAAACATAGTAAAATAAAGATAAAATAAATAAATAAAGTTCGGAAAAAAAAGAAAGTTTAGTTTTCAAATCTCCAAAGTCGCAAAGCTTTCTCTTCCTGTAACATGTTACATCTACATATATTATATCGGATACCATAAAAACCCCATAATAAATGTCAATACCAGCGTAGCAGCGACAGTTGGCATTCAAATAAAGGCACCACGTCTGTCAAAGGAGCATTCAGAGCAGACAAAGGCTAGAAGAGCCATTGTAGGGATCATCTGGCTTAATACCTTCAATTTCACCTCCGAAAGGAATGTCTTTGAAGTTTAAAGTTAGTATTAGACGAGCGTACTTTATGCTCGTGCATTTGTTTGTATAGGTTCTATAAGCTACTATCACACATAAATTATAAAATAATGAGTGTAAACTATTTGTTCAAAAGTACTACTCACTTTTATTATAAGTATAACTTATACCACAGCTTATATGCTGGATTAATACTTAAGCTATACTTTTGATACCCAAAGAAATTAGCGGTCCTTGGAAGGGAGATGGTATATAATTACGATTACTGATTTAATTATTGAGTAGTCGTGTAATACAAGTCAATTTAAAATAAATGTTGCAAATATAAGTTTTCTTTTTCGTAGTTTTGGCTCCAGATTTATATATTTAGCCAGTGTCAAACTGTAACATTTTCAAGGACCTATCTAATTAGATAATTTCAATTTTATGTAACATCGTTAAACAAATCGCTGCATTATAACGTAAACTAAATTTGGCAGATTGACAGAAGACGTCGTAAAAGATTGTGAGCATTTTCTCTGCTCTACACTCCCAAGTATGTTCGCGTGTCTGTATCTGAAATAATGTAAGCAGTTAAGTGTTGTATGCTCTAAATTACAGAGTGTATGTCTTTGTGAAGTCATTATTGTACGGTTCATGTGATTTATTTACTATTTCACCTGGATAATAGGTACTTTTCTAGTATAAGGCTTGAAAAAGTAAGCTTTCAAAATGGTCTGTCCTCGTTCATTTGTTTTCAATAAATAAAAACTGAGGCCTGAAAACCGAAAAAAAACTCACTTCAGTGCTGAAAACCAACGCGAATGACCGAAAAGCAAGACCACCACACCATATCCCTGATTCCACTCCTTGATCTGACATTATTTCACAGATCTATACCTGTTATGTATTAACGTTACATCGAAGAAGCGTCGAAGAAACGATATATCAATATAACTTCTTCGATATTATTAACATCAATTTAAAAACCCGATTTCAATATTAGTAAATACGCAATTTCGTTTAATTGGGAAGTGGGTTTACATAATTTTTTCCAGTTAATTTGATTTAAATATCAAACTACTGGACCAATTTTGATGTCAACACATCTGCTGTTTCATACATTTTGTCAAGCGTCAATTTTCTATGGAACAGCAGTTTTTTTTCGTGATTTCTGATTTGGTCATATAGTAATAGTTGTTCATAATGTTAAGTATACCCTTAACATACGTCATATCCTTCAGTATTACCACACGTTGTATATCAGACCTGCTTTATTTTACCATCAGAAAGCAGCGCTATTTTTCAAATCCATTAAAAAACAGAATCAAAATACAAACCACAACGCAATGAAACTTAGCCGAGCATAAGGGCGGGATGAAAGGGCACTGACCTTTTTAAGGGTCTGGGATGAAAGGGTTGGTTCTTACTACGTTGTTTTCGCCTCTTTATCCTCTTTATATTCATTGTTAGTCTTGACACTTGTTTATTTGCACCTTGCTTAGTGAACTATAGATGTTAACAGGCTACAGGGTGTAACTTCGTAATGCCCAAGATACATCGTTTTTGCATTGCAAACCTTTATTTAAGGTGAGGTTTTCCCGTTTTTAAGCAACGATTGACGAGGTATTCCTTGTTACTAGAGATGAACAGTCTAAATATAGTCGCATTTAAAGGAGCAAAACCATGGCACATAATTTTTTTTGAGGTTTATTTCATATTTTTCGAAAAGTATAGCAGCTGTAATGTAAAATGTTCCCTCCATAATTATGGAATCATCATTTAGTAAATACGTATTTGAATGAATGCAAAAAACAGAGAAAAGCGCATATCAGTGATACCTACTTCATTTTTTTTCTTCTATTGAGTGAAATTTCTTTATCGTGTCTCGGTCTTTACCGTTTCCTAAGAAAAAAAAAGTATTCGGCTTTATCTTTAGAATAATATTTCAAATATTTTCGTATTAATATTTTATAGGATGGCCCTTCGCCATCCTATAAAATATCAATAAGGAAAAAACTTTTTTCTTCGTCCTCCGTCATTCTATAAAATACTAGCACAAACAATTTTTTTACTTCACTATTTGAAATGTTATTATGAAGACAAAGCTTAATCGTTTTTTTCATTCAGTGATTTTTAATCTTTAATATAACTTTTATAATCAGAATACATATGACTAATGATTATAGATTATGCAACCATTAAAATTTATCACTCTACCCTCATCGGACATTCAATAATCTTCTCTTCTCCTTGTTTTATTCGGGCTTCTCAATGTGCGTCTTCTTGGTCTTACTAACGTTTCTACTTACTGTTTTATCATCGCCCTATTCGTGGCTACTTATACTTATTTCACTTGCACATGACATGCACTCACAAAACACCATTGTCTCACATCATAGAGTTAACTGTGTGAATAACAGCATCCTTTTGTCATCCCATTGTAGCTTTGTGAGAACATTTTCTCGAATTCATTGGGTCAGTGTGTAAAATGCCCGACCTATTGTCCGAAAATCATTAAACAGTCAAATAAGTAACCCTTTTTATTAGACGCCACAAGTTGCCGAAAGGGTTTCTTAAATTGGGTCGCTAGGAGTGCCTGTGAAAGTTTGATTTGAATTCGGAATTTATAATTTGAATCTTTATTAGACTTTGTAGTTTTTTGAAGTTTCAGGCTCAGTTAAAACTTGGAAATAAAATTGGAATGATAAGGCTTTTTATAAATAGCTCTACTCATTGATATACAAACCATGTTAGATCTTGTATAAAATTCACTAATAAAAAGTCCCGCGTTGATCTATTAGGTCACTTTTCTCTTTCATACATAAAAGTTTTTTTTTTTTTAATACCGTCGAAATAATTTCATCTTATCTCAAAATGTCTTATTTACCTTGGAACCAATGTACGTACTACACATAATTACTTAATTTTAATATTTTACTTATATAGTTCCGTCACTAAGAGAATGCGTCTGGCATTGTCATAACATTGTAAAAAGCGAAAGAAAACAGTAAATTCGTATCACTTTTACTAGGTTTTGAATGTAAGATTGGAGCTGGTAACCAATATACGGTGTAAAAGAAAATGTTTTCATTCATAGTTTTACCACAGAATACATTTATAAGTACAAATACAGTAGATGCACTCCGCAAAATCATATAAGTAACGACTCTTGCTACTACACAATAAAGTGCATTTCAGGACGTGCAAGCACTAACTTAACTACCTACAGCTATATTAACCTAGAAGTTGCCTCTCTGTCTATCGCATAGTTCTTGTCGCGTTATCTCTGTCTATCACGTACCCACGTTCACTTTCATAGGTACCTAAAGTTCGTAGTGCGTCAGGCCTATCTTATTGGTTATTGCAGCTGTCAGATGCATTCTCTGGGTGGCTGAACTGTAGTCTAGTTTATGGTTTGAACATTTATGAGCGCCGAATCTAGTTTCAAAAATGTCACTCTAAAGTAGATAATGTGGTTGTGATAAAGCCCTTGTTTAGTTAAGAAAATTATAAACAACTAGTCGACCGCCCCGGCTTCGCGCGGGTGTAAGCTCGGCCTTCGGCCTCGCTACTATGACCCGCTCCAGGAACACAAAATTTCATCAAAATCGGTCCAGCCGTTTTTAGAGTATCCTATGTCCGTCTCCTGGTTCTAAGCTACCTCCCCACAAATTTTCAGCCAAATCGGTTCAGCCGTTCTTGAGTTATAAATAGTGTAACTAACACAACTTTATTTTATATATATAGATATTTTTTTAACATATTTCATGCATTCCATAGTTAACAATACCCTTTTCTTCAATGAAATGATAACAATGATATAACGATTCATGTATAATGTTCTCTATGGATTCATGCACAAAGCCATTTTTCTTCTCCAGTTTCCTTATTTTATAATCCGTTGTGTCTGTGGCGTTTGGAATTTGTTGGAACGTCACTTTGACCAAAGTGAAAAAAACATGTCAGCTCGTTGGATTATTTTCCTAAACTTGTGTATTTCTGAGTGTTAATGCGTAATAATTAAAGGTTATTATTTTTTAAACATTCGTGAACGTGCTCGAGTGTAGGAAAGTGATATTGAAGAGGCGTAATATGTCTTTTCATCTTGTTTCTAAAACTCCATAGAAGCCTCTCGTAAAGCCTCCACTACTTTACTGGGCCATGAGTTTGACATGACTATGACTTGCTTGAGTCTGACTGTGACTATGACTTGTTTTATTATATTAAATGCCGTGATTCAAAATAAAGACATGGTCAAAAGACCTTAGTAGCCAGACCAAAAAAAAAGATCGTCACTTGTGTTGTCTGTGGCGATCTGTCAGTTCTGACAAGACAATTTTGCGTGCTTACGGAGGATTGCAGGAAAAAGATTAATCTCATAAAAATTCGTGTTCTATAGAGTGCATTTCATGAAAGATGTCCCACGCTAAACAGAACTAAATTTCCATGTTGTAGTTGTCAGGTGTTGTTACTGAGTTTGGACGCTGCTGTTAAGGCGAGGTATTCCCACTTTTAAGCAACGCTTATTACTATAGATGACCATAATATCATGATGATGATAATCCTTGGTTTATTGTATTAAAATCGCATTTAGCGGAGCAAAATCATGGCTCTTACACACAGTCGTGCGTTTCGCTACTTCTATTTTTGGGGTTTTTCTCATATTTTTCGAAAAGTATAGCTGTAATATAAAATGTACCTCACCGGTTTCCTTAATAATTATGAAATCTATATATCAAGATATCGCAGACATAATTTAATAAATAGGTAATTGAATGAATCCAAAAAAACAGAGATACTCGTAAAAGCGCAAATCAGTGCTACTTTGATAATTTTTTTCTATCGATCGAAATGTGCTTGATCCTGTTTCGGTCTCATGGGTTTCCTAGATAAAACATTCAGTTTTGTTATGACACCATTTTTATAATTTTAAGCTAACCATGGGGGTATGCACACTTAATCTAGAATGACTATAATTGCTAAAAGTCGGAAAAGAGCGTCTTAAAAACAAAACTAAAAAGCTCCTGATGGTGTTTGTTATTTGATACGTGATGACAACGCCGCATCTGAGGGACTTCTTTCATGGTAATTATCAATATAAGAAACATACTTCATAAAAATGTCAAAACTGGACAAGTAATAAAACCGGACCACAAGGGAAGCACCAGCATTCAAACAAAACAAGAATCATCAAAATCGGTTCACCCATTACAAAGTTTTGAGGTAACAAACATAAAAAACGGATGAATTGAGAACCTCTTCGGTAAATAGTACTGTACAGCTCAATCGACCATTTTTATTTACCTTCTCCCGCAGCAACTTATACGGAACGTTTCGCGACACACTCCTATCAGGGTCCGCATAATAATATTCTGTCTTAACTTCCCTACCTTCATCGTTAAGTTTCCAATTAAGTTGCAGGGTAGCTACTATTTAATCGGTATTGCCACTATAAGTATAAAGCACTCTACTTTTCCTTTCATCTATTATGCATTTCATTACTGCGCTTATGGCCGTGGATCGCTTATTAGGAAACCATTTTATTAGGCTTCGGGGCACAATTCAGTAAGTAGAGAACCACTAATATTTATGGTGGATACGTAATTCGTATACCAGTAACTACAGCTACACACTTATTTCTGCATATGTTGTATGCATGCATAATATACACAGGGGCATATTTGATGAAGCATTGCAAGAGCAGAACGCACAAACAACCCTGCGGTAAGCGGTTCAACCACGAATTCAACGTTCAACGGGATTCTACGTTGAATCCCTTTTTTTATTTATTGCAAAATAGGCTTGCGCTTGGCCGCCAACTCGCTTGATGTTAAGCGATGATGCGACCTACGGTGGATCACGCTTGCCTAGTAGAAACCGATTCACTCTTGACTTGAAGACACCCAGATTGTAACTATCCGCCGGGGAAAGTTACAATCCCCCTCTATCTCCCTCGGGGTTTCCCCGCGATTTTTCAGTTTTCCGCATTTCTAAGGGAAAAGTAATTACTCTATGTACCTACGTACTCTATACCTCATGATGCACAAATTTCGTTAAGACATGCTTATCTTTTATTTCACAATTTTGCTAAGTATAATTTAAATTTTGACATATTGGCTACTTTTCGAGATTTCTATTTTAATTTAATGTTTCATACTATTTTTGAAATAGTATGTCGTGAAAAGCTAGCAAACAGAGTTAATTTAACTTAGTAATGTACTATTAGGATTAGGATATAATTATAAATGACTTTTACTATATTTGTTATGATAATGTCGTACAAAACTAATTTATAAATTAGTAATACATTAAATATTAATACCATCTACTGTATATTCTATCATAGTATTAGATAATATATATTATTCGAAATAACTCGTCCGATTACGAAACTTGGTCTACCTTTGTGTATGGTATATATGTACCTTCAAAATATTGGTATTATGACTGTATTTAACGAGTTATTATTATATAATAATATTATTATAAAAGTTTTATCAAATTGGTTATTTTTTATTGCTAACTACTTTGTATAAAAATACCCAAAGTTCAGATACTTCATACAGATCTTTGTAATAAAGACATTCCAATTTAAAAATTTCATTAGAAAAATTCACACAAAAACCTGATTAAAGATGGTGGGACCCATTTAGCAAACGATAATGGAAATAAGATGCAAATGAATATCATTATTTGAGTAAAACTTGATAATCTTGATTCCACTCTCATCACCTATGAACAAGTCCACAAGATAACAATTGAAGATCAGGTGTTGCGATAACGAGACAAGCCGGTTGCGAAAACCAGTCATATTCCATTGTTGATACATGAATTAATTTTGTTTGCATAATATTTCAATGGCATGGTTTATGACATCGAATCTCTCTAGATGTTCAGATGGATAAATGACATGGCCTATTAGTTGCTCGAATTTTTATGGTAACAGAACTACGTTAGGTCGCCACGCCTGCGCTTGCAATTAAAACCCATAATGTTTTGCTCCACTTATCAGAAGATTTCTCTTGTTAATAACATTTATACACTTTCTAATGTTAAACTTTTGCTTGTTGCAGGTAATTTCTCAAGCAGTCTGTGGTTTTGTTGAAAATGAGTCGAATGGAAAGGAACTGAGGTCAACAGATCCGTATGATAAAAGGCAAGATATATGAAAGAAAGTCTGCATTAGAGTGTGTGTGCTATGTGTTTTATGAAGTTTTTTTATACAGGGTTACTTGGAAAGTGTGTATACCCTTTCTGCGTCTATGTACTTCTGAAACCACAGAAAAGATAAGTAAATAGAACGGAAATGAGAAGGGAACCCTGTCGCCAACCATTATGACAGAACCTTGATTGAACATTCTTATTTAGATCAACGCGTCAAACTCCGCGTCACAGTTGCTAACTGATTTCGAATGACTGACGTTTCGTTTATATGGGTGCAACTGGTTACAACAAATTTCTTACAAAAATGCGTTGACAGCCGTTCTAAATTGAACAAAAAAAATCTGTCTGAAACCCTTTTATTCAGTTACCAAGCAAACACGAGAAAAAAAGGTGTCAAAACATTGAGGTTTTTTAAACTCCAATGTTTTTTTATTTGATTCATCTTTTGGCTCTTACGTCAACTGGACCCATCCCACGGGATGAGTTGACAATTATAATCTGTAAATTGAGGACACGTAAGCAGACATAACTAATTACGTAAAAAACAGAACAGGCCATTTGCTCGAAGAACCCATACAACAAATAGGAAGGTTCTTGAGTGGATACAACAAATAGGAAGACGCAGCGTAGGTAGTCTTCTCACTAGATGGACCGACGACATCGTGAGAGTCGCGGGCATCTAGTGGATGCAGATGGCAGGCTGTCCTTCAGTGTGGAGTTCTAAGTTGAGGCCTTTGTCCTGCAGTAGATGGCTTCTGGCTAATGCCGATGATAATGATGTTGAAACATAGACACAGACAGAAAGAAGTTTATAGCTGTAATTGGGATAAAAAAGTTGTATGTAAGTTCGTATAGGGTGGCCCTGATGTCAGAGTTTTTAAGCCGCCTGAAGGACAAGCCTTGAACATGATTTTTTATGTATACTATGCTTGCGTTTGACCACGATGTGATGCGGTCTACGATGGAGCAAGCTTACTATTATACGAAGGAGCTATTGGGGAACACCCATTCAGCCAGCGCATTCCACAGTCTAGCCGTTTGCGCATATAGATAGAAAATAGATGGAATTAAAGCGCTTCGTACGGGTTTTCGGAATATCAGCCATGAAATAGTGTCGCATTTTTGTGCTTAGCTGAGAATATCTGTGAATAATTATGATGATGATGTATAAGATGGTGAAAACGAGAAACTAAAGAAACAAAAAACCTCATAAAGATAGTAATTGCCACAAAACATTACTAAAATGAAAAGGTCAAATATTTTAAAAGTAAGTAACGCAAAACGTCATTACTAAACGGTCACAGAAGTGTAATCAGTACGTTAGAAAAACGATTACAGTAACATTTAGCTCCACATTGAGTTAACCATACACAATGACCCCTTTGAGATGGACCTTTTGTGAACAACTTCAAAGAAACAAGTCGGAGGTCTCTGACCTTTCCTAAAACTTGGGGTACCGAAAGAGTTTAGATAATACTTACTTCTTGGGTGTGGGAATTTATTGTACTTTCTGTTACTTACATATTTTTTCAGTTGAAAATAGTCTATGTTGTTTGGTAACACTTAAGCCTCCGAATAGAGATGGTTTGGATCTGCATTTCCTTCTGCTTGTTTTTCAGGAAATGCTCGTAAGAGCAGCTATTTGATCTCATTCCTGCGTCGGATTTCCACTTCCGCACATCCCGACATTGTCATAAGGGTTTAAGATAAAGACGCGATATCATCCCCACATCTTGCACAATTGGAAATCCAACACCATCCGGTTTGTTCGCCCCTTCCTTCCGCGGACCTGCAAGATGTGGAAATGTCCTTCTCCCCAAAGGAATGTCCTTCTCCACCGAACATCAACATGAAACGTTTTAAAAAGGGTTGTCTAAAAACACTTCTTCGGGCTGGCAAAGCACCGACCGCACCGCTAGTGTCGCAGGTGCTATAGTCGGCGATTTCTGCTTATCATCAGGCGGAACGCATGTTTGTTTGCAAAGTTATAGAATAAGTGCTTTTTATTTCGAAAACACGATCACGATGGTTTTCGAGCCACCTACCTACTACTGTTGGAAAGTCGTGGGTAAAACCGCAGGGCATAAGATTACAATGCACACACTTACAATTATTAAGCATACAATGTCGTATTCGTAATTTCTGGAATCTGGATGGATAATAAAACACAAAAAAATACCTGAATGTTGGGCATGTCATGTAAATATATGAATGTATCATTAATAAATATTGCACGCCCGAGTTGACTGTTTTTATTTGCCCACATTCGACGAAATTTGAGTCCGTTGAAAAGTTATTTGGCGCCGAAAACGTTTTGCGATTTTGATTGTCAACAGATAAAGAAGTTATTTTCCGGTTTCGATTTCGGTTATGCAAATTCGGTAACAGTGTAATGATTACTAAGAACAACTGAAAGAGTTATAAAATTATACGTTATTTTTATCAGACACAGTTGTTTCCTAGTAGTTGTTTGGGGCGGCCGGGCCCCTTATATGGGACGCGACTTGTGTCGATACTTTGGCGCCGTCACATCGTCCTGAGATATTTCATCCTGAGATGGTAGGGCTAGAACGGCTGCCGATTCGGCAGAGCAGCAAAAGCGGTGCAATTATGCTAACCTCGGCAGTAGTTAGTTAGATATTTGAGCCGTTTGGTGTTGAGACATTGGGCCCTTAGGGACCGTGAGCTCATCTCATTAAAAAAAACAGTAACCAATATTATTGCTTGTTTCTAGCTCAACGCATAAGCATTGCTTTTCAGCGTGATAATACCACCAGCATGCTGGGTACGCTGCCAACTGATAGTGGGCTTGAGCATTTGTATTGTCTTTAGACCTTCAACTGTCAACGGGCAGCCTAACTGTTTTTGTAGTATAAGTGTTAGCTTGTATTTTTAGTTAATGCACTTGCGTATTGCATAAAATTGGCAACTGGGCTGCTAAGATATATTGACCACCTTGGATGCATGTAACAATAATTACGCTTATTCTGACTGTGCTCATATAAATAAATACCTTTTTGATTCTTTTGACTACCCTATTTGACGTCGACGCTGTATGTGTTGGAATAGTGTTACAAAAGTCAATCTGTTTCACTCCAACCTGTAGATAATTAGGTATTTCTCTTTCATACATATTATTTACAGTAAACTTAACAGTGCCCTTATTGTTCATAATATTCTTCTAGTTTAGTAGGTTAAGTTATAACGTCAGTCGTTGTAACTCAGCGCTAGAGCACATACACACCTCTCCTACAAATATTAACGATAATAAAGAAAAGTATTTAAAATCGTTAAACTACATTTTTCATTGGCTTCCCAATTCCAACAGGTTATGGTAGCCCAGTGACTTTAAATAGCCTTTAAATAACAAAAATTAATAATAAATAAAACACTTCAAGTGCAGTGAATACTTTGTGAACTTTGTTGAAGCAAGTATTAAGTGTTTATGGTATTCTAAGTGACTTTTAAAACACAAATATAAAAAATGGAAAATTCAAGATTAAAAAGAAACATTAAACCATTTAATGGGGACAAATACAGTGTGTGGAAACTTAGAATACGTAACTTAATGAGTGAACTAGATGTGCTTCAAATAATCGATGGTGAAATTGCATTAGACCCAGATGATGAGTAGCGTAAAAAACAGAAAATAGCAAAAAATACAATAATTGAGTACCTATCAGATTCTTTACTTGGATTTGCAAATGATGAATTGACAGCGAAACAAATTTTCTCAAAATTAGATGCCATCTACGAAAGAAAAAGTATCGCTACGCAACTCGCCTTGAGAAAACGACTGCTGAACCTAAAGCTGGTAGGAGACAATACCTTGATCAAGCATTTTCAAGATTTCGATGACTTAATAACCGAGTTAGTTGCTGCTGGTGCTAAACTGGACGAGGTGGACAAGGTCACACACTTATTTATGACTATGCCAAACAGCTATGATGGTGTAATCACTGCCATAGAAACGCTTACTGAAGATAACATTACTTTGACTTTTGTTAAAACGCGGCTTCTAGACCAAGAAATAAAACTTCTACATGAAAGACGCGACACAAGCTTAAAAGTCTTACAAGCTGAAATAACAACAACAAACAACAACAACAAAGCAACACAGAACTCTAGCCCTGGCAATTTTAATAAACGAAATTGGCATCAAAAACAACAAAAGAAGTCATTTAAAAAGAAAAATAATAAACATGTGATTTGTCATCACTGTGGAAGAAAAGGTCATTATAAAAGAGACTGCTATTATAACAAAAGAAGCGAACAATCTAAACGTTTTGAAAATAAAAGAACTGTTCAGGCAGTTAACATTATAGATTCTAAACCAGATGTACCTAACATCTCAGGATTTGCTTTCATGGTCGGAGGCGAATATTATGAACGTGAAGATAAAAATAGTATTCAATTCATTTTGGACTCCGGAGCTTCAGATCATTTAATCAACGACGAAAATCTGGCACAATTCTTCACGGAATTGAAACAACCCATTAATATTTCTGTAGCAAAGAATGAAACCTTTATAAAAGCAACAAAGAAAGGTAATCTCCAAGTGATAAGCAACATGGGCATTAAGGGGATGCTACAGGATGTTCTATTCTGCTCAGAAATTCCATACAACTTACTCTCCGTCAAAAAGATGCAACAAGCTGGAATGACCATTGTTTTTGGCAAATGCGGTGATGTACTGATATACGACAAGGAAGGTAAGGTGCTAACAAAGGGTGAGTCATTGAATAATTTAACTGGCATTAATTTTATACTTGATAGACTTGCTTTAAATGCTGAAAGCTCATTAAATAGACTCGTAAACATAAATGATTATGAATTGTGGCACCAAAGACTAGGCCACATAAGTAACTCAAATTTAAAAAAAATTAAATGCAAGCAAATGTTTTCTGATATTGAGCAAATAAAACACATTCAACCAACCAATAAACTTTGTGAAGCTTGCATAAATGGAAAACAAGCATGTTTACCATTTAATAAATTAAAATCTAAAAACATAAAACGACCTCTATTTAATGTGCATACAGACGTGTGTGGTCCAGTCACTCCTTCAACACTTGACGGCAAAAACTATTTTGTAATATTTGTAGATGAATACACCCACTACTGTGCGACATACTTAAGAGCCCATAAATCAGATGTTTTTGCTGCATTTCGAGATTATGTCGCAAAGTGTGAAACCCATTTCAATTTAAAGATTGTAAATCTGTATTGTGATAATGGTGGTGAATATTTGTCAAAAGAAATGAAAGAGTTCTGTTTGCAAAAAGGTATTAGCTACCACTTAACAGTGCCACATACCCCCGCTTTAAATGGTATGGCGGAACGTATGATACGAACGATAACAGAACGTAGTCGCGCCATGCTATCGGGTGCTAAATTAGATAAAACGTTCTGGGGCGAGGCAGTGTTAACTGCTACTTATTTGATAAATATCAGTCCCACAAAAGCACTGGAAGCGCATGTCGCAAAAACACCATTTGAAATGTGGCATGATAAAAAGCCGCAACTGAAATATTTAAAGGTATTCGGTTCAACTGTCTATTTCCATAATAAAACCAGAAAAGCCAAGTTTGATGAAAAATCACTAAAAGGAATCTTGGTTGGTTATGAACCGAATAGTTATAAGGTGTGGGTTATGGATAATGAAAAGTTCGTGAAAGTAAGAGATGTAATTGTGGACGAGATTAATTTCTTATCAAACAGACCGTTGAAGTCTGAAGGAATTTTACCTGAAAACAATTCAAGTGCTAAAATACCCGCAATATTAGGTCCACCACCTAATAAATCTGTATATATTAAAACAGATGAGCAAACAGACAATTCATTTCAAAATGAAATGGTTTCTTCTCAAAATGAGCAAAATTCAAATGATGTAAGAAGGAGTGAAAGGATTAAAAACTTACCTAGTGTATCTTATAACGAAAATAACGATATTTCTGTAAATTATTTGTTATATGCTGAATCGATACTATACACGATACCAAGATCATTTAATGAAATTGAGTCCAGGGACGATAAGCTTTTATGGGAAAAAGCTATACAAGAGGAAATAACATCTCTAATTGAAAATGAAACCTGGTCGCTAGTACAAAAACCAATGCATAGAAATATTGTTGATTGTAAATGGATATTTACAATTAAAAATGATGAGTTTGGAAAACCTTTAAAATATAAAGCGCGTTTAGTTGCTCGAGGTTTTAGCCAGGAATACTTAATTGACTATAATGAAACTTTTGCTCCAGTTGCAAGAATTACAAGTTTTAGATTCATATTAGCTTTTGCAAACCAATATAATTTACTTGTCCATCATATGGACGTTAAAACAGCATTTTTAAATGGAAAATTGAAGGAAGAAATATACATGAAAATTCCTGAAGGTATGCCAAAATGCGAAAATCTAGTTTGCAAATTAAATAAAGCACTGTACGGATTAAAACAATCCGCACGTTGTTGGTTTCAAATGTTTGAACAAGCTTTGATTGAAAAAGGTTTTCGATACTCTTCCGCAGATCGATGTATTTATATTCTAGATAAAGGTGATATTTTAAAAAATATCTATGTGGTACTTTATGTAGATGATGTATTAATTTCGACTGCAGATGTAAATATCATGAACAGTTTCAAAAACTACTTAATGAA
This sequence comes from Agriopis leucophaearia, assembly GCA_949125355.1. Lineage (NCBI taxonomy): Eukaryota > Metazoa > Arthropoda > Insecta > Lepidoptera > Geometridae > Agriopis > Agriopis leucophaearia. The sequence goes on along the minus strand of OX421276.1, from coordinate 9,360,641 downwards.
CAAGTTTAAAATGGTAGATTTGAAAGATATTAGATGTTTCCTGGGTATAAAAGTTGAACGATCCATCAACAAAGTTACAATTGACCAAAAAAATGTACATAAAAACAGTCTTGAAAAAATTCAGTATGAGTGATTGTAAACCTGTCAGCACACCCATGGAGACCAATGTTGATTATATCGCATTAAATTCAAACGAAGTCACAAAGGCCCCTTGTAGAAATCTCATCGGATGTTTGATGTATATTATGGTCTGTACTAGGCCCGACTTGAGCTTTACTGTAAACATTCTAAGTCGATTTGCTAACAAAAGTAATTGTTTATTATGGTCATATTTAAAAAGAGTATTACGTTACTTGAAAGGGTCAATGGATTTAAAGTTAACATATACCCGGACTGACTCAAGTGACTATAACGTAAACATCCTCTGTGGTTTTGTAGATTCAGATTGGGGCAATGATTTAATAGAACGAAAGAGCACCACTGGTTATTTGTTTAAATTATTTGAACAATGCACAATATGCTGGCAAACAAAGCGGCAAAGTACGACGGCGGCATCATCAACTGAGGCCGAGTATATAGCACTTTATGAATGTGTGAAACAATGTTTGTGGTTAAAATCATTAGTAAACAGTATTAAGATTGAAATCCTTAATGCTATCCCTATTTATGAGGATAATATGGGGTGTATAAGCATTGCTAACAACCCCACAAGTCACAAAAGATCGAAACACATAGACATAAAGTATCATTTTTCAAGGGAACAAGTGGAGAAAAATGTTATTAAAATTATTTATGTCCCCACAGGTAATCAATTGGCTGATGTCCTTACCAAATCATTGCCGACGGTGCGTTTTTCCGAGTTAAGGGAAAAACTTGGTGTAATCTTATAATTTAATAAAAGTTAAAGTTACATATGAAGAACCGAAAGTGAATAATGTGTGAATATTATATCAAATGCAAGAAATGTAATTAAGTATAGTAATTTAAAGATGATTTGGTCTGATTGGGGTTTTCTGGGTTTTCCCCAATCCTGCGCAACGAATGTTGGACCAAGATGATTGTATCCCCAGACAGAGTAGGAAGAAGGTGTGTTGTGTGATATTAATTGTAAATAAATTTGGTTAGTGTATTTTTATAAAAGAGATTAATTTTTGAGGGGGCGTGTTGGAATAGTGTTACAAAAATCAATCTGTTTCACTCCAACCTGTAGATAATTAGGTATTTCTCTTTCATACATATTATTTACAGTAAACTTAACAGTGCCCTTATTGTTCATAATATTCTTCTAGTTTAGTAGGTTAAGTTATAACGTCAGTCGTTGTAACTCAGCGCTAGAGCACATACACACCTCTCCTACAAATATTAACGATAATAAAGAAAAGTATTTAAACTACATTTTTCATTGGCTTCCCAATTTCAACAGTATGAAAATGAAAAAATATCACTACTCTACACAGATATGAATGTAATGAACAATCCAAACTTGCGATTCGATGCGGAATCGTGAATGGCATTTACAAATCAACACTATCGTGAATTCGATGTTTGAAGAGATTGGATATGTTTGATAAACCATGCTAGAGATGAGAACCTTAAAAACGTTAATACGACAGTGCTGGACATCACGACTACAAAGTTACCTTCTTTATCAAACCCTAAATGACTACTGATCAAGTTCACTTGCAGACTAACTTAATTATACTTCTAATTGGTAACATATGTTTCAATCATAAAAGGCAAGACAGTTCCTGACCCTGTGTTAAGTACAATGCAAGGGTGATTCATTTCACATCAGACATGCAAATGCACGAATATCCGTATTGGCTGTCTGTAAAACGTCTGTGGAGGCAGGAAAGGCGATAATTATGGACTAAATTATAAGGGCCTGCAGGATAGTGACTAGCCAATTACTTTTAGATTTGTATTGTAGTGGCAGACTAGCCATTTCTCAGCAACGTCGTAAACCAAGGTTCGTGCCTTAGTGGTGGCCTTACGCTTATGGCCGAAAACACAATACAAAAAAAACAACGGTACGAAAACTAAAATAGGTATCTACAACACAAAAATGCAAGGTTCCAAGGCGTATAATATTAGATACGAGTAAGTTAAATCGTATCCAACAATTTAACTTACTCGTGTATATTTGTTGGATTCCTGTCCTTTGAAATTACCTACCAATTCTTCAGTGTCGGTCGTTCAACCCTTACTCAACAAACATTAATAGACCCGGATTTACTATTCCTGCCCTAAATCCCATCCCAAGCGACCTGATTTGTTGAGAAATCCACATTTATTAGTCCTCGGGCCATCGTTACAGTACGAAGTCAGCTTGGCTCGTTGAGCTGACCTTAAGCTGCTCGTATGTCACTACTTACTACTGGTTGGTTTACTACACTATTTTCATTCGATTATTTGATCTAGCAGCTGCAATAACTAGCCGCCCCCACCTGAAAGCTCATCCACATATCATAGATCAGTGGAAATTTCGCATTGTGCGTTTTACGCTTCTTTTTTCCCTCATACAATATCACACCTGCAATAAGTGCGTAATAAGCTACCTCTTGCGGAATTTCTGAGTAACTATAAAATGGGATTCTTCAAAAGGGTTTTTAATAGACACTTTTTTTTCAGCACAAAGATCTCAACATTTACACAAAATGAATAGAGTAACACTAGACATCACTTGACTATCGTGGAACGATAGTTACGAGCATGTCAAGAAAGATATTGCTACGTTTGGGATGTTGGCCTTTCACCTTAGCACTGCCAAGAGAGCAATTGAAGCTATTTTTATCATGATAAAGGTACTTTGGACATTGTGGCTTTTAGCTGATGAAACAAAAAGGAATATTTGGAAAATCGCTTGCTATCTGGCGATAGATATAGATATTATGCGAATGCAGCCTGAGTGTGTATATGAAAAATGTCAAAATAACAATGTGTGTATATCGCAAAGCTGCCATTCTAATTTAGATTTGTAGTAAGTGCCTAAAGAAAAGCGACCTTACTTATAAACGTTACTTAAGTTCCGCAATGCTTAAAATTGCTCTGTGTCGTATTCATGTGTGACAATTTCCGTCGTTGAGAACTCACTGGATGCTCGCGACACTCACAATGTCGTCGGTTCACCTAGTGGGAAGTTTCCCTATGCTGCGTCATCCAGTTCGTGGTCTCCATTCAACAACTTTTCTTCCCTATCGCTTATCGGTACTTCGATGATGATATAGGCAATAAGTATTCCTCAGGATTTAATGACAGGACAGTCACAGGATACCAGAAGCAATAAAAACAAACGTGTTTCTGGCACCAGCAGGCCTAGCATGGGCCGTGGACAAATTGTCTTTCCACCGTTTTTATCTACGCGTAGACGCGACAGAGCTAGAATATGGATACGTTTGTCTCTTTCTAGCGGGATAAAAACGGTGGAAAGACAATCTGTCCTCAGCCAGTGCTAGGCCTGCTGAAGAGAAAACTTTTTCTACCCCCGTCCTAGACCAAGAAACTATGTTAAGGCCTTCAGGCGACGTCCTAAAAACTCTGACGAACTTGCATACTAATAGGTAAAAAAATAAGAACAGAAGAACAAAGCTAGCTTTGTAGCATGAATATCCCCAAATTATTCAAAGCTACAAATACCTTCTAACGAATTCACATTTCATTACACACAAAAGTACATTGTGAATCTGTAACAACCCTTTGTAAAACCGCTCATTATAGCGTTCGCAACCTCTCCATCTCAAAAACAATATGAGTAAGTTAAATAAATAAGTGCATACCACAGGTGTACAAAAAGCTTTTTGACAATGGCAAGTTAGTTACCCAGTTGAGCGCACTGTGGGGTGTCCCCTGTTAATCATACATTGGTTTGGTAAATTTGGGAGATGATAAATCTTGATTATTTACCTAACTATGAAGCGACGCGATGTTAGCAGGTAAAAGTTACCTCCTTAGTAAAGTTTTTTTTTAAATTTAGAACCCTAAAAAGCAGCAAGTAAGAGTACCTCTCCATCCTATCCTATGGTTGCTTATAAAAGTTTGCTCTTAGCGATAAGCTCGCCGGTTCTTACAACTGTTCTATCGTGTGTATATATCGTGTGCCTGGTCATCTGGCGTGAATAGTAAAGAGTTTCTCTATCTATCAGGTATCATACTCACAAAAAAGAGGGGTGTTATAAGTTTAACGTATGTATCTGTGTGCTTGTTTATGGCATCGTGGTACCCAAACGGTTAAACAGTTTTTTATTTATTTTTTTATTGGAAAAATAACTTGATCGAGAGTGTTCTTAGCTAAGATTGAATAAAAAATTAATGAAATTGAAATTATCAGTTCTATAACGGGGGTTGAAAAAAAATCTTTAGATATTGTTTTTTGAAGTAATGTCGAATAAAATTTATTATCTTTCTTTATTTCTTCCGTATAAGTATTGTCTATTTCGAGACATTGAGCCTAGGTATCTAGCAATGCACTGATACGGTCAGCCAAATCAGTATGCGTCGCGGCGAAGTCTGACCGCATCCAAGATGTAGCGGACAGGTAACCAGTCAAGTCGTCAGCAGTGGCCGGTGATTCACACTACTGTTGATTCTACAGTTGACTTATTTAGTGGTATTTAATCTATACAGTTACTGTGTAAGGAACTTATTTACGGATAGATTTGGTATGCACGTGTTGACAAGCTACATAGACATAGCTACTTCGATGGAGAAGCCATCTGCTATCGGCGGTAAAACATAAGCATACAGGTTTGAATCCAAATGTTTACCTACGTACCTAATTCGTCATGGTTTGAATCATATTGACACTCGTTTCAACTTGTAAGAAGTTTTTTGTAAGTTAATTAGATAAATAAGCTGAATTTAGTGATAGAGTACCTACAAAGGTACTTACAACAGCCATACTCATTTCTATTCAAAAGCATGCTACCTACTAAGTGGCAATTAATACTAGTAGCATGTGTATCAAAATTCGCTAGTAGTAATGAGAATGCTCATTACCAACAAGCTCGTGAATCAACTGCAGTTTATTTTTAACACTAACGGAATCTTTGAACTGTATTTTCAACTACTTCAAAACGTCGAATTAAATTGAAATTTTGTACACTTAACAAGGACCGATGTCAATGTAATAATTTAAATAGTTGGTCCCATTATCCTCACCAGGATCTTCAGGATTAGCGATTTTAAAGCCTATTTTTAGGGTTCCGTAGCCCGACAAGGAACTCTTATAATTTCGTCTGTCCGTCTGTCTGTCTGTCAATCCGTCCGCTCGTCCGTTCGAATTATTTAGAACCTTCTAACTTCTGGTGCATGAGACTTTGCAAAATGACAGTTGTAATAGATCTCAATTTCAAAAGTATAAAAATACACAATATTGCATTTTAGGGTTGGCTTCGGTACATGTGAAATGGGGATGAAAAAATTTATTTAAAACCTTCATTCAAATTATTTTTCACATTATCTGATTTTGACTTTTTGAGTAACAGCGTAAAACTATAAATTCAAGGCGTTGACATTTTTGTAGAAGAATCTTAAAAAACAAGATTCTCAATCAGTTCTCTCTATGGTTAAACCATAAAAACGTAGATGCTATGTTGGGATGATATATTTCTTTCGAAAGTTCGAGTTCGAAATTTTCTATAACTTTCCATTTTTGAACAATGACTACAATTATATGGTTTTGGTTACGGAACCCTACCATATGCGTGTCTCAACACGCTCTTGCCCAGTTATTTAGTTTTTTAAACTGCTGGAATTATTGAAATTGCTACTTGAAGTACCCTAAGATCATATCTCACTTATACCTACACTTCTTCCACCCGGAAGGGTACACCCCATGTCAATGTCTAACAGTACCAATGACTTATACTTGAAGTATCCAAATGACTGCTTTGAGCTAGAAGAATGCTAAATCAAAGTGAACAGCTAAACTGCGTTTCAGTTTCAGGCGTGTTATTTAGGATTTAGGTAAGTAATAAGCGCGTCTGGCAGTAGCGAATACTATTCTCCTCCTCTCTCTTGTACTTTAGCATTTCATTGTTAAAATCTAGACATACTACCTACCTAGGCCTCTCCCAATTTCTTCTATGACTTACGATCCAATTGTCACAATAAAAGACCGTTGTCAAACACCAGCAGGTGGCTCACCGAAACGAAAACACAAGGACCAGCCCAGCATAGAAGAAATATTATAGGTGCATAGTTGCATTCCTAATAGAAAGATTTATACGTATAGATATATTGCATGTAATAATAGTATTTTTAATTTGTAAATAGGTAGCTACATTATACAATAATAAACAAAAACTAAGAGGGTGAATCAAGCAACCAAACGCGGAACCACAGAATACATGGAACGCTGCATCTCCAGTGTGGTGTTTATATTATGAACGAAAATGCGATGCGCTGTTGGCGCTTGCCGCTGCGCTTGCGCTCGTTTGCAGCGCTCGATTCGAAATCAGCCAATCAGAGCGCCAGTTACTCGCTGTGTCTCGCTGCGTGTGGTCGTGTCGCTGCCCGTGATGTCAATCTCGCGTGTTCCGAACGTTCCAAGTTAAAATTCAAAATTCGTCTATTAATAAGATTTCGGGAAAATGTGCATTTTTGTGGAAATGTGCTTGGTTTCTCTTGCAACTTAGTGTGTTGATGAATTGTTGAACTACCCACTTGAACTATTCGGCTGGATTGTTTACAATGGTGATTGTCAGCGTTTTTAACAGGTCAGTGAATTATTTAAACATTTATTTGTATTTGCATATTTTGCATGTAATTTTTGTGTTTGTTTATTCTTTTTATTGACTAAAATATATATTAAAGAAATTGATAAAGTGAATGAAAGATTACCTAAATAGATAAAATACTTTCTACATCTATTAAACTTTGTGGGAGAGATACCTACGTACTATTAGTATGTACCTATTATGTTTGAGAAAATTTATTATCCAAACCTAGTGTTGCGCGCAGCTAAGAGAAAACTTCTAAAATCAAATTAGCAGTGCAGACACTAGAAGTAGGTATTAGGCATGTTATCTGTTCGCTTTCGGATTATCTCTGGTAGCAGTTTAAAATAATAAACTGCTACCAGAAGCGAATGAAAATCCAGTTTTATTTGCCCTGTTATTAGTAGCAAAAAAGTAAGCAAGTAGCAGTGCAAGTAAAGTTGCAGCCATTTTTTTTTTTATAAGATAATGTTTTTATTCATCTTTTTACAATTGACTGCAGCTATCACTAATCATCCGATAGCGAACGGCCTGTTAGTGATGATAACGGATAGGCTTATAGGTATGTTTAATTTTAATCTGACAGCTGTCCAAAATTTATACACCGTTGTTGACGAAGATGAACCGCCACTGTCAATTCAGTCCAAAGACCAGGCGCCTTACGCCAAACTCTAACCGCGGGCTCGGATACGCGCAGTTTGCAAAATCACGCGAATATGTTTTGCGGACGCGCAACCTTTCTCAATTACGTAAACTGAATCGTTTATTACAGGTAGGCGTAGGCCCCTGACTTGATAATCTGTGATTCAGTAATTCCATGGGCGAAGTAAATAGCCTATTATTTCTAAGATAATTACGTATACCTACTATAGTCCTACTACGTATTTTATGTAGATTCTTTTTGCATTTATTGTTTTTTTGTCTGATTTATTGGAGTAACATTTCCTACCAAGGTAGTATTGAGTGTTGCTATGTTGATTGACTTGCATGCCAGTTGCCACATAATTCAGTAGATAAAACAATCAACTTGCATCGTAATTAGCAAGGTCCGGTACGTAATGGAATAATCATTATTTTTGTTACGTTTGATCACTTTGGTAATTTCGATTACGAAACAAGAAAATCTCATATTCCGTCATAATCATAACTATACCTACCTACCCTCATGTACCTAGGTCTCAAATTATAACAATGGTAGGTGATGCGATAGGTATAATTATCTTTACCTACCTGTACCTAATTTATGCCTAAGATGACATGACTCTTGTCATGATCTTCTTGTGCATCAATTTACCCTCCTACGAAAAAATTAAGGGTTATAATTTTGCCGGTCTATCACTGTATGTAGGTAGGTACTTATGTTCATAGTTCATACCTGTTAGGTAGGTATATTCCCCCTAATCTACTTAACTACTTATCATATTTTGGGAAATTAGTTGTCCATCAGTTCGTGGCGTCTTGGTTAATGTACCTACCTGCTTAATAAAGCGGATGGACGACAAAAATATTTCTTGGAATAAATAATTTCGTTTTTGGTATCTATTTAAAGAAAAAGACCTTATAAGTAAGAAGGTAGGAGCTAGGTCCCTACCTACATTCCAAACGTAATTTTATAATTTTCTTAGGTATAAAAATACGAACAAATCGAAACAAAAAAGATTTGCAAGTAAAAATAAAATGGCATAACGTAAGGACGTGGGTAAGCACCTAGGTACGATAGGTAGAGGTTTTAGTTTATATCTTATAAAAAATTAAGAACCATCACATTAAGTTATCAACAAATATAGACGTAGTGGTCGAAATACCAAGAATTCTCTATACGCCATTGATTGAGCAAATTGCTTAAATTAAACAACAGATTAAAAAAAAAACAACCACAAAATAATACCTTTTTCTGTGCAAATAACCAACGCTATTTTTTTTATCTGTGGCTATGCCGTAGTACACGACAATGCTAACACTCGTCAATTTGACACGGTAGCTCACTTACAATTATTTAGCTGCACCTGCAATTTCTATCGTGACGTTTCATCACTTTCTTCCGCGAAAGAATGTTATACCACTGTCACACTCTAACGCGTATAATAATGATTCCAATAACTCTTCTTTTTCCCTCTCTCTTTTTGCTTGTAGGTAGGTACCTACTTCCTTTAGTAATTAAGAAATGAATAAGTCATTATTAATTTGGCAGACCAATTTACGGGTTGTTTCATTGAGTTAAAGATTGAATTTGATTGGCACGATAATATTCCGTTGCAGTTCCGATGCGTTTTGATTACCTACGCACGCGAAATGGAAACTGATCTTTGAATATGCATGGGTTATGTGTAGGTAAAGAATTAATTATAGTTACAAAATATAAGCACTATAAACCTGCAAACCCCTAAAAAACAGCATTCGCTAGTATTAAAGTTTTTCAAACTGAACAGGGGTTAGAATAAAATTTGGTCGATCATTCTCGCGAATGTTAAAGTTATTGCTCGCCAAAAATATTATATATTATCCCAGGCACGCCACTCACCCACTCACTCACCTAAAATGCTCTTTACTAGTATATTTTTAAGTTTATCTGCATCTTTTGATTCTGTTGGTTTTTGTAATTTTTGTAGCCTGCCTGTCGACTGTGATTTTTTCTGTAGACAAGTGTTTGTATTTCGTCCAATGTATTGGCAAATAATAAATAACAGGATATCGGTGACATACTTATAGGCCATTAGCGTTGGCAGTACAAACAATATTCGATGATTTGGCACTCCTCGTTAAGTATACTACTTACCTACTAAAGATCAATGATAATGGCGTATAAAATCGAAGCATAATATTATTACGATCTATCATTTACTTAGAAACCTCCAAGCAGTTCCTCGCCAGGGAGCAGAGCCTTGGTTGAATTCGCAAGACTTTGTGTCATATTATGATCACACTAGAGATAGTTGAACCTAAAACACAGGGAGTGTTAGCAGTCCGAGGGGCGCTGGCGAGGTCCATGGGTAGGAGCACTATCTTAATTCTTCCCTGCCTTCATGGGCTCTGAAGTGGTTGATGGTTATACTACTAGTCTAGAAGAAGTGAAGATGATATTGACAATTTGAAAGGTTCTTCAAGAGCTAAGAATTAATGTACAAAAATTCTATTCAAACATGTTGTGGTATGGAGGGCCATGTAAAATATGATGAGCGCATTAGCGTCACAGGATTTTGAGGCACAACAGTCAGAAATACAGTTTACTATCAGGTGAAAGAATTGTTCGTCTCGTCATTCAATTCTATAAATTAATCTCGAAAGAAGAAGAATTGTATAAAAACAAAGTTTAAGATATGAAGGCAAAGTAGATCGCATTGATACATGCCTAGACTGTTAAACCCAAACGATTGAAGTTTTGCAAACATAAAGCGACTCAAGTTTCAACTACATTAACCTTTTAAAACAGTATAACGTAGAATTACTTCACATAAACATCGCATTTCATTTTTTAAACAGCCCTGCTATTCTACGAGATTTCTGAGATGCTCCATTAATTTTTAAAGATATTATGCATGTTAATATTCTACGAGTATGTAAATTATATATTTGTAGCTGGGCTATTTTTACACATTTTATTTATGACATCAATATTATAAGTGCGTAAGTAATCGGCATTTCCCTCCGTCAGTTTGTTATCTTTTCACTAAATAACTGCAGCGATCGTTATGAAATTAAGTAAAATAATATAGTAGGTATGCTCTATAGAAAAAAAAAGAAACACTCTTTTGTAACTCGCGTTTACTGAAAACCATTGAATAGTTCTACTATCCACCTTTTGCTCCATTATCAGACCTGCGTCATCAATTGTAATGTATGGGTCTCGTTAAAACTTACCAAATGAGCCCAAACTCGACGGGTTTACTAGTATCCATTGAAGAGTTAAACTTTCTACGTCCTGGCTTCATCATCAGATCAGTTTTATGGTATCAAATTATTGTATTGTTATCTGGATTATCTACACTAATATTATAAAGAGGAAAGATTTGTACCTATTTTTGTATGTTTGTAATGAATAGGCTCCGAAACTACTGAACCGATTTGAAAAATTCTTTCACTGTTGGGAAGCTACACAATCCCCGGGTGACATAGGCTATATTATATTTTGTAGCAAGGCCAAAGGCCGAGCTTACACTCGTGCGAAGCCGGGGCGGACGGCTAGTATTATATATTTGCAAAGTTTCAAATCGATACAACAATTGTAAAAGTAGGCTAAAGTCTATTTCCAAGATTTGTTTATATAATTACAAGTAAAGCTTGTACTCGTATAAACGCGTATTAAAAATGTAAAATTGCGGGTGAAACAGCTGGCGTAGCTAGTTCTTCCATACAATATGAATGAATAAGCAAACAAGATGAACCCCGATAACATACATACACAGTTCTGACTTCTGACCTCTTGTTAGAATTTCTATTAGATTTATAACACGAGAAATCACTCTATAAGCATAAAAGGGGACGGTTTGCAAAAAACAACCAAAACAAACAGTGTTTTGTGTAATATAATATAAACTTATACAATTTACAGTAAGTATTCAGAATTAATGTTAGGCCTTTGATTAAATTTAGGCTCTGTTTTATTGTGGTTTTGCGCGCTTAATTTCGCTGGGACGTCTGCATGCAATGAATCACTTCTTATCTTCGCCCACGGGCATATTTACCTCACAAATGCTCCCAACACACGTATCATAGATATTATCACCTCTAAGATCACAAAGATAAAGCTCAAATTAAAATATCATTGCAGTTACGTCGGGGTCATTCACTGCACTGGAGTCAATTTCATATTCATAATCGGCCAGCAAATGAGTACTTACCGTCTTGTTTTAGTTCTTTCTCGATTCTATTCTACGTAATCTCCATTTACTCCATTATCATCAAAACCCGCAATGAATGCTCGAATTTAAATACTTTCACTACTTGAAAGTGTATCATTAAAGTCGATGATCTTGAATTATGCGATGATACCGCTTTATGCAACAGGTTCTGGTCTGGGTTACTTAGGTACCGGTTCCGGCCTCGTTTTGCATAGAAAATTGTGGGGAATTGGGTTACATTTGCATAATGAGCTACGTCTAATTCAGGTGCACGTCCACAAGGGATTATGTACCTTCGTAGGGAAGTTGCCATTGTTTTTAATGTACTCCTTTTATAAAGCAACTTATATAACATCATCAGGTTGGAGGTTTGTTGGAAAAACTAGCGATTTTATGCTACGTTCATCAGATGATAGCTTAGCCTAGTCCACTCTTTTGTCTCTTTTGTTAAACTACTGAGTCCATCTTTTGTTCTAGTTTAATTTACTTAGCAGTATCCTATATCATAACTATTTTATGTATGCAAGTATTTTAGTTAATACCAATTTAGTATTGAATATCGATGTTTTTTTTTTTTATTGTCATCCTTTTTTTTTTAACGCGGCCAGTGCCTTTATTAACTAAACAAAATACTAGCTAAAACTAACACTTAATAAACAGTTAGACTGTCCATAGACCGTTGAAGGTCTAAAGACAATCCAAATGCGATGAAATTAGTCTTTATCGAAGACAAGTCAAATATGACTTTTAGAATCGAAATAGATTTTACTATACGACGAATGTAAAAACTATCGACGAAATATCGCTATAGTACAGAATTTGGCCACCAAAAGTTTCGAAAAACTTTTCCTGAAACTCTTTTTATTTGTTTTATCTCCAACACATTTCTAAACTACTAGGTCCAGTTCTAATTCGACGGAACTGTTTTTATTCCGCAACAGTTTTCCAAAGCATTCATAAGCTAATCTCTCCAACCTGTTCTTTGATACCATTCACTTTCAACTATTAACAGTTGGTTAACAAACCGCAGGTTCCTTACAAAGCGTCAGGTCTTGTTCAAGTCATAAACCACAAAAGCATAAAAGCGATAATACGAGTTATTTCTATAAAAACCGTGTCAGAAGTGTCAGATTTTCTTTTGTTTGGTTCAGTATCAAATTGAGATTCACTACCGCGTACTTCTAATGAATTATGGAATTACCGACTTCAATTTCACCTGCGTTATGAGCTATGAATTATGATTTTAATGGCTAATGTCTTTATTTTTCTGGCTACAAATATTCTAGTTTGTAGCTTTCATTTGAATTTGAGCTGATATGGAGTTTAATTACGTGATTACTCAAGACTTTTCCATTATGTCAAGCACGATGCAGCCATTATATCGACTGACCAAATAACACCTAAAGTCATTAATGTCATTAATCTAATTATACAAGAACCTCAAAATAAAGAATCATGAGTTATTGATGACTAGCTATACATATTTGGGGTAGCAAAATTATGTTAATTGCTACGCAATTATGTCACTCTGTTATATTATGAAGAGGAGTACGATCAAAAATTGGTGATTGCGATGTGGCAAATTCTTCTATCTTTTATCTTGCATAGTCAATATAAATATCGATTGATCGATAAATAACATCAAAGTCATCAATCAAATCTTTTACCTCATAAGTTCAGACCGGTAGCAAAATTATCTGTTGCTTCCAAATATATCTGTTATGTTACTGAGGGTAACCAACTACAAGCATAGTCATCACGCAACTCAATGTAAATTGATTTCTGTTCATCTGTGAACAAATTGCAACGAGCGTGACTATATATTTCGTAATCTATGAGCGAAACTGTTGTTTTTATGTCTTTATTACATCGTTCCCTGAATGTTTTCTCATTTTGTAAATAAGTTTATGTTAATTTACTTATTTGTTAATTTGGCATGTTTTTATTTAAATAATATTTATGTTTATTTATGATATTTTTAATATTATGTATTACATCATCGCACCAGCCACCATCGCCTGAAAGTTCATCCACATATCATAGATCGTTGGAAATCGCACACTGCGCGTTTTACGCGTTCCTTTTTGCCTCACACCTGCAATTTGTGGAATGAGCTCCGCTCCCTCCTGCGGCATTTTCGAGTAGCTTCAATATGGGGTTCTTCAAAAGGGCTGTTAATAGTATGTAAGGGTTGGCAACGTATCTGTGATGCCCATGGTGTTGCAGGTATCCATAGGTGACGGTGATTGCTTACCATCAGGTGGCCCGTCTGCTTGTTTGCTACCTATGGCATAAAACAAAAAAGAAATTACAATGATTATTTTTATATATTTTTCTTATTATTATTTAAAGGTCTAGTTACTTTTAATCCATCTTTTGTAAGCGTTTTTACTTCTTTACACTGGTCTGTATGTGTTTTTGTGTTGTTCAACTCGCCTTTTATGTACTTATTTTAATTGTTTTAATACATCCTCAATCACTTCAATAGAAATTTCTTCAAATGCAAAATCTTTATAGATTTATTTGAATTAGCATCGTTCTAGCTTTTACGATCGTCTGATTCTTTTATTAATACTGATTTTATGGTTACTCATATCTTTTATACGGGGCTGTCAATTCTCTACGTACAGTCGTACATCGTTAATGTCTTCCAATTAGCGTGTGTATTCCTCTATCGTTCTTATTTATCTAAACCTCGTTCTCAACCATCACGCAATATTACTTGCCTAGTAATTAGTGGATGCTACTCGTTCACATTGATTTCACCCTGTGAATAGATAGATAGATAGTTATGCTTTCTACCTCCGAATCATATTCTAGTAAAAGTGAGAAACCATTAATTGCATACATAACTAACTTCGCAAGTGATAATTAAGCTATCGCTTTGCCTTCTTAATGTATCATGCAGACATGGTTTGGACATTCCTATGTTTTGTTTATAAAATACTTCTCCAGTTACGTCATATTTATTAAATACTTTTAATTGAATAGTAGTTCTGTAGATATTTTTTTAGGTTACCCTACCCAGCAGTTTTCTAGGAATATGTCGCTGACAATTAGGAAAATTTCATAATGTCATCTGTGCAATTACAAATCACTAGAAAACATTATAAAATTTTCTTTTAATTTACCTAACACATCGTTCAAATTTGTTTTATTTGAAATTTGGAAATTAAAATTCCTTACAAACCTAGTCGGAAATGGTGTAGTAAATTCTTGTTTGCAGATAAATAAAACAACTTCGGTCTCTGGTCTCGAACATCATTATCGGATGAAATATTGATCTTTTAATAATTGCCGCATGAATGCGCAAAAATGCCCCTAAACTATCGATTGAAAATTGGTTCAACAATACGTTTCATTGTAGGGCCATCTGTCATGGATTCAATCATAGCTCTCTATACTAAGGTTGGCCGCGTGTATTGTGCAAAACCTACGTTTTATTATTAACGCGAGCCAATAAATAGTATTTCCCCGCACGGGTAAGTAATACAGTTATTGGATCCTCCAATTTTTTGTCCATTGAATTCTCTCCACAATCCTATAAGTTTATTTATTGGTGGAGCTAAAATTGGTGTAAGGGGAAGGTTTACGACAGAAGCTTGTTGTTTTGTTGAGGGGATCTGTCAGGAATGTCAGTCAGTGACTGCTTTGTTAGTTTTATCGTTCATCTTGGCTGCTGATAGTTTAAATTAAAGCTATCAAACTGGGTTATTCTTCCTAGTTATTTCTTCTTCTTTCTTGATTTAATTTTGGAGGCTTACTTTAATATGACTAACTTTACTAAATATTGATACCGCTTTTGTTCAAATTACTTTATTAGATGAAGAAAACGTTACTTTTGTGATTAGTTATGTCATTTAAAACAATTAAAATCATTGATTGAATCAGGCGTTACTTTGCGGAAGTCCATTTTCAAAACTGTTTTACTG
The DNA here is from genome assembly GCA_949125355.1 of Agriopis leucophaearia. NCBI lineage: Eukaryota > Metazoa > Arthropoda > Insecta > Lepidoptera > Geometridae > Agriopis > Agriopis leucophaearia. The sequence goes on along the minus strand of OX421276.1, from coordinate 9,345,155 downwards.
ATTAATTTCTAGTGTAATTCCGCTTCTACGTCGCTTCAAGTACAATAAGGAATTTGTGATAAATTTACCTGGTAAATATTTTTTGATAATGTTAATTTTATTGAGTTTAATTTTGCCTAACCTGATATAAAATATTAATTACATAAATTTCAAATTAACGTAACCTGAAACAAAAATTAATTAATTCTGACACATGAAATATGATAATACTAAATCTGAAAACAAAAATGTATTAATTCTGAAACATAAAATATATATTAATTGAAATGACATGTATTTTAATTAAATTTAAAAAAGTAATAATTTATACCCGTTTCCTTAGTGCACTTTGATAAAATTAACATTATCAACAAATATTTACCAGGTAAATTTATCACAAATTCCTTATTGTACTTGAAGAGACGTAGAAGCGGAATTACACTAGAAATTCATCAGTAAAACAGTTTTTAATTAAAATCGTCATGATTGTAAAATATTTTATACAATTTACCTTGTTACACTTCTATTAAATGTACTAAATACTTATTGTAATTAGCGGAGCGTTTGCTAAATATTAAATTATTAAAGACTCTAAAATTCGTAATATTCATATCAATAGGCATATTATCTGTCCAACTTTATTTATTATCTCGTAAAAAAGCTGATCATAAATAGATTCATCAACGAAAAGAAAATTAAAATTGCTTCAAAAAAGTGTGTGGTAAGTATTTTAATGTCTTAGCTAGACAGCGAGTGCCCTAAGTATAGCACGTATTGACGTCAAATCGTGTGACCGCCATACAGTTATTATATTAACACACGCTTTCCGAGAAAGGGACAGACCATTCGCTATCTATCGACCAAAAACTGAACGCTTATATTCTAGAAATTTATCATCCAATTTCAATTTTTACAGTATGTGTAATGTATTTCATTATATCCTGCATCATCATTCAAATGAGACATTAGGACATCAGCCTATTTTGTATACCTACCTACTGCATTGATTATTAATTATTTATTCCACTGAGATTAATCGGATATTTAAAATAAAATATCGATGAACATGAACCTGTCCGTGCTGTTTCCTTCTAATCAATGATTAATCTACAAACGCACCTTTTGATCTTTGTCTCAAATAAGAAACATCGTGGATTGTGGAACCTATTTAAAACTTCATCCTAACGTCAATGCTTTACCCTAAGAAATATTTTCTTCTCGTATTCTCAGATGCGCCAAGAAGGGTTGCTGGGTTGAGCTCTACAAGGTCTATAAAATCTCATCATTAATTTATTGGCAGTATAACCTAGTCCTTGATTGCGAGAATATTAAACGCCTATTAGACCGAGTTTTGCTATTTTGTGTGCGTTATCGCATGTCAATCGTACTACTCTGTAATATTCGGTATTTACGAAATGAATTCATAATATTATGCCTAATTGCAAAAAAATTGTTGTTGGGCAGCAAAATGTGTCAATTTAGTACTAATAAAATACATTGATGGCGAAAATCTACAAGCTACACAGCTAGATAGATAGAAAGAAAGAAATAAAGGGATAGAAAGAAATAATATTATATTATATTTAATTTCTAACAGCTGTTGCTGTTACAATTACTAATTGTCATAGACAATATTATAGAGTATAGATGATAATGATAGATTGACATAAAGGCAACTCATCACCGCGACTGTAGCGCTATCTGTTATAAAGTAGTGAAATATTTAACAAAAGCGCGACTTAGTATGCTTTAAGCTATCATTTAAGTGCGCCTGTCTTTGTCATTGAATAAAAGATGGCGCTACATTGTACTATGTGATAAAATGCACCCGCCATCTATCATGAATTCAGAATTCGGGGTGTAAATCTCCTTACCGCCGCTCATGGCCACACTTTGCTGTGAAGAAAAATATTGTTGTGACTTCTCTGTTCTTTGTGTAAAAAACTTCCAAACCGAGCTCTTATATCTATGAATTTGAGTGATAATGTGAGACAGTTTAATATATCGTAAATATCGTAAAATTCATAGTTATAAACTTGTTCAAAAAAATGTCAGCGCCTCGTTTAATCGGTCAATCTTATTCAAATAAACATTAGCTAAATAAGGCGGAATATCAAATATTCCAGGGTTATTGTCCAGAACAAAATTTGTATTATTCATTGGGGTGTGCGTATTATAATATTGACTGTAATGGCTTCATTGTGTCCAGAAATTATGAATATTTTATGGTTTATACCTTTATCCGCTGTTTTGCCATGAATGCGGTCATTGTTGGAGGGATTGTTGAGTAGAGATGGAATGCGATATCGAGAGACATTACACATATACGATAGATAAATGTTATCACAGCGTAGGTAGGTAGGCCTTTAACTAGATGGACCGACAACATTGTGAGAGCTGCGGGCATCAAGTAGATGCAGATGGCAGGCTGTCGTTCAGTGTGGAGGTTAAAGAGGGAGGCCTATGTTCAGCAGTGTACGTCTTCTGGATGTTGATGATGATGATGAAATGTTATCGATAAGTAGATTTATAGATGTATAGGGAAGATGTTTGGCCACCTTGTACGACATGACAAATTAATGAAAACCATCATAGAAGGAAAGAGAGGACCGGGAAGACCAAGAAAATTATTCGTAGACCAAATAAAAGAGAAGGCAAATGTCATGTCGTACAGGGAGGTGAAAACGCTGGCAGAAGACAGTCAAGCCTGGAAATTACTCCACCGACAAGAGCTACGCTCTTAAATGTTGAATGAATGAAGCTTTATAGACTTTCTTTGAAATTTTAATTTAGCTTTTAATAGAAGTCGATACTTGTTGAGGATTAAGTAAATGAAAGTTCAGGCTTTCGTGGCACAGAAGAAGAGAAGCGGCGCGACTTCCAACAAGTATAATGCACGAAAGTATTTAATTTCACAGTTTATTTAAAGAGATTGGCAACATGAGTCGATACGAACTTGAAAGCGAACAGACTGCTTAGACAGAAAATGTAAGGCACACCCCCTAATTCTCAATTTTATCAAATTAAACAGGCACTGACCGACATAATTAGTACAAAATTATGAAAACATATAGCGCTACAGGTATGGAAATATAGAATTATACATTAAATATGAGTGCGTCGCTAACAATGACGTCGATTCTGATGTACCATTCTCTAAAACTGACAGCTCGAAATTTGTTGCTATCCTTTTCTGACGTATTGAAATGAAAAGAAACGCCGATAATTTAAGTCCTGTCAAATTAGTTTAGTTTAGAGAATGGTGCAACAGAATTGACTCCAATCTATTAAAATTTCTAGTCTAAATGACAAAACTATTTTTTTTTACTGACTTTGTATCTATTATACTGCAGTGAGAAAGACAGTGATATTTTAGTTACTTGCTCTGGGCCCTTATTCCGTAACTAAAACACGCACGTAACACGGCATGTTATGTTAACCACTAAAAATTTGGTCTCTATTCCTTAGGAAATAAAGGCCATCTCTTTGAGGTTAACGCGCCGCGTTACGAGCGTGTTTGCCCATGAGGAATAAGGGTCCTGGGCCCTGTCACCTTCTAGCTAAACCATCAAAATTGATATCTCTATGTTATGTATTATGCATTATATTGTTAATCTGAGTTAATCAAAGGCTATAAAGTGATTCACATAAAATATAATTATTTTAATTTTCTTCGAGCTCGAAGCTTATTTTATCGATTCTTCGTAGGCGCGTCCCTAGTTGTGATAGACATGGGACATGCGCTTTTTGGGCCATTCCGGTCATCTGCTTCGTGCTACAGAATAAATCACAGTAGGTAAAGCTCTAGCTCTTGTTTGTCGAGTGAATTTACAGATTAATGGACTGGAAATGTCCGTTACTCTCAGCCTGAATTAACCAACTTACTAACAGCGTTTTATTTTTGGGTGAGTGAGTTGTGTATGTATTGACAATAATTATGCCACTGTTTTCGTAGTGCATGTACGGCATGAAATATCATTTGTTTATTTGATCGAAGTTATGCAAAGAAAACAGTAACACTCTGTAAAACAAATCAATCAATGAGGACGGAGAAAAAACTTTAGAGATAAGACCGATTATGTATGTCAGGCAATTGTCTCTAATGACGATGGCACGAACGCCATTATATGATCCCCTGTGGCAGCCCTAATTCAGACTTCGATATAAATCACAATCCAGCTTACGGTACTAACGGTAAACGATTGATCGAAGTACCAAATCGATATAAAAAATCTAGTTCAATTCGAGTCAACTCGCTCGGAATAATCGCCTCTATTCTTCCGCGGTTTGTTTTCAGAGATTGCTTTGTAATTAATTTACGATTGCTTAAATCCGAATTTATCCCTATTGTGGTGAATTTTGCTGTAGTTGTTTACGTTCGAATCGATCTGAAATCGATTCAATGATCCGACTAATCAAACTTTTATTGCGAAGTTCCGAATTTTATCTGAAGACAAAGAGCCGATTAATTTAACTGCCAAACTTAATTGATTGAATTAAAATATTTTACGGATAACATTCGTGAATAGTTGATCAGTTTTATATGGTTCTTATCAGCTGGTATTGTTTTCTTTCTCTTTACGTAACCTATTTTTAAGTGGATTGTGTAATTCTGCTATCTAATCGTAACGGAAAGGTCAGAGAATTGTGGTCATGCTTCCGATCGTAGGTTTGCAGCAAATTGAGGTACCTACTATCATTGAAATATTACATCAACTAGACTAGTTTAAATTATCAAGTCTTTATTAACTAAACCAAACATAACTATCATTAACACTACAAAAACAGTTAGACTGCCCATAGACCGTTGAAGGTCTAAAGACAATCCAAATGTTCAAACCCAGTATCAGTTGGCAGCATACCCAGTATATTGGTGACATTATCAAGAGGCACATGGCGATTTCAAGATCAGCCATGGACTAGCTGAAGAAAATATGGGGAACCAGTAAAATCACCAATGTTGCGAAAATCCGACTTGTAATGGCACTCTTTTATCCCATATATTTTTATACTGCCTTAAGACGAAGAAGAAACTTTTTTATTGTTTTTTTTTTTTTAAACCACGCTTTTTTGAAATTTGAAATCGGAACTGTGTTGATCAAACTGAGCCCAAACACTGCCAGTCTACTATTATCCATCGAGGAGTGCCGTTGTCCACAGTCACCATCATCAAATCAGCTCGCTGTAACCATAATATTGTATTGTCATCAAAACTAAATGAGTTAGGAGGAACTGTTTCTAATTCAGCTTGCAAGATTTGCCTTAAAAAAACTAACATAAATACAAACGTTGCAAGTTAAAAGCTGTAAAAAAATAAAACAAGACTCTATTTAATTGACGTCTAGGTTCTAGATTCTAGGCTAGGGCATAAGGTACAATGACGGTAGAGTTTTGACTTGATGGGTGATGTATATGACGATATACTGAAGGTTATTGGGAGTAACTGGAGAAGAGAAGTTGTCCGTCCTTTGGCTGTTGCGACGGGAAATAGCCAGTGATAGCAATGCGTCGCTATGGCACATGGCTACAACTGGATTCTATTTCTCTAGTCCGATCAGATATGCAGTCTAATTTAGGGTGACATAGCTTTTTGCATTGTTAAGTAAAGTGAATTGACTCTAAGCTGCCAAGTCGTCGCCATCGCCAACGTTCCGAATTAGCTGTCCACTACCCATTGTTCGTGACAACGACAATTGACATTGTCTGCTGACAGAGATTGACAATTCGGCAGTGATGTGATCGATCGCATTTTGGGTCGGCGGGTATTTAGTGATTTAAGCCGAATTTGCTGTATTTCAAAATCGCTGTTCCATAGAAATCGGTCATTGACACTCTACAAAATGTTTGGAACTGCAGATTTTTTTTCGCGATTTTAGGGTTGGTCCCGTTATAAAAGTTGTTCATAATGATGAGTACAATGACCTCCTTTCAGCTTAGTACAGGGTATATGCGTAACCCTGTATATTAATAGATGTGACTAACCACCGACGTATTGTCCAAAACGATCAAAACGCGTGGGATTATTGCAAAATGGCATACTTATTGTACTGAATATTGAAGTAACCTCTAAAGTTTAATTCATGTTCCATTCCCATTCAATTTCCGAGCTTAAGTTACCTATGAGATGGTTTACATGATACAGCCACATTAGCAAACAGTAAGTGGCATTACATTGTTTATTGACAGTCGATTGACTTTGATAAGAAACTTGCAGTGACACCAATGAACTAATAATAGTCCCCATAGAAATTAATAAAAAGCTTTTCGTATTCTTCTCAGCATAAACCCGTTCATTTGATACCCATATCAAGAAGATAGATTTGGCTCCATAATTAGGACCTTGATCATCTTCTCGGACCAAAGTGCTTGGAAAGACAAATCCAACGAACCCAAACTCGACGGGGTTATGTCGTTTAGGAGTTCATATGGCCACCTACTGTCTCCATCATCAGACCAGCTCGATGGTACCATAACATTGCATTGTCACCGAACTTACATAAGTATGCCAATTTCCCGAAAAACATTACACACCTGCTTGAGCAGGAAAATAAAAAAGAAAACCTGACTAAACCAATTATCTTGTTTAATAGACTTCTACTACTTGGTTTGAATAAATACAGACTAGAACAGATGGAAGTCAGAAGCTGACTATGCAATAATCTATTAAACTATGCAAATATACTAAACCAACAAAATGACAGATAAGTTTCTCACCGAGCTTACCACAGAATTATAAGCCATAATGCAATGGTAACGTTTAGTGGGCCAAGTGGGCGTGTAATGGGTTGATGTTAGATATTTTCATTGGGAATTATGGTCATTTTGCTGTGAAATGACTTTAGCGGGCTTACCTTGTGTCACATTGTTTACGACTGCTGATGTAATTATTTATCTCTCGTAACATTTCTTATTGAGACAAAGTCGAAATACGAATATCCTATCTTACTCGCAGATATCTACAGGGTTACTTGGAAAGGGTGTACTTGGATACGTACCAAACGTTTCGATTCTACGTTTCTAATCCGTACGGCCAAGGATTGGAACAACCTGCCGGCTTCCTTGTTTCCTGAGAGATATAATTTGGGCCTTTTCAAGGCGAGAGTGAATAGGTATCTTCTAAGTCTGCGTGCTTCATCTTCGACCACATCGTCGCTTACCAACAGGCGAGTTGGTGGTCATATGCGGACTTATTAACGAATAAAAAAAAATAAGCCGAAAGAGCCGTACGTACCTAATATCACACATTATAAATATAACAACTTCTATTTGGGGACTAATTCTGAAATCGCTCAAAAATATTACCTGTTCCATCGAAAACGGAAATTGGCACTCGACAAAACGTATGAAACAGCATATTTTTTTTCGCGTTTCGGAGTTGGTCCCTTAGTAAAAATTGTTCATAACGATGATAATGATAACGATAATGATGATGATGAAAAGTAATATAATAATAAGTATAATATTGGACTCCTTTCGGCTTTGTACACCCTTTCCGCGTAATATAGCCTCGTATAGCTGTCAAAAAAGGTATGCTCTTTCTGTGTCATAAAACGCTTTCAAAATGGAAATAAAAATAAATAAATAAATATCTGGGACATTATTGCACACATGGTCATCTGACCCCAAACTAAGCAAAGCTTGTAATATGGCTGCCAGAGATTGATATACATACATATATATTTTTAAATACATACTTAAATAGATATTAACACCCAGACATAGAACAAACACAAATGTTCATCACACAAATGTTTGTCCTAGATGGGAATCGAACCCACGCCCCCAAGCACAGAAAGTAGGATCACTACCAACTGAGCCACCGAGGCAATATTATTCAGATTATAGCTATTGCTACCGTAGTCTATCATTGGAATAGCAACCTATTCTAGAGTGGAGACCGTGAATCTGCGTAACACGTATCGTAGGACGCCCTTAGACTCGATGGAGTGACGATATATGTAAGGCAGCTGGCGGTGGCTGGAAGTAAAAAGTCGAAGATTGGCTTGGGTTGATTATGATCATTATGACCCGGTTTGGTGCTACCCAATGGGTTATTATTTTTATATTCTCATATTCATATTATGAAGGTGGGAGAAATTTCCAAAATTTCTGTTTAAGGTATACTGGTCAGGGTCCAAGGGCTTGGGCATGGCAACTGAGCTTGAGGGCCTCGGTGCACGTCACCACCTAACCCTCCGATAGCTACACCACTGTAACCCATAATTATAAATGAAATTATAACGTTAAATTTACGGGACCAATCCTGAAATCACTATAAAATAATCATTTGCTCCATAAAAAATTTCATTCATGCCCAACGAAATGTTTAGGTGCCTTTCGGCTCATTAGTACCGTGGTGGTACCGTTCTGTGTATATTATCTGTACAGCGAAAAAAAAAATTGGAGCCTCACCTTGCTCACTGCAGCGGGATATTTCTAGAAATGTTTTAATAAATTATCTAGACCAGTCTGCAGTATAGAGATTCTCTTAACTCTACACGATTTCAGGCTTTTTGGGCCCCGCCATCTCCGCTTTGGCTTTCGTTCTTTGTGCAAAACTCAAAGCTTCGTAGAATTTCTTCATTTTATTTACTAGACCAGCATTTAAAAGGCAATCCACAGGTGTCTGAATACCATTCGCTTTCAAAGAATCCCTAACCCTCAGCTATTGTCTTGCATTTGGCACGTGAAATATTCTCGCTGTACCTTCTTAAGGAATACAATTGGCGTTTCAATTGTATTTAAACCATCGATTTATATCATTGACGGCTAAAGCTTTCCTTGAATGCAAGCAACTGTTGCGTTGTTTTATGTAATTGTTTGGTTTAGACGTGTCCTAGTCGTAGACAAAGCAGATTAATTATTCATTCGTTGAAACAAGGACACTGTAATACATACTGGGTTATATCTGTAGTTATATGGAATATGTACTGATATTTTTTCCCGATTTTAGTGTTCGTTATATAGTAAAAGTTCTGTTTTAAACTATCACGGTTGTTCACTACTGTTATATGATTCATCATCATCATGTCAACCATAGGACGTCCACTGCTGGACATCCTCCCCCATCGATTTCCAAAAGGACCGGTTGGAAGCGGCCTGCATCCAGAGTTTTCCTGTGGTCTCTTAGGTCGTCTGTCTATCTTGTAGGTGGACGTCTTACGCTGCGCTTACCGGCGTTATATGATTATTTACGGGATATTTACCGCCTTACATTACCATTACCACCACTATTCCATTTTCCTTCCACAACCTTACCACGGTAAATATCCCGTAAATAATCATATAACTATTATTATTTTATTTTGCGTTTTTAGGGAAACTTACAGCCTAATAGTATAAACTTAAAAATAGACTTGGTGACTGGGCCAATTACAAGTTTCCGCCTATAGAATTTATAGTAAAAGTTGTTCATAATACTACTATGTAAATCAATATAATATATTGAGTACTATGGTCCCGTTTCGGCTTAGTACACCCTTAGCTTACACGTACACGCTTACACTTGGCGTACACTTAGTACACTCTTAGTAGACTCCTGGCACTACCAAAGAATCCGATAAAACAGTGAAATACCAATTTCATGATTTATGAAAATTCCTCAGACCTTTCCAGAGTAGCGTTATCCCGTTTGCTTTCGAACAATCGATTTGTTAGTTCGGTATCTCGATCCGATCGTTTACGGTCGATTACCATGGTCATAAACTACGGTGTTTTAATACAAGTGATTAGTTCCGGATTTTAACTCTGTTTCGCTACAACCGTAGGCTTATGCCCACGCGATTAATCGATAGGTACCGTCTGAGTCATCGTTATGTGTAATCGATTCCCATATCGATTTTAATACGAATTTATTGATCTATATTAGTTTGTTTACAGTATAGATCAGCGATGTTGTAAGGCCGTGAGTACATAAAATCCACGAAAAGCTTGCGGTTTTATAAGCAAATAAATACACGCGTCGTCGTTTGTGTAAATATTCAGACCCTGTTCCTTTTATTTTGATTTACCCACTTTAAGGTATTTGCATGTCTATACACGTTTATTAAAGAAAATTTTGAAAGTGTATTATTTCGTGTAGTCTGCGTAATCGGCCCTAACGTCAAAGTTCTTTTGGTCACCTAGAAACCTAAAATTATAAAAACTTTCTTAACTTCTTCGTCTTATTCAGATGCTTATTTTAAGACGCCCTGTGTTTTTTTTTTAATATCTTGTAATAACAGATTTTTGTATCTCTACGTTTTTATTTTATGTATAGATAGACTATGTAGATATAGAGAAGAGATGATTGTTGGTAAGTAAGGTGACGCAAATCCATCAAAATTATATCAACTTTTTGCTCCAATAAACTTATATATACTAATAATGATGTAAGTAACTATATCAGGAAGTCCAATAAATATAATTGAGTCCATTCATCTTTGGGCAGACAATTAAAGTGTTGCTGATAATGGTGTGACCGTATATAGCCAGCTTCTAAACCTGTTCTTAAGAACTCCCAGCCCCAGTAGTCATAATAAAATTTACATATCGCAACTTGTGATCGCCCATCGAACACCCAGTTCGGCTGATGATTGTTTAAATAAAAGTTATGACTGTTTGTTTACAAAGGGATACCAAATCTTCTACTCTTCAAGTCAAGAAAAGCTGGATACATGTGGGACATGTATTAGTTTCGTAAATTGCCTTGAAATCGACAAACACTAGCGTAATCGAAATTAATGTACCTTAACCAAGGAGTAATTGGTACTACCTTCGGGTACAACATTAACACTTGACCTGTATCCACAGCGGGCTATAGATTACTAGGAGATTTATACGCAAAGAGAAAATCTTCTACGGAAGCTTTGAAGTACCTATTAATCTTCTTGAAGCGTTTTTGAACAGAATTACACAAATGTTGGTAAGAACCATGTTGAGCCAGTAGACCCGACTTTTAAGTAAGAAGAATGGAAACAAATATGTATTATATCTATCATAGTACAGATTTAGACATTTTCGGATACAAAAAAGAGGATAAATTTAATTTTATTCTGGTCATTATGTTTTTTTTTACTAAAACAATGTTTGAAATATTTAGAAATTGGAACAACCTGCTGGCTTCCGTTTCCTGAGAGATATAATTTGGGCCTTTTCAAGGCGAGAGGGAATAGGTATCTTCTAAGTCTGCGTGCTTCATCTTCGACCACATCGTCGCTTACCAACAGGCGAGTTGGGGGTCAAACGCAGAATTATTCTCGGTAAAAAAAAATAACCTTTTGAAATTACTGAAACACATATTTCAAAAGACAGACATATTATAATTTTAAAATACATCAAATGCGCGAACGCGGTCGCGATTACCGTGTATGATATAATGTAGTTATGTGTTTTACATATATAATGCAACTATAAGTTGAACAGGTCGCTCGCCTACTAGTAAGCGTCAAACAAAACAGTACCTAACAGTGCTATCCAAAATTTAGAACTTCAACATTTAAAATCCTGAGATTTACGAAACACTTTACTGCTTGGCGGTTGACCAACTTGTATACGCATCTGAACGCAACCATCTATATCGTTCCCAAAATTACTTTATGTCAAGACAAATATGCAGTTTCAATCTTATCGATTAAAATCACGGGATATTTATCCCACTTCTGGTTAACTTGTTAAAATATTTGAACATAAAATATCATATAGATGTAGCATCAAAATGTCGGGTACAGTAATAATACACCGTCCCGTTACCAATTAATTATGAGTAAAATAAACGAAAGAAATTCTAGAATGACAGAGTTAATTAGCATGTAGCAATTGAAATATCTGTATCAACAGACATAAATGTTAATAATTTTATTTTAATACAGTACTACAAGAAACGGTGGTACGAACGAAGTCGAATAGAGGTCATCGCCGAGGAGAGTATTTATATATACTTAAGCAAGTTTTACTATGGGACTAACCGTAAATAAATAAATAAAAAATTGCTTATTTACACATTTTTTTGATTGTGAATGTAATGTTTCTATGGAACAGCTTTTTATAAACACGCGTTTTATTAGTTAGTTTAGATCTATGTAACGAAATCTTTGAACGTGATTTTCACCCCTTTAGAAACGTCGGATTGATTTCACAGTTCATTATTTTAAATATTTTATTTGTTCATTAAATTATGTAGTACGGCTTGCAGTTTCTTTGCAGTTTTCCAGTTACACCAATGAGACAATATTAAATTAAAAGAAGTAAAATTAATTGATATACAACGTGGTAATGAGGCTAGCATTTTAAAAAAAAAACCCACTGGAGGTCAATTAATAAATTAGTTTTAATTTGTGTTTTTTTTATGTTCATAGCAAAAAAAAATTGTTAAACTGTATTGTCCCACTGCTGGGCAAAGGTCTTCCCCAAATTAAGCAAAATTTTAATTAGAAAAATACTCCATTGTTTAAATACTAATGTCAGATTAAAATAGAAATAATAATAATAGGTGAATAACAAATCCAATAATTAAATAAATCTTAGTAACTAAACTGTTATTGACTCTTGAAGTACGGCAGCAAGTAGCCTAACATGGGTATATATATTAGTCTGTTTTCATATTTATCGGGGCTTATCGCGCACTATTAAATATAGGTAAAAATAGATACCTTTCGCTCGACGTTTCGACCATGTTACAATGGCCGTGGTCACGAGCTGACTGAAAACTGCGGGTGAGTCCGGCGAGAAGAGCGGATATTTTGTTCTCCTACCCTCACTTGATCTTGAAAAATTACAGGGTGCAAAAAAAAAATTAAAAAAAATTACTTTATATTAGTCATTAGCTATAGCAAACATGAAGGAAATGTTGTACGACAAGATTCGCTCATTCAATGACGGGTAAAAAGATTGATTATAATCATCATTCTTTGTTGCCAGTTTGATGGATGATGTTCCTAACTAACAAAAAAACTTTGGCATACAAATACACCAAATTCATATTCCAAAAGCAGTTAAAAAGTAAATTGTTTTTCTTTTAAAAAGCTTTGTGTTTGGATTGTCTCGTCCATTGCTATTGATGGAACAAGCAAGTCGCTGGGCCGGTAAGCGCCAAGCTTGTCCGCAATAGTTGCAATATCACCAAGGAGTTTGAACTGAAACAGTTCAATATACTGGGTTTTTTATTTTATTTTTTATTGTAAGATAGGCTTGCGCTTGGCCGCCAACTCGCCTGATGTTAAGCGACGATGCGGCCTACGATGGATCACGCTTGCCTAGAAGAAACCGATTCACTTTTGACTTGAATACACCCATATTGTAACTATCGGGGAACACCCATTCAAGGTTACCTGGAAAGGCTGTATTAAGCCAAAAGGGGTCAAATTATACTCATCGTTATGAATAAATTTTAGCTTAAAAAATATCAGCTATTTCATACATTTTGACGAGCGTGAATGACCGTTTATGGAACTGCTGATATTTTCTACGCGATTTCAGAGTCGTTATTCATAATTATGGGTACTATGGACCTCTTTCGGTTTAGTACAGTATTTCCGTGTAACCCAGGATACTCTGCGTGGTACGGTATTGCACTGCCCTCGTCACCCTTCTCATATAGCGACAACGTTGGCCCCATGACCGTTTTCGTTAACGAAAGACTTAACCCCCCCTACAACTCCAACTATAATTTTTCTTGCCTACTCCATTGCAGAGTTTGCGATCGGGTCTTTAAAACTAAGTATTATCTATGCGTTTAGGATAAGAGATTTAGTGTGTGCATATCTTTGTATGACTGTTACCATTTTTCTGCAAAACTGCTGGACCTATTTGAATATTCGGAAACAGGTTTTTTTGGTATTATCTAAAAACCTTTTATCTGTAAATAGACTATGACAATGACACAATCCTCAGTACTTTCAAAATAATGATCCAAGTGCCATTTCGAATCTGACATAGTCTATCATTATAAATCGTTTGTCAAACGCGTCAGTTCATTTTGTAGACTGAGTTATTGTCAGCAAGTGGGATACGTGCTACAAGGCAAACGGCTCCTACGCGAACATCGTAAATCTAGGCTTGGTTTAGACTTTACCGAGCTTGCCAGGTAGGGACCCACCCTAATTTTATTTAGATGCTAAGGGCTAAAGGCTAGGTTTCACCAACATAAACTTAACTGCGATCAGTTTATGTTGGTGAAACCCAAATTGACGTTTTGAACTCAATAAGCCACTTTATACCAGTTTAGTTTTGCGTTGATCGCGTTCACTTTGATGGTGAAATCGACCCTAAGTCTGGCCATCATTTTCATACCACATTAAGTGGTGGGATCTGGTAGGACCTGGGATTAAGTGGTGGCGCGTATTTCTACTTTGCTACTGTACCATATTGAAAATGAAAATATATTTGGTGTCTACAAACGTGGCCGGTCATAATATTTTACAATAGTTTGTTCCATAATTAATAATCCAGGACGAGGAGCCTTTTTACTCAAGCTAGGAATTAACCTGTGTTATGGCGTACCAATTCTCTCCGCCGGACAATATACATACAATAAAAATATGATTCAATATTATAAGACAAAAATGATATTAATATACTTCCAATATTCTGCTTATCTTTACAACACATAATAGTTATCTACTTTAGTCAGTCTTAAAATGTCAGTGATGATGGCCGAGCGATAGCATGTGCGCTTTACAATCTGACGACAGCGGTTCGATCTTCGGCCCTGCATTAATGTCTTATATGGTACCTAAACAAATGTGCAGTTCGATGCCATCACACAAAAACGGTGAAAGAAAACATCGTGAGAAAACCAGTATGTCCAAGAATCTCCAAAAGTTTAAAGACTTACATTCACTCACATGCGCTGGGTCTGCATGGTAGACTAGGGTCCATCACCTCTATCAGTGAGAAGGCCTGGTTCCCAGCACTGGAAACATGATAGGCTGATGATAATAAAAAGGTCAACAGCGTATTTGTTATGCATCTGGTGTTATGTCTGTGACTGATTTTAATCAGCCAGTATGACCTTTTCCCCCCTCTTGTGAGGATTTTGTCTTGTGCATTTGCCAGTGTCCGGACTGTCCATCAGTTTTAAAATATTTTAAAGTTTTATTAGGTTTCGTATAATAAGTCATAGTCACAGTCAAAGTAAGTTGTGGTCAAGCCAAAGGCATGCCCTAATAAAATGGTGGAGTATTTACTAGAGGGTTCTATGTAGTTTTGAAAACAACATGATACTATCTATTTCACCTCGTTATCTCATTTTTCCAAACTTGAGCACGTCTACTAACCCTCTAATAAATAATAATCCACCATTTCTATACATTAACACTCGAAAATACACAATACATATACACAAGTTTTGGGAAATAATACAATGAAACGACATGTTATTTTGACGTTGACGCCAACAACTTAGGATATGACTTAAAATGTTGTTGCTATTAGCATAGACAAATGCTATTACAACTATAAGTGTACATTTCAATTACACATTAATATTTATTATTATTTTTATTGTAATATAAAAAAACTGACGAACGCCGAAACCAAAATTGAAATGTGTTCAAAATTAAGGAAGATAGATAAGCATTTTAATTTCTTGCTAGACAAAGAGCGCTCTTTACTTACGAGTGACGTCACATGCTAGTACGCCATACAAACTTCATACTGACACTCACCTTGCGGGAAAGAGACAGAGCATCCCTTCCTTATCCAAACATACACCTTAAACGCTTATATCTCAGAACTTTATTAGCCAATTGAAATAGTTTCTTCAGTGAGTGTATATTACATTTACTTCGCTATATTTTTCACTAAGCTCGTTATTTTTATTAAATCGAACACTTGTCCGATAGCTTTTTGAAAGATTAATAATAAATTCCTCGTCCAATAAGTATACATTGTTTTAGACCATTGATGCAACGGTGTGGTCCAAGGTTTCTCAAATATTACCATAAAAGTCAATAAAAAAACTAACAGTCGAGCAAACAAATATGTAAAATACAAACAAAATGAAATACAAATAAAACATACAAATAAAATTGACCATACGCCAGTATTGAAACTTTTTTTTAAATGTTCCGGAATCTTTATTTATTAGTCTGGCAAGCTTAGTCTAGAGTCTAGACATGCCTAGTTCAAAACTTGGATAACGAAATTGCGTACCTAAATAAAGCATGTGGGAGTAAGGCCGAGACACGGTTGCAACAATACTTTTTGTTTACCTTCTCTTGCAAAATATCATGTAGTTATTACATTTATGACTAGTGCTGAATCAGCCTGCGACTACGTACGCGTAGATTTTCATATAAACTTTCAACCCTTTTTTTCCTCCCTTAATCCGGCGCTTTCGCAAAATAACATAGCCTGTACTTCAATCTGGTCATAGATAAGCATATTCGTGAAAACAGCATTGAAATACGTCCAGTGGTTTAGGAGATGTGCGTGGACGAACAAACAAAAAGATAAAAATTCTAAAAACTGTCTAACGTGTTCAGCTGCTTGTTTTAAGACGCCCTTTGCAATATTTTTTTGTATATCTCGCAATTACAGATTTTTTTATCTCTACGTTTTTATTATATTATGTATAGATTAAAATTTTGGGAGATTACATAGGATCTAGACAACCCAACAATATGCCTCATTGACTTTTTTTTAAACCGCTAATTTGAAGAGAGCCATCCCGGAATGCTACTTTCTTTGATAATGTATACATGTGTATACATACATGGTCAAAGGCCTATAACTATAAATAATAATACCTCTAAAGAACAAGATCACGTGAACAAAATGCCTACTTAATAGCGACAAAAAGAAACGTGTTATTTATTATACACATTTTTAGTTTTTTATTATTACATACTAATAATATATATAATTATAATATTAAGTACGTAGAAATTCAAGTTATAATTAGATTACTAGCCTGAAATTATCCTAGATTGTTATCAAATTAAAGGGCGCCTTTAACAAGCGCACCTTAAAAAGAATAAAAATATATATACATACTTAAGTTGCTTTTTGTACTAGACCTAATATATACATTTTGTTTGTAAATCAATGTGAAATAAAGCGCACATTTAAGACGATTAAGAAGTATTTTACTAGTTTTGTGAAGGTTTAAACCTTCACAAAACTAGTAAAATACGCAATTTCGGTTATTTTATGTTCAATTATTTATAGATTTCGAATCGTCTTAAATGTGCGCTTTATACTTTAAAATGTCAAGGGGCATAAAGTAAGCAATGAACTTAATTGTTTATTGGCTCATAAATTCAAACCGCGTGAAAACTGCGCTTTAAAATGTTTCTTTTGAATAGAATTACCATTAAATACTATTGTTTATTAGTAAATAATACGCAAAGTAGTACTATCTTGTGTACTATATTTTTTAACAAATCAATATTTTAGGGACTGCTTATTTAACTTTTTGCAATGATAATTAAATACCGCCCAAGTAGTATTACATACTCTCATTAGTTATTTGATATTCGCTTGTTTCATAATACCCTATTAAAAATAACCCTGGTGTAGTGTCTCTTGAACCCAGGCACTACGTAGGGTTATTTTTGTTATATAAACCAGTCAAAGATGACACGTAACTTATGATGCACTTAGCTCACTATTTTGCTATCTGCTGACTCTCTTGAGTCGTTACTCATGCAGATTGTACAATAAAATGTTCTTTTGCATTTGATAAAAATATTTATTGCATCTAGCGACTATCGAACTTAATATATTACATATAGAAATAGGAATAAAATTTACGAGTGTGATTTTATCCAACCTTAAATTTTAAGTTAAGTTCCTTCAAAATAGTTGAAAACGCTTTCAAAGCTGGTTGGCGTATTTTCTGTAATTTTACTAACCCTCGACGCAAGGAGCAAGCCTATTTATTTAATAAAAATAAAAATACCAGGAATCTGTCAAAACTTTTGTAATGCCAATAATTTAAGACTCTTTACTATCATTAATAAACGATTAATCAAAAACCGCTTCTTCATTACCATAATCTACCGGCACTACCAGTTTTAAATATACGACCTATTTGTAAAGTTGAATGAGGGAACCACCGTCGTATTTCTTATTAAAAGAGTTTTTTTTAATCCAATAATTGGCTTGCCTGTATCCGCCAATTCTCCAGATGTTAAGTTGATCGCTTGAGTCTGTTAAAATAAAATATCTCTTTGTATAGTTTTCTTGATAAATTATTTAAAAATTTCGAAATCCTCTTTGCACGGGTACAGTTTTGCGTTAAATTTTCAGGAAGTTATCAGAGTTCCGGATGCGCCGCGAAATACGCCTATGAAATATTCAATGCACTCTGATGGCTCGGTTTGATTATCTTTTCGGGCAATAATCTGGGAAACAACCGCGTTGAATTAATGGGTCAATATTGGGTTGGGGGTTTATAAAGTCTACGCATACGAAGTCGCAGTCAGCAGGTATGTAAAAGTATAACACCATGATACCCACCAAAACGCTGGTGTTGCCAGTTAATAGGGCTGCAAACGTAATACTTAACTTAATCTTCATGCATTAAAATTATTTTAATTAATAGTGGATCAATTTGAGCTGATGATGGCAGTGACAACTGAAGAATACCAAATTTATTTAAACAGGACTTCGATCCATTTGGCCAAAGTGCCACTAAAATTCAACCATTAGCTCCAACCGACCAATTTACCCTCAAGTTCTCAATAAGCGATTTCTAGAGTTGAATCCCATTACCTAGTTAATGCAAATGAGGTTGTCAAGTTCAAAGAACAATAGAGAGCGTAGGACGAACATTTGTTATGACACAAATGAATAATTTGACTCAGAAACAAAAGGGGCAAGCACTGGCGATAACGCTTAATAGTATTAGATAATGAATTTGTAATTTGTATTATACTGTGGACACAGTATAAACATTGGAGTTAGGATTTATGGAAGGACTGCTTAGAATTTAAATAGCAATATAGAAGTTGTAATATCGGGAGTTATTCTGTATTCTAGGGCCGTTGTGTAACTATTATCTAGAATTTAGGTTTGCCAAAGCAGAGTGTTATTGCTCAGTTATAGTTTTCAGCTTGTGGGAGCAGGAATATTAATGTAACCATAAAATAGAATTTTGCAGGTTAGGATGGGATGTGATAATATGATGCTTATTTTGTAGTATTGATTCTGTTTTGCACATATATAGGTAGGGACGGTCGTAAAAACTCTTAAATAAATAAAGTTACTAAACTTTAATTCCAAAACAAAAGCAGTTTTTATTTTGTTAACTCAGATGAACCAGCCAGCAAACACAAACTAATCAAATCATCGTATTTTGTCACTAAACATGGCGGGAAAATTAAATAATAATTTAGATGACAATACTGAATGTAGTCAGTGAATCCAATTTTGATACATGGTTTGTTACTTTTTTTTAAATTATTTATTGGCAATTGGGTACATAATTGTTAATGCCTTGCTTTATTACGAATAATTTTTAAATTTCGTGTAATAAGTCATAGTCAGAGTCAAACAAAGTAAGTCATAATCAAGTCCAAGTCATGTCCTAGTAAAGTAGTGGAGACTTTACTAGCTTCTACGGAGTTTTGGAAACAATACGAAACGACATGGTTCACCTCATTATCTAACTTGCCTACACTCGAGCACGTGCGCAACAATAATTTACAATTATTGCACAAGTTTAGGAAAATAATACAATGAACATGACATGTTTTTACGTTGGTGCGTACAACTCTTGGTTTTAAAGTTTGTCAAAAATTTGAACATTATAAAGAAATGCCTTTGGCAAAATGTATTTTGATTATACTTTCGTTAGAGAATCGATGGCCATGATGCAACCAGGTCCAGTCGAGAGTAACAATAGCGTCGGCCTTGATTTAATTTTTAGCCTACTTCACAATTAGTGGCCACTTTATTCTGACACACTCAATCTGTCATCGATCATTACTAACACTTATGAACGTAGGCGATACTTACATGGGCAATCGTACGGGCCATGGTTACCAATATTTAACTGTGTGACATATTCATAAACATCGAAAACCTAAACCAGTCGGTTAATTAATTGATTGTCCATTTAAATGTAAAAGTGTAAATGGATCTAAGACAGGGGTATTCATATTTGGTTTACATTGATTCTTTCGTAAACTTATTCTTTCGCGTGGTCAGGTCTGGTTTTCTATAATTTGTAGGCAGATTTTACGGTATCTGGAGGTTGTGAAATTAAGCCTTAGTAGCCGGTGAAAAGATTTACAATGCCTTTATTATTATCATGATATAAGATTGAGATATCGGTTTTGCAACGTGTTAGGCGAAAGCTTAAATCAACTTGCGTAATTCAGGAGCGATTACAAATATTGGTACTCATGTTTAGTGGATTTGGTAGACAGTTTGCCATTTGTGTGCAACATTGTTCTATGGTTTTAGATTAGACTCATGTTTTCGATATCATCTCGGTGGAGAAAATGAATGGATCTCGAAATCAGATTCTTGTGGTTGTGGATCACAAGTTGTTGCAACCGATATCGGATCTGTTGCCACCAAAAATATTTCACGTCAGTTGTAATTGATGACGCGTTCGGTTCGGACTGATTTTTGAAACTTTTAAAATCAATATACTTTTGATGTTTTACTGAGTTTGCGTTTGATATCCGCGATTTAAAAAAATCTCAACAGTCATTATAAGTTATTAATACTTACTTTTTTATAATTATGATTATTTTGAATCCTCATGCAAGTTTTGATGAAGTGTTTCCAATCATTTTATTTTATTTTTATATATATGTTTTATGCCATAAGTGGCAAACAAGCAGACGAGCCGCCTGATGGTAAGCATTCACCGTCGCCTATGGATACCTGCAACACCAGGGGCATCACAGATACGTTGCCGATACTTAAAGACTATTAACAGCCCTTTTGAAGAACCCCATAACATCCTTACAATTCGATCTTTTCACCATAGTTTCTAAGTGTTTCTATTTCCGTCTTAGAGTTCAAGGTCTTCATTTCTACATTGAATTGTACAAATAGCTAGAAGGTCAACCGAACATTTTCTAGGCTTCATCCCACGGCACCAATTAACTTTTGTTTATCATAACTGTAATTTTACTACCAGTTTGAATACAAACACCTCTGTCTCATCATCAAGTATGAAACGCCATAAATTCGTGGTAATGTTATTTTTATCTACATCATTGTTGTTCTCTTTAAGTTAATTAACACATATTTACATTATAAGACCCGTGTGACGTTTTTTAGGCTTATTTAGAAAGATTTATGGCTCTCATAAAAGCTTGGAATTCAGCCACAACTTAAATACTTACAAATTTATTTTCTATCAACTGCAAAATATTTGCATTTCTCGCTGACTTCATGAGTTTTCATGACCAATAATTAAACTTGTTACTATCATCATTAATCTATAGTTTGACCTGTGATTAAAAAACAGCAGTAAAAATACAGTTAGCAATTATTTAAATTGCAAGGATCGAAATGATATTTTAGGTTATACAATTTGCTTCACAAAACATTTGTACCTGTTATAAAACGTTAGTCACTTGTATCACAATAAAATTCATTAATTTAAATCGATTTTCCAAGATATTACCACTGGCTTTCCCCACATGGTGACGAGTAAAAATACAGTGCTTGCCGCGTTTGAAAAGAATTATAATTTATGCAGTTATAATTAAAATTAGCAGTACTATGTTGTGTTTATTTCGCGGGGTGTCTAGATACTCGTAAAAAGGTGTTGAACAACTATATTCTTGCACTGCGTGGCCATCTTTTACATTGGGTCTCCTATTTCTTTCAGAAATCTATCATGTCCGATAATTACGATATATTTAGAAGAAGAAGAAATTACAGGGCACACAGAGATTTGACATCTTGTATCTCGGGGTGACGAGCGCAGTGCATTACCATCCAGGGTTTTGAACTGTTGAAGTTCAAAATTCTGAGTGGCATTGAGCTGTTATTGGCAAGCGTGAAGAGCCATCAGGCGAGCGACTTCGCTCGTCTCGTCACCAAATACCATTAAAAAAAAAGAAGAAAAGAAGATTATTACTTTTCTGAGTCTCATGTAAAATTTACGCCCTATAATTGTATTATTATTGACCTTTAGTATCAAAACACGTGCTGACCTTCTGCCCTACGATATTAATTATTATCATGACATGGACATTACCGAAACGAGTTCCTACAGATAATTACGCCCCCTAACATCCGTTGGAGATAATCTAATGTTATCACCACAACACTATCCAAGGGCTGTTGGTCCAGAATTAAAAGACACAGCTGTATTCTTCTTTTAATCTTGATGAAAATTGATATATCAAAAAGAAACGAAAACATTTATTTTTGACACAGAACACTACAACATCAACATCACAGAACTCAGATAAATACAAAAACAGAAAATAATTTTCTTTTCTTTCTTTGTATTTCCTAATTGATCAATTGTCGCTGTAGTAGATCTAAGCGATAATGCTGGGAATTTCTAATTGCAGTGCTGAATTTCAGCACTGACCTTCTGAGACACATGAGACTATTAAAAAGAGTACAAAACATAGAAGAAAAAAATTGGTGCAATATTTAAACTATATTTGAAATAAAACACTATAGCGAAGCAAAGCTTGAGCCTGACCTGTTTATGTAGATATACAATAAGTTCTAATTCTTTTTCTGCACAATTTGTTGCATATAAACTGTTCACAACAACAACAATGTTTGTAGTTCACATTGAATCTTTACCTCGTTTCGTAAGTTTCAAGCATTTATAAACCTAGTTTTATTTTTCTGGATAATTAATAGGTAGGTACATATTTATTTCCTCTTTATTGTTCGATTAAATATTTATTGGTAACTATGACTGGAATGACTCTTTTTCCTCGTTCGCATTGTTTTCGCTTTGCATGTGATTCACTAAACAAGCATGAATTTAATTTATTGACACCATTCCAGTTCTGGAGCTTGAGCTTGCTGGCTTTATAGCTTTTCTGCTGTAAATACAATTCTTCAATCTTATTTCTCTTTAATTATAGGGTGCGCAGCGACTGGAGTGGAAATAGTACGAACTCTAAAAGTGGTTAGTAACAGTAAAGTTTGAGTGCAGGCAGAGAAGCCGAATGAAGTCGAAAATAGTGAAAATGAAATATTTCCCCTCGGGGCAGAAGGAATCTTATACGTTGCTCTCAGCAAGAAGGAGATATATGAAGAAACTAATGTACGTATACTTTTATTTTCACACCACGTCTTCAGTGTATAATTATACTGCTATAAAATTTATTACAAACTTTACTTCTCTATACATATTTTGATTTCCCTTACAACGCTACAGTTTGTCTTAACTGATTACACGAAAGAATGAGAGAATGAAAGTGTGATTAATGAATGACCTGACATCGTGAAATGTTGATACTCATCAATCCGTTTAAAAATGTATTTGAATGATCACTAAATAAAAGCAATAATCTGAAACCATTCCAAGAAGATTTCGTTGATTTTGCATTTAATGCCAAACATCTTCAAAATATGAGCAAAATAAAGATAGTATTATCTTCGCTTATAAATATTTCATAGAATCACTATCCGTCTTTGATTGTAGCGAATTCATCTGAAATTTAGACACAACTAGGGCGTCTAGAAACGTTTGATATCTTAATATTGATACTACTTCTAATTGCACATTTAATTAGTAATTAAGTTTATATCTTTTTACTTTATATGGGCTTTAGATTTAGAAGACTTTTGTTTAAAAACTGTTTTACTGATGAATTTCTAGTGTAATTCATCAGTAAAACAGTTTTGAAAATGGACTTCCGCAAAGTAACGCCTGATTCAATCAAGACTTTTGTTTTTTATGAGCAAACATTATATAGCTGTTTATTATATAAAGTTTTTGTTAACTTAACTAAACTCTTTTGAGTGGGACCTTGTTTAAAAACAACACTCTTAGTTAGCTTGGTTCTGGGGAACAACAACCTTAGTTGGTTTTGTCATATACAACTTTATTTTGAACACTAATTGATTTTAATTGGGGATCATTTGATTTGTATAAAATTGCATGCTGTTTATTTTTATCTTTCTCTATTCTGAATTAATAAGATCTTTTAACAGTTTTTATAAGTTGTAATGGCTTTGGTTGAACTAAATTCATCATCTCAATTTATCTTGGAAGTTTAATCTATATCGAATCATCGATCGGGAAATACAGTTGTACAAAGACACTACTGTTCTCTAAGCTTCTTCCCGTTACGCAAACTACTATTAAATCATCTCTGGCTTACTGTATCGAATGGAGCCATTTTTAATGGCAATTTTGTTATCAGATAGGTATTACTGCTTCAAAATTTTTATCTTTGTATCTTCGGCAATAAGGAATCTATCATAGCATTTAATTCTTGTAATACCTTTTTCTTTCGCGTCTTTATATAAGTTAGATTCCATTAGGGGTCGTTTAGAAATCTGTCACTATAATTATTTGGTTAAGTTCTTTCTTTTCACAACACAAAAAAAACATAATTCCCTCATATTTACATTATTATATAATTAGTATAATATTTATTTCTCTTCACGGGTCTAGCCCGGACATTTGGTGGACGTTGGTGGAGCTGAAGTCAACACCAAGAAGAACCTTTGAAAATAAAAATACAATATAATAGGTCGGGGAAAAAGTCTTTTCGTATTTTGTATGTATAAAGTTGTAGTAAAAATCTTATCCGTTGTACTGTTTGTATCTGGTTGGTTTTGATACCATTAAAAATATGACATTTTAAAAAAGGAATACAAAACGTAAAAAGCAATTTCCCGCCATTTTTCAATTGTTTTTTTGTTCGATAAAATGAGTGAATCTAACGAACAAATTCGATATATTGTGAAATTTTATAACAAAAAAGGGAAAAATGCGACACACGCCGCGAATAAAATTTATGACGTTTATGGACCTAATGCAGTGTCATCAAGAGTAGCACAATGTTGGTTCAAGCGTTTTCAGTCCGGGAATTTTGATGTCAAAGATGCAGCTCGCTCTGGTCGCCCTGTTACGGATAAAGTCGATGCCATTTCTAAAAAAGTGGACCAAGAGTGGCATATTAGTAGTTACGACGTAGCTTAAGAACTGGGGATTGACCACAAAACAGTTTTGACCCATTAAAAAAAAACTGGGTATACAAAAAACTCGATATTTGGGTGCCACACGAGCTCACTGAAAGAAACCAAATGAATCGTGTACTCATTTGCGATTCTCTATTGAAACGTAACGAAACCGAACCGTTTTTGAAAAGATTGATCACTGGTGATGAAAAATGGATCACCTACGACAAGAATGTGCGCAAAAGATCATGGTCAAAGGGCAGTGAAGCACCACAGACTGTAGCAAAACCCGGATTAACACGTAATAAGGTGATGCTGTGTGTATGGTGGGATTGGCAGGGCATCGTTCATTATGAGCTTTTACCGCCGGGCAAAACCATCGATTCGGATCTCTACTGCCAACAACAGATGAGACTCAAACAAGAAATTGAGAAAAAACGGCCGGAATTGATCAACAGAAAGAGTGTGGTCTTTCATCATGATAACGCCAGACCGCACACATCTTTGGCCACTCAGCAAAAATTTAGAGAGCTTGGTTGGGAAGTGTTAATGCATCCACCATATAGCCCAGACCTTGCACCCTCAGATTTCCACCTGTTTCGATCTCTTCAGAATTCTTTGGGTAGTGTTAGATTAACATCAAGAGAGGACTGTCAAAACTACTTGTTGCATTTTTTTGATCAGAAGTCCCAAAAATTCTACAGCAACGGGATCATGTCACTACCTACAAGATGGCAACAAGTTATCGAACAAAATGGCACATATATATTATAATTAAATGTAATTAAACTTGAAAAAAATATGTCTTGAATTTGTTTAAAAAATACGAAGAAACTTTTTCCCCGACCTTATAATTATGGAATGTGTATAAAATTGAATGTGAAACTATTGAACTATATTTACAGTATAGAATTAAAAACGTCTGGGCTATTGTGGTGAACAACTTATGGATAGGAGAACAGTTGGATGAGAAACGGCACCTGCCTTACCCTGTCTCATCTCAAAATATATCTACAATATTTATTATTATATATTTACATTTGCCATATAATTTTATACCAAAATACCACTTGAGGGTGACGTGAGGATTTGAGGTTCCTTTATTTACGTCTATATATATGAGGGATTCCTACACAATCCAGGAATTTCCCATTTCGATAAATACACTCGTATGCCAATTACCCACAGGAAACATGCATACATGATATAATTCCCACCAATGACAGCACGCTATGTAAGTACAAAATAAATTATACTTTTTCGTACACTTTAACAAATTAAGAAATTGACAATAGTGGGTGTACCCTAATAACCCAGATTAAGTTACAATTATTATACGTAAATACAACTGCATCGTTAATAAATAGTGTGTAATTCTATCCTTTAATGACTAGTAAATATTTAGCCTACATACCACTAAATTCAAGGGAAAGAGAACCTTTAATTTGCAATATTCTTGCGCACTTTGAGTACATCCTCAGAGTAACTGGCGCAAGTTTATGATGTGGTGTACAACTCGATGCACTCGATCGATACTCACTGACATGTGCCGAATGAGATACGAACTTTCAAGCGAAGTTAGTACCAGGTCAGCGCACTTAGTATGTGTGTTTCTTAGAAATAATAACAACAATGAATCGAATCTCTAGTTCAGACTAAGCTTCTTAGTCTTGAGTATCGGTGCAAAGTTGCTAGTCTATCGGTTTTTATCGGATACATATCGGAGAGTGTGCATGATCTAATTTCCTCCTCCCGTTTTTCTATCGAACAGCCAGAATGGGTACGATAAATTGACACCGCTTTATGGTTGATATTTAGGAAATCCGTAGGAAGTGCTTTGATTCCACTTTTATTCTAGTCTGTGTAATACGTGGCCTGAATTGTTGTACCGATGGTTACAGTCTAGTGTCTAGTGTTATTATATGATTCTGAATCAGAATCATATTATGATTATCGATTGATTCATAATATGATTCTGATTCTGGTATCAGAATATAATATATTCTCAACCTGTGTAGGTAACTGTTTGAACTGATATCGAGATCATACCACGAATCGACACCATTGTTTTTTTTTTACATATTTGGGTATATCTTGTAACCACAAATAAAATATTTAAGTCCCCATTACATACGTGTAACGTACCTACAATAAAATTTCAAATCAAAATTCCTAATATAGTGACGCATTCAGTTTTATTTATTCGCGTAGCGTTTTTTTACAAGGTGTAAATTTAGCATAATTTATTTTAGATTTCGTGCAATCCAGCCTTATTCGAACTACTTATAAAGAAAACATTACTACAGAATACAAAAATTACTAAAGACACGTAGTAGGTTAGGGACTAGTGTCTGTATCCTATACTTAAAATAATAGTAAAATACCTACGGTTACGGCAGATTGCGTCCGATTATACCCTTAATAAATGGTATTACTAACTATAATTACTACTTTTAATATTACTCGCTCGATTACTCTTCTCAAATTCTGTAATAGGGCTGCGCGTTTTTAATATTGATTTCGAATATAATTATCGGTAGGTAATATGTATTCTTATGGTGTAAATGTTGGGTGCCTTATATGTGGTGCCTTTATGTTAAATGTTGGGGGTGTCAGTAATAAGGGTTATTTAACCATATTTAAAATAAATATAGATGGCGAAAGCACGTGCTACTTTTTTGTTCAAAGGCCCTACCATAATACAATTAATGTGTAAATATTGGAAGCGATATCGATTTAGGACCGATATCACGATCAGCTGAGAACAAAAGTGTGATTAGATCAGTGGCGTCATTTGATATCTAATCCGCTGGAAGGTGAACGAAAATTCCAAATAATCTAGTATCACCACATCACCAGCGATAAATTTTATGCTTGCGTTATTTTTCTTTTGAAGTATTTCAAAAGATCTAAAACGGAAGTTTGGTAATATGATATAACTCAGTCAATCTTCAGTGATTTATTAATCCGCTTTCGTATTTAAGAAAAGAATTTTGCTATCTACTAGATATATTAGTGAACAACTCGATTCTCGACTTTATTTATTGGCCAAGCTTTGTGGATAGTTACTTTATGCGCAAAGAATATCCCTATTCGTTGGAGCAATATCAATAAATAAGCGACAAAACAGACAATTCCCGGTTCATACTGAGTTTCAACAATTTATTCTTGTAGCATGTCTAAGTACAATCAAGAGCTGGGGACCTACCATGGACCGCAAAATTCTCCTACTAACGAACAAGAAAATGAGACTTTCTGCCAGTGGCCCAGCGGCAGACTTGAGCGAGAGTCGAGATCGTCGCTTATTAGTGTACAAGTGACCAAGAAAAGTCAACTCATTTGGGTGTACACTAAGTTCAAAATCGTACCTCATTTACAGAATTTATAACTGCCCTTATTCTCTATCTCACATGAGAATCTCTTCCCATAAACGCATATCATAACATAAAAATGTAGTTGAATAGACCTGTCCCTTCCTTGGTCAAATGGTCACCGTGTTCTGTCATGCGTTTAATTGGCGTGTTATTTTATGTGGTTTCATACAGAATTAGGGCCTCAGTGCGATGAAAACGCGACGCGGCGCGGACACCCGGTGAGAATTTTCTTTGCATGCCGTCTTATAGGCATATTACATATATACATTTTATGAACCTTCTCAAACTCTGTCTACTAAAAATAGAACAACACAAAACCAAGTAATTGGTGCCAAAAATAGAATGCTCCAAGACTATAAGATTTTGGTAGCCCCCCCGGCTGGATTGGGTCAAAGTTCATAATTCCAGAATGCTTGCACGAGTTGCACGTCGCGTGGGTTGAGTGTTCTGAGAGTGGGCTCCAGCCCTATTGTTAGGGTTATTTGGCTACCCGAAGACTTCAGACATGGTCTACCAACTGTTCACCAACTGAACCACCGACACAATAATTAAAATGGTATTCGAACTACGATAGCTCTCAGTTTTAAATGCTAGACTAATCGAAAGTAAAAAAAAAAATAGAATTACATGAACATTAAATTATGTAGAGAATTTTGATAAGATAAAGTTTGATGGGCAGGCCACATCGCTCGAAGAACCGATAACCGATGGGAAAGAAAGGTTCTTGAGTGGAGGCCACGAACCGGAAGACGCAGCGTAGGTAGGCCTCCCACTAGGTGGACCGACGACATTGTGAGAGTCGCGGGCATCCAGTGGATGCAGATTGCAGGATATCGTTCTGTGTGGAGGTTAAAGGGGGAGGCCTATAATCAGCAGTGGACGTCTTATGTCTGATGATGATGATGAAAGTTTGAAATGTGTGAAAAGTTTTAGTACTACGTTTAGCTTAGTATTTTAGTAATATAAAATTCATTTAAACAAGTCGTGCTTTTCCTTAGTTTAGCCAACGTTCCCTTTGAAAGCATTATAACAATTCAAGTCTAAGTTTACGAGCTTTACGAACAAACCATTGACGAAAGAAATAAGATGGACGCCGCCCCAAGAACACAAGGATTGGAACGACCTGCCGGCTTCATGTTTACTGAGAGAATATCTGGGCCTTTTCAAGGTCAGAGTGAATAGGTATCTTCTTAGTCTGCGTGCTTCATCTTCGACCACATCGTCGCTTACCGAAAGGCGTGTTGAAGGTTAAACGTGGACGTATTCAAGTTAAAAAAACCCACATCAACTGAGGCACCAAAGTGTATAAACCAATATATTATTGAGCTAGAAGTGTCTGAGAGACTTTGAGACATCCAGAGTAGACACATAATTTAGTATTTAGTAACAATAAATTACACTATTACACTAGAATTAACAAGCCTTTATGTAAACACATTGTTAAAATAAGCTTTTATTTAAATGATGTTTTAAATATTTATTTTAAAAAAAATTGGCGGCCATTTTGAAAATATTACTATATTAGTTATTGCATATTGTATTGTCACCAGAACTAAAATTGTATGCAAAATCGGTTATAGGAAACTGGTTCTATTTCAGCTTGCAAGAATTTACCTATACAAACTAACAAATAGTGCAAGTTAAATAAACACTTCTAAAATTACCATAATTATTTTGTGTTAAAACAGTTTCAGCCAATAGAGCATAATAATAGTATAATGTCAAAATTCAACCAAACTAGTGTTGGCTGTAATTCTGTGCATAGTACAGTGATACTTTATGCCCGTCGCTATTTTTAACCGACTTCCAATAAGGATGAGGTTCTCATTGTGACTGTTTTTATATTTTTTTAATGTTTGTTACCTCAGAACTTTCGACTGGGTGAACCAATTTATACAATTTTATTTGAAACCTGGTGCTTCCAGTGTGGTCTCATTTCAATTTAGTCCAGTTCTGACATTTTTATGAACCCTGTTTTTTTATTGATAATTATGTTGGCTCAAATCAGTATGAAGCGCCGTCTATCTTTATTTTTCGTTCAAGGAGCAATAGCTACAATACCATTGCCAAGTTGCCAAGTCGTAGCTTCGCCCTTTCATCGTTCGAGATTTATTATGTCTCGCCCAGGACCTAATCTCGTTTGGATTCTGTTGATTTTGCCGTAATAATTTCATTGCAAACTGACGCAAATTTGAATCGACACGTCGACTACATCAGTAAAAAAGTTCATCTTGCTAATTAAATTTTTGTGTTTCCAGCGAAATTACAGGGCACGCAGAGATTTGACATCTTATATCTCGGGGTGACGAGCGCTGTGCGTTGCCATTCAGGGTTTTGAACTGTTGAAGTTCAAAATTCTGAGTGGCGTTGAGCTGTTATGGGCAAGCGTAAAGAGCTATCAGACGAGCGACTTCGCTCGTCTCGTCACTCAGTATCATAAAAATAAAACAAATAAATTCTAATACACGTTTTTAATTTTTTCTTCTAGTCTAGAAATTCTTGACAACTCCGTCCTCGTAATGCATAGTGCACACTATACTTATTTACCAAATACCCATCGAAATTGGGTCAGCTGTTGGTAAGAAAAGGCAACAGATAGACATTTGCATTATTGTGCCGGTTTATATTTGCGATAAGATGAACACTAAATTTTTTATCTCATTGCCCTCCAGCTTTTTGATTGACAGAGTAATTTCGTTTCATAAGACTGCATCAATCTTTGCACGTGTGCTTCTGAATTAAATTTCGCCCTCCACACACCGTCGCGTAAGCTATTTATTATTTTATCTGTGCGCTTAGAACCTTCTTGATTGTTTTCTTACACTATCGCGACCTGCGTATCCAGGTTGTAGTGGTAGGCCATGTTTTGTTAAGAAAACGCCCAAATCTTGTGCACGCTTGTGTCCAAAACGATAAAAATATCAAAGACAATACAAGTAGTCATTTTATCATGAACTTTAATTTTGAGTCCATTTTTTGTCCTCTGATGAGGTATCTCAGCTTGTAGGACTCGTCCCGATCCTGGGCTAATCTTGGCCAGGCGTAAGTATAATCTGAACTTCAGTAATGAATTTACACCTTACATGTACAAAATGCATTTGTTCAAGTTTGAACGGAATCCTTGATGCGCAAGTCTAAAGTTTTTTTTCTACCTTATCGTCATAGATAGCTCAGTTGGTAGTATACCTGCCTTCTGCGCTTGAGGGCGTGGATTCGATTCTCACCTAGGACAAACATTTGTGTGATGTACATTTGTGTTTGTTCTTCGTCTGGGTGTAAATATCTATTTAAGTATATATTTAATCATAAATATGTATGTATATCAGTCTCTCAGACATATTACAAGCTTTGCTTAGTTTGGAGTCAGAATATGACCATGTGTGCAATAATGTCCCAGATATTTATTTATTTATATACCTGCCTGTCTGATGAAAATAATCAGCATTTTAATAAATTAAATCCCCTGCTAAAATCCTGTACTTACCCCTATTAATAAACGTACAGTAGCGATGGAATAGTTACTCCGTCCTTTGTCTTTTTAGATCAAGTTCAAATAAGACAAAATAAGGCGTAACTATGCCAAGACTACTCCTCACGTTTATTAATAAGGGGGCTGCAGTAAGAGCCTTAGCATAGTAGAAAACTATGGCCTAAGTGCAGCCATAGGTTGGTAAGTTATCACCAAGTACAAGCTCGAGCTGTGCCATGTATTCTGAGGCTGTGCCAAAGATCAAAGGTGAAATGCTTACAGATTCACATAGCCTCTTCCTTAGTACGTAGTATTCATCTATTGGTGATTGTGCCGATTAGTAAAGCCGATCGTACACAAGGCGATGCGAGTTGGTATACCTATTAGGCAGCTAAATAGCAACTGCGGCTATTGACGTTGTTTCTATGTCGATGATTGCGACTTGGTATAGGTAGATCGTCGCTGTCAAACGTAACTTTGGATGGAAAAAAACTGTATTTTTGGGAAGTGGATGAAAGTCAGTAAACGCTGCTAGCTAGTAGCTGTTTTGAATGATTAAAAGTGTGAATAATAAAGAGTTAATCTATCTATGTTTATAACTTTTAACTCAAATAAATAACATTTACGAAAATTTAAATGGAACCCCGTCGATATGAAAATAAAGACTATTCGATAAAAAAATATAATTAAAATCAGTCTACAATCGGCGAAGATGTCGCGTAGCACATACTATCACATATGACTGATACGACACGTACCTACAAAGAACAATACAGTCAAATTTAAAATAGCAAATATTGCTCTTCTAACAGATGTTTTTATGGTGTTTTAAGGGTTTTTGATGGTTTTTTTTATTATGATACTGAGTGACGAGACGAAGTCGCTCGCCTGATGGCTCTTCACGCTTGCCCATAACAGCTCAACGCCACTCAGAATTTTGAACTTCAACAGTTCAAAACCCTGGATGTACAATACACTGCGCTCGTCACCCCGAGATATAAGATGTCAAATCTCTGTGTGCCCTGTAATTTCGCTGGAAACATTGCCCTTCAATCCGGAACACAGTAGTGTTGGCACACTACTGCTTGGCGGTTGAATAACTGGCAAAGGTGTGAAACATCTACTGGTTCGCCTTGGCAGTAAAACTGACACGTATGCCGTGACAGACGTGCCGTCAGATGCTCTCTTTATGCCGTCATGTTTTCACATCTGCCTACGGCATCCCGTGACGGCCAGTTTTTATAAATGTTATGTTACGTTTTTAATCAAGTGCAATGCGAAAGTCCAATTGCTACTCAAGTTGCCTAGAATCAGATAATCAGGTGGGCTACTTAAATTTTCTCTTACTCTCTCATTAACCCAGAGAGTGAGACAAAGCTAGGTATATAATATAATATAATTTAAGGTTATTATAAGAATGTTTTTAAGATTATGGTAACTATGGTCGTCTCGTGTACAATCATCTTTACTCTCTGGTGATTAGCATACTGAAGGTAAGCTAATCCTAGGCCTAACATTTAATTTGTCTCTGCGATAATTTTATGCATGAGTGTGGTAATTAAAATTAATGAAGCATATATTAAATAAACTTAACTTCCAAATTCATGGAAATTAATTTATCTTCTTTTATTACCCACGACGGAATGATAAAGGTGCAACTGCCCTCCTAAGCCCAAGAGAGGTAACGCAAAAAAAAATAGATTTCTGTTTTTTCGCGCATCTCATAGCTTACAACATTTTGCACCAGATGGAGTATGCAAAATAACCGTATCAATACCCTTGACACATTGGACCCTTGGAACATTGAAATAAAACACTAAAAAAAATTTTTTTCTTTTATTACTCATGTTTAAAAACTTATTAATTCTAAACGAAATGACGGAATCTCATAAAAAACCCAAAAACAATAATGTTGGGTTTTTAAACATATTTAAGAAATATATTGGTCCTAATATAGACACAAGTGAAAATAAATTAAATGATATATCATTAGAGTAACGAAAAATCAACTTTCACAAAAACTCGATTATCTCGAAATACACCTAAGCTGAGATACCACTCTTGGGCTTATGACGGCAATGCGTTTAGGGTGAAACGTTGTTTATTTGTGTGTGCAAATAATGAATGTCCTATTTATCTTCATAACGGCTGGACCGATTTTAATTTAGTTTTTGTTTGTTTGAAATGTGACTTGATCGAGAGTGTTATTTAGCTATGATTCTCCGACGCCTGTGTATCTATGATAAATTGTATTGGCAGGGTTTTCTTCCACCATTATTAGTTTCAACACAGTTTGTATTTTCCAGGCAAGGTAGTATAAATCTACTGGTAATGTTTCAATAACGTGGTTCCACCCACGGAGCAGATTCAAAGAGGAGATGGCATTACAGAAATTGTCTTCACAGCATGTTCACTGTGCGCGGGTTTACTTTCTACTCCACGATAGATGGCAGGCGTGCTTTGCTATGGTTTATAACATAGACTAGGTAAAGCTACTATCAGCGAAAAAACTTGTTGTCCGGTAAAAACTTTTATTTTACCTTTATTTCAGACCAACAGCAAAAAATATATTATGTTCAATAAACTAAATTATTTATTGAAAGTACAGCCATTAATAGGTCTATATTTTAACCGACTTCAAAAAAGGCGCAGGTTCTATGTTCTATAGACGTTTTTTATGTATGTTCATCGATATCTCCGCCAACTGTAGACCGATGACAAATAAAAAAAAAAAATTGGTGGGTACCTATACTTCCAATTTGGTCCCATTGTCACCAAGTCAGGATCTGATGATGGGATCCTAGGGAAATCGAGGGCTACCCTCAAATTTTATAGGCACTTATTACGTTTTTTTTTTCCATATATTTTGGAGTTGGTTTTTAATGTGATCCACTTGTGACAGATTAGGTAGCGCTTTTTTTTAAATGGCTTTTTTGTATTAGAAAAAATTCAGTGTAGTTAAGAAATGTCAAGTGTCAGTATAGTGAGAAAATTCCCAACAAAAGGTAAGCTATACGCCACGTTAGCAGTTGCCAACCATTTGGTGTTATTGATACACAAATGCACAGTTGCTTGCCACCTCCTCTTTGTGTATGCTCTCTGGTTCCACCTATCTTCAGCTCCATTATTGAGACGTCGTATAAATTATGAATAGCCGTGAGGCCCGTTGTTCCTCGGAAACCTTTTAAGGAAACGTAAAATTGTGTGAAATATAATGTGCTCGCAGTTTGTCGTAGTAATTCAAAGAGTGGAATTGATGAAAATATTTTTTCTTTCAATTCCTCATTCGTTTTTCAGAGGAGTTTCTTTTAGGTGTTCATTTTTACGGAACCAATTAATTGAATAAATAAATAATCAAATTATAATGATTATTACAATTTTATAACATGTATTTTATATTATTATAATTTTTCTTTCCCGAGTTCGAAACGCAAGAGTGCACAGATCACAGAAAAGAGAATTAAGTAAACAAAAAAAAAAACTTTTCAGTGGCACAGAATCACAGATAGACTAGATGACAAATGTTATGAAATTATTTACAAGTACCGCCATTGATTAAATTATGTACAAATAGTATTTTTTTATATTCACTCACAACATTATATTTGTTAGGTTCGGTCCAAAACTGAACAAATAAATAAAATGTTATGAATAAATACAAATGCAGGAAAAGCAATTACTTGTACTCTAGCGAGCTAGGTTAGGATGAGTTACGTCCTAACGGTTAAGACCTAACTTCATCCTAACCTAATCGCAAGAGTACTAGTAATCCTAGCTTTTCCTGTGATTGTATTTCGTCGAAATAAACTAAAGCGATTGAATACTGAATCCAGGAAAGCAGACACCCAAGCGGAAATTATACTCAAATTCCAGCCCGTAACTTCAGCAAATCCCTGTTTAAATAAAATACCTAAATACCTCTCGGATCGTTTAATTCAAGTGAAACTTAACCCAGTATCGTGGCAAAGTAAGTTAGAGAACAGCTTGGAACTTTAAAGCCAACAGTTTGTTTCCCTTAGCTGCTTTAAATCCCAATGAAAAAGCTATTACTATTTTACATTTGCTGATTGATATACTGTATGCTAGTTGAACCTCGCGGTTTCATACGCATAGGCGTTTTACTTTATAACCGTAAATTTTTCCTTAGTAAAGTTTTTCCGTAAAGTTCTACATAGGTGCTGCAAAGTGACGCTCAGCACGGTCCTCTATTATATCTATTCTCTATACAAAAAAGCACGTCAATCCGCTCCTTTAAAGAGGAACAACAAATGCACGTTCGTATTAAAATGTTTAATATTATTAATATTAAAAGTATGAACAAGTTGTCCCTCAAACCCAGACCATCTAGAGTCCTAGATAATTTGGTCTGTCTAAATTCTAAAACCTTTTTGCCAAGGGACGAGTGTGTGCATCATGGAACCACTCTTTGTTGTGATTCATGCGTTCCCAGCATCCCAGACACTTTGAAAGACTTTTTGTCGACCAAGTGAGGCTGTCTGTCATCGCGCCAGGATTAAACTAAGTTCTGTAAGCAGGGGCCTCTGGCAGTGTCACATTACAAATGATTGTAAATATCTACAGCAGCGGTTTCATTTTGGATATTTAGGTACTCGGGGTCGGTTTTATTATTTTTAGTTATATAATCAACAGGTAGCGTTTTGTAATAATAATAACGTCTGTTAACACACACTATTACAAGCAACACACAGAAAAAATTGCAAAATATACGGACTTATCATTAGAGATTAAAACACAGTGGCAAATCAATAGCACCAGGACAATCCCAAAAGTACTTTCAAGCACGGGAGTTAATCCCAAAACTTTGCACACTAGTTTAGAAACGCTCAACATTCCAGATACAATTTTACAAACTGCTACAAAAAGCAGCCATACTAAACACGTGTAGGATAGTAAGGAAATTCTTGTCTTTAGAATAAGCACTTGGCCCCGGCCCGTGCAATTTTGACTTCCGTCGTAGGAGAGAAACGAAATACGTTCGCAAATAATAATAAAACTTGTCTTAGTGTCATTTCTCTTACGTATTGAGAAATTACACTAAGACATTTCTCAATACGTACAAGTACCTAGAATAGGGATCTGAGCCTCTTCAAGACCAGAGTGAATAGGTATCTTCTAAGTCATCGTGCTTCATCTTCGACCACATCGTCGCTTACCAACAGGCGTTTACTTGTTCGCGATAAAAAATAATTCGAGAAACGGTCACGAGATGAAATCGCAGGGCGGCGTGTGAGTATTCTATAAAGATTTAAACTTGAAGATAAAGTTCCGTAAAGTACATGTTTAATAATATTCCTTTGTGATTTATGGACGTCTCCGTAAAGTTGTTCATTATGCACACGCCCTTACAGCGTCCTTAGTGCCTACCTGCCTATAAACTCAAGTGCATGTACAGTGTACACCATACTTTGGGTGGGCGTTTATAAGTGTTTCCTACTTCAAACATGGTATGTGATCTCACTATTTTGATATTTTTAATTAGAGCATTTTACTTTACTTCCGTATATTATCATCATTGCATAATGTTTTATCTTTAGTTTGATTGACATTTATTGCTGATAATTATAAAATGTTTACTTGGGAATGGGTTCATTTGAACTGATATTGCTCATTTGTAAACTCGATGGCGTAATCGATCGGAGCACTTACTTAAAATACTATTTACGAGAAAACTAAAAAAACACGCTTTGAAGAGTTGAAAGAAGTAGTTGAAAATCAAATTCAGAGATTCCGTTACATACCTCACACACACACATCACATCATCAGCCAATTAACGTCCACTGTTGGACAAGGCCTCCCTCATAGAGAGGGGTGTTGCCATAATCCCCACGCTTGGCAGGCGGCCTGGGAATCGCAGTACGTTCACGTTGCATACATACCAAGTGTTAAAATTAAGCTACGATGTCTAGAAAACATCGTTGGAAATTTGTTGTAAATGACATCAATACGGTATTAGGTAGAAACGAAGAAGTCAAAAATGCTGACTCGTACGAAGTTTTTCTTAGAACGTTGTTCTTTGTAGTACTAGCGTACGTATAATTACTTTGTACGCAACATATGTACTTACTTGCAAATACCTACAAATTACCTCTTCATTCCCAACGCTGTCAATGTCTAATCGCATTGGATTGACGAAGTGCGTACCTTGATTTTCCATCATAATGTAGGTACCTACTTATGAAATGAGTAGTTTAA
The DNA here is from genome assembly GCA_949125355.1 of Agriopis leucophaearia. NCBI lineage: Eukaryota > Metazoa > Arthropoda > Insecta > Lepidoptera > Geometridae > Agriopis > Agriopis leucophaearia. Next base: position 9,307,063 of record OX421276.1, on the reverse strand, counting down.
AGTAGTTTATATCAGTGTAAAATTATAATTGGCTCTTTTGAGTTATATTTTTTTTCATCTGTTTTAGTTTCTATAATATCAAAATGATTATACTGTGAACAAGCTTGATATAAGATGTAAATACAAAACGCAGCATGGTGCGGCAGGGACTTAGGATGAAAGCCAACTGGAGAGGCGAGTTGGAGTCGCGGCGTACAAGGGACCGTGGAAAGTGAACTCTTTTCGGTTTACGCTAGGTTCAATTTGTATCTCATTTACTAGAGTTTCGAACACTGGCTGTACGGTCGGAGAGTGGCGATTTTTCCACGCCCGCAACGCCCCGCCTGGACTCTTCAGGTGCCTCACCACCTGACAATATAAAAAATATGCACAATTCCACACTTTCAGTTGGATACTTAAATTGGGGCGTTTTTAAACCATCTGGTGCGATTAAAGCATGACAGTGTTTGTAATCGCGCACCTGGTTCAATCATACTTTAGATTGGAGTTCCTAGAAAACGACCCGTAGTTTGATTCAAACAATAATATTTGCACAGAAAGCAAGCACGTTTCGTGAGATATCGACCCATTACTAACTACCTATACCTTTCATCTGTAGAGGTGGCAGAGGTGGCTGAATGAGATAACTAAACTTATCCACGTGAAGCCATTATTGATTTGTTTAGAAATGCGATGGTGCCTCCCATACTTAACTGTACAGATAATCTGGTTGGTGGATGTACTAGGTTCTAGCATCCTAAGGATAACGTGTCTAGTGTCAGTTGTCAGTCACGCGCAAAGGCGTATGACGGAAATTGATATTGTAACTAGATCTAAGGAGAGAAGACAAGCTTAGTATGGGAAGGAATAGCTATCAATATAAAAAACCAACTTCATAAGAATGCCAGAACTGGACCAAATTGAAATGGGACCACACGGGAAGCACCAGCTTTCGAATACTAAAAAAAGAATCATAAAAATCGGTTCACCCAATCAAAAGTTCAGGAGTGCGATTTTTGAATCGCTCGTAGGACTTTTTCTATTCGCATACGCAACTAATCACCGGTGACTTCAAAAGCGAGTGATCCAGTTTTTTGGTATTTTTGAATCGCTCGACTTCTGGGTTGCCGTGTTTTTACAAAACACTAATATTTTTCCATTTCACGCAGCACCTTACAGATTTGTACAATAACCGGCAAACCGGTAACTTCCGCAAAGTAAAGAAACGTCAATTAAAAAAAAAAACGGTTGATTATTTGTAGTCTGTGTACAGTATGAACAATTTATCTGTACATTTGAGTAGAGGCGCTACAGTCGTATTCTCGTAACCAAACTGACAGCTATCCGTAGAATGGTTATAGTTCCAACATTTGACCAACTATATAAATAAGTTGGTCGCTTCTTGACATCAATATTTAACAGGGTATACCCGTCCAAGCTTGCCATGTCGTTCAATTTATCACTGTTTTCCACATTTTCACAAAGTTATTTTCATTATTTTGATAAGGTGTGATCATATGTTCTGTGTATCCGCCATTTTTTTTCACATCTGTCAGATTTTCTATCGATAGAAAGCTATTCGCATGATATAAACCACTCGTACAGTTACGAGTGATATGACTAGTTCAAAAATACGACTTTTCTGGATTTCATTCGTAAGTTGATCACATCGCATGAAAAAAGTCCTACGAGCGATTCAAAAATCGCAGCCCTGAGGCAACAAACATTTTAAAAAAACAGTCGAATTGAGAACCTCTTCCTTTTTGAAAGTCGGTTAAAAAGCATATCGTGAGGATGTGTAATTTTGTGTTATTCAGTGATGATCTTAGGGTTTTTTACTTTAGACTTTAAGCAAAACTGAACTTAAAACGATAATGTTTTAGTGTATAAATTTAATTTTATAACCGATACATGTTAGGGGTATGCTTTTCTTTTTCAATCAACCCAAAATTTAGGGTAAATTGAGACCAGAATGGGGCAAATTGAAATGAAGAACAACACTGGATCAAAACGTTATTATAGATGTAATTGAAGAGCCCAAATCACTACCGTGTGAAGTTATGTATGTAGAGTTAGTAAACTCATTCTTGGTTAGGGTATTTCACTGGACCCAAATGATTTCACTCGAATTATACGTAATATTTTCTTTGTAAATTATCTTTCCTCGTGGCGGCTAGGTATGCGGTTGGAAACGGTTGTCCCGGCCCAATGTTTTCTTGTCAGGACAAGAAAAATCTACTCTATTAGAACTACTATCATACATACACTAATGTGTTCTGATGTAGGGACGATAAAAACGGTGAAGCGGTAACAAGGATACAACTGTTGAATATTAAAGTGCTATTTGAAAATTGAGAGCGGAAATAGCCGTTAACCACTGATAAATCATTGGTTTTCGCATAAAAATAGTGTTGACAGGGAAATATTTTTTTACAGATGGCATTTGCATAGCTTAGATGGCATTTGGTTTCGCCTAGTGCAGCATCTAGGGCACATCATTTAGTTTTTATAATCTAGACTAAGTTAAATGCATTATTTAAGTAAATATTTGTAATATGTAAGTCTTACTGAATAAAGAAATTTACTAATTGTACTTTTTTTAGTATTCAATCCTCTGCAAGGATTTTGGCGTCGCACTCTTGAACATTTGCCAGTGTCAAGTATTAAAACTATTATTAAGTTTAATGAAATGTAGTCAAACAAGTCGGCCACAGTCAGAGTCGAGCAAAGTAAGCCACGGTCAATTCAAAGTCATGTAAAGTCTAGCGTTCTATGGAGCTTTAGAAACAACACGAAAATTACCTTAATTATAATTTATCCACACTCGTGCACGTCCATGAAAACTCTTAATAAATAATAATCCACCATTATTACGCGTTAACACTCGAAAATGCACCTAGTTTAGGATAATAATAAAACGAGAAGACAGGTTTTTTTATGTTGGCGCCGCAACTCCTCTCTTGTACCTTTTTATAGGCGTAGGTACTTTGAATTTGGAAAACGTCAAATGTCATTATGATGAATTTCTTAAAACAAATGAATAAACCTATCTAATAAATCCTCAAAATAAAACAATCAATTTTGACATATAAATGTCAGAGTCCGAATTTTGTTTTATTCATCTTGAAAAATTTCAAATTCGAAAGATTAATTGCAACGAAAACTTAAGCAATTAGATTAAGTTAAAAACAAATGAGTAAGTAACTCCTACGAAAGCTTAAAACAAACTTTATCTTGTACAATTAATAAAATGGAACCCAAAATTAGATTACATCCACTGAAATTGGTTTTTGAACTCGGACCCATTTCAATCATCAAAGTTTTTTATTAAAAATCTGAAACAGTTTGGTATGCTTTTTTATAAAAGAAGACACGTGTTTTAAAATTATGGGACAGACAGACAGACATACATACAGACATATAACGGGTTCAATGCGGGAGACCATTTTATGAGCGCAAAGAGCGTGGGAAAGGAAGGGTGGTAATTCGTTTTTTTCTTGAATCTCCCTAACTACTTGATTTTTTAATGAAATTGTGCGACGAGACGAGCAACACTCGCCTAATGGTAAGCGTGCCCATAACAGTTCAGTGCCAGCCAGAATTTAAACTATCAACTGTGCAAAACCCTGCGCAGCAATGATATGTGTCACATTTAGATTATGATGTAAATTTTTTATTTATTGAATACATACTGGGTTACGCAGAAAGGGTCTACTAAGCCGAAAGGGGTCCATATTACCGATCATTATGAACAACTTTTTACTAAGGAAACAACACTGAAATCGTGAAAACACTATCAGCTTTTCCATAGCAAAACGGTTATTGAAACAACCCCTTCGACGCTATTTTTTTGCACAGACTCTATCTATTGATAATTTGTACAAATAGCAAGCATCTATTATACTTATTAACTCCCGACGCATAAAGAGGGTTGTTTTATCCAGTAAATTAGCACACGTGCGACCGCAAGTCCACAGACTCTGGGCAAACATTTCTTTACTGAACTGATTGTTCATTTAACCTGATAAAGGTCTATTCATACCACATCCGGGCCATGCAGTTTCGCCCTGCATAAAAAATCCGCTTTAAGCATTTTTGGCTGAAAAATCTTTTAGGTCATAGCAAAATATATTTAACGAATAAATTTAAAAAAAAGCGCCTTATTGCAAACAGATTAGCTATGGGAAAATAAATAAATCTAAATTTATCTAATCAAACTCTTGCCGGTTACTTTCCATATCGTAAAAGTAGAGTAAAATAACATAAACAATGCGCACATTTACGATGTGAATTTCAATCTACCGACAAATATCTTCAAATTGGAGCAAAACAATAAAAATGGCGACCAATTCACACGTTTCAAGACCAGATGTAGAATGTGATGTAATTAACTTGATTTATACTCTGATATGAACTTATTTCACGGTCTCGGTTTCCCCATTGTTGTTTTTTTATGTTTGTAAATAAATGAACTCTCAATGAGACGATGTTTTAGAAAAAAAACACATCACTGCACGTCAGAAATGAAAACTTAAGTAGTAATTCACCAATTCTACAAGAGATGGCGCTGTTTTAAAATACACGATACAACCTGACGATGACGCGAGTTCCATGATTTTTGTTCACCCAAAACTGTGCTCAACGCGTCTAAAGAAGTTTTCGCTTAAAAAAACAGCTTCCCACTAGGTTGCCCTATGTCAGAGATGCCATGGAATGGAACACGCACAAAAAAGGGAAGTATCCATAATAATACCTAGACCCAGAGCAGATATTTAGTAAGAATAAATTTAATATTTAAAATGCCTGTGATAAAAGAGCTGATAATCTTTAAACGACTGAACTGTTTTTCTTGAATCATAACTAAGAATAACCTCGATTAAGTCAAATTAAGTTATGGGAGCCCCCCCTCAAATATTCATTTTATTTTAACTTAATAATTTATTTTTAAAGTTAATATATTACTAAATATTCTGTGAATATTTCAAGCGTCTACCTCTTACCGTTATCAATATCGAGCGAAAACGTGCAAAAAAATCACGTTTGTTGTATGGGAGCCCCCTTAAATATTAATTTTATTATATTTTTTAGTATTTGTTGTTATAGTAACAACGGAAATACATCATCTGTGAAAATTTCAACTGTCTAACTTTCACGGTTCATGACATACAGGCTGCTGGGTACGGAACCCTAAAAACGGTTCAGACACAGAAACATACGTTAAACTTATTAACCCCTCCTGTTGGGTCGGGGTTAAAAATCAATGCTTAAAATTACTCTATTAACTTCTCGCTTACGAAATTTGCCACACCAAAATATGAGCCAGATCAATCATAAGCATTTAATTAACTTAATCAATGTTTCTAAGTAAGGCCGCATACCTATATATATTATGTATTGTAATTATAAACACAGTTTTTGCAGGACCAGAATATAAATTGACACGCGCTATTTTGAATAATAGGTTAAATAAATTCACCCTTGATTAGAACTTTACCGGTTCTTAACCATAACCACTTCGGGGTTACAATAGAAAGGTAAACATTGCAATTTTTTCATGAATTATGGTTACAATATCCAAACAAATTATACAATGTCGTAACACCAAAGTAAACAATGTTTTTTAAAACCCCTGCAAAAACTATATCATGTTTAGTTGAGGTTATTACAACATGCATTTTATCCAAAGTAAATATTGCAACTTTTGTCGTGTTGCATTAGGGCCGATTTAATTTAAATAGAGACTCGCATCACAAAAAGCGTCGAGCTCTTATCATCAGGCGAGTTCGCGGTCAAACGCAAGCCTATTATTTAATAATTAAAACAAAAATGATATTGTAGCCGCAAGACTATACAGTCCGGTCGTTTATTCTGGCTCTTGCCAGAAGTATTATCAATGCTCTCAACGCACTTTAGGTTAGATAAGCGCTGTTATAGCGATGCAGGGCGCTATTGCGTTATGAATTGGTCTTTAAAATGACTGGCTGTTATTTGCACAGGACAGCAGGGTAGCGGGTACGAATGGGTGGACGGTTTTATGCAATTTTAGAAGGCCTACAAAATGACCAGAAAAACCACAAAATTGTTAGTAGTCGAGCAATATTGCGGAGTCCATGAACAAAGGAAAGATCGAGAGAAGTAGCAAAATAATAAGAAAGAAGATCTCCAAAGGCGGTTATAGGCTAGGTTGAATTGGTTTCTTCTAGGCAAGCGTGCTCCATGGTAACGTTCATCGCTTAAAATCAGGCGAGATGACGATCAAGCGCAAGCCTATTTATCAATAAAAAAAGTATGACATTCTTTGATATTTTTTAAAGAACGTGATATTGTATCTATTTAAGTATGTATTTAAAAATATATATGTACTTATATCAGTCTGGCAGTCATATTACAAGCTTTGCTTAGTTTGGGGTCAGATGACCGTGTGTGCAATTATGTCCCACATATTTATTTCAAACAATTCTCGGGTCTAGTCCCAGATATTTATTTATTGTACCTACAATTGCTCACACCGCTAAATTCAGTCTCGGGCGTTTTATATAACTACTAGCCGTCCGCCCCGACTTCGCACGAGTGTAAGCTCGGCCTTCGGCCTCGCTACAAAATATAATATAGCCTATGTCACCCGGGGATAGTGTAGCTTCCCAACAGTGAAAGAATTTTTCAAATCGGTTCAGTAGTTTCGGAGCCTATTCATTACAAACATACAAACATACAAAAATAGGTACAAATCTTTCCTCTTTATAATATTAGTGTAGATATATTATAACTACCTTTCGCCATGTCGTCCCATCGCTTCACTAACACTGGGCGAAGAACAATAATATGCAAAAAGGATCGAATTTCATACAAATTTGGAATTTCGTAATCGAATTGAAATTATACACGTACGTTACGTCCCCGATGGTTACAATCTGGGTGCCTTCAAATCTCGAGTGAATCGGTTTCTTCTAGGCAAGCGTGCTCCATCGTAGACCGCATCCCAGGAGAGTTGGCGGTCAAACGCAAGACTGATACTGAATAAAAAAAAAAAAAAAAAAAAGTGTTTTAAGTGTCAAATGTTAGTATTTTGCCCACTGAATACTTTTGAAATTAACGAAAGTAGCTCTACAGAAAAGTAAATTACTGTTTGCTATTGCTTTTATCTGCAGAGGTAGAACGTTTCGCGCAAATATTTGTATTTTTCCCAAGCCCATCTGCAGGAGCCAGCTAACCTACTTCCATAACTCCATGCAAACAAAACACAACGTGTTTGTGCCACCCTGGTAGTCGGCAGTCCTGACACACATGTCCCTATTGTTGTACACTAAACTCATTTTTTTGTAGCTTCATAGCAGATTTTGGAATAAAACTATTTCCATGTTCCTGTAAGAGACGTATTACAAAATGCATTGTTTAATTTTCGGGTATAAAAAGAAAAAATAAAGCCGTAATTGTCAAGACAAATATAAAACAAGACCACCATAGATTATTTATTTTATGTCAGTAATTTAATGAAATCCACTCTCAAACTTTACCTCCGAGTATTTTACGAAAAATTACTTTTGTAAATTGGAGAAAATGAGTATGTTGGTTTTTACCAAAATTTGAAGCCGTTTTCAAATAAAAATATATATCTATTTAATATATAAATATTTGATAGAACATGTCGTTTTTTCGAAAACCCGTTCGAAGAGCTTTGATTCCACTTTAATTGTGTTAACTGCAATTCTGTGAAATGCGCTGTCTGAATGGGTGTTACCCGATAGTTACTATCTGAGTGTCTTCAAATCGCGAGTGAATCGGTTTTTTCTTGGCAAGCGTGCTCCATCGTAGACCGCATCAACGCGAGGTGGTTGTCAAACGCAAGCCTATTTTTGAATAAAAAATTTAATACCTGCCTTGCATCAAAACGCTTCGTTCGCTTTCGGAATATCTTGTACCTACCTTGAAACAGTGTCGCAGTTTTGTGTCTGCTGTAGTCGTCCGATAGCAAAACATAGGAGGGCATGAGGTTAAGCTTTGTCTCTTGGTCCTGTCTGTATCCTGATTTACTTGCATGAAGCCGTTGGGTACGCTGCATTCTGGTCAAAACATACATTTATCGACAAGAAAAGAATTGCATTTTAAGATAGGTTGGAAGATAAATAATGCATAAATTTTGATACGTTTTTCACCACATATAATTATTGAATTTCTGGTGACTTCTACATTTTCTAAATCATTATTTGACCTGTTATTATCAAGTTCAAATACCTGTTTCAAATTTTCAGAAAAAAATATTTTGTATAAAAAATATACATATATATATATTTATGATACTGGGTGACGAGACGAGCGAAGTCGCTTGCCTGATGGCTCTTCACGCTTGCCCATAACAGCTCAACGTCACTCAGAATTTTGAAACTTCAATAGTTCAAAACCCTGGATGGCAATGCCGTGCGCTCGTCACCCCGAGATATAACATGTCAAATCTCTGTGTTCCCTGTAATTTCGCTGGAAACATTGCTATAATCACTCATTCATTCGCTATATTCACCCTTATCACACACTTCTACTACTTAGCCATTCATCAAAATTAGTTTAGCCCATTTAGTCATGAAAATATATCAGACCAATAGTTGTTCTATAGTTGTTCGCCCCGAATGACCTAGCGACCCGACCCTTCGCAAGCCAAAGACCGATGTTTCTCATATTCGAACTTAAATTGCACTGGAATTAAAGACTTAAATTGCCTGGAAAATTTCATGGAGATTGGATTATCGATCAGCTAGTTAAAACTTTGTTTATTGTATAGGCTAAGGTTTGCGTTTGACCGCCACCCCGCCTGTTGTTAAGCGAAGAAGAGGTCTACGATGTAGCACGATTGCCTAGAAGAAACTGATAATACACGGTTACGCAGAAATGGTGTACTAAGCCAGATGGGTGTCCATTGTATCCATCATTATGAACAACTTTTAATACGGAATGGGACCAACCCTGAAATCGCGAATAAAATATCGGCGCTGTTACATGCACCATGTTCACGGGAAGACAGGTGACGGGCAGAACATAGTGCATGTAACTGCGCCGAAATATCGGGAGCTCCTTCCACAACCTTACCACGTTAAATATCCCATAAATAATCATATAACTGTGGTTAATTAAGGGTTGCGCACATAGGCTACACTGCGCCGATAAGGGGTAATTATTAAACAGGGTTACGCTCGTAGACTATACTACGCCGAAAGAAGGTGACTATTAAACAGGGTTATGCACATAGGCTACACTGCTCCGAAAAGAAGTCATTATTAAACAGGGTTACGCCCATAGGCTACACTGAGCCTTAAGAAGGTCATTATTAAACAGGGTTGCGCACACAGGCTACACTGAGCCTAAAGGAGGTCATTATAAATCAGGATTGCCTACATAGGCCTCAGTGGTCATGGTCCGTCTTGGTTCCAACCACACCGGTAAAACACCACCGCGGCAGCCAACCGGTCGCTCCACTGCGCCCAAAGACAAGTGCGACTACGTGCCCCACCATCATTCATAGGGTACATGCCCACCTACCTACAGTAGCCTACAGTACCTACGGGACTGTCACCGTCTGACGTGGAGTAATGTGGCACCGCTCCCTTATTGTCATCGTGTCCAACCGGGCCACTTCCACTACCACGTATAGTGCTCGAACAGTGCGCAGACACATGGAAGAATGCTGAGGCCGAAGCCGGATACCGCAGTGCTAGGTAGCAACATTGTATAGTGGCGCCTAGATGGAAACCTCTGGATCGTGTTTGATGTATAGAGTGATATTGTTGGTTATATTCATGTTATATTAGTTAGTAGGTTTTCGTTATCATTAAGTTCAGTGAATTGTTGAGTTTTGTTAATTTGTTGTTTTTTTTTTCGTTGTTAATAGCAAATATTGGTGTGATGTTTTGCGTTATGTGATGTTTTACATTATGATAAGCAACTAATAAAAGCTCCTGTAAACAATATTGTTAGTATCATATTACTGCAATTCCGATTCCGTCTGCAGGGACTATTTTAATGTTCACGCAAACGAAGTTGCGGGTACAGCTAGTAGCTAATAAATTTTGCGATTTCAGGGTTGGACCCATAGAAAAAGTTGTACATTGACTTTTCAGCATTAATGCCGAGATGGACCCATTCGGAATTAATTAAATATAAGAAAATAAAATATAAGATAAGAATTGAATTTTAACATTGAATTGAAATTAAATTGAACACATTAAATTGAATTTTTTTAATATAAGAATTGAATATAATTATATTATTTAGATATAAGATTTTTGAAGTAATGTCGAATAAAACTTATTTTCTTTCTTTCTTTACATTATGATGGGTACATACCTCTTTCAGCTTGGTACACCCTTTCCGCGTGACCCTGTATACTCACAAACAAACAAACAAACGCTGATCGAGACTTTTGCCTGGCTTGTTGCTTGTCTAGCGGGCACTTTCCGCAACTAGGCCATTCATTGGCCATTTTGCGTCACCTGACTGCAGCTAGTTCAGCTACCCAGTCTCCTCCAGGAAAGCCAGCAGCTCGCTGATGCCCGCGTAGGCTTCCCGGAGTGTCCTCGGTGATCCGAGGATAGTGTTGCGTTGTTCTGCCACGCTGCTGCACTCCAGCAGCAAATGCGCGGCTGTTTCTTCAGTCTCCATGCAAAGTCAGTCAGTTTGCCTGGCTTGACATGACGACAGTTTGATTTTACTTATAAATTCTATTCATCAACGCGTCAATTGACAAGTATCCAAATCAAAATTAAGTAATTTAGATAATCCAACAACTGAAAAATTAAAAACCAACAAACATACATCTGCCAATCACATTTATTACAACTCATCAACAATACCACCCTTCAACACGGGGAAATTAGGCAAAGCCGAAAAACAAACAATCGTTGATTAATTCAGAACCAGTTTGCCACATTATTGCGAAGGGGGAACAGAGTTGATATGGTTTCTAAAAATTTCTTAACATGAATACTTTTTTACCAAAATTAAACTATGTTTAGAGCCAACATATTTGTTATTTTATACCATCAAATAAATAAATAAAACGCGTGATTGTGTCAGTACAATGATCTTAGTAATAATGACACACTATTACTAGTATAGCATTCATTATTTATAGACGATCTAAGAAAGGCAAGCGAGCAAATGCAGGACCAATAAAATTAAATAAATAATTTTGCAGAAGAAAGATATAAAAAAAACTAAGCTGTGTCTGTAAATCAATGTTGCTATCACAAATATTCCCATATTTTTTTGCTCAAAATCGCCAAAAACCCCCAATGCGGCAACACTGCCAGTATGCCAAATGATCAAATGTAGGGTAAGCTCTAAAAACTATAATACTTCTTGATCCTACTGTCCGAAAGCAAGGGGAGCTTGAATGGTCAGTTAATTGCTCCATAAATCACTAATTCAACCCATTATGCGTAGTTCCTTTTTCATCCGAGAGATGGGGTCATGCAGATCACTCGTGCGCACTTTTGTTTACATTTTACATTATTCTTTAAGTAATAAATTATCGAAACTAGTTGGAAATATAAAAGTAAGTAGTAATGTCATCGTTTATTACTTGCTATTGAATTTTGGATCGAATTTTCTTTGGTCTCGTGCTGTTAAATGGTCGAAATAAGATCGTTTATGATTTTAAATGGTTATATTAAATTTTTGGGGCGGCTTTTCGATTGAAAGTTTTGTTAATAAAATTGTATGGTACTTATTTATGCAGCTTGCATAATTAACTCTTTGGGTGATATTGTAGGTACACTAGCAGATCCCCGTGGTTCCATTCGCCATTAAACATGAACCGTAAATTTTCGGGATAAGAAGTAACCTAAGTTTCAACAACAAAGTTCATCTAAGTACCTATATCCGTTCAGCTTTTACGGAGTTTAATGGAAACAAACACACACATACACACACAAACTTTCGGACTGACAATAAAAAAAAACATTTGTATTAAACACGAGTAAATCATACACACATTTAAAACGTAAGCACAATAAGTGTTAAAATAATATTAGTCACTTTGTAACAACCGTCATCTCCATCTTTTTCTTTCATCTAAATAAAACTCATCAAACAAATACTTAAAACTAAACCAAAATCGGTTTAGCCGTTTAGGAGCTACGATTCCACAGACACTTAGATAGGTATAACAGCCCTCTTACGTCGTGGTCAAAAATCACGTCAGTCTGAAAACACTCGTATTTATTTATAATACTAGCTGTATCCGCGACTTCGTTCGCGTTTTTTAGAAAAAATAGCCTATGTCCGTCCCCATGATAGATACTATTACCTCGCAAAATTTTATCGAGATCGGTTAAGCCGTTTAGCCGTGATTATGTAGCAAACAGACAGACAGACAGAGTAACTTTCGCATTTATAATATTAGTGTGGATAAGTACCTACTTATGACTAAACTAGATTTACCTAAAACGAAAAAGAACAGGACTTGAGGCTGCATTCCAATCTTGTTTTGTATTTTTCAAACAACAAAGTTTTCGCTCAACTTCTCTTCTACCGACCGTAACGAGCTCTATTGTGGAGAAACTAGCCTTTATAAAGTTACAGAAGGTAAAAGGACGTTGATTGATGAACTGTGAACAGACTGATGGATGTGAATCGTTAGGATGAAAGAAGCGTATTGATACAAAATGGGGCATATTAAAGAAAAACTGCGTCGAAGAATATAGTTGTTATTGTTGAATTGTTGTAATAAAATTAATATTTATCATACTGGTCTTTTTCATGGTTAATTATTCTAGTGTATTTGTTTTTATTTTATATTAAAAATAAAATAAATATTCACTCACATACCTACTTTTTATAATTCATAGCCGTTATTAAAGCGCCATCTATACGAAACAGTCGTTAACATTTTAAATTTTGACTTTCCTGCAGCACCTCACCTACTAAAATGATGTTTTCTTTTTTCGCCAGGCGGCAGCACGTGTCCGCGCCATGGAGCTCCACCACGACGGGAGGTACTCGCGCTCAACACGAACTGTTCGAGCTACTGGAACGAGTGCAATGTTCGCGGTTAGATGACCAGAGGGCAGTACTTCCACCGTATTTTTCTCAGGTGAGTACTTTCCATTACCCATTTTAAAGAATTCTTTATAGAATGTTGTAATGGCGCCATCTATAATGATTTTGTTAAATTACTTTGCGCAACGTGAGAGCGTTGAATTAGTGCCAGATTATTTAGTTCAATAAATATATACTAGATGGCGCTGCTAACTGTTTATTCAACATTGGCTAGATGGCTCTCTGCAAAAGAATATTATCATGATTTCTATCATTATTTCTTATAATAATTACTGCAAGTACCTTAAACTAGGCACGACTGTGAAATATGTATTTATAAAATAAAATCTTCCTTCATGTCTGGTAATTGGCGATCTCTGACGGTTTATTTCTTAGTTGATAGCAAGAGGGCAGTCCTCATTCTCTAGTCCAACTAATTGCATACCGTCTTCGCGAAATTGCCCTATCCAAGTCATTAGGCTGGATAGATGGAACAGGTCAACATTTCAAGGGTCAGCAGACACCGAGTTCGTTACCTCTAGAAAATAATCGGCGGAAACTGCGGGTACGATGACGCGATAAAATGAAGTAAGGCCCAGTGGTGCATCCGGTCTGCTTCAAAACCACCTGGGGTGGCAAACCGAGCGTGGCAAAGAAAGGAGCGTGACTGTACAAAGTCCCACTTGGAATTTATTGTTTACTAGCTGCGCCCCGCGGTTTCACCCGCGTGGTGATGAAAAATATTAATAATAATGATGATGAAAAGTATCCTAAGTAACTCCTAATATTACATCAATTATCTGCTATTAAAGTGAAAACAATGTAACCTCTTTGAAGCAACCTTCTTGGTAACGACAGCAACATTCCACCATTATTGTAATGACATTCGTAATAATTTTTTTATGGAATAATTATTATTATTTCATTTAATGTACATGTCATTTAATCATGTCATTTAATGTTTTATATACATTGTTGTAGAAGAACATCATTGTTGTGTTGTTGTTGTTGTTGTACTGAAGAAGTTTGACTTGTAACTATGGAGTTATTTATAAAGTATTGTATTATCACTCAAAAATACACAAGTTCAGGAAAATAATATAATGAGGCAAGTTTTTTTTCAAGTTGGCGCCAAAACTCATAGTTTTCTTTTAGAACACTAGTAAACTTCTTTAATAGAAGTTTCATTTTAAAACGACCGCTTCCACGGTTTCATGGCTCCCTTGCCTACTCTTGTCATTTATTTTGAAACACCACACCGTTTAATTTTCTTCTGGCCGTCGATTAGCATCAGTTAAATATTTATGAACAAAATTTTATTCCGTTGCATAAAATTACATATTTTGGTTTTATATTAAATTCTACCGCTTCTATTAAAATGGCTGGCATCCCTGACACAAAGTTTCTATTTCTAACGAAACGCGCAAGCGGTAACGAAAATATGAGCTCTTTCATCTGAATCAAATTTCAGAAGAAAAAAAAAATATATTTTCGTATATATATATATATATATATATAGAAACCTTACTTAAATTTTACCTCAAATAGTTTTAGGTAAAATTATTATTTTCTGGAGACACGCCTGTTTTTGGTGGAATAATCTCCAGTCCCCCATGTCATGGGGTGAAAAGCTGATTCATGTCATTGTCCCTACCCCTTACCTCTTCTTCTTGGTTTATCTTGTTCTTTGCTTCCTTCTACGTCAGTTTGCATGAATTTATAAGTAAACCAAGTGCCTCTTCTTTAAATAAAGAAAAATGAATGTTTGCGTCTGTGGTAAATACCACAGACGCAAACAGACCCCTTTTTGTCCCCCTTCCCCCCTGGCATCAGTGTGATATCTACCCCTCAAAGCGAATAACTTGCAAAACACAAGTTAGCTAAATTCGAGAAAAAGAAAGGGCACATTTCTTCTCATAAAGCAAACTATATAAATAAATAGTAATAATAATTAATATCTGGAACATTATTGCACAGATGACCATCTGACCCTAAACTAAGCAAAGCTTGTAATATGGCAGCCAGAGACTGATATACATACATATATATTTTTAAATACATACTTAAATAGATATTAACACCCAGACATAGAACAAACACAAAAGTTCATCACACAAATGTTTGTCCTAGATGGGAATCGAACCCACGCCCCCAAGCGCAGAAAGTAGGTTCACTACCAACTGAGCCACCGGGGCAGTCAAACTGCTGCCTTATTATGAAACTTTGATCGGGGTCAGTCAGTGTCAGAATTGACAGAACTTTGACACTTGAAAGGGGTTATGACGCAAAAAAAAAAAAAAAACAGCGTTGTCTATTTCCAATTTCATACTACGAAATTGGAAATAGACAACGCTTTTTTTTTTTTACATCATTTTGACAAGTCGCGATCCCGATCAAAGTTTCATAATACGCATGATGGTTGTATAACTTCCTTTAGATACCTTATGATTCCTATATTCATTAATAATACTACTGTACCTAGTGCAAGAGGGTCCAAAATTGCAGAAAACTTCACAGCTATGGAGTAGGAGTGTGGAACGAACTCTAGGTCAAACTAATTGTGCCAATAATTGCCAGCATGAGATTTGTGACACATTCACACTTGGGTATATTTAGACAATTTTAGACATGACGCTCTACCTAGATCTAGATTATGATAATTTAAGCGACCAAAACTATATATTTCGTTTTCATCATTTTTAGGGTTCCGTGCCCAAAGTCTTGAAATAGATTCAGCCGATTCTATTTTTATTGAACTACTGATGTCTATTTACAGAATAAAATAAAACGAGGTAAAATTTTAGCCCGTAGGTCCCGTTTGGGGTAAACGGGAACTACGGGCTAAAATTTTACCTCGTTTTCTAAGTATCGGAACTTTTTTGTAGGTTCATGATTTCGACGCCAAGTTTCAACAATTCTGTAAATAGACATCAGTAGTTCAATAAAAATAGAATCGGCTGAATCTATTTCAAGACTTCCTCTATCGGGTGTCGATTCAAATAATCTGGTGAACGTTTGAATTTTATCTTAGTTTATTTAACAAGGCTGCGCCATAGTTTGTTACCTAGTTACTATTGGGTTCAAGGCTTGAGCTTTGTAGCTAAGAAAAAAATGATAGAAGTGTTACCTACAGTTTCCCCTTTAGCACTTACGCCTTGGTCGTCTATTTGATGACATCTTGTTCATCTCGTTTGCAGTTGTGTGCCGCTTAATAATTGAAGTGTGCGTTTGTAGAACTAGTAAGCAATAATTTGAGAGCCAGTTCCCATGGTTTTTACCGTCTTTGATCACACAGTCACCTAATCAGGTAAGATGTGCCTGCTGTCAGCCATTAAAAAAAAACAATGAAAGCGATCAACCTATTTCAACCACAATTTATTGCCAACCCTCAGATCAGACAAACAAAGGAGATTGCCTTAGTACATTATCTTTCATGTTTAAACGTCTCTACGTTTTACAAAAAAAAAACACTAAACCGATAAACTGGTTAACGCTATATATATCAATTTAAAAAACCAACTTCATAAAAATGACAGAACTGGACCAAATTTAAATGGGACCACAAGGAAAGTACCAGCTTTCAAATAAAAAAATAATCAACAAAATCGGTTCACACAGTAGAAAGTTCTGAGGTCACAAACATTAAAAACAGTCGAATTGAGAACCTCCTCCTTTTTGGAAGTCGGTTAAAAACTAATTACGGCACAACAGATTTGGAGCGACACTTGCAAAAGAAAGGGCGGCAAAGTCGTCTGCAGTGTGAAGTCGACTAAAGGCCCAAGCCTGGGGCTCTATTTTTGAATCGCTCGTAGGACTTTTTCTGTTCGCAAATAATCACCAGTGATTTCAAATTCATCCTATTTTTTGGTATTTTGGGTAAGGTTAGGTTAGGTTAATTCTGGGTTGCCGTAGTTCTGTCAGACTTTCTATCGATATTGATAGAAAGCAAATTCGAATGATATAAACCACTCGTAGAGTTACGAGTTATATGACTTGTAAAAAAAAAACGACTTTTCGGATTTCGTTCGCAAAAATACATACATAGCATGAAAAAAGTGCTACGAGCGATTCAAAAATAGAACCCCTGATGTGAGTCTATGCGTTCGCACCCGCCACGCCACCTTAACATATCTTCCTTGCTTGTTTGATCTGAGGGCTTACCAATCTCTGATTCACAAAGAACGACCTTCACTCTACTGGGTCAGTTTGCAGAGCTTAGTAATAGGAGAATCGTGAATACAAATGTCGAAACCTTTACTATGATGTTGGTTTGAAGCCGTAATTAAGACTGAAGTACCTTAGTCGTCGTTTGAATTTTTCTATAACCATCATTTTCTGAACTATGACTACAATTATATGGCTTTGGTTACGGAACCCTACCATATAAGTGTCTTGACACGCTCTTGGCCAGTTATTTTCTAAACAAACTAACAGTCTTCCAGCAACTTTGTAGTTACATCATTTGCCCACCTTTAGTTAAATTGTTCGTTTACTTTCGAAACACTATTCTGGCGTGTGAATGTGTTTTATAATTGGTAAACTTTGCTGATATATTGCCTAAGCAAGGAATATATTTCGTAGAGTTAGCTAGTTTACAAAACTTATTCTGCGTATCTTAAGTATTTACAATGATTAAATACCTAAATACTTAAGATTGTTAATTGAATCAGGCGTTACATTGCGAAAGTGTGTGATGGGTGTTCCCCGGCAGTTACAATCTGGGTGTCTTCAAATCACGAGTGAATCGGTTTCATCTAGGCAAGCGTGCTCTATCGTAGACCGGGTATCTGAAATTTTGCACTTGTTTTAATGTTTATCGAAATAATCGCGCAATATTTTATATTTACAATACATATCTTTTGCCGACGTCGACGTTTCGACCATGTTGCAATGGCCATGGTCACGAGCTGACTGAAAACTACGGTCTGCAATTTTGTACATATCTTTAGAGTTGTAACCAAGCACTCCATGCAAGCACCATGCAATTCTTATATCAAAGCAAGTAATCTACACATTTCTATTATTAACGGAACTAGCAGTGGATTCGAATCATAACTTTCAAAGTTCTGAAGCTCTTTTCTTTACGGCTCTCTCGTGATGCTGCATTTATCTTTTACAGTGCCACATTGTGAATTTATTTCATAATATCTCACCACCTTACTACATAGTGAATTATAAATGTGAAGCCTATCGCTCTCAGTGTGGTACTATAGTTGACCAGTTCGGTCACAATGCTCCAGAAGCGCTGGACAAATTAGCAGACATGCCAGCCTGAATGTCATGCCCAGAGCTTTTTTCACCGTTGATTATCACAGCTGTGCTCGAACCGAACGGTCTTGCGCGTCACGATGGAAATAAGCCTGACGGTATGACACTTAGTCTTGTGACCTGGAGGGTGGGATGACCCCTGGTACTGAGCGCAATCTTTTTTACCGGCACTAAGGCGTTGTATACAAGAAACACACCAGCATTCAGAAAGGTTCTGACCCCGAAAAATATAGCAGCTGTTCCGTTCATCAAGTCGATTATGAACGACTGTGTCTATAGAACAGTCGATTATTATTATATCGATATTGCGATTTAAGATTTGGTCTCGTCATAAAAAGTGTAAGGAATAATGGGTATTATGAACTCATTTCGGGTTAGTACACCGTTTCTGCCGAAAAATATTGCGCTACGATTCTTCCTATTCCAACCTGCAAAACATATGGTACCTTAACTAAGAAAGCGAACTTTCACTAGAAAGTATACTCGTAAGTGCCAGACGTTCATGAAAAATAAATGACCATGGCTCATTGTTCAGGGTAGACGCTGAACAAAAGCCTGTAGACGATTTGTAGATGCTTCATTAGGTATGTATGGAAGGGCTGAGTTGCACTGTAGGATGGCTTTCGAATTTTTTGTACAACTGCACGGCATGTTTGCGAAACAAATACACTAAGCGCTCTGTGTTTGCATACGTAATAATGTACCAAATTTTGCTTTTTAAAGTTTATTTACACCGCTGTTGCTTTTTGTACAGCAACGTTCCTAAGTTAAATGGCAAACTATGTGTACATACCTACAGTATGCCTTGCTTTTTGATGTATGTCCATCCACCACATTAACCAATTTTTCTATAACAATGTTTATTATTTCTGCGGTATATCCATACCACAGTTACCATTTTTGCTAGACCAATGATTATTTTTTCTGCAGTATATCCATACCACAGTTACAAATTTTTCCAAACGAATGTTTATTATTTCTGCTGTATAGCCACACTACGGTTACCAATTTTTTTAGACAAATGGTTATTGTTTCTGCGGTATATCCATACCACAGTTACCATTTTATCTAGATCGATGTCTATTGTTTCTGCGGTATATCCATACCACAGTTACCAATTTTTCCAAACCAATGATTATTGTTTCCGCCACAGAAAAGAGAAGGGTATAGAACGGAAGAGAGATGGAACATTTGTTACGAGGCATACGAGTGAACATTAGTATGCACGTCAACGCGTCAAACTCCGCATCGCAGTTGCTAACTGAATTCGAATTCGTATGCTGCTCCATCGGATTTATCCACAATGCCGTCTTGCGCTGTAATTACGTGTGGTAGAGCTAGAATGGATTTTAATTTAAAAAAAAGGAGGAATTTCCTATCACCTGTAAAGTCTAAATTGTTGATAATTTTGTGATTTCATCGTGTTTTAATTATAAGCCCTTGACAAGCCGTTGACAATAATAGTGGTTACCATAATTTTATCGATATCGATAATTTTTTTTTTTTCTTACATTTCCTACAATACCTACTTTAGAAGTATTTTTTGAAGATTAAACTTTATTGTGTTATTATTCATTTATCTTATTATGTAGATGTAGACAACAACATTATCACACTATTATTATAAATAAGAAAGTCTGCGTATTAATATGTTTGTTTTCACTGAATTCTGTAATAAGTGAATGGATTAAAATAAAATTTGGTATGGAGGTAGCTTATATTCTGGATTGACTCATAGTTTTTACCCTGAAAAAATAGCAGTTCCTATAGGATAGCGGGTGAAACCACGGGGCGCTGCAAGTCGTCAGTAAATCTATGAATTATTAGACAGACAATAAATATTGTTTTGGACCCGGGTATGTCCTAAAACTGCGACCAGAACCACCGGAGGATGGGCAGCAGCGTCCTAATAGTACACGGTGAACGTACTGCGATCCCCAAGCTGCCTGCCAAGCGTGGGAATTATGGCAACACCCCTCTATGAGGGAGGCCTTGTCCAACAGTGGACGTTAATTGGCTGATGATGTGATGTGAAATATTGTTTTTGTCTTTTTGGTCTAATAGTCCTTATCAAAATTAATTCAACGAGTCCAAACACGACGGAGTAATATGTAAAAGTATGTAGTAGAGAGGTTACTATGGCCTACCTTTCTGGCTCCATCATAGGCCAGTTAAGTACCACCATATTATTTTACAAACATCAAATTTACTTAGTGCAACTGAAACGTGCTTAAAAAAATGGATTACAAATTTTGAATCGGGAAGCTGACAGACATACCAACGATGCAAGTTAAATAAGAATTTGTAATTTTTTTTAAACGACTAGGGCAAGTTTTACCATAAAATATTTTTTAAGGTATACAATAAACAGGTTATCGATAAAATCAAAACTGCACACAAAACTGTCCCATCACTAGCTGTGATACCACATTCTAAATTTTATAATATCTTTTTATTTTCAATGGCTTCGCATGGAAATTGCATTTAACCTTATCAAATAATATTTATTTTTCTACCTATTTAAAGTCACATAAAACGAGCTCTAAACATAGCCTAAATCGATATCATGGTCAAAGTATGACCTATTAAGGTCATGGAAACTTATCTAGCAAAGTTTGTGCGGAGTTTTGGGGCAAAACCGAAAATATTTTTTTTTACTTCCTATTGTTTGCCCACACTCATGCAAACCTACGAACTTACCTTAATAGTATTTAAAGGATAATAATTCACTAGTATAACACAATTACATGTGTTAATACACAACTATTGTTAATTAAAATAAACAAAATTGTTGAAAAACTCTTTATCTCAAATTTTTTACCAACCACTTTTCGTGCAGTTTAAGGTAGAACTGTTTTAATAATGACGTACGTTAATTTACGATTCGGTCTATATTTCTCTACTAGTATTATAAACCGCACAATAATCGTGCAGTTTTTTTGCACTAGCAACATTTACCAAAATAATTGCACAAAATTCAAGGGGAACTGAACCGTATTGCACCACGAGAAGGTCAATTTTAAACTTTATCAAAATGGCGTTCATAACCTTTTGAAATAATACTAATCTTGACGAATTACTGCATTCCTTCCTATGTAGTTATATTTTGACGTATCGTGTGCATGTGTTCAACTGGCTACAACGGAATTCTTACAAAAATGCCTTGACAGCCCTTCTAATCTAAACCGAAAAAATTCTCACTTCAGTGGTTTCCGCTGTATAGGCACACCACGGTTACCAATTTTTCTAGACAAAATAAATGTTTAATGGTCTACGGTAGGTATATCTATACTACAGTTACCAAATTTTCTAAACCAATGTTTATTGTTTCGGTTGTATCCATACCATAGTTACCATTTTTTTATACAACTCCTATTTTTATTCTATTCAATTTATTCGAAGTTTATTGCGTGACGTCTGATTGGTCCGATTATGGACAAAGTTATGCACCACTAGCTTGTTTCAAAAAGTTGCTTCACAAAGCGTAAAATCCTGCGGCGGGATGCACTAGATGTAATGATCACAGAATTTACCCTATTCCATCAAAGTATTTTTTTATGTTATAGTTTTCACCGCATTACCTCAGTTCACTCCTAACTGATGACTAGGAGCGCTTTGCGGTTACACCCGCTCTCCTGCCGAACCAAACTCTCTCAGAAACTTCGCATAAACATTAGTGTAATTAGTGTGAAATGAACAAGTGATTTAGATATTTCACTGCAAAACAAACTCGAAACAACTTTTTTAACTCGTTTCCAATTATAACCATTCGATGAACTTGAAGAAGTTAACTGATGTAACTTTTAAACTTACTCCCAATCATAACCATTCGATAAACTTGAAGGAGTGAGCTGATGTACTTTTTTAACTCGTTCAAAATCATAACCATTCGATAAACTTGAAGGAGTGAGCTGATGTACTTTTTTAACTCGTTCTCAATCATAACCATTCGATGAACTTGAAGGAGTGAGCTGATGTACTTTTTTAACTCGTTCCTAATCATAACCATTCGATGAACTTGAAGAAGTGAGCTGATTTTTTTAACTCGTTCCCAATCATAACTATTCGATAAACTTGAAGGAGTGAGCTGATGTACTTTTTTAACTCGTTCCTAATCATAACCATTCGATGAACTTGAAGAAGTGAGCTGATTTTTTTAACTCGTTCCCAATCATAACTATTCGATAAACTTGAAGGAGTGAGCTGATGTACTTTTTTAACTTGTTCTCAATCATAACCATTCAATGAACTTAAAGGAGTGAGCTGATGTACTTTTTTAACTCGTTCCTAATTAATAACAATTTGATGAAGATGAAGAAATGAACTGCATGGTGTGTCAACCCTAATTCCTAATTAACTCGCCAGGCTTGTTGTCAAGTATCTCACTAAGTTTTTTTTGATATGTCAGGTGTTAAATATATCACATTACATTACTCAACAAACTGTGTCAAATCAAGCACGGCAGTAACAAATATGTTTGTCTCGAATGGCGTACTTTCGTCACTGTTAATACCTTCAAAATAGTCTAGTAATTATAAAGCTTAACTTTAAGGAGAAGTATCTCCTATAATTATTATTATAGTAACTAACTACACAAATGTCCTGTCTAAATTTCAATAAATCTGTTTTGAGTTATGGCCTTGAGTTCGATCATACAAAATTCCCATGGAAAAAACAGGGTTTTTCAAACTTTCCGGGAAACTTCCGTTTTTGTTTCCCTAAAAACCTTGTAAGATTATTACGAACATAATATGAAATAAAAATAGCCAAATAGGATCAGCCAAAGCATTAAATTTTTATTTATTTATAGATTTTATTATGTAAAACTCTCCATTCTGTAGATAGACATGTTTGAATAATTCGAATAACTCTCGCTTATATCCATTAAATCATTCATCCAAGTGTTGCCATTCGCAATATTAAAATGCATAGTAAAACAAAAGTACTACGATTAGAAATTGTATTCTCTCAACAGAATGTTCATTCCACTTTCTGTAATTTTAAAACGAAATTTATTAGCGACATTTATGATATGGAATAAATTGTTTTCTGCATAATAAATGTAGGTAAAATGACTTTATTCCATCTAAGATTTAATTACATTTATTAATTCTGTTTTTCTTTTTAATATTATGTATTATTATTTAATGTACGCTTTTCCAGATCATGTACCCCACACCACAGTGTTCATCGAGTCGGCCTTTGTTTTAATCCGACAAGGGCAAAAGGAGGATTACAAAATGTTATTATCCAAACTAACTAATTGACAAATAAATAATTTTATTTGATTTGACATTATGTAATATTTTTACAAAGAATTCAAAGTGTCCGCGTAGTCTGATGTCAATATTGAGGCAAAATAACATCAGACTACGAAATAGAAACATTGAAATTATTTGAAAAAATATAACATTATGTTTGAGATAATTTACATTTTGAATTTGAAATCAATTATAATGTTTCATACTATTTGGATTACCTATATATTACAGTTATATGATTATTTAGACCACCCATCTTCCCGTGAACATGGTGCATGTAACTGCGCCGAAATATCGGGAGCTCTTTCCACAACCTTACCACGGTAAATATCCCGTAAATAATCATATAACTTTAGTGAACAACCGTGATAGTTTAAAACAGTGTTTTACCTGTATATTTTTTTATTTTTTGTGTTTTTCACACAAAAAATAAACAAATAAATAAATATCTGGGACATTATTGCACACATGGTCATCTGACCCCAAACTAAGCAAAGCTTGTAAAATGGCTGCCAGAGACTGATATACATATATATATATATTTTTAAATGCATATTTAAATAGATATTAACACCCAGACATAGAACAAACACAAATGTTCATCACACAAATGTTGGTCCTAGGTGGGAATCGAACCCACGCCCCCAAGCTCAGAAAATAGATTCACTACCAACTGCGCCACCGGGGCAGTCAAAATATCATTATTATTATTATTTTTTAATTTTGCATTGGGTTTTAGTTTTTTAAACCTTTATTTTATTCTTCTTCACTTCACGCTTAGCTCGAATTTGTTGTAGGACGGACTACTGGCTCCTTCCTTTAAAAATCTTATATGCCATGTTACCAGTGAAATTACTGAGCATAAAGAGATTAACATTTCATAATCTCAGGGTGACGAGCGCAAAGCATTGCTGCGCAAGAGTTTTGAACTATCGAAGTTCTAAATTCTCATTGCCACTGAACTGTTATGGGCAAGCGTGTCGCTTACCATCAACTTTCTCGTCTCCACATAAACTTACTTATAAGAAATTATGGATAGGCAACATATCTGTCATACTCGTATCTCCGGTGTTAAAAATATTTAAAGGCGACAGTATCTAATCGTTCACCATCAGGTAGTTTAAAAGAAATAAACTGCATTTACCAAAATTCAGCTTTACTTTATTGTGTGCCAAAACAAACCAGAATAATTAGCTTTAAATGTCATTTGAGTGTTACTGATGTCCTGCGGCTTTTTAAACCACAATGCTTGTAATAGAAATGCTTTTGGAAAATATAGTCTGGTGCAGTTTGCTGATTATGTGGACAAATTGTGTTGGTTGTATTAACTTTGTGCTTGGTGCAATGCATTAAACTATTGTGACTAGCTAGCATGTTGCTATCGAGCTGGAAGTACGGAGAAACGATGAAGGGTCAAAAATATCGGTTCCCGAATTATTAAACTCAAGTGGCGTTGGGCAGAACCAAGGCAGATCCTTTACCTAGATGCGGTGATGAAGCTGGGTAATATTCGCAAGATGGTAGACGTTGCCCCAAAAGAACGACGATGCAATACTTATAGATGTTTTTCAGAACAAACGGCTATTTTGCTGAAGTATAAGAACTACACGACTTAATCCTGACATCACCATTCTTCTACAACAGTACCAAGCGCATAAAAAGGAGATGAGTGGAAGTTCCATTGGAATTGCTTTATGCGTTTAAGAGGTGTGGATCTCTTTACCTGCGTCTCTCTTGTACTTATATAATTAGGTTGTTATATAAAGTGAATAAATAAATATTTCCTAGGCAAGCGTGCTTTTATCCCTGGAGCCGGGGTCCTAGAATACTGCTTCGGTATCCCCTGCCCATCGTAAGAGCCGACTAAAAGGGGCTTTACCCCCTTTTTTTAATAACCTTTGGGCTCGTGGGTGTTCAGATTTGGGGATCTGACCTCCCATTCAGCAAGCCCAGGGAAGACAACGGCTTGGTGTAGCCCAAGCCGTTGTTATGGAAAGGAACGGAAATGAAAAACCATTTTCAAGTTAGAGTTGCTTCAAGCAAAGTGCTAGGAGGGCACCGGTGCGTTCCTATGGAGATCCCGGTGCCCTCCGTCTAGAACAGAAGTCGGCCACCGAGGGGGTTTTAGTGGGTGCAATCTCACATAGCCCGGCTGCACCACAATGTAGCTGGGTATCTTTTGGAGATTTCCCCCCGTCAACAAAAAAAAAGGCAAGCGTGCTACATTTTCCCACATATTCAAGTAACTGCGGTAAATCGCATGCAGTATGTAAAAATAAAGATGATAATAATTTAACATGCTAGTTTTTAAAATATCTTCAACAAGGTACAAAATTATTTCAAGCGTCAAAATACATCAACCTTAAAATTAATATATAAATAAAATTATTCATTCATTGGCACGTTACGCCTAAACAAATGGATCTTGCTTGATGCATGAAACATTGCACAAGTGTTCCATTTATAACGTAGGTGAGAAATTATCTATTATTTTGAAAATTGTATGAATGAGCGATGCCGGAATCCGAGTGTTCAGAGTTGCGGGCATTTAGTATTCGAGTAAATATCTGCCGAAATACTAGCATCAACATAATATCCAAGTCCCCAATCGGTTTTGCGATTCGCGAATTTTGTTCACAATAACTCTATTTGCATAACATTATTCCGTCAAGGTGTGGTCCCGTTCATCGATGGTCATTCGATGACGCCACATCCTTCCTCATTCATAAGGCTTCTTCTTCCGTCCTAAGGATGGCTTCAAGATCTATCCACGAAGTAGCATCCGATCCTTTTTAACCGACGAAAAAAAGAAGGAGGTTCTTTAATCGACCCGTATTTTTTACATGCCTTATTTAAGCTTTACTTGTAGGTGACTAACAATGTAAAAAAACATTGCAAGTCGATATTTTACCTACTTTTTACCTACCTATGTTGAATCGATTTGAAACTTTGCAAGGTACAACATGGGTTACTTCAAAACGCGAGTTAATAGATCCTTAAAGGATCGGCAACGTAGTTTTTATGCCTCTGGTGTTACAAGTATCCATGTGTGACGGTGACTGCCTATAATCAGGCAGTCCGTCTGCACTGCTTGTTTGCCACCTGTAGCATTAAAAAAAGTATATGTAATACGGGTGACAATACATAAAATTGATACCATCGAGCGGATCTGATGACGGAGCCATGAGGTGTACAACTGTATAGTAGAACTTTTCAATAGCCACTAGTGTACCCCTCGAGTTTGGGCTAATTTGGTTTGTCCAGTTACAAGTCACATGCCAAGAAATCTTTCTACCTCCCGACTCCATCATCAGACCCTCGTCACCAATGATCCCTCGAGTTTGGGATCCTTTGCGTGTTTTTTTCTTGGCTTCTTTTACTAGTATACCCTTCGAGCTTGGAATAATTTGGTTTGTTTTAACGAGTTGCATACTGAAAATTCTACTATCCACCTCCCGTCTTCATCATCAGACCCTCATCACCATCATTTTAGTCTCCAAGGGCAATGATTCGTCGATTTTGGGATCCTATGGTTTGTTTTAACGCCAAGCTTACTATGTATGTGCTACGTTTTAGAACTACAAAACTTATTATTTTTACTTAGTTTAGTTTGATAAAAGAAATTGATGGCAAGTTCACATCGGCTTCGGAAGCAGCTGGTCTGTTGCACCTGTGGATGGTCCCTCATTTCCCTTTGTTTCGTCGAGGGCTCTATCAAAGAATAAATAATAGTTACTAGGTACGTGGTTCTGGTCCCGGTTGGGCAAAGCCGGATGTTCCCACGCGAATTCCAAATTTGGAGGGTTTGAAGTTCGGTTGCATAATTTTAATGCGCATTTACGTTTTTTTTTTTTGTGAATTGATCTAAGTTTTTGACGATATTTTTTAGTTTGGCAACGGACATATTTTTATGCAAAATAAGGTCGTTGGTCGATAAAACAGAATTTTTTTGACGGGTTCCTTGTTAATTAAGACATTTGTTTCTGAACTGTTTTTTACAGTTATAGAGATCTGGTTTGCGAATTCTGATCTAGAAATTGTTATTATTGGTTTGTTATTGCCATAGCTCGTAGTGTTTGATCTTGACATGTTACATTTTATAATGCCTCAATTTCTTATTAAAACAATAGAAAATCGCACGAGAAACGTTTGAAAAGTTTTTTGTTGTCTTCTCCAGTTGTTACATTCACCTGTCTTGCCTTTTATCTGAAGGTGTGTATATCTGCTTGTCCTTGTCTTTATTGTACAGTTATCGCTTTGAAGAAAGAGACGGAGGTTTCTCGGTGAGCCTCCGTCGGCAGAAAGCATGTGGCACGCGCCGCTCCATTCGGTTTCGGAACGTAAACCGCTGTAGACGTTGCTGTCTCCGATTTTCGAAATTCGAATAGTCGTGATTCGATCGTGTTTTGACAGCTCTCTTTACTATCGAAGTCTCGGACTTTTCAGCTTCTGTGCTCGGTCAGACTGATGATCAAATTTGGATTTTCTGCAGTGTGAACTGTGCTTGAGTGAATAAAATTTTAAAAACTGTTTGCATTTTCGAATGCGGCAGCCGTGTTAAATGTCGTGAATAAATCAAAGAAAGAAGTAACCTACATCCAGGGCGACAAAGACGTACGAAGTGAAAGTTTGAACTGCACGGACACAAAAGTTTAGAAGACGAGAGTTTTCTCTGAGAAAATAATTGAAAAACTTCAGGCGGTTTATGGGAAAGATCACAGCTGTGACCCGAAAATAAAAATAAACGATTTACCGGAAGATTTATTTGGTCTTTGAAGTCTGATATCTGAGGATGATTAATAGTGTAGTTACGATGCGAGGCGAGCGTTGAATTTATGAAGATTTGTGAACTTTTTTCTGTCTTTATGAGGGAAAGAAGGTCTCTGCCTATAAGTAGCGAAGTGGCGTTGAAGAGTGATAAGGATGGAACTGGAAAGTTGGCTGTGAACTCTGTTCTATGTGGTGTGGTGGATGAGTTGTCGAACGGCAGGACTGGGAGACGAGGGTCGTGGGTTCGTCACGCAGTGATGGGCGTTCTCAGGTGGAAGGACCTGACTGGGGTCAGGACTAGCACTCCTACGGAACAAAAAGAGGTTAGCTATTAATCTATGTTACTATTTGCTATATTATCAGTTTATTACAGTTAATTTGTTAATGTTTATTTACTCCTGGGTATAAGGCCTCTCGTTCGCGCTACTTATTTCGATTCTGTGCGCTCTTAAACATAAGTACCTACTTGAAAATGTTAAAGTAAAATATCACAAATTTCATGAACATCGCGCAGACGACAAACATGCACAAAATATTGTTTGCAATATTTCCTATATTACGATTCACATAGGTAAAATTAATACCATCAAATAAATTCATATCAAGAATCCTTAAAGATCAATCTTAAATAATACTTACTCATTACCATTGTCATTCCTAACACTTTCAACAATGCAGATAGATCATATATTTAGTAATCAAATCTTAGATTCCAAACTAGAATTAGGTACCTAGGTACTACTTGAACCATTGTTAGGAATTGCGTCATTGATGATCTTATCTCCTCTGAGTAAGCTAGATCAAGTTTATGAATAATAATTTAGCCAGCCATAAATCAATATTGTTGATTTCTAACATAACTATGTCATTTACTGTTTTATATTTACTTTCAACATTGCTAATTTAGCTGTTGCTGTGATTAACATAAGAATACGTTGTTTGATAAGCATCGATTAGTATTGTGAAATGCTTAGAAATATTAATTGATTTGTTATTGACACAGTCATTTATTTTATTGCCTATTAATTATAGGCATTTGTTTTCTGTGGATTTTAAGGTTTTAAATAAAGACTAGGTAAGATTCGACTACTTGATCTTTTCGTATAATTCAGTCATTGTTGTAATCTAAAGCTTTAAGTATATTTGGTGTAATTCCGGTAAAATAACGTGACAAATAAATAGGAAATAAATTGTTCATATTATTGAAAGACACACTAATAAAAAACATCACAATCACCTTATTCTAGCGGAATTAACATAAGAAATTTTATGTTAGGTTACACGGAACTATGGTAGTAAGCCAAAAAGTGGTACCATTGTGAATAACTTTTTCTATGGGACCGACTCTGAAGTAATCATCGAATGATACTTTTGAAATTCTAAGTTATAGAAAAATTCCTTTCAGCAAATTATCATCATAGCCTATGGGCAGGCTAAAAACTCTGACATTAGGTGTGGCTACTCAAATTATGTGAGCATCAATAGTAAATTATCTTAGGTCATTGTGTTTTATGTTGGTTAATTACAAGTAGGTATTACGTATGACGATGATATCAGGCCTAGAATACACACATTAAATTATGCTTATCAATGAGATGACAGCTGTGAGTCTCCTAAACCTGTTCTACAACGTATGAATCATGGTGTTATGTAAATAAATGACGAATAGTGAAAATCATTCGGTCTGGGTCAAGTCCGGAACGTCTGCCAAATGTCGATCGATGTTTTTTAACCATCACCTTAATTTATTTACTATTTTTACTGCTGTGTGTCGTAGAGTCCTCAACAAATTTTATATTTTTTTATACAAGGTATGCTTCTAATTTATTTTTATTTATTTATTGATTATGCCTGGTGTTAAGACATAAGACACAGTTCTACTGAGGTTGGTCGTAGTAAAATACCAAATTATCATAACATTTTTTTTATTTGCTGATTATGCAGGTTCATCGTGCATTTTTTTTCTGTTGATGGAGACCTAAGTTATTTCGTTCTTGCGTACATAATTCTGCTGAGTTTGCTTACAGTAAAATTCTAAATTATCATATATAAGTAGTTTTCTTAAAAAAAAATTTGTTATTTTTATATAGGTACTTTTTAGTATGTAGTAAGTACATAATAAATATACCTCTTTATTGTTTCATTTTATTCTCTCTTTATCGTTGTCTCTAGTAGAACTTACAAGCTGCAATATAACTGTAAACCTTTTTTTAATATAAATGATATTTAATTAACAATGTTTTAAAAGTATCGTAATAATTTTGCAGATATTGTAAAAACCTTTTACTTAGAGTTTTATTCACGGATATAAAAAACTTCTAGAGTAGAAGTAGAATAATAACGATGCAATAAAAATCTAGAATTGCCCTGTTAAGTACAGAAACATTGTGAAGTAGCAATTTTATTTTATTAGTAAAGTAAAACTTGTTTATCCGTTTGAAAAGTATTCTTATATAAGTACTTCCCGCTTACAAAAAAAAACGTATTTTTGTTAGATAATAATAGATAATTGGAAAATGCATAAAATGAAAATTGTCGCGAGGGATAACGTTTGTGTGAACAGATGCTAAATATTGTAAGAAATAAAGAGAGAAAGAAAGTAATTTTTTTATTTGTGACAATGTTTTGAAAATCACTATAAGACAGCAACGAGATGAAAAAGTCGCAAATCGGCCCCAACCCAGCATAATGCAGCATTTTGACAACATTGCATTTATGATTCAGATCTGAATTAAAGTCGATTTTGAGCGTTGATTTGATATCTGTAGTTTTAAATATCTTTGATCGAACTAAATCAAATATAATTATTATATCGTTATCGTAAAAATATCTAGATCAGGTAATGCTTTGAGATAAAAACTATGAGATTATTTTGTTCATGTGCATATACGTGTAATGTAAGACAGTCTATATTCGTGGTATCCTCAAAGACGTCTGCCACATCTTTACAGTTAGAATATTAATTAATTGTGTTAATAAGGTGACTAATTGTTTTACTTGTATGCATAGCTATGCAACTTGACTGACACATCTAGTATTTCGACAACATTTAGCATTGATGTAAGGCTATCTATTGTTGTGGGAGGGTGCTAATTTTGAACCGCGATGAATTCTGATACTGACTCGAAATACATCTAAGCGTTTACTAAGATTATGCTGTATGCTGTGATTAAAACGTTCGTGTTCAGTTTCCAATTACCAGAATGTATAGACATCAATTTACCTAAACGTACAATAACGCAGACGTTCATATTATAATTCCAATACTTATGTCTATTTTCAATTTTCGTAGCAATTTTCTTTGTTTTTTTCTGGCACTTGTCATGACAATAACACGTCACAATTAAATAATGTCACAATGGAATACCTATCTTAATATTTTATTTGTTGAATCAGTTGAAATAAGCGAAGAGACGCACAAATGTTATAATGCAAAATGTAACGTTGTCTTTCTGCCCTTTTGTCAGTTTAGTCATTAATTTGTGATATTCTACTAAAAAAAACTATGACAAAACTTTCCGAGAAGTAGTTTGCATCATGAGGACGTACTCGTAGATGGAAATACCAAATTTTTTATATTAAACATGCAAGTAAATTTAAAACGAACTAAAATACAATTAAATTATTATTATTTTGGTAATAATATTTTAAACGTAATTTTTCTTGTCAAACAAAAACTAATTAAAAGCATGTCAACAAAGCAAAAACACGAACAATGCTTACACTACGAATCTGTGCCAAAACTGAATTCTTTCAGCTTGAGTGACCCAGTATTCTAATGACATCTTCCAAAATTAACTCAAAATATCAAAGATTACATCATATGACTCAAGCCATGACGACAATAAATGTGTCCATTTTCTAAGAAGTGCAAAACGTATTTACGTTGTCGTTGTGCGCGTTCTCATGAATTACAAAATAAATATGTGGAGTTTGCTACCGTAAGAAATTTTAGAACATTTCAGAAGTTGGCATTAGTGTTTTCGTAAAGCTGAATAAGATAAAGAAGAAAGGAAGACGGTTAAAGAAAAAGGTTAAGAAAGTTTAGAGGGATAGCGAAAAACCACTCTACTTGCAAATAATACAGGTAACAAAACAAGCGGATGGACTGTGGACAGAACGAAAGAGTTCCTTGTAGTACTACGGAACCCTAAAAACTTAAAACCTGTGATCAATATTTCCATATTTCAATAGGTACTTTTTTCTGACAAGTGCCTTTATTAATTAAACAAACTACATCTAAGACTGGAAAAATTGTTGCAACTGCCAGTAGACCGTTGAAGGCCTAAAGACATTCCATTTGAATTGATCTATTAAGTGATCCTATATGATAAGTTATTTCAATACTTGTTCTTAAAGTTTTTGTTGCATACAATAGTAATAGTCTCCTAGAACTTGTACTTCAACTGCAGTTCAAACACCTTCAAGGGAACTGAAATTGCAATTTCTTTTTTCCCTGTAATTTCACTGGTAACATTTCCCTTTAATCCGAAAAGTGTGGCACATTCTCAGGTCAGATTATTCACCGCTATAAAAAAAACAATGGTAATGCGACATATTAAAAATAACAAAAGAGCTCTAACTCGAGGGGTTTACTGGTGGCTTTTGAAGGATTCCATTATCCACCTCTCGGCTCCATCGTCAGACCTTGTAAGCAAGTGTAATGTCATGTGAGCTCAGATGAGACTCGTTAAAACAAACTAAGATCAATTCAAGGAGTTTATTGGTAGCTATGGAAGAAATCCACTATCCACCAGCCTCCATCTTCCAGCCTCCATTATTAGATATGTTTAATGATACCAAATTATATTATATTGTTATCCAGATTACGTATTTGCAAAGTTTCAAATCGATACGAAAATTAGAAGTATGCTTAAATCGTCTTTAAAGCTTTGTTTACATAGCGTTCACATTAAAAACGTCAAAATATAATAAAAATGAATTACGCAGTAAATGCAGTATTTTAAAACACTTATCCAAGACATAAACGAGCTCAGGAGGAAGGCCGTTACAAAAATCGCGTGCCGACTTAACGCATATCTCCCGGATATTTCTCACTCCAATTACTCTCACTGAGGATGTTGCTAGGGTTGCCACAAGAAAAAAGTTTCTATTTAACCACAGAAAAACTTTAAATTATTACGCTACATGTTTGCAGTTTATACAATTTTCAAACCCCGAGGCAAAAAGAGGGGTATTATAAGGTTAAAGTGTGTAGCTGTGTGTCTCTCTTCGCATCGTAGCTCCCAAACGGAACCATTTTGATGTAGTTTTTTATTTTTGGAAAGGTGACTTGATCGAGAAAGTTTTTAGCTATGAAAATCTGTTCAGCCGTTTGAAGATTACCTATCAGATCTTTTATCAGGGCTTTAAAAATATCAATTTATACTTGTTCTGGAATACATACTGCACACTACTGGCATACTGGTTAAAGTTTATATATTCACTGGAAGACTTATTTGCAACCGGACTTAATTTTCATAAAACAAAGTCTTATTATAGCTTATTTCACAATTCATGTCTACATGTCCTGATTATTTACCTACACGATACAAAGTTATAAGGCACGCCATGCCCGTTTTTTTTAGTCTAAAATCTCTTGCAAAAGTTTATGCATATAGAATGAGAACCTTTAAAGATAGCCAGACTAGTACAGAGCAAGGCACATTATAATGAAGCAGTTCTCGTTACAGTGTGCAGGCTCGTGTCTTTTCTGGACATGACAAAAACTACGAAATAAAATGGCCTAAAGAGAAGTCCTACCCGGTATCAAGCAAGTATAGTAGTCTCTCACGACTTCGTTTTGTATTTTCTCATAATTTCAATAATTGTTAATACAGTCGCTAGAATAAAATTTTGCCAACTCAAGGCCTTTCGTAGTTCTATTATGAAAGGGTTTTGTTTTATCATCATTATCAAGTTTATTCATAACGTATCTATAATCAAATGTGACGATGACTGATAAGAGCATATGAATGATCCTTC
The DNA here is from genome assembly GCA_949125355.1 of Agriopis leucophaearia. Lineage (NCBI taxonomy): Eukaryota > Metazoa > Arthropoda > Insecta > Lepidoptera > Geometridae > Agriopis > Agriopis leucophaearia. The sequence goes on along the minus strand of OX421276.1, from coordinate 9,272,774 downwards.
AATGAAGGAAATGATAACATTAAAATACTTTCTCTTTGTTTTGATTATTTTGGAGTTTGGGAAATATGAGTCCGATGGAGACTAGGCACTTAACACTTCTATGCAGTTTTGAAAAATGTTTCACCTCGTTATTTTATTTTCCCACACTCGAGTACGTTCGCGAACACTTAACAAATGATAATCCACCTTAAAGTATCACATATTAACACTCGACAACGCCATCACGACCCCTCTGCCAAGAGTGCACGACTAAGAAATACAGAAGAAGATTAACACTCGAAAATACACAAATATAGGAAAATAATACGCTAAGGCGGGTAAATTTTTTCACATTAGCGCTGGAATTCCACAGGAATATTACGTATTAGTAAAGTAGTAATTTTATAATTAAAAATAATTCAGAATTAATTAATTTTTGTTTCAGGTTACGTTAATTTTCAATTTATGTAATTAATATTTTATATCAGGTTAGGCAAAATTAAACTCGACAAAATTAACATTATCAACAAATATTTCGGAATTACACTAGAAATTCATCAGAAAAACAGTTATGACTAGCTATCCGGCAAAACTCAGTGCATAAAATTCTACGTATTTTCTAAACCACAATAAAATGTCCAGACCATAAATATTATATTAAAAATTATCTAAGTATTTCAATACATAAAGGATACACTAGTATGTCTTCTCTCCGTGCCTCCCAAATCCGTTTTTTATTTAATTGCTAATAAGTCTTCGTTTGAACACGTACTCGCCTGTTGGTAAGCGACGATGAGGTCGAAGATGAAGCACGCAGACTGAAAGTTAGCTGTCAGGTTCAAAATGTTCCTTTTCCAGCGTGAGTCTGTACAATTTTTCCATCGTCCTTCTCTCCTACGGAGCTACGATGTCTTGCGTCTCTTTCCCTTGGTATATTTTGAATTCTCGTAATACAATATGTCTTGTATAACAAGGGAGAGAATGACTTTCTTATCGCATAGTTATCATAAAGTTAATCTCCTGTCAGGAAGACAAATCGAGTGTCAACCCTGAGGTTATTACCATAGATGTGACGGGCACACATTCGAGATGAAATTGTATTAGCACAAGGGATTGCGACAGATCCTTTCGCTATCTTCATATCGCATATTATGTGAAATGTTTGGGTTTATAACTTTGGTTGATCTCATTGTTGTTTATTTTCACATGCATTTATATTTTTGACTGCGCCGTGAGGATACAGACTTCCCAGTTTTACGTACGTTTTTTGAGATATAAAGTATCTTTAGAGCATGCGTCAAGATGCATGCTACTTCCTTGCTAAATATCATCAGCTGTTTAGCCGTGAAATTGGTAAAAAACTGACAGGAGACAAGGAGACTTTAATTTCGCGTTCATTATAATTATTGTGATTCAGCCTCTGAATTGGGTTTACTTAAAGGAAACGCAAGTTCTCGGTTTCCCAAAAGGTTCATAATCATCAAATACGAAGCCTAATTCCATTGAAAGTTAGAAACGTAAACAACCAAAATGTGTAACTTTGCTTTAATCCGCGCAACATTAATTAAGTAGCCCTAATTTCTGTTTGCTGATTCAAGCTAATCCAGTCTTGACCCTAATCGGCCTTTGCTCCTGTCAAAACTTAAAATCACTGACCTGCTCCACTTTTATTACGTTGGCACGACTGCATTATGACTGCATTTCGGTAACGCGGTCGAGCACTGCAATCACTGCAATGGCTTTGGTGCCAACTCTGCAGTCAAAAGCTTAGTTTTTAGACTGGACTAAGTTTAAGGTAAATTTTGTATGGAACTGTGTGTTTTCTGTATGAATCCACTTCATAATTCTGCGTTTTAGGTAAATAATTATTGGAACTGCGTTTGTGTACATATGAAAGTATTCACCGTCTTACTTTCAAACTTTAGTGATTTCAACACTTGCTTTCAATAACGAGTAAAACTATCACTCAACATTTATGCTATCTGTAGAAAAGTCCTTAAAGAAGTCATCATCATCATCAGCCATAAGACGCCCACTGCTGTACATAGGCCTCCCCCTTTAACCTCCACACTGAACGACAACCTGCCATCTGCATACACTGGACGCCCGCGACTCACGATGTCGTCGGTCCATCTAGTGGGAGGCCTACCTACGCTGTGTCTTCCGGTTCGTGGTCTCCACTCAAGAACCTTTCTACCCCATCGGTTATCGGTTCTTCGAGCGATGTGGCCTGCCCATTGCCACTTCAACTTGAAAATTTTAATAGGTATGTCGATGACTCTGCTTCTTTGTCAAATATCCACGTTTCGGATTCTATCGCGCAAAGAAACTCCGAGCATAGCTCTCTCCATTGCTCGTTGTGTGACTCTGAGTTTCTCCAAAAGGCCAACAGTTAAGGACCACGTCTCAGTACCATATGACATCACTGGCAACACACATTGGTTAAAGACCCTTGTCTTTAGGCTCTGTGGTATCTTGGACGAGAAGATTTCACGCAATTTCCCGAACGCTGCCCATCCGAATTGGATTCTTCGGGCGACCTCTTTGCCTAAGTTGGACTTTCCTAACTGAACAATAAAGGAGTAAAGAAGTTTAAAGAAGAAAAAAAAAACAGAAATATGCTACCTTTAAAGAAGTTTTTTCCTTTTTCTGGTTTCACTTACCAAAATAAACACCATGTATTATCGCAGTTCATTATGCAGTGTAATTGGATTTTGGACACTGCGCTATGGACGATCCGCTTTTGAACTTCTTGAGCTTTGCACATTTCGTTTTTTGTCATTGGCAGCCTTGGACTTTCGTCCGTCTTTGAACATTGTGCTCTTTTGATAATTTGCGACCCTTTGCCATTTTGCGCTGTTGACATGGTGTGACTAAACGATTGCAGTGGATGTGGTCACGAGCTGACTATGCATTTACCATATTGCAGCCTCTTTCTGCCATTGGCGGTAAACGGCCTGCCTCATGGTATGTTACCGTCTTCTGTAGATATCCTTAACAATAGAGATACAACGGATATGTTGCCGGCTTTTGAAGCCTATTACCCCTTATGAAGAACTCAGCGTGGTTTCTTGGAAATGCCATTGAAGGAAGTGTCAGAATCAAAATTCGAGGAATATAATATTGTCAACCGGTATAGTTCAGCGGTAGCGCGTCTGTCTAGTCCCGGTTTCGATTCGGGCTGAAAGATGTTTAAATGATGTATTTAAATATCTGTTCTGAGTCTCGGCGTTAGTTGTTCGAGTCTTTCTGCGAGTTTCATGGCATTCCCGACACAGAAAAATCTGTACTGTAGTTTATCTCGTATGTTTTTGCCTAATTTTAAATAGTCTTAGAAGAACAGTTAAGATGTTACGCGTCCGAATTGTTCGATAGTCCGCAGTTCCGATCCGCAAGACCTGTTACCCTATAACTTGGCACATTGACAAGTATTTCACAGCATTTGTCCGGCGTTGTCAACTCGGTCACTGACTCGGCATGCTCATTTAGTTTCGCGTTCATGACTAGGAAGAAATCGGTTTTGAGAGCAAAGTTGTTAGACTAAACGGAGCGTAGTTACGCTAGTTACGTTTGGCATAAATCCGGTGAATTTATTGTGGTGGCAATTTTGGCATACTTACGCAACGTTGTAGTTCTCAACCAGCGTATTTTGCTAGATGTGAGTGGCAGGAAAACAAAAATTCTTCACATGATTACATTCACCAAGTTATTGTTTTGTCATCTGGATTCCATATACGGTAGAAACTCTAAATTGCGACTCTCAATTTAACGACAAACTTCCTAAAACGTCGAAAGTACTTGACTTTGGTTGGTTTACCTTGTTGTCCATAAAGTGATAGCATTACACGCACTCTAAATAACGACAACAATACGTCATTGTTAAGCAATAAACAGTACTTTCTAACACCACGTATTTAGTATTAAAAAAATAATGGAGCAGCAAAAAACGTCAGGTCATGATAACACCCTACTTATACACAATAAGTATTTTTTAATCATGTTTGTTGTTATAAATTTAATACGTGACTAGTTAATACATGTTGTTATAATAGTAAAATAATACCGATTTATCTTCTCTCCGTTTAACGACAACTCTTAATAACGCCATAAAATGCGCAGTCCCTTAGTGTCGCTATATAGAGTTTACACTGTATTTGCAAAGTTTCAAACCTATGCTATTAGGAGGTTAAAATCGACTTCCAAGATTTGTTTACCTAGGTAACTAGGCAGGTAGGTAACTAGCACACTACGACGTTTCCACGCTGAAGTGCACACGTTATACAAAAAGATAAATCACCTTTTGAAACATTTTATTGTCATCTCGGCCCTACTCCATCCACACCAAGAATGAAACAGCCAATTAACACAAAACAACATTGTGCGGTCACATCCATTTTATTATTCCTATGGACGGCTGAAGTTTATATTTCCTCAATAACTTTGTAATTGGGCCTTTCCACGGACATTTTGAAAGCATTTCCCGGGACGTAAATAGACGAGGATGTAGAATAGACAAATATTGCACCATTCTTCTGTGAAAGTATTCCTATGATGTGTTTTAATGTTTTTAAATCACTTACGTAATGTTCTTAGATTAGTGAATTATTATAAGGTTTTTCATCTTACAGTACTTGCAGTAATCTTTTATAAGCTATCGATACTTAACTACTTTAAACAACATCGTATCGGTACTATCAACAGTATTATCGGCATAACGACTATTGGGGTTCAGTTCTATGGAGACTTATGAATGGTATCAACACATTTTGAGCTATCGATACTATCCACGATAAGATCAGTGTTGATATTATCGATAATGCAATCGACTTCCTAACTAATTTTCGAGGTCATTTATCGATAGCTAGACTACTTTTCCAACAGTAATACTTTTCTGAACAGTACCTTTTTTAGGCTTTTAAAAAAATCTGGATACCATTTTGCTAGTCATATTGAAATGTGGACCAAAGCTGGCATTCAAAAAACATTGCAAACATTTTAATTACTGACTTTTGTACTAAATCATAAGGCCCAATAATTTCCTATCTAAGTTCAGAAACTTGGTAATGGATTCTTCAGAAAGTATTTCAAGTTTTCGCGAGTCAGTGTCTCATACATCTCTCACGTGTGGCCGACCATGCGTATCACGAACTAAGAATGGCACAGAAACATAACTTGGGACAAACCTTTAACTGTGCCATAAAGTCAAAGAGGCAAAAAATATTGGCTAGAGCCCAATATACTCGTACGTGCATGCCAATTGAAATGGCATTACGTGCAAACGATAATAAAATAAGATATTATCTCAAATTTGATAATTGGAAAGCTCAAGATGCCTCACTAGTGCCTATACCTACCGTCTACCACTGTATAATACTAATATCGTCTTGTGTGTACATACTAATACTTTCAAATTTTACTGTCCTTAATAAATATTATTTTGATTTGCTTTTAAAGGAAGGTAAAATTATTTTCCCTTGTCCAAAGATATTTTTTTTGCTATATTTTGTTGTTTGCGTTCTGGTTTTAAGGGCGACGGTATACCCATTATTTTGATCGCTTACAGTGCAAGTATGCGATGTTCTTATTGGCAGTTTTCGTTACACACTATTTATTCAATATCCTGATTGTCACGACAAAAATGCAGGACAGTGCGTGAGGCGTCGTCAGTTGCTTTGTGTATTATGCGTGACAGAGACGACTAAGCTGTACTGTGATAGTAGTGCAATTTTTTTATTGTAAAAACATGTAATTTTGCTCTACATTTTGATCACATTGCGCGCTCTCTCAATCTGACATCACAGATCTTGAGATCTCACCTGATCACTGGATTTCGTTTGGAGGTTCATCTATGTGTCTTCGAGTTAAAGTTGTAGATCTGTGTTTAATGTAATCTGTGTGGCATCACCGAGTTAGCAAAAAGGTTAACGTTCAACCGTCAATGGCATAAAAACTTTGCGATAGTATTGACAGAAATGATGAATGTGCCTGACTTGACGACGCTTTATATGAAGTAAATAGAACGTTTCACCTCGGTCGGATTTCTTATTGACCGTGTCGAGCATTACCCTAGAATAATATTGGTGGTACCTTCCAGTAATAAACTTAGATGTTTCACATGACAGAAAATGACTTCGCTCTAAAATTTTGTGTATAAATCAGCCATTTAAATATTATTTTTCTGGACCAATGAATTCAACGTAATATTTACGTAATATACCTATCAATGTTCTGGGCTCGATTTTTTTCGGTAAAAAAAAAGGTTATAGAGTTAATGATTATGAAATGATAATAGTGATCATTATCATCAATAACGACTTTCGAAGATAGACATATTTTCCTGAAATATAAGTATCTTCTTGGTCTATGTGCTCCGTCTTGGGCCACAGCATCGTTTTCCATTAAGTGAGGTAGCGGACAAACGTCGATCTATTATAAAAAAAAATAACAAAATAAACATTGAAAAAGTATTAGACATTAGTACAAGCCTGTACGTACGCTGGAGATACTGAGTAAGCACGCTATTTCTATGTCCACATCAAGGTTGACAGGCTGGGCGTTTGACCATATGTCACCTGGAGTCGACATTTGAATCGCTCGTATAATATTTCGCACGACAATATCTTGCGAAATGACTGACTTTCGAACGAAATTACAAACAAAAGTCGCATTCTTGAAATAATCTTGAAATATCCATTCGTTGCGAGTGGCAACGAGAAGTTCGAACCATTTGAATTGCTATCTATAAAAAAACATACTTTCATTGCGTATGATATTTTCGTGGGATATCATACGAGCGATTCAAAAATTGAGCCCCTGATGTTGTTTCAATTGCGCCATAAAAAATATCACCTTTTTTCTTTCTTTTGTAACCGATTTCTAAAAGGGAGGAGGTTATCAATTCGACTTAATTTTTAAATGTTTCTTACCTCAGAACTTTCGACTGGGTGAACCGATTTTGATGATTTTTTTTTTACTTGAAAGCTGGTGCTTTCCGTGTGGGCCCATTTTAATTTGGTGCAGTTCTGAATTTTTTATGAAGTCGGTTTTTTATATTGATAATTATTTATGATGAAATGGGCTAGCGTTTGACCACAACTCGCCTGATGGTAAGCGACGATGCGGTCTAAGATGGGGCACGCTTGCCCATGAGGTGCCTATTCACTCTTGTCCTGAAGAGACCCAGGTTGTAATTTATAGGGAACACCGAGACAGGGAAGCGCATTCCATTTCTCTTCAGTTTGTATTAAGAAGGAATTTTGGAAACGTTGCGTACGGACTTTACCACTGTTCACCAAGTAAGGATGGAATGACCGCCTTGATGACCTATGGCGGAAATCGGTTCATGAAAAACAACTAAAAGTCGTAAACTACTTGAAATCCTAGCATCGAATTTACAGTTGAATCAATATCGGTAAATTTTCCGTTAAGCTAAATTTATGCACGCTTTGTCTTTATAAGGGAAATAGACCACAACCGATGGTGAACAGTGTGCTCCACTAAAGATAATTTATTGAACATTCGCGTAATGCAAGGAGCAGTTACTGTCGTGTAGAGTAGACTGTCCAGAGTGTGACTAGATAATAAGAGACTGCCCTGGTGGCTCAGTTAGTAGTGAACCTACCTTCTGCGCAAGGGGCGGGTTCGATTCCCACCTAGAGCAAACATTCATGTGATGTTTTTTTTTTTGATACTGAGTAACGAGACGAGCGAAGTCGTTCGCCTGATGGCTATTCACGCTTGCCCATAACAGCTCAACGCCACTCAGAATTTTGAATTTCAACAGTTAAAAACCCTAGATGTCAATGCACTGCGCTCGTCACCCCGAGATATAAGATGTCAAATCTCTGTGTGCCCTGTAATTTCGCTGGAAACATTGCCCTTCAATCCGGAACACAGTAGTGTTTGCACACTACTGCTTGGCGGTTGAATAACTGGCAAAGGTGAGGTACTTCCCCAGGCGGACTCCTGCAAAGAGTCCTACTACTACAAAAGCTATCAAACTCAAACTAATCTTGACTATCAAACTAAGTTTGATCTATGTCCAGGTGTTATTATCTATTTGGAGTATGTATTTAAAATATAAGGTCGGGGAAAAAGTTTCTTCGTATTTTTTAAACAAATTCAAGACATATTTTTTTCAAGTTTAATTACATTTAATTATAATATATATGTGCCATGTTGTTCGATAACTTGTTGCCATCTTGTAGGTAGTGACATGATCCCGTTGCTGTAGAAATTTTGGGACTTCTGATCAAAAAAATGCAACAAGTAGTTTTGACAGTCCTCTCTTGATGTTAATCTAACACTACCCAAAGAATTCTGAAGAGATCGAAACAGGTGGAAATCTGAGGGTGCAAGGTCAGGGCTATATGGTGGATGCATTAACACTTCCCAACCAAGCTCTCTAAATTTTTGCTGAGTGGCCAAAGATGTGTGCGGTCTGGCGTTATCATGATGAAAGACCACACTCTTTCTGTTGATCAATTCCGGCCGTTTTTTCTCAATTTCTTGTTTGAGTCTCATCTGCTGTTGGCAGTAGAGATCCGAATCGATGGTTTTGCCCGGCGGTAAAAGCTCATAATGAACGATGCCCTGCCAATCCCACCATACACACAGCATCACCTTATTACGTGTTAATCCGGGTTTCGCTACAGTCTGTGGTGCTTCACTGCCCTTTGACCATGATCGTTTGCGCACATTCTTGTCGTAGGTGATCCATTTTTCATCACCAGTGATCAATCTTTTCAAAAACGGTTCGGTTTCGTCACGTTTCAATAGAGAGTCGCAAATGAGTACACGATTCATTTGGTTTCTTTCAGTGAGCTTGTGTGGCACCCAAATATCGAGTTTTTTTGTATACCCAGTTTTTTTCAAATGGGTCAAAACTGTTTTGTGGTCAATCCCCAGTTCTTCAGCTACGTCGTAACTATTAATATGCCGATCTTGGTCCACTTTTTCAGAAATGGCATCTACTTTATCCGTAACAGGGCGACCTGAGCGAGCTGCATCTTTGACATCAAAATTCCCGGACTGAAAACGCTTGAACCAACATTGTGCTACTCTTGATGACACTGCATTAGGTCCATAAACGTCACAAATTTTTTTCGCGGCTTGTGTCGCAGTTTTCCCATTTTTGTAATAAAATTTCACAATATATCGAATTTCTTCGTTAGATTCACTCATTTTATCAAACAAAAAAACAATTGAAAAATGGCGGGAAATTGCTTTTTACTTTTTGTATTCCTTTTTTAAAATGTCATATTTTTAATGGTATCAAAACCAGCCAGATACAAATAGTACAACGGATGAGATTTTTACTACAACCTTATACATACAAAATATGAAAAGACTTTTTCCCCGACCTATTATATACGCACGTCGTACATCTATCAGTCACTAGCACCAATATTACAAGCTTTGCATAGTTTGGGTCAGATGACCGTGTGTGCAAAAATTTATTTATTTAAAACACACTCATAAGACACATGCGGTTACTTTCAAAAAAATTTTTAGTGGCCGTTACAAACATACAAAACAACATCAAAATAATAATAATAATAGTTATTATGCCCAGTCTTTTTTAATCCTATACTGTACAATAGTTTCATATTCCTTTTTATACATATTTCATAGTTGCATGTATTTTATATTCAAAAGGGCCTCTTGGTGTTGGCTTCGGCCCCACCAATGCCCACCAAATGTCCGGGCTAGACCCGTGAAGAGAAATAAATGAAGTGAAATAATAGTTAAAAAAAAAAAAAAAAAAAAAAAAAGTGAATAGATAGTGAAACAAGGTATCCCACGCGCACAAGCGATGAGTATAGACGGGAGAGGGGGTCGCGACCGCGCTGCTTGGTTCATGCCGCATAATAGTTAGCGTCTTTTCCCTAGATGGCTCTGTCAGTGTGATTGAAGAACTCCACTATCCACTCATTGGCTCCATCAGGCCATCAGGTCAGTTTGTCGGTACCAAATAATTGTATTGTCATCCGGGTGGCATATTTATACTTGCAAGGTTTCAAATCGATACAACGGTTAGATTAGGTTTTTTTTTGTAAGATGCTTGCTTATCGAAATCGATTCACTCGTGTTTTGAAGACACCCAGATTGGAACTATCATGATGTATTTATATTTGTTTACGTAATTAGTTAAAACAAAAGATTCACCCAAGTATCAAACAAGATTATTTCAATTGAATATTCCACGAGATACGAGTATAATCAGAGCAAAATAACAGTAACTACAGTTCAAACAATCTTCTCCCCTTCTGCCGTTTCCTAAAATAATTTCAATCCATCCCGAAACTTATTTTCAAGCGTCCCAACTTTCTAACAATCGGGACGTCAGAAGTCTCTAATATCCCGCTTTGAGCACAAAGGCTTTTACAATCGGTTGTATAGACTCTATAACTCTAGTTTAAAGTTTCATTGAGCACTTTGATAAGAACTCTTTGAGTTTTGAGAGTTTCTAAGCCAGATAGCTCTTAAGATAAAAAATTACAGGATTTGGGTATTGTCAGGGAATTGTATTGTTTACTAGTTGCTAGTTGCACCCGCACTTAGAGCGGCCGCACACTTAGCTCTCTTGTTTGTCTGATCTGAGGTTCCACTAATCTGGGTGTCAGTTGTCCGTGCTGACCAGAAAACAAAGTAAGAGCGGTCGCACATATAGCCACAGAACCCGACCACTCGTGGCCGCCACAAGCGGTGGACGAATCGTTTCATACGAGTACGTTTTGTGGCCGCGGCAAAACGCATGAAAAGTTTTGTCCAGGCCCAAATCAGGGTTGATGCCTTTAAACGAACTCACCTTGCAGACTGTCACTATAAGTTTCTTAGTGCGTAAAAATAAGTGGTAAGAATATTATTTTTTAATGGAAAGTTGAGACATCTGAACACGAACACTAAGCGGTTTAGCGGTATACTGAAAAAGTGTGAGAAACATAGAGATATTTGAACACTCGATAATTGTACTAAGGCATATCTTGTTTGTATGATCTGAGAGTTGAACGATATATCTTTTATTGTGTGAAACTATTTCGGAAACAAAATAAAACGAGAAAGGCGAACTTTTCAGGTTTTGGCGTGTCCAAGGTGTATAGCGGTGGATTGCCATTCGCCTATGAGCTCATGCATGGGACCCTTCAAAAGTCCTTTGAGTCTTTGGTCTTTTGAGTGCTGATATCATATTCATTATTATTTATTAGTCTTGAAGGCTTTGTTTACATTACGATGATGTCAGATCTGGTCTAGCCGTCTAACGCTGTTTCTAAATGGGCACGAAAATATACCTGCCTTTGACTCATCAATAGAAAGCGTTGATCTAATATGGACCTTACTTTATATGTAACTAAGTACTAATTTATTCTTTTTATTATTTATATAGGTTTCAAAAGCTTTCACGAACACTGTTATATAAACTCTTATAAATATGGAAGATAATGGTAACAGCTTTGTTTTTCAGCAGGTAGTGCATTTAAGTTTCGGCATTTTTTCGAAATGAAAAGTATCCTCAATCTTCTTTCTGATGAAGTACCTGATTAATAAATCTTATGAATAAATGGGAGGAATAAAACCGACATTTTTTTTCTTCATTTATTTGTCATTTAATAAGAAAAGTATACAACATTATCAATATAAAAAACCGACTTCATAAAAATGTCAGAACTGGACCAAATTGAAATGGGACAACACGGGAAGCACCAGCTTTCAAATAAAAAAGAATCATCAAAATCTGTTCACCCAGTCGAAAAATCTGAGGTAACAAACATTAAAAACAAAACACCCTCCTTTTTGGAAGTCGGTTAAAAATACATTCAACTTGTTTAAATTAACATGAATATTATACTAATCATTTGTAATGTCATTTTCTTTCTTCGTACATAAAAAAAAAAATTTAAGATTTAATTTAAGAAATTTATCTGCAACAATTTTTAAATGCTAAAGCGATAAAGTTAGCGCACGAAGCAAGAGCTCTAACTTACGATTTTAATAGATATGCAAGAAAACCTTCAAATTAGAAATTAAATGCCACTAAAGCCATCAGACACATTGTTCATTGGACAGATTGTTCAGTTACGATAGGTAAGTCCAACTTAGGCAAAGAGGTCGCCCGAAGAATCCAACTCGGATGGGCAGCGTTCGGGAAATTGCGTGAAATCTTCTCGTCCAAGATACCACAGTGCCTAAAGACAAAGGTCTTTGACCAGTGTGTGTTGCCAGTGATGACATATGGTACTGAGACGTGGTCCTTAACTGTTGGTCTTTTGGAAAAACTCTGAGTCACACAACGGGAGTTTCTTTACGCGATAAAATTCGGAACATAGATATTAGCCAAAGAACCAGGGTCACCGACATAGCTATTAAAATCTGCAAGTTGAAGTGGCAATGGGCAGGCCACATCGCTCGAAGAACTGTTAACCGATGGAGAAGAAAGGTTCTTGAGTGGAGACCGCGAACCGGAAGACGCAGCGTAGGTAGGCCTCCCACTAGATGGACCGACGACATTGTGAGAGTCGCGGGCATCCAGTGGATGCAGATGGCAGGATGTCGTTCAGTGTGGTGGTTAAAGGGGGAGGCCTATGTTCAGCAGTGGACGTCTTTTGGCTGATGATGATGAAAGCCATAAGAAGCTTAATAAAAATTAAGACGTGTTCGTGAAATGAAGCATAAGTTACATCAAGATATTGTTACACGCGATGTAATTTATAACTTTTCTTTCAATTAAAGAAACTAGAGCAAACGTTTGCTATCAAACGTAAATCTCGCTAACCCATTTATGTAAGAAACAGAAACCTTTATTTAATTAATAGTTCAGTCCGATAACGCTCTGGTTGTTCGAAAGTTCTGTTAAGTTAAACGCGAGTTATGGTTTGATTTGAAACGAGGAAGGAAATGAATGTGAAAATCTAGGTTTTACTTGACGACGTTTAGCTAAAAGAAGAGTATCGTAGCGTGTATGTATGTAAGAATATGCGTGTGTGCTTGTTTGTTACCATGCTACAACTAGTATTGATAAATAAGGTGTCGATATATTTGTGTAGGTTAAGGGATGGTCACTAAGAACTTGACGTCATCATAAATACAATATCGCGACATGAAAAGCGGGAAAACGAGAAAAATACCAATATGATTGCACTCCACATGTGAGGTACCATGAATAGATATTGTTAATGAAAGTGAGGTTTGGTTTTTTCTAATCTCAATTTTCCTTAACTAATTAGACTATTTTTACCTCCCATTTAGACCCTACTTTTTATGTTTAACGCGATATAAAAGAAAAAAAAATCTTGACTAATCAAGAATATAATAAAGACAGTTGTAATTATATATTATGTACCTATCTTGGAGATGTTCGCAATTATAGCTATCCCTATATATTTTTTATTATAGACTACGCGTTACAAAAAGCAAATTTATTTTTTTACTAGTCAAGAATATAATGAGGCAGTCATAATTGTGTAGAGATGTTCGCAATTATGGCTCTCCCTACTTTTGTTTTGTAATGTCAAACTCGTTACAAAAAGCAATATGAAATTCTTGACTAGCAAAGAATATTAAAAAGACTGTCACTATTATGTACATATCCTGGAAGTGCTCGCAATTATGACTGAGACTACAGAAGCGATATTAATGTACCTAGGCTACCTACCTATAAACTTATATTGTTATATTCAACTTGTTACACTTAAAAGAAGGAGAAAAAACGACATGCACTGAATTTTCCATATTACGTAGCATTCCTAACAATTAGACATCTGAATACGAACGCTAATTACCTTGTATATGGCAACGCTTTCTTTGTGAAAACAGCTCGTTTTTCTGTCTCCCCCATCTCAGTCATGCAAAACTAATTAGAGAACTACGTTGACTTTACTCAACGTCTAAAAACACCGTGGGATACAATTTTCTACTATAATTTTCTTCTGTACATTTCTTTTGCTTGTGCTCTACACTCCAGAGCACAAGCAAAATATATGTACATTGTGTCTCTAGAGTATAGGGACACAATAGACGTAATGTTTCTGTCTGAGAATTATGAATTAGATTTTTGCGGTTTCGTATTGAATTCTCTATTTATTTTCTTTATAAGATAAATTACATTTTATACTAATATTATTAATTTTGAAAGTTTGTATGTAAGTGTGTATATTTGCCATGACATTTGGTGAATGATGGTGATATTGTGCCATTTTTTACCGACTTCCAAAAATAAGGAGGAAATATATTTTTTAACTTAAAACTTTTGACTGGGTTTGACTGACAACAGACGATTTTGATGATTCTTTTTTTATTTGAAAGCTGGTGCTTCCCGTGTTCCTATTTCATTTCATTTTTTTCATTTGGTCAGTTCTGTCATTTTTATGAAGTCTGTTTTTATATTGATAATTATTGGCCATATGAATCTTGTAAAAAATCATAGTTCCAGTGGCTTAGCAGGCAAAACCACAGGACGCTGATAGTACATATTATTTCTTCAGTATTATATTCATTCAATTTGTTCAATGACACTATTTTAGTGCAATATCTGGAAGGATAGAAATGAAAAAAGTTTGATAGTCTTTGAAGTGCATTCACTTGTGTCTTTTTAAATTACTGGTGATACATAGTGGGTTGACAAGAAATATTATTTTGTAAGAAGTATAATTTTAACTTTAATGAAAAAATTCAAATATAGCTAAATAAAATAAATAAAAATTCTAAATGTTATCTAAACTTTTTCAATCAAAATCCAATTTTAAAGATAAACTGAATTATATTAAATTGATTAAATATTTGAAACGCTCACCCTACACCTTTCAATAAAATAGTCTGATTAAAGTATATAAAATATTTCAAATACTTTCACATTTATTTAGACAATACGTCCTTCAAAGGCCTTCGTCCTCTCGAACTGTAAGTACATTGAACTTCCATTGAACTCAGGTTCATATTGTTCGTAAGTATCGTAATTTAGAATCATAAACTCGATGGACTAAAACGACTGAAGCTCCAGAAACAATTGCAAAAAAGAATGTTCGACAGGGGCAGTGAAATCTCTAACTAACTGCTGTTTGGGTTAGTACGCTATTCTGGTTTAGAGTTCTGATTTTATTTGTTTTCAGGAAGACGGAATAGGTTTAGATGCGGTGTTGTATTTTAAATTGGCAAGCGTGTTCCATCGTAGACCGCACATCAGGCTAGTTGGCGGTCAAGCGCAAGTTACGCAGAATGATTTTACTAAGCCGAAAGCCGATATTATTCATCATTATGAACAACTATTAGTATGGAAACAACTCTGACATCGCCAAAAATATCTGCTTAGTTAATAAAATTTAAGTTAGAATTAAATTACTTACTAGCCTAATATTCGGCTAGATTGTGATTAAATTAAGGGGCTACTTTTACAAGCGCAACTTACAGAGAAAAAATGTATAAACATTATTATAATATTAACGATAAAAAGTAAATCGTAGGTAAATTGAGTGACTGGATCTGTCAGAGGACTATTGCTATTTGATAACATAATTATTCCTGCACAACATAAAAATAAAATAAAAAAGGCTTTTATTTCTCATCCATTCATTACAAATTAAAAAAGTAATTAAATCCTGAACAACATACTGAGTTTTAAATTAAATTTGAATCGATATTTAAAACCAACCCTTGCCACTATTCGTTAAAATCCATAATATGCTGGCTTTAAGTGATTGTCATTTTTATCGTAATTAATATACGTTTTATCACATAAATTATTTTGCGACGCAAAACAATGACATTTTGCCATGAACCAGTGACAGAGTTTGACCTTTTTTGGCGCAGACACCGTTGGGACACCAATGAGTAAAGCCTGTCACAGACTTTACGTGTCAGCAGTTACTCAGCTTAAAATGAGCGCATTTTATTAAACAAGGAACTTTTTAAAAACCAACCACAGAGCAGTTCGTGCGCACGCCCAGCTGCTGTTCTGCGGAAGCTTGAAATCGCACCGGTAGCAGAGTGTAATTCACATTTCAATACACTCTTCCTACGTTTTAAACTATCACGGTTGTTCACTACAGTTATATGATTATTTACGGGATATTTACCGTGGTAAGGTTGTGGAAGGAGCTCCCGATATTTCGGCGCAGTTACATGAACCATGTTCACGGGAAGACTAAAGTATGCGGGTGGTTGGTCGAACAGTTGAAAGTTAGGTGCAGACAAAACGATCTACCCTCACAACCTTACCACGGTAAATATCCCGTAAATAATCATATAACTGTATTCTTCCTACGTATTAATTGTTTATTGTCCTAATTTCCATGTACCAATCTCGATATATTTTCGTATAAGTACAACGTGATATGAAAAACTGCAAGAACTAGCATCCATATCAATCTGATACCCTTAATCAATTTCGAATTTCTTCACCTTTTCAAGGTTAAAATAAGCAATCACGTTTTAATTTTACGCACGTATTTGCTTCACGAAATCAGATTAGCATCTCTAATCGTGTGCTGGGACCATTAGGCTTCTAGACTGTTAATAATTTTACTGTAATCAGTCTTAAATAAAGACCAAGCTTTATCAAGGAGAGGTTAAGGTGAAACATTATCTACCTATCTCTAGAGCTGGCATTTCGTAATTTATTAGAAGCACAAATAGGTATTTACATTCTCTTCTGAAACTCCTCTCTGAATATGTTTTGACATTTCATGGGTAGAGACATTTTCTTACACTTTACTGATTTAAGCAAGAAACTTTTCTTAGAACCAGAATTTCATCTCCCCATTGGTATTTTTGATATATCAAATAATGACTTTCAATAGAACAAAAATATATATTTCCGTTGGAAAAGTAATTAAAGTCAAGTACAAACAATATGAAAAAATCATAAAAAATTGGTTTTAATAACAAGACTTGGAAATCCATGAATATCCAGGGGCTCCTAAAGTCATCAAGCTAGTATTCTGCCACTGATTATAATAAATATTATGTAAAACGTTCCATTAATTTTTGATTAAGTGTGGAACCGAAGGCGCGTCATCCTGTAACCTATTTAGGTCAGTAGCAGTAATATTCTCCAGTTACGTGTAATACTGCCCTTAATCTTTGACCAGTGACGTATAAGAAATTGGCATTCCCT
The DNA here is from genome assembly GCA_949125355.1 of Agriopis leucophaearia. Classification (NCBI taxonomy): domain Eukaryota; kingdom Metazoa; phylum Arthropoda; class Insecta; order Lepidoptera; family Geometridae; genus Agriopis; species Agriopis leucophaearia. The sequence goes on along the minus strand of OX421276.1, from coordinate 9,255,688 downwards.
CTAGACCGGTCCGAATGAATCTCCCATCTATTATGCATCACTCAATCTCCAATCCACTTACGTTCAGGTGTGATGACGTCAATTCGTACTAGCAAAATGATAACGCTATTAGGCCGCATTTTCGACCATCAGTGTCTTGGCAAAGTTGTCAACGAAATGAAGTTTGTGAATAGAACTCGGCATGTCCATGGATTGTCTAGGAGTTCAGGAGATAGCAGGGCCACACAACATCAGTGTCATGCTTCAATTGCACATTATACACTCGAAGGTCACTTTTGAGACCACTGCGGGCAGCATGGCGACATTGAAAGCTGACGCGAGCCATTACGCTGCTTTAAATCTTTAACACGCATTTGTGTGGAACCTATTCGAACCATTCTCGACGACAAAGCAGTGACTCTATCCCTGTGACTATCGTCACAGGGATAGAGTCGTGTAATATCGTTCTAGGGTAGTGAAATAAAGATTTCTTTTGTTAATTTGGAATTACGAAGGTTAACCGGACAAACTGACTTAATCTTACGTGAGAACTCCCTTATGAAAGAAACAAAATGTGTGAATAGGAAAATCACGTTAGTTTCCTTAGTAAAAATATTTTATTATTTTTCGAGATAGCTATAGTACTACACTGACGTCTCTTGGGTGTATTTCGCCCTGCCAATATTCGCCCTAGCCCGTAGCTCCTTAAAATACTGGAGCAAGACTCTGGGGCGCTGGCATAGTTGCTCTAGTGGCGTAGATAGGATGGTAGTTGATGACGAGTAACAGTAAAGCTGTTGTAATATCCAGGAACGTCCTAATGTAAACTTTCAATAAAGGCTTAAATAAATAGACGTCGGACTTTTGGCAAATAATATGCGAATTGCGAAGTTATGTTAGGAATAAGGTTGACCTTTCTCTGAGCAGTGGTTCGACCAAAGCTTTGTGTGCGACCTTTACCTATGTTATCGTAATTCAAGCAAGAAGTCCTAAAATAAAGTAGGTAAATGGTTCAAATAATAACATTGTATTTCCTTAAATTTTTCTTTCTTTCATCCAGTCTTTATTCTCTTGTTTACTCAGTAGCTTTGAATTGCTTATGAATTGTCTTTCAAAGCCGTCAATTTTCTTTGTGCGTACCTCACCATTTGTACTCGATCTATTTTTATTTTTTTTAGTTATGTAAGCTGTAATATATTGTAAAAAGCTAAATGAAAACCTTAAATTCTGATCACTTTTATTTTTGAACGTAAGATTGTAGCTGGTAGCCCATCTGATCACTTTTATTTTTGAACGTAAGACCCGCCAATGGGTAAAATTAGTAGATAATATTTTCTTGAAATGCCCTGTTGAAGTGTCTTGAACTCCTGTGCCCTATGCGCCGCGCTAAGTTGAAAAGTGCCTCACACTTTTCGAATTAGTTGTTGAGCTCGGCGCAAGTTGAGCAGAGTCGAAATGCCTACTGGGTATTTTTTTTTCAAAGCATCTCCTGTGCGCCTTGCTCAACAACTAAGTCGAAAAGGGTGAGGCACTTTTCGGCTTAGCTGTTGAGCGCGGCGCTCTGGCGTTGGCGTAACGTCGGGTGTAGAATAGTGTAATAGATCTTGTTGCTTCGAACCCCCTTCTAACTTCATGTGAGTGGCGTCGTTATTTTCTTGCTGCAGTAGCAGTCTGCAACCGGATCCAGCTGATCGCAAGGATCCAGCTCGAGAGAACAGCTGGAGATTGCCGCACTCAACAGCTCCTAAATATATTTTTGTTAAAAATGCAAGCAAAAGGCTGAAATTTACGAAAAAATCTTAGACCGAGTATAACAAGTAATAACTTATGGTAGTGATAAACGCTCCATACAATAAACCATTTACTACCGTTATAAGCGTAATGCAGACAGATGCGACTACTTAGTCATGCATCTTCAAGCATCGAGATCTCATTGTTCCACTGGCTTTCGCAATATTACCCTTACTATTGGAAACTAGATTTGGAAATTTTGATGGTATATACCAGGGGTCTCCAAACTTTGAAGCCTTGGGGCCATAATATTTTTTTCGGTATGTTGCAAGGGCCGTAACAATTTTAATTTTTCTGCCCACCTAAGCAAACATTGGCTTTTATTGCATTTCAATTACTATTGATTGTGTATTGTGACACGTAACTACATCTAGTGTCGAGTAGTGATACTATGTACGGTTCTAGGTACTATCTATTTCAGCTACAGTCTTCAGTCCTTGTGCGGAAAATGTTTGGAATTGTCTGAATTTCTAAGACCAGTCATATCAGTTGTTAATTTTATCAGATCCACAGGACTAAATCACCGACAATTCCGCGAGTTTCAATTCCTGTCGCGGGCCGGATTGATGGCAGTGGCGGGCCGGATTTGGCCCGCGGGCCGTAGTTTGGAGACCCCTGGTATATACCATTAAATTATGATAAAGACTAAGATTCTTCTTCTAAAATTGGAATGGAAAAATACAGATAGGTAATTAAATAAGCACAAAACAGCGTGGTTTTTAGTTTACAAGTGTACATTCAATCCAATATTTGCAAAGGTTTTAACTGTAAAACTTGGGCACTTTGTCATCTTCGTTCGTGGGAAAGCACCATTGTTCCGAAACCCCACACGTGGTCAAATGATAATCAGGTGACATCATACTGGTGGTGGCTTTAGCCGGGGCTAGTGACCACCCACCCACCAGACTAAAGTCATGCCGCCAAACGGCCTAGCTGTGTCAAAGTCAAAGTCAAAGTCATTTATTCATAATTATAAATTTACACGTCAATGGTATTACAAAATTCTATACATTTACATTATGTATTATTATTAATTATTTTATTTATTATAATATTATTTTATTTGGCTATGAACTCATTGAAGTCATAGAATGTTTGCTCGATAAGCCAGCGCTTGAGTCTGGTTTTGAAACAGCTCGCACTTGGAGCAGTTGTTACTGTATCCGGCAACATGTTGTATACCTCCGGGCCCATAACGTGGCTCAGTTTACTGGATTTCGTGAGGGAGCGTGGGATACCGACCAGCTTGTTTGCGTTCCGGATGCAGCAAGAGTGCTTCTCTCCTCGTTTGCTATACAGGTCCAGGTTATTCCTCACATACACTGCCACCTGGAAAATCAGAATGGCAGGTAATGTGAGTATCCCGAGCTCTTTAAAATAGGGTCTCGCAGAAGTGGTTCGCGACACGCCCACGATGGTACGAACAGCACGTTTCTGCGCTCGGAAGGCGCGCTCCCAGTCGGCAGCGCGCGCATACAGCTCGGCACCGTACTGCAACCTCGAGTGCACCGTGGCGAAGCGTGTTGTCCGGTGATGACGTTAGGGAAAACGGGTCGGAATGCATAGGGTAACTAGTGATGGAGGGTAGTGGGATCCGAGGCACGGTGCACCGCTGGCAAATCGCAGTTAGTATCGCGGGGGCCCAAGTAGTGAACTAGCTAGCCACTCACGAAAGGTTGCCTGGCCAACTCGCGAAAAATCCCGGGATGTGTCATCGTGCCGGGAATTGAAAAAAATCACGTTGTATTACAGATAAACCGTTTAAGGTCAAAGGATACCGCCACCAAATGGCAACGCACCCAGCATGCTAGAGGAATTACTGTTGAGCCAGAAAAGCCAGGTTAGGGTATTCTGGCTCAACTACAAAAAAATCTAGATTAGGAATATCGAATTTAGTGTAATTTGTCACAGGAAACCGTAGTACGGCCCACAGTAACCAGTAATATACTGTCCCATATTGTGTGGTAAATTTTACAGCGTGTTTGTTTTTATGACGTAAGTAGGCCGTGGTCTATGGGAGATGTTATGTAAAGTCGGTTTTATGGTGGGAAGGATTGTGAGACATGTGGTGGGGCACTTGATGGATATGGGAGCGGACACACTTTCTTTTGTTCTGGAAAAAGTAAAGTCAGTAGTTTTTATAATTGTATAAGTTTTTTTTTGTGTAGAATTTATATATGTCTTCATATTTTCAGCGTGAATTTAGTCTAATTTAATTTTATGTCCAACTTTACGATTCTGAATGCTGTTACATGTATTAAATTTAACGCATACCATCTACCGACTGTCCAGTTCATATCGACTCAAATACAATGTTCAAATTTAAATATTGTTAGATATATTGTTATTTCTGTTCATTTTGGCCTTAGTTCACATGTATTCAGTAATTCCGTAAATTATAAATTATGTTTCTACATAGTATAAAATACATACAGACGAACATAGAACTAAAAAGTCGCTTTCCGCGTCTGTCTGTACATCCGCTAACTCCTCCTAAACCACGCAACGGATTTTAATGCAGTTTTCACCATCAGTTAGATAAATTTTCACGGAAGGTTTGTATATATAATAAAACTTACAACCGTGCGAAGCCGGGGCGGACGGCTAGTCTACACTAATATTATAAAGAGGAAAGATTTGTACCTATTTTTGTATGTTTGTATGTTTGTAATGAATAGGCTCCGAAACTACTGAACCGATTTGAAAAATTCTTTCACTGTTGGGAAGCTACACTATCCCCGGGTGACATAGGCTATATTATATTTTGTAGCGAGGCCGAAGGCCGAGCTTACACTCGTGCGAAGCCGGGGCGGACGGCTAGTAAAATATAATTTAACTAAAACGGATATACCAATTACATCAATTAAATCCGAATAGAATATTTTCCTCAAATAAAATAATAATTTAATCATTTTTAAACCCCGTGTGAGGTTGTTATCCGCTGCGCTTCGGTTTTTTTTTTTAATTTGTAATTATCCCTATGACGCATGACGTCCGATATTGTTTTACATATACTTTATTTCCAATAATAACTTTACTAAACATGTTACAGTTATTATGTTCTGTCAAAATTAATAAATTTCATTAGTAACTCGAAACCACGAAATAATATGGTGGTGAAGCTTTGATAGAACCATAATTAGGTTTGTATTGATCAACTCAGCGATATGGTATTTGGAGTCGCATTTGAGATACGACATGCATGTGTAATCTATTTTGGTGCTGTCAATGTTTGGATCTATCTATTTTACTTTACAATAACAAACTTGGTGAAGTTGACTGTGTATTAACGGTCAAAAAACATTATATTTAACGCGCCGAGATACGGCTTGCGATCGCGTGATTTTGCAAACTGCATCTACTCGTATTCGGGCCCGCGTTTAGAGTTGGGCGTGAGGCCCCTGTACTTTGCACAGGTCATTGCAGGTTCATCGGTTTCTTCTAGGCAAGCGTGCTCCATCGTAGACCGCATTATCGCTTAACATCAGGCGAGTTGGCTGTCAAACGCAAGCCTATTCAAAAAAAAAAGTGCTATTCAATTTTTGATCTTTTCGGCCGTCAACTGTTAGATCGCGTCGGTAGTTGTTTGCTTCACCCTCTCTATTAAATATTAACTGGTATTTAAAATTAATGATTGCATGGTAACATTAGTAATTTGTATAGAGATTGGTATATAGTATTATTTTTAGCGAGTAAGTGTAATTACTTTAGAGTAGTCTTATTTTTCTTTTGTCACACCTAATCTGATTGACGTTTGTTTCAGGTAAAAAAGCAGCTTATAATCAGCCAACTATATTAGTAGATTCGTAAGTTATTTAAACCATGATATACTTGCTATAAAGATCCGAAATTTTATGTCTCTTGTCTGCGATACACGGAGCCTATAGTTCATATTACGGCAACGCAAAATGGTCTTGTCAATGAAAGTAAATTTTTCTACTGACTTCGGAGGTTAGGTTCGTCGATCAGCGAAACGTGCACAAAATCTAATGTAATCAGAAAAAGGAAAGGTAAAGGATGTATTGAACTAGCTTTGTGCAAAACAATAGTGTTATTTATCTAGGAACTCTGTACAACGTTTGCAACTACGCGATGCAAAATGCAAGCTTTGTGTGGCAACTTGCAGCGCGACAAGTCGCTTCTGTACAAATTCGTGTCTTTTAACTTGACTTTTTACTACTAATTTTGAAGTAGGGCTTTAAAATCGATAATTATGTTTATCCTGTTGATGTAGTCACAATAAAACAGACTTCAAAAATATATGAAAAACGTAATAAGTGCCTACAAAATTTGAGGGTATCCCTCGATTTCCCTGGGATCCCATCATCAGATCCTGACTTGGTGACAATGGGACCAAATTAAAAGTAGGTATATTACCGATCAAATATATTTTTTTGGTATTGATCAGCAGTTTGCGGAGAAATCGGTGAACCACATAAAAAAATTAAAAATATACTGTAGAACATAGAACCATCCCCCTTTTTTGAAGTCGGTAAAAAATTAAATTCCGCACTAATTCATTACTGACACCTACAATGTAGATGTAGTCACCTACAATGACAAATTCTATAATAATAATTATTGACGACAATGAAAACCCGGATTATTTATATCTCGTAGGTTAATTAAATAATAATGAGATGAAATAACATCGTGCTTATTTTTTTTACACCCATAAATATAAATAGGTAAGTTTTGGTATTTATTCAATGAAATAACTATAGGTAAAGTCATATTCGTTTAATAGCTATACACGATCTCACCACGAAAATAATCAAGGTTTAAACAGCTCTATTGATTTATTTCTATGAAATTTGACAACTTATAATCGCAGATTATATGGCAGAATATATAATATTATATATATTACTGGCGGACCCAGCAGACGTCGTCCTGCCCGCTACCAGGTCCAATTGTGTTTTCAAACTATCGTGGAACCCATTGCAATATACACACAAAATTTCACCCAAATCGGTCCAGTCGTTTAACAGAAGTTAGGTGACAAACACACGTACAAAAGATATATATATATTAAAAAGATATAGCAGATCACATAAATACATGTCTAGGATTAGTTATGTTACAAATATTAAAAAAAAACATAAAAGAACAGTGCCGTGAAATAAGTGAAAATTTAATAGGACTAAAAAAAAACGTATATAAAAATGACCCTAAACAGGATTACCCAGAACGGTTGTGCTAACCCGAAAGGAGGATATTGCACTCATCATTACGAACAACTTTTAATATGTGACCAACTCTGAAAAAGCGAAACTATTGTGTGTAAAAAAGCTTAAAACATTATAACAGGTCGTTTTATCTCTTTTCAGCCCTTTCGAACCGCCTCATTGAAGCATCGTTTTGCAAAATTTACACACACATAAACTTTTATGGGTTTATAGATGACCATAAAAACAGGCGACAACCTTACAGCACACGTTAAAAATAGCATATTTTATAGGATATGGTAACATTTTAGAATAATATACCTTGTGCAGCGTGGTTTTCAATTTTTTTCGCATTAAACATTATATGAATCGGTCCTTTTGCCGAACCTACATTCTTGCCAAATTTCATCAAAATTTGTCGTCGTTATCTAGTCGTAAAAAGTTAAACAGATAGACAGAAGTAAAAACATTAGTTATGCCACTGAAGTGAGAATTTTTCCTGTGAGTTATGCAGATGAATTTATAAAATTGACAATAGAAAATGATGCCTAATGTTTTTTATTGATGACAAATTGTTGATGGAAACCCGTGAACAAAGTAATTGAAAGGTAAATGATGAATTGATGAAGAGGAGTGATTTTCTTGATATCTCATTGGAGATCGATAAAAGCCATCTATCAATTTTGACAGGTGTACAATTAGTCAAATGACAGAGCATTTTATATCAACAAGACTTAAGAGGGGTACAAAGTTAATTGTCTCAAAATTTGTTATTTTAAGAGATACAATGCTCTTAAAAATTGAGCGCCTGTTAATTTGGCAATATCAATAGATTTGTACCGATGTTACTAATTTTTAAGTCGTTTTTTTTACTGTTAATTATTCATTGTATAAATTGATAATTATTCATTGGTTATTGACGTTCTTAACCTAATGTTGTACAATGAATTCCGTATACCAAGATTAACAATTAGTTGAAGTCTACTTAGTATTGGTCTTAGACCATAATTATTATTTGGAGTTGAGTAGACTGATGTCTTTTTGGTAGGTTGTAACTTGGTAGATTGTACTCTCAATTTCGACTTTAATTTAATTTAAAACTTTTTTCATGTTAATAATATTAACGTTATTAGTGTAGGTAAAATTCCTCATAACAAAATGATGTCAATCAATTTAAAAAACCGACTTCACAAAATTAGAATAAAATGGGCGAATTCGGTTACTTGGATAATCATATTGTCATCCAGGTAATAAAAAAAATCCAGTTATTTTGATTTAAAAGCCAAACTACTGAACTGAGTTTGATGAAATTTCTATGGAACAAAAATTTACAAAATAGGAAATATATAAAACTCATATAATTATAAAACCCAAAAACTCTTTTGAAATCGGTCAACTGTTGGCGGAGAAATCGGGAACATACATAAAAAATATAGTGGTACATAGAACCTCCTCCTTTTTTGAAGTCGGTAAAAAAAAGTTAAAGGTTTGTTCGAAGAACTAAAAATATCGCGGCCGTTTTAAAATAAATCTGTTAAACAAAAACTTTTATAACTTTCCTTAGTCTAGTTCTGTCGTATATCTACATTAATATATTATATCTGTATTATAATTTAGAAATCAGAAATCAGAAAAGTTTATTTTACATCTCTCATATTCGGTAAGTAGGTCCTTATTACCCCCCAAATGGGGCTTGTAGGTGACCAATTAGCGCTCTAGGGTAAAATTGTAGCTAGAAAAGCCCTAGGGCGGTAAGTAATTAAAAAAAAACTTCACTCTTTAAAAAAGTTCGCGTACATCTAACCATCATACTGGCAATAGACATCATGCATTCAGCCCAATGACAAAAGAGGTCGCTTCGCTATTCAGCCTTGTCTTCTATGAGTATAATAGTCATAGTCATCAATTTGAAATATCGAACGGCGAAGCACAATTTCGTTTTTGAAAAAAAAAATATTTAAAAAATGATGAAAAAAGGCAGGAATAGCGAAGCGACCTCTTTTGTCATTGGGCTGAATGGTGAATAACGGAAACTATTCAGCTTTCAAAAAATGAAACATCTTTCTCAAGAGATGATCCGCAACCATCAACTTCTGCTGAAGAAAGCTTCATCCCGTCAGATTTTGTCCATTATCAACAAATATTACAATCTCAAACTATTAACATACCCAAAAACCACCTGTCATTTCACTATAAATTTTAACTAATAAAATGTTTTATTCTTGTAATGCCGGTTTTTTTCTACTTACCTCACAATCGAGATGTAAAGCAGAGTAGTTAGCTCGGGTGTAAGCATCAATTGCACCCTCGAACTATAGGCACCCTCGCTGCGCTCGTGCGCTTAAATATCTCGGGCTGCAATTGATGCCTTACAGCCCTTGGCTACTAATCTACTATTAGTGTTTAGACAGTGTCTGGTCGAATTCCTTTCTCTTTTTATTTCATTTATTGTTTTCTATTGGCGATTATAAAACAACACAAAATGGACGTAAGTTAAGTAAGCATAATTACGTCAATGCCATAAATTTGAATTGCAGACACGCAATATATCGTGGAGCGTAGATACGCCATTTTTTCAACACCCGAGTTGGAAAAGACCTAAGCCTAAGTTACTTAGTAAATATTGTGTATTTTGTTTTTGTGTTTTAGCTAGCAATATTTAACCTAAACAAACTCGCATACAAACATTGTTAGCTTGTAAAAAGTAAAACCGCGGAAAATACTAGAAAATCGCGCGTAAAACTACGGGCGTAATATTATAAAGATATACGTTAAATAAGACCTCTATTTCCATTTACCATTTTGTAAGAGGACTTGTTATATTGTCTTTATGCCTCACCAAAACTCTATCAAATTGCCGATCTTAAAAGCAAAATGGTCACGATCGTGCAATTATTTCCGTCATATTGCTTCGCTAGGTGAAGGTCGGCTTACGTCAGCCTTATTCGGTTTATGTCTCACTATGTGGCTTAACTGACGATAGCTTTGTTTGAATTGTCTAGTTACATGTGGAGAGGTATAATCGGGGTGAATGGTAGTCACTATAGTTTCATTAAAACGCTTCTTGATTACGGCCTATAATATACTTTTTTTTGACCATCAATTGATCTACGTTTGGCCACTAACACTTGATGGGAAGCGATGGTGTGGCCAAAGATAGAGCAAGTTGGATGTGAAAGTTATTCACGTCATTGTCATCAGCCCGCAGTAAACCTCTGGGTGTGGTATATAAATTTTTGCTTCCCACGTTACGATCACGTCCAGCCAGGTTTCGATCCACCTTATTCTCATTTGGCCTAGAATGGCCTAGATTGCCAATACAGTCTGGGCCACTCGATAACTGTAGGTCTATATATTTTACTATTCAATTCGAAAATCCGCAAAGGAAAACATTTAGGTTCTGTTTTGAAGTCATTTAATGATCAATCATTTTAGTATAGTCATCATTTTTGTATCCTTTTCAGCGCGCCATCTTTTCCGACCTTACATTGTCTTGCCTTCTCATAAGCCGAGAGAACGAGACAAAATTTAATGTAATGTAAATATTATAAGGATGTTTTTGTTTTTATGGTAACCCACCTGATCCAGACTCGTCCATCACTTTCCTGTGGCGTTCGATATCACCATTCTGTGATATGTGTGCTTTTGTTATTACGTTTTGTAACAATAAGAAAATGTAATAGCTCTTTCTCAGGTTAAAGTGGTCTGATTTTTACCACACAAGTTATCTCAACTTAGATGAAGACATTGTCGGTTACGCTTGAAATTGAATAAAACCACAATTTATGGTTACGATCTCTAAACAAAAAGCGTTAAGTTTATGTTAGCTTTTCTCTAGCAAAAGTATTTTGCAGCGAAAGTGCAATTTACTGGACCATTAGAAAGCAGACTTTGCAAACATGATCGGGTATAGAGATGATTGGATAAACATTACAGAAATCTGTAACATTAGTTTTATGACTTTGCTGTTTTTTGAACGCAATGTTCTCTAGATATAAAGCAAATAACTTTTTATAGATGTATCATAAGTGGGTACTTACTGTTAAGCTTTATAAGTGTTTTCTAAGTGAACCCTCCGAGATTCCTTTATTCGTCATCATAATGCCCTACTCCTTGAAGACTTGACCTGACCCCAAATTTCATCAAAATCGGTATAGGCGTTTTGTCTTGGAAAGATAACAAACAGACAAGGACGGACAGAGTGAAGATGTGCTTCGCGTCATCAAGTATCCGATCGATGCTTGCATCGCGTCATTTTCCTGTATAACCGCCCTTAATAAAGTCAGTTATAATATAAACATTTTGTGTATCGAAAAGCTACTACATCAATGAAATTACTTACTAGGCTAGTAATTAACATATTATTATAACATTAGGCTAGATTATAATTACATTAAGGGGCACCATTGACAAGTACACCTTCAGAAAAAATATTATGGGTTTGTATTTGTGGTCTAGCCTAATGTTATATGTTAATTACTAGCCTAGTAAGTAATTTCATTCTTTATGCTGTTACAAAAACTAAGAATGTTTTCAATGAGTAATTTCTTATTGTGTTTATTAAGAGAACGACACTTTGTTCTTGTTTTGTTGTTTGTTTGTTGTCTTTATTGTTTGTCATTTGTTTGTTTATTGTTGCTCCGGCTTTTTGGAGATTGATGGGCAGGTCTATGTCCAGCAGTGGACGTCCTATGGCTGAAATGATGATGATGACTTTGTTCACGAGTTCTTTAGAGGTAGCACTTAACACTTGCACTTTGTTTTTCACTGCACTAACTCAAATGGTTTTCTTCTTTTAAATTTTCTAACAATGTTTGTTTGGCTAAGAAGCTGGATGGCTTCGACATTCACATGTGATGAGGTCTGCTGTCGTGAGCTTCGGCATACTTGTGAATTACATTTTCAACGTTCTCTCCTGAATAATAATATGAAAATTGAGCAACCAGGTATTTATAAGAAAAACTATACTGACAAAATTCGCTACAATCATTCAATTAAAGAGCTAAGCGTTTGTTACCTTGAGTTGCATTTGGTTACCTAAGCAGGAGCAAGAAATTCAAAGAATAAACTTACTCCCACAAAACTGGTGCGATTGGAAACTTTTCAAGCGGAAACCCTTAAAATAAAGTGCTTCGATGCACTCAGTTTTTTTATCGCATTTTGTCTCAAATTATGTAAATAACAGATACACAAATGTGGCGAAAGAATTCAAAATTATTTATTCAAGTAATGTAGATCCATGTTGTTACTGATTCTAACTCAAGCTGGGTTTTGGAAACCCCGTGTCTTGGTAGTAGTTTTTATTTAATAAAAACACTATAACAGATAGACTAAAGCGATGCTATAACAACTATAATAAAATTTAAACTATTCTAATTAGATATCAAAAACAAATTTTACATGTATATATGTAAAATATGTTATATATATATATATATATATATATATATATATATATATAACATATTTTACATATATACATGTATATATATATATATTTTAAGTTCCTTCCATATTTCATATGCTAAGGTTGTGTAAATTCATTGTTACAGTTCTATTTAACTTATCGTAATCATCTTCATTAGCCAGAAGACGTCCACTGCTAAACATAGGCCTCCCCTTTCATTATTTCCTTATTTACATTAGTTTTGTACTAAATATTTAATTACTGATCAATGTCATCAAATATGTAAAAGCCAAAATATTTGTGTACTAGCTGTTGCCCGCGGCTTCGCTCGCGTAGTATAAAAATCAACTTAAGGCCCTTCCCGCCGTTTCAGTCCGTCGGTCCATCCTGCAATCCACTCTACTCCCGTCTCGGTAATTCCACCCCAGACCCAAATCTGTCCCGTAATATTTGTGTATAATAAATATCAAATTAAAAATATTGTGCGAATGAAACCTCTTTGAAGTTTCTCATAAAAATATTGATTGGGTTTGTGCAAAGGAAAAGTATTTTTTGGGCAATTAAATCTGATTTGTGCGCATTGTAAACTTTTAATTCTGATTTATAACACTTTTATACTAGCAGCGCTTCACGGTTTCCCCCCTTTATCCTATAGAAAACATATTTTTTTCCTGCTAAAACTCAAATCTCTATTAATCCAAGGTATATGCTACCTCCATACCAAATTTCATTCAAATCCATTCAGCCGTTACGGAGCTGAGTGCAGACAAACATACATACTAACACATTTACAATATTAGTGTTATTTTATTACGTAAACCTGACCTAAAGGTGGAAGCTTTTCGCCATACGATAAGTTGGCACAGTCTCAACCTCTTTCAATAACTAGGGCTTGGTGTTTTAGAGTATTCGCTACGAGTACCGATAGTATAACTTTGATTAGTATCGAAAGTATTCGTCTGAAATTATTTAATACTTAGTATCTGATATCGGTTTATAATTAATTTAGTTAGTCCATATGTTTTAGTAATTCACCGACGAATTTTTATTGCAAAATTGACTAAAAACAATTTTTAGTAACAAAATCTTTATATTATGAATGACAATAAGAAGGTAAAGTTTTAATGATATAAAGCAATACAATTATAAGTATAGGAACCTAGAGTTCATCGTTTTATTTACATTACACGGGAATTACTCACATAAGATTAGGCCGGTTACTCCGACTATAGTTTCAACCGCATTCGGCGATCTTTATCAAGGTGAATGCTAGAGTTCATCGCTTCTAAAATTAATTGTACGTAATTATTTACGAATACTAATCATCCCTTTAATCATTAAGAAATTACAGGATGACCAGGAATCATTATTTATAATTAGATATCTATTTAAAATATACCCCCAAAATTCGGTAACTAGTACTGGGGTCTCTAAAACATAGTATCGATACTTTTGGATACCTACTTTTAATATTACATCAGATACTTATTGGAGTCTCGAATGTATCTTTCAAGCCCTACCTCTCTATATAACGAGTAATGTTTACTTCTACCCGCTGAAATATTGGAACGCCTGCACGTGACCAGCATTTTCAATTTGAATACATAGTGACACAGCCTAATAAATTCTACTTAGAAAAAGTTAACAAAGGGATTGAATTGAAAAATAGTAACAAACAATTAAATTTAACTGTGTACAGTCTGTATCAATGACCATATAACACTATTACATATTACAGAAATATAAGGAAACATATTTATGTAGGTCAAATTATGAGATCACGATAAACCTGTGTTTAATGGGTTTATAAAAAATTAATTATTATAAAACCAGGATAATTTGAATACTGATTGCTATAATGATTCATTATAAATATAAAAGCTTTGCTAAACAAAATTTACAACAAACTTGATTTAATACAAAAACTGGGGTAAAAACGTGATTTAACTACTTGGCAGCGTTTCATGGCACGTTTTGTTTTTGGTACAATTTCCTCTGAGACACAATCATTCATCTACGTCCATTAAACCGAAGCTCCTCAAAACAATTCTTTAAGAATAAGGGCCACTGCCACTACTGGCTTCTCGAGTAGGGTCTCAGTTTTTCTCTAAATTGCTGAGGTCAGTCGTTTTTACCTCAACCTTATAAATATTAATGAAATTCACGCCTTTCGCAAGGCTTCAAGACTTATGAGGGTCAATAGATTTATTTTGGGTTAAAGTTTGCGCAAGCGAAAACTGTGTAAAGCGCCATCTACTCGTCGATAAGGTTAATTTGCTGACAGAGGTCGGTGACGTTACTGCTATCGGAAGTCTTTGTGCAAAAAGGCCCGGATTATCCGATTTCATTGATATTCATGAAATGGAAAAGAAAACTTATTAATATTTGAAAGCAAATTCGTGTCAGGGGTTACGTTGTTGATAAATCTTTAAAATCTAAATCTGGTAACTGCTGCCAAAAGTTTTTCATTGACGAAATCGCTAGAGAAATATATTCGGCGTGAATGAAACGCGTTTAAAAACATCTCGTATTATATTTATGACATGGTTTCAAGGAAAAATTGTTCTTTATATTCTGTTCGGGCCCGGTGTTCAAAACAAACATTAAATTGTTCTAGAGTAGGCACAAAATATCTCACGTCAATACAGAGATAAATACCATACAAATCATAAACGCCGAAAACTTTCTGTAGAACAAAATCAACCATTAAGATAAAAATCACCATCTTATTAATCATCTCGCGTTAAAGAAAGTACGAAATTCGGCACTTTCTTTTAACAAACAGTTGCCTTTTTGTTCGCATTCCTAACCGAGCTCTCAAGAGGTCATTTTGTTCAAGCCATTGTTATTTCCAACGTCTTTTGTTTCAAATAACGTCCGTGGTTGGACTTTCCTCCATTCATTAACTTTTCTACCGTGGACAAGTGGAAATCCGTATGTAGCCTTTGGTTTACACTCTTTACTTCATACCGGACTGCTCGCTTGAAAATGTTTCCTATCTTATAAATATAGGGTTGATAATTGTATGCGGGTATTTTTCAATGATTGTAGGATTGCTTAGATAGGGGAGATAATGAGAACGAGCTCCTTTTTACGTCTATGATGAAACTGGATCGTATTGTGTTGGCTCTTAGCAATCTTGTTCATTCATTCTGAGGTTAAAGTGAAAATGGAAATTTAATAAAACGTAATATTCGTCTTGTTTTTCATATACAACAGAATTTTCCACGACACAGGAAATAAAGTTATATGATTGTTTACGGGGGACTGCGCCGAAATATTGGGAGCTCCTTCCACAACCTTACCACGGTAAATATCCCGTTAATAATCATATAACTTTAGTGAACAACCGTGATAGTTTAAAACAGTGGTTGACACAGGAAATGTTATAGGAGTATTACGTAGTATCAATAAATATGAATGAAATCACGCATTGAAGATACGCCATTCAATATTGTTATCATATCAAAAGCTTTGTAACATTGAACTGTCATTTACATTTTAATATTGAAGAAATAGTGCTTAAATTAGATTGCTTATTATGCTGTAAGGAGTCATTGACCTGATAACCTTTGCAAGAACTTTTTGCAATCACAGTCCGAATGCACCCGTACGATGCGACGCGCGATGGCCATATTTTGTTTTCATCAACGGTGTGAGAACATTTTAGACTTATCAACTTTAGACAGGTCTGAAAGCTGTCTAATAGAAGCACAATGTCTATATGCAAATGTTCCCTTTATCACACCTATTTTCCTGGTACTAGAGCGCTATCGGTCGAGTACGTACGGTAGTGGTAACACTGTTTTCGTGCCATTTTCCTTTGTCAATTCACGACGCGCGTACGTTTGTCAATTTAAAAAGTTTTAATAGCAATTCTATCATTATTTTTTCAATTGCAAGGTTGATATTTTTTTGTTGTTTTAGTATTTACAATGGGATAGAACTCATTGGCTAGAGACGAAAGTGTCAAATAAGTGTAAGAAACCAGTGCAGTGAGAAAATGTATATCCAACCTCGAAGAAAATCTTTGAGCATTTGGATAGAAAAGATCTCGAAGAGAAGAGGCTCGAAAGAGACGAATGGCTCGCCGGTTGGGTCCCCTCTGTCCGATGAGGTAATATTTTTTGATATTATAATATATCGGGAATGTAATTTAATATTTGCATCAATTATCATAACTTTTGTAGACTTTGCAGCTGAAACTTTATTATGAACGTGAACGCTGTACAAAGTTCAACACATATAAACATTTCAACGATTTCGAATAATACCTGTGACGTACTTCTATGTTATGAAATATTAAATAACTGAAAATAGGTAATTGTCTAGGGCGAAAGATTTCTAGCAGGTAACTAATATTCTTGTTAAGTCTATTTTCATCTCCTATGCTTTTATTATGTACCTTCAATGTGGTGTTAATTCTCAAACAAGATTGGATGTACAGTTTAATGTTTAGTTTAGAGCACCGTATTTAAAATAAATTCGACTTCTAGAGTATCAATGATGGCTGCGGCGGGTAATTTCCTATGCAAATTCTTAACAGTTATAATCATCCATCAATGGCTGGTTTAACGGCCGGTATTAACTTACATCTGGATTGCCTCCAATGATGTAAGTTAATAGAGAAACTTTATCAGCCCCGATGTAAATATAAATGCGTAAAAGCGTCGCTCCAGCCGTCCTTGAAAATTGCGCCAATGTTATCGGTAACTGATTACGAGAATGATTTTGGCTTTATCATGTTACGAAGTACCCTCGTGCATTGATCAGATAGGTAAAAACCGGGGTCTTCATTGTGTATGTTCCTTCCTACCTTATCCGCAGTACCTGTGAATATAATGTGCGATATGAACGTCAATTCATTCTTTAGTTTGATTCCTATCTTATTTATCTTCTTTGCTCTCTCGATAGAAGTTCATGCTAGTTAGTTTACCACTGTGCTTTCCCTTACTAACTCTTCATTCATCTTTCAGGTCATCTCTACCCGTCCCATCCATCCCTTCTTTTCTATTTGATTCCTTATATTATTTCTCTAACCTACCGTTTCTTATTGCATCCAAATCTTCCGTATAATGAAGATTTCACGGAAACTTGACAGTGAACAAACGTGAAACGTGATCTAAAAAAAGCTCTACCAAGCTTACTTTTTCTAGAAGTTGACATCCGACACTAAATACTTTATTATATTCTTTGTTTTTATATGATATCTTTTGTTCGTAGCTAGAAATGTCCGAGTTAAATCACTAGGCTTCACAGAAGAGTATTTTATGACCTTGTCATTTTGCCATCATGCCATTTTTTTACCATCAGGTACATACATTTACGTCCATGTCATTTTACCACCATAATCATTTTGTGACCATCATAGTGTATAATCTTACGACCTTGTCACCTTGACAGCATATCATTTTGTGACCATCATGTAATTTTACGACCGTATCATTTTGCCTCCATCTCTTTTTGTGACCATCTTGTAATTTTACGACCTTGCCATTTTACTATCATATCATTCGTGACTAATGTTGTAAATTTACGATCTTGTCAATTTACATTTTGTGACGCGTCGTGTAATTTTACAACCTTGTCACTACCAAATAATTCAAAGTGGTATTAAGAGTCGGATAGAGTTTTTTAAGTTGTTTTTCTAGAATTTATTTACACAAATCTTCTAATGTAAGTTAGTCGATATAGTTATCAATCCAAGGGACACTTTGTTTACTAATAGCTCGCCTTGGCAATCGTTACAGCCATCAGCCTCGTTCCCTGCGCCCGCGCGCCGCTTGGCACCAGCTTCAAAAATAAATATATTTATCAAGGAAGTTATTCATAATAATAATATTCGTTACTATTAATGCCGTCATTCAGAAAATGAAAATGATGTGGTGTTTAATTTTTCATTTTGCACGTCGTGAGGAACTAAAATAAATTGCTCTACCGCATCATAATCATCGGCGGGCTGTTTGTTTTAATTTTTAAAATGATGACAGAATGTTCTAGTAGATTTTGTTTTTATAAAAGTTATGGTGAAAAATGTTTCTTTAGTGTTGGGAATAGAAATACCAAAATGTAACAGATATTAGAAAAATAAATAAATACATAATTCTTGTTTTTAACGCATTTCAAAATAAAACCCGAGTCCATTATTTTTATGATACCCACAATTTGGGTCAATTTCATTTTATTGACCGAGTGAAGCGAAAGTTTCAGCGTCTACGGATATAATCAAATGCATAATTATGAAACTATTAGCTGACCTGACAGACGTTGTCCTGCCATAAATCGTCGTTAATTTTTCAGAAAATTTCCTGTTTTCTTAATGTTTCTTTCCGTAAGAACCTATAGTATTAGAAAACTTAAAAAATAATGATGAATAAAATCGGTAAAGTCGTTCTCAGTTCATGGCGTGAACAAGATGAATAAGGATTCTTTTATATATATATACTAGCGACCCACCCCGGCTCTGCACGGCTGTAAGCTCGGCCTTTGGCCTCCTTAATATGACCCGCCCCAGGCACGCAAAATTTCATCAAAATTGGTCCAGCCGTTTTTAAATGTAAGAACCTTCTAAGAAGTATTAGAAATCCTTTAAAAAAGATGAATGAAATCGGTATAGCCGTTCTCAAGTTATAGCTTGACCAGGAGAAATAGGGGTTCATTTTTATATATACAATACGATACAATATATCTTTATTACACACCGAAAAATACAAATGAAACTTAAACTAAAATAAAAAATAAATAAATGGCAGTATAATGGGCGGCCTTATCGCCCATATTAGAGCGATTTCTTCCTTCTTTATGAAGATCATCATCATCATCAGCCAAAAGACTTCAACTGCTGAACATAGGCCTCCCCCTTTAACCTACACACTGAACGACATCCTGCCATCTGCATCAACTGGATGCCCGCGACTCTCACAATGTCGTCGGTCCATCTAGTGAGAGGCCTACCTACGCTGCGTCTTTCGGTTCGCGGTCTCCACTCAAGAACGTTTCTTCCCCATCGGTTAACAGTTCTTCGAGCGATGTGGCCTGCCCATTGCCACTTCAACTTGCAGTTTTTAATAGTTATGTCGGTGACTCTGGTTCTTTGGCTAATATCTACGTTTCGGATGAAACTTTATGAAGATATGATGCCTTAATTAAAAGTAAAGAAGCATTTCACATCTACCTTTCGTTAAACGCCGGATGTACATACAGTAAGGCATGTCTTGCGAAAACCGGTCGTGTTCCGGCGCTTATCGCGTCCTAAATATGTACAAACAGTGTCGCAAATAACCTGAAAAACTACGAACTTGAATGTAAAGTACGTGTCGCGTGTCACAATGTCACACTAGACTTTGAATAATGTTGTCGGTAACAAACATGGTATTTATTCATGCGAGGACAATTGAATTTCATATTATTTATTGGCTTATAAATCTTTGTAAGGATCAGACTATTGGAACTTTTTTGGAACTTGGACTATTGGTTTCAAACTCGGTTTTGAGCTGAGCACCCTGGCTTCTTTGGTGAGCAGTCGTTACTACCAGAGTAGTAGTGTCGTACTAGAGAGCAGGTGGGCTTTTGTCTTGCTCTCTAATTAGCTGAGGAAGCGAGACAAAGATCAATGTAAGATTATTATAGGAATGTTTTTGAGATTGTGGTAGCCCACCTGTTCGTTGTAGTTTATACAGAACAATGCTATGTAGTAGATGGTGCTAACTTTTCAAGCGAGCGAGCGATGGTGTGATGGCTGTGCGATAGCATGTGCGTTTTACAATCTGATGGCACCTAGTTCGATCCTCGGCCTTGAACAATGACATTAGTTTGAATGAATTTAGTACCTTATCAATTATGTGCATTTTCGATGCCATCACTCAAAACCGGTGAAGGAAAAGGTCGTGAGGAAACCGTCCAAAAACCTCAAAAGTTCAAAGACATTGTCTGATGTGTTCAAACCACACTTATACTCGATCTAATATTTTTTGCTGTGACAGGTAGATTGCTTTGTAAAATGAACATTGAATGAAACTGTATATAACTTTTGATCACTTTTGTTAGATATTTAAGCGTAACTTAAGATTGTAGCTAGTACCCGATTTACAACAGTGCAATATTTAAAATAAAAAATAAAAAACATTTGTCTACTTACATGAAATTTTATTGGAAATGACAAATTATAATACGCGGTGTTTGTGATATCTGCAATATTATGGTAGAACATTTTAAGCTCTGAAACTTTGCAAAAATTATGAACTTGTGTGAAATGAACACTGAATTATTTACATAGCGATAAATACTCATAGGCAATTTTAAACATGCTTGTTGAAATTTGCTGTAATATTTTACAGGCAAGATGGAAAATTTCGCATAAATAAATTGTAACAAATTTAGAAATACACGTTTCTGTATTGCTTTACGTTGAGTGCTGAGTAAAGCTTATTTCTGAAAAGTTTATAAATTAAATCAATGAAAGCGGAATTTTTTAAACAATGGGAATGGCTTTTATTTACTGGCTGTTGATGATCCTCACTCATAGGTTTTTATTTTGATTGTAAGGTAGGCTTGCGCTTGGCCGCCAACTCGCTTGATGTTAAGCTATGATGCGGTGTACGATGGAGCACGCTTGCCTAGAAGAAACCGATTCACTCGTGATTTGAAGACACCCAGATTGTAACTATCGGGGAACACCCATTCAGGCAGCGCATTCCACATACTAGCCGTTCGTACAATAAAAGTGGAATCAAAGCGCTTCGTACGGGTTTTCGGAATGTCAACTATAAAGCGGTGTCGATTTAAAAACACGAAAAAAATAGGACAGGTTAAAAAAACAACAACAAAATGTTACAGAATTGTTATGATTTCCCTTTTTCACGCCTGTAGTTCCCAAAACATAGCTAAATGTAAATCCACTGTTAACATAGAACGTAATTCGTAAAAGTGCGATCGATAGACTGAGTAACGCGGGTTCATCGCCACTAAACCAAACCTCTGAAGTATTACAAGGTCGCGCGACCTTCGGACTTTTAGTACTGATAGGGTTGCCATTAACTTTACACATGCTAAATGTTAGATGTTAGACATAGATTAAAAAAAAAATATTGAATTCGAGTTTTTTAGATTTTTTGCGTTTTCTGAGAAAATTTACAATGTAAATGTATTTTTACACCATCAGAAAGTAGAGATTTCAACGAAGAAAAAGCCCACCGACTTTTTGAAAAAAGCTGATATTTTGACGCGAGAATTTTCGATTGAACATTAGGGTGCTATTTTGTTATTAAGTCAAAATAAAGTGAAAAAATAAATATTTTAAATCAAATAAATTACAGTGTATTTAGGACATAAAAAGGCAAGTTTTCACCCTGTTTTTTAAACCAAAAACTTGGTTATTTGAATTTTTCACATAAATTTTGAGATTATGTGAAAAAAAAAAATACAAAGATTGTAGATCTTTTTATTACCTACAACTTTACTTTTACGCCATTTAACGTTTTGCCATGGGACTTGTAGTTTTGCCGGAAATGGAGAGAAACCATTTTTTACCCTTAAACACCCACCCCCTTCCACTTTCCGAACTCAGATCGCCCGTAATTTATTTATCCTTTCATTTTTATCATAGATAGAAAGATAGAAAACTCTTTATTGTTCACACCAAAAATTACATACGTACATAGTAGGTAACATAAAAACAACTTTAAAACTAGTGAAACAATTGGCGGCCTTATCGCTATAAGCAATCTCTTCCAGGCAACCTTATCTTATTCCCCTCCTTTTCTAATGGGTTTCATCTTACTGTTTTTTTTTTTGGTTTCAAAAATTATCGACTCTGGTCTAATATTGTCCAATTACCCTTCTTTTCACGACGTTCCAATATAGTCAGCTATTTTCAACTATTCCGAAACATAACAGTAACCAAAATCATTTTCCGGGTAGAAATGTCGAGTATCAGGAAAACGCGAAAATACCGCTGGTGACCCTACCCATAGTATACAGGGTGAGTCTAATCCTTGCGTTTACATACCTATTGGTTTTGTTAATATGGAACCGTTACAGTGACATCATTGGGACAAAGAGACTTGCTCACCTTGTATAGTCGACACGTGATTAGATAGTTCGAGAAAATTGTTGTTGTTTCAAAGTTATTATTGAACAGGGGCCTTACGCCTACCTGTTATAAGCCATTCAGTTTAGGTGATTGCGAAAAGTTGCGCGACCCCAAACCGTATCTCGGCGCATTAAGGTTAGAGTTCGCGTGATTTCGCTAACTGCGCGTATTCGAGCCCGCGGTTAAAGTTAGGCGTAAGGCCCCTGGGTAGTCTCAATTCTCAATTGACTTGTGATTCTGGTTTAATTGTATTTCTACTTCTATAGAATAAATAGTTGTGATGTTAACCGATGATTGTGGTCCACTATGGAGCACGCTTGCTTAGAAGAAACCAATTCACTCGTGATTTGAAGACACCCAGATTGTAACGATTGGGGAACACCCATCCAGGCAGTGCATTTCACAGACTAGCAGTTCGCACAGTAAAAGTGGAATCAAAGCGCTTCGTATGGGTTTTCGGAATATCAACCATGAAGCGGCGTCTATTTTTCGTGCCCACTCTGGTACTCCGATAGAAAAAGGGGCAGGAAAACAATTGAACACATTAGTAGGCCCGCCTGTATACGAATTTACTATAGTATACTTTGATCCGATTGGCTAACTCTCTTTTCATAGTAGTTTTTAAACTTATACAGTTTCATAGGTGCGACCAAAACGTTTTCAGTGCTTCTCAAAATAAAATAAAAACAACCCTCTAAAACAATAAAACGGTCCAAGGCAATAAAAATTTACGTGCATCATTAACAGCTGTAACTTATACCATCAAGTTACGTGTTTATTCCCTACGGGACAGAAGTTATAACGTAAACCCCTAATAAAGTGGTTACTTTCTCTTTCCATTGCGTGTGAGTGAGGCCGACTGTTAATTTTAAATGACGCACATATTGCTTTGTCAACATAATTTGGGAACTTTAACGATTCTGTTCATTTAAGAAGAAGTTATAACTAAACAATAGTAGGAGTGTTTATTGTAGAGTACTGTGTACTTTTTTATGTTTTGTAAAGAAGGTTGCTGTCATTTAATGTGTATCTTTGTTATTTGACGCAAGGTGTCGCTATGAGAGTAAGCGAGCTGTTTAAATTGAAATAATAATAAATAAATATCTGGGACATTATTGCACACATGGTCTTCTGACCTCAAACTAACCAGAGCTTGTAATATGGCTGCCAGAGACTGATATACATACATATATATTTTTAAATACATACTTAAATAGGTATTAACACCCAGAACAAACACAAATGTTCATCACACAAATGTTTGTCCCCAAGCGTAGAAGGCAGGTTCACTACCAACTAAGCTAACGGGCTGTCAGAAACAAAGAACCAAAACTTAACTTAACTAAAAAATAAGCAACAGTTTTTTTAAATTATGTAAGTATAAAATGTTCTAACAGAAACAATTTGCCTGTATTAGTGTCAAAAAAGGTTTTATAGTAATTGTAAAACTTGAAATGTTTGATCATCTACATAGAGGGCACTGCTGAAAACGGAACATAGAACATTTTAATGATATTTTATCTAAAACATGAACATGTCTGAATAAGATTGTCTATATATTTATCTCCACAACACAAAACCGCACAGCACAGATCACAATGGCTTCAAAATTCAACGATAACATAATACTGGCCATATGTTTTATTGTATTCGGTTGCCAACGACTGTTGCGTGCACGCAGGTGTTGTAACAGCTGTCATTTGCCATGCGATAAGCGATAGAAGAGCGGAAAAGGTTTGGAACACATTTTGAAATTCCCTGAATAAAAGGTTAACAAAACTGCGGCCTTATTACGTGACTTTTCTGGCTGACTTACACTTTAAATAATTAATAATATAAAAAAAACTCAAAATGACAGAACTGGACTAAATTGAAATGGAACCACACGGGAAGCACCAGCTTTCAAATAAATAAAAAAGAATCATCAAAATCGTTTCACTCGGTCGAAAGTACTGAGGTAACAAACATTTAAAAAAAATGAATTGAGAACCTCCTCCTTTTTGGAAGTTAGTTGAAAAATTAAATGCAATAGGTGGCAAACTTGCTAATGAGCCGCCGGATGGTAAGCGATCACCGTTGCCTTTGAGTACCTGTAACACCAGGGGCATCACAGATACCTTGCCGACCTTTAACAACAGCTATTAACAGCCTTTTTGAAGAACCCCATGTTATAGTTACTCGGTAATGCAGCAGAAGTTCATTCCACATATTGCAGGTGTGAATAAAAAAAGATAGCGTATAACGCACAGTGTGTTATTTCCATAGATGTCTGATATGTGGATGAGTTTTCAGGCGGTGGGGGCTAGTGCAATTCTAAAAC
Organism: Agriopis leucophaearia; assembly: GCA_949125355.1. Taxonomy (NCBI): domain Eukaryota; kingdom Metazoa; phylum Arthropoda; class Insecta; order Lepidoptera; family Geometridae; genus Agriopis; species Agriopis leucophaearia. The sequence continues at coordinate 9,230,933 of OX421276.1, read as the reverse complement.
TGCGACGCCGGCATCACATTTAACGACAGTTCTTGAGAACGCTCCCGTTCTCAAGAACTCTCGTTAAATGTGAAATTGTAAATGCGATAAAAGATACAGAAAGTCGTCGAGAATTGAGAACGTCTCTGCACATGCTGAGCGGCTCTAGGTGTTCAGTGAAATATTTTTGTTTTATGTTATACCTACTAGCTGCGCCGCGTGTTTACCCTCGATAATAGTACCTAGCCTAAGTTACTCCTTATAACATCAGCTATCTGCCAGTGAAAGTCTCTTCAAAATCGAGCCACCCCTTTTGGAGTCCATATCGATTTCGATGACGGCGACACATAATTATTATTTTCTAGTAAGGTGTTCCTATCATGAGCGCTAATATGGCTTGCTAGGCCAAACTTAGTCTTAAAGACCCGATCGCAAACTGTGCAGTAGAGCAACTGAGCATTTTATTTGGAGTCCATAAGGAACATACATAGTTTCATCAATTTTTATATAAATAGATTAGCAATAGATATAAAAAATATGTATATTTATAGCTTGACAAAGGGCACGGACCCCGTAGTCCGTGGACCTGTAATAAAAACTATTAAATAAAAGCTAGCTTCCAAAAATAAAAACCCGCATTTAAATTGTTTTAATCATTAAAAGAAAATGCTACAGACATATACAACCTTCTTATACCACAAAATATATCTTCCCAGTTCCGTTGTGTGCACAAGAAGGGTTGGTAACAATTCATAACAATTAGACATTAATTCGTAATGGTGGAAATTATCGTAACTTTTAATTTAGTTGAATTATGTCAGTCATAAAATGCTATTTAATTTACAATCACAATGTTCTAAACTCGGTCAAAGTCATTATTTGCTCTGACAGCTTCAATGAAATTGTAAATAGCTGAATAAAAAAATTCTTTTAGTATTTCACTGAAGCATACCGTGGCTTTAGAAAACTATTTGCAGTGCCAGTTTCATTACTTACTTCATAATCTATACATCTATCTATATCTATACAATATAATAAAAACGTAGATATAAAAAAATCTGTAATTGCGAGATATAAAAAAATTAAAATCTGAAGTAAGCAGCTGAACACGTTAAGACAGCTTTTAGAATTGTTGTCTGTTTGTTAGTGCATGCACATCACCTAAACCCCTAGACGGATTTAAATGCGGTTTTCATGAATGTGCTTAGCTGGGACCAGATTGAAGTACAGGCAATGTTATTTTTCAAAAGGGCCGGATTAAGGGAGAAAAAAGACGTTGAAAGTTTAAATGAAAATCTACGCGTACGAAGTCGCGGTCAATAGCACTAGTTTGTAATAAATGACAAGTAAAACAAATGAGCATAACCCCAGATCAGACAAGCAAGGGAGATATGCCTTAGTACAATTATCGTTCGTGTACAAATATCTTTATTTTTTTAATACATTTTCTTCACTATAACCGCTAAACCACTTAACGCCAAAATTTTAAGTACAACTCACTTACACATATTTCACACACACTAAGAAACTGACAGCGACATTAACTAATTGTCCACATGTTAAAAAAAGTGGCAAGGTTGTCTGCAGGGTGAGTAGAGGCATTCAGACTCATTTAGACTGGATGTGTTCGCACCCGCCATGCTATCTTACCATATCTCCCTTGTTCGAATGATCTGAGATCACAACTATCAATCGACTACTTACTTCCTGTAATTAACCAGCGATTGTATGTTAATAATTAATTAACAGAAAAAGTTCATTTAATACAACGGCATTAATTATAACTTACACAACACTGTGTCGCATGCAATAATGTTTTATACGGAAAAATAAAATCTAGTATATAGCACATTGATTTACAAAAATATGGATGTTGGGTCTAGGTCAAAATTTACGAAAGAGTCCCGAGCTAACTTATATAAAGGAGAATAGGCAAATGCGGTCTAAATATCCACCGCTGACGAGACGAGAAAGGAGTACCAAGCAAAGTACCAAGCAACTCTCAATATGATGCACAATAATTGGTCAAAAGCGTGTCGAGACACGCATATGGTAGAATAGTCAAAGCCATATAATTGTAATCTCATTCATAGTTCATAAGTTCGAAAGTAAAAGAAAAATTCAAAAGAACGACGCTTGGTGGACTTAGCCAAATCGTAGCCAAATTTCAGAGATGAGTCTTAGTTAAAGTTTTTATGGTTTATTCAAAGAGAAAACTACTTCGAAAAAATACCTTTCTAAGATTATTTCACGAAAAGACCTTTGAGCTAGATACTAGACACAACTCATGTTGCGTGGTCGTTGGTGGAAATTGGACCAAATGCTGTAAAACTTTTCCCATTGTCCTTTAAACTTTCAGAAATTAATTTTGTACACGAGTTTCCTCATCTCGCACGTACTTTATTAAAGTATTATAATTTATTCAAATGCACATAATTATAACAGGTTTACGGAAATTACAATAAAAAATCACCGCGATGTGCACCGCTACAAGGTAAATGACAGTAAATGACAATCCATATTTTAATGAAGGAAAAATTTTAATACATTGGGAAAAGCCCAGCGCCCCTGAATCTCATTGTTCAGCTATTAATAATACCAATAATAGTACCATACTCGTGTTGTACCTAAACTATGAGTATAAATTATCTGTAAATAAAATCATAATAATAAAAAAAAACAAGCTTTTTAGAGTGACTTTATTTAATTTTTCGTATTCTTCTCAGCAAATCCTTTCTATTTATTTGATACCCATATCCAAATCTAAAATTGTCATCCTTTTTAACCGACTTCCAAAAAGAAGGAGGTTCTCAATTCGACTGTATATATATATATAAATTTTTATAATGTTTGTTACCTCAGAACTTTTGACTGGGTAAACCGATTTTGTTTATTTATTTATTTGAAAGCTGGTGCTTCCCTAGTAGTCCCATTTCAATTTGGTCCATTTCTATCATTTTTATGAAGTCGGTTTTTTTATATTGATAACTATTATTATCTGACATATTGAAATGAAAAGAGTCGCAGATAACCTAGAATATAATTTTAGTCCTGTCAGATTAGTTTAGTTTAGAGAATGGTACAATAGAGTTCCGCCTCTGTGACCTAAACCCATATAAGTAGGTATGCATAAATGATAGTAGATTTTCTTTCCATGCCAAGCCTCCTCAGTGCACCCGAGCTCCATAAGCTAGTATGTATCAGAATATATCAGAATTTACCAGGGATATATCGAACATGCTTATCGGCTGTCTCCTTTGCCAGTTGTAAGAGAAACGTCTGCTACAAATTTAAGACGTCCATAAAAGGATTCTTGTGTAGAAGGAAGAAACAATGTGATATTTTATAGGTAGGCTAAAATACAACTAAAATTATGTGTCTACTTAAAAATTAGAAAAAGACATTATCTATCTATCTATCTATACCTATTATATATACATATAATAAAAACGTAGAGATAAAATAAACTGTAATTGCGAGATAACAAAAAAAAACACACAGGGCGTCTTAAAATAAGCAGCTGAACACGATAGGACAGTTTTTAGAATTTTGTCTGTTTGTTTGTTTGTTTGTTTGTCCGCGCACATCTCCTAAACCACTGGACGGATTTAACTGCGGTTTTCACGAATATGCTTAGAAATTACCAGATTAAAACATAGGCTATGTTATATCATTTATTTTAATTATTTTTTATTACATAAAAGAAATTAAAAAATCAATGATTATTTTCTTCGTTACCCGAAACGTAATATGAGGATCGTCACATAGCCTCAAGCAAAGAGGTCTAAAGTAAAGAGAATTTTATTGACATAGCCATAAAAAACTATCAACTGTCATTCAGATAATCAGCCAGATTAAAACTTTTTATTTAAATTATGGAACCTTCTTAGATGAATGAACGTGTAGATCAAAGATGTTATTAAAACATAGGCCTTACAACCTCTTTGGTGATTCAATCCAATGCACCAAGAGAATGTAATACTCCTACGGCATTTTATTCTATGTTAGCATTTAAAACACAAAATATACTGCATCCTATTTTAATTTAGTCCCGCGAATATAAATAATTCAAAAAAGGCCCTTTGTACATGATAATAAACCTATACAACAAAATTCCGGACGCCATACCATATCTTGAATTTTGACGGGCCCAAAAGCATCCACGATACCTATGCTTACTTATTTTCGCATGATTCTAGCATTCTATTTCGAAACTACATTACACCGGTAAAATTAATTTAAAAAGTACAATCAAAAATATCACAAAAGCTTAAAGCTTGCTTAGCTTGCTTGACTGCCTCGGTGGCTCAGTTGGTAGTGATCCTACTTTATGTGCTTGGGGGCGTGGGTTCGATTCCCATCTAGGACAAACATTTGTGTGATGAACATTTGTGTTTGTTCTATGTCTGGGTGTTAATATCTATTTAAGTATGTATTTAAAAATATATATGTATGTATATCAGTCTCTGGCAGCCATATTACAAGCTTTGCTTAGTTTGGGGTCAGATGACCATGTGTGCAATAATGTCCCAGATATTTATTTATTTATTTAACTTATATATAAAACTAAACTAATCTAGTGTAAATTTTGTACTATGTAATAGTATTTGTGGTTATAATAAAACATTAAAAATATGAAACTAAATTGTCTGCTATAATATTGTTATTCTTCTTCTTTTTTAAGGATTTTGGCGTCGCATGTTTTGTGCACTTGCCAGTCTCAAGTGGTGAAATATTTTTAAGTTTTATGAAATATCGTCAAATAAGTCACAGTCTGCGTTCAGCACTGTTAATCACGGTCAAGTCTTCTTGGACATGCCTAGTAGAGTGGTGGGGATTTTACCAAAGGCTTTTATGGAATTTAGGAGATATCACAAAAATACATGTTCAATTTCGTTATAATTATTAACTTCCACACTCGAGTACGTTCACGAATACTTAATAGTAATCTACCATTATTACACATTAACACTCGAAATAATACAAGTTTAGGAAAATACTGAGACATGTTTTTTTGACGTTGGCATTAAAAATCTCAATTTTTATCCTTCTTTACATCTTTTTTTTCTTTTAGACGACATCATTTTATAATTCTGTTGGACCGCAAAACATCAGTGTTCTTTTTTTCTGCTGGTGCCATTTTGTTTAATAATGTATTCACTAAAGTTATATGATTATTTACGGGATATTTACCGTGGTAAGGTTGTGGTTGTTGTCTTCCCGTGAACATGGTGCATGTAACTGCGCCGAAATATCGGGAGCTCCTTCCACAACCTTACCACGGTAAATATCCCGTAAATAATCATATAACTTTAGTGAACAACCGTGATAGTTTAAAACAGTGTTTAATGTATTCACTATTTCATACATACGAGTACAATTAAAATGCAATAACCGCCGCGCATACTGTTATTTACCTTTCAGTCTCTATTTGCACAAGTTTGGAGAAGGCCAAATTCGACGTATGCTATGTCAACATAAGTGACTCGTCAAAATAAACATTTTTTTGACAGGACGAATTGGTGGTTGGGTACTTATGTTTGCTATATTCAATGATGCTTTATAGTCTTAAGATCCCGCCAAAGAACGACCTTCACCGAGCTGGTTAATGGATGAAAATATTCAATTAAATATGTCAAAAAATATATTGCAAATGGGTTGCCTAAAAAAATTCAGTCCAGAATATAATTGATTAGTTGACAATTTTTTTCCCAGTCACCTTTCAATAGTATGGTTTTAGTCTTTAGATTAGACTTTTGGTTGTTAAGTTTAAGCGCTGAACCAAATGATTTTACCTGTAGTTTTATCATTTTTAACCAAGTTTAATAGTATAGGATCCCGCCATAGAACGACCTTCACCGAGCTGGTTAATGGATGAAAAGTATTTTATATTTCATTAAATATATCAATAAATATATTGCAAATGGGTTGCCTAAAAAAATTCAGTCCAGAATATGATAAGTTAACAAAAAAAAAATTTTTTTTTTTACTTTTCACTTGTTTGGTTAATAGACAATTATGGGGTATCGTTGATAAGGTCTTTTAAAATGAATGTCAGGTTTCATACATCACTTTTTTAAAGTCTATACTTTGCGAAATATAGCCCGCCAAAGTGGCAAAAAGTTGGTCCCCCCCCTGCATTTCTAAACTATAAAACATAGAAACTTGTAACTTACAACACTGGTCATTACTGGTCATATTTAAAACCTTCATAAAAAAATAAAATTTTTAATCAATTATATTCTGGACTGAATTTTTTTAGACAACCCATTTGCAATATATTTATTGACATATTTAATTAAATATAAAATACTTTTCATCCATTACCACCAGCCACCAGCTCGGTGAAGGTCGTTCTATGGCGGAATCCTATACTATTAAACTTGGTTAAAAATGATAAAACTACAGGTAAAATCGAAGATACATAAAATTTGATGATTAACTAAGATATTAGGTTCAGCTTAGCTTAGCTTAGCTTAAACTTAAAAACCAAAAGTCTAATCTAAAGACTAAAACCATACTATTGAAAGGTGACTGGGAATTTTGAGTAAATTTGATGCAATCTAAATAAGACATTGCTATAACGGCATAACATTTAAATATATTACTTATATAGGGCAAGTGTCTTTATTAACAAAATACAAGCTAACCCTACAAAAACAGTTAGACTGCCCATAGACCGTTGAAGGTCTAAAGACAATCCATATGCTCAAGCCAACTGGCAGCGTAACCAGCATAACCGGCATTACCATAAAGATTTAAATTAAGTTGTGGGTATTTTTAAAATGAATCGTCTTTTAAATTTATGTAGGTAATAGAACTCAGGCCAGTTTTATCGTGAATTTTGTCAAGAATTTTATTTGACACATATCACTTCATCAGCCAATTAACGTCCACTGTTGGACAAGGCCTCCCTCATAGAGAGGGGTGTTGCCATAATCCCCACGCTTGACAGGCGGCTTGGGGATCGCAGTACGTTCACCGTGTACTATTAGGACGCTGCTGCCCATCCTCCGGTGGTTCTGGTCGCAGTTTTAGGACATACCCGGGTCCATTTGATTTGACACATATGTGTGAACATAATCGCATGACGACTTCGTTGATAAAGAGTCGTCCGTCGTATTCGATAGCGATGTGACATAGCTGAGATTTAGACAGATGACTCTAAACTTTTAACTACTACACAAACGTTCGGATGGGCATGTCCTTATCATTGACATTATTAAAAATAATATTGTGCTCTCTTTATAGACAATGTTTTACTATAAAAATTTACTTTCAATCATAAAATAGTACTTAACAAACTACTTTAAAACAGTGTTTACCATTTTATTGTATGGCAAAAGCTATGTTTATCGTAAGTCCTATCTGCCTTCTTGGTCAATCAACCCTTTAGGCATTGTCCTTGATACAGTCCATATGCCACCATTTTCAATCTCTATTGCTCATGCATCATGAATTCAAATTCAGTTTCAAATGTGTCGCACTGAATCTAGCATCTATTACGCTTTTAATACGCTTCACCCGTGAGATTGCTTAACATTTAGTTGTAACCATGAACTCGGCTGAAATGATGAAACTATGTTTGAGCTTTATCATATTATACAAACAGAAGGTTCAGTCTAAGTAATTACGTTCTCTTGTGTACTTATGTAGGTAAATTGTTTATTTCAACGTACATTACACGAGAGTAATAAACATAAACTGTAGGTACACATTTTAAGGGCCCGCTTTCCGCAATAGCTCTCTCGTTCGCTCATGTTGAGAAAGTACGAGGATAAAACCTATACTATGATTTAATTTTATTGTCTAAAAATATTGTAACGTGTTTAATAAACAATTGAAAAAAATGGATAAGGAGATCTAAAATATATTTTTTTCGATTTCTTTTTGAACTCTTCCACCAAAATAGAAAATGTTTGATTATGATTTAATTTTATTGTCTAAAAATATTGTAACGTGTTTAATAAACAATTGAAAAAAAAAATGGATAAGGAGATCTAAAATATATTTTTTCGATTTCTTTTTGAACTCTTCCACCAAAATAGAAAATGTTTGAAAGATATATCGTAGCTTGTGATGTAACAGACTAAGTGACGTAACAGACATAACGGTAATTTTTCAGAAGCTTTTTAAGTTTGGGAGTGACTACGATTGAAAGAGCGCTATTAAAATGAATTTTCCCACCTATATTCTTTAAGCTTTGACCTTTCCGCTGAAACCTTATAATCTATTTTAATAATTAGTTATTAAAATAAATTAATTTAAAACAGATACGTCACTTTGTGAAAACAATTTTCGAATATTAGGTGTAAGATGTCAAATAGGACCAGGCACGTTAATTGAAATAAATCAAGTAAAAGTCATCAATAATTATTTAAAAATAAACTGTTTTTATGCCTGTCCGGGGAGTCAGCTCGTAATGAAGAACTCAATTAATTGCGTGGTTCACCCATTGCCGTATGTTGCTGTCACGGATGTTTAAAAACTAATTAAAACATTTAATTTGCGGCTTTTGGCTTAGTGCTTCACGTAATTTGTTTCTGGTGACTCATAGTTGTATAAAATACCTTTTGGTGCTACTGTTAGGGCCGATTTTAGATTACAACGCATTTTTACTTTTTACGCTACTTTTTGTTCGCGTTGAAGTTTTAAAGTAGCTTTGAATTGGCGATTTATTTAATAAAAAAGTACAAATAGACAGAGACAGCGATATTTTCTTTTTGATAACGTTAGTGTTAAGTTCGATTATAAATTTTGATTATTAATATTTCACCTAGAAAGTCTGAACGTGCATTATCTATATATATCTATACTGTAAAGTTCCCGATTTCATATATTATCTAAATTTCCGATTTAAATCTACGAGTGTGTTCCTAAATCTTGTTTCTGGTAAATAAAAACATTAATATTTACCCATAATTCCTTACCAATATAAATAAATGGTTGAAAGTAAAAAAAAAACGATGTTACCAAGAGTTTTAGCTTATTGACCTTTAACCTTCTAGCTAACAACTAAATAGGATTTCCTTAAATGTTGATAAATTACCAAGCCCCTTAAACTAGCAAAAAAGTGCCTCATCTTACACTTTTTTGTTTCAAATTACTACAAAAACTATAACCTTGCACTTTGGTCAACACCTACTGTAGTTTTGATAATCAAGTTCGACCTCTTATACTCTTAACGGATCACATTGTCTGGCTTCCAACAGATCATAAGATCGGTTGGAACCTTAATCGTGCCGGCAGAATCATTTTACACATGTATATAGCACAGATAATATAGTTTTTTTTTTTTTTTTTTTTTTATTTTAGAATCAGAAAACATTTATTAAATAACTGATACCTTTTTATAATATTCTGCTGGATGAAGCAACAATAATATTGTTATAAGTTATATTGAAAAAACATAATATTACAGAAAAGCTACCTGATGTTTCACGTGTTATCCTACAGGAACCGTAAAATTATTTAACTATGTACGGGACAAAAACCTATGTATTAAATTCAGGTTATAAAAGCTTATGTATAATTATTTGTTTCCTCCATACCAAATTTTAGCCGTATCAGAGTTGAGTACGACACATTTGCTCACTTTCGCAATTAAATAAACTAGCTGTGCCACGTGGTTTCACTCGCGGGTATTACTCCTTATAACATCACCTGTCTGCCAGTGAAAGTCTCGTGAAAATGGGTCCAGCCATTTCGGAGTTCATAGGGAACAGTAGTTCGGGGTGGTGGGATTGAAAAGGATATTATAAAGAAGAGATAGTAAGTGAGCATTCCGGCGAAGTCGAATAAGTAGCCACTTGAGCTTTGCACGAAATTGGGAAACGTGATCATATTTGCGTAGACCAAATATGAATCTAATACAGTAATTTTGGAGGCGCTCAAGTTTATATAGCTGGTCCTCGGTAAGATCAAGAAAGCAGTGTGTATGTGTAGATGTTAAATGTAATTGTTTTGATGTGATGTCAAAAGATATGATAGATATAATGACATTCATAACAAAAGCTAATAGTTGACGCTATGCTAGAGCCATTTTGATATCGCGCCGTTGATTTTCTTACAGTCATTAAACAAATTAATTTCTTCGGTGTCAACGAACCAACACTGCCAATCAGTGTTGTAATAACTCTGTTATTAAAATGTAGAGCTGCTATCATTCGTGCTTCTATTATATAAACTGTGACTCCGTGCAGTCTGCTACTGTATTGACAGTAATGAGTAATCGAGTGGGTGCGCTGAAAGTTATTTTATGCACTAATTGGTTGTTCATAGAAATTCAAGATATTGGAAAGAAAATGAAGCCTAAGGAAAAACATAATATTACGATTAATACTATATCTCTATTCTGTAGTAATATTAAATGGGAAGTACCTAAATATTACATTCAGTTATGAACCATATTTAAAGTTTGAAGTGCTCACTAAGAATTTTAAAAACAAATTAAAAATTTGTATCTAGCAGGCAAACAAACAGACAAGAAAGCTAATGAATAAAAACGTAATAGACAAAATAAACAGATCAGTGAAAGATCGGATCATATAGTATGGTAAAGAGGATTGGTAAAGTTTGATCTGAAATAATGATGGTGATGAATAAAATAATGCTGGTATTTCCACGGCTTCAAAAATAAGCAAAAGCCCAATATGAACATTTACCTCAAGTAATAGATATCATTTGGCAAAACTGGACGATCAACATCGATTTAGCGAAAGGGAAACTCAGTGAGTCACTCCACTGACTCATTTAAGTGCCTGCACGAGGATTTAGGAAACCTTTCTTTTTGTTCGAAAACATCGGGGGACTGATAAAAAGGGTTGGGTTCGTGGGCAAGACACACATTTACAGAGTCACAGATTAATGGTAGTTAGTATTTACGTAAAATTTAACGGTTCTTAGTCTTACAATACCAGTGAACATAATATACATACATATGTACTTATAAAAATGTATATCATATTTTATTTCTGTTGGTGTTGCTTAGCCTGTAGGGATAAAGTGATAGGTAAAAATACATAATAATAATGACGATAAATAAATAAATATTTTACATATTGCATGTTCTATCAAGATTTATGATCGATTTTTAACTATATGTTAAATATTTTGCTTTACTTTATAACCACTAGTAATTAATACTTTATATATTTAAGGTTTTTTATTATCTTTTTCTAAAGTTTTAGACCAAATAAATAATTACGTCAGATTTTATCTATAGAGGAAACAATTAATCAGTGTCAGCATGACGAACCCTTCGGCTTACAGGTAAGCAATAAACTTGTACACAAAATATATAATATATAAATGTACTATCATACAAAATTTAAACCAAATAATTAGGTACACAAAATGTTCACACTTACCTTACAGGATCAAATGAATCACGATTGGTATTGAAGACATTTTTTACATTTCCAAAAAGTACTAATAATAGTTAGAACCAATAGATAAGAGGCCTTCATCAGCAGGTATAAAGTTGACGCCAGTTACAATCTGACTCATAGGAGTCTCAGTACCATTGCCACCATCCTGACTAGACATCGCGTATTCACTACAATTAAAACTGTTAGGAGTACCATAAAACTAATAGCATTAGGTCTAAAATCCAATGCCGATTGGTGACCTAACCTCGACCACGTAATCGTCTTGCAGTTTGAATAATACAATGCCGTAACTTTGTGTGCAAATAGAATAATACAATGGAATGCAGAAACCTTTTCCAAATTCATTTATTCTTCGAAGACAAGATTGATTCTGAAGGAAAACGCAAGGGAAACTTTCTAGAATATGTTTAGTTTTGACGTAAAATATCGGGGTCCGAAAGGGTCCAGTTTGGGGCGAACCACTAGCATATTCTAGCGCTCTCTGACTGAGTGAATGTACGTTCGACTCGTTGCGGTGAGAAGTGAAATATATGAATTTAAGATACTCTCATCTTCATTTCACCAAAGAAATTACTTATTTTATCTTTGTCATTCAATCAATTCGTTTGTTCATGCTGGCATTTTACCAAAACAAAATGCTAAGTAAGGTAAACGTGCCAATTCTTGCCGTTCGCCACATTTTGCCACCCAGATTCTTCATTAATATTCAATAAGTTTTTCCGCAACTGTTTTTTTTTTAACGCGAATAAGACCGCGTTTAACCACCAACTCGCCTGTTGGTAAGCGACGATGTGGTCGAAGATGAAGCACGAAGACTTAGAAGATACCAATTCACTCTCGCTTCGAAAAGGCCCAGATTATATCTCTCAGGAAACAAGGAAGCCGGCAGGTTGTTCCAATCCTTGGCCGTACGGATTAGAAACGTAGAATCGAAACGTTTGGTACGTATTCAAGGAAAGTCCACAATGTATGGATGGTAATGGGCCGTTAATAAGAATAACCTTATTTATTGTATGCAAATGCTTGATTGATTTGATTTGTTATTGTTGCATTTTCCTTAGTGCCGTTTCTGCATCCTTATGTTTTTTTAGTCTAGACATTAATGGCTATAGAATATCTGTTCCATTTTATCCTTCCTTTCTGTGATTCTCAGTATTAATACTAATTTATAAGTTTTATTTTGTCAGTAAATAATAATATTTATTTATTATGTCGATAAAATAAGCCTGAAAACTTCAATATAGTAACAATTTTATTATAGTTTGCCGGTACATATAAGGTGGTCAGCTCTGCATCTGTGAACAATTCATAGTGACCATGTACCTGTAGGTGAACTATATTAAAACGTATTTTTGTTGTAGTTATTGTTGTTTGATGTTGCTGTTATTGTTTGATGTTATGTTATTGTTTGTTGTATGTTTTGTTGTTAAGTATATATTGCCCAGTAGTTCAGTAGTTCAATTAAAAAATATTTCATTTCATTACCACCGTTCCGAGTGTCCTTTATACAGGATTAACTATGTACTATCTACCTGGTGGTACTATCCCGAATGTAGGTCTTTGTACTTATCATTATGAACAAATTTTACTATGGGACCGATCCTAAAACACGAAATTTCAATCAGTTGTTCCATAAAAAATATTATTTACAATGAACGAACTTTACGAAACGAAACACCTGATATATTTTTTTTTGCAATTTCAGGCTTGGTCCCATAGTGATAGTTCATCATCATAAGGTCATTCATTGTACTCAACATTAAAATGTTGAGTACAATGAATGAACTTTCGATTTAGTACCACCGTTCTGTGTAACTTTGTATTTTTACAAGTTATGTATTTGTAGTTATATAATACTCTATGCAACTTTATTTAGTCACTTTCTAAACATAGTATATCTATAATTTAGCTAAAGTCAAAAAATAATATCGCTGTGGATATTAATGCAATCTATTTAACCAGGGCAGCACTAATAAAGTTAAGAATCAGTAGGGATGAAAAATAATAACTAGTCAAGCATTATCGACGTAATCTAGAGCTGAAAAGTTCAATTCGGGTACTTTGTATACTCGTATGCCAGAAGACGCTACTGACAGCGCCTTCAACAGTTGTTTTAAAGCCAGCACATTTATATAGGAGCATTATCAGCCAGTATGGCTATAATTTAGTTTTCAGGATGCTCGGAAATCTATTTCTCTGTATGATGATATCTACAACAGACTTGAGGGGAGCCCGGAAGATGCCGTGAGACTAAAATAGTCTTAAATAAATGGTTGACTCCAAAAATGCAACATGATGTCGTAAAACGACAAAACGACACCATCTAGCCACCACACGATAAAACTAAAGAATATGGGATCGTGTCTTTAAGTACATTGAGTTGTAACATACAATCTTAGTATACGATTGGCAGAGCCATCTTGAATTCACAATTTAATTTTTACAGTGAACTTGTGTGTGTGTGTTCTATGACAGGTGTGAGTGAAACCTTCGAATTGTCATTACCATCTAAGATATCTGGAATCAAAATATTACGATTCAAATCAAAGTTGAAATGTATATAATTCTTATAAAACGTATGGCACTTCTCCGTACTTCATACGTCGCTCGTAATTTTGGTCTTGAAAATTTCCATAGCATCTGGGCACTGTTTTAGTTAATGAAAACACCTAAACAAACTTTACTGAGAAGTTGTTCGTACACGAAACGAATATTGAGGTAGTATCCCGAACGCGGCCAATTGAAACGTAAGAAAACGTAACTTCTGGAAACATCTGATTGTTTCCAGAAGTTTCATCTAATTAGATATATTAATTATTGTTATTGAAGTATGGATTGCTCCTTAGAAATAGTCAAAAAGGCATATAAAATTATAAAGAATATAATTATCTTATAAGTTTTTTTTTACACACGGTCATCTGACCCCAAACTAAGCAAAGCTTGTAATATGGCTGTCAGAGACTGATATACGTACATAGATATTAACACCCAGACATAGAACAAACACCAATGTTCATCACACAAATGTTTGTCCTAGATGTGAATCGAACCCACGCCCCCAAGCACAGAAGTTAGGTTAACTACCAACTGAGCCACCGGGGCAGTCAATTTGTTCTTAAACAGGTTTTTTTTCCATTGGTCCTCGAGTTCAGACTTTTGAAGTATCTGATCACAAAAAGTTGTTGCGCCAGATACCGAGATCTGATGCAACTAAACCATAAATAGGTAACATAAAACATTACTATAACGGCTAAATAGATCTGTATGGAATCATGTATGAGAATTAGTTTACCCCTGGATAAACAAATAAGCATAGACGAGATAAAATAGTAGAAGTAGCATAAGCTACTATATAAATCTTTATAAAATTAAAGTTCTCATTAGGCGTGGGGCATTGCTAGTCAAATATGTATTAAAAGTCATATAAGGGCCGATTTTTCATCCTCAGAGAATCAGATAGGATTTATTCCATTGTTAGCATGATTTCGAATTTTTCAATAGTCAGTTAGAGGTTAACTGCGGAGTAAAACCTGTTTTTTTTTTTTGGTTTGTTTAGTATATACCTGGCTGTTTAACTGCGAATTGAAAAATCGGCCCTCAAACAAGTATCTTGCAATAAAGAAAATAAGTAAGTACAAATTTTGCATGCGAATACTTCTTTTTTTACACAATGTCAGTAAATATATTAGGCTAAGAACAACCATCATTTCTTACTAAGGTGTGTACGAGTATATAATAATCAATTGCTGTTCGTTAATCTCGCTAAAACTCGAGAACGGCTGGGCCAATTTAGCTGATTTTGGTTTTGAAATGTTTGTCGTAGTCCAGGGAAGGTTTAAACAGTGAGTAAACTGCTGGACCGATTTTGATGAAATTTTGTGTTCCTGGAGCGGGTCATAGTAGCGAGGCCGAAGACCGAGCTCTACGCTTACGAAACGAAGTAGCGGGTATCAGCTAGTTACCAATCAATATAACAAAACCAACCTCAAAAATAGTAAGCTCTCGAACAAAAACTTTTTAACTGCATTCAAAAAGGCGGAGGTTCTATGTTCCACTGTTTATATGAATAATTTTTATGCATGTTCATCGAATTCTCCGCCTATTATGAATTTATTTTGATGATTCTTTTTTGTTTGGTAGGCCACACTTCAGAGATGGTCCCATGTAAATTTTATCAAATCTGTTTTGTAGTTTGGTTTTTTAATTTAGTTAGTTGTTTTCAACTGAAGAAAAAAAAAACATGTCATCCAAGTAAACGAAATTGCGTATAAATTTACTAATTTTGAAGTCGGTTTTTATTGTGATCCACTTGTTAACTGTGCATTGCATTGTATTTGACAAAGTATTTTCGTTGTTCATCATCAACTCTCATAAGTCTAAAACACATAAATAAGTTTCTTCCAAGGCTTATTTTAGAACATCGTGGATCTATTAGTTTGTAAATAATGATTTATTTAACAGGAAAAACGTACGTACTTACAGTTTTATTTTATACCTAACATAAAAAAATTATAACTATTAAAAATTATTTAATCGACTACCAGTTTATCAGTGAGAATTGTTCCCAAAATACTGACCATTACAACGTCCGACGCAATGCTCACCTTTTGACTAACGTAGAATCCAGCATTATCACATCACGTGTTGCATAATATAAGTGGTATTATAAGTTACTACCATGTGATCTCACCAGGATTGACCTGTGCATCTCTAACTATACGCATGACGTTCATAGTAATGTTATTGAAATAAGGCGACCACGCTCCACGTATTTTGACGTTTCCTTATATTTACAGGCAGTTGCTCGTGCCGTTGTTAAAATGGTCGAACGTGTGTTTAGTGCTTAAATTAAAATGAATACTCACGTATTAATTAATTCTGTAAGTAATTTACTCTCAATTTGCTTTTCAAGTTTTAAGGATAATTAACTTATTATTTGCTTAATATCGACATATTATGGAATGATGTCACTAGTACATGGCATTTTGCGTGTAATTAAATAAAGTAAAATACCACTGACTGTCGAAAACTGCAAGACCTACGAAACTGAAATTTGGCAGCATCTATACATAGTATAAAATGAAGTCGCTTTCCGCGTCTGTCTGTTTGTATATCCGCTAACTCCTCCCAAACCACGCAACGGATTTTGATGCGGTTTTCACCATCAGTTAGATAATTTTTCATGGCAAGTTTATATATAAATAGTAAAACTTTTAATGTGGTTTTAAACCTGATGGATTATCTCGTCTTCTGAAAATCGTTTGAGGTTAAATACAGGAGAATACATCTGTGTTCTATCAAGGTTATATTTGGAAACTGCATTCTGGTACAATCGATGCGACTCGCCTTCCTCGAATAGCACGTAGCGACCTACTAAGAGCTGGATCCTCTATTTTATCTTACAGATAACATTATAAACTAAGCTTAAAGAAATTAAATTTTCTGCACAACCAATTGAATAGCAACATGATTATGATGATATTACATTTTTAAAAGAACTAAGAAATTAGAAACCAAATTCAAATCTAAATAAATACTATTTTTCACTACTCTTCTTTAGTCAAACCAGTGTAGTTTGTCACAGAAAACGAGACAAGAAATTAAAAAAAAAATTGATTGTAGTCAATAGAACCACAGACCTGAAAAAAAAATGCAACGCAAGTACAACAATGTTGACGTTTTGGGTTGACATTAACCATAGACAAAAATATGGCCATTATCACAAAAGTATGCCTTAATTTAACAATAGATAATAGCAATTCTTATGTCTGTGGTTTGTGGTCTCTCAGGAAACTTTGAAATTCAAATTTAAAATATATTTACTAAAGACAACAAAAAAAAACGTCAAAATTAAATGAAGGATTTTTCCCTAAAATTATACTGTAGCAGTGAATTTCATAAAATCTGCACTAATGTATGCCATCCGTAATAGTGTACGTTCTTTTAATAACATTACGATGACGGACAAAATTTACGATGAAGTTAATTGTGGAGAAATTAGCAGAGTTATTTCTTGTTGGTGGTAAAACCGTAATACATAATTATCTAATGAGGAAGTAATGAAATCAGTTTAATTGCACGCCTGAGTTCATGCGAAGATTCATGTTCTGTGGAATTTTTATCATAACCAAATACATACTTTAGTTTTGCGCTTTAGTATAGGTATACTAAATCAAGACACTAGTCAAGATAGTAATTTGAAATCAATTTTTGACTGACCGGAAATATGCAAGATATTATTATGTGCACAAATCGTCCAATATTTTATTTTTAAAATGTTAGTTACTCGAATCGTATTCACTGTACATTTGCATCATATTTCACATTTTATTAGTTCATCTAACTGTAGCTTCCTGGGGCTGGCAGAGTTACTAATGTTACTAACCTATTTAACTGAATTCATGACAAAACAGGATAGTTGACATTTGTCCAAGGTTTTACTTCTATTGATGAAAAAGCAATAATTCAATTTACATTCCATCATCTAGCTTCCATTATCTCATCATTAATTGTATCTTTTCAATATCCACCTAATCAGTGAGTACTTAAAATAATATTTCAAAGTGATGCCAGAGCGGGCACGAAAAATTGACACCGCTTCATGGTTGATATTCCGAAAACCCGTACGAACCGTTTTATTGTGCGAACTGCTAGTCTGTGGAATGCGCTACCGGAATGGGTGTTCCCCGATGTTTACAATCTGGGTGTCTTCAAATTTCGAGTGAATCGGTTTTTTCTGGGCAAGCGTGCTCCATCGTAGACCGCATCGCGCTTATCATCAGGCGAGTTGGCGGTCAAACGCAAAACTATTACAGAATTAAAAAATAATGTTATATAGGTACTTAAATTATATATGTGCTATAACTCTCACACTAAAGATTGATTAATTGATTGACAAATCTTAGCAACATCGTGCAATCTTTACAACTAAACTGACGTCTTTGATCGTCTCGCACTGTAGCTTTGAAATATATAGGTACGACTACTTCACATTTTGTCTCTTTCTCTAAAAGCTTTCAACTATTCCAATACCAAGTCAAGTTTATCTAAAAAGGGCTAAGAAACAGAAACGAAACGTCACTCTAAGTAACTTTCTTTTGAAGATGTTTTACTCACATCATTTCCATCACTTATCGTGACGTTAGGTGATTTGATCCATTCCAAGAACTCGACGTCTTTGAACTGATGACAACGGCCATTGTACAATGGGTTGACATGCGATGATCAGTGAAGCAGACGGTTGGCTAATTGCAGGTGTTTCTAAAATACTAGCGTGTTTGTTAGATTCTTGCGTTGAATAATTTTATGACGTAGGTAATTACTTAATGTTTCTAATTGGATAAACTTTGATAACTTCGATGGAGTGCTATTATTGTTTAGAGAAGTTTTAGTGTTGTTTCATGTTTGGTTACGCTATCCAACAAAATTAATCTACTTATCGTAAACACATCTATTTTTTTCACATTTGTCACAGACTAGGCTCGTCTCTTTTGCCTACCAACTTTCTGCCAGTATTTTCATCTTTTGACTTCTTGATATAAAATCACATTCTGTTTAGCGCTATAAAAATGTTTACTTAATATAAATACGTACATTAAAATTCTCGGTTTTTACCTCTGCCTTTAATTTATTCTATTTTTTAATGATAGTCTATAGAAATTGTTCTGCCGTATATTTACCAAATGGCCAGTCATGCTCTACTCCAACCAACATTGGGCAGTTTGACAAGGTTTCTTTGTTCTTTATTTATGTATTATCAAATGGTATTTTCATGATTGTAACTGGCATCAAAGTTAACTTAATTTTTTACCTACCGCACTATACGTAACTGCTACTATATAATAAGATAAAAGTGCTGTACATCAAGTGACAGACAAATGAACATGAAAGTACACAGTTATCCTATTTAACTAAACTTCAATACTAAATGGGCCATTCAATATTGGTAGAATGGAATTGGTCTGATTATCCTTTACATTGCAGTTTAACCTTCAAATTTGTATTCTCGTGCAATTGCAGTGTACACTGAAATGGTCAATAAGTGATCAATACTCATTTGTGTACCTTGTGCAGGCTTTGTAATCTCTTTAAATAGTTTTATTAGTCACTTTGTTTGAATAATGGGATTAATTTCCTACTAAGTACTTGCGAGTTTTTTGGAGTTATACTTTGTCAGTTAACGTTATGTTGTAGCAAAAGAAACCTCTTTCATGTAGATAAAAAAAATGTTATTATTGATTAACTGAACCGATTATGAAATCTTTATTTATTTATTCTTTGTATCTAAAATTCACCTTCATAGTTGCTTGAGCTGAAATAATTTCCGCTCTATCGAAAAATTACTTTCAGTAAACATGTAACGCAGTAAAAACGGTCAAAACAGTAATCATACTTATTAGTGTTCACTGAACTGTTCTTTTGTAACTTTCTTTTATTAGACAAGAATTATGTGAAACTAGCTGCGCTCCCCGGTTTCCTCCGCGGGAATAACTCCTTATAATATCAGCCATCTGCCAGTGAAGTCCCGTCAAAACTGATTTAGCCGTTTTGGAGTCTTTAGGGAACATACATACATACATCACCTTTTGTATATATAGATGTGCAATTAGATAACATTATTTTGCAGTGTTTTTGTAGTACTCTTTGTAGTTTATTATTCAATGAATTCATTCAATATTTTAAAGGGTAACTCTTATCCGTGGAGTAACTGCCAGGGTTCACGGTTTTCTGCCAGAGTCTTCGCCTCCCTATACCACATGACATTTAATTTTGCCTTTTCTTGAATGCCTTTTCTTCTTGGTTCTCATTTTCCTTCTATTTTTCACTCTATGATAGTTATTTGACATTAATTTGTATAAGGTGGCAAAACAATAACATCATTAACAATATCTCCTGGTACCCCCCCCCCCCCTTCTATTTTTTTATTTTCATTTATTTTAAATTTGGTGGGTTGTTTATTTATTTGGCAAGTTCAATAATATTTATAGGTATTTTTGTTTGTAACTTACGTATAATCTATACGGTATGGTGTATTAAAATATATGTAATCTTCTGCTCTATAAATAAATACTTATATGTTGAACAATATTATTCTCCAAGCCCAACTTGATCTGAATAACAATGCTTATAATTGTTCTTTTGTTAATTATTTTAACAGAATTACCTCATGACTTTAGAATTAAAGCTTTGAGCATATTGTTTTCACAACGATAATTCAGTATAGCCATGATTTAATTGCAATAAAACCATGTTAATATATTTGAACAGATTAAATTATATTCAGTTTATTTTCATGAAAACAATATGCATAATTGTTTTTATTAAATAAAACTGGATCATATTATAATATAATACTGCTTTATAGATGCTATATATTAAGCTTTCAAGTTTAATTTCTCTATTATTTTAGGTCACAAATACAGTTTATGCAAACGACGCAACGCGAAATGAAATTTTGCAAAGCGACGCTGTGCCAACTGAAAATTTTAACCGAAATATTCGTACCTGAAATTTTTTACACTCTGTAAACACTACAAATACCATACCTTGCAAACTCACTGATCTCTCTTATTCCCCTAAACTAAAGTTTATATTGCGAAACACGGCGGAAAAAAGCGACAAAATAAATATACGCATTATTTTGTTTTTCGTTTCCTGGTAGTAGTTTTCCACTAGTAAAATGTTCGCTTGGTTTTCATCAGCTTTAATGAATGCCCTTGTGTGCTTATGCAGCGTATTTTAGGTTCAGTCCTCTTTTGCCATGCCAGGCCTCTTTCACTGAAATCAAGCCTGTTTCGGTTGAAGTCTGTCTTCTTTACCGTGGTCTAATTGCTGCACGCATGTGCCACTTGTTTACGCTGAGATCGTGGGGGCTTTTAATGTCTGGTTAGTGGTTAAGTAGTTTCTGTGTGGTGATGATTTCTTATTTAAGTAAAAGAGAAATCTCTGTATAATTTTATGGGTGGATACATTTATCTGCAGTTGTGCATTGTCATGATGTTCATTTGGATGATTATTTACTAATTGAATTTCAAATGTATCGCAAAAGTGTGTTACATCTAACGCAAACTTAAACGCGACTTTTAGGCGACCGACGGTGATTGCTTACCATCAGGCAACCCGTCTTCTTGTTTACGACACATGGCATTAACACAAATCGGATTTTTCCGATTTACTGACAGGTTGGATGTAAGTCGGCTTACTGCGAAGCCGCCTGAGAATCCTCCCATTACCCCCCCCCCCCACCCCCCCTCTCAGGGGTTGACGGTGTGAAATGGGAAAATTTAATTTAATTTTTTCTTTCCCAGCTCTTGTGAAATATGACTCAAGTTGTTAAATGTAATCGTCGTTACTTTTACTACATAAGAAACTGCGATTCTCACTTCAAAATTCGGACGAGTAAATTTGGAAAAAAATCTAACATTTTTTTTAATAGTTTTTTTGCTTTTGGCTGGTGTGATGATGCCGTCCACAATGGAGCACTTACCTAGAAGAAACCAAATTTACACTTAATTCAATCAGAATTACAATCAGAGAGATGCAAATTGTAATTTTAATTAAATTGAGGACAATTTGAATGGGTTTATTATAATGTAGTACAAACAAACAGCTTAACTAAAATGAATGCCCATTGGAATAGTCCGAGATTTAACCAACTTTAGGTCCATAGAGGCTTCATGTGCTTCCGCAAACAGTTATTAAGGTTTCGAAACAATAGAATCTTCTTCTATAAATTTATTTAATTATTCGTTTTGTCAATAGTCACTATAACTGGGAAGGAACTGACTCCTATAATATAGGTAATCTACCTAGCATAGGAGTCACTAAACTTGTGTAACCATTATTAAGAACAAATAAATATTTTGTATTTGTATATATATATATAAATTGGCGTGCGTTAGTCTCGCAAAAACTCGAAAATGGCTTGACCTTGTTGTTTTTTTTTTTGTTATGTTTAACTCAACAATGGCGTGGATCAGGAAAAGTATGGCGTTTTGCCCGGAAAATTGGAAAAAACTAAATGTTTTTTTTTTGAGGATTTTTTTTATGGACCATTACTCAAACAAATTTATTGCAGTTAGGACAGGCCTTGCGTCGAGATACGGTTTGCGGACCCGTGATTTTGCAAACTGCACCTGTTCGGGCCTGCGTTTAAAGTTTTTCGTAAGGCACCTGGATATCTGGATAAGCTTTTTCGGGTCAGTTACTAACAAATAAATAAGGGTTCTAGTAATATTAGTTTGTTCAGTCCAAACCAGCCCAGCCAGCCAGTCGAAAGACCAGTTTAGCGGTGACGTGATATTATAATTAAATTTAGGGGAAATACATGGACCAGATTAGCGCTTGCGAAAGATTTGCCTTATGCATGCATTGCAGGTGGCTGAATGAGCTGCCATTATCAATGATGATGATTAATATAATTTTAATGATGATTATAATTTTAGTACACTGTACAATTATAACAGCTGGGACTGTTTTTTGAGTCTGGTTATTGTGCTATCAAAGTGATGACCTAGAGTAAGGTATTCAATTTCATATTCATACTCCGTATCACGAGTCTGGCAGGTTTATTGCAGAACAGTTTAAGAGTCATAATAATTTTAAATTTTACTAACATTAAACTTGTAACTTCTACTTCTGTTTGAACATTGTACAATAATCTGATACCCTGCAGGCAGCGTCAGTGTTTATTGTTGTTAACAGATTGTGTTTGCTATTGTCACCAGTGTGGCATTGGCATTCGAAACTGCTTCATTGCTTTAGGAGCCATAAAAGGTGACCTAGCGCCATAATGTCTGCAACAGGTATAATTTATGGCGTAATGACATTAACATCATTTCGATAGTATGTGTTAAAAGTCTTATCACTTTCGTTGTTTTCTTATCAATGTTATATTCTTTGACAGTCCTTTGTTAATCGTTTCAGACAAATACTCTTTTATCTTTCGATTGGTCTTTAGAAAATTTCTCCTACGACTCCTATAACATTATAATCACCACTCAAACCAGATTAATATTTTGTTTCATTGATAAAGGCAAATGCACTTTAAAAAAAGTTAACTAAAGATAAAACATTTAAAAGATTAAAAATATTTTAGCTAAACTATAATAAAAAAAAACTGATTGTTTTTCGATATGCCTTCTGAGGCATACCTAAATTTCTCTTGGATCTAAAAAACTTGTTCAACGTCGTTAATAATATTAGGATTAGTATTAAAAACTAATTAAAAAAATTAAGATATTTTAAAATCAAGAAGAATTAAAATGTTTTAAATAACAATCTTAACGATATTGAAGTCGCTGAGGAATTTATAAAATATTTATGAAGATGCAAAATTAAACCATACCCTCAACATTTCACTACTTTACAACCACCCATAACTTTTAATGACACTCTGATGCTATTCTTTTGAATTCAAAAGTAATAAAAAGGAAATATTTTGTACGATTCCGTTGTCCTCCCAAATCGTTATCTTTCCCCTCCATTAACATTAAAAGGTCCTTAGATCTTATCTTCATAATTGGTGGTCCCATTTTGTCCTTGAAAGATTAGTCTCAGATTTGCCCTATTTGGTAATTCCGACGGCATGAATGATAATCATAAGTTTCTTTTCTCTCGACAGGTCTTTTGTTTTTACCAATTCAGTTCTACTTTGTCCTGTGATTTATCTACTTCTTTATCATAAACCTTAGGCTTGAGAGACAGGATTCTGTCATATCTACTTTTTCTTCATAAACGGGCTTAAATGCACGATCTCTATTCCCAATTCCTTCCTTCCCTGTTACCTGTAAAGAACTGTTTTTGGTATGATTTTGATATTACACTCCTCAGTTTTCGAACATTGACAAAAAACTTTCCGATAGTTTCAAAACCATTCAGTTCAATTATAAGGACCGAGAATAAATTTACTCTGCTCCATAGTTTTTCTCAGCGTTTCACCGAGTGATAGTACCAGCACAGCATAGAAACTGTTTTAGCTCAGCCTTTTAAGAAGCTGAAGTGGCTGTGGACCGGCCATATCTATCGCAGAGACGATAACCGTTGGAGTGGACCATGTATTTAAGCGGTGGTCACGAATCACCTGAGACACCCTGAGGCTCGATTTGACGATATAATTAAGGTAGTTGACAATGCCTGGAAGTGAAAAGCTTAAGATCGGGCTGAATGGCGTGCCTAGAGGCAGGCGTCTTAGGTCCTGTCCAGTTCTCTTAGCCAGGCATCTTAGTCCAGCTGAGGACTAATATATACTGATGATTATGGTGGCAATAATTTCAAGTTTATTATGGCCGTTAATATTGGATGTAAACCCCGCATTGGGGTTTCCGTTTTTGTCCTTAAGATTAGCCTCCGATTTGTCTCCTCGATTTCCAGAGTGATCTATTTATCGTAACTTTCTTTTGTTGGAGGGTCATTAATGTGCCAGAAAAGTGTACGAAAGCAAATTGTTATTGGTTATTATTGATTTGAGATAAATATTGGAAATATATGAGGCTCTAGGGAATATTACACTGTTGAGCTGTTTATTCTGTTGTTCATTGCGTTATTTCATTACGTATTCCTTAAACGAGTTAATGTCCTAATTTGTGACCTTTTTTATGTAAAAAATATCAACGTATGAATGATACATTTTCAAATGTTCTACCTTTTCTGTCTCGTTAAGGAAGAAAATTTTATGTACTCACTTCAAACAATGTTATTACGGTTTGTTTGTTACTATAATATAAGAGTCATCATAATTATATAAACATTTATGTATTACATAATAGGCTTGCGTTAAAAATGTATTACTATACCAATATTCTCTAAACCTTATTAGTATACAACTGTTTGATAAAATATATATTATATTCACAAAATTGCTAGTAACATCAGCTTTATTCCCATCTTCGTTTACTATAAAAAGTTCCAATGAAATTTACTTAATACGATAAGAAACGGTTTTCTATCATTACCCACGAAAATTGGTTCATAAAGTTCACCTGAGAGCTTCACCGGAGTTCCCTCGTACTTTAAATCTATTCCCCAATATAGATTTTTATGTTCGTCGTATAGATTTTGATCGAGTTCCAAATATAGATTCGACTATACTCGTTCTATTTCCGATATATATTGTCATATTTACTTGCATAACAATATTCCTTTATAATGCCGCCGGGAAGTTTTCTTGGCACGTGAGCGTTGGTTGGGAACCAACTTTTTTGTTTATGAGGTTTCTTGTGGAGCTTTTGTATGGAGTAGGAAAATGTGAGTGTATATTACAAGCGTGAATTTAAAGAACCCTGTTTAATTATAAACTTGGATGTTTTATACGACTTGCGCGTGAAAACGTCCTTTATGAATACGAATATACACGTGCGTCAGTTCGTACATAAACTTTCCGCGTTATTTTTCGTACCAAGATAGATGCAAGAAATATTGTCGATGACGCCATCTGATATTGTGATTCGTGGGGAGAAACAATAGAAGAATTGCTTCTTTTTCACAGCAATAAAATTCCCTTTCAAAAATATCCTCTGCTACTCACATCTCACGACGGCTCTCGCGTATTCGTACTGTAGATGTTTCATAGTGCCCATATCTCCCACAGATAAGCTACCTCACCTTTATTTCTTCGATTTATTCATGTTCCCGCATAAATTTTGCCGATAAGATGCGGAGATATGGAGATCCTCAAGCCTAGAGATGAAAATATTCTTGTTTAAATGTTTTGCTTTCCCGTCCGAAAGGGTAAATATTCATCCGCTCGTCTCAAAAATTGTGATGCATGCTTGTGTACACATTTTATCGTTATCCTTTGGGAAAAGAAGCCCAATTTCTTTATACCCCAATCAGTACTAAACTGAATACGCTACCAACTGGTAGTGAGCTTAAGCATTTGGATTGTCTCTAAACCTTTAACGGCCTAGAAGCAATTTAATGGTTTTTGTACTTTGGTATTTAGTATTACTTACTTAGCTTGTGTTTTGTTTAGTTACTTGATGCATTACAACGTAGAGCTATAAGAATTGCCGACGATCCCAAGCTCTCCAAACACCTAGAGCCGCTCAGCATGCGCAGAGACGTTGGGTCTCTTTGTGTCTTTTATCGCATATACAACGGGGAATGTTCTGAAGAACTGTTCGATCTGATGCCGGCATCGCGGTTTTATCATCGCACCAGCCGCCACCGCCTGAAAGTTCATCCACATATCATAGATCGGTGGAAATGCCACACTGTACGTTTTACAGTAATCTCTAATTTAATATGGGGTTCTTCAAAAGGGCTGTTAATAGAGTCTTTAAGGGTCGGCAACGTATCTGTGATGCCCCTGGTGTTGCAGGTATCCATAGGCGACGGTAATCGCTTACCATCAGGCGGCCCGTTTGCTTGTTTGCCACCTATGGCATAAAAAAGTTAATAAAGGCACTTGTCCTATTTATAAATAATTATCAATGTAAAAATTTACTTCGTCAGAACTGGACCAGATTGAAATGGGACCAAATGGTAAGCAACAGCTTTCAAATAAAAAAATAATCATCAAAATCGGTTAACCCAGTCAAAAGTTCTGAGGAAAGAAACATTTAAAAAACAGTCGAATTGATAACCTCCTCCTTGTAGAAGTCGGGTAAAAACACGACTAGGCGTGTTTACCTTCGATGTTGTTATCTTCGACCACGCCAGGCGAGCTTTGATCAAACGCAAAGTCTCATCTATCCCTAATTAGTTTCCCCTAGAGTTTAGTATGATTTAAAAATGTCAAAAAACTATTATGGAGGTTGCCTCAATATTTAACTAAATTTTTATGAATGCTCGAAACATTCTCAAACCAAGAACGATTTGGATCCACGTTTATAGTGCGTACTGCCTAAGAATGGATCTCCCTGCCCTCCTCTTTGTCTCCTAAGAAATACAATCTAGGCATCTTCAAGATTAGAGTGAATAGATTTCTTGTAGATCGACGTGCTTCATTCTCGACCACACCATAAGGCGAATTGATGGCCAAACATAGATCTATTATATTATAAGTACAATTAAAAAAAACCCTATATAGGCTTTTTTGTCTTGCAAGATTATAGCTACTTATTTCAATAGCTGACAGGCTAGGCCGACCACTGCTCTTTGTTTTAAGTTTTACGACGTACGTTCTATTTTTCTTGTATATATATGAAATTTGACATTGTGGATTTGACCATTTCTCCCGTTTTGTTTCAGGTATTTTGGGACAGTCAATTACCGGTAAGCCAATGCGCGTGGAAAAGTCAAAGCGTTAAGATTTAACATAAAACTCGAGTTGAATTCCGAACAGTCGTTGGAATTTCAAATAGTTGATAAAACTGGATGGAGTCGTCTGCTTAAAATTGGCTGATACCTGAAATGTTTAAAACAAGGGATTTAAGCCAAGTTCTTTAGAGAATAAAATAGGTTTATGCAGATATGTGGGTGAAAAAAAGTTGATCCTGGATCAAGTCTTAAAACGCCTCGCAATTGAGAGAGGTTTGCGAGAGGATTATTGTGAAGATTTTTAAGTAAGACGGTAAGTATTTGGTTAAGTTGATCAGTGATTAGGTATTCTGTGACGTTCGGGATGTTTAGGCGGTCATAAAGTATTTTGCATTACTCAGTTTTGTTTTTGTTCCGTGGGGCGTTCTAAAGGGGGGACTATTTTCAGCAGAGGACGTCTTCTGACTGATAATGATGATGATGGCTCAGTTTTGTAACAGAAAATATACCCAAGACCTTATTCACATTTTTGTCATAATGGGTCTTAAACACTTTAAACGGACTTATGGCTTTATTACGTCCTTGGTCCGTGATCGAAGATAGACAGACAGGTAGTAAAGTATTTTTTTTTAACTATCAAATTTTCATAATTGTCAGTTCAATAAGGTTTTAAACACGACATATTGCTAACGTTTATCAACGAATATTTAGCTATTCATTGCAAGCTATATCCTTGCTCATAAACTGGTGTCGTAGTCAGGTCCAAATTATGACGGAGACGTGAGGGAGGATGATATATTCTTTGGCGTTTCTAAAGCTAATTCGTCTTGTATAAATTAGCTAGTCTTAGAGCAAGGGAGCGCGTGCGAAAGCGGTATACATGACCAGGCGCCGGTTAGATTCACCACTTGCATGACGACCATAAATCGACATTGGTTCAACTACCATTGCCATTCGAATAATAATAATGTCTGTAATTGCTAACACTTCAGCAACAGCTAAAAGCGCGCGACTATCTTGCTTGCGCATTTCAATATTTTGAAGATATAAAATCACGGAGTTAGTATTTTTATTTAAAAAGTTGATCTTCACGGGGCTCCTGGCAGATGTGAAACATGACGGCATAAGATATGCCGTAGAGGATTATGCCGTTTGCCATCACCGCATATGATTCCTTTTACTGCCAAGGCGCGGTAATAGATGTTTCACGTCAAAAACCAAAAACTAATTTCTTTACAAATGTTACTTAAAACAAACTTATTTTAATTTGTAAACAAATAAAACTCAGTTATATGAATCCCCAACGCTGCATTTATTTGAAAGGCGTCTGCAATATTCACGGGAAATGAAAGGCCCCCAGTTTCGTGTAAAATGTTTCTTTTTTGTTCGGTAACCGCTTTTCTGTCGCTTGGTATAAATTTTTTCACTTTTCACCCGAGGTTTCTATTCATGTGTCGGCCGCCCGGCATTGCATTTTTCATTTGCAACATGAAACCTTGGCCGGTACGTATGCACCGGCATTTTGTATGGCTCAGAACTTAAACATGCTACTTTTTAGGCCTGAACATCAGTTTTAAAGGTTTAACTGATTAAGACTTTCATGGACGTTTATCCCGGTATACTATAAACACCATTATATTTTACAGGATAAAAAGCCTATGTAGTAAACAGGTAATCCAGGGTATAAGGTGCATCCATACCAAATTTTATTCAAATCCGTTGAGTTGAGTGCAGAGAAATATTTACACATACACACAAACTTTTACATTTATAATAATAGTGTGGCGTGATTAATGCGTACGGGAATCACTTATTAAAAACAGATCTAATATTGGTATTTTTTTTATTAATTTAGTTTAGTATATAAACAATTAAACATAGTCAAAGACGAGAACACATGCTTTACGCTTTCTCCTGATTGCTTGTAGTGCAAGTGTCAGAGTGGAACGTTTTGCTCGTTAGTTTGTTATTTGAAAGACATCTAAGCCTGTCTACTATCTTAATGCTCGGTTAAAGTCGCATTTTGAATCCAAAATCGAACAACAAATACCTTGAAACCCTCACATCGTAATACAAGCATAATGATAAATCGAACGATTTGTGGGATCGATTAAATTCATGAACGTTGTGCAGGTGCAAGCTATTTCACGAGGAGATTGCGGCTGCACAATAAACTTAGTCAGTGCTTAAGCTTTTGTAAATTCAGACAAGATTCAGACTATTGAGATTTGCCTAAGAAAATAATTGTATCAGTTACATCGAATTTCTAGTTGTAATTTAAAAGTTTAATAGTTCTGTCACCATTTTATTACGTACTAAGTAGCTTCGCCTTGCGGTTTCACCTGCGTCGGTACTCCTTCAGGAATCATAATTTATCTAATGCCCATTGCACTACTATCCTGTCACTTCGACATCTGTCATTTCGACATTCAACAAACATAAATATGGTATAGGTTAGGTTAGCGGCACGTAAGTTTAGCGCTGAGCGAAATGTGGAGGGGATAGCTGCGCATGAGTACAGTCACGAACATAATACAATAATAACTTAAATTGTTAAAACCAAATAATTTTAGAACATATGAGCAAAATACTCGTTGCTTTATCAATCTCACTTTTTATTTGCTTTAAAGAATCAATCAATTCATTGGTTTCTCTTTTAACAAACCTTGCATGTCACACACCATTTTCGTGCCCATCTTTTCAAAACAGTATTTCTTCTAGGCATAACTAACAATAACAAACGAACTCTAACTTAACAAAAAACAATAACAATGAACGGCAAAGACAATACAATTTAGAACGCGACTGTTCAGTCAGAAGTGCGCGGAGCGTCGTATCGGGGCGGGGGACGGAATACGACCGGCTGGCCAACCGGCGCTACGCACGCGGACCCTTCGTCCCTCTAGCCCCCCTGTGATATCTATTTTTCTACTTCTGCGCAATGACGGTCAGCGCTAGTTTCGTGCCGCTACTTGTAAAATAAGAAAAATTCGAAAAATATGGACTCAAATGTCGAAAAACTAAGAAAAACATGAATATCGGAAAAAGAAATGAGATGTGGGTAGTTAAATTATTTATTTAATTATATAGTTGAATTCCCACAATGTTGGATTCTCAAAATGTTGAGTTCTGGTTAATTTGACTTTTTTCTTATTTATACAACGTGGAATTCCTAAAACGTAGAATTCACATAAAGTTGAATTCTATTAATTTTGACTTTACCTACTCTTTTCCACAATGTTGACTTCTTAAAACGTTGAATTCCCAAAATATTGAAATCGTTTTATGGATACTAACTGTTGCCCGCGACTTAGTGCGCGAAAAAAGCGGCTTCCTACAAAATTAAATGCACTACAATAGAATGTCGGTAGTGTCATGGGGTGTAGCGGTAGACTTATTGCCTTACTTAAAAACATTACTCAAGTTATTCAATGCTTAATTTTTTTTATACGTGAATCAAGTCTAGTAAGTTGCGTACTTAATTCGCCTAGGTGATTTGCGTCGGGTGAAGTTTACCGCGCCTGTATTTTACTCCGATAACAGTTATCGTAGGGCACTGCCTTCTATCTCTTTGCAAAAAATCATGTCAACTTAAAAATCATTACTGCGTAAAGAGGAACAAACAAACTGACAAACCAACAAATATACTCTCGCGTTTATAATATTATACTAAGATATTATATACATACAACTCATGACTGTGTCTTGCGTATAACGCCGGTGTTTATTTGTAAAGGAGTAGACGTATATTTGTACGTGGCTTAATCACTGTTTCTACAGTATTTTGTTGTGTTTCTCTATGTTTTTCGCTCCATGCATTCCCCATCACTTTGCCTCACGGGTGTACCAGGGTGCTGCGTCAAATGAAATGAGAAATAGTAATTTGGAACGCATTGCAACACTTTAGATGATCAAACAGTTTTTAGTTTTTCACCACGTCTGGATTTATATGGTCAGAGAGGGTCAATATAACTATATCATCATCCAGTAAACGTCCACTGCTGAAAAAGACCTCCCTCTTAGATGAGGGGTGTTGCCATAATCCTCACGCTTGGCAGGTAGCTTGGGGATTGCTGTACGTTGTTAGGTGGTTCTGTTCGCAGTTTTTGGACATTCACATCACATCATCAGCCAATTAACGTCCACTGTTGGACAAAGGCCTCCCTCATAGGGGTGTTGCCATAATCCCCACGCTTGGCAGGCGGCTTGGGGATCGCAGTACGTTCACCGTGTACTATTAGGACCCTGCTGCCCATCCTTAGCTGGTTCTGGTCGCAGTTTTAGGACATACTCGGGTCCGAATTATAACTACATTCGAAAACATTCACAAAGTTCGCCACAGATCGAATTGATATAAAGATGGGAATGACTTCTGACCTTGAGTGAAATTGGTAGCAAGTTCGTCCAGTACAAAAGTGCCTTTAAGACAAGTAAATGTGGGTAGCTCGAAAATATCTTGTTGCTTATTTCAATATCCATTAATTTACCTCTAAACTAATTTTCTTGAAAGCTTTCTAAACACACTATTAGATCTGACTTGTTCAGTTCACTGACTTCAAGATCGAACTTTAACAGATCTGTCTATCTTTGTACTTGTCTAGTAATGTATCCACGGCGTCTCCATACACTCCAGTGCTCTATCTACTCTGAAGGCTCTTCATTGTGTTAATGTCAGGCCATTCTATCGTGTTTTCTGCCTTTACGACGACATTATAAAGCCTTCAGTGCTTCAGTGCCCCTTCCACTAGCCTCGATATTTAGGGTTCCCTTCCAAAAACGTTTAATGTCACAGGTCAAAAAGGTTTGCTTCTATAAAAGACAGTAGTTAAGGTTCAATGAATTATTTATAGTCGTTCGCGTTGACGTTCCGAGGGTTACACGGAAAGGTAGTAGTACTGAGCTGAAACAAGGTCTTTATGAAGACTGTTTTATGGTCTGTGTTGTGTTCTGTTTGTTTTGTGTTTTCCACAACCTTACCACGGTAAATATCCCGTAAATAATCATATACTTTATGGTCTTTATGGTAATAATTTCAAAAAACTTTTACTGCGAAAACAATCCTGGAATCGCGAAAAAAACAGCTGCGTTTTTGCGATTTCAGGGTTGGTTCCTTAGTACAAAATTCCTACTGGTAGCGTTTTAATAGATTAGTTTAGTAGATTCTTTTTTGTTCAGTATGTTGTTTAAGTTTTTACTTGTGGGTTTAGATCTCAATTAGTTAATTCGTTTCTTGCGTTACGCTAAACTACGGCTTGTTTACGTTGCAGCAAAATAAAGGCACACTAATAACATTAATCGCTGTTCCACATGCTCTGTGTCACCTAAAGCTCATAAACTGGACTACACAAGAGTGGAATGGTCTGACCTAAATAGTGATGCAAATCCAAGGCTTTTAGTAACACCACTATCAAACCATTTGGGTAATTTGGGGAAATTAGAGCTTTCATTTGTACGCCTCAAATTACGCACCATTTCGCCTGGCTTAATGAAGAAAGGCTTACGAGGGTAGGACGGGAACCATATTTATAGCAACTAAGACGTTTAGATACCGTTCACACATTAAGGGCATTACTTAAAAACCTTACTCAAGTTGATCTATGCTTAAAATTGTTCTATCAATTTCAAGCTGACGGCAATTGTCACATGAAAACGAGATAAAGCATATTAAGCATAGATTAACTTGAGTAACGTTTTTAAGTAAGGGTATTAAAAGCAAAAGTTTGTGTGTCAATGGAGGTAATGAAATTTGGTATTAAGATAGATCAGATTTGACAAACAAGGGATATAATGACTTAGTACATCGGATTATAATTAATATTCCAACGTCTCCTTGTTTCTCCTACCTTTTTTACTATATCGCTTAACGTAAAAACTGTAAGTACAACCAATAATAATAAATAATAAGCTTTTCAAATATTAATAATGCATTGCGGTTCTAAATTGTGCACGAATATGTTGTACTTTTCCAGGAAAATTCCTAAGCAAAAAGACAAGAAAAAGTCTCACGCAACTACAAACACCCTTGGGCAATTTATAACAAAATGAAATAACGCTTCTACGTTGAACCTAAGTTATTATAAAACTTGGCTGCCTATCGAGCTCATTTCTAGTTTAAAATTGGAGTTTGCAAACCCAAAGTTTGCTTCCCTGTTGGCGCTTGAAGCGCTTAAGACTTCAACTCGATAACCTCGTCAATTATTGCGGCTGGATGTAGTGCACTTAGACGGTTCGGTGCCTAAGTTCGCAGCTTACCTTATTTAGGGTTCACTAGGGGAACAAGGAATCCTTTTAAGTTAGTTTTGTCCGTCCGTCTTAATCCTTACAACCTAGTAACTTCTATAATGATTAAAGGTAGGTACGTTGATGAAACTTTGCAGAATAACAGTTTTCGTATAGCGCTCACCCCTTTAAGTTCATTCTATCCGTCCATGCTAACCCTTTAGAACCTTCCAACTTTTATAATTATTAAAAAGAAAGTACATAAAACTTTTCACTATTACAGTTTTGGTACAGACCTTATTTTTAATAGTATTATAAAAATATAATTTTGTAATTTTGGGTGGCTCTGGTACATGTGAAATGGGGTTGATTTTTTTAAACACTGCACGTGAAAAGTCGTTGTATAGGTCTTTTGAAACATTATCAAGTGATCCCTAATACTTTGTCAAGTGTCCTTGTGTTTCTGTGCGATATAATTATGACCACAAAGTGGCAATGATAAATCTCTGAAATTTGGCTAAGTCGGTTGTTCGTTCCATTTTTTTATAACCACCAATTCAGAACTACTAATGTGACTTTATCTATCTGTAACATTTATATATCTTTTGCTACGGAATCCTACCATGTGCGTGTCTCGACAGGCTCTCGGCTAGTTTTATTTATCACAGGATGCACGCTCTATAATAGCTTCTCAAAAATATATAAAATCATCAAACCTAATTATGGATATTTACCAATGTATATACCAACATACAGTGCAACTAAGTTAAGTGCTTCCGCAGCTTCAAATCTGAGTAACTAATCTAGTATGCTTGAGATGCCGGCTCTTCTGTGCTGTTAATTATACGTGATCCTTAAACGCTAATATCTTATCTGTAGAGTTAGTAAGTGTAGTTAGAGTGCCTGTGGTTAGTTTGGTTACGAGTCAGTTCATATACGGTCCCATTGCTATTTTATGTACTGTAAACTTGATCAAATAAACCCAACCGCGGCCACCTACAACTCCGCCAAAACGCGCTAGTGCAGCTGTTTGCATTCAGTTACTGCACTGGGTAGCAATGTTGGATTAGGGCCCGTCCTCTCTCTCTCTGTGAGAAGCTCTATTTCCGAGCAGTGGGAACATGGATTGGCTGCCAATATGAATGTACCGAATATCGGACTTCCCGTTAATAAAACAGAAAGTTCGCCAAAATGTATCCTAAATAGTGATTAAATCTTCCAGTATATCCTCGACTAACATGATTGCGTTTACTATCTAAATGGTTTATAGGCGTTTAGTTTCAACGAGTAACGAGCAATCAATTATTACGCAGAGCGAATCAATGTTTAGGTAAGTACTACTTTCTTATCGCTTTGAAATAAAATAATAAAATTCTAGTAAAATCGCCGTAAATGCACAATTTTGTTCAAACAACTGCTTTCCAAACGTTACATTTTGGGTGTTTTCTTTCACACATTTTTTTTCCATAATTATCAATACAACCTTTGATGTAGAATTAAACATACAAATTGCGAAAAATCTAGACAAAAGAAAAGAGATGGATCCGAGCCAAATAACACATATATGTGTAATTAAACAAGAAAACAATAAAAACACGTTAAGTATCACGTTGATAAACGAACTATACGACGCTCTGTCCATCTTTTTTCTCCGTTAAAGCATACAAATTACGAAAAACCTATTTCACTATCGACAGTGTTTGGGCGGCGGCGCCATAGGCGGGCGGGGTCAAAGACCTCGCTAATAACTTCCGCTTACCTGCGAGCTAGTCGTTAGAGCTAGACTTTTTGATGACAAAGAGGTTTTATGCAGTCATTTTGTAAGGTAACGTCATAGAGTCTTGTCACAGAATATTTAATGCTATTGTCGTGATGAAGGTTTTAAACTGTACAGAGCTTATCGGAAGCTTTCAACTGGGTTTGCGTTTGAGCTCCGACTCAAAAATAATCTCTATCACAGTAAAACGTTGATCTTATTTTTGTATAAATCAGTATGCGTATTATAAACTCTAATTACAAAATTGACATATTTATGCGGTGTTATTTCATAGTTTAATTAAATAAATCACCAGTTTATAAACAGCAGTTCAAATAACAATTTATTTTTTC
Organism: Agriopis leucophaearia; assembly: GCA_949125355.1. Lineage (NCBI taxonomy): Eukaryota > Metazoa > Arthropoda > Insecta > Lepidoptera > Geometridae > Agriopis > Agriopis leucophaearia. Next base: position 9,195,036 of record OX421276.1, on the reverse strand, counting down.
AAGTGTTTATTATGTTTAATTAAGAGAAATCTGGCTTGAAATTCTTTAGTTTAGTTTTGCTGCTGAGATGTTTTCTTCTTTTCTCTTGAGAATATTTTGGCGTCACACGTCATGTACATTTTCCAGTGTCAAGTACTGAAATACTTTAATTTTTATTAAGTAATGCCAAACAAGTCATAGTCACACTCAGAGTCACGCAAAGTAAGCATCAGTCAAGTCTATTTAATGGCCTATAAATGTAGTGGAGACCTTAATACAGGCTTCTATAGAGTTTTGGAAAAAACACGTAAATACATGGTTTACCTCGTTTTATTAACATTACCCCACACTCATTCATGGACACTTAATAAATAATAACCCACCACAAATTTACGAAAGTAATACAAGGAGGCGACATGTTTATTCAGGTTGGCACCAAAACTTCTCTTACGAGTTTTTGGTATCGCACGTCTTCTCCATTTGCCAGTGTCAAGAGCGGTTTAGACTGTGCGTTGTCTGTCATTGAATATTATTAACATGTACGTGCGCTAGTTGCGATGTAGGTAGGTAGGTAATTAAGATTTGAAATACTAAACATAATACAGAACGTAATTAATACACCTTTTAGATCACCTTTTACATCTTTTAGAAGATAATCCACAACCACAATTAAGGTATTTACTCTTTAAAGAAACCCAAGAAAAAAACGGTTTCAACCAACAACGGTTCAATCAGAGCCGAAGCAAAACGCTCGCATAATGAATCGAGCCTTTGATTGAAACCATTGTAGAACTAAGTTCATTCTGTTCTCACGATCTGTAAACAGTAGTTGAACTTTACACAAATGGTCAGATGCTACGCTTGTTGGCTTGTTTGTGCGTTGATGTTCTGGCGTCCAAATTATAGCTAGGTCACAGAATAAATAAGACGAAGGCATACAAGACTCATTCTGAACATGATAATTAAATGAACAGATTCTCACTACGTCACACTAAAGATAATTTCTGCAAAGCATGCCTAACTTTAAAATAGGTACATACAGACCAAAGATACTTAAAATTATGTTATGGACATATCGCGTCAACGCTCAAATTTGTCCGGAGGTAATAAACTAAAACCATACCAACTATTATGTGATCTGTGCACTTGTTGCATTAATTGTTGTAAGCTAAATTAGACACATATGACAAAATAAACCTAAAATTAGTGGGCTCTTATCGCTATAAACGATTAGATCCAGGCATTCTTAGCTTTCGCACGTGCTCATACTAAACTTTATAAAGCGCTTATAACTTCTTTTTCTATGACAGTTACATTACTGTCACTTTTTCAATCTTTGGATTAGATGTTAAAGAGCCTCATAGAGCGGGGCCAGCTAAAGGTCATAGTATTAGGAATCGCAGTAAGACAAGTCTGGTTAGATCTAGCTTGGTTAAAGCATTCGTTCGTTCATACATTAGTTCTTACTAATATTATTAGTTACATTAGGTCGTCGCAATGGACACCTATAGATAGATAGATAGATAGAAAACTCTTTATTGTTCACACCAAAAATTATACACGTACATAAAAACAACTTAAAAAACTAGTGAAACAATTGGCGGCCTTATCGCTATAAGCGATCTCTTCCAGGCAACCTATATGTATTATGAGACTAATGGTAGATTTGGCTTAATAGTCACAGCAAGAGTTTATGTACCGAAGATAGCTGTACTGTGACCTATATCAAAACGCAATACGTTTCCTGATACCGATGAGCCGCCCGGAGCAATACGATGCAGATTGCGACGTGTACAATGTACTTACCTATAGTATAGTTGCAAATGAATTGCGCCGATTAACTTTAGAGTTTTGATAAGATAATGGTTCAGAGATTTGTTATATTTACAACGAAAGTGTGAAAATTAGGGTTCCATCTTAAGGTCCCGCCATGAAACGCTTTTGTTGTTCATGTCGTCTCCCGCCTGTGATACTACCAATATTTAAACTGAAGACACTTCTGCTGTTAAATTTATTAAAAAATATTGCATTAAGGCAAAATATTGCATTTTATTTATTTAAGGTTGCCTGGAAGAGATCGCTTATAGCGATAAGGCCGCCAATTGTTTCACTAGTTTTTTAAGTTGTTTTTTATGTACGTTTGTAATTTTTGGTGTGAACAGTAAAGAGTTTTCTATCTATCTATCTATCTCTCGGATTCTCTTCTTCCGCACAATGACCAACTTGTATTTTAAAGAACGGCCATGCAACTGACATAAAAACTTCGGAAATGCCAAACGGAAGCTGAAACTGTAAGCAAATATTGCATAACTCGGAAAATGTACTCATAAACTCGTAAAATTGAAAAAGGAAAATTGTAGGACGTTCATTAGAAACGGTCCATAAAATTTGCATGCATAAAATTTCTATTTAATAGAAGCGATTTTCACACTTGCTTTTTGATTGAGACTTTTCACGACACAATGCACGGCATGTTAGTTATTCTGCGGCACGATTTTATGCTCAATTAGTCGAAGTTTTATTGAACTGGCTCGAACTACTGTATTTTATTAGTGACCAAGAAAATGTAAAATACTTTAGCCATAAAATAAGTGTGTGTGTGTAAATATTTTTTATGAAATAAATGAATATGAATATAAGAATAGACATAGAATATATGGTATAGAATAGAATAACTGCAATTTTTTATTACCTATGTGTTTATTGTGTTACTGGCTGTATGCACAAACTTTGCGAAGCCTAGTAAAATCAAGTCGAAGAGTTTACGTTTCGTAAATTTATAGAACCCAGGAAATTCACCCAGACAAATGAACAACCAGCTCAATAGTATCTATTCTGCCATTTTATTTTCACTCCAACCCAGGCGTTAGATTGGATTTAGACAATTCACAGGATTGATAGAGCCACGCCTGACTTGTTCGGATTGACCACTGAATTTCACTGTATGAATTGATTTCATATGGAAAAATAACAGTTTTCTGTTTCTTTTTTTTACATAAAAATAGCGGAAACAATCAACTTTTTTCGCAGTAACGTTTTTGGTTTTGAAAGCGCTTGATGCGTAAAATATCATATAATGATTTGTTTGAATGTTGGTAAGTTCATTTAAGGTAAGCTGTTGTTAAGTCTCGGATGAAAATCGAGCTAAGTATTAAAGTAACAACATGATTATAACGAAGACATTATCAAGTTTCTTTGTCCAAAGCACCAATTAGTGATTATTGGAGGGTTTGTTTCTTTTTCCTCCCTAATTGTTCGTTTTTTTGTGTTGTATAATGTCGTAGGAATCGAGAAAATTTCGAGACGTTATCGTTAGGCGAATGACGTAAAAAATATCTAACGTGAAAAGGCTTGTTTTTATGAAGTTATTATTTTAGTTACTAAGTGAAAAGTTTAACACAAATTTTCTTTTGCACTTTTGTGTGCCCTTTACATTAGCAGCGCTTTCGATTTTGATGCTTTTCCAAAATAGTGCGTTTACTTTATTTACTCTGATATTACTTAGCTAAAACTGTCAGACTCGTATTCTGTGCTCATATTAATAAACATGTAGTAAGTAAAAAAGTTTTACATACGTCAGAGTTTTTAAGTCGCCCTAAGGTCTTTGTAGTACATGTAGTATCTTTGAAATAGTCACTCTGTGGTTTGCCTTATTCTCCATTTTAAATTTGGAACTCAATAGCAAGAGACAAAAGTCAGTTAAACTATTCCATGGCTATAATACAAGAAGAATTCAGAAGCGACAAAACTAAAGAAAATAAAAAGAATAAAAGTAACGTCAATGCATATTCAAATTTCCAACAACATTTCCAAACACAAACAACACTCTATTTTTCATATTACCTTTTCTAACACATTTTAGATTTAGGACGGCTTATTCACGCACATCGCTCACACGTTTCAGTTCACATAATGCCTCCGAGCGACAACAATGGCGCACGCATTTGCTCGACTTGTTGCCAGTCTTGCCAGCTTATTATTTCCTAATCGCGCGTGTGTTGCCATGTTTTACCGGACGAATTCTGCCGCATCATTTCTTGTATACGCGCGCTTTCTCTTGAGGCATCCTGTTTCGTTCGCATGTTGGTAGTATGCTCTCTTTGCCAGTGACTTGCATTGTTTTTGTTATGTTGTCGTAACTGTGTGAGCAGATTTTAAGACTTATTTATATTAACGGCAACGTACCGTTCACCTTCATGCATTATTCAATCAATTTGAATGAAACAGATTTATAACACTTGAATTAACATCGTTCAACAAGAAGGTTGCTTTTTAATCACGTCTTAATTTAAAGAGTGCTGATTATTAATGATAGATTTTATATCGAATATTGATATACAACCAGCAACATGCTAAGTTGGGGTCGGTTTTTGTGACAATGTACCTGTTTACCTACTTCTATATTAATATTTCTTGTTCTTTTCTGATTTCTGATAGACTTAGTTTGGTGGGATTACTAAATCAACATGGTTGAGTGTTTGAATTAAAAAATCAACCAATAATAATGTTACATAATTATTATTGTCGTGAGAATATTTAAAGGATTGTACTACAGCAACCTAGAGCCTCTCAGCATGCGCAGACACGCTGGGTCTCTTTGTGTTTTTTATCGCATTTACAACAGGAAATTTTCTGTAGAACTGTTTGATCTGATGCCGGCTTCGCAGTTTTATCATCGCACCAGCCGCCACCGCCTGAAAGTTCATCCACATATCATAGATCGATGGAAAACGCACACTGTACGTTTTACGCATTCCTTTTTGCTTACACCTGCAATATGTGGAATGAGCAATATACGAGGGAATCCTACGGCATTTCATGGGGTTCTTCAAAAAGGCTGTTAATAGAGTCTTAAGGGTCGGCAACGTATCTGTGATGCCCCTGGTGTGGCAGGTATCCATAGGCGACTGTGATCGCTTACATTCAGGCGGCCTGACTGCTTGTTTACCACCTATGGCATAAAAAAAGCAAGTACAAGGCAATTAGGTCAAAACAACTGAAAAAATACGTTGTGAAGAGAAAGGTCTGTGGCACCGTGAGTCTTAGCTACTTAGCTAATAGTTTCACAACGAGGACTATTATATTTTTAATGGCTCCAAAGAATCCTACTCGTTGTACTGTTATTATACTCTACTGGCCATAGTAACTCCAGTCAAAACACAGTTTCGGAGACGAGAATGTGTGTCACATAACAGTAATCATCGTGGTCAACCTGTTAATGGCTCGAGGCAAGGTGAACATAATAGTTCCAAACTGGGTAAATTATGACTCAACTAATAGGTACTCGTACTTTCCTTTTTCGTGGATCCTTGCTTTGTTATATATTTTTTTGTTTACGTAATTGTTAACATTAACATACTAGTTAGCTTTCAATATGTGCCTATAGTACGAACTACAGCAGATCTAAAAAATAAGGCTATAGCACAGAATACATTCTAAATACAAATAATTAAGAAGAATTAGGCAAAAAAAAAAAAAAAAAACACCAAGTGCGTTTGCGCTCGCGTGCTGTTCCATACCACCCCACATACCTTAATAGCTACTAAAGTACAAAAAAGTAGTGCAAAAAGACAACATGCCATCAACGCCCTGGCGGTCACCCATCCAAGTACCGACGGCGCCCGACGTTGCTTAACTTCGGTGATCGTACGAGAACCGGTGGTGAACAGAAATTTGTCTCCGACTTGCACTTGGCCATTATTTATTGTTATACTTTAGAGTGTGTACTATAATCATGCCATTATATATTGGCGCTTGTACGTGTTACCGTTTTTACATTAGAGCAAATACAAAAATACATATTGACATATTTTTTTTAAATCTATTTGTAAGTTAATCCGCCGTTAACATTACATATTCTGTAAAAAAAACAACTAGCTATATCTTACGGTTCGAAAGATACAGTCGTTAAAAGGTAGGGCGGATAGACAGACAGACAGCCTAGGCTTAGTAAAAGGGTCCCGTTTACACCCTTTGGCTACGGAACCCTAAAAACGTGGAGTCGATCGATTGTAAAGTTATTCTTTCTATTTGCAAAATTGAGTTTTTGGAACAAGGTCCGCTCTTTTTATTTTCAAACTTTAAATTAATTTGTTCCAACGTTTTTCAAACAAAATATTAGGCTTGTTACATTCAGCCCGTAAAAATGTGTACCAGAATGTCATCAAAACAAATGTCACGTAATAAAACACTTTCGTATACATGATAATAGCCCTGTAGATACAGGTTTATTCTGAAAGGATATGCGGAACCAAAAAGGACTTCAGTAGGCACAGGAATCATAATTAGAAGGTACTCATCAATCAAGGGACCAACCCTGAAATCGTGAATAGAATGGTACCAGTTCCATACATCTCTTAACTACCTGTTTCAATTAAACAGCTGTTTACGATTTCGGTATTGTTCTTCTATTAAAAGCCATCCATGACGATAAGTGAGCATCTATAGGCTTAGTATATCCCCTTTTCGAATAACCCGGTATATAATTCTTACCTACGTCTGCCAGATAATCTGGCTTCATTCAAAAAGTTCTAATCGTGAACGCGAGTATTTGCCTTACAAAGCGCTTTCCGAGCACTCGGATTGCATCATTGTGCTGAACAAAAATGCTGCAGTGCTAATTTCACATGCACCGCGCTTCTACTGAATGCCATTATGGGCTTCCGAACGCAGGCTTTAAGATCTACTGCGATGAGAGCGTGGATTACGGCTAGTAATCTCTTCAAAAATACTGGCTGGATAGTAACAATAAGCCTGCAATTTAAAAACGAAAATCTTAAAGGAGTTTATTAAAAACGAAAATCTTAAAGGAGTTTATTTTTGTTTTTAAATTCCTTTTTGTCACATTCGAAAATCAAAAAAAGCACTGTCAGAACTAAAACATTGTACCTCGTTAGTTCGTTTTTGTTTTGATTTAGTACTAACGCTTATTTTAGAGAAGCAAGGCCTTTAGTCGCCTGTCAATCATACTGTAATCATTTATGCATGCGTCCTATTCACGCGAGCGGGTTACACAATGTGACAACAAGCGCATTCTGCGTACGCACTTGCGTCACTCTTTAATGTCAAGCTACGAGAATAACTGAATGCGCTTGTCTTGTAGAAAATGACCCGTTCGCGTGTTCGAAATTCAAAGTAATTATAAAAAATAAACAAAGAAAAAGGTTGCGGGCTAGCAAAGAGGTCTGCCTATTTTTTTTTTAAAGATGGTGATGGCGAGTTGATTTCTTAGCCATCAGAGTTTAAACAATAGCTAATTTTGCAAAAACACGTGATTAGCCTGGATTTTAAACAATAGGATTTGTATACAACAATAATGTTAATAAATTAAAGGTATCGCTGCGATTTGTAATACGTCTTAAATGCCTTATATGTACTTATTTTTATTTTCATTATTTCTTCCAAAATAATTGATATGTACTGCCAAAAAACTATCGATAGAAAATAACCGCATTTTGCCAAGTCAATTTAAAAAAGAAGCAATGTAAAGAAAATAACTATCCATAGACAACATAAATAGTTTTGTAAACAAACAAGCCTCATGCCAGAACGAAAAAAAACTGATTAAAGAATGCAACGCTTATTTAACGGTCCAATAAACGCAATTACTCGACGGGGCTCCAGGAAGTTTGGTTCAGTCATTCACGTTTTTAAGGGCTAAAATGTACTAGTAACGTACAAGAAATTTGATTACTTACATATTGGCAAAAAATGCTAATCCAATTTGTAAAATCCGTCGGAATTGTAGCATTACAAAAGTTGATCTAGTCGAGTTCGAAGTTGGAACAAAATTGTTCTAGCTAGCTTAGGTTCTGGGTAGGTGGAATTTTTTTATAAGATTAGAGCATGTTAAATTTCTGTCATAGTTTAAGAGGTTCATAATATTAAGGCAGAGATAGAAAAATTACAGCATGTCTATGTATGTCATAGCAAAAAGTTCGGACAAACTTAAACGATCGCTATTACCCGCCTACTTACGAATAAAATGAAGACATACGATCCCTAATGAGCCCCCAAAATCGCTAGCAAGATAGCATCGACACGCCAAATTACACCCGTGAATTTATCTAAAACATGCATCTAACTTAAAAAGGGTCGCCATTGAATGGTAATGTCTTATTTGATAAGGGTCGGTATTGTTTCCCGTGACTTTTAATTTCAAGCAGACAAGTTAATAAAAGAACCCGTTCTAGAGTTACTCGAGCAAAACTTGAGTTACACAATTCTATGTTATACGTGGGGAACGCCAATCTTAAAGTACCCGTCAGTGTGACGTTGAAATAACGCCTCCATCTGATACAACCCGTGTGAAACGCCCTTTATCTGTGAAACGAGTAAATGGCACAGCAATATTGTTAGTATCTGGCTGCGAACAATAGTAGTAGCACCCCTTGTTGTTTAATGAACACGAGAAAGCCCCGTTACGGATCTAGAGCTCGATAACACAGCTTGAAAACTCTAGTTCATGAAAAAGCAAACACATTTCACTAGCTGAATGCATGACGGTGCTGAAATTTAAAATAAATGAACGCAGCGCGGACGCAAATTTCATTTTCAAATGTAAAATTTTTAAGCCGTCGCGAAGGTATTCGAAATGAGAATTTGACTGATTGATGAATGCTAAAATTTATTATCTTTGTCTTTGATTCGCGCGGTTTGGTCGGTCAGTGCCTTCGTAATAGTTTCGTGCCTGCCAATCAACGTAATTAGTGGAATATTCATAATTCAGAAGTTAGATAATGAACTGTAATTTCAACGACTCTATTACTAGTTTTTACAGTATGCGTGTAAGTATGGATTTATTAGTTTATTTAATCTTAACAGAGTGCAGTGTAATGAATGTTAATCTTATCTGTTATCGTATTTGTTGTTAGATAATTCTGTTGACCGGAGACACGTGTTCTGTTGAGGACCGTAGTAGGGACACGGTATTGCCATTACTTCAACCTACGTCATTAATCCATGTAATGTTTTGCTTCCATAAATAAAGTGTGACTATATTTAGGAATTTTACCTATTGTTTATTTTCGGCATTATATTATTTTAGTTCCATTGTGTTTGCAGGCATTGGCGGTTTCATTGCGTCATCGATAAAAAACATTTACTTATTTACTTATCTATCTATCTCTTCTTCGTTTTTTTATCGAACTCATCCGAAACGGCTTGACCGATTTTTTTGTGTGAGATGTCTGAATGCAACCTTGCATTCCATGATAAATTTTCACAAACTTTTCAAACTTCTTTCGCTAACTACAATTCCGAAAATTCCTATTTACGTTGACGCGTCATTTATGTGGTTATTGCAAAGCAACATAGTGTAACAACGTGTAGCCGAAATAGTTGCAATTAGCTTTCGATCAACCCCCAATCATTAGCGGCGCGACATCCTTTAAAAAACCGTCTATAGTACCTACCAGTGCGATAAATTTACTCTAAACTGGGGGAGCCACCATCGTAATTTTCTAAGCAAACGGGTTGGCAATTTTTACACGCTTTATCTTAACTATTATAGTCTGTCCATTATGTTAATAGCTTTTGATAGCTCATGCAAAGTTGGTGACATATGTATATGGATGTGGATGGTCCACAACCTTATCAGTCTAAAACTGTAGTTTCATCTATTCCTATGCTACTGAACATGGACCATTGAACATATTGTCTATACATTTTGTCTGAAGTCATGTTCATGTCAATTGCTACGATGGCAAAAGCGAAGTCAGTGCTTCTGCATTGCACAATTTTGTATCCTGCCCAGTGAGAGGTGAACAAATTGACGTGTCAGCGTCGATGAAATTGACCCTTCGGCTTTTATATGTCACGTAAATCGACGATACTTTGTGTTGATTTATATTTTGTGACAGATTTTTGCTTGCCTAGTTTTTGTTGGTATAGTTTAGGTAAATTATACTTTGTATATACTGTGTATTCTTGCAATTTTCCGCAGTTTTCTCGTTATTCCGATAAATATAATTATGCATTTAAACTCCCAGCATTTATTTGCTCTGACATTGAACATTGTAAAATGTTGAATGAAAACCAGGAATTCTGAACACTCCATCTCGATTTTTTTACGTAAGACTGCCGATATACTACAGTGAAATATAAAAATAAAATGTTTTCATTCAGCTTTTTACAACGTTATTTCAGCTGTCAGAGCAATAAATCCTTGTACCGAGTTTAACGTCTGTATTTGTATGATTTTCGAGCACATTCCGTCGGTCGGGTCAACCGTTTAGCTGTGAAAATTTAACTAAACAAGTTTTTATTGAAAAATATCTTATGATATACAAGTAGGGATCGGAACGGTGTGCTGATCAAAATGAGCCCAAACACTCAGTCTATTATTTTCCATCGAGGAGTGCCGTTGTCCACCGTCACCATCATCAAATCAGCTCGCTGTCACCATAATTAATTGTATTGTCATCGGAATTTCAAACGTATGCCAAATTTCAGCTCAATCGAACACCGGGAAGTGGGTCAAATTCAACTTGTAAGATTTGATTATAGACAGACAGACACAGGTGAAACTAAATAAAAGCTAGTAAAAGCAGACTACACAATACTCTCAAAACTCACCTATTCGATGTAAGCATATATTTACCGTGTGGAATAGTTTTTAAGGAAACTTATAAAAAAAATATGTGACGTTTAGATATTAAATTCATTTCATTTCATTTCCTAAAATATTACTCGAACCACCGTTCGTTTTAGCTTTTCAATAACTAAAATGGAGCTACCATTTGCGAAATGAAATGCATCATGACACTACGTATCCTTACTTTGTTCCTAGTTTCAATATTATTGAGTCAATAGTAATTATGTAACAATATAGAAAAAATTATGTATAAAGCATAACTCAAAACTAGATCAATGATGTACTGTAAAGTATCTACGAAAGATTCAAAAGCATTAAAGAAAGTTATGAAATTTTCTACTGATCTGTCATCCAAGCTGTAGTCCGATCTGAAGGCTATAGTTTTTTACAGTTTTCGGTATTTGCGATCACCGCTGTCAAAAAAACCGTTAATTTCTGACAGATGCGTAACTATTTTAAACCGACTTTAGGAGGTTATCAATTCAACTGTATGTTTGTTACTGCCAATTAGAAATTTGATTTTAATTATTCTTTTTTTATTTGATCGTTCATACTTCAGATATAGTCCCATATAAATGATATCTAAATAGATAAAGCGCTTTTTGAAATATCAAAAAAAAACTATACATAGATGACGTTTTGGTGCCCTAAATAAATTTTGATGAGGACTGTCAATTTCTATTTTAACTGTCATCACAGAAACATCAGCCAAAGAAGATTGAATGTATTTGTAAGGAGGCGTCATAATAATCATACATTAAAACCTATTCTTAAAGAAAGCTACTTAGTTGTAATTTTTGCTAAAGCTTCCTCATGGTAGGGTCGATTTAAAAGGGTATCTTCCTTTTTTAGTTTAAGTTTGTATGGATAGTCTTGAAATAGGTTGTTGTTTTCTAAAAATTCACTTTATTTTTTACAATTACTGCCGCGTTAAGAGTTCATATAATGGTCATAATACCAAAAGGCACAGAGTCTATTTTTAATTAAAATTTTCATGTTGTTTGTTGTTATGGCAAATAATCTCATGTAAGTTAGGGAATAAGGGCCCAGACCTTGTTTACCACCATGACCTTATCCGGTGAAGATCGTAATGTATAATCTTGAAGTTATTGCGAACCCTCGAAAGGCTTAGGCTAAGAAATGACACAAACAGCTCAGCCATACCTAATGTTGCTATTAAGTCACTCAAACCAACTAGTCTAGCGTCCTTGGCTTGACTTTTATTGTGTCTCGACTGATGTGTTAGTATGATAAAGTTTTTTTGCCATATTTCTAGATGTTTTAGCAACAGAAGCTTTTGCAGACCGAAAACATGTTTTCTTATATTTTTATCTGATTGACTTTAAACTAAAACAACTGTGTTCCGGATTGAAGGGCAATGTTTCCAGCAAAATTACAGGGCACACAGAGATTTGACATCTTATATCTCGGGGTGACGAGCGCAGTGCATTGCCATCCAGGGTTTTGAACTGTTGAAGTTCAAAATTCTGAGTGGCGTTGAGCTGTTATGGGCAAGCGTGAAGAGCCATCAGGCGAGCGACTTCGCTCGTCTCGTCACCCAGTATCACAAAAAAAAACATAATCTTGTAATAAAGAATCTTTTTATCTTCAGATTTTATGGACAGTTTATTAAAACCGTCAGCATTTGCTTGCTTGGCAAAGCAATAGGGGTGCTGAACCAGAGTAGCGTGGGTTCAAATCCTTTTAATTTTTCAAACCAAACACACAAATCTTCACATTGATGAATTTACATACTTAGTAATATTATAATTTTTATTAATGAAATTTTATAAATTTTGCTTTTAGTAAAATATGTGCAGTTTGTTATTTTATGCAGGTGATAACAACAGTTGTTATGAAAAATTATATTTATAATTATAATCAATGGCGTAAAAAATAAAAAATAACAATAAAAATTAAAAAAAAAAAAAATGTCTTTTTTATCCCTCATATATAGTTCCCGCTTCGCATTATCTTTATTATTCGTTATAAAATGGCGATTTTGTTAAAACTAGCAGACGGGAAATCACTGAGTCTTCTTATAAATAAACTTTAGAACCTCTATAAATAAGATTAAAATTTTACCGTTTCAAATAGTCTATGCGGCTTCGAACTGTGACGATAACACTTTGAACTATTTTAAACTAGAAATAAAACTGCTAAAAACAACAAAACTATTTAGAGACTAAAACGGAAAAAACTATTTGAAGAACGTTCTAATGTTAGGTTGAAAAGTTTTTAACAAGACAGTTTTTGACATCGAATATTATCCCCAAACGACAAAATACGTGCCACGTTAAAAAAAACAAGCAACTCTTCTACTTTTTTTACCAGAAATCCGCGTGTTTCTTGTTTTGTCATGTAAATAAATCACCTTTTTAACTTTTAGACGCTGCTGCGTCTAGTTTTTATTTTTTTTGAAATCTTATTTTTTTTAATATGTGGTGAGATCGCATAATATGTATCTCGACAAACATGCATATCGTAAGTTTGTACCTACTTCCCCTTGTCACCGACCAGTAACATAAGTATTACCTACCCAATACATAAAACATAAAAAAACATACTTTTCGGTACATTAACTTGCCACTACTCCCCAAACTTTCGTCCCTAAACCACAGAATCTGTATTAGTTACTACCAACATTTCATATATCGTGTGCCGTCATAGCCCCTATGCTTAATGCAATAAGAGTGAATAATTAAAAGTACATTTAACCTTGCTTGGTTGGTAATTACTAACAGCGATGCTTGAACGAGCCAGGTGTAAAAACATTTCGGTTGTTTTACGATCTAGGGAGGTAATGTGGCTACTGGCTAGTAACTACGGTGTTTAATTGCTCGGTTTGGCTTTTTGAAATTAAAAGACTTTTAAAATTATTCAACTTCTCACCGTTTATTCCTTTCTGGTTACATGCAGGATAACATTTTTAATATTTCATAAAAGGAGATAGATTTCCGTAGAGACTTAGGAAGCTCAGAAAAGAAACTCTTGATAAATAATATCTCGCATCCAAATTCATCAAGAAAATTCCCCATTTCCGCATAATTATGTCTAAGTATATGTAGATTAGATATCATCCGATATCATCATAAGCTTAGTTCGATTTCCAATTTTTTGACCTCTCTAGGGAAGTAAAAGCAACTTTTTATTATGACATGTACTCGTATTTCTTTTGTTAAGACAGCGTTAAGTTTCCGAGCATGAAAAATTATTTTTGCTGTAGATATTTCTAAACTAATATGGTTTATACTTTTGTTATTACAAAGAGTAAATCTAATCCAAACTTTTGTTTCACAAAAACTTATCCAATACTTTCCAATAATATTACCTACTTTATTTGGCTGAAAAAGCAATGTTTTCGTCCCTAACGTCGTCTTTACTAAAATAGTTGTCTATAGTGGGTAGAATTAGTAGTCTCTACTTAATGAACTGTGAGAAGTAATTATTATTGTCGTTTACACTTACACTTTATTACTACGGTAATAAGAGTTTATTACTATTTTCTCATTGTTTTGTAAGTAAATTGCGAGTAAATTTACGATCTATATCATATTTTCTTCGTTGATACCTAAATCTAATAATATTACCGTGCACAAACCGCACGAAGCCAAAATCTAAAGAAAGATATAAGTGCGTGTCTCATGCATTTTGTAAAGCCATGCAACTTAGTGAAAAAATATAATTGGTGTTACGTCGTAAAGAGTATTAAGTATGTTGTTAATTTGATCCATAAAATCCAAAAGTCGTATACGCAGCGTTTCCACTATCAACGCCAACGGTCATAATATAAATTTGCCAAGAATTCCTGTCGAAATTCCGCCAAAAAACTGGCAGGAGTATTGCAATTAAAATAATACACCTACCAGGGAATTAAACCTTCAGACATATTCGGATTGCCTTAGCGTTTGAATTCAGTGTATTTTGTTACGAATGTTTTTTTTACTTGACAATCTTGAATTGAAAATCAAACATGGCGTCATTGACGTCAGATTAATTTGATCAAAGTGGAAATGGCGCAAGTTTTCCTCGCTACTCGGCTCCGGCCTGTCAACAGGCCGCTAATGCTTCCGTCGTTCCAAATTTAATCTTCTGATCATGTTTACGGCCAGTACGATTTATGGGACACTCGATTATTTTATCATCATTTATCAAAATCGATTTTTGTGGCTCTTCAATGAACTAAATATACTCTTGCAGTTTTTCACCGAGTGTTCTGGAACACTATTCAAGAAAATCTCACGCTTCGTTCGTCCCCAATTCGATTCGAGATTTTCACACGGCAAATGTGACTTACTCGAGGTTAACTCATCGCTTTGATACCATAATTCGAATTGACCGCAAAGTAATTTCTTTCTGTACTGTTATAATGAAAATCGACAATGACGGAATCCCACGGTGCGAGTTCAATGATCGATTCGTCATGCTTACTGGTCTGGTCTTTACTTTGAGACAGACATTGCCCATATTTCTGTATACTGAAATGTTCTTTAATTCTAAACAGTAAAATTAACGTTTCAAAGTAAACAACTCAATTATGACGCTTTTGAACTCGAATGAGTGGATCGGGCGATAAATATGTCTAGTTGATGACCTAAGCGTAAAATATTTAATGGGCATCGGAGTGCAATCAAAAATTCAAAACAGCTTCAATCATATAAATGATTTTCTCTCGTGTCATGATCATAATTCCTACTAATGCCACTTTTTGTTTAATGATACTGGGTGACGAGACGAGCGAAGTCGCTTGCTTGATGGCTCTTCACGCTTGCCCATAACAGCTCAACGCCACTCAGAATTTTGAACTTCAACAGTTCAAAACCCTGGATGGCAATGCACTGCGCTCGTCACCCCGAGATATAAGATGTCAAATCTCTGTGTGCCCTGTAATTTCGCTGGAAACATTGCCCCTCAATCCGGAACACAGTAGTGTTTGCACACTACTGCTTGGTGGTTGAATAACTGGCAAAGGTTTGGTACTTACTCAGGCGGACCCCTGCAAAAGAGTCCTACCACTCCCACCACAAGTAATCGACATTGGGTCACTTTTTTTGCAGAAATTGTATCCCAAGGAGATAATACAAAAAATAATTTTGATCTTGTTCTTTAGATATTCTTAAAAAGTTATAAAACATAGACTTGTTGTTTATATAAACAACCATGTATATCCAAAAAATACGTTTACCGCATTTTTCTCTAAACCGCCATTTACAAGTACCTACTGAATTTGTTATAAGGAGGGCAGAATTATAGTTCTTGTTTATGCCCGACGTATAAATAGACTAAAACTGCATTTTATGCTATAGTGTATAAAGTCTGCTTTTATGCAACTAGCGCATACATGTTTACTCCTTAAAATTATTAAATGAAGTTCAGTTTGTAATAAATTTCATGCAGGAATTTTGTCTGTCTTTCTTCACTTTACTTCGCCCAGATAACTATTTTGTCGAATAAAATAGAACATTGCTCAAATTTCAGTTATAATTTTAAATAAAAACATATCGTACAATATAACTGTTTAATTTCGTCGCAAATAATGTGAAAATCCGAGTGCATAAAAGACATTTTAACATCGACTTAAAATTCGCCCTCGTCTTCGGCACGGGCTGATAAACGTCTCGGTTACTATAGCTTGTTTTATGCACTCGTAAAATCTACTATAATGATTTTTTTTGTTTTATTTATTTTAGTTTATTGTAATAACTGCATAATAAGCCGTTGAATCTTATTTATAACTAGCTGTACCAGCTATTCATCCGCGATTTCTTCGGAAAAAAATAGCCTATGTCCGTCCTCATGATACATACTATTACCTCGCGAAATTTTATCGAGATTGGTTAAGCCGTTTAGCCGTGATTATGTAGCAAACGCAAACAGATAGACGGACAAAGTTACTTTCGCATTTATAATATTAAAAGTGTGGATACTCACGGACTTAAAAATAACATCCTTACAGCTAGAGCAGCGTCTAAAAGTAAAAACACGCAATTTATTTCAATGCAATTTTACAGTAGACAAATTATAAACGCAGACTTAGTGATTTTTTATTAGTCTGGGAACCATTTGTTTTTTTTAGTAAAGAACCAGTACTCCATGCTAAGTACCGACCTAAAAGCGTTGCGACGTCGTAACGCTCGTATATTCCTAACACGGTTTGTCGCGTTGCTTAGTTATGATTTTAAACTCAAGAAGTTTACTTAAAACTGATTTTACAGTTACGACAAACATTCAAAACAGCTTTTTTTTGCTTACAGTAGCCGTGCGGCCTAGCTGTAAATAACTACTGTCGAAAAATACGCAAAAACTCCGTAAAAAAACATTCTTTCTTTATCACCGCCAGACCCGCACCTAGGCGTGAAATATTTCATAATCTTTAACTTAAATGTAATGTTATAAAGCCAGAAGGAAACTTTGTGATTGTAGATTTTGGTTTTGATTGAGATAATCTTTTTTCTTTTCTTAATATGGTGCGTTTTTGAAGGGCTTCCAAACCGACTTCCAAAAAGGAGGAGGTTATCAATTCGTCTGTGTTTTTTTTTTGTTATCATAGAACTTTTGACTGTGTGAACCGATTTTGATGATTCTTTTTTTATTTTAAAGCTGGTGCTTCCCATTTTAATTTGATCCAGTTCTGATGAAGTCAGTTTTTTCTATTGAGAATTATTGTATTAATAGGCTTGCGTTTGACAGCCAACTCGCCTGATGTATGATGTATAAGCAATGATGTGGTCTACGATTATTTAATTATAATCTAGCCCAATGTTAGCTTGCTTTCCTCCTTATTTATTAACGTTTATACTACTTTGACTTGAAATGGTTACTCCGTGTTTTATTTTATTCGATCGTAAAAAAGCTAAGAAAATATTCTGTTACTTATCCGCGTTTATAAAACGAGTAATTACTAAGGGGAATAGAAGCTGGTAAAACATTGCCTATTTCAAGCATCGTTAGTCAAATGCAGGTCAAGCTCTGCTCGAATATTCTGCGAACCACACATTCGCAAACAAGAGTGTTATTATGTGGGTGAAATACTGAACATTGTGCATTTAACAGCCAGCCAGCACTTATCGTCACAGCCAGAGGAGTAACTGCAATGTTACATATCAACTGAAAATTTAAATGAAACTTGCCGTACTAAATTTGCATAAAATGGATGTGTAAGTTAAAAATTCGAGTATGCAAGTTTTGCTAGACATTCAGGGAATTAGACGTAAATGAAATTGAACGTTCTTGGGCAAATTGAAAATGATGAAATTGGCCAGGTAAATGTAACACTGATTTAGGGAATAGGACGTTATGAACTAGAACCGCATAAATATTTGTCACGGATAAATTCGAACTACTTGATTTGGTGTGAAACATCTATTGACGCGCCTTGACACTAAAACCAAACCGTATGCCGTGACGTCAAATGACATGATGCTCTCTTCTGCCGTCATGTTTCACTTCTGCTGACCGTCCCGTGACGGTAAACTTTTTTTATTTTGCTTTGGGTAATTTTTCAGAAATGGGTAATAATAAAACTGGTTTTATCTAAAATTCATCAACACATAAAAGGACATGGACTAAACTGTCATAGACATATAAGTAAGATGAATCTTTAGGTAACTGTATAATTACAGCCTTGCTGTAAGATAAACCTCTAACCGACCTCGTACTGCGTGAATGACGCCTAAAACCAAAATTCTACATTCAAGGAGTCAATAATACCTTTTCTCTCTTTCCAGGTCACTCGACCGGAGAACAGACGGTCCGTGTCAGTTGGCGCGACTGGAGTGTCAGTAGCGGACCGGCCTAACTCATACGCTGGAGGCCGAGTGCCTGCTCCTCATGACCCGCCGTCGTCACCTGGCGCCACCGCGGTCCAGAGAAAAGTCGCTGCCGCTTGCCAAGCCAGCCGGAGATTGCTGGAGGAGACTCTAGCTAGATCTGGTAAGTGATATCTTACTCCAAAGATCTTCATCATGAGTCCGCAGCGCTGTCGTCGCAGGCACCATTGTGGTGCAGAAGACAGTCGTTACTGCTTGTTAGGCCAGCTGACAATTTCTGGAAGAGCCTTGCTAGATCTTGTGAATGATATCTTATGATGAAACATGTAATACTTGCCCGATTTGGTCTGACGGACCACCGCCGTCGTATATTGCAATTCCCGCGCTACACATGAAAATCGCAACGACTACTGACTGCCCGAGGACATTCATATTTTGGTGCATGAGAATTGAGAATAGAGACTGTGTTGATAAAGTGTTTTAGTTATTTAAACAATATTACTTTATCGAACATACTATCGAATAACGACATCAAATTAGGTATAATTTGATACGCTACCAGGTTGGTTAAATATCAGTTACACTTCCGCCGAAAACTTCACTCAAAAGCCACTTGTATGGTTGCATCCTATTCATTAGAGTTTGTTCCTACTTCTCTTCCTCTAAATTATGAGATCAAAATGTGTACTGATTAATTATCTGATAATTAAATTAATTCTCCTTTACAAAATACGAGACTTCAGCTGCTCTGTTCACTTTTGATTAAATCAGCCAAATGCATCCAATTGTTGATTAAATTTTCTCCAGCGAAATGAGTTCCAGATCTGACTCAACTGAATACTTTTACATACTTGAGACTAATGTTGTCTGTAAGGCAAAGCAGTGGGTGAAATCATAAAACCGGCCTACACTTATTGAGAAGAGAGGTCTAGTAGGTACACTGAAATAGGCTGTAAATTATGACGGTTTTTTTTAAATTCTGTAATAGGCTTGCGTTTGACCGCCAACTCGCCTGATGTTAAGCGACGATGCGGTCTACGATGGAGCACGCTTGCCTAGAAGAAACTGATTCACTCGAGATTTGAAGACACCCAGATTGTAACTATCGGGGAACATCCATTGGGCAGCGCATTCCACAGACTAGCAGTTCTCACAATAAAAGTGGAATCAAAGCGCTTCGTACGGGTTTTTGGAATATCAACCATATAGCGGTGTCGATTCGACTACATTACAAATGACGTTACATGACACGGTAGTAAGGCGGTTACGCAATTACATTATTAAGATGAAATGTTCATTTCTTGTTTACATATAAAATCTGACTAAAATACAAATCGCTTTAGAAAGTATTCCACGTTTTCGCAATGAGATTATTTGTTACCGCATTCAAGTTACAAATGAGATTGTAAATTAATACTAATGCGACTTCTTTCACTAACGCAAGTAGAACTAACGAAATGTACCACTTCATCTTCTGAATACGTCATCTCGATGACCACTCGCGCTGAATTTTGTATAGTTTAGTTTCTCGAGAACTAAATAAATAAAAAATAAAATAAATGGATGTCAATAAACGAAATTCTCTTCATTCGCTACGGCACTACCAAGCTGCACTACCAGTAGGTAGGTAGTGCTGTAAGGATTTCTCCCCCCTTTACTAGCCACTATTGCATTGAGTAATTTGAAACGGGCTCATATCTGCATTTGCCAGACACTACCAATATTTATTTCCTAAACGACTTTCATTTTTAGTCCAATAAGAAGTAAAAGGATGTCAATAAATGAAATTCCCTTTATTTGTCACGGCACTACCAAGTTTCACTACTAGTAGTGCTGCTAGGATTTCTCTCCCTTTACTAGCCACTATTGCATTGAGTAATTGAACAACATTTAATTCTTAACCGACGTTCATTTTTAGTTAAATGTCAAAATAAAGATTGTAGTTTCAATGGGTGACACTCACTTTATGTTTATCGTTTTATTTTTGTATTTGCTCCTATGTAATAAAACTGGTCAAGTGCGATTTGGGCTCGTGCACCTATTAAGGTTCAAAAGATACAGCCGTTAAAAGGTAGGACGGACAGACAGCGTATGGAACTCTAAAAAACAACGCATCAATGATCCGGTGTTACTTCCATATGCGTTGATAACTGCCTACGAGTACTATCAAGCAGACCGTCTGTCGTTCGTAGCTTACAGCATTAAAAGGTTCATATAATTTTCAGTCGGCATTTAGGTATATATAGACAACCTAAAAACCTTAATTTAATTCGACATCACACAGTTCTTCTGTTTCAGACAGGTTTTTTGCTATTTAAAGATTTTTAGAATTTCAAAAGCTTTCTAGCTCAAAGCTCGCAAAAAGGTTAACAACTTTATGAAAACAATCAGTGAAATCACTTTACCAAAGGCGCTAAATAAATAATATAACAAAGATAAATCTTTCAAAATGAACTGATATTACAAACGTCATTGTTAAGGCTGCGGAGAAAGCAATGGAAATGCCGAGAATGAATGAGAAAAGGCGTGAAAGTTCCAGGCGTAAGATTTATGACTCTATTCAGTTTCGCGGAGCCAATAACCTGTGTTTTGCGGGCAAAAATGTAAATGTAACAAATTACAGGATAAAAAAAATGGTTGTTGTTTTAATTAATTGTACAACGGGTACATAAAATAAGACATTATCTGTGAAAATTTCAGCTGGCTATATATTACGGTTCGAAACATACAGCCGTTAATAGGTCGGACGGACAGACAGGCGGTTGGTACTTGGATGGGTAACCGCCTGGGTTATGTTGCCTTTTTACTCAAATTTTTGTATTTTGTGGTAGTACGGAACTCTCAGTGCGCGAGCCCAACTCGCGCTTGGCCGGTTTATTATGTTTTGTGTTTCTTTTATAGGTGGGTGTAATTTTTATTTTTTATACCGAATTTACATACATTTCATAGCTTACTGTAAATGATTAAATGAAAACAGCTTAATATTTTTTTTTAATAAAAATATGCACTAAGTATATCAAAACATATCACTTAAAATAGATAATTTAAAAAAAAAATAAGTAAGGAACCAGTATTAATAATGCATAACCTCTAGCAACCTAACTAACCTGATCTACACTTTAACAAAAACACAAGGCGTCAAGAAATAAAACAAGGGATAGCATAAGTAGTTAGCGCTTAAATAATGGAATCCCGTGCCCCAGAGCTAGTTAGTTGATTGAAACATTAATTAAATTAGTTGTCCAGGTCTGGCATATCTTGGGAAATCAGCCGCTACTCCGCCGTTAGGTACTAATTGCCAAGTAAACCGGGAAAAGTTTGACAACATTTAGTTTCGTGTGATGGAATTAAAAGTTTCAGTAAAGCACAACAAGATAAAGCAAATGCTTGGAGCTTGGTAGAAAAAAAGCTTATCTATCCTTTGCGCTAGTTGAAGTTAACTCTACCTCTCTGTTTGGTCATCCCTTTTCATGACTAATTAGATTGTTTAATTTCCTCCTGCTTATTTTTACATCAAACGGCCCTCGCGTGCACGAAGAGGCGACTCCGTTTCATGATTGATTTTCTGAAAATCTGAACGCAGCGCTTTGATTTTTATTGGCAAACCACTATTCTGTGGAATGCGCTGCCCAATGGATGTTCTCCGATAGTTATAATCTAGATGACTTCAAATCGCGAGTGAATCAATTTTCTTCTGGGCAAGCGTTATACTGTATCGTCGCTAAGTATCAGGTGAGACGGTGGTAAAGCGCAAGCAATATCCACAAAAAAAAATCTGGATCAATCTTGGTAATATTTAGCATGGTGGTATTGTACCTTTCCCATGAAATTTTTGAGTTGAAATTTAAATCGCGCGTAACTTATTAAATACCAACTTAATTTTGAAAAAGTTCATAAGATTAAAAAAAGTTTAAGTTCGTTAATTTTTTGCAGCTCAGTTTGCAAGTTCAGCAAAACTCGCCAGTTGTTTGATAACTATTATTTTAATTTTCACAGCATTGTTAGTTTTTGTTTTTGAATTATTTCCAAGTCAGTGGTTAAGAAAAAAGCTTGGTGGGTTATCTTGCAAGTAATAGAATTAAATATGTATAGTAAGAAATCTTGTCATCATGATGTTTATATTTGTCAGCTTTATAACTTTTATTCTGTCACCAAATACAACGTGTCAAAGTTTTAAAATGAGTTTGGTCGAAACATTTCGCAACTCATTCTAATAGTCTAGGTACGCTATGAAAGGAATACTGCGGACAATGAAGCCCCCAGGACTATTAGACGAAGAGGCAACGACTGCAATATTACTCACCATAAATTTTTCCATTATCACTATTTCATTAAATATTAGCCGTCCGCCCGTTCGCACGGGTGTAAGCTCGGCCTTCGGCCTCGCTACAAAATATAATATAGCCTATGTCACCCGGGGATAGTGTAGCTTCCCAACAGTGAAATATTTTTTTAAATCGGTTCAGTAGTTTTTGAATTATTTCGTTACAAACATCCAAAAATACAAATCTCCTTTTTATAATATTAAAATAGATAAGGGTTCTTTGTCGGGCTACGGAACCTTAAAAAAGAATACATGATTGTTTTGATTGATAGCGCGATAGGAAAGGCAAAAAGTTAATTAAATTCTTTTAAAAACTTGAATGGAGATATGCTATAAAGATTCTATCGATTAAATTCTAATTCTAACTGTATTAAGGCCCTTTTTTCCCACTTTTAGCAATTTTGGTCATTCTAGTTTTAGTTTGTCTACTTAAGAAATCGCTTTTTAAATTGATAATGATTACAAAATATGAAAAAGCACACGCATATATTAAAATGCACAAAATCATATTGCTGGTTTTGCTCCCAGCTCTTTGCCTATTATTGAGAGGCAAGTAAAAATATTCTACAGACAAAAGTATGTCTGGGCCAAGCTCGGGAATCAGATGCGGTCTGATATATTTTCTAAACATGACGTTTACATTACTGGTTTGTTTTGCATTCCTTCTTTCGATGATGAATGTTCGAATCAAATACAATTACTATAGTTGTTCGTCCCGAACTGAGTCCCTCGCAATCCCGATAACTTTGCAACCTCACAACCGATTTTGCTAATATTTGAAATTTAAAGTTGTATTGAAACGAACTTCTTGCCTACAACATTTCAAGATGATTGGATCAAGTGGATCAATGGTACTCGTGTTATCGTCGAACAAAATAGAAACACAGAAACGCCGACTTGTCCCATCAGAATCAGCTGGTCTATTCTACAAGCTAAGTGAACGCGCAAGTGAGGTGATAAGCTAAGTGAACGTGTATTTTCAATTACTATAGAAAAATTTCTAAATGTCGAGTGATCATCCTTGACTGTAGTCCCTTACCCTTATAATTCGATGTTTTGACATTTATCAGCAGAAATAAGCAAAAAAAGAACACATTCACTTAGCTTATCACTTCACTTGCGCGTTCACTTAGCTTGCAGAATAGACTGGAGCTCTCTCTTCGCCCAGTCAAAAACAAGTAGGTACCTACTTACCTTTTTAAATGTTCATAGACGAACAATATCACTAGAGACTTTTTTCAATCCACACTGTGATAAATTAGGCTCAGACTTTTTGCACTAATTAGCAGTTCTAAGTAATGAAAAGTAAATTACTCATCCATAATTACCAGTTTCTTTTGCAAGTACATTAAACTCACAAAACTTTATTCACAAAAGCTCGGTAAGTACACTTTTTTTACCTTGTGCTATTTATCAAAATTCTTCATACCTATTAATCGAATGCAATAAATATAAAACTTTAACCTTACCCAGTTAAATCTCGAAGGTTTAAGTTATCATGGAGCTTAAAAATGTCGATATCGTGACTTCCTCGTTATATTTTGTGAATAGCTGCAATATTTTCTTTGTTTACTTGGTCCAGCGTTAGTGCCGTCATAATGTTATTTAAGAGAATCGTGTCAAAATGTCACGGGTCATTTGACGGAGAAGTGTATAGTTACTAGGTTTTATCGTGTCGTATCGTGATTACCTATTTGCTCGTGAGTTTTGTATTGTTAAACTTTGCCAAAATGTTGGATGCCGATGAAGCACAATGTATTATTATTATTATTTTTATAGAGTACCTATCGTTCGATCTGCTGGTGCTGGCAGGTGGAGTAGAGCCCTGACAGAGTGGTTACCAATAGCGGATAAGCGTTCCGTGGGCGCCTGCCCAGCCAGCCCGTTGGGTTGATGACATCACACCCATCGCTGGCCATACGTGGATGAGATTGACCCGAGACAGGGATAAATGGCACAAGGGAGAGAAGGCCTATGCCCAGCAGTGGGTTGATGCAGGCTGACGATGATGATCGATGCTCGTTCGATCTACGTTTGGCCATCAACTTGCCTGATGATAACCGACGGTGTGGCCAAGGAAGGAACACGTTAATCTTGAAGTTTTTTTAGGAATAAGCTTGCGTTTGTCGTCTAACTCGCCTGATGTTAAGTGATGCGGTCTACGATGGAGCACGCTTGCCCAGAAGAAATCGATTCACTAGTGATTTGAAGTCACCCAGATCTCTAGAATCTATTCACTCTAGCCTTGAAGACGTCTAGATTGTAGTTTTTATAATTAATTCTTGGAAATTGAATAATTTGCTCATAAAATGCAGTAATGTTTGATAACATTTCACTGCATTTCAAAATAATTTTCGCAATACTGCATTGCGTTGGCAACTATTACATCTAAAGCATAAAATTGGGAACAGCGAGAAATGGGTACAAAATCAGAATTAATTCAAGAAATAAAGAAAATATCTTTATTTCTTGAATTAATTCTGATACTGTACCAGTCTATTGTGTTAGGTACACATTAAAATTCTTTTTTTATATTTTTTTTCGATATTATTTTTTCGATTTAATTTCAGTAAACATTATACAATAAACATTATTTTGACATCGAGAGCTATTCAAAGACGATTAAAAATAAGAGACTATACTAATATTATAAAAAGGAAAGATTTGTATTTTTGGATGTTTGTAACGAAATAACTCAAAAACTACTGAACGGATTTAAAAAAATCTTTCACTGTTGTGAAGCTACACTGTCATACAATCATCATCATAATCTATCATACAAGTATTAAGGTATTCAAAATGATAATCGTGTTTGATTATTTTAGTTACGGTGATACATCCTCTACCGTCATTGTACAACAATGTTATTTTTGACTTCTGGACGAGATCTTTCATTGATAACCTTTTGATTTCAAATGGATTTCTAGGTATTTTTTCATATGAAGCTCGTACAGTTATTTATCGTTTTTAAGTCATCATCATCATCAACAGCCTTATTTATTCTTCTACTGGGTACGAGCTTGTCACTTGCTATGCCGCCTGCCTCGGACGCGTCAACGCGCTAATTAGGTCCAAATTTCGACCCGTGTTTTGTATTTTTTTATGCTATAGAGTGCAATTTTGTTTTTGATAAACTTCAGAATACCACTTCTGAAATCTTTGGCCTTTCAGTGCAAAAGTATCTTTAAGGTGCCCGGCTGTTTTCAAATTCATAATAATATTTTTCAGCCTTTTTCAAAGTACGTACTAGACACTCATTGAAATAAAATAAAAAACTTCTT
Organism: Agriopis leucophaearia; assembly: GCA_949125355.1. Lineage (NCBI taxonomy): Eukaryota > Metazoa > Arthropoda > Insecta > Lepidoptera > Geometridae > Agriopis > Agriopis leucophaearia. Next base: position 9,169,089 of record OX421276.1, on the reverse strand, counting down.
CATACTGTATTTTATATATTTACTTTAGATTTCTACAAAAAGCTCCAATAAAAGTTAAGGAAAATTGTTATTTCTTCCCAGGAACCCCGCCGACGATAGTTCAGCCACCAAACGGCGGATACTGGGTAGACGGAGTAGACGACACGCCCCCAGATGGTGAGGAAGTGGAGCCCCGCGTGCAGCCCGGCACCCCCCGGCAGGCTGCACGCCGACACAACATCGACACAGACGACATTGCCAAATACTACAGGCGGTTCTTCCTTGGCAAAGTAAGTTATAAGTTACAGGACTTCATTGTTATGAACGACGGTGGCTGAGCGGTGGTAGCACGTGTGCTTTACAATTTGACTGACGGTTCGATCCTAGGACCCTGCACTAATACTTAAATAATGTGTAGTTTTTCGATGCAATGCTGAAAAACGGTAAAAGTAAACATCGCGAGGGAACCGATATGTCAAAGAACCTCATAAAAGTTCAAAGACATGATTTTCACCACCATGCACTGGACCCAGCATGGTGGATTACGGTCTATTATCTCTCTCTGAAAAAAAGATAAGTGTCCCAGGAGGCGGATCATGATAGGCTGATAATTATTGTCGACTTTAGGGTTTTTCCTTTCAATGCTATCATCATGGCTGAGTTCCCGCCTTATTTTAAATATCAGGCACACCAGCTATCGTTGAATCTATATCGACAAACGGTATTTTCAAGTACTATAGGCGGTTCTTTTTTGGCAAAGTAAGTATATCATATTTCCCACCAATCCCTCTCAAATGTCCGGGACAAATCCCAGCATCAAAAGAAATAAAAGCTACTTAAAACTTCTTCTGAATACAATGTCAAAATCACGTAACTGTTAATAGAAAAACTAGACAACATAATCCTAGGACCACTCAAGCTAACTTAACTTATCTTTTACCCAATTAACTAATCATCATCCTGTCAACCTATCCATAATAATAATGTGGAATTCATAAATAAGTATAACAAATTAACGATTTATTTAAGAATAGGTTACATAAATAAGTACGAGGAAAATAAATAGGTTTACTAATTACATTATTGAGAACATCGTACATTACAACAACACGCTCTTAAATTTATGATTAATAAATTTACGGATGTTTTAATAAGTGTTTAGCTTTACCCTCCATGGAATCCTCAATTAAAATCATCACTCACACTCGACAAAATGTATGGAACAGCAGATTATTTTTTAAGCGATTTCAGTGTTGGTCCCTTATTAAAAATTATTCATAATGATGAGTACTGTGGACTCTTTTCGGCTTAATACACCCTTTTCGCGTAACCCTGTATACAAAAGCAACATACTGACTTACTGACTCATCCTTATGGGGTGTATAAAAGATAGCAAAAGGGCCAAATTAAGGGGTCAAAAGGAAGTTAAAAGTTTATATAAAAGTCCACACGTAAAAAAAGTGGGCAACCCTTACTAAATAACAAAAATATTATTTAAAAAATGCGTAAGTACTCGTAAATCTATCTCTCTGTGTGTTTGTAAAAATTTCACGACTAAGAGGTTGAGCTGAACCTGATTTAACTCTGCAAAAATGTAGTGTGAATTATGGGGATGGACTTAGGGTAACTTTCATTTCAGAAATATAAGAAAACTTTAATATTGCGGCCAAAAGCAAAAACGGAGCTTGTTTCTCAATAAATCCATAGGCTTTGTAAACCAGAAGATTCCAAAACGAAATTGCAGACAAAAACGTTTTACTATACCCTCGTGCGCCAAGTCACGTTTCGAAGGTACGATTCGATAACAGAACATGACGAAAAGTCGCAATTCAAAAATGAATCACGATTTAATTGCTTTCGTGACCATCGCATACTTTCTTCGAATCGACAATCGAGATACAAACAAAAAAGTTAAAATGTACACGAGTGCGCATACCAACTGGTATTTGCGCGCCAGGCTGTCTGGTGCGAAAATAAAACTGCCGGTGGCAACTGTGTGGTTTAATATAGATACCTACCAGACACGTTGCGGTTGAAACATTGATTACATCACTCAGTGAAAGAAAGAGAAGGCACCACGACTTTGTAAATAATAACCGGCCAAGTGCGAATCGGACTCGCGCACGAAGGGTTCCGTACCATTATCTATAAAAACTGCAAAAAAAAAAACACGTTTTATGTATGGGAGCCCCCCTTAAATATTAATTTTAATTTCATTCAATAATTTATTTTTAAAGTGAATAAATATATAACTAAATATTCTGTGAATATTTCAAGCGTCTACCTCTTGCCGTTATCAATATCGAGCGAAAACGAGCAAAAAATCACGTTAGTTGTATGGTAGCCCCCTTAAATATTTATTTTATTCTATTTTTTAGTATTTGTTGTTATAGCGGCAACGGAAATACATTATCTGTGAAAATTTCAACTGTCTAACTGTCACGGTTCATGAGATACAGCCTGGTGACAGACGGACGGACAGCAGAGCCTTAGTAACAGGGTCCCGTTTTACCCTTTGGGTACGGAACCCTGAAAAGCAAATGAAATATAACAACCATGTCATAATGTTAAATATTGTCTTTTTTGCATACGATGTTTCCCTCAATGCAGCGGCTATGCGCTTCATTTATCAGTCTTGCTTGTTTGAAAAGTCTTTAAGTTTTACAGAGCTTGCGACAAGTTTTGCCTCAACAGTTTAAGTGTAGTTTTTTGTTTAGACTTGAAAACGTTTTGTTTCTCGTTGTTTAAATTAGTTTAAATACTTGCTGCTTCCTTTGGTTTTACGTGTCAGATTCCAGTTTTTCCGCATTTTTCTGAAACTTTAAGGATCCATAAACATAATCTTTTAGTATTTCACTGTGTAATACCACAGTCACTGAAATAACTGCTAAGATTTTCAAGTTAAAGTGGCAATGGGCAGGCATCATGGCTCGAATAACCGATAACCGATGGGAAAGAAAGGTTCTTGAGTGGAGACCACGAGCTGGAAGACGCAGCGTAAGTAGGCCTCCCACTAGATGGACCGACGACACCGTGAGAGTCGCGGGAATCCAGTGGACGCAGATGGCGCAGGCTGTCATTCGGTGTGGCGTTCTAAAGGGGAGGCCTATGTTCAGCAGTAGACGTATTCTGGTCGATGATGATAACGATATCTGCACCCAGCTACAATTTAAAGTTCAAAACAGAATTTATGCATGGTTTTCAGTAAAATAACTTGGAAAACACTTAAGTTCCTCATGTTTTAGGAAGTATTTTGCTTTATTCTATAAAGAATTACTTCATCTACACTCCGTTATTATGTAGATTTTCTAGAGCTCTCTACATAAAAATAGTTCTCGCGCTTGAACATGTCCACTTGATCACGTTTCCCTTGACACCATATGAATATTCTGTCCCGTCAATGTCGTTGTCCTTTTAAGCCTTAACCTTCTCAAAAAGGTCTGCACTGCACCAACATAATAAATTACTGGAACCCTGTAATTATTGTCTGTGGAATCAATTATTCTGATTGCTTTGTTTTTATTTGTCAGGACCTCTTAAAGCCGAAGCACAAGCGCTGTTCTGAGATCTTTTGTAGCTAAATAGGTACTTAAATTGTTTTTATTCCAAAAAAATAAATGAATTCAAACTATTTAAATCCGGAAACAGCACAGTTTTTTTAATGTGAATTTTACTGAACTTTTTAGTCAAATTTTCGTTAATACGCGACCTGAAACTCTAGCGTCATTTATGTAAATAAACAGTCATTATCTAGCATGCTTTTGATTTGGCTGTGAATATTTTTAAATGAGTTTATTTTATTTACTGATCCTTGCTCACATTTCGTAGTCTCTGGCCCTAACAAAGTATAATCATCAATTTGTAAATACACAATTTCGTATATATATTTTTTAGTAAATTTAGTTAAAAGCCAAACTACTAAACCAATTTTGATCAAATGTCCATGGGACCAATCTGAAAGTATATCTGCTTACTTTATATATCTGAAAGTATATCCTTTCAAATTAAACAATCTAAATCGGTTAATAAATGATGGAGTTCTTAGGTAAAAACATAAAAAAATATACAACCTAATTGAGAACCCCCTCTTTTTTAAGTCCGTTTAAATTACCAAATTTACTTACCAAACGACAGAATTTTAGGCCGCCCGAAGACCTATGATGTCCTGTAAGTATTACCTAGTCGAACAATTCGACAAGCACACTTCAGTATAGTATATTAATTTACTGCTATTCATTTTCTGTGTAATGAATTTGTTTCCTCAAACATAAAGATGTTATGAAAATCCCCAGAGAGTCTCAAATTTTGCGGCTAAGTATGCCATCTCTCGAGCGAAAGCGTACTACTGGGATCAGTTCATTTCCTTTTTCGAAAGATGTTTCTTGACGTGATGCTCCTTGTTTATAGAATTAACTGGGAAATGAGAATCTACTACGTAGCTTGAATGCGAATGGTAAAGATAATTTATTTGCACAAAACATATACAGTTACACACACAGAACAGGCATGCACAATAGATGAAAATGAATGAATATTAGTTTGTACTGCAAGTAATATTCACGACCAAAAAATTGGAAGTGATCTAGATAAAACTTAGTAAGGAAATTATAATGCATCATTGGTCAAAATAGTGATATTCACCACGTAAAATATAGAATATGTTAGTAATAATATTCCACACAAAATTTTACGCCATATCGATTGCGATTTGCGAATCATTGCATAAAATATTACGAACGCTTTGCTCAATTATTTCTACATTCCCCTCTAAGTGTGCTATTGGTCCGTGACGAATCTATAACTATAAACAATATATAATAGTCGCTAGTATTTATAGTGCAATATTGGACTTAGCTTTGAGTCATAGACTTTTCAAAAGTTACGACGTTTTAAAATCCAGGTGATTTGAAATCCAGACTTTGAAATCGCATACGTTTTGCGGTGCATCATTTGCTATATAGTAAGCTATATATGCTTATAGTAAGTAAGTAAGGAGTAAGGTTCTCACTTAGATCCGTAGATATATTTAATCATGCCTTATGTACGCAGTGATCGCCCACGGCGCCCAGAGGTTCTTTATTAATTTGTTGACTGGATTACAAAAAAGGTGGTACTTTCCAACCTCCTATTAAATTTTGGATGTTTGCTTGGTTATTATTTGGAAATTCCCTTCCTATTATACACTTAGATATTTTAAAATTTTGATATATATAGATTATAAAGTGGGAATTTTGGCGCCACCTTATCTATTTCTCCCTAATTTAAGTAATTTTATCATCATCATTCACATTATCTTTATGGCATCAGTATTTGCTTCAATGGTGCCAAGATGGTGCTCTATATTTCTAAGCACATTGTAATGGCTACATAAATGCTTTTGTATTGTGGTTACGTAAATACGATCAGCGAGTAGCTGAAGCGCTTTGATTAGGATTTAAAGTTTAAGCTAGCACATATAGTATAGTAGGTTATGTAGTGGTAGGACTCTTTTGCAGGGGTCCGCCTGGGGAAGTACCACACCTTTGCCAGTTATTCAACCGCCAAGCAGTAGTATGCAAACACTACTGTGTTCCGGATTGAAGGGCAATGTTATCAGCGAAACTACAGGGCACACAGAGATTTGACATCTTATATCTAGGGGTGACGAGCGCAGTGCATTGCCATCCAGGGTTTTGAACTGATGAAGTTCAAAATTCTGAGTGGCGTTGAGCTGTTATGGGCAAGCGTGAAGAGCCATCAGGCGAGCGACTTCGCTCGTCTCGTCACCCAGTATCATAAAAAAAAAATATTGTGAAGCTTATAGTGAGTTATAAACAGAATTATCTAAGATGACTTGATGAACTTTTTATCATAATATCTATTTTTCTGTGATGAATTACAGATATTTTAGGACTGTATCGTGTTTATACTAATCATATCGAATTATACATTGATTTACATAATTTTTTGTTAATTTCAAAGGTCTCAAAGACGGTAAAACGTATTATTACGTACAAATAATTACCGGCCAAGTGCGAGTCGGACTCGCGCACGAAGGGTTCCGTACCATTATCTATAAAAACAGCAAAAAAATCAAGTTTGTTGTATGGGAGCCCCCATAAATATTTATTTTATTCTATTTTTTAGTATTTGTTGTTATAGCGGCAACGGAAATACATTATCTGTGAAAATTTCAACTGTCTAACTATCACGATTCATGAGATACAGCCTGGTGACGGACGGACGGAGGAACGGACAGCGGAGCCTTAGTAATATAATATAATAATCATTTATTTCAAGCAACATAGACTCATACAAAACACCAAATAATAATAGAAAATAATAATAGTACCTAGTCACATTACATTAATAATAATAATTACAATTGAAATTTAAAATAATCAAACTAAAAATGTCACCATTATACAATAAATTAAATCATGTCAAAATAATAAGTCATGCATATTAGTACCTACCCTTACATTAATAAATTAGGTCCTACTGTGTGCAGTGTGCAATGTGTTAGTAATAGGGTCCCGTTTTACCCTTTGGGTACGGAACCCTAAAAACGATATAAAAAAACCAACAGGCGACAACAAAGAGCAACATAAAAGTCATCTTACCTTAAACACATCCTTACGCTGGAGTTGGCGTGGATTTCACACATTTGGTTTTTCTCTGGTTTAATGCATTTAATCATCACTTTACACAGTCTATATTTGTTTGTCCACTGCTTAACGCAGGCACCAATAAATTTTCTTGAGCTTTCTGCTTAAAAATTTTTGCAGCTACACTCAGGTCGTCATGCCACGTGGCCGCAAAGAGTTCTTTATTTAGCTAGCTGTATGTTCAGCTAGCTATCGCTTAAGTTCTAATTTATTTACCATTACATATTCGATCGTAATAAAAATATTTAGCTACTAGTCTTATACGTTCCGCTCCGTCGCTTCGCTCGCTTCGCTTACTACCATCTCCAGTCATCAGTACGGTTGCCACGTGTGAACTTTCCCATACCCACGAACGCCTCTTCAGCGTTTTTTCTCTCTGAATCTTCGTAATTGTCCGTTCTCAACGTGCGACACATTTGATATTTTATGGCATTATTGTTAGATCGTTCGAAGAATTGGCTGTAAACGTTTTTATGTTCGTTTTAATGATTTATTTGTTCAATTAGATTTGTAAATAAAGAAAGATACTCGTATTTCATCTTGTTACGTCTAGGAACGCTTAGCTCGTTACGCTATGTTTAAAAAACACTGATAGGAAACTTTTACGTTTAAACAGAATAAATAATAGTAAATAGAATATTTAAGGAGAAATAGACTTATCTGCTTTGAACAGTTCATAGATTAAACTTTTCAAATTTCCTGACCTTTCTAGCTGCGCCTTGCGGTTTTGCCCGCGTGAAGATTCCCTCAGCAACCGTACACTTTCGGAGATAAAAAGTATGCTTACATTCAGCCCTCCAACTATATGCAAAAAAACACGGCAATTAGTTGCTCTGTTGCTGCGTGAAACAGGAACAAACATACTTTCGCGTTTATAATTTATTACGTCAATGTATGTTGTAAAAACGATGTCTTCAACGATACCAATTTTAATTAATTGAATTTTTTTAAGATTTTGCAGGATTTAAAAAAAATACAAATAGTTTCTTAAAAATACAGAAAACATTCCAATTACTTATACTTTAAACATAAAGGCATATATACACTATACAAGGTGTTGATCCGCATTTGTATAATATTTGAGGAGGTTACAATACTGCTGATATGAACTAAAATTTATGAAAAGATTTTAACAAAAAAATATGAAGTAAGTATTTTAATCCCCTGGTTGTGTAGCTGGAGCTGAGCGACTTTTTTGTGTTTGTGTGTGTGACTTTACATGTATATAAAAACGGGGCGGGCTATTGCAAAATGTCATTGCCATCATCCTCTGGCCGTCTTGCATCTTGGTACGGCCTGTGCATATTCTGGTAATTTGATGTCAAATACTGGAATGGTCTCTGTTAGATATACAATTTATTAACTGTAGGTTTTCAGAACTTTTTAGACCATTAAGTACCTACTTAGAGTGTTTACTAGGTGCTCGATGCTCTGTGAATATTGAATAGTAGCAAATCAACACACTGTATTGTATAGCGATAATAACGCCCATAATCATTACGGCAACCAGATTTTCTTAATGGCAAATGCACAGCAGCAGAAGTTTCTGCCACAAACGGTATGCCTAGAGGCACCAGTTTGTCTGCGAACATTGCCAATAACATGAAAACTAACTTCGTACCTGGCCTGGCATCTGATAAAACTTTCACATATTAAAGTTGGTAGTTTGATCTACCGAATCATTTCGAATCACGTTACTATTAGGTGCTTACCTGTGAAACTGCCGTTTTTCAATACAGGTCAGTTTGTGCAGTGTGTGTTGTCAGTGATGACATAAATTGTATTTAGACGTGATCCTTGACTGCTGGCCTTTTGGAAAAAGTTAGACTCGCTCAGCGGGTAATGGAGATAGCTATGCTCGGAGTTTCTTGAGTGAAGCAGACGACTCCGGCTGCGCCTACCACCAGGCCAGACCTATCTAGCCGGAAGCACGTCTGCCACACCCAGTTACTAGGGAGAGGAGCAGATGAGGACTACCTATCCTAAATATGACTATAAAACACACTTCACAGTCCACAAGTTTAATACGTCTAAAGTTCCTAATACATGACCACACTTGGAGACTTATTTCACTCACATAAGTAGTAAGGCATGAAATGTAAAAAGGATAAAGAACACTTCCCACTTCCAAATATTTGCGTACAAACAAACTGTGCAGATGCGAGTTGGAGGAAGAAGAACCTCTTCAAGATGGACCCCGCAGAGGGTTAATTGGCGTAGAAGAAGACTCGTTCTTGGAGCAAGACTTCTTCAAGTACAAGTGCCAACTTCTTCAAGTATTTAAGTGCCGACTTCTTCAAGTCTAAAGATTTAAGAAGAACCTTTCAAGGTTTTTTATCAAGTTTCTGCTCGACCGCTCCGTTCGAGAGCCTCCCATGTAATCCTCGTCTAGGTGTTCTTTTGTTTGTTACTCTGAAATTTTAAAATTATAGAAATAAAATCAAGTATCGTTCGCGCAAAACTTTATGAGCCCTCTGAAGTTAGGCGCGAGGCCTCCCCGACGCCCTGTAAAGTCCCTCGGATACCTATAATATGCGTACTGCGCAGCCACTGGGCCTAACTTCAGAGGGCTCATAAAGTTTTGCGCGAACGATAGTAGTAGTGGTCTGTAAAAGTTAAAAAGGTTTAAATGTAAATTAAAATATGGTGGAATGAGAGATGAGGATGATGATGAGAAAAGACATACTACAAACTTTGCTCCGTGAATTTAGTGTGTATAAATTTAGTCGCTATTTGTTATTGATTGATATAGTTACGAATAACTGTCTTTTTATACAGCAATTTAGTTTCATCCCTCAAAACGTGGGAAAAGGAAAACGACAAATGAAACCGCGGGCAAATAATAAAATAAATGAAAACGTGAATAAACTTCAACATTACAAATTCATAAAATTACTGAACTCACAAAAAAGCAACTTCGAAGCAACATCATGTAACCAACTTATTATAATGCAAATAGAGTTCCTGACCAGTCTGCCATGACACTTCAACTCTAGCATGCAATATGAGCTAGAAATAAAAATCTGAATTTGAAATCATACCCACCAATTAACACGCAGGGCTAAGGGAACACTCATTACGTAAAAAATCTAGTGGGAAAAGCGTCTGGGCTTACCAACGCGGAACGTTCATGGCTGAGCGGAGTTCTCACTGACGAGAGTCATGTCGTAGATTGCCGTGATTACGGAATTGTGGGGCAATTTAAGTCAGTGTATACGGCGCCTTATCTCGCTCGATCTGACGTTTCGTTACTGTGTTACGAAAAAAGTTAACTTTATACTCGTATGTACATTTTTCTGTTGGTTCGTTTAAATTTAATTACGTTTCTTTGATACGATCAGTGTTTTGGTGTTCAAAGAAAGTAATAATTAAAAAAACAAGTGGTGCACATTTAAAACCGTCTTCAAAAATATATGAAAAACGTAACGTGCCTATAAAATTTGAGGGTTGCCCTCGATTTCCCTGGGATCCCATCATCAGATCCTGACTTGGTGACGATGGGATCAAATTGGAAGTACCCTACCAAACAAAAGATTTTTTTAATCGGTCAGCAGTGACCTAAAAATAAAAATACAGTGAAACATAAAACCGTCCTCCTTTTTTTAAATCGCTTAAATATATATATATATATACTATGCTTGAAAAATAAATATGCATTATCTAGATCAGGGGTCTCCAAACTACGGCCCGAGGGCCAAATCCGACCCGCCACTGCCTTCAATCCGGCCCGCGACAGGAATTGAAACTCGCGGAATTGTCGGTGATTCAGCCCTGTATATATCATCTCATAAAATTATCTCATGATCTGATAAAATTAACAACTGATATGACTGGTCTTAGAAATTCAGACAATTCCAAACATTTTCCGCACAAGGACTGAAGACTGTAGCTGAAATAGATAGTACCTAGAACCGTACATAGTATCACTACTCGACACTAGACGTGGTTACGTGTCACAATACACAATCAATAGTAATTGAAATGCAATAAAAGCCTATGTTTGCTTAGGTGGGCAGAAAAATTAAAATTGTTACGGCCCTTCCAACATACCGAAAAAAATATTATGGCCCCAAGGCTTCAAAGTTTGGAGACCCCTGATCTAGATTATCACGCTTCAGAACCTAGGCTCTGAAGACATTTCAAAAACACATAAAATTATCAAATCATCATAATAATAATTAGTTATATCACCAACTTAAGTTAATTCGTACGAACGGCCCCAGAACAGTATTCCAAATGCGGCGAACAAAACGTTTGCACGTTGTAAGGTGGAACAACGCCATCTAGTGTTTTCTGGCTGAAACATCCACTCAACAATAATAATATTATCTAGTTTTTATCAACCTAATTAATAAATTTAACTGCTGATTTATTGTCACCTATATAAACTTATTTTTACCCGACTTCCAAAAAGGCGGAGGTTCTCAATTTGACTTTTTTTTTAATGTTTGTTACCTCAGAACTTACGACTGGGTGAACGGATTTTGATGATTATTTTTTTATTTGAAAGCTGGTATTTTCCGTGTGGTCTTGTTTCAATTTGGTCTAGTTCTGGCATTTTTATAGTCTGTTTTTTTTATATTGGTGATTATTTATTAATCTAGGGCCGGATTAAGGGAGGAAAAAAGAGTTGAAAGTTTATATGAAAATATACGCGTACGAAGTCGCGGGTAAAAGGCACTTGTTCTAAATAATATCCATCTTATTTAGACCTAGCAGCGTTTCGCGGTTTCAGCCGCTATACCTACTACAGGAACCGTATTTTTGTTGTGTATCAATCTAGTATATGAGCTACTTCCATGCCAAATTTCATCTAAATTTGTTTAGCCGTTACGGAGTTCAGTGCGGACAAACATACACACTTTCGAATTTGAAATATTAGTGATATTAGTTTATTCAGGAAGTAGACTCAATTGTGCCGTTTACTACCCTTATGAATTATCTATTGCGTGGATGATCGAACGGGACACTTAATCAATGCAATGCGATAGAGTTTTGACAGCTACCGCAATACTGCTGCTGGTCAAAAGTTTCCCAAGTAGTAAGGTTACAAATCTCGAAGTGTAATTTAGTATTTACATTTTGTAACAAGCAAATCTTTCTCACGACCGATCTATAGTTTTTGTCCCACACAGACGAAGACTATTCCAACTAATCGCAGTTTGGCAAGAATCTTTGCATCATAGTTCCCATAGAGTGACAAGACGTGTCAAAATAAAGCCAGTTTAGGGGTATCTTGGTAAGCGAGGCGTATAGCATTTCACAAAGGCGATTTTGCGTAGGTACTTAACTTTATCGCATCGCAACTTAGAATTAAGTATATACAGGGTTACGCATATGGCCTGTGCTAAGCCGAAAGGTGATCATTATATACAACTTTTACTATGAGACTAACCCTGAAATCGCGAAAAAAAAACAGCTATTCCATACCTTTTGTAGAGTGTCTATTAGGTACCGTTTTCTATGAAATAGCTGATTTTTTTCGCGATTTCAGGTTTAAATTTGAAGTTAATAAGGGTGGAAAATTAGGGACTAAATCCCGTTTATCCCGTTTATCTTTACTTCCCGTTAAGTCGGATCATATTATTTTGTAAACATGTAGATATTTATTATAAGTTACATGCTTCAATGATATATAAACACGCAAACCTATTCTATAAGTATTTTAAGGATAAATCGCTATTTCACGCTGTAATATCACCCGTGAAAAGCTCAATGGGCCATCGCGGCAAGGGTTAGGCTAGATTAATGCGTCGCTACGATGGCTAAGCTGATATCAAAGGTGTGTTGACACGAGTGTAAAGGCTTTTTTAGACTACGCTATAAAATCGCATCAGGTCCCTAATTCTTATGAAACTACGTAACACGCCGTAAACGTGCTATTATATGGTTACAAAATTAAACAAATCAAATGCGTCTTCCGATTGGATACTACATTCTCTTGACAAACGCTAGCTCGCTCCACGTTATTTTGACAGTTCAAAACGTCGCGCCTCATCGCGCTGGCAAACTTGACATTGCCAATTTCACGCAGATAAATTAAACGAAAAATAAAGAATTACTTATGTATTTTTTTATTATTTGTACAATAGGTTTGCTTTTGACAGTTACCCCTTCTGATAGCTACGATGCGGTCTACGATGGAGCACGCTTGTCTAGAAGAAACCAATTCACTCGTTAATTCAAGATACCCTGATTGTAACAATCGAGGCACTCTCAATACTTAATTGTTCCCTATCTGTCTAGAAGAAATTAATTCACTCGCAAATCGTTGTCGCCCAGCAGAGCTAGCATGCTCACCGCGACAAAATCTTGTCATCACTTTGTCGAGCGAGAACTTGACAAGGTGCCTAAAGTTTCATATACACCTGTCTCGTTTTCGCACGATAAAAAGAGTCGACAAATTTTATAGCGGCGTGCATCCTAGCCCGGCAGTTGTCACCCTCGATATAACAATATGGCGTAGTCTGAAGTGGCTGTAAATACGATTTGGCAGGAGAGCCATCGCGTTGATGGCGCTCATCAGTTTCCTTGGAGGACAAACGAGCAAAATAATTCGAGCAACTGCCTCACAAACGGGTTTGTCAGCAAATTTTTGACCCCCCCCCCCCCACGCAAAACGGGGTGTTATAAGTTTAGCGTAGGTAGTGTACCTACCTGCTTCCTGCCCTTGGGGGCGTGGGTTCGATTCCCACCTAGAACAAACATTTGTGTGACGAACGTTTGTATTTGTTCTATGTCTGGGTGTTAATTTCTATTTAAGTATATATTTAAAAAATTATATGTATGTATATCAGTAAGTAGTTAGAAAATGGCGCATCAGAATCGATGTCATTATAGGTAGAACATAAGCATTGCCATTCAGCATGGTATGTAATGCCTCCGGTATGCTGGGTCACAATACACAGCTGGGTACGCTGCCAGCTGTTAAATGACTTTAGTATTTCGTTTGCTTAAGAGCTTCAATGGCATATAAGTAAACCAAGTGTTTCATGTTTAGTTAGTGTTATCAATTTTTTAACCGACTTCCAAAAAGGAGGAGGTTATCAACTCGACTGTTTTTTTTTCGACAGAATCTTTCTGTCGAAATAATAAATGTTGCCATGGATTATTATTTCATTTCAGATGCCATTAATAATGCAACAAAGCTCCATAATAATTTATCTATCAAATATGATAACTAATAATCGTATGCATTAATGCGCTCCAGAAGCTAGGCTCTGAAGACGTTTCAAAAAACAATAAAAAATTCATCAAAATCGGTTTTATAACCAGTTGAGGTTATCTTAGAATGAACGGCCCAAAACAGTCTTCCAAATGCGGCGAACAAAACGTTTGCGCGTTTTAAGGTAGAACAACGCCATCTAGTGTATTGTGTCTGAAACGTGGACTCCACAATAATAACATCTAGTTTTTATCAACCTAATTAATAAATTTAAGTGATAATTTATTGTCACCGATAGAAACTTACATTTTATTAATCTAATAAGTATCGGATAAACCCCTAGCAATTACATTCTCATTATCAAAAGTTTTCAGGTAAGCCCGATGGACGCGGCGGCGCCACAGTCGCATATTTAATTACTTGAAAACCGAACTTTCCCGAGACCATTTTTTTAGTTCTAGATTGGCAGTAGGACTCTAGTTGCTTAGCAACTTTCTGAAGTTGCTAGCAGAAGTTGGTCAATTCAATAAATACTTAATATTTATAGACAGCGTCTTTTTATGGTAAAACACTAACTTTTAACCGACTTTCAAAAAAAGGAGGTTATCAATTCAACTTTTACTGGGTGAACTGATTTTAATGATTCATTTTTTAATTGGTGCTTCCCGTGTGGACCTATTTTAATTTGGTCCAATTCTGACATTTTTATGAACTCGGTTTTTTATATTGAGAATGATTTTTGAAATCGATCAACAGTTGGCGAAAAACTCGGTGAACATACATTAAAATAAAAATACGGTGGAACATAAAACCGTCCTCTTTAGAAATCGGTAAAAATCTGAAATAAGAATTTAAGACGAAGAATCTTTTGACTGCCTCAGTGGCTGTTGGTAGTGATCCTACTTCCTGCGCTTGGGGGCGTGGGTTCGATTCCCACCTAGAACAAACATTTGTGTGACGAACGTTTGTATTTGTTCTATGTCTGGGTGTTAATTTCTATTTAAGTATATATTTAAAAATATATATGTATGTATATCAGTGTCTGGCAGCCATATTACAAGCTTTGCTTAGTTTGGGGTGAGATGTCCATGTGTGCAATAATGCCCCAGATATTTATTTATTTGTATACATGTGTGTGGAATCGTAACTCCCAAACGGCTAAACCGATTTTGATATATATTTTTTTTGTTTCAAAGGAGACTTGATCCAGAATGTTTTCTATAATTAGTTTTTATTTCGTTTAGTTGATAAAAGCACTTGCCATACATAATGTGATAATGTGCGAGCGAAAGAACTGTAGATATAAGTTCGTATTAGTGTTCGTAATAACAGCTTAACTAAGTTATCGGCTATTAAATGGTAATTAGTGACACGCATTGTAACGTCAACCTTGTTAATCCCAGTTTTTGTTCCCAGACCTTTTCGAAGGATATACCATTGTTGAAACAAACAATGATGCCTTGAAAAATGGAAATGTTACCAAGACGCTAATAAAACTGAACATTAATCAGGATCTGTCTGATTGTCTATCACGGTTGTTGATTACTAGCTGTGCCTCGTGGATTCACCCGCGTTGGCAAGTTGGATATCTTACAGGAACAGTTAGAGCCGTAACAGACACGTCAACTTGGTTGATGAACCGACCCCTGGCCAACGGGAGAGAAAGAGAAAAATTTCCCTTTCTCTCCCGTTGGTTAGACGTATTTTTGTAATTGCTCTAATGTAAAAACGGTAATACGTACAAACGTCACACTTGGCATTATTATAGTACAAACTCTAAAGTACTATAAACAACAAATAATAATTAATGGCTAAGTGCGAGTCGGTGTCAAATTTTTGTACACGACCTTGTTAGGCGACGTCGGGCGCGGTCGGTTCTTCGATGGGTGAGCCTGGGCGTTTTCTGGATATTGTCTTTTTGCACATTTTTTTTAATGTTCTGTGGTGGTACGGAACCCACTGTGCGTGAGCGCGATTCGCACTTGGCCGGTTTATTTTTTGAGTAACACAGTAATTTTTGTGGGTTTTGATGATTCGATAGGTATATAACAGCAGTATAAAAGATTTTGTAGATAAAAGTTAAAAATATCAACCGTTGCATTTCATTTATGCAAGAAACAATATGCGTCCTAAACAAGAAACACAAACGGGTCTCAAAAATACCGTCTACAACTTACCTTATCCAAAGATATTGAAATTGTATGCCCTTTTTAAGACGTCCCAAAGACGAAAATTGAAAGCTAAAGATGGTAATTGAAAGGACGACGGGTTAATGCCCCTCTTCAACTCCCTGATGGATCGCGTCATTTGAGATGAAATCTTACATTTTTATCATGCTGATAGGAAATGCCCTTTCATTTTTTCATGTTGATAGGATATGCCCTTTTATCGGTGATTTTGCTTTCGTAAAGTAGGTCATTGGGAAATGTTTCATGTTTTCTTTATTATTTCTCAAAAACGTGTTTGTAGGTCATTTTAATAAATTGAGCAACGCATTTGTGAATTAAACTAATTTTAAAATGTATGTATGTGAATGTATCACACCCTTTCTTTTAAAATTTAGATAGAATAGTCGACCGACTAGGATTCTGAAATGGTAGGTGAGTCAACCTTCCTTATTTTTCTTCTCAATTTTGCTCTTTTCTCGACATTGTTTTCGGAAACCTAACACTCTCTCATTTCCTTTAGCACGTCATCTATCTCTGGATATTCGCCCGGGGATGGAAATTTGTGCTAAGTTCCCTAGGTAGTCAGATGATATTCTCTTTACGTGACCATACTCCATACATACCATCGCAGCCAACTCTCCTACATCATGTTTGCAATGTCGCGTACACCCAAGCTTCCTCGCACGTACTTTTAACATTTTGTCGAGCTTGGTAATACCGCACACTCACCTCTGCATCACATACCTACATTTTTAATAGAAAATGGCTCTAAAATGTTTTTAATCCTTAATTTTATTCTATACAATTTCACTAATCATTCTTAACATTAAGTTAACTAAGGTTACGAGTAGCTCGTAAATTTAGTTATCATTATATGTGGCCTTGAATTATCATGCGGGGTGTAATAGGCTCTACTATGGTTTTGCCACTCTCTTCTCTCTCTTTTCCAATCATATCCCCGTATTACTAAAACATCTCTGGAAAAAAAGTCTCGTAATCATCCATCCAACTCCTATAGTCTAAATTGTATAACCTTTTAAATTCGCTTCATTCAGTTGGCGGCAGCAACAGCCATCATTTCAACTCATTTCTCCTTAGGTGAAATGAATTGTCCCCAAACCAATTTAGTGTTATGAAAGAAGGCATTTCGCTTATTGCTCCTACTTTTGTCGGGCACATCTGTCATCGTCACTGATTTTCACTAATGGACTTGGGTGTTAGTATTTCTTTGCTTCAAATATTTGAATAAGGGATTATATAAAATGTTTTCACTGTACTTTTCGAAAATGAACTCAACATAATCATCATTCATTCAACATTTAAGAACGTATAGCTTCTTACGGTGGGGTAACTTCCACGTTTGACGGTCTTCTGCCAGCGTTTTCACCTCCCTGTACGACATGACATTTGTTTTCTGTTTTATTGGTCTCTTCTTGGTCTTCCCGGTCCTTTCTTTACTTTTATCTTTCCCTCTATGATGGTTTTCATTGATTTGTCATGTAGTACAAGGTAGCCAAACATCTTGCCTTTTCTAGTCTCTATACTCGCTAGTAGACTTCTTTTCTCATCGACAATATCTAAAACTTCATTTCTAATTTTTTTCATGTCCAACTTATTATTTGTTTATTTATCATCATCAGCCCTTTACTATCCACTGCTATACATATGCCTCAAATTCATGATGTTCATAGATAAAAGTAACCGCATAATCTCATCTCATCTTGATTATATTATCGAATATAAATAAGTTTTCCATTGGAAATACAAAGTGATGTCATACATGTTCTGAATCAGCGTTAATTGACCACAGTATTATCATAGCTATCAAGATTTATTCTCATTTGTCTGGTCTCAATTTGACGTCATCAAATGAGGTTGAACCTGCTTCACTGGCTTTGACTTTCAGGTATTAACCCGGATATGTTATCAAAACATTTTCTCTGTATCGTTTAAAACTGTCCATTATTGTTTTTTTTTTTAATTTTAGATTTAAGGCCACGTTTTTGGCCTTAGCAAGCAATGGAGCGTGATGTAAGCAACAATGACGATAGAATTACAATTTTTAGGTATAGAATCTCTTTACTGTACTCTGCTGGTCGAAACGCAAAGGTCGAAAACGCGGCCTTTACTGTCAAGAATCGCTTAAATAGAACAATGATCGATTATTAGAACTGTAAATAAAGATAAAAGACCAAATAACGTGGGAATGTTGTCTATTTACTCATCAAGTGACGAATCACGAGATGAAATATGTACTTACATTAGGCATATTTGTATTAAACTTAGGGCTTCCGTTTCCTCATCTATTGACCAAAACTTCCATCCGACTCGTTCGCTATAAAAAACGCATTATCAAAGCCATCATCAGCCCGAAAATAACCTTTACCGTAAATATGGCGTTATCATTACGGTGGCCATCATTCCGAATATAATTCTTCCGAATATTGAAACTTCGTGTATTTCAGTTACCTATAACTTAGCCGACGATTCATAAAATTCAGCAAGGAAGTTGTTACTATAGGAACATTATGAGGACGAACATAACATACTTTTTACACTGAAAAAAAAAACAGTAAAATTATAGATTATACAAAATACCTAAGTATAGATTATACAAAATTATTGAAGGTTTGGACACCAAAATAGAACAATCCAAATAGAAACCGGTCATTTGGCTAGCCTACAGATCATATTCCGTGTTTATAGTCTATGGGCGCGTCTAATAGGTATTTTACGGTTGTTTTGATGGCAAATATTTGTTTATAGCATTTGTAATTAGAGACTTTCCTGTTCCCTATTTATTGTTATCGTTTCATGGAAAAACACGTGTCTGGTACACTGCTCGTCTGGAATAGTACCTGTACTATGACGAATTGCATAAATAAGTGAAATAAATACATATTATTGTTTATATACTCGTATAAAATGTTAATTAATCGTTGTATTACTTGCAAATTATTTAGTATTTATTACTGATGCACTGCCACTTTTGACTTCTAGAACTTCTCTTAGATCATTATTTATATAGACTGGACTGTGAAAACAGAGTCTAAAGTAAGGGTTGACGATTCCACAAATTTCATGTTGTAGGTAATTTCTTTGGCTACACGTTGTGCTTAAATATGTTATTTATGTTAGGGTTATAAACTTGAAGATGGAGGAAAAAAATTGAAAGGAATACGTGCTGAACCGACACCACTTCTAGTAAAAGCAAACCTAATCATGTTGAATGATAGAAACATATTTATGAGTTGTTTAAAAAGAAGACAGATTATTAGCAGACTCGTTTGTGGTTTGGGCTTCAAACAACATACTTATATGATTATTTACGTAAACAATCATATAACTTTAGTGAACAACCGTGATAAAAAACAGTGTTTCAAACAACAACATTCAAAAACATTAACTTTGGTCATTCAGTTGATAATTTTACTAACAAAAATGCACCTATTTAAAATGAGATTGGTTTCCAATCATCCAGGATTATTTGAAGAATATGTACGTATATCAGTGGCTACGAGCAATTAAAGCATTTACCTGGATTGTTACGAAAGTAAGAAACCTGTCTTCGAATGAGAAAATTGAAAGAATTCGAATGAAATGAAAGTCTTCGAATTTTTGAATTGTCTAGAAGATTTAATTTAACCTTTGCTCACAGAAATGTGGAAAACTGGTAAATCGCGAGTAACAATGCGGAATTTCGCTAGTTTATTATAAAATTACTTTCGAGTGACAATCTAACTTGGGTTCTTGTATTGTCTTCAGGAACACATCAATCTGGTCGGGTTTGACCGAGACGAGGCTTTAGGGCCGGTGGTGATGTCCATCAAGAACGAGCACGTGGCTGGACAGGATTGTACCAGGATACTGCTACGGCTTCGAACCGAGACCATGCACGGACTTATACCCACTATCAGTAAGTACAGCAGGGAATTAGTACAAAACCTTATAAATTATGGCTTTTTTCTGACTCAAAAGACGTTTAATGGCAACATTTAGCGTGGTAATGTGTATTTAACTTTAACGGTCTATGATCAATCTAACTTTTTTATATATAACTAGCCGTCCGCCCCGGCTTCGCAGGAGTGTAAGCTCGGCCTTCGGCCTCGCTACAAAATATAATATAGCCTATGTCACCCGGGGATAGTGTAGCTTCCCAACAGTGAAAGAATTTTTCAAATCGGTTCAGTAGTTTCGGAGCCTATTCATTACAAACATACAAAAATAGGTACAAATCTTTCCTCTTTATAATATTAGTGTAGATAAGCTTAAGTAGTTTAGTCAATTAATGTTAATTAAATTATTTTGTTTAGCACTTGCCTGTTATAAACAATTTAATTACATCTCATCTAAATATTACTAAATATTGCGCGTGGCTTCGGCCGCGTTGTGAATAAATTATAAGTTAAGTTGCTCAAGGATAGTGTAGCTTTATAATAGAGAAATAATTTTTAGAATCAGTTCAGTAGTTTTAAATATAGTTTATTATCTACAAACATCAAACTTAGAAACTTTATTAACAACTTTATTTAGACTATAGATGTAGGTTTATCAATTACTTCGAATAACTTTATGCAAGACCTGGCCAAGATGAACTCGGAAGAGAGAATATGAATGTAAGAGTCAGAAGGCTAATGCCGAGAAGATGGATGTAAGAGGACTAATGCTTTGAAGTGGCTAGAAACAAGCTTAGTATTTTTTTTAAGTATCCAAAGCCCATGAACTAACGAAACGAAAAGTCAACCCTGAAGTGATCGAGAGGGGGTCAGGCCTCTGAGGTCTATTGGTGGCAGTAGCAAATGGACTGATTACAAAGATAGATACAAGTAACACAATAAAAGTAAAGGAAAATTGTACATCGAAACGTAATTTTAATCTTAAGACATGATAACAATGATTGATTACACGAGGAAGACGTTATTGGCTGTCTATTAATAAAAGTTGCTGATGATTTACGGAAAATAAGTCCAACAAAAACCTGTCTTACAATTATTTACACCCATGCATTTAAATC
The DNA here is from genome assembly GCA_949125355.1 of Agriopis leucophaearia. NCBI lineage: Eukaryota > Metazoa > Arthropoda > Insecta > Lepidoptera > Geometridae > Agriopis > Agriopis leucophaearia. Next base: position 9,148,116 of record OX421276.1, on the reverse strand, counting down.
TTGAGCTAACATTATAAAGTATTCATACCCTCTTCCATAACAATATATAAATCAAAACTTTTAACAAAAATATAAACCGATGAAAAAAAGAAACTGAACAGTTTAGTGAAAATTTAATTAAAGCTTATAGTCTTAATAAGCTCCTAAACAAAAGTGTCACAAAATTTGAGTCGGCATCAAAAAATATAAATATGCGTCGTTCAGAATCCCCTTCTTTTTTCGTCGGTTAAAAGATAAATTCGGATCTGGTCAGAAATTTAACCTAATTCTTCGTTATTCATGCACTTAAATGGGTGTGTCTCTCAGTCTATTTGTTTTCTTGTTACCAGGAAACTGCTGAACCAATTTCGATGAAATTTGGCAACAATGTAGAGTTTTTCATAAGGGCACACAAATTCTTATTCACAGCTCATCAAACTGTTTTTTTTTCTAGGATCAGGCATGATGCCTTCCCCCCTAAAGATGGCCAAAATGGTGAACGAGCAAGTGAACGTGGACAACTTCATGGCTGTCATGTGCCTGAACGCCTCTTCCCTCATCGCTGCTTACGATGAACATGTGCTGGTGAACAGCTTCAAGTTCGGAGTGCTGTACCAGAAGTATGGACAGACGACCGAGGAAGAACTGTTTGGGAACAACGAGACTTCGCCCGTATTCGACGAGTTCTTGGAAATGCTCGGCCAGAGGATCAAGTTGAAAGATCATAAAGGTTAGATATATTTTGGTATGCAGTTTTTTTAATTTCACATGTAGCTTTTCAGAATTGTATGCCCCGTCAACACGTCTCTTACATGAATCAACATTCTTATAATTAATCGAGCCTGGCAAGAAACAAATTAATTTCAGTAATTGTTTTGAGAAAACTCCCACCAAAGACAGTGATTCTATCTGATACCTTTCTTAACTTCTATATTTTCTTAATGTTTCAAGGACGACACTTATGTAAAATGTAATTTACTGGCACAATATTTGAAGCGGCATTAATGTGTCTAGGTTACATGCTATATTGATATCTGAATTAAGCTATATTAATTTCATCACAGATGGTATCAAATTGGTAATATCTGAGCCTACCTTTGATTTATCGCAAGAACGTAGGAACATTTGTTAAGTCCTGCCACAGATGTGGCCTACACTACAGTAGGTAAGATTGGCACTTCCGATCTGAGGCTTGGCAGTGTTGCCAGGAATGACACTTGGCAGTATGCCTGTGTGTCAAACCTTTTGGAATCTAGAGCAGTTTGAACTTTGCACGCTAATTTAAGTCTTTCGTTTGCTGTATAGATCAATACATTTTTGTCAAGCGTAGATTTTTACCGACCACTTATTGTGAATCATACTGGTATTAAACCAAATTCACTTTAACACAAGTTTTATCATCCTCCTACGCTTATTCCACTAATGTGGAAATGGTACAGCACGTGGTTCCACCATCCGTCATTTTATCTAATTTTACTGTCATAGTAATATCTGAATTCACTCTCTTTTTCAAGGAGTTCATCTAAACTTTCTTTGGGCCGTCCGCAACTACTATAAACCGTTTATACTTATGTGCATTGGTCTTTTTAACCCCCGATGCAAACAGGGGTGTTATAAGTTTTACGTGTGTATCTGTGCCTGCCTGTGGCATAGTAGCACCCAAACGGCTGAACCGATTTTGGTTTACCTAAGTATTTTTTTTTTTCTTTTCGAAAAGTGATTTGATCAAGAGTATTTTTAGCTATGGTTTAAGAAAATCCGTTCAGCTGTTTGAAGATAACCAGGTTCTTATCAGGCGTTTAAAAAAACAATTTTTGCCTGTTGTAATGTGGATTTCTTTTCGTCGTATATGCCCGAACCGTGATAGCCTGTTACTTCCATAACAGCGAAATGAAAAATAAATGGATTTCCGCCGGGTGTTGGTATCATAGTCTCAATCTTTTTTCGATGTTCCAGGGTACAGAGGTGGACTAGACATCATGAACGGGCACACAGGCACAGAAGCCGTTTACGAGCAGTTCGTGAACCGCGAAATAATGTTCCATGTGGCACCACTGCTTCCGCACACGGCGGGCGACGCGCAGCAATTGCAGCGGAAGCGACACGTCGGCAACGACATTGTGGCCATCGTGTTCCAGGTCCGTTATAGAATATTCATTATTATCTTTCATTCATGAATAGTTAGTAGAAAAGAGAGTGGGATATCAGCGCGCACCGTTTGTCGATGGAAAGAGACGCGGTCTATCACTGAGCTGCTTTGCATGAACGCCTTCCCGTGCGCTCACGCACTAAGATGACTAAGTGTGACCATTATATAAAATTTTAGTGGTATCCCTGTGCTGTTAAAAGATCACTGTTAATATCTACCTTGTCCACAAACTGATTGACAAAATGTTTATTTCAGGAGAAAGCGACTCCCTTCACACCAGACATGATCGCATCGCATTTCCTTCACGCGTTTATCGTCGTCACGCCCATTGAATCTGCGGATGGGGAGACCAGGTAATGCACTAGACCATAAAAAGATTCATCCGTATATTGTAGATACATTGAATTCATTCGTTTCTACGTATCACGTACTTGCACGAGGTGGAATGCTCTTCAACACGGGGGCTTTCCGCAGAACTATACCTTGGGGCGGTTCAAGGAAAATGTGAATAGAATCTCCACCCTGGAAAGTAGTTAACGCCCCTTCACATTAATTAGTCTATCATAATGATATTGAATTGAATTTTATAAGGTGATAATTATTTAAGTCTCGAAAACAACGCAAGGAAACTAAGCGTGGTAGAGCACTTTCTAATGCCCAGCTAGCTACTACCCTCAAGTTAACATCAGTGGAGCATGTCGTCACATTTTTTTTTTAATATTTGCTCTGAGAGGGAGGTTTCTTGTGCATTTGCCAGTGTCAAGTATTATATTATCAAGTTTGATGAAATGTAGTCAGAGTCTGTCAGAGTCAAGCAAAGTCACGGTCAAGTCAAAGTCATGCCCTTGTAAAGTCGTGGAGACTTCTATGGAGCTTTGGATACAACAAGAAAATACATGTTTACCACGTTATATCACTTCCACGAATACTTAATATATAATAATCCACCATTATTCGTACGCATTAACACTCGAAAATACACAAGTTTAGGAAAATAATACAAGGAGACGATTTTTTTTCAAATTGGCGCCAAATCTCCTGTTATCACATGCCTAGCCTGGCTTCACTCAGTTTAAACGTTAACTTTTTCTTTTAAAATAAAACCTTTTTCAATCTCGCTCGCTAACTTTAATGCAAGTCCTAATAAGTTGTTTAACATAAAGTTGACAACGCACAGCGGTATTTGCATCATGAAGCGGTGAAATGGCTCGGAAATAGAAGTTTTACTCATTTATATGCAAACGAATCCCTACTGTGTAATTATGAAGATTTTTATGGGGACAAAATACTAGGTGGAGTAAGGAGTAAGAAATAATCTTGTGTTTTGAAGCAAACGTAAAGACATAAATAAAATAAATGGGTTCTTAGTTTTAATTTATTTTTGTGAGCGAAAAACACTTAGGGTAACTTTAGTAAAGAACCCGGAAGTATTTTCGTTTACTCGATGAAGGTAAAGGCAGATCATACTGCGTGCCAACATCGGAAACACTACAGTACCTTTAGGCCATAGCAGTGCATGGCTGTGGTATAATCTCAGAAAAATTATAGAGGCCCTAATAGAGCGTTATTACTTTTGTCTCCATAAGAGAAAATGAGACAACAGCTGTAGTTTACTTAGGACCTCGTTTACTTTCGGCTGACTGTATGATGTTAGAGACTGATTATTGGAAAGGATATGAGTATTTGGCGCCAACAACGTGAAAAAAAAAAAAATACAACGAGGCAACTCGTTGTATTAAGTATTTAGCAAAAGATTAAAAAAAAAGTTGACTCTTAAATTGAAGTTGAAGGTAATTCTAAATATTTTAAATTATAAAATTAATTATCGAAATAAAACACTCTTCAACTCATTAAAACTCTCTAATACCGACTCTACCACACTCACTAATATAGTATAATAGATATCTGTGATTGCGAAATTTCTGACCACTTAATTTAAATGCATCTCAAGGCAGTTATAAGGCGGACCCCTGCAAAAGAGTCCTACCACCACAAACAAACTCCTTGATCTAACCTTCTTTCGTTTTCAGGTACAAAGTGGCCGTCACAGCTCGTGTTGACGTACCATTCTTCGGGCCGACTCTCCCCCAGCCCTCGGTATTCCGCAAGGGCCGCGAGTTCAAAGAATTCCTCCTCACCAAGCTCATAAACGCTGAGAACGCTTGCTACAAAGCTGACAAGTTCGCACAACTTGAACTGAGAACGCGAGTATCGTTATTGCAAAACCTAGCTGAAGAGTTGAAGAACAAAACGACAGAGTTTCTTGGGACGGGGTCGAGGATTGAGCCGGGTGCGGTCTCACCACAGCCTGAGGGAACTCCGAGGCAGGATGGCCCCGGGGCCAGATTTATCGATACTGTGAAGAAAGCGCTTATCTATAAAGTTAGGTGAGGATCTTTGTCTGTCATAGGATCTTTGTCTCTCATATTTTCTTCTTACAATCTAAACCTGGTGCAACAAGAAGGATTTTATAAGTTTAATGTGTAACTGACCTACATAATTTTTTTTTTGAAAGGTAACTTGATCAACATTTTTAAGATTTAAACCAGATGTGCCATATAAAAAATATTCACTCCCGACAAAATGTATGAAACAGCTATTTTTTTTCTGCGAATTCGAATAGTTGTAGAACAAAAGTTGTCAAAACAAAAAACTGATTGATGTCCCGTAGTCCTGTATATTATCTCTGTGATTTATAGTGATATGATAACAACTCTGAAATCGTGTTAAAAAATCAGCTGTTCCATACATTTTGTCGAGTGTGAAAGGCCGTTTTCTATGTAATAGCTTATATTTTTCTCGCGATTTCAGAGTTGCTCCTACAGCAAAAGTTGTTCATAATGATGGACTGCTTGCGGCTTAGTACACCCTCTCCGCATAATCCAGTAGTTATCCCATGATACTTATGCTTTAATTATACTGTTTTCAGATCACCGAGTGTAGATACAAACCTATCGGGCGACAGCAACAAGAACCACCTTCCTAAGAATAAGTTTACTCCTAACGAAACTCACACACCTAATGTAAGTAATCAACTAAATATAAATACAATATAATTTTGTATTTACAAAAGATTATCTGGTTCTCTTTCTCTCTCTATCTGCCTGTGAGACGTCTTAGCCGTTTTATAGAAATAGGTTGTATAATGAAAAAGAAAACAATTGAATTGCTAGTATTTGTCCATTGCTAGGCCAAAACATCTATACAAAGCCTGAGTCTTTCGGTTGAAGTCTTTGATGTTCGGATATATATGCATCGAATAAGGCGATCTAGCCTGATGGAAACCGATGATGCGGCCAAAGATGGAGCACGTTTGCCTAACCCTAGACCTGCAGGTCTAGGGTTAATACGAAATAAGTGAGTTTCTTGAGAATAAATGAGTTAATAGGAAATAAGTGAGTTTCATAATGAGTAATATGATAATATAAAAAAGTCGACAAAATTTTGTCGCGGTGCGCATGCTAGCCATGCTGGACACACCAAGATTGTCATGTTGCGGAAACAGACAAAGTCAAGGCGTTCCGTTGTTTTGCCGTTCTAATCAAGAAAGAAGAAGCAGCCGCTAGGTGCGAATGAATGGTATTTCGACCATGTAAGAGTGACGCTTTGCCATTTGTCTGGACGTCCAGTAATGAAAATGAGATAGGGTATCAAGTTCATGAAGTTCCATTGCACTCTCTTTGGAAAATCCTGTAAAATACCGATAAGCTTGCGACTCTACGCCGGTGGTTCAGGTTCTGAAGCTTCTTTCCAACCAACACTTCGTCATTAATGAACTTTGGTTTGATTTGGCGTTGGAATGGTTCAGTTATTAGGCTTTTACTTGGATTTTTCTTTTCTAGTTCCATTTTTTTTTTGCCAAATTATTATTTAAACTCTATGGTAACTCCTAAAACAGGACTCCCAATTCCAGAGTGGACGATCTAAAACGTCCATTCCGTCATCATCAGCGTCCGCCGTGTCTGTACGGTCAGCCGGCGGCTCCGGCGAGTCCAGCCCGGATGTGACGTCACGCGCTGCCCCACCCCGCCCACCTATGAACGACCATAGTGACGACTCCAGCCTGAACTCCGTGGACTTGGACCCTCTTGGTATGTCTTAAGCAGAAACAAAGAGAACTGTAACAAAAGTAAGAGTGGCGAAAGTCAGGTCAGCCGGCGGTTTAACCTGGTCCTGGTGACTCCAAATTGAATTCCTCGGGTTTGGTTTACTTGGTAAGAGATGAACAATTGCACAATAGGCTACTGGACTGATTTTTATTATTGTATCATTAAAAATGTGATCATAAATAAATCCGATCACTAACAACAAAATCAAAGTGTTAAAAATTAAGGAAGATTGGAGCATTTTAATTTCTTGCTAGACAGAGAGCGCAATTTACTTACTAATGACATCACTTGAGGGTACGCCATACAATCTCCATACGAACACACACTTTATAGGAAAAAGACAGAGCATCCCTTTCTAATCCGACTAAATACTTAAAACGCTTATATCTCAGATTTTGAGTGGTCGGTTTAAATAATTTCTTCAGTATACGTGTAACATTTAAATATGTTTTTTAATGAGCCTGTTATTTTAGCGAATCAAACATCTGTCCAATAGCCTATTATAGATACTCGTAAATGTGGTAAGACGAAAGGAGGTTTCCGCGGAATCTGTATTGTCGGTCGCTAAGATGATAAAGCCAGCTTTCTCATATGCTTCTCATCTAGTTGGCAGGGTCGGCACCCCTATTTTTCGTTTCGCTTTCGTATTTATCTTATCGTATCTCAAGAGAAATACGAAAAAACGTGTCAGCATAGCACAGAACAGAGGTTCACGTGTATTCAGAAGTATGACTGGAATTCTAACCGGGCCACTGGCGTCGTTCACCTCCACGTTGCGGAGCGTTTCGCGTACCTCCATTTAGCGAATTATAAAATCGTATGTAAATGATACTTTGCGGGAAAAGCACATAGCATCCCTGGAACATCCCTGGAACTTCATTGACCTATAATTTCATCAGTATACAATATACTTATTACATGGACATACCGGTTTCCTAACGATATTTTCCTTCACCTTTTTTGAGCGATTGTATCGAAACTGTATAGTTTTTTTAGGTTGCCATTTAAGGGTCGGCATCGTATTTGTGATACCTCTGGTGCTGCGGTATCCATAGGCGACGGTGATCGCCTTTATAGAGAGAGGTGTTGCCATATTCCCCACGCTTGATAGGCGGCTTGGGGATCGCAGTACGTTCACCGTGTACCATACCACCGCGTAACATGATTTGAATTCAACAAAGTTGCAATAATTTGTTAAAATCATTCATTCTTTTGATCAAACTTCATTAGTTCTTCCATTAGTTATTCATTAGTTTTAGTGGACCGGTAAGCGCAGCGTAGGACGTCCACCCACAAGATGGACAGATGGCTCAAAAAAGATCGCAGATAAACGCTGGATGCAGGCCGCTGCCAACCGGCCTTTTTGAAAAGATAGAGGAGGCTTATGTCCAGCAATGGACGTCCAATGGCTGAAATGATGATTAGTTCCTCATTTGGTCCAAAAATATTTCAAGTTTTGTAACTTATTGGCCATTTTTCCCGGATTAGATGACAAGGACTGGCTGAGTTGTGGTAAAAGCGCAACAGGTTAGTCCTGTAGTGTAGAGAATTAGATAAATGTTGTAAATTAGACGTAGAATTATACTGAGCATGTAAAATTACTTTTTTCTTTATTTTTCTTAAAGTTCCCCTTAAATTAAATTAGAATCTAGTATCAAGTTAGGCCTGAGGTTAGGCCATTATTAAATTTAATTGTTACATAAACTTACATATTATATGTAATTATAATACAGTAGGTACATACATCTAATGTAACTTTTCATAGTATTTCGCGTTCCGAATCGTGCCAACGACGACAACAGTGTATGTTTTTGTTGCAACTGACGAGACGAGCAAGTCGCTTGCCTGATGGTAAGCGTCTTGCTTGCCCATAACAGTTCAGACCTACCCAGAATGTAGAACTTCAACAGTTCAAAAACCCTGCGCGGCACTGCACTGCTCTCTGAGATACTAGATGTTATTTCTTTATGCCCAGTAATTTCACTGATTAGAAATAGCACGGTTGGCGTGATTCGGAACACGCCCTAAATACCTCGTATTTAGTAATATAGACATGCATGATGTAGACTGTTTAATCTACATAGACGCGCCCCAATCGTTCTCCTGAACGCATACAGTAGTGTGCAATGTTCTAGTGTTTTAGTTTTATCGTTACTCGCTAGTAAGAAGCGCACTTTACGATCGGTCTGGCTCGGTAGCGCGTCTTGAAATGTGATGTTGGAAATGTATGGAAAGAATAAACTGGACATAAAAAAAAACAGGAAGTATTGGATATTGTTGAGTAGAAAAGAAGTCTACTAGCGAGTATAGAGACTAGAAAATGGGAGATGTTTGGCCACCTTGTACGACATGACAATGAAAACCATCGTACAGGCAAAGGTAGAAGGAAAGGGAGGACCGGGAAGACCAAGAAGAGTATCCTTAGACCAAATAAAAGAGAAGGCAAATGTCATGTCGTACAGGGAGGTGTAAACGCTGGCAGAAGACCTTTAAGCCTGAAAGTTAAAACACAGATAAGAGCTATACTTCTAAATGTTGAATGAATGAATGACCTGATATACGATGTCCTATCCAAATTGCAATAAATTTGTTTGAGTTATGGTCTTAAGTTCATACTAACATCCCAAAAGCAGTTTGAGTTTTTTCAAAATTTTAGATCCGGGCATCTTTTCTTAACCTTAAAACGTCATTCGCGCTATTACGAACATTCAAAAGAAAATAGCCAAATCGGTCCAGCACAAGTGATGTGCTTACAAACGAACAACATATTTTTTTTATTAATATAGATTATGGAACATGGTTTATATTAATTATTAACATTTGAGAGTCTGAAATTTCCAACCACACCGTCATATAACAGCAAATGAGCTATTATAAATGTCAACCATTAAATATCTATTTGGGCAAATACACACTAAGTTGAATTTACTACAGAACATAGCACACTTGAGCTGTAAGCGTTGCGTCGACTCGTGTTAGTAGTGTAAATCTTCCAAGGAGAAACTAAAATAAACTAGGTCAAACATAAATCACCAACACACCAGCAAAGAGTCACTAGAAATACACATCACTAGCATTTCAATGATGGGGTCCGGGCACGGTGGAACATGGTGACGCGTTACTAACCATTTTTGGTTGTGCTGCGCCGTGTGCAAACCGCTATTTAGACGCTAATGCTGTGACTTTCTGGTGACTTGTTGGCAATTTATGTTTAAAGCTAGTTTTTTGAGTTTAGGAGACGCGCCTAATAGGTATTGTCTGATTTCCTTTCGCAGTCTATGTAAAATGTATATTCTAAGAATGAACGCACTTAATACTACGATACGACACTAAGGTCTACCGCACACTATCGACCACACAAAAACACGCTGTTTCATATTTTCAGACGTGGCCGCACGAAAACGCGGCGAATTTGACGCTGGGTCCGTGTTCGGTAGGCGTTACATAATCATACATATTTCTGTAAAATTAAGATTTAAAATGGCTTGATTTTAACTATTTCTTGTATGATTTTCAGGTGTGGTATACGTGGATAGTGACACGGGACTTGAGTCTATGTCGTCAGCGGAGGCAGGCGCGGCGAACACGAGAGGCGAAGCGGCGGCACCCAGAGATATTGCGGATCAACTTCGACAGGAAGTGTGTCATCTTAAGAACGATAAACTGGACTTACTGAAGCAAAATATTGTGAGTAGTGCCCGTTGTTAAATCATAGATGGCGACACTAACCCTCAAATTCATAGATGTAATAAAGGTCACTCGAATTCTCACGCCCCCTCAAGTGGTGTTTTTATATTTTAATTATCGGCGATAGATCTGTATCCAAATGATTAATTTATTACAAACTAACTAAAATACCTTTTCTACCAAAATACATTGTGGAATGCTGAAATAAATGAATATGAACAGGCTTAGCGAAGGATATAATTTGATTAACCATATTACACATACCTACTGTTATTTTTTTATTTACTTATAATTTTCTGAGATAATTATAAGCGTTAGTTTTTGTGGCGATAGTGAGCGATTACTCTGTCCTTCACCCGCAAATAGTGTGTTAGTATAGCATTTGTATGGCTTGCGCACGGCTTCACGCCATAACGTGCTATAGTACGCTCTCTGTCTAGCAATAAATTAAAATATTTACCCAAGAACATATTTATTATTGAAAAAAAAAATTGTCTCTTTTTATCTCTAAATCACTCTCTAAATGAACCTCATAAAAAATGATGTTAAAAAAAATTGACCTATTCCACGATTCAATTTTTCTTAATAGTACAAATTTTCTTATCTTTTCAGACATGGCAAAATGAAATCAAATGCTTACGCGAACGAGAGATGGCGCTGCAAGCAGAGTTGACCATAGCCATGCGAGAAGTGCGCGAACTCAAAAGACTGCGCGAACAGCAAGCCACGATCATACCAAACCCCTCCTCACACGACTCCACAGCTTGAGTTAATACGCTTTGCTGTTTGAACTTTTTGATTGAGAATGAAACGCAAGATGTTTTGTCTGTGCTCTCGTTCATAGTTTTCTGAGAGTTTTTTTCAACTTTTCAAAATGAAAAATAGCACAATTATGTTGTGTGAATCGATATTATTGACTCGTACAAGATTTATACGGCTATCATTGTGATCTTTTACTGCTATTGTAACTGTTTTGTTACAGAATGAAAGAAATTTTTAGTCTGTGTTATAGACATCACAGACTGTACAAATTACTTTTATTGCAACTTCATTTTCATACTCTACTTTTTTGAGGTCATCGTGAAGATTTTTTTTACTCTGTGGTCAAAAAATGACATCAAACTTTTTAGTTCAATTATTTGAATTTGTTTCATATATTTTTGTGCTCTATTTTTATCTATTGTAGGTACAAAAGATTTCGAAAATCGTTTGAAGTTAATATCATAGATTTCATCATAGTTTTGACTGTATTGTTGATATGTATAGAATCGAATTATCGTAGTTAATGTTATTTCTAATTGATGTTAGACGATAAATAGATCTTCAGAACTTTAATTAACTTGTCCTAAATTCTCTAGTTTTTTTTTCTTTCGATTGTACTAAATTTTTAACACAAAGCTTACAAGAGGTATGTATAACACCATGCAAGCTGGCCAATTACCTTGCTTTTATGTTACCAATATATAGCGCGGACCACACATCTACATTAAAAAAACATCTTAGATTTTACCCGTTTGTTTAAACATAATAGGTAGACAAAATAAGTACTCCATAATCATCATAATGGAGCTCGTATGAACCTAAGAAAAAGATCTGATTTTTAAAATAATGGCAAAAATAACATTATGTTCACAAAAATCTAAAGAATTTGGGTAACCGCGTAGTTCGATAATTGCTTACGTTTGGTGTAAATTTTTAGTAAGTACCACTTTTTAGGACAAAACTAAATTTAACAGTCCTAAAACTGTTACCATCTTTATATCATACATTGTAATGAATAGAGACGCGGATAATTTTAGTACTGACAGGTTAGTTTAGTTTATAGAATGATTACTATTCAGTTGTTCTCCAAAATCGACACCATTATAATTGTTGATTAAGTATCTTGTTTTCATTTTGCCATCTAACTACATCGTAGTTACTATTAAACATTATTTTGTGCAATATCAAATTTTCAATTGGTAAATGTACATTATTTTATGGTTTTAAAGCCATAATTGACTTTGTTTACTTATTTGAAATCTTCGCAATACGTATTCGTACCTAAATAAGTATTAAAGATACTTTATTTATCTCCAAAATGTATATTTATACCCGATATAAGGTTTAATACGGAAACTAAGATCTTGTACACTTCAGCGACATAAATCGTGCGTCATAATCTATAAATACTTATTTATATGTAGCATTTAGTTCGTGGCTTGACTGACTACTAAAGCTTAAATCTTCGTTAGAATAACACCATCTAGATAATAGCTATATTTATATTAATTTTAGAGAATATAATTCGAATCTTTTATGTGTTGTTATACAAACTAAAATGTATATAGTCTATTACCCTGCATTCACATATTACAGCATCGTTCTTGAGCTTTTATTTTTAATAGTACCTTCGATTTTTTACTTGCCTGGCTTATTTAAAGCGTGCCGGAGTTCCGGTTACTTTTCTACTTTCCAAACAAACATACTAGTTACTCGCCCGATTTTGATAAAACTTGACGTATCTCAAAACTGGAAAAACAAATATCTAATATGATTTTCCTCTACTGTCTTAAAAAAATGCATTTCAAAAAAACTAAACCAAACTTGTAACTCAATTTGCCAATTTTAATACACCAACCAAGTTTCATCTACATCAGAGAAGTCGTTTTCAGAAAATAACTTGTCGATTTGTATAAAAAGTATATATTATATAAAATAACCAGATTAAAATTCACTGTTTTAAACTATCACGGTTGTTCACTGTCATGGTTGTTAATGGTGCATGTAACTGCGCCGAAATATCGGGAGCTCCTTCCACATCCTTACCACGGTAAATATCCCGTAAATAATCATATAACTGCAGATTAAAATTAACTACAAAAAAAAAACTTTTCAAGTTACACTTTGATATTCAATTCCAGTATTCCTAGTGCGTTTAAGAAAGTCAGATACCTATGTCAAAAACCAAAGGAACAAATACAAAATGCTTAACAATGATCAATTTGTGAATGCAGTTTTGGGCTATTTGCTTGTATGTTGTGAAAAATAGCGTCATGACTTTCATTAGATGTTTGTACTTTATATTTCTTTTCTTTCATAAATATTGAGTCGATACTACACATTTTTGTATGCACTAGTATAAAATATGTAAAGGTTTGTTCAGAAACGTTTTGAAACAGAAAAGTCGCGGAGTCTGTACAAGCCTTAACATTTTTATTAGTTAAAACTTTAGGAAATTCATATAGTATATAGAAAATCCGAAAAGTAAATGCTACAATATTCTTGCAATATTTAACAATGTTAGTATATGTAAAACAAAATGTTATCTATATTAGAAGTTAGAAAAATAACGGTACCTATTAATAAGCCTTCATAGACGATGGTGCATTAGAGAAAATATTAACGAAAAAATTATTTCATATACCTAGGTATATAGAAAGTTAGGGATTACATCGGTATCAAAAATATCCCAGTATATATTATTATTTTGTACACTTCGCTTTTTTACTGCTCATATAGTTTCCAAGCTCAATTTAGCTTTTCAACAAAACAAGTTTAATGAAAAAAAATTTTTTTTTTCTATACCTATGTACGAAATACGTCTTCAAAGAATAACGTTTTTTATAAATGTTTAGTTTTCATTAAGTTCTCCAGTTATTGTAAATATATTATTATACTGGACTAGGCTATCGATTAAACAGTATTTTTCATAATTTATGATTCGATATAAGTTGTTCGAGTGTCCTTGAGTTAATACGTTTTTGTTGTTTATAATTAATATTTTATACCAAAGTTAACATTCCCCACTAAATAGCATAGATATTTTCGTGTAAAACTAATGTAAACCAGTATTTGAATGGGTTTTTGGTTGTCACAGCATGCTAACTTATTTCTAGGCTTACATTTTGTAAAAGGGCGTAAGATGGTTCTGATCTTAAAGAACTTAATATTTACATACCTACCTACAAAAACATCATAAAAAATCATGTATACAATGTAAAGCTCGTTTTAACTTGTGTCCAATTATGTAAACATATTAGTTCACATACTTGGGCATCTGAGAAAAACAGACTTTAGTGTCTTAAGAGCCGTATCATAAATTCCGAAATCATAAATTCTAGGGGCATAAAACAAAAAAGCCGTAATTGTCAAGATGATAATATAAAACGAGTAAACCATAACATTAAAATTGTTTATTTAATGAAATCCACTCTCAAACTTTCCCTCCCGAGAGTTTTACGAATTACTCTTATAGGAGGTAATAAATTGATATATTTTCCAAAATTTTAAACTTATTTTCAGTAAAAATACAGAAATTGAATTTTCTCTTTTTTTTTAAGTTTTCGTTGCTTTTTTTCGTCAAAAATGTGAGAGGGCTCTTAATTGACTTTTAGTCTCAAAGAGTTGCCATTTTTTTCGTGCACCTCTAGATCAAAATCTTCAACGCCCTTTTCGAGTTAAGTGTAACCTTTTAGACATTTTGTTCGCCTGTTGATTGTGTAAGGTAATCACTAAACTGTTGATTCGTCTTCTGTAGACTTAAACCAAATATTGAGCGCGGAGCGTTAGATAAATAGTTTAAAATATAAGAGATACTATTGAAATATATGGATAGTTAATACTAAATAACAATGTGGTTTTATTCCTATTACTAAATTTAAGCTGCGGGAAATCTTTATGCAATCTCTCTTTATGATATATTTGATATTACAGGCCACGTGAGCTGAGAGGAACGTGACTGGCAAATTCAGTAAAATTGAAAAAAAAAAAGCTTTTCTTTTAATATTTTGCTATAGTACCTATATGGAGGGATGAACTGGGGCCTTACCCCTAGCTCGAAACGTTGACCCGCATAGGTGTTATTTGTCTAAACGGTACCATCAACTACGATAAGCGGTAGTTATTTGATAGCCGCCAAGCTTTGCTATTTTAATAGCTCTCTCCATTTCTCACTCTGAGTTTTTCCAAAATGCCTGCAGTTAAGGACCACGTCTCAGGTGCCTATATAATTTATGTCATTAATTCAATATATGTAGCAGTAGGTAGGGCTCTTTCAGACTGCATAGCAATGTTTTCAGTGAAATTACTGGACATAACAAATGGACCCCATTAAAAACCGACTACGAAAATATATGAAAAACGTAATAAGTAACTATAAAATGTGAGGGTTGTCCTCGATCCCATCATCAGATCCTGACTTGCGTGACAATGTTTTTTTTTTTCTTATGTGACTTATTGCTGTTGGCCTTGCGGCCTCTACAGCTTGACCGGACTAGTTAGTGAACGCAGAGGGCGTTGGGCCAACATGGTTTAGATTTTGGGCGACAAGCGCAAGGGCACCTCGGAGGTACGAGCCTCGGCATGGACCGTCGCCGGGAGTGGGGGATTAGACTTGCAAACGTGACAATGGGACCAAATTGGAGTATATAATATAGTTGGAGGAGATATCGGTGATTTTTTTTTACAATGGAACAGAACCTCCGCCTTTTTCGAAGTCGGTAAAAAATATTTTACTCCTATTATCTCATGGTGACGAGTGCAGTCTTTTCGAAACCTTACGACTATCTGTTTTAAGCGGGGTCTATACAGCGCAGTTCGGAAAACACGCGAACGAGAGCCGTCTTAATGCGCTGAGATACGGTTTTTACGGTCGCGCAACTTTTCGCAATCGCCCAATCTGAAAACTTTACCTTGGAGTAATAGTGTTCCGCGATAGTTTATAACAGGTAGCCATAAGGCCCCAGGGGTTTGAATTGTAGACATTCTATATTCTGTGTGGCACCAAACTGCAAAGCTGACAAAGCTCTATATAATTTTCTATCGATTCAAAGATACTAAATAATAATATGCATTAATGGGCTTCAGAAGCTAGGCTCTGAAGACGTTTCAAAAACACTAAAAATTCATCAAAATCGGTTTTAAAGCCAGTTGAGGTTAATTTAGTAATAAACGCCCCAGAACAATCTTCCAAATGCGGCGAACAAAACGTTTGCGCGTTTTAAGGTGGAGCAACGCCATCTAGTGTATTGTGTCTGAAACGTGCACTCTACAATAATAATATCTAGTTTTTACCAACCTTGATTTATTGTCACCGATATAAACTTATTTTTTATTTATCTAATAATTATAATATTATTTCGTTTGTAGGGTTTCACCTCCACAACACACCCGAGATTATGATAAGCATTGATTTTAAATATGACCACTCGTGTATAAAATTTTGTTTGATGTTTTTTTTTTTTAATAATAATAAAACCATCAGAATCGGAAGAACCCGATTTTTCGAACCAAATTGCATGGTTGTACACAATTTTAAAGTTGGTCTAAGGACCTGTAAGAGGCTTCAAAGGCTACATACTATTTGGCAGACGGTCTAGTACGCTTTGTTAATCACGTGACGGATTCTATACTCTTTATTATTCTGTGCAAATACCGCTATCTAGGAAACCGCGCCATTTTATTTACATACGTTCTAGTGACAACATTCACCGGCCACCGCTGTATCACGGGCACCGCTAGACTAGAAAACCAGAGCAGTTTGTTATGATAATACGATGGTAGATCCCCAACCAACACTAAAACTCAGTGTGTGGAAAAGGAACTATCAGCACACTATCAGGGAAATAACAAAAGCAGCGATAGGCAAAGGTACCTATTGATTTTGCCAGATGTCGCTCGGTACATTGTAATGCTAAAATATTTGAGCTTTTTTAACCCCCGCCGCAAAAAATTCAACCTGTGTATCTGTGTGTGTCTGTCGGTTCGGAGCTCCCAAACGGCTGAACCGATGTTAATATTTTTTTTGTTTTTTTTGAAAGGTGAATTGATCGAATGTGCTCCTAACTATGATCCAAGAAAATCTGTTGAGACTTTTGAAGATTATTATCAATTCTTTAATCGGAGGTTTTTAAAAACACTTTATGTTGGTTACCTAGTATATTTCAGTAGGAATAATAATAATTGTACAGCACACACCTTGTATGGTGTGCTGTAAAATTAAACAGAGCTTAGCTTAGTTAGTCATGTTATAGTGGTAATAAATAGCTATAGAAAAATTATCCTGCCGCCGAAGAACCAGAGTCACCTATCTTTTAAAATTTGAAAGTTGATATTTACCGTGGTAAGGTTGTGGAAGGAGCTTCCGATATTTCGGCGCAATTACATGAACCATGAAGTTGAGTCTTCCCGTCTTCGAAAAACTACACGTATTTTTTTAACGAAGCTTCCAGTGAACATCCAAATGACTACGAGTTTGCGGATTTGTTAGGATAGGATTTGTTACTCAAAATTGGGGAAGACGTCATGTTCCCAAAAAAAAAAGTAAAAGTAAGACTGGCTTCTTATTTGACAGCTTCTGGGCCTTCTTTCATGTGTTTCCGTTGAAGTAGAAAGAATAACAAATCGAGAGGACTCTTGGCTCTGTGAGCGTGCCATAAATTTACTCCACGCAACGACCAAGCTGCTAAAATTAACGGAGTTTTATTAACGCGTGTCATTGGCGAATTTATTGTGTACAGCACCATCAACTGGGTTATGGATCAAGACGAAGCCACTACCTACCCGGTTGAATTTTTAAATGCTTTGTCTGCTTCTGGGCTCACGGCGCATAATATACAATTAAAAGTTGAATATTATTATATTATATTATTATATTATATTACCTACCAATCATTCTGTTGGGCAACTTTTTTTTATTATTATTATAAAATAGGCATGCGCTTGGCCGCCCACTCGTCTGATGTTAAGCGATGATGCGGCTTATGATGGATCACGCTTGCCTAGAAGAAACCGAATCACTTTTGACTCGAAGACACCCAGATTGTAACTATCGGGGAACAACTATTCAGGTAGCGCATTCCACAGACTAACAGTTGGCACAATAAAAGTGGAATCAAAGCGCTTCGTACGGGTTTTCAGAATGTCAACCATAAAGCGATGACCTGAACCTGACTGAGCCCACATATTCCTCCTCATTCCTCGGATACCGCTAATACCCAACAACTGCCCGTTCTGCTTGAACCATGTGCAGTTCCCTGTGCGCTTTAGTTTCGCCATGACAATCAACAGTCACATATTACTGCAATTTCCGGCGCCTTCATCTCTTGGGAAAATTTAAAGTTCACGCAAACGAAATTGCGGGTACAGCTAGTTTGTCTATAACTATCAATTTCTGAACTATGACTACAATTATATGGCTTTAGTTACGGAACCCTACCATATGCGTGTCTCGACACGCTCTTGGCCAATTATTACTAAGTTATTTTTAGTGCAGCTATGGTATATTATAAGTAAGGAAACTTTCTGGTGTTCCCTGAAAACTATAATATTCTTTCAAAAAGAAAAAAAAACTTCAAAAAAGCTTCAAAAAGAGACTAAACAGGCAAGCAAGCTCCTGCTAGACAAGGGTGCTCTATCGTAGACCGCGTCTTTAGTTCAATCGTAAACCTATTCATTGATGAAAAAAGTGGCTGAAGACCATAGCCTAGAAGACCACCATAGGTTCAAAAACAAGCTAATACGCACGTGTACCGTCTATTACATATTACCCTACTCCATTAACCAGATAGGCACTGTAAGTAGCCTAAATATATCTCCACAAAGCCCTATAAAAACACTGTATTGGTGAACGTGTATCTGGTCATAAAATCTACGAAAGTAAGTACTCATTTATTCTCCTAGTCCCAGGTAGATCGTAACTTGTACATGTACAGTATTCTTGCTCTACTTTGCACTGATATAAATTTATACTGAACTTTATAGTGCGCCGTTCGGTAAGCTTGCATATTTTAAAGTGGTTTTTCCAACTTAACGAGTTATCTGCACTAGCTGCACCCAGTGGATTTGCCGTAAATTTTCTAGTTTATTTTTTCTGATTATCCGCGATAAAAAATATTGTGGAGTGTTTTTTTTTTTTTTTTTTTTTATGATACTGGGTGATGAGACGAGCGAAGTCGCTCGCCTGATGGCTCTTCACGCTTGCCCATAACAGCTCAACGCCACTCAGAATTTTGAACTTCAACAATTCAAAACCCTGGATGACAATGCACTGCGCTCGTCACCCCAAGATATAAGGTGTCAAATCTCTGTGTGCCCTGTAATTTCGCTGGAAACATTGCCCTTCAATCCGGAACACAGTAGTGTTTGCACACTACTGCTTGGCGGTTGAATAACTGGCAAAGGTGTGGTACTTCCCCAGGCGGACCCCTGCAAAAGAGTCCTACCACTACAGTGATCATAATTATTGAGTGTCATCACGAGAGCGAGTCTCATGGGGGTCCACACTTCGTTTACATTGTATATATTTTCCTAATTTAATCTACCTGAAATTTATGAGCTAGACGTGACTAGACGTTATCTCGTAAATGCTCGAAGTGGACTATTAAAAAAATTATGCTTCTAAGCATAATTTTTTTAATAGTCCACTGCTGGACTTAGGCAGTCTTAATATTTACTTACGTACTTAATCGTATTTCGATCTTTGCGGTTGAAAACAGATAGATAAAACATTAAATTTTGATATGACAACGTTTTTATAATTTTAAACTAATCATGGAAGTAGAGACCAAACTTGAAGTACAACACTTAGGTACTAATTTTTCACGCACACTAAAAAATTTGCAGCAACTGCAATGAACAAAAACTCCACAAGCAAAAAGGTGGCAAGGCCGTCTGCAGGGTGAATTCGAAAAAGGATTCGATTCTAAAGGCATCAAGCCTGATTTACACCACTTTATTAGGTACCTATATCTCCCTTGTTCGTCTGGTCTGAGTAATGAGATCATTAGTTTTCTTCTTACTTATAAGTTTTTCGCAACAGCGAGCATGGGCGTCACGGCGTTTTTAGATTACAAGCAATTGTTGGCATCAATTCCATTGTACCATTCTCTAAACTAATCTGACAGGAATAAAATTATTGGCGTCTCCTTTCATTTCAGTGCGTCAGAAAAGAATGGCAACACTTTTAGAGCTGTCAAATTTAGTTTAGTTAGAAAATGGCGCATCAGAATCGATGTCATTATAGGTAGAACATAAGCATTGCCATTCAGCATGGTATGTAATGCCTCCGGTATGCTGGGTCACATAATACACAGCTGGGTACGCTGCCAGCTGCGGCATATAAGTAATCCAAGTGTTTCATGTTTAGTTAGTGTTATCAATTTTTTACCGACTTCCAAAAAAGAGGAAGTTATCAACTCGACTGGTTTTTTTTTCGACAGAATCTTTCTTCAAAACGTTGCCATGGATTATTATTTCATTTCGATGCCAATAATAATGCAACAAAGCTCCATAATAATTTATGTATCAAAGATGATAACTAAATATTCTATGCATTAATGCGCTCCAGAAGCTAGGCTCTGAAGACGTTTCAAAAAACAATAAAAAATTCATCAAAATCGGTTTTATAACCAGTTGAGGTTATCTTAGAATGAACGGCCCAAAACAGTCTTCCAAATGCGGCGAACAAAACGTTTGCGCGTTTTAAGGTAGAACAACGCCATCTAGTGTATTGTGTCTGAAACGTGGACTCCACAATAATAATACATAAATCTAGTTTTTATCAACCTAATTAACAAATTTAAGTGATGATTTATTGTCACCGATAGAAACTTATATTTTATTAATCTAATAAGTATCGGATAAACCACTAGCAATTATATTATCATTATCAAAAGTTTTCAGGCAAGCCCGATGGACGCGGCGGCGCCACAGTCGCATATTTAATGACTTGAAAACCGAACTTTCCCGAGACCATTTTTTTAGTTCTAGATTGGCAGTAGGACTCTAGTTGCTTAGCAACTTTCTGAAGTTGCTAGCAGAAGTTGGTCAATTCAATAAATACTTGATATTTATAGACAGCGTCTTTTTATGGTAAAACACTAACTTTTAACCGACTTTCAAAAAAAGGAGGTTATCAATTCAACTTTTACTGGGTGAACTGATTTTAATGATTCATTTTTTAATTGATAGCTGGTGCTTCCCGTGTGGACCTATTTTAATTTGGTCCAATTCTGTCATTTTTATGAACTCGGTTTTTTATATTGAGAATGATTTTTGAAATCGATCAACAGTTGGCGAAAAACTCGGTGAACATACATTAAAAAAAAAATACAGTGGAACATAAAACCGTCCTCCTTTGAAATCGGTATAATTCTGAGATAAGAATTTAAGACGAAGAATCTTTTAACTGCCTCGGTGGCTCAATTGGTAGTGATCCTACTTTCTGCGCTTGGGGGCAAAGGTGGCAAAAAATGGGGCGTGGGTTCGATTCCCATCTAGGACAAACATTTGTGTGATGAACATTTGTGTTTGTTCTATGTCTGGGTGTTAATATCTATGTAAGTATGTATTTAAAAATATATATGTATGTATATCAGTGTCTGGCAGCCATATTACAAGCTTTGCTTAGTTTGGGGTCAGATGACCATGTGTGCAATAATGTCCCAGATATATAAAAGTAACCAGTTACTACTGGTAATCAGTTAGCATCTAAAGGGCGACTTCAACGTCAACACAAACAACTTTTGTTCTACGACTTATCCAAAATCGCGTTTTATATATTTTGTCGGGAGTGAATGATTACGTCTGATTTTTTCGCGTTATTCGGCTGCAGCTGGCTGTGGCTGGAAGCAAAAGCCAAAGATCTGAGTAGCATGTCTTGGGAGGGGCCTATGTCCAGGGGCCTTACCCCTAGCTCGAAAAGTGGACCCGCATAGGTGTTATTTGTCTAAACGGTACCATCAACTACGATAAGCGGTAGTTATTTGATAGCCGCCAAGCTTTGCTATTTTCACGCACACACGCAAAGTAAAACGGATTTTCGTTCATTCAATTTAGACGCTTTTAAACGATGCAGCTTAAATGAGTTGGTTAATTTTAGGTACCTACTAAAAGTTGGCTCGCAAAAGTGAAGCTAGGGGTAAGGCCCCAGTAGTAGACTAATAATATATTATTCATCATCATCACCCAGCAGATGTCCACTGCTTAACATATGCACTCTGCATCCACTGGATACCCACGACTCACTCAAGAACCATTATTTCCCATCTGTTATCGGTTCTTCGAGCGATGTGGGGTGCCCATTGCCACTTCAATCAGCAAATCTGTGCAGCTATATCGCTTACTGTGGTTTGTCATTAAATAGCCTTGTTCTGAATTTTATCGCGCAAAGAAACTCTAAGCAATAGCTCTCTCCATTTCTCACTCTGAGTTTTTCCAAAATGCCTGCAGTTCAGGACCACGTCTCAGGTGCCTATATAATTTATGTCATCAATTCAATATAAATAATATATGTAGCAGTAGGTAGGGCTCTTTCAGACTGCAGAGCAATGTTTTCAGTGAAATTCCTGGACATAAGTGGATCACATTAAAAACCGACTACGAAAATATATGAAAAACGGTATAAGTAACTAAAAATTTCAGGGTTGCCCTAGATTTTCCTGGGATCCTAACATCAAATCCTGACTTGCATGACAATGGGACCAAATTGGAAGTATATCCTACCGAATACAAGATTTTCTTTTTAAATTGGTCAATAGTTGAAGGAGATATCGGTGAACGCAAATAAAATAAACTGTAGCAGAACCTCCGCCTTTTTTGAAGTCGGTAAAAATATTTTACACCTATCTATTATCTTCAAGGTGACGAGTGCAGTGTTTTCGAAACCAGGGCCCTTACGAATACCTGTTTTAAGCGGGCTCTAAACAGCGCAGTTCGGAAAACACGCGAACGAGAACCTTAATGCGCTGAGATACGGTTATTGAGGTTGCGCAACTTTTCGCAATCACCTAAACTGAATCGTTTATAACAGGTAGCCGTAAGCCATTTGAATTGTAGACATTCAAAATTTTGTGTGGCCCCAATCTGTTATGGACAAGTTTGACGCTTACTCAGACGAGCGACTTGCACGTTTCGTCACTCAAAAAAAAGGAATATTTTTAAATAAATAAAACTTGAAAATCTTCTAATGTATTGAAAACCACATGAATTAAAATACACGCGATAACATCCGTTAAAACTGTACAATATTAATAAAATAAAACTCATTATTGTTCACACCAGATTGATGACATACACCTACAAAGGACAAAACAACTTAAAATTTGTATAGCAACCGGCCGGTGGCCTAATAATATGAGGAAACTGCGGCTTTTAATTAAATAAAGCTTACTATTCTATACACGTGCAATAAGTTTGGATTGTTAGATATTATTGCAACAAGGAAGAGATATAAGGAAATGTCTCGAAATATCGTAACAAGTTTTCGATAACACAATAAGGCCCTATTCTGTGATATGCTGATAGGGCTCTTTATACGTTATATTGATATTATCAAAATGTATAAAGAGCCATTGGGCCTAGCTAGTAAAATTACTAAACTTGACACATTTTGTTTCAAGCTCAAAAGAGTCGGTTGCGAGTGATTTTCGCAGTACAGAATCTTTTTACAAAACAAAACGTTGCCACGAATTATAATTTTAAACTATAAATAATTTATCAACCATCAAAGCTATATTTAATTTTCAATCAATTCACCAATTCAAAGATTATAAATAATATTATACATTAATGCGCTTCAGAAGCTAGGCTCCGAAGACGTTTCAAAAATCAATAAAAATTCATCAAAATCGGTTTTATAACCAGTTGAGGTTAATTTAGTATGAATGAACGGCCCTAAACAGACTTCCAAAAGCGGCGAACAAAACGTTTGCGCGTTTTAAGGTGGAACAACGCCATCTAGTGTATTGTGTCTGAAGCGTGCACTCTACAATATTATAATAATATCTAGTTTTTATCAACCTAATTAATAAATTTAATTGATGATTTATTGTCACCGATAGAAACTTATTTTTTATTGATCTAATAATTATAATATTATTTCGTTATTAGGGTTTCACCTCCATAACCCATGCGAGATTCTTGATTTTAAATATGACCACTCGTGTATAAAATTTTGATTTATGTAATTATTATTTAATAATAATAAAAACATCAGAATCGGATAAACCCCTAGCAATTATCATTATGGTTACATATTTGAGGCGTATGGGGTCGAGACATTGGGCCCTTAGGGACCGGGAGCTCACCTCATTTTCAAAAATCTTTCAGAGCGCCTGGGGCCTTACCCCTAGCTCGAAAAGTTAACCCGCATAGGTGTTATTTGTATAAACGGTACCATCAACTACGATAAGCGGTAGTTGTTTGATAGCCGCGGCTATCAAACAACTACCGCTTGGAAAAATTGGACATTGGAATTGGACAAATAACACCTCTGCGGGTCAACTTTTCGAGCTAGTTCTAAGGCCCCTGGTGTTTTCGGTTTGGTTCCATTTCAATTTGGTCCAGTTCTACTTTGGTTTATTTTTTTATAGTGTAACAAAAATTGTTATACCTAAGGACATATATTCTGTCGGAACACCTCGGTACTAAATCAGGCATGCGCTCTCTAAAACCGATAGTGCCTAATTAATGCACGCGCTATGAGATAGAGGGTGCATATTTGGCCCAGTTCTGACATTTTTATGAAGTCGGTTTTTATACATTTTAATAATTATTCTATGTTATGTTGCAATGAAGTGGAAACTGGACAATGATTGGCGCCAACGTGGAAAAATTATGTAGGTATGTACATACTCTACATACTGGCTCGTTGTATTATTTTGCTTTGTTTGACGTTTGTCTTGACGTGTGCGCGTTGGATCTGATGATGGAATCTCAAGGAAATCGAGGAAAAACTAACTAACTATGTTTGACCGACTTCCCGGTTTCCGATTGAGCTGAAATTTTGCATACTAATGTAATAATCTGATACTATTAAGCTGATCTGATAATGGAGTCAGGAGGTGGATAGAGGAACTTCTCAACGACGAACAGCAAAAACACGAAATTTTCTAACTGGATTTAACTATAATATAGCCCGTTCTAAACTCCATCATGACATGGCTGCTGTACCCAGGGTTGACTTCCGGCGAGGGAACTCCTCAACGGTGAATAGTACAGTCACAAAATTTTGTAATATAGCCTGTTTTAAATTCCATCATGACATGGCTGATGACATGATACCCATACTATACTTTCGGTGAGGGAACTCTTCAACAGTGAATAGGACAGACAAACATGTTTTTTTTTTTTGTACATGCATTTCATTGTGATAGCCTGTTTTAAACTTCGCCATGAAGTGGCTGAAATTAAAACTTGTTTTGCAATCAAAAGGGTAAAATAAATTGTTGTTAAAATAAAAAATTACACCACAAATAGGCACTCAACGGTGAAAAATAAATTAATATAATTATTATAATCGCTACCCACTGCCCGTTCGTCCCATATTGTTGTGCCCGTCCTAGATTTTATGAGATCGCTATGAATAACCCAATTACCCCGATATCTCAGCCCTAATAGAAAGTAATAATCTTTACACTACATCTGTGCTTTCTCTATGCAAGCAGGTATGCATTCAGTGGGTAAGAGCGGAAGGTAGCATTGAAATGCTTTTAAAGAAAACCTCTCCTTTTAATTAATTTAGAACCTGAGTAGGAGTTAGATTGTTATAACTCTGCCATTTAAAAAATAATTCGTAATGAATAGAGAATAGCAATAAAGAGAATTTATCCAGTTATCTATTGATAAACAGATACACAATTTTATTGATAATAGTGTGCATAATTATAAGTAGGTATAAAGAATTTCTTGTAAAAGTTTAATAAAAATAAATATTAATAATTTAGTGAAACAAAGAAAAAGAATTCCAATTAATTAATTAATAAATCATTACTTAATTATTACATTGCGTCCGTAGTTATTTAAATAACATTTCCTTTCACTTAAAAAAAAGTCGTCTATGGAGTAAAAAGTTCTTTCAACGAGTCAGTTTTTGGATCGAAATTAGGGCGTATAACGTTGTACAAATATTTTTTTGTTCATGTTAGGCTTGGGTTTACCCACATGTGGTGTAAAGCGGGCTCTTAACATCTTAAATTTTATATTTAGACGAGAGAAAAAGGTAGGGAATTATTTTCTGGAAGAGATTGAAAAAATCTAAAATTATGCTCCTGCTGAATTAGAAACATATTAACATAATAGTTGCTAACATTTGCAATGTCATTCTCAAGATGATATGATCTATCGTTTTTTTTATTCCCACTTTTTTAAATCTTTAAACATGTTGAAATGTGTGTGTTAAGCAAATATACAGTCTAGGATGGAGTACGCGTATCTACTTAACCCATATTCTTCTTTTCGTGGACCACTAACTCCAGCATAGAGTTCCAGAACTTTGCTATGCGTATAAATGTGAAACGCTTTCTACGTATATACGAGGTAGAGTATATATAGGAATAATTTTCGGACCTACGGATGTTTTTGGAACTCTATGGATTCAAAAATATGTGATAACGTTTATTTTGTATAAAACGTATCACTAACAGGTATTTTACATTAAAGATGCACTAGCATACGTTCTATGTTCCAACGAGCTTACTTAACTCTTGACTTATAAGGACTAGTTACCTCAAAAGCAAAAAGAAATTTACTAATAATATGCACTACAGTCAAAACATTCGACGATTTAACCAATTAAATCTTAAAAGCGATTGAAATAAAGCGAAATCAACCTGTAACTGAAATGTGAACGACGCGTTGCGAATATTACTTTTATTTGTTGCTTAAACATCAAAGTCTTCTTCTCAATGTTATAACGAGGCGAATGGAAAAAACAAAAAATATACGTATTATAACAACAGGTTAAGGGCTTCTTTTTATCATACAATATGCTTTTTTACATGATTGATTCCTTAGCTTTGATAAGCGATACAATGAATTGAAGTATGCCTACCTACTTTTCTTCTCAATGTTATAATGAGAAGAATGGAAAAAACAAAAAACATATATTATAACAACAGGTAAAGGGCTTCTTTTTATCATACAATATGTTTTTTTTTACATCATTGATTCCTTAGCTTCAATAAGCGATACAATGTACCTACTTTTGTTGTTATTTTCAGACAAAATTTCGATCTTATCAAAACTTTTACACTGCCAACTTAAATCGCGTTCCAGAACTGTCCTTTATAGATTTAACAGTATATTTTCCTGGTAATCACAAACCTGACCCAAAACCCACAAACAGACGTCGCTATAGCGATCCTAATTAAGTTCAACCCGATTCCATGGGTCGGAATTCCACAAAGCATTTAAATCGGCAGCACATTCACACTACAACACTTTTTCTATTCTAATTTACTTTGTGTTATCAAATGTTACCGTCACTCGAAATGTGACAAAGTATGAACGACCACGAAGTTTGTTTCTATGAACATGCGCACACCAGATCCTTACTGGAGTTCAGCGGTTGGTAGTTCAGTCGCTTGGCGGTATAGCAACCCTCTGTACGCTTTCGTACCACCCCCGGATTCGTTCCGCGTACGACTTTCCAAGTACATATTTCTAAACCACCGAGTGTTTTATGTAAGCATTTAAAAGTAGAAGCATGTATGTGTTAGACTGTTGAACTTCCTTCAAACTTAGGTGTACGTGTGGCTATTTTTAATTGGAGGTAAGCTGATACCTGTAGATTCATGTTGATAAATTACCCTGTTGCATGACGAAATATCCTGATGTCTGGCCCTGCCCTGTGTTCTAGATATGTACGGTGATCCTTGTTCTAATTATCCGTTATAATTTTAAGGATACCTTATGCCGGAGGCATGTTTGCTTCAAAATGATAAGAGCAGACAACTATAATCATGGTGTGTATACCATTATCATGTTGAAATGGTTTTGCAGCATCATCAGATCCTTCCGTTGCCTGTAGTATTTACCTATTTACTTATTACGAACCTTCATAGATTTAATTGAAATTTAGTGAGAGATTTACGTGGATATTTACCTATTTGTTTTATGCCTACTATGTATTAGAAAATCAGAACTACGCAGGCAAAACCACAAGGCGGAGCAGTACTTAATTTCATGAAAATATCAATCTATCTACGTCAAAGTTTTTGAATTAAATCCAGTACCCTCACTTAGCCAGTTCGTATTCGTAGGTATTTATCATTTTTGATAAATACCTACGAATATACGTTATCATTTTTGCCTAAAGAGTTACTAAGTCAAAGGAATGGACTGCGCTTCATGCCTCGGTTTTCCCTATAAAATACAACATGGGTCTCTTCAAGACAAGAGAAAAGAGTGTATGTACCTCATGGGCAAGCGTGACATATCGTCACTTATCATAAGGTAAGTTGTGCTACTATTATGGAGAGAGCTATGCTCGGAGTTTCTTTGCGCGATAGAATCCGAAACGTGGATATTCGACAAAGAACCATAGTCATCGACATAGCTATTAAAATCTGCAAGTTAAAGTGGCAATGGGCAGACTACATCGCTCGTAGAACCGATAACCGATGGGGAAGAAAGGTTCTTGAGTGCAGACCACGAACCGGAAGACGCAGCGTAGGTAGGCCTCCCACTAGATGGACCGACGACATCGTGAGAGTCGCAGGCATTCAGTGGATGCAGATGACAGGTTGTCGTTCAGTGTGGAGGTTAAAGGGGGAGGCCTATGTTCAGCAGTGGACGTCTTATGACGTCATGATTATTGTCTTGTGACGTCTTATGAAGTTGTGCTAAATTACTAAGCCCATTTCATCATAAAAAAAGTAGTAGGCAATTGCATATGCTTTCACTCCTTAATAATGCTCTTTTTGCCGTAGTTGGTTACTTATTACTCATTTTTTTTTGTGGAATGTGACAAAGCTTCTACAATGTTACTCAGTTCGGGTTTTACTAATTCGCAAGTCCACTAGGGACAAACCCGTGCATTCTTACCGAAGTTATGACTTCCAATTGGGGTAAAGGTTAATTATTTTCAGTATTAGGAAACATCCATGCGATACAAGTAAATTTCAATGTTCTTCTATCTATAATTATTACAAAAAATTAGCTCGTACAATGTATAATGAAGCTTATAATTCATACGATTTATCGATATTTAAATACCTGCGATGAAGTGTATCTGCTTATACATAAGTATCTAGTTCTGAAAAAAAAAAGAAGCGATATGCGTAGCCATTTACTCTAGCATTTTTAAATTAATAATAAAAACAGATTTTCGTATAACTGATACATCGATATTTACAAATTGAATTTAAACTAAAAGCAATCAATTTTAAAGCATATTGCTATTATTATTTTTCTTTGTTTAACACAACTCACGGGTGCGAAACCAACACTAAGAGGCCTCGTTGGGTATAAAATACAATTATTTTCTCTGTATTTAATACAATTCACGGGACATTTGAAGGCTTTGGTGACGCTGAAGCCAACACCGGCAGGTCTTTTTGAATATAAAATACAATATTAAATGTGTGCCTTTAGCAGCCCCGTAGTAAAAATATATACCTACCTATTCTAAATCGATTACAGCGACGTACGATTATGATGTAATTTAACATTTATACACATGAAAACACACGAAGCGTGTACCAGACAGTCCGTTAAAAGCAGTCTTCACAAAGCCATGTCCTGACAGGCTGTTTGTTACGGGACAGGTGGATATCTTTTCTATCTCATAATAACCTTTTTTTATATGAATAAGCGAGCACTAAATATTGCAAGCCACGTATTCGGACCTAGATAAGAGAACTTAATCATTTTGCACTAAAAATTAAATTAAAAAATAATGATCAATAATAATAAATAAATATCTGGGACATTATTGCACACATGGTCATCTGACCCCAAACTAAGCAAAGCTTGTAAGATGGCAGCCAGAAACTGATATACATACATATATATTTTTAAATACATACTTAAATAGATATTAACACCCAGCCATAGAACAAACACAAATGTTCATCACACAAATGTTTGTCCAAGATGGGAATCGAACCCACACCCCCAAGCGCAGGAAGTAGGTTCACTACCAACTGAGCCACCGGGGTAATAAATAATTAGTTTTTTTTTTATAGAATACATTTTGGAGAATGTGCAACAGATCTGCATGATTTAATTCCCACTTGCCCATTTTTCTATCGGACTGGTACGAAAAATCGACACCGCATTATAGTTGACATTCCGAAAACCCGTACGAAGCGCTTTGGTTCCACTTTTACTGTGCGAATTGCTAGTCTGTGGAATGCGCTGCCTGAATGGGTGTTCCCCGATAGTTACAATATGGGTGTTTTCAAGTCAAAAGTGAATCGGTTTCTTCTAGGCAAGCGTGATTCACCGTAGGCCGCATCATCGCTTACCATAAGGCGAGTTGGTAGCCAAGCGCAAGCCTATTATATAATCTATCTATATCTATCTTCTATACATATATAATAATAATAAAAACGTAGAGATAAAAAAATCTGTAATTACGAGATATCAAAAAAAAAAACACACAGGGCGTCTTAAAATAAGCAGCTGAACACGATAGGATAGTTTTTGTCTGTCTGTTTGTTTGTTTGTTTGTTTGTTTGTTTGTTTGTTTGTTTGTTTGTTTAACCGCGCACATCTCCTAAACCACTGGACGGATTTAAATGCGGTTTTCACGAATATGCTTAGAAATTACCGAATTAAAACATAGGCTATCTTATATCATTTATTTTAATTCTTTATTATTACATGAAATAAATTAAAAATCAATTATTTATTTCTTCGTTACCCGAAACGTAATATAAGGATCTTCACATAGCCTCAAGCAAGGACATCCAAAGTAAAGATAATGTTTTTGACATAGCTATTAAAATTTTGAAACTGTCAACTGTCATTCAGATAATCAGCCAGATTAAAACTTTTTATTTAATATAAAATAATAATAAAAATAAAATAAAAAGACATATTAATTACTACTAAACTACTCTATTAAACCGCTACTAGTGGGAATTGTTCCCAAAATGCTGGCCCCATTACCACTAGGGTTTCCGGAACCGGTACTGATTTTGAGAACCGGGAATTTCGGTACTCGACGTCACCAGAACCGGGATTTCCCGGTTTTTTCGGTACTTTCGGTACTACCTTAATTTTTTTAACTAATGGTGCAGTAATGAGTGAAACATGAAGTAGTAATGAGTAAATGAACTATTTAAATAAGTTAAAGAGTTATATTCATGGTTTTTGCTAGTTTGGAGTACTATTCTTCTTTCTATCACAGAATAATATTCACCTACTTCTAAGAGGTTTGGTCTTCGGATGTTAATGTCGATAATTTGGTTTATAGTGCAGTGTATCTATTTCATTGCACATTTACGGTGCATCGCACGTTGGACGAAAAAATTCAGATACTCAGTCAAACTATTATTCTGAATTTTACTTCAAAGTTGTGTATCTTTTTGCAACGTGTATAACAATTCATTGCGGTTGTTGCTGGTGAGCTTCTTGTCACGTTTCTCAATGGACTCCAGAGTCCCAAGCTGGTACTTGGCTGATTAATCCTGAAGGTGCGAAGCAGGAGGCACTCCATGCACTTCTGAACTTGTGCTTGGTACAGAAAAAAACAACTGTTTGGACGTGAAGTCAATGGATGCCAATGAGCTTTATTCTCAATATAGGAGCCAAAGTTGAGGGTTGATGTCAGAAAAACGGCCAAAAGCTCAAGCT
This sequence comes from Agriopis leucophaearia, assembly GCA_949125355.1. Lineage (NCBI taxonomy): Eukaryota > Metazoa > Arthropoda > Insecta > Lepidoptera > Geometridae > Agriopis > Agriopis leucophaearia. The sequence goes on along the minus strand of OX421276.1, from coordinate 9,116,631 downwards.
GGTTAGTTATCGGTATATCTACATCCCGGAAAGTAGGAGCCAGTTGGAATGATGTGCGTGGGCCTTAGCTACATTGATCTTGATCAAGTTGGTTGGTATTGCCCCAATCGGAAACTGCCTTACGGGACAAGTTCATGCGTTCAACCATGGCCTGAGAGACTGAATTTGTGATCAACCAGTTCGTGCATTGAATATGTACTCTGTGCTATTGACTGCATACCCAAGTACCGGGCTTGAGGAGACCCATGATTTGCAGCAGGAAAAGCGTTGTTGACAGTATTGATCCCTGTTACCAACATTAATTGCCAATCGATCGGACGAGCAGCATCAAATACCACTCGAATCTATCTATTGTTTAGGAAGTCTGATATAAAACGAATAATCCGGTGGATAAACCAAATGACGAGAGCTTGCTAATAAGACCGTCATGCCAAATTGTAAAAAGTCTTTGAGGTGTCGAGGGAAACGGCAAATAAATAAATAATTTGATTTTATTTGAACACCGACTATTTTCCAGTATTCGAGTATTTCCTGATGGTCTTACTCCAGATGTACACTAACATCTACGCGCGTACGCTAGAAGGTCGCCAGTAGACCAGTTTCAACGGAATTTATATTACCGACTGGAAACTAATGATTTCCTCAGTCATTTGTTTCCAGGTACACCAGAGGCCTGTTTTAGCGAGAGAACACGTTCCATAGTCTTACTGAGAATGGACATGATCGAGATTGGCCTATAGTTAGCAGGGTTGGCTCAACTTTTTTGAGCACTGGTTGCACATTTGCAAGCTTCCATTATTTTCGGCCTCACTGTTCACTAGACCAGTCTCGAGAGAGATGTAAAAGGCGTGTCAATATGTGTGTCGATACAGGCACACATGTCTACAAAACTATGGATATGATTTGTTCATATTAAGATTGCGGAGTGTTTTGCGAACCTCTATTTGGCCAATGTGAACTTCAGACATAAATGTTGTTGGAGGTATCATACTACTGGTAGGTAGACGTGAAGACTCCGCAAAATGAGAAGTAAATAAGTGCCTTCTCTTCAGCGGTGTAAACCAGTGTCCTATCAGGTTTCAGCAGTGAAGGTAGTAGATGTGGCATTAATTTGCTTCTACTGATTTTGTATTATTATCAGCAGTTTGTTTCCATATCAACTAATCCCAAGTGAAGTGAAGTTGAAGTGGCAATGGGCAGGCCACATCACTCGAAGAACTGATGACCGATGGGAAAGAAAGGTTCTAGAGTGGAGACCACGAATTGGAAGACGCAGCGTAGGTAGGCCTTCCACTAGATGGGCCGACGACATTGTGATAGTTGCGGGCACCCAGTGCATCCAGCGTTTTCCTGCGGTCTCTTTTAGGTTGTCTGTCTATTTTGTGAATGGACATCTTACGCTGCACTAACTAGTCTGTGGTCTCCATTCAAGAACCGTTCGGCCTATCGGCCATCTGTTCTGCCCTGCCCACTGCCACTTCAACTTGCTAATCCGGTGAGCTATGTCGGTAACTTCGTTCGTCTACGGATCATCTCATTTCTGATTCCATCTCGTAGAAAAACCATAGCATAGCTAATATATAACTATAACTTTATAATATATTCGAAAAATAATTCAATTAATTTACTACAAGTTTTGTATCCATAACAAACCATGTAATAAGAAATTATATGACGCACAAACGAGTATTTACCAAGGTAAATAATTACATGGTATATGTATGTTGTAGGTAAATTTATTATATTATCTCGTTATATATATCTTTTATGTCTGCCTGTCGAGTCATGTTGCTCCAATTCGACATAACACACGTGTTCTTCAGATAATCACATCGACAAATTCTGTTTAGGTTAGGCACCAGTTTATTTGTTTCTTGATTCATTTACGTGCAGAATGGTATGTGGATAAGTGATTTGATCTGCGAATAAGATACACGTTTTAATGTGTATGTTGACATAAAGGGGATAAGGGAAAGGACTTATGTCCCTGTGGAGGTGTGTGTGTGGAAGTCTGAACCCAGCCCTGGGCCTAATTAAATCAAATATATTTTCAAATATTTATTTATTTGCTAAAAATAAAGTAACTACAACCAACAGCAGGTTCACATCTTTTTCTGTGCACATAATCTAACAGGAGTTTATCAATGTCCCAAAAACTAATGGCATGTTACTATATTAGAAAGTATTGTGTACACCAGAAATAAATTTGTTACATAATCAAACACAATTAAATATTAAGTATAATTATTAGGACAAACGGCACGGACAGCGTTCTTTAGAGTTCTTGACTGTGGACAGTCAAGACCTCTAAAGAACGTTTACCTATGATCTCTAACTGTTCCGATCTCAAATCACACAGGGAGTTGGTACATTTTTTAGAATCTTAGAAATTCATTTGTTTATTTAATAAGCTTGTAGATTGAAGGGCAATGTTTCCAGTGAAATAACAGGGCTAAGGCGATAGTGTCTTAAAGGTTAACTATCTCCTATTAGGCTACCGGACTGGTTTTTAAGGTTCCGTACCCAAAAGGGAAAAACGGGACCCTATTATTGAGCCTACGCTGTCTGTCTGTCCGTCCGTTAGATAGCAAGTTGAAATTTTCATAGAATATGTTTCTTTCACCGAATCCAAATGCCACATTTTGCCACACACACTGAAAGACAGCATGCCATCTGTATCCACTAGATGCCCGCGACTCTCACAATGTCGACGGTCCATCCAGTGGGAGGCCTACCTACGCTGCGTCTTCCGGTTCGTAGTCTCCACTCAAGAACCTTTCTACCCAATCGGGTATCGGTTCTTCGAGCGATGCTGCCTGCCCATTGCTACTTTCACTTGCAAATTTAAATAGTTATATTGGTGACTTTGGTTCTTAGGCGAAAATGCACGTTCCGGATTCTATCGCGCAATGAAACTCCGAGCATAGCTCTCTCCACTACCTAGGTACTTTGTGCCCACCAGCAAATCTGGACACTTGAATTTTTTTACTGTTTACAAACATGAGAAAGTCACGTACTCGTAGGTACCAAGGATGGATGGTACTAGAGTGGTCTATCTTTTTGTCGATGTAGGTACTAAAGTACTCGTACTATACTATAAAAGGGATCTAACGTAAATGTCTTTCCCAATAAAAGTGAAGGTGAGAAACAATATCAATTGCTCCGAAATATCCCGCTGGATTGAAATCTATACATTCTAATTCAGCAGTATTTTCACGCCCACAAAGAAATTTTGAATATTTGGTGTCTGTAGCAGTATACGCCATTATTGAACACAGAAATATTGAAATGACAGGTCATCAAGGGTCGACGATAAATGTGAACACGGCATGCTGAAGTCTAGAACATTAATAACTGGAAACTACGAATAATTTATACTGAAAATACTGAATTAAAAGTCAATTCATTAACGATTATGGTAACGATGATCGTAAAGGTGATCTAGTTGCTTGCCTGATGGTAAGAGTCACGTTTTCTCATCATCAGTTCAGTGATATCTAGAATTTAGAACTCTCATTTTGAACTCTTCCCAAATTTCGCTATTCACTGTGCTCCTCAGCCTGAGACAATAATTAAGGTTTAACACCTGTAATACCTGCTTAATTAATTTTTTGTTTGCTTAATGTTTAATTTCGCGTTTATTTCTACTATGGAATTTTCTTAATAATATACAATGTTAAATGAACCAAAACTGAAAAATAAATATATCCTATAATAAAATAAAATATTATAAAAGCCCCTTGGTAGAAGGAAAAGTTGCCAGGATGCTGGCCGGTCACCAGTCACCACGTTTGGCCAGGTACCTATACAGTTCGAGAGCAGCCGGCCCCCATGGTCCTGTCAGCCCGTCCGGTCTTTTGCCATGGTGCCGCAAAACTATAAGTAAGGCATATTTATACTTATACATTTTTCAGGCACAGTAAGTAACTTTCAGCGACACCAATGAAATAACACAGACCACATACTTATATTTGACTGCCCCGGTGGCTCAGTTGGTAGTGAACCTAACTTCTGTGCTTGGGGTCGTGGGTTCGATTCCCATCTAGGACAAACATTTGTGTGATGAACATTTGTGTTTGTTCTATGTCTGGGTGTAAATATCTATTTAAGTATGTATTTAAAAATATATATGTATGTATATCAGTCTCTGGCAGCCATATTACAAGCTTTGCTTAGTTTGGGGTCAGATGACCATGTGTGCAATAATGTCCCAGATATTTATTTATTATTTATTTATTATACAAATAAAACCGGCCAAGTGCGAGTCGAACTCGCGCACGAAGGGTTCCGTACAATAATCTATAAAAACGGCAAAAATATTAATTTTAAATTAAATATTAATTTTATTTTAACTATTTATTTTTAAAGTCAATATATTACTAAATATTCTGTGAATATTTAAAGCGTCTACATGTTACCGTTATCAATATCGATCAAAAACGAGCAGAAAAATCACGTTTGTTGTATCGGAGCTCCCTTTTTATTTTATTATGTTTTTTAGAATTTGTTGTTATAGTGGCAACAGAAATACATCATCTGTGAAAATTTCAACTGTCTTACTATCACGGTTCATGAAATACAAGCCTGGTGGCAGACGGAGAGACAGACAGACGGACGGACGGGCAGCGGAGTCTTAGTAATAGGGACCCGTTTTACCCTTTGGGTACGGAACCCTAAAAAGGGCGGTAAGGTCGTATACAGGCTGAGTTCGACTAAAGACATCAGCCTGATATAGGGCAGATGCGTTCACACCCGCCACGCCACCTTACCATATCTCTAAACCTACATCCACCTATACATACGATGTTTCAAATGCCAATTTTAGCTCCGTCTGGTATCTAACTGGGTCAGATGTCACGTATTTCTACTATGTGGGACGACTAAACCAATTTTAATCCACAAATGCGTTGCTCTTCGGGGTGGTTTTATTTATTTGCATTACATAGAAGTGTTTGACTGGGACGAATAAAACGAGACTGGAGTACAGTTGATTTTTAGGGTTCCGTACGTAAAGGGTGTTAAACCCTATTACTAAACCTACGTCTGTCCGTCTGTCCGTCCTAAATTTAACGTATCTTTCGAACCACAATAGACAACAAATAATAAATTATATTTAATAAATAAATAATTAAGTATTTAACACATAATAAGATATTATTTACCTAATAAAATAATTTATAAAGTAGCTTATGTGGTAATCCAGGACATAAGCAATGCATATTCCAAATTTCATCCAAATCCATCCAGCCGTTTCTGCGTAATTGAGTAACAAACATACATGCATCCAAACTTTCACATATATGATACTAGTAGCTGCGCCCCGCGGTTTCACTTGCGTGGTGATGAAAATCGGTGATGATGATGGTGATGATGATGGTGATGAAAAGTAGCTTATGTGTTAATCCAGGACATAAGCAATGTATATTCCAAATTTCATCCAAATCCATCAAGCCGTTTCTGCGTTATTGAGTAACATTAGAGGAAATGCAAAAATAAGTTTATGGCCATACTTTGAAGGTACCTATAATATAATCATTTAGATTGTTCTAGCCCAATAACATTTATACATACGAATGTAAATACCATTATGTATTACATTCGTCCACCTGTACCTAATCCTATTCAGATATAAATATTTACTCTAGAAGTAAATTAATTTCAAAGTGGAAAATTGAGTAAATTAAAATAAGGGTACCTACCTATAAAACCTTTGATGGTAGGTAAAACGCAAACGAAAACGCAGAGTTTGATTTTCACAAAACTTTGGAGTACCAAAACCTTTCTGAATTGTTATGGGAGTGTGAAGCTTACTACCAGGTGAGTGACTTGCTTGTCTCGTTATTCAGTTCAAAAATATATATATGAAAAGTATGAACTGCCCTTTGATCTTCACATGAACGATAGCTTGCCATCTGCATTCACCGGATGCCTGCGAGGTACCTACACCAATGGCAAGCTATCGTTCATGTGAAGATCAAAGGGCAGTTCTATCTTCAGCAGAGGACATCTGGCTGATGATGACAATGAGGTATACCTATATAGGTATACTTTTCAGTTGTTTTTTACGGATTATTTTAGACATAATTTTTTTCCACTCAGAGTCAACGGGCAATGGGGAGAGTTATGCTCGGAGTTACTTTGCGCGATAAAATCCGGGACGTAGATATTCGTCAAAGAACCAGTCACCGACATAGCTATTAAAATCTGTAAGTTGAAGTGGCAATGTTCAGGCCACATCGCTCGAAGAACTGATAACCGTTGGGGAAGAAAGGTTCTTGAGTGGAGATCGCGAACCGGAAGACTCCCACTAGATGGGCCTACGACATTGTGAGAGTCGCGGGCATCCAGTGGATGCAGATGGCAGGATATCATTCAGTGTGGAGGTTAAAGGGGGAGGCCTATGTTCAGCAGTGGACGTCTTCTGGCTGATGATGATGATGATTTTTTTTCCAGTTTTTTTCCTTTGTGACCTCGGAATAATTTATTTAGACATTGTTTGTTCTTCAAACTATTTTACATAAACGGAAAATGTATCACACTAGATCAAAATAAAAACACCCGATCAAGTAAAAAAAGTTATGGCACTTAATAGGTGAAAAAAAAAAAAAAAAAAAAAACTATGCACCAATTATTATTTTTTCAAGTTTTTCTTTCTAAAAGTGGCACCAAGAACATGTCCGTTAAGTTTGTGTAATTCTCTACCAAGCAACCTGTACCTATCTTATAATTATGTATTTTGTTCATCCTTGTCGCGTAGATGGTCAAAATATGTGTGAAGTCTTCTCCGAGTTTTTTGTCACAGATGCCCCAGAGGCATGGAGAAGCCTTGTACAGGTCTTGTTATGTCTGACCTGAAATCTATAATCTTTAAAACTACTAGAAGGATTTCAAAGCAGTTTCCACGAATATGCTTAAAAAATACCTGATTGAAACATAGGCCATATTAATTTATGATAATAAATAGTAAAAAATCAATATTTTTTTATATTTAGTTATAACGCCATCTAGCTTATTTTATAGTAATGTTGTCGTAATGATAGACTTCTACTCGCAGACATGGTAGGTAGGAAGACTGAAGCGGGTGTTGCCATATAATCTATATGTAAATAAAAACGAATCGCCGAAATGTATGGGTACATACATTTCGGCGATTCGTTTTTATTTCATCTTCTATTTTTTTCGCATAACTTCCGATCGACTGCACCAAAACAGTTTTTTTTTGTGTTTGTTATTGTCAGGATAGCCAACTGCTTTTGAAGAGGTTTTACAGTTTATTATGGAGTAATTTAAAGTACGTTGATTTTTGTATTGACTTCTTACGTGCTAATATACCAAGTCGACGGAGATTAGAAACAATGAATACATTTTTTGCCAGGATCAAACTTAAGACCAACAACAGACACGCAAAGTAGGTGAACTCGTGGCATCTAATCTGATACTGACCTATGATTAGCAGCTATTTTGGATGTTATGGTGGTGAACGAAAGCGGTTTAGTTGTTGGAAGGGTCGAGGCGCAGAAGGCGGGCAAAAAATATTTAGACATCATTGATTGGCAGTCTTTACGCGGAGTAATGTTAAATAACAGCGACGCTCCATACTTCCTACTTACTATTTACTAATAATTCAATAATAACGTTTGTCATGCATGACATTTCGCTTGACTTATACCAATTTTTTTTCCTTATTGGCTCCATGGCTCCACACTTCCAACGTATTTAACCAGTGAAAGTAATATATTATTTGCTTGAAATATATTTGAAACTATGGATATGTCGGGATACCTGTATCGAGTCAGATTAAAACAAGACTAAAATCATACTATGACGATAGTATGACAATCCGCATTAAAATGTAGAGCAAAAAAATCTACAATAATGTCATAAGTGTAGGTATTATCTATAAAATATTCAGTAGATAAAAATAATCCGATGGATTTGTGCCTATTTAAAGTTCCGTTCGTGTTCGGTAGTGTAACATTTAAATTTGGCTATGTCAGTCTAATCGTCCGCCCACTAATTACTTTGCGCTACGCGTACGAAGTCGCGGGCATTAGTTAGTTTTCAATATATTTGTGTTAAACCTTATTTGACACAAATCGGTTACACACAGACCATAAATCATCTGATTCTTTTAAAAGCTTTTTTATTTACACACGTAAGCTGAAACTTTCCTGAACTAACAAAAATGGTATAACTCAGCGGAAATAGCTTGCTTAATCTCCAGGTGAGACCTTCAGCCACGTCCTCAGTTCTAATCTAGGGCTATATCTAGAATATTTGAACAGATAATAAAGTGGTTTACGTGAGACTGTGGGACTAATTTTTAGCCCTGTTTTTTGTCACTTGAGACGCAATTTCCATAGGTAATTATAATACTCTCCGGATATTAAAATAAAATTAAGGATCCCGTTTTAAAATTTAAAGTGAGATCGAACTGGAATTATATATTATATTTATTTTATCATATTTATCGTTAATCTCTTCATTTAAAATAGTGTACCATTTAATGCAATCTAAGTCGAAATAAGTACCTACTTAGGTAAATCTTATTTAGTTCAAAAATTTGATAAGTTCGCATAATTCATTAAACTGCTTTATTTTTTTTATGATACTGAGTGACGAGACGAGCGAAGTCGCCTAATGGCTCTTCACGCTTGCCCATAACAGCTCAACGCCACTCAGAATTTTGAACTTCAACAGTTCAAAACCCTGGACGGCAATGCACTGCGCTCGTCACCCCGAGATATAAGATGTCAAATCTCTGTGTGCCCTGTAATTTCGCTGAAAACATTGACCTTCAATCCGGAACACAGTAGTGTTTGCACACTACTGCTTGGCGGTTGAATAACTGGCAAAGGTGTGGAACTTCCCCAGGCGGACCCCTGCAAAAGAGTCCTACCACTACAAATAAACCCCGTATTTAGAAGGTAGATGGTCAGACTGAAACATGAAGTTTGAACTCAAAGAGAAACAAATTATTGCTACCTCGTCCTTCATTATCTCTCCAAAATAACATTCAGTATCATTGTTAGTACTGACTTGAGGGTAAACGTATAACTTTCACGTAGCGAATTTTAAAAGTTTATTCGGTTTTGATTTGCATGAAACTTTTTATATTACATGTGGGTATTTAATGAACGACCACATTGAAGTTGGCGAACTCAAATTATGTTAAAATGAATACCTATTGAAATTTAGGATTATATAATATCCCTTTTCCTTCAACTAACGGCCTTTCAGATTCGTTTTTTTTTTTCTGTATCTTTTTCTTTAGTAGTTTTGTTTTTCATTATTATAGATACTTCTTTGAAGAGGTATTTATAATAAGCTGAAATAGAAAAGGTTTAATATATCACAAACCTTTAATATTTCAGGCAAAATGCGTAATATCAAGAAGAGACAAAACATTATGTAGTACACAGAAACTCTTTTCTTTTAGTGATTCTATTGTTTTTTTTATTATCACACTTATAATATAAGGTCGGGGAAAAAGTTTCTTCGTATTTTTTAAACAAATTCAAGACATATTTTTTTCAAGTTAATTACATTTAATTATAATATATATGTGCCATTTTGTTCGATAACTTGTTGCCATCTTGTAGGTAGTGACATGATCCCGTTGCTGTAGAATTTTTGGGACTTCTGATCAAAAAAATGCAACAAGTAGTTTTGACAGTCCTCTCTTGATGTTAATCTAACTCTACCCAAAGAATTCTGAAGAGATCGAAACAGGTGGAAATCTGAGGGTGCAAGGTCTGGGCTATATGGTGGATGCATTAACACTTCCCAACCAAGCTCTCTAAATTATTGGCCAAAGATGTGTGCGGTCTGGCGTTATCATGATGAAAGACCACACTCTTTCTGTTGATCAATTCCGGCCGTTTTTTCTCAATTTCTTGTTTGAGTCTCATCTGCTGTTGGCAGTAGAGATCCGAATCGATGGTTTTGCCCGGCGGTAAAAGCTCATAATGAACGATGCCCTGCCAATCCCACCATACACACAGCATCACCTTATTACGTGTTAATCCGGGTTTCGCTACAGTCTGTGGTGCTTCACTGCCCTTTGACCATGATCTTTTGCGCACATTCTTGTCGTAGGTGATGCATTTTTCATCACCAGTGATCAATCTTTTCAAAAACGGTTCGGTTTCGTTACGTTTCAATAGAGAATCGCAAATGAGTACACGATTCATTTGGTTTCTTTCAGTGAGCTCGTGTGGCACCCAAATATCGAGTTTTTTGTATACCCAGTTTTTTTCAAATGGGTCAAAACTGTTTTGTGGTCAATCCCCAGTTCTTCAGCTACGTCGTAACTACTAATATGCCGATCTTGGTCCACTTTTTCAGAAATGGCATCGACTTTATCCGTAACAGGGCGACCAGAGCGAGCTGCATCTTTGACATCAGAATTCCCGGACTGAAAACGCTTGAACCAACATTGTGCTACTCTTGATGACACTGCATTAGGTCCATAAACGTCACAAATTTTATTCGCGGCTTGTGTCGCATTTTTCCCTTTTTTGTTATAAAATTTCACAATATATCGAATTTGTTCGTTAGATTCACTCATTTTATCGAACAAAAAAACAATTGAAAAATGGCGGGAAATTGCTTTTTACGTTTTGTATTCCTTTTTTAAAATGTCATATTTTTAATGGTATCAAAACCAGCCAGATATCAACAGTACAACCGATGAGATTTTTACTACAACTTTATACATACAAAATACGAAAAGACTTTTTCCCCGACCTATTATATATGTATAAGGTCGGGGAAAAAGTTTCTGACATTATATATGTGAAAGTTTGGATGGGTGGATGTTTGTTACTCAATCGCACAGAAAGAAAAGAAAAAAAATATGCCTGGTTGGATTTGGAATATACACTGCTTATGTCCTGGATTAACACACATGCTACTTTTCATCATCATCGCCATCACCGAATTTCATCACCACGCGGGTGAAACCGCGGGGCACAGCTAGTCTTTAAATATTTTTTTGTAAGTACGGACTTATCGAAATTTCTTTTTAAATATCTCAGTTAGGAAATTTTGGCATATAATTAAATAGACATTATTGTTTTGAACACAATAATAATCAAATCACGCAGAACAGATGGCCGATGGGGCCGAAAGGTTCTCGAGTGGAGACCGCGGACCGGTAAGCACAGCTAGGACGTCCACCCACAAGATGGACAGACGACCTAAAAGAGACCGTAGGAAAACGCTGGACGCAGGCCGCTTCCAACCGGTCCCTTTGGAAATCGATGGGGGAGGCCTATAATCAGCAGTGGACGTCATATGGCTGAAATGATGATGATGAATAATAAAATAAGCTAGTTTTTTTAAATGGTTTACTGTACAATAAATTCATATTCCATTTTATACACATTCAATAACTGTATTTTTATATTCAACAGGGCTTCTTGGTGTTGGCTTCGGCCGCACCAATGCCCACCAAATGTGCGGGCTAGACCCGAGAATAAGTTTGAATAAAATAATAATAGCAAAATAATTTAGAAAGATTTACGTCTTAAAAGATTATTATTCAATTTACATAATATTATATTACATGTTGGGTTGGCGTCAACACATTCTTTTAAAACCGTACGGTCAAATTTGTCCACTTCCTAACTAGCCCTTTTCAAAAGTTGTCAACTTCCTAACTGTCCATTCCGAAACCGCCACTTCAGAATATTTTCACTTCCTATTTTACCCATTTCCAAAGTTGTAAAGCATGCTCTCTAGAAGGAAATACTAAAGTTGAAGAGAAGAGATTTTCTTTTGTAGCTGAATTTAAGCGAATTACTAACCTGCAAGTAGACGCTGAAGTTTTCTAGAAGGTGAATAAAAACGGCCAGCGAAATAAACCTTCAAAAAAGTAGGCTTTGGGGAATAGCTGGGCATTGAATACTAGGAAAGCTGGACAATCGAAGAAGTACTCGTTCGGGGATAGTGCTTATTATATGCGGGGAATCAAACGCAACGGATCTGAAACATATAAAGTATTTTTCAATTTTTTAACTATTTAAATCCAAAATCTAAGATATTATCAAAGATTATTATGACCAGATATTTTTGAACCTAATCTATTTTAGATGTTTGCGTGTTACCGTCATTATAATAGCGATATAAATATAAAGTCGTTATAATATTATAAAAAATGGTTAAAATGTGATTGAGTAACATAAGATGATTTTTTATTAAAAAACCGCAAAATAAGGTAAACGTTAGATAAACATCACAATTATACCGCTCCATGTCGGAAGAAAAATTTAGCAAAATTCCCGTTTAAAATATGTCCTTAACATTACAGATAGTTTAAAAGAATGTACATTTGATATTTAGGACGTTTTATTAGTAGGTCGTTTCACCTTTGCGGTGTTCTTCCCACAAAGACACAACATTCAGAGGTTCTAAAGGTCGGTAATTTTGCTAGATTGTCTTTCTGATACAGAACGTTCATAATCAGCCTATACCGTATAGTTCATTGCTAGACCTAACCCTCTCTCAAGACACTCAACCCGAGCTTCGGCTAGTCGACTTTTATTAGATTAGCAACACCAAAATTTAATGAAGCTTGTACACCAGCTCTCCAGTTATCTTTAGATATACAATTTTGTAACACAATAATAGGATTCTTAAGGTAATAATCAAGTATTGGTGCTTCTAACGAAATAAGTCCTAAAAGGATCGTTATACGGCGTTTTAAGAGCTCGTCTGATTTTAATTTTGGGTAATTATTCCGGGAGTTATTTTGGCGGATCATTAACTTCTTATTTTAAAATTAAACAAGATGAAGATAGATTAAAAGTAGGTAAAAATTTTGCACGATGTGCACTAAGCGTAATGTATATTTATAAAAATTAAAAATCCGTTGTAGGTATTATTGGGCGGATTATTTATTGCACCAAACAAAAAACAAAACGCAAATAATTATTACTTTCATTTAGAGGGGTTTGGGTAACCTTGTATGGACCAGTGGCGTCATTTTTTTTAGCGGTCATTGATTATTTTACTATTATTTTGTAGTACTACCTTTAATTAGTGTATGTATAAAATAACTTTGCCGTAAGTCATATCGGAGCTTAGTTATGGCCTTTCAAAAATGTTATTGGACAAGCGAATTTTAGCGAATATACCTAACTCTTGATGATGGGTTAAGGAGACAGTAGGCGACTACCGACTTTCTTTACTCGGTTGCGACTAACAAGGATAATGATCTTAAAGTGTATTTGTTAATTAACCGACTTCAAAAAAGGAGGTTCTCGTGTTCGACTGTATTTGTTACGCAATTTTTCTGCTGACTATGCATCACATCAGCAGCCATTAAACGTCCACTGCTGGACAAAGGTCTCCCTCTTAAAGAGAGGTGTTGCCATAATCCCCACGCTTGGCAGGCGGCTTGGGATTGCAGTACGCTCACCGCGTACTAATAGAACACTGCTGCCCATCCTCCGGTGGTTCTGGTCACAGTTTTAGGCTATACCCGAGTCCAGTTTGACTGACTGTATATTTCTTCTTTATTTTATAGCCGTTACGTTGATCATTCTTTATTTCATAGCCTAAACGTTTAGTGAACATTGAGAAATGACCCACAAAACTTGTCAAAAGTGGCGGAAATGGTTTCAACAGACCGTTGACCCCGTAAAAGACCCATTTCAATAGGAATTACTGGTTTTTACGATAAAACTATAATGTGTTATATCTCGGCTCCGATATTATTTAGCTATATATACTCCATAGTAAGATTAGTTCCTTGTAACTTGTTCTTTTTACAACTTTCATGAGTAGCCCCAAAAATTCAAAACGATGCCAACTTTACCCAAACCCAAAATAACAAAGCACGGCTTTGGGTCGCTGACTAAACTGCTAAAGCTATGCTAGTTGGGTCCTCTCATGTTTATGATATTGATGGATAAGTTTTCTGACGTTTTGAACAAACAATGGCGGACTATGAGAAAGCCAGTGAAACGTGGTCTCTCACTATGAGCCTCATAAGCAAGCTCAAAGTCGCACAACGAGCTATGGAGAGGGTTATGCTCGGGGTTTATCTACGAGATGGAATCAGAAATGAAGAGATCCGTAGACGAACGTAAGTTACCAACATATCCCACCGGATTAGCAAGTTAAAGTGGCAGTGGGCAGGGCACATAACACAAAGAACAGATGGCTGATGGGGCTGAAAGGTTCTCGAATGGTGACCACGGACTGGTAAGCACAGCGTAGGACGTCCACCTACAAGACGGCCTAAAAGAGACCGCAGGGAAACGCTGGATGCAGACCGCTTCCAACCGGTCCTTTGGAAGATCGATGGAGGAGGCCTAGAATATAATAGAATCATTTATTGGTCATATAACATTCGTTACACTGGGCTACTGGCAGGTTACTTCCTATGTATAGCAGTGGACGTCCTACGGCTGAAATGATGATGATGATGATGGTGGTGATGATGATGATGATAAGCAAACAATGCCACGTGGCGAATCTTGCCTAGTAATAACTTGTAATAACCTAATAATTAGTAGTTTTTACCCATTTCAATATGAATTATTGGTTTTTAGGATGAAACTATAATGTGTGATATCTCGGCTCTGATATTATTTAGCTATATGTACCTACTCCATAGTAAGATTAGTTCCCTGTAACTTGCTCTTTCAAAATGTACAACTTTCATGAGTGGCCGCTGAAGTTCAAAAAGACGCCAACTTTACCCAAACCCCTTTATTCATTGATAATTAAAAGCAACATCTGACTGATCGTTGTTTTTTTTTTCTTGTGGTGAATTGTAATTTAATATTATATAGTTCACGTGTCTCAAGTCAACATCTTAAGTAGTTCTTAAGAAAGTCGAATACGACGTACAGAAATACATCGAAGTCTCACTAATAAGCGTTTCTTTTTAACCGACTTCCAAAAGGAAGGAGGTTATCAATTCGACTGTATTTTTTTATGATTGTTACCTGAGAACTTTCGACTGGGTAAACTGATTTTGATGATTCTTTTATATTTGAAAGCTGGTGCTTCCCGTGTAGTCCCATTTCAATTTGGTCCAGTTCTGACGTTTTTATGAAGTCGGTTTTTTATATTGATAATTATAACATTTTGACACGATTCCCCCCCGTAAAATGAGTTGGATTGAAAACTTTGTTTGACTTTCATTTTTCTTTGATTAAAAGTCACTTTCATTACCTACCTTTAATATGTATTATAAAAGCAGGATAAGAATTTTTCTTTCTTTTGATTGTCATACAACTATAACTCAGATTTCTTGATTGAAAATAAAGAAACATAATACCTTTGAAAGCCCCTCACCTACATTTTTCTTTCGTAATAAAAACTCTTCAAGCTTTTCTGCCGGAAAAGAATCTTTATTTATCGCCTGGCCGAGTAAGAAATGAGCTAAGCTGCCTTTTCAACTATATGCCTTTCCTGCCTTCACCTTTCATTTTCTTTGTAGTTTATGGTAATTTTTATCTGAAGGTAAGAAACGAGCTTTTTGTTTCAATACGCAGCATAAGTCAGAGAAAAGCTTGTTTTTGTGCCCATATCTATGATTATATTGCAATGGATTAAATGCCATTATTATCATCATCATCAGCATTGAATTTGAGAACTAAAGGGAATTCTATATTCAGCAGTATCCCACAAATAATTAAGACCCCTTAGCTCAACGATTCTCGGCAATTTATTTGCCAGTCGCATCTAGCTTTCCATTTATTGCTAAAATATAAATGAATTGACAGCTATAAGTTTATTTAACTCAGCTGTTTATTTTATGGTATAATAGGCATGCATTTAATCACCACCCAGCCTGTTAGTTGTTGTTTATTTCCTGGTTAAGCCCACTGGTGGGCAAAGGCCTCCCTTCAACTTTTCCAGTTTTGGCGGTCTTGCGCCGACTCTTGCTTGTCCCTAAGTCGTTAAGTTCGTCGTGACATCTCAAAAAGGGCCTTCCAGGAGGCCGTAACATATTGGGAGGAGTCCCAATAAGTGAAGACTTGTTGGTGATTTTTGCCTCCAACTCTTCTGACGTCAGCTCTGACGTCAGAAGAGTCAGCTTATTCCAATGAGATTAGATGACTACTTGTTGCTTTATGCAGCTACATGTCATGACGGTTTTTTCCAGCTATACCATGCCGTGATATATCACATTTAAACCACGAAAATGTGAATATATAAGGTTTTTAGCTTAGTACTGGTAGTAGTATAAGATTAAAAAAAAAAAAACATTACAATCATTAAAATTTATGGATTTTGAGTATGGTACTTACAAATTTAACAAAAAAGTATCATTTTTACCCATATACATTTAGATACATTTTAGAAATAACGACGTACTAAAAATAGACAATAATATCATAAGACATTGACAAGACATTGACAAGACATTGACAAGACATTGACAAGACATTGACAAGACATTCGACAAGACAATGTCTAAAATATCTTGTGACAAATGTGAACTAAATGCAGTTTCCTGATTGGGATATTTTCTAGCGCGTCAGACGCGCGTTTTGGGTCACCAATAATCCAAAGTTTTGAATAACTTTGGCTACAATACATGAATGAAGAATTATCTGATTACTGTTACCTATATTCTATACTATGCAGGTGTTTGTATATTAATGAAATTTTTTATTGTTCATTTCCTAAAAGATCAAAAGCGGTAACGAGCCGTGAACGCCCGTAAAAGCCTGCATGCTTTCTAAAAAGAAAATATCCAAACGCTTTTTCTCGGTATTTTGTTTAGCTTCTCCGTAAAAAATCCTGAGCGTATTTCGAATAAAAAAGGGCGCTCTAATATAAATTAATGAATCCGTTTGAAATTAAAAAGCCTACAGAATACTCTTGGGAAACTACATTTTTAATTTATAAGCTTCTTTTCGTGCAAAATTTACTAACAACATGACTTATGGATCAACAGATTTTTTTTCATCTCGTTCTCGTAAACATAATATTGCAGTTTAGAGTATAACAGGCTATTTTACGCTGTTAAATCAAAGCTATTATGTAATAATTATAACTTGGTAGTGGTAGGACTCTTTTGCAGGGGTCCGCCTGAGGAAGTACCACACCTTTGCCAGTTATTCAACCGCCAAGCAGTAGTGTGCAAACACTACTGTGTTCCGGATTGAAGGTCAATGTTTTCAGCGAAATAACAGGGCACACAGAGATTTGACATCTTATATCTCGGGGTGACGAGCGCAGTGCATTGTCATCCAGGGTTTTGAACTGTTGAAGTTCAAAATTCTGAGTGGCGTTGTACTGTTATGGGCTAGCGTGAAGAGCCGTCAGGCGAGCGACTTCGCTGGTCTCGTCACCCAGTATCATAAAAAAAAAAAAAAAAACAATGAACACGGTCATTTTTTATGCACCCAAAACCTCTCGCATGCATCCGAAGTGTGCGAATTACAAACATATAGTCCGATTACCAAATATACATTATCATAAGAGCTTAAACATCTTTTTTACCTCTCATGTTATAGCTTTTGTTTATGCACAAAAATGAAGAAGATGACGTTACATTTTGACATTGTTCAAAGAGGTTCAGTTTGTAATATATTTCACGTAGGAAGTTTGCCTGGTTTTTTAATAATAATCATAGATCAAGGTATTATTAAATACGCAGACATAACTTTTATTGTATAAAAAATAGAGCATTGTTTAAATTACAGTTTTATTTTAATTAAACAATAATTATGTACTAATTACAACTTTATTTAAGATGCGAGGGATTCATGTAAATGAAGGAAAAAAACACAAAAAAGGAAACACAAATATATAAATGACGTTAAGTTTGACCTACAGAATAAAAAAGTTGAGTTAAATTAACTCTATTAGACAATATAAAAATAAGATCCCAATTCTTGAATAAACATCTCTTCACCTCTTGAATAAAAATCTTAAATATGAAGTAGGTAGAAGGTATTTTCTACCTTTGGTATTATTTAATTAAACATTTATGGTATTTATTAATTAAAGAGATGCAACTTACAATATGATTTTTTCATTTCTCGCAATCGAAATGAAAAGCCTACTGTATAGCACATGCATAAAACCTATTTATCCTGACTAAAACATTTCTGCTAAAATGTCTTGTCTTATGCAACGTTGTACAATCTACTAATAGGGTATTTGACTGATTTTACAAAACCATTTTAAATTGTTTATTACATTAAAATAAAGCAATCTTGTAATTTAATCCTCATAATTTTCAGTATTTGTGTTTTAAATGACGGATCAAAATTCAAATTATTAAACTACCACGTAAACGCTACCTTTGACATGCAAGGGGCCACGTGACATTAGTGACGCCACACATAAACAAACGAGTTAATCTCGCCATACAATTGTTGCCTCTTTTTACTTTTCTGTGACGACATAAGGACACTCGGCTAACATAGAGCGTTTGCAGTCAAGTCACGTGATCAGTGAAAAACATATTTTTATTATGTATTTTTCTAGAAATAGGGACTTTATTTTTTAGTTTTTAGTCATTAAATACTTTTTGAAAATAATAATCTTCTAGGATTATACCAGTATTAATTATATTTTTAATATAGTCAAATACCCTATTATTTGTACGACTCGTACAAAAAATTAAAGTTGGAAAATACACTTTTCGGTTCATATTAGGCTTTGAGCGTTTCTGCCAATAATAATTTTATTGGTCCAGGCCCCTTAACATTGACTTTAGCTACAAGATTATCTGTTTTAATTAGTGTTCCAGCCAGAGTACTTCTACAGTACCTATTAAGTATCTAATTAGAGAATGAAGCCTCTAAAAGCCGAGATTAGATTTGATTCAGAACGAATTGATTTCTCTTTTGTGAGCCACAATCTGCGACAAATTAAAGTCACCGCTACTACTGACATTTATTGTCACGACTACACGATAATGACTACAGGAGACAACAGTGACATTCATGCATCTAAATTGAGTAGGATAGTTGCCACGTGTGCTGTTGCACACGTGGCAACTATCCTACCCAATTTAGAGCAAGGGCGACGTAATAGTGCATCAGTCAATTTCAAGTAAAAACCCATTATAAAGCGAGACAGAAGGTAATTAAGTCACAAATATAACAAATTCCGTAATATAGCAAACAAAAAGTCAAATATGTCATCATTAATAAAATACCTATCATTAAAATTGTAAGTACAAAACTTACAAAATAACAAAATTTTGATCAGTTTTGTTAGTGTTGACATTTATTGACGTTGAAGTTTGTTTATTAGGGTTCTGTACCCAAATGATGTAAACGGGACCCTATTACTAAGGACGTCCTGAACGTAGACCCGTTGACGTCATTTGCGACCATACACGTCAAGTCGTGAAAAGTAAAGTTGACCTCCTGTCGTCACTTTGTGGACCAGACTCCAAAACTCCGAACTCACTAACTCACTCCGGCACTCTGTTAATATTGTTGATCAACGAACCAAGGACCTCCCTGGGGTAAACTAAATTCTCTTTGCCGCACATTTTATTTGGTGGAATAAATACTGGTCTAAATTTAGCTTTGTTTATTTTTATCTGAAAAAAAAAATACAGGGGTAAAACTCACATACGTCCTCAGAGACTTGTGAAGCAGTTGACGTAATGCATAATGAAAAACCATATAGGATTTTACGACAATTGAATGCCATGACAAGCAAATCATTCATACGATGTTAAGGGTACAAGTCTAATCGCAAAGTAGTAAAAAAATTCTAAATCAATTGTGGCACTGCCTTGTATTCATAGATGCGTAATTATCTGTGTTTATTGTTTTACTAAAGGGGGAGGCCTATGTTTAGCAGCAGACGTCTCCTGGCTGATGATGATGCTGTTTTTTTATTATTATAAATAACTAGCTGCGTCCCGTAATTTCACCCCCTGGATTACTCCTTGTAAAATCAGTTATCTGCCGGTGAAAGTCCCGTGAAAATCTGTCGTTTTGGAGTCCATAGGGAACATACATACATATTTTTTATACATAACATATTATCTGCGCCCCGCGGTTTCACCCGCGGGAATTAGATACTCCTTATAACGTCAGCTATCTGCCAGTGAAGGTCCGGTCAAAAGAGGTCCAGCCGTTTGGAGCCCATAGGGAACATATATACGAGTACATAGACGCACACATCGTCTTATATCGTCAAATATATATATATATATATATATATATATATTTAAATATATTAAAAAAACCAATAGATGGACCGACGACATTGTGAGAGTCGCGAGGGCATCCAGTGGATGCAGATTGCAGGATGTCGTTCAGTTTGGAGGTTAAAGGGGAAGGCCTATATTCAGCAGTGGACGTCTTCTGGCTGATGATGATGAAAAAAGATATGTCTTAGTACAATTGTCGTTTATGTTTAAATGTCTCCATGTTTCATATACTTGTTGCACTATAACGCTAATATTTTTATCGCAAGAACTGTAAGTATGGTACTGATTTTTCACGCACACCAAGAAACTTGCAGCGACACCAATGAACTATCTTGATCCTTTTGCAAAAAAGACGGGGGTCATCTGTAGGGTGAGTAAGTCCGACTAGTCTTGGGAGAGGCGTAATATGGGCTGATAATGATGATTGTTCCAGCGTGTGGCGGATTTGATACCTTGGTTGCGCTAGGCCTATGGAAGATTCTCTCCTATACCCTGCTGCTCCACCGTTTTCTCAAAGCAAGTAGAAAATATTTGCTCTGTACGAAAACTAGACCATGTACGAAAACTAATACTAGTAACAGCGTATATATCAAATAACCCAGTACTAATATTATGTGTAATCTGTAGTAGAGCAAAATGAAAATGATACGCTTGAACTTAGAGTAAAACAGTAAGCAAAGATCCAGACCGTAATCTGCGTGCAATTACGGTAAATAAAAAGAAACCCCAAGTTTTCTGCCCCTTAAAATTTCCGCCCTAGGCCACCGGGCCTACTCCTCCTATAGGGAAATCCGCCCCTGGTTTCAGCTAATTTAGAATATCTCTTTCCAGGGACAATCAGATGTTTAGAGATGTTAAACTTGTCCCCGGCGAGTTATCGGAACGTTAATGACGAGCGAGTGGTGAACAGCAAGAAAGTCTACTCGCGGCGTCCGTGGTATGCGCCACCTGTCGACCCCGAGGAGATACTGAGGGAACAGGAGGCTTATACAGGTGAGAAAATAATAAAACATAACTGTCAAGTTCATGAGTGGAGACCACGAACCGGAAGACGCAGCGTAGGTAGGCCTCCCACTAGATGGGCCGATGACATCGTGAGAGTCGCGGGCATCCAGTGGATGTAGATGGCTGGACAGGCTGTTGTTCAGAGTGTATGGCAAAATGTGGCATTTGGATTCGGTGAAAGAAATGATAAGGTCGTCCAAGTAACGAAATTACCAGCTTGGTAATGATCAGAAATTTGTCTATATGTATCTACTTATATTTGTAATATTTTTATTGATTTTAAACTTCATTATCGCAAAATAAAAATTTCTGTATTTCTGTATTTTAAAACAGCTTTCTAAAATTCTATAAGGTGATGATAACAAAGCCACCATTTCAGTGAGCCATGCTTATCTTTCAAGCAATGAATGTAGGTTACGGATCCTTTGTCTAGAGAGGAGTACTTGCTTAGTCATTAGGATAAAATTCCATCGAAAATACTTATCTAAACAACAATAAAATCCCAGGAAAATGTAGGTACCGTAATATAATATGCAGTGACGGAGACGACAACGGACCTAAAATTCAAAATGTACCTTTAATTATACTCATAAAACTTTCAAAACGAAAGAGATTTTCTTGGTAGTAGCTGTTTTTAACTTTATTCCTTAACTTGATAATAGTAAAAATTGAATACTCATTACGATTTGTTTATCTGATAGTTACCAATATTTGGCACAGTTACAAGCAGACTGACGAAGCAGGTAGTAGAAAAACTGGCCAACTGCGAATCGGACTTGCACCTAAAATAATTGTTTTCTTTCATTCGGATGAGGGCGGCCTCTCTACTACAAACAGCATACTCTCTGAACAAACTGATCTGAACATATTTTTTGACAAGATGGGTAAATTCAGTTCTGTTGTCCTTGCCCATTTCAAGCGAGGTATTCCCACTTTTAAGCAACGTTTATTACTATAGATGACCATAATTCTTGGTTTATTGTATTAAAGTCGCATTTAGCGGAGCAAAATCATGGCTCTTACGCAGAGTCGTGCGTTTCGCTACTTCTGTTTTTTGGGTTTTTCTCATATTTTTCGAAAAGTATAGCTGTAATGTAAAATGTGCCGCACCGGTTTCCTTAATAATTATGAAATCTATATATCAAGATATCGCAGACATAATTTAATAAATAGGTAATCGAATGAATAAAAAAAACAGAGATAAAAGCGCAAATCAGTGCTACTTTGATAATTTTTTTCTATGGAGCGAAATGTGCTTAATCGTGTTTCGGTCTCATGGGTTTCCTAAATAAAACATTCAATTTTTCTATGACACCATTTTTATAATTTTAAGCTAACCATGGAGGTATGCACACTTAATCTAGAATGACCATAATTGCTAAAATTCGGAAAAGAGCGTCTTAAGCTGCGGCATGTAATGGTTGGGATTTTCTGTCAATTAGAATCAAAATTAATGTAGAAAACAGTTGAAGTTATCGTTTTTACACTAGACTAGAGCAAAGACAAAAATACGTCATAAGTACATTTTTTTTTTTTACTTTTTGATTAAATTTTTTTTTCATTTGATTCGCTGTACACATTACATATTTTGTGAAAATTTCAACTGGCCATCTATTACGGTTCAAAACATACCTACAGCGTAGGCTTAGATTAGGGTCCAGTTGACACCGTTTGGGTACGAAACCCTAACACAAACAACAATGCACGACACACAAACATGAGACTCGTTGAAACATCGTGTAAACTTAATCATTTCCTTTCTCCACCAGAATACGAGTCTGAATACGGTGGTCAAGAGGAGCACCACAAGCCCGCGGAGTACTATGACCAGCGCCATTACGAGGATCCAGTGAGTTCACGGCACGTGGAAGCGGTCGGTCAGGTCGAGACAACCCTCGACCAACGATTCGAGCAGAGCCCCACCACCAGCTCGGTGTCGGAGTACTCAATTGCAAATGCTGTGAATTTGAGAGGTAAGGAAATAATAAATAAATAAATAAAATAAATATGTGGGACATTATTGCACACATGGTCATCTGACCCCAAACTAAGCAAAGCTTGTAATATGGCTGCCAGAGACTGAATGAAGCAAAGATCTATATTATCGTCATAATACTCAGCCCGAAGACGTCCACTGCTGAACATAGGCCTCCCCCTTAGAACTCCAAACTGAACAACAGCCTGCCATCTGCATCCACTGGATTCCCGCATCTCTCAGAATGTCGTCGGTACATCTAGTAGGAGGCCTTACCTAAGCTGCGTCTTCCGGTTCGTAGTCGTAGTTCCTCTTGAGAAGCCTTTTTCTCCATCGTTTATCCGTTCTTCGAGTTTTGTGGCCTGCCCATTGCCACTTCAACTTGCAAATTTAATAGCTATGTTGATGACTGTGGTTCTGAATATCAACGCTCCGTATTCTATCGCGCAAAAAAACTCCGAGCAGAGCTCTCTCTATTGCTCGCTGTAAATTTTCCAAAACCTTTAAGCATTTTTTGTTCACACTTTACAAATAAATAAAAAAAAACTCAATCAACTGTATTATTAACCCCCGACCAAAAATAGGGATGTTATAAGTTTAATGTGAATATTTGTATCTTTGTATCTGAGTATATTTCTGTGGCATCTCGTAGCTCCCAAACAGTTGAACCGATTTTGAGTTAGTTTTCTTTTGTTTGAAAGGTGAATTGAACGAGAGTGTTCTTAGCTATAATTCAAGAAGAATACGTTTAGCCGATTATCAAAGATTATAAGCTCATTAACCAGGGTTAACAATAAACAATTTAGACTTGTTTATAAAAATGCATCAATTGTTATATAATTATGCTTCTTGCTAAATTTAGTTGCCTCTGATTTGCGACTTACGAGACTGTGATTACAAGAATAATAAACTTAGAAATTGCATTTGCGTGAGCTACTTGCATACCAAATTTTATGAAAATCTGATTAACGGTACGCAAGGTTTTTAGTAGCTGAAAAAGACATCGCATGGTTTTTATTTGCCTTTTGGATAGAAAGAAAGAAAGAAAGATTTATTTTGGAGCAACAACTTAACATGAGCAAAATAGTACATACATATAATGATAGTCCTTAGATAGTGAAGTTGTGTCACAAAAATGGCCTTAACTCAGCATAATGCTGTTTATCAAACAGCGCAGATCTTCCGTTGAAGCCACTCAGTGAAGTCACCAGGATATCGCGCATAAGAACTATTTAATTGTTGTTGTTTGTTTGTAAACTGGTTTGTTTTGTGGAATTTACATCGTAAAAGATTATATATAACTGTTTCCATGAGACTATAGGTACATTATGAGTAGAATATGATATAAAGATATGACATCTATATTCAAGATAAATTTTTTGGTATTCACATTCACTCATCACACTTTTGTTCACAAAATTCATAAATAAAATTTACTAAACTTTTAAAAAGCTGTTAATTTATTTCAAGAAAATTACGTATAACATATTTTGAATAAAATAATTTTCAAAGCCATAGTAAAAAATTATCTATTTTAAATAAGTTTTAGGCAATAGCTTAATAAATATTGGGCTTGAGAAGAAAGAACACGTAAACTAAGATAACGAAGCTTCATAAAGTTTCTTTGAAAATGTATTTTACTTTAAATGCCTTTTAATAATAATCTCGAGCTACAGTGCTCACGTAGGCTTCAAAATAAAAGTACCTAGGTACTAGAGGGTGGTAACATAATTTAAGACAAAAAGAGATAACGGTCTAAGAAGACTGTGCCGAGTGCTATTATGTCTTCTGTGTGTGGGTCGGCTATGTGAGGTCAATTTCCCTTTATACTGTTTTTATTACAATAAAGGAATGAAATATATGAGAAAAGTTTTCTAATACTATATAGTTTAGCCTGTATTTTTATTTGGACTATAAAGGCTTTAGACATTTTCTGTTTTTGTAAGCAATAAAATCAAATTGCGTATTTTTTTTTACTTTTTTTGGCTGCTGACTACACATTTTGTCTACAATCTCTCGAAGCGGCCACATTTTGATTCGCACCCTGGTTGATATATATTCTCCTAATCATAAAAAGAGTCGCAGAGTCTGCTCGTGCTTCGCCCTTTTTTTAAGATTCTCCCAGCAGTATTGAATAAGAAAAAAATTAGCTTCAATATGATATTTAAATGATAAATATCAGTTATGATCGTAAAACTGTACCAAAATCTTACCTGTTTACACCTGGGGCCTGGCTGCGAAGAGGTGCAGCCGTGGTTTTCAGAGTCTTTATATAATATATTGCCGTGAAGTAAACGATATTTTATTTAAAAACCAAAGTGAATTAAATTTTGTCCCATAAATTAATTAACAATAGTTAAATTAAAAACACTAGCGGCCACATTTTGATTCGCACCCTGGTTGATATATATTCTCCTAATCATAAATATGCGTAAAAATTTGGTTTTAAGCAAAAATTCGAAGACAGAAGTAATTCTGCAGCTGGATCTCGTACTATAAATATCACAAAGCAAACGAACTTTGAGCAAACTATGAATTAAATTACTTTCTCTGCAGCAACGCGAAGCCAAAAGCAACAAAGAAACAAAAAAAAAGAAAAAGAAATTACTTTGACAGCGACATTACATCGAAGTTTTGACAGTGATAGCACTACCACAGATGACGGCTGCGTTCAGTGAGGTCCATATTTGCGTTTCATTGCACGTAGTTTTGGTTTACGTGAACGAGATTAATATAGTGTCGGTGAAATCGCCTTGACATAAACCGAGATCAAACTCTACGTTTGAACTTGTTTAAGTAAAACCGAGTTTAGTAAATCTTGTTTTGTGATGCAAACGGTGAAATCGGCCCTTAAACACTGAAATGGCGAAAAAAACGGATGTTTATTACGGTTTTGGTCCCATAGCAAGAGTTGGTCATAATGGGTACCCGTTTGGATTTAGTACACGCTTTATGCGTAACCCTGTATATTTTAGGAAAATAATACAAAGAGACATGTTTTTTGTTTCAGTTGGCACAAAACCTTTACACGCTTAATATAAGTTATTCTAAGTTTACACGTTTCATATTGATATTTTAAGTTTTTTGTTTTGTTTTGTATATTTTGAGAAAATTCTAGGCCTATTGCAAATTTTTACCACTTTACTAGGGCATGACTTTGACTTGACCGTGACGTGCTTTGCTTAACTCTGAATGTGACTTACGTACTTGATTGACTACATTATTATCAAACTTGATAATAATTTAATACTTGACACTAGCAAATTAACAAGAGTGCGACGCCAAAATCCTTCAGAGGAAAGAATAAAAACACGTGTTTTTTTTATTCCTGTTTAGTGATTTATGATCTTTACAAAAATGCTTAAATAGTGCGAACAAGAGTTTTCACATATTATTGTTGACAAAATAATAATTTTACGTCGTATGCGTTTCCGATTTTTTACGCATGACACATTTAAATCACACACGTGATACGAAACAGTAGAAACGACAACTACGAAACTCTAGCATATTGACAGCTGACATATTTTATTGCTGTTAAA
Source organism: Agriopis leucophaearia (assembly GCA_949125355.1). Taxonomy (NCBI): domain Eukaryota; kingdom Metazoa; phylum Arthropoda; class Insecta; order Lepidoptera; family Geometridae; genus Agriopis; species Agriopis leucophaearia. The sequence goes on along the minus strand of OX421276.1, from coordinate 9,089,954 downwards.
TTGACATCGGTATTTTTCAATCTTTTTAATTATTTTGCTGTCGTAACTGTTTCCTTTACTTATCAACCACTGTGCATTCATCCCTACCAATGTTTGTCTAGTTCCTTCTTATTTTTTTAAAGTCTTTTATTTAACGTGTCGTCAGACGGACAGTCTGACACTTTACGTGGAACATTATTCCTAGGTCCTTCGACGTAATAATATGAGATATTGTAGCTTAATGACGCCTATAAAAACATTTTGATGGCATCATCTTATATTTCCCGACGCCATTAAGCTCCATCTTAATCTCGGTGATATTTTAAGGTCAACGTATGTATTTGCTAGAATACTCGTAAGTACCACCGAGAAAGTAGGTTAGTTCCTCTTCAACAAAAAATTGTGTCAAATTTTCATAGAAGCGTGTTTATTTTTAATAATAGTATTAAATGTAAATAGACACATTCACACACAAACAACACACACACATCTCATCAGCCAATTAACGTCCACTGTTGGACAAAGGCCTCATAGGTGTTGCCATAATCCCCACGCTTGGCAGGCGGCTTGAGGATCGCAAAAGTAATAGACACATTAATTATCATTAAATGCCATGCTATAGAAAAATTACTTTTGTACGGACTTATTAGAGCCCATTTTGAACAACGTAGATTTAAGTAACTAATAAAATGCCTTTATAAATTGATATTTTTTTATTAGTTTTATAGGTAACTAGTCGACCGCCCCGGCTTCGCACGGGTGTAAGCTCGGCCTTCGGCCTCGCTACTATGACCCGCTCCAGGAACACAAAATTTCATCAAAATCGGTCCAGCCATTTTTAAAGTATCCTATGTCCGTCTCCTGGTTCTAAGCTACCTCACCACCAATTTTCAGCCAAATCGGTTCAGCCGTTCTTGAGTTATAAATAGTGTAACTAACACGACTTTCTTTTATATATAAGGTCGGGGAAAAAGTTTCTTCGTATTTTATTAACAAATTCAAGACATATTTTTTTCAAGTTTAATTACATTTAATTATAATATATATGTGCCATTTTGTTCGATAACTTGTTGCCATCTTGTAGGTAGTGACATGATCCCGTTGCTGTAGAAATTTTGGGACTTCTGATCAAAAAAATGCAACAAGTAGTTTTGACAGTCCTCTCTGAATGTTAATCTAACACTACCCAAAGAATTCTGAAGAGACCGAAACAGGTGGAAATCTGAGGGTGCAAGGTCAGGGCTATATGGTGGATGCATTAACACTTCCCAACCAAGCTCTCTCAATTGTTGCTGAGAGGCCAAAGATGTGTGCGGTCTGGCGTTATCATGATGAAAGACCACGCCCTTTCTGTTGATCAATTCCGGCCGTATTTTCTCAATTTCTTGTTTGAGTCTCATCAGCTGTTGGCAGTAGAGATCCGAATCGATGGTTTTGCCCGGCGGTAAAAGCTTATAATGAACGATGCCCTTCCAATCCCGCCATACACACAGCATCACCTTATTACGTGTTAATCCGGGTTTCGCTACAGTCTGTGGTGCTTCACTGCCCTTTGACCATGATCGTTTGCGCACATTCTTGTCGTAAGTGATCCATTTTTCATCACCAGTGATCGATCTTTTCAAAAACGGTTCACTTTCGTTACGTTTCAACAGATAATCGCAAATGAGTACACGATTCGTTTGGTTTCTTTCAGTGAGCTCGTGTGGCATGCAAATATCGAGTTTTTTTGTATAACCAGACTTTTTCAAATGGGTCAAAACTGTTTTGTGGTCGATCCCCAGTTCTTCAGCTACGTCGTAACTACTAATATGCCGATCTTGCTCCACTTTTTCAGAAATGGCATCAACTTTATCCGTAACAGGGCGACCAGAGCGAGCTGCATCTTTGACATCAAAATTCCCGGACTGAGAACGCTTGAACCAACATTGTGCTACTCTTGATGGCACTGCATTAGGTCCATAAACGTCACATATTTTATTCGCGGCTTGTGTCGCATTTTTCCCTTTTTTGTAATAAAACTTCAAAATATATCGAATTTCTTCGTTAGATTCGCTCATTTTATCGGACAAAAAAACAATTGAAAAATGGCGGGAAATTGCTTTTTACTTTTTGTATTCCTTTTTTAAAATGTCATATTTTTAATGTTATCAAAACCAGCCAGATACAAACAGTACAACCGATGAGATTTTACTACAACTTTATACATACAAAATACGAAAAGACTTTTTCCCCGACCTATTATATAGATTTGTTTCCATGACACAAAATAATTTGAATCAAACTTTTTTCAATGTTTTGGGTATTACTCCAAGGGAGCACTTATATAAGGGACATAGTTTCTCGGAACGTATCTTTATATACGTATATATACGTATCGTTATTATTTCAACATCCGCTGAATTCTTATAGGCCTGAAACTGAATCGAAATGTTAATCTTCAATCAGCGTACTAAAGCCCTTGGGAACTCGGCAGAAAGTTTCGGTAGGACGAAAGGCAATTTTTAAATCTTTGGCAGAACTTTATTAAGGCGAGTTTGTGGCAAAAAACACGATTTATAGTGGCTTCTTTCCAGTGAAGTTATGAAACCTTGGATTTTATTAAAAGATGACGTATTTTTATCAGTGCCAAAAAAAGTAATCAATCTGATTTAAGTATTGGATTTTTGTACATTTTAGAAAGTAACACGGATTTAAGAAGAGTTAGTATTTTTTCGTTTCAATGACAATGCAGTACTTCAGTTCAGATTAGCTGCACTCTACTTAACCGACATCAGAAAAGGAGGATGGTTCCATGTTCCACTGTATTTTTTTTAATATAAAGTTTGCCTATTTCTACGCCAACTGTTGACCGATTTCATTTTTTTTTCTTTTGTTCGGTAGCATACTTCCAATTTGGTCCCATTATCACCAAGTCAGGATCTGATCATGGGATCCCTGGAAAATCGAAGGCAAAACTGATAGCACAAACACTCATAGCATAGCATAGCACTCATAGTAATCGAGGTAATTTTATAGGCACTTAATGCGTTTTTCATCTTTACGTATATCTTACGTTTATTTTATTTTATTTTTGAAATCGGTTTTTAAAGTGATCCGCTTTTTTTTACAAGCTTTTATTTAGTTTCACCTGTCCCGGGGTCTGTCATAAACAAAAGTGTATTTTTTTCAAAATATGTGTTAAATAACTAGCCAAGTGCGAGTCGGACTCGCGCACGAAGGGATCCGTACCATTTTCTATAAAAACGGCAAAAAAATCTCGTTTTTTGTATGGGAGCCCTCCTTAAATATTAATTTTATTTTAATTTAATAATTTATTTTAAAGCGAATATACAACTACATATTCTGAGAATATTTCAAGCGTCTATCTCTTGCCGTTATCAATATCGAGCGAAAAAGAGCAAAAAAAATCACGTTTGTTGTTTGGTAGCCCCCTTAAATATTTATTTTATTCAATTTTTTAGTATTTGCTGTTATAGCCGCGGAAATACATCATCTGTGAAAATTTCAATTGTTTAACTGTCACGGTTCATAAGATACAGCCTGGTGACAGACGGACGGACGGACAGACGGACAGACGGACGGACAGCGAAGCCTTAGTAATAGGGTCCCGTTTTACCTTTTGGGTGCGGAACCCTAAAAATGAGGTGGCTGTTTCGGCTTATCTTAAGTATAACGCCTTTTATATATAAGATTTTGAATTTTGACATTGTGTCTCCAAAAAGGTGAGATACTCTAGAAGTTATATATCAGTGGCTGTCTAGTTTTTTAAAAAGAAAGTCACACGTTAAGTTTAACTTAGGATATGACATTTTATTTAAAGGGCTTAATCTAAGTAAAAGCTAAAATGTTTAGGACATTTTCTTCACAAGAAAAAAACCTTTTCACACACAAAATAATATATTTTTCAAGTTCAAGATACGAGCTTTTACTTACATCCCTTGAGGTAAAAATTTTGAGGCAACCAAACGTAACGTATGAAAATTGAGGTATTTTGTATTCCCTTGACATTTTATGGAGTTAGTTTCACAAAAAGTATTGTTGGCACTAAATATTTTGATACACGTACAGTTCTCTCCTTAGACAGAAAAATACATTATTGAACTCACCAAAGAAGACTCACGATTTACGAGTTACAAAAACATTATACAATAAGTACACAAACTTTTTGCAGTTGGTATTGTTTTTTACTTCTTCGTCCTATCACTTTATTACAAAGAATCGACGAATGGCGAAGATTCTTCGTCCTAAACATTACATGCAGTAATAATATCAGCCTATTCACACATGCCCACATATTCAAACAGAGCTTCTTTTGGAGACATAGATGGGTCTTCGACCATTAAAAATCTATGTGGCTTGTATGTCGCAGAGATGATCTGTCATCTCTGTGATATATATACATCAAGAGTATTCAAGAGTCACTCCTACACGCCTATTGATGTTTGTACCATGACAAAATTAAACGTATTTTTTTTATTGTTTACTTTTTAAACTACTGTAATCTATTTTGGTCTTATCTTTAAACACCTTAGTTGATTATTGTATAGATTATATAAAGCTGTTGATTGCAAGAAATAAATTAAATTAAAAATTTAATATTCAGCGAAGTTGAAACTTGGAGTCTAATCTACCATGCTCATGGAGTGCAGCGTGCCCTACAATCTGCACACTAGACGACCTGAATGAAGCCACGGATAGTACCATTGGAGTGGCAAAGTTTTGGTCCAAAAAAAAAATTTAAAATAAAAATAAAAAACGAAACATCGACTCGAAAGAAGAAGAAGACCATGTTCAGTGGTAAATGGCATAATTGAACTTTTTGAAGTTCTTTGACATACCTGTTTCCTCATGATATTTACTTTACCGCTTTTGAGTGATGGCGTCGAAATTGCATATAATTTACTTAAGCACCTACTAAATAAGTCCTTGGTGCAGGGCCAATGATCAAACTGGATGCCGTCAGATTGTAAAGCGCACATGCAACCGCTTGTCTACGATCGCTATTAACAATTACATAAATAACTGTAGCATGAATACTCTCTTTTTCAATAATAATTACCGATATTTTTTTTCTTAAGTGTTGTTAATTCAAAAATTTATTCACAGAGGCAGTCCTTGTAGCGTTGGGCGGCGCAAGCGCAGCGTTAGTGCTTCTGATCGTAATGGCCGGCGTGTTCTGCGCACGTCGACGAAAGAACAGCCCCTCCCCGGTCCCCTCGCCACCGATCCTTGTCTACCCGCCTCATGATATAACTGCTCCATGCTACATGTAAGTAGAAGTGTTGTATACTTCATAGTACGACCATGTAGTCTATGTGACCATGGAGGTTTTTCACAATGTCAAAAAAATTATAAAAATGTAATTATAACTAACACAGAAAAATATTAATACAAACATTCACAAATATTGGTAATTTAATGTGAAATATATCAACGTCTGGCTGTTGAGCGATCAGGGCGTTGAGCAGAGAGATGGCCTGGGCCGTGGGAGCAAACTGAGCCGTGCACGTGCGCGCCCACGGAGCCGCGAGCAGGCGCCGCACGTGCGGCCGCCGGACCCGCTCCGGTGCCACGAGCGCGAGACGCGACAGAGTGCTCGGGTTGTCGATCCTATTGTGGAACAGCAGGTAGTAGTGAACCATTATAGCACACTTGCGCCTGAGCTCTAAGGTGTTCATACCTACCATTCCCGCTATGAACAGGGACGGATACAGGTAAGGATAATATCCATACAGCTTGTCGTATAGGTATCGTGCAAACCGCTTTTGTACCTTTTCTACCATGAGTTTGTACTTGTCTTCGTGGGGGTCCCAGATTATGGAGTTGTATTCCAGTTTACTCCGTACAAACGCATAGTATAGAGTAACAATAGTGCTCCTATCTTGAAATCGTCTAGACTGTCTCATGACGAAACCTAGAGACTTGTGAGCGCGGCTGCACATCTCGACAATGTGTTCATTGAACGTCAGCTCGGTGTCCAGGATTAGACCAAGGTCGCGAATACGCTCTACACGTTCGAGAGGGACACCGTGTAAGTTGTAGGGGTATATAGTTGGTGAACGAGCACGAGTGAAAGTTATAGTTTTGCATTTAGATGCATTAAACTCAAGGTGATTCCGTTCACACCACGCTACAACATTATCGATGTCTCTCTGCAGCGCCTCGCAGTCAGCGTCAGTTCCTATACCCAAGAAAAGTTTCAAATCGTCAGCAAACATGAGGCATCTAGCTGTCTTGACGACACTTGGCAAGTCATTGACCATAATAGAAAATTGCGTCGGACCTAGCGTGCTGCCCTGGCTTACACCAGAGCAGGTCAAATACGGATCTGAGCGGTGGTTAGAAAGCTGGACATATTGAAACCTATTTGAAAAATAGCTGGCAAAAAGTTTCAGCAAGTTCGGAGTGAACCCTGCAGCTGCAAATTTGCTAAGCAATACGTCATTATGGACGCGATCAAATGCTTTTTTTAAATCAAAATAAGCCGCATCAACTTGCTTTTTAATATCCATTTCTGCAACAGCGTAGTCTACAAAATTGATGTGGTTAGTGGCGGTAGACCTACCTGTCCGAAACCCGTGTTGTGCGTCGTTCAGTTGCGCGCTGACCTGCCTGGTGATGTCACGGTTCAGGATAGACTCGAAAACTTTGCCAAGTGCCGACAAAACAGCTATAGGTCTGTAGTTCTCAACTTTAATTCTAGAACCTACCTTGGGTACAGGAGTAACCCTGGACACTTTCCACTGTGATGGGTACGTTGCAGTGCTTATGGCCAAATTAAATATAAATAAAAGGGGCAGTTTTAGAATTTCATGACAATCCTTGACAATAAAAGGCGGTATGCCATCCGGTCCTGTCGAAGAATGTGCCTTCAGTCGACGAACTGCAAAGAACAAATCGCGTGGCCCGACACTGTCTACCGCGATACGGGACGAGCAAAGCGAGCTGGCTGCCTCGCACTCCGCTTTCTCAACCGACAGGGTCGGGGTGTCACTTAGAAATACAGATTTGAAATAAGTGGCAAAAGCATTTGCGGCATTAGCACCAGAAACAGTATTGCCTATTCAATGGCATATTCAAACACACAGTTGGACTGTCTGGCTGCCTGCTGATCTTTAACAAATTTCCAAAACCGCCTCGGATCACTTTTAATATCGGCCTCAGTTTGGGTTATGTACTCTCTGTAAGACGCAGCAATCAGATTTTTTACCTTTTCTCTGTAGAATTTATACATTTCCCAGTTAAACTGTGCATTTTGTTGCCTGAATCTTTTTAAATGAAAGTGTTTAATTTTTATGTTACATATTGTCTCTGCAGTAAACCACGTAGGATACTGATAGCGCGAGTTGGAATTCAATGGCCGCTTAAGGGGAACACAACTATCAAAACAGGTACCTAATATGTTGTACAAAGTACTTACCGCCATATCAACGTCCGTCTGTACGTATATCTCATCCCAGTCAATAGCAGCAAGAGCAGCGTATAACGAGAGAAAATCGGCTTTACGGAAGTTCCATTCGAACGGTATGTGATCGCGGTCCGGGTGCGGCAGACGAGCGCGCGAGGCGCCGTCCCGCGGCCGCAGCGGACGCGCGCTGCGCACGCTCACCCACAGAGGTGGATGATAACCATCCACCTTATCGGGTACTAAGGGTTCCGTGTCGCCACTCACCTTGACCCACTCATCGCCATGATCGCTCAACACCAGATCCAATATTCCACCGCATTTATTAGTTATTTTATTGTGTTGTTTTAATTTACATGATGAGACCATAGACTCATAGTGCATACGAATATCCTGACTACACGAATTTAAATTAAAGTCACCCAATATTATGGTATCTAACTTAGGGAATTTGGCTAATACATTTTCAAGAACACTAAACGTATTAAAATATTGGTCCTCAGTAGAATGCGGAGGAATATACACAACACAACAAACAATCTTCTTATATTGCAAAGTGAGCAACGCGACCACGACTTCAATCTCGTCTGAATAGCCCTCGATGTCGTGAATATGTTTTGCGTTGAGCGAGTCACGCGCCGCCAGCAGCACGCCGCCCCAGCCGGCGTCGCGCGCGCGGTCGCGCCGCAGTACGGTGTAGCCGGCGGGAAACACCTCCCCGTCATAAACACCGGACACCAGGAATGTCTCAGTGATCGCATAAACGTCGGCTGATAGCGAGAGTATCGCCTGCTTGGCAGGATCGAGCTTGGTACGGAGACCCCTGACGTTCTGATAGAAGAATGTGTAATACCTTGATTTTTTGTTTTTATTCGGCTTTTTGTGGCTTGCGAAATCCACTATGCCATGGTTTGATATGCACATCCTCAGCCCAGTGTTCCGGCGATAGGTACCTCTCGACGTCCTTAGTCGGCACTGTTAGTTTAAATGAAGCGTAGTCACCTCGAGATTTTAAAGCATCTGCGGAGCACTTATTACCCGGACAAATATTACTCAGATGGGCCAATACCTGTTCGGTCGTAGTTCCAGTAAGTACGTAGTATAAGTGCAAATAGGATTTACGCTCAGCTGCCATTAAGGTACAAATATGCGACCCCGGGGCGGCAGTGCCGCGAGTCACATTGCTGGGTGGTATCCGACGAGAATGACGACTTTTAATTTCGGTCCACTCTCCAGCATTATCATCCAAGTCAGATTGCGAATGATTCACCGCCATTGGTTCCGTATTCTCACACACGGATGCAACCTGCAGCGACACCTGCGGCGGCGCGGGCGCCGGCATCAACAGCGGTCCAGTTGGGGTGGGGGGCGCACTGTGACGCGGGGAAGCGGTATCCTCGCAGGTGGGACGAGGCGAAACGTTGCGTCTCACTCCGGCCTTCCGACCAGCAACCACGATCGCCGCCGAGGCCCGAACGTGCGCCTCTCGGACCGGCCTCTGACTCGCTGGCTTTGTACTCGGAGCGCTCCTGCCTTCATTTAATTTTGCCGTTGGTCTCGAATCTTGATGACCACTCACAAGTTGTAAAATTAGCTTATTTTGATCAAGCACTAACTTTTCCAAGGATATAATCTTATCCTGCATGGAGTTCACTGTTTTGGTTAACTCGCGAATAGCAATATCGGTCGATTTATCCGACATTTCTAATTTGTACAATTAAAAACCCACGGAGCTAAGTCAAACACCTCCGACCTCAGCGGTGGCGCGGGGGGGAATGATTATATTTATATATATATGGATATATATTTATATATTTATATATATTTATATATATATGGATTTTGGAATTTTGTACTCTTCCCACATTAGATAAGTTTCTGAAAACATGCTAAAGATACCTACCTACCTAGAGTTAATATTTTTACGAGAAAATAATGAATGAGAAAGAAAGAAAGAAAAATATTTTTTTGACATTACTTCAAAACTCTTATATCTAAAGGATACAATTCGGTATGCTAAAAAAATTAACCTATGCCAATTCCGAAACCATTTCGAGATTTTATGTTACAAACCCTTATTTTTCTACTCTGACCTTTTAATATGATAAGATGCCATTTATTTTAACAAAAAACTATGAAATCATTCGACTTTCATTGACCTCTAAATGACGTCACGGTTTGCATTTTATTATCTGTGCTTTTTAAGAATAAAAAAATATAATACATTTGACACACTGTTCGTCACACAGAAAATATTTTTCTTTCATATCTGTGGTTTTTACAGTCTAGTTCTTTTCAGAATTGCCAATATGGTAGGGTAAAATCATGTGGAATGGTTTTTTCGGGGAAATAAATATCTGATTTAGAACGTTTTTACTGGAAGCACCTACTTAATAGAATTAATTTTCACCACTTCAGATTAATTTGTTTTTATTATGGGTGCTACTCACAACGATATATAATGTTAAACATATTTTAATATGTCATTTGATGTATGATTAATAATTTATATTCAAACACGATGTCTCAACCTAAGATTAAAAAACACAGAACCTTAATAATCGAACAAATAAAATATTTAAATAAACGACATTTTGAGCTACCTGGTGACGTCACAAAATTTCAATTTTCAAAAAAATATTATAAAATAACTACTGAATAGAAAACAAAAATAATGAAATTAGTTTGACTTAAAATAGCCTTATCTACGAAATAATAATATTAAAAAAAAAACTTTACATACCGAAGCTGTTGTCCGTAAGGCCCCAGTTCTGTATTCGCCCCGTAATCCTCTCTACTCCCGGACTCAGGAATAGTGAAGCTTTCTATCAGTGACAGATTTTTTTTTAATCGGTCAAGTAGTTTCGGAATGTATCTCCTACAAACAAACTTTATAATCTCCTCTTTTTAATATTAGTGTAGATTGTTATTAAATAAGGTAATGTTACTATGAGGCCTTATAATGGGATAATAATTTGACTAAATTAAAAGCCTGACATGGGGTATTTTTTTTAGTAGAAGGCAACTCTAGATGACTTTTGTTTTGATTGAATAGAGACTTACGAATTAGTAGGTGTCACTGTCAACTGTCAAAGTAAATTCTAGTTTCTTTTTTTGACTCGCGTGCTTTTCTTGGCTCCTCAACGCAACTACATATTTGTGCAAAAAAGTGACGTCATAAGTTTCAAATTTTCAAAAAAATATTATAAAATAACTACTGAATATAAAACAAAAATATTGAAATTAGTTTCTTATAATGACCTAATCTACGTAATAAAAATATAAAAAATTACCAAAAAAAAACTTTACATACCGAATTACATAATGACAGCTTTTGTATTACCCAAGCTCATGAATAGAATACTTAAATACATTAAAAATAACATGAGTAGTAAAAACTGCAAGAGATTTAGGCCGGTAATTTTTCACATCATTATATTAATAATCGTAATAATTACCTGAAAATAAATTCCATCCAGGCTAAGAAATGGCCTAAATTAAACAGACAGCGATATTCCAAATTTTATAATTTAAAAACTGGAAGTTGAATAACATATCTTATTCCAACGTTTAAGCAAATTATGAAAAATTCTACCGGAGAAAATTCAGTCATTTAAAAACTTGAAAAGGTCAAAAGATCTTGTTTGTTTTGGTTTGGCTTGAACAATCTTATTGGACTTCCTTAATTAAGGGAATTTTTCTTGACGAGAGCAATGTGATTTTTCATCCTTGGAGTAAACTTAGGTACCTACAAAGTAATGGTCTGGTGTAGTACTTTTTAATTTATTTTTATTTTACGAAAATACAGAATTATTTCACATAAAATACAGTTACAATAAAACAATTGCTGAGGGCCTCAAACTAGGCTAGGCCTGTATCTTGAGGTCCAGAAAAGGATACACCAATGGAAATATCGCGCGCGCTTACACCTTAAAGTAATAATAAATTTGAAGCATAAATATAAAGAAAGAAAAAATATTAACCATGAATAGATTAAAACAATATTTCCGAATAGACTAGACTAATTTTTATTCTGTGTCAGAGTTCGATGGTTGTGAGCTTAATATCTATACTTAAATTTTAAGTATAGATTTCTTTCTCTATATTAAATTATACAAGCTGCACCGCCCGGTACGTCTTCAGGAACAAACCAAAAATATCATTGGCACCACAGACTAGGTATAGCTACTACATTCTCCGGCCCTCCTCTCTCTACTATCTATATCCATCTCTATCCAGAAATACGGATCTGATGCTGCGTAAAAGAGAAACAAACAAACAAACAAACACACATTAGCATTTATAATATTAGCGTCCTGCGGTTTACCCTAAATTTTCCAGTTTCCTCGTATTTATATAGACAACAAGTATAAAGCATGTACATCCTTAATTATGTAATGTACTGTGTTTTTGAAAAATACCCTCTAGAGATATAAATATTGACAAACAGAGAAACAACATTGGCATTTATAATAGTAAAGATAAAATAATGATATAAATTAAATTCCCCCATTTATAATTTACCTAAAATTAAAATATTTGGATGAAGTCCGTATTTTCACAAAGACAATCAATTAATAACTTTCCATCTCTTTGATCAAGAACACATAAAGTTTTTTAATTGAAAACCACAGACTTAATAAATCGAAAACAATTATAGAAGAAAGAGAGACAGAAAAAGAGAATAAGAAAAGATTTAATTGATATTAAAGAGACGTAAACCTCTAAGATAACTGCTTTTAAAGTAGACGCACTGATGAGACTATATAGAAAGCAACGGACGTCGGAAGGCCATAGATTAGTACATTTGCAAAGCGTTTCATTTGAGGGAAATTAAAAGAAAAATGAATTGAAGAACGCTGCGTTCTAATAAATATTATAATTAGATAACAACTTGATAGTGTTATCAGTTTTATTAAACTAGAAAGTGCCTTTTTACCGAACAAAATAGAAGCTTACTAACACTATAAAAACCAAAAGTACTTTGGCTATTATACAAAAACAGTTCGACTGTCCAAATACCGTTGAAGGTCAAAATACAATCCAAATGCTCAAGCCCACTATCAGTTAGCAGTCTATCCAGCATGCTGGTGGCATTGCCTCGCTGAATGGCAATGCTTATGCGTTGAGCCAGTAACACGCCAGCATTTTGGTCTCGCGACGCTCCCGATCCGCAAGGATCCAATGTCTCGACCTCAATCAGCTCAATTAAGAGTCAGAATACCAGTTGAAGAGATCTCGTTCGCGCGCATTTGACTTTTTCTGATATAAAATGACTGCGTCTACTTTTGAAAATGTGCTTAGGTCATTTACGAAGTTGAAAAATTAAAATATTTCGTATGCAGTTATTTTGATGTATGGTGGATAATCTTATTTTTTTGTTTCCTTAACAAGGTCTAAGAGTTTTATGAATTTAGTGCAAACTGTAAGGGATAGCCTCCTCCCATCTTTTACAATTTCCAAGATTTCCTGGATGTCCCGGTTGAGTATTCCACCTTCGGGTCTCCCTATGTTTTTACTGGAGCTTCCGGGGGCACCTCTACACTTTTCCATTCCTTCTAGGAGATCCAGGAATCTCCAATAAATTAAATACGTATATTGACTAGCAGCTTCCGGTTTCGTTAAACTACAAAATCGGTTTATTTTTTGAGTAAAATATGTTACGCCTACGTGTTAGCCCAGTGTATACCTCCAACCTCCTATGGTTACCTCCAAACCAAATTTCATTCTAATCCGTTCAAAATGTGTGTGAAAACAAACTTTCGCATTTATGTTATTAGTGTGATTATAATACCATAGCATGGTAGCATAGACGAAGAAAATTGTCTATGGTGGTAGTGACAAATTTTAGTACAAAGAAATGATTAATGAAGAAGCCGTTCAAACTATGTAATTAGTAAGCACAACAACTATTCCATTATTATTTATCCTTGAATAAAGTTGCATTGTAACGTTTAATAAACGTTGTTATACCTAAATGTCTTTGTTACGTAAATGCCATAATTTATCAAACATTGTGAAGCTCCCTTGTTCAGGGCGTTTTACAATAGGCTTGTGTCTGTACCATTTATTAAAAATTACAGGCTTAGCGAAGAATATATTTAAATATACACGTACTGAAAAATCAATAAATAAATATCTGTGAAATTTATCAGTTTATGGCCGATAAATTTCACAGATATAAGCATTTAAAGTTTTTTATGGGAATAGAGAGCGGATGCTCTGTATTTCTCGCACAAAGCATGAGCTAGTATAGCATTCGTATGACACACGCACGGCTTGACGTCATAACGTGCCATATTGAGCTCCTGTCTAGCATGAAATGAAACATAATTTATTTATTTTTTGAATATTTTTTTCGTTGATGGGCTCTGTTTATGATCCTGTGTCCTAATTTTTTATTTTCATAAAAGTTTAGGACACAGGCTTGTTATGAGTGAGCAGTAATAATTAAACCTTAAAAAAATTGAAAACGTGCTTAAAGCGCAACCTAAACTTTATTATTCTTCAATTAATCCTGAAACTGAAGTTTTAACGAGTTATTTCAATTTAATCCTGCGCGCGATAAGCTCGGAAACATGTCTTACAAATTTGACGGTTTATTCATTAAAACTATCTTATAAATTAGGTATATAACATAGGCACTTTTTAAAAATTTACATTATTTTTGCGTTTTGCCTTCCTAGTTAGGTGCGATTCGTAAAACGAAATGGTGGTCATAATTTTAGTTTGTCTCATCATCATCATCATCATTTCAGCCATAGGACGTCCACTAGTTAGTTTGTCTATCATTTTGGAATGCCATAATGCCCACGCTTGGCAGGTGGCTTGGTGATCGCAGACTGTTCCACCATGCAAGTAGAAGAATGCTGCTGCCCATTCTCTGGTGGTGGTGCTGTAAATTTTACACGATTTCTTAATGTACCGTTTCATTTTTATTATCATCATCGTAATTTGAGCCATAGAATGTCCACTACTGGACATAGGTCTCCCCCATCGATCTCCAAAAGGACCGGTTGGAAGCGGCCTGCATCCAGCATTTCCTGCGGTCAATTTTATTACGTTTTAATAATAAAAAAATACATTATTTGCATAGCCATCTAGTTCTAAACTGTATTTATATTCCTATATCACTGGGAAGTGCATAAAACAAGCCCTTTTAGCCAAGAGTTTATTATGATTATTTAAGTCGAGGATAAAGTAGGTTTTATGCAGAAGTTATACACTCAGCTTTCCACTTTAATTACGAGGATATGAAACAGTGATATTGTAAGTAGTATGTCTTTAGTTAAAATTAGAACTGAGATTTGAACAATGTTTTATTCTTATTCAGCATTAACTTATGCTAAATATGAATAAAACCTTGCTAATTGTCTGGGTCTTTAAAAACTCTCTATCAACGATCTATACTTAGACTTTGATACTACACTGCGGATGAAATATATTACAAACAAAACATCTTTTAACAATTTTAAGGAGTATTTTTATGCACTAGTGCATAAAAAGCATACTTGTATACATACATAAAAACCAGTTTCTGTACCTCCTACCTCTTAAACCGGGCATAATGAAGAAAATTTCAAGCATAAAAAGTGAAAAAGAATTCAACGTAACAACGTTCAACAACGTTCCATTTGTATTCAACGTAATAAAATCGTAGTCAATATCTTTTAGACTCAGTCACAGTTAATAAAAATGTTAGTCTTATTGTTTTAATGCTTCTCTTTTATTGGGAATCTTTTATATGGTTGTTAGTAGTAAGTATTTTTTAGTTAAATGTCCACACTTAACTTAAACTACCAAAACTTTTAATAACTAGACGGTGTAATTTTTTTTATTTCACAGCCTTCTTTTTTATCAAGTTCGAAAGAAAATAAGTTCTGTTGTAGTTTTTCTTTACTTGTAAAGCTTTATCTAAGCTTTATCGTAGAATTGCCTTTCATTTGCCTATGTTTTTTAAAGCTTTTGTTTTTAGGGTTCCGTACCCAAAGAGCATTAACGGGACCCTTTTACTAAGTTAATGTAAAAACAGTAAAACGTACAAACGTCGAACTTGGCATGACCATAGTGCACACTCTAAAGTAAAATGATTAATAATGGCCAAGTGCGAGTCGGTGACAAATTTCTGTTCCAAGTTAAGCAACGTCGGGCGCGATTAGTACTTGGATGGGTGACCGCCTGGATGAGATGTTGTTTTTTTGCACATTTTTTTTACTTTAGTAATAAATAATATATTATTTTCATGGCGTAGTAACTGTATTAATTAATTGTACTTTAAAATTAAATTGTAATGGATAACTTTTATAATTTAATCGTATAAAAATTATAGCAGGTCTCATATTATTAATTCAACACCGTCTGAAAATATTCAGCTCAGCTTTTATTCAACGAAAACGTGTCAAATACGAAATACGTCTTCTAAATACGAAATCTAAAATTACTACTTACTCATCATAAATTAAAAATTAATATTAATTAAGTGATCTATCAAATGCTGTAATATTAATTCAGCTCGTTCTTTATGTTAAACGAACTTGTAGCTTGTACTTGTAAAACAAACTTTATTTCACGTGAACCTCTAGTTAAAAATACAATACGAATAAGAAATTTAACAAAATCGTTTTTGATAATTTTAAGTTCAATGGTCTCTTCAGTTTTCTACTAAAAATACATACCTGTTTCTTCCACTTAAAGTGAAAAGAAACAGCCCGGTAGAATGATGACGTATTTTGTTAAGGAAGACAATAAACAAGAAAAGAAAAAAGAAAGCATTTTAGCTTGATCATTTTCTCAATTAGTAGGTGCAAAATAATATGATGTAAAAAACAGCGAAGTGTGAGTCAGGCTCGCGCACTGAGGGTTCCGTACCACAACAATAATTGGTAACTACTTAAATACAAAAAAGTACTGTTTTAAACTATCACGGTTGTTCACTAAAGTTAAATGATTATTTACGGGATATTTACCGTGGTAAGGTTGTGGAAGGAGCTCCCGATATTTCGGCGCAGTTACATGCACCATGTTCACGGGAAGAGAGTCAGCTCGTGACCACGGCCATTGTAACATGGTCGAAACGTCGAGCGAAAGGTATCTATTTTTACCTATATTTAATAGTGCGCGATAAGTCCCGATAAATATGAAAACATGTGTTCAAATCGCGAAAGTTTAAAAATTACTACCATAATCATGGCAAGTAGGTAACATTACATATTGTGTAACAATTTCAACAAGCTATCTATTACGATTCAAAGATGTATATTGTAAAGTTAGGACAGACGGACGGACAGACAGACAGACAGCGTAGGCTAGGATTGATAGGGTTCCGTTTACATCCTTTGGTTAAGGAACCCTCAAAAAATTCGTTCATATTTTAAAAGACCTATCCAATTATACGAACAAGAGGGGGTGTTTTTTTTTTCATTGCGCCATTTTGTAGTTATGATGAGGTCATCCATTCAAGGACCATCCCTCAACTTTTCCTCAACCTCAACTTTGCGTCATTGGGTAAAAATACGAACCCGACTCGTTCACGCAGAGTCAAAAAAATAAATCCTGGCAGAAAAATTATGACGTCTAATTAAAGGACACCAGATGAAAAAACAGATTTTGTAGGTGATTTTTTTTATTGAGTTGGTTTAAAAATATTGCTCAATCGATTTTCTAATTAAATGTTTTAACATAGGTTACAACTTCATCCGGTAGTGTTTTTCAAAAAGAGATAGGTACGATTGCAGAAAATACACCTAACTAGCATTTAATTTTAAAACTATGTACGTCAGTTTTCATTATAACACAATTATAGTAATACTGAATTATATTATTTTTAAGGTTCCATACCAAAAAGTGTCAACTAAGCCTACGCTATCAGTCTGTCTGTCAGCCCTACCTTTTAAGGGCTGTATCTTTTGAACCGTAATAGATAGCCAGTTGTTTTTTTACAGAATATGGTAATGTTACGGCTGATTAGCTCAGAAATAATAATAACATAGATTTATACGGACTTAGTCTAAGTCAATTTAGGAAAAATGAAAAAAAAAAATAACTTAGTTTTTTATTGCACTGCGACACAGTAAAACAAACCTTGCTGTGTTGCACTGTAATGTGTAGTTACGCACTATCCTATCCTTGCAACAAAAACAACATATTTTTATGTTTTCTCTAGTGTAAACATGTATAAGCTTTAGAGCTCTAAAAAGCAAATACAAGAAATAATACATTAAATTAAGTTTTTGTATTTTGTGGTGGTACGAAACCTATACTGCGCGAGCCGACTCGCACTTGGCCGGAATATTTTACTTAGTTTGCTCTTTTTAGAATAACTTGATTTGACCCTAATAAATCTTAGTTTAGTATCATTGCACCTTTGTGACATCTAAGCCCACAAAATTTTACTACAACAAAAGCCGTACTTTTTGTTCTAAATTGAATTCCGTTAAGCTTTTAAAAAATGTTCACAAAATGTAATACCTATAAAAGATAAAAAGACCTTTGAAACATGAAAGTGAATCTAACCACGGCTCACCCAGAACGTTACAAGGGTCCCGCCTACGTCTTTTTGCCATCGAAAATGACGTAGAATAAAACACCTTATTTTGGTTTAGTTAAAAATATTAGTGTCATGGCTACTTATATTTTTTATCGTTTATTAGTCTACGTTTGACCACCATCTCGCCTGTTGATACGTACAGATGTAGTAAAATATAAAAGCACGCAGACTTAGAAGATACCAAGTCAATTTGGCCCAAAAAAATCGTTAGGGCTTAATCGTAATTGAATGTCTTCGAAAATTTAAGTGAGGGTGATAAGATTAGCACTAACGTCCCGCTTAGGGTGTATTATTGAACATTTCCCTCTGCCAGCCAACCCAAAGCAGCCGAGCTGAATGGCTTGAATTGCTGGCAAAACTGTTACACCACTATTTCTCCGACTTGGTATAGACCCTAATCGTTATAAATACTTTGTGGTGAAAGCCCATAATTTGTGGTGAAAGCCCATAAAGCAATGTAGCACATGCTCCATGGTCTCGTTTTCTCGTAGATAAACTTGGCACAGGGGATGATAATGTGTTCATTATAATTTTATATTTTTTATAAAGTTTTAATTAATACATGTAAACATGTAGAATAATACTTTTTTTAATAATATTTTTAATTTTATTTTTAACTTTATTTTTTATTTAATTGATTTGCTTAAATTTTAAGCTCAAAGTGACCAGTTAAGTCCGACCTTATCACTCAATTAGTACTTTTTATCAATTAAAATGTCATACAATCATTTAAATATAATTATCTGATTATCTTCTAAATGTACATAATCTATAGATCTAGGATGTAAATTGAATTTAAAGTTAATTTAATACCGGAGCATTTTTTTAGAGCTGTGATAATAAAATTAAAACTCATGTTTTTTTATTTTTTAAACGTATTAGCATTGCCACTCATGACTGTGTCAGTGTCACAATAATACCATACGTTGACAAAGATTCAACGATCTCTGGGTAAACTGGTTTATGTAGTAGGGTAAGAATCCAGGTGAGTTCATGAGTGTATAAGTAGGTATACTTAGTTTCTATGCTACATGCGTATTTCAGTCAGTCAACCATAGTACAATACTCTATCTGAATATGAAATTACTCAAGAGAACAAACAAACTAACCAACCAAATATTTCCCAGGACCAAGGAGGTGAATTTCTCGTTGCCAACGTTGCGGTCCTCTTCCCTGGGAGAGCTACGTGATGTAGTCAGTGTAAGCAGCCTGGGAAGTGATGTCTTGTGCCCGCCGGTGCCGACGCAGTTCCGTTCTAACTCCTTCAGTAAGTATATAATATTTACCTTTGTATCTGTGTTAGCTTACAAAGACGCAA
This sequence comes from Agriopis leucophaearia, assembly GCA_949125355.1. Taxonomy (NCBI): domain Eukaryota; kingdom Metazoa; phylum Arthropoda; class Insecta; order Lepidoptera; family Geometridae; genus Agriopis; species Agriopis leucophaearia. The sequence continues at coordinate 9,070,703 of OX421276.1, read as the reverse complement.
AACGACAACGTGGCTATAACAAGATGGCACTCTCGTCTCAATATTGTTTAAATACATTTGCAGTAATTATTTTAACATAAAAAGCGCAATAAAGAAATTTGAAATTTGAAAATTTGAAAGAAATTTGAATTTCAATTGGATAGCGTTCAGTTGTCGACTAAGGGCCGATTTCACCATCAAAGTGAACGCGATCAACGCAAAACTAAACTGGTATAAAGTGGCTTATTGAGTTCAAAACGTCAATTTGGGTTTCACCAACATAAACTGATCGCAGTTAAGTTTATGTTGGTGAAACCCAAATTGACGTTTTGAACTCAATAATCAGCCCTAAATAATACCGTGTACAGACTTAACGAACAAACTCTTACAGCGTGTGGACGTGAACGGAAGTGCGAACGAAGGATTTGCTCGCATATGTGCCCATGTTCGCCGAATGTCGGTACGTTACGAGCAAGAAGACGATTGGTTCTGTTTGTGGACACAACAACGATCGTGTGATTGTGGGATCTTGAGCGGCCAATAAACATATATCGAAGAAGGAATGTTTGTTTCGACGTTAGGGAACAGTCTGTCAGAAAATAGCAATAAGCATCATCAAAACATTACGTTGTTTGACAACGAATTCGGTTATACTGTATTGTTCATGCGTACCAGAAAAAGACAGAGTGCTACTTGATAAATGCTATCTAGTTTGGACCGGTTGTCTCTCTGATATTTCTGTATACTATTTTGATCTTTAACGGTATTATAATATAGGTAGTTCCGACCTCATATGGAGTACTGCCATCTTTGGAACGGAACACTGAAAATCAACTTGAACTTCTTGATGCATTACAGCAATGGTTCTTAATTTTTTTGTAGCCACGGACCACTTTCAATGTTTCAGTAACACTACGGACCCCTTGCGAAGAGAATTTTAAAATAAGAAAACAGTGTGACTTGACAATTACTTGATTTTTGGTTTTGTTTATTTAAATAACAGAACTGCATACTTCAAACGAATTCTAGTAAATAAACCTCGGGAATGTGGACCCCTAGCATCATGGACCCCACTTTAAGAAACCCTGCATTACAGAGTAGGGCTGACAGAATGGTGGACTATCCTAAACTCACCGAAAACCTAGAGCCACTCATGCGCAGAGATGCTGGGTCTCTCTATATCTTTAATAGCATTTACAACGGGGAGTGTTCTGATGAACTGTTCGTTCGATCCGATGCCAGCGTCGTAGTTTTATCATCGCATTAGCCGCCAGAAGTTATACAACCGTAGAACTACGTTCTGTACTGTAGAACTACTGTGGAATTTATAATTAATAATTATATTAAACATTTTAAACTTGTCAGATATGTCTATTGTCTAAGGGAGTTGTACGCAAACGCTACATCCAGATTTTCTCTCAATAAAATTCTTTTGGTTTTTTGCGTAACTAAAACTTACTTATCGCAATGATGGTAAATTAGGTCCAAGTTTATTTTTAAACGATTCGTTAGCCATTCTAAGAGCAAATCGACATAAAAGTCATTTAATACCATACAATAGCTGAGACGTGGCCCGCCCAAGACAAAGAGGGCAGCAGCTCCCAAGGGTCGTATTTCTTAGTAAAGTCACAGAATACATAGCAGCTACTGGCCCACGTCACAAAAACCATGACGTCATTATCAGAGAGAGAGAGAAACCGTAGGCGTTGGGAGTACATATTACTCGTATACATACGCTCACAGCGACTAACCACGCAAAGATGCAATCAGCATTAAAATAGTTGAAAAGTTTTCCCTACCCTTCGCAGAAATAAAAAGTTGAGAAAGGTAAACTATTTTGATTTCGATCAGACAAAGTTAAGAATAAAAAAGAATAAATTTCAGGCTTCTTAAAAAAATACTTTAATATGTTTCGCTTTAAACTACTACTTACTACTGGGATAAAGTGGTTTTATGGTGACAACTCAGCGCCTTTTCTCACAACTTTGACCTACCAAAAATTAATGACTGGTCAAGAACGTGTGGAGATAAGTATTTGGTAGGATTCCGTAGCCAAATATATGTATTATATGTAATTATCGTGGTCACAAATAGAGTACAGAAAGTGGTGGTTATAGAAAAATTCAAACGTACGAATCTTTGTGGACTTAGCCAAATTTTGGTAAGATCATTAAAATTTTACGAAAAATTCTATGGCCTTTAAGCTAAAACTCAAAAAGTTGTTGTCATGCAAATATGTTCGATTTTTTTTTTTTTTTTTTCATATGACCTATCAGCAAGGCAAGTTACAAATAGTTTAGAAATGCAGGGGGGAGGAACTTTTTACCACTTTGACATATTTCGCAAAGGCATATGATATATTTTTGACATATTAACTCACCAATTCAACGAACCCCATATGTGGAGGTAAAGCCAAAAACAAACTTTCATCCCCATTTTACACGTCTGATACATATGAAATGCCGATGAAAATAATCACCTCTAAAACGCAAAATTATATTTTTTTAACTTTTAAAACTGGGATCGAAGTATATTTTAACTGTAACTATGCATGTATGATGCACTCTTTTTTTAAATCGGTCAACAGTTGGCGACATACAGTGGAACATTGAACCATCCTTCTTATTTCGTCGGTTAATTAGCACTATTTCTATGCTTAGTCCTTTTTCTGAGGAAAAACGTGTAGAGTCGTCTTTTATTCTTTTAAAGAATGTGTCAGTTGTACCAATTTTGTCTATGTCGGTACGAGGCAAAGCTTGACGCTGCGTTGAAAACGCTTTGCCACTTGCCACTTTGAGGTTATGAGAACAGATTGGCGTATGTGTACGTATGTGAGTTTGTATATTATTCAACGGTAACCTATCGTTGATTTTTTAAACGTATTTTTGAATTTGCTCTAGTGTAAAAACGTTAAGTAATACGTACAAGCCTCAAACTAGGCATAATTAATTATAATAGACAATATAAAGTTAAGTTAAGTTATACTGGCCATGTGCGAGTAGGTGACAAATTTCTGTTCACCGAAATAAAACAACGTTCGGCGCGCTCGGTACATGGATGGGTGACCGCCTGGGAGTGATGCGTTTTCGTCTCTTTGCACTACTTTTTTGTACTTTAGTAATTAACAATTTATATGGTGGTACGAAACCCTCAGTGCCCGACTTGCACTTTGCCGGTTTATTATGTTTGAATATGAGCAAAATCACAAAAAAGAGGTCACAGTTCGAGGCGAAAAACTTTTTTAAGTATACTCACGACACGCTTTTTGCAAATGTCGTACTAGACCCCACTTCCTTGATTAATAACGCTATCTATTTGCAACAAAAGCTTCAAGCAACAAGTTAACTTACTTACGCAATACGCAGTTTTCTACGGAAGTGCGGTAACTTATTCCGGCTGTGACCGATTACGCTGAAACAACTGGCAACATTCCCATTACAGGAAAAGTTTCACAATGGATATGTAAGAGTATTGTTCACTTTCTGTACTGTCCTTTTAGGGTTCCCTACCCAAAATGTGTAAACGGGACCACTATATTACTAAGCCTACGCTGTCTGTATTTTTGTCTGATACTGGGTGACGAGACGAGCGAAGTCGCTCGCCTGATGGCTCTTCACGCTTGCCCATAACAGCACAACGCCATTCAGAATTCTGAACTTCCACAGTTCAAAACCCTGGATGGCAATGCACTGCGCTCGTCACCCCGAGATATAAGATGGGTGTGGTTCTTCCCCAGTCGGACCCCTGCAAAAGAGTCCTACCACAACACCAATACCAATACTTTAGTAATTAACAACTTATGTGGTGATATGGAACCCTCAGTGCGTGAGCCCAACTCGGACTTTCCCTTTTTTTTATATAAATTTGTGACAAATGAAAATTCTGGGTCATAATACTTTTCGCAGTTTGGAGTTTTGTTATTGTTGGAAAAGTTTGGATGCGCGAAATAGTTTTATTGCCATAGTCTCGAACATGGCCTACTAACACGAGTAAAATTTCGAGAAGAAAAAGTTCAGAAACGAAAACATTGGGAAGCGAAGTATACAGTTTGGAAAGAACAGCTAGAATAGGTCAAATATTAAAATTAAACATTTACGGATTTTAACGCGCGTTTATTTTAATTCCTGACTTGGTGACTCGTGACAAACGTTAGGAATTAAAATAATTTTAAAATACATTTGATAAAATCTGTTAAAAGTGTCAAATTTCAATGTATAATAATCAGTAAAATGCAAGAAATCTGGGACATTTTTTTTGCACACACACAGTCATCTGACCCCAAAATAAGCAAAGCTTATAATATGGCTGCCAGAGACTGATATACGTACATATATATATTTTAAAAATACATACTTAAATCAGACTTAAACAGATATGAAAACTCAGACACAGAACAAACACAAATGTTCATCACATAAATTTTTACCCTAGGTGTAAATCGAACCCACGCCCCCAAGCGCAGAAGGAAGATTCACTACAAGCGGAGCCACCGGGGAAGTCTATTAATACGCATACATCTAGAGAGCATAAAATACACGTTCATCATTAGTCCTTGCTTGTTCACTGCTGAATGTGGACTTCTAGTAATACACACCATTGAGCTCAGTCTTCAACCAGATGCGTCTAGTTTCTGTCGTATTTTTATGCAGATAATCACTGCACCTGGCAGTAAAGTGTCCTACACTATATTCTCGAGAGTGAACACTCTTCTAAATTGTCAAACTTATACTTTTCTATACATTTTTCTCCATGGACAAATCGTCCATGCGTTTGTGTGCTTATTTTAAAATATATATTTTTTCTCTTAGACGACGTAACATTAACAACATTTTTACAACTTAAATACCAGTGAGTAAATTTTTTTATTACATATATACGCTGTACCGAAAGTCAAACGAAGATAAATACTTACCTACGAGTATTACTCACTCGTTTTCACAGACCCGTAATCCTTCAGAATGGTTGGTCGGTTGCTCGTTCCGTTGAAATGATAAGCTTGACGCGTGTGTCATGTCCATTTGCCGAGGACTCGAATATTCGCCTTTCTGTGTGCTTCTCGAGTAGGATAATTTATATGAAACGAGTTGGACACGTGACCTTTCAGTGCAACGTGACTTATGATGTAATCACGGGCTGCTGGCTGTTAGGATCCTGTGATTGATCAAAATCGTATAAGCGTTGATATGTTGAGTTATTCCAAAATTTTAAGGCGTTATTTTAAATTCAAGATCTATTTACTACAGCAATTGATTTTTTTTATAAATCTTTCTATTCGATAGAATCAGAACGCAAAAATCCAGTTTTCGTTGCTTTTTTCGTCAAAAATGTGAGAGGACTCTTAAAAGTACCACCAATACCACCGCTGTGGTTCCTCATAATTTTTACCATCACCGGCAATTCAGCACTAATGTGTCAACCATTATCTATATAACAAAATCATTATCTATCTTACAAATACGAGTACATACCTCGAATCCTACTAGACATTTCCTAACTTTGTTTCATACCTAATAACATGAGGTGGAAAACACTGTACACCTAACAACCTCGCGAGGTCTTTCCATATCAACACACACGAAACGTCTCGTTTACATTTAGGAAACTGTGTTCACCGCATCCCACATAATACTATATCATATTTTACTTCCATGCTTTGAAGGTAATACTTTCTCCCTTGAGAATTTATAGAGTTTTGCTATATATATTTTTGAAAAGCAGTGTCCCTACCAAGATTTTTTTTCCTGTCTTCATGTTTGTGTGTTTTTTGTTTGTTTAGTAGGTCTATGTAAATACTTTAAAAAAAAACTAATATCTACAAAAATTTTAATTTGTTTTCTACTCTATAAGTTATGTGTAAAAATTAATTAAATATTGCCTCCAGTTATAAACTCTAAAGCTTCAAGTCTGTAGCAAAAGTTAGTTTAATCGATTTGATTTGTCTAGATCTATGTGTAGTAAATACTTGGAAAAAAAAACTAATACCGACAACATTTTTGATTTGTTTTCTACTATATAAGCTAAGTATGTAAAAGTTAATTAAATATTGTCTCCAGTTATAAACACGAACAGCTATAACACAGCTTCAAGTTTGTAGTAAAAAGTTAGTTTAATTGATTTACAAAAAATACGTTACGTGGGTAAACTTGTATTTTTTTACATTACAAATCAATTCCATACATTTTCAAAGGAAATTGTGTTCCATAAAGCGAGATTTTTCCACTTTTAGGCAACGCTTGTTACTACAGATCACCATAAGACTTATTATATTATATTAAAGTCGCATTTAGTGGAGCACAACCATGGTGCTTACACACAGTCGTGCGTTTCATTACTTCTATTTTTGAGGTTTTTTCATAATAGCTCGGGGAAAAAGTCTTTTCGTATTTTGTATGTATAAAGTTGTAGTAAAAATCTCATCGGTTGTACTGTTTGTATCTGGCTGGTTTTGATACCATTAAAAATATGACATTTTAAAAAAGGAATATAAAAAGTAAAAAGCAATTTCCCGCCATTTTTCAATTGTTTTTTTGTTCGATAAAATTAGTGAATCTAACGAAGAAATTCGATATATTGTGAAATTTTATTACAAAAAACTGAAAAATGCGACACAAGCCGCGAATAAAATTTGTGACGTTTATGGACCTAATGCAGTGTCATCAAGAGTAGCACAATGTTGGTTCAAGCGTTTTCAGTCCGGGAATTTTGATGTCAAAAATGCAGCTCGCTCTGGTCGCCCTGTTACAGATAAAGTCGATGCCATTTCTGAAAAAGTGGACCAAGATCGGCATATTAGTAGTTACGACGTAGCTGAAGACCTGGGGATCGACCACAAAACAGTTTTGACCCATTTGAAAAAAAAACTGGGTATACAAAAAACTCGATATTTGGGTGCCACACGAGCTCACTGAAAGAAACCAAATGAATCGTGTACTCATTTGCGATTCTCTATTGAAACGTAACGAAACCGAACCGTATTTGAAAAGATTGATCACTTGTGATGAAAAATGGATCACCTACGACAAGAATGTGCGCAAACGATCATGGTCAAAGCGCAGTGAAGCACCACAGACTGTAGCGAAACCCGGATTAACACGTAATAAGGTGATGCTGTGTGTATGGTGGGATTGGCAGGGCATCGTTCATTATGAGCTTTTACCGCCGGGCAAAACCATCGATTCGGATCTCTACTGCCAACAACAGATGAGACTCAAACAAGAAATTGAGAAAAAACGGCCGGAATTGATCAACAGAAAGAGTGTGGTCTTTCATCATGATAACGCCAGACCGCACACATCTTTGGCCACTCGGCAAAAATTTAGAGAGCTTGGTTGGGAAGTGTTAATGCATCAACCACATAGCCCTGACTTTGCACCCTCAGATTTCCACCTGTTTCGATCTCTTCAGAATTCTTTGGGTAGTGTTAGATTAACATCAAGAGAGGACTGTCAAAACTACTTGTTGCATTTTTTTGATCAGAAGTCCCAAAATTTCTACAGCAACGGGGTCATGTCACTACCTACAAAATGGCAACAAGTTATCGAACAACATGGCACATATATATTATAATTAAATGTAATTAAACTTGAAAAAAATATGTCTTGAATTTGTTTATAAAATACGAAGAAACTTTTTCCCCGACCTTATATTTTTCCAAAAGTACCTGTAAAGCTGTAATCTAAAATGTACCTTTACGGTTCCCTCCATAGTAATTCAATCTGTATATAAAGATATTGTAGACATCATTTGGTAAATAAGTACAGTGTAAACTCTAAAAACGTTTTTTTTTTATAAAGTCTAAATTATTTATTAACCGGAAAGCAGTGGGCCCCAAACTTCGCTCAGCCTGTTTCTTGGGGTCCGATGAGCAGGCAATTCCTATTCAGAGATATTGCATGCGCTTGCAATTTGACCGTACAGTAAACATTTATAATACCAAGGATGATCGTTCTTGATAATACTTAGCGAGGTATTTGGGAAATACAACAATATTCAGCTAAAAAGTACAATAGTTAATAACTAGAAATAATAAAAAAACAATTTTTTTTTTAAATTATAATTAAACTGAATCAAAGAAGTTATAAAATAAAAATATCTATAATTACAATGTCATGTTTGAACAATTAAATTATACGAATAAAGAAAATGAAAACAAATTCCATCAAATTAAATACCTACATTTTATTTACATAACACGGGAATTTCTCACGTAAGATTAAGCCGGTTACTCCGACTATAGTTTTAACTGCGTTCTTCGGTCTTTTGATCTTGTTGGTCTATAGTCGGAGTGAAATAGCTTAATCTTAAATGAGTAATTCCCGTGTAATATAAATAAAATGTGTGAAAATCACGTCAGTTTCCATAATAAAATTAAATACCTATTTAACTACATTTTGTTATAGACAATTAATCCAAGTTCAGCCGCATGGGAGACTGTGTCGTTTGTGTGTGTAGGAACACTCATCCAGGCTTGCTTCATTTACGACCGTATATATGTATCGTAATTTGAAAAGTATGTTTGTGCAAACTTGCATGAGTCAGTAGCTAAGGTCATAGACTTAAATCAGCTTCAGTTTCCTCGTAATTAAGATTGAGTAGCCATGCTTTCACCTTGGATCTGACTTTGTGGGTGGTTTCTCTTAGGTCTTGAAATTAGATCACCGAGTTGTATGCAAACCCATGGTTGTTTATGAATGGAGGAAGGCAACGTGCGATCACTGTCCTAACTGTTAGGAGGAAAGAAAATTGTGTGCTTTTTATTATAAATGTTATTTTGCCTCCTGGCAAATAGTATCTCACATCACATCATATACACATCAGCCAATTAACGTCTACTGTTGGACAAGGCCTCCCTCATAGAGAGGGGTGTTGCCATAATCCCCACGCTTGGCAGGCGGCTGGGGATCACAGTACGTTCACCGTGTACTATTAGGACGCTGCTGCCCATCCTCCGGTGGTTCTGGTCGTAGTTTTAGAACATTCCCGGGTCAGGAATAGTATCTCAGTGGGGTATAAACAGGGTTTTCCAAGCATTACTTTTATAACCGCCCATTGGGGTCACTCTACAATAATCATGTAGGTCATAGCATATAATGAAATTAAATCTAATCAAATATAAAAATCTTAAATTTAATTAATCTTAATATACTAGTTTGATAACGGTATAACTAAATAAGACAATTTATTTCTTCTAATTTTTGATTTGTTAATACATTTAAATAGTAAAGCAATTTAATATAATTTAATATTCTTTTCATATATTTTTCTCTGTACTATAAATTATTTTTAATATATTAGTTTTTTCAGTAGTTGGGATTAAAAGTATTTCTCTTTATACAAACTTTTTATGTTACTATAAATATACAATCTTTAGGATTTACTATTTAATTATTATAAATGGTCCAACAATTATAACATAATCTTAAACTATAGATAAAAAGCACATTTAAGTCGCTGGCTGTAAGGTAAGGGTAAAGTGCCCAAAAAAGCTGACAATTTTACATCATTTAACGGCCTGGCCTGGAATAGCTAGTCTTATTCTTTGGCCGAATCAAACCAGCTCTTTTGTTGACTTTTTCGAGGGTGGTAAAATATAATTGTCTTGAGTATTTTCTTTATCGATCATTAATGGTGCAAACCGAGCCGCGATTAATCGAATGAACTTGTGATTATTTTTCACTCGAGTGCTTCCGTCTAAAACCTCTTGCAATAAAAATCTAGCTCTGAAATGCCTTTTTACCCATTTACACTATACGATTCTTTCAATATATCGATTAAAATTACAGCCATCGCAATTTTAGTTTACATTAATAACACGTTGCTTAAGGGCTGTTAACTGTCAAAGCAGGCGTCTATATTTTAATTCTAAATAAACTCAGTAAGACGTTTTACATTATCCTTTATAATTGCATCCGTGCAATTGATTGTTGTGATGAGTCTAAATAAAATCTCAACGTTTACCGCAGCATGCTTTTTTTTAGGAACACTGCTTGCTTCGAGATAATCTGTAGCTAATGTTTTTAAATTGTAATATTTTTTTTCTTGTTTCCGCTCTGGCTTCAATAATTTGAAGATTGGAATAGTATCCACGAAACCCAAAACAAATAATTTGAACTCATCAATCAACTTAAACTTTTTCATAAGGCGTACAATTATTTTGCCATCAAACCTGAATAAGGAAAAATCAATAGTTTAACTAAAGAGTTTGATTAGTAATAATATATAAATACATAACATATTGAACATTTTATGTACGTACGCGAAACAGTTATGAGCAACCAAAATAACTTGGCCAGTGTGATTGCGTAAAAACTTCAAAAAGTTTGACAGTCCATCTCTTGGTCTTACTGCATTTACTTCTTCTCCATTATGGAAAAGTTTCCTTTCATTTCCTACTTCTATTATTTTTAATTCATTTATTCTACTAGTTATTGGTGTAATATTTTTATCCGGAATAATATATTCATTAAATATATCACCATTACACCTAGCTGAAATCTAAAGAATGAAATTAACAATATATATGTTTTACAGAATATACATATAAACAAAAAGTGGATAAAAAAATACAATAATTTTACCTGAAATATTTCACTGTCTTGTCCCATATCTGTCGTATCCAGATCAAATATCACAATAACAGCATCTTCGTAAGATCGTTGAGGTATATTATCTGTAAAATAATAATTATTTATTGATGTAGAATATAACGAACGTGTAAAGTATTTCTGAATATCCGAATAAGGAATGTTGTTTACCATTGTTTCCAACATCAGTACTTCCGATCAAATTTCCAGTATTTTCACCTTGTGATGTCATGCTTGTGATGTCTCCAATCCACTCAATTGTTTGAAAGCTTACATCCGAAAACAAACAAATCGACTGTTAATATTTTAAATATAAATTCTATAATGTTTTTACTACTTCACCATTACTTCCCTTCGACATTTTATGTACAAAACCATTTTTTGTTAGCCTTTTTGCGATTTTGGATGACAATGTAAAACAGAAAAGGTATGATTCTCATGATTTGTTACAGTTGGTGTGTTCTTTCTCATAAATATAAGAATTAAAAAAGCTTAAAAATGCAATTTTTACACTTTTGTAATGTTTTAAGCAATCAAGGTTGTTCAATACACACGCACACTTCTCGGGAAGTCAACCTGTGAACATGGTGCATGTAACTGCCACGAAATATCGGGAGCTAAATTCAAAACCTTACCATGCTAAATATCCCGTAAACAACCATATAACTGTTTTTTTTTTTGTTATTTGTCTATGTCAGGCATCTAATAATAATAATGAACAAACTATTACCTTCAATATTAAAAAAATAACAATCATATTGCAAACTTACCAATAATTTGTTACTCGTATGCACTATGCAAAAAGACTGATGCTGATACTGCAGACTGGCAGTATTTAAATGCAATATTATCAATAACATAACTGGACAAGAACGTACACATGTCTTATGGTAGGGTTCCGTACACATGTTACCAAACGAAAATCTCAATTCACACCTCTCCAATTTAATCACCACATACCTATTGCCTACTTTTAATGATGCAGGTGCTTGGACAGAAAACTCCCAGGAAAACATTATTGTGAAGATAGTTTTATATAGGATCAATGAACTTTAAATTGTTAGATCTTAAGTATTTTGCAGTTTTCTCTCAATAACTTTAAAAAAAAATCACTGTGCTCAAAGTAAATTGTCAGAAGAGTTTGAATATATGATCTCAACGTGGATATAGGTAGTTATTAGTTTCATTTTGTAAGCCACATGACGGGACATATTTTACAAAATACACCTGGCTAAAAAGGTTTGTGTGAATCCATACCTTCCTAAAGTCCTTTTCAACAATATCCCGACATACAATATGCGCTGCCTGAATGGGGTTCCCCGGTAGTTGCAATCTGGGTGTCTTAAAATCACGAGTGAATCGGTTTCTTATCTTTCTTCGTTAGAATCCATAAGTAAATATTTTTTCCCATTGAAATTGAGAATCAAATTTCATGTACACGTAGAAGTTTTGATGCTGTTACATTCTTGGACAGACGGTAGGACATAACAATATTTTATGGGTTCCTTATTGTACCACGGAATCCTAAATTTGAGTCAGGACGTTATTTGCACCGAATGTTTTGGTGACAAAGTGCATATAGCTAGAGTTTATGTCACGCTTAGATATCTATAAATAACTACCTACTTATTGTCCTTGTTGAAGGTTAACTATATGTATACATTGTATTGTTCGTAAGTTTTCGTTGAACAAAAAAAATATATACAAACATGCATACAAATATTACTTGTTCCAGTAGAATCACAGACCTCTCTTCGCTCGGTATTATTACTATATATTATTATATATATTGTCAATCAATCAGAAACCTTCATTTATGCTAAATTAGCACTACTTGCTTTGCTTTAGTCCTTGATTCTGAAGTTGGGACCAGCTTGTAACAGAATTAATCTGTTGTTGTCTGTGTATCTTTTGTTTCTGTCATAAATAAGTAATTTTTCTTTTTTTTCTTTGTTATTTAGCACGTGTATGACCGGCCTCAAGTTGGATCAATGCACAAGCCAGTAGCAAGCCGCATAATTCAGTACCGTCGTCAGACTTTATTACAAACAAGTATACATCAAAACTTTTATAAAACCCCGTACTGCTGATAGTACTAGCTGATAATCTTTAAATATTTTAACCGGTTTTCATGAATCATCGCTAAGAACACTCTCGATCAAATCAACTTTCAAACAATACAAAACAAACTAAATTAAAATTGGTTCAGCCATTTAGAAGCTATGATGCCACAGGTTCACAGATGCGCAAATGCACAGATACACAGCCAAACAGATACACAGATACTAAAGTTAAACTTATAAAACCCTTATTTTTGACTCGGGGTTTAAAAAATGGGGTTTGTAAACTGTTAAAAATCTTTGAAATCAATTGGTTAGTTAAACTACCACTAAATTGCTCTCGTTACGTAATATTAGTACAAAAACTTGGCTCGCTGGATTTTTATACATCTTGACGTACTGATGGGGTCTATATTGATAAATCTATTTACATCCTACATCCATGGTGAAACCATACCTTCACGACAATTTTATTACTCGCCCAAGTTTATGAATGATTCGAAAAAAGAATAAAGATCTTCGCGGGCTTCCTTAAGCGGGCTATTTCTGAAGAAAAATGGGTAAAGGAGAATAACCCTGAGTTCATAAAAACAGTCTGAGGAAAAACGTTTCCACTCCTTTCCTTGATAATGAATGTCTTTGATGAAAGTGCCATTTCAGAAGTTTTGTGTATAATCATCGATATATGGTGCAAGATGAGATATTGGGGCGTATCCTCGTGTACTAACTACTGCGTAAAAGAGGAATAACACATAATTAGTTTATTTTTTACGAGTTAATTTAATCGAGTAGTAAAATATAATTGATTTTCCTTCTTTGTGAGTAGGTACCTAATAATGTCAAATAAAAAATTAATATACTCTTAAATAAAATATGATGTGCACAATTAGCTCATCTTTTGTTTACGAATTTAATCGACTAGTAAAATATAATCGATTATCCATCTTGTGATTGTTATTTTTTGTGAGGAAATGTGCAACATTATATCGAATACAATTTTTTTATAACTAAAGGATGTGTTTATGGAGGACATCATACGAATCATACAGTATAAAAAATTAAACGGCAACTCACTGAACAAATGAAAAAGCGTTAAAAGTTCTCAGCGAAATATAAAAATACACATCGGATTAATTTCGACGACGACATGTATCTACAAATTATAAAAGATATTTTTTTTAAAGTATTTTTGTATTTGCTCTATAATGTAATAACGGTAATACGTACAAGCGTCAATTTGGTCATGATTTTCTAGAGTAAAACAAAAAATAATGGCCAAAATCGAGTCCGTGGTAAATTTCTGCTCACCGCCAAGTTAAGCAATTTCAGGCGCAGTCGGAACTTGGATTGGTGACCGCCTGGGCGTGACGTTGTCTTTTTGCACATTACATTTTATTTTATGGTCGTGCAGTGTGTGAGCCTGACTCGCACATGGCCGGTTTTTTTTCATTTTATTTCTGAATGCAATCTTTCTCTTTTGTTGGGGTGGGTATATTCTGTAATTATTTAAGTAGGTGTTTGTCATATATTTATGTATATGACTGTACTGCATAACCCATAACCCATGATGTACTTTATACAGGTTGAGACAATAAATTTTAACCGACTTCAAAAAGGAGGAAGGTTCTCAATCCAAGTTCACGTGCTATCACAAACGCCAGTTTGATTGTGACTGAAGTCGATTAGGCCCGAAAGCCTAATTTGTGCGGTCCACGTCAAAAAGTTTTGTCCCATATCTTCCCCCTATTTACTTACATCAATGTTTTGCTCATATTTTTTGAAAAGTATAGCTGTAAAGTAAAATGTACCTTTGCGGTTCCCGCCATAATTATGAAATATGTTGTAGACATAATTTAGTAAATAAGTATTTGAATTAATTCAAAAAATTGGTAGAAAAGCGCAAATCTGTGTTACCTTATTCACATCTAAAACATTCGATTATAATATGACACCATTTTTATAATTTTAAGCTAACCATGGAAGTAGACAACCTTAAAGTAGAATGACCAAAATTGCTAAGAATCGGAAAAGTCCTTAAAGTTAGCTTATGTATTTTTTCTTACGAATCGTCCCATTTTCATAAAATATTTTATAATTATGCATATAAATTAAAAATAATAAGTAATATATACATTTCTGATGTAATTATTATATTTATTTTTTGAAAATTTTGAATATTACCTACACCTTTTGTCTTGGGTTTCTCAAGAAAGTTAATCATATTGAAATTAGTATTGCTGATTACTTATCAAGTTTCATCAAAATTGGGTAGTTAAAAAAAACTATTTAGTACATTTTTGTATACGAAAAGTAGGTAAAAATAGAAAAGACCCAACCTTTCCCGTCTTGATGTATTGTAGAGCAAGAATTGAAAAAAGTCGAAAAGAAAAAAGAAGAAAGAAAAAAGAAAAAAGTGGTATTTTTTTCAATCAAACAATACAATTCTTACTAAATATTACGATTCAAAGAGAAACTCTTGCAACGAAATCCAGTTTACCTTTTCGCCAGAATTTGAGAAGCTTTCAGTGCAGAGAAAATGTCATAAAATTGAAGTCTCAGGGGTTTTTTATCCTAGAAGGTATGCGAAAAAGCACTCATGCATGTTGGCTCTTACAAAACCTGAAAATTGGCAGCTGAAAGTTCTTCTATGCAGTGCTGTTCAATGCTCATTTATTTAAGGGTTTTTAAAATTGAAGTTATTTTTAACTAGCTAAATATTTGCGGCTTCTAAAACGGCATATATTATGAGGAAAAAGTGTGCCAATTTCATGTTTCTAAACGCAGTCGTCTACGCTTTGCTTTGTCTGACAGTGTATGCATTTAATGTACGTTTTTTATTACGTTTTACTCTTCGCTTTGTGAATCTATTATCGGTTACTGCATTACCATATGGGGAGGCGCTGCTGTCACGTTATGCTGGGACATGAACGAGCTCAACGCGCGGTTCTTAAAACCATGCTCAAAAAGCCCTTCCGATACCCCACAAAAACACTGTATGCTGATGCTAAATGTTTAAATGTCCGTCAACTATTTATCCTCCGTGTTTTTACTAAGCACCACTCTAAAGTACTAATCTCTCCGGACTACCTCGAGAAACTAAGAAATCGCACTTTCAGAACTCCCCGTCCCTTTGTTCGTACCAAATTTGCTCAAAAACTTCCTGACTTCCTGATACCATATATTTACAACAAAACTGTTAAAACCCTAAATGTTAAATACTTTTCGGTTAACCAGGCCAAGCGCATTGTTTAAAACTGTCTTCTATCCTTATCTTATGATGATCCTGAAAACTTTCTTAAAGTGTTTATTTTTTGTTATTTGTGTGCTCTTGTCATATTTTCGTAACGTCAAATATATTATTTTTGTTAATTTGTTTTAAGGCCCACACGAGACAGGCTTTGTCCTAGTGTGGGGACCAATAGTAAAATATTATTTTAACGTGTTACTTTTCAAGCAATAAAAAAAATCTTTAAATATCTTTAATCTTTATTAAGTGGATGATGTGTACAAGTTGTTCTCCAGGGTGGCACCGGCGGTACCACGCTGAATAGCAACTTCAGTAATTTAATAAATCTATCCTTTTGGGTATCTATATCTTGGTTTCATTTTCTTATTACCATATTAGTTAAGTAGAAGCTAAGGGACAGTATAACGGTACATTGGCTTTATTTCAATGCTTATACGACAAATAAATAATTTGATTCGGTTTGATGGGTTGATTGAGCCAGAAATACGCCAGTATTTTGGTCACAGTTCGCATTAACCAGACACACTGAAAGATTTTCGAAACTAAGGTGAGCTCCCGATCTCCAACGGCCCAATATCTGGAAGTCAAATGTGTAACCACTGCAGAGGTTAACATATTTACGAGTACGCTGCTTGTGCTGCTCTGCCGAATTGGTCACCGTACTAGCCCTACCTTGTATCTTTCCAGGGAAAACGCGTTGGCCATCAGGCCTCTTTTCATCATCAAGATTTTTCAGCGCAAGACTGCTCGGTTATCTTATATTTGTTGTGATATGATTGGATGAGGGTCTTACGCATAAGAATGCAAATAACCACTACAAAGAACTCAAAAGTGGTCTACTAGAAGAACTAGAAGAGGTCAGTTTCAACTTTTGTGCCAATTTGCAACAAAGCGCAAAGGTATTAAATTGCATTTTTACTAAGGGGTTGTTTTATTACTCGTACTTCAGTTTATATCCTTCTGCCTTCAGTTTACAAAGCAAAGTGCCACAGTAATGAAAGTTTAAGTCTCAATATAAATCTTGTTAGTGCTCCCACTTTTTTAAAATTAGATAAATAAGACTTAGGAAGTGGTTCCTCTATCCTCGTAGGGGATATTTCTTTTAATCTGAAAAGCTCGGACGCGATTTGTTTTAGACTGATTGGCGTAAACTCAGTAGTCCGACTTCCAGTGGGTTTTTTTTTTCAATGTTCAATAATTTGATAAGCTTTTACACGCGGTTTTGTCGGAATGGATCGGACTGATGGCCATGCCATAAAGTTTTGACTCAATTAGATAAAGGATGTGCGAACCCGTAGAAGTCGAACAGACAGACGAATATTATTTTGATTTACAGGGATACATGGAGCCGTGATACTAAACGGCAAGGAGGGACTCATCATTATGAATAACTTTTACTATGAGATAACTCCCAAATATTATAACAGTCCCATACAGATCGTTAAGTGAGAATGAAACGAAGTGTAATAATAATTATTGTGTAATTTAACTTAATTTTTGGTTGTATTTTAACGTTTTGATAATTGTATTGATGTACACAGTATAGGTAGACTCTAATGAATGTATAAATATTAGTATGATTACTTAAATAATGTTTAGATACATAAATTATGATTTTCCCACTTTGACGAAAAAATATGAAGCTCATAAAATATCCTTGGTATTCCAATTGCGTGATAGCCTTGACGCGCCGGGAAGTTAAAGTAGGAGTACACTGAGTTTTAGGTTTGAATAATAAAGCTAATTTATAAAAAACAAAATTACTTCAAGACTATACCTACATTTACAAACTTAAACTAACAAGTTTTTAGGGTTCCGTATCCAAAGGGCAAAACGGGACCCTATTACTAAGGCTCCGCTGTCCATCTGTCACTCTGTCCGTCCGTCTGTCACCAGGCTGTATCTCATGAACCGTGATAGTTAGGCAGTTGAAATTTTCACAGATGATGTATTTCTGTTGCCGCTTAACAGCAAATACTAAAAAACAGAATAAAATTAAATATTTAAGGGGGCTCCCATACAGCAAACGTGTTTTTTGTTGTTGCTATTTTTATAGATAATGGTACGGAACCCTTCGTGTGTGAGTCCGACTCGCACTTGGCCGGTTATTTATGGAAACTATGTTTTTTAAACCAAGCCTTTATGAAATTAGTAATCGGAATGGTGTGCTGATCAAAATGAGTCCAAACTCTGACACCGAGACAGGTAAATTAAAGCTTGTAAATAATCGAATAATGTCAGTTAAAACAGAGATTAAAATTCCTCATCAAAACTTCTAGGCTCGGTTTCTTCTAGGCAAGCCTGCTCCGTTCTAGACCACATCATCTCTTAACAAAGGGCGAAGTGGCGATCAAACGCAAGCCAAGCAAACGGTATTATACAATAATTAATGTATAAAAAACATACAGACACATTAACTCTTACCCATCTTTTACCCCAAATGCATATTCATACCTTCTCTGTACCATCGTGGATACAAATGATGATTCACTTTAGACTAAAAATTCACGTCTCACTTCGTGTCCTGCTGTAGAAGATATTGAGGCCCGGTGGCCTTAGTGTGCATCCAGCTTTACTGATCAATATCTAAAGACAAATTAAGGCCCTTTATCACAGCTCTGCTGGCATTTGATTATCTGCAAAGCAATCACGATTCGGAAGGTTAGGACGATAAGTCATACTAGACGAGAGCAGAGTTTAAGAATAGAAAGCGGTCAAGTGCGTGTCGGACTTCACCACCACACAATATATATTTTGTTATTATATATGCCAATAATTAACATACACTAATCAGTGATTAGAAACAGTAAAATAAGTATAAATTGTTTTTTTTTTTAACCCAAAACCGATAAAAGATCTGACAAATTTGAAACGGCTGAAAAGATTGAAACACTATTGTTCAATTAAGCTTTCAAACACACAAAAAAAAAAAAAAAACGATTCAGTTGTTTGGGAACTATGATGTCACAGACAGACACACAAATACACACGTTATATTTATAACACCATCTTTTTGCGTCGTAGATTAATTACAGGGTACAACGAAAAAGAGCGCATATTAATAATGCAGTATAAACTTTGAAATTATGAATAAAGGCGCGCTGCTTTTAAGTCATGCGTTTTAACGCGAAAATTCCAAATTTTTCAATTCCAAAGCCATTACTTAATAATTTTTTATACTTTCTTACTCAGTGATTTTTTATCTCCGATAATGTGTGAAAGAAAAGGCTGTGGCGTTGAGCGCAGCCTAGGCACTTGTCCGCATTGTAAACTTTGACGGGTAAGATCGCATAATTATCTACATTTAGCTACCTACTTGCCTGATGGTTAGCTATGGTGTAGCCGAGGATTGAGCACGTCAATCTACACAGATACGTACTTCCCCAGATTAGATACATTATAATCTATGGCTATTTATCACAGCTTGGCCATTAGTTACCCTCTTAGTTAATACCCTATTGGCGTGGGTTGCACCATCTTACTTTACCAACAACAAACAAAATTTCAGTTAAAGTACCGGTTAGGCAAAAAAATTGTTGCACCTGACAATTGTTAATTAACGTCATAACTTTAACTGTTAACCGTAACTGCCCACGCTTCTCTGGTTAAGTGTTATTGTTTTTGCTAAATATTTATCAATGCATAAATTATAATTGCAGCTATGTATCTGGGGTAAAAATGTCTCATTTGAATTGCATCCCTGGTAACTTTAACTATGCTAGTGAATACGCTGGTGCAACGCATTTCACATTAACTGCTAAAGTCAGCGTTACTGTTATCATCAAATTTGTCATAAACCTTTACTTTAACTAGTATTATGATGCAACCACGCCTTAGTTTAATCTCTTGATGCATTACAGCGTAGAGCTGTCGGAATTGCTGACGATCCCAAGCTCACCGAGTACCTAGAGCCTTTCAGTATGTGCAGGGACGTTGGGTCTCTTTGTATCTTTTATCGCATTTACAACGGATAGTGTTTTTATCATCGCACTAGCCACCACAGTCTGAAAGCTCATCCACATATCATCCACATATAGGTTTGTGGAAATCGCATACTGTGCGTTTTACTCGATCTTTTTTGCCTCTCACTTGCAATATATGAAATGAGCTGCCTCTTGCGGCATTTCCGAGTAACTATAATATGAGGTTCTTGAAAAGGTCTGTTAATAGAGTCTTCAAAGGTTGGCAACCTATACGGAATTCAAACTGTTCGATGAGTATGTTCCAGGCAGGTAGATGCCTACTTTTATGGTAAGGTGAACGTCTTTTCACTTTTTGAAATGAATTATTTTCTACTATGACAACGTTCTATCAAATTTAGTTGTACTAGAAAAAGTTATAGTGCAATCGAACTTATATGCCTGAAAACTACCCCACGCACAAAATAAACCTTTAGAGCAACGAAGTCTGCAATTTAAACTTAGCAAAAATGCAAGCTTATTATAAAAAAATTCACCTGTATTCACGTCGCACTTCTGCGCCTAGAGATATATCGAACACTTTACTAACCCATCAGTTTTTGTTTTCCGGTAACTAGAGACGGCAAGCAATTATTCAGCCCATGTCAGCGACCACCGCACCCTTTATACTAGCGGGCAACCTGTAAATAATAAATTGAAATTAATTATGCAGAAATTTCTTGAAAGATGATAACTTTTGAGGAGGGCAACGTAAGAGTTTGAATGTGGAAGACTTACAATTAACCGACTTGCCAAGGAGTACCGAATTACGAAGGAGGAACTTTTGAAGTAATGGTTTGGTAATTAAACGAAAGGCATTTAGTATTGTTGTGTGTTTATTTATACTTATATACTATCACAAAAATATATTTATATGAAATCAATATTCATTTAATGAGTGTTTCATTTATTTATTTGATATACGTATAAATTTATATGTATATTTTGGTGACAGTTTTATTTTACAACAAACTTAACATACACCACCGTCAATACTCAAATATCTGCCTACTCATCAGAAGGTTATCAGGAAGAAATAGCTTTTAGCGATATACCACCTTTTGTAACTCTGTTTAATGTATTCTTTTTGTAATGTCTTTTCTGTGGTGTCAATAAAAAGTTGGTGTATTGCATTACAATTGTGTTTTTTTTTTTTATAATCATAATCATTTTATTGGTAACATCAATTACAGGTCATTTGTATTATATTAAACTAGGAAGTATAGTAAAAAAAAAAAAAAAATTATACCTATTATATCTTCTGTGGAACTACTCACAATAACCTAGTACTAAGATAGTAAGAAAAGAATGTACATATTATATTCACCAATAAGGAAAAATAATAATCAAATACTAATGTCAAAAAATAAAATAATACAACAAGAGAGAATAAATGAATTAACATGTCAAAAACAATAAAATGATGATAAAGTATTACCATACAATTAATGTAATTATAATTTAATTTTAATAAATTCGTTACAGCTGTAGAATTACTAGTATAAGTACGCGTTTTACCACTCCCCTTTGTATATGCGATAAAATATACAGAAAGACCCAACGTCTCTGCGCATGTTGAGCAGCTCTAGGTGTTTGGTAAGCTTGGGATCTGACATGGAGTCTGACAGCTCTACGCTGTAATGCACCATTAGGTTAAACTAACTAAGGCTTGAATTAACTAAGCAGCTTACCATCAGTCAAATTATTTGCCTGTTGGTAAGCTGCGATGAGGTTGAAGATGCAGCAAGCAGACTAAAAAGATATACTTATTTACTGTGAGTTTGAAGAGAACAAGATTTTATTTCTTCGAAAACAAAAAAGCCAA
Source organism: Agriopis leucophaearia (assembly GCA_949125355.1). Lineage (NCBI taxonomy): Eukaryota > Metazoa > Arthropoda > Insecta > Lepidoptera > Geometridae > Agriopis > Agriopis leucophaearia. Next base: position 9,049,050 of record OX421276.1, on the reverse strand, counting down.
CAGATTGTTCCTTTCATTGGCTGTACGTTAAATTAACGTAGAATCAAAACATTTTGTACATATCCAAAGGAAATCCGCAATGTATGTGGTAGTAAGTCAACTTTCTACTTGTCCTATAGTAGAAGGGGGATGCTAGAATAGGTAGTATATATATAGGGTAAGCTTGAAAGCACATTTTTCTGAATGAATCCTATACAATTTTTACAGACTAGCTACCTTATAGCGGTGTTCCAGACTAAGAAGTTTCTTAGATAAACTTCATATCGCCTATAAGTCGAAAAGCACGCCGCTACTCTGCTAATTCAAGAGCTTTGAGCTGGTATTGCCTGAGCTGTTCCAAAGACGGCAGCAATATTCCACACACAACCGGATGTACATATGCAGTTTGACGCTTATATGTATTTAGAAACTATTTTTCATGTGGGAGAATTCTCAAGTTGTATCATGCAAACGAGGCTGATACCATGAAGATCCTCCAACTCCTAATGTTGCATGTGAAATTTATACTGAAAAGTATATCTTGAAACGCGTATACGGCAGCATAAATCAAAATCAGGCTTCGGTTCCTGAATAATAAAGCAGCGCGATGTTGGGACATTTATGTCATTTTGGGCATGCGAGGATGGTTTTGTAGCTGTATTGATTTACCTCGCCTAAGTGATGATGCGTTCTACGATGAACACGCTTGCCTAGAAGAAACAGATTTATTCGTAACTTGAAGACACTCAGTTAGTAACTACAATGCGACATAAAAAAGTAGAAATGGAACTAACGTTGTTTACTTTGGCAGATAACTTAAGACAAAAATCCAAAAATATTTATAATGCGTTGGTATTGTGTGTTTTAAATACTTAAAATAAATAATCTATCGGATTTTGTACTGAACGCAGTGTTCAATGTACCTCACAAGCTGTTTTAGTGTGGTATATAATAGTTATAGTGGTGTTCTTATTATTTTCTACTCTTTTATGTCGCACTGTATCATATCTGATCTTTGCTATAAATCTTAGGTAAGATGATCGAAGATGCAGACAAATTTTTAACGATTGCCTCCGAACAGTCAAATCTTGCCCTCATGATCACCATAGTGAAGGTTGAGAGATTGGTGGGTTGGATAATATTTTGAACGTAACATATATGCCGCTAATAAAATAAAAAAGGTCTATACCGAAACAGGCTCCACGCTGCTGCATAAGAAAGAATTAAAACCTAAAAATAAATTAAACTAATATTTAAAAAAATAACACTGGTCATGGATACAAAATCTAACGATATTTCACATATCAAAACTGGTCAAGCCGTTTAGGCTAATATAGAAACTTTAATGACATATTACGCCCGATAAACATTACTCTCCTTTTTGGACATTCGGGTAAAAAACACGAATTTAAAGCCAAGAAAGGAAAAAAAAGAGGCCTTAATCACAGCCTAAATGCTAGGAACATTTTCATGCAATGCGCCCAGCTTTCAGGCCAATAGTTATAGGTCAAAGATTTTGGTAACCAGTTTCTTCAATCAAACATATGGCCAGCACAGATGTCTATTTACGATCCCTATTCAAATTTATTTATTTATTTTAACATACAATTAGGTGGGCAGTTACAGGGGACCCCAATTCACCCACCCATGGATATAATCATACAGTTTTTAATAATATTTAACTACCTTAACTTTACAAAATTAAACTTTAAAAAGAAAGAGAAAAAAAAAACACATAATAAAAAATAAAATTAAAACAAACAAAATATAAAAAATCAATCAAAAATAAATACTATATTACATTTACAGCTTTTATTTCAGAGGTTTCTGGTTTCGTTCCTTAATATTATTATAAAAATCCCTTGTCACTCTGTGAACCTCTGCCTCCGTACACTGAAACAAATCTAGTTCCATGGTCTGGGCCAGCAGGGCATTGAGCATGTTCAGCGCTCTAAATTATCATAATCATTTCAGCCTTTCGTGTTCACACTGCTGCCACGCAGGCCTTTTCGCAGAAAGAGGAGGGAGAGAGAGAGGATGTGCCATAATTTACCATGCTGGCCCGGTATTTATGTTGGTCAATGACATATTATGTCTTGGAACTTTTTAAGTTCTTGAACATAGTATAGGGGAACATAGGGTTCCTGTAGGTACCCTCACGATGTTTTCCTTTACCGTTTAGAGCGATGTTATCGAACCTGCTCATCATTTATTTAGTTACTAAATAAATCATTAGTACAGGGCAGAGCAAATTAGCTATTCAAATATGTTTTTGAATTTGTAATAAAAACCATCCAGACAATTTAATAACGATTTGAAAATGTCCCTACATGGTATTATTTTTAATTTAACGTTGGAATTAAATATTCTCTATAGCAAACTCGAAAATCACTAGCAAAGCCGTTGGCGTCGTTGGTAGGCAAATAAAACCACATCAGTGGAATGTTTGTTATGTATGTAGAGTGCTCTGAATATTAAATTAGCATAATTAACGTATCTTCCTTCACATGAGAAAACGTTGCCTGCTGATGGTTTTACCCGTCTACCCAACAAGGAGGGAAATATTTTTGCGCTGGCTAAACGTTTGGTAGAGGCGACTGGTAACCGGAATCTTGGCGCTTACTTTGAACAATAACTAATCACAGACTTAATGCTGGCATTTCATGGCAATGATGACAGCATTTAGTATCATTTCTTTTTCATCTGTGTTGGCTTTTTGATTTGTATTTTTACCCGACTGTCAACGAAAGAGGGTATTATTTTTCGAGTGTATATTTGTTTGATTTTTTAGGATCTTATATTATACGTCTAACCGGCTTGATTTTTTGTAAAGTATTTGAAATATGGCCAGCCAATGTGGCTTGGCTAAGTTCACAGAGCTTTATTCGTTCGATTTTTCTATGACCACCAATTTCTGAACTATGACTACAATTATATGGCTTTGGTTACGGAATTCTACCATATGCGTGTCTCCACACGCTCTTGGCCAGTTAATATTTAAATTTGGATGTTTTTAAATTGCAATAGCCTAATGTAGCATCCTTGGTATACACTGGTTCTCCATGGCGAGAATTTGAGGATAGTCAAATGTGGTTTGTTAAGGGCATATTATCGCTTAATCCGTTATAAGTGTTTAATTTGTATTGATTGACCCGTTTTAAAAGTAAGTATAGATGACACGGTTTCGAGGTTGTTTTGTGGCCGGATTTATAATTAAGAATACGGGGATGGGCTTAAATAAGTAATTGAATTTGCCCACGGACTACTAAATTCGGTAAACATTTCCTGACCTGAGTAGGTGGTAAAATACATAGCATGAACATTACGGACGGAACCGTTTTCAATCAGTTGTGGTCACTGTCACTGATAGTTTGTTAGTGGGCTATGTTGGGAGTGTGGTCCGTGTTTAGTTTTAGAAGGGATTTCGTTATTTTGTGTGAGATTTTTATTGAGTTAATGCATTATTCTAATTGATTATTTAACTATAGTCTTTTTTTCCGTATCCATGATTGACTAATCATTGGTTTAGTTCTCATATCAGTAAAACAAGGCAGATATTGTAAAGTAGTGAGGCGGGTGCGATCGCATCTGGCCTAAATCAGGCTTGATGTATTCAATCGAACTCACCCAGCAGACATTTGTGCATGTGGATTATTACTACTATTAGTAGAGTTAGTTCATTGGTGTCGCTATAAGTTTCTTAGTATGCGTAAATAATGAGTTTGCCGTACTTACAGATACTGCGGTAAGCTTTTTATGTATGTTTTTTTTTAAATAAAAAAATGGAGACACACACACACTACACGAATTTTAATACTAAATTTAATTATTAGTTTCCTCAATTTCAGTCACTATAACTGGGAAGAAACTGACTCCTATAGTACAGGTAATCTACCTAATATAGGAGTTAGAGGTTTTAAACAATTTTTACGTTTATACCGTTCATTTTGGTGAAGTTAATAGAAATATAAACTCTTTGGTACGGCATCCTATAACATTATTCCAACATGAAAAAGGTGTAAATTATTTGCAAGATTACAATTAAAGTAAATTCCCACACGCATTAAATTCTCACGCAGTGATTTCTTATATTCAAAATTGTTAAAATGCGAAAAGGAGCGGGCTCTTAATTTAATATAGTGTAAATTTTTACTTGCTTTTGTTTTTAATTTCAGGTTCGTAACCTTTTCAAAAAATCAAATTGGAATTAATTTTGAAATCGCACTGAATATTACTGTTTGGTTTTATATTGGAGGTGGTCGGTGGAAACTTTTCATAGGTGGTGCTAGAATATCTCGTACTCTAAAAAAAACAAATGTCATATGAACAAAATGTCAGAATGACTAAATTTTCTATACAAAGATGAAAAGTTTTTCTTGAAGAAAGATTGTATAATTTTCCAAAACTTGTGTATTTTCGATTGTAAATATGTGTAATAATGGTAGATTATTTAGTTTTCTTGAGTGTAGGTATGTGATATAATGAGGTGAAACGTATATTTTTATGTTTTTATAAAACTACATAGAAGCCTCCAGTAATCTCTACCATTTTACTGGAGCATGGCTAGACCGGGACTTACTATGCCTGACGTTATTGAGTAAAACTTGATGCTTTCATAAACTTGACATTGGAAAATGTACAAGACGTAAGACGTCGTAATCCTCTCACGAGGAAAAATAAAAAAGTAGTTTTGGCGCTAACATGAAAAAGTGTTGTTTTTTTCATGTTGGCGCCAAAACTACTTTTTTACTGTTCGCTCAATGTATTATTTTACTAAAGTTGTGTATTTTTGAGTGTTGTTGCATAATAATGGTGGATTATTATTTACTACGTGTTCGTGGACGTGCTCGAGTGTGGATAGTGATATAACGCGGTGAAAGATGTATTTTCATGTTGTTTCCAAAGCTCCATAGACGCCTCTTGTAAAGTCTCCACCATTTTACTGGGGCATGACTTTGACTGAATTGACCGTGACTGACGTGACTACATTTCATCAAACTTGACACTGGCAAACGCACAAGAGTGCGACGCCAAAATCCTCACAGAATAATGAATAAAAATAGATTTAAAAAAATGCTATGCTGGCACCACGCTATGCTATTGACAGTTTTCAACCCCAAAATACACTTAGATAAAAAAACATATTATGAGAATAAGAAAAACTTGCTACACAAAACAAACTTGCTTGCCTTTTTATCGCAGAACATTTTCCTTATCCTGGATAATATCACGAATTCATTACATACCGACCGTAACATTAATACTGAACTCAGTAATTACCTAGAGCAGTAATAATAGCTGATATATTGAATTTGGCATGGAAAGGAAAATGAAACGTGCATGCATCGATTAGATTTTTTTATGCGGCTTCAGGAAGGAAGTGTTATTGGTCATTTAATATTTTTATGACACCAATTCTTTTTTTTTTTTATTGTATTTAATTGTAGGGGAAGCTATTGGGTTGTAAAATATAATTGACTTTAGCTCTGTGTATTTTAACTAGCTCCAATAATAAATGAATAATTTTGTACGGGCGCGAGTTGATTTGGCAATATCAATAGTTTGAGCGCATTCAATTATTATTACTGACTTTTTACTGATATTGACTATTGACTTTATTTGACTGAGATAGCGGCATATTCTAGGCCTTAATTATCAACTAATTCACCACGATTGCAATCTGAGGCTCAAATGAGGCTTGGTTTAATTCACTATTGAAGTAGGTTACTCCTGCAACCCATATAGCCAAAGGCCTGTGTATGCCTCCGACACACAGAAACTTTCAGCTTTTATAAAATAACGAAGGTCTGGCCGTCGTGGGCTATTAGCTTACTCTAATAGAACTGATAAGATAAGACCAGATATACATGTACCGAATGTTAAAAAAAAAATGTTACCACTTTGAATATCGAAAACTAGGTTTTTTTAATGATAAGTCAAAAGTTACTCGTAATCGAATGAACGAGAAGCTTAATTTTTTGGCACTTTATCAATGAAGAAAAATAGATCCAAAATTATTTTAAACACAAAATTTAATTAAGTCTTTGCCACGAGCTAAAATTTATTTTATCTTAGGCGTCGCTTGTTAATTAAAACAAGAACAAAGCTTAATGAAAACAAAATATCATGAAGAGTGACATGAACAAGATTTTCGTCATTTCTGTATAGTGGGTCTATTTTTTACTCTACCACAGTATTTCGTTCGTCTCGATGACTGCGATGAGGCAACATAGAGCGACGCGCTCGATTGCGAGTCATTTTTTTACAGTGTATATGAGGGTAGAGCTTGCTTGCGCTCAATATGGATGTCTATTCGTGATTTGGATTGTGATAGCGATCGCATGCCATCTCACTCACGCGCGTGATGCAAGTAAGTAGATGCGAACGGGATGACAAATCACTATCACAATTAGCAATAAGCTGATTAACTCTTTTCGAGGCGATTAACTCGTAGCTAACTTTATAATGCAGATACTGCTAAAAGTTTTTTCTGTCAGGGCTAAAATTAAAGTATTGCCTTTGAGTATACATTACTATATTCCAGAATGTACGCCTTTAAAGGCATTACTGTTTTATTATTTAAAATACCTCTTTGCTATAGAAATTTCCAATTTCGCTTATTCAAAATGAAATCAATCATTATGAACTAATAAACTTCATAGAGTATTCGCCATAATATTTTAAATAAACAACACACACGAAAGCAGATACAGCATAATAAATAATTGGCCAAGAGCGTGTCGAGACACGCATATATATATGGTAGGGTTCCGTAATCAAAGCCATAGATAGCCTCATCGGCTGTTTCCCATATTTTTTGTTCCATGACTTTGTACAAAATATTTTTTTTTACTTAATTTGTTTTGTAATTATAATTTTAATTGGTTTTAGGATTTCATATGGATTTAATTTATTGTGCAGTTTTTTTTTTAATATTTATTCACTCTAGATGTTTTTGTATCAAATTTTTGAACTCTGTCGATATTGTACTTTCTTCAAAGAAGAGTTTTCCTTTCATATAAACTACAAGTCGCGTCTGGTCGGGTTTCAATAAACATTGTAGACGGAATTCGCTTGAGAGGGTGAATATCCGTAACACGTACTCTGTCGCTATACGACCCATGGTAAAGTGGTAATTCAATATGGCCAAACTCACTTCAATGCTTATTATAAAGCGACTCAAGTTAACAGAATGGTAAGAAATTGGACTATTTATTGACAAAAAGATCTTTGGAAAAGCTTTTATAAATATTTTTGCTCACTACAAAACGGAGGATGTACTGTGTATTGTTGGTAAGCAGTTGTGTGTTTATTTAGCCAAAGTGATTAGTAATAGTAAATACCTTAGGTCTACTCGTTTCATATTCTGCATAACTTTGCTTCCCATCAGGTAAGGTGGTGGCCAAACGTAGACCTATTCTATGTACTAAACAATCTCCTTGCCACATATTTAAATACATTTTTTATATTATTTAAAAGCAGATTTCAATGTGGTGGTCTTAGCTATGCTATATTAACATCCTTTTGATTGTTATCTTATTAGATATCTTCCATTCTTGGCTAAACCAAAACTTGTCTTAGCATTTTCCAGGTGAGTTAGTGGCCAAAATGCTGAGACAAACGTAGTCTAATTAAAATAAATAATTATGATAAATATTGTTTGTTCAATAAAAATAGAAGCCAGCCTAAGAACTCGACACTCAACCTAAAAAATTTAAAACACTGTTTTTTTTGTTAGTGAACTTTGTGACATTAACGATGCGTTTTTCTTTGCAGCAAACACAGCAGATCTTGGCGTTTTGGATCCTGCTTTGTACAAATCTGACTGCCTCGATGAAGATCTCATGTGGCCAGAGGGGCATGTTGTAAGTACTAATATAAGTATCATCATTAGCCTAAGTCAGGTCTACTAGAAGTATGTATTTTCCGAGTCACTCAGTCCAAACTTCGGCTTTTTTCTTTCAGTCACTAACCAACCAACCCCAACTGCCTTGTGCATACAGTCAGCGTCAAATTTATTTTCGTGTTCGGGATAGTCAAAAGAATTGAATTGGCAATAATAAAATTTATTTAAACAATGTACACAGTCAAGCTAGCATCCAAAATGATCAAATATATCTGAGTAACCCTGTTATTTGGTATAGTTGCAGAGATCCCGTTAAATGTTTTGTTTAAAACATCTTACACTGGCTGTGCTGCTAAGATGTACTGACTACTTTAGATGCTTACAGCAATATGCGTATTCTGACTGCGAATATGTAATATACTTAATTATAAATGAACGTACGCTTTTTCGATCCTATTGTTTTTTTTTTCAAAAGGGCAAGTTGCTTTATTAACTAAACAAAATACAAGCTGACACTACAAAAACAGTTAAGACTACCCGTAGACCGTGGAAGGTCTAAAGACAATCCGAATGCTCAAGTCCACTATGGTAGCGTACCCAGCATGCTAGCGGCATTATCAAGCTGAATGGCAATCGTTGAGCCAGAAACACGCCAGCATTATCGTCACGCGTCGCATTAACCTGGTGCTCGGATAGATTTTTGAAAATGAGGTGAGCTCCCGGTCCCCAAGGGCCCAATGTCTCGACCCCAAATGGCCCAAATATGTAACTCCTGCCGAGGTTAGCATATTGGCACCACTTGTGATACTCTACCAAACTGGCAGCCGCACCAGCTCTACTTTGTCAGGAAGATGTGACGGCACCAAAGTATCGGCATAAGTTGCATCCCATACAAGGGGCCGCCCCAACTTCCAGGTACCAACTGTCATACCGTCAGGCCTCTTACAATCGTCACACGCAAAACTGCTCGTTTCCAGCACAGCTACGACATTGGCGGTGGAAAAAGGAAAGGTGGAAAAAGCCATGCGTATGATGTTGTTTAGGCTGGCATGGCGGCCAAAACGATCAGCACTTCTCGAGCAAGAGAGACCATGGTGACCAAGCTGGCCAACTGCAGTACCACACCTATTGATTAGCCTGAACGCTAATATTATTAATTTGATGCTGACTATTTCATTAATAAGCTCTAGCAGAGTTCAAAAAGGTCAAAACTCTAATTAACAGAATCACAATTCTGACCTTTACAGGAGAGGTTTTACTTAAATCTCTCTAGGACTCTCAAAATCAAATCCTGGTAGATTACACTTTGCCAGTAAAATATGACGGCAAAAGTAAATTAAGAGTCCATTTAACCGTACAACGACCGACGAGACCCTAATTACGGTCTGTCAGACCTAATTCAATTATGTCGCTGAATAACATATACTTACCTGCCCACATATTGACATGGTCTAAAAGAAACACTTGAAAAGGTATGTACACTTGGAAATGAGTCTCCATCGTCCGTGTTTAAAGTGGTATAAATTTAGAACACTTTAATTTTAAAGTTGAGAATATGAGCTATTAATTTCTACTCCAAATGAGAATAGATCATTATAGAATAGATCGTCATTTCACATAAATCAGACTAATAGTATAAACAATTTTTTATTGAAAAATATGTTTTTAATACCAAGCTTTTATGAAATTAGTAATCGAAACGGTGTGCTGATCAAAATGAGCCCAAACACCGCCAGTCTACTATTATCCATTGAGAAGTGCCGTTGTCCACCGTCACCATCATCAAATCAGTACCCTTAGTACAAGATTTGACAGTTTTCGAAAACTTTTTTCGTTTCCGTGTTGTCTCATACATTTTAGTACAGCGCGGAAACGCGGATGAACTAAAATCGGTAGTAATCGGCAGTATAGGTTGCTTCACTCAAATACGAAAAATAGTTTCGAATAGCTTTCAGCCCAGCAATGTATGCATCAAAACGAAAACGAAAAAAGTTTTCGAAAACTATCAAATCTTGTACTAAGGGTACAGGTCGCTGTCATCATAATATTGTATTGTCATTGTAACTTAACAAGTACCTATGACTATTTTCACATCAGGATAATTGACCCTAAGTAAAAACTTGTAATGAGATAGTTTGTGAGTAAATTAGTACACAATACTCAATATTTTATTGCACTTTATGAAATTCACATAAAGATCGTAGGAGCCTTGTTAGGTATGGCAACGAGCTACGCACTTAATAGATTAATTCTATTTGTCTTTTAGGCTAATAGTAAACATATTGCGAGCAGTACGTCTTTTACGGTTTTGGTTTTGGGTATTTTAGGGTTTTGGGTTTTGTTTTATGCAGGGTTATCCGGAAAGGGTGTACTAGATCATCATTAGATGAGTATAACGGACCCCTTTCGGTTTAGTGAACAATTTTATTATATGGGGCCAACACTGAAATCGCGAAAAAAAATTTCTGCTGTTCCATACCTTTTCGATTCAGCGATTTCAGATCATGGGAACAATAGTAAAAGTTGTTAATAATAATGAGTATAACGAACTCCTTTCGGCTTAACATACCCTTTCCTTATAATCTTGTAAATATTATAGAAGATGACCGAATGAGTTTTAGGTGACGACACGACTGAAACTAATTCTTCTATTTGTCATGTGATGCCAATACGTTCAATTAGTATTCAGTTTGAAGTGGTAGCGTCTGCTGTGACGCCACAAGGGCACAGTGCCCTTGTGGAGTTCACTTGAGCACGATACCACCTAATATCAATATGTACCGCTTCTATAGTTACTCTGCCGTTGATTGTCACTTTACTATTTGCGAATAGTAATTTGAGCAATGCTGGCTGAGCGGTATCATGTGCGCATTAACAATTTGATGGCACATTTCGATACTCGACCCTGCACTAATGACTCGTCGCTCAAAAACACAGAAAAGGGAAGTAAATAGAACGGAAATGAGAAGGAAAATCTGTCGCCAGGCATTATGACAGAACCTTGATTGAACATTCTTATTTAGATCAACGCATCGAACTCCGCGTCACAGTTTGCTAACTGATTTCGAACGACTGAGTTTTCGTTTATATGGGTGCAACTGGCTACAACAAATTTCTTACAAAAATGCCTTGATAGCCATTCTAATCTAAAAAAACTGTGCTCAATACGGTTGAGGAAAAGATCGTGAAGAAACTTTTATGTCCTCGAACCTCAAAAGTTCAAGGACATATGATATTCACCAACAACCACTGGACATGCATGGTTGATTAGAGCCCATTATCCCTCTCCTTTCTCTCTTTTCTAAGAGAACGCCTGTGTCCCAGTAGTGAGTACATAAAAGGATGATAATTATGAATGGTAATTTGTAGTTATTTGACAAATCGTTGCTGTGTGGCTTTCCTGTCAACAGCTCATACCTCACCTCACTGCTATTGTGTTCAATATTATAAATACCAAGCAAATTATTTTGATGTTGAAATAACATAATTAAATATTACTCGGCCTAACCATTTTACGTCGTATCATTATTAAATTAAAAGAAAAGGGATTCATTTATTTTAAAAACTAGTTGCACCCCGCTGTTTTATTCCTATTATATACCTCCTTGAACCAACCTCGTTGGTAGCGACAGCAAACTCCTTTTTACTATGATTTTTTTATGATACAAACAGTATCAGAGAAAATATATGATACTTAATTATAACCTCAATTCTTGTTCCTGTTTTTTGTAGGGAAAATATTAAAACACCGATAAAATAACTGTTGATCCGATCACTACTAAACTTTACAGGATGACTCGCTGGGGTAATCTGAAGGTTGCCTGAATATTTCATCAATATCAGTCGGAGTCCATAGGGAACATACATATATACAAATACACACATCGCCTTTTATATATATAGAATTAAATGGTATTCTACAATCAAAATTTAAGTAAACTCTTTAGTCCTGTAGCGCACTGTTAAAACTGCTTAGGAATATTTATGTTGATAAATTCGCAGTGCCGCTATTCGTGCTATTCGTGAATACATTTTTTACTCAAAAGGATTATAATTTATAGCTGTCAGCCATGACCTTTTATTGTGAATGGCATTTACGCGGGAAATAAGTTTTCACCTCACAACCTCGAAAAGATACTGTTTGAAATTCTAAATCTGAGTGCAAAAGTGCGTTTTATGTGCAAGCGTGAAAAATATTTTTATAGATAGACCTTTCTATTCAATAATTTTCTATACCGCCAGTTCAGTGAAAATGCTTCAATACTTACGAGTATTTCATGACATTGCGCTAATCAAATTTTTTGAATAATTGCACTGGCCGCACGACGACTGCATGAAATTTTCTTCTCCTTATTCAATTTACTTTCTATCATTTTGGTTTGTGTTTTGATAAAATCGTTAGTAATCATAAAATATGAGTGAGTTCAGCAGTGACATAAATACACCTGCGAAGTTAGTGCAAGAGGCACCCAGCAGTTTCCTCGCTGTGGTGAGGTGAAAAGTTGTGTGTTTCACTCGGCAGAAAAGTTATTCTGCGTCTCGTACCTTTGAAACTCTCGCTAAGTTCAGGATTCTGTATTTGAACCACTTGTTTCGCTCGTGGTTCAATTCTACAATCCTTCAATACAAGTAGTCGCGCCAAAAACCAAATTTGTAGCCTTGCATTATAAATAACTATTGTATAGCAAGAAAGTTTTATATATTTCTTGGTGGATATTATATACATTGGCAAGATAAAGGTTGTTTATAGGTATACTTTAGGCGTAACATTGTGTAAATATTCAACATCGTCATCATCAGCCAGAAGACGTCTACTGCTGAACATAGGCCCTTAGACCTCCACACTGAACGACGGCCTGCTATCTGCAGCCACTGGATTCCCGCGACTCTTACGATGTTGTCAGTCTATCTAGTCAAGTGGGGAGCCTACCTACATCATCATCATCATCATATCAGCCATATGACGTCCACTTGACTGCTGGAAATTGGTCTCCCCCATCAATCTCCAAAAGGGCCAGTTGGAAGCAGCCTGCATCCAGCGTTTCCATGCGGTCTCTTTTCGTCCATCCAACTTGTGGGTGGACATCCTACGCTGCGCTTACCGGTCCGTGGTCTCCATTCGAGAACCTTTCGGTCCCATCGACCATCTGTTCTGCGTGCTATGTGCCCTGCCCCCTGCCACTTCAACTTGCTAATCCGGTGGGCTATGTCGGTAACTTTCGTCGGGTTACCTACGCTGAAATGTAAATATTACGTAACACGTAAATATGTATCGAGTTTTGGCGCGAAAGGGAAAAAAATCACATATCGGCGTCGTGAAAGAGATAATCTAGAGTGCGTCAGAATAAGGTCATTGTTGTTTCATTAGATGTTAAGTCGATATATGCGCGCCAACGTGTTTTAATTTTGTCCCAGATGACACGTTTTACGACCCCTGGTGTTCTGTAGCCTATATTGTGTACCCACAAAATAAAATATTTGTGTTGCGAGTTACAAAGCGTGTGACAAAATAAGTCTCAAGAGCTGTTATTAATGGAGTCGAGACACATTTTTTCAGTCAATTTACCTAGGGTTGATAAAAAATGCGTTTTATTTGGGCAAGGTTAAGAGATTAGGTTGACATTGAAATTACATTACACACTTTTACACACACGTGTGCTTTGCATGTGTATTTGTCACCGTGTTTGCGTGAACACGGACACTGCAATGTGTTCAAAACGTTGGGAATTTAAATTCTAAGAGGGAGAAGGAATAAAATAGGGAATGCCACCTTGGGGCGTTGAAGAAAAAGGCCATCTTGCCCTCCAAAACAGATTCCTGCTTCCAAGAGTCAGCAGGAAAGTCAGGTTTTTATTCATTGTAGTAGTGTTTTGGCTTTGGGAGCGTTGTCTTACACCCGATATATACAATAATTTGGTACAATACATTCATAGTATAAATATTCAATGGCTAACAGTAAACCGTCAAGTTTGGTTTCCTTTAGTTTCTTTTAAAATAAGAGAGTCACATAAGCGTGTTATTTTTTGTTTTTTCATTATCTTCCATTCATGTTCTTTTCCACTGCAGGGGCACAGACTTTATCTCAGTGAGAGGGCCCTAATCCACCATGTGCATCACCTCTGCACCATCACCCAGTCCATGTTGTTGAATGTCATAATGTAAACCGGTATGACCAAGAACCTCAAAGTTTAAAGATTTGTGGTTCTTCGACATACCGGCTTCCTCACGATATTTTATTTTACCGTTTTTGAGCAATGACATCGAAACTACACATAATTTAAGTAGTAAATAATACATTAGTGTAGGATCGAGGATCGAATCAGGTGTCGTCAGATTGTAAGCGCACATGTACCCAATATGAGTACAATAACCGCTCGGCCATTATCGTTTTAAGGGTTCCGTAGCCCGACAAGGAACTCTTATAAATTCGTTCTGTCCGTCCGTCTGTCTGTCTGTCTGTCTGTCTGTCCTGTCTGTCCGTCCGTCCGAATTTTTTAGAACCTTCTAACTTCTATGCACCTCCTCGTGTGTGGGGTATCGTAGAAAAGGTATTTTAAAATGAAGGTAAGATTTCTCTACCGTTGGTTGGACGGTGGTCCGTCAACCAAATCCACGCGTCTGTTAGCACTATCACGTCGTGGGTAAAGTCCGCACGCAACAGTTCCAAAACTCCTTTATAATACGAACTGCAAATGAATCGAATGCGTTCCCTGTCTCGGTGTTCCCTATAAAGTACAACCTAGGTCTCTCCAAATCAAGAGTGAATAGGCAACTCATGGGCAAACCTGCTCCATCTACTTCGTTACTTTCCATCAGATGAGTTGAGATCAAAAGGTAGCCCATTTCATCAAAGGCTTTCGTATTAGGTATTAGAAATGTATACGTTATATTTAGCTATATTGCACCATATTTTAGTTGCCAAATCACCACCCACTCTGGCATACATTGCCACACTAACGAGCCCCAAAACTGTACTATCGCCGCACCCTAATCACCTTTTTGATTTCCCAAGGGTCGAGTGTGGTTCACGTTGAAGTACGAGGCTGCTACCGAAAGGCTACAGGTCCACATTTTGAAGGCGAAGCATCTTCCATCGCGCACCCCCGCCCTCGCGAACGCCTGCGATCCCTATATTAAGTAAGTAGATTACCTTGAAGTGATTTACATCATTAGCGGTTCTGTTGCACTGTAATTCTTAAGCCTATGACCTTGACGTATACAGGGTTATGTATGGGACCCGGGATGTCCTAAAACTACAACCAGAACCACCGTAGGGTGGGCAGCAGCGTCCTATTAGTACACGGTGAACGTACTGCGATCCCCTGCCAAGTGTGGGGATTATGGCAATACCCCTCTCTAAGAGGGAGACCTTTATTCAGCAGTGGAAATTTAATGGCTGATGATGTGATACAGGGTTACGCATATAGACTGTACTAAGCTGAAAACTGGTGATTTTGCTCATCAATATGAACATCTTTTACTATGCGACCAACCCGGAAATTGCGAAAAGAAACTGTTTGCTATGTAACAGCAGATTTTTGTTTCGCGATTCGCGATTAAGGTTTGTTCCTATAGTAAAAGTCATTCATAATGATGAGTACAATGACCTTCTTTCGGATTAGTTCAGTCTATATGCGTAACCCTGTATAGTTATGGATGTGCATTCGTGATTAAGATTGTAATACTTCTTAAAATTGGCTAAAAATTATTTATGATCAAGGTAGTTTTTTAGTTGTTACGATACCTACACTGTCCAACATGTTAAAATCTTGCCTACTTTATATTCATATTTTTTATGAGGAATTTACAATGTTAATTATTTGGCAAACAATAATAATTTTAGTGTAATGGTGGACAAGTTGCGTACTAAATAATATTTTAGAGAGCAATATTATTAAATACCAAATAACGTTCTGATAACTTAATCTAATAAGCTACAGACCGATTGGTAGAGATTATTATGAGCACTATTCAGAGAGATTTTCCCTGATGAAATTAATGAATGATCGAAGTGAATTACTTGAAATGTCACCAGTGTTTTTGTAAAAAACATGTACTTATATATATACTTTATAGAACTCCTGATAAAAGTACTGATAATCTTTATGAATAATCTAGGAGAAAACAAGTTTATTTCGATCAAGTCATCTTTCGTACAAAAAAAACAAGTCGAAATCGGTTCTTTCGCACATTTTCAACATTTTTTAAGGTAAAAAATAGCTGAGCGCGTAATTTTTAGAACAACATTGCAAATGTTATGTAGCAATTTTTGTGGTGATATTTTATAAAATGTATGTAAGGAAACGGGGTAGACCTTTTCCCAACAGTAGGACAGTATAAGTAAAAAAAAATAAAAATTGGCGGAAGAGGTTGAAAAATTTAAGATTTTTTTTTCCGATCTCTTCCTTCAAAATATAACATATTAACATTAAAATTTTATTACTTTTAAATTAACATTGTGCAATGTTATTCTAAAAATGCTGTAGCTATCAACATCCATCATCTGATTGTAGTATTCTTAGATAGGTAAGTATACAAGGTTTCATGAAATGATGGTATTAAGCTGATAGGTCATTTTACTTCCCGTTATAAAAAACTCCTCAGAATTTGCGAACAAAAAATCTATGTAATATATATATAATTTATCTGCAATAGTAAAATGTCATTCAACTCAACGAAATTTACTAAAATATGAGCTTAAAAAATTAATATTTTCACGATTTCAGTTTGTTTCCTTAGTGAAAGTTGTTTACAAAGAGTACAATAATCTTATTTCGGCTTAGAACCTCAATTCCGTATACTCTGTGTGCCATTTCCAGCTTTTAAAGGTGCCTATTTTGTATGTAAATTGTATTAGTGAGACACGGAGTTTAACTGGCATAAAGTGATGTAATTTCGTACATACAAACTTGTTTGACTGAAAATCAGTTTAGAGAAGTCTAATTCAGTACGGTAGTTATACAGTTTGTTTATTACTCTCTAAATGAAGTAGTGTCTTAATCAAATTATGCATTATGTTAGGTAAAAGAGAACTCGTGAGAGAGAAGAGTTTTTTTTTTATAATATCATTCTTTAACAGGATTCAACTGATGCCCGACGAGAGGAGAGCATTGCAAACAAAACAGAAGAAAAAAACGTGCAACCCGTTCTACGATGAAAAGTTTGTTTATCAGGTCAGTACAAACGTGCCAATTTATTAGAAGATTTGGCAAATCAACGGAAGTAAAAATTTCCAAATTTGTTCAGGAAAAACTATAACTTATAGTAAAAAATAGTTTAATGACACTTTTTTTTCAATTTATAGTCTATGGTTACATTTTGTCATGAATCAAAGTCTATTCTAGTATAATCGGGTATAATGTGTACATTTTCTTTAGCTTTCAGCTACTACAAAATATACCTGCGGTGTGTGACAAGCCACTGCGTCTTGAGTGGTCACATAGCGAATTTGATCTCCATACTATACGCAATCAAAGTCAGGGTCCTTACGCTCAACTCTAACCACGAGCCCGAATACGCGCAGTATGCAAAATCCGCAAACGCGAAACTTAATGCGCCGAGATACGGTTTCCAGTTGCATGATTTTGCAAACTGCGCGTATTTGTGCCCGCGATTAGAGTTGGGCGTAAGGCCTAGACTAGGTCTGTGACGTAATCGGCATTTCCACAAGGTATATTTTGTATATCAACTTTATCTTACGGTTATCAACTTGCGGTCATAAAAATTTTAGATCTTTGCTTGCGGCGGTTTTTTGTTGTTTTACTTCTTGCTAACTTTGTTTTATTTTATTATGTGTTTTAATTTAATGTATGCCAACATATATATAATGGACTATTCATATGAAATAAATAATAATTATCATTTGCAGAAAAGTGACTTATAGAATTTATCAAAATTTTATTGAATTACTCATTAACGTAATAATTGATATTTTTCTTATGAATCACTAATATTGTGCCAACAATATTTAGTTCAAACGTCGCAGCTTGTCATGGAACCACAAGTGATTGTGATCAAAATGCTTCTAGGAGACCGTTCAGACGAAATTAATCTTTAAGGCATTGATATACAAGCACATACAAAAATACAGTACAAAATTTTCGAAAATAGTACGTTTGAAAAAAAAAACTATTCTAAGTTACACGGAAAGGGTGTACTAAGCCGAAAGGGTTCCATGGTTTACCCCATCATATGATCAACCCTAAAATCGGGACACAATATCAGCTGTTCCATAGAAATAGATAAATTTTCAGGGTTGGTAGCAAAAGTTGTTCATAATGATGAGTCCTTTCAGCTTAGTAAACCCTTTCAACGTGACCCTTTATAAAGGTAGACCTTTTAGAAATACCCACATAATTAATAATTAAATCCTGTCTTTATGTAAGATTTTGCTTGCGACAATTATATAATAAATGCACATCTCAATAGTTACTATGTTTTTGTTTACGTTTAGTTTTTTGAGCGCTGATATCTATGGTTTTAAATATTATCTTTACCAAAAAGTAAAAAATACATTGGCGCGTCAAGGCGATAAATATGGTAGGTATGGTATGTGCTAACATAATACACGCATACTAGGATTAGCTAGCTAAAATATTATTTTTTGCTTCAAATAGTGCAAACACCTCACAGAGTCTTTGCACTTCGTTGAGCAAAAATACGTAAAATTATAAAACTACCCGCACGCTCCGAAAAACTCTTTGTTCTAAAAGTGTTTATTTTTTTCGGTTCTATACACAGTACCACAGGCGTGGCTTGCGGCTTTCAGAAATCAAATATTTACTTTCCTTTCAGTACATGTACGATATTGATTTAGGCCTGCGTAGGGTTCGACGCATGTATTTTAATTAATCTTCGGTAAAGTTGACGTTAGGTTACTTCCAACCGGTCCTTATGGAAATCGATGGGGGAGGCCTATGTCCAGCAGTGGAAATCCTATGGCTGAAATGATAATGATGATGAAAGTTGACGTTCGGAATGTGGCCTGCGGTTGCTGTTTTTGAACTTTCTTTTGTATAAATATGTCCGGAGACATAATAGATTTAACTACGTATATACGGGTTTTTAACGGAGGGTTATCCAAGTCGCGTAGGTAACAAATAGCTTCCTCAGCCCCCGCCAAGATAGAGCGACGATGTATTTTGCTATTCATCCCATTGCGAACAAATAGCGGGAGGAGCGCGACGAAAAAAACACAGGTCCGACCTTGATGACGCCTGGCAGCGGTCCGAGCGCGGTGCGCGCAAATTTTCGAAACTTTTTTACGTTTTTAATTTCAATAAAAAACGAACAAACAGACTACCAAAAAACTATCCAGATTTTTTTTTGAATACAAATTTCTTTTCAGTACGTACAATTTCCAGGCTGTTAAAGCTTTCATTAGCATAAAACGAAAAAAAAAAACTTTAATTCTACTAAATCGACTAATTGTTTCGTAATTTTTTTTATCAAGAAAATTTTTCCCTATCTTGACTTTGAACCACGGTTTTATCTCAAATACAGATGTATCTATGACATGTACTTTTTCCGGCTCAAATATTGTTGATTGAAAAACTGTCAAATTTGGTATAACCCCTCGTTAAACACCAGGAATGAGGTTGCTATGTTAAATTTATTTGGATTGTGAGTCACAGAAACATGATGACGCTGAGTACGTGCTTGCATCGTGGCTTAGGTTCAGACTGCCCTGTGCGAGTTTTTCAATTGATCTTTTCGATCGCGTTAACGTTACGTATGATGTATATGTAATAAGAGCAGCACCATCTAGCGCCATCAACATGGTACTGCTCTACTTAATACAAATTGTAGTAAACGTTAACGCGATCGTGTAGGTAAACGCAATTGGTAAAACTCACACTAGGCACTTTAGAAATGCTGTAATATAGTTATTGTGGTGTGTCTTGGTGACAACCCTACGTTGTCACAATAAGTACTAAATTATTGGATCAACAGGGTTGTGACCTCATGCGAGGGTAAGAGATCACAACACCCCCATTTCTCGACGAGACGACCCGCATTCTCCATTTTTTTTCTTTTTTTTCTTCCATTTAGTTTGAAAACTGAAAATAGGTCCCGTTATGAACAAAATGTAAACATTGCACATAATAACAAATAAATAAGGTTGGCAAACTACATTCTTGAGCTAATGTAATAATCTCTGTGGCAAGAGAGTTGTCCTGGAGATGCTGTGGGGGCGTTGTGTGTGTGTGAATGTGAATCGGTAGAATCTCCACACTTAATCAGATTTTGTTCTCAAAATCCTACAATGTAGATAAATACATTATGTAGGTACTGTGATATCAAGTATCATCGAGATTTAATTGAGGCATCAAATCTTTACAGAACTTGAACCCGCCAAAAAAATTAAATCATACCTTTTTGGAGTCCCGTGCCTAAAAGGTGGAATAATGGAGCCCTATTACTAAGCCTTCTATATAAATAAATATCTGGGACATTTTGCACACACAGTCATCTGACCCCAAACTAAGCAAAGCTTGTAATATGGCTGCCAGAGACTGATATACGTACATATATAATTTTAAATACATACTTAAATAGATATTAACACCCAGACATAGAACAAACACAAATGTTCATCACATAAATGTTTGCCTTAGATGGGAATGGAACCCACGCCCCCAAGCGCAGAAGGTAGGTTTACTACCAACCGAGCCACCGGGGCAGTCGATATTAATCTACGTAACAGATAGCTAGTATACATTTTCACAAAATATGTATTGTTACGGCGGATTCAGTAAGAAATATTGATGAAGAAAAAGATAAGAAATAATGATTCGAACTGATTGAATTTTATCACTTTAAATGTTGAAAATACAGCTCTGGCTATGAGCCTTTAATATCGAATTACGAACCAGTATCTACGAGCGCTCTTAATATCGGTTTGTTGGCTTTTAACAAAGTGGACTCTGCTTTTGTATGGTAAATATTAATTAAATCATGCCCACACGTTTTGGAAGTAGATTGAATGCAAGGTTTTCTGACAGCCCTAGGAACATAGTTCTGCAATCATCGATAGATGGCGCTCAGAGACAGCTTTAGAAATTTCGCTAAGTCTATCGAGCTTCATTCGTTTGAATTTTTCTTTAACCACCAATTTCTGAACTATGAATGTGACCACAATAATATGGATTTAGTTACGAAAATCTACCATTTGCTTGTCTCTACACGCTCTTGGCCAGTTATTTTATGTTGATATGGCAACATCTGCTTTATTCCACGGATATTACGTATGCTAACGTAAGTAGTTACAGTGTAGAAAGCTAAAACAGTAAACTGGATGGAAACTTAAATTCCCCGAGGAAAACTACCTTTCTCATATATGTTTATCTTTGGAAAATGTTCTACAATTCTAGGTTATGGATAAATCATACGCTATATACGCTGAAGTAACTTTCAATGCAAATAAGGACTTGCACTAACTTACGCGTGTTGTTGCTTATACAGGGTTCTTTTTTATCGAATTAATCGCAGTTATTTTATACATCATATTTCACTTTTGTTATATTACTTTTAGAAATTAGCACATTCATTAACAATATTTAAAGTAAGTACGTTTTCCGTCTTGATTTTGCATTTAATTGGTACCAAAGTCAGCTTCTAAACATCGCCCCCGGGCTGAAGTTCAGTTATTGCTATTTAGAGTCCTGCAGAGCTAGCATGCGCACCGCGACCAAATTTTGTCGACTTTTTTATCGTGCCAAAGTGAGACAGGCGTATATGAAACCGTAGGTGCCTTGTTGCGTTCTCGCTCGACATAGTGACGACAACAAGATTTTGTCTCGGTGCGCATGCTAGCCCTGCTGATTTAAATTAGCTTAGGAGAAGCCTTAGTCCTTTGGACTAGTATAGGCTGATTTTGATGATAATGATGTAATCGTTTATTCACGCCAAGCGTTTTGCCTCCCCATTCTTAATTAGAACGGCAAAACAAAGAAACTCCTTGCCTCATTCTGAGTTTCTTCAGCATTAAAATCTTGGAATATTCAAGTCTAAAGTTAATGGGTTATTACTAGGATAACTTGCTCCATCATCGACCGCATCATCGTGCTCTATTGGGTCAGATTGCAAATGTTACCATAACTTGATTTTTTTTTAAGGTATTATACAGGGAAGCCCCTTGGGAGAGTTTGCTATCAGTTTTTATCAGTAACCCTGTATTTCAACATAATTTCTAGGTTGAGTGGAGGCGATAAAATGTTGAGGTTACTATCTAGAGCTGATGGAGAGAGCTGGATCATTACTCGCTTAGATAATTTCATTGGTCATTTGATGGGGAAATGCAGCCTGAACGGTAATACGTACAAGCATCAAATTTGGCACGATTATGGTACATATTCTAAAGTATAACAATAAATAATGGCCGAAGTTAAGCTACGTCGGGCGCGGTCGGTACTTGGATGTGTGACCGCCTGGTCGTTGATGGGATGTTGTGTTTTTGACTTCTGTATTTTGTTGTACTTTAGTAGCTAAAAAGTTATATGGTGGTACAGAACCCTCAGTGTGCGAGATCGACTCGCAGTTGGCTGATTTTATTTAGGTTTTTTAATATAATACTGACGTCGATTTTGTTTCACAAATTTCTAAAATAAACTTAATTTGACAGCTTTAAAATTATTTCCACTCTTATCTCACTAATTAAATAAAAAGGGATGCAGTTAATTTTAATTATGGCAGATTACTTTAGTTTACTGAGTTATACAACAGAATCGACGCCCATGTCTCCAGAAATTGGTTTGAAATTTACACCAAATATAATTAAAAACTAATCTAGAGTAAATATCGTCAAGCAAAATCCAGTTTAATCCAGCCGTTTGAGCGTGATTGAAAACGTAACAAATATCTTAACTTTCGTAATAAACGTTCCGCGTTGTTAATTTCGTAAGTTCATTTTCACAATGATATTATACGCACACAAAGTACTCAATTCCGTATCATTTAGCTATCTAAAGAACTGTTAGATTTTATGTCAAGCGTCCTTGCCTAGAACTGATTCTCTTGCGACTTGAAGACATCGTTGTAACCGCAGATTAGACAAACACTGGAGATTTAGTAAGGTGGCGTTGTGGGTGCGAATACATTAGGCTTAAATCAGGCTTGGCTGCCTTTAGTGGAACTTACACTACAGACCACCTTGCCGCCCTTTTTTGCTTTTGAACTATTAATTAGTTCATTGGTGCCACTGAATTTTTTTACGTACAGTTTTAGCATTAAGCGTATTAGCGGTATAGTGAAAAAAAAAGTGTTAAAGGGAGACATTTGAACACGAACAATAATTGTACAAAGGCATATCACCCATGTTTGTCTGCTCTGTGATTGTAACCATCGTTTTACCAGTGCTTGCCACTATCGTCAGTTACCTTATTCACATCACAGTTATTCATTATATATATTGTCGTAGAAATTAAACATTGAGAGATTGAGTTTCTGCCTCTATTCAGCTACATTTTGAACTTCCATCTAATATTAAAGAGCCTACACGGAATTTTTCAAAAGGGATGTTAAAGGAATTGTATCGGTGATACTGGTTCGGTCTATTGACGAGCCTCTCGTATTTTTCTTACTTTAGCTCACAGGCTATGTTACGAAGCTAGACTGGACATAAAGTATAGCAGATTTCGTAGCAGCTATGCGCGCGTAGCACGTGTCGCATGCTACGATACATGCTACGTGAAAGTGAGTTACAAAAACTATGTTTTAGGTAGAACATAATAAACAGCTTACCATCAGGCAACCTGTCAGCGTCTTGACAGTCTACCTAGGTTTGACCATATGTGTTACTTTTACACTTTTGCGATTGGTACGGACTTGTCACGTATATTTTCTTTTCATTTTACCTCATTATCAGCCCCTATACTTTATATTCCCCCAGCTAGAGAGAGATAGAGAGTAGACGATACCTAATTCACAATGCTAGCCCCTAAGATTATATATGTACGAAGTATAAGTATGAAATCTGATTGAAAAGCGCACATACGCCACTATCTTTCATATTTTAACCTAAACATTACTAATGCGCGATAAGTCCCCATAGTCAATGTAAAATATGTTGACCAACTAATATAATATATTAAAATAAAATAAAAAATATAGGTAGTCATGGGGGCTGTCAACAGAAGTGACAATTTAAATCTCAACACGTCATATTACCAAGTCGGTGACCCATATATTTTGCCGCTACCAAAAATTGCTCAAAGTTCCTCATCATTCCGGTGCCTGGAAAAAAATTTATTCTAGGTAGGTCAAAAATCTTGAAAAAAATTGTTTTTTCGTGATTTTCAGCAAAATGGTTAGTTTTATCATAAAATTATCTCAGACACAATTTGTAGATCATAAAATTCTCTATAAAAAATGTACCAATACTTTTTTTTCTTAGAACCACCGTTTCTGAGATATAGCGAGTCAAATAATTGTAAAAGTTGTAAATGACATAATATGCACACGTTTCCACGCCACCTATGAGGTAGTGTACTTAGCGTGTTTTTTTTAACGTGGTTTCCCCAGTAGGCTTATTCCACATGTCTGTTGTGATTCTGTTTAGTTGAAAACTTGCATAATAAAATATATTAGGAAGGGTTGGAAATGATAAAAGCGATTGAAATTTAAAAAATTTAGAAATTTATCCATCTGATTCATAACCTTCAAATACTTCTTCTTGTTGCTCTTCTTCTTGATCTTCTTCTTCTTCTTGATCTTCGTCTTGTTCGTTTTTTTCATTCTGGGTGTAAGTAAATTGCGTCAATAGCGATGTATTGCATGTTTCCTCGTTGGTATCAAACGAATCCTCCACTAATGGTGATTCAGCATTAGAACATGAGTGGCCTTGACATTACTTATGCATATTATGACGATTACAACTTTTACAATTATTTGACTCGTTATATCTCAGAAACGGTGGTTCTAAGGAAAAAAAGTATTGGGACATTTTTTATAGAGAATTTTATGATCTACAATTTATGTTTGAAATAATTTTATGATAAAACTTACCTTTTTGCTAAAAATTGCGAAAAAACAATTTTTTCCAAGATTTTTGACCTTTGACCTCGAATAATTTTTTTTCCAGGCACCGGAATGATGAGGAACTTTCAGATGTTATTTTTAACTATGTTTTAAAAAATTACACGCACTTTCAGCTTGCTGTAAATTTATGTACCTTTACTCTTCTTTATTGGTCTAATTTGACCGGACTAAAAGAAGTTTTCACTTCAAAAACCAAACAAGGCAATTATTTTCACCTTCTCTTTCTGTCTCACAGATACCTCCTGGCAAGATAGAAGCTCTCACGCTCAAATTGTCCGTAGTGGATATCGGCAGGGTTGGCAAGAACAAACAACTGATTGGACACATCATCCTACCCTTAACTGAGCTGGAAGGAGTTGCGCCCGATGAAGAACCCCAGTTGTACAAGCTGGATATTGAAAAGGTATATATTTTTACTGACAGGTTGCAATTTAAAAGTAGTACTTTTTTGTAATGTAAATTCACATAGTCATCAAAACTGAACGCTTGCTCAAAAACAAGCATAATCAAGTGATTGTTTTGCTTGCAAAGCAAATTAAACTCTGGGAAAATAAACACCTAATTAGTCTACAATGTGATTGTTTTTCATATTATAATCTGTTTATTTGTTTTATCAATATTGTGCTTTGGAAATTACGGTGAAATCATCAGTAAAGTCGAACAGGGTAAATGCCAGCCCTGATGTTAAATTTTTTAACCCACCACAGTCGGTCATTTATGTTGTTATAAGACAAAGATCTTTTAAATATTCATAACTTTAAGCGTTCGATTTTAAGTATGGAGTTAATTACTAGAAAAACTTCACCAAAACAAGTAAACAAGTAACTGAAATTATACAAAAAACCCACTGCATTATATAATAATCGTAAGTAACTGACAAGTGACAACGGCGCGCTGCGTAAAATCTACACCTAAACTCGTAGTAGATTCAGAGGTCTTTCATACAACTTTATCTCGTTAACTACCTAGTATTTCATAGTAGTGTTATATGTTGTTTTTAAAATGAGCTCTACATGATAATGGAAATATTGACCGATTTAGCAAAGTTTCCTCATAACTTTTCGCAGACGCCATCTTGAATTCTTGTACCCTATGTCACTTCCACTATTAAAACTATTCAAATGACACCTCACATTTCGAAATCCATTAGGCCGCTTAGGATGTAGTGCGTGTCAAAGAAACCATTATACATACATACACTTGAAAAACATAACCCTCCTGCTTACGCAGTCGGGTAAATATCTTCTTTCTTTTCAGTCCTATTCAAGTTGAAGTCCTATTCAGCAATTTGTGCAGCTCCTAATCTTATCTCCATTGTGGTAATTGGGTTTTTGTTGGCCTTTTAAACTTCGTCTTCCAAACTTTCCAAATAGGTAGAACGTCTTCCGAACTTTTCGGATTCCTTTAACACGAACCTACCCAAAAATAACGTTATTTATTAGGTAGATACAATTTAATTCTACTGAAACGTATGGGGTATACGTTCTCTTTTTTTACAAGCATTTATATTACCTGCCTTGTAAGTTTGGATCAAATGTACGACTGTATTTCTAAACGGTTTTCCCCAACTTTAATTCTCCTTAAGTTGATTTATCTCAGTGATTAATTTTAACATCATTTTGACGCAACTGTAAGTACTTGGAAGTATTCTTTTTTATTTATTTTATAATCCTTCTATTTTAATATAATCAAGCATAATTCACGTAATTTTTTTTTTTAATTTTACGGCTTGTACCTACAAATTGTTACTACGCAGAGGTGCTTCACCTTCGACCGCATCATTGCTTTCCATTAGATAAGATCACAATCTAAAGTCAGCTTAGTCCGATAAAAACCCTTAGTAATGTGAAACTAGTAGGAAA
Source organism: Agriopis leucophaearia (assembly GCA_949125355.1). NCBI lineage: Eukaryota > Metazoa > Arthropoda > Insecta > Lepidoptera > Geometridae > Agriopis > Agriopis leucophaearia. Next base: position 9,022,326 of record OX421276.1, on the reverse strand, counting down.
ATCAAGTGTGATCCAACGTAGGTCGCATCATCGCTTAACATCAGGCGAGTTTGCGGCTAAGCGCAACCCTATTAAGTATGTAATAACAAAAAAATACAACTTGTAAAGACCGGAAGCCGCGGAGTAGGTAGGCATCCCACTAGATGGACAGACGACATCGTAAGAGTAGCGGGCATCCAGTGGATGCAAATAGCAGGCTGTCTTTCATTGTGGAGTTCTAAGGGGGAAGCCAACATTCAGCAGTGGACTTCTTCGCGTTGATGATGATGAAACTTTCCAAATTATGTCCGGTCAAAGCTTTGTTAAATTTAATAATCGCTGAATCAAACTGTATTAGAAAACCTTTTTACAATTCTCATTCATCTCATTATTTTATTCTTTAGGACTGTCAAGAACCTACTTCAGATTTGGGCGAGATTCTAGTGTCTTTACTGTACAATGAGAACCTTCATCGGCTCACAGTGACTGTTATAGAAGCAAGGGCACTAAAGGTACGTATTCACAAATTGACAATTTTTTCCCTCATTTTCGAGTAAAACTTCGAAGATGTGTTTTTCACTTTTTCGGTTTCTCAATGGGTCCACTTCCTATCTTTTAACAGCTGTATTTTTTTAACCGTAAAATAGACAGCGAATTGTTTTTTTTATAAATATTCAATGTAGAGTACAAGTGTTACAATTTGGCAAGATAAAATTATGGGCCCCTATGACCTTGACAGAGCACTATTTTCGGGCGAGAGTAGAGTAGCTACTCTCGCGCAAGCAAAAGCTAATAAGCAAGTAGGTATTATAGTCAGTCATTATACATTGTTTTTTTTCAAAATAGATATGTTTTTCGGTAATAAATATCGTTTATTGTTTGGTGATCTGGTGGGAACTTGGGGGCCCCATCGATGGCAGGGCCCTGGGCAAGTAAGTGCCCAGAGTGCCCAGTGAGAAAGAGGGACTTTCATGATGGGAACGACCCTGATTATAATATGTATTACAAAAAAAAAAACAATTCCAAGCTCCAAGTACAAATTGGGCGCGTGCAAAAGATTCCAAACATTTAAGAAAACACATTTACTGAGTACGGGACCCTCGATGCACGAGTCCGACTTGCACTTGGCAGTATTTATTTGATATTTTATTACCAGTATGGAACACTAAAACTGCTGTATTTTTACTGGGTAATTCTAGTCCTATATATTTTTATATTATAAAGTTTGCTGTAAGTAGTTAGTCTTGGGTAAATTTGTTTTGCCTTAACTAAACAACACAACCTATTTTGTTTATTAAGCTTCAAAAGCTAACAGTTTAAATTTGTTTACATTGTTTGCCAACAAATAAGATTTCGCTGAAAAATTAACGGTTAAACATTTATGACTATTCAAACAGACATTTATATTTTACTATGAGTAGAATAATAAACAATGAAAAATAGCGGACAACATTCATTGTGACATTAAGAAGTAATAGATATCCGTTTTTATTAATTTTATTTTATTTATTTTTGATTATTGTTACTATTGAAATATACCTAATTCTAATTTGGTTTAATTTTATTATATGTTTTTAATGTAATATGTAGCAAAATTTCAAGTTTTAATAAATTTTTTATGGTCTGAAATAAATGATAAAATAAAATAAATAAAAAACAAATTAAAATGGATCTGCAATCTACAACAATCAATGATAATCAATGAGCAATCACTCATTTAAATGATAGAGCGAAAACATTAATTAAATTCATAATATCGTTAGCTTTCAACGAAAATAAACCAATTAAAATAACACGAATTCAGATTTTTTAAATTTACACGATTTGAACGTAGAGCGATAGGTAAAATTAAATTATTAATATCTGGGACATTATTGCACACATGGTCATCTGACGATTAGAATAATACACGATAAGTATCGATAAACATTTAAATAACGAGAACGAATTTAGTTTTCCATCGTTCGATTCGATATTTTTATTGTTATCTTTTTAACGACTTCATAAAGGAAAGTTCCTCAATTCGACTGTATCTTTGTTACGCGATTACTCCGCCAATGGATTTTCTCGTTCTCGTGGTTGTTTGATAGGTCACAACTTGGTGGTGGTCCCATTCTATCGAAAACCTACCCATTTTGTCGAGATTGATAAAGCGCTTTTGGAAAAAATCAACTAAAACAAAAATATAGACATGCACACTTGACGTTTTGGTTTGTGGTTCCTTTCAGCAAAAGTTTTGATGAGGACTTTAACTCTCTGTTTTAACTATAATTTTTCTACTTTTTCGTTTGTACATGTAGGTATAGTCTTGGAGTCAGTTACTGTATTTTTCCAAAAAAATACTTTATAACCCGATGTTAATCTAAAGATAATCGTTTTTTTTTAATTAGACTGCCTCGGTGGCTCAGTTGGTAGTGATCCTACTTTCTGTGCTTGGGGGCGTGGGTTCGATTCCCATCTAGGACAAACATTTGTGTGATGAACATTTGTGTTTGTTCTATGTCTGGGTGTTAATATCTATTTAAGTATGTATTTAAAAATATATATGTATGTATATCAGTCTCTGGCAGCCATATTACAAGCTTTGCTTAGTTTGGGGTCAGATGACCATGTGTGCAATAATGTCCCAGATATTTATTATTATTTATTATTTTAATTCTCATATTGTGATATTTTTATCTTCAAAAACCTTGATATGCACGAATGAGATAGCTGCGCGTCTTTAGCTGCCCCTGAAGATTCTATATCGATAGCGTTTTCATAGCTGGACCCATCGTCGAGCAAGCATGAGATGGTAGTTCGAGTGACGCAGGAGCGCGCGTGCCGCGGGGTGCGCGCGCGTCGCACCGCCGCCGTCGAAGTAGCCGAGGACGGCAGCGCGCTGGTCTCAGAGTGCTTCCACTTCAGACTGAAGGCAGACGAGCTCCACACGACGAGCGTCACGATACAGGCGCTGCAACCACACTCGGTCTATGCCAAAGGTGAGTTAACTTCACTACACAATTTACATGAGTTTTTTTGAGGTACACATAACAGAATATATTGATACAAAAAACTAAATTAAGTGTGTTGACAATTGTGAACTAAACCATATTCCAAAACATGTTTACTCATCATGGTTATTATAAAAGCAGTACGATATTACAATATTGAAATTTGGTTAATAATCATATTATTATCATAATACTAGCTGCGCCCCGCGGTTTCACCCGCGTGGTGATGAAAATCGGTGAAGGGCTATGGAAAATAGATAGTAGCCGATTCTCAGACCTACTGAATACGCATATAAAATTTGGTAAAAATCGGTAAAGCCGTTTCGGAGGAGTACGGTAACTAACATTGTGACATGGAAATTTTATATATATAGTGATGATGATGATGATAATAATTTACATTTACGATGAGCTGTGATGCAATCTTATAATAATTATATTTTTCTTCTATTTGGGTAGACTTTGATCGAAAATGTTTATAGAGTTATAATGCTTTTTGACGATTTCATTGTATTGGCTACATATCCTAACTACTGGGTTATAAAAAGAAGTATTAAGAAGTATTTGCTCTGACATCTGCAATGAAACTGTAAAAGAACTGAATGAAATAAAGTATATCGGGTACATGCTACAGTATTACGTTCAAAAACCTAGCGAAAGAGACCCAGAATATTTTTTGGTAAGTTCTGCCCTGTTTTGGAAAGTTCTGCTTTAAAGTAGTCAGACCTTAGCTTGTTTTTCAACCGCTAAGCATAAATGAACAAATTTTATTATGTGCGAGATAACAGGGATTATTATTGACAGAGATTGAACTGACGCAGTTAAACATTTTGGGTGGCACATAAGATAGGCATGGAATGAGGCATGAAAGGCTATGATGGTAGCCTAAAAATCTTCTTGTCAAGACGATAATAATAGCAAAGGACCCTTCAATTAAGGCATTCTATTTTTTTATGGTTTGGTGAAATACTTGCGAGCGTAAAATTGAGTGTAAATTATTATCATCTATCACTAAAAATAAAACCAAGAAAACCACACAAAATGGACTGAGATAGAAAGTTCTTTCAGAGCCCTGGAGAAAATAAATTACGTTCATTATGGTACAATATTTCATTTTGTTTTTCATATGAAGCTATTGGGATAGGTTCAACATGCATTAATTGGTACCTGCCAAATTAGATTAAATTACATCGTGCAAAATGCTTATGTGAACCGATATTTTTATACAAATGTACTTTCTAATTAAATTACTCGTCCGACTTTGATATATAAATGTTAAATTGGCAAAATTATGAATCATTTTTTAAATCTGTTTGTGTTAAAGTTTTTTCTTCCGTTATTCAAAAATGTTAGTTTTGTTACCAATGTTTATAGTACGAGTACTTTAACTTAACATACATTATTATTATAAATGCGCCAAACTTGCATAAAAATTGTGTATAAATTTTTATTTTATTTAACACAATGACGGTTGGTCAGATTTATAATATAATTGGTTTGGTGGTAGCACTATACCCTGGATTAACACGTATTATGTTACTTATTTACCGGAATTTATCTTTATCGTAGCGAGTGAAACCGCAGGGCTTTGCTGGTTATAAATATAGTGCAAATATTATCTTAAGGTCTAGTAGGCTATTCTATTTGTAATTTATTGTTCCAGATCGTCTTCTCGGGAAGTTTGTGCTAGGATCGTACATGTTTGCCCGAGGACGTGCGTTGCAACATTGGAATTCCTCTCTCGCTGCTCCAATGGAACAAGTGCAGCAATGGCATCACCTCACTAATTAAACTCGACTATTGGCATTATAAGGCTGGAAACAGTGTAACGTCGGTTGTCGGTCGAACAGTACACGCAGCGCGGATGCGGTATCTACGGTCGTCTTTTGCGCGCATTATATATCGCGTTGCTGATCATTCAGTCTTACAGTTTGTACGGCTGTGTTATTGTTTATACAGGGTTATTTATAATAAACCAAAATCTTCGAGCAGACAGTTGCCTATATCAATAACTTTTGTTACATGACCTTTTACAAATATTATTACAATCACAAAAAGACGTTTGTATACATTTTTGAGCTTTGTGTTTTGACTTCAAACAACTATATTTTCTGATCAAAAGTTATAGGTGCAAGTTTCGGCTTTTAAGTTTTTCCCGGGCATCCGCGATCCATATTATTTGTGACCACGCATAATTGTTGCCATTTAGAGCTCTAATTTGAATATTTTAATTTTTGTATAGAAAAAAGAAACAACTTATGATTAAAAGTCATGAAACAAAAGTTGTTTATATATATATATAATATTATACAAAAGTTATAAGTTTGGTAACAAAGTGGCTTATTGTATATCCAGTAACCCAGTGTATCCGACCGACCGACGTTAGCTTAACACTATTTCCAGCCTAACAAGGACTGATCAAAACTGGACGCGTGTTTCGTTAAATTAATTGGTTCACACCCGGGACCCGGGTATGTCCTAAAACTACTACCAGAACCACCGAAGGACGGGTAGCAGCATCCTAATAGTACACGGTGAACGTACTGCGATCCCCAAGCCGCCTGCCAAGCGTGGGGATTATGGCAACACCTCTCTCTATGAGGGAGGCCTCTGTCCAACAGTGGAAGTTAATTGGTTGATGATTTGATGTGTGTGTGTGTGTGAATTGGTTCACAAAACTACTTTGTTACAAATGTAATTTTCCGAGTTTTAATACTTGTAACTTTTGTAAAAAAGGATTGCGAGAATTTCTGATACATTTTGAAATGTCAATTCCGACGATTGGCAGCTTCATGAATGCCAATGCTTTAGTCATTCTATCAATCTGATATTCCATTCTATAAATAGAATTTAATGCAAGTGCCACTGAATATTTTACCAAACCTAGTATTTTTATTTAATTTTTCGAAGAAAAATCATCTTGAGTAAATAAAGCTCTGTAATGGAAGTATGAAAAAGTCAAAGATTATTTCGACTTTTTATAAGAAAAAGGTGCTTTGTAACAGCAGAACATTATTGAATGAGTTCCTTTTATGAATGAAAATTAAATGAAGTTTCTGATGGCACTGGACTTTTTTCTTTGTTTGATTGAAGACTAACTGTTAGAGATCTTTATATGTGGAATTATTATAAATTGTACTTATATTATGGAACGGTGGGTAACATAGAAAGGAAAGAGCAAAGAGCCTATAATTTTGATTCCAACTATTTTATTCCAAAGACAAAATTCTCTGTAGGAATCTCTTTATTGTGCCAATGCAACAGTAATTCCTCATCCAAAAACAATTTCCAAAAATATAAATTCCTAAGTATTTTGAAGACCATTTTACATTTTGACTAATTGACAAATCAAGTATTTAAGGTATTTACCCTTTGAGAAAACTTTGTATTCACCCAACCGCCTAAAGAAGTAGTAAAATATAATGTTTCCGGGTATATAATTATAAGTATTTATGTATAAATGTTTATCGGTTTCCATGTCATCATCATCATCATCATCAGCCAGAAGACGTCCACTGCTGAACATAGGCCTCCCCCTTTAACCTCCACACTGAACGACATCCTGCCATCTGCATCCACTGGATGCCCGCGACTCTCACAATGTCGTCGGTCCATCTAGTGGGAGGCCTACCTACGCTGCGTCTTCCGGTTCGCGGTCTCCACTCAAGAACTTTTCTTCCCCATCGGTTGTCAGTCCTTCGAGCGATATGGCCTGCCCATTGCCACTTCAACTTGCAGATTTTAATAGCTATTTCGGTGACTCTGGTTCTTTGGCGAATATCTATGTTCCGAATTGTATCGCGTAAAGAAACTTCGAGCATAGCTCTCTCCATTGCCCGTTGTGTGACTCTGAATTTTTCCAAAAGACCAACAGTTAAGGACCACGTCTCAGTACCATATGTCATCACTGGCAACACACACTGGTCAAAGACCTTTGTCTTTAGGCACTGTGGTATCTTGAACGAGAAGATTTCACGCTGTTTCTATGTGCTCTCTGATAATCTGCACGGCGGCGGGTTATCCCCGTTGTATTAGGTTACATTTTACAATCTGGTTGTTTCTATTTCTTGTTGTTTTGTTTATGTGTTTGTTACGCGATTACTCCGCCAATTATGAATTTATTTTGTTCTTTTTTGTTTGGTTATCGGTCATCAAAAGTAGTCCCATATTTTTTATTATCGAAATTGATTTAGCGCTTTTAAATATAACTGAAACAAAAAAATTATAGGTACACAGATAAAATTTTGATTTGTGGTTCCCTTCATCTAAAGTTTTAATGAGGGCTTTCAATCTCAGTATTAACTGTAATTTTTAGTTTAAGTTTGTAGATGTAAATACAGTTTTTACATTCATTGTAGCCAAACCAATTTTAAATATCTTTGGTTGTGCAATAACTATTTTTATCGCGTCATTGACAAAAGACTTGGCTGCTCAGCGATAATGAAATCAAGATGAAGCTCGCAAACCTAGAACATAAGTTTGAAGATACCTAAATTAAGTCACTCAAAATACAAGGTTACGCGGAAAGGGTGTTAAGGCGAAAGGGGTCCATAGTACCCATCGTTATGAACAACTTCTACTATGAGACTAAACAAGATATCGCGAAAAAATATCAGCAGTTTCTTACATTAAGTCGAGTGTTAATGACCGTTTTATATGGAACGGTTAATATAGTTTAGCGCTTCCAGAATCGCTGCGATCGTAAAATGATGGGTATTATGGACCCCTTTCAGTTCAGTGCACCCTTTCCGCGTAAGAAATTATCAAATTAATCGAACCTAAAATTATCTCTATTCAGATATTTTTGTAATTAGCAATTTACACTTTAATTATTTTTAGTTGTAATTACTAAGAATATACTAAATTTATCACTTTTTAATTATCCAATATCCACATAAAATCCAACTTATCACTCTCAAAAATTATAAGTATTGCTCATTGTGGATAAATATATCAAAAAATATGTATTACTAAAGATATTTATCTAAGGAACATAAATAACTATATAAATCTACTTTAATGTTTAAAATATTGCCAATATACATACAAATTATATTGTAGTACTATTTCCATATATTATGCAACTGAAATTGATGAAAATAAAATATTACATCATGACTCTATTGTTTTTTTTTTTTTTTAATTTTTTTTTATAAGTACCCAACGACGTAAACAATAAGACTTAAATAATAATAATAAAGTTTTTTATACCTACTTATGTTATAGCATACTTATAACTTATTCGTCTCCAATGAAATTGATAAATTACGGATCGATAGATTCGTCTAAGTTCAGGGATGGTCACTGGATAGGTAACAATAAATATAAGATAACTGCTAATAAAGTGGTCATGAAAAAAAGTGATTGATTGCACTAAACGAAATTTCATTCTAAAATATCTTTGAAATGATACATCCCATGAAGGGCCATCTGACAAGTCTGATTCGGCAGAGCAGCACAAGCAGCGAAAACATGCCAGACTCGGCAGCGGTTACATCTTGGAGCCTTTTGGGGTCGAGACATTGGTTAGTGCCACGCATGACCAAAATGATGGCGTGTTTCTGACTCAACGCATAATCATTGCCATTCAGCGTGGTAATGCCGCCAGCATGCGTAATGCAGCTGGTAGTGGGCTTGAGAATTTGATTGTTTTTAGACCTTCAACGGTCAACGGCAGTCTGACTGTTTTTCTAGTGTTAGTGAGGTCGTATTTTGTAATGACAGTGAGATCCTCTTTTGTTTAGCTTCTTTTCCTCTTTTCTTTAACGAAATACCGTTAGCAAAATAAAATCCGCCAAAAATATCATTGTCAGCCAGCGAAATAATAACTTTAACCACGTTTAGGCAAACGTAGTGTAGGACACCCTGCGGCCAGGTGGAGTACGACCTGCGTTAAACGGCGGGTAAAAACTGTATGCAAAGAACTGCCTACAAAGTTCTGTTGCGTGCATTGGGAGAGGCATATATCCAGCAGTGGACGGCTGCAGATTGATGATCATAAATGAAATAATGGTGTAGCTTGGTGCCTGTGACATTAGCCGAACGGCTCCCTGCTTATGTGACTTGCAACTCGTGATTAAGTCGCTTTGACAGTTTCACTATGACCGGAAATTTCTGTCAAGTTACATAATCAGGGTTCAGCTAATGTAACAGGCACCATCCTACACTGGAAATAGTATACATTTTACAAGCATTTTTTTAGTTACACCTGTCTCTGTATCTGTAATGAAATCTTGCAAGTTAAATTTGACCCTCTTCCCGGTGTTTAGAAGAGCTGAAATTTGGCATACTTGTCAAGTTTCGATGACAGTACAATATAATAGTGACAGCGAGCTGATTTGATGACGGTGGACAACCACAGACCTACTACCTATAGATTTTCAATGAGCGTGGCTAGCTCAGTGCCTCTCGCTTCAACAAGGTGTGTTGCCACATTAAAATTATTTGCTTTAAGTTAGGGTAATTTACATACTAGACGGGTAGTGAATCTCTTCAATGAGTAATTTTGGAAACTTTGGAAAATCTTGTGAGATGGAAGGATATCTGAAAAATACTTATGAACAAAAGAAATTAATATTAAGATCCAAATCCATCCGTTTAAAGGTAAGACAGCTTTAAACGGCTGTATCTTTCGCGCCGTAATATCGTCAGTTGAAACTTACATAGAATATGTAATTACGACGGATTAACTAAGAAATATAATTAAGTCAAAACTAAAGAGGGTACACATCCACACATACAACAAACGTTTTTGTTAAGGTATTTTTGTATTTGCTCTGGTGTAAAAACCAAACGGTACGTAATGGTAATCGGTACAAGCGTCAAACTTGGCGGATTATAGTGCACACCCTAAAGTAAAACAACAATTAATAAATACTGGCCGCGTGCGAGTCGGTCACACATTTCTGTTTCCCACAAGTTAAGCAACGTCGGGCGTGGTTGATACTTGGATGGATGACAGCCTGGGTGTGATGTTGTGTATTTGCACTATTTTTTGTATTTTGTGACGGTACAGAACCCTCAGTGCACGAGCCCGACTCGCACTTGGCCAGTTTATTTATTTTCATGGATGGAATTATGGATAACATCCCAATTAATGAGATACTTAGATAAAACTCTTTATTATTTACAGTACTCATATCACACACGATAAATCAGACTTCAAAAAAAGATTATTTTGTTTTATTTGAACAAAATCACGCTGATGATGATTTATGATGATATATTTTCTTTGATTTAAGTACATTTAAGTGTGTTTATTAGACCCTGAGCAGCTGCAGTTGCTCAAAAATATAATTTTTCCCTTTCTGATATTGGATTCGGCATTGAAATGACTGGAACAAATTCTACTATGTTTTCCTGGCACCCAATTTTCACAACCAGTAGCACTGATCCATTTTATTCGTAAGCCAGGATCAGTTGGAAACCTGCAGAACGAATAATTTATCTTAATTGTGGTGGGTAATTTCATTTATAAACTGGCAACATTGATTGTTATTCTTCTCAGTTAATATTTTGATAAAACTCATAGGAAATACCACAAATCGACCAAAAAACGGACTAATTATGAATAAAATATTTACGCATTGATATCCTGAATTTATTTAGGTGATCATTACAAGCTCTATATGTTTACTTACGTGTGAAATGATATTTCATCGTTTTTTCTCTCACTGCGGTACTTGCAGCCCAAAATGATACAACCAACCATTGTAAATGTTTGTTTTACAATTATTTCTCAGACGAAACACGCATTTATCACATAAAATCACCAAAAAAATGCAATAAACAATATTCAGACCCGTTTTGTTTGGCACAGAACCGTCAGATTTTGACATTTCTGATCCAAAAAACAGGCCACGCCGATAAGGACAAAAAAGTCTAGTTATGTCCTTTTTGTACTTGTGCTGAGCCATATCAATTTGTCTCTTTCACTTGCTTTCACTGAAATATATTGCCGATCTGTTGTGTATATCTGTGTGGACAACGGCACCTTCTATGGATTAAACTGGTAATGTTTGGGCATTTTTTTTAATAGATAATTATCTAATTTTAATATTTTTTTTTTTTTTTTTTAATAGATTAATCCTAAGTAAAATATTCTAATTCACTCGGCTTGAGTATGGTAATTTCAATCAATATTTCCTCCAAAAATGCAAGTAAGTATAATTCCTGCTAGAATTACCATAGAATTTAATAACGTAGACACTATAAAACCAACAAATGGCAAGGGAGTCATAATGTTGTAAATTAATTTTGTACAAACTTATTATGTAGGGCAACCCTAATTACTGGCAACCCACGTATACTTAATGACTCAATGTGAAATGTGAGGATAGTGTTTCATACTAAAAATGAATTAAAATTATTATTTAGGTTCTTCATCATTTTACAACACCGACTTATGGCATTCAAAGTTATTCTTTGAATCCCAAATTGCCTGTCTACGCCTGAAGGCTAGTTTACAAAAACTGAGCTACGATGTTTTTATTTCAAAAAAATAAATTACCTATTATATAGTCATGTAGAAAAGTAGTGTTTGTGGTAATAGCAAACGATTATCCTCTTTACAATATTTTATTTAACTTGCCTTATTTGTATGGGTCAAATCAGTTATATTAAAAACAGTCATCCCCAACTGATTGAGCTGAAATTTCGCGTACAGGTTTAGTTTGGATGACAATGCATGGTTAGCTAAGTGATAACAATCTAAATCTAATATAGCTCCTAAATATGGCTTATTTTTTTATGTACCCCCATGCATGGTATATAAAGAAAGAATTTGCTACAAAGAATAGGAAATACAAAATGACGTCACAGTACATTCAATATGATGGACGGTTAAAAGGTTGTTTTCAAATAGTTTTATTGGATTCATATGTCATTCGCATGCACTGAATGAACTACTTGGCTAAAGAATTTCATGAACAATTAATTAATTTCATTCCGGTACGCAAGTTGTAGTCGAACATACAGACATACGGACAAAGGCTAATTTATTTCGATAGACTCTGAGAACTTTGCTTTGATCGGTGAATAAACTCGCATTAAAATAATTACAGCTTCTACAATTTCTAATCTATTTCAGATTAAAAATATAATTCAATTGATTCTTTGCCAACAAACGAACATTCAAGGTTTCGCAATTGAACTAAATTGATTCAAAATCCAGGACCCGGGTATGTACTAAAACTGCGACCAGAACCACCGGAGGATGGGCGGCAGCGTCCTAATAGTACACGGTGAACGTACGGCGATCCCCAAGCCGCCTGCCAAGCGTGGGGAATAGGGCAACACCCCTCTCTATGAGGGAGGCCTTGTCCAACAGTGGACGTAAATTGGCTGATGATGTGATGTGATGTGATTCAAAATCTGGTGAAACTACCGGTCTTAATCACATTTTAGGCTTAAACGGGAGCAACAATATTACTCGTACGTTGGAAAGGTGTCCCAGTCCACTATCTGGGTCACCTGGAAACGTAAGAATACGGTCACTTAGTAGCAAATGGCCCAATAAAGGACGCATAAAACATTTAGTACCTGTAAGTGGATTTGGAGACAACCGGGCTTCTGGTGTTTTAGTAAAAAAATATTGTGACAAAAAGCTTAGTAAACGTTAGAGATTATAAACGAAAACGACGTTTTTCTTCATCATCAGCTGAGCATATTTCGCAAACGAAACGCTTTATCCGCCATCTTGAGGCGTCCACAATTGAAATCATTATCCCAAAGTGCTTCGGAAGACAAACCCAACGAACCCAAAATTCGATGAGGTTATGTCGTTTTGTTTAGGAGTTGCCCTGGCCACCTTCTGTATCCATCATCATACCAGCTCAATGGTACCATAACATTGCATATTGTCACCCAACTTACATAAGAATGCCATAATTCAGCTTTAGCAGTTGAGGATAATGGTCTAAAATTCAGTTGCAAGATTTGTCTCACACATACGTACAATGTACATACATATTAACTAACAATATATGTTGAATAAAAGCTAGTAAAAAGGGAAAAAAATAGAAGGATTTTGTCTCTCAGTTTCTCTTTTGATTGTTTTTTGTTAAAGATAAAAAGCTGAGTCGATTTTGTAAACGAAATGAAAACGGACTTAACATACATTTTATGTAGGAAAACTATCGTTTAAATTGCAGCAGGATTCAAATATGATATTTCTTTAGGCCATGTATACTTGTATGATGGCATATAAATAGACGCAGTAAAAGTTTAATACATTGCATAAGGTACCGGAGGTCAGGGCTGCAGGATGAGGAACCTCCTGGTAATGCATGCCCTTGTCAAGGGTGACCGCCTTCTGCATCTAACCACTGACCCAACCGTCTAGGGAGAGCCTCATACTCGTAAGATGGAGGTTCACCGAAACAACTATCGGGCCAACGATTGTCGAGTCAAGTCATGGCGATGTCCTCGTGAGCCAAGTACCTGGGGTACTTGCTGAGTTTGTCCTTCTCGGCGTTCACGAGGTTCTCGTCGTGTGGGATTTATTAATTTAAATCAGTTCCTTGTAACTATCACTTATCATACATTATCATCAGGCCACTTTAAGCGTTTCAAAATTAGAAGTCGATTTTAGATGTCATAAAAAAAATACGAGGGATGGCAGTCTAGTAAAAGACCAGAAAACAACCAACTTGAAAAGTGGTTGAATTGTGAATAGGAAGCGCTTTGGAAAATGACACTTCAAGTAACCACTGTAGCCACCCTGCTGCTCCATGTCCGTGCAGAATTAATGGCTCTACTGTTATTACTCTGTTTCTCGTCGGGTTCTCCGTACTGGTTGCGCTAGCTGCTGGAGGCCGCAGCTGCCTAACGCTGAGTAGCTGACGACATCATTCAGAATATTAACCTTTGTGTACCCTACATTTTTCAATTTCTCCGTCACGTCAAGGATAGTCCCCAGCCTTAGGGCTATGTAATAAAAGTGTATCTGTGAATAATATATTTTCTATGTAAGGTCAAACGTCAGGATAGATAGGACCTGCACGGAAAGTTTCCCTAGTAACTGTGTGTTGCAAGCGTGTTTCTGGCTAAGTAGGACTGACCTGGTGGTAGGGCGTGGTTGAAGCGTAGCGTAGCTTTATTATATACTGTAGGATCATGTTTATTAAAAGTATAGCTTTGACTACATTCGTTATAGAATGCACCATGGCGTCCATTTTGACTATAAACAAATATAATATTAGCCACGAAATCATCTCACTAATGATTGTATAAAAACAAATGTAATAGATTAGACATGCACACAGTTATTGACAGATTAAGTACCAATCCGATTAACTATAAGTAAGTGCTTTGGACAAACCTTGTATAGAGTAAAACGGCAGGAAGTGGGAGTACAACAAGGCTCCGCTAGGGGGCGCTAGGACGGTGCAATGCCTGCCGTTTTGCCTTAGAAGTAAAAGTCAGTATTCCGTCGGAGTCTGGTGGCGAACAGCCACCTAGTGGTTTTTCATAAGTATAGCTACTAAGCTTATTCCTCTTAAGTGGTTCATATGGTATAGTGTTCATCTGTGGAGGTGGTTGCGAATAGTGTATGTGTAAGTGTAGATAAATGTGAGATTAGTGAGAAATCAAAAGAGTGACTGAACGAGCGCTCCTGGTTGGTATTTAGTCTAACAAATCCGAAGCGGGATCGGTAAGTTACTTTTGTCTACTTACGACACAGCGCCCATATCACGAATATTGTTGACATTCGGAAGAGCAAAAGCGCATTAAGTTGCAATTACTTTTTATGCGCAGTAAAATAACGTTTATTCTCTAGCAAAAACATTTTTTTCTCTTTTGCTTCTACCCTACAATGAGCCCAGAAAAAAATAATTGAGTAATTTAAAGTACCCACTTTATACGAAAAAAAATTATGGTAATATCAGTAAGTAGCATTTCGTATAAGGGCTGACAAGAGCATGGTATCGCTGTTTGGTCTTTAGCTAGACCGGGCTACTCACTGCATTGTGCAACTCTGAGCGCAAATATGAATAAATTAAATAACAAAAGACTAGGTGTTTGAATTCACAATATACATAGATAATTTCGCTTGTGGTAAATAGTCGAGACCCAGTTACCCGAGAAAATCTAGGAATCATTAGTTTAATTTAATAAACAGACATGATATAGTTGGAACAGCGTAGTGCAAATCACTGACATTATTTGACCATAAACGCAAATTAAAATATGAAAATATTTTTCTATCGAGCTAGTCCAGAAACTTGGCATTTTTTTGAATCGAGTACAGAATTTGGACTGTTCGAACCATCATGCGCTTAGTAATTCAGGCACTATTTAAGGCCAGTTACTTTGAATAACATATACTGCGGCATCACTGTTTGCATCAAGTAACGGAATATCACACATAGTTCGAATTACCACCATCGTCTAAATGCAAAACAAAAATAAATCGGGTCTACTGAACTACTCGGGCTTGCATAAAGCAACCCTGATTTGTATTGTTTGTGTTACCTTGCAATATTTCAATCTTATAACTGATCACAATGATTGAGTTTTTTTTTTTTTTTTTTTTCTCAAACTGAAACAAAAAGACACCTGGCCAAGATTGTGTCGAGAGACGCATGTGGTGGGGTTCCGTGACCGGAGCCACATGGTTGTGGTCATGGTTCAGAAGTTGACATGCATCACAAATTCGAATGAACGCAGCTCTGTGGACTTGGCTAGGTTTCGGAGATGTGCCATCCCGACATGGCATATACTTTTTATGGTTTAAACATGGAGAAGACTGATTGGTAAACATTATTTCTTGAGTACGTTTTGCAAAGGGGTCGGTGACCTTTGGGCTAGAACGCCTTGAATTTGTTACAGTTTTATCGCTGTTATTCAGGGGCCGGATCGTACAATGTTCGAAATAATTTTGAGGGAAGATTTTGAATGTGACCTGCCTGTATTGTGAGTTTCTGGTTTCTGTGTTTTATAGTTTAGAAATGCAGAGGAGGGGGGACCAACTTTTTGCCGCTTTGGCGGGCCGTGTTTCGCAAAGTGTGGGCTTTATAGGAAGGCGATGTATCGAACCTTGCCTTAATTTTATAGGACCTTTTCATCGATGCTCCACACGAGCAGGTGGGGTGAAAAAAAAAAAAAAAATTTCATCCCCATTTCACATGTACCAGAGTCACCCCTAAAATGCAATATTATATATTTTTTGTGCTCTTAAAATTGAGATCTATATAACAACCGTCATTATGCAAAGTTTCATACACTCATCTTAATAATTATGGAAGTTTGAAGGTCTAGATGGTTCAGACGGACGGACGGACAGACGGACAGATGGACAGACAGACGGACGGACGGGTGGAGCGAATTTGTAAGGGTTCCTTGTCCGGCTACAGATACCCTAAAAATGAACACAAACAGCTATTGATTTATTTGAAACTAGCTTTTTTGCCCGCGACTTCGTACGCGTAGATTTTCATATAAACCTTCAATTCTTTTTTCTTCCCTTAACCCGGCCTTGCGCAAAATAACATAGCATATACTTTAATCTGATCATAGCTAAGCATATTTGTGAAAACCGCATTTAAATCCGTCCGCATTTTCTTCCAGGGGTGTAGGAGATGTGCGTGAACAAACAAACAAAAATTCTAAAAACTGCCTTAACATGTTCAGCTGCTTATTTTAAGTCGCCCTGTATGAAGTATTGATAGAATCATAAAAGTAATAAATAACACCGTCAACAGTTTTCAAATCAAAAAGATAATGTGACCACAGTGCAGAGCATGTTTTGAAATTTTCTTTTTGTCTAAACCATTAAAAGTACATTTCCGGCCAGTTTCGCTGGCCACGGAACCCTGACATAATGCTTGTCTTAACACGCTTTTGGCTAGTTATTTCTTATTTCGCGTGCATTTGTATGTATACCTTGATTAAAAAGCCATGAAATGGAACTACTCTATTTATCTGTTAAAATATCACAGTAAAATAAAATTGTTTCTATATTCTTATTCTTACTGCAAATAATATACACTGTATTCTTCTAAAAGCTAAGTTTATATACCTTGCATAAAGGGTGCAGCAATGACTTATGTAGTGGCTGTTCACAAAACCAGACCACAGACATAAACATATAAATTTAAGTATAGTTAAATCTATTACATAAATATTATATATACTATTCAAACTTAACCTAGGGTGAAGTAATTTTACAAAACAAAAAAAAACATACTTAGTGTGATAGGGTACTTAATTATATATGAGATGATACAAAACTTATGACGCTACTTTCTTAACTATTTATATATCGATATTTATTTTCTAATTATAATTTTCTAAAATTTATCATCGAATAAATCTTTTATCTCGTAATAACATTTTTGGGTTAGAAACTTACGAAGTTGGTTCTGGAAAAATGTTATTATTTATTTCTTTCTTTATTGCGTCCGGAATTTTGTTGTATAGGTTTATTTTCATGTACAAAGGGCCTTTTTTGAATATTTCTATTCGCGGGACTGTATTAAAATAGGATGCGGTATATTTTGTGTTTTAAATGCTAACATGGAATAAAACCATGAGAATGTAATATGGAGCTTGGAGCTTCCCGGTGTGGTACTGGATGTAGATGCGACCCAGGGACAACGTCATGCATGCGGTCAGCTAGGTCTGCCAGCACATCGAGTGATGACGTCATCTGCTGCGAAGCAATGATGGTCTGCGTGCTGTTCGGTAGGCGGCTGGTCCAAATCATGCGTAAAAAATCTTCTGGAACTCCGGGGCCTGCTAGGTGTCGTCGATGACGTAAGAATTGAGAAGGCTTACGATCACCTAGCTCCTCGTGTGTTAAAAGTTGCTGTACCTTTTTTCTCTTGATGCGGACAAACGTTTAATTAGCTCCAGCTTGAGTTTTTCGTACTTCTCGGTCACAGGCGGGTTGACGATGATGTCTTCGACTTCAGCTGCCTATTGCGGGTCAAGTTGTCCAATCACATAGTAGAACTTGGTGCTATCTGCACTGATGTTGGAAATCGCGAATTGGCCTTCGATCTGGGCGAACCAAATCGCCGGCTTCTCGGGCCAAAACGGTGGAATTCGCACGCCAACTCGGAATACATTGTCATCATCTTTATTCTTCGTGTCAGCCGCAGTGCTATCAGTACGATCTAGCGGCATTCTGACCTTTGTCGGTGGTGTACGGTTCATTCAGTGGTCACCAATTATAGTGGATTTGTACTATTTATATAGAAGGAGAGGGTTAAGCTACCGACAATGGAAGAAAATAGCTGAGTCCGAAAGAAATTATAAATTTAATGCAAAGAAAAATCTTAGACAAATCTTAGAAAAAGCGAATGACAATTCCATTTGAAAATCGGTGTTCTTTTATTTTTTTCTTTTCGCGCCCCAGCGCCACACATCGTGGAAAATTGGAATGAAATTCACGAAGGTTGGCGCAAGGAGTACGAGTACGCCACACTCCTACTACTCCATGCACTGGAATGAATCACCAAAGAGGTTTTAAGGCCTAAAACATGCTTGATCTACACGTTCATTCATCTAAGAAGGTTAAGGAACCTTCTTTAAATTTAAACTGATTAACCGAATGACCATGTTGACAGTTGACATAGTTGACAGTTTCAAAATTTTAATGGCTATGTCAATAACATTCTCTTTACTTTGGATCTTCTTGCTTGAGGCTATATGACGATCCTCATATTACGTTTCGGGTAACGAAGAAATAAATCATTGATTTTTATTTTCGTTGATGTAAAAATAAAGAATTAAAATAAATGATATAAGATAGCCTATGTTTTTATCTGGTAATTTCTAAGCATATTCGTGAAAACCGCATTAAAATCCGTCCAGTGGTTTAGGAGATGTTCGCGGACAAACAAACAAACAAACAAACAAACAAACAAACAAACAAACAGACAAAAATTCTAAAAACTGTCCTATCGTGTTCAGCTGCTTATTTTAAGACGACCTGTGTGTTTTTTTTTTTGTTATCTCGCAATTACAGATTTTTTTATCTCTACGTTTTTATTATATGTATAGATAATTCTATAATATTTTTTTTGGTATTATTGACATCAACCAGTAAAAGCAGCTGGTGTGTAAGCGTGGACGTGGTTAATCTATACACGGCATGTCACTGTTTTTCTGTGTTCTGTTTACTGTGTTCACCATCTTATCAGCTATCCGATCAAAACAATTAGTGTGTTGTTTCCAAGATGTTGCAGCATATATCGGATATTTAGAGTATGAAACAACCGGAAAAACTGTGATCGCCCAGCATTATCATGAAGGCGCGCAATAGCTTTAAACTGACAGCCACGCAGTCGCAGTAGCCAACGATCTCGTAGTCGCAGTAGCCGCTGGTCCCACAGTCATGCCAGCTAGCGACCTCATTTTTACGCCAGTCGACGACCCTGTAGAATCAGCAATCGTAGATCCAGAAGAGTAGTACTTAGACGTAGACTACTGATGGGAGGCATGACAGATCAGTAACCAGTCTGACAGATCTGTAACCATCAGTACTTAGCCGTAGTCTACTGTTGGGAGGCATGACAGATCAGTAACCAGTCTGACAGATCTGTAACCATCAGTACTTAACCGTAGTCTAATAATGGGAGGCATGACAGATCAGTAACCATTCTGACAGATCTGTAACCATCACTTCAAGCAAAATCGTTTTATTAACACTTGTTACGCACTTCAGACCCCTAAATAATCTAGACTGAGCTGTAATCCATTTTGCAGTAGGCTACTTAACCGTAGCCAGCAAATGAGAGACATGGCAAACCAATAAACCTTTAAGGCTGCAGACTCGTAAAATGTACTTGCGGCGAACAATGCACGCAACTTTGCTGTTTTGTTTATAGTGCAAAATATTTTGACAAGACAATAATAACCATAATAAATATATTCACTACGTTTTTTAAAGGTTCATCTAGGTAGATTATGCTAGGTAAATCAAGCGTTAAATACAACTCTCTCACGCCAACCCCGTTTCGAGATGCGTTTGTGAAATTATGGCAATTAATAGTACAAAGCGTAAAACAGTTTAGCTATTTTTGAAGTAAACATTCTGGTCTTTAAAATAGCAGTTTTTTTTTTTTCTTCTTATTTTTATCTTTCATTGTCCTAATTTAGACCTAAAAATATCGCAAATAGCCCTGTTTTTGCTTCTTCATAATATGCTTGGTAATAATAACTCGAAGTAATTATGTAGGTAAATAGTTCAATTGTTTGGAAGGCAAAGGTTTACTTAAATATATGAAAAAAAAAACTTAAATACCTTACTTTAATAATAATCATTATCTCGAGTGATCTATAAAATAATGAGTTGGTAAACAAGAATTGCAAGGAATATTCTTTAATGGTCGCTCAGTGGCTGTAGCGGTCAGACATGTGAATTGTGACGAATTTAATACAATTTCTCTCGCTCTAACTTTTCGTAGCTGAAATGGTAAGAGTGAGACAACTGTGGGGAACATTCAGCGCGCTTTTCCGTGATTCTGAATTCTCTGTTGCGAGACTCGATTATATTCAAACTATGTAGTGAATTAAATTAGCAGTTTCTCTTAAGAGCGGGCCTAATGGCAGGATAAATTCTGATTTCCCCCGCGCATCTCGCCACACCCAGCGCATGTACGGATAACAAACACGGGCAGCGCGACGACGCGCGGAACCAAGCTTGCGTACTCGACGTCTGAACTGACATGGACTACCCGTCCCAACAGAGCGATGGTAACTGATCGGTGCAACAAACCGATGCTTCAAGCTTGTGTCACGCGAGACGAAAGACAGCGTATTGCGCGGATTAAAAATGTTGTAAGCGCCAAGTGCTTTCTACTCTCATAGCTTATAGAATAGACAATATTTTTAAAAATTGCTAAGGTCAGCTCTAGGTTATACATGAGTGATAATATTTACATAATTTATTGTTCAACAATATGTACCAAAACAGAATGCAAACCAAAAATGTTGAAAATTAGAGGTAACTTTGTGATGGTTTTCTATCGAGAAAATTTTATCCTACCATGTTTTCGTCAGGGTCGACCTTTACTTATATATTGAAGTTTAACGTATATTTTTTTTTTCGATTTTGGACATGATTTACTACTGTGAAAATCTAATCAAAGATTGAAGATTTTGCTTTAGGCCCAATCTTAATTGTCATTTAAACAATGGTATCACAAAGGCTTAGATGTATAATAGTATATTTAGTCAATAAAAATGTAATTGTCATAGAGATAAAATACTATGAATTTATTTTACTGAATTATTGATATTACTAGTTAATTAAATCCTCTAGCAAATGCTAGTGTAATTACGTATTAATATTATTTTTTGCTTAAACTGTAAGGTTTCTAATTGATCCTATTTATTTATAACTTGAATAATGATAACTGGTTCTATTTATTGTACCTACATCATAATATGAATATGTTATTAAATGTGAATACTTGACTTGTGTTTTTTAATCATATGGACTTAAAGGAAATATTAGAATTAAAATGACTAATGGTATTAAAATTATTTTTATGGTGGTAAGATTAAAAGTTATTGTTGATTTGGAGATTCTAAATGGTTGAATTGGTTAAATTTGAAGTCTGAAGAATTTAAAGATTTCTAATAAATTATCTATAATAACGCTTAATTGCTGACTAAGATAGTTCTTAATTATAAGTAATGGTTTTGTGATCATCGTAATCTAATTAATTAAATTTGGATGTGTACCTAATTGTCATATTATGTATTTTAAATAGAATGTTAAAATATATATTGACATTGGTTATTTTTTTTTTGTTTATTTAGCTATATGTTTTTGGCAAAATTAGTTTTAATCTGCTCATCGGGTTAGAAAAATGAAAAGCGACTGACCTTTTAAACTATTTTTCAGCCGTTGGTTATATAATATTTCTTAGTCATGAATTGTTATAAACATTTTTATTAGTGATTAAATCAATTTGAGTCGTTGTCATTCGTCATAAAGTCTTTCGTTCATGGTGTTTAAAATAGTTAAATTGTGTTAAATGTTAAATTTTCTTAATAGATTGAATTCGTGTGCTTATGATTAAATTTTCAATTTTATTTATATAACATGTGTTTTGTCATTGTCATTCGAAAATTTTGTTTTGTACTGTATTCGTCTATATAAGTCCATGAGATTTGAATTAGGAATAAATCTATTTATAAATTGTAATGTTTTATAACATATGAGACATTTTGATGAATTTATTGTACAAACGTTGATGTTATATATTGTTTTGGATAAGTGACATATTTTGTTCATCATGGGTTTCATTTAATGAGATTATAATGTTGTCGTATTAGGAATAAATATATTAACATGTTTAGAGTGAGTTCCGTTCTCAAACGAATGCAAGAACTAGGGTTAAATCCATCGTGGCCTTTTCGGTGGCAAACGATATAGGCAAGATTGTTAGCATATGGTTTGTGTATACTCACGTTGTCATCGTTCGAGCCTCACCCTGTCATCAAAAATATTATATTATGCAAGTTGCAAAATGAATAAAGTGATGATAAATCTCTTTTAGCTTTTATAAGGTTGTTGTATATGGGATTTTTACATTGCAATTATTGAATGTCATGAGTTTAACAGTAATCTATTTCTATCTCGCAGAGATAAGAACCGAAGTAAAAGTTTAGTGTTTTATCAGCTTATGTCATGTTTATATATACATATATAATATATGAGTGTTTGTTCTCGTTTTGTCACGTTGCGTTTAATCTACTTAAACAATATTTGTTATACTTGTTTGGATTATCCAAATACGTCTTCGATTGAAATGAAACTTCCGTTCTTAAGTCAACTAAATATTTAATTGCCACAGTGTTATATTGTACACTTATTCGTGTTTACAGGAAATAAATTATTATTAATTATTATGAATGCAGTTGATGTACTTAATTGAACATGTATTTCCATTATTAAAGATTTATTTCCTTGCATCTTATCAAACCATTGAGATATTAAATTATTACGTATGGTTTTCGTGATTTGTATCTTGTGTAAACATATATTATATTATGTAATTCTTTGGTTAGAGCTAAAAAAAATATATATAGTTAATTAAAGTTCACTTAATGTGACTATAATACCAAATTAATGACATTATAGTCATCACAAAATCATTTAAATATCGAGAACAACACACATTGTTCTTTTTTATTGAAATTACATATTTCTTTATATAAAATACATTTTATGTCGATAAATTGTTTGGTCAGTCAAGTTGATTGATAATTACTCTAATTTCTTTTCGTAAATGAACGCATGAAATTATATTCTGGATGAAACTGAAAGCATTCTTGAAGTTATCGAAATAATTGTATTTGAGTACTGTTTAAGTAATTTATAATTGATTGAATTATTTTAAACAAAACTCCAAGTACAGAAACAATAGATAAGTCTATAATTCCAGCGAAACTGGAACTATCACTTGTCACTCACTTACTTTGGGTTTAAATACTGAATTTTAACACTAACACATTATTTTATTTCCCAATATCTGATTGGGTCTTGCAGTGATTTTAAATAAAGTTTGACCAATGCAAGTTTACTCCCTGTTTTGGGAGTAGCTTATCGATTTTAAAATATCCTTATTAGTGAAACAGTATTTACTCTTATTTTTATTAGTTAAACAGTATTTATTCTTATTTTTATTAGTTAAACAGTATGTTTCTCTTGTGGATGTGGGGGGTTTACACAGTTTTAAAGTGACAAAACAAAAAAAAACTCGTTCTCGAGTTAGTTTTTTTTTAATATATGTCTATGTTACGTAGTTCTTGAAGCGGCTTGAGACTTTGAAATGGAAGCTAATCCTGAAAAAAAATAATCGATTTCACATTAACTTGGTGATTTATGTCTTTTTAAGAGGAGTGTTTATTTTATTTGTTTTGTTTTTATAAAATTTAGTCGCATTCTAGGTAGAATCGATTTTTTTCGTTACATTATGTATTTTGGGAGAGGCATAATGGATATCAGGACGAACGACTTTTGGATTGTTTCATTTTTTTGCTCAAAATGAGACAGGTCTGTCACTAAGTGTTTGATTTGTCTGGCCTCATGTTGGAATGAAAAGAAAAACGTTGATGGAGATAGTATATAATATAACATGTTACAAGACCAAGCTGAACGGTTTCCTCAGTTTCACGTCACTTGGCGACACGAGGACGTGTTATTTAAGTCGGACGGCCGAATGTAAGACTAGGCTTATCTTGCTGATAGTACCTTCGGACTGCTATAAAAAGAGTTGTACATGGTCATGATTGGAATTATGAACCGTTTTAGAAGTTTATCCAGAGTTAAACAGATTCATCAGCTTTACGTTACTTAACGTAATATTTGCTTTAATTGGACAACGAATGGAAGATTGTAATAATATCATACTTTCTATGTACTTATATATTTTACGATAAATAATACATTTGTGATAAAAATGTACTTACCAGAATGTTATATATTGTCACATTAAATTAATTTTATTAATCTGTACTCGTGCAATTATGGCCAAATTTTGAAGTTACCTTTAGTTTAATGAAATAATTAATTTGCCTTACATACCTACACGAGGACGTGTTAGTTAAGTCGGATGGCCGAATGTAGGATCATGTTTATTAAAAGTATAGCTTTGACTACATTCGTTATAGAATGCACCATGGCGTCCATTTTGACTATAAACAAATATAATATTAGCCACGAAATCATCTCACTAATGATTGTATAAAAACAAATGTAATAGATTAGACATGCACACAGTTATTGACAGATTAAGTACCAATCCGATTAACTATAAGTAAGTGCTTTGGACAAACCTTGTATAGAGTAAAACGGCAGGAAGTGGGAGTACAACAAGGCTCCGCTAGGGGGCGCTAGGACGGTGCAATGCCTGCCGTTTTGCCTTAGAAGTAAAAGTCAGTATTCCGTCGGAGTCTGGTGGCGAACAGCCACCTAGTGGTTTTTCATAAGTATAGCTACTAAGCTTATTCCTCTTAAGTGGTTCATATGGTATAGTGTTCATCTGTGGAGGTGGTTGCGAATAGTGTATGTGTAAGTGTAGATAAATGTGAGATTAGTGAGAAATCAAAAGAGTGACTGAACGAGCGCTCCTGGTTGGTATTTAGTCTAACAATACTTCCATCCAGAAAATGATATATCTGAAAATTTAAATAATTTTCACGTTTCATATTTCATAACCTCTCGGTTACGAAACACGGGCACAAAGCCTGACATTCTAATATGTTATTGTTTTAGGTAAGCTTATTATATGCCTCAGTTTTAAGTTCCATTTGTAAAGACAGTATACTTTTTGTTAACAATACCTAATCTTGCTTGTTTTAAAATAATTTGAGTTTTGAAACGAAATTGTTTCTAGCTTCTGCATGACTTTCACAGACTTTTGTCGGGGCAGACACAGCAAGCACGTCAAATTGTACATTGTACACCTAGTGTGCCGTATTTTTGTACCTATTATGACATTACTAGAGCAATTTAGTGGTAGTTTAACTCCATTCGAATGGCCAACTTGACATATTTGTATTGACGTCTGAAGTGGCATTTTTTTTAAAATACAAGTTACATCTACGTTTGGCCTCCAACTCGCTTGATGGAAACCATACTGAGTTATGTGGTATGCTAGTTGGAACATAGATCCAACTTACGAAATGCAAAGTACCTTGGTGAACTCGCAGAGTTTATCCTGGCAGAGATCTTGTTTGCTGTTAGTTTCAATAGGAGCTACTCAGGAATCTTTCTTTCGATAAGCTTCACGTTCTTTTTATAATGAATAAACACTGTTAAGATACTCGCTACAGAGTAAAAATACGTGTTGTTATAACATTGCTTACCCTTCCAAATTGGCTGTTCTCATCGGCTTTACTAGATTATTACATTTAGATCAGCGCCGTGGCGCTATTTTCTTCACAATGTCAATGGATAATTCCGTAGTTTTCCCCAGGCGTCGATACCTAACCGAATCTGGCGGGTTACAGTGTCCTAGAAGGGTGTGGAACTAAACCTAGACATCTACAAAGCCGTCTATAATTATAGTCTCGTATGAAGTACAATGGAAAACGTTGGCAGGCAGGCGTGTTGTGAGTACCATTACGCCATTAACTGAGTCAGCTGGAATTACTTTTATTAAAACTGTCACACTGAATTCTGCTCCGTTCATTCTCTCTGATAAGTTTTTATTATTTACATGACTATCCAAAAGACTAGCGTTTTTTTTTTTAAAGATTTTGTTTCCGAGTTATATGTTCATATGCGTGTCTCTTTGTTTCATCGATATACGACGTCCTTGTTGGTGAAGCAATTTCAGCGTACAATCTTCATTTCAAATATTTTGATAAGAAGAAATTTGATAGCAAGAATGATAAGTACCTATATTTGATCTGTTCGCTGTCGAAACCACATTGATTGTACGTGCAAGCAATACGGAAGCCGTGTATGGTATAGAAACCATCTTGAAAAATTACCGCAAGATGCGCAAAAGTCTGTTTTGCGATTGGAAAGGGGCGCGAGGAGACTTTGCCTGCTGAAGTCGGCAAGTTTTGGTTGTAATGTGTGCATGTGTGCGTGTAAACGCGTCTATTTTCATCCACTAGGTATACGCGGATTTTTCTCAAGACGAGACTAGATTGCAAGGTGTCGTTTTGCTCAAGTCTGGCCATAATTCATAAACATGCATGTTATTTTTTTCAAAATGTATATGCACGTAAGTACAATAAGCTTTTTATTTTCATATATATGTGTAACTATTCAGCTTTTGTAGTTTGTTACTTTTACTTACCATCAGGCAGACGCCTGCTTAAGCATTTTTAAAATTATTTTTAAATGTGTAGTTCAAAATTTTAAACCATTGTCCATTAGATCAAACATACAATTTTGAACTAACTTCAAATAACCGTTACTCATAATTTTAGTTATTTTGTCCATAGGGAAAAAGGTTGTGATTTTTATTCTTGTGATTGTTCCGCAACTTCTTTAATCTAAATAGGCATGATGACTAATATTTTTTTATTACCTCATAAAAAAGCTGATCATCAATAGAGCCTATCAACGAAAACAAAATTTAAATTAGTTCCAAAATAAATAAGTTATAATCTTTTTAATTTCATGCTAGACAGAGAGCGCACTATACTGAGCTATGACGTCAAGCCTCAGGCGCGGCATACAAATGCTATACTATCACACGCTTTGCAAGAAAGGGATGGAGCATCCCCCCTCTATCCCCACCTAAAACTTTAAACGCTCATATCTCAGAGATTAATCAGTCGATTCAATTTATTTTTTTCAGTATGTGTAATGAATTTAGTTATATTCATCGCTAAGCCTGTTATTTATAATCAATTAAACATTAGGCCACATAAAGTTAAAGTTAAATGATTATTTATGGGATATTTACCTTGGTAAGGTTACAATTATCTTCCCGTGAACATGGTGCATGTAACTGCGCCGAAATATCGGGAGCTCCTTCCACAACCTTACCACGGTAAATATCCCGTAAATAATCATTTAACTTTAGTGAACAACCGTGATAGTTTAAAACATTAGGCCACATGCCTATTCCCTGCATTGAAGAAGCAGTTTCTCACTCTTTCTTTCTTTGTATTTTCCTGTTTTGTTGTGTAGATGTAGTGTTTATGCACAAAATAAATAAATAAAAATTTCACTCTGCTGAGGAAGTTTAGTCGCTGTTGTATATTCTTATTAAACTGTACGAAACACAGTTTTGCTCTTTATAAATGCAAATTAGTTCGTTGTAAAGGAATAAGGAAGGTTTACACAGCATTTAATTACTGCTTATGCAGTGCCAAGCAGTTAGCACTGCAGTAGTTGTAGTTGTACCTATATTATAATTATGTACTTACATAGGCGCATGAAACCGCGAACCGGAAGACGCAGCGTAGGTAGGCTTCCCACTGGATGGACCGACGACATTGTGAGAGTCGCGGGCATCCAGTGGATGCAGATGGCAGGATGTCGTTCAGTGTGTAGTTTATAGGGGGAGGCCTATGTTCAGCAGTGGACGTCTTCTGGCTGATGATGATGATAGGCGCATGTATTAGGAAGCCATTTTACTAACAAGTAAGTGAATTATTATTTTGTTTTCACTGTACCCAAATTGAGGTTAATGAGTTGGTTTTACCTCCTAGTTGGTTTGGATCAAATCCTGCAACTGAATTTTAAATCAGTTATCCCCAACCGATTAATTTTGCATACAAATTTAGTTTGGATGACAATGCATGGTTAGCTAAATGACACTCTAAATCCAATATGGCGGACTCCCAAGGATGGCGGACTAGTTATTTTCTATGCAACCAATTTACAAACTCATAACACTGGTATTTGTATACCCATCGCTTATTATTTGTACTAACAGACGGACAGACAGACATACGGACAGGACGAATTTATAAGGGTTCCTTGTCGGGCTATGGAACCCTAAAAAAAATAACGTGATTTTATGTTTCTTGCTTATGTTGCTTATTTGTACCAACCCACGTAAAAGCTAGAAGAGTATTTTATAAGTTACATAATATTATTTTTCATTAGGGTACAGCTGCCTTTTTTTTAACTAATATAACATTATGAGAAGTCCATTGACTTAAAATGAATTAACGTAGGTACCCACAGCTAAAATATGAATATTCGTCGAGACGTTCTGAATTTATTTTGCATCTAAAGAATTTATTCATGCCACAGCTTTGCATAATTAATTAATCAAGCCTTAAGGTGGCATGTCAGCGCCTAATTTACACACAACTTCGATCTAACAAACCTTAAAATGGCTTACAGTTTTAAATGACTTCCAAAAAGGAGGAGGTTCTCAATTCGACTGTTTCTTTTAATGGGCACAGTCTCTGAAGGGGCGCAGAAATGACCACACCAGGACCAAGTTTTGTTTTCAAGGGCGCAGTTATAGAAGCTCGCACTGGGCGCATAAAGGGCTAGTTACGGCACTGCTCAGATCTTTCGACTGGGTGAACCGATTTTGATGATGACAGTCTAATTATACCGAGGTTAAAAAAATGGAATGTTGTTGAATTCAAACATTTGTCAATAAAAAAAATGTGTTAGCAACTTACCTACAAAATATTTCATTTTTTACTAATTACTCCGAATTTTTAACTGATTTCAAAAAAGGAGGACGGTTATATGTTTTAGTGTTTTTTTTTAATGTATGTTCACTGATTTCTCCGCCAACTGTTGACCGATTTCATTTTTTTACCGACTTCCAAAAAGGAGGAGGTTGTCAATTTAACTAAGTATATTTGTTTTGTGTTTTTTTATTATGTTTTTACCGCAGAACTTTCGACTGGTGAACCGATTTTAATGATTATTTTTTTAATTGAAAGCTGGTACTTCCCGTGTGCTCCCATTTAAATTTGGTCCAGTTCTGAAATTTTTATGATTATAGGTATACATTTTTATTTTTCATTTCTAAAACTCAATAGGAACACTAAGTTTTCCCCCTAATAAGTCAGACTACTCAATGCTTTTAGCAGGCTTCAAGTCCTTATTGCCAAACCTTTCAAGTGCTGTAATAAATCTCGGAATGGTTTTGGTCAAAAAGCTGGACAATGAAGAACTTTATGGCCACAGTAGAAAATTGTGTGATTGGTAATAAAATTCACGAGTTTTATTTGTTTGTGGTAAAAATTGCTGACAAATTTTATGATATATCAATAAACGAATATCCGAGATATTTGTCGAATAACGAATATATTCGTTTATAATCGTAGTTATTATATTTCCACCAGATTTTTGGAAGCTACGCTGAGAAAAAAATATTGTTGGGTGCAACTAATTAACTTTAATGCCCCGCACAACCGTCTAAGATGAGTAGTTTCTAACACAAAGTTTTTATTGGCAAATGTTTAAATTCAACAAGATGCCATTAAAAATTTTAATCGTTACTATCCTGAAGTTCACAATATTACACACTAAATTTGTCATCGCAAAAACATAACATTGTGGCGATGAAAAATTGTGATGTTGATTATGATGAAAAATACTTTACGACCAATTCTCATACCGACCAAAAATACATTAAAAATTTCATAAAAACTGGTCAAGCCGTTTCGGAGGAGTGCGACCACAAATACCGTGACATGAGATTTATATATAAAAATTATCTTTTTTGCCACATTTTTTTTTTTCTTAACCTATACTGTCCCACTGCTGGGCAAAGGTCTCCCCCACTTCCTTCCATAAATCTCGGTCCTCCGCCGCCTCTTGCCAACCTCTCCGGAATGAGACAAGATCGCCACATATGATAAAAAAAAATTATATTACTTGGTTTCAATTAAAAGTTTTAAAACCACTGGAGAAATGTTTCGATTGAAAATTGGATTGGACTTAGCACATTTTCAAACGCCTACTCGCCGGTGTAAGTGGATTTTGCAAAGCCGAGTTTGCTTAGAAAGCCTTTTACCGCCCACCACACAAAATACCCTTTTGTACCTGTCACTGTGTGTGTAAATCAAAGGATAAAATATAACGCTGACTTTGTAAAAAATCATTCTTAGTTTAGCTCATTACTTTTAAACCAGATTTAAATGAAAGTTACCTATTTGTTGGAAATCTCATGCTTTTTTGTAACTTCTTCTTCCTCTTCTTCTTCTTTGGTAATAACCGTATTATTAAAAACTGCACGATATTCTGCAATTTAATCCACAGGTTACAGTGTTACAGGAACCATGTTTATTTTCACAATGAAATATATTAATTTACACAAATATTCGCATTTATAATATTAGTATGCGATTTTCGGTGTGTCAAATTGTGGTAAGTCAGGTAGGTATTTGTAGTTAAGTTTTATCATACCACACACTAACGACCTACTACTGTACCTACTACTTATTGTCATCATCAGCTTCGAATAATTGTTTGATGATCATCAGCCAGAAGACGTCCACTGCTGAACATAAGCCTTCTTCTTCGATTTCTACACTGAACGACAGCCTGCCAACTGCATCTACGGATTCCCGCGACTCTTACGATGTCGTTGGTCTTTTTTTCTAATTCGCCATTTTTTATTTTAGTATTAGTTTTCTTGGAATTTGTTCATTATAAATCGAATTAGAAAATTCATTGAACACACATTTTCTTTGAAAGAATATACTTTAAATTGGACCCATAGAAATTTCTCAAAAATCGGTTCAGTCGTTTTTTTTTTTTTAATCATATTATGAAAAATTATAGCATTATGCATATTTGAAAAGTTCAATAGACGTCAAGCCAATGTTTAGACGCTAATAATTACACTAGAAAATCATCAGAAAACAGTTTTGAAGGTGGACTTCCACAAAGTAACGCCTGATTCAATCAGATATTGAAAAATTATAGCCTTCACCCCTTCACGCAGACCGGTTGAGAGATGCTACGATCAAAATTATTAGCAAGTCTAAACATTGGCTTGACGTCTATCGTACTTTGCAAATATGCATAATGTTAAATCTTTGAGACTTTGTCCATATTGGCGTGAGAACATGCCCTTCCTTTAATGTTTGCTGACCTTTGACGTGTAAACTGTACGGTAAGTAGCCTAAATCGGAAAAGGGTGTTACAGAAGGACGTTACAGAAGTAACGTCTTTTATTTGAAAAGGATTTCATGATCGTATCTCTGGAACTTTGTTGGCAAAATTTACCAGTAAGAATTGGTTAGGTTAGGAGTACCCACATTTAAAAATACGATTACTATAAAAGTAATTACACCTAACGGCACTTAAATAGACAATATTTGATCACTATATCAAAATTCAACAATGTCACCTACATGTAGGTATTATTTATTTTTTCAAAGTTAGAACTGCACAATTGCTCAACCTTTTTCATTTAAAAATACATAATTTATTGTAATAATGATAAAAGAAGGCCATTTTACGATTTACTTTGACTAATAAACAATACACTGTCAAATTTTAAATGTGATCTATTAAATAGGCCATACTTTAAACTTTTATCCCTTTACCAAACAACACTTATATTATCATGCTTCAGTATGCATAATACTTTCAAGGCTATAATGATATGAGGTACCTTCTAAAAACAAATGCAATCCAGATTTAGATCTCCAATTAGACCTTCTTACTATTGTATGATCCAAACTGTTTTGTAGTGTTGGCTTATTTTTTTTTTAGTTCATAAATTTCGCAATATATTTTTTCTTACGCAGAAAGGGTTACGCAGAAAAGGTGCACTAAGCCGAAATTAGGTCATTATGCACCATCATAAACAACTTTTACTAAGGGCCAAACCTGAAATCACGTAAAAAATACGTCACACTCACGAATAAAACAGTTGTTTTTTCGCGATTTCTGGTTCGGTTCCATATTAAAAGTTGTTCAAATGATGTTTAATAACATTCTTTCGGCTCAGTGCATCCTTTCTGTGTAACCTTTGTACTTATATTTTTATTCTTAACTTTATTCATATCATTATATCGGGGAAAAAGTTTCTTCGTATTTTTTAAACAAATTCAAGACATATTTTTTTCAAGTTTAATTACATTTAATTATAATATATATGTGCCATTTTGTTCGATAACTTGTTGCCATCTTGTAGGTAGTGACATGATCCCGTTGCTGTAGAATTTTTGGGACTTCTGATCAAAAAAATGCAACAAGTAGTTTTGACAGTCCTCTCTTGATGTTAATCTAACACTACCCAAAGAATTCTGAAGAGATCGAAACAGGTGGAAATCTGAGGGTGCAAGGTCTGGGCTATATGGTGGATGCATTAACACTTCCCAACCAAGCTCTCTAAATTTTTGCTGAGTGGCCAAAGATGTGTGCGGTCTGGCGTTATCATGATGAAAGACCACACTCTTTCTGTTGATCAATTCCGGCCGTTTTTTCTCAATTTCTTGTTTGAGTCTCATCTGCTGTTGGCAGTAGAGATCCGAATCGATGGTTTTGCCCGGCGGTAAAAGCTCATAATGAACGATGCCCTGCCAATCCCACCATACACACAGCATCACCTTATTACGTGTTAATCCGGGTTTCGCTACAGTCTGTGGTGCTTCATTGCCCTTTGACCATGATCTTTTGCGCACATTCTTGTCGTAGGTGATCCATTTTTCATCACCAGTGATCAATCTTTTCAAAAACGGTTCGGTTTCGTTACGTTTCAATAGAGAATCGCAAATGAGTACACGATTCATTTGGTTTCTTTCAGTGAGCTCGTGTGGCACCCAAATATCGAGTTTTTTGTATACCCAGTTTTTTTCAAATGGGTCAAAACTGTTTTGTGGTCAATCCCCAGTTCTTCAGCTACGTCGTAACTACTAATATGCCGATCTTGGTCCACTTTTTCAGAAATGGCATCGACTTTATCCGTAACAGGGCGACCAGAGCGAGCTGCATCTTTGACATCAAAATTCCCGGACTGAAAACGCTTGAACCAACATTGTGCTACTCTTGATGACACTGCATTAGGTCCATAAACGTCACAAATTTTATTCGCGGCTTGTGTCGCATTTTTCCCTTTTTTGTTATAAAATTTCACAATATATCGAATTTGTTCGTTAGATTCACTCATTTTATCGAACAAAAAAACAATTGAAAAATGGCGGGAAATTGCTTTTTACGTTTTGTATTCCTTTTTTAAAATGTCATATTTTTAATGGTATCAAAACTAGCCAGATACAAACAGTACAACGGATAAGATTTTTACTACAACTTTATACATACAAAATACGAAAAGACTTTTTCCCCGACCTATTATTAGATTCGTCCTTTATCTTCGGTCTTTTTTCTTATAAAAAAAAAAGAATGTCATAATTACATTTATCATGAAGTTGAGTTTTCAGTTCTTCTTTTAATGATATTACTTATTTACGATGTTTTTCTCCACGGTAACAATAAGCTGACATTATGTATACAGATTTTGTTGTCATGTTTACGTTTTGTTACATGAATTATTAAAGGTTATACTCACAAAAATCTCCACAATCTTGTCAACAGAGTGTTTAAATCTAGATGCGGTAAAAGAACGCGATTATAACCGAAACGATTTATACTTATATTATTCTGTTTTGTGTTCTGCATTGCATACATCTCTTTTATTAGCCTCTGCATCTTCTACCGTCTTTTAGAAGAATGCTCTGAAGAGCTTCTTGATCTCATTCCTGCGTCAGAATTCTTCTACCGCACAACCCGACACCGTCAAAAGGCTTACCCCCACATCTTGTAAAGCTGGAAATCCCTCACCATCCGGTTCCACCTCTCCATTCTTCCGCGGACTTGCAAGGTGTGAGAATTTCCTTCCCCTGAAGGTTTTCTCGCTGAGTTTCAATATGGAGTGTTTAAAAAAGGTATCTACAAACATTTCTCCGGGCTGACAAAGCATCGATAATACCGTTAGTGTTACAAGTGTCCATAGGCGGCGATTACTACTTAACATCAGGCAGACCGCTGTCTATTTCTTATACTTTTTTTTTAACACAGACCTTTATCAAGATAGATATCGCAAGCACAAAAGTTATGAACATAAAGTGCCGTATTTTTGCGCCTACTTAGCGTCACGAAAGCAATTTAGTGGTAGTTTGACTCCATTCCGAACAACTGTTTCTGAAGTTTTTACAGTTTACTGTGGCGTAATTTGGCATTATTGACTACTGCCGTGCGACTCAGTAGACTCGACAGAGATCGAAATAAATCATAAAGAGTGATATTTGGAGCATTGATTCCACTTAAGACAGGCCAAAGACATGCAAGTTTGGTTAACTCGCGGTATTTTTGTACCTAATTCTCTATTTTGTTTTGTATTCTGTGTGCACTATCACATATTCTGTGGTTCTATTTCACGTCACTCACATTTAAAGTTACTCTGGTTTGTGTGTAATAAGATTAAATTAGGTGTTAACAGCTCTAACTATGAAGTTTATGCATGACCTAAGTTTCGCTTCACGACCGAAAGCGGCCTTTGTGTAGTTTGAGACAAGGTTACTACGTGTTAGTTTTCGTGTCAGAAATGTTCATTGTTCACTACTCAAGTAGAGTAGTATAAAGGTAGGCTTTTGGGGAATGCTCTGATGATGTTTTTAAACTACCAACGCCAGAAATGCTATTCACACGTTATATACATATACCTGAAAGTCACGCACTGTTCGATTTAATAGATTGTTTCTGTTACGTACCTGTAAGTTGTGGAATGGATTACCATCTTCGGTTTTTCCTCTGAAGTTTAATTTGGGCTGCTTCAAACCAAGGATGAATAGAGTCCTCAAAGGTAGGCAACGCACTGATGGCAATGTCCCGGGTATTTATAGGTGTCTATAATATGTAGTGACCACTTACCATCAGGTGGCCCGTCGCTTGTTTGCTACTTATTCTATTAAAAAGAATAGTGATCCAGTTTTCATCGTTTGGGAGGTGACTTGATCGACAGTGTTTAGACAGTTTTGTAAGCTTTGGTTCATGAAAATCTGATCAGCCGTTTGAAAATTATCAGCTCTTTTATCGGGGGTTTAAAAACAATTTAGAAACAACAATAGCAAACAACAAAGGAAACAAAATCGAGAGGCATATTCTTACTAAACGGCAGGCACTAAAAATCACAAGTCAAAGCAAAGTCATTTACGTACAGATGAAACAAAGAAATAACAAAAATGGGAGAATCAAGGAACGATTTTTTTTATAAAGCATGTTTCGGGGTATAATTAGTTTTTCATACTTTCTTAGGGTTCCGTAGTCTACAAGAAATCGTTATTAAGTTCGTTTTGTCCATCAGTCTGTCTTTCCATCAGTCTGTCTTTCCATCAGTCTGTCTTTCCATCTGTCTGTCCGTCTGTCCGTCTGTCCGTCTGTCCGTCTGTCCGTCTGTCCGTCTGTCCGTCTGTCCGTCTGTCCGTCTGTCCGTCTGTCCGTCTGTCCGTCTGTCCGTCTGCCCGTCTGTCCATCTGATAACTGGCTTAACTACGGATCAAAACCCGGCCCTAAACGAAACTGGTTTTCCTGCTGAATTTTGATTCCAAAACTGATTACTTCTAAAATATGACCTTTTCCTTCCCCACTTTAGTTAAAGGAAAAGGTCTCATTTTGAAAATAATCGGGTTTGGTAGGCAAGACTTTGTATCTATAACGGACCTTCCGCAAAATACTTTCTTAACGGATATCTACACCCCTGGAGTCTACCTAAGGAACACCTAAGAAATCTACCTGCCAAATCTTCATAAGTCTAGTAGTTTTTTAAGATTTTGTGATGAGTCAGTGAGTAGTTATTTTCTTTTTTTATTAATATACATCTAAAAAAACGATGGTTGCGCTTGAAGAATTCCTAAAAATAATCTCTTTAAAGATAACCTTTGAATTGAGGCGTGATAGATTGAATGCACTTGAAGTTGATCATCTGGATGAATTGAATATTCCTGTGTTAGTAGAGTTTATTCACCTCGTTGGGTCAGTTCTATCTGGTTCGTTTAAGGTACAGCTAAAGGCGTGCGGTTATTTCGCTCGTACATTTAAAAACTTTTAAAGATAAGAAATCATTGCGAGATAGAGTGAGATTTTTAAAAAACAATTTCAAAAATATTGAAAATGTTGAAATCAGCTTTTAGGATTGGGGTGTAGTTTTTTTTTAATTATCAACGCGTCTTGTCAAAGCAAATTCTCGTGACCAACACACAAACCTCGCACAACGCACTGACAATGCCCCGGGTATTGTAGGTGTCTATAGACAGCGGTGATCACTTACCATTTGGTGGCCCGTAGCTTGTTTGTAGCACTCTATTAAAAAAAAACTATTAAACTATTAAAGATCAGTATTACAATTCAATGCGGCCATGTAGCCAACATATGGGGAACGATTCCTTATCTTTAAAAAAATCGTTGTAATAACTTACAACGTTTGAGTTTGCTTCTACTAACGTAGAAACTTTTAATATTCTTCCTACATGTTTCTACGAAATTAGTACTTGCTCTTTATTACATGACATCAAAGTGTTGTAACTAGTAGAAAAAGCCACAAAACGTCATCTCCGCACAAAGAAAGCCTTCATTACCGCAATACCATAGCCGTTGTTACTGTTTTGAGCCATAATAAGAGAGAACGTTACCAATGTTACTGTTGTCCGTGTCTTGTTAAAAATAGTAATAACACAGACAGAAAGAGGCGGATAAAAGGCAGGAAGTTTGACGGTGTTTGTGATTATTTTACCCTTGGGTAGGTTTAATTAAAACTTTGTTTGCTTGAGAAACCTGGATGTTGTAGACTTTTTCGCAAAAAAATACATAAAACGCGACTTATCTTCCGCATGCTTGATTTGAGTAGATTTAGTAGATGGCCCGAGGTGGAAGACTCTTAAGAATAAGGGTTCGGACGAGGGCGTTCTCTTTCAAACTAATTTTAAAAATAAACAGACGGACATGTCTTTGAATTCAATGCCTACTCTCAGTCACATTGGGTTTTTAGAAAATTTTCATTAATATTTTGTTGTAGTCTTTTACTCTGACTACTACTACTACTGCTACACACACACACATACACATACGCACGGCGTATTTAATGATTATATATATATATATATATATATATATATATATATATATATATATATATATATATATATATATATATAAGTACATATACACAGCACAATACTGTACAGTCACATGGCTCTGTCACAGTATATATATATAATATATAAGGTCGGGGAAAAAGTTTCTTCGTATTTTATAAACAAATTCAAGACATATTTTTTTTCAAGTTTAATTACATTTAATTATAATATATATGTACCATTTTGTTCGATAACTTGTTGCCATCTTTTAGGTAGTGACATGACCCCGTTGCTGTAGAAATTTTGGGAATTCTGATCAATAAAATGCAACAAGTAGTTTTGACAGTCCTCTCTTGATGTTAATCTAACACTACCCAAAGAATTCTGAAGAGATCGAAACAGGTGGAAATCTGAGGGTGCAAGGTCAGGGCTATGTGTTGGATGCATTAACACTTCCTAACCAAGCTCTCTAAATTTTTGCTGAGAGGCCAAAGATGTGTGCGGTCTGGCGTTATCATGATGAAAGACCACACTCTTTATGTTGATCAATTCCGGCCGTTTTTTCTCAATTTCTTGTTTGAGTCTCATCTGCTGTTGGCAGTAGAGATCCGAATCGATGGTTTTGCCCGGCGGTAAATGCTCATAATGAACGATGCCCTTCCAATCCCATCATACACACAGCATCACCTTATTACATGTTAATCTGGGTTTCGCTACAGTCTGTGGTGCTTCACTGCCCTTTGACCATGATCGTTTGCGCACATTCTTGTCGTAGGTGATCCATTTTGCATCACCAGTGAT
This sequence comes from Agriopis leucophaearia, assembly GCA_949125355.1. NCBI lineage: Eukaryota > Metazoa > Arthropoda > Insecta > Lepidoptera > Geometridae > Agriopis > Agriopis leucophaearia. The sequence continues at coordinate 8,984,062 of OX421276.1, read as the reverse complement.
CAATCTTTTCAAAAACGGTTCGGTTTCTTTACGTTTCAATAGAGAATCGCAAATGAGTACACGATTCATTTGGTTTCTTTCAGTGAGCTGGTGTGGCACCCAAATATCGAGTTTTTTTGTATACCCAGTTATTTTCAAATGGGTCAAAACTGTTTTGTGGTCAATCCCCAGGTCTTCAGCTACGTCGTAACTACTAATATGCCGATCTTGGTCCACTTTTTCAGAAATGGCATCGACTTTATCCGTAACAGGGCGACCAGAGCGAGCTGCATCTTTGACATCAAAATTCCTGGACTGAAAATGCTTGAACCAACATTGTGCTACTCTTGATGACACTTCATTAGGTCCATAAATGTCACAAATTTTATTCGCGGCTTGTGTCGCATTTTTCAGTTTTTTGTAATAAAATTTCACAATATATCGAATTTCTTCGTTAGATTCACTCATTTTATCGAACAAAAAAACAATTGAAAAATGGCGGGAAATTGCTTTTTACTTTTTGTATTCCTTTTTTAAAATGTCATATTTTTAATGGTATCAAAACCAGCCAGATACAAACAGTGCAACCGATGAGATTTTTACTACAACTTTATACATACAAAATACGAAAAGACTTTTTCCGCGACCTATTATATATATATATATACTGTGACAGAGCCATCTAGCGGGACACCAAACCAAAACGACACCAAATATCATGCGACTCGCCGCACCGCGCGTGATTTTTGGCGACTTTACTGGTAGGTGGCTCTGTCTGTATCGTTCACACTATTGAAGAGTTCTACTTTCAACCGCTTGAACCTCATCAGATCAGTTCGATGGTTAAAAAAAATTAGTGTTTTTCAAGATGCATATAGTTACAAAGTTTCATATCGATACGAGAATCAGAAGCAAGTTAAATCAACTTCCAAATTTTGTTTTAAACTATCACGGTTGCTCACTACATTTATATGATTACTAGCTGCGTCCCGCGGTTTCACGCGCGTGGTGATGAAAATCGGTGATGATGATGATGAAAAGTAGCCTATGTGTTAATCCAGGACATAAGCAATATATATTCAAAATTTCATCCAAATCCATCCAGTTGTTTCTGCGTGATTGAGTAACAAGCATCCATCCATCCATCCAAACTTTCACATATTTATATGATATCAGTGTGATCAGTGTGATTCATGGCGCATATGCCAATCAATATATGGTGTATATGCATAGGAATGGAATGCGCTCCCTGCCTCGGTGTTCCCTATAAATTACAACCTGGGTCTCTTCATGACAAGAGTGAATAGGCACCTCATGGGCAAGCGTGCCCCATCTTAGACCGCATCGTCGCTTACCATCAGGTGAGTTGCGGTCAAACGCTAGCCTAATTCATCATTTTAAAAATAGTTCACGAGAAAACTGAAAATCCCGAATTATCGAGACCTCAATCCACAACCTTACCACGGTAAAAATACCGTCAATAATAATTAAGTTCCAAATTTTGATTTCATTGTTGCCCATTTATTTTTTCTTTGACAAAGTTCACCTAATTAATTATCAATATATAAAACCAATTTCAAAATTGGTGTATAATTTCAACAGCCATTCCATAGAAAATGTTCCATAACACTCGACAAAATGTATGGAACAGCTGATTTTGTTTTTGCGATTTTAGTATTCGTCCCATAGTAAAACTTGTTCATGTTTCCTTTCGGCTTAGTACAGGGTATATGCGTAACCCTGTATAATAATAGACAAATACGCGTTAGGCCACCACAGCCTATGGACACCACTATATCCGGATCATTAAATAAATAAATAATAAATATCTGGGACGTTATTGCACACATGGTCATCTGACCCCAAACTTAGCAAAGCTTATAATATGGCTGCCAGAGACTGATATACATACATTATATATTTTTAAATACATACTTGAATATATATTAACACCCAGACATGGAACAAACACAAATGTTCATCACACAAATGTTTGTCCTAGGTGGGAATCGAACTCACGCCCCCAAGCGCAGAAGTCTGTACACTACCAACTTAGCTAAAGGGGCTGTCATTGGCGGTGCGTTTGCCCTTCGTTTGAATTGAAGCAGAGTTCGATAGTAACAAACTAAGGTTAATAAAATCGTGTTAATATAATAGCAATTTGTCACTAGTTGATACCTAGCATAAGTATGATAATTAATATGGACTACAGACACAATTACAGCATGAAACAACTTTTATAAAAATAATTACAACGTACCTTAAGAAATAACAATAAGTGTTTGTATTTAATATTCTGTGACGCGTCGAAGTAAATATTAGATACGTGCTTAGATTCTGGAACGCATTGTCTAATTATACTTACCTAAGGCCTAAGGGCAAAATTGGTGATGTTTAATTTGTATTTTAGGTATGAGGATTAACGTAATTATAAGTAAACTAAATACATTTGAATAGTTTCATTTCATTCCACTCATATAAACCTAGTAAAAATAATGTTGGATGGTTTGACTGAATGTTTTAATTTACATCTATCTTATTAAGTAAAGTTAAAAACAGCAAAAAATTACCAATAAATATAGTATTTTTTACGTTAATGTTTTGTAGAAGGCTCTACGTAACGTAGCCTTGGCCACAGCGCTACATGCGTAGAGCGTCTACGAGTTACCACGTTGTAGGTTTTGCCCGAAATTACTGTAAAATATTACCCGTTATTAGTATTCAGAATACCTCCATACTGTCAACCGGAACAGCCGGAACATTTAAAATATTGTTAACAGACTTCAGGACAGAGCTTCTCACTTCGATCCGTATTTATTTTTAATGCCTGTACGCCGCTTACTTCGACATTTGTGAAGTATTTTTTTTTTTAAATTATATAAAAAAATCTCGGGGTGGTTCCAAAAACTGTGGAAAATATAAGATAAACAAACAATAAATTTGGAGCGCTCTATTAACTGACCCAAGACTGGAAAGGAAATATTTTTCACATTTTGTTTTCGCGCTTTTTCGTCAAAGTAAAAGGGTTTCGTCCCCTAAGTTTTGATTTATACGAGGACATAGTGTTCGCCTTCCACAAGAAAGCTTATTTATGAAGATTTATAGTCACCATAAACTTACGTTTCTTATATTTGATCCGATAGTTAGTATAGATATACTAAATATCGGTAGATAGTAAAGTCTTAAAGTCACGAGTGAATCGATTTCTTCTACACAATTTCCATTCGTTTATTGCGCTGATGGCTGCAAAAAAACTTAGTAAAAACATTTACTTATAATGTTTCTCTGAAGTCTTTATTGAAGTACTAGCGACCCGCCCCGGCTTCGAACAGGTGTAAGCTTGCCCTTCGGCCTCGCTACTAGGACCCGCTCCAGGAACACAAAATTTCATCCAAATTGGTCCAACCGTTTTTAATAGTTATTCTACTTTGGGACAGAGACAAATACAACAAATCAAAAACTACGAAAATCGTTCCAGCCGTTCTCGAGTTATAAGTGTTTGAACAAATCCGACTTTGTTTTATATGTATATACATATATATAGAATAGATATCGGGTAGAGCGATGGTGGCCGGGTGGTAGCATATGCTCTTTAAAATTAAAATAAATTACGTGCAGTTTCGATGCCATCGCGGCCAATAACGGCGAAAAAAACATTGTGGGGAACCGGAACCGGTATGCCCAAGAACCTGAAAAGTTCAAAGACTTGACATTGATCAACATGCACTGGGCCAGTATTGTGGTTTAGGGCCACCATACTGGCACCATACAGCTCTTTCTCTGAGAGAAGGCCCGTGTCCCAGTAGTGGGAACATGATAGGCTGATAATAATGATGATATCGAGTACCTGCTACAGTCTTACGTTCAAAAACCTAGCGAAAGTGATCAGTTTTATTTTTGTAATAGGCTTGCGTTTGACCGACAACTCGCCTAATGTTAAGCGACGATGCGGTATACGATGGAGCACACTTGCCTAGAAGAAACCGATTTTTTTCATTCAGCTTTTTAGTGTTATCGCTAATAAATATTGGACTGAGCATAAGCAAGCGTGAGGTCAAGTCAATAAACAAAAAAACACTTACTTTATTTTTAATACAACTAGAAATTTTTGTTTTTCGAATGAAAAATGATCTATATGATGAATACCTAAATAAATTTACAAAAACTTACGAATAAAAATATACGATACACGCAATAAATTACCAAAACTGGACAAGATAACGCCATTTTGCCTATAAACCACGGATTTGCGCCGATACTTAAATTTATTCGCTTTTACGACATCCTAATTCGAACGAATTACTAAGCTTAAACTTTACGACATAGCACCGTACTTGTTACGTGGGCTTAAGTCATGTTATGTTTCGTGTAACATGTGCTTTTAAGGGCAATGAATCAATAGTTAATCTGTAAACTGTAGGCTGCCATTAATTGCTGCTGTTAAATTTAAGGCAGTACCTAATTTTCACACATTATGACCCACCAATATAATATATCGGACTGCCAGAGTGAGCACGAAAAGGCGACGAAAAGGTTTAAGGTTGATATTCCGAACACCCGTACGACGCGCTTTGATTCCACTTTTATTATGCAAACTGCTAGCCTGTGGAATGCGCTGCCTGAATGGTTGTTTCCCGATAGTTACAATCTGGGTGTCTTCAAATCGTGAGTGATAGGTTTCTTCTAGGCAAGCGTGCTCCATCGTAGACCGCATCATCATTTGACAACAGGTGGCGGTCAAACGCAAGCAAAAATATTTTGCTGAATGCAAAATATTTTTGTGTAAAGTAAAACAAAATATCATCATATAGCTAGAAATAAAGTTTCGGACGCGTCCGTCTGATGGAGGCCATCTAGTTAATACATTTACACTAAACTTTGTTCATCGGTCATAGGTCACCACCGTGACTTTGTAACGACTTTAAGCGATAAGACGTACGAAGGCAACCTGACAGTCGAATCTATTTTTTTCCAGCCCAAGATGCGTCCCATCACCTGTACAGCTGTACACATTTCAGTCGCATCTTTCAGCAAAGGTTATTCAAATTCAAAATATTTTATTAAGAACGTCAAAAAATCTATTCGGTATAAACAAAACTTTAAACTATTGATAGATAAGAAATACAAATATTGATCAAAAATATAGACTTTAAATTAGTTTTTCTCGCTCGTTCGGAACTTCTGCTCTAATAACGACTGAGTAAGAAATCAGTCATCACCCGCACAAAATGCCGGAGTATTGGCGCGTGAACATCTTCAGCCCCTTTTAGATATTTTTAAGATGTTGTTTCGACTTCCCCACACCCTCCTCATTAGTGATGCTACTTTCTTTTTTAACAACCATTAGTTGATTGCCTTGAGACAAACTTTATTTAAATTAGGTATTATTCGTAGAAATATTGGTACAATTGAAAAAAAAATCGTTATGACGGTTTTTGACAGTTTTACCATATCAAATCTATCAAAATTTGTAATGTTACTTTGTGCTGTTACTTTTTTTTTATAAAAACCTAAAATTCTTTTTTTTGATACATATTTCAATTTTAAATCACAGCCGATAAGGATCAAGCAATAAGATACATAAATAAAATCAGCCAGGTGCGAGTCGGGCTTGCGCACTGATGGTTCCGTATCACCACATAACTTGTTAGCTACTAAAGTACAAAAAAATAGTACAAAAAGACAATATCCCATGAATGCCCAGGCAGTCACACATCCAAGTTCCAACCGCGCTTGGCGTTGCATGACTTCGATGATCGTACGAGATTCGATGGTGAACAAAAATTTGACACCAATTCGCATTTGACCATTATTAAATTTATTATTTGCTGTTAGAACTTTAGAGTGTGTACATACATGCCAATTTTTACGCTTGTATGTATTACAGACAGACAGGAAAACAGACAGACAGACGGACGGACGGATGGACGGACGAGCACACAGACGAGCAGCCAGACAGACAGACATGCAGACTAAGACTTAGTAATAGGGTCCCGTTTTCACCCATTGGTAAAAACAAATAAAATGAAATGTCATTGTACTATCGTGTACCTGTACATTCATAATTTATTTATTGTTCTGTAACTTTATAAAATGTCATAAGAGAACTCCTGCTGCAGCTTTAGCTCACCCAATCATAATAACGTACATGATTATAACTTGGTAGTGTGGTAGGTATTTCTGGCGTTATCTCGAGACGCTCCAAGCCATAGCAAGTTTGTCTTCAGCATTAATCAAAAAAAAGTTGGAACGAGATTACATATAAAAGTTAAGCATTTCACAATGCTGATAATGTGGTGTGTGATAGAGTTTTACATATTTTTGAAAAGTGACAGAATGGAGTCTCTTCAGGTCTCTCTCCAGGTTTCTTTTTTTGTTCTTTTTTTTCTTTTCAAGGTTCGTAGTACAATGAATCCTTATAAGTTGGTTCTGTCCATCCGTCTGCCCGTCCTACTGTCCGTCAGTCCTAATTATTTAGAATCTTCTAACTAGTGGCAGGACTCTGTTGCAGGGATCCGCCTGGGGAAGTACCACACCTATGCCAGTTATTCAACTGCCAAGCAGTAGTGTGCAAACACTACTGTGTTTCGGATTGAAGGGCAATGTTTCCAGCGAAATTACAGGACACACATAGATTTGACATCTTATATCTCGAGGTGACGAGCGCAGTGCATTGCCACCCAGGGTTTTGAACTGTTGAAGTTCAAAATTCTGAGTGGCGTTGAGCTGTTATGGGCAAGCGTGAAGAGCCATCAGGCGAGCGAGCTCGTCTCGTCACTCAGTATTATAAAAAAAATGATGTAGTGGTTTTTTTCATAAAACTTTGCACAATTCGTTTTAGTATTCAAAAGTATCCGTCCTCCATTTTTAAAGACGGTAAAAAATATTGAATGTTCCGTTTTCATTAGGTAAAAGTTTACCATTATTAATCCATTACAAAAGTGATTTGCTGAATTAGATGTTTTGCAGAGTGCCCAACACAACAGCCCTACCCAATTTTGCTCCAGTTTTTTTCTCTATATATTTTTTTACTTTTCCCTTTTTTAACCAACTTCCAAAAGGGAGTGTTTTTTTTCAATGTAAAGTGAGATAAAAAGACATCTCAAATCGAATAGGCGGATTTGTCAGCCTTAACCCTCTTCAGGTTTTTCATAACAACAAATTATGATACCTGTACTGTACAGAAAAAAACAAAAAATGAGAATAAGGTTTGTTAAAATATTCAATAGTATTTTGATATAACTTAGGCATTAATGCAAGCTCAATGAGCAATAAGCAAACATCAGTCACATCAAAAATTCATACGTCAGTTACATGTACCTACGTATGGTAGGTATAACAATTATTGGTATAATAAAACATTTTACTACACAAGTATGAAGTAAAAAAGCTATATTTTCGCATCAGAGTATACAAAAAAACGAGCCACACGCATATTACAGTCGCGATATTGCGTGAAAACAGGATAAAAATGTACCTAGTTATCTCCAAATAGGAATTCAATTTGAGAACGATGTGCGTGCCTATGGAAACAAGGTTTGGCACGCTACTAGAAGTGGGTGAAAATCACGGGGAAATTTTGGGGTTTTTGCGCGTAATTTGTTGAAATATGTTGTTAATCCGAACTCCATACTGAACGGCAGCCTGCCATATGCATTTACTGGATTTACGCGACTCTCACGATGTTGTTGGTCAACCTAGTGGCCTGTTGATAATCATGAGACTAAAAACAAAATGACAAATTTTACTTGCATAAATTACCTAGTTACCATTGTTTTTGTTAACCTTTGGTTCTGACATTCAATCGAATAGCGCTAAAATATCCATAGTTGTAAATATCTTTGTAATTACTGTAAATATATATATGAATGAAACATGGTAAAGCGCCTAACATTGTACGTGGGAAATAGCTTGATAGCTAATTGCTGTCTCCAATTTGGTATGTTGCATTCAAGATTTGAAAACCAAAGTACAAATTGATAGTTACTGTAATTAGTAAAGATAAAGTATTATTTAATAGATTTTTTATTCACTTTTTTTTGAAAAATAATCTTATTAAAACTCGCTCTTTTCCAGTTTTCCCCCGAAAAGCGTAATTTATTAAATGAAATTTTGTTTGTTTGATTCACATTTGAAATATTTTTCCAGGCTCCAGATCCAGTAAAGTAGTAAAAAGTTTCCAACAGGCTTTTATAGAGCATAGAAAACAACAAAGAGACACGTTTTACTGCATTATATATCTGATTTTGTATGTTATCGATCACTACATGGTTAGTAATCCGCTATTATTAGGTATACTCGTATATACCTACATCACAGAGAAGGGAAGAAATAACTTCTTTTCTGTGTTAGATATATCTTCATTCATGAACACTAAGAAAACACAAGTTTTAGAAAATAATACAATGTTATAAATGTTTGTCGGGATTTATCACGTATTATTTTATTTAGGTAAAAATAGGTAAGTACTTACTTTTCCCTCGAAATTTCAACCATGTTAAAATGGCCGTGGTAACTTAGTCATTGAAAAATACAATACCGCGACATTTATCCACAATAGTTTTCTTTATAGGTCGGCAACGTATCTGTGATGCCCCTGGTGTTACATCAGGTATCAGGATATCGGTTCGCCTGTTACTTGGCTTGCTATCTATACCATTAAAAAATTGGCTTCAAATCTCAATCCACGGAGATGTTGTGTCATGATTCACACCAACCAATTCTCATTCATAATGTCGAAAAGCGAGAAGGCCGAGGAGCTCTCAAGAAGAGGTTATTCTGTCCCGAGTAATAAAATTAAAATTATAATTAGTAAAAGAGTGATTAAGTGCTCTTATAATCAATTATCAGGGACTTTACAAGATGACTAGAAATCAAATTTTAAGCTTTAATGAATATTGAATTTATGGAAATAGCATTACTTAGCTACGGAGTAAGGTAGAACGGTTGTGTTACGCCGAAAGGAGGTCGTTGTACTTATCTTTATGAACAACGTTTTATAATAAAATGGTGAAACAAAATCAGCTGTATCATAAGAAAACTGACTGAAACTCGACATTTGGAACAGCAGATATTTTTTCGCGATTTCAGCGTTGGTTTCAAAGTGAAAGTTGTTCATAATGATGAGCATAAAGGACCCTTTTTGGCTTTGTACATCCTTTCCGCGTAACCCTCTAAACATAATTATATAAAAAACGGGAAACAAGCATGCGTTCCGCCTGATAGTAAGCAGAAACGACCACATATGGTCATCTACAACACAAGCGGCGTACACACACTCATCGAAATGTATTGAAACATTTTTTTTTGTGGTTACTGTTGGTTCTGTAGTGAAAGTTGTTCATAATGATTTAACTGTCAACTATTCAGCTTAGTAGTACTACTGTTTCGCAGCGTAGGTATAGTCCTCCCACTAAGTATATGTATGTGCCTGACGACATCGTGAGAGTCGCGGACATCCAGTTGATGCAGATGTTAGGCTGCCGTTCAGGAGGGAGACGTATTTTCAGCAGTGGATATCATTTTGCTGATGATGATGACTACTGTTTTGTGTAATATACGCAATATATTTGTAATATTTGACAATATCCGAGATTAAGGCACAAAAATAACATCTAAAAGGATTTGACATTCAGCGATCACAATTGATTCGCGAGGGAAGAATAAATAGGATTGAATTATGTGTACCTACAGAGACTAGGAAGGAAGTAAAGGGTTATTTTATGTACCTAAAAGTATTATTATTGTTTATTTGACCTGAATAAGCAACAAAGAATAATATTATTATATCTGTAGTTGAGTGGCGATACTTTGATTTGGAAAGCATGGACAATACGGCACTTTAACGAGGTTGGCTGGTATATAAAGTTATACAGATGGTGCCAGCTTAGATTGTATATTTTACAAGGACGTTGAAGGCCTTAGGTTATAAGAAGTCCTTGACATTTTATGTGTATATTTTTTATTTATTGGAAAATGTTAAATCTACATATACATCGTGCTTGAATTAATGCATAACCCATAAGCCAAGCATAATCTCTCGCAAGCCGCTTCCCATTTCACTTAAACTCGGTCCAAACACTACATAACTACCAAATTTCAGCTTCGTAGGTCAAGTAGTAATCAAGATTTCGTAAGTGAGGGAGTGAAAAAGTGTGTTTTTTTTATTGCCATAGGTGGCAAACAAGCAAACGGGCCGCCTGATGGTAAGCGATCACTGCCGCCTATGGATACCTGCAACACCAGGGGCATCACATATACGAGTAGGTGCGTTGCCGACCCTTAAAGACTCTATTAACAGCCCTTTTGAACAACGGCCCTTTTGAATATAAAAAATACAATTATGGAATATGTAAAAAAAAGGAATATGAAACTATTGTACAGTATAGGATTTTAAAAAAAACTGGGCTATTGAGGTGAACAACTTGTGGATGGGATAATATATCTATTGAGAAACGGCACCTGTCTTATCCTGTCTCATTTCAAAATATATTTAGGCAGGTGATGACTTGCCACCCACTGAATGGGCCCTCCATAAAGGCTGCCGTAATACGAATTATTATTGTGATTGTGAATAATTGTTATGATATTCCGACAACCCTTACACAAACTGTTACTGTAGCCATAGTCTTTTGCTAAAACCTCCGTTACTAGATTTCATGCAAATCAAACTGTAAAGTATAGTTTTAGAGCACACAGCGCATCTTTCCATAAATAGATTCAGTTTTTCGTTCTCTATATGAAAATTCTCTCAAAATAAATAAACACCGTAAAAAATAAAAATAAAATAAAAAGACGTATGACATTCTCGTACATGCACTGGGCCAGCATGGTGGATTTGGGCCCATCTTCTCTCTCTCTCTCTCTCTCTCTCTTTCTCTCTATTTCTCTGAGGGAAGGCCTGTGTCCCAGCAGTGGGAACATGATAGGCTGATTATGATGATTCATTCAGAAATATTGTTCTCTGTGCAAATAAAAACTAATAATAATTTTATTTAATAGATAAAATGTTTTATACACTCTATCAAACGACACTCAGATTTTATGTTTTTCAGCCATTCCATAGCACTTTAAGTGATTACTTGGATTCCAAGTTACGAGCCACCATAAAGAAGTTCGTAAAGTCCGTGTTTGTAAATACACCTACAAACCTGAAGTTTGTATTCGAACATTGAATGGAAAGTTGTGAAAAGGTTTCTCATTGATTCACCAACACTATTTGATTTATCTTTCAACTGGCTACGCTCACGGTTTCACGGCGTGGTGATGAAAATCGGTGATGATGATGATGATGAAAAGTAACCTATGTGTTAAACCAGAACATAATCAATGTATATTCCGAATTTCATCCAAATCCACCCAGCCCTTTCTGCATGATTGAGTAACAAACATCCATCCATCCATACATCCATCCAGACTTTCACATATATTATATTAGTGTGATTAACAAGGTTCCTTGTTAATTGGTTAAGTTTTCAGGCAAAGAGTTTTTCTTTATAGTTATTATTTTCAAATAGTGTTTTGTCATTAAATAAATATGCCACCTCGCATTAAACACACAAACTTTAACAACTCCCCCACGGCTCCTTAGTGCTGTCAATCGAAAGGTTACCATTGATAGACCATCTATAGTTGAATGTAGTAAAACTATCTATAGAACTATCGTTATATTATACATCGATAGCACAAAATGTGATTATACTGTTGATTACTTGCAATTAAATCTCGATAATCACTATCACTACGCTGAGGATTCTATCGATATTATTTTCATGCGTACTATCGATAGTATTGATACTAAGATAAAGATAGGTTTGAGCTAGCCATAGTTAAATGTAAACAAATTTTCGTAGTAACGATTTTACTATCGATAGTAAATTCGCTGGAGATGAAAATGGTGACACTATTTTCATCCTTGGCGAATTTACATAGAAGTCACAACGCTTAGAAAATTATAGTCAATAAACGTCCACAGTTTCAAAGTTTTGGAAACTAATACGATGCCACGACATGGTTTTTTCACGTTCCCGCCCAAAAAAAATAAACACCTTAAAAATATTGATGTAGGTATTTGAGGGCCTCAATACGTCCTTCTTGATCAGGTAATCAATCTCTAAAACTTGAAGGCTGCTTAGACATCCGATACAAATTACGGTCTCCGTTCCTCAGCATCGTGGCCCAGTTACTGAAAAGAGAGTTTTCGTATAAAATGGCAGCACAACGCCTAATTTTCACACAACTCTGACGAGCCAAAAATTGAAATCGCGACCATAATAACCCTAATCACACTAATACTAATTACTAAAATTGCATAGTATAAGTGAAAGTTTTCATATGTACAAATAGATACTACCCTGTACTATTTCACTCTGTTATTCACTCTGTCATCATCATCATCGTCTGCCTGTATCAACCCACTAGTACTGCTGGGCATAGGCCTCCTCTCCCTTGCGCCATTTATCCCTGTCTCGGGCCAATCTCATCCACGTATGGCCAGCGATGGGTGTGATGTCATCAATCCATCGGGCTGGTAGCTTGCCCAAGGAACGCTTATCCGCTATTGGTAACCACTCTGTCAGGGCTCCACTCCACCTGCCATCACCACGCCTAGCCACGTGTCCTGCCCAGCGCCACTTGAGTCACATAATACGGCTCCCGACATCCGTGACTTCACTGTTTGATAACTATTAATCTCCTAATAATTACGTTGTCGGAACATAATCACAAGCACTCAACACCTAAAATGTCAAATGTCGACGTGGATATCACGCGAATCTACGCAAATGGCGTATCTATAATTAACATCGTGTTAATTGACTGGAGCATAGCAGATGCTATGTATTAAAATATGTACATACCTAGAGTTGATCAACATTCCACATAATAGATACAGTTATAACAGATTGATTATCATGCAGTTCGAGGATTTTATTAGCCCTTAGAGGCTAAAATTACGCGGCTAACCCGCTCACGCATTTCAATATGTATGAAGATATCAAATCATTAAGTTTGAATGAAAAAAAACTGGCCAAGTGAGAGTCAGGCTCGTGCATAAAGGTTTCTGTACCTCCACATAAATTGGTAACTACTAAAATACAAAAAAGTTGTGCAAAACCAACATCACGCCCAGGCGGTCACCCATTTAAGTACCGACTGCGTCCGCTAACGCTCTGCCTTCCGTAAACGAGGCATGTGCTATTAGATTTAGGTATTATTTATTATTTCGAAACCTTATTCTTTTTTCTATATAGGCGGAAACTTGTAATTGGCACAGTCACCAAATATATTTTTATTTTTATACTATTAGGCTGTAAGTTTCCCTAAAAATACAAAAAAAAAACCTAGTAGTAGATTTTAGATAATTTAACATGCTGATGAATAATTAATAAATACACCAGCTGCGGGACCAGAAAAAAATCGTTTCAAGTTTATCTGGGTAGCCGTTATTTTCTATAGATATAGAATGGGCTGTAAAGTTCAGTGGTTATCGGAAGAGCTATTAAACTAATGTGCTAACTTTTATTGATGTGATATTGATGTTATTAACCTAGGTTAACAATCTTTAAATTGCTTATTATCTCATTATTATCAATGAAGCTAAAACAAAAACTTTAGGTGTAATTTTATTTAACGACGTTTTTGCGCCTTACCATTTTTTTGAGGGACACCAAAACTACGGTGAACAAATAAAGATTTTATGGTTACGTAATATTTTGATTAAATATATAGATATATAAAACATAAATGGTGTGTTGGATATCAGGTTAGTGGCCAGAAAACTCTTTGGAACAAAGGTAGACAAAAACCATATAAAGGTAAAGTTATATGATTATTTACGGGATATTTATCGTGGTAAGGTTGTGGAAGGAGCTCCCGATATTTCGGCGCCTTCCCGTGAACATGGTGTATGTAACTGCGCCGAAATATCGGGAGCTCCTTCCACAACCTTACCACGATAAATATCCCGTAAATAATCATATAACTTTAGTGAACAACCGTGATAGTTTAAAACATATTAAGGTAATCTGCACATTCATTGCAACGGTTACGTTGTTGAATTTTATGAAGTGTCAAATGACATGTGATCTATTAAATTGGCCCTTTTTTAGTATACGTTGTTATAGTTTACCATATACGTAAATTATACGGTATATTGAAGTGGCAGTGAGAAGGGCACATAGCACGCAGAACAGAGGGCCGATGGGGCGGAAAGGTTCACGATTTGAGACTTCGGACCCGTGACCGCAGCGTAAGGTGTCCAGATGGATACACAACCTAAAAGAGACTGCAGGAAAACGTTGGATGCAGTCCGCTTCCAACCGGCCTTTTGGAGATCGATGGGGGAGTTCTATGTTCAGCAGTGGATGTCCTATGGCTGAAATGATGATGATAGTTTACGTACCTGGCGTATATAGTTACTCATTTATCAAAACTGTTTGAAGCATTTAGGCTATAAGTGGAAACATACAAGCCTACTTTTTGCTTAGCGTCATCATCGGGTAAAAATAAAGGAAGTAATGGAAGATTTTATTCTGAATGTCACTGTGTAATCTAAGTCAAACGAGAGCAAATGTAATTAGTTCTGAAGACGCCACAGCGGCATTTGCGGCGTAACTTTATATTAGCTAATAATAGTTACACAAAGGCCAGCTTAATTAGGTTACCTATTAGAAAGTTTTCCACGAAGGATGTTCCTCAAATGCGTCTTCGAAAGAATAAAAGGTCTAAAATAAAGGTTGCCTTAACTTTCCTGTGAAAATGTGCACGAGAAAAGCTGCAATACGCGAAAAACGGTGACGGATTGTGAACCGAGCCAACTGATGACCACAACTACTCTGCAATATTTTTTGGGTTCCGTACAGGTTCCGTCAGTTCCGTACCAAAACGGTGTAAACAGGAACATTTTACTATAAGCCTACGCTATCTGTCTGTCCGTCTGTCTGTACGTCCTACCTTTTAACGGATGTATCTTTCGAACTGTGATATAGCCACTTGAAATTTTCACTGAATATGTAATGTAACGGTGGATTACAAAGGAAATAATAATAAAGTCAAAAAGTACAAACTAAAGGGGGTCCCCATAAAACAAAGGTTTTTTTAAGCGTATTTTTGTATTTACTCTAATGTAAAAACGGTAATACGCACAAGCGTCAAATTTGACATGATTATAGTCATAGAAAAGAGAAATAAATAGAACGGAAATTAGAAGGAAACACTATCACCAGGTATTGTGGCAGATACTTGATTGAACATTCTTATTTATGTCAACGCGTTGAATTCCGCGTCACAGTTGCTAACACAGTTGCTTTGTGTTTATATGGGTGCAACTGGCTACTACAAATTTCTTACAAAAATGCCTTGACAGCCGTTCAAATAAAAATAAAAAAACTTTTCTGTGATTATAGTTAATCATTGCCAAGTTTGAGTCGGTGTCAAATTTCTGTTGGGTACGGTTGGTACTTGGATATGACCGCCTGCGCATGATGTTGTCTTTTTGTATTACTTTTTGTATTTTGTGGTGGTACAGAACCCTCTGTGCGCGAGCCCGACTCGCACTTGGCTGGTTTTTTAATCTCATCAACTTCACCACTGCCTTATCCTGTGTACATCAAAGGTCCCGGTCATAGCCAATCTTGTCGTCTTCATGGTGAGTTGTACTAAAGGCATGCCTGATTTAGGCCTGATGCAAGAGGTGCGAACACCCGTTACGCCATATCTTGTTATACCTAAACTCCCTTGTTTGTCTCATCTGAAGTTGTCACCCAAATCGATATAAATTAACGCACAGGGCTATCAAGGCATTGAAATCATACATTTAATGTTCAAACTACAATGTGTTCATGTACAATGTACACATTGTAGTTTGGATAGAAGCTGCCATTTGAAAGGCATGAAAAGGCATCTTGATGGACACATGACTCGTAGGAACTTGATATTGGCACTATCGATGTCAATAATATAGGTATATTAACTAAATTGATATGATTGTTCTGAAGAGAAACGGAGATATTGTAAGGCTAGATTTAAAGACGAGTTTAAGTGTGGAATTACGCTTCCTTATGTCAAAATTCAGTGCCTACGCTCTTTGTATTCAGAAACGTATTGTGTAGTACCACAGAAAAGAGAAGGGTAAGAAAAAATTCTCACTTCAGTGTGTAGTACATTTCAGAAACACTGCATTGACATTCTTGTAAAAATTTGCATAGTTGATTGCTGCAAACCGTTACTGCTGTAATATTTTAACGTAGTTAAACTAACAAGGAAAATAAAAATATGGAATTTTCATTTTAACACAATTCAATTCTAAACTCTTGCAGGGTATCTCGGAGAGATATTCAGGTCATACAGGTTGGAGCCAACAAAGCCATTTTATCTTATATTTAAACATTTTGAACTCTATTAAAATTGAGAAAAGCGTAAGTAAATACTTCAAAGCAACAATTTTTGTATTGATATGTTTTAGGACGGCGGAGAAGATCTCGAAAAAATAAGTAAAAATGATTATATTTCTTTAAAAAATATTGAAAACGTGCAAAAGAGA
Source organism: Agriopis leucophaearia (assembly GCA_949125355.1). Classification (NCBI taxonomy): domain Eukaryota; kingdom Metazoa; phylum Arthropoda; class Insecta; order Lepidoptera; family Geometridae; genus Agriopis; species Agriopis leucophaearia. The sequence continues at coordinate 8,967,543 of OX421276.1, read as the reverse complement.
TAGTTCTAGCAGCCCTTAATAGGGGAAAAGAGTAAAACTCCAATATGTAGACAAAACGTCTTAATTAAAGTATGCATATAAATAACGTTATTTTACACTTACAGATAAAAGCATGTTAGAAAAAAAAACCTTACTACTAAAAACCTAATTTACGAGTGTTATAAAAATATATTTAATTTGTCATGAAAGCATTCATTAGATTTCAAATTAATCACTAGGCACAACACTTTTGAGATATTCCGTATAACGTTGTTTTCCCACGAGATTAAGAAAAGTAAAGCAAAATAGTAAAACAGATGTAACTTTCTAGATTAATTAATATTCTTAATGAATGCTATCTGTCAAATCCTCAGGGAATTCATAAAACCAGCTTAATGGACTCGCACAGATTTGCAGAAACATTAGGTAAACTTTATTTTGGCCGAAATGGATTTGCTTGAAATTTTTACCAATAGTTATGTGAAACGTATCGTATGTTTTACGAAGAAGAATGCAGTCCATTTATGTTACTCTCTTTTTCAACTGAATAGAATAACTGGATTAGATATTACAGATAGAATACTTTTATGGGGCATTCAGGGACAACCTGAGACCTGGTCATAAAAATAAAATGTAAAAAAACATATAATTTTGGTTTACCAAATAAGATCGTAAAATAAAAATTTGTGCAAATTGCTGAAATTTCGTATATTAGTGTTTCTTCCAGTAAAGTGTCTACTGATAAATGATACATTACTCCAATTATCGTACTTTACGACTTCAAAAATAAAGTTCTAAGTACCATATTATAAGCATACCTATATACGTTACCTATTACTTAATTAATAGTATAAATAAGTGATTTGGCTCATTTTACACGCCATATTTTTGTCATTCAATTCAATATAATGAAAATTATTAAGTATAAAAACAAAGAATATAATAATTATTATGAAGTAGAAAAGTAGTTTTGCAAGTGCAGTGTGCAATGTGTGCAATGATATCCCAGTAGTTTTATCACAGGAGAGTATAGTCATGTTAAAACATAAGCAAATAATAAATATGAAGTAGCATAGTCAACCTTTTCTTGACTGATGGTAGAAATATAAAATAAAGAAACGAGTATAAACTTTTAGTAAAGGTTGTCTGGTTTTATAAGAGTAGAGAATACAAAGGCAGCTCAGCAGTCCCAGCAGTGGGACAGAAATGTTTCATTACCAAATCATAAAAAGCTGGCCAAGAGCGTGCCGAGTCACGCATATGGTATGATTCTGTAGACAAAACTAATTGTGGTCACATTACATAGTTCAGAAATTTGTGGCTATCTATTGAAAAGTTCAAATTAAGTTAAACTAGCCAAATTTCAGAGATGTATCATCCAGACTTAACACATACTTTTTATGGTTTAGTCAAAGAGAAAACTACTAGGGAAACATACTTTATGAAGATATTTTTACGAAAAGGTCAATAATCTTTCAGTTAAAACATCTTGATTTTATTACAATTTTATCGGTGTCAAAAAAAGCTATAATAACAAAATATTAGTTAGTTTTCAGTGATGATTTTTAACATGATCTATTAGCATCAGCAATTATAATAGTTTAGAAGTGCAAAAAGTGACGGGAGGCAACTTTTTGTCACTTTGGCGGGCCATATTTCGCAAAAGATACTGGTGCCGATTGCCGATTCGTCTTGTTTTTAGTAAATATTACACTGTTATTTCGGTTCAGTTTCAGTGAGATTAATAGAAACACCAGATATTGCAAAAAAAGTATTCACATGCATTCCAGCAAGAGCTATAATCACGGGAAAAAAATGAGCTTGATTGTCCTGTTTTAGATAAAATTAACAGCTGCTGTGGAATTGGCTGTAGTGAGATTAATAGAAACATTATATGTCGCATAACGCTTTAGGCCAAAGGTCTTTGACCTTTTCGTAAAATGATCTTTACAAAGAATGTTTTATTACTAGTTTACTTTTTTACGAAACCATAAAAAGTACACGTTATGTCGGGATGATACATCTCCGAAATTTGGCCAAGTCCACCGAGCTTCGTTTGTTCGAATTCTTCTATGATCAACATGCAATTTCTGACATGTATTAATATGTGACCGCAATAATTATATACGGATTTTGCTACCAAGCCCTACCATGCGTAATTCGACACGCTATGAACAGTTTATTTCAAAATACAACAAGCTACGATTTTGAGTTTATGGAGAAAAGAATAAAAAAACTGAGTATTTTTATATAATTAAACATTCCATTTTGTGTTATCAAATGTTTGCCTTTCATTGCAAAACAAGTGCCACAAAATCACTAGTTACTAAGCATTGAACAGACCATTGTCCTCTATTTACATCAACAACTTTTATTACAAGTTGACCCTAGTGATAACAAAAATTAATAGCATTATTGCTGCTATTTCTTTCTTTATCGGGAATAAAAAATAAAACATTTTTTCTATCACTTCAGAGGTGTATGAAAAAGGTATAAATATGCGAACGTATCGTGATGGGGCACAGTTGGACTCGCATAGCAGCGTTAGCTGACTGCACGATGAAGGCTATACTATTGGTTTTGGGCCTGGCCACTGTGGCCATGGCTAGTCCAGTAATGGAAAATGATAATCAGATCAACTTGGGTAAGCAATCCAATTTTTTTTTCATATTATTCTATGAAAATCTTATTCTTATATCTTTAACTAAATGCTCCAAACTATTATGTGTATAATATACCATTACAAAGCTAAACTTCTATTTATTGTAGTAACCACGGACATCAAAGAAAGGCAATTGATCATCCTAAAACTACTGAACCATATCATGCAACCGGTCATGTACAAGGAAATCCAAGACATCGGCATGAACTTCAAGATTGAAGACAACGTCGACTTATACACAGTAAGTCACTATTCAAAGATTTTCTACTCACCTCATAATTATGTGATTTCAGTACATATAATATTACTATAATTTATTGCAGAAAACTGACGTCGTAAAGGACTTTGTCAATTGTGTTAAAGCCGGCGTCTTGCCACGTGGAGAGATCTTCACCCTCCATGTCGACCGTCAACTTAAAGAAGTAGTTCAGATGTTCCATGTGCTTTTCTATGCCAAAGATTTCGCTACATTCATCAAAACCGCGTGCTGGATGCGTCTCTACATGAACGAAGGCATGTTTGTCTATGCTCTTACCGTAGCAGTCAGACACCGTGAAGATTGCAGAGGAATCGTACTTCCTCCTCCTTATGAAATTTACCCTTACTACTTCGTACGCGCTGATGTCATTCAGAAAGCCTACTTGATCAAAATGAAGCAAGGCCTGCTTGACTCAAAACTGTGCGACTTCTACGGAATCAGGAAAACCGACAAGGGTGTATTCATCATCGACGAGAATGTATTTGACAAACGTGTTAACCTGAACGATGACGATAAGCTCAGATATTTCACTGAAGATATTGATCTCAACACTTACTACTACTACTTCCACGTAGACTATCCGTTCTGGATGAAGAGCTCTCTCTTTGACAAATTGAAAACTAGACGTTTTGAGCTGATGGTGTACATGTACCAACAAATCCTTGCTAGGTACTACCTTGAACGTCTATCCAACGGTCTTGGCAACATTCCGACGCTCTCATGGAACAAGCCCATTAGGCAGGGTTACTGGCCGTGGATGCAACTTCACAATGGCGTTCAAATTCCGATGAGACTTAACAACCAATTCATTGTTCAAGACAATGATGTCACCGTAATTAACATGGTTGAAACCTATGAAACAATAATCAGAGAAGCTATCATTAAGGGCTACATTGAAGTAAGTATTTATCCTAAGTTTTTTTTATAATTAAATATATTTTTATGTTTACAAATTACTTGACTTAAACAATGATATAATTTTTGTTAACAGATCAATGGTCTCAGACTGGAACTTACCAAACCTGAGGATATAGAGACTCTTGGAAAGATGATTTTTGGTAAAATTGAAAAGACTGAATTAGATACAAAACGTGTTGATGCTTATCGCTATCTCCTCATCATCATGAAGTCTGTTCTTGGCCTTAACACGTTGATGTCCGATAAGTATGTATTTTATTTTCTATGTTATTCTTTTTGTTAGAAAATCGTCAAACAAAATATTAACAAACACATTATTTTTTCAGATACTTCGTTGTGCCTTCAATCTTGGACAGCTATGAGACTGCCCTGCGTGACCCTGTCTTCTATCAGCTGCAGAAACGTCTTATCGATTTGGTGTTCCTCTTCAAAAAGCGTCTACCGTGTTATACGAGGGAGGAACTTTACTTCCCAGGAGTCAAAATTGACAACATCATAGTTGACAAACTCGTTACCTACTTTGATGACTACTTGATGGACATGACTAACGCAGTGATCTTGACCGAGGACGAACTCAAAAAGACTAGCTCTGACATGACTATTTTAGCTCGTAAGCGCCGTCTGAATCACCAGCCCTTCAGAATCACTCTTGATGTTGTATCGGACAAAGCTGTTGATTGTGTCGTCAGAATTTTCTTGGGACCCAAGAAGGATCACCTTGACCGTCTTTTAGATATCAACATGAACCGTGTTAACTTTGTTGAACTGGACTCCTTCCTCTACAAACTGAACACAGGAAAGAACAACATTGTAAGGAATTCCTTTGACATGCACAACTTGGTGCGCGATCGCATTTTCACCCGTGACTTGTGGAAGAAGGTTGAATCGATTAATGATATGAGAGACCTGCTTGTTAAGGATCTTAGGAACACAAACACTGGATTCCCCACCAGGCTTCTACTTCCTAAGGGCACCGTTGGAGGATTAGACATGATGGTTTACTGCATTGTAACTCCATTGAAACTTGTCGATAATGTTGACATCGGTATCCTCGACCAGAACCGAAAGGACTTCATCGTAGACTTCAGGTCCACTGTGCTTCTTGACAAGATGCCTCTTGGGTTTCCTCTAGATAGGCCTATTGATGTGACTAGATTTTTCACCTCAAACATGAAGTTTGTTGATGTCACCATTTATCACAAGAAACAGATGTGTGACATGAAGACCCGATTTGAAAGATATGTGTTGCAGAATTACAACCTATCAGATAAGACTTTCGTCAACTCCCAGGGCTACTACGTTGATGCGAACGTTAATGTCAACACCAACTTAAACGCCCGTGACGGTATCCTCTTAGATTTGTAACTTGGCCCCAAGAAACTAAGTATAAATAAAAATGATAATAGGATAGCATTGTGAAATTTTTTTTAAAATAAATTTGAAGTATTTGAATCCATGTTTTGTTTATTCACCTATAAAACACAACTTAATACACATGAATAGGAAAAACTATAAGTTATTTAAGCTACCTAATTAGTTATGTTACTTATGTATTATAAAGCGTGCTAAAGCTCATTTTTTCGTGAACCATAGAGATATTTATGTCCCAGATATATTTATTATTACGAGTATATAAATTATTATATTATAAGGTCGGGGAAAAAGTTTCTTCGTATTTTTTAAACAAATTCAAGACATATTTTTTTCAAGTTTAATTACATTTAATTATAATATATATGTGCCATTTTGTTCGATAACTTGTTGCCATCTTGTAGGTAGTGACATGATCCCGTTGCTGTAGAATTTTTGGGACTTCTGATCAAAAAAATGCAACAAGTAGTTTTGACAGTCCTCTCTTGATGTTAATCTAACACTACCCAAAGAATTCTGAAGAGATCGAAACAGGTGGAAATCTGAGGGTGCAAGGTCTGGGCTATATGGTGGATGCATTAACACTTCCCAACCAAGCTCTCTAAATTTTTGCTGAGTGGCCAAAGATGTGTGCGGTCTGGCGTTATCATGATGAAAGACCACACTCTTTCTGTTGATCAATTCCGGCCGTTTTTTCTCAATTTCTTGTTTGAGTCTCATCTGCTGTTGGCAGTAGAGATCCGAATCGATGGTTTTGCCCGGCGGTAAAAGCGCATAATGAACGATGCCCTGCCAATCCCACCATACACACAACATCACCTTATTACGTGTTAATCCGGGTTTCGCTACAGTCTGTGGTGCTTCACTGCTCTTTGACCATGATCTTTTGCGCACATTCTTGTCGTAGGTGATCCATTTTTCATCACCAGTGATCAATCTTTTCAAAAACGGTTCGGTTTCGTTACGTTTCAATAGAGAATCGCAAATGAGTACACGATTCATTTGGTTTCTTTCAGTGAGCTCGTGTGGCACCCAAATATCGAGTTTTTTGTATACCCAGTTTTTTTCAGATGGGTCAAAACTGTTTTGTGGTCAATCCCCAGTTCTTCAGCTACGTCGTAACTACTAATATGCCGATCTTGGTCCACTTTTTCAGAAATGGCATCGACTTTATCCGTAACAGGGCGACCAGAGCGAGCTGCATCTTTGACATCAAAATTCCCGGACTGAAAACGCTTGAACCAACATTGTGCTACTCTTGATGACACTGCATTAGGTCCATAAACGTCACAAATTTTATTCGCGGCTTGTGTCGCATTTTTCCCTTTTTTGTTATAAAATTTCACAATATATCGAATTTGTTCGTTAGATTCACTCATTTTATCGAACAAAAAAACAATTGAAAAATGGCGGGAAATTGCTTTTTACGTTTTGTATTCCTTTTTTAAAATGTCATCTTTTTAATGGTATGCAAACCAGCCAGATACAAACAGTACAACGGATAAGATTTTTACTACAACTTTATGCATACAAAATACGAAAAGACTTTTTCCCCGACCTATTATATTATTATGTTAGCCTGTATCATCCCACCGCAGGGCAAAGGTCTCCCTTCCCTCCTTCCAGTCGTCTCTGTTTTGGGTAATTTGGCTCCAAATATAAAATAAATAACATAAATAATAATGTATTTATTTTTATACTCGTATTAAGAATGTGTATTAATAATGATAGCTTGCACCATAATTTTGCAAAGTTTTAAATTAATAGTTTTGGAATCTTAAAAAAAGTTTGCTTGTCTCAAATATATAACTTTTTTTAAATTTTATTAAATAACATCAAACAAGTCATGTTTACAATCAATCAAGACATTGTCAAGTCTAAGTCATGCCCTATTAAAGTGATAGAAACTTTACTACAGACATCTGTGGAGTATTAAAAACGCCATGAAAAGATAATTATGTTTCACCTGTTATATCACTTTTCTACGCTCAAGCACGAATACTTAATAAACAATAACCCATACATTACACATCAAAGCTCAAAATGACACAAGTTTAGGAAAATAATACAATGCTGCCGCATTGTATTATTTTTAACGCGTTTATTTTACGTTGGCGCCTTAACTCCTAGCTTTTACCTAGATTGGACTACGTCTCTGGATGTAGGACATAAGTCAATCTTGATCAACGCACTTACGTGATGGAATACTTTCAAAAACGTATGTGTTTCAAGAAAAAATGATATTTTTTTTATTTATTTTTTATTGTAGAATAGGCTTGCGCTTGGCCGCCAACTCGCCTGATGTTAAGCGATGATGCGGCCTACGGTGGATCAAGCTTGCCTAGAAGAAACCGATTCACTCGTGACTTGAAGACACCCAGATTGGATATTGGATATTTGGGAAGCGTAGATATATTCTACACTAGCTAATGCCCGCGACTTCGTACGCGTAGCGCAAAGTAATTAGTGGGTGGACGATTAGACTGACATATCCAAATATAAATGTTACACTAACGAACACGAACGGAACTTTAAATAGGCACAAATCCATCGGATTATTTATACTGAATATTTTATAGATAATACCTACACATATGACATGATTGTAGATTTATTGCTCTCCATTTTAATGCGGATTGTCATACTATCGTCATAGTATGATTTTAGTCTAGTTTTAATCTTCGACCAAAATAAAATGAATGGACGGGCCCTAACCATTGAACTTGATCAGTAAAAACGAGTCAAAATCGTCGGACATATACTTCAACACCTAATTATAAAAATGTACAGTATATTTGTTACAAAAAATAGATATCGGTTTTATTTGTGTATTTACACTTCGGTAAAGCATACGAATTCATAATTTTGTCAGATGTTTCGTTATCGCGTATCAATAGACTCGTGTTTCACTTCCTACGGCTAGAGACTGACTGAAACGAAATGAGAGCTGGCGCTCATTTTGTAATCTTCAAAAATGCGCTTCTACTGGGCCCGTCCATTCATTTTATTTTGGTCGAAGGTTTTAATCTGACTCGATACAGGTATCCCGACATGTCCATAGTTTCAAATATAATTCAAGCAAATAATATATTACTTTCACTGGTTAAATACGTTGGAAGTGTGGAGCCATGGAGCCAATAAGGAAAAAAAAATGTTATAAGTCAAGCGAAATGTCATGCATGACAAACGTTATTATTGAATTATTAGTAAATAGTAAGTAGGAAGCATGGAGCGGTATCTATAATTAATCGCTGTTATTTAACATTACTCCGCGTAAAGACTGCCAATCAATGATGTCTAAATAATTTTTGCCCGCCTTCTGCGCCTCGACCCTTCCAACAACTAAACCGCTTTCGTTCACCACCATAATATCCAAAATAGCTGCTAATCATAGATCAGTAACAGATTAGATGCCGCGAGTTCACCTACTTTGCGTGTCTGTTATTGGTCTTAAGTTTGATCCTGGCAAAAAAATGTATTCATTTTAATCTCCGTCGACTTGGTATATTAGCACGTCAGAAGTCAATACAAAAATAAACGTACTTTAAATTACGCCATAATAAACTGTAAAACCTCTTCAAAAGCAGTTGGCTGTCCTGAAAATAACAAACACAAAAAAACTATTTGGTGCAGTCTATCGGAAGTTATGCGGGTACATACATTTCGGCGATTTGTTTTTATTTCATCATCATCATCAGCCAGAAGACGTCCACTGCTGAACATAGGCCTCCCCCTTTAACTTCCACACTGAACGACATCCTGCCATCTGCATCCACTGGATGCCCGCGACTCTCACAATGTCGTCGGTCCATCTAGTGGGAGGCCTACCTACGCTGCGTCTTCCGGTTCGCGGTCTCCACTCAAGAACCTTACCTACTTCCCCATCGGTTAACAGTTCTTCGAGCGATGTGGCCTGCCCATTGCCACTTCAACTTGCAGATTTTAATAGCTATGTCGGTGACTCTGGTTCTTTGGCGAATATCTATATTTTTATTTACATATAGATTATATGGCAACAGCCGCTTCAGTCTTCCTACCTACCATGTCTGCGAGTAGAAGTCTGTCATTACGACAATATTACTATAAAATAAGCTAGATGGCGTTATAAATAATTATAAAAAAAAATTTTTTTTACTATTTATTATCATAAATTAATATAGCCTATGTTTCAATCAGGTATTTTATAAGCATATTCATGGAAACTGCTTTGAAATCCTTCTAGTAGTTTAAAAGATGTGCACGGACAAACAAACAAACTGACAGCCGTCAGATTTGTAGTTCCATAGTTTGAAAATAGATTGCGTACTAAAACGATGTTTTGCGAAAAAATTGTAAATTTGCTTAAACTTTACGAATAATATTATTAAAAACGTAATAAGGTATTCAATAATTCCTAAAATAATGAGTGTAAATGGATCGTAGTTTCACAAATATGAAAAGTGCGTCTATTATAGGTAAATACGACACTTTACCTGAAACACGCAAACGGGATTTTTTTTGCAAGTTAAACCGATATCCGGTATTGCTTCTACTTAGTTAGAAGTCATGTGTGAAGGTATTTGATCTACACATTTATAATATGGTAGGGACTAGCCGACCTACCCGGCTTCGCACGGGTGTAAGCTCGGCCTTTGGCCTCGCTACTAAATATAATATAGCCTATGTCATCCAGGGATAGTGTACCTGCCCAACAGTGAAAGAATTTTTCAAATCGGTTCAGTAGTTTCAGAGCCTATTCAATGCAAACAAACAAACAATCAAATCTTTCCTCCTTATAATATTATTATATGTATATATATATATATAATTACTATATATATATATAATAATAATACCTATAAACTGTTAGTCTGTGGAATGCGCTGCGGAATGGGTGTTCCCCGATGGTGACAATCTGGGTGTCTTCAAATCTCGAGTGAATCGGTTACTTCTAGGCAAGCGTGCTCCATCGTAGACCGCATCATAGCTTAACATCAGGTGAGTTGGCGGTCAAACGCAAGCCTATTTCTAAATAAATAAATAAAAAAAGCTCATTGTACTTATCATTATGAACACGCTATCCCATAGCAACCATGAAATTTCAAAAATCTGCTGTTCCATACATTTCATTGAGTGTGAATGACGTTCTATGAAACAGCTGATTCTTTTTCGTGATTTCAGTATTAGTACCAATCTCAGATCATTCAAACATGGGAGATATGGAAAGGTGGCAGGTACGACGCATCCAGTCCCAATGAGTCTGGATGCATTTAGTCGAACCCACCCTGCATGTGGACTATTAGTTCATTAGTGTTGTTGCAAGTTTCTTAGTGTGTATGAAAAATGGATACGAGAGCCGTACTTTCCGTTTTTGTGTTTAGTGATTTAGCGATCTATTGTATAATGTTTTAATGAAAACATTTGAACTCGAACGAAAATTTTACGAAGGCATATTTCCCTTGTTTGTATGATCTGAAGGTGCAATAGTAGAAATTATACATAATGATAAGTAGTTTTTGACTTCGCAGCATCGATCCATGTAATGTAACCCTACAGTGCCACACAGGGTTTCGATCTGTTATAAATACTTATGCATCGGGTCATAGCTAAAAAAGTCAGAAAAAAATCAACAGAAATCAAGTTATTAGGTACCTCCAATGTAAAAAAGTGGATTATTGTAAAAATTTCGGAGTGAATTATCGAGAGTGTATTTCGTTACTTTACTGATATAAAATAAACAAATTTTCAATATTATGGTTTACTTGTTTTACATTCGTCTTGAGAATTACGGCTTTATTTTTCGTTTTATGCTAATGTGCTAAATTCAGATAGGTACTTAAAATTTTACGATTGTATTATGTAATGATCTCTGCTTTTAGCAGAGTTTACAACAGGTTTTGCTTTGTATTATGGCCACCATAAATATCGTACCGTCATCATCATCAACTAGAAGACGTCACTGTTGAAAATAGGCCTCCACCTTAGTACACCACACTAAACGACAGCTTGGAATCTGCTGCATCGCGATTATTACAATACCGTTGGTCCATGTAGTGGGAGGCCTACCTACGCTCCGTCTTCCGGTTCGTGGTTTCCAATGAAGAAACTTGCTTCACCATTGGTTATCGGTCTAAAACACAAATCTAGTGGTTGTTTTCAGTGATGACATAATGCTACTAAGAGGTGGTTTTTAACAACCGGCCTTAAAAAAAAACATATTCGCACAGCGAGCAATGGAGAGAGTTATGCTCAGAGATTTATGCGCGTTTAAACCGAAACGATGATATTCGCCATAGCTGCAATTCATCAACATAGCTGTTAAGGTTTGCAAGTTGAAGTGGCACTATTGCCACTTTGCAGGTTACATTGCTTGAAAAATTGATAACCAATGGGGAAGAAAAGTTAATTATAGTAAATATGTCGTAACCCAGTAGAACTCGGCAGTTCTGATTCGTTCGATGCGCATAAATAGATGACTGTCTGCAAATCGTTGAAATAATGGGACAAGATCCTTACTTAATTTTACTATCGTTTTTTTTATCCGATACTTGTCGGAGAGCGTGCGATTGTACTGGATACCCTTTACTAATCTAGGTCTGCTTTCAAATCAAATCAAAAGAACAACAACGACGAAGGGACAGACAACAACGACGGAAACATAAGTTGCTGCTCATTCCGGATCAAAGAGTGTGTATATATAGTAAAAATTTATACTGTATGGCTATCACTATTTATAATTTTAAGATAGTTTTAAGGAATTGAATTATACTACTCTGAAATGTAAATTGTTTAAATTTTTATTTGACAAGTGTCATTATAAAATTAAAGATTTTCTAAAAGACAGGCTGAAACAAGTAATATTACATAAGTCAGATATATCATGACCAACAACAAAAATTTGTACATCTTAATAAGGTAGAATATTTGAGACACGTTTCTACCTACACCATCATTTATGACAATATTCTTACAAATAAATTGATTTGATATATTCGAATGATTACTACAATTGCTTTGAACCGTTATTCAATGAAAACAGCCGCTTTACTTAGCTTGAAATCTACTTCAAAGTAACAATGCCCCCCATTAAAAAAAAAATATCGAAGTCCCTTTTGAACCCCAGTATTATGACTTCTTTATTTATAAAGTTCACGTTTCATTTATTTTACATAATTTCATTTTATTAGTTTTATCTAGCAATAAATAACAATTCTTTTTTATTGTCTTTTTGCTGAGGTATAAAAAGGAAAGATTGGCCGGTGGAGAGCACAGTTGAACTCTGGTAGGGTCGGCTGCACGATGAAGGCTGTTCTTTTGGTGGTACTGGGCCTGGCCTCTGTGGCTACGGCTACGTATGCCATCGACGATAACGCGAGCACATTCAATCTGGGTAAGAATACTGTGTCTTTTTTCTGTCTGTATCAATAGTTTAAGTAGCAGTGGGCCGGTATTATCTCTTGCAGAACCGATGCGCGTTGGGTAGACCAACAGCGAAAAAATTCTCACTTCAGTGGGTAGACCTATTCCAAAACATAGACCACCAATCAGCAAAATTAGAGTAGGACCCTCTGAGACTCTGAATGACGATAATTATGCGTAAAGCAGCAGGCAATAACTGGAAATGAAAAAAAAAATGGGGCCGAAAATAGGGCTAAGTTACATAACTTGGGATAGACCTATGTCCATTGTCCAGCAGTGGACTATGATAGGCTGATTATGATGATTTCTGTTTATATCATTTCAATAGCTTTCTAATTGTAAGACGCCTTGAGCACTAGAGGTCCTAGGTTCGATTTCCACGAGGCAGGAGTTTGTATGGTAAATTTAAATCTGGGTTTAGGTTTTTGATACATGTATTGTGTGTTATTAATCCCCGGAATATGGAAACAATAGTGAGTCGTTAAGAAAAATGTATAATATTTGTTTTGTGCTTTTGACATGTATAACGATAGACGTGGTCTTTTTCATAAAAATAAACTGTCTTTGTTCTAATTACAGTTAACAATGACGTAAAACAGCGACAAGTGTTCATCCTTAAGTTACTGAACCATGTTATGCAACCAGTCATGTACAAAGAAATTGAAGATATGGGCAGGAGTTTCAATATTGAAGACAGCATGAATATGTTTACTGTGAGTTACAATACTGTTCAGTTTTATTACTATTACTTTGTTTTCATTTGCAACAACTGACGAGATAATTCTATACATTTCAGAAACAAGATGTTGTACAAGATTTCATCAACTGTATGAAAGCCGGATTTTTGCCTCCTGGAGAGATCTTCACTCTTCACGTTGATCGTCAACTTAAAGAAGTGGTTCATATGTTCCACATGTTGTACTACGCCAAAGACTTCACTACATTCATAAAGACAGCTTGCTGGATGCGCCTCAACTTTAACGAAGGCATGTTCGTCTATGCACTCACCGTTGCAGTCAGACATCGAGAGGATTGCAGAGGAATCGTTCTTCCTTCTCCTTACGAAATTTACCCTTACTACTTTGTACGCGCCGATGTTATTCAAAAGGCGTACTTGATCAAGATGAAGAATGGTCTGCTTGACGCGAAACTGTGCGATTTCTACGGAATCAAAAGAACAGACAACGGCGTTTTCGTAATTGATGAGAATATATTCGACAAACGCGTCAACCTGAATGATGAGGACAGACTCAGATACTTCACTGAGGATATCGATCTCAACACGTACTATTACTACTTCCATGTTGACTATCCATTCTGGATGAAGAGTCAAATGTTTGACAAGATGAGGACCAGGCGTTTCGAGCTGACTCTGTATATGTATCAACAAATCCTTGCCAGGTATTATCTCGAACGTTTATCCAACGGTCTCGGTAACATTGTGACGCTTTCATGGAATAAGCCAATCAGGAAGGGGTACTGGCCATGGATGCTACTCCACAATGGTGTTCAAGTTCCAATGAGGTTGAACAACCAGTACATTGTCAAGGATAATGACGTCACTGCTATTAACCTTGTTGAAACATATGAAACGATCATCAGAACGGCTATCATCAAAGGCTACATTGACGTAAGTAAAACAATTTTAGGTTTATGTAAAAAATAAAATAAAAAATATTACATTTATTTCAAAATATTTACAGTTTAATGGCATAAGGTTGGAACTCACTAAGCCTGAAGACATCGAGACACTTGGCAGGATAATTTACGGCAAAATTCAGAAGACTGACTTAGACATCAATCAAGTCACTGCCTACCGCTACTTGCTCATCATCATGAAATCGGTTATTGGCCTCAATACAATGGTGTCTGATAAGTATGTTTAAAATACATAGACAAGGTTTTAAATACGTATACTGAGGCATGAAAATGGGTCATCGTGTTTTAGTTTTTTTTCAATATATGATTTTATTAACACCAAACTTTTTAACGCAGGTATTTTGTTGTGCCATCCGTCTTGGACAGCTATCAGACCGCCCTCCGTGACCCTGTCTTCTACCAGCTGCAGAAGCGTCTCATTGATTTGGTATTCCTCTTCAAAAAGCGTCTACCGTGCTACACAAGGGAGGAACTCTATTTCCCAGGAGTCAAAATTGATAACATTGTAGTTGATAAACTCGTCACTTACTTTGATGACTACCTGATGGATATGACCAACGCTGTCATCTTGAACGAGAGTGAACTTAAGAAAACTCGCTCTGACATGACGATTCTAGTCCGCAAACGCCGTCTGAATAACCAACCATTCAAAATAACATTTGATATTCTTTCTGACAAGGCTGTCGACTCTGTTGTGAGGATCTTCTTAGGACCTAAGACAGACCAACTCGGCCGTATGCTAGATATCAATTCCAACCGATTCAATTTTGTTGAGCTGGACTCATTCCTTTACAAACTGACCACAGGAAAAAACACTATTGTTAGGAACTCCTTTGACATGCACAATATAGTCCGCGACCGTGTTTGGACTCGTGACTTGTGGAAGAAGATTGAGACCATGACAGACATGCGTGACTTGCTTGTTAAGGATCTGAGAAACGTGAACACTGGATTCCCAGCAAGATTGTTACTTCCTAAGGGTACTGTTGGAGGTATGCATATGATGTTGTACTGCATTATAACTCCGCTGCAACTGGTCGACAACGTTGACATTGGTATCCTTGACCAGAACCGCAAAGATTTCGTCGTAGACTTCAGATCAACTGTACTTCTTGACAAAATGCCTCTTGGTTTCCCTCTGGACAGACACATTGATGTAGCCAACTTCTTCACTTCCAACATGAAGTTCGTGGATGTAACTATCTTTCACAAGACGCAGGCGTGTGACATGAAGACTCGCTGGAACAGATATGTATTGAGGAACTACAACCTTGTGGGCAGGACTTTCATCGACTCTGACAACTACGATGTTGACGCAAATATCGACACCAATTGAAACTGAACGCCGATCAAAAAAGTCAACCGCTAGTAAACGAATCCCAATGTTTACCGAAATTCCAGTGCATCTCTAAGCGACAAAAAATAAATAAATGAATAATTTTTTTATATTTTATCTTTTTACTGACCTGTTTGAAACGTTTCACTCTTACTCAGTTCTTTTAAGAAACAAGTAAATTAGTACTCTCAGCACCAATATGAGCGCAAATCAGCTTAAAATGAGGAAGCAGTTTAGATACCGGTTCAGATTTGTAAAGCTGTTCATTATCCAACAACCAAAACCAAAGTAACTGGCATAGTCTAGTACAATGGCAATATTACGTTTAATGCTTTCAGTAAGTAAAAACAAATAGAATCAAATTTATAGATGAGGTAAAAAAAACTCGGCCATTGCTTAGTTAGTTAGTTAATATTTTATACGTTTGTTAAGAAAACAGTTTAGGTATTTATTGTTAGTTACCTTGAGTTTTGTTTAGTTAATAAAGTCACTTGCCAGTAAAGACTATACACAAGAGTTGACTAATGTGGCGACTAAAATACAGAAGCGCTTATTATGGTTAAGAGCCATATTACAAAATGCATCGTTCAATCTTAGGTATCTCGATTTTCAGGCATAAAACAAACAAAAAAGCGATAATTTTATTGTCAAGACGAATGTAGAACAAGTTCAACAGACATTTTTAGCCCTGCGGTTTCACCCACAATACAATAACTCTTTATTAAAAACCACAAAAACAAGGATAACATTAGACATTACAGTAATTATCTAGGCTTTTATCAGGTGGCCTTATCGATTAAAGCGATCTCTTCCAGGCAACCGATGATTACTATTTATAATATCAGCTACATATCTCTTAGTGAAAGTCTCGTCAACATCAGTCCAGCCGTTTTGGAATCCATAGGAAACATACATACCAAACACACAATTACATACACACATCGCTTTTTATATACATACCTATTCTTTTTCAATATGTATAGATTCTCAAGATGAATAAGATATGTACAGAAAATGAGATGCTAGTAATTAATGAAATAAAACGCTGGAGTCGTTAAAAATAATATGAATCTTTCACTAACACAACAGTTAAACGTTTTGGTAGAAATTAGAATCTTACTTTAAATAAATCAAGACTCCTTAAAAGTATAAGTACATAATCCTTCAATTGTCACATTTCTTTACTAATGTAACTGAAAATCTATATATATAAAAGAAAGTCGTGTTAGTTACACTATTTATAACTCAAGAACGGCTGAACCGATTTGGCTGAAAATTGGTGGGAAGTGGCTTAAAACCAGGAGACGGACACAGGATACTATTTTGTAGCGAGGCCGAAGGCCGAGCTTACACCCGAGCGAAGCCGGGGCGAGCGGCTCGTTTTATATAAAATCGAGAACTATACCTACATATAAGTCAAAGATTTAAAAAAAAACCGTTGGCAACGGTTGCATCACATCTAATAAGGATAATTATCTTATCATCTTTGAAAAATTACGTTAAAAACTAATTTAGAAAATATATCGCATGTTGGTTGTTAAATTATTTATTTCCTTAAACCAAACAGTAAAAATATTTATTACACTAAGAAAAACCCATATAAACAAAAATTAGTTTGAAACGATTAGTCGTAGCATTGTAGAAACTAATCAATTTTTCTGCAGAGTTGGCCAAATGATAGATCTAAAAGATTTCATCGAATGGCTGTCAGTTTTTACTTTCAAAATACGATATTGGTTCTCTCATTTCACTTCACAGATAAATTAGTCACATTGAAAATACCCATGTTCTGTCTCACAGTCCCTGTGACGGTGACCCACTTTAAAAAAGTACCATTTACCTGTATATAGCCAATAACCGATGTATTATTGTCTTGTCATGGCACAAAAATTAGTTGACCTACGGAAAGGATCTCCATCTGAGCTTAGACATATACAATTACCTATTTCAGTCAGCTGACGGATCACTTCCTGTATAATACCTTGCCGAAAATAGAATACACTCTATTTATAAAAAAAGCTTTATCGTATTGTAGATTCGGAAAAATAACAGAAACCTTGTTTTAAAAGGGCTGTTTTCGCTGAACTATTCTATTGAGAAAATTTTCTCCAATCATCAGTTTCTAAAATTACAACTGTGTTTGTAAAATTACAAATGCTTGGTGACTGTTTTTTTACTGACCTATTAAAATGTAGGCCATAAATATAGCTGATTAATGAAAACAAAATCAAAAATAAAAAGAAAGTCTGATCAAAAATAAGCTAAACAGAGAGCGCAAAACAGCAAATTATGACGTCACTTCTCTGTACGCCATATAAATTATATCCTGACAAGTATGGCGCACTGAGGCGTGACGTCATTTTTTGTTTTGTGGGAGAGGGACAGAGTTTTCTCTACCTAAAACTTTAAACGCTTATACAGAAAACATTAATAACCGATATAAAATATTTTTAATAAACATATTATATTAAATTAAATTCTTCATCAAAGCTATTGGTTTCAACGATATAAACATCAGTCATCTACCCTGTTACAAATAAAAATGGCTGAAATGATGGTGATGATGATTAACTAAACAAAATACATTCTAACACTAATACTACAAAAACAGAAAACCTTTAACGGTCTTCGAAAGGTTAAAGTAGATCATTTAGACCGTCATTCTATTTTCACCTGAATCCCAGGTTATAGAATGTTGCAAAGCTAAGTAGGTACTTATAGGTCAGTACATAACGAAGAAACTTTGATAACAGTGTTTTCTCATCAGGTAGCGCCATCTGTCTAGAATGGCACACGTTACTATCAAGAAAAGTTCAGAATGATTAGAATCTCTGGGGTAAATGTAAAAGTTTTCTCTTGAGAGGTGAGTCACCACGTTTTTAATTCTTTCGGTGGCCTCAAGATGGCGTTTTATGAGAAAATAAGAACTTGGTAAATCCGGCTCTAAAATTGATTGACTTAGGTATATTCGTTATTTGTTTTAAATAAATTATTAAATGGATGAATAACTATAGGTACATACGTTGCCACAGATAGACACATACACACGTTAAATTTATAACACTTCTCTTTTTGCGTCAGGAGTTACAATTGAAAGAAGTGTAGAGATCTCATTATAAATGTGCACGCACCTCTACCACACTACGCATACAAAATACTACAAAAATACGGTGGAGGGGCGTCCACATTTAGAATAATTATCAATACAAAAAACCGACTGTATAAAAATGTTTGATTTGGGCCAAATTGAAATGAAACCAAACGGGAAGCACCAATAAAAAATAAAAATAAAAAAAGAATCATCAAAATTGGTTCTCTCAGTCGAAAGTTCCGAGGTAACAAACAAAAAAAAAAAAAAAAAAAAATATTAAGCTAATTAAAGAACTCTATCTGAGGTTATAAAGCTTACTTAGACGTGCACACAATATAATTATTATAAGTAAGCACAATTGCATCAAAAAAGATAAAGAAGTTCAATGTCTCCTAATCCACCACAGATATCTAATTATACTAGTAATCAATAAAGCTGACTTTATGTCGCGTGATTTGTTATGTCTCTGTAAGTAATTCGATAAAGTTGTTTTTGCCTTAAAAATATTAAATAATGTCAGTCGGGTTCAGCACACTACTAACCTTGACTTGTTATCTAAATAGTATACATAGTCAAACCAACAAAAATGTCTGTAAATTAATTTGTACATTCTAATACAGTAAAAAGAAGGAAATAATTATTATGAAGTATTTTTTTTCTTCTTCTTCTATATACTTATTCCCCTAGATAGGATTTTAGCGTAGCACGTTTTGGGCATTTGCCATTGTCACCTTTGTAGTATTGTGGTTTTTTTTAAGCATACCGTCAAACTAATTTTAGTCAGCGTCAAAATCAAGTGAAGTAGGTTACGGTCATTAATGCGCCAGTTATACCAGTATAATACACTCATCTATGGCGCTAATAGAGTGATGGAGATTTCACTTACATACTTAGTTTTGGATACATCTTAAATAATACTTCCTACCTACCTTCCAACTCACATAACCAATAATTTGAATAGGTTTCTTAGACAAGTGTTTATCGTAAGCCGCATCATCTCCGAGATAGCGTTCAAACGTAAGTCTATGAACAAAAAAATATATGTTTCAAATTTTTGATAGTCACCACGAAAGTATAAAATTCTTAGCGGCTGCTGCATACTACAACAAGTAAGAAATAAAATTTTTACACCCCCCTATAATAGAGCGGATAGGTAATCAGATTTTCTTGAATCATGGCTAAGATCAAGTCACCTTTCAAACAAATAAATTAAATCAAAATAGTTTTAGTTGTTTGGGAACTACAATGACACTACAGACACACGATACACACAATCTTATAACACCCCTTTTTTCGTCAGGATTGAATAAATACAATTCTAATCTTGAATAAACACTACTAAGACTATTAGGAAAAACGGAAATAGGCCTAACGCTGACTATAGTTTCAAGGCAGCGTCGGCGTCAGGGTGTAGGTACACGTGGCCGTAAAAAAGTAAAATCCTCTCGAAATTGTGAGAACTTTAATTTCTACAGTTTAAAACAGTTGAGATACGGAAGTTTGGTTGGACAATTTTGAACTTACGGTAAACCAGGTAGTGATGATTTGTTTTTGAAATAAAAACAGGTAAGGCCAAAACTTATGAGTTCGCGTCACCGACTTACTAATGAAACCCTTATTCCAAAGAACGTTTGATCCTTCGTCTGTGCTTATTCCAGTTTTAAGTTTTCTCTACTGTCAGGAGACTGTAGAGAAAACATGATTGCCTATTTTTGAAGTGAAAATTTCTTTAGCCGCGTCGAGCGATGTTTGTTTGGGGAAAAACTTGTGGGTCCACGTCACCGACATGCTAATGTGACAGCGTCATTGACATGCAAATGTTGTAAAGTTTTCACTTCAACGCTTCTTGCACGCCCATATCTTTCCTCTACGCATTAATATAACACTCTATTGCTTACATATTAAGCCCATGTGCAACAATTTGGATCCAAAACGTAATGCGTACTGCCAAATAATTGATCTCAGTTTATTATTTGGCACCATCTTATTTCCTCCGTCCTTATTTCCTGAGAACAACGACCTAGGAATCTTAATGGCTAGAATGAGTAGATTCCTTCTAGATCGACATGTTTCATTGTCGTTTACCATCCGGTTAGTTAGTTCCTAAACAAAAATCAGCTTTATATAAAAAAATTAAGAAGTTATGCAGTTTCATTTCTAAACATCTCTTAAACATACTCGTAATGTTAATTATAATGAAGTAATGTCGGAATACATAACTAGTGTTAAAAATAAACCTTTACAAGACAATGCACTATATATCACTACCTAAAAACAATCTTAACTCCTATTTCGCAACAAAAGTTCAACTTTCGTACCTCTTTAATGACGTTAGTACGTTGAACTATTATATCAAATGTAATTAATAATTATTAAGCAATGTCTCCTATAAATAATGGAGCATTATTTTTTAGACTACAGTTTTTGAAGCAAAATGCAAGCGTTAACAGTGGTGGCCCTTGCAATTGTTGCTGGGACTTCAGGGTATCTCATCAGAGTTCCGGTGGCTCCAATATCACAACCAACCCTTGGTAATTATGTAAAAACTACAGTTTTGTAAAAAAAAAAACTGTTTTTCATTCGTGATTTGAAGACACCCAGATTGTAGTTATCGGGTAACACCCATTCAGGCAGCGCATTCCACAGAGTTGCAGTTCGCTTGTAGTGCTTCACATCATACATCACATCATCAGCCAATTAACGTCCATTGTTGGACAAGGCCTCCCTCATATAGAGGGGTGTTGCCATAATCCCCACGCTTGGCAGGCGGCTTGGGGATCGCAGTACGTTCACCGTGTACTATTAGGACGCTGCTGCCCATCCTTCGGTGGTTCTGGTCGCAGTTTTAGGACATACCCGGGTCCCGGGTTGTGGTGCTTGTGTACGGTTTTTTTTTTTTTTATAGATTTTCGGGATTTTTTAACTATTAATCTTGCGTTTCATCGCCTGGATGTAAAACGTTATTAAAGTCTATGTATGAGCACGTTTGCCTTCATTCCAGAAGCGTAATCCTTGTTCTAGCTGTACGCACAATAAATGTGGAAGCAAAACGCTATGTGCGTGTCCGTGGAATTTCGACTATGAAGCGATGAAATTATTTAATTCGTGGTTTTCTTTTGGGGTGTATGTGTATTAAATTTCAGGACAGTAAGCTTTACAGACATTGACAATTGACATTGACACTGTGAAAGTCGCGGGCATCCAGTGGCTGCAGATGGCAGGCTACCGTTCAGTGTGGAGGTGGAAGGTGGAAGCCTATGTTCAGTATTGAACTTTTTTGGCTGATGATGATAAATATGAAGCCTTATAGTTTCTTATAAAAATGATGTGTATTCGCTCGAGACTACGGAAGGCATTAGTTTGGCCATAGAAGCACGTAGCTATTGTGTTATTATACTAAGAGACATTTGATGTGTTTATACACACTAAAATGGCAAAAGACTTTTGTTTGAAATTATGTTCTAGGGTTTTATCTTGGATAATTTACGTAAACAGAGGTTTGGAAGTGAATTTGGAGCGAACAATTAACATATATTTTTGTTACAGAACCGTCGGGATGGATCCATTTACAGAAGCTTGTGTTACCGTTGTTTGAAAATATTTGTGAAGTTAGCACTGATCCAGTAATTGTAAGGCTATCTCAAGAGTTTTCATCTAATTTATCAGTTGGAGATTTTTGGGTAAGTTAAATTTTATTGAAAAAAAATCATCGTCGTTTTCGGCAGATCATTTGGTTTACTACAAGATACAAGCTTTTTCACTCTTTAGTCCATTTTCCTTGTTTAGCACTTATGTAACTTATTAAAAATATGTATCATCATCATCAGCCAGGTGACGTCCACTGCTGAACATAGGCCTCCCCCTTTAACCTCCACACTGAACGAAATCCTGCCATCTGCATCCACTGGATGCCCGCGACTCTCACAATGTCGTCGGTCCATCTAGTAGGTCTACAGACGCTGCGTCTAAAAAAAATGCGTTAAAAATATTGGTTCCTTTGAATTAAAAAGTTAACTCAATAATACAAAGATTTATTTTTACTTAAAACTGGGTTATTTATAGGACCCCGAAGTTATAACTAAATTCCAAAATCTGATGTCTGGAAAAGGATTCCTGCCCAAAGGCCAAATCTTTAGCGATTATAACGTCGAGCACACAAACGAGCTCAAAATTGTATTTGACGTGATATACAACGCAAAATCATTCGACACATTCTACAAAGTTGCAGCATGGTCTCGCCAAAATTTGAATTGTGGCCTGTACGTGAACCTCATTTATATGGCACTAGAAAATCGAAACGACACCGAGAAATTAACTCTGCCTCCGCCATATGAATTGCTGCCAAATTATTTTATTAGAAAAGACATCATAATCCAAGGGTCGTCATTACTCGCTGGCGAAGAATTCACGCCGTCTGAAAGTGTGCGGGATGAAGGCAACGCGTACACGCTAGATGCCAATTACACTGCCAACTTCTACGACAACGATGACGAATCTAAATTAGCCTACTTCCGTGAAGATATTGGCCTCAACTCTTACTACTTTTTGAAAATGTTGAAGTGGACTCCGTGGTTGAAAGAGAACATCGATATTAACAGTCGTTATGGTGAGGAAATGTATCATATGATGAAACAGTTGGTAGCTAGGTATAATCTAGAGAGGTATGCTAATGGAATGCCTGAGCAAGAAGATCTTAGTTGGGATTCTTTATCCGATGCACCTTACGATCCAATGCTAGTCTATTCGAATGGAAACGAGTTTATTCATAGAACATCGCCTGTACAATTGCCAGAAAATGAAGATAAAGCTTTATTGCATACGATTGAAAACAATATAGCTACTGTTGTCAGTCACATGGTAATAATTCTGATATTATAGATCATACCTATATTTTATTGTACCACTTAACAAAACAGTAAGTACGTTTATCTATATTTTCAGAGAGATGCTGGTTATAATAAAACTCAAATATTGAATCACTTAATGGAAATCCTTGTCACTGGTGAGAGAAGTTATGATACGTTGGCACGACATCTGCTTGGCAAAGCTCTTAGCGACAACGGGTAATTTACATTTCTGGTTGAATTAATATGCAGTGATGAATATAAAAGTCTCATAAATTACTATCTTCTTAATTTTCAGGCAACCAACAGTTTTTGAACACTACATGACCTCACTGCGAGATCCTATGATTTGGAAAATGTACAAGAAGATTGTGGACTTAGTTGATAATGCGCTTAAGATGTTGCCGTCGTATACAAAGACTGAACTCTATTTTCCTGGAGTTGAAGTAATTAGTATCGATGTTAAGAAAATGATGACAAACTTTGAATACTTTGAATTTGATATTACTAAAGCTCTCAAGATAGGAAACGGTGATACAACTTTCCAGGTGAAAATAGGACAACAAAGATTGAACCATAAACCATTTATTATGAAACTTAACATTTCCTCTCTAGTAACGCAAAAAGGCTTAGTTAAAATTTACCTTGGACCAAAAATGATGCCAGGTGAATTTGCGAAAAAGAAAAACATGTTTAATTTAATTGATTCTTTTGAACTAAACCTAAAAAGAGGGTCAAATATTGTAGCAAGGACTTCAAATGATATGAAAATGTTTGCACCTGATTTCACGTCTCTGAAAACATTGTCCAAGAGGGTAGAAGACGCGGAATTTGGATTAGATTCTTTACCTTTAAATACTATAGATACACAAATAAGTTTTCCTGAAAGACTTATCATACCTAAAGGTGTACCTGAAGGGCTACCTCTTCAATTATTTGTTTTTGTAGCTCCATTTATGAAACCAACAGTTGGTGGAACCTATTTAACTCCAAACTTGATATTTAATCCTGCAGTATTATCACCTCTCTATCCATTAGACTTAATGATGGAAGATAAAATATTACTAGATCTTCCAAATGCTTTGGTTAAAACCTTAATTGTTACACATAAAAGTGCTTCCGGTACTACAAAATCATGGAATGATAAAACAAAAGGACCTCCACCAAGGCCAAATATGTATAATAATGAAAATGAACCTTTTGATTACACAGCTAAAAAACATCAATTTGGAAAAGATGAAATAAGGTTCAATACCGATGAATTTTCACGTCCAAATGCTTACTATTATGACAGAGAGGAAAATGATGACTCATTAACTGGAATAACGCCAAGCAGACAAACTTTAGGGTTTGATTATTCTTCAGGGTCAAAACAGCCGTATGACTACAAATCTAAGCGTCCACAGTATGAAAAAACAGACTATTTATCAAAAAAAGTTGATTATAAGGCTCTTTATCAAGATAAAACCACAGAGGCACCACTAGATGTAAAAAGTGAAATGACAGATAAAGTGTGGACGACTGAAAACCAAGTTGTGGACGATATTCAGAAAGAATATTCCACTAAAAAAGATTTCTACAGTGTCGATCAAATCATAGATGAACTAAATGATACTGTACAGAATGACGATTCATCTTTAGGAGTTACACATCATTTATTAAAATCTTCAGGATCTAATTTATCTTATGAAAAAGATTCTACAGATCTGAATAAATACAAAGTTCCAAAAATAGTGATACCAAACTACAAAATTAACAAAAATATCTGGAAAACCACAGAAAGCCCCGAAAACCAAAATAAAAAGTCAAAATTAGTAACAACAAATGAACACAAATCTATGACTCATAATGATAAAAAAGTAGTTGACTCTGTGCCCAAAGCAGTGAACATAAACATTTATAAATTAAACACAGATGATGATGATGAATTAGATTCCCCAAACGACCAACCAACAAATAAGAACAATATTTTTTTAGCTGAAGATGTAGGTAATGAAGAAAATTTAAAAGTATTTAATAGCAAAAGCAATGTAGATATATCTTCTGACAATTTTCCGAAACAATATAAAAAAGCGTTTGTTGACAAAGAACAAGGCTTAGATAATGGAAACCATTTTGAAATGTATAAAGACAGTAGCAGTAAAGAATTTACAAAAGCCATGCCTGTTGCTGACTCACCATTTTCAAATGCCGATTACATTTACAAATACATTATGCGTGTAATGGCCAATGATTTTGATGAAAAATATTGAAACTACTCTTATTATAGGTAGGTAAATTGATATTTGTTGATATTTGTAAGATTGTTAATAATTGTGTTTTAAAGAAAAATAAATGTATTTTTTTTTATCCTTATGTTTTAATCATCTTTTAATTTATTATCTTTTGACATCTTTTATGTGCCCATTTTTTTCAATGTAGCTACATATTATGATTAAAAAACGTTGCTGTTAAAGTTAAGAAGGGTCAAATTGCTATACTTTATTTCAAAATATAGATAACAAAGTTATTTGAGATCTGCATAACTAAAACTGCTTGCTGCTTCTCAATATATCCATGAAAATAATATTGAGGGGTTAAGAAGATTTCTATTTTTTTATAGTATTACTACTGGTTTAAAAAGCCACTACAGCCGCGCTAGCTTAGAAAAACTGTATACCAATGCACATTATTGCTATTTTACGTGGTTTTCTATCATTATTTTTGGATATGTTCCAAAAACTTTACAACGACGTTACGCTTTCCCTATTTTCATCGCGGAAAATTTAAAAACCATCGGTCACCACTGTGACAACGACTGGATCACAAATAGAAAATACTTTTACAGTCGATTACAAGGTTTCTAAAGTTTAGTTTCATTGTCCTTACACTACAAATTAGACAGGCTGAAAGAACACAATGCGGAAAACTTTTTTGGATGGTTGTCTATATTTTATTAATAGCATTTTATTAGTTTTTTTTTTAAATATATATAATTTATACTAGTGGATATATTTTTCTAATCAGCAATTGTATTGAGTTAAAGTAAGCTAAGACCATGTTTTCATATTTATCGGGACTTATCGCGCACTATTAGACTAGCTAAGACCAGCCGCTAGATAATGATTTTGAATATTTCAAAAAATCTGTTGGTATTACATAAAATCAATGATAACATTCTGTATATTTAAATAATTGGTCCAAATAACGTTTAGGTAAGTAATATGGCCTTTATTTTATTACGCCTGGAATGAAACCACGTGGCCAGTTTTCTCATAAATTAACTTTATGATAGCTCGTTAAAGTCGAACATTGAGATACGTTTACCCAAACGTTGAATATGCAAATACAAATCATATTCTCGTTACAGAATCGCTCATGCCGCTATAGTAAATTTGGTAATCATACAGTAGATTTCTTAACAAAAATAACTTAAATTTTTACCAAGATAAAAAACACCCCACAAAATATGGTTCAACAAAAATTATTAGTGTATTAGCTACAAAAATTGAAACGTTCTTATGTGTAACAGCTAAAAAGTATGAATCCGATCCGATCCGATCCGATCCGATCCGAGAATCCGATTTAGTAGAATAATACCGATATAATGTTAGTATAAAATCACCAAAAGATACTACATAATATGCTAGGAGTGCAGTTATCAAACGATCAAACAAATATCATGCTAGTACTTATAATAAAACACTCATTAAAGCAGTTTTTTGCTTGTTACACGACAAAGTTTACACTTGGCTGCAGATATCACCTGCAAATGCGGTTCCCTGGAATCTGTGCCAAAATGATCATGCATTCCACTCCATTGACACTGGTGATATTATTTCCTTTGAGGAGCTTATATAAGTAGTTTTCATATCGAATGGGATTTTTGCCTTTGGACTAAACGTATAGTCTGCCGGTGGGGGCAGAATTAGACGCACAAAAGGAATTAACTATTTTTCTAAGCTATTTAGCTGAATATTATTATTTACCTACTTAAGAAAATGTGCTGATATTTTTACGCGATTTCAAGATTAATCCCATAACAGTTTTTCATAATGAGTACAATAAGCTAGTTTGAACTCAGCACACCCTTTCGTGAAACACTCTTGAATATATTTTCGGAGGTTCAACTTGATTTTATTTCTACTTTAATGAGTTCTGCTTATGCTAGTGCATATTCTAGAAAAACTACCTTTATTCTCATATTCTAATCTCCTTGTCTCCCAGTACCTTGTTATAATTTCTATCTTTTTGCTCATTGAAATAATAAGTAATGAAAACAGTACCTAAAATGTCCCATCATCATCAGTCCGAAGACGCCCATTACTGAACATAGGCCTCCCCCTTGGAGTGCCACGTTGAACGACAGCCTCCCATCTATATCCACTGGATGCTAACTACTCTCACGATGTCGGCAGTTCATCTAGTAGAAGGCCTACATACGCTGCACTTGAGAACTTTTCTTCCCCATCGGTTATCGGTTCTTTGAGCAAAGTGGCCTGCCCATTGCCATTTCAACTTACAAATCTCAGCAACTATGTTAGTGACTGTGCTTCTTTGGCGGATATCCTTCCGCCATTCCGCCGTTCCGGATTCTATCGCGCAAAACAAATTCTGAGATTAGCTCTCTCCATTGCCCGCTGTCCAATTCTGACTTTTCCATAAAGCAAGCCAGCAAAAATTTCTATTGCACTAAAATTTTACCACAAGTTTTGAATTGGCTCTCAAAGGTAAACCAATATTTTATTTGATTTACCAAAACAAAAATATTTGTGCTTTTTGTTTTGGTAAATCAAATAAAATATTGGTTTACCTTTCTTGCTTGCAGGAAGATATTGTGATTTTAAAATCGCTTTAGATAATTTAAATACTTAAGTGATTTTCCAGGGAGCTATTAAATGCTTTATAACTTTAATTTTATATTGTAATGTGGTTTCAATGTTGTTTACACATTAATCTGCCTACTTGTCGGTTACGGATCGACTAATAAATTTAATAAGATGCAGGAGATTCGCCTGAAACTTCTGAATATCATATTTATTAGCTCTAAAGCATGCGGGTGTTTATTTAAAATTATGAACATGCTGATTAACGTGTTGTTGGTATGAATTAGTTTTTATAACATCCGGATTCTGTCGTTTATTTTTAACAGTATTTTATTTTTGTTATTAATGTTGCTTTTAAAATGATATGCAATGATGATCATTGTGTGATTCCTGTCGATATATCTCACTATATAAAATATTGAGTCCATAAATTTTTAGGTCCTAGAATACTAGAAAAAACTGAATAAAGATTAACTGACTTACATTTATTTGTTCAAATAGACATACAAGAGTACGCGTAAAGCTAGCATACTCACTCAAATAATCTAGTTAGTAATTAGATTATTTTCTAAAAGACATGCTTTTTTATCCGGCAACTGCAAAACCAGTCCAGGAGGGTATAGTAGGTATGAAGTTGGTATGAAATTCCTGCACTCATGTAACATTTATAATTAAATTGGTATTGGTATTTAAAATGAAAGTAAGTATTAAGAGATAATTTCATATATTGGTATTATAACACCGGTGCCCCTTGGCAAAAATTTGATTCAGATTCAGATTTTTATTCCCCTTATAACAATGGATCGTTACATTGAGGATTATCAAAACGAATGTAGTGGTTATGGTTGTCAAGAGCATGCTGAAAAACTGCAAAAACAACATGCATTTTGATAATCCTAAAATTCTCGCTATGGAGAACCAGTGTAAACCTACCAAGGATGCTACGCGAGGCCATTGAAATTTAACAAACATCTAATATTTAAAGAGAGGATGGTTGTCAAATACTTCCTGCTTGGGATCTGGGATTCTGGGATTGGGATCTTGGGATCTCAAGCACGGCGTAAAACTGCAAGACTTCTGGATACCGTGAACAACTACTACGTACATAGGGAACGTTTTGATTAAAAACATAGGTGGTACTTGTAAATAATTTCATAATATATCTTTAGACTGCCCCGGTGGCTCAGTCGATAACGAACCTACCTTCTGCGCTTGGGGGCGTGGGTTCGATTTCC
This sequence comes from Agriopis leucophaearia, assembly GCA_949125355.1. Classification (NCBI taxonomy): domain Eukaryota; kingdom Metazoa; phylum Arthropoda; class Insecta; order Lepidoptera; family Geometridae; genus Agriopis; species Agriopis leucophaearia. The sequence goes on along the minus strand of OX421276.1, from coordinate 8,937,986 downwards.
ACTTAGGACAAACATTCCTGTAATAAGCATTTGTGTTTGTTCTATGTCTGGGTGTTAATACCTATTTATGTATGTATTTAAAAATATATATGTACTTATATCAGTCTCTGGCAGCCATATTACAAGCTTTGCTTAGCTTGAGGACAGATGGCCACGTGTGCAAAAAAAAGTCCCAGATATTTATAAAAATACATACGTGAACTAGTCTACGTGTAACCACGGACACTGCATGTGTTTGAAACGGCAGGAATTAAACTAATATAAAATACACGCGTTGAACCCCGTTATTAGTGTTTATTTTCAATACCGTTGACGGTTTTTTAGGGTAAGAAACATGCTGATATCGCCATACACTAATATTACAATGCGAAAGTTTGTTTTGTCTGCACTTTACTACGTAACAGATGGACTGATTTAGATGCAAATTGGTATGGAGGTAGTTTATACGCTGAATTAACATAATGGACTATTATTATAAAAGAAAAATATACGGTTCCTCTAGCGAAGCGAGTGAAACCGTGGGGCGCAGCCAATTATTAATACAAATTCAAACTGTATATCACAACAATGTCGCTCCATTTAATTAGGATACCAAGAAAACTGACAAACTGACCTAGACAGGAAGCCACTCACACTTTAGTATGTTTTAACTCAGAAACCACATTGTAAAAACTTCAATATTTGACGAGTGTTTTTAAGCTGTGATAACGTCCATAAAACTGACATAAAATAAACTTGTTTGATCGACCATCGGAAGAGTTATGAAGTGTTTATATGAGCCAAAATAAACTTTGGCCTATATTGATAAATATTCTCACTAAGAGTGGAACCGATAGGTATAAATAAATCATCAGAAACGGGAATAGCAGCAAGGTCCACTGAACGAAAAATAACATCAATATTTCAGGTGTGCGTAAAAAAGATTAAATTTCAATGAGCCAATAATAGATTACCGAGTTCAACGAGCTGTAGGAAGAACTAACACTGTGGGATAAAAATACTGAATAAAAAAAACAGCTTGTAAAGGCAGTTTTTACAGGGTTAAACGGAGGGATGGTACTGTATCAAAAGGAAGTCATTGTACACATCGTTATGCACAACCGTTACCATGTGACAAACCCTGAAATTGCGAGAGAATATCAAAAGTATTTTTTGAGTGTATGATGAGTAAAACTATATCCTTTCGGCTTACTACTACTGTTCCGTGTAACCCTAGGTTCAATTGATGTTTCTTAATATAATAAAGTCTACAATTTATGTTTCTATGTAATATGGAGTGCATGAAAATTACTGAAACTCTGAATATAATATTTATTGATAGTACCGTAATACATAAGTATACAAAACGAGAGTAAACTGCATTTTTTTTTAACCTCTGTAGGTACTTCATTGGGTTTTTCAAAAGGGCTGTTAATAGAGTCTTTAAAGGTTAGCAACGTAGGTATCTGTGATACCCCTGGAGTTACAGATATCCACAGGCAACGGTGATTGCTTACCATTAGGCGGCCTGTTAGCTTCTTTGCCACTTACTTACAAAGGTATATCATAATAAGGTAACCTCAACGTTTTTGGGCGCCACAGATCAAAGCCACCGATTAGATAATAGTTAAAAGAAGCAAAATATTCCTGGAGTTCTCGTATAAGTTATGAATACCAAATTACCAATGCCGGTTGTCTACAACCGGCATCATGCTGAGGTGGGGTTGGTTTGTGACATATAAGGTCGGGGAAAAAGTTTCTTCGTATTTTATAAACAAATTCAAGACATATTTTTTTCAAGTTTAATTACATTTAATTATAATATATATGTGCCATTTTGTTCGATAACTTGTTGCCATCTTGTAGGTAGTGACATGATCCCGTTGCTGTAGAAATTTTGGGACTTCTGATCAAAAAAATGCAACAAGTAGTTTTGACAGTCCTCTCTGGATGTTAATCTAACACTACCCAAAGAATTCTGAAGAGACCGAAACAGGTGGAAATCTGAGGGTGCAAGGTCAGGGCTATATGGTGGATGCATTAACACTTCCCAACCAAGCTCTCTCAATTGTTGCTGAGTGGCCAAAGATGTGTGCGGTCTGGCGTTATCATGATGAAAGACCACGCCCTTTCTGTTGATTAATTCCGGCCGTTTTTTCTCAATTTCTTGTTTGAGTCTCATCAGCTGTTGGCAGTAGAGATCCGAATCGATGGTTTTGCCCGGCGGTAAAAGCTCATAATGAACGATGCCCTTCCAATCCCACCATACACACAGCATCACCTTATTACGTGTTAATCCGGGTGTCGCTACAGTCTGTGGTGCTTCACTGCCCTTTGACCATGATCGTTTGCGCACATTCTTGTCGTAGGTGATCCATTGTTCATCACCAGTGATCAATCTTTTCAAAAACGGTTCGGTTTCGTTACGTTTCAATAGAGAATCGCAAATGAGCACACGATTCATTTGGTTTCTTTCAGTGAGCTCGTGTGGCACTCAAATATCGAGTTTTTTTGTATACCCAGACTTTTTCAAATGGGTCAAAACTGTTTTGTGGTCGATCCCCAGTTCTTCAGCTACGTCGTAACTACTAATATGCCGATCTTGCTCCACTTTTTCAAAAATGGCATCGACTTTATCCGTAACAGGGCGACCAGAGCGAGCTGAATCTTTGACATCAAAATTCCCGGACTGAAAACGCTTGAACCAACATTGTGCTACTCTTGATGACACTGCATTAGGTCCATAAACGTCACATATTTTATTCGCGGCTTGTGTCGCATTTTTCCCTTTTCTATACATATAATAAAAACGTAGAGATAAAAAAATCTGTAATTGCGAGATAACAAAAAAAAAACACACAGGTCGTCTTAAAATAAGCAGCTGAACACGATAGGACAGTTTTTAGAATTTTTGTCTGTTTGTTTGTTTGTTTGTTTGTTTGTTTGTTTGTTTGTTTGTTTGTTTGTTTGTTTGTTTGTCCGCGCACATCTCCTAAACCACTGGACGGATTTAAATGCGGTTTTCACGAATATGCTTAGAAATTACCAGATTAAAACATAGGCTACCTTATATCATTTATTTTAATTCTTTATTTTTACATAAACGAAAATAAAAATCAATGATTTATTTCTTCGTTACACGAAACGTAATATGAGGATCGTCACATAGCCAGGAGATCCAAAGTAAAGAGAATGTTATTGACACAGCCATGAAAATTTTGAAACTGTCAACTGTCATTCGGTTAATCAGTTTAAATTTAAAAAAGGTTCTTTAACCTTCTTAGATGAATGAACGTGTAGATCAAGCATGTTATAGGCCTTACAACCTCTTTGGTGGTTCATTCCAGTGCATGGAGTAGGAGTATTACATTCTCTTGGTTTTATTCTATGTTAGCATTTAAAACACAAAATATACCCCATCCTATTTTAATTCAGTCCCGCGAATAGAAATATTCAAAAAAGACCCTTTGTACATAAAAATAAACCTATACAACAAAATTCCGGACGCAATAAAGAAAGAAAGAAATAATAACATTTTTCCAGAACCAACTTCGTAAGTTTCTAACCCAAAAATGTTATTACGAGATAAAAGATTTATTCGACGATAAATTTTAGAAAATTATATTTAGAAAATAAATATCGATATACGAGTATAAATAGTAAAGAAAGTACTGTCATAAGTTTTGTATCATCTCATATATACGAGTAATTAAGTAACCTATCACACTAAGTATGTTTTTTTTTGTTTTGTAAAATTACTTCACCCTAGGTTAAGTTTGAATAGTATATATAATATTTATGTAATAGATTTAACTATACTTAAATTTATATGTTTATGTCTGTGGTCTGGTTTTGTGAACAGCCACTACATAAGTCATTGCTGCACCCTTTATGCAGGGTATATAAACTTAGCTTTTAGAAGAATACAGTGTATATTTGCAATAAGAATATAGAAATAATTTTATTTTACTGTGATATTTTAATAGATAAATAGAGTAGTTCCATTTCATGGCTTTTTAATCAAGGTATACATACAAATGCACGCGAAATAAGAAATAACTAGCCAAGAGTGTGTTAAGACAAGCATTATGTCAGGGTTCCGTGGCCAGCGAAACTGGACAGTCAAATTTCAGAGATGTATATCATCCCGACATGACATGATATACTTTTAATGGTTTAGACCAGGGGTCTCCAAACTACAGCCCGCGGGCCAAATCCGGCCCACCACTGCCATCAATCCGGCCCGCGACAGGAATTGAAACTCGCGGAATTGTCGGTGATTCAGCCCTGTGGATCTGATAAAATTAACAACTGATATGACTGGTCTTAGAAATTCAGACCATTCCAAACATTTTCCGCACAATGACTGAAGACTGTAGCTGAAATAGATAGTACCTAGAACCGTACATAGTATCACTACTCGGCACTAGATGTAGTTACGTGTCACAATACACAATCAATAGTAATTGAAATGCAATAAAAGCCTGTTTGCTTCGGTGGGCAGAAAAATTAAAATTGTTACGGCCCTTGCAACATACCGAAAAAAATATTATGGCCCCAAGGCTTCAAAGTTTGGAGACCCCTGGTTTAGACAAAAAGAAAACTTCAAAACATGCTCTGCACTGTGGTCACATTATCTTTTTGATTTGAAAACTGTTGACGGTGTTATTTATTACTTTTATGCTTCTATCAATACTTCACACAGGGCGACATAAAATAAGCAGCTGAACAGTTTTTAGAATTTTTGTTTGTTTGTTCACGCACATCTCCTACACCCCTGGAAGAAAATGCGGACGGATTTAAATGCGGTTTTCACGAATATGCTTAGCTATGACCAGATTGAAGTATAGGCTATATTATTTTGCGCAAGGGCCGGATTAAGGGAAGAAAAAAGGATTGAAGGTTTATATGAAAATCTACGCGTACGAAGTAGCGGGCAAAAAAGCTAGTTTGTAATAAAACTTCAAAATCTATCGATCTTCTTCGTTAGATTCACTCATTTTATCGAATAAAAAAACAATTGAAAAATGGCAGGAAATTGCTTTTTACTTTTTGTATTCCTTTTTTAAAATGTCATATTTTTAATGATATCAAAACCAGCCAGATACAAACAGTACAACCGATGAGATTTTACTACAACTTTATACATACAAAATACGAAAAGACTTTTTCCCCGACCTATTAAAAACATTTTTCGTTCAGCAGATTTTAATTTTTTAGTCTTATCTGTTGTGTGTTTTATTTTTGTCATAAATAAACGATGTCTATGTCTTTATTGATTGACTGATATCATAGTATCAAAATTAGAATGATATTTATTGCAAAAACTGTGTACAAAAGATGTTCTAACTTTAGTATTGTATCAACAGTTTTCCTATTGCGGTCAGTAATCACTTCACAAATCTCTATTTAGTGATTACTGTAAAATTGAGATTTTATATCCAACCAATAATTTGGCTTCGTTGATAAAGTAATTACCAACGACGCTAGCGTTCTTACCGACGACAATTTTAGATGTGTAGTAAAGTATCCATTGAACAACAAGAGCGAAACGCAAGCCGCGCCGTCCAATAGCAGCCGATAGCTTAGAAACGTTTCATTGTGGCCAGTAACACAAAAATTATAGCCGATCACCGACAGTCTATATCTGCGCGGGCGCCATGTATAACTCGTTTCACGCGCCAGTGGTCGCCACGGGCGGATCCTTGTTATTCTGTTGACAGACTATTATATATTTTTAGAGAAGAATAGTATCAACTTTTAACAAGCTTTCATTAGATTGTTATGTTTATATGTAACGGAATCTTTGAACTTGATTTTCAACTATTCAACACGTCAAATTAAATTGAAATTTTGCACACTTATCAAGGACTGATAACAATAGCATAATGTAGCATGATTTTTAGTATTTTTTTTCATTTTTTTTTTTCATTATACTAACGATGATAGCACATTTATAATATGATGCAAGCAAATTACATGTTTATTGTAAAGCTATTAGTAAAATTACTTTACAATTAAATAAAAATGAATTACCTACCTATCATTGTACGCGCATCTCTTGAGAATGGCTGGGCTAATTTGGCTATATTTTGTTGTAAGTTTATGGGTGTTCACCGTTAGTTACAATCTGGGTGTCTTCAAATCTCGAGTGAATCGGTTTCTTCGGGCATTCGTGCTCCATCGTAGACCGCGTCATCGCTTAAAATCAGGCGAGTTGGCGGTCAAACGCAAGCGTATCACAGAATAAAAAACAAATAAAAAAACTTTTAAAATGTTTATAATAGTCCAAATTAGGTGTTTATGGAAACAAAGATTGGAAATAAATCCCGAGATTTTCAAATTTTGGAAAACCGAACGTGCTTTTTTAACTATGAGATTTTTATTAACTTTTTGATATATGTGTACTACATACAATTCATTGTATGAGAATACAAGACCACAACCCAAATAATTAAAATTTTGACAGGAATCTGTCGGATTAGTTTGTTATACAACAAACGTATTTTTGTATTTGCTCTTGTGTAAAAACGGTAATACGCACAAGCGTCAAAATGATAAATTTATTTTCATTCCTAACTTAAGCAACGTATTTGGTTACTTGGGTGACCTCATCATTTCTTTCACAACGCTGGTTCATTGCATGTTGGTGAGTATCAAGTCTTTGAACTTTTGAGGTTCTTGGATATACTGATTTCTTCATGATATTTCACCTTGCACCTTTTTTGGGCGATAGCATCAGAACTGCACCTAATTTATTTGATAAATGTATTGAATGAGTCATTGATGCAGAGCCGAGGATCGAACCGGATGCCGGCAGATCGATAAGTGCATATGCTACAGCTCAGCCACCATTACCTAGAAAATTAAGAATGGAATTTTTCAAATCACTTTTATTTAATTTTGCACTATAATTTGTTACAAAGAGGTCCTTAGAGCTTTCAAAACTTTACCCTCACCAAGGACGTAATAAAACCCTTTAGGGTTGACATGACCCTCACTGACACCTTACGAAGTTAATGACTATAGATTGAAGGGGTCGGAACTCGAAGGTCTAAAGGACCTAGTAGGATAAATGTAATACAATTTGTTATTGATTTGTCTCGATAAATAATTTTGACCAAAATTTTATTCGGAATAGTATTTTAACATTATATTTTTTTTTACATTAATAAAACACACAGTGATTTATTTGTGATGCGAGCCACGTACTGTATTGCAGATTATCAAAAAAAAGCGTTTTTGTATGATAATAGAATATGGAGTCGGCTGACGCTATATTAGCCAAAATAACATTACACATTCTTTGACAATTTCAACTGGCTATATTTAAGGTTTAAAAGATACAAGATACAGACAGCGTAGGCTACTAGGGTTCCGTTAAATCCTTTTGGTACGGAACTATAAAAATATGTATGATGTTTGTAGCAGAATAATATAGACAAATAAATTCATCATCATCAGCCAAAATACGTCCACTGCTGAACATAGGCCTCCCCCTTTAACCTCCACACTGAACGACATCCTGCCATCTGCATCCACTGGATGCCCGCGACTCTCACAATGTCGTCGGTCCATATAGTGGGAGGCCTACCTACGCTGCGTCTTCCGGTTCGCGGTCTCCACTCAAGAACCTTTCTTCCCCATCGGTTATCAGTTCTTCGAGCGATGTGGCATGCCCATTGCCACTTCAACTTGCAGATTTTAATAGCTATGTCGGTGACCCTGGTTCTTTGGCGAATATCTATGTTCCGAATTTTATCGCGTAAAGAAACTCCGAGCATAGCTCTCTCCATTGCCCGTTGTGTGACTCTGAGTTTATCCAAAAGACCCACAGATAAGGACCACGTCTCAGTACCATATGTCATCACTGGCAACACACACTGGTCAAAGACCTTTGTCTTTAGGCACTGTGGTATCTTGGACGAGAAGATTTCACGCAATTTCCATCCGATTCCATCCGAGTTGGATTCTTCGGGCGACCTCTTTGCCTAAGTTGGACTTACCTAACTGAACAATCTGAGACAAATAAATTATGAGGTCGATATTGCAAGCGACGTAATTGTGAATATGTAATTGTTACTTTAAAATAAAATCAATATTGTTGAGGAGATTAAGACAAGATTACACGACGCGGATGAAGTCACAAGCATCAATCAGTAAATAATAAAATGGTGTCAGAAACTCAGTTGGAATTTAAAAAAAAACTTAATATATTTACAATGTTCAATATATGTATAACTTAACTACTTAACAAATTACTTTTTAATTGTAACGATTGTAACCGATACAAATAAAATAAGCTACCTATATCTACTATTTTAACCCGTTCACTGTCTTGCCAATAAAGTTTTGTTAATTTTATTTGTTATCTACTGGGAGTTCGGTTTCCTTGATATAGCCTTGCCTAGTAGGAAACCAAAAGTCTAGTATTGTATAATAATAATTATCTCATTTTTAACTATCAGAAATTTATATTCAACGTTATGTTCTTATATGTTATATTCAATCTTACTTCAACGTTATGTTGTTTTTTTACAGTTTTTTTTTCTGTTTCTTGAGCCTCAGGTCAAAGCCGTAACAGGCAAAGCAAACGTTGAGAACCCCTGAAGGTGACGTCGCTTATATTTTCATTGGGATTGTTGTGAATCAAAGCTTCAAAGGAATTTCCTGCTGTTCATCAACGGACCACTTTATAAGCTCCAGCGTCTGATCTCGTCTCATCTCGCCTTGTCTCGCATACTTGTGTACCAAATTGCCTTAAATCTCGTGTTGTGTTCAACTTCACCCGTTACAGTCGAGTATCTGGACGATTTGTAAATGTTGTTATTACCACTTTTGGTCAATAAACCAATACATTTTTGGGGCCAATGCATTTCTTATTTATAGAACACATTCAATCTGAAATTTATTGATATAAATAACATGTACACGAGTCCAATAAGACTAAACCACCTGAAATTTCAAATATATTTTATTTAAAAAGATGATAACTATTGATTGATGTAATTAATTGACATTGATTTAAGTACTTTAAGGTATTTAGCAATAGAAGTTATTATAAGTCATTTGCCAGAAAAAAAACTAATAAATACGGCAAGAACAATCAAGTAAATTAAAACTAAAATTACCTAACATAAAATTAAGAACAAAACTTACATGCAATGAGAATAACCAAAATGTTCTCTATGTGTAAACTTCCACGGGAAATAAAAACAAAGTACTCATCATCAACATTTAATTTTGTTGTTGTCTTTTGGCAAAATCAAAGCGTAGTTTTAAAGATTAAACATATAAAAAAAGTGTAAGTATCTACTTTCATAGCTTCTTTTACTGGATATCTTATACTTTAGCAGTTTATTCTAGGATCAAAGGTTTATATTTATGATATTTAAAATCAAATTTACAGCAGCTTCACAACGTACAGTTTTCAATTCAGATACCAATTTTTGTACCTCTTTTTGTACGTTCTTGTAATCCTCAGCATGTACTGCTTGGCAATAAGAATTACAACTAATTGTGATAATTCAGAAATTTTCTTTAAAATAACTCTTTGGCGTTGTAACACGTTCTTTAACCTAGTCAGATTAAATTAAAAATATTAGGTTAGGTTAACTTACCTATGCAAAACTACGTAGCACTATGCATAATGTGGTATATCATATATACATAATAACATTGTTTGATCGTGTGCTACAAAAAATATTCAAAACACGAATTTCAACACCCCATTTCTAAAAAACATTATTTCATTAAAATCTTTTCAACTGCCTCTAAAAAACGGGAAACGATTCCAATAAACCAAGAAAATGTAAAATAAAGTTGCGACAATGTTCTAACTGCAGATATAACTATGTAGATTAATTTACGTGCAAGTAAATACGTCTAGATTTTCATCAATCTATATATGGTTCGTTTCTATAAACAGGTGTCAATTAGTATAAATAAGTGTGACTGTTTACTTCCTGTATGCAAAATGTTGGAATCGAGTGCAATATCATCGAAGCTGACGTAGCGTCGAGCTAACGATGAATCTCACGTCACAGTCACAATATTCTAATTCAGTTAACAATGTCTTGACAATTTCGAAAGCTCACATACCTACACTATGTTTCTCTTAGAAAACAGTTTTCTTGCCTTTTTTGCTTCAATTGTCTACAGTCGTGTTGATTAACTCAATTATATATAATTTACTTTTCATATTATAATCCCTTTGCTTTGAATGTGTTTGTGTTAGAGACACACAGGCTTGTATAAAGTTTACGCACGGTTTAGCACTGTGTCTCCCACGTGTAGGACAGAGAACGAAACAGGCAGATTTTCACTTATTTTTGTATTCCACAGTTCGGAATGCTATAAATAAGGGTGGCAAACGGACGTAAAATCTAGTGTAACAACACTCGCACTCGGATTCAGTTCTTGTTACAGCTGCTAACCCTACATAAACACCATGGTGAGAATATATTTAAAAGTGATGTGATAACTACTGTGGAAGTTCTGTGGCCTTTCTGTGAAAAAGTGATTTTGGTTCAAAATTGTTTAGTTTGTATTAGTTTAATGTTGTATATTTCAAACTTTTGTACATATTGGGAAGGTATAATTATGATGATGAACATTTACATATAAAATTCTGTTTTCAGTCCTAAATTAACAATATAAAGTGTTAGAGTTATTTAATTACTAATTAAAATATTCCGATACATGTGGTTGGTGTTCATAATGTTATAAAATATAAAAAATCACAAAGATTTTTACGTCTGAGTCAATTAGAAAAACTTACAAAATATTATTGTATGGAAATTTTTTGAAATGATTGTGGTTAAAAAAAGTATTCTTTATCATTCAATTTAATTGCTTTACTAATCAAATGTGATGATTTGTTAAAGGACACCGACGATGACCAGAAGATGGCCATGCTGCGCAAAGCCTTCCAGATGTTTGACACCACTAAGTCTGGATACATCGACGTCCTCAAGATCTCCACCATCTTGAACACCATGGGCCAGCTCTTCGACGACTCTGAGCTCCAAGCATTGATTGATGAAAATGACCCGGAAAGTAAGTTTTACACCAAGATTATGATAACAATTATTTTTATTATTGAGCTTTAACACAACGTTACCATAATTTATAGAAATTTGACTATTGTAATAATGCAAGCATGAAAAATGTATATTCGAAAGCTTAATATATTAACTATGTATTGTATTTTTTTTAATATATTTTTTTGCTTTTTCTTTTGTTTGTCGTGGCATTAATTAAATATGATATATCACAAAGCTATCGTTATAAATATATATTTTTTAAATTATCAGACTATTGAACCTGAAAAGCTCTTACGGATACGACTCGATATAAAGTGAACGTTTACCTTTTTCCGAATATGTTTGTAAATATTTACTTTGTTTCCATAAATGTTTAGAATGGCATTCGTAAACATACATGAGACAATATAAACAAGTAACGCAATGATAACATAGCAACAAGATATTGTAAGGGGAACAATAACATAATTTTCAACCACAACCTTGGAAATATATTTTTAATCATTCAAAATCTAAGTGCAAAAGTGCATTTTATTCGCTAGCGTGGAAAGTATTTTTAAAATTCAAACCATTATATTCAATATTTTTTTGTACTGCCAGTGCACTGAAAACGCATTATTATTTCATTTAAGTGCGCCAACCATATTTTTGAATAATTGAACTAGCCAGCACGATTGCATGAAAAAAAAATCGTCTTTTTATTCAATTTTATTTATTTATTAAATCGTAGATAATTAATCATAAAATATGAGTGAGTCCAGCAGCGACCGAGTTAGTGGAAGCGGTACTATACGTAGCATTTTCCTCGCTGAAGTGAGGTGAAAAGTTGTGTATGTTATTCTGCGTCTTACCTTTGAAACCCTCGCTACGTTCTGGATTCGATACAAGTATTCGCACCCAAAAACCAACTTGCATAACAAATAACTGTTGTATACGTACGTATAAGGGATACTTAATCGTACCCATGCCATATGCACACTTCACTGCATTTAATTTGTCCAATCTAAGCCATGGCCTTGTGATATGTACAGATTTATAACTAGTACTTATAATATTTTTTTAGAGTATCATCATAAATACTAGTCTACTGTAAAGAATTCTCCCAAGATACACTAGTCAACATGATGTCCAACTTTATGCTTCCAGTCATTTAACATTACTTTGAGAGTCGTGATACATCCTATGATATATTAGCCAATTACAGTATCTTATACAGGACATGTTAAAACTAAAACAATGCATAGTAAGCAAACAGTAGAGGATAAAAAGCTTGTGAAAAGTTACTTCAATACTCGAATAAAATTCTCAAAATATTCACAAGTTTTGTCTGAAAATACTCGAAAAATCAGAAACAGATACATTCCTCCATCTTACAATAAGAGTTAAGAGTAAACAGCAAACAGCTACAGTTGAAGTGGCGATCAATCATCCTAATACACGTTCGCATGTGCCGACGCTATGACACCTTTTCTAAAATAACGGAATATTTTCGAGCCACGCGCGATGCGGGAACTAATGAGTCTATTTCCGTGACTCGAATCTAGTGAAACGAGACTATCTCTTTCGGGATCTCTCTATTGGTTTAATTTGTCTCTTTCTATCCTCTTAGATTAGATCTTAGATGTTTGGTTTATGGACTGTCTGTGACAGTTCCGGTGTCTTCTTTATGGTAATATCAACGCTGTCTCTTTTTCAGTATTCCAGTCAATTCAGAAATAGTTACTTCAGTATTATCATAATTATCTTTGTACCAATATATTTTGTACCAATTGTGCTTAAGCGAATCTAAAAAAAAAACTTTTTTCTTTCTTGTTTATAGACTCCGGAAAAATCAACTTTGATGGCTTCTGCAACATTGCTTCTCACTTCTTGGAAGAAGAGGACGCCGAAGCTATGCAACAAGAACTGAAAGAAGCTTTCAGGTAAATATTACTATAACTAAATCAAATTTTGCGAATTATTGTTGCCGCGTACAAGGTTATCGTGATTGATTTATCGTCAAGCTTGAATGACACCTGTCAAATCACAGCGTAAAATACGTTGTCAAGCTGAGGCCAGCTAAAATGCGAGTTTAAAAAAGATACTCCACTATGCAACAAGTTTTCTGGTTATAAAATTAATGTATAAATAACTATAATTTAAATAACGCCTATGCAATTTAAATACCACGTGATATTACAAATATCTTGTGACTTTTGGAGCGATTTAGGCATATAGAAAAAAAATTGAAAAAATTACTGGAAAATGCGCAATTTTTAAAATAAATAGGATCATTAAAAAACTTGATTTTGATTTTAATTCGTATAATTAAAATAACTCTATCTATGAACAGATAGCCTAGCAACGAGCCATCGTAAATAAAGTCATACAAACAAACCAGGGGAAACATTAACAACACTACTCCAGAGCAATTGTTCACTGCGTAGGAGTAACAAGCTGTGAGCGTAAAGAGGCGTTAAATTATTATCTCTTCTCACGTGCCTTTGTTTAAAAATAAACTCTTGGATAACATTATGGCATCACTCTAGTTTAGTTAAAGATGGTTTTGCTAATTGATTAGGTAACGGTTTTAATATCAATAAAATGACAAAAATAATTCTTACCACTAATTCGTTTTTCAGCAACAATTTATAATGGCAAAGGCAAAGTTATATTTTTGGATAAGCAAGTAAAGTACCAGCTTGGGGCATTGGAGTCTATTGAGGAACATGCCAAAAGAATGAATCCCTGATTCAGACTATGCCTCCTTAGTCTCGCGCACCGGTGCAAAGTTTTTTTGATACATTTCGGAGAGTGTGCCACAAATCTGCAATATCTAATTATCTTCTGCCCATTTTTCTATCGGGCTGCTAAAGTAGGCACGAAAAATTTACACTGCTTTATGGTTAATATTCTGAAAACACGTAAAAAGCTGAAACTGCTAGTCTGTGGTTGCTTGAATGAGTGTTCCCCAGTAGTTTCAATCTGGTTATCTTCAAATCACGATTGTATATGTTTCTTCAAGGCAAGCGTACTCCAACGTAGATCACATCATCGCTTAATATCAGACGAGGAGATGGTCAAACGCAAGCCTATTACAAAAAAATATACAAAAAAACTTATTTCTAACTAATGCTTACATAAACGAACAAAATTGCAGTAATAACGTTATAGGTACTATATTGCACTTAACGTAATTAGCATTCATATTTAATAAACTTTTTAAGGTTTGAATCTTTACTATTTACAGATTATACGACCGTGAAGGTAACGGTTACATCACCACCTCCACTCTGAAGGAGATCCTGGCCGCTCTAGATGACAAACTCAGTAACTCTGACCTCGACGGCATCATCGCTGAGATCGATACTGACGGCTCCGGAACCGTCGATTTTGATGGTAACTATGATTTTAAACTAGAGTATTAGTAGTATTTATTATTTCTTCGTTGAGAAAAATCTTGGTACTTTTATTTACTGGCGTCTTTTGTATGGATTATAAATTTAGATCTTCGCAAAAATGACATACAACTTTTCAGATGCTTACTGAAAATAACTAGAATCTTAAGATAAAACTTTCAAATACCAGAAACGTGATTTCAAAATCAACAAAATCTGTAGCTAATATAGTTGATTATAAACTCAATACAGAAGCAGCTGTTCTTTCTTTCAAAGATAAAATACTTACATCGTAAATCCTACTAAAATACACACAACCAGACGTGCACACACAAACATACGTTAATACAAATACTGAACATACCACAACATGTGATGTGACATACATAATTTATGTTGTATCATATATCTAACACGATTCTGCTCATTCATAATTTCTTTTGGATCGAGATCAGAGAACGCATTTAAATGAAAAAAAAACATACAAAAAATATTAAAAACACGTGAAATAAAATCGGTTAACGATCTGTGAACTTAACTAAAGGAATAAAGTACTGAACTTAGAACTATTACAATCTAACTTGTCTTAAGCAAATACATTTCGTTTGTCACGGAATTCTTATTTAGCACTTTTCACATTGAGAACTTAAATATTAACATTATTACAAAACAATGTGTTGTAAACTTATCAGTAAAAATAAACATTTTCCAAATAAACATTATGAACACGTGGGTAATTTAGTAGATGAGCCCCAATTAAAGCACAAGGTTTGTTTGGGCCACAAAGTGACAAAGTTTCTAGCATCCCTTGAAATTACGTAAGAGATCAAAATTTACTAAAGCTATTTTATAGTAAGCTATAATAATATAAGGTCGGGGAAAAAGTTTCTTCGTATTTTATAAACAAATTCAAGACATATTTTTTTCAAGTTTAATTACATTTAATTATAATATATATGTACCATTTTGTTCGATAACTTGTTGCCATCTTTTAGGTAGTGACATGACCCCGTTGCTGTAGAAATTTTAGGAATTCTGATCAATAAAATGCAACAAGTAGTTTTGACAGTCCTCTCTTGATGTTAATCTAACACTACCCAAAGAATTCTGAAGAGATCGAAACAGGTGGAAATCTGAGGGTGCAAGGTCAGGGCTATGTGGTGGATGCATTAACACTTCCTAACCAAGCTCTCTAAATTTTTGCTGAGTGGCCAAAGATGTGTGCGGTCTGGCGTTATCATGATGAAAGACCACACTCTTTATGTTGATCAATTCCGGCCGTTTTTTCTCAATTTCTTGTTTGAGTCTCATCTGCTGTTGGCAGTAGAGATCCGAATCGATGGTTTTGCCCGGCGGTAAATGCTCATAATGAACGATGCCCTTCCAATCCCATCATACACACAGCATCACCTTATTACGTGTTAATCTGGGTTTCGCTACAGTCTGTGGTGCTTCACTGCCCTTTGACCATGATCGTTTGCGCACATTCTTGTCGTAGGTGATCCATTTTGCATCACCAGTGATCAATCTTTTCAAAAACGGTTCGGTTTCTTTACGTTTCAATAGAGAATCGCAAATGAGTACACGATTCATTTGGTTTCTTTCAGTGAGCTGGTGTGGCACCCAAATATCGAGTTTTTTTGTATACCCAGTTATTTTCAAATGGGTCAAAACTGTTTTGTGGTCAATCCCCAGGTCTTCAGCTACGTCGTAACTACTAATATGCCGATCTTGGTCCACTTTTTCAGAAATGGCATCGACTTTATCCGTAACAGGGCGACCAGAGCGAGCTGCATCTTTGACATCAAAATTCCTGGACTGAAAATGCTTGAACCAACATTGTGCTACTCTTGATGACACTGCATTAGGTCCATAAATGTCACAAATTTTATTCGCGGCTTGTGTCGCATTTTTCAGTTTTTTGTAATAAAATTTCACAATATATCGAATTTCTTCGTAAGATTCACTCATTTTATCGAACAAAAAAACAATTGAAAAATGGCGGGAAATTGCTTTTTACTTTTTGTATTCCTCTTTTCAAATGTCATATTTTTAATGGTATCAAAACCAGCCAGATACAAACAGTACAACCGATGAGATTTTTACTACAACTTCATACATACAAAATACGAAAAGACTTTTTCCCCGACCTATTATTAATATTAACATTTATTTGTTACAGAATTCATGGAGATGATGACTGGAGACTAAGAGTTTAAAATTGACATTACCATAGTATTATTTAGAATCTAATTTATATTGTTTAAATTAAGACTTAGTACAAAAACAAATGCGGTATTAGCATGGTTGTAAAAATATATGAAATTTAAAACGCACCATGTATAATCTATCTTATAGATAGGCTTGTTATTTATAGTCTACACTAGTAGGCCAGGAATTGAATTCGTTCCAAAGAATTATTTCCGGAATAACTCACATGTAACGAATTCTAAACAATTGTATGCTAATATTTATAACGCATCTCTATTTGGAAATACTACAATATAATTATTATTTTAAAACAGTGATTACCGTTTTATTTATGACGTTATATACACCTACCTATGCACCTTATATAATGGTGTAGATGAAATTAATGTTATGTAAGATTGTCGTAGATTAACATACAATGTTCAAATGTTTTATTAAAATTTATCAAAATAAAATCACTAAAATCTTACTATAACAAAAAAACACGTTATAACATTATCATCATACAATGAGAGCGTATAACAGTATGCCAACTAATATAAAGAGTGATATTGTTTCAATTTGCTAAATTTCCTCTCGACCAAAATATGAGGGAGGTATATTCCAAGAGTCGCAATTGGAAAATTGACCAATTGCATTCTGTTTCCTGTGAATATGGTACAGTTACCTACAAAAAACATTTAGCATAACATATTTTTTACACAAATTACAACACATAAAATATAGATCTGCTAAAAGTATGCAGTCCAAATTACTTTTTGTTTTATATTACAAGATCTTTTATTAGGTAATGATGTGGTCAAACAACACTATCAATGACTAAGATGATAACTTATAATGAAGCTGCACTTGGTAGTGGAAGCTAATCAGGCGAGTACTAGAAAGTACCATACCATGTGGCTATGGTTTTCTCACGACGTTATATTTATTAAATGAGCATGCAAAGTATAAACTGCAAATTTTGTAAATCTTAAGAAGTTGCGTCAATTCTCGGTAAAAACAACCACAGAAAAAACAATTGGTTGCCATACCAATGACATAATAAGTATACCTATAGAAAAGAGTTTTGGCACCAACGTGAAAAAACGTGTTGCGTCATTGGATTATATTTCTAAGCTTGTGTATTTTCGAGTGTTAATATACCAAATACCGATGTCAAGTGTACCTAAAAATGGTGGAATATTTTTTACTATAATTATGTTCGTGAACGTAATAAAGTATGGGCAAGTAATATAACGAAGAGAACAGGTCTTTTCGTGTTGTTTTCAAAATTTTATAGAAGGCTCTAGTAAAGTATCCATCACTTTCCTAGGACACGACTTAGACTTAACCGTGACTAACTTTACTTGACTCTAACTGTGATTATAACTTCATTGACGATTTTTAGTAAAACTAGAAAATATTTTAACCCTTTTAATGCACTGAAACATCTCAGTTTTGCTGATGACATCGTCTTCTTCTCAAAAAACGACAATTAGAAACAATGGTCTAAGAAATACAAGCTACTGTCAGCTATGAAATTGGTTTGCATTTAAACAACAAAAACCAAAGTTATGACCAACAATTGTTTGTATACATATTGAAAATACTCTACGGGTAGTACTAGTACTCTCTATAGTCTGGGACGCGACTTGTGTCGATACTTTGGCACCGTCACATCTTCCTGAGACACAGGGTAGGGCTGGTGCAGCTGCCAATTCGGCAGAGCAGCACAAGCGGCGCAAATATCGCACCCCACAACTAGTATAGTCTTAACTCAAAATAAACGATTTCGAGATATCGCGATTTGAATATTTAAAAAATCATACTGTCTGAAATATCCATTATCGTGCCCAAACTTAAATGACAGTTTAAGGGTATGTTATCTGGCTTTATTTATTTTCTATTCTAACGAGAATTAAATGAATATCTTTAGAGTTATGAATATTTTTTCATTAACACTTTGAGTAACGACTATATTGCCTGCTTGTAGAAATACAATTTTGAAATAGGACTTAATTACTTGTTTTTTTTGTTAAACTCTTTTGCATATTGATGGTATTAAATTGGTTTGAGACTTTATTGATGAACTTTTGCTGTTCATATTCTTCTTATTTATTGAGTAATAACTCCAAAGTACCAATCATCATCATCATCATCAGCCATATGGCATGCACTGCTGAACATAGGCCTCCCCCTTTAACTTCCACACTGAACGACAACCTGCCATCTGCATCCACTGGATGCCCGCGACTCTCACGATATCGTCGGTCCATCTAGTGGGAGGCCTACCTACACTGCGTCTTCCGGTTCGTGGTCTCCACTTAATTACCTTTCTTCCCCATCGGTTATCCGTTCTTCGAGCGATGTGGCCTGCCCATTGCCACTTCAACTTGCAAATTTTTACAGCTATGTCGACGACTCTGGTTCTTTGGCGAATATCCACGTTTCGGATTCTATCGCGCAAAGAAACTCCGAGCATACCTCTCTCCATTGCCCGTTGTGTGACTCTGAGTTTCTCCAAAAGGCCAACAGTTAAGGACCACGTCTCAGTACCATATGTCATCACTGGCAACACACATTGGTCAAAGACCCTTGTCTTTAGGCACTGTGCTATCTTGAACGAGAAGATTTCACGCAATTTCCCGAACGCTGCCCTTCCGAGTTGGATTCTTCGGGCGACCTCTTTGCCTAAGTTGGACTTACCTAACTGAACAATATGTCCAAGATAGGTGTAATGGTCAACAACTTCGAGAGTATCGTTCCCAACAACTACTGGTACGGGTACAACATGGACATTGGACATGATTTTTGTCTTATCCGTGTTCATTTTAAGACCCACCTGTTGGGAAAGGCTGCTGAGGTCACTGAGCATTGTATGTAGGTCCTCCAGTGACTCTGCCATGATAACTAAATCATCGGTAAAACGAAGGTGAGTGCTGTATTCGCCATTAATGTTGATGCCCAATCCGTTCCATTCCAAAAGCTTGAAAACGTCCTCCAATGCGTTCGTGAACAGTTTTGGAGAGGTAACATCTCCCTGTCTCATGCCTTTCTGCAATTGGATTCCGTGCTCTCGTCCTGTAATCGGATGGACATGGTGGCGTTTCTATACAAACACTTCAGCACTTCGATATACTTATAGTCGATATGACAATGCTGGAGGGACTGCAATACTGCCCAGTCTCGATTGAATCGAAGGCTTTTTAATAGTCCACGAACGCTAGGCATAATGGCTGATTATACTCCTCAGTCTTCTGTATAATCTGGCGGAGCGTGTGTATGTGGTCTATGGTGCTCCAGCCTTTACGGAAACCGGCTTGTTCGAGAGGCTGGAAGTCATCAAACCTGTTTTCGAGACGGTTTGTAATGACTCTGGAGAACAACTTGTACACATGGCTCAGGAGTGAGATGGGTCTATAATTCTTCAATAAGGTGTTGTCACCTTTTTTGAAGAAGAGCACCACCACACTCCTGTTACATGCTACAGGCGTAGTACCTTCGAGTATGACGGAATTAAACAACTTCTGGAGGACTAAAAGTACCGGTTTTCCACCTGCTCTCAGTAGTTCTGTCGTGATTCCGTCATCACCCGGCGCCTTGTTGTTCTTAAACTGTTTCAGAGCCATTCTAATCTCGTACAAGCTGATGTCTGGAATGTCCTCAGTGTAATGTCGGGTCAGTTTAGCTCTCTTGTCCTGAGCTGTACTGACAATGGGCTGTCGTGTCGAGGTGTACAACTGTCCGTAAAACCTCTCGAGCTCTCTCAGAATCTCCGGCTTTGATGAAATGATACTGCCATCCTCGATATTCAGTTTCGTCATTTGGCTTTTTCCAATAGACGAATTCTTTGCGAATTTTTTCGAGCCTTGTTTCCGCTCAATTGCGTCCCTAATACATTTTGTATTATAGGAACGCAGATCGTGTCGCACCGATTTCGAGATTCGTCTATTAAGTTTGCCTTATTCCGTAGTAAAGTACCAATAACTCAATACAATAATTTTAGGTTTTTGGCACATTAATAATTATAATACTTAGGAACATAATCAATATCTCATAATAACAAGAAGAATATCTTATCTATATCTTCTTGAGGTGTAAAAATAATAATTTCCTAGTAATAATATTGCAAGTTTATGTTTTTTTTATTTATGCTAGTTTATTTATATCTCTTCATTGCGATTTTGGCCTGCAATGTTTCTGTAAACAAATGTATTTTTAGCAAACATGAACAATTAATACAGTTGCATTTATAAATAAACAATACCACGAGAACCTCACAGGATACTCTGAACTGGTCATAAAGTATTAACTCAAAAAAACTGACGGCATTATAGTCTTAAGTCAAATCATTTTTCATTATAATCAGAAAAAATAAATTATTGTCAAGCAATATAGTCTTAACTTGTAATAAAACCTAATTGACTTATTTTATGCCCAGACAAAAAAGTCGCATGTTAGAAATGGATCTATATAGACTACTCACCTGCAACGTTTTTGTATCCGATGCTAACACTCACAATGTCTTATTTTCAAATGTGACGTTACATACGTCAGCCGTATGCGTTTGTTGAGTTGCGACCGATTAGGCGAAGATGAGACGGTGCTACTTGGTAAAAGAATGAACGTATTGAATAGTCAAAAAAGAGTTTTTGTGCCATCTTTCAGTGATAATCGGAGGTATAAATGTAACGGTCTTACCAGTTTGTAGAGAAAAAAATCTACTTTTTGATGGCATACTTAACTCAAAAATGCAAAATTTTGAGTTAAGACTATATTAGTTGTGACGTGCGATATGCTAACCTCGGCAGTGGTTACATATTTGAGGCGTTTGGTGTCGAGACATTGGGCCCTTGGGGGCCGGGAGCTCACCTCATTTTCAAAAATCTTTCAGAGCGTCTGATTAACGCGACGCGTGACCAAAATGCTGGCGTGTATCTGGCTCAACGTATAAGCATTGCCATCCAACGTGGTAATGCCGCCAGCATGCTGGGTACGCTGCCAACTGATAGTGGGTTTGAGCATTTGGATTGTCTTTAGATCTTCAACGGTCTATGGACAGTCTAACTGTTTATTTAGTGTTAGTTTTAGCTAGTATTTTGTTTATTTAATAAAGGCACTTGCCATTAAAAGAAAACTCTACAAGAATATGTTCAACAGTACACATCTGGCAAACAAATAGCGTATAGAATTTTCAGACAACGAAATGAACTAACTATATATTGTGTGAACCTGACATGAAACAAATTTTGGAGCTATAAGAAGCTCTTAAGTCCAATCTTCCAGTCAGCCTGAAGAAAAAAAATACCTAGATTCGTGCATCTTACCATGTCTCTCTTATGCATCACAAACTTAAACTAAACATTAAAACTGAAGTCAAAGCACTTCATACAAATTTTCGAAATATCACAATCGTGAATCGGTGTCGTCTTTTCGTACCCTGGCCATCCAATAGAAAAAATGAACAGGAGAGAATAAGATGTGGATCCAAAATCGTTATAGGTGAATCAACCAGGACCTAAAAACCGATTCACTCGTAATTTTATCTTGTCTTTTTTTGTGAAACGTTTCGTTGGCGAAAAATAGAATTTTCAAACACTTGTTGATTTTTCATAACATTGATGTCGATTCTGATGTACCATGCTCTAAACTAAACTAAATTTGTCAGCTCTAAAATTGTTACCAACTTTTTCTGACGTATTGAAATGAAAAGGAACACCGACAATTTTAGTCCTGTCAAATTAGTTTAGTTTAGAGAAATGTTATGTTGTACAAACATAATGACCCAGTATCAACCAAAATAACTCTCATCTTGACAGTACCATTGTAGATAATTCCCATTAAGCCGACGCAAGGATCTCAATTGGCTCAGGAAAAACAGTAGAAGCCGGCCCTCGTGTCCATATAAGCGTTATTTACTGTTTGTTGTGCTAGTTGGTGAATAGGGTTCATAGTGTGATGATCTTAGAAAGAATCATGTTCGTTTGGTTCTTGTTGCTGGGCCCTGTACTCAGCGCGCCCGCAGATGAGTATAAAGAACTTGTAAACAATGGTGTTGGGGGTATGTCAATATTTGTTACGTGTTATTTAAGTTCAATTTGAATATTTTGTTGGTTTTAAACGCTATTCTACTATAAGGTCATAATGGTTACCGTAGTTTGATTTCCATTACTATCAAAAATTCAAAAGAATATTATGACAATGGGTTAAAAACTAGGTAGTGAACATAGAGTCTTGTGACTTGCTATGCTGATAGGTTACATAAAAAATCTTTATTCAAATTTATTATGAGCATTCTGCCTTACTTATAAGCGTTACTTAATTTAAGCAATGCTTAAAATAGCTCTGTTAACTTCTCTCTGGCGGAAATTGTGACACATGAAAACGAGACAATTTTATCCATTGCTTAAATTTAGTAACGTTATAAGTAAGGCCGTTTACGATTACAGCTATTTGAATTATAGGGATAAGACTCAAAACTTTATTAGACCAAAGGTCATTTTCTTTTCATAAAATGATCTTAACAAAGTATGTTTTCCGAGTAGTTTCCTCTTTGACTAAATCATTAAAATTTGTCTGAAATTTGGCTATAGGCAGAAACACATTATCGGATGCGACTTACAGTCGCGTCTTACGGACGCAACCGTAGAACCGTATCTAGCTAGTAAAATTTCACATAAACGTACAAACTATAAGCAATAAGTTGTAGACGCTCTGACGTCCGATAGATATCTGGCAGGACGGATCTTTCCATCAGTCACAGACTCTCTGTCACGTGTGCAGAGGAGTTCGGTCTTCAGATGCGTCCACGCGGCAGTTGATCGCCAACTGCCCAGCGGCTTTACACCCTACTCTTACCGCAGACCCGAATACGCGCAGTTTGCAAAATTGGACTTGTAGTGACCGACACCGTCCGCACTCCGCACGTCCTAAGATAGTCCACAAACTGTTAAGCCGCGATTGTCAGTCGCAACTGTAACTCGCTGCCGATAAATTGTTTCTAGCCTTATGCCACAGAGAGATTCATTCGTTAGAATTTTTCTATACCCTCCAATTATTGAACTATAATTTGACCACAATTTTTGGCTATGTGCATCTTGACTTGCTTTTGGCCAGTTTTTTAATGCATGTACACCGGTTCCTCCAACATTTTGTGAACTGACACGTGTTTCTTTTGAATAAAAAGATTTATTTTATTAGTTTCGGCAGTTGTTTTTTAACTAACTCCAATAATAAGAATAGTTTTGTACGAAACTCATTTTGAAGATTCATTAAATAGACCATTATTCTGTTATGCTTGCTTCTTCAATAAAAATAGTAAGTAAGCCTTGAAACATTGAGAAACGGTGATATCAATAGGTACAAGTGATTAAATTCTTCATACCTAGTTTTCAACTTCTGTCTCATGTTATCTCGATACCGGTAAAATACCCAGGCAAATCGGTTTCAATAAGTTATAAAGAAATAATATTGATCTTCACAAAAATATAGTAGTTAAAGAAAATACAGGACATGTTTCTCACATGTTTCTCACCTGTTTTTACAGATTTTTTGCAAAATGGTATATCTAATATTGTACCTTCCACACTTATATCGGCTGACATGAAATCGCGATATTCAACATCTGATGACGACGAGTGGCAAAATTTGGTAAAACTTAACTCGGTAAGTCGAAGACTAGAAAACAAAAAACAAGAGTAAATATAAATAAAACAGACTAAACTTATAAAAAAATATTGCATGTGAGGTAATTAATTATTTATGCAAAAATTCTAATTTCAGGACAATAACTATTTCAAACTCTTTGATAAACATGTGAAAAAAGGTTTCACGGCAAGAGATTTAACTTTCTGTATCTACGATGATGACATGAGGGATGCTGCAATTGCTCTGTTTCGGCTCTTTCAAAATACAGCTGGTGAAACTTTTTTGAGAGTTCAAGAATGGACAAAGAAAAATATCAACAAAGAGATGTACATGTATGCTTTACGTTTAGATTCTGTTTTCAGTTCTAAACTTAACGATAGCAATCTACTTCCACCTTTTGTTTGGAACCCTCACTATTTTGTAAATGCGGAGAGTCTTGCGAAGGCATCACTAGCAATTGATGATATAGTAACCAACCCAATTGACCAATCAGGTATGGTCGCAAATAAAATATCAAAAATGAATTCGTCCTATATGACAAAAGAGTTAGTAGTTTTTAACAGTAACTATTCTGGATGGAATTTGCGTAACTATGGGAAAGAAGACCTTCTGAGTTATTTCAGAGAAGATGTTTCATTGAACAGTTACTACTTAGGCATGCATCTTTTATTTCCATTTTGGATGCCTAACGAAGAGTTGGAGTATTTAAATCCAAGATTTGCCGAACAATACTACTACGTTCATCAACAGCTAATGGCTAGATACAATTTAGAAAAACTACACATCAAAGTAAAGAACTCATCGTATACATTTGATCATTGCAATTACGTACCATATCTGAGATATAAAAACGGTCTTCCTTTTCCAACAAGATTTTGTGTACTGGAGGGTTGGAGCGATGAAGAAGCATACTTGAAAACCATTGACATTGCAATTCGCGAATGCATTTCTAGAGGCATCATTATAATGGTGAGTACTTCATAATAAATAATAACAGTAATATAATAATATCATGTCTTGATTAATGTTGGATTCGCAAGTTGAAGTGGCAGTGGGCAGGGCACATAGCACGCAGAACAGATGGCCAATGTAGCCGAAAGTTTTTCGAATGGAGCCCACGAACCGGTAAGCGCAGCGTAGGGCGTCCACTCACAAGATAGACAGATAACCTAAAAAAGACCGCAAGGAAACGCTGGATGCAAGGAGCTTCTAACTGGCTCTTTTGGAGATAGATGGGGAGGCCTATATCCAGCAGTGGACGTCATATTGCTGAAATGTGATGATGATGAATAGCTTGATAATTATGTTTTAACAACAGTTTTATAATATAAAGCTTTATATAATAATATAATATTGGTGTGAAATCCCTAAATAATCTTTAGTTTAGTAAGCTTAGTATAATATGTTTTCAAACATTTGTCACTAGCAGTGCCCCGTGGTTTCACCTCGATGTCTTACAAGAACCGTATATTTTTTATCTAAGCTACTTCCATACCAAATTTCATCTAGATCCGTTAAACGGTTATGGAGCCGAATGGAAACAAACACACAGTCACAAACTTTTGAATTTATAATATTATTATTAATTTAACTGTATTTTTTTCCAGCAAAACGGAGAAACTTTAACCTTAACAAACGACAGGCATATTCCCATACTAGCAAAATTAATAAGAGCTAATTTTGATGGAATAAAATTTGCTAAAATTGCAAGATCCATATTCGGCTATGGAGCCAGTGCTTACCCAATCAATGAGTAAGTAATGTTACCAAAATACAGACAGTAAAATATAACAGGTGGTACTACGCTGCTTAGTTGGATAGATAGTGCAAATACTTCGTGGGCGATATCGGGTTTTAAAGGGTGGACATAATCCCAACTCGTTATATGCAAGTTTGAATCTTTTTGGTTGCTGCAATTTTGAGCTGTCTGTCTACTATAACAATTAAGTAAACTCCAAGTATGGCAATACTTAAATATTTTTTTTATCCCATTGCTAAAACAATAAATAATAAGACATGCTATGCACAAAATAAAAGACGTATGAATCGTACAATTTCTCAAGCTAGTGCTGAAATTTTACTGTAGGTGATGATGGTCATGTAAAGATTAAAAGATTTATTTTTATTCAAGCTGTATTTTTTTTTTCCAGATACAATCCAGCTCCATCTATACTTCATCACCCGGAAACATCACTAAAAGATCCAGTTTATTGGTTTATGATTCATCACATGCTTAACTATTTCACTAACTACAAAAACACTATGGAACCTTTTGATATGAGTCAATATGAATCCGAGGAATATGAAATTATCGATAATGATTTTACTCAATTAACAACTTATTTTGATTATTATCGGTTCCCGATTAACCATGCACTAAGTAACTATATCAAAAATGAAAATGAATGGTTGGCTTTCTTGGAGGTTAGACAAAGAAGAATTAAACATGTGAAGTTTTCTTTGAATTTCAAAATTAAATCAAAAGTTGATAAAGATACCATAGTCAGGCTTTATCTAGGGCCAGAATGCATTAGTGAAAACTGCTGGAATCAATACGATGACTTTTTTGAACTGGATACCTTCCGTTACAGCCTACAAGAAGGCGAAAATGTTATTGCTTGGTCTCCGGAGACTTCCAATAAATTTTCATTCGATGATCACTATAATACAATCTTGCCCAAAGCTACACCGGCTTCAAAGTATAGCATATTTCGTTTTCCAGAAAACTTATTGATCCCTAGAGGACTTGAAGAAGGATTAAATTTAACATTATTTGTAATGATAACGCCTAATGATGATGAAGAAACTCCTTACACGCGCAGTTTTGATGGAGAATTCTCAACTGAACTAGATTCTAAGCCTTTAGGATTTCCATTTCACAGGCAAGCTAAAGGTTTTAAGCATACTGCTTTTAACTACAAATTTTATAATGTTTCTATATATCATAAATCTCAAATGGTTGATCACAGGGGCTATTTTTCACCTCACTTATACTGATTTCTTCTGTTTATTTTCAAAACTGAAAATATTTCAAGATAATGGCTTGATACAACAAATTATATTGTTTATTAAAACAGATTACTCACAGTTTTAACAACAAAATTTTGTCAAGAACATAAGAAGAAAAAATCAATCAAATATGTGTGTGATGGCGGTTTTGTAGCTTTGCGAAATGTAGTATGTAGGTATATTTAAAAATATACATTTGCAATTAGTGCCTTTTTGGGTAGATCTCGTTTAGATTTCTAGTTTTATGATGTAGAAGTTAGTTTAAATTAAAAAAACAAATACCTATCCTGATATATTTGATCGCTGAATATGTAATTAAATAAATTGGATTAAAACTGTTTTCACAAATAAAATGGTATTATTTTCCTTTATTTCTTGAATGATACATGACACAAATTAGAGGTGAAACTATCAATAACTAGCCAAGAGCGTGTCGAGAGACGCATATAGGAGAATTCCGTAAGCAAAGCCAAATAACTGTAATCATATTCATAGTTCAGAAATTGGTGGTTATAGAATTTTTTTAACGAACAAAGCTCGGTGTACTTACCAAAATCTTAGAGATGAATCATCCCGATATAACATATACTCTTTAGGGTTCTGTAGCTGTGTGCTCTCTGTCTGTGTGTCTGTATGTCTGTCTGGCCGTCCTTCCGTCCTAATTTTTAGAACCTACTAAGATCTATAGTTATTAAGGTATGTGCATGCAATTTTGTACATTTACAGTTAAAGTACAGACCTCAATTTCAAAAGTATGAAAAGCATATAATTTTGCGTTTTAGGGGTGGCTCTCGTACATGTAAAATGGGGATGAAATATTTTTTTTCACTGCACACCTTCGTATTTGGTATCGTTAAATATGTATTTTAAAATGACATGAAGGTTTCATACATCGCTTTTTATCAAGTGAATATTTTTCACCTCACTTATACTGATTTGTTTACTGTATTTTAAACCAGGAAAGAAATATTTTAAATTCATTGTGAAGTTGAGTATAAGTACATCAAACTTAAAATATTGCTTACTGGTAGAGCACACACAAACTACTATTGAATACGTTTATAGAATACTAGCAAATTCAAATATTTAAAGCAATAATGGCCAATATCATAGAACTTGACTCGCGTTAGCCTGACTATACGTGATGTATTTATTGTATTGTAAAATTAAAAAGCTGACACAAAATTCTAAGTTTAATTTTTAGAATATACTTGGTATACGAGGTTCTAATAGCTGTATAAACACGAAACTACTACTACTACGAGCATGCCTTTATCACAACCTGCATAAGTTTATTTGAGTATCTAACAAAATTAAAAATATTCTAAAGAATCAAAAATGAAATCCAGTTTTATATTATTATTTCGTTTATTTTCATGTATTGTTTGCCATGGCTAGTTTTTCTCTCTCCTTTCTCACTTAGGAACCACATTGCCGTGGGGATGTCCGAAGTTAGTAGGAACGTTGTATTTGTAAGGGAAAATTTCTCCTTCGTGGTAGATGGGAACCTCCTTGAAGTACATGTTCGGTTGAGTAAACCACCAGGCGTTTTGCACTGGGCGATCGAAAGGATAGCTGAAAGGCTTGTTGTCAAGAACGTACTCCTTGAATGGCTCGTATTCTTTAGGAATGGACTCTAATGGATAAACAATCACGTACAGTTGGAATGGGAATCCATCGTAAGTACCCTTAGGAAGCATCAATCTCGTAGGCAGGGAATCATATCCTTCCGACATGTATTTCGGTACTTTTCCTTCGCCTAGCATTTCAATGATTTCACCAATGGGAATGGAGTCTTCTTTGAAGAAGAAGAAATCGTTGCAGTTACGCACGATTTCGTTCTTGCCAGACACCAGTTTGTGAGTGAACCAGTCGAGCAGGAAGAATTTGGTCCAGTTTTCTTCAATAGTGATTGGGTAACCGTTGCTGTCATACTTGGGTCCCAGGAACACTTTTAATACTGCTTCGCCCTCAACTTCTGACTGAACATCAACGGTCACGGTGAACGGTTTGTGGTTCAGACGAGGTTGGCGGACGAAGAAAGAATTGTCGTAAGATTTAAGTTGCTCCTGGCTGAAGTAAACTTGATTAGTAACGTTGAAGTCAAACATGTCAAAGTATGTAACCATCTTGCCGACCTTCACGTCATTGATCTTCACACCCTTGTAGTTTAATTCTTCGGGAGTGTATGGTGTTAGGTAGTTTTTGAACTGAACGATGTACTGGAAAATCCTATTGTACATTTGGTAGAAGATTGGGTCACGCAGGGACGTTTGGTAGAAATCTAAAGCGCTGGGCATGAAGGTATAACTGAAAGAAAATTCATCGATATAACAACTTTTCATCTCATAACGAGTAACGTAAGTTTTCTATTAAAATTTACTCAAAATAATAATGACGAAACAAAAAGTTGAATTGTGGGAATAATAAGTATGCTTACTGATCAATTGGCTGAGGAGCACCACCAAGAACATGGCGAGCTGTGGCTTCATATGAACGCTGGTAAACCTTAGTGAAGTTCTCATGGAACAGATCAGCATTGTATTGCCAGTAGTTTCCAACAAAGTTGAGAGTCTTGGGGTTGTGGAAGTCAACTTCTTCATCATACTGAAACAAAAAATATAATTTAATGTGTTCTTATTTTACTACTTTGAGTAAATGAATGGCTATGTATAAAAATACTCACGGCCTTGAAGCGTCCATTTTCGAGGAACTGGAGGAATGACTTCTCGAAACTGTCCAAGAATCGGATGTTTTCGTAATGCTCTTCAGTGTGTACATTGTAATTTTCGGGTCGCTGAACAAATGGATAGGAATTGTATTGCATCAAAGGGCGGTAGCCAGTGGAGATCGGAGAGTACCAAGAGAACTCGGGAATAGGTCCCAAACCGTTGGTCAAACGCTCAAAGTAGTAACGGGTGAGCAGTTGCTTGTAGAAGAAATAGTAGACTTCACCACGACGATCTTTGAATGGCCCGAATTTTTCACCGTTCCACCAGAAGGGAAGTTGAGTGTGGAAATAATAGTAGTAGGCGTTCAAACCAATATCTTCAGTGAAGTAGCTAAGTCTCTGTTCGTCGTTGTTGAAGACGAAAGTGTTGGAATAGTTTGAATAGATCACGTATTTGTCATCTTCTTTCACTATGCCATGCTGCATGGCCAATTCAGGGAAGTGAAGACCTTCCTGCTCCTTCACAATGTTCAGTCCCGTGAAGACATGCAAGTTGGTGAAGAGTTCAGGGTGAACTTCGTAAGGGGCGGGAAGAACAATGCCATGAGTGTCTGGCCTCTGGATGATGGCAACGTAGTAGGCGTAAAGGAATTGACCAGAGTTTAGGTGAACTCGAGCCCAAGCAGCGGTTTTGTAGAAAGTCTCGAAATCCTTTGAGTAGTACAACATGTGGAAGAGAGAAATGGCTTCTTCCCTCGCTCTTTCGTAGAAGATCGAGAACACATTCAATTTAGGCAAAAAGCCAGTCTTCCATAGAGCAAGAAATTCTTTGACAGCTTGCTTGTTCTGAAAAAGTTAAAACATTTTAGTAAGGTCTTGTTTGTCTGATGTGGGTGAATAGTAATTGAGGAATAAATCGAAGTTTACTCACGGTGTAGCTGTCAACGTTGGCCTCAATGGACCATTCAGTGCCAACTTTGTAGTATTCAGCTCCATGGTTCACTTGGTTCACATTTTTGAAGAGAGACAAGACTTTTAATTGCTTCTCAACGAATGCCGCATCAACTGAAAATTATAACAGAATTTATTGAAAAATTCCCTCCAAAAATGTGTAAGTTAACTATGATTACTTTTATCTCAATTTACTTATGCGTCACCTAAATAACACAAAAAAAAAAAAAACAATGATAATTATGTTATAATTATATTGTATAAATGCATCTGACTAGATGCCACATCTAGAAGCGCTCTGATAGTTAAGTCAGTGTCATAACAAGTTTCTGTGTTCTGTTTGTCGTCGAGACTGGTCATAATGCAGCGAATTTAATGCAGTTGAGGGTAGTTTGAGATTTTGTCGTGTTTTTAATGTGAGTTTTATTTTTATTTCTATTATATTTAATATTAGGCATATCATATTCACTAAACATATGTATATAATAGGTCGGGGAAAAAGTCTTTTCGTATTTTGTATGTATAAAGTTGTAGTAAAAATCTCATGGGTTGTACTGTTTGTATCTGGCTGGTTTTGATACCATTAAAAATATGACATTTTAAAAAAGGAATATAAAAAGTAAAAAGCAATTTCCCGCCATTTTTCAATTGTTTTTTTTGTTCGATAAAATGAGTGAATCTAACGAAGAAATTCGATATATTGTGAAATTTTATTACAAAAAACTGAAAAATGCGACACAAGCCGCGAATAAAATTTGTGACGTTTATGGACCTAATGCAGTGTCATCAAGAGTAGCACAATGTTGGTTCAAGCGTTTTCAGTCCGGGAATTTTGATGTCAAAGATGCAGCTCGCTCTGGTCGCCCTGTTACGGATAAAGTCGATGCCATTTCTGAAAAAGTGGACCAAGATCGGCATATTAGTAGTTACGACGTAGCTGAAGACCTGGGGATTGACCACAAAACAGTTTTGACCCATTTGAAAATAACTGGGTATACAAAAAAACTCGATATTTGGGTGCCACACCAGCTCACTGAAAGAAACCAAATGAATCGTGTACTCATTTGCGATTCTCTATTGAAACGTAAAGAAACCGAACCGTTTTTGAAAAGATTGATCACTGGTGATGCAAAATGGATCACCTACGACAAGAATGTGCGCAAACGATCATGGTCAAAGGGCAGTGAAGCACCACAGACTGTAGCGAAACCCAGATTAACACGTAATAAGGTGATGCTGTGTGTATGATGGGATTGGAAGGGCATCGTTCATTATGAGCATTTACCGCCGGGCAAAACCATCGATTCGGATCTCTACTGCCAACAGCAGATGAGACTCAAACAAGAAATTGAGAAAAAACGGCCGGAATTGATCAACATAAAGAGTGTGGTCTTTCATCATGATAACGCCAGACCGCACACATCTTTGGCCACTCAGCAAAAATTTAGAGAGCTTGGTTAGGAAGTGTTAATGCATCCACCACATAGCCCTGACCTTGCACCCTCAGATTTCCACCTGTTTCGATCTCTTCAGAATTCTTTGGGTAGTGTTAGATTAACATCAAGAGAGGACTGTCAAAACTACTTGTTGCATTTTATTGATCAGAATTCCCAAAATTTCTACAGCAACGGGGTCATGTCACTACCTAAAAGATGGCAACAAGTTATCGAACAAAATGGTACATATATATTATAATTAAATGTAATTAAACTTGAAAAAAATATGTCTTGAATTTGTTTATAAAATACGAAGAAACTTTTTCCCCGACCTTATATATTACAGTTATAATTACTTTAATATTATATTTATAATTTGTCTCGGTGTTTCTGTTCCACAGACCACAGATCAGATCTCCATCATAACTTTATTTTAATATGTGGACAGGAAGGGACTGATATCCTAAATACAGGGCAACCTAGTTAGGAGTTAGTGCTCAGCCATGTACCAACCTCATCGTCTATAATGTTTAAAAATTTTACACATTTTTGTCAAAAAAATATACCCTCTTTCTTTTTAAGGTTTAATTTCAAAAGATTTAAATCATGATTTTAAGATGTTTAAGTTAGTAAGCCAGGAAATATTTTATCACATGTATGTACCTACTTGGTATTTACATCAACTGGCGTTATTGGCACAAGTGTTAAATTATATAAAGAAGCGCAATGTTCAATTGCATCATTAGTTTAAATAAGAGCGATTCCTAAATTTGTAATAATATTAAGTATATTTGGTCAATGTACCTATTATGATTGAACAATAAAGTTTTTTTTATTATATTATATTAATCTTGTCTGTTTGATTTCAGAAATTCATGCGAAAACAAAATTTTCATGGTTTTAAGGTCACTTAGCTTCTGATTTTCACACTTTTTGACTCGACAAAACATGGATTGAAAACATTTTTGTTTTATTTTACTAGTATTATATAATTGGAACCGTTCCCTGAAAAAACGGCATATCCATAGTTATAAAACTAGTGGTATAACAAAAAAAAAAAAAAATTATGAATTTGGCGGAAATTGTAAAGTTCTGCTGAGTTTCTCACCTGGCTTGGTAGTGACCTTATGCTGGTGCACATGGGGTACGTGGTCGCCCAGAGCTAGAGCCACGAGGGCTGCCAATACTAAGACAGTCTTCATGGTTCACAACCTACTGATCAACTGTACCACATCAGAGCTAGCCACACGTTTTATACTTTTTCTGTTATCTGTCGACGAAAGGTATCAGCAACCACCTCGCTGATTTGTTTTCGGTGTTGACGGTGGCGATGTTTTGTTTTCTAGTTTATCAAAACATCTGAGCGTGGTCAGAGGTCATCATTTAACTTGGCAATAATAAAAATAAGTTAAATTATTATCTCATACCTTAATATTTACCTACGTGAGAAACAAAACAGATAACTAAATAAAATAGATAAGACAGTGGAAAGTTGTGGAAAAAAATATCAGTGAGTTGACTGGTCAAGATATTTCACTGATATACTAGCTGTTCCTAATCAAACCTTATTAAACCTAGCGCCCGTGGCATAACTTGACTAGGTGTTCTAAAAAGATCAGCGAAGTCAAGCAACAGATTGAGCGATGGTGGCTAGGCGGTAGCATGTGCGCTTTACAATCTGACGGCACCTGGTTTGATCCGGCCCTGCACCAATGACTTATTTAATACTTAAATAAATTGTGTGCAGTTTCGATGTCTCAGTCTCAACAACGGTGAAGGAAAACATCGTAAGGAAACCGGTTTGTCTAAGAACCTCAAAGTTCAAAAACATATTATGACATTCAACAACTTGCATTGGGTTAGTATGATGGATTATAGCCTATCGGATCAGTCTTCGGATGGGTAACCGTGAGTTGCATTTAAAACTGAGCGCTACTGTAGGTCGGATGATGCGTTAACTTGTATAGGTTTCGGTTTGTCCCATATTCACCAGTAATTGTTCACGCTGGCAACAAGTCTCGCGACTCCTACACCTTCGCAACCCCTTCGATTATGCTCACATTTTGTTATTCTACTAGCTTCACATAACCAAAGCCATACCACCAAAAATATATGTAACTTTTTTTGTTTGCAGCTGGTGACAATATGTTCTCGTTTATGAAAACAATGATAAGATTCGCTGGGTAAGAATACTCTGATCTATGGGGTAAGATAGCTAAATAAATTTCTGTAACGCTTTTTGTTGGTAAGCGACCTGAAATGGCCGGACTGATTTGGCATTTTTTAATATTTGTAATAGTTCGAACGAGGTTTATAAGAAAATTAAAATTTGGAATAGCTGTCAGTCAGGTAATTTGGAAAATTCGGGAAAAACTCTTTTTTTTTCATAAAGTCAAATAAATTTCTTGAAAATTTGGAAAGGACAACGTCTGTCGGGTCAATCACACTAATATCATATAAGTATGTGAAGTTTGGATGGATGGATGTATGGATGGGAGGATGTTTGTTACTCAATAACGCAGAAACCGCTGGATGGATTTGGATGAAATTTGGAATATACAATATACATTGCTTATGTCCTGGACTAACACATAGGCTAATTTTTATCATCATCATCATCATCACCACGCGGGTGAAACCGCGGGGCGCAGCTAGTTAGTAATAAAAAAAGAAAT
Source organism: Agriopis leucophaearia (assembly GCA_949125355.1). NCBI lineage: Eukaryota > Metazoa > Arthropoda > Insecta > Lepidoptera > Geometridae > Agriopis > Agriopis leucophaearia. The sequence continues at coordinate 8,903,006 of OX421276.1, read as the reverse complement.
AAAGTAAATTATAGACCACAGTGTTTTTTTATAGAATAAGTGGGAAACAAGCGATGCCCCACATGATTTTAAACGATCACTGCCGCTCATCCTTCCATTATGCGAGGCATTGTCATATTTTACTTAACTTTGAGGACTCTATTCACCCTTCGTTCGAAGCAGCCCAGACTATAAGATAAATAAAAAACCAGTTAATAAAAACTAGCTTTTCTTATTCTTTTCAGCAAACCCTTTCATTTGATACCCATATCATGATGGAATTTAATTGCCCGCCATCTGGGGGCGTCCACCATATTGAATTTAGTGTGATGTCAATTTATGTTTCGTAACTGCTCAGTAAACCCTTTCATTTTTACCCATATCATGAGTTTAGAATGACGTCATTGAGCTAACCATACATTATCATCCAAACTAAACGTTTTTGCAAAATTTCAGCTTAATCGGTCGGGGACTTCGAAATTTTTTGATCGAAGGTTGGGGATAACTGTTTTAAATTTCAGTTGCAAGATCAATTAATTAATTAAACTCCTGTGGTCATATAATGAAACTGGTTTAGTATTTCTGTAATCTGTGTGAGTTATCTTTAATGTTTCAAAAACCTTTCCCAGACAGTTGCTTACGAAAAACTAATATTAAAATCATATATAAGCAGCGTCTCGCTGTATTACCCGCTATGCTTTAAAACTATAATTTTTAGGGTTCCATATCCAAAGGGTTACAAACGGGACCCTATTACTGAGCCTACTTTGTCTGTCCGTCCGTAAGGTTTTTTAAAATCACTTTTTTAACAAGTGTATATTTTGTGAAATATTGCCCGTGAAAGCGGCAATAAGTTGGCCCTTGCATTCTTAAACTATTAGACATAATTTTTTTTGACTTGCCATTCTGATAGGTCATATTAAAAACCTTGATTCAAAATTATTTCAAATATTTTCTGATTATAACTTTTTGAGTTATAGAGTTTAGGTCATTGACCTTTTCGTAAAATGACTTAAGAAAGAATGTTTTTCAAAGTAGTTTTCTTTTTGACTAAACTATAAAAAGTATATGTTATGTTGGTATGATGCACCTCTGAAGTTTGGTTCAGTTCACAGAACATCGTTCTTTCGTACTTTTCAATACCCAACCATTTCTGAACTATGATTGTGACCACAATTATATGACTATGACTATCAAAAACGGAACCCTTCCATATGCGTATCTTGAGTCTTCACACGCTCATGGCCAGTTATTGAATTATTAGGTAATACACCTAGTTATATTTGTGAAAATAGCGTTGTCATAGCTCCGCTCCGATTATTTAAGTAACAAGTGAAATTATATGTTAACCTTCGACTTTAGATAATAATTCTCTGTAAGTCGTAATCTGCATATTGCACAATGCAATAAAAATATTACTTATCAAATATTTAACACAATATTCGTAGGTAGGTACTTTCGCTTAAATTTTTGAACTGCCTAGGATCCTAGACCATTATTTTTTAACGAAAAATATACTAACCTATCGAGAGCTTTGTAAGTACCATCATAAAATACAAAAAATTGTACGGTTACACATCCAAGTACAGACCGCACCTGACATTGCGGTTGCCTTTTATCTTGGTGGTGAACAAAAATTTGTGACCGATTCGCATAAATTATTAATTATACTTGTTATTTTACATTATTTGGTGAATTTTGACGCTTGTACGTATTACCGTTTTTATATTAGAGCAAAATACAACAATACGTTAAAAAACGTTCCCATTTGATTTAACTTTTTTTTTTGTCAATCCGCCGTAACATTACAGAATACTGTGAATATTTCAACTGCCTGTCTAGTACGGTTCGAAAGATACAGCCATTAAAAGGTAGGACGGATGACAGACGGACAGACAGACAGATATACATCGTAGGCTTAGGAATAGGGTCCTGTTTACACCCTGTGGATATGGAACCCTAAAAATACAACAACCGGTTATAGCAATTCAGCTATATTCCATTTGTGCTCCTGTCAGGATTAGTCGAGTTACCCATATTTAGGTGGAGACATATTTTATCATTTAAGAGCAAGAAGAGCTAATTGTGTTGTCGCACAGCAAACAATGGAAGGAGCATTGCTCTGTATTTCTCCAAGGGATGGTATCCGGACCGAAGTTATTTACCAGAGAACCAAAAGTCACTGACATAGCCCAGCGTATTAGCAAACTGAAGTAGCAATGAGCTGGTCATATCTGTCATAGAACCGACAGCCGTTGGGGTGTTTGGGTGTTTTAGAGTGGATACCAGGAATCGGCAAAGATACTTAGGGCGTAAGATGCCCAGGTGCGGATTTAATACCTTGGCTGCCCTATTTAGGTCCATTAGGCCCTGGGCCTAATTTACCTTAGTCACAATCGAACTGGCGACGGTGTATTTTCTACACCCACTATAGATATTATAATTAAAAAAGGTATTGTTACGTAAAATACAAATGATGTTGTAAAGATTAGTGTTAGAAGAAAGAGTTTAGTTAAGCGGCGGCGGCGTACAGACAGCAGAACGAGAAACAAATTGATATGATTAATAAACTTTACTAATTTAAATATAGTATATTGTTGTATCGAGGGCAGGGTGATATATTAATGCACGAGTGTTATGCTAAATTAATATGAGTTTATTAATAAGGTTGTTAATGAATCACTTTAGTTAGGTGCGTATTTATCTTCTTCTCAAACATTAAAATCTTACAATTATTTTCACCAAGTCGGTTTTATTCCGCCAATTTATATTTTCAGCCAATATCTTTATGATCTAATTCATACAATTCATAATAAACTTAATGGGATGCATTAATACTCTGGTAGTAAATTTATATAAAAATAAAAAACAGTGCATTAATGAAAAACTGTGCAACCATGAGATTTCATATTACATTTCTGCACTGTTTGGTTCTAAGCAAAAAACACATCCTTTGTGATCGGTTTTGTAGTGATTAAAGATAGCATAACTACGTTGAAAGAAAATATTTTTTAATAATTCTCGATATAATAAACCGATTTCATCAGAACTGGACCAAATTGAAATGGGACCAAATGGAAAGCACCAGCCTTCAAATAAAAAAAGATTCTTCAAAAACGGTTCACCCAGTCAAAAGTTCTGCGGTAACAAACATTAAAAAAAACAGTCGAATTGATAACCTCCTTTAAAAAGAAGCTTTTTCGTATCCTTGTCAGCAAGCCTTTTCATTTGATACCCATATCATGATGGTAGATAAGAAAATGTTGTCCGCCTACTTGAGGCGTCCGCCATATTGACTTTATAATCTAGGATCAAAGTGCTTGGGAAGACAAATCCAACGAACCCAAAATCGACGGGGTTACGTTGTTTCGTTTATTTCCTATGGCCACTTTCTGTCTCCATTATCAGACCAGCTCGATGCGAATGTTATGGTACACATTGCATTGCCACCGAACTTACAAAATGATGCCAAATTTTAGTAATCGGGTGAGGATAAGTGACCTTAAATTCAGTTGCAAGATTTGTCTCACATATACAAACTAACAGGCCAAGTTGAATAAAAACTTGTAAAAATGATGACACCCAAATAAACTAAATGTCGGTTTTTAGGGTTCCGTAGCCCGACAAGGAACCCTTATAAATTCGTTCTGTCCGTCCGTCTGTCTGTCTGTCCGTTCGTGCGAATTTTTTAAAACCTTATAACTGCTATAATTATTCAGATAAGTGAACGAAACTTTGCATTATAACAGTTGTAATAAAGATCTCAATTTTCAAAGTATAAAAAAAATATAATATTGCATTTTAGGGGTGGCTCTGGTACATGTGAAATAGGGATGAAATTATTTTTTTCACTCCAACTATTCATGTGGGGTATCGTTGAAAAGATCTTTTAAAATGAAGGTAAGGTTTGATACATCACTTTTTTATAAAGTCTATACTTTGCGAAATATGGCCCGCCAAAGTGGCAAAACGTTGGTCCCCCCCCCCCTGCATGTCTAAACTATAAGACATAGAAACTTGTATCTTACATTACAGATAGGTCATATTTAAAACCTTCATTCAAAATTATTTGGAACATTATCTAATTTTTGAGTAAAAGCGATAAAACTGTAATAAATTCAAAGCGTTCTAGCTCATAGGTCATTGACCTTTTTGTAAAATGGTCTTAACAAATAATGTTTCTCAATCAGTTTTATCTATGTTTAAACCATAAAAAGTATATGCTATGTCGAGATGGTACATCTCTGAAATATGGCTAAGTCCACAGAGCTTCGTTCGTTCGAATTTTTCTATAACCATAATTTTCTGAACTATGACTACAATTATATGGCTTTGATTACGGTACCCTACCATATGCGTGTCTCGACACGCTCTTGTCCATTTTTTTTAATTTAAACCGCCACTTTATATTTTGGATAACGTATAACTTTGATATCACTTTTCGAAGATTTAATGAACCTATTTCCAACAGGGTATGGAAAAAAAATACGTATTTTCTCTTTGTTCAGGACCATACTTAGCCTACAGCTCGTATCTGACTACGGCCTTGTATACGTCACACATGGCCCACAATAGCGACCGTATAATACTGATAATACATGCGTTTTTGTCATTTGCAGGGTGAAAAGCGAATGCAAGGCCATCGTAGCCAACGACAGCGCGTTATACAACACTTCGATCACAAAGCGGGAGCTGCGGCAGGTAATAATTCTAACTACAATGTAAACTTCCTTCTAGCATGTTTTGAATGATATTGGAGACCATAAACGGCCTATTAGCTGCATAAATAGTTTTAACTTTTATCAAAACAAAGTCCATATGTGACGTCAGAGCATTAGGTCCTTTTCGCCGCGCTACCCGCACGCCGCCGTGAACTCTCTTAATTCCTCTTGTAGTAAATAGGGTTGGCCAGTAGAAACTTTTTACAGAAGCTAGCTTATAGCTGGTACTTTTTTCATATCATATTAGGGTTTCATATCCAAAGGGTGTCAACGAACCCTATTACTAAACTTACGCTGTGTCTGTTGTACCCTTCCGGTACCCTTTGAACCGTAAAATAGAGAAAGTTGAAATTATCACAAATTATATAATGTTGTGGGATCAACTTAGAAATAACAAATAAATCAAAAAGTTAAAAATAAAGGGTATGAAACAAACGTGTTTTAATGTATATATCTCTTTGCTTTAGTGGGGGGAGGGGGGGGGGGAACTTAGGTACAAGTGTTAGGAATCCACGGTATGCGAGTCCGACTACCACTTAGCCATTTTAAAGTAAATGTCATATAGACATTGTGTTGAATGTCATAATGACAGTAAAAGGTATTTATTACATTTATGCTGGCGCCACTTTGACGGCTGTTTTACATTTTAAGGTTGCACATTTTAACAAGATTGACCGAATCATGCGTTACTTTGCGGAAGTACATCTTCAGAACTGTTTCTTAGTTGAATATTTCGTAATGATAAGTCGAAGATTTTCATCTTTTAAATTTCCGTTATGACGAAAATTCAGAATAGAGACCGTTACCATCCTTGTAGTAATCCCTAAAAAAAACACCATCTATCATAATATGTTGATCCTTTTTAACCCCCTTATTTTTAAAGGAGAGTTATTAGTTTAACATCTGTGTGTCTTTGGCATCGTGGCTCTCTAACGGCGGAACCGATTTAGATTTAGTTTTTTGGAAAGGTTACTTGATCGACAGTGTTCTAGGCTATGAGTAAAAAAAATCCGGGGTCTTAAAAATGTTTAATTTAGATATCCTTGTTAATGTTTGACAGGTATAGATCTTTGACTTCAGTGGCCTAAGTAATATTCGCATAAAATACGTACTATCGTATTTCATACAAATTTCAAGTTCGAAATCTAAAATTTGTATGAAATTCCACTGGACATCTCGGGCCTTACTTAAAAACGTTACTCAAGTTGATCTGTGCTTAAAATTGCTCTCTCAACATCTCGCTGATGGCAATCGTCACACGCGAAAACGAGACAGAGCAATTTTAAGCATAGATCAACTGGAGTAGCGTTTTTAAGTAAAGCCCCTCATGTTTAGTGATGTTGTGGTCGAAGTTAGTAAATTATGTAATGTTGTTGTTCACTCTCAAACGATATTCAATGTTTCAAAAACACGTTCCAAAAATGTATCTTTCACTTACCGTGCATAATGTTAAATTATTTTGCGAATGCTGTCAGACACTGTAAACTGTTTATACAGATGTATTTATTTTCTTAGTGATTAGTTATACCTACCTAATTAACTTCAATACGCAGAGAGCACAGGTGAGCAAAATATGAAGTTTTATCGAGTTTCAGAAATTTCAATTTGTTGCTAATACATTATTGAACGAATAAGATTAACCTCTAAAATTTTAACAGAAATACGATATATTTCTGAGAATAATAAAAAAAAGTAACTGTTATTACCATTTATCAGATATAAATAGTGATTACAATTACTTTGTTTTACTAATAACCTGAACACCATAACATATCATCTTTTTAGGGTTCCTTAGTAACAAGGTTTGGTATGTTCGTTCTGTCCGTCCGTCTGTCTGTCTGTCCGTCTTTCCTTTTGTCCGTCTGTCCGTCAGTCCGCTTGTACATCTTTCCGTCTTTCCGTCCGTCCGTCCATCCTGATCCTTTAGAACATCTAACTTCTATAGTAAAATTATTCAGGTAACTGCATGGAACTTAGCACAGTAACAGTCTTAGTACAGACCTCAACTTTTAAAGTAGGTATAAAAAATATGATTTTGTATTTTAGGGATGGCTTTAGTACATGTGGAATAGGATATATTTTTTGCAATACGCTCTCTTATTGAATAGGTATTTTAATATGAAGGTAAGGTTTCACACATCACTTTTCTATTTAATTATGTATCATTTAGGAAATATGGTCCGCCTATGTGGAAAAAAGTTATTTTTAGACTATTACATATAGAAACTTGTAACTTTACTTGCCCTGCTGATAAGTCGTTGAAATCCTTCATTCAAATTTATTTCCGACAATTAGTGATATTAAATTTTTGAGTTATATTGATTGATGAGATGAAAATCATTGAATTTTCGTAAAATTATATTTGCAAAGAATGTTTCGCAAGTCCACAGAGTTTCATACGTTTTTTTTTTTAATCATAAATTTCTGAACTATGAATTAATTTGACCACAATTATATGGCTTTGGCTACGGAGCCTTACACTAAGCGTGTCTTGACACGCTCTTCGCCAGCTTTATTTTATTGTCAATTTATTACATTTATTAAATCTGTATTAAATGTGCCCTCTAAATTCAACCTCATAGGTACCTAAAACATTTTTAAACGATGTATCTAATCGATAAATGGATAATTTCCAAACATTGACGAAGACTAATTAACAGTAGAAAAAATAATAGGCTAAAAGAAACAGACACCTTGCGATAGATGAACCGGACAAAAGGTCATGTCATTCATAACAGTGATAACAAAAGAAAATAATATCTTTGCGCATGATAACAACAACCAGTACTATAAATTAAGACATGTGCCTCTGAAGCTTTACAGTTGACATCACGATTGGAGACGATGAAGACTGTCCTAGTATTGGCAGCCCTCGTGGCTTTGACCCTGGGGAGTGTTGTGCCATCCAAGCACAATGTTGAGACGAAGCCAGGTATTTTTTTTAATCTTTCCATTCTATCAACCATTTCTTTTTTTTTTGTGAAACATACTATTTTGTGCCAAACCATTTTATCCCACTGCAGAGCAAAGGCCTTCCCCGTCTCTTTCCATACATCTTTTTCCAGTGCAATCATCATCATCATCACGTCAATAGACGTCCACTGCTGAACATAGGCCTCCCCCTTTAACCTCCACACTGAACGACAACCTGCCATCTGCATCCACTGGATGCCCGTGACTCTCACGATGTCATCGGTCCATCTAGTGGGAGGCTTACCTACGCTGCGTCTTCCGGTTCATGGTCTCCACTCAAGAACCTTTCTTCCCCATCGGTTACTGGTTCTTCGAGCGATAACCGAACATGGTGGCGTTTCTATACAAACACTTCAGCACTTCGATATACCTATATTCGATATGACAACGCAGGGCAGTATTGCAGTCCCTCCAGGACTGCAATACTGCCCAAGTCTCGAATCCATGGCTTTTTCATAGTCCACGAACGCTAGGCATAATGGCATATTATACTCCTCAGTCTTCTGTATAATCTGGCGGAGCGTGTGTATATGGTCTATGGTACTCCAGCCTTTACGAAAACCGACTTGTTCGGGAGGCTGGAAATCATCAAACCTGTTTTCGAGACGGTTCGTAATGACTCTGGAGAACTACTTGTACACATGGCTCAGGAGCAAAGTGCAGGAGTTCCTGTGCAATTTCCTGTCATTATTTGCACAATCTGAATGTCAGATTGAGACGTCATCGTTTCCAAGTTCTACCTAGGGATCGTTTCCTGTCTCGAGGCACCCATAGCGTGAATTTTTTGCCCATATGCAAACATGGCCCGTTCACTCCTATTTTAATTTTGCACTTATGTAACGTACGTCAGCACTTTGAGTCTTGAGCGCCATATTCCGGACACTTAACTACACTTTTTCCTTCCTTTTTGACGACATTTATATATTAAAAAATATGTTTTCATTACAGTTGACGCAGAATTTGTAGGAAAACAAAAGAAGGTCCTAGGACTTTTTTATAATGCTTTCCAAGTAGACGACACTCAGGAGTACTACAAAATTGGCAAAGATTACAACATTGAAGCTCACATACAGCATTATATAGTATGTAACGACTTATTGCCGAATTAACTCACTATAATATTAAACAAGTAAAATATAAAAGTTTAGTGGAATACACTTTATTGACGCATATTTTTTTTTTCAGAACAAGGAAGCGGTGGAGCACTTCTTAAAAACATACAGAACTGGTTTCTTGCCGAAATACAACACCTTCTCTATCTTCTACGATGAACACCGGGAGGAAGCTATTGCTCTTTTCCAACTGTTCTACTATGCAAAGGACTTTGACACCTTCTACAACACTGCCGCCTGGGCGAGAGTTCATCTCAACGAAGGAATGTTCTTATACTCTTTTTACATCGCCGTGGTCCAACGCGAAGACACCTCAAAATTCGTTCTTCCTGCTCCTTATGAAATCTACCCCGAGCTATTCATCAATAAACATGAAAATTTCAAAATTTACCGTACCAAACAGGAAGGTGGACTAGAGTTCCCCGAAATGGCTGCTAAATTTGGCGTACTGAAGGAGAACGAAGATTTTGTGTTCTATTCTAATTACTCTGACTCGTTGACCTACCCTAGCGAAGAACAAAGACTGGCCTACTTCACAGAGGATGTTGGACTTAACGCTTATTACTATTACTTCCACACCACGTTACCTTTCTGGTGGAACGCCAAACAGTGGGGTCCTTTCAAAGAACGCCGTGGTGAAATCATTTTCTACTTCTATCAGCAATTGCTTGCTCGTTATTACTTGGAGCGTCTTAGCAATGGACTTGGTGAAATCCCTTCATTTTCTTGGTATTCCCCAATCAAAGTTGGCTACTATCCCTTCCTTTCTACCCGGAAGTATCCTTTCGCACAACGTAGTAATAATTACCTAGTTCACAGCGAAAGTAACTATGAAGAGATTCGTTTCTTGGATACCTACGAGAAATCTTTCTTACAATTCCTTGGAAATGGCCACTTCAAAGCTGTAAGTATCAATTTATGTGTTTCTTGTTCAAATAATAAAAATAAAACAATGTTTTACTTACGGTTTTAACATGAGTTTTGATAAGTTTTTGTTCTACATTTATATGTTACAATTAATGGTATTTTTCTTATGTCCAGTTCAATAAGGAAATTGACTTCCATGATACCAAGTCTGTCAACTTTGTTGGAAACTACTGGGAGACCAACGCCGATCTGTTTGGAGAGGACTTTACCAAGACTAACCAACGCTCTTATGAAATAACTGCCCGTCGTGTTCTCGGTGCTGCCCCTAAACCATTCGACAAGTTAGTATCATCAAATAACTTTGCGACATATATTAAAAAGATTTAACATTTACCATAGAGCAAAGAATATGTTTTTTGGGTATCATTCTTATATTAAAGGTTTGTTTGTTCCCTTTTCACACAACAACAGATCGACAATAATTAGAGCGCTAGAATGATAAAGGATATTTTTATGCCAAAAATATGTACGATGTCTGAAGAAATAATATGTCCATGCGGTTGAAACCGTGAGGCGTAGTTAGTGATTTAATACAATGTCTTGTTTATTTTAGGTATGAATTCGTTCCAAGTGCTCTTGACTTCTACCAGACATCCCTCCGTGACCCTGTCTTCTACCAGCTGTACAATAAGATCTTCGACTACATGGTTCAATACAAACACTATCTGAAACCTTACCACCACGAAGACTTGCACTTTGTTGGAGTTAAGATCAACGATGTGAAAATTGATAAGCTTGTTACATACTTTGACATGTATGATTTCGAAGCTATCAACGCAGTGTTCTTTGGCCAGAAGGACCCCAAGCCTTACCCCCATGACTACAAGATTCGCCAGCCTCGTTTGAACCACAAGCCTTTCACTGTCACTATTGATGTTAAATCTGATGTAACAGCTGACGCTGCCGTCAAGATATTCCTTGGCCCTAAATACGACAGCAATGGATTCCCTATCAGCTTTGAAGATAACTATATGAATTTCGTTGAACTCGACTGGTTCACTCACAAACTTGTCCCCGGAGAAAATAAAATTGTACGCAAATCTGAAGAATTCTTGAACTTCAAGGAAGATTCTTTGCCAATTGCTGATGTCTGGAAGTTGTTAGATGAAGGCAAACTGCCTAAAGATATGTCTGAAGAGTATGACTCTATGCCTAAGAGGTTGATGCTGCCTAAGGGTAGCAAGGGAGGTCACCCCTACCAGATCTTTGCATTCGTTTATCCACACAAGGGTGTTGACACGAAGATCGAAGATAAACTCGAGAAATTGAATTTGTTGGTAGACGATAAGTCGTTCGGTTTCCCGCTGGACCGCCCTGTCGAGCAACAGTACTACAAACAGCCTAACATGTTCTTAGGAGAATTTTTGATTCACCATGAAGGTGAAACGCACACATACAAAATGGCCAACCCAGAGTTCAAATCCCAAGTTAAAGTTTGAATAGCTTTATTTTAGGGACAGTTTATAGTAACACGACCGAATCTCATTGTTATGTATATAATTGTGTTCGAGAAATAAACTCTTACTTATTTATTTATTTTTTTAAGACTTTTAATTTTCACTTCCTAAAAAATTAAGTGCTTAGATTAGTTAAAATTAAACTCATACACATAATTAAGATACGAAAAATGTTATTGATTAATATTGTTATTTTAGCAAAAAAGCTGACAACAAGAAAATAAATAAAAACAGTTAGGGCAAACTATTATGGTTATGGTTAGATTTGTTAAATATAGGTTTTTAAAATGAAAACTAATTTTAAAATATGTGTATGTACCTATAAAAAAAAACATACAAGCTAGTTCTGTCTAAGAAAAAGGCTTCATTAGTTAGTGCGTTGCGTTGCGTACGCGCAACGGGTCAACGCATTGTATGCCACACCTGCGTTCCGACCACAGTTTTTTTTAAATATATCTTAGAATTTCAAGGCATTTTTGTAAGAAATTTGTTGTAGCCTCTTGCACCTATATAAACCCATAGCAACTGTGTTAGCAACTGTAACGCGGAGTTCGACGCGTTGATATAAATAAGAATGTTCAATCAAGGTTCTGTCGTTCTATTTACTTCTCTTTTTTGTGGTTGCGATGAGCTCCGACAGCGCAGCGCATCACTCTCCCCCGCTTCATCTCTCGTCCGTCGATTCGTAAAAACGTCGTGCATGACGATGCAACTCATAATGTGACATGTTATGTAAAATGACGGAGTGTTGACGCTGCAACGACTGCGAGATTTCTCCCTTAAGGAAGTCAAGCGTCACACCAGTCACACTCTGTAAACCAATAATTATCAATATAAAAAACTTACTTCATTAAAATATCAGAACTGGACTAAATTGAAATGGCACCACACGGAAAGCACCAGCTTTCAAATAAAAAAGAATCATCAAAATCGGTTCACCCAGTTGAAAGTTCTAAGGTAACACACATCGTTTTAAAAAATGCTGTGGAATTAAGAACCTCCTTTTTGGAAGTCGGTTAAAAAGATTCAACTCCTCCTCCGGCAATAATTATTTTTGCCGGTTAATTTTTCTCACAATAAACACTCATTTCAAGACACAGAACTTCTCATTGAGAAGTAACTCCAGATGCAGACTCAGGGACTCCACGCAACTCTAATAACATAGTCACAGGTCATAGCACAGCTTAATAATAAAGTAGTGTTTGACAACAATGACGGGACATACTGCCCAAATAAATACTGATTACAAGAAAATATGCTGTAATTAAACACATTTCGATGAATAAAATCGACGAAAGATCATAACATTTATGATCGTGATAAAGAAAAAAAATGGTCAAGAGCGTGTCGAGACACGCATATGGTAGGGTTCCGTAACCAAAGCCACATAATTGTAGTCATAGTTCAGAAATTGATAGTTATAGAAAAAATCTAACGAACGAAGCTCTGTGGACTTAGCCAAATTTCAGAGATGTACCATTCCGACATAGCATATATACTTTAAACATAAAGAAAATTGATTAAGAAACATTATTTGTTAAGACTATTATGCAAAGAGGTACCTTTGAATGAAAACGCCTTGAATTTATTACAGTTTTATCGCTGTTATTCAAAAAGTCATGATCAGATAATGTTCAAAATAACTTTGAAAGAAGGTTTTAAATATGACCTCTCTGTATTGTAAGTTACAAGTTTCTATGTCTTATAGTTTAGAAATGCAGGGGGGGGGACTTTTTGCCACTTTGGTGGGCCATATTTCGCAAAGTATAGACTTTATAAATAAGTGATTTAAGAAATCTTACCTTCATTTTAAAAGACATTTTCAACGATACCACCCATGACTAGGTGAAGAGAAATAAACATCTTCCCTATTTCACATGTACCAGAGCCACCCCTAAAATGCAATGTTATATATTTTTTATACTTTTAAAATTGAGAAAATTGAGGTATTACAACTGTCATTATGCAAAGTTTCATGCACTTATCTTAATAATTATAGAAGTTAGAATGTTCCAAATTATTAGGACGAACGAATACTCATACAGACGGACGACGGACGGAGATAATAAACTTGTAAGGACACTTTGTAGTACCACGGAATCTTAAAAATACGCTTGGTTAATAAAAAAGTTAACTTATCCCACTCCCGGCTTTATCATCAGACGTTCCTTCATCGAGTATAATCAGCCAGAAGACGTCTACTGCTGAACATAGGCGTCTCCCTTTAACCTCCACATTGAACGATATCCTGCCATCTGCATCCACTGGATGCCCGCAACTCTCACAATGTCGTCGGTTCATCTATTGTGAGGCCAACACCACACACCACACAGCGTCTTCCGACTCGTGGTCTCCACTCAAGTACCTTTCTTCCCCATCGGTCATCAGTTATTCGAGCGAAGTAGCCTGCTCATTGCCACTTTAACTTGCAAATTTAAATGGCAATGTCGGTGACTCTGGTTCTTCGGCGAATATCTACGTTCCGAATTTTATCGCGCAAAGAAATTCCGAGCATAGCTCTCTCCATTGCCCGTTGTGTGACTCTGAGCTTTTCCAACAGGCCAACAGTTAAGGACCACATCTCAGTAAAATGGTAATACCAAACGATACCAAACAGGGTTTTCTAGTAGCTATTGAAAAGTTGAATTATCGAGCCTTCTGACTCCATGATCAGTTCGAAGGTACTAAATTATTGTATTGTCATCTAGTTTTTTTTTTTATCGCGAATCAGCGAATTGAATCCAATTGGCTGTCGCGAATACGTCCACGTTTGACTACCAACTCGCCTGTTGGTAAGCGACGATGTGGTCGAATATGCACATTAGACATACCTGCAAAGCTCTAAATCGATACGACAATTTAGAAGTAGGTTAAAATTGACTTCCAAGATTCGTTTAAATAGTTCGTTAGTTATAAGTGTGTTAAAATACGACCTACCGTAACGTAATACCTATTTACATTTTGATAAGTTTCGGGTTATAATATGCAGCTCGGATAACCTTTCACTGGGTTCAAGTCCAAATAATATAACCCCGATTACAAGCGGATACACCTACATGATAACTTCAGAATAGCTAAAAAAACATAAACATACGATGTATATAAATAACCAGCCAAATACGAGATGGACTGGCGCTCCGAGGGTTCTGCACCACCACACAATAATATATTATTTATGCTATATATATAAAAAAAAATAAGTAATTAATTGTAAAAAAAACATGGTTTAATGGAACAAACTATTTAAATTATTGTATAGTCATCGGTCCTTGATAAGTGTGCAAAATTTCAATTTAATTCCGTTTTATAAAGATTCCGTTACTTTCATACATTACATAAATATACCAAGCTAATAAAAGCGTATTAACATCATAGATGGAAAGTTACACGGAAAAGAGAAGGCAAATGTCATGTCATACAATGCGGTAGAAATGAAAACTGGCAGAAGGCAAGCTTGGATGTTAATTGTTGGCATGATCTACGCTTTTAAATTGTGAATGAACGTATTACTTAACTCTTACATGCGTAACAGTCGATTTTTTTTAACATTAGTTTAAAGTCCTAAGCTCAGAGCCAATTTTATTATTTATTGTTTTACTTTAGAACTTGTTCTATAATTACACTAAGTTTGACGCTTGTATGTTTCACCGTTTTTACAAAAAGTAAAAACAAAAAAATAATAAAAAAAAGTTGTTAGAATAACTTCTTTGTATTCTATTGTTTTGCCTCTAAATTGTTTACTTTAAATATTTTTTTATAATATCCTTATAGTTAAGTCATCAGCATTATAATCAGCCTTTTAACTGTCCATTGCTAGACATAGGGCTACCCCTGAAATAGCGATTGGGCAGTGTCCACCACGCTGGCCTAGTTCCCAGTTGCGGATTCACAGACGCCATTGGACTTCTTCTCCGTACGTATGCAGGTTTGCTCACGATGTTTTCCTTGACCGTATAGCCAATGGTATGAAAATCCGTACAATAACACATTACACATACACATTACTATTAAGTACTATGTAAATATTTAAACCGGATAATTTAAAACACCCGGCCAGTTAACAATAAGACAGACGCACTGACGGCGCGTAAGCTTAGTAATGTTTCTGTGTGGAACCCTAAAAATCAGAAAAAGTATTTTTATTTCGTCTAAGTACCTTAAAAGTGCAGTGCACGCATTGATTTATTGTTTGTTGTACCTACTCAAACAACCAGTGAAAAATGTTTTTTCTAGGAATCAACGCACAAACCAAATCCCTAAGACAGGGTCGTGAAATTTCAACGAGAACAAAATGAGAACAAAATTTCTCAAAAAGTACAGTAAAAATGGATTTTCCAGCATTAACATTTCACGTCTAAGTAGATAATAAAGCTTATGTTTCGTACTTATAATAAAACTTACACCCGTGCAAATCCGGGGAGGATTACTAGTAAGTACCTATACTAACGATCATTGTTCTATCCATAAACATAAAAGATGATGTGTGTATGTAGGTATGTAAGTTCCCTATGGACTCCAAATGGCTGAACTGATTTGATGAAATTTTCTGGCAATCTTCAGATTAGTCCAGCAAGTGATCATGTGAAGTTTGATATCGATCGGATCAACAGACAGTCTGGCGCAACTTAGTAGAAAACAACGATGTATGAAGCAGTTAGTTACTTTATAGCACCGCTGAAACAAAACCAGTGGCGGAAGAACAATATTGAATTCCATCTGTAGTAGGAAAACGATATCGATAAATTTTGTATAGGATGTGGCGCATCTCTATTATTTTCCTTATGTTGGTCTGATTGTTTTACGCCGTCCACTTCGTCAGGTTGGCTTTAAATCTTATATAAATGTAATCTTCTTGACGTTAGGAAAACTTTTTTCTCTATGGTGTTCCGTCTCTTCTTCTATTGTATTCCCTTTGTCAACAGATTTTTAACAACAGATATAGGTAGTGAGGTACCCCTACAAGAACAAGAATTGAAATCTACTATATATTGACATAATATAAAAAAGAAATTGTTAAGTATCTAAGTCATAAGAGGTTGCTGTCGCTTAAGGAGGTTGCATTGATTTCATCTTTCACTGGCAGATAAAAAGTAACTTCTTACTTCTCGTCGTAACTTACGGATGAAACCATGGGGCGCAGCTATATCTATAATTATGTTTCCATTATCACTATTCGCAGTGATATCCCTATTAAAATATTTTTTTTGCCCAATGATGTTACTTGTAGCGCCATCTAGCAGAGGCCCTATAATTAGCTAGAGCTACACTGCAGCTCCGAGCAGTAAAAACAATTCATAAGCGGAACGGCCGACGTTGAGTTTTATGCTACTTTCAACAGATAGCGGTATTTTCTACTTGTATTGTGTTGTCGTCACTATTGTGTAGATGGCGCTACTCGGTAGTAATAATTTCAACGTAGTACTACATAAATAAAATTATATCGTTGAAGACAATATATTTTAAGTAATTTTTTGCCTTGATTTTATTCTTATGGTTCATAATTCCTAAAATTATTTTGGATAGGTACTTTTAAACTAGCTCGTTTATAAAAGGGTTGTAATTTTACTACAACCCAATAATATTATTAAAATAATTATAACCTTTTATTTTAATGAGCCAGGAGTTGAGATACATCTGTATCACAATGGAGAGTCCTAAAACCAGGTTTCAGGGGCCTTCGGCTACCTGTTATAAACGATTCAGTTTAGATGTTTACGAAAAGTTGCGCGACCGCAAACTGTATTACGGCGCGTTAAGTTTCACGTCCGCGTGATGAAACTGAAACTGCGCAAATTCGAGCCCGTAAAGCCCCAAACGCAGTTTGCTCACAAATATTTTTAAGATAATACTTATTTATTAAGTAAATAACTCTTAGCTACCTAGGTACGTACCAATTTTTACCCACGATGGAATGGATAAGGTGGTCCATGGGGTGAAAGGGGTATGTATGGTGGTTGAATGAGTGTTTCGGTGGTGTTTGGATTAGGCTTGGATTAGGCACAGAAAAGAGAAGGGGAAAAAATCTGTTTTCTACGGGGGTAGGAGGTTGTGTGCTAGTGTGAGTGTGCGTTTGTATGTCGGTTACCATTTTTAGGGTTCCGTTTCCAAAGGGTGTAAACAGAACCGTATTATTAAGCCAACGCTGTGTGTATGTCTGTCCGTCTGTCCTACCTTTTAACGGGTATATCTTTCGAACCGTAATAGATAGTTGTTTTTTTTTTTACAGAATATGTATCAAATCCGTCCTAACCTACGGTGCTCAGACCTGGTCACTGACCGATTCTCAAAAGTTCAAACTCGGGGTTTGCCAAAGAGGAATGGAGCGCAGCGTGATTGGTATTAAAAGAATAGACAGAGTTCGCAATAGCACACTGCGCTCCATAACTGGTGTGTTCGTCGTGGGCCAAAAGGCTGCCAGATTGAAATGGGATTGGGCGGGACATGTGGCGCGTATGAACCCCGACCGATGGGCCAGGATCGTCACACAGTGGGTGCCTGATGGACGACGCAGTCAAGGAAGGCCTAGGAAACGCTGGCGTGACGATCTTGACTCATTCCGGAGAGGTAGGCAAGAGGCGGCGGAGGACCGAGATTTATGGAAGGAAATGGGGGAGACCTTTGCCCAGCAGTGGGACAGTATAGGTTAAAAAAAATGTATCAAATGTTAACTAAGAATCTATACATATAATAACAACGTAAAGATAAAAAAATCTGTAATTGCGCGATAACAAAAAAAATAATCACACAAGGCGTCTTAAAATAAGCAGCTGAACACGATAGGACAGTTTTTAGAGTTTTTGTCTGTTTGTTTTTTTGTTTGTCCGCGCACATCTCCTAAACCACCGGACGGATTTAAATGCGGTTTTCACGAATATGCTTAGAAATTACCAGATTAAAACATAGGATATGTTATATCATTAATTTTAATTCTTTATTATTACTTAAAAGAAATTAAAAAAATCAATGATTATTTTCTTCGTTACCCGAAACTTAATATGAGGATCGTCACATAGCCTCAAGCAAGGAGGTCCAAAGTAAAGAGAATGTTATTGACATAGCCATTAAAAAGTTGAAACTGTCAAATTCGCCGAGTCCGCCGTAAACGCACCCCGGATAATCAGCCAGATTAAAACTTTTTAAATAAATTAAGGAACCTTCTTAGATAAATGAACGTGTAGATCAAGGATGTTATAAAAACATAGGCCTTACAACCTCTTTGGTGATTCAATCCAATGTATTTTATTCCCAAGAGAATATAATACTGATACGGAGATTTTATTCTATGTTAGCCAAAGATAATATTGATTTAAAACACAAAATATACCGCATCCTATTTTAATTCAGTCCCGCGAATAGAAATATTTAAAAAAGGCCATTTGTATGACAATAAACCTATACAACAAAATTCCGGACGCAATAAAGAAATAATAGCACTTTTCCAGAACCGACTTCGTAAGTTTCTAACCCAAAAATGTTATTACAAGATAAAAGATTTTTTCGACGGTAAAATTTAGAAAATTATAATTAGAAAATAAATATCGATCTATAAATAGTTAAAAAAGTAGCACCATAAGTTTTGTATGATCTCATATATAATTAAGTAACCTTTCACACTAAGTATGTTTTTTTGGTAAAATTACTTCTGTCTGTGCTGTGGTTTTGTGACCAGCCACTACATAAGTCATTGCTGCACCCTTTATGCAGGGTATATAAACTTAGCTTCTAGAAGAAGGAAGTGTATATTTGCAATAAGAATTATAGAATGAATTTTACTGTGATATTTTAACAGATAAATAGAGTAGTTCCAATTCATGGCTTTTTAATCAAGGTATACATACAAATGCACGCGAAATAAGAAATAACTAGCCAAGAGCGTGTCAAGACAAGCATATGTCAGGGTTCCGTGGCCAAAGCCATATACTTGTGGTCGTATTCATAGTTCAGAAATTGCATAATGGTCATAGAAAAATTCGAACGAGCGAAGCTGGACAGTCAAATTTCAGAGATGGACCATCCCGACATGATATGATATACTTTTTATGGCTTAGGCAAAAAGAAAACTTCAAAACATGCTCTGCACTGTGGTCACATTATCTTTTTGATTTGAAAACTGTTGACGGTGTTTTTACTTTTATGGTTCTATCAATACTTCGCACAGGGCGACTTAAAATAAGCAGCTGAACATGTAAGCGCACATCTTCTAAACCCCTGGAAGAAAATGCGGACGGATTTAAATGCGGTTTTCACGAATATGCTTAGATATGACCAGATTGAAGTATAAGGCTATGTTATTTTGCGCAAGGGCCGGATTAAGGGAAGAAAAGAGGATTGAAGGTTTATATGAAAATCTACGCGGACGAAGTCGCGGACAAAAAATCTAGTCAATAATAAAGTCAAAATAGAAAAGTCTAGTAAAAGTATAAAGGTATACAGTAAACTTTTTTTTAACATAACGTTTGAATTTGCTCTAGTGTAAAAGTACACTATAAAGTAAAAGAAAAAATAATAATGACTGACCAAGTGCGAGTCGGTGACAAATTTCTGTTCGCCACCGGTTCTCAATCACCGAAGTATAAGATGAGCAACGTCGGGTGCGGTCGGCAGGTACTTGGATGGGTGACCGCCCGAGCCTGGGCTTTTTGCACTACTTCTTTGTACTTTATTAGTTAACAATTTAAATAGTTTACAGCCTTAATTGAAATCGTTTAGAGAAGCTGCTTGCAAAGCTGGAATACCGCACCGTCCGATTTTTTCGTTCCTTTCTTCCGCAGACCTGCAAGTTGTGGAATGATCTTCCTCAAAGGTCCTTTCCACCGAGCTTCAACATGAAGCGTTTAAAACGATTATCGACAACTACCTGTTCGGGCTGGTACAGCACCGTCAACACCGCTAGTGTCACAGGTGCGGTGCACATAACTGGCATATTCCCGCTCTTTTTATATAAATATATAGTTTATTCCGATACAAAAAATAATATCATCGTTAAGTAAGTATATAGAAATGCTTCTTCAAAAATTGTGGCTGGTAATGTAAATGTAATTGCGTAAAGTATTAAACATTTTGATTATCTCATGAACTAAACTATAATAATTATGTAGTTATTATACAGTAAACTGTATAAGAAAACTATTTTTATTAGGCTCTAGTGAAAATAAAATAAAACCATTATATTTTATTAGGATAGAGTATTAGATACATGCATTGCTGGTTCATAACTGACAAAGCTTTTTTTTTGGTTGCTGGTTCATAACTGACAAAGCTTTTTTTTTGGGTGTTTGAATGTTTTTTGTTCGTATGTAACCTAGTAGCTTTAACGACTTGTCAGATTTTATAGTGCAAGGTAATGTTTAGTCATCTGGTCATCTAGAATTTGTAGTTTTGTGGCCATAATATTATTATATTACGGCCAAAAAATTACAAATTCTTCAAATAGCAAGCGCTTACGCTCCGCGACGCGCCTGTAAACTTATCAGGGGGCGCACGACCACACAAACATTATTATTTTAATGAATATTTTGTTAAATTAATCTTTATTCGTATCTTAATTTTAAACGAACTTTGACTCACTCTCTCTGCTATTGAGAGAGCAACACCAAGTTCAAAGTAAGATTAAAATTAGAATGTTTTTATGGTTGTTGTTTCCTAGATCCTGTTACGCTAAGCCACGCATGTCGATGGACCACGCGCCTTATTTTCTCTTAATAGTATGAGGAGAACTTAATGGTTTTATTAAGGAACTAGCTTTTTTGCCCGCGACTTCGTACGCGTAGATTTTCATATAAACCTTCAATTATTTTTTCTTCCCTTAATCCGGCCTTGGGCAAAATAACAGCCTATACTTCAATCTGGTCATAGCTAAGCGTATTCGTGAAAACCGCATTTAAATCCGTCCGCATTTTCTTCCAGGGGTGTAGGAGATGTGCGTGAACAAACAAAAATTCTAAAAACTGCCTTAACATGTTCAGCTGCTTATTTTAAGTCGCCCTGTGTGAAGTATTGATAGAATCATAAAAGTAATAAATAACACCGTCAACAGTTTTCAAATCAAAAAGATAATGTGACCACAGTGCAGAGCATGTTTTGAAATTTTCTTTTTGTCTAAACCATTAAAAGTATATTTCCGGCCAGTTTCGCTGGCCACGGAACCCTGACATAATGCTTGTCTTAACACGCTCTTGGATAGTTATTTCTTATTTCGCGTGCATTTGTATGTATACCTTGATTAAAAAGCCATGAAATGTAACTACTCTATTTATCTGTTAAAATATCACAGTAAAATAAAATTATTTCTATATTCTTATTCTTATTGCAAATATACACTATATTCTTCTAAAAGCTAAGTTTATATACCCTGCATAAAGGGTGCAGCAATGAATTATGTAGTGGCTGTTCACAAAACCAGACCACAGACATAAAAATATAAATTTAAATATAGTTAAATCTATTACATAAATATTATATATACTATTAAAACTTAACCTAGGGTGAAGTAATTTTACAAAACAAAAAAAAACATACCTACTTAGTGTGATAGGTTACTTAATTATATATGAGATGATACAAAACTTATGACGCTACTTTCTTAACTATTTATATATCGATATTTATTTTCTAATTATAATTTTCTAAAATTTATCGTCGAAAAAATCTTTTATCTCGTAATAACATTTTTGGGTTAGAAACTTACAAAGTTGGTTCTGGAAAAATGTTATTATTTATTTCTTTCTTTATTGCATCCGGAATTTTGTTGTATAGGTTTATTTTCATGTACAAAGGGCCTTTTTTGAATATTTCTATTCGCGGGACTGTATTAAAATAGGATGCGGTATATTTTGTGTTTTAAATGCTAACATAGAATAAAACCATGAGAATGTAATATGGAGCTTGGAGCTTCCCGGTGTGGTACTGGATGTAGATGCGACCTGGGCTATAGGGACAACGTCATGTATGCGGTCGGCTAGGTCTGCCAGCACATCGAGTGATGACGTCATCTGCTGCGAAGCAATGATGGTCTGCGTGCTGTTCGGTAGGCGGCTGGTCCAAATCATGCGTAAAAAGTCTTCTGAAACTCCGGGGCCTGCTAGGTGTCGTAGATGACGTAAGAATTGAGAAGGCTTACGATCACCTAGCTCCTCGTGTGTTAAAAGTTGCTGTACCTTTTTTTCTCTTGATGCGGACAAACGTTGAATTAGCTCCAGCTTGAGTTTTTCGTACTTCTCGGTCACAGGCGGGTTGACGATGATGTCTTCGACTTCAGCTGCGTATTGCGGGTCAAGTTGTCCAATCACATAGTAGAACTTGGTGCTATCTGCAGTGATGTTGGAAATCGCGAATTGGCCTTCGATCTGGGCGAACCAAATCGCCGGCTTCTCGGGCCAAAACGGTGGAATTCGCACGCCAACTCGGAATACATTGTCATCATCTTTATTCTTCGTGTCAGCCCCAGTGCTATCAGTACGATCTAGCGGCATTCTGACCTTTGTCGGTGGTGTACGGTCCATTTAGTGGTCACCAATTATAGTGGATTTGTACTATTTATATAGAAGGAGAGGGTTAAGCTACCGACAATGGAAGAAAATAGCTGAGTCCGAAAGAAATTATAAATTTAATGCAAAGAAAAATCTTAGACAAATCTTAGAAAAAGCGAATGACAATTCCATTTGAAAATCGGTGTTCTTTTATTATTTTCTTTTCGCGCCCCAGCGCCACACGTCGTGGAAAATTGGAATGAAATTCACGAAGGTTGGCGCAAGGAGTACGAGTACGCCACACTCCTACTCCATGCACTGGAATGAATCACCAAAGAGGTTGTAAGGCCTATAACATGCTTGATCTACACGTTCATTCATCTAAGAAGGTTAAGGAACCTTCTTTAAATTTAAACTGATTAACCGAATGACAGTTTCAAAATTTTAATGGCTATGTCAATAACATTCTCTTTACTTTGGATCTCCTTGCTTGAGGCTATGTTACGATCCTCATATTACGTTTCGGGTAACGAAGAAATAAATCATTGATTTTTATTTTCGTTTATGTAAAAATAAAGAATTAAAATAAATGATATAAGATAGCCTATGTTTTAATCTGGTAATTTCTAAGCATATTGGTGAAAACCGCATTTAAATCCGTCCAGTGGTTTAGGAGATGTGCGCGGACAAACAAACAAACAAACAAACAAACAAACAAACAAACAAACAGACAAAAATACTAAAAACTGTCCTATCGTGTTCAGCTGCTTATTTTAAGACGACCTGTGTGATTTTTTTTTTGTTATCTCGCAATTACAGATTTTTTTATCTCTACGTTTTTATTATATGTATAGATTGTCTAGAAGGGAACTTCTTTCTTTACGGCGGACAATAATACCTCCAGATTGATGGTGTCGCGATGGGAAGTCCAGTGGCACCGGTGCTGGCTAACATTTGGATGGAACATATGGAGAAGTCCATAAATCTACAGTCGCCTACAATTAAAATGTGGAAAAGGTATGTGGACGACGTTTTCTGCGTAATGAAGGGAGATAGACAGGCAGTAGACCAGTTCGTGGATCATCTCAACTTGATTCACGCCAACATTAAGTTTACGTATGAACTGGAGGTGGAAAGAACTTTGCCGTTCCTGGATGTCAAAGTGATGGTGAGGTCCGATGGCTCGTTATCTCACTCGGTTTATAGAAAACCTACGCACACGGACAGATACCTACACACTACGTCACACCAGCACCCTCGCCATCTGCAGTCGGTGGCCAGGTCTCTGTTGGACAGAGTGGACGCCCTCTGTGACCCTGAACATGTAGGGGCTGAAAAAAGGCATGTTCAGGAGGTACTTAAAAGAAATGGCTATGGTGTGACTAAACGCGGTCGGGCAAGACGCAAATGCCACAAGAGAAGGACTGATGTCGAGCGGCAACCGGCTTTCATGCCTTACGTTAAAGGAGTAACGGATAAGGTAGGGAGCTTGCTGAAAGAGTACTCCATCAAAACAGTGTATACCCCTTTATCAAAGTTGGCGAGACACGTGAGGTCGCCGAAAGACGTTATTCCTTTTCAGACCCCTGGTGTGTACAAGGTTGATTGTACCTGCGGTAGTTCCTTTCCTACATAGGTCAAACAAAGCGTACCATAGCAGAAAGGATCAAAGAACATATCGCAGCCGTCAAAAATCGCCAGACACAGAAGTCGGCTATAGCAGAACATTTGCTTGAGTCGGGGTCCGGTCACTGGATCGAGCTCTACGACCCGAAGGTCCTCTCCACTGAACGGCATTATTTTTCAAGAATGGTTCGTGAAGCGGTTGAAATCAGAAAACATCGCAATTTCAACCGGGAGGATGGATTTAAGTTAGCGGCGTCGTGGAATCCCATAGTAAGCAAATGTACAAACCGCGGTGTAGGTAGGACTTTTACCGATACAGTCAGTGTTGTGTGTCGTAGTGACAACCCTGCAATTTTTCAAGATCAAGTGAGGGTAGGAGAACAAAATATCCGCTCTTCTCGCCGGACTCACCCGCAGTTTTCAGTTTCCGCTCGTGACCACGGCCATTGTAACATGGTCGAAATCGAAACTTCGAGCGAAAGTTATCAATTTTTACCTATATTTAATAGTGCGCGATAAGTCCCGATAAATATGAAAACAAGTATAAGGAGAGCCAAATAATATTTGCCTACAATGACCTACATAACTGTAATAGCACCAAGGACGTTATAAGATTTTATAACGTTCTCGAATAGCGCCCTCAATCTAATGACTACAACGTTCATTGACATGTCAAACTGCAAGAGCTAGAGCAAGGGTAGTGTCCTTTACAGATCCTACAGTCCTTTACAGAAGGTCTATGAACAATTATGGTCATCGAACATCTATGGTCACAACTATATCTATCATGGACATATTTATTTTTACCTACAGAGTACGAGTTGCGTACGAGAGGCGTATTGGCGGCCAAGTGCAAGCCTATTATTTAATACATAAATAAAAAGTAACAAGAAGATCAACAGACTCATTTAGCTAATACGTGCTGCGTTTGCCAAGCTAGACCACAGAAAAAAAACTGTGAGCTAGATGTTGTAGATTATGTAATCTGTGACGTTGCGGTCTCAGTGACCATAAAATGCCGCAATGCCTAAATATCCATCTTTATGACCAACTAGGTTTTTCCCAAAGTTTCACTCGTGTTTTGAACAAAAGACAGCCTATGTCACTTAGGGATTTTGCAGCTTTCTCATAGTGAAATTACTTTCAGCATTGGTTCAGTAATTCCTGAGGTGTACTTACGTATTCTGTACTACCCTAGAATAGAACTCCCTGCCATCCTCCTTGTTTCCTGAGAACCTACAATTATTTCAAGGCTAGAATGAATAGATTTCT
Source organism: Agriopis leucophaearia (assembly GCA_949125355.1). Classification (NCBI taxonomy): domain Eukaryota; kingdom Metazoa; phylum Arthropoda; class Insecta; order Lepidoptera; family Geometridae; genus Agriopis; species Agriopis leucophaearia. Next base: position 8,877,471 of record OX421276.1, on the reverse strand, counting down.
TCTAGATCATTGTGTTCCATCATCGACAACTAGTACGTTAATCCATGGTTCCATCCTCGGCCACACCGTCACTTACCATCAGACGAGATGGAGGCCAAACATAGATTTATTAAAATAAAAAAAATACTCCCTACAAAAAAGTCACAAACTCAATATCTACAATATTGGCGTACATGTATTTACAAATGTCATGCCCACAATGACCAAACATGGACGTTCATCAAGGAAACTGCGTTACAAAACGGGTCATAGCAGGCAGTGTAGATCGAAACACGGACATCCGAAGAAGGATAAAAGTGGATGATGTCAGATCCCTTATCAACTCAAGTGGTGTTGGGCAGGACATTTGACTACATGTGGTGATGACACGTGGAGTAGGTACCTATCTAACATAGCAGTAGTCAAGCGAAAGTAAGCGAAGCCCCGAAATACCGAAAAAGCAAATGTAGAAATATAAAAAAATGCGTCAACACCTGCATGAGACTGAGGCAAACAAGCGAAGATTGCTCTCCTGTATGCTGCAGATATTACTTGTAAACTATTTTTTAAGATTCTTACTTATATCTGATTACTTACGGAATCAACATACACATAGACCAACATTATGAATTTGGCATGAAATTAGCTACTTTTTATCCCGGGAAAAATATTGGATTCTATAGAATAGTCATTAAGACTACGAATATCTGCTACAATAATGATATAAAAATAAGGTAGCTATTAATAAAATAACAAGATATTTTTATTTAATTACTGTTTCATTTATTAAATACTTGCAGTGCACAAATAACAGTGCACTAAGTTTATGATCATCTTTTATTTACAAAGCTCTGTGGTTTTGAAGGAACTGCTATGCAATTAATCTGTCTAATCTATTCTTCGTGGAAGATCTTCACATCCTGGAACTTCAGGTTCTTGACGTTCTTGACCTGGAAGTTGTACAGAGGCCTGTCGAAGGGGAAGCCGATGATGTGGTATCCAGGGGTGTAAGGCACCTTGAAGCCGTCGAATTCTTGGATGTACACGACGAGCTGGAAGGTCATGCCTCCAACGGTACCTGTAAATAAAACATATTTCATTAGGTGTTATTTCATACAAACAGTTGATGGATCACAGTTGAAATATGTTAATTCTTAAGTCTTTCAAAAAATTACCACCATGTAATTTTTTTTTTAATTATAACTTTGCTTGACCATTCTTACCCCTGGTTTTTCTTAATTTAGACTCCAATAAGCAGTTACATTATACAACAGGTAGAAACACTACTGATAAACAAGTAATGAAACAAGAGCAGAAGCTGAAAACCCATTGTTCCGGTGGATTTTCAGATCAAAAAATTTACAAACCTTTAGGCAGCAGGAGGTTGTGCGGGTAAACAGACAAGGTTTTGCTCTTGGGTGACCATGTTTCAGAAGAGATTTCCTCAAGGATTTCCCAAGTCGTTGGAACTCCCTTAGCAGTATAAACGAAGTCAGTAGACTTGCGGGTGATGACGGTTTCTCCAGCCGATACTATGAAAAAGAAACAAATTGATTAAAGAGACTTTAATGTAAGAAAATAAGAGTACATGGCGTTTGGTTACTAAATATAGGCATAAATAATATAATAACATAAAATTTTCGAGTTGTATAGAAAATAATAACAAAAATTGCGGTAGCAGAAAATACTAACATTCAGAAAGAAACTGGTCGAGCATGAAGAAGTTCTCCGTATTATACTGCAGAGGGATCTCCAAGCCGTTGCTGTCGTATTTAGGAGCAAGGAACAGCGTAACCTTGACTTTCTTGGCAGCATCGCTCTTAGCTTTTACGCTGACAGTAAAAGGCTTGTGGTTCAGACGCTGGTGCTCAACGAGAACGATGGTGTCTTGGTAAAATTCCTTGGCTAGAAAAGAAATATAATGCATTAGAGACATTTTCAACAAAAATATAGCATACTCAACAATTTTTTTATGATGTAAGCTCACCTTCACGTTCGTTCTGGTACAAGCCGTTGGTAACGTTTAAGAAACTGTACTGGAAGAAGGTAACCAGCTGGTCTACTTCAACCTTTTCAATTTCAACATTGGGGAGAGTCAATTCCTCGGGCTTGTACTGAGGCATCTGTTTCTGCCAGTATACGAACAGATTCAAGATACGCTTCCAAAGCGCGTAGAAGACTGGGTCACGAAGAGCAGTTTCGTAGTTCTCCAAAGCTGATGGGACAACCAGGGGAGCGAAACTAAAAAAATATATTTAATAAATTATAATTTTTGTAGCAAAGGGCTTAGATATTATTTAACGCCAAATAAATACTAAACTGGCATGTGAGGTACGTACTTGTTTTCATACTGGTATCCAGTTTTGATGGAGTTGCCAAGAATTTGCTTCCAAATGCTGATGAAATCTTTGTAGTAGGAACGGTTAGGAGAGTCAGCATTCGACTCAATCAGACGACCGACGATGTCAAGACCTTCATCGCTTAGGAGGGTAACCTGCTCGCCTTTACGCTGGAGAGAGAAACAGAGTGATATTATAATTGATTAATTTGGAAACATATATGATTACAGATAGTATAATTACACAAGGTTACTTACGTTAACAAAGAACCCTTTGTCGATAGCTTCCCAGATGCGTCTTTCGAATTCTTTGACCTTCGCGAGTGCACTAGCTAATTGAGGCTGGTCAAGACGGAAGTTGTCTGGTCTGGACGGGAAAGGAACTCCATTATTGTATACAAGTCCTGAGGTAAATCCATCTTTAATAACATCGGTGATTTCTGGGATCTCGCCAAGGCCATTGGATAATCTCTCCATGTAGTAACGGGCAACAAGCTGCCTGTGAGCAAACCACCAAGCTTCTCCGCGACTTTTTTTGTAATAAACTGAAGGTTCCATCTCACCACCAAGCCAGTGAGGTGTCACCAGACTCAAAAAATATTGAGCGTCGTTCAAGTCGTAATCGTTCGTAAAGTAAGACAGAGCATAGTTATTTCCGAGGTAGGGCCATTCCGTGGCGTTTGCTTTAATCACAACATTTTCATCCAAGATGTAAGTAGATGGGTAGTTCTTAACGTAACGATGTCCATGAGTGTTGACTCTTTGGGCGGTGGCAATGATTTCTCCGTTATTGAAGAGTGAAGGGAAAGTTTGGTAGCTCGGTGGGAATGCAATAGTTTGTGTGTCTTGGCGGTAAAAAATAGCAATACTGAGCGTGTAAACAAAGAGACCTTCATTAATAATGTCTCTCAGGTACGCAGCGGTGATGTAGAAAGTATCGAAGTCCTTTGCAGTGTAAAGTACATTGAACAGTTGCAATGCTTCGAACGCGTGAGTTGGCTCATTTACTGAAAACGGAACTGAACGGGGCAAGTACCACTTGTTCTTCAGCATACCAGCGTATAACTTTGCAGCGGTCACATTCTGAAATAGGTAATTAAAAGTGTTCAATTACCATAACAATTATCAGTAGCAAGGACGATCATTATACTAATGATTTCTCAGTGGAAACATAAATTCACTTTATTATTGAACTTACGTCGTAACTGTTCAAGTTTTCTTCAATGCTCTTGAATTTGCTGGCATCATATTGGATTATGGTCGAAGTTGATGGCTCATTGATGTGCTGGTAGAGGTCTAGCACCTTAAGTTGGCGAACCACAAGATCGCGGGGCTCAACTGAAATGTAAATGACATCATCTAGTTTATATGTATCTTCTATACATCTATTCTATACATATAATAAAGACGTAGAAAAAAAACTGTAATTGCGAGATATAACAAAAAAACACACAGGGCGTCTTAAAATAAGCAGCTGAACGAGTTAGGGCAGTTTTTAGAATTGTTGTCTGTTTGTTTGTTTGACCACGTACATCTCCTAAACCACTGAACTGATTTAAATGTGGTTTACCTTAATATACTAAGCTATGACCAGGGTTACTCATAGGCTATATTATATTATTTAATTAAATTCTTAATTTTTACATAAAATAAATTTAAAAAAATCTATGATTATTTTCATCGTGACCCGAAACGTAATATGAGGATCATCACATAGCCTCAAGTAAAGAGGCCCAAAGTAAAGATAATGTTATTGATTTAGCCATTGAAAATGTATAACTGTCAACTGTCATTCAGATAATCAGCCAGATTAAAACTTTTAATTTAAATTAAGGAACCTAGTTAGATAAATGAACGTGTAGATCAAGGACGTTATAAAATCATAGACCTCACAACGTCTTTGGTGATTCAATCCAATGCATTTTATTCTGTTAGCATTTAAAACACAAAATATACCGCATCCCATTTTGAATTTCATTTTACTGTTACATTTTAATAGATAAATAGATTATTATCTGTTAAAATACATAGTCCATTTCATGGCTTTTTTAAATCAAGGTATACATACAAATGCACGCGAAATAAGAAATAACTAGCTAAGACCGTATCATGTTATTACGTGCGTGCCAAAGTATAGGTTATGTTGTTTGGCGAAAGAGCCGGATTAAGGGAAGAAAAAGGGTTGATGGTTTATATGAAAAAGTACGCGTACGAAGTCACGGGCAAAAGCACTAGTTATCAATAGATTTAAAAATATTTCAATTAAGGTAGTCTGAAAATTAAGCCATGAAGTAAGTATAAAATCGCTTAGAAGGATAATAGATTCTTCTTGATGAGCCGAATTAAATTTGTCCTGTTAACGAAAACCTAATGGAAGTGGAAGGTGGCTCTGAAACTTTCTCGTAAATACATCGTCAGAACTAATTATTAATTTACTAAAAACTGTGGCTGGAATCACCGAAAATTTTGAAAACAGGACAATGGCTAGCAAACCCGCAGGACTTTGCCGAATACTATTAAATTTCTAATAAAAAAAAATATTATGTAGAGGTTGCTTATGTCCTGGATTTACTAGACTACTTTTAATTCCGGAAAATATTATGAAATTACTGTAGAAGATATAGAGGACGCCACTAGTAAAATAATGCCTAGTCTAAGAAGCTGATGATCGGACTATGTTGCGTGCCTTGGGAAAGGGCTACCGTGAAAATAAATAAAATTAGATAGATTTGCTTTAGTTGGCAAAGTGAACTTACCCTTTTCATCCACGTTGGAGGTGGCGAGGGCGCCAGTAGCGGCGAGCGCCAAGACACACAGCACAAGACGAGCCATGATTGCTAGTGACACTTCAACCATCTCTTCTCTTATTTATACGAATAAATATTAGACTGATAAGCTAACAAAAAAATTATTAGCGTCTGTATCATGTCCAAAAAAACTTTTAGATTACACAGTAGGTAGGTACGTACATAAAAACTGTTAGGTTTATGTAATTGTAGATAATAATTAGGCCGATCACATTTATTTCTACAAGCTTTTATTTAACTTATTATCATCATCATCAGCCAGAAGACGTCTAGTACTGAACATAGTTTATTAGGTATCCACCTTTAACCGCGCGGAATTTATGGCCAAAAGAAATTGGATATTTAATATCTCAGGGGACGAGCACTGATCATTTCCAGGCTGAATTTTGAAATGTTGATCAAAATTCTAGGTTGCAGTGCCAAGGATGGCGAGTGACTTGCTTGTTTCGTCATTCAATGATTGCATAAAAAACTGACAACGAAGCACAGCAACGAAGCCCTAGTTCAGACTTAGCTTCTTAGTCTTGAGCATCGGCGCAAAGTTGCTAGTCTATCGGTTTTTTATCGGATACATTTTGGAGAGTGTGCATCAGATTTGCATGATTTAATTCCCTCCTGTCCTTTTTTTCTATCGGACTGCCAGAGCGGGCACGAAAAATCGACACCGCTTTATGGTTGACATTCCGAAAACCCGTACGAAGCGCTTTGATTCCACTTTTATTGTGCAAACTGCTAGTCTGTGGAATGCACTGCCTGAATGGGTGTTCCCCGATACAATCTGGGTAGTTACAATCTGGGTGTCTTCAACTCAAGAGTGAACTGGTTTCTTCTAGGCAAGCGTGATCCACCGTAGGCCGCATCATCGCTTAACATCAAGCGAGTTGGCGGCCAAGCGCAAGCATATTCTGCAATTAAAAAAAAAAACTGACTCTCCTCGAATGTAAATACGAGTATTTAGATATATACTCGACAGATTCCGGACCAAATTTTGTAATCGATTTTTTGACCACTTCCCAGTGTCCGGTTGAGCTCAAACTGTACAGGTTTAGGTGGTTTTGATGATGATAACTACTATTAAACTGATCTGATCGAGCCAAGGGAAAGGCTCTGGAACTACCTATACTCGTAATGACAGATGGTGAATATGGTGATGAATGATTGGCCTGTTAATTTAGAATGCATTTGTTTTGTTATCATGGTCTATTTATTACAAAAGGTGGCGAGCAAAAAGCTTTATAGTAGGTCAGCATATAGCAACGCGCTTTGCTATCATGCATAAAAAAGCAACTAATGAAACCTTGTAAACTTGTTGCTTTCAACTTTATACTCAAAGAAAGAAGAAGAAATGTATATTTTCTACGTTCTTAACGATTTTTTTTCTTCTAATTACAGAAACTTTATCTAAACTAAACATGTCATGTTTATTTCTTTATAATTTTCCGTGTTTTGTGATGTTGATATTGCAGTATTCGTGCACAAGGTAAATATTTAATTTTCTACTTGTTTTCTCTATTAAAAATCCTTTTATTAAGCAAGTGCCTTTGTTAACTAAACAAAATACAAGCTTAAACTTACACAACATAAACAGTTAGACTGCTCATAGACCGTTGAATGTTTAAAGACAATCCAAATGCTCAAGCCCACTATCAGTTGGCAACGGACCTAACATGCTGGCGGCATGACCACGTTGAATGAAAACAAATACTTATGCGTTGAGCCAACTACACGCCAGCATTTGGGTTACGCGTCGCATTAACCAGGAGGTCTGTTTTTTTTCAATGATTTAAGAGTTCACCTCATTTAAAAAAAAAAACGGTCTGCAAGTGCCCAATGTCTCGACCCCAAACGCCTTAAATATGTAACCACTAACGAGGTTAGCATATTTGCGCCGCTTGTGCTGTTCTGCCGAATTGACAGTTACACTTTATTAATATACGCGTAGTAGCCTTGAAAGGGTTAGATATGTATATGTTCTATATACGATTTTGAATTCGATTGTAATATAAGACATAAGATGGAGTAAATTTTCCTTGGCTACCACGGAAAGGAGAAGAGAAATCTAAAAAAAAAACTGATACCCCGCTATAGGCACATATAAGTATTTAGGTAATCGTTGTTCGTCTATTTTTCTCACCATACAAAACAATTTGAATTATGGCTCTATATATGACTTTCTTTACGCGGTACCGTTTTTACACTTTAGTATCTATATCTATCTATCTATACATATAATAAAAACGTAGAGATAAAAAAATCTGTAATTGCGTGATAACAAAAATAAATCACACAGGGAGTCTTAAAATAAGCAGCTGAACACGATAGGACAGTTTTTAGAATTTTTGTCTGTTTGTTTGTCCACGCACATCTCCTAAACCACTGGACAGATTTAAATGCTGTTTTCACGAATATGCTAAGAAATTACCAGATTAAAACATAGGCTATGTTATATTATTTATTTTAATTCTTTATTATTACATGAAATAAATTAAAACATCGATGATTATTTTCTTCGTTACTCAAAACGTAATATGAGGATCGTCACATAACCTCAAGCAAAGAGGTCCAAAGTAAAGAAAATGTTATTGACATAGCCATAAAAAATTTGAAACTGTCAACTGTCATTCAGATAATCAGCCAGATTAAAACTTTTTATTTAAATTAAGGAACCTTCTTAGATGAATGAACGTGTAGATCAAGGATGTTATAAAAACATAGGCCTTACAACCTCTTTGGTGATTTAATCCAATGCACCAAGAGAATGTAATACTCCTACGTCATTTTATTCTATGTTAGCATTTAAAACACAAAATATACTGTATCCTATTTTAATTTAGTCCCGCGAATAGAAATAATTCAAAAAAGGCCCTTTGTACATGATAATAAACCCATACAACAAAATTCCAGACGCAATCTTTATACTATATATATATATATATATATATATATATATATATATATATATTATTATTATATTATATAAAGCTGAATTACCACTGACTCACTGACTCACTGACTCACTGACTGACTCACTGACTGACATAGTTGTTTGGAGAACTGGGGGGGTTGGGGAGAAAATGTGAGTATGAGGTCTTGTAGGGGTATGTTCAGAGGCAAAGGGAAAAATACGTGATCTTTAGAAGACCAGCTCCTGGTAGTAGACCCCCCAGGGATTTCGGAAACGGTAAACATTTTTACCAAAGCGGTTTAACAAAAAGTTCCTCAAAACCTCGGACCTTTTTGGAGACATGAAAAAAAAGAGGCCTCCCATACAAAAAAACATGGCCGCCATACAATTTTGAACCTGTCATAACTCGGAAACGGTTTGACTTTCATGGGGGGTGTTTGACCAAATGTCATAGGGAATCGGGAGATCTTTTTGGAAAAATGTTTTTTTTTTTTAAATTTTCAACTTTTTTTTTTTTAAATTCAAAATGGTCTGAGAGGTCTGATTTTTTGCATACGGGGGTTTTCGGGGCCTCTGATTTCATTTTTGAAGTTTTTTTTTTTTTTTTTAATTTTTGACCATGGTCGCCATACAAGTGATTTTCAGACGGACCGAGCGAGTGCCGTGGTGAGGCCGCCAGGCCGAACCACGGCGCTCGCGAGGTCGCAAATCACTCGAGCGAGGCCGCAGGCCGAGTGCGAGTGTTTTTGGCGAGGCCGGAGGCCGAGCAAGAGGCGTGGTGAGGCCGCCAGGCCGAACCACGACCCGAGCAAGTACCGTGGTGAGGCCGACAGGCCGAGCCACGGTACTTGCGAGGTCGCAAATGACTCGAGCGAGGCCGCAGGCCGAGCAAATGTCTCAAGGGAGGCCGCAGGCCGACCTTGAGACTCGGAGGCCTAACTTTGGGCGAGGCCGAAGGCCGAGCCAGGGACGTGGTTAGGCCGCCAGGCCGAACCACGACCCCGAGCAAGTACCGTGGTGAGGCCGTCAGGCCGAGCCACGGTACTTGCGAGCTCGCGAGAGGCCGAGATTCAACACGAACTCAGCGCGAGGCCGGAGGCCGAGCTGCTCCCTCCCTCTACGGTCGAAACATACTGGATTTCTGTTCATATATTATTTCCACGACTGAATATGAAATTTCTTCAGCGTTTTGACCGCCATGAGGAGATTTGTACCCAGGACCACCTGCATGTTCAGTTTCGGTCATGGAAATCAAACATCATTATCATCATCAACCCATTTTCTCATGTATAACCTTTTCTTAGCCATTTTCAACCTGATCCTTCAGTTTTTTTAAAGTTTTACAAGTCGATCTAAATGATTTGCCCCCACCCGACTATAGGAAATCCCCGCGGGCCGCTTGCGGCCCGCGCAGCCACGCAAAACACGAGCTGCTCCCTCCTCTTACGGTCGTAACAAACTGCATATCAGCTCTTGTATTGTTTTCACGACTGAATATGAAATATCTTCCGCATTTTCACTACCATTAGGAGATTTGTACCCCAAACTACTGCCATGTTCGTATTCGGTCATGGAAATCAAACATCATCATCATCATTATCAACCCATTTTCTAATGTATTTCGGTTTCTTAGCCATTTTCAACGTGATCCTTCAGTTTTTTTCAAGTTTTTAAAAGTCGAACTAAGAGAACCGCCCCAACCCGACTATAGGAAATCCCCGCGGGCCGCTTGCGGCCCGCGCAGCCACGCAAAACACGAGCTGCTCCCTCCTCTTACGGTCGTAACAAACTGCATATCAGCTCTTGTATTGTTTTCACGACTGAATATGAAATATCTACTGCATTTTCACTACCATTAGGAGATTTGTACCCCAAACTACTGCCATGTTCGTATTCGGTCATGGAAATCAAACATCATCATCATCATTATCAACCCATTTTCTAATGTATTTCGGTTTCTTAGCCATTTTCAACCTGATCCTTCAGTTTTTTTAAAGTTTTACAAGTCGATCTAAATGATTTGCCCCCACCCGACTATAGGAAATCCCCGCGGGCCGCTTGCGGCCCGCGCAGCCACGCAAAATACGAGCTGCTCCCTCCCCCTACGGTCGAAATAAACTGGATATCAGCTCTTGTATTGTTTTCACGACTGAATATGGATTTTTTTCAGCTATTTGACCGCCATGAGGAGATTTGTACCCCTGCCCACTTCCGTGTTCAGTTTCGGTCATGGAAATCAAACATCATCATCATCATCAACCCATTTTCTCATGTATAATCTTTTCTTAGCCATTTTCAACCTGATCCTTCAGTTTTTTTAAAGTTTTACAAGTCGATCTAAATGATTTGCCCCCACCCGACTATAGGAAATCCCCGCGGGCCGTTTGCGGCCCGCGCAGCCACGCAAAATACGAGCTGCTCCCTCCCCCTACGGTCGAAATAAACTGGATATCAGCTCTTGTATTGTTTTCACGTCTGAATATGGATTTTCTTCAGCTATTTGACCGCCATGAGGAGATTTGTACCCCTGCCCACTTCCGTGTTCAGTTTCGGTCATGGAAATCAAACATCATCATCATCATCAACCCATTTTCTCATGTATAACCTTTTCTTAGCCATTTTCAACCTGGTCCTTCAGTTTTTTTCAAGTTTTTAAAAGTCGAAACACGAGACTTGCCCCCACCCGACTATAGGAAATCCCCGCGGGCCGCTTGCGGCCCGCGCAGCCACGCAAAACACGAGCTGCTCCCTCCTCTTACGGTCGTAACAAACTGCATATCAGCTCTTGTATTGTTTTCACGACTGAATATGAAATATCTTCCGCATTTTCACTACCATTAGGAGATTTGTACCCCAAACTACTGCCATGTTCGTATTCGGTCATGGAAATCAAACATCATCATCATCATTATCAACCCATTTTCTAATGTATTTCGGTTTCTTAGCCATTTTCAACGTGATCCTTCAGTTTTTTTCAAGTTTTTAAAAGTCGAACTAAGAGAACCGCCCCAACCCGACTATAGGAAATCCCCGCGGGCCGCTTGCGGCCCGCGCAGCCACGCAAAACACTAGTTATACTATATAAAGCTGAATTACCATTCACTGACTCACTGATTTAGATAGTTGTTTGGAGAACTGGGGAGCATGGGGAGAAAATGTGAGTATGAGGTCTTGTAGGGGTATGTTCAGAGGCACAGGGAAAAATACGGGATCTTCAGAAGACCAGCTCCTGGTAGCAGACCCCCCAGGGATCTCGGAAACGGTAAACATTTTTACTAAAGCGGTTTAACAAAAAGTTCCTCAAAACCTCGGACCTTTTTGGAGACATGAAAAAAAAGAGGCCTCCCATACAAAAAAACATGGCCGCCATACAATTTTGAACCTGTCATAACTCGGAAACGGTTAGACTTTCATGGGGGGTGTTTGACCAAATGTCATAGGGAATCGGGAGATCTTTTTGGAAAAATGTTTTTTTTTTTTTAATTTTCAACTTTTTTTTTTCAAAAATTTCAATTTTTTTTTTTTTTTTTAATTTTTGACCATGGTCGCCATACAAGTGATTTTCAGACGGACCGAGCGAGTGCCGTGGTGAGGCCGCCAGGCCGAACCACGGCGCTCGCGAGGTCGCAAATCACTCGAGCGAGGCCGCAGGCCGAGCGCGAGTGTTCCTGGCGAGGCCGGAGGCCGAGCAAGAGGCGTGGTGAGGCCGCCAGGCCGAACCACGACCCGAGCAAGTACCGTGGTGAGGCCGATAGGCCGAGCCACGGTACTTGAGAGGTCGCGAGAGTCTCAAGCGAGGCCGCAGGCCGAGCAAATGTCTCAAGGGAGGCCGCAGGCCGACCTTGAGACTCGGAGGCCTAACTTTGGGCGAGGCCGAAGGCCGAGCCAGGGGCGTGGTGAGGCCGCCAGGCCGAACCACGACCCCGAGCAAGTACCGTGGTGAGGCCGTCAGGCCGAGCCACGGTACTTGCGAGCTCGCGAGAGGCCGAGTTTCAACACGAACTCAGCGCGAGGCCGGAGGCCGAGCTGCTCCCTCCCTCTACGGTCGAAACAAACTGGATTTCTGTTCTTATATTATTTCCACGACTGAATATGAAATTTATTTCGCATTTTCACTGCCATGAGGAGATTTGTACCCAGGACCACCTCCATGTTAATTTCCGGTCATGGAAATCAAACATCATCATCATCATCAACCCATTTTCTCATGTATAACCTTTTCTTAGCCATTTTCAACCTGAACCTTCAGTTTTTTTCAAGTTTTTAAAGTCGCAACTAAAAGACTTGCCCCCACCCGACTATAGGAAATCCCCGCGGGCCGCTTGCGGCCCGCGCAGCCACGCAAAACACTAGTTATACTATATAAAGCTTAATTACCACTGACTGACTCACTGACTGACTGACTGACTGACATAGTTGTTTGGAGAACTGGGGGGGTTGGGGAGAAAATGTGAGTATGAGGTCTTGTAGGGGGATGTTCAGAGGCAAAGGGAAAAATACGGGATCTTCAAAAGACCATGACCTGATGGTAGACCCCCCAGGGATCTCGGAAACGGTAAACATTTTTACTAAAGCGGTTTAACAAAAAGTTCCTCAAAACCTCGGACCTTTTTGGAGACATGAAAAAAAAGAGGCCTCCCATACAAAAAAACATGGCCGCCATACAATTTTGAACCTGTCATAACTCGGAAACGGTTCGACTTTCATGGGGGGTGTTTGACCAAATGTCATAGGGAATCGGGAGATCTTTTTGGAAAAATGTTTTTTTTTTTTTTAATTTTTTTTTTTTTTTTTTCAAAAATTTCAAAATGGTCCGAGAGGTCTGATTTTTTGCATACGGGGGTTTTTGGGGCCTCTGATTTCATTTTTGAAGTTTTTTTTTTTTTTTTTAATTTTTGACCATGGTCGCCATACAAGTGATTTTCAGACGGACCGAGCGAGTGCCGTGGTGAGGCCGCCAGGCCGAACCACGGCGCTCGCGAGGTCGCAATCCACTCGAGCGAGGCCGGAGGCCGAGCGCGAGTGTTCCTGGCGAGGCCGGAGGCCGAGCAAGAGGCGTGGTGAGGCCGCCAGGCCGAACCACGACCCGAGCAAGTACCGTGGTGAGGCCAATAGGCCGAGCCACGGTACTTGCGAGGTCGCGAGAGTCTCAAGCGAGGCCGCAGGCCGAGCAAATGTCTCAAGGGAGGCCGCAGGCCGACCTTGAGACTCGGAGGCCTAACTTTGGGCGAGGCCGAAGGCCGAGCCAGGGGCGTGGTGAGGCCGCCAGGCCGAACCACGACCCCGAGCAAGTACCGTGGTGAGGCCGTCAGGCCGAGCCACGGTACTTGCGAGCTCGCGAGAGGCCGAGTTTCAACACGAACTCAGCGCGAGGCCGGAGGCCGAGCTGCTCCCTCCCTCTACGGTCGAAACAAACTGGATTTCTGTTCTTATATTATTTCCACGACTGAATATGATATTTCTTCAGCGTTTTCACAGGCATGAGGAGATTTGTACCCAGCCCTCTTCCATGTTCAGTTTCGGTCATGGAAATCAAACATCATCATCATCATCAACCCATTTTCTCATGTATAACCTTTTCTTAGCCATTTTCAACCTGATCCTTCAGTTTTTTTCAAGTTTTACAAGTCGATCTAAATGATTTGCCCCCACCCGACTATAGGAAATCCCCGCGGGCCGCTTGCGGCCCGCGCAGCCACGCAAAACACTAGTTATACTATATAAAGCTTAATTACCATTCACTGACTCACTCACTGATTTAGATGGTTGTTTTGAGACTTGGGGGGGTTGGGGAGAAAATGTGAGTATGAGGTCTTGTAGGGGTATGTTCAGAGGCAAAGGGAAAAATACGGGATCTTCAAAAGACCATGACCTGATGGTAGACCCCCCAGGGATCTCGGAAACGGCAAACATTTTTTCTAAAGCGGTTTAACAAAAAGTTCCTCAAAACCTCGGACCTTTTTGGAGACATGAAAAAAAAGAGGCCTCCCATACAAAAAAACATGGCCGCCATACAATTTTGAACCTGTCATAACTCGGAAACGGTTTGACTTTCATGGGGGGTGTTTGACCAAATGTCATAGGGAATCGGGAGATCTTTTTGGAAAAATGTTTTTTTTTTTTTAATTTTCATTTTTTTTTTTTCAAAAATTTCAAAATGGTCTGAGAGGTCTGATTTTTTGCATACGAGGGTTTTCGGGGCCTCTTATTTCATTTTTGAAGTTTTTTTTTTTTTTTTTTAATTTTTGATCATGGTCGCCATACAAGTGATTTTCAGACGGACCGAGCGAGTGCCGTGGTGAGGCCGCCAGGCCGAACCACGGCACTCGCGAGGTCGCAAATCACTCGAGCGAGGCCGCAGGCCGAGCGCGAGTGTTCCTGGCGAGGCCGGAGACCGAGCAAGAGGCGTGGTGAGGCCGCCAGGCCGAACCACGACCCGAGCAAGTACCGTGGTGAGGCCGATAGGCCGAGCCACGGTACTTGAGAGGTCGCGAGAGTCTCAAGCAAGGCCGCAGGCCGAGCAAATGTCTCAAGGGAGGCCGCAGGCCGACCTTGAGACTCGGAGGCCTAACTTTGGGCGAGGCCGAAGGCCGAGCCAGGGGCGTGGTGAGGCCGCCAGGCCGAACCACGACCCCGAGCAAGTACCGTGGTGAGGCCGTCAGGCCGAGCCACGGTACTTGCGAGCTCGCGAGAGGCCGAGTTTCAACACGAACTCAGCGCGAGGCCGGAGGCCGAGCTGCTCCCTCCCTCTACGGTCGAAACAAACTGGATTTCTGTTCTTATATTTCTTTGGCATTTTCACTGCCATGAGGAGATTTGTACCCAGGACCACCTCCATGTTAATTTCCGGTCATGGAAATCAAACATCATCATCATCATCAACCCATTTTCTCATTTTCACTGCCATGAGGAGATTTGTACCCAGGACCACCTCCATGTTAATTTCCGGTCATGGAAATCAAACATCATCATCATCATCAACCCATTTTCTCATGTATAACCTTTTCTTAGCCATTTTCAACCTGATCCTTCAGTTTTTTTAAAGTTTTTAAAAGTCGAATATAAAGACTTGCCCCCACCCGACTATAGGAAATCCCCGCGGGCCGCTTGCGGCCCGCGCAGCCACGCAAAACACGAGCTGCTCCCTCCCCCAACGGTCGAAACAAACTGGATATCAGCTCTTGTATTGTTTCCACGACTAAATATGGATTTTTTTCAGCGTTTTGACCGCCATGAGGAGATTTGTACCCAGCCCTCTTCCATGTTCAGTTTCGGTCATGGAAATCAAACATCATCATCATCGTCAACCCATTTTCTCATGTATAACCTTTTCTTAGCCATTTTCAACCTGATCCTTCAGTTTTTTTCAAGTTTTACAAGTCGATCTAAATGATTTGCCCCCACCCGACTATAGGAAATCCCCGCGGGCCGCTTGCGGCCCGCGCAGCCACGCAAAACACTAGTTATATTATATAAAGCTTAATTACCATTCACTGACTCACTTAGATAGTTGTTTGGAGACTTGGGGGGGTTGGGGAGAAAATGTGAGTATGAGGTCTTGTAGGGGTATGTTCAGAGGCAAAGGGAAAAATACGTGATCTTCAAAAGACCAGCTCCTGGTTGTAGACCCCCCAGGGATCTCGGAAACGGTAGGAGGTAGGGGGGAACCGTTTTAACTAAAAATGCATTAAAACCTCGGACCTTTTTGGAGACATGAAAAAAAAGAGGCCTCCCATACAAAAAAACATGGCCTCCATACAATTTTGAACCTGTCATAACTCGGAAACGGTTCGACTTTCATGGGGGGTGTTTGACCAAATGTCATAGGGAATCGGGAGATCTTTTTGGAAAAATGTTTTTTTTTTTTTAATTTTCAACTTTTTTTTTTCAAAAATTTCAAAATGGTCCGAGAGGTCTGATTTTTTGCATACGGGGGTTTTTGGGGCCTCTGATTTTATTTTTGAAGTTTTTTTTTTTTTTTTTTAATTTTTGACCATGGTCGCCATACAAGTGATTTTCAGACGGACCGAGCGAGTGCCGTGGTGAGGCCGCCAGGCCGAACCACGGCACTCGCGAGGTCGCAAATCACTCGAGCGAGGCGGCAGGCCGAGCGCGAGTGTTCCTGGCGAGGCCGGAGGCCGAGCAAGAGGCGTGGTGAGGCCGCCAGGCCGAACCACGACCCGAGCAAGTACCGTGGTGAGGCCGATAGGCCGAGCCACGGTACTTGAGAGGTCGCGAGAGTCTCAAGCGAGGCCGCAGGCCGAGCAAATGTCTCAAGGGAGGCCGCAGGCCGACCTTGAGACTCGGAGGCCTAACTTTGGGCGAGGCCGAAGGCCGAGCCAGGGGCGTGGTGAGGCCGCCAGGTCGAAACAAACTGGATTTCTGTTCCTATATTATTTCCACGACTGAATATGATATTTCTGCCGCGTTTTCACTCCCATGAGGAGATTTGTACCCAGGACCACCTCCATGTTAATTTCCCGTCATGGAAATCAAACATCATCATCATCATCAACCCATTTTCTCATGTATAACCTTTTCTTAGCCATTTTCAACCTGATCCTTCAGTTTTTTTTAAGTTTTACAAGTCGATCTAAATGATTTGCCCCCACCCGACTATAGGAAATCCCCGCGGGCCGCTTGCGGCCCGCGCAGCCACGCAAAACACTAGTTATACTATATAAAGCTTAATTACCACTGACTGACTCACTCACTCACTGACATAGTTGTTTGGAGAACTGGGGGGGTCGGGGAGAAAATGTGAGTATGAGGTCTTGTAGGGGGATGTTCAGAGGCAAAGGGAAAAATACGGGATCTTCAAAAGACCCTGACCTGATGGTAGACCCCCCAGGGATCTCGGAAACGGTAAACATTTTTTCTAAAGCGGTTTAACAAAAAGTTCCTCAAAACCTCGGACCTTTTTGGAGACATGAAAAAAAAGAGGCCTCCCATACAAAAAAACATGGCCGCCATACAATTTTGAACCTGTCATAACTCGGAAACGGTTTGACTTTCATGGGGGGTGTTTGACCAAATGTCATAGGGAATCGGGAGATCTTTTTGGAAAAATGTTTTTTTTTTTTTAATTTTCAACTTTTTTTTTTCAAAAATTTCAAAATGGTCCGAGAGGTCTGATTTTTTGCATACGGGGGTTTTTTAGGCCTCTGATTTCATTTTTGAAGTTTTTTTTTTTTTTTTTTAATTTTTGACCATGGTCGCCATACAAGTGATTTTCAGACGGACCGAGCGAGTGCCGTGGTGAGGCCGCCAGGCCGAACCACGGCACTCGCGAGGTCGCAAATCACTCGAGCGAGGCCGCAGGCCGAGCGCGAGTGTTCCTGGCGAGGCCGGAGGCCGAGCAAGAGGCGTGGTGAGGCCGCTAGGCCGAACCACGACCCGAGCAAGTACCGTGGTGAGGCCGATAGGCCGAGCCACGGTACTTGAGAGGTCGCGAGAGTCTCAAGCGAGGCCGCAGGCCGAGCAAATGTCTCAAGGGAGGCCGCAGGCCGACCTTGAGACTCGGAGGCCTAACTTTGGGCGAGGTGAGGCCGCCAGGCCGAACCACGACCCCGAGCAAGTACCGTGGTGAGGCCGTCAGGCCGAGCCACGGTACTTGCGAGCTCGCAAGAGTCTCAAGCGAGGCCGGAGGCCGAGCATTAACCCAAACTCAGTGCGAGGCCGAAGGCCGAGCTGCTCCCTCCCCCTACGGTCGAAACAAACTGGATATCAGCTCTTGTATTGTTTCCACAACTGAATATGATATTTCTTCAGCGTTTTCACAGGCATGAGGAGATTTGTACCCAGCCCTCTTCCATGTTCAGTTTCGGTCATGGAAATCAAACATCATCATCATCATCAACCCATTTTCTAATGTATTTCACTTTCTTAGCCATTTTCAACCTGATCCTTCAGTTTTTTTAAAGTTTTACAAGTCGATCTAAATGATTTGCCCCCACCCGACTATAGGAAATCCCCGCGGGCCGCTTGCGGCCCGCGCAGCCACGCAAAACACTAGTTATACTATATAAAGCTTAATTACCACTGACTCACTGACTGACTCACTGACATAGTTGTTTGGAGACTTGGGGGGGTTGGGGAGAAAATGTGAGTATGAGGTCTTGTAGGGGGATGTTCAGAGGCAAAGGAAAAAATACGTGATCTCCAGAAGACCAGCTCCTGGTAGTAGACCCCCCAGGGATCTCGGAAACGGTAAACATTTTTACTAAAGCGGTTTAACAAAAAGTTCTTCAAAACCTCGGACCTTTTTGGAGACATGAAAAAAAAGAGGCCTCCCATACAAAAAAACATGGCCGCCATACAATTTTGAACCCGTTATAACTCGGAAACGGTTTGACTTTCATGGGGGGTGTTTGACCAAATGTCATAGGGAATCAAGAGATCTTTTCGGAAAAATGTTTTTTTTTTTTTAATTTTGAACTTTTTTTTTTTTTAAATTTCAAAATTGTCCGAGAGGTCTGATTTTTTGCATACGGGGGTTTTTGGGGCCTCTGATTTCATTTTTGAAGTTTTTTTTTTTTTTTTTTAATTTTTGACCATGGTCGCCATACAAGTGATTTTCAGACGGACCGAGCGAGTGCCGTGGTGAGGCCGCCAGGCCGAACCACGGCGCTCGCGAGGTCGCAAATCACTCGAGCGAGGCCGCAGGCCGAGCTCGAGTGTTTTGCGCGAGGCCGGAGGCTGAGCAAGAGGCGTGGTGAGGCCGCCAGGCCGAACCACGCACCGAGCAAGTACCGTGGTGAGGCCGTCAGGCCGAGCCACGGTACTTGCGAGGTCGCGAGAGTCTCAAGCGAGGCCGCAGGCCGAGCAAATGTCTCAAGGGAGGCCGCAGGCCGACCTTGAGACTCGGAGGCCTAACTTTGGGCGAGGCCGAAGGCCGAGCCAGGGGCGTGGTGAGGCCGCCAGGCCGAACCACGACCCCGAGCAAGTACCGTGGTGAGGCCGTCAGGCCGAGCCACGGTACTTGCGAGCTCGCGACAGGCCGATCTTCAACCCAAACTCAACGCGAGGCCGAAGGCCGAGCTGCTCCCTCCCTCTACGGTCGAAACAAACTGGATTTCTGTTCTTATATTATTTCCACGACTGAATATGGATTTTCTTCAGCGTTTTGACCGCCATGAGGAGATTTGTACCCGGCCCACCTCCATGTTCAGTTTCGGTCATGGAAATCAAACATCATCATCATCATCAACCCATTTTCTCATGTATAACCTTTTCTTAGCCATTTTCAACCTGATCCTTCAGTTTTTTTTAAGTTTTACAAGTCGATCTAAATGATTTGCCCCCACCCGACTATAGGAAATCCCCGCGGGCCGCTTGCGGCCCGCGCAGCCACGCAAAACACTAGTTATACTATATAAAGCTTAATTACCACTGACTCACTCACTGACTGACATAGTTGTTTGGAGAACTGGGGGGGTTGGGGAGAAAATGTGAGTATGAGGTCTTGTAGGGGGATGTTCAGAGGCAAAGGGAAAAATACGTGATCTTCAAAAGACCAGCTCCTGGTAGTAGACCCCCCAGGGATCTCGGAAACGGTAAACATTTTTACTAAAGCGGTTTAACAAAAAGTTCCTCAAAACCTCGGAACTTTTTGGAGACATGAAAAAAAAGAGGCCTCCCATACAAAAAAACATGGCCGCCATACAATTTTGAACCTGTCATAACTCGGAAACGGTTAGACTTTCATGGGGGGTGTTTGACCAAATGTCATTGGGAATCGGGAGATCTTTTTGGAAAAATGTTTTTTTTTTTTTAATTTTCAACTTTTTTTTTTCAAAAATTACAAAATGGTCTGAGAGGTCTGATTTTTTGCATGCGGGGGTTTTTGGGGCCTCTGATTTCATTTTTGAAGTTTTTTTTTTTTTTTTTTAATTTTTGACCATGGTCGCCATACAAGTGATTTTCAGACGGACCGAGCGAGTGCCGTGGTGAGGCCGCCAGGCCGAACCACGGCACTCGCGAGGTCGCAAATCACTCGAGCGAGGCCGCAGGCCGAGCGCGAGTGTTTTGCGCGAGGCCGGAGGCCGAGCAAGAGGCGTGGTGAGGCCGCCAGGCCGAACCACGACCCGAGCAAGTACCGTGGTGAGGCCGATAGGCCGAGCCACGGTACTTGAGAGGTCGCGAGAGTCTCAAGCGAGGCCGCAGGCCGAGCAAATGTCTCAAGGGAGGCCGCAGGCCGACCTTGAGACTCGGAGGCCTAACTTTGGGCGAGGCCGAAGGCCGAGCCAGGGGCGTGGTGAGGCCGCCAGGCCGAACCACGACCCCGAGCAAGTACCGTGGTGAGGCCGTCAGGCCGAGCCACGGTACATGCGAGCTCGCGACAGGCCGAGCTTCAACCCAAACTCAACGCGAGGCCGAAGGCCGAGCTGCTCCCTCCCTCTACGGTCGAAACAAACTGGATATCAGCTCTTGTATTGTTTCAACGACTGAATATGAAATTTCTTCAGCGTTTTGACCGCCATGAGGAGATATGTACCCAGGACCACCTGCATGTTCAGTTTCGGTCATGGAAATCAAACATCATCATCATCATCATCATCATCAACCCATTTTCTAATGTATTTCGGTTTTTTAGCCATTTTCAACCTGATCCTTCAGTTTTTTTTAAGTTTTTAAAAGTCGAATATAAAGACTTGCCCCCACCCGACTATAGGAAATCCCCGCGGGCCGCTTGCGGCCCGCGCAGCCACGCAAAACACTAGTTATACTATATAAAGCTTAATTACCACTGACTCACTCACTCACTCACTCACTCACTCACTGACTGACATAGTTGTTTGGAGAACTGGGGGCGTTGGGGAGAAAATGTGAGTATGAGGTCTTGTAGGGGTATGTTCAGAGGCAAAGGGAAAAATACGTGATCTCCAGAAGACCAGCTCCTGGTAGTAGACCCCCCAGGGATCTCGGAAACGGTAAACATTTTTACTAAAGCGGTTTAACAAAAAGTTCCTCAAAACCTCGGACCTTTTTGGAGACATGAAAAAAAAGAGGCCTCCCATACAAAAAAACATGGCCGCCATACAATTTTGAACCTGTCATAACTCGGAAACGGTTAGACTTTCATGGGGGGTGTTTGACCAAATGTCATAGGGAATCGGGAGATCTTTTTGGAAAAATGTTTTTTTTTTTTTAATTTTCAACTTTTTTTTTTCAAAAATTTCAAAATGGTCCGAGAGGTCTGATTTTTTGCATACGGAGGTTTTTGGGGCCTCTGATTTCATTTTTCAAATTTTTTTTTTTTTTTTTTAATTTTTGACCATGGTCGCCATACAAGTGATTTTCAGACGGACCGAGCGAGTGCCGTGGTGAGGCCGCCAGGCCGAACCACGGCGCTCGCGAGGTCGCAATCCACTCGAGCGAGGCCGCAGGCCGAGCGCGAGTGTTCCTGGCGAGGCCGGAGGCCGAGCAAGAGGCGTGGTGAGGCCGCCAGGCCGAACCACGACCCGAGCAAGTACCGTGGTGAGGCCGATAGGCCGAGCCACGGTACTTGAGAGGTCGGGAGAGTCTCAAGCGAGGCCGCAGGCCGAGCAAATGTCTCAAGGGAGGCCGCAGGCCGACCTTGAGACTCGGAGGCCTAACTTTGGGCGAGGCCGAAGGCCGAGCCAGGGGCGTGGTGAGGCCGCCAGGCCGAACCACGACCCCGAGCAAGTACCGTGGTGAGGCCGTCAGGCCGAGCCACGGTACTTGCGAGCTCGCGACAGGCCGAGCTTCAATCCAAACTCAACGCGAGGCCGAAGGCCGAGCTGCTCCCTCCCCCTACGGTCGAAACAAACTGGATATCAGCTCTTGTATTGTTTCAACGACTGAATATGGATTTTCTTCAGCGTTTTGACCGCCATGAGGAGATTTGTACCCAGGACCACCTCCATGTTCAGTTTCGGTCATGGAAATCAAACATCATCATCATCATCAACCCATTTTCTCATGTATAACCTTTTCTTAGCCATTTTCAACCTGATCCTTCAGTTTTTTTTAAGTTTTACAAGTCGATCTAAATGATTTGCCCCCACCCGACTATAGGAAATCCCCGCGGGCCGCTTGCGGCCCGCGCAGCCACGCAAAACACGAGCTGCTCCCTCCCCTTACGGTCGCAACAAACTGCATATCAGCTCTTGTATTGTTTTCACGACTGAATATGAAATATCTTCCGCATTTTCACTACCATTAGGAGATTTGTACCCCAAACTACTGCCATGTTCGTATTCGGTCATGGAAATCAAACATCATCATCATCATCAACCCATTTTCTAATGTATTTCGCTTTCTTAGCCATTTTCAACCTGATCCTTCAGTTTTTTTAAAGTTTTTAAAGTCGCAACTAAAAGACTTGCCCCCACCCGACTATAGGAAATCCCCGCGGGCCGCTTGCGGCCCGCGCAGCCACGCAAAACACTAGTTATACTATATAAAGCTTAATTACCACTGACTGACTCACTCACTGACTGACATAGTTGTTTGGAGAACTGGGGGGGTTGGGGAGAAAATGTGAGTATGAGGTCTTGTAGGGGTATGTTCAGAGGCAAAGGGAAAAATACGTGATCTTCAGAAGACCAGCTCCTGGTAGTAGACCCCCCAAGGATCTCGGAAACGGTAGGAGGTAGGGGGGAACTGTTTTAACTAAAAATGCACTAAATCCTCGGACCTTTTTGGAGACATGAAAAAAAAGAGGCCTCCCATACAAAAAAACATGGCCGCCATACAATTTTGAACCTGTCATAACTCGGAAACGGTTAGACTTTCATGGGGGGTGTTTGACCAAATGTCATAGGGAATCGGGAGATCTTTTTGGAAAAATGTTTTTTTTTTTTTAATTTTCAACTTTTTTTTTTCAAAAATTTCAAAATGGTCTGAGAGGTCTGATTTTTTGCATACGGGGGTTTTTGGGGCCTCTGATTTCATTTTTGAAGTTTTTTTTTTTTTTTTTTTAATTTTTGACCATGGTCGCCATACAAGTAATTTTCAGACGGACCGAGCGAGTGCCGTGGTGAGGCCGCCAGGCCGAACCACGGCACTCGCGAGGTCGCAAATCACTCGAGCGAGGCCGCAGGCCGAGCGCGAGTGTTCCTGGCGAGGCCGGAGGCCGAGCAAGAGGCGTGGTGAGGCCGCCAGGCCGAACCACGACCCGAGCAAGTACCGTGGTGAGGCCGATAGGCCGAGCCACGGTACTTGAGAGGTCGCGAGAGTCTCAAGCGAGGCCGCAGGCCGAGCAAATGTCTCAAGGGAGGCCGCAGGCTGACCTTGAGACTCGGAGGCCTAACTTTGGGCGAGGCCGAAGGCCGAGCCAGGGGCGTGGTGAGGCCGCCAGGCCGAACCACGACCCCGAGCAAGTACCGTGGTGAGGCCGTCAGGCCGAGCCACGGTACTTGCGAGCTCGCGACAGGCCGAGCTTCAACCCAAACTCAACGCGAGGCCGAAGGCCGAGCTGCTCCCTCCCTCTACGGTCAAAACAAACAGGATATCAGCTCTTGTATTGTTTCAACGACTGAATATGAAATTTCTTCAGCGTTTTGACCGCCATGAGGAGATTTGTACCCAGCCCTCTTCAATGTTCAGTTTCGGTCATGGAAATCAAACATCATCATCATCATCATCAACCCATTTTCACATGTATAACCTTTTCTTAGCCATTTTCAACCTGATCCTTCAGTTTTTTTAAAGTTTTTTCAAGTCGAAACACGAGACTTGCCCCCACCCGACTATAGGAAATCCCCGCGGGCCGCTTGCGGCCCGCGCAGCCACGCAAAACACTAGTTATACTATATAAAGCTTAATTACCACTGACTCACTCACTGACTGACATAGTTGTTTGGAGAACTGGGGGGGTCTGGGAGAAAATGTGAGTATGAGGTCTTGTAGGGGGATGTTCAGAGGCAAAGGGAAAAATACGTGATCTTCAAAAGACCATGACCTGATGGTAGACCCCCCATGGATCTCGGAAACGGTAGGAGGTAGGGGGGAACCGTTTTAACTAAAAATGCATTAAAACCTCGGACCTTTTTGAAGACATGAAAAAAAAGAGGCCTCCCATACAAAAAAACATGGCCGCCATACAATTTTGAACCTGTCATAACTCGGAAACGGTTAGACTTTCATGGGGGGTGTTTGACCAAATGTCATAGGGAATCGGGAGATCTTTTCGTTTTTTTTTTTTTTTTTTTTAATTTTAAACTTTTTTTTTTTCAAAAATTTCAAAATGGTCTGAGAGGTCTGATTTTTTGCATACTGGGGTTTTTTGGGCCTCTGATTTCATTTTTGAAGTTTTTTTTTTTTTTTTTTAATTTTTGACCATGGTCGCCATACAAGTGATTTTCAGACGGACCGAGCGAGTGCCGTGGTGAGGCCGCCAGGCCGAACCACGGCGCTCGCGAGGTCGCAAATCACTCGAGCGAGGCCGCAGGCCGAGCGCGAGTGTTCCTGGCGAGGCCGGAGGCCGAGCAAGAGGCGTGGTGAGGCCGCCAGGCCGAACCACGACCCGAGCAAGTACCGTGGTGAGGCCGATAGGCCGAGCCACGGTACTTGAGAGGTCGCGAGAGTCTCAAGCGAGGCCGCAGGCCGAGCAAATGTCTCAAGGGAGGCCGCAGGCCGACCTTGAGACTCGGAGGCCTAACTTTGGGCGAGGCCGAAGGCCGAGCCAGGGGCGTGGTGAGGCCGCCAGGCCGAACCACGACCCCGAGCAAGTACCGTGGTGAGGCCGTCAGGCCGAGCCACGGTACTTGCGAGCTCGCGAGAGGCCGAGCTTCAACCCAAACTCAACGCGAGGCCGAAGGCCGAGCTGCTCCCTCCCTCTACGGTCGAAACATACTGGATTTCTGTTCATATATTATTTCCACGACTGAATATGAAATTTCTTCAGCGTTTTGACCGCCATAAGGAGATTTGTACCCAGCCCTCTTCCATGTTCAGTTTCGGTCATGGAAATCAAACATCATCATCATCATCAACCCATTTTCTCATGTATAACCTTTTCTTAGCCATTTTCAACCTGATCCTTCAGTTTTTTTAAAGTTTTTTCAAGTCGAAACACAAGACTTGCCCCCACCCGACTATAGGAAATCCCCGCGGGCCGCTTGCGGCCCGCGCAGCCACGCAAAACACTAGTTATTATACTATATAAAGCTGAATTACCACTGACTGACTCACTCACTGACATAGTTGTTTGGAGACTTGGGGGGGTTGGGGAGAAATTGTGAGTATGAGGTCTTGTAGGGGTATGTTCAGAGGCAAAGGGAAAAATACGTGATCTTCAGAAGACCAGCTCCTGGTAGTAGACCCCCCAGGGATCTCGAAAACGGTAAACATTTTTTCTAAAGCGGTTTAACAAAAAGTTCCTCAAAACCTCGGACCTTTTTGGAGACATGAAAAAAAAGAGGCCTCCCATACAAAAAAACATGGCCGCCATACAATTTTGAACCTGTCATAACTCGGAAACGGTTAGACTTTCATGGGGGGTGTTTGACCAAATGTCATAGGGAATCGGGAGATCTTTTTGGAAAAATGTTTTTTTTTTTTTAATTTTCAACTTTTTTTTTTCAAAAATTTCAAAATGGTCCGAGAGGTCTGATTTTTTGCATACGGGGGTTTTTGGGGCCTCTGATTTCATTTTTGAAGTTTTTTTTTTTTTTTTTAATTTTTGACCATGGTCACCATACAAGTGATTTTCAGACGGACCGAGCGAGTGCCGTGGTGAGGCCGCGAGGCCGAACCACGGCACTCGCGAGGTTGCAAACCACTCGAGCGAGGCCGCAGGCCGAGCTCGAGTGTTTTGCGCGAGGCCGGAGGCCGAGCAAGAGGCGTGGTGAGGCCGCCAGGCCGAACCACGACCCGAGCAAGTACCGTGGTGAGGCCGATAGGCCGAGCCACGGTACTTGAGAGGTCGCGAGAGTCTCAAGCGAGGCCGCAGGCCGAGCAAATGTCTCAAGGGAGGCCGCAGGCCGACCTTGAGACTCGGAGGCCTAACTTTGGGCGAGGCCGAAGGCCGAGCCAGGGGCGTGGTGAGGCCGCCAGGCCGAACCACGACCCCGAGCAAGTACCGTGGTGAGGCCGTCAGGCCGAGCCACGGTACTTGCGAGCTCGCAAGAGTCTCAAGCGAGGCCGGAGGCCGAGCATTCACCCAAACTCAGTGCGAGGCCGAAGGCCGAGCTGCTCCCTCCCCCTACGGTCGAAACAAACTGGATATCAGCTCTTGTATTGTTTCCACAACTGAATATGATATTTCTTCAGCGTTTTCACAGGCATGAGGAGATTTGTACCCAGCCCTCTTCCATGTTCAGTTTCGGTCATGGAAATCAAACATCATCATCATCATCAACCCATTTTCTAATGTATTTCACTTTCTTAGCCATTTTCAACCTGATCCTTCAGTTTTTTTAAAGTTTTACAAGTCGATCTAAATGATTTGCCCCCACCCGACTATAGGAAATCCCCGCGGGCCGCTTGCGGCCCGCGCAGCCACGCAAAACACTAGTTATTATTATACTATATAAAGCTTAATTACCACTGACTCACTGACTCACTCACTGACTCACTGACTCACTGACATAGTTGTTTGGAGAACTGGGGGGGTTGGGGAGAAAATGTGAGTATGAGGTCTTGTAGGGGGATGTTCAGAGGCAAAGGGAAAAATACGTGATCTCCAGAAGACCAGCTCCTGGTAGTAGACCCCCCAGGGATCTCGGAAACGGTAAACATTTTTACTAAAGCGGTTAAACAAAAAGTTCCTCAAAACCTCGGACCTTTTTGGAGACATGAAAAAAAAGAGGCCTCCCATACAAAAAAACATGGCCGCCATACAAATTTGAACCTGTCATAACTCGGAAACGGTTTAACTTTCATGGGGGGTGTTTGACCAAATGTCATAGGGAATCGGGAGATCTTTTTGGAAAAATGTTTTTTTTTTTTAATTTTCAACTTTTTTTTTTCAAAAATTTCAAAATGGTCCGAGAGGTCTGATTTTTTGCATACGGGGGTTTTTGAGGCCTCTGATTTCATTTTTGACGTTTTTTTTTTTTTTTTTAAATTTTTGACCATGGTCGCCATACAAGTGATTTTCAGACGGACCGAGCGAGGGCCGTGGTGAGGCCGCCAGGCCGAACCACGGCACTCGCGAGGTCGCAAATCACTCGAGCGAGGCCGCAGGCCGAGCTCGAGTGTTTTGCGCGAGGCCGGAGGCCGAGCAAGAGGCGTGGTGAGGCCGCTAGGCCGAACCACGACCGGAGCAAGTACCGTGGCGAGGCCGCCAGGCCGAGCCACGGTACTTGCGAGGTCGCGAGAGTCTCAAGCGAGGCCGTAGGCCTAGCAAATGTCTCAAGGGAGGCCGCAGGCCGACCTTGAGACTCGGAGGCCTAACTTTGGGCGAGGCCGAAGGCCGAGCCAGGGGCGTGGTGAGGCCGCAAGGCCGAACCACGCAACGAGCAAGTACCGTGGTGAGGCCGTCAGGCCGAGCCACGGTACTTGCGAGCTCGCGAGAAGCCGAGCTTCAACCCAAACTCAGTGCGAGGCCGAAGGCCGAGCTGCTCCCTCCCCCTACGGTCAAAACAAACTGGATATCAGCTCTTGTATTGTTTCAACGACTGAATATGAAATTTCTTCAGCGTTTTGACCGCCATGAGGAGATTTGTACCCAGGACCACCTCCATGTTAATTTCCGGTCATGGAAATCAAACATCATCATCATCATCAACCCATTTGCTCATGTATAACCTTTTCTTAGCCATTTTCAACCTGATCCTTCTGTTTTTTTAAAGTTTTTAAAAGTCGAACTAAGAGAACCGCCCCAACCCGACTATAGGAAATCCCCGCGGGCCGCTTGCGGCCCGCGCAGCCACGCAAAACACGAGCTGCTCCCTCCCCCTACGGTCGAAACATACTGGATTTCTGTTCATATATTATTTCCACGACTGAATATGAAATTTCTTCAGCGTTTTGACCGCCATGAGGAGATTTGTACCCCTGCCCACTTCCGTGTTCAGTTTAGGTCATGGAAATCAAACATCATCATCATCATCAACCCATTTTCTAATGTATTTCACTTTCTTAGCCATTTTCAACCTGATCCTTCAGTTTTTTTAAAGTTTTACAAGTCGATCTAAATGATTTGCCCCCACCCGACTATAGAAAATCCCCGCGGGCCGCTTGCGGCCCGCGCAGCCACGCAAAACACTAGTTATACTATATAAAGCTTAATTACCACTGACTGACTCACTGACTCACTGACTCACTGACTCACTGACATAGTTGTTTGGAGAACTGGGGAGGTCGGGGAGAAAATGTGAGTATGAGGTCTTGTAGGGGGATGTTCAGAGGCAAAGGGAAAAATACGTGATCTCCAGAAGACCAGCTCCTGGTAGTAGACCCCCCAGGGATCTCGGAAACGGTAAACATTTTTTCCAAAGCGGTTTAACAAAAAGTTCCTCAAAACCTCGGACCTTTTTGGAGACATGAAAAAAAAGAGGCCTCCCATACAAAAAAACATGGCCGCCATACAATTTTGAACCTGTCATAACTCGGAAACGGTTTGACTTTCATGGGGGGTGTTTCACCAAATGTCATAGGGAATCGGGAGATCTTTTTGGAAAAATGTTTTTTTTTTTTTAATTTTAAACTTTTTTTTTTCAAAAATTTCAAAATGGTCCGAGAGGTCTGATTTTTTGCATACGGGGGTTTTTGGGGCCTCTGATTTCATTTTTGAAGTTTTTTTTTTTTTTTTTTTAATTTTTGACCATGGTCGCCATACAAGTGATTTTCAGACGGACCGAGCGAGGGCCGTGGTGAGGCCGCCAGGCCGAACCACGGCACTCGCGAGGTCGCAAATCACTCGAGCGAGGCCGCAGGCCGAGCTCGAGTGTTTTGCGAGTGGCCGGAGGCCTAGCAAGAGGCGTGGTGAGGCCGCCAGGCCGAACCACGCACCGAGCAAGTACCGTGGTGAGGCCGTCAGGCCGAGCCACGGTACTTGCGAGGTCGCGAGAGTCTCAAGCGAGGCCGCAGGCCGAGCAAATGTCTCAAGGGAGGCCGCAGGCCGACCTTGAGACTCGGAGGCCTAACTTTGGGCGAGGCCGAAGGCCGAGCCAGGGGCGTGGTGAGGCCGCGAGGCCGAACCACGACCCCGAGCAAGTACCGTGGTGAGGCCGTCAGGCCGAGCCACGGTACTTGCGAGCTCGCGAGAGGCCGAGCTTCAACCCAAACTCAACGCGAGGCCGAAGGCCGAGCTGCTCCCTCCCCTTACGGTCGAAACAAACTGGATATCAGCTCTTGTATTGTTTTAACGACTGAATATGGATTTTCTTCAGCGTTTTGACCGCCATGAGGAGATTTGTACCTCTGCCCACTTCCGTGTTCAGTTTCGGTCATGGAAATCAAACATCATCATCATCATCAACCCATTTTCTAATGTATTTCGGTTTCTTAGCCATTTTCAACCTGATCCTTCAGTTTTTTTAAAGTTTTACAAGTCGATCTAAATGATTTGCCCCCACCCGACTATAGGAAATCCCCGCGGGCCGCTTGCGGCCCGCGCAGCCACGCAAAACACTAGTATATATATATATATATATATAATATATAAAGCTGTATAATATATAAAGCTGAATTACCACTGACTCACTGACTCACTGACTCACTGACTCACTCACTGACATAGTTGTTTGGAGAACTGGGGAGGTTGGGGAGAAAATGTGAGTATGAGGTCTTGTAGGGGGATGTTCAGAGGCAAAGGGAAAAATACGTGATCTCCAGAAGACCAGCTCCTGGTAGTAGACCCCCCAGGGTTCTCGGAAACGGTAAACATTTTTCCTAAAGCGGTTTAACAAAAAGTTCCTCAAAACCTCGGACCTTTTTGGAGACATGAAAAAAAAGAGGCCTCCCATACAAAAAAACATGGCCGCCATACAATTTTGAACCTGTTATAACTCGGAAACGGTTTGACTTTCATGGGGGGTGTTTGACCAAATGTCATAGGGAATCGGGAGATCTTTTTGGAAAAATGTTTTTTTTTTTTTAATTTTAAACTTTTTTTTTTCAAAAATTTCAAAATGGTCCGAGAGGTCTGATTTTTTGCATACGGGGGTTTTCGAGGCCTCTGATTTCATTTTTGAAGTTTTTTTTTTTTTTTTTTAATTTTTGACCATGGTCGCCATACAAGTGATTTTCAGACGGACCGAGCGAGTGCCGTGGTGAGGCCGCCAGGCCGAACCACGGCACTCGCGAGGTCGCAAATCACTCGAGCGAGGCCGCAGGCCGAGCGCGAGTGTTCCTGGCGAGGCCGGAGGCCGAGCAAGAGGCGTGGTGAGGCCGCCAGGCCGAACCACGACCCGAGCAAGTACCGTGGTGAGGCCGATAGGCCGAGCCACGGTACTTGAGAGGTCGCGAGAGTCTCAAGCGAGGCCGCAGGCCGAGCAAATGTCTCAAGGGAGGCCGCAGGCCGACCTTGAGACTCGGAGGCCTAACTTTGGGCGAGGCCGAAGGCCGAGCCAGGGGCGTGGTGAGGCCGCCAGGCCGAACCACGACCCCGAGCAAGTACCGTGGTGAGGCCGTCAGGCCGAGCCACGGTACTTGCGAGCTCGCGAGAGGCCGAGCTTCAACCCAAACTCAACGCGAGGCCGGAGGCCGAGCTGCTCCCTCCCCCTACGGCCGAAACATACTGGATTTCTGTTCATATATTATTTCCACGACGGAATATGGATTTTCTTCAGCGTTTTGACCGCCATGAGGAGATTTGTACCCAGCCCTCTTCCGTGTTCAGTTTCGGTCATGGAAATCAAACATCATCATCATCATCAACCCATTTTCTAATGTATAACCTTTTCTTAGCCATTTTCAACCTGATCCTTCAGTTTTTTTAAAGTTTTTAAAGTCGCAACTAAAAGACTTGCCCCCACCCGACTATAGGAAATCCCCGCGGGCCGCTTGCGGCCCGCGCAGCCACGCAAAACACGAGCTGCTCCCTCCCCCTACGGTCGAAACAAACTGGATTTCTGTTCATATATTATTTCCACGACTGAATATGAAATTTCTTCAGCGTTTTCACTCCCATGAGGAGATTTGTACCCAGCCCTCTTCCATGTTCAGTTTTGGTCATGGAAATCAAACATCATCATCATCATCAACCCTTTTTCTCATGTATAACCTTTTCTTAGCCATTTTCAACCTGATCCTTCAGTTTTTTTTAAGTTTTTAAAGTCGCAACTAAAAGACTTGCCCCCACCCGACTATAGGAAATCCCCGCGGGCCGCTTGCGGCCCGCGCAGCCACGCAAAACACGAGCTGCTCCCTCCCCCTACGGTCGAAACAAACTGGATACCAGCTCTTGTATTGTTTCCACGACTGAATACGGATTTTCTTCAGCGTTTTGACCGCCATGAGGAGATTTGTACCCAGCCCTCTTCCATGTTCAGTTTCGGTCATGGAAATCAAACATCATCATCATCATAAACCCATTTTCTAATGTATTTCACTTTCTTAGCCATTTTCAACCTGATCCTTCAGTTTTTTTAAAGTTTTTAAAAGTCGAATATAAAGACTTGCCCCCACCCGACTATAGGAAATCCCCGCGGGCCGCTTGCGGCCCGCGCAGTCACGCAAAACACGAGCTGCTCCCTCCCCCTACGGTCGAAACAAACTGGATACCAGCTCTTGTATTGTTTCCACGACTGAATACGGATTTTCTTCAGCGTTTTGACCGCCATGAGGAGATTTGTACCCAGCCCTCTTCCATGTTCAGTTTCGGTCATGGAAATCAAACATCATCATCATCATAAACCCATTTTCTAATGTATTTCACTTTCTTAGCCATTTTCAACCTGATCCTTCAGTTTTTTTAAAGTTTTTAAAAGTCGAATATAAAGACTTGCCCCCACCCGACTATAGGAAATCCCCGCGGGCCGCTTGCGGCCCGCGCAGTCACGCAAAACACGAGCTGCTCCCTCCCCCTACGGTCGAAACAAACTGGATACCAGCTCTTGTATTGTTTCCACGACTGAATACGGATTTTCTTCAGCGTTTTGACCGCCATGAGGAGATTTGTACCCAGCCCTCTTCCATGTTCAGTTTCGGTCATGGAAATCAAACATCATCATCATCATAAACCCATTTTCTAATGTATTTCACTTTCTTAGCCATTTTCAACCTGATCCTTCAGTTTTTTTAAAGTTTTTAAAAGTCGAATATAAAGACTTGCCCCCACCCGACTATAGGAAATCCCCGCGGGCCGCTTGCGGCCCGCGCAGCCACGCAAAACACGAGCTGCTCCCTCCCCCTACGGTCGAAACAAACTGGATACCAGCTCTTGTATTGTTTCCACGACTGAATACGGATTTTCTTCAGCGTTTTGACCGCCATGAGGAGATTTGTACCCAGCCCTCTTCCATGTTCAGTTTCGGTCATGGAAATCAAACATCATCATCATCATAAACCCATTTTCTAATGTATTTCACTTTCTTAGCCATTTTCAACCTGATCCTTCAGTTTTTTTAAAGTTTTTAAAAGTCGAATATAAAGACTTGCCCCCACCCGACTATAGGAAATCCCCGCGGGCCGCTTGCGGCCCGCGCAGTCACGCAAAACACGAGCTGCTCCCTCCCCCTACGGTCGAAACAAACTGGATACCAGCTCTTGTATTGTTTCCACGACTGAATACGGATTTTCTTCAGCGTTTTGACCGCCATGAGGAGATTTGTACCCAGCCCTCTTCCATGTTCAGTTTCGGTCATGGAAATCAAACATCATCATCATCATCATAAACCCATTTTCTAATGTATTTCACTTTCTTAGCCATTTTCAACCTGATCCTTCAGTTTTTTTAAAGTTTTTAAAAGTCGAATATAAAGACTTGCCCCCACCCGACTATAGGAAATCCCCGCGGGCCGCTTGCGGCCCGCGCAGTCACGCAAAACACGAGCTGCTCCCTCCCCCTACGGTCGAAACAAACTGGATACCAGCTCTTGTATTGTTTCCACGACTGAATACGGATTTTCTTCAGCGTTTTGACCGCCATGAGGAGATTTGTACCCAGCCCTCTTCCATGTTCAGTTTCGGTCATGGAAATCAAACATCATCATCATCATCATAAACCCATTTTCTAATGTATTTCACTTTCTTAGCCATTTTCAACCTGATCCTTCAGTTTTTTTAAAGTTTTTAAAAGTCGAATATAAAGACTTGCCCCCACCCGACTATAGGAAATCCCCGCGGGCCGCTTGCGGCCCGCGCAGTCACGCAAAACACGAGCTGCTCCCTCCCCCTACGGTCGAAACAAACTGGATACCAGCTCTTGTATTGTTTCCACGACTGAATACGGATTTTCTTCAGCGTTTTGACCGCCATGAGGAGATTTGTACCCAGCCCTCTTCCATGTTCAGTTTCGGTCATGGAAATCAAACATCATCATCATCATAAACCCATTTTCTAATGTATTTCACTTTCTTAGCCATTTTCAACCTGATCCTTCAGTTTTTTTAAAGTTTTTAAAAGTCGAATATAAAGACTTGCCCCCACCCGACTATAGGAAATCCCCGCGGGCCGCTTGCGGCCCGCGCAGCCACGCAAAACACGAGCTGCTCCCTCCCCCTACGGTCGAAACAAACTGGATACCAGCTCTTGTATTGTTTCCACGACTGAATACGGATTTTCTTCAGCGTTTTGACCGCCATGAGGAGATTTGTACCCAGCCCTCTTCCATGTTCAGTTTCGGTCATGGAAATCAAACATCATCATCATCATAAACCCATTTTCTAATGTATTTCACTTTCTTAGCCATTTTCAACCTGATCCTTCAGTTTTTTTAAAGTTTTTAAAAGTCGAATATAAAGACTTGCCCCCACCCGACTATAGGAAATCCCCGCGGGCCGCTTGCGGCCCGCGCAGCCACGCAAAACACGAGCTGCTCCCTCCCCCTACGGTCGAAACAAACTGGATACCAGCTCTTGTATTGTTTCCACGACTGAATACGGATTTTCTTCAGCGTTTTGACCGCCATGAGGAGATTTGTACCCAGGACCACCTCCATGTTCAGTTTCGGTCATGGAAATCAAACATCATCATCATCATCAACCCATTTTCTAATGTATTTCACTTTCTTAGCCATTTTCAACCTGATCCTTCAGTTTTTTTTAAGTTTTTAAAAGTCGAATATAAAGACTTGCCCCCACCCGACTATAGGAAATCCCCGCGGGCCGCTTGCGGCCTGCGCAGCCACGCAAAACACTAGATGCTCCCTCCCACTACGGTCGAAACATACTGGATTTCTGTTCATATATTATTTCCACGACTGAATATGGATTTTCTTCAGCGTTTTGACCGCTATGAGAAGATTGTACCCTGGACCACCTCCATGTTCAGTTTAGGTCATGGAAATCAAACATCATCATCATCATCAACGCATTTTCTAATATATTTCACTTTCTTAGCCATTTTCAACCTTATCCTTCAGTTTTTTTTTAAGTTTTTAAAAGTCGAATATAAAGACTTGCCCCCACCCGACTAAAGGAAATCCCCGCGGGCTGCTTGCAGTCCGCGCACCCACGCAAAACACGAGCTGCACGTACTCCCTGCGGTCGAAAACATACTGAATTTCATCAGCTCTTATATTGTTTGATGACGGGTTTCAGGTAGTACTTCCATGTTGATTATCGGTTATGGATATGATGACTTAGGGTGGTCTTAGATTTCCTACTTCCTAAGGTGGTCCTTGCTGGTCTAAGACGGTTTTAGGTATCCTATGCGGCCTGAAGTAGCCTAAGACGATCTTAGGTGGCCTAAGTTGGTGTTAGATAACCTTAGGCGATGTTAGGTGGCTTAAGGCTGCTTTAGGTGGCTTAAGGCTGCTTTAGGTGGCCTAAGGCTGCTTTAGGTGGCCTAAGGCTGCTTTAGGTGGCCAGTTTTAGATAGCCTTAGGCTGTCTTAGGTGACTTAAGGTGGTTTTAAATGGCTTAAGGAGGTCTTAGGTGACTTCTTTAGGAGGTCTTAGGTGACTTAAGGAGGTCTTAGGTGACTTAAGGCGGTTTTAGATTTCCTACTTCCTAAGGTGGTCTAAGACAGTTTTAGGTCTGAAGTGGCCTAAGACGATCTTAGGTGGCCTGAAGCGGCCTCAAGTGGCCTAAGGAGGTCCTAAATTTCCTTTCAGATTTCAGAAGGTTTTACGCGGCCTAAGGCGGTCTTAGATGGCTTAAGGCGTTTTTAGGTGACCTAAGGCTGCCTTATGCAGTTTTAGACGGTCTGAGGCTGTCTTAGGTGGTCTAAGGTAGTTTAAGATGGCCAAAGATAATTTTAAGTGGTCTAAGGCGGTCTTCGGTGGCCTAAGGCGGTCTTCGGTAGACTGAAGTTATTTACAACGGCTAACACGGTCATAGGAGGTTTAAAATGGTCATAGATGGCCGAAAGTGATCTATAGCAGCTTAAAACAGTTTTAGAAAAGCCCCAATAGTTCGAGTGCTTCAATAGCTATTTTAGACGACGTAAACACTCTGCTTTCATTTCAAATATGAGGAAAGTAAATAAAAACCTGATTAGTTAAACAAAAAATATTTTATTGAAACATAAATACTTAACCAACATTAGTAAATTTTATAAATAGTAATACAAAATTTTAAATCCTATACTGTACAATAGTTTATTAAATTGTACTTTATTATACAGAAGGAATAAGGACAAACCAACTGAATTTCAAGAGACCTGTTAAATATAAAAAATTGTACTCCCGGGGAAGTTGGAGAGGCGAGTACCCGACCCGGTACAAGGTGACCGGGTGGCGTCTCGAGCCCCTCAAAGCGGACACTGGTGTCCTGTGGTTATCTTCAGGATGAACCGGAGTGTGTCCACCCGCGTACTGACGGGGGCGTATGCTAATCACGGCCCTTCTCCGGCGAGAGGCACTCGAGCCAGAAGAGAAAGGGACAGCGATAGCGGAGCAACTGCTCTAGGCACACCTGAGCGCGGTAGTCGGCGTCTCGACGGCGGCGTCCGTTTAGAAGGGCTCGGCCGGAGGCGCCGGACATTGACGGGGACGCCGCTTCACTCGCTGCGCCATGAAAATCGACGGCGACGGGCGGGCGCCGCGGTCCGATACTACGCCTCCACCAGATGGTCGGGCGCGCAGGCTATACCGCAAAGGACAGCCGCAGGCGGGTGGCGGGCGGGCGGGTCGTCCTTCAGTGTAATGGCCCGGGGAGATACTCGATCCGGGCAGTAAGTCGTATGTCCGGTGTAACGGCCGACGCGACGTGTCGCGGTCGGTACGTGGGCAGATGGTAGGTCCGGTGAGGGATGGGAGCGACTTGACACATCAAGTCACTCCGGTGATAAGGCTGGATGGCTACCGGTAGGGGTGTCCGCCGCTAACCGCGTGTCGGCTGGGCGGGTGAGACACCACACTGCTGTGCAGAGGTTGTCGAATTTTCCCATATAGAACCGTGGAGAACAACTCCCCAGGGGTGGATTCGTGCAGGCCCTAGCTAGGCGTAGTCGTGCAGCGGAGCGCGATGCGTGTAGTAAGGCCGTGCGAGCAGCCGACCGCATAGGCCGCGGGCGGGCGCTCAGCAACGGCGGGCAGTATATGTAGTCGGGGAGGGAAGCGAGGGCGGACCATTGCGTCTTTCTTCGTTCCGAGCTGGTCGATTCCGTTGTCAGCGGGATAGAGAACCTCGCAATCGAGCATGCCCTTCGCTGACTCCGTACTCGTCGCTCGCCCTCTGGCGGCGGAGGACGGAATCTCAGGACTTGCTCCGAAAATGCGCAGTGCGCCAAGTCTGAGATAGGCTTCCCACTAGATGGACAGACGACATCGTGACGTTCAGCAGTGGGCATCTGGAGATTGATTTGATTTTTCCTGTAATAAAAAAAGTTGTTATGAATTAAAAAAAGGAAAAGTAACCAAACCACAGGCGTTTTGTGTTTGTGCCGGCTATCGTTTGTTTTCCTTGCAGTCGAGAGCGATTTCCGTACTTCTGTTTGTGTAATAAGCGTTTGACTACTACCATGGCGTCTTCGAAGCTCCGTGCCTCATTAGGACTAATAATTGTTCCGCCAGTTTAGACGATTAATTTGAATATATGGAAAAGTCAGGTTAAAAAATCAAAACTCTGAGAGGGGGGTGTTCCGCAAGTTTTCCTTCAAGGGGGGTGTTCTGCCCCCCTACCCCTCGCCCTTCTAAAATCGATTGGAGTTAATCTAAAGTCCTACCCAAGATACTTCTGGACAAGAGCAAAAAACAAGTAAATATATTAATTGACCATAGAAAATGGTTATTCACCACAGTTAACGATATGTTTCCGGAGCACCTGATATATTTCTTTCATAGTAAAAGTTTCATATAATTACTACTTACCTTTTTCGTCTTAATACATTTTTTCTGTATAACATCATGTGTTCGAGTTTTTATAAAGATCCAAACTCTCAGGAAGATGTGACGGTGCCATAGTATCGATACAAGTCGCGTCCCATACAAGGGGCCGCGACAAGCAGGAACATATATTTTATGTTTCAGAATTAATATATTTCAATTATTATCAAAAAATCATTATTATCAATCAATTTTAATGCATGTAAACAAAGTGCTGTCAAACTGGCTATGAAGTCAACTTACTTTTTATTTTTCGCCCATATTTGAGCAGCTTAAAGCCATTAAACCCATGTCGTTTTGTTTCTGCATAACCTTCATTTCTTCCAGTTTTCATAAAGATCCAAACTATGTGAACACAGATTATGTGAAAAACAATTTGCAAATAGACACCTTTTCAAGTAGACATAGAACGTCTTAACAGGAACATTTTTTTTAAGGCCTATAACATACTACCGGGCAAGTGCCTTTATTAACTAAACAAAATACTAGCTAAAACTAATACTAAATAAACAGTAAGACTGTCCATAGACCGTTGAAGGTCTAAAGACAATCCAAATGCTCAAGCCCACTATCAGTTGGCAGCGTACCCAGCATGCTGGCGGCATTACCACGTTGAATGGCAATGCTTATACGTTGAGCCAGATACACGCCAGCATTTTGGTCACGCGTCGCGTTAACCAGACGCTCTGAAAGATTTTTGAAAATGAGGTGAGCTCCCGGTCCCCAAGGGCCCAATGTCTCGACACCAAACGCCTCAAATATGTAACCACTGTTGAGCTTAGCATATTTTTGCGCCGCTTGTGCTGCTCTGCTGAATTGGCAGCTGCACCAGCCCTACCCTGTGTCTCAGGAAGATGTGACGGTGCCATAGTATCGACACAAGTCGCGTCCCATACAAGGGGCCGCGACAAACAGGAACATACATTTTATGTTTCAGAATTAATATATTTTAATAAGTCAGTATTTATTTAAATGTAGACATTAGAATGACAATTTAAGATATAAGGTTATTGCAATTGTGTTTAAAATGTCTTAATTGTTTGCGTATTCGCCCTGGGTACGGCTTCATAATGTAATATATGGTTTTTACAATCAATCACTTCAAATAAAAAATAATATTTAATGCAAAGGATATAAAAACCAAAATAAACTCTTAGTTACCTATTTTAATTATTTTTGAACACAAATACAATGACATGGCAATCAAACTAATTGACCGAAGGACTTCGCATCCATGGTCATGAAAAAATTTACAACAACAACAACTCAATAATCAATTATCTGTACAGAAGCAGAGACAAAGGAAGGCCGGTAGGTTGGCAAGCTTGACAGGCAAATAGGGATACGGCGCACCGAAACGGTCGTTTGAATTCGGCGGCAAGGCCCGTGATTGGCCCATTTCAAAATTCAATTTCAAAGATAATAACTCATTTTTTCTACTACGGATTCCTACTATATATATTTCTACTACGAATTGATGAACAAAAATTACATTCCAATAAGAATATTAAAATTAATTATCAAAATGAGCTCAAACACTGTCTGTCTCACAGATATACAGTAGATCTGTGGTCTGTCTATTATCGACAAATGTCAATTTGACAAATATCAGATCAATGGAATACCAAAGAAAAGCTTGTAAAAAAACCAAAATGAAACATTTCTTACGAAGTTTTTTTTTTAACAAGTGATTGCAATTTTTATAGAAAATTTACTAAATATCAATCATTTCTTACAGTTGTAGTTAGTTTTTTATAATCATTACAATATTTCACTGTCACTAAATTAATTCTATTTAAAAGATGTTTTTGCTAAAATGGTAACCCTTTCATAGGAAACAAAATGACTGATTTGCAAGTTCATTCAAGAATCATTAAAAAAATATATAAATATTATTGCATCTATCACATAAAGATGAAACTATATTTGTTTATTTATATTTTAATAGTAATTTTTAAAGATTTTTTACAAATATTATGATTTCAAACACAACTAAAATATTACAAATATATACCAAATAAAAGTAACATTATGTTTTTTACATAATGACAACATAAAAAAAAAATAGCTTTCTACATTTGGTTTGGGCGTTCAAATCCAATTGACATAACCTAATTTTTTCTGTTACAGGTCAGTGAAATGTGTGAAAAGTGATTAATTATTGTAATTAAATAGATTTATATCTGTTTTTTGTTGCAGAATTATTGGATTCTTACAAGAAACAACTGAAAGTGAGTTATTATAACATGTTTACTTTAAATTCTGTGGCAATTGCATTTTGATATGACGCTAATATGGCGGTTCAAAAGATATTGTTTTTTTACAAATTTACTTGTGATCTGGCCTTACCGTA
This sequence comes from Agriopis leucophaearia, assembly GCA_949125355.1. Classification (NCBI taxonomy): domain Eukaryota; kingdom Metazoa; phylum Arthropoda; class Insecta; order Lepidoptera; family Geometridae; genus Agriopis; species Agriopis leucophaearia. Next base: position 8,837,742 of record OX421276.1, on the reverse strand, counting down.
GCTCGAAAAGTTGACCCGCATAGGTGTTATTTGTCTAAACGATACCATGAACTAACGGTAAGCGGTAGTTATTTGATAGCCGCTAAGCTTTGCAATTTTCATGGACACACGCATAGTAAAATGGATTTTCGTTCATTCAAGTTAGACGCTTTTAAACAATTTAGCTTAAATGAGTTAATTTTACTAAAAGTTGGCCGACTACTCTAACCGACTTCAAAGAAGGAGCAGGTTCTCAATTCGACTGTCTGTTTTTAGGGTTCCATACCCAAAGGGTAAAAACGGAATTTTGTTACTGAGCCTATGCTGTATGTCTATCTGTCTTCATTGTAAATAAATATATCTGGGACATTATTGCACACATGGTCATCTAATCTCAAACTAAGCAAAGCTTGTAGTATGGCTGTCAGAGACTGAGATATATATATATATATATATATACATCACATTACACATCACATTATCAGCCAATTAACGTGCACTGTTGGACAAAACCTCCCTCATAGAGAGAGGTGTTGCCATAATCCCCACGCTTGGCAGGTGGCTTGGGGATCGCAGTACGTTCACCGTGTACTATTAGGACGCTGCTGCCCATCCTCCGGTGGTTCTGGTCACAGTTTTAGAACATACCCGAGTTTCAAAAATGCTATCGTCAATTATTATAATTTAGTCTTATAGGTATACGGTTAATACTGTTAATGTTAATACTGTTTATTAATGTTACAGAATGGCGAAAAGACCATCAGAAGAATTTCTCGAAGCTTCAACAAGCAAGCAACCACGTACGGCTTCACCTGTGTGTGTGATTTCAGGTAAGTCATAAATTTTACCAAATTAGATATACAGTCAAAAACTGTTATAACGACATCGAAGGAACTGTTCATATTTAATCGTAAAAACCGATAGATTATTATAACCGGCATGTTGTTCTAAACGATGTCGCAGTAAAAGGTTTTGTTAATTTCTAACTTAATTGGACCCCTTTTAAAAGTGTTCTTATAATATAACGTAGCGGATGCAAACGCATCAGACTTGAATCAGTTTAATGTAGAACTCCTACGCCTTACGATTAATTCTCTTTTTAACCGACTTCCAAATAGAAGAAGATTGTCAATTTATGTTCATTGACCCCAAACTAAGCAAAGCTTGTAATATGGCTGCCAGAGACTGATATACATACATGTATATTTTTAAATACATACTTAAATAGATATTAACACCCAGACATAGAACAAACATAAATGATAAATAGTTGGGAATCGAACCCACGCCCCCAAGCGTATAAAGTAGGTTCACTATCTACTGAGCCACCGGGGCAGTCGGGTGACCCAGCACTTTTTAACCGACTTTAAAAATAGAGGAGTTTTTTAATTCTGTTGTATTTTTTGTATTTATTATCTCAAAATTTGATCATTCAATTTGGTTTTTAGGGTTCTGTACCCAAAGGATAAAACGGGACCCTATTACTAAGGCTCTGCTGTCCGTCTGTCACCAGGCTGTATCACATGAACCGTGATAGTTAGACAGTTAATTTTTTTGCAGATGATGTATTTATGTTGCCGCTTTAACAACAATAACAATTAAATAGAATAAAATAAATATTTAAGGGGGCTCCCATACAACAAACGTGATTTTTTTGCTCGATATCGATAACGCCAACAGCTGTGGATACTTGAAATATACACAGAATATTTAGTTATATCTTCATTTAAAAAAAAAAAAAAAAAAAAAATATTTAAAGGGGGCTTCCATCCAAGAAATGTGTTTTTTTGCCATTTTTATAGATAATTGTATGGAATTCTTCATGCGTGAGTCCGACTCGCACTTGGCCGGTTATTTTTTATTTGAAAGCTGATGTTTCTCGTGTGGTCTTTTATTTTGATACAGTACTGACATAAATAAAAATAAATAAATAAATATCTGGGACATTATTCACACATGGTCATCTGACCCCAAACTAAGCAAAGCTTGTAATATGGCTGCCAGAGACTGATATTTTTAAATACATACTTAAATAGATATTAACACCCAGACATAGAACAAACACAAATGTTCATCACACAAATGTTTATCCTAGATGGGAATCGAACCCACACCCCCAAATGAAAAATGTAAGTTCACTACCAACTGAGCCACCGGGCAGTCAGATGATTTTGCCACTTTTTTTTAATCGACTTTAAAAATAGAGGGGGTTTTTAATTCGGTTGTATTTTTATATATTTATTATCTCAAAATTTCATCATATATGAACCACTTTAAATAATACTTTTTTGATTAATATACTTCCAGATTATATTAAAGTCGGTATAGTAGTTTCGTTTTTAAGGTTCTGTACCCAAAGGGTAAAAGGGGACCCTATTACTAAGGCTCTGCTGTCCGTCTGTCACCAAGCTGTATCTCATGAACCATGATAGTTGAAATTTTTGCAGATGATGTATTTATGTTGCCGTTTTAACAACAAATACAAAAAAAAATAGAATAAAATAAATATTTAAAAGGGGCTTCCATAAAACAAATGTGTTTTTTTTGCCTTTTTTATAGATAATGGTACGGAACTTTTCATGCGCACTTGGCCGGTTATTTTTTATTTGAAAGCTGGTGTTTCTCGTGTTATCTTTTATTTTGATACAGTACTGACATAAATAAAAATAAATAAATAAATATCTGGGGCATTATTGCACACATGATCATCTGACCGCAAACTAAGCAAAGCTTGTAATATGGCTGTCAGAGACTGATATACATACATATATATATATTTTTAAATACATATTTTAATAGATATTAACACTCAGACATAGAACTTTTTTTTCCGACCAATTTGAACCGTTTTGAAAAATTATTTTTTAGTTTGAAAGGGTATACTCTCGTGGTGGTCCAATTATTATCAAGTCAGGATCTGATGATGATCAGGAACTAATAAGTGATAAAATCTTAAAAGTCAATATTTAACCCACTTCCCGATTTCCGATGAAGCTGAAATATTCCATACTTAGTAAGTTTAGTAACAATGCAATAATCTGGTACTATTGAAGTGATCTGATGCTGGATTCAGGAGGTGGATAGTGGAACTCCTAAACGGCGAACAGCAAAGACACGAAATTTTATAAATGAATTTAAATATAATATAGCCTGTTCTAAATTCCACAATGACATGGCTGCTACACTCAGGGTTGACTTCCGGCGAGGGAACTCATCAACGGTGAATAGTACAGGCACATTTTTTTTAAATCAAATTCTCTGTAATATATTAATTGCTAAAGCGGCAAAAAAATCCCTGCATTTCTAAACTATTATATATACAAACTTGTAACTATCATACTGATAAGATACTTAAACATCTTATTCAAAACTAGCTTTGCCCTGCGGTTTTACCCGCGTAGAAATTCTCTTAGGAACCACTTACACTCTTCCGGGATGATTAAATTTACCAATGAAAATTATGATTATTAACGTTATTGAACTAATTAAAAGAAGAAGCTTTATAAAATTTCAACAATTATTTTATTTTCTTTGTCATGCCTAAAATAATTAATGATTCTATTAAGAAATGATTATAATAATGTTATAAAATACTTTATTCATTGCAAATATTGGTATAATTATTTACTTATTAATTTGGTTTAACGACATGGTATTTATATTTAACATGTTGCGCCCCGTGGTTTCATTCGCGTAGATTTAGTTCTTATATTATCAACTATCTGCCATTGAAAGTTCCGTCAAAACCGTTTTGGAGTCAATACAAAATATACATAGCGTTTTTTTATATTTAAAATTAGACCATTAATGTTTATATTATTTTTAAATTGTCTAAAGGTATCACACATCAAGGAAATTCAAGGTACGAACAATCGGGGAGACAATGTACAGCCATATCCGCGGTCGCTATTGTTCATTCAATTAATACCGAAGCAGATATTTCAAAGTTTGACATAGATTTAGTGTTAGAGAGTGGTTCGCAACATTATATGAAATCGCGATCGAGAATGCCACAGTTTGTACGCGAATCCACCGGATATTTATGTTGTGATGAATTATCCACTGAAATACAAATCGGGGAAAATAGTTTTGAAATTGTAGTCGACTACATTGTTAATGGACTTTATCCACAACCTGGAAATAAAGACAATGACAACCGTAAACTTGAACTTCAAAACATCTTAAAAGATTTAGTTTTTACCAATGATTGGGTGGACACAACAGACGGTGTTATATTTACCGGCGCAGATTACTCGGTGTCTTTTTGGCGCCATAAATACGACGAGACCACAATAAAATATTACATATTTAATAGTCACGCGGTAGATAAAAAAAATAAATCAGATGATCATGGTGTGGCTAGAATGTTCGAATTCGATTCGATGAGATCTTTAGCGAGCGCGCTTATAAATTTTAACCATCAGGCCAATGCACAACAATACGAGTTAAACAAAATCAGAATAACTAAATTCCCCGTAATTGATCCACCGTTGGAGTCTGCCACATCTGTACATCAGGATACGGATCCTGATCGCGAAAATACAACATCAGATGAAACAAAAAATGATGGTCAGTCGCAAAATAATGATACCGATCGCACCGAGTACAGTGGGAGTTCCGCTTCTAAAAATTTAGATTTGCCCACTGTTAGGACTGGGCTGATGCTAAGTGATAATGCTCTTTCATTAGGTGTCGTTTCAACCCAATCCGACGCTAGCCAAAATAGTGATATTTCCATATCAATTCTTGACGCGTTTAATTCAACGGCAATCAGCTCCACCACTATACTGTCATATGCAGATGTAGTGAAAAAAAATTTGCCAAAATCTATTGCTACCACAAAAAAAACAGTATCCGTGCAACAAAAAACTCGAAAAACGACGAATTTAATACCAATGGTAGTACTAGAAAAGGTAGCTGATTTTAAATTGACACATTTAAAACCTGTAGTTGTACTACAAAGATTAGAATCTCTACAAAATCAATCGAAATCGTCAGCAAAAAGAGGCCGACCCATTAAGAATAAAAGAGGACCCAAAAAATCGACAGAAAATGCACATCTGGACGCGGTTAAAAAATACACTACAAATAAACCTGAAGTAAATCGCGATGCCGTCAAAAAATATACCGCGAATAAACCCGAAGTAAATCGTGATGCCGTCAAAAAATATACCGCGAATAAACCTGAAATACATCGCGATGCCGTCAAAAAATATACCGCGAATAAACCTGAAGTAAATCGTGATGCCGTCAAAAAATATACCGCGAATAAACCTGAAATACATCGCGATGCCGTCAAAAAATATACCGCGAATAAACCTGAAGTAAATCGTGATGCCGTCAAAAAATATACCGCGAATAAACCTGAAATACATCGCGATGCCGTCAAAAAATATACCGCGAATAAACCTGAAGTAAATCGCGCTGCCGTTAAAAAATATACTGAAAATAATCCAGATGTGCACCGGGAAGCCGTACAAAACTATGACAATACTCACCCTGAAATAAATCAACAATCAACTGCGCGTTATAATGAAGTTAGTCGGAATGTTGACGTTCCGTTACGTAGGTCGCGAAACTTGATAGGCGAGAAACGGGATGCCGAATTAGATGCGGTAAAATTATTTTCTTTAAAAAAAACATCACTCAAATCGTCCGACACGTATACTTGTCCAAATTGTAATGCGCGTTTTTTCGATGAGGAAAAAACTAGAAAACAATGGTGCTGTAGCTCCGGAGCTAATAATATTCAAACGTTTGCACCATTGACGGAACATTTTTATGAGCATCCCAGTTTCGAAAAAAGACCGCGCGCGTATAATAATTTGTTTGCCTTCTCGGCGTTGGGTGTTTCGCACGGTTTCCACCAACCGGAGGGTTTATCGTTTATCAAAATTCAAGGTCGAACATATCATCGCGTTTTCGATTTAGCTTATAACAAAACAACAAACAATATAGGTTTATATATAAACGATTCGTCGGAACGAGAAAACTTGGCGCTTAATCAAAATTTAGACATTCAAGTAATCAGGTCCATTACAAATTTTCTCAATAACGTAAATCCATTCATCGAATGTTTCAAACGATTAAGTTTGGAACCTTCCGATGAAGCTTTCTTAATGTTTGAAAGAACTTCTCGTGCTACCCACGGAAACATTTTAGGCGACCAGCCTGTGGGTAGAGAAGTTTCCGCAATTATTAGTACTGATCGCGAACAGTACGTACCCCGATGCATAGCCATTTGGAAAGTGGGTGAACGCAAACCTCATACTGTAGACATTATGGATGCACTGTATGAAAGTTTTCAGTTTCCACTTTTGTATCCGGAAGGCAATGCAGGATGGTTTCCGGGGAAACTCGACAATAATGGGAATAAACTTACTCAGGCCAAGTATGTCAGATGTCTTCTTCTTTCAGAAGATAGGTTTAGTCACATTGGACGCTTATCTGAGGAGTGGTTAGTAGACATGTATTGTAGAATAAGCGAGGAACGTTTGCGCTATATACTCCACATGCAAACAAATCCAAGTATAGAAATTAGAACCGCACCACTCCTGGAACTTTTAAATGACGAGACCATTGCAGGTGAAGGCATTGTACCGGGACGTATCTACTTACCGAATACTTTTACTGGGGGCCCGCGATACATGAAACTTAAATATTTAGATTGTATTGCATTAGTCAATAGATTGGGACCTCCCTCCTATTTTGTCACGTTTACTTGTAATCCCAACTGGCCTGAAATTAAACAATCAACTCCTGAAGGCCAGCGCCCCAATCCACTCATTTGTGCAAGAGTATTCAATTTGCGGCTTCTTGCGTTAATACGAGATTTTCGTTCCAGCGCATGGTTCGGATCGCTCGAATATTTAACATACGTCATTGAATTTCAAAAAAGAGGATTGCCTCACGCCCACATCTGTTTTAGAGTCGAAGGAGGAGGTCCAGTTGAAAATGTAGACATTGACAGAGTATGTCGTGCCGACATACCTGATAATTCAGAAGCCGAAGGCAGGTTACGTAAAGCGGTCCTGAATCATATGATTCATGGACCGTGTGGGCAAGAAAGAGATAACCTGCCGTGCTACGACAAAGAAAAACGAAAATGTAGCAAACGCTTCCCAAAACGTGAAACTGACGTCACATTCTGTGACGACAGAGGTTTTATTCATTTGCGCCGCAATAGTAACAACGAAGGTATAATTAAATTCCGCAATAGAGAAATAAAAGTAAACGATTTGTGGGTCGTTCCATACAATGCCAGTTTATTATTAAAATACGATGCACACATAAACATTGAAGTGTCCTCGCACCGTAGTATTGTAAAGTATCTTTTTAAGTACATGACTAAAGGTCCTGATGAAGCGCGTGTTGCCATTGTTGACGAGCAACCCAATGAAATCGAGGACTACGTGACAAAGCGTTACATAGGGTCAAGCGACGCGGCTTGGCGTGTTTTAGAATTCGACGTAACTGCCCGCGAACCTAACGTTAAACAGTTGACTGTTCATTTGGAAAACCGACAAACCGTTTATTTTAAACCCGGACATGAAACCGATGTAAATCGCGAATCCGATTTATTAACATATTTCAAAAGGCCACAGGGCGTTCAATTCGACACTCTAAAATATGCAGATTTTTATGAAAAATATATCGTTCATGCAAAAAGACCCAACACAAAAACGACAATTTATGAAACAAGTAACGGCAAATTCGTAACAGAGCGTCAAAGGGGTCAAATGGTTGCACGTCTATTTTGGGTCGCGCCCAACAGAGGTGAACAATTTTACCTTAGAATTCTTTTAAATTCATTTCCGTCTCGCGGTTATACGGATCTTTTGAGTCTCGGTGGCCCTGATTGCACCACTTTCCAAGATGCTGCCAAAGCTGTAGGACTCGCGGACGACGAAGTCGAGTACGAAAGAGCTATGCAGGAAGCATCTACGTTTTTTACTGGCCACCGCCTGCGTAGGTTTTTCGTACTGTTGGCTGTTAACGGTGCCCCAGCACCGTCGCTGTGGGACACATTTAAAAACCAACTTTGCGAAGACATTTTGCACAGGATGCCAGACGAATACGAAAGCGCGTACAATTTGTGCCTCACACAAATAAATAGATTTTTACAAAGACACGGATCATCACTCGCATTACTAGGACTTCCGGAAGTCTTTGATGATTCCACTGAATTAGGCAGGGAACGCGTCGAATATAATATAGACCAACAAATATCTGTTGTCGATGAATGGTTACCCAGGCTTTCATCGGAACAGCGTTCTGTATTCGAATATATCGATAACCTTTGCTCAAATCAAGAATTTCGGGAAAATAATTCGTGTGCCATTTTTATAGACGGTCCTGCGGGCACAGGCAAAACGACCTTATTAAATACAATAACTGCCCACGTTAGAGGTAATTTAAAATCGGTAGTCATTTGTACAGCCTCATCAGCCATCGCCGCTCAAAATCTTGAGAATGCTTTTACCGCACATTCCATGTTTAAATTTCCATTAGAATTTGTTGATGATACGGGTTATTGGAATATTACAAATAAAACACAACGCGCTGAATTAATATTCAACGCGTCTGTGATAATTTACGACGAAGCGCCCATGGCCCATAAATATCTAATACACATGTTAGATAGGTCATTGCGCGATTTAATGCAGTCAAATAAAATTTTTGGAGGTAAAATTATTATATTTGCGGGTGATTTTCGTCAAATTCCTCCAGTTGTCGTTAATGCCAGATCAGATTCAGATATTTTAAATAGTTCTCTGAAGAAATCCCCGCTTTGGCAAAATTTAAAAAAATTCACATTGATAACGTCTCAGAGATGCAGAGACGATCCAGAATATGCAGAGTTTTTGTTAAAGTTAGGGTCTAACGAATTGCCATGTTTTCCTCTGCAAGTGGGTAAAAGTATTCAAAAGATAGTTTCTTTAGATTTAATAGAACATGTGACCGAATTGAATGATTTAATCGACTTTGTGTTCTCACAAGCTGTAATTGATGAACCGGACGTTTGCTCACTCAGAGCTATTTTATGTACCCGAAATGACGCTGTTAGAGATATAAATTCAATTGTTTTAGATCGCGTCTCAGGAGAAATGCTCCACTTTTATTCCATTGACAAAATAGCAAACGATGATGCTGATGAGTTGTACCTAGGACCCGACGCGTTAAATAGACTTCAACCGCAAGGAGTCCCAGAATTCGATTTAAAATTAAAAATTGGTTGCGTTTGTATGATTACGAGAAATCTAAGTTTTGCGGACGGCTTAGTAAACGGAACTAAAGTAATCATAGAAGCAACTTCGCCGCGATTAATAACTGTGCGCAAAAGAGGATGTTTCGAAAACATTCCTTATCTAATTCCGCGAATTTTATTTAAAGCGCCAATAGATCGAAATAGTCCGTATGAAATGTGTCGTCGCCAGTTTCCCCTTCAGGTGTGCTATGCGATGACCATTCACAAAAGTCAGGGACAAACTATAAGTCGCGTGGGGGTAGATTTACGGTCGGACGTATTTAGTCACGGTCAGTTGTACGTGGCATTAGGCCGCGTACAAGATAAAGAATCGATTAAAGTATTAGTTCATGAAAATCGCGTAATAAATGGCATACCCTGTGCAAACAATAAAATCATACCAGATTTAATCATGTAAATAAATGGTTCTTCTTGGAAAGTTGTAAAATTGTTGACCTCTGTGTCATTTTAGTGGATAATTTATGTAAATAAAATCAATTAGAATAATGAAATCATGGTTGTACAGTGTCTACCCTTTTGCTTTTTTATTTTTTACATATTACATGCACAACATTTACATTGTGTGTATATATTACTATTTCATTTATGTAATACTTTAGTACTTATTTCATAAGAATGATTGTAGATTATGAAACATGAATAGAAAATGTTATTATTCATATTTATTGAATTGTAATACCTTATAATTGGTATGTATACATATGCAAAAAGTTGACAGACTTTCTGTAAGCTTGCTATTGGAGTAAAGGTAAGCTTTTAAAGTTCGGTAAAGAAAAAAGTAATCGTCGGTTTAGCATCCAGACAAACAAACACTAGGCGAACCTTGTGGGAAATGGTTTGTCAATGACTTGATGAATGTTTGTAGCTTTGCTTGCTTCGATTTGATGGTATGCGAGGCAAGGTGATCGATTTAAGGTAATGGGTGTCTATGGCTGTTGTTAAGGTGGGAAATTGTTTAGCAGTCGATGTGCATGTCGATGAGGTTGTTTTGAGGTATGGTTGGAACAAAATGTATAGGATGAAAGCGTAGTGTGACTTGGCTAATGAGTCTTGTAAGACGGAGGTAGAGATGGAAGTGACACTGAGGTGAAATCGTAGGACCGATTGACGCAACAGAGGAGATTCAATGCACGAGTTCACACGTTACTGACTGACCAGATTGCCATGAGAGATGTTAAGGAGTGTATGAAAGAGAGAGAATGTGTGAGTGTGAATGTGTATAAGAATGCAAGAAGGAATGAAAGATTTAAATGGGGGCGCGTATAAGTGTGCGTGTGTGTGTGTGTGTGTGTATGTAAAAGTGTAACAGAGAGAGATAGAGATGTGTATAAATGTGAGATTAAAATATAAGAGACGACAATAAGACAGGCATGAATGTATTTATGAAACAAAAGAGAGTGGACGAGTGAAATATTACCATATGCGTGTTTCAAATCGCTCTTGGCCAGTTATTTCCTAAGTGTCTATCATCAAATCAGCTCGATTACCAAACGTTACATGGTCATCGAATTTTCATATGTCAAATTTCAGTAATAATCCAGTTTATTTTCTTTGCAAAAAAGAAATTATAACAAAAATGTATTCTATTACTATAAAACAGGATTCGTTATATAAATATATTTTTTGACCAATTATATTCAACAGAATCTGCAAATTGTGCGTGAGAGTTGAATTGCTACTTTATTGCTTCATAGATAATCCTTATTTATTTAATCTTCTTTGCGGAGTGAACTTTCTGTATGTATTATATATCGTAATTAAAATTACAACTTTTTAAAGTTTTGAATCTTTATTTTATTGTTCAAAAAAATTCTTAAAATAACATAGTACAGTATTTGTTTCTCAAAGTGTAATAAAATACTGCCACATTTATCATTCACTATTATGTCACCATCAGATTATGATATACCATAATTTATAATGTGATAATAACAGTTGAAGTAAAATTAAATATATTCAATATTTATGAATACAAACAATATGTTGTTAACTTGTTAATACGTAATAATACAAATATTTTTTACAACTTTCATAATAAACCTAAATTTAATGGAATCATAGCTTCACTGGTTTTTATTATTATTTGTTACTTATTCACAGCGATCGTTTTCAAATATACATTTACTCATTGAAGACAGATTATTATAAATTTAAAAAAAGTATTCAAGAAAAGCCACAATGTATAATGTATCGCAGTTTAGTTAGTTACCTTAAGTTATATAATTAATTTAAATATTTAACCGACACGTCAACTTGGCTGACGGAATTTCTTTCTCGCCCATTGGTTTGACGGCGGTTCGTTGAGAAGCCAAATTGACTGTGTTGTCTGTTACGACTATTACTTTCGTAACGATTAACTGAATCTATTCTTTGGAATATTCGTTACTAAAAATGTAATCGAAAATAATAATAAATTTAACTTGAGCATTTGAATTGCCTTCAGATCTTCAACAGTCTATGCAGATCTGATTTTATAATGTTGGCAAAACTAAACAATTTAGTTCATAAAGACTTTGCTGCTTTAAAAAAAATCGAAAATTGTATTACTGCTTCACGCACTGTTCCCTAATTCAGGGAAAACTACATGATTGTAGCACCGGCTTATAGCTAATTCGTGCCTAAGAACTGTTGGACCCTAAAAGCTCCATTTCTTATGAAGAGATGTAATACTTTTTTTGAAACGGCTCCGTTTCCATAACTACACACAGTGTTTTAATTATGGAATTAAAGCCCTGCTGCTGTCGCTGCTCTGCTTTGGTCATACTGTATCTTTCAGCCTGTTAAAATAGGTTGTTGAAGATATTAAATGATGATTTCCGAAAGAAAGAATTTAATGATGAGTTCCGAAAGAAAGAAGTTAATTGTATGAATTTAGTGATACAAGAAATATTATTATTTTAAATTAAATTTAAAACTGACAGATTAAATGATGAAAACTGACTTAATGGAGATTATATTCAAAAAAAAAAAAAAAAAAAAAAAAAAAAAAATGAAAAAAGAAACAAATAAAAAAGAAACCAAAAAAAACAACAAAAAAAAAACTGAAAAAAATACAAAAAAAAATGAAAAAAAAATACAAAAAAAAAATATAATCTCAACTGTCACAAGAATTACTCCTGAATTCTCTTCCTCCTGAATGAACAAAGTAATGTTTTTTTTAAATTTAATTGTATTTTTAGGCTCTCTAAAAGCAGAATTGTTTGTTGAACATGTTGAGTTTACCTATTTTTTGGAATTATTGAAATTTATTGGAATGTTACATAGGTCTCTATAGCACATAAGTTATATACGAATGATGTATTGTATCATTCTGTTAGTGAACAAACAAAAAAAAAAACATTTTTTACTTTGTGAAGAATAATCTGAATTTGTGAATGAGTTTTTATTCAAATTATTGTCGCCTAATTGAATAAAAATATATTTGCACTTGATCACAATGAATACATTAATTAATAAAAAAAAACAATATTAAAATATATATTAAATCTTGTACTATTACATAACAAAACAACACAAAGAAAAATGCATGTTAATAATTATCATCATGCGTTTTTTTTGTATTATAAATATTAACTATAATAATACATTATCTTAGACATTGCAAGTACATTTTATGACTTAAATCTGATGTTGAGATCCCAAAGAAATAGAGGGCAACACTCTAATTTTATAAGCATTTAAAATAACATTTTTTTATTATTTATTCATATATTTTTGAAGTGCAGTTTTAACGTCATTATTTGATTGATTCACTTGTTTTTTGTCTTGATTTTTATGTATCAATTGGACCCGGGTATGTTCTAAAACTGCGATCAGAACCACCAGGGGATGGGCAGCAGCATTCTCCCACTTAAATGATGAAACAATTTGCAATCCCCAAGTTGCCTGCCAAGCGTGGGGATTATGGCATACACATAGAAAGTTTACTCCGCAAATAAATATGACCTCTTTTTGACGCAGTGTACTCCATATGCGCAATCCTGTTTTATAATGACCTTCTTTCGACACAGTATATCCTATGAGCGTAACCCTATTTAATAATGACCTCTTTACAGCACAGTGTAACCCTTAAATTAATTAATTTAAATTGTTTATTTCAAATTTATTTACTGTGTGTTGTAGTTGTGTATGTATGTGACGAATGCTTGTGATAACTCCTACCTATATCTCTCATGACACTTCGCTCGGTCAGCTACGTGTGAACTCGTGCATTGAATTATCCTCTGTTGCGCCAATCGATCCTACGATTTCATCCCAGTGTCACTTCCATCTCTACCTCCTTCTCACCCGACTCATCAGTCATGTTACATTACGCTTTTATTCCCATACATTGGGTTCTACCATCCTCGGATGACCTCATCGACGTGTAAATATCGACTGTTAAACAACTTCCTACCTGTTACTTCAGTCATCGCCACCTATACCCTACATCGATCATCATCTCGGATGCCATCCAATCAAACAAGCATCGTTCTTGCATTCAATCATCTCATTGAAAACCATTCACCTACAATTTGCTTACTGTTTGTCTCGCTGAATGTCTAATCCAGACTTAATTACTTATTTGCATTACTTACTTTATAAGTCGAACTTTACATCCATATAACAATCTTACAGCATGTCTCACTTCTTTTTGTATATGTATATATTTTCAGTTTCTGGTATTGTACTTCCTTTGAATATGAATAGTTTCCATTTTTTTATTGATGTTTCATATGACCACTCATTTGGAAGAAATATTTACTAATTTCTACATGGTGATTGATACTATAGCGCATTACATTACATACATTTTTATACTATCACATTAGCTGCGATCAGTGGTTTCACTGACAAACACCAAACACACTTTCGCATTTATAATATTAGTGTCATATTGCATGCATAATCATTGTAAGTATATAATATTTTAGGTATACAATTTACAACATTAAATTAAACTTTACAAAAAATACACATTTACAATCATTACATACGACAGTCATGTTTGTTTTATTGTATTTTTTATGTAATATATATTTAAGTAGTTAGCGTGGATTAGGCCTACTGGGGAAACCACGTTAAAAAAAACGCATCTAATGCCGAACCTCATGATTATTTTCTAATTGATATAATTAATAACTTGATATTCTAATATATCAATTAAAGAATAAAAAAAGGTGATGTGGAAGACGGCTTGGGTAATAAAAAAAAAATACTAATGTAATAATTTATTAATGTGTTTTATTTGTTTATTTGTCCAGAGTCACCGACATAGCTATTAAAAGCTGCAAGTTGAAGTGGCAATGGGCAGGCCACATCGCTTAAAGAACTGTTAACCGATGAGGAAGAAAGGTTCTTGAGTGGAGACCGCGAACCGGAAGACGCAGCGTAGCCTTTCACTAGATGGACCGACGACATTGTGAGTCGCGGGCATCCAGTGGGTGCAGCCGACAGGATGTCGTTCAGTGTGGAGGTTAAAGGAGGAGGCATATGTTCAGCAGTGGACGTCTTCTGGCTGATGATGATGATTTATTTATTTATTTTAAATTAAGATTAAAGTTGTAATTTCACAATCTATAGGATACATATTTTTATAGAAAACTTCAGAAGCAAAAATAAATTTCATGTAATCCATTTTGTGGTAAATTTAACACCAGCCAGCATTTACTGCGATATAAATACTTACACCACTTAATCAATTACACTTTAACGATTAAATGAACAAAAATAGTAATTTGATTTTTGTCGTGCGCCCTCTGTAATGCAATCGCTAATTATTTTAAATCCTTATTAATAAATATTGCACTCCAAGGACTTTTTGACATATTCCAAAATTAAATGTGTCTAATTTTCAAATAAGTGTACATTTCATCGTTATCTACTTATCAAACTCCCACTGATGAGACAGATCTTTTCTGAGAGAGAGAAAGAGGGATGAGTCCTAATACACCATTATGGCCCAGTGCAGCTCATTTAAGTAATAGAAATGATAATTTAGTAAAGAAAATTATGATCTAAATATGTTTAGTCCAAATAATTTATATCTACAATTTTTTTAATTCACAGCAACAGCACATACGGTGTTCCTACCTACTATTATATGCAATACAATTTGGGCGCCGTACAACGCAACGGAACACCTACATAGAAAATTACAACTTCAAATTGAATGAAAACACAAGAGCAACCAACGAAACGAAATAATATTATACATATAACAAAATGTAAGTATAAATAATGTTTCTAAAACATTGTTACATGATTTATTTAGTAAGTACTTACTTTGTTTAGTAAGTACTTACTTTGTTTTTAGAGTTCTGTACTCAAAAGATATAAACGGAACTCCATTACTAAGTCTACATTGTCTGACTGTCTGTTTGCCCTACCTTTTAACAACTGCACCTTTTGAACTGCAATATAATATTGAAATTTTGAGAGATTATAGAATTGTGAGAATCTTAAGTTATATAAGTTCATATATATTTATTTAATTTATGTCTACGTCCATTTATTATTTTAACTAAGCATAATCTATTATTTGACTTTTAGTAATTGAATATTGCAAGTAAACCCGCGGAGCAATCCTAACATCGTAAAATTCTATCAATATTTAGTGTGATCGTATTAATAGTGTGATCAATATTTTGATGTGTAATCGTCTAAGCGTGATGTTATATTTTTACACTAAGTATTATTTTACTCGATTAACATTTGGCCGGTTTATTTTTATAAATTTTTCACATAGTTTAAAAGGTATTATTACCAATTTATACTTTATGTAAAAACATGTTTCTGCAATAATGTAAACTGCGTACAGATAAATGCATAACGTAAAATTAATTTAAAAAAACCATGTAGGTATAATAGATACACCTACTCAATAAATGATAAGTATATACTCGCATAAAACGATGACCTATAAAAATTTATTAAAATTCATGTTCAGTTATTTCCTACATAAAAAAAAACCATGAAACATCGATAAATAAAAAATATTTTATTTTATTAACACAAATAATTTGAAATTTTACAGAAAAACCTTCAGAGGAATATTTTAATCATCTAAAGTCGCATCTTCGAGTCATCTAACACTTCTCCCAGCAGCCATTGTTCTAAAACTACACTCCATTTCACTTATTCAAAAGGTATGTATGAAATCTCTAACAATTGCATAAATAAACACCTAGGTAGTATTACTTTTAACGCAAGAGAACATACGAGGGCATGCTCACAAACTGCAGAATTTATCGAGTGTCTTTTTCATGTCAACAGCTCATCACTACTACATTACTTTATTGATTATTTTCTTTATTTGTCTAATATAGGATGGATCACACTTACAAAACAAAAACTACATTTTTAAACATTATCAGTACAAATTGTAATAAAACAATCATGAAGAGTTAGGTTTAAAATGTGCACTTTTCAAATTGTTCATTTGATCTATATTTTGATCAAATGGCATTCATAAACCATAATTACTAAAACATTACTAACCCAAAGACAAATAAAATAAAGTTAATCATGAAAAAAAAAGAAACATTAAAGTATCATTGGAATACAATTACATGTTATTAATATATATATTTTATTACTTTTCAGCATTCAAATTCAGCGCAACATCTGTCCGAGACATCAAGAAAACCACTCCATTCTGCACTATTATAATATTATTGAAATATAGGTAAACATGTCATCATCATTTGGTATTTTTAGAATTCCATATCCAAAGGGTGTAAACGGGACCCTATTATTAAACTTACGCGGTTTGTCTGTCTGTCCGTCCTACCTTTTAACGGTTATCTTTGAACCATAATAAAAATAGTCAGTTGAAATTTTCACAGAATATAATACTTAATTATATTTACTTTAATATAAAAACGATAATACATACAAGCGGCAAACTTGACATAATTATTAATACACACTGTAAAGTAAAACAACAAATAATAATGGTCAAGTGCGAGTTTGTGAGAAATTTTTATTCATCACTAAGACAATGTTTATTGCGATCGTTACACAGCAACGTGATAATTGTGAGATTAAATGATAAATTACTTCACTTCAAACTTAACTAAGTCATATTTAATTA
The DNA here is from genome assembly GCA_949125355.1 of Agriopis leucophaearia. Lineage (NCBI taxonomy): Eukaryota > Metazoa > Arthropoda > Insecta > Lepidoptera > Geometridae > Agriopis > Agriopis leucophaearia. The sequence continues at coordinate 8,820,421 of OX421276.1, read as the reverse complement.
TCAATATAAATAATTGGTCAAGTTCGTATTGGACTCGTGCACGAAAGTTTCCGTACCATTATCTATAAAAACGGCAATATAATCACGTTTGTTGAATGGGGTTGTTAATTATTACCCTTAATTGTTTATTTTATTTTATTTTAAATATTTATTTTTATTTTTAAAGTGAATATACAACTAAATATTCTGTGAATATTTCAAGCATCTACATGTTGCCGTCTACATGAGCGCCCTTTTTTTTTTTTTTTTTTGTATTTGTTATAACGTCAACAGAAATACATCATCTATGAAAATTTCAACTATCTAACTATCACGGTTCAGGAGATAGCCTGGTGACAGACGGACAGCGGAGCCTTACTAATAGGGCCCTGTTTTACCCTTTGGGTACGGAACTCTAAAAAACCGACTTCATAAAAATGACAGAATGCGCCCTCTATCCCATAGTGCGTGCAATTATTAACCACTATCGGTTTTAGAAAACGCATACCTGATTTAGTATTGAGCTGTTCCAACAGATGTCTCATATCATATTTTTTTGTTTGGAAATGATTTTAATTGTTATATTGTGAAAAAATTAAACAGTAGAATTGAACCAAATTGAAATGAGACCGAATGAGAAGCACCAGCTTTCAAATAAAAAAAGAATCATCAAAATCGATTCACCCAGTCGAAAATTCTAAAAAAAAAACAATCAAAGTAATAACGTCTTTCTTTTTAGAAGTCGGTTAAAAATAACAAGACCAACAACAAGTTCTGGTTAGCTAAAGTTATACCAATATTAAATTTCATGTGATCAATAAATAAACTCACTACAATTATAATTTTTAGTGGAACTCAATAAAAACACTCATTATCCACATATTATATTGTAACCGTGTGTAGCAATATATTTGTTTACTTTAATGCATACATGTTATGGTAATGCAATAAATTTCAAACTAAAATAGTGACTTTAATATGATGAATTAACCAGTCTGCATTTTTTTAACTTACCTGACATCTTATTCTAATTGTCATAAGTGCGATGAGACAGTAACAATATCATACGTATAAGAATAAACCGACTACCAAATCTTTACCAAAAGGTTATTTTACTTAACATTTTTTTTTCTGTTTTTACAGGAAGGAGTACATCCACTATCTACTGCCAGCATATTTTTGACTGCGTTGCGGCAATTCTTAGCAAAGCAGCCATACACTGCTCTACATCATTTATAATTAACAATAATTTCCTCGCCAGTCGCCGAGTATGCGTGAGCTGCAGTATAACAATATCTCATTGTTATCATGAAAAGTTGTCAACATTGGACCATTCATATCGTAATAACATTATAATTTTAAAATGTATGCCTGTAGCAATAATACAATTAAAATATTCTTTGAATATAACATTTATGATTTAATTGCATTTTGCGAGTCAAATGTAAACGAAGGATTCAAAAATCAAGTTCCAGTTTTCATAAACTTTATTAGTCCTTAAATCTAACAAATTATGAATATATAGATAATAATAAAAAATAAAATAACGTAGCGAATGCAAACGCATCAGACCTAAATCAATTTGATGTAGAACTCCTACGCCTTACGATTAATTCTCTTTTTAACCGACTTCGAAATAGAAGAAGATTCTCAATTCAACTGTTGTTTTTAGGGTTCTGTACCCAAAGGGTAAAATGTTTTATTTTATTAATAATTAATTGTTGTAATATCTCCCTTGTGTGTCTGATCTGAGACAAAAACTAACAATACGTATTAAAACAACTTTTATTTCATTGAATATATTTATAGGATTTCTATAGTTTCTGCAACTGAATATGTAATTGCTATCGCGTTTCCATCATCATGAAGAGATTTGTACCCCAGGCCAGTACCATGTTCAGTTTCGGTCATGGAAATCAAACATCATCATCATCATCATCAACCCATTTTCTCATGTATAACCTTTTCTTAGCCATTTTCAACCTGATCCTTCAGTTTTTTTTAAGTTTTTAAAGTCGCAACTAAAAGACTTGCCCCCACCCGACTATAGGAAATCCCCGCGGGCCGCTTGCGGCCCGCGCAGCCACGCAAAACACTAGTCTTCTATAATATAAAAATGAATCGCAAAATGTGTTGGTAAGCGCATAACTCAACAACGCCTGGACCAATTTGGCCAAATCTTTTTTTAAAATGTTCGTTGAAGTTCAACGATGGTTTTTACGGCGAGAAACGGCTGGACCGATTTTGATGAAATTTTGTGTTCCTGAAGCGGGTTATAGTAGCGAGGCCGAAGGCCGAGCTTACACCCGTGCGAAGCCGGGGCGCGTCGCTAGTAAAGAAATAAAGAAATAATACCACTTTTCCAGAACCAACTTCGTAAGTTTATAACCTAAAAATGTTATTGCGAGATAAAAGATTTTTTCGACTATAAATTTTAGAAAAGTTATAATTAGAAAATAAATATCGATCTATAAATAATTAAGAAAGTAGCGTCATAAATTTTGTATGATCTCATATATAATTAAGTAACCTATCACACCAAGTATGTTTTATTTTTGTAAAAATACTTCATCCCAGGGTAAGTTTGACTATACTTAAATATATATATCTATGGTCTGGTTTTGTGACCAGCCACTACATAAGTAAGTTATTGTTGCACTCTTTATGCAGGGTATATAAACTTAGCTTCTAGAAGAAGAAAGTGTATTTAAACTGTTGACGGTGTTTTTACTTTTATGCTTCTATCAATACTTCACACAGGGCGACTTAAAATAAGCAGCTCAATATGTTAAGGTAGTTTTTAGAATTTTAGTTTGTTTGTTCACGCACATCTCCTAAACCCCTGGAAGAAAATGCGGATGGATTTAAATACGGTTTTCACGAACATGCTTAGCTATGACCAGATTGAAGCAGAGGCTATGTTATTTTGCGCAAGGGCCGGATTAAGGGAAGAAAAAAAGATTGAAGGTTTATATGAAAATTTACGCGTACGAAGTCGCTGGCAAAAAAACTAGTGTTATAATATTTATGTAATAGATTTAACTATACTTAAATGTATATATTTACATCAGTGGTCTGGTTTTGTGAACAGCCACTACATAAGCCATTGCTGCACCCTTTATGCAGTGCATATAAACTTAGCTTTTAGAAGAAGAAAGTGTATATTTGCAATAATATAGTGTATAATTTTATTTTACTGTGACACACTCACCTTACACCAAATTATTCCAATGCCTCCCGTGGAAGCTGCCTATTCCATTCTATTTCATATTTTTTGTTTGAGAAGAGTGATATACATAGACAATAGACAATATTTCATTTGTAACAAAAATCCACACACACTTAAAGCTACACACAATTTAAAAATTCAATTTGGGATTTTGCCACAAACCGGCCCCAGCTCAACATGATGCCGTTCGTTACCAACCGGCGCTGGTCTTCCGATGGGGCTGGCAGGTGACGTCACACACTGCACGGTCAGACCTTAGGCTTCAGTATTATATTATCCTAAGTTATAAGGAGAAATGATATTTGAAGTTGATATAAAATATTTTATCTTGTTATAAATACATTTCAAGACGGACCATTAAATTTGGCACCCATTTAAATCTCACTTCTTTTGGCGTTGAAGTCAACAATCAAGGCATATATCATAATATTGAACTTGGCTCTCATTTCACATATATGTTTTTGATGGGATACGTAATAACAGGGTAGATTGAATAAAAGCTAGTAATATGTTTTTTAGAAGTTTGAACTTAATATTTTGATGGAAAATCCTCATCTATCACGACGTAAATGTAAGTTACTTACTCTATTACCTACCTTTTTTACTTTTACTTTACCCAACCTATCCTATCCTATCCAACATGACCTTATACATTCCAGATAAGGTTCTGGTGGATGGAATGGAATGGTGGTTGGTTAAATGTGTCAGTTACAATTTTCCCTCAAAATTGCTAAACCGATTAGAGAGCGTTATATGGGTTTCTGTAGTACTACAACGAAGCCTTAGAATTTCTCAACTGCCAAAGAAGCATATTTTTTCGGATATTTGTATTAAGGTAGTATGAATGTTTCTGTTCCCTTGTAATCTAGTAGCAGATTACATGCAGTGCGAGGTAATGATTAGAGTCTTCTGTAGTGTCATAATTATACAGGGTACGTTTTACAGTTGAGTTAATATTATTATTATACGTTAGACAGAGCACCCGGTCATATTTTCTCTTTTCATCACTGTCAAGAAGTCTGTTGATATAATTTAATATGAATGGGACTATCCACCAAGATACGGGCTAGCGCTCAGTTTGGTGGCTAGGGCCGCTTAATCTATATTGATGTACCTATATGTGAAATAAATAAATTTGAATCCTGTACAAATTTGCGTTACTGCAGCTACAAGCACTCGCGGATCATATTCCGATTAAAAAAGGATTTGCTTCAAGGAAAGGGATACCTACCAACCATTTCACTAAATTATTCACACCAGTCTTGTAGGATTTCGTTATAACAAATTTAACTAGGAGATTATAAGCATCTTTAATAACGGTATTCCCAATTACCATCTCTGCTTTGATAACGACCTGATTCTAATTAGTGAACTGCATATGATGTACCTACGTGTGATGTAGGAAGATAATATTAAGTAGGCTTCTCTTATAGTAGTAAGCCTCAAGACGAACATGCCTTAGAAGAAGGTAAAAACAAAATGTTTCCAATGGAATGGAAGAAGTCACATACGGTAATATTTCTATCTTTTTTTTTTTAGATGACAGAAACAAGGAAATCCTCTTATATAGCTAATACGGGCTGCATTTGACAAGCTAGACACAAAGTGAACATAAAACTCCATGAAAACATAAATGTGAAATGAAAGCCAAGTGAATATTATGGTATATGGCTTGGTTGTTAACTTCAATGACAAAAAAAGTGAGATCTAAATGTGAGACCTAACTTAGGATAATATTTTGAAGCCTAAGGTCTGACTTGGCTTGGGGGACAAAAGTCGCTCTAAAGTCTAAACGGTTCGTGTAATATTACACACGGTACCGCTCGAAGCTTGGCTTTGACTTGCTCCCGCGCGTCTAGATGCCGCAAAGCCTGAATATTCATCTTCATGACCAACTATTTTTTTCCAGCGGTAACACTCATGTTTTGAACTAAACATAACCTAAGTCACTCAAAGATATTGCAGCTTTCTAATAGTGAAATAAGTTTCAGCATTAGTTCAGTAATTCCAGAAGCGTGCGTACGTATTACGTACTGAACCTAAGAAAGGAACTCCCTGCTAATTATCCTTGTTTCCTGAGAACAAAACTAGGATCTTCAAGGCTAGAGTGAATAGATTTCTTCTAGATCAACGAGTTTCATCCTCGGCCACATCGTCACTTACCATCAGGCGAGATAGAGGCCAAATATAGATAATAATATAAAATAACCGGCCAAGTGCGAGTCGGACCCGCGCACGAAGGGTTCCGTACCATTATCTATAATAAGCAAAATAGTACCTATTTATTTAATTTTTGTATTGCCACCTCATTTATTTGTGAGTAGTGGCAATAATACAATGTCTCGTAATGCCTTGAACGCATTAGGAGACATCTAGTGTTGAGTAGCAATCAAGGTACTCGAATGTTAGAAATCACGTTTTTTTGTATGGGATCCCGCTTAATTATTTATTTTATTCTGTTTTTTAGTATTTGCTGTTATAGCGGCAACATAAATACATCATCTGTGAAAATTTCAACTGTCTAACTATCACGGTTCGTGAGATACAGCCTGGTGACAGACAGACGGACAGACGGACAGACGGACAGATGGACAGACGGACGGACGGACGGACGGATGGACGGACGGACGGACGGACGGACGGACGGACGGACGGACGGACGGACGGACAGACGGACAGACGGACAGACGGAGAGCGGAGCCTTAGTAATAGGGTCTCGTTTTACCCTTTAAGTACGGAAACCTAAAAGTTACGTCCTACAAACAGATTCACAAACTTTACCTCTTTACAATATTAGCGTAGATGTTTTTATAAATGTCATGCCCACAATGACCCAAAATGGATGTTCACCAAGGAAACTCTGTTGCAAAACGAGTCACAGCAGGCAGTGTAGATCGTAATATGGAAACCTGAAGAAGGATAAAAGTGGAAGCTGACAAATCCTTTACCAACACAAGTGGTGTTGGGCAGGACATTTGACTACATGTGGTGATGGCACGTGGAGTAGGTACCTTACGGAATGTGGCCAAGCAGCAATATGAAAAAAACCTCAACACCTTGATGAGACTGGGGCAAACAAGCGAAGATTGCTCTGATGTATGCTGCAGATATTACTTGTAAACTATTTTTTAAGATTCTTACTTATATATGATTATTTACGAAATCAGCTTACAAATAGACATACTTTATGAATTTGGTATGAAGTTAGCTACTTTTTATCCCGTAAAACATATTGGATTCTATGGAATAGTCATTAAGACTATGAATAATAGCTGCTACAATTATGATATAAAATTAAGGTAGCTAATAAAATAACAAGATGTTTTTTTATTTCATTACTGTTTCGTTTATTAAATACTTGCAGTGCACAAATAACAGCGCACTAAGTTTGTGATCATCTTTTATTTACAAAGCTCTGTGGTTTTGAAGGAACTGGTATGAAATTAATCTATCTAATCTATTCTTCGTGGAAGATCTTCACATCCTGGAACTTCAGGTTCTTGACGTTCTTGACCTGGAAGTTGTACAGAGGCCTGTCGAAGGGGAAGCCAATGATGTGGTATCCAGGGGTGTAAGGCACCTTAAAGCCGTTGAATTCTTGGATGTACACGACGAGCTGGAAGGTCATGCCTCCAACGGTACCTGTAAATAAAACATATATTTGATTAGGTGTTGTTTCACAGTTATTTACAAACAGTTGATGGATCAAAGTTAAAATAAGTTAATTCTTACAAGTATTTTTAAAAAATTACCTCCATGGACAAATCGTTTTTTTTATTATTATCACTTTGCTTGACCATTCCCACTCCTGTTTTTTCTTAATTTAGACTCTAATAAGCAGTTATATTATACAACAGGTAGAAACACTACTGATAAACAATTAATAAAACAATAGCAGAAGCTGAAAACCCATTGTTCCGGTAGATTTTCAGATCAAAAAATTTACAAACCTTTAGGCAGCAGGAGGTTGTGTGGGTAAACAGACATGGTTTTGCTCTTGGGTGACCATGTTCCAGAAGATATTTCCTCAGCGATTTCCAAAGTGGTTGGAACTCCCTTAGCAGTATAAACGAAGTCAGTAGACTTGCGGGTGATGACGGTTTCTCCAGCCGATACTATGAAAAAGAAATAAATAGATTAGAGATACTTTTAATGAAAAAAAATAAGAGGAGATGACGTTTGGTTACTAAATATAGGCATAAATAGTATAATAACATAAAATTTTCGAGTTGTATAGAAAATAATAACAAAAATTACGGTAGCAGAAAATACTAACATTCAGAAAGAAACTGGTCGAGCATGAAGAAGTTCTCCGTATTATACTGCAGAGGGATCTCCAAGCCGTTGCTGTCGTATTTAGGAGCAAGGAACAGCGTAACTTTGACTTTCTTGGCGGCATCGCTCTTGGCTTTTACGCTGACAGTGAACGGCATGTGGTTCAGACGCTGGTGTTCAACGATAACGCTGGTGTCTTCGTACAATTCCTTGGCTAGAAAAGAAATATAATCCATTAGAGAAATTTTCAGCAAAAATATAGCATACTCAACAATTTTTGTATAATGTTAGCTCACCTTCACGTTCGTTCTGGTACAAGCCGTTGGTAACGTTTAAGAAACTGTACTGGAAGAAGGTAACCAGCTGGTCTACTTCAACCTTTTCAATTTCAACATTGGGGAGAGTCAATTCCTCGGGCTTGTACTGAGGCATCTGTTTCTGCCAGTATACGAACAGATTCAAGATACGCTTCCAGAGCGCGTAGAAGACTGGGTCACGAAGAGCAGTTTGGTAGTTCTCCAAAGCTGATGGGACAACCAGGGGAGCGAAACTAAAAAAATATATTTAATAAATTATAATTTTTGTAGCAAAGGGCTTAGATATTATTTAACGCCAAATAAATGCTGAACTGGCATGTGAGGTACGTACTTGTTTTCATACTGGTATCCAGTTTTGATGGAGTTGCCAAGAATTTGCTTCCAAATGCTGATGAAATCTTTGTAGTAGGAACGGTTAGGAGAGTCAGCATTCGACTCAATCAGACGACCGACGATGTCAAGACCTTCATCGCTTAGGAGGGTAACCTGCTCGCCTTTACGCTGGAGAGAGAAACCAAGTGATATTATAATTGATTAATTTGGAAACATATGTGATTACAGATAGTATAATTACACAAGGTTACTTACGTTAACAAAGAACCCTTTGTCGATAGCTTCCCAGATGCGTCTTTCGAATTCTTTGACCTTCGCGAGTGCACTAGCTAATTGAGGCTGGTCAAGACGGAAGTTGTCTGGTCTGGACGGGAAAGGAACTCCATTATTGTATACAAGTCCTGAGGTAAATCCATCTTTAATAACATCGGTGATTTCCGGGATCTCGCCAAGGCCATTGGATAATCTCTCCATGTAGTAACGGGCAACAAGCTGCCTGTGAGCAAACCACCAAGCTTCTCCGCGACTTTTTTTGTAATAAACTGAAGGTTCCATCTCACCACCAAGCCAGTGAGGTGTCACCAGACTCAAGAAATATTGAGCTTCGTTCAAGTCGTAATCGTTCGTAAAGTAAGACAGAGCATAGTTATTTCCGAGGTAGGGCCATTCCGTGGCGTTTGCTTTAATCACAACATCTTCATCCAAGATGTAAGTAGATGGGTAGTTCTTCACGTAACGATGTCCATGAGTGTTGACTCTTTGGGCGGTGGCAATGATTTCTCCGTTATTGAAGAGTGAAGGGAAAGTTTCGTAGCTCGGTGGGAATGCAATAGTTTGTGTGTCTTGGCGGTAAAAAATAGCAATACTGAGCGTGTATACAAAGAGACCTTCATTAATAATGTCTCTCAAGTACGCAGCGGTGTTGTAGAAAGTATCGAAGTCCTTTGCAGTGTAAAGTACATTGAACAGTTGCAATGCTTCGAACGCGTGAGTTGGCTCATTTACTGAAAACAGAACTGAACGGGGCAAGTACCATTTGTTCTTAAGCATACCAGAGTATAACTTTGCAGCGGTCACATTCTGAAATAGGTAATTAAAAGTGTTCAATTACCATGACAATTATCAGTAGCAAGGACGATCATTATACTAATGATTTTAAATTGGAAACATAAATTCACTTTATTATTGAACTTACGTCGTAACTGTTCAAATTGTCTTCAATGCTCTTGAATTTGCTGGCATCATATTGGATTATGGTCGAAGTTGATGGCTCATTGATGTGTTGGTAGAGGTCTAGCATCTTAAGTTGGCGAACCGCAAGAACGGCGGGCTCAACTGAAATGTAAATGACATCATCTATTTTATATCTATCTTATATACATCTATTCTATACTTATAATAAAGACGTAGAAAAAAAATCTGTTATTGCGATATATAACAAAAAACACACAGGGCGTCTTAAAATAAGCAGCTGAACGAGTTAGGGTAGTTTTTAGAATTGTTGTCTGTTTGTTTTTTTTTACCACGCACATCTCCTAAACCACTGAAGTGATTTAAATGTGGTTTACCCCACTGAACTGATTTAAATGTGGTTTAATATACTTAGCTATGACCAGGGTTACCCATAGGCTATATTATATCATTTAGATAAATTCTTTATTTTTACATAAAATAAATTTAAAAAATCAATGATTAATTTCATCGTGACCCGAAACGTAATATGAGGATCATCACATAGCCTCAAGCAAAGAGGCCCAAAGTAAAGAGAATATTATTGATATAGCCATTGAAAATGTATAACTGTCAACTGTCATTCAGATAATCAGCCAGATTAAAACTTTTAATTTAAATTAAGGAACCTTATTAGATAAATGAACGTAGATCAAGTACGTTACAAAACCACAGACCTTACAACGTCTTTGGTGATTCAATCCAATGCATTTTATTCTGTTAGCATTTAAAACACAAAATATACCGCATCCCATTTTGAATTTTATTTTACTGTCACATTTTAATAGATAAATAGAGTATTATCTGTTAAAATAGTCCATTTCATGGCTTTTTTTAATCAAGATTTACATACAAATGCACGCGAAATAAGAAATAATTAGCCAAAACCGTGTCATGTTATTACGTGCGTGCCAAAGTATAGGTTATGTTGTTTGGCGAAAGAGCCGGATTAAGGTAAGAAAAAGGGTTGATGGTTTATATGAAAATGTACGCGTACGAAGTCACGGGCAAAAGCACTAGTTATCAATAAATTTAAAAATATTTCAATTAAGGTGAAACGTTTCACTTTGGGGAAAATTCAAATTTTAAACAGTTTTTTTGTTCTTTTAGCTAGGCCGAGTAATTATTGTAAACGATCATGGTGTTTGCGAAATGTGATTATTATTCTTTACATACTCGCGTAATGTTATTTACTTCCAATGTACATTATTACATACATTTGTCAATAAACAAATGTTTGCTGTTTCAAACGGTTTATTGCCAAATGTAAGTGATATGGTGAGTAACTGATTAATAGCTGTACATGATGATTTAAAGAACGGCCAACAATTTTCGCAAACACTATACCATTTCACAATAATTACCCGGCCTAGCTACAAGGACAAGGGGACAAGGGGTGGTCTGAAAATTAATCCATGAAGGTGAGTATAAAATCGCTTAGAAGGATATTAGATTCTTCTTGATGAGCCGAATTAAATTTGTCCTGTTAACGAAAACCTGATGGAAGTGGAAGGTGGCTCTGAAACTTTCTCGTAAATACATCGTCAGAACTAATTATTAATTTACAAAAAGTGTTGGAATCACCGAAAATGTTGAAAACAGGACAATGTCTAGCAAACCCGCAGGACTTTGCCGAATACTATTAAATTTCTAATAAAAAAAAAAAATATGTAGAGATTGCTTATGTCCTGGATTTACTAGACTACTTTTAATTCCGGAAAATATTATGAAATTACTGTGAGAGGATATAGAGGACGCCACTAGTTAAATGATGCCTAGACTAAGAAGCTGATGATCGGACTATGTTGCGTGCCTTGGGAAAGGGCTACCATGAAAATAAATAAAATTAGATAGATTTGCTTAAGTTGGAAAAGTGAACTTACCCTTTTCAACCACGTTGGAGGTGGCGAGGGCACCAGTAGCGGCGAGCGCCAAGACACACAGCACAAGACGAGCCATGATTGCTAGTGACACCTCAACCATCTCTTCTCATTTATACGAATAAATATTAGACTGATAAGCTAACAAAAAAATTATCAGCGACTGACAGAGTGTAACAAACTCTGTATCATGTCTAAAAAACTTTTAGATTACACAGTAGATAGGTACATAAAAACTGTTAGGTTTAAGTGATTGTAGATAATAATTAGGCCGATCACATTTATTTTTACAAGCTTTTATTTAACGTATTATCATCATCATCATCAGTCAGAAGACGTCTAGTACTGAACATAGGTCTCCCCTTTAACCTCGCGGAATTAACGGCAAAAAGAAATTGGATATTTAATATCTCAGGGGACGAGCACATATCATTTTCAGACTGAATTTTGAAATGTTGAAGTTCAAAATTCTAGGTTGCAGTAAACTGGCAAGGATGGCGAGTGACTTGCTTGTTTCGTCATTCAATGATTGCAGAAAAAAACTGACAACGAAGCACAGCAACGAAGCCCTAGTTCAGACTAAGCTTCTTAGTCATGAGCATCGGCGCAAAGTTGCTAGTCTATCGGTTTTTTATCGGATACATTTTGGAGAGTGTGCATCAGATTTGCATGATTTAATTCCCTCCTGCCCTTTTTTAACTATCGGACTGCCAGAGCGGGCACGAAAAATCGACACCGCTTTATGGTTGACATTCCGAAAACCCGTACGAAGCGCTTTGATTCCACTTTTATTGTGCGAACTGCTAGTCTGTAGAATGCACTGCCTGAATGGGTGTTCCCCGATAGTTACAATCTTCTTCTTCTGGGTCTTCAACTCAAGAGTAAATCGGTTTCTTCTAGGCAAGCGTGATCCACCGTAGGCCGCATCATCGCTTAACATCAAGCGAGTTGGTGGCCAAGCGCAAGCCTATTCTGCAATTTAAAAAAAAACGGACTGTCCTCGTATGTAAATACGAGTATTTAGATATGTACTCGACAGATTCCGGACCAAATTTTTTATCGATTTTTTGACCACTTCCCAGTATCCGGTTGAGCTCAAACTGTACAGGTTTAGGTGGTTTTGATGACGATAACTACTATTAAAACTGATCTGATCGAGCCAAGGGAATGGCTCTGGAACTACCTATAATGACAGATGGTGAAGAATGATTGGCCTGTTAATTCAGAATGCATTTGTTTTGTTATCATGGTCATTATCCAAAACACATCATAGTGAAAATCTGATGATGAAGCCTTAAAATGGCCACTGAAACTTTCTGATAGCAAATTGTAGATTGGAAAAATAGAGGGCTGGCAGGTAGACAGAAGTCTCACAACATCAGACCACAATGTAATAACCTTCACACTGCGTCTTGTAAAGGCCCTCGATCATCTAAGGCCTATCACAACACGCAGGTACAATACCAAGAAGGCAAAGTAGTCAGACTTCATGTCACGTCTGAAAATCTCCCTGGAGAAGAGGCACATATCACCAGTGTCAGTAAGAGAATGTGAAAGCCCGGAAGAACTGGAGTCGAAGATCACGAGCTACACTGAAAGTATCCACGAAGCCTGTGAACACACCATTCCATCAGCAGGCCCTCGCAAAGGGAATCCGATTTTTCCGTGGTACACGAAAACGCTCGATGATTTGAAGGAGGAAGTTCTCAGAAGAAAGAGAAAGATTAGGAATGCCGCTCCCGATAGGATCCAGTTTGTAGTCGAACAATATCAAATTGCTAGGCAAGACTACAAGGAAAAAGTCGAAAAAGCTAAAACGGAAAGCTGGAAGGAGTTCTGCACCAATCAGGATAAAAAAAGCATGTGGGATAAGATCTACAGAGTGATCAAAAAAACCTCGGAAAGGCAAGAAGACTTGCTCCTGCGAGATACCGATGGTAATACCCTCTCCCCACAGCGCTCTGCAGAACTACTAGCCAGTACTTTCTATTCTGACGACTCTGTAAGCACAGACCAGCCGTGCCATACAGAATTGCGGGAACGGACAAAGGAAACACTGACGGACTTACCGGAAGATGACCCACCATTTATGTCAGCAGAGCTGGAGTCAGTGTTGCAAACACTGAAACCGAAAAAAGCTCCTGGAATACACGGACTAACCGCTGATATCTGCGCCGCAGCAATCCGATGCGAACGGAAAACCTTCTTAGCAATAGCAAACAAGTGCTTATCGCTAAGGTTCCCCAAGCAATGGAAAGCGGTGCATGTGGTCATCCTACGTAAACCCGGTAAGATAGATTACACACATCCGAAATCTTACCGTCCCATTGGTCTCCTCCCCGTCCCCGGAAAAATCGTCGATAAACTTTTGGTAATCCGACTCCAATGGCATCTCCTCCCCACTATCAGTCAGAAACAGTACGGTTTCATGCCCCAACGAGGAACCGAAGACGCCCTCTATGACCTGGTAGAGCACATTAAAAAAGTAAACAACAAAAGCATTGTACTCCTAGTCTCTCTAGACATAGAGGGCGCCTTCGATAACGCATGGTGGCCCGCCCTAAAATACCAGCTAGCAAAGAAGAGGTGTCCAACCAACCTCTACGAGATGGTGAACTCTTATCTAACCGATCGTAAAATCAAGGTCAACTATGCCAGAGCAGCATACGATAGGGAAACTACCAAAGGATGTGTCCAAGGATCTATCGGCGGACTGACCTTCTGGAACGTAATCCTAGACTCGTTGCTACGACTGCTAGAGTTAGAAGGAGTACACTGTCAAGCTTTCGCGGACGACATCGTTCTCGTGTTCACGGGTCAGTCATCATCCATCATCGAGCAGCAGGGCAACAACGCGTTAAATATGATCGTGGAATGGGAAAACGTAACAAGCTCAACTTTGCAGCGCAGAAAACCAATGCGATGCTTCTTACCAAAAAGTTGAAGTACGAACCCCCAAACCTGGTCATGTCTGGCGTTCAGCTTGGCCTTGTTGAAGAAGTCAAGCTGCTTGGCCTTTTGATTGACCGAAGGCTCAACTTCAAAGCACACGTAAACGCCCAGTGTAAAAAGGTGGCGAACATTTACAAGCAGCTTGCGTGTGCAGCGAAAGTGACCTGGGGACTGAATGGTGAGATCACGAGAACAATTTACGTTGCAGTGGTGGAACCCATCATCATGTATGCCTCAAGTGTATGGGCGCAAGCGGCAGACCTCGAGGAAAATAAGTCACACTTAAACGCACTTCAAAGAGTTTTTGCTCAGAAAATCTGTAAGTCGTACCGTACTGTTTCCCTTAAGTCAGCACTCGCCTTTTCAGGCCTGCTCCCCCTTGACCTGAGAATACAGGAAGCAGCCAGCTTGTACAGAGCGAAGAAAAACTTCTCCCAAGAATACCTCCCACCGGAAGTGGAGCTCGAAAAAAATATCAGTTACCTGGACCAGCCACACTCATCCACCCAGACATCTGTGGAGTTCGAGCTCCTAGAGAACATCTCCAACCAGCTAGTAGGATCCCAAATCTATACAGATGGCAGCAAGATAAAGGGTCAAGTCGGTGCTGCCCTAACCTGGTGGGAGAACGGCAGAGAAGTTGAGTATTCGACCTTCAAGCTACACTCCAAATGCACGGTTTTCCAATCTGAACTTTAAGCCCTTTACCAGGCGACCCAAATGGTGATAAAGAGTAAAGATTCCGAGGTAAACATCTTGAGTGACTCACGATCTTCACTCGAACTACTCCGGAATCACAAAAGGAGTCACCCTCTGGCTCTTCGTCTTTGCTGGCTGAGGGCGCATGTTGGCACCGCCGGTAATGAGAGAGCTGATGAACTCGCAAAATTGGCGGCACTCACTGGCGACTCCAGAGACTACGAAGAGATTCCCCTGTCCTACGTCAAAAGGAAAATCCGTGAGGAATCAGTCCGGAAGTGGCAGGACCGGTATGAAACCTCGGACAAAGGAAGAGTCACACAGACGTTCCTCCCTGATATCGCAAACGCATATAGAGTGACGCGAGCTACAAAGTTGACTCCCTTTCAGGTACAAGCTTTGACAGGACACGGAGGATACAATGGGTTAACGGAGTTCCAGGGTGTGGCAAGACAACATGGGTGATCAGACATTTCGATGTGGTTAGGGACGCTATCATCACCACAACAACAAAGGCAGCAAAAGATCTGAGGAAGAAACTATCGCACCGAATAGGAGACCTGGTAAAAACCAGAGTGCGAACCATGGCTTCCTCCCTCGTAAATGGTTTCGGAAGAGATAACTTCAGCCGCCTTCTGGTGGACGAAGCTCTCATGAACCATTTTGGAGCTATAGTAATGGCTGCACGGCTGTCTAGTGCTAGCGAACTTGTCCTCATCGGAGACGTCAATCATGCAGCTACCTTTCATTGATAGAGAAAATCTCTTCGAAATGAGGTACCATCGCTCAAACCTGATCACAAATATCAGTCAGGAGTTGCTTTGTACACACAGGAACCCAATGGACGTCGCGTATGCACTGAGGGAAATATACTCCGGTATGTATTCCGCCGCTACCCGTATTAGGTCTCTTGAGCAGAGACGGTACAATGGGGCGCAGATACCCAGTACCCTCCCCAACACCCTTTTTTTAGTGCACACGCAGGAAGAAAAGGAGACCCTTATCAGCCAGGGTTATGGGGGAGGTACGGGGTCGCGCATTCTTACCATACATGAAGCTCAGGGTCTAACATACGAGTCGGTAATCGCCATAAAGACCAAGCCAAAAATGAAGCTGCACGAGAGCGTGCCGCACGCGGTCGTTGCAGTATCGCGGCACACCGGGACCTTCGTCTACTACGCTGACGACATCGAAGACGATGCCATCAGTCGATTCGTGCGTCGAGCATCGGCTGCGTCACCGAAGACCATTAAAGATTACAACTTGCAGATGGCCATCAGAGATCGGAACGCAGCGGTGATGGAGGCCCTGAGCCGGGAGGAGGCGATTGTAATGTAAGAATAGGATTTGAAATGTAAAAAAAGCGTTTAGAAATAAGGATTGTGTGTATGCCTTGAGCATTCATGCTCACCATCGAAGGCACCTTCTTGCGGCGGCGTCGTGTGTCGGGTCGCTCTCTTCCCTCAAATATGGTTGAGGAGGGCGATGGCTGGCATATGAGTCATACTCGTGATCGGGTGCTGCTTGCGGGTCGCTGGTCTGCCCGCGGTATACACATAAACTAGTAATAACATGACTAAATTGTTTTAACCTTAGATTAAGAATAACTAACTTCCTCTCCCTGTATTGTGTAAAGGAAATTCGTTAAAGTTAACAAAATAGTAGTAAATTATAACAAAAGTCACGGACCCCGGTGATGTGTGGAGTGATATTTTAATTATAAAAAAAAATGTAGATTCAGAGTTTGGCCTTTTTAAGTGTTGTTTTGAAAAGCCTTATTTATTACAAAAGGTGGCGAGCAAAAACCTTTACAGTAGGTCAGCAAATAGCAACGCGCTTTGCTATCATGCACAAAAAAGCAACTAATGAAACCTAGTAAACTTGTTGCTTTCAACTTTATACTCAAAGAAAGAAGAAGAAATGTATATTTCCTACGCGCTTAACGATTTTTTTTCTTCTAAATACAGAAACTTTTTTGTCACACTAGCAACAACTTAACATGTCATCGCATGCTGCGATGTATGCTGATGTATGCTGCAGATATTACTTGTAAACAATTTTTTAAGATTCTAACTTATATCTGATTTGTTACGAAATCAGCTTACACATAGACATACTTTATGAATTTGGTATGAAGTTAGCTACTTTTTATCCCGTAAAAATATTGGATTCTATGGAATAGTCATTAAGACTATGAATAATAGCTGCTACAATTATGATATAAAATTAAGGTAGCTAATAAAATAACAAGATGTTTTTTTATTTCATTACTGTTTCGTTTATTAAATACTTGCAGTGCACAAATAACAGCGCACTAAGTTTATGATCATCTTTTATTTACAAAGCTCTGTGGTTTTGAAGATACTAGTATGAAATTAATCTATCTAATCTATTCTTCGTGGAAGATCTTCACATCCTGGAACTTCAGGTTCTTGACGTTCTTGACCTGGAAGTTGTACAGCGGCCTGTCGAAGGGGAAGCCGATGATGTGGTATCCAGGGGTGTAAGGCACCTTAAAACCGTTGAATTCTTGGATGTACACGACGAGCTGGAAGGTCATGCCTCCAACGGTACCTGTAAATAAAACATATATTTGAATAGGTGTTGTTTCACAGTTGTTTACAAACAGTTGATGGATCACGGTTAAAATAAGTTAATTCTTCCAAGTCTTTTCAAAAAATTACCACCATGGACAAATCTTTTTTTTTATTATCACTTTGCTTGACCATTCCCACTCCTGTTTTTTCTTAATTTAGATTCTAATAAGCAGTTATATTATACAACAGGTAGAAACACTACTGATAAACAATTAATAAAACAATAGCAGAAGCTGAAAACCCATTGTTCAGGTGGATTTTTCAGATCAAAAAATTAACAAACCTTTAGGCAGCAGGAGGTTGTGTGGGTAAACAGACAAGGTTTTGCTCTTGGGTGACCATGTTCCAGAGGAGATTTCCTCAGCGATGTCCCAAGAAGTTGGCACACCCTTAGCAGTGTAGATGAAGTCAGTAGACTTGCGGGTGATGACGGTTTCTCCAGCCGATACTATAAATAAGAAAAAAAATGATTACTGACTTAATGAAAAAATAAAGAGTAGATGACGTATGGTTAATAAGTATATAATAACATAAAATTTTCAAGTTATATAGAAAATAATATTAAAAATTACGGTAGCAGAAAATACTAACATTCAGAAAGAAACTGGTCAAGCATGAAGAAGTTCTCCGTATTACGCTGCAGAGGGATCTCCAAGCCGTTGCTGTCGTATTTAGGAGCAAGGAACAGCGTAACCTTGACTTTCTTGGCAGCATCGCTCTTAGTTTTTACGCTGACAGTAAAAGGCTTGTGGTTCAGACGCTGGTGCTCAACGAGAACGATGGTGTCTTCGTACAATTCCTTGGCTAGAAGAGAAATTTAACACATTAGAGAAATTTTCAGCAAAAATATAGCATAGTCAACTATTTTTTATAAGCTCACCTTCATGTTCGTTCTGGTACAAGCTGCTGGTAACGTTTAAGAAACTGTACTGGAAGAAGGTAACCAGCTGGTCTACTTCAACCTTTTCAATTTCAACATTGGGGAGAGTCAATTCCTCGGGCTTGTACTGAGGCATCTGTTTCTGCCAGTATACGAACAGATTCAAGATACGCTTCCAGAGCGCGTAGAAGACTGGGTCACGAAGAGCAGTTTGGTAGTTCTCCAAAGCTGATGGGACAACCAGGGGAGCTAAACTAAAAAAATAAATAAATAAATTATAATTTTTGTAGCAAAGGGCTTAGATATTATTTAACGCCAAATAAATGCTAAACTGGCATGTGAGGTACGTACTTGTTTTCATACTGGTATCCAGTTTTGATGGAGTTGCCAAGAATTTGCTTCCAAATGCTGATGAAATCTTTGTAGTAGGAACGGTTAGGAGAGTCAGCATTCGACTCAATCAGACGACCGACGATGTCAAGACCTTCATCGCTTAGGAGGGAAACCTGCTCGCCTTTACGCTGGAGAGAGAAACCAAGTGATAATTTATTCGATTAATTAGGAAACATATATGATTACAGATAGTATAATTACACAAGGTTACTTACGTTAACAAAGAAACCCTTGTCGATAGCTTCCCAGATGCGTCTTTCGGATTCTTTGACCTTCTCGAGTGCACTAGCTAATTGAGGCTGGTCAAGACGGAAGTTGTCTGGTCTGGACGGGAAAGGAACTCCATTACTGTATACAAGTCCTGAGGTAAATCCATTTTCAATAACATTGGTGATTTCTGGGATCTCGCCAAGGCCGTTGGATAATCTCTCCATGTAGTAACGGGCGACAAGCTGCCTGTGTGCAAACCACCAAGCTTCTCCGCGACTTTTTTTGTAATAAACTGAAGGTTCCATCTCACCACCAATCCAGTGAGGTGTTACCAGACTCAGGAAATATTGAGCGTCGTTCAAGGCGTAATCGTTCGTAAAGTAAGACAGAGCATAGTTATTTCCGAGGTAGGGCCATTCCGTGGCGTTTGCTTTAATCACAACATTTTCATCCAAGCTGTAAGTGGATGGGTAGTTCTTCACGTAACGATGTCCATGAGTGTTGACTCTTTGGGCGGTGGCAATGATTTCTCCGTTATTGAAGAGTGAAGGGAAAGTTTGGTAGCTCGGTGGGAATGCAATAGTTTGTGTGTCTTGGCGGTAAAAAATAGCAATACTGAGCGTGTAGACAAAGAGACCTTCATTAATAATGTCTCTCAGGTACGCAGCGGTGTTGTAGAAAGTATCGAAGTCCTTTGCAGTGTAAAGTACATTGAACAGTTGCAATGCTTCGAACGCGTGAGTTGGCTCATTTACTGAAAACGGAACTGAACGGGGCAAGTACCACTTGTTCTTCAGCATACCAGCGTATAACTTTGCAGCGGTCACATTCTGAAATAGGTAATTAAAAGTGTTCAATTACCATGACAATTATCAGTAGCAAGGACGATCATTACTAATGATTTATCAGTACAAATATAAATTTAGTTTATTATTGAACTTACTTCGTAACTGTTCAGGTTGTCTTCTATGCTCTTGAATTTGCTGGCATCATATTGGATGATGGTCGAAGTTGCTGGCTCATAGATATGTTCGAAGAGGTCTAGCACCTTAAGTTGACGCTCCGCAAGAACGGCGGGCTCAACTGAAAAGTAAAATACGATATTATTATCAATAAATAAAAAATAAAAACTCCGGTCGAAAAATGAAGCTGGAAGTTGAGTATCAAACCTCTTGGAAGGATACTATAGTGAACCCATCTAGTATGGGAACATCAGATTCTTCTGGATGAGCACTATTAAATTTATGCTAGTAACGAAAACCTGAAGGAAGTAGGTGGCTAAGAAACGGATAGTTTTACTCATAAATACTCATGATCAAAGCTCATTATAAATTATTAAAACTGACTTTGCCGAATTTTATCCTATTTCTGATAAAAAAAAACATGTAGAGGTTGCTTATGTCCTGGATTTACTAGACTACTTATCATTCCGGAAAAATATTATGAAGTTCATGTGGGAGGACGGTATAGAGGACACACACACACACACATCATCAGCCAATTAACGTCCACTGTTGGACAAGGCCTCCCTCATAAAGGGGTGTTGCCATAATCCCCACGCTTGGCAGGCGGCCTGGGGATCGCAGTACGTATAGAGAACGCCACTAGTTAAATAATAACTAGGCTGAGAAGCGGAGGACAGGGCTAAGCGTTGTGCCTTGGGAGAGGGCTACTGCCTGTGCAACAGTAAAAATACGAGGGGACGTCACGAGGAGGAGGGGGAGATATGAGGGGGAGGGGACAATAAGAGGGGATAATTATAATTATAGATTTGTTTAAATAGGAAGAGAGAACTTACCCTTTTCAACTACGTTGGAGGTGGCGAGGGCGCCAGTAGCGGCAAGCGCCAAGACACACAGCACAAGACGAGCCATGATTGCCAGTGACACTTCAACCATCTGTTCCTCTATTTATACCAACAAATACTAGACTGATAAGCTAAAAAAATTTATCAGCGACTGGCAGAGTGTAACAAACTCTGTATCATGTCCAGAAAAACTTTGAGATTACACGGTAGGTAGGTACGTACATAAAAACTGTTAGGTTTTAATGATTGTACAAAATAATTTGCACATGCTTTTATTTAACTTATTATGCAGCGAAATTATTGGCAAAAAGATATTGGATATTTAATATCTCAAGGGACGAGCACAGTGCATTGCCAGGCTGAATTTTGAATTGATGAAGTTTGGCGAGTGAATTGCTTGTCTCGTATTCAATGAGTGCATAAAAACCTGACACAACTTGTATTAAAATATAAGTTTTTAGATTTATTTACTCGACAGATATAATTCCAGCTAAATATGAATTCGATTGTATATGACATAAGACGGAGTAACTAATACTTAGCTACCCCGCTAGTGTATTTAGGTCATGTAATGATAGCATGAATTGGCTGAGAATACCAGTATTATTTTCACATTAATGTTATAAACACAAAAGTATGTGAGTGTGTGTATGTATGTCAGTATCTTTGTTTCTACCCAACTTTATAACGGTTGAATAGGTTTGTTTGGCTTTAGATGAAATTCAATACAAGGAAGTCATATTTTTACCGACTTCAAAAAAAGAGGGGGTTCTCAATTCGGTATTTTTTATGGTTGTTACCTCAGAACTCCGATATTTATAAACAGATCGGTTTTTAAATTGATAATCATTATAGCCTGCATTTTAACGCATGTTATTTTAGGGATAGTGGGTGGAACCGCAGGAAGTTGCTAGTGCATTATTAGTAGGTATTATATATAATTCTGTAACAATTTTTTAATTGTAATTTTTGATAACAAACACAAGGGTATCTACCATAGTCATTACCTACATCTCTATTAAAACATTCTAAAAATGTCAATCATACACATTCTCTAGATGTTTTGTGCATTATTATACAGTTAAATTAATTTAAATAAGTATTAATCATTATCATTTAAATACATATATTTATTTTTCATTTAAATTATAAACAATAAATACAAACAAGTAATACATACACTATTAAATACATATAAATCACATGAAGCAGGCATGATGACTGTTTAAAAAGATTTCATAGCAGAACTTAACATTGTCATCAATATCAACAAACTTTTGTCTGTCAGTCTTCAAACTCTAAAATTATTCAGTTACCTACTAGGAAGCCAGACAATTGAGACAAGACGTCTGTTAAGCTGTTTTAGAAGGTGTGGGGCACAAAGACTTCGGGAGATTCTTTATGGTAGATCAGGACATCTTGGAAGTTCATGTTCATGACGTTCTTGACTTGGTAGCTGTGCAGAGGTCTGTCGAAGGGGAAGCCAGTGATAAAGTAGCCTGGAGTGTCGGGCTCTTTATAGCCGTCGAACTCTTGGATGTACACCACAAACTGGAACTTCATGCCACCAATTTTACCTGTAATGAAAATGATATTATTAGCTTAGGAACTATTCTCCGTTGTTCGATAATATTATTCACATACTGAAATTTAACATCCTAATTGCAAAAAAAAAACTTTCATCTGTTGCGCGTGAGGTCACTAAACCCCCATAGCTAAATTCATTTTGTATGCTTGTAAGATAATACGCTTGTAATTATTTTCCATGGGGTCGGCTCCTGCACCAGAAAGCTAACCTGCACTAAGGTCTATTAGACTACACCATATATGGAGCATGTACGAGTACAACGGTATTTTAACATGGATTAGATGAATTTCTCACGTCGGTGGAGATATCCAAATAGATAGAGTATTTTCAGTCATAAATAAAACATACCCTTAGGCAGCAGCAGGCGGTGAGGGAACACATTCATTGTCCTCTTAGAAGGCATCCAATCTCCCTTGAGGAGTTTGACGTAAAGCTCATGAGCGCTGGGCCACTCCTTAGCAGTGTAAACGTAGTCGGTTGACTTGCGAGAGATGACGCATTCTCCAGCGGTTACTGTGAAGGACAACAAAATGAAAATAATTCTGCCAAATTCTGACGAACTTACAAATTACTTGATCATTTTATTAAAATGGCTGATAACTTACAGTCATACGGGAACTGGTCAAGCAGGAAGAAATTTTCTGTGTTGAGGTGCAGCGGGATTTCAAAGCCTTTGCTGTCGTATTTAGGAGCAAGGAAAAACTTGACTAGCACTTTCTTGGCGGCTTCGCTCTTGACGTGAACGCGTACGTTGAAAGGTTTGTGGTTCAGACGTGGGTGTTGAACGAGAACAGAGACATCTTCCACCAAACTCTTAGCTGAAAAAAGAAATCATATTTATAAATACGTTTAGCGAGATAAATTCCTTAAAGAAGTAAAAATTACTTAATATTTCAATAACTTACTCTCAGCTTCAGTCTGGAACAGATGGCTCGTGACGTTCATGTAAGTGTATTCGAAATAGGTGCGAAGTTTCTCAACTTCGACCTTTTCAATTTCAACATTGGGCATATTAATTTCCTCAGTCTTATACAGAGGCATCTGTTTCTGCCAGTACACGAACAAATTCAAGATACGCTTCCAGATCATGTAGTAAGCTGGGTCACGCAGTGCAGTTTGGTAGTTCTCCAAAGCTGATGGCACAACCAGGGGAGTTAAGCTGAAATGTGGTAAGTACAATTATTTTTTTGCCTACAGTATTTTCTGGTATAATTTTTTTACTTGATTATTTTACATTACACGTACTTGTTTTCATAATAGTATCCAGATTTGACGGTGTTTCCAAGAATTTGCTTCCAGAGCCTGATAAAGTCTTTGTAATAATAACGGTTAGGAGAATCAGCGTTGGACTCAATCAGACGACCGAGAATGTCAAGACCGGCATCAGTAAGAAGAGAAACGTGCTCTCCTTTGCGCTAAAAATGACATTAGGAAATAAAATGGCTGTTAAAATGTTTAAGTATTAATAATAATAATACAAATTTTACGCATGTGCGGTTTTGTTTTGATTTTTGAGCTATCGGTGATTGGCGACACCGAGTACCCTTAACTTGGCTTGCCTTAACTGAGCGTCTGGGGGTAGAAACCACTAGAGCTAAGAACCTAAGCTCCAGGGTGGAAGTGTTAAAGGGCATAACGCCACGATTAGCGTTTAGAGAAACCTCTCGACACCCTAAGCCACCCATGCCAATGTTGCCTCTCCAGTCCCAATATATGGCAGCCTCTATGGGGAGCTCATTTAGTGGCAAGTCATCACCAGCCTTGATGTATTTTGAGATAAGACAACATAAGGCAGGTGCAATTTCTAATCTTATAGATCTATTCTCCTATCCACTAGTTAGACTCAATAGTCCATTTGTTAATTATATGCTGTATAATAGTTTCATATTCTATTTTATACACATTCCATAATTATATTTTTGTATTCAACAGGGCCTCTTGGTATTGCTTTCGGCTCCACTAATGCCTATCAAAGGGCCGGGCTCGACCCGAGATTAGAAATATATTAATTTAAATACTAAGGTGACTGATGAAATCAACTGAAGACTATTAAAAACTCACGTTGATGAAAAAACCTTTGTCAATAGCTTCCCAAATGCGTCTTTCATATTCTTCAACCTTCTCAAGAGAACTGGCTAGCTCAGGATTGTCAAGGTGGAAGTGGTTTGGCCTTGTAGGGAAAGGAAGTCCGTTGTGGTACAAAAGTCCAGGGTTGTGTCCTTCTTCAACGACATCGGTGATTTCAGGGATTTCACCAAGATTGTTAGATAACCTTTCCATGTAGTAACGGGCCATGATCTGTCTGTGAGCAAACCACCAAGCCTCTCCACGGCTCTTCTTGTAAATAACAGGCGTCTCTTCGCCTCCCATCCAGTGAGGCGTCACAAGGCTCAAGAAGTATTGCGCGTCATTAAGATCATAATCGTGGGTAAAGTAAGTCACAGGGAAGTTAGCGTCATAGTAAGGCCAAGCAGTAGAGTTCCACCTGATGACAACATTTTCGTTCCAAATGAAAGTAGATGGGTACTGCTTCATAAAGCGGTGACCATGGGTGTTGATTCTTTGCGCAGTGACCATAATTTCACCATTGTTGAAATACGATGGGAAGACTTCGTATATTGGTGGTATGACAATCCCTTGAGTATCAGGGCGGTACATAATGGTGACACTTAGAGCATAGACGTAGAGGCCTTCGTTAAGTATATCTCTCAAGTAGACAGCTGTGTTGTAAAATGTCTCATAATCTTTGGCAGAGTGGAGCATGTGGAAGAGAGTCATGGCTTCGAAGACATGAGCAGGCTCATTAACCGAGAACGGCACTGTACGTGGTAAGTACCAGTTGTTCTTCATCAAGCTAACGAAGGTCTTGGTTGCTGTTATATTCTGCAAAAAATTATGAGGAAACTGTGAGCAAACTTAATTAGCAAAAGAACGAGATAGATCCCAGCAAGAAAGAACCCATCAATGGGATAAGGTAGCTGTGAATAAATAATTTTATCTAAACCAAAAGTTAATCAAATTCTAATTCAAAGAGGAAGAGAGGGGGAGTGTGCTAGGGGTGATATTTGCATTCGCCTCTGCCAGCCTACCCAAACGGTTTTGACTCACTAACTTAACATTAACTGTTTAGTCTAGCATAAAGCTGAGAAATAAACTCACATTGTATTTTTCATAGTTGTTCTCAATGGTCCACTTGCTGGCAATATCTTGGCACTTTGGAATAGAGATTGGTTCGTGGATATGGTCGTATAAAACCAATAAATCCATCTGGCGCTGCTTAAGAATATCAGCGCCAACTGCAAACCACACACGAGATTATTAAATTTTGAAATACCGGGTGACTTTTCTATCAAAACAAAAACGTCTGTGAACGAAATATAAAAAAATAGAGTGTTACAAGTACATGGGTTAAAAGCTTATAGTAATAAAAGTAAAACTAACTTTGTGGAAGTAGCTTTTAACCCATGTTAGTGTACCCATGTGTAACACTCTTATTATTGGACTACTTTATAGTGAATCATATAACAAACGATTTCGACAACTGAATTTTTTTCAACAAATAATGAGTCTACGCCTTGGCTTTTTTACATATTTTTTCCGTTACTTAAAAAGTCACCAGGTAGAATTTTTATTTGCATAAAAGAATTTTTTATCAATAATTTAATTTTTATTTATTATTTCACGTTCTAAATGCAAAACTGTACTTACTCTTGGACCAATTTTCGCGAGGGTCAGCCAATGCGCCAGCGGCGCAAAGGGCCAGCACGCACAACACTAGACGAGCCATGTTTGCTAGTGCACCACCTTACGATGCACCGCCTATTTATATGCTTTGCATCCATAATGTAAACAATTGAAAATCATAAGAAAAAAACTCATCAAATGATATACCTTCTGATACAATGTAAGCACTTATCTGTGGTGTAGATATTTTGTCATTGCATGCTCTTCAAAAATAATAGTGCAGATAAAGTTTATTACTTTATTTACCTTATATATTTTGTAATTAGGGTGTATTTTGTGTACTATATGACCTTAGGGTGTGCGTTCTGTGCATCGAATTTACTCGTGTTACTTCCATTATCGGTTTGACCCACCTTATTAATCTCTTTTAATTTATTATTATTAAAATCAAGACTTAGTTATATAAGATGAACTTCTTGTAGGTTTATAGAAGTATCCTAACTGCATGTAGCCAATGTACGCCTAAAACAAAATTAAAGCTGTTCTTTAACGAATGTCTATTGTCGAGTGTATTTTATCTTTAACGTCGCATTAAGTGCACTAAGGAATTAGGTATCAATTGATTATATTTTAAGCAGAAATTTACCAAAAACAGAAACTCCACACTCTGCAGAAATTTGTCAAAGATGTTAAAGTAACCTAACTAGAAAAGAAAACTGATTAAATCTCAAGAAAAAACCCCAGTAGAAACAGTTTTCAAGATGAACTTCCGCAAAGTAACGCCTGTTTCAGCTAACTAATAATAGGTAAATACCTAAATACATGTCTTGGTCTTAGTACAAAAAAAAAAAACAGTTCGATTGCAAAGACCGTTAATGGTGTAAAGACAATATGACAATAAAGACAAATGCTGAAGCCAGTTGGTAGCGTACCCCAGCATGCAGCCGGCATCACCACGTGGAATCAGTTTTAAACGTCTTCTTTCACACGGTGCATCCTAGTTGCGCAAGACGCACCTAATAGAATCCTGCTCTCACACGTGCGCCTTTTTTAGAGTTCCGTAGCCCGACAAGGAACCCTTATAAATTCGTTCTGCCCATCCGTCTGTCTGTCTGTCCGTCCGAGTTTTTTAAAACCTCTTAACTTCTATAATTATTAAGATAAGTGCATGAAACTTTGCAAAAAAACAATAATTATTGGTCTCAATTTTAAAATTTACAACACTACCACCAGATGGTGGACAGCAGCATCCTCCTATTTGCATGGTGAAACAGCTGCGATCCCCAAGCCACCTGCCAAGCGTGGGGATTATGGCAACAAGTGATAGACAAACTTCAATTACGACCACCAATTCGTTTTACGAATCGAACATAAGTAGAAAGGCAAAATACAAAAATAATTTTTAGGGTCCCGTAGACAGCACAGGGAACCCTTATAAATTCTTTCTGTCCGTCCGTCTGTGTGTGTGTGTGTGTGTCTATCTGTCTGTCTGTCGGTCTGACTGCCTGTCCATCAGTCCTAATTTTTAGAGCGTTCTAACTTTAATAATTATGAAGATAAGTTCATGAAACTTTGTACAGTTACAGTTGTAATATAGATTTCAATTTTAATAGCATAAAATATATATATATATATATTTCACTGTACCTCCTTGTATGGGGTACACATATCGTTGAAAATGTATTTCAAAATAAAGGCAAGGTTTCATACAAAATAAAACCGAAAAATGGCAAAATAATATGGAAATCTTTGCGAAATATGGCCCGCAAAGTGGCAAAAAGTTAGTCCCCCCTGCATTTCCAAACTATAAGACATAGAAACTTGTAACTTACCACACGGTTAGGTCATATTTAAAATCTTTATTCAAAATTATTCTGAATATTATCTGACTATGAATTTTTAAGTAACAGCGATAAAACTGTAATAGGTAAATTCAAGACGTTCTTGCTCAAAGGTCATTGAACTTTTTGTAAAATTATCCTAACAAAGAATGTTTCTCAATCAGTTTTCTCTATGGTTAAACCATAAAAAGTATAATTATGCTATGTCGGGATGATTAATCTCTGAAACATGGCAAGTCCACAGAGCTTCGTTCGTTCGATTTTTCTATAACCATCAATTTCTGAACAATGACTACAATTATATGGCTTTGGTTATGGAACATATAGTGTGTCTCAACACGCTCTTGGCAAAAGTTATTTTAATTTAGGCAGCACGCAGACAAGACTAAAAAGTCCCCAATCAAATGGGGAAAAATCTGTTTGAAATATATTGGGCTATGAAAGAGACGAAGTAGGACATTCTTTCCATCCTGATTCACGGTATAAAACTTAGTCCTTGAGTCCTGATGGCCAAGCTCAAGGTTTGCCATAGAGCGCAGTAATCTAGACGTCAATTTTATTGAACGTATCCAAAACACGAGACTGCCGAAGGCAGATAGGTTATTTCGATACGTGCAATATTGGTAATCTCTGGTTTTACTGTCATTACAGAAACGTTATCCAATTAGCCAAGAAGAAAGAAGATTGTAAGTATGTATTTGTAAGGGGCCGTCATAATATTTATACATAAAGATAATTAGGTACCTAGTAGTTGGAAAGATTACGCAACCGTGTTAATTTTCTACTTTTTAGTTTAACTTAAAAAAAATCTTAATTATTAGTCTGGTTTTAGTACCTAGTAAGAAAGATAAATGGTAATTTAGTTAATATGGCTGCTGAAACAGTCATCATCATCAGCCAGAAGACGTCCACTGCTGAACATAGGCCTCTCCTTTTAACCTACACACTGAACGACATCCTGCCAAAACTGCTAAAACAGTATTAACTCTTTTTACCCACCTGCCCAAGGAGAAGGGCAATTAATTTTTGGTGTGTGTATCATAAATGTAAATATCAAGTGTTGGTTTTTAGGGTTCCGTAGAACAACAAGAAAACCTTATAAGTTTGTTCTGTCCATCCGTCTGTACATCTGTACGGCTGTCCGTCTGTCTAGTCCTCCCCTGCTTTCATTTCAACCAACTTTTGCTACTTTCTTGACCTAAATAACCTGCATTTGTAAATTATGAGACAGACATACTCGTAGACTTGTAACTCATCGTACTGAGTCACGGCAGCTCCAGCCTGTACAGTAGTCCCAGGAAGATGATGTACGGCGCTAATGTATCGACACATGTAGCGTTCCATATCAGAGGCCGCTCTATCTTCCACGAGATAAGGGTCATCCCGTCAGTTTTCTTGCCGTCGTCCCGCATCAGTCCATTGGGTCCATTGGCTAGAACTAACCACTATTATAGGGCTATTATAGGGTTTTGGATTACGGAGAGCCTGACCTAAACTGGTCAAGAGCGTGTCTGACACGCATGGTCTCTACCATACGCGTGTCTAGACACGCTCTTGGCCAGTTATGGCAAACAAGCAGACGGGCCTGTTGGTAAGCAGACACCATCGCCTATGGATACTTGTAACACCAGAGGCATCACAAATACGTTGCCGACCCTTTAAGACTCTATTAACTCGCCTTTTGAAGAACCCGATGTTGTAGCATCTCGGAAACACCGCGGAAGGTAGCTCATTCCTCATTTTGCAAGTGTGAGGCAAGTAAAATCGTGTGAATCGCACAGTAAACGATTTCTATTGATCTTATGATATGTGCATGCACTTTCAAACGGTGGCTGCTAGTGCGATGACAAAACTGCGACGCCGACATTAGATCGAATACTTCTTCTTCTTCTTCTGAGAACATTTACTATTGTAATGTTTTTTTTTTTACCATCAGAAAGTAGAGATTTCAACGAACAAAAAGCACACCGACTTTTTAAAAAAAGCTAATATTTTGACACGAGAATTTTCGATTGAAAATTAGGGTGCTTTTTTGATATTAAGTCAAAATAAGGTAAATAAATAAATATTAATTACAGTGTATTTGGGACATAAAAGGTAAGTTTTCACCAAATTTCGTAGAAAAAAAAAACGATAAACTTGGTTATTTGAATTTTTCACATAAATTTTGAGGTTATGTAAAAAAATTGTAAATATAAAAGTTGTAGATCTTTTTATTACGTACAACTTTGCCATTAAACTTTTTTTACCCTTAACCCCCCCCCCCCCCCCCTCCCACTTCCCGAACTCAGATCGCCCGTAATTTATTTTCCATTCATTTTTATCATATTCCCCTCCTTTTTTAATGGGTTTCATCCTACTACTATTTTTTTTGGTTTCAAAAATTATCGACCCTGGTCTAATTATGGTTACACCGGGTTCGCTTCACGGCATGACTTAGTCCGGTGGATGGTAACCAGCCACAGCCGAAGCCTCCCACCAGCTTGTTGCCTGTTTCGCACCACCTGGGGGCTATGTGTAGGGATTCCTATTAAGGGTGCCTTCCTACGGACGCGGGCAACTCAGCCTCCCACAATTTAAGTAATTGCGGAAAATCACGGGAACGTGATCCTTAACTCACCGAGATACGGTTTGCGGTTGCGTAACTTTTCGCAATCACCTAAACAGAATCGCTTAAAACAGAGGATCCTGCTCCAGGTACTAAAAATTATATTCACATCCAACGAAATGTATGGAACAGCTGATTTTTCTTCCAATCCCAGGGTTATTTAAAGTAGTTTAAAATTACGAGTAAAATGATATCCTCACATATTCGGAAGTGTTGAAAGAAATGCATTCACCTCCTTGGTGAAAAATTGATCTTATTCGTTACCTAACAAGGTTAATTTGTTATAATAGTTCCTATGAGATAATTTTTCACCTACTTTCTTTCCAACTTATTTAAATCTAATGTCAGTAAAAAAAAGACTTTTTATTAATAACGCCCTAAAAAAGGAACTTAAATATATATTAAGTAGTATAGATCTGGTTTAGGTTTTGTAGTGAGACAGTGTTTGATAGACGATTTGATTGGAAGACGCAGCGTAGGTAGGCCTCCCACTAGATGGACCGAGGACATTGTGAGAGTCGCGGGCATCCAGTGGACGCAGATGGCTGGAGGTTGTTCAGTGTGGAGGTTAAAGGGGGAGGCCTATGTTCAGCAGTGGACGTCTTTTGGCTGATGATGATGATGATGATGAGTGTTTGATTAATTTTTCCGCTCTCTTCATTATACTTATAACACTTGCAGATGCATAAATCAGTCCACCCCTAGATTTTAAATAAATATAAGGTCGGGGAAAAAGTTTCTTCGTATTTTATAAACAAATTCAAGACTTTTTTTTCAAGTTTAATTACATTTAATTATAATATATATGTGTCATTTTGTTCGATAACTTGTTGCCATCTTGTAGGTAGTGACATGATCCCGTTGCTGTAGAAATTTTGGGACTTCTGATCAATAAAAATGCAACAAGTAGTTTTGACAGTCCTCTCTTGATGTTAATCTAACACTACCCAAAGAATTCTGAAGATATCGAAACAGGTGGAAATCTGAGGGTGCAAGGTCAGGGCTATATGGTGGATGCATTAACACTTCCCAACCAAGCTCTCTAAATTTTTGCTGAGTGGCCAAAGATGTGTGCGGTCTGGCGTTATCATGAAGAAAGACCACACTCTTTCTGTTGATCAATTCCGGCCGTTTTTTCTCAATTTCTTGTTTGAGTCTCATCTGCTGTTGGCAGTAGAGATCCGAATCGATGGTTTTGCCCGGCGGTAAAAGCTCATAATGAACGATGCCCTGCCAATCCCACCATACACACAGCATCACCTTATTACGTGTTAATCCGGGTTTCGCTACAGTCTGTGGTGCTTCACTGCCCTTTGACCATGATCGTTTGCGCACATTCTTGTCGTAGGTGATCCGTTTTTCATCACCAGTGATCAATCTTTTCAAAAACGGTTCGGTTTCGTTAAGTTTCAATAGAGAATCGCAAATGAGTACACGATTCATTTGGTTTCTTTCAGTGAGCTCGTGTGGCACCCAAATATCGAGTTTTTTTGTATATCCAGTTTTTTTCAAATGGGTCAAAACTGTTTTGTGGTCAATCCCCAGTTCTTCAGCTACGTCGTAACTACTAATATGCCGATCTTGGTCCACTTTTTCAGAAATGGCATCGACTTTATCCGTAACAGGGCGACCAGAGCGAGCTGCATCTTTGACATCAAAATTCCCGAACTGAAAACGCTTGAACCAACATTGTGCTACTCTTGATGACACTGCATTAGGTCCATAAACGTCACAAATTTTATTCGCGGCTTGTGTCGCATTTTTTCCTTTTTTGTAATAAAATTTCACAATATATCGAATTTCTTCGTTAGATTCACTCATTTTATCGAACAAGAAAACAATTGAAAAATGGCGGGAAATTGCTTTTTACTTTTTGTATTCCTTTTTTAAAATGACATATTTTTAATGATATCAAAACCAGCCAGATACAAACAGTACAACCGATGATATTTTTACTACAACTTTATACATACAAAATACGAAAAGACTTTTTCCCCGACCTATTATGACTGCATTTTCACAAATCACACTTTATTATATGATGAATTTAGATCGGTATTTTACACACCTTTAGTACCGTTTACCTGCCAAAGCCACGGTAACCCAAACTTCATAATGGTCCATCGTTCTTACCTGTGTTGGAAGCATGCGCTGACAAACTTTCAGCTTTTATAAAATAACGAAGGTCTGGGGTTCACGGGCTCTCAGACTATTAGAACTACGCGGGCGAAGTCGCGGGAAAAAGCTAGTTAGCATCATAACTCTTTATTTAAATCCTAACACAGGTCGCGATGCAATAGAAGACGCAGCGTAGGTAGGCCTCCCACTAGATGGACCGACGACATTGTGAGAGTCGCGGGCATTCAGTGGATGCATATGGCAGGATGTCGTTCAGTGTGGAGGTTAAAGGGGGATGCCTATGTTCAGCAGTGGACGCCTTCTGGCTGATGATGATGATGACGACATATCTATTAAAACATTCTAAAAATGTCATTCATGCACATTCTCTAGAACTCGAGATGTTTTGAGCATTATTATATAGCAAAAAAAATATAGAATTAAACCATAAATATTGATCATTATCATACATACATATATTTATTTTTCATTTAAATAATTGTTAATAAATACAAACAAGTAATACATACACTAATAAATACATATAATTCACAAACAGCAGGCACAAGGACTGTTTGAAAAGATTTTATAACAGAACTTAACATTGTTGTCAATTTATTTATGTCAGTCTTCAAACTCTAAAAAAATTCAGTTACCTATTAAGAAGCCAGACAATGAGAAAAGATTATTTTAAGTTGTTTTAGAATGTATGGGGCACAAAAACTTCAGGAGATTCTTTATGGTAGATCACGACATCTTGGAAGTACATGTTCTTGACGTTCTTGACTTGGTAGCTGTGCAGAGGTCTGTCAGTGGGGAAGCCAGTGATAGAGTAGCCTGGAGTGTAGGGCTCTTTATAGCCGTCGAACTCTTGAATGTAAACCACGAACTGGAACTTCATGCCACCAACCTTACCTATAATGAAAATGATGTTATTAGCTTAGAAACTATATTCCTTTGTTCAATTATATTATTCACACACTAACACACATCACATCATCAGCCAATTAACGTCCACTGTTGGACAAAGGCCTCCCTCATAGAGAGGGGTGTTGCCATAATCGCCACGCTTGGCAGGCGGCTTGGGGATCGCGGTACGTTCACCGTGTACTATTAGGACGCTGCTGCCCATCCTTCGGTGGTTCTGGTCGCAGTTTTAGGACATACCCCGGTCCGGGGTGATATTATTCACATACTGATATGTATCATTCTAATTGCAAAAAAAAACTTACAACTGATGTGCGTGAGGTCACAAAACCCCCATAGCTAAATTCATTTTATACGCTTATACTCATTTTCCATGTGGTCAGCAAGCTCCTGCTCCAGAAAGTAAGCATGTACTTAGGCCTATTAGTTTTTACCATGTACGGAGCATATACAATGACTTTTTAACTTTGTTTTGAATGAATTTGTCACGTCAGTGGAGATATCCAAATAGAAGAAAGAGTATTACCAGTTGTAAATAAAACATACCCTTAGGCAGAAGCAGGCGGTGAGGGAACACATTCATCGTCCTCTTAGAAGGCGTCCAATCTCCCTTGAGGAGTTTGACGTAGAGCTCATGAGCGCTGGGCCACTCCTTAGCAGTGTAAACGTAGTCGGTTGACTTGCGAGAGATGACGCATTCTCCAGCGGTTACTGTGAAGGACAACAAAATGAAAATAATTCTGCCAAATTCTGACGAACTTACAAATTACTTGATCATTTTATTAAAATGGCTGATAACTTACAGTCATACGGGAACTGGTCAAGCAGGAAGAAATTTTCTGTGTTGAGGTGCAGCGGGATTTCAAAGCCTTTGCTGTCGTATTTAGGAGCAAGGAAGAACTTGACTAGCACTTTCTTGGCGGCTTCGCTCTTGACGTGAACGCGTACGTTGAAAGGTTTGTGGTTCAGACGTGGGTGTTGAACGAGAACAGAGACATCTTCCACCAAACTCTTAGCTGAAAAAAGAAATCATGTTCATAAATACGTTTAGCGAGATAAATTCCTTAAAGAAGTAAAAATTACTCAATATTTCAATAACTTACTCTCAGCTTCAGTCTGGAACAGATGGCTCGTGATGTTCATGTAAGTGTATTCGAAATAGGTGAGAAGTTTCTCACATTCGACTTTTTCAATTTCAACATTGGGCATAGTAAGTTCTTCAGTCTTATACAGAGGCATCTGTTTCTGCCAGTACACGAACAAATTCAAGATACGCTTCCAGATCATGTAGTAAGCTGGGTCACGCAGTGCAGTTTGGTAGTTCTCCAAAGCTGATGGCACAATCAGGGGAGTTAAGCTGAAATTAGGTAAGTACAATTATTTTTTTGCCTACAGTTTTTTCTGGTATCATTTTCTAACTTAATTATTTCACATTACACGTACTTGTTTTCATAATAGTATCCAGATTTGACGGTGTTTCCAAGAATCTGCTTCCAGAGCTTGATAAAGTCTTTGTAATAATAACGGTTTGGAGAGTCAGCGTTGGACTCAATCAGACGACCGAGTATGTCAATACCGGCATCAGTACGAAGAGAAACGTGCTCTCCTTTGCGCTAAAAATATAATTAGGAAATAAAATGGCGGTTCAAATATTTAAGTATTAATTAAGTAAGTAATAATACAAATTTTACGCATGCGCGGCTTTGTGCTGAGCCATCGGTGAATGGCAACACCCAGTACCCTTAACGTGTCTTGCCTTAACTGGCCGTGTTAAAGGGCATAACGCCACGAGTAGCGTTTAGTGAAAGTGCAGCACACTTCTCGACACCCCAAGCCACCCATGCCCCTCCCGATGCCAATATACACCAGCCTTTATAGGGGGCCCATATAGTGGGTGGCTAGTCATAACCAGCCTTAACGTATTTTGAGATGAGACATCATAAGGCAGGTGCCGTTTGTCATCTTATAGATCTGTTTTACTATCCACTAAATAGAAGAAAAAAAACTGGGCTTGTGAACCCAGATATTTTCAATCATATAGTGTATAATAGTATTATTTTCCATTTTATACACATTTCATAGTGGTATTTTTGTATTTAACAGGGCCTCTTGGTGTTGGCTTCTGGGGCCGAAGCCAACACCAAGAGGCTCTGTTGAATTCAAAAATACAATGCCAATGCCTATCAAATGTCTGGACTAGACCCGATATTAGAAATTATATTAATTTAAATACTAAGAGACTAATGAAATCAACTGAAAACTATAAAAAAACTCACGTTGATGAAAAAACCTTTGTCAATAGCTTCCCAAATGCGTCTTTCATATTCTTCAACCTTCTCAAGAGAGCTGGCTAGCTCAGGGTTATCAAGGTGGAAGTGGTTTGGCCTTGTAGGGAAAGAAATTCCGTTATGGTATAAAAGTCCAGAGTTGCATCCTTCTTCAACGACATCAGTGATTTCAGGGATTTCACCAAGATTGTTAGATAACCTTTCCATGTAGTAACGGGCCATGATCTGTCTGTGAGCAAACCACCAAGCCTCTCCACGGCTCTTCTTGTAAATAACAGGCGTCTCTTCACCTCCCATCCAGTGAGGTGTAACAAGGCTCAAGAAGTATTGTGCATCATTAAGATCATAATCGTGGGTAAAGTAAGTCACTGGGAAGTTAGCGTCATAGTAAGGCCAAGCAGTAGAGTTCCATCTGATGACAACATTTTCGTTCCAAATGAAAGTAGATGGGTATTGCTTCATTAAGCGGTGACCATGGGTGTTGATTCTTTGCGCAGTGACCATAATTTCACCGTTGTTGAAATACGATGGGAAGACTTCATATATTGGTGGTATGACAATCCCTTGAGTATCAGGGCGGTACATAATTGTGACACTGAGTGCATAGACGTAGAGGCCTTCGTTAAGGATATCTCTCAAGTAGACAGCTGTGTTGTAGAAAGTCTCATAGTCTTTGGCAGAGTAGAGCATGTGGAAGAGAGTCATGGCTTCGAAGACATGAGCATGCTCATTAACCGAGAACGGCACCGATCGCGATAAGTGCCAGTTGTTCTTCATCAATTCAACGAAGGTCTTGGTTGCGGTTATGTTCTGCAAAAAAGCCATTATGAGGATACTGTGATACTCAATTAGCACAAGAAAGAAATACATGGCAGCAAGAAAGTGAGCCAACGGGATAAGGTAGGTGTGATTAATTAAATTTAGAATCATAAGGTAATATAATTCTAATTCAAAGTGGGGGTAAGCTTGGAGTATGTGCATTTGCCCCTGCCAGCTTACCAGCCAAGCTCCTTAAAATAACGAGGCACGGCTTTGAGTTGCTGAGTAAACTAATAACTGTTAAGTTAATCTAGCATAAAGGTGATAAAAAAACTCACATTGTATTTTTCATAGTTGTTCTCAATGGTCCACTTGCTGGCAATATCTTGGCATTTTGGAATAGAGATTGGTTCGTGGATATGGTCGTATAGAACCAATAAATCCATCTGGCGCTGCTTAAGAATATCAGCGCCAACTGCAAACCATACACGAGATTATTAACTAAACTAAAAGTTCTGTAAACGAAACAGTTATTTTTTGTTACAAGTACAGTACATGGAGTAAAAAGTTAAGTTACTTTGTAAATATTATGTTGATTTTTAAAATCCTGTATTGTATAGACTACTTTATAGTGAATCATGCAACGAATGATTTCGACTACTAAAAAATTTAAAGCAAATATAGAGGCGGATACTCCTTGCAAAAAAAAAACCGTTACTGTAAAAAGTCACCAGGTATAACACATAGAAGAATATTTGCACCAACTATTAGGATTTTGATTTTTTATTTGACGTTGTAAATGCAAAACTGTACTTACTCTTGGACCAATTTTCGCGAGGGTCAGCCAATGCGCCGGCGGCGCAAAGGGCCAGCACGCACAACACTAGACGAGCCATGTTTGCTAGTGCACTACCTTACGATGCACCGCCTATTTATATGCTTTCCATCCAAAATGTAAACAATTGAAAATCATAAGAAAAAAACTCATCGATTGATATACCTACTGATACATTGTAAGCACTTAATATCTGTGGTGTAGATTATTTTGTCATTGCACACTCTTCAGAAATAATAGTGCCGATAAAGTAATGACCTTAGGGTGTACGCACTGTGCATCGATTTTGCTCGTGTTACTTTAATTATCGATTTGATCCACCTTATTAATATCTTTGAATTTATTATCATTAAAATCAAGACTTAGTTACATAATAATGAACTTCGTGTATGTTTATAGAAGTATCCTAATCTGCATGTAGCCAGCGTTCGCAACAAATCCATAATCAAAATTTAAGGTAAAATCTCTAATGTATTTCCGCTTTAATGTCGCAATCGCAACTACCTACAATAAGAAATTAGGTATCAATTATTTATGTTTTTAATAGAAATTTACCCAAGAACAGAATCTCAACACACTACTATACAGAATTATGTATAAGAAGCTAATGTAACCTAACTTGAAACTAAAGTTAATTAAATATGACTAAAGTCACGCCTAACTAATAATAGGTAACTACCCAAAATACTTGTCTTATTACACAAAAAAATAGTTGGATTGCAAAGACTGTTGATGGTTTAAAGACAATACAAATGCTCAAGCCCAAGAGAATATAATACTCCTACGGAGAAGCCAGTTGGCAGCGTACCCCGGCATCACGACGTAGAAATCAGTTTTAAACGTCATTTTTTCGTCTTTCACACGGCGTCATTTTTTAATCTTAGTTGCGCAAGATGCATCTTATATAACACTAGCCGTCCGCCCCGGCTTCGCACGAGTGTAAGCTCGGCCTTCGGCCTCGCTACAAAATATAATATAGCCTATGTCACCCGGGGATAGTGTAGCTTCCCAACAGTGAAAGAATTTTTCAAATTGGTTCAGTAGTTTCGGAGCCTATTCATTACAAACATACAAACATACAAAAATAGGTACAAATCTTTCCTCTTTATAATATTAGTGTAGATATTATGTGAATCCTGCTCTCGCACGCGCGCCCTTTTGTATGTTACGCAGCTTAATTGCACCGTGTGTCTTCTCCCGTACCAGACAAGAATGAAAAGACCCAAGTCAAATGAGAATCATCTGGTTAAGCTATTGGGCTATGAAAGAGACGCAGGAGACATTCTTTCTATCCAGAGTCATAGAGTTTTTAAATTGACATAGAGATTTATTCGTTCATATTTGACATACCTATAATTTATTTATTATGACATTATGCTAATTTATAAATTTTTCTTTTATGTTACTTTGTAATTTTTTATTTATTAATAATATATTATAGGTACATTATTAAATTTATAATAGCTATGCTAGTTTAATATAATAATTTTGTAAATAATAACCTGTTTCCTTAGTACTTAGATACTATTAACAAAATATGACCTGTAATTATTAGTTAACAATAAAATAATTATGATTAGTATAAAACTTAGTCCTTGAAAATCCTGATGTCCAAGCTCAGGACTGCAGAAACCAGGTGGGTCATTTCGGTACGTGTAATATATTAGATAAGTTACCTTATACTCTCATTCGGATTAACATAAGACATAACATAAGGGGATTAACATAAGGCGATGCAGACAGAAAAAATATCATGCACTAGAATAGCCGACTAGATTATATAATCTACCTCTCTGCACTTAAAATATATTAGATACTCTATACCTATACATCTTGTCTCTATATATTCTATCTATCTATTCTATACATATTATAATAAAAACGTAGAGATTAAAAAAACTGTAATTACGAGATACCGAAAAATAAACCCATATATATGTCTTAAAATAGGCAGCAGAGCACGCTAAGACAGTTTTTAGAATTTTTGTCTGTTTGTTTGTTTGTCACGCACGTCTCCTAAACTACTGAACGAATTTAAATGTGGTTTTCACGAATATGCTTAGCTGTGACCAGATTGAAGTTAAGGCTATATTATTTTGCGCAAGGGCCAGATTAAAGGAAAAAAAGGGTAGAAATTTTTATGAAAATTTACACGTTTGAAATCGCGGGCAACAACATTAGTTACTATAAAGTTAAATACAAAATGTTTATTGAGTGTTCTATGTATGTACGTATTATTTATCATACTATTCAATATTGCACGCCTTCTACCTCCTTTATGAATCCTCTCCATCCTAAGGTTTCCTGGAAGAGATCGCTCTTAGCGATAAGACCGCCGATTGTTGCACTAGTTTTTAAGCTGTTTTGTAGTTTCTTGTGTATGTAATTTGTAGTGTAAACAATAAAGAGTTTATCTATCTATCTATCTATGATGATTTGTTTGGCAGGTCCTATAGCCTAAAGTGTCTCATATGAAACGTTTTAATTTGGTTTTAATAGTAAAAAGATTGAGGAAAAAATAGTAAATAAACTTTGCTCAATAGGTCAATATTACCATCATTATGTAGAACTCAGCAGATTTCAAAAATATATAACACTACTATGAAATATTCGGTAGTTTACGAGATAAAGCGGTATGAGAGAGCTCTTTATCTACTACGAGTAGGTTTAGAGTTTTGTTGTGAAGTAGTAAATAATAGTGTAAAATTAGTAACATCTTCCGCCCTAATTCTAATGTATATAGTCCTACCAAACATATACAAAGACAAAACATACAAAAAGACATTCCATATACAAAGAGGGATGGATACATGTATGGGTAGAACCCGTATAATTTATTGTACAAGTATCGCCTGAATTTGCGCCGAGTTCTTTCCACCATGAGAGAATACTTCTTTTCATAGGGATCCCAACCAGCAGCGTTAAATTCATGTTTACTACGCACATAAATATGCTGTGTAGAGTACCATCGGAGCACGAACACCCCTAAAATTATAAGATGTGCGCATAATGAAACCAAGCATCCTATATGCTTGCTTACAAATAGTAGTTACATGAGCTCTAAAATTAATCTCCTTATCTAAGGTAAGGTCTAAGTCCTTAATCTGGTCAACTTTGTCGATAGTAGTGTTGTCAGTTAGCCGGCAGTCGAACGATATCTGTGCCCGTTTTCTTTTGAACGCTCCACTCAGTAACACAATCAACATCACGCTGGAGAACCTTACAGTCAGCAGTACTCCCCACTGCTGCGAACAATTTAAGATCTTCAGCAATCAGTAAGCATTTAGAGGTACTGACAGTCCTTGGCAAATCATTAACCATTATCAAAATTGAGTTGGGCCAAGTGTTGATCCTTGGCTATCTGCAGACCTAGTATAAACTTTTATACTAGGTCTGGAGTGAGCCAAAGAGTCCTTACAAAGAAATTTGCCACCTGGTAACTGAACATGTTGGGAACGATTTTGAAGATAACTAGCAAAAAGAGAGAGAAGTTTCGGATTAAAACCAATTGAGGAGCATTTTTGAAGCAGAATATCGTTATATACGCGATCAAACGCTTTTTGAAAATCAACGTATTCCGCGTCAACCTACAGACCGGCATCCATCTTTGCAGTCACATAATCAACGAAGTTAATCTGGTTGGTTACAGTAGACTGCCCTGGTCTAAAACCGTGCTGGCTATCATTTAAATAGATGTCGATCTACTGGACTATGCGAGCGTTAAGTATGGTTTCATATAATTTGCCAACATCATTGCTATAGGATGGTAGTTAAAGACCTCGAGCTTGTCCCCGTTATCCTTTATGGACTGGTCGTCGTCCTTTATGGACTGATGTGACACGTATGACTTTCCGGCAGTCTGGTTATGTGCCACTATCAACGGACATATTGAATACTAGCCGAGCGTCCCGGCTTCGCACGGGTATAAACTCGGCCTTCGGCCTCGCTACAAAATATAATATAACCTATGTTACCCGGGGATAGTGTAGCTTCCCAACAGTGAAAGAATTTTTCAAATCGGTTCAGTAGTTTCGGAGCCTATTCAATACAAACAAACAATCAAATCTTTTTTCTTTATAATATTAGTATAATTAGATGTACTGCAGCAGACAAAAAAAAGTTGGCGATCAGGTGGCTCGTCGCTCGTTTTTCTAATATTACATATTTTAAAAAATCGCTTGTCATGGGGACTGCTTGCAGAAGGGAGAACGTCACATTAGCATGTCGGTGACGGTAACCCATAAGTTTTGCCTGTACCAAAAATCGCTCAACACGAATAATGAGGTTTTCACTTCTTATATTGTTCTTAACTTTTAACATGGGATTAGTTGGTCTTATGGTTTCATAGTTATAAAATCGAAAAAAAAATAAGTTTTTGAGAGTGGTGATTTTTTTTGAGCGTGGTGAACATAATATCATATTTTATTATATTCGCGATTTCGGTGTTACTCCCTTTTTAAAAGTTGTTCATAACTGCGAGTTTAATGACTAGACTATGAATATTTAATTGACTATTAAATTAATTTTATTTGTTTATTTAATTGATATTTTATTTCTGATGACACAACTATTTGATTAATTAATTTTTATTTATGACTTTATTGTGTGTGAAATGTGACCTGAATGTTTTTATTTATTTTTAATTGCCTGATGTGTTAATGTTTTGATTGCCTATGTTTTGTTTTTAATTATGGGTTTATAAGTACCTAAAATAAATGAATAATAATGATAAATAATAATAATGAGTTACTTCCAGTTTAGTACCACCGTTCAGTGTAATCATATTGTGTACATCTCTAACTCAGTTACTTTCACACTAGTTCAGCCGTTACGGAATTCAGCTATACATACACTCCAATTCACTTATTCAATTCCATATTTATAGTAATTGACCTTGGTAGTAAGTAGGATATTTAGTCCAGTCAATGAATATATACCTAACTGTTCTATATATATAAAACTTTATTAATTTAAAAAAACTTTTTTAGAATAATCTTTTTTGTATTCTTTTCAGCAAACCCTTTAATTTGATGCCCTTAACACGATAGTAGATAATAACATTTTGTCCGCCATGTTAGGGCGTCCGCCATATTGAATTTATCATCTAGAACCAAAGTGCTTGGGAAGACAAATCCAACGAACTCAAAATCAAGTGGGTTACGTCGTTTACAGACTATAGAATCTCGTGTATGCAGCGTGTATGCGAGTCAGGATTTAGGTCAATTAGTTACATGTGAAATCAGTTAGTGTCACAAAAAAACCGTTTTTTGTAAATATATTATGTTCTTTCCTTTGCTCCCAATAACATTTGGAGTTAGTTAATTAATTGTAGAGCATTTTTTTACAAATTTGGTCTCAACCAATATTTGAAACAATGAACCACGTATGAAAATATTGGTTCAGAATTAAGTCATGTTTTGTCTTTTTCTCTCTTTTTAATTTTGGATAAGGTAAAAAAAAAACAATAGACGAAGTCACCTTCTAAATCTCCCTTGATTTAGGGTAAAAATTAAGAAATAATATACCTCGAAGGTCATCAGTAAAATTCTGCATTTTTTTTTCAAATTTGTTTATATTTTCATTATTAAATATTCACTTTTTATAATAAATAAGTACATAAAACATTAGATAATACATATTGTTATTGTTCAATTTCATACTATTCTATTCTATTCTATTCTATTCAGAATCTATTATTTTATGCATCAGAAAATTTTAAAAGAGGTTTAATATAAATACAATCAAATAATTATTTAACAAACAAATAATATTTTAACTCAGAATACAGACAACCCCATACATCGCAATACTCAGAATAATAATATTAAATTATACCTTCATATTTAATTCTCACATTAATAATAAGAGTACAAGTTTTCTAAGCAATAATACCAAATCGTATCCATCAATGGAATATAGATAGCTGATAGGAAATATCTTGAGATTTTTAATCGGTATGTGGTACTACTACTTCAGGAGCGTGCTTGTGATAAATCAGAACATCCTGGATGCACAGGTTG
The DNA here is from genome assembly GCA_949125355.1 of Agriopis leucophaearia. Classification (NCBI taxonomy): domain Eukaryota; kingdom Metazoa; phylum Arthropoda; class Insecta; order Lepidoptera; family Geometridae; genus Agriopis; species Agriopis leucophaearia. Next base: position 8,776,972 of record OX421276.1, on the reverse strand, counting down.
TGGACATCCTTCACCTGCCAGATGTGCAGGGGCCTATCAAAGGGGAAGGCCAGAGACTGGTCGGTCAGGAAACGAGCTCCGGTACCGATGCCGAGCGAAGTCTTAGGGTCGTAGCCGGTACCGTAAGGCACCTTTGGTGCGCGGTATTCCTGGATGTAAACGACGATCTGGAATGGCATGCCACCAACTTTGCCTGTGAAGTAAAATATAGGAAATAATTATTGGCGCACAGATCCAAATCTGACAGAGATAGACAGTAGAATTAAATGCTAAGACCTTAGATTTTATTCAAATGAAACCCTACAGTATATTACTGCCTTATGATATATATATGTATATACATATAGTTTTATTGATGCTGCAACAACAAACCTTTGGGCAGCAACAGGTGGTGAGGGAACTTCTCAATAGTCCCATAGCTCATGTCAGGATGCCACTGTCCCTTGGCAGTCTTCTCATAGATTTCATAAGTGCTTGGCCATTCTTTGATAGTGAAGGCGTTGTTAACAGATTCACGAGTGATTACGCTTTCTCCAGGAGTCACTGCAGAAATAAAATTAAAGAGGTTAAAAATCATTAGTGTTTTCTCTCTCGTTGGATCTCGTTCATATAAACTTAAAATCATATATTTACAAAATTATATTACTTTTATATTTTTTTAAACTATCAAAACAATTTATATAATATTTAAAATAGTAAAAATAAAAGCGTACCATCGTACAAGAAGTGATCAAACATGACAAAGTTTTCGGTGTTCTTGTAAAGCGGAATCACAATGCCTTTACTGTCATGTTATTATATAGTATTTGCAAAATTATATTACTTACATAGTTTACAAAACTATCAAAACAATTAATATAATATTTAAAATATTAAAAATAAATGCGTACCATCGTACAAGAAGTGATCAAACATGACAACGTTTTCGGTGTTCTCATGAAGCGGAATCTCAATGCCTTTACTGTCATGTTTAGGTGCAAGGAAGAACTTCACGGCAACAGTCTTGGCAACGTCGCTCTTGACATGTACACGGACGTTGAATGCTTTGTGGTTCAGGATTGGATGCTGGACTAGAACGGTAACATCTTCATGCTGTACCTCCCCTAAAACACAAACATATACATATAAAAACAAGTCTTAGCATAACAGAAAATAATAGATAAAAGATACAATAATGTATGGAAATACGGTTGCCGTTGTACAAAGAGGAAGTTTGCCACTGTATTATTGTTGTTAGATATATAATGATAAGATATATAATATTATTTGATCCAAATGGGTAATAATTTTACTATTAAACTATAATTACTGACTGTTGTACCTAATAAAATAATCATTGTTCATAATTTTCACGCTGAATAGTGCTATGATTATTTAAATTTCAGACGTACTATGTACATAAAAATAGAATATTATGCAGCGCAATGCAATTCAATACAATACAATACAAACCCAACTTTAATCAAGAAAATAAATTAATCTGAATCTGTTTTATATAACTTACTTTCATGTTCACTTTGGTGCAAGTATTGAGTGACGTTTATGAAAGAATTTTCGAAGTAAGTGAGGAATTTATCAGCTTCAACCTTCTTAATAGAGACTTCTGGGTATTTCAAGTCCTCAGTTTTATGTAGGCCCATGCGATTTTGCCAGTGGACAAACAATTTCAGAACGCGTTTCCACATCATATAGAAAGCTGGGTCTCGAAGAGCGGTCATATGGTTTTCTAAGGCTGAAGGAAGCACCAGAGGAACATAGCTGAAAGCAGATACATTTTTTACATTTTTTCTTAATTTGATTCAATATAATGAGTGTGAGTTATGATTACATACCCGTTATGGTACTGAAGGTGATGTTGGATTGAGTTGCCTAGAATTTGTTTCCAGATGCTGACAAAGTTCTTGTAATACCAATTGTTGGCAGAGTCAGCGTTTGATTCTACCAGAGATCCCAAAATATCCAGACCCTTTTCGTTAAGAATGTTGATATGTTCACCTTGTTTCTGCAATGATGGTATATACATTAATGTTGCATATTAATATGAGCATTAAAAAAAGTATTTGCACGGCATGCACATTTAAGTAATAATTATAGTTAAGAAACTTACGTTCACGATGTAACCTTTATCAATAGAATCCCAAATCCGTCTTTCGTATTCAAGAACTTTTTCAACATCTTCAACTAAGTCAGGTTGCTCAAGAGAATAATAATTAGGCCTTGTCGGGTAAGCAACTCCATTAGGGTACAAGAGCCCAGATACGAATCCTTCTTCAACAACATTGGAAATTTCAGGAATTTCACCTAGACCATTGGACAGCCTTTCCATGTAGTAACGTGCCACGAGCTGTCTATGGCGGAACCACCAAGTTTCACCTCGCTTGTCGTTGATCAGACCAGGAACTACATCGCTTCCGAGCCAGTTCGGGTACATTAAATTAAGGTTAGAGTAAACGGCGCTAAGAGAGTAATCATGGGTGTAATAACTCATTATTTGTTCATTATTGTGGTACGGCCAAAGAGTTTGATTCCACTTGATAACGACATTGTCATCCCAGATGTAAGTAGACGGGTAGTGCTTCACAAGGTGGTGTCCATGGGTGTTGATTCTTTGAGCCGTATTCATAATTTCGGCGTTGTTAAAGTATGATGGCAAGATTTCAAACATAGGTGGGATAGTAACGCCTTGCGTGTCGTGACGATGGAGTATAGCGACGCTCAGGACGTACAAATAGACTTCTTCATTCAGAATGTCTCTTAGATAGACAACTGTCTTGTAGAATGTTTGGTAATCCTTAGCAGTGTAAAGTACGTGAAAGATAGTCATAGCTTCGAAAACATGAGCGGGCTCATTGAGTGAGAACGGCACGGCATGTGGCAAGTACCATCCATTTTTCAGCATAGTGACTAGAGTTTTAGTTGCGGTAACATTCTGCAATAAAAAAGTACAAAAGAATAATTATAGTTAAGTTATTATTTATTATAGTTGTGAGAATTTAATTGATCAATGGGACAGGTGCAAAAAGTCTGTTACATCAACAGAATTTTGTGACTGTTTCGACGATCTATGACATTAATTAATGAATTTTGATAAATTAACTGATTGACATTTGTTGTATTAATTATTTGACAATTATTTATTTGTATGTATTTGTTCTTGTTTAAATTAGATATGTGACATTAGATGGATTTAATTTTAATTTAATTTTAATATGTGAGATAAATGTAACTGTATAATTCGTTTTTGTCTCAATAAATAAATAAAAAATAAATAAATAAAACAATGTCACACCCACGCTATCAAAGGACTTAGTCAGACTAAATTAAAATATTCAATAAATCACATACGCTATAAAGTTCCAGATTGTTCTCAATGCTCCATGTCTTGGCAATTTCCTGGCACTTTGGTAAGCTGGTTGGTTCGTGGATGTGGCTGTAAAGAAGCAACAGCTCTTGCTGGCGTTCTTGCAGAACCTTTGTGTCCACTGAAAAGACATTTAGACAAAATTTAAGGAGCTGTCAATGCCAATTCTCTTCAGCTACTAAAGCTGTAAGATTCAGGGAGGCAGCAACAAGAAGAAATAAGAGAAGAACAGTAAGATGGAATCATCTGGTTTTTTAATGCTTGAGAAGAAAAGCGTTACACCACGTCTCATCTGATGTCATGCGATTTAGTGGTCCAAGATTGTAAACATGACAAGCCTAAAAAGGAAATTGACTCTTGAGTGACCCAGCCGAAATACAGCGTTACGCATTGGTGATAGATTTTTGAGGGTGGTATCTTGCTAGCTAATCAATAGAAAGCGTTCTACTATAATGTATTAAATTACAATAAAAAAACTTACACTTTTCGTAGGTGATAGGCACGGCAAATGCACCGGTGCACAGAGCTAACACGCACAGCACTAGACGAGCCATGTTTGCTAGTACCGAATTCACTTGATGCAACTCTTTTATATGCATAAAATGAAAAGTGATAAAACCAATTTTACTAGTCTTTCTCCGGACGACAGGTCACATCCTCTGGCTTATCAAATGAATGCCCTCTGTGTTATCAGTGATAGTACAGAAAGTTTGTAGGTATTGTACTGATCAATAGTCACAGCATGTTTATTGAAAGTGTTTGCCGGTAGGTAAGTAAAATGCATTATTATGCATGTTCTGCAAAAAAATATTTCAATAGATATAATTCCATTTCTAATTTGCATTATACTCGTAGCAATGTGGCAAGCTCTTTCGTTTTTGTAACGAGATAGGGTTTTTTTTTTCTAAAAATACCCAGCTGCGGGTACATGCAATAACATCTTCTCGGTGGTCTTTGTGCCTGACGGAGGGCACTGAGATCTCTAGTATTATATACTAACCTAGTATAAATAATTATACTCGATAGAAATCACAACACATCGGCAAAACTAAATATGTGACCACGTCAATTATAGCTCTAGTTTTCTTTCGCCCAAAAACTCTGACATCAGAACTAAGCACTAGGCCTATAAATAAACGTATATAATAATTAGTAGGTACAATTACTAGTATGTTTCGTATTGGAATATCTAGCCATAAGTGAAGATGTACGGAGCGCTATTCAAATCATTGCGATTGTTGAATTTTGCTAATGATGAATGTTTGATGTTGATGATGATAACATCGAATCTGTGTTGGGTTAGGTTAGGTTAGATTCACTTAGATAGATGTCTTTATTGCAGGTGGAGTGGTTGCCACGGGATGATAAACGTAGCCCAGGCAAAGAGAAACAACGATGGTAACGATATTAAAAAAATGCGGTAACAACAGGTCTTGATTTGCACGAACAGATAAGTTTTTTTTTTTTGTGATACAGAGTGACGAGACGTGCGAAGCCGCTCGCCTAATGGCTCTCCCCGCTTGCCCATAACAGCTCAACTCCACTCAGAATTTTGAACTTCAACAGTTCAAACCCCTGGATGGCAATGCACTGCGCTCGTTACCCTAAGAAAAAAAGAAATCTAAAAGAGATCGAATGGCAAAAGATGGGGAAGTTTATGCTGCACTGGTTGGTTTCCATGATCTCAAAAACATTCTTATAATAACCTTACATTGAATTTTAGTTCATTGAAATAAAAAGTCAAATTTAGGTCTTATAAGAATGTTTTTGAGATTATGGTAGCCCACCTGGGCTGAATAAGCCGCTGCTGATGATGATGATGAGATTCAATATGATCCTTTGTAATATGATGTAAATATAATTTATTGTTTACGTAAATACATCTCCACTATCTCAAGTCTTGTTGGCAACAAGCTTTAGATTAGCCATATCTCAGTATTACGGTTTGCGCAGAAAAAAGTGCGGCAAAAATATAACAAAAAAGCCACATGACCTGATGATTAGTTTTTATGCAAAGCAGTATGACTTTTGATAGTTTAATAATAACATACAAAATGGTTGACAGCTGCGTAGGTATGTGTAAAAAACGTTCAGTGTGGTGACAGCAAGACATTATGTAAGTTAGCTTCTCGATCGCGTAAAAAATACATCCACTATCAGTCTACCATTATACCGACGCTCAATTATACCTACAAAAGATTTCATTTCTTACTAATTACTCCGTATTTTTAACTGATTTCAAAAAAGGAGGACGGTTCTATGTTTCACTTTTTTTTTATGTATATTCACCGATTTCTCCGCCAACTGTTGACCTTTTTTTTTCTTTTGTTCGGTAGGGTATGCTCCCTGTTTAGTCCCATTCTCACCAAGTCAGGATCTGATGATGGGATCCCAGAGAAATCGAGGGAAACCCTAAAATTTCTTAGGCACTTTTTTCATACATATTTTTGAAGACAGTTTTGAAATTCATAATTATGTCTTTAAAATTTTGAGCTCGCTGACAAAAGACTGACTAACTATTCCGCATGGCATGGTGAAGTTACCATAGACTCCATGCTTAATAATAAGGAGAATGCCTTTGTTATTTTTAAACTTACCTCTGTCCAATAAAAGTGGAGTGAACTCGGAATATTTATTCCATCTTTTGTCTTTTAAATTTCTAAATGTTTCCAAGTATCAAAGAGAGAATAAAACAAAGGATGGATTTACTATCCCAAAGCTTCTCCACAGGTTTTAAGTTACGTGTCGTTATTGGCAACACCTAATATCCGCACAACTATGGAATACCTAATTTCAACAGTATATTTTAAAATTTGTTAATGACTAAAAGGTATAGGTACTTTACAAACATTGGTACTCTAAAGTAATATGTAAATTGGCCACTGTTTTGCTACCATAAGATTCGTTCACATTAAGGTCCATTCAGTCATTTATTGACAATAAAATGTAAAAAACAATCATACAAAGAAAAACAAATAATTATGAACACTTCAATAAAACTATTTTATTTAAAATAATTTAAAAAAAAAGAAACCCTTTAGTGACTCGTTAAAACAAACCAAAATTAATTAGTAAACTCCTCGAGTCCAATGGGCAAGTTTTCCAATAGTAGATTTTTCGACAGCCGTGAATAAAGGTTCACAAAATGACCTGATAGATGGCGTTAGTAAACAAAGAAGTGATAAAAAGCGAGTAGCTAACTGCCATCAAGTCAAGTCAGTAACTGTCACCATCCTCTTTGACTGTCACAGAGTACTATCGGTACGAATGCGCATTTAGTTACCATCAAATATAATATAACCGCTAACCCTGAGTTACCATCACAGAACTAGTCTTGTGTTCTGTGACTAGTGACTATTACGTATTACTGTTATTTATTTTATTTACTTTCATGTAGTCAACAAATCAAAAAAGAATTGAAGAGTCACGGACTATTTTTTTGTCAACACTAATCTATTACAATATTTAAGTGTTTTTTATTTTTATTTGTATGAAGTAACAACAGTTCAATCTGTTATTTCATCAATCAATCATGGCGCTAGATGGCTCTGTTCTTATTTCATAAAAATCGTAGTAAACGTTAACGCGATCGAGTAAATGCAATTGCAAAAACTCACACAAGGCACTTAGTTCGATAGTACCAAATTATTTTATTGTCACCCGAATTACAAATAATTGCAAAGTTTCACATCGATTCAACAATTTTTAATCACCTTCTAAGATTTGTTCATATATTATCGTAGTTAAAAGCTAATATAGACGTGTAAAAAATTATTTCGCATTTTTAACTAGAATGATTTTAAATGTAAAACTAAGTTTAGGCTCAAAAGCCGCACGGTCGAGCAACTAACTCATTAGCAACGGTTCTTCCAATCTTCTAAATAAGCAATTTGTTAATCACACGAAAGTTAGGCAAAGGTAGGATGGTGTGACAAGAGCCGATATATCAACTCTGGATGCCGAAAGAGGGCCCAGCCATGTCCAAAGTTTTGACGTATGAGTAATTTATTGGGTAAAAAAATAAATTACAGCATTGCCCACACATTTGTCGGGCGAAGGTGGTTGATTTGGGTTGCGCGGGCGCAAAAAAATGATCGCTCGGGGCGTTTTACTTAGCTACTACTTATCTCCTAAAATACTAATGAATTTAAAATATGGAAATGTTTAAAAAAATTAGATATAAGTAAGTATAAATCGAAAAACTGCGACCAGAACCACTGGAGGATGGGCAGCAGCATCCTATTAGTACACGGTGATCGTACTGCGATCCCCAAGCCACGTGCCAAGCGTGGGTATTATGGCAACACCTATCTCTGAGACCTTCGTTCAGCAGAGGACGTTTACTAGCTGATGACGTGATAACATGGAGCTGTTAATGTAAAAAAATATACAAAAAGGCTGTTAATGAAGTCTTTAAAGGTTGGCAATGTATCTGTAATGCACCATTAGCGGTGGTACAGGCATCCATTAGCGACGGTGATTGCATACGATCAGGCGGCCCGTTAGCTTGTTTGCCACCAAAAATCTGCACCATCCGGGTTTACGCCCTAACGCTATTTCCACTAAGCTACGGCCGCCTCAAATTATTTAGCTGTCTTTGCGACCAATCTAAGCGTTAGTGTTGCCTGCAAGTACCTGCAAGTAATTACTTGGCTAGAAATAGGCCCAATGGTGATTTAGATACGACGCACTGCGCGCAATGATTTTTAAGATATCTATAAAATTTAAATAATAAATCCTAAAGTGTGGAAGAAAACATCAAATACAATAATTACTTTTTATCAACTTCAAAAAAGGAGGGGTTCTCAATTTGGAGGTATTTTTTTAAGTCTAGTACATCAGAAATTTCATAAAAATCAGTTAGTTCAAAGCTTGGTTTTAAATCGAAATAACTGAAAAAAAAATTTTTTTTTTAACTCAGAATCACCCAACGGGCAATGGAGAGAGCTATACCTACTTGGAGTTTCTTTGCGCGATAGAATCCGGAACGCGGATATTCGCCTAAGAACCAGAGTTATCGACACACCTATTAAAATTTGCAAGCTGAAGTGGCAATAGGCAGGCCACATCGCTCGAAGAACTGACAACCGATAGGGAAGAAAGGTTCTTGAGTGGAGACCGCGAACCGGAAGACGCAGCGTAGGTAGGCCTCCCACTAGATGGACCGACAAAATTGTGAGAGTCGCGGGCGTTCAGTGGATGCTGATGATGATGATGAAAAAAAATATGTTAACCAAGAAACCGAAATCGCGAATTTACTAATTTAGAAGTCGTTTTAGGGTTCCGTAGCCCGACAAGAAACCCTTATAAGTTCGTTCTGTCTGTCCGTCCGTCCTAATTTTTTTACCTTTTAACTTCTTTAGTTATTAAAGCATAAATTCATGAATCTTTGCACAATAGATCTCAATTTTAAACGTATGAAAAGAACATCAATTTACGTTTTTGGGGGTGGGGGGTAAAAAAATTTCTCGTGTGTGGTGTCGTTGAATAGGTATTTTAAAATAAAGGGAAGCTTTCTTAAAAATTTTTTTATATCAAGTGTTTATTTTGTGAAATATGGTCCGTTAAAATAGCAAAAAATTGGTCCCCCCCTCTTGCATTTCTAAGCTATTTGACATAGAAACATGTAAGTTACCATGCTGATAGGTCTCATTAAAAACCTTCATTCAAAATTATTTCGAACATGTTCTGATTAAACTGTAATAAATTCAAAACGTTCTAGCTCAAAGGTCACATTGACCTTTATATAAAATTGCCTTAACAAAGAATGCTTCTCAAGTAGTTTTCTTTTTGATTAAACTATAAAAAGTACTCGTATGTTATGTTAGTATCAACGTACGTGTATACGGAAAACGGAACACTACTATATGCGTCTCGACACGCTCTTGCCCAGTAATTTTAAATTACAATATTTAAATTACACATTAGGTACTGCAAAATTCTCCATATTATTATTTTTTACTGTGATATACTAATATTTATGCTTCGTTATTTTTATTTACTACTTTGCTGCTTATCCTCCTACATTCGAGAACGCCATCAGTCCTAATAACTATAAAAATGTTGTATGCGTTTTTGGATTGTATCTTTATCAGTTTTTTTGAATGTCCACTCTCACTCAAAATCATCTCAACCAAACAAAAGGCGTCAATAATCCTTCAATAATCCGTTTTGACAAACAAATAGGACAAAATATTTTGTAAATTTTTGTCACTATTGGTGGTCTTATCTCGGACTTTATCCAAAATTGCCCATTGTTAATTAATATCACTTTCTTTTTCTATAGTCTATGAGGGTGGTAAGTCGATTGGTATGTCAACATGACACTTCAAGAGGATTATCTTGTATATTTTTTGAGACAATAAAGATGTTTTGTTCCGAAGAAAGGACCGAGTGTCGCTTTCATTCGATGAGGTCTTTGATCGTGTTTTGTTCGAGATAATGCAATGTTGTCAATAGTTAACAGCGACAAACGATTTGTTATTTTTTATTTTGGCCTGTGTCTTACAAATGTTGACTAGATACTACATAATATATGCCTAATACATAATTAATGTTTGAAGAATTACATTGTACATATGCGAGACGTAGACGATAGCGAAAAAAGATCGCGCGAGATAAATATGGACTCGGACGAAACTAACGAGAAAATTCTGAAGCAATTAAAAAGTGAGTGAGGAAAAGAAATAAATTTAGAATAGAAATAGCCACCTTCTGTCTCCATCATCGGGCCAGCTCAATGGTAGCATAATATTGCATTGTCACTAAATTTACATAAGTATGCCAAATTTCAGCTCAATCGGTTGAGGATAACTTTACTGGTCTAAAATTCAGTTGCAAGATTTGTCCCACACATACTAAGTTAAATAAAAGCTTGTAAAAAAACTAGTATAGATATATTATATAGATGTACCTACTTCGCTGAAGTAGTATCCAGTGAAAATAAACTTTAAGTAAGAAATAAAATGGAGCCTTGTTTAGCAACCTTATACTTAAATTATACGTGAAAACGTATTAATTTTTATCGCGAATAAGTCTGCGTCTGACCACCAATTCGCCTGTTGGTAATTAATGGGCATTCCATTATTTTTTTCATCTCGAAACTTAGGAAGAAAAATCTAAAAGCGCTTGCCTCCTTCTAGTCAAGTAATAAAACATATACAGAAAACTTAATAATTGTAACATTAGTATGTTGGTGACGTGATGCGAGTAATAATAGAACCCATAAGTTTTGTCCTTCTTCTAAAGTTTTGCCCTAGTCCCTACAAAAATCGCCCAACGTGGCTAAAGAAATATACACATTCAATAAAAAAAAATATGTTTATTACAGGATATTCAGATACGCTATATTTGAGAATCGTGTCGATCACACATTAAGGTCTCCCATTAATTTAACGGGACTTCTTAACGATGAAACATTTTTCAAACGTTCATGTCAGATAACCATTAAATTTCTACATCGATCTAGAATCCGGGAGAAAAAGCGTCTTTAAGTTATCAGAACAAAAACTATTTCTTTTATCAACACTCACCTCTCGTTTATCACTATAAGTCAGGTCAAATTGATAACAAACTTAAGGTATATACATCATAAATTGAACATTTATACCGAAACACAATAGTGTTTCTACCCAAACTTATAACAACTTTAGTTACATAATTCAAAGTGTCCCAAAGTACCTACTACATATATTATCATTTCTGTTTACTTTTTACTTGACTTCCTAGAAGGAAGGTAATGTTTTCGAAAAAATATGAGTGCTAGCAACGCTTCCCGGTTTCACCGGCCATTAGGATATAATTAGTTAATATTTTTGGGACAAATGATGTATTAATCCAGGTTCCTCGTTATCTCCATATCAATCTTCATCCAAATTCGTTCTGCTGTTTTGGAGTTGAATGGGAACAAATACAATATAAAAAAAAAATAGAATAACTACCAGAGATATATTTTAGTAAGCTGAATTGAAAGTGGACTGGCCACATTGTCCAAAAACCGATAACCGATGGGGTAGACAAATTCTAGAGTGAAAACTACGTTTAGGCAAACGTAGTGCAGGACACCCTGCGGCCAGGTGGAGTGAGGGAGGACCTACAAAAATGGCGAGTAAACATGCAGAGCATGCATCAACCGATCGAGCTCAGTGGCGAGCAGTAAGAGATTCCCATGTCCAGCAGTAAACAATAAAATACTGATAATGATGATATATTTGTATTAATTAATCTCAGGTCACTTAGATAACTTTTAGTAACTTTCTGTTTGTTAATGTATTATAAAAAAGTTCATTAAGACTTTATGACGCAATATTATCAGCTCAGATAAAATTCTTGACCTATCTTTAATTAGGTGTCTCTAGAAAATAGCATTTTTATTATAATGGCGTTTAAAAATACATGCAAATAGCATGACACAATTTTGTATCAATGTCAGTGCCAATAATTTAATAATGGGCTTGCGTTTGACCGCCAAGATGTTAGACGATGCACGCTTGCTTAGAAGAAACCGATTCCTCGTGATTTGAAGATACCCAGATTAAAACTGTCAGGGAACATCCATTTAGGCAGCGCATTCCATAGGTTACCAGTTCCATAATAAAAGTGGAATCAAAGAGCTTTGTACGGGTTTCTGGAATATCCACCATAAAGCCATAGTATTGTTTCTACTATGATAAAGAGGTGTTGATTTTTCGTGTCCGCTCTGGCAGTCCGATAGAATATACAGGAGAGAATTAGATCATGCAGAACAAAAACTAGTAAGTTTTTAACACACTTTTATTAGCTTCACTCAACTTATAACTAACTGACGAACATTGTAATTTTTTTATTGGAAATCGATTTAGATTTACTTCTACTAATTTACTAGTTGTATGTAATATTAGTGTCGCTTGGAAACTTGGCGAGTATTATAATGTAATCCGGATGACAATACAATAATTGACAGCCCCGTTAGCTTAGTTGGCAGTGAACTTGCCTTCTGCGCTTGGGGGCGTGGGTTCAATTCCCACTTAGGACAAACATTTGTGTGATGAACATTTGTATTTGTTCTATGTCTGGGTGTTGTTTTCTATTTAAGTAGGTATTTAAAATATATATATGTATGTATATCAGTCTCTGGCAGCCATATTACAAGCTTTGCTTAGTTTGGGGTCAGATGACCGTGTGTGCAATAATGTCCCAGATATTTATTTATTTATTTATCACCATAGAACTGATTTCGAGCGTTGGCAGCTGGGCAGTAGCATGTGCGTTCTATAATCTGATGGCACCCGATTCGATCCTTGGCCTTACATCAATGAATTATTTAGTACATAAATAAATTATATTATGCAGTTTCGACGCCATCACTCAATAACGGTGAAGGAAAAAACATCGTGAGGAAACCGATATGTCCTAACTAGACAGACCAAAAGAGTCCAAACTCGAAAGGTTAACTGACAGCTATTGAATAGTTTTACTATTCATCTCACTTCTCCATCATTAGAGCCTCGTCAGCTAGTGTGACGTATGGAACTCGTTAATACAAACAAATGATCCCAAACTTGAGGAGTTTTCTAGTAGCTATTGAAAAATTCCACTATCCAACTCCTAGTTCCATCATGCAATCAGTTCATCAATACCAGCCTATCATGTTCCTGCTGGGCCAAAGGCCTTTTCTCAGAGATATATATATATATATAGAGAGAGAGAGAGAGAGAATGGGAGATGAGAGAATCCACCATGCTGGCCTAGATGCACATGCTACCGCTCAGCCACCATGCTCTCAATCGCAATTGAAACATTAGAACCTTTTTTATCAGAAAACGTTCCTTCTCTTATTATTCTATGGAAGCCTAGTAACTTAACTCTTTCATGCTAACTAACTCTCTTATGTGTAAAAGCTCATACAGTTCTATAATAAAAAAAAATATCATGCTTGAAACTTTTCATCAATGAGAAGTTGATATATTTATAGCATAGATTAGCTTATCGAATGATTATGCATATATCCATGGATAGGATACTCATACCCATGACTATTATAACTACAACAGCCTGTTTTTTTTCGCAATTCCAGGTTTGGCCCCATACCTATTAAAAGTTGATCATAATGATGAGTACATACGTACCCTTCAATATTACTATAGGTCTCTATTGTATTCTCTTTGCCTTTAGTATACCTACACGTTGTATATTACGCGATGTCTTCGCCTATTGTGAGCATAATTTAATTCTTTTGTTATTGAATCAGCTATATTAATATATTATATCTTATTTAAGATATAATAATATTTTTTATGGATCTGTTAATCGTACCCTAAAATTCTTCTACCTAGATTCTATAGATAGATATATAAAAAGCTCTAGATAGCCCCTGTAATATTTACATGAACTTAAATAATATAATCTATAATTCACACGGACAATATCTTGTTATAGATTTTTAGTTTAATTTTATTATTGAAGGCTTTTTTGTGTTTGCTTCATTTAATATACCTTTGTACAAATTCCTGAAATAAAAATTATACACGTAAGCTTTAAAAAAAAACAGATATAATATATAATTCATTATAAATTGTTTGAATTGTTTTAACTTAATTTCACCCACTTCCAGTAGTCTTTAGTTGGAGGGCCGGAAAGTGACATTGGGTACTTTTTATCCCGGAAAAGCTTTAGGCCCCTGTGGGTAAATGTATGCGAGTAAAACCGCAGTGTGCAGCTAGTTACCTATTAATATCTATCATCATCAGCATTTTACTAACTAGCGAGTAACTTACAATTACAACTACATATATTGTTTCAGGTTTCATCTCGTCTAACCAAGAGTTAATCGGTGCATCAGACCCGTGGTCAAATAGACCGCATCGGCGTGGATCACACCTGTGCTCGGATCAAACGCACCGCCCCCCACTACTGCCTCTCCCCTCCACTCATCACACGAGCCGCCTCGCGGGTATACTCCCATGAGAACTAAAGAACCGACTGTGAGGATGTAGGAGCACTAGATGTGTCTAAAACGTATTGTGATTTATACCTTGCGAAATGTGATTATATTGTACAGTCGTGGTGCATAGGAGTAGATAGGTAATTAGGTAAATATGTAAGGTAGAAGAAGCTCTTGTTTTAAAGTTTTCTCTAACCATCTTTTTTTCGCACACCTAAGTTAAACTAAAATTCTGAAGAAAATAATCTCAAAATACCTATTACAAATTTTAATTCTCAAAGTCGAATTTGAAATATGTCATGGCTGTTTTTTTTTTCGTTTAGATTCAGCAAATTTCACAGTAAAATGACAACTAATCTACTACTACTATATTACTATCCTATAAATAGCTTTTCTACAGAAACTCACTATGCATTTTCGCTATGACAGAAGCAATGGCTGCACCGATCATTGGCAAAAGGAAATGAAACTACGTAAAAAAAAACAGTTTAAGTAAATTAAAAATAGTACATACTAAATTCTAGAAAAAAACTTTGATCCTGCAAAGAACCAAGACAACAATTAAAAACTTCAAAATTTGTAAATAGGCTATTTGTTTACTTGGATTACATTACAGTTATTTTGATTTAAAAACCAAACTACTAAACCGATTGTGTTAAAATTTATACGACCTCCGAAGTATGGCCACCAAACAAAAAAAGGAATCATCAAAATCAATTCAGTGGAACATAGAAACTCCGCCTTGCTTTAAAACAGAACTCTATAAAGTGCCAGTTCCAGCAAATTTGTATCCGTATTTAATACCCAACCAATATTATGGCTTTTTCTGATTTTATTGATTTGAAATACCTAATCTGCTGATTGATTTCTTTATTGCCCACAGACGTTCGTTTCTTGGTTGATCCTATTGACGCTTGTCGGCAATTAATCGTTTGTCTAATTGCCGGCCATTTAGTGGTGTTCACGCGTGTTTGACTCTCGTTTTGGCACCTAATTAAGTCCTGTGGGAATCCTATTGTTTGGAATTTTAAGATTTCGTGAGAATAGATAGTTTTGCTGCTTGCTGTACATATTCGATATAATTTTACCAATTGAGTATGCTGTTTTAAATTTTTGTTATATTTTTAAAGGTTATGTTCATAAATAGGTATTATGTTAGTCCATACTATATATTATTGTTAGTTTTTATGTTTTTGGTATAGTTATTGTTGCTACTTACTCATAGTAAGTAGTAGCTTGTAAATAAACTTAATTTTGTAAAACGCAAAATTAAAATCATCGTAATTTTATTCAATTCGAAATATGAATGAAATTAAGTAATTCCGAATTAAAATCATTCGTCTAATGGTCTTTTAGTTTGATTTTTTATATATTTATTTTAAGTTTTAGTTTTTAGTTAGTATTTTGTTTTCTTTAATTTTCTGTTTTTTAAGTTGTGCATAATAAATTATTTCAAATCATTCGTTGGTATCACAAAAAAGATTTTATTTGTGGTTCTTATCATAATAATTCCTTATTTTTATTTCGGTAATTATTTACGAGCAGATAACTCATGTGACTGCCGGTAGACAAAAAGTCACACAAAACTGATATTTCTTTATCAATCATTTTTTTAACTTAGAAGTAATTTGTATTATACATACTTATCTACTTCTTGTATACAAAAATAAAATTGATAACTGTCGTAGAGGAATTATATATTATTTTATATTGTTATGTAACATTTTACAAAATAGTAGAAAATTATGACCTGCAACAATACAAATACAATTAGGTAGATAACAGCTGATTTTGATGCCTTTTGATGGGAATGAGGAATTTTCTACAGAATAATTGGTTACCTACTTAGTCATCATCATAATCCCAAAGCACGCCATCCTCGGCTTTTTGCTTCCAGCCACTGCCAGCCATAGATCAGAGTACATTCGGGAAATATATGCTGTATATGCTGCCAGCTGCCTTACATATCACATCACATCACACACACATCATCAGCCAATTAACGTCTACTGTTGGACAAAGGCCTCCCTCATAGAGAGGGGTGTTGCCATAATCCCCACGCTTGGCAGGCGGCTTAGGGATCGCAGTACGTTCACCGTGTACTATTAGGACGCTGCTGCCCATCCTTCGGTGGTTCTGGTCGCAGTTTTAGGACATACCCGGGGCCTTACATATATCGTCACTCCATCTAGTTTCAGAGCGTTCTACACTAAGTTTTTCCGATTCATGGTCTCCACTCTAGAAAACGTTTACTCCATCGATTATGGGTTCTAACTGCAACAGCTATAAACGGCTCACAGCCACCGACTGGTTCTCTGGTGAATAAATTTGATCCTTCAGAGAAACACCCAGCCAACCTCTATACATAGTTGGATAAGAAACTTTGAACTTGTGGACCGCTCCAACTGTAAGTGTCCACGTTCTGCCTAGTAGAAGTTGAAAATTTCCAAATTTGTATAATTTTATTATGAGGATGAATTACATACGTCAATCACAACTGAAAACTTATATATAACTAGCTAATGCCCGCGACTTCGTACGCGTAGCGCAAAGTAATTAGTGGGTGGATTAGACTGACATATCCAAATATAAATGTTACACTAACGAACACGAACGGACCTTTAAATAGGCACAAATCCATCGGATTATTTATACTGAATATTTTATAGATAATACCTACACATATGACATGATTGTAGATTTATTGCTCTCCATTTTAATGCGGATTGTCATACTATCGTCATAGTATGATTTTAGTCTAGTTTTAATCTGACTCGATACAGGTATCCCGACATGTCCATAGTTTCAAATATATTTCAAGCAAATAATATATTACTTTCACTGGTTAAATACGTTGGAAGTGTGGAGCCATGGAGCCAATAAGGAAAAAAAATTGGTATAAGTCAAGCGAAATGTCATGCATGACAAACGTTATTATTGAATTATTAGTAAATAGTAAGTAGGAAGCATGGAGCGGTATCTATAATTAATCGCTGTTATTTAACATTACTCCGCGTAAAGACTGCCAATCAATGATGTAAATAATTTTTGCCCGCCTTCTGCGCCTCGACCCTTCCAACAACTAAACCGCTTTCGTTCACCACCATAACATCCAAAATAGCTGCTAATCATAGATCAGTAACAGATTAGATGCCGCGAGTTCACCTACTTTGCGTGTCTGTTATTGGTGTTAAGTTTGATCCTGGCAAAAAAATGTATTCATTTTAATCTCCGTCGAATTGGTATATTAGCACGTCAGAAGTCAATACAAAAATAAACGTACTTTAAATTACGCCATAATAAACTGTAAAACCTCTTCAAAAGCAGTTGGCTGTCCTGAAAATAACAAACACAAAAAAAACTATTTGGTGCAGTCTATCGGAAGTTATGCGGGTAGGTACATACATTTCGGCGATTCGTTTTTATTTCATCATCATCATCAGCCAGAAGACGTCCACTACTGAACATAGGCCTCCCCCTTTAACCTCCACACTGAACGACATCCTGCCATCTGCATCCACTGGATGCCCACGACTCTCACAATGTCGTCGGTCCATCTAGTGGGAGGCCTACCTACGCTGCGTCTTCCGGTTCGCGGTCTCCACTCAAGAACCTTACCTACTTCCCCATCGGTTAACAGTTCTTCGAGCGATGTGGCCTGCCCATTGCCACTTCAACTTGCAGATTTTAATAGCTATATCGGTGACTCTGGTTCTTTGGCGAATATCTATATTTTTATTTACATATAGATTATATGGCAACAGCCGCTTCAGTCTTCCTACCTACCATGTCTGCGAGTAGAAGTCTGTCATTACGACAACATTACTATAAAATAAGCTAGATGGCGTTATAAATAATTATAAAAAAAATTTTTTTTTACTATTTATTATCATAAATTAATATAGCCTATGTTTCAATCAGGTATTTTATAAGCATATTCGTGGAAACTGCTTTGAAATCCTTCTAGTAGTTTAAAAGATGTGCGCGGACAAACAAACAAACTGACAGCCGTCAGATTTGTAGTTCCATAGTTTGAAAATAGATTGCGTACTAAAACGATGTTTTGCGAAAAAAATTGAAATTTGCTTAAACTTTACGAATAATATTATTAAAAACGTAATAAGGTATTCAATAATTCCTAAAATAATGAGTGTAAATGGATCGTAGTTTCACAAATATGAAAAGTGCGTCTATTATAGGTAAATACGACACTTTACCTGAATCACGCAAACGGGATTTTTTTTGCAAGTTAAACCGATATCCGGTATTGCTTCTACTTAGTTAGAAGTCATGTGTGAAGGTATTTAATCTACACATTTATAATATGGTAGGGATAACTTGTTTCGCTCCGAAGTTGAAAGAACATTATTGTTTGAAGCAGTAATGTTAACTCTGTAAAAGGAAATATCAGAAACTTCGCTTTTGCGTCTCTCCAGAATTATTGAAATGTTTAATAAATTTAATACGCTTTGTTATTTCATTCCCTACAACAAAGCTGCATTACTTTCTGAAAATATACTATGTAAATGTATAAAAATCTCGTGTCACAGTGCTTGTTATCTATTGAACTCCTCCGAAACGGCTTGACCAAAATTCATGTATTTTTTTGTGTATACATATTTGGTAGGTCTGAGAATCGGTCGTAAAGTATTTTTCATCATCATCACAGTATTCTCATGGAAGTGATGAAACATCTAATATGAAAATGGCATTAGACCTAACCTAACCTATTCAGTTATTTTATTTTTTTACTGCAAATGTTTTTATTAATTAAACAAAATGCAAGCTAAGTAACACAAATAACTGACTTTCAAATGAAATCCCAAACAAAAGTCGCAAGTTTGAAACGCTACTAGTGGTTTAACTTTGAACCATTCATATTTCTATTAATAGAAATTTTTTCATTTCGCATGATATTTTTGTGCGAAATATCATACGAGCGATTCAAAAATCGAGCCCTTAATATACAAAACAGTTGTTTTTAAAATCTGGTTTACAATTTTATTTGACAGTTTTGAATGATTTCACATTATGTGTAAATAATAGAACGTGACTGATTCCCATTCAGTTTCAGTATATCCACGTTGGGGTAATGAGCGCTTACCCCCCACCCTGGCTCGCCTGGCTGGCCCAGGTGTAACATTTGGGGTTACCGTTTTTTTTTTCAATTTTACAGCACTTCATACTCACTGGATGGTTTTCCTTTTTTCAGTTCATATTCCATGTATTCATAAAGTCTAAATCATGTTTAAATATATTTTCAGTATCTATTCAAAAAAATTATTTTTTGCCCCACCCTTATTTAAAATATGCCAGTATCTACAATGATTTCTTACTCAATCTCGTAAGTTTCACCTCTCTCAGCCTGAACAAAGTAACGCAGGTTTAGTCAGCAGCCTTCGAGAGACCATAAAATGTTTCCGAACCTGAACAAAGACATCAATCGGTTCACATTTCATCTCAAATTACACATGCACACTCGTTACAGCTTGTAGAAGTACCGAAACTTTACTCAAAACCACGTCTCTGATTCGACATTCGCAGAATCACGAGTATTTTAGGCCTTAGGCTATCGCCAACGTCTGGATTATTTTTCGGAATAATATATCATGTACATTAATGGCTTCATAACTCAAGGTAAGAACTTCATTGTGAGCTTTCTGTGATGCCTCTACACGCAATCTCGCTGAATGTCTATGCTTCACAATTTGGGCCAACATCAAAGTTTATTTCGACGGTTATTACCTCATATACGAATACCAGACTCAGCTTTAAAATCTTGAATATCAACGCAAAGTTGCTAGTATATCAGTGTTTATTTCATTCATTTCGGAGAGTGTGCATAGAATCCGCACGACCTAATTCCCTCTTGCCTATTTTACTATTGGACGACCACGGCGGCAAAACCGAAAACTCGCGCTCTAATTCAACTTGTGCGAACCGCTAGAAATGTGCCGCCACAATGGGTGTCCCTTGATGGCTACAATCTGGGTGTTTTCAAGTCACGATTGAATCGGTTTCTTCTAGGCAAGCATGCTTCATCGTAGACCACATAATCGCTTAACATCAGGCGAGATGGTTACCATAATTTGTTGAGACATTCTTATTTTCATTTTACTTTAAAGAAGTTTATTATTGGTGTTGGGTAAATGGCTAACCCTGATATCCCTGATAATAGCCACGGATCGAGGTGATTTTACGCATGTAGCTAGTTAGAGTGACGTAAAACTTTTTATCCCGGATTTTTTTTTTCCTAAGGGGAATGTCCATGCGAGTTAAACCGCGGAGCGTAGCTAGTTTTTTAATAGTAAAGCTAGCGAGATAATATTTAATGTAACATTGAAGCAAGGATGCTATAAAGGAAGCTGTATATAGCATCCTTATCCCTTTCCTCTCCTGTATATAGTGGAGATCCTATGAACATTTCTGGAATACGAAAAGCCGAACAGTACGACTGGTATGTACGACGGATGCCTATGTTCAGCACTGGTATAAAAATAGGCTGATTATGATAATGATGACGTAAGATTGAAACAAGGATGCTATAAAGGAGCCTTCTTAAAGGTTTTGGTATAAAATATTTAGAAAACCCGAATGGTACGAGTATGACTGGTTACCATACCCCGTGGTATGCTTGTGTCTTGATAAATGTCTATTCAGCACTGGTATAAAAATAGGCTGGTTATGATAAAAATTACGAGTACGTTATTCAAGAAAAGGGGTTTGTGTGGTTAGCATATTGATCTAAAAAAGCAAGTGATCACTGCCTGAAAATGTATTTTAATTGATACCAGTACGCCTAGGTACTCTCCCAAACAGCGCAGCGTATCGTAATTTTACTGACGGTTACTTCACCTTGCAAAAAGCAGGTACTTTCTTTTGTGAAAGGTCTATGTGACTGAGGAAAAGTCAAGTTTTGTCACGACTAACCACGGATATTAACACTGTGATCCCTGGAGTCTGATTCTAGCAGCGTGGACAACCGATTTCTGATTATCCAAGCATTTTACCGCCTTGAGGTCAAGTGACAGGTTGCTTACCGTTTTCTTTCTAGCCTGCTAGAAGTTTCTAAAAATTTAAGTGTAACCAATTGGTTTGGTAGATTAAAAATGTATTCGCAAAAGTATTTTGCGAGGACAGGGGCCTTACCCCTAGCTTAACTTTTGCGAGCCAACTTTTAGTAGGTACCTATCAGGTACCTAAAATTAACCAACTCATTTAAGCTGCATCGTTTAAAAGCGTCTAACTTGAATGAACTAAAATCCGTTTTACTATGCGTGTGATTGTGATTATCGTTCATTCAAGTTAGACGCTTTTAAACGATGCAGCTTAAATAAGTTGGTTAATTTTAGGTACCTGATAGGTACCTACTAAAAGTTGGCTCGCAAAAGTGAAGCTAGGGGTAAGGCCCCTGTACTTGTACCTATTCTTGATTTTTTAATATTATTATTACCTGTAGCAAATTGAGTCCCAGTATTGTACTTAAATTTAGATTCTACATAATAATATGGTAATCGTAGTCAATCAGGATACGGGTGTTTAATTATACCCAGTTTGATGGTTAGTGCTGCAACTGTTTTTGATAAAACTGTTTTTAGAAATAAATGATTTCATGTGATTTGATTCAGTCAATAAAATGTTCCGTAGTGAAAATTCTTTCAATATCCATTTTGAATGAAAACGTTGATTACAGTGATTGTACTTAGTCATGAAACTATTATGCTGGATGAACTTTTAATACGCTTTTATTAGCTTCACTTGCTGTTGTTGTGAAGTGTTGGAATTCGATTTTAATCTATTTCTAATAATTGTCGTCGATTAAATCCAGCGTTACATTGCGAAAATTCATCTACAAAAGCTTCAGCTTCGTTCAGCTGTTGTCTCTCACAAATTTCTAATGTATTTCTGCTTCAGCGTCAAATTAAATACAGTAAGGAATTAGAGAACAATTATTTTTGTTTTACTCTACAGACATTTCTCAATGATAATTATGCAAATTTATTTGTAGAACAGAACAAAACAATACTCAATTCTCTTATTGTGCTTAATGCGAGGTTGAAGCGGAAATACACTAGAGAATCGTCAATGATTTTTTTAAATAAATATTGTCATTTCAATTTAAAGCTTTGAAAATAGCACATGTGATCCGGATGACATTACAATACTTATTTTGATACGATTGAACAGACCTGACGATGGAGCCAGCTAGTAACCATTGAAGAGTTTCAATATACATCTGAAACATAGTGAAACTCTTCACCATACACCTGATAGTGAAATTCTTTACTAAACACCTGATAGTGAAACTCTTCAAGAGCTACTAGAGAACCCCTCGAGTTTTGGTTAATTTGGTCTGTTTTGATGAGTTCCATACATTTTCCTTTTATAAAAAGAGCGGTAAACAAGCATGTGGTCCGCCTGATGGTAAGCAAAACCACCGCCTATGGACACCTGCAACACTAGCGGTGTTGACGGTGCTTTGCCGGCCCGGAGACACCCTTTTTACACGCTTCATGTTGAAGCTCGGCGGGAATACCTTTGGGGGAAGGATATTCCACACCTTGCAGATCCGCGGAATAACGAAACGAGGTTCTGATGATGGATCCGGGAGGGGGATAATAGAACTGTCCAATACCTACTTCTTCTATTATAGGCTTCTCTGTTTTGTCACTAAAGCGAGTTTTTACAAGCTTTTATTTAATTTTCCTTGTTAATCAAATCTTGCAACTGAATTTTAAAACAGTTATCCCAAACCGATTGAGCTTAAATTATACATGCACATTTAGATTGGATGACAAAATATTATTCAAAACCTAATATGGCGGACTCCCAAAGATGGTGGACCAGTTATAGATAAATGAAAGGGTTTGCTGCGAAGAGTACGTAAAATAAAAAGACCACACTTAATTCAATATGGCGAACACACCAAGATGGCAGATTTTTATTTGTTACCTATCATCATAATATGGGTATCAAATGTAAATAATTTTTTTGAAAGTTTATTTATTCATATTTTTTTCTATAATTATTATTATTTTACTGAAACTGAAAAAACAATGTATGATAAGTAATGGAGTAAAAGCCAGTAATTGTAAATTTTCTGATCTTAAAATTTTTTCATTACTTATACTCGGAAAGTAGGTAGGTCTGTATAGGCCTGAGGACAAATTTTGGAGTAAAAACCAGTAATTGTTAATTTTCTGATGTAAATTGTTTTTCATTACTCATACTCGGAAAGTAGGTCTGAAGTTGTCTGAGGAGTGGGTTGAAAGTAACACATTTCAGCCCTAGGGAGAATCACTTAACTGACAGTGACAGTTGACAACTGACAGACACTTAAATTATAAAAAAAACTAGTTCTATTTTTACATTTGTATTAAAACATGTTCCATCTTTTTTTTTCTCCTCAGTGGATTATTATCCCGCACTTCTCGTGCATTTGCCACATATTTTCTATAGTCCGTTAATGATTTTATTTTTAGTTTCCTTGTACATATTCGTAATGAAAAGCAGTCCCTCGAACTATTAGCGCTTTCGCTACAGTCTCAGGATTAAATAAGTTACTTTCACCCCTAGGATTACAATGTACTATTGTACATATAGCGGTAAACAATTTATGGGGAATTTTTGATTCAACGGATGATTTCGAAAACTCTTTACACATACACTTACTACTTACATACTTTATACATTTGTGCATAATTATAACATCCTAAGTATTCCGTTTCTGTAAAAAACAGTCATCCATTACAGTACATTATTATTCTAACTGAATAGTAGGTGACCTACTATTCAGTTAGAATAATAATGTACTTACTTTGTTCAAACTATATTGGCTTCGGTAGTAAAATAATGAATTGTATGAGCTTAATTTAAATTTCCCGTCCCTAATTTCTAAAGAACACTTCTTATTTCAGACCACATTGTTACCGAATTATTTTCTTTATAAAGATTATCTTTTCATTGGTGTCGAATGTATTCAGAAACTAATTCGATTATTTTACTTTCGCTATCTTATTAAACTCGTATTTCGTTCTGAGTTTCACTTCATCATAGATTTGTTGAAGGTAAATTAGTTTCGATTGTTTACTCATTCTTTTTTTTTTTACTTTAAGCATTTCAAATCTATGGTGCGACTACCTTATCTATGTAGGTGGCCAAATGAATAACTAAAGATATTTCGGGCGGCTGCCAGTTGGGAAAATACGATGGTAGTGTCCCTAATAAACTCTGCAGATAAGTTGGCACTAGAGCTGTGCTGCAAGTTACATTTGACAATGGTATACTGTTACATGACTGCTTTAAAAAATATCCGGTAGAAGTGGAACTCGATTGAATAGTAAAAAAAGACAAATCAAATAAGTACTATTCTGCAAATCAAGTATTTTACATAGTTAAGTAGCTCTGAGCTATTTATAATGTTTACATTTAAAACACGAGAATAGTTTGTTATATCAATTTTCACTATTGCCATTTTATTGATTTTTAATTTCAAACGTTATCAGAAGAATATCAAAATATTTAATGATGTATTCTTTAATTGATTCAAAAAGACACGATTAAATTGATTGGCTGACCAATGAGCCTAAATCAGGCCTGATGTCTTTAGGCGAACTCACTCTATAGACTAACTTGCCCTATTTTAACCGACTTCAAAAAAGGAGGACGGTTCTCTGTATTTACTGTATTTTTTATTTTATTAATGTTTACTGATTTCTCCGCCAACTGTTGACCGATTTAAAAAATAAACTTTTGTTCGGTAAAATATATTATATGCCTACAATTTGGTCCCATTGTCACCAAGTCAGGATCTGATGATGGGATCCCAGGGAAATCGAGGACAATCCTCAAATTTTATAGGCACTTATTACGTTTTTTTTTTACTGCCTCGCTGGCTCAGTTGGTAGTGATCCTACTTTCTGTGCTTGGGGGCGTGGGTTCGATTCCCATCTAGGACAAACATTTGTGTGATGAACATTTGTGTTTGTTCTATGTCTGGGTGTTAATATCTATTTAAGTATGTATTTAAAAATATATATGTATGTATATCAGTCTCTGGCAGCCATATTACAAGCTTTGCTTAGTTTGGGGTCAGATGACCATGTGTGCAACAATGTCCCAAATATTTATTTATTATTATTTATTTATTATTTTTACATATTTTTGAAGTCGGTTTTTAATGTGACTTACTTGTATTGCATGTGGACTGTTAATTAGTTATTTGGTGTCGCTCTAAGTTTCTTAGTGGGCGTGAAAAATTAGTAAGTCAAAATCAAATCAAATTATTTATTCGGGCATAATTTATGGTAGGTTATAGTATTGATCCCAGAGGCTCCCGAACTAGTCAGAGACTGTGTGACGGAAGCCAATGGCTTCTCCTATTAGTGTATCAACTAATGTAAAGTGTGCAGTATTTACAGTAATTTTGTTAAGCGATTTAGCGGTGTAGTGAAAAAAGAGGTAAATCACAGAGACATTTCAACACGAACGATAATTGTATTAAGGCATATCTTCCTTGCTTGTCTGATCTGAGATTCTTACAAACATGCTACTAAGCAGCTTGTTTTTGCTAAACAAAATCATATCTGTCAGTATCATACCTATTTTATTAGTTTGTATCAAGTTTTAGTTGACGCCACATAAAAATCAGACAATAAATCTCACGCCCATCAGTCAACTCAATTAATCACAATACATTAACAAAACCGCAACACAATCAGTAATTAATAGTCCATATTTAACATGCCAACATAAATACCATCATCGTGTTCTATCGTATCAAGACACAATATAAAACACTCCAGACCTCCAGGTGTGAATGCATAAATATGATACGAGGCGACCCGCTGGCTCGCTCAAGCCCGCTGTCATATTAACTGTTACATTAAATTACTGCTATGAAACCGATCGACCTTTCGTACCTATTATCTTAACTACAACCACACAAAAACACACCTTAATCTGCTTAAACTTAGTTTACTTTTCATTGGTGATAGCAGAAAAGTTATGACCTTTCGATAAGCCAGCGATAGAGCCAGTACCCACCGGAGCTCTGCACATTGATTTCGGCTCTTTCGAAAAGCAATATTTTTTGTCCATTTGTTTGTTTTAAATAATATTTTATCGGATGTGATGGAGCGAGCCACATTTGTCAGTTCAGTGATGTATAGGCACGTCCTGAGTGAAGCCTGCTTAATTAATTAGTTCGAATGTAAATGCTAATGAAGGGATATACCACTAATGAGCTCCATGCGAGGAATGTTAGTAGGCTTTGAATTAATTAGGGATGGCGACCAAACACATGAAGTACCAATTAATATTCTACGTTTTTTTCTACATTATCAGCCTATCATGTTTCCCACTGCTGGGATACAGACCTTCTCTCAGAGACAGAGGAAGGGGCCGAATCCACCATGCTGGCTCAGTGCATGTTGGTGAATATCGTATAACTTTGAGGTTCTTGTAAATTGGTATTCTCACGATGTTTTCTTTCTCCGTTTTTGAACGATCGCGGCAAAGGTGATATAATTTCATTATGTTTACACTAAATAAGTGCAGGCCGAGGAGCGAACCGGGTGCCAACAGATTGTAAAGCGCACATGGTACCACTCAGCTGGTGGAATAGGTTTCTTTTAGGAAAGCACACTTTCCCATCGGTTTTCGATTCTTCGAGCGATGTGGCCCGCCCATTGCCACTTCAACTTGCAAATTTTAATAGCTATGTTGGCTTCTGGCTCTCGGATGGGCAGCGTTCGGGAAATTGCGTGACATTTTCTCGTCCAACCACAGTGCTTAAAGACAAGGGTCTTTGACCAGTGTGTGTTGCCAGTGATGACATATATGGTACAGAGACGTGGTCCTTAACTGTTGACCTTTTGGATAAACTTTCAGTCACACAACGGGCAATGGAGAGAGCTAAGCTTGGAGTTTCTTTGCGCGATAAAATCCGGAACGTGGTTATTCGCCAAAGAACATTTACATTACCTATACATACTTATTTCAAATTTATTAAACTCTTTCTTTTCATCAAATCAAATGAAACATAATATCTAAATATTTTTTATGTAAATAATACAAATAAATAATGTGCGAAGTTACATAATTAAATTCGCCTTTATGATTTAGTGAGAGGTCATGGTACACGGAATACTGAGATATATTGATAGACATCAAAAGACTGCCCACTTTTTATAAATGTTTGGGTCCAGCATGTCTATTCTGCAAGCTAAGTGAGCGCGCAAGTGAAGTGATAATCTAAGTGTACGTGTATTTTTCTTATCGATTACTAAAGAGAAATGTCAAAATGTCGAGTGATCTGATCACCCTTGACTGTAGTCCCTTCGATGTTTTGACATTTACCTGCAGAAATAGGCAAGAAAAAGTCATATTCACTAGCTTATCACTTCACTTGCGCGTTCACTTAGCTTGCAGAATAGACATGCAGTGCAGACAGATACAAGCAGATTTTTTATTACGCTTTACAAGTAATTTTAACATATTTCTGTACAAAAGTCGTTAAGATCCATTATGAAAATAGTTATATATAATAAGGTTCTTTTGCCTAAAATCGTCGATCATTTAACCTTTTTGGACAATGATTTTTATCAATTATTTAGAGGATAAATAGTGGGTAATCAAATGGATATGGATAGGACCTGAATCATAACTTTTCGCTTTCCCGTAGCCAGATAAAAATTAAAAACAAATCGACAAAAAGGTTTAACTTAGAGATTGATAGCCCATAACATCATAACGACAGCAAATACACTAATGACAATGTAACCGATCCTCTAATGACGTCACAGCTAGGTCCAAACGCAGCATGGCCAATGCTTTCGGCGAGGTTCGTTACCGTAGTTGGTCTAACAACACGTAATGAGCCATCATTAAGTGTGTTAACCCTAGTACCCTGATACCCTATGGTACCGACCGACCAACTTATCAGTAGAGATGGCCAAATTGTGGAACTAAAATTATCGACTGAACGCTGTCAGTTTTGTTTATAAAATGCGGTGGTGGCTCTTCAAATAGACTCTTTAGATAAGGTGGTCGCACCTTGGAGATTATCGCAAGTCATGCATTTCACGCGGGCGTTTGACAATCGCTAGAGATGACGCGATGACACTTCCCGATTAGGAGATGCAGAGACGGGGCTTTTGATGTCTTGTTTTTGTGTAACAAATACTGGCAATTTTTTGGGAACTTATCTTCTAGAATTTGATACATTCTAGAAGATAAGTTCCCAACAATTATGAACAAGTAAGTCTTTACAAAGTTCGCGCTTGTCGGTCACCCGCTGAACCGACTCCGTCAAAAATGCCAAGCAGTCTACCATGATGCAGTGTGCTCGCAAAGCAACCAGCAGCCAGAAATGGAGAAGCATTGCGAGACGAACGGCAGCCCTGGGAAGGAACAACGACAGCGAGGAGCCTTTTTGTATCATCAACGCAATCACGACCACTCTGCCACGAGTGGACGACTAATAAGAAGAAGAATAATAAAAAGCGAGAAGTCCCGATAAATATAAAAAACATGTGTTCAAATCGCGAAAGTTTAAAAATTACTAATAAGAAGAAGATCTTATTAACTCATGGATTGGTTCGTAGGTGTCTACGATGCCTCAATGACTACATTTAGCCTGAATTATCTACACTAATATTATAAAGAGGAAAGATTTGTACCTATTTTTGTATGTTTGTATGTTTGTAATGAATAGGCTCCGAAACTACTGAACCGATTTGAAAAATTCTTTCACTGTTGGAAAGCTACACTATCCCCGGGTGACATAGGCTATATTATATTTTGTAGCTAGGCCGAAGGCCGAGACGGCTAGTTTATTATAAACTAGGCGTCCACCCCGGCTTCGCACGGGTGTAAGCTCGGCCTTCGGCCTCGCTACAAAATATAATATAGCCTATGTCACCCGGGGATAGTGTAGCTTAGCTGTGCGAAGCCGGGGTGGACGGCTAGTTTATAATAAACTAGACGTCCGCCCCGGCTTCGCACGAGTGTAAGCTCGGCCTTCGGCCTCGCTACAAAATATAATATAGCCTATGTCATCCGGGGATAGTGTAGCTTTCCAACAGTGAAAGAATTTTTCAAATCGGTTCAGTAGTTTCGGAGCCTATTCATTACAAACATACAAACATACAAAAATAGGTACAAATCTTTCCTCTTTATAATATTAGTGTAGATTGATAATTAGCTCTTTCAAAAGATTAACAAACTTTGATAGCGTGTGGTATAAAATTTATTTTATCACGCTTTTGCGCGTATCAATTCCGTCAGCGAGAGAGTTGAAAGATCAACTTTAAGCATAGATTAACTTAACTAACGTTTTTTATGACTTTATGTGGCAAAAAAGCTAACGAGCCGCCTGGTGGTAAGCGATCACCGTCGCCTATGTTCATAGTGTTATTGATAATGATAACTTTATTCATAATAATAATTACATGTCAACACTTAAAAATTTATCATAAAAAAATAAATATTCAAAAACAATAATATTAAAAATTTCATTCTAATAAATTTTATTATAATTGGCATTAGTTATTTACTCCAGTTTTGGAATGAATTCCTCTACGTTGCCATATTGGTCAGAAATACTTTATTTTTGAATAAATAAAGCGACTTGGCATCCCTTATGGATTTCGGCAAGGCGTTAAATAATTTTATGCCAAATATTTGGGTACATTTGTGAGACTTGGTTAGCCTTTGTATGGGCATAATCAAGGTATCCTTATTCCTAGTTAATTTTTCTTGGACATCGCCGAATCTCGCAAAGGACGCCAAGTTTTTATATACGTAGGTATATACCGGTATGCACAGAAGAGACGAAAAAATTCTCACTTCAGTGCCGGTATGGTATAAGTATAATGCTGGTAGAGACATGAACTTTAGTTATTGTGTGATTAGATCACCAATCATAGATTAATGTGGTATTTACTCAGCCGACACCAGCTAGTAATCAACAGATATTAAATTGATTACGTTATTAATAGGTCCCTTTGGAGCCTGCTTATTATCCACTCCTATACATTGTTATATTAATTATTCTAAGAACTATCTGATCTAGCATTGTTTGTTGAGTAACTAAGTAAGAAATGTATACATTATTCTAATTTAGGTACTGTGATTTAGTTGTCTTTGGATTTTCTTTTCTTTTGTCTTTTTAGTAGAAAAACGTAATTATATAAGATTTAATTCAGTTTTTCTTCCGCATTAGTTAGTTATATTTATAGGATAGTAATGGATCTGTGGGGGGATTGGTGGTATCAAATTGTAATAATCGTCCTCGCGCAGATCAAGTGATTCACGTTTGAAATATTTTCTTTTTTTCTTTTTTATTTAGCGATTGTATTTATTAAATTGTGAATAAAATAATATAATTTAAAAAAACTTTATACCATATTGAAAAAAAAAAACAATCAGCAGCAAAAAGTCAACATCACGCGGTGTTCCCAGGCGGTCACCCATCCAAGTACTGACCGCGCCCGACGTTGCTTAACTTCGGTGATCGGACGAGAACCGGTGTTTTCAACGTGGTATGGACGTTGGCAACAGATTGTGCGAAATAGATCATCATATACGACTCCAAGCAAGGCGCGTGACGTTAAAAACTAAGTAAAATAACAAAAAGCCAACATCACGCGGTGTTCCCAGGCGGTCACCCATCCAAGTACTGACCGCGCCCGACGTTGCTTAACTTCGGTGATCGGACGAGAACCGGTGTTTTCAACGTGGTATGGACGTTGGCTACAGGTTGTGCGAAATAGATCATCATATACGACTCCAAGCAAGGCGCGTGACGTCAAAAACAGGTGAAACGTTATCCATCAGTATGATCGATGTTATGTGAAAAGGTCATGTTTAATGCTTGCTTAGAAATATTATATGAATTTAATTAAAATCTGTTTAGGTACTTTATTGATATTCATGAGTATAGACTAGAATGAAAATTAATATTACATTTATTCAAGCAAATTTTGCAGAATAATTGGAAAATGTAAATAAATAAATATTACTGACGTAATCACCATCCAGACACACTGTACCCCACAGAAAAAAAATCGTCCCCCATGTCATCAAAAAGTTATAATAATAATTATTATTGATATGGCCAAATCAACAGGCACTCAAACAAAATTATTCGTACCATTGGTACAACCATCGACAAATTATAGTGAGACTATTAATAGCGGTTCATTATGGCGTAGATCGGAAATATGCCAAAATAACGGATTAAACTTAGATGGCGCTACAATTTGATCGTGTTATAGGTTGTCTCGAACTTCCGTAAGCGCTACAGTCAGCTAGCGTACTAAAAGGTTCAACTAGTATTAGCAGACAAGTTTTGCAGCATTTCAAGAGAAGCGCAACGAAACCAGTAGATGGCGCTATTATTAGTTGATTGAATCAGGCGTTACTTTGCGGAAGCCCATTTTCAAAACTGTTTTATCACAAATTCCTTATTGTACTTGAAGCGACGTAGAAGCGGAATTACACTAGAAATTCATCATTAAAACAGTTTTGGCGCTATTATTATTTTTTTACTTCGGATGCCGCGACCAGCCTCGATATGTTTTCATAAAACCATAAAACTAAATTTATATTATATACATACAGTAAGTACTTGTGCAAAAGCATTGTATTTTTGTATTTTTTAGAAATGTTTCATTAACGTGACCTTTAAACATGCTCGTTCGCCATTCGGGGCCGAAGTCTACCTGTTATAAACGATTCAGTTTGAACCTTAATGCGCCGAGATATGGATTGCTTTTGCGCAACTTTTAGCAATCATCTAAAATTTGCCTAAACACGTGACGGTACGCGGCCCTCAGATCAGACAAACAAAGGAGATATGCTTTACTACAATAATTATATTTATTATTGTTAGTTTATTAGTTCATGTTTCTGAAACTACCTAGTTATTATAATAAAGATTAGCCTGTTTTTCTAATAATTCCGGTTTTCTTCTGAGTATGCCAATTCTCAGATGGTCACTGTTGAAATTTCGAGGTAGTATTAAATTAATCCTACTTATCAATTTTGGTGCAACAAATACCTACCTACATTCCGTGTGGATTTGGTTGACCTCAACCGCCGTCTGACCAACAGGAGAGAGGGAAATATGTTATTCTCACTCTTTCTCTCCCGTAAGTTGGAAGGGGCGGCGATCTGTTCCACACGTTTTGTTACTTTATTTGTTACTTTAGGACCTAGGGCCTTACGTCCAACTCTAAACGCGGGCCCGAATAGTTGCAGTTTTCAAAATCACGCGAAACTTACCGCGCCGAGATACGGTTTGCGGTCGCGTGATTTTGCAAACTGCACTTATTTAGGCCCGTGCTTAGAGTTGGGCGTAAGGCCCTTGTTCTGTTGTGAAGGTACTAACTGCTAGTACCTATACCTAGTTGCCTCTACCAGACCTGAGGCCTGGCGCACTCCGCACTTTAGGTATGAAGCTACAAGTAGTCGTCTGCCAGGCTAGCATGCGCGCTGTGACAAAATGTTGACGACTCTTTTTATCGTTCCAAAGCGAGACAGGCTATATGAAACCGTAAGCACAAATAGGCTAGGCACCTTGTTACATTCTTGCTCTACGAGGTGACGACAAGATTTTGTTGCGGTGCGCATGCTAGCCCGGCTTGTCGGACTTGTGCCGCTGCCGCGCGATAGACAGAGATAACGCGACAAGAGTTACGCGATAGACAGAGAGGAAACTTCTAGGTTAATATAGAAGTAGGTAGCGCTCGCACGTCCTGAATTACGCTAAATTGTGTAGTAACAGTCCTACTTATTTAAATGATTTTGTCCGGAATGAATTCTAAATAAATTTTAAAGCGTCCAGAATTCGAGAAATGAAATAAAAATATTTTAAAACAATCAATATATTTTTCGTACATTATACATAACATAAGTATGTGCTTCGTAATCTATATCTATATTTATTTACATTAATATCTAAGCCTTACTCACTTTTAAGCATTGCTTGTTACTACAGATAACCATAAGGCTTAAAATGTTGTATTAAAGTCGCATTTAGTGGAGCAAGACCATGGCGCTTACACACAGTCGTGCGTTTTGCTACTTTTATTTTTAGGGTTCCGTACCCGAAGGGTTATGATAATCCACCATTATTATAAATTTCGGGCCTTACTTAAAAACGTTACTCAAGTTGACTTACGCTTAAATATGCTCCGTCTTGTTTTCGCGTGTGACGATTGCCGTCAACTAGAAGTTGAGAGAGCATTTTAAAACATAGATCAACTTGAGTAACGTTTTTAAGCCGGTATACCACGGCCAAGAAATTTGATGAATAGGTATTTAGCAACTCTATTGCTGTCGCGCTGCGCCCTGACCAGCGAGCTATCGACGTGTGCGTGTCGAACAGACTGTGCGTGTGTGCGTGCCCGCCCGTGCTCCCGCACTGAATGCCTAGTTGCCTACAAATTCATTTCGCCTCGCAGTCTACTCGGCTAGTTGATATCGGGGTTTGCCGAATGTCGAGTGATTTTTGTTATTTTGCAATCTGCTCATATTTTACTAACCGACTACGCCAAATAGACCAGGGTCGATAATTTTTGAAACCAAAAAAAAACACAGTAGTATGAAACCCATTATTATGATAAAAATGAAAGGAAAAATAAATTATGGGCGATTTGAGTTCGGGAAGTGGGAGGGGGGGGGGGGGTTTAAGGGTAAAAATGGTTCAACTTGATTTCCAGTAGTTAATATAGTAGTAGTTAGTCAATATAGTTTTTGAAAAGTTTAATGGGAAAGTTGTAGGTAATAAAAATATCTATAACTTTTGTCACAATAATTTTTACACATAACCTCAAAATTTATGTGAAAAATTCAAATAACCAAGTTTTTAGTTAAAATAATATACATACATAAATAAAAATATTAAATACATACATACTTATAAACTTAAAGCGAGATAATAACGATACAGTAGCTACTCCAAGATATAGTGCAGTTTCACACGACGCTTGAAAACTTCCTGTGAGGGTGCCGGTCTATAATGTGATGATAGTTACGGATAGGATTACCATGTACAATTCCTATGTGATAACTTTAACTATAATCTAATAATCTAAAGTAAAGTAGAGGTGTTGTATGAGGACTTGAGGAGATATCCGAGACCATAGATACCTCCGTAACATACTTCACCGTTGTTATGGGTGACTTCAACGCAAAGGTGGGACGCGGAATGTTGATGAGTTAAGAGTCGGGTCATATGGGTATGGACAGCGGAATTCGAGGGGCCAGTGGCTGGTTGACTTCATGGAGAAGGAGGAACTCTATTTGATGAACTCCTTCTTTCAGAAGTGACCATGCAGGAAGTAGACGTGAATGAGCCCCGATGGTTCGACCAAAAATGAGATCAACTTCATCATGACGACCAAGAAGCGAATATTCAATGTCTCCGTGATTAGCAAGGTGAAAACCGGTAGCGATCACCGTTTTGTCAGAGGCACATTGAATATCAACAAGCTTGAGAGGTCGCTTCTGGTGAAGTCCACGCTCCATTCTGGTCATACTCAAATCCAAAACTCCAAAGACTTCCAACTCGAATTGCATAATCGCTTCCAGAGCCGAAAGCGGAACTGTTCGTACTAAACAATAGGCTGGTGGAAACTGTCCAAGCAGTGTGGTCTAAGTTCTTTAAGACCCCACGCCGGAAAAGACCTCAGAAGCTCTCAGATGAAACCATTAAGCTAATGAAAGACCTGACTGAGATGAGACTGCAAACATCAGCTGATATGTCGCAATATGGCGAACTTAATTGACGAATCTCAAAATCGGTGCAACACGATCTGCGTTCCTATAATACAAGATGTATTAGGGACGCATTCGAGTGGAACCAGGGCTGGATAGTGTTCACAAAGAATTCGTCTATTGGGAAGAGCCAAATGATGAAGCTGAAGATCGCGGATGGTAGTATCATTTCATCCTCACATTTAGTAATCTCATATTCTAGTATTATATAATTAGTTTTTTTTTTTGTCTAATAACATCATGTTATTAAATCATGATTGTATTTGTATATTGTCCGGTGGAGGGTATTGTTACGCCATAACACAGGTTAATTTCTAGCTTGGGTAACAAGGCTCTTCATCATGGAGTATTGTTTTTGTAAAAACAAACTTTTGTAAAATTATGACCGACAACGTTTGTAGACACCAAATATATTTTCATTTCATTTTCATTTCATTTTCATTTCATTTTCATTTCATTGTCATTTCATTTTCATTTCATTTTCATTTCATTTTCATTTCATTTTCATTTCATTTTCATTTCATTTTCATTTCATTTTCATTTCATTTTCATTTCATTTTCATTTCATTTTCATTTCATTTTCATTTCATTTTCATTTCATTTTCATTTCATTTTCATTTCATTTTCATTTCATTTTCATTTCATTTTCATTTCATTTTCATTTCATTTTCATTTCATTTTCATTTCATTTTCATTTCATTTTCATTTCATTTTCATTTCATTTTCATTTCATTTTCATTTCATTTTCATTTCATTTTCATTTCATTTTCATTTCATTTTCATTTCATTTTCATTTCATTTTCATTTCATTTTCATTTCATTTTCATTTCATTTTCATTTCATTTTCATTTCATTTTCATTTCATTTTCATTTCATTTTCATTTCATTTTCATTTCATTTTCATTTCATTTTCATTTCATTTTCATTTCATTTTCATTTCATTTTCATTTCATTTTCATTTCATTTTCATTTCATTTTCATTTCATTTTCATTTTCATTTCATTTTCATTTCATTTTCATTTCATTTCATTTTTTCATTTCATTTCATCAAAGCCGAAGATTCTGAGAGAACTCGAGAGGTTTTACGGACAGTCGTACACATTGACGCGACAGCCTAATTATCGGTACAGTTCTGGACAAGAGAGCTAAACTGACCCGACACTACACTGAGGACATCCTAGACATCAGCTTGTACGAGATAAGAATGGCTCTGAAAAGCTTAAGAACAACAAGATCGCCGGGTGATGACGGAATCACGACAGAACTACTGAGAGCGGATGGAAAACCGGTACTTTAAGTCCTCCAGAAGTTATTTAATTCCGTCATACTCGAAGGTACTACGCATGAAGCATGGACTAGTAAGGTGGTGGTGCTCTTCTTCAAAAAAGGTGATAACACCTTATTGAATAAACCCATCTCACTCCTGAGCCATGTGTACAAGTTGTTCTTCAGAGTCATTACGAACCGTCTCGAAAGCAGGTTTGATTACTTCCAGCCTCCCGAACAAGCCGGTTTCTGTAAAGGCAGGAGCACCACAGACCACATACACACGTTCCACCAGATTATACAGAAGACTGAGGAGTATAATCGGCCATTATGTCTAGCGTTTGTGGACTATGAAAAAGCCTTGGATTCAATCGAGACCTGGGCAGTATTGCAGTCCCTCCAGCGTTGTCATATCGACTATAAGTATATCGAAGTGCTGAAGTGTTTGTATAGAAACGCCAACATGTCGATCCGATTACAGGACGAGAGCACGGAACCAATCCAATTGCAGAAAGCCGTGAGACAGAGAGATGTTATTTCTCCGAAACTGTTCACGAATCACGAACGCAGTGAAGGATGTTTTCAAGCTCTTGGACTGGAACGGATTCGGCATCAACATCAATGGTGAATAAATCACTCATCTTCGTTTTGCCGATGATATAGTCATCATGGCAGAGTCGCTGGAGGACCTCAGTGCGATGCTCAGCGATTTCAGTAGCCTTTCTCAACAGGTGGGTCTTAAAATAAACATAGACAAGACAAAAATCATGTCCAATGTCCATGTTGTACCCGTGCCGGTAATCGTTGGGAACGATACTCTTGAAGTTGTTGACCATTACACCTCTCTTGGACAGATTGTTCATTTAGGTCAGTCCAACTTAGGCAAAGAGGTCGCCCAAAGAATCCAACTCGGATGAGCAGCGTTTGGGAAATTGCGTGACATCTCGTCCAAGATACTACAGTGCTTAAAGACAAGGGTCTTTGACCAGTGTGTGTTGCCAGTGATAACATATGGTACTGAGACGTGGTCCTTAACTGTTGGCCTTTTAGAAAAACTCAAGAGTCACTCAACGGGCAATGGAGAGGGCTATGCTCGGAGTTACTTTGCGCGATAAAAACCGAAACGTGAATATCCGCCAAAGAGCCAGAGTCATCGACATAGCTATTCAAATTTGCAAGTTGAAGTGGCAATTAGGCAGGCCACATCGCTCGAAGTACCGATAACCGATGGGGAAGAAAGGTCCTTGAGTGGAGACCACGAACCGGAAGACGCAGCGTAGGTAGGCCTCCCACTAGATGGACCGACGACATTGTGAGAGTCGCGGGCATCCAGTGGATGCAGATGACAGGATGTCGATCACTATCAGTATAGAGGTTAAAGGGGGAGGCCCATGTTCAGCAGTGGACGTCTTCTGGCTGATGATGATAAGCTATAACTAATCACTTAGCAACGTAATAACCTAATGTATTTAAATAAAATTTTGAAAAAATATCTCAACAAAATTAACTAATATTAAGAGAATTATTTATTTATAAATTTTTCTACTTGTTACGATCCTGATATTCCAGATACACAAGTCACAATATATTTTTTAATTCTTTCTTTTCGTACTTAAATGTGTTATGTGTGAAAACCACGTCAGTTTCCATAGTAAAAATAAATCATGTTGTGCGTCAACAATTTTGTCCAAATCCTAACTTGCCGGCCGTTGCAGTAATGTGCTAAATTCACTTCACGCATAAAACACTAACTAAAGACGAGAACTGTTACATATCGATATCGATGGACAGCACTAATGTGTCGATACAATTATCGACTACATGTCTCTTCTCTAACTGTATACGTATTAGACCGACCCTCCCCTGACCTCGAGCCTCTGCCCGTAGAGCGCAATAAGGACAACTGCAGCTCGGATCGATTTATACCTACGAAAAGTAGACAAAATCATCGTCTCTGATTCTTCTGTTTCCTCACTCAAAAATAGGCCGATTTCATTATTTTTTTCAATTAATTGTTTAAAAAGGATTGATCTCGGCTTCTGTCATTTATTTTTGTTTTACAAACTCATAAATTTTGTTTGAGAGACGTCTGAACACGGAGGTAAAAATTTGATATTTTTTGGGATTTTTAAAGGCTCATATTTCTTATAGTACTTAACTTACGAGAAAAAATAAATGACACAAGCCTGACCATAAAGGAGATAAATTTTATAAAAAAATAATATATTGCTCTAGCGGTATTATCCAGGGAGGAAACAGGAGAATAAGTTTGTATGGACTAAACGCTGTCCAAATTGCCCCTTAAGTAAGGCCCTAAGGTGATACGTTTCTTGTTTAGCGGGAAATTCAAATTTCAAACAGTTTTTTTTGTGTTTGTAGCTAGGCCTGGTAATTATTGTGAAATGACACAGTGTTTGCGAAAATTGTTGGTCGTCATGTACAGTTATTAATCAGTTACTCACCGTATTACTTACATTTGGCAATAAACCGTTTATAACAGAAAAAAAATGTTTATTGACAAATGTAAGTAGTAATGTGCATTGGAGATACGCGATACGAGATTTTACGCGAGTTTGTTAAGAATAATAATCAATTTTCACAAACATCATGATCGTTTACAATAATTACCCGGCCTAGCAACAAGAACAAAAAAA
This sequence comes from Agriopis leucophaearia, assembly GCA_949125355.1. Classification (NCBI taxonomy): domain Eukaryota; kingdom Metazoa; phylum Arthropoda; class Insecta; order Lepidoptera; family Geometridae; genus Agriopis; species Agriopis leucophaearia. The sequence continues at coordinate 8,737,986 of OX421276.1, read as the reverse complement.
CTGTTTGAAATTTGAATTTCCCGCCAAACGTGAAACGTTCACTCCAAAATACTCAGTTTAGGGAAGTAAAACAATGTTTAAATAAAAAACACAACAGTTCGTTTTATTAATAACAAAACAACATATAATTATATTAATTATTAAAGTACTTTTCAAGAAAAAAAAAACTAAATCAATTCATAGATAGATAGGTGACTAACTTCTGCCACAGTTATGGTTTTCATTGTTACAAAATGTGAGTAATGGCAGCTGAATTGATATACCAATAATAATCATACATTTATAATTCGATTCGTCACCTTCGACAAATATAAAGTAAATGGACATGCCATAACCATTAAACTTTCACAGTAAAAACAAGTCAAAACCGTCGGACATATACTGCAATACCTAATTGTAACCATGTACAGTAAATTTGTTGCAAAAAATAGATAGCTAATATAATAACTACGTGAGTAAAAGAGAACACCTGTGTTTGTCTATTGCTCTTGAACCGTTTGACATTCACAGGCACCAGGCGGCTAGACATGTTGAGTAGCGTTAGCAAAACCGATCGCTTATTCACTGCGTCTCGCCGTGGATGGACGTGACTGGTCACGTGACTAATAAATCAGTGTTTACTTCGCTACTTGAAAAACATCTTTTACTAAAGAAGGTGTAATAAGCGTAGGGGGGAAAGACATGTTGGTAAATAAGTTGGTAATATTATTATTATTCTGTTATTTTAGAGGGATGGGTACAGGGGTAAGCACAAAAAAAATTGTTTTAAAATCTACCGGCTGTGCCTATACATGTCAGCTGAGGATTAATTTACGCAAAACTTATTATAACTTAACCCTCCAAGTGTGTTACGGACCGCTTGTCGGCGTAAGAGAAAAGTGCCCGACGCGCGTTAGGCATGCGGTGCGTATGGGAATTGCTGCTATTCGTCAATTTATTTTCGATCGAATGAACGTTCCAACGACAACTTAAGTTCACTGACCTGTAGCTTATTTCAATCAGTACAGAATAAATACATCTTTGCTGGTTATGAAACTTATGAAGCTAAGTTTGTCTTTAAATATTTCAACTTCAGTTAGTTGTTTTTTTGGACTCGCGCTCTGAGGGTTCCTTCCACCGGAACCCTCAGAGCACGAGTCCTACTCCTACTCGTCCGGTTTTTTGTATTCGTAGTGTCTTATAAAACGGGTCAGACAAATAGACAGACCTGGCGAAACTATAAGATTTCTTTGTTGGACTACAGAATCAAGAACAAAAGAATATTTATCATAACTATTACCTGATGAAGTATAGCAGTTTTATTTAAGTATTTTTCGTCTTCCTATTTTCGTCATGTACATTTCATCGGGTGTAAAGTGGTTAGAACATACACGGGTGTATTTATTTGAAGTCCACTCTTCATCTCGTCTCACTGCCCGTATTTTTTCCAACCATTTCTTGTGCATGGCAACATCACTAGGAAATCTACAATAAATTATATTAAAAGTAAAAATAAAACAGTTTGAAAATAACATTTAACCGAAGTATAATTTGATAATTTACGAAATTAGTTTGCTGTCGGTACATTCGCCTCAAGTTCGGCATGTCCGATGTGCGGTGAAGATTGTCGAACATAGTGATGCTTTCCTTGTCTCACTAAGTATATGCGTATATTTCTATCCCGCAACGATGGAATAAAACAAAATGGGGACTAATTAGCGATGTTTGATGAAATTAATTTACATTTTATGACAAAATAGAATGATCAATAAATACTCACGAGTGAAAAGTGACACCTGAACTTTTATTTTGTGTTTTTACACTTCCGGAAAACACACGAAGGCATATTTTTGTCAGATGTTTCGTTATCATGTAACAATAATCTTGTGTTGCACTTCCCACGGCTAGAGACCGACTGAAACTTGTGATCTTCAAAAATGTTCTTCTTCTGGGCATGTCCATTTACTTTATATTTGTCGAAGTTCGTCACCTGTTATTTTCACATAAACCCATTGCAATCAAGAAAACATAGCTACTTCGATCAAATGTTGCCTACGTAGGTACCTACCTACGTTCGATTGTTATCCATGAAAAAAAAAACAATGGTGATGTGGAAAATCCTGGTATTATTTTAATTAAATGTTATTTACTTCTATTCTAAATTATTTCACTAAAACAACGGATTGTTAGGCATTTTAAAGTGAAATACAAAATCATTGCATACTATTATTTATAGTAAAGCGCCATCTATTTTATTTGACTTGTATTACTAAAGGCGCTAGCAACGTCGATTATCTTTAAATGCGAGGTAAGGTAAAGTTTTCGGTGCCATAATACTAACTATTACTGTATTCTGTGTATTAGTTCATTTTAATGTCTAATTGGACACTACTATCGCCATCTCAACGATCACTTTGGAGCTATCGAGAGCGTCTACGCAGTTTTCTCAGTGAATATTTATCCTCTCTAAGTACGTTACATCCATGGTACAACCAACCAACTACTGAGCCAAAGTTAGTGCACCTTCGTTTTTACAAGCTTTTATTTAATTTGTAGTGTTTGTTGGTTTGTTTAGGTCAAATCTTACAAGCTGAGGAGCACCCAAGTATCAAATTGAGCCTCTTGATGCATTGCAGCGTAGAGCTGTAAGAATTGTCGATGATCCCAAGCTCACCTCACACCTAGAGCCGCTCAACATGCGCAGAGAGGTTGGTTCTGTCTGTATCTTTTATCGCATTTACAATGGGGAGTGTTCTGAAGAACTATTCGATCTAATGCCAGCGTCGCGGTTTTATCATCGCACTAGCCGCAACCGTTTGAAAGCGCAATATCATAGACCAGTGGAAACCGTATACTGTGCGATTCACACGATCTTTCTTCCCTCACACCTGCAAAATGTGGAATGAACTACCCTCTGCGGTGTTTCCGAGGAGCTACAACATGGGATTCTTCAAAAGGCGAGTTAATAGAGTCTTAAAGGGTCGGCAACGTATTTGTGATGTCTCTGGTGTTACAAGTATCCATAGGCGACGGTGACTGCTTACCATCAGGTGGCCCGTCAGCTTGTTTGCCACCTATGGCATAAAAAAAACAAATTAGAACCAGTTCCTCGAAGACAGAACAATATGCAGTACTATAATATTGTAATATTTTCAAAATATCCGCCAAAGTTTTTTTTTTATAAATAAAATAAATATGTAAATGTTTGATTTAAGAAATATTTTGTTAATTATAAAAGCTTGTTTAAACTTTATTAAGATAATGTAAAAAATAAGAAAGAAAACAAATGTTTCGAATTATAATGTCATTTACAATTTACACTTCCCCCGACCCTCCCATTTACCATTTTCCCATTAATCATTGTGTACCAAGCATATTATATGTGCCAAATAATATTTTTTTTTTTTCTTTATTTCTCCTCACTTTTTGTAATCTCATATTCTAGTATTATATAATTAGTTTTTTTGTCTAATAACATCATGTTATTAAATCATGATTGTATTTGTATATTGTCCGGCGGAGGGTATTGTTACGCCATAACACAGGTTAATTCCTAGCTTGGGTAACAAGGCTCTTCATCATGGAGTATTATTTATGTAAAAACAAACTTTTGTAAAATTATGATCGACAACGTTTGTAGATACCAAATATATATTTTCATATATTTTTTTTCATAATAATAAAAATACGGACCGAATTGAGAACATCCCTCCTGAACTCGATTGAAAATGCTTTCTCATAAATACGCAGACTCTCCAGTAAACGTCGGATCATGTCATCTCCTCGTGACAGCGCTAAAGTGAATATAATATTATAATTGACGGCATAGCCTGGTGTTTACCCCACATGGCCTGATACGTGACACGTTGATTCTAAAGTATGGAAATTCACTTTAAAATAATGACTTAGATGCAGGTGATCTCAGATCAGAAAAACAAGAGAGAAATGCGTTTATCGTTCGTGTTCAAATGTCTATTTTTCACTTATTTTTCATCCACTTTTTAGGGTTCCGTACCGAAAGGGTAAAAACGGGACCCTATTACTGAGCCAACGCTGTCTGTCTGTCCGTAGGTCCGACCCACATTTAAACGGCTCTATCTTTCGAACCGTAATAGATAGCCAGTTGCAATTTATACAGAATATGTAATGTTATGGCGGATGAATTAAGCAATAAAAAGTCCAAATGTATTTTTTAACGTATTTTGTATTCGCTCTACGGTAAAAGCGGTAATACGTACAAGTTTAAAACTTGGCATGATTACACACTCTAACGTGTAACAACAAATAATAAATATTGACCAAATGCTATGGCCACCACGCCAGTTTACCATATCTTCCTTGTTTGTCTTATCTGAGCAGCAGATAGTAATATGTAGTTGGACCTAAAGACGGATAATGGATACGCTAAAAATTAGTGACTTAGTTACAGAAACAGGTGTAATTTAAAATTTTACCTCTATTAATATATTATAATATCAAAGTAAGCTCCTTTAAAGAGTTACTAAGTTTGCAGGTTTTATGTATTAATTCAGTATACGTGCAAGAAAGCGTATTAGCTTTAGTGAATGATCACTATATAATAATAACTAGCGATCCGCTCCGACTCTGAAATTAGTTAATGTTTGTTGAACAAAATTACTCGTGTATTATTGACAAAAGTCCAGCAGTTTGAGCAAAAGTGGAGCAAAATATTTCTTACTATTATTTTGAATCCCGATTTGTATTAGAAATTAAGATGACAGAAGAGGAGGTCTGTGTTCAACAGCAGACGTCTTCTGGCTGATGATGTTGATTCAATATTATTGTAATTTTTTATTATATTATATAATTGTTGTAAATGTGTGTAATATCTATAATTCGAATTATGACATGCTACTGGACTTATGAAACAAGTAAATTGAATAAATTGAAATAGAGCCGGTTGAAAACTACTTCAAAATTAGTAAGCGCTCAAACAACGTTATTGATTCCTCGGCGTGACTCTTGACAATAAGCTGTCATGGTACCCCCAACTAGCTATAGTTGCAAATCGAGCTAGAAAATTAATCTGGTTATTTAAACATTTGCGAAATATCTCTGATATCAAGCTCTTAACATACATTTACACGGCTCTCGTACAATCTATTCTATCGTACTGTATAACTATTTGGGGTGGCACTTTTAAGACACGCTTCATCAGTATCGAACGCGCACAGAGAGGTATTCTGAAAGTGATGTTAAAAAAGAAAATAAGGTACAGCACAGTTAAACTATATAGTGATGCAAACGTTCTGACTGTCAGACAATTATATATATTACAATGTATCCTGAAGGTTCATAAAGGCATTACAGTAGACCCAGATATTGTAAAGAAAAGGAACCCTTACTCAGTAGTAAAGCAACCATCCGTAAGAACCGTTTTTGCAGAAAAACAATTTTCAATACACTCAATCACAATTTATAACAGAATTAATAGAATTAAAAATATTTACATAATGTCACTTTATAATTGTAAAAATGTATAATAACATGGCTAAAGAAACTTGATTATGAACAAACGGAGCACTTACTCAGTCATGACATAAACATAAACACGCTTATAAACTACCCCCTTTAAATTAAGAACTACATACTAACTACTTATAAACTACTTATATACATAACAAACTCGCACATTAACTACTACTAACTTTAAATTTACTACTACTAACTACATATTAACTATTTATATATACTATGTCTGTATAAATTTAATATAACAAATGAAAGAGCGGTCTCTCCTAACACAGGTTGTCAAAACTTAACAGGAGAGGCCAAACACTTGTAAATTAAAATAAATCAGACAAATAAAGAAATTTGAATTTGAATTTGAATTTGATATTCCCAAATCAACAGACGCTCCAACAAAATTATTCATCATTATCATCATCAGCCATAAGACGTCCACTGCTGAACATAGGCCTCCCCTTTTTACCTCCACACTGAACGACAGACTGCCACTGCCATGCACTGGATGGACAAAATTATTGTTATTGCCAAATTGACAGGCGTTCGAACAAAATTATTGATATTACCAAATCGACAGGAGCTCGAACAACATTATAGATACTGCCAAATCAACAGGCACGCCAACAAAATTATTCGTACCATTGGTTAAAAATTACTAAGCCAAAACAATAAAAAAATTGTGGGGCCATCTCGAGAGCCTCTCTACATTAAAATAATAATCACGTAAATCGGTTCGCAAGTGACGGAATAATTGGTGTACATATATTTTTTTTAAGTACAGACAACATTGGAAATCCCTTTTCTCTCTTAAATTCGGTTAAAAATAAAAAACAGCAGTGGACTAGACTGGCACAGGACCGGAACAAGTGACGCGCCGAAGAGTTAGTGAGTGGAAAACACTTGATGACAATGATGATAAATGATGAAAAAATATGATTGGAAGGTTAGTAGCATTCGCATGGTAAGGATAACTTAAAACATGACTAAATCAGACGATTCTTTGCAGAAGTTCATATTCAAACTTTACTATACATAAACTATAATTATAGACGATTAAAAAAATTGAGTTAATATGAAACACAAGAAACACAAGTATAATACACACAACAACACAATATATGGAGAGAGATCAATTAATTATATGTTTTTCACTTTACAAAGATATATAACACATGTCAAAGAGACTAAAAGAGATTTATTAATCACTTATTTCACTTTTAGACTCACTGATTAGCTAAAGGTACGATAACCGTAATTATCTTTTTATGTGGTAAGACCGTGAGCGATTAGTAAAAAGGGTAGGGCCTGTCTTCAGCTATTAATAACTATCACAATGCGGTGATTTGCAAGCTCTCTCACACTAAAATAATATTTCACACCAATCGACATTTTGGCTTTTTATTCCTCCGATTCGCCTCGAAAACATCAGAACTGTGCAAAAGTATATTTCAAGGCAGTTCTTCAACGCTTATTGAGCACTGTTCCTTTGAACAGGACTCCATGAACGCAACAATGCGTCTATAAAACTTATCGCTGGCTCTCCTCGATACTTGGAGAAAGCTCGACAATGTTTCTTGGCTTTACATTGTAAAGTTGTGTGTTTTGCTCGAGGTGTAGAGCTTTCTGGTGTTTTGATAGAAATTCCTAATGTTATTGAGAGCATCCTGTTCACAGACATTGATGTTTTTAGTAATAAGTTATAACGTTTACATAATGCAATCATTCAATTTTAGGTATCTCGATTCTCATAAAACGAAAAAATAGAGACATAATTGTCAAGACGAATATAAAACAAGTAAACCATAACATTAAAATTGTTTATTTAATATCAGTAATTTAATTAAACCCACGCTCAAGCTTTCCTTTCGAGAATTTTATGAAAAACTACTTTTGTAAATATTAAGTTTTTCCAAAATTTTATGGTGTTATTTTCAATAAAAAGTACTGATATTTTTTTTCAGAAGTTGAAGTTTCTTTGAACTTGGTATTTGATAGATTCAAAACGTCAAAAATCTAGTTCTCTGCTTTTTTCGCCAAAAATGTGTTTTTTGAAGCTGAAAATGTGAAAGTTGGTATTTAGCATTCAAATAAAAGCTGTATAATATATATGCGGTTTTGGAAATACATCAATTCGGATTTAAATAGGGGATGGAAGTTTATATGAGCTTCGCCATTCCGTTTTTTTATGCCATAGGCGGAACACAAGCAAACTACCTGCCTAATGGTAAGCAGTCACCGTCGCCTATGAATCTACTAAGGTGTCATCTTCGATCGAACAGTGATGTGGCCTGCCCATTGCCACTTCAACTTGCAAATTTTAATAGCTATGTCGGTGACTCTAGTTCTTTGGCGAACATCCGGATCGTTTCGGATTATATCGCGTAAAGAATCTGCTAGCACAGCTCTTTCCATTGCCCGTTGTGTTACTCTGAGTTTTTCCAAAGGCCAAAAGTTGCGGACCACGTCTCAGTACCATATGTCTTCACTGGCAACACACACTGGTCAAAGACCCTTTTCTTTAGGCACTGTGGTATCTTGGACGAGAAGATGTCACGCAATTTCCCGAACGCTGCCTATCCGAGTTATATTTTTCGGGCGACCTAATTCCTAAGTTGGACTTACCTAACTGAACAATCTGACCAATATAGGTGTAATGGTCAACAACTTTGGGACCAATCTTTCAACTTGGACATTGGACATGATTTTTGTTCTGTCCATGTTTATTTTCAGGACCACCTGTTGGGAAACGCTATTGAGGTCGCTGAGGTAGGTACTTAAAGAATATAAAAACTAAGTTGGGGCGGCCCTTTGTATGGGACGCGACTTGTGTCGATACTTTGGCGCCGTCACATCTTCCTGAGATAGAAGGTAGGGCAGGTGCGGGTACCAATGCGGCATAGCAGCACAAACGACGTAAATATGATAACCTTTGCAGTGGTTACATATTTGAGACGTTGGGGGTCGAGAAATTGGGCCCTTGGGGATCGGGAGCTCACCACATTTTCAAAAATCTTTCAGAGCGCCTGATTAATGCCACGCGTGGCCAAAATGCTGGCGTGTTTCTGGCTCAATGTATAAGTATTGTTATTCAGCGTAGTAATGCCGTCAACAGGCTGGGTACGCTGCTAACTGATAGTGGGCTTGAGCAATTGGATTTGTCTTTATGCCTTGAATGGTCTATGGGCATTGGGCATTGTAATTGTTTTTGTAGTGTTAGTGTTAGCTTGTATTTTGTTTAGATATTAAGGCACTTGCTGTTTTTAAAGAACTAAAGTATTTGTAATATTGTTGACAAAACGTATAACAATGTCTCAACTTGCATTCAATTTTTTTCCGATTGTAAGTGACCGTAAAATAAATGTTGCAAAAATCATCGACAAATAGTCTGCATAAAGTTTCATCTTTGCATACAGCCTGGTTTGGCAAATGATATGCACTACTTAGCCCGGGATACGAAATCAAAATTTAGTAATTATTTTTTGTACACTATTTTTTACGGCAATCGTGAATCGCAGAACCGATTGCTCCGTCATTCGGATCCGTCATTTGCAAAAAATAACTAGTAGCGAGTAGCAAATCAAAATAAAAGTCAAAACTTTCCCACGGTATGGAATTGATTTTTATTCTACGTTTTGAATTGTTATTGATACCGTTTTCATTTCAAATAGTCTTTAGAAACAGTTTTGTAAATAGGAACTGAAAACAAATATAGCTTACCTACTCAAAAGTTTTTTATTTACTTAAAGTGTTTTTCCACATTTTTGGATTTACTATTTAAATTTTAAAGACAATTACTATGGGTCCAGTGGAATCGCGAAAAAAATATCGGTTTTCCGTAGAAAACGGTAATTGACCCCCAAAAAAATGTATGGTGTGTGCAATAGGAGCATTCGTTTTGCAAATCGGGTTTGCGAGATTTCGCTGCACGAGCTTTTGTTACGTGACTATTTATTGCGACCTACCGTTTTGATTATAAATAGAAAATATTATAAGAAAGACTTTAAAATATCAGGAGTCAAAAGGTAGCGCCTGAGGCTAAAAGAGATAGTAATTTCATGGTCCCCAAAAATAAAGCATTTTTGATAGGCTGATCAATCAAAAACGAGCATCTGCTGAAAATAATTTCAAAAATGTAAAAAATATACCCATGTCTACTTAAATAGAAGTTTTCATTCAAGTTTCCAACAATAGGGTGTTCCTTCATTGGCACACTGGCAGTTGATTACTGCTCATGTACGGTCAGAAAAAAACAATCGATACGATGACCAATATTTTAAAAGGGGCTCAAAATCTTCAAAGCCTAACTCTATGATGACACTTTAGAATATTTAAATCTTGTATTTAACATGACTGTATGTCCAATGGTAATGCCTATCATGAAGCTTCCCTTCATATTCACTCTTCGTGATCATTCGTCAAATTTTAACAATCTTATTGTTACAATTTCACGATTTTGGCACAGAGATAAAATATACCAACGGCTTAATAGCTACAGAAAATGTTGGCAGACCAGACAGTCAATTCGGCCACATGTATCCTGAAAAATGAAAGGTGACATTTCAGACGGCAAAATAATCGGTCTTTTGGACTAAAGAAGGACGCATAGGTGCAATATATGGGTGTCTTCAAATCGTAAGTGAATCGGTTAATTCTAGGCAAGTCCATCAACCCCTATATGTTTTTTTTTTAAACTGACTTCTTGGATGATATTCAACCTCTACGGGTGAAAAATTTGGATATGAATCCTTTTATTTATCTTCCCGTGAAGTCGGTAGCTATTGTATTGTATAAATGTATTAATATATGTATACATATATGAATAAAGCTATGTGTGTATGTTTCCTACGGACTCCGAAACGACAAGACCGATATTGATGAAATTTTCAGAAAATCTTCAGATTAGAGCAGCAAGTGATCCTGTGAAGTTTGGTAGAGATCGGATCAATCGGTTTTTTTTTGTTGATGTTTTAGTATTATCCCTACTAAAACTAAAATGGGAATGAATGCTATACATTGACAAATGACAACATAGAAAAAAAACCATCCAAGTCAAAGGTTGCTGTCGCAACGAAGGAGGTTGCTTCAAGGAGGTATATAACAAAGGTGAAAGCTCGATGCGCAACTAGTTATTATTAAAAGTCTTTTCTGCCAACTCTACCTTTACACATATACGCGCACGCACACATTGGCTATAACTAGTTAATTTCCTTTGCGACAAAGGCGACTCGCAGCGGGATGGATGCGTGGAAATCGCAATGCGTCACGGTGATCCTCGCCGGGTGCCGACGTGGCCCAGTAGTGAGTATGGGAGCTTCGCTACTGATACATAATTTACTATAATGTATCAAAATTGAAACACAGGGAGGCCGATAATCTGCATGCATCTTTAAATCAATGGACATGCAAATGATATGGAAAAGTTTTAATAGGTATTTGATGTCTTGTCTAAGTCTTGTTTAAGTTTTTTACACTAAATGTAAACACAAATAAATATAATATAAATCAATAAAATACGCAATTTCCAGATTTTGACTAAAAACCCTTTTTTGATGAAATTTCTATGGGACCAATCTGGAAGTAGAATAGAAGTAGAATTTTCCAATTCGGATAATAAATGATATTCTGAGGTTAGAAACATAAAAAAACAACCGAATTTAGAACCTCCATCATCATCATCGTCCTTTTTTGGAGTCGGTTAAAAATTAAAAAAAAAACTTTGATGCCTCTGGCAACGGTGGCAAGCTACCAGTGGTCAAGGCTGCAGAATGAGGAAACTCCTGACAATGCGCGTCGTGTTTAGAATGACCGCTTCCTGTAGCTAACCTTTGACCCAATCGTCTAGCGAGAGATTTTTTTTTTTAATTATACTTGTACAAGCTTTTATTACTCTACGACAACTTCATTTATTTATTTGAATTGCATTTGTTTGTACTGTAAACAACTTAAAACCGATTTTAGGACATCTTTCACTGGTTCGTTCGAACTTAGACTTGGCATGGAGCTATATAACCGATGATATTGGTTTATCCTATGGTGTTTCGAAAATGGTCTCTTGATGACCATCAAAACTGGAACCATCATTTTGGTTTTAATGATATCGCAAGGCTCAGTACCAGCACACCAAGTTCAAGATACAGGAAGCATTTAAAAGGTTTTTCTTAGGGCCGATTTTTTCAATCCTCAGTTAAAGAATCAGATAGGATTTGTTCCATTGATAGCATATTTTAGAAATTTTCAATAGTCCGCCCCGGGAGGCTGTCCCACTATCCGGCGCATAATCCTGTGGAGGTGCTACCGTGCCGGAGTAGGAGACTGGAGTGGACCCGGCAGTTGCCTCCCAGGGGGGACCCTTCCGTCCCTACGCTAGTCGATCACTATACTGCACCCGGTGATTCAACATACACACCTACACTTTGTCGCTCGATAGAGAGTCTAGCATGCTGTATCTCCCCAACTCTTAGGCAACGGTGATCGCTTACCATCAGGCGGCCCGTCTGCTTGTTTGCCACCTATGGCATAAAAAAATTGTCAGAGGTTATCTGCGGAGTACCTGTAAATTTATTGGACAGATAAATTTATTGATTTGTTAACTATCTGACTGTTTAACTGCGGATTGAAAAATCGCCCTTAATGTGACAAATAGCTTCATCTGCGTTCTAGATGTATATATATATATATATATATATATATATATACGCAAAAAAGTTTTTAAAGTTATATCAATAGAAAGTTTTATGAGAATATTCAAAGCGAAAAAAATATATCACAAAATCAAAGCGTAAGATTTTGAAGCAACTGTTTAGACATCTTCATTACAGTTATAAAAACCTAGTTAGTTACTTAACTAATATTTAGCAACAGCTAGGGTTTCACACCGGCGGCATTCCGCGATGAACCGTTCAATTGCTTAAAAATGTAGCCATTGCACAAACATTGTGAGAACATGTCTATCTAGTATAACTATCATACTAATCTCTATCTTCTGCCGGGAAAAAACTACAGCAGTTGCTGGTCCCAAAACAGTTTTCATACTAAAAATGCAATAGTAATTCTATAATATCTGCCTAATATATTTAACTAAAAATGTGAAAAAATATATTTTATTACAGGCTTTTATTTAGTTTCACCTGTCCCGGTGTCTGTCTGTCTGTATCAAATCTTGCAAGTTAAATTTGACCCACTCCCTATTTTCGATTGAGCTGAAATATGGCATACTTGTCAAGTTCCGATGATAATACAATACTATGGTGACAGCGTACTGATTTGATGTGATGGTGATGGCGGACAACGGCACTTCTCGATGGGTAGACAGGAAGTGTTTGGGCTCATTTTGATCAGCACACCGGTCCGATCAATAATTTCGTTCATGGTTTGAAAAATATATTTTTCGATAAAAAAAACTTGTTTCATTATAACATAAAACTGCGGGATGTAGTGCTTATTTATTCTTTTTCCTCTTAATTTCTAAATGTTATTAGTTTTAGTATGTAGCCGCTAAGTCTGCCTGCAACACGAAGTCGCTTCGCGTCTGTTCCCGGAATATCACGATTAAAAGCGACACAAACTATTTCCGCTTAACCGCGACCAATTATAATTACTCCTTCGGGTCTACTCTTACGCACCCCCTTTGATGTTTTTATTCCAAATCCCGGTTACGGCCAACTTAAAACAAATAGAACGACTCACGACCGATTATACGTTTGCGTTAAAGCGATTTGAAACGGTGATAGGTAGCTTTCGTTTTTCGCCGGGCGGTGCAGCCCTGTGTGGTCCGGGATACGGAAAATTACTCAAGCTCCTTCAGTTTTTGTGGTTTGCTTGTCAATAATGTGACATTTGGGTAATCATACGAAACTTTATTTTCCCATGAAGAGAAATGAAGATGCTGTCCTCCGACTCATCTACTGTAGATACAATTTTGATCAAGACGTGCCGGTTTTAACCCCGTATTTGTTTTTACGTGTCTATGCGGCTGTGTATCTTTGTCTGTGTGTTTATGTGACTGTGTGTCTGTATGGCTGTGTATCTGTGTGTTTGTCAATGACATCATATTTCCCAAACGGCTGAACCGATTCTATTATTTTTTTTTGTTTAAATAGTAAATCCTAGCTAAGAATTCTTAATCAAGTCATTGATTGAGAATTCTTAGCTAGGATTTATTAAAATCTGTTCAGGCGTTTGACAATTAGTAACAGCTTTAACGGGAAATATAAAAAAACAATTTATACTTGTATCACGTAAGGCTCTTTTTTCAAGGTTTTGGTTATTTTGGTAAAAGTTAGGTTAGTACTTATTTTTAATTTGGGTTATAAATATCTATTTAAGTACTCGTATGTATTTAAAAATTTATAAGTATATATATATCAGTTCTCTGGCAGCCATATTACAAGCTTTACTTAGTTTAGGGTCAAATGACCGTGTGTGCAACAATGTCCCAGATATTTATTATTATTATATTAATTAAAGATTAGAATCTTTATGCAGGATTATATGAAACGGTACTACGCCGAAAGGAGGTCATTGTACTCACAACATCATAGCATTTTTAAGCGCTAAAACTGTTATTCTGAAATAAAAGAAAAACAGGCCAAATACGGGGTTACACGGTACACTAGAATAACAAGCTGAAAGGAGGTCATTTTCACGTCATCATGAACAACTTTTACGATGAAGCCAATCTAAAATCAGCTGTTCCATAGAAAAATTACATTCTCTCTGAACAAAATGAATGATACGACTGAAATTTTTTCGCTTTTTCAAGGATGGCATTAAAAGATATATAAACCCTAATCTCTCTCTCTCTCTCTCTCTGTTGTTCATAATGATGAGTACAATGACCTCCTATCGACTTAGGGCCGATTTCACCATCAAAGTGAACGCGATCAACGCAAAACTAAACTGGTATAAAGTGGCTTATTGAGTTCAAAACGTCAATTTGGGTTTCCCCAACATAAACTGATCGCAGTTAAGTTTATGTTGGTGAAACCCAATAAGCCACTTTATACCAGTTTAGTTTTGCGTTGATCGCGTTCACTTTGATGGTGAAATCGGCCCTTAGTATAGTACAACCATACCGTGTAACCCTTTTTTTTTTTTTTTGTTTTCATGGGGGAAATCTTCCAAAGATACCCGGCTGCATTGGGGTGCAGCCAGGTTATGTGGGATAAGACCCACTAAAACCCCCCCGGTGACCAGCCTTAGTGCTTGACAAGAGGGCTCCGGGATCTCCAGAGGAACGCACCGGAGCCCTCAGCACTGCGCTATGGCTCCTCCCGAGACAACTGCGTGTTGTATCAGTCCTGACAACGTTGGTCACACAACGTACTCTCCCTGGGCACGCTTAAGTGGATGGTCAGAGCCCCAACTTTGACCATCCCGAACCCATAGGTCCCCTTTTAGTAGGCTCTTACTACAGGCAGGGGGTACCGGTGCCGTATTCTATTGCCCCGGCACCAGGGCTAACCGTGTAACCCTATATAAATATTGATCTATTTACCTATTTTAGTTCAGAAAAACTTTTATAGCACCTGACAAAAGTCCCGATCAATTTATTTGCAGACAAAATAAAAAAAAAATGTCGTTAATAAATTAAGTACTTATTGTAGCATAATTATCAATATAAAAACCGACTTTATAAAAATGTCAGAACTTGACCAAATTGAAATGGGACAAATGCAAAGAACCAGCTTTCAAAAAAAAAACATCAAAATCGGTTCACCCAGTCGAAAGTTCTGAGGTAAGAAACATAATAAAAAACAGACGAATTAATAAACTCCTCCTTTTTTGAAGTCGGTTCAAAATAAAATAGCCAACCCATATAACCGTCACGTGATTTCCCTTCATAGATCGCCGCGTATTTTGGATGCATATTTTGGACGCGTACTAGCGCAGATGCGACATCCGCCGGTCTCACGTGGAAATTGATTTTCCATGGTACGCCAGCTGTCGCGAGCGACAACTGCCTACCAACTTACTATTATCATCCGCATTCAATGTTTGAAGCTTAATTCTTTAGCGATAAGGTTGGAATTCATAGAATATAGGAATATATTTATGTTTGCAGCTGTGTATGTACTATGAAAGTCAAAAGTTCCTTTGTTGATATTTTTAATGTTTCGCACATTGTTGGCGGACCCACCGCGTTTGATCCGATTGAAGCAGTTATTTATGATCATTAAAATAGCGTGCCGATGGCGAATAATTAATTTTTACGTTCAATTTTTATTGTTACGTCACGATGTTGATGATCCTAACGTATTAGTTACGTTTGTTTGCTTATATGATTAACGTTTTAATGTGTGGGGTTAAATGATTTTTATGACTGCAATTTGAATAGTTATCAGATATTTGCAATTAAATTTGCGTAGATGGGAATGTTAATATCCAATCATAAAAATCCTGTTTCAAACATAGCATAATGACTACCAAGTTACAGTTTCGCTTTGTTATGTACTATTATTAGGTACTAATATTTTTAATTATGGGCTAAAACGTTTTATTACTGACTAGTAATTTTATGATAATTCAAGAAACGATTCGTGAATCATAGTCACTGAAGTTTTTCCTGTGATAATAATTGAGTTACTAGTAGGTAGTAAAAAAATTACTAAAAATATTCAAAGATTTATCATCACGTCTGGTCGATACAACTCGTGACCAGAAAGCTGGCCTCTACTTTGCTCAAAGAGTGAGCATTGCCATACAACGTGCTAATGGGGCCAGCATTTTGGGGACGATTCCCACTGGTAGCGGTTTAATAGATTATTTTAGTAGTTAGGTATTAATGTCTTGTGATTTCATAAGTTCTACTCGCGATTATTACACATTTTGAACGGATATTTTAACATGTAATAATTTAAAATACACGCAATAAGCCGTATACCACATCGCTCGAAGAACCGATAACTGATGAGGTAGAAAGGTTATTGAGTGGAGACCACGAACCGGAAGACGCAGCGTAGGTAGGCCTCCCACTAGATGGACCAACGACATCGTGAGAGTCGCAGGCATCCAGTGGATGCAGATGGCAGGTTGTCGTTCAGTGTGGACGTTAATGAGGGAGGCCTATGTTCAGCAGTGGACGTCTTATGGCTGATGATGATGATGATGAATAAGCCGTATAACAAAATGCAATCCTATAAAAAAATTAGATATCTGGATTTTCGGGCATGAAACGAAAAAATAAGAGTTTTAAGAAAACTACTTTTGGAGGTCATATAAGTTGATATAGAGGAGTGGTAGAAAGGAATGCTTTTGCCCTGCAATGACGGGACCACGAATGAAATAAAATAAAAGTTTATATGTTAAGTTTATCCAAAATTTGAAGCTGCTATTTTCAATGAAAAACAAATCTATTAATACAGAAATTTAATTTTCTATAGAGTTTTTTATACGATACATTTGTAATGCCAAAAATCGGGTTTCATTGCTTTTTTCGTCAAAAAATGTGGAAAGGCTCTTAATAGTGTTTATTTTCTATATGTGCCCCATGTTCAACAATTCTCATGTAAAATAAATATACGTAATTTTATATGACACGAATTCCAGAACTAATCGATTCTGAAATGTTACTCTCAATGTCCTTGGTTCCCTCTTAGTTGTCATTCGAATTCAATTCATGATTTCGAATTTTTCAATAGTCAGAGGTTTTCTGCGGAGTAAAACCTGTAAATTTATTGGTTTGTTAACTATCTGACCGTTTAATGCGGATTGAAAAATCGGCCCTTAATGAAAGATATTTAGTACATAGTTATTTTTCAAAAATCTTTCAGAGTGCCTGGTTAATGAGACGCGTGACCAAAGCTCTGACGTGTTTCTGGCTAAACGCATAAGCATTACCATTCAGCGTGGTAATGCCTCCAGAACACTAGGTACGCTGCCAACTGATAGTGGGCTTGAACATTTGGATTGTCTTTAGACCTTCAACGGCAGTCTGTGTTATAGTGTTAATGTAAGCTTGTATTTTGTTTAGTTAATATTGTAATAAATATCTTAAGTTAAGTGCATGTTATGTTTTTTAATATATATGATGGAATGGGCTATCATTTGGCCACAACTCACATGATGGTAAGTGACGATGTGCTCTAAGATAGAACAGGCTTGCCCATGAGATGCTTATTCACTATTGTCTTGAAGAGACCCAAGTTTTACTTTTTAGGAAACACGGATTGCATTACTTTCTTTTGCAGTTCGTATTAAGGAAATACTATAGTACCTACCTTATAGGAAATAACTTTAAATCAATACAGACATTTAGTCGTAAAGGAAACAGAAAACCAATAGACAGAGAGATATTAAATTTGTAAACGGACAAAGAAACTGAAAGACAAAGTTACTTTCATATTTGTGTAAATATTCTCCGCAAAAAAAAAAACAAAAAAAATTAAATTAGCTCCATTGAATATTCAAATGTGGAAAGAAAAATACGTCCTACATCAAGAGAGGCAATGATTGACGACCCTCATATTCTTCGGTCAAAGACTGATGCGGCCTCTCAGAAACGTCAAACGTTTGATTGGTGGTTCCCATGTGTAATACCGGTAGTCACAAAAGAGTTGGGAGTAATGGTAAGTGAGATCTATCATTGTCTGGGCAAGGTTGTGGAAACAATAAAGAATTGACGATTCAAGGGAAGTATCAATTAAAAAAACTAAGTATTCTTTATTTGGCAAGTAACTAGAATCTTCCTCATGAATCGCGAAAGTTTTAAAAATTACAACTATTACTAAGAAATCAAACCGGAAATCACGAAAAATATCAGCTGTTCCATATATTTTGTCGAGTGTCAATAACCGTTTTCTTGGACCGTTGAAGAGCTGATATTTTCACAATTTCAGAGTTACTCTTCCATACTATAGTAAAATTTGTCCATAATGATGGATCTATGGGGCGCCTTTCGGATTAGTACACCCTTTCCGCGTACCCTAGTATTGAGAATTATTTTAGAGTAAGAAACTTATTTTGTTGTGAAGAAAATGTAAACAAATGCTCATCGTATCCTTTTTCTACCATACAAAGTCAGCATGACTAACCAAGTGGCAAGCCAAACTTCAAAGTAAATCGGATCGGGCGCATCCATCGATTAAACACACCCGAATTAGCCATGTTATAATTAGGCATATGACATAAATTCAACGGTTATCACAATGGAACAAACGAGCCATAGAATCGTGATATGACGCCTTATCAGCCACGCTCTAGGAGAGATGTGACCACTCAATACTCGGTGCCGGGACTAATAAGGGTTGCTATCCTACTGTAGCTTTGTGAAGATGTATCTGCAGCTAAAAATATCTTATTCAGTTATTATTGATACAATTATTTTGTAAATCAAGATTAAAAGGCTTGATTGGAGCTACTTTTGAGCAAATTTATGTAAGAAAATAGTTTAATCTGCTACGTATTTTTTTTTTTAGTTTTGGCTCCTGACGTCTTGTATATTTAATTCGTTTTGCAGCGTCAAGTATCATACGAGTATAAATTTTAAATTGTCGATTTTTTTTTTATTGGTTAGCTAACTAACAGTACAAAAACAGTTGTACTGCCCATAGACTGTTGAATTTCTATGGAGACAACCCAAATGCTTAAGCCCACTACCAGTTCAGCGTACCCAGCATGACGGATTTGCAGGTCACAGTTAAGGTCAAGTTAAAGTCATGCCCCAGCAAGCGGCGGAGACTTCACGTGTATTTTCGCGCTGTTTCCAGAACTACGTAGAATATGAAGATTTTGAAACAACAATATACCTATCACTTGCTTATACTCTCAGGCACGTTAACTACAAAAATTAGGTCCGCAATGGTATATGTCTATCTTTTAGAGATAACCCACATTTTTTTTTTTTATCCTTTACTTCTTAACGAGATGAGCTGTCAAGTGGTTATATCGTCATTGCTAGTAGTAGTATTTTACATTATTTTAATTTGTGACTTATCAAACAGTTGAGCGCCCATGACATCGTAGCGACGATTGCGAACATATGGAACGTTTAGAATTAAAATTATTGGTTACTTGTTAATAATTTTATATCATTTCTATAGACATCCGTCATCTAGTCTACCTGAACCCACGGAAAACTTCAGGAATTAATAACTGTAAACACACGCGATAGAATCCGTTAAGTCTTTAATTTTAATTTGTAATAGTCGCAAAAACCTAAGAAGTCCTCAGCTCATAAATTGTCATTGCTGAAGGTATTTACGTAACACAATATGTATATAGTTCAAATTTTACAACTTATTCGCTACCCCTACCACTTTTTTTGTTACAGTTATGTGCTCCAGTTTTGTTATATTTGCGCTTTGCTTTTATTACTGGAAGCCAACCTCAAACACCTGGATCTAATCAGCATTTCTACACTAATTTTTAACACTTAATTTTACACGTATCTTAGTGTTATACGTTCGATTTTACGCGTGTCCCCCTTATGAAGTGATACGGTTTGTCGAGTTATTAGGTGAGACAAGAATTATTTGCGGGTATAGTGGTCTCTATTTTCATTAATTGTGGTGTGTACGGTATCTGAATATTTAAATATTAACACTAGCAGCGCCGCACGGTTTTACTCGCTATCCAAAATAGTTTTACCTATTTTTGGATTCAAAGTTTGACAACTTTTACTCTGAACACACAACGAATTTTCACAATTGATTCAGTCAAAGCTTACATGAAAATCGAGCAAGTTTTGGTCAGGATCACGAGCCATAACCACGTATTTTAAAATACAAGCCACATTCCTGTTTGTTTGTTGTTATTTTAAGTGTTTTCGGGTTCCATACCTCATAAGGAAAAAACGGAACCCTTATAGAACTTTTACGGAACTCTCATTCTGTTGTCAGTCTGCTTGTCCGTCTATGTATCAAGATCTTTTTTTCTAATGATCGCGTACAAGTATCAAACGGAAATTAATATCAAATAATAAGGTACACGGTGCTTGGGAGGTATAAAAAATTCAGTAATCTTCGTCAACGCAATCAAAAGATCTGCCCATTTATGTTATACATATAACATTTTGATCTCAAATTCGCAAATCAAAACCTGTGGGTTACTTTCCGTTGACCTATTATAATGAAATTTTGTAATAAGCAAGGGTCTCATAGCCCTATTATGTGAAGAGAAAATCCAAAAGTCGTTAATTTAGTGTTATAATAGTTTTTTACGAAAACGAGTGCTTAAAACAAACCATTTTAGCCGAGATATTTATCAGCCCGAGTCATGAATAAAATGGGTTTATAATAAGTTATTTATTATTATTGCTTGTTTATTTATGAATAACTAGTGCTTTTGTCGGCGACTTTGTACGTGTATATTTTCATGTACCTTTTTAAGTCTTTTTGCTCTCTTAATCCGGCCCTTGCGCAAAATAACATAGCATATACTTCAATCTGACCATAGCTAAGCATATTCGTGAAAATCGGATTTAAATCTACCCAGTGGTTTAGGAGATGTGCCTGGACAAACAAACAAACAAGCAGACAAAAATTCTAAAAACTGTCTTAACGTGTTCAACTGCTTACGATATTTTAAGACAGCCTGTGTGGTTTTTTTGATATCTCACAATTACAGTTTTTTTTTATCTCTACGTTTTTATTATATGTATAGAATAGATAGAAGATAGATAGTTATTCTTTTTAGATATGATCGCCTTTAGTCATTGACCTAGAAATACATTGCTGTTTGTCATCAATTTAAACCATAGAATAATATTACGACCGTAATATGAATATAAGGCCTGTGTCCCAGACGTGGGAACATGAGAGACTGAAACGATGATGATAAAAAACTGTTTGATTTTGTAGTTTACATTCTAGAAAATACCAACATAAGGGGTTGAGTAGTTCTTAATTAACTTGGCGTAGGCTTTATTGACCAAGCCCGCATCCGTTATCAGCTCAGGCCAAACCACACATTAGACTAACGAGGCTTCACCGTCAAATAGGGGTACACTTTACAGTCTGAAGCCTATAAAGTGTACCAAGTGTGTCAAACATTGCATTGTATTAGTGGCAAATAAATGTTTGCGGTTGGTTTTAAGACAAGCTTTTTTTTTAATAACAGCTAAAATCAACGAGAATGTTGATTTGATTTCAGTTGAACTCATTAAATGTTAACATCTCTGTCAATTTTAAAGAGCAAAAGACAAGCAAAGTCCCTAAAAAAACAAGGCTATGATCAAAACTTATTTGGGTCGATGTACAACACTCTAATTTCGGGGTATTGAATAAATATACTCTCAACTCGATTCTGGTACACACAGAATGTACTATCTATACAGAACATAATGTTACTTCTAGTGACCTCTTCCTTGCTCAAAGCTAATTAAAAAATAAACCTTTTATTTCACTGAAGTATATCGGGTACCAAAAAATTGGGTTAAAATTTGCAAGTTGAAGTGGCAATGGGCAGGCCACATCACTCGAAGAGAACCGATGGGGAAAAAAGGTTCTTGAGGGGAGACCACGAACCGGAAGACGCAGCGTAGGTAGGCCTCCTAGTTGGACCGACGACATTGTGAGAGTCGCAGGCAATTAGTGGATGCAGATGGCAGGATGTCGTTCAGTGAGGAGGTTAAAGGTGGAGGCCTATGTTCAGCAGTAGACGTCTTCTGGCCGATGATATCGGGTAGCATTCTTATGTTCAAAACCTAGGGAAATTTATCAGAATTCATGGTTGTCATTCAGCTTTTAACATTTTTATTGCAGCTATCACAACAAATAAATGCTTTCAATTTAAATTGTTATATATATCTTTGTTAATTCGTAGGTATACCAGTTGTGTACAATCACCAGTGTACATGGATCCTGCTAGTACCGTTACCGTCAAACAAATAATGACGATATTTTTTTAAGATTCATTATAACTAAATGATAATAATATATATTTATTTCAGATCCAAGATATCCATAGCAGTTAAACACATATAGGAACACTAATAGGCTAACACTAAAATAAAATTACAAAGACATAAAGAGACAAAAAATTACATTTAGCTCCGTATATAGCCAATTAACAAAAACCAAATCAAATAATAGTATTTATCCGAATTATGAGAAAATTTAGAATGTTTTTAATAAGAAAACATTGTATTGTATAAAGCAGCATTGATGTAAAAAAAATGTGGAAAGATACGAGGCGAACTCCTTGACGTGGACCGCACAAATTAGGCCCACAGGCCTAATCGACTTCAGTCACAATCAAACTAGCGTTTCTGATAGCACGTGAACTACTTGTAAAAATTTTGTTTGAACCGACCCATATTTAATGGGTACAATGTTTGGATGTCACGCGTCTTCCCCGTTTTTAAACAGTCATTGTATAAAGGGATAAAAAAAAATGTACAAAGCGCATGTATGTTATATCGTATACATATAAATTTTATGTATGCCACTTCTTGTCAGAGAAAACATCGTCAAGACCGTTAGACCTTGGTTACAAGGTCTAAGACAAAACCAGAAGATTTTCTGAATAAATATGAATATGGTAGGTACCTATGTCAGGTGTTATAACATTGTTTTGTTACTAGATTACTTACTGTGTCACATGATAGCTCAGAGCAAACCGGCAAAACCAACAAAACAAGCGTGCTGGTTACTTTCCTTAATATTGGATTTATTGAGAGGATAGAAAACGAAGGAAACACTTATAAACAAATGAAGTTTTCAGCAATGAACTTCTTTTGCTAAACATTCTGGGCCTACTTAAAAACGTTATTCAAGTTGACACACGCTTAAATATGCTTCGTCTTGTTTTCGCGTATGACGATTGCCGTCAGCGAGAAGTTGACCGAGCATTTTAAAACATAGATCAACTTGAGTATCGTTTTTAAGTAAGGCCTTATGTTGTCCTTGTGATCAATATATCAATACTTAAAACTAATTACTATGTACGTTCCTCGTTATTTTCATTCATAAATTTGTTAATATAGGACTAAGTTTTCGAAAGTGCCACTAAAACAAAGAGCTTCTGAATCATTGCAAAACTCCATTCATGCTTTTAACATGTATATTATTTTAATAGCAATCGCTTGAATATTCACAGTTATAAACGCGTAGTCGTTAATGTCAATCTTTATTTTCACTAAATCCGTACCTAATCCAATGAATGTATGTGGGAATATGATAAAAGGTCTAAAGTCACCGAGCTTGGTCAGCAAATGTTTTTCTATTAAGACATATATCTTCTTTTTAGCGGCAGAGGCGTAGCTCGAATAGGTGTTCCTTGTTTCATAGTACGAGTTTTACAAGCTTTTCTCCAATTTGTCCTGATTGTATGTACGTACGCACGTTCGTATGTGTGGGACAAATCCTGGAACTAAATTTTAGACCAGTTATCCTCAAACGATTTAGCTGAAAATACTTATGCAAATTTGGTGACAATATGATCAATTAAGTAACCGAATTTGCCCATTTTATATTAATTGTGTGAAGTCGGTTTTTTAAATTGATAATTTTTAATTTTTTTTTTTATGATGAAATGGGCTAGCGTTTGACCACAACTCACCTGATGGTAAGCGACGATGCGGTCTAAGATGGGGCACGCTTGCCCATGAGGTGCCTATTCACTGTTGTCTTGAATAGACCCAGGTTGTAATTTATAGGGAACACCGAGGTAGGGAGCGCATTCCTTTCCTGTGCAGTTCGAATTAAGAAGGATTTTTGAAAACGCTGCGTACGGACTTTACCAAAGTTCACGATGTAAGGATGAAATGACCGCCTCGATGATCTATGGCGGAAATTGGATGACGGGATCAGCCTGAACAGCTCTTGTGCACATTCTCCTTGAGGAAGGCGATAGAAAATTGACAGACAAGCTACCCTCCGCCTATGCCGCAGGCTGCGCGACATCTTTTTAACCAGCGCTTCGTTATTAATGAGTCGAACGGCGCGTCTCTCTACAGAGATAATTATGATTATTTACGGGATATTTACCGTGGTAAGGTTGTGGAAGGAGCTCCCGATATTTCGTTGCAGTTACATGCACCATGGTCACGGGAAGATAATAATATAAGTATCTGTAGTGAACAACCGTAATAGTTTAAAACAGTGTTTTGATAATTAATCGTGTTTTTTTTTTCTAACAATTGAGCGCTTGGCTTTGTGTGATTGGCGCATTTGTCATCTTCGTCTTTTATTCATCAGTTTTCAAAGTTTTCTTCATTTTGAGGACTTCGCCTGGTAAACTAAAGTATCAAAACTCCATAAATACATTATTGTTTGATCTTTTGATCTAAAACGTTGATGTAAGTTTTAGTGGGATTAAAGCTGCACTTGTATTTATATCGATCGTTTAACTTAGTTTTGCTCGTAAATGGTTGCTCGTTGTTCAAATTCGTTTTTGATGTATTCATTCATGAATGGAAACATAATTGTGAATACTGGCGAGTTATAGAGACGCTTATCTATACAACTTCTGTTTTGTTTCGAACAGAGTTGTTTCTGTTTTACAGAGTCACAAATTAATAGTTATCAACTACGTAATGGGCGTTTTTTTTTTCCGAAACAAAACAGAACTTCCATTATGTAGTTGATAACTATTAATTTCTGACTCTGTATTACATGATATTGTTGACTTTGAAAATGTAAAATAATTTAGAGTGGTGATTAAATACTTCTTGTTGTTTGAATGTTTTTATTAACTAACTGTCTTGTGTGTCAGTTTGTTTATCGATTTACTTCCTAATGAACTAGAGACTTTTAACTATAAATATAGTTTAGAACGACGTAAAATAACGTGCTTGGCAATTTTTTACAGGCTGCATTTCGACAAGTGTGCGCTTGCGCTACTCGACCTAATCTCTCCTTCCCCCTTCTACAACAGGACAAGTCGGAGAACGTATAAATACCATCCCTACATAGTCAACTTGCCACCGACTCGAACTAGCCGGTTTGTCTCCACCTTCTTAATGCGAACCGCTAGAGACTGGAATGCCTTGCTACTGTCCAGGCCTGAGTGAATGAGTATCTTCTAATTTTACGTGCTTCATCTTCAGTCACAACATCACTTTGCATCACGTGAGTTGGTGACCAAACGTACAGATCTATTCTATACAAAAAAAGAACAGAATAGCTGTGCAATATTTACTTTCTTTATAATTATTAAAAAACAAATGTATATTTTTATAATAGATTTTACATAAAATATTCATTATTCAATGTACATACATTGTACGATTATGCATAAAAACGTAAAATTACTTACATTACTCAAAAATATCGTAGTTGTAGACGGATAGTGTAGAACTGGTGCAATGCAATAGATTTAGCAATTCTAGAAATCTATACCTTCATCAGAAAGCTAGCCTTGCCTGATAAATGGATTGCTTTCATTTCATTGCCTGCAGCGTTACGTTTAGTCCGGAGTTTGCCAAAATGGATAATCAATCAATCGAATATAGACACCATATCGCACCATTATCGTATGGCATGTTAAACAAATATCTGCCTTGCGTTAGTAATTTTATTTTAATTTACTCCTGAAAAGTAATATACATAATAACATTTATGTATGATGTATCAATAAGTAGGAATACCAAAAATGAAACTTACAGTCGGGAGTTACAGTTGGCATATCAAAACACTCTTTCCCCCTATCCCGCATTTCATAGCATAGCAGCATGACATTGGCGCTGTTTTGCGATCTATCGATGAGCGTTACGAAAATCTAGACAAAAATATTTCAATCACAATTTTTCCCAACGCGTAACTTTCCAACTTACCTACCTAATAACTTACAAACGTAACTTTAATCTAACACTGTTCAATAGTCCTGAACACCCCACTTTAGAGAAGTGTAACCGATTCCCGAACAAAGCGTCCCTTGCCAACGAGCCATGACTGAAGTAACAACCCTCACGAAACGACCCCTAGCTGCATATAAATCGCAAAAAGTAAATAAACGATACCATTACTGCCCTTATTATTTTGACCCCTAAACGAACGCCGCCATTTTGTTGTAATTTTAAATAATAATAAGATAGAATAGAAAGAGAATAGTATATTTAACATTATTTTTCGATGTTGTGTGAGAAACACACCATCGTTTTGGTCACGCGTCGCATTAAACAGGAAAAGTTCACAAATTTCGGCAAATTGTTTCAAGTTTCCTTGTCAGTTTGCGCACTAATTTATATTGACATAAATAAAATAAAGCATGATAAGACCCGGAAGACATTTAAAACATGTGTCCAAGTAGCGAAACTTAAAAAAATAATTTTACCTAAGCATTATTGAAAGAAAGAAAGAAAGAAAATCAAATTATTCGACATTAAATAAAACACCTTATATCTAAAGAACACAGTTTATTGTCTAATGGGTCCATCTCGGCATTAATGCTGAAAGTCCAAGACTATCAGCGCCGGTTTTCAGATGAACCCTTGAATTTACAGTTATTAAAACAACACATTAAAAAATAACCATACTTAGTATGCAATTTAAACAAATAGGACATAGAAAATAAAAAATAAAAATAAGACACACTGAACATGGTCATATATAAATAGAAAAAGAAGCAGTATCACATAGTATCAATGGCAACTACCGTACCAAATGATCGCAGATACCTGTTAGAAAAACTTACAATAGCCGTATACTTCACACCTATTACTGCACACCCCGACTCATTCATCCCTAACGCCATACACAATAACACTAGCATAAATGTCACTGTCAATATACCTCCGATATCGAGCAGTCTTCATTCTGTACCTTTGATGTATTAGCCTTGAATTAGTCGGCTGCTCCTTTCAATCGAGAAGCATATTCTTTTGAAGATGTCTATGAATTCACAAAATGACAAAGTGGTAACGCCCATCGCCTGTGTGGTAGAATCTGGGTGGCTTGAGGAATCTTCTTTGGTGGGAATTCTCTATGATGCAAAAGAGTTTTCTTATTGTCCTGTAATACTAATACATAATACAGGGAGTTCCTATTTTCACTATTGAGAAAAGAAACATCGTCTTCATCATCAGCTCTCATTGACGGGTTCAGTCTCCTTTTAATAAAAATAAATTTATAATGAGTTAACTTTGTTTGACTAAAGTACATGGTTGTTGAGTTCAGTATAAACTTATTTTTGAGTATTTGTAGGTACTTACTTGACATAATATGCAGTTATATAATTATTATTAATGGGATATTTACCGTGGTATGGTTGTGAATAGATTTATTTTCGAGTGTTTCAAGGTACTTAAAATATACATAGATGATAACGGACATAACGGATGACGGTAATGATACGGATATTAACGGGATATTTACCGTGGTTGGTTAGGTTAGGTTGGTTCACAGTTCACACCCTGATAGTTTTAAACAGTGTTTTACTTGAAAAGTACTCTTCGCTATTATACTAGAAAGAACAAAACATATCTTGGGATTCATACCATTAGGAAAACTTTTGTAAGATTTTATGTTAAAAGTATAACCTTTAAAACTATGGATTTTACTAAATAGTGCAGTGGTTTATTCGTTGGGAGTTATTTTTTTATTAAGACCAAAATAAGAACTTTTGCTTAACATTTTACCACCCCTTCCTCGTGGAAATTCCAAAGATTCGTACACAACGATTTCAGTTGTCCAGTGCCGGATTTACCAGCAGGCTGAGTAGGCTAGAGCCTAGGGCGGCAAATTTTAGGGGCGGCAAATTTGGGGATTTTTTTGTTTTACAGAATTTAGTTCATTAGTTATATACCTATTATGTAATTACCCTAAAACTACTTTTGTGCAATCGTTTGGGTTTTAAAAATAATCTAATAACTTACACATCGATCCCCTAGTTTCAAAAAAGGTGGTTTAATTAGGACGATAGTGCACAAATCATAGTTTCGATTTCATTGCGGCAAAATTTGAATAGCCTACTGGCGGCAAATGTGTAAATCCGCCACTGCAGTTGTCTTTTATGATACGTACTGCCCAAGAATGGAACTCCCTGCCGTCCTTCTTATTATTTGAGAACTACAATATAGCCATCTTCAAGGCTAGTGTGAATAGATTTCTTATAGATCAACGTGTTCCATCCTCAGCGATACCATCGCTTACCATCAGGCGAGTTGATGGTCATATTCTATAAAAAAAAAATACTTAATACTACTTACTACTATCTTACTTTAAAATCTATTTTAACTTATACTTAGTACCTAATTTTATTTTATTCTGTGTCTTAACATACTTTTTTAATAATACTCAATGATTTGTACAAGATGATTAACGAACTAACTTTAGAGCTTTAAGAAGACTCGTTATTCATTTTCATTATTTAGCTACAAGGAAACTTTCAAACTTTTGCTCGATAGGCTTTTACTTACAATTTAAGCTAAAGATCTTGATCGTGGATACTTAAGTACATATTGCATTGTCAAAGTACCAAATTTGTATTTAGTGTCACGATAAATACATTCAAATACAAATTCGTTTATTGGACCTAAAAATTTCACAAAATAAAATATTAACCCATTGACTCTGAACTAGTAATAAATACTGTGTTTCTAAAGCCAATGGCTTCTCCCATTGCATATCGCTTACTACATGTCGACAATGAAGACTAAATAATAAAAATATATATATATATAGAAAATTCAATTACTGTGATCTGTATTTTACTATTGAAAATAACGACTTCAAATTTTGAAAAACTCAACATAATCAACTTATTACCTCCAATTTACAAAGGCTGTTTTCGTAAAACTCTCGGAGATAAAGTTGGAGACTGGATTTCGTTAAACTATTGAGATAATTTTTTTTTTTTTATCTTATGGTTTACTTGTATTATTTCGTCTTGACGACGGTTTAATTTTTTCGTTTTATGCCCGAAAATCCAATTCCTAAAATTGAACGATGCATTTCGTAATACGGCTCTAAAAAGTTATCCACCGCGAAGATTTGCAAACGAATATGTCAGCAGTACCAGCATAACCCTGCCAATCACTTCATTGTTCGCGGGGCAATCAATAACTGACGATCAGTCATCAGGTAAGGTAACCCGTACCATACGGTGGTTCAAAAATGCACCACCCACCGGTAGCTTCACAGTTTGATTTCCTACAATACCAGTATTGGACAAGATAATACAAATAATACAACTATACGTCCGGTACTCTTACATTTCTAGAGAATAGTGTTGTTTGTGGTTTCAGGTTCAAAACAGACAGCTTCGCAGGGGTCTACCGGCTACTGAACAGTAGTTTAACTTCTTTGTTCTTGAGACTACGTGAGGTCCTAATTGTGTGGTTGTATACATTATAGGGTATTCTCTACGCGTAACTAATTGAGACGTTCGGTTTGCAAAGTTTTCGGTAGGTTTCAATAGAAACTGGGCTTGTGGTTGGTTCTATTATTACATCGTATATCACTAACCTCTAACTAAGCAGTTATTAGAATTGGGCTTTTAGAATAGAAACAAAGGAAATTAATTCCAGAATTCAAAAGGTACAAAACACTCAAAATGGAATAACAATACCAACTCGAAATTGATTGAATTAGAAGTTTTACCACTAAGTATTAGTAAATACTAAGGAAAACTCAACAGGTTGAATGAAACAAAAGGGAATACAAAAAGGGATTTCAATAAAATGTTAATCAAGAGAGAAACAATTCTTTATTTCGGAAATATTCAGGGCCCTAATTCTGTAAGAAACGTAACCCATCGTACATTGTGTTATAATACAATTACCATCGTTACAATATGAAACGAATCAAATACGTCTTCCGATCGGATGGATACTACATTATCTTGACAAATGCGCAAGTAACGCGCTAGCTTGTTTCAAGTTATTTTGACAGTTCATAACGAGCGCGCGACGTACAGATACCTCATCGCGTTAATTCCACGCATATAATGTAACGCGGCTGCGTTACGAGTTTATGTGGTCATAGAGACCAAGATAGAGTCAAGCTTGGAGACTCAATGAAGTGACAATATACGCAAGGCAAGTCGCTGTAAGCGAAAAACCGAAGGCTGTTAATGATGAAGATGTAGGTGTTTCACAATCTCAAGTTATATGTACTTCAGTGGAACAAACACATTAAATGCGTTTGAATTAGAAGTATCAATAAACGAGCGGCGGATTTTATTGTCAATAAAATATGTAGCTTCAGAGTGGCCTTGGTAGCTGAAAGCTTCGTTAATTGTTTATTTACGACATCTAAACTCAGATTTATATATTAAGAACTATTGTTGAAGTATCCATCTAATTAACATTTTACAGTTTACTACAACTAAGCACACAAACGTAATTTTATCATAATTTATACAGGGTTCCACGGAAAGGGTGTATTAATCTGAAAGGAGTCCCTTATCTTCATCATTATAAACAACTTTTACTGTGGGACAAACCCTGAAATCGAAAAAAAAACAGCTGTTCCATATATTTGTCGAGTGTGAATGACTTTTTCTATAGTAGATACAACTGCAATTTTTTTTTTCGCGAATCCCAAATTAAAAATTGTTCATAATGGTGAGTAATAATGGACCTCTTTCGGCTTGTTACACCCTTTCTAAGTAACCCGGATAAGTAGCAAATTTATTAGAAGCTTAAAAATGCTAAGTAATAAACAAACTATAAATTTTGTTTTTTGCAATATTTTTTTTACACTTGCAATAAATGCAAATATTTGTGAGCGCGTGTTTGCGCATGGCAAATCAATCGTGTTTATGTGTGCAAGTGGCACTAACAACACAAACACGATTGATTTGATCTCAATTCCCTAGAATTGACAGATTTGAATGAAATTTGATAAGGAGGTAGCTTTGGACTGACAGATAGCTGTTTATTCCTGAAAAATTAACAGTTTTTGCAGCGGTTAAAACCGCGGGGCTTTGCAAGTAAAAAAATATATCTAACTATACTGATTGACATTTCTAAGAAAAGAGATTTTTTTCCTCGTTACCCACTATAAATGTAGATAAGTATTGTTATAAATAGTATTTTTTTAATGCTTACTAATTAAATTCTACTGACTGTGTTGAATAAGACACTATTCTCTGTCCAAGACTTTTTATTTTCACAGCAGCTTGAAAAAAAACTGAAAGATATTTTTTTAAACTGTAGCTGGTAATCGCCTACCAGTTACAATATAACGTCAAAAAACGTAGCAAAAGTAATCAGAATGGGTAAAGGGTTTTAAATTATAAAAATTAATAATCGACATAGTTTTATTTACCAAAAACAAATTTATTTTCACGTAGTTTGAAAGTAATAAAGCAATCACAGTCATAAATATTCTACATTTCTCCAAAAAGCCTTCATAATTTCTCTGTACAGAGGCCGATCATCACAAATTCGTCATGAGAAGAAACAAACGACGTCACCTTTCCGGGAAACTCATAAACGGTTGTAAATCTATTTAATTGCCCGTATTTTTAGTTTTTACTCAATATTTTAGGGTGCTACCTCCTGCGGCTACAGAAGCTGGATAGTGAAGGCTGTAAAACAATAAAAGTGTCCTCGTGTAACTGTTACACTCTTTGTGAAGATTGACAATCGACGACATTGTGCTAACTGCAGGCTTTTGTTTCCGGGTGACAAATGAACGTTGGACAACGTCTATTTCACGAAAGTAATTTCTAGTGACGGAACTGAATTCTTTTGTTTTATGTCGTTATCACGTCGTTACTAAAAATCAAACCATAAAATTTACATGGGACTACCTCTGCGGGCTTAGCACGGGTCGTGGACATATTGTTTTTCCACCGTTTTTATCCCGCGAGAAAGAGACAAAAGTATCCATATTCTAGCTTCGTCGCGTCTTCGCGCGGATAAAAACGGTGGAAAGACAATTTGTCCACGGCCCGTGCTACGCCTGCAGAAGTATGACCTGCCATACCAACCAAAAAAATAATCATCAAAATCAATTCATAATTGGCAGATATGCGTAACAAACGCAAAAAAAAATACAGTCGAATTGAGAACCTCCTGCTTTTTGAAGTTGGTTAAAAATAACACAAAACAGAAAAAGTAAACACAATAAAAGACAAAACAAACAAGGTTACAAATAATAATTAATCAAGAAATTTGTTCACGTGATTAAGCTTTTAAATGCGACTTTACATAAGCACAGATCCAATAAATCTGAGCCTAACAAACACTTGCCCTTTGACATTTTGTATTGTTCTTAGAACTTAATTATTTTGAACGAAAAACGGCTGTCTGGATCATATAAAGGTCAGAACATATTGAAAAGACCTTCTTTTATCTAGATTTCTGTAAATTGTTTTTACTGAATACATGAGTGTACATAAGCACCATGTTATAGTTTGGAATCTATCATGGTGTACTAAAATATGATATTGATATGTTTCATGTTTAAAAATATCATCAAATTCAGACTGTTCATTAATCAATACATACACATAATATATATATGTGTGTGTGTGTGTATATGTATATATATAAATATACTCGTATATACACATTGCTATCGGTTATTGGTTGCTATCGCTACCAAGAAGGTTGCTTCAAGGAGGTTGCATTGTTTTCATCTTTTTTCATCATTGAGTTCTAAGAGGGAGGCCTATGTTTAGCAGTACATAAATTTGTTTATATGCAGACCTCGTCTTGCCCGGGTCCAATTGTGTTTTAAACCATCCAGGAACCCATTGAAATATACATACAAAATTTCATCCAGATCGGTCCAGCCGTTTAGGAGGAGTTAGGTGACAAATACATGTACAGAAGAATTATATATATTAAGATATAGAAGAGAAGATAATATAGATAGTTGGATTGCCCATTGACCCTTGAAGGTCTATCTATATACGATCCATGCAAAACCTAAAGCCCACAACCAGCAGGCTACGTACCTTTTTTTTTAATGCTAATAGTTTTACGTCGGCTATTAAGGACACTGAAAATAAAACAATAATGAGGGCTTATTTCGTAATTTTGCCTGCGAAGTTCATTTACCTACATTATACGCCTCATGTGCTGTTTTCGTCATTACTGTGCATCTATTTAGCTACTGCTGACAAAGCATTTTTAGCATAATAGATAAATGATAACTTATTTACAAAGTTTTAAGAGACCTTCACATTTTTTGACGAAAAAAGCGACAAATACTGGATTTTTGGCGTCCTGATTATATCAAATAAAAATATATTTTTATAGAAAATTCAATTTCTGTAATAAATATATATTCTTTTATTGAAAATAACGGCTTCAAATATTGGAAAAACTCAACATATTAGTTAGGAACTACAAACTACTAATTTACAAAAGTAGTTTTTCGTAAAACTCTCGCAGTGAAAGTGTGTTTCGGAAAATTACTGACAGAAAATAATCAATTTTAATGGTTATATGTTTGTTTTATATTCGTCTTGAGAATTAGGTACGGTTTTATTTTTTTGTTTTAAGCCCGAAAATTCAGTTGCCTAAATTTTTACATTGTATTTTGAAATACAGGGGCCTTACGCCCAACTCTAAAAGCGAGCCCGAATAGGTGCAGTTAGCAAAATCACGGGAACGCGAACCTTAACGAGCCGAGATACGGTTTTCGGTTTCATGATTTTTCAAAATGCACCTATTCGTAGCCAGAGTTGGGCGTAAGGCCCCAGCTCTTAAAACTATAGGTATTCTAGGTATAGGTATAGGTATTTCTTGTTAGCAATATTCAATCAAAACGAATGTGCTATAATATACAACAGTCAAAAACATAACTGTATCGAATCTCATTGTTTCATCCCAATCACTAACATCTAAGCTCAATCATTGTCAACAAAACAATAAAGTCCACCTTCTAAAGAAGCCATTAAACATAACACCTCTATAAAGTGTTTGTAAACACGCAAAGCCTTCCAGCTGAGAGGACGCTGTGCTCTAAGGCCCAGTAAGACAATGCTCGACTAATAGCTACCGATGACTCACGTACTATAAATAAATCATTGTTAACATTCACCTCTGAAGTCACTAACAAGAATCACGAGCGTTTGTCCGCTTCTCTATGCTAAACCAGACTAATAATTTGTTCAAAACAAGGCATGTTACATTACTCTATACTGCTCTAAAGGGTCACAGTATGAGGTCCGAATAACGTCGAAAGTCTTCCTCCATTGTTGATTAGTAACTAAACAGCGTGTCGACACCCTCGTTCCTTTTGTACCGGTATATTACAATTCCTTGCAGACTGACAGAATGCGAAACAAAAACATGGAACGAATGACAAGCGCTTTGTGCTGCACATCACGACGATAATGCACGCCGTTATTTTATAATACTTCTATTTATTGACATAAATAGCAGGTTCTAAAAGATAACTCGAATTTCCATGGCAAATGACGAGGATAAAATGGTTTTAAGAAACTATTATTTTGTACTCTTTTTCTAACATTAACATGCACAAGTAACTATACCTACATCTATATACACTCGTCATGACTTTCATGTCTTTGCATGTCACTGGACTTTAGTGCAAATATTCTACGCCGTGTTATGTAAAAAGCTAATTAGCATTAAGGATTAATTTGATACAAGCTACGCCCCGCAGTCAACGTTCCCTCAGGAACCGTACGGTTTGGTTTAACCTTACTAGTTTTTCCGGAATAAAAAGTATCCAATGTCATTTCCACCCCTAAAACTCTCTCAACCTATGCAAAAAGTTCATCCATATATCATAGATATCTGGAAAACGCACACTGTGCGTTTTACGCGATCTTTTTTACCTCACACCTGCAATTTGTGGAATGCGGAATTTCCGAGTAACTACAACATGGGGTTCTTCAAAAGAGTTGTTAATAGAGTTTTTAAGGGTCGGCAATGTACTCGTATCTGTGATGCCTCTGGTGCTACAGGTATCCATAGGTTACTGTGATCGCTTGCCATCAGCTTGTTTGCCACCTATGGCATAAAAAAAGTCTTGTCAATCCCTTGCTCTGTTGCTTGCGTGAAATAAGAACAAACACACACATTATCTCTGTATGATTATTTTAATGTAAAGCGTCTAATTAAACAATTGCCTATCGTTTCCCGATAGGAGCTTGCACCGAGTGACAAAAACAGGAAAGACTGGAGTTTTTTTGGTCTAGCAGTCAATGGATATGCACGACTTTGGCGTTTGATTGAGAATTTTGTGGACATTTGGTCGGAATGCCACCGAGTCATTTCTCGTGAGAACCGATAATAGAAACTACGAAGTCAAGTGCCGTACTCAAATATTGTAGGGTGATTGTGAATTTTTGCTACGCAAATGCTTTCGTTACGCTACTAAATAGCTTTCTTGAGAAGCAATTTCGAATATCAGAATCTCTTCTGGTATTTAATAAATGTCGTCTCGCATTTGACTTAGGTCCTGAGAATTGTGTCAGTATTTTATTTCGCTTGCTTTTTCACAGATCTTAGATTTTATTTACTACTATAATATACTATTTACTATATACTTTTATAAGTTTTTTTTTTTTTCAATATACGGTAAAGCTATATGTAGCATAAAATATTTTAATTACGTAAGTTGACGTTTAAAACTTTGACGTTAATTTTGTTAGACAACTAACAAAATTGTGGTGAAAGATGGAGCTACGACTGACCTGCGAAAGGCTGATAGCAAGTGAACGCGTTAAGCAGAGTCAAAAAAAGATGAATAATCACACAAATATCATAATTGCGACAGTATGCGGGTATCTATGCAAGTGTGTACTTATTAATGTGTCCGTCCAGCTGTTACGGACATAGCTTAACCACTGGCTTAAGGAAGTTTCATCCTGAAAACTTCAAAGTTCGGGGGGAAACAGCGGGACGCTTCTTTTACAGTTACGCTTACACTGTACCAAGCAAAACTTCGGTCGTGCATGGAGTATTGCTCTCACCTTTGGGATGGATCATTTAAGTACCAGCTCAGGGCATTGGAGTCTATTGAGAATCGTGCCAAGAGGCTAATCAGCAACGAAGCCGTAGTTCAGACTAAGTTACTTAGTCTTGAGCATCGGCGTAAAGTTGCTAGTCTATCG
This sequence comes from Agriopis leucophaearia, assembly GCA_949125355.1. Taxonomy (NCBI): domain Eukaryota; kingdom Metazoa; phylum Arthropoda; class Insecta; order Lepidoptera; family Geometridae; genus Agriopis; species Agriopis leucophaearia. The sequence continues at coordinate 8,701,596 of OX421276.1, read as the reverse complement.
GTTTTTTATGGGATACATTTAGGAGAATGTACATCGGATCTGCATGATCTAATTCCCTCCTGCCCATTTTTCTATCGGACTGCCAGAGCGGGTACGAAAAATTGACACCGCCTTATGGTTGATATTTCGAAAACCTATACGAAGCGCTTTTATTCCAGTTTTATTGTACGAACTGCTAGTCTGTGGATGCGCTACCTGAATAGGTGCCCCCAATAGTTACAATCTTTCGGTTTCTTTTAGGCAAGCATGCCCCACCGTAGAACGCATCATAGCCGAATTGGCAGTCAAATGCAAGCCTATTAATAAAAAATAATAATAATAAAAGGTAGATGTAAGGTTGCCTGGAAGAGATCGCTTATAGCGATAAGGCCGCCAATTGTTTCACTAGTTTTTTAAGTTGTTTTTATGTACGTGTATAATTTTTAGTGTGAACAATAAAGAGTTTTCTATTCTATTCTAGATGATTTCTACAAACTGAGGCTTTGCGGCTCCGATATCTTCTGAAATCCAAAACTGATTTTACTCATATTTAAATATAAGTAAATATAGTACTGCGATAAACCAATTGCCAAAATTAAGTTATCGTTGATCAACTATACAAACAAACGCCGACCTGTTCCCGTAACTTTGCGACCGTCGCTTTGCTCGGTTAATTAATTAAAGGCCCGCTCTCAAACTCAACAAACAACCTGCCGCAGCCTAGCTATCATTCAATCGCTAAGCGACAGTGTGTCCAATCTATGTCGAGTCGGATTAAGACACGTGCGTGCATTATCCGCTGTGAAAATCGATCAACCACTGACTTTTCCGAAAAAGCAAAGTCGTCGACCGATTATCACCGAATACGCCGATTTATACGCCCCCAAGCACCGACAGTCGCCGGTAACACCTGCTATCGCCGCTCCCGGCCCGCTATTATTGTCGCTGCCATTTTTAAATGTTTAATTACTAAACAGTTAGTCCGTTTTGTGATTTGTTCTCACGCGCTGTGGGAACAATCGATTCGAGAGTTTTACATGTTTTAGTAGTCGTTAGACACGATTACGATTGTCCGATACGCAAATACTATAATGAAAGATTCGACGCTGTTAAAGATTCGATTGTGAGTCATAGAGGTATTAAAATAATCGATTGTTGAAGATTTAACGACTGAGGCGTCCGGCTGTCTAGCGCAGCAACACTCGAGAGAAGAGTTTAGTTTTACGACTTCAATAATTCCAATTATTAACGTGAAGTATTATTAGGAGGGGCGTACATTGTATATTTACGAACAGTATGGTAACTTTGTGCGTAACCACAATTAATCCAACCATATTTAACTGCCTTCATTGCTTAAAACCACCAAGGAATCACTTATTTGCTAACTTTTTGGCAACACAGAGACGTTATTTCCTCTAAAAATACATACATCAAAAAATTGTAAAATTTTGATTTGTGGTTTATCACAGTGAATTACCTGTTCACTCTTTCACAATGTTTTTTTCATTCATATAAGTATGCGGGCCAAGCTTACTAACAAAGGAGTTACTGGTTAAACGAAATAAAAAATACTAAAGTCTCCTTGCTCCATTTTCGGCTACAACGTTGCTTTTCATCAAATTAGTTGGTGTCAAAACGTTAACCTAATATAAATATATACATATTATTTGTCTCCTCAGAACTTATTAAGGCTGGCTGACACCTCCTACCTAAAAGTTAACCACATTTCATCAAATCATAATCTGATTCGGAACAATATTTAGCTAAAAGTATAGAAAAATGGGCATGATAATTATATTCATAATCTCAAATCTTCCGATCCGGAACACATAACGCTCGATGATGAGTATTAACTCTGACAGATTGATCTTGAGGTATCTATCATAAACTCAATATAATTATTAATTAAAAAATTCAAAAACTAAATTACCTTTAAAAAATCAGCTTGTCAATCAAATGTAAGGGTTTGCTGATAAGAATATCATGATGGTAGATAAGAATATTTGTCCGCCATCTTAAGACGTCCGCCATATTGTATTGATCATCTAGGATCAAAGTGCTTGGGAAGATAAATCCAACGGACCCAAACTCGATGGGGTAACATCGTTTCTTTTAGAAGTTCCCATAGCCACCTTCTGTCTCCATTATCAGACCAGCTTGATGGTGCCATAACATTGCATTGTCATTGAACTTACATAAATATGCCAAATTTCAACTCAATCGGTTGAGGATAACTGGTTTAAAATTCAGTTGCAAGATTTGTCTCACACATACCTACTAACAAGGCAAGTTAAATTAAAAGCTTGTAGGTTAATATCAGAACATGTGTGGATTAGTATTGATTTTTAAACATTCGGGCGTTTTGAGTATGAAATTAGCTTAACTCTAACGGCGTGAGGCCAGCCTAACACGGCTTAAAAGCATAAAGTCATCTGATTAAAGTGTCCAGCGTGTTTCCCATTATTGCGTTTGTACAGGATATACGGTAATCCCGTTGCAAGTTACGTTCCATTTCTCACGTTAATTCTCTTATAAGGCAAGGCACCTTTTCCACAAGCAAACTTAAAGCGGTCTGAATTTACTGAGAAAATCTATGTTCACCATGATTCCAAGTGATACGGAGAAATGGAGACAAAGTTGCGTGTCTACAGAAAAAATAAAAGTCGTCATACTAAGGTGTGTAGTCTGAACAATTTATTATACCCAGAGACCAATTATACTTCGAGAGTGTAAGAAAAGTAAAGATCTCATCATTCTAATCTTTACCCTCTGTAAATCCTAAGCCCTAGCACTGATACGCAAAGTAAGGTTTTAGTGATTACATTCAGTGCCGTAACTAGCCTTTTATGCGTCCGGTGCAAGCTTCTATATCTGCGCCCTTGATAACAAAACTTGGTCCTGGTGTGGTCATTTTTGCGCCCCTCCAGAGTCTGCGCCCTGTGCCTGGGCACCGCTGGCACAGCCCTATTTACGGCACTGATTACATTCAATACTAAACATCTCGAACTGACTCAATAAAGTTGGGCGACTGACTGCGTTGGAGTGGGTTAAAGGTTAAGTTACTCCGTCAACATAAAACGATACTCGAGCAAAGCAAACCCCCAAAACAGAAGTAGTAACATCTAGCAGTATGAATATAGCAAAGTTCTATAACACAGACAGCTGTAGCAAAAACGGTATACATAGGTAAATAGGAACTAGGAATATGTTTGTAATAAATTCCCTTAGGCACATATTTACTTGCCACATAGGTGAGAACTGGATTCATACAGCAAAGCTTATCACATCCGCCTCTACAAACAGTCTCCGCCCAGTTTTTCCAACAAACTTGATTCGTCATGTCCAATTAAAATGGTGGCACGACTTTTCTCGGCTGTCGTGGAGTCATGCAATAATGGATAACCATTTTAATTATCATCATCATATTCAGCCTTTTTTAGCAGTCGGCAGTCAGTCTGAACTCTGGATTTTTGCTTCCAATTCACTGCCAGCTGCCGTAAGCATATCATCACTCTATCGAGCCTCTGGGCGTCCTATGCTGCAATTGCCGATTTGTGATCTTCACCCTAGACCACGCCTAACTTAACGGTTATCGGTTCTGCGACAGACATGACTGGCCCACTGCCACTTCAGCTTGCTAACGTTGGCGTCTTGGGTTCTATGGTGAATTCATCATCATCAGTATTTCAGACATAGGTCTCTCCCATCGATATTCAAAAGGGTGGAAGCGGTCTGCATCCAGCGTTTTCCTGCACTCTCTTTCAGGTTGTCTGTCTATCTTGCGGGCAGACATCCTACTCTATGTTCACGGGTCCGTGATCTCCATTCGAGAACCGTTGGGCTATGTTGGTAACTTCCGCTCGTCTACGAAACATTTCTAATTTGGTCTTGTAGAGAACCCCAGAGCATATAGCCTTCCCATAGCTATCACTTACCTCGATCCGTTGTCCAACAGTGAAATGCTATGGGCTATATATGATATGACGTAATTTATCATTATGTTCAAAAAAATCTCGGCTAAATTGTTAGTACCTAATTATCTTTCTCTTGTAACTACATCAACGGCTGTGTTGCATGTAAAAGTTCGCTCTCTCACCCACTGTCTAAAAATAAAAAATAAATACCAAGGTCTTATCCACCAGTTCATCGATTCAGGCCACTAGACACTGTCTACCAACCGGTCGCCATTCGTTCCCACGCGTGTGCCTTACCGAATACTTTTTATCTTCCATTCCGTTTTTATGGAAAAAACGGAATGACTTGAATCACGTTTTCCGCACTCGAGTTCGTAGCCTTCGTACAAAGCGACTGACTTGTCTATAGAGTTTAATGGGGGAGCCAACATCGTGTTTTCTAAACTTAACCAATAGCGTTCCACAAAAATTTAGTTCCTTTATTTGGCCAACTCTTCAATCAGTTGGTCGCACTGTACTCTGTAGATACGCCTCCACTGACGATTGGTCGACGCGAAGGAATTTTAGTGATAAACGATTGCTAGAATTTTTTGACTATAATTTTAGTAATAATAAAAATACGCATTCCGTGTTTCTCATTTAAGTAGTAATTATTGTATCAATTAACTACTACATGCATTTTAAATCGGAAAAACTTCCAAAGGTAATCAGTACGTAGTTAAGGGTTTTTTTCATTGTAATTGTGTTTTTTTGCCACAAATAAATGATGTCTATGTAAATTCAGGAAAACAAAAATCTTTCAAAGACTCCAAAAGTCTTACAGTGATATAGACGTACTCGTATTCTGTAGAGCTCCGCTAAACCTCTTGAATATCCTGCGTCAGTATTTGGCAAGAACGAACCCTTGCACATTTTCCATTTTGCGGTAAAGTTCATATTTAGATGACTCTACGTCAAATTTTTACCCACCTGCAACCCCGAAAAGGTTATAAACGTATAACCTGCAACGTTAGTGGGTGTTGTCAATGATTTTCCAATCCGGCGAAATGATTATAAATACACTTTTTAAACGCTTCATGCACCGGAAAGACTTTCTAGGGAAGTATATTTCACACATAACAGGTGAACAAGAGAGGCGGGATTGGTTTTCAATCGGTGACCTGTCTTTGATTATGTAAAACTAGTAGGATGGCAAAAGGAAAAAAGTGCCGTACCACCACAAAATACAATAGTAATCAATTTAAAAACCCGAATTCAAAATTAGTAAAATAAGCAATTTTGATTCGGTGAAAGAAATGATGAGGTCGTCCAAGTAACGAAGTTACTAGTTATAACTTGGTAATGAATAGAAATTTTTCACCAACTCACACTTGGCCATTATTTATTTTTACATTAGAGCAAAACTACTACTGGTTCCAAAGATACAGCCGTTTAAAGGTAGGACGGACGGACAGGCAGACAGACAGCGTAGGCTCAGTAATAGAGTCCCGTTTTTACCCTTAGGGTACGGAAGCCTAAAAATGGTTTTCAAGTTTTTGATACTCCAAAGCTGTGATTTTTTTTTTGCGCTGTCTCTCACTAATATCATAATATAATGTGAAGTTTGGATGGATGGATGGATGGATGTATGGATGGATGGATGTTTGTTACTCAATCACGCAGAAACGAGGAAGGATTTGGATGAAATTTGGAATATACATTACTTATGTCCTGGATTAACACATAGGCTAATTTTCATCATCATCATCACCAATTTTCATAACCACGCGGGTGAAACCGCGTGGCGCAGCTAGTATCTTATAATTATGTGAAAGTTTGGATGGATGGATGTTTGTTACTCAATAACGCAGAAACGGCTGGATGGATTTAGATGAAATTTGGAATATACATTGCTTATGTCCTGGATTAGTAGCCTATCTGGCTACTTTCTATCATCATCATCACCGATTTCCATTACCACAAGGGTGAAACCGCGGGGCGCAGCTAGTAATACATAAGAATAAGGAGCGATGTTGCCCGAACGGTAGAATGTGCACTTTACAATCTGACGGAACCCGATTCGATCCATGGCCCTACACCAATTAATTATTTGCAGTTTCGATGCCATGACTCAAAAACGGTGAAAAAAATATTGTGAGGAAACCGGTATGTCCAAGAACCTCATAAGTTCAAAGACATAATAATGACATTCACCAACACTAGGCCATTATATGTATTACGGCCCATCCTCTTTCTCTGTATATGTCCCCGAGCAGTGGGAACATGATAGACAAAACTGATGATGATGATGACATAAGAACAAAAAATTGAATAGCCAAGAATAGAACGCCGCGCAGTAGAAACAAGAACAATATGCTTTTGTATTAAATAAAGCCTGACTAGGCTAATTGTTTCAAATTTGTAATTTTCATTGCGTTATTTTATGCACAGAATTATTTTTCATTGTTAGATAATAAAAGCAGTTTAAGTAGATAAAGGTTATTGCAATGCAATATTTCCATTTAAATTTGCAAAACGCTTGGTGGAGGTGACAGATGACCGGAATGCTGAGTTGCTTATATAAGATACTTATTTACTAGGTAGAGAGAAAGGGCTACTGTTAAAAAAACAGTAATTTCGTAAGCTGTCAAGTAAAATCGCAATGCAATTGGTGAAGAACGACTCCCTAATTACTAAAATATGCACCATATCTAGCCTATAAGATCACTTTTTTTAATTGAGGATTGGTCTCATAGAAAAAATAATCATGTACTCGTACCTACCTAATAAGTCAATTCATAATTATCAACCCCTTTCGCTTAATAGGTATACTCTTTCCGCGTAACCCTGTATAAGGATCTCCTGACTGAATGGGTGTAACAATATTGGTGTCTTCAAGTCGCGAGTAAACCGGTTTCTTTTCATCGTAAACCGCATCATCAGTTAACATCAGGTGGCCAAGCGCAAGCATATTGTTCAATTTAAAAAAAAATTATCTTTTTATGTACTGTCTTCGTCATTAAAACATGATTAAATAAACTTCATCTAATATATTTTTATTATTTGAAAAAATACGAACGTTTTCTCACGATTGACCTAAGTCAACTCGGAAGGGACTATCCACCAAGATACGGGCAAGCGCTCAGTTTGGTGGCTAGGGCCGCTTAATCTATATTGATGTACTAGATGTGAAAATTTATTCTTCTTATTTCGAACGGGTTTTCTTTGCGATTTTTAACAAAAAGCAAAACGCCTTGTAGATTGCTATTATATAGGTTGGTATTACGAATTAACTCAAATCGCGTACAAAGCTTGCGTTTGACTGCCGAATTACACTCCATATGGCGCAATACGAGGCTTACAATGTGCGCATTGTTGAAATGGAAGATGAATTTAATTAGACTCTCAGTAAGGCAGATTTGATTAGATGCCAGTTAATTTACCTAAATACTGATAAGTAACTAATTGAACTAATTGTATAAACTTATTAACGGGATATTTACCGTGATTGGTTGTGGGTGTGGCTCCGTGATAATGAAGCTTCTGGTGTTTCGGCGCAGTTACTCGTACATGCACCGTGCTTTGTCGGGACTTAAGTTTATGTTCCAGTGATGACTGTAGCAAAAGACTAAGACATAGATCGTTTTGTTTACAGCTTTGAACTTTTTTTCCAACTACCCGCATTCTTAGAATAATTATAGTTCGATCCACGTAGACGTTTTTTACTTTTTCTTCGGTTTCAGTCCAATTTTTTTGTTGTTTTTTGTAAATAGCTTTTATTCCTCTAGCAAGAACCGGATACATTTATCAGTATAACTAAATTGTATGAAATATAATTATTATTAATTTTTTATTGCCATTCAACAAGGCAATGCTGCCAGCATACTGGTCACTTTTTCTTCCACCCAAGAGGCTTTTAGATGAGTTTTTTTTTTAGTTTGGGGTTTAATTCTCTTCAAGTAGTTTTAGGTTTTAGTTTTAGTTCATAATAATTTGTTTATTATTAAGCAAATTCCTATTTATTTATTTTTTATGAAATGTTGCAATTGACAATGTCCACATTAATGAGAATATAACCTGGCTACACCCCAATGCAGCTACGTATCTTTCGAAGATTTTCCCAACTGTCAACAAAAAGCTAATGTTACAGATCTCCATAGGCGGTGAATACAGCTTACCATCAGGCGTACCGCCAGCCTGTTTACCGCTCTTTTTTTATTAACTCTACCTATAAGTGAAAAAGTAACACCTTTTTTATATGATACTGGGTGACGAGACGAGCGAAGTCGCTCGCCTGATGGCTCTTCACGCTTGCCCATAACAGCACAACGCCACTCAGAATTTTGAACTTCAACAGTTCAAAACCCTGGATGGCATTGCACTGCGCTCGTCACCCCGAGATATAAGATGTCAAATCTCTCTGTGCCCTGTAATTTCGCTGGAAACATTTCCCTTCAATCCGGAACACAGTAGTGTTTGCACACTACTGCTTGGCGGTTGAATAACTGGCAAAGGTGTGGTACTTCCCCAGGCGGACCCCTGCAAAAGAGTCCTACCACTACAAGTAAACCTAATTGAGTATTTTATAGGGCCTAAAGCAAAAGCAGTAGCGAGTATTCTACTCAAGTTACAGCCTCTGTTTCCGACAAGGTATATAAACAGTATGTTGCCAAAATGGCTTATCTAATCAGTTTGCATTTACCTATTGAGAATAGGAACTTCTGCACATGACATTAACAGAAATGAGGAACGTACTCAAGTACAATTAAATTCGCAATTATTACTATATGTAAAAGTAGGTACGTCATCGGTAGTCCGCAAAATGTTGTGTTCAATATAAATTATTATCAATAATAATTCTGTAAAGCAGTTTTGTTCCTGGACTTAACCCATTTTAGATTAGACTGCCCCGGTGGCTCAGTTGGTAGTGAACCTGCTTATTGCGCTTGAGGGCATGGGTTCGATTCCCATCTAGGATAAACATTTGTGTGATAAACATTTGTTTTTAATTGAATGTTGGTAGTTAAAAATGAGAAAAAATTATAAAAGAATATATTATGTACACACTAGAACAAATACACATATCATTTGTGTATGTGTATGTATTTAAAAATATATATGTATAGTATATCAGTCTCTGGCAGCCATATTACAAGCTTTGCTTAGTTTAGGGCAGATGACCATGTGTGCAATGATGTCCCAGATATTTAATTATTTTATTATATTATTTTATTATGGAGACGATAAGCAGTTGCGTAAAAAAGGCTTTTTTTTAAATCTTATCCATTATATTTAGAGCTGCAGATGGTTACTTTTGACCGCTGTTACTTTTACCGTTATTTTTTCGTTACTCTTTCAGGGTGATTCTCCAAATCGTAATTTCTTAAGAAATAGTTCAAGAAAAAACTGTGCTTACTTCAATTAGCAGTTCATTTATTTTGGGTAAACTATATTATTTTTACAAAGTGCTTAAAATTACTTTCTACGCTACGTTCAAGTAAATATGAAATAAATACACTATTTATAAAATCACAACGTTATATAAGGCAATTTATGTTTCTAACTTTAGGAATTGACATAAAAATTAGTTACAGGTTCAATTTTTTTACCGACTTCAAAAAAGGAGGACGGTTCTATGTTCCACTGTATTTTTTTTTTTTGTTCACCGATTTCTCCACCCAACTGTTGACCGGTTTAAAAAAAGCCTTTGTTCGGTAAGGTATACTTCCAATTTGGTTCCATTGTCACCTAGTCAGGATCTGATGATGGGATCCCAGGGAAATCAAGGACAACCCTCAAATTATATAGGCACTTATTACGTTTTTCATACATTTTTGAAGTCAGTTTTCAGTGTGATCCACTTGTTTAAAGATATTTTGTTGTAAGCACTTACTGAATACCTAGATACTCAAATCAACTTTTTTTTACTAAACATATTACTAATTATTCAAGTTCCTGTAACAAATTTTCATGTCTCGAGAGCTTACTCGTGAAATACACGCTTACATCAGTTTTACTCAACACAATAACAAGTTTTCTATAAAACAACTTTCTACATTCTTTATAGTCTAGGGAGAAAGTAATTAAGAATTACAAAGCTTAGAAAATATAGGTTATCTCAGTGCAAAATTATTTTATAGTGTAATAATTAGGAACCGAACAAATAATACAATTGAGTTATAATACTACAGAAAATATAATTGATAATACACCTATATATAATACATGTGAAAGTAAGACGTTCAGTCTAACAAAATTTAATTATCTACAGTGACTTTTTTACAATACAATGGGGTCGATTTTGAAAGTTTAGTAAACATTTTAAACTTGCTACGAAATAAGGACAGCAAAGATTTTATTTAGTTTAGGACTGTCAACTGTCAGTTAAACCTCCAAAATCGATCCCAATATCTAATTAGAGATACGCAGAAGAATATGAATGTATACATTAATGCAATAAAGTTTGTAAAACAGTTTTTTAGAGTGCGTAATTTTCTACATATTTTACGGAAAAAATGTTTATTTTTTATTTCGTTGTGTGTGTCAGGCCTTTAAATAGATAATATTATATAGGCATTTTAAAACAAGGTCCGGTAACAAAACGAGGAGGATGGACGACCGAACACGAGGGGCGCAGCGCGGCTCAGGTGTGTTTAAGGTTATATGTATTACATTATTAATCAAAAAAGAGTAAAACAAAATAAAACCTTTTTTTTGAGCTTCATAAATTATGTAAAATTTACGGCACTCCTAGAAAATTAACTTATATAATCTGTGTTTTAAGGCACATGTTTGATATGACGTCAATCAGGTATTCTATTTTTGTAAGTATTGTAAAATATTTTGTAAGGCAAGTAATATTAAAGCTCTTCACGTCACTATATTTTTAAGACACATCCACACACAATCGACTCAAAAAAAAAGAGGCTGTGTTCTTTTTTAATTTTTTATTAAAAAAAGGCTGGCGTTTGACCGCCAGCTCGCCTGATGTTCTTTTTTATATTACGTGATAAGAATTGATTTTCGTGATTAATATTTTTATTGCATAAGCCATAATGTATCTCGAGAGTGGTCCCATTTAATTTTGTAAAAAATATTCTGGTTCTAGGAAAAATTAGGAATGAATCCTGTTTATTTAATTTCACCCACTTCCCATGAAGTCATCAGTTTTTCCTTTTGTGTGAAAAACTAAGTTAATTTATTTTATAAATATAAACGTTCAATTGAACATTGGATCCAAACAATCTCATTGAACTATTTCCATTAATCGTTAATTCTCATTAATTTCACTGTAATCATCGACACAATACAAATACATATTTAAAATTATAATACCAATATATAAACACATACGTAACAGAAAACTAAAGTAGATGCACTAATGAACTCTACCCATGTCCATTCCGCCAAGTTGTCCGAGGTATGGGTAGCCAGATTTAGCTTCTGTAGGCGAATGCGCGTGTGAAGTATAGTGAACCGCATTAGTACCAAAAAAAGAACTGAAACAAAGAAAAGAAACATAAATATCATTTAAATATACGGGTAATTCAAGAAATAATTAACGAAGCGAAGTCGGATTCTAATGAGACTTGTTGTTCGCCCCGAACTGAGACCTCACGACTAGCGAAATTGGACTCACGACCCCCATATCTTCTATTATTTCGCCTATAATTGCTAGTCCATCAGTGTTTTTTTCGGATACATTTCGATGAGTGTGGTTTCACGTCAAGTTCCATAATAACATGAAAACATACAATCGTGAAAACAATGTTAATCTTATAAACATAACTAATTATCTTCCACAATTCCACAAACAAGTCAACTACCAACTTTAAGCGAAAGAAAATTTAATATAAAAGAAAGCCTATTTAGAATGTTACTTTCGCAAAATGTATTATATCGGGCGTGGGATCCAGCCAAATGGCCACAAAAATATATGAACCGGAAAACCGAACGCAGCTCTTTGGCCATTACTCTCCCGACCTATCGAGAGCAGCAGAACAAAATAATCACAGAGCGGTGACTTTAATTGCTCTAATACCTACCTATTACTTATTTTGTCTAACACAGGCACATAATTTTCTAAAGGTCACTAAGAGAATTGAAAACATGCATTTTCGGAAGCGCATCGTGACTAGTCTTGCAATAAAATTCTTAAACCAGTGGCTAATGCCAGAAATGCTAATTAAAGTTCATTTCGTGTCGGACTTCAAGCTAAATAACTTTAATAATCTGAGCATAAAATACCAAAGCTGCTAGTAAATAAGTTGGGCAGGAATATTAAATTTTCTGACCTCATTTTTACTAATTTGTAAATGCGACAGTGTGTTTTTATTTTACATTTCTACATCATCTGATGTGTACAAACTTTTTATTTCTGAAAAAAATCGATTTCGGTGGGATTATCTACGCCAGTACTGCAAAACGTAGCGTAGTTTCCGATAAGCAGACTTTATAAGGTGCAAATTTCACCCAAAATTTGCATAATCATCATCGGCCAGAAGACGTCCACTGCTGAACATAGGCTCCCCCCCCCCCTTTCTTCTTAAATTTTCATCTTACTTGTTATTTTATTTTTTATAAATATAAAAAAAAGCTTGTTTATTTAAATGTAACAGACAATTCAAAATTTTTACGTCTGGCCGGTTTCGAACCTGCGCCGTTCGGGTTTATGTCCCAAGCGCTTTACTTATTACCCGACTGCGCAAGATGGAGAGTTATGTTTTTGAGTGTATATATATGTACGTATGAGGTTTCTTTGGCATACTCTACAGCCTAAACGGCTTAATGGATTACGACATGTGAGGTGTCATTTGAATCGTTTTAATAGTAGGAGAGGCATAGGGTACAATAATTCAAGATGGCGTCATTGAAAATAAAAGAGGCATAAATAGTAAGGAAAATTTGCTAAATAGGTCAATATCTCCATCATTATGTACAACAATATTACAGGACACACAGAGATTTGACATCTTATATCTCGGGATGACGAGCGCAGTGCAATTCCATCCAGGGTATTGAACTGTTGAAGTTCAAAATTCTTAGTGGCGCTGTGCTGTTATGGGCAAGCGTGAAGAGCCATCAGGCGAGCGACTTCGATCGTCTAGTATGAGAGATGAGAGAGAGTATGTTGTTTTTTTTATGATACTGGGTGAGTATCATAAAAAAAACAACATACTCACCAGATTTCAAAAATATAAAACACTACTATGATTTATTCATTAGTTTACGAGATAAAGCCGTATAAAAGAGCTCTTGTGTCTACTACGATAGGTACGCAGCGCGCCGCTGTTACTTTTTAGTTAAGTATCTACCTTTTATATAATAAGCCTTATTTTTTACATTTTAGGCAGGTGTATTTTAATTTTAAGAAATCGAGTATGATTCGGGTTATTATTACGAAATGATATAACGGCAGTGGATCACGCAACGGAAGCAATCTACTTCTCTGATGAAGTGATTATCGTTTTTAATTATTGATCACTAATTATATAGAAACTGTTTGAATTATATGTGTTTAAAATTTATTAATTATGTATCGTTGGATGTTTTTCAGAAAATATGCATGTTGTGAAAGAAAAATAAGGAGAAACATTTCAACCGGCTTTTCAATAATCAGTTTGAAAAACTGATTTAGTAAAATATGCAATTTAGTTTACTTGGATGACATATTATTCTCATCCAAATAAAATAAAATAATAAAATAAAAAATCTTCCAGTTACTTTGATGTAAAAACCAAACTCCAGAGCCGATTTTGGTAAAATTTCTATGGGAACAATCTGAAAGAATATCCTTTCAAATAAAAATATTTTTCCAAATCGGTTTATAAATGAAAGAATAAATGAGTAGGTACTTCTAAAGTAACAAACAAAAAAAACTAAACGAGAACTTCCTCCTTTTTTGAAGTTGATTGAAAGGTGGTTCTTGACTGTATTTTTAGTGTATGGTACTTTTTTACTTATGAAACAATTTTTTAAATTTTTTCACGAAGTTCCTTTTCGCGCGTTGCGAAAGAGGGCTAGACGGAAAATTAAGACCAAAAGTTGTAACAACACTTTTTGCTAAGCCGTGCGGCGTGCGCGTGTTTCTCTGTCTGTCTCTCGCTCTCTCTCTCTTTCTCTCTCTCTCTCTCTCTCTCATAGAAAGGAACTTCGTTCCGTCCGGGTGTCTCTTGACACCTCTCAAGTTTTTTTTTTCTTATGGGTACAAAATATTTCTCTTTAAGGATAGAAAATTAAGGATTGAATCCCGTTTATAAGGAATGAATTTCACCTACTACCCGTGATGACGTTTTTCTAGAGATTCACTTTATTTGATAATGGTATCAATTCTGTTATACCACTTACTAAACTGAAACGAAAGGGCTAAAATTATATGCGTCCTTTTTTATTTCAATATTATGTGATAAATGTGAAAACTGTAGTCATGTCAAATTTAGTTTGATATAGAAAATAGTAGAATAAAATGGACGTCAATATCTTTATCTATAAAAAATTATTATGCTATTTACACGATGTTCATAGAGTTTCTTTCCAATACATTTCACAAAACATTAGAGTTAAATGCAGTAAGATGCAATGTACCATATACTTCTACTTGAAACCTTATCATCCGGACATAGAGTAGAAAGTCATAAAACTTTCTTCCTGTACCATGCATGCAAACACTCAGGAAGTATTGCAGATAAGTTTTAATACCCGGCCCGAGTCGGTAATGTGCAGGTTCAGTGCTCTAATGTCACGTTCGGCCTTTCATTAATCTGTAGACGAATACATACGTTGTTTTATCTGTGGTTAGTCATGTAGCTCACGGTACTCATGGTTATGAGAACTTCTAGGAATCCATAGTAAACTTAATGATTTACTTTTAAATAAGTGACAGACAATATGACATTCTTAAGCATTTTTTTTATTTGCCATATTTGACGGGAAGTTCTAAATATACTAAGACTTTTTACATCTACGTTTGGACAGTACTTTCAGTATTTAAAAATAAAGTAATTTGTGTGTGTTTTTTTTTATCTTGATCATTCTTACTTAACAGTATGATCAAAGAAACATTTAGCTAAAATTACTCCTTGATTTACGAAAACTTTCTTTGAAACTGATTTATAAACCTTGTATAAACAGTTATCGGAGGCACGTTCAAATTATAATATCACGGCATCTTATTTACTTGATATAAAGTCTCAGTTGATTGCCAAAATGAACGGTGTTTATAATTTGAGGAGAGCGCGATTCGCAGAGACAGATGTGGAAAGTTATAGGGCCTGCAATATTCCCGGACAGTAATACTTTGATTTAAAACATCAATTTCTACCTAGCAAAGATATATTTATAGCCAATGACTGTCTCTTTTAATTAGAGCCCGCATACCTTCCGTCATTAATAGAGCTTACTTAAATTAACATCCTAGACGCGAGCAAATTATTGACACTGTAGTAATTCTAAGAGATTGTTCTCTGACCAATCTATAAATTCAGTCGGTGGCTAAAGACGAGAATGGTAGAAAATAAATAGCAGGCCACGTTCTCGAAATGTTTTTGGCAGACAAAATAAATCGAGTCGAGGCGAGCGGGTTGCGTCAATCAACCGTGCGCGAAGGACTAGATAAGACAAACCGACACATGCGGCAACCCATATATTATTAGTTTGTCCGTCATTGTAAAAGAGTGGATATTGTGTGTGGTCCATCGAGGTTTATAGACGTGCTTTGTCTCGATAACACAGATAAATGTCGTCGCCGTATACAGCACAATGCGACAATGTATTCGTCACATTCACTCGACAAATTCACTGTGGAAGTTACACATTTTATTCAGTGCGAGTGAAATGTTCTATGACCCCTTTAATTTCCGGTGAGCTGCGAGATATCCAATAAGGTTTTAGAACTAAAAAATAAGTAAAAAATTAATTGAAAACGATCGAATCTGGTATAAAATTCGCAGCCCTATTGCGTTCACGATCGGATCGGCATATTACCGAGCGCGGGCTGTAATAACCACCCGTGCGCCGTATAATGGCCAACTTCTTACACTCTTAATTGATTAGCGGCCGCTTCGGCTAATGATAAAGCAAGGTGAAAAGAAATAAAACGTCCGTGAAAAGATTTGCGATCGATGGCCACGCTGCCGCGCCTCCCGATAGCCACCGGATGCATTACACGCTGCATAGAGCCTTACATCATTCACCATTGACACATCATGAACCTAGCAAAATGAGTAACTGGAAATGATGTCATTGCATATCAACAACGTAAACGTACCATTATCGTAACAGCCGGGTACACTGGCATTCACTTAATTGATAGTTATTTAAACCATCGGCAAAGGTCATTTTATGATTGCATATTCATCTGTTCTATCCGAGTCATGAGTAGCTACATCAATAATTCATAAGGCTACTTAGTCGCCGTCAGGGATTATTGAGATGTTATGAATGTTTGCTTTACATTAAATCAAAATATAAACATGAATTGAATTTATCTTACCCATAATTTTCCGGCCACGCGCTGACTTCCGCCAATTTGTTCTGGGGATGACCGCTGAGCTGTCTCGAGGTCCAATGATTGTGAGCGGATATCGCGTGTTCTTGTTTTGAGTAGTCACCATATCCATATGGGTGTGAGATGGTGTCGCTGGGGCTTGCGTACGTAGAATGCTGGTACGTGATTGCACTAGTGTGGTTCACTGAAGGACTGCTCGTCACGGGACTCGAACTGGGAGGAGTAGCATCAGTTGACGCTTGTAAGGGAGTAGGAAGTTCTGAAGAATGCGACAAAGGAGTTAGGTTTCCAGATGAGAAGGCAGTTGATGTAGGTGGATGAAGCGATGACGCAAGCGCCGATTGACAGACTGAAGGAGCAGAAAGTGCCGATTGGTGGAGAGACGGTGCTAAAGCCGAGTTGAGGACTGAACTTGAGCCGAGAGCAGATGAGTAAGATTGTTGCCAAGATGCACATTGTGCGTTGAAAGTTGATGGGGGTTCGTATTGTTGGTGAACGGAAGGAAAGGCGGATTGCAAGGACATCGTATTAAAGGCACTGAGTTGCTGAGAGTTGAGTTGCTTCCGCAGGCGAGCTCTTCGGTTCGAAAACCAGACCTAAACAAAACGTGAACATCAATAATCGCAGTACTCAAGTAACAGTTACTACGCAAACTAGAAATGGAATTAGTTTCTTCTCTGGAGACGTAAACAAATCAAAATGCTTTGCGAGGTACCTCCAGCCAATCCTCCGTATTGCGAATGCAATCACTTCAAATGTATTCTAAATACATAAATTGATTTTGTCCAACATTGTGATCCTTGAAAGGACGGTTTTCTTTAATTAAACTCTCGTGAATAATATTGTAACATAATGATAGGTTGGGCCCGATTACACTTTACTTTGAACCCTACAATTTATGGGTTAAATTAATCGAACGAGAACTGGTAAAACAACGGTAGCGACGACCGGCATATGGTAGCTTACTTAGCATTGTTATAATTAATTACAAAGGTAATTTAGGATATTTTTTCACGCCATGCTTTTGTGGGGGCGGGAAGTTGAAGTGATCTAACAATGGGTTAGTTTGATTGCGTTCATCTATCATTGACGCGCTAGACTGGTTTTGGGTCTTCAATGGACGCAGATGCTTACTTGTACTCTGGCTTCAGTCAGCTTGGTTTTCTGCGCCAGTTCTTCTCTGGTGTAAACATCCGGGTACTGGGTTCTAGTAAAGGCACGTTCTAAGGCTTCGAGTTGGTCTCCAGAAAATGTAGTTCTTGATCTCCGTTGTTTCCTTTTCAGTGTGATACCTGGCTCTGATTCTGTGTCCGAATCTTCACAAGACGATGGCCCTTTTAAAGAAATAAATTTGGTTGATGCATTGCGGAAATGGGCACTTTTTATGAGGAATGACATTGTTAAATTTATTGTAGTCATCTAAGTGGGTGGTGAGTAAAATGCCAGTAGCCACCTACAATAATCATTCATGCTAGATAATCAAATTACGTGACGAATCATCGTCATTACGAGCTGTAGGTGCGAATAGTAATGTTATGTAAAAAGTTGTCATCGTAATCTTTATAGCGACTTTCTAGCGAGTCGTTTTATTTTGTTTCTAGTCCATTATTATAGTTGAACTACCGCGCAGACCACACGCGGCCTCGATTAAATTAACGTAACCGCATCACATTATGTTAGTGGCTTCAAATGAATTCGGGGCCTCAATAAATATTGCTTTACGCTAGTAGATAATGAAAGCACAGAGCGGTTTGATGTCGCCCTTATCTTATTTTATGAGCGCTTTCCAGACATTTGTCAATTTATTTATCTGCTGGTATTACTACTTTATGAACTTACGACTTGAATTGAATTTATCGACCAGTGGCATTAAAACAACTTGCAATTTCCAAATAGCCCTAAAAACGAGCACTTAACTTTGCTGGCGAGTATGCAAATATTTCGCCGAAAACTGTGCACCGAAAAATACCGTTAGCAGTCATCGCAGAGTGAGCACGAACAGAAAATTTCCAATACTCGTCGTGGACTCAAAGGCTTTTCCAGTGTAGATATTATTTAGCCGCGCACAACTTAATATGCATAATCTTATCGGCGCGCAGAATCTTGCCGGCACCGCTCCGTCACTGAACCGGGATATTAGGAGCGCCATTTTATATTGGATAGCTATACAGCACAAGACGTGCAGTACGGACAGATTGTCGTAATGCAAGCCCCGCGGCCAAACGCGATGGGATAATAACACCTTTGGATACTAATTTCATTTTTATAACCTACAATTTCGAAGCCGACACAAGGGGCGCTGCCGTAGCGTGCGCGCGCGCTGCGCTGCACTTTCACGTGCATTATTAACTTTATACGCCATTTTGTAAAGTTTGCAAACGTCCCGACGGCCTCATTATAGGAATAAATTTATAATAATAGTCCATTTGGGACTAAATTAAGTGATTATGAGTCTGGAATTGGCGTTAAGGACTAAGATGACACAGCTGGTTGTTTACGCATCGTTGTCGATGGTCTTCACGTTTGATTTTGTATTATTTTCTTCTAGGATGCCTTTAAATATTACTCCAAACTAAACTAACATCAATGAATATTGGATATGTCGCAATATGAATTCTTCATCAAACTAGGAATAAACTAGTAAACTAGCGTAATAATAAAGTTTAGTGCAAACACAGTTGTGGATTTTCACTTGAAGTGGCTTAGTGCTCAAACAAACTAAGCTAGAAACTGGGTCTGAATATCAAACTTTCTATTCTGACCCAAATAAATTATACAAGTAAGTACTTGTAGACAGCATTGGGTTTTCTACCGTTTCATAAATGAAGGATCAAACAGTTTTAGTCTAGTTTAGTCCAGCGTTAAGCATAAAAGGGAAGAATCTAAGGTAAGTATTGACACTTACCTAGAATACCATCAATGCTGTGGTTTCTTCTAGGGTCTAATTCGTCCCTTTTGCCTCCTCTTATTAGTCGTGATATGGAACTGACTGAGGGCGCGGTATTTTTATCACAGATGCCTTCTTTTATGAGTTTATCTCTAATTTCCCAGGAGAATATACCTGGGTTTTGTCTCTTCAGTTCCTCGATCCTGTTTTCTACTTCTGGCGTCGCTACTCTCGGTTTTGATCCTCCAATAACTCCTGGTCGGATCGAGCCAGTCTCCTAGTGAAAAAACATTTGCTAAATTAAAGTGGAATTCATTTAAGCGTCTGATTCGCCAACTCAGCAAGTAAACTAAAACGCATTGAGCTGAATCAGAAAACAATGATTAAAATGACATTCATTAAACAGTATCAGATACAAATTAAAAGCAGAGTGACCTTGAGAGTGTCCTAAATTAATTTTTATTTTCAGTGCTCACCTGATATCTGTTCAGGATCTTGGAAACGCATCCATGCGAGACGCGGAGCTGGCGTGAGATGACGCAGGGCCTGACTCCGGCTGCGGCCATCTCCACGATCTTCAGCCGTATGTGGTTCGGTAGCGGCCTTCCGTTTATGAATACGCCACCAAGTTGGTTCATTCGACCCTGACCTGAAATAAAGATAATTTTATTAACAATAAAGAATACTATCATACAGGGTTTTTCGGAACACTGGTAAAAATGGAAAGGAGATCGTACTCATCCTTATTAATAATTTTACTATGAGACCAACACTGAAATCATGAATATATGATACTGATGTTAAATGTATCCATAGATACATTTCGTTAAGAATGAATGACATTTTTCTATGGAACAGCTTATTTTCCTCGCGCGTTCAGTTTTGGTCCCCAAGTATAAGTTGTTCATGATAACGAGTACGATGACCTCCTTACGACTTAGTATCACCGTTCTATGTAACAGTGGAGGTATAATTTTGTACCATCATGATACTATGGTAGTATTTTTCCTTTCAAATTTTCCTGTTACGTAAGTTTCAAGAAATGTGTTCAATACTGCATACTTCTCCACAACACAATGATTTTGTTCTAAAACAAAGTTAATTTTGTGGCGCGCCACATTGCATCACCATTTTTGTAATAGGTATTCCCCATTTTATTTATATTTATATTTTATTTTTACCTTTGTAATAATAACTAGTGAAGTGGTTTCTTCTATAAGCAAGCGTGCTCAGTCATAGACCGCATTATCGCTTAACATCAGGCAAGTTGGCGGCCAAACGCAATATAAAAATAAACTTATATAAAATCAAGTTTGAATAAGTACATTTGCAACTCATTTACATGATAAGTGTAATTCGTGTACATTTTTCAATCTACAACATGCAAAGTGTGAAAAAAAATTATAAGATAAATGCCTAATAAATTCAAAGGTAAATATTACTTATGGCTTACAAAAATCTCCGGTAAATTATTGTAAAAGCCTTTTAAGAAATCGAATTAGCCATTACCATATTAGAAATGGCTTATTATTTGCTTAGTTACATAAATGGACTCCCTGAAAATCCTATCACGCTATTAAGGAACCCGAACCCAATCGATAATAAACGGCTATAGGTTACAAAGATGAATGAAATGTAAATGAAAACGATTATGAAATAGTAAAGAATTCAACGGCAAAAAGATACAAGTAGGCCAAACTAGTAGCCGTATTAAAAGTAAATAAAGCGTGAAAGATCAGTAGCAACAATACGAGGAGAGCACAATGCGGCCATGCTTGGAACACGTCTCGCTGCATATACACCGCACATCGTGTCGTGGGCAACCTGGCAAACATCATCGATAGCTTCCAATCAGTAATTTTACGTTCCGTTGCCAGTGTTCTCAACCAAGAGGATCCAATTTCTTAACACGAAGGCGATCATGCAGAAACGAAAACACTTAAACTATTTCTAGCCTTTGTCGTCTCGACTTCTTTCGTACCTTACAAAAAATGTTATACGATGATGTAATAGATACTGTAATTTTATGAAGAATGGATGATTCGTCATTTCGGACGATGAAAAGAAAGCCATCAAAAATTAATTAACGTTTTATCGCGATCGATAATTAAGTTTGCGAGTGGCGAAGCTGGCATCCCTCGGGATAATGTTTCTGGATTTATCGATGCGTGTGTGAGTAAATGTCGCTATTATAATCACATCATTGAGTGTGGTGGACCACCTAACGTCAAAGGGAGCCGACTGCATTTTTGCAACGGCTTTGTAAATGTTCCAACTTCTATTGAGAATGAGATGGCATAAAAAAGTTATGAGCCTTTATTAGATTAATGTGAGGGAGATGTGTTTTATGTTTCTTATGCGGGCATGGTATGGCTTAGAACCAGAATTAGAAACATATACGAAAAATTTAATGTTTACGAAGATAATACAATGATTTGTATAAAAGGTAAAAACGACGAAAGTTTTATAAATATGTTGGTACCGCCAATTGGTTATTAAACTAATTTCAGACAAACGCCTCAAGCATTTTATAACTTAAAGATCTTTTTTTACTGATTAATTATAATAAATACCTACCTACCTTGACCTACGTTGATGGAATTTAGACAACGAACATAGTAATCTACTCTAAAAAAAAATACCTAACCCTTCGCATGATTGACACACACCTAATTTCCAAAAAAAACTCTCACAGTGGCATCTACCACTTGTGAAGGCATTTATAGTTTATCAATTTCATATAATTCCACAAAGGTTCCGCCGCATGTAAACCCCAAGACCCCTGCTGTGAAACACCAATCAATTAGACAACATGTCAACAAGTATGTCCTTTGATAATATTAGAAACCCGAAGTGGTAGAAACAAGATAGTCGAAAAGGAACCGTAACACAAACTCGTATGGTCATCAATTGTGGTCAGCTAAAACAAGAAACGAAATCAACAGGAAAGTTGTTCCTGATTTTCAAAATCCTGTCTTAATATCTGAAACTTAGAGTCTGTGTTAGGTAAACGATAGTTGTGTTATTCTTTTACAGTCTGTCTTGGTGGTTTCTGCAAGCGATCCCAATATTTTTTGTCGGGACTCTAGACTTTGCGGTGCCTCGAAACCCCATGTTTTTGAGTGTTAATTTTATGTTCTCGAAATATTTATGACGCATAACGTGTCCATAATAACCTGGCTATACAAATGTGGGTGGTTTTTCTATACTATAAAGTCGTATCACTTCATTATTGTGCCCTCTAAATGTCACTTCTTGACTTTGGAATTGCATTAAATAAAACCCATAAATTCACAATTCAATTAACAATTTACATAATAGTGTTTGCAATTTTCCTTTCCACTGCAGAATAAAAACTTTTATTACCCATTATTTTTTAAATTATCGTACTTGTAAGCGTTTGATCACAAAAAATATTGCTGAAACAAAAACTAATTTGAATTATTAATATTAAAAATTAACCATTTATCATCCCATTCAAACCAAAAAAGTAAATATTCATTTAACTAATTCTTGTACATTTTCGTGGTGAAACAGGATCAGTCAAGAGCACAATCGATAAAAGGCTCACACAACAATTGTACAAAAACGATCTCGACTCAACAATGCGTAATAGAATTCGCAAACATTGTAACAATATTAACGCAAAAGGAGGCTAACTTAACAACAACTTCCAACATTCATTGGAAGCTAATCGTCCGGAAGCATTTTTAGATCATGCACAAGTTAGTTTTGACAATAACAGCTACCAGGGTGGTATACGGGAACCAATAAAGCCAATAAAAGTAAAAACTTTCAAAGCCATCGTTCAGTAATTGACAGATACTTGATTCTTGAATGGAACTTCCAACTTACGTGCTTTATTCATGGCTAACGCAAGACTCGTCTCAGCGAACAATAATCACACACTAAAGTGAGACATGGACAGCCAATGCACTATAACGCATATAATTTTTCTCACAATCACATAATCGTGTACCGATTCGTTCAACCGACGCCTTCGTGTTATACGAAATTGAAACAGAGTCGATCATTTAAAACTAAACGTAAGAGCCAATCCATGACCGTATAAATGAAGATTTTGAATTCATCATTCGCATTTCTGTGTCAACTTTAATTAACAATCACATTTTCATCAACTTGTACTTTTCAGTTATCAGTGCTATTGTCGGACAATGATTGGATTTCTTAACCTTCTTTGCATTGACGGCGCTCATTTTCAATTTGAGTAACTCCGATGGGGCAATCTTCAATCTGCCTTTGTTTCGCGCTAATCTGCTTCGATTGTAATGGTTTACCTCGATCGTTGTTTTTGTTCAGATCATATTGGCTGGAACGTAATTTTATGGGCTATGGCTTTTCATTAACCTTTGATATCACCTGTGTATGTTAGAGCAGCAATAAATTTAAAATGACGTCATGAAACAGAAGTCACACTTACAAAACGCGCTCGGTTAAAACAATTGTTGAATAATTATACTTCGTTAATAATACTACGAATACTTCGCACTGCATCATTTCTTCAGGCGGATAATTTCTAACCACTTGTAACTGATGTTAATAGCAAATCCATTAGATATGTTGGCACGTCAAATTTGACTTACGTTTTACATAATTAATTCGTTTAGGCGGCCTTAGAGAGAGATTTCCTGTATTTTTTTCACGCACTCATAGTAGAATGATAGATTGTAACTTGTAACGTTTGAAATCGATATCGTGTTGTGTAAATAAATCGTAAACCCCGTTTTCACAATCATAATATGTTTCTGGCTGCAAATCAATTTCACGTCGCGACATTAATGTGGTTATAGTAAAATTTATATGAGGCCTTACGTCAGATGGCGCGCCGCTTTCCAGAGCTCATGATGTGCCTGCGATAACCATGCGCCGTTCCGTACAGAGGTTATATGCAACACGGTCAGAGTTCAGGGAACGCAATTAATAGACTGGCCTTAGGATTGCAACTTATCAACAACGACAGCTTGCAGTCGGCAATAATTATCACTATCATATCAAATGTTTTTAATTGCAATGAATATGTAACGTTTTGAGCGATGCGTGAATTTGTTATTTTTCAAATAGATTGCTTTCAATTCTCTCTTTAAAAAGCCAATTGGAAAAACATGTTTTTCCTCAAAGGCATATAATCGAAAAGTATACAAAGGTTATCTCAGTCATAAAGAGCATATAAAATCTATTCGCTGTACAAGCTATCGTATTAAATGTACCATGTTTTTATTAAGCACAAAATCGGTTTCATTACTTGGCCAACAAATCTAACAATGAGTTGTCAGGTTGGAGATTTCTTTTGGAATCGTAATAAGACTATTACTATCAGAAATGAAGCAACAAAGAGGTGAAATGCCATGTGAATAGGCATTAGAATTGGGCGGCGTTCACAAAGGCCATGTCATTCCATTAGGCCTCCTTCACACTGCACTGTGTGGTCGCGGTCGCGTGGCGGACGCAATCCAATATCAAATCAATTCTATTATACTTTCATACGAGCTCAGACTGGGATTATACTCATTTGAGTAATAGCTCTCCGGATCTTTTAGTCTACATTTTACTTTAAATTTGCTGTAACTTTCAACAAATGTTAGGTATTGCTTTGTGCTGAAGTAGAACGCTTTTAGACGATTAAGATGCCTTTTATCCTGAAGTATTTGAATTGTCTGGCAGTTTTAGGGGTCAGTATCCCATATTAAATAAAAAAATATAAATTTAGTTAAAATATAAAATTGAATTTAAGTACCTATTTCCATAAGAAGGTATACTTTTCCACACATCGCTCTATCCATAAAATGAACTGATGAACTAAAGGTCGTGATAAAAAAATATTTACGTACTTAATTACATTTCGGAAATGTTTAATTTGAGCTTAGTACTAATATTAGTACCATAGAGTACATTATGTACCATAGAGTAAAAACTTGCCAAATGTCTGTGAGGTATGCAGAAAAAGTTTTCATCTAGATTTTTTTCCTTTGTTCGTATTGCGACATGTACTATTCAGTCTAGTCAAAGACCTAACCTAACAGTTCTTAATAGGGTTTTTCTCCAGTCTCTATCACTTTTAGTGTCGAATAGTCAGAAAAACTCAACTAATTTTGTCTATTTTTCTTCTACTCTGTCTGTAGTAGGTACTTTCAAATATTGTAGATTTAACTTGCGGAAGCCACTTAAGCAAACCTTCGAACAGGTTGTCTCATGGAAAGCGGTAAGAAGAGACAAAAAACACTCTTTCTAATATGTTTAAAACGGTCTCCCTCCATTGACTACACTGCCAACTGTACAAACTGATGCAATGCCTTTCGGCTTGTCACCGAAACGCGTACTACATAATGGGCTAGAATATTTTATTTCAATATAATAGAGTGCCCTATTTGACCTCATTCCGTATTCATGGCGTGTTATGTACTAATTTGACGGATTCTTTTCAAGATATAGAGTCTTTGACGTGGGCTGTGCCGACGTGGACAATGAACGAGCTTGGAATTCAGGAACTGGATGCGTTGACCTGAAATAGTTTTTTATTGAGCATTTTACACAAAGACCTTAATATTACCAATTGAACTAAGCATAGACAGGTTCGTAGCTAGAATAGTAGTATTAAGTTCGATATCTAGACCTATCTCGAATCTACTTTAATGCGAATATCGTAATCATATAGGATTATTATTGTTAATGTATCTAAAAACTTTTTTGATATTATAATATATTTGTAAAAACTTCCCTATATTATACACAACTTGTATTCCATGAACTACAAAAATCTATCTTCACGAATATATTTTTTTAGCTTCGATTTTGTATGTGAAAGAGTGGGTTCCTATGCTTCCCTGCCTTCAAGATATTTTTTACGTTACATATAGCCCTGTATAATATACTAGCCGTCCGCCCCGGCTTCGCACGAGTGTAAGCTCGGCCTTCGGCTTCGCTACAAAATATAATATAGCCTATGTCACCCGGGGATAGTGTAGCTTCCCAACAGTGAAAGAATTTTTCAAATCGGTTCAGTAGTTTCGGAGCCTATTCATTACAAACATACAAACATATAAAAATAGGTACAAATCTTTCCTCTTTATAATATTAGTGTAGACTACTTTAACGTTGTACAATGTACATATTGGTCAGTGAGGTGAAAAAATAAGTTCAGTCACTTAACTAGTAAGTTACTCTAGGTGTTTAAGGTAGGTTAAATAACTGGCCAAGTGCGAGTCGGACTCGCGCACGAAGGGTTCCGTACCATTATCTAAAAAATGTATGTATGGGAGCCCCGCTTAAATATTTGTTAAATTTTAATTTAATTTAATATTTTTAACGTGAAGATATAATTAAATATTCTGTGAATATTTCAAGTGTATATCTGATGCCGTTATCAATATCGAGCAAAAACTAGCAAAACAATCGCGTTTGTTGTATAGGAGCCCCCTTAAATATTTATTTTGTTCTGTTTTTTAGTATTTTTTGTTATAGCGGCAACAGAAATACATCATCTGTGAATTTTTCAACTGTCTAACTATCACGGTTCATGAGATACAGCCTGGTGACAGACGGACGGACAGACGGACAGCGGAGCCTCAGTTATAGGGTCCCGGTCCGTTTTACCCTTTGGGTACGGAACCCTTAGAAAGTTACTATTTCTGAACCCACCTACAAAGTTGCAAAGTTTAAATTGAAAACCATCACCATCTTATGTTGCAGTAGGTTTTTTCGTACATTTTGTTGTAAGACAAGGTATACATAGTAATAGTTATGTTATAACTCTTTACCCAATTATAGATACCAACTAGTTAGGCGATTAACTTTTGACTTTACACTCCATGAAAAGATGAAATCACGGTATTGTGCCGAAACGTCAGGTGTGCCTAGAGACGGCAACTAGTGCCTAAATGCTCCGTCTCATTTTCACGCGTGGTACTTCTTATAAGCGAATAAGAGACAAAGCACACTTTAGTTAAAAGATGTTTGTTGTATTTTTACAAATAAAGAGGCTGTGAATTAAGATTGAATTAGGTAAAATGTAAATAAAAGTAGATGCCAATTGGGCTTAACAGTAGTTCATTGCGGTGATGATGATGATGATGATGTATTTTTTTTAAACTTATAATGCTAATCAAAACCATTAATTATGTAAATTCTCGTACATAGCGTAATTTAAACGTTGCTAACAATGATACCTTGTTGGTCACGAAACAAGCACACGTTAGCTTTCACGCTCTGCTGTACACGCGAATAACGACGGAACTGAGTTTTTACAACTTTAAGTCTTAAATACGAGAATTTGTTGATCGACATCAGTCGAATACTTTAATCAATTTTAGTATTATCTTTTTTTACTTTATATTTACGAAAAATATAATTTACAGCGCCTAATGAAAAATTAATTTGATGAAGTTTATTCAATGTATTGTAGAAAGTTTATATTTATTACATGTGAACCATGAAAATGATATATTTCATGTTCTGCCTGGCTACGCGTTTTACCACAGCTTATATCTAATTCAATAAAAGTTAAACATATTTTAGGCGTTTGGGGTCGAGACATTGGGCCCTTGCGGACCGGGAGCTCACCTCCTTTTCAAAAATCTTTCAGAGCGCCTGGTTAACGCGACGCGTGACCAAAATGCTGGCGTGTATCTGGCTCAACGCATAAGCATTGCCATTCAACGTGGTAATGCCGCCAGCATGCTGGATACACTGCCAACTGATAGTTGGCTTGAGCATTTGGATTGTCTTTAGAACTTCAACGGTCTATGGACAGTATAACTGTTTGTGCAGTGTTAGTGTAAGCTTATATTTAGTTTAGTTAATAAAAGCACATGCCCGAATTAAAAAAAAGTTTATTGTAGTTTTGTTATTATAAGTAGTTGTTGTTTGTACATTCCTATAATATCCATCATCCATCCATCCATCATCAGCCAGAAGACGTCCACTGCTGAACATAGGCCTCACCTTTAACCTCCACACATGCTATAATATGGCTACTTACAATAGCTGTAGGAAAATACTAATAGTCCACCCAGCGGTATTGAAAACCTCACCAGCCTAATAGGTTCTAGCGTATATTTCCAAAGAACCAACCTAGACGCGCAATAACAGAGAAAGCCTTGAGGCTTTGTCGCGAAAGGCACGTACGTCGCTTGCAGCTATTTAGATTTCGATCTCGGGCGCCCAATAAATCTGATAATCTCTTCAAAAGATTTCAACGCGCGATATTTACTCCTTTTATCGATGATCGTTCCGTAATCAGATACAGAATAATCTTTGTGTTCATGAATACAAAGGCTTAAGTACCTTAGTACCTTCATTGTAAAATAATATTTTATTCATTAAGTAATTAGAATTTTATTAATATTTTTGACAGGACATTTTCCTCGAGTGTATAACGAAATAGAATACAGGTTTGGCATTTGATTGGAAAAAAAATGAATGTTCATAATCAATTTGAAACTATGATCATTGGACAAGATAGTTTAGATCAAAGCGCCGGCTAAAAATATCCATTACATCAATTTGTTTATTAATAAATCGGCATAAGTAATGGCGAGTGAGCCCTGGAGGTTGATCGAGGCATTTCGCCGGCCGCGAGCGGGGGCGGGGGGCGCGTCATATTATGCGGCTAAAAGAGCCTGTCGGTGCCTTTGATCTGCGCGGGCGCACTCGCCGCGTCTGTGTGCGTGCGCCGATGTGCACCGCTTGTCGGCCCGTGATATGAATGTGACTAAACCTTGATTATGGTACTGAACTCCTTATAAAGGTCAGGAAACCGACCAATGTAGGTACATATCCCTCTCATAATTGGCTTCGTATTAACTCTAATTGAGACTGAAATTTACGACACGAGTAATTAAGAAACAAAATGTATTACAGTTTTCTTATTAATTTGGGTTGATTTTATAGCGAATATGTGATGGTATATGAAAAATGCGGTTTCGTTCGCGCAGTAAATTACAAGGTGCGCGCTTGATGGGTATCGGCTTCATCGCCGCAGTCTCCTAGCCGCGGGCGCATCTGATCACGACGGCTCTCATCGACAACATTATGCGAACTAATACCGACATTAATTTCCATACTTAAAGGTTTACGTAAGTTACTATCTGAATACTTTGTCATGCTTCATGCATACGTTGCACATTCAACTAGCAAAGTACTCTCCCATGTTTATGTCTCTTGAGTAAACGTATTAAAACTAAAACAAAGACCATTTCATTTTAACAAATCGTATAACATCGCATAAATAATCTGCTATCATCTTAAATCATTAAACAAACGTTTCGTGATGTTCATGGGCACATCAGAAACCTGGTTATGACAGTAATCCCGACTTATGATACAGAAAGTCGTATAATTTGGAGTCGAATTAAGAATCCGAAGTATTTTTACAAATCAAAAAGGTTCACCGGTTCTTAAACGATCGGCTTGCTTAGTTGCGCACGAGTGACGTGACTCACACAAGAAAAATAATAACTTGTCATTTGTTTTTGTTTTATTTATGACATCTTAAGTCTTTAGTTAGATGTTATCGTTATTATTAAATTACTCATCATCAAAATGCCAGGTTGTGCAAAGATTAAAATAGATCTAAATGATATTAATCTGATTAATCTTAGTCAAAATTCCATTGAATATGTAACAGCTAAGAATATAACGAATATCTTTCCAATAGCTGAACGCGTACGAGAAAAAATGCTGAGTACCACTGTTGTCGGCACCTTTAAAGTTATTGCTCTCCTTCCCGCTTAACCCTTCCAAATATATTCTTATTTTTCTTTTTTAATTTAGCTTAGACGAAACAGGCCATAAGTCCAAGTGACATTTTTAACAATGCAGTCGAAATGTTTTCGTATGTTAATGATTTATGTGTAAAACCGTCAGTGAGAGAGCTTTTTGGAATATTATTCGTTGTTATTTATACACGGAGCTTAAAACCGTTTAAAGTGCAGCCGCAGGGAGAAACAATGGAATGTTTCATGAGAATAAGTTAAATAATGTTACGTGCAAGGTGTAAGTGCATCTTACACGGTGACAGCATTCTATCATTGATGTGATATCTGAACAAAAGTTATTTGAACTAATATCAAATCAGGATACAAAGAAGAAAAATCAATTTAATCCTTACAAAGAACCAATAAGAGAAACTATGTTATATATTATATGAGTCAGTGTATCTATCATGAGTTCATATGTACTTAGAATTATACAAAACAACATATTATTACAGTATCGACAACAAACAAGAAAATAAACAAAAGAAAAGATAGTCAGTTGTTTAAAAACGGTTGGCCGTGAAACTGTATTGGGCAGCAAAAAATGTGTCGCCTGCCTGTAATAAAAATAGTTACAAAAGACATTTTAAGACAATAGAAGCATTCAGTAACTTTATGATAGGTTCATTTTGGCGTCAAGTCAACTTTCGACGAAATTGAATATTTTGTCGAGCCCATCAGTTTGACATCTGAAATTCTATATTTTGTACAACCATTGATTTACAAACAAACGGATATTGGGTCTAGTAACCTTCAAATACATTTTAGAAATACAAAAAAATATGTTAATAATATAATGTATGTGTGTGTAATTTAAAGTCTACTTTTAGTTCGGACATTTTTGAACACTGACCCAATATTAACCGATTTTGAAATATCTTTAACTTCAGCAGTATATGCCGTGTGTTTACTTGGTGTATTAATTGTGTTGCTTTGCGCTAATATCTCTTGTCACACCGTCGGACGGGAATTTAAATTTTTGATATCACGTCCATAGTAATCATATACAATAAGTACTCCTTAAAGGATGAATACGAAAGGCTTCATATGTATCATATTTTTTTATGTAGCCCTTTGATTTTATATATTGTTGTGATAAAATCTTCTTTTTATGCGTAAAACAAAATTATTGTACTTACAAAAGTACGAGTATGGTAGGGTAGATGATATTAAATTTTGCTGAATTTATCAAAAGAAAATCAAAATCAAAATAGACGCAATTAATTGTCTTGCCTATTCTTCTTCAATTAAGATCAAGTTCATTTAGCGAACGATTTCAATGCGACAATAGAGAGTCGTGACAGCAAATGCTTTATTGAAACAGAGACAAATCGCTTTCTATAGCTTACGGTCCTTGACCATTCCAGAAAGTATGAAACAAGGTCCAGTTATAAATAAAAAAGTTATCTTATAATAATTCTTAAGGCTCCAGTCCCTACGCGCGACGATGAAATATTGTTATATTGGTAGCTGTAAAAGGGCACTTTATAATTTCGTCGTAAGTTTATAGTTTTATGATCGTCTCTGGCCCTTTGGTTCCGAAAAGCGTTTATTAGACTTTTATTATGTCATATAGAAAAAATTCGATGATTGATGTTTAATCAGCTGCTAAATACCTAATTATTGATGTTACAACACGTTTTTTAATGATAACATTTTATGGTGACCTGTTAGGGTTATATGACGGACGCAGGATGAGTGATATAATGATGCCGATGAGGAGAGCCATAAATAACATTTTGGTAAACCAAGACAAGTTATATATTATTTATATTATATATTCAGAATTTAATCAAAATAGCAAATCTAAATAGATCAATACAAAGTAGCAAATCAAAATAGTTAAGATGTAAGTTATACCTAATTAAACAAAACTGAATCTGAAAACGCATATTAAAACTAATCAAAAATAAGGTTCAACACATTGCTACCAAAACTATTTTACTTTACGAAAAGTAATCAAAAAACTGTAATTACAAGTTAAACTATAACTAACCTTGAAAGGAGTATCCTGTGAAGTATGGCGTCATGTTCAGGGTTGAAACAGCCATCGACGCAGAAAAAATAACTGGAGAAGGAAAAGTCTCTAAAAACACCAAATCAGTTCTCGCACATGCAAAAGTCCCAAAAGATCACTGTTTCAGTCTCTCACTATCACAGCTTGAACGCAGACATAATGACGTAGAAGAAACTGCGTGTGTCTAATCCGTGTTACTTTGAAGACAGCTCAGTGCCCACTGACGTGTGATGTAAAGATGTATTTCGACTCTCAAGTGTAATCTTTCACAATCAGCGGTCCAACAAAAAATGGTCAAACTGGCCGCCTCCACAGCCTTCGCCACTTTATCGTATCGTTTGTCTCTTTCTACCGCCCGGCAAATATCATCAGTTATCGTATCGCCGGCTTGAAAATCATCAGATAAATCAATAAATTTTCCATTACGTTATTCTTTTCTGAAAACTTTATTCATTTTTAAATTCAATAACTTGGATAGATTTAGTTCTACAGTTCTTTTATCAATGTTCTGAAAGCTCTTTGCAGCCGTTACAGGTTTGTGTTAATCCAGTGTGGAAACGAGACAGCATGCAAGCCTGGATCCGGTATCTTCTAACCGAAGAGCGCTTGTATTAACAATGTGTGAGTCGCGCCTGAGTCGACATTCCGTGACGAAAAATACAAGGCGTGTTGGCACGACGATCTATGCCTGCGCCGACTGGTGATTGGTTAAAATTTGTTTGGGGCGGGGTTCGTAGCACACTGACAAACTAAAGTTATACATTTGTGTGTGTGTTAATTGCAATGTCGTTCTGTGTTCGTGTACCACCACATTGAGTACTGAATATGAAATATTTTTTCTTGACACATAAAATAAAATATTGTTGTAGGGACATATTTCATCACACGCTCGCAGCATGTATTGTGTTGTTTTGCAGACATAAAGTGACCGATTTTTATCGTTGTTGTTAAGTTTTTTGGTAGTTTTTTTTATAGATTTTTTTTTTGTCCTATATACATGAAATACACTACAAATTATAAATTAGAGGCACCTAAATGTAAGACGATTTGCAGACATCATCTTAATTGCTTCAACCTTGAACACAAACGAAAACTGATTTTCAAATAATAAGTCAATATTTATGCTATTTTCATTAAATAAGCATCCAATTAATATGACACTGTCCGTTACAATTTCTTAGATGTATCCAAATAGAATAAATTTTCTATTTAAGGTGATACGTTTCACGTTTGGCGGGAAATTCAAATTTCAAACAGTTTTTTTGACTTTGTAGCTAGGCCAAGTAATTATTGTGAAATAACACAGTGTTTGCAAAAATTCTTGGTTGTTATTCATATTATCATGTACAGTTATTAATCAGTAACTAAACTTATTACTTACATTTGTCAATAAGCTGTTTTTAACAGCAAAAAATTGTTTATTGAGAAATGTATGTAATAATGTGCATTAAAGATAAATAACTTTACGTGAGTTTAGAAAGAATAATAATAAATTTTCGCGAACATCATGATCGTTTATAATAATTACTCGACCTAGCTACAAGAACAAAAAAACTGTTTGAAATTTGAATTTCCCGCCAAACGTGAACCGTTCCACCTTAAGTAGGAATCAATTATTAATTAATTAAACTGCACTCAGAATAACAATTGTGTATTTCATTCTTATTGACGGGGAGTAATTACACGTAAATTAGAAAATAGTGATCTACCTTCGTGGTCGTCTCTATTCATGTCCTCCTTCTGTCTATTTGTTGTAAAAATTAAGCAAAAACATTCGTTTTATCGTACCTTCCTCCTTACAATAAATTACTAATTGCCTTTTATTTTATTTCTGGTGTACACAATAAACAGTTTCTATCTATCTACGTTAGAGCTTAAATTAAGTAGTATATTAATAAATACATACCTAGCTGCGCCCCGCGGTTTCACTCGCGTAGATACCCTAGATAAAAGTTTCCTAAGTTACTTATCAGTGTTTTTCAAACTTTTTCACAACGCAACCCCCCTAGTAAGAAAAAAAATTCGGGGCCCCCTACTTTCCACGGTTTAAAATCAGTATTTTATTATATTTCAAATATCAAATACGTACAACTTTTTTTAATTTTATAATTAGGTACTCTAATAAATAAATTTTTCTAAGTAATTTTTTTTTTTTAACTTTGTTGTTTTTTTCTTTTACTAAGACTTCGTGACCCCCGCGACCCCCTAATAGAGGCATGTTAACCCCCCAGGGGGTTGTGACCCACAGTTTGAAAACACTGACTTATAACATTAGCTATCTGCCAGTGCAAGTCCCGTCAAAATCAGTCTCGCCATTTTAGAGTCCATTTATAGGTAGGTACACATCGATTTTTATTGTAGATTTTTATATTTGACTAGCCGTCCGCCCCGGCTTCGCACGAGTGTAAGCTCGGCCTTCGGCCTCGCTACAAAATATAATATAGCCTATGTCACCCGGGGATAGTGTAGCTTTCCAACAGTGAAAGAATTTTTGAAATCGGTTCAGTAGTTTCGGAGCCTATTCATTACAAACATACAAACATACAAAAATAGGTACAAATCTTTCCTCTTTATAATATTAGTGTAGATATTATCGATTTGCAGAGGCCGACAACAGTGGCATTTATATGGAAGAATTAATATGAAATGAACGAAATAGGACCTATACATATCCCAGGTCACCTACAGTTCAACAAAGCTTGTATAGACTTTTCTCAAACATTGCGATCGAATTTAAAAGTTTACATGAAATTTTTGGAGTCATTTTCACATTTTATTGCAATAAAGTTAACGTTATAAATCAAAAAAGTAATGATCAACGTAATTCATAAATAACGTAGTTTTTGAAATCCTTAGAAAACTATTGCTTCAGATCTACGCATAAAAATTCGAATCAAAAGTAGTCAAGTTAATCTGGGGCAAAACGCTAAAGTAGACGAATATTGGTGCTTTAACGTACATCAAAGTTAGTATAGTTTTTACAATATTTTCTACTATTTTTGTGCAACGTGACCCTTCAAAAGAACAAACGAGAAACAATACAATGACGAAACTTGCCAGAAATCAGCTCATTAATGTCAACCTTGACTCGAGTTGGCAACGTTTTAATTAAAAATCAACCAACGCTTCGGCGGCTTGCGGTTTACAAAACCCTTTAATTTGTTAGGAGGCCTACTAAGAAACACTATGGCAATAATTTCATGAGCCAATTTTTGGTAATTCCAGAGTGTCTTAAGTCTAGGAGTCAATCCGCAAAATTCACCTATGAAATGCTACGATCCATTTCTGTCAGTTTGCAGATGGGTGACCGTAAGTGGGTGCACCAGCTGAGCAACTGAGTGCTACCATGTTTTAGATGGCACGTCAATATGACGGCTATTTGTCGTTAAGTCATAGATAGGTACAAACAATATCATTATAGCGGTTGTAAGGAAAACGCTCCCGATGTCAATGATACTATTATATTATATTATATTATCTTATCGAAACAATCGAATACCAATAATCATTCGCTTTATATTTATTGTTTTTATGGCTTCGAATGTCACAACCAGGGCCCCAATTCTACTAAACCAATTGTTTTTAAATTGTTAATGAATTGCCTCAAAAACTACCCTTTTTGTAAAGATAAAGGGTCAAAAGTAAGAAAAAATAGGGAATTCATTAACAATTTAAAAACAATTAGTTTAGTAGAATCGGGGCCCAGCAATGTACAGCGTACAAGAGTGCACGCGGAGCTGTGCGTCACGGGTCGTTCGTTGTCCTCTAGCGTCAGTTGATATTTCATTTGCATTACATTGCGAACTTTAAAAATATTAATAAAACAGCATTTTTTTTAGGTACCGTATCAGCAATCACCAGCACTATCACCAGTCTTCGTTTTCGGAAGCGTTTCTCTTACACCCGGTATGTACTTCACTTGTAACTAACTAACAAACGAACCGTGTTAACACATTTTGGTACTATCGAACTGATCTGATGATGGAGCCAGGAAGTGGGTAGTGGAATTATTTTATGACTATGTAGCATACTGAGGAGTTTGCAAAAACTCGAGGTAGTTTTTGCTCCTTAGGTTTGTTTTACCGATTCACAAAATACTGTTTTTGTTCTTCTATAATTATTATTTAATGATAAAATGGGCTAGCGTAAAATTATTTTGTAGTAGAAAGAAATAAACCTTTATCTTCAGCAAAACGTAATTTATAATAATTTGTTTTTAGAGAAATTACGTTTTACCAAGTTTTAATTATATATTTTTTTATGATGAAAAGAGTTTAACCACAACTCACCTGATGATAAAATTATTTTTGAATAGAATTTTGTTTGAATGTTTTTTTTTTATTAGTTTTTCAACACTAATCTTATTTTCACCGTATTTTCAGAGTAGCACCCCAGCTTACCTTAATATCTTTACCACAAAGGGAAACTTTGCCCACTTATCTACTAAACAAGGATTTTGTAATGTTCTACATAAATTAATTGCTGAAATTTTCAACTGCTTAGCAATTAAATACTACATTGTATTTAAAAGTATTAATTTAACATCACGGTTAGTAATTAGCATTAACCTTGATACTTTTGTGACAGAATTTAGGTAACAACTATCGGCATTGGGTAAAAACTATTCCATGTGAAATGATTTTGATTACTTTTGTTATTACTAACTACCGAACGAATGATTTTTTTTTCTACCTCTTTCTAAGTGCAATAATATTTGTATGCTTCTGTTTTTCTATATATTTCCTCAGTAGATACCTATTATGTATATATTTATAACGATATTGAGTCAGGATGACTGAAATACAACGCCATATCAAAGTAGTCAAGTGAACATCGTAGGTATGGTAGAGGCCAGAAGCCTTTTCATTTTCACATTTAATAAGATACTTACAAATTTGTTAAGTAGGAATAAAAAACTATTGGATTACGATTGTATTTAGAACAATATTACCTCGTATAGTAATTTTTCTGTTGATATATTTTATTTTGGCGGAAGAGATCGAAAATTGCGCTCTGATTTTAATTGCCATCCAGGGTTTTGAACTGTTGAAGTTCAAAATTCTGAGTGGCGTTGAGCTGTTATGGGCAAGCGTGAAGAGTCATCAGGCGAGCGACTTCGCTCGTCTCGTCACTCAGTATCATAAAAAAGGCAGCTGCATTCGAATGGCATAATCAAAAGGAGGCATATGTACAGCAGTATGTTATATAATTATCAATATAAATAACCGACTTCATAAAAATGTCACAACTGGACCAAATTGAAATGGGACCAAACGGGAAGCACAAGCTGAAAGTTCTGAGGTACAATGTTTTTTTAAACACTCGAATTGATAACCTCCTGCTTTTTGGAAGTCGGTTAAAAAGGCTGATGTAGACATATTTTTTTAAGTAATTTCAGTAATGTTTTAGTATCATTTTCAAATAAGCAACATTGTACCTACTTACAAAAAGCAAAAAATTCCATCTTAGCAATTAGCTGTAGGTACAGTTGACACTTCACGCATCATTAAGGCGTGTTCACACAGGCGGTGCGGTGACGTTGCGGCAGGCGTGAAACGCGCTGAAATCGCGCCGGCGACGCTTCAGGCCCCATCGCACGTGAAAGACGCCGCTGAAGCTATGCGACGATGGGCCGCACACGTCGCGCTGTCTGTTTGTTTGTTGACTTTTTGTTGTGAATAGAGGTTAAAAGTCATAACGTTCCAAAATTAAATTATGCAATAGAAAAGTTGTATAAAGAATTGTTTGGTGAGCCATGACTTTACAGTTTTAGTAAATCTGTACTATCATCATTGGCATATAAATAAAAATTTGATAGAAATAGACCGTTTATTTGTGACAAAAAACACACAAAAGACAACATAAAAGAAACTAAAGACAAAAGGAAATTGAGCAGGTTTACTACTTTTAATGTCACACCCGACTCTACCTTTCCAAGAAGGTAGTTTATAAATTACTTACTTGTCTGATTAGTAGAATAAGTATTATTATTCAACACTTTAAAAATTATTGGTCAATAAACATTCATCATCATCATCAGCCATAAGACATCCACTGCTGAACATAAGCCTCCCCCTTTAACCTCCACACTGAACGACATCCTGCCATCTGCATCCACTGGATGCCCGCGACTCTCACGATGTCGTCGGTCCATCTACATCAATAAACATTATCGGTTAATAAACAGTACCGACTAGCGCCCCGCGATTACAGCCACTATCCTACAGGTGTATTATATTTTTAATCCATAAAGATAATATTTTTGTCTATAAAAATAAATATACATCTATAAAGCTAAGTGAACCAATAAATGTTCTAAATTGAGATAATTGAAACATATATTTTAATACAGGGTTTAAAAAAAATTAAATAAAGAAATTATCCATTCAGCCATTAAGGAGTTAAGTGGTACATCACACAATGTCACATACTTTCGCATTTGCGATTATTAGTGCAATACCCATAATGTAAAAGCTCTGTGGGCTATGGAGAGAGCTATGAATCCGAAACGTGGATATTCGACAAAGAACCAGTCATCGACATAGCTATTAAAATTTGCAAGTTGAAGTGGCAATGGACAGGCCACAGCGCTCGAAGAACCGATAACCAATGGGGAAGAAAGGTTCTTGAGTGGAGACCGCGAACCGGAAGACGCAGCGTAGGTAGGCCTCCCAGTAGATGGACCGACGACATCGTGAGAGTCGCGGGCATCCAGTGGATGCAGATGGCAGGTTGTCGTTCAGTGTGGAGGTTAAAGGGGTAGGCCTATGTTCAGCAGTGGACGTCTTATGGGTGATGATGATGATGATGAAAAGCTCTGTATAAAAGCTTTCAAAGTTCCTAAAACTAGAATAACGAACTGTAGATACCACTGTAAGTAAAAGAAAAGCTCTAGCAGAAAACTTTCACTGTGCAAACATAGAGCAAGGGCAGCTTTCTCTTGAACTGCTATTTTACTTCCTTTGTAAACTTCAAACCTTGGACAACCTGATTTAACTATTCCAACATTAACTTATATAGTAAAGACAGGCCGATTAAACTTTAAAAACCCAACTCCGTGGTGCTAACAAGTACACAGCGCACCAGTGTGAATTCAGTCGCTACGATCGAGTATTCTACAATGTAGTTAATTTAAATTACGACCTATGGAACACAATTTAACCGATTTCAAAAAAGGAGGTTATCAATTTGACTATTTTTGTGGGTATGTTATGCGATATTGAACAGGCAATTTATCTTCAGTGTGGTTTGATGTAAATTTTAAATAAAATAGTTTGCCTTTACGAGTAAGTGTGGAAGAATAGGGGATGAATTCTGTTCAGGTCAACTTGATTAATTTAGATAATTGAGTTGGCCTGGTCATTGTCTTTGACTATTAAAAACTGGTAATTGTCTATAATTAGGGAGCTAGTCAAATTTTGTAACTTCCTTTTTCTTCTCTTTCTAACACTAGCGGTAGCGGTACTGCCCACCTTTTTGTAGTGTAATAAATCTATTTTAAAGTAATAAATATAGTAGTTTCTCAAGTAATCTCAGGTTTTCCATGTAGTTAAACCCTACAAACCCCGTTTATTGAATTTCATCCAATTCCCGTGCAGATCACCCTGTCTTAATATTTAGCTCTATGAATCAAAGAAAGAATTTGAAATGCACAGAACCTAAATCACTTCTTTACACCTGCCATGTCACACTTCTAAACCGGTCTAAGCTGAATCAATGTCATTATTCGAGTCGAACATCGAATGAGTCATAGTGCGAAAATAAAAACGCTCGCGGCGTTTTTGCCGCACTAATGAGGGGCGGTCGGTGGTCTGGCCGAGCGATAAATTATAACGCGGATGCGTTGATGCCACGCGACTATGTGATAATTGCTGGAGCAGACAAAAAGCGACAATGTGAAAGCATGAAAAAGTGTAAACAAGTTGTGAAGACTTAAAGCAAACTGTAAGTGGAGTGTGGAGTAATCTAGTGACTAATTTGTAGATTGTAGCATAAAAATCGATTGTATAATCATATAAGTTGATGTTAGGTTTAAAAAATATGGTTTGTATTCAGGGTTTAGGGTCAAGGTTTTTATTACATATCCCATATTCATACAAATATCAAGATACACACATACACTCCTCCCCACGCATACACGCTCACATCACATATATATACATTACAACACACACAAATGTATTTTTTGTATTTACTGGTTTGATCAAAATGGCACAACTAATTATATAGAAAGAGAAGAAATGGCCAAGGTATGACATAAGACAAAAAAAGAGCTCTATTTTTGAATTCCCTATGTCAAGATGTCATGGAACGCACACAAAGACGTGAACAACTAACACACACACATCATTTATTAGCGTTATTTTTTAAACAAAAGATACAAAGTAATCAAATAAATATGTTTTATTACGAGGAATCATTTTCCCAGACGGAAATTGTAGCTATTCTTATGTTAATTAGATATAATATTACATTAATTTCAACATGAAAAACATAATCATTACCAAGTAAATAATAACTGATACTGAATAAGAAGAAATTGATTATGAAAAATAAAGGCTTTTTTACTCTATTTACTTCTACTTAAATATCACATTACAATGATTTACAAATAATTACAAAGTAATATAAGGTCGGGGAAAAAGTTTCTTCGTATTTTTTAAACAAATTCAAGACATATTTTTTTCAAGTTTAATTACATTTAATTATAATATATATGTGCCATTTTGTTCGATAACTTGTTGCCATCTTGTAGGTAGTGACATGATCCCGTTGCTGTAGAATTTTTGGGACTTCTGATCAAAAAAATGCAACAAGTAGTTTTGACAGTCCTCTCTTGATGTTAATCTAACACTACCCAAAGAATTCTGAAGAGATCGAAACAGGTGGAAATCTGAGGGTGCAAGGTCTGGGCTATATGGTGGATGCATTAACACTTCCCAACCAAGCTCTCTAAATTTTTGCTGAGTGGCCAAAGATGTGTGCGGTCTGGCGTTATCATGATGAAAGACCACACTCTTTCTGTTGATCAATTCCGGCCGTTTTTTCTCAATTTCTTGTTTGAGTCTCATCTGCTGTTGGCAGTAGAGATCCGAATCGATGGTTTTGCCCGGCGGTAAAAGCTCATAATGAACGATGCCCTGCCAATCCCACCATACACACAGCATCACCTTATTACGTGTTAATCCGGGTTTCGCTACAGTCTGTGGTGCTTCACTGCCCTTTGACCATGATCTTTTGCGCACATTCTTGTCGTAGGTGATCCATTTTTCATCACCAGTGATCAATCTTTTCAAAAACGGTTCGGTTTCGTTACGTTTCAATAGAGAATCGCAAATGAGTACACGATTCATTTGGTTTCTTTCAGTGAGCTCGTGTGGCACCCAAATATCGAGTTTTTTGTATACCCAGTTTTTTTCAAATGGGTCAAAACTGTTTTGTGGTCAATCCCCAGTTCTTCAGCTACGTCGTAACTACTAATATGCCGATCTTGGTCCACTTTTTCAGAAATGGCATCGACTTTATCCGTAACAGGGCGACCAGAGCGAGCTGCATCTTTGACATCAAAATTCCCGGACTGAAAACGCTTGAACCAACATTGTGCTACTCTTGATGACACTGCATTAGGTCCATAAACGTCACAAATTTTATTCGCGGCGTGTGTCGCATTTTTCCCTTTTTTGTTATAAAATTTCACAATATATCGAATTTGTTCGTTAGATTCACTCATTTTATCGAACAAAAAAACAATTGAAAAATGGCGGGAAATTGCTTTTTACGTTTTGTATTCCTTTTTTAAAATGTCATATTTTTAATGGTATCAAAACCAGCCAGATACAAACAGTACAACGGATAAGATTTTTACTACAACTTTATACATACAAAATACGAAAAGACTTTTTCCCCGACCTATTATAATAAGCAAACATCCTGTTCCAATACCCACCCTCTCGGTGTTAACTATAATCTACTAATATACGAGTGTGTTTTAAAATTAACATTATGTCACGAGGGCGGGAAATTAACGTTTCTGTCATAGTGTGGCACACACCACATGTCACAAGCCGTCCTGTAATTATTCCGATTGGTCATGGACTGTGCTCTGTGTCATAACTCGTGGCATCCTACCTTTAGACGCGAATAGGTAGGAAGTTTCTTTATTTCTTTTCTTTATTTTAGTGGCCGGAGAATGACATAGAGGATACTTTTTATACCGGAAAAATGTACGGTTTCAGAAGGAATAGTTACGTGGGTAAAACCGCGGGGTGCGGTTATGCAATACCTCATACATTATAAGCTAGTTTTCATTAGAACAAAACTCATATGCGATGTAAACTAACCAAAGTAAGTTTTTTTTTTATATATATTAGAATTACTAATAATAAGTAAGAAAAAGTGAGAGAAAGAAGAGGAAGGTGGTCTAGAATATCACTTTTAGCGATAAGAGTGCTTTTAGTGCCTCTATTTAACGTATTTTTCTTGTAATAACCTTTTTGTGGTGTCAATAAAGTGTTGTATTGTAATTTAATTGCTCAAGTAAGAAAAAAACGCAACAGTGTGTGAATACTACGTCAGTTTCCATAACTATAATAAGATTCATAATATGATATTATCATATTATGAATCTTATTATAGTTATGGAAACTGATATTATCATATTATGAATCTTTAGATATATATATTATGATTCATAATATGATAATATCATATTATGAATCTTTATGTAAACGATGTATTCCATTGACATAGAAGTGTTTTAATGTCAGCAATAAAATCCTTAAACGGTTAATTAAATAGAAATGTATAGTCAATTATAAAACATCAATAATCTGTCCTCTTTTTCTTTACAAAGGCTATTCTGTAGATTCAATTAAGTCAGACCTACATTCGAAGGACTTCCATTAATTTCGTAGGTTGTTTGATCAGATAAGTACTCTGTGAAATCGTATAATACCCCGAAGCATCATTTCTGAGACTTTTTTATGTATTTAAGCATTGAGACCTAAATAAACTTGTAACAATAGATAAATGTTGATTTTTCCTAAGGGTTGCAAACCCCTTTTTAAACCCTTTTTAGATCTAGTAGTTTAGGTACTTACTTTCTTCATATATTCAAGTTGTATCGTTTCGTAGGCTATAGGTTGTTTTATTTTACACTAGCTATTGCCCGCGACTTAGTAGGTACGCGTAGACTTTTTCAACCACCATTTTCCCCCCTTAAGTCGGATATTTCACATAATCACTTCCTTAATAGACCTCTGTTAAAAAATCTTCTTCTATCTTCTTGCCTGATATCAGCTTAGTACGTCAAATAGTTTTTGAAATAACATAATGTGCTAAAATAAAAATAAAACAGGTGCCAATAAGTTAAAGCATTTTTTAATTCATTTTTTTTTCGACAAATCTTTAGCTACGAGTGTTCTTTCAAATTTCAAGCACACCCTTCAAAACAGAGCACTCATTCAAGCCCCTCTAAACTAACTACCTATTAGCTAAGATTAAAATCAACCGAATAGCAAATGGGCTGAAACGTTCAGCGAATAGCTCTATAACGCGGCGTGTGAAAGGGCCCGCCCTGTGAAAAACAAACGACAGTAAAAACGCGTCCAAATGACACATAATTTTTCTACGTCAGCATGAGATATTATAATGATGCGTTACGAAAACACGTAATGGTGTTCCATGCAAGACCGCCCTTGGGCATATGCGACGATGTATTCAATTATATTAGACCATAGTCCTTTTTCTTGTGGGTTCACCTGTTTTTAACTGCTTATTAGTACAATTAAGAGTATGCGTTCATGTCGCATATAGTTTTGAATATTCACGAAAAAATGGATGAGGGTCTTTTTATAGTTCATAGTTGTTCATAGTTCATAGTTAATTTATTCATATCAGAGAGATATAGTTAACAGGCCAGGCGTTTGACCAAAACTCACTAGATGATGTAGTTATAAGTAATGATGAGTTAGAAGATGCTAAACATAGCTAGCCTTTTTTTTTTTTTTTCATGGGGGAAATCTTCCAAAGATACCCGGCTGCATTGGGGTGCAGCCAGGTTATGTGGGATTGGACCCACTAAAACCCCCCCGGTGACCAGTCTTAGTGCTTGACAAGAGGGCCCCGGGATCTCCAGAGGAACGCACCGGAGCCCTCAGCACTGCGCTATGGCTCCTCCCGAGACAACTGCGTGTTGTCTCAGTCCCGACAACGTTGGTCACACAACGTACTCTCCCTGGGCACGCTTAAGTGGATGGTCAGAGCCCCAACTTTGACCATCCCGAACCCATAGGT
Organism: Agriopis leucophaearia; assembly: GCA_949125355.1. Lineage (NCBI taxonomy): Eukaryota > Metazoa > Arthropoda > Insecta > Lepidoptera > Geometridae > Agriopis > Agriopis leucophaearia. The sequence goes on along the minus strand of OX421276.1, from coordinate 8,657,249 downwards.
CCCTTTTTAGTAGGCTCTTACTACAGGCAGGGGATACCGGTGCCGTATTACTACAGGCAGGGGGTACCGGTGCCGTATTAAACATAGCTAGCCAAGAGTAAATGGCAAACAGTCATGTGATGAACATTTGTGCATGTTTGTTCCATATCTTCGTATGTATTTAAAAATATATATAATTATGTACTCGTATATCAGTCTATGGCAGCCATAGAACCAGAACTTTGCTCAGTTTGGGGTCAGATGACCGTCTGTGCAAAAAAAATATATTGGACAATAGCCAGAATTTTATTAATGGACAAAAACACATTAAAATAATGAAAAAAAATCTGATTGCACGGATTACTTTAATAGTTACTGGTTTTAGTCTACCTTTCATTCGGTATTTTTTTAGCATCATCATCATCAGCCAGAAGACGTCCACTGCTGAACATAGGCCTCCCCCTTTAACCTTCACACTGAACGACATCCTGCCATCTGCATCCACTGGATGCCCGTGACTCTCACAACGTCGTCGGTCCATCTAGTATTATTGCCACTTAAACTTGCACATTTTAAATAGCTATGTCGGTGACTCTGGTTCTTTGGCGAATATCTACTACGTTCCGGATTTTATCGGGCAAAGAAACTCCGAGCATAGCTCTCTCCATTGCCCATTGTGTGACTCTGAGTTTTTCCAAAAGGCCAACAATTAAGGACCACGTCTCAGTACCATATGTCATCACTGGCAACACACACTGGTCAAAGACGTTTGTCTTTAAGCACTGTGGCATATATTTTTTTAGCATTGATCCGAAATTCATATATATTTTTTAATGGCTCTGAGATAAAATTTTGAATTGTTCAATAAAAATATACCGAATACTGGTCATCTTTATTCTAGGTACGTAATCTAAGTGATTTTATTTGTGTAGTATTTATTATTTGTTAGTATGTGTTGTTTTGTATCACAGTAAAGATTCATCTTATCTTTCCTATCGTAAAAATCACAAATACGTAAAGATTATTTTAAACTATCACGGTTGTTCACTACAGTTATATGATTATTTACGGGATATTTACCGTGGTAAGGTTGTGGAAAAAGCTCCTTAGCAACCTTACCACGGTAAATATTCCGTAAATAATCATATAACTGTACGTAAATATTTCTATTGGATACTGCATATTATCATGCTACTTAATTTTCATGAGCAATTTTACGTATTACTAAGTAGAAATGATTACGTAAAGAAAACCTCAATTCACTGAGGTAAATTGAATAAGATAATGGGCGTACACAGATCAAAAGCGGTGGAAACGACATCGCAATGCTTATCTTAGGTACGAATAATTGTGTTTACCAATTCTCAATTAACCATGTGTATCTACAAACGAAACCGCCTCGAAGTGTCGAATTCTCTGCCATTTAACAATTAGCGAACAAATAGGCGTACAATAACTCCTTTTACGACAACGAATTTAAAATTAGAAACCAGTAGTTAGATGCAATATAATGACCGTTACGTACTATAGAGAAAGCCATGGGATCCGATGAAGCAAAGAACTGTGGGAGCCTATCAAGCAACTCGTAGCATCGATTTAGTATGCATGCATACCTGAATGCAAAATATTTATTCATTGAGAGAGAAGCCATTGAGGAAAGTTTTGTGAATAAAATGTACTAGGTAAATAAAACAAATGAAAAGCTACCATTATACCTAGGTAAATAAAACAAATGAAAAGCTACCATTTTACTATGTGTAAATAAATGATGATTAAAATTATCATGAGAACAAATAGATAGAGAGACAGGAGTATTTTCAAATGCCTGTAAAGCTAATCGGGGACTTTCAGAAACTGACAATCATCCTGTGTAAATATAGTTTAAGCAATCGTATAGCGATGTTAGAGGCCTTAGTCTGAAAATTATGACACACGAGCTGCCCGCTCCCCTTTACGAACGTACTTGCTTTTTTTACCCGACTGCGCAAGAAGGAGGGTTATGTTTTTCGAGTGAATGTATGATGGTTTCTTTGGCACGCCCTACAGCCTAAACGGCTTAATGGATTTCGACATGTGAGGTATCATTGGAATCGTTTTAATAGTGGGAGTGGTTTAGGGTACAAGAATTCAAGATCGCTTGCGCGAAAGAAATTGGAAAAAATAGTAAGTAAACTTTGCTAAATAGGTCAATTTTACATCATTATGTAGAGCTCACTTCAAAAATATATACTAATATGAAATATTCAGTAGTTTAAGAGATAAAGCGGTATGAAAGAGCTCTGTATCTACTACGAGTAAGTATCACACTTCACACTAATATTATAAATGCGAAAGTAACTCTGTCTGTTTGCTACATAATCACGGCTAAACAGCTTAACCGATCTCGATAAAATTTTGCGAGGTAATATTGTGTATCATAAGGACGGACATAGATTATTTTTTTCTGAAGAAATCGCGAACGAAGTCGCAGGTACAGCTAGTAAGTAATAATTTCATAACCTTTTCATAGAGACATCAATCATCCTTGTTTTGCCTGTGACCATAGATAATTACATACACACTTCAAAGTGTTCGAGCCGTCAGGAATTATATTAATGTAATACACGCGATAAAGTCCGTTAAAAAGTTTTTAGTTACAGTAAAATTTACATTAATTTTTGTAAATAACAGATCATATTGTTTTCCAAAATTGACACGAAGCGCACCTTGTCAAATTCATGTCCTTTCTAGAAGCGTGTAATTTACGTGTCGCGTCCCATATTTAACACATTTGATTTGTTTCCACAACAGGCGGTCGCGGGCGGCACATAGTCAAGCCAGACACATTTTTTCTTTGCTCTTTTTTTTCTTTATTTTTTCTGTCGGCATCCTCTTAACTTGTGCGTAGGCTAATGACAGAAATTAACATTCCCATGTTTTGTTAATTCTTCCCCAACTTAGTTTGAAAGGGTACTATTAAATGTTTTGACGTCGATAAAACGAGCAGTCAATTCGGGAAATGAAGAGGATGATGGATAAAAGATTCTAATTTAATGAAATGATAATTGTTCTCACCTACCGCAGGCGCAGTAAGAAACAAACCATTTAGCCTGAATGTTTTTTTTTTCGTAAATTTTAGTTATTATAATAAGTAGCTGTTTTTAAATAATTTTCAATAAACTTAATGCTCACGTCAAAACATAGTATGAAATTCCAGTTACTGGCTGAAATAACCCCTTCAAATCTAAAAAGTAGGCTACTGTGAGGTTTTTTGGGGGCGAATTGGCATCTAAACCAGCTAAATGCCTTTGCATATAAGAGCCATGCAAAAAAATAGTAAAAAATGACAGCATGACACTTAATGTTCACTTGTTTGTTTACATTAAAAAACAATTTTTTTTTGCTATAATTTTATTTGTTCAATAATTAGGTTCTGTTTTTTTGTTCATAGATTTTGTTTGCGTTCAAACCAATATCTAAAATTTAGAAACTGTTTCGGATGTCATGTCAACTAGTATAAATTACTACAGCGGCAAGCAATATAAGCATTTATGATCATAATGTGAAATGAGGACCGAGGCGCAGCCGAGGCCAGTATACGTGAGTCTATGAATGTTCAGTTTCTGCCAATGCTGGTACATTACTTTTCTCAAACATTGCTAGGATATTCGCGCAAAAATTTACATTTCATGTTTTTCTTTCCTCTTGAGAGGATTTTGGCGTAGCACATTTTGTGCATTTGTCAGTGTCAAATAAGTACTGATATAAATATTTTAAAATGTTATTAAATATCGTCAAAAAAGTCATAGTCGGAGTCAAGCAAATTAATTCACAGTCAAGTCAGAAACTTCAATGGAGTTTTGGAAACAGCACGAAAATGCATGTTGTGCCTCGTTATAATAAACTCCTCACACTCGAGCTTGTGCACAAACAATTATTAATAATAGTCCGAGGTTACTACAAATTTCGGGACATTAATTTTTTTGCACACACGGTCATCTGATCCTAAACTAAGCAAAGCTTATTCTATGATATAATTAATATTTTTTATACATACTTAAATATAGAACACTCACAAAATGTTCATCACATGAATGTTTGCACTGGTGGGAATCGAACCCACACCCTCAAGCGCAGTAGTCAGGTTCACTACCAACTGGGCTAACAGGCTATCAAACATTAGCATACGAAAATACACCAGTTGCATAAAGTCGTTACTTTTATGTTATATTTTTGCAAATTGGAGAAGTTGAAAAAGGGCAAGGACCCCGGAGTCCATGGCCTGCACTATAAATAATTAAAATATGTAACCCTAACAAATTTCATAAAAAATACCTCGACAAAGTACTACTAGGAAGAGAGATGGGGCGTTAAATTAGCTATTTACATCGAAGCTAAGCTCTATTTACGTGGTGACAACAAGGTCCGTCCTGCGCGTGAGCCGGTGAAAGTGGACCCCGCTTTCAAAGCACGGAACAAAGCCAGCATGTTTGTATAGAACTCTATCTACAGTATAAGTACCTTCTACTAGACTCCGTTGAAGCACTTAGCCTTAAAAGTTTACTCGCGAGAGCAGAAATGTTGTCGTTACTGTTCCTTTTTTAACCGCCATCAAAAAAGGAGGACTGTTCTATATTCCACTATATATTTACATATATGGTTGCCTGTATATACATATTTATGGTTGTCGCCAAGTCAGGATCTGATGATGGGATCCAAGGGAAATCGAGGGCAACCGTCAAATTTTATAGGCACTTATTACGTTTTCCATATATTTCTGAAGTAGGTTTTAGTTTGATCCACTTGTTATTTCATTTGAGCATTTTGTTAACGAAATATCTTACTTGAATTTATTTGGAGAGAAATTCTCATGAGCGAATCTCGTGGAATGGCGTTGAATTTGTGATATTACAAACCTTTATTGGTTTACTGCCAGAGCTTCGTTGTTTTATCCGCTATTCGACAAGTACCGTATTTTTTTCGGGACTAAAATCTTAATTTTTATGTCCAGTGTAAAAGCTATCCCATGGCAAATTTCATCCAAATCCACGGTTATCATGTAGTCAGGTCAGACGAGAGAAAGACAAAAGTTAAGACAAACATTCGCAATTATAATATAGGTATAATTTTCAAGGAATAATAACAGATCTTACCTAATTTATTAATACCCACACCGATTACGATTACTGGATTAAAATTCTGAGGACAAACCAAAATAAATTCTTCCGCTTACGTAAATATAGAGACAATTTCACCAACCTAATACGAAAATTACACAATCTAACACACAATCCACCGGCACCCGTTTCGATTCTCGGTATTGCACCAATGACTTATTTAATACTTAAATGCATTACATGCAGTTCGATACCATCAGTCAACAACGGTGAAGGAAAACATCGGGAGGAAGCTGGTATGTGCAAGAACCTCAAATGTTCAAAGACATAATATGACATTTACAAACATACACTGGACCAGCATGGTGTAATTAGGGCCCATCCTCTCTCTCTCTCTCCCTGAGAAAAGTTCTGTATCCCAGCAGAGGGCACATAGATAGACTGATATATCAGATGTACTGTATAAATACCTACAGCCTTCAATCCTTTTATTTGCGACAGAAATAAAATTCTGAGAACAAACCAAACAAAATATTCTGCTTACGTAAATATAGCTACAATTTCACCAAACAAATACGAAAATTAAACGATTCTAGGGACATATACCGAAAATATTATAGATTTTAAAAGTCTAAAAGAAGTTGGTTTGCCTAGTAAATAACTTACTAATAATGTACACAGATCTACAAGTAGTATCGATTTAAACCTTTTCAATCAAATGTAATTCGGATGAGAAATCATTAATTTGGTATCATCGAACTAATCTAATAATGGAGCCAGGAAGTGGATAGGTTAACCCCTCGAGTTTGGCCTCCTTTAGTTTCACTTAACAAACACAATACAATAACTCTTTATTAAAAACCACAAAAACAAGGATAACATTATAAATTAAAGTAATTATTTAGGCACACTACACACAACTTATGAGTCACATAAGCTTGATTTTAATTTTTCTTAATTATAGTAATTATTTAGAGAGATATTCGAACTTGATCTTCGACCACATCGTCACTTACCAGCAGGCGAGTTGGTGTTATTATTCGGACTTGTAGATTGTTATTTGGACTTATTCGCTATAAAAAAAATAGAAATTTAAATCCTGAAGAAAATATATTTAGGTATTATATGAAAGAGCTATCCTTTTCTATTGATAAAGTTCTGAAGGTGACCTTCATTAACGTTCTATATATATCTCGGAAAATGATGACTGATTTTCGGTTATTGCTTTTTCTTCTTTGTAGCCCACTTATAATAAGGGATTTATATATAAGAAGATTTTCCTTCATCCGGGAAATTGACATAATTTCCTCGGAAATAATAATAATGTTGGATTTTTGTGAGTTACATGGTTTTTTCGTGTCTATGTTCATGTTTGACCATCAACTCGCCTGTCGGTAAACGAAGATGAGGCACACTGAATTACCTTTTCAATCTGACTTTGAAAAGACTTTATTTTATTAGTACTCTATAGACTCTTAAGGTGTCCTGCTGCATTTACCAATTAAAATAATATAAATCTCGTAAACATCATTCATCATCGTACTCTAGAACATGTTCTACGCCAACGTCTACGTAAATCAGTTGGCAGTGGCTGAAAGCAGAAGAAAGATAGACCGAAGATCGGGCTGAATGGCGTGCCTTGGGAGGGACCTATGTCCAATGGTGTTTTTTATATTAAAAAGAGCGGCAATCAAGCATTCTGTCCGCCTCATGGTAAGCAAACACCGCTGCCCATGGATACATGCAATACTAGCAGTGTTGACACTACTTTGCCAGCCCGGGAGAAGTAGTTATAGACACCCACCAGTTTTGAAACGCTTCATGTTGAAGATCATCGAGAAGACCTTTGGGGGAAGGACATTCCACATTATTATACGTATTACAATTGTAATATCGTCGTTTCAGAAGTCAGTTTACCTATTAGTTTGCTGCATTAAATGTATTTAGCTTACATTTCAATAATGTAGATTTTGATGATTAAGATAACAACTAGCTAAAAATCGAAAAATATATCTTCCACAGTTTATTAAGTTAATTTTACACAAATATGAAGTATAAGCTCGTTGGAGGAATGGTGGCTACGCGAAAGAAAACGTAGCTCCGGAAGACTAGTCCGACGATGGCGTGTAGACATAATCAAATTTTGCGGAATAAATTAACAAGATTAGCGCTAAACAGGGAAAATTGGCGAAAAAGAGAGAAAGCCCTTGCCCTGAATGAATTGCCAATGAGAACATGATATAAAAAAAACACTAATATTTCATAAGTTAGAAGACTATGCTTTTGCTTAAACGAACTTTCGCTTCGTTGTAAAGATTGAGGGTGAATTCAGTGCAAGTACCATAAAATACCATTACTTAACCGTTTGTGAATTAATCAACTGACAGTGACAGGTTGACATTGGTCAATCTCATAAAACCAAAATTCTTCCAGAAATATTTAAACAAACATCCATCATAAAAGCTCAAGTGGAATTCATACATCTTTAATCATTCTCTAGAATCTCTACTACACAGTTGGTGACTTTCCTCACAATCGCCACTCAAATCGATACAACATCGATAATCCCAAGACACTACTCGATTTTGTTTTGACACATAATAACATGTCAAATCAATGGTACTCAGCCACTGGGCTTACATAAAAAGAACATTCGTGTGTTGGACGAAGCATGAATGAAAATCCATAATAACTAAACATGACTTGCAGATTTAGGTGCTTAAGAATGTACCTTTGCTTTAGATTAAAAGGATCGTGATTGATATGGGTAGTCTTCACTGTAACTGATACCTGTTGCTTACTCTTCATCTCGTCTCTCTCTACATAATATAAAATAAAGTCGCTTTCCGCTTCTGTCTGTCTGAATATCCGCTAACTCCTCCTAAACCACGCAACGGATTTTGATGCGGTTTTCACCATCAGTTATATAATTTTTCTTGGAAGGTTTATATAATAATAGAACTTACATCCGTGCGAAATCGGGGCAGGTCGTTAGTTCTGTAATAATACAATTTGTAAAAAAGCTTATTTAATAATTTACTGTTCTTAAGAATAAATTGAAAAATAAGTAATATGAACAAATTTCGATAGAAAATTAATTATATTATGACATTTTATTGAATTTGAACACTATTATTATTTTGAAGTAGGTAGTTGACTTCTTATTATACTAATAGAAAATTGATTGGTTATTATTATTATACAAAGTTTGACATATTATTATTTGTACTAAATTATTGAATGTCGGTTAAGAACGAAGCTGTTGAGCCTAATCTTAATCTAAGATTTTACTAATACCACATAGATTGACAATAAGTTATTTCTTATTCTGATAGATACCGACAAATAGTTTGAAAAATTATCTTGACTGCGAAATAGTCGATATTTAGATCTCTTTCGCGGACCGAAGAGGGTACGAAGAGATTTTGACCGAGTGAGTCCGCTTGGTTAGCTGTAGTGTGTTTATATATATTTATAATGTACATACTCTAACTTATCCCCTTCTTCCCCGCTTTTTGCAAGATGTTTAAGGGCAATAGATAGATAGAAACTCTTTATTGTGTACACGAGTTTTTTTTGTGAAATAAAAATCACTATTAATAAAAGATATAGATAAACAGAAATTCAAAAGAGCTTATTTTTATGATAATGACGTTTCATATGTGAGACCACAGAGCAACCATAGCAGGCAGCTGCCAGTGTTACAGTACCCCAAAAAACCATCACATTTTGCAGGACAGTCGCTCACGAACTATCGCACAATGCGACGATAGATCGAACACAAAGGCCGATAATTTGCATGACGACTTTTTATCGGCGTCAGTGTAGGCGCGATACCGACAGCTGCGACTTTGTGCTCACCGTCAATGCATGATAACGGAATATCCAAGGTTAGTTCTCTTCTTAGTCGGACACTCTTGGAAAACTGGGCATGATGGTTAGGCCGTAGTGTACAGTGGGTCTTAAACCTCTTCTGTCGTCTTCTTTAGTGGCGACGATCACTGATCTAGCAATGGTTCTCCATTTTGAAGCCAGTTACAGTTTTATTATTTACACTGCTGTTGTCCGCGACTTCGTACGCGTAGATTTGTATGTACACTTTCAACCCTTTTTCCTCCCTTGCGCAGTATAACATAGCCTATACTTTAATCTGGTCATAGCTAAGCATATTCATGAAAACCGCATTTAAATCCGTCCAGTGGTTTAGATGTGCGTGGAGAAAAAAAAACAATAACTGTCTTATCGTATTCAGCTGCTTATTTTAAGACGCCCTGTGTATTTTTTTTTTATTACAGTTTTTTTTATCTCTACCTTTTTATTACATACTAGTTTTTTTGCCCGCGATTTCGTACGCCTAGATTTTCATATAAACCTTCAATCATTTTTTCTTCTCTTAATCCGGCCTTGCGCAAAATAACATAGCCTATACTTCAATCTGGTCATAGCTAAGCTTAGTCGTGAAAACCGTATTTAAATCCATCCGCATTTTCTTCCAGGGGTTTAGGATATGTGCGTGGACAAACAAACAAGCAGTCAAAAATTCTAAAAACTGTATTATCGTGCTTAGCTGCTTATTTTAAGACGGAATGTGTGATATTTTTTTTGATATGTCGCAATTACAATTTTTTTAATCTCTATATTTTTATATCATTTATAGATATATACGTATAGATGAATACATGTATAGAAGATTATAAATATATATAAAAAAGACGGAGTTCCTCCACCCTACGATGTGACGCAGTTGAGATTTTGAATAATGGCGTATATTTTTCAAGTACTATACATATTGAGGCGCAATGGTCAGCTATTATATTGATATTTAGCTCTATGATAAAAGGAATCGTTTTTGGATGGGATTACAAAATCTCACTTCAGTGGGATTTCTATTTGTCTAAGTGGCGCTAGTAGGTATAGATATATAGTTAAATCAACTCTTTATTAATCACACCATAAATTACAAAAACTAGTACAATAACCTAGCGCATAGCATTGTACCAAAAGTGAAATGGTGTCTTGGGATTAAACTTAAATAAGTAGTCTCTGAATCGTCGAGATTTTATCATGATCTTTTCTTAAACAATTAGGTATTGGATACCCACGAGTCTCAGCATTGAACGGGCAAATAAGTAAAGGATCATCCAGATCCAAACAACTCCACTTGTGTGAAAATTCCGCTAGAGCAAGTAGGTACATACATCATTGTTTGGCGTTTTACGATATTTTTGTAAGAATTCTCATTCACTTCATTACCATTCGCCATTTAACCGGATTTAAATGCGGTTTTCATGAATATGCTTAGCTATGACCAGATTAAAGTACAGGCTATATTATTTTGCGAAAGGGAGGAAAAATGGGTTGAAAGTTTATATGAAAATCTACGCGTACGAAGTCGCGAGCAACAGCACTAGTTGCATCCACACTAATATTATAAATGCGAAAGTAGCTCTGTCTGTCTGTTTGCTACATAATCACGGCTGAACGGCTTAACCGATCTCGATAACATTTGGCGAGGTAATAGTATGTATCGTGAGGACGGACATAGGCTATTTATTTCTGAAGAAATCGCGGACGACGTCGCGGGTACAGCTAGTATTATTTTCAAAATTTCGCAACGCGCAATGATCACACCTCAACAAAGTCGGCGACTGCTTAACTTCAAACTGGTATACAGTATACTTACCCGAACCACTGAGTTGGTATCAGCGGAATAGTTTATTCGCCCAATCCTTACTATATAATTATAAGTTTTCATACGACTGGAAAGTTAAATTATTGCTTCCATTCACGAAGTTATACATATGTTTGGGGCAATTTATGATAGCACCTAAACACACAATACCGAATACTACTAACACTATCTATACAACCCGCCAAATAAAACAAGATGAATTCTTTAAACGATCGTAGCATGCGGACGGCCATCAATACTTTAAAACTGCAGTAAAATGTAAGTACATAAATTTACACCCTTTTTATATGGGAGCCCTTTGACGTTAGCACATACGAGTGGTCCCAGTGATTTACTATTATTACTAGTAAATAAAAAGTGGTAGGGGAGAGGTGGAGCGAAGCGATTGTAATGCACACGAGGCTGAGGGTCCGAAATGTGGTACTAACGCCAGGAACTTTGTAATTGATTCACTTACGTCCCCGCATGAAGCTTTATCTGTTGCTACCATGATTCCACAATAAATATATTTCGTGGTACAATTCGTGCTGAAAAAATAACAGAGTGTTTCAAAGTGATCCTAAAGTGCAATAAAAATGTGATGTACAGTGATATTTCAAGCTATAAAATATTTAGTAGTCAGTTACACGTAAAGACAGTGCAGTGAATCTCCGGATGGTAATTAAAAACATAAAAATGGATTACTCGACAGGAACTACGTCTTCTATGAACAATATGAGACCAATCTTCGGCGCATACGCCTTTCAAGGTGAGTCTCAGATTATTATAGTCGATAGACACGAAAGGATCCAGAGAGACGAGAAAAAAGACCCGATATGGTTAATTACAATATTCCCAGGTACCAATAAAACAAGCAATAATACGTCGGAATCAAAGAACCGAAATCAATATCGGCTATTGCCTAAACAATAAAAAATTGGGCATAGTGCATTACGTTTATTTTCCATGAACGGTTCCGTGAATAATCGTTACGGCATTCCGATGGCAAAATGGACACAATCTGATATCGTCATTTCAGGTGGAACTAGGCCTAATATTGACAACATCGTATTAAGCGATACGTTCGATGTCGTTCCAGATTATTTCATCCGGGATTATCACAATTATTACGACCCATAACGCTTTTACCATCTCGTAGGAATAAAAGAAAAGAATCGTACAATATCGATATTAAATCCGTCCGATGATCATCGTAATTATCAAAACCACGTGCAACCCTAATAAAATCACAACAACGAAACCACAGTCATATTCCTATTAGGTACCTATTAACGCGGAACTCTAAAAAAAGATACCTTTCAAAGTGCCGCTTATTAACCTCTCATCGAATCCGACCGTAAAATGTAAACTCGATAAAGCCACCAATTAAAACTAAATATGAGAATATCGACAATCAAAGCTCGAGCCGCTACATCTGACACCGACAAACTTTTCCCCAAAAAATAAATCGCGTTTTTTGTTAAGAGTCGCAAGGTCGCAAGCGCAGCATGATTTTCGCCTTTCGACAGCCGCGATTACGAACCTGACTATGCAGACACGACGTAGCACTCACTGAATTATAAACCTTAATTCGATTCTTTAACGATCAATCGCAGTTTTTGATTAAAGACGGCAACTTTGTCGAAACGTATAAGACGGGGTAGGTGGTGATAATAACAATGCTTTATGAAAAGGTTTAGCCAGCTAATTTGTTTTTTCTCGGCTACTGTCGATCTCAGTAGCGACGGAGGGTTTTTTTGCTGGAGATCAATCAGTCAAAATAACAGTGTGATACCGCCTTTGATGGGATCCGGCGGACCTGTTTTAATCTCGTCCCATACATGATTAGATCGCCGATGATGCAGCAAAGGCGAGTTACCGAGTAACCGATCTAAAATTGGATGAGACCAACGCCACACTCGTAGATTAGCCGATGGAATCTGTAGCGCAGTACAACGGTTCAATTAAAGCTATCCAATTGTTGTTTTGTTGGGTGATGTAACGGATAGGCTTGAAGATAGTCTGTTGTAGCGGAGTTCGAATTACATTTATAAATAGATTTATTACTGTATACTGTATTCTGTAAATGATTTAAAAACTAGTACTTATAGTAGAAATATGTGATTTAAAATAGAAAAACTAAGTATGTGAGTGTATTATTGGCCCGAACTTATCTTGTCAATACATATAATAAAACTGTAGCCGAGCTAAACACAATATGATAAACTCGTGTTAGCTTCTGCTGGTAAACTGCTGTTGGTTGATAATGTAAGTTATTTTTAGTAAATAAATAAATATTTGATTTGGCGGTTATATGACTTGACTGTTATTTGACTTTTATGTGTTTTATAAACTTATATTCTTTAATCGTTCAGATACAATTAACTGCAGTCAGGTAAACATTACAAATCATTTCGTTCGATCACTCAATTGATCGCAATCAATTATTATTCGAAACTAAACAGTAATCAGCTCCTTAATTCATTCATATGAGACAAACTAATCCGTCTATCGTTTATCTCCAATGATAGATATTATCAATGTCTAGTCAATCAAGTTCTGAGTGAATAGATATTCAAGTCTGGTTGCTTCATCTTTGCCCACATCTTCGCTTACCAACAAGTAAGTGACAACTTATAAAATTTAATTGTACACAATTCACAATTTTTCCATTCGATGAAGAAACAAAACACCTCCCTTTTTCCTCTCAACCTTCATTATAAATCGAATTTACTTCGTGGCATTCGGTAGCAACAAAACACTAACATCATGCTCCTCCCATTAAACTGAAGCATTCATTAAAATGCTCGCAATGAGTGTAATAATACAACACAAGTAAAATAAGTCGGCAATTGTGATTCGAAATGAAATCGGGAGCCGGTCTCATCAGGCCTTGGTACTTGGTTTCTATAGAATACAATAGTAATCAGAAATGCAGAAGCTGACATGATTAATTACACCCGAGCTATAGACTGCAGAGGCCGAAACGAGAGCCAAAAGCTCATTCATTGACAGCGTTTCGAGTGTCTTTTTTAATTTCTTCGTTAGGTATATCACCCTGATGCTTAAAACTTTTATCTTTTTCGAAAGAGTTCATTAAAAGACAGAAAAAGACAAAACACGAAGTAACTAATCCTAGACTAACCCCCAGGTCAATAAGGTAAAAATACTAATATATACTCTATACATTAGATATATTCTAAATCGCTGATCAAGCTTGAACAAGCAATGTGTTTAAACTTCACAATTTTAAAATTGATTTCTAAGTTGCTTTGCATTGACATCTGTAGATCGTATATTTTTATATGTTTGCCTTTTTTGTAATTTAATTTAATTTGTTATCAAAAAAAAACAATATGTTTGGGGTACTGCCCTACAAGTTGGCTTATCTTACCTCACTGATCTTTATACTTTGATGAATACCATGAATCGCTCTAGTCTGGCTAGAGGACGAAAACTTTACTGAAATTCCTATGGTATTCAAAGTTATGTCCTATCCTAGACGAACTTTGAGAAGCAAACAGACGCCGTTGTAAATTCTCTCAAGTCCTTCAAAGTGACAAATATCTTTGTGTCTATCAGAAATCAAGTTAAAGAATGTCAGGAATCTGTCATCACTTCATTTTGATCTGTTTTCTATAGCGCGGGTACAGAGTCACATTAAGGACTAAAGTGGCCGTACTAGGATTTGTGATTTTGAAATACGATTAAATGTAAAAATGTTTGTCTATAAAGTCTATATCATTTTGCACCTCAGAAACTATGAAATGTGTTTTTGAGCCAAACTTTTAAACAAGATATCCAACATTTAAAAATTACGTTTCTGCATAAGTATATCGAAACCAAATTGATTATTGGCACCGGCGGAGGGCCCTGGTATGCCATTACACAGAGTATACCTAGTTTGGGTACCAAGGTTATCCTACCAGGATTGTCAATTAGGACATTTAGTTGCATGCTTTATATGGTGATAAAATGATGTTTGTGTATGCTCAATAAATTATTCTTATTCTTATTTATTTCATTTCACGGGTCTTTATTCTCTTTATTCTTATTATTATTAAGCCCATTCCCTGGAAACTCAAAAAACTATTAACTATGTTTATACATTTTTATTTTATCCACGTCACCACAACAGCTAAAATGCTTTTCATCGTCATTATGGACACTTCCATCTACGCCCCTGGAGCAACAGTCCCAGCACCCAACAGCCTCACTCCGATATTTCAAGAAGTTGGTTTGGCTCGGGTAGGGGCTGGTAGACGGAAAATTAAATGCACAATACACCCCAAGCGGGACGTCAGTGCAAGACTTACCGACCCCATCTCGAATAAGAATCAGATATCTGCAAGTGAAAGTCCCGTCAAAATCAAGACAGCCGTTTTGGAGTCCATAAGCAACATATACACATACTATTTTTATGCATATATAGATTAGATTTGGTACAGCCCTGATGCCGTGCCTGCTTCGTCAGACAAGGCGTCGAGCGACATTGGAATTTGTCACACTGGAATTGTAGATAATGGATGAAAAGTATTAAATTCCTATCTCCACGACGTAGGACACGACTGATTGAGTTATAAGCAATGGCGATACCATTCTGTTTTTGCGCTGTTTTTCACTTGAATATTGTACATATTTAATATACATTAAGCGCTGACTACCGATGCTTTCTTGCGTGTGTTGCGAGAATGTGATTCTTGTTTATTTTGATATGTCACCTTGATATATGAATCCCTTTAGTTATTATCTGTAATGTGTTATTATGGTTGGAAGGTGGACATGATTACATTGCTTTGTCGTGGAAGTCTACTGAAATTTTCTGACTCTATTTTGCCGAAATCGATAAATTTTAATCGACTTCAAAAAAGGAGGACAATTCTCTGTTCCACAGTATATTCCCCCAACTGTTGACCAATAAAAAAATATCGGTATACTTCCAATTTGGTCCCATTGTCACCAAGTCAGGATCTGATGATGGGATCCCAGGGAAATTGAGGTCAACCCTCAAATTATAGGCACTTATTATGTTTTTCATATATTTTTGAAGTCGG
Source organism: Agriopis leucophaearia (assembly GCA_949125355.1). Classification (NCBI taxonomy): domain Eukaryota; kingdom Metazoa; phylum Arthropoda; class Insecta; order Lepidoptera; family Geometridae; genus Agriopis; species Agriopis leucophaearia. The sequence goes on along the minus strand of OX421276.1, from coordinate 8,641,449 downwards.
TTTTTAATACAGTTATATGATTATTTACGGGATATTTACCGTGGTAAGATTGTGGAAGAAGCTCCCAATATTTCGGTGCAATTACATGCACCATGTTCACGGGAAGACCATGTTCCATGTATATTTTATACCTAAGTTAATAAAAGAAACATGTTAATTACTAGTACCTATATTAGTTATTACTTACATTCACGCGTCTAGCCCAGACTTTTAAGAGGCATTGGTTGAGCCAAAGTCACCAAGAGGCCCTGTTGAGTAAAACGTACAATTATGGGACGTATGTGAATAGGAATGATGAAACTATTTTACAGAAGGTATAGTTTTTTTTTAACTGTGCTATTGTGATGAATTCTTGTTGAACTGGGTCTATGATATGAACTACGGCACCTGCCAATTATGCCTCATTTCATGATATTTTGGCGGGTGATGTCTTGCCACTCATTAAATGGGCCCCATAAAGGCACCGGAGGGGCAACATAGGGTGACTTAGGGTGTCGAATGGTGTGCTGCACTTTCACTAAACGCTACTGTCTTCCACCCTGAAACTAAGGTTCTTAGCTCTTGCGGTTTCCACCCTTAGTTAATATTGTTTTATTTTTTCTAGTACCTAGTTTCGATCTTATGTCAGGTCTACATTTTACATATGAAAACATTTTTATCACTTAGACATTCAGAAAATTCATAGGAGCATTTTAGTGCTAATAAAGTTTTAAGTTAGCTGCTGCCCGTGACTTCGTACGCGTAGATTTTCATATAAACTTTCAACCCCTTTTCCTTCTTTTCACAAAATAACATAGCCTGTACTTTAATCTGGTCATAGCTAAGCATATTCGTGAAAACCGCAATTAAATCCATCCAGTGGTTTAGGGGATGTGCGTGTACAAACGAACAGACAAAAATTCTAAAAACTGTCTTAACGTGGTCAGCTGCTTATTTTAAGACACCCTATGTGTTTTTTTTATTTCTCGCAATTACAGTTTTTTTTATGTCCACATTTTTATTATATGTATAGAGATAGAAGATATCTTACCGCATTATAACAAGTATATGACTATTCCTGGATTTTGTTTAATAAATTAAAAAAAAAATGAATAAGAAATAACTACAAAGACGTCCATAAGCATGTGGAACGATTACCACACTTCTTGTAACATCTCATTATCGCAAAATTATGGGCAGACAACAGCCCGAGCACCAAGATCTGCAAAAACATCACTCGGAAATTGGTAGTTAACCGAGAAACAACACTTTAACGTTTTACACAATATCCAAATCTGACTTTAATGATCATCCTTATACAACAAACGCCTAATACCATCCTGTAAAAACAATGTCAGAGAGACAGACCGTCGCCAGCAAAGCCTTACTATTTTCAAACCTTATAATGAACAAGCTAAGGTGGATTTTTCCGAATATTTAATGTCAGGTAAATATAAGGGACAAAGCCGGGTAGCCGTGTTATAATCGAGAGTGCCTCCGGTTTGATAGTTAATTAAAGAACTGAATAACGTCGGCAATGCAAGTCAGCTGCAATCTTCGACATTATGATGGAATAACTTAGAGCTAATAATACCACCAGTGAAGCAAAAAAAAAATAACAGCCTTCTGTTTGCAGTGAACTTACTAGTCATAATGAAATATAACGTCTTATAGTTTTTCTACTATTTGAAGTTCTAAATTGTTCGTAGCACTGTATTGTTAAAAATAAACAATGTAGCTGTCAGCTTCAATAGCATTGTAAATCAAGATAAGCTGATTCTTGTGCATAATCTATAGAAGACGATATTGATGTAAAAACTAGTGTAACGCATGCCATCAGGCGAGCGACTAGCTCGTCTTGAAAGTTTCATGAAATATAACTTAGAAACGTTGCTAAGTTAAACAATGTTTAAAATTTCTTCGTCGCGTTTTTGCGCGTGACAGCTAACGTCAAAGCGAATGAATTTCTAAAATTAATTCTTACTTCTTAAAACTAAGACAACGATAAAACCAATAACTTTCGAATATTTTTAAATAACAATGTTCCAGTACCAATGTGTTGTATGATTAACCTAGTATGAAACAACTTAAAGATCATAAATTCTGGATAATCAAATTAGAACAAGGGTGTTATAACTGCTCTGTGTTGTATATCAATTCTTTGCACTACTTCTATGGTGGTGCAGCCCTTTAGAAGATCGATTCTTTACATTTATACGAGTAAGTTACTACTCGGAAGATGCTCTACTTACTATAATATTGATAAGAAAATTTTGGAACTGTACTTTTGGGTATTTGACTGATTTTACGAAACCATCTAAAATTGTTTATTACATGAAAATAAAGCAATCTTGTGATATAATCTTCATAATTTTCTGTAGGTATTTGTGTTTCCAATGGCGGATAAATTCAAATTTATAAACTACCGCGTAAACGCTCCCTTTGACATTTATGGGGCCACGTGACATTAGTGACGTCACAGATAAGTAAACGAGTTCTCACCATACAATAAAATTGTTGCCTCTATTTACTTTTCAGTGACGTCATAAAGACATGGTGACCTACATAGAATGTTTGCAGTCAAATCACATGATCAATGAAAAACATTTTTATTTAGTATTTTTTGAAAATCGGGAATTTATTTCTTTAGTTATTAAATCATTTGAAAAATAATAATCTAGGATTACACCAGCATGAATTATATTTTTAATACAGTCAAATTATCCTTTTTTGTTAATCCTAATCTCCACATGCCTGCTTTGTGAACTACTTATAAGCTATAACAGTTATATAAAAAGACGTTTTCAATTGTACTGTATTTTTCGGGTGTATGTTACGCGTTATTTTCGCTGATTGTGAATAGATATTAATAATTGTTTATTTTATATAATGTGCTATAATATCCCAATGGTGGTCCCATTTAAATTTGTACAAAATGCTTCCAAGGGTGGGAAATTAGGGAATAAATTAGTTTTTATTCGTCCCGTGAAGTCGGTTTTTATATTATGGTAAAAATTACATCCATAGAGTAGGTAGGTACTCTAAACTATGTCGATAAGGGTCACTTAAAAACGCTGGCACTGAACGTAGCCGCTCAGTCTATACAAATTCAACATACCTACTTTGTGTAAAGTACTTAGGTACTAAAAAAATTATCAACATTTTCACTTTGAGGCAGTTACAACATGACTAGAATACTGGAGGGAGGATATCAAATAGCAATAGTCTTCCCACATATCCAGTGAGTCAATTTATCTACGATTGTATTTTTATCATTAGTGGTAATAGAGTTATGAATCTGTGCGAAAAAATAATTAAAACACCTACCCATTTGAACAACACTGAACTCATGAGTTAAAATACGGTGACAATTTGCATCCCCTAGTAGAGATTTTTAATTCTAAATGTGCACGCCCCTCAACCCTATTTTAACCGACTTCCAAAAAGGAGGAGGTTCTCAATTAGATTGTTTTATTTTATTTATTGTTTGTTACCTTAGAACTTCTGACTGGGTGAACCGATTTTGATGATTCTTTTTTTTATTTTAAAGATTGAGCTTACCGTGTGGCCCCATTTCAATCTGGTCCAGTTCGGCCATTTTTATGAAGTCGGTTTTTTTATATTAATAAATTTGTATGCGTAGTGTGGTGGCGTGCATATTTAGAATGAAAGATTTCGAACTGATTGATTACATTACACACAAAAAATATTATCTCAGTAATACAATACGTGGATAACCTGTATAATATTTAAATATAAATCAACCATCGGTCCACAAATAGGTAATATTTGAAGCTATAAAAATCCTTATCGGGTATTGTTATCGGTGCGCAACGGAGCGCATTTTGCACGGTCCTAATGAACGCCTTATGAAACAGGCAATTTATCACATACAGCCTTATCACAGTCCACTGATAAATTTTATACGAGAAGAAACAACAATGGCCATTATGCTTCTAACTACTTCACGTGTGCTAAATACTTATAAAAAATCAACGTAGATTAACTGGTACCTACTAAACTAATAAAGAAATGTCATGCTTTAAGAAATTATTCTATTGTGATGTGAAGTATTGTGGAGCAGAGAAAATTTTGTTACTAGCAGCATGTTTATTGAGATTTCTGTAACTATCACTTATAAATAAAGTACGTCGTTTCTGGTGGTCTACATGAAAGGATGATAATGATAACTAAATTCTATTTAGGAAGTTAATCTTGACCAAATTGCCAACGTGTTTAACGTGGCGACAATGAACATCACTAGCGTATCTACAATCCTACATGCTACATGCCTTGATCGCATCGCTATATAATTAAATTCAGTAAATCTCTGAAATAACAAATTCCAACTATATTGGACCTATGGAAGCAGGTGTCCAAAAATAGATTCAAAATAAATTAAATTTACTTGTTAAAGCGCTTTCAACAGTTTTGTTTGCCTGCTCAATTAAGATAAGTCTCACTGAAGAAGCTAAGCCACCGCTTCGTTATTCTGCACAGAAATATCTTTCGTGAGGAAGACGCCAAAGTTTTATACTTATCAAGCTTTTTGTTTGCATTGTAATAAAACGATTGCAAGTCATTCCTAGCTTATATTTTGTCTAGTTTCAGTTTCTATGACGATAAATTCTAAAAAAAGTCAAGACATTTCATAAAACGTTTCATCATAATCGCTATCTTAGTCCACTGCTGGGCATAAGCATGCCAATCAAACCGATCTTCGGCTTTTTGCTTTTGCTGGCATTGCTATCTGACTTCTTGTGCCTATTAATCCCAAGAATTTATTTCTCTAACTCAACCACCAATAAAAATACAAATTTTCTGTTATACATTTTAGATGTTATGTATAACTAGAGCTTTAGATAATTACTACGTAGAAACCTGTCTGTCTAAACTAAACACTTACTAAGTGAAACGTTACCCGTCGAAGAGTTGAACGAGTGGTAGTTACAAATGAGCACATTCCTAATACCCTATTTGTTTTTCAAATTCTTCTCTATCCCTTTAAACAAATGTTCAGTTTCACTTTAGGTAGCGAAGTACGTGACTCTTTATTTTGTAAATTTTTTCATAAAACTCTCATTACCAATTCGAATATGATGTTTCAAAAGGACCGAGTCGGCGGCGCCTTGTGTCTCATGTGTGACCATGAATAAATCAATGAAAACAAATACTATTCCGCTACTAGTGTTCCTAAAAGCTTTTTTCAATGATGTATGTATGTATCTTTTGTTTCAAGTCCAGTTTTGTTAAGAGCCTTAAGTATGTTAATTTATTCGTTTTGAAATAATAGGTGGAGCATATTTTTCTGCCAAGATCGAATGCGCCATACATATAGATAGGTTAGAGGCGTAATTTGGTAGACACCGAAACTAATTTATTTAACAAAGGATGGACCGACCGATAGAACACTTTTTGTGCGTATACAAACATATTATTAGCTCGTAGATGGACATGGATAGAAATACATACCAGTGCTGGTATGTTCAGAAGGTTATGTTTGCATGGTTGTCAGAGACAAAACGTGATTGTGTTCTGGAAGGCAACCAAAATATTTTCGAGATTTACTTCTATAGAAAAACGAATAAGTCAAGTTTTTATTTTTCTTTTGACGGACGTATTTTCAACTTATATATACTATTTTTGTATTTTATTGTCACGAAGTCACCAAAATATTTTAACATAACTATTACGTACTATATATATTTAACATACTCGTGCTGAAATTTAAAAGTTTTTTTAATTTACCCCGTACATATACATACTCGTACATGATGATGACATATGGTACTGAAACGTGGTCCTTAACTGTTGGCCTTTTAGAAAACTCAGAGTCACACAACGAGCAATGGAGAGAGCTATGCTCGGAGTTTCTTTGCGCGATAAAATCTGGAACGTAGATATTCGCCAAAGAACCAGAGTCACCGACATTGCTATTAAAATTTGCAAGTTGAAGTGGCAATGGGCGGGCCACATCGCTCGAAGAACTAATGACCGAGGGGGAAGAAAGGTTCTTGAGTGGAGACCATGAATTGGAAGACGCAGTGTAGGTAGGCATCCCACTATGGACCGACGACATTGTGAGAGTCGCGGGCATCCAGTGGATGCAGATGGCAGGATGTCGTTCAGTGTGGAGGTTAAAGGGGGAGGCCTATGTTCAGCAGTGGACGTCTTCTGGCTGATGATGATAATGACCCCGTACTTCAAACTATAGTATCTCTTCTCTTGAACCATAAAATACCGTTGTTCTACAAAACTTAAACTAAATTAATTCCTGACTAGTTCTGAGAAGCACAAACGCCGGAAATTAAAAATACTTGTAAAAGAGACAAAAACCACAGGTCTACCTAATCTAAGCCTTATTGCAAACTCCTTTTCGTTTTGTTCACGAATACACTAAATAAAGACTATATATGGATACGAATTAACCAGCACCAGCTATGCCTATTTAGATGAACCAGTAAAAAGGTCAGTAGGTATTAATCTAAACGAAAAAATTATCACTTCAGTGGTATTAACCTACTTAATAGATCTAAATTAAGGGCGTCACTATAGTACCTATCCCTTTTTCGATTTATTTTGTTTTGTTATCCTACAAGTTTCACGAAATGATGTTAATCCGTACGGAGCGCTTTAATTCCACTTTTATTGTGTGAACCGCTAGACTGTAGAATACACTGCTAATTCTGCTAAATTGAGTATTTCCTGATAGTTACAATCTGCATAAAGACACTCGTCTTTGAGTCGCGAATGAATCGGTTGCTTCTAAGCAAGTGTACTCCATCGTTGACTGCATAATCATTATTAATAACAGGCGAGATGCAAGGCAGTCAAACGCAAACCTAAAAAAAACTTAAAATGTCTATACATTTTTGGAATTTTTTTTCGCAATTTTTTGCGATGTTTTAATGATTTTCAGTCAACATGTTTTTTGTGTTAGTATATAGTAGAATAACAAAATAAAACAAAAAGTACACCTAACAAATTTCGGCCACCATATTTCAGTTTAGCATCTATTTTCTTTGCAGCAGCAGAAATTCAATAGTCTTTAATTTTGTACAACATACAGTTTGGGTAAATCCGTGAGAAACGCCAGGGGTCCAAATCTAAATGAGATTTAAAATTCTGAACGAAAAAGTGGAGGAAATGAGTGAAGAATGACGGCCGCGAGTCGCTCCAGTGACCATACTGGGCTTCCGGTGGACACTCACAGGAACACCTGCTTTGATCATTTAACGAGCTTTTACTTTACAAACACTACCTTAGTACTTTAGCAAAATACACATTAAGTTTTTTAGTGTTTTAGTGTCTTTAAATATCGAGACATAGAGTCTTATTTGATAAAAATTTAACAAACTTTCAAAACATCCGACAGTTAGATTTTCAGAGTACGACGTTGAACATGAAGAGGGAAATTTCACCAAAATAGGGCCCTCATTTTCTGAAACTATTTGCAATGCAATGTTGCCAATGGTTGAAGTTAGATTAGACAAGACAAGACTTTTCTATGAAAGGTTACAGTACCGCCTCGAATGAGACAATTTAACTTTTATTCAAAAGTCAAAGATAGTAAAGACTATGAATATTAGGTCAGTGTTCATAAATTTCCGAACGAAAAGTACACTAAAACTATACTTACTAAGGTAATCTATGTATTTGCTACGTTTGTTGTAAAATAGACATTGTTGCAATGACATATGATTTAAATTAGTTTGTCGGTATTACTTAAATAATTCCAGGTTAAGATAAGTAAACTCAGTACACTTTTTCTTGAATTTCGTACTACACCCAAATGAAATTTAATCAAATCATATCATTAATTTTTCAGAACATGGTGGGTACACATACATAAAAAATAGCATACAGGGTCGTACAAATTGAAATTTTGTATCTCAAGTCCTCCATCCATCATTTGTAAATCAATGTCTACAGGCATTGAAATATGTGCGAATAAACTCAACTGCTCAAGGTTGGTAAACAAATGAATGTCCTTTTAATTGTTGTTGTTGCGTTTCATTTATGGTTTGACATTCATTTGTTTTGAAAAAAAAAGTTCTTAGTAGCTGAACAAAACAAAAAAAACTTCGCCGACACGTGACGTCCGGCTGATGTGAATCTTGACGGCATAAGAGAGCGTCATATCGTTTGCCACCACAGAAAAGAGAAATAAATAGAACGGAAATGAAAAGGAAACTCTGTCGCCAGGTATTGTGACAGATACTTGATTGAACATTCTTATTTATGTCAACGCGTCGTACTCCGCGTCACAGTTGCTAACACAGTTGTTATGGGTTTATATGGGTGCAAGTGGCTACAACAAATTTCTTAAGAAAATGCGTCGACAGCCGTTCTAGTACAAACAAAAAAAACTTCTCTGTTTGTCACCACTTCACATGAGTCGGTGTTACTGCCAAGAAGGACCAATAGATTATGTAACAAATTTATTTCTGGTGTACACAATACTTTCTAATATAGTAACATGCCATTAGTTTTTGGGACATTAATAAACTCCTGTTAGATTATGCGCACAGAAAAAGATGTGAACCTGCTGTTGGTTGTAAGTTACTTTATTTTTAGCAAATAAATAAATATTTGATTTGATTTTGATTTGATTTGAGATGTTTCACATCAAAAGATCACGGGCCCTTATTCACGAATTTCTTCATGACAATTTTTGACAGCTTTGCCATATAAAATCCATTCAAATTTGTATTTTATCAAAGTTAAAATGTCGTTACGAAAAATTTTAACAAGGACCCAGGGTCCAACTTTCAAACTACCAGCCAATCAACGTCCAACTAACGGGAGGCCTGTAACTTATTAGACAGAAGAGTTAGACCACAACCCCAAAACTTTAGGGGTTGTGATCAAACTCTGGTTTAGGTCCTAAAACTTAATATCACAACTAAAACTGTGGTAATAGTATGGTTGTACGTTCAGTACTAAATAATACTAAGTATAACGATAATCACATTTTTAGATGTGTGAATTAATCAGCCCGCCTAATTATTTTGACCATAGAAAAACACGAAACCACAAAGCTCCGCCACAGGAGCAACGCCGTGATGACTAATGACGTACCGAAACGAGGAAGCAAATTGAACGACGCAGGATGCCAAGAAACCTTCCATAAAAACCCCCAACCTTCAGCCTCGAACACTTCATTTTTGTTTCCCGAACGTATCCCAAAAAGTAACCAGTAAAAAATTCGGCGCTAAAAAGAATAACACCGTGAGTCTATTACTCGTATAGCATGTCATCGACGGTTCATTAAAATACGATGACTTTACATAAACATCATAGTGGACTTCATTGATAGCCTCTGACGTAGGTTTGACCACAAAAACTGCACTTTGTTTTGCGACAAATTTGAACCCTGCTACGTGGTGATAGAGGTTGTTGTGTCGGTGCAAAGATTGCCTGGTTCGTTTTGGAATGAAAGATCGCTTACAATAGCGTTTGATTCCGTGGAGTCCATTGATAAGTCCGATGCTACCAGTGTTACAAGAAGCCGATCTCACGAGAGCAAGGAAGCGTCACTTCCGAATGCCAACCAACGTCAACGTTCGACAGCTTTAATAAGGAGGGGAATGTTAATTGAAAATCCTTCGAGAAATTCTGAAAAAGTGGCTGCTTTCTTGCATACTTATATTTACTTGTATTGCTACACAATAATCGTATTTTAGTATGAAAGCCTTGGATATTTGAAAGATTTTACTAAAAGGCAGTTATTTACAGACGCATTTCATTAAGGGTGTGTTAGTAACTCTGCCAGATCTGTTTTCTCCAAAAAGTGTAATATTAAGGTGCAATATTCTTTTTAAATTTAGAGTAAACTAGTTCCTCCTAGGTAAGCGTCCGCGTCTTTAATTAATATCAAGCGTAATGCGGATAAACCCCGGATCTTAGTAAATAAAAAAGGAACCAATTTTTTTATCTACTCTGTCTTTTCTCGTTACACTTGAATTAAAGTTTTCAGACGTTTTGAAAAAGGGTAGGTAGAGAAGGCTGGCGGAATATTCCCACGGTTCGTAATTTAGTTTAAAGCTAGTTGTTTTTCTATTTCAGCATAATGTGGTTACAATTTAGTTTTAGTCACCAAAAGGAGAGCTAGATTAACTTTTTAATTTCCAAAACCGTGAGAACAGATTTCGAATAAACTTTCAGGGTTTCCTGGGGCCAAAAAACAGTAGGTAACCGAAACTTTACAGTTACAAATTATTGTGCCGTGGAAATTACGGATTCAATGCAGAATCGAATGCTTTGATGGTACTTTTTGGGGCCGATTTTGTTTGGAATAAATTAATTATACCAATTTGAGTCGATTTTCCATCGTCAGTCGCAGCCGACACCGTTAAAATTACGATTTCGTACTTCAGTTGTTAGTTGTGATGCGGCGTAGAGCAAATATTTAAACTTTTCCGGTTTACTGGTTTATTTTTAACCACTGATTATCAAACACATATTTTTGTTTTATTTCGTGTTCAAATACAACAATTTGTGACTAATATGGAAAACCAATAAAAAAGGGGCTGACTCTAAATCACAGTTGGACAAGAGAGCTTTGAAACTTTTTTTTTTTAAAGTGAACAACCAAATCTTAAATTCCTAGTTATTTATCGACAACTCTATGCACGTAACTAATCAGCTATTCAAAAGATAATAACCAATGCTTATTAGCACGTAGCAAACAAATTGCAAAAGCTCTAAATACGCAACAAAAACTCCTGACAATGTTTGACATATCTATCAAAATCATCAAAGCCAACATTAACCATTGCGAATGTGAAGCTGAAACAATTCTTGAAAATATTTAAAAGCAAAAGGCAAGGCGGGCGAATACCAGAAATGCTTTGTCAGACAAGGACAAGTATATTTCTGTAACCGCGGTTCGCGAGAGTGGGTTGAGCTCGACCCCTCTATCGGCGCTAGCGCCTGTTTTGGTACTGGGCTAGGGTGACAACCAAATTTTCTTTTTTGCTAAAATATGCCAATTTAATGATACTTTGTTACATATTCTAAGATGAGATACTAAGTTTAAAGCTACCTTTAATTTATTTGATATATAGGATTGTGGTATTTTATGTTTGTAAAGGATTTCAAATCTAAATTCGATAAGTTTTTTTTACAATAAGTTCTAGTTATGAAAATTCAAAATAACACTTTTGGTCCATGGGGATAGACCCCATGTACCAAAAGTTTTTAAACAAATTTCGCCACATTTAGTCGACGCCGCTGGTGATATGAGATTTGGCTCATTCTTAGCGCAGAGAATTTCTTTGGCAAAACAACGCGGGAATGCAGCCAGCGTTCTTGGTACTTTACCAAACGGAATACATCTTGTTTCTGATTTATAGTTTAAGTGTTTTAGTTAAGGCTTTTTTTTGTTTGCTTCATTTGATATACATTTGTACTTATACAAATTGAAAATAAATAATATAATTTGAAACGTCTGATCCATGGCTCCTCTATCGATTCTCACACTTGCACAGTGGGAGTGTACCATGCACTCACTCACACAGACGTGCGCTGGCCCTCAACACAGCCTCCTCGGCGTCTCACGCACACCAGCATGCTTTACCCTGTCTGTACGAACACAACGGCACTCTCAGTTCACAACACAACCTCCTCTACTGCACTCACGCGCAGTAAAAAAAGATAACGCGATCTATCGATCTTTTTTCAAATCCAAAAAACGTCTGCGCCCGCAAGTATAGTCGCATAGACTTGATGTCTTCTATCGAACGCGTCGCCAGAACCTGAACATTTAATTCCTTTAACAATTATTTATGACACCGTTATTAATTTAACATGTCATTTTAATTATGTTAATACAAATGGGTGATAATCAATTTGTGTTTCGATCTCGTTCGGATAATTTAATGTAAATAGATATTAATCATTGGTCGTGGTGTTTTTACGGTGTTTGTCGGTTGTAAAGCTCGGAATGTTTTTTGTTGAATAGTTGTGATTACTATGGTTCGAATGGACTTATAACGTTTTGTGAATCGTCTTTGATGGGGACTGTGTAATCCAATATACCATTATGGAAAGACACCAGAATGGTATGGATGTGTGGGTAGGTAAGGGTATACCTTATACGTTTTTAATTCTTATCTATCTTTTCCTGTTTTCATTTGAAATGTCTTTTTCCAATTCAAGTCTAGTAAGAACTTAAACATTGGTTGGCCTTCTAGTTGGTTTATATTCATCATATAAAAGAGTTTTTAGATCATATTTTAAGCATCAAGCTCATCTATCAATCATATATACCTTTAAAGTGTCATTTTCATCAGTAAGTTTAAGTTGAATGGTTTATTTTTTACCGACTTCAAAAAAGAGGAACAGTTCTATGTTCCACTGTTTTTTTTTAATGTATGTTTACCGATTTCTCCGCCAACTGGTTGACCGATTTAAAAATAAATATCGGTAGTGTATACTTCCAATTTGGTTCCATTGTCACCAAGTCAGGGTCTGATGATGGGATCCCAGGGAAATCAAGGACAACCCTAAAATTTTATCGGCACTTTTTACCTTTTTCATATATTTTTGAGGTCGGTTTTTAATGTGATCCACTTTTTCATGAGTTTTTTCAACTTACATTATATGTAGTGTTTTATCTGATGCTTACTCGTATGTCTTGATGATTCTTTTGCCAGGCTCACTTGTTCAATGCCTGTGTACTTATTTTTTATGATGAATTGGGCTATCGTTTGACCACAACTCGCCTAATGGAAAGTAACCATGCGGTCTAAGATGGGGCACGCTTGCCCATGAGGTGCCTATTCACTCTGATCTTGAAAAGACCCAGGTTGTACTTTATAGGGAACATGGAGACAGGAAGCGCATACCATTCCTTTGCAGTTCGTTACATCATTCATTTTCATTACTTTTCTTAATAGTATGCCTGAAAATACGTAATTACAATAACTTATTACATTGATATTATTTGAGTATGAAATTACAATGATAATTTGTCCAATATAACAATATTTTATTTTAGATCTCTCTGATGGCCAAAACGGAACTCTTCATCTCGGTAATTATAATATTGATGTTTTAGGCACATTTTCTTCTCGTTTTTTCTTTTCTTTTTAGATGCCAACTCAGTTTTTTAACCCTAGAATACTAATGTAAAATTATTACTGCTTAATACTAATGATCGCCTGGGAGGCTACTTTTTAAAGAACACGTTATATTTTAATATCCCCTTTATTAAAATTTGAAAAAATCAAAACCAAATTAACTGGAATCTTCTACCCTTTAAAATAGAAACAAAAAATAACTGAACATATTATTAATTCAGAGTCCGAATAAGGCTTACTTAAGGCTTGCTTATATCGTACTAGCTTGACTAAATTTGGTAACGAAGAGATTTGGAAAAAAAATATATAAAAATACGCAAATTTCACATCTGTGCTCTCATAGAAACTAAAATATAATATATAAACTTACAAAACATAACTAAAAACAGTTAAAATCTATAATATTTTTTGCTTCAGGATAAATACAAATCAGTATTTTTTTGTTACGGCGTAGCCGTTTGGAGACCATTAATCCAGACAAAAGATTTTTTTTAAACATTTTGTGCAGTAATATACTCTCCTACGTCTTTTTTTGGCAGGGCAGTAGCTGCACATAAATATTTTGTTTCCATTTACTATGCCTTCTTCCCTATATGCCTTCTTCGCTAGCATTTACTGCAAAAAATTCCGTATTTCCATTGAAAACCTCTTGTATAGCGTCCTATACTCATTTTTGAATTTTTGGTCTCTCATTCGCGTAGAGAGACATCTACGCAATAAAAATATATTTAAATTATATATCTCTTAAGTAAAAACCATAGAAAAAAGGTAAACATATAAAATTGGGTAAAAAAGGTAAACATAAAAAAAAACAGTAAAAAACTTACCTTCCACTCCCAGGCGACCTATTTGTATATAACTCGATAATGATAAACGCCTGTGAGCCTCACCCGACCTGATCTCCCCCCCGCTTTCGAAGACGAGGAAAAGGCCGAATGTCTGGCCGAAAGTCTCGAGCAGCAATGCTGCCCCTCTTTAGCTCAGGTCGACCCTGCCCACCGCGAAGCGGTGGACAGCGAAGTCGAACACAAATCCTCCACCCCGCCCGTTGATACCCTCGAGCCAGTCACGGCTTCTGAGGTCGAGTCGATCATCAAGGGCCTCCAAGTCAGGAAAGCCCCTGGTGCCGATGGCATCTCAAACAAAGTGCTCAAGCACTTCTCAGTCTCGCTTGTGTATCTTCTAGTCAGCATCTTCAATGCGGCCATCAACAATTCTATCTTTCCCGATGCCTGGAAGTCTGCCGACGTAATCGGCATTCACAAACCAGGTAAAAAGGCCTCTGAGCCCTCCAGCTACCGTCCCATTAGTCTCCTCAGTACTCTGGGGAAGATTTATGAGCGCATCCTTCTGAAGCGCATCTGGTCCCACATCAGGGACAACAACCTCCTCCCCGACGAGCAGTTTGGCTTTAGAGCCAAACACTCCTGCGTCCAACAAGTGCACCGCATCACGGAGTACATCCTTGAAGGTTTCAATAAGAAACCATCCCACGGCTTCACCCTCAAGCCCATCTATCAGGGCACAGTTGCGGTCTTCCTCGACGTCGCAAAAGCGTTCGACAAAGTCTGGCATAACGGGTTGATATACAAGCTATATCAATTCGGAATGCCAGACCGTCTTGTACTCATCATACAAGACTACCTCACGGCTCGAAGCTTTCGCTATCGCGTCGAGGGAGTTCGCTCCTCACCTCACTCCATTGGTGGCGGTGTCCCTCAAGGCTCCGTCATGGCACCTGTTCTCTTCACGATTTTCACAAGCGACATTCCCCGATCTCCCAACGTGAACATAGCTCTCTTCGCTGACGACACCGCCCTCTACACCAGAGGGTGGAACAAGATCATCCAGCGGGCCCACCTTCAACGAGCCCTCACTCACCTAGGTGACTGGTTCAAGAAGTGGGCCATCACGGTCAATCCTGACAAAAGTGCAGCAATGTACTTCCACCCATCCAAAAATCCCCCCGCTAAACCCATCACGCTTCACGGGAAGCCCATCCCTTGGACACACTCCACCAAATATCTCGGCGTGACCCTCGATCGTCGCCTCACTTTCTCAAAACATATCCAGATAGTCCGCAACCGAGCGGCTTTCTTCCTAGGCCGTCTCAGCCCCATCCTTGGCGAGCGTAGTAAATTGTCACTTAGGAATAAGCTGACAATATACAAAACTTGCATTCGTCCCGTCATGACTTATGCCTCCGTGGCGTTCGCCCACGCATCCCGCATTGACCTGGACAAGCTTCAGGTCATCCAAAACCGTTTCATACGCAGAGCGGTCGGCGCTAGCTGGTACATGCGAAACGCCGATTTGCACTGCGATCTCGAACTCCCGTCCATTCTTCAATATATGAAGCACACTTCCCGCCGCTACTTTGACGCGGCGCCCCACCATCCCAACCCTCTCGTAGTCCAGGCCTCGAACTACTCGACAGACACGACAAACACTCCACCCCTCCGTAGACGCCCCAGAAATATCTTAGGCGACCCGGACGACCCCATCGCCGTCGTCACCTCGGCGGCGTTGGGCTCGTCCGATCCGACTGCTCCTGGCAACAGGAAATATTCAGTTTTTGGTATAGGCGTCGGTTACCACAGGCACACACACACACAACGATCCCGCCGGCGGGATCGGAGACCCCCAGGATCTGTTAGAAGATCGGTTAGATTCTCTCCAAATAATCATTCAGTTCAACAACCTACTAGGGCCCCAGGGCACACCCCTTCTGGGGTGCCAGGGCAAGTCTAATCCCCCATTCCCGGCGACGGTCCAAGCCGAGGCTCGTACCTCCGAGGTGCCCTTGCGCTTGTCGCCCAAAATCTAAATCATGTTGGCCCAACGCCCTCTGCGTTCACCAACTAGTCCGGTCAAGCTGTAGAGGCCGCAAGGCAAACAGCAATAAGTCAAATTAGAAAAAAAAAAAAAAAAAAAAAACGCCTGTGAGACGTACACCTCCCCCCCGACCCGTCATAGGCCAGACTGAGTTGGCATGAAAGCACAACTCTATACGTTCCCGAAATTTGAATTATCGGGAAAAAACTGCTTGCGCGCGGCTTCACAGGCGATGATTAGTATTCTAGGGTTAATTAAAATTATATTCAGTATAATAAGTATGTTATTACTAATTTCGACAAAGGGCAGTTGTATACCTACAACTAGTCAAAATGTAGATTTTTTAGGCATTTCTGTTAAATACCATATTGTAGGTAATTGTTTTTTATTATAAAATAGGCTTGCCCTTGGCCGCCAACTCACCTGATGTTAAGTGATGATGCGGCCTACGATGGACCACGCTAGCCTAGAAGAAACCGATTCACTGTTGACTTGAAGACACCCAGATTGTAACTATCGGGTAACACCAGAATTCAGATTTGTTACGGCTTAGAGTATTTAGCTTTTGTCAATATTCAAAATCATAAGTAATCATCTCCAAATGTGTTTATTGATATCTACATGAATATTTTGAGCAGCATAAGTTTGTATCTTAGTAGCTTGGCTTCTAAGTACTATTTTTATTCTGATTTCAAAAAGTTTTTCACAGATAGAATGCGTCTGTTTCAGTCAATAGCATAGACTAAGTTTTGTTGACAATGCAGGCGATTTGCGGGCAAAAGCTATTTCATTATAATGTAACTTGATGTTTGAGTCAAGTGTACATTATACATATATTTTTACAATTAAATCAATTTCACCTTTGTCTGTCTTACCATTTAATATCGCCTAAGTCTTAACCAAGAGCGTCACTTAGCCTCTAGCCTAAACTTTTTAGTAGTCTAACCCTCTCCCTCTTCCGTAGGGCAGGGCCGCGTGAACCAGCTCGGTGGTCTGTTCATCAACGGAAGGCCCCTACCGAACCACATACGGCTGAAGATCGTGGAGATGGCCGCAGCCGGAGTCAGGCCTTGTGTCATCTCGCGCCAGCTCCGGGTCTCGCATGGATGTGTCTCCAAGATCCTGAACAGATATCAGGTGAGGATGGCAACTGATAAGAAAACAAACGAGTGATGCACGTGCTACTCCTCTCCTCGCAAGCAGTAAACAAATAACATTATTGCTTTTTTAAGTGAAAACTTCTTTAGGCGCGATGAGCACTTTTTGGGTAAACAAAAATCATGGAACTCGCGTCATCGTCACGCTGTACCGTGTAGTTTAAAACATCGCCATCTCTGGTAGAATAGGTGAATTACTGCTTAAGTTTTCAGTTCTGACATGCAGTCCTATGACTGATGTATTTTTTTTTATTGTGACTATATAAATGTTTAATAATGTTGTTATTTGTTTGCGCGTTGGAGATTAGTTGTATTCTTAAACAAGCCTAGGTATAAGTATTTTTAGCACTAAGGCGGAATCAAAAAATAGCACAAGAACCGGTCTATCTGCCATTACACTTCCCGGAATGAGAGTAAATACAAAACCACTTCTCATCCATCAAAATTATGAAACTTTAATCGTCAAATCTTATTCAAATGCATTTCTCATTTTCGTTTTATGATTAAAAAAAAGGTAATTTAACCTAGGTACCTAATAGTCTAAGAGCTAGCAACGTTTTCGAGAGAGAATTTCAGGTAGGCTAGTTTTTAGATATGCTATCTCTCTCACTCCCCCGGACGTCATACGGGCTATCTGGCTGGTGGTAGTGGTTGCGTTCATCAGTGCGCATCCTAAATGTCCAGGTAAAATATCGATTTTTCAAATCATTTTAAGAAGTTTTTTTTTTTTTTTATTATTTTTATTGAATTTTTCGCAACATGAATCTATTATTGCCAGACATTTTTATCGTTATTTAAATTGTGCCAGACGCTAATTTTGAATTGAAAAAAAATTTTTTTTTCAAAATATTTCAGTATGGCTGAAATTTTTATATGATGTTATTTAAGTATCTAAAAACCTAAAATTAATTTGCCAAACAATAATTCGATTGTTAAACCTTCAGCCAGACCGATCTAAAAGTGAAAAGTGATGTGGTACCATTTTGCTTGGTCTAGGAATAGTTGTCGAATTACAGAGAAAGAATTAAAAACTATTGAATTAATTGTGGATTAACATAGCATTAAAATAATTATTTATTTTTGTGCAAAATTAAGGTAATAATCAATCTCAAGGATGAAAGTAAACAAAAATTATATTGAATTATCTTGATAATTATCATCATCATCATCTTCATCACTGCTGTCATTTTCATTGTCATCGTCGTCTTTTGGATTATCAACGTCTTGTAAGCTATTATCTGTAAAAGAATGAAAATTTTTATAATCTTTCGGCAAAGAAATTTATTAGTATTTTATTTTCAATTTTTACCTTTAATGATAATGTCGGCAACTAATGATGGTAACTGCTCTCCAACAAACCAGATAAAATCATATTTATCGTCATTTATGGTCCAGCCAGAAGCTTGAGGTGATAGAGATGTTGGGTGTTGTAAATGAGCATTTCTCCAAAACTTTGTTACGTAACGAATTCGTAGTAAATGCTGATACAATTCAGCTTTGCATGGTGGTAGGCTTGATGGATCAAAATTACGATTTTTTTTTTCAAAATTATCATCTGATTTTTTAGACCGATAAGTGTTTGAAAACAGATGAAACCGAACTTCATTGACGTTCCAAGAATCACGAGCTCCGTAAATGTGACAAATAAACTTTTCTAAGATCTTAAATGTCTCATCCAGCAATTCTTCATCATCTGTTATAATATTTTGACAGGCTAATTGATACTCTTCTGATTGCTCTAACAGTTTAAAAGGTCGAAGTTTACCTTTCCGGAAAAAAGCTGGTGTGTAGTCGCATCCTGTTCTCAATAGGTGTTAATCGTTCTAACATTTGCAATCGGGCAGAAATTGGAACAAGTTCAGGAACAATGGCTTCCAAGGTTCGTCTTCTTTTTGCTGGTGGTGGTAGCATGTCGGACTGATCACTTCTACAATCGATATCATTTTCATTAGGAGCATCATTATCAATATTTTGACATTTACGGAGCTCGTGATTCTTGGAACGTCAATGAAGTTCGGTTTCATCTGTTTTCAAACACTTATCGGTCTAAAAAATCAGATGATAATTTTGAAAAAAAAAAAACGTAATTTTGATCCATCAAGCCTACCACCATGCAAAGCTGAATTGTATCAGCATTTACTACGAATTCGTTACGTAACAAAGTTTTGGAGAAATGCTCATTTACAACACCCAACATCTCTATCACCTCAAGCTTCTGGCTGGACCATAAATGACGATAAATATGATTTTATCTGGTTTGTTGGAGAGCAGTTACCATCATTAGTTGCCGACATTATCATTAAATTAAATTTCTTTACCGAAAGATTATAAAATTTTTATTCTTTTACAGATAATAGCTTACAAGACGTTGATAATCCAAAAGACGACGATGACAATGAAAATGACAGCAGTGATGAAGATGATGATGATGATAATTATCAAGATAATTCAATATAATTTTTGTTTACTTTCATCCTTGAGATTGATTATTACCTTAATTTTGCACAAAAATAAATAATTATTTTAATGCTATGTTAATCCACAATTAATTCAATAGTTTTTAATTCTTTCTCTGTAATTCGACAACTATTCCTAGACCAAGCAAAATGGTACCACATCACTTTTCACTTTTAGATCGGTCTGGCTGAAGGTTTAACAATCGAATTATTGTTTGGCAAATTAATTTTAGGTTTTTAGATACTTAAATAACATCATATAAAAATTTCAGCCATACTGAAATATTTTGAAAAAAAAAATTTTTTTCAATTCAAAATTAGCGTCTGGCACAATTTAAACAACGATAAAAATGTCTGGCAATAATAGATTCATGTTGCGAAAAATTCAATAAAAATAAAAAAATAAATAAAAAACTTCTTAAAATGATTTGAAAAATCGATATTTTACCTGGACATTTAGGATGCGCACTGATGAACGCAACCACTACCACCAGCCAGATAGCCCGTATGACGTCCGGGGGAGTGAGAGAGATAGCATATCTAAAAACTAGCCTACCTGAAATGCTTGTTTTCCCGACGTTGCTAGCTCTCGTACTATAAATGTGGTGTAAAGACGGAAGAGTAGGATCCTCTGGCACAGAAACAGAACTCCTGCGTACTTTGTATAGTTTTGATATGCTATTAAACAAAATAAATTTATTATTTTGAATCAAATAGTATAATTAGCGATAAGTCCCGATAAATATTACATTAACGTAGATCTATTATTTAGGTATTTAGAGAAAAAAAAGTTACTTATACTTACTTAGGTATACATGATGTAAGTAATACGAAATATGGTATTCGAACTTTGTTGTCATAAACTAATCAATAAAGATTCTATGTGCTGTCAACCAGACACTACTTTTGACTCAACTTTTTCCAAAAACAACCAGTTTTATTTTCAACAATATTCGGTGGGTATATTCGATAATAACATCAACCCTCTTGTCAATAGGCCCTCAGTGTCCTCGACATTAAGGCCGCTGTTGACCTGAAAATGAAATGATGAGGGGGCAGATAGCAAATAAAATTACACAAGGGAATTGCCATAATGGGACTTCACTGATACACTCCAGTTAATAATATCTACACTTGAAATTTTAGGGAAGTAATAAATCGTTATGGAACCATTAATATAGCGAGCATTGAAAAATAATAGATTTTTTTTGGGTAGAATATACCTAAGTGTGTAGAAAGCGTCGGAAATTAATTAATTAATAAGGAAGGTGTGAAAATTATACAGGGTTCTCAGTCAGACGATGGTCATACTTTGTATGGTATATGTGGTCTTTAGTGTATTCAGAACAGTCATAGTTTGAACCCAAATTATGCAATAAACTTCAGAGAAGCCTTTTGAACAAAGTTATTGATATTTTGAAATCATGAGGCGCCTGAACAAAATTATCTATATATTGGAGCAACTACTAAGCAAAAGTCAAAAACATTTTTGTTGGACCATCTCGAGTGCTTTCTGTACAAAATAAAAAGAAGAAAAGCATCACAAATGTTGGAGAAATAAGCGTGTACACGAAAAAATTCGGATCGAATTTAGAACCTTCCCCTGAAATCGTTTCAAAATAGGATCTTAATATTTAATAGAGACAGTCCGCTAACAGATCTCTGGAAGATTAATCTGCTGATCGAAGCGGTCAGTTTTGAGAGGTCAGTGTCCCAACTCATGTTGAGTTTCTTAGGCTGTCTTGGCATGCGAGCATGTGTCCTTGTTTTACAATATCACGCACAAAACTTTAATGTGATTAAGTTTAAAACTTATCAGCACCAGGTGTATCTCTAGACGACGGACATATATGAGGATATTATTTTATTATTATGATTAACAATTTGGACCAACCAAAAAAAAACAGCTGTTCCATACATTTCGTTGACTGTTAATGAAATTGTAAATGATGAAATAAGGGTGAAATACACGTAAATGAAATACAAGGCTACGCATAACGCATACACCCTATACTAAGCTGAAAGGAGGTCATTGTACTCATCATTATGAACAACTTTTACTATGGGACCAACCCAGAAATCGCGAAACAAAAACTGCTATTCTATACAAACAGTCACTGACACTCGACAAAATGTATGTACTGGTGTTTTTTCGTGGTTCCAGTGTTGGTCCTTAAGTAAAAGTTGTTTATAATGATGAGTACAATGGCCTCCTTTCGGTTTAGTACAGGGTATATGCGTAACCCTGTATATATTTCAAACACGTTTTTTGACCGACTTCCAAAAAGGAGGAGGTTCTCAATTCAACAGTATATTTTTTTCGTACCAAATAAGCATAAATCATACCTAATTATCTTCGAATATGTTCAACGTCTATCGGAACAACCTGCATGTACCTATAAGATATCAAATTTATCATTTATCTAAAATGTTTCAGCACTTGAAGGTGCTTGAAGCTATGCTTACCTACTTTAAAGGCATACTTGTTCAAACTGTTTTATACCGAACTATTTTAGCAAAAATAATATTTATGGTAGCGTAGGTTTGATAGTTTCAAAAATATTTTTATCCTAAATAGCCGATAAAAGCTCTTGACTCTTACATAATATATGTGTAGGTAAATTTTTGATTTAAGTTAATACGAGTATTTAATATTTTTCAATTGAGATATTCTCTTGTTCGCCATCAAAAACGAAACAAAAAACTGAACCATGTATCGACAATGCATAATCATATTTCAAGCGTACGGCTGTTTATACATATATCGTATTATTTGTACTATTTTCATATCATCAATAAGATTTATACGACATAAATATCCATGTATGGATTCGCCCACTCGTGGTATCAATTGGCGGACAACGAACAGTTGGACAATTGCCATTGATAGGTGGCCAGCAGAGCCTGAAGGTCCGCTTCCACCAACTCTCAGTTCACAATAACCGATTGTTTTATTCAGGAAATGGTTCTCCACGGTACACAGGGCTGGCTGTGAAACCTCTAGCCTAGTTTTGTGAACGGGTGCGTATTCAAGAGAGGGCTGGATGAGCATGAAATGGTGGTGAAAGTCATTTTGATACAGCTATCTCTAACGAGATTTAGTTCAGGACTAAGGTAGATGGAATAGTAATAAATAGAGCTACCCAGCAGCAGTGAGAAAGGAGGCTGTGGGTGATGATGATTAAACACCCCCAAAAAATCTGGAACATAAATACAGAAGTTAAGAAAAGTTTATTTTGTGACAACGATATTTAAATCAAAACAAAATAATTCACAATGTATATTTTTTCCGTGTTTTATATTTTTTATTATCTGCTTCCTCTAACTCTTATTATTGTATAATAACAATTTTTTAACTAAAAAAAACACAGCAGTCATAAGACAGCACGTCAGAAGCGAAAACTTAAGTAGTAGTTCACCTGTTCTGCAAGAGATGGCGCTGTTTTAAAATACACGGTACAGCGTGGCGATGACGCGAGTTCCATGATTTTTGTTTACCCAAATAGTGCTCAACGTACCCAAATAGTGCTCAACGTGCCCAAAGAAGTTTTCACTTCAAAAAACAGTTTTCCACGATTGACGTAGATCAGACTGTAATCCCTAATTGCTTAGTTTTATGAAAAGGGTGAGCGAATACAGCGGAGGAGTGAGTGTGAATTGTCATGCTAAAATCGTAGTTGAACCCCAATTTTGATGTAGTATTATAATCATCTTACCTTAGGCATACGCTCGCACCATAATCTGTTTTTTCAAAATGTTATGCTAAGTGGCCTTAGTACGAGCACTTGCGAATAAGTTATCGTTACATAAACGATAGTAAAATTTATGAAAAATTGAACAGCGCCTCTATCGGACGTGAAAGGAAACTGAATTTTTCATACGTTTGCTATCGTTAACGTAACGATAACTTTTTCGCAAGTTCTCGTACTAGGGCCTAATGTTCGCTGACAAGAAGGGTCGTCCGTGAAAACCAGGCCGATTTTTTTTTACAACAGGTCTGCTTACCGAATGTTTATGCATACCTACTATGTATATAATATATATGTATGTTTTAAATGTTTCGATATGGTATGTTTTGTATTTGTCGGGACATAACACGCATTATTTTATTTAGGTAAAAATAGGTGCCTTTTCCTCTACGTTTCAACCATGTTACATTGGCCGTGGTCAGGAGCTAACTGAACATTTAGATCATGTACTCAAATTGCGATAATTTAAACCTTATCTCAAAAAACAGCTCGCCATACATCTCAAGTTGAGGCAAACGTGCTTATAAGTAACTAGCCGTCCGCCCAGGCTTCGCACGAGTGTAAGCTCGGCCTTCGGCCTCGCTACAAAATATAATATAGCCTATGTCACCCGGGGATAGTGTAGCTTCCCAACAGTGAAAGAATTTTTCAAATCGGTTCAGTAGTTTCGGAGCCTATTCATTACAAACATACAAAAATAGGTACAAATCTTTCCTCTTTATAATATTAGTGTAGATAAATTTTTGTAATCACTTTAAAAAAAAATGACCTATTTACGTATAGAACTGAATCCGTCCTCTTCATAAAGTTATATCCTGTATGCAGCCTTATTGCAAACTACAAGTATAATGCCTAACCGCTGGGTGCGATAGAGAGTACACGGTTTTAAACGCTACCATTAAACAAGGCGAAAATTACGCTCGGTCATTATTGATACTAATATAATAGATAGGTAAAAGTTTTTTTTTACTTTTTCGATGGGTTTCAACACAGAAAAAAATTGTTTAAATTAGAACTGCTGTCAAGGCATTTTTGTAAGAAATTTGTTGTAGATTGTTGCACCCATATAAACGAAATTAGTCATTCGAAATCAGTTAGCAACTGTGACGCGGAGTTCGACGCGTTGGTCTAAATAAGATTGTTCAATCAAGTTTCTGTCATAATTCTTGGCGACAGATTTTTCAGTTCATTTCCGTGCTATTTACTTCTCTTTTCTGTGGGTTTCAACGTCTTCCCGTCAAGATTTCCTGTCTATCCATCTGTATGTCACGGTCCGTTACTGCAAAGAATAAGAAATGAATGTTGAAATTTGGTACACTATTAAAAAAAACAATCAAGTTTTTTTTTTTTTATATAAAAAAGTTATAACTAACAATATCCTACCAAAACAGTGTAAAACATACACTTGACTTTTTTAAGGTTTCTGTCTTCTTAATATTTTATAACTTTGATATGTACTTATACATTTTAAACTCCAAGTTTAAGACTAGTCTAAAAATATAAAGATATATAATATATATACAGATATATATATATATATATATATATATATATATATATATATATATAGATTCCCTTGGAAAAGTTGTTAATATAACTTCTTGGTTGGTCTTCTAAGTAGGTACAAATAAGATCGCTATTGATTTAGAACGGAATCAGGCAATTTCCTTTCCATTTTGTTACTGTTTGATCAGTTGGAGGACGGAATTATACAGTAAAATCGTTTTCAAATATTTTTATATTTATTACTTACCCATATAGATTTTTTCGTAAATGAAGTACCGAAGTTTTAAAAGTAAGACTTAGTAATAGTATGCAGTGACATGAAACTAATTAGGTAGAAGAAGTTTAAAAATTAAACATCAACAGATCAAAATTGTAGAAAATCTGTAGGTAAATTAAAGTAATGGTCAATTTATTAAATTATTATTGAAAACTAACATAACAACACATAACACACATTAAACATATTATTATAATAATTATCTTATTATTATTATGTCATTTAACATATTTTACTAGCATCACAATAAAATAATTTAGATAATAGTTTTTTTTTTTTATAAAGTAACTAAATAAATGCCTAACTAGTTTTAAGAGCCCCAGACATTTTGTGCAAAAAAGCAACGAAAGCTGTATCTTTTGCGTTCTAATTCTAACAAATAGAAAGATCCATAAAAATTCAATTGCTGTAATAAATAGATATGTATTTTTTATTGACAAATAACGGCTTTAACTTTTTTTTTCAACATGTTTTACTCACATCATCAGCCAATTAACGTCCACTGTTAGACAAGGCCTCCCTCATAGAGAGGGGTGTTGCCATAATCCCCACGCTTGGCAGGCGGCTTGGGGATCGCAGTACGTTCACCGTGTACTATTAGGACGCTGCTGCCCATCCTCCGGTGGTTCTGGTCGCAGTTTTAGAACATACCCGGGTCGGGTATGTTTTACTCAATATGCGGAAACTGCTAAATCAATATGCTCAGCTAAATGGTGTTTAAATATTCAATGTTTCAGTAATATAGTTATTTATATTCGTATATTTCCTAAATAAAATAAAATAATAATAAAATGTCAACTTATTACCTTAAATTTACAAAAGTAGTTTTTCGTATAACTCGAGCGTAGATTGAGAGATCGCGTTAAATGACTGTCAAAATGACAATTACGGCTTTATTTTATCGTTATATGTCCGTAAATCCAGATACCTAAAATTTAACGAAGTATTCTTTTAAACAAGTCTTAAATGCGTACCACTTGGTTGGGTGATATCTAATTTTTGGCTGATAAAGTTCTGTGCCGTTTGATATTTAAGGGTGTACCTCTTTTCTAATGCGACTTTTCTTTTGTATAGGAGACAGGATCGATCAGGCCCGGGGTGATAGGCGGTTCGAAGCCAAGAGTCGCCACTCCTGAGGTGGAAACGAGAATAGAAGAACTCAAACGGCAGAACCCTGGGATATTTTCTTGGGAGATCCGCGAAAAGTTAATTAAGGTAACCTTTACCTTTTAATTTCCTAACTATACAAAATATGATTTTATGATAATCAAATGAAAAGTTTGCATAGTAACAAAAAAAATAGATAAACTGAAATAAAAAATGAGGATTTTTCTAGATATTATGGAAAACACCATCGTTTCGTCTGGCTTAATAAACTAGAAATACTGACATCCGTTGGGGTAGACGGATTCTAAAGTGGGGGCCGCATATCAGCAAACGTAGAGTAGGATCCCCTGCAGCCAGATGGAGTGACGACCTGTGAAAGGCGGCTGGTGGCAAGTGGCTGCATAAAGATGAAGATGTGGTTCTTTAGCAGTGAACGATCATCAAATAGGCTAATGATTATGAATAGCAAATTGCCTGCAAACAGTAAATGAAGATGTTTTAATGCGTGGAAGGCAAGGCTCAGCTTACCTGATCTTAAGTGCCGTTATGTTCAAAGCTGGTGAACACCCCTAGTTTAAAATGGGTGGATTGATAAATCCAATTAATATATCTCTGAGTTGACTGATTTTATCATTTCTAATCTGCCATGGGAATAACTCTAATATAGAATAGCGCATGGGAAAAGACTGGTTCATAATATAAGCGCTTCGCAATTTCTAAATATAAACCAAACTAAACGGCTAATATTTAATTACAAAACGTTTACCTACTATGACACCCACAGAAATATTTTTACCAAATAAACCTTTTATATTCGGAATATCTTACCATTTCGTACGCAAAATGTCACTTGAGGAATGTGAAGTAAAGGGCCTAACCCTTGTCCCGCGTGGTGCGGAATACGTAAACAGATACAAGATTTGTTTATTCTACCCTCATTTTATAACATCGTTTTTTTAAATGTACAAATTAACTATTTTATATTTAAAAGGATGCTTAAAATAGCAAAACATATTGTTTTAATTAAAACTTTACTAATAATTACATACATACCGGTAGACACTAGCATATTTACCGGTACCCATAGGTATTATGTAACATTAATTTAATAACCCAATATAAATCCGTAGAATCAGTACTAATAACCCTACCTAAAAACTTTAATTAAGTTAAACAACGCTTAATAGTGTTCTGTCAACTTGTTACGCGCGATATCAAGACAACAATTTAAGGATGTTTGGAAGTAAGGCCGTAGTATAAACCATAGGAACATACCCCTGCCTTATTTGAAGTCGGCTAAAAACTTTAAATATAGCACCATAACAGTATTGATATAACCAAGGCGATTCTGTTCAGTAATTTCTAAAAAAAACGTTTCTAATATAGACGACCGGATTGGCTCAGTGGTAGTATATCTGCCTCATAAGTTGAAGGTTCCGGGTTCGATTCCCGACGTTTGATTAATTTTAATATCTACTCTGGGTGGGTGTTAGTTGTCCGTGTCTTTGTGTATGGTGTGTGTCCCATGGTAACCACGACACAGGGGATTCTAGTGACGAGATATGAGTAAAAAATATAAAATCTAAACCTATGATGTAACAAGGAGAATAAAATTATGTGATAAAATATTTTGACATATCAACGATAAAATATTAATAAAGGTTTTGTAAGCAGTCTCTGTTTCCTCTAAACCACAGGGAAAATATTAGTATTTTAAAAATTGCGCAATGTTAAAATGCGTTTAGGTTATAAGCTTGTTTTTTTGTTTACTTAAAATATTCGAAAAAAAGATCTACACAAAATGCAAGCCATAATGTCGCCATAACCTCATCATACATAGACCTACATACCTGTACCAGTTCCGAAACACTTTCATTCCCCGATAGTCGAAGTCATAACTATTTTATGAAGAGCAACACTCACGTAAGCACAATGCCGCCTGATTGCAGGAGGGCGTGTCGGACCCGCCCAGCATCTCCTCCATATCGCGGCTGCTCCGCGGCGGCGCGAGAGACCCTGATGGAAAGAAGGACTACAGCATCGATGGCATTCTCGGAGGTAAGTTTCTTAACTTATATAATGTGCGCAAATAAGGTCTAGCTGCTCTGCTGGAAAAACTTGGCTGCGGTGTTACTTGCCAGACCATGGAGCACAAGTTCATGCGCCTCGACACCTGCACACTGGGCGAACTTTGCGAGACCAACACTTTCGCAGTTTCTGTGCCTCCTTCTGCAGGCCTATCACGGGTCGTGAACATTGCCTTTCCACTGTTTTTACTCGGCGAGAAAAAGAGAAATGTATCCATATTCTAGCTTGTCGCGTCTACGCGCGGATTAAAACGGTGGAAAGACAATTTCTCTACAGCCCATGCTAGTCCTGCTGATCAGAAATAATATTTATTTATTTATTTGTCGGAAAACCAACAGCTTTTTGCATTAAAAATATACAGTAGAAATACGATAGAAAGCAAATCACAGGTTCTCACGAATAGATATAAATTAAATGAAAAGTTAAACATGTGCAAATAATAAGAGATATTGTGGTAATATGGAAACACATAATCGAAATGCTGACTCAAAAACAAGATTAACTTATACTTTCCCATTGCTGGACAAAGGTCTTCCATCTCCAGAAACCCCTGGAAACAATTAATAGAATTTGATGGAGAGCATTAGCTAGTATATAAGTATACTGTAAATACTTCGTTCTTGTAAGTAGCCTTTTTTTTTTTTTTTTTTTTGTTTGTTTTCGAGGGGGAAATCTTCCAAAGATGCCCGGCTGCATTGAGGTACAGCCAGGTTATGTGGGATTGGACCCACTAAAACCCCCCCGGTGACCAGCCTTAGTGCTTGACAAGAGGGCTCCGGGATCTCCAGAGGAACGCACCGGAGCCCTCAGCACTGCGCTATGGCTCCTCCCGAGACTGCGTGTTGTCTCTGTCCCGACAACGTTGGTCACACAACGTACTCTCCCTGAGCACGCTTAAGTGGATGGTCAGAGCCCCAACTTTGACCATCCCGAACCCATAGGTCCCCTTTTAGTAGGCTCTTACTACAGGCAGGGGGTACCGGTGCCGTATTCTATTGCCCCGGCACCAGGGCTATCTTGTAAGTAGCCTAGGTGAATTTTGAGGCAATATTTTTATCGATTGTTTTTTGTTTGTTAGCCATAATGTTATTTACTTCTTAGAGGCAGAATCAATTATCTCTCTGCGGTGTACTGGCCACATGCCTCTGAAAACTGTTAATCTTTTGTTATTTATGCCTTTTAGTGTGGTATACTGGACTCTCTTCTTGTCTCTCCTTTTCTGTCCCTCTGTAGAATATAACAAAGGAATTTCAGAGATGAAAATGTGTTGATCCAGTGTATATGCTATATCCAAAAATTTAATCTCACTTGTGTTTTATAACTTCACTAGAAACGCTAAACTTTGACCCGGAGGGCCTTATTTACAATTGTCGTCCTAACGGGATTGACAACTTTACTATGACAAAGCTGTCGGTAAAACGCGTCGTTACCAAAAATATGAATACGGGCCCCTGTTTGAATACTATAACTACTACTTAACAATAGAATAATTGGTAAAGCTGTGGTACGTCTCTATAGAAGATACCTAAAAGAACCGTCTCAAAAGTAAAAAAATAAGTCATGAGTTATTTATTGATAAAATGCAATGACAAGTCAATATTTTCGCTTATAAAGTGAGAAAAATAACAAATAATAATTAATTTATTAAAATTTCAAAACAGATACATCAATTAATTAATAAAGTAAGTACAAAAATAATTATTTATATTAAAAAAATGCACAACTGACTTTAAACGCCTTAGTTTGACTTTAATCTTCCAAATTTTTGAGGGTTTCCTTCAATTTCTCCAAAATCCCATCATCGTATTCTGACCTGCTAGGCTAGCATGCGCTCTCTGACAAAATTTTGTCGACTCTACCGTGCCAAAGCGAGACAGGCGTGTGTGAAACCGTAAGCACCTTGTCATGTTCTCGCTCGACAAAGTGACAACAAGATTTTGTCGCGGTGCACATGCTAGCCCGGCTGATCACAATGAGACCACCTGGGAATAGATACCCTTTCAAACAAAACAGAATTTTTCAAATCGGTCCAGCCGTCTCCAAGTAATCGGGAAACATACATCAAAAAGATTCAGACACACTGAGAACCTCCTCCTTTTTAAAGAAAAATATATGTCTTGTTAACCAAATAAATAACTTCTGACTGCTATTAATAAATACGAAAGTGTGTGTGTTTGTCCGTTTGTTTATTTCTCTTGATGCAGCAACACATAAACAGAACGAAGTGATTACTTGCAAAAAGATAGTTGGAGGGCCCGGAAAGCGACATATTATGTAACTTTTATCCTGAAAAATGTACGGCTCTTGGGGAGGGGTGAAAGCTTTACCCTTGTTTCCTGAAAACTATAACTTGGGTATCTACAAGACCAGACTTTTGTGTCCACGTACTCCATCTTCGGCCACAGTATCGTTTTCCATCAGTTGATTTGGTGGCTAATCGTAGACATATTTCTTTATAAAAAGCAATTTATCTAGTATTTCGTAATACCAATTTCAAACCTTTGTAATGAAGTATCTTTTAAAATATATACTCTTTTTTATACGCGGAAACATCAAAGTTCAATACAAACTTCCGTCGTATCCAAGTATCTATTACAAACGCGCATCCAAAATTCCAATACATTGTACAATGACTTCCCAAGTTTCGCAACCGCGGCAACCTGTCAAAGCTTTCTCACGAGGGTCAAAAAAATCAATTTCCGCACACAAATCTCGCATAGTCATTGTTGCCGTTTGAAATATTGGGGTTTGAGACGGTCACTTTGAAGACCATCCTCTAACTAAACGTCCGACAAAGTTCCGCGGTAACCCGCAGAGCCTTGAATGGTGCTGAAACATGGACAATCGACGTAAACATGTTTTGTTTGTCATTGTAGTGCTATTGACGCATTTTGTCACTAAGTTTGATTGTACTTTGTCGGTGATACTTCTTATAGTTCGTTACTTGTCGGGTTTCCCGCCTTGAAGTCCGATTCGGTCCATTTTTGCAGTGTGCTAGTTTTATGCGAGTTCAACTATTCAATCGGACAGGTATTTTATTTGACAAAAATAACAAACTAAAAATATAAGTAATTAAATTTATTACACTTACTGCAGATACTATCAGCTAATAAAGTTCTGATATCTGCGTTTAAAATTTTTGTACTGATTATGTAGGAAGGGATTTTCTGTCTGTCTGCAAGATTAGTGTCTGTATGGGGTCTATATGGATATGGTATACTTACATGTGCCGTTAGTCGTAAGTGCGGTCTTTGTCTAACAAGACATTAAAATATTATCTTCCTTAATTTGAAATATATTTGTTTTTTGTTTTATGTAGAAAAGCATATCAAATAAAGCATACAAAAAAGCCTTAATTAACACACTTAAAGTAAGTAATAATCAAAAACAAGATGTTGTCCGTGTGGTAAAGTACCAAGAACGCTGATTGCATTCCCGCGTTTATTTGCCAAAGAAATTCTCTGCGCTAAGAATGAGCTAGCTCTCTTAGTTTTCCTTAATTTTGAAAACATTTCAATGTTGTTTTGGTGTTCGGTTCTATTAACGGTTAGCTTTTTAATCGACTTCAAAAATGAGGTTGGTTCTCAATTAGACCTGTATTTTTTGTAATATAATAGAAAAACAGTCTGGTAGCCTATTGGTATTAAACAAACTACACATGTACATTTGACTGGTGTTTGAAATTTCTAACATAGTTTTTCAAGCTCTACGACGAATTATTTTATGACTATTTAATTTAATAGTACAAATAACGCTGCTGAACTATAAAGTCTGTCTTATCAGTAAAAGCACTTGCTTTTTTATTTTATTTTTGGGACTTTTAGACTTAACATCTACGTCAGCCCCATTGTACCTTTACGTACAATTATAACTATCAATATCAAATATATATCAAAGGCACTGCACTTGTCTTGTTCTCTAGTGACACACACATCATCACATCATCAGCCAATTAACGTCCACTGTTGGACAAGGCCTCCCTCATAGAGTTTTGCTACAATCCCCACGCTTGGCAGGCGGATTGGGAATCGCAGTACGTTCACCGTGTACTATTAGGACGCTGCTGCCCATCCTCAGGTGGTTCTGGTCGCAGTTTTAGGACATACCCGGGTCCGCAACGACACAATACACGATACATCTAGCGACACAATCGCTCCTTATACACCAGTTACGGTTCAGTCACTACGTGACAAATATCCACCTGCTTGGCAAATCTCCACCTCCCTGATCCACCACAACCAGATGACGTACCATTGAAACCACATCTCAGAAGATTGCAGCGGTGATCATATCTCTCCAGCTCAGCTGGAGGCCTAGAAGGTCTGACACCTCAACATCTAAAAGATCTTATATCTTTTAGTTGTGGTGAGTGGCAAGTGAGTCCCTCTTAAGAGATCTAACAGCTTTGGTAAATCTCATGTTATCTGGACGGTTAGTGGGGACGTCATTTAAGTTTTATATGGCGCTAATTTATGCGCACTTATAAAAAAAGACGGTGGTATCAAACCTATTCGGTTGGCACTACATATCTTGTAATTTTGTTAGTACCTATTGTACCTTACTTATGGATATAAATGTATTAATTGATTGATAACAATATGCCTCTCCTAAGCCACTCAACCCGACCTTCGGCTTTTCTCCTTCAGCCACTGCCAGCTGCCTTACATATACCGTCTCTCCAACGAGTCTCAGGTGTCTTACGCCTACCTGTTATAAACGATTCAGTTTAGGTGAATACGAAAAAAAGCGCGACCGCAAACCATATCGCAGCGCATTAAGGTTCGAGTTCGCGTAATTTTGTAAACTGCGCGTATTCGAGCCTGCTGTTAGAGCTAGGCGTCCTACGCTACGTTTGCCGATTTCACTCTAGAACATGAATAATTTATTTACCGATCACAAATAATAGACATAAACTTCTTATAAAAAAAACTAAGATATCTCTTATTAATCTAGAAATAGACACACTAAGCTGTGAACAGCAAACATAAAACTTCCGATCATTTTAAAAAGGTTCACAACACATCTTACTAAACTCGACAGTTTCTCAAGGCGGCCGCTACCATTACGCGTAATCTACTTTCACACATGCCCGAATACGGAGCAAAACAAAGAGTGGACGATAAAATCTCACATTTGTTTAATAACATCTGTCGTTAGAATCAACTAATGTCGCTTGGTGGCCGGCTATTAGACCGAGGCGTGTGTACAATGCGCCTAACTTACACTAGAGTTGAATGAAGCCGCCACTATCGCGTTATCAGAGCAAACCTCGTGACTATCCGTAGAAAAAATCGTTCCATCGTTTAGCCAGCTCTACTGTTATGATGGTTGGTCTGTACTTACGTAGTGAGTATTGTGTAAGCTATGGCAGCGTCGTGGCGGGATGCAATCACTGTGTGGTGATTGTAGAGAGCTTACATGGCGTCTAGGCGATTACGATGTGTGGATGGTAGGTACAGAAAATTCTATACACGGGATAAAGCCTAGCTTATGTGCTGGGTATAAACTATCCATATCAGAGGTCGGAAAGCGGTAGTGACGCAGGCCCTAGGCCGGGAGAAGGCGATTGAAATGTAAAAAGTGTTTGAAATGTAAAAAAAAAGTTTAAAAATAAGGGTTGTGTGTATGCCCCGAGCATTCATGCTCACCATCGAAGGCACCTTCTTGCGGCGGCGTCGTGTGTCGGGTCGCTCTCTTCCCTCAAATATGGTCGAGGAGGGCGATGGCTGGCACATGAGTCATACTCGTGATCGGGCTGCTTGCGTCGCTGGTCTGTTCGCGGTATACACACAAACCAGTAATAGCATGACTAAATTGTTTTAACCTTAGATTAAGTTATAACTATCTTTCCTCTCCCTGTATTGTGAATAACTAATGTAAATTTGTTTAAGTTAACAAAATTGTAGTCACATAAGTATAACAAAAGAAGATATGCCCAACACTTTTTTAAACTAACATTGTTGTTCAGTACAGTCGATGGAGCTCCTGATAATTCAGCGCAGTTACATGCACCATCATGCATTCATGCATGTTCTCCCTTGTAAGTCTGATCGGAGAATTTTACCTTCGCTTAGCTCGCTTAATAAATTTAGAAACAACGACAAAATAAGTTAAATCCTAGATAAAAATTAGTATGGTTTTAGCCAAATTTTGTCATGAAAACTTTTAAACATGAACTTGACATCTATATTTTTAAATAATAATGTTTGCCTCCATGTGAACACAACACAAAACCTCAAAGTATTTAGCGGCCATCTATTACGAGCCGTTGTATTGAAGACATTTTGTCTCATCACATTATTCAATGAGAGCCCTCCCAGGCAGGCACGAAGTGCCTGTGGCATATAGTGTGCCTGTGGCGTGGAAAAGAAGTTTACTCATATAATTCAATTATTATTGTGGCCTTGCTACTAATCACTAAAGGCGGGTCTCCTGCGACGTTATTTTTCCGAAATCTGTCGCCAGGCATTATGACAGAACCTTGGTTGAACATTCTTATTTAGATCAACGCGTCGAACTCCGCGTCACAGTTGCTAACTGATTTCGAATGACTGACGTTCCGTTTATAAAGGTGCAACCACAGAAAAGTGAAGTAAATAGAACGGAAATGAGAAGGAAACTCTGTCGCTAGATATTGTGACAGATACTTGATTGAACATTCTTATTTACCTATGTCAACGCGTCGAACTCCGCGTCACAGTTGCTAACACAGTTGCTATGGGTTTATATGGGTGCAAGTGGCTACAATAAATTTCTTACAAAAATGCCTTGACAGCCGTTCTAATTAAAACAACAAAAAAATCCTGTGGTAGACACTCTTTTTGCCACGCTTCATATTGAAGCTCGGCGGGACGAACATTCCACAACTTGCAGGTCCGCGGAAGACAGAAGCGGAAAAACCGGACGTTGTGCTTATAGAAATTACATCAAAATCTATTCAGTATTTTGGCTTTTAAATCAAAATAACTGGAAAATTCAGTTATTTTGATGGTAGAATTAGTGTGATAAACATGAATACATTTGTAAAAGAACTGTAATTATACTAAGGCATATCTCCCTTGTTTGTCTGAAAAATAGACACAATGATACTCAGTCTAATAATAAAAGACTCAAATATAATGGTCACAAAATACTCCACTTACTTATACAAATACAAACACCGACGAACCGAAGCAATATCCTATCAAAGGAAAAAATATCACTCGACAAAAATAGATCTAACTATTTGCAAATCCATAAAGGACGGTGCCAGTCAACAAAACAGCAATCCAGCTCCATTACCCTGCTAACTAGCTGGATCCACTGGGATTAATGGAACAATTCATTTAATTCATTAAGCTTACTGCCTATCCCACTCGAGCTTAAGGTTGAAACGTTAATTTGTTAACAGCAAGCTGTATATAGGCGTTGGGCGAATCGCGAAATATTCAAAGGCCAGAAGCGATTTTTTTCAAGATTATAAAGTGAAATTATGTTTTTAGATATTGTTTTTCAGTAAGAAATTTTAGCGAAATTTCAGACTCTACTGCTACTAAATAGGTAAATGACAGAGGCAATGTAATAAAATGGTCAAGTGCAACTCGAGCACTGAGGGTACATCATCATTTCAGCCATATGTAGCATTAGTATCTGACGGGACCCGTTACGATCCTGGGCCCTGCACCAATTATTTATTTAGTTCCTAAATAAATTATTTGCAGTTTCTATGTTATCATTCAAAAATTGTTAAGAAAAAAATCCTGAGGAAACCGGTATGTCCAAGCACCTTAAAAATTCGGTGACATAAATGATATTCACCAAGACGCACTGGGCCATCATGGTGGATTAAGTTCCATCCTCTCTCTCTCTCTCTCTCTCTCTCCCTCTCTAAGAGTAGGTCTGTGTCCCAGCAGTGGGAACATGAAAGCTGATTGATGATGAAAGATAATTTGAATTCGAGAACTTTTTGTATAAACCTGATAACCCAAAACAAGTGCCTGCTATTTTACTGGACCATTGTTACTTCCCCAGAACCCCGTATACTTCTCGTACTATTTGGGATCTAGAAGCAAGCAGAATTCTATTAAATGCGGGACATTTCGCCGTTAAATCGAATTAGTATAATAATTACGAAAGGTGCTTGATTCATAAGTACCTACTGCAGCAGTGACAAAGTTTGTTGTAGATACTGATGGACATCCATATAAAAATCTACCTGAAATATACATTCTTGATAAAACAGTGTAAACCAGGCTTTCACTGTGATTGCGGTCATCTATTTTGCAGAATATAAGTTGCTACTCCCAGTATTTAATTCTGTCAAGTATCGACGATCAAAATTTTCCGTCAATTTTGTGTCAAAAATGTCTCTATTAAATGGATACCTTACTGGATCACTTTAGGGCTCTACAAATTGAAAGAAACTACTTTCATTGGACGTAAATTCCAAGAACGTCTAAAGAGCTTTATTCGTGTCCGCTCCAGAAAACACGAAGAACACGCAACTACGCCCCCAACGTCGAGACGTGCTAATCCGGCCATCTGTTACCATCGGAACGACCTGCTGAAACAAAGGCCGACCCGCGTTTTAATGAACCCAGATTATGAAGGTGTTAAACCGCCGCCACTCTTTCAACTTCCAAATTATGAGTTCTGAGCGGCCGCCGTCTTCACGGGGTCAAATTTCGGCAATCATTCCCTCTCACTCCTGCGCACTGCCTTCCCCGCCAACATCTCGCTCGATCATAAAACCTGGAGGGTTTCTCGTCTCGCTATAATTCCTCGACCGTAATGAACTTTACGAGCTCGGTTTAAAGCTCCGAATCTCCATTTTATATTTTCGATTTGTGTTTAGCATCATACGTTATGATCGGTATAAAAAAGACCAAATAAATCTGTCCCTGTCTCGCTGCCAGCGAAGAATTTGAGCAATGTAAATCATTTTATTACAATACCTTGTTTTTTATTTTGTGTCGCTGCCTTTGTGGTCGGATACGTTGCTTGTGGCTTAATGATTATTCCTAAGCCTCTTGTGATATACAATTTCCGTAATTTTTAAGGAAGGAAATGATACTTTTTTATGTTGAGAACTTTATGTTTGTTAAGGATTTTTGTGTAAAAAGTACACTGATGATGTTAATGAAAACTTAGACATTACACATCAAACATAATATCTGCGTATAAAAGTATCATATAAATGATAATTGTCATTCACGTCAAGTCAAAATCCATGAGTCAAAAATCCAAATATTTATATTAACAAACCAAGTTAAACCCGGTTAAGAATTTGAAAATTAATTGTAGGCAACGCGTTCAACTCGCGCTTTCGTTTGCCATAAATCCAGATCGCGAACCAAAATATTGAATGGTGCCAAAATGTCACCCAAAAAGCAAAGAGGCCGACAAAGGCACCGCCGCGCTGGGTGTTCTTATTCCGCGCCACGCTGAGCCTCTATTTTTTCATCTCATTCAATTTTGACTTCTTTCAAAAGGCTATTAATATAAGCCACATTTTTTAAGATCAGTTTTAAGGCCAAAGCCGCGCATTGTTGCGGGAGTTCTTTAATCTGTTTCCGTAGGATCCCGCTACCGATTTGTACAAATGAGATCGGACCCCGGCCGCGGCGGATCTTGATTTACCCGAATTAAAACATGATGTGGGTTTTCACAAAAAAAACACCGGCTAATAAATAACGCGTGTTACAAAAAAAGAGATGAAGACAAATTGCTGCAATACAATGTCAAATAAATTATGGTTCTGAGCGCCGAGAGAGACAGTTTATTGATACCACCTTCGAAGACTACAATTTTAATATTAATTAATGTGTTTTTCTGATTAATCACCGGATCTACAGGTGACTCCTAGTAGTTATTTAAGACACAACCATATTGTTCTTGCCACGTGCCATCCATGACTCATGCTATCTTTGAACTAAATATTTAGATTACTTATATATTGCTTGACTTAAAATTGCAATGTTTATTAGCACATTCTCGTTTTCACGCCTGATTTTTTTGTCAGTAAGAGGTTGACAGAGCAATTTTAAGCATTGTTTAACTTAATTATGTTTAATGAGCTACCTTCCGCGGTATTTCTGAGAAGCTACAACATGGGGTTCTTCAAAAGGCGAGTTAATAGAGACTTAAAGGGTCCGCAACGTATTTGTGATGCCTCTGGTGTTACAAGTATGCATAAGCAACGGTTACTGCTAACCATCAGGCGGCCCGTCTGTTTGTTTGCCACATATGGAAATATACAAAAAAACTCCCATTCTTATTGGTATTGCCAAAAAAATTAACAATAAAACCGGCTTTCTTGTTTTCCGAGAGACATAAACTGGGCTCTTCAATGTAAGTGTGAATAGGATTCTTTTAGGCCTGCCTGCTTCATCTTCGACCACATCGCGTACTGTTGGCGCATTCGGGGTATTTTTGTCTAACGTGGACCTATACCCGGGTAACAATAATCATAAAATCATTCATTAATTCACTGACAGACAACGCACAACCTAAACCGTTGGGTCCAGAAGCATGAAACTTGCATAAGGCTTCCTTATTATAGTACTAGTTGCGCCCCGCGTTATATACCACCTTGAAGCAACCTCCTTTAACTTAGATGATAATTAAGAAACAGACATCGCCTATAATATATAACTAGTGCTGTTGCCTGCGACTTCGTACGCGTAGATTTTCATATAACCTTTTAACCCTTTATTCCTCCCTTAATCCGGCCCTTGTGCAAAATAACATAGCCTATACTTTAATCTGGTCATATTTGTGAAAACCGCATTTAAATTCGTCCAGTGATTTAGGAGATGTGCGTGGACAAACAAACAATAAGACAAAAATACTAAAAACTGTCTTAAAGTGTTCAGCTGCTTATTTTAAGTTTTTTTTTTAATATATCGCAATTACCGATTTTTTTATCTCTGCGTTTTTATTATATGTATCGAATAGAATAGATATAGATAGATTGGTGGGCACTAAGGAAGTATTTTCAAAAATTATATCTATTGGTGAGGCCGCGCACATTCGCGGGTTTGTAACAATCGATAAAAATTTGCGCTGATTTGGTTTTTATTTCCTCGATAACGAAAGCTGGTTTATTACGAATTTATTCTTCATTATATGTATATTCAATAAATTATATTTATTTTAAGTCATGAAACAATCATTTTTGTTTGGCTCCAGGACGAGGTTCCGACTCTTCAGACATAGAATCAGAGCCAGGGTTGACGCTGAAACGGAAGCAACGTCGGTCGCGCACCACTTTTACGGGGGAACAGTTGGACGCCTTGGAAAGGGCCTTCCACCGGACCCAATACCCAGACGTGTATACTAGAGAAGAGCTGGCGCTGCAGACCGGGCTCACGGAGGCTAGGATACAGGTATTAACAAATATTATAATGATGAAAAAGTACGCAGGATTTGAGCCGTTTTATAACTTTATGCCGTTGCCGTAGAGACCATGGTTTGATGGGCGGCTGAGGTCAAAAAGCTCATTATAGAGGCACAGGCTCAAAGAAAAGTGTGGTGACTCCCGCTCGGCCTTGTTTCTGGTGCAAAGGTTAGCCATTGCCATCCAACGCGGTAATGCACTGTTTTGTGCACCTTTGCGCCACGAGAACAGTTAGGGGTATTAGTCAATTTATTAGTGACTAATTTAATGTGTTAATTAATGAATATCATAATTACTTACTTAATGTTTTGCTAATGAGAAAGCAGTACTGTTAGCGCGCTAGTTCGTTAAGAAACAAATTAAGGATTAAACGGATTAGATTTTAATTTTCGCACAATAATCAGCCGGCAAATTCGAGAAGTATTACTTGGCAATACTTTTTTATTTGTCAGCCTACGTAAACTTTCAAATAATGGAGGACATGCCGTTATCTGAAAAGAAACTATAGTTAAAAAGATTATACTTTTCAAATTCTGTCGCGTCAAAAATGTGTAAAAAAGTTTGTCGCTGAATTTTTCTTGGATCCAGTACCTAGTACCTACCCTGACGTATTAAACTTGTTTGAATCAATATTAAAATTTGTTTAAAAAAGTAATGTTAAAGGAAAGCATTGAAAAAAATTGTTTTTGGGTCATCCGAGAAGGCAAGCTAGTATGATTCGCTAGTTTCTGTTTAAATAGATCAAAATAAACATCATCATAATAAATTTGACGTAAATTCCATTTTATGTTTGAATAGTTCTATGTCTGTTTATCTTGTCATAACTGTTGTCTTCTAGTCCATGTAAATGTTAACTGATAAAATTCGTGACATGATGGTTACAAACAAGCAAACAAAATAATAATTCGATAAGCAAAATAATAAACTATAAATTTTTGCTTGAAACAGTGCCAGAGCTCTATCCTCCTGACTTTTTTACGACTCAATAAAAATCTGAACCAATCTTGATGAAATTTGATAAGAAAGTATAGTGCATCCTAAGGCCGAATACAGGATACAATTAATCCTTAAATTATGGAAGATAACTGGAATACTGCAAGCAAATCCAGTTGCAGCTTGTTCTTAAAAGATCAATCTATTAAGACTCTTACATTGTTTATAAAATCTTATTGGTGTTACAGGTGTGGTTCTCCAACAGACGCGCCCGTTTACGTAAGCAGACGGGATCGAATTCCTCTCCAAGTATCGCCAGCTATTCATCTCTACCGATGCCACAAATACCTTGCCCTTACCCTGGAGGAGAAATACCTCTACCTCAACATCATCCGCAACACGCCGATTGGCATCACCAAAAGTACGCCAACTATACAAACCAACTGATGGCCCAGTCCCAACATTTGAACCAAGCTTTCCAAAACGCGGCTTTTCCTAGCACTTCTGCTTCGACATTCAGTCATCTAGTTCCTGGCTCTAACGGAACCCATAGCCAACTTTTGGACCCAGGTGTCTCAAGAAATGACTACGCAAGATACTCTGGTGCCGAAATTTATGGGAAGCCAGTCAGCTACCTGCCCAAAGAATCTGAAGACGATAAAGTACCAAGTGATGAGGCTATTGAACCTAGAGAAGACAGCTATGTGAAATCGCCTGGAGAAGACTACGCTAAAGCTTTACCAGAAAATGATTATCCTAAAGTTCCTGCTGATTACTCTAAAGTGGCTGTCGACCCTTCGGCTAGCTCAAACTGGAGTCCGTCACATAATTCCTTGAACATGAGTTTAGCTGGAATCTCCAGTGAATACAAGTACATGAACGATCCTTATACATTCCCTAATGTAGCTGATCCTTTAGCTCATCATAACTATCCAAATCCTCCCAACGCTACCAACAAATATTGGATTTGACAGGAAATAAACATTTATTCTGTAGTATTATTAGACTATTTTATAGGCATAGTTTTATTATTAATTTTATTTTATTTATATTTAATGTTAACGTACCCAAATAGAGTCGAATTTGAAAAAATACCTCTTGATTGCATTCCATTTAACTTTACCAAACATTTGTATAAAGTTACTAAGAGAGTCATTAGGATTAAAATAGACAGTAAAATTATTTCACCCTGTTTTATTGGAAACCCTGCGTCAAAAGCCCCTTACTACTAACCTTACTATCCTAAAATTTATAATATTAACAAAAGTGGCAAATAATTTTCAAATTGCTCAATTTATTGGTCTATAAAATTTACAAAACTCATTATTTTAAATCTAGTTATTAAATTAAATCACTGTGTGGTTACATCTACTACCGATGCACCGGGTTCCTGTGGTGCTGCGACTGCGACCTGGTTTGTAGGTACACTCGTTACTAAAGCTACATTCGCCTCAGTTTGAACTTCAGTGGGAATGACTTCGCTGCTTACCACAACGTCTGTAGCTATGGGAGCCACTTCAGTGACTATCGGACCCTCAGTGGTGACGAGAGCTGATTCTGTGATAATGGGTGCAGAGTCAGTCACAATAGGAGTAGCATCTGTGGCAATAGGAGCGGTATCAGTGGCTACGGGGATGGCGTTGGTAGCAACAGGAGTGGCCTCAGTGGCAACGGGTGCGGAAACAGTGACCGCGGGAGCAGCGTTAGTGGCGACAGGATCCGCTTCTGTTACAATGGGAGCAGCATCGGTGGCAACAGGCGCGGCCTCTGTGGCAACGGGTGCGGAAACAGTGACCGCGGGAGCAGCGTTAGTGGCGACAGGATCCGCTTCTGTTACAATGGGAGCAGCATCGGTGGCAACGTCAGCGGCTACAGGAGCAGAGTCAGTGGCAATGGGAGCTGCTTCAGTGACAATGGAAACGGCATCGGTGGCAATGGGGGCGGCTTCAGTAGCAACGGGAGCTGCATCAGAGGCAATGGAAGTGGCTTCAGTGGCAACGGGAACGGCGTCAGTGGCAGAGGGTGTGGTGTCACTGGCAGCTGGAGTGGCATCAGTGACAACAGGAGCGGCATCAGTGGCTACAGGAGCAGCGGCAGTGGCTACAGGAGCGGTTTCAGTAACAGCGGGAGCGGTATCACTGGTGGTGGAATTGGCGTCACTGACACCGGGAGCGGCATCAGTAGCAACAGGAGCGGTGTCAGTGACTACAGGAGCGGCTTCAGTAGCAGTGGGAGTGGTATCACTGGTGGCGGAATTGACGTCATTGACAGCGGGAGCAACATCAGTGGCAACAGAAGCGGTATCAGTGGCTACGGGGATGGCGTTGGTAGCAACAGGAGTCTCCTCAGTGGCAACAGGAGCAGCATCAGTGGCAACAGGCGCGGCCTCTGTGGCAACGGGTGCGGAAACAGTGACCGTGGGAGCAGCGTTAGTGGCGACAGGATCCGCTTCTGTTACAATGGGAGCAGCATCGGTGGCAACGTCAGCGGCTACAGGAGCGGAGTCAGTGGCAATGGGAGCTGCATCAGTGACAATGGAAACGGCATCGGTGGCAATGGGGGCGGCTTCAGTAGCAACGGGAGCTGCATCAGAGGCAATGGAAGTGGCTTCAGTGGCAACGGGAACGGCGTCAGTGGCAGAGGGTGTGGTGTCACTGGCAGGTGGAGTGGCATCAGTGACAACAGGAGCGGCATCAGTGGCTACAGGAGCAGCGGCAGTGGCTACAGGAGCGGTTTCAGTAGCAGCGGGAGCGGTATCACTGGTATTGGGATTGGCGTCACTGACAGCGGGAGCGGCATCAGTAGCAACAGGAGCGGTTTCAGTGACTACAGGAGCGGCTTCAGTAGCAGTGGGAGTGGTATCACTGGTGGCGGAATCGACGTCACTGACAGCGGGAGCGGCATCAGTGAAAACAGGAGCAGCATCAGTGGCTGCAGGAGCGGCCTCAGTAACAGC
Source organism: Agriopis leucophaearia (assembly GCA_949125355.1). Taxonomy (NCBI): domain Eukaryota; kingdom Metazoa; phylum Arthropoda; class Insecta; order Lepidoptera; family Geometridae; genus Agriopis; species Agriopis leucophaearia. The sequence goes on along the minus strand of OX421276.1, from coordinate 8,597,944 downwards.
GGGAGTGGTATCATTGCTGGCGGAATCGACGTCATTGACAGCGGGAGCGACATCAGTGGCAACAGGAGCGGCATCAGTAGCTACAGGAGCAGCTACAGTAACAGCGGGTGCTGTATCATTGGTGACGGAAGCGGTGTCACTGACAGCGGTACTGCCATCAGTGGCAACAGGAGCAGTATCAGTAATAACTGGAGCAGCGCCAGTAACGGAAATTGATTCTGAGGCTACTGGAACAGCTTCTATTACAGCTGAAGCCGCATCAGTAGAAGTGACGTCTATGGCTACAGGTGCCACATCAATAGGAGCGTCTGTACTTTGAGGAATGAATGCAGATACTTCTACAATTTGATCAGGAACTGAAGTTGACTCTGATTCAGCAGGTCCGACGCTAGATATTTCTGTAACGGCAGATACTTCTGCTGCTGGGATATTGTTAGAGCTGGTAGCGGATTGTTCACCATTTGAAGTTGAAGTTTCAGAACCAGTAGAAGAGTCCGGTGAACTAGCAGCAGCGAAAGCATCATCAGCACTAGATAGAGTACCAGCCGTAGAGCCATCAGCGTTGGAAGTGGCATCAGTGGCAGAGCCATCAGCACCGGAGATGGCACCAGCGGCAGAGCCATCAGCGCCGGAGATGGCACCAGCGATAGAACCATCAGTGCCGGAGGTGGCACCAGTGGCAGAGACATCAGTGCTGGAGGTGGAGGAAACATCATAGCCATCAGCACCGGAAGTGGCAACAGCAGCAGAACCATCAACACTGGAGCTGGCATCAGCAGCAGAGCCATCAGTGCCGGAGTTATCGGTAGCACCAGAAGCAGATTCTTGTGTGCCAGAGTCAGCACCGGTGGTAGAACCATCAGCACTAGAGATGGTACCAGCAGTAGAGCCATCAGTACTGGAAGCAGAACCAACTGCAGAGCCTTCAGTGCCAGAGGCGGCACCAGTAGCAGAGATATCAGGACTTGAGTTAGTAGCAGAGCCATCAGTGCCAGAGGTGATTCCATCGACAGAGCTGTCAGTGCCTGAGGCAGTGCCACCAAGGCCATGGGCACCCTCAGCTGCAGATCCTGCAGAGCCAGTGGTGGCACTAGCAGCAGATCCATCAGCACTGGAGGTGGCAGCAGTGGCAGAACCATAAGCACCAGGGGTGGCACCAGCAGCAGAACCATCAGCACTAGAGATGGTACCAGCAGTAGAGCCATCAGCACTGGAAGCAGAACTAACTGCAGAGCCTTCAGTGCCAGAGGCGGCACCAGTAGCAGAGATATCAGGACTTGAGTTAGTAGCAGAGCCATCAGTGCCAGAGGTGATTCCATCGACAGAGCTGTCAGTGCCTGAGGCAGCGCCACCAAGGCCATGGGCACCCTCAGCTGCAGATCCTGCAGAGCCAGTGGTGGCACTAGCAGCAGATCCATCAGCACTGGAGGTGGCAGCAGTGGCAGAACCATAAGCACCAGGGGTGGCACCAGCAGCAGAACCATCAGCACTAGAGATGGTACCAGCAGTAGAGCCATCAGCACTGGAAGCAGAACCAACTGCAGAGCCTTCAGTGCCAGAGGCGGCACCAGTAGCAGAGATATCAGGACTTGAGTTAGTAGCAGAGCCATCAGTGCCAGAGGTGATTCCATCGACAGAGCTATCAGTGCCATTAGAAGATTGTCCTCCAGTAGCCCAGCTTGGTAACAAACTTGCCAAGTAATGTACCACAGATAGAAGCAAAGATTTTTTCTCATTTAATTGTTGCTCAGATACAGCCGCCCATGGAGTAGGCACATCCTTTAGAAGAGCTGTTTTGTTTTCAAGTTTTTCAATTTTCTTTTCTAACTTGACTTGCATTGCTTGTATGGCTGCAGCATTGATGTGACTTAGCAGGTAGCTTCTAAAAGAGTCCGCAGACGCAGGTTCATTCTGCAACTTATTTGTTATAAAGTTTGTGATCGCTTGACGACGTTCGCTTTTCGTGCTGTTGGCGTTAAGACCTAGATCTTGGTCCAAGAACCTGTTAAAAGCATCTTTTCTCTCCAAACTAGTGCTATTTGCAGTTAAACCGTATTTCTTCAAGAAATATTCTTTCCACAGATCATCAAGGTCCAAGCTTTTGTTGTCAGTAGCATCAGAAGACTCAAAAGACTCTTCAGACACTTGTTGGTCTTTAATTACTTCCTTTTCTAATTCCTCAAGTTGTTTGCGGATCTTTTCTTGGCGTTTCTGCTCTTCTTTTAAATGTTTCTCTTGTAGCTTCCTTTCTTGTTCTTCTTGTTTACGTCTTAGTTTCTCTTCGCGTTCATGCCTCTTACGTTCTTCTTTTTCTAATCTTTCTTGTTGTTTACGTCCCTCTTCTTCTCTCTTTTCTTCTTGCTTACGTTGTTCTTCAGCTCGCTTTTGTTCAAGTTTACGCAGATTTTCTTCTTGTTTGCGCCTATGTTCTTCTAATTTACGTCTTTCTTCCTCCAGCCTTTCGAGCTGCTTTCTTTCTGTAGAGTCGGTATTACTGTCACTATCACTATCGTCGTCATCGCCGCTTTCAGATGAGTTGTCTGATAAATCACGTACAATGCGGTGGTGGCGATTCGACAACGCCCTTGGGTTGCCATCTTCGGGCAGGTTTTTTGCGGTGGCTAAGCACACGCAAGCCTGAAATGCAAAAGTTATAACACTTTAATACTAAGTCAAACCATCAAACAAGAACACAAAGAAGTCACGTAAGGCGTATGCAGAAATAGACTATAAAACTGTAAGCCTGAACCAACACGTGGGATTTTAGCCATAGCTCAAGAGATTTGTTAATGTATTTTCAGTGTTTATTCTATTTAGAAAGCTTAATATCTCAAAATTCTTATATCAACAAATGATTAGACAGAAAAACAGATTTAGATTCCATGGCGTGCCGTTGCACGCAATACTCTAAGTACTTGCGTCAGTTTTACTTGTGCTTGTATTAAGCTGCAGGTGATCACTCGCACATTTGCTAAGACGGATATATTAACACGATTAAAATTTTATATGCAATAGGTCCCTAATAGGTACTAGTTCATCTGGGCACTCAGTTTACCAAAAAACTACTGAACATCGTTTAGAATAAACCAATGGCTTGTTTATCAAAGAATTACTAACACCAATTCACAATGACATGAACAATTGATAAAAACTTACAATTAGTAGTAAATAAATGACCCTCATATTGTACGCTTAATTTCTCATCGAAATATATAAATTCGTTCGTAAAAACACTTAAATGATCATGAACACTTGTGTTTCGTGTGAGCTCGTTCGTTAGAATATCGTATGACACTGCGAACAGAACCTTTTATACCAGCTCCAGCAATTAGTTGATAACATTAGATAATGGCTTCTGCGGAGATAAAGAGTAAGTCTTGACCAAACATGATGTTTTCGCCAGGACTGAGTCAGTGCAAACAGTCGTTAGGTCTAATGATGGCAATGCTACGTTCTACTATCGTAGATGTTGATAAATTCCACCGGATATTTGTGTTATAATATCTAGGCACTGCAACGGAAACTGGATTAATATAATGTAATAATGTTGATTTTGTTTAACTAAATACCACGCGTTGGTTTATTGTTGACATCCTGTCATCTAGAATTGACGTTCTAATGACGTTCAAGTTAATCTCATTAGATTAAGTTAATTGAGCGATTGAAATGAAACTTGAGTTAATATACATATTAGAAACACTAGGGTAATAAAAAAGACATTAATTTTTAATCATCATTTTATTTATTATTTCTGTCTGATAAATAATAAACATGTCAATTAGTCTTTGCGGATATACAAATAGCAATGATTAATAAATATCTGAGAACAAAAAACAATAGCATAGCCTTATAATGGGGTACATGGAACGATGGTATTAAGCCGAAAGGATGTCATTGCAGTACTCATTGTTATGTTTTTTTTTTACATGAGACTGCCACTTCAACTTGCAAATTTTCCATGTAGCTTTTTATAATGTTGCCTTCATACAAACTCGCTTTTAACTTTTATCTGAAGACATACAAATCTGTTGTTGGACCTTTTTGTTTAACGGGGCGGAAAACTTAATTATGTAGGATTAAAACTTCCCAAACTTCTTTAATGCCTCTGTACCAGGTGAAGGGCTCCAGGATTTCTATAGTAACGCACCGGACCCTAGCACGCTACCTGAAGCAGTACTCCCGGAAAATGTTGGGGAGCATTTCCGCTCATTTCCTCTACAAAGATGCGGATCATACCACGCTGTTGTCTTCCCTGGGCCCACTTGAATGGGAGGTCAGATCCCCAAATCTGATCACCCTCGAGCCCGCAGTTTTAGTTTCTAGTTTGCCCAAAATATGATACTTTAGTGACAAACAGGAAGTTAGAGATTACTTACACATTGCTGTACTCTCATGAAATGATCTAATGTCTAGCCTGTGATGAAAATGATTTCAATTAGTTCTTAAGAATTAAAAATATCTCAAATTTGGTCTCATTGTGTCTCAAAAGTAAAATTCTAAGAGAAGATTTTGAATAGTGATTTTTACGGGTAGTTCTTATTTTTGTTGCTGATTTAGTAAAAATATTGCATTTATCTTGTATTAAGTTGAATATTTAATTCCATTACATCACAAAATAAAATAAAATATAATAATATCACAAAATTTTCGAAACAAATTGGGTCCCAGGAGATCCCATGCGAGATATGTGATTTTCTTCGTGCGAGTATTTAAGGTTTAATGAAAACTGTTCCGATTTCAATTACTACGCAATATATTGCCAAAATAAATATTGTTTGAAACTACAGGAAGTTATTCGCAAATTTACATGTGTATTTTTTTATTTAACACCATAGTTTATCTTGACAGGGATTTTGATAAATATTATGACACATTATTACTTGGGCCCCTAAGTTAACAAGAGCCGTAAAACATCTACGGTATGAAATAACTACTACTAACTATACACGCAACGGAAACGCACACGTAACGCACGGAAGACGCAGCGTACTCGTAGGTAGGCTTCCCACTAGATGGACCTTCGTCATTGTGAGAATCGCGGGCATTCAGTAGATGCAGATGGCAGGATGTCGTTCAGTGTCGAGGTTAAAGAGCCTATGTTATGCCTATGTTCAGCAGTGGACGTTTTCTGGAAGATGATGATGATGAACTATTCAACATTTTAAGAGTACTTGCACACGGCGCAACTAATCAGTGCAACTTAAGAAGGATGAACGTAGTACATACGTACATAGGTAAAGCCACTGAGGTGAGATTTTTGCTGGTAGAGCCAATAGAGTACGCTGTCAAATTGCGTAGGTTACTTGCAGCGAGTAGATACCCGTAATAACTCGTTTTTTTTTTACGGCCTTACTAATAAATGTTGCTTAAGTTAAGCAATGTATAAGTTTCCATGTTAACTTTTCGCTGACGGAAATTTTCACACGAAAACGAGACGACAATTTTAAGCATTGCTTAACTTAAGTAATGTTAACAAGTAAGGTGACAATCTTTAAATTCCAATAATATTCTTAGCAAATATTGGCTTTTTTGCACGGTTAAATATAACTTTCCTCGACTTTCCGGTTGACGTTCGGCCATAAAAGCTCCCCAAGAAACTGTATACATATTTAGAAACTTGTCAAAGATAAACATCTATTATATCATTTTACCAAGGCAGATTAAGGGCCTTACTTAAAAACGTTACTCAAGTTGAATTAAGCTTAAATATGCTCCATCTTGTTTTCGCGTGTGACGATTGCCGTCAGCGAGAAGTTGAGAGAGCATTTTAAAACATAGATCAACTTGAGTAACGTTTTTAAGTAAGGCCCTAACTGTTTAGTCACACTTCTGTGGAACAGCAGCATTTTTTCCTCATAGTTACACCCACGTCACATTAGTGTGATACTCAAGAATTTTATTCTTCACAGTCACACTATCATCTTTTCACGACGAAGTCAAGTATACGCCACTTGTTTAACCTATTTGATAACACTGGCCACTAATAAATTAATATTTTCCTACAACGTGCCTTCAAGACAACGCAAAACTGTAATGGGAATTTTGGCGCCAACATGAAAAATCTCGTCATTTCATTGTATTAATTTCCTAAACTTGGGTATGTTGTGGGAAAGTGATATAACGCTGTGAAACATGGTATTTTCGCGTTATTTTCAAAGCTACTAGGGTATGACTTTGACTTGACTGTGACTTTATTTGCTTCACTCTAACTGTGACTGACTTGTTTGACTATATTCCTTCCATCTTGAATATAAATCATTGTCTACTTGACACTGGCAAACGCACAAGAGTGCGACGCCGATAGAGGAAAAAACAAAAAAAGTTATGTGATAAAATCTCAGGATAAAATTATAAAGTATTGTTAATTTGTGATGGCTACTATTATTTCTTTGTTACGAGCTTTTATTTAACTTGTAATGTTTGTTAGGTCAAATGTTCCAAGTTGAATTAGAACCAAAACCTCCTAAATGATTTTGGAAAAAAATTGCATGCACCTTTTTTGCAATACCCAATATTTTAATTTATTCAAAATGTGCCCCAAAATAAAATAACATTTCAGTAAAAAATAAAAGCATCATATAAATAAAATGTTATTTTACGAATGTTTTTTTTTAAATAAAGGTATGTTACGCATCGCTGCAGTGTCTTAAAATTAAATTGCATATTAGATAGGTACTTTGTTCTATATTTACATCGTTTCTTGTGCTGTGCTATTAGATTGGGTTAAGAGTTTTTTTTTTTTAATTTAGCTCCTGTTGGTTTTTATATCGATGTACTCTTCGAACAAACTATTTTCAAGTAATGCATTATTTCGATGGCACGTTGTATATCAATGTTATTATAAGAGTGCAAATTATTTCTAAGAATATGCTGCTAATTAGGTAATAACTGTTTTAAGAATTCATTGTTATATCCCCACTTAGGAATAAATGATGGTATTTGGTTTAGTATCATCCAGATTATCATGACTGCCATCATTCTATTTACTTTCGCTCTATTAGCCAGTTCCATACCAATTAAGGATTTAATAATAAAATACAATATTTCATTTGTGTCAAAAATCCATTACACACATTTACGACATAATGTCAGTCATTTCGCATGATTTTGTATGACATTTTCATGCGAATTATCAAATGAGCGATTCAAAAATCGAGCCCCAGTGTTTGCGTATATATTTTTCGACGATAATTTGCGTACCGTTTCTTTTTCTGGCTCAGCCTCATCAAGTATAAGCATCATCGCCATTCAGCGTGCTCATGCTAAAAGCATGCTAGGTACTCTACCAACGAGCTAACGAGCGACGAGGTAACGAGCATAACGAGCGACGAGGTAACGAGCATGAGCATTTGGATTGTCTTTTTTAAAATTTTATAAATAAAAGGCAAACAAGCATCAGGCAAATGAAAGACCATCAGCAGTTATCATCAGTAGTTTCTGCTTACCATCAGGCGGTGCGGTCCGCCCACGCAGAAACTACCACCTATGGACACCTGCAACACTAGCGGTGCTGACGGTGCGTTGCCAGCCCGGGTAGAGGCAGTTCTAGACGTCTATTTTTAAACGCTTCATGCTGATCAGCTTGTATTTAGTTAAGTTATTAAAGGCACTTGCCCGTTTAAAAAAAGTACTCATTGCCGTCATTATGATTGAAAGAATCAACCTTGAATCTCTAGTTAAAATATTGCTGCTGAAAGAATGCGTCTGACAGTTAGCATAACATCATAAAAAGTTGAACGAAAATTCACATCACTTTTACTAGCTTTTAAAACGGAAGCGTATAAATTTTTGAATACATACTTAGATAAATATGTTTTTGTATGTATGTATCTACGTATGTATTCATGTATGTATGTATGTGTGTATGTATATATGTATGCATGTATGTATGCATGCATGCATGTATGTAACGAGATCTTTAAACCTTATTTTCAACTAACTCAAAACGTCGATATAAATTTAAATTTTGCACACACCAGAACCGATGAAAATGCAATAATTTAAATAGTTTGTCCCATTACCCTTAGCAGGTTTTCAGGATTAGTAATTTTAAAGCGTGTTATATTTTCTTTTTAACTGCGAGTATTATTTAAATGTCACGGCCAGGACGAAAATTACGCAATGGAGCTCACGTGGTGTTGCTAACTGTCTTCGAAACTTATCTCGGAGATTACGAACTGTTTACATTCTTCGTCTATTGTTCGCAAACGGAAATTGTATATTAAGATACGTGAAATTGAATTTTGGAATGCTGTGATATGGTTAAGAGGAATGAAGAGGTAAGTAAAATAACATGTATAAATAGAAACTTTTTTTCAACATCTGATATATAAGCTGATAATGTTCAAATGGATGAACATATTTTCTTAAATCATAGCTACAAACTCGATCAAAACACCTATCAAACAAAAAAAAAACTTGATTCAGACCAACATGGTAGAAATGTCATAGTACCTACAACTATCGTTCGTGTAAAAATGTCTCCATGTTTCATAAAGTTTAGGGTTCCGTACCCAAAGGGTATAACGGAACCCTATTACTAAGCCTACGCTGTCTGTCTGTCCGTCCTACCTTTTAACGGCTGTAGGTATCCTTCGAAACGTAAGATCCAGTTGAATTTTTACAGTATATGTTATGGTGGATTAACTAATAAAAAATGGCCAAGTGCAAGCCGATGAAAAAATTATGTTCACTACCAAACTAAGAAACGTTGGGCGCGGTCGGTAAGTATAGGTACTTAGATGAAAATGACCTTCCTTTCTGCACTCACTAGGTACCTACTACACAGCTAAACCACTTAACGCAAAAAAAATTACTGTACTGTAAGTACAGCTCCTCACTCATTACTAATTTTTCACACACACTGAGAAACTTGCACCGACAATAATGAACTAATAGTCCGCATGCAGAAAAGGGCGTCAAAGTCCTGCTGGTTGAGTTCGACGGCATCAAGCCCTGATCATGGCTAGATTTATTCGCACCCGCCACGCCTCTACCATACTCGTATCTACCTTGTTTACCTAATCTGAGGTTCTAGCTGTGTAGTTCCTGGCAGGTAGCAAGAATTAAAGATGGCTTCACCAACGTTTACATTGGTTGTCAGAGATTATCAGCTCTTTTTTACCGACTTCCAAAAAGGAGGAGGTTCTCATTCGACTGTTTTTTTTAATGTTACCTCAGAACTTTCGACTGATAAGCAAATATTGCTAACTAAAAGAAAACCAAACAAGTTTCTTATTTCCGCACTGGCGATTACTGATGACCTGGTGTATCTCCAGGTACCCGAGTAGCTGGTGGGTGTTTACCACTTCACTCCATCACCTTGCAATAGGCGTGTATATTTTTAGGGAACGGTTGGACTAAGGCCAGTTGAATAAAAAAGCTGGAAAAGACGTGTTCAGACTGAAGTCAACTCGGGAGCTTAATTAAGTTTTAAAGACAATTGGCCGGAATGCCATCCAACTCACTCAACTTCCGTACTCCAAGGAACATGGGTTTCCTCCGTACCGACCTCTGAGAAAAATGTATTTCAGGCATAGAACTAGTACACTGCGGAATGGTGGGTGGTGTGGTAATATCGTCGAGAGTTGAGTTTGAGGCCGAATAGCCAGAATGTTGGGTTTCTCCTTTACACTATAGGCCAAAGTGTCATCCGGCCTTGGCAGAGTTGGTAGATCTCTAGATGCACACATAGATTTCTTATAAGCTTCCTTTTTCTCTCTCCGTATAGTTTTTACGCGACATATTTATTTTCGATAATTAAGAGAAAACTTCGAAAGAAATTTTCATGTAAATACAATCTTATATTTTCACTTTACTTCTTGGATTTATGGCCTCTGCGACTATAGTGTGACAATTCTGCCATCTTATATTTTTAATAACTTAAAAAAGATGAATTGACACTTCTTGTCGTACTGTGTCAAAACTTCAAAAGGTAGAGACAGACACAAAACATAAGTGAGTGAATGAAGGTTACTGATTTTAGCAAGGGTGGCCATACGAAATAATAAATCTCTTGTCAACGGATAATTAGTAAATTTTACGGTAACTAGCTTTTCAGAAACCCACAGATGTTTGACAGATTGTTAATTGTGACAATCAGTTGACCAATTCAATATTTGACATGCGTTTCAGAAACCGGGCGATAGTCTGTCTCATTTTCCCATCCTAGTTTTAACCAACCCACGCGGTACCGTTAGCTATTTTCATAGAAACTCCTTTCAGTAACCTAGCCATTTCTAGAGTATTCTTGGAAACTGTGACGTAAAATAAACAAATAACATGCCGCATTGAGATAAAGCTAAATAGAAAGATTTCAGGCTACGTATGTACCAACGCTGCGATGGACTTATTAGGTACTACGTTACGTAGTATATAACATCCTTGGGTACTACGCATGTTTGTTATTTAAAACAAGTGCTGTTGCCCGCGACTTCGTACGCGTAGATTTTCATATAAACTTTCAACCCTTTATTCTTCCCTTAAACCGGCCCTTGCGTAAAATAACAAAGCCCATACTTCAATCTGACCATAGCTTAGCATATTCGTGAAAACCGCATTCAAATCCATTTAGTGGTTTAGGAGATGTGCGTGGACAAACAAATGAACAGACAATAATTCTAAAAACTGTCTTATCGTATTCAGCTTATTGCTTATTTTAAGACGCCCTGAGTATATTTCTTTTGATATCTCGCAATTACATATTTTTTTATCTCTACGTTTTTATTATTATATTATGTACTTATATAATATAGATGTCTCTCTTGTGACAGCAAAAATACACAAGAATAACAGCTTATGTTACGTGTATTTAGGTACTAGATAACAAATACCCTTAGTACTTGTTTTGATATAGTTATCGAAAACTCTTTGTTTTTGGTGTTGTTTCATACATAGCTGGGCTAAAAAGCTATTCTTTTTTTACGTATTTGAGTGAAGCAACCTATACGGCCGGTTACTATCGATTTTAATTCCTCTACTAAAGGCTCTTTACTAAAATGTATCGAACAATACATTAACGAAAAAAGTTATCGAAAACTAAATTTGTACTAAGGGTACTATCGTACGCGCAAAACTTTATGAGCCCTCTGAAGTTAGGCGCGAGGCCTCCCCGACGCCCTGTAAAGTCCCTCGGATACCTATAATATGCGTACTGCGCAGCCACTGGGCCTAACTTCAGAGGGCTCATAAAGTTTTGCGCGAACGATACTGATCACTAGATAAGAAACCAGAAGAGCGATGGTAGCCGAGCGGTAGCATGCGCGCTTTACAATCAGACGGTACCTGGTGAGAAATTTGGCGCTGCATGTCTTTTGCCTTTACTACTATCAAGTACTAAGTTTTTTTTTAATTGTAATTTTTACTAAATATAAAATAGATCATATTCACAGTCAAAGCCAAGCAAAAAAAGTCACGGTCAAGTCCAAGTGATGCTCTAATAAAGAGGTGTAGACTTTAATATATGCTTCTGTGGAGTCTGCACTTTTTTTTTGACAGTATTTCTGTGACTGGTGCAATCTTGAATTGTATTCTCTTTATATAAATACATACCAAGCTGTGGCGGAACTCTTTTTCACCAGTGCGACCTTCGCGGTCGCCTTTATTATTTTATTTCAATAGAGTTGTGTTTTGTTTTATAAGAGATCAGAAGAGGTGAAAAATAGATGTTTTCGATTCCGCAAAATAAATTGTTTTAATAATAGGAGTAATAATATCCTAAATTGGTGACCCCGACGTGATAATAAATAAAAAATTTCGATAATTAAAATAGAGTTAATTAAGTAGTCCTAAATGATAATTAATTTCAGGTAGAGTGCCCAAAATGCTGGCCGCGTTGCCTGGCTGGATGGCGAGGCTAACTTTCTGACCCAAATATAGGCCAGCATTTTGGTCACGTACCTGGTTCGATCCTCGATCTCAATGACTTATTAGTACACTTAAAAACATTATGTACAGTTTCGATGCCATTGATCAATAACAGCGAAGGACCGGTATGTCCAAGAGTCTCAAAAAGTTTAAAGACATATTATGACATTTACCAACATGCACTGGGCCAGAGGATGGGCCCTAATTCTCTGGCCCCGTGCATGTTGGTGAATTTAATATGTCTTTATAGTTTTTGAGGCTTTTGGACATACCGGTTTCCTCACGATGCGATGGTTCGGTTTCAGTTTCCTGTTACTTGGATTTTGGGCCCTTCCTCTCTTTCTCTCTCTGTATAAGGCCTGTGTCCCAACAGTGGGAGAGGGATGCTGATTGTGTTCTATAGAACCAACCTAGATATCACATAAAAAGACCAGCTGTTCCATAGATGAGTTACGTATGTTAATCATGTGCGTCTTTTTTGATAAAATTATTTATTTGTATAACTATTATTGAAAACTGGTTGTCTAGTTAAATCTAACATAGCTTTTAAGACAATTTACATATAACATATAAATGTAATATCTGGGACATTATTACATACTTGGTCATCTGACCCCAAACTAAGCAAAGCTTGTAATATGGCTGCCAGAGACTGATATACATACATATATATTTTTAAATACATACTTAAATAGATATTAACACCCAGGCATAGAACAAACACAAATGTTCCTCACACATATGTTTGTTCTAGGTGGGAATCGAACCCACGCCCCCAAGCGCAGAAGGCAGGTTCACTACCAACTAAGCTAACGGACTGTCAATATAACTATTATGTGTTAGTTAAATAACAAAAATATATAGCAATAAATATTTTTTTATAAATTCAGGTACCTTCAACGATATGTATCGAATGGTTAATATTTTTTCGCTATACCCACATAGATACAGTAGTAAAAGTTGCTTATAATGATGAGTATAATGACCTCCTTTCGCCGTAATTCCATCGTTGTTACCCTGTATTTGTAAATATAATACATGCTCTATCATTCGTTATCTAAAGCTCCTTCCCTATAATTCACGAAACATTTTTTGTTCGTAGCAACAAGTTATTGCCTGTAGAATTCCAAGAGGAATTTTATCAGCGACACAGCGACAGCGTTGCTATTGTGTTTTCACTTGAAATATTTTGTAAGAAGATCTTTTTCATTTCATTTGGACACATTTAAGTACGTGCATTCTTCAAGTCGCTGGCTCGAAAAACTGGAAATATCTACAGATTTTCCTTTGAGACATAATTACGTAAAGTGCCTTAGAGTATCCACGTATCTACAAATATCCCATTTTCAGAAATACCTTATCTCCAAATAATCATTCAGTTCAACAACCTACTAGGGCCCCATGGCACACCCCTTCTGGTGCCAGGGCAAGTCTGATCTCCCACTCCCGGCGACGGTCCAAGCCGAGGCTCGTACCTCCGAGGTACCCATGCACTTCTCGCCCAAAATCTAAATCATGTTGGCCCAACGCCTTGTGCGTTCACCAACTAGTCCGGTCAAGCTGTAGAGGCTGCCTGCAAAGCCAACAGCAAAAAGTCACATCATAAAAAAGGATACCTTACAATGTAAAAATAAATAAATAACAGATATCATAAATATTATGTTTAGACATGAGATTTTATAATATATATATTTTTTTCTTGTTAAATAACAATATGTGCGAAGCAGTAGTCTACATCATCTACATTGTTATTATTTCTCTTTATTTCTTGTTATTCTCGAGTCTAGCCCGGACGTTTGAGAGGCATTGGTGGGGCCAAAGCCAACACCAAGAGGTTCTGTTAAATCTACACTAATATTATAAAGAGGAAAAATTTGTACCTATTTTTGTATGTTTGTATGTTTGTAATGAATAGGCTCCGAAACTACTGAACCGATTTGAAAAATTCTTTCACTGTTGGGAAGCTACACTATCCCCGGGTGACATAGGCTATATTATATTTTGTAGCGAGGCCGAAGGCCGAGCTTACACTCGTGCGAAGCCGGGGCGGACGGCTAGTATAATATACAATTATCGAATGTGAACAAAAGGGAATATAAAGCTTTTATACAGGATTGATATTATATAGGATTGAACAATCCTGAGATATTGTGGAGAGTTCTTGATGGTATTGAGCTGGCTCTTACGTTAACTGGACCCGCACGAACCGATCCCGCGGGATCAGTTGACATAATGCATAGCTGCTCTACGGTATGATTAACACAGCATCCGCCAAATAGGTAGGTATGGCTATAAAAAAAATAGACAAACAAGTGATGGGCTCGGTGATGGTAAGTGGTCGTCACCACCATTGAAATCCATATTTAATTCGTTGTAATTCGATTAATTGAAGTAAGTTTTACGAATTATGTATTGTTCAACTAAGTACATAGACAATTATAACATTCAAAAGGCACATTGTGAAATCTACCGTAATAGTACCTGACAGAGCCTACACAACGAAAATATCTTGAATCAACTAGTATACAAATATTATACATAATTATAATGACAAAATGGTATACCTACAGTTAATAAAACTACATACGTTTATTAGACATATTTTAGTTGGAAGTTAATTAGAGCATTTTACCGTGATACCCGGATGAATCCTACAAAACATGAAAATGTTTTATGCTATCCTATTTTGCGAGAGAATCATATAATAAATTTATATTTGTCCTTTTCCTCTTTAGTAAGCCAGTGTTGACTTTTTCTGTTTATGGAGGACTTTTCTCCGGTCACCTTCAGTTTCAGAGACTCGCTTTATTTTTAATTACGATGTCTGTTTTTTGTTTAATTAAATTGTTACTATATTAAGTTGATCAATTTACCTGTTCCTATTTCGTATATTGTTTCATTACCCAAGATGTAGAATTAGTTTATTGTAGGTAGTGTTCTATATATTAAAATTTGCAAGTTGAAGTGGCAATGGGCAGGCCACATCGCTCGAAGAACCGACAACCGATGGGGAAGAAAGGTTCTTGAGTGGAGATTACGAACCGGAAGACGCAGCGTAGGTAGGCCCACTAGATGGACCGACGACACTGTGAGAGTCGCGGGCATCCAGTGGATGCAGATGGCAGGATGTCGTTCAGTGTGGAGGTTAAAAGAGGAGGCCTATGTTCAGTAGTGGACGTCTTCTGGCTGATGATGACCTAGTATACCTTGTATAGTAATCTATAGAGATTACTAAATACTATGCCAAAACTTTGATTGTTAAGTGACCAAATAGCTAAGAGAAACGTCGGATACATAAGTAGGTAACTCGGACGGACAACAATATTTACCGTTAAAGTCGCGAGGTCTATCCTAGACATGACAGGGATCAGAACAGAGGAATAAACACGCTTAAGACTCGGATCAACCAAAGGAACTCGAAGGGATTATTTATAAGCCATTAAAAAGTAGCACTATTCACCTTATCATTTAGAATTTTAGATGGTACCAAAATATTGTATACATACTGTACATATATTACTAGCGGACCCGGCAGACGTCGTCCTACCCGCTACTGGGTCCAATTGTGTTTTTAAACCACCCAGGAACCCGTTGCAATGTATACACATAATTTCACCCAAATCGGTCCAGTCGTTTAAGGGGAATTAGGTGACAAACACACGAATTATATATATTAAGAACAATTATATATATTAAGATTTCAAATCAATTTCCAATATTAGTTAACCAAGTTTCAAACTGAAACCAATTTGAAACAGGTTAAAATCAACTTTCAATATTAGTTTACCTAATTATTTACTTGTGGAGCTAATAAAAGTGATGCTTTGATTAAAAGTTGTTTTAAATTTAATGATTAGTTCATGATTACAAATCTAGGATTATAAAAACATACACCGCATTAGCTAATCAATGTACCCTCTTATTACGCGGATTTTAAATCTATGTGCATAGTTTTATTGCACCATAAATCGTGATATCATTAAACAAATAACTTAATCGCCACATTCTCTGATAATAAAATGGGGAACCCAAAATTATCTTAGACAATCATACGACTATTTTTAAATAACATCTTGCCCCCTGCAAACTGACGTTACGTGATTTCACGTAAAATTTTCCTACTGTAAGATGACTGTAAGCTTGTTCAGGTAGCAAAACAAGTGTGTACGTAGAAAGTTTAGTTTTGGTACAATCAGCAAAAAAAACAAAACGTACCTACAACGACGACCACGTACGACGCAAAGCCAAAATGATAGTATTTTTTAAGGCGTGTGTCTGTGTGTGTATGCATGTTCAAAAATAGAATGGCCTCAGTAATAATTATCAATTTAATAAACCGACTTCTCAAAATTAGTATCATCATCATCATCAGCCAGAAAACGTCCAATGCTGAACATAGGCCTCCCCCTTTAACCTCCACACTGAACGACATCCTGCCATCTGTATCCACTGGATGCCCGCGACTCTCACAATGTCGTCGGTCCATCTAGTAGGAACCTACCTACGCTGCGTCTTCCGGTTCGCGGTCTCCACTCAAGAACCTTGTATAAAAAGGGCAAATTCGGTTACTTGGAGCAAGTGGCTTTATTAACTAAACAAAATACTAGATAAAACTAACACTAAATAAACAGTTAGACTGTCCATAGACCGTTGAAGGTCTAAAGACAATCCAAATGCTCAAGCCCACTATCAGCTGGCAGCGTACCCAGCATGCTGGCGGCAATACCACGTTGAATGGCAATGCTTATACGTTGAGCGAGATACACGCCAGCATTTTGGTCACGCGACGCATTAACCAGACGCTCTGAAAGATTTTTGAAAATGAGGTGAACTCCCCGTCCCCAAGGGCCCAATGTTTCGACCCCAAATGCCTCATGTTACTTGGATGGTCATATGGTCATTCAAATAACAAAAAAAAACTGTTATTTTAATTTAAAAGCCAAACTGCTGAACAGAATTTGATGAAATTTTTCGGGACGAATTTGAAAGTATATCCTTTCAAATATTTTTTTTCCCAAAATCTGTTCATAAATAAGTAATGAAGAATATGATTATAGAAATATTTTTAATATTGTCCAATTAAATAGATACCTACAACTACATCACACAATAATAAAAACGAAACTGTAATTGCTATATATTAGAACAATACCACACAACTGCTGAACAAGGCAGATTTAGAATTTTTGTTTGTTTGTTCACGCACATCTCCTAAACCCCTGGAAGAAAATGCGGATGGATTGAAATACGGTTTTCACGAATATGCTTAGCTATGACCAGATTGAAGTATAGGCTATGTTATTTTGCGCAAGGGCCGGATTAAAGGAAGAAAAAAGGATTGAAGGTTTATTTGAAAATCTACGCGTACGAAGTCGCGGGCAAAAAAACTGGTTTTAAAATAAAATAAAAACAATCATAAAACCGACTTTACTGACTCTACCTCTTATCTGTTTTGAATATTATTTGCTTCTTCGGGAAAACCTTGTCTCCGACGCACTAGTTCGTAATATCATAATCCTTTGATTACACAGTAGTTGGTTGTATAAAAGCGTTGGAATTGCAACACTTAGTTCACAAACGATACAACTTTAGCCGAACGATAAAGTCAAACGAAGTTACTCGAATAATAAATCATGGGTTTTAAGATTGTTTTAGCACTCTGTGTTATGGTAAGTATTGATTTGACGACAGTTGGTGGAAGTTTTCTTGAAAGGGTCCGTTTAATAGTTTCAAGGGTATTTAGAAGGCTAACTTCTGATTTAATTTCCTTGTCTTAATTTTAGATTATGTTTTTTGCAGCTTTATTATTGCAGCTCATTATGCATTTGACTGGCAGAATAGGATTTAACTGACACATTTTTCTTTTAAAAAAGCTTTGCTGAATCTTTGCGTATTCTTATTTGTTAGATTTGATTGAACTTAATTGAATTCAGAAATGGAAACTAATGTTCGAATCTATTTTCTATATTATTTTTTGTGAGCTGTAATAAAGTCAAAGACAAATTCATAGCTTATGCTTGTTCCTGCTAAGTATACGTTTATTTTATTGCAGGTTGCGATTGCATCCGCCGTTCCTGGTGGTGCCGGTCCAGGAGGGCCCTGGGGAGGATGGGGCGGCCTTGCTGCTGGTGCCGGTGGTGGTGCCCCTGCTACCAACCCCTGGATCCCACCATGGCTCTCAACTGCCCCGTGGTTCCCCCAATGGGGCCCGTGCACTATGATTGGCTCGACCTGCCAGGATTGCAACACAAAACTGGTGTGCACTAAAGTCGGTGGTCTGCAGAGACCCTGTTCCGACCCCACTCTGCCTCACTGCAATCTTGGAGAGTGCTCAGCAACTCCATCTGAAGAATGCGCTGTCACCACTGCGCCTGCTGATGTAGCCGCCTAAGAAAAACAAGTAACAAAACGAGTTAATCAGAAGATACTCATACTCTAAGCAAGATAACTTTTGAACAACCATCTAAGAAATTCCTAATTTAATATCTGTCATTTTCTAATAGAGAACTGAGTTATTTAAACGACTATTTTGTAGTAAAAAATATATAAAACGCTGTTTTAATACAATTGGCATCTCTTACTAACTTAGCGTAACTCTATATTATTGTAATTTATTTCAATAAAAAATTCAAACCGTACAAACAAGTTTTAATAATGACACAAATACTTGTGCAAATACCAATAGAACTTACATTACGATATCAACTTATTCCAAAATAAACTAATTGTTTCTACTTATTCTACTTATTTCTCTGGGAACGTGGGCAGAGAGAATATTTTATGTTTGCTGGAAATAGACACATAATGCCGGCTGTGCACTAAAGGGTATCTCGCGCGAGAGAATCTCGGCTGAAGACGAGGCATAGGACGAAGCGAGTGAAACTCAACGCGAGGGCGCGTCTATAGGGCCACCGCATAACTAATGTATCACCCACAACGATAAAGGATCATCACACTAATCATCACACTAATATCGTTTGGATGCATGGATGGATGTATGGATGGATGAATGTTTGTTACTCGATCACGCAGAAACGGCTGGATGGATTTATATGAAATTTGTAATATACATTGCTTATGTCCTGAATTAACACATAGGCTACTTTTTATCATTATCATCATCACCGATTTTCGTCACCACGCGGGTGAAACCGTGGGGCGCAGCTAGTAGAAAATAAAGGTGAGTGAGCCACCGCTCGGTCGGCATGTGATCACTTTGTCGTTTTACCCTGCACCCCTATAACGTCGCAGGTGGTACTTGACGCCACATAGACCAGCCTATAGTATATTTTCTTACATACCATGTCTCGGGGTGTATCTGTAAAAATATTCAGATAAGGTAATAAATTGTAATCCTCAATTAACTCACCACCGCTATGGTTCACAAATACAAGAGCTAGCAGACTCCGTAATTCCAAAGTCTTTTGCACATAGCATGTGTGCGAACCCGGAACCTCGATTGCAGGCAGTTGTTGTGGTAGATCTTTGACCTTCAAAATTGTATTGTACCACATAAATGATCTTCTACAGTGGAGCCATAGCAGAAGCAAATAATTATGTAAATTCAAGGCTCGTGTGAGATTCAAATGTCTACTCTAGCCCGAATACGCAGGGTTTTCCCTATCTCTAAGTTTTATAGGTACCTATGTATCATCATCATCATTATTAGCCAGAAGACATCCTCTGTTGAACATAAGCCTCCCCCTTTTATTTCCACACTGAACGACATCCTGCCATCTGCATCCACTTAATGCCCGCGACTCTCACAATGTCATCGGTCCATCTAGTAGGAGGCGTACCTACGCCGCGTCTTCCGGTTCGTGGTCTCCACTCAAGAACTTTATTTTCCCTTGGTTATCGGTTCTTCGATCGATGTGGCCTACCCATTGCCACACCTATGTATATGTATTATAATAAAAAAAACAATACGTAGATACGGATACGGATATCATGATTGTTAGTAATTAGATACATTATCTACACTAATATTATAAAGAGGAAAGATTTGTACCTATTTTTGTATGTTTGTATGTTTGTAATGAATAGGCTCCGAAACTACTGAACCGATTTGAAAAATTCTTTCACTGTTGGGAAGCTACACTATCCCCGGGTGACATAGGCTATATTATATTTTGTAGCGAGGCCGAAGGCCGAGCTTACACTCGTGCGAAGCCGGGGCGGACGGCTAGTCTTTAAGAAATCAATATTTGCAGCGGGTTCCTATCTATCTAACTCAGCTATTACGACGAATTCACCTGCCTAACTCAACAGATTAATTAGGTACCACAAAATGTGTGGGTACCATATAATAGGGAATAATGTGTGAAAGAAAATCTAATAACCAGAACTTCAACCACTTGCAATATAAGTCTATCTGAAAATTTGCAAAATATTATGTATTTTCGATGACGATAATAATAATAAAACACTAAGGTTTTGTTTTATTTTCTTGGGAATCTTCATTATGTGGGGTTATATGCTGTTATTATACCATATTACCCACTAAAACCCCTGCCCCGGCGCCAGGGCTAACTGAGATATACCTTGCAGAATTTGTTTATTAGTAAGCTTTTTACACACTGCTTTTTACATGTTGCACAAGCAACAAGTGGATCACATAAAAACCGACTTCATATATATGAAAAACGTAACATAAGTGCTTATAAAATTTGAGGGTTGCCTTCGATTTCCCTGGGATGCCATCATCAGATCCTGATTTGGTGACAATGGGAGATATCGGTGAACAAACATTTAAAAAAAAAATAGTACAGTGGAACATAGAACCTCCGTCTTTTTAAGTCGGATCTAATAGCCCTAAAGAATACAACTATCGGTCCATATATATCTACGTATAATTTTGAAAGAGTTTTTTATTCAACTCCTAACTGTTGAGGAGTTGTACCCTTCATCAATAGCTCATCCATATGAGATGATACTTATCAGACGCAAATACTTAAACGGCTTTAGAAAATATATAAAAACTTAATATGTGCCTATAAAATTTGAGGGTTGTCCTGGGATCTCATCATCAGATCCTGACTTGCGTAACAATGAGACCAAATTGGAAGTATACCCTACCGAGCAAAAGTTCTTTTTTTTAAATCGGTCAACTGTTGGCGGAGATAATATATCGGTGAACTTACATTTAAAAAAATACAGTGGAATATAGAACCTCCGCCTTTTTTGATGTTGGTTAAAATTGGATTGACCTTATCAAAGAGCTTATGCATTAGAGATCATATTAATGATTTCTAATTTAAGGATACCCCAACATCTATAGTTATACGACATTTACCATGATGGATGAAGCTTACAATATTTGGCGTAGTTACGAGTAGGTACTTGCACCAAGTTTACGGTAATACATATAACTACAAAACATGGAACTATAGTGAGCAACCATAATTTAAAACAGTGTTCTACCCCATCAACGTTTTCCATTAACAGACAAGATAGTGGTAAAACTCAAGACTATGTATACATATAATGAATTATTAAAAAAAGTTTCTTTGCTCACTTTATATCTTATCTATTTTGAATATTGTTTGTTTCTTCGGAAAAACCTTCTCTCTTGGAAAACGGGCAAGTTCCTATAATATAATAATCCTTTGAGTACACAGTAGTTTTGAGTTCTTGTATAAAAGCGTTTAAATTGAAACACTTAGCTCACAAACGATACAACTTTGGCCGAGTGATAAAGTCAAACGAAGCAACTCGAATATAAAATCATGGGTTTCAAGGTTGTTTTAGCACTTTGTGTTATAGTAAGTATTGATTAGGCGACATTGAAGATTTGATTAGGTTGAAGTTGAGGGCTCCGTTTAATAGTTTCAAGGGTACTGAGAAAAGTTACTCCTTATCCACGTCTCAGTTTTAAATTAATTGTGTTCTCTGAAGTGCTATCATGGCAGCATTCATCATTTCAATCGCAGAATGGATTTTTATTTATTTTATTCGTGTCGCATTTTTCTTATGAAAAAGCTTCATATACAATCTTCACTAATACGTTTCTTAGTTTTGATTAAATTTGGAAATAAAAACAATATGTATTTTTTTGTCTATATTATTTTATTGTGAGCATAAATAGTATAATCAAAGGCTAATCTATTCATAGCTTATGCATATATATTAGGTATATTTTTATTTCATTGCAGGTTGCAACAGCATCAGCAATTCCTGGCCCTGCTGGTCTAGGAGGTCCCTGGGTAGGATGGGGTGGCCTTGGAGCATGGGGCGGCCTAGGAGCATGGGGTGGAGCCAGTGCTGGCGCCAACTTTGGTATTGGCGCTGGTGCTAGTGCTTCCGCTGTTAACCCCTGGATCCCACCCTGGATCTCGTCAGCCCCGTGGTTCCCCCAATGGGGCCCGTGTACCATGATCGGCTCAACTTGCCTGGATTGCAATACAAAGCTGGTGTGTACTAAAGTCGGTGGACTGCAGAGACCCTGTTCCGACCCCACTCTGCCTCACTGCAACCTCGGAGAGTGCTCAGCTACTCCATCTGATGAATGTCCTGTCCCCACTTTTCCTGCTGATGTAGCCGCTTAGGAGTATAGGAGGAAACCGATGAAAAAATACTCGTACTCTAAGCAAGACAACTTTTGTACAAATTCTTAATTTGATGTCTGTAATTTTCTGAACTAATTTAATATATTATCATTAAACGACTGTTTTTTGTACATTAACAAATATAAAACATTGTTTCAATACCTATGGAATAACTTACGAACACAGCGTAGGGTTATAATATAGACGCTATATTGTAATTTATTTCAATACAAAATCAAACCGTACAAGCAAGTTTTAATAATGATACAAATACTAATACAAAGTCCCAATAGAACTTACAATATTATGATATCAACTTATTCTAAAAATATACTAAATGTAGGTATGTAAAAAGAACGGAACGTATGCGGAAGTATTTTATGTTTGCTAGGTAATGCCGGCTATACACTCCCGCGGTTCTCGCGTCCGAGATTATCTCAGCCATAAGACATAGGACGTAGCGAGTGAAATCGCCGTCTATAGGCTGGCCGCAGAACTCAGGGTATCGATCCTGAAACTTCAAGGGGTACTGTAAAATGATAAAGGGGATCGCGGAAGGAGTAGGCTGCCGGTCAGTCAGCGTGCGACCTCTTAGTCGTATTGCACCGCACCTCTGTAGCGTCGCAGACGATACCTGAGTTATGCGACCGTCCTATGGTACACTATCATTCTCGCCATACCTCGGGGTATATCAGTGAGAATGTGCAGCTGCGGTAAATTCTAATCCGCAAATAATTGCCATGTTTCACAAATGCGAGTGGCTGCTAACGGCCTCCGTTATTCCAACAGAATCTGTTGCACGTGGCATGCAAGCTAATGTAGCTCCCACGCTAGGCTTCAACAACCCTTTATTATAATATATTGCATAGTACTGTAAGGAAAATTTTAAAGGCTTATGTTGTTTACAAATAAATTCCTTGAATAGAAAAATCGAGTTTTCCTTTGGCAAGTAGAAAAAATATGAACATTGCGTTCATAGTTTTTCAGTTTGTATCAAAATGATGACTTACATGTTTGACTTTAAACTTTAGGTTAGTGTAGAATAGATAACCAACAAACAACCCAAACGGAGACCAAAAACATACAATTTGTTTCAGGTTAATTAATAAGTCATATGTTAAACTCTAGTTTCCTAGAATAGCGGTGCCTTCACGTAGCGGATGCACCATTACGGACGCAAACAGACGGCCGTGTTTACGGTGACGACATGTGGAAAGTTCTTTTTTTTTTATGAAACTTCAGAACGTAAGTATCTAATACGGGAGAAAATGGTCACGATTGTGATTGAAGAAAAAAACTTACTGTTCCAAGGCATTTTCATAAGAATAAAATTGCTAAGGTTTTAAAGCCATTTGGATGTCAATATTTTATATTATAGCTAAAACGATCTAAATAATCCCGGAATATTTTTTTGGCTCTTCTTTCTTCATTCCCTTTATGTTATAAAAAGGTCCTATTTATTATTATTTTTATATTCCAATATGTAAAAAATGTGCAATTAAGATGTGTTAGTAAGAGTATTTTACAAAATATTATTAGGTATTACATTCAATACATACTTCACTTACCTACTTATATTTTATCACAGCTCCAAAAATAGGTAAAATTACCTATCCATTACTTTGGTTGACCTTATCCAACAAGCAGAATTATCCTATTCAAATGAGGATTCTTTCCAAACATTTGGTCCCGTACCTACATCTTCCGGAGTAGACCCCTGTCAGCCATTGTGTAAGATTGCAATACAGTGTCAGGCCGCGCATACTTTGTTAAGGCCGGTAATTTCACGGAATAGGAAATTCCCTATTCCGTGGGTAATTTCTTACACTCTTAAACATCACACATGAAACTATAAGCTAATGTAATAATTTAGATATAGAAATCGTATTAACTCTCAAACTACCTAATAACTTCATTAATGTACTACTAATTCAAACAATCTCTTATTTCAGGCAGAGTGCCCAAAATCCTGGCCGCGTTGCCTCCCTGGATCGCGAGGCTAACTTTCTGACCCAAATAGTATTTTGGTCATGCAAAGAAACTTTCAGTCTCCCCGACAAATCCTTAAAAATTTCAAGAGAAACTAATTTCAAGAGAGGGTTCTATGTTTAGGACTTGAAAAATGTATGCCGTCTGTATAAATGTATACTAACTACGTTGCCTCGTAGCTCGTAGCTAGCTTGCATCCGTGTTTATATGTATACTAATTGTCGCCTGCAATTTCCTTCGCGTAATTTTTCATATAAACATTCAACCTTCATTTGCCATTAATTCGGTATTTTCGCAAATTTCTTTCTCAACGGACTTGTAATATCCCGGAATCTAGTAGCCAAATTTCTGTAAGTTTTTGAGGTTTCATGATGAGACCTTCAGGGAATGCGTGAGAGGTATTTCATTGTATATATTTAAATATACGTGCCTCTCAATAATGACGTAACCCGCAACGACCGCGCACCAATAAAATAAGATAAGATAAATTTACTTTCCAAAAATACAAATTAACTTATTACTAACATGAGGTTCTTTAAAAGACGAATCAATACAGTCTTAAAGGATCGATAACGTATTTGTGATGGCTCTGTTGTTACAAGTATCCATTTGCGACAGTTACTGCTTATATACCATCAGGCAGCCCTTCTTGTTTGCCGCCTATGGCATAAAAAATAATATCTATATTTCAGTCACCGAGCGCATGATTTTACACTTATTAGCGCAGCGTACTTGTTAGCACCACTGAGTTGGTACCATTATAAAAGATAATTCGCCCGGTCCTAACTATAAAGTCAATGAATCAATATGAAGAAAATATTTGGCTCTGAACTTATACGAAAATGTTCATAGATATATGAAACCGTTCTATCTTTTCATGATAAATTCCAAACGATATTGGTATATGGAAACAGCCTATGATTCATTCATGTTTTTATTCGCAAATAGTTTGAAAATAAGATAAAATTCGGAAAAGTTAAAAACCGACTACGTCATGGCACATTTTTTCTTCCGAAACCATTGTTGATAACAACATTTTGTATTTCATGTTCTATAAGCGAGATATTTTTACCATCGATGAGCGAAATTTTGTTAGAGACAAAAATTGCTATTTCACATTCTGTGTGCTGCGACGTCATACCTTATACTATTCTATGACATGCCTTGTAAGACGTTTTAATAGACACCAAGTTTGGTAAAATGTGTTATGTATGAGCTACGAATAAAAACCAGATCAAACAAACATGCATACATACATACTAACATCGACTTTATACCAATAGCACAAATTACGGTTCTTGATTGCTTATCCATTCTTCTGAGTTCGTGTGCAAGAGGCCCAAGATCCATCAATGAATCGCATTAAGTACATTGAAACTTGGTGAAATATTTTTTTCGAACATGATTCATTCAAATATTTTTTTTATCGGAAAAACCGATGTATCAACATATTCATCTCCTGAAGCATGACATGATAACCAATTGATAAGAAGTATAAAATCAATTGATTTTCTTTTGTGTCAATAGAAGACATCTGTGTTAACAGCAATGGCTTTGAAGAGCACTGGAATTATAATAGCGCTCGTGAGTCTTTTTTTTTTTTAATAGTAGCTTAGTTGTTTGTGTTAAATTTCTGATAGCAAACAAAAACCGTTTTTGTTTGCTATCAGAAATTTAACACAAATTTAAAAACTAAAACTAGATAAGAGTTATTAGTTTATTTTATTGCGCAAATTCATAAATGTTTATTGCTATCTATGAATTCTAAATCAATCTAGAATTCATAGATATAATTTTTATTGTGTTTTTTCACTCACAAGATTGAAATAAAATTTCTAACAGAAAATGAATAACACAATAATCTACATTTTGATTTACTGCTAAGGCATGTCATTACTTGTGTATTAACTCTTCATTGTGAAACTAGTAGGAAAACAGTTTTTTTTAATGTTAGCAACATAATATAAAAAAAAGGATTATTTTCGAGATTTGTTGGGTCAAAATGAAAGAAATTTGAATGCTGACTTATGAACCTAACGATTTTGTAAATTTTCACTTCTATGGATCTAGATACGCGAATGTCGCTCACAACATCCAATGTTTAATTCGTGTTTATTTTGTTTGTTTTCAGTGCACTACATTGACGATAGCCATCGACAGAGAAGCCAGGTTCCAGCCAGAACATGAACATTATCAAGGCCAAAATACCGTTAAACATCGTGCTCGAAAAGAACCTGATAGAGATGAAAGTGTGGCTCGCAAAGTACATCATACGCCGCACTACTCGCACAGTTCCAAAGAATCAGAAGAAAGGGAACACTTTGGTTTCCCCAAACCGCACTTCTCTCACAGCTCTGAAGAATCAGAACACTATGACCTGAAACCACACCACCCTCATAGCTCCGAGGTATTAGGAGAGCGCCATGGTCTTCCCAACCTATATTTCTCACTTGTTCTCGGAGAATCGAACAATTATGATCTTTACAACTCGCAATTATCGTACAGCCCTGAAGGATCAGGAGAGCATCGTGGTGTCCGCAAGCCACATTTCCCACACAACTCCCAGGAATCAGGAGAACATCATAATCTGCCTAAACCACACTTCTCACACACCTCCCAAGAGCAAAAGTGGGAACACAAAACACATCACCCTGATTGGTACAACCCACACTTTCCTCAACAACCCAATAAACTGAAAGAAATTTTTGATGAAATGGAACGGAGAAGACCTCTGTTTTACCCAATCTACCCCTATCATCCTTTCTACCCACACGCTCATCCTACGACCAATGATGAAGAGTTTGAAACCATAGAAGCGTTAAAGAGAAGAAATTACCAAGGGTCTCCTAGCCGTAGTATATTTTCTCTAGAAAATGAGAGCTCTCAGGAAAATGTTGACCAGCAAAAATATAGTGGGCCATACTACCATGGACCTCACAACCCTCATTTTTCTATGAACCCTGACAGTTCTGAAAATAGTAAGGAAGAACCATTTGGATCATCCTATCATGGATTTCCTCATCCTCACTTCAATCCTTTCCATAAAGAACCAGCTATCATAGAAGAGAACGATGTTTTGGCACCAAGCATTTTTGAACATGGTAGTACTATTAACAGTGATGATTTCCCTACTACATATGAAGCACAACCGTATGGTCTGGCATCACCATCAGAAAACGACGAAGGTTCCCAAGGCCCTTTCATTATAATAGAAAATGAAGAAGAAAAATTCCAAATTCCTTATATCATTCATGACATTTTGAAACATGTTCATCACGGCCATGGCAAGCCACACCATCATGGTGACAAGCCCAATGAAGATGAAGACATAGCTAACGAAGAAGGTAGTGGAGAAGAAGATATAATTCCCCTGTCTGCTAAAACTAACGTACCTTTGATTCAAGATAATGCATGAAAACTTAGTATGAAAATTAAATGTAATATTCGAACAACAAAAATGTCCTCGTTATCACTTTTACACCTGTATTGCAATATGTTTTACCTTCATTAAATGTGTCCGGATACCCCGAGAAACTCTTACTAAATCGTCTGTACTTATATGTACTTGTACTTTTATGTATTCTCTGCTTATATACCCAACTGTTCTAAGGATTATTATGGATTGTCTAACTTGTCTATCGGTACCACATACATTGACATTGTAAAATAACTGACCCAGAGCGTGTTGAGACACGTACATGGTAGAGTTACGTTACCAAAGCCATATAATTGTAGTCATTGTTCAGAAATTGATGGTTATAGAAAAAATCGAACGAACGAAGCTCTGTAGAATTAGCCAAATTTCAGAGATGAATCATCCCGAGATAGCATATACTTTTTATGGTTTAACCATACAGAAAATCTTTACGCGATAAAATTCAGAACTTAGATATTCGCCAAAGAACCAGAGTCACCGACATAGCTATTAAAATCTGCAAGTTGAAGTGGCAAAGGGCAGGCCACATCGCTCGAAGAACTGATAACTGATGGAGAAGAAAAGTTCTTGAGTGGAGACCGCGAACTGGAAGACGCAGCGTAGGTAGGCCTCCCACTAGATGGACTGACGACATTGTGAGAGTCACGGGCATCCAGTGGATGCAGATGGCAGGATGTCGTTCAATATGGAGGTTAAAGGGGGAGGCCTATGTTCAGCAGTGGACGTCTTCTGGCTGATTATGATGATGATCATACTGAAAAGCATTATAGAAAAAGGTCAATGACCTTTGAGCTAGAACGCCTTAAATTAATTACAATTTTATCGCTGTTACTCAAAAAGTGTTCTTCAAATGTTCAAAATAATTTTAAATGAAGGTTTTAAATATGACCTATCCATATTGTTGGTTACATGTTTCTATGTCTTATCCATACTAATATTATAAAGAGGAAAGATTTGTATATTTGCATTTTTGGATGTTTGTAACGAAATAACTCAAAAACTGAACCGATTTTAAAAATTATTTCCCTGTGGGGTAAAATATTAACAGTAAAATCTACCAGTTTTTCTTAAAATCTTAAAGGTATACTGTACAGATAGAACCTAGTCGTTCATATCTAAAACATTACGTAAATACGTCAGCTATTGTATCTTATCAGTTGTTAGCAATCTATTTTCACAATAAGATGAGTAAATAGAGATCACGTGTGTTTCCAGAGCTGAATCTCACTAAGCTGTGTAAATGTTTTAGCATACTGTTTTGTACCATTTTGGTCGAATAATAGGTCAATAATAAAGTACCTACTCTTTATAATAGGTTGACTTAAATGTCATAATCATAATTGAGATACCTTTAAAATTTTATACACCAACCCTCCTATTAATAAATGCGTAGTAGCCACAGAAAAGAGTTTTTATTTTCTTTCTTTTTTGTGCTGGTAGCCATGGAACACACACACGATTTTGTCGTATTACAAGCGTTTAATTAACTTGCGATGTTTGTATGTTAGTTTGTTTGTTTAATTAAAATATTGCAAGCTGAATTAGTACTAATAACCGATTTTGCTGCAATTTTTCATAGGTTTGCACTTTTAGTTCTGGTAACTATTTAATACGCTATAGCAATACCCAATTTTGCCATATTTTCAAAATGGTTGCCATCACAAGATGGTGGATGATGTATATTTTAACCGACTTCAAACAAAGAGGGGGTTTTGGCTGTTTTTTAGGGTTCCGTACCCAAAGGGTAAAACGGGACCCTATTACTAAGACTCCGCTGTCCATCCGTCTGTCTGTATGTCTGACTGTACGTCTGTCACCAGGCTGTATCTCATGAACGTTATAGACAGTTGAAATTTTCACAGATGATGTATTTCTGTTGCCGCTATAACAACAAAATTACTAACAGAATAAAATAAATATTTGAGAGACAACACATACAACAGACATCAGACAGCCATTTTTATAAATAATGGTACGGAACCCTTCATGCGCGAGTCAGACTCGCACTTGGCCGATTATTTTATGTTTGTTACGTCAGAACTCCGTCATTTAAGAACAGATTTAGAAAAATCTTTATTTGAAAGGATATAGGTACATTCAGATTGGTCTCATAGAAATTTCATTAAATTTTGTTCATTAGTTTGACTTTTAACTAAATATAACTAGAAATTCAGTTAAATTGCGTATTTTACTAATTTTGAAGTCGGGTTTTTACTATCGGGTTTTTGTTGTCGGATAATTATTAGTCAACCCTGTTAATATGGGTATCATAAATGAAAGGGCTTGAAGAGTAAATAAACCGGCCAAGTACGAGTGTCAGTCTCGCGCACTGAGGTATGCCGTACCACCTCAAAATACAAAAAGTAGTACAAAAACACAACATCAAGCCCAGGCGGTCACCCATCCAAGTACCGACCACGCCTGACGTTGCTTAACTTGGTGATCAACAGAAATTTGTCACTGACTTGCAATTGGCCATTACTTATTATTTTGTTGCTTTAGAGTGAGAGCTTAATCAATTAATCATAACAAGTTTGACGCGAAGTTTTGAATTCTTTATTTGAAAGGATGTACTTTCAGATTGGTCTAGTTTGGCTTTGAAATCAAAATAACTAAATATAAAAATGGCGTATGAAAATTTTAATCTAACTTTGTAATTCATCTTGTTCATTGAACTTTTGAAATTAATAATTATATCCATCAGTATCACTATATCACGAAGAAACCCACTTGAGAAATCAAAATTCCGAATACGGGAATTCCTATATAGAAAATACGCATTCTATATCAAAAAATGACTACCTATTCTATCAAGATAATCAATTGATAAGAAGTATAAAAACAATATGAAATTGTCTATCTGCATTATTAAGGAAACTGGAACACAATGACTTCCAAGGATATAATTTTAGTCGTTGCTCTTGTAAGTAAAAATTTACGAGTATTTATAACTAGGAACTCAAAAGGAAAGAACAGTGAACCAAAGCAGAACAGTGAACCAAAGCAGTCTCAGTCTCGGAGTGGTGGCCGCAGAATGGAAAGCCACCATCGGGCAGATCACCAAGCTGCTGGTCGGACGACGTCGTTAAGGCATCAGGAAAGCAGCGGAACGAGACTGGCACAGGATCGGAAAAGATGGCGCGCTATGATGAAAAATATACTTAATATTATAAGTGTCCTGAACATCAGCTAGACTGCTTTTCATCGTCATTATACACTATTCCATCTACGCCACTGAGCAACTGTGCCAGCGCTCCAGAGCCTCACTCCGATATTTCAAGAAGTTGGGTTAGCTCGGGTAACTGCTGGTAGGGGGAAATGTTCAATATACCCCAAGCGGGACGTCGGTGCAGGACTTATCGCCCCCATCTCGAATAAGAATAAGTGTCCTGAATATTCTACCCTGAAGTTTGGTGAAGTGGAATTTGTGAATCGAGAGTTTTATGGTTGGTTCTAAAGATGGAAGTGCATTCTAGCTTGATTTATGCACAATTCTTCAACGTCGAAGGCTTGTCCATGGATCTCATAATGTTTTATTACTTTCAATTATTTACTATTGTTTCCATTTTTAGCTTATCATCATCATCAGCCAAGAGACGTCCACTGCTGAACACAGGCCTCCCCCTTTAACCTCCACACTGAACGACATCTTGCCATCTGCATCTACTGGATGCCCTCGACTTTTAGCGTGTGGCTTTATTTTGCAGTCAAGTATTTTGTTTTTCTTTAAATAATCCACTTGTTACAGTTGTCCTTGGCGGCTGCAATCAAGCAAGAGCACCCGCCACATCATCACGGCCATCACCAAAATGCTGTACCTGTCAACCCTGAAGTAGCTCCATCCAATATACCAGCAGCACAACCTTTTTTCGTACAAGAATCCGTTGAAGATGTTACACAGGATTATTCAGAACAAGACGAAGACGAGTTTGAAGATGAAGCTGGTGTTGACGGCCTTAAAGGATTCTTGGCAAGAAAATCTATCCCTACGAAATGTGATTCCCTGACCCTTCCCATGTACTCTTGCTATAATTGCTACAGCTACCTGGTGTGCAAGCCTGACGGTGGCAAAATCAAGGCCTGCAAGGATCCTTATGCTCCTTACTGTAATAATGGCGTTTGCTCGAAAACTCCAAGTGTTGGTTGCTCAACTCTATAAAACAAAACGATTTTGAAAATCTATCTTCTTCAACACTTTTTGATTTGTTTTTTCTCAAAGATTTATTCGTATAAGTACCTTTTAATGATATAATTTGTGTCCAAAATAATCTTAGTTTTGCATTCTGGATATATTATCTATATAAATATAAATGATGCAGAATATTGTTATTACCAGGTCAAAGTGATAAAATCAACTTAGAAATAAAGTCATCGCAGATTGCTTAAAACCTTTTTATTTAAAACTCTTTCCAAAGGCCAAAAATGATAATTTTCAGCCAGATCCGACGTTTTTTTTTTTTAACAGCGATTAAAAAACTATAAATACTTGCATTTATGCAAACATGGATAAAACCACAGAAAAGAGACGAAAAAATTCTCACTTCAGTGGAGAAAACTGAATTTCACGTGTGGATAAAGTATAGCAATGTCGCTGTTTGTCAGCCCATAATGAAAGAATCAGTTGTTCCTTAGATCAGAGTATATAGTTGTTCTATGCATTTAGTTAAGTACGAATGATTTTTGCATGGAACAGCAATTTCTTTTTCTGCAATTTTAGGCAGATTTCAGGTAGCAATTCCCGTAGTAAAATATATTCATAATGATGAGTATAATGGCCTTTCGACTTAGGACTACTGACCCGTGTAATGCTGTTTACCTCCATTCAAGAAACATCAGTATTTTCAATTCATTGGTATTTTCTAAGAAACCTACTTGAGAATTTTGAATTCAGGGTCAGGGAAATCCACTGAAGTGAGAATTCCCTTCTCTTTTCTGTGGGGAAATCCTACAGAAAAAAACAGATTTTCCATTGAGTTTATTTAAAAACAAAAGTGTTATCACGATAAGATTATTTAGACTGATTGATAATAAGTATAACAATATGGAACGGTCAATGTGTATCAATAAGAATCAGTGATGGAAATGACTTGCAAGAATATTATTGTACTCGTTGCTTTGGTAAGTAAAACATACATTATCAGCCTATCATGTTCCCACCGCTGGGAGACAGGCTTTCTATCAGAAAGCGAGAATGGGCCCTATTCCATCATACTGGCCCAGTGCATATTGGTGAATGTCATATGTCTTTGAATT
Source organism: Agriopis leucophaearia (assembly GCA_949125355.1). NCBI lineage: Eukaryota > Metazoa > Arthropoda > Insecta > Lepidoptera > Geometridae > Agriopis > Agriopis leucophaearia. The sequence goes on along the minus strand of OX421276.1, from coordinate 8,564,854 downwards.
TTTGCGGTTCTTGACATACTGGTATCCTCACGATGTTATCCTTCACCGTTGTTGAGCGATGGCTTCGAAACAACACATAATTTATTTAAGTAATAAATAAGTCATTGGTTCAGGGGTTAAAATTTGCAAGTTGAAGTGGCAATGGGCAGGCCACATCGCTCGAAGAACTGTTAACCGATGCGAAAGAAAGGTTTTTAGTGGAGACCACGAACTGGAAGACGCAGCGTAGGTAGGCCTCCCACTAGATGGACCGACGTCATAGTGAGAGTCACGGGCATCCAGTGGATGCAGGCAGGTGGTCGTTCAGTGTGGAGGTTAAAGGGGGAGGCCTATGTTCAGCTGTGGACGTCTTATGGCTGATAACGATGATGATGATGGTGCAGGGCCCGAAGACCGAACCGGGAGCCGTCAAATTGTGAAGTGCTCATGGTACTGCTCGACCACCATCACTCTAAACTTTAAAACTAAGTAAAACATTACAATTTACCAATGACGATATAACCACATCTTTGTAATATACCTACATAATGATCTAATCTCTCGAGGTCTCTTGTCAGAATGCACAACTATGTGGTAAGCTGTTCCAAGACAGCGTCAAGGTTTGCTCCTTACCGCTGACGCATTCTTCGATAGAACAACATACCACTCTAGACGTTTTTATACAAGTCTGTACAATTTTTATACGTCGCTGTGCATTCTGAGCATGACACCACAACTTAATGTAGCGTCTTTACAAAAAACCGTTGCCGTTTCATGATCCCTCTCTAAGAACTCTATGTTTGTCCCATTTTATATAATAATAGGCTTGCGTTTGACTGTCACCTCGCCTGATGCAATCTGCGATATAACATGCTTGTCTAGAAGAAACGCGATTTGAAGTGAAGACACCCTGAATGTAACAATAGGGGAACACTCATTCAGGCAGCGCATTCCATTGTCTAACGGATTGCACAATAAAAGTGGAATCAAAACGCTTCTTACGGGCTTTCGATATATCAACCATGTACAACGCCTTCTTGAGCGCACCCTGGCTGTCCGGCAATTACCGCGCTGTATTGCTCAACCGCTCAAACCCACCCGCTCATCTTTTGTGCAAAGTAGATATGTACCAGCACTGGGATCCCCTGAGTCAAGGACCAGCAAAAAAACTGGGCCATTATTTTGTAAAAAACAATTTCCTTGTTTTTACAGTTTGCCAACGCGGCTGCAGTTATGCAAGAGTCAAGGCATCCTCTGCACCAGCACGATCACCACCATCACGGCTCTGTGCCTATGCATATCAACCTTGAAGTAGCTCCGACCAATACGGCAGTGGAACAGTACTTCAGTTCAAGAAGAAATCGTCGAAGATGGTCAGAATGATCTCGAAGGTCAACAAGACGAACTTGAAGATGAAAGAAAAGTTGAGCAAAAATCTCTTCAGGAGCTTCGACCAAAATAAAATGAAGGGACGGGCCCTAACCATTGAACTTGATCAGTAAAAACGAGTCATAACCGTCGGACATATACTTCATCACCTAATTATAAAAATGTACCTACAGTATATTTGTTACAAAAAATAGATATCGGTTTTATTTGTGTATTTACAATTCGGTAAAGCATACGAATTCATAATTTTGTCAGATGTTTCGTTATCGCGTAACAATAGACTCGTGTTTCACTTCCTACGGCTAGAGACCGACTGAAACGAAGTGAGCGCTGGCGCTCATTTTGTAATCTTCAAAAATGCGCTTCTACTGGGCCCGTCCATTCATTTTATTTTGGTCGAAAGTCAGGAGGAAATTGAGAATGAAATTGAAGAAGCTGAAACTGAATTGGGAAATAAAGCTGAATGGGTAGACTGTAACTATAACTTATCTCCGCGTATGTCGTGTTTTGACTGCCAAACTCGTATAATCTGCAAGTACCCCGGTAGAGGAAAGCTGGTCGGATGCCACTATGCCTTGAAGCCGCATTGCAATAATGGAATATGTTCTACTGGCCCAAGTACTGGATGTGCTTAAACCATACCTATCCTCAAACTCGATCTCGGACGGAAGCCTCAAATCATGTACGAAGGTATAGTCCTCGATCGACGGTAATTAAATCTGAGTAGCCTGTTAAAACCCAGTAAATATCCATAATAATAAACGTCGTGACTTTTATAACCTTGAAATTGCCTTGCACACGTACCTACATCTACCTTCATACTACGTTTTTTCAGGAGAACAATTCACACAAATATTATAAATGTGAACTTAACCTTTTCTGCCACGTTGTTTCAAACAGCATAACTAATCTTGATGAATCCTTGGCAGGAAAGTATGTCTGTATTTTATTTTTAGTTGTCCTACTATGTAAACAAATATGGCGGACAGTTGACGAAACAATTAATAAATCACTAGCGAAGAATTCAGAGCTGTCATTGGTTGAAAACGCCATATTTATTTACACAGGTAAACAGACATGGAAAACTTTTATCCCTAATAAATACGCAGAAAACCGCGGGTAAAACCGTGGGGTACAGTTAGGTATATCACGACTTTGCAGAATAATATTCTGCTCCATTGTGCAGCTCATATGGTTACTGCGAGAACAAAGTACAAGTGTGACGTCTGGAATTCTCAAATAGGTCGAGAGCTAATGCAATAGATATTTACACCACCAAGATTACGCAAAAGGCTGTACTAAGCTGAAAGTGTCCACAGTAACCATCATATTAAATAACTTTTTGTAAATGCAGCAACGGCTATGCTTTGACTATCTACATGTCGTCGACGCGGCTATGGACCTAACACGAAATTAATGCCGATTTCATGCACCAAGAATGGCAGTAAAGAGATTGTTTATATGAAGTCTGAGCTATTCATTGTTAGCTTCAAGTTATGTTGTCCAAGTAGTAGGGCTGAAGGTTTTCACCAATGTAACATTGCATTTTCTCAAATTTTGTAACGATGATAACTCAGTGGTTGATATAATCAAATTTTAATCCGCAGGGTGTGGGTTCGAAATCTTACAATGAGATTGAACTGCTTGCTGGTGACAGATAAATCGTGAGCAAAAGATAGTATTGATGGTAGGGGTACTTTCTAGTGCTCGGCAGCCTCGGCTACTAATACGGTTATTTATTATAGAAAAATAACACATATCATTATACAACATAGCCTATGTTACTTAAAGATAATGTAGCATTCTAACAATAAAAGAATTTTTCAAATCGGTTCAGTAGTTTCTGAGCCTATTCAATGCAAAAAAAAACAAGCAAAACAACAAACAATCAAATCTTTCCTCTTTATAATATTGGTATAGATTCGGCTCAAGATCAGGATTTTTTATATTTTGATATGGTCACCCTTATTACACCTAAAATATAGAAACTTACATACTTACACACATGCAACGTAAACCAAGCCCAAGTCTCCTTAAAATGTTCTTTGAATAACGCTTTATCTACCCTGTATTCCACGATTTCTTCTAACAATAAGTAGGTTGATCAGCACCTAATAGAAATACACTGACTTATGGTTGATATTCCGAAAACTAATCGCGATAGTTTCGCTTTAAAAATGCAAACCGTTGATACTTATCTGCAAATACCTGCCTACCTACTAACTTAACCAAATTTCGCTTTTGTAACTTTACTGATTTTCCTACTAAGATTAGGCTTAGGATATTATTATACAGATAGCTTTATTAAACTCAAAGAGGCATCCCTGATAATAACTAAGGAATTAGCATATTAATAGCCTACTTTCAGTATATAAGCCAGACTGTTTAATATCATACCATCTTCACCTTCGATCACCTGAGAACGCCATAACTGAGCAATTTTATCTCAAAATGGGTGTATCCAAAGTTACCGTTTACTTGTTCGCCGTGTTGGTAAGAAACCGTTTTATCACAATTTACATGGCGGTAACATTTTCAACACTTTACTGGCCAGTTCATTAAATTTCTGGCGCTAATCACCTGACAGAGGCAGTTCCAATTCCAAGCTAGTAGTGCTTTAAAGATAAAAGATTTTTTACTTTTTGCAAAACATACCGTATTTGTCTGCAACTTACTTAAATACCCGCCAAGTGCGAGTCGAGCTCGCACACTGAGAGTTCCGTACATTACCGTTTTTACATTATAGCAATTACAAAATTACGTTTAAAAAAATACGTTTGTTGTATGGGGTATTAGGTTAGCCATAAGGTTTTGCTCTTTCACTTTTTTATTATTTCTTAGTAAATCCGCCGTAACATTACATATTCTGTGAAAATTTCAACTGTCTATCTATTACTGTTCCAAAGATACAGCCGTTTAAAGGTAGGACGGACGGACGGACGGACAGACAGCGTAGGCTCAATATTATGGTCCCATTTTTACCCTTTGGGTGCGGAACCCTAAAAATGATAAAAATTGCGGTTACAGCATTTATTAACTAAACAAAATACAAGCTAACACTAAATAAGTACCTACCTAAACTACCTAGCCCATATAACAATTATATATCATAGACCTAAACTGTACCAAGGTCATCGTGGGTATAATTCAATACAACGTGGCTGCATCCCAATGAAACCGAGTATCTATAAAGATTGCCGCTTAACAATAAAACAAATAAAATAAAATGTTCCTTTACCTAGAATTACCTAACTGTTAATGAGTTTCAGATTCCTTTGACCTTTATCAACTGTCAAGATATGTCTACCCTCTTCAACACTTTTGGGATGCCAAGCATTCCTGGGTCACCTAGCATCCCTGGGATACCAAGCTTTCATGGGCTTCCGAACTCCCATGGAATACCGAATTGCAATGGAGATCGACAGGCTCCTAGCTCAGACATGACAGAAACTGATTTTGGAGATCGCCCTCATCAGGATGGGCTGTTCTTCAATCTTTTCCCTACATTATTTTCGACCACGTCGACATCTTGCAATTCCACTACTGAGGTAAGCTAATACACCTATACCTATAGTCTAGCTTGGTTTCTTTTGGAAAGCGGTGTGTAAACGTGATTTTTGGCTAGTGATGAGATAAATATAGGGTTGAGTCACGAAACAATACGGCCGTTCGCATGATGGTGCAAGCTAGTTTTTTTTAATGCCAAACAAGCAGACGGGTCGCCTTATGGTAAGCGATCACCGTCACCTATGGATATCTGCAACACAAGGGGCATCACAGACGTTGCCGACCCTTAAAGACTCTACTAACAGCCCTTTTGAAGAAGTCCATATTAAAGCTACTCGGAAATGCCGTAGGAGTGAGCTCATTCCACATATTGCAGGTTTAAGGCAAAAAGGAACGTAAAGTAACGCACAGTGTGCGATTTCCACCGATCTATGATATGTGGATGAACTTTCAGGCGGAGGCGGCTCGTGCGATGTAAAACCGCGATGCCGGCATCAGATCGAACAGTTCTTCAGAACATTCCCCGTTGTAAATGCAATAAAAGACATAATGCATCAAGTGGCTCAAGCTGATACTTGGGTGCTCCGTTTGCTCACAACAACCTACTTACTTATTCCGCTAGCACAGCGACCTGAAGTGGATCTTGTGCTCCGAGCCTCCAATGCCAGAGAACGCCATCGGTGCCATTCAAAATTTTGAACTACAATAGTAAACCCCTGCGATCATTTCATCATTTTAATTTTAGACTATCATTTTCCCACTGCTGGGACACATGCCTTCTCTCAGATACCTGATGACCTTCAAACGGCTGAAGAGATTTTCTTAAATCATAGCTAAGAACACTCTCGATCAAGTCACCTTTCAAACAAAATAATACTAAATGGTTTGCCAGTTATTCAACTGCCAATTAGTAGTGCAAACGTTACTCTATTTTGCATTAAATGTCAGTGTTTCCAGTAAAGTTATTGGTCATAAAATCAGAGGCTGACGAGCGCAGTGCATTGCTGCGCAGGGTTTTGAACAGTTAATGTTATAAATTCTGGATGACACGGAACTATTATGGGCAAGCGTGACGCTAACCATCAGGCGAGTGACTTGCTCGTCTTGGTTCTCAGTTGCATTAAAAAAAACGTTCACAGCCTGGCTTCACATGCCGTAATTGCGTCCAAGTTCTGAATTGCCAGTCGAACACTGGCCTCATCACTACTTGCTATGGGCTCCACCCTTTCTGCAACGCTGGCCGCTGCTCACTGTTCCCCGGATCTGCTTGCTTCGCTAACACCACTACAACCACTACTACTCCACCAGCGACTGGAAAATAAGTATACAATAGGTAAGTATCACCTCCCTATTTCGTAAATTTACTGGAGACTAGACTAGAACTAGACGACTGACATATTCGAAGATATTATGTACTCATCACTATAAACAACTTTTAGACCAACCCTAAAAACGTAAAAAGATTAACCGGTCAAGTGCGAGTCGGGATCGCGCACCGACGGTTTCATGTCACCACAAAATACAATAAACCGACTAAGTGCGAGACGGGCTCGCGCACTAAGGGCTCCGTACCACCCCACTAAAGTACAAAAAAATATTGCAAAAAGACAACATCCCGCCTAGCCGGTCACCCTTCCAAGTACTGACTGCACCCGCAGTTGCTTAACTTGGTGGTGAACAGAAATTTGTCACCAATTCGCACTTAGTCATTATAAGACACCCTGATTGTAACGATCGGGGAACATCCATTATGTACACTTTAGTTACCATGTTTGGAAAAAAATCCTATTGTTTCAGTTTTAGCTGCAAAGAAAATATTGAGAACCTTCGAGCAGACGGACAGACTTATTTACAACGGACCTTACTAGATTTAACAAAGAATATGAGCTGTTGCAACAAAATAAAATATTTATTTTCATTTAGACTTTATTTTATGTTTCCTTTAAGAAATTATAAGCAAAAAGTAACAAGTTCATTTTCTGTATCTTTTTTTTAATATCCGACAACGATCTTTTTGGTGGATCATATATTGAAAACGGTATGCTGAATAAAAAAATGGCCAAAAGCATGTCCTCCACGCATATGGTTCCGTAGCCAAAGCCATTCAAATATGGTCATATTCATAGTTCAAAAAGTGGTGGTCATAATATTTGTTTAAGAATGAAGCCCTGTGGACTTGGCCTTTTTTCAGAGATATATCATCCCGACATAACATTAGTTTTTAGTCAAAAAGGAAACTAATCTGCAAACATTCTTTATAAATATCATTTTAACGAAAAGGTCAATGAGCTTTGTGCTAGAATATCTTGAATTTATCACAGTTTTATCACTATACTCGACTCAATCAGTTATTATAAGAAAATGTTCAAAATAATTTCGAAAAAAGTTATCGCTTACGCATTATCACTCGAAAGTACACAATTTTAGGAAAATAATGCAATGTTTATTCACTTTGGCGCTAAAACTGAAAGTTCATCCACATATCGTAGATCAGAGGAAATCGCACACAGTTCGATTCACACAATCTTTCTGGCATCATACTCGTATCTACAAAATGTGGAGTGAGCTACCTTCCGCGGTGTTTTCGAGAAGCTACAACATGGGGTTCTTCAAATGGAGAGTTAGGTAATAGAGTTGTAAAGGGTTGGTTGTTAACGTATTTGTGATGCTTCTGGTATTACAAGTATCCATAGGCGACGGCAACTACTTACGATCAGGGTGCCCGTCCGCTTTTTTGCCACCTATAGTATTTAAAAACAATCCTTCATGCATTCCTATGCACAAAAGATTTTAATATATCAATTAAGTCCTAAATCACGTTGTGCCAGTTAGACGTACAAATATCAGAGCGATAGCACTATAATATGCTCGTACAAAAATTAGAACAAGATATTGAACCATAACTATTTTTATAAAAAACGTATTTTTTAGGGTTCCGTAGCCCGACAAGGAACCCTTATAAATTAATTCTGTCCGTCCGTCTGTCTGTCCGTACGTCTGATTTTTTTAGAACCTTCTAACTTCTATAATTATTAAGATAATTGAATGAAATTTTGCATAATAACAGTAATAATATAGATCTCAATTCAAAAAGTATAAAAAATATATAATATCGCATTTTAGGCGTGGCTCTGGTACATGTGAAATGGGGATGATTTTTTTTCACTACACCTACCCGTGTCGTGTCGTGGTATCGTTGAAAAGTTCTTTTAAAATGAAGGTAAGGTTTTATACATCACTTTTTTTATAAAGTCTATACTTTGCGAAATATGGCTCGCCAAAGTGGCAAAAAGTTGGTCCCCCCCTCCTGCATTTCTAAACTAACTAAGTCCACAGAGCTTCGTTCGTTCGAACTTTTCTATAACTATCAATTTCTGAACTATGACTACAATTCTATGGCTTTGGTTACGGAACCCTACCATATGACACGCTCTTGGCCAATTATTTATAGGTGGAAATGTGTTTCGTATTTTTGAATTGCCTTAAAAAAATACATATCAACCCAACTTCGCTGCACACGGCTTTAGTGGAAACCAGGTCATACTATAAATAAAATTAAAGACAGAACTCGGCACAGTTTTATTTTATTTAATACAGCCCCACAATAAAGACCACACTAAAGTTTTATAGTTGTTGTTTCCTACCTGTTAAACTTTTTTTTTATATGTTTAAAGATAAGAATACAAAGATAATTTGATAAAGATAATTACTACAGTATACGAGTAGATTTTACATACAATTATTATCATGAATGGTCTCAATAGTAAATGATTTATTGTCATATTTAACATATTAAGGGTTCCATAGCAAACTAAGGAACCCTTTAATTTTATTCTTACATATTATTTGCGCAATTTGCAAAAACTTTCGTTACCTATCCAATATTTGATTCAAGCTAAATAGCTGATTACTTTCCTTTAAATATAATTTAAATAGAAAATTATTTGTCTGACACAGCTAATTCTAGTTAAAATTGAGAGATATCAAAGATATGTTTTGGGAAAATAGGTAATACTAGGTATTCCCAATTAAAATAGGTATAATTCGTAGCTATGAACAGTCTACAATAACCCCTTAAAATATATTTGCGATTGACATCTTAAAATCTAAAATAGCATAGCTCAATGTCTGTTAGAAGCTGGCCAAAGTCATTTTATAAAAGTGAGATCCCTTAAAATAATCTAATTATTTACTTCCATCTTAAATATTTTTAAAACGAATAGATCACAAACATTTAATTTCAACATCAATTATAATAAGTATCTTACGCTTATTGTCTATTTTCTAGTCGGTGTCCGGTGTGTAAACGCTTTGAAAATTATAACACCCATAAAATGCTCCAGCAAGCTTAAACCAATTATTCTAGTAAAAATATATTGTACATTCCAAGATACAAGATATGTGTGATAAAATGAACCAAGTGGTAAATAAAATTAAGTATATTTATGTGCCTTTGCGCCATATAATTAAATTGAAAACGAAGAAAGGGCACCATCAGTGTTCTTCACTGTCAATCGTCGCGTCGCCGGAACGCCGCAAATGCGCGACTTCGAGCGAGCAGCCACATAGCTACTGGTTCTTACGCCGACTGGGCAGACTTCCGTTACGGTAACCTTTCCTTAGAAGAATATTATCAACAGCGGGCAAAAGCAGGTATCGCTTTCCAGAGGCCTTGTAGGGGACTTTCAAAGATCTGAAGTAGTAGAACTTGGGGGTGTCCTTTTGCTGCCAGGTTTTGGGGAAGCCGTCGTATTGTGCGTTTGGTAGAGGGATGTCGTTGTTTAGTGGTCGGTGGAGGAGGCGTCCTGTCGGGTGCGAGTGAGGAGGTACTGGCGCCGGCGGTAGGTCGGAGTCGTCTGAATCGATTGCTGGCTCAATTTCGGTACTAGGGATATATTCCCTGTGAACAAGATGCCATGGTTACATAAGTTTTGTTAATTTTAATTCAAAGTACACTAAAACGGTGGTAACAAAAAAGTAAACAAGCAACCGGATCCACCGGTGATTGTCGCAGTTTTATGACATATCCGGGTCCGGGTCATTTATAATAACATAAATATCTTCTCTATATATATGTATAAAACAGAGTCAGGTTAGTTACACCATTTATAACTCAAGAAAGGCTGAACCGATTTTCATAATCTTTGATTTGTTGGATTATTTATTATTTTATTTACTTATTTTGATATTCGAGGCAACCAGCCCCAAATAAGTAGAAAATCGGTAAAATATAGAAAAAAATCCTTTCTGTGAATATAAGTATAAATCCCAAATGCGCAAAATAAATCCAGCTACGTATATATTATGTGGCATAAATAAATGGCTGCACCACAGGTACACAAGCATGCAGAGCACCACATACTTCAGTAGCTTAGTATTCCGGTCTGATAACTAGAGAATCCGGTAAACTAGAGGATGTGTCGAGGTAACTTGGTTTAGTGTCAGGATATGGCACAAATACGGTGTTGGGTAAATATTACCGCAACAATTTCTAGCAAAATCGTAAAAAATACTTTGGAGGTGGAATGCTGACCCTATTCATGGAACCAACAAAAAAACAGTCGAATTGAGAACCTCCTCCTTTTGGAAGTCAGTTAATAAAGTTAGATAAATTACGTAGTTAATCAAGTTTTGAACTACTAATTCTAATGTTCTATTTAAAGATTTTACAATAACAGAAACAAGTCTAAATAACATTTTTTTTTAATCCCCGATAATAGAGCTTATCTTCAAATGCGTAAACAGATTTTCTTGAATCATAGCTAAGATTACTCTCGATCAAGTCCCCTTTCAAACAAAATCATAATCGATTCAGCCGTTTGTGAGCTACGATCCCACAACAGACACACAAATACACATATACACAGTTAAAGTTATAACACTCCACTTTTTGCGTCGGTGGTTTAAAAAGCATGTTATTGCAATCCAAATCGTAACAAGCACTTAATACGTAACTTTTCTGAAAATTGACATCGATTTCAAGAAATCCTGACTATGTTCATGAAAGCTAGGGCCATTATCAGAAAAGTTACGAAATAAATATGAAGATCAGAGAATTAAACGAAGCTTCCAAACTTATAATACTTGTAAGCTCACCTAATTCCGAAATTCTCGTCATTGGAATACTTCCTGAAAACACAAATGTAGGTTAACACCACATCAAACACTCTATATTTGTAAATAAGTAGTTAGATACATTAAAAAGCATTTACATTTCTTCTAACGTAAACATGAATACTACGAATTTTGCCTAAACAAACATCACAAATTAATTCTGCACATCGATTCTATTTACATTTTTATCAACAGCCTATTCAATTATTTCTAAGGACGGACCGCTAATATCATGCGATAGAACATCGCTTTCCATTCAATATTCCTACTTTACAGCCAATCTGCCTACTTCCTATTTGCACCTCCTAGAAACATCAATAACGGCTAACATCGATCAGATGCACTAACAAATCATGCGCCTATCGCCGACTCCTCTCCTACTTAAGCACTAAAGCACATGACATCTCGTCTACGAATTAAACAATCATCGCAGTTGTTCAACCTGTACAGCTGTTGGCTAGGAAGCAATAGTCTAGCTCGGCCAGATCTACTGTATCTTCCACCCGAGAACCTAAAAGATGGAAGTAAACCTAACCGCGCCAAAGAACCGATGTGGCGCTTTTCAAAATTATCACGAGGGTCTTCATCTGCAACAGCAATAAAAATAAATCAATTACCTCTGTTTCATTTTAGCCCTAAAGCCCTCAAACAAAAAATCTTCACTATAGCATATTTCATGGAATACTTACCGACAGAACGTTTGTCTTCGTTATCTTCGCTGGTTTTGTCAATATCGTTGCTCTCACTATTGTCTGGCATGTCGAATATATATCGCTTGGTCCTAACTGTCGGGTCTACGTAATTCGGTCGGTATAATCCAAGGACCGGCAAGCCCGCAGATCCTCTCTTAAAAGACCAATTATCATCGTAATATCTGCCGTACATGTTATCTGGGTACGTCCCATACGCACTCCGTTTGTACACTTGAGATAGCGGCGGGAACATATCTGGGTTAACAGATTGTTGGTAATCGTATAATTCGTTGAAGTCGAAAGGCCCATCGATCTCTGATAGAGGTGGGATAGGGTTTTGATAGAACGGATAGAAATATTCATCGCCGTCGCCATCGTCTCTTTTGTGGATCATCATTCCATTGCGGGCTAAAGCAGCAATGTTGCGTTTGTTGTTTGGTTGGTTATTTTGATTTCGGCCTACGCGGTAGCCATCCCTGGCCAAAGCTTGGATGTTCCTCTTCATAGCTGTGTAGCTCCGAAGCCGTGCGATAGATGCCATGTTCCTCTTTTCCTGGGAAGATTCTTCTTCATCTTGCTCTTGTTTTTCTCCTTCAACGTACGGCGATCTGTACGTCGGTAGTTGTCCATTCTTAGCAAGAGTCGAAATGCTTCTTTTGTATCCAGCAGCAGCATGGTTCTTCAAGTATCCTGCTCTAGCTAGAGCTGCTATGTTTCTCCTTGGGAATGTCGGCCATTGGTTCACTGTCTCGGCAGGCAAACCCGTCACCTTACAAAAAAAATAAACGTTAACCTTCAACTCTAAGAAAAGACTAAACTAAAAGGAGAAAAAAAATGCCGTTTAACGCCTCGCGAAGATTGAAGAGAATTAATTGTTATAGACGCTCACATGTAGCAAGCCAAGGAGTTCTGGAATTTAATTTCGTTCGTTCGTGTAACATTAACTGGCATTACTCGACATAAAGCTCTTGTGAATGTGTAAAAGAAAGGAAAAATTAGTAACTTTTAAGGGTAAAAATAGCTTACCTCGTCGATGTAGGTTGAGAATGCGAATGCCAGGGCAGCGACTATCAAAAAATGACCACGACATCTTCCACCATGTAACCCAGTTAAGATTCTCATCTAGGGACAGATACAATTATACATTATTGTCACACCATTAATTATAATTAGGTTAAAAAAATACTTTATAGCGGCCTTTTTGTCTTTGGTTAATGCCAAACAAACAAACCCAATCTCGAAATTGTTACACTAAAGAAACTTTATCGCCGTTAATACAGTAAACTTCTCAAGAAACAAAAACAAACATCAAAACTTAACTAATGTAGCGCTAACGGTTAGATAAATGCCTGTCGAATATTTTAATGACATTAAAAAATTCTCTGTGTCACCTACTAGCTCAATTTCTTCTAGATGGACTTATTTTATCCTCGGCCATCGCTTACCATCAGGCGAGTTGGTGGCCACTGGCCAATCGTAGAGCTATAAATAATTATGTAATCGATATAAATTAAACTAAAATGCTGTTCATTAGTAATTGCATATTTGAGAACGGCTGGACCAACTTGACTTTGTTTTAAATATGTATGTCCAAGTTAAGCTTTTCGAGAAAAATTTAAGTTTCCCGGAAATTTCAAATTTACTTAACGGGAAAAACTTAACATCCTGTTTTTTTTCCTTTAGTTTTTGTATTCATAAACTAGAACGTACCACACCACATGGAGGTTTTCTGACAGCTCTAGGAATATACTTCTACAAACATCGAAAGATAGCGCTAACGACACATGTTTTCATTATATTTTTTTTGCATATTTCAATGAATTCTACAATACAAGGAAGAGAAGACATTTTATAACACGGCTAGGCAAGGCACACTTATGAACCTACTACCTACTAATTTGTATTGTGTTGTAGAAAAATAAGTATGTACTTTGTTAGCAAACAATAACCACAAAATACTATACCCCCGATATATACTCTGATCGATGTACTATACCTACTACGAAATATATATTAATAATACAAAAACAAGCATGACAGAATATGGTGTCACTAGTGTGTTGACTGCCCCGGTGGCTCAGTGACTGCTCCGGTGGCTCAGTTGGTAGTGAACCTAACTTATGTGCTTAGGGGCGTGGGTTCGATTCCCATCTAGAACAAACATTTGTGGATAAACATTTGTGTTTGTTCTATGTCTGGGTGTTAATATCTATTTAAGTATGTATTTAAAAATATATATGTACGTATATCAGTCTCTGGCAGCCATATTACAAACTTTGCTTAGTTTGGGGTCAGATGACCATGTGTGCAATAATGTCCCAGATATTTATTTATTTTTATTTAGACATCCTTCAAAACCACAGACCTTTCTTCGTCTGTGGTTTTGTAAAATCTTGATTTCCATATGTCGTCAACACCATCTACCGCATTTTTATGGACAATTTTTTATTGGCTTTTGGAAAACCTCCCATTCAACTGTCAATAAACAACTGAAGATGGCGAAAAAAACATTCGACATTCAACTTCAAATTTCTTCAAAGTTGATAGGTTACTTGCAAATTTTTTACGTTATGAGACATTATTGGGTTGATCGCTTTTTTTTAATGTAGAGGTCACAGAAAATAATTTAAAAAAATATTATTTTCTATGGTAGAGGTCCTTTGAGAATTTATTTTGTGAAAAAGCCGAATTAAAGGCGCAAATGGAGGTTAAAAATGTACATGAAAACCCTATATATAATAACAAAACACCTGACATGCAAACTGCAAAATGCCTATGATACCCTGGGCATGAAGACGAATCTAATGATACCTTACAAAATATCTAAATCTGTCAAGCTGTTTAGGCTATATGTAGGTTAAATAGAAATAATTAAAAAAACATCAATAGTATGCCATAAAGCATCTTCACTATGCTGTCTAGTTTATATTACCACGACCAGTTTTTATACGATGGTGAAGGTGAATGTTTTAAAGTTTGTTCACATTATTTTAAACCAGCTGTTGCCCACGGTGTTGGATTTCGTCCACGTCTACTATTATACAAATTTTTAACCCATTTTTGATTAAAAATTTTGATTGTCTTAATTTGACTCTATACTAAAATCCCTTGATAGCGGGCTTCTACACTCTACAAGGAATCTACCTGCCAAATTCAGCTTCGTACTTAAGTCAAGTGGTTTTTGAGATTTCGTGATGAGTCAAATGTGATGAGTCAGTGGGTATTTCGCTTTTATATACAACATAAATAGTAAAGTCAAAGAATCTGAAAGCTCTAATTGAATTCCCTCCTCCCATAACTTAGCCATACGTATAACGTAATAACAGCAACCATCGGTCTAGATAATAGAGTTGTCTGCGGTAGGGATGTAAAATTGGCAGGTTCAATTACATGGAACGTGGCTCCGTACCGCACCTGAGATCTTAGGAAATAGGTGTTTCCGACCAAGAATATCGACGTTTTCTTCGCATAATGAAATGCCCGTGATATGGGTACATATCGTGCCCACACCCTACATTATAGACAGTCGGGGCAAAATTAATAATATCTATGGCAACTCATACATTAGTATGAATAGAGTAAAATAGAATTTCATTTATTGTTAGATCGAATTACTACACTTAGTATAATTGAATACTTTTAGTAAGTATTAGTAACTTTTTTTCTTGTCTCTTGAGAGGGTTTTAGCGTCGCAGGTCTTATGCATTTGCCAGTGTCGAGTATTGAAATATTTTCAAGTTTTATTAAATGTCTTCAAATAAGTTATAGTGACAGTGAGAGTAACTTTGCTAACAAACTCTCACTAGTCCAAGCCATGCCCTAGTAAAGTAGGTAGTGTAGACTTTACTATAGGCTTCTTTAGAGTTCTGAGAAAACAAACAAAAAATAACCAACAAAAAAAGAGAGAGAAAATGCACTTACGAACATAGAGTTTTTTCTTGAAATAATACAATCAAGGTTTGTGCCTCTACTACTCTTTTTAGTAGTTTTTACGTAGACTCAAGATCTAAGATAGACTTTTTCATTTCCTCAAGTCTTTTAACGCTTTTTGCGCAAAAGTCTTTTTACTTTTTATGACAGCTACTTTGAATATTTTTCTTGGTAAATTGTATGAAACCAGCGATATGAAACACTGTAAAGGCGACTTTATTTTTAGCTTAGTTAAAATGTTTTGAAATGAAATGAAGTCGTATCTTTCGTGCGTCCTACATCTCGCCCGCGCATTGCAACGTTATATAAAATGTTTAAATGTGAGTACTATGTGAAATATAAGCAGAACGAATAAAGGAAATACTACAAATGTACAGTAAAAGTTTTCATTTTCATTCAAACAGTTTTCAAACATAAAACATGACTAGAACAATAATTGTACTAGAATAGATTTTTTAATATGTAAACTTGTTTACGTAGAACAAATGTTGTTTGTTATGATGTATTAAAGCCGCCATTAAGAGTATTCTAACTGATTGCCAGTAATCCTAATTAATTATAATTTTCCTAATTAATTAAAATTCGTAATTCATTAACTACTTTCCAAAACTTTTTATTCTAGATGAGGTATCACGGCTACGCCACCGCTACGATCGCGTAGCCCTTGTTCTACGAGATACGTAACTCGAAGGTAAAATTGTCCCGAGTGACATTGTGGCTCGTTTGGTGTGACCTTTTGACCATTCAACGATAATTTGATTTGATTTTTATCATTCATCTTTTTTGTTTCTTTATGTACCCCAACTACTTACTCATATTTGTAAAACAATTTACGTGAATTTTTATACTATTCTACTAGCTACAACCCGTGGTTTCACAAGCGGAGATTACTTCTTATAACATCAACAGTCAGTGAAAGTACCGTCAAAATTGATCCTTAGGGAACATACATATACACAACACTTTTTCTACATATGATTATAAATGATCACGTGAAATCAAATTAAAATCATTTAATATCAAACACAAGTTTTATAAATCTTATAGGTATAATTTAAATAAAAACGGAATTATGTAATTATTGTTACATACAACGTCCACATCGAAATAAATTATTACAATATCAATAAAATTATGTTAATTTATTTCAATAGCAACATTGGTGCAGGATGGGACAATTAAACCGGTGACTGCTTTCTGAATGCTATAAATATTTTACTAAAATTCCTAGTAACAAAACTAAAAAAAAAAAACATTTTCTAATGGCTTTGGCCTGAACTGCGAGCCAATCGTAAGACAGCATTTAGAAATAGGTATAAATTATTTATGTCTGTAAATTTTATCATAACCTCATTCCCAGTGATCATAATATTTATTACCTTTGCTCTATATATTTCGCTCTATCTGGAGGAAAAATCTAATGAAATATGTTTTGCACTTTGGAATATTGTACCTACAAAATTTTAGAGGAGACAAAACTTTTCCTCTGATTAATTAAATGTTGAGATTTGAAGCAAAAGAGAGATTATTTTGTAGAAGAGGAGATTCTTCATAATATGATATGTTTAAAAAAATCGGTTTGTCTATTTTTTTGTAATCTCGAATAAGTCCGCGTTTGATCATCAACTCGCCTGTTGATAAGCGACGATGTGGTCGAAGATGAAGCACCCAGAATTAGAAGATACCTATTCACTGTGGCCTTGAAGAGGCTCTGTTTATCTATATCTCTACTTTAGGACTTTCAAGGTCCCGGAGACGTCTTACATAAACGTCATCGCATGCGTAAACGCAGACACCGGCACGTGGGTTAAAGTTTTGCTCTAGTGAGTAGCCTGGCTAGTTCAGGTAAGTGGTGTCAGCGGAACGTTTTATGTGGTCTTCGTGAGAAATAGTAAGTGCGGCTTGGTAAACTCGAGGTGATGGTGAACCGACTCAAGGTTGGCATGCAATCCTATGATGTTGCCGAGGTGCACGTGAAGTGAGGCGTGTTTCCACTGTTGATACGACTTACTATTATTCTTACTACTTATGTCTATTAGCTAGGCGATAATGACCTAAACTGATCAGGGTGACATTGGCAGGAAAGGCATGGGAATTGCCTCTTGATGCAAAAATTCTTCATATGCAAGAACTGTGCGCACCACCGTGACTTCATTTCTTTTTATGTGCAGTGGAACATCTAAGGTGGTAGCCAACGAAAGTTTTAAGGCGATGCTTTGTTCCTAAGTTAAATTCCATGTGTGATATTTTGGAATTTACAGGCGAGTTGGAGGCCAAACGCTGACGCGATAAAAAATGTTTCGGATAACAATCGGTAGGTACTTGTTATTAGTGTAATAAGCATGTATAAAAAGTAATTAGCAAATATATTTTTTATTTGATTAAATGACGAGACTAGCTAGTCACTGGCTTGATAGTAAATGCCTAGCGGCTGCTCATAATACGATACTTCATATCTCTACGTAGTTTGCCGTTTCGCTCATACATTGTCCCGGAACGTTGCGTCAAACAGATTCGCGTCTGTACCTGGAAATCTTATATTATCTTAGACAGCGCACTCCCTTTGTAGATCGTTCTTTGGATAAACTTGTGTCTACAAAGGCGGACAAAGGACCGTTATTTTGATAGAGAGCTTACATTTTTCTTTTCGCAGAAGACGTATGGGCGGTATATTTATATTTTACCTCTGATACCTATCATTTTATTGGAATAGCTTACACTGGAATCTAATTAAAACTTTTCACAAGATTTATAAAGTTTTCGGTGATTTTTCTTGGTCAAGAAAAGTTAGAATAAATTATAGAATTAACTGAAAAAGTTTTTACCTATTACAACTTCGAGAGAGCAATTAATGTTCTCATTATTTGGGGTTTCGATTTGAGTAAAGTACCTGTTTATAGCTCACGCGCTGAAAGAATGCAACAGATAGTTGCCATAACATTGTAAAAAGCTGAAACAAAAAAAATATATTCTAATATCACATTTACTAGCTTTTTGAACATAAAATTGAAGCTAAGACAATAAAAAAGTTTTCAATCAAATTTTTTTACAATATTATTACAGCTATCAGACGAATTCTCTCAGCAGCCGGACTGTAGTCGTAAATATGTGAACAATGTATTAGATTGATATTTTGTAATCATCAACATAGTCAGCCCATCTAAGTCCACTTACTGGTCCTTTTCCAGGTCACGCCACTTAGATCGAGTCAATCTTCACCGTAAGTCATGGCGGGTAAAACGGACTGGTTAACGACTTAAGATTTTGCGGGATAGGTGACGAGAAGACTCGACGTAATTTCCTGAACGCAGCCCAGCCCAAGTATTCTTCTCTAACCCTCACTCTCAAAATTGAACTCTAGAGCATGTCTACCACGTTAGTGGTTCTGCGAAGATATGGCCAGCCCACTAACAGCTTTTTCATACGTGGGCTACGTGGCGACTTTGGTATATTGGAGAATTTGAACATAATCTGATCCAAAAAGAACCCATTGATTTCGTAGGTTATATATAATCATCATTATCAGCCTATCATGTTCCCACTGCTGGGACACGGGCCTTTTCTCAGAGAGAAAGAGAGAGGAACTAAATAACTATTAAGTTTCTAAGAAGCAAGTAGGTACTATTTCATCAAATAACAAAACTAAGCTAAAACCTCGAAATAACAATAAATTACAAAATTTACACCCCCGACAACAGAGTTGATGGTTATCAAACGGATACCCAGATTTTCTTAAATTATAGCTAAGAACAATCTCAATAAGGTAAAAAAAATAATTAATTATTATCGGTCCATCCGTTTTAAAGATAAATAGTGAGATTCGTTTTTTCACACACAAACAAACAATTAAACAACCTTCTCCGTTCCGTCGCGTCGTGGGCATAAAACACAGAGCAAAATACGAGTACTTACGTTGGTCCACTTCAATCCCAGCCACAATTCACTTTAACAAAACTTTGCTAACTTTAAACTTTTTTATTGTTATTTTCTTACCTTGGCTAAGGTCTTGATGGGAATGGTGCTCGTTTTCTTGGGTCCCGTGCTTTTAAAGGGACAACTAAGATAGCGCATGCGCCTCGCCATTGAGGGTGGAGCCTATATTTTTAAACCTTTGCCATTTGCATGTGCATTTTAATTTGTATAGAAGGTTAATAGCTTCCAATGGGACTAGTGTCAATTTGTTTCTGATGCATTAATTCTGATTTATCACATTCTACGTAAAAAGACGGGCATTGCAGTCCAGTCGCAAGAAAATGTCAAATCGGAATATTTTAATGAGACGCAAAGGGAATAGGAAATTGGTTTTTATGACAAATTATCAGTAGAGATTACACTTAGGTATGATTTACTAATAAATTCCTTATTTAGGTATGTTTATTGAAACAGAAGGATGAAAGATATGAAAATTTTATAACTTTGTAATATTATATTCCCTTCAGTGAAAATTGGTGTTTAACCGTGCTAAATGAATAAATATAAATACTTACAAATGGTTCATAGACCGATTGAACCGAACCGATTTCAAAAAATGAGGTGGTTCTCATTTCGTCTATTTTTATTATTGAATAAGATTGAATATAAGTTTGTGATCCTAATTTAAACTGGAATATTCCACCTCAAAGGATGAAAAATTAAGGGATGAATCCCCTTTATTAAATTTCACCCACTTCCCGTCAAGTCGGTTTTTATTTTTTGTAAAAAATTATATTATTCGAATATGCTATCCGGTATCTGTTTCTGTGTATTAGGTATACTTAGGTATTGCTGGTTTGATCTATTTGTCTTAGTGAGGGTGCGAGGCTTCATCTTTTTCATGGTTTTCAACCCACGTTAGCGTAAGCTTCCTTTTAGTCCGTCCACATAAAATTACATATTTATTCAAGTAAATTTTGCAGAAAAACCAGAAAATATAAAAACAAATATTGCTTATATCCCCGTCACCATTCCCCGTCCCCCATGTTATCATAAATAAGCAAAGCAAAGACCCTTTGGTGCTCACACCATATTTGTATGACCCCTTATGGCTCCTAACACAGAAAACTCCATACCGAGCGTGCAGTGTGCTGCGTCGTCACGAGTTCGAGCCAAAAATGCGCTTGGGAGTGAGTGGATTACTAGTCCATTTGACGAAGCAAGCTACTAAGCCAGTCGATTGTCATCTAATGGATTGTCTCTAGTTACACAATGCCAATCATGGCAGATATTTCAGCAAGTCTGCGCAAGAGCTGCATGACCTTGTCCCAGTCTATATAGGATGTCCTTATACAGGACAAGTAGAATTACAGCAAACTATCACGTTTACCTCGTGGAATTTCTAAATATTTGCACGCAACAATTTGGTTCCACATTCATGTCGCGTAGGTACTGCCCAATAATGGAACTCCCGGACCTCTTCCATGTTTCCTCACAACTACAATCTAAGCACCTCTGAGGCTAGAGTGAAAGATTTTCTTCTAAATTTACGTAGGTACTCTATCCTCAGCCAGACAGTCGCTTACCAGGTTAGGTGGCGGCCAAACGTATATTCTTAAATTCATTAATTAATCTATTCTTTCATTAGTTTACAGGCAGACTGTGCGTGACAGACGGACAGCCTAAACCTCTGGGTCCAGAAACATTAAGTTTTACACAAGTTTTCCTTAAATAACGAAAATAAGAAATAAGGTGTCTTTAAAAATTTATCCCTTAAAGGAATTAAATAGGGGATGAATATTTCTTGTTATTTGAAGTTAAAAACTGGTATTTATGCTTCTGTTTACAAGACAGTTGCAAGTATTTTTGAAAATTCACCCCCTATAGGAGTTAATTAGAAAATAAAAGTTCGTATGAACTTCGTTATTCCATATTTATTTGACGGGAAATCCCATCGGGAAAGCTCGTCTGTTTTTCGAATGCAGGTAAATGGCCACGGGCTTGATTTTTGAATCGCTCGTATGATATTTAGCACGAAAATATCATGCTAAATCATACGATATGACTGACTTTCGAACGAAATCCCAAACAAAAATAGCATTTTTGTAATAATTATATTACACGCTAACTCAGCGATTGGGTCGAATCTTCGGATTTGCTTTCTATCGATAGAAAATCTTTCATTTCGCATGATATTTTCGTGCGAAATCATACGAGCAATTCAAAAATCTAGCCCCAGCTCTATCAAAATTATACGTAAGTAGGTTCACCATGACTTAAATTTCTCGTATGATCATATCAACTGAATACATAGAACCAGAGTATCTAACTGCGTAGAAACCTGTTCCATAAGATCTTATCAAGGCCGTATAGGGTGTCAAATGGCCAGTCCCAGAGCTTCAAATCACCCTGATTGGCCGCTCTGGGACCGCCTGCTCAGATTGCTGCCATATCTTGATTTACATAACTTCTAGTTAAGTCTAAGAAGGATATATAGTTATTTTCCACTATGTTTAGGTACTTTACTTATAAGTAAGACGAGCTTATGTAGAGGCGTCATTTGCTGTTGATCTTCGCGTTTGGATGATAAGATGCTAGCCAAAACTTATATGGGTTTGTTTAGCTTTTTCTTAACTTGCCTTACCTATTAGTATGGGTCAAATCTTACAACTGAATTTTAAAACGCAGTTCTTTATCCCGAACCAATTAAGCTGAAGTTTTGCATACACGTTTAGTTTGGATGACAATACCATGGTTAGCTAAAGACCTCATTCTAAATCCAATTTGACGGACTCCCAAAGATGGCGGCT
Organism: Agriopis leucophaearia; assembly: GCA_949125355.1. Lineage (NCBI taxonomy): Eukaryota > Metazoa > Arthropoda > Insecta > Lepidoptera > Geometridae > Agriopis > Agriopis leucophaearia. Next base: position 8,542,521 of record OX421276.1, on the reverse strand, counting down.
ACTTTATTTTTGTGCACTCCTATGATATGGGTATTAAATGAAAGGGTTTGGTGAGAATACGAAAAATAAAATGACGTCACACTAAATTTAATATTGCTGATGCCTCAATATGGCGAACAAAATTGACTTATCTACCATCATGATATAGGTATCAATTGAAAGAGGTAGCTAAGGAGAATACGAAAAAAGTTTGTTATAAAAAGTTTTTTTTAATTGTTATTTTATCTAGGAGAGGAAAGGTAAGCTAATATTCTGAAACATAACGAAGGTATGACAGTAAGCGTCACGCTTACCTATAAAAATTCAGTGCAACAGAGATCTAAGATCTTAAACAGTTCAACACCCTGCTCGGCATTTTGATTTTGTTTGAAAGGTGATTTGATCGCGAGTGTTCTTAGCTTTGATTTAAGAAAATCTGTTCAGCCGTTTGATGATTTACCTATCAGCTTTTATGTCGGAGGTTAAAAAAAACCACAACAAAAACAACCAAGGCACTCAATTAAATATCTAAGTACATCGTTCACTTAGATCGCTAGAACAATAATTAGGTAGACCAGAAATTAATAAATACTTATTTATTACCTTCAAATAACATTACTACTTATATCTATTACAGTTGTCGAGCTCATGTCGCTTTTAGTAGTCGCCTTCTCGTCAACCGGAGAGAGAGTTGTCGTGTTATCACTTTGCGTGGTCATTTTCTCGTCAACTGGAGTGACAGTTGAGTTATCACTCTTCGTGGTCACTTTTTCATCAATCGGAATGATCGAAGTTTCAGTCGCTGTCTCCGCCACACTTTCTGTGACGCCTGTCACGATTCTTGTAGTCGCTTCGGAGGTTGTGGCAACATTGGCGGCGTCAATTTGTATTGTAGCGTTGAAAGGTCCTTGTGTTGTAAATTTGTTGTCTGCACATTTCTCACCTTGGAATCGGGAGCAGCGGCCGTCTCTGCAGTACCGGAATAAGCCGTAACAGTCTACTATTATGGCAATATTGCCGGCGTAGCAGTGCAGTGCTCGAGTGCACGTGAGGCAGGTAAAGCCAGTCTGTAAAGTTAATTAGTCCAGTTGACCAGTAGGTTTTGTATTGCTTACAAGTACGTGGGTCTCAAAATTAAAAAAATATAACACATTTTTAGGGTCCGTACCCAACAGGACGGACGCTATACTAAACTTACGCTGTTCTATCTTATAAGAGATATATTTTTTTGAACCGTAATAGATAGCCAATTGAAATGTGTAATGTTATGATGGATTAACTAAGAAATAAAAAAAACATCGCTCGAAGAACCGACTACCGATGGGGAAGAAAGTTTCTTGAGTGGAGACCACGAACCGAAAGACGCAGCGTAGGTAGGCCTCCCACTAGATGTACCGACGACATTGTGAGAGTCGCAAGCATCCAGTGGATGCAGATGGCAGGATGTCCTTGAGTGTGGAGGGTAAAAGGGGAGGCCTATGTTCAGAAGTGGACGTCTTCTGGCTGATGATGATGACGAATAAAAAAGGTATAAAATAAAAGGAGATAAAATCTCCTCCTCCTTTCTCCTTTTAAAACAGTGTTTAAAAGGAGATCTCCATACAAACGTATTTTTAAGTATTTTTGTCTTTGCTCTTGTGTAAAAAGGGTAATACGTACGTACAATCGTACAATCATCAAACTTGGCATGATTATAGTACAAACTCTAAAGTGAAACAAGAATTAATAATGAACATCCTAAGTGCAAGTCGGGCGCTCGATAAATTTTCAGTATTGAATGAAAGATAAACCTCGGTAACCTAGAACGTTGGCGATGCGTCTTTTGAAGAACCCCATGTTGTAGCTTCTCGGAAACACCGCGGAAGGTCGTTAATGCTGAAGCTATGATGCTAATGCTAATATGCTAATGCTATGCTGATGGTTGGCTAATGATGTAACTATAGTCATGCTATAGTGGTGTATAAACATTATATTATTTTTCCTCTATTACCATCTGTACAGGTATGTATATTTGCCTATTCCTATGTGACCTCTTTGTAGGGTAACGCCAAGACAGGTTTTGAAAAAAAAACACCATGCGACAATAAACAGTTTGTGATTTTTGGCGCCAATGTGAGAAAGCATGTTGCTATTGTTTATTTTTCTAAATATTTTTTTTTGTTGCGTAATTATTTTATTTGCAAACGTACACGATACATGAGGTCCTTAAAACTACACTTTTTGAGTGTAATAGTTTTAAAACTCCGACCTCTAGTAAAGTATCCACCACTTTACTAGGGCATCACTTGGACTTGACCATGATTTTGCTTGACTATGACTGTAGCTATAACTTGTTTGACGATATTCTCTAATATCGTGTGACGCCAAAATCATGACACATGGAAAAAACAGATTTAAATGGACGCGTGCAGATGATTATGCAGAAACACGCGGGCGTGTTTCGCCATAATAAATTCGACGATATTTGAAGAGATGAGTGACAGTGTTTAATCCCTTGAAATATATTCAGGGGCTGTTATAGGTATTTTCGCCTTCACAGCGGCGTACAAAATATAAATACAATCTTAATTATTAACCCGAAAAGGAGAAGGTTATCAATTCGACTGCTTTTTTTAATGTTTGTTACCTCAGATCTTTTGACTATGTGAACCGATTTTGATGATTCTTTTTTTTATTTGAATGCTGGTGCTTCCTGTCTGGTCCCATTTCAATTTGGTCCAGTTCTGATGAAGTCGGTTTTATATTGATAATAATCTCAGTATACTCATAGTTTATTTCTGTTTTATCCACATATGCACCTTTAGAATAGTAGATAGTGACTCAATCCAATAAACCGGCCAAGTGAGAGTCGGGCTCGCGAATTGAGTGTTCCATGCCACCACAAAATACAATCATTATCAATCAAAAAAACCGATATCATAATTAATAAGATGTGTCATTTAGATTCGGTGAAAGAAATTATAAGGTCGTCCAAGTAACGAAATTAGAACCAGTTATAACTTGGTAATGAACAGAAATTTGTCACCGATTCACACTTTGCCATTATTTGTTGTTATACTTTAGAGTGTGTACTATAATTACGCCAAGTTTGACGCTTGTGTGAAGTCGTATAACCGTTTTTACATTAGAGCAATTACAAAAATACGTAAAAAAATAACCTTTGTTGTAAAACCTTTCTTAACTTTTCGTTTTTACTTTTTTTTTATTATTATTATTTTAGTTAATCCGCCGTAACATTACATATTCTGTGAAAATTTCAACTGACTATCTATATACAGGCGGACGGGCTAATAACGAACTTTTTGGCAAATCACAAAATAAGAGTTAACATTACGGCGTTGTCGTACTCTTTCAGATAATATTTTAAATTACAAACAATTGACTGCCCCGGTGGCTGTTGGTAGTGAACCTACTTTCTGCGCTTGGGGGCGTGGGTTCGATTCCCATCTAGGACAAACATTTGTGTGATGAACATTTGTGTTTGTTCTATGTCTGGGTGTTAATATCTATTTAAGTATGTATTTAAAAATATATATGTATGTTTATCAGTTTCTGGCAGCCATATTACAAGCTTTCCTTAGTTTGGGGTCAGATGACCATGTGTACAATAATGTCCCAGATATTTATTTATAAAAAAAAAAACATGTAATTTGTAAAGAAAATATGAACCTTTAATCCATAAAATATATAAGTACTTTTCACTCAAAAGTAGGTAGGTATTTATTAAATTATAGAAGTTTGAAATTATAGAGTCGTCATACTCGTTTGAATATCTCACAAAAACTTAGTTTGATTATTATAATAGTGTGATAAGTTTGATATGGTCGTTTTTTTGGCCCTGCACCAATTACTTATTTAGCATTGAAATAAATTATGTACAGTCTTGAAGCCATAAACACCAAGAGGAAACCTCAAGAACCTTAAAAGTTCAAAAATTCATTCATTGACATTCACTAACATGCACTGGGCCGCCGTGGGAATATGATCAGCTGAAATGATGATGATGATGATGAGACCTTTTTTTTATGATACTGGGTGACGAGACGAGCGAAGTCGCTCGCCTGATGGCTCTTCACGCTTGCCCATAACAACTCAACGCCACTCAGAATTTTGAACTTCAACAGTTCTAAACTCTGGATAGCAATGCACTGCGCTCGTCACCCCGAGATATAAGATGTCAAATCTCTGTGAGCCCTGTAATTTCGCTGGAAACATTGCCCTACAATCCGGAACACATTAGTGTTTTCACATTACTGCTTGGCGGTTGAATAACTTGCAAAGGTGTGGTACTTCCCCAGGCGGACCCCTGCAAAAAAGTCCTACCACTACAAAAATGTATGTAATAAAGATGATGATGACGATGTGGGCGTAAGAAGTGATGAATTTTCATACCTGTATTTTGTAATCGCAAGTTGTAAGCGAATATGATCTTCCTACAGGCCTCTCTTTAACATTTTGCTCCTGGTAATCATCAGCTGAAAAAAAAATTGGTATGCCATACTTCAGAAGTAGTAACATGTAAATTTCATCAAAATCGGTTTAGTAGTTTGGTTTTTAAATCAAAATATCTGAAAAAAAAACATGTCATCCAAGTAAACGAAATTGCGTATTTACTAATTTTGAAGTCGGTTTTTAATGTGATCCACTTGTTATAGGTATACATATACACCTACCTATATCAGGAAGAGGGCAAAATATTTTTAAACAATATGTTAATTAACTCACCTGCATCTTCTGCAGTTAAAGCCACGTTAAAGCAAGCCTGGAAATAAATGAAAATGTTATTCAGAGTTGTGTGTTCTTGTGGAGCATAATATGCTTTGGCAAGCCCACAGAAAAGTTTTTTTTTTGTATAAATTAGAAGGGCTGTCAATGCATTTTTGTAAGAAATTTGTTGTAGCGGTGTAGCCATCGCAACTGTGTTAGCAACTGTGACGCGGAGTTCGACGCGTTGACATAAGAATGTTCAATTAAGGTTCTGTCACAATACCCGGCGACAGATTTTCCTTCTCATTTCCTTTCTATTTACTTCTCTTTTCTGTGGGCAAGCCATACACACATACGAACACAAACATCGAGAACACGAACATCGTAATCGAAAGCCCCCCCCCCCCCCCCCCCCCCCCATGCCCAAAATCTAACAAAATAAATTAACAAAACCTGTTTAGCTAACATCTGGCTTATTGTGAAAGCTCAAAGCTCAGCTGAGCTCGGTCTCCCTCTCTCAGCTAATGAGATAGCAAGACAAAATTCTAACTAGGTAAGATTAAAATAGACTTTTAGGTCTATAATATCTAATGTTTACTGATCAAAAAAAAAAAAAGTACGCAAAATACTGTTTTTGTAATCAATACTTTTAGCGCGCGCACTGTTCGGCACGCTTTTCGGACTAGAATGAAAAACTTAAATTTATTTTCCCAAAATACTGTAAATTTTCTTTATACCACGTTCATAATTATGCTATATTTCTCGACAAAAAATCTGGCAACCCTAGGTATCCTGGTAGTGTACCTAATTGTAAGTACTAAAGTATATAAAAATTATAAACTCACCGCGAAAACAAACACACAAACAAAATTAAACGTCATTATAACACTTCGATAAATATAGGTAATTAGGTATATTTTGCTCTAACACCTATGTTTTTAAACTAACAGCTAATAATAGAGGCTAGGAAGTTGTGAAAACGGGCAATAGCCGTCGCTGTTTATATAGGAAAACATACTTAGTAAATAATGCATAGGTAATAGCCCGCCAATGACATTCGCGAACGGCGGCACGCATTTCTTTTATCTTCAGAACTAGGGAAATGGGCTGTAAGCTTACTCTTAGCCTAGATTTTGGCAGTTATGAAGCGCTTGCCAATTCTATTTCTGTACGAGAACTAATCTTTGAAAATGGATGTCTAATGGTTTTTTAATCGCCACTTTACATGCCGCCATCTTGAATTTATGATGACGTAAGTGTCAAATGACAAAATGGACAGACGACCTAAAAGAGAACGCAGGAAAACGCTGGATGCAGGCCGCTTCCAACCGGTCCTTTTGGAAATTGACGGGGGAGGCCTATGTCCAGCAGTGGACGTCCTATGACGAAGTGTCAAATAAAAAAATAATCATCTGAATCGGTTCACCCAGTCGAAAGTTCTGAGGTAACAAACATTGAAAAAAAAAAAACAGTCGAATTGATAACCTCCTCCTTTTTGGAAGTCGGTAAACAATACTAGATACTTAGGTAGGTATACTTAGTGATATGGTGACCGTATCTATGTCATCGCTTGTTCTCGCGTGCTCTATCCACAGAATACAAAATACACACTTTAACCTAGATTAGCTGAACTGAAAGTATGCCTAATCGTTCATTCGTCCTTTTCAATAGGTCCTTTGTGATACGCTTGTTGCTTTTCCTGTGTTTACTGAGTGGGTGTGAAGAAGCCTTTATACTTACAATATTGAGTCTCACAGAGATACAGTGGGTGACAGTCTCTATGTATTTTACTAAATCGGTTGGAAATAGAACGCTTTCTAGTAATAACTATTTTATTTTCAAGGCATGTAAGCCGCTTAGTGGCAGTGGGATTTTCAGAGACTTGTTGCATTGCGTCTCAGTCTTTCTACGGAGCTATTAAGACATGCATAGGTATATGACGGTACCTTTGTGTCTATTGCAGACGATTTAAGCAGCGTGTGGGATTTAAGACACCTTTTATGATGACTGCATAAACCAACGAGCGCATCGGAAATGAAAAAGTGAAATGAATTTGTCGTTATATAATTATCTAACATAAAGTAATTATTTAGGTTTTTGCTATTTACAGGGGCCTTACGGCTTACCTAATATAAGCGATTCGAGAGAAGTTGCGCGACCGCAAATCGTATCTCGGGGCGTAAGGTTCGCGTGATTTTGTAAACTGCACTAATTCTAGCTCGCGGTTAGAGTTATAGCCGTAAAGCCCCTGAACTGAACCTTTTAAAATCATCAGATTGCAAAGTGTCTGCAGTTTATGCGAACAAACTTATGGAAAAGGTTTTTTTTTTTACATTAAAAGTCTACATGATATTTTATACTATTTTTTTAATTACATGTAAATCTATTTAAATGTATGTATTAATTATTCAGAGTCTGGGACACTGAACAATAACATTATTTACACAATATTAATATAAAAATAATTTTATCAATGAAAACCATGAAAAATCACAAAACGGACGGATACACAAACTAAATCACTAAATTCTACTTAATACATCTAGTCAAAAATATTTCAAAATGACCCGTATAACACTAAGGAAGGATGTACGTACAACGCAATTTACTTAAATTATACTTTTACTAATACATCTTCAACTTTTGACTGCCCCGGTGGCTCAGTTGGTAGTGAACCTACTTTCTGCGCTTGGGGGCGTGGGTTCGATTCCCATCTAGGACAAACATTTGTGTGATGAACATTTGTGTTTGTTCTATGTCTGGGTGTTAATATCTATTTAAATATGTATTTAAAAATATATATGTATGTATATCAGTCTCGGCTGCCATATTACAAGCTTTGCTTAGTTTGGGGTCAGATGACCATGTGTGCAATAATGTCCCAGATATTTATTTAGTTACAGCAATCAGCAAAAGTATAATCTAGGAAAATTACCCAAACTTCATGTAAGATCTTCTTCAATTCATTTTTTACAACCGCAAAAGCACAATTTACTCTAAAAAATCTCGATATACTTAATTTTTTTACCGACGAAAAAGGAGGGTGGTTCTATGTTCCACTATTTTTTTATATATTTATGATCACCGATTCCTCCGCCATTTTTAGACCGATTTATTTATTTTTTGTCACAAAGTCAGGATCTCATGATGGGATCCCAGGGAAATCGAGGGCAACCCTCAATCTTTATAGTCACTTATTACGTATTTCATATATTTTGGAATTCCACTTGTTTTAAACCTTGTTTATTTTATTGTTTATTTATTATTACGTGCTCCGTCGTAGACCGCATCGTCGCTTAACATCAGGCGAGTTGGCGGAAAAAGCAAATCTATTACTAAATAAAATATAATTATAAATCTAAAAAACATACTTCATGTCAAAACTGGACCAAATTGAAATGGGACCACACAAGAAGCACCAGCTTTTAAATAAAAAAAGAATAATCAAAATCGGTTCACCCAGTCGAAAGTTCTGAGGTAACAAACATAATAAAAAAATATTTAAAAAACAGTCGAATTGATAACCTCCTCCTTTTTGGAAGTCAGTTAAAAATGGGTCTGGGGTGGAATTAGCCGAATGGGAGTATAGTGGATTTCTATATTACGCGAGCGAAGCCGCAGGCAAAAAAATTTTTTTTTTTTTTTTTTAATTTTTTGAGCATCGAGATACAATACCTATAGTGAGAATATCTAAGTGAAAACAATCAAAAATGTCCGAGCGTCGTTGTGCATAGCTAGTCATAATCACAATATAATATATTATAATTTACAATGCCACATTAAATTCAATTAGACGTTATGTCGCTTGAATAGTGTCCAACGTCGCTTAACCAATAGGGCGCCGTAGCACTGGCAGCACACGGCGTTGAGTCGGATCGCGGTTGCCAAACTAACCAAAAAGTCGGCACAATGCGCAGCGTGCGCCGAGTTTTGTTTCCGTTTTTTTTTTTTTGCTTAATTGTGACTCTATAGGTACGGTATCTCGATGATTTAGAGATCTAATTTAATTTTTTGTTGGTTTTTATTGGCAAAATAATTAACGAAATATTATAAGTCATGGAATAAAAGTTGTCCGATATGATGTAGAAGCTGCCTACGAGAGGTTTTAGGTGAATTAAAAATAACCCTGTAAAGAGTGCCTTAAAAATACCATAATTTAAAAAAGTATACCATTGGTGGCAAATAAGCTGACGGGCCGCCTGATGGTAAGTGATCACCATCGCCTATGGATACCTGCAACACCAAGCGCATCACAGATACGTTGCCGACCCTTAAAGACTATTAACAGCCCTTTTGAAGAACCCCATATTATTATAGTTACTCAAAAATGCCGCAGAAGCTCATTATTTTCCTTACAGATTAGTTTCAAAGTGAGATTTCAAACTGTTCAGTTTTGTTTCGACTAATTCTAAGTCATTGATTCTCTCCATTGTAGTGACATTAGATGGTTGTGTGACATTTAACATGCTTGAGGACAAAATGGTCTCGTTTGAGGCAATACAGTCACTAGGATTCACAGGAACACGCCAAACATTCTTAGAGTCAGGGCATTCAGTAGAGTATGTATCATTGTTAGTATTGTGATTAACTCTTGTTTTAAGAATATTTATTGTGTTGTTTGGGGCAGTTTGTGTCTGGTTGAAGAGTGCTTCTCGATTTGCGGAAGTCAAGAAGCTCGTCGTGTCGTTCATTTGATTCAGTACTTCTGAAAAGGGAAATTTAGTTTTGGAATTAAAAAAAAATTGTTCACGTGGGAACAAGGCTGTAGGCACGAGGGGAGGTTTCGGGGGTTCAAACACCCCCTCCCCTTATCTCAGCCAACCCACTATTTTATACTCTAACGCGGGGCAGAAAGGTAGTGTCAGGCCTGGCGCACTCCGCACTTTAGGTATGAAGCTACAAGTAGTCGACTGGTCGGACTTGCCGTGCCCGCTGCCGCGCGATAGACAGAGATAACGCGACAAGAGTTAGCGCTCGCACGTCCTGAATTGGACTTTATTGTGTGGTTGTAAGAGTCGCTATTTATTTAAATGCTTTTGCGGGTGAACCTTCTGTACTTATTCTTTATGTATTATGTGGTAGTGTTCTATTATATATAGGTACTAACCCCCCCCCCCCCCCCCCCAACCAAAAACAGAGCTCGAGCCCCCTTCCTAGATACGGCCTTGCGTGGGGATGTGGGTGACATTCAGTATGGTATTCATCCCCTAATTTTCTACCTTTAGAGGTTATTGTCTTCAAATTATTGTAGGCCTTGAGATATAGCCTATATGCCTCTGTGGAGAACCTCCCTCGAAATATTAATTATAAGTAAAAAAAACATTGCTTTTTTTTTCTACTTTCTGTTTAAATAATAATTTATGGATACTTATATTACTTTATTAATGTTCTACTTCTGTGTCACATAGAAAATATATTTTTAGTGGAAATAAATTTATCTTATCATTAAAATTGCGAACAATCGCTAAAAATATCGCATAGAAAACTGACTGCCTCGGTGGCTCAGTTGGTAGTGATCCTACTTTCTGTGCTTGGGGGCGTGGGTTCGATTCCCATCTAGGACAAACATTTGTGTGATGAACATTTGTGTTTGTTCTATGTCTGGGTGTTAATATCTATTTAAGTATGTATTTAAAAATATATATGTATGTATATCAGTCTCTGGCAGCCATATTACAAGCTTTGCTTAGTTTGGGGTCAGACGACCATGTGTGCAATAATGTCCCAGATATTTATTTATTATTATTAAGAAAAAAAACAGCTTCAGCAGGTATTTTTTTTTTGAGAATCTCCATTTTTATTTGGTTGTTAAGTTGGTTAACAATTGCTAAAACATGTCATCTACCCAGCCCTTCGGCTCCACTAATGCCTACCAAATGTCCGTTCTAGGCCCAAGATTAGAAATAAATAAGAACATCAATTTGTCATACCTGTCAGTTGCAAGCTTTCATTTTCATCCATCAGACTCTGTCTTTCTGAACTGTCGAAGACTTTAACATTCGCAACCTTATCGAATGTAGAGAGGTGTCTATTCAAGACAATCTTTCTCATCGACGACCGATTTTTTATCGGCGAGAAGTTGTACAAAACGGACGTCTCACGAGCTCTATCTAAGAGTTTATTCTTTATAGTTCCTTTTTCACTCCCCTTTTCGCCAGAAAGATCGAAGAGCCGATCCAATTCCACTGAGAAATTTAGCTGAGAACAGTTCTTCGCACGAAGATGTTTTGCCAACTTTGACAATGGAAAGTTTCTAGTAGACGATCGAACATTAGTTCTCGCGAACAAGCTTTTAGATAAATCCGCTTTTCGTTCCGGTTTCAGGTACGTCTGATCGTTCTTCATAATTGTATGGGTCAAGTTTTGTGGTGCTTCGTCGTCGAAAAGTTGGTCTTTAGGCTGAAGTAGAGTGTTGATTTTGGCGACAAGTGTGTAAAGCAGCTTCAGGCGTTTGTAGAGTTTGTCCAGAGTTGCCTCTTTCTGTGTGGGCGTGTTGATGTCGTAAAGAAAATCTTCGCCCGTGCATAGAAGATTGGAGACCACTTTGCACTCTGCTATTGCTGAAAAAATAAACGCAGATATGGTAAAAATTACAAGCACGAAATTTGTGTTTACAATCGACTGAAATAGCATGTATTATAATAATATAGAATGGCAAACAAGTGAATCACATTAAAAAGAGACTTCAAAAATATATGAAAAACGTAATACGTGCCTATAAATATTGAGAGATGCCCTCGATTTCCCTGGGAACCCATCATCAGATCCTGACTACAATAGGACCAAATTGGAAGTATACCGAATATTGAATATAAATATATATATTGAACAAAAGAAAAAAATTGAAATTGATCAACAGTTGACGGAGAAATCGGTGAACATAAATAAATATATATATATACAGAGGAACATAGAACCGCCCTTCTTTTTTGAAGTCGGTCAAAAATGGTTTATTCATAAAAAATTACTTACCTTTATTCAAATCAACCAGTAAAGGCATCAGTTTCTCCCGATGACATAAAGCGAGTGGCTCCATTTCGTTATAAACAGAGAAGAATTCATACACCACACCTCCTATGTTGATCACTGCACACACACTCAGATTATTGTATGATGTTTCCTTTAGAGTATCAAGCAGCCTTTGGTGCATCATTTGTTTCGATTTCTGGAATAACATAATTAAAATTTATATAATGAAATAAAATATGATCCATAAAAATTTTAAATTTTGAAATCAAAATTTGTGTGAAATTCGATACCACTAAGCTAAACACTTCGCCCATTGGCCACCCACTAGAATTATTGTTTTTTTTTTTTCATTATATGAATTTAATATTTTGCTTTTGGTTTGGTTTATCATGAAATAAATATTTTGGACTTTGTAGCGGAGTCTAATGGACTTTTGTAAAGGAGTCAAGTGGACTTTGTAGCGGAGTCAAGCAGACTTTACAGCGGTGTCGAGCAGACTTTTGTAAAGGAGTTGAGGAGAGTTAGTAGCGGAGGTGAGCTGACTTACTAACGGGAGCTGAGTGGACTTTGAAGCAGAGTTGAGTGGACTTATAAAGGTAGTCGAGTGGACTTTGTAACGGAGTCAAGTGGACTTTGTAGCAGAGCTGAGTGGATTTTGAAGAGAATTAATCTAAAAGCTTTAGGGCAGTTCAGAGCTTTTTTCCACAACTAACATAATATAGGGGGCAGTTGGAGGCAAATGGAATGTTGCTGAAGATTATTTACTCTTTGGTTTGGAAGCACTTCAAATGAGTGTTACCTTGCTGAGGGGATGAGCGGGACAGCAGTTTTCCCCCCTACCTGTACCTCCTACGCCCTGGCATTACATTTTATATAAACTACCATACACAGCTTCCAATTCCCAATCTCACTAGTGTTAGTTTTTTATGAAATACCGTAAAGTCCAATGCTTACATCAGCAAAAGCAGCCGGATCAACAATCAAGAACACGCTGTCCCTGATTTCCTGCACCTCGCGCCGCCACGACTTGACCAGCAACGTGGAGTGACAGCTGTCGGGTGACGTCATCAGGGCGGGGACTAGCTGCGGGTCTAAAGCTTCCAGGCTCGCAAGACCACTGCGTAGGGTTAGGATCCCTGGAATCATAACAGCATCACTTAATACAACTCAGATGAAAGTAGTTTCATCTATAAATCTTCGAACAAGGTTTCACCATTTCTGATTGAACTTTGTAATTTTAATTTTGAATAAACACTGGCCATTTCAAGTCGAACTCACTAACTGGGGTTGCGGACCCAAACATATTCTCTTTTATTCAGTTCGGGGTTCAGTTATTATGAATATTATATTACTATTATTATATAGTATTTAACTTACTATGCTGATCAGAGGAACAAGAAACTGCAAAAGATCCAATCTGGAGTAATCTCTCATTGTACAAGTCAAAATCCTTCACAAACTGACAATCATCCACATCATCGGTACTTTCTGCCATACATTTACACAGCCCTTTGGATCCCTGCATAAAATGGTGCTTGAGAACATCAACTGGAGAGGTGCTGTTACTAAAGCAATGGACTAGTAGAGTCAATAATGCCGTGTTAGTGTTGGTTTCTAGGGCATAAAGTACGTCTTTCAAGACGTCTATCATGACGTCAATGTTTGTTGGCATCACGGGAAGTTTAAGGGCTTCGGTTGAAGTGACTGCTGTACTCAAGTCACCTTCGATGAGCTCGCTTAGTAAGGCTTTAGTTTCACGGAGCACCTGGAATAAAGATGATCTTGGTTAAAATGTTTTAATGGTTTTTTTTTGCTATAATAGCAGTTTTTTGCTATATCTACACTAATATTATAAAGAGGAAAGATTTGTACCTATTTTTGTATGTTTGTAATGAATAGGCTCCGAAACTACTGAACCGATTTTAAAAATTCTTTCACTGTTGGGAAGCTACACTATCCCCGGGTGACACAGGCTATATTATATTTTGTAGCGAGGCCGAAGGCCGAGCTTACACTCGTGCGAAGCCGGGGCGGACGGCTAGTTTTGCTATATTTGCATTTTATGAGGTGTGTATTTGTTTCTTTGTTTTATTGAGAGCTGGTTTCATTGCGGTGGTTTTAAGTTTAGTTTGATCAAAATCTAGTACATAGTTTAAAAGTTATGAACTCTTTTCCAAACAATAAACCCCATATCAACATCAATCCTGGATCTACAAATTTTCCGAGCGGGGGGAAAACTTGACATCGGCGCTCCTCACCTCTAGCATTAGAGATTGCATTGGCGCCCCCTTAAGTTGCCGTGCAAAGCTAAGCGCACTTAACCCCTGTTTACACCCAAATCCGGTCCTGATCGCCATCACCTTTGTGACCAAGAGTGTCGTCACAATCACACATGATGCCGAGAATAAAGGGTAAAGCTTGATACATACCACTTGACATCTAGCTTTAACAATAAGCTGATCATTAGGCAGGCAGTGCCTGTATAATGTCATAGCAGAAAGCAGTAGCTCGTCTATTGATACGTGCAGCCCACTCACACATTCAACCATCTGTAAAAAAATAAGATTAACGGTCTTTTTCAAATATGTTTGATAGGTTTATTTTTAACAGAGACTAGACTAGTAGCACACGGTCCATTCACAAAGGGCCATTCAATGGCCTGGTATGGAAAGGCCCATGCGTCAAGATAGGACATCCAAAAAGGAGGAGGTTCTCAATTCGACAATTATATTTTATGTTTACATCATACATCATCAGCCAATTAACGTCCACTGTTGGACAAGGCCTCCCTCATAGAGAGGGTGTTGCCATAATCCCGACGCTTGGCAGGCGGCTTGGGGATCGCAGTATGTTCACCGTGTACTATTAGGATGCTGATGCCCATCCTCCGGTGGTTCTGGTCTGCAGTTTTAGGACATACCCGGGTCCACCCGGGTTTTATGTTTGTTACCTCAGAACTTTCGACTGAACCGATTTTGATGATTCTTTTTTATTTGAAAGCTGGTGCTTCCCGTGTGGTCCCATTTCAATTTGGTCCAGTTCTGACATATTTGTGAAGTTGGTTTTTTTATTGATAATTATTTTATTCATATCTTTTACCTAATGGAATTAAATTGTGACTTTTTAGATGGTCATTATTTTTACTGCACAAGCAATAGAACTGCGAACTGGAAGCACTGCATACTAATAGGTACATTTCTTACATCACATTTCCATTGTTCATACAGAGCGTCATTTTCCTTATAGTCTGTCTTGTAAACTGCTCCAGCCAATTTTCCAAGCACTTCAAATGCATGGTCAATCCAATTGACAAAATACATTACGGTTACATTGAATGATTCATTGCAGCTTTCATCCTTAATTTTTTTATTGTTTAAGGCTGCTTTCTTAAGGTAGTTATCTATAGAAATAAGTCGGTTAACACACCATGAAAGCCTTTCTATGTTGCATTGCCGGGTTTCCTGTAAGTTTTATTTGAATTAATTTTAAGTAGGTAGGTATTGTTTATCATATAACATTTCATGCATAGTCAACTTACCTGAAGAAGCATATGGCTACTAAATTCTAGTCGAAAGACTTCAATTAAATTCAATACACACTTTTGAATTTGACTCAGACAAAGTGTGTAAACATCACGGATTTTCGGAGTCCCTTCTTCGTCTCCAAACCAAGAGTGACTTTGGTTTCGTATTTTTATTACCAGGGGATGTACCTCATTAAGTATTTTATCCTGCAACAGATACACTATGCGTTATTATTACAAAAAATTATAAACTTTCGAAACTTTTTTTCGTTGGCTTTGTTACTCACTAATAAATGTTTGGTTGCAGCACAGGGATCTTGGGGTAAACACGTAATAATATTTTTATTATATTCCTCCATTTCGTGAAACCTATAATTTCTCCACTATTCAAATCAATTATTTATACAAAATAAATGAAATAGGCAGTAAGCGACTTTTAAACAAAACTAATGTATATAATGATTTACACTTTCGCAGTTTTCGATTTCAAACGGAAAAACGACGGCAGTAGATTTTTTCACCCATTACTGGGCAGGCTAAAGCCATTAAAGCTATACAGCGTCGTCTTCCGTATGTATTTTACTGCCCTACATGGATGCTACCAGAAGAGTAGAGAAGACTTTACTAGTTTTGGAATTGTCATGAAAATAAACGTTAAATTATTAATCCCCATTAAATTATTTTTCCACAATCAATAAAATTAATTCGACACAAACACTTATTTAACAACCAATAAACAATCGAAAATAATTATTAAGTACCAAAACTAAAAAAAAAAAGATAGCGATCATGATAAAAAACACAGACCTACTACCTAAAAAGAAACAATATTAAAATCACTTTTTATTATTCTATGGTACATCCCTATTTAATCTCATTA
Organism: Agriopis leucophaearia; assembly: GCA_949125355.1. Lineage (NCBI taxonomy): Eukaryota > Metazoa > Arthropoda > Insecta > Lepidoptera > Geometridae > Agriopis > Agriopis leucophaearia. Next base: position 8,526,463 of record OX421276.1, on the reverse strand, counting down.
TCAATGTCTCGTTACGTCAATTGTCACGTTAGTTGTCAGTGTCAGACGAGACGCCATATCAATTAGCATCCAATCAATCCATCAATTCTTTTTCATTGTTATTCGGTTCCAGATATCTGCAATCTGCATTTTGAAACAAAGTACTATAGAAAAGTAATTAATGATGAGCGAATTAGTTTGGGGAATCAAAAACGGCGACATAGATCAAGTCAAAGACATCATAGAAAACAAAGTAAGTATAGATCTTGACTATCAAATCTGCCGATTGTTTTCCTTTGCGTGATTATGGAAATTGCATTATTAGATGTTGGGAGAAAGTGCACGTCACATTGCCCACGTTTCTGTGATTATTCTGCAATATTTTGTCCATCGTGTAATACACGCATTCTTTAAATAATGTCTATTGGGTTTTACATGCCTCAATTTTTTGTACAGACACTAAATGACAAGTGCCATGGTCTTACCCACAGATTGGTTTTCACCTACCGAATTATAACAATAATTAAACTTATTTTTACAGAAAATTGATGTTAATGCTCACATAGATGGCAGAGTTCCACTCCACTATGCAGCTGACTACGGTCAAACTGTTGTATTGAATTATTTGCTGGACAAAGGAGCTGACCCTAATGTAAGTTAACAGTTCATTAATAATATTATTAAAAGGTTGGTTATAGACCAGGGCCTGTACCGAGTACTTCTAAATTACCTACTAGAACTAATTTTCTGTGATATAACTTATAAATTGGATTGTTCATTACAGATGGTGGACAAACATGGCATATCCGTACTGCTTGCTGCTGTATGGGAGGGCCATACAGACTGTGTCAAAACATTGTTGAAAAACGTAAGTAAATAGCCTGTATGTCATGAATAACATCTTAGATAAACTGTTTAATGTTTACACCACAAATTACACACACATGATAAAAAAAGCTTCAGAAACTAGTGTAACAATCGGCGGTCACTGCTGGCTCAGCATTGGTTACTGCTTGCTGCTATTTGGGAGGGCTACTAGAGAGTCAGTCTCTAATATTGTAAAAACTACCACCCCATCTCACTCCTAAACCACGTTTATAAGTTATTTTCGAGGGTCATCGTAAATCACTATGGGGATTTGTAGATGTAATATCCCCAAAACTGTTCACAAGTGACCTGGAAAATATGTTTGATTGGACTAGAAAAGCGAGGGCATAAATGTCAACAATGAATTCATCTTACAGTTACCATTTGCTGATGATATTGTCCTAGTGGAGAAGTCGCTGCAGGACCTGCAAGATATGCTGTCCAGCGAGATAACGCTTCTCAGACACCTCTGCCTCGGAATAAACATAGACAAAGCAAAAATCATGATCAATAGTCACACAGACCTGGAGTTGATAATAGTTAATGTTGTTTGCCACGGAGTAGTACAGGAGTACAAACCTACAACAAACCGCAGTTTGAAAAACTGAACATAGCAAGGTCTCAGTTTGGAATGAACTACAAATTATTTGGTATGGAGGTGATAAATCCTATATTGCCTTCCTACTTAGGGCACTTCTACAGCAACAACCCGAGCCATCCTAGCTACTTGCACTAGTGGTGTGCGGCTTTAGGCAGCTGACACAGTTATTTCAGTGATTTTAATGCCTATACCTTAATCTTGTTGTTTTTTATATTACAGGGTGCTTCTAAAAGTGGCAAGACTCCAGACGGGACACCATATCTTGAAGCAGCTGAGAAGGATGAGATCAAAGAGCTACTCACATAAAGACTATACTCTATTTCACCATTCTAGATTCACTTACATTTTCATATGCTAAGGTAAAAACTTTAGGAGAGAACAATAAGTAATACCATCATAAAATATTTTTACATGCATTTATTTATATTTAAATGAATTATTTTTATATGCTCAACATATTTTTGAATTGAAAAATATGTATTTTTTTAATTGTGCGTCCATTATTTAGTAGTACCATGCAATATAGACGGCCTGGGCTATTTATTTAAGGTTAGTATAACTCGACATGCTTTACGAGTGGAAAGCCCCATACTCTAAATTTAGCTAATAAATTAGGTATGTATTTAATATTTAAGGACTTATTCCAGCTAATAAGATGTAATTTTTATCGCTAAAGTACTAAATAAACTTACAATAATACATCTATTCTTTCATTTTTCTTTCCAGTCCAGGGGTCCACATTTTTTTCTTTCTCATAGACAACTTTCCAGTTTATTTTTTTTTGCACACGAAAAAATGTGTTATCACTAGTTACAATGCCGAAATAATTATTACTTCATGAAGCTGAGTAAACAGGAAAATGAAATTCGCGAGCACAATCAATTCTGAGCATTTTCAGCACTGTAAACGAGAATTACATGAATATTATATAGAATATATAAAGTACATGAGTTAAACTTAGATTACTGAACCTGATAGGAGTTCTTGTTTAAAGGCGGAAAGGCACAAGCGAAGAGAGCACTAGCTTCTGAATCTTAAAATAATCTTATTATATCCAACCTTCGATCATAAAATACAGTATAGTTTTTCAAAGTATCCAACTGTCATTTATTGTTCTGCCAAACGCTAAGATTATAAAATGCCCCCATAGAGTCTTGAATTTTTGTACATCTTATAGATCATTTGTGGAATGACTGAGTTAAACACACTAGTAATTTTAAAATCTTTTTATTAAATTACCTTAAGACCTTATTTAACACTTAAATTTGGTTCCCGTAACACCATCATGATACAATGATAGATCATAACTGGCAAGAATACTCAATGGCAGATCTTACCTACACTTATCAGTTCATACAGTCGTCTTCATTAAAATCAGGGATCTTGGTCAGAAATTCAGAATGCTGATAGTCTTAAGCCAAATTTTTCTGGTTCAAATCTAGTTTAGTCAGACTGATGCTAGGAGTAGGAAATAGTAGTAACGCCCATACTGAAGTAGTAACTAACTAACACCCGTCTTAGCCCACCCCTAACTACTTTATCCATTTTGTGTTCAAATTTATGCATAACTTGTACTACCGCGACAAAGTATTCGGTTGGACTGACGTCAGTCTGAATCACTAATCCACCCGCCATTCTATTCCATGATTTCAATCCAAAGTCCAATGACTACAACAAAGATTTTATAATTATAAAACCCATTAGGTTTTATAACGTCCTAGAACAACAGTCATGAACTGACAAGTGCAGCTCCTGCTGCCTATAACATTAAATAAAAAAAACAAAGTAAAGTTAACATTGATTTAACTATAAATCACCATCTCCGGGATATTTTTTGTATTTGTTCTTTGATGGTGGGCAATAACATGCGTTTTTCTGTGCATCCAAATAAGACTTGCAACCCAATGTTAATGTGCCAGTAAAGAGTATTTTAGCTGCACCTTTACATCCTGAAAAAAAATTGATAAAATGTTTTATTTTATTTGAGGCCTCTCCTTTGATGTACAGTCATTGGGCCTCTCACATTTTTCGACATAAAACAACTAAAACTATGTTTTTGGCGTGCTGATCAATAGAAAGATTTATAGAAAAATTAATTTCTGTTATAAACTTATCTGTATTTTTATTGAAAGGACGGCTTCAAATTTAGGAAAACTCAACATATCAACTTTTACCTCTAATTGACAAAATAAGTTTTTTGTAAAACTTGGGAGGAAAGTTTGAGAATGGATTTTATAAATTACTGACATAAAATTATTTGTACTTTTTTTTTAAAGTCTTGGCTACATTTGTATAGTTGTTTTATATTCTTCTTGACAATCAAGGCTTTATTTTTTTAGTTTTATGCCTTCAACACTAATGTGCTATTTTTATTTATTTAACAGTGCCAAAATTATTTCTTTATCATATTTGTGTATTTGATAAAGACAATACTTTTAGCTAAGACATTTGGAGTATGGTATAATAGTAATAGGCAAACTTTTTGAAAGAAAAAAAAAGTGTATGTACACACTACAACCAATCGTTGACTGACATTTGAAATTGTCTTGTATCCCTTTGGCAGCTTTGGCCTCACCAACATGGTGTGCCGTGGCTTTTGTGGCTTCCGACTGGTCAAAAATATCTCACCAAAAAGGCCTAAAAATCCACTTGTCAAGGAAATGGGCAAGGTCTGTTTTCAAGTTATTGGTCGGTATCTGTGCCTCAAAATAAACATAATAATTATACACCATTACCTTTAGTGATTGCATCACCAGCAACATTCACAGACTTGTATGAGTCACAGTAGCTGTAAAGGCACCTCTTAAATTCCAAGTCACATTTTTCCTTCCCACTGTTGCATGTATCATAGCAGAGATCGTGGGAGTCGCAACATTTAGTCATATCTTCTAATGGCAAGTATTCTGAAGCTACTTTGAAACCGAGTGACCCACAACCATCTGACTTGGGTATATGGTTCCTGTTCCGTACTGGTTTTTGTCCTGAAATATAAAGTGAATGTTATACAGGGTTACCCAAAACGGTAGTATTCATTATGGGCCTTACTTAAAAACGTTACTCAAGTTGACATACGCTTATATATGCTCCGTCTTGTTTTCGCGTGTGACGATTGCCGTCAGCGAGAAGTTGAGAGAGCATTTTAAAACAGATCAACTTGAGTAACGTTTTTAAGTAAGGTCCAATACTATCATTACGAACAACTTTTACTATGGGACCAACACTAAAAATCAAGAAGAATAGCTTTAGTAATATAAAAAAGTATTGTTTACTTTAAAAAAAGTTTCTTTACATTTGATTTTAAGTTGTTTTCTTATAATTGGCTTAATAAGATGACTTGAAATTTAATTTTCATAAGAATAGCTGTTCCATGCATTTCCATATATTTTTTTGAGTGTAAATGCAATTTTCCTATGGGTCATCTTTTTTAGGACGACCTGGAAACTCTGATACCTACAGAACCGAGTCAGAGATTATAAATATACATCTATCTGACCAGTGCCGTGACTAGCCTTTTATGCGCCTGGTGCAAGTTTCTATAACGGCGCCCTTGAAAACCAAACTTGGTCCAGGTCTGGTCATTTCTAGTCTGGTCATTTCTGCGTCCTACAGGGTGTGCGCCCTGTGCCTAGCTGGCACCGCTGACACACGACCCTGCTTGTGACCCAACTTCTCGATGATGAGATGAAAAGGGCCACGCACGGAAATGAACAGAACAGTGAGGAAAACGCGATATTACCTTCAGGACAGGTAAAAATGCAATCTTCTTCAACAGCCGCATCGAAAACTTCATGCAACGATTTAAATTTTTCAGCCACAGTTATAGCATTCCGGACCCAGTCACCGAACACTAATTCAGCAGAAAGAACTGCATCTTTCAAATTCCTAAGCATACTCGATCCAATCCCAGTGTATGCGTAAGCCGCAAAGGTTAGGGCGTAAATAAATATTTTCTTGTATGGTATCTCCATATTATAGTCCTTAGCATAAATTAATATCACAGAAAAATTAATAACATTTTCCTAAGCGATTTCATGGAACCACTCTCGCAGCAACACGTAATTTTAAATTGTAGGTTTGTTTATTTTTGGATGATAGCCAAAACAGCTGTGAGCCGAGTGACAATTGACAACTTTGACAATTTATTGACAATGATTGCGCGCGGAATTTATGGCGCCAACGTAGAAAAAACGTAAAAATCAGGTCGCATCACGCATCACTTCATACACATTATTACACTACGTACATAACTTGTATTTTCATGTCCATTTCCCAATACTCCCAAAAAAAGAGCCTCTAATAAAGTCTCCACTACTGGGGCAATCTTCGGGGCAATAGTTACTACAGACCAAATACAGACAATGAAATACAACGAAAATACAGAAGATGAGGCGGTATGGCCTTTATAGTTTAAGCCTGCTCCGCAATGGGCGGAAACGGTGAAGGACTATTACTAGCTGCGCCCCGCGGTTTCACCCGCGTGGTGATGAAAATAGATGATGATGATGAAAAGTAGCCTATGTGATAATCAAGGACATAAGCAACGTATATTCCAAATGACATCTAAATCCATCCAGCCGTTGCTGCGTGATTGAGTAACAAACATCCATCCATTCATCCATCCATCCATTCATCCAAACTTTCACATATATGATATTAGTGCAATTAGTGAGAAAACTAGTGTGTAACTGTAAGAGCCACATGAACCTACTACCCCTCTCCCTCACCCTCTCTCTCCCATTGGTTGAACGGCGGTTCGTCAGCCATGTTGACGTGTCTGTTACAGCTCTTAAAAGGTAGGACGGATAGACGGACGGACGGACAGACAGACAGACAGCATAGGTTTAGTAATAGGGTTCCGGTTTTACCCTTTGGTTACGGAACACTAAAAACAGATAAAAGTTCCCTCAAAAAAAAAAAATAACTATATATTATCAAAGAAAAGTTACTATTTCGACAAAAAAAAATTAAGAGAATAATATTTTATTTTTAATGAATCGAACAAATCCATAGATAATATTCTAAATAATCGAATGAGATTTTTTGGACTACCAAGTGGCAACATTTTACTAATATCCGGTAGCCATTTTATTTAAAAAAGTTGTCCTTTTCCGTTTTGTTGTCGTGAAAAATGACGGGCTTTAGCAATAAGGTGAGAAGAAAAATTATGAAAATCAAGTTAAATTGTTTATTGACGAGAGAAAATTACAAACGGAGAGCTAAAAATATCCATCGATTAAATAAAAGTAGTTTGCAAAAGTGCTACAATGTGGAAAGCCATGCATTTCATCACACGTGCATGCTTGGTGTTTGGGAGTCTGTATTACTAAACTAGTCGTTATTATGTGATTATTTCTAACAAAATGCGTTTTAAATCAACTAAGAATAGTAAAAAAAATGTGTTTGTTATAGTTCTACAAGATAGTGATCAAATTTTTGAGGTTATGCGGTAAGTTGGCACCAGTGAGTAACCTAGTGCTTCCTGTGTTTCAGGCCATGGTTATCGATGGCCGCGGCCATCTACTCGGCCGCCTGGCCGCAGTCATTGCTAAGGTCCTGCTAGAAGGAAATAAAGTTGTTGTTGTTCGTTGCGAGCAACTCAACATCTCTGGCAACTTCTTCAGGTGAGTCGTATATTTAGTGCTACTTTACCATGGCAATTTTAACATAGTGACTAAGTTTTTAAATGTTGGTAAATATTTCACCCTGTCTACATAACCCGATTTCTATCGAGGCACCTGAAACGTCATCTGACCGCTGGTACCCGCGTAGATCATGGCGAGAAAATGATGGGTGGGTGAATTTCCATTTGAAAGAGACAATCAACAAAGTTATAGATCCTGTGAAATAAGCTACAAAAGGCATTGAGAAGACTTGTTTTCTTAATTGAGAGAGTATGCTCTTGCAGAAAGGTGCATTCTGAATCTCTCCAACAACGCTGACGAGAAACAACATGGCACAAATGATTCATCGAGTAGAGTTGATTTTCAATAGTGCTGTTGATGTTGAATCAGAATATGCCTTAATTATCAATTAATACAGTTCATTTTTGTGCCGATATAGTTACTGTCATGGCATGGTCTAATGTAGAATTATTCACTCGCTGCAAACTGGGTCATAAAGCATTAGAACGGAACAGCAATGATGTAGCCCCAGTTGCCTACGCCAGCCTCCTCGGTAAAGTGCATCTCTCATGCGCAAACTGGAGGCTGGTGAGCTCGACTGACATTGCGGGTCCATATCTAAATCTATTGTAACAATATAATAAAACTTTTTTGTGGTTTGAAAGCAGCCATTTTTCTCTCTTCTGCACTATCGGTCATTAACAAGCAATATTGTGCTCTCTCCCACTTAGCAGCACAGTACAGGCCTTTTGTGTACAAGTTGGGATGTCCATTTCTGTAGTTGATAAACACTATCAATGTAGGTACATGGTTTTAAATATTGTTGTAATAGTGAAAGTAGAAATGTAATTTATCATCATCAGCCAGAAGACGTCCACTGCTGAACATAGGCCTCCACTTTTAACCTCCACACTAAAAGACATCCTGCCATCTGCATCCACTGGATGCCCGCGAATCTCACAATGTCATAGGTCCATCTAGTAGGAGGCCTTCCTATGCTGTGTTTTCCTGTTGTGGTCTCCACTCAAGAATTTTTCTTCCCCATCGGTTGTTGGTTCTTCGACCGATTTAACTCAATGTAATTAAAAAATCATAGTTGATTAAGAAATATTATTTATTAAGCACAAATCAACTAAGCAAAAGCTCCTTATTTGGGGGCATATGTACCATAAATATGCCAAATATGTTTTAAAGGTGACGTGCTTGTGCCTGCACCACAACACTGATAATGCTCAGCTGATTAATGACTCAGTTGGCAGAGAGTGAATAATTCTAGTGTAGTGGCCTGAGACCTTAAACCTTATGAAAATGCCTGTGATCCTCAAAATGATGTTTCTACCTGGGTAATTTGCGACTGAATTTTACATGTTGCTACTTTTTTTGTCTGATGATAAAAATCTCTAATTTACCTACATTATTACCTTGGCCAAATGTTTATCATCAATATTTTTTTCAGGAACAAATTGAAGTTCATGTCTTTCCTACGCAAGAGGTGTAACGTGAACCCTGCCCGTGGTCCTTTCCACTTCAGGGCTCCCTCCAAAATCCTCTGGAAGACAGTCAGAGGTAAGTTTTAAGCTCTAAAATAAGTTTGTATTTGTATTTACTCAGTTAGAACGGAGTTTAGTTCATCCTCATTAAAAAGAGATTGAGAATGGGGTCAATTCTGTTGTACCATTCTCTAAACTAATTTGACAGGACTAAAATTATCGGCGTTTCTTTTCATTTCAATACGTCAGAAAAGAATCAATTTTAGAGCTGTCAAATTTAGTTTAGTTTAGAGAATGGTATATCAGAATCGATGTCAATGTCATGGTATTTTTGTTTCTTAGGCTTAAAAGAAATAGTTTTAAAAACTCATTTTATTCATATGACATGGGAATTACTCATGTATGATTGATCTTGTTCATATTTGAGTAATTCCCATATCTTTGTCAGTTCATGTCAGTTTCCATAATAAGATTACAAAAAACTATTTTTAGCATAGTTATTATTCCCAATTAAAGCAGCTATGACATTTCATATGACATTGATCACATTCATGACTAAGGTGCTACACCAACTGGAGAGTTGAGTTGGTGGAAAAGTCAACGACTACTCTACCAATCATGCATCTAGCACGGAGTTGACAACAATTATACTCATTGGCTCAGTACCACTGTCCCTGTTATCCTTTATGAGCTACTTTATGTCCCTAAAATTAATCTGTCTTTTAGAATAAGGGGTAAAACTGGTTGTTATAATATTAGTGTGATATTTAATTAGTTCATGTCTCTAGGCATGATCCCACACAAGACTGAGCGTGGGAAGAGTGCGCTGAGAAGGCTGCGAGCGTACGATGGCTGCCCTCCTCCATATGACAACCGTCGTCGTGTGGTTGTACCCGCCGCGCTCCGAGTATTCTGCCTGAAGCCTGGCCGCAAGGTAACTATGGAAACTTTGCAGGGATCAGCCACAAACCCCATAGCTTCTCTGAAACCTCGGGTCCCTTGCCTTTAACCTAATGTAGACAGCAATCAAGCAAGTGACTTGCTTTCAGAGTCACTATCGGGTGGATAACCTGCTTGAGCATTTTTCACTTCAGTGAACCAACCATTAGTTATTTTTTTACTGTTGATAAATCATCATAGCACACTCGTTATTTTAAATGTTATTATTTAGTTTGTAATTTATATTAAAGTCAAATAAATTTTAGAGCTATTCCGAAACAACCAATATGATAATTGAAAAAAATATATTTAAATTATTTTATCTACACTTCTACACTAATATTATAAAGAGGAAAGATTTGTACCTATTTTTGTATGTTTGTAATGAATAGGCTCCGAAACTACTGAACCGATTTGAAAAATTCTTTCACTGTTGGAAAGCTACACTATCCCCGGGTGACATAGGCTATATTATATTTTGTAGCGAGGCCGAAGGCCGAGCTTACACTCGTGCGAAGCCGGGGCGGACGGCTAGTTGAGAATAAAAACGGACAAATTCCACTAACATTTATCTCAAGTATATACATATATATATGGTACCTTGAAGTATGCTGGTGTAATATTGATATGCAAATCTAATCTTCATCATCACCAGTTTTCAGACAAATGTGTGTGACATATCTTTGTATAGATTATCCTGTATAACAAGCTCAATGTGATCACCTAGATCAATCCAAAACATGACATGGATCCTATTAACCGAAATCGCCCTACAAAATAGAAATCATCGGATCAATTTCAGTTGATTCCCATTGTGTTGCAGAACAATTTGTGAGTAGCATAGTTTATGTGCCTATATCAGTGTCAAAAATATTTTTTTTTATTATTGTTTTATTTATCTATTAAGATTATCTTCTTCATTCTTATCCAACTCTCCAGGCAACCTGTTCTAATTGAAAACGACTCTGTTGCTGAGGATGTGGTGTGCAGTGTTGGTGTGTGATAGTGCACACCACAGTAGGGTTTAGTGTCGTTTGCTTTCTCTTGTGTAAACTAGGAAGGTTGTAAAACCCACTAAGAATTTTAAAGGTTTCAATCAGGTGACCCCGTAACCGTCTTTCTGAACGTTCATATTATCATCAATACATCGTCATCATAGTTAGTTTCGTTTTCATTAACATGAAAATGGTGAATTCCAGTACTGCCACGTGGGCCGCCTGTCTCATGAGGTCGGCTGGAAGTACCGTGAGGTCGTCCGCAAGCTGGAAGACAAGAGGAAGATCAAGGCAGTAAAGAACATCGCTTATGAGAGGAAACTCAAGGTAAATACTTGAACCTAGTTTCAGATGCAGATATATCATAGATAGCTATCGAAGTAGTACAAATTTTAATTATCAGTACAGGTTATCAGTAAGGTCTGCTGGTTTTCTATGTATCATATTGTAGTTAATTTGCAATCAAATGATTGCTGATCACTGATGTAAATTGCAATTTATTATTTTTTTCAACTGTCTTAAAAAAGGTAGATTTCAATTCGACTGTATGCCTTTAAAACTTTGTTTGTGTGTTGTTGGTTTTGAAGATGATCTGATGGTTCTGCAAAGTAACGCCTGATTCAATCAACGATTTTACGCAATCTTCCCCAATGTGTCTAAAGTGTTGCGAATCTGGTCAGACCAATCCATCAATCTGATTGGAGTTACACTATAACGAAATGACTATTGTGACATACAAAAAATGCTGCAAGGTTTTCTGTAAAAATCTGTGTGAACATGAACACTGCTGTTTATTTAAATCGGCAAAATTATATATAGTTGCCCTTATTATTCAGATTGTTATATGATGATTATATCACTTACCTACATTATTTGATGTGTTATGAAAATACAATTTCACTGATTTCTCATTTCAAAACTAGGACTTACTAGTGATACTTACTTACTTTAATACTAACTATTAATTGCTTGTTGCAGAAAATCACCAAGGAATCCGGCGAGAAGGTTGCAAAAACAACTGCGCCTTTCACAGCGGTCATCCAATCCTATGGATACAACTAGGATTAAGAATTAATTATAAAATAAACCTTTGGTTGCCCAATTTATGATTTTACTATTGTAGAATTAGGCCGTCTATAGGCCGAATGCGAGCCAGTAGCAGCGCAGCTTGATCTGCGCGTTTTGTAAAACACGTAACAATGAACTACACTAAACTATGGTGCTGCCTGCATATATTGGGTTACGTAGAAATGCTGTACTAAGCCAAAAAGGATCCATAGTACCTATAATTATGAAAAACTTTTTTACTATGGGATTAACACTGGATTCGCGAAAAAAATATCAGCTGTTCCTTAGAAAACAGTCACTGGCACTCTACAAAATGTATGGAACAGCTGATATTTTTCCGCGATTTCAGTGTTCAGGGTTCCATAGAAAAAGTTCTTCATAACGATGACCTCTTTCAGCTTAGTACACCCTATCTGCGTAACCACGCTTATGAATCGTGTAGGGTCCATGTTCAAACTGTGTTGCTGCTGCTTTTGGTCTATGGAAGCCTTAAATATTAGCAAACATTTGTAAAAGGTATGTAGTTTATTATCATGTACTTTAGTAAGGTGGAAATTGGCTGTCGGGTAACTATGTTTTATGTGTTTCAGTGCCTCCTACTGGGCCCATCTTAGCTGAGTTTTGGAAGGAATCTGACCACAAACTCTTCAGGTGAGTCTTTGGAGAATTTAAAGTAAAGATTCTTGTGTAAGAGTTATTAAAACTTGTTTTATATTGCCATGTAGGGTTACACAGAATGGTGGTAATAGTTCATAGTTATTTATTCATACCAATATGTTACACGTCAATAGTAATAATACTCATAAGCTTAATTAATAAAATAAAAATAACACTTCTTTTACTAAATTAAAGGAATTAAATGTAGGTATTATATTAAAATTGGTAGATTCAATGTCAAAACAAGAATAATAATAAAAAATAATAAAAGTCATACAACAATAATAATTAGTAACAAATCACTAATTAAAAAAAAAAACAATAAAAAAATATTTACAATGTAAATTAAATAAGTCTGATTTTGGTCATGTCAGACTCCTTGTAGAATGCCTGTTCGTTAAGCCATTCTTTTAATTTATGTTTAAATGATAACCCAAAGAGGTCATTATACTTTTCAGTATGAACAGAGTGCTGTCAGGTCACATAGTAAAGCGCACATGCTACCGCTTACCCCCTATTACGTCACCATCACAGTAACCATCATTCCTTCGGCGACCAGCGCTCCCTCCGCCACCATCGTACCTTCGTCTACCATCGCTCCCTCGGCTGCCATTGCTCCCTCACCATAGCTCCTCTAGCTAGCTAGTTGTTTATAATAGAGAAAACAATGACTTGCTTACCACTTCCGTGTATCCCTATATTCCGTGTATATGTTAAAATGATGTTTCTATTTGGGTAATTTGCGACTGAATATCACATGTATGTTGCAATTTTAATATATCTGATTTTTACTAAATAAAAGATACAATATAATATACATTTTGTCCAGCGATTAATAAGAAAATTAACCTACAGGACCAAGTTGAAGTTCCCTTCTACATCGATGAAAGAAAAAGGAAGATGATTCCCCAACATTTACCTGGCATTTCGAAGACGCGCATTTGTAAGTATATACTGAAAATGTGATTCACCTAGCTTTCTTTACTGTTTACCGTAACTAGAAGGGTTTTTACTGCATATAAGAAACGCATAGCTCCCGTATAAATTAACGTGTGACAAAAATACGCGATTAGTTGACACCCGGAAGCTACTGATTAATTGCCGGTGGTTGGCCACCTGCCTTAGGGAGAGTATCCATCGGAGATGTGTGAAGCTACGCTACGATGAAATGTCTTATTATTCCAAGGAAATTAAAAATAAAACCTATTTAAACTTTGCCGGCGAAATATATTAAGAAAAGTGAAATAAATTAAGAATTTAAAAAACCTGTGATAGAAATGGCTGAACAGTTTTTCTTGAATCAGCTAAAAAAAACAGTTCAGACATTTGGGAGCTATATTGCCACATACATACACGTAAAATTTATAACACTCATTTTTCGGGATTACGAACCCAGCCCTTAACACAAACAGTCGGTCGCCTTTCTGTTTTCTATTTTCTAAAATTAAACAATTTCTTTCATGATGATTGCAAACTTACCTACATTATTTGATGTGTTATGAAAATAAAATTACACTGATTAAAATCCTAGAACTGGCAATAATTTATGGTCACCATACAATTGAGTTAACATATTTTTATTCTTATTTACAGAAACTGCTCCTGAGACAAGATAACAAGAACACAAGCTCTGAAAAAGAACATTTTGAAGACAAACATTCATAATAATTACGATGATATAATATTGCCAAGAAATAAAGTGTTCCAAAATCTAAGTTTATTGTTTTATCAACATGACCCTAGATTCCTAAAAGACCCGAAGTCCATCGAAGCGACGTGATTTGCAGTGTCTTTACATTACTGTATGAAACAGATAATCAGTGTCACGTCTACAGTTGTCAGTTATTTTCATAGAATTAGGATACGTAGCAAAATTTTTTTTAGGTCTATGGTTATTTTGCTATGGTCACGTCGATTGACACCGGGCCGGAAGTAAGATCATAAATTTATCGTATACATTATCTCTGGATAGGACTTAGATAACGAAATAAACCTTTCTCCTCTGCTAAAACCTGATGGAGCGCTGGCTCACACCAAAGCTCACACCCGTGCTCACACCACTAAAAAAGGCCAAAATTGTTTGAAAAAACTTCGTCTAGATGCTGGTAGGTAGCGCCATACCATCCAACTTCACCCTGGCTGGACCATGTCTGAAATCATTCGCCAAATAGAAGTTCCTAGATTGTACCAATCGTACCGAAATATTTATTTATTTTATTTTATTTGGAAAACATACAGTGATAAATAACTAGATTACTTATATATTAAATAATTAAACACCATTTAGCAGTTTCCGCATATTGAAATAAATTGTGCATGGAGACGGAGAAAATATATTAATATATTGCACGTATGTCGTTATGCAATTTTAACACTAAAAAATAAACAATAAACCAAGAAAACAACAAATAAAGATATACTTTTTTACATTACGGGACACAAGACAGTTGGGGAGACACACCAAACCACCTTTTACTAATATTTTGTCTGATTGAATTCGATGATGTATTAAACAAGTCAAAGTCAGGAAAGTCTTCCAGTGTGTTTATGGAGTTGGATGCTCTTAAGAAGAAGGAGTTTTGCCTGTAATTAGTCGCACTATAGGGGATATGTAGATATTGACGTGAACAAACTGGCGCGGATGGTGTTTCAGTCATAGTCCTGACCTGAAGACGTGCACCTGAATAGTCTCTTGCACTGACACGCCTCTTTAGTTTCTTTTGAAACTAGTCATGCGCTGAAATTGAGGAAGCTTTTTAACGTGCAACCTGTGCCCAAAAAAATGTACCTAGTCGTGCCAACTACAGGCCAGCAAAAAGTTCCTGGCGTACCTACCTGGAAGCTAATATCTCAGAGACAGGCAAATTCGGCAATACGGATTCCGCCGAAACCGCAGTCTACTGGGGATCTAGCGAGTGTACCTACGCCACTCCCATTTGAGTGAGAGAATGCTTGTCCGTTCGAATTGCAATTAGGTAATGCCGGTATTCCGCCCCAAGGGCCAGTGTTCTCTGCAACTCTCTCCCTGCTGCACATCCAACGATCTGCTAAAGCTCCGTACTTTTGGGTACACAGATGACAGCACAGTTGTACAGTATTTATCAAATGCACGAGGCAGTGGACCAGGAATCCAGTGTCTGAGAGTCCACAGTTGGTAGCTCGAAGCTGGTTACACAAACGTGTCCCTTAAAGCTGTCTCCGATTAAAAGCGATGCCAACCTGGTCAAGTTCAATAAAGCTAAAGGTTTATCGGATACATAAACCCCTAGCTTTATTGAACTTGAATCAGGAAGGAATTAGGTTATCGGATGCATGACCTAATTCCTTCCTGATTCGGTTTCTTCTAGACAAGAATGATCCATCGTAGACCGCATCGTCACTAACATCAGGCAAGATGGCGGTCAAGCGCAATTCTATTGTCCCTGGCATCAAGTGGCATCTGCCCCTAGCCCATAGCCTGTACCTGGCTACGCCCTTGTAGGTACATTAGAGGATGAGGCCTGTTTAGTGTTGTCCATCGTACCTACTCAAATCTGTAACACTAAACAGATTGGAATGAAATTTGATATGGAACTTAGGGATAGTACGCTAGATTAAAACTGCTCTGTACAAGCATGATAGTTCCTATACGTAGGATAGAAGACGAAACAACGAGGCGCTGCTAATTTATAATATTAGTATGATTATAACTTACGTTCTAAAACCTATTTTTAGACTCTAAGGGTACCATACATACCAGAATTTTATTTTCTAATCCCAGACTGATGAAGCGTAAAACTTCGCGTTGACGTCATAGAGAATCAATTTATATGTTCCCATTTGTTGGCTCAGTGGGTCCGATCAGATAATTATTTTATGAGCGGGGACAAATTTTCTCCAGCAGCTGCGACCAGTGATAATGCTCCCCAGGAATACTAGAAGGCTTTGAAGGATCTTGATACTTGAATAAATATTGTGAGTAAGGTACTTGTTTACTTTGGTAAAGTAGGTAATACTAAGTTGTCTTAAGATTAATGGGCCAAAACACAGAAACGCATCAGATAATCGGCTTTGCCTTGATTTGACTGGAGCTTTTAAATTTTTAACGGTTTATTGACAAATGTAAGTAATAAGGTGCTTTACTAATAAATTGCTTTACATGATAATGCAATGAATATTCATCGATTACCTACCGCAAACACAGTGATCATTTACAATATATAACCGGCCTAGCTCAAGGACAAAAAGCAATTGGAAAATTTAGTTTCCAAATTGAATTTGAATTGAAAGGTTCTACCTTAGTTTAAGTACTTTCCTTGTTGACATTTCTAATTAAATATTTTATTATGGTGCCTTCAAAGAACTGAAACCACAAATTTGCAACACCTTATGGTAAATATGTAGTCCACAAGGATGTAAACTATTTAATCGCCGTTAAAAATCCCTCGCGTAGAAATAGCGTAGGATGTGTAAATTGAATGCGTTCTAGCGTCTAATAGCCATTCGATCCAAACTGGTCTGAAACTGGTATAAAAGCCCAACCATTTGCTGAAACATTCAGTTCGGAAGCAGCCTTCGACGGTTCACTTCTACAGCAGCGAGGAAGAAATACCAAAGAAGAGCCCACAGTTACTATGAATAACTGGCGTTTACTGCTACTTGCGGTTGTCGCGGTCCTCCAGCCGATCAGGTCTTTCACTGAGCCCAACCTCATTGATGGACGCCAAGAGTGTTGCGATCACCGCTCGAACTCTTTCACTCAGGAAACCAAGCTTTATGAAAATTCCCGTAAAACTACCCCAGAAAATCGCCGCCTAAACTCTCAAGAAGACATTCGCGAAGACCAACGACGCTCTGATGCTCAAAATCGTCTGATAAGGTTCAGAGAAAGGCTGACCGTTGATAGAACTGAAAGACGAGTCTCCCCAGAATCCGCAATCAGGTTCAGTACTGAAACTAGATTTGCGAGGGATCAAGAACGTCGTCAGCGTTCAGCTGATTCTAGGCAATCCAGGCAAACACGAGAAGACGAGAGTCGCAGAATTCGTGAAAGGATTTCAAGAGATTCGTTGACCCGATATGAAAAGGATGCCTTGGACACCAGACGTATCAGGATGTCTCGTGACGACACTAGGGTCGGACGAGTCACTAACGAGCGAGTGTACGATAAATCTTTAGGATCTTACGATATCCGAAGAGTACGAGACTCTGAAGACTCCCGACATGTTTCTGCTAACAGAGAAATTGTGGCAGAACGGCGAGGAAAGGACGACTTAGCTCGCGATGAAAGTCGACGTGATTCCAGGATTAGCACGTTCAGAGTCGAAAATAGGTTACAGCATGATAATAATAGGGAACGCGGTAACTTGGGTCGTCACTTGAGAGATAACACAGAAGAAAATAGACGTTCCCGATTGTTAGAATCGCGAATGAATAGCGTTGATCGCGAGAATCAACGAACTAGCTTCAGAACGATGTCTGAACGAGTTGAAGAACGCAGGCAACTAGACCAAAATAGAGAATACAGGGACAGAACTGTTATGACTCTTGTAGAATCGTCTGAGAGGATATTCGCCGATCGTAGACGTGAGTCCCGCAATACAGTTGAACGAGTGGACCAATCCAGGAGGAATATCAGGGACTATCGTACTGATGAAAGGATCGAAGTTCAGCGGCAGCATCAAGATGAAAGCAGACTGTCCCGAGAGAGGTCATCGGAACGGCGTGATTCTAGACTTAATGCTGAGCGAAGACTAGTTCGTGAATCACGAGTCAAAGATGCAAACAAGCAGTTTGAAAGGACTGTGAGGAGCAATGATCGTAGAGAACCGACTAGAGATATTGTGAGGGCATCTCGAGATATCACGAATGAAGGAAGACAGGACTCTCGAGCTTCAAGAGTGTCTGAAACCACCAACAATGTCTTGAAAAGTTTGAGGAGTGATGATACAAGAAACCAACGCCGAGAACCCTCTACTAGATCTCTTGATAGAGTGAAGTCTGATGAGCGAATTGGCAAAAAGAACGTTCGCAATGAAAAGGCTGTAAAGCATCATAGAGATGTAAGGAGTGCCCAAAGACTGGACGAACGGAGAGAACAACGCTATGGAACTCGAATGTCTAGGGGTAGGCAAATTACTATGCCAAGAGAGACGAGGGACAACGCTGAACGAAGGCAAGAAACTCGCAGCACAGTAAGCCCTACACGGTTTGAAGTGAACGTCCGTTCTGAACGAGAATCTAGACTACGTGAACGAGATAATGGAGAACGTACAATGTCTCGAGAACAGACTATCAATCGAATGGCTCGTGATACAGAGCAAAAAAATGATGGTCAACTGTCTAGGACCGCCCGCTTAGCCGTACGAGCTAATTCTGAAGAACGAGTCTCCAGAATACGTGAGGAACGGCTTGATGTACACCGAGAGGCTCATAACAATAACAAGGCTAGATCTGTTAAAATGCAGCGACTAACTCGTGATGTTTCTGCAACTCAGCGAAGATCTGACCCTCGAAGAATTGATTCCAACATTCGGCTTCAACGAGCTAGAACTGTTGAAGACACCCGAGGTGCAAGGCGAGAGGTGTCTGAACGTGACGAAAGCAGGGTATTAAGCGAAAGAATTTCCTTGATTCGACTCTCTAGGGAAAGGATTGAAACGCGTGAAGCAAGGCGAGCCTCAACAGATTCGCCAGTTGATGTCCGAAACTTTATCATTAAAAACCGTGGAGTTCGAATGACTGCGAACTCGGAATCTCGTATCAATCGCCAACAAGTCGACAGCCGCTCTCAATATCGTGTTTTGCAGCGTCAAACACGTGATGTTCGGGCAGCGCGTTCCTTAGAACGAAGGTCTCTAGAAACTGGATCACGAGATGTTCGCAATGACGCCCGGGAGTTCAGAACCGGTGAAGTCCAGCCCAATCGTTACAATTTTGCTATGGAACGTATGGATCGCACGACAAGCCGTGACATAATGATTGAAGCCGAACTGAGATCTGACACCCGTGCTGTTGATAACACTAGACGTGAACTCGGGGATACACGTTTCCGAATTTTGGAATCTAAAGTCCGTGAGATAGATGCTGTTGACACTTCAGATATCCAAAACGCCATGAGCTGGCAGATGGTTTTCTACACATTGCAAGGAGCTTATTTATGCGGCTTAATGATGCAAATGCTGACCGAAAAATCAAACAAGGGAAAATCTAGGTAAGCCCCTTTTCAAGTATCTATCTATCACCATACTTTTCGAATATATCTTGCTGAAAAGCCTTAGGCTGGTTTCACAGCTGTACGGGAGACCCGTACGTCAAGTCCCGTACAGAACAATCCGCACCGCTATGAAACGATGTGCGACCCGCACACTCCTTAGAACAAAAGCAGCCTTATATGTAGTTCTTTTTTTTCATAAAAATTCAAGGAGTTGAGTTTTTATTTGGGTTTGTTTCATGTGTCCACTTGTTTCAGGAACATCACAGCATGGTGGTCTTCTGCTTCTAAGGATCTCGTTACAGTCAACTAGACGTTAAAAATAAATATATTAGCAAATGTTGTGTTTAGATGAATTAGATTCAATGTTGTGATCTCATTATTGTGTTGTAGAGAATATAATGTAGCTGTGTGATAATAACTTGTGTTTTTTTTTATTGCTATCTTCATCATCTGACCCTCAGATAAAATGAAAAATAGCCAGATGGATTACGATGAACACAAAAAGTGAAGCCACTTGTTGAAACATGTGTGCGTAGTCGTTTCTTGTTGATGATGTTCTGACACGTCTGAAGGGAAATTCACGTAGTAGTGAATGCGTGTGTGTGTGTGTGCGTGAGTCGTGTATTTCGAAACGCACACATTTATATACTCGGAATTCAAGTAGTTTTGGAAGCGATTTTGACTTCACTAAACTTAAACAGTATGCCGTAATCCATCTGTACTTTTTATTTGATCTGAGCGTCTGACCTAGGTCCAGTTTGACTATAGCCGAGACGAGCTAAAAATCGTTCTGACAACTGCAATAAATTAATTGTGATCACTTTTGTTAGTTTTTTAATAATATTGTAGTCGACAATATACCTACACCGGATACACTAATTTTTTCGCACGGTTTTCAAAATATTCGAAGATAGAAAATCATTTTAAAAACTGATTAGCCATTATCTTTAGAATAACATTGCGAATAGTATAAAACAATTTTCGTGTTCATAGAATGGCAGAGGATATAAACAATAAATTTTTTATCCTCTGGCATCCTATAAAATATCAACAAGAAAATTGCTTTATTTACTAGTGATTTTTATCTCAAATAATGTTGAAAACATGTGAAAGAGACGGGTTGTAGCCGATGAGCGCAGCCTTAATATGTTTTCATTTTTTTAATTAACTGCAGCTGCCAGAACGCTTCTGAGCACGGCTCGAATATATTTTTAGTGGAAAAACTTAATCGAACTTAGTGGAAAACTTAAACCTCTTTACACATTGTTTTTTTTTTTCTTTATCTTGGTTATTGCCCGTTGAATATTGTGGCCATTTTGCCACCTACAGTGAGTGAGGTGATAATGAAAAGAGGATCCTTAGAGGGAAAATAACTCTGGTTGATGATTACTAAAGAAAAATAACCAAAAAGGTAAAAATAACTTAAGAAATATTATGTACGCACTATGCACGCACATACAAGATAAACTGAGGAGACAAAATTGGCCAAAATTACTTTACCAACGGTCGATACCTGAAAGTCCAATTTTAGTTGAAGCATGTTTTTCAATAAATAGACAATAAATACCATGTTTGAAAGAAATTATGTATTACCATTACAAAAAAATTACACTTACACAATACTAGAGCATTAAAAGCATTTAGAGGTCAACGTCGGTTTTCTTCTTCTGCTGTCCTTCGTACCAAGCCTTTGTAATCATTCGCTTCATTTCATCGTCACCAGTATCATACCTAAAACAATAATAACTACATATAGCAATTGCACAAGGGCAAGTGAGTTTGGAAATAAAAGATTAATTATTACATCTATAGTTAAAGAACGGAAAGAACAAAACGGCCAAGTGCGAGTTGGGCTTGCGCACTGAAGGTTCCGTACCACCACAAAATACAAAAAGTAGTGCAATAATTATCAATATAAAAAACCGACTTCAGAAAATTATCAGAACTGGACCAAATTGAAATGGGACCACCTACCAGAACCTTTGGAAGCTGGTGAAACATAGGAAGCACCAGCTTCCAAATAAAACAAGAAACATCAAAATCGGTTCACCCAGTCGAAAGTTCTGAGGTAACAAATATTGAAAAGAAAAAAAACAGTCGAATTGAGAGCCTCTTCCTTTTTGGAAGTCGGTTAAAAAGACAACATCACGCCCATGCGATCACCAATCAAAGTACCAACCGCGTCCTACTTTGCTTAACTTGGTAATGAATAGAAATTTGTCACCGACTCGCACTTGGCCATTATTTATTATTATACTTTAGAGTGTGTACTTTAATCATGCCAAGTTTGACGCTTGTATGTATAACCATATTTATAATAGAGCAAATACAAAGATACGTAAAAAAAAAGTTCGTTGTATGGGGACTGCGGTGGGGACCATCTTTAGTTTTTCCTTTTTGACTTAATATTATTTCTTAGTTAATCCACCGTAACATTACACATTCTGTGAAAATTTCAACTGGCTATCTTTTACAGTTCGAAAGATCTCATTTTGAGAGTCATTAAGGGCCTTACTTAAAAACTTTACTCAAGTTGACATACGCTTAAATATGCTCAGTCTTGTTTTCGCGTGTGACGATTGCCGTCAGCGAGAAGTTGAGAGAGCATTTTAAAACATAGATCAACTTGAGTAACGTTTTTAAGTAAGGCCCTAAAAGGTAGGATGGATAGACAGACAGCGTAGGCTCAATAATAGAGTAACGTTTTTACTCTTTGGGTACAAAACCCTAAAAACATGCTTTAGTGACATATTATAATAAACAACCAAAAATAACTCGAGGCATTTACTAGTAGCCATTAAAGAGTTCTACTATCCACCTCCTGGCTCCATCATCAGATCAATTCTACGATGCCAAATTATTGTATTGTCGTTTTGTGTTTTTCCAAATTTCCAAAGCCTCCACCACTTTACTAGGGCATGATTTCAACTTGACTATGACTTACTTTGCTTGACTCTAACATGTTTGATGACAAATACAACTTCAATATCCCAATACTTGATACTGGCAAAATGCACAAGGCGTGCAACACCAGTGGAAATAGAAATAATAATAAAAAAACAATACATTAAAGTTCCAAAAAAATGAAAATTCTTACATGTTCTTCATAAGACCCATGATGGAATCTTGAGGATCTTTTTGTCCCATGCCTTCAGTAGGTTTGAAGCGGCTGCTCCGCTGGTCTTCAGACTTCTTCTCGAGTTCTGTCATGTGAGACCATTTCACACTTGGTTGGGCCTTCGCTAGAAATACTACTACCATGTCTGAAAGTAGAACATATTTAATTTTAGTATGTGTAGTGTGTACATGTACATAAGCAAACTTGCATGTTCTTTTAGTATTTGGTTGTTCATAAATTTTGATTGTACTATTTTACGCCATACTTCACAAATGTTGACACTCAAGATGGAACCAGAGCTTGGGTCATTTTATACATACAAAAATTTCAGATAATGCTCGTACGATTTTGATCAAACTTTGTAAGCATGAATACCTTGAAAACCCGACAAAAAGAATTTAGTTTGGAAAAAAGTATAAAAATTTGATTACAGCCCGCATTTAATGCCCGTTTTGGCGGTGAAAACAAGTATACTAATTTTCGAACTAAAAACTCTTACTCCTGGGCCCTGTTTCATAAAAAATATTCTAAGTCTAATATTATCATTATCAGTATTAATAAGAGGCTAATATCTGATAATATTATACTAATATTTTTTATGACACAGGCTGATTAGAAAACTAGGGTTTTTAATGAAGGTTAAAATGCTTATTTTAGTGCAGTTGAAGTAAAAACTCTCTACACCTGACTTATTTCACATTTACCTGTTTTTTGCTTCCAATAACTTTCATCAACATTGATTGGTTCCAACAGCTTGTTAATGATTAGTATGTAATCTTTGTTCTCCAGGTTTAGGACGTGTAGCTCCATGGACTTGTCTGTGAGTTTGCAGAAGACCTGGTCTTTTGGCAAATTTTGTACATTCTTGAGGGTTACAAAAATTTTGATGAATTTGTCGGATTGATCCCAACCTGTGAAATAATAAATTTTTTTTTGTAAAAATTTAAACCAACTTAACGGGACTCGGGAAGTAGGTGAAATTCATTATCATCATAATCCGCCTTTCATGTTTCCACTACTGGGATATAGGCTTTCTCTGAGAGAAGGCGAGTCCTAATCCACCATGCTAGCCCAGTGCACGTTGGTGGCCGTCACGTCTTTGAACTTTGGATGTTCTTGGGCATACTGGTTTCTTCACAATATTTTTGAGCGATGGTATCGAAACTGCATATTATTAGGTAAAATAAATTATATGATTAATAGTAATTTTGTGACATATCTAGTCATTGATGCAGAGCCGAGGGTCAAACCAGGTGACATTTTTAAATGGGTTAGTTTAGTTATTTATACCAAAACAATGAGCAAAAATTAGTATCAAGATAGATAAACTCTTTGTTTTCTTTTTTTTAAGGTGTCATCTTTTAATCATGACCATGATGTTTTATCCCCTTTCTTTCCCTAGCGATACTTAATGGGGTTTTGGGCTCTACCTTCAGATACCATGTGTATTTTTTTGGTCTCAGATGACAAAGGTTTATATTAAACAACTGACAACGTAATTTTTTTGAAGGTCCTTACCATATCCGTTTAATTTAATCTGGTAACGTTTGTTGTGTTGTGCAGGGGTAGTAGTGCTGGTGGATGGTGCTACTACTGCGGCCGCTTTTTGTTCTGCCTCCCTGATATTTATAATATCAGTCTCCAATTTGCGGATCTCAAGAGAAAGCAAATCTTGGACTTTTTTACGCTTAGCTTGCTTCATGAGCTCCGTAAGCTCTTCAATATCACTTCGTAACTGAAAACAAAGCGAATCGATTTCGTTCGTGGAGACCTTACGAGCAAGTTCATTAAGCAGAATATTAAATTACCTCTTTTAATTTGGCTTCGGACATTTTGGATGGCTTTTAGCTTATATTTAAAAAGGCAACCACAAGAATACAAAATTAAATATAATGATATTCACTTTTTAGAAAAATTGTAGAAAATTCGCGAAAAATTCAGTGACAAACCGCGCGGCCGCTTAGCCGTTTCGTGACAATGACAAATCAATAATTATTTTTTCATCCGTTACTGGGCAGACTAAAGCCATTACGGTCATACCGCCTCATCTTACATATTTTACTGTAGTCTGTTTTTCTGAGTATGATTTGACTATATAGTTTTCTAAGTATGCCCTAGTGTTATAGTCGTAAACCTTAGAATATTTACACTGCAGAAGTAGCGTGAATGACGTCACTACAAAAGAACGAGCGAAATACAACTTAGGCTAAGACAGAACGGGACAGAGCTATTGATCTTGCGTCCCTTACACGTAACCCTATTTTGTCTCAAAATAAACTTTGCCACAAAAAGTACGTGATTGATAGGAAATGTTTTTGTTTTGTTTTTAAAGCTTTCGAATATTTTTGTTGCGAGGTACGGATTCCATTTTATAAAACTTTACACATGCCAGGCTAACATACGCGCCGCAACAACATTTTGCCGACTCTTTTATCGTGCCGAAGCGAGACAAGCGTATATGAAACCTCTGTAGGTATCATACATTATCGCTTTCTCGTTCCACAAAGTGACGACAAGATTCTGTCGCGGTGCGCATGCTAGCCGTGCAGGTTGGGTGTAGTGTGTCTGGCTGCCAATGCCGTAGTGAATATAAAAATCCTGAAATTAGCGTCCACACCACACGTAAGTGTTACTTCTCACCTAACATTTTCAATATTATGTGCTCCAAGCTCGTCTCAAATAATTTCCTATGTAATATTTTGATGTTTCAAGATACAAAACAAAATCATTACTAGGAAGAGTTTTTAGGTTTGTGCAAAGTAAAAAAAAAATACCATTTATACAATACATGGAATACTTTATTGAGGAATGAGAAGTAATAATCTACATACAACACCTAAAGCATACAGCGACCCACATATAGGTATATTGCAACCAACTTTTCTATAGTAGTCCAAATAATGGAAACTATTTCTTTGACGAATCGGTTTCCGCTATGTCGTCAAAGAAAGTTTTGATGATCAACTTCCGCAGAGTTACAGTTACCCGACTGATTCAATCAACCGAATAATGGAATTAACAAATTCCCACGGGTGGTTTTTAATTTTGCACATAAAATAGGTAGCTCATTTCTACAGATAAATTGGCCGCTTTGTACATAGTACCGGGTTATTCAGAAAGGATATTCTAAGCCCAAAATGGATTTCATGTCATGGTCATCATTATGAACAACTTTTACTAAGAAATCAACCTTAAAAATGCTATAACAATGAGAAAATAGTCGTTCACATTTAATGAATCTGGAATAGCTGGTATTATTTTGCGATTTCAGGGTTGGTATCTTAATGTAGGTTCAATTTAATAGATCTCATTTGACACTTCAGCAAAATTCAACAAGGTAATCTTGTAAAGAAGGAATATTTATTTTTAAAGTAATAAGACTGCACAATTGCTTAACTTTTTCAGTTAAAACTACCTGCATATTTATTGAGAGCAATTTTAAAGGCACTTTTCAAATTACAAAACTAACAAAAATTTCTTGAATTGGTATTCTAGGGGCACCATCTAATTTAAGTATTGACCGGAATTAGAATTACTTTCATTTTGAATTCACTGATGAAAAAACCTCATAAAAAGTTATATGATTATTTATGGGATATTTACCGTGGTAAGGTTGTGGAAGGAGCTCCCGATATTTCGGCGCAGTTACATGCACCATGTTCACGGGAAGACTGAAGAATGCGAGTGGTTGGTGAAAAAGTTCAAAGTTAGGTACAGACAAAACGATCTACCCTCTTTCTTAGTCTTTTGCTACGGTTATCACTGAAACTCATAAAAAGCCTTAGAGAATTTACACTAGCAGATCAGCCCCGATCTGACTGCTCATGGCAACAGGAAGTATTCCGTTTTTGGTATATATGCGCCGGTTACCAATCGCACACAGCGGGATCGAAGATTCCAAGGATCTGTCAGAAGATAGCTTAAATTCTCTCCAAATAATCAATAAGTTCAACAACCTGCTCCAGGGCACACCCCTTTGGCAAATTTGATCGCCCACTCCCGGCGACGGCCTAAGCCGAGGTCCGTACCTCCGCTCTTGAGCTAACCACCCAATAACCAAAATCGAATTAGGCCCAACGCCCTCTGCATCAGTCTGTCGACACTTCATACATAAAAACGGGTTGACAAACGGGGTAGAACCTTAATGGCGGTTCCGTTGATTTAACTCTTTGAGTCGGTCATTCATCCTGTCAATCGTTGTTTCAAAGCAATTCTCAAGGTTTTTGAAGTGTCGTTAGATTTCTGCGTTCCCCAGTGAGAGTGAGTAAACTGGTTGCAGTGTTTTCGTGTTAAATCTATTACTTTATTGCAGTTTGATTATCCTATAATAAGTGTTACCTATCATTTGTGTTGGTAAGATAATAATCTATTTGTCCTAATCCTACAATTATTTTACGCACTTAATCTACCATGGATAAGGATCCGCCAGATCCGGACCCTCCGGATCCCTCAAGTAACCCACCTAGGGGAGCGGAGTGTAATACCGTCCAGCGGTCAATTTCGTACAGCGAAATTTAGAGTGAAGTTAGCGAGATAAATGCGTTTGTCACTGTCAAACGCATCCGTTGAATGAAGTTTTGTCTCTCCGCAAGTCACTGCGTCAGTCGTGAGCTACGACGCCGATGAAATTGGTTACCAGGGCCCTTATTCCGCACGGGCAAACGCGCGCTATCGTGGCCACGGTAAGTTTCCCTCAAAAAATTGGCCTCTATTGCTTAGGAAATAAAGTTCAACTTTTGGAAGTTAACTTATCGCGCCACGATAGCGCGCGTTTGGCCCGTGCAGAATAAAGGCCCAGGTGTTTTCGCGTTCGGTTTTACAGATTTTGCTCATAACAAAATAAGAGGTAAGTGCACATTATTTTTTAAATAACTATAGTGAAGGTGTTGTATTTAATTTGTAGGTATATTACGGTGTCCATTATGGCTGATTGATCACTTTATTGCGTATATTTTTTGTAAATAAAGATCGTTGAAGTCCAACATTTGGTTTCGGATAATTTCGTACACTGTACGATATTACCCGCCATAACATAAGACAACAATATTATGTTGTTCGTTTGTTTTTTACAAGCTTTTATTTAACTTGCACTGTATGCATGTATGCTTCTATGTTTGTTTGGTACAAATCTTGCAAACTGAATTAGAATTACTTCCTCTTATCCTACTACTATCCTTTCATATAAAAGTTTGTTTTAAAAATGTTTTTTAATATTAACTTACTAACATTTACTTAACGTTTCAGATGAATCCAAAAAAGAAATGTGCCTGGTCACCAATAAAAATGAAAATTGCTGTTAAGGCCGTACAAAGTGGAGCTAAATTGAGACCAACAGCTGCTTTGTACGGCATTCCTGTAATGACATTTGCTGATTATATGAAGCGATCCGGTAACTGTCGTTCAATAAAATTTAACAGAATGAGAAGATAGCCGGTTTTTACGGAACAACAAGAAACTGCTATAAAAGAGCATATTCTGAATCTCTCTAAGCAATTTTATGGATTGACACCACACTCATTAAAGACTTCTGTGTATGAATATGCAGAACAAAACAAAATAAGAAATCCTTTTAACAAAAATTCGAAAGAAGCTGGAAAGTACTGGCTGTACGGTTTTCTCAAAAGAAATCCCGAAGTCTCGATAAGACGCCCAGAAGCAACAAGCATCAACAGGATCCTTGCTTTCAATTCTCAGGAAGTCAAATTATATTTTGACAACTTGAGCTTGTCCATGATGAAGCACAAGTTTCCACCTCATCGAATATTCAATGTGGACGAAACCGTGATAAATAGCGTACATCGACCTGGAAAAATTCTTGCTCAAAAGGGACTCCAACAAGTAGGAGCTGCAACGAGCTGGGAACGAGGGAAAAATATCACAATATGTTGTTGTGTCAGCGCTACAGGCCAGTACGTCCATCCCATGATAATATACCCACGTCAGCGTATGCAAGCCTATCTAGAAAGAGGAGGTTCAAGTGGATGCATTTACAGATGCGCAAAGAGTGGCTGGATGAATGAGGAACTGTTTCAGGATTAGGTGGTTCATTTTAAAGAACATGTAGGAGCAAATCATGAGAATCCTGCCTTACTGATTCTCGACAATCACAGCAGTCATATTTCACTCAGCATCTACAACTACTGTCGTGAGAATGGTATCCATATAGTGACTTTGCCGCCACATACGTCCCATCGAACACAGCCACTAGATCTTACTGTGTTTGGGCCTCTAAAAATGCACTACACAAAGAGTGCCAGACGTATATGAATGCGCATAATTAAGAAAAGCTGACGCCACTAGAACTTATTCCCCTTTTTACAACAGCCTTCCTCAAAATTGCCAATGCTGAGAAAGCTGTCAAAACTGGTTTCAAAACTGCAGGCATCTGGCCGTTAAACCGAAATGTCTTTGAGCAGCTGTCTGAAGAAAGAAATGATGGACTAACAAATGAATATATATCAGCAGAAGAAGCAGTAAATATGGATTCAGAGCCACGCGCGGCTACATCAGGTCTGAATAGCCCACTGAATAACCCAATCCGATATGAAGAAGGCATTGAACAAGAGATTACCATATATTCAGAGCCCACCGGAGTAGAGACAAGTCAATGTTCCAATCCAATCTGAACAGGTAACCGAAGAAGAGATTGATGATGATAAGACATCTTGTGAAATTTCAGAAGAAGAAATCGAATGCATCGGGAGACAAGTTACTTTCAAGCCCTATATGACAATCCTAATATTCTGAATTTGTCAGAAGAAGACCAATCGGATTCCGATCCGGGAACACTTGCCAATAAGGTTTGGTCAATTCCTAAAAACACATAAAATTTTGTACATATGCTCGGATGGCGTTAAACGGGTAGGCCGAAACAAGATATAAGTAGAATTCACTACCGCCAATGACGCTAACAATTTCCTCGCCCTACCGATCCTTGCCACATGCAAATACTCTGCATCCATTCCTGCGTATAATATCACCAGAATGGGAATTATTAGACAAGTAACGACAGCAGCTTCCAACTGGATGTGTAAAAGTCTTAAAAGCCCGAAGATTTAACAGAAAGAATACCACTGAAGAAACAACTACCTGGATTCCAACCCAAACAGTAGTAATAACATTCCAAGGCCAGTTGCTTCCCACAAAAGTATATTTGTTTTATACCTGCCTGCCGCTGGTAGCTCCACTATAATCAATATCCTACGATACAATGTCTGGCGTGCTGCAGATTTGGACACACCAAAGCTCAGTGCAAATCCAAACCTAGATGCTTCCGCTGCACCAATGAACATCTTGGTGATAGTTGCAACATATCAGAAAACGAAGCCTCTTGCCTACATTGCTCGGGTAGACATTTTGCCGGTAGGAAATTCTGCCCAGAACAAGAACGACAAAAATCTATTAAGTTAGTTATGGCCCAAGAAAGTGTACCCTATGAGGAAGCTTCAGTCTGATTCCCTAGAGTGTCGAAATCATATGCCGAGGTATTACAACACTCTTTCCCTCCTATCGTAACTCAAGTCCCAGGGTCTACAACCCCACTTCAGGCTCAACACACGCTCATACGCTAAAACAGTTTAAGCCAGTCCCCATCCGAAAGTCCCACTAGGGAAATCGTACAACAAGGCTGCCCATCAAAACATTGTCTCTAATCCGTTGTCTATGATGCCAAATGGTAGTGCACTTAACTACAACAGTTCTCTAGAATCGTCTCAGCAAAAGGAGAATATGCTGGAAACTCTAATTACATTAATAATTAACATTATCTACATGAACCCCCAACCCCTACCGTCCAACGTTGCCTCAAAACTCACACAATTAGTATCTCTTTCCAGCCAATATGGACAAGCCACTAACGATTCTGCAATGGAACAGTCAGAGCATGCGTCACAAGAAGCATGAGCTGATTAGTTTAATCTCCCAATCCGACCCGTCAGTCATTGCCATCTCGGAGACATGGTTGAGCCCCAGTTCCTGTTTTCGGGTGCCGGGGTTCTGCTGTCTGCGGGATGACAGGGCTGACGGGTTTGCAGGGAGTGCTTTACTTGTAAAGCGCTCTCTGTATTGTATGTATTGTAAGAAACACTCCCTTGTTGGTGTGTTTTGGACATATCCTCGGCATATGATACCGTCTTGCTTCCAGTACTCAGTAATAAATTAATTCAGCTGAGCATCCCAGTTAAGCTTGTACGATTCATTTGCAATATGTTAATGGAACGCTCCATCATAGTTAAAGCTGGCAATCAATTTCACCCACCAAAATCCATTTGGAAAGGCCTCCCTCAAGGTTCAGTGTGGAGTCCTATACTATACAGCCTGTACACTTATGACCTCGAGAGCGGTGTGAATTCATTGTGTTCAGGTTCAGGTGTGTGAGCAGTGTGTTACAATATGCAGGTGACATAGCGCTTTACTCTTACGTGAGATAACATTGCAGAGAATCCTTCAAAAAGTTCAGATATAATCAGGGATAAATGAAGTGACTTTCGATTATCTTACAAAAAGAGCAAACGATATAGGTGCCAAAGATAAGACATGTGTAATTCTTTTTGACGAAATGTCTTTAAAGAAGGGACTTATTTACTCGCATTACTCTGATAAAATAGAAGGGTTTGAAGATCTTTGAAGTCACGGCAGAAGGAATAAAATCGCTGACAAGGCGTTAGTGTTTATGTGGCAAGGTATCCACAAAAAGTTTAAACAACCAGTAGCTCACTATTTTGTGAAAGGAACAATTTCAAGTGAAAATTAATTGTCATAGTTAAAGAAGTTATAAATCGAGTTTCTGAAGCTGGATTCCAAGCCGTAGCTACAGTATGTGACCAGGGACCAACTAACATTGGGGGGTTAAAACTTCCTCAAGAAATTTTCAGGTCTATCAGCAGATGAAAATCACTTTTTTGTAGATGGACGTAAAATTTTCATTTTGCATTATGTGCCTCATTTAATTAAAAACATAAACAATTTTATGCAGGTAGAAAGGCTCCAGTTTGATGGTAAGGTAGCAA
Organism: Agriopis leucophaearia; assembly: GCA_949125355.1. Taxonomy (NCBI): domain Eukaryota; kingdom Metazoa; phylum Arthropoda; class Insecta; order Lepidoptera; family Geometridae; genus Agriopis; species Agriopis leucophaearia. The sequence continues at coordinate 8,494,925 of OX421276.1, read as the reverse complement.
GATGGTCTCACATACGGGAAGTATCAGAAAAAAATACCATTACATTGCATTTAAAAAAAATTACGCCGTTGCACTTCGAGCCCTCATATAGAGCTAAAATGAAAGTAAAGTTGGCAGCGCAAATTCTTAGCAACACCGTCAAAGCTATTTTGTTGCTACTGGCTGATAAGTATAAAGATGAAAATGTAATATATTAATTCATGAATAATGAGTATGTAATCAATTAAAGTAAGAAATGATTTGACCAAATAATTTAATCTAAATCATTTCTTGAACTTTATTGTAAGGATGAGAAAATATGCTATGGAAATGCGGAAATACTCTTACGTAGTATTACATTCTCTTTGCTCTGCATTCGCCAACCAGTCCGGTAAAGCTGTAGAGGCAGAAGTAATAGTGTTCCTTGTGTAGAGGCCGCAAGGCCAACAGCATAAATCACAAAAAAGGCACTGGCAGAAGTAGCGAAAACACATCCAGGGCAAAAAGTGGTAATACGGGATAACCTGTCCAGTCATCTCAGTCCTGAAATAGTTCAGCTTTGTGAAGAAAACGAAATAAAGTTTGTGTTTTGCCGCCAAATTCCACTCATTTGACCCAACCGTTAGATGTGCCGTTTTATTAGTCCATTAAAGAAAGAATGGCGGAAAAACTACTCAAATATAAGACTGGAAAACACTTTCCATAAAACAATGAATAAAAAATATTTCCCTGTTTTACTCAGCACCTTAATTGAAAACATTGAGACATGCGACATAGTAAAAATTGGTAAATTGGATTTAGAGCAGCAGGGCAGAGCAGCAGGGCAGAGCAGCAGGACAGAGCAGCATCTTGAATCCAAGAGAAGTGCTTAAAAGAATCCCAGAATTCCAATTATGACAACTTGCCAGATTGATGAATCACTGCTGTTTGATGCAAACATTTATAATTACAATGCCATTATTGAAAAACCGAATTCAACAACCTTGAAAGAAAATTTAAAATTGAAGCCAAAAGCTCGTAACAATCTAACCTTGAAAGAAAATTTAAAATTGAAGCCAAAAGCTCGTAACAATCTTGAACAACAAGATTGAAGCTAACGGTGATTACCTACCTATCTTGATTCTGACTCTAAGGAAAATGTTGGAAATCCCTGAGAAAACGAAACCATACCAAGGACAGACAAGGCACCAAATAAGGAAAATGCAAGGACGTTATAAGGCCTAATGCAGGTTTTATAACGTCCGAATTTACTACCGAATTTTCATAACCCACTCACACTATTTAGGAGAGCCTTCTACGTCAAATCTAAGTCAGGACACAATCAGTTATAGTCAGATAAATATAACCCAACAAAAATCCTAAATTTGTGAACCCGAGCGACGTACCTACAGTACAAACCTGCCTTTAAACAAACACCTTTTTAAAATTGGGGTTACAGACAGTCCCCTATGTAGAGGGTGTATGGAGACTGAAGAAACAGCCGTGCATTTGCTGCTGGAGTGCAGCAGCGTGGAAAAACAACGAAATACTATCCTCGGATCACCGAATACGCTCCGGGAGGCCTGCACAGTTCAGTCGCTGTGTTTAAAAACAGATTAATCATTGCATACGTGCATTGCATTGAGTCGGAAACCATACAACTTCGGAAATTGTTAAACGAAATAGAACTTGGGGGCCAAAGACCTTCCCAATTGTTACGAAAAATGAAGTAGGTAGACTCAAAATTCAAGAAGACGCCATTAAACTACAATGGATGAAAAGAAAGCCCAGCACAGTTCGAGCTGTCATCACGGAGTGCAGCAAGGTAGAGCTGGACGACATCGCACTCGTAGCAGACAAAATAATAGAAACATCTAGACCGACAGAGGTGTACAACGTCAATAATGCCACAACAAGTAGTGTAAATGAGCAGCTTGCAACTTTAACACAAGAAATTCTTTTTCGCCGGCAGCAGATTCAATATCGCTCACGGTCCAAGTCCCGATCCCGGGTCAACCAGAAGAAATAGTTGCTCAAAAAAGTCGTTAAACTAGAGCCGACACCAGCAGTGGCGAGCGTCGGTGCCGAGTCGTCGCATCGCTTAATGTGTTCTCCTTGGTTCCAACTCACTATGTCGTGCGGGAGGGTGCAGTGACGGCAAATGGAATGATATTGAACGCATCTCCGAGATGCAAAATAATAATTATTTCAGGGTCCATCACGCATCTCGGTCTTGCACGGATCTGTCTATTGTGACTTAGTAGTTAGATATGATAGCTGCGCCTCGCGGTTTCACCCGCGTGGTGATGAAAAGTAGCCTATGTGTTAATCCAAGACATAAGCCCAAATTTCATCCAAATCCTTCCAGCTGTTTCTGCGTGATTGAGTAACAAACATCCATCCATCCATCCACACTTTCACATATATGATATTAGTGTGATAACAGTTAAGTATAATCTACTTTTCTATTGCTGGCCTGGCCACTTGTTAGCCGCAAAAAGTAGAATAGTTTGATCACATTTCCGGCCGAACTGACACGACTTTAACGCATGATATCAATTTGATACGTTTTGCCTGTGTTGATTATTAGAACACATTTGTTTTTTCAAGTCAAAACTCAAATAATGAGTTTAAACTCACTTTGAAATTCAAGTAATTTTAAGAAGGATCCAAAATGGTCCTTTTAAAAGAACTAACCTGAAAATCAGCTGTTTTGATACAAAATATTCCCTCAGTATAGCAAAACTTCATTTAAACGTAAATTGATTAATTTTCATTCATTTCGTACATTCGATTTAAACTTTTGATTTTGACGTTCATAAAATAATTTAAGTACTTAGTGCCTCTGGAATACCCATTAGTTTATTTAGTTTTAACAAGCTTTAAAACTAAACTAAATTTATCGTGTGCCTCCAAAATCAGTCCTATTGTAATAATGACAAAAGAAGACAAATTTACGATTAAGTTTGACTTATAAACAATAGACTGACAGATGTAAAATGTGATCTATTAAATTGGCGTTTAAACTTTAGTCAAAGTTGTTTATAACGGTGAGTGCAATGACCATCTTTCGGTTTATCACCCTCCTTGAAACCCTTTATTAAGAAATGTGGAGCAGGCTCAGAATAGTTACTTTATGTTTGAACTTTATTTTTATTGTAAAATAGGGTTGCGCTTGGCCGCCAATTTGCCTGATGTTAAGCGACGATGCGGCCTACGATGGATCACGCTTGCCTAGAAGAAACCGATTCACTCTTGACTTGAAGACACCCAGATTGTAGCTATCGGGGAACACCCATTCAGGCAGCGCATTCCACAGACTAGCAGTTCGCACAATAAAAGTGGAATCAAAGAGCTTCGTTCGTTTTCGGAATGTCAACCATAAAGCGGTGTCAATTTTTTTGGTGTTCTTTCAAATTTGGAACTCATTCGAAAAGGACAAGACGGATTAACTTTTCTGAAACTACCCCACGTTTATTAACAATGTAGTCTTAGAGCCCGCGACGGCCAGGCCTTCGTTAAATAATAAAATCTAAAAGATTCACTAAAATATAAGCTACTGAGGAAACATCATTTTATAGTTATCCAAATAACATACATAAAATTCATCTTTTACACTATAAAGTATAATTAAAATTAACCCTACTTTAAGGGTGTCTGGCAGGGGGTTGCAACAGTAATGGCTGGCTAAGATTATCACTAAAATATATGAAAACTAAGCTTTGTACTATACCGAATTTGAGATACAATTTTACACACCTTTAATACCTGTTACCTGCCAAAGCGACCCAAGTTTCATAGCCTGGGATCGTTCTTACCTGTACAATGGACATACACAGAGAAACTTTTAGGTTTTATTAACGAATGCCTGGCCGTCGCGGGCTCTTGCTCTAATGGGGTTAGTGTACAGATAGACAATGTTTAGTTCTTGCGATGGGCACGGTTGCGGCGCATGTTGGTCTGGCACTGAGGGCAATACCACTTGCCCTTCGGAGGCGCTGTGATACCCACGCACGGGTAATGGAACCATTCATACGGACACTGAAACAAAAACAGTACAATTGACGGGGAGAAGTTCCTCTTATCCATTTATTATACAAATACAGACAATTATATTATTTTTTCCCTAATATATCTGGGAAATTTTTGCACACACGGTCATCTGACTCCGAACTAAGCAAAGCTTGTAATATGGCTGACAGAGACTGATATACGTATATATATTTTTAAATACATACTTAAATAGATATTAACACCCATACATACATAGAACAACCACAAATGTTCATCACATGGATGTTTGCCCTAGGTGGGAATCGAACCCCTTTTTTCCCTTTCCATTTCCCTGGGATCCTATCATCAGATCCTGACTTGGTGACAACGGGATCAAATTGGAAGTATACCCTACCGAACAAAAGTATTTTTTTAATCGGTCAATAAAAAAAAATACAGTGGAACATAGAACCGTCCTTCTATTGTGAAGTCGGTTAAAAATTGTTGAGTAAACACAAGATTGCTAAATATAAATTTGTAGACAGTTTGAGATGGTTTCGTAAAAACAGTCAAATATTTATTGCATTTCTGTAAACTGTAAACTTGCTCTCGTGACGTGTACAATAATTAAAAAAAAATATTAAAAAATGTGGCTTCATAAAAATGACAGAACTGGATCAAATTGAAATGGGACTACACAGGAAGCACCAGCTTTCAAATAAAAAAAGAATCATCAAAATCAGTTCACCCAGTCGTAAGTTATGAGGTACCACAAACATAAAACATTAAAAAATAACACTCGAATTGATACCCCTCGTTTTAGGGAGTCGGTTAAAAACGCTAGGTTTTCATACACCTTGATGTGATGTGATTTTCATACAATTTGTACAAAACTATATAAACTTACGTCTTGATTGTCGCAGGCGACCATGTCCCCGTAAGAAACTTGGTTGCAGATGCAGTAGCGCGGCTCGTTGGGGTCGTACGTCCATTCTTCCTCCATCGGCTCTTCCAGCGGAACCGTGCTCACTACTGTGTTCATGCCACTGTCAATCGAAAATGTATCATAAGAATACTTTTAAATTGCAAAACCAACTTTTTAACGTTTTTTTTTTTTACAAAAAAGTATATAATGGCATTTAAAAACCACTAAGGTTTAATAGTAATGGCATATGAAGTTTAAGTCTACGTCTACTATTAAATAATGTTAATATTTAAGTACCCACACAACTGGCAGCGAGTGAGGCAATTACATCAGTGGCCTTAGTACGAGCACTTGCGAAAAAGTTATCGTTACGTAAACGATAGTAAAATTTATGAAAAATTCAGTTTTCTTTTACGTCCGATAGAGGCGCTGTTCAACTTTTCATACATTTGCTATCGTTTACGTAACGATAACTTTTTCGCAAGTGCTCATACTAAGGCCACAGGTTGTCAAGAAAGTAAGATTTTAATTTAGTTTTAATATTATATGGAGTGTTTTTAGATAAATCTGAGGGTCGGTTATTAATTAAACGCGGAACTAAATACAAAGCGCTCCGTTCGCCGTAGATATTATTTATTCTCCTTCTTGGGCAATCGGGTTAAAATATTGTACTATTTGACCGAGTTGATCTGCTGACAGATTCGCCAGCACTATATAGGGTTATGCATATACCTTGTACTAATCCGAAAGGAGGTCATTGTACTCATCATTTTTGTAGTTGTATTTATTCAATTAGCACGACAATAATATTACATAATTATAGATCATTATGAAAAACTTTTACTATGGGACCAACCCCAAAAAGCGAAAAAAAAAATGGTTGGTCCCATAGTAACTTTTTCATAATGATGAGTACAATGACCTCCATAATGGATATCAAATGAAAGAACCTAAAGAATAGGAAACGATATAGTGGCATCTTACGAAATTCAATATGGCCGCCGATCCAAGATGGCGTTTTACATTTTCATTGCTAAGGCTAAAAGCTTGTTTGAAGAAATTATTTTTCACTATTAACTTAACTTTTTGAAAAAATGTGTTTTTTTTTTACTATAAACGTATGGTAACAAATTAAGTGCTCGTCTAATTTATATATATAAAAGAAAGTAGTGTTAGTAACACTATTTATAACTCAAGAATGGCTGAACCGATTTGGCTGAAAATTGGTGGGGAGGTAGCTTAGAACCAGGAGACGGACATAGGATACTATTTTGTAGCGAGGCCGAAGGCCGAGCTTACACCCGTGCGAAGCCGGGGCGAGCGGCTAGTAGCTTACATATGATACATTTTACGTACACAACACTCGGTGAAGATGACCGGCTGGCAGCCGCGGCGACCGCCTGTTGAGTATGAGACGCCGCCACTGTTGACGAAGAACTGTACGAACTTTTCCTGAGAACAAACAAAATATATCTCAATACAATATGTAAAGCCTTAAAGCCCGTTGCAGACGATGCGCAGTAAATTTGCGCAAGTGATGCGCGCGAGTGCTGCGAGTCTCCTGAGGCTAATTGCGGCACTTTTTGCTTATAGTGAGACTACTAAGCATCTTCCACTGGTGGAGTTTTAGCCACCACCAAACAACTTTGCTGGCGCCTATTTGAGTAGCACGGAAAGGTCGACGTTACTCAAAGAAGTTTGTCAAAATAATGACCACATTACAAGCATTTTTGAGTAAAGTATATTTTTATTTGCGTGACTACATTCAAAGGAAAATTGTAAACTTTATGATTATGACACAAAGGATTATATTGTAAAGTTGATGAATTCCTCAGGGACAAATTGAAAAACATAATATGTAATGTCAACAAATATCGATTGACAATTGTAATTTGACATTTTATTACTTAAATACTAATAATGGGAATTTGTACTAAAATATTGTATGTCCGTTAAGGACGAGGCTGTTTGTTGAGACTGAACCTATTTTAAGACCTTGCTATTAATAATGAATTTTTCTCATTTAAAAGCACAGATTATGAGCAAATAGTCTTCATAGCTATTTACGCCATCACACTATTATTTAAAAGGCACAGATTATGAGGAAATAGTCTGCATAGCTTTTTATGCCGTCACACTAATATTTAAAAGGCACAGATTATGAGAAAATAGTCTTCATAGCTATTTACACCGTCACACTAATATTTAAAAGGCACAGATTATGAGGAAATAGTCTTCCTAGCTTTTTACGCCGTCACACTAATATTTAAAAAGCACAGATTATGAGCAAATAGTTTTCATAGCTTTTTACGCCGTCAGTCTAATATTTAAAAGGCACAGATTATGAGCAAATAGTCTTCATAGCTATTTACGCCGTCACACTAATATTCAAAAGGCACAGATTATGAGCAAATAGTCTTCATAGCTATTTACGCCGTCACACTAATATTTAAAAAGCACAGATTATGACCAAATAGTTTTCATAGCTTTTTACGCCGTCAGTCTTATATTTAAAAGGCGGGACTTTTTTATAGTGGACAGGACAGGCTAAACACGCTGAGCGAATATTGTATTAGCTAGGATTCGAAAATTGAAAACGAGTCAAGACTGAATGGAAACTGGCACTCAAGTGAAGCTGTCGCAACCTAAACTTTGTTCGGAATAATAATTACAGCTCAAGATTGCGAAGACTGAGATTCAATGAATTTTTATGCCATTCGCAGATTTAGAAAAATAGTAGCAATTTTTTAGTAAATATTTTTGGATGCAGTTCGATTTTTTATTTTATTTTATTGCATAGTCTTATTGGACAGCCGAAGTTGCTGTTTAAAATAGTTGGTATTACTTACTTCTGTTTATTGCGTTTGTTGGAGGTAGAGGAACTACTATGGCCATGCGCAGTAGTGTGGTGTCCGTGCACTGTGGTTGTCTGACTGTGACTCGCCGATAACCCATGACCTGTATACAAATAAAGAATATTGTCAGTCTGTGGAGTCAGTTGGCTGGTGATTGTGAAAATCGATGATAATTCTTTACTTTATCATGTAAAGCTATTTATCAGTAACGCACCTTAATACTTACATTTGTCAATAAACTAATTTTTATAACAACTTTTTTTTCGTCATCCTATCTTTAATCTTCGTCGTCCAATTTCTAAGTATACTCACTACTGTATAATTGATACGATAGAGAGTTGGATATTATTATACTTGAATTTTGTTACTTATTGCTTTAAAAGCCTGCAAAGTTAAATTTTAATTACTAAAGTGACATTTTAGTTGTAGTCAAATTCATCTATTAAATATGATACTATTTTGTAGTATCAGATCTAATTATAATAATTATAGGCATGAAATTGCGCCAATTTTTGTTGGACATAAAATAAGTTACATTATTTTTGTTGTCTTTGGCACTTTATTCAAAAAAATAATTGAAATGTAATGTTGCAGCAATCACTAGTTCGATTTATCAAAAAGGGAATAATAACCTGTGGACAAAGTTGAGAAAGCACTGCACCTCATACAAATGTGTAAGTGTCTGTATGTACTGTACCGTGGTCGTGGTGTGCGTGGTGTAGTTCTCCGCCGGTGACGGCTTCGTAGGACGCCTTCAGTGAGGCCGTGCGCCGCCCCGCCTGCATCTACAATACAAAATTCATTATTAGGGTTCCGTAGTCCTACGAGGAACCTGTACTTATAAGGGTTCCTCGTAGGACTACAGAACCCTTATAAGTTCGTTCTGTGCGTCCGTCTATCTGTCTATTCAAATTTCTTTAATCTTTCAACTTCTATAAATATCTGGGACAGTATTGCACACATGGTCACCTGACCCCAAACTAAGCAAAGCTTGTAATAATGGCTGCCAGAGACTGATATACATACATTTATATTTTTAAATACATACTGAAATAGATATTAACACCCAGACATAGAATAAACACAAATGTTTGTCACACAAAATGTTTGTCCTAGTCGGTAATCGAACCCACGCCCCCAAGCGCAGAAGGCAAGTTTACAACCAACTAAGCTAACGGGCTGTCTATAACATACATGACGAAATGGTGTCTAGGTAGGGTTGCCATACGTCCGGAATTTTCCGAACATGTCTAGGAAATTAGCTTTTGCCCGAAATGCGGGAGGAATTCCAAACCGTCCGGTTTTTCCCAGGAGAATATTTTTTTCATCTGGCATCCCTATGTCTAGGCAATGCCCTCTAGTTTAAGTACTGACCTGCTGGGTGGCCGCGATGGCTTGGCTGGCGGCGGCGGCGATAGCACTTCCGGCGTGGCCCAGGGAGTAGGAATCCCGACCTAGGGCTGCCTGTAATTATATCACAATCATATTCTTAATAATAAAATATATATATATATATATATATATAATAAGAACAAGGAAGATAGTTTATGAATCCTTGGTAAGAACTAGCAGAGAATAAAAAGTACCTCCATACTAAATTACATGCCACTCCATTCAGCTGTTACGGAGTTTGGTGCGTACAAAATATACACACTTGTCAGTGGTCATAATACATATTAGCACAGTCTACAGGATTATAAGGAAAGGGTATGGCTAAGCCGTAAGGTCACTGTACTCATAATTATGAACGACGTTTACTACGGGATCAACCCTGAAATCACGAAAAAAAAACAGCTGCTCCATAGAAAACGGTCATTGACACTGGACAAAACAGTACAACCCTGTATAAATCTATACAATGAAACTCATGAATTTGGCGCCCACTTACGCTGCCGCCCGGGGCACGTGCCCCTGTTTTCCCCCATCTTTAGATCCGGAGCTGTGTGTAGAACACCTTATAAATGCATTCATTATATTATTAAGGTGGCAATTATGTGCTTTTAATGTTACATATTTTTGACTGGTCATAACTTGAAAAGTATACCTTTTTGTTTTAGTTTCAATATAACCTAAAAAAAACTTTGAAAATTAGACAAATTTAATCAAACTTTGACTTAAAAATTTTGACATCAAGTTTAGCCACTCGGACTGGGCGAACTTACTTAGCAACGAGACGTCGCCTGATGGTAAGCATGATAGTTACCTGGATAGCGTCGGTTCTGGAAATGTTGCTAGATGATGAATGCGCTCGAGACTCCCTGGTCCCCCAGCTGTCGCGACGTTTTTCAGCGCGGATCCTGTATCTGAAATCATAATGTTTTGGTTACATACATACATAATAAGGTTTTTAGATACACCCGTTTCATCAAGATGTTTTCCTATACACTGATCGACAGTCAAATGTTGATTGATCGATCATTTCATAGATCAGCCAAAGGTCCATATTAATCGATTGAAATTGATCGATCACATTGATCAGCGAACAATCGGTTGGTGTAGTCAGCTTATTGGTTATACAGGCTACATAAGTATGCTACCGATTGCTACCTACCTACATTTACTAATAGGCTAGATGACTGTTTTTTTTATTGTCCTTTTAAAATATAGCCCATAAATATAGCTGATTAATGAAAACAAAATGAAAATCTGATCAAAAATAAGCAACTTATAAGCATTTTAATATCATGCTAGACAGAGAGCGCGGTACAGCAAATTATGACGTCACTTCTCTGTACGCCATGTAAATTCTATTCTGATTAGTATCGCACAGAGGCGCGCCGTAATTTTTTGTTTTGTTTTTTTAAACATTGTGTATAAATCGTGGCGTGCACAGAGCGTGTGTCGCGGGCGGCCCAAGACTTTAAATTTTTAAACCCAAACTACAAATGAAGCCCCGCCCAGAAGCTCCCCGGATGCCCTCTAAACTAGGACAAATCCAGGGAAACCCGGATGGATGGAAACCCCACCTATGTTCAGCAGTGAACATCTTCAAGCTGATATTGACGAACCACTGAAATATCATGGGTAAAAAATTAAAAATGATGATGAAGAAACTTCCTACACCTGGTAGCGGTTCTAGTTACCTGTTCTCCTTGTAATGGTTATTGTTAGGGGTGGTGGTGTGATTGGTGTTGACGTCAAGTTCCAAAGATCGCTTCTCAAGCAACTCAGTAATCCCTTTGTTGTCGGCCTCCAGCTCACATTTGAACTTGTGCAGTTCTGTGTCTGAAGGCAAAACAAGATAATGTTTTTAATAAACGTGACGTGGTCTCTTTTTCTCTTACCTTTTTCCGAAAAAGTACGTACCTATACACCACATACCTAAGTCAAGAGTGAATTGGTTTCTTCTAGGCAAGCGTGATCCATCTTGGCCGCATCGTCGCTTAGCATCAGGCGAGTTGGCGGCCAAGCGCAAGCCTATTTAGTAATTTAAAAAAAAAAATATGGTAAACTGTAGGTGTCTTCAAGGCCAGAGTGATTAAGTACCTTCTAGAACTACGTACTCCATCTTTGGCCACACATCGCTTTCCATCAGGCGAGTTGGTGGCAATACGTAAACCTATTCTATATGTATAAAAATAAAATATGACCTCAGTTGATATAGACGAGGAGTGAATAGAGTCCTCAAATTGAACGCACCGACAATGCTCTGGTTATCGTAGATGTACATAGGTGGCGGTGACCACTTACCATCAGGTGGTGGTAAGTGATACTGATTTTTTATGGAAATTGTGTCAAGACAAAAAACAAATATTAGAGCTTAGTTATTAAAACCGAGGACAACCAACAATTGTAACAATCATACTTTTCTTTGTCTTCAGTATAACTTATTTATTCTCAGCTCTCAAAAGAAATATAATTTTAACAAAAAAAAAACAGAGTTCATGGAAGTGGGTGAATGACATTCAATAAAACAAATTCATCCCCTAATTTTGCACCCTAAGGTGGAATATTTGTTTCAAATTTAATTTGGACCATCTTAAACATATAGACTATTTAATACAAAAAGAATAATTCCCAGTCCACAATTGGCGAAGATATCGTATAACATAAAAAGTAGACAGACAAATACTTTTTTGAAAAAAAAATATAGGATAAAAATTATTGCATACCAAGTCTTCTCAAATATCTATCAACCAGATCGTACATCTGATTTGCAAGAGCCATCTTCTCATCGGCCTCTTCAAGCGTCTTGTTGTAGCCCCGCTTTATATCGGTAAACTCCGTGTTAGCTTGATCCGTTTCTATTTCACCCCGGCGACAGCCACCAAACAGTGTACGGACTCTCTTTTCTAGAGTATCCATGTTGTCTAAAAAGTTTTTGAGGAATAGACATCATTAGAAAACTTAATAGCTAAAAAATCAGGAATCAATACATTTGTATGTGTATTTGCTCGGCTGGTTTGGGTAGACGATGCCAGGGCAAATGCAAAATAAACCCCAAGCGGGATGTCAGTGCAGCTCTTACAATAAGAATTAGATGGTGGTGGCAATTTTTTTTGGGGTTATTATTAATTGAGCGAATAAAAAACAACTTAGAAACTTAAAATGAGAGTATGTAATACTACTTGGCCAGTATTAAATTATTTTTGCGAAAGTTTAAATAAATAGTCGACTTATATGGATCAGTAAAAAAGTTGAAAATGGGTTCCTAAAAATGACCATGATGAAACATATTAGAAATGTAAGTGGCAGACTGAGTATTGTATATCAGGGCAGATCCGAATTCTGTCAGTTAAATTGCCTCGATTAGGATAAACGCAGCATTCTTGAAATAAATATATGCAAAATGTTGAATATAATGTCATATGCCTATTTTCAATATTTTGCATTCGCTTACTTAGTATTTCAGTAAGTCTGTTCAGTATTTTTGAAACTTTCAATTTTAATTTATATTCGCTCGTATAAATACTACCGTATTTAACACTTACTTTGTACCGACAAGTCCATTTCACGCATTTCTGTGAATCTGTCCCTGAGTTCTTGTGGGAGGTGTTCAATCACTAAAAACACAACGACAGCAACATTATTAATATAGAAGTCTATGGAAAAACTTGTAAAGTTGTTAACTTTTTACTTAAATTTCGCGCGCACCGATCTACGATCCAAGGGTACCAACCCAATTCGATAGTATTACGTCATTCTCTAAAGCACAAAGAAGACTTACTTTCCAAATAATCCTCAAGATACAGCATATTGGCGAGTTAAGGTACCTTAAATAATTACTTATTATAAATTTAACAATAGAATATGGGCGTAAATTAGAAAATTGGAGTACAATTCCACGTTTTACAGCGACATAGACGTGTTAATTATTGCAACAGCGTCACTTCACTACCATAGACAAATTAATGAATCTAGTGTTGTTGCGGTTTGCTTTTGCCGTTGCGCTACGTACGCAGTTTATCGATCTTTAATAATAATCGATATTAATTTCGATTAAAACCGATAGAAGTGTTTTCTGTGTATTTATGTCATATTCTTATGGAACAGTGTTACTAACGTGCGTGATGTCATTTGATATGTTCGGGTAATCCAACATCATAGTTTCGAACCGATCGATGATTTGACCAATACCACTAGATGGACCGACTGCCGACGCGGGTATCTGGTTCTACATGCAAGGCCTATGTTCAGTTGTGAACTTCTCATGGCTGATGAGATGATGATGATAATTATGAATAGTATGCAGTTTAGGCTTAATGTTCAATAAATAAAGCTAATTATTACCTTGTTAATGAGGTTTTGCCACCACGGACTCTATAACTAGTTTAGAAGCTACAAACCGGAAATTCTTAAAATAAGTTATCCATGCAGGGGTTCCACTGAGGCTATTAAAATAAATTAGTTCTGCATTGACATAGACACTTCTACATAATTTATGGTTCCAGTACCCAGTACAGTGTGAGATCTACAAATTAGACATATTTATAAGTATCGAGTCGAAGTGTGTATAGAGTTTGTCCTCAGAAAAAATAAATAAATGGAAGCGTTATACAGCTCGCGCGATAAGAGTTTGGCTTTGACCGTTATTGCGCAGAAATCAGAAATTGGGTATCAACGGGCAATTAGCGGGGTGCGGGGTGGGTGTGTAGGCGCACGCGGTGCTCTGATTGGCGCTCCAGACAGTACCCATACGCAGTAATCCCCTCCACCCGAAGGTCAAAGCCAAACTCTTATCGCGCGAGCTGTACCTACCGTTTCCCCTTTGGCATTTACACCCCCCTTAGTCGTCTATTTGATCACATCATTTGCAGTTGTGTGCGCTCAATATTGAAGTGTGCATTTGTAGAACTAGTAAGAATGTCAGTGTGTGCAATACGTGTTAAAGTTCGCGCAAAACTTTATGAGCCCTCTGAAGTTAGGCCCAGTGGCTGCGCAGTACGCATATTATAGGTATCCGAGGGACTTTACAGGGCGTCGGGGAGGCCTCGCGCCTAACTTCAGAGGGCTCATAAAGTTTTGCGCGAACGATACCTCGCCCCCTTCGGTTATTGGCAGACTTTTTTCGGTACTAGCTCGAGTTTAAAGGCAGATCCAAACTATATATGTATTCTCAAAGGAGTTTGTCTATGAAATATATCATTTATGACATTTAGATCGATAATTGATTTTTTTCGACGACGTTATGTCAAAATGTAGATTGTAAAAGCCGTAATCGGTCGGCTTGTTGATCGCAGTCGGTTGATTTGGTCGGAGCAGAGCAAGCGTCTGTTTGTCAGGTATAACATGCCCGCGTGCCCTTTAAATATAAAATCGGGATAACCTCCGCCACTGAAAACCCTTTTTTCTGAGGAAAACCCCTCAATCATTGGTAATCGAATAAATCGATTTAATAATCGGAGTCACAACATAATTAAACATAAACTATAAAAGGAAAAACAACTCCGGACGTTACAACATACATCTGTACCAACCTAACAAACAAAAAAAACACGTTCAAATTTCTTTCTTTTGTGTCTCAAATGCGTTCCTATTTTTTTTTCAGATTCTAAAATGATTCGAAGACCATTGACTGAGATTACTCTAAAACTGGATGATTTGCAAGAATATGAAGCCTACCGCCGCGGTCAGACAAATAATTCCAGTCTAACTTCGGAAATGCAGGAAGACACGCCTAAAACTCTGTGTCGATTGAGAGCAGCGGAAGAAATACACAATAGGATTGGATATGCTCCAAAAAAGAAACCAAGTGGCCCGAGTACTGTGTAAAATAATTTAAAAAGTAATAAAAAACCTTTTTTTATTTAGTTATTTATTTATTTAAAAAATATGATTATCGATCGTCCTTGCTATGTGAGTTCCGAATCATACCTACAGAACACAGCCAATAAGCGTTTCGATTCATTTTTGCACGCCTACGGCCATTGAATAATAGAAATATAAATATTCAAAGCCCACGTATTTCATTTTATATTTTGCGGGATAAAAAGTAACCTAGATTCCTAGACATATATGTTAACCCAGGGTAAAAGCTAACTCGCCAAATTTAAATCGTGAAGGGTAACTACCTAATGGGGTAAAATGTAGCACGAAATGCCGCCGAAGAGAAGACTACCCTGAATCAACCACAAGAGCCGAAGAGTGAATGGCTCCCTCGAGGGACGGATGGGCCCCCGGTCCCCCCAGGCCTAGCACAGGCCGTGGACAGATTGTCTTTCCACCGTTTTTATCCCGCTAGAAAGAGACAAACGTATCTATATTCTAGCTCCGTCGCGTCTACGCGTGGATTAAAATCGTGGAAAGACAATTTTTCCACGGCCCATGCGAGCTACTGTCGGGTTCCACTCCGGTCTCCTACCCCGGCACGACCTCGTGACACCCTGTCACATCAGCCACAACTGGAAGGTCCTTAGGACATCAAATGGTCTGAAGGGTAACGGTGCATGCTAATGGAAAAGGGGGAGTTTTTTTTATGATACTGAGTGACGGGACTAGCGAAGTCGCTCGCCTGAAGGCTCTTCGCGCTTGCCCATAACAGCTCAACGCTACTCAGAATTTTGAACTTCAACAGTTCAAAAACCTGGATGGCAATGCACTGCGCTCGTCACCCCGAGATATAAGATGTCCAATCTCTGTGTGCCCTGTAATTTCGTTGGAACATTGCCCTTCAATCCGGAACAGTAGTGTGCAAACACTACTGCTTGGCGGTTGAATAACTGGCAAAGGTGTGGTACTTCCCCAGGCGGACCCCTGCAAAAGAGTCCTACCACTACAAAAGGAGGAGAGGGGATGGTTTTCCTGCACAAGTACCGGAACACAGTGATATTTAGCGGCACGCTTTAGCAGGAAGGTGGTACCTAACTGTTCAGGCGGACCTCGAAGGGCCCTGCCATAAGTTGCAATCCTCGGAAGAGTTGGCAAGGGATGCGACGAGCACGCCTCCACACTCATCTCCCTATGTTATTGCAGTGTCAGACGCATTTTTTCAGTGGCCCCACTATACGTAGGTATTTTGTAATGAAATGAAATCAGATCTCTTAAAGTATTTAAAGATTTTAATTTACAAACAGTTGTTATCGAATATATAAAAGTAGGTATGTTATGGCAACTGTCAGACGCATTCTTTCAGTGGCCCCACTATACGTAGTTTTTAATGAAATGCAAAGAGATGAAATGAAATCAGGCTTCTCAAAGTATTTAAAGGTTTTAATAAGATTATTCTACGGTTTTAATGTACTTAAACTATAGTTGTTATTGAATACTTTATATCATAGACGAAACTAATGCTCATATAAAGGTAGGTTGTTAAAATATAAACATAATATATCAAGAGATAAAATTAATGTGATGCATAAAACATTACACCGAAAGCCGTGAAGTTAAGTATAGATAGAGTATAGGTAATCCAATAAGTAAAAACTCTTTAATACCTAATTGCCTATTTACCTACACTCTCTAAATTTCTACTGTGTATCTTTGATACATAGTCAAAGCTGGGTATATGTAGGAGTTTAATGTGTATTTTAATTTAATCTTTGTAAGCTTCTTTTATCTTTGTAGGAATAGGACTGACAATAAAATCTTTTTCAAGTGACTGTCGCTTTTTCTTCTGATTTTTATGGCGCAAATACTTGCAGCATAACCTGTAAAATAAATCATGTTTTAAAAACTATATTTAAAAAATTACCATGTTTTTAGGGTTCCGCAGTCCTACAAGGATCCCTTATATGTTCGTTCTGCCCGTCCGTCCATTTTTTTTTTATATCTCTATTAACTAAAATTAAAAATCTTTTAGAACGCGCCCTGCCCTCCCCTAGTTCTGCTTGGATGATTGCATCCATGTTTATTTCAAAGTAAAGAATTAAGGTGATACGTTTCATGTTTGGCGGGAAATTCAAATTTCAAACAGTTTTTTTGTCCTTGTAGCTAGGCCGGGTAATTATTGTGAAATAGCACAGTGTTTACGAAAATTGTTGATCGTTATTTACATTATCACATACAGCTATTAATCAGTTACTCACTATATTACTTACATTTGTCAATAAACCGTTTGAAACAGCAAAAATGTGTTTATTGACAAATGTATGTAATAGGACCCGGGTATGTCCTAAAACTGCGACCAGAACCACCGGAGGATGGGCAGCAGCTTCCTAATAGTACACGGTGAACGTACTGCGATCCCCAAGCCGCCTGCCAAGCGTGGGGATTATGGCAACACCCCTCTCTATGAGGGAGGCCTAGTCCAACAGTGGACATTAATTGGATGTGTGATGTGTATGTAATAATGTGCATTGGAGATAAATAACTTTACGCGAGTTTGGAAAGAATAATAATCAATTTTCGCAAACATCATGATCGTTTACAATAAGTAATTACCCGGCCTAGCTAGAAGAACAAAAAAACTGTTTCAAAATAGAATTTTCCGCCAAACGTGAAACGTTTCACCTTAAGTAAAATGATCTCAGCTTTAATGACTGAGCCAACACTTACCTCAACGTCAAGAAATATATAATCTCGGCGACGCTAAGTATAGAAAATCCCATGAATAGGCCTAGCAGACCGCCGCAGTTGGCCAGGAAGTCCGTCTGCCCGTACAGCTCTGACCGACGGGAGGTGATAAACTGGGCCTCCTTGAAGAATATCATCACGCGTGAGTAGTACCGGCTGCAATACGGAAAATGATGGTATAGAATCTACTTAATCTTTAGGATTCCGTACCCAAACGGTAAAACGGGACTCTATTACTAAGACTCCGCTGTCCGTCCGTCTGCTGTCCGTCTGTCACCAGGCTGTATCTCATGAACCGTGATAGTTAGACAGTTGAAATTTTCACAGATTATGTATTTCTGTTGCTGCTATAATAACAAATACAAAAAAATATAATAAAATAAATATTTAAGGGGGCTCCCATACAACAAACGTGTTTTTTTGCTCGTTTTCGCTCGATATTGATAACGGCAAGAGATAGACGCTTGAAATATTTATTTGTAAGTATATTCACTTTAAAAATGAACTATTAAATTATTTTTTTTGCCGTTTTTATAGAAAATGGTACGGAACCCTTCGTGCGCGAGTCCGACTCGCATTTGGCCAGTTATTATGGTACGGAACCGTTCGTGCACGAGTCCGACTCGCACTTGGCCGGTCTATAATTAAGCTGCAAGATTTATCCCACACATACCTACATACATACTAACAGGGCAAGCGTATTAAGAATCCTTTTTTAAAGTCGGTAAAAAGATTTCATCCAAGTAAACGAAATTGCGTACCTACCAATTTAATATTTTTTTAATTGATAATTATATCATACTAGCTGCGCCCCGCGGTTTCACCCACGTGGTGATGAAAAATTGTGATGATGATGATCGAAAATTCTTTACGACCTATTCTCATACCTACCAAATGCCAAACCGACTGCCAGAGCGGGCACGAAAAATCGACACCGCTTTATAGTTGATATTCCGAAAACTTGTACGAAGCGCTTTGATTCCACTGTTATTGTGCGAACTGCTAGTCTGTGGAATGCGCTGCCTGAATGGGTGTTCCCCGATGGTTACAATCTGGGTGTCTTCAAATCACGAGTTAATCGGTTTCTTCTGGGCAAGCGTGCTCCATCGTGGACCGCATCGTCGCTTAACATCAGGTGAGTAGGCGTCAAACGCAAGCCTAATATTACATATATTTAAAAAAAACGGTCAAGCCTTTTCGGAGGAGTGCGACCACAAACTCCGTGACACGAGCTTTT
Organism: Agriopis leucophaearia; assembly: GCA_949125355.1. NCBI lineage: Eukaryota > Metazoa > Arthropoda > Insecta > Lepidoptera > Geometridae > Agriopis > Agriopis leucophaearia. The sequence continues at coordinate 8,476,006 of OX421276.1, read as the reverse complement.
TATTATAATTATAAATAGATTATTAGTATTTAAATCATAACATTATTTTATAACTCACTCTTCATCGTTATCTTCCTCAGTGAAATTAAGTCTGTAAGCTGTGAAGATCGCTCGCCAGTCGTAGTCAGCCTGAGAAGTCTCCGCCTCATATTCGATGGAGGTACAAGATGGAAGACACTGGCACTTGAAAGCCACTTCACGAGCCTTACTCAGTGTGTCGCTATCAGAGTCATTATGAGCTTGGTCTAGACCACTTTGGATCTCTATTGTTACAAGAGCCACTGAAAATTAACCACCAGATCTTATAAAAAACGTACTTCATGATTTCCTATTACACTATACTCAACAAATAACAAACTTTTTATTTTATCTGAGTTCCTACTATGTGATTATAATTCCTTGTTATTGACCTAATACAAATATGTAAATAGGATTTTTATATAACATCTCATTTTTTTTCGATTTTCAAAATACCCGCAATATAAAAATCAACTTACGTTAAAAAATTTAAATTCATATTTCTCAGTTTCTAGACGAAAAAATAAATGCCTACATATATTTATTATTAGTCAACCTCGATATGAAACAATATGAACCAAATCAGATATTTTTTATTAGTGTTGAGTAGTGTTACATTTAATTTTATTATGGAAATTGTCGTGGTTGTAAAACATTTTTAGCATAGTACTTACTTTGAGATTTCTTTATACACTCCATGCTACCAGAGTTGCAAACATTCGTGTTTGGTCCACCTATAAAGAAATTTAAATATCCATTACGCAATAGTCTACCGGACATGTGTTTAATGCACTAATATTATAAAGAGGTAAAGTTTGTAAGTGACTTTGAAGGAGGTAATCTCCGAAAAACCGACTCCATAAAAATATCAGAACTGGACCAAATTGAAATGGGACCACACGGGAAGCACCAGCTTTCAAATAAAAAGGAATCATCAAAATCGGTTCTTCCAGTCGACAGTTCTGAGGTATCAAACATTAAAAAAACAGTCGAATTAGGCACTTCCTCCTTTTTGAAAGTCGGTTAATAACTCTTTATTAACACCATAAAAATATATTACAAGTATGTACACATTACAGGAAAGATGTAGCGGAAACGTAGAGTGGATTACAGTACCTATGGGAGAAGAGTGGAGTGGAGGGATGTGGGACTAGATCGGAAAGGGTGGGACTGAAGTAGAGTGGATCACGGGAGGGATGCGGAGCTGGCGTGGTAAAGACGGGATGCAAAGCAAGAAGGGAACGGATTTGGGTCTCGAGTGGCATTAGCGGAACGGGAGTAGAGTGGATTGTAGGAGTTGTAGGACGGACGGACTGAAACTGAAAAGGCGGGAAAGGAGTAAAGTGGATTTCTATCCTACGCAAGCGAAGCCTCGGGCTACAGCTAGTTTGGTATAAAGAACAGATTTAAAAATATAATTTTATCTTTTACAACTATGTATTAAAAAAAATGTTTTTATTTTATTGGTATTTTCTTTATTTCCTTGTGTAATTTTTATTTTCTTTCACTTAACTAATGATTATTGTTGTTATTAACATGATTTTTTAATTGCGCAAGAGCTTCATGACATCATGACCTTATTCCCCCTTTTACTACAGGACAACTATAGGACTGCACACTACCACGCCCTCTAAGTGGAAATTCCAAAGATTCGTACACAACTATTATTTACTAGCTAATGCCCGCGACTTCGTACGCGTAGCGCAAAGTAATTAGTGGGTGGACGATTAGACTGACATATCCAAATATAAATGTTACACTAACGAACACGAACGGAACTTTAAATAGGCACAAATCCATCGGATTATTTATACTGAATATTTTATAGATAATACCTACACATATGACATGATTGTAGATTTATTGCTCTCCATTTTAATGCGGATTGTCATACTATCGTCATAGTATGATTTTAGTCTAGTTTTAATCTGACTCGATACAGGTATCCCGACATGTCCATAGTTTCAAATATATTTCAAGCAAATAATATATTACTTTCACTGGTTAAATACGTTGGAAGTGTGGAGCCATGGAGCCAATAAGGAAAAAAAATGGTATAAGTCAAGCGAAATGTCATGCATGACAAACGTTATTATTGAATTATTAGTAAATAGTAAGTAGGAAGCATGGAGCGGTATCTATAATTAATCGCTGTTATTTAACATTACTCCGCGTAAAGACTGCCAATCAATGATGTCTAAATAATTTTTGCCCGCGACCCTTCCAACAACTAAACCGCTTTCGTTCACCACCATAACATCCAAAATAGCTGCTAATCATAGATCAGTAACAGATTAGATGCCGCGAGTTCACCTACTTTGCGTGTCTGTTATTGGTGTTAAGTTTGATCCTGGCAAAAAAATTTATTCATTTTAATCTCCGTCGACTTGGTATATTAGCACGTCAGAAGTCAATACAAAAATAAACGTACTTTAAATTACGCCATAATAAACTGTAAAACCTCTTCAAAAGCAGTTGGCTGTCCTGAAAATAACAAACACAAAAAAAACTATTTGGTGCAGTCTATCGGAAGTTATGCGGGTACATACATTTCGGCTATTCGTTTTTATTTCATCATCATCATCAGCCAGAAGACGTCCACTGCTGAACATAGGCCTCCCCCTTTAACCTCCACACTGAACGACATCCTGCCATCTGCATCCACTGGATGCCCGCGACTCTCACAATGTCGTCGGTCCATCTAGTGGGAGGCCTACCTACGCTGCGTCTTCCGGTTCGCGGTCTCCACTCAAGAACCTTACCTACTTCCCCATCGGTTAACAGTTCTTCGAGCGATGTGGCCTGCCCATTGCCACTTCAACTTGCAGATTTTAATAGCTATGTCGGTGACTCTGGTTCTTTGGCGAATATCTATATATTTATTTACATATAGATTATATGGCAACAGCCGCTTCAGTCTTCCTACCTACCATGTCTGCGAGTAGAAGTCTGTCATTACGACAACATTACTATAAAATAAGCTAGATGGCGTTATAAATAATTATTAAAAAAAATTTTTTTTACTATTTATTATCATAAATTAATATAGCCTATGTTTCAATCAGGTATTTTATAAGCATATTCATGGAAACTGCTTTGAAATCCTTCTAGTAGTTTAATAGATGTGCGCGGACAAACAAACAAACTGACAGCCGTCAGATTCGTAGTTCCATAGTTTGAAAATAGATTGCGTACTAAAACGATGTTTTGCGAAAAAATTGTAAATTTGCTTAAACTTTACGAATAATATTATTAAAAACGTAATAAGGTATTCAATAATTCCTAAAATAATGAGTGTAAATGGATCGTAGTTTCACAAATATGAAAAGTGCGTCTATTATAGGTAAATACGACACTTTACCTGAATCACGCAAACGGGATTTTTTTTGCAAGTTAAACCGATATCTGGTATTGCTTCTACTTAGTTAGAAGTCATGTGTGAAGGTATTTGATCTACACATTTATAATATGGTAGGGATGATATTCGGTAGTATTCGGTAGATAGTCTGGTAGTCTATTATACCCATGATCAACGCAAACTCACGTGGCATTCCAAAATGGACACATCCACATCTCGTATATGTAAAGTTGGACAAACATTCCATCTCGCAGTTAGCTTGCGTGTACACCTTGAAGAATTGGAGATAGCGCTCGGTCGGGAAAAAACATTGCCGCCTGGGAAAACAGTAATGGTAAAACCAATTAGGTGTATACCTACCGTCATAACGTAAAACCAATATAGCTGCTCGTTTAAGTCACTTGTTTCTTTTTCTTTTTGTGATGTGTTTACTGAACCTGATAGGATCGTAAGGCCCGAGGCCATCCGAAGTAGTCATCATAGTAGGCTTAACAGCGACGACAACCTCTTGCGACAAAGGCGATCGGAAGTATTGTTGTGAAAGTCTCGGTAGTTCCGCCGGGTTGTGTAACAGAATCTGCAATAAGTATAATTTATGCCGTTTTATTAAATGTAAAAGTACATAATTATGTTTATGTTATTAGTAAATAATTTAAAAAAAAACGGCCAAGTACGAGTCAAGCTCGCGCTCTAAGGGCTCCGAATCACCACAAAATATTTAAAAAAATGGGACGGTCGGACAGACAGACAGACAGACGGAAAGATAGACAGACAGACAGAAGGACAGAACGAATTTATAAGGGTTCCTTGTCGGGCTACGGAACCCTAAAAAGTACCTACCTGCCTAGTGCAAGAAGACAACATCATGCCTAGGCGGTCAACTATCCAAGTGTCGATCGCGCCGGACGTTAATTAACTTGGTGCTGAAGAGAAATTTGTCACCGACTCGCACTTGGCCATTATATATCATTTTACTTTAGAGTACTATAATCATGCCTAGTTTGAGGCTTCTACGTATTACCGTTTTTAAATTAGGGCATATACAAAAGTACGCTAAAAAACCAGCCAAGTGCGAGTCGGACTCGCGCACGAAGGGTTCCGTATCATTATCTATAAAAACGGCAAAAAAGCATGCCTGTTGTATGGGGGGGTTCCCTTAAATATTTGTTTTATTTTTAATTTCATTATTTATTTTTAAAGTGAATATAATAACTAAATATTCTGTGAATAAATCAAGCGTCTACCTGTTGCCGTTATCAATATCAAGCAAAATAATCACGATTCACAAATCACAATTGTTGTATGGGAGCCCCCTTAAATATTTATTTTATTCTATTGTTTGTACCTATTTGTTGTTATAGCGGTAACAGAAATAGGTACCTACATCATCTGTGAAAATTTCAGCTGTCTGTCACGGTTCATGAGATACAGCCTGGTGACAGACGGACAGATATACAGACACACAGACGGACGGACAGAGGAGTCTTAGTAATAGGGTCCCGTTTTACCCTTTGGGTATACGGAACCTTAAAACTTAGTTTTTACATTTTGTTAATCCGCCGTATCATTACATATTCTGTGAAAACATCAACTATAGCTATCTATTAATACGGCTCGAAAGATACATCCGTTAAAAGGTAAGACGGACGGACGGATAGACAGACAGCATAAGCTAATAGGGTCCTGTTATTACCCTTTGGGTACGGAACCCTAAAAATCAGAAATAGCTACCTTAAAACCTTGTACTGGCCCTTTGCACAAATAGTCCAAGTCGGGTCCGTATGCTTTTAATAGAAATGTTAGACCCGACTTCACCCCATAGCCCTGTGGAAGATAGTAATAATTTAATTTGAGGAGGGTGCATGGTTTTTGAAGGGTGCAGTTTGCAAAATCACGCGATCGCAAACCGTATCTCAGCGCGTTAAGGTTTGTGTTCGCGTGATTTCGCAAACTGCATCTATTCGGGCCCGCTTTTAGAGTTGGGCGTAAGGCCCCAGGGCTATTGTGAACGTAAACGCGCAAGTGAAGTATAATCTAACTTTATACAGGAAAAAATAGTTTTTTGTTATACAAGAGTGCAAAGTTGCTTTTTAACCACGTGCTCAATTTTGATGACCGAGCAAGCGAAGGATTCTAAAATTGAATCACGAAGATCGATCGTTGATTGATTTTAGTTATTGAGGGTAGCGAGTGATTGAAAAACTAGAATCCTGAGCGTTAGCGAGGGAATCAAAAGAGCACGAGGTGAAAAATCTTTGCACTCGAGTGCAACACGTAACTTTTCATCCCACCTCAGCGAGAAAATAACTAAAAAGTACACCAAGAAGGTTCTGAGTTTTTAACAAATTAAAAAAGGTTGTATGATAAATTCGGCACTATGGAGGTAGAAGTAAATAGGTTTAATGATGTTATGAATTCACAAACTTAGTGCACACGATGTTCTAAATTCAAATTTACTTTATCCTCTAGCAGCTCTTGCACTCAGATATCGAAGACCAAAAATAATCTTTCCGAGATGGAGGGATGAAAAATAAATGACAGTTTATCACTCGTCTTTTTTGTAACGGGCGCCTTACGGCTACACCTGTTTTATAAGCGATTCTATTTAGGTGTTGCGAAAAGGTGCGCAACCGCAAACCGTATCTCGGCGCGTTAAGGTTCACGTTCGCGTGATTTTCCACACTGCGCTGTTTCAAGGCCGCGTTATGAGGTAGGCGTAAGGTCCCAGGTACTTGATAAAAGTAGGTACTATATATACTTACTGAACCTCTGTGTGGGTAGGTCTCGATGGGCTCCGATTTCCCATAGCCGTCGTCCAAGCTCCAGGATCGAGCTTTGTTAGTGTGCTCCAGATATGGATACTCTTTATGCAAGCTTGCGTAAGGGAAATTCATTAGTTTACATTACTATTTACCCAGTATGCGTATAAATTTTCTTTTTTTATGATACTGAGTGACGGGATGAGCGAAGTCGCTCGCCTGATGGCTCTTTACGCTTGCCCATAACAGCACAACGCCACTCAGAAAAACTCCAAATTTTGAACTTCAACAGCTCAAAACCCTGGTTGGCAATGCACTGCGCTCGTCACCCCGAGATATAAGATGTCAAATCTCTGTGTGCCCTGTAATTTCGCTGGAAACACTGCCCTTCAATCCGGAACACAGTAGTGCTTGCACACTACTGCTTGGCGGTTGAATAACTGGCAAAGGTGTGGTACTTCCCCAGGCGGACTCTGCAAAAGAGTCCTACCACTACATAAATATGCTTAGGTATTTAATTGCGATCTGGTTTCGTTCACATAAGCATGTGTTTGTGTGGGGTCCAAATAATATAAGGTGTGGGAAACTCACTTCTCGGTTCTGAAAAGTTCTTCAGCACCCAAAGTGTTGAAGGTGTAACATAGTCCTTCTTCAGTTAATATTGGTGAGAACAGTTCTGTACAATTTTCACTCGCGGTGTCTTTCCATTTGCATCCAAAAAATACATCAGTGAAGCTTGGTGACACCTTCAAAATTATTTAAGGGCCGTGTTACAAAATGCACCGTACAATTTTAGGTATTTGGATTTTCGGGCATAAAACGAAAAAATTAAACCGTAAGTATCAAATCGTCAAGAGTAATCCAAAACAAGTAAACAATAACATTAAAATTGTTTATTTTAAGTAATTAAACGGATTCCACTCTCAAACTTTCCCTCAGAGAGTTTTACGAAAAACTACTTTTGTAAATTGGAGGTATTAAGTTGATATATGTTGAGTTTTTCCAAAATTTTAAGCTGTTATTTTTAATAAAAAATACAGATCTATAACAGAAACTGAATTTTCTACAGATCTTTCTATTTGATAGACTCAGAACGCCAAAAATTTTCATGGCTCTTTTCGTAAATAATGTGAGAGGGCCTTTTTTTTTTTAAATTCTGTAATAGGCTTGCGTTTGACCGCCAACTCGCCTGATGTTAAGCGCGATGCGGTCTACGATGGAGCACGCTTGCCCAGAAGAAACCGATTCACTCGAGATTTGAAGACACCCAGATTGTAAACATCGGGGAACACCCATTCCGGCAGCGCATTCCACAGACTAGCAGTTCGCACAATAAAAGTGGAATCAAAGCGCTTCGTACGGGTTTTCGGAATATCAACCATGAAGCGGTGTCGATTAGCAAATAAGTCCGCGTTTGACCACCAACTCGCCTGTTGGTAAGCGACGATGTAGTCGAAGATGAAGCACGCAGACTTAGAAGATACCTATTCACTCTTGCCTTGAAAAGGCCCAGATTATATCTCTCAGGAAACAAGGAAGCCGGCAGGTTGTTCCAATCCTTGGCCGTGCGGATTAGAAACGTAGAATCGAAACGTTTGGTACGTATCCAAGGAAAGTCCACAATGTATGGGTGGTAATGGCCCTTGTTTTTGTTAGTTCGTAAGACATCATCATGGCCAAAGAGCTTATTTAGGATTCCCTCTCATATTGAATCATTATGGTAAAAATGTCCGTGCTGCTGCCTACCTCTTTTATATTGGTGACGATATCCAGACCAGGTGCAAATTTGCGACCTCCTGGTGGAGCCAAGTGATCGTCACAGACCATTGACACATCTTCAAAAAGGTTACGTCTGCGAAAAAGTAGTATTTGTTAAGAAGTTTTTTTGTGATGTTAGTTATGTTCTTATATTTATGTGACAAACTTTACCAAAAAACCCTTGAACAAAAACATTTTGTAATTATTTTAGTAGTCAAGTATTCTTTATAACGTACCTATTTGAAGTCAAACATTATAACAACTACTGTATTGAAATAGAAATGTACCTACAATGGTTGAAATTGAAGCAAAAGTAGCTTAATATCGAAATGCGCCTATACTTACTCCTTTTCAGTTAAATTACCATACGTTTCATTGTTATGATACAAATGGTAATACTCCGTGTAGTTGAATTTTCTCTGCATGGCCTTCGTTTCAAAGCAGACGCTCACTGCTGGGTATGGAATCTGCAAATAATGCAATTGCAGAACTTTTGATCATATTGACGCGTACCGTACCTATGGAACTATATATAGCCATACCATAGACGAAGAAAACAGTTTGTCTATGGCCATACCAAGGCTGTTAGGTAATCCTCTTATACCATTCGTTTATTTTGGTCCGCAACATAACAAGGTTTAATTTATCTGATCGCTTCGTAAGTATATACGTATATGCAAGCTTTTACCTTTTTTGTTTAACTACTTCAATGAGTCTTAATCAATGCTTTGGTTCCCGTAAATGGAAAAATATAGGTAAGTAAATAACGAAATAATTCACGCAGATGAAAAAAAAAAACACGTTTTAAAATCGCTAATCCTGAAGAGCCATGTAAAGATAATGGAACAAACTATTTACATTATTGCATTGTCATCGGTCTTTGATAAGTGTGCAAAATTTCAATTTAATTCGACGTTTTGAAGTAGTTGAAAATCTATTTCACATATTCCGTTATAAAAGCGTGATAAAAAGAAGAAAGAAACCAAATGAAGATACCAAATAACTTTCTGATTGTGTTGAAAACTCTCTTGATTAATAATAAACAATTATGTACTGCCGAAGGAAAAGGAAAGTAGGCGTTACCTGCCAAACTGGTGTTGTATTCTCCGCAAAGCTCACAATCACTGGATTTTCATTCCATTTGTTCCAGACTTTCCTTATCAGGCCAGCGCAGAGCACCACACAGCACGTGCACATGAATAACCAGAATATCCTGCAAGATAATAAACCACCAATAAATTAGATTTTACCAAACAATTATAATTTCTGCTTATATTGTATTGCTTCACGTTTTACATACTTTTCAACATAGGTGCGCTCCTTTTCTCCGATGTACTTGAGGCCATGGAGATTAGAATTCGCAGAATAATCTATAAGGTACTCTTTTATGAAGTTACGTCTTCTTTCGTACTTGCATGGTTTGTGAAGTCCACCAGTCTTCTCCAAATCATTTTCAGGATTTCTTTCCTCGCTTTCCGATCTATATCAACATTCATATTTGTTTATTTTGATCACTTAATTTAGGACATTTGAAATTAAAATTTGGTGATTTATTATACCTCGGGTGTCTCCTCATGGTGCTGCAGGATGACTAAATAAACTCCATATGCTTGAAATAGGTACAACATGTAATTTGGGTTTCATGTTGTGGTAAACGTTAATTTGTGTTGGTTCGAACTCTGGGGACTCGAGCAATTATGAAATTAAATTTCTAGAAACATGGATGCGCCCACAAAATTGTTTTCAACTGCTTATTTTGGTAGGTAAAACGTACATAAATTAAGTACGTACCTGTAGTACGGCCATCGCGTGTGGAACTACTGGATACAATACAGTCGGGAAAACTTAACTATTGCATATAAGTACTTAGGTAAGTATCTACCAAGATATATAACGATCATTGTTTAAAATTAAATAAAACTGCTTTCTCATAGTATTTCAAAAGTTTTAATGTACTTATTGCCATTATTATCAAATAGGTATCCAAAGATACTTTGGAAATATAGTCTATTTATTCGAGTATAAAAAGAGATTGAATGAGATCGAAAAAAATGTGTGGGAAGGATACATTTTTATATGTAGGTACAGTTATATTATTATTTACGGGATATTTACCGTGGTAAGGATGTGGAAGGAACTCCCGATATTTCGGCGCAGTTACATGCACCATGTTCACGGGAAGATGTCCCTGTCTTCCCGTGAACACGGCATGTAATTGCACCGAAATATCGGGAGCTCCTTACAAAACCTTACCACGGTAAATATCCCGTAAATAATCATATAACTGTAGTGGACAACCGTGATAGTTAAAAACAGGATTTTTTATAAGTATATATATATATATATATCTAACTAAATAGTAAAAAATAAAACTTTGTAGGTATAGCACTGACTATTCTATCAACTCCCGTGTAATTTTCTAATTCCTTCGACTCAAATACGTGCAGTATAATCTGTAAAAATAGAAATAACTTATGTTAAAATATTTATGTATTATAGGTAAGTCATACATATACACGTTCTTTTAGCGCCCAAAACCAGAACTATGTGACATTCAAATGTAAAAAAAATATCTAAGGGTGATTAAGTAGGCGAATCGTAATAAACTGATAGCGTTTTTTTTTTGATAAATATACCCTGGGAAACGCCGATGACGAGAAAGACCTGACTGAGCTCGGTTATAGTTTGGAGATCAAATTCATTATTGTGACCACTCTAAAACTTCAGCAAGACGCAGTGGCTTGACTCAGATAGGGTATATTTTGTAGTAGCTATGACTTAAGAAAATGTAGTACAAATTATACCCGATATTATCTGGATTTTGGACGCTTGGCTGAAATCGAGTATAATTTGGAGTGAACACACGACAGATCCGACACGGAGCACCCCGATACCATCTAGTCTTGTGGGCCCAGACCCTAGTGTATATAATGAACCAGCCAAGTGCGAGTCGGGCTCGCGCATTGAGGGTTCGTTAATAAAGGCACTAGACCAAAAAATATTCCTCAAAGTTAAGAATGATATTTAGTAGCAAGATCTCCGGTATAAATACGTGATCCAATCTACACTAATATAATAAGGAGGAAATATTTGTATTATTGTATTATTTTATTTTTGTAATGAATTAACTCAAAAGTACAGGACCGATTATAAAAATTAATTCACCATTAGAATGCTAAATTATCCCTGAGTAACATAGGATATATTTATTACTAGAATGATAAAAAAAAAACCATCCGTGCGAAGCCAGGACGGGCGGCTAGTAAATAATATATTGCTGCTTATTTGGTTTGTTAATTTGGCTTATAGTCTTTAAAGATAGCCAAATGTAACCCTGTCAAGAACTACATTTACCTGTCAAACATTGTTATGATCTCCGCTTTGATAAAATTGAATTAATAAGTGTTTACTTCAATATAAATAAATATTATTACGATCTTATTATAATTGAACCAATACTTGCCTCAAAGTCATAAAATATACGATCTCGACAACACTAAGTATAGAAAATCCCATGAATAAACAGAGCAGACCGCCGGAGTTGGCCAGGAAGTCCGTCTGTCCGTACAGCTCCGACCGACGGGAGGTGATAAACTGGGCTTCCTTGAAGAATATCATCACCCGTGAGTAGTACCGACTGAAAATATGACAATAATATTTAGGTACATATTTATAAATAAATAAAACTGGTGTTAAATTTCTCTACATAAATCTCGATTCTTTTACCAACTGTTGCTAAATGCGTCCAAACAGTCACGCTAGCGTTTTCTAAGCCTTTCTCATTTGCTTCTTCCGTGAGAAACCCACTGGAAGAGGGGATCTTCTTCGTACCATCACATTGGAGCGACAATATTGTGAGAGCTTCCTACAACTGTAGGAAGCTAGTGGCATGAAACTGCCACAGGAACAAAACGAGTGCGCAAGAAGATACCTATGCTCAACTGTGGATGAGTATTAATTGTTGATGATTATGGCTTATTCTGTAGGTAGAGTAAAGCACAAAAAAAATGGCTTGCGTTTGAACGCCAACTCGGCGATGGTGCGGTCTACGATGGAGTACGCTTGCCTAGAAGAAACCAATTCACTCGTGATTTGAAGACACCCAGATTGTAACTATCGGGCACTGACAAGGTGGTTACTGATAGCAGATAAGCGTTCTATCGGAGGACAACCAGACGACCAGAGACCGATGGGGCTCATGGTCTGTCAACAACATCAAACCCATCGCGGGTATTGCGTGAATGATAGTAGCCGAATGGCTACATACAGGCTGATGATGATAACTATGACTCACTCGTCTTCGTCATCTCCGTCAGTGTAGTTAATTTTGTAGGCCCTGTAGATCGCTCGCCAGTTGTAGTCAGCCTGCGAAGTCTCGGCCTCGTAGTCGATGGAGGTACAGGAGGGAAGGCACTGGCACTTGGCAGCCACTTCGCGGGCCTCATTCATGTTGTCGCTATCAGACTCATTGGTACCTTGATGTAGACCATATTGGATCTCTATTGTTACAAGCTCCACTGAAAATAAAACATCAACAGCCATTACTTGACACTGGCTAAATAAGTAGACCAAACAAAGGAGATATGCCTTAGTACAATTACCATTCGTGCTCAAATGTCTCAATGTTTAAAAAAACCACCATACTTTAAAACTTTAAGTACAACTTACTCCACATTCAAAAATAGGCTACAAGGTCCTCTGCTGGATGAGTATACTAAAGGTATCAACCCTGAATAAGGCTAGATGCGTTAGCACCCACTATACCCACACAGATCAATACTTTGCTACTTACTTTGAGCTTTTCTTATACACGCCATACTACCAGAGTTACAGACATTCATGCCAGGCCCGCCTGCAAAGTAAACACAAAATTTAATCGTTCGTTACTCAATTTAGAACCACAATAGGCTAATTAACGGACAGATGTTTGAAATAACAGTTTTAGTGAAAAATCTAATACACGTACTTATATATACGTTATATATACAGAATCAATTATTTAAATCAAAAGGATGCTCTGTCCCTTTCCTGCAAAGTGAGTATCAGTATTGAGTTTGAACGGCGTACTAACAAGTGATCATTTGTAATTATAGTGCGCTCTCTGTCTAGCAAGACATTGAAATGAAAAATAATATAATAAGTAATTTTGTTTTCGGTGATCGGCTCTATCATCAGCTTTTATAAAATACATTAAAAAATAATCAGCCCGGTCGCAAACTCACGTGGCATTCCAAAATGCACGCATCCACATCTCGTATATGTGAAGTTGGACAAACATTCCATCTCGCAGTTAGCTTGCGTGTACACCTTGAAGTATCGGAGATAGCGTTCGGTTGGGAAATAGCATTGTCGCCTGGGAAAACAACAATGAAACAACCTAAGATATTTTAAACTGTAGATAGGTTGTGCCCGCCACCATATTGACTAGACGAATGCAAGGCACAGTATCATACTCGTTACAGCCGTCTCTCAGTCACGCACTGCGAGTGTCCGGCAACACATCGCAGCTAATTAAGTGTTTTAACAAAAATAATTGTAATAAAATGCCTTTCTGAGTCTTTATAAACTACACAAACTACACACGCTCTGTGAGAGACAAGAAAAATGTTTCATTTCACGCTGTAAGTACTGTATTTTTTATCAAAACAGAAAAAATATTTTTTTATCTTAGGCGGCTGTTGTCACTACGAAGTGTATGAGCGAGATGTGAAGATCGTCTTGTGTGGGAGAGTGATAGAGATCGCAGCATAATCGACGATCAAAGCCGAACAAAGCCGAATTCAGCCGATCACCACGGCGGCGGGGCGAGCCGGTTACTACTTTTAGTTAGTTTTTAGAGCAGTGTTATTCGCCTATAACGTCTCCATTATATTACATCTCATTGGAAACAACTACATAGATGTCTACTGACATAAAACGAATAGGTAGGTAAGCGGCTTGATTATGGGTCATGCTTGATATCTTTACTGTACCTAAGAGGGTCGTAAGATACTAGTCCTTCCGAAGTGGTCATCATAGTAGGCTTGACAGCGACCACTATTTCTTGCGACAAAGAAGATCGGAAATATTGTTGCGAAACCCTCGGTAGTTCCGCTGGATTGTGTAACAAAATCTGCAATAACCATAATTAATAATTTTTTAACTTTCGCGATTTGAACACAATATGTTTTAATGTACTTGTGATTTAGCTATATAAAATATTGCACGATAAGTCCTGTTAAAACCACCATGATTAAGTCATAAAATTATAATGTAAAGTATATGCGTCTATTGTTTTTTTTTATTATTATACATAGTGACGAGACGAGCGAAGCCGCTAGCTGATGGCTCTTCACGGTTGCCCGTAACAGCTCAACGCCACTCAGAATTTTGAACTTCAACAGTTCAAAACCCTGGATGGCAATGCACTGCGCTCGTTACGTTACCCCGAGATATAATACGTCAAATCTCTGTGTGCCCCGTTGATGAAAAGCCAGTAATAAGTACCTTAAATCCTTGCACTGGCCCCTTGCATAAATAGTCCAAGTCCGCTCCATAAGCTTTCAATACAAATGTTAGACCCGATTTAACGCCGTAGCCCTGTGGATGATGTCATTGGTTATAATTTATGGTGCGGGGAATGTTTTATTTTGCGACGCAAGTCAAGGAATTGATGACGTACCTATCTGTATCTTAATCTATTACTACCTATAATAACATAAGCAAGCTATTTAGCGAGTCCATAAATGCCCAGTTGCCACCAAGGCGACCTCAGGCAGGAAGGCTAGTATAGTACTTTTCTCAGACATCGCGAGGATTTTCACGTAATATAAAAGTACATAAATATTAAGTAGTATGTAATTTGCACATTTCAATAAAACGTTGCCAAATAAAATAAAACCGGTCAAGTACGACTCGGGCACGCGCACTGAGAGTCCCGTACCACCACATAAGTTGTTATAACTACTAAAGTACAAAAAAGTAGTGCAAAAAGCAATATCACACCCAGGCGGGTGACCCATCCAATAAGTATATACCGACCGTGGCCGACGAATATACCGAAATATACCGTACCTATACTTCCAGTTATTTTGATGAAATGTCTATAGGACCAATTTGCCGTTTATAAATAACAGAGTTCAGGGGCCTTACCCCTAGCTCGAAAAGTTGACCCGCATAGGTGTTATTTGTCTAAACGATACCATCAACTACGATAAGCGGTAGTTATTTGATAGCCGCCAAGTTTGTTATTTTCACGCACACACGCATAGTAAAACGGATTTTTGTTCATTCAAGTTAGACGCTTTTAAAATGAGTTGGTTAATTTTAGGTACCTACTAAAAGTTGGCTCGCAAAAGTGAAGCTAGGGGTAAGGCCCCTGAGCTAACAAACATAAAAAAAATAACGAACTGAGAACCCCTCCTTTTTGAAGTCGATTAAAAACAAACGAGTTCATCATCATCATTTCAGCCATAGGACGTCCACTGCTGGACATAGGCCTGCCCCATGGATCTGGGCTGAAAGGGCCGTTTGGAAGCAGCCTGCATCCAGCGTTTCCCTGAGGTCTCTTTTAGGTCGTCTGTCCATCTTGACTGAACTTGAAACATGACTTAGGATATTTTTTTTCTAACACTTGTAAGTATTTTGTAACAAGTATAGGTTATATAAGTTGATACTTCACTTACTGAACCTCTGTGTGGGTAGGTCTCGATGGGCTCCGATTTCTCATAGCCGTTTTCCAAGCTCCAGGATCGGGCTTTGTTAGTGTGCTCCAGATATGGATACTCGTTGTGCAAGCTTGCGTAAAGAAATACCATTATTAAATTACTGTTTACAAACCCATGATCTACGCGCTGATTTCATATGACAACATGACTGTTACCATAATCTCAAAAACATTCTTATAAGCCCAATAGATGTTACACATCAATAAAATACGAAATAGTTTTAAAAAACTAAAAACCACGCTACAATATGCTATTTTATTCATCTTTATTTTAAGTGCTTTTCCGCAAAGCAAAAATGTCGCACAATATGCTATTGCAATCGGTGATAAGTGTGCCAGATATCAATTTAACTCGATGTCTTGAAGTAGTTGTAAATCAAGTTCATAGTTTCCTTTACAAACATACATAGAGTAAATGTAAGGTATACAATTTAGAAGTGAGGTAGGTATATCAAGAACCCTGTATAAGGTGGACAGTCGTAACTGTTTATATATTGTTAGAGTTAGCTTGTATTTTGTTTAGTTAATAGAGGCACTTTAAAAAAAATAAGAAAAAAAGGAAGCGAAACTCACTTTTCAACTCTGAAAAGTTCCTCGGCACCCAAGGTGTTGAAGGTGTAACAGACCCCTTCTTCAGTTAATATCGGCGAGAATAGTTCTGTACAATCTTGAACTGCAATGTCTTTCCATTTGCACCCGAAAAACACGTCGTCCATACTTGGTGACACCTTAAAAGTTGAAAGTTTTTAAATACTTATGTTAAGGAATAATTATATAGGTACCTTCATAATCATCATTATCAGCCTTAAATGACCCATTGCTGGGTATAGGCCTCCCTTTGTTTATACCACTCTCCCCTGTCTCTCGCTAGTCGCATTCAATCGTTTCCGAAAGTTCTAATTCCAAAATTCCTTCCTTATAAATTACGAAATGTACAGGAATGGAATGCGCGAATGTCTCGGTGCTATAATAAAAAATACACACGTGCGAAGTCGGGGCGGGTCGCTAGACTCGCTAGTATTTTGTAATGGCAAAACAGTATTTTTTTTAGACGCCCATAGTGGTTAACTTAGTGATTCAGGGCAACTTTGGAATTCTTAGATGTATTTTTCATTTAGATATAGATTTAAGTTCTAATTTATGCTACCTCTTTTATATTGGTGACGGTATCCAGACCAGATGAAAATTTTCGACCTCCTGGTGGAGCCAAGTGGTCGTCACAGACCATAGACACATCTTCGAAAATGATATTTCTGCGAAAAAGTGCTTGTTAAATATTTGTTGGAAAAATTCTTCGTACTTTAAATTATTTCCTCTTTTGAACAACAAGCAAAGAATAGAAGAATAATATACGACAAGAAGTGTTGAAAACTGAGGGGAAAAAAATTATAATAAGTACAAAAACTATACTGCGTACTGCGACCCCCAAGCCGCCTGCCAAGCGTGGGGATTATGGCAACACCCCTCTTTATGAGGGAGGCCTTGTCCAACAGTGGACGTTAATTGGCTGATGATGTGTGTATGTGAAGTAGCATGTGTAGCCATACAAGCTTTGCTTAGTTTGGGGTCAGATGACCGTGTGTGCAAAAATGTCCCAGATATTTATTTATTTTTATTTAGTACAGAAAAGTCAAAATTGATAACAAAAAAAGTTTTTTTATTTTTTATTTAACGGATTCGTACTTTTAATCTATTTATAGCCAGAGTCAAATATTATAGAATTTTTAAATAGTCGTTAATATCAAATTTAAGATCAAACAAGTCATAGTCGCATTCAATGTTCCGACTATGACTTGTTGTCAAGCATAATAAACACGATCAAGTCCAATTTATGCCCCAGTAAAGCGGCCGACCATTTTCATTTATTACTTGCGTTCGTGTTCGTAATTCGTATAAGCATGCTCGATTGTGGGAAGTGATATAATAACGAGAAACGTCTTTTCACCACCACCTCAATTTTAGTTTTCACAACAACACCACCACCAACCACCTAAAACACCATAGAAGCCTCTAGCTTCTACCAAAAACACCATAGAAGCCTCTAGCACGTTAATACGCAAGTAAATAATAATTCGCCATATATCTAATTATTATACCTATCTAAATTCTAAATTGAATTGCTGCTACTTACTGTTTTTCGGTTGCATTACCATAAGTATCATTGTTATGATACAAATGGTAATACTCCGTGTAATTGAATTTTCTTTGCATGGCCTTAGTTTCAAAGCAGACAGTCACAGCTGGGTACGGTATCTGAAAGCAACGTGGTAAGTTTTTTAATCCATCAACGCTTAGTCCAAAGTATGATAAAACCAAGGTTCCAATTCCCTTGTCGTTCATATATTTTCGACCGATGTAATGCCACTTGGACGAAATGGAAACTTAGATTAGCCATAATGAGAAAAACGCACTACACATTACAAATAATGTTTTTTAAACCGGCTTCTAGCAAGTTTCATTTACCCGATTGTCTGAGAGTTTGCGATGAACTTTTACTTTTCTTGTGGTAGGCGACTTCTATATCTCTTTAAGATCAATAGTGTCTACTCTCTATCATAACAACCAAAGCTTTGAACTAAGAAACTTGTAGCGACACCAATGAACTAATAATCCACGTAAAAAAAGCGGTAATGAGTTCAACTAATGTCATCAAGCTTGATTTAGACGTACAGTACCTATTCGCACTCGCAACCTGTGGCCTTAGTACGAACACTTGCGAAAAGGTTATAGTTACGTAAACGATAGGAAAATGTATGAAAAAATGAACAGCGCCTCTATCGGACGTGAAAGGAACCTGAAGTTTTCATACATTTTGCTATCGTTTATGTAACGATAACTTTTTCGCAAGTGCTCGTACTAAGTCCTCTGACCATTATCACCCTTTTTTTGACTGCATGCCTGAGCTTTGTATAGTTGTATATTTGCTCGATAATAACTCGATCTTCACGAAATTTTTTGGGTGAATGAATGAATTATACTCATTTCAGTCCAGAAATTGCGGAGATATAGGGGTCGCGAGATCACAGTTTGGGGCGAACAACTAATAAGTATGTCTTGGTATGTCAGATAGCAACTGTCTGATTGAACCAATGAAAAATCGATTGATTAGAACGGGAAAGCTACTTGTCCAAGGTTACCTGCCAAACTGGTGTCGGATTCTCTGCGAAGCCCACAATCACTGGACTTTCATCCCATTTATTCCAGAGGTTTCTTATCTGGCTAGCGCAGAGCACCACAGAGCATATAAACATGAATACCCAGAATATTCTGCAAGAAAATGACCGTCAATAAGCCATACATACACTATGCGAGCGTTTTTTTATGTATTGGTATATTATCGTAATTTTATTAGTATGTATTATTTCTTATAATTCTCGTGTCTAATACATTTGGTGGACATTGGTGGAGCCGAAGCCAACACCAAGAGGCCCCTTTGAATATAAAAATACAATAAAATTATGGAATGTGTATATAATGGAATAAAAAACTATTGTACAGTATAGGATTTAAAAAGTCTGGGCTAGAGTTGATCAACTTGTAGATAGGAGAACAGATTTATTGGATGAGAAACGGCATCTGCCTTATCCTGTCTCATCTCAAAATATATTTAGGCAGGTGATGACTTGCCACCCACTATTAAATGAACCCCCCCATAAAGGCTGCCGTATCTTGGCATCTTGGCACTGGAGGGGTAACATTGGCGTGGGATGGCTTTGGGTGTCGAGAGGTGTGCTGCACTTTCTTAGTAGGTATGCATTATTATTAAAATGTACGATTTATATAACTACCTCCTGTATGAATCATCTCCATCCTTAGGTTGCCTGGAAGAGATCGCTCTTAGCGATAAGGCCACCGACTGTTGCACTAGTTGTTTAAGCTGTTTTATAGTGTGTTTGTAATTTGCAGTGTGAACAATAGTTTATCTATCTATCTACGTACTTACTTTTCAACAAACATGCGCTTCTTTTCGCCAATATATTTGAGGCCGTGTAGATTAGTGTTTGCAGAGTAATCTACGAGATATTCCATTATGAAGTTACGTCTTCTTAGCTTTATAGCTTTTTGTTGGAATCCACCGTTATCATTGCTTTTCTCCAAATCATTTTCACGGATGTTTTCCTCACTTTCCGAACTGAAAACACATTCGATAAAAAAAATGTACATAATTTTTTGAGTGTACATACTTTTCATGGACCACCATTTTTAAGTAGGTACCACAAATACCGCCCAAGGGCCTTACCCCTAGCTCGAAAAGTTGACCCGCATAGGTGTTATTTGTCCAATTCCAATGTCCAATTTGTCCAAGCGGTAGTTGTTTAATAGCCGCGGCTATCAAACAACTACCGCTTATCGTAGTTGATGGTACCGTTTATACAAATAACACCTATGCGGGTCAACTTTTCGAGCTAGGGGTAAGGCCCCAAGTCGCCTCATGGTATATAAGAATTATCAAATCTAATTTTAGTCAAGGCCGAGGCGGGTGACCATTTTTAGGGTGTAAACGGGTCCCTATTACTAAGCCTACGCTGTCTGTCTATCCGTCCGTCCGTCTGTCTGTCTGTCTCACCTACCTTTTAACGGCTGTATCTTTCGATTCTGTTCGTTCGACTCTGTTGAGAAAGGTGGGACGTAGAACGAGCACTCATCGGCTGCCGTATAGACGAGAGATACATCCAAATGCTACACCACCTCCACAAGCATGCCACAACTTGTGTCGCTTTGCATGAGAAAATTTATTAGTCCCGACTTGAACGAGGAGTCAGACAGGGCGATACAAGATATCCCAAGCTATTTAAGTTTTAGACAGATGAGGTGGGAGAATAAAGGCGTGTTGGTGAACGGAGAGCGACTTTCCAACGTTAGGTTTGCGGATGACCTGGTTCGCATATTGGGCGGTGTGGGTGATATGCTGTCGATGATAGATGAGCTGGGGCCAGAATCGGAAAAAGCGGGCCTCAAGATTTTCGGAGTTATTAGGGACGTCAAACGAAGGCATTTTGAAAGCAATTATTACAGTTAAATATTACGCCAGAAATTATTTAATTAATTTTAAGTAAATAGGTCAAAGTTTTATAGACTCGTCAATAAGATAGCTACACCTATTGTGACGTTTAGGTCACATTCGTTTTGGGCACGTTGATAGTTTTGTCAACAAAAACAATGAGCACCTACCTCCCTTTAATTAACTAAGTACCCATAGCTGTATTAATTGTATTTGTCCTTTGTCATTTTCCCTATCACTTACTTATGGGCTGATGTCACGCAAGTTGCCACCTATACATTTAAGCAAAATTGCGGAAAACAACATTAATAGAGACTACAGTCATATTCCGTACCTACACAATAAGTAATATATTACAATCTTCGTTTTTTTTGTTTTGATCGAAGATTACAGTATTAAAGGAGAGTCCAGTCGATTTCCAGAAGATTTTATTACAAATCTCAACTGAAAAATTCGACCACTTATGCCTCGCCGTCTGTGAGTGCCAGCGCCCGCCCTTATACTTTGGACATAAATAATGTAACAACCACAAAAGAGAAAAAAATATGTGCTAACGACTGACACCTCGCTCTCCAAAATCTGTCAAGCTTTTGAGGACACAGGAAGTGACATAGAAACAGACACATGTATATAGACTTATAGACCCCTAAATATTACTCTCCTCCAGCACAGAAGAACTATAATTGGCTGGGTAAAAGAAAACATTTCGGTTCGCAAAAGAAATTGACCAACCTGCGAATGTGGGTAGAAATGGATGACGATGGTGACCCTCTTGAACACTCTTGAAGATTTATCTGTGATCCTTCATTTTTAATTAATTCTCCCATTGCTACAAGTACTAGTCAGACTAACCATGCACCTGTTATTATAATATAACCAGCTTTGATGTGCTGTGACTGACGAACTGACGATTAACTCTATTGCAATTCAACAGAGTGCGAGATAACCCCGGAAGAGATAAAAGAACCGCAAAATAATTGTTTGCATGTATTTGTGAATTATCTATTTATGAAACATGTACAGTACCTATAGTAGTATTCGCTCAACGGTTTTTTAATACTAAATACAATATGGTTTGTTTTTAACGCTAGCAAAATAAATACCTAGGCGCAAACGAGGAAGCGAGTCTAGCGAGCAATGATGCTGGCGTAAAAGGAAGAGTGAATCCGTTCGTTTCAGGACTTCTTGTGACTTGAAGATTGAATAATTCAACTCGCACAGCGCTGGATACTGCCTCCTATATTCACCTAGAGAGCCGCTCTCTTTCTATCAGGTAGCTCTATCTCTCCTGACGCGACACGTGTAACATTAGGGTTGTCTTCTTGATATTTACACAGAATACGTATTCGTTTTTACTTACCAGCTATGTAGCCTATGTAGTACCTAACCTATTAATTATATCAAGAACGATGCATTATGGATCCTTGCTTATATTCTCCTTTAATTAGAATGACATAAAAAAAAAAACTAACGCTTATTCTGAACTAGCTAATGCCCGCGACTTCGTACGCGTAGCGCAAAGTAATTAGTGGGTGGACGATTAGACTGACATATCCAAATATAAATGTTACACTAACGAACACGAACGGAACTTTAAATAGGCACAAATCCATCGGATTATTTATACTGAATATTTTATAGATAATACCTACACATATGACATGATTGTAGATTTATTGCTCTCCATTTTAATGCGGATTGTCATACTATCGTCATAGTATGATTTTAGTCTAGTTTTAATCTGACTCGATACAGGTATCCCGACATGTCCATAGTTTCAAATATATTTCAAGCAAATAATATATTACTTTCACTGGTTAAATACGTTGGAAGTGTGGAGCCATGGAGCCAATAAGGAAAAAAAATTGGTATAAGTCAAGCGAAATGTCATGCATGACAAACGTTATTATTGAATTATTAGTAAATAGTAAGTAGGAAGCATGGAGCGGTATCTATAATTAATCGCTGTTATTTAACATTACTCCGCGTAAAGACTGCCAATCAATGATGTCTAAATAATTTTTGCCCGCCTTCTGCGCCTCGACCCTTCCAACAACTAAACCGCTTTCGTTCACTACCATAACATCCAAAATAGCTGCTAATCATAGATCAGTATCAGATTAGATGCCGCGAGTTCACCTACTTTGCGTGTCTGTTATTGGTCTTAAGTTTGATCCTGGCAAAAAAATGTATTCATTTTAATCTCCGTCGACTTGGTATATTAGCACGTCAGAAGTCAATACAAAAATAAACGTACTTTAAATTACGCCATAATAAACTGTAAAACCTCTTCAAAAGCAGTTGGCTGTCCTGAAAATAACAAACACAAAAAAAACTATTTGGTGCAGTCTATCGGAAGTTATGCGGGTACATACATTTCGGCGATTCGTTTTTATTTCATCATCATCATCAGCCAGAAGACGTCCACTGCTGAACATAGGCCTCCCCCTTTAACCTCCACACTGAACGACTTCCTGCCATCTGCATCCACTGGATGCCCGCGACTCTCACAATATCGTCGGTCCATCTAGTGGGAGGCCTACCTACGCTGCGTCTTCCGGTTCGCGGTCTCCACTCAAGAACCTTACCTACTTCCCCATCGGTTAACAGTTCTTCGAGCGATGTGGCCTGCCCATTGCCACTTCAACTTGCAGATTTTAATAGCTATGTCAGTGACTCTGGTTCTTTGGCGAATATCTATATTTTTATTTACATATAGATTATATGGCAACAGCCGCTTCAGTCTTCCTACCTACCATGTCTGCGAGTAGAAGTCTGTCATTACGACAACATTACTATAAAATAAGCTAGATGGCGTTATAAATAATTATAAAAAAAAATTTTTTTTACTATTTATTATCATAAATTAATATAGCCTATGTTTCAATCGGGTATTTTATAAGCATATTCATGGAAACTGCTTTGAAATCCTTCTAGTAGTTTAAAAGATGTGCACGGACAAACAAACAAACTGACAGCCGTCAGATTTGTAGTTCCATAGTTTGAAAATAGATTGCGTACTAAAACGATGTTTTGCGAAAAAATTGTAAATTTGCTTAAACTTTACGAATAATATTATTAAAAACGTAATAAGGTATTCAATAATTCCTAAAATAATGGGTGTAAATGGATCGTAGTTTCACAAATATGAAAAGTGCGTTTATTATAGGTAAATACGACACTTTACCTGAATCACGCAAACGGGATTTTTTTTGCAAGTTAAACCGATATCCGGTATTGCTTCTACTTAGTTAGAAGTCATGTGTGAAGGTATTTGATCTACACATTTATAATATGGTAGGGATTTGTATCAAATAACAATCATGCGAAAGTAAAAGTTTAAGTGGCCTATTACAAAATCATCATCCCGATAAATGTTTAAGTAAAAACTTATGAATACCTCAATTGGGAACTTTAATTGGGTCTGCAGATTCTATTGATAAAATTGGTCAAAAAAACCATACTACGAATCTTGTTCTATTATAATAGAATACATTTTCGTTATAATCGATATATGTTTAAGTAAAAACTTATGGATTTGGGAACTTTAATTTGCAGATTCTGTTGAATATAATTGGTAAAAAAAAACATACAACGAATCCTGTTCTATAATAATAGAACACATATTCGTTATAATTGTGTGTAAGCTGTGTGACGCCCGTCGATAGGCGCGCCGGCCAAACATGCCTAAACTGCGGAAAGAAACCCCTCTGACATTGCTCGATATTAGTGGTTATAGAAAAATTCGTAGGAAGAGGAACGAAGCTCGGTGGAGTTAACCAAATTTCAGATAATGTATAATCCCGATTCCCGACATAATATATATGGTTTAGCTTTAGCCAATAAGAAAACTACTTGAGAAACTCTTTGCGAAAATGTCAATTACTTTTGAGCTTTAACGTTTTAAATTACCTACATACTGTTGTATCGCTAAACTCAAAAAATTATAATAAAAAAAAATGTTCGAAATTTATATCTATCTACTTACATATATCTTCTATACATCTATAGGTACATATAATAAAATCGTAGAGATATAAAATATCTGTAATTGCGAGATATCAAGAAAAAAATTACACCTGGCGTCTTTAAATAAGCAGCTGAACACGTTAAGACGGTTTTTAGAATTTTTGTTTGTTTGTCCACGCATATCTCCAAACCACTAGACGGATTTGAATGCGGTTTTCACGAATATATATAGCTATGACCAGATTGAAGTAAAGTCTATGTTATTTTGCGCAAGGGCCGGATTAAGGGAGGAAAAAAGGGTTGAAAGTTTATATGAAAATCTACGCAGGCAACAGCATGAATATTTTCACCCCCATTTCAAATGTACCGAAGCCTAAAACTAAAATGAGATATTTTTATACCTACTAATGTATTTTTTAAATAAAATTGAGATCTAGGTACACCAAAACTGCATTTGTGCATCGTTATTGTATCTAACGGAAGTCATATCCCGAGGCCACTGATAACAGGACAATGCTAATCCTGGAGCAGAAGCGGGTATTTATATCTATTGTACGAGTATATCCTGAAATTATATCAGACATGGGCATAGGCACGTTGGCGCAGGGTAGGGTGCTTGCTTGGCTTGGCTGGCCCTGGCATGACTTCTGGGGAAACAGTTTTTTTTCAAATTTACAGCACTTCTATCTTATAGGATGGTTTTCCTTTCTTCCGTTCATATTCTTTGTATTCATAGATCCTAAAGCATGAATGTGTTGTAGACCTACTTTTTGTAAATTTCCAAAAAGCAGGATTCAATGATTACAAAAATTACACCAAACTTGATTACGGTCAACAACGACAGAAAGCCGGCTTTGGCTTAAGTATGATAGCGCGTAGAAAAAGGATTGTAGATTTTTTTTTTTACTTAAAACTGAAATTCTGAGCTATTAAAAGAACGTTTCAATGTTACGATATAGGTATTTATAAGATTATTGTTTAACTAAACAATTTGTCGGTACCTACTCTAATTTTATTTTTCCCACCCTAAATTAAAACCTGCCTGCACCCATAATAACAGGTATACATTTATAGTTGACCTGTCAAACATGTTGGATAGATAAATCTACCTCCTTTTTCATGATTCGTTTCCTTATTGTAGTCATGTTGTATAATATTGCAGTCTAGTCTTGATGCGTTGAGTTCTTTGAGTTAGGCTAATTTCAGAACGTGTCCATAATAATGTATGGTGCGCGATATTGTTGTGCTTTGAACTATATACTATATCATCATGACCATCATCAGCCAGAAGACGTCCACTGCTGAACATAGGCCTCTCCTGTTAACCTCCACACTGAACGACATCCTGCCATCTGCATCTGCTGGATGCCCGAGACTCTCACAATGTCGTCGGTCCACCTAGTGGGATATGCTATATGATATTATAGCGTAGTCTGAAATTAGTAGTCTCTCCTGTGGCGAAATATGAATATTCGATACATAAAATATGTACTAATTACATAAAAAATTAGAAATTAAATTTTTATGTAATTCGTACCGCATTTGCGTATCGAATATTTGTACTTCGCCCACTTATCCTGCTGGTCGTACCTAACTCCTGTAAAGTGCCTAGATATATATTTTTTATATTATGTATATATCGATTATTTTAATTTAATTATGTTTTTTTGTTCTAGATAATAAGTAGGTAACTAGCTACTTAAAATAAAATAAAAACTTTATTAATTAGGAAGGTAGGTAACTAGGTACATAACATACATACTAAGTCTTTAATTTATAATGGCAATGTATTTACTGACCTACGTTATGTATGCGTGAATTCTTCTAAAATGTAAGAAACAGCAGTTAGTCAGTTACCTACCATTGTTATAAATTTGCATGATTTAATACTGTTAATTTCATATTTATGACAAAACCCTTAGTAAACTACCAATTAGAAATTGTGAATTTGTAAGTTCGTGCTTGTGTAGCATTATTGTGTGATTGCGGCAAGATTGGGTAAATCTCGAGTTGGTTGGGTGCGCGGCACACGCGCGTCGATTGCCCCGATCGAGGCAGCGAGCGCCGAGCCGACCGAGTGCGAGGCACTGACTGCCAGCGGCCGACTAGCCCGCGCAGTGCTCGTAAGGTCGTAGCCGGAGGCAGCCTCTCGCTCCACTGCACGCTTATCTCCTCGAAAAAATACCTCCTCCTAACCTCTCCTTTGGCGCGCAAATTGTTACCGATGGCAGCCACCGACGAACTCACCGGCATCCTCTCCAGGAGGCAAGAAATCAATGACAAACTAGACGAAGGAGTCGAAATCAAGCCCAAATACAAATTCGTGAACTGTTACACGGAGTTTCACGAGTTCTCCAGGAAGGAAATAAAGCAATACGAAGCGACCTTTAACAAGTAAGTGTTCTATTTTTATTTTGATGAACTTGATTTCTTCGGATTTTATACCTGCTCAGTGTAAACTTGACTTTTGACCTTGTGTCAAAGTCCTTTGTAACCTTGATTTATCGCATAAGTATCTGCACGTATATTAAACATTAAACAACCTGCATGTTGCGCATTCGAATGAGATGAACTTAAATACATGCAATTCTACCCCAATATAGGTATATAATTTTCAAAAAATCTTTATACGACATTTCGTAAATCTGAAGAATTGGAACAAGAATATGTAGGTTTATTTAGAAAGATAAGAGAGGCTTTCGGGACGAAAAAATAGGGTAGATAACAAAAATCTAACGCTCGGTTACAAAAGTTAATACCCCTTTATCGTAGGTAATATTAGCGAGGAAAACAATAGTACTAAACTAGTAATTATTTAGTCCTGTCATTGAAGTAAATTACTTTGAATTAAAAATCTAATAATCGCAGTTCTACGTACTGATAGCGTAAAGTAGCGAATAAATGATGATAAACCAACGACAAATAATAATCTAAAGTTAACCTTTTTGTTTTGAACTTGTTAGATTAGACTAGAAGGTATTTATATATTAATTATTACTAATCCCATATTTCAACATAATGTATACAACCCCACTTTATTAATGAAACTTATTCCTGAGTCTCAAAGGATTACTATTTAATGTCATGTCATAAATAAAATTCATGTAGATAGAACAAACTAATTAAGTAATTGTAAACACAATTTAGTCATGGTGAAAGTACAACAATACAGAATTAACGACGCTTTAGTACGAATTGTAATTTATTAGGTGAAATGACAATGCGGCGTCGTGGGAGACAAAATATGAATAGAAGGCACGCTATGTTTATGAGAATTTATAATTTTACTTACATCACTCGCTTTCGACTGGCTAGATAATGAGATAATCATAAACATTCAGACGGTTTTAAAGTAAGTACCTACTTAACTAATAAAAGTAGGTAGATTGCTATTTCCTTTTTATTTTTCCCTATTGGGGACTATTGGCTTCGAGCGACCTGTCCATTTGAGATAAAATAATCTATAAACATCAGAATAGAGGAGTAAACCGTCTGTGTAAGATAAGATGTTTTTATTTTTTATGTAATCTGTCTTAAATAAAATAAAATTGGTCTGTGGTTAAAACTAAAATAACACAGTGAGTTCTGGCGGTTGTGGAAAAACTATGGTGTGGCATTGTATTATTTTCCAAAACTTATGTTAAGTGACTTGACTTGAGTACTTGGGTTTATGGCTCTTCTGCGATTGCAGCGTCATATAATATGTTAAGTGTATATAAGTGATAAGTTTTTTTACGTGCTGAAGTGTTATTTATTAAGTATAATAAATAACACTTCAGCACGTAAAAAAATAGGTAGGAAGTCTGGAGCTCATAAATCTTTATTAGATATTACTGTCGCCAAATCTTTAAAAATAAATAAATTATAGTAGTTCTTTTAATAAATACTATTGTTTTTGTTTTTATGTGTTAGTATCAACATATTCCTTGATAACCTGCATCCAGGCCTTGTCACTGTATGTATACTTACAATATCTCCTATATTTATAAAATGCAAACAGTTTGTTAACATTATCTATTTCGAAACAATGATATCTAAGTAAACAACTATCTTACAATCATTGTTGGTTGTGAACAATAAAACAATCTACAGTTTCAAAACAAAGCATCTGAGTCTGAAAAAATATAGCATATAAAATAGGCAATCGAACTATTTACGATATTTCCAAAGGTTATTCACAAGTTTTAGGAAACAACATCATCGAAGAAGGAAGCCTAAAACGTTATTCATAAATCATGAGTCATCTTACCTTAAAGAGTCATTTTCTTGATATTCTTAATTTAGGTCTAACTGTGACAAAACTCTCACGTGTGATTATGAATCACACTTCAGTCTACTATACATAGTAATTTACTCAAATATAAATAACACTAGCTGTTACCCGCGACTTCGTACACGGAGACTTTCATATAAACTTTGTACCTGTTGTGTTGTAAAATCATTTCTTAACGGATGTATACACTCTAAACCACAGATTGATAAAGAACATAGAATCCGTCACGTGATTTACAAAGCACACAAGGCCATCTATCAAATAGTACCTATGTAGACTTTGGAGCCTTTTACAGGTCCCTCCCCAGTACATTAAAATTCTGTACATCCCTGCAATTTGCCGTGCTGTCAAAAGCATATCTGTTCGTTCTGGTAGCAACAATTTTGGCATAATAATATGAGTGAAGAATGTAACATGTTTAATTCGTGTATGCTAAATTAGCACTACTTCTATGCTTTAGTTTTTTTTCTGAGAGCATCTGCAAAATTTCAGCTTTGATGGTAGGTCGTTTTCGGGATTTAGTAGTTATTAGTGAGTCAATGGGATCAATTCTGTTGTACCATTCTCTAAACTAATTTGACAGGACTAAAAGTATCGGAGTTCCTATTCATTTCAATACGTCGGAAAAGGTTGGCAACCATTTTAGAGCTGTCAAGTTTAGTTTAGAGAATGGTACATCAGAATCGACATCAGTGAGGTTCAATTTTATATAACTATGTAAATAGAGTAGATATTTGGCGAAGTACGAATTTTCGCTACGGCAAATACGTATCGGATTCCATACAAATTTCAATTTCGAAATTCAAAATTTGTATGTAGTTCGATACGTATTTTACTTTACGAATATTCGTACTTCGCCCACTGAGAGTGATTTATTATTACAAAAAATCCTAAAAATACTATAGCAGTCAGACAGGAATATATATTAATATGTATCTGTAAAGTATAATAATACCTTTATTAAATAAACAAAATACTAGCTAAAAGTAGTTGTAAAGTTGTTATGTCATGGAAACAACTTTTATTCACGCGCCGAGTAGAATAAAGAGGTTGTAGTGTTGTATACAAACTGTACCTATGTATTTAATTTGATTGCGTCAAAACTCGGGGTTAATATACATAAACTTTCATTCGAATTACAAGTTGAGTCACATACCTACAATAACTAAATACGAGAAAGGAACTGCCTAATAAGGGCGCTATCATAAAGGATGCTATGATGGGGAGTATCCTATGGGGTTTCAATTCCCACGGTTCGTTATGGAGTTCCTTGAACAGAGGAAGTTTGAATTAGGAATCTAACACCTTAAACAATGTTCTAAACGCACTTTATCTTTTGAAACAATGACATTAAAAAGCAGTCTATAAAAAAAAAAACATAATTCTTACCTACTAGGTGTACGCAGGTAATTTTGTTTTATTTTAAGCTCATCTTCAGAGTTAGAACAAAAAAGTGATTTTGCATTTGACTGGAAGATCCTTTAGTTTTGTTTTGGTATACGTAGAATTTAGCCAATACAACCGTTTTTTCATAGATTTTATCCAAACTTTATTATGAGAAACAATAATACTATGATTGAAATTTAACATATTTTGCTCTCTTTGGCCATGGATTAATTTGTCGATGCTTTGGCCAAGGTACAAAATACTCGCTACGTAAAATACGTAGTTATCGAATTAAAAAAAAAAGTTGTTTAGTATACTCGATACGTATTTTAAGTACCGAAAATGCGTACTTCGCTCACTGTTCTTGATCAAAACAAACATATTTGCAAAAACCCAACGACCGATAACTTACATTTGAGGCAATCGGTCAGCGTATGAGAGGAAACGGCGTATCAGCGAGACGCAGTGCGTCGACGCGACAAAATCAATCCTATCTGCTGCAATATGACTCACTGTTTGAAGTTTCAAGTCAATTTCAAGTTTAATCGAACTCCGCTCTCACTACATTTTATCGAAAATAAATATTATATGCATTTTATGCGAATGGAAAAGTAAGCGGTAAACATCAGTCGTATTGGTAGGAGTTAGAGCTTTCTAGATACTGCGGGAATCTTAGTGCCTCACAAAAAGTCATATGACTAGCTTTTACTTGCGGCTTTCCAGATTTTACACATTATTCTGGAAAACATATATTGTGTTATGGTTCAGCCAAATTTCCAGAATTTCATATTCGTATGACGTCTTAATTTATGTTCAGTATGATTTTTTCTGGGTAAATCTTTACAAAACAAACTATAGATATCCTAATCTTAGATTTGGACAAGATGGTGAATATAATTATCACAATGGAAGACGAGTTATGGTGATTAAAACGACACATTGATATCTCTAAACAAATAAACAAAATAATGCACTCGACATCAGGTATATTTATCTCGTAGTAATATCGACTTTTTTCTTTTGTTTTTGAGATAATTTTGGCGTACCATCCATAGATTTAGGATGTCATAAAAAAATGGGTCTATGGTGCCACCTCTTGTGCATTTGTCAGAAGACATAATATTATTTCCTTATAAGCCACATATCATATAATAACCTTGAGTTAAAGAAATGAGTCAGAGTTGAGTAATATGTAATAGTGAGTGATGTACTGGAATCACCTTTTATGAATCAACGACGACGATTTCCGGTGAGTGGCGATCGTATCGTATGTCAAACAAGATAATAATGCTATCGTTACACTAGCAACAAAAGCTTTATGTATGCCTAGCCTTACGCCCAACTCTGAACGCGGGCCCGAATAGGTGCAGTTTTCAAAATCGAACGCGCGCCGAGATAAGGTTTGCGGTCGCGTGATTTTGCAAACTGCATCTATTCGGGCCCGTGTTTAGAGTATATAATGTAATATATATTTTTTTTTTTTTCTTAACCTTTACTGTCCCACTGGGCAAAGGTCTCCCCCATTTCCTTCCATAAATCTCGGTCCTCTGCCACCTCTTGCCAACCTCTCTGGAATGAGTCAAGATCGTCACGTCAGCGTTTCCTAGGCCTTCCTTGGACTGCGTCGTCCGTTAGGCACTGTGTGACGATCCTGGCCCATCGGCCCAAAGTGCTACAATGGATAAAAAACCGCAGGACACTCTTTTCGTAAATTTTGTACCTAGTAGCTAGACTTGACGATATTTTACATTACTTTCTAAACACAACTTCTCAAGCACTACCTAAAATTTTATACATGCATGTTAGACATATGCATGCATATATGACAAAAATGTTTTTAAATTGGCGTTTTAGTACTTACACTATTGTCGTCTGTGGTTTTAGTCATTGGTCTACAATGTCAAAATCGAAATTCTTGTAAATTGCATTGTCTTCTACTGCTGAGGCAATTAATTTTATTTGTAATCGATTAACTGGATTTAATCGGGCTTTCAACTGAATGAACCTGAACGTAAATGAAGGAAAACTTGAGACACGTATTTCGGAAATAAGTAGGTATGAACTTTTCAATTCATCAAGTTTAAAATAATTCCGGTCGTTAATACGCATATACGTATAGGCAGGTAATAGGTATGTAAACAAAATTCTAGAATACATTCTAAAGGAATTCTCTCTGCTTTCACTGGTCGCACACTGAGACGCGAATACATCTCCGAAATGTGACACGATAATTTGCTCGTATAATGGTGTTTACGAAAATTCAAGTTAAAATATAAAATAATAAACCAATTGTTCGATGTGTGTGAACTGTGCATACTGCATAGGTACTTTCATGAATCATACAAACAAATCATATTATTCTCGTGCTTATTGTTTTCAACTTACATAAGACTAGTCGTCCGGCTTAGCTTCGCACGGGTGTAAGCTCGGCCTTCGGCCTCGCTTCATAATATAGCCTATGTCACCCGGGGATAGTGTAGCTTCCCAATAGGGAAATAATTTTTCAAATCGGTTCAGTAGTTTCGGAGCCTATTCAATGCAAACAAACAAACAATCAAATCTTTCCTCTTTATAATATTAGTACCTATAGACTACAAAGTAGGTACAACGTATAGCGACTGTTTTATAGTGTTTTTTTTATTAGAGCGGCTGTCAAGGCATTTTTGTAAAAAAAAATGCCAGTTGCACCCACAGAAAAGATCTAAATGAAGAATTTCTCACTTCAGTGGTTGCACCCATATAAACGAAACGTCAGTCATTCGAAATCAGTTATATAGCAACTGTGATTGTACACCGAAACCGAAAATATAAATTTAAATTTCAGCAAGACATTACTAGAATTGCTAAATTTTGTGTAGGTATGACTACTGCTTTTATTATCCTGCAATTATATTATTATTACTTCACTTGGCGGAAAAACATAAATAGTACGTACATCTCGATAATGACTCAGCGCACTTGCAAAACGTGGAATAACTTCCTCCGAAGGTTTTCTAACCGAGGTTCAACATCATCTCAAAGTACTGTAACCGGTCACAAATTACTTTCAATAAATCCGTGGAGATATACCTACTTAATACCGTCTATGATACGACCTCAGATCAGACAAACAAGGTATTATATAAATGTGGTAAGGTGGCGTGGCGGGTTCGAACGCATCAGGCCTAAATCAGGCTTGATGCGTTTAGTCGCACTCACCCTGCAGACAACCTTGCCGCCCATTTTTTGTCACAGTACCTATCCGAGTCTTACCTACAGTGGACGAAGTACGAATATTCACGTACTTACGTAAAATATGTATCGAATTCGATACAAAATTTGAATTTCAAAACTAAAATTCAATTTTATTTCTGTACGTAGAGTAGTAGGTAAGTAAGGTAGTTCAACAAATTTTTTTGGGGAAATTATTAAGTTTTGTGCAGTCATGGAACCAAAGTTGTCAGGTAAGGGAAGTGTGTAGGGAAGCTGACTGCGAGAGGTTTTAGGTGAATTAAAAATAACCCTGTATACCTCTTCGTACTTCTCTATGTTTCAAAAACGCTCACGCTTAGCCCGTCTTATAGTTCAAACTAGTGCATCCACAGAGGTTATTGTAACACCTATTTGGAAATAGGGAAAGAGTTCTGTTTCACTGTCTGTGTCGCAAGGGTCGTTTGCGGTTGCGATACCAGCAATACTGCATGTATTTTATATGTTTAGTCGATTCAAGCTCTATAATTTTAAACTATTTCCGTAAAGCAATACATGAATGAAAAATAAAAGAGAGTAAATAATTATTACAGTAAAAAACGCGTTTTTGTGACTGGTTAAAACAAACTAAAGCAGCCTAAGCTAAAACACTAGTTAACCTACTGGTATCTATATAATTATCAATACAAAAAACTGACTTCATAAAAATTTCAGACCTGGACCAAGCATATTCGTGAAAACCGCATTTAAATCCGTCCGCATTTTCTTCCAGGGGTTTAGGCGATGTGCGTGAACAAACAAATATTCTAAAAAAAAACTGCCGGGGTCGTAATTTTTTTTTTTTCTATAACATTCTGAAACTCTTATCTACTTGTGATAATATGCGAGTCTTTTACCTAAGTTCCATTCCAAAAGTTACAAGCACCTTTTCGTACCTTACGAAACTAACGAACCTGCATGGCTGGAACACTGCCAAATTCAAAATGGAAATGTTTACGTAATCCTGCCTCGATCAACCTACATTTTAGGTCATAGACCTAGTTTTAACATCGCAAAAGGCGTCATTCTAATGTAGGTACCATGTGTTTCTTAGGTGTAAACAGAACGATTAGGGTGACACTGTATCTGCGATACATGAATACTATTTAATAGCTCTGAAAGTATGATAGATGTACGGGCGCAGACGTAGCGATTAGGTACATCAGTTGCAATTAATTCAAACTAGAACGCTGGTGACATTCGTAAAAAAGGTCTTTGGACGATATATCAATTTGGCCTACTGTTGGCATAAAACAAATTAGCTCATACTTTAGGTTTCAATGACGCGAACGCTTTATTGTCGTGTGTACGCTGACCCACACTAAAGGGGTGATAGAATTTAACGATCACTAAGGCCCAGCGCTGACTGCAGAAACACCATAAAACAAATGTGGAAGAGTCAACTTATTTCGCTTTACGCCGTTCAAAATTGTATGGAGGCGCGATACGGCGCGGAACACAGGACGATTTAAAAAAATTGAGCCTACCGGTAGGATCAAAATGTCAAAATCGTCATGCCGGGAAGAGTCTGAAGAGTTGACTTTTCCACTAGGCGTTGGACCTAATTTATCTTTTAATTAATCGCCTGGGTTAAACGGCCGATAACAAAGGATATCTAACGTGGGAAGAAAAGTTGCCTCCTACTATTTCATTATTCGAATATAAACTAGAATAAGTAAAGCATTTTAGCTTGTAAAAACTTGGTAAAACCCTACAAAATTATAAATCCAATTTCAGTTATGAACAACTAGTCGACCGCCCCGGCTTCGCACGGGTGTAAGCTCGGCCTTCGGCCTCGCTACTATGACCCGCTCCAGGAACACAAAATTTCATCAAAATCGGTCCAGCCGTTTTTAGAGTATCCTATTTCCGTCTCCTGGTTCTAAGCTACCTCCCCACCAATTTTCAGCCAAATCGGTTCAGCCGTTCTTGAGTTATAAATAGTGTAACTAACACGACTTTCTTTTATATATATAGATAGACTAGCTAATGCCCGCGACTTCGTACGCGTAGCGCAAAGTAATTAGTGGGTGGACGATTAGACTGACATATCCAAATATAAATGTTACACTAACGAACACGAACGGAACTTTAAATAGGCACAAATCCATCGGATTATTTATACTGAATATTTTATAGATAATACCTACACATATGACATGATTGTAGATTTATTGCTCTCCATTTTAATGCGGATTGTCATACTATCGTCATAGTATGATTTTAGTCTAGTTTTAATCTGACTCGATACAGGTATCCCGACATGTCCATAGTTTCAAATATATTTCAAGCAAATAATATATTACTTTCACTGGTTAAATACGTTGGAAGTGTGCAGCCATTGAGCCAATAAGGAAAAAAAAATGGTATAAGTCAAGCGAAATGTCATGCATGACAAACGTTATTATTGAATTATTAGTAAATAGTAAGTAGGAAGCATGGAGCGGTATCTATAATTAATCGCTGTTATTTAACATTACTCCGCGTAAAGACTGCCAATCAATGATGTCTAAATAATTTTTGCCCGCCTTCTGCGCCTCGACCCTTCCAACAACTAAACCGCTTTCGTTCACCACCATAACATCCAAAATAGCTGCTAATCATAGATCAGTAACAGATTAGATGCCGCGAGTTCACCTACTTTGCGTGTCTGTTATTGGTCTTAAGTTTGATCCTGGCAAAAAAATGTATTCATTTTAATCTCCGTCGACTTGGTATATTAGCACGTCAGAAGTCAATACAAAACTAAACGTACTTTAAATTACGCCATAATAAACTGTAAAACCTCTTAAAAAGCAGTTGGCTGTCCTGAAAATAACAAACACAAAAAAAAAATTTGGTGCAGTCTATCGGAAGTTATGCGGGTACATACATTTCGGCTATTCGTTTTTATTTCATCATCATCATCAGCCAGAAGACGTCCACTGCTGAACATAGGCCTCCCCCTTTAACCTCCACACTGAACGACATCCTGCCATCTGCATCCACTGGATGCCCGCGACTCTCACAATGTCGTCGGTCCATCTAGTGGGAGGCCTACCTACGCTGCGTCTTCCGGTTCGCGGTCTCCACTCAAGAACCTTACCTACTTCCCCATCGGTTAACAGTTCTTCGAGCGATGTGGCCTGCCCATTGCCACTTCAACTTGCAGATTTTAATAGCTATGTCGGTGACTCTGGTTCTTTGGCGAATATCTATATTTTTATTTACATATAGATTATATGGCAACAGCCGCTTCAGTCTTCCTACCTACCATGTCTGCGAGTAGAAGTCTGTCATTACGACAACATTACTATAAAATAAGCTAGATGGCGTTATAAATAATTATTAAAAAAAATTTTTTTTACTATTTATTATCATAAATTAATATAGCCTATGTTTCAATCAAGTATTTTATAAGCATATTCATGGAAACTGCTTTGAAATCCTTCTAGTAGTTTAAAAGATGTGCGCGGACAAACAAACAAACTGACAGCCGTCAGATTTGTAGTTCCATAGTTTGAAAATAGATTGCGTACTAAAACGATGTTTTGCGAAAAAATTGTAAATTTGCTTAAACTTTACGAATAATATTATTAAAAACGTAATAAGGTATTCAATAATTCCTAAAATAATGAGTGTAAATGGATCGTAGTTTCACAAATATGAAAAGTGCGTCTATTATAGGTAAATACGACACTTTACCTGAATCACGCAAACGGGATATTTTTTGCAAGTTAAACCGATATCTGGTATTGCTTCTACTTAGTTAGAAGTCATGTGTGAAGGTATTTGATCTACACATTTATAATATGGTAGGGATTATTCTCTAGACAGACATCTACGATACGTCTGTCAGTTGCTACGATTAAGAATGCCATTATTATACATAGATAGAACTCAGCTATGCCATTTTATTATCTGTAGCCTCAAGTAGCCTCGTTTTTCCCGGTGTTTATAGCTGCGCAAGAAGCCATTGACGTTTTAGGTCATGAGAAATGATTATGAGCAAAATAACTGCGAGCGCAGGCCTTTGAATACCTTCGCACTAATATGATAAGAATAGACACAAAGGGAATGAATGTACAATATACCTAGCGCTAGCGATATATTATATACCGACTATTCCTTTGACTCTTGACTTTTTTAGATTTATATCGTCTCTGTACTTATAAGGAAAGGTGTGGGCAGAGCCATTCAAACTATGAAACCTTGAGATAAAGTTATGGGAGAAATAATATTAAAATGCCTATTTTGAGATTTAATTAGGAATATTTGGTACCTACAGTTCAGCCGCTGAGAGAATGCGTCTGACTAATGTGGTACCTATATTGGCTACCAGCTACAGTCACGCGTTCAGAAAGCTAGTAAAGGTGATCAGAATGTAATGTTTTAGTTCAGGTTTTTATAACTATATGGCAACTGTCAGGCGCATTCTTTCAGCGGCCGCACTATACAGGATAACGCGATTTTAATCAAAGTTGTTCATAATGATGAGTACAATGACCTCCTTTCGGCTTAGTACGGTCTATATGCGTTACCCTGTAGAGCTTATTTTTGAGGTTTGCATATTTTTATTAAATTCTTCCCACACGAGTGACGTCACGATCTATGCCTATTTGTTGTTGTAACTTGTAAGATTACCTCCAAACCCCTGAGTCATCGGCTTCGGCTTTAACGTCAAAACATTTTATAAAACCGCGATATTATGCGCGCGTTTGAAAACAATGACTCCCGCAGAGCACGAGACGCGCATACGCACTTATATGGGGAACTACGTTAGAGGTAAACGTTTTGTAAAAATAAACAGAGTTATTTTAAACTAAACTCAATTTATATTTGAACAACATACGTGTGTATTGGGAGTTTATGCTCGACGAAGTTGCGCTTCACTGATACTCCAATATACCATTCATCATCATCAGCCAGAAGACGTCCACTGCTGAACATAGGGCTCCCCCTTTAACCTCCACACTGAATGACATCCTGCCATCTGCATCCACTGAATGCCCGCGACTCTCACAATGTCATCGGCCAAAGGTAGGTCTTTGACCAGAGTGTGTTGCCAGTGATGACATATGGTACTGAGACGTGGTCCTTAACTGTTGGTCTTTTGGAAAAACTTACGATTCACACAACGGGCAATAAAGAGAGCTATGCTCGGAGTTTCTTTGCGCGATAAATTCCAGAACGTAGATATTCGCCAAAGAACTAGAGTCACCGACATAGATATTAAAATTTGCAAGTTGAAGTGGCAATGGGCAAGCCACATCGCTCGAAGAACTGATGACCGATGGGGAAGAAAGGTTCTTGAGTGGAGACCACGAACCGGAAGACGCAGCGTAGGTAGGCCTCCCACTAGATGGACCACATACCATTATAAGCACAAAAGAGAAGGGTTTTTTTCTCTTCTGTGATTATCGGGATAGACACCGCGAGT
Organism: Agriopis leucophaearia; assembly: GCA_949125355.1. Lineage (NCBI taxonomy): Eukaryota > Metazoa > Arthropoda > Insecta > Lepidoptera > Geometridae > Agriopis > Agriopis leucophaearia. The sequence goes on along the minus strand of OX421276.1, from coordinate 8,437,131 downwards.
TCGTCTACATTGCATGTCTGTAGCCTGTCTTAAGTTGGACCAAGGCTACAATTAGCACGCCGCATAATTCAGTTCGATTTTCGTCACCTTGACAGCACGTCAGACGTCAATCTATAAATGTCAAATTACGCTTGGTAAACTGTAAAAAACATGTAGAAAGGGGTTTGCGTTACGAATGGAGTTAAACTACTACTTTGCTTCTTGATCCAAGGGTATTTGACTGTATTAAAAATATGATTCATGCTGGTGTAAACTTAGAAAGTTGTTATTATCATTAATTTTTTTACTAGTCTAGAAAAATACAAAATACTTATCTATGATCACGAGACTTGACTGCAAACACTCTATTTAGGTCGAATGTTCTTGCAACGTAGCAGCCAAGTAATAGAGGCAAAATTTGTATGACCAGTAAAAGCTCGTTTGCTTGCTTCTGACGTCACTGAAGTCACGTGACCAAGTAAATGTCAAAGGGAGCGTTTACACGGTAGTATAATAAGTACTTTTTATTTCTTAATTAATCCGCCGTTACATTACATACACTGTAAAAATGTAACTGGCTATCTATTACGGTTCGAAAGATACAGGCGCTAAAAAGTAGGACAGACGGACGGACAGACAGACAGCGCAGGCTCAGTAACAGGGTCCCGTTTTTATCCTTTGGGTACAGAACCCTAAAAAGCAACACACTGGGTTTTCTCACAACTTGACGCACTCGCGGGATATATTCCGGTAAAGATCTGTGGTTACTCCCAATCGCTTACAGTGCAAGACATTTGCACAGAATAGATAATAGTTTTCTCATAAACTATTATCTATTTTGTGTGTTACTTCACAGGTATAATAGTACTACAAATAAAGGTGTAAGTTACAGGTAAAATTAAAAGCCTAATTTAGGTAATAAAATCCCATGTTCTAACTTGTGTTTAATTCAGACGAATGGCATAATTTAGAGTCATTTCGAGCTTTTCAGACCGTAACACGATGAGAATTCTCTTTCACAAAAATATCTAGCAAGAACCTCTAACAATTAAGATTTTAAACAAGTATGTTTTGCAGTTTTCCTCAATATTCAAGAATGTTTGTTTTAAAATTTAAAATTACACTACGTTTTCTTATCTATTACCTATTCAATTTCATTAATTGCCCTAATGACACGATACGCGAGTAAATCAATAAAATGATAAGACTGTAGTAGATAATGTTGGCAGGTAATTACAAAGAGGATTCTGTATAGAATTAGATACACTTACATATACCTATATTTAAATGTATAGACAATTAGAAAAAAAAACTAACTGCGTGATTCGAACCCGCGGCATTTGGGCATACGCCCAGCGACAGAAAAACGCAAGCCTATCCCTAAAAATATAATAAAAGTCTTTTGTTTGGTAGGGTATACTTCCAATTTGGTCCCATTGTCACCAAGTCAGGATCTGATGATGGGAACCCAGGAAAATTGAGGGCAACCCGAAAATATAAATCAAACAAATTTCAAGTCAAATTTTATAGGCACTTATTGAAAAAGACTTGTTAACCTATATGCCTACATAAGTACTTACTACTTAATTAACTAATTCATAGGCCCAAATGGGTCCAACTTAATTAACTAATTACACACAGATACTTATCAATGTATAATTACTATTCTACGACGATTCTATTTAGATTTATGGCAGTCGTCGACATGGTATATCTTTATTCGATGCAGATTATTTATTTTTATTTTATTTCCTGACGACTTTCGAACAAAATTTCGAAGCTTACGACGGATAAGAAACAGCGGGCAGCATGATCCGATCAAAGATTCTTTTCTATTATTATTTGGTCTAGCTACTATTATTCTTTTCTATTATTTTATTATTATTATTTGGTGTTTTGTATCAGTCTATGTTACTTGAAATAAATTATTATGAATTAATTTAAAGATTTTGAAATTAATGGACTTACTTAAAAACGTCACTCAAATTTATCTATGCTTAAATCTGCTGTCTCGTTTTCGCGTGTGACTATTGCCATCAGCGAGAAATTGAGAGAACAATTTTAAGCATAGATCAACTTGAGTAACGTTTTTAAGTAAGGCCATAAATGTTTTGCTACGTACTGCATAATTTAGTCATTTCGAATTGTAACGAAATAACCTAATTGAAGTATTCTGAAACTATGAGTTTCGGGTTAGCGCACAAAAGCGTAAATTAGTTTTTTTTTACGATATCTCTCTCGAACCTTGACGCGCTGAGATACGGTTTGCGGTCGTGTGATTTTGCAAACTGCACTTATTCGGGCCCGCGTTTAGAGTTGGGCGTAAGGCTCCTGTACTCCTACCGGAGGAAGATAATCTTTCAACTGTTGAAACATGTGCATGTAAGTGAGATGTAAAATATCACTAAATAGTATAAAACAAAGTCGCTTCCCCTGGCTGTCCCTATATATGCTTAGATCTTTAAAACTACGCAACGGATTTTGATGCGGTTTTGAGTAATTCAAGAGGAAACACTGATAATTTTAGAGGTTTCTAATGTGATGTCGTAAATAAACACATTTTTTGCGCTTACATTGCAAACGCTGGCTGAACCCTACGAGATAGATCAAAATAATGTACTACAGTATTGTACACCTTAAAAAAGTCTACAAAAAAGTCCGCGATGGTATATGTCTATCTCTTAGTGATAAACTGATAACCCACAATAATATTTTTTTATCCTTTAGTTTTTACAAGAAATAATGGCTTATTTACGAAGTGATTTTAAGGCTCAATTTGGGCAGCGTTTAGTCCATACAAACTTATTCTCCTGTTTCCTCCCTGGATAATACCGTTAGAGCCATATTTTTTTTTTATAAAATTTATCTCCTTTATGGCCAGGCTTGTGTCATTTATTTTTTCTCGTAAGTTAAGTACTATAAGAAATATGAGCCTTTAAAAATCCCAAAAAATATCAAATTTTTACCTCCGTGTTCAGACGTCTCTCAAACAAAATTTATGAGTTTGTAAAACAAAAATAAATGACAGAAGCCGAGAGCAAACCTTTTTAAACAATTAATTGAAAAAAATAATGAAATCGGCCTATTTTTGAATGAGGAAACAGAAGAATCCGAGACGATAATTTTGTCTACTTTTCGTAGGTATAAATCGATCCGAGCTGCAGTTGTCCTTATTGCGCTCTGCGGGCAGAGGCTCGAGATCAGGGGAGGGTCGGTCTAATACGTATACAGTTAGAGAAGAGACATGTAGTCGATAATTGTATCGACACATTAGTGCTGTCCATCGATATCGATATGTAACGGCTCTCGTCTTTAGTTAGTGTTTTGTGCGTGAAGTGAATTTAGCACATTACTGCAACGGTCGGCAAGTTAGGATTTGGACAAAATTGTTGACGCACAACATGATTTATTTTTACTATGGAAACTGACGTGGTTTTCGCACATAACACATTTAAGTACGAAAAGAAAGAATTTAAAAAAATATTGTAACTTGTGTATCAGGAATATCAGGATCGTAACAAGTGGAAAAATTTATAAATAAATAATTCTCTTAATATTAGTTAATTTTGTTGAACTATTTTTTCAAAATTTTATTCAAATACATTAGGTTATTACGTTGCTAAGTGATTAGATTATAGCTTATCATCATCAGCCAGAAGACGTCCACTGCTGAACATGGGCCTCCCCCTTTAACCTCTATACTGATAGTGATCGACATCCTGTCATCTGCATCCACTGGATGCCCGCGACTCTCACAATGTCGTCGGTCCATCTAGTGGGAGGCCTACCTACGCTGCGTCTTCCGGTTCGTGGTCTCCACTCAAGGACCTTTCTTCCCCATCGGTTATCAGTACTTCGAGCGATGTGGCCTGCCCAATTGCCACTTCAACTTGCAAATTTGAATAGCTATGTCGATGACTCTGGCTCTTTGGCGGATATTCACGTTTCGGATTTTATCGCGCAAAGAAACTCCGAGCATAGCTCTCTCCATTGCCCATTGTGTGACTCTGAGTATTTCCAAAAGGCCAACAGTTAAGGACCACGTCTCAGTACCATATGTTATCACTGGCAAAACACACTGGTCAAAGACCCTTGTCTTTAAGCACTGTAGTATCTTGGACGAGATGTCACGCAATTTCCCAAACGCTGCCCATCCGAGTTGGATTCTTCGGGCGACCTCTTTGCCCAAGTTGGACCAAGAATGATGGTCCTGATCGTTTTTGGTTGGACTGACCTAAATGAACAATCTGTCCAAGAGAGGTGTAATGGTCAACAACTTCAAGAGTATTCCCAACGATTACCGGCACGGGTACAACATGGACATTGGACATGATTTTTGTCTTGTCTATGTTTATTTTAAGACCCACCTGTTGAGAAAGGCTACTGAGATCGCTGAGCATCGCATTGAGGTCCTCCAGCGACTCTGCCATGATGACTATATCATCGGCAAAACGAAAATGAGTGATTTATTCACCATTGATGTTGATGCCGAATCCGTTCCAGTCCAAGAGCTTGAAAACGTCCTTCACTGCGTTCGTGAACAGTTTCGGAGAAATAACATCTCTCTGTCTCACGGCTTTCTGCAATAGGATTGGTTCCGTGCTCTCGTCCTGTAATCGGATCGACATGTTGGCGTTTCTATACAAACACTTCAGCACTTCGATATACTTATAGTCGATATGACAACGCTGGAGGGACTGCAATACTGTCCAGGTCTCGATTGAATCCAAGGCTTTTTCATAGTCTACAAACGCCAGACATAATGGCCGATTATACTCCGCAGTCTTCTGTATAATCTGGTGGAGCGTGTGTATGTGGTCTGTGGTGCTCCTGCCTTTACAGAAACCGGCTTGTTCGGGAGGCTGGAAGTAATCAAACCTGCTTTCGAGACGGTTCGTAATGACTCTGGAGAACAACTTGTACACATGGCTCAGGAGTGAGATGGGTTTATAATTATTCAATAAGGTGTTATCACCTTTTTTGAAGGAGAGCACTACCACCCTACTAGTCCATGCTTCATGCGTAGTACCTTCGAGTATGACGGAATTAAATAACTTCTGGAGGACTAAAAGTACCGGTTTTCCATCCGCTCTCAGTAGTTCTGTCGTTATTCTGTCATCACCCGGCGATCTTGTTGTTCTTAAGCTTTTCAGAGCCATTCTTATCTCGTACAAGCTGATTTCTAGGATGTCCTCAGTGTAGTGTTGGGTCAGTTTAGCTCTCTTGTCCAGACTGTACCGATAATTAGGCTGTCGCGTCAATGTGTACAACTGTCCGTAAAACCTCTCGAGTTCTCTCAGAATCTTCGGCTTTGATGAAATGATACTACCATCCTCGATCTTCAGCTTCATCACTTGGCTCTTCTCAATAGACGAATTCTTTGCGAACACTATCCAGCCCTGGTTCCACTCGATTGCGTCCCTAATACATCTTTTATTATAGGAACGCAGATCGTGTCGCACCGATTTTGAGATTCGTCTGTTAAGTTGGCCATATTGCGACATATCAGCTGATGTTTGCAGTCTCATCTCAGTCAGGTCTTTCATTAGCTTAATGGTTTCATCTGAGAGCTTCTGAGGTCATTTCCGGCGTGGGGTCTTAAAGAACTTGGACCACACTGCTTGGACAGTTTCCACCAGCCCATTGTTTAGTACGAACAGTTCCGCTTTCGGCTCTGGAAGCGATTATGCAATTCGAGTTGGAAGTCTTTGGAGTTTTGGATTTGAGTATGACCAGAATGGAGCGTGGACTTCACCAGACGCGACCTCTCAAGCTTGTTGATATTCAATGTGCCTCTGACAAAACGGTGATCGCTACCGGTTTTCACCTTGCTAATCACGGAGACATTGAATATTCGCTTCTTGGTCGTCATGATGAAGTTGATCTCATTTTTGGTCGAACCATCGGGGCTCATCCACGTCTACTTCCTGCATGGTCACTTCTGAAAGAAGGAGTTCATCAAATAGAGTTCCTCCTTCTCCATGAAGTCAACCAGCCAATGGCCCCTCGAATTCCGCTGTCCATACCCATATGACCCGACTCTTAACTCATCAACATTCCGCGTTCCATCTTTGCGTTGAAGTCACCCATAACAACGGTGAAGTATGTTACGGAGGTATCTATGGTCTCGGATATCTCCTCAAGTCCTCATACAACACCTCTACTTTAGATTATTAGATTATAGTTAAAGTTATCACAGGAATTGTACATGGTAATCCTTTCCGTAACTATCATCACATTATAGACCAGCACCCTCACAGGAAGTTTTCAAGCGTCGTGTGAAACTGTACTGTTTCTTGAAGTAGCTACTGTATCGTTATTATCTCGCTTTAAGTTTATAAGTATGTATGAATTTAATATTTTTATTTATGTATGTATATTATTTAACTAAAAACTTGGTTATTTGAATTTTTCACATAAATTTTGAGGTTATGTGAAAAAATTATTGGGACCAAAGTTGTAGATATTTTTATTACCTACAACTTTGCCATTAAACTTTTCAAAAACTATATTGCAAAACTATAAATCCATAGGATTTATAGTTTTGCTGGAAATCGAGTTGAACCATTTTTTACCCTTAAACCCACCAACTTCCCGAACTCAGATCGCCCGTAATTTATTTTTCCTTTCATTTTTATCATAATAATGGGTTTCATACTACTGTGATTTTTTTTGGTTTCAAAAATTATCGACCCTGGTCTATTTGGCGTAGTCGGTTAGTAAAATATGAGCAGATCGCAAAATAACAATAATCACTCGACATTCGGCAAACGCCGATATCAACTAGCCGAGTAGACTGCGAGGCGAAATGAATTTGTAGGCAACTAGGCATTCAGTGCGGGAGCACGGGCGGGCACGCACACACGCACAGTCTGTTCGTCACGCACACGTATATAGCTCGCTCGTCAGGGCGCAGCGAGACAGCAATAGAGTTGCTAAATACCTATTCATCAAATTTCTTGGCCATGGTATATCGGCTTGCATTAATCCCTATCCAATTAAGTACCTTAAATACATTTTGCAATTAATATAGATCAATATGGGCCATATTGATCTATATTAAATGCACAATGTACAGCATGTAATTTAAATGAATATTTTCGAAGATATTAGGATTAATTAAAATGATTTAAAATGCAGGGACATTAGCGGTTGCAGCGGTACCGGCCGGGGGGCGTTGTATATAAAGACATTCTGTAGTATATTTAGTATCAGAATTGCACCCGTGCGAAGCCGGGGCGGGTCGCTAGTATCATATACATTAAAGCAGACAATCTCATACATTAAAGTACCTACAATATTACCCAGTTTGAAGCAAACTGCCTGTAAAGTAGTATTCTAACAGGCTTGCCTTCACTCGCCTTGAACGAAAGACAATGCGATTTGTAATACCATACCATAGCCAACCGTGGGTCTAAAATTACGTGTAACCATGTTTTTGCCAGTGAATGGTTTTCAATAGGGTTTTGTGTCAGATGTATGTATTGTTTGTCTGTCTTTTACTCCTTTGCACGGAGTTTCACAAAATGTTAATTAGGAAAAACTATTTTCGACGGATTCTTGTTTCAAAGTTTAAGGTAACTCTCAGGCACTGGTTAAAATTATCTATTTAACCGACTGTTTCGTCTATTTAACCGGAGGGTTCTCAATTAGATTGTTTATTTTATTAATTATGTTTTTCATCACAGAATTTCGTCATTTAGGAACCGAATCGAAAAAAACTTTTTTTAATTGAAAGGATAATTATAGGAACTTTCAGATTGGTCCCATAGAAATTTAATTAAAATCGGTTCAATAGTTAGGCTTATGTATCAAAATATAAAAAATATATAATGGAAAATGGAATATTTTGTTACCTGGGGCCTTACCCCTAGCTCGAAAAGTTGACCCGCATTTGTCTAAACGGTACCATCAACTACGATAAGCGGTAGTTATTTGATAGCCGCCATGCTTTGTTATTTTCACGCACACGCATAGTAAAACGGATTTTCGTCCATTCAAGTTAGACGCATTTAAACGATGCAGCTTAAATGAGTTGGTTAATTTTAGGTACCTATCAGGTACCTACTATAAGTTGGCTCGCAAAAGTGAAGCTAGGGGTAAGGCCCCTTGATGACAGTGTGATCGTCCAAGTAACCGAATTTGGCCATTTTATACCAATGTTGTGAAATTGGTTTTTTAAATTGATAATTATTACCCACTATTACGTATTTCTTGATTAAGAATGATTTAATTTGGGTTATGGACGATTCTTGAATATATAGGCCTCGCCTTCAAACTACACGATATATTTTTTCTTTTAAGTTTTGGCCCATGACATTATTAGATACCTATCTATATCCTGTATATTTAGCCAGTGTCAAGTAAAATAGTATTTTCAATTAGGCAGTCGATTGTTGTAGAATATAATTTCAAATAGGTAAATCCAAGTCACAGTCAAGCAACAGTCATGTACAAGTCCAAGTCTCGCTCCAATATAGCGGTGAACACGTTGCTATAGGCTTCTATGGAAATTTTGAACCAACACATAAAGATACGTTGCATTATATCATATGCCTATACTATTGGACGTTATCGTTCACTTAATCTAGGTATCTAATCAATATTATAATCTATCTATCCATATCTAATAACTTTAAACGAGCAATTCTTGTATACAAAATACAATACAAATACTAAATTTATTTATTGTTACATAAAGAATTCCCTGCCTGCTGCGTAGCGTAAGCTGTGTTGCAACAGTCAGTGTCTTCCTCAAAACTGGGAAAAGTAACAACAAACAATATAAATTTAAAACACAAAAACACTAGGTACATAATATAGAAATTCAAATACTTATTTGTTTTATAACTTGTAAATCAAGAATAAGGGAATAGAAGAAATAACATAGTAATATTTATTAAAAAATTCCAAGTGACCTCTCTCTTTGTGACTGTGTGTGTGTGTAAGTGTGTATATATATGTATATAAATTTATTTCGCGTATCTCGGAAAACGCTCTAACGATTTGGATGTTTTTTTTTGTTTGTTTAGTTAACGGTTTTGTTTACCTACATAGATTTAAAAAATACCCCCCAAGTTATGGGTTAATAATACGCACAAACTCAAAACAAAAATTGAAAATAATGTAATGTTATTCCACGTTGGCGCTAAGATCTATGATAGCAAGAACGATCATATATGGATCCTTGATGATAGCAAGAGGTAGAAACCTGCCAAATGTAGGTACCCAATTCCGATTCAAACAAGGTTGACATCTTGAAGAGAAGATGAAGAATAATTTCAATGAATTATGCTTCCTGCACAAACAACGCCTATATATCACTCGAGTGCTAATGGAACGAGGGGACGTGTGACCTTCCTTTGTCAGCTACAGTGACTACAGTCACGACACGACCTCACAAATCATACTATACCCACCTGTCACATTCAAATACAAACTAGATGTGATATGCAATATGCATGTCTTGACTGCATCCACGCTATGCGGCCATGCACTGGCATTGACACCCTTTCTAATCGGTATTGTTTTTGTATGCATAGAGGTGCCCAATGAAAGATCAGAGGTAGCCGATCGCTTTCTTTCTTAGAATTTTGCTTAATTGCATGTAGTTTTTCTGTTTTTATTTTATCTGAAACATGGTCATTTCTCCTTGATTTGTTTTTCTTAGGCTTTCAAAGTCCAAAAAATTCGCATTTTTTTTAAAATAACCTATAATGAAATGTTCTTGATAATCTTCATATTCCAACTTCAAAGATCAATGCCGTTTTCAGAAGATATTATTTTTTAATGAGATCCGACTCAATAGTGCATATAAAGTCTCGTTTAGCAGGGTCGATGAGATCGTTAATCGATTAGCTAATGAATTAATGAAACTGCCGTGCATTGGTCTACTCAATCTATACGTAGTAGGTATACAACATACATTCGCGTGGGTATCGATTTTGGTAGTCTTGTTTGTAGAATGCTTTAGCGAATTCAATCGGCCAAGGTAAACCATTTTTAGAGAATTCTTGTCATAAAGGTTGACACCTACATATTTAAGATCTGCTACACTACAGCTATCTCGATCGTAGATTTTCGTTCACAAAAATCACTGAACGGGAATTTAAAAAAGACATTGCAAATGTCTAAATTAAAATTTTCATGTAGGTTTTTTTCAAATACTAGTAACCTATAAAAGTTCTGATAATCATTAAACGGTTGAACAGATTTTCGTAAATCATAGCTAAGAACTCTCGATCAAGTCAACTTTCACAAAAAAAAAAAAACATCATCGTATTCATCGTCATTTCAACCATAGGACGTCCACTGCGACAAGGGCCTCCCCATCAATCTCCAAAGGGACCGGATGGAAGCTACCTGCATCCAGAGTTTTCCGGTGATCTCTTTTAGGCTGTCTGTCCATCTTGACTGAACTACAGATACATATAATATAAGACTGAACTTGAAACATAACCATGCACGCGCGTTAAGACGCGCGCTGCTGCGATCGGCCGTGATGCACGGAAGTCAACTTTTAGGTCGTCCGTCCATCTTCTGGAAGGACGTCCTACGGTGCTTACCGGTCCGTGGTCTCCATTCGAGAACCTTTCGGCCCCGTCGGCCATCTATTCAGCGTGCTATGTACCCTGCCCACTGCCACTTCAACTTGCTAACCCGGTGCGCTATATTAACTTTCGTTCGTCTACGGATCTCATTTCTGATTCGATCTCATAGAGAAACCCCGAGCATATAGCCCTCTTCATAGCTCGTGCGCCTTTGCGCTTTCTTATGAGGCCCATAGTAAGAGAGCACGTTTCAGTGCCGTACCTAGGTATATTACTGGCAACACACACTGGTCGAACACTTTGATATTTTGGACGAGAAGACGTTGCGAAGTTTACCGAACGCTGCCCAGCCATGCTGGATTCGCCAATTGATTATGTTAGTATCTTGATACTTAGATATTGATATACCTACTACTTACCATGGACGTAGGTATGTTGGGGCAGGATGGCCGAGCTGGGCTTTGTATGACATCTGGGGCGACCGATTCTTTCTAATTTACAGCTTCATACTTAAGATGATTTTCCTTTCATCCGTTCATATTTTTTGTATTCATAGAGCCTTAAGCATGAATGTGTTGTAGAAGCCTACTTTTTGGGTCGATATTCCCAAAAAGCAGGCTTGTTGGTTACACCAAACAAAGCCGGCTTGTTGGCTTGTGTATATATGGAAAAAGGGCCCTAGAAGCGAAGATTAAGCCAGCGTAGGGTAGCTTTAAAAGAAAGTTACGTTAAGTTAGGATATATGGGCCTTACTTAAAAACGTTACTCAACTTGATCTATGTTTAAAATGCTTTCTCAACTTCTCGCTGACGGCAATCGTCACACGCGAAAACAAGACGGAGCATATTTAAGCGTATGTCAACTTGAGTAACGTTTTTAAGTAAAGCCCTTTGTGTTTAGTTATATGATTATTGATTAACAAAAAAATTATTCGGTATCATCAATTATTTTTTTGCCTCTAACCTACCTACATAATTATATTTTGATGATCAATGGCTACTATCGCTCATGTACGTAAAGGCGACACCCTCAGTTGACGGCGAAAGTGGCATACATAACACATATTATTTAAATGCATACAAATTAGCATTCCGTGTATGATACAGTAGCGTAACGGTGGCTGTCTTTGTTCTAGTAACGATACTATTTGTGTATGTACGCGGACATCTTTGTATGTTGAGGCACTTAAAACGTTTATGACTTGCGTTTCCAATTGCATAAGGTTCAATTACCTAGTGATATACAGGCAGACATGTATGTTATCATCATCATCCTATCATGTTCCCACTGCTGGGCCACAGGCCTCTGAGAGAGGATGGGCCCTAATCCACCAAGCTAGCCCAGTGCATGTTGGTGAATGTCACATGTCTTTGAACTTTTGAGGTTCTTGGACATACCGGTTTCCTCAAGATGTATTCCTTCACCATTTTTGAACGATGACATCGAAACTGCACTTAATTTATCTAAGTAGGTAGTGTAGCAACCTACTAAACAATTACTTTTTTGTAAAAATAAATATCATGTAGATACTAGTAAAAAACCTTTAGTTGATGCATAGCATCCCGATGGAGACAAGTCTGATCCAAACCATAGCACCAATTTTGGAACCCGAGAAACTACTAAACCATTTTTTTCGCTTTTCCAGATTCGACGAAGGCCGTGATGGGTACCTCGACTTGACAGAGGTGAAGCGGATGATGGAGCGGCTCGGAGCCCCTCAGACACACCTCGGGCTCAAAGCCATGATAGCTGAGGTCGACGAAGACCAAGACAACAAGATCAGCTTTAGAGAGTTCCTGCTTATTTATAGGCAAGTACCTACCATCATTTTCTTGCCTTTTTCGTAGGAGTGGCCGTGGTCAGAAAGAATCCATAATGGTGCCCAGGCCATTATTGAATATCGCCATCAGTAGCCATCATAAAAAAACATTTGGGTAAATCCATATTAATGGAAGTACCCTATAGTAGGGCCGCGCTCAAAAGCCAGATCTATCCTTTTGCAATCTGCCACAGTTCACTTGTACATTTTTGAAGATAAAATACGAGCGTTTTGAACGTTATTCTGAAGCGCAGCCTTAAAAGATATGCTGCCATGATTATCAATGTCAGTCCAAATATGACAGCATACATAAGAATATTATAGCACTATATCAGGCTACACAGAAAGGTGGCACTAAGCGGGAATAAGGTCATAGTAATATCATATGGGGTGCACTCTGAAATTGCGAAAAACAGTTCCTTAAAAAACTCATTTACATCACATTCATTGAAATGAATGAAAGAAATATAATTTTAAATGATGGCTCATTTTTTATGATTATGTTTTTTTATATAAATAAAGTAGCTGATTTTTCTTTTCTCAATTTTAGGATAGTTCCTAGTTGTTCGTAATTATTAGTTCAGATTCAAAGATCTCCTGCCGGCTAAGTACCACCATTCCGCGTAACCCTACATTATTGTTGAACGTTACGCACCAGTTAGCCTATTTTTTAATTACTTTTATATTCGCACATAGCTGGTAGTTAAGTACCATATTTCTTTTACGACGTATCTCATTCATTTGTACTTTTCACACGCTAATGAATTAACTGAATTGCGTAACTTGTCTGGCTGGTCTGCTTCACTGAGATAGTAAAAATATAGCTTTGGAATTTGTATTTGTTATTATGATTATTTGCAATAGGGAAAAAACCAAAACAAACGTTACTTTTGTCTATCCTGCATAGATTTTTGCGGTTTAAATTAGCACACTGTGGCAAATGGTATAACAAGAGGCCAATACTTATTTTTAATTTAAAATTGTACATTTATTAGATAGTACCCATTTTTTTTTTACATAATAGCTGATAATCAAAACTATCGAATAATGTTTGACTATAAACATAAATTATTCTTACCAACCTCTAAATTAGTAGTGCATAGCTCCGGCCCAAATCCAAAGACCATAAAAATATACAATAAACTACCAGTACAGATAAAATACATGCTTAAGTAGAAAATGAAAACAAGTGGATCACATTAAAAACCGACTTCAAAAATATATGAAAAACGTTATAAGTGCCTGCAAAATTTGAAGGTTGCCCTCGATTTACCTGGGATCCCATCATCAGATCCCGTCTTGGTGACAATGGGACCAAATTGAAAGTATTCCGTATCCTGAACAATTTTATTTTATCGGTCAACAGTTGGCGAAGGTATCGGTGAACATACATAAAAAATACAGTGGAATTTAGAACCTTTTTCGTCAGTTAATAAATTTGCAAAAAGCCTAAAAGACATATTGCTTTAATTTTTTTACTGTAGCCTAGACGAGTATTTAGATTTTATCGATTTATTCCATAATAGACAAATCTATTATGGAATAAATCGATCCGCTCCTCAACTTTGTTGCCATACCAGCCATGCCTAAAGGGTCATTATGTGATACCTACTTTAAACATGCTATACATACCTAAGATCTGTATGTGAATCTCAAATATGCTATACATTATTGAGTAATCCGCCGTGAACCCTGCAGGGCAAAAGCCTCCTTTCCTTTTATTAGGGTTCCATAGCCCGACAAGGAACCCTTATAAATTCGTTCTGTCCGTTCTTCTGTCTGTCTGTCTGTCCGTCCGTCCGTGTTTTTTAGAACCTTCTAACTTCTATAATTATTAAGTGCAGGAAACTTTGCATAATGACAGTTGTAATAGAGATCTCAATATTAAGATTATAAAAAATATATAATATTGCATTTTAGGGGTGGCTCTGGTACTTGTGAAATAGGGATGTTTTTTTTTTTTCATTCCACCTACTCGTATCGTTAATAAGGTCTTTTAAAATGAAGGTAAGGTTTCATTCATCACTTTTTAATAAAGTCTATACTTTGCGAAATATGGCCCGCCAAAGTGGCAAAAAGTTGGTCCCCCCAGCATTTCTAAACTATAAGACATAGAAACTTGTAACTTACAATACAGATAGGTCATATTTAAAACCTTCATTCAAAATTATTTCGAACATTATATGATCATGACTTTTTGAGTAACAGCGATAAAACTGTAATAAATTCAAAGCGTTCTAGCTCAAAGGTCATTGACCTTTTTGTAAAATGGTCTTAACAAATGTTTTTCAATCAGTTTTCTCTATGTTTAAACCATAAAAAGTATATGCTATGTTGGGATGGTACATCTCTGAAATTTGGCCTAGTCCACAGAGATTCGTTTGTTCGATTTTTTTATAACTCTCGATTTCTGAATTACAATTATATGGCTTTGGTTACGGAACCCTACCATATGCGTGTCACGCGCTTAGCCAGTTATATTATTTAGTATTCTCTATCCTGCACTAAGGTGGACCAGTCTTCTAGATGGAAGTCTCGTCCTATACAATCTTTTTCTGGACCTTTCAAGTTGTCGTATATAAAGCGGGCACCATTCGGTAGTTGTTTTTGCCCACAGCTCATCCGACATTTAACTAACATGGCTGGCAAACTTAGCAGGGTAATAATGAAGGCTTCATAAAGAAAACTGAGATTGATGATCATTGATTTATTTACTAACTCAATTCCATGTCCCACTTCATGGACTTCGAGTATGTCCCTATCTATCCTTCTCTAGCTCAGATAATTCTAATTGAAAAGTGTGAAGATCCTCACGACATGCTATCTCTTTCAAGGTTGATAACGAAGTTGTAGGCTAGATATTGTTTTCTAAAGGTTAACTTACCAACCTGTCATTTACAGGAAAGCTCGAGCTGGTGAACTAGAGATGGATTCAGGTTTGGAAGCACTCGCCAGGCTGACAGAGATCAACGTAGACCAAGTAGGAGTGAACGGCGCCAAGAACTTCTTTGAGGCAAAGATCGAAGAGCTCTCTAAAACAAACAAATTCCACGACGAAATCATCCAAGAACAAGAAGAGAAGAGGCGCGAAAACGAAGAGAAGGCCCGCAGAAGACAGATGTTCAAGGAAAAGGCTGCGCTATTTCAACAATAACAAAGCCAAAGAAGAGTATATTGTTGTGTATCTAGTCTGTAAGCTGTTACCATGACTAACAAAAAACGTACATTTTCAAGTAAGCCGAGAATTCACAATGCGATCATTCCTTAAAGTTGTATAAAACAATATTTAGCTGGAATCTCAAGGAGTACAAGAGGTCCCAATTATTTTGAAACCAACAACCTGTCTTTGCAAGCCCCGATTCTATTAAAGGTCATCATAATATCTCATGCGTGCCTAGCCAAAGCCAGACTTAGAATATAAAGCATGTTCATTTAGGCTGTGTGGAGAGCCTTGATGTCAGTTTTCATGCCACCCAGAGGCCTTTAACTTGGCTTAGAATATGAACTGTCGTGATGAAAGTATTGAAGTATAAAGTTAGGAATAATTGTGTAGATAGGCCTAATCTGTTAATTAAGTGTGTATACTGTTTACTATTGTTAAGGTTGAAATGAACTACTTAAATGTTAAGAGATTCTACTTATTTGAATGATTTAAAGTTTGTATCAGCCAGAGAAATGCTTTTAGTGCAGGCACTTAAGCCAAAAAAGGGTCACCTCAAAATGAGAGATAATAAGCTGTAAACTAGTACAAACCTTTTTGGCATTCTAAGTTATCTCAAAAGTCTCATAAAATCTAGTGTCCGCGTCTTAAGATATTCATATCCTATAGTATAGATAATTGGCCTTGAATATCTCAAATGAATACTTTTATTATGTCTCATTCCGACGAGAACCCTGTGCCTGGACTGCCTGGGCTATTTGTCTATTAATATTTTACGCAAAAGTTAAGGTTAAGAGATTTATATCTACTTGTCTAAGTTTGATGTTTAATGTGTAAAGTATATAGTGAAGTTTAATAAAAAACTTAAGTGCTCTTATTTCGTATATTTTTTTATCAATTACTTATAACTAATCTTATGTGTAGTTTTTTAAACTTATGGCAATAAACACTAGATAAATTTATATTTTTGTAGAAGTCTTGACATAAGTAAGGTATTTGTCTTGTCCCCATGCTGGAATTGTAATAAAAAAAAATTTTTTTGTGGGTTGTAACTATCAACTCTATTTAATTAGGTACTTCAATCTGCCTTTAGATTTAGGTTTTATACCTAAATTAATAGGAAGTGGAGTCAGAGGATGAATATGAAACAATTAAAAAAATGACGAGACAATTTAGAAAAATACAACACACCAAAACCTAGAGAGGGCTAGTGATACCTGTGACCTTCCAAAAACTATACATAGAAGTCACAACGCATAGAAAACTATAGTCAATAAACGTCTGCAGTTTCATATATAAACATAGCTGTATACAATTTATATCGAAACAAAACTATTTTACCAAAACCAACCGTATATTTATACATTTACGGCTGTTCTCTAGTGTCTGTTTTTTTCACATCATCGTCAAAACTAGTGAACCGTAGACGGCGATTATGTCTCAATCGCAAGTGGGAACTTCTCTCTAGAGAGAAAGAGACAATTTTCTCTTTTTCTCCCATTGGTCAGATGGTGGTTCGTCAGCCAAGTTGACATGTCTGTTACGGCTCTTAAGGTGTGTTACGGCTTGTGCAACTATCGCGTGACTGTGGATCCAATCTGGCTGCGTATGGAGTCTAGCCAGATTGAGTTTTGCCGCGATTAGCGCGTCATTGTAGCATCTTTGTATTTTTTTGATCGAAGCCTGTGAAATTTAGTCTGGCCTGAAGGCCAAGAAGGTGATGTAACGAGACAGTTTGGGAACCCTATGTACAATAAATGGTCTAACCAACAAATGTCATATACCAGTTGTTGCTCAGGCCCAACAGTGACTGGAGAGTCGATACGGTGTTGCTGCGTACCAGCAGCCATGAAAAGGTCTAAATTTTAACCTAATTTACAAGATTTGACAACAGCCAAGCTGAAATGCTGCTGGACAATTTTGAACGTCATCATCATCATCACTGCTGGGACTCATGTCTTCTCTCAGAGAAAGAGTATGGGCCCTAATCTACCATGCTGGCCCAGTGCATGTTAGTGAATGTCATTATGGCTTTGAATTGTTTGAGGTTTCTGGACCTACCGGTTTCCTTACAATGTTTGCATTCACTGTTTTTGAGTGAAAGCATTGATAGTGCACATAATTTAAGTACTAAATAAGACATTGGTGATGTGATAGGAGCTACTAATGATGATGAAAACATTGGTGCAGGGCTGAGGATCCAACTGGGTTCAATTATAAAGCACACATGCTACTGCTCAGCTCACAATCGACACAAATCACCTTTTTGAACCGAATAAACAGTTTTTTTTTATAAACTTAGTGACAAGACTATAGTAAGTCGATGGTAAGTGTTAAACT
The DNA here is from genome assembly GCA_949125355.1 of Agriopis leucophaearia. Taxonomy (NCBI): domain Eukaryota; kingdom Metazoa; phylum Arthropoda; class Insecta; order Lepidoptera; family Geometridae; genus Agriopis; species Agriopis leucophaearia. The sequence continues at coordinate 8,419,283 of OX421276.1, read as the reverse complement.
GGGAAGAGTTACCTTTCCACAGTCTCTTATAATTCCAAGTCGCCACCTCGACTCTCCAGTGAGTTTTGGACCTAAGTGTATTGTTTCTTATGATTTTATCTGACTTAGATCATCCATTTCAGATTCGTTTCCTAATGTATTGTGATGTGTCTCGTTCTGGTTAGCAACTGTGTTCATGTTTATTTGTGTCCTGATCATTGGTGGAACTTTATCAAGATCTATATGCTGAAGCTTGGCTAGTGTTGACATTAGAGATGCATTCTGAAAGATATACAATTAATTAGCTTAATTGTCACATCACACTTCTCTACACAGAATAAAATAAAGTCGCTGTTCGCGTCTGTCTGTCTGTATATGCGCTAACTCCTAAACCACACAAAGGATTTTGATACGGTTTTCACCATCAGTTATTCATGGAAGGTTTATATAATATATTACAAGCTGTGCCCCGCAGTTTCACCCGCGTGGTGATGAAATATTGTGATGATGATGATGGAAAATACTTTACGACCTATTCTCATACCTACCAAATATAAAAAGAAAACATAAAAAACGGGCCAGCCATTTTGGAGGAGTGCGACCACAAACACCTTGACATGAGATTTTTATATATAAGATAATAAAACTCACAACCGTGCGAAGCCGGGGCAGGTCGCTAGTAATATTATAAATGCGAAAGTTTGTGTGTATGTGTTTATCCAAACTTAACTCTGTAATATATCATATTAATATTGTGTTTTTGGAAAATAAAATATCTTACCTAATAGCTGAACCGATATTAATTAAATTTGGCATGGAGATAGCTAAGTTACACTCTGAATTACTATTTATCCCGTAAAATTAAGAAAGTGAGTTAAGAACAGTTAAGTGCGTCGGAAGAACACAATTCGGAAGAAAGGGCAGATGGACAATTTTGAATCTACAGTAACCCATGAAGAGTAGACTTTTCCACAGCCGTTTGCATGCTGCGACACCACCTCAGTCTAGGAGTATGATGGGTAATTAGGAGAAGTTAGTAAAGTAAAGTAAGACAACTTGTTATTTGTTTTTTTGTAGAGTATAGAATGTGTGTCGGTAAGTACCTAACAGAATTTAATAAGATTGGCTTACATTTTTTATGGTTGATTCCAATTCTCCACCAGGACTTGTGAAGTTTTTAATCAACTTCACCTCCATAGCACTGGAAAAAATGATTTGAGATGTACGTGCTTAAAATTAAATGATGGTAGTTGAAGTAATTACAAGGTGTTGAGCCTACTTTACATAGACGGCACAGTAGCACGATAGATAACTATACCTATTAACTATATATACCAATGTAGACAACATTGGTAGAGTACCAACATTTGGTCTGTTATTTGCAATTAAACTGGTACTCGGAACTGGATACAGTAGTATGATAGTTCACTCTATCGTTTACTCTACTCGTGTTCAGCAGGCTTTAGGAAATGAGAGCCGTTATGGTTACAAACTTACATTTGATTAAGAAGTTGATTCGCTGTGATCAATTCATGTTGTATGTCTTGCTGAAGTTGATGAGCATTTACTTGTCCTGAAGTAGACATGATTCTTTAGTGCGAAGTACCAAGTTCGAGTACGTATTGAATTGAGTATGCAACCACCACTCAGCTTATATAAATATATAAATTCAAATCAAATCACTAAACAGAAAACAAAGTTATCAAAAGAAAGCCGTTGATTGAATGTTGAATTGAATTTCCAAAACAAAACAGAAATCACTGAAATCAGCCGGTTTTGCCATTGAAATAGACATAAATATATTTTTGAAAGCTGGCATTTAAGAATATTTTTTCACTTCCTCAAAGATTTTGGTTTCGCACGTCTTGTGCACCATTTTTTTTTGGCATCTTTAACTTATAGATAGCCATCCCAGGCACGTCAACTTGGCTGACGAACCACCATCTGACCAACCGGAGAGAAAGAAAATGTTACATAAAAATAAGATAAATTTTTCCTTTTCCCTCCAGTTGTTCAGACGGCGGCGGTTTCTCACCAAGTTGGCTTATCTGTTACGGCTCTTAAGATGCAAAATTCGGAAGATGATGCGGTATGGCCTTAATAGCATAAGCCTGCTCAGAAATGGGCGAAGAAAACATAAAAAAAAAACAATTATTCAATTCAATCAACAAAACAAAACAGAATAAAGAAAAACATTAAAAACATAATTCGTGTCGTGTTGGGAATAATTTCCCTTGCTGGGTTTCGTTTTGGTATAAAATCGTAAAGAAATGGAGGAATCTGTTTCAGTGAAGCACGAAGACAAAAATATAGATATTAAACAAGAAAAAATAGATAACGTTGAAAACTACGTCTTTGTTTACAATGAGCTCGATTCTGGAAGTCAAGACAGCAGCAAAAGTGGCAGTGGAGGTTACCAGCGCTGGGCGCCTAATTTAAACGGAGTTCGTAAAAGTGCATTCACCCCATACAAATCGGTACAAATAACTCCCCTAACCAATCTTCAGAGGGGTGAGTGGATCCCATCTTGTTTTCTTTCTACTTGAAGATTATCGATCGTGTCAAGTATGGTCTTTGTGACGGTAAGTAGGTAACGTCAAGGTCGATCCGTTCGCAGGAAACACGCAGGCGCGGGTTCCCGAGCTGCCCCAGCCGGACAGTAGTTTTCACGCGAAGGCGGGCCGCGGCGAAATAACGCGAGAAGACCTGAAACTGGAGCAGTATGTCGATATCACTGACGAACATGGACTCACCGCCCTGCACTGGGCAGCCAGCTACGGCCAACTGACCAGTTGCCAAGATCTGGTGTGGTATGTTTCTGTTACTGTTCTCTTAATGTGTTCACAGTTTCTTTGTTCATAGGGAACAAAGAAGTTGTATAAGATATCTTAGAAAACTTGTATTATTTACATTTTGGGATCATTACATTCTACTGTTTTATTTCTTTGTTGATTTGATCCCTTATGAATAAAAACTGCCTTGAAGTTTCTTCTATTAGTACTTAGTAAATAGAAGGAATTCAAAGGCAACTGAGTTCCTAAAGTTATTAAGTTAAATCATTACAACTGTAAAGTATTGGCAAAAGCAGATATTGGATTTATTTGACAAAAGTAATAATAGTTATATTCTTGGAATTTATAATTAGTTGGCTTTGAAATTTCTCAAATTTTAACAAAAACATGTTACAGGGCTTAATTGAGGTTTTTAAATTATTTTAACTTGACATTTTGGTCATAGTCAATGGCCGTAGTTACGAGCTGACTGATCAAAACAAACTAAAAGATGTAAAAAACAAGTATATTACTGAGAAAGACTAATAGATGAATCAGGGACTGCACGTGATTGGTCGCAAATAATGAACATAGGGCATGTCAATCTGATCTGTCTTTCGTGCAAATAATGACTTATCATAATTTTATTAGAAATTCTCATTTTATTAGAAGTTCATCCAAATGAACTAGCAAAGATGTTGATATCAAGAAGGCCTCCAAGGAGACTTAAAAGGAAGATACCCCAAGACCTAACAAAATAAATAAAATAAAATAAGAAAAATTATGAGGATGGATGCGTCAATGGGCGTATTCCACACAAGACGCGTCACTTAAGACAACAGTTCAAAATAAAGCTTATTGTCTTCAAAAGACAGATTGCTTTAAAAAAAAGGGATATAAAAAAATAAAAAAAGTAAATAAAAAAATTCTCAATACACTGTGATCTTGCAAAACACCGAGATCTTGCAAGATTAACGCCCATATTTATAGACATAAATAAAAGGACCTTGAATCCTCACCCTCAAGTGGTATTTTGGCATATAAAAACATCACTTGAGGGTGACATGAGGATTCGAGGTTCCAATTGATCTATCGATTAAGGTCGAGACTCCTTGAAGAAAAACAGCAACAAGTCTCCAATACTACCACAACACCTGGCGAAATAGGAGTGGAACAGTTTAGGCAGAGACCCAGAGCCGTGCTCCATTATCTTAAGGAGCTCGGCTGGTTTGTATAAGCTGTCAGGGGCAAATGCACAATACATCCCAGGCGGGATGTCAGTGCAGGTCTTATCACCCCCACTTTAAATTAGAATTAGAAGGGGGTTAGTCTTGCGAATCTCACAAATACTGAGATTAAAGATTTTGCTGCAAGATTGCTTTCCTAATTATGCTTTACCACAGCTCTGAAATGAATGTTTTTTGCACAGGTGTGGTGCCAATGTCAACACACGGGGTCCAGAAGGGGAGACAGCACTCCACTTGGCTGCAGCAGGCGGGCACCACGAAGTTGTTAAGTTTCTGTTAAACGAGGGAGCTGATGCGGATATACAAGATGATGTAAGATACCAAATATTCTTTCAAGAAAGCATGATAATCACACTAATATTATACGAGTATACGAGTACATGAAAGTTTGGATGGATGGATGTTTGTTACTCAATCATGCAGAAACGGCTGGATGGTTTTGGAATATACGTTGCTTATGTCCTGAATTAACACATAGGCTACTTTTTATCATCATCATCATCACCGATTTTCATCACCACGCCACCATGCGTGATCAAGTGGTTATATTATCTTTGATTAAGGTAGATTGTGTTGAAGTAAAGGATTCTTCTGTCATTATTTCTTGTATCTTTCAGTCTGGAAGCACAGCATTGATGTACGCAGCCGCTGCAGACTTTCCCTACACATGTAACGAGCTCCTGATAAGAGGTGCAGACCTCACACTCACCAATGACTTTGACCAAGATGCGTACACACTAACCACTTCTAACAACTGTAAACTAGGTAAGATATTAGCGAAGATCTTATATACTACTAGAGACCTGCCCCGGCTTCGCACGGGTGAATTTTTTATTATCATATTATACTTAAACCTTTCGTGAAAAATTTATCTAACTGATGGTGAAAACTGTATCAAAATCCGTTGCATGGTTTAGGAGTTCGCGGATATACAGACAGACGCAGAAAGCGACTTCATTATATACTATTTAGGGAAGAAATAAGAGATACAGGGTTACGCATATACCCTGGACTGAGCCAAAAGGTCATTGTACTCATCATTATGAACAACTTTTACTATGAGATAATGAGACCAACCCTGAAATCGCGAAATAAAATCAGCTGTTCCATAGAAAACGGTCGTTGACACTCAACAAAATGTATGGAGTGTCTGATTCTTTTCGCGATTTCAGGGTTGGTCCCATAGTAAAAGTTGTTCATAATGATCAGTACAATGACCTGCTTTCGGCTTAGTACAGTGCATATGCGTAACCCTGTATAAAACAAACAAACACACCATGTTTGTTTGTTTGTTCCTTCACGTTGCCTTTAAGACTATTAACTCGCCTTTTGAAGAACCCCATGTTGTAGCTTCTCGGAACCACCGCGGAAGGTAGGTAGCTCATTCTACATTTTGAGGCAAGAAAAATAATAATATATCTGTGACATTTTTGCACACAGTCATCTGACCCCAAACTAAGCAAAGCTTGTAATATGGCTGCCAGAGACTGTTATATATACTTTTTTTTTTTTTAACAATGTTGATCACATAAATGTTTGCCCTAGATGGGAATCGAATACACGCCCCGAAGCGCAGAAGGTAGTTTCATTACGAACTGAGGTATGGGGGCAGTCAAAAAAAAAACGTGTGGATCACTGATCTAATATATGTGGATGAACTTTGAGGCGGTGGCGGCTAGTGCGTTGATAAAACCACGACGCCGGCATCAGATCAAACAGTTCTTCAAAACACATCACACACATCATCAGCCAATTAATGTCCACTGTTGGACAAGGCCTCCCTCATAGAGGGGTGTTGCCATAATCCCCACGCTTGGCAAGCGACTTGGGGATCGCAGTACGTTCACCGTGTACTATTAGGACGGTGCTGCCCATCCTCAGGTGGTTCTGGTCGCAGTTTTAGGACATACCCGGGTTCTTCAAAACACTACCTTGTAAATGCTATAAAATAGTCTCTGTGCGTGTTGAGTTTGCAGCATTATATCTCTTAATGTAAGTAATCAAGATCTTCCTAACAGCAAGTTTCGTTTATTTCAGCACAAACGGCAATAGAGAATTTCTTGATTGGCTGCCTCAGCAGGATATGAATGGATCACGAACCTCACCTGTTATGTTGATTTCTACAACCGACAGCCGATTCATTAGCTACCAAGAGTTAAATGAGAATACAGGGATTTAGTTTATATAATGTATAAATGTATTGATATATATTTTTAAGTTGATTATACACCAACACTATGACCACAAAAATACAGACAATATGATAACATTTGCATTTTTATTGCACAAAACCTACACAACATTTAACAATATTACAAACAAAATACAAAAATATTTTTTACCTTACACCTAATTGACTATCACCTGGTTATACATAGTAAATGCAATTTGAGCATAAGCAACTACCAATTGCTTGTCTGTAATGCCATTTTAGTTTAAAAATACATAAAAGTCTTACAAATCTATATGGATACTTAACTATTGTAAAGATTATTCTATCGAATCTACAAACATTGCTTTGAAAATGTAGCCGAAGTCAAGTCTTATGTCTTATATATAATTAGACTTTTGACAAGCATTTACTTATAGCGTACTAAATTGACATAAAATGCTTGTGTCGATACCACAGTAAATATATAAACTAAATCAGTAGTTTCACTCGGACGTGTCTTTGAATTAAATGCCACCTGTTGGTCACAGGATAACGTTGCTACTATTTGGTTTTAAGACAATTTTCATTATTTTCTACGGTGACGACAATCACCACGGAGAATATCAATGACGCGGCGCGTGCGACTATCTCTCGATTAGGGCGTTTGTTTAAAGTTGAACTACTGCTTTAGTTTATATATCTACTGTGTGGAGACTATCGATGTTTGGTTCTATGTTTCTTAATCTAACATTTAAAAGCTGTGTTTGCTCATTGTTTTGTTACAAGTGCATGCTTAGGCCCAATGCCTATTGAAGAGTCGCGGCCGTGAGAAATTATTTCCGGTTCACCATACCTTCAAAATTGCCCAACTGCGTTTCGGTGCCGCATCGCTTTTCCGTTTGCCTCAACTAGTAAATGAGGTAAAATTTTAAAAACACTTCAAACTATCACTGTTGTTCACTACAGTTATATGATTATTTGTCTTCCCGTGAACATGGTGCATGTAACTGCGCCGAAATATCGGGAGCTACTTCCACAACCTTACCACGGTAAATATCCCGGATATAATCATAACAGTACAATTTTTAAACCCAATTTTTTTATTTTTGTGTATGTGTGGCATCGTAGCTCCTTTTTTTGTTTTAAAGAGGACTTGATCGATTGTTATTATAGTTTAAGAAAATCTGTTTGAAAATTATCAGCTTTTTATCAAAGTTTTTTTTTTAAACGTTCAATGTATATTTGTGACCGAAAAGTTTACTTTTTCGCAGCCGCAACACTTTCATCCGGCATTGTGCCATATATACACCTAGACATGGGACAAGATCATGATTCTATCTAGACAAATAGATGTTAGAACTATCCCCAGCCATAAAAAAGTCCTTTTACAATTTTGACTCAGTAAGCCAGTTGAAAGTCTGAGGTTTCCTGTTAGACTGTGGGTCGATGAAAATATTGATAATGCTGGGCTTGTCCGTAACTGCAAGGGCCTTCTTCAGGGCGGCCTTGATTTCATCGACGGAGCGGCACATGTGCCCTGTCTCGCCGAACATTTCCATCATCTTCTCGTAACGGACCTCGACACCGAGGGACGTTGGTGGAGTGCTGAAACAAAACATATGAGGTACATCAGATGTAGTTTTTCACCGATTTCAATAAATAAAGAAATAATAATAAAGAATTTCTCAATTCGGTAAGGTAATGCCCCGGATATATACCCCCTTATATACGCCCATGATAGTATAATTCATTATAATAACTGCTTTTCTGTTTAAGTAGAGTGGATAGTATATAATCTGGCCTCGTAAATCAAAACGCATAGGAGTGCTTATACTAAAAGTCAGAGGGTTCAAATTCAAGCATGCATTGAACGCCGTGCAGCTTTATTTAGTCCTTGATTGACTACAAAGGTTTGTTGACGAAGAGTTTTGTACCCATACATTTTCTCTAATTTCTGGCCATGTATGCGTATATTATTGAAGTGAAAACTTCTTTAGGCGCGTTGAGCACGAGTATTACATTCTCTTCGGAGCACTCTTTGGGTGAAATTGCGTCATCGTCACGCTGTACCGTGTATTTTAAAACAGCGCCATTTCTTGTAGAATAGGTGAATTACTACATATGTTTTCACTTCTGACGTGCAGTCCTATAACTGATGTTTTTTTTTGTATTTAACATGTGGACAAATAAAATAGCCTTAAAACCACAGAAAAGAGAAGTAAATAAAGAACGGAAATGAGAAGGAAAATCTGTCGCCAGATATTGTGACAGAACATTCTTATTTATGACAACGCGTCGAACTCCGCGTCCTAGTTGCTATATAACTGATTTCGAATGACTGACGTTTCGTTATGTGTTTCGTTTGTTCGTTTTTCGGTATTTGTGTGCAAGTGGCTACAACAAATGTCTTACAACGGCTGTCAAAGCCGTTCTAATTGAAGCACTTTTTTTTTTTCTTTTTCTGTGCTTAATACTGACCATTGAGTGACGTCGCCGCTGGATTGTATGTCGGCCATGGTTTGCTTGTCGAACCCGCTGTAGATTCCATTGTTGTTCACAATCACGATGATCACTGGCAGCTTGTAACGCATCATAGTCTCGATTTCCATTCCTACAATTATAAATAATCAATCACATACCATTACAAATATATAGGTAGTACTAATTGTAATAATAATAATGGAAGGAGGGAAGGGAAGGCCTTTGCCCTGCAGTGGGACGGTACAGGCTAACATAATAATAATTATAAATCCATGAAACATAGGGTTGCCAAAAACAAGTCTGGAATATCAGTCGGGCATCGTTGGGGGGGTTGGCCAAAATCGACCTTTTTTTAATGCACTGCGCTCGTCACCCCGAGTTTTAAGATGTCAAATCTCTGTGTGCCCTGTAATTTCGCTGGAAACATTGCCCTTCAATCCGGAACACAGTAGTATTTGCACTCTACTGCTTGGCGGTTGAATAATTGGCAAAGGTGTGGTACTGCAAATCGGTAAATCTAACCTAACCTTAATTAATGAATGACCCTCTAGTCGACGCGTTATTGTGCTGTGACTCTGAACGAATTGAGCGTTCGTCGCATGTTATAAAAAAATAGCAACAAAATTATAGCTTATCGGGACTATCCCGATTCCCGGCAGAATCGGACAAGTGGCAACCCTGATGAAACATGCAATTAATAAAAATACAGACAAAGAACGCACAGCACTTTTAAAAATAAGCAGGAGTAAATTCGGTCATACAGATTCGAAGGACTCTCCTACCATAGAACGAATCACACTAATATCATATTTGTAAAAGTTTGGATGGATGAATGGATGGATGTTTGTTACTCAATAACGCAGAAACGGCTGGATGGATTTGGATGAAATTTGAAATATACATTGCTTATGTCCTGGATTAACACATAGGCTACTTTTCATCATCATTATCATCACCACGCGGGTGAAACCGCGGGGCGCAGTTAGTTACTTATAAGTCTTAAAATCAGGAAGAAAAGTATCTATCATTATGTTACCAGAGAATCCAAAGGCGGAGTCTCCTTCGACGCAAATAACTCGTTTCCCCGGAGCGTGGTCGCGGCACCACATAGCCGCAGCGATGGCGAACCCGGGACCAACCTGAATACAATCAAAACAACATTATTCCAGGGCCTGCGACATTCATTTTGTCACCGTCATTCTCATTCCGGTTGACATACGTGGGATGGGGACAAACAAAAGCACAAGAACAGCTCATTTATTTTGAGAATATGGAATATGGAAGCATAGTGCTGTGAAGTGAAAACTTACTCCGAAAGTAGCGTAAATGATTGAATACTCACTCCCTAAATGGCGCAAATGTTGACTGCTTATACACGTAAATGATTGAACACTCGCTCACAAAGTGGCGTAAATATTGACTGCTCATACTCAAAGTGGCATAAATGATTGAATACTCACTCACAAAGTGGCGTAAACATTGACTGCTCATACTTAAAGTGGCGTAAATGATTGAATACTCACTCCCAAAGTGACGTAAATATTGACTGCCATACCCAAAGTAAGGCGTAGAAAATATAATACTCACTCCCATGGTGCCAAAAGTGCCCGCATCGAGCCTGTGTCGTGGCTTGTTGTTGAGCAGCATTCCACGGCCGATGTCCATAGTGTTAGCACCTTCGCTCACTATCACAGAATCCTTCGGAATGTTATCTTGTACAGTCTTGAATACTGCATAGTAGTTCAGTGGGGTAGATGTGTTGGATGATTGCGCCTGAAAAGTTATAAAATAGAAAATGTACAAGGTTATGCATTCATAATACCCATCAATTCCTAAGGTCTCTTTGAAGTCGTCTGTCCATCTTGTGGGTAGACGTCCTACGCTGCGCTTACGCTGGTAGTATATTCAATGCGATTGGACTTTGACAGCTTTTGAAGACAGTGACAGTGATTGTTGTATTTGTTTTTTTACTTACAGCGACAAATTCCGAGTTAGCCTTTTGCTTCTGGCTAAGTGTAGACCACCATTTGTTGCTGCTTGGTTGTAGGGCGATCTTCTTTTCAGCTAGTTTCTTGGCGAGTTGTTCCGCGAACGGTTTGATGTCTGCGTGAACTGCCACCTCGGACTTGACGGCGTTGTGGAACTCTTCGGGAGTTATGTCCACCTGGTAAAGTGGAGTTACGTTAATATCGTAAAGACTAATCCCATGAAATGTCACATTTTTTACCTTAGATTAAAAAAATATGAACTTTTCAGTTCGTATTTTTTAGGGTTCCGTACCCATAGGGTAAAATATGACTCTATTGCTAAGACTTGGCTGTCCGTCTGTCTGTCTGTCCGTGTTTCATCTCATGAACCGAGATAGTTAGACAGTTGAAATTTTCACAGATTATGTATTTCTGTTGCCTCTATAACAACAAATACTAAACACAGAATAAAAATATGTCGCAGCGTCAGCATAGTGGGGCTATCTATCGTTGGAATTGCGGGAAACGTCAAGTGGTATACTTGGGTGAGGTCGATACTACGATGGCAACACATTCGGTGTTTGACATTTGTGACGTCTAACATTTCTGACGTATGACATTTAGAGAAAAAGGCGTGGTAGCCCGCCGGGCATTAATGGTCAGGACACGAACAGGGACGGTTGTTGCCTCGTGGTATCAAACTCGCCACGTTTCCGTTGAGTAATCCGGCTATATCAGTGCCATCCAGTATTATTTTGTGAACTTTTTAATTGTTTGAGCTATTAGAACATTAAAACTAAGTGCTCGACCTTTTAATTCGGATCCTCTGCCATGACCGACCCATCTGATAGCGAGGCACGGCCGCCGCCCTCGTTAAATATATATTTAAGGAGAGCTTCCATACAACGAACGTGATTTTTTTTTGCTTGTTTTTGCTTGATATTGATAACGGCAACAGGTAGACGCTTTTAATATTCACAGAATATTGAGTTATATTATTAACTTTAAATATAAATAATTAAATTAATATTTGGGGGGACTCCCATACAACAAACGTGTTTTTTTTTCTGATTTTATAGATATAGGTACGGAACCCTTCTTACGCGAGTCCGATCCGCACTTGGGCGGTTATTATATAAATATAGATTGTCAAGTAGTCGGTTTTACCTGTATTATTTTAACGTTAGGTGCGTATCTCGGGGCTTGGCCGAAGTGCAGCATCCAGTTTAACCTCGCGCCCAGTAGTAGGACGACATCTGCTTGCAGTAACGCTTGTGTACGCGCAGATGACACGCAGTAAGAAGACTCGTCTGGGACCACACCCTTGCCTGGGAATAGAAGACGAGTTCACTGTTAGTCAATGTTTCTAACAAAGTAATTTATCTTGACATTCATGTAGTTTTTAAGGTTCCGTACCCAGAGGGTGTAAACGGGACCCTATTATTAAGCCTACGCTGTCCGTCTTACCTTTAAACGGCTGTATCTGTCGAACCGTGATAGCCAGTTGAAATTTTCACAGAATATTGTGATTTGTTACGGCGGATTACTTACCTAAGAAATAATAAAAAAAGTCAAAAACTAAAGATTAGGGTCGTCATTTATGATATGTACTGCCCAAGTATGGAACTCCCGCTGTCCTCCTTGTTTCCTGAAAACTACAATCTAGGTAGGCCGCACCGTCGCTTATCATCAGTCGAGTTGGTGGGCAAACGTAGATCTATTCTATCTAAAAAAACACCTGTACCTATTTAGAAGTTCTCCAGTTCAAAACTCTGCGCTCGTCAGCCTGAGATATTAAGTGTATCTCTTTATGACCAGTAGTAATTTCACTGGAAACAGTCCATAATCCGGAACACAGCAATCTTTGCACACTACCATTTGGCGGTTGAATAAACTGGCAAAAGTCTAACTAGCGCTAGTTTACTAGCATACTCACCCATCGGAGTAGGAAGGAACGGAAGTTTGGTTTGCTCCACCAGTTTCCCAATAGCTTCTTCTGCCCTCGCGTAGGCGGCGCCTTTGCCCACTACGATCAGGGGTCTCTCAGCCTTGGCCAGCAAGTCGGCTGCTTGTTCGACCAACGCGGGGTCAGGGTACGCTGGACGAACTGGCTCCGACGTGTAGAAGTCTAAGGGGACTTTGCTCTCGTCTGCTTCAGCCTGAAATCGTGCATAGACGTGGGTGATTCCTTTTTCTATGGGCTCGCTTTCATTTCTAACGAAAATATCATGCGAAATGAAAGAATTTCTATTGAAAGCAACCAAATACGAATGGTTTAAACTACTCATTGAGTTAGCGAGTGATATAATTATTTCAAAAATGCGACTCTTGTTTGGGATTTCGTTAGAAAGTCAGTCATTTCGCTAGATATTTTCATGCGAAATATTCAAAAATCGCGCGAGCTTACTTACCTTGTTACTTACATTTCTCAATTAACTAATCAAACGGTCAATGGAGAAATGTATGTAATAAGATGCGTTACTTGATACATAGTTTTACATGATAATGTAACGAATGTTCATCGGTTACCGCAAACACCGCGATCATTTATAATAATTATTCGGCCCAGCTACAAGGACAAAAACTGCTTAAAAATTGAATTTCCCGCCTTAGGTGAAACGTTTTTGGATGGGTGACCGCGAATGCCATTTACAACTGAGCGTTACCGCAATCGGACACGTTAAATTATGAGGCCCGGCTCTTTGACCTATGACAATAACCGCAAAGTAATTTTGTCAGAAGCGTCCAGCTTCGGGCAAAACTGTGACATCAGGTAAGCTACTCAATCCAAACGAATATTTATACTTATTAGACATTGTCAAAATTTTAATAAAAAACATATAAAACGTTTCATTTCAATTAGCTAGCAAGTTTATTCAAAGTCATGTATTTTACATGTTAAACAATGGGTCATTATTATTCCTAATATTATTATGTAAATGAGTTTGAGATTACACATTAAAGTATACTAGTGTACTCATAAGATTTAATACAACGAACTAATTTTTATGCCATAGATGGCAAACAAGCAGACGGGCTGCCTGATGGTAAGAAGTCACTGTCGCCCATGGATATCTGTAACACCAGAGGCATCACATATATGTTGCCGAACCTTTAAAACTCTATTAACACGCTTTCTGAATTACCCCTTATAGCTTCTCGGAAACACCGCGGAAGGTAGCTCATTACAAATTTTGCAGGTGAGGCAAGAATCGTTGTGTGAATCGCACAGTGTGTGATTTCTATGGATCTATGATATGTGAATGAGCTTTCAGGCGGTGGCGGCTAGTGCGATGATAAAACCGCGTCGTCGGCATCAGATCAAACAGTTCTTCAGAACACTCCCCGTTGTCAATGCGATGAAAGATACAGAGCCCCAACGTCTCTGCGTATCCAAAGGCACGCGCGTCAGTCATTATTCTTAGATTTTTACGAAATAAATATGTTTTTAGGTAAAAAATATCGGTTATCGTTTGGTGATCTGGCAAGAACTAGGGGGCCCATCGATCGCGGGGCCATGGGCAAGTGCCCAGTGCGAAAGAGGGCACGCGGGTGTAGGTATTGCCATTGCATCTTCAATAGATTGTTAATAAACTTCCTGTCAAGAATTGGGAAAGCAGTTTTAGCATGCTTAAGTTACTCTTATTTTACTTACTGTCAGCAGTGTGGCGGGCACGTCGAGGTAGGCGACGCCAGGCCGGCCGGCGGAAGCAAGTCGGACAGCCTTCTCCACGTGCAACGGGATGAGCCTCGGAGACGGCGGCCGCGCCGCGTATTTACAGTACAGACGACTCGATTCCACCTGCACACACAGACACGCATATTGTTTTATTAATAACTAGTGCTGTTGCCCGCAACTTCGTACGCGTAGATTTTCATATAAACTTTCATCCCGACGAAAATTCTAAAAACTGTCTTAACGTGTTCAGCTGCTTATTTTAAGATGACCTGTGTTTTTTTTTGATATCTTGCAATTATAGTTTTTTTATCTATACGTTTTTTATTATATGTATTATCACTTCATCAAAAGTCGCGTGTAGATTCATTATAAATTATAACAAAACGGTTTACATTCACGTTGCGTTTATCGGCCGAGACGATCAATAGATGTCGGAGCCATTAGAGCTGCTTCATCAGGGAATACGCGCGCTCCCGGAGACGGTCACCCGCGCACTCTATAATGGCTCCGAAACCGGTCGCTCGACAAACATGAGTATAAGCCGATTTGTAATAATTGATCATCATCATCAGCCCGCAGACGTCCACTGCTGAACATAACTCCCCCCTTAAATTTCCACACTAAACGACAGCCTGCCATCTGTATTCACTGGATGCCCACGACTCTCACGATGTCTTCAGACCACCTAGCGAGAGGCCTACCTACGCTACGTCTTTTTGTTGGTGGTCTCCACTCAAGAAGAACACACACTTCATTCTTCGACCGATTTGACACGCCCATTGCCACGTCAACTTGTAAATCTGAAGAGCTATGCGCAATAATGTATAATATTGCCATATTATTATCAAAATAATAACATAGGGGTGAAACCTCTTCACAAAATATAATCCATGACGTCAAACCAGGTGATATGCGAGTTACTATGCCACTCAAAAGCCCAAATAATCTCGACTACATAATATGGGTTAGGTAGATATATATGTAATCATACATATATTAACTAAAAGTTACAGACCGAAACAATGAGGATATTAACTTTGCTGCATGACTTTCACATGTATCTGCTTCTTTGCGGACCTATTCGGAATACACAGATCGGTGGTATAATCGAGAAACACACCAATACAGACACAACCGTGCGAAAAAAATGTCCTAATCAAAACTCGGCGCACTCTACGCATTGCGCAGTTTTTTTTTCACTTAGAGATTGTGGCTTTATGGGTATTGTATCTCGATGGTGGTACCATATAATTATCAATATAAAAAACCGAATTCATAAAAAAAAACAGGACTGGACTAAATTGATATGGGACCGCACGGGAAGCACTAAGGTAGTGCTCAACAAATAAAAAAAGAATCATCAAAGTCGGTTTACCTAGTCGAGAGTTCTGAGGTAACAAACAAAAAACAAAAAACAGTCGATTTGAGAACCTCCTTTTTTGGAAGTCGGTTAAAAAAGACATTATACTGATTATGAGCACTTTTACTATGGGACTACCCGAAAATCGCTGTTCAATATAAAAATGTCATTCATGCACACTCAACAAATGTATGGAAAAGCTGTTTTTTTTGGCGATTTCAAGGTTTTTGTTTTTAATAATGACCTCCTTGCGGCGTAGTACTACTGTTACGTGTAACCCAGAGTATTGAATTGTATATCTAACTACCTGATACCTTTTTATGGCAATCATTTTAGCTGCATCGTTGCCAAGACAATGGACTTAAACGACAAATCACCTTTTTTCTGGTCATAATAATTTTCTTATAGCCTTGTAGAAGAAACATCTTCGAATGCGAACATTTAAAGCAAAAAAACTAGGTGCTGCCCGTAGTTTCATCCACGTGGATATTCCGTGAGGAACAGTTAATTTATCTAGAGTAAAAAGTAGCATATGTCACTCTCCAGCCCTTCAGCTATATCCACGCAAAAAACACGTCTATCCGTAGCTGCTTTTTAAACGAGCCACTTCGAATCGTCTAACGTCACTCCGCAGAGAGCTTAGAACGCATTTACAGGTGACTCATTAAAAGTTAGTAATACTCGGAATCAAAATTTTAGATTTAACGGCAGGTTATCCTAGTGGCGCGCGCCTGAGCGCGGTGCGCGCAAATTTTCGCGACCTTTTCACGTTTTTAATTTCAATGAAAAACGAAGGAAAAAAAACTATAACAAAACTATCCAAAGAGAAAATGGTTGAATACAATTACCTATCAGTACATGCGATTTCCAGGCGCTGTTACAAGCTTTCATTAGAGCATAAAACGGAAAAAAAACTTAAATTCTACTAAATCGACTTTGTTTCGGTTTTTTTTTATCGAGTAAAGTTTATCCTATTGTGTTTTGAACCTCGGTTTTATCTCAAACACAGATGTATCATCTATGACATGTATTTTTTTCCGAGTCAAATATTGTTATATAACTATTTAAAACTGATTGAAAAACCGTCAAATTTGGCATAATCTCCGGTTAAAAGAACGTACACATTAAAAGTAGTACTTTTTTACAAGTATTAATTTAAGTATTAATAGTTTTAATAATGCTAAAATGTGATTAAACTTATCTTAATCCTGTCACCAATACAGAATATCTCAGGAAACCTTGTCTTGTTTCCATCTACTTAATCTAATCATGAGTTATGTGTCTAATCTACACGTAATAAGTACAATAAGTAGCTATGAAAGTATTTTTTATAATATTTGAAGTGTTGTTCCTCACTTTACGATTAATTTTAAAATGTTTTGTCATTTAAATCGTGACATCGTGAGAATCGCGGGCATCCAGTCGATGAAGATGGCGGGCTGTCGTTCAGTGTGGAGGTTAAAGGGGGGTGCCTATGTTCAGCAGTGAACGCCTTCTGGCTGATGATGATGACGAGACATTTTATTTTATTTATTTTTTACATTTTTGCACACAATTTCTTCTGACTCTAAGCAAAGCTTGTAATATGGTTGCCAGAGACTGATATGTCTGGGTGTAATATATGCTTAAATAGATATTACACCCAGACATAGAACAAACACAAATATTCATCACATGAATGATTGCCCTAGGTGGGAATGGAACCCACGCCCTCTAGCGCAGAAGGTAGGTTTACTACCAACTGAGCCATTGGGGCAGTCAAAATTATTAGGACGATGAGCAGGCTGAGCATGTGACATGTGCGTTTTACAATCCCGTCAGATTGTAAAGCGATTAGTTCGATCCTCGGTCCTGCTGCAATGACTTATGCCATCGCTCAAAAACGGCTAAGGAAACATCGTGACAAAACCGGTATGTTCAAGAACCGCAAACGTTCGGACATATGACATTCCCAACATGCACTGAGCTAGCATGGTGGATTACGGCCCAACCTGTCACTCTGAGAGAAGACCTGTATCCCAGCAGCGGGAATATGACAGGCTGAAATGATAATGATGACATTTGAGACTGCCCTGGTGGCTCAGTTGGTAGTGAACCTACCTTCTGTGCTTAAGGGCGTGGGTTCGATTTCCACCTAGGACAAATATTTATGTGACAAATATTTGTGTTTGTTCTATGTCTGGGTGCTAATATCTATTTGAGTATGTATTTAAAAATATATATGTACGTATATCAGTCTCTGGCTGCCATATTACAAGCTTTGCTTAGTTTGGGGTTAGATGACCGTGTGCAAAAATGTCTCAGATGTCTAAGATATTTATTTTAATAATGAGTAGCTATGTTGTGGTGCAGAAATAAAATATACAACTATACAACCAGGTAAACTGAATAATAATTAGGATAATTACAATAATTACGTATTGTTATGAGTTTGATTCATGAAACTATTTAATTTTCAATCTAAATTGACGTCAAGCCTTGCGCGCGCTATATAAATGCTATATACCAACACACGTTTTGCGGGGAAAGGGACAGTGCATCTCCCTCTCAATCACTACCAAAAACTTTAAACTCATATCTGCGAAGTTTTCAACCAATATTTTTTTCAGTATGTATTTAATTACATTATTATATCCTTCGCTATTGTTATCTATAAATAATTAATTAATAAATAAAAAAAGACGCTTTAATGGACAAACTCATTAAATTATTGCAGTGTCATCGGTCCTTGATAAGTGTGCTAAATTTAATTTTAATTAACGTTTTAATGTAGTTCAAAACAAGTTCAAAGATTCCGTTACATACATACATAACAAGCTAATAAAAGCGTGTTAAAAACAAAGTCAGGTTGCACCATTTATAACTCAAGAACGGCTGGACCGATTTTCATTGATCTTTGATTTGTTGGATTCCTTCTACGCCCCGAATAGCAAAATTAGTATAACATTTTCGAAAAAAAACATATTACCATAACGTTTGTATGAAACGGCAAGAATTGAAGTTTATACATTGAAATATAAAAAAAAGTTGTTAAGTAGGAAATGTAGTAGAGAAGCTAAGCTAATTGTTATCAATAACCCTGTATAAAAAATATGTTTTCAAATAAGTTGACAAGCGAATGTAGGTATTTACCCAAATGAATATCAGTTATCAATGTTAATTGAATTCAGCAGATAATTATGATATAGAGGGCTTAAAAAATTTGACAATATGTATTGGTAGATATTTATTTGTTCATGGCCAAGATGCTACATTCCCCAACCTGAGTACACTCTTTTTTACCCAACTGGCAGGAAGGAGGGTAATGTTTACCAGGTTATTTTTTTATGATGCTGGGTGACGAGCTGAGCGAAGTATGGCTCTTCACGCTTGCCCATAACAGCTCAATGCCACTCAGAATTATGAACTTCAACAGTTCAAAACCCTGGATGGCAATGCACTGCGCTCGTCACCCCGAGATATAAGATGTCAAATCTCTGTGTGCCCAGTAATTTCGCTGGAAACATTGCCCTTCAATCCGGAACACAGTAATGTTTGCACACTGCTGCTTGGCGGTTGAATAACTGGCAAAGGTCTAGGAATGTTCGTCTGTCTCTATATTTCTGTGTTTGTATGATCCTCATTTCCTGCCTATTTTTCTATTGGTCAGGGTGGTCATGAAAAGAAGACACCGTTTCAGGGTTGATATTCCATAAATCCAACTAAGTGCTTTTTAACACGCTTTTATTAGTATTGTATGTATCTATGTAACAAAATCTTTGAACGTGATTTTCACTTCTTTCAAAACGACCGATTGATTTGAAACTTTGCACACTTATCAAGGACCGATGACAATGCAATAATTTTAATAGTTTGTTATATTTTTTTTTTTCCTTAACAGTTTGTTATCCTTAACAGGATCTTCAGGATTAGCGATTTTAAAGCGGTTTTTTTTAGTTCCTTAATCTGCGAGAATTATTTATTGTGAAAACCGTTAAACTCGCTCCAAGCATTTGTTTTCTCTAACAGCTGCATTTACTTGTATATTGTAAAAAGTTGAATGAAAACTACGAATTCTGGTCACTTACGCTAGGTTTTTGAACGTAAGACCGTAGAAATATATCACTTCAGTGAAATATGAAAATAAAATTCTACTTTCAAGGGTGAAAATTAAGGGGTGAATTCCTTTTATAGAAGTACCCTTGATATCAGTTCTTATTTTTTATTGTAAAAATGTATTAGTTTTAAGAATTTTCAAAATATATGGTATATGATAATATTCAGTCTAGTTTTACCCACTTCCGGAAGTGCACTTTAACAGGAATGGTACTGTATTATCTTACCTGTGGCCATTCCTGGAAGCCTCCAATGCCTTCATGGTCTTCAGGGCACGAGCCAGCGATGACGAGGAGAGGCCAGCAGTTCACCTGCGCGTTGGCCATGCCTCCGATGCAGTGCAGCAGCCCTGGACCCGACACCGCCAAGCATACTCCTGGCTTTCCTGAAGATAGATTTTTTATATATACTTAGAATCACTAATTGGTTTGCCGTTTGGACACGCCTTACACATCACAGGAGAGACGGCGAGAGAAAGAATTGAAATATGTAGAAAAATTACAGATTTTGACATACTTGCCATGCAGATAGCATACCTGAACTGTATGTGAAGAGTCTTGTACAGTACAGCATAATTCTAGGCTATTAAAATGATATTTTGATGGGTTCTGGAACTGGTTTATAAGATAATAAAAAGGCCGCTGCCAATTTTGTATCTGTATATAGTTCCATGTTAATAGTTTTAACATAAATTTGGATGTAACCTCTTTTGTTAGATAATCTGTGGCCGAGGTGTACTGCCATTTTCAGTCCGTAATTAATTGACATGCTACATAGTGCAATATTATACTATGATTGTATACAACTTATATACAAAGACGTTTTATTTGAAACAAGTCTCAATCAAAATGTTGACGCAGGTGATGCTTTCCCACCCACTAAATGGCCTATTCTTTTAAATATATATTTATGTATAAATCATGCAAGTAAAATTTTACCCACTTCCTAGTGTTTGATTGAGCTGAACTTTGGCATACTTGTCAAGTTCCGATGACAATACAATATTATGGTGACAGTGAGCTAATTTGATGATGGTGACGGTGGACAACGGCATTCCTCTTATTAATTCTTATTCCATTGGATAATATTAGACCGACAGTGTTTGGGCTCATTTTGATCAGCACACCGTTCAAATCACTAATTTCATAAAAGCTTGGTTTGACCACGATTTTTAAAAAAAAACTTGTTTTTTACATGCATGCAAAATATCATCAGGCCAACACAAAAAAATATTAAAATATTACGCCACACTGCTATGCATTTAATAAGTACTTCACTTGTAATCAGTTTGATAACAGCTCTTGATAAATTTCGATTAAGCCCATTCTATGCATTAGCTATGCCTTACGGTTACTCTTGATTTTTCAGGTCTGCTTATTTTTTCAGGACTAAAAGTATTGCATGTGTCTCCTCATGATGGATACTACTTCCTTGGCAAACTCTATTACGAGCTGTTCAACTATTCAGTTGTAAAAAATAAACAAACACACAGAGTATTTTTCGCACATACATAAAAGATAATATTGTAGGTATAATGTTAGTGTGAAGTGTTTATGATAAAGGTCCAAAGGTGGGTTTGATTAAGGGGGGTATTATCAGAAGTTAGGTCCAAAGGTGATTTGTTAGGTAACATAGTAAAAAAAGTGTTTAAACATGGGATACAAATCAGTATCATTAGTTACTGGAGAGGAAATCATGCCACATTCTTTAACACTATGGTTAGTTGCGTTGTCATTTATTTTATCCCAGGTGACTTGTCAGACGTTGTTCTGTTCTAATTTCAATAGTTTGCTTGTCTTTAGTTCATACAAAAATCTCATAGAAAAAAGAACTTTCAGTTTTAACCGAATAAATATTTTTTTCTGCGGTACTTTCCTAATTTGGACTATTACAAACATAAATAACTGGCCAAGTGCGAGTCGGACTCGAGCACGAAAGGTTCTGCTCTGCCGTTATTAATATCGAGCAATAATGAGCAAAAAAATCACGTTTGTTATATGGGAGCCCCGTTAAATATTTATTTTATTCTATTTTGTAGTATTTGTTGTTATAGCGGCAACAGGAATTCATCATCTGTGAAAATTTCAACTGTCTAACTATCACGGTTCATGAGACACAGCTTGGTAACAGACGGACGGACAGTGGAGTCTTAGTAACAGGGTGCCGTTTTACCCTTTGAGTATGGAACTCTAAAAAGTCATCTCACTACAATGCCTGGTTTTCCTCACAATGTAAATGATAATAATTTCTTAGGTTTTCACACATGACTTGGTATGGAAAGTATTAAGATACCATGTTGTTAAAGGAATTTATTCCTTTTTCACTTACCAGTAAGATATCCAACGGCTTGAGCTGCATAGCAAGCTGCTTGCTCATTGCGCATGCCAATGTACTTGAGACCGGCCATTTGGAATGCCAGCGCAGTCTCAATGACTGGGATGCCGACAATACCAAAGACATATTCAACACCCTGAAATAAATTTTACTTAATATAGAAGACGGTTTTAGTTAAGAAGCAATAAAAAGCCGTGCAATTGCCACAAACAATAAAAAATATAAACACTAAATTACCAAAATCTATTTACCCAGTTATGTAGTTGCCTAATGATGTTGATTCTGAACCTCTTATTAATAAACATGGAGTAGCCATAGAATAGTTAATTAGTTTTTTGACTTTCTCAAGCGGATCAAAACTTTGTTGAGGAAAAGAAATAACCGAAAAAACATGAAATAAAAGACTCCGGCAACCACACCAGATCACACTGAATATACCAACCAAACATGATTGATAGTTGTGGGTGTTGAAAACTGTACTTTATACTTGTAGTTAGTAAATTAAAAAATCACAAGTCCAAAATCAACATAATTAGCAAATCAATTAAAGTGAAGAACAGACATACATATAAAAAATATTAAGCCACCTCTTTATGTCCTTGTTTTCAGCAATCTAAGTACCTATAGGCTGACCAAATAACTCAGGATTCGCTCAAATACTGCAGGAGTGCAGAATTTGAGGGACAGAACTCAAAGAGGTTGATCCCTGCATCCATGTAATTCTGAGTTATGCAGCCGACCTGTAGGTATATATTTAAATTATCCTGGACACTACAATAAAAACACTGGCACACTATGCCTGTCTTATTAAGACGACACAAAAGCTGAATAAGCATGACCAGAGTATCCCTAAGCTTACAACACAAAACTCAACCTGAGTGGAGTATAGGAAACGGGACACAGGAAAAAATACTTGATTTATTTGTCGGGACTATTTTATATGACATCCAGGAAAGATTTCTTGTGAAAGAAATGAGTCGGAGAATGTATGACTAGGGGTTTCTAGTTTTGTGTTGAAATATTTCATAGTATCGCGTTTCCTACCCCCGAGCCCCAACCCAGCAGCAAAAAGATTTCTGTAGATGGATAAATATGTTAGGACTTACTTCAAGGCCAGTTAGTGCAGCTTTGGCATTACTATTATCAGAAAACTCACCTGCTTCTTCAAGCTCTCGGCTAATATTGTGTTCCCGTCAATACCCATGGCTTGATTTAGCTTTTGAGATACGTGAATGCCCCTTCTAAAAACTAGTTGACTTATCCGCCCTAACAACATTTTAAATCAAAATTATAACTTATTACAACTATCAAACTCAGATCGAAAAATAAAGTACGTCCAAACTACGGCGGGTTTTAAACTGGATTGTTTTACTTGTAAATGCAGCTGGATACAATGTATGGCGATAACTTACTGCGATAGATAGCGGTGTGCTTTATTGTCTTGGTAGATTATATTTTAGTATGTTTTTAGAGATAAAGATACTATAGAATAGTACTTTTATCTGAAACCGAAATGTGAACTTTGGATTATAATTATAGGCGCGTCAAAACTAAAATAAAATTATTTCCAACTAAAATCTGGTTGTTATATTGTTTCTCTGCGTCAACGTCAAACTATGACATGTCATGTCTTGTTACAAGAGACAGCTGACTTTGAGTTGATAATGATTTTGGCATTAGAACCTAATTAGACATTAGCTATCACGGTTTTTTTTTTTAGTATTAAATGTTAGTATAAAATTTCACGACCTTAGATACAGTCCTTCAGTCGGAATAATAATGAGGTTTACAAGGTACATATATCGTTAGGCAAGTCAGAGCCACAGTTACGGTCAAGTTTAAGTCATGCCTTAGTAGAGACTTTGGAGACTTTGCTAGAGGCTTCTGTGGAGTTTTGGAAATATCACGATAATTCATATATTATCTACCTCATTAAATCACACATTCTACACTCAGATCAACGGGAGAGAAAGGGTGAGAACATTATTTCCCTCTCTTTTTCTCTCTTTGGTTGATGTGGCTGACGTCAGCCATGCTGGCCCGTCTGTTACGGCTTGACTAATACTACAGTGTAAAAAATAACAGTAGGTACAAGGATTTAGAGATTGTGATAATAGTAACATATTGGAAATACCTAGTCCATTCTGTTCGTATGCCAACGTAAGTTTATAGGTACCTACCTACTTGGAACCTAGAAAACAACCACAGTTTCACATTCGCAATAGTGCAAGCAATAGCCTCTTTGCTGTCTCTGAGTAAACGTCCAGGCGCTAACCAAGCGCTAACAATTTGTTTTGTGTTTTGGTGAGTATAAAATAAAATTACCTACCTACCTAACTTTCCCTGTTTGGGAATCCGGTTCGAAAGCAAGTTATAACTTTTGAATTAAAGAGGAAAGGCGATGCTATGTACAATTTGCATACCTCTATAGACCTGGGCAGGGCACATAGCACGCACAACAGATGGCAGAGTTCTCGAATGGAGACCAGGGGCCTTACCCCTAGCTCGAAAAGTTGACCCGCATAGGTGTTATTTGTCTAAACAGTACCATCAACTACGATAAGCGGTAGTTGTTTGATAGCCGCGGCTATCAAATAGCGGTAGTTAGCGGTAGTTGTTTGATAGCCGCGGCTATCAAATAGCGGTAGTTAGCGGTAGTTGTTTGATAGCCGCGACTATCAAACAACTACCACTTATCGTAGTTGATGGTACCGTTTAGACAAATAACACCTATGCGGGTCAACTTTTCGAGCTAGGGGTAAGGCCCCAGGGACTGGTAAGCGCAGCGTTGGACGTCCACGCACAAGATGGACAGACGACCTAAAAAATATTTCAGGAAAACGCTGGATGCAGGCCGCTTCCAACAGGCCCTTTTGGAAATCGACGGGGGAGCCTACGTCCAGCAATGGACGTCTTATGGCTGGAATGATGATGATGATTTCATCATCCATGATATGATTTCAGCCATGATAGGCCTTTATCTCCTCTAAAATCAAATGTAACCACTCGATAGGTACCGAGTTCTAATTAGGGCTCCCATTCATTTACCAATTGATATAAATAACCAGCAGGGCGTTTTCTAACTCCGCTAAATATAAAATAACGTTAAAATTTAATTACTTTATATATATTTTTATTTTTATTTAACAATTGATTACAAAAAGAGAACTGAAATTCCTCTTTCATAGCTAATTACGTAATTCAGTTACCAAACCGGCAACAAAATTCTTGTTTAATAATTGATTACTTAGTTGCCTACCTACCAACTAGATGGGCCTATGGGCTTTCATTAGGGGTCGTAGTTGGCAATTTTTGTAGTCTGACAACGGCCCCATAACGACCCGTGGTCCAACTGTTTTACTTATCATAACCTTCGACAAATATAAAGTTAATGGACATGCCATAACCATTAAACTTTCACAGTAAAAACAAGTCAAAACCGTCGGACATATACTGCAATACCCACAGACCTACTACCTATAGATTTTCAATGAGCGTGGCTAGCTCAGTGCCTCTCGCTTCAACAAGGTGTGTTGCCACATTAAAATTATTTGCTTTAAGTTAGGGTAATTTACATACTAGACGGGTAGTGAATCTCTTCAATGAGTAATTTTGGAAACTTTGGAAAATCTTGTGAGATGGAAGGATATCTGAAAAATACTTATGAACAAAAGAAATTAATATTAAGATCCAAATCTATCCGTTTAAAGGTAAGACAGCTTTAAACGGCTGTATCTTTCGCGCCGTAATATCGTCAGTTGAAACTTACACAGAATATGTAATTACGACGGATTAACTAAGAAATATAATTAAATCAAAACTAAAGAGGGTACACATCCACACATACAACAAACGATTTTGTTAAGGTATTTTTGTATTTGCTCTGGTGTAAAAACCATACGGTACGTAACGGTAATCGGTACAAGCGTCAAACTTGGCAGATTATAGTGCACACCCTAAAGTAAAACAACAAATAATAAATACTGGCCGCGTGCGAGTCGGTCACACATTTCTGTTTCCCACAAGTTAAGCAACGTCGGGCGCGGTTGATACTTGGATGGATGACAGCCTGGGTGTGATGTTGTGTATTTGCACTACTTTTTGTATTTTGTGACGGTACAGAACCCTCAGTGCACGAGCCCGACTCGCACTTGGCCAGTTTATTTATTTTCATGGATGGAATTATGGATAACATCCCAATTAATGAGATACTTAGATAAAACTCTTTATTATTTACAGTACTCATATCACACACGATAAATCAGACTTCAAAAAAATATTATTTTGTTTTATTTGAACAAAATCACGCTGATGATGATTTATGATGATATATTTTCTTTGATTTAAGTACATTTAAGTGTGTTTATTAGACCCTGAGCAGCTGCAGTTGCTCAAAAATATAATTTTTCCCTTTCTGATATTGGATTCGGCATTGAAATGACTGGAACAAATTCTACTATGTTTTCCTGGCACCCAATTTTCACAACCAGTAGCACTGATCCATTTTATTCGTAAGCCAGGATCAGTTGGAAACCTGCAGAACGAATAATTTATGTTAATTGTGGTGGGTAATTTCATTTATAAACTGGCAACATTGATTGTTATTCTTCTCAGTTAATATTTTGATAAAACTCATAGGAAATACCACAAATCGACCAAAAAACGGACTAATTATGAATAAAATATTTACGCATTGATATCCTGAATTTATTTAGGTGATCATTACAAGCTCTATATGTTTACTTACGTGTGAAATGATATTTCATCGTTTTTTCTCTCACTGCGGTACTTGCAGCCCAAAATGATACAACCAACCATTGTAAATGTTTGTTTTACAATTATTTCTAAGACGAAACACGCATTTATCACATAAAATCACCAAAAAAATGCAATAAACAATATTCAGACCCGTTTTGTTTGGCACAGGACCGTCAGATTTTGACATTTCTGATCCAAAAAACAGGCCACGCCGATAAGGACAAAAAAGTCTTGTTATGTCCTTTTTGTACTTGTGCTGAGCCATATCAATTTGTCTCTTTCACTTGCTTTCACTGAAATATATTGCCGATCTGTATATCTGTGGCAATACCTAATTGTAACCATGTACAGTAAATTTGTTGCAAAAAATAGATAGCTAATATAATAACTACGTGAGTAAAAGAGAACACCTGTGTTTGTCTATTGCTCTTGAACCGTTTGACATTGACAGGCACCAGGCGGCTAGACATGTTGAGTAGCGTTAGCAAAACCGATCGCTTATTCACTGCGTCTTGCCGTGGATGGACGTGACTGGTCACGTGACTAATAAATCAGTGTTTACTTCGCTACTTGAAAAACATCTTTTACTAAAGAAGGTGTAATAAGCGTAGGGGGGAAAGACATGTTGGTAAATAAGTTGGTAATATTATTATTATTCTGTTATTTTAGAGGGATGGGTACAGCGGTAAGCACAAAAAAAATTGTTTAAAATCTACCGGCTGTGCCTATACATGTCAGCTGAGGATTAATTTACGCAAAACTTATTATAACTTAACCCTCCAAGTGTGTTACAGACCGCTTGTCGGCGTAAGAGAAAAGTGCCCGACGCGCGTTAGGCATGCGGTGCGTATGGGAATTGCTGCTATTCGTCAATTTATTTTCGATCGAATGAACGTTCCAACGACAACTTAAGTTCACTGACCTGTAGCTTATTTCAATCAGTACAGAATAAATACATCTTTGCTGGTTATGAAACTTATGAAGCTAAGTTTGTCTTTAAATATTTCAACTTCAGTTAGTTGTTTTTATGGACTCGCGCTCTGAGGGTTCCTTCCAACGGAACCCTCAGAGCACGAGTCCTACTCCTACTCGTCCGGTTTTTTTGTATTCGTAGTGTCTTATAAAACGGGTCAGACAAATAGACAGACCTGGCGAAACTATAAGATTTCTTTGTTGGACTACAGAATCAAGAACAAAAGAATATTTACCATAACTATTACCTGATGAGGTATAGCAGTTTTATTTATTTTTCGTCTTCCTTTTTTCGTCGTGTACATTTCATCGGGTGTAAAGTGGTTAGAACATACACGGGTGTATTTATTTGAAGTCCACTCTTCATCTCGTCTCACTGCCCGTATTTTTTCCAACCATTTCTTGTGCATGGAAACATCACTAGGAAATCTACAATAAATAATATTAAAAGTAAAAATAAAACAGTGAAAATAACATTTAACCGATGTATAATTTGATAATTTACGAAATTAGTTTGCTGTCGGTACATTCGCCTCAAGTTCGGCATGTCCGATGTGCGGTGAAGATTGTCGAACATAGTGATGCTTTCCTTGTCTCACTAAGTATATGCGTATATTTCTATCCCGCAACGATGGAATAAAACAAAATGGGGACTAATTAGCGATGTTTGATGAAATTAATTTACATTTTATGACAAAATAAAATGATGAATAAATACTCACGAGTGAAAAGTGACACCTGAACTTTTATTTTGTGTTTTTGTTGTGTTTTTACACTTCCGGAAAACACACGAAGGCATATTTTTGTCAGATGTTTCGTTATCATGTAACAATAATCTTGTGTTGCACTTCCCACGGCTAGAGACCGACTGAAACCAAATGAGAGCTAGCTCTCATTTTGTGATCTTCAAAAATGTTCTTCTTCTGGGCATGTCATATTTGTGTTGACGCTATAACAACAAATACGAAAAACAGAATAAAATAAATATTTAAGACTCTTATACAGGAAATGTGATTTTTTGCCGTTTTTATAGATAATAGTACGGAACCCTTCATGCGCGAGTCTTACTCGCACGTGGCCGGTTTTTTATGTTTTCTAATGCTTCGTAGAAGTTTCTTAAATTTAAAAACGGCTGGGCCAATTTGGTTGAAATTTTGAGTTCCAGGAGGGGGTCATAGTAGCGAGGCCGAAGGCCGAGCTTACACCTGTGCGAAGCCGGGGATGGTCGCTAGTAATAAATAAAAAATACGGACCCAATTGAGAATCTTCCAATCCTGAAGTCAGTTAAAACATACTCGTAACAACGGTATTTGTGGCGGATCACATTTCGTAAATGGTATCTACATCTGAACTGAACAAAAAATTGTGTTCGTACCTAGCCTATAGCTAACCAAACCTCACTTACCACATTTCAAAAGATTAATTCAATAGAATGTCACATGATACGCCAGTCATACGATGTTATACTGTGGTTATACGAGGAAAATGCGTCGACCGACACGCAAACCTAATTTCACAGAAAAGAAAAATATTTCCCTTCCTTTTTCTGGTGCCTCATGGCTAACTCGCAACGTGGGCTCGAATTAGCACTGAAACAGCGCAGAGGCCGTACCGTCACCGGTTTTTTTTATAGCTTATAAGTCCGCGTTTGACCACCAACTCGCGTGTTGGTAAGCGACGATGTGGTCGAAGATGAAGCACGCAGACTTAGAAGATACCTATTCACTCTTGCCTTGAAAAGTCCCAGATTACATCTCTCAGGAAACAAAAAAGCCGGCAGTTTGTTCCAATCTCTGGCCGTACGGATTATAAACGTAGAATGGAAACGTTTGGTACCTACGTATCCTAGGAAAGTCTACAATGTATGGGTGGTAATGGGCCGTTGCGGAAAATCACGCGAATGTGAACCTAAAACGCGCCGAAAGACGGTTTGCGTCCACGCATCTTTTCTCATCACCTAAACAGAATCGCTTGAAACAAGTAGGTAGCCGTAAGGCCCCAATGCCTAATTTACACTTATTATAATTTCAAATTTTAGCTTTAATACTTTCCACACTCTATGTACCTAAAAATGAAACTATTAGAATGACAAATTGCCTATAGAATGGAATAAACCATGGACTAGGCTACTTGCCGTACAAATTATCTACCTATTGTCCTTTGCTTGGTCACAAATTCATCTCTACTCATAATCGGACACTTTTTTCTGAGTAGTAGCACAAATTGTGGTAGTATTGGTTGTTTCTTTGCACAGAGTGAAGATTTACCTGGTACACAGGTCTCATCGCCGCCATACCTTCACAGGGCAGCTGCTATATTCTCATAATATGCCAATACATCTCCAAGGAGTGACTATAGTTGTCTAGCAAGCGCAGTGTACTATGAACTGCATGGCTTCCTGATTTAGCCAATCCAGCGAGTTGATTTTCGATTTGATTTCACTTGTCTTCCACTTGACCCTGCACTAAAAGCCTCCTGGCAATGCTTCTCCAATTCGGCTAGTTGTTGGACGTACACACTGCACTAAAATGGATCTGGCATTCCTGATGAGGCCGGTCCAGCGACCTGGTGAACAACCCGAGCTCTCGTCTTCCACTTGACTCTGCACTAAGTTTCATGGAAATGTGCTAAAAAAATTATATAAACTACAATAATAAACGGTTACAAAGAATTACAGTTAAAATATGATTATTTACGGGATATTTACCGTGGTAAGGTTGTGGAAGGAGCTCCCAATATTTCGGCGCAGGTAAATGCACCATGTTCACGGGAAGACGGTTTTATTAACTTAGGTATAAAATATACATGGAACATGGTCTTCCCGTGAACATGGTGCATGTAACTGCGCCGAAATATCGGGAGCTCCTTCCACAACCTTACCACGGTAAATATCCCGTAAATAATCATATAACTGTAGTGAACAACCATGATAGTTTAAAACAGTGTTTGAGAAAGAAATAGCTATGTAATCACAAAAATAATATAACCGGTAGGGCTGAGGTCAGCAACGTATCTGTGATGCCCCTGGTGTTATAGGTATCCATTGGGCGACGGTAATCGCTTACCATCAAGCGGCCCGTTAGCTTGTTTGCCAAGCCGGTACACCAATGACAATGTGGTTATATCGTCATTGGTGCACCATTACCTACTTAATCATCTCATTATCTAATTAGCCTCAAGTATGAGCATTAAAAACATATTTGGTGATTAGGAGTAGTTCGGTCTATGGGTCGGTGCTCTCATTTTGACCACAATAAAATATACCTAATAAGTACTGTGCGTTAGAGTATAGGGATATTCCAAAAAGGATAATTTAACTGATTTCTTGAGCGATCGTGGCTGAGTGGTAGCATGTGCGCTTTACAATCTGACGGCACCCGGTTCAATCCTCGGCCGTGCAAAAATGACTTATTTAGTACTTGCTTAAATAAATTATGTGCAGTGTCGATGTCATCGCTGAAAAATCGCTGTAGGAAAACATCGTGAGGAAACCGGTAGATATATCCAGAAACCTCAAAAGTTCAAATACAATATACCTATACGACATTCACCAACATGCACTGGGCCAGCATGGTAGATTAGGGCCCTTTCTGTGTCCCAGCAATAGGTATGGGAAAATGAAAAAAATAAATTAATACGCAATTTCGTTTACATTGATAACATAATTTTTTTTCAGTTATTTTAATTTAATAACCAAACTAAACCTCTGAAGTATGACCATAAACATAAGTAGAGTCCATACACACACAATCTAGGAAATGAATTTTCAAAAATCTTTTTTTGTCCGTTAATACTAAACTTACAAGGCCGTGTGGGGTTAGAGGTTCAACCTCTCAAATAATAAGAAAGCGTTGGTTTGTGGTTCCCTTCAGCAAAAGTTTTGATGAGGACAAATTATGTTCAATCTCTGAACATAATTTTCTACTTTTTACTTTAAGTTTGTGCCTAAGTACATGTAGGTAGGTATAGTCTTGAAATCGGTTTCGTTAATTTTTTCTACAAATTAACTTTAATATTTCGGTAAATATGCATATTCCACCAAATTCATTATAGGTACTTATGTTAAAAAAATGAATGTTAGAATGATAACAACATACCTACATAAAAACAAAACAGTATTATAATTAGCAGTAAATTAAATATGTATATCATACCTTCTCGCCCATTATAATACGCATCCATTTGTTTTGGATTACGGATTATTGCAGCAATCCATGCAGAAATTGAATTGAAAAATTACGTGACGCCACCGTCACGCAATTTTATATTTTTATATGTCGTGCATAGCAAGTCTCATAAGGTGCGGCACGTAGGTATACACAGGCATAGCTCGTAGATGGTAGAAAAAGAAAACAATCGTATCGTTGCAAATGTTTTTCTGTGACGGCGGAAGTGGACGTGCGGTGCGATTTGAAGCGTTTGTTGACGAAACAATTCGCAGCAGAACGCAGGCTGTGTTACAACCGGTCCCAACGGCGTTCGATCATTCGACCAAGCTTAGACTAAGCAGAAGGCAACTGCTACTTCACAGTGCCACATTCGCTCGTGCCTGCCACCCGACATCCATTTTCACATTCGCATCTCGCAACATGATCCAGATCGCTGGCAATGTGCTAGCTTGAGTGGAAAAACAATAAGTGACATTTTACTGAAGATTAAAGAAAATATAATGGCTGTGTTAGCGCTAAAAGTTTTCGGTAAGTTTTTTTTGCGCTATGTATTATTCATAAATCTGTTTCAAACATTACATACCGATATGTTATCGCTGCAGTAAAACTCAGCTGAAATCGAATCATTACCATTCAACAGAGTACCTACCCAGAATTTTTAGGTATTAGGAAAACATAAAATTTTCCGCAACTGTTCTCGTGATTACGCTTTTTAACAGACAAATTAAAAAAATGGTCTTACATAAGTACCTACCTAAAATCTAATTATAACATAACTTTACGAAATTACTTTTGTATCAATAAATAAAATTTACTCCGCTCTGCTTTATCTTATTCGCTAGAATACTACTGTCTATCGGATCCAAATGTTCAGTTGGATAACCGATAGACTGTATTCAATTCAAAAACTTCAGCCATAAACGAACTCACCAGATGGCACTTTGGGGCCCATTTTAACCGACTTCCAAAATGGAGAAGGTACTCAAATCGACTACATATTTTTTTAATGTTTAGAACTTTCGACTGGGTCAACCGATTTTGATGATTCTTTTTTTATTTGTAAGCTGCTTCCCGTGTGGTCCCATTTTAAATTGGTTTAGTTCAGTCATTTTTATGAAGTCGGTTTTTTATATTAATAATTATTAACGGGCAACATTTATGAAATATGAACAAAATATAAGCTAAATAATATTAAATACGTAAACTACTTAGCTTAGTATACAAAAACTGTTGGATATAGCTATTCCTCCTCCTTTGAAGTCGGACTTCCTATTTTGAAGTCGGATAAAAATGCAGTCCAATTGAGAACTTTTTATTGAGGTGTGTTGAAAATAGATCCATTCTAAAGAAGTTACTAATGCAAGTGTTTCGACGTGATGTAGAATAGAATAATTTTTATTGTGAAACTGAACAAGGATGGTATGTGTTTAGGTTAGTAATGACAGTTTTGTTCAAATCGAATTCAAATGGGACCACCCTCGAGAAAATTCCATTGAATATACTATGATTATACAGGGTTGTTTTTATTTCACTAACCTCTCGTAGTCAGCTTCCCTTCATCATACCGGACAACTTTTATTCAATGATTTGTATCAATGCGTAAAATTTTTCAACAGCAAAAAAAATTGGCCTCTAAATGACAATAATCTTACAATGTCTTAAATAAAATGGCAAAAATAGCAAAGTTTTAACTTTTTTTTTGGCTCCTATTAAGTTTTGTGAAAAGTAATGGAACAAAAGTTGTCAGGTATGATGTAGGGATTAAGTTAACTGCGAGAGGTTTTAGGTGAATTAAATATAACCCATAATAAAAAATAAAATAAAAAAACATTTTTTTTGGTTCACTATATAAGTACGAGTATATTATGTAGGTACGTAAATACTCTGGCAGCCAATAGTATGTTTAAGCTTTGCGTAGTTTGGAGTCAGATGACCGTGTGTGTAATAGTGTCCCGAATATTAATTTTTTCATTACTCATACCTACTCGGAAAGTAGGTCTGAAGTTGCCTGAGGAGCGGGTAAATACATTTCAGCCCTAGGGAGAATCAGTTCCAAATTACAGTGACAGTTGACCACTAACAAACACACAAATTATTTAAAAAAAACTAGTTTTATTTTTACATTTGTATTGAACCATGTTCCAACTTTTTTTTTCTCCTCAGAGGATTATCGTCCCGCACCTCTCGTGCATTTGCCAGTGTCACTTCATGTTTTTATTTATAGTTTCCCTGTATTCGTAATGAAAAGCACAGTGTTTGCCTCGAGGTTAAAGACTTATTTCTAGACACGGTGACCATAAGCACTTAAGTCAGTTTTTTCTCAAAATGATAAAAACTCGCAGGGCTTTGCTTTTTGCGTTAACCGTCGACGGGAATAAGCAACTAAGTCAGAGGGCTTCAATACACGAGGCGACAGTCTTACGCACCATACAATTTAATTTATGTCCAACATCGTCCTGTAAACTTTTCAAAATAATTGAATTTTGACTTAAGTGCTAACTATTAGCGCTCTCGCTACGCTGGGGCGCCACACCCCGTCTCGGGACTGAATAAGTTACTTTCACCCCTAGGATAACAATGTACTATTGTAGACCATCGGCGAAAATATCGCTTAAACTCAGAATTTCATAGTCATTGCGCGTAACGCGTAATATACACACATTGAAGTCAGATGAAAATGGAAGTCAACTAAGGTAAGAAAGCATAATTACCACGTAAATGGTCATGTACCTAACCTATTCCTGACATGTTCAATGGCCATAAACTTCATGAAAAAAGGAACATTCTAAGTATTCTAACGATGTCACTAACCCAAATACAAAGACGGTTAACGCTAACTAGTCATCACTTTATGTAAATGCATAAGCACATGTTTGCTTATACAAAATTAATACGATATTTCAAAACTGTATTTCCGCTTCAGTGTCGTGTCAAGTACAATTAACAATTGATCCATTATTAACTATTGCATTTGACACGACATCAAAGGGGAAATATATAAGAGGTTCATATAAGACAGTTTTGAAGATGAACTTCCGGGAAGTAAGGCCTGATTCAGATTTTTTTGCCGTGATTTTCCCACTGCGGACTGCAGGGCAAAGGGCTCCTTTTTAGGGTTCCGTACCCAAAGGGTAAAACGGGACCCTATTACTAAGGCTCCGCTGTCCGTCCGTCCGTCTGTCACCAGGCTGTATCTCATGAACCGTGACATTTAGACAGTTGAGTTTTTTACAGATGATGCATTTCCGTTGCCACTATAACAAAAAATACTAAAAAATATAATAAAATAAATATTTAAGGGGGCTCCCATACAAAAAACGTGATTTTTTTTGACGCTCGATATTGATAACGGCAAGAGGTAGACACTTGAAATATTCACAGAATATTTAGTTATATAATCACTTCAAAATTAAATTATTTAATTAAAATAAAATTAATATTTAAGGGGGGCTCCCATACAAAAACGTGTTTTTTTTGCCGTTTTTAAAGTTAATGGTACGGAACCCTTCGTGCGCGAGTCCGACTCGCACTTGGCCCGTTTTTTTATTTATAAATTATTTAATTAAAATAAAATTAATATTTAAGGGGGGCTCCCATACAAAAATCGTGGTTTTTTGCCGTTTTTAAAGATAATGGTACGGAACCCTTCGTGCGCGAGTCGGACTCGCACTTTGCCGGTTTTTTTATTTATTGATAATTAGACTCGCACTTGACCTTCATGAATCTCGCCTGATGCGATCTACGATAAAGCTCGCTTGCCTAGAAGACATCGATTTACTCACGACTTGAAGACACTTAGATAGTTGCACCATCGTAGACCGCATCATCGCTTAACATCGCAATAAATAATACAGAACTTGCGAACTTGTTCACACAAGCCAACTTTTGTTCCATGAATTTAAACAAAACACATTCCGCAAAAAAAATCCTATTAGGTATAAAAAAACTTTGTTTTTGTATGGACGAATAAAAATAATTTGCAGAAGTCGGCAAATGAAAGTTGTTAGGTACGACTATGGATCCTTGGTACGACAGAGAAGTTGTTTTACTTTGTTACTTGATTATTAGTTGTTTGATTACACAAAACACACAAATTAATTATACAAAACACTTTAGTAGAACGTAGAACTTCGCTTGTTTCAGAGTTTTTTTTTATATAAAAAAATAGACGTCAAACTAGGCGTGACACCTGGGCCCCGATTCTAAACCAATTGTTTTAAAACAATTGTTTTTCAATTGTTAATGAATTGCCTTAATTTTTTTACTTTTTACACTTTATCTATTCAAAAAGTCTAAAAAAATTACATATTGAGGCAATTCATTAACAATTTAAAATCAATTTTTGTTTTTCACTTTTGACACTTTATCTATACCAAAAGTGTCTAAAGGGCAATTTTTGAGGCAAGTCATTAATAATTTAAAAAACAATAGGTTTAGTAGAATCGGGGCCCTGTATTTTGGTGACATGGGTGGCTTTCACGTCATGATGTTTTATTTGTGAAGTAATATTATGCTAAATTATGATATTATAAATATATTATATATTTATAAAAGGGTAAGAGAATGACGCTGTGTATCGTTAGACAATAGACATAGGTATATATGACAATCATAATAATATTATGAGCACGAGACAAGAGAAAACATCAATTTGCGTACTATAATACTAGAAAATTATGTTACGAGATACTAATCATAAGTCAGTTATGATAATGTAGGTACACAGTGACAAAATATGTGAAATTAAGTATATGCAGCATGGTGTGTGTACAGGGTTATTGATTATTAGCAAAAATAAGAATAAGCCCAACTAAGTATTTCACCTAACTATAAACTCATAATTACAAAACCATGAAGCCTTGTAATCATAATTAAAACTGCAATTACCTTAATCGTATTTAGAGGCACAATCATCCAAATCAATACATTCCTTTCGGACCGTATTTACACCACAAAGTTTTTCTTTCAAAATCTTCGTTAAACTTATTAATCTTATTAGTTATATTAATTAGTTGTACACTGTTCTACAGTACATTTAAGACCGTCTGTACTCCGTAAAATATTATTTTTTGTGGGTAATTTTTGCAAGCTGGGCTGCCACTAGAATGAATCAATCCACTTACTCCAATCCTCCATTTTGGACTCCAAAACGGCTGGACCGATTTTGACGGGACTTTCCGGCAGATAGCTGCGTATAAAAGGAGTGATCCACCCGGGTGAAACCGCGGGCGCAACTTGTATATTACAAATATAATTTTACATTATAGGGGTGGCTCTGATCTCTGGTACAAATGGGGATGGGTTTTTTCTCACAGCACCCTCATCTGTGGCGTATCGTTGAATACGTATTTTAAAATAAAGGTAAGATTTCATGAATCCCTTTCTAGGGTCGCGTAGGAACCCTTATAAGTTCATTCTGTCTGTCCGTCTGTCCGACCAACATCAATTTTAGAACATAAGTTTTCTTAATTTTTAAAGTATACAAAGTAAATAATTTTGCATTTTAGGGGTGACTCTGGTATATCTGAAATAGGGATACATTTTTCGCTTCACTCCCTTGTGTGGTTGACGTTGAATATATAGGTTCAAAATGAAGGTAAGGTTTCATACACAGACCTATAATCTAAGTCTGTGGTTATTTCATTTTGTTTTTGACCCCCACTTCAAAAAGATGAGTTTTATCTGTGTATCTGGTTGTTTGTCTGTGGCATCGTAACTCCCAAACGGCTGCATCAATTTTGATTTAGTTTGTTTTTGTTTAAAAGGTGACGTCATGATCGAGAGTGTTCTTAGCTATGATTCAAGAAAACGTATTCGGATGTTTGAAGATTATCAACACTTTTATCGGGGGTTTGAAATAAAACTATTTATAGGTAAATAGATACTTGTCAAGATTGTTCCTCGTATTTTATTTATATGTAGATATTCGTTTTTATTTATTTATAATTATTTAATTCTGCGCACTACTACACTTAGCTAGCACCAAAGGCAGATCCAGATTACAAGTCAAAACAAGAAAAGTATACATAATTGTTTGGAATTATAAACTTACCTATTTTAAACAGTTTTAAGTTAATTAAAGGTTTTTGGGAGTTGGCATGTTTCTTTTAGACATACTGGCTTCATCCCTAGCCCTCACGATAAGTACCTACCTAGATCAAAGTTCTTGTATTGCTTCAAAAAGGTATTTATTTAATAAGGTTAGAAAAGTTATCAGCGGTCGACCTAGATAGACCCAGTCCATAGGGGGTAAGGTCATGACCAATGATGTTATAGGTAAATAATATCCGTACTTAATATTATAAATGCGAAAGTGCGTGATTATGTAGCAAACTCTGTCTGTTTGCTACATAATTACGGCTAAACGGCTTAACCGATCTCGATAAAATTTTGCGAGGTAATAGTATGTATCATGAGGACAGACATAGGCTATTTTCTTCTGAAGAAATCGCTGACGAAGCCGCGGGTAGGTACAGCTAATAATATATAAACTGAGGTAAAATCTCATAACTGGTAAAATCTCATTGGTCATGACCCCAATGACTACCTAAGTTTAGTGTGAAATCTTACTTAGTAAATAATTGTTATTCATAATTAGATCTGCAACCTTATTCCAAGTCAAAGATAATATGTATAAAATCGTCATTGTTCTATGTCTATGAAATAGTGCAATAATGTTATGGATTTGATCTGATTGCACAATAAATAATACTCTTCAAATACTACTGTTAAACGGCTGCCCATTAGCTTCTAGAAACATTTACTTGAATGTTCTAGGAGTTCGTTCGTTAAGAAATGAGGCACCGTTAAACTCGTTTCACAATGCTTTCACTTTTTAAGCAATTTTCCAGAACTTAACTCACAAACATGGTGTTTATTCAAAACTTGTCAAACCAGGAAACTAGCAAAACGTGACTAGAAACGCGATGGACACGTCTCAAATACTAGAAATTTGTTGACCTTCTCATTTAGTCTCAAAATTTTGTTATGTACGCATGCATAATACTTATAATCAAGCTTCCTATAGGCCGCATCTTAGGGTTTCGATTATAAATTATGTAATTATATAACGAAGTGATGTTTATTTTAAACGACGAAAAAAGGAGAGTGTCTCTAGTCGACGCGTATATAGGTTTTTTAGGGTTCAGTACCCAGAGGTTAAAACCCTATTACTGAGCCTACGCTGTCTAAAAGTAAAATAGGGGGCGTAGTAGTGCTTATGAAAGTCTTAACGCCAGTGGCCATCCAATTCCAGAGAAAAAATTCCACAAGCTAATATTATTCTGACGAGCTTGTCAAAATTTAACAAATATTGTTGAGTCAATTTTTAGTGTCAAAAATTTTTTTTGTTGTTTTAGGACCACTAGTTTAATTAGATATAATTAAAGGAATTGATATAGAGATCAATAAGATCAATTACCATAATTTCCATAATCTTATCCTAGGTATCGTAAGTTCCTGTTTTTTTAAAGTAAAGTTTTGTAAAGTTAGGACCTTTCTAATGAGACGGTTTCCTTTCCACCCGGGCCGGCCTTACCATATTATCTATTTAAGTATGTATTTAAACATATATATGTATGTATATCAGTCTCTGGCAGCCATATTACAAGCTTTGCTTAGTTTGGGGTCAGATGATCATGTGTGCAATAATGTCCCAGATATATATATATATATATATATATATATATATATATATATATATATATGCGTTTTCACCGGCACCGGCCCGTTTTTCGATATGCTGTTGGTGAGTTATTTTTATATTGAATAATAATACATATACCGTTCGACCGCCACCGCTGCTGATGTTAAGAAACGCGACGATGCGGTCTACAATATTATAGAGCATGCTTGCCTAGAAGAAACCGATTTACTCGGTAGGTAAATGAAAACACCCAGATAGTTGTTTATAGTAGGTAGGTATCGATTCTTGTAGTTTCCCATCACTTCCTTTGAAAGTCCAATGAATCAAAGCTGCCACTCTAAACACTGTCTACGTAATGATGTTTGAGAAATTGGATCGATTCATTCGTAACGTCCTCGCAAGTTATGTCAACAGTAAGATTTATTGAGAACTAGTGACTAGTGTTATCAAATATTCAAGCCGGGAAGCCGAACTGGCGATAAAGGATTAATTAAATATCATCTAGTAATACATACCTAAATGCTGGCGTATTTCTGGCTCGACGCATACCTAAGCATTCTAATTCAGCGTTGACTGTTTGAAAGCGTTTGACTGCCCCGGTGGCTCAGTTGGTAGTGAACTACCTTCTACTCTTCGGGGCGTGGGTTCGATTCTCATCTAGGACAAACATTCATGTGATGAACATTTGTGTTTATGTTTATTCTATGTCTGTTACTATACGTGTATTGTATGGGGACCAGGGGATCCCCCTTTAGTTTTTATTTTTTGACTTTATTATTATTTCCCAGTTAATCCGCCGTAACATTACATAATCTGTGAAAATTTCATCTGACTATCTATTACGTTTCCAAAGATACAGCCGTTGGTAATGGTAGAACGGACGGACGGACAGACAGACAGCGTAAGCTCAGTAATAGGGTCCCGTTATTGTCCTTTGGGTACGGAACCCTGAAAAGTCAAATCAAGTCGGCGACTCAAAAGGTCCTATAATATTAATTTCCGGAAAGTATCGATTTGGATAAAAAAAAAAAATACAATATATTATCGTCAGACCTTTTACCGTTTTGTTATAAATTAGTCGACCGAACGTGATTTTATAGGAATTTTATCTCGAATCGAGAGAAAATGTTGATATTGATTTATGCAATATCTTTTTGATTATATAACTACTTACTTAACTACCTTGCAAGATGTTTACGGATGTGAACAATTAAACCAACAAAATAAAACAAAAAACAAAATTATTTTAGAAATCGGAACCTTTTACACCTTCAGTACTATCTGCAAAAAAGATTTTTAGGGGATGGTAAGACAAAGGTGTCAGTTATGCTTACAGAATATATATATTTTTTTTGTGTAAATTAGAACGGCTGTCAAGGCATTTTTGTAAGAAATTTGTTGGAGCCACTTGCACTCATATTATAAACCCATAGCAACTGTGTTAGCAACTGTGACCAGAGTTCGACGCGTTGACATAAATAAGAATGTTCAATTTATCACAATACCTGGCCTGTCACTATAATTTCCGTTCTATTTACTTCTCTTTTCTGTGGTTATACTCGTCTCCATTATACAGGATTAGACGGAAAGGTGATGTAGGTATCACCCTTCCGTATAACCCTGAAAAATGATGACGAGTACAACTAAAGCTCATAGTCACAAGAACAAATAAATATCTGGGACATTTTTGCACACACGGTCATCTGACCCCAAACTAAGCAAAGCTTGTAATATGGCTGCCAGAGACTGATATACGTACATATATATTTTTAAATACATACTTAAATAGATATTAACACCCAGACATAGAACAAACACAAAATGTTCATCACACAAATGTTTGTCCTAGATGGGAATCGAACCCACGCCCCCAAGCACAGAAGTTAGGTTCACTACCAACTGAGCCACCGGGGCAGTCATATTAATAGTTTTGAATTTAAATAATTGAACAGGGGCCTTAGGCTCAACTCTAAACGCGGACATGAATAGGTGCAGTTTGCGAAATCACGCGAACGCGAACCTTACCGCGCCGAGATACGGTTTGCGGTCGCGTGATTTTTGCAAATTACACCTATTCGGGCCAGGGTTTAGAGTTGGGCGTAAGGCCCCAGGACTACAAACGTGACCTCAAACGAATTAACACTGATTGATGAAATTTAATAAACCACGGCCGATGGACAACACGTGGCTGAATAAATGAATATCTTATAGGTATTTATAGTAATTTTATACATTCCCAATCTCAGATCCAGTCAGATTGTAACAAATTTAATGGAATGCAAAGAATATCCTGTGAATAATTAATTAATAAAAAAACTGGCTCTAATGGGACAAACTCTTCAAATTATTGTATTGTCATCGGTCCTTGATAAGTGTTCAAAATTTCAATTTAATTCGACGATTTCGACGTTTTGAAGTAGTTGAAAATCAAGTTCAAAGATTCCGTTACATACACACCAAGCTAATAAAAGCGTGTTAACTATTAATATAATATGATAAGTTTATACTTTTTATTTT
This sequence comes from Agriopis leucophaearia, assembly GCA_949125355.1. NCBI lineage: Eukaryota > Metazoa > Arthropoda > Insecta > Lepidoptera > Geometridae > Agriopis > Agriopis leucophaearia. The sequence goes on along the minus strand of OX421276.1, from coordinate 8,377,157 downwards.
ATCATATTATATGGGGTGTGTGAGGGTGTGCGTTATATTATTATATCGACAGCAAGCTATATATACTCGTATAATATGTAGTAGGTTGGGTACTTAACCAAATAATTTTACAAATTAAAAAATTATAATACAAAGAACGTAGGTAGTATTATGGGAGACTGTTTTTATCGATGAAATATTAATAGATTTACGGGTTTCTTCAATAAGCAGTAAAATAACCATGAAGTACCTGCCTTGTTTAGGTTTACGTTAATGTCGTAAAAATAGTTTAAAGTTAATATACCTACCTAGTATATAAGGTCGGGGAAAAAGTTTCTTCGTATTTTTTAAACAAATTCAAGACATATTTTTTTCAAGTTTAATTACATTTAATTATAATATATATGTGCCATTTTGTTCGGTAACTTGTTGCCATCTTGTAGGTAGTGACATGATCCCGTTGCTGTAGAATTTTTGGGACTTCTGATCAAAAAAATGCAACAAGTAGTTTTGACAGTTCTCTCTTGATGTTAATCTAACACTACCCAAAGAATTCTGAAGAGATCGAAACAGGTGGAAATCTGAGGGTGCAAGGTCAGGGCTATATGGTGGATGCATTAACACTTCCCAACCAAGCTCTCTAAATTTTTGCTGAGTGGCCAAAGATGTGTGCGGTCTGGCGTTATCATGATGAAAGACCACACTCTTTCTGTTGATCAATTCCGGCCGTTTTTTCTCAATTTCTTGTTTGAGTCTCATCTGCTGTTGGCAGTAGAGATCCGAATCGATGGTTTTGCCCGGCGGTAAAAGCTCATAATGAACGATGCCCTGCCAATCCCACCATACACACAGCATCACCTTATTACGTGTTAATCCGGGTTTCGCTACAGTCTGTGGTGCTTCACTGCCCTTTGACCATGATCGTTTGCGCACATTCTTGTCGTAGGTGATCCATTTTTCATCACCAGTGATCAATCTTTTCAAAAACGGTTCGGTTTCTTTACGTTTCAATAGAGAGTCGCAAATGAGTACACGATTCATTTGGTTTCTTTCAGTGAGCTTGTGTGGCACCCAAATATCGAGTTTTTTTGTATACCCAGTTTTTTTCAAATGGGTCAAAACTGTTTTGTGGTCAATCCCCAGTTCTTCAGCTACGTCGTAACTATTAATATGCCGATCTTGGTCCACTTTTTCAGAAATGGCATCTACTTTATCCGTAACAGGGCGACCAGAGCGAGCTGCATCTTTGACATCAAAATTCCCGGACTGAAAACGCTTGAACCAACATTGTGCTACTCTTGATGACACTGCATTAGGTCCATAAACGTCACAAATTTTTTTCGCGGCTTGTGTCGCAGTTTTCCCTTTTTTGTAATAAAATTTCACAATATATCGTATTTCTTCGTTAGATTCACTCATTTTATCAAAAAAAAAAACAATTGAAAAATGGCGGGAAATTGCTTTTTACTTTTTGTATTCCTTTTTTAAAATGTCATATTTTTAATGGTATCAAAACCAGCCAGATACAAACAGTACAACGGATGAGATTTTTACTACAACCTTATACATACAAAATACGAAAAGACTTTTTCCCCGACCTATTATTTTTTATATTCGATAGATTCAGTGATATTTACCGATTGAACTCATATTTTTAAAATAATAGGTCGGGGAAAAAGTCTTTTCGTATTTTGTATGTATAAAGTTGTAGTAAAAATCTTATCCGTTGTACTGTTTGTATCTGGCTGGTTTTGATACCATTAAAAATATGACATTTTAAAAAAGGAATACAAAACGTAAAAAGCAATTTCCCGCCATTTTTCAATTGTTTTTTTGTTCGATAAAATGAGTGAATCTAACGAACAAATTCGATATATTGTGAAATTTTATAACAAAAAAGGGAAAAATGCGACACCCGCCGCGAATAAAATTTGTGACGTTTATGGACCTAATGCAGTGTCATCAAGAGTAGCACAATGTTGGTTCAAGCGTTTTCAGTCCGGGAATTTTGATGTCAAAGATGCAGCTCGCTCTGGTCGCCCTGTTACGGATAAAGTCGATGCCATTTCTGAAAAAGTGGACCAAGATCGGCATATTAGTAGTTACGACGTAGCTGAAGAACTGGGGATTGACCACAAAACAGTTTTGACCCATTTGAAAAAAACTGGGTATACAAAAAACTCGATATTTGGGTGCCACACGAGCTCACTGAAAGAAACCAAATGAATCGTGTACTCATTTGCGATTCTCTATTGAAACGTAACGAAACCGAACCGTTTTTGAAAAGATTGATCACTGGTGATGAAAAATGGATCACCTACGACAAGAATGTGCGCAAAAGATCATGGTCAAAGGGCAGTGAAGCACCACAGACTGTAGCGAAACCCGGATTAACACGTAATAAGGTGATGCTGTGTGTATGGTGGGATTGGCAGGGCATCGTTCATTATGAGCTTTTACCGCCGGGCAAAACCATCGATTCGGATCTCTACTGCCAACAGCAGATGAGACTCAAACAAGAAATTGAGAAAAAACGGCCGGAATTGATCAACAGAAAGAGTGTGGTCTTTCATCATGATAACGCCAGACCGCACACATCTTTGGCCACTCAGCAAAAATTTAGAGAGCTTGGTTGGGAAGTGTTAATGCATCCACCATATAGCCCAGACCTTGCACCCTCAGATTTCCACCTGTTTCGATCTCTTCAGAATTCTTTGGGTAGTGTTAGATTAACATCAAGAGAGGACTGTCAAAACTACTTGTTGCATTTTTTTGATCAGAAGTCCCAAAAATTCTACAGCAACGGGATCATGTCACTACCTACAAGATGGCAACAAGTTATCGAACAAAATGGCACATATATATTATAATTAAATGTAATTAAACTTGAAAAAAATATGTCTTGAATTTGTTTAAAAAATACGAAGAAACTTTTTCCCCGACCTTATACATATTAGCTCAAGTGGGAATAGCTGTTTTTATAGACATTTACATTAAAAAAGCGAAGAAAATAGTTAAATATATGCTTCTGTGCTTTAATCTGTCAACTGTACTACTTTTGTACTTACTGGCTTATAACTTTAGTGGACATTTTCAGCACATTATTTTTTCTATTCGCAATAAAGTGATACGACTCAGGGCCAAAGCACAGAATATGCGTACATAATACATAGCCAAAGTTAACGAAGCTCAAAGAAGTAACTTAGATGTGGCCTACATTTCCGGAACGTTCAATTTAAGGTATCTCGATTTTAAGGCATAAAAAAATGCCGAAATTGTCATGTCGAATATAAAACAAGCAAACCATTACATTAAAATTTATTTTATCACTGACATAAAATGGATCCTACAGACTGTTTTAAATTATCACGGTTGTTCACTAAAGTTATATGATTATTTACGGGACATTTATCGTGGTAAGGTTGTGGAAGGAGCTCCCGATATTTCAGCGCAGTTACATGCACCATGTTCACGGGAAGACTCATCGGGAGCTCCTTCCACAACCTTACCACGGTAAATATCCTGTAAATAATCATATAACTTTTGGATCCTAAAGAGTTTTACGAAATCAACTTTTTCAAAATGTCATAAGTTGACATGTTAATAAAAAAATGCAGACTTCTTTATAACAGAAATTGAATTTTTTACAAATCTTTCTATTTGATAGAATCAGAACGCTAAACATCCAGTTTTCGTTAGTTTTTGTCAAATATGTGTGAGGACTCTAGAGTTTTAGAGTGGAGACCATTTTTGGCAAATGTAATGGACGTCCTTCGGTCGGGGGAACAGACGGCCCGCGTAATGATGGGCAGATGTGGGAGTTAATTATTTTTAATAACGTTGCAATTTGCCCCCAACTGTCATTCAAAAAAATCCTGACTACGCCCTTGTCCAGCAGTGAACAAATATTTATAAACTGATGATTCTCTATTGGCACAATAATTTGCCTTGGACGAAGATAATGGCACAAAGCAACTATAGTTACAATACAATCCGTATTTTGGAGGTCAGTGGAGAATACATTTGACATAAAGCCATGACAATGAACTAGGCATGTTATAACAACAGGTCGATTTGTTATGATTGTCATTCGAAGGGTTTAGGAGTCATTCATAGAGAAGATAATGAAAAAAAAAACATTTTAATTATTTGATACTAGGTTCACCCGTGTTATATACCTCCTTGAAGCAACCTCCTTGCTAGCAACACAGCCTCCTTTGACTTACATGACATATATTTTTTTTTTCATATCAATGTATTTGCCGTTCAAAATAATTGGGAAAATGAGTTTTCTCAAAAAAAAAAAAATATCATTGGCCTAATATCAGTAGGATCAGTAGTCCGATTACCTTAGTCTGATGATCGGTCTGATGAGACTTTTTCATCTCAGCAGTCCGGTGTTATAAATAATTGGAATAATGAAACTTTTTTTCTCACTAGTCCAGTGTAGATCATCGGACTCCTGATATGTGACAGACAGTACATGAAGTAGAAGCCTGTTTATTTTGCAGATTTTAAAATTTTCTAAATGCTTATGTATGGCGAGGATAAACGAATTTATGGTGATTTTTATCATACGAATAAGAAAACTAACAGCTGATAACGGCTTCTACTCCATATACTCAACAGGAAAAGACGCCGGAATCTAGAACTACTGGCGTTTTCCTAATAAGATAATTTTGTTTCAGGCATCTGTTGTTAATAATTAAATCAGTATGCATCTATTGTTAGTGTTGGACATAAATTTTGTTGAAATAAAATACCATTTTTTTTTTCCATAGTACAATGTATAAAATTTGCATATATTGTGTATTGTAAATATTCACAACTGCACCTATTTCTGCTTTTAATATGTAGATGATGCGGTTAAAAGTGTCTGCAGAAATAACTAGATAGATCCGGTTGAAATATTTTATCAAGTTGAGATCATTGGGATCTCGGGAACTCGGAATACAGCGCATCGAAGTTTCTATGACTACCTTTGAGGGTGGGTCTAGGCACGGGCATAGGTAATTTAAAATTGATTTTTCATCCTCTCATCTAGGAAAGAGTATTTTTGCTCTTTGATATCTGAGTGCAAAAGCCGTTTTTATCCGCTAGAGGATAAAGAAAATTGAATTTAGAACATCGTGTGCACTAAGTTTGTGAATTCAAAACATCATTAAACCTATTTACTTCTACCTCCATGGTGCCGAATTTATCATACAACCTTTTTGAATTTGTTAAAAACTCAGACACGGAACCTTCTTTGTGTACTTTTTTTTTAATTAGCTTTGCGCGCGCCATTTTCGCATTTAGTCATTTCTTTCCAAAGAGATGTATCATATAAGTACGGGGGTCATTTCCTCGCTGAGGTGGGATTAAAAGTTACGTGTTGCACTCAAGTGCAAAGATTTTTCACCTGTGCTCTTTTGATTCCCTCGCTAACACTCAGGATTCCAATTTTAGAATCCTTCGCTTGCTCGGTCAACAAAATTTAACACGCGGCTAAAAATCAACTTTGCACTCTTGTATAATAAATAACTATTACCTTCTCGATCTGGGATTCGGATCCTGGGAATTCCAGTGCTTGATTATGTGTCTACGCTTTTTATTTTTATCTATTTTTAAACAGCCTAAACCAGTTTCTTAGATTGTAGCCTACTTCGATGCGATCCTCTATGCTACGCAAGCAGGTTACCTCTATTTGCTATGCAAGTGCAAGTATCTTTTACAATGAGTCTTATCGACCAGAGTCTGAGCTATATTTTTCGCGCATTTCCAAAAAGTATAAAAAAGTACATTACATACTCAATAAAGTTTTGTAACGAGAGTAGATAAAGCAGTTTGGCAGAGTTGTGTATATATAGCATGTAAGTTATTCACTGAGATAAATAAATAAAAAAATTAAAAAAACAAATACTTTTCATGGTTTAGTCAAAAAGAAAGTTACTTGAAAAATTATCTTTGAGAAGACAATTTTATGAAAAGTCAATGACCTTTAAGCTAGATGATTACAGTCATGATGATTACAGCTGTATCACTATAACTCAAATAAAATAACTGGCCAAGAGTGTGTCGAGACACGCATATGGTAGGGTTCCGTAACCAAAGCCATATAATTGTAGTCATAGTTCAGAAAATTATGATTAAGGATGGAAAAATTCGAACGAACAACGAAGCTCTGTGGACTTAGCCAAATTTCAGAGATATAGATAGACAGATTCCGACATAGTATATACTTTTTATGGTTTAGACATAGAGAAAACTGATTGAAAAAAACATTCTTTGCTAAAGATAATATTACAAAAAGGTCAATGATCTTTGAGCTAGAATGAATTTATTACCGTTTTATCGCTGTTACTCAAAAAGTCATGATCAGATAATGTTCTAATTAATTTTGAATGAAGGTTTTAAATATGACCTATCTGTATTGTAAGTTTCTTATAATTATATTATTGTATGCCTTATAATTTAGAAATGCAGGGGGTGGGAGTCACCAACTTTTTTCTACTTTGGCGGGCCATATTTCGCAAAGTATACACTTTATAAAAAAGTGATTCAAGAAATTTTAGATTCATTTTAAAAGACCTTTTCAACGATACCTCACACAAGTGAGTGAAAAAAACATTTTCATCCCCATTTCACATGTACCAGAGCCATACCTAAACAAAATTGCAACTGTCATTATGCAAAGTTTCATGCACTTATCTTAATAATTATAGAAGTTAGAAGGTTCTAAAAAATTCTGACGGACGGACAGACAGACAGAAGGACGGAGAGAACGAATTTATAAGGATTCCTTGTCTGGCTACGGAACTCTAAAAATTATGTCAGAAAATGTTCGTTGCAAAATGCATTTTTTTTATCCTACTTTATTGAGATCTATACTAAAACTGTAATTGTGTAAAGTTTCATGTAGGTAACTATATAGAAATTAGGAGGTTCTAAAAAATTAGGCCAGACGGATAGGCGAACAGATAGATAGACAGACAGACGGACGGATAGAAAAAACTTATAAGAGTTTCTTGTAGGACTACGGAACCCTAAAAATGCGACTTTTGTTTGGTATTTTGCTCGAAAGTAAGTCGTTTTTGACCGACATGAAAAAAAGGAGTACGGTTCTATGGTACACTATATATGTACTATATATATATGTTTTTTTAATGTATGTTCACCGATTTCTCTGCCAACTGCTGACGAATTAAAAAAAACTTTTGTTTGCTAGGGTATACTTCCAACTTTGGCTATGGATAGTCAAAGAATTCCAATTTGGTCCCAAATTGGACCAAATTGGAGGTCTGATGATGCTATCCCAGAGAATCGAGGGCAAGCTTCAAATTTTATGGGCACTTATTAAGTTTTTCATATATTTTTAAAGTCGATTTTTAATGTGATCCACTTCTGCATGATATTTTCGTGCGAAAAATACGAACAATTTAAAAACGGAGCCCCAGATCGATGTTTCGGTACGGACCATGGACCGGATAACTGTTATTTAAATTAAGTAAAATATGCGATCGCAGATGATGCAACAGAAATAAACCGAGTCAGAATTTATAAAGCCTGCATGAGGGCTAAAAATAGAAAGCTTTCTTTTATTGGGTTCAGTTATGCATCTCTTACTTTCCGGTTAGAGGGCAATATAACTGAGGAGTTCAGTACTCCGCAGCTCATGCTTTCAAACCGGTGTCACGATCGGGGTGATATGCCAATAAAATAAGTCTGCATTCCCTTTACGATAAGCCCGTTATAATTTAAACCTCGTAGATATATTTATATGATTTGAACTGACAATTTTGCAGTCTGTTCTGTTCTGAGATCTAAAAAAGCTGATTAGTAGAACACAATCCATTCCGCATACTAAGGAGTAGGTAATTAACCATAGAAATATGCATATACTTATTAGATACCTATTAATGTATATTCCTTACCTCGATGCTATTAATACCCATATAACTATATGACATTGACAGCCCCGTTAGCTCAGTTGGTAGTGTACCTGCCTTCTGCGCTTGGGGGCTTGGGTTCGATTCCTACCTAGGACAAACATTTGTGTGACGAACATTTGTATTTGTTCTATGTTTGGGTGTTAGTAACTACATATTTAAGTATGTATTTAAAAATATATATGTATGTATATCAGTCACTGGCAGCCATATTACAAGCTTTGCTTAGTTTGGGGTCAATAGATACATAGGACACTATAACTATAAGTAGGTATAATTATATACTTACTACCAATTTGAATAATTTTAAGCAACTTCCAAAAAGGAGGAGGTTCACAATGCGACTGTTTTTTAAAAATGTTAATTACCTCAGAACTTTCGACTGGGTGAACAGATTTTGATGATTCTTTTTTTATTTGTAAGCTGTGGTATCCCATGTGGTGCCATTTTGGTCCAGTTGTGAAATGTTTATCAAGTCGGTTTTTTATATTGATAATTATGGAACATAATCTCGCGTTTTTCGTACAACAAAACGATAGAACAGGTGGTAACTACCACTGTAGTGAGAATTTTTTCTACCCTTCTCTTTTCTGTGCACCCCCCCCCCTCGCGGTAGGGGTGCATTCACAGAAAGCAAGTCTATTTTTTTTGTTAATATTGTCAAACGTGCTAATTCGACTAATTGAGACTAGCCAATTCAATTTAAAGTTGTAGACTCTCCTATTTATTCTTGTGGTTTGAACTTTGGATATTGGTTTGTTTAAGCATATCCTTTTATTCTACCATCACTAAATCTAAAGTTCCGTTTCCATTTCATATTTATACCTATATTATCTACTCTGCTTCCCAAACAAAAAAATCAATCGGCATTTCCGAGTAGCTTTAATATGGGGTTCTTCAAAAGGGATGTTAATAGTCTTTATGGGTCGACAACGTATCTGTGATGCCCCTGGTGTTGCAGGTATCCATAGGCGACGACGGTGATCGCTTGCCATCAGGTGGCCCGTCTGCTTGTTTGCCACCTATATGGCATTAAAAATAACTTATTTCATTAAGTCCAATATCAGAGTACATAAAGTGTATTTTGAGAGTCCAATAATACCTATCTATCTTTAGTTTTAATTGGTTATTTTCTCTTATAAGTAGTGTCATCAACCAGGATTAACAATCTCACTATCTCCTCCCACACTGTTGATAGCAAAATTGCCCCAACGTTAGGCCCCAACGCCCAAATCTTTCTTGCCTACAGCCTAGCAAAAACCAAGTGAAAAAAAAAACCGGTCAAGTCTACAGACGGCCGTTATAACTTGGCAGCAGTGGAGTTATCCGATTGGTTACGCAATAGATTTTTTAGGAACTAATTTGTTTATTGCGCAGCTAAACAGCTAACTTCACTGCGGCCAATTTAAAACGATGTACTGTAAGCCATGCCCTAGTAAAATAGTTGAGACTATTACAAGAGTCTGTATGGAAACAACACTCCTCAAACGTTTCCTCGAGTACACCCACTGCCGAAGCTAACAAAATAATATTAATCCACCAATCCATTACTATAATAGTATAGATAATAGTATTCTATATATTAACGATTTCGACCCTTAGGTCGGATGAATCTGGTCGATATAAATCACCTAAACTCGTTCTTGCCTAAACTCAGTCACCATGATTAGACTAGATAAGATTAGAATAGAACTAGTACCAGTAACGATGAGTCTGGATTTGTAATTCGACGTGGTTCTCAATCAGGTTTGGTTTGCGGTTTTTATAATCCTACCTCTGACACTAAGAATTCGTTAACATTATTACTATTATTTTACCCTTTTTGTCCACCTATCTAGTTCATCATCATCAGCCATAAGACGTCCACTGCTGAACATAGGCCTTTAACCTCCACATTGAACGACATCCTGCCATCTGCATCCACTGGATGCCCGCGACTCTCACATTTGTGTTTGTTCTATGTCTGGGTGTTAATATCTATTTAAGTATGTATTTAAAAATATATATGTATGTATATCAGTCTCTGGCTGCCACATTACAAGCTTTGCTTAGTTTGGGGTCAGACGACCATGTGTGCAATAATGTCCCAGATATTTATTTTATTTAATGTCGTGGGTCCATCTAGTGGGAGGACTACCTACGCTGCGTCTTCCGGTTCGTGGTCTCCACTCAAGAACCTTTCTACCCCATCGGTTAACCACCTATCTAGTTATTTATTCCAAAATAAAATAATGTTGTTGATTTGTCAGAAGTTATAAAGTACCTACTTAGGTCAGTTCGACAGATATGTCTTTACTATATGTAATATATTTTACATCTCTCATATTCGGTAAGTAGGTCCTTATTACCCCCAAATGGGGCTTGTAGGTGACCAATTAGCGCTCTAGGGTAATAATGTAGCTAGAAAAGCCCTAGGGCAGTAAGTAATTAAAAAAAAAAAACACTCGTTAAAAAAGTTCGCGTACATCTAACCATCATACTGGCAATAGACATCATGCATTCAGCCCAATGACAAAAGAGGTCGCTTCGCTATTCAGCCTTGTCTTCGATGAGTATAATAGTCATCAATTTTAAATATCGAACGGCGTAGCTCAATTTAGTTTTGAAAAAAATAAATTAAAAAAAGATGAAAAAAGGCAGGAATAGAAAACTTTTACTTTAAATATTGTTTGTTTTTGGGATTTTTTTTATAATTGTCCATGACCAACAAATATTACAATCTCAAACTATTAACATACCCAAAAAACACCTGTCCCTAAAATTTGAAAATTGTTCTCATTTCACTATAAATTTTAACTAATAAAATGTTTTATTCTTGTAATGCCGGTTTTTTTTCTACTTACCTCACAATCGAGATGTAAAGCTGAGTAGTTAGCTCGGGTGTAAGCATCAATTGCACCCTCGAACTATAGGCGCCCTCGCTGCGCTCGTGCGCCTAAATATCTCGGGCTGCAATTGATGCCTTACAGCCCTTGGCTACTAATCTACTATTAAAAGTGAATAAAATCATAGCGTGTCTATTGGTCTATAACCTATGTTGGTTTTATGTTTCTAACCGAATTCAAAAAAGACGGAGTTATGTTCCACTGTAAAAAAAAAATATTGTTCACCGATTTCTCCGCCAATTGATTTAGATGATTCCTTTTTTCTTGGTAGGCTATATTTCAGAGGTAATCCCATGTAAATTTCATCAAAATTGGTTTAGTAGTTTGGTTTTTAAATCAAAATAATTAATTAAAACATGTTAACCAAGTACACGAAATTGCGTATTTACAAATTTTGAAGTCGATTTTTAATGTGATCCACTTGTTGATCTTCGGGTCCGGTCCGAGACTTGGAAGCCGTGTCACTCTAGGTTTTTGTCCTACAGAAAGAATAATTTATGGTAGGTGAGGGAGGTCTCAGAAGAAGGACTAAAGCATGCTCTTTATTTTATTCTGTGGAGGAGGTACTTACTTTTTTTTACTTGGCTACTGTGGGGCTAGTACGAGAACTTGCGAAAAAGTATTCGTTCCGTAAACGATAGCAAATCAGAAATAAAAAAATCAGTTTCCCTTTATGTCCGATAGAGGCGCTGTTAAATTTTTCATACATTTTGCTATCGTTTACGGAACGAATACTTTTTCGCAAGTGCTCGTACTAGGGCCACTGATGGTTTGGAGGTTGGAGTTACTAATTGGTGACTTATTGGGTTCTGTTTCAACCACAGACCTATTTTTTTTTCTAGAATATATGGTTTCAACAGTGGTTTTAACACAAATAGGTAGTTTATTTGACTTTATCTTATGAGGTTCCGTGTACCTATACGCCGATTCAACATGGTTTCAATTTTCAACCACGTTCAGTGTTATTCGTGAATACTTTTTGAAATGTTCTTGTTACAAAACATGCGTGTCTTCTTTGAATTAAACACTTTATTGTCCATTTGACAATGCACTGCCGTTGAGCTATTTCCGAAGTTACGCTTCTACCTACCGAGAAATAACACTTGATTTTCTAAAGTGACCTAGATTGCCGACATAAATTTACCCGCTTTTTACCTGAGTATAAGTTCTCCTTCTACTACCAGCATCCAGGAGTAAGATTTAATATACTCCGGGTCTTTACAAAAATCGAGTGAATATACCCCATATTCATTGGTTATTCGACTCATCACCATCATCATTATCAACTATCATGTTTCCACTGCTGTGACACCGGTTTTCTGTCAGGTTGAGAGGATGGGCCCTAGTCCATCATGCTGACCCAGTGCATGTCGGTGAATGTCATCTGTCTTTGAATTTTTGAGGTTCTTGGATATACCGGTTTTTATCACGATGTTTTCCTTCACCGTTTTCGAGCGATGGAATCGAAACTGCACATGATTTATTTGAGTACTAAGTAATTGCAGGGCCGTGGATCAAACCGGGTGCTGCCAGATTATAAAGCGCTCATGCTAACCCTCGGGCACCATAATTCCCGCCTGATATACCGATTGTTTATTCAAATCGAAAACTTAGAGCAACGCCCGAGTCTCAGGCGACCCGTAAGGGAGTCAACACTTCCAACGAATATTTTTTTTAAAGCCACATTTCAACATTTTATACTCACATCTATACTGGACGTACGTAACGTACATGCACGCGTGGCCTTGTATTTCGAAAAGGGGGTATGCCTGTGCTTAAGGACTCCCTTCCGTATTTCTCTAAGGACAGTAGAAACGCGTCAGAATGATTTGCCTAGTCAAAAGTCAAAGCCATTACGTTTATAACAGGGGTGAAACTTTTTAAATGAAATAGATAAACATATATATTAGTAACATTAAGAAGATATATTTATCAATTAAAATGTACCAAACTGACCTGCTTACATTATATTATTGCTTTAAAGCTTCATGTTTCTGGGGTCATGACAATATTTACATTTCTCAAAAAACTTATAAAACGTTATAAAACCTAATGGTCTTATAACCTTATAACGTCCTTTAGTTTTCAGATCTGTGTTTTGAATTTATTATTATTATTCTGAGGTTTTGAGCCATTTTTGACCTGTGACTGAGCACTGACATAATTATATTGCTTGACATGCTTAGCTTTCGAGTTTTTGTTTGACATATCTCTGTTTACCTTTGTTTGTCTCGTATATTTTAATGATATTGTCAATATCATTTGTATTGTTGAGATACCTAGGTAATTGATTCTACCATATAATTGATTTTACTATACATATTGTTGGCTATTGATAATCCTATACATGTTACTCTCTGAGTATCTACGATGAGTACAGATGATCAGCCCAAGAAACATCTGGAAGTTGATAAAGTCCGAGGTGAACAAATCATTTTTGCCTAGTTTAATAATTCTTTTTGTGCACACGGGTATTATAATGTAGGTAGTAATAATCTAGTTTAACTTGATCCAAGCATTTATTTGCTCTGATAGCTGTAATAAAACTGTAAAAAGTTAAATGAAAACCACGAATCCTGATCTCTTTCGCTAGGTTTAAGAAAATGTATAGATTCTGCTTTTTACAATGCTATTGCAGGTGTCAGAGCAAATAAATGCTTGGAGCGAGAATAACAAGAATAAAAACAATAACAATTAGGTATAAATTAAAAAAACAACAACAACAAAAGACAGTGCCGGATTTATATTTTTTACGGCCACTTTATTTCTGCCGCCACATGTACCTTTCAAAACTATTATTTTTCCATAAATAGTAAGAAAGGAACTAAAGAGCTTTCTCTAAAATATGCCGCCCCTAGGACGCTGCTACCCCTAGGACGCGGCCTATATGGCCTATTGACAAATCCAGGACTGACAAAAGAGCTGGTAATCTTCAAACGACTGAACCTTGACTGAACATAATTTCTTGAATCATAGCTAGGAATGCTTGATCAAGTCACCTTTCAAACAAACAAAAAAGTCAAGTATGAGCGAGTCGGACTCGTGCACTGAGGGTTCCGTAACACCACAAAATAAAATAATTATCAATTTAAAAATGCGACTTTAAAATTAGAAAAATAAAAATGCAATTTGTGTTCGGTGGAAAAATGATGAGTCATCCAAGTAATGAAATTACAAGTTATATTTTGGTAATGAACAGAAATTTGTCACCGACTCGCACTTGGCCATTATTTCTTATTTGTACTATAGGTAATTTAAAGTGTGCATTATAATCACGCCAAGTTTGACGCTTGTACGTATTAACCGTTTTTACATTAGAGCAATTTTTTTACAATAATACGAAAAAAATTACTTTTGTTGCAAGGGTTACCCTTTTGTTTTTACTTTTAAACTTTTTTTATTATTTCTTAGTTAATCCGCCGTAACATTACATACTGGCTATCTATTACGGTTTCAAAGATACAGCCGTTTAAAGGTAGGACGGACTGACGGACGGACAGGCAGACTGCGTAGGCTCAGTAATAGGGTCCCGTTTTTACCCATTGGGCACGGAACCCTAAAAAGAGAAAGACACAGTTAATGCATGTATTCTCTATGTCCGTTCCAGATGCAGTCCCAGCGAGGTTCAACGTGTGGGTGATGCTGTTCACATGCTGCTGGGTGGTGTATATGCTGCGAGTTAATATGAGCCTTAACATTATTGCCATGGTGCCACAGCAGCCGCACAATCACACGTAAGCATCCATAGCCCGATACGTAAACATATATCATGATCATCATATACTAGTCGATCTTTTAAACATTCTAGTAATAAATATAGCCTATAGATGTACTCAGGGATAATGTAGCATTCTAATGGTGAAAGAATTTTTTTAGACGGGCCCGTTGTTTTTGAGTTACTTAATTCGTTGAAAACATACAAAAATACAAATCTTTCCTCTTTATAATATTAGTGTAGATTAGATTCACCCGTACGAAGCGCTTTGATTCCCTATTTTGATTCCAATTTTATTGTGCGAACTGCTAGTTCGTGGAATGCACTGCCTCAATGGATGTTCCCTAAGTGTTCCCCGAAAGTTACAATCTGGGTGTCTTCAAATCACGAGTGAATCGGATTTTTCTAGCCAAGAGTGCTCCATCGTGGAAAGCATCCCATCGCGTGAGGTGGCAATCAAACGAAAACCTTTTTTTTTAAACCACCAATTTCACTTCCAGGTTTTTTTTTATATGCACTATTTTATATATGTGTATCTCAAGAAAATCATCATTATTAACAACTTTTATGGGACTAACCTTGAAACATAGAATACATAATACACACCTGAAATTGCAAAATAAATCAGCTGTTCCATAGAAAATTTCATTCACACTCAACGAAATGTATGGAAGAGCTGATTTTTATCCGTGATTTCAGGTTTGGTCCCATACCAAAAGTTGTTTATTATGATGACAATGATATCCTCCAATATGTCCGGGTTGTATTTCGAGATACACCCCGGAAATATACTCGAAGTATACGTACATGGAAAATTTCAGCTCGATCTGAAATATGGAAATGATAGATTAGGCAAAAAAATGGGGAATAATAACATCGAAGTATAAGTATGAAATCTTTGTATAACATATTATTATACTCAGACTATAATACATGATTATGGTACATTTGAACTGATCTGATGACGGAGCCGGATGGTGGTAATAAACTTCCCTAATGACGAATGGTAGACCCTTGGGCGCATTTGTATTACTCATGACCGAATGTTTAAATACACTTGCTTAAAAAATCAAAACGTAACATTTGCTTACACTTAGTGACTTTACTTTATTTGGATTTACCTACACGTGTATTGTACAGTTAAATTGAACGTAAAAAACTTGACTTTATTAACTCACCCATTAACACATCATTAACTCATTAAGTTATTTCCTATACCTGCAAGCAGCGATGCAATCTCTCGTGTTACTGCATAGTACCTATTTCACGCTGTCATGTCACTGGGTGAACATTTCCACGACCATAAGTTTTATAATTGGTCAGAGGTATAGCAGCGTAACTAATTTTATGCTTTTTCTAGAATGTCATCACAATGCGGCCCGAAAGATGATGCGGTAAGAAATGAAACGATGCGTCACGAGGACATCACTGATGTCAGGGAAGCGCCAAGGCATGAGGTACTTTGACATAAATATGCAATTATAAACGCATCTTATACAACAATCTAAAATAATATTTCTGATAAAATCATAATGATGTCTTGACAGCATTTAGGTGCTACATTCGACTGGTCAGAAGATAAACAAGCGCTGATACTTGGTTCCTACTTCTGGTCATACCCAATAACGTCGTTACTGGGTGGCATGGCGGCTGAGCGGTGGGGGCCGCGATACGTGGTGCTCATAACTTGCGTAGCGAGCGGTATATTAACCGCCTTAAGCCCTGTTGCTGCAAATTGGGGCTACATGGTTCTGGTCGTCATCAGATTTTTCCTAGGATTCTCAGGAGTAAGTTAAACTGAAATAAAGTTTATATATCTAAAGATGCCGATTTGGAATTCACTAATGTGACTTTTTTTCAGGGCTTCATATACCCGGCTCTTCATGCGTTAGTAGCCCAATGGGCTCCACCCGCTGAAAAAGGGAAATTTATCAGTGCGATGATGGGAGGAACATTAGGAACTGTCGTAACTTGGTCCCTCATTGGCCCTTTGATCGAGAGATTCGGATGGGAAGCCGCATTTTATGTACCGGCTGCTATGACTTTCGTCTGGTGCTTCTTATGGTGGTACCTAGTAGCCGATACCCCGTCGGAACATCCAAGAATTTCAGATTCGGAGAGGAAATATATATTAGATGCTTTGGGAGGCAAGGTCATGAAGTCTAAGGTGAGATAATATTTGCCGGGCGACGTGTTTTCCTATGATTTACTTGATTTACTTCGCGATGAGGTGCCAGTTTTTGGTTCTTGATTTGTTTGATCGTATTCAGAGAATATGGTCAGTTCATATTTATTTTACCATGTTTGAAATAATTGCTTGCATAATCTGAACTCGCTAATCGGTTACTATAAAACATGGCTGAAGTCACTATGTAATTTTAAATGTTTATCTTTCTCACAAACATTTGCAAAAAACGAAGCATAATTTTTTTTTTACGGCGCATTAACTTGTCATGTAAAATAAGTAGGTAAGTAGGTACTTAGTTAACATTTAAGGGTACAAAAACATTTTTACAAAACGAGACTTAAGCTAGGTCTAAGCATTTATTTGCTTTGACAGCTGCAAAAATAGTGTAAAAATTTAAAAGCTAAATATAAAAATTTTCTTTTAATATTTCACTGGAGTTAATCGGGTAGGTACCTGCTGAAATCTTACGTTCAAAAACCTAGCGAAAGTGATCAGAATTCGTGGTTTTCAATCAACTTTTTTTACAATGTTATTGCAGCTATCAGAGCAAAGAAAGGCTTGGACCGAGAATAGTGTTTACGAAATAATTTTAACTAAAATGCATCTCATCTTTTCAGGGTCTCCCTCCTTTCAAGAGTATAATTATGTCCGTGCCGTTCCTAGCCATGGTCGCCCTTCATTACGGAAACCTCTGGGGTTTATACTTCATCATGACAGTTGGACCTAAATTTGTCTCCAGTGTTCTCGGCTTCGAGTTGTCCAGTGCTGGAGCAATATCAGCATTACCTTACCTCGCCAGATTATTCCTCGCTGCGATATTCGGATTTATTGGAGACTTTATATTGGCAAGGAAGTTTATGACTACGACGATGATACGAAAGTTCTTTTGCCTGTTCTCTCATATAATGCCCGGAGTTCTGCTGGTGTTGCTGGTCTACGCGGGATGTTCTACGGTACTGTCTGTTACCTTGATCACTATGTCGATGGGATTCAACGGAGCGGCGACGTTGACGAATTTGCAGAACCATCAAGACTTGGCTCCGAATTACGCGGGAACGTTGTATGGAATTGCTAACTGCATTGGGAGCACTGCAGGCTTTTTCACGCCTATGATCACCGCATACTTCACCAGAAATGGGGTAAGATTTTATTATACTGAGAGTGTCGCGCTATATATTTTGTTCGTTCCGTAGGTACGTGTGTGATGTCATCGTAGACGGTGCAAAAACGTGCTATTTCTGAATATCTAATAATAGGTACACTTATTTCAATAAGCATTATAGGTACTGATTATCACAAATAACGTGTTTTTTTTTTTTTACTTTACAGAATAGTTTCGACAATTGGAGGCCAGTGTTCTTCATAGGAGCATCAGTCTACATCGTGTCCGCCATCTTTTTCATATTCTTTGGTACCGGCAACACTCAATCTTGGAATTATTCAGAAAAAGGCAGAGTTGAGACTGAGAAAACAAATAATGGCGACCTGAAAGATATGAACGGAACACAACCTAAGAACGGTGGCCTAAAAGGAGTTAAGGAAACCCCGTTAAGTGTTACATAATAATGTCTAGAGATCTTTGAACATGAGGTAGGTAAATTATTTTTTATCCATTTAATTTTGATTAAATAAGGTCTTGTTATTATTATGTCTTACTATTATGCTATGAATCAATAACAAACTTTTAAGAAACAATAAATTTCAAATGTTATTGGAGATTAATAGTTAAGTAAACGACTCATGACCACAATATTTTTAGTAAAGAAGAAGTACGGTTTTTAAGTAAGTAAATAAGTACTCGTTGTTTTAACTCAATTTCGCAGTATTTTAAAATTATTATAGATATTAGTAGACGATGCTTAGTTGATGAAATAACTAAAATAACTGTAGAGAGTTATGGGTGCTGAAATTTGAAATTATCTATTTTAATATTGATCCTAACAGTAAATAATAAAATTGTAATAGTATATATTAGTTCATAATTATCTACTATCGTTCGCATAATGATGTGACACGTTGGTATGTCAGGAAATATGTCATGCTCTGAACTAGATATAAGTTGATACCTCTGTTTTTAAATATCACGGTTGTTCATCACAGTCACGGGTACATTCACGGGATATTTATCATGAATAGCATGTGGTTGGAGCACCCAATATTTTGGCGTAATTCCAAAACTGGAACTAATCACGGTAAATATTCCGTCAATATAATCATATAACTGTATATATAGTTATTTATTAATTATATAAACATTCACAATCAATTATTTATATTATTCTTATGCTATGCTGTGATGTTGTATTGCCAAATGTATTTCAGATTTAAGTAAGTGGCAAAAGTATTTCATAGTGCTACTAGGTTTATAAAAATAGGTAAAAGGATTTGATGAAGCTGTATTTATATGTATGTATGTATATTTTATAAATATAAATGTAGGTATTCCAAATGATTATTTTGTCGACGTATTACTATCATTTTGTCTATTGTCATTGTGCCTTCCCTACCAATTCAATATTATTTTAGTTGTTTGTCCCTAATTAATTTGCTAAATTTCTTGAATAATACCTGTTTGATATGTCTCCGAGAATTTGGCATTCAAACCTGTCACGTCCTTGAGAATAAAATATAGTTATGATTTTATTATGTATATTATATGTATTTGCGTTGCGCACAAAATATGCGGTTCCTATCAAATTAACATTGAATTTATTAGATATTTACAACAAAATACCGATTCGTCTAACTGTATAATTAATATTGATTGACTTGACCACATTTTATGTGATATCTTAGCCTAGATAAATAAATAGAAATTCAAAAGTGTGATGTTGATATTATTCTTTAATTCCAATCTTTAGAGTACTTAGATTAATAATAGTAAGGACGTAAAATGTTATTTAATAAATGAGACTATAAAAATAAGCATTTTAATTCAGTCTATTTTTTCACTGCTCAGACTTAACTAGTTACCTGAAGTTTTTGGATTTAATACATTAGTCTCAAAATATTATAGTAAGTAATAATTATAACGTAAATACATATATACAAAACATGTCTTCTATTATTTTATTGCTATACATATATCTAAACTAGATATCTAACTACGCACGCATAAAACCTGAGACTGATTTTAAAGTCTACTAACAAGTTTGGTAACGTCTAAAATATTCTGGTTTTTTTTTTGCTTAAATTTTTTATAGTAGGTACTTATTACTTTTTTGGTATCTACAAATGACCCGATAGTTTTATGTTCAAAGTAGGAAACAAAAATTTCAATAGTTCTTAATATTATACCTATACCTACTATCCTTTACCGATTACCTCCACGTTCAGGTAGAAAATCAGTTTATTTCCTACTAGTTCCTACCTACACCATTATTTTCGACTGCCATTTGTCCAATTCAGTTTGGCCATGGTTGCGACTAGGTATCATTTTGCAGTAATTTGTATTTATTTTTGTCATTGGTGATGTACAAAATTAGAGTGCGAGCAGTAGTGAGTTAAACATTCCGTATTTATCATCCAAAATGGGATTGCCAATTCTGAAACTATTATTCTATGTTTTAGATTGGAGTAATGATTTTCCTGGGTTATTTTCTAAGTTATATAATTCGTTACGACCTTAGCGTTCATGTTGTCGATATGGCTCAGATTTCACAGAGAGAACGTATTAAACATAACTATACAATTAGTTTAAGATCGGGATATCCGAAAAAAAACACACTCAGTAGGACTGGAGTAAGTTTTGATACAATAACATCGTTATAAATCCAAGATAAATCCAGAAAATATAATATCTTTAGCCCCATTTATATTTACAGTTTGTTGTAGTCAATTGGGATGATGTAAAAATGTCGAAGTTATTTGCTGCATATCACATAGGATATTGTGTGTGCTTTCCTCTATTTCACAGCTTCGGGGACAGGTAAAAACTTAAAAAAAAAAAACATATTGTGTGATTTGTTACTTATTTAATAACTCCTTTTTTAATTTAGTTACAGTATCATCAATTTTTCCTCTACATTTGTCATATTTCATTGCACTAGTTTTTTTTGAAGGCGAATATGTCCACGGTTTACATCCAGCTCACCTGTTGGTAAGCGACGATGTGGTCGAAGATGAAGCACTTAGATTTAGAAGATACCTATATTGACCCAAAAAAAAGGCCCAAATTATAACTCTCAGGAAACAAGAAAGCCTTCCTTCCGAAGTTCTTCCGATCCTTGGCCGTGTGGATTAGAAACATAGAATCAAAACGTTTGGTAGGTACGAATCCAAGGAAAATCCACAATGTATGGGTGGCAGTGAGACGACGTCCTAGGTACTTGTTTTGTAGTAGAAAGGAGATGGTAGGATAAGGTCAAGTAGCCCCGTTGCACATTCTCCGAAATGAATCCTGTAGAAAATTGACAGACTCGTTACTTTACGGTGGTGTTCCAGACTGAGAAGTTTCTTAGCTATTTGCTTGGCTTTATGAAATGTTATCACGAGTACCTACTTAGTGCTATTTTTTAAGGGGAGGACATTCACCTACGTCTATCTACTCGCCTGAAGGTAAGCAACACACGAAATTAAAAAAAGTCTTTAGGTAGGTAGTTATGCATCCTCCACACCCGTCTGTGTTAGACTAGTATATATATGTAGACAGACTACTCAGCATACCAATGTATTTCTCGGTAATGCTGAGTAAGGCCTCTCGGGCCACCGTGTAGGACTAAGTTAGCGTTAAGACATTATTTTTGATTCATTAGGATTAAAGCCTCCAAATCGGCAACACGTATTTTTATTTCTAGTTTTAAAAAAAACATTTAAAGTGCTCCCAAAACTTAACTGGCGCAGCCGGTAGGATTCGCTCGTAATAGCGCTGCGCTAGTTTTCGTGATTATCCGGGTATCCAAATTTACCTAATCGCGGGAATGCGGCGTGAGTGAATCTTCAAACCAAATAAATTTGTTATGAACGGGACACGCAGGATGGAAGCGGTCGGTTGGTGAGTAAAACTTTTCGCCATCCTTTCCAAATCCTAACCTTCCACGAATATTGTTATTATTGAGATAAGACTTCGCTCATTATAACGTGTCTGGTGACCCAATATAAAACTTTGTTTAGTTCACCGTTAGTGATAAGCATTCTAAGAAAAATTTATAGAGTAGACTAAATGTAGAGACAACTTAGCCAATAAGTATTTTAAAATTAATTTTTGCATTCTGTAACTTGATCATTACTCTGTTCTTTTAAGAATTCTTAGTAAACTTTATAGAGTAAAGTAAATGTAGAGACATGTTAGAAAAAAAATATATTTTAAAATTATATTTTTGCATGCTGTAACTTGCTCATTACTCTATACTTATAAGAATTCTGAGAAAACCTTTTAGAGTGAAGTAAACGCAGCCACATCTTACTCAATTAATAATTTAGAATTTTATTTTTGTATTCTCTAACCTGCTCATTACTCTACGAAAAAAATGGCCCAAGTAGAAGAGGTCGTACCGATTCCACGCGAAATTTTGAACCTTGTTCCTATTTATGGAGGAGACAAGGGCACATTAAATTTATACATTAGAAAATGTGAATATGTAATTAGCAGGTATAGAGGCAGTGTTGCGCAGGATTTATTTGTGTATCAATCTGTAACAAGTCGACTTAATGATAAAGCGGCTGCTTTATTATCTGAACGCGAAGATGTTACGACCTGGACTCAGTTAAAAGAATTACTGAAACAACATTTTGGAGATCCGCGTAGTGAACAGTGCATAAATATTGAACTTGAATCAATGAAAATTAAATCAGGCGAAAGTTATTTGGAATTTTGTAATCGTATTCAAAGTGTTCGATCATTATTAATTTCCAAAGTGAATATGTTAGATGACGTCATTTTAAAACGCGCAAAAACAACTATTTATAATAACACGTCATTAAATGTATTTCTTTACAACTTGCCCGAGGATATGGTGCGCATAGTAAGACTAAAGGCCCCGGCGACCTTGGAAGATGCTCTGAGTGTAGTGCTTGAAGAAGTGAACTTCCACGACCAGTATAATATGCGAAAACGTATGCACGGTATTAATAGTAACAGTTCAGTGCCGAGGCCGACCTTACCGCAAAATCCTGGCTTAGGTTTTAAATTTGGCGGGAACCCACAACCCAGTGGATTTAGATTCCCTACTCCATTACCTAATAATAATGCAACGCCTAAATTTAATTTCGGCATTCAACCCA
Source organism: Agriopis leucophaearia (assembly GCA_949125355.1). NCBI lineage: Eukaryota > Metazoa > Arthropoda > Insecta > Lepidoptera > Geometridae > Agriopis > Agriopis leucophaearia. Next base: position 8,354,240 of record OX421276.1, on the reverse strand, counting down.
CACCTTTTAGGATGCCTCAAGGTCAACCGCAAAATTTCGGCTATCGCCCACAGCTTGGGTTACGTCCACCTCAGTTCAGATATACTCCACCACAGTTCGGTTATAGACCACAGTTAGGCTACCGCCCACAATTTGGTAACAATCAGCCGCAACCATTAGGCTTTAGGCCAAACCCTAATGTAGGGATGACACCCCAACAATTCGGATACAGACCACCCCAAGTCCAGCCGCCACGCTTGCAAACCTCAGACGTAACTATGAGGACAGCCCTTCCATTGCCACGCGAAGGTTTTAAGCTCAACGAGATGACTGAATATGACGACGAACAGTATCATGAATATTACGATGATAACGAGTTTGACTACGGTCAATACGAATGCACGGACGACGTTGAACACGAAGTATACAACAGCGAAACAGAATTGCCTCAGGAACAATTAACTGAAAATTTTCCTATACCGGCCTCGACAATAGACAAGAAATCGTAGAACTAAATTGTGACCCCACGCTTAAATTACCTCACATTTATATCCCGGAAATAAATGCAAAAATGATGATTGACACTGGTAGTACAAGGTCATTCTTGAGCCCTCAAAAAGCATACCAATTCTTTTTCTATGATATCAGGTATGAACCTTTCCAAATTGTCAGTACTCATGCATCCAGTAGACACAGTGAGGTTATCGAAATTCCACTGTTACCGACATTCAACAGTAATGATTTTCACAAATTTTATTTGTACGATGTCGACTCGCGCTACGATGGTTTAATCGGAAATGACTTGCTAAGACAATTGGATGCAGTAATCGATCTCAAACACTCAGTTTTAAAAACGAAAACTACATGCATTCCAATAATTAACACAAATCTGGACTATGTAATTGAACTGCAACCGCGGTCTGAACAACGCGTCAAACTGCCTACAGACCAACATTCAGGCGATGCTATAATTAACTATAGGGAATTTGGCCCTGGCGTACGAATGCCAAGTGCATTAGTAAATTGTATCAACGGATACGCTACTACAGTTATCCAAAATGCCTCTGACGAACGAGTAATTCTCACAGTTAAACAACCCTTGCAAGTTTTGAATCATTTAAATACAGATTCTGACCTTTCCTTCTCTACAAACGTAACAAGCGTACAAACGGACAAAATACTTGAAGAAAATTTAAATAAACTCAGATTAGACCATACTAACAGCGAGGAACGTAAGAAAATTTTTAAGCTCTGTAGAGAATACAAAGATATTTTTCACTGTGACCTGTTGCCTTTAACTTTTACCAACCAAGTAAAGCATAAAATTCGTACCAAAAATGAAGACCCGATTTTTGTGAAACCATATAGACAGGCTCCGACACAAGCAAACGAAATAAATCGACAAGTGCAGAAAATGTTACAAGACAATGTTATCCAAGAATCACATTCTCCGTGGAATGCTCCGGTGCACCTAGTGCCGAAGAAAATTGATGCGTCTGGAGAGCAAAAATTTCGTATGGTTATAGACTATAGACGCCTCAATGAAATTACCATCGACGATAAATACCCTTTACCAAATATTAACGACTTGCTTGATAAATTAGGTAAAAGTGTTTACTTCAGTACAATCGATTTAGCAAGCGGTTACCATCAGATTGAAGTTGAGGAACAGGACAGACAGAAGACTGCTTTCAGCTCGCAGAACGGCCATTTCGAATTTTTGAGAATGCCGTTTGGTTTAAAGACAGCTCCCGCAACTTTTCAGCGTACTATGGACCATGTCCTTCGAGGACTACAAGGCTTACACTGTATGGTATACCTTGATGACGTCATCATTTTTTCATCTAGCCTCGAAGAGCATATCCAAAAACTGCGGCTAGTTTTTGATAGGCTCAGACAAACCAACCTCAAGGTACAACTTGACAAATCAGAATTTTTGCGAAAAGAAGTATTGTATCTTGGGCATACTATTACAAAAAACGGGCTGAAACCTAATGACGACAAAATCAAAGCTGTAATGAACTTCCCAATACCAAAAACCACAACCGAAATTAAAAGTTTCCTTGGACTGGTTGGCTATTATAGACGTTTTATTCCCAATTTTGCAAAAATAACCCAACCATTGACTGCCTGTTTGAAAAAACGCAATAAAATCATCATTGATCAAAATTATATCGACGCATTTAATAAATGCAAGGAACTCCTGACAAACGCACCGCTTTTGCAATACCCCGACTACGAAAGACCGTTCATTTTAACAACAGATGCTTCAAACGTAGCTTTAGGGGCGGTTCTCTCACAAGGACAAGTTGGCAGTGACAAACCAATAGCTTACGCAAGCCGAACTTTGAGCGGTACAGAGACTCGTTATAGCACTATAGAGCGAGAGCTACTCGCTATTATCTGGGCGACCAAACATTTTCGGCCATATTTGTATGGAAGAAAATTCTACATATACACCGATCATCGACCGTTAGCATGGCTGAATTCCCTAAAAGATCCAAATAGTAAACTCACACGATGGAGATTACGCCTTCAAGACTTTGACTTTGAAATAATATATAAAAATGGCAAACAAAACACGAATGCAGACGCCCTAAGTAGGATTAAGGTTAATGCCTTAGATTCGGATGATGAAGGAAACTCAATGGCAGTAAACTTGGACAGAAAAGAGCGTAAATTACAGAAAGAAATGGACGAGGTAGTTCAAAACATCATACAATTGTCAGGTGGTAAAAGGGAACGACACCATTCATCAACTATTACGATATCAGACTTGAGTGAAACAATTTCTGCTAGTCGTAGCAATATTTCAGACTCTTCAGATACCGCTGTACTGTTTTCTGAGCTCCAGATAGAACGCCCGGTTATCCAATCAGCATCTGAAAGTAGTAAGTCACAAACTGTTCATTCAGCCGCCGATTTAGAATCAACAGGAATACCCATTTTACACGAGGCTATTGACAACAAGCCTAACCAAATTTTAGTATTTTCATGGCTTAAAAATGAATTGCATGTAAAGGACCTTTCTCGCGAAAAACACAAAATTTTAGAGGTTTTCATGCCTAAAAATAACCCAGAATTAGTTAAAACGTTCCTCAAAGAGTACATCAGGCCAAAAATTAAATATTTTATCTATTTCGAAGAAAGTGAACATCGCCGACAGTTTAGTAACATAGTTGTTAGACTATTTAAAAAGGACATGATTAACCTATATCAGTGCACAGAACGAGTTGTATATGTTGAAGAAGAAAGTGAACAGAAAGCGATAGTTCTGAAATATCATGAGGGAAAGACATGCCATCGTGGTATTAAGGAAACATTAGTCAGGATTCGTAGAAATTATTATTGGAGTAAAATGGAAGAGATAGTAGCAGCAATTATAAATGCCTGTGAAGCATGCAGGAAAATGAAGTACGACAGGAAGCCCCTAAAACCCGTCTTGCAATTAACACAAACACAAGATGCGCCGTTCCAGGAGTTATTCATCGATCTGTTTTCCATAGAAGGCAAATACTACTTAACTCTAATCGATGCATTCAGTAAATTAGGGCAAGCCATTGAAATACCAAACAAATCAACACCGGAAGTTGTGAGAGCCCTAATGAAGTACTTTTCTTTTTATGGAATTCCCAAAAGGATAAGTTCTGATCCCGGCATGGAATTCAATAACGAGTTAATTAAAGAATTCCTCAGTCTCCACAAAATAGAACGTCACATAGGGACAATCAATAATCCGAACTCAATGGGACTAATCGAACGGTTCCATTCAACACTTATTGAAATATACAGATTAGGCAAGTATGAACAGAAATGCACCGACGCTGCGTCGATCATGACGTACTCAGTTATGGCATATAATCATACAATACACACGACGACAGGCCTAACTCCATTCGAAGTCGTTTTCGGTCATACAGATACAGACAATCCATTTAACGTAGAATTTGAAAAAGCATATACTCAGCAACTAGTAAAAGATCATGAGAAGCGCACGAAATTCTTGTACAAGCAATTGGCGAAAAATATAGTGGCTAATAAGGAACTTATTAGGAAAAAACGAGGTGGTGAGACTAATATTAAACTTCTACAAGAAGAGACTGTTTTCGTGAAAGACATCAATAAAAGGAAAAGTAAAGATAAGGCTAGATATAAAAAGGCGAAAGTCGTAGGTGTGACTGAAAGGAACGTTGCCCCTATTAAAGTAGAAACAGCAAGGGGAGACACAAAGGCTCCGATTAAAAACATAAAACGCCCTCCGCAGGTGGTGTATCCTGGTGCTAGCGACATCGGCTGCTGCCCTTCATCTGCAATCACTGGAAGGTAATCCAGGAGTCCTGCCAGTAAAAGAAGGCCAAGCATATGTGGAAATAGATAATTGGACAATTTTAAAAACCCTGAAATTAGATAACGTTTATACTGATTTGAATATCGTCATAGCAAAATTCACCGAGTTTAAGAAATTGATTTCTCTAAACAAAACGTTTCCCCATGAATTTATCGGGATACTAATGCACGCAGAGCATCTACGCGATATAACCATAGATAAATATCGTCAACTATTTCCAAATCGTTTCAAGAGAGGCATCCTCAATCCACTAGGCTCTATTATAAAAGTTATCACAGGAAATCTAGATCATGATGACGCACTTAAATATGATAAATTAACTTCCGAAATTAACCACGACCAAATTATTGTCTCAAAGAAAATTACTGTCGCCTCCAAAATGTTGGACAGCCTCTTAAATATTACCGAGTTAATCCATCAGGATACGTTAACTCTTGATACACGCCTCAAAAGGGTCGAAACCTCTTTGAAAGAAACATTAACTAAAGAAAACAATTTAGCCGTGTCCTCTTATGTTTTAGGATTGTATAGCTTATTTATAAGTAACTTCCGTACTATATTTATTAAATTAAGTGAAATCGAGACCGCATTAGCACTAAGTAAAGGCTCTATCTTACACCAGTCTATTGTAAACTCTACTGAACTTTTGCACCATTTGCAATTAATATCTAATGTTGGAAATTTGGTATATGAGCCTACCGAATCAAATTTAGTCAGAATGGAAGAAACTATTACGGTAAAATCATATATTAAGAAAAACCAGATCACGTTCATTATGGAAATTCCTCTAACTGATAATTGTACCTATAACTATTTTAAAATGTACGCACTCCCAATTTTCCACGAACCTGAAAACCAAACCTATGCCATATTTCCCAAATACCCTTACCTATTGGCGAACGGGATGAAATACTTACCGATTGTAAAGCCTTGCTACCCTCTTGGCGCTGGAGACCATTACCTATGCAATGATGACAACAGAGCCTTGTACAGTGGGCCTACCTGTGAAGAGCAACTTTTGAAATATGAGAAAAATCTCACCAGCTGCAAACGATATCCTGTCTACCTAGAAGATGTAAAACTTCAGAAAATTACCGAGGACAATTGGATACTTTTTACAAGATTGGAAACACTGCTTACCAAACGATGTGGTGATGAAATTTCCAAATACCCAGTACACGGGACATACATCATGACACTCGACGAGCCATGTGACGTTGAGATTAACGAAATCAAGATCCGTTACCATCGTACTTACACCGAGATAGATATGGCGACACCGCTGCCTATCATCAATATACCGCAACTTCGTACGAACGCGAGTTTGTCAAGTGCACAAGCACTTAACATGCACGAGATCGGCTTGGATGAAGTAAAATATTTGTCGTTTGCGTTAAAGAATAGTGAAGTGTTTGAAAGTGTTACTAAAAGAGAAACGGACTCTACTAGCATCAGTGTTTTAGGTTACGCCACATTAGGCCTCGTAATTTTAAGTTTATGTTTAATTTTCGTGTATGCTTTTAATTTTAATGTTATTCCGTTTTTACGAAATTGTCGGAAAAGTCCTCAAATCGAACATTCCGATAATTTCTCACTTAGGGAGGGAGGAGTTATGCATCCTCCACACCCGTCTGTGTTAGACTAGTATATATATGTAGACAGACTACTCAGCATACCAATGTATTTCTCGGTAATGCTGAGTAAGGCCTCTCGGGCCACCGTGTAGGACTAAGTTAGCGTTAAGACATTATTTTTGATTCATTAGGATTAAAGCCTCCAAATCGGCAACACGTATTTTTATTTCTAGTTTTAAAAAAAACATTTAAAGTGCTCCCAAAACTTAACTAGGTAGGTAATATTTATAAGAAAGAAAGAAAAATATATTTATGTACTTACACACTATAAACAGGCTTGGTCCTACCTGGGTGGTGGGCATTGCTGGCATGACATCAGGAATCCTGAGCTGCCTCACACCAGCCTCTGCATACGTGAACTTTTGGGCACTTTTCATAGTGCGAATCATTACAGGATTTTGTGCTGTTAGTATTTTTAGTGTTGTTTTCCTAAAGATGATTGTTTAGATGTTTTGCTTCATTTCAAAGATGAAATTTAAATGACTTTTACAGGGTGCAATGCAACCCAGCATGGTTCAAGTATTGAGGCACTGGGTTCCTCCTATGGAAAGAAATCATTTTCTGTGGGCATATTGTGGTAAGGCTCACTCCACCGCATATTTTATCTAATATCAAATCTATCTTATATAATAATTAAAAAGGGAAATACTCACACACTGACTGACTTACTCATCAAGAATTTTCAAAAACTACTTGAATTCGAAGCTGAAATTTGGCAGGTAGATAATATAATCCATATGAGGTGTAGAGGTTCGCTAAGAAAGTATTTTGCAAAAGGGTTGAATTAAAAAGTTATAAAAGAGAAGGGCGTTGAGAGCTTAAATAAAAATCCAGACATTCGCTGTCAACAGATAATACTCTAAGTATGTTCTTCTTAATGTTATTTGTTGGCTTATTGACAACACCTAATTACAATTCTTGAGACTGATTTATTTTGATCCTAGGCCTCCATTTGCATAATTATTGAGAAGATATTCATTCAATTCTGAATGACGATTTAATAACAAAGTTTAGTAAAGGTTTCCACAGACCAAAAGCTGCGCATCTTCAACACATGTCGGCACGTTGCGTTGGTGCTTGTTGCTGGTCTGTGGAAGCCTTAATTGTTCACGTTCCATGTTTTCTCAGGAATAACTTTGGGCACATGTTGTACTTTCCTGATTTGCGCAGCAGTCGAGTATTATTCTCGGTGGCCCGTGGGGTTTTACATAACAGGTGCTATACAAATAATCTGGTCCGTTACATGGGTTTTGGCAGTTACCGATTCTCCTAGACACCATCCATACATTTCGCAGAAGGAACGAGATTATTTGATTAATTCCATTGGCGCTATTTTTACGATAAAGGTAATACATACCTACTTATGATAATTACCCAGATACGTAGGTAAGTTTTATTGGATCTGCGAGATGCGTCCACAATATTGTTAAAATTGCGGGTTGAACTTGGTCCAGGTTACCATAATCTCAAAAACATTCTTATTAACCTTGCATTGAATTTTGTCTCGCTCTGATGAATGAGAGAGAAAGACAAAGGTCAGTGTAAGGTAAATAAGAATATTTTTGAGATTACGGAAACCCACCTGATTAGCACAGAACTGCGGCAGATGCCACAGCAAGAGGCCTGTACCCAGCAGTGGGGCTTAGAATGCCGTGGATGATGAATATATAGGCACATTTGCATTTCAATGGATTGAATACATTCTTAATAAACGCAAGATAATTGTAGTATAGCGGTCAAACCAATACTATCATTTAATAAAAAAAAGTATTAAGAAGCAATAAGAATGAATACTTACAAACTAAATATTGAATAGTTACTGAAATCTCTCGACGCATTCTAGCTAAACATTGCCATATAATAGATACAAGTGAGTGGATGAAAATTTCTACATAATACAGATATTTATAAAGCTGTTTTTGAAAGCTCTTGGAATTTCATAGAATTAGAAAGTTTTTGTTTTACAGTTAACTAATTCTGAAGCTCCATGGAAACTGATATTGGTGTCCATTCCATTCTGGGCACTGTGCATATTGAATTTTGGATATGCTTGGATGATTATTTCCTTATGCATCCACGGCCCGCTGTTTTACTCTAAAGTCCTCAACTACAGTATTTATAATGTTGGTACTTTACCTATTATCTCTATTTATTGTTTTTTTCATACATGTGAAACCATTAGTATAATAATATGTACTTATTATTTTATCATCAGGCGTCGGCTTTGACGGCATTGCCGTTTTTTCTGCGATTAGTGGTGGGAACAGTCGTGATACAATTGTTCCATAGCTACAAGCATAGTGCCAAGTTGAAGAGGATAAAGCACATTAGGAAATATTTTATTGTAGTTTGTAAGTATTTCACACCTAAAGAAGACGCAATAAGGTATAATTTTGAAAGAGTTTGAACAGTCTCTAATCTATATTATTATCTATACTTACCTATGTGTGCTTAAAAATTGATGGGCTATATTGAATCAATTTTGTCACTAGCCTCTTTAGAACCTGTCTTAGCTTGAAAAAAGACCTGGCTGTCGAGACCAGTGGTCTCGACAGCTTTTAAATTCTAGAATGTAGTCTGGTCACGTAAAAAGCCACCTAATGATAACATCACATTTGATGGCTCTTTATCGGTTTATCAGTTTATTTATTAGGTGCCTTTTATCCTGATATCTAGATACCTACATAAAAATTTGTTAGATAAAAATGGGTTAGTATTAGAATGGGTTTTTTTTTCTAAAAAGGTTTAATACGGGCTGAGTGAGAGAGCAGAGAATTTCGGCACTTGGTAAATATGATCAGATGAACAAAATATCTCCTGGGAAAAATCTGGACGCTTAAAGAAACTTTCAGAAATTTTTCTACAAAGTTTATATTTCGCGGCATAATGAAATCGAGTGGCGGTTATTGTCATTTTATTTCTAGAATTCCAGACATTTTGGAATTTCTTCCGCATTCCGGACAAAAGTCTAAGTGCCCGGACATGTCCGGAAAATTCCTGACGATCCTCCCCAAAGATCTGATCATGAATCAGATGAGTTTATTCGCGATCTCTGTGTTGGTTGGCCATCGATCATTTTTTTTAATTGTTATGGGTTAAGGGACCTATGTGGCTCTTTTGCCGAAAGGGCCTCGTTCGGATATTTTTAGTATAGGAGTGAAATTTTTTGATGCACTGCCTTTTGCAACACAATCTTGAACTATCCCAAAAGGCAGAGAGAGCCTCATTGTTTTTTTAATGCAGAAATAGGCTTGCGTTTGACCGCCAACTCGCCTGATGTTATAAGCGATGATGCGGTCTACGATGAAGCACGTCTCGTAGTCTGAACCAGGGATTCGTTGCCGATGAGTCTCTTGGCGCGTCTCTCAAATCTCAATAGACTCCAACACCCCAAGCTGGTACTTAGCTGATCCTAGTCCTACCCAAAGGTGAGAGCAGTACTCCATACATGACCGAACTCGCACTCACAACTTTACTTTTTTTTTTGCAATTAAATATGTTTCTGTTTACTTACTAATATTAGTACCACTACCTACCTGTAGTAAGTATCTATGTAGGTACCTATTTGTTACTACTAAAAGGGTCCGTTATAAATATATAAATCATCCTTATGAAAAAATAATCATACCTATATTATTTATTTGAATTAATTTATTTGAAATCGCGAAAAAAAATATCATCTGTTCCATGAAAACGGCCACCGTCGTCAAATGTGTGGAACTATATATTTTTTCCACAATTTCAGGGTTGGTCCAATGTTGGTCCCATATAAAGTTGTTCATAATGTTGATTATAACAGACCCCTTTCGGCTTAGAATACCCTGTCTGCATAACCCTGTATAGAGATCCATATTTCTCATTGTATAATTATTTCTAGCTCACGTAACACCTGGGTTGCTGGTAGCGTCTTGTTGGCTCTTCTCGGGAGTAATCCCGGGGCCTGTACTCTTGACCATTGCCGTTACTCTTACTGCGGCTGGGATGGATGTGACTTTCGATTTATGCTACGTAAGCACAGCTCGATAATCAGAATAGTGAAAGCGCAATGAAACGACGTAATTTATTAACTGACTTCAAAAAAGGCGGAGGTTCTATGTTCCACTGTACCTACATGTTTTTTTTCATGTATACCGATATCTCCGCCAATTGTTTTGACGGTAGGGTTTACTTCCAATTTGGTCCCATTGTCGCTTACTCAGGATCTGATGAAGGGATCCCAGGAAAATCGAGGGCAACCCTCAAATTTTATAGGCATTTATTACCGTTTTCATATATTTTTGAAGTAGGTTTTTAAGTGATCCTCTTGTTGCATAGATAAATAGTTGCAGGACCGGAAAGTGACAAAGCTTTAGGTTTTATATCTACTGTGGTATGATTGGCATTTAGGTAGGCATTTAGATATTTTTTTGGTTTTGATTTTAGGAACTGACTCCGACTTTTGTGAACTCCGTGTACACGGTGATCAAAATAATTGGCAATACGGCGGGCATCTTAGTGTCAATATGCGTCGGACAAGTTACGCAGGCTTATAAAGTAAGAAGTATAACTACTATAGTAGGTAATTATTACTTTAAAATAATCATATATGTACTTAGTTTTTAAAAAACACTCTGATATGGCTCGTTCAAACAAATCAAAGGAGTTCAAACTCGAGAGGGCAGACAGACGGACAAGGAGACAGGGACATACCTAAGTAGGTATGCCCTCTCGGTTGGTCTTGGTGACAAGGTTGTGATGATAGAGCTGGGAGGTGGTACCGGAGAGTGCAACAGAGAACAAAATGAGCCGAAGCTCAAAGGGTAGGTACTTAATAAAGTACCTACCTAGCCATTCTAGAGTTCCACTGTCCACCTCCTGGCTGTTCATCATCAGTTCGATGTTCTTTCTGTTCGATGGTATCAATAAATTTTTGTATTGGCATCCGGATAGATAATTATTATAATATCTAGGTAGGTACTTGCAAAGATATTTTCGGAGTAAGTAAAATCGACAACCATTGTCGATTGTGATTTTTTTACAATGTTAATTAGTTACAAGTGAAGCAAATAAAAGCGTGTTAAAATAAAAAGAAGATACTTACTTCTGACCAGACGAAACATCAACAATAACGTGTGAGCACGACGACGCCAACGGTGCAATGGCGCAAAGAGAATAGTAGAATCAATCAAGGCCCCGTTAGCTCAGTTGGTAATGAACCTGCCTTCTGCGCTTGGGGGTGTGGGTTCGATTCCCACCTAGGACAAACATTTGTGTGATGAACATTTGTGTTTGTTCTATGTCTGGGTGTTAATATCTATTTAAGTATGTATTGAATAATATTATATAATATATGTATGTATATCAGTCTATGGCAGCCATATAAAAGCCGTAACAAACGTTCGTACCACGTACTACGCACTGCCGTTTGACCAACAGGAGGGAAAGAGAAAATTTTCTCATTGAGTTTCATAATCGTTTAAAAAAAACACGTAGGTACTTACTTATAAATGATCGTGTAGTACGTATTTGTGAAAACGAAACGCATCATGCGAAAGAAAATAATAATTTGGGTGTAGTTAGATAAAGGTTTGTGACGGACGCCGGGAAGGTAGATAATATTTATACATAGGTAGGTACTTACTAATTGTAATTCAAATAATTTCTGTTATAGAGGTCACCACCACCGATAATATGGAAACATATATGGTGTTTTCACGCCACGGTACTGTTTTTTAGTGGACTCGTCTTTCTGGCGTGGGGCGAGACTCAAGTGCAACCGTGGAACCACAGGAGGGAACGGTGAGATTGTGTGTTAACTTACTAGACTTATTACTCATGATAGTTGAAATAAATAGCTCTGCTTAGTGCGGATCATGATAATCAGACTTGTGTCCAAAAATTTTTACAAAAGTTTATTTTAGGCCCCGACGTCAAAAACCATTCGACCCAAAAGCGTCTAGGATGACAATAATTACGGAAGTTGAAGAAGATAGTGGGACGATAAAAATATCGCAAACTCAAGTGATGCAGCAGCCTTAATTTGTGGGGAACATCTACCTACATATTTATGCCTTTATGCAACGCAAGTAGTAGCTGAAAGGGACCAAAAGAACGGACGGAAAAACGAATGAAACTGAAACAAAGGGGAAAAGTTACAAGAAATACGCCACAAATAAGCTAAAACGCCAAATGCAAAAAGCATGCGTAACGTAACCAAATCGCCTGATTCACAGGCAGGAGTGCGACGCCAAACTGCGTTAGCGGTTATATTTATAATTATTATCTTTGGCAAAACCTGCTAAACAGTCTAAACACCACGTACGTAAGTAAAGCCTGGACAAAGAAGATAAACCTGCGTAGAGGAGATGAAAATTTTGCCACGAATTCGGGGAGAATAAAAAATGAATAGAAAATGAATTAGTCGTTTCGTTTCATAAATCTTCGTAAATATATTGGTGTTGCATTGGCGCGACTTTTTTTGCAATGTTGGTTACAATAATGCTTTTAGCGTTATTGCCATGATTCGGAAATCGAATATAAAGTTCTTATTGTCAACATCAGTTGGCTCCTATTGTCAGTGTCAAACTGTCAACGAACGTTTACGAACTTTGCTTCCGAGGTGCTCCGCGCTGCCTCCTTCCTTTCCTTGAGAATTTATTATTGTTCTTGTAACTTAACTTGTAATGTTGTAATCTCGAAAATAGAACCTAAAATAGAAAGATTTTTTGTCTAATTACTTTAATTATACTTTTGAGATTAGTAGAAGATGCCTCGTAGTATCGTAGAATATTGTGCGGAGCATGAAAGTTACAGGTGTGGCTATTGTGGGAGTTCTGATACTAATTTTAGTCATGGTGAGTAAAGTTACGTTATTCCCAAGTTTTTACGCTATGAGCTAAAACTACTTTTTTATGGAAGAAAAACCACAACGCGGTTGATTAACTTGCTGTTATCAAAAGCTCCATTGGCTCTATTCACGTAATGTGTGTAACAATAAGTAAACGATGACACCATCAAACCATCAGCCATGGAAATATCAAATATCAGTGTAAAATTGAGCTAAATTCACAGGAATGTGGGCGCATTCATTAACTGTCAGTGATTACCAAGATCTAATTGACCGAGGATGGCGTAGATCGGGCAAATATTGCTACAAACCTACCATGGATGTGACATGCTGCCCCATGTATACAATAAGGTTTGTTTTTACTTTTTGATAGCAGATTTAGTCACAGTGATAAAATTACTTCTATTCAGTTTTTAATGTCATTTTAAGCTTTGTTTATAAAGTTAGTAAGTAGGGTGAATCGGCCGGTTTACGATCAGTTAGTCAATATGTCGCCTTTAAAGTAATGTAAGTTAAAAAATCAACGCATTGTAGAGTAGGCAGCGGCTTACACAGATAAAAAAACCTTCAATTAATCTAATAAGCGTATTTTTTTCAGTGTCTTTATATATATTATGTTATTTAATCATGAATTATCGAAAAGTACGTTTTTTTTAGTTCACGATCACCTTACGTCATTTTACGTTCACAAGTTTTTGCCAGTTTACGATCATTGAAAACCACTGAAAAAAAAACTTTATGCTATGAAATTAAAGTCGAAATAGTGTTGAAGTATTTTATTCATCAAAAAAAAACCAACCAAGTATAGAGATAGGACTAAGCTACTATAATAATTCTAATATTCATTAAAATCAAATTATTATGTTATGTTCTGGTATGTTATGTTGTTGTTAATTTTTTTGTTGTTGTAATGTTTGTGTCTGTATTTTGTTCATCATCAGCCACAAGACGTCCACTGCTGCACATAGCCCCCCTTTAACCTCCACACTGAACGATAACCTGCCATCTGCATCCACTGGATGCCCGCGACTCTCACGATGTCGTCGGTCCATCTAGTGGGAGGCCTACCTACGCTGCGTCTTCCGGTTCGTGGTCTCCACTCAAGAACCTTTCTTCCCCATCGGTTATCGGTTCCTCGAGCGATGTGGCCTGCCCATTGCCACTTCAACTTGCAGATTTTAATAGCTATGTCGATGACTCTGGTTCTTTCTCGAATATCCACGTTTCGGGTTCTATCGCGCAAAGAAACTCCAAGCATAGGTCTCTCCATTGCCCGTTGTGTGACTCTCCGAGTGTCTCCAAAAAGCCAACAGTTAAGGACCACGTCTCAGTACCATATGTCATCACTGGCAACACACATTGGTTAAAGACCCTTGTCTTTAGGCACTGTGGTATCTTGGACAAGAAGATTTCACGCAATTTCCCGAACGCTGCCCATCCGAGTTGGATCCTTCGGCAACCTCTTTGCCTAAGTTGGACTTTCCTAACTGAACAATCTGTCTAAGATAGGTGTAATGGTCAACAAATTCGAGAGTATCGTTCCCAACAACTACCGGTATGGGTACAACATGGACATTGGACGTGATTTTTGTCTTATCTATGTTCATTTTAGGACCCACCTGTTGAGAAAGGCTACTGAGGTCACTGAGCATTGTATTGAGGTCCTCCAGCGACTCTGCCATGATGACTATATCGTCGGCAAAACGAAGGTGAGTGATGTATTCGCCATTAATGTTGATGCCCAATCGTTCCAGTCCAAAAGCTTGGAAACGTCCTCCAATGCGTTCGTGAACAGTTTTGGAGATATAACATCTCACTGTCTCACGCCTTTCTGCAATTGGATTGGTTCCGTGCTCTCGTCCTGTAATCGGATCGACATGGTGGCGTTTCTATACAAACACTCCAGCACTTCGATATACCTATAGTCGATATGACAACGCTGGAGGGACTGCAATACTGCCCAGGTCACGATTGAATCGAAGGATTTTTCATAGTCCACAAACGCTAGACATAATGGCCGATTATACTCCTCAGTCTTCTGTATAATCTGGCGGAGCGTGTGTATGTGGTCTATGGTGCTCCAGCCTATACGGAAACCGGCTTGTTCGGGAGGCTGGAAGTCATCAAACCTGTTTTCGAGACGGTTCGTAATGACCCTGGAGAACAACTTGTACCCATGGCCCAGGAGTGAGATAGGTCTATAATTATTCAATATGGTGTTGTCACCTTTTTTGAAGAAGAGCACCACCACACTCTTGTGCCATGCTTCAGGCGTAGTACCTTCGAGTATGACGGAATTAAACAACTTCTAGAGGACTAAAAGTACCGGTTTTCCCCCCGCTCTCAGTAGTTCTGTCGTGATTCCGTCATCACCCGGCGCCTTGTTGTTCTTAAGCTGTTTCAGAGCCATTCTAATCTCGTACAAGCTGATATCTGGGATGTCCTCAGTGTAATGTCGCTGTCGGGTCAGTTTAGCTTTCTTGTCCTGAGCTGTACTGACAATAGGCTGTCGTGTCGAGGTGTACAACTGTCCGTAAAACCTCTCGAGCTCTCTCAGAATCTCCGGCTTTGACGAAATGGTACTGCCATCCTCGATCTTCAGCTTCGTCATTTGGCTTTTTCCAATAGACGAATTCTTTGCGAACTTTGCGAACACTTTTTTTAATGTTACGTGAACGAGTTGGATTACGATCATACTTTGCTTACCACATCTCATCGTGGTCGTAAAATATTCAATTCTCGATCACCTAAATTAAAATCGACGGACAATTTTTTTACATGATCGCTAACTAGTCAGTAAACGATCACATAAAACTGATGCTTTTGTATGGAAAAGAAGTAAAAATCGACAACAGGCTGTTTCCCGATCACCCTAATTTTTATCACTAAAACGCTTTTACATTACTGGTAATTGTTCATATTAGGCTGATCGCCAACTGACACATAAATAAAACACGTTATTAAAGATCTAAACAGATGATAATGTTCCCGCCAACAACATGCAACATACTAGAAAAGCTCAACAAAGATTTGACCAAAACCACCCGTTTACGATCAGGTGATCGTGAAAAGAAAGTAACTTAGTTTTACACCATCCCATGGCGATCACCTTATATTTTAATGAATTAATCATTTCTCTCAGTTAAATGTTAGATTAGAAGATATTATGATTATATTTTTATACCACAAACACAACATCAATGCGTAAACTGTACTAAAACATGTTTTACTTACGATTCGATGATTGTTTCTCACTATTTTTTTCGTAAGTTTTTGCTTCAAAATCCGCGCACGCACACTAGCTCGTAGTCATCGGCTTACTGATCGAAAACTAACGTATTTGGTTGGTGAAATAGGTGATCCAAAAAAAAGGGATAGGTAATGCAAGCATTTTCAAGCAAAATTAACGCTTACTTTGCATTAATACGGCTATTTTTGGAAGTTTTTTCAAAAGTGATCGAGAGCAGGAGGTGATCGGTGAATGGGCCGATTCACCCTACTTAGTTCACTAGTTTTAATCATACATGAACTAGTGAACCGACTAACAAAACCCAATTAGCTAACAAACTTGGTCGATGATATTGTCAAAATCATAGGTCAGATACTGACTCAATTAGCACAGGTAGTGGGCAGAGGACAAGGCCTGGTACATACCTTATTATGTCATTTCAGTAGTGAATTAAAAAGGTTGTGCAATGTGCATATGACATCACAATGATGAGATTTTTTAATACTCTTACAAATAACAATTTTGGTGACTATTGCAGGTGCAAAGCACTAGAATTTAAAGCAACAAAGTCTCAAAAGAAAATATTGAAACGAGTGAACAAGTGCTTATCTAGTTCGGATCCATCCAAGCTGCATGATGAGCGAAAGATGTCGACTGGTAGCAATGAGTCTACCGACATCTTCGAAGGCTTAGAAGGGTCAGAGCAGTTTGTTGAGTCCAATATGCTGCCGCAAGATATTAATGTTAGCGAAGTGCTATCAATGGATGGACAAAATATTGACACCAAAGTTGGAGATGAAGGTAAAGTATCAAAACAAAATGCTGTGTTTTAGCTTCTCTCGCTAATAAATTAGTACTTCGAGTAGAGATGAAACGGATATCCATTAGGTAACTATCCGGCCTATTTAGCTTAAGTTAACCATATGGCCCGATACAGGATAATATACAAATATTAAGCTGGATACAGGATAATATACAAATATTCAGCCGGATACCAGAAAAAAAACTGAATATCAAATGTAGGTACTTTGTTTAATCCACATAACAAATTATTTTTCACCATATTATAATTTTACGACAATACTTTTAATAAACCTTGAATTATAAATAGGTTAGGTTTACAAGACTGTTCCGGTGGCCCAGTTAGTAGTGAACGTGCCTTCTGTGCTTGGGGGTGCGGGTTCGATTCCCACCTAGGGCAATCATTCATGTGATAAACATTTGTGTTTATTCTATGTCTGGGTGTTAATATCTATTTAAGTATGTATTTAAAAATATATATGTATGTATATCAGTCTCTGGCAGCCATATTACAAGCTTTGCTTGGTTTGGGGTCAGATGATTGTGTGTGCAAAAATGAGCCAGTGTTTATTTATATATTAACCTCAAGTAATCATGTTTGCAATCAATTCATCAAGTCAATGAAACCCTTTCTAATGTTGTTAACATTGCTCATAAGGACCCGAATTCACCTAAACCTGCCCGATCGTTTGAGCACCACCTACGTGAGCGTGTTTTTTTTTTAAATGCTTCGCTCATCTCATCACACGATGCGCCAATCCGCAATGTTTGACTGGATGTGTGCTAAACAGCTATCCGTTTCATCTCTACTTATGAGATATGTATATGTATAGCTCAGTGGTAGTGCATTTGCCAGGCCCAGAGCCTCACCCTGATATTTCATGGAGTTGGGTTGGCTAGGGTAACTGCTGGTAGGGGGAAATGCACAATAAACCCTAACCGAGACGTCAGTGCAGGACTTATCGCCCCCATCTCGAATAAGAATAAGAAAGAGCTATAAGTGTGAACCATTAATACTATGTACTCATTAAGTATCATTAGCACCGCTCTGCGGTTTTAGGTCTGTATTCTACAGGAACCATTATTTCAGGACAAAAAGTAGCCTATGTGTTAATCCAGGGTGTAAACTGTTACGGCTATGAAAACAAACATAGCTCTAAACATTAATTATGATTTATTTCAGCTGACACTAAAACAGAAATGGACACAACCAAGAATACGAATACTCCAATAGTTGTTAAAAAAGGTATGGAATCACATTCGCTAATAGTGTTATTTATTTATTTCTGTACGCAGCGACCTGACTGAATATTTTATACACAGTTAGACGTGTCAAAAAACTATTTGTCACAATTACGAAAGGTTATTTGCTTATTTACATTACCAGGGGCCTTATGCCAGATCTAAACGCGGGCCCGAATAGGTTAGTAGGCCGGAGTAGTTTGCAAAATCACGCAACCGCAAACCGTATCTCGGCACGTTAAGGTTCGCGTTAGCGAGATTTTGCAAACATAAACTATTCGGGCCCGCGTTTAGAGTTCGGCGTAAGGTCCCAGGGACCTTACGGCCAACTCTCTATTCTTTTTTTATTTAAACTTGACAGTTTCCATGCTAATTTAAAAACATGTAGGTTAGAGTGTGTATTTGCATAACCAGTTCTTTGTGCTAGGTGACTTAGAGTGCCCGGCGGTAAGTGATGTACATTGAGCTAAAGAGGATATAATATGTAAGAAATAATAGAGGGCCTTAAGTAACATATGCAAGTCTTCATTACTCATTCCCACTTACTACAGATTCAGGTCCTGACCCCAGCAAGGCTCCATGCAAGAAAGCAAAACAACTCCGCATAGAGAGGAAGCTTCAAAAACTAAAGGAGAAGGGCGTTGACGTAACCACACTGCCTAACAACAACAAAAATAAAGAAAAACAACTTGAAGACTTTATAAATGAACTGCCTGATGAGATCAAACAAAAGTTAGAGGTGTGTAACTTAGTTTTTATCGTCCATTGTTTGTAGTTTTTTGTTTCAACCACTTTATCATTATTGGTCATTGTAAAGTTAAACAAGCTTAATCTATCATTTTGTCATGCTCACTCCGTGACTTGAAAATACAGTTAATTTTCTAACTATTTAATGATTTCACGCCCCATGTTTTCATCCGCTGTCGTCACAAGTGTAGGCAAACATAGTATTTATAAAGTAATTTTATATTGAAGTGTTTTTTACTGTAAGATTAATCAGTTATTGGAACTTGAATAGTCGCTTGTATACACTGGGAGATACGGAGAGTCTGCTGTATCATGGCTGCTAGAAAAATAACAAAACTGTGAACTAGAATCGCTACCGGGTTGCATGAGAAATTATCATCATCATCCGTGTCACCACAACAGCTAGCATTATATCAACATTATTTACACTTCCATCTACACCAATGGAGCAATTGTACCAGTGCTCTAGAGCCCTGCTCCGGTATTTCAAGGAGCTGGGTTGGCACGGGTACATGCTGATGGGGGAATTACACAAGACGCCCTGAGCGAGACTTAAGTGCAGGACTCAATGCCCCATCCCGAATAAGAATAGGAATTCGCAGGCTACTTTTTAACCTGAAAAAGTTCATGGTTCTCCAAGGATAGCAAACCCGCGGCGCTGCTATTATCTACAATAATATACTGAATTCAATAAGATCTAAAACAGATAAAACTAAAAACTTTTAATCGAGAAATGTATTACAAAGTGTTTTAATAAACATCGTGATACAATAACTATAGAGCCACAATCGTGCCAAAAAAATGTCCGAACCAAAACTCGGCGCAATGAATAGCGTGCGTTTTCGAATCTATAGGAACATACATACACATATCGCCATTTAAATATTCCTAGGAAGAAAATTTACGGTATTTTTATGCCTTTTTCTAAATTTGTACGCCTACTAACTAGACAAGACAGTCAAGACATCATACAAAGTGGCATGGATGCATTTTTAAATGTGTTTTCTCGTGTTTTGTTTGTATAAAGCTAGTGTAATAAATTCATAAATGTTCCTTGTTTTCCCAGATAAAACTGGTCCGCACCAATCCTCAGAGTGCTGAGTACTTAGCCACAGCTGCAGAAACCCACCAAGTGTATGTAAAGTACCAGACCATAATACACAATGATAAGCCTCTTAAATGTTGCATGTCCAAGTTCCTGGACTTTTTGGTATCTAGTCCATTATTGGTAAGTAAATAAATTATGGTATGTTTTTGATGGGGTATAGTGGGGCTGGACAGGACATATGGCCAACCATAAAGATGGGAGATGGTCTACAGCAGTAACCACGTGGTGTTTGAGACTAGGTTGGCGGAACCCGGGCCGATCGATGATGAGACAAAGAAGCTAATGGAAACGAGTGGATGTGACTAGAAAGAGTGGTATAAACAAAGGGAAGTCTATACCCAGCAGTGGGCCACTCGGGACTGATGATAATGAACATTATGATGATGATAGTCACCAGTTATATTCATGACATCGACTTAAAGTTGCTAGTTTATTGGACCTCTACACCACATAAGGAATATTTACCAAATTTCAAGCGTCATACATCAAGTAGATTTTGTGATGAGTCAGTCAGCCAGTGAATAAGTGAGTTAGATATCTGGATCAGGTTCTTTTGACATTTGATTTGGCTGATTTGGCAGTGGGATCATTAGTTAAGGTCCTACAGGGCGTGTACGAGCCTCTCCGTGCCAGTTCGACAGCTGCGTCATTAACCCTGGATCTGCTGTGCCCATTGATCCATTGGAGTGTAATATGATTGTTTTTACTTACTGTCAGAATCAGAATCAGAAATAATTTATTGTGTGCAGAAGATGGTAAAATAAAGTCGTTTCAACAGTCTGCCCTTTACCGTACAATATAATAAAGTAAAAGTTATTATGCTAACTTAAAAATAACCGTTTCTAATTAAGTATAATTATTTACAATCAAATTGTAATTGACTAATTTTATCTCTAATGTTAATATAATAAGTAATATAATATGTCTCTAAGAGTTTGTGATACTGCAGAGTTAGCTTCGAGGTGTGTTCGTATCGTTGTAACGCCTTCAGCACTATCTTAGCAGCTACACACACAACTTGTATCTCGGAACTTTATTATCTGATTAAAATATTTTTTTCAGTATACATATTGCATTCAATTACAGTGTAAACTCTATATAGCGAGACTCGATTTGACGTCAAACTCTCTCTAAAAACGTCGAAATTACTTGACGTTGTTTAGTTTACTTTGTTGTCCATAAAATGATACACTATGTAGTATCATATAACGACTTTGAATAACGACAACATTACGTCATTATTAAGCAACAAACAGTGCTTTCTAACTCCTCGTATTTACTATAAAATAAAATACTGGAGCAGCAAAAAACGTCAGACGAAGATTGTCAGACAATATGCAATATGCGTTGTTATTTCTATCTTCATTAATGTTTGTTTGTAATTTTTATACTAGTAAATACATATTATAATTACATTACATTAAAACACATGTTAAACAAATATATTGTCAAGATTAGTTACTTTTTTGGTTTATAATAGTAAAATATTATGAATTTTTCTTCTTTCCATGTAATAACAACTCTAAATACCGCCATAAAATGCACAGTCCCTTATGTGTCGCTATATAGAGTTTACACTGTATATATTTTAATAAGTCTGTTATTTTTAACAAATCAAACACCAGTTACCCTTAGTAGAAGATTTGACAGTTTTCGAAAACTTTTTTCGTTTTCGTATTGTTCCATACATTTTAGTAAAGCGCCTCCAGCGGAAACACGGAGGAACTAAAATCGGTAGTAATCAGCAGTATAGGTTGCTTCACTCAAATACGAAAAAAGGTTTCGAATAGCTTTCAGCTCAGCAATGTATGGAAAACTATCAAATCTTGTACTAAGGGACAGCCTCTAACCTGATAGCCTATTGTACTGTTGTATTTATTTTTCAGGAAGAGCATAGTGACAGTGGCCCTCCATGCGGCTACGGCTCGTTCCACCAGCAGTACTGGCTCAGCGGCAAACTGATCGCCGTCGGCGTTATCGACATACTGCCTAAATGTGTCTCCTCCGTCTACTTCTTCTACGATCCGATGTATATGCACATGAACCTCGGCACTTACGGGGCTCTCAGGTAACATAAAACCAACCTTCACATTACGAGCCGTACTCAGAAAAAAAGGAGATTTTATACCTTCCGTTTCCCCTTTAGCACCTAAGTATTTAAATATTTTAAACAATTCTGAAATTTGATGACCTTCAGGTTTCATCATCATCATCATCAGCCAGAAAACGTCCACTGCTGAACATAGGCCTCCCCTTTTAACCTGCACTCTGAACGACATCCTGCCATCTGCATCCACTGGATGCCTGCGACTCTCACAATGTCGTCTTCAGGATTCAATCCTGCTCAATCCGGGTTTATACCTCGAACGCTCTAACCGCTAAGCTATGGTCGCTTTCATGTCAAAATTTGTTCAAAAATAAATAAGTATTACACATTGCACGCTCCATACAAATGCTATAACACATGCTTTGCGGGAAAGGGACAGAGCAAGTCCTCTCAAACTCCACCAAAAACTTTAAATGTTTGTATCTCAGAAATGTATCAGCCAATGAAAAAAAAACAGACATGTTATTCTTCACTAAGTTTTGTTTTCTTATTGTTATTCCTATCCATACATTTTTGCCTGGAAGAGATCGCTTAAAGCGATAAGGACGCCCGTTAAAAGCCTAGACAATATTTTCATTATAATGTATCTGTTTCCCTTGTTTATTTCCAGAGAGCTAGAGTTCACGCGTCGCCTGCACACCCAATGCCCCGATCTCAAGTATTACTACATGGGCTACTACATCCACACCTGCAGGAAAATGCGTTACAAAGGGAACTTCGCCCCTTCAGACCTCCTCTGCCCTGAAACCTACAAATGGTTCTCCATAAAGGAGAGCATACCGAAACTAGAGGCATCTCCTTATTCAAGATTAGATGGAGACATTGACAGCACAGACGACAACTTTCCTAAGGAAAAAGAAATAAATTATATACCATGCTGGGTGAAACAACAAATAGTGCCTTACAAAACGTATAAAAGAAAGGCAAATGTGAAGGACAATGATGAAGTAGTCCAATACGCGCGGTTGGTAGGGTCACAATGTCTTAAAAATATAATTTTGGTTAGAGCTTGAATTCTAGCGATAGTTCTTGTTCTGTAGATAAATGTATCCGGTTTTTTCAAGAAACTTATACCCAATTGGATTTCGTTTTACATAAAAAAACGTATATATTTAAAATTATACCGTAGGTTGACATATTCGGCCATATTGGATTGGCCATGCGAGCCAGATACAGATAGGTCTCGAATTTGCTATCTAAAGTCGCACTCCTGCGCTAAAAAATGTAACATAACAAGTTTTCGCTTAATTTGGACCAAGTTTTCTGTGATATTCCTGTGTACTATTTTGATCTTTACTGTTATTTCAATTTGGTTCATTTTAGAAGTACTCAATACAGTAAGTTCAATTTGGTTTATTTGGGAAGTACTTCTCAAATGAACCACATTGAAATGACAGGAAAGATCAAAATAGTACACAGAAATATCACCGAAAATATGGTCCAAATTAAGCGGAAACTTGTTTTGTTGTTTTTTTGGCTCAGTAGACCGGCTTTAGATAGCAAATTCGAGACCTATCTGTCTCTGGCTCGCATGACCAATCCCACAGAAAAGAGAAGTAAATTGAACGGAAATGTGAAGGAAAATCTGTCGCCAGGCATTATGACAGAACGTTGATTGATCTTTCTTATTTCGATCAACGCGTCGAACTCCGCGTCACAGTTGCTAACTGATTTCGAATGCCTGACGTTTCGTTCATATGGGTGCAACTGGCTACAACAAATTTCTTACAAAAATTCATTGACAGCCGTTCTAATTTAAACAAACAAAAATGTTTATTTCTATGGTCAATCCAATATGGCCGAATATGTTAACCTACGATATAATTTTAAATAATATACGTTTTTGTAACTTCTGAAAAAGACAGATTGCTTCGTGATTCTAGAACCGAAATTTAACTTTCAAACTTTCGCGGTTTAACATGTTTTAAATACTATTCGCAATTGGTTAAATAAAACATACGCTTTCCAGTTAGTATAAGTTTCTAAGGTGTTTCACCCGGTTGAAATATTTGTTTTTCCTGCCACGACTGCCACATAAAGGCAAACCAGTATTTTTAACTGATTTTAAGGAAGAGAAAAAATATTTAAAATTATGCACCAAATGAATAAAAATATGTCGGATAAACAACAGTGTACAAGACCTATATTAGATAATGAAATATTGAATTAGAAATTTATTCTTAAATTTATAATAGAATTGGCCAAATCTTTTGCAGATAGGTATACAGCATAGGTTTCATATTTTATTTAGGAATGAAATTGTTAGGCGCTAAAACGAGACGATTTTAAGGCATTGATAGACTGACATATCTATAATTTTCTAAGTAAAGAGTTCAATAAAGAGTTTTCTATCTATCTATCCCACCTAACTGACGTTGGTTTTATCTTAGTTTTAAATTGTCACGTGTATAATTGTACTTATTATTTAATAAGTAGGTAATTTAGTTTGTTACTAGTCATGTCTATGTAGTTAGGTCGTTAGTTAATTATGGTTTGTTAATGATTTGACTTGAAACTTTATAAATGCATTACAAACATTTTCGCCTTACAAAATTGTTTTATTTTAAACAATGATACTCATCGCATAGAAATACCCCAACCATAAAAATATACTATGATAGCATTCCGAATCACGCCAACAGCGCTGTTCATCTGTAGGTTGTTATCTGTAAAAACGCGCGGGACGGCTCAAAAAAAAAATATATATATATAAATCGTCCTAATAGGTACGTGATTAATGAATGGTCTTCTAGTCGACGCGTTTGTTTTTTGGGCCGCGTTATTGTGCTGTGAGTGAACGAATTGAGCGATCGCCACATGTTATAAAAAATCAGAACAAAATTATACGTTATCGGGACGGGGGACAATATCATCAAAATCGGACCTGTCCCGGCAGAATGGGTACTGGTGGCAAGGCAACCCTGGTTGGAGTGATGCGGAACTCGCTTGTACTTATAGGTAGGTATTGTGTTGAAGAACGACTGTAATATTATGACTTATAGCCGTAACAAACGTACGGACCACGAACCGCCATCTGACCAACAGGGAAAGAGAAAAAAAATATCTCTTCTTCCTATTGTTCAGACAACGGCTCGTGATCGGTACGTCTGTTACGGCTTTTAAGAATTAAGTTAATAGTTGATAGTTAACTTATCAACGAGTCTACAGCGAAAAGGTTTACTAAGTCAAAAAGAGGTCATTGTAGGTACCTACCTATCTCAGATCAGACAAACAAAGGAGATATTATACCCAGTAAGGTGGCGTGTCGGGTGCGAACTCATCAGGGGCCTTACCCCTAGCGCGAAAAGTTGACCCGCATAGGTGTTATTTGTCTAAACGGTACCATCAACTACGATAAGCGGTAGTTGTTTGATAGCCGCGGCTGTTATAGGCTCTGAGTGTGCGTGTGTGATCTGAGTGTGCGCGAAAAATTCACGTGACGTAAAATTCAACATCAATAATGCGAAATTTATATGTGAATATAAAAACTTTAAAAATTTATTAATAATTTAGCACTCTCGCTATGAGATTATCTCTCACGGCGTTGTAATGCAGGTGAGACTCTAAAATGAAAAAAATATTAAAATAACTGTTTTCTTTTGATTATTTTTAAATACATCCATAAATTTGAAAAATGTGTCACATCAGGGGGGAGGGGGTTCCGATAATGTGACACCCTATGACAAGGACGGAGGGAGGGGTTAAAAAATCCTAAAATTCGTGTGACGTAATTTATATCATATATATTAAATATATCGATATTTATATATAGATGGCCCGTAATTGTACTTATCATTATATTATGATACTCATAATTATGGATATTATGGACAAACCTTTCTCGGGGACACCATGGTCTACAAATAAAAACACTGACAATTAGCACCAGACCCAGAGGAAGATATTCAAACATGTGCCCGGCGGGGGATCGAACCTAGGACCTCCGGCTCATAAGGCAGGCGCGCTACCACCGAGCGTATTGGGTTTTATTACCCGCATCATAATAGGTAAAAATTTACTAGACCTATAAGTAAGCACTTGCTTAGAGTTGCAACATACATAATATTAATATTTATTTTGTATGTCTAACCAGGAAAATTTATATAGGACATCTGGGACATTTTGCACACACGGTCATCTGACCCCAAACTAAGCAAAGCTTGTAATATAGGTAGGTAGGCACTCCATAAGAGTTCATAGCTCAAGCTAAGTAGGTAGGTACCATGTTAATTATTTACTTGGGTACTAGGTATCTACCTCTATTTACATACCCACATTGAAAACCAATACCTAATGAAACTTAAAAGTAATTAACTCCAGCACTTAATTATAGTGGTTGACAGTTAATAAATCTTCAATCTCATCCAATGAATTCGTAATACATTAGATCGTTGATCTCATCTGCATTCAACCTTAGATGCTAACAATTTCGCAACAGAAGGTGTGTCTGAATTCCTTACATTCGGCCGTGTCATTGGCTGCGAATACCGAGAAATCCGCGGCGTCAAAACAGCAATAGATTGACGACAGCGATGGCGGTGCTAGTTACCAGTGGATACCAGGCGAGTGAGCGCCGGAATCGGATGTTTAGAAGTGGCACGCGAGACGAGGCCTTCGCGATGCGTTCGCGCCGGCGGCGGCGTCGTGCTGATCAAACGGAGGCAGCGCTGGCGCAGGCAGTTGAGGCACTGGCAGTCGCGGAAAGACAGGCGCACGCGCAGAACGCAAATCGCGCGCTTCCGTGCTAAATACGCGCATTTCGACGCGGACTTATCGTGCCCGTGCTAACGTGTTGCGTGCTATCACAAAATGAAGTTTCATATTAAATTTTTCGGTAAGTTATCTACCTTAATCAATGAATCTTAAGTACATTCTATATACCTAAATATAATAGTTATTTAACTTTACTTAATTCTTGTGACCAGTTATGTTGTCGACTTGGAAACAATAAACGTTAATTATTACCTGGGATAAGTCATTATGTTTGCATTAACATATCGTCTGATGCATCTCACTGGTCTGGTGATAACTAAGTATCTACTATCTACCTATTACCTACTGCAAATTTTGGAATATGTACCTACCTACGGTAGTAATTGTGCTACAAATCTAATTAATTATACTAGTGGTTAGAATTTTCAGCCTTCAACTTATGTTGACATAAACATAGTTTAGGATCGTTGTCGTTAATCATTATCAAGTAAGCGGCAAATGGCAAAGGCCTCAACATTTAGCACATAACAGTTTTCAAGATTTTAGACCTCGATTAGTGTGAATATTGTCAAATTATTTAATTACCTATTTAAGAATGGATAATAGGTTGATTTGCATACAAAAATACCGGTTGTGTACAATTTTGGGCAAAGTTTGATAGTGTCAAAAATTTATACTTCTTATTTTTTCTTCGTAAATGGATTTATTAAAACAATTCAAGGTGATACTTCCAATATTTTCAAAGAGGTACTATATTATATTTTTACTCGAAGTCAGAATGTTTTAATAAGTAAGTATCTATTAGTAATATTTTTTTTAATCATGACGTCCATGGTTAGTACAATCTATACTTCTATTGTTATATCCACGGTTGAAAATTTTGAGATAGACCAAAATAAGCCAGAAAGATACACTACTTAAGTAGGTATGTATAGTGTAGTAGTTAGTCAGTAGCTATTTACGAATCAAGATATTATAAAAATAATATGAAAGTTATTGAGACTTCCAGGCGTCTATGATATTGAAAAGAGCGACATGTTATAAGACGTAAAAACATTTTAAATGTTTTCTAGTTTCATATTATTTAAGTACTTATCTAAAAATAGTAGATAATCGACTATAGCTGCGAGATGGTCGTTAAATAGTCATTTTCACGGTCGTAGGTTCTGTCCTTATCGTAAGGACAGGGTCGAGGTAGATAGCGTGGCAAGTGGGACCCCTACATCCGGCTGTGGGATTAGGAAACTGGTGGATGATGATGACCTAGTTCTAGAAAAATAAGTTAGACACACACATACACATAAGTTGGTAAGATATTTATATAAACATACTTCATTAAGCTGTGACTATGGACCATAGGTTAATGCCACGGACACTGCAGTGTTTCAAACGTCAGTAATTAAAATAATGTTACAAGCAATACAATCATTATGTGTGAAAATCGCGACAACCTAAGATATTATTAAAATAATTTAGGTTCCTTTTACTTACGGTATTAAATATTTATTTTACGTAAAAAAACTTTACATACCTGAATTTAATATATACATAATATGTATTTCCTTTGGCATTAACTTAGAACCGAGATAAATATCAGATTTGGGTCGTTGATTTTGGTGAGAAATCATTCAAACCAGTCTTTGGCCAGGTACAAGATGTTTCTATAAAAAAATATTATGTTGTCCAGGGACTAAAATACTTAATGGAACTACATTTTCTGTGGTCATCTTTTATAAGTAACTGCAGAAAAATCAATTTTTTTAGATTAGTAAAAGAAAACCATGTGCTTAGAGAAAATTAGGTGCAACACTTTATGCCTGATAGGCAACCAAAAAGCACCAAAACCAAGTCACCGCGATATAATCGTAGTTCAGCGTATTAATAAGCACAAGTGGCAGTGGCAGTGCCGATCAGATTGGTCGCAGAACCGATAACCGTATGAGTGACCTGTGCGGTAGACGTATTCTAGAGTGAAGACCACGAATCGGCAAACGTTGCGTCGGAGTCCCTGAGAACCGATGGAGGGACGATATATGTAAGGCAGTGGTTGGCACATAAACGCCCGATCGGGCTGCCTTGGGAGAAGCCTAGGTCCAGTAATGGGCTAAGACAGGCTGATTATGATAATGATGAGACGAGCTTAAGTCTACTGTAAGAAATAATGTTTCGATGAAAACTTCTAAATATACTATAATACTTTCTCTGTGTTTGGAAGGTATATCACAACACACATCATCAGCCAATTAACGTCCACTGTTGGACAAGGCCTCCCTCATAGAGAGGGGTGTTGCCATAATCCCCACGCTTGGTAGGCGGCTTGGGGATCGCAGTACGTTCACCGTGTACTATTAGGACGCTGCTGCCCATCCTCCGGTTGTTCTGGTCGCAGTTTTAGGACATACCCGGGTCCCGGAAAGGTATATGCTACTCTCTCAAAGCACCATGCATTTAAGCCATAAAAATCTTTTCAATTTGTGTTGCGTATTTCTTGTTTTCGATGTATCGTAGTAAAGCCGGACATTGACCCGGAAAGCAGAAGATTAACTCTTCGTAGCGAAAAAGAAATTTTTGCGTCGAATTCGGGGTCCAGACAAAAGAGAAGACGGGAGTTGGAAAGTAAAGAAAAACTTCAAAATTATGGAGCTTATCGCCTAGACAAATATCATGGAAGAGAGCAGATTCTCCGATGGAAATGCCCCTGTTGAGAATGGGAGAGGATGGCGATGTCAAGAAGGCGTATCTTGGAATGCATAACGGCCACCGCACCGACTCATAGTCTAGCCTGATATCGTTAGAGTCCAAGACCCCTTTTCGGTTCGCTGCGGCAGCGGAGTATTTATTGTTTTTATAACTGTCAACCACTGAAAGAACAAAAAGTTTTTTTAGAATGCTTTTTATTTGGTCTTTCGAGCCGGATCTAATAATTAAACTATCACACGTTGGCACACTTGGCACCAATACCGAAACATTAATTCATTTATTCATTATTTCGCTGAAATCATTTCTCTAGAAGGCATTGATATTTTAAAATCATGGATTTTCAAGAGGTGCAATATAAGGTTTTAGTTGAAACAACTGACGCGTTTTTGTTTTCTACTAAGCATGACATTCTGTTGTTATCAATGCTAATTTTCGTTTTTCCATCGCGTAATGTATTAATATCGGATGCAATTAAAAAACATCTACCAGTGAGATGCTGTTTAATTACGGAAATAAAAAAAATCCCAAAGGAAGCATTTTATAATGCCAATTTATAACATTTTTTTGAACTTCAAAAATTTACATTCTGATGAACTCTACTTCGGAAATTTGTAAGTTGAGGCAGGAAAATAAAAACAAAAATTATTAAAATTTTATAAAGAAGTAAAAATGATTAAATTTAACAAAGATCTCGTCGGATTCCGAACAAGTTTTTAACTTTTAGGTAAACAGCTAGTCAGATTTCTATCATCACCATAATCAGCCTCTATCACTGTTGGATATATGCGTCTCCCAAGGCACGACATTCAGCCCGTGATCTTCAGGTTTTCGCTTTCAGCCACTGTCAGTTGCCTTACTTCCGGGACATACGTCTACCGTCTAAGTATATCGTCACTTCATCGAATCTCAAGGAGTCCAGATTTTCAACAAATGCAGCAAAGAACAATCCATATTAGTAGGTATACGTATCTACAGAAAAGAATATCATGGATAAATCAGGTATCATAGATCTGACCGTTGACTTGCTGAGCAATGTCACTTGCGCGGACTTTCCCTGCAGCGCCCTATACTGTTTTTTCATAATAAATACCTATGACACTCAGGCGTTCCATCTATCGCATTGGTTTTCAAACTGTGGGGCGCGCCCCACTAGGGTGGCGCGACAATATGTGAAGGGGGCGCGCGCGCAGTGCGAGCGCATAGAGTTCCGTACATCATAAGCATTGAAATTGTATTTTCCCCTTTTCAAGTGCTTATTTGTACGAAATAGCATTTTCAGCAGTTCTAGCTATAAAAATGAAGTACACAAGCAAACTCAATATTGTTGATGATCTAAGTTGTGCACTTTCTGCTATTCAACCCAGAATTGGGAATCTTATCAAATATATACAGCATATAAGCGCATCCAGAATAGTGTTTTTTATCAATCGTTTGATTGTATGTGTATTTTTGAACTCTGCTTTGCTGTATGTATTTTTAAAATATATGGCGAGCTCACTGGATTTCTCTTGCTTGCGCCGAGGGGGGCGTGGATAATGTAATTTTAGACAGCAGGGAGGCGTAATGAAAATGACTTTGGGAACCCCTGATGTATCGTGATGGGATAAATCACCTCGTTTTGGTTATCTGTTGCTGTGGATGAAAGAGGAACAAATAAACACTTTCACATTTATTGCATTAGCATGATAACAAATTTAGGTGTACAATACAGTCATAAGAAATATCCATTTGATTAGGTAGGTAGATGAAAGGTGTTATACATTGCAATGTACAGATATGTACCTACAATGCAACCAAGATTGTCTTTTTGTAACAAGCATTGCAGTGGTTATTGTTGGTCACGTATTTTACATTCAATACTTAAGTACCTATTAATTTATATTTGTCAATAGATACTTTTTTTAACCTATACTTACCAATCCTGAGCAAACGTTTCTTTAATATCATTCTCGACAGTGCGATCACCCGCTAGATTTCACCAGTTTATCTAGAACAAGCGTTTTTTCGGCTTGGCTTGCTTCTTTTGTCCGTTTCCAGGCACTCACTGCCTTATCCTCTGTGCTCATCTGTCAAAATACATTTTAGCCATTTGTCCCGCCAAACCCCACTTGATTTGCAGCTTTGATGCCAACATCAGCGTTTCTAGTATATAGAATATGCTGGACTCTTTTGGGCTGGAACCATAACACATAACTTTTTGTATATTTTCACACCAACTTTTTTTATTCGACACCCTTATTATGTGAGTAGGTAGTAGTTAGGCAATTAGGCAGGTATAGGTAAGAATGATCGAGGATAGCAACTATCATATTGTCGTCATCATCATCCTAATCATCATCAGCCAGAAGACGTCCACTGTTGAACATAGGCCTCCTCCTTAAGATATTGTCATACCATAATGTTTAAAATACGATAGTGTGTTGGTTTGTCGGTCAGTTTGTTTGATTGTTTGTTCCACATTCGCACAGTAACAGACCAACTGATAGATGTGATTTTTTGGATAGAGATATAGGATGGAGAATGGAGATAATGATTTATCCCGGTTAAATGTAAGGTTCCTTAGGGAATGTAGACGCGGATGAAACTGCGGTGTGCAGCTTGTAGGTATCAAGAGTGTCCAAAGTAGGTATTAAGAGTTACATAAGAATCTTAGATAGATGGATGGATGGATGGATAGATGGAATCTTTATTATTGACAGCAGAAATTATATAGGTACATAGTATAGAATGTCTTGAAAAAACAGTGTAACTAGCGGCCTTATAGCTAAGAGCTTTCTATTTATTCATAGAAGAGGCAAAAGGTGCGGTGTATTGTAACTGAATGTTGGTTGGTTTCTGTTCTGTTGACCGAGAATATTGGCAAATGTAACTTGAATGAACCAGTACATTAGATACCTACCTATATTATCCGCCCTTGAACATCCAACGGAAACATCCATGTTTCCGTCGTTTCACGATTTGTCAAATTTGTTACCGACGTACCTCCGTTAATGAGCCATTGGTAAACAGAGCACCTCGAAGCACTGTATTATCTTTGCGTCATTTACTTACATTTGCATACTTTCATTAGAACATAATTATGTGAATTTATTTTAGTTAATTGTTGACACTTTGTCTTATGTTGACCTAGACCTAGAGTGTTTTGGCGCCAATGTGATAAAAACATGTCGCCTGATTGTATTATCTTTCAAAACTTGTGTATTTACCAGTGTTTATGTGTAATAACCGGCCAAGTGCGAGTCGGACTCGCGTACGAAGGATTCCGAACCATTATCTATAAAAACGGCAAAAAATCACGTTTGTTGTATGGGAGCCCCCCCTTAAATATTTATTTTGTTTTAATGTAATTATTTATTTTTAAAGTGAATAATATAATTCAATATTCTGCGAATATTTCAAGCGTCTACCTGTTGCCGTTATCAATACCGAGTAAAAACGAGCAAAAAATCACGTTTGTTGTATGGAAGCCACCTTAAATATTTATTTTATTAGTTTTTTAGTATTTGTTGTTATAGTGGCAACAGAAATACATCATCTGTGAAAATTTCAACTAACTATATCACGGTTCATGAGATACAGCCTGGTGATAGACGGAGACAGACAGACAAACGGACAGAC
The DNA here is from genome assembly GCA_949125355.1 of Agriopis leucophaearia. Lineage (NCBI taxonomy): Eukaryota > Metazoa > Arthropoda > Insecta > Lepidoptera > Geometridae > Agriopis > Agriopis leucophaearia. The sequence continues at coordinate 8,321,188 of OX421276.1, read as the reverse complement.
AGCGGAGCCTTAGTAACAGGGTCCATTTTACCTTTTGGGTACGGAACCCTAAAATTGAGGATTACTGTTTATTAAGTATTCGTGAACGTGTTTTACCATTCTTATACCATTATTATTTGCTCATTGTACTACCTAAACCTTCGCCAAAAATTACGTATCTACGTTTATAAACCTACATACTTACCAAATACCAGTATGAACCATGTACCTTAGAATTAGCTTTTTCCTGTTTTGCAATAAGTATAGAGTACCTAAATCTAATGTACCTAACACAGCGTTGGTGGCCGGTGATAGCATGTGCGCTTTATAATCTGACGGCACCCGGTTCAATCCTCGGCCCTGCACCAATGACTTGTTTATTACTTACCTAAATAAATTATATGCCGTTTCGATGTCATCGCTCAAAAACTGTGAAGGAAAACATCGTGAGGAAACCGGTACAAGAATCACATTCACCAACATGCACTGGGCCAGCATGATTGATTCATGCTGAACATAGGCCTCTCCCTTTAACCTCCACACTAAACGACATCCTGCCATCTGCATCCACTGGATGCCCGCGACTCTCTCAATGTCGTCGGTTCATCTAGTGGGAGGCCTACCTACGCCGCGTCTTCCGGTTCGCGGTCTCCACTCAAGAACCTTTCTATGCTATCTAAATTTAAATGAGTACCTATATAGTATAGAACTATAGATAGACTATACTCGGTACACTACTACGTGAATTCCGAACTAGACTAAATATCACTCTTTTTTGTAAATACATACATATTTGTAAATAAGTATATCTAACAGTATTACAATTTTACCTTTATAAATAAAACTGCCCCAATAACTTTAACTTACTTCTAGTGGGAACCTAAGCTGTGTCTTCCGGTTCGTGGTCTCCACTCAAGAACCTTACTCCCCCTTCGGTTGTCGGTTCTTCGAGCAATGTGGCCTGCCCATAGTGCTCATTGCCATTTCAACCTGCAAATTTTAATAGCTATGTCGGTGACTTCTTTGGCCAATATCCACGTTCCGGATTTTATCGCGCAAAGAAACTCCAAGCATAGCTCTCTCCTTTGCCCGTTATGTGGCTGTGAGTTTTTCCAAAAGGCCAACAGTTAAGGACCACGTCTCAGTACCATATGTCATCATTGGCTATACACTGGTCAAAAATGTAAAATGTGAGTATTAGGGCGCATTCTCTCTACCTATATCTAAGGCAAAGCCTGAGTGCCAGCAGTGGGAACATAATAGGCTGAAATGATGATGACACTAAACAGCATGATGTGAATTCCCTGATGTGATGTGAGTAGTAATAAATGCTAACAGGCTTACAGGAAAACATCGATTATTTCAAAATCGCGACGTAGCTGCATTTTGCATCGGCCCTTTGGTGAACGAACTTGGGGCCGGTTTGGAAAGATTTATTTTGTTCATTTTGTAACTTAAATTTGCAAGTTACGCGTGACGTGAATCATTAAATTCATGAGTCTTTATGACGAGTAGGCTGCACCGTTACTTTTTACATTCAACTTAAGGCCGTGCTCTCCAGTAAGAGCTATCTTACACATTATCAACAATTTTCAAGATAAAATTTTTGTGAAAATAAAAAAAAAGCCGTTGGGCAACATCTTTGGAATAACGTAGTAAAAAAATGCGATGTCTGTGGGAGTAACATTGCAGATACATATTTCATAAAATACCGGATCTACAAAAAACTTAAAAAAAAAAGTTTTCTTCCGCTACAATAAAACCATAAACATCACATCCCATCATCAGCCAATTAACGTCCCCTGTTGGACAAGGCCTCCCTCATAGAGAGGGGTGTTGCCAGAATCCCCACGCTTGGCAGGCGGCTTGGGGATCGCAGTACGTTCTCCGTGTACTATTAAGACGCTGCTGCCCATCCTCCGGTGGTTCTGGACGCAGTTTTAGGACATACCCGGGTCCACCATAAACATAAATAGTACCTATTACTTTAAAACGTTTGCGATGTTATTCTAAAAAGAAAGCACAGTCCTTACATTCCAACCTTAGTCTATTCTGTTCAGCCGTTACGTAGTTAAAAGCGTCAAACATACACACTTACATTCAAACTTTTGCTCTTATAATATGCGATAGTGATAACGTAGATAGGGAGGTACCTACATTCAATGAAACTAATTAATTATTCATGAACCTAACGAGAACATAATCTAGATTACAATGTCACAGCTGTCGTCAAAGGAATACCTGTCTAAGAACTTTCCTGTTGAGGAGCGTTTTTGCAGAGCAACGTGCACTTTCTTAAAATAGAAATGCAACTTGAAGGCTGTAATAAAAAGCCAATTACGAGCAAAGGTCCTTACCCTTCCTGCGGGTTTCATTTACCTGCATCTAACAAGAATGTTTTTCTAACTGAGTGACGAGACGAACGAGTCACTTTATGCCTGGGGCCTTACGCCTACCTGTTATAAACGATTCAGTTTAGGTGATTGCGAAAAGTTGCGCGACCGCAAACCGTATCTCGGCGCGTTAAGGTTCGCCTTCGCGTGATTTTGCAAACTACGCGTATTCGATTCGGTTGGTTAGTTATGCGTAAGGCTCCTGGTGGTAAAAGTTTTATACGTATCTAATCAAAGATAAGGTCTAGTAGTCCAAGATACAGGCTTTGCCTAGTTTGGGGCCCATTGGTACCGCACAGGCTGTTTAATTTAGTAATTATATGTTTTTTTATATTTTTAGTACCTTGTAACTTTATATTTCTGTTTGTATTCTGTGTTAATGTAAGTGTAACCGATGATTAGAAAAATAAACATTATATATACATATATACATATATTTATACCTATACTATAAATATATATATATATATATATATAATATGTATAGTATAGGTATAAACAAGTGTAAATTGAAGAGCTGACAATATTCAAACTGAATATTGACAAAACTAAACAGATTTTCGTGAATCATAATAAATCATATCTAAGAACATAGTATATCAAGTCACATTTAAAATAAAATAAATATAAAAATCGGTTTAGCCATTTGGGAGCTACAATGCCACAGACAGACACACGTTAATCTTATAACACCCTTCTGTTTGCGTCGGTTGTTAAAAACGATTTCGAATGTGAAAGGATCTGATATTACTCGACGCAATTATACGACGAAGATTTACGGCTGAACGAATTTGCATGAGATTTAGCGTGAAAACAGATTGTAATCTTATTTTTGTCATTTAAAATTAGATGAGCTGTGGGTGTCATAGAATTACCTATTCACGTGCGTGAAATACGTAAGTATAACTATCGTATTCCATATAGTCTAAGATCCGGCTGCAGGATTACTTCGGTCATCGAGTTTTTGCTTAAAACCAAATTTTTACGCATATTTATGATTAGGAGAATATATATCAACCAGGGTGCCAATCAAAATGTGGCCGCTAGTATTTTTATTAAATAATTTTTAATTAATTAATGGGCAAATCTGGACATTAAACTATTTCATTTCATTTCATAATTAAATATCGCCCAAGTATCGTAGTGTTGCAAACTCTCATTTTAAGTCGCCACGTTATTTTTTATTAACTTGATTAATAATAAACCTATATAAAATAGCACATACGACGTCTGACAAAGTGCTGAAAGTGGGGTGCCCGGAGTAGTGGTAATTACCACGAGCCTGGCGCCAGCGGAGACGGCGCCAGGCTTGCATTCTTGCACTTTCACCGCCGCTTCGCAGATTCTTCCAGAATGCAAGTACGCACTACCACTGCCATTACACCGTTACGCAAAGATCGAAGGCTCGCTAAAGTGACCAACTAATCTCTACAGTTAACGGGAGCCACCTTCGTATTTTATAAACAAAACTAGCAAGCATCCGTAGATAATCTTTAGTTCCGTGACTTGGCCAACTCTGCAGATAATTTAGCCAGTATAACTGCAAGTTTGCGAGGTTAAGTGGCTCATTCAATCACGTATTCACATTAGGCAGCTGTTAACATACTCATTTTATTGGCATTTCTGCGGATACGCACTGCCTATTTTAGTTTACATTACAGGTATAACAAGTTATCTAGGTCTACATTTGTTGTCGCCATTGAAGTAAATTTATTGAATGCTCCGATAAATAGATACTAGACAACTCTTTAGAGGTTAGAAGATCGTACGGCAAGATTTTACGAGGATTATTGATGCATTGCAGTATTTGCAATGTAATATTGATCATATATTTTAGACTCTATGGTACGAAATCAGCAAGTATATAAGCTCAAAATTACATTACTTGTACACCCTGTGGGCGAAGTACGAGTGTTCGCTACGTAAAATACGTACGTATGTAATTACATAAAAATTTTGAATTTCGAAATTGAAATTTGTATAGAATTTGATATGTATTCTACGTAGCGAAAATTCGTACTTCGCCTATTGATTTGTATTAGTAGAGAACTGTGTCGTCTGTATGTTTCCAATAACTAAAACCAATGTAGACATCACAAGCTGTTTGCAACCTCTGTAAATCGAACTGTTGCTCGCTCGAGATCCCCCATATCGCGTACCCTAACCGCACTCAATGCCCTTCTGAACGCCAACCCAAACTAACTGTGATTTGCGTATCAATGGAAGGTGATATTGTCTGAATGCATGAAGTTTTGTGAGCCGAATAAAACGACGATGAAAACTTGGCTTGAAAAATTTAAGATTGACTTTTTTATTAATTTGACAGTATTGTTTTACTTTTTGACATTAGTTTAATGTTTAAATCGTATTCTTTTTTATCTTTATTTGACTATAATATATGTATTTAGTGTTAATAAAAATAAACAGATACGCTTATGTGCGATCACAATGTTATTTATGCTGAATGATAGAATGATTTGAGGTAGTGATAGGTACTTACTAGATGTAGAGATTATGTAGAGCGTAAATAGGAAATTGTCTGATGAGATTGAAAAGTACCGCATTAATATCTTATACCTACTTCTTAAGTATTTTAATAGTTTTGTTGCTTATGTGATTAGTTAGTTCGATATGTCTATGGACCCCGTCCAGAAGATTTTCGCCCAAAGCTACATTTTCAAAGTAAGTAGCATGAAGCATGTAATCTTAGCCACGCAGTTCTTATTGAAAATCCACCATAACAATACAATTTTTAACGCACTACGCGCTGAGGTTAAATGTTAGGTGACTTTTTATTTATCTCTTGAAATAGAAGATAAATAAGAGGGTCTACCTAGCTCGAGAAAAGGATAGCGCTGTACAAGTTTCGCATCCAGACGGTAAAGAGATGGAGTTGGCGCTTGCTAGGGTACCTCTTTTTATATTATTGAAACTGACGTGGTTTTCACACATTTTATTTATGTTACACGGGAATTACTCACGTAAGATTAAGCCGGTTACTCCGACTATAGTTTCAACCGCATTAGACGGCCTAATGCGTCTAATGCGGTTGAAACTATAGTCGGAGTAACCGGCTTAATCTTACGTGAGTAATTCCCGTGTAACATAAATAAAATGTACCTCTTTTTATGTTTTGGCTCGAGACATGTTGTCTATTTAGCCAGTGTTAAGTAAAACAAAGTTTTCAAGTAGGTACCTCCTACTCTAAGTCAGCAAGTCACAGTCAAAGTCAAGTAAAGTAGATAAGTCTTGGTCAAATCAAGTCACACCCGTAGTAAAGTGGCTGGCACTAACTTAAAAGGTTTCTATGGAGATTTGGAAACAACATGAAAAGATACATTTCACTGCATTATATCATATGCCTACAATATTGCATCGTTATTTTACAAAATGGTCAATAAATCCTCCATTAAGACACATAACCACTATTAAAACCACCAGTTTTTAGAAAATAAGAGATACGTAACTACGTACAATATTTACATAGTACACCATAGGATTTTTCTACATTGGCGTAAAAAATACCAAGTACTTACTTACTGTAGTTACTTACTGTGTTGTTTTTTGGTTACAAAAAATTACAAAATGTTTGATAATGAAGGTCATACAGTGCGTGCGAGTTGACTGTTGAAATGTCGACATATTACTGTTTTTTACGGCGATATAGGTATTACTAATAATATTTAGAATAAAATTATGCTTATGGATAAAACCGTTGCCGCTAATAAAATATAGCAAATATTATCATATTTGCTAATATTACATTTATTTGCTTATCGAAAGAGTGGTCTTTAAAAATACCTTAGAGATAATATTTACTTACCTACTCTATCAATCGTCAGGCATTTTTATAAGACTACCTCCTTTAAATTGAAATATGAAATGAGGCTACTAGCTCACAATACTAGAAAAAAAAAATAGGACACGCTCTATGATTAAAAACACGTTATAATATTTTTTTTATAATCTTTACTTAATATAAGTAAATGAATACCTAGCTAAATTAAATTTAAATATGTATTTAATTTTAATTGACTATCTAAACTACAACCCCTTGGAAGGCCCAGAAAAAGATGGCGGGACAAGCTTGACTCCACGCAACAGACTGGTACACCATAGCACAGAACAGAGAGGAGTGGAAGAAAGGAAGGGAGGCCTTTGCCCTGCAATGGGATGACCACGGCTGAAAAACAAATCTAAACTAACCCATAAATTAATAAACTCCATTTAAATTATGTCGCTGTCTGCGGCTAAGGTGATTAAAAAGCTAGCGACAATTATTAAATTTGTATGGAATTCGACACGTTTTTACGTAGCGTGAACTCTTAGGTATTTCATCCACAGAATTTACGGGTTTTTGGCTAAATCTACATCAGTTGCCAGAGTAAAAAACTTGGACCGTGTATCGTATAATCACACTAATATTATTGCGTAAAGTAATCTCTGTTTCTTAGCTATGAACCAACCCGGATCAAATTATAGATATTGCATGCTGCACCCGCGGTTTCACCCGCCATACTACAGGTACCATGATATTTCTGAGATAAAAGTAACCTAATATTAGATCGTATCATCTGCCAGAGCTGTCAAATTGTCGACGACCCCAAGCTCTCTGAACACCTAGAGCCGCTCAGCATGCGCAGAGACGTTGGGTATCTTTCGGCCGTACTCATAAACGTTACTTAAGTTAAGCAATACTTAAAATTGCTCTGTTAACTTCTCGCTGACGGATATTGGCAGACATGAATACGAGACAGAGCAATTTTAAGTAATGCTTTACTTAAGTAACGTTTATGAGTAAGGCCGTTAGTGTCTTTTATCGCATTTGCAACGGAGAATGTTCTGAAGAACTGTTTTTTTTTATCGCACCAGCCTCCACCGCCTGAAAGTTCATCCACATAGCATACTCGTAGATCGGTGGGAATCGCACACTGTGCATTTTACGCGTTCCTTTTTGCCTTACACCTGCAATTTGTGGAATGAACTCACTCCTGCGGCATTTCCGAGTAGCTTTAATATAGGGTTCTTCAAAAGGGCTGTTAATAGAGTCAATGTATCTGTGATGCCCCTGGTGTTGCAGGTATCCATAGGCGACGGTAATCGCTTACCATCAGACGGGTTGCCACCTATGGCATAAAAAAACTATATAGGTACCTCTATACCAAATTTCTTACAAATTCGTTCAACTGCCAACTTTAAATAAAGCAAAGAGTATAAAGCAATTTTATTGTTGATATTATTTTTATAAGTTGGTGGAATTTGGTGGTGGGTATTAATGGGTATAGAAAAACTGGGTTTTTTTCAAGTTTTTTTGAGTGTCACCACCGTCTGACTTATAAGGAGCATTATGAGAGTAGGACGGGTTAAGTTCGGCCAAACAAACTTACACACTACACAAACAATTTATCATTAGCATTTATATTAGTATAATCTTCATCATCATCATCATCAGCCAGAAGACGTCCACTGCTGAACATAGGCCTCCCCCTTTAACCTCCACACTGAACGACATCCTGCTAACTGCATCCACTGGATGCCCGCGACTCTCACAATGTCGTCGGTCAATCTAGTGGGAGGCCTACCTACCTGCGTCTTCCGGTTCGCGGTCTCCACTCAAGAACCTTTCTTCCCCATTATATATTATTTCCCCATATTAGTGTAGTATTATGGATTTATTAAAAATAACTATAAATACATGTCGGCTAACTGCGAAGGGCAGCTATTTCAGCATTAAGTAAATAAGTAAACCAAAGTTACCATGCTGAAAGCATAATAGCTCATTCGTCATTGAGGCAATAAACGCTATTGTGTTATACAAGGTTACACAAAAAGGTTGTACTAAGCCAAAATAAGGTCATTGTACTCATCTTGTTGAAAAACTTCTAGAATGAGACCGAATGAATGAGTGCGAATGACATCTTTCTATGGAACAGCTGTTTTTCGTATTTTCAAAAGCATCTGACATAGCTTAAAAGTTTGTTATTACGCTATGTCAGACAGACACCCGGGACCTAAAATTTAACGTATCATCCGATCCATGGTAGCGCTTAATTGTAAATGTCACTGAGCGCGAGACTGGCCGGATCGGTAAAAGTGGTTTATAATGATGTGTACAATGACCTTTCAGCACAATAACCGTTTCGTGCAACCCTGTATACCAATAGTACCTGACATGGCTAATAGATGGCTTGGTCCTGGTAATTGGTAATTCAGCATGCTGATGACATGATGTCGACAATGCGATGGGACGTAGGTATAAAAAAGTGGTACTTCGTATACAATAGTGAGCACCGCTACTTGTACACTAGCCACAGAATACTAATATGTATTCTGTGGCATCGCCTGGTTTTTGTAGGTTCTGGTTGTAGCGCTCTTAGATATACTGGCGTCCCGCTCCGGCTTCACACGGGTATAAGTTTTATTATATATATAAACCTTCCGTGAAAAAATATCTAACTGATGGTGAAAACCAGTTTTTTCTTGAATCGTAGCTAAGAACACTCTCGATCAAGTTACTTACAAAAAACTAAACCAAAATAGGTTCAGCCATTTGGGAGCTACAATGCCGTACGTTGAACTTATAACACCGTTCTGTTTGCGTAAGGGGTTAAAATTATGGATGTTGGGAAACCGCTCAAAAATGTCCGGACTAAAAGTGAATTAAAACCATACTTACTAAACTCAGTCCAAGCATTTATTCGCTCTGACAGCTGCAATCTATATATATAAAAATCTCGTGTCACGGTGTTTGTGGTCGCACTACTCCGAAACGGCTTGACCGGTTTTTATGTTTGGTAGGTATGAGAATGGGTCGTAAAGTATTTTTCATCATCATCATCACAATTTTTCATCACCACGCGGGTGAAACCGCGGGGCGCAGTTAGTGACATCATAAAAAGCTGAATTAAAACCACGAATTTGGTCACTTTCGCTAGGTTTTTGAACGTAGGTAATAAAACATTAAAAGAAAATGTTTTATTCAGCTTTTTACATTGTTGCTGCAGCTATCAGAACAAACAAACGAATTTAAATAGTATGATAAAGTAATTTGCGCATTCAGACGATACGTTTATTACAACCATATTTTTTTTTAAGTTATATGATTATGTACGGGATATTTACCGTGGTAAGGTTGTGGACGGAGCTCCCGATATTTCGGCGCAGTTACATGCACCATGTTCACGGGGAGACTCAAAATAAATAAATATAAATAAAATAAAGTTAAAGGTATTTTTTTTGTATTGTTTGCATTGTATATATAAATTTGTCTGTACCAATTTTTTTTTTTTCATAAGTATACGTATTAGTTTGGACAATAAGTATCGATACGAACATCTTAGTTTTTCGATGCTTAGCTTCACACGCACTGACACAATAGCGCAAACTTAAATAAATTCCAAATTTATACTTATAATATTAATTAATGAGTAATAAAATATCTGAATATCTGAATTATTTATATGTAAACTAAGGACATTTGCTTCGTCAATTCTGTAATAGACACAACATCTAGGTTTGTAAATAAGTAAATGAAATCACTCTACAATTTATAAATGGTTATTAATTTCGTTTGCAATGCTTTATGGCTGTAAAAATAATATACCATACAAAGAGTTATTCAAATTAGATACGCCATAGTTTTTTAATAATCTAAGCAATTTTATAATAATGATGTTTACTTTGTAGGGTCGACATGGATGACCTTAAAGTGCATTTTGCCGTTTTCGTCTGCGTTTTTTGTGAATTGAGCACTGAAACCGCTGTAGTCGTAGTGTAGTGTTTGACATTTTTGATCCAATTAAAATAATTATAAAAAAAGACGGGACTTTCACTGGCAGATAGGCGTGAAACCGCGGGGCGCAGCTCGTAATGAATAAAAAAAAAATAAGCTTCATGTATAGATACTATGCATGCATGTATGCTATACATACATATAATAAAAAGATAGAGATTTTTTTTATTGTAAAATATTAAAAAAAAACACAGGGCGTCTCAAAATAAGCAGCTGAACACGTTAAGACAGTTTTTAGAACTAGTAAGCTTCAAACTGAAAGATAGAAAAAAAAACTTATCTGTTAATAAGACGAATATAAATAGATTTAAAATGACTTCCAAGATTTGATTACATAGTAAGTCAGTTACCAAATGTGCAGCTATAGCATGTAAAAACACTCAGTAACAAACATCTTTGAAATTTGGCTAAGTCCATTGAGTCCATCCCAATTTATGGCTTTAGTCACGGAACCCCATCGTATGCGTGTTTCGATACGCTTTTGGCCAGTTATTTATTTTATTGATACAAATCTGCATACGCAACAAAAACGTGACTTATTCTCATATTATTTTTTTGATGAGGAAGTTAGTAAAAAATGGTAAATAAATCAAGGCTTAATATATATTTCCTCAAATAATTTTGCCAAATTAAATCTTCGGTGTCATCATCTCTGACCTCTATCTACGAGGCAACAAACAAAAACAAATCATTGAATCACTAAATAAATTAAATCTTCGTGCTTCACGTGCTTCGCTGTTTGATTTGAGGCCATGGACATAGAAAAACATGATATTTTGCAATGAAAGAATATTACGAGCCCATTAATTCTAAATAGGCAGGTAAGTACTTTATTTTGATGAAGGTAGGTTGGTCATGTGTTATTGGCCTAAGAACCGTGACATGGGATGGAAATTCATTGATTTGTTTTAACAAAGCAATGAAAAACTCTAAGTAAAAAAATGCCCATATGACATTGTAAAGAGGTTTGTTCGAAAATCGAAATGGTCACCATAAGCGGAACTCAAAAAAAAAAGTGCGTTTACAAAGAATGTGAAACAAAAGACGGTGTTTTGGTGCTGTAATTTTCAGTGACACCTGGCTTTTTATTGTCTCGCAGAAGGTGTAAAAAGTAGAGTATGCTCCTCTGTAATAAAGCCTGTTTTCGTCTTGGGCAGCTTGAACCCCTCGTTTCACTCAGGACTCTATAAACAACTAACTCTACAGTCCCTCGTTACGCTCAATTCAATATGCCGCCCGCGGCGTAAGACACTGCTTTATTCCCTTAGTGCATGATCCACTATACGTACCGGCCAACCCCAGCCATCAAAGCCATCGATAAATAGGTATTTTTCGAATGATACCTCAAAAAACAAATGAATACCTACTAATCATATGAATTTCTCTGTGACTATGTCATTTACTTGTCAGATTAATATTATTTACAAGCTGTCTGATTGATTTCACTTGCATCATTAGAACTATTTCGTCTCCAAACTAGTTCAAGCGTTCAATGTGTCGAATATCCGCTTTCGCTTTTGCTTCACCTCGTTTTTCCTTAAGCTCATACCTAGGTACTTATTATACCTACCTCTAGATATGCATAATATTCATAAAAAGTTTATTGCATTAATCGGATTACAATGGATCTTCTTTGAAATGGCAAATTGAGGAAAAACACGATAGCATTTCAGAATTATGTGAATCTAAAATCTCGGAGCTCGTGCAAGGATAATTAACGAAGAAGAATACCTCATGTAATTTTTAGAAACCCTACAATATAGCAGAAACATTATTATAATTACAAGCTTTTTTTTAAATTGTCTTAAAACAGTTATCCTCAACCGATTGAGCTGAAATTCTGCATACAAGATTAGTTTGGATGACAATGCAAGGTTAGATAAATGACGTCATGCTAAATCCAATATGGCGGACTCACAAAAATGGCGGACCAGTAATTTTTTATACATCCCCATGATATGGCGAACGCCCTAAGATGGCGGGCAAAATTTTCATATCCACCATCATGATTATGTATCAAATTAAAGGATTTGTTGAGAAGAATACGAAACACATGTTTTTAATAAGTATATTTTTGAAAAAAAAAAAAAACTTTGAGACGTTTTTATTAGCTCTGCCTGTAACTAACTACCTATCGAACTATGTATGTGTAATGCGTGGCCTGAATGGGTGTTCCCCTATAGTTACAATCTGGGTGTTTTCAAGTCAAAAGTGAATCGGTTTCTTCTGGGCAAGCGTGATCCATCGTAGGCCGCATCATCGCTTAACATCAGGCGAGTTGGCTGCCAAGCGCAAGCCCATTTTACAATAAAAAAAATATTAACAAGTATTGGAAATCGATTTTAACTTAATATCGTAACGATTTAAAAAATTGCAAGGACATGTAATGCGGATGAAAAACAAGAATTTGGTACAAGCGAACTGGGGCCTTACCCCTAGCTCGAAAAGTTGACCCGCATAGGTGTTATTTGTCTAAACGGTACCATGAACTACGATAAGCGGTAGTTATTATATAGCCGCCAAGCTTTGCTATTTTCACGCACGCACGCATAGTAAAACGGATTTTCGTTCATTCAAGTTAGACGCTTTTAAACGATGCAGCTTAAATGAGTTGGTTAATTTTAGGTACCTATCAGGTACCTACTGAAAGTTGGCTCGCAAAAGTGAAGCTAGGGGTAAGGCCCCTGATCTGATGTTGGATTCAAAGGGGAAGGAACTTTGGAATAATTTAATGGCTTTTAGTAAACCCCTCGAGTTTATTGCCTCATTCGTTTAACTACAAGCAGTTAGTTACTATGTATAATGTGCATGGGTACGTGAGTCCGCTAAGAAAAGAATTTGCGAAAGAGCCCGAGAAGAGGGTTGAAAGTTTAGGTGAAAGTCTAAGTGTACGAAGTCGCAGGTAACAGCTAGTACTATGGATATAATTACTAACTCTCTCATCGGATTTAATGAGAGGAGACAGTCCATTGAACCGGTGCATAATGTTTGTGAATGCCAGGTGATATTGACATTGTATTCGAAAGTTAACCTTCCGTACAAACACTCACAGGTTCCTTCGAGGCCATACATTCGCAACTATTTACATTTAGTATTTATGTCAGCAGTTCGAGACTAAGTAATTGAGTTCAAGACTTGTTTTAATTCCGCATTCTAATGGCACGCATCCATGGATAGCTTCTACGAGTTAAGGTAGCATGTTTAAGATGTGTTTGCTGTATCTAATGGTATTTTGTAAAGTGAATATATAAATTAGTAGAATTGGAAAGCGACCAACCACGATTCGAAAAATTTACTTTACAAAAGATTTTGAGTAAGGAGGTTCTAAGACGAAAGGAGTTTATTGTATCTATCTATCTAATATCTATATAAAAACTAGCTGTACCCGTGACTTCGTCCGCGATATCTTCAGAAAAAATAGCCTATGTCCGTCCTCATGATACATACCATTGCCTCGCAAAATTTTATCGAAATCGGATAAGCCGTTTAGCCATGACGCATGTTCACAATGCTGACGCGTTTCTGGCTCAACGCATAAGCATTGCCATTCAGCGTGGTAATAATAGTGGGCTTGAGCATTTGGATTGTCTGTAAATCTTCATCGGACTATGGGCAATCTAACTGTTTTTGTAGTGTTAGTTTGGTTATGTGTGAACTATATAATTATGTGATTATGTGAGTACCTATCAACATATGTGTGTATATGAAGACTTCTCCACGAAGCCTCGTAAGAGTTTAACTACACTTTCAACGTCTTTTTAGAGCAGTTGGTGAAAACTAGTGACTTACATTTAGCGAATGAAAAACTCAATCATTCCACGAACATGTTAGGTACTCGAATTATTAGAAGAATCAATCGCAGAGATGATTTGAAGAGATAAAGAAGTTACAATGTGCAATGTGGGCTATGTGAACATGACAAGCAAACGTTATAGATGTTGATAAAAATTAAATTATAATTCGATTATTATTTACGATGCGTAAAGGTCGTCGGTTTATGGTCGAGCAAAGCCAGCCTCAGATATTACATCATGGCTGCAAAAAGTGTGTTTTGAGGAAAGATACGTTGTCGATGGCAAACCCTGGTATGCCGACATTATGTTGCATGCCTTGTACCTGTTTCATATCCACGTTTAGTTATTAATTTATGTTTGTGGCTGTCTATATCTAAGATACATTAAAGGGTTACACGGAACGGTGGTACTAAGCCGAAAAGAGGTCATTATACTCATTATTCGCTACTTGGTTCCACAAGTGGGTCGAATAGGATTTTCAAGTGTACAAGCTGGAAGGCAGGAAGTGGATTTGTGAATACTCTTGTCTTTATACTTGGTTCCTCTAGTAATAGTGGGATCAGTTGGGTTTTCAAGTGCTCGTCCACTGTTAACAATGGGTGAAGCTATAAAAAAAGTAAAATAATGTTTCAATAACGACACTGAATGCGTAATACAAATTTACGCACTGTAAAAAGAGTAACCACGTTTAGGCCTAAAAACTTGCTTATATGGCCACAAGGTTCTCGGAAGAGGTTCGATGCTCCTAGTTTTTGTGATAGGCAAGATCGGGTAGATAAAAATTTCATCTACACTATAATATTATAAAGAGGAAAGATTTGTACCTATTTTTGTATGTTTGTATGTTTGTAATGAATAGGCTCCGAAACTACTGAACCGATTTGAAAAATTCTTTCACTGTTGGGAAGCTACACTATCCCCGGGTGACATAGGCTATATTATATTTTGTAGCGAGGCCGAAGGCCGAGCTTACACTCGTGCGAAGCCGGGGCGGACGGCTAGTAGAGTATATAACAAATGCGGTATGCGTAAACTAAATAAATACAATAAAAGGCGTACACTAAGATTTTCATTTTAAAACATCTTACGTTCGGGATGTGCTTGTTAGTGAAACTTGAACAACAAAATAAAACAAAAATAATCTCGGTCAGTCCTCGTTGACCAAACATCTGTCTGCCTTCTACCTGACAAACTACAGGGTTATAAGCTTAGGGTGTACACAGCCGAAAAGAGGTCACCGTAGTAATCATTATTATGAACTCTTTTCACTATACCAACATTGAAATCACGAAAATATATATGACTCAGACTAGGTAAGATGTATATTCTATCTATCTATCTGGGACATTTTTTGCACACACGGTCATCTGACCCCAAACTAAGCAAAGCTTGTAATATGGCTGCCAGAGACTGATATACGTACATATATATTTTTAAATACATACTTAATTAGATATTAACACCCAGACATAGAACAAACACAAATGTTTGTCCTAGATGGGAATCGAACCCACGCCCCCAAGCACAGAAGTTAGGTTCACTACCAACTGAGCCACCGGGGCAGTCTGTGAACAGGTTTTATTAATAGGTTTTTACGAATATGTTTCAACAATAATTTACATGAATAGGTTCCATTAATAGTTTCTATGAGTATTTTGCTTTGCTTTATAATAACAGTTCTATGATTTGTTTTGTAATTAACTGGTTTCAATAACTTCCAGATCTGGTGCCAGCGCGGTTCAATGTGGCCCTCATGATGTTCTTCGCGTGCTGGGTGAACTATATGTTGCGGGTAAACATGAGCGTCAACATTATCGCTATGGTGCCCGACGAAGCTGATTCTATTCTGTAAGTACGCCTGGAGGGAGTAGTAAAAAAGCCTTATTTGAAAAATGGGTTTGCGTTTTCCGCCTCTTCGCCTGTTGTTAAGGATTCGGTCTACAATGGAGCATGCTTATCTAGAAGAAACCGATTGTTATGAATCGCCTATGTATACGAGTTAAAAAACCCACGACCAATACAGAACAAAACTCATTAGTTTTATTGTGATCAAAATATCATCATCAGCCGTAAGACGTCCACTGCTAAACATAGGCCTCCCCCTTTAACCTCCACACTGAACGACAACCTGCCATCTGCATCCACTGGATGCCCGCGACTCTCACGATGTCGTCGGTCCATCTAGTGGGAGGCATACCTACGCTGCGTCTTCCGGTTAGTGGTCTCCACTCAAGAACCTCTCTTCCCCATCGGTTATCGGTTCTTCGAGCGATGTGGCCTGCCCATTGCCACTTCAACTTGCAAATTTTGTTAGCTATGATTTGATTGCAAATTTTGATCAAAATATAGCTAAGTGTAATGAAATAATAATGAAAATCGCAATGAAACCTGCTTTCATATGGTGAAAACAGCATTCATATAAATCTAGCCATTTTGGAGAAAAATTAAAACAAACACTACGTAACTGTATCAAATGCCTGTATCAACACGTTATAACAACTTTTTTACATTAACGTTTTACCTAAGTTGTCTAGGCTAGGCTCTAGAATTTTCCTCAAAATTCAACTTTGATAATCAATGAAAAAAAAATTTAAATCTCACGTGCTCAAAATCCAGTCTGGCAGCTCGCCGCAATGCGCAAGATTGGATTTGACGCCGCGACGTGTGGGATACGAGTAAATAATGTTTATATTCAAAACATTGTATGTACGATACAAATCAAGTGCGTATAATCATAGCACAGTGCAAATTTTGAATACAATAAGTATATAAAGTTATATGATTATTTACGGGATATTTACCGTGGTAAGGTTGTGGAAGGAGCTCCCGATATTTCAGCGCAGTTACATGCACCATGTTCACGGGAAGACTGAAGAAGGCGGCTAAATATCCCGTAAATAATCATATAACTTTAGTGAACAACCGTGATAGTTTAAAACAGTGTTTCACAATAAGTTGCGTTTTGTTTGCGTTAATTTTAATACATGTTCCGATAAGCAATTTTAAAACATACTTTATGTACGTAATTATGAAAAATATAGGTAGTATACAATTTTAAATATCTATAAAATTGGTTTAAGCATATATTTGTTCTGACAGCTGCAATAACAATAGTAAAAAGTTGTATAAAATAATTTTCTTTTCATTTTTTACTAAAATATATCGGGTACTTGTTTTACGTTGAAAAACCTAGCGAAAGTGATCAAAATTCGTGGTTTTCATTCAGTTTTTTACAATGCAGCTGTCAGAGCAAATAAATGTTAGGACCGAGTTTAGTTGGTGTGGGTTAATTATAATAACCGTCATTGAAAATCACAGAAAAGAGAAGTAAACAAACTTTATTTTTTTATTTTCTGTGTTGGTAACCAACTATGGACGCTGCGCCGCCGGTATATTGAGTTTACTTTGTTTATATTGAGTATGGCACTTATTATTAACCAGTTCCCACAATAAAGCTTAAAAGTTATCAATTATCTCCAAGAATGGAATTGCTTCACGTGATCTTCCGCGTCCTTCGTATAGAGATACGTACTCGTAGACGTCAACAATACCTTCAACACTCGTTTAACCATAGACCTATAATATGATAGACACCGCGGTCATGTCAAGTTGTATGAAATTTTTTGCATTTTTGTACCTAATATAACGTCACGCGAGGGCAATTTAAATGTTATTATTCAAAAGTTTGCCGAACGCAGGAATCTATGCCATCTGGTATACGCCCTGAGCGCTCTATCCACTAAACTACAGCCGCCGTCCTGTCGGACAGCAAAATCTTGAGCTGTCTTTACCATCAATCTAAGCGTTGGTGACGCCATCAATTTATACTAGTATCTGTAAGTAACTATACTGAGCTAGAGCCTTTACAGGCCTCAAAGCCAACTGAGAGAGGACGCCTTTTTACTGACAAGAAAGTAATACAAAAAAAAAGTTGTTGGCCGTCACAGGACGCCCGGCACATGTGAAACATGACGGCACGTCCGTCACTGCATACGAGTCGGTTGTATTGCCAAAGCGCACCAATAGATGTTACACATAAAAAAAAAAAGATGGTAGTTTTACTCCTTTCACACGGAAGATATTTTACATTCTACTAATTATTGGCAATGACATTTTTGTATTGACTTCTGACGTACTACCGCCAAAACCACAGAAAAGAGAAGTAAATAATAGGTCGGGGAAAAAGTCTTTTCGTATTTTGTATGTATAAAGTTGTAGTAAAAATCTTATCCGTTGTACTGTTTGTATCTGGCTGGTTTTGATACCATTAAAAATATGACATTTTAAAAAAGGAATACAAAACGTAAAAAGCAATTTCCCGCCATTTTTCAATTGTTTTTTTGTTCGATAAAATAAGTGAATCTAACGAACAAATTCGATATATTGTGAAATTTTATAACAAAAAAGGGAAAAAT
Source organism: Agriopis leucophaearia (assembly GCA_949125355.1). Lineage (NCBI taxonomy): Eukaryota > Metazoa > Arthropoda > Insecta > Lepidoptera > Geometridae > Agriopis > Agriopis leucophaearia. The sequence goes on along the minus strand of OX421276.1, from coordinate 8,302,815 downwards.
GCGACACACGCCGCGAATAAAATTTGTGACGTTTATGGACCTAATACAGTGTCATCAAGAGTAGCACAATGTTGGTTCAAGCGTTTTCAGTCCGGGAATTTTGATGTCAAAGATGCAGCTCGCTCTGGTCGCCCTGTTACGGATAAAGTCGATGCCATTTCTGAAAAAGTGGACCATGATCGGCATATTAGTAGTTACGACGTAGCTGAAAAACTGGGGATTGACCACAAAACAGTTTTGACCCATTTGAAAAAAACTGGGTATACAAAAAACTCGATATTTGGGTGCCACACGAGCTCACTGAAAGAAACCAAATGAATCGTGTACTCATTTGCGATTCTCTATTGAAACGTAACGTAAACGTAAGATTGATCACTGGTGATGAAAAATGGATCACCTACGACAAGAATGTGCGCAAAAGATCATGGTCAAAGGGCAGTAAAGCACCACAGACTGTTGCGAAACCCGGATTAACACGTAATAAGGTGATGCTGTGTGTATGGTGGGATTGGCAGGGCATTGTTCATTATGAGCTTTTACCGCCGGGCAAAACCATCGATTCGGATCTCTACTGCCAACAGCAGATGAGACTCAAACAAGAAATTGAGAAAAAACGGCCGGAATTGATCAACAGAAAGAGTGTGGTCTTTCATCATGATAACGCCAGACCGCACACATCTATGGCCACTCAGCAAAAATTTAGAGAGCTTGGTTGGGAAGTGTTAATGCATCCACCATATAGCCCAGACCTTGCACCCTCAGATTTCCACCTGTTTCGATCTCTTCAGAATTCTTTGGGTAGTGTTAGATTAACATCAAGAGAGGACTGTCAAAACTACTTGTTGCATTTTTTTGATCAGAAGTCCCAAAAATTCTACAGCAACGGGATCATGTCACTACCTACAAGATGGCAACAAGTTATCGAACAAAATGGCACATATATATTATAATTAAATGTAATTAAACTTGAAAAAAATATGTCTTGAATTTGTTTAAAAAAATACGAAGAAACTTTTTCCCCGACCTTATAGAACGGAAATGAGAAGGAAACTCTGTCCCCAGGTATTGTGACAGATATGTGATTGAACATTCTTATTTAGATCAACGCGTCGAACTCCGCGTCACAGTTGCTAACACAGCTGCTATGGGTTTATATTAAGAAATTTGTTGTAGCCACTTGCACCCAGGCTTTCTAACAACAAATTTCTTACAAAAATGCCTTGACAGCCGTTCTATTTATTTTTATATTTATTACTAGCCGTCCGCCCCAGCTTCGCACGAGTGTAAGCTCGGCCTTCGGCCTCGCTACAAAATATAATATAGCCTATGTCACCCGGGGATAGTGTAGCTTCCCAACAGTGAAAGAATTTTTCAAATCGGTTCAGTAGTTTCGGAGCCTATTCATTACAAACATACAAACATACAAAAATAGGTACAAATCTTTCCTCTTTATAATACTAGTGTAGATATATGTATTTTTAGTTTAAATTAAACAAAAAATAAATTTTCTGTTCTGTGGCCAAAACGACGGAGATCAAACTGAGTTAGCCAGCGTGCTAGTCAGAGCATTGACCCAACTTACCACAGATATGTAAAGTAGTTGAAATCGCGGTGTCTTTCCTGATAAATGTCTCTGCGTTTAACCTTACTTTCTATTTATTTATTTAGACGATTGATCAAGGCAATGACTCACAATCACCCTTAGCCGTCTACCTCACATACATTGCCACGAATGAAATGAATGCATTTTAACGACTGATTTAATTGCATCCATTTATAACAGGGGAAAAACCTCAAAAAAATCTAAATTCTTAAACAACATTAGCCAAATACATATTTATGGAAATCAAGTTTTTAGGAATCAAATTTCGACAATTTATTGTTGATTTATGCAGCTTATTTGTTATATACACCTATTATACCTATCATAGGATTTTCCACCAGAGATTTGCGAGGTAGTAAAGCGGTGTGCGCGGAAAAAATCAACTAATAGGAGGCGAGGCGAGACGGAATGAAGCGATCCTGTTAGTCGATTTTTTTCTCGCACATCTCTGGTGAATACGTAGCACGCTGCTGATGATAAGAGAGTTAATTGAATCCTCGCGCAGATAATTTCTTTATCTATCTATTCAACATGGAAATGGAGCCAGCGTTGTTGGTACTCTCCCACACGGGCGCCACTTTAAAAAGTTTTGAGTTTTATAAATGTTATTAAGGATTTTTTTAATTTATGTAAAAGTTTTTATACTAGTTCGATTTTATTTTAAACGTGAGTTTTTCAATGGCCTGCGCGTCGTTTCGTTTAGTCATGCATGTATTTGCACGTGTCGTCTAGCCAAGTTCTGATTAGTGCCAGCACTTGCCATATAACTCAGTATTTAAGTTACATACAAACGATCGGACGCATCCGTAAGTCACGGCTGACGGACGCGACTTCGTGACCACCACAGATTATATATATTATTATCAAGCTTTAACCGTCGACATTATCAAGCCTGCTGCCTGGGGCTCTATTTTTGAATCGGTGGCGTCGTATACGTACGAAAAAAATCATGTGAAATGAAAGATTTTCTATTGATTTAGCAAATTCGAAGAGTGAAAAAAAAGCGACTTTTGTTAGGAATTTCGTTTGAAAGTCAGCCATTTTGCATGATATTTTAGTGCAAAATATCATACGAACGACTCAAAAATAGAGCCCCTGGTTTTTGGTGCACACGAAGGCAAAAATAACCAGCAGGCCAGAAAGGCTTCGGACGTCCTTTCGCACTAGGTCGGCCCGAGGTCACGTCCGCGTCCTTCAGCCGCGGCTTAAGGATGCGTCCAATAGTTTGTTTGCAGCTTTATCCTGTAGTGAAAGGGCGGAGGAAGATCATTTTGGTGTCAACAGTAATCTACTGTTTATCATGCTACTTTATACATTTAAAATTAAATACCCTTCACTCCTTCGTGGGTGCCTCAAAACATGCTTACCACATTAGCGATACACGGATTATCATCTATGTATTTATTTATTTGTATCGTACAATATACGTACATTTTACTCTAATTGCCTGTGAGTACAATACTCAGGTTACACGTGTTTATTGTTGGAACGTGCGAATAGGCTACTACTACATAGGTTATTATATTACCCGACGACGCAAAGCCAAAAAGGTTTTGTAGTTCGCCCGTATGTTATGCTAAGTATATTTTCAGTTTTCCACCTACAGCCTAAACCGATTTTGATTAATCTGCAGTGCAAGTACCGTTCTGATAGATTGATAAATTTAACAGTTGAAATCGACAAAATCTATAAAATGCCATTGTGTAGATCATAGCGAGTACGAATCAAATGTCTGTCTGTCAAATTTATTGATTTATTGGAACTTGCAATGCAGGTATCGCTATATTTGTTTAGGTTTAGGAATGGTCACTAGGTAGGCGAAGTCATTATAAAAAAAAAAATCCAGGGTGCATTTTTTTTATTATAGTGACGTGACCGCTTGTGACTTAAAATCTTTATTATAAAATTAAAAATGTAAGAAAAAATTGTTTGGTTATTTGGTCAGACCTTGCCACCCTTATTGGCCCGTTCTTAAATTTCTCCTTTTAGTAATCAACTCAGACGTACGCGTTTAAAAAAAACCTACTCGTTGAGATCTTTATCTTAACATTCATCTTAACCCTGCACATATTTTGTCGCAACAAATTTAAAAAAGAAAACATACCTCCCTAGGTTTAGCCTCTGATAATTCTTATTCTCATATCTCTCAACAATTCAGCATTCAATCACGTTGGCAGTGAGCTCATCGAGTTAATCAACGTCAATTGATGACACAGACAATTTTAATAACCATTTTTAAGATTAGAAAAATAATAATTGTACCGTTACTAGTCCCCTTTGAGTTCACCTCTGCCACTGCATCCACTGGATGCCCGCGACTCTCACAATGTCGTCGGTCCATCTAGTGGGAGGCTTACCTACGATGCGTCTTCCAACAGTTCTACATTACTGGGAATGAATTGAAAATTTAATTCATACTAGTTGTTAGTAACGAACTGAGACCTGGCGACCATCTTCGCAACCAATCGACCGACTTTGCCCAATGCCCATATTGGAACATAAAAATACAAAAAATAGGACATCCTTTACGAGTATTCTTGTATACCAAACGCCTACGTTTACTGAAATTCGCTATCGCTATCATGTCATCGTCGTGCGCGTAGTGGGAGTAAACTGGAGCAAGTGGGATGGCACAATAGTGATGACAACTATCAGCACACGTAATAACACCGCTGGATCTTTTAGCATATTCATTGAAATTTTTATCGAAGTTCATTCAAAGTTGTACGTCCAAGAGCGCAGCTAGATTTTTTACGGGGGCAGTTGAGCTCAAGGCAACGTTGCCTAATAGTGCATTACGTTACGCGGGGCTAAACGAACAGGATATCTAACGAGGGTGGCATTACCCCTACTAGAAATCGATCGATCGAGTTTAAAATCTGCAGTTGTGATGTTTGGTGCTTTTTACCATGCCTGCGAGCACAGAATATATGAACTGTGCGAGGAACTTGCAGAATTTTAAATGTATTTTCACCATAAGAATCTCCTTTGATGAAACTTTATAAAAAGGTTGACATGACGCGAGTTTTTATCAAATTTTTGGCTGTGCACGATTTGTACATAATCAAAAAAATCTAAAAATATAAGAATGGTTTTACATAGAGCTGCGCTTTTTGAGCGTCTTAGCGGCGCCCACATCTAGCGCAGCAAGTACGCTCTATCAGTATTAGCATGGATGTAACGTAATGGTATTAGTATAAATATTTAAGGATAGACTCTAGGACATACGAGTAAACTTGGACATTCCTATGTGATTAAAATAGTCATGTATGGCTAATGTGCCCAATAAAAACCAAATTAAAAAAAACCTAATGCAACATGATTTCATTACACGCAACCAATAAAGAAATAACTTAAAAAAGGTGGTTTGGTGGAGGCGACACGTGACCGAAATGCTGGCGCCTATTTTGGCCAAAAAATTTGCATTGCCATCCAGCGTGGTAATGCTGCCAGCATTCTAGCCACTTTTCCCTCCACCGAGGGGCTTTTAGATTCGTCCTTTTTTTGTGTATTGTTATTTGATACTAGTTTTTTTGCCCGCGACTTCGTACGCGTAGATTTTCATATAAACCTTCAATCCTTTTTTCTTCCCTTAATCCGGCCTTGCGCAAAATAACATAGCCTATACTTCAATCTGGTCATAGCTAAGCATATTCGTGAAAACCGCATTTAAATCCGTCCGCATTTTCTTCCAGGGGTGTAGGAGATGTGCGTGAACAAACAAACAAAAATTCTAAAAACTGCCTTAACATGTTCAGCTGCTTATTTTAAGTCGCCCTGTGTGAAGTATTGATAGAAGCATAAAAGTAATAAATAACACCGTCAACAGTTTTCAAATCAAAAAGATAATGTGACCACAGTGCAGAGCATGTTTTGAAATTTTCTTTTTGTCTAAACCATTATCATGTCATGTCGGGATGATATACATCTCTGAAATTTGACTGTCCAGTTTCGCTGGCCACGGAACCCTGACATAATGCTTGTCTTAACACGCTCTTGGCTAGTTATTTCTTATTTGGCGTACATTTGTATGTATACCTTGATTAAAAAGCCATGAAATGGAACTACTCTATTTATCTGTTAAAATATCACAGTAAAATAAAATTATTCTTATTCTTATTGCAAATATATACTGTATTCTTCTAAAAGCTAAGTTTATATACCCTGCATAAAGGGTGCAGCAATGACTTATGTAGTGGCTGTTCACAAAACCAGACTACAGACATAAACATATAAATTCAAGTATAGTTAAATCTATTACATAAATATTATATATACTATTCAAACTTAATCTAGGGTGAAGTAATTTTACAAAACAAAAAAAAAACATACTTAGTGTGATAGGTTACTTAATTATATATGAGATGATACAAAACTTATGACGCTACTTTCTTAACTATTTATACATCGATATTTATTTTCTAATTATAATTTTCTAAAATTTATCGTCGAATAAATCTTTTATCTCGTAATAACATTTTTGGGTTAGAAACTTACGAAGTTGGTACTGGAAAATGTTATTATTTCTTTCTTTCTTTATTGCGTCCGGAATTTTGTTGTATAGGTTTATTTTCATGTACAAAGGGACTTTTTTGAATATTTCTATTCGCGGGACTGAATTAAAATAGAATGCGGTATATTTTGTGTTTTAAATGCTAACATAGAATAAAACCAAGAGAATGTAATACTCCTACTCCATGCACTGGAATGAATCACCAAAGAGGTTGTAAGGCCTATAACATGCTTGATCTACACGTTCATTCATCTAAGAAGGTTAAGGAACCTTCTTTAAATTTAAACTGATTAACCGAACACAGTGACAGTTGACAGTTTAAAAATTTTAATGGGTATGTCAATAACATTCTCTTTACTTTGGATCTCCTTGCTTGAGGCTATGTGATGATCCTCATATTACGTTTCGGGTAACGAAGAAATAAATCATTGATTTTTATTTTCGTTTATGTAAAAATAAAGAATTAAAATAAATGATATAAGATAGCCTATGTTTTAATCCGGTAATTTCTAAGCATATTCGTGAAAACCGCATTTAAATCCGTCCAGTGGTTTAGGAGATGTGCGCGGACAAACAAACAAACAAACAAACAAACAGACAAAAATTCTAAAAACTGTCCTATCGTGTTCAGCTGCTTATTTTAAGACGACCTGTGTGATTTTTTTTTTGTTATCTCGCAATTACAGATTTTTTTATCTCTACGTTTTTATTATATGTATAGAATATAGAATAGATAGATATCTTTATTTGTTATAGGTAGGTATAGATTAATTATTTTAAGTTTTAGTTATTAGTTAACAATTTCTTTTTTGTTTTTTAAATTGTGCTTGATAAATATATTGTACGACTTAAAACAAATATAATCAATTTTTATACGTATTTCAGATATTATCAAGTATTTTTATATTCAAACATTTAGAACTTTCTTAGATCGAACTATTTTATTTCGATAAGTCTTGCGTATTGTCCACCTACAGTTTAATTGTGAGCATTAAAAAAACACACCTATACGTAACCATCACCTATTTATGGTTTATTTTTTTAATTTAAACCGCCACTTTATGTTTTGGATAACGTATAACTTTGATATCACTTTTCGAAGATTTAATGAACCTATTTCCAACAGGGTATGGAAAAAAATACGTATTTTCTCTTTGTTCAGGACCATACTTAGCCTACAGCTCGTATCTGACTACGGCCTTGTATACGTCACACATGGCCCACAATAGCGACCGTATAATACTGATAATACATGCGTGTTTGTCATTTGCAGGGTGAAAAGCGAATGCAAGGCCATCGTAGCCAACGACAGCGCGTTATACAACACTTCGATCACAAAGCGGGAGCTGCGGCAGGTAATAATTCTAACTACAATGTAAACTTCCTTCTAGCATGTTTTGAATGATATTGGAGACCATAAACGGCCTATTAGCTGCATAAATAGTTTTAACTTTTATCAAAACAAAGTCCATATGTGACGTCAGAGCATTAGGTCCTTTTCGCCGCGCTACCCGCACGCCGTGAACTCTCTTTAAGTAAAATAATTGCACTTGTAGTAAATAGGGTTGGCCAGTAGAAACTTTTTACAGAAGCTAGCTTATAGCTGGTACTTTTTTAGGGTTTCATATCCAAAGGGTGTCAACGAACCCTATTACTAAACTTATGCTGTGTCTGTTGTACCCTTCCGGTACCTTTTGAACCGTAAAATAGAGAAAGTTGAAATTATCACAAATTATATAATGTTGTGGGATCAACTTAGAAATAACAAATAAATCAAAAAGTTAAAAATAAAGGGTATGAAACAAACGTGTTTTTAATGTATATATCTCTTTGCTTTAGTGAACTTAGCTACAAGTGTTAGGAAACCACGGTATGCGAGTCCGACTACCACTTAGCCATTTTAAAGTAAATGTAATATAGACATTGTGTTGAATGTCATAATGACAGTAAAAGGTATTTATTACATTTATGCTGGCGCCACTTCGACGGCTGTTTTACATTTTAAGGTTGCACATTTTAACAAGGCTTCTTAATCAAATTGACCGAATCATGCGTTACTTTGCGGAAGTACATCTTCAGAACTGTTTCTTAGTTGAATATTTCGTAATAATAAGTCGAAGATTTCCATCTTTTAAATTTCCGTTATAACGAAAATTCAGAATAGAGACCGTTACCATCCTTGTAGTAATCCCAAAAAAAAAAACACCATCTATCATAATATGTCGATCCTTTTTAACCCCCTTATTTTTAAAGGAGAGTGTAACAAACGGTGGTTCGTGTGGTTCACTCACGGTCAATCATTCTGTCCGGGAGACGGGGAATAAAGCACCTGTGTTGTCGATAGTTTTCTGTATTGAGTAATTAGGTACAAACTGGGTACAAAGAGAACAACATTGCTATCATCGTCTGCGAACGGTAGGTACAATGCAAGATGGAACGCGCGTGCCGGGTGGCGAGGCGCGGGAGCGACTACTTGAACGAGAGAATGAGCCGCGCAGCCGCGGCATGACACGCGCGAGCGGCGGGCGCGAGGCGCGGAGCGCGGGGAGCGATGCACGCATCTTACTTTATACCTATCGCTAACCTGTCGCGTAATAACTTTGTGCGCACACTGTTACATACTCCCCCTCTAGTCCGAACATGGCGACCTCGCGTTCGGACTAGGGTGTTGTAAGTTTGCGCGGCCGACCACGGCGTCTTTTCGCCTTCACGGGCGATGTAACGGGACCGATGTATGGCGTGATGTGCGAGACGTGGTACCTCCCTATTTGTTTACCCGTCGATGGATTTTCCAGTTCAAACGAGGCGGGACTCACGATCTCCTTCACTATGTAGGGCCCGTCTCTGCGCGGAATGAACTTTGCGCTTTGGCCTCGATCAACATCGTTCAACCCTTGTGTCTTTAGGAGAACATAATCACCTACGACATATCCCGGGGCCGGACGTCGATCCTCATCGGCATACTGCTTAGAACGGGCTTGCATTTTCTCGTGCGTATCGCGCGCTTCGAGAAGTCTCATGGAAAGCGATTTCAAGTACGGGGTCAAAGCAGTAGGTACCGTCTCAGTGTCCATTATGGCTTTCATATCAGAAAGGACGTCAGCTGGTGCCCGTAACTCTCGGCCAAATGTTAGGTAAGCGGGCGAAAAACCAGTGCTGGCTGTTACAGCCGAGTTCATGGCAAATCGGACAGCTGCTAAATGCATATCCCACGTGGTATGGTCTTGACCTACAAGTATAGCGAGCTGCGGTTTTAGATCCCGGTTCTTGCGTTCTATGGGGTTTGCCTCAGGGTGGTACAACGGCGTAAGATTCTGCTTGATACCGAGCGCGTGACAAACTTGCTGCATTACTGCACCCACGAACTGTACACCATTGTCGCTAATCATGCGACGCGGGACGCCATATCTCAGAAAAACCTCTTCAGTAAGGACTTTGGCGCACTCGGCGCTCGTGGCAGCCTCGAGTGCAAAGAGCTCAACCCAACGGGAGCATATATCTTCTACAATCAATATCCAGCGGTTGTTATTGGCAGTCTTCGGGAGTGGACCAAACAGGTCTACCGAGACTACTTCGAACCGCCGAGCAGGAGCCGGAGTCTGAAGCAACCCAGCGGGTTTTTGGTTTTCAACCTTATATCGTTGACAATCAGCGCAGCTCTTTACGTGCTCAATCACAGACGTTTTCATGCCGGGCCAATAGTACCGTGCGCTCAACCGCTGGTAGGTCCGGTCCACTCCTAAGTGTCCTGCAGTGGGGGCATTGTGAAAGTCTGACAACACTTGCTGGCGTTCATGTTGGGGGACTACTAGGCGAGCTTCGTCGTTCCCGTCGGGCTCAGGTCCATAGCGGTATAGTACACCGTCGGAGAGGACGTAACCACGGTTCGACCAGCCTCTCCCCCTAAAGTCGATATCCTCTGCCTCCATGTCGTCGATTATCTTCCGGAGCTCGGGATCTTTTTGCTGGTTGTTGCGAGTATCAACAGCATCTCTGTGCGGTATATCAACTACGACTTCGCAAACATCACACGTGGCAGTATCTTCTTCGCAGCAAGCCGGACGACTCAGGGCGTCGGCAACGACGTTCGACTTTCCAGGTGTGTACTCTATCTTTAGATTATAAGCTTGCAGCGTCAACGCCCATCTCGCTAGGCGGCCGCTGGGGGACTTCAAGCTCATGAGCCATCTCAATGGCTGGTGGTCACTTTTCACTATTACCTCAGAACCCTCAATGTAGCCTCGAAACTTCGTCACTGCCCAGACGACCGCTAAGGCTTCGCGTTCGGTGGTAGTGTAGTTCCGTTCGGCTGGCTCCAGTAATCGGCTAGCGTATTCCACAGGTCTTTCGTCAGGTCCCTCCCCCTGCATCAGAACAGCCCCGAGGCAATAGCCGCTGCTATCCGTTCTGAGTGTGAAGGGCATCGATTCATCAGCCTGTCGAAGGATTGGCGCAGCCACTAGCAGACGCTTGATCTCTTCGAAAGCGGATTGCTGTTCGTTACGCCATTCCCAAATGCTGTTCTTCTTCAGCAGGCTGGTCAAAGGTCTCGCGACAGCAGCGAAGTTGGGAATAAAGCGGCGGAACCAACTTGTCATCGCTACAAAACTTTTAAGTTGCTTGATATTCTTTGGAGGAGCCATGTCTGCAACGGCAGCGGTTTTCTCCGGGTCTACTCGGAGTCCATCTGAAGCAAACCGGTCCGCTTTACTTACGATCAGTTCGGTAAGTTCGGTCTTTTGAGAAGGAGTCAACGTATATCTTTCATCTTCCCTCAGCTTCAGGCTCTCGACGTCGACGTGCATCATTTCTGCATCGGCGGCGGAGGTCAACACGGGTGGTTGTAATTCATACGACTTGACAAAAGCGAACTTTACATCACGTGTATCAGCGAAGCACCAGGTGCTCTGCGGAAGGTCCAGCACGACGTCAGCGCACACTATGAAGTCGCGTCCAAGGAGTGTCCTGTTGTTTGCTCCTGGTAGGACTAAAAACGTGGTAAGTATGCTGCGTCCCTGTAAAATGACCATAGTCTCGCAGGTCAATGCCCTTCTTACCTGTTGAGTTCCGTCGGCAAGACCTATTGCGCGGCACGTCTCAGTGAATTTCACGCCGCTAGCAGTAAGTATAGCGTAGAGGCCGGGACTGGCAATGCTATGGGTAGCACCAGTATCCAGCACAGCGACACCCTTACGACCAGCCACCTCAACGTGCACAACTGGACGTGATCTGTTTGAAACCGAACATTCTATCTCGACACTCTGGAACTCGGCTTTATCATTGGGGACTTTGCTGGGTTTAGAACTACACGTCTCGCACTTCGAACGCACTGTACCAGGCTTGCCACATCCGTAACAGTATAAAACATTGCCTCTATCAGGAGTTGACAAGTCGGCGCGGTCAGCATTCGCGTTTGGTCGGTTTCTAAGAGCGGTCCTACAGTCTTCCGCAACATGCCCGAAGCGACGGCACGATGCGCAACGTGGTCGTTCACGCTTCTTCGTACCGTTCGGCGAAGGGTCGTTAATAGTACGCGGGTCGGTAACACTACGCATGTTAGAACTTGAGGGGGTAAAAGTACGCACGTCGGCACTCGAAGGGTTAGCAACGCGTAAGTCGGAACTTAGAGGGTTAGATTGGTTACTATTATTATTCATCTTAGAAACCTTACTGACGGAACGACTACTAGCATGCATCGCTACCACGGGCGCGTTAAATAGATTGACATGATTTACCTCGCTCAACGATTCCTCAACGTACCTCGCTCGTTCAAGAAGTTGGTCCGGATCCGTAACAGAATCTCGCGGTAACCTTTTCCGTATTTTACGATTTAACAGTCCGTATATCATATCTGTTTGCATTATCACTGGCACTTTATAGGGTAACTGCGCGAATTTGGCACGCACTTGTGAAATAAATGACTCGGCACGGTCGTCAGCACTCTGTTCCTGCGCGAATATATCCCTGAAGACTTTGTGAGCTGGGCGCGGTGTACCGTACATAGCGCGGAGTCGACGAATGGCATCTTCCCACGAAGTCACCGAAGACTTGATGCCGCGCCAAAACACGGCGGCTTGGTCGGTGAGTAGAAGTGCTATGCCACGTAGAGCGTGCTCGTCGCTTATTGCGGTGCACTCTTTGTAAACCGTGATGGCGTCGACAAAGGCCTCCAACTCATCAGCAGAGCGGGAAACACCGTCAAAGCGCGCGGTGCAACGGGAGAAATTCCCGGTCGGCGCGGGCGGGAACATACTGCTGGACGACGGGGTCGGCGTTGATCCACTGTTACTGTTCACCGGGGACGTCACAGCTGCGGCATTCCTCATCACGTTGGAGATGAGTCTCGCAAGCTGGTCTTCGGTTATAGCAATGACGTCATGGCGCTCTTCCACAGGCGCAGTGCCGGCGGCTAGCGTCGTTGGCGCGAAAGTCGAGCGCGCGGTTGCGGGGTCAATGTCCTCTTCGCGTCGTCGCTGCTCGTCCTCACTACTCTCGTCATTGTGGTCTTCTTTCTGCCTGTTTCTCGTCATAGGCGGCATTTTGTGATGTGTATAAGCACGTCGCGGTGGTCAAAAACTACTCCAACAAGCGACGGGAAACACAAAAATTACGCACGAACACTTTCGTTCCTTCGTTGTTCGGAGCTAGGGCGAGTCCATCAGAGTAGGTACATTTCATAACTCTGGCCACTAGTTGGGCGCAATGTAACAAACGGTGGTTCGTGTGGTTCACTCACGGTCAATCATTCTGTCCGGGAGACGGGGAATAAAGCACCTGTGTTGTCGATAGTTTTCTGTATTGAGTAATTAGGTACAAACTGGGTACAAAGAGAACAACATTGCTATCATCGTCTGCGAACGGTAGGTACAATGCAAGATGGAACGCGCGTGCCGGGTGGCGAGGCGCGGGAGCGACTACTTGAACGAGAGAATGAGCCGCGCAGCCGCGGCATGACACGCGCGAGCGGCGGGCGCGAGGCGCGGAGCGCGGGGAGCGATGCACGCATCTTACTTTATACCTATCGCTAACCTGTCGCGTAATAACTTTGTGCGCACACTGTTACAAGAGTTATTAGCATCTGTGTGTCTTTGTCATCGTGGCTCTCTAACGGCGGAACGGATTTAGATCTAGTTTTTTGGAAAGGTTACTTGATCGACAGTGTTCTAGGCTATGAGTAAAAAAATACCGGGGTCTTAATTTTTTTTAATATTGATATCCTGTAATGTTGTTGTTCACTCTCAAACGATATTCAATGTTCCAAAAATGTATCTTTTACTTACCGTGCATAATGTTAAATTATTTTGCGAATGCTGTCAGACACTGTTTACTGTTTATACAGATGTATTTATTTCCTAGTGAATAGTTATAATTAACTTCAAGTTATACGCAGAGAGCACAGGTGTGCAAAATATGACGTTTTATCGAGTTTCAGAAATTTCAATTTGTTGCTAATACGTTATTGAACGAATATACTTTGTGTAGCAAAGATTAATCTCAAAATTTTTAACAGAAATATATTTCTGAGAATAATAAAAAAAGTAACTATTATTACCATTTATCAGATATAAATAGTGATTACAATTACTTTGTTTTACTAATAACCTGAACACCATAACATATCATCTTTTAAGGGTTCCTTAGTAACAAGGTTTGGTATGTTCGTTCTGTCTGTCCGTCTGTCTGTCTGTCCGTCTGTCCTTTTGTCCGTCTGTCCGTCAGTCCGCTTGTACATCTTTCCGTCTTTCCGTCCGTCCGACCGTCAGTCCGTCCGTCCGTCCATCCTGATCCTTTAGAACATTCTAACTTCTATAATAAAATTATTCAGGTAACTGCATGGAACTTAGCACAGTAAGTCTTAGTACAGACCTCAACTTTTAAAGTAGGTATAAAAAAATATGATTTTGTATTTTAGGGATGGCTTTAGTACATGTGAAATAAGAAATATTTTTTGCAATACGCTCTCTTATTGAATAGGTATTTTAATATGAAGGTAAGGTTTCACACATCACTTTTCTATTTAATTATGTATCATTTAGGAAATATGGTCCGCCTAAGTGGAAAAAAGTTATTTTTAGACTATTACATATAGAAACTTGTAACAAATTTTTGAGTTATATTGATTGATGAGATGAAAATCATTGAATTTTCGTAAAATTATATTTGCAAAGAATGTTTCGCAAGTCCACAGAGTTTCATACGTTCGTTTTTTTTTATAATCGTAAATTTCTGAACTATGAATTAATTTGACCACAATTATATGGCTTTGGCTACGGAGCCTTTCACTAAGTGTGTCAACACGCTCTTCGCCAGCTTTATTTTTATTTTGCTTTTATTTTATTGGACATTGAGTCATACTCGAATAAGACAGTACCGCGTTTGTCGTCACTGATTTGCTACAAAGATAATTAATGTAACCAAATCGTCATTGATTTGCTATGTAAATAAAAAGATTTTTGTTTGTTTTCATAACATGTTATCGATCTTTTCAACTGTATTTTTGTGTAAATGTTACGCGAAATCTTCGCAGATTGTAAACCAATTTTAATGATTCCTTTTTTTATTGAATATGTGAGGTGGTCTCAATTCCTGTTTTGTCTCATATTTGAAGTAAATATTCCACTTCTAAGGGTGGAATAGTGGGGGCTGAATCTCGTGTATTAAAGTTTCTGAGAAGTCGGTTGTTATTAATAATTCTAGAAGGCATTGAAATTTGAAAATAAATAATCTATGTTATATAAGTAACGCGTTTCTATTATGTATGACGTGACGAAGAATTTTTCTAAATCAGTAATATTAATTTCAGCGGGAAATATATAGTACTTATTTTTCAGCCAGATGGTGTGACAACCTTCACATGGACTGCTCAAGAGCAGGCTTACGTCCTCTCAGGATACTTCTGGGGCTACGCGATCACTTGTCTGGTGGGAGGTACGGCGGCTGAGTTCTGGGGCCCGCGGAAGCTGGTCTTCCTGACGATGTTTGTCAGTGCTGCCCTCACCATCTTGAGTCCGCAGGCAGCCAGGTGGCACTATATGGTGCTTGTGGCGCTGCGATTCGTAATTGGATTGGCCTCGGTAAGGATTTTTTAAAATAAATTAATTGTGTATCTATTACCGTAATTTAACTTATATATACTTACCAAATACCAAAAAAACACGCCTCTCTATATCACTACATTCCATTGCCTAGTCGAGGGGTGTGCAGTTCTAGGTTGGAAGGCCTACTTTCAGTAATTTATAAGTATGTAAATAGTCTTTTGAATAGTAATTGAATACATTACGTTCGTTCATTTTTAAACATTTGGACTGTATTCTTTTTTTATTTGTGAAAACTTTTGGACCTGTTTGTTAATATTTCTTTTTTGCTATGTTATACGTTGTTAAAGCTGTTTGTATTTCGTAATTACCTACTTACATAAATAAACGATAAATAAATTATTCATAAAGCTAATAGATATTTTTTGTCTCATTACCAGTGAAATAATAACTATTTTGCTGCTAATTATTTAGTGGCCTTCGGACTGCACACTGTCCCCTGTAAGTATGAATTCACAAAAGATAATCGAGCAAAGCAGGTTGTCATTGTAAATAACGGATTTTAAAGAAATTTAGCATTGAAGTAGGTTGTACATAGGTAGGTTCAGGTTGACATCACACAGAAGGCCACACATCTCTGAAAGAAGGCCCTGTGTGCCAGCGGTGGAAACGTGATAGGCTGATGATTAAGTTATACCCTGGGGCCTTACCCCTAGCTCGAAAAGTTGACCCGCATAGGTGTTATTTGTCTAAACGGTACCATCAACTATGATAAGCGGCAGTTGTTTGATAGCCGCCAAGCTTTGCTATTTTCACGCACACACGCATAGTAAAACGGATTTTCGTCCATTCAAGTTAGACGCTTTTAAACGATGTAGCTTAAATGAGTTGGTTAATTTTAGGTACCTATCAGGTACCTACTAAAAGTTGGCTTGCAAAAGTGAAGCTAGGGGTAAGGCCCCTGGTCTAACATATAGTCTACTTATTCCGAAAAATTATGAATATACTTAACAAAAAAGTCTGTAACACATTGCATTATTCAGTACCTGTACCATAAACTATTATGCGTTACACCACCATATCTAAGGAGAATTCTATGAATCCTAGTTATTATTATACATTCATGTGCCTGAACGTGGCCAACCAACAGTCGCTTATCTATTATTATCGCCCCTCCGTCTACAAATACATGAAATTACATTATTTACGTAAAAAACTGATAAACAACGCCATAAAATCATAGCACAAAAACTGAATCATTTAATTTGTCTTGGCTTTTGTCAGAAGCAATTCGGGAAATTCTCTTTTTACGTTCGAACTCCGCGTTCTCGAAAAATCTTTGATGTTGCTGGCAATTACGTTCAGTTCGGTTGAAAAATACTGAAAAAACCTCTAGATTTGCTCATCGCTTCTTGGAAAAACTGTTAAAGAGTTTTTGCTCTTATTGTGTATTGTAATTGTAACGAGGGTCAAGCTATCGTCGAAGCTATAATATAAAGAGTCTCCTACACAGGCAAACAGTTTGTAGGGCATGTAGGGTTTTGGTTTTTTACTATAGATTTTTGTTTAAAGAACAGCTTTAAGCACACTGCATGCAAAGAGAATGTTATAATACTACTTAATAACTGCATGTGGCTCTGTCTATGCTTGAGCATAGACTGAGACAGGTACACTTTTTTTTTGACGGTTTGGCTCCAGAAACTTTTTTATTTAGTCAGTGGCACGTTACAGAATTTTCGAGTAGTCTAGTTTCAAATTTTAGTAGATTTCGTCAACCGTTGACCGTCATGATTGATGTGTTATGGTTATTCGACAATTAGCCGTGACTGAAACTTATTTTGGGCTATATTTTTGTACCACTCGATATTAACATAATAGTAACACTTTTAAATTTGCGAGTGACCGTGACTTTGACAACAATTGAATTTTTGATTAACTTTGGTTCACGGTACTAGGTGCTTGAACAAGCATAAACTAGAGTCCGCGCCACCACTGAAGTCCGATAGACGCGGCGCTGCTTTCGCAGAACTAAATGTTATCAGTAAGATAGGAAAAAAATTACCAATTTTTCAATAAGGCTTGAACAATAATAATTATGCAAGTTTGTACGTTCGTTCATTCTACACACCAGTGGCCCTAGTACGAGCACTTATGAAAAAGTATTCGATTCGTAAACGATAGCAAAATGTATAAAAAATTGAACAGCGCCTCTATCAGACGTAAAAGGAAACTGAATTTTTAAGTAGTCCTGAAGTATATGTCCGACGGTTTTGACCTAAACGAAAAAATTCTCACTTCAGTGGTTTTGACTCGTTTTTACTGATAAAGTTCAATTCCAGTCCATTCATTTTATTTCGGTCGAAGACTTTAGCTACAAGCTAAAGTGCTTGTAGCTCACCTCTGGGCCTCGTTAGAAGGGTTTATTTACTCATTTCTAATATGTATTATAAATAAGTACGCATTGAAATTTATACACAATATTAACCAGAACTAGCAGCGTCCCGTGATTTTATGCGCTACCTTGCATGAAAAAATATAGACTGTAAAATATATTAATCCAGTAATAGTTTATCACCAATAATCTATGTGTCCAGAGTAAACTAGCTCCATACCGAATTTTATCCAAATCCATTCAGTAGTAACGTAACGGAGCTCCATGGTAACTAGCATACACACAAACTTTCGCATTTATAACATTTGTGTGAATAAGCTTTGGAAAGAAAGTAACTAAGTTTTTAAATAATAAATTCGTTTTATTTGTAAATTTAATGAAACCCTCCATTCAAAAGACATCAACGGGCGCGGGACATGGGAACCACAATAAAAAAAAGCCAATAAATTCTTGTAATTATACAAGAGTTTATAAATTTCTAATACAAGTTAATTAGTTGTTTTTTCCTGTGATCAATTAATAAAATAATTTATTAAATTTTAAATAGATGGCAAAATTAAACGATAAATATTTTACACCAAAACATTTGCTTTGCAACTTCATACATTTATATTTATTTATTGATTCTTATATTCTTTATTGATTCTAAATATAGTATTACATAATATAGTAAGTACATTGCGCTATACTTATTACCAGGTAGGTAGTAAAGGTAGCTATATAAATTCTTATTTACAAATAATAACAACAAATGAAAACATTAATAAATTGTTAGTAATGGTAAAGTTTAGTCTGGCCTGGCGCACCCCGCACTTAGGTATATGAGTAATAACTTAAGGTATGAAGCTACAAGTAGTCGTGTCGGACTTGTCGTGCCCAATGCCGCGAAATAGACAGAGATAACGCGATAAGAGTTACCCGATAGAAAGAGAGGCAACTTGTAGCTTAATATAGCTTTAGTTAGTTAGCGCGCGCTAGTCCTGAATTGCACTTTATAGTGTAGTAGCAAGAGTCGCTACTTATTTAAATGACTTTGCGGAGTGAATCTTCTGTTGAACAACTTTACAATCTGACCCAACGTCAGATTGTAAAGCGCACATGCTACCACTCGCCCACCATCGCTCATTGCAGCTAGCTTCTAAACATATAAAAGCGAAAGACTGACTCATCACAATCATCAACACACTTCACAAAGTTACTTGATCTTTGAAACTGAAATTATGGGAAGTAGATTCTTTATAGGGTGTAATCCTCTACACCCCAAAGAAAAGATTTGGAGAAAAAGCCAAATTAAGAGAGGAAAATGGAGGTTGATACTTTATATAAAAGACTACGTGTACGAAGGCAACAGCTCGTGTTTTATAAGTTTTTAATGATAATTTCCAGGGTTTCCTGTTTCCTGCTCTCCATGCGCTGGTAGCACACTGGGCGCCTCCAGACGAGAAGGGGAAGTTTGTCAGCGCGTTACTTGGAGGAGCGATCGGCACGGTCGTCACCTGGTCTCTCGCTGGACCACTCATCGAGACCATGGGCTGGGACTGGGCGTTTTATGTACCTGGTAAGGATTTGTTTTGTTCTTATGATTAAAAGATAATCCCTTAACTCAAGGGCGTCACCAGCCCATGGCCCCTTTCAAATTAACATTATGGAGGATGAGAAAAATATAAATTGTAGGTACATTCTTGAAAGTGAATTTATTCGAGTTTTGACGTGCTGGCCCCATTACCACGTTGTATGGCAATGCTCACTCTTTGAGCAAAGTAGAGGCCAGCATTCTGGTCACGAGTTGCATCAACCAGAAGTGATGATAAATCTTTGAAATTTTTTTTGGTTCCTGATCCCCACGGGCCCATGGTTTCGACCCCAAAAGGCTCAAAGTAGTTTGTCCGTTTAGTGTAAAGTTATGTTTGTAAAATCGTGAGATAAAATTGTACCCAGGAATAAATTTGATATACGTAACCTACTCTTTCTATACAAAACTAAACTTATCCTACGATTGAAAATTGAATTGAGATACAACGAAACAATTGTCGAAATAAATGGAACATATCATCAGCGTTCATAATGTATTTGCGGATCTTTAACAATGGTGATCTGTACCTACATAAACTCTTTGTATTCGACATCACGTGTTTTCTGATGATTATCATTTAACTGGTTTCTAGTCTATCATAATAAAACCTGTGGTTTTAGCGCAAATACTATAGTGAATATCTATACTTATACATATCTATAATAAAAAAAGATGAAGATAAAAAAAGGATTGGGAGATATTAAAAAAAACACAGGGCGTCTTAAAATAAGCAGCTGAACACGATAATACAGTTTTTAAAAATTTTGTCTGTTTGTTTGTTTGCAACGCACATCTCCACTGGATGGATTTAAATACGGTTTTCACAAATATGCTTAGCTATGATCAGATTGAAATATAGGCTACGTTGTTTTGCGCAAGGGCTGGATTAAGGGAGGCAAAAAGGGTTGAAAGTTAATATGAAAAACGCTGGCAACAGCACTAATATATTATAAAAGGAGATGTGTGTATTTATGTATATTCCCTATGGACTCCGAAACGGCTGGACCAATTGTGATGAAATTTTCAGACAATCTTCAGATTAGCCCAGCGTGTGATCCTATGTAGCTTTGTAGCGATATGATGGAATGTTTTTGGTGTTGAAATATTATCCGAACAAAAAAACAAGAATTGAAGTTGAACAAGAATACATTGACATATTACATCATTAAAAAAAATAAGATATTGTTATCTAAGTCAACGAAGGTCGCTTCAAGGAGGTATATAACGCGGATAAAACCGTGCAGCCAGTAAGTTAAATCCTCAACAAAATAGAATTGTCCGTATTGACTTGTCATCCCTTGATGGATATTAATTATAATCGCGAAGCTGAATAGGGCAAATCTCGTAACATCCCATTAACTTCTCTGAGAGCGGACAATGGTACAGAACATTTTGACTGATTGTACGTTTGAGTTAACAAAGACTTAATTTGTGGTAAATAAACACAAAGTTCCTACTTGTGTGGGAACGCGCATGAATTAAAGAGTCATTTACGTAGATCCAAGGCTTGTTAAAGTGTTGACAATTTAATTTATTTGTGACTATTAATTAGGTACACATGGTGTAAACTGTCCTAAAAAATTAGGTGGGGAGGTTGAGGGGGGGAGACTTAGAGGTTAATCCTATATTTTGTTCGAGTCAATAATGTTTTTCTACGTAACACCTGATTTTATTCTTGGGATTTTATTGTAGGTTTCATAGATTATTTAGGGCCCTCTATCAATCTATATAACTCTATCTCTAGACAACGGATATATTTAAATATATCATTGTACTCACCATCATAAACAACGTTTATCATGGGATAGGACCAACCCTGAAATCGTGAAAATAAATCAGCTGTTCTAAAGAAGATGTCAAATGATTCACACTCAATGAAAATTTAAAGATTTAAAGCTTTTTTATTGCTTAAAAAAGTAACACCTTGAAATAATATTTTACTATTGGTCCCCACACTAGGACAAAGCCTGTCTCGTGGGGGCCTTAAACCAAATTAACAAAAATAATATACTTGACTATACTATACTATATACTTGACTACTTAATAATATACTTGACTTACTATACTAAAATGTATGGTACAAAACTCTCCAACCTGGTGAGTTGAGTGACTGGTAAAATGCTTAGCATTAAATCTTTCATTTGTGTATTTCTACATTATTTGTAAGTGTGCAATCTATCTACATATATCAAAAACGATGTGTCTATGTATGTTCCCTATGGACTCCTAAATGGCTGGACCTATTTTGACGGGACTTTCACTGGCAGATAGGCTGGTGTTATAAGCAGTAATCCACACGGGTTAAACCGCGGGGCGCAGCTATTAAACTAAAAAAATAAAATAGTATAGAATTAAGCAAATGTAAAGATACCTAGGTACTTTCTTTAAACACTATAAAAGATAAAATGTCTATTTACATTCGTATCTTATACATAACTAGCTCTAACTGGCACTCGTAGATTTCTAAATACATAGCGTTGATGACCTATTGGGACGTGACAAAATTTTACAAACGTTGGACTTTTTAGAGCACAATACAACTCAGTCTCACTCACAAAACCAGCTACAATAATGGCAAAACGCCACTCTTGCCCAACATTTCATGTTTACCAAAAATTGTTAAGCTTTAACAGTGTCACTCAAAAAAACAAAACAGCGTAGATAACTATGCACAGTATAATCAGATTTCTCGAAAAATCATTACTACTTTATATTTTACAAGTGCTGTTGCCCGCGACCTCGTACGCGTAGATTTTCATGTAAACTTTCAACCCTTTTTTCCTCCCTTGATCAGGCCCTTGCGCAAAATAACATAGCCTATACTTCAATCTGGTTCTTACAGTGGTGGTTTAAGAGATGTGCGTGGACAAACAAACAAACAGAGAAAAATTCTAAAAACTGTCTTAACGTGTTCAGCTGCTTATTTTAAGACGCCCTTTTTTTTTTTTATATTTAGCAATTACAGATTTTTTATCTCTACGTTTTTATTATATGTATAGATATTATTTGTACTGGGTTACGCGGATAAAGTGTACTGTGTAGTACCCATCATTATGAACAAATTTGACTATGGGAGTAACTCTGGATCACGAAATGATTTTTTATTTCGCGATTTCATAGTTGATCCAATAGTAAAAGTGTACGTGTAATGAACTTCTTTCGGCTTTTTGTTCTCGTTTATTCTTGTACTCTACTTACACATAACTGAGATTATAATCTTTTAAAATGTATCCCTATACATTTTCAGGTATCATAGCCATAGTGTGGTGTGCATTCTGGTGGTTCCTGGTATACGACTCTCCCTTGCAGCATCCGCGTATATCTGATGCGGAGAAGCAGTACATCTTAGAAGCCATAGGTGATAAGGTTCACCAGAGCTCTTCCGAAGCTAAGGTATGTAGACAGATTACTCAAAAGGCCTTTGAAACTTGTTTTTTTGTCTTATTAATTTAAGACTCGAGTTCAATGCTGAGGAAAAAGGTTACGTTCAATAAACGTTAATAATTATCAATTTATAAAACCGACTTCAAAATTTTGTGAATACGCAATTTCGTTTACTTGGATGACATATTTTTCTAGTTATTTTGATTTAACAAACTGCTGAACTGATTTTTTACGAAATTTATTTTCATAAATACTAATCTCATATGTACTTTACTATATGCTTTTAAACGAAATAATAATTTCCAAAATCGGTTCATAAATGACGGAGTTATGACGTAACAAACATAAAAAAACATACAACCGAATTGAGCATCCCCACCTTATTTTGAAGTTGGTTAAAAATAGCACAACTATTTGAGATTTAGATTTTGTAGTGGTTTTGACGTAGCCAAGGACCCAGGGGGGCCTACGTCCGTTTGTAAAATATGTAGATGAGGCGAGTAGGCTTTTATTTTTGTCTTATATAAATCTAAGAAATTTACTTTGTACTACCCGTTAGTAAAAGGTAAAATTCTATGTATTTTCAGGGTTCCGTACCCTAAAGGTAAAACGGGACCCTATTACCAAGACTCCGCTGTACATCCGTCTGTCTGTCCGTCTGTCACCAGGCTGTATCTCATGAACCGTGATAGTTAGTTGAAATTTTCACAGATGATGTATTTCTGCTGCCGCTTTAACAACAAATACTAATAATAATGAATATAAAAACCGACTTCATAAAAATGTCAGAACTGGAAAAAAATGGGACCACGGACGGGTGCACACGGGTAGCATCAGCTTTCAAATAATAAAAAAATCGGTTCACCCAGTCGAAAGTTCTGAGGTAACAAACATTAAAAAAAACAGTCGAATTGAGAACCTCCTCCTTTTTGGAAGTCGGTTAAAAAACAGAATAAAATAAATATTTAAGGGGGACAACTCCCATACAACAAACGTGTTTTTTTTTTGCCGTTTTTATAGATAATAGTACGGAACCCTTCGTGCGCGAGTCCGACTCGCACTTGGCCGGTTTTTTTCCTTTACGATTCAAGTTCTTGAAAAATATCTAGCGAGTAATTTTAACAATCATGTAAAACCTTGGTTATAAGATATGAATCTAGGTTACCTTACCTGGCTAATGACCTAGGTTTTACTGAAATATCGTGACTGAAAACGTAATAAAAAGTATACTTAGACAATAATTATTGCTAGCACAATCATAAAGTTAGTACATCCATGACGCACTTTGTTAATCTTACTTACTAACGTAGGTAATTGGGTACATCATGTATTATATACCATAAGTATGTATGTGTGTTATTGAAATCTTAATGTTGAATTAAATGTAAGTGTAATCCCTGTAGAAAATAATATGTATGTATGTATATGGCGTGCTTTTTACGTCATTCTGTCTACAAAATATGGTATTTAATTAACAGGTATAGAAATGTAAAATTTGCGACGTGATTTTAAGTACGTTTTCGGTATTCTGTGGGCGAAGTAAGAGTATTTGATACGTAAAACACGTATCGAAATTCATACAAATTTCGAAATTGAAATTTACATGGAATTCTATAATCGTACTTCGCCCTCTGCAGTACACACCTACACACGTTTTTTCTGTTGAGGAAATTTTTGCGTCGCACGTCTTGTACATTTGCCAGGGTCAAGTATTTAAAAAAAAAAAACAAGTTTTATTGGATACTAACTGCGCACCAATAATTGTCACTTTCTGTAGACTTGGCACAAAAATTAATTTGTTTAAAAATGTAAATGCACTAAAAAAACACCGATTACTACATAACGGAAGATTACCCACCAAATATTCTAGAGAAGAGGAAAGAGCTCCAAGAGCAAGCAAAAATCGAAAGGGAGAAGGGTTACGATGTAAAAATAAGATACGATAAGCTTATTATAAGTGAAAAAAACAAAACAACTGGAAATAATAAAAGAATGCTTTCAACTTCGCCTGAAAACAAAACAAAAGGAGAGGACACAATTATACAGGCCAACAAAAAAAATAAATCACAAACACATGTAAGAAGAACGTCAAGCTTTTCAGAAGGTTTTTTAAAACCGGGCATGCTGAATTACCTGATTAACAAAAATACAAACAACTCACCAGATCTGCAGCAAAATAATAACGTTAAAATATAGCAATTACCGCCCCCCTCTCACAGCACAAGCAGACAACAACCACTATCAGAACATCAAACTCATCTTCCAAGCCGGCTGGTCACCGTGGAAGATCATGACCAAAACCCTCCAAATAACGAAACAACCCCACAAAAAACGCTATACATTATGACATACAACGTAAGATCACTTTCATCATATGAACGTTTGTTGGAGCTTAACGAAGCGCTCAAAGAAATCAAATACGACATATTAGGATTATCCGAAACAAGACGCATTGGAAACAAAATCGAAGAACATGAAAACTTCATTTTCTGCTATACAGGCTACACACCTGGAAGGCATGGCATAGGTTTTATAGTTAAATGCCATCTTAAAAACAATATAGAAAGCTACCTCGGCCTTTCTGAAAGAGTAGCTTTGTTGAACCTCAAATTCGAAAGTACCTGCTTGTCCATCATTCAAGTTTATGCCCCAACTGCACAAGCAAACGACAATGAAATCGATAACTTTTATGCAACAGTAAACAGGGCAATAGAACTAGCACACAAAGACTTCATACTGATGGGCGACCTAAATGCTAAAATTGGGATACCAAAAAAAGAAGAACATTTAATCATGAAATCACACGGATATGGAACCAGAAATGAGAGAGGCCAAAGACTAATCGATTACGCCAGTGAAAACAAACTGTCAATTATGAACACTTTCTTCAAAAAAAAACAAAAAAAAAAATGGACCTGGCGATCACCGGATGGAGCCAACAAAAACGAAATCGACTTTGTGCTGTCAAACCGACCTCGTCTGTTCGAAAACATAGAAGTACTGAACATTAACTACCCTTCGGACCACAGGCCAATAAGAGCTACATTATCATATGATACACATTTCAAGAAAAGTAGAACAAGGTTTACTAGCTATCAACATAACACAATAACAAGCGAGGAAGAAATCACCAAGTTCAAAGAATACCTAAACTCCTACATATCGCAAGATCAAATATTCGCCGAGCCTACTATCCCAGTCCAGAAATATTACGACAATCTAATCAGAATCATCACATCAAGCTTGAAAGACGCACGAGTAGCACAAAGCCCAAAGAAAGTCCACAAAATATTTTCAGAGCGTACATTAAAACTTTTTAAAAGAAGACAAGACCTGCAAAAAAGTTCAAATAAAACTAGAGCTACAAGAAACGAAATCTCGGCGCTTTACAAGCTTGTCAACAAATACATAAAAAAAGATTACGCCGACTATAGATACAAAACTATTGAAAAACACATACGTCAAACTGGAAGCACCAAAAAGGCATACAAAGAGCTGAAACCAAATAAAACCTGGATAGAAGATCTAAAAAGAGGCAAAATAACCAAAAACAACCGCTGCGACATCATCAATATAGCGACAGAGTTCTACAGAGATCTATACAGCACAAAAGAACCAGAAGACACCAGCCACGTGAACCAAAATAACAGCAGCGACGATAGCTTTCTAAAAATACCTCAAATAGAAGAAAATGAAGTCATCGAGGCATTGAACAAACTGAAACTAGACAAAAGCCCGGGCTCGGACAACTTAGCAAACGAGACTCTAAAGGCAGCTGCCCCATTATTAGCCAGACCCTTTACAAATTTGTTCAACTCCATCCTCGAATCTGGAGAGACACCCACCCAATGGTCTGAATCTAACATAATTCTGTTATATAAAAAAGGCGACCCGAAAGATATTGGGAACTATAGGCCTATAAGTCTGCTGCCAAGCACATATAAGCTATTTTCTACAATCCTGAACAAAAAAATTAACTCCACATTAGAAACAAGACAACCCGTCGAACAGGCAGGATTCAGAAAAGGCTTCTCTACCATCGACCATATTCACACACTCGAGCTTCTCATCGATAAATATCAAGAGAGAAATAGACCATTGTACTTGGCATATATAGATTACAAAAAAGCATTCGACTCGGTGTCACACAGCTATATATGGGAAACTTTAGCAGCACAAAATGTGGAAAACGAATATATAAGAGTAATTAAAAGCATATACAGGAAGAACAAAAGTAGAGTTAAACTAGAAACAGCTGGCTCCTGGTTCCCTGTGAAGAGAGGCGTAAGACAAGGGGACCCATTGTCACCTACACTATTTATAGCCACATTAGAGTCGGTAATAAGCAAGCTAGACTGGAATAAATGTGGTGTAAAAATAAAAAATGAATATTTAAGCCACCTACGTTTTGCTGATGACTTGGTGCTGATATCAGAGAATGGAAAAGAACTACAGTATATGGTAGAAACACTAAATAAAGCTAGCAAACTCGCCGGACTAGAAATGAACCGCTCTAAAACTATGGTAATGACCAACAGCACCAAGGTACAAATATACGTCGACAACGAGCCTCTCCAATATACCGAAAAATACATTTACTTAGGCAAACAAATAAGCTTCGAAAAACAAAACAACTACCAAGAGATTGAGCGCAGGGCCCAGCTTACATGGAATAAGTACTGGAGCCTTAAAGAAATATTCAAGAGCAACATGCCAATCAAACTGAAGACTAAAGTTATGAATTCTTGCCTTATACCATGCCTGACCTATGCTTGCCAGACATGGAAATTTAACAAAAATATTATAAATAAAATCATAACATGCCAACGAGGAATGAAGCGGAGTATGCTAAACATAAAACGAATAAATAAAATAAGGCATACAAAAATACGCAACATAACAAAAGCAACAGACGTTCTAGCACAAGCTCTTGCATTAAAATGGAAGTGGGCCGGCCACTTAGCACGCCTGCAAGACCATAGGTGGACAAAAAGAGTGACAGAATGGAGGGGGCCAGTGGGCAAAAGAAAGAAAGGAAGACCTCGCAACAGATGGGAGGACGAAATTAAACGCATAGCGGGTCCAAACTGGATACAAATAGCGCAATCCAGAGAAAACTGGCTCAATTTGGAGGAGGCCTTTACCTGTAGAGGGGTTCTTACAGAATAATTTTACTACATTACAAACTACTAACATATGCAAAATTTTTGAAACTACTAACTATTAAACACTAACATATACTTTTACGATAATATTTAAAAAAAATCAACTTTGTAAATTAGCATTTTCTGGAAGAAATAAAAGGCTTTTTTATTTTTATTTATTTTATAACTGCGCACCTCGGTTTCACCGGCGTGGATTTCAAATCTCATCAAAATCAGTCTAGCCGTTTTGGAGTCCATAAGGAAACTACATACACATATCGCCTTTTATATATAAGAAAAAGAAGAAGATAGTCAAACAAGTCATAGACACAGTCAGAATGAAAAAAAAAGTAACAGTCAAGTCAAACTCATGCCCTGGTTAAGTGGTGGAGGTTTAACAAGAGCATCCCGTGGAGTTTTAGAAACACCACGAAAGTTTTCTCACTTTTCATACACGTTTCCCCTTTCCTTATATCATTTGCCACTCAGGCACTTTCACGAACACTTAATAAATAAATAATACAAACATTATTGCACACTAACAGTCGAAAATACACAACTATACGATACAAAACTTCACACAAGTAATTATGAGTGCATAATTTTATTTAATGCCGTGGCTACACTACACTATCGGATTTTGTTGAATATTCCTACCAACATGCACTGGGCCAGCATGGTGGATTAAGGCCCACCCTATATCTCTCTCTCTCTGAGATTAAGCCAGTGTCCCAGCAGTGGGATCATGATAGGCTGAAATGATGATGATGACGTACTAAACAATGAAAAATATTTCCTCAATCGTAGAATCTCAATTACGCAAACGCTACAAGTGGGATCGGTTAGTTCGAAATTCAAATTTTTATGAAATACGATGCGTATTTTACGTGTCAAATACTCGTACTTCACCCACAGTGGCCTTAGTACGAGCAATTGCGAAAAAGTTATCGTTACGTTAAAATGTATGAAACATTGAACAGCGCCTCTATCGGACGTGAAAGGCAACTGAATTTTTCATACATTTTGCTATCGTTTACGAAACGATAACTTTTTCGCAAGTGCTCGTACTAAGGCCACAGTATGTGAAACTGTACCTGTCTACCTTCAACTATGTAATCTTCACTGTGTTTTTTTGTTAATTTTCAGATTGTTCCCCCGTTCAAGAAGATCTTCACGTCCTTCCCATTCCTGGCCATGGTGATCCTCCACTACGGCAGTAACTGGGGCCTGTACTTCGTGATGACAGCGGCTCCCAAGTTTGTCTCCAGCGCTTTGGGCTTCAACTTGACCTCGACCGGCACGTTGGCGTCTTTGCCGTATCTGGCTAGGATGATATTCTCTTTGATATTTGGAGCTATTGGTGACAGGTGAGGAATCAATATATATTTTAATAATTATCAATATAAAAAACTTTAAACTTCATAAAAATGTCAGAACTGGACAAATTGGACCACACGGTAAGCACCAGCTTTCAAATAAAATAAAAAATCTGCAAAATCGGTTCACCCAGTCGAAAGTTCTGAGGTGCTTATATGTGCTTTATATGTGTACCTTGCTTCTTGCCAAATTTCATTATTATATGTGCTTTTTGTCTGTGCGTCCGAACTATCATGCCCAACCGAATTTATGATTCAAAATTCAAGCTAAATTAACTCGACTTTTCTTTCAGGATCGTAAAGCAGAACAAAGTTTCCACCACCTTCATGAGGAAGTTCTTCTGCCTGTTCTCCCACGTAGTGCCTGGTCTACTCCTGATAGCTCTAGGCTACACAGGCTGCGCTCCGATCCTATCGATCACCTTCATCACCTTCTCCATGGGTTCTAACGGAGCTGCCACCCTTACAAATCTCGTGAATCATCAGGACCTGGCGCCGAACTTCGCTGGGACACTGTATGGGATCGCGAATGGCATCGGTAACACAGCTGGGTTCGTCACGCCGCTGGTTACGGCGCATTTTACTAAGAATGGGGTAAGTTGATTGGAATAGGCTATATAGACTGGTGTTCTCTTATTGTCTTACAAAAAAGCTAACTATAAATAGAGCTGAACACCAAAAAAAATATATATAAGCACTTTAATGTCTTGCTAGACAGAGAGCGCACTATACTTTCAAATTACCTAACTGGGAAGTAACTTTGCGGGAAAGGGATAGAGCTTCTTCTCCTAATCCAACCACGTTAATATTTCATCTATTATATTATATTAAAAAATCATGTAATAGTATTAATCATGTCTCTCTCATTTCCAGAACGGCTTTGCGGAATGGCGGCCAGTTTTTATAACCGGTGCATCTCTGTACATCGCATCAGCTGGGTACTTCATCCTCTTCGGCACAGCAGAGACGCAGTCCTGGAACCAAATAGTGGAAGTCGAAGAAGAAGAAAACAAGACACCCAGCGTCAACACTTCCGAATCCACCGTATCTGTCACCATCCCTCCTAAAACATAGATCTGATTGTTTTCGTTAGGGAATTAATGCATTTTTACGGGAATACTCGAGCCCACGAGAAGATGGACATCTCTTGGCAAAGAAAACGATTTATATAGATTAAACTTAGCCAAATCAAGAATATTGTGCGTTTATGGTATCTTGTTTGCCTCACAAAAATGTGTGGAATGAGCTACCCGCGGCATTTCCGAGTAACTATAACATAGGATTCTTCAAAAGGGCTGTTAGTATCGACTTTATAGGTTGGCAACGTATCTGTGATGCCATTAGATCATACAAACAAGTAAGATATGGTAATGTGATGTGACGCGTGCGAACGCATCAGGCCTAAATCAGGCTTGATGCCTGTAGTTAAACTCACCTTGCAGACGACCTTGTCTTCACGTCCGTCGTGACGTCCGTGTTGTTCTTTTTTGCATGTGGACTATTAGAGTTCATTGGTGGCGCGGTCGCTATAAGTTTTTTAGTGTGCGTATATAAGTGAGCCGTACTGTTCATGCGTTATTGCGGTACATATAGTGTTTTTTATTTAATTTTTTATGAAAAATGTAGACATTTTGATATTTGTACTAAACATATCTCCCTTGTTTGTCTGATCTGACGTGATGCCTCTGGTGTTACAGATATCCATAGGCTACGGTGATCGCTTACCATCAGGTGGCCCGTTAGCTTTGCTTTCCACGTGTGGTTTAAAAAAAATTAAGAGCAGTATGCGAGGGATATTATGCTTGCCGTCTTTGACTTATTTCATAATAAACCTGCAAAAACCAAATCGTCATCGTGTGACTTCTCATGGGCTCGACTCACAAGATAAGTAAGATAAGTTAATATTAGCTGATAATAGGCCTGTGTCCATATGTCTATTTAATATTTCATAAAAAGCTGATTTAATGGGTATAGAGCTCATCATTAAAAACAAAATTAAAATTTGTTCTGAACTAAATAAGTTATAAGTATTTTAATTTATTGACCGTCACTACAGTCTCTGACTATCCTCTGGAATCAATTCTATGACTTACCATAAATTATGCCCGAATAAATGTAAATTTGTATTTAATTTCATGCTAGACAGAGAGCGCTTTATAGCACGTGATGATGTCTGACGAATGCTATACTAACACGCTTTGCGGGAGACAGAGAGAGCAACCGCCCTCTATCCCCACTAAAAACTATAAACGCTTAAATCTCAGAAATTTATCAATTAATTTAAATGATTTGTTCAGTATGTGTAATATATTTAACTATATCCTTCGCTAAGCCTATTTGTAATAAATTATGCATTACGACACAGGCGATTATACGATTAAGGTTAACCACTTTGTCTAGAACAAGTAGGTACTGGAAGATAACTTTAAGTGATTTTCCTTTATGCTTTCAATTGACTGCTTTTATAATTCTTTGTCATGCGAATCAAAGTACTCATGTACCTATCTATGAAATAAGCCATGCATAGTTTAACAAACTACTTGCTTAAGGCGAAGTTTTCCTACTTCTAAGCATAAAGCTTAATATACTGTATTAAAGTCGCATTTTGTGGAGCAAAACCATAGCTCACACCCAGTTCTGCGTTTCGCTACTTCTACTTTAGAGGTTTTTCTCAAAATTGCATTTTCATCGGTCCTTGATAAGTGTACAAAGTTTCAAATCAATCCGACGTTTTGAAAGGGGTGAAAATCGCGTTTAAAGATTACGTTACATAGATATATACCAAGCTAATAAAAGCGTGTTAAAAATACAACTATTGTCGCTTTTTCTGCGAGATATTTAGCATCATAGCGCAATTTCTGGACAAAGTGATAGTTTAATAGGTGTAAATATTTACATTAGTTACTTATGTAATACTTAGCGTCGTGTTACTTAGATAAGTAATAAAAGCAATGCTTGGTACATTATGACAACTATTAAGACGATTGGCACTACAGCAGCAAAGCCTAATATGATTTAGCTTTCGAATTTAATTTTCCTGTCTTTTCCGAAGTACCAAGCATGTATTCTATAATTTGAAAATTTAATATAACTTGGCGTAAAATATTATTTAAATATGTAATTCTATGTACTTTAATATAATGACTGTGATGATGATAATGAGTAGGAAAGTATGTGTAAGATAATAATTAAATTATTGAATAATATTCAGTTTTACATTATTTACCAAACCTTGTTGTTATTGCATGTTTTACTGAATATGGTAGTGTACTAATTTAGAATGGATGCGTTCGCACCCGCCAAGCCACAATATCAAAGATAAAGAAAACATTTAGAGACATCGGGACGCGGTCCTATCACTCTTTCAAGAGAAGGATATTATATAGAAGAATTACTCATGAATGACAAGGAGAAAGGTATATTATTTCCATCCTGCACTACATGTCCGGTTATTTGATGGCCAGTCCTGCAACTGGTGGCAGAAAAATCAAGACATTTTGCTGAAAAGAACTTTGAAACCCTTAGATTTCTATCATTTGTGACTTTGTTGATATTCCCTAGAAGTATATTTAGTGTTTAGTGATGATAAATTGCTGTATAATGGGCTGTAAAAGCCGAGGTGATATATATGGTTAACTGTCTCACGTGGATACGTTATCCCATATTCTATAAATACCTATTCTCTGCACCATATTATATTATCTCCCTGGTTTGCATGATCTGAGGATAGGATTAAGGGTCGCCAAAATATCAAATAAAATCTACGAAATATAAATTACAATCATCATTTAATACATTTTAGTACATTTAGGTACATTATCATACAATTTTCTATTTACAAACAGGCAAAGGTAAGTTACTCTAACATTGAATATCTTAAGTATTTCTATGGGACAATACATGACACATCAAAGTCATAAGTAGTTAAGAAAACATAGTCACGTCAGTTAAAATACTGCACATAAAAATAGTCAAACTAGTATATTTTGTTCCAAGGTATTCTTTTATACAGCCCGTTCAGTTATTTTACCTCTTTTATTATATAGTTATCTCTGTCTGGCAACAAGTTATGCCATACGAACAGCCAGAGACAACAACATTATGTCAGAGGTAAAAATAACTGCGAACGGACTATAATGGCCACATTTTTGTCTGTGGTTAATGTCAAACCAATAAACTGTCAAAATTGATTTCTGACTATCTTCAGTATCATCTAATAATGTATTAATAGATATTGCCGCCGTTTTCTTGTAACAAAATACGCAGGTTTGACTAGAATAATGATGTCACACAAATATCTCGTATATTTAATTTAATAATTATCTTCAATAGTTATAGTTTTCTTAATAAGGTACTATCGATACGTAACTAAAGCCCTGTTCACACGTGCAAGCTTATGCGCATGGTCAAGATGGCGATGCACAGGCGGGTAAACCTGTAGATGGCGCTAGTAAAGCTTGTAACTTTGTAAAAGTTTTTTGTGTTCGGAAAATGTCAAATGTTATCTTATAGACAAATATTAAACGCTAGCGCATGAACCTACTTTATGCGCTAGCGCCACTTTGACCGTTGACAACCGCGATGCACGAGTGGACTGACTCTAACGCGAAGGTCCTTACGATAAATAATAAATCTCTATCTCTAACAACTCTGTCACATAGATCTCTAAATACTACTTCAATACTATTGAAATTTATTGCTCTCGACATAAAATCCATTAAAATACGATTAAGTTTGAAATTATCCTTACGTCTTTGGAATTACATCACCAAAACAGCTGAAGTTATGGTCACATTTTTTCAGGCGGGATAAATATAAAGTCCTTGAGATGGCATAAATATTAAGTGCAATAGCTAAAATTCTGACATAAAATATAGCCGTAAGAAAATTTAGTTAGATTCTCAACAATTTAGTGCAAATTTATTCATACGTATGATTCGGATTCGGTATCAGATTCCGAACATTCTAAAGCCAAACTATTCTGTGGCTTGTCTGTTCCGTTGATATCTCTATAGCGCGGTACAGATTTGGAGCGCGACGTCTTCTCATCCTTGTTGACGTGTACCGGCTGGAATTTCTTCAGCACTCGCTGGTAGACCATTTTCCGCGGTGGCACAGGCGGCGGCATGTGGGGTGGTTTTTTGTTGTTATTCTGTTCCTTCTCTTGGTAGTCCGGCTGCACCGTCGTTGGAGTTGCCTTGTATATGTTGTCCGAATACAGGTCAGAAGACTTCAGCAGCTTCCAAGACTTGTCCACTCGGTTGTTGTATACAGAAGTGTAGATCGGGTCTACATACTGCTGGGAGTAGCAGTTCTCAAATGAGTTCTCGCTGGCGGGTGATTCTGTCGATCGACTCTTCAAAGAGTTCTGCGGTTGATACAAAGTATCGCTGCTACTGGAATCGCTGTGCATCATGATGTTCGCCATCGACTTCGATTGATTCAACTTGTTATTGTTATAGTTTCGAAACCGAGACTTCTTGCTGTCTTCAGAATTGTTGCTGTGAATGTTTTCGACGTAGGAATAAGAGTTCTGCAGGGGGTTCATACGTTTCTCCTGCTCCCTACTATTCACGGGTGTCATACAACTCTTGGTGCACATGTGTGCAGGGTCGTACTGTCTCTTGCAACATGTGTTCGGGTTCATCACTTCATAATTTCCGTTCCGCATTTTGTCTGTGGCGTTGGCGTGTACTTCGCTCGCTTCTAAGCTCTTCGTCCTCGCTGCTTGACGAGACCAGTCATTTCTTGTAAAAATGGTGGCTGCCGGTGATCCACTTACTTCCTTGCTCTTTGATGGTTCTCCTTGGACTTTTCTCATTTGGCCGTAGATGTTTTCCGTACAGTTGCTAGTTTTACTGTAGTTGGAACTTTTCTTCTCCCATCCGGTGTAGACGCGGGAGTAGTTCGAGTTGGAGTTCGAGTTGGAGTTCGAGATGGCTTCCGCATGCGTCTGGTATTGGTTCTGTCGCTGAATATTCTCCGTGAACATTGCCAGGTCATGTATGTTACTATAAACGATATTTTCTTGACTAGAGACTAGGTCGCGCTTATTTTCTAAAGATTCCTGTTTCGATTCCAATAAGTTATCGGAACTTTTAGCTCTGTTGAAATTTTTCTGTGTCACATTCTTTTCAGTTTCTTGATTTTCAGAGAACATGCTGTATACTTTCGATGTTCGTGCTGCTTTGGAGACCATGCTTCGTGGAGGTTTCTGCGGCTCCAAGCCTGTGATATAAATAGCTGGAGTTTTCCCGTAGATCTCAGCCGTAGAACGTTGTAACGCCGTTTTAGAAACGTAATTCCTTTCATCGATCCCATTTGAGATACCAATGTTTATCGAGTTGTGAACATATCGCTCGCCAATATAAGGTGTATTGTACAAATCTTCAGTGATGTTACTGTACATTTCGGATTTATTTGCGTATATATTTTGTCTTTGCGGGTTTTGAGGGAGTCCAGTAACGTTATGGTGGTCGGTATTGTATCTGGAAACTTGTTGAACGGTACACGTCGGCGCTGAAAGGCTGTGGAGTATATTTCTTGGAGCTGGGCTATTTCCTCCATTACTGTTCGAATCGTCTTCAGACATTGTCAACCCAGAGTCTCGGCTCAGCGACAGTTTTTCTTTTCGGGGAGTCGACAGTTCCATGGAATCTAAAGATATTCCGACAGAGTGTAAGCTATCACTTTCCTCTGCTCCGGAATCCAATAACGCGTTGGAATTTTCAGGACTACCGTTCCCCAAGAGTCCAGTTATTTGCGGTCCGAACAAGGCTTCAGCTTTGACTATGAGTAGTTCTACGACCATTGGCACTGCTTTGGGAGCTTTGTCACAGGGAGTATTCGGCCAGAGTAGACTTGGGCCTACGCAAACACCGAGGTTCATCGGGCACATGAGGTTGATGTTTGACTTCTTGGCGATGGCTTGTAAGAGGCATACGAAGTATGTAAGCATGGTGTAGTGGGATTTTGGCAGCTTCAGGAGCAAAGAGCGTACTGCTGTTACTTTCTCGGTTTGTGGTAAACCTGCAAAGAGACAAAAAACCCAGTTAATTTATAATTTATTAGCTGATGGCCGCGACTTCGCGTACTCGTAGACTTTCCATATAAACTTTCAACCCTTTTTGTCCTCTTTACTTTAGGCCTTTCGCAAAATTATTTCTTATCGAACTGATATACACTGATGATGCATACGTACCGAGTACTTGCAGCCAAGATGGGTAGAGGTCAGCTGAGAGCAGCGGCTGTGGCAGAGCGCGGCAGAACTCCTTCACAAGCGCCGCCAGCAGCAAAACGGGCGCACGCTCTAGCTCCACGCACTCCGCCCACGGACCCAGTGCGTCCAGCTGGTAAATGACGAATTATTGTTAAACTAAGCATACATGTTTGAATAATTTCATAAATCTGAGTAAGAAGATGGCTTCAAGTTGTAGCTAATTATAGCCATGCTGTTTATAGTTAAAATAGACGACGGAAAGGCCTTTGGGTGGCCGGCCACTCCATGCTTATTGTTTATGTCTCCGTCATCTTTATCACAAACTTATTGAGAATACGACAGGTGACAAAAATAATATTGACTGTCTCGGTGGCTCAGTTGGTAGTGATCCTACTTTCTGTGCTTGGGGGCGTGGGTTCGATTCCCATCTAGGACAAACATTTGTGTGATGAACATTTGTGTTTGTTCTATGTCTGGGTGTTAATATCTATTTAAAAATATATATGTATGTATATAAGTCTCTGGCAGCCATATTACAAGCTTTGCTTAGTTTGGGGTCAGATGACCATGTGTGCAATAATGTCCCAGATATTTATTTAAAAAAAAAAAAAAAAACACAGGTCCTAGAAAATGCTCAACAGATAGTATTTTGCTGTCACGCGTCTGATCCACGCTGATCGACAGCGCGGCCGCGTGATAGTGAAACAGGAAAGGATGTTCCACATTTGGACTTCTGCTACTTACCGCAAGCTATAAGTAAGCATGTCTTTAAAACCAGGCTGAAAGTATAATATACTCATTTTGATGCCAATAAGTATAAGAGATTACCTTATCTCTCAGCAGCCTGAGAGCCTTAGCGTTGGCACTGCGGCGGAACACGCCATGCGTGAGAGGCGCCACTGCCCGCAGCCTCCTCAGCGCTTGAAGTAGGGCCGGTGGAGTGGTACCGTTGCAGAGCCGGGTGAGAGGCACGCCGAACAGCCGCCCACCGCGCCGCAGCAAGCGGAGACCTCGACCAGGCGTTGTGTTGCCACTGAAATAAAATAAATAATTATAGAAATAGGAACACTTATTGTTTAGTGTGTATTGCATCATAATGATTTGGGAAAAGTATATTTTGACCAGCTTGATTATTTTCTTTTTTGATTAAATTTAAGTCTTTGGGCCTCAAATTCGCCTGTATCTTGAGATCTGATAAGCAAGAGCAAAATTATTTAGTTAGAATGATTTATTTAAAAAAAAAAAGTACAGATAAATATCGTTATTTACTATGTGGAAGGTTTGCGCGCATTATTATTCACAAGTATCAGAAGTACTCGTAAATAGAGTTTTAATGTACTTAGTAGTATGTATAGGGTTGTACTTCTTACTTTTTCAATCCTTGATTCTTCTTCCTCAGCTCAAAGACCAATCCGCATGGATTGTTCTTTGCATTGACATGTTCTAAATCGAAGCCATCTTCATTGGACAGCGTCTGCCGTATTCTCGACATCTGGAATAGAACATATTCTGTGTGGTTTAGCAGTAAATAGCTAATATGATTCCTGTCCAGAAGGTAGCTCAAGAATATGGAAGATATTTTATGTAAGTATTATATATTATTTCTGGAGGTTCTTTCTTCGTAATTTATCAATAAATTATTCGAAAATTTACCTTATTTAATTGTGAATATGATTAGATATTTATAAGAGGCGTGAATGCAGTAGTATGATCTTGCCTTCTCATGCGAGTGTCCTCCTTATTATCAGGTAATCAAAGTGGTGTTGCTGATCAGATTCTTACCTGAACCGCATGAGGTCTCTCAATCCCTCTCAATGGCATCGGCGGTGCATCTCTTCCCGTCCTCACACACAGTGTGAAGTCGTTGGCAGCTCCCCACCTGCCCTCTCCCTCGTTCTCTCCCTCCCCCTCTCCGTCACCCTCAGCTTCGGCGGTGCCGTTCTGCAAAACTTGCAGGGCTTGTCGGATCACGCAGCGAGCGCTCATCTCTGGGCTCACGGATACTGTCTTACACTGGGAAAGAAATAGATAGATAAAGATAATTAATCAAGACATTTCAAAACGCATGCAGAATAGGTGTTTAAACAATATTAGTTTCTTTGTATCATGTTTTGCCTAGTTAGTAGACAAATCTAGAGAAATGGCATAATAAAAAAAAAAAAAAACGTTAAAAATTCAATTTAAATTAACATTTTAAATCTAATTAACAGATAGGTAGACATTTATATAATAGAAGTTTGGATAAACCATTATGATGTAGAATAAAAAGCGTGACTTTTTAAAGTTTCAGCTATCCCTGTGCCGTTGTCTAGAATTATATCCGAAGAATGCAGCGAAACACAAATTATGGATGATTAGTGAAAGAAGGAAGACGCTTATGCCTTAAAATGGGTAGATACATGCTACAGCCGCTCTTAATAATGATGTGATCAAATAACGGTGCCAATCTTCTCAAAAACTAAATTTATGGTCAATACTTTAATGGCATTTAAGTAATGGCGTTTCTTGCTTTAAACAAAAAATTTAATACTTACGAATTCTATTGAACTTGTGGCATCTTTGTAAAATATCTGGATATTAGTAGACTTTGGTTCCGTGGCCAGTTGCGCATTTAAAGCATTTTGGATTTTTCTGCAATAAAAATACTTAGTTATTCAAGTTTTTAAACCACCAGTAGCGTACCACACAGTTACCAGTAGGATATCTTACTAGACAGGAGGTATCTGAATTAACACAGTGAAAATCAACTTACCTATACCAAGTGTCTCTGGCCGCTTGCGTAGGATAGGTGGCAAGATAGTTCGCGACACCAGTCGGTGTAGGCCATCCGATCAGGAATCCTGTGTCGTCTCCATCAGGCAATGACAGCCACAGTTCCGCTAATCTCACACTCTCTTTCAACTTAAAGCAATTCGTTCCTCTCGACTTGCCGACTAGAAGCAAGTCGCTGAAGAGGAACAAATGGCGGTCTAACGGTGGGGAGGTGGCACCCAGTGGGCACAGTTGGGTCGGAGCCTCCATGATGAAGGTCCGTGGTGACAGCGAGGTGGTGCTTGCGCTGATTGTTCCCCCAATGTCCAAGCTCGGCCTCTTGCGGAGGCTCTTTTGCTTCTGGAAGTACAAAAATATCGGTTTAAATAGCTGTCTAGATTTATAATAAAAATATCTTGATGGCATGTCCTTCATTACGTGAAACTCAAAATCAAAATCATTTATTTATGAAAAGTACATTTATGGTTGTTAATCGGTGTACATACATCAATAAACATTTAAAAAATACTTTTTAAATACAAGCTTTCTCGGATTCTACTCAGTAAACCCTTTCATTTGATATTGGTATTATCATGGTAAATAAAAACATTTTATCTGCTATTTTGGGGCGTCTGCTATATTGAATTTATCATCAAGGACCAAAGTGCTTGGGAAGACAAATCTAACGACCCAAACTCTACGGGGTTATGTGGTTTTGTTTAGGAGTTTCTAAGGCCACCTTCTGTCTCCATCAACAGACCAGCTCGATGGTACCATAACATTGCATTGTCACCGAACTTACATAGGTATGCCAAATTCCAGCTCAATCAGTTGAGGATAACTGGTCTAAAATTCAGTTGCAAGATTGGCCCATCCCACACTAACAGTGCAAGTTTAATAAAATCTGGTTTAGTTTTAAAAACATTAGTAACCGACTTTAAAATATATGAAAAACGTCATAAGTGCCTTTAATATTTGAGGGTTGCGCTCGATTACCCTGGGATCCCATCATTAGATACTGACTTGGTGACAATACGACAAATTACAAGTATATATACCGCAAAAAGTTTTTTTTTATCGGTCTACAGTTAGCGGAGAAACCGATGAACATACATAAAAATACAGCGGAACATAGAACTGTCCT
This sequence comes from Agriopis leucophaearia, assembly GCA_949125355.1. Taxonomy (NCBI): domain Eukaryota; kingdom Metazoa; phylum Arthropoda; class Insecta; order Lepidoptera; family Geometridae; genus Agriopis; species Agriopis leucophaearia. The sequence continues at coordinate 8,262,680 of OX421276.1, read as the reverse complement.
CCCTTTTTGAAGTCGGTTAAAAAGAGCGAGGCCTATGTTCAGCAGTGGACGTCTTCTGGCTGATAATGATGATAATAATGGGACATAAAAAAAGGATCTAATTGCGAACCTCGCTCCTGAGGTCGGATACAAAGTCGGAACGCAAGATCAGCATAAATATGACATCGGCGACACCCACTGCTTATACGTACTGCTATCTAGTAGTGGTGTTACCTGTGCATGATGAGAGGCAAGGGCGGAGGGTGCGTCAGCGTCATGAAGCGCGAGATAGTCGTGCGGGAACAGATCTTGGACTCTCTCCAGGTCGGAGAGGCGTGTTGCCCGCCGCCGTCCGCACCCACCACCCACCAGCCGTTCATACTGGGCCAAGCGCTCGATCTGTAGACAACAGGAGACATTTTAATAAGTCAGGATTCAGTGGAAACACACTATAAATAAGCTGGTCACATTTGTTTAAGAGAAGTTGAAAGCCGGATTCAGGGGAATGCGTTTTAAAAAAAAAAACAAAAATACGTTTATGTACATGTAAAAATAAATACTACGTGGAAACCAGTTACGAACGAGTAAAATAATTACTTCTCAACAAGTAACGTTTGTACAAATAATTACTTTATATACTTACTTAAAATTAATATATAAACAAATAATTAGGACTGAGGGTCCAAAGCATAGAAGATCTAGATAATCTAAGGTCAAAAATCAAAACTGGAAAATCCTTGTTAGTACGTCCCTTACACTTATTTATTTAATCGAATACCGCAACAGTTACTAATAGTTACCAACATAAATTTTTTGATTGCTTATTCATTTCTTACGAACTTTGAATGTCTTATTAGAAAACAATACAAGCTTTCAAACTTCAGTTTTAAGTAGCGTTTATTCCAAATGCATCAAAGGCAGGAAATCGTTTTCTTCGAAGCGAGCATGATTGAGTCTATTAAAATCATCTATTGTAAGTTACTTGTAATCTAAATTCTCATCGTGTACGTGTGTAGTCTCCAGGGTGAGTTCCCGACTCACAGCTCTCTCAAGCGTGTCCACGACAATGCTACCTTATTACAAACAGGACAAAGGACCGTGAGAGAATCACCAGTCATTGTCTGCAATACATCGTAACACCCTGAACAAAAATGTTTACATACACTGTTACAACTACGCTTAAATGATCCTAAGGTCATGGTTGTTTTAAGCCTTCTAAAAATAATCGCGCTTTTTACGAGACTTGGTTACTAAACAATTTGAAACCTATCAGCAAATCATCTGTCCGTACTAACGGACGAACTAGGTATTTGCAGATAGTTTTGAAACTGTAAAACGAAATGTGTCGGTCCAAGTCGGCGTGTTCATTGGGCCATGAAATTATGCGTTTGACTCACGACGCTCATCATAGAGCAAGAAGCTATCGCAACCCCGACTACAGTAGGTTAGGATATAATTAGTATCGTACCAAGAAATCAAATCTAGCTACTGTAATATCCTGTCTTACTCATAGGCGACCGAATTTCCTAATCTAAACGCTTGATGACCTGCCATGTCCTCTTTGATATTCAGGAACGAGATTCCACTTTTTGCGACCACGAAGATTGACGGTTTGACTTATCACAAAAAAGGTGGTGATTATTAAATGTAGTCACAAAGTGTACTTAGTCATTGTGCCTGAATGCTGTGGAGTTATTGTACTGTGTATAATTATGTACTTATTAAAGTGCGCGCAACCACGACCCGATGCGCTGTGATTTCCATTTCAATGGGCAGCCTGACACCGACCCGTTACTGTAGACACATCATGTGCCAACATGGTGATTATTACGAACTACGAGTAGGTGCGTGTATAATAGTGTACGGTGTAGCAAGCGTTTTTAAAGAGAAACTAGCTGCGCCCCGCGGTTTTACCTACGTTATATACCTTCTTAAAGCCATCTTCTTGGTAGCGACAGCAACTTCCTTTGACTTGAGATGTTTTTTCTTCTTCTATGATTCACTTCAATTCTTTTCCTTGTTATTTTTTGGGAAAATATAAAACAAAAACTGTTGATTCGATCGCTACCAAAATCACAGGATCACTTGCTTAGCTAATTTGAAGATTGACTGAAAATATCATCAAAATCGGCCCAGTCGTTTCGGAGTCTATAGAGAACATACATAGTGTTTGGTTAACATACGTAACATACTATTACCAAAATAATTTAGTTTTTTTTTTTACATTTGTGTTTTGTGGGTGCAGGCCTGCAGACTTCAGTGTCAGCTCGTAAGCTTTGCCCGAGCTCCGCATGTCCCTTCTTATTTGAAATTGCGTAAAGTGATTGCCATTTAGAGGTCTAGCTTAAAAGTATTTGTCTAGAATTCCAAGTAAGAATAATTCTTAAGTAATGGTACAAAAGCTGTTTTTAAGTATGATGTTGTAGAGAAGCTGTCTGCGAGATATGTTTGATACATAATATTGTATCGTTCAATAGGTAGGCAAGTGTTTCATTCTAGGAATACTGTTAACCTTCAGAAAATAAAAACAAGAAAATACACTTTAAAGAATAAAGGATATTTTATCGCATTCATATATGAGGCAAGACAAGCAGACGGAACTTACTTTTAAAACATTCTTTGTGTTTTATCCACGTTTTATCTCCTAATAACTCTAAAAGCGGAGATTAAAGCTTTAGCACAGAAGACGAATGTTTTTGTGTCGAGATAAAAAGGGCCAGTAAAAGCTCCGAGAAACAGCATAACATTCCAATTGTTATTTGTTGTTGCCGTCAAACTGTTTACCTCAGGTTAGCTCAAATCAGAGCTGGTACCAGGAATTCAGAGCACCGGCAAATAAGCATTCACGTTATCTGTGCACGTTACACGGAACTGCACTTTCTAACTTAAATATTTACTCTGGAGTAAGTGGGTTCAAGCGTAAGTTTATAGATAACACCTAACCTGTCCTAAAAGTTGATAAGCCGGTGCGCGTGCGCAGGGCCTCTATTCTGGCCAGAAGTGACTCGATCACTGTCTTTATCTTTAGACATGTCATGGGACAGACAGTGACTGAAAGAATCACAACGGCACCAGAATAGAGGCTCAGGCCGTGCGTTATGCCACACAGATTGGGCAATAGGCTCAACCTGCGCTTTTTACAAATTATCTTTATCAGCGTTTTTACATTTCCTGTTAAGTGGACACGCCTAGACGTCACGTTTAAATAGTTTTAAGCGACGCCTTCATTAAGCCATTACACTAGCCATAAACCAGAGACAAGCAAATAGTAAGATATCTTCGAGTATAATTTACGCTGATGTTCACACGTTTAAAGGTTTGACATATATTTATTTTAAAAGTAAATATTAATACACACACTAGCAATGTTTATGTAATAGTGTGTTCACAGAATTGCGCATTAACTTGAAAGTTGTCATCGAGAGCTAATATATTATAATAATATCATTATGTAATTTTTTGCAATATCATAATAACCATAATGTGATCTAATGTGTGTAATTTATTTAAAATATTCGTGTAGATCGTGATAATGTGGGCCATAAATTAATTACATAGTTATGTTACATGTTAATTAATTAAGCGAATTATAATCTAGACATTTTTAAAGCTAATCTCTACTGGACTATTCTATGAACGTACCAAACATTAATGAAATTCGACTGGCCCACTAGAACAGTATCGAAAACGTTACAAATTCGTGGATTCACTGTTACGACTCGCTATGGTGTTGGTTGGTGATGGAACAATCAATTTGGGGTCGTTTCAACTTATACAAAAGAAGCGACTGGTGACTGGGATTGCTGACGCCCACTTTGGCCTAAAAGTAAGCATTCTAGCTATTTTCTGGCTAAAGCCCCTTAGTGCAGAAAAAAGTGGTTAGAATGCTGCCGCAACCATAAATCAGGTCATGCAAAAAAATAAACTTTGTATAAATATAATATTTACAACATACATTGTTTAAATAACATGAAAAATAATTTAAAACTAGTTTTAGGTTTTCATTTTTTATAGACTTAAAGTTTAATCTAAAAGGATTGAAGTTTTACTTTAGTTATTCTTTATACATTTTTAAAGTAGTTTTAGGTTTTCATTTTAGTTCATCAATGTGTATTGTGAAGATTGTATTTATACAAAGTATATTTTTTGTAGGAGCTGATATAGTTGCGGTCATGGTGGGGGTCAGTGTAATGAACCGATACCTTTACGTGAGTCGCTGGAAATACGTATATCTATTTCAAACCCACCATGTCCGCAAATTATAAAATTCTACATCCACGGCGATATAAATCAATTTACCTTTTCTCCATAAAATCCCAAGAATTCCGAGACACTTAACAAATGAGCCCTTTTCACTCGCATTAAAGCTTTCGAGGCGCCATAATTACCCAGAAATTATTACTTGACATTGGTTTAAGAGCAAATTTACTGCTTTAAAGGTTATTAACGGTATGCATGTTCTCGGTATGCGATCTGGGTATGATTCATCAACGGATTTTGATTCAATGGAATCGACAGGATGTTGGTTACTCTATTGAGTTTTAATTTGCGTTTTCGATGCTTCATTGAGGATGCAATTATAGATTGTAGGTATCGTGTAGAATATGTAGACTAAGAACAAATATATTTAAACAACTGGAATTACCCCGCGGTTTCACCCTCGTGGGCATTCCATCAAGAACAGTTTTTTTTTACATAGGAACAAACAAATACTCTTACGTATTTAAAATATTAGTGTGTGTGCGAAAGTTTGTGTGCGTTTTGTTTATTTCCACTCAATTTCGTAGTGACTAGATTTTGAAATTTGGTATACCTCCCCCTTCCCGGTTCCGTGATATGTCCGTACCTTAAACCCCGGATTAATACATAGGCTGGAAAATAGCGGTTCCGTAGGATAGATTTGCATAAAAATAGGGGTGTGCGTAATAGGATTATTTTTATCCCGAACAATAAATAAAAACGATTTCAGAGAGAATGTCTACGAGAGTAAAACCGTGTGGCGTGGCTAGTTTTTGATAATAGAGATGTGATACATTCTAATGGTGAGCAAGGATTGCGATGGCCAGTTAAGCAAGCGTTAGCATAACAGATATCGTATTCAACAGGCGTTCTGCAGTTCTAAGTAGTAGCCGTTAGTAACGATACACTCCAAGCAATACTAATGCTTGTTTAACATCGACATGCTCGCTTGCTCAAGATAAACTAAATCAAGATCGGATTTCATTCTTGCTATTTGGTAGATTATATTTGAGAAGTGCCAATGAACATGTTTATGATATTTGACACGTGTTTACAGGTACCAAGAAACGAATCAAGAAGTAAGAAGGTTTTTGTTTTGGCTATGTACTAATTTTATATCAAATACTATTCACACTTATACTATAAACGAGAAACTATGTGTGTAAATTCGCATAGTCAACTTCGTAAAACAGATAAATGGATTTGGATAAAATTTGGTATAGTTTTTACCCTGGATGAACACATGTGCCATTTTTTATCCCGAATAAATTGCGGTTCCCGTAGAATAGCGAGTACAACCGAAGGACGCAGCTAGTTGCACATATAGATACAACTTCGGGATAAAAAGTTGTCTTTTTGTCATTATATGTCAATCCATGGTAAAAGCTACTTTCATAATAAATTTGCTTAAATTTGTTTGGCCATTACGGAACCATTCACATACCTAGTACCTACAATTTAGTATAAAGTTAGTGTGAAAAGATTGCTTGGATTTTGAAGCTTGGCATTTAATACTAACGTAATTGTTTTGTCTCTAATAGTATGTGGCAAAGAGCAAAACTCATTTTGTTTATCAGTTTCTAGCAAAAACGAACAAAAAGGTCAAACTTTAAACAAAAACACAATAAGATATCTTTGAATGGTTCGAGGACAACAAAAGCACTTTCGAGCCACATATTTCGAAGATGAGCCGGAACTATGAGTAAGCATTAAAGCGGTATTGTAGCGAGTGAAAATATTTGGCTTATCGCAGTGACATCTCAAGAGGTCGTGTCAAGGAACAGCGGGTCGGCGCCGACTTGAAACTTACTCCGCACGATCGCTTTCGTTTCCATTACCTTAACATTTGATCGTAAATAAAATCGTTCTTCAAAGGTGTTGCTGAAATATATGTTGCATAACAGAGGATTGTATTATATAGGTTTGTAATAACAGTTACTCGTATGTGATTATAAACAGGATATTTACCGGATTAAGCGTGATTTGGTTGTAGATGGAGCACCAATATTTCGGCCCAGTTACATGCACCATGTTCACGGGAAGACTGAAGAATACAGGTGGTTGGTCAAACAGTTCAAGGTTAGGGGCAGAATAAACGATACCCTCTTTCTTAGTCTTTTGCCACGGTTACCACTGGAACTCGAAATCTAACCTAAATACCGTCAAAACACACACTGTATCACTCTATCTGTATCAATATCGGGAGCTTTATCCACAACCTTATCACGGTATATATCCCGTAAATATTCACATAATTGTAGTAAAAAACCGTGGTAGTTTTAAACCAGTGTTTTAGGTTTATACTAATTATTAATATATTATGTGTCTGTCAAAGCTGCAAGCGCAATCGAGGTGAAGTAAAGAATATAAACACTGGAACTACATGCCGTAGTTGACCGAACGAAGCGTAGATCAAACACCATTTTTATTCGAATACTCTGCGACCTTAGCAATGCTTCTCCAACTATAATAAATAAAATGTCTTTATTTCAGGAATGAAACCCACATGCTACATAAAATTATAATTAAAATACAAAAACATTGCAGAAAAAAAGTTAAAATTTTAATAAAATTGAGTAGTTTTTTGTGATCTTCGGTCAACTGTGCAGAATTTATTACAAAAGAACCCTACCGCCATCACTGTAAAATTGTTCTATTCAAGTTGTTTGCCCCGAACTAAGACCTCGCGTTCCCTATATCTTTGAAACCCCTCGACCCTGGCCGATAAAAAATTCGATGGCTCTTATTATTTGAACTTCAAATTATATTGGAATGAACACTTTACCCATACAATGTTATACAGATCAGAACAACGCTAGCTACCGTCGAAGAAATACACAGAAACATACATATAAACGTACATAATTTATTTAGGTACTAAAACAGCTCATAATTTATTACTAAAGTCATTGGTGCAGAGCCAAAGATCGAACCAGGTGCTGTCAGATTGTATAGCACACATAGTGCCACTCGGCCATCATCGCTCTTTCATCGTCGCTTCGCACACAGCCGCAATAATAAGCGAGATTCATGTTTCACTTCGCACCAATTGTTAATGAAAGTGCCTCATTTGAACTTGACTTCTTTAGAGCCATTGTTACTTTACCAACATATTAAACTGCTTACTCATTGTTGACGGTGAAAACAATCCTCATGATTGCCGATAAATGATAACTCATTTAATTTCAGATGGAATACCGTTTAGTAAAAGTTATTTGTTTCAAAAGGTCACGGTTAGAAAGAGCGCATCGGTTTCTCTTCATTTCAATGCATAACTTCCACCAAAAATCAAAATGAGACCATTGAATTTATTCTATGTTTAAGTAGATACCATAACTAAATCGTTGAAGCCATACCAACTTATACCCCTCTTTATATGGAAAGAGTTATGCTTGGCGTTTCTCTGACTGAGGGATCGTATCTATCTAGTAATTCTTCGGAAAACCAAAGTCACTCACAAGACATAGCTCAGCGCATCAGCAAGCTGAAGTGGCAATAGGCTGGTAATATCTGTTGCAGAACCAATAACCGCTGGGGTAGACTTGTTCTAGAGTGGAAAACAGCAAATAACACCCTGAGATTCAAAGGAGGGACGATATACTCGTACATATAATAGTGACTGAAAGCAAAATGACGAAGGTTGGGCTGAATGGCGTGCTTTATGACCAGCTGTGGACTGAGGTAGGCTGATTAAGATGATTTTTAGAGGGAACACATGACCTAAAAACAACCTGCAAAGTACAAGCATCAATTTGTACCTTTTACAACACAGTGTAGTGGAATAAGAGGTAACTAGAACATTGAGTCTTCCTTTGTTTGTGTTAGATATTGTTAATTGTGTTAATAAGTGTTACTTTGTCTAATTATCGACAGAACAGAGCTTACGGTATAGGAAAAGTAAATATCAACCAAAACGTAGTCGGTCTAAGAAAAGACATCAACGCGCGCGATGACTCATTACGTACATTAATTGCATTGAAATGTTATCTGTCGCCATCCGATATGATAAAATATGTTATAATATTTTTTTATAATACATGTGACAATAATAAAGCCAAACAATGTTCAAGATTTCAAAAGCTTTATATTGTGTTGGGAATGTTGTAAAATGCAATCGAATCACTTACGCACTGAACGCACTGACACAAAAATAATATCTGGTAATTACAAGCTGGATGCTCAGAGCCGTAAATCATAAAGAAAGCAGCGACCGCTGGCAGCGAAGAAGACATCACGAGTGGAATTTCTGATTGGGAATCGTGTATGAGTGCTGCGTGGTCAAGAATAATGCATGCTGTACTGAATCACGGCGAAGATCGCGGTCATCGGCCCGCTTACGCTCAAGCCCTTCATTTTAAAACAGGACGAGAAAAACTCGTAAAATTTTACAATCTCTCAAATGAGCTGCCGAGTTGGATTGCGCTCAGTGGAGGTGAACAATTAACGGCAGCGATAAAAGAAATTCGCACTCCCAATCGATTTAATGTTTAAGCTTTAGGGTGGCCATGTAAGAATTCCGGAGCTTTAATCCCCGCCTTTGAATGTATTATTGCTCTAGATAAAAAACTGGATACTAAATGTATTTCCTCATCGTCATACTAGTATTATAAATGCGAAATATAAGCTTGTTTGTTTCTCCTTTACGCAGCAAAAAAAAAATATATTTTTGCATAGAGATGGAGGGCCAGAGACTGACATTGAATAGTTTTTATACCGAAAAAATGTACGGACCCGGAGCGGACACGGGTAAAACCACGGGGCGCAGTTATTATACAATGAATAAAGTTTACGCGATAGAGCGTCTAATAATGATACATATTTATTATTTTTATTAAGTCTATAAAACTTAAAGTGCCACTCATCATACTTTTGATTCTTGATTAAGATATTGAAAGATTTTTCTTTGCTTATTTCAATACTTTGACAAGGTAACGAATTGCAATGTTTCGTCAGATGTTACACTTTATCAATGAAGCATTCAAATAGCCCACATATTTAGCAACATCACATAGGTTGAACGGTCATATCTGTTGCCTAACAATTAAATGGCAAGCACAAAGAATACGCATCATTACATATTAACTAAACACACTCTTTTGAGAATATTTTATTTGAGTGACAGCACATCAAATTGGATAACGTAAGTATTAAAGTTAACAATAGAGCAAGCGTCAATCATGCGTTGGAGACGATTTTAAATAAGTTCATGGGAGAAAGTGCATTACCCGGGGCGGACTCGTAATGCGACGGTGTGCACTTCGGCTTAAGCAAGCCATGTATAGGCTGGTTAATTGAGGCAAAATCTGATCGCCCCGCGGTCAATACAACTGACCTTTGGGCGAACTCTCCAAATAAAATATGATACACTCCACGCCACGGTGGGCACGCCCCAGTATGTCTGCAATCGACTGATTGGATTGATAAGTGACATTTACGTCGTCAGTTACGCAGTCCTATACTATAGAGCAGAGCTTACAGAAAAAGTTGATTGGCTTGTCATTTCACAAGCAGATTTTCCATAAGCATGTCGAGTGTAACGAAGCTTATAACCATAAAAGTCCATCAATATGCTGTCTGATGCATTTCTTACCTAATAAAAATTTGTAAGCGTAAAAGTAGAAAAATGTTAGTTTACGTAATAATCGCATTAAACGGTAACTTATCTCAGAAAATCCGATGCAGCGAAGAATGAAATCCGAATACCGTTAAATATTTGATCGGATTTGCGTCGACTTATGATATACGAGTCGGGACGGACGTGACACTCTGGTAGGTAAGGAGTTAATTTATCTACCTGCGTTGAGGATTTATTTATAGAGATGACAAAATCGTGATAAAATCGATAGATAAAGTTAAAACAATAGAAAGAGTGGGTCGCGCTGTGGCTATTCGATAACTGGCCGGCTTCTTGTTCCCGCTTTCTCGTTGCGTAACCGGCGGCATTGTTTATCAATTTACATCATCGGCTACACATCATCGAGTTGCCGCTCGATTCATGACTCGAATCGATACCTCAATACGTTGAACTAGTCAATCGAGTACGAGTTACCCGCGTGACACACTTTTGCGTAACTTCGTTAGTCTTTATCTTAATTTTAATCGTAATCTTGTATTCAATTAAGAGCAGGGCTCCTTATACTCGTAGTAGTCACATTATTAGTAATCCTCATGACCAGTTTTGCAGAGATGAAAAATTTGACTTTTTATTCATGATAGTCTTGCGATGGTGTTGACAACGTCAAGCGTAAGAGTGCTCTTTCTCATCCGCAGTTCGCTCGCTCGCGCATTTTTAACTCATTGAAGATATTAAATCAAGGAGTGTGAATTTGCAAAAAAACACCCAAGTTTTGCTTACTATCATAACATAACAAACAAAGATATTACTGTTTCGATATTTTTTAATTCCACGGAATAACATGGTAACTAACTAGAAGAACAAAAAAATACTTTTTACCATAAAAAAGTACATAATAACAGATTTTTTTAAAACTTTAACTACCAAGGAACAGATAAATCCCTACTCCTGTCTCTGTTATGTCCATCCAAAGGTTGCCTGGAAGAAATCGCTTAAGGCGATAAGGCCGTCTATTATACTGCCGGTCTTGTATTATTTTTTAAGTGACTTTTGTATTTATTTCGGTGTATAATAAAGTGATATATTATTATTATAACTCTTTATTTAAATATATTCTCGGGTCTAGCCCGGACATTTGGTGGGCATTGGTGGAGCCGAAACCAACACCAAGAGGCCCTTTTGAATATAAAATACATGCAACTATGAAATATGTATAAAAAGGAATATGAAACTATTGTACAGTATAGGATTAAAAAAGTCTGGGCTATTGAGGTGAAAACTTGTGGATGGAATAACAGATCTATAGAATGAGAAACGGCACCTGCCTTATCCTGTCTCATCTCAAAATATATTTAGGCAGGTGATGACTTGCAACCCACTGAATGGGCCCCCCATAAAGGCTGCCGTATCTTGGCACCGGAAGGGCAACATCGGCGTGGGTGGCTTTAGGGTGTAGAGAGGTGTGCTGCACTTTCACTAAGAGCTACTCGCGGCGTTATGCCCTTTAACACTTCCACCCTGGAGCTTAGGTTCTTAGCTCTTGCGGTTTCCACCCCTGGACGGCCGGTTAAGGCAAGCCAGGGGTCAGGGGTCTCATTTAGCCCCATGGAATCGGGGTACGCGGTGTCGCCACTCACCGACGGCTCGCCATAAAGCCGCCCCTGCGTTTTTATTATTATTATTATTATAAATGAAAAAATATTCAGGTTAATTATCATTATTTATTTGTTTTATTAAGTGCTACTAAACTAACAGCTTAATACTTACGATAACTGTTAAAGTCAAGTATATTATTTATAATCTTACTATATATATATGTTTCACACATACATAAGAGCTTTTGAATTATTCTTAAAAATTTATACTTCACGCGGAGAGTTCTGGTACCTAAAGCACAGCTTTATCATTACACTATTGGTGTCAGCCAGTTTCGCAGAACAATCACTTTAAATATAAAAAAATACTCCGTCAAATTAAAATATCTCGAATTTTAGAGGAATCTTTTTTTATTTTTATTCTTTATAAATCTGCAGACATGATAGAAAAAGACCCCTTAAGCAAAAACGCGTTCTAGGAATCAGCACGTTTACCTAGAAGGAACCTGTTTATTCTTGATTTGGTGACACTCATATTGTACTTTTTGGGGAACACAGACTCCAGCAGAAACCTCATACGTATTTATTTTTTGGAATTGAATCGTTTTCAGAACGTAAGGAAAATCCATCCAATAAGGATGGCCCTTTTGATGCGTTTTTCAGAGAGTCTGATAAATGAAAGGGGCATGAAAGCATTCAAGTAATGATATTTCAAGGCACCCTGTTCTAAACGTATCTCATATAAAGCCGACAAACATACAACTTTACGTCGATGCCCAAGGTGTTGCAGCTAAGGTTTGACCAAAGTGTCGTTGTCTATCAGCCGCTTAGCGCGCTTCCTGATCGACTTCAGTGCATCTAGCTGGCACTTGGCAAATGATATGAGGATAAATCGATAAACATTCGTCCAAAATGATTTTATAGCGCAACCTTTCAGTTTATCGAGAAGACGTCTAAATTATCATCGACCCACATCTTAATACGTGTTGCATAACGTATTAATACTACATTAGCCGTTGGTGCGTGAATGCGGCATTTTGCATAATATTGTGCAGTGAAGACACTTAGCATCTTTGATCCCAGAACAATACAAGCTGTCAGTAAAGATCTTCATTCAATTACAGGTAAGTATGTCAGTAGTACAGTTATTGTATCTCGGGCTACTATTCGTGATGTATTAATTACATTGCTGTCTATAGTTTAAATCACAAATGCTTCTGTACATTAGGTAATACGTAGAACTAATAAAATATCAAATTACACATGGTTCTATCATTAAATCAATGTCTTAAAGGACGCGTTCACCTTGTGTTTGCAATATCGATAATTATTTACAATTACATGATAGAACAATCACGATTACAAACAACCATTATGTACAGTATTTAAATAGCGTATCTAATGTATAAATCAATAATTTATACTTTGATGTATTCATGCAACGGTACGGGTGATTACAAGTATCAGTAGTTGATGCTTTTTCAGTGACAATATATTTTTACAAAAAAAAAAAACATACTTTAATTATACGTATGTGTAATAAAATTATGTGAACGGGTGAGAATAACTGGAAAATGTATGGAATTTATAGAGCCGTAATCAATAAATTGATATCCCATATTTGATAGACAAACTGACAAAAAGTATTCAGTTTGTATTTTCATGGGTTTTCCTATTGTATAGGTGCTTAGTTATCAGTTGTAATAATAAAAAAAATGTCACATATAAGTAGGAAGATCTATACATCTATACAGGTTCAATTTGGTGGCTCGTTCGAGAGACCCCTAGCCCCCAGGGCGCAGTGGACCGGCGCGGACGCAGGCCGTGGTTCCTGGAAAGTAATTCCACGCACAAGCACCCTAGCAATTAGTGGCACCACGGATGCCACAACATGTTTTGGTTTTTACACCTCAACAAAGTTATGATGGGTATTTAAATTTCTGTAAAAAGACTAATAAGAATGTGGATTCAAAACAAGGCTAAATTATGTTTTGTCTTTTAGGTTTTAGAAGGCGTTACCTCATTTTTTTTAACATGATTATGTGAACCATCCAAACCCGTAACTTTTTGCCCCGTCAATATTAACCCACAAATGATATATCACCAAATAACAGAGTCGTGTTCTGCAAATATTTTAATAGGACCCTAAAGATACTAAAATAATTGAAATTATATTTATTCTTGACAGACCCGCATTGCATCCAAAGTCACGTAGACTCGTGGAGGAAATTGGGCACGAGTGTCTTTTTTCCTGGAGACCAAATAACCGGTCACTGCGGACCGCACTGGAATCCTTTCAGTTAGTCACGTCCACCTGGCAGAAAGGCGTACAACTGTAATTTAAATGCCTCATCTTGGAAATGCACCCAATTTTACGCAGAACTGACCGGTGGCAATGGTGGCTTGTTTACAAGTAAATTTTGCGTTTTAATTGTACCTCTTTTTCTCAGTTTATCTCATGCCGTGATTACCAAGCGTTTAAGACCTCTTTATTTTTGTTTCTTTTTTGTGTAGGAAATAAATGCAATATTTCGTGTTCACTACAAAGGTACGTTTTGCTGGTATTGTGTAGATGTTTATTGTTGGCAGAAAACAATCAAACATTTGCCGGATCATGGTGGGCACAGACAGAGCCGACCCCTGCTGGATGCCGGCTAAGGACTGCCGACTCCCGACGTCGGGTCACTAAACTCGCTTCAGACACGTGGTGCACACGTTATCTCGAGCTACACAGATTGCACTGAGATTTCTATTTCCGTAATGCATCCTTTGGGATCGTCGCATCCAATTCCAGCAGGTTAGAAAGCATTCCTTTGTGCCTCGTCACGCAACCATTACCTTCACACTTTACGAATTACGTGACTTTTCTTCGGTAATCACTAATAATACGGTTACTATATAGAGCTGCTTCGAAGAATTCCACCCAATTGCGGGTACTTCTTTCAGATTTTGTATAGTTTTGTGGGAACCAGCGGAGATGTACAATGATGCGAGTTCTATTAGCCGTTGATCACGCCTTAGAAACACTGCTCTGCGAACTCAGAACAATAGTGGGTAATTTTGTAATGTCTTCTTATTGCCATGCATATGATGCAACGTAAACTTGTAAACCATGCCTCTCATGTATTCCTATGGTTATTATTCAAACAACGCTATTGGCTGTTTAATTCTATACAGTGTTTGTATTGTTAGATTTGTTAGGTCGTAATTCGCTTGAATGTTGTTTTGTCATTTTTCATTCGCCACTACTAGCAGTTGCCACCTGACTTTGAAAAACTTATGATAAAACGGCTGGTGACATATTTAACTCAGTTTTAATTACAAAGTTGTATCGGAAAGGTTAAGGCTGTTACTACAACAACCTGATAATGGTCCTTATATTTCTCGACAGATGCACACTCCTTATAAGGATGGTTTGTCTTCAGTAATTGCAGCAATGCCAGCGAATTGGTGTTTTTACGTAGCGGGACGAGCACGCGCGGCCGCTAACCGACTGACGTAGAGAACCAGCCTGCACTTTTTGTTTATCTGCACTTGCAGAAACATTTTTAAATTAGTTTCAAGGTTCTCTCCTTTTATTATTTGTTTTTAAAATATGCTCATCAGTATCCGAGCATCAAATAGGTACTACGAATACGTGTAGCAAAAACTACTAGACTAGTTTTACGAGTGATATTTCGTTTGTAATACCTCAAGCGTATATAAAATTACTATTGATAGACCTATTATTTATTACTACGAGTATAGTGGTCAGGGTTGGGTTTGAAACAATAGGCTATAATATTAAATGTCAAACGGCTCATTCTAGCTTATCTTTGAAATTCAATATAGAAGTTAATTAAGATACCTACATTCTTTATAATTTAAGCTGTATAGTTAATCATAAATCATTAAGTAGGCATACAAGTACATTCAATAAAAAAATAATCTCTTCCAATAATCTCTGCTCTAGTGCCATAGCAGAGCTACTAAAAGGATTTTTATGGTGTGGCCAAAGGGCTTAACTATAATAAGATTTATGTCAAATAGGACCACCCTAAAAAATAAAGTAGCTCGTAGGTAGCTCGGCTCGGATTCTATATGTTGTAATTTCGAAAATAATAAGAAAACCAATGAGAATGTGAATCATGAATAATTTAACTAAATTTATGTTGTAAATAATGAATGATTACAGCAATGGTAATTGCCTCCATAAATGATTATTAAAACGCGCTTAAGGACATCACAAATATTTATCATTCGAATCGACGTCGGACGATCCCAAATCGAGGAGTGTCATTTATCTTTTTTCCATTGAATGGAAATCACTACATATTTAAATATGGTTATACGCTCATTAATTTCATGCTCCATTTTGCACTGACATGATTTTAATTATACGAGAGTGAAAACAAATTTAAGTAATGAAAACACTGCGTTATATTTATTGATTAGTTTCTATCAATCACGTAATTTGTCTCGAGGTGAATTTTTAAATGGAGTTTTAGGTTACTCGCACATAAATCTGGTTTAGAGTGGATAATTACGAATGATCATTATGAAATACGATTCAATCTATCGTCTGGATGTCCGTGCAAGAGCTTTCCAATGTAGTGATGCAACGTGCGGTAAGGCTCGTCAGATTGAGGAGCAAACATTGACTTACATAGTAAGGACGGACGATTAAATTTTTCTAATGATAATACTGCGCACCAATGTGAAGGCAGTCGCTTGCAGCGCGGTCATTGCGCATCCCCCGCGTTATTCTCGCGAACAAACATAAATCTGCCCTAATATTATTAAAGAATTATAGTTTATGACTTTGCGTGTTTGTAGGATATAATCTTTGAGAACAACTGATCCGTTTTTTTATTTTAATGGTATAAAGCTACATTATCACTGAGTGTTATATGCAAATAGGATTCAGGCGAAGCCAGGAGCAAAAGCTAGTATTATATAAACCGGTATAAGCACCTTGCAATGCGATTTATGGTCGGTCTAAGTAATTATTTGCTCTGACAGCTGTAATAACATTGTGAATAGTTGAGATTTTGACCAGACGGAGCACATTTTTCAAGTACTAAACATATTGGGATGCAATCTTCGAATCGTCCTCTCTTGATATTTAGCTCTATAAGTGCAACGCGCTCAAACAGACCCAAATTGCCCCCGGCTCTGTTGGGCCTATTCATTAGGTAATTATGATCAATTTTTCTTACTACTCAGGTAAATGAGGCCGTCGCGTCGCGTCGTTAGAATGGTCTCTCTCTTACATGGGTTTTAATAACCCGCTTTGAAAAACATTAGGATGGGTCAATTTGGACGTAATTTTGATCGCGTGTTTCCATGTTCTACCATTCTCATATCCAAAATTCTAAATCCATGTTTTTTTAATTGACCATATTTTGATTTGGATGCAATCAAATTTGATGCGTAATTATTTGTTTCCGTGCAAAAAATGGTGTGGTAATTGTTATAAATCATAAACAGTACAGTATAGTTCGGTGTAATGATAATTTCTGATCATGCTCAAGGTACCACGATAATCGCAGTATTGTTCCGAAAATTGTGTGCCATGATTACGATCGAGCTAGCCGTATAATCTCGACACGTTTTTTTGGTACCATACATTACGTACGCAGTGTTAGCTTTGTATCGAATGTTTTACAAACAGGCATTGTATTTGCAAATCAGTTGGAGTCGTGTCAAAGGGAATTATGGTAAAATCATGTTGAATAGGCAATAGGCATAGCCAAAGCCAGGAAGGACAACATTTGCATTGAAAATATTTTTATCTTTTTACTTTACCAACCAACAGAGCTAACCAATAGATAAAAAATGTACAGGCTAATGTTTTTGTGTATTATATTATGCTGATAAGGTAAAAAATGAAGTAACATATTTACTTTGTTTTAGTTAGGGCAGTCCCAACAAACGAACAAATAATTATCTAGTACAAACTACGTGCATAGGTCGTACGTGCTTTTACACGAAATCTAAGCATAGATCACAAAGAGTAAACACAAAGTATTCTACATCAAATATTATGTGGTGTCAGGACTATTGAATATTAAACATGTCAGATTCTTAAAAGAATATGTACGATAATGATTGATAAAAATAACAGGATACGTATAAAATAAACCACAATTATCTATTCTGTCATTAGTGTTAGAAAAATACCATGAAGCACAAATTAATTGCCATCTACTTGGAACTAGTCGGCATATCATACAAATGCAGGATGTTTTGTAAGCTGAGGCTCTGTCCCACTATTGTAGCCATCACGGCAGAAAGAAAATCGATTGTTATAGACACCAGAATAATAGTTACTAGAGACACCATTGTTCTGTTAACAATACATAATAAACTGTTTAAATTTTGGTACATACTTAATCCTTTTCAGTCCTTTGACTTATAATCGTAAATACTTTGACACCAATACTTTGTAAATATTTATAATTCAGTTTACCAAACGATTACAAAACTACAAGACTCACATGCATCATTTAAAAGTCCTTATTAATTGCTCTGCAGCAGCAGGGGTCACTCGCACTGGAACATCACAGTCCTCGGGTCCCCTCCGACCCGTTGTTTACGTTTACCGGCTATGCTAATAGGTCTACGCTAACGTTAGTATCGCGAGTGCAGCGTGCGTGGTGCGGACTCGTGCGTCCTGCAGCGATGCGCGTTGGGGACTGCTGCGCAACTGCCTGCGCCTGAGTTGGCGCGCGCTCCCAGCAGCGGTCGCAAGTGATGCCCGCACGAGCGTAGAGCGCCGCGTCGGTTGTCCGCGCCCATGCCTTAGATACGTGCTACGCAAACCGCCCGCCCTAACATTTTATTAAAAAAAAATACGCGGCTACAGCAAAATGAGTTTGACAGTCGATGTATGTATATGTGTTTCTTCTTATCTCCTGAACTAATCATGATTTGACCAATGAGGTGTCTATCAACGCATTTTAATACTCCTCGTGTTATAGATTAAATGACGTCCCGCTAACACCAATATGGCGCATTTTATGATCTAATTTCGCAAGCCGATTTTGTTTGGGATAAAGTTATTGTGTTTGGTATCAAAAGAAAGGGCTTAATAAGACCATTCATTATACATATTTCACAATTATAAATGTAATGTATCTTATGTAAATGAACTAACTAATGTGAAATCTATGCATGTACATGTGTGTGAATTTTCATGCTTCATGACTTATCATTGCTGCGAAACCATTAATTAGATTTTAACAAATTTAATGTTTCGTGATACGTGTTAACACCCCGGGTGCTATGGAATATTACGATGTAACACACAATCTAATATGGCGGCTTTTTGAACTAATTTCGCAAGCCCGAAAAAAGTTTTTTTTTGTGTGATATATATATCGTGTTTGGTATCAAAAGAAAGGACTTAATGAGTACATTTTAAACATTTATAATTTGTCTAGGCTAATATTCTTATTTATATTTTTTTAAATCATAGTCGGTTTTCAGTTTCTTACCTTTATTCTTGTCAAAGAAACAAGTAGTTAATCCGCCTGATGGTTTGCGGTAACCATCAGGCGGACCACTATAGATATAAGTACCTATAGTGGTGTTGTCAATGTGTTGCCAGCCCGTAACGCTCTAATGTTGTAACTCCGTGGGAAGACCTTCAGACCTTCGGGAACATTGACTAAATAATCAAACATTTAAAGCTTGGAATAAGTAGGTACTTATTCTAAAATTTTAAGGTTATTTTACTGCTCATAAAAAAATGCTGTGAAAGATGTAGAAGTATTATCAGAAAGATAAAAATAAAATCATGAAACCATTCTCATTGTTGAAACTTTACAATCCGACTTTATAATATAAAATGGGTCATAGCCGCGTTTTATCGACCCATCGAAAAGTAAAAGTCAAGTCAATCATGTGTTCTTATGGTGAATAAAACACCATAATTTATGACGGCAATATATTTTCGTAGACATTTTTGATATCTCACCGATGATCGAACAAAACAATCCTAAAAACCGGTCGTTGCGAAAAAAAAACACACCTTCGGTATCTTGATGTATTGTAGACTGTATAGAATGGTTGCAGTGGGTCAGAGTTATTAACGAATGACAGACAGTATATATATATATAAATCATCCATGCAGCTTATCAACTGACGGTGTGGTTATAACGTTGGTTGTTATTAAAGAGTTTCGTGATGGTGTGCGTCGAAGCACACGCGCGTGACTCTAGCAACACCTAAACGCCTCGTAGTCGCCACCGACCGTGAGTATTTGCTAATAGAGTAGGTATAATACACACTAATATTATAAATGAGAAAGTAACTCTGTCCGTCTGTCTGTTTGCTACATAATCAAGAATGAACGGCTTAATCGATCTCCATAAAATTTGCGAGCTAATAGTATGCATCATGAGGACGGACATAGGCTATTTTTTTCTGAAGAAATCGCGGACGAAGTCCTGGTACATCTAGTATGTCTATAAATTATCAATTATATTGATTTACATTGATACAGTATATCATATATCAATCCAGCGCAGAAATCCAAATTAAAATTAAAAATGTTTATTTCTTAACAGCTCGAATACCTTTTCGCATATTTCCAGTGACGCTTGATCGTTATTTAACCAATGTGAAACACTGTTCAATCTAGTCCAGTACACAGTACTTGGAGCTGAATTGTGATGAAATAAAATAGTTTTATTCCAAATTTAAGCATCTATATAATTTTTGTCTGTTTGTTTGTCCACGCACATCTCCCACCATCAACATCAACCACTAGACGGATTTAAATGCGGTTTTCACGAATATGCTTAGTTATGACCAGATTGAAGTATAGGCGATGTTATTTTGCGCAAGGGCCGGATTAAGGGACGAAAAAAGGGTTGAAAGTTTATATGAAAATCTACGCGTACGAAGCGCAGCACTAGTTAGTCTAATAAAAATCCAGCGTAACTGAAGTCATGTGCTGTATAAATAAAGTATTAATTTAATTATAAATCAGACTTTCTGTAGGTACCTGCATAGAGAAACAAAAGGTAACTGGCAATGCGAAATAGTCTGCTGTCATTCTATAAAATCGAGCTCAAAACCAACTGCAAAAACCAACCAATTAAACAAATGAAAACTGTACCGCATTAATTAATAATCATAACAGATGCTTATTAAAATTAATCTAGGCGATAATGCTGTGTCGAAACTTCCGACAGCTTGCAACACACTCCAAATGGCTATCGATGCCATTCGGTTGTCAACTCAGTTGAATAACTTCTATTGAGTAATAATATTTAATTAAATATACAATACAAACACGCCACACATAGCACAGTGACAGATTTTAATCAAAAAATATTTTAGAGTGGGGCATAAATTAAAAAACTGTGTCACGTTTAATTCAATAAATATTACAAGTCGTAGTAGTTGTAGCTCGCAGTCAGATTCTGTTATGGTATTGGCCACAAATCTTTATCAAGATAGACACCCCAAGTTCACCTACTTTGCATGTCTGTCTTAAGTTGTACCAATGTTTCAACTTAATTCAGTTCGATCTCCGTCGTATTGACAGTAGCACGTCAGACGCAAAAATGCCAAATTGCGATATAATATTAACTACTAAATAGATAATAGAGTAAAATTACTACTAAATAGGGTTAAAATATTTGACTGTTTTTACGAAACTATCTTAAAAATGTCTATAATATTTTAATAAAGCAACTTTGTGATTTAATCTTCATAAATTTTACTATTTGTATATTTATATAAATATATATAAATGGACAATCAAAATTCAAATTAAAAACCTAAACACCGCGTAAACGCTCCTTTTGATATTTATGAGGCCAAGTGACTGTATTGACGTCACAAGCAAATTTACTTGCTCTTAAAATTCTTACTCGCCTTACAATTTTTCCTCTATTACTTACACGTTTCATTATAAGGTCATTTGATCTATATAGAGCGTTTGCAGTCAAGTCACGTAATCAATAAGAAATATATTTATATTTCTCTGAAAATCAGGAAATTGTTTTGTATTTTTTAGTTTAAAAATAATAACAATTAATAATCTTATAGGATTACACTTGCTATGAATCATATTTTAATACAGTCAAATACCCTATTACTCTCGTGACGTCATAGTAAGTACAAAAAATGTGGGACGCTTATGTGAGTCTTCATACAGTTTGATATGCTGGCAGGATCTATTGTAATAAAGACTTGTGGTGGACCTTTTTAATTCAATAAATGTTGTACAAGTAGATGTTGTAGCTTGCGGTAGGATTCTGTTATGGTATTGGCCTAAATAACAAACAATGATGTTGAAGAGTTGTGTTTCTGTGGCAGAGTAACCTGAATTCATCGACCCCAGCTGTGTCTGATTGAATTAAACCAGTTAAATTATATCATTGGCCTTCCGACGTCGTCCGTAATTCGATTAACTGCCGCACGAGACGGTCCGATGGCCGAGCACGACGCCCATTTCCTTTTATAGTCCTTTCTCTCAATTTCTACTTTATCTATCACTTCACCTCGTAGGCGTTTTGATGATACTTCGAAACCATTAACACGAATTTTATTTTCATCTCGAGACCGTTTTAGTATTGTTGTTCTTTTAGTAACTACCAGTTCAAAACATCTTTAAATAACAGACGCGTCGATCTGAATGTTGATCGTCCACATTTGCCGTCTGCTTGATATTCCAGTAGCGTCTATGTTCACTCAGATATGTGCGCGAACATGTGTCATATCCAAACTGGTCGAACGCTCACTCTTCGAAATACGCTGAATCGGCAATTGGCTATTAATGTAAATTCGCTGTATTAGTATTTTGATAATTCGACTAGAAGACGTGCGTTAAAGAAGCTAAATGCTTACGCAGGGTCATCGTAGACGATTGAGCTGTTTTTGGGTCGTGATAGTTTGTAGGTAAGACAATTCTGCACGTGCATGCTCATATTTGTATGCAAGAGTTTTATGAAGCTTAGTAAAAGGAAACAACGAATGTTAGACGACACTTGTTACTATGCCAAATGAAACGTGAACAATTTAAAATTTTACGTAGAAAATATTGACTCAAGGTGAATACAAATTTAGTAAAAGGAAGTGAAAAGGAACACCTAATAGAGCTTCAAGAATTTCTAATTTCAACACGGCGACGCAGGTCGGCTGTGGTGGAATATCGCTGTGAAATAATTGTCACGAAACTTGGGAAACATAACGGGTAGCACGGAAAGTGTTGCGATGTTACATTATATCAAATATTTTACAAGAAAACTATTTATCAACACGAGAAGTCATTTATTTGTTGGTTATTCGTTGTGTCCATCCAAAAGTTGCTTGGAAGAAATTGCTTTAAGAGAATCCACTCCTTATAACTATTGGACCCAAATTATTTTATTATTTATTGGTCCTAAAATTGCGACCAGAACCACCGAAGGATGGGCAGCAGCGTCCTAATAGTACACAGTGAACGTACTGCGATCCCCAAGCCACCTGCCAAGCGTGGGGATTACGACAACACCCCTCTCTATGAGGGAGGCCTTGTCCAACAGTGGACGTTAATTGGCTGATGATGTGATGTGATGTGACTCCTTATACTGCTCTATTTTAAAGATGTCTGTTTAAGTTTTATTTGTATTTTCGGTGTGTAATAAAGATATTGTTGTATTGGATTGTAACAAATAATTACATACATACAATTAATATCACACATTTTTTTAGAAAAAATATGTAGGTAACGACAAAAACAAACAAAATTATGCTGGTTACTTGCACCATGTGCAAGACGCATAAAACGTTTGCTAATTCTTAATTATATTTTTCAAGCTATTAATTAGTTTAACAGCACTTACTTATATAAACTAGGTATATTTCCAACAACATTCTAGAAAATAGGTCGGTCAGTATAATGAGGTTTCTACGTTGCAGTTATTTATGAGGCATTATCCAATTTTCCATTTTACATCCATTATAGAACTCCTGCTCGTAGTCGAGAGTGCGTGTTGCGCGCGCGCACGCGATCTGTAGCGATCTACAAACATTAGCCTAAAACCACACTACTGTGTGCTGTCCAGTACTTAACATTGATTTTTTGCACACAATAAGTTTGCATTTGACCGCACCTTACCTGATATTAAAGCAATGATGTATGATGATGCGGTCTACGATTATGCACATTTGCTTAGTACGATCTGAAACACTTGCAATCTGGGACCTGATCTGTATTTATTGAGAAAAATATAAGTCTCCGACCACTGCTCCAGCAGTTCAGGTTAAATTTATAGCTTCAGTGCATTACAATTGTTAAGAAACCAAATACAGGTGGGATGAAGCTTGACTATCTATACTCACTAATTCATCTATAAAATATAAAATAGATAGGATTAAAAATATTTCTATACATCATAAAATAAACTAACCAGGAAAATACTATTTATTTTAGTATGAATGGTACCAAGTTTAAATACTGCTACGCACTGTGCCAACATTTTCAAAGAATTCAACTTTATCATCGAATCAAATCGTATGGGAGGCGTAATCGAGTTAATTTAGTTTAACTGCACAATACAAAGCCATGGCCATGAATCATCCCTATTTTAATTCAATCAATTCCTCCTACTTGATCACTTGCTCTCGTGACCTCGTATTTTAGAATTTGCGACGTCTTTGTCTATACTAATATCTCGGTCTTAGTTTTCAAAGAAGAAAGCCAAGTATCAATTATTTATCAAAGATATTATACTGCCTGCTTTCTTGTAGGACGTATTGTTGGAGCCTTCAAAATCAATACCTTTTAGATTATATTATTAGCAAACTATTGTTCTTTTGTTTTTAAATGTACCGTTTTGTCCCCATACAAAGATTCTTTTGTAGCAGCATTTGATCCATAGTTCCAGTAATAATTGAATGTAGGGCAATCTAGACCATAATTCGGATGGTAATTTGGTATCAAACAATGGAGCTCAATTCAAGGATGCAAATTTAATAATATGCTTTGGAGATACTTTTGGAATTCTTTGTTTCGTATTACCATTTCAGATACGTTAGATGCTTACTGATTATCTCAAGTTAAAGTCTCGGTTTATTTTCTATGCTTTA
This sequence comes from Agriopis leucophaearia, assembly GCA_949125355.1. Classification (NCBI taxonomy): domain Eukaryota; kingdom Metazoa; phylum Arthropoda; class Insecta; order Lepidoptera; family Geometridae; genus Agriopis; species Agriopis leucophaearia. The sequence continues at coordinate 8,238,223 of OX421276.1, read as the reverse complement.
TTTATATCATAGAAAAGTTAATCCTTCCTTCGGAAATAGATCTACGTTGGGCTCCTAACTCGTCTGATTATAAAATGATAAGCGACGATGTGGCTAAGGATGGAGCACATCCATTTACAAGAAATCAATTCAGTAGCTTTGAGTATGGCTATAGATTTTAGTTCTCAGGCAAAAAAGGAAGACGGCCGGAAGTTTCATTCTAAAGTCAAAAATGTTACTGCACGTTATAGATAACGTAAATAACGTAAATAGATGACACCTATGTTAAAAAAATCACCCCACTAGGGTGTGGCAACTTATGTATGGAGCGGCCTGGACTGTTTTATAATGATTTATCACTTAGAAATTTTTCTACTGAATAATAGTAATTTTATTTATAGATTTTTTTACAAATATAGGCTTTCTTTTTCATCACTCTTTAAGTAGTTATGTAACTTATTAAATATTATTATAGAGGGTCACTACTATGCAAGTCTTGTCTTGATTTTGGTATATCTATAAGCTATAAGCCTAAAAAGATGTTTACGTGGTATTTTTTTTAACTTCAAAAAAATATTCGGTGTATTTTTTAACGAAATTGCAAATTTCAAAGATATATTATATATATTAATTCTGGTAGTCCCTTTCATAAATATGAATATACCACCGATGCTTGCATGCAGCAAGCATCGGTGAAAAAATATGATTTAGAATACAATACGTGTACCTCAAAAAGCTAACGTTAAAGTAATATAATAAAGTATTCACAGTAAAATTTACTTCACACTCGCTTTCAAAAAACTTTCTCCCATTATATTACAACAAGATAGTAAATATGATAATATGAAATATCATATTACAAAACTAAGACAAGGCTTATCGACTTACCGCCCGCTACCAACTACCGAGTGTCGTTTGAGGCGATTTCGGTGAATTAATAAAGGAAGTATTGAATACAAATGTGGTGATAAAATACGGCGGTAAATACAAAATTCATAGTCAAGAGCTTAAAGCTTAAATCGACGACATTCACCCTCATCTTTATGCGTCGTGGCTGCGCGAGCGCATTACCCATGCGCGATGGGTTGCCTGTCCTCAGTACTATCGATTGTTTACTGATACACACATGCTTACTCCTCAAGGACGATATTTACACAAATATATGCTCTATTACGTGTTTTATAAGGAAATTGGAAGTGTAATTCCGTGAGCGGCCACACGGATCGTCCGATATGCCCATTTGAGGAGTTTTGTCACGAGCGTACGCACTATCACGCAGCGGCGGAGGAATATCGACTTTGACCGATGGTTATGACGCTAGAATAACTTTGAATAGAGTAATTAGCTCATGAATACACGGGGCGAATAAAAGGACTCTCGAATTATTAAATGTAATCTATTGTTTGTTTAAGGTATGTGGCTATTTAACGTTTATTGCATTTTATATTCGAATATGATGTGGGAACAATAAGGACCACAGCGAGACATGAATTCGTCTATTAAGTTATTTGATTATATGAATTACTAAAGATGGAGACACAATTATTTTTTAAAGAAAGTTTAGTCTGTTGCAAATGTTATCCCTCATAAAAAAACATCTCTACTAAGTACGCCAAGTACTTAGTAAATGTATTTAAAGTATAGTTAAACGATTTTTTCTTAATCTCCGTCCCTAAATGCAAGGGCGTCTTTGTTAGTTTGTTTGTTCTTCTTTTTCCGCAGCAACAGAACAAATGATAGAAGTGATTTTTGGTATCGATACAATCCTAGGGCCAAAGAGCGAAATAGGGTATTCCGTGTTACCGAAAATTTTACGACTTCTGTGGGTCAACGGCCCACGCGGGCGGAACCGAGAGCGCAAAGCTAGTTTTCAATAAATAAGAAAGTACGTTTTTTTCTTTGGATTATCTACCTTGGATTATGCTTCAAAGACGGCCTTTTTTGAAAATTTAAAACATCTACAGTCACATGGCATTTCATCTCCGCTTGTCTATTAGTATTGTGCAAAGTATTGAGTGAAATGTCAGTTGAAACTATTATATTCACGCAACCGATGAAACAAATTAGTGTGTCAAATTAAATAATTACTTTAAGGTACTTTGATAGTTTGATCTTAACTACGAATGTGTATATACAACATATATTATTTTTATAGTGCACTCTAGCTATCCGACCATACAGTTCATTATCAATTAATTTATATGATACTAGCCGTCCGCCCCGGCTTCGCACGAGTGTAAGCTCGGCCTTCGGCCTCGCTACAAAATATAATATAGCCTATGTCACCCGGGGATAGTGTAGCTTCCCAACAGTGAAAGAATTTTTCAAATCGGTTCAGTAGTTTCGGAGCCTATTCATTACAAACATACAAAAATAGGTACAAATCTTTCCTCTTTATAATATTAGTGTAGATGTATAGTTTTTTGTACGATGACAGTGGCAATGTGCCCGAATGAAGACAAGCAAAAACTCAACAGACAGTTAAATTTAACACTAAACTAACCCCCTGCGGCGAAGCAGATGTTGGAAGTACCGCTACAATTTTCTGGCAAACCCAAAAGTAGACAAAAAGCGGCAAAAAAATGCGGCTGATTTTCCTCAAGTTCATTACGACGTGATGATTAGTGATTACCAGTTAATAAATTGTGATTTACGAAGCTCTACCACGCGTAGAGTACTTATTTTGATGGCTCGGTTTGTTAAGAAAACGAAAGTCTGAAAGTTCATCCACAATCATAGATCGATGGAAATCGCACACTGTACATTTTACGCGTTCCTTTTTGCCTTACACCTGCAATTTGTGGAATGAGCTCTCTACTGCGGCATTTCCGAGTAGCTTCAATATGGGGTACTTCAAAGGGGCTGTTAATAGAGTCTTTAGATAGGTAAGGAGGATAGATCTCTGTAGTGCCTCTGGTGTTGCAGGTATCCATAGGCGACGGTGATTGCTTACCATCAGGTGACCCATCTGCTTGTTTGCCACCTACGGCATAAAAAAATGCAACAAAAAAATCCTCCAGACTACTAGGCATTTTTCACGAGTTTTTTTTTAGTATGCCCAACCCGACACATTGGCAGCACCTCATTTTCAAACAACTTGGAAAAACTTGAAAAGTATACCTCATTTGTTTTATATTGTTATCCTACTAAATTCACATAACCAAGAATACACCGAAAACTGAAAACAAAAACATCATTATAAGTATTTTTTTAAATAAATATATTGTTTTTAATGTACTTTGCGGATCAAATATGTGTGAATATGATGATAAATGTGAAAAAGGGTTGTACAAGAAACAACAACAACAATAAAAGAAATTTATATCAAAGATCCTTGATCTAACTAATATATAAGATGATGGCGAGATAATAGTCGAACGCAATTCTAGGATATAATAAAAAAAAATGCCATCAATATCGTACATAGACAAAATCGCAAACTACATAATATCAAGTTATGGATCCTTGACTACTCAACACTAAAAAAATATCTGATTTGGTTCATATTGTTTCATATCGAGGTTGACTAATAATAAATATATGTAGGTATTTTATTTTGAATATTACGTCTAGAAACTGAGAAATATGAATTTTAAGTTTTTGACGTAAGTTTCATTTTCGTATTGCGGGTATTTAGAAAATCGAAAAAAAATTAGATGTTTTATAAAAATCCTATTTACATATTTGTATTAGGTCAATAACAAGGAATTATAATCACATAGTAGGAACTCAGATAAAATAAAAAGTTTGTTATTTGTTGAGTAGTGTAATATATATATATTAATATTATAAAGAGGAAAGATTTGTACCTATTTTTGTATGTTTGTAATGAATAGGCTCCGAAACTACTGAACCGATTTGAAAAATTCTTTCACTGTTGGGAAGCTACACTATCCCCGGGTGACATAGGCTATATTATATTTTGTAGCGAGGCCGAAGGCCGAGCTTACACTCGTGCGAAGCCGGGGCGGACGGCTAGTGTAATATATAATAACATCTAGTTGAAATATGCATTGATATTAGAAGCATAAGATAATATTTGCTCTAGAACTCTTAGCAGATGACTTTCTAGATACGGCATGTCGTTATCCTGTTTTTATCCACTTCTTGGTTTAATTGGTATGGTATCAATTAATATGCCATTTTGCAGTGTACGCAGACATTGTAAAATTAAGTTTAAATAGAAAGTCTTATGTCATGACCATTTCCACGCAGGTAGCACTAATCAGCCTACTACTACAACTGCTCATTACGTCTGTCAATTAATATTTATTAACAATTTTCATGCTCTTCTGAGTTAGTAATGAGCATGCAAAAAGCTTTATTAATCAAACATTGTGTATTTTGACGTTTTGATGAATGCATTCATTCACTTACATTCTGTTATGACACAGATAAAATAAGAACGAATGATTTGTTTACAACAAAATGTGGAGCGTTTTCAGAACATTACCCCTAATGTAAGCTCATTGTAGCATTATTTATAATCATCTCCATTCATAAATGCGCATTCCAATCGAGATGCATTTCTCAGTATCATGAGATAAGGTAATTTACCGGACGTTAGCTTTGAAACCACAATATTTCTTTCATATCGAAAAGATTACTGCGACCAATACTGTAATTTATAATCCGAATATTCTAATGCAATTGCGTCAGTGGAACGTAGATGGGTTACTCTAGAAATAATTTGTGGGATGAGTAATTTGTGACGTCATTCGTTCCGGACCATCTCTCCAGAAATCTCAGAATGAATGATAGTTTTAATGAGTCTCATTTATCTCGGTGCAGTCAAAGGGATCACTTTCACTTTAATGAGAAGAGTGACGTTCTTGAAAAGATTTTTCATATTAATAAGCTAGAGGGCACCTGAAGTTACGCATCTGACGAGATACGAGAAATCATGTTGCTTCACGAGAGATTAGTTTGTGTTTGTAATGACTAAAGCATCATACAATATAAGTAATTACAGGCAATGAAATAATATAATATACTGAATTGAAGCAATAATACAGCCTATCAAGTGTGCCATCAATATTTCTCAATAAATAATTACTTACTACCAGTCCTATTCTATTCTCTTCTCTGAGCTTTTATATTGTCATGCCAAAGAAAATTATCAAATATCACAATGTCAGATGGTTTATATAATATTTCGCGTCGCAATAATCGCATAACAAGATAAATATCACCGAAATACCTGGAATACTTAATGAAGCTCAAGTCGGAAATGATTTATCTGCGTTTATAGAAATTAAAATTACATAATAAGCTGTAAGCGATTCGAAGATAATGATCGAGCTCTTAGATGCAAGAAAGTAAACGATGTGAAAAGATAAAAATGATATAAATATTTTAAATGTATGGATTCAGATAGTTCTAGTGGTTGGCATGAGGTCACTGTGCCGTAAGGAGTGACTTTTTACTCACGATGGAATGGAGAAAGTAAATGCGTTTGGGGTAAGAAGTTGTGTGTTGGTTTGTTAGTGTGTTTGTATGTTATCATTTTCGTCCAAAACGTCTGAATCGATTTTAAAGTGCTTTTTAAGTTAAAAGCAGCTATCTATGCCGCGAGTTTAAGCTATGTTGGATCTACCCAAGACCTCTATAGTGCATTGTTTGTGGTTTATTTTAATTTGTTGGTCATGAATTCCAGATCCACTTTGGAATCATCGCGCCACCCCAATAAGTAAGTACTTAGGTATTCTAGGTTAAATAATCTCTTGTTTGTCTAATCTGCTAATGGCAGGAGGAGACTATATCAAAAGGTACATCAATAAACCCATAAGTGATAGCTGGAGGGTATCATGAGCTTCACGACTGTTGCATAACCACGGTAACAGATAATACATAATACTAATGACAAGTGATATTTAAATATATTAGGTACTTAGTGTCACGGCTCGTTTTCTAGCACTCCATATGATTGAACAAGACAAATTAGATAAGCGCATTAGTGATTGGTTGCATCGAACTTTCACTTTTAGGGCCCTATTTATTTCCCTACACTGGTGTTACTCAACTTATGATTGTTTTGAGAGATATGATTCATAAATGATGAATGTTCTACGTAAAGACATTTTGAGTCTTAATACGTTCATCGTTAAAAACTTTCCGATGTTTATTTCGAAAACCTGATTAAACAAGGAGAAAAAGTAAGCGTTGAGAAGTAAAACGGGCACGTTATGCAATGTTTGTTTTTGCACACATTTCATCAGTGCCGGGGGACAGTTGGTTGATAATTCTCGTAATTACCAGCTTGATAGTACGCCGTTTATGTTTATGTAGTATTACTAAACCTCGGAGAATGCTCGCGTCCGACCACATGTTTGGCGAGTGCGTTCCTAGCATCGCAAAAAGCCTTTCCTTACGCGCGCCTTTCCAGCAATTTCCTAACTCCGTGTAATTATAAGGGCTTTTAGCAAGGACTTTTGATGTAACAATTGATGCTTCACTTTTAAAATACAATGTTGTAGACGTTTCATCTTCACAGAAGCATTTTTAAAATTTCCAGTGAATTTTAACTAGAATCAATTAAGATTTTATTACAGTCCGACGCGTTTTGAATTCTCTCGACAAGTAGGATATTTAAGAGCAATAAAATCGGTCAAAAGGACATTAATAACAGCTTTTCTCTTTATAGTCTTTTGACAGTTACGTAATCCGAAACTTTGACTTAAACCAGAATATAACTTACCTAAACTCGATGTGTTATCGTGCATTCTTTAAGGGACTTTCTCTGATAAGTGTACAGAGTGGAAAATTATTATACGAGCCGAGCATATAATAACCTTTCTCTTTAATTACGTCCTAGAGTGAGTGTGGAGGAGATAAATAGTGGATCGGTCGCTGTGTAATAGGATAGGATGAAACGAGGTGGCGATAGGCGTTCCCACACATGAGTGCACTCACCCTTGTTTCATACGATAACATTTTACGATATACAGACAATTTGTAGGCGTATTACTTTTGAAAAAGAGATCTATGAAATAAAAATTATTACTTAACAGATATTTTTTATTCAAAAACTATTGAGCCAAAGTTTATGTCATTTTTGTGGGATCACGTCGAGAGCTTTCTCAACATAATATCAAACAAATAGTCATTACACATTACTGATATGTTTCATATTTAAAATCAGTTAATAGTCAAAAAAGTAAAGTAAATCAAAAAGTTAAGTTAAGATTGCAAATTAGTTTCAGGTATAACAAATTTTTGTTACAGAAAGAATTCATTTTTGTTTCAGGTTAGGTTAAATTAACATCGTTGACAAATTTCTGTAGAGTAAAACATAAATAATTGATATCAATTTCCCTAATGTAGTTAATGCGACGTTATTAAGTAGAAATACACTAGAGGTTCGACAGTGAAATAGTTCTTTACTTTGTACTTATTTGGATAAAACAAAGCTATTTGGGCAACTGGAATTCTTACCGACTTTCCTTAAGACCATAGTGCATTGCTTACCTGAAAACAAAAGAAAAACTCAATTAGAAAAATATTAAGAAAAACTGTTCGGCAGCAATTGTTTTATTTATTCCCTTAACTTGATAGTAGGTCTCCGTAGGAGTATTACATTCTCTTGGATAGTAGGAGTGTCCACGATAATTTAAAGATGCCAACAATTCAGTCTAAATTCTGGATTCACCAAAAGTTTCCTTAAGCTGTTATAATTCGATAAGACCGCCAGCTGTTACATTAGTTTGAAGTATATTTTACTTCGTATGTCCTTTCTAGTGTAAACAATAAATAGTTTTCTATCTAATAATTGATCATCATTGTTGAGTGGTCCTGTCGCAAATGAATCTATCATTTGCAAAAAGACCACGCAACAAGCTGCTAATCACGAGTTGCTTCATTTAACACGTGCGCCAAGTTTTATACGGAAATGGCTCTTTATCATAAATTATACAAAATAGGATGCTAGCACATGAGTCCCCGCGTTCTTTAGGGTTGGATCTCACTTGTACACCATGACGCATCGCGTTCCGCTCATTTGATTCGAGGAGATGGAAGTTTACCACTGTTATGATGGCGATGGTGACTGAGCGGTAACATGTGCGCTTCATAATCTAACAGCACCAGGTTCAATCTTCAGTTCTGCACCAATGACTTATTTAGTACATGTCATCGCTCAAAATGCGGTGTAGAAAAACATCGTGAGGAAACCAGTATGTCGAAACATCTAAAAAACGTTCAAATACATGACATTCACTAACATGAACTGGGCCACCATAGTAAATTAGAGCCACAGAAAAGAGAAGTAAATAGAACGGAAATGAGAAGGAAAATCTGTCGCCAGGCATTATGACGGAAACTTGATTGAACATTCTTATTTAGATCAGCGCGCAAACTCCGCGTCACAGTTACTAACTGATTTCGAATGACTGACGTTTCGTTTATATGGGTGCAACTGGCTACAACAAATTTCTTACAAAAATGCCTTGCCAGCCGTAATTTAAACAAAAAAAATGTTCTCTGATTAGAGCTCATCTTCTCTCTCTCTAGGAGAAGGCCTGTGTCCCAACAGTGAAACATAATAGGCTGATAATAAATAAAGATTCTGATGACAACCAGAGATTGGTTGTCATTGGTACGGTTGGGCGTAAAATCATGTTTGCAATATTGTCTACTTTGTAATCGTTAAAAATACATGGAAACCCCTCTCCATACAATTCCAACAATTTATTTATTAAACATCACACAAAATACATTACAAGAAAAATATATTAAACTGCGTCAGAAAATTCGCGGTCTTACGGCTTAGAGATTATTTTGGGAGTTCGGACATAGTGTAGAATAATAAATTATACAAACAATAAATTTACATGCAGTTATTAAAATTTAGACATAACCAGACTTAGAAAAACACAAATTAATAAGAATATATTTCATGATCATAAAAAATCAAAATATCGCGAGAGAATAAGAAAACACGTAAGTCAGAGAGGTAGATTAGAGAGATAAAGTCGCTTGATCTACGCTTTAAACGTACATAGTAAGATTTTAGATTGACGCTGCTGTTGACTCACGACAAGACAATTTTTTCTTATCATTCCGCTTGTAAAGAGAATAAGAAGTCAAACAATCAAGAAAAGCGTATACAGGCAAAGAAAAAGCAAATATGTCGTAAATAAACAAAATGCCGGCTGAAGCCATAATTTAAGATGAAAATGGCAGCTTTGTGGGCAAGTGGAGTATAACCCTACACTTTCGCAAGCGGTGAATGTATAGAGCATTTGCACAACGTCCGTCAATCGTCGCGTGTCACACATTCCGCGACACATGACCACATGTTATTACTTAGCTATTAGTAATTAGTAGCGGCGGAGAAAATCTATTTCTGATTACCTACTGGGCGCCCGGTGATTATGAGGGACGTCGGAGTATAGTAACTTTACTTTGGTCATCTTGTTGGTTTCGGAAAATGTGTAACCGCATTTTTCTTAATACTTGTGGTAATTATATATGAATGAGACAAATGCGCTTCTTTTAGTCATTCGTGAGCGTAGTTCGTGTTGATTTTGAACGGTGATTTAGGTTTAAAGAACTTTATTAACCAGAAAGACAAATTGTCTCTTATTTGATAATGTGCACGTGACTACAAACACTACTTAAAATAACCTTAAATTAAGAATAACTAACTTCCTCTCCCTATATTGTGTAAGTAAATTCGTTAAAGTTAACAAAATAGTAGTAAATTATAACAAAAGTCACGGACCCCGGTGTCTGTGGAGTGATATTTTAATTATAAAAAAGAAAAAAAAAACACTACTTAAAACAAAATTATAATGTAAGTGTTAGTGGTATGCACTAAAATAGCAATGAAATCCATAAATAAATGCTGATCTATGTAACCGTGGAAAGCCTTCAAAAAACTTTAGCGAACTTGGTGTCAAGATGTTGAGACTATCGTTTAAAGCTTTATTTCACTGACTCAATCCGTCTAATATCACTATTAAAAAAAATAAGCCAAAATATAGGACACAACTAAAAATACGAAATTTAAAACAATTTGTCTACATTTTGTAACTTGATAAACAATAATAAATTAAATTCTCTTAACTTTTCAAAACTTTAATATTATGGCCACTGAAACATTAATTTAGCAATATTTAGAGTAGTGCAATCACCTCGGTCACGATACCGTACCTAGTGTTGTTTCACGAGCCGCAATCTGGATCACGGCGTGTCAAACGAATTTGATTAATTAGCTTAACGAATAACCAACTACAATGCGAAACGATATCTCGATACTTTCATAACGATTGTGATGACATAACGATTTATATCGATACTTTGCGTGAGCATTTTTTGAGATACGAATCAAGCGATACTTGTATGCATATTTCTTTTTTCTATTTTTGCATTTATAATTGTATAAGAGTAATAAAAAGCTATGGGTTTTATAAAAGGTTGCTTAGTATGTGCCCCACGATTTAACCTGCTATTTTTAAGTTTTTTTTTATTTTTATTCTTCGGTATAAAAAGAATCAAGTACTTAATATAATAAAAATCATAATATTAAAGTATGGTGGTGAATTTTTATAGTTTGTATATTTGTAAAAATAAAGAATACATTATTACATTTTTTTGTCATGAAAAGGTAACATACAGAATTTATAGAAGGCCTAACTAAAGTTTCGAAGAACAAAATAAATTTATATGAATAAACTTGTGTCTTACAGACCAAGATAAGTACACAGTTACATAAATATAGGTAACAGGTACGTAATACATATTATATATCAATTGGTAGGAGTATTCTATATACATAAATTACCTTGTTTATGTTCCAAGAAAGTCTTATTTAATATGAAAGACGAGCGAATGGCGAACTTTAGTGGAAGAATTCTAAATTAGAATGACGAAAGTACTAAAATCGGCTAGCAAGGAAAAAAACTACTAAAACTACACTAAAAGTCCTGAAGTTTTGGTGAAGAGGCAAAGACATCAAGAGAGTACGAAGAACGCCGCGTTTACACATCGTATATTGCACAAATGCAATTACGCATTTTTAAAAGACATGCTCTATTGGCCTAAATACAAAATATAGTTATCTAATATTAATTATACTTACGATTCTTTTAATTAGACATAGCTTGAATGCTTTTTAACTAATTACACGGACGTTATACGTCGGGTTGCATTATTAATGAATTTATTTTTGACATTGAGATAAAATCAGGTGAGTTTTATCGAGGCTGTGTAATGGACATAGAATACTTAATAGTATAAGGTAATGAATAGCACGTCTTATCTATTCTACGGTGACAGGTGAGGTCACATGAAAATACTTGTATTCTAAAATGTGGAGGTACGCGAACGCATGTGTGGCGTGGTCTTAAAAGACTACCATGATTTTTTCCGGACAAAAAATAGTAAATATATGTGGTAATCCAGGTTAAAAGCTACCCTAATGTCAAATTTTATTCAAATCCATTTAGCCGTTACAGAGTTGAGTGTGAACAAACGTACATACCCACAATTTTCATAATAATAAAGTCAAACAATAAAAATGAATGGGGGACCATACAACAAACGTTTTTTTAATGTATTTTAGAATTTGCTTAGTGTAAAAGCGTTAACACGTACAAAGCATCAAGCTTAGCATGATTATAGTACACACTCTAAGGTAAAACAACAAAATAACAAATACTGACCAAGTGCGAGTCGGTGACAAGTTTCTGTTCACCACCGGTTCTCGTACGATCACCGAAGTTAAGCAACGTCGGGTATGCTCTGTATTTGGATGGGTGACCGCCGGGGTCGATGTAGTCTTTTTGCACTACTTTTTTGTACTTTAGTAGCGTTAACAATTTATGTGGTTATACAGAACCCTCAGCGCGTGAATACGACTCGCACTTGGTCGGATTTGATTTTTTTTCGTAACCTCGGAAATCACTTTTCAATCAAGAGCTATAAATACGAACAATATTAAAAACTGGCCAATGCTTTAAAACTCGTTATAAAGTTGGCAATCACGTTGGGTCCTTATTACACTCTTCTGGAAGCCAATACTGGTAATCTACTCTCACTGAAGCGAAAGCTGATAACTTGTGATATTGTTCGTTTAAGTACCTTAATTAACAGTAAAACAAAGAATATGCATTACTTAAAATTATAGTATCATAAAATATTTTCATCTTTATTGCAATATAACGGCTTTATTCAGAAACGTTGAAAAGGCTGATTGTTGCTGAAAGTTGCTATGTCCTGTTTTCTTGCAAGTAAAACGTTAACAAAGTGCTTACAGCACAGTGTTTTTATTTTTATGATACTGAGTGACGAGACGAGCGAAGTCGCTCGCCTGATGGCTCTTCACGCTTGCCCATAACAGCTCAACGCCACTCAGAATTTTGAACTTCAACAGTTCAAAACCCTGCATGGCAATGCACTGCGCTCGTCACCCCGAGATATAAGATGTCCAATCTCTGTGTGCCCTGTAATTTCGCTGGAACATAAGTGATTTTTAAAACACTTTTATTAAATTTCTACACTTAGTTTTTTAACAGTTGATAGCCTAGGTGTTTAACCACAAATTCACGATGTGGTCAAAGATGGTAAGTAAAAAAAACTAAAACCATAAATAACCTAAATGCTTTAATTTTATTGCCTATTCTTTAGATACCACAGACATACCAAGACGTACTACTCCATAGATTTATTTTTCACAGCTTATAATATTGTTGCGTTTAGAATATACTAGCTGTTACCCGCGACTCATACGCGTAATTTTTCAACTCCCCTTTGGCCTCCTTAATTCGGCCCATTCGCAAAATTAATTCTTAGCGAATCTCAACTTTCCAAAAATCTCTACATAAAAATCTACGAGCACCTATCAAATTACAACTTAGTGGGTCCAGTTGTTTATAGTCCAGTAAATCGGACTGCGTCATCGGCGATGCTTTTCCATGGCCTATGTCACGGAATAGGGAAGGGCCTATGTCCAGCACACAGAAAAGAGGAACAAAAAAATTCTCACTTCAGTGGTCCAGCAGCAGGCAGAGGTGAGGTGAGGTGGGCTGATTATATTGATGATTACATAATACATAATGTAAGACAAATTACGGTTTCAAAGCATAGATACCATAGTCGCAGAGAATTAGCAGAGTTAAACGCACGTCACCGTTCCCAAGAACAGTTATGCTGCAGCTAAATTGCAGTGACTAGTCGATGGAAACTGTCGTCAGTCATTACGGATATACTCGTAATAGCAGGTGTATTTATTACGAGATCTACTTTCGGTCTTGGACCACGTTGATGCGGGATCTTGGGACTATACAGGGGGCATAGATATCGTTATATGACCATTGTTCTATTCGATTAGAGATATGTAGTTCTAGAGATAGAGCACACACTGTATTCAACTTTCACAGAAGTTAGTTTAAAGTAGTCTAGGTATTTTGTTTGCTTGTCTTTTTGCCTGAAAACGCAAAGCCAAAATCTATACATATAATGAAAACATAGAGATAAAAAAATCTGTAATTACGAGATATCAAAAAAAATATCACACTGGATGTCTTAAAATAAGCAGCTGAACACATTAAGACAGTTTTTAGAATTTTTGTCTGTTTGTTTGTCCACGCACATCTCTTAAACCACTGGACGGGTTTGAATGCGGTTTTCACGAATATGCTAAGCTATGACCAGATTGATGTACTTATTTTGCGCAAGAGCCGGATTAAGAGAGTAAAAAAGGGTCGAAAGTTTATACGAAAATCTAAGCCTATCAGGTATCTACATGATCACCAGGTACAAACACCAAACCACCAGGCCGCCCATCGAAATGCTGGGTTGATGATGTCCCAAGACACGCAGGTGACGACTGGATGCTCAAAGCAGAAGATAGCAGGTCGTGGAGGAAATTGGGAGAGTCCTATGCCCTGGACGAAGAAAGGAAGAAGAAGATCTATATCTTATTGTCTTAATTTAGCTCCACGATTTCATCAATTGCCAGACGCCTGCTAAATACAATTTTCTCCCCGAAGTGATTAATACACGAGCTTGTGTGAGCTCATGCAGGCACGGTCTTAGCGGAGTCATAAAATGGGATCGTAAAGCTGAATACTCGAAGTGCAAGGAAACATTTGCTATTAGACGCATGCGCATAAACCGGACGCTTCTAATGCAGTTTCTCTTTGGTAGCCGAGTCGGGTCACTAACACCAGTCTAAAGATAGAGAAATTAGTCGCTCCTTCGAGTGAATGCACCTCGACGCGTCTCCGCCCTTGCCTTATACGTACAGGCGCAAACTCGGAGATCAATTACCACTAATTACTGCCCTTTGCGTCCCGCTGAATTACACGCCGATACGAAATCCCTATTTTATTGGATAATTAGTGATTCCATATTTGGATAATTAAAGATTACACATTTTAACGTATTCTGAATAACTCGAAAGTAATTTTAGTATTTGAAGTGTTGTTCCACACTAAGTTTTTATATTTAAATGTAATAAATTATTTTAAAAAAACAAACGGCAGGATTCGAACCCTAGCCTTCTGGATTTACGCCCCGAGTGCTCTTTACACTAAGCTGCGGTCGCTTTCCTGTCAAACTCCAAATTTGAGCTATCTTTGCAACCAATCTAAGCATTAGTTGGCTGGATGACCTGCCGGTAGTACATTTTTTAAATTATCTTTATCGTTCAAATACTCTGAATACTCTTACTCTAATATAATTTGTCACTGTAAAGTTTCATCGACGGGAGAAAATAATAATATTATGCAGCAAATTTCCAAATACAATTAAAAATACTGATAAATTAGATTCTTTAATGCTTTATAATCGTACAAATTTTAAACAATGAGAATTTTCGTTTTTTTCCCCCGGGAATCATTAAGATTAGATAAGATAACCCTTTATTAAAAGACTATACCAACAAGGATAACATATACATTACAATAAAACTATTATCTAGGCTTTTAACAGGCAGCATTATCTCTTGAAGCGATTTCTTCCAGGCAACCGTGCATAATTTAATTAGTGCAAGACGTCTTTATAAAAGGTTGTCTGTTTTCCTGAAGTAGGTATGCTTATTATACTTCTAAGCGCAAATTACATTGGCAAACTACAAGATCGATTACATCTAATTACTGCCCTCCATTCGCATCCCGCTGAATTATACTCCGATACCTCATCCCTATGATAAAATCAACTCAATCTCACTTTATTGCACCGTTAACTAAATCGACTAAATAAATCTGTGGATGCAGATAGTACATTATCTATGACCGCATACAATTTTGCGATCGGATCTTTTTGTTAGATATGTACATGAGTTTCTTGCGCTCTTACCTCTCAGTGATTTAACTATCGTAGCGATTAAAAAAGTTAATTCCACCATTAAATTTGAATAAAGTATCAGTTAACACATTTTGCTAGGTAAATATAAGTGCAAATAGTTGTTTGCCCCGAACAGTAATATTGTGACGCCGATTTTGCTCATATTCGAACTTAAATATTTATTGTAATTAAATATGTCTACTTGCCAAAATAAAATTGTGAAGATCGGATTAACGATACGCTACTTATCGTTGAACAAATATATACAAACACATATAATTATATAAACACCGACTGGTTCCATTCGAAACTGAAAACTCTATTCGCCGTTAATCGAAGCTTTGCTTTGCTGGCGGGTAATATAGAGCTCGCGGCGCGTGTCAACTGCAATTGCATGGTTTCTGTGGGATATCTGCAATCATGCAGGTACTTTCGTCGCGTATCCAGCTATCTATCAAACGACTTAGATGTGAAAGCGGATCGATTGCACGATTACACGACAGTCTATTTCCACACGCTCATTCGACATATTCAATTGCAAATTGATCACTTTCTATCGTGTTTACTTCATAACAATGTATTTGTTGGCACGGTTGGTGATGTTTCTAAGCTAGTGGTCTTAGCTCCAACCGATATATAGCAAATTATAGGTTAGAATATGCCGTAAATACGGCTGCACGATTGCGATTTGATAGCTAGTATCATTCAAAGAGATGAAAATTTCACCACTCGCATATAAGAAGTTGTAGAGGCAATATACTGTAGCTGTGTATTAAACTACGTTCAAAAGAAATGTAAACTAGTTAAGTTGATTTAATTTATCGCATCAAATTTCGCACCTAAAACTCATCAAAACATATCATGAATTAAAGTAAATTAACAAACTAAAAAAAGAAGTACAAAGTAGTACCTACAAGATCTATCACAGCGTAAGTTTAAAAATGATACCGCATCAGTTCACGTTATCTGAACTCCGTGAAGCTGCTAATACGTTGGCATTCCTCTACCTCACGTATATGACTATCTCGGTACTTACTTCCTATCAGATGGTACGCAGAAGACTAAATAGGACTAACTGATCCGACACGAAAAGCATAATCATAAGAATAAGCTATGGCCGAAGCGGTAGCTTTAAGAACAAAACTATTAAGAACATTATCAGATATTTTAGCTACTTATGTGATCGTGTGGTGTAGCTGCAAATTATCACACGGTTTTAAGGCCTAGTCCCTAAATAATTTGTAAATGAACTACTATGTCTACTACACTTTTCTGTTAGCTGCACTAAAGATTTCCAATATATTCCAAGCATTCATGTAACCTATATTAGATTTTGTAATAACGACATAGCATTTAATTTAGTTTGTAAATATAGGTAAATTCAGGAAGCTTTTTTTGTATATAATAAATCATAATATTGATTTTGATATTTTATATAGCTAGATAGCTGCATCAGTTAGCGGGCATGTAGATAAATGATATGTTACTATATGGTTACTACCATTTAATTTTGTTTTCAAAAACCTATAATGAAATTTTATAACATAATTCACTGTCATTAGGTACATTAAATAACTACGTTGATGTAAACCAATAATTTCATTGCCAACCTTGATATTTTTGCAAGGATATCTGAATCTTTGGACCCCATATTTGCTCAGATGTGCTCTAGAATGAAAGGTTGAATTTTTCAGAAATAACCTTTCATTGGAAACTGCAGATATTGTTATAAAGTATTGTAAGCCATATACAATCAAAATATCTCCATGGCCGCGATGACTAAATTCTGAATTGTTTATTCAATTCGGTTACAAAACTGTTTTCAAGGAAATACAAATATTTGTAGTTCTATCACCATTGTTCTTAAAAATATACGTATAATAATAATATATTGGTTTAAAGTTAAATGATTATTTACGGGATATTTACCGTGGTAAGGTTGTGGAAGGAGCTCCCGATATTTCATAATCATTCATCATCATAATCATATAACTTTAGTGAACAACCGTGATAGTTTAAAACAGTTTTTAATATATTGGTTGTTTGTATTATAATTTACAAAAAAATATGGCGGAATTTTTATACTCCTTGTTATTTTTATAGGGATATTTTTAGTGTACTTTTAACCTGTCGCAGACAGGTATTCCCTACATATATTTTTTTCGGAACATTTTTTCACACGCGATCATCTGACTCCAAAATAAGCAAAACATGTAATATGGCTGCCTGAGACTGATATACATAGATTTATATTTTTTAAGACATACTTAAATATAAGGTCGGGGAAAAAGTTTCTTCGTATTTTTTAAACAAATTCAAGACATATTTTTTTCAAGTTTAATTACATTTAATTATAATATATATGTGCCATTTTGTTCGATAACTTGTTGCCATCTTGTAGGTAGTGACATGATCCCGTTGCTGTAGAATTTTTGGGACTTCTGATCAAAAAAATGCAACAAGTAGTTTTGACAGTCCTCTCTTGATGTTAATCTAACACTACCCAAAGAATTCTGAAGAGATCGAAACAGGTGGAAATCTGAGGGTGCAAGGTCTGGGCTATATGGTGGATGCATTAACACTTCCCAACCAAGCTCTCTAAATTTTTGCTGAGTGGCCAAAGATGTGTGCGGTCTGGCGTTATCATGATGAAAGACCACACTCTTTCTGTTGATCAATTCCGGCCGTTTTTTCTCAATTTCTTGTTTGAGTCTCATCTGCTGTTGGCAGTAGAGATCCGAATCGATGGTTTTGCCCGGCGGTAAAAGCTCATAATGAACGATGCCCTGCCAATCCCACCATACACACAGCATCACCTTATTACGTGTTAATCCGGGTTTCGCTACAGTCTGTGGTGCTTCACTGCCCTTTGACCATGATCTTTTGCGCACATTCTTGTCGTAGGTGATCCATTTTTCATCACCAGTGATCAATCTTTTCAAAAACGGTTCGGTTTCGTTACGTTTCAATAGAGAATCGCAAATGAGTACACGATTCATTTGGTTTCTTTCAGTGAGCTCGTGTGGCACCCAAATATCGAGTTTTTTGTATACCCAGTTTTTTTCAAATGGGTCAAAACTGTTTTGTGGTCAATCCCCAGTTCTTCAGCTACGTCGTAACTACTAATATGCCGATCTTGGTCCACTTTTTCAGAAATGGCATCGACTTTATCCGTAACAGGGCGACCAGAGCGAGCTGCATCTTTGACATCAAAATTCCCGGACTGAAAACGCTTGAACCAACATTGTGCTACTCTTGATGACACTGCATTAGGTCCATAAACGTCACAAATTTGATTCGCGGCGTGTGTCGCATTTTTCCCTTTTTTGTTATAAAATTTCACAATATATCGAATTTGTTCGTTAGATTCACTCATTTTATCGAACAAAAAAACAATTGAAAAATGGCGGGAAATTGCTTTTTACGTTTTGTATTCCTTTTTTAAAATGTCATATTTTTAATGGTATCAAAACCAGCCAGATACAAACAGTACAACGGATAAGATTTTTACTACAACTTTATACATACAAAATACGAAAAGACTTTTTCCCCGATATTAGATATGAACACCCAGATATAGAACAAACACAAATGTTCACCACACGAAAGTTTGTCCGAGGTGAGAATCGAACCCTCGCCCCCAAGCGCAGAAGGCAGGTTCACTACCAACTGTACCAACGGGGCTATCAAATTTAACAGCATTTTTTTTTTAAAGTTAGTATAATTATTTTTTTAGCTTAGAATTTTGTAAGAGCTTTCCTTCTCATTTAGGATCACGTAAAATGAGAGCCCAAATTTTTTTGTGGAACAAAAGTTGTTAAGTAGTATGTGAGGAGGCTACTTAAGAAAGTTTTTTTGTAAGTATATTAAAAATAACCCTGTATAACGGACATTGGGTGAACATTTAGGAACTGGGTAAATCAAATTATTTCAAGCAAGGCTTGTTGAACAAGCGCTTTAAGTTAACTATCACTTACAAAGTGTGTGACCACGGAAAGATTGGTAACCATAGAAATAACTTAATAACTCACTTTTATTGCTGATTCGTATCATCGGCAAGAGCTGCAAGCGTTTTGTTCAAACGTATCAAACAAAAGGAAGTAAAAGTGCTTGTATAACTATTATGGCAACGAAATTGTAAGAACTTCATAAACCTTAGTTCCCGAGTTCTCTAATAACACGATAGTTTCTAACGAACCATGCATGAAAGTAGTAGATATAACATAATTGGTAGAAACTTATGGTCACATAAGAGTTTTACTATCTTAATGATAATTTCCTTCACGTACTTAATACTCAGCGGAAGGATATGCATTTTTATGACAGAGTGTAAGTCACGTATAAGCGTTTATATAAATAAATCCGTGTTTTATAAGCTTTTATTTAATTTCATCTGTCCCGGTGTCTGTCAGTCTGTAATCAAATATTGCAAGTAAAATTTTACTCACTTAGCTGCGTTTGACCTGAAATTTGGCATGCATGTCAAGTTTATTGTTCCGATAACAATACAATATTATGGTGACAGCAAGCTGATTTAATGATGGTGACGGTGGACAACGGCACTCCTTGATCGATCATAGCAGACTGGCAGTGTTTGGTTTGGACTCATTTTGATCAGCACACCGTTCCGATCACTAATTTCATAAAATCTTGATTAAAAAAAGATATTTTTCAATAAAACACTTTTTTTTTACTGAATGCGCCATCTAGGTGGCAGTAATCAAAACAAGTAGTGGCTTAGCACAACGAGTTGGTCTTTGATGTTGATCTTCAGACAACTACGAGTAACAACAAAATCTAACTACATAGATGATAACGGGAGTTGGCTAAAAGATAGGTTCCGATTGTAAGAAATACAAACTATGTTTATCAAAGCGCAATAGGTAGGTACGTGTTTAAAGAAATATTGTTTTTTTAGTATTGTACTTTTTCACTGATCACGAAATCTCGAAAAATACTAAATCTTGAAAAACTAAAATTTGGCAGACAGATTTCTTATGGGGCTCGTAAACATCAGCTAACATAGACGGAGAAGGAGACAGAAGTATACGTGTAAATTGCAGGCAACAGCTAACTATTTCATATAATACTAGCGACCCACCCTGGCTTCGCACGGGTGTAAGTTTAATCATACTTTATATACGAACCTTCTGTAAAAAATCCTCTAAATGATAGTGAAAATCGCATCAAAATCGGTTGTGTGATTTAGGAGGAGTTAGCGGATATACAGACAGACAGATGCGGAAAGTGACTCTATTTTATACTATGTAGAGATATCGACCAGTAAAATTTGGTTTCGGACTGTTGGTTCCACTGCTTGGTTCCACAAGTGGGTCTAGTATTTTATTTACCAATATGTAACTTTGAACAACCGTTGAACCTTTTAGGTCGTTTGAAAACCAAGGAACTTGAGCTGGCTGGACTTATGACTTAACTTTTTATACAAACATTGTAAAGAGCTCAGATACCAGTACGAGTACGCTCACTGAGTCACCACAAGGCAACATGTCTACCCCGATGGCTATCAGTCTATTAGCATCTATCACTTTAGCTAATCTTGAGAGCTTTGTCGGCACATCGACCTCTAAAGCCTATCGCAGAAAAGGAAGCTCATTGCACGCGGATGTTATAATTTTCGCCTCATCTTCCCGTTATGCACACCGCAGCCGCCCATGACAATATTCTGCTTGCACCTCGGGAACGCCTCGCAATCATGGTTGGAATTAATGAAACAACGGCAATGCCTATAGAGACATTGGCATCGAGGTAATGAGAGAGATCGGGATACTTAATAGCGAGGTTAGCTTTGACACGTTTGCCGACGAGAAAAGATCTTAGCCTCAATGCTATAGAAGCGTAATTAGGTGGTGAAGAAGTTTTGTTACGGACAATAAATATTCGTTTGAAAAGTACAAAAAACTAGTAGAACATTTTCACAGATGGCGGTAGCATGGGCAGTAGCACAGAATAATAGTCCCTTTAGTAGCACAGAATAATAGTCCCTTTTCTGAGGGCAATAATATCTTTACAGTTTTTTTTTATATTTCAAAAATGTCATACAGGCAAATGTCATAATGAAAAAAGTCCCATAACAAAAGGTATCCCTAACTAATGAATATTGCTTTTTAGTTTTGTGACGTGAGAAAATCGTTCATCGTATATAAATCGTACCTCGTATTATTTTCCGAAAATGTGTATTTCCGAGTGTTAATGTTTAATAATAAAAGGTCATTATATCATATGTGTTCGTTAACATACTTAAAGTGTGGGCAAGTGACATAATGGGGGAAACGTGCCTTTTAGAATTGTTTTCAAAACTCTATAAAAGCCTCTTGTAAGGCCACCACCACTTTACTGACTAGAATTTGACCGTATATGGTTGAATTTGACTATGAAAATGAAATGAAAAATGTTTAATTACTGCAAATATAAATATACAAGAAAATAAAGTTTTATAGTACCTAAATATAGTGCAGAGATGTACTATGACAAGCTACTTAATTTTTTTATTGTGTTTGACATTGGCTAATTATATCGGATCTAGAGACAAAACTTAAAAGCAAAGAAAAAACAAAAGGTGCCATTTGTGCTAGGGCTACTTTGACAGTTGTCATTTCGAGAATACACTGTACCTAATTTATGTACAATACACGAGTTGTATTTGAATAAAAAACTTAAAAGCTTTTATCCCAATTTGATGATGAACTCTCTTATCTGTTATGCAAATAAAATTAATTCGATTATTCAATACACATTATTGAATAATCGAATTAATTTATCCAATGCGCTTACCAAAACTACCGACGGGTGGTCCTAATTTTTTGCGGATATGTCGAAATTCCTAAATATTAAGTTTCCATTAATTATTCAATATCCAATTAACATAGACTGAGGTGTCAATAAATGGATGGTTTTAACTTCTCTTAACCCAGTTTTAAGGTGCTTGCAAGATAAGAAGAACTTAAACATAGCAAGTAAACTTGTTTTGTAAGACTTATTGGCTGATGCAAGTGTCCATGTGATTTGCAAGTTACATTTGAGGAGTAAATCAGGTGTGTTAGGACATGTGGTGCTGCGCTGATGACTGTCATCTATACTACTATCTATAGGATCTAACGTGTTCTCATTG
This sequence comes from Agriopis leucophaearia, assembly GCA_949125355.1. Taxonomy (NCBI): domain Eukaryota; kingdom Metazoa; phylum Arthropoda; class Insecta; order Lepidoptera; family Geometridae; genus Agriopis; species Agriopis leucophaearia. The sequence goes on along the minus strand of OX421276.1, from coordinate 8,215,827 downwards.
CGAAACCCTAGTTTTATCATGGTTTTATAGAAGAGTCAGTAATGATAAACAAGTTGACGTCATGTTAATTTTATTGGTCAATTATCGTAACGGTGATTTAAAATATTAATTATATTTAAGCTATTTTATTTGTAGAGAAAAGCATTACTTATTTAATTAATACTGATATTTAATTAAATTAAAAAAAATAACACATTCAAATCGGTTAAGATTTTTTGGAGAAAAATGGTTATAATACTAATTTTCTTTTAATTTAGAGATAACAGTTTTACCGTGGTAAGGTTGTGGAAGGTATTAAAATCATAATATCATAATCATTTAACTTTAGTGAACAACCGTGATAGTTTAAAACAGTGTTTATAACAGTTTTAATTGGTACGACGGAACGGAAAATGGGTTTCGCGTAAGATTTTGTTGCTGTGTGCAACAAAATAAAAAAATAAATGTGTATAGCAGTCGTGGGTAAAAAAATAGTCGTCTCTAAAATGAAAAGAACCATATTTCTCCAAAACGCCTGAAGAAAACAAAATTTAACGCGATTTTTTTAAATTCGGAAGCAAGTTTCATCGTGATATTTCATAGGTCTAGGATCATTGTACTTTTTAGCTGAATTGCTGTATTTTTCCATAAGAAATCTTTTTTTTTATTTAAAAAAAACCTGTCTTTTTCCTATTTTAATCTACTCTTATTATTTTTCTTCTGTTAACTCAAATTGAAAGCGCGTGCGATGTCTCGAGTAGGAATTGCTGGATTATCGGCCCCACACACATAATGATACAAGTTTAGGAACCATTGACAATTCTATATTTTAATATATACAATTATACATATAAAAATAAATAATTTTAGATTTTGAATTTTGAGGTAAGCATGTTTTTTGAACCTGTGTCCAGCTTTTTGAAAATAATGAGCTCTATTATGAATTGATTAGATACTTTTGAACAATGGAGCAGGTAACGTACTACACAATAAAATAATTATCACACTAATATCATATATGTGTGTTTGTTACTCAATAACGCAGAAACGGCTGAATGGATTTGGATGAAATTTCGAATATAAATTGCTTATATCCTGGATTAACACATAAGCTACTTTTTATCATCATCATGATCACCAATTTTCACCACCACGCGAGTGAAACTGCGGGGCGCAACTAGTTTATTATAAACTAGCCGTCCGCCCCGGCTTCGCACGAGTGTAAGCTCGGCCTTCGGCCTCGCTACAAAATAAAATATAGCCTATGTCACCCGGGGATAGTGTAGCTTCCCAACAGTGAAAGAATTTTTCAAATCGGTTCAGTAGTTTCGGAGCCTATTCATTACAAACATACAAACATACAAAAATAGGCACAAATCTTTCCTCTTTATAATATTATTATATATATATATTAATATATATATATATATATATATATATATATTTTTTTTTTTTTTTTAATGGCAAGTGCCTTTATTAAATAAACAAAATACTAGCTAAAACTAACACTAAATAAACAGTTAGACTGTCCATAGACCGTTGAAGATCTAAAGACAATCCAAATGCTCAAACCCACTATCAGTTGGCAGCGTACCCAGCATGCTGGCGGCATTACCACGTTGAATGGCAATGCTTATACGTTGAGCCAGATACACGCCAGCATTTTGGTCACGCGTCGCGTTAATCAGACGCTCTGAAAGATTTTTGAAAATGAGGTGAGCTCCCGGTCCCCAAGGGCCCAATGTCTCGACACCAAACGCCTCAAATATGTAACCACTGCCGAGGTTAGCATATTTGCGCCGCTTGTGCTGCTCTGCCGAATTGGCAGCTGCACCAGCCCTACCCTGTGTCTCAGGAAGATGTGACGGTGCCAAAGTATCGACACAAGTCGCGTCCCATACAAGGGGCCGCCCCAACTTCCAGGGAACAAGTGTCATACCATCAGGCCTCCTTCCATCGTCACGCGCAAGACCGCTCGGTTCGAGCACAGCTGCGACATTGGCGGTGGAAAAAGCCCTGCGTATGATGTCGTTCAGGCTGGCGTGTCGGCCAATACGACCAGCGCTTCTCGAGCAAGAGAGACCATGGTGGCCGAGCTGGTCAACTGCAGTACCACACTGACAGCGGTGAGCCTCACAGCACCTTGCACCCAAGCGTAAGCTGACAGCTAGACGAAATGCGGTTGGGTCTAAAATGCTAACCGGTATTAAAAGAGGGCATGGCTTGCAACCAAAGTCCCGATTCCCAAACAGAGACTGCAAGAATACGAGCACGATCTGCAATACTAGAACACGTATCTAAGAGCGATTTCCGTGCTAGTTCGCAGATCGGCCGATCCCACAGACTCTGGGAAGACAACTTCCTGGGAAAATCGGTATTTGGACACGCCAGCCTCCAAGCATTCATTGCCTCTTTCGAATGAGATACAACTACATCGGAAGGGCCTAAAGAGGGTGCAAGGATTTTTTCTATTAAATTATGAGTACTTTGAAATGAGGACAAGAACGCCGGTAATGCAACACTTGAAATTTGGCGGATCCCTAAGCCTCCTAACCTTATCGGTAGTGAGGCTTGTGACCATGTCCTGTCATTCAAATCAACATTCAAAACCGATATTAGAGTTTCCTTTACGACATTGTCTAAGCTCGAAAGGAGCTCACCGTGTTTCCACAGTGGACTACATCGTAAAGCGTACATAAATTTAGGAACAAACAAACAGTATCTGATAATTGTAAACGCCATATGGGCGTTTATTTTGAGTAACCTGTCGGAAGCACTCATAAAATTTTGAATTTTTTCTTCAACAAAAGGTGAAAAAGACTCATCTAATATCGGCGAACCCAAGAGTCGGAGAGAACACCTGTCTAATGATTTTATATTGGGAGCTAAATCATTGAATTTTTGAATAACCGACTCTTTATTCGGACATGAATCGCAAACAAAAAGTTCGCATTTTGAAAAATTTAGTTCCAAACCAATAAGACGAAATTCGTCTATGAGAATTTGCAAATCACTTAGAACAGTGTCTACGTCGCCTCCTATGGTTCCGTCATCCAAGTACCAAACATTAAGTTTGGACTGGAGACGTTGAATAATTGGGTGAATTGCTAGGCTGAAAATGGCGGGACCGAAAGGATCACCCTGTTGACAACCGACGGATGATAACAAAACATTGTTTTGGTATGTCAATTTGGTAGGACTGCCGTAGCATTGCCAGAGAAAATTGAAAAGGTCAGGAATTTTATCTTTTACTTGTGTCAACAGGGCACTGCGATCGACCGAATTAAAAGCGTTTTTGACATCCACCTTTAGCAGTACCTCACCGCAATTTTGATCGATAAAAGTTCGGACAGAATGAACAGCAGCCTCACATCGACCTCGCGAACCAAAACCAAGCTGTATCGGTTGGAAAAGGCTACTCAAAAGAGCGACCTTTTTCCTACAGCCTGCCTTGGCCGCGAGGCGTCGATATCTGGTGCCGACCGCAATAGGTCTGATACCACCGTCTTTTTTGACAAGTGCGCATAAATTAGCGCCATACAAAATTTCAATGACGTCATCACTGACCCGACCAGATAACATGAGATTTACCAAAGCTGTTAGGTCTCTTAAGAGGGTCTCACTGGCCTCACCACAACTAAAAGATAGAAGATCTTTTAGATGTTGAGGCGTCAGACCATCTAGGCCTCCAGCTGAGCCACTCTGAAAAGATGTGACAGCCGCTGCAATCTCCTGGCATGTGGTTTCAATAGCAACGTCATCTGGTTGTGGTGGATCAGGGAGGTGGAGATTTGCCGCTGCAGGTGGATGTTTGTCACGTAGTGACTGAACCGTAACTGGTGTAATAATATATATATAGTGTAGATGATAGATGAAGAATATAAAAAATAAGAATAAGAGAGGTAAAAAAATACTTATTTATTCTTTTGGTTTAGGTACTATTTATACCTTGACCAACGATTGCATGTGTCCCCATAGCATAAATACATTCTTATGATATTTCCATAACCAGTATAAGTGAAACAGAATGTTTACCGATTCTTATAAACATGTTTAATCAAATGATTTGAAGGATTTCGTTAAACGGTGCTTTGAGTGCCATTCCGAGCACCTTAATGTTATGTAACTAAGTAACCTACTTTAGAACTGGATAAAAATCTCAAGCAAGCAGGTAGTATTGTACTAATTTTCGTTTTTGGTCATAAAAGTCGAGTAGTGGCACTAAAATGCCGTTTATGGAGGTACTGTTATGTCCATATTGGGCGAGCTTATCTTGAAACTCTTCTTGTTTTATTTTGCATAGACACATTAGACGCAAGCATTTCCTAGTGCGATTTTATGTATGTCGTTTTATCATGACTATAATTTACTTATGTTCATAGTTATGTAAGTTTTAGTAAAAAGATAATTCTTGAGCTAAGTATACAGGTATATACGGAACGTTGGTACTGACCCGAAAGGAGGTCATTGTACTTTATTATGAACAACTTTTACTTTGAGACCAACCCTGATATAACGAAATAAAATAGCTATCCAAAAAAACACAATGAGTGTTTTAAATATAAAAAAAACATTAAGGACGTATCAGGCATGAAATGCGGGCCGAAAGCATTTTTTGTTTATACGGGCCGAAACTCTGGGGGACGAATAGGGCATAAACTAACAAAACTTATGTATACAATCCTCTACAACGGAGTTCTTCCGGTAACCTAATAAAAACTCTGACGTTAAGGCAACTTAGCTTTTGCGAATTTGTTATCTAGCAGATTTGATAACAATATATTTCTACACTAAACTTATAATATGCATCTACATATTTATTTTTCAACTTTAAAGAATGCCTAGCTGTTGCCCGCGGCTTCGTACACGTAGATTACACCGTACTTTCATCATAAAACATTCAACCCTCTTTTGACCCAGCCTTTTCTTAAAAACCTTTCTAAGCGGACCTATACATCATAAGGAATCTATATCAATAGTTTCAGTTTCTTAGTTCACGTAATTTTTGAGATTTCGTGTCAAGTCAGTCAGTCAGTATTTCGCTTTTATATATAGTTCACTAGCAGCACTACAAATGAATGTGAACTGTCAAGTATTTTGCAGGCCCTATGCACCTGCAAGATGCGCCTTTCACTATGCAGTGCATCGAAAGTGCATCGCTGACGTAACGGCGACCTGCGACCCCCCACTAAGCAACTCCAGCAAGCGTATTTTCAGACAATAGACATTATTTCTGTAGCCTGTCACTCTCATTGAGATGGACATTAATGTGACAAGGACAGAAACAGAGTCGAGTGTAAGCCGAGGCCGCCAGAATCGCCAGGCTGCTCAGTTTCGTATAGATTGCATCTTAAGATAACGATCCGAAGATGCTTACACTTCCTTATTACATAACTCTGTTCAGCGAACTTAGCGTGTATTTTGTCAGTACCTAATTTTCTTACAACTTCGACCCAGCAAAACACTTCTTTTTTATATTAGTTTTTGTTCTAGATTTACATAGTAATTACCAAGACAAAAACCAACTTCAAAATTAATAAGCGCTCGATAAAATTATTGTATTGCCATATCAACAGGTATGTACAAAATTATTAATACTATTTATTGGAGCTGGTTAAAAAACTAATAAGCCAAAGTTGTTATTGTGTGGTCATTATTGTATTATTGTCACATTATTGTGGCATCACCTCCAGAATCGAGAGCTTCTTTTATAGAAAAAAAACCACGTAAATTCATGGACAAATGTCAGAGTAATCGGTTTACATAAATAAAATATGAAAAAAAACCACACCGAATTGAGAGCTCCTGAAATCGGTTAAGTAAGAACATAGTGTATTTAAAAAAAACTCCAATTTTATTTTCATAATAAAGCGTTTTTTTAATTATAATAGGCCAACAAAAATGTTATACTTTTCAAGTTTGCCAGGTCAATGTGTAAACATTTTATAGGCGCTGTCACTTTAACCTTTTCTAGACGTTCTGACAAAACTATTTTGCTAGATACGACAGCTGACATAACCCGTTCTTTATAATATGTATATAAAAAATAATACACGACGTCTTATTATATTCCAATGCTTAAGAAAGATAACTCAACGTTCGCCAGAAAGGATAAATTGATGGCAGAATACGTTCGTTAAGAATCATCGATATTAATGTTAACCAGCCTCCTTCGATATTAATGTAAACCGTCCGCCTTTGGTTAATGGTGTTCGGTGAACCAGCTGTCAAGTCACCGTTTTGCTGGACAAATCAAATCGGACCACCTACTGGCAACACTCGTAAACATGCAAATTCATAACTCGCAGATACATGGTCCATGATAAGAGATTTGTATGAGTATCGTGACGGAAAAAAATCTGACATGCTTATTGTGCTCAAGGTTCCAAACCCATCTAACTGACATGGCATGGCCGAGATCTGACAAATATCCATACAACGTGGTAAGTGACAAGTTAACAGTAAGGAAAATTTGTCAGATCACGTGTCATGTCACTTTCGGTCCTATGATACACCAAATACCACAGAACAGAGAAGTAAATAGAACGGAAATGAGAAGGAAACTCTGTCGCCAGGTATTGTGACAGATATGTGATTGAACATTCTTATTTATGTCAAAGCGTCGAACTTCGCGTCACAGTTGCTATCACAGTTGCTGTGGGTTTATATGGGTGCAAGTGGCTACAACAAATTTCTTACAAAAATCTCTTGACAGCCATATATATATCATATTTACATAATCAATACATAATCAATTTTCGCGAACATCATTATCGTTTACAATAATTACTCAGCCTAGCTACAAGAACAAAAAAAGTGTTTGAAATTTGAATTTCCCGCCAAAGTAAAACGTTTCACCTTAACTACGTAATATATAAATAACTAATAAAACTTATTCTAATTCTATGACCTTAACAAATACAATGTTGACAGTTACGAGTACATTGAGCTTACGTATAGTAATCAAACAGACGCCAAAACAGAACGCAACTAATCACATTTTAACGATCAAATTTATTCTGAGAGTTCAAAAACATTTAAAACTATGGATACCGCATTGAAATTAAACACTCTTGAAACCATTTTTTTTATAATTCCGAAAACCTAAAAAATCCCTATGGATATCGCTAAACGCTCTAAAATATTCAAACAAAAGATATACTAAAACTACTAACTAGTATAGCAATGTCTGTATTTGGTCTACATTTGTTGCAACCAAAATGAGACATTGTTTTAACGACATAGAATTTAAATTAGTTCGTCGGTATTTCTAAAATTTACCTAAAATTAAAGAAAACTCAGGACACATTTTTTTCTGAATTTTGTACTAGATACAACATCCATGTATTTGTAAATCAATGATAGAGTATCATATTTAAAAAAAAGCAGATTATCCAAAACCGACAAACACACGTAAAATATCCCGGTGTGATTCTGATACGAATAAATTATTTTGTAATTGCGCTCGGGTGCAATCATAAAGTTAATAGGTCGTCGATATGCAAATCTCCGCTTATGGCGTACAATCGTCGTAAATACTTAATGCAGTAGAATGTTGATTGAGTGTAGTTTGAAACTAGTTTTCTTATGAAATAACTATAAGATGGTAGTTCTGCTGACGGCCGCCGCTGTCATTGCGTCCGTAGATATAGTTACTAAGATAAATAGGCAGGTTGTAATAAAATGATTATGTTTTAGACAGATGCGGCTACATAAAGGATCGCGAATCCCGTTGTTATGGAAATTACGCCCATCGTACAATTTCTGCTATCATTTCCTGCTCAATCTCGGGGATCGGCCATCGAAGCGCGCTGATCGAACTCATAGGATAACTAATTCGATTTATAAATCCCTCTTACTGTTAACAACGTTACGATTACGATGCTCTTAAAACCGAGATGCTGGCATGATGCTATTCTATTAATGTTCAGTGGTAAATTAAACGAGCGTTGGGGAAATTACAGCAATTTTGCTGTACTGTACCTTCAAGTACAAACCAATAGCTGGATGCATCAGTAATGCTTCTAAATATCACCCTTCTACGACGCCATGAAAACAATTTAGTGATAGTTTAACTCCATTCGTAAAATGCATTTGAAGTGTTTTTACAGTTTACTATACTACAATATGGCAGTATTTATATTGACGTCAGACGTGCCAAAAAGAATGAGGTCGAACTGAATTATGCAGTGTACTAGTTGGAGCATTGGTCCAACTTAAGACACAGGTGAAGTAGGCGAACTCCGGGATTCATCATGATCAATGTCTGTTGAAAATATGAATAAAAACCAGATAAACAACAGATAAGCTGTTTTAAAAAGCACTTTCACTGCGTAATTGGAGGCGGTAAGCGCTAAATGCAAACAAGGCGACAAAAGTTGAAATGCTACGTGATGGCGGTCGAATTTTTTCAACAGATACCATGATTAGAAAGTAAGCTATCGATGGTAAAAAAGTGGCAAAGTCACGGGAAGTACAGGAAAATAGTGGTCGATGGGAAACTTGACAGTTTTCACAGCGGTTGAGTGTTTATCGACGCCATTTGACTGTTCTACTCTATTGTTTATGCTGTGTGTGAATTTAACATTGTTCAGAGCTGTAGTCTCGCATGACGATAATGACTTTACAAGCAACGAGGTAGTATTTAGCTCTCATTTTAACGGACAATACAAGTACGTTGAAGGTAACTCAAGGCTAGAGCAATGACGAGGTTAAAACAAATTTCCGTGCCCGTAGAATACGACGGGAATATAATAAGCAAGGCATTTTCATGATAAATAATCACATCAAAATATGGAGAGCATAACAGCGTAGAGCTTATGAACTGAACAAATTACAAGTACGAAATATAGCTTAAAATGTAAATACAACAGTATTTCTTGGAAGATTATAACAGACTTGGAATGAATCGCATAATATAAATGTATATTCCCGAGATGAACTCGTATGATCACCTCTTGAATTCATTACCTTTTGAGCGCGAGAATACTTCAAATATAATACAAAAATATGACTTTACAAAATGCAACAAACAATATCAATAAAATTTAAGGGAATATGAAAGACGCATAAGGAATATCTCTTTGAAAAAAAAAACGAGCGTTAAAATACAATAACAACAATCTGATTGACCTGAATGTCGCGACAGAGGGCGCGACAATTGTATTGTGCGAAGAGGTTTTTGGAACAACAAAATTGTATGTAAAGTGTGATACTCACGGATGTGACATGACAGTGATCTGATAAACTTTAGGGCCTGCAAACCACGAGACTCACCGTCTACGCTGACGTCGGTCATACGTACGAATTTACATTGCATTCTGCAAGCACCGCACTGTGATGTTGATGGATCAGCGACGTGGAAGATAACAAAATAAACCGCGTGCAATATATTGCTACGCGTGACCGACGTCCACAAGCGACGTCAGCGTAGGAATAATTGAAGCCTTAGTATAGAGCCAAAAAGTCACAAAATTTCACGTCATATAAATCAGCACCGTGGCTAAACGTCACAAAATTGATAACGGTATGTTCGCGTAACACACGATGAGATGAAAATGATCAAGGCACTATAAGTAGTACAGAAGAGCCGCGGCAAATAACGTGGTACGGGAACCAATCGGCTTACTGATGTGCAATCACGAATTGGCGATGCTAAAATTATTTACTGTTCAGCTGCGGCATGCTGTTTGTAAACGTACGGTTCTAGTTTTATTACAAACATTGAAGCGTTTTCTGAACCGTTAACAGGATTTTTTAATACAAAATGTTGATTCGAGAGTAAAAGAGATAACTTGTAGGCTGCGGTCGGGTCAAGACAATTTCGCTAGCATAACTACCCAAGTACCTTATTCTAGAAGTTTTTTTTTGTTGGAAAATGCCAACTCTCATTTGGACAAATGCCATAATAGCAAAATTCCCATAACAAAAGGTTTTAACCTCAGTTTAGTATCTTTTGTTATGGGACTTTTCCTAGAGCCATTCTGGCATTTTCCAAATGCATTCTAGTAGCCATTTAAGAAACAAAACAAAATCGAAACCTTTTTGTGCGAGTGCGTATAGATTCTATAGATATTCTAATAAGAGAGAGTGAACTAAAATAGGTAGCCAGATGTAAACATTTCACATAAGGCTTACGAGCAATACGCTAACTATACACAAATTAAGCCGCACAAAGAAACTACTTAGTCACATTGTATTGACACGCAAATCAGCGCACCGATAGAAAGTGTGCAGCATCATCCGTTACATAACGGCTTAGTAAATATTATTTTTACAACGCCGAAGATTAGTGTGCTGTGACGTAACGCGTAGGGTGCTGACTACTATAAATTGCCGCCTAAAATTGGCGGCTGTGGGTGGACATACAGTGAAAATAGTAAAAGTGTCTTAATATAGAGGTGAGTCCAGTCCCACGCACTTGACGCACGAAATTTGACCAGTTAATCACACTCATATTTTATAATAAACCTATTATTTAATAATAAAATTATACAGGGTTACGCATATGTCCCGTACTAAGCCATGAGGTCATTGTAAGTGCTTACTCATCATTATGAACAACTTTTACTATGGGACCAACCCTGAAATCGCGTTTTTTTTAGCTGTTCCATGGAAAATGGTCATTGAGGCTCGACAACATGTATGGAATAGCAGATTAAATTTTCGCGAATTCAAGGTTGGTCCCATGGTAAACGTTTTTCATAATGATGAGTACAATGACCTCTTTTTGGCTTAGTACAGGTTAAATGCGTAACCCTGTAAATTGCCGCCTAATATTGCAGCTGAAAATAATGATAGCGGGAGAGCGGGTGAAACTGCGGGAGGCTGTTGGCCCACCAAAGGATTCTTTCGTACTATAACTGCCACAATCACGCAAAGTAGGACGTTAACTCACAAGATGGACAAACGACCTAAAAGAGACCGCAGGAAAATGCTGGATGCAGGCCACTTCCACCCGGCCCTTTTGGAAATCGATGAGGGACGCTTTATGTCCAGCAGTTGACATCCTATGGCTGAAATGATGATGATGATGATAACTGCCACGATCAATTCGTGACTGGAGCAATTTAAGCACCTTCAAATAAGGGACAATGAATTCTTTCTTTCAAAAGCCTATTATTCCCTGGACGGCTTTTTAAACGATAAAAAGGTTTGAATAAAATTAACATATAACTAACGTACTATAAAAAAATATATTTGAAATTAATCTATATTAACTGTATATCTCACTGTAAACATATATTTTGGATATTCTTATGATTCGTTGTTTAAATAACTCTTTGTATGCTGACAAAGCGAGAGACCTGGAGAACTATATTTTCTTTCACATAGGTATACCAACTTTGTAACCCAAAAACACGAGCTCAATAAATTTAATTTAAATTTAAAAGTTAATTGGACATCGGACAATATCTTCTTCTATTCCAGTTATTCAACCGCCAAGCAGTAGTGTGCTAGCATTACAGTGTTCCTGATTGAAAAAGTAATGTTATTACTATAAAATAAAAAGTATAAATTTGGGTAAAAATCTAATCTAAATCTAATTGAACATTTAATAGCTCAGGGTGGCGAATGCAGTGCATTCCCGCATACGGCTTTGATTTGTTCAAGTTCAAAATGTTGGATGGCAAAGAACTGTGCAAGCGTGACGCTCACCACCAGGCGGGAGATGTGCTCGTCCCGTCAGTCAGTTGGTAAAAAAAATCACTAAAAGCATTTAATAAGCCTGGGGCAGGATCCGAATGGATAGCGCACGCAAGAAACCTATTATACGAGTATTATACAAGAAAGAAAATTTTAAAGTAATTTTTCAGTAGTAAGTTGATACTGACGGTAAAAAGTAATCAAACTATTATTATTATGGAAACTGACGTCGTTTTCACACATTTTATTTATATTACATGGAGGGGATTTTATTTATATTAACTATAGTCGGAGTATCCGGCCTAATCTTACGTGAGTAATTCCCGTGTAATATAAATAAAACTATTATTAATTGAAAATATCTACATTCTCCACGTAATATTTTCGGATTCTTCTAAAAAGGCTCGTCCTAATACCGCCAAAGGCCTCAATTCTTCTCGTTACGCCACATGTAGGTACTCTCTCAGTAGTCCACGTAAATAAATACGTAGGCTTTGTTACAGCGTACCTACTCTCGTGTACAATAAGTTGACTTCCGACCATGTCGCAATGGAACGCTGGGGGCAGACTAGGCAGCGACAGATTGACAACAGCTATGAAACTTTACGTACTAAGCTTACGAATTATTAAAACTTATCTCTAAATTTGTTTTCTTTTTTTTACCGGTTCTTTTGGAAATCGATGGGGGAGGCCTATGTCCGTCCTATGGCTGAAATGATGATGATGGTGATGATCTCTAAATTATACGTTATAGACGACAAAAAGATGATAGGTTTTAGCTTTAGGATGATACATTTATGCTATGGAACCTATTGAAACATTATTTTATTTTGTTTAAAATACTTTATTAATGCGTATAAATAAAATTTTAAACAGTCTGAGACAGAAGCGCTGATTATATTTTTTGGTAATAGATACATTTTGAACATTTTGGTTTACCAAAGTAACTCAGCTGCATAAATAGCTTTCAATATTTTTCTTAGCGTGGATAGTTGAAACAATATTTAAGCATTGTTTGAACTACTCGTATCACGACTGTCACTAATATCCCGTTAATAACCATATAACTATAAATTTGCGCTGTCTTTCGTTATGCGAAACTAATTGTATAACAAAATAAAACAATAAAGTATCAACATACTTTCAACTTTTAACTAATCAAAGTTGTATAAAAATTTACGAGCATGTTAAAACCCCTAAGTTGTGTATCTGCCAGTTCCGTAGTTTGTGTTTGCGCTTCACGTGTCGCGCCCACACGGGCGCTAGCACGGCCGGCTCTACACGTCGTGATAATTGATGGCTCGTTGACGGGTGCACTGCAGGTGACAGAATTGCATATGGACAACTATACGACAAATTTAACTGCTCAACTGGAAAAAACTGTATCTATCATTAGCGAGCGATGCTTTTAACTTAATTGTGGATAGAGATTAAAATACCCATAGATGACCCAAGTGTCGTGCGCTAAATGCACGTTTGTATAAGGTCGGGGAAAAAGTTTCTTCGTATTTTATTAACAAATTCAAGACATATTTTTTTCAAGTTTAATTACATTTAATTATAATATATATGTGCCATTTTGTTCGATAACTTGTTGCCATCTTGTAGGTAGTGACATGATCCCGTTGCTGTAGAAATTTTGGGACTTCTGATCAAAAAAATGCAACAAGTAGTTTTGACAGTCCTCTCTGGATGTTAATCTAACACTACCCAAAGAATTCTGAAGAGACCGAAACAGGTGGAAATCTGAGGGTGCAAGGTCAGGGCTATATGGTGGATGCATTAACACTTCCCAACCAAGCTCTCTCAATTGTTGCTGAGAGGCCAAAGATGTGTGCGGTCTGGCGTTATCATGATGAAAGACCACGCCCTTTCTGTTGATCAATTCCGGCCGTATTTTCTCAATTTCTTGTTTGAGTCTCATCAGCTGTTGGCAGTAGAGATCCGAATCGATGGTTTTGCCCGGCGGTAAAAGCTTATAATGAACGATGCCCTTCCAATCCCGCCATACACACAGCATCACCTTATTACGTGTTAATCCGGGTTTCGCTACAGTCTGTGGTGCTTCACTGCCCTTTGACCATGATCGTTTGCGCACATTCTTGTCGTAGGTGATCCATTTTTCATCACCAGTGATCGATCTTTTCAAAAACGGTTCACTTTCGTTACGTTTCAACAGATAATCGCAAATGAGTACACGATTCATTTGGTTTCTTTCAGTGAGCTCGTGTGGCATCCAAATATCGAGTTTTTTTGTATAACCAGACTTTTTCAAATGGGTCAAAACTGTTTTGTGGTCGATCCCCAGTTCTTCAGCTACGTCGTAACTACTAATATGCCGATCTTGCTCCACTTTTTCAGAAATGGCATCAACTTTATCCGTAACAGGGCGACCAGAGCGAGCTGCATCTTTGACATCAAAATTCCCGGACTGAGAACGCTTGAACCAACATTGTGCTACTCTTGATGGCACTGCATTAGGTCCATAAACGTCACATATTTTATTCGCGGCTTGTGTCGCATTTTTCCCTTTTTTGTAATAAAACTTCAAAATATATCGAATTTCTTCGTTAGATTCGCTCATTTTATCGGACAAAAAAACAATTGAAAAATGGCGGGAAATTGCTTTTTACTTTTTGTATTCCTTTTTTAAAATGTACAACCGATGAGATTTTACTACAACTTTATACATACAAAATACGAAAAGACTTTTTCCCCGACCTATTATATCCGTGAACCAGTCCACTGGCAAGGTGTACCCCATGTATTAAACTTTTTAACACAACTTACAACGATTGCATTTGGAAACTTTAACTTTTCAGGTGGATAAACTCGACTTAACTATCATCGATTAGCAATGCTCTTAGCGTAATGTTAACACGTTTCATGCAAATGGGGCTTAAAAGACGACACGAAGTTTTGTAATTCCTCTGCAATTAGACTGTCATATTGGTTGGCACAGACAGGTGACTGCTCCGTTGATGTATCTTTTTTCCTAGGAACTGCAAGACAGGTGTCACCGTACAGATGTACGATACCAGCGTAAAACACACATTTTTTGTGTGACAGAAGCAATTTGGTTTAATTATGTAGTTTGATGTAGAGCTAAGTAGATTTTGTCTTACTTTAGTTTCTTGCTGCAAACAATATTCCATGATTAAATACCAAGCACGTGTTAGATAGCATCTTGACTGATGTATTTACTGTTAAGTCATCAGGAATGGGCCAATCATTAAAATGTCAAGCAATTAAGCTCACCTTTGTGTGCTGTTTTAAACTTTACGTGACGAACGAAGTAAGATATAATATTACATAACTAAAAGAAAAGCCGTCTTTCCCAACTTATGCAATTGAAACTGTGCAACCACGTATAATATAAATAATGCATGAGCTTCTCAATTTTACCGTACAGGAAAGTCTACCAATACCGAGAACTACAATTTAATAAAGCTAAAGTCGTTTTAATAAAATATGTGACGTAAAAAACGACGGTTAGCATGAGTCATATGGAGAAACCAAGTATAATAACCACATGCAAATAAAACCTGTACGGGTTTCAAGAAGCAACTAACTCTACCAGGCATCTCTGGAGTACATTAATAAAATGTCAACAGATACCATCTAATCATGCTTAACAAAGATTTACAGCTCCTTCTGAACTTTTTACAGATGTAATTATCGCTTGAGATAGGCATTATGTGTAACGGTCTCCTGAAATCTGACCAATGAACTCAGAATATAGTACTACCAACTTATCTGTCCAACAGCATGCCGGAGCCACTATCGTATATTCTGAACAAAGCTGACAGCCAACCATAGTGAATTTGTAGTTGTAGTTTTGACCATCTCTTTAGATAAGTTGTGCGTACGCGCTGTATAATTAAAATACCAACACCAATGGTAGGAGTTGAGCATCATGTAATGAGTAAAATATGTAAATCTTTGCTACTTTTACAATGAAATTAACATCTCATGAAAGTGTAAAACGTTTTGGAGATTATTTCTGGATATTATTTATGGAATTAAATGTTCTTATGACACCATTATATAAATACAACAAAAATAAACGATGTAGTCAGCCTTAAGCATGAATCCCTCCTAAGCTAACGTCACGTCGCGTCGGTCGCTGGTGTACGTACCTATACGAATATTCGTTGTGTTTTCAAGCACTGCACACAGAAGTCATAATATATGAGCTAAAGCAGTATTTTGACTTGGACGTGTCCTTGAATTCAATAGCCCTGTAGGCTAGGGTTGCTACTATCAAGTTTTAAGAAAATTTACATTATTTTGTACCTATGCTACTCTTACTTCTCACTGACAATACACACTCGGCGAATCTCAATAACGAGGTGCGCGCGACTATAGCTCTGAAGTCTGAACGTATCGAAGTATCGTAGCAGGTGGGGTAAGGAGAGCTTGTTTCATTGTCACTTGATTTGAGCGTTTGTTTGAAGTCGAACTACTGCTTTAGCTTATATGTCTACTGTGACAGCACTGCGACGCTGATATTAGTGACGCGGGAGATTGCAATATATAGCGCGCGCGTATATTGCTACGCGTGACCGACGTCAGCGTAGGAGGAAATCAAACCTGTCGTGAAAAGGTGTCAATCAGTCAAAGGAAAAAAGTTAGCATCGTGTATAATTGACCAAGCGAACCGAAGATTTCGGAGTATAGGGGGACAGTTTGGAGTATAGAGAGCGCACTATACTTACATATTATGACGTCATTTGAAATTACGCCATACAAACTTCATACTGACACTCACTTTGTAGAAAAGGGACTTCCCTAATAACAACTTCAAATCGAAAAAAAAACTAAACGCTTATATTTCAAAACTATGTATATAAATATTTTCTTCAGCATACGTGAAACATTAAATATATTTTTCACTAAAGCTGATATTTATAACAAATCAAACATCATCATCATCAGCAGCTAGAAGACGTCCACTGCAGAACATAGGCCTCCCCATTTAACCTCCACACTGAACGATATCCTGCCATCTGCATCCACTGGATGCCCGCGACTCTCACAATGTCGTCGGTCCATCTAGTGAGAGGCTTATCTACACTGCGTCTTCTGGTTCGTGGTCTCCCCTCAAGAACCTTTCTTCCCCATCGGTAATCAGTTCATCGAGCGATGTGGCCTGCTCATTGCCACTTCAACTTGCAGATTTTAACACACACACACAGAGAAAGTCACACAAACAAAACAATATCTATAATATAAAAATATTGGCAAAATTATTGCTAACTTTTAATTGCGTCGTAACTGGCGAAAGTTGAATACTAGAAACTTTTGCCATAAATTTAATGCTGCCTTGTGTTTGTTTTATTATAGCTGGACCATAAAAGTTTTAATCGCTACGGACTACAAGCTTACCGCCTAAGTCAAGCGGTAGGACTGTAGTTTATTAGTAAGGGATAATAATTTTCTAGCGGACCTAAGCTCTTAAAATTTGTTATTAATAACATTTTGTATTTGATTAGAATTATTAGCATGCTACTTACTTCCGCATTTGATAACTGTAAATCGGCAGTGATTCCGCTAACGTTTACTAGCAATAAATTTTAATATTAAGTTCTAATTAGACTTACAATACTTATTTTATGCTTAATTTCAGCTAATAATACAACATGCCTTCGTAGGTATTATAAGGGGAAAACACTGCACGAGACATTAAAATTCAAACAGTAATAGGTAATTTATTACAGATATTGGAGTATATTTCAAAGGTTTTTGACAGTTTTAAATTTACTAAAAATATTGCTCTTTTTTATTCCAGGCTACGAAATAAGGACAGCAACAGTTTTATTTAATTTTGATATGTCAACTAAACATTCAAAATCAATCCCAATGTCAATACATATAAGCTTACTTTTCAAACTTCTATTATATATTTTATAAATGATTAAGGTACATATTGGGAAATAAACTAATTTCTAATGCATCCAAATTTCAAATAAATAAATTCATTTCATATTTAAGTCCGTGTTAGAAACTGAGACTGTTGTCGTCACAGTACGTGATGGAAAGTGGTGCTGCAGAGGAAGATGTAACACTTGCATCCGATCCGTTCACTTTGACACATAACATGCTTTTACTGCGAACTAACTTTCCTAACCTATGCTTTTACTTACGACATCCACGACATTCACAAAACCGCAATACGGGTTTACTTAGTTAGTTTTACACGTTACACAATACAGATAGGTAAAGAATATACCATTTGGAAAGTGAACAAATATTTTGGATCAATTATTAAAAAAATATTTACAAAAAATTACTACCGAATTCACAGGAAGTTTAATACACTTGGATTTAACTCTTAATTTTCTACCCTTAGACGTGTTTTTAAATAGAAACCCTCGCGACATACATATCCTTTTCAAATCAGTTCACAATCGGCGAAGATATCCCATAACATACACAAAAAGCAGTCGCATACAGATCCACATATTTTGAAGCCGGAAAAAAAAATTTTTGTCAACCGATCACAGTTGTTTTATTTGAGTCTTTCCAATAGTTTTAGGGGAATAACTTAAAACCACTTTCCACATTTTATGTGCGAACCGCTAGAGCCTAGACTTTGGCATGCGCTGTCTGAATTAATGTACCGCGATAGTTACAACCTAAGTATGTTCAAGTCGCGAGTGAACCGATTTATTCTAGACAAGCATGCTCCATAATAGACCAGCTATCACTTAACATCAGGCAAGGTGGCGGTAAAACGGCTACTATTAACACAAACCAGAAAAAGTTTTACTTTTCGAAATTTGCCGGTTCATAATTATGTACAAATTTGACCATAAATTGCCACCTTAATGTTATTTAGCAAGAATTTAACCCGCGACAAACTACTATTAGCCAATATTTTAAACCATTGCAACATAAATTTAACTAAATCGATTATGTGGTTAGTAAAATAGTCAAATAACGTTAGTTGTCAGTTTCACGCAACTATCTACTTAGGTGATTTAACGGTGGGCTCGCGTTGATGTCTTTTGTAGGCGCAATAATAAAATTACAAAACTCATTCTATACTTTTGTGCAATGAAATTGGAAACAGTCAAAGTGGCGCTAGTATAGCTTGTACTTTGTAATTATGACATCACACTAATATCATCAATACCAGGGGTCTCCAAACTTTGAAGCCTTAGGGCCATAATATTTTTTCGGTATGTTGCAAGGGCCGTAACAATTTTAATTTTTCTGCCCACCTAAGCAAACATAGGCTTTTATTGCATTTCAATTACTATTGATTGTGACACGAAACTACATCTAGTGTCGAGTAGTGATACTATGTACGGTTCTAGGTACTATCTATTTCAGCTACAGTCTTCAGTCTTTGTGCGGAAAATGTTTGGAATTGTCTGAATTTCTAAGACCAGTCATATCAGTTGTTAATTTTATCAGATCCACAGGGCTGAATCACCGACAATTCCGCGAGTTTCAATTCCTGTCGCGGGCCGGATTGATGGCAGTGGCGGGCCGGATTTGGCCCGCGGGCCGTAGTTTGGAGACCCCTGATCAATACGAAAGTTTGCCTAAAAACAGGCGCTCAAGCAAAATTATTCGTAGTAGCTAGTTCAAAAACTACCGAGACAAGGTTAATGAATTTTTTGTTGGACCATCCCGAGAGCATAACAAAAAAAAACACGTAAATTGGTTTACAAATGTCGCAGTAATTGGTTTTATTCGTAAAAATAAAAGATGACAAAAGTACGGACCGAATTGACAACTTACCTCCTGAAGTCTCGTAGTTCTATTGACCGTTCATTGTAATCTGTGTCACAATGTACAGTGAGGTGCGTATGTAATGCGCGTGAGTCGCGCGGGTGCAGAGTGTAATAACCTCTCGGAGTACAGGAATAAAGAAATTCGTACGTTTCATTGAACATTCCGACAATGAAGTGCTGTTGCGCCCGTTACAATAGTTTTTGTGAGCAACACTGTTCGAAATAGTTTTTAGTGCCTCGGATAGCTTCTCTTTAAAAAAATGTAGTCAAAACATTCTCTAACTTTAAAAATTAATTCTCTTGAAGCTTCTCTTGAAGAACAATCTACTATTCATTTCGGAAACGTCAGGAATAAAAATAAATTTTAAAAAAAACTCGCGATAAAAACCTTTAATAGTTTTTAATTTCAATCATTACCAGTAGCTTCAAGAGAATTATATCTCTCAGGAAACAAGGAAGCCGGCAGGTTGTTCCAATCCTTGGCCGTACGGATTAGAAACGTAGAATCGAAACGTTTGGTACGTATCCAAGGAAAGTCCACAGTGTATGGGTGGTAATGGGCCGTTTTCCTACTTGTCCTGTAGTAGAAAGGTGGTAAAATTGTCATGATAGGCTCCAGAAAATCGTTTCGCATTGCCCAACCCCATACCTGGGGTTCCAAATCATGCCCTAACCAAGTTTGAACTTGATAACATACACGTTTGAAATCTTGTTGTCGTTTGTCAACTATAATATGGCGCGTTTTCGACCGGAGGCACCGGTTGACCTGAAGTGATGCTGTGACCGCGCGCTCTCCGCCCTCTATCTCGAAAACGGTTCACAGTATGAAACATTTTTTTTTACAAAATTTGTAGAGAATTTTGTATTCTACAATATTGATGATAAATACAAATAGCAAAAAACCCATGGGAAATGAGATATTTACAAAAAAAAGCGCAATAAACCGATTTTTGTGACCTTTGACCTTGAAATGTAATAGTTGCGTACACCCTACCATATGTAGGTTTTGATACAACTTTTAGGGTGTCAATATACAAGTATTTACAGATTTACAGCTGGGTATCTCGAATTCCAAGGTGAACTTACTATAATGACTGGACTAAATATATTATATGTTAATCCCTTACTAAATAAACTCCCTTATACACCAAACTTTGCTATTGTCACATAATCAAAGACATTTTCATGGAGTGAACATAAAAAGATAACCAATTGCTTTTGTGATTTTTTTATTCCATAAATTTATTATTATTTTGATTAAATTGGTTATGTGAAACCAGACAAAATTAACCAAATGAGGTACTTCTGAGAGTTGCGGGCATCTAGTGGAAGCAGATGGCAGGATGTCGTTCAGTATGGAGGTTAAAGGGGGAGGCCTATATTCAGCAGTGGACGTCTTCTGGCTGAAGATGATGATGAGGTACTTCAAATACTGTTGGTACAAAATTATGTGAAATTTACTTCCTAGGCTAACTCAAAGCAAAAGTGAACAGGATATTTATCTGGGTTTCATTACACCTAAACTGTAGACTGTTTTGAGTTACTAGACTCATATATCAGGTAAAGCTCAGCTGTGAATAGTTGAAAAGCTATTAAACACTTAGAATCTTAATTAATATAAGCGTATCCACTTTTTTTGCATTGCGCATCGTGCGTGCATATAGCAAGCTCTGCGGGGGTCCCGGCCAGTCTCAAGTAGAGGGGAGGAGGGGGGTAGGGCTCCGGTCTCGGAGTGCGAATTCCTCTGCCGCCAAGGAGGACGAGTGTCGCACCCGCCAATACACGTCGCACAGCATTATTTAAATACCCTATAGTACAAATTTATACACTTGAGTTTTTCTACTTCTTAATATGGAGAAGGACGAAGGTCCTAACGTTTTTATTATGTACATATTAGTTTATCTATGGTATGGCCTTTAAAACGTGCTATAAATTACTTGGATTGTTCTGGCTACATATTAAGTTACTTTTATGTCTGTAGCTGTGATGGATGAGCCTTAACAGACGTAATTTCATGTGTAGATTTCATTTAACGCATAAAACTTAAATTACAAATTTGAAAAATCCCCGACAAAAAGAGATGATGATCTTATCTTAAAATAACTAAGCAGATTCTTGATTACAGCTAAGAACAATCCCGGCCAAGTTACTTTTAAAACAAACAAAAAAACTAAATCAAAATCGATTAATTTTGGGGTCTATGATGCAACTGACAGATACACACCTTATACTTATAACACCCCTCTGTTTGCGCCAGAGGTTAAAAAAACAATCGAATTGAGAATCCTTTTTGGAAGTCGGTTAAAAATGCTAACAAATGTTGCATTAAATAATATAATTTACAATTTCAAGTTTAAACTCAATTAAGTTGCATCACATAAAATCTCAATCAATTAAATAAGCAATCATAAAAAGCTTGTACCTGGTAATTTTCCTCTGAACATTTCAGGGAATTCTACTAAAAAAGGCATGATTGCAAACGTTCATCACATATTTATTGGACCTGCTCGCCTCCCAGACAAGGGAATCGTAAATCTAATCAACTTTATATCGTCGTCTTATAATAACTCGTGTATTAACAAACAAAACTACAACGTAGCGAATAAAAATGACCAGTATGTAAATAAAATAAATGGAGAATGGAGGCGATTCTTCGAACGCGGTGTTTTGTCCGGTTCTGACAAATGACCACGCGGCTGCACTGCGGCTACCAAGACCCGACTCTAGCTTATTAGCTATGGCAACACTAAACTTGTGGCACAGGCACACCACAATTTTTTGTTTATTTTCTTTATAAATTTTATGCGAATTTAATTGCATTTTTAACATTATTAACGGAATTCCTAAAAAAACGTTTCACAATCGGTGTGAAACGTTTTTTTAAATTAACAGTTTGGGAGTAGTCACATTATAAATTTGAAGAAAATATTCTACCTCTAAGTGGCGAATTTCGTTTATTGAATTACACTTACCGTGAAGTAGTTTTTTTTTTTTATTGTTACTTTGTTATCATAATTTTGCATCCAATACTCGAACTAATCGTGGCGAGGTAACTAGGCTAATCTCTAATCAAAGGTGAAACTGTTGCGTATATTATTCATAAAATAAGCTCGAAATATAAACGAATTGCTCTATGGAATAATAAGGATAAAACCCAGAAAAATACACGTAGAAGGCGTATATAATTAGTACCTATTATGGTATAATCGTGTTCATAACCGCTAAGCTCGCTAACATTAAGTAGGACGCAGATACTAGTTATAAATTCTCCACAGACAAGTTCAATATTTTTTGTCCAGCTATCGATCAAAAACAAAACCGCAGAACAAAGATTGTGGATAAAACATGTTCTGAATAGGTCGTGATTGCGTTGGCAAAAAAATATTTTTATTGTTTCCAAAATGCCACTAGACAAACGACGCGAATTGATTTTTTTTAAAGTAATTTATTAGTCTCGGAAAAGTGGGACATGATATTAATTTCTGTAGTTGTTCACTTTCTATTGGATTGATAGAAAATAATTGTGTTTGTAAAGTAATCAAAGATAAAAGCAATTTTTGATCGTTTAGCGGTTAGCGAATTCCAAAAGCGTGCTAGCTATTCTGATTCTAGACAAGCAATCAAAGTGCCTATCGACTTACAATCGGTTAATTGATCTGCTGGTTCGTCGAGCGACGAGCATTTATAGTCCCGTTACCACTTACCATTGAGTGAAGAAGACACAAATCGCTACTGGGAATCTGACATCGACGATGTAAAAAATTATGTCAGCGTAAAAGGCAACTGTTAATCAAGCAAAGCATATGCTTTTATTTTCTTAAGAGCTCGTTCCCCGACCATAGTTATCTCTTACGCACACTTTCAACAATTTTGAAGTTTAAATATTACTGAGAGTTGATTAAAAAACTGATTGGATATCAAAACTGTTTAAGGCATTTTTCATTTTGTCTTTTATGTTTTGATGGATCGAAAAACTGTTTTTTTGGATCTCCTTTCGCAATGTTATCAACATGAAAATTACTTATCAACATTCTAATATTATTCTTAAGAGAATACCTTTTTTATTATTATTAATCAGTGATTTTTTTATCTCAAAAAGTGCGATAGGATAACTGTGGTATAGGAAGTGGGCTTTTAAGTGCTCGTGTATTGATTGACTCTTGCAATTAAAAGAGATTTATAACAATGATCAAACATGTTTCAAATACTACAGTCATGATTGTATATTAATCTACATAATTAAATGTGCGAATGTTTACATCTCCCAGTTCCATCTACTGTTTTATGTTACCACTATTCGTAGCGACTATAAATTAAATCGCGAAACAAAAAATGAACACGAAAGTAATCGTTAGCTATATCTTATTTAGTACAAAGGACTGTTGATATCCATCAGACGGCGCATAGATACTTATCAAAACATCGAGATCATCCACCATGCAATCTCAGGTTCTATGTTGTAATTATCACTCGATTTGAGTGCGCGATTGAAATTAATAAGAGGCTTTTTTACGGCGCAGATGTTCCCATTCTTTACGACAGACAAAAGGAGTTAACGCGAAGTAGAGACAGACTCACAAAAGCAAGGAACAGATGTGCGCTGCGTTGCCGGTGTTTGCTTGTAAATCAGACTGGCAAACAGTGCGTGCACCCCCGTATACAACCTTCAGCCATGACTTAGCTAATAGTTACTACGACTATGTATGTGTGAGTGTACCAAGGCTGCGCTAGCGTACCGTAGACCACTGCCATTTCACGCGATACAGCCTAATGGCATGCAACATTCACTGTCACCTGACCATGAATTTAACATGCTAACATCAAAGTATGGTTGGCACATTATCTATAATGGCTAAAATAATAGCAAGTTTCAACACTCCATAATTTAAAGCTCTAAATCTGACTGTAAAAAATGGTCGTTTGAAGGATTTGCGATTCATGAGCTTCAATGTCAACCTTTGGTTATTATAACAAAACTTGTGTGATTAGACTGTCTGCAATGATAATATCAACTGCTCACTCAGAGCTATTTGAAGTGAGCGTGCCGCTAACTTGTGTGGGTGATTTTGGAGTAAACGTCGTATCTGGTTATATTTACGCGTACCTGCCCCTACCTGGCATCTCGCATTCTTGCTCTATCTGCGCCTATCGAAGGTGTGCGAGTGTCGTAACGGTGCCTGCGTGCCTACAATTCTAGCCTGAACTTTACCTACTAGCAGACCTGTCCTCGTCGGCAAACCGTTCCCAATCTTTGACACATCTCACCATTGATTGACAACGTAATTATAAATGCTGAGTTCTGTTCACGTCCGCGGGACCTTCGCGCCGCAATTTTGAATCTATTAATGTTTTTGTAGTTACAGATAAACAGTGATTAAATACCAGTTTGAAAGGAAACTATGATTCATTAATACACGCTTAATGTTCAGTTATTATCCAGTCAAGAATGTAGTATCAAAATGCGGTAATGCCAAAACTTACATACACAATGAACTTAACAGTATATTTGGAGGAAACAGACATTGAGAATATAGCGAGCTCATAAAACCACATCTTGTATCCAACGCAAACAGTAGATATTTTAGAATATCATAAAATTCAAGAATAGCTGTGCTGTTGTGAATTCAGCATACATTTGTGAATGGCTTTAGACATCGATTGTTAAACATTGAAGCGCCAGTTTTTAAGATTGATCAGTGTTGTTTTTTGCTGCAACACTTGTCAAACAAGTTTTGTTTCTGTAAAGTGTGTAAGTATTATTATTTAAAAACTTGTTCCCATTTCTAAAATTTCTATGCCATGAACTAGCGACCTCGAAAAAGTTTTGATTAACATTGCAAAAAAAAAACATTTCTTGTGTGTTCTCATTAAATAAAACCTATTTTGGTCTACCCCATAGTCAAAACGACGTTCACTGTCAGATAGCTGATGTTATAATTGTATCCCATCAAAAACATAAATGTGAAATGAGAGCCAAGTGAATATTATTGACTTCAACGACAAAAGAAGTGAGATCTTACTTAGGAAGCCTAAGGTAAGCCTGTTTGAGGTGGTTGTTTATGAAATTTGGAGCACAAATGTATCTCCCAGGTCTCAATACATATGTCAAATTTGACATGTTTATGTGAAATAGTTTTTGAGTAATGAGGGAGACAAAAGTGGCTCCAAGTGGTTCGTGTAATATTACACACGATGCCGCTGGAGCTTGGCTCTGACGCGCTCCCGCGCGTCTAGATGGAGTATCCCGCGCGTGAAACCGCGGGGCGCAGCTAGTATATATATATACTAGCTGCGCCCCGCGCAGCTGTGCTGTATATATTCTCGCGAAAAAGCGAAATACCAACTCACTTATTGACTCAATAAGATATCTCGCAAACCACTTGACCTAAAAAAACCGAAATTTGGCAGGTAGATTCTTTATGCGGTATAGAGATCCACTAAAAAATAATAATGCGAAAGGGTGGGCAAAAGAGGGTTGAAATTATATATAAAAATCTACGCGTACGAAGTCCCGGGTAAGAGCTAGTCTATATAAATATATAGAAATATCACTTACTGATTCACTGACTGACTGACTCATAACGAAATCTCGAAAAATTCAGATTCCTTATAGAGTGTAGAGATACGCTAAAAAGGGGCAATGGAGGTAGAAAGTTTGCACGAAATTCTACGCATACGAAGTCGTGTGCAACAACTAGTGTAATATTATATCAAGTCTTATAATAACACAAGACTGACATTAGGTGCTTAAAGACTGGATAACATATAATCTCAGGTGTAGATATAGGCAGCAGTAAAATACGTGGTAATGCCGCCAGCAAGCCGGGTACGTTGCCAACTGATAGTGGGCTTGAGCATTTGGATTGTCTTTAGAACTTCAACGGTCTATGGGAAACTGTTTTTGTAGCGTTAGCTTGTATTTTGTTTAGGTAATAAAGATACTTGCCCCAAAAAAAAGTAAAACACCTTGTATCGATCCATGGCACATGCCAATCAAAGATTTCATGGATATGTTTTTGCAGACCTTCCAATAACGTGAGCAGCCAATCAAAGGTACGATTAAAGTAATGTTCTGTGCTATCTTTTAATAAGGTACATGTACTCATGTAAAATCAAAACTGTTATGTAAGATACCTTTAAAGAATGTCGATGGCATGTGCACCTTGAATCTCGTGTTGCATTATGATTCATGTCAGAGATCCGTCGAGTCACGGCATCTTACCGTCAAATGTCGATTCCCTTGCATTGTTTGTATTGTCTTATCGGGCCCGATGTGATGTCATAGTTCATAGGACCGCCCTCGACGTCGCTCAGCATTTCGCAACCTGATGGATGTTGCGGGACGGGCATGAAGGTACCAAGAGATAGGTGTGTCCGACACAGCGTTGCAGGTAATTTCGTGGCCATTTACAAAATGGTCAAGTCATATTGTTGGGTGCTGGTTGTGTAACGTAGGTCGAAGGTTCAGCGTTCAGAAGTGCGGGAGGGGACAGGGGAACTGCAACAGGTGTACGAGGCCGGCGCGCGCGCATGGGAGCGACGCGGACGCGAAGGCCACCACAGATCGGGGCGTTCTCTAATGTTGCAAGTTTAGTGATCTTACGATTAATGATTACAGTTTCCATATTTTTTGCGGTTTCAATCTAGGTTGGTTGAACTTAGACATTACGCGTTACTCTTTATTATTATTAGTCACAAGTTATGAAATAATATTTCAACATGTAGGAGTATGCTAAAAAGACCATGCAAAAAACACGAAAAAGTTTTAAACTCACCTCTTTAAGACCATCGAGTCGACCGAGCGATTTGGACTGCCGCAGCGGCAGGAACGCTTTGAACGCGTCCATGCGCGAGGAGCGCTCTGGCTCCGCATTGGTGGCAGCAGTGAGATCCGCGCAGGAGAGGCGAGCCTTGCGGCGCTTGTCAAGCAGGTGCTTGGCGCGCGAGCGGCGCGGTGCCGGCGCCTCTTCTTCCGGCTCGCTGCATACCTCTCGCGCCGCATGCACCGTGTGCCGCCGCCGCGATACCGGCGGAGACGTCAGCCGCGACACCAGCGATTCGAACATTATCGTAACTACCGGCCGGCGCCGCTCACCCCGCCCTCATACAGACCCATACTCGATCGTCCCGCGACGTCGAACCCCTACAACCAAACATTATTCTGTGACGCTGACCTCACCCGCAACGCAGCGGGCCACTCCGCGGCCTCGGTAATTCTGTACATGCGATCACAGGCGGTACGCGCTCAGGTGTAGGCAATTTGGATCGTTGACCGATCCGCGCCGCTATTGTCACTACGATGCCACTCTCGAAATAGCTTTTGTTTGTGATTCATTCACGCAGCGTGCGTACCGTGACGGACGGAAATGGCAAAACGCGCATTTGCATCCAAAAGTGAAACATTTTAAACGAGCTGAAATTTATATTCGTACTGATGTAAGTGCGGACAATAGGCGTTGATCTGTTAAAAGAGGTCCGGTCCGGTGCAAATTTTCACACGGTTTGTGTATAACTTAGCTTCGTTAACCCAGTTACCGAGTGAATATTATAATTAAGAGAGGCTGGGTGTAATATTACGGTGCCGCGATCGACGTTATCGAAAGTGTGTCGTGATGCGTCCACAACATTGTCGTGGCAGCGTGCCATCGGCGTGGCGTCGCCGTCGGTTTGAACAGAAGCTCGCAAGGCCAATAACTGAAAACGAAAATAGAAACCATTCCGAAGATACCTGCCACGTATCTTGCATCTTGTTTGTAAAACATTTAAAATGATGGTAGAGTTTTTTTTAAATCAGGAAGTATAGCTACTTCTTTGTGTTAAAGATTTTATTTTCAACAAAGAACATTTATTTATTTATTTTTGTTCTCTTTGAGAACACCTGTAAACAAGTCTAAATTTTCCATACCATGCTGAGTTTACCTATTATTATTGTGTTGCATAGGTCACCACAACATATTTTATGCAATTTTTGTAAGAAACATTGTATCATCATGTTAGTAAACCAATACACACATTACGCTCTTATATTATCTTGTCTACTATATCAATGCTGCAGTGTTCGCACTTGGGAACACACTGTCCCACCCAATTTCACAATATTTTACTATGTGCCAATGTCCACTGTTTTGTTAACCTATCCACATTCCTCATGGCATTTTAGAGCAAGTAAGGTATTAAAATTCCCTACGTAACGTAGCCACTAATGAGATTAATGTGGTTTATTTCCGTAAGGTAAAAAAAAACTAAGGGTTTTAAAAGTTAAAAATAAACAATTGCGAAAATACGTTTCGGACGCCTTCAGTCAACAAAGCCGAAAACGAAATGTTTTCAGATTTTCACATTTACACTTGAGTCAAGAAAACTGTTTACCTCGTTTATGACAAGCACGTGTAATCTAAACGAGTGAGAAAAGAACGTAATCATTAACTTTGTCGTAAATAATCTCAACGCTTTTCATGTTAAAGTATAGTTTATTCGGAAAATGATAAACAACTTTGATGGATTTTTTGTTAAGATGTCTAGTCTATAAATTATAGACGTTGGTATCGCGGTGCCATAGGGCTAGTAGAGTCGGTGGTTTTGACTGGTAGCCATCGTTTGTGGAGCATTGCTCAGCTAATAATACGGTTAGTCCTAAGACGTCGAAGCAAACCGGTACGCGGACCGGTCTCTCTCCCCCGCGCGCATCTCACCCCTTGCTTCTGAAATACACGCATACACGTCACCTTATCAAGAGAGCCACCGCGGCTAAGCTTCACGTCGGAGCTCGCTCCCATTTCACAGCCCCGCGGACAGGACTCGGATCGGGTTCCGTCGGGGTACGAACAAACCAGCAACATTATACGGCCAGCGGTCTGCGTAACCGCAGTTTAGATGCAAGTTAAATATCCGAGAGCAACAAAACCGATGTCATGTTATCGTCTCGCTAGCTACGCGTAGAGATGCAACCATCAAAGATTCAAAACAACATATCGATAGTTTTCACGACAAAATCGTGAAGATAACTAATGTAGCGTGAAAACAATTGGCGAAAGCGCGGTATAACTTTGAGTTAGCCAATCGCGAGCGCAGTGACAAAGGCGTAGATTAGAAAGTGTGGTGTGTATCAGGGGCCGTGATACGGGCTGCGCACACGCTCTGATTGCCGCCCTATCTTCAAATCTGTCGCGCAGCCGCCGCCGCCGGCCGGAGCCGCTTTACTCACACATTAATATTATTATGTAGCGCGCTACACTTCCATAATCAACTGGCATATTGTATCATACCATGACTTTGCACTAAAGTACCTATTGAATGATATTTCGATGGCAGCATTTTTTAACTTTATAACATTAATTTACTGTGATCTCATAGCTCTTAAAAGTGTGTTCAAATTGTATTTATTGATATTAGATTTTGCAGATGTAGTGATACTTTGTTATGTAATCATTATAGTCATTAAAAATCATGCCATCGTTAAAGATTATCTGAATTTCAATCTTGGAGTGTTAATAGGTTGTTACTAGGTAAAAGGAGCACTTTTACCTAGTAATAACCTATTCTTCTTCGACCGCATCATCTCTTTTAATCACATGAGATCACGATCAAACATAAGCCAAGTTCGACGAAGAAAAAACTCCTTGAACACTTTATTGCCATATTTGCCATCAAAGCATTAATAGACAACCTCTTAAATATGGAAGTTTGTTCTTTTATTCTCCCAAAATAAGAAGTAAAAGACATCCGACCCAATACGAACCAATTTCACATGATCGATGAGGTATTCCGAATTCATTTATTATTGTCTCAAGTTTTAGGGTTCCATACCTAAAGGTGTCAACGGAACCCTATTATTGAGCTACGATCTGTCTGTCTGTCTGCGGCTGTATCTTGTAAACCGTAATAGATAGAAAGTTGAAATTTTCACAGAATAGGTAATGTTACGGCGGTTTAACTAAAAAATAATAATAAATTTAAAGAGTAAAAAATAAAGGGGTGTCCAACTGACGTATATTTGTCTCTTTTTACTCGAGTGTAAAAATGGCAATACATACAAGCATTAAAATTGGCATGATTATAGTAAGTACACACTTGAAAGTTGAAACTCAAAAAAAGTTTTACTCGAAAGTAAAACGACAAATAAATGACACCGGCCAAGTGCGAGTCGAGTGCGTGCTAAAGATACCGAACTAAATTAAATAAAACACTTTTTTAATGGCGGAACCCTCGGTGCACGAGTTTGACTCACACTTGGCCAGTGTTTTTGTAGTCAGTCAAAATGTGTAGTTTGTAGTCAGTCAAAACTGTCAGGAATTGACATCGCTTGATGTTTCTTGTTTTGTGGGCCTCGATCTCGAAGGATTGGAATTTGTAACGAAAAAGATTGAGGTAAACGAACTGTAAGCAAGACTTGAAGTTGAAATATCTCGGCAATTGGGTAACTAGACTACGATTGCACAATAGAGGTTTATTTTCAGGTGCGGGTTACGGAAATGGTTCTCAGTTTAGGAGGTCAGCCGGTGACCTTGCTGCAAGTGGGTCGCTCGTGAGATGGCCTATCGGGTGGCAGACGTCACGCTCCGGCCTTCCGTGAAGCGCCCGCGCCGCTTCTCCTGACCCGACACGCGACTACATCTCCGTCCAGTTCCACTAACCGGAAAAGCTTACAAAAAAAACCGATCACATCAGACGATAAGTTGACACATCAGATATGAGAACAACTTTGTTCCAGACGAGGTACTTCAACTTGGTTACCGCTGAGGTAAGCCGTTTTTATGTCTTAAACTAATCGTAGGTACACAATGTGTTTCAAGTTATTTCCGCGTGTCAATTGCAGTTGTCGCTGTACCGGCGCAATTGTGCAGCATTATAAGTAAGCGACTGACCGCGGAATAGTTTTCTTAATGACAAGACGTGAGTGAAAGCAGCTAGAGACTTTTATAATTTATTTAAAGTTTTTTATTCAAATATTATAACTCAGAACTCTTGTACACGCCTACTTGTTTATTTTCTTAGAGTTATACCCAAGACATTCAAAAGTATGGATATCGGGTTAAAACTTTAAAATATTCGTAAAAGTAAACTAAAACCATACCAACTATGATTTAATTATTTATTTATAGAAAAACCAACAGTTTTATAAAACTATAGAAAGCTAATTTCAGATTCTCACGAATTTATATGAATTAGATAGGAAGTTAAACATGTGCAAACACTAAGAGACGTTAAGGTATTAAGATTTGATATATCGTCAACTTGAGTTGCGCTTGCGCTGCATAAATTTGCGCGGTTACCAAAATTAATATTCATAGTTAATGATTTAAATTAGTTTAATGTGATTTACGAAACATGATTGGTGAACTTTTTTCGATAAATAGAAAATTATTCTTGAGTAATCGGAGTTATATTATTTGTAGCTTACGTTTTTTTTTTGAGTCGGGCGCAGACTCTTGCGCATTCTTCCTGCAGGCGCAGATCGCATAGATTTGTCACTGTTTCACGTAGGAGCAACACTTGGATTCGAGTTGTGGTATCGAGTCTTAAGTAAGGTAATATCTGCATTTTTGTTACAAGTTAAATTAGGCATTGATATATCGTTTAAATAAGTTTGTTGGAACAAACTTATAATATTGTTAAGCTATAATTAATATTATAGGTTAATTCAAGATATTTTTTTCGTTAATGATGTACTACACTCGACACATCCATGAATTTATATCAAGGGTTAATTTATTTTATTATGATCTATTGGATGTTATGCGTAAGCGTCCGACGCAGTCTATTTTATTTATATGTTCTTATAGTGTGTGTTTATTCAGTCTATTTTTATCGTTATTTGACAGAGAGTATTTCTGTGGTTATATTAAGAGCTATAGCTATTTCGCTCACACATTTTTGAAGACAGTACTGAGGGGAATGGGAATTTTATAAGACTGATTGGGCGTTATCTTTAAAATAACATCGCTTGTGTTAGCAATTTTCATAGCCATATTCATGTTGTTATATTTGGGATGATTTTTAGAAACCGATTCACTCGTGATTTGAAGACACCCAGATTGATTCCACGTACTAGCAGTTCGCACAATAAATAAATATCTGGGACATTATTGCACACAAGGTCATCTGACCCCAAACTAAGCAGAGCTTGTAATATGGCTGCCAGAGACTGATATACGTACATACATAAATATATATTAACACCCAGACAATAAAAGTGGAATCAAAGCGCTTCGTACGAGTTTTCGGAATATCAACCATAAAGCGGTGTCGAGTAAGCTTCGAGGAGCGGAGAATTTTTAGAGTTGACGCGTGTGTATGTTACAGCTCTTCAGTTGTGTAAACCAGCGCGAATGAAAGCGCAGCGGAGTCATCTCGTGTCTGCACCTCCGAGATGCTATGAAGGGCGAGGACCCGTTACTTGGTGCTCGTATACATTAGCTGCAGCGTGACAGAGTTATTTAAATGTTTCTAACTGTTGCCTCGATGAGAGTGCTATAACCCGGTCGTTTGCTCGGCCCCTGCTCTCCGGGCTACTCCACCACTTACCTTGAATTATTATAGTCGAGATGATTAAACTTGTAGGTTACATTTCTTTCATCAATTTGTTATCTGAGTAAAAAGCATTCGTTATACTTCCATAACGGTTCCTAAGATTCTCAAGTCGGGCGGTCGAACCAATTATGAGTCAATAAAACGTGTTAAGTAGATACCTTGACTTCTGTAAATGCAGCGTTAATTGCTAGGTCAAGGAAGAGCTTACCGATAAAATTGAAATGTTAAACAGATTCTATGTCGTATTTAAATTGACTTAAGCATACAAGGTACTCTTTCTCTCTCTGGGTCAGCTGGTTAAAGTACATTTAGGATACATAAGTAACGGTAGGGCAACTTGGTTTAGATCAACTGCATGTTTATCTTGGGTTCATTCTTTAGGTTCTAATCATTTTTCTCCAGCATAATGCGTACGCTCCTAACTGGAAGTAGAATGTTTATTGTTTTGCAGAAAATCCATAACAATGTTTGGTCAATAAAGTGTTTTTTTACAAATAACTAATGTGAGGACTATTTTGACTTAGATTAGTTTTATCTACAATTGTTTTAGCTATATTCATATGAAGATTGTTAAGAAATGTAAACAATGTGATTGCAAGATACTCACTCACTAAACACGAAATCTAGAAAACTACTTGATCTACAAAGCTCAATTTTTTTGTATTAGATTCATTGTGGGGTGTACAAATTCGCGTATAAAGAATTTTGCAACAAGGACAAATTAAAGGGCTCAAAAGGGATATAGGGAAAACTATAAAATCATTATCATTGTCAATGGCGTAGAGGATTTCGTTCAAAACCCCAGTAGGTATAATAAATGGTCTGAGAGTTGAGAGTATCATCAATTAACAGAAGCGTGACAATACAATATTTCTTCCACTAACGTCCCTACATTTTATGTTCCGTGATAGTTAATTATGTTATTTTCTTCCGAGTAAGAAATAACATTTTTATTCCCTTCTGGATAGTAATAAAAATTCTTCCCGTCTATTTTAACTGGATTCTAATGCAGTGAGCTTTTTCATAAGTCGTTAATACGTCGAAAGTAGACGGAAACTAAAGATATAGACATTAAGATATGCCCACCCGAACATTTGCGTCCTAGCTCAGTATAGTAAATATGTATTTGAAAAACGGGCGGAGCCTGCTGAAATCCCTAATGTACTGACCACATCACACATGATCACATTGTTTTAAACCGTCACAGTTGTTCATTACAGTTATATGATTATGAATGGGATATTTATACCGTGACTAGGTTGTGGACTGTACTGAAATATCGGGATCTCCATCTACAACCTAATCACGGTAAATATTCCGTTAATAATCATAAATAATTGTACGTCACATTGTTCCTTAATAACTACGTCGCATCACTCTCAAGTACGACAATCGCTCATTCCCAGTTGTGAACCCTACGCACCAGTACCATTGGGCCGGTCCTTTTGTATACTCCAATGAAACAAAAGAAACAAAGTGGCTAAACGTTTTAAAAAGTGAATAACCACACAAGACTTGTTTGATGTGTTCGTTCACACTAGCCCATAAGCAACAAGCACGTAAATGGTTATGAAACGGACATGTGTCGTAAACTATGTACAATCAAGCTAACAATATTTGCTCTCAGATAAAATACGAGAGACACGTGAAATTTGATAATTACCGAGACCAATTATATCTTATCTTGCATCATTAACTCCGCCCACTTAGGAGTGTTACGACCGCGTTTAAGATTTAGGCCAATTTTTAAAGCAGTTAAAACTACATTATGGATTCAATATATTATCGTATCTCACGCGCTTCCTTTAAAATTATACGGAATGGCGATACTAAGGCAAAAATTAAGTAAGTTTACCTATTTTGTCCTGTTATGAACAACATTAACTATGGAACCCATCCAGAAATTGCGTAAAAAAACAGCTGTTTCATAGATTTCGTTGTGTGCGTCATTCACACGTTTTTGTATGGAATAGCTGACTTTTTGCGATTTCAGAGTTGTACAGCTAAAGTTGTTCACAATGATCATCTTTCGACTTAGTACAATCTTTCCATGTAACCCTGTCTGTATACCTATATTATACAGCAATTGCCTTTGAGCAAAAATTTTTACTTGACGAAATTTAATTTTGTTACTCACTGTTATTTTAGTAAAAACTGAGTGTTACAATTGCGTCACGAGAAATAAAAACCCAGTCTTGTTTTTGCTGGAAAATTTAGATCGTTTACTAAAACGACCGCTAGTTAACTGCGTTTCTTCAAACGATCAGCAAAAAGTAAAGAAACGTTGAATATTAAGTTTTCAACAGCTAAATGGTCCTAATAAGAAACCATCCCGCAATAATTGGCTACAACCAAGCGCTGGTTTGCTGCCTTTGAACTATGAATACGTCAAATTGATTAACCGATTTACTTACACGACAATTAGTAAAAAAAATAACAGCTTCTCCTATAATCGTTATTCAATCAATAATACGCCAACGTTTAGAGAGAGCCGTTTGCTAGAAAATTGATGATTGAAACTATGCATGAGCAAATAAATTGTACCTACAGCCTCTGTGTTAATTAGAGAAAACCCAGTGGGTCAATGGCAACGACAACCGAAACGCAAAAACCTAAGCTCATTCAGACTTGACTGAGATCAATGGTACAAAAACGCTGATGGTCTGATTAATTTCTAGCCCCATGATCAGCCGCTTTGGCTGAGGACTATTGTTGCACTGAATAATGTGATTTCTCCACAGCCAGCCCTGTCAATGTAACTGCTCATTTGAATTAGCAGAGAAAGTTCAAATCACAAATAGATCGCGAATTCATTACGTTCCCGAACGCGATGATGTGATTTTAATTGGTCGATTGTATTTAATGACTGTTTTGATGTAACTTTGGCTAGCTTTTTGTGTGAATATTTCATTATTTTGCAATTTGTAAGCTTGCTATTGAAGATAAGGTTTGGTCTGAAAGACATGTAGAAACT
Organism: Agriopis leucophaearia; assembly: GCA_949125355.1. Classification (NCBI taxonomy): domain Eukaryota; kingdom Metazoa; phylum Arthropoda; class Insecta; order Lepidoptera; family Geometridae; genus Agriopis; species Agriopis leucophaearia. Next base: position 8,179,953 of record OX421276.1, on the reverse strand, counting down.
ATTGGAGCCACGTCGAAATCAGTGTGTTGCATACGTGATTCGCCTCGGGCCGACTAAAAATACCAGCGAATTGAGACATTGAAACTTTTATACAGCATTGAAATCATGCTTTGGCTTGCGACACTTGGCTGAAGAAAATCTTACAGTGTGATCTGGCACTGGGTTGTAGTGGGCACACGTGAATGCACCCGAGGAGAATATTAGACGTCATTGTACGGCGACACGTGCTGGTGGGGGAAGCCTTATATTTTAACCCTATTTACTAGACCAGATATGCCTAAGCTTAAATGGAACGCCTAAGCAGGCTATTCTTTGGTAACATTCATGGCAACAGTCAATGCAACTTATTACTAGTTACCTCTATCGTAAAATTTATCAACCATCAAAGGTATGAATAATAAAGAACGAGAACAGTATTGTGTGAGTACCCGAGTTTGAATGAAAGGAAGTTAGACAACAGCGCAAATGATTCAGAAAACACCTTTAGAATTATATAACGCACCGGAGAGCACAAAATAATGATCGACATTGTTGATGACAAAATTGAAGAAATACAATGTAATATTGGCATACAAAATAGGTTTAGTAAAAGAGAAACGGAAAGTCATAAGACAGGCGTTCGTTGAAGTAATGAGGTTATAATCAGATCTTCCGCCGTCGGATCCGGTGGTGTGGTCGGGAATAGAAAGCTTTAGTTGCCAAACGGGCCCTGCAAGGCGTCGCCTTCGCGGATGTTTACGCTAGGGATAGAAATCAGAGCCAACAACTGGTTACAGAGAAGCATCTATTAACACTAACGATCATCTCATCTTCGATACACATCCCATAGATCGTAGAGGAAGACGTAATTAACCAACCGAGAAACTATTGGATACCCGACACTGTCATTATGTCTAATGCGCCTAACAATGTATTCGGTTGAGATTCAGAGATAATTCCAATTATTAAGGACGAACAGAATATTAGTAAGATTCCAACCGGTGCATTGTGTTTGGGACTGTAGTGGAAATTTTGAAATACATATTAGTATTTGCTAAATAACCTTTGCCTTGTTGTTACCGGTTTGGAGCACAGGTCTCGAAGCCTGTGTGATGTTGAATATTTCCGTTGGAGATCTTTTTTGTTGGAATGGTAGGCGAACGGCGGCTCAAACCTGTCCGATGAGCCTTGCTAAATTATACCTGATGACGATATTTTTCTAGGAATAATTTTATCTCCTGGCTTCATACTTTTTATTAAATCTATAAAGAAGAATGTTTAAGACAAGCTGGTAATAATTTTTAAAGGGAATGGAATCTGAATAGGCAGGTTGTTATGTATAAGTATTTAATGAATCAGCTATCGGAAGTGCTTGGATACAGATAGGTATTCAAATACATTCTGACTGACCATACTTTGAGTTGTAGAATGTAGATGTACCATTCTCTTTACATAAAAAGTCTTAACTAAAATAGCAATGACATTGTAATAGAATACGTCTTTGTTTACGTTTATTAATTATTTCTTTGGACATAATGAATTATAAAATCGTTCAACATCAACGCCATCTATGGTGGGTATAAATTATAAACACAATAAACATAGGCCACTATCTTATTGCTATTTAAAATTATTATTTATTTTTCTTTTTTATTATGTAATTATTAGTAAAAAAAAATGCACGGCTTTTGTTTTCTCATTGATTGCTTCAAAGTTGTTTTTTATGTTTCACATTTGTCAATTCTATTACATATTTCAGTACGTTCGTTTTACGTTAAATTTCAAAACACCTGTTAGTGACCTACTCCTGTGATCGCATGTTCATTAACTTCTATCTGTAATGTACCTGCTGCTTTTTATTGTGATCTCTAAGATTAGTACTAAAATATATGTTATGAATTAAAATACAAATCAGCTAACGGCATATTTTTAGAGAGAAGGAATCGAGGCCAGAGAGTGTCCATCTGCTGAGTGAACATTCGATAACACAATCACATATCATCAGATTAATTACCGTAAATCATCGGACATCACAAATTCCGTCGCATGAGAATCGAGCACTGACTTCATCAAGGGCCACTTTCCATGTAGGTGGATGGAACAGTCACTCACACACAGCCGCTACCAGAGAGCGTCGCACGCGATGCAAAAGAAAAAATAACACGGTTCTTTCACTAAGTCAAATCGAATTTCCAGTTCTGCTCGAAGATAAAACAAGTCACATCACACAATAAACCAGTCAATATAGAAAAGGATCACTGGAAGCAGCGCTAGTTATTTTCGATGAAAAAGTTTGTTGACAGCGTGTGCAGACAGACGAGACGTTCTCGCCGCGCTCGCGCATACTACGGTGTGAAGTCGGCCGCGGACCGGCGCGGCGGACACCGGTAGGCGGCGCTGCGGCGCGCGGAGACGAGGAGCTCCGAGCCTGCCACGGCGTCTCCGCAGGAATGCGCGGCACGCAGCCCGGGCCCGGAGGCTGCGCCGTCCGATAGGACTCTACGCGAACACCAAATATAATTAAATCGCAACACCCGATCGCCATCTCCACTCTATAATGCACGCTTACGATCAGGTTCTATCCAAAGTCGGCATTAACTCAACGGGAAAGTACAGTTAGGTGCAAGCGCGGGAATGCGTGAGCGAGGTCACAGAACTAGTTGTGAATGACAGCCTTCCTACGAGGAGTAAGATTTTGCTCGAATAACCCAGTTTGTAAATTTTTTATTTATTGGTCCATTCGACGAGTTGATGAGCAGAGATGTTGTTGACTTACAAAATTTATATTCCTAACCAACTCTCACCTTTCCAAAGATCCAATCAATGTCACTTTCCTGCTAATAGGAAATAGAATTGAGACCACAGCTCACGAGCGCGAATGCAAATGCATTTTTATTTTAATCAAACAATAGGTCGAACTGAATGTAAAATCGAAGCGAAGAAGTTGTGAAGCCTGCTGAATGCGGATCCACAAGTTTTGCGGGTCATTGACGCATCAACCGCCTACGCCACGAACCTGGTCAAAAAACAGCCTCCAAAACCCAATTTAAAATCGAAGTCTCGCTAAACGACTTTTATGAATAACCTCCGAGATGTAAAGACAAACAAACAATAAGGTTAACAGCTCAGTTTTGTCCAAACATAGCCCAAAATGTTTGCGGACACGTGTGCCGGTCGTCCTTCATTTTTGTGTGTGCTCATAATGTTTGATTTGCTTTGAAGACCCCGCTCTGTGTGCACAAAAACATGTGTTTGTTTGATGGGAGATTTTTTTACTTATAAAGAATTCATAAATCTTCGGTGTCGAATGTCTGGTTTGACATTCCTCGAAGTGATCAATTAGGGCAAGTTTTTGCGATGTCTAAAGATATCTTCATAAGGAAATATTGTATTATATATTTTATGTAGTTCATAAAGGTCCAATCGAATCCTGGGATCATGTCTGCCTTCTGACTTGCATTGGGTTGTAGCTATTGCGTACCCGGGTATGTCCTAAAACTGCGACCAGAACCACCGAAGGATGGGCAGCAGCGTCCTAATAGTACACGGTGAACGTACTACGATCCCCAAGCCGCCTGGCAAGCGTGGGGATTATGGCAACACCCCTCTCTATGAGGGAGGCCTCTGTCCAACAGTGGACGTTAATTGGCTGATGATGTGTGTGTGTGTATCGCGTATTGAAGTGGCACAAAACAGCGGATGTTACACGGCCAGTAGAAATGAACTCGATCGGAATAAGAGCGTTTCCGCTCTGCACGCATTATTTCCTCCTCATAGACATTATTTAGTTTACATAAACATCGTAACCACACGACAAGCACGCTCATGTTTCTGCTAACGCAATAGTTGCTATTACTAGGCTTGTCACAACCACAGTAGTCTAGCTTTGCATTCTGAAGAATATATTCGATAGAATGCCTATTTGAACTTGTTGTGACTCATAAGCGTTATTAGATGTAGGTGAAACTTGATTCTTTATAAAGACTCAGGTGAATTTAATACGAGGATATTTAATCATAATCATGATGTAATGAATGTAATAGGTACTAAAGTATACAGGTCTATTATAGTCATAGTAACAAAACTTGTTGGTTATGATATACCTATAGAAGCAGCTGCCCGAGGTGGCTGGTTAATTAAAGTAATCGCGTATACTAACATATTACAATATATACAGACATTCATTTTATATAGAAATTTTATAAAAAAAAATTTTTTTTTTGGAGTTTACTCCTTAAGAAACGATTTGAGTTATAAGGCCCGGTACGGAAATTTTATGAGGAGTAAAATCAAGTGTAACACGAAAAGTTGAGGCGTTACGTAGAAAGAGACAAACATATATATCTGTAGGATTGAACGTGTAAAAGAATAAGATGGAATACATGTGTTGCGCGCCTGCGCGCAACACATGTATTCCATCTCATTCTTCTGCTGCCGAGTAAACTCCAATCGTGCGTCGTAGCTGACACACACACACTTTTTTTTCTATATAAATCAAAGTGCATCTAAATTCAAGCGAAATATAAAGAAGATTCACGGCTCATCGTGAATGTAGCTAACTGAAAGTAAAATCTATAATTATTGACCCAATTTCAATATTGTAATATCATACTGCTTTTATAATAACCATGATGAGTACGCATGTTTTGGGATATGGTTTAGTTTGCAAATGTTTAATATGACTGTATTCTGTTTTGTGTACTACGATAAATTAAGTTAAATTGTCACCGAGGTTTGGCGTTTGGCGTAAATGTGTGTTTATATTATGTTTCTCCCATAAAGCTGGATTGATTTGAATGTAGTTTTTATTTTATTTTTACAGATTTCTTAGCTATGTTTGATCAAAATCTGTCCAGCGGTTTAAAAGTAATGAACTCTTTTCAAAATTGGTCGTTTTTTTTATTTTATTAATTAACTTATACCTACTTGTTACAGTTGTAACGCAAACCAGCCATTTAAGTAATAGGTGCTTACAAGGAGTCCCATATCAACTATATATATATAAAAACGATACAGTAATCATATATCAATAAAGCGCAGTAAATGAACCGTCCTATAAACGAAAGGCAAGGATGCAGTATTAGTCAGATGATTTGAATTCTGAGTCAGATATGAGTCACAAACTGGCGAAGAAAGCCTCGCTAAGGTTGAGCAGACACTGGTGCGCAACAAACGCCTCAAGAATCCCATTGTAACCGCGCCGCGCAATTTATTGCCTTATCTCTTACCGTGGCTATGGTGAAATAAAGATATTAAAAGATATTTTTTATAGTTGACGCCAATACCGGTTCGTCAAAAAGCTTTTGTCGCAATCATTAAGCAAAATCAAAAGTCAACGAAAACCAGTAGTACCGTATCATTTAGTAATCAAAACCACAAAGGCAACGATCGGTGCAGGTGTGAAAATGACGAGAGTTTGTGAAAAATTGCGTGTTTTCTTTTAGTTCTAAAAGCAGTTTTCAACAGCGTCAGCGGCGGCGGTGCGGTGAGGTCGTCGTCAGTGAAATCGCGCGTGTAGAAAGCAGAACTGGGAGGGACGAGGTGGTTGCACAGTGCACACGCACTGCAGTGGCCATTCGAACGTATATTTACACAACTCGTTATTTCAAACTGCTAACAAGCCTGAAGTCAAGCGTTACTTGAAGAGACGATGAGGAAGTCATATCAGCTACTTAATTACACGTTGTACATTGACAATTAAAATGCAGGATTACATGAAACGGCAGTACTCAGCCTAAAAGAGGCCACTGTACTCATCATTATGTACAAGGTTTACTAAACTGGGGCCGCTGAGAGAATGCGTGACATACCATTGTAAAAAGCTGAACGAAAACTTACTAATCTCGTTACTGATCACTTTTACTTTTTAATCGAAGGATTGTAGCAGGTAGTCAATATACACAATAAAAAACATTAAAAGAAAATGTGTTCATACAGATTTTTACAATTTCATTGTAACTGTCAGACGTATTTTCTTAAAGCCGGACTGTATGGAACCAACCCTGTAATTGCAAGATAAAAAAAAATGTATTATCACCAGAACTAAAGGTGTATGCCAAATCGGTCCGAAGGTCTAATTCAGCTTGCAACCTAACAAACAAATGTACAAACATAAAAGCTTTTAAAAATACCTTTTGATCAGTCAAATCGTATAATATCCTTTTAGAATAAAAAAAAACGTGACATGCACTTTAAAACCCTTACGATCAGGCTACGATCCGAGACCAAATATATCCCAAAAATATATAAAAACATAAGTGTGGCCTAGAGAGCCACATTAGGGCTCATGATAGAAAACAATAATTAAAGTCACAGTCATCGAAATCGATGAGAAGGAATATATATTTAGAGACCTGATGGCATAAATACACTGACAACAGGGCTAGCCACTCGACCTATACGAATTTATTTTATGTATCTACGGTTCAATACCGTATAAGTACAAGGATAAATATCAGGAATTTTCTACAACAGGCGTGTGTGCTGAGCAAATTTGCATAACAAGTAATATACAAAGATTCTTACAGACGTCCCAGCTCATAAAACATAATGTGCCTATTCTGCGCCTGATAAAGGATTCCTGTCTGTCAGGTTTATGGTCTTCTCATGGCACAATAAAAATTCAAATTGAACTCGCCGAGATAGTTCTCAAATGCAGATTTATGTTTGAAAATGATCACTGACTCTTAACAGAAGACCATAGAATTCAAAATCAAAAGAAACAGCTCAAAGATTATACTGGTTACAGTACAAACGAAGGATGAGATACAAGTATTGGCGCCAATGAGAAAATTAAATTTGTAACCGAGTAAAGAAAGCGATCTGTTCTACCCATGTTGCGATGGTTTTTACTTATCTCCTTACATAAATATAGCAAGAACCTTTTTTGAAAAGAAAAAGGTTTGTCTCATTGAATGTATAAATTGACGGTATTAAAAATATGATTCATACTGGTGTAATCCTAGAAGTTTTTTTTAAATATTTCATTACTAAAGACTACAAAATAATGTCTTGCTTTTCAGAGAAATACAAAATAAAAATGTTTCACGCTTTTACTAGCTTGATAAGTATACATGTATGTATGTATGTAACGGAATCTTTGAACTTGATTTTCAACTCTTTCAAAACGTCGAATTAAATTGAAATTTTGCACACTTATCAAGCACCGATGAAAATACAATAATTAAAGTATCTAGTTTGTCTCATTATCCTTACCATGATCTTCAGGATTACCGATTTTAAAACGTGTTTTTTAAACTGCGTTAATTTTACCAATAATCACGTGACTTTACTGCACTCGCTCTATTTGGGTCGAATGTCCTTACGACGTCACAGGCAAGTAATAGAGACAACAAAGTAAAAATTGTTGCTTGTTTGTGACGTCACTGAAGTCACATAGCCCATAAATGCTAAACTGCTTTTACGCGGTAGTATAATAATTTCGCGGTAGTATCGTTTTGCCGATGATATAGTTATCATGGCAGAGTCGCTGGAGGACTTCAATATAATGCTCAGCGACCTCAGTAGCCTTTCCCAACAGGTAGGTCTTAAAATGAACATGAATAAGACAAAAATCATGTACAATGTCCATGTTGTACCCGTGCCGGTCAATGTTGGGAACGATACTCTCGAAGTTGTTGATCATTACACCATCATTATCTTGGACAGATTGTTCAGTTAGGTAAGTCCAACTTAGGCAAAGAGGTCGCCCGAAGAATCCAACTCGGATGGGCAGCGTTCGGGAAATTGCGTGAAATCTTCTCGTCCAAGATACCACAGTGCCTAAAGACAAAGGTCTTTGACCAGTGTGTGTTGCCAGTGATGACATATGGTACTGAGACGTGGTCCTTAACTGTGGGTCTTTTGGAAAAACTCAGAGTCACACAACGGGCAATGGAGAGAGCTATGCTCGGAGTTTCTTTACGCGATAAAATTCGGAACATAGATATTCGCCAAAGAACCAGGGTCACCAACATAGCTATTAAAATCTGCAAGTTGAAGTGGCAATGGGCAGGCCACAGCGCTCGAAGAACTGATAACCGATGGGGAAGAAAGGTTCTTGAGTGGAGACTGCGAACCGGAAGACGCAGCGTAGGTAGGCCTCCCACTAGATGGACCGACGACATTGTGAGAGTCGCGGGCATCCAGTGGATGCAGATGGCAGGATGTCGTTCAGTGCGGAGGATAAAGGGGTAGGGGTAAGGGGCCTATGTTCAGCAGTGGACGTCTTTTGGCTGATGATGATGATGATGATAATAATTTGAATTTTTTTTACCTACTTCCAAAAAGAAGGTGGTACTATTTTTTTCGTTCATTATCCATTTACAATACAAATACAGTTACAAAAAATTATAAGGATTAATTCACAAGACTGCTATATTATAAAAAATTTAGGACATTTGACCGGGTTTCGTAAAAAACAGTCAAATGTCCTATTGCTATATAAAAAATCTAAAGCATTTGGATAATCTTTATATCTTCAACAACGGTCTATGGCTAAACAAATTATTTTATGTGTAATATAGGTATACTTAGTAGATTAGTAGCCAAGGGCTGTAAGGCATCAATTGCAGCCCGAGATATTTAAGCGCACGAGCGCAGTGAGGGCGCCTATAGTTCGAGGGTGCAATTGATGCTTACACCCGAGCTAACTACTCTGCTTTACATCTCGATTGTGAGGTAAGTAGAAAAAAAACCGGCATTACAAGAATAAAACATTTTATTAGTTAAAATTTATAGTGAAATGAGAACAATTTTCAAATTTTAGGGATAGATGTTTTTTGGGTATGTTAATAGTTTGAGATTGTAATATTTGTTGGTCATGGACAAAATCTTACGGGATGAAGCTTTCTTCAGCAGAAGTTGATGGTTGCGGATCATCTCTTGAGAAAGATGTTTCATTTTTTGAAAGCTGAATAGTTTCCGTTATTCATCATTCAGCCCAATGACAAAAGAGGTTGCTTCGCTATTCCTGCCTTTTTTCATCTTTTTTTAAATTATTTTTTTCAAAAACGAAATTGAGATTCGCCTTTCGATATTTAAAATTGATGACTATTATACTCATACGAAGACAAGGCTGAATAGCGAAGCGACCTCTTTTGTCATTGGGCTGAATGCATGATGTCTATTGCCAGTATGATGGTTAGATGTACGCAAACTTTTTTAAAGAGTGAAGTTTTTTTTTTTATCACTTACCGCCCTAGGGCTTTTCTAGCTACATTATTACCCTAGAGCGCTAATTGGTCACCTAGAAGCCCCATTTGGGGGTAATAAGGACCTACTTACCGAATATGAGAGATGTAAAAGTAATTTAGTTATTTAGTGTTAGCTTGTAGTCGGTATGCCCATTTAAAAACGATATGGTGTTGGTCATGCTTTTTAATTTTAATTTTCAAGACATCATGACAATCATAAGCGAATACTTATGCCTATGGTAGTCTAAAAACCCATCGAGATAGGACCTCAAAATAATCATATCCTGAAAAGACGCATCTTTTAATATAATTAAAGTGTCTTTTACTCAAACACGAACCGGTTGTACATTCAAGAAGTTTCAATGTCATCAACTATGAATAAACTTATTACAATTGCACTTAACATTTGAATACGAGCTTCTTTCTTAACGAAATTAAACTAGGTGCGGTTCCATTACGAAAAGCTTTCGTGTCGAAATGCTCATTGTGAAATGTGACTTGTATCTATCAGGTTGAAGATTAACATATTTTAGTTCAAGCACGTTTGCACGGCGCAAATCTGGCCACATAAGGAGATGGTTGTTCTATTAGGCAAGACCAGCACAGGTTGGATTTATTGATGACTTTGATAGCCAAAACAGTTAAACGCTGGGTGATTGTGGTTAGACAAATATAGCTTCACAGTAACCCCCATAGACCATTATTTGCCCGTGGCGTGGTCCTACTGCGTAAATCTGCTGGTCTTCTGGCATTTTTTTCCTCTGTGGTTCTACCAGTAAGACTACGAATAAGTAGCATTGCCTGTAGTTCTATTGGTAGTACCAAGGGCATTTTGGTCTGTGGTTCTACCAGTGAATGAATAAGTAGCATTGCCTGTATTTCAATCAGGAGCAACAGTATATTTTTTCTGTGTTCTACCGTACCTAATTAAAGAGTTTATAGACGTTACCTCTCCCTCCCAACACTTTTTTAATAACTATTATCGTCGTTCACTCCAGTTATATGACATATGTCCAAAATGTGTTCATAATAGTGTTTTTTCGGGACTTGGGTTCGAGCTACAGTAACCGTAGCATAAGACTTAGAAAGAAGGTAGATCGTTTTGTCGTCACCGAACTTTGAGTTTTTTTGTCAACCTGCATTCTTCAGCTTGCCCGTGAACATGGTGCATGTAACTGCGCCAAAATATCGGTAGCTGACTCCACAACATAATCACGGTAAATATCACGTTAAAAATCGTTAACTATAGAGTGACTTCTTCCTATCTTCACCCTTAGGTAAAGAAATGTTGATGAAAATAGAGAAAGTTTATAAACACTAGATGACCTTACAAAAAGTACTCAAAAAAATGTCTAAAAGACGACAGATCGAGAAAACATATTGTGTTAGCTCTTGCATAGTTTTCGTAGCAGCTTTATTAATTTTTCTGAGATGTATGTCTGTCATTGTAAAGTATACTTTCGTACTCGGTGTTACGAATTAATGTGCAATATCTATTAATGTCCAATTCAGTATGTATGGTATGTCCGCTCCGGATGTAGTGAGAGGGCAACTAATTTCGTTTCAAAACTGCACAGCTAAAATATTTCTATTTCAATTTTCCTTTTCATAGCTAACTGCTATCATTCAACCAAACAAAATCAAAATGTATGCACCTAATCATTTTTAATTTACTAATCTGCTTAAGGTGATACGTTTCATGTTTGGCGGGAAATTCAAATTTCAAACAGTTTTTTTGTGTTTGTAGCTAGGCCGGGTAATTATTGTGAAATGACACAGTGTTTGCGAAAATTGTTGGTTGTTCTTTACATTATCATGTACAGTTATTAATCAGTTACTCACCATGTTACTTACATTTGGCAATAAACAGTTTGAAACAGCAAAAATTTGTTTATTGACAAATGTATGTAATAATGTGCATTGGAGATAAATAATTTTACGAGAGTTTGTAAAGAATAATAATCAATTTTCGCAAACATCATGATCGTTTACAATAATTACCCGGCCTAGCTACAAGAACAAAAAACTATTTAAAATTTGAATTTCCGCCAAACGTGAAACGTTTCACCTTAATAACTTTTATTTTGATAAAGTTAAGGAAGTTGATTAGACAATTGTTACAAAATTGTGTATGAGTTGTTTTGTGAGCAACGGTGTAGTTTTCTTCTTCTTTCCCTTTGAGAGAATTTTGGCATCGCACGTCTTATTGTACGAGTATGTCAAAAGAACATAGGTATGAAGGTAACCTGTCTTTCATAAGACTAGTTTGTACTTGTTGGTCACATCTGAGGTAATCAACTGGTTATATAAAGGTGTTCATTTATTCAACACTTATGGCTAAACGTTCAACTTTGATATTTTCTGCTTCGCGTTTTAATTCTGACTTGTTGCCTTTTAAGGGTATATTTTAGTTTTGGAGAGGACAGGATTTTATTTCGTTATTATTAATGGTTTGTCATAAAAACGTATAAAAGTGGGTTTGGCTGCTATAATTTCAGGGGCTTTACGCCCAGCTTCTAAATTATGTTCAACGTCATGGAGCTTATGTCTAGTTATCATCGTCATAGAGATATATTTTGTGTCTGCTGAATGTAGGTTATCCTATGTCACTGTGTTTGGACTTAAACATTTAAATCAAGCCTGTTATGTACATTTAAATACAATACAATTGTTAAGTTTGAATGTAAGCAAAATCAGTCCAGGGGTTGCAAAGATAGGTTCGGTTATGAAGTTATATACTAATAACTAACTAACTAACTGGTCACAGTATTTAACTTCATAACCGAACCTATATTTGTAACCCCTGGACTGATTTTGCTTATATATAATTCAAACCTATTTTATACACTTCCTTTCTTACCGATAACTATGTACAAGTAAAAAAATAAGAATTCTTGCTTGTTACGTATTCACTTAAAAGAATTCAATTAGGCCCTTATCATCTCCATCTCATCCCTAACCAGTCGCTTATCGTATCCGGGTATTATAAAAAGTTATATCATCCATCTAAAACTAGAGTCAGGTCTGTAGAGTTAAGTATAGAGTACAAGGAATGTCGGCGTATCTAAGCATAAGCATCTAGATTCTAGGGCTTGCGCGGCGAACCATTTAGCATTCCGAGAGCGGCGGCGTTGCTCCACAAAATAAATAGATACAGAAGGCTGGCTCCATACAACGAGAGTTATCATGCGCACTCAAAGACGCGTATGTACACGGATTTCGAATCAAGTCGGTCGAGCGAGTGCCCCAGCTTTGGCAATACACGTAATTATCATTTCGTGTGACAATTGTTATAATTTACAATGATTTTTTTCATTATCATATTGAAAACAAACATTATTTGAGAATGAGGTTATATTATACATCACATCACAGACCATATAGTTGCTTTGCCAGCCCTAGCACTAAGATTGCGCGTAGGTTATTAAAATCAAGATTAGCTGAAGCCGGATTTCTGTACCCATATATTTTGTGGTTTCTCGCACAGCTCACACTATGCGGCCAAATTATTTGTAAACTGGATTGGTGGAGCCACAATCGTTTCTTCTTAAATTAAACTGATAGCCTTACGCGGAAAATTTTAGTTTCATTTTTAGCCAACTCCGCAGATACTGGATGTTCTCAGTTCTCACCTATAGAGACGAATGCTCAGATTGTAATTCTAAAGCCGACAGTAAATAGCTTTTTGGATTCTTTATCTGGCGCTTACTTTGTGAAATACAGAGGCAGCTTTGAGCAAAAATACCTGGACCAAACTGCACGTACATATATTAGCACAGCTTAATATTTAAATTGTAGATCAACTTTTAGGTATTTATAATTGATTTCTCAACAAAATAATTTCACGTGTAATTTTTTTTTTTACCCATCAGCATTTCGGAAATTATCTTATTACCGTATACCGTATGCAAGTAAAGTGACCGGCAAACATCTTTAAAAATGCGGTACTTATCAAATAATGTTTTGTCAACGTTATAATATTTTGGGCTTTTTTTTCCAAAATCTGTAATTGCTTATCTCTGATTCTTAACATTCAGTCAAAATCTGTTATTTCAAATCTCTAAATCTCAACATAGAGTCTTCTATGATCGTTTTTCTGTAGATATCACAGCTACGGTAAGGTCTTATAAATTTAATTTTCAGCATTTTAGTTTACATGTCTTGTTTTTTTAAGATTTTTGTGTACCAAGTACTGTTCATTATACTCACTGACTTATTGAAATAATTAATTACACAATGTGACTGACTTACATGAATATCAAACTTTATAATTATACGTTCCAGATGCCCTTATAGACACTGTATATATAGATATGGTGTATGTACAACCAAATGTAACATTAAACAGTTCCTCCCGAGGACGGACAAGGAAGTTTATACGGAATGTAAATAGTTTGATTTATCTTTGCCTGCTCTAATCTAATTATAAATTTTTCTTCTTGATGAAAATACTAAATTCATTCATTTTATTCTGGTCTCACCTAGTGCAGGATCCAAAAGCAAAAAATCTCAATAACCTTGTCTACGTAATGCTTGTATTAGGTTTCGCGGGTTTCATGGTTTCATAGGTTAGGCTTGGTGAGATACTTGGTTTTACAGGAAATAATCATTAACTATGATAAAAATGTAAAATCACGAGCAAATGATCTTTTTCCACTTTTTCTAGTAGGTTTTGTAGTGGTAGGACTCTTTTGCAGGGGTCCGCCTGGGGAAGTACTACACCTTTGCCAGTTATTCAACCGCCCTGCAGAAGTGTGCAAAAACTACTGTGTTCCGGATTGAAGGGCAATGTTTCCAGCGAGATTACAGGGCACACAGAGATTTGACATGTTATATCTCGGGGTGACGAGCGCAGTACATTGCCATCCAGGGTTTAGAACTGTTGAAATTCAAAATTCTGATTGCGTTAAGCTGTTATGGGCAAGCGTGAAAAGTCATCAAGCGAGCGACTTCGCTTGTCTCATCACCCAGTATCATTAAAAAAAAACTTTTTTGTTTTATGGCAACCTGCAAGGCTAACATGCACACCGCGACATAATCCTGTCGTCACCCTGTCGAGCGAGAACACGACAAAGTGCCTACGGTTTTATATACTCCTGTCTGACAAAACCCTGTCGCGGTGCGCATGTTAACCAGGAAAACTTTTGTCACTTTTTTGAAAATTCACACTCAGTGATTTTATATCTTCAATAGTACGACTGAGAGAACAGACGTGAACCTTTACTTAAGTTATCCTTAAAATTGCTGTCGATTTCTCGCCGACGGAAATTGTTACATGCGAAAACGAGACAGCAATTTTAAACATTGTGTAAATTTCGAGCGTGCGTTACGCAAGTATATTACTTATAGAAAACTATAAGTTACTTGTTACTAATAGAAAACTATAAATTACATGCTTAAACTCCTAAACTCGAATTGAAAATCTAACACATTATTACTATGCCAACGAAGTCAGAGGCAAAATCTGTATAAGCAGGTGTAATTTTATGCTCTAGCATTTATTTACGACGATGGTGAAGATACGATACGATATGGTGATATAGTATTGAATTCAATAGGATTAAGATGGTCCCTGGCGCTGCGGGCGTGTGCAGCTATTTGTATAGGAACGTGTGGGTGCGACTTTAAGCTCTGTTTACATCGTCGAAGCACTGTTGATACTTGCATTATATGTACTGGAATCGCGTCGGAAAGAAAATAAATACATGTTTAAAAAATATTTCAAACGAAACTCTTGTGGGACAAAAAAATATCATTTGTTTAGTAGAAAAATAACGACAATATTATGAAACTACAAGTTTTTTTTTACTAAAGCATTTATAGTACTACTAGCTAAATCCCGCGGTGTTATCCGTGATTATTCGGTTGTTCCGCATTTTTCTACAAAGTACCCTATGTTTGTCCTTATGATGTACTGTTCACTATCATCCTGCCAAATTTCGTTAAGATCGGCCTAGCTGTTAAATCGTGAAAAGCAAACAAACAAAAAGAAAGACTGAGTTACTTTCGCTTTTATATCATTGTTCTGTCTGTTGTATAATTATGTTGTGATTAGATTTTAAAATCAATCACCTTGTCATGATAATAAATAGTGAATATCAAAGGACCTACGCAGATGATTTTATATTCTAAGCATACCTTTAAACTTTCAAATGACGCCTAACCCTAAGGTTAAGTTTTATAACTATCATGGAAAGCGCGAGAGGTCGATAGAGTCGGAATCACGAATACTATTTACACTTGTACTTGTACTACAAAAGGAGAAGAGCTACGTCTAGAGTCGTTCCGCTCTTTTATTAACATGCTAGTTGATGGTCGATTTAGAAAAGACTGTTGCGTTCGTGTGCTCGATGCAGAGCGGCTTTTTTTCGTGAAATAATCGCGAATAATGTGAAACGTCATTCGTAAATCTCTGATGAACGCATTTGTGGAATATCAAAGAGTGAAACGTTTTAGATGTTAAATATATAAGCCTAAAACCTTTGTATCTAAATACTAATTAATTTGATTGTTATTGTATTCTGATTCGTAATTTTTAATGTAATTTTTTTATTGTATGACTCGTTACACGCGTTGGCGTAGCTGTAAGTGTAACGAGTATTTGTCTATAAATAAATAAACTTATCTAGGCTTTATGTGTACATAACATTGTACCATAAAATATGCAATAAAGTTGATCAGGAACAAACAAGAACTGGTTCCTTGCAAGACTTCCACCAGACCAGATCTCGGCTGTGTAGCGGCGCTGATTGAAACCCGAAACTGCCGCCGCAGCGTGTCCAGGGAAACAATGGTGCAATCGAGAGAGAGCTACACGTGCACTCTTCCGGCCCATTAGCATTGAATCGGCGCGTGCGCATGTCCCGCGGATCATTGTTGCGCCCGTGCTTAAACACACTCTTCATCTAAATCAATCTCCGGCGACGCTCTCCACCGCATTGTTCTCATTTCTAGCGCCGATTAAACCTAATGACCACATTTGACACTTCCATTACGCTCGGCTCGCTTTATCCACCGCTCCGGACTCGTTAAGGTCAAGTGCAATGGGGAAACATTTGTATTGTTCACTTTCGTAATAAATCTCGGTTGACGAAGCGATTCATCTGTATGATATATAGAAAGTATTACAATTGTAGGTACTCACCGGTAGCTCTAGGTAGTCTGCGATTGTGTGCTTCGCGGCTCCGCGGCGGATGTCGGCGAGGGCAGTGAAGTGCTCGTCGCGTCGAGCTTTGCGCCGCAGCAGAGCCTTCGCGTACGGGTATGCGGCAAGAAACTCATTGTAGGTGTCCAGCAGCTCCCCGGAGAACAGCTGCTTTAGCAGGATTGCACTCTCGCTCGCATCTCCTTTTGTCACCAATACCGCAGGCGGCGGCTGCGGAAGCTCTCTGCACTTCAATGACTCCGGAATGCTCTTTGTAGCGAATGTACTGATTCCACTGGTAGATTCGCAAGACGTAAACGCATCTGTGGAAACGTTCGAACCACATTTCGAAAATAGAAACGCAGATGAGGCTCCACTTTTTTCACTACTAGCAGAACTCTGACGAGTGGTACTGGTCTTTTCATAGTAATCCGGAAATTGCGGTTCCGATTGACTCTCCGTAGACGGAGTGGATTCTTCTACCGCTGGGCTTGTATACTGAGCATTTTTTATGCAGTCGTATAGGTCTTCGATAGACTCATATGGAGTCATGCTCCCACAAGATTCATTATCGTCATCGTTCAGCCTCTCATAAAGATCTTCATTTCTTCGATGAGCCACCGGAGTAAGAGCAGAATCAGACCTACTTCTTTTCACGCTCCGAACCTGGTCGTAGCCAAAGTCATTCGGATTGAGAAACTCCCATTTCACGTTCGCCCAAACGTTTTCTTCTACATCTGCTGAGATTCTGTGATCGGCACAACACTGTCCACTGTTCCTTATAGTTACCGTTGTAACATTATCGTGTGTCTCTACTAGGTCGCAGTCCGCCACAGGGTCGGTACAATCTGTATCTACGTCTACGATAACTTTACGAAGTGAAGGATTAATAGAAGGCATGCTATCGTCTAATTTAATGTTTTCTGGTGCAGTTTCGTTTAGTTCTGACCCTGTGACAATCGATGAAGCATCCACGTCTTGTTGTGAGAGCACGCCCTCCTGAATTAGTTCGGTGAGTAAGCTTTTTGGCTCGTCTTCCGTTACAGATTTTTCTGATGTGTCATTTTGTTCGTTAGCGTCATTTTGAAGTTCAGTCATAAGCAAGCCCGAGTCTATATATTTCCTCATACGCTCTGTGAGAGCTCCGCTGGCTTCGGAGACAGACTCCAAATAGTAAAATAACAAGTGATATTCTTCTTTAGTAATGACCGCTGCTCGTAAGAGTGGCTTGCCGTAAAGTTCCACGGCAGAGAAAAGGGTCGAAGCTGCAATGAGAAAAAAAAAAAAAAATCATCATTCTAATAAAGTTAATAGTTTTATGAATGGATTAATATTAAGGTACTGCTACTCAAATCGTTGTGGGCGTTAGAAAGGTCAAATTACGTGTCGATTAATTCACCTTGCAGTAAAGTTCATCTGTAGAACGACAATGACCTTTTAAGCGAAGGTTCAAGGGAGGATCATTTGTATGTAAAGTATGCTCTAATCAAGTACGGGAGCTATAAAAGACAAGATTAAATTAACAATTAAAATATTAAATTCTCACGCTTCATGCACATATTATTACTAAAAAGTTTATGAGGATTTGTACAGTTCTGAAAGCTCATCATCAAACGTGTCAAAAGCTTTGTTTTTATAGCACTTTATTACATTTTATTGTCCAATAAAATATTATGTTCAAGGCACATATTGCATACGGCCAAGTGAACCAAGTTCTAAGAAAGATTACCGGACAAAGGCATGCATGGTCTTATTGCAAACCGCTTTCTTTTCTACAGACATCACTTGTAATGCCTTCTGAATACTGAATGAAGTGCTGCTGTTTAGGTATTGTAGACTAGTTCCATCTTGAAGTCATCGACTATGAAGAAAGTTCTCTTTTGTCGAGTAAAGTCACGATTTCCACTTTTATGGCCTCCCAACAGGATTTGAACTAATATTTTTTGCATATTTATCTACTCTTAGCGAAGTACAAAACCGTCAGTCTGTTGAGAAGTTCACACGTTCAATGGTATGCAATCAAGTATAAAGGAGCGTTCGTGACCATATTTTGTTCTTTCATTTAGCTATTTGTTCATATTCGCACGGAATTCTCATAGTGCAGTTTTGTAGATAGACAGAAACTTGTTTAACTCGCAGCCTTTATGTGTTAGGTGTGTAAGTTCTAGGTATATTACAATAAAAATTGTCAGGTATGGAAGTTCTAGGTATTTACAATAAAAATAATCATCTTCTGACACCAGCTTACTTATAGAAGTAAAGTGGTTACAAGCAGCACCAAATTTTCACACAAGTTTCGTTTGGATTACATCAAAACTTCACCAGTGTGTGTGTCATTTTTGTTTTATGTTATAAAACTTTTAATTTTACTTAATCACTGACATGAATCAACTTGCGGTTTAATTTTTTTTTAATTCATTTATAGTTGGCAGCAACTCCTTCATTTTATCATGAATTGTGTAACTAGTAGAATAACAATATAAAACAAATAGTCAAACTTTACAAATACATCAAAACCTACTTCAGGAAAAGGGGTGAAACTCAATAAACGGGATTAATCTCCTAATTTTCCACCCTTAGACTTGGTTGCACCAGAGTAGTAGTTAAAGTTGAGTTTTATGACAAATTTAACAATAAAAATAACGCTGACTGTAGCAGTTACTGCGAAATGCGTTGCACCAGCGTATTCACTAGCATAGTGTAAAAGTGTTTATTTATTTATTTATAGGAAAACCAACAGCTTTTTTACACTTAGATATACAATGAAAAAGCTACATAAACAAGTCAGTCTTGTGTTACAAGTCAAATGAGACCTTATTTATCCCAGATGCAAAGCTGGAATTATATTTTATGCATCTGACAGATACCTATTTAACATAAACAATTACACTTACCAGCACAGCGTGGGCATTTATGGTTAAAGTTATGCCGTTATTGAACAATTGTCAGACGGTGCAACATTTTTTTGCCTAAGCTAAGAGCTAAAGTAAGATTGTGCGACCCACCCTTGAGTTGAAACATTTACTTCAAATTTAAATGGGACCACCCTCGGGCCTATTAAACAAAATCATTAAAATCAATTCACAATCGACAAACATATTGCAAATCATGCACAAAACAATATGTCCGAGATGAGAATCTCCTTTATTTATTAAAAAAATAAAAATATTTTTCCATGTTTTGGTACTATAAAGATGTTTGAAAATTGGGCGCTGCATTATTCCTTATACTGAACAGCTGAAAACTTACCATAAATCTTTTCCCAGGCAATGAAGGTGTCCAAGTCCCGACCGTCCCACGGGGTTGGTTGAAATTCCGCTACCAGTACTTCGCCTTCCAAGACTGTTGCAGAGGCTCTTGATTCTACTGGAGCTTTGGAGCCTCCAAGGAATAGTAAGGCAGCGGGCGGTGTTGAAGGTAGTGTTGCAAGTGGCAGTGGGAGCGGGCCACTGAGCGGAACTGATAGCGGGGCGGACACTGGCCCAGAAGGTAGACCAGCCACCACTGCTCCCACTTCATGTAAAGACTCGCAGACGATTTCAGCAACGGTACTGTTGCCCCATACTGTCACCTGGAAAGATAAGAAAGAGATATTTAGGTACAATCGTTTATCCAGTCATTAATATTGAAAATAATTGAATTAGTTACACGAATTTAGAATAACTACATTAAGTTTGCAGCTAAAGCCACCAAACTTCATGATATTCTACCATGAGTATCTTGTGTATCTACTATTATCTGTGTACAATATGAGTATGCTAATATACTGAACTATAATTTTGTAAAAATTATTGTTGAAATTATTAGGTACAATCACTTCATCAATTATTAGGACAATTAACTTTCTAGTTTTTTTATTTATTAGGCACAAGTTTTGAATTTCATATTATACAAACTGTTCTGTGTAACTCTGCATCTATACATCTTCTATATCTATACATATAATAAAAACGTAGAGATAAAAAAAATCTGTAATTGCGAGATAACAAAAAAAATACACACAAGGCGTCTTAAAATAAGCAGCTGAACACGTTAGGACAGTTTTTAGAATATTTGTCTGTTTGTTTGTCCACGCACATCTCCTAAACCACTGGACGGATTTAAATGCGGTTTTCACGAATATGCTTAGCTATGACCAGATTGAAACATAGGCTATGTTATATCATTTATTTTAATTCTTTATTATTACATTAAAAAAAAATAAAAAAATCAATGATTATTTTCTTCGTGACCGAAACGTAATATGAGGATCGTCACATATATAGCCTCAAGCAAAGAGGTCCAAAGTAAAGAGAATGTTATTGACATAGCCATTGAACTGTCAACTGTCATTCAGATAATCAGGCAGATTAAAACTTTTTATTTAAATTAGGAAACCTTCTTAAATGAATGAACCCCTAAACCCCTGGAAGAAAATGCGGACAGATTTAAATGCGGTTTTCACGAATACGCTTAGCTATGACCAGATTGAAGTATGGGCTATGTTATTTTGTGCAAGGGCCGGATTAAGGAATGAAAAAAGGATTAAAGGTTTATATGAAAATCTACGCGTACGAAGTCGCGGGCAAAAAAACTAGTCATAAATAAATTTTACTCTATGCTCTTTTTTATGCATGTAAAAACCACAGAATACATAATAGTACAAATAAAACTTAGATATGTCTTTCGATCATAAGTTCTTGTTTAATTGGAATATGTGATACGTTATCTATCTAGAACCACGTCTAATCGATGGCACGTTTTGATAAAGAGGAAATGAAGTTAGCTAATTAATCACAGCACTGTTCTCAGAATCGTAATTTCAAATCTACCGTTGCAAACTGACACACGGAGATAGGTCACAGGTTTTAATGGGTACAATCCCACATAGCTTACAAAGCAGCCGGGTTTACATCACATCACATCATCAGCCACTTCAGCCAGTGAGGGCCCACTACTGAACAAAGGCTTCCCTCTCATAGAGAGGGGTGTTGCCATAATACCCACGCCTGCCAGGTGGCCTGTGGACCGCAGTACGTTCACCGTATACTAATAGGACTGCTGTCCATCCTACGGTGGTTTACCATCTTCTAAAGATTTCATCAACACATACAATAAGTTATCAAGAACGTGACGAGATAGGTACGTATTTGATAAGCTTTCGGGTAGGTACATGTTCTTTTAAAAGTCTAAATGTTTAATGGACTTTGCCAAATCTTGGAGGTAACAAGGAAATTAACAGATTGCCAATATTTCTATTCCCTAACTAGGTTTCATGATAATGCATTCATCTAGCGCTAGCAATTTTTAATAACATATCCACTCGTACTTACGGACTTACTTACAGACCTGCCGATGTGTGTAGTATAGTAACTTAACGGCTGCCATAGCACTTTTAATCGTTACTTATTTTTAAATAAATATCTATTCTAAGATGCTGATGGTATTTCCCTTATCTGTCTTTGATAGGATGAGATCGTTTTGTTCTAACTGGTCTCTTATAGAGCGATGTAGCTGCAACTCTGCATTTGGGGTCCTCGGAGGTCGCATGTTTTTTTTATCTCATTGGCCACCTGATGTTTCACAACTATGTCTTGCTTTACAGAAATAATATGCATAAGAATGCAAGTTATTTCTGTATCACCCGCCAACTCTTGTAATGTTGCATATGTTATTCCTGTCGGGCTAGCATGCGCACCGCGACAAAAAAATTATTGTGCCAAACCGAGACAGGCGTATATGAAACCGTAGGCACCTTGTCGCGTTCTCGCTCGATAAAGTGACGACAAGATTTTGCCGCGATGCGCATGCTAGCCATGCTGGTGTGAAATTGTATTTTTCTTTTTCTAATAGTGTACCTCTGTGGTAGGAAACTGGGCATTTGTTAAGTTTCACAGTATTGCATAGAATGCATGTGAGGTTTCTTGACACTCGTTGTTCTAATGTTTCGATCGTAAATACTTAAGTTGATAAATACTGAATTATTCTAATTTTGTTTTTTTTTTGCAGGGGAATCCACGCACACTCTAAAACTTCGTTCTATCGCTATAAGCACACGCATTTAAAAATAAAACAATACATCAACAACCTCACTCAATCACTCTCATCATATACATCACACATATAAACTGTGCGAGTGCAACGTGGATGGCCGCGTGGACTTGTGCTTTGACAGAGAGGAATACCCTGTGCTTGGTCCTTCCGTGTTGTTCTAAGTATCGTAAAAGTGCTAATAACAGACCAACGGGAGAGAAAGAGAGGGAAATATGTTATTCTCACTCTTTCTCACCCGTTGGTTGGACGGCGGTTTGTCAACCAAATCCACGCGTCTGTTAGGGCTTTAACATTACAAAGTGATTCAACAGAACAACAGCTTATTCCAAGAACTCGGCAAATCTGCGTAAGCTCTGTCTATCTAACACCATCTACCGTTAGATTGTGGTTACCTAATGCCGCAGTGCAACCAATAGTTGCTGCTAGCTGTTCGTGTTTATCATCAGTCTTTATGATTATGATAAAGTCTTGAGTTTACTGTAGGAGTTATATTTCATAGAACTACGTGTTTGCTACCGTGTTTTAAATATTTTGTATTTTTCTTGACCCTGAACAAAATTGGAATAGTTTTTTAGAAAAGGTTTTCTTTTTGTTATCATATCAATTAATATAATATACATTGGAAAACAAAAACTTTTTGCATTAAAATTCTAACACGTCATTAAACCATAAGATGATTATAAATACTATGTAAGAATCAAACCTATGATAAATATTGGAATATCAGTCCGTGGTCAGGACTTTGTAATCTAATTTAATGCTAATTTCGCTCAAAATGTGTTCGTCATTTAAGGTGATACGTTTCACGTATGGAGGGAAATTCAAATTTCAAACAGTTTTTTTGTTCTAGTAGCTAGGCCGGGTAATTAATGTAAACGATCATGATGTTTGCGAAAATTGATTACTATTCTTTACAAACTCACGTAAAGCTATTTATCTCTAATGCACATTATTACATATACATTGGTCAATAAACAAATTTTTGCTGTTTCATACGGTTTATTGACAAAATGTAAGTAATATGGTGAGTTATGATTAATAGCTGTACATGATAATGTGAAGAACAATTTTCGCAAACACTGTGTTATTTCACAATAAATTACCTGGCCTAGCTACAAGGACAAAAAAACTGTTTGTAATTTGAATTTCCCGCGAAACATGAAATGTATGATAAATAAAATGCAATCTTTAAAAAGTAAAGTTTTTTAAAATTATTTTTTCGCCTTATTAGTTCGGAAACGCTTTCTGCATCGAAGAAGTCGTTTTATCCACTATCGAGGATAGTATCTAAATTCGATATTCATACGTGATTAACTATTGTCTAACCTTCACATTTTTAATCATTAAAACATCCCAACCTAATTGAATAGCACTTCAATTAGTTTCGACTCCAAAAAGTATCTTAATTTAGAATAATAATATTTTCCTCGCTAATGTAAGATAATTAGGTATATCGCTAAGTAATTAATTGTCACAAGATGCAATCTTGATCCGTCACTACGCTCAGGATTCAATACAGGTACTCGCACCAAATAACAATTTTATATGAAAGTATGTACAACAAATAATTAATAAATATTATACTCAAAGCAAAGTTGGGATACAAATTTCCTAACCCTTGCTGCAATTTCCTTCTTTTATCTTTTATGTAATTTAATTTCGTTAAATAAACTTATACGTATGAAAATCAAAATGAACTACATATAGAGCCCCCGAAAACAGTTACAAAGTCTTGTAATTTGATTATGAATATAATTCTGACAGAATAAAATGTGCGGACCCCACATGCTATGTTTTCAGTAAAATGAACCTGCTAAAGTGTTACCCTTATCCATGCCATTAGTCTAAAGTGTTTTAGTAAATTGTTTTGATGATGAATTTCGCAAAATTACAGGTGTTAGGCGTAATATCCGCAACGAAAATCGTGAGTATCGGAGAATGAAATATAAGCAAGAACAAATTCCCGTGTAATATAAATAAAATAAGCAAGAACATTCGTTGTTATAAAGGCTCATAACATAAGGCTCATATGGGGGATTTTTTATACCGAAACGTAAAGAATTGTGATTGCGAAAAAAAAAAACGATGAAACAATAAACTTTTATTTATAAACAGATATCTATGAATCTAATTCCACGTTTTTTCTTCTTCTTTTTACATGGTTATTTTCCATACAAACTTTCATACATTTAAATCATTAAAATAAAACTTTTTTTAATGCTCATTTTCGCTATTAAGGAATACTTAAGCAAAATTGTATGCTTTTAGTCTGTCATCATTACTATTACGATATTCTTTAGACAACATTAGAATATAGAAATATGAGTAGGTTATTTTAAATATCCACTTCATTCAAACAGAACCGGAGCTTTCTGGTCAGGTAAATCGTGATCAAATCGCGGAGAGTTTTTTTATTATGTCTTTTGTATCACAATAAACCTGGACTTGACTTTTGTCAGTAGATACCTATTACCGAGCCCGTATGATGTCACCTATAGGTAAGTTCGTAGTATCCTTGAAATTAATACTGATCTTACTATTTTACGTAGTTATAGGTGCAAGATTTTTATATCAATTGTATATTTGTATATCGCTGTAACTTTCCTAAAATGAGAATCGAGTGTTCAGGAAATGAGAGATCGCGTTGATTCAGGTTAAACCCCATGACGGTACCCTGTATGTGGGGTTAGGTTTACTAGTTACTTATTTTACTTTTGCAGAACTTTCGACATGGCATGAAATCGTGAGCAAATCTTTTGATGTAGATGTGGTATCACTGGACATCACGTAAATTAGGAGAGGCCTTGGCAGCAGGGTTCACGAAGTACCGGGCCCGTGTGACGTCAGCGCGGAGTTATGCGCACGCGCTGCCTGCCCGCTCCCGCTTATTCCACGAGCTTTAGGGTTGTCAGAGCTTATGAAAGAGCTTTGTCTGAAATGTTTTTGAGGTTTGCTGTCACGGTAAGTACCAAAATAATTTATTGTTTTTATTTCGTTCTCTGTCGTAGAGTTTTTTTTACAAAAATATGTACTGTTTAAGGCAAGTACGCACTACGCAACTCCAAACGCATATTCGTAGTAGCGGATTTTTTGGAATGCTGCTCGGAGCTCGGAGGTATGGTGCTCAGCTCAGCCTTCATGCTCGCAAATACAAGGTTTCAACACAATTAGATGAACAATGCGCGCATAAAGACGAACAGACAAACACATGAAACATACATTGTTTTTTACATGCTTTGGCCCCGCAGTTCTCTAAGTAAACGTACGTTCTTCCGGGATAAAAAGTCATGTCTTTTTGGCCATGGTGCAGATATAAGTTAAAGACTTATATCTGCACCATAACTCTACAGGCAACTATGTAAATCACGTCAATCTGATATACGTCTCAGGAAAATTACGTCAACGTGAACCTAAACTGCGCGTATTCGAGCCCGCGGTTAAAGTTAGGCGTAAGGCCCCAGGTCAACTTCGCCATATTAAGCATTTATCGTCATCTAAACATCCAATTAAGTATTATTATGGTTTTTATTCTTAGTATCAGCAAATAACAATGAGTCATGACACGAGATGACGGTGTTGACTTGAGTTGGCCTGGTAAAGACAGGTTTTATTACAAGACCCATTCACGGTATTGAGTGTACATCGTAGAAACCTACATGAAGCTTAGTGGGACAAAAAATACAAGAAATGCGGTCTGTATCTTTCACTATTCCTTGCATGTCAGCATATCAAAGATATCTTGCAGAAGTATTTTTTAAGGAAATTCTATTATAGCCGTAACAGACGTGTGGAACTTGGCTGACGAACAGCCGCGCGCCATCTGATTAACGGGAGAGAATAAGAAAATTTTATCTTTCTCTCCCGTTGGTTAGACGGCGGCGCCGCGCGCAGTGTTAAGCAGTGGTACTTTGATCCATGCTTCTCTGTAATCTCGCCAGTCCAGCGGGATCCCGCAAAATTTATAGATTACCTAGCTCCGCAAATGTATGCGGGATCCCGGAATTTCATTCCCTACTTTAAATGGTTAGGTATTTGGTAAATCAAATACTTCAAGCCATAATCCAACCGCTTTTGTACACTAAGGGTGGGTTGCACCATCTTACTTTAGCTTTAAAAAACATCGACATTTCAGTTAAAGTGCTGGTTACGCAAAAAAATGTCGCATCATCTGCAAATCACACTAATATCATATATGTAAAAGTTTGGATGGATGGATGTATGGATGGATGTTTGTTACTCAATCACGCAGAAACGGCTGGATGGATTTGGATGAAATTTGGAATATACATTGTTTATGTCCTGGATTAACACATGGGCTACTTTTCATCATCATCATCATCACCGCAGCAGCAGCGTGCCCTGCAGCTTGCACACTGGACGACCTGAATGAAGCCACGAAGAGTGCCATTGGAGTGGCGGAATTTTGGTTCAAAAACTTAATTTAAAATTAAAATAAGTGGCGAAACATCGACTCGAAAGAAAATCACCACGCGGGTGAAACCGCGGGGCGCAGCTAGTACCTGAATAAAACATGTCATCCAAGTATCGAAATTTAGTATTTACTTATTACCGACTTCCAAAAAGTACGAGGTATGTTCGTCTGTATGTATTTTTTTTTTATTTGGTTTTTAACGTGATCCACTTGTTTTTTATTGGATATCATCAAACAAGTCACTGTCACATCACAATGTAGATCTATTCTATATTTAAAAAAAAACAGAGTCAAGTAAAGTCATGATAAAGTCAAACTCATGCCCTAGCAAAGTGTAAAGGCTTTACAAGATGATTCCATGGAGTTTTGGAAACAAAACAAAAACACATGTTTCGCCTCGTTATATCACTTTCGTACACTCGAGCAAAGATGAACACTTAATAAATAAACATCCACCATTATTACACATTAACACTTGAACGAGTGTTAGGTAATGTGTAATACACAAGTTTAGGAAAATAATAAAATGAGGCGACAAGTTTGTTCACTTTGGCGCCATAACTCCGTCCCCTTGTTAGAGCTAACCAAAAACCGAAAAAAACAAACTTTAGAGCTAACATATTATTTGAACGAAAAAACAATTACTGGAATTATACATAAATCTCAGTTCAATTGTTTTCTTATAAATTTGCAGTTTTCAAAGCTATATTGCTTATTATATTATTTTTCGTCGTTTCGACAACCCTATATCACAGCCAATACGAAACCTGTGACGAAACCCAGGATAATGCGCCAGGAAAAAAAAATTAACGAGATCCAGCGGGCGTGCCGTTGATTTTACACGGCCAGCGTTCGGCCCCCTCAAAACCAGAAAGATGGATGCACGTTGATTACAGACTTTATACGATGTTTTTGTTTTCTTGTCATCTTCTGCATAAGGCGACTGGGAGCCGTAAAGTTGGTAAATTATGGAAATATCATAAAAGAGTAGGGGAGTGAGATAAAGCAGCGCCATACATTTAATAATTCATTTAAAAAAGGTGATTTGATATAAAAGACACTGATGATTAGGTTACGTATATGGTACCAGTACCCTTAGTACAAGATTTGATAGTTTTCGAAAACTTTTTTCGTTTTCGTTTTGTTCCATACATTGCTGGGCTAAAAGCTATTCGAAACCTTCTTTCGTATTCGAGTGAAGCAACCTATACTGCCGATTACTATCGATTTTAGTTCTTCCGCGTTTCCGCTAGAGGCACTTTGCTGATATGTATGGAACAATACGAAAACGAAAAAAGTTTTCGAAAACTATCAAATCTTGTACTAAGGGTACAGTTTGTTAGGTATACATTTTACCAACTTGAAACAGGAATCGAACTTATCTACCTTATCTACTACTTAAGTACTCAAAAATTACTAATACTTAGTTAAAGTTTGAAAAATTGTGGTTTTTGTTATTGTGCTAAAAATTACCCCGAAAGTCAGCTCTCGTTACAACCAAAAGAAAACTGAAGAAAACCTACCATCCACAGAAAATCCAAAAATATATCTGTATGTTGACTTAAGCTGCCATCTGTGAACTCACTCAAAAATCACTTATTGCTTGCTCTTTAGCGCCATCTCTGACATTACTGTCGAACTAATTCTAACGTGAGTTAGCGGTTTGTTCGAGATGATAGTAGTTACGTATATTTAACATAGGTGGCGCTGTATTGCAAAATAACAAACCCAATTTTTCACAAAATTAAAGCTTTTTTGTCTTTGACAAAATTGAAAATAATACAGTCATTGACAGACTAATGACTTGATGATTAATAGAAATAGGCACACAGCTTAAGTACCCTAATTATTATAATTTACTTCCAGCTAATTAAAAAATTAAACGATTACATAAATAAGTAAGCAGGTACCTATACTGAATAAGTAAGCAGGTACCTATAATTTGACTGCCTCGGTGGCTCAGTTGGTAGTGATCCTACTTTCTGTGCTTGGGGGCGTGGGTTCGATTCCCATCTAGGACAAACATTTGTGTGATGAACATTTGTGTTTGTTCTATGTCTGGGTGTTAATATCTATTTAAGTATGTATTTAAAAATATATATGTATGTATATCAGTCTCTGGCAGCCATATTACAAGCTTTGCTTAGTTTGGGGTCAGATGACCATGTGTGCAATAATGTCCCAGATATTTATTTATTTATTTATTTATTTATTTATACCTACCTATTACGACTATTTACCTAGACTAGAAAACAAAATAAGAAGCAACTGTTATAAACATTATCGCCCTATTTACGTTCACCTCACACGAAGAAAGTAAACGACCGGAAAAACTAGTGACCGATTTTCTTCCGCGGAATTATGTCAGTGAAACATAATACTTTTTCTTTCCGGTTCCACCATTCCCTTGAACGTGGGGGCCGAGTCACGGTGTCAGTTTGTCTGTCACGAGTCAGTGGGTTCGATGCCCTTCGACGATTACAAGATAACTTGATGACAAGACAAATTAAGCTGATCGAGACGAGAGGATGTAATGTAGATATAATTATCCTGTTATACCTACGCGCACTTGAAGTCTGTGATAGGTCACAGTTAGTGCGAGTTCAAGTGCTGAGGCTGGTGTTTATTATCACCAATACTTACCAGGAAAAACATTTGCACTATCAAGACATGCACCTACTAGGTGGTCCAGGTGATAACCGCGGGCTCAAAACAGCGCAGTGTGTAAAATAACGTGAACTTATACATAACGCGCCGAGGTACGGTTTGCGGTAACGCAACTTTTCGCAATCACCTAACCATAGTAGCCGTATAAGGCCCTTGGGTACGTTAGTCAGGTCACGTCAGGTCAGAAGTTCTTTACCATTATTGACCGAGCAAAGCAAATGTCCTAGTATACAAGTCCTAGTATACAAGACAGAACAAGTCAGCGGCGTTTGTATGTATGTTTATATTTTTTTCCACAATAATACCTTAATAATATTCGAATTAATTGATTGTTTTTGGGATTTTTACCATTGATCCGATCTTCATAAAATTTTATAGTCCATGCATAATACGATTTTTAACTGGTAGGTAAATGAGCAAAATCTGATAAGGGGTTGTGGAGATATGGGGATCGCGAGGTCATAGTTTGGGGCGAACAACTACACTATTTTCATTAGTTTATAATTTAAATTAAAAAACTAAATGAAAAGCACAAATTCTGATCATTTTCGCTAGGTTTTTGAACGTTCTAAGACTAGCAGGACCCGATATAGTTCGGTGAAATATCAAAAATGGTTTTATTCAAGTTTTACATTGAAACTCCTAATATTATTATGCATCTAGTTTTTTGTCAGAGTTCTCATAGTTTTCAAAGATTAAAAAACAAAAATTATTGAACATCTTAGCTTAGTAATAATTTTTATTCAGTTTGGAGTTACTGCACTTGATAGAAAAAAAATCAAAGACGAGATGATCTTTGGGTTTTTATATATGTACTTAATTTCTACACAGAATTTTATTTTATTCGTAACGTATTTCTTAGTAATGACATAAAACTTAAATCATTCAAAAAAACTGTGTGAAAGTTCAAAAAGCAATTATTAATCAAATTGTAAGTATCTATCAAAAAATCTGATTCCGGGCGCATTGTTTTGTGTTTACCGTAATCACAGCTCCAAAATACGTGCTGAATTAGTCTTTTTGCATACAACTTTATGCTCTTTGTTACCGTATCGACCTGCTAATTTTGGGACTCACCAAATAGGTACCTACCTCAGTTTCAGAAATACTTTAGAAATACTGACATCTAAGCTAGAGAATAGAAACTTTTGTAGCTCAAACTCTATTGTGGAAGTGATTTGGAAATTAGACATGCAACTTTAACTTTTCTACGTTTCACAAGCAAACAAAAGTATGTCTAGAAAGTAAGTCTGTCAGTAACATATAGGAATTAGTTCTAATCTTTCAAAGTGTTTTTAAAAATACTGATGTTTTTAGGTCAAGATAAGAATACACAAAAATAGAGTTTGTTCGCACTCTACTTACTCTATCTAGAGAAAAATGTACCTATACAAAGTCTACTTAGAATAACAGTTTACAGAGACTACAAAAAAGGACAAAACAAGAAGTGCACAAATGGCAGCCTTACCGCTATAGAGCGTTAATTTACAGACAACCTTCTACTTAGGTATGTATAAGATTCTAATTTTTAATTAATGTTTTGAGCAAACTACTTATCTAATTTTGTTTCCATTTTATACGATTTTTTATGCGTGTAAGTATTTTAATTTTTTTAATCCTGACTTTCGAACACAGAAGATTTTTTTTTGCAAAAAAGTGTTTTCCGTGAATAGTGTGCAATTATAATGTTCCAAAAGATAAAGAAAATACCACATTGGACACTTGAAATTAGAAATTAATTCGTTTCAGGGAACATAACAACCCGTAAATTCATCAAATAAGACAAGCAAGTTAAAAATCATTTAAATTAAAATAACATATCAAATTAATAGTGCCAATACAATGTACCTACACAATTACTGCGCACCTATAGAGTTCGAATTTAAATTGGGCCGTACACATCTGCCACATGGTCTAAAACCTGGGGCCTTACGCGTAACTAACCGTGGACTCGAATACGCGCAGTTTGCAATTGAATTTGTAAATTGTCTACTTTTTTTATGATACAGAGTGACGCGACGAGCGAAGCCGCTGCCCTGATGGCTCTTCACGCTTGCCCATAACAGCTCAACGCCACTCAGAATTTTGAACTTCAACAGTTCAAAACCCTGGATGGCAATGCACTGCGCTCGTCACCCCGAGATATAAGATGTCAAATCTCTGTGTGCCCTGTAATTTCGCTGGAAACATTGCCTTAACTTATTGAAATACAAAAAGCTTTACAATTATCATTTTGTTTGTCCGCTCAAGCACAGCAATTTAAGTTAAACACGAATTTAACATAATATATTATTTAAATCAAAACCACATAGCTTTATCAGATTCCCACAGGTAATACACGGACATAGGGGAGTTATGACTTGACTTGCTTGTGTCACACACGCGACTTTTGTGTCTCGGAATACCATACCATGTGAAGTGTATTAGTACACAATGGAGGTATCCATAAGCGACGGTGATCGCTTACTATCACGCGGCATGTTAGTTTGTTTGCCACCAATGGCATAAAAATCATTAGGTAATTCTTTAAAAAGAAAGGCAGCCCTATGTGTGCATAGTACCTACCTAATACGCATTGTTTTTTTGTTTGTACATTTATACCAGTAATATGCAGTCATACCAGACGGACAACACAATTGCCGACTTGTTGTAGACCTTTGTCTTACTTATAAACCTCACTTAAGTTAAGCAATGCTTAAAATTGCTCTGTCTCATTTTCATGTGTGACAATTTCCGTCAGCGAGAAGTTAACACAGCAATTTTATTATTGCTTAACTTATGTAACGTTTATAAGTAAAGGCGTCTATTAACAGCCCTTTTGGAGAACCCCATGTTAGTTATTTCAACATTTGTGCGAGACAGGCGCAAGGTAGAGGTCGGCCCGAGTCAGCCCTTGACGATATTCTTCGTAGTGGACTGTAGACACGATGCGGAGAGAGCCAACCCGGGATAAACCCTGCGCCCGTGTGTATGTCGTATTACCGTCCCTATATGCACGTGAGCTGGGATTGAGAGCCGAGACAGTGAAACTCGATGTACGGCTAAACGGCGCTTTCTTTCTTCCTAGAGCTTGCTTGTTCTTCTTGTCTTCTTTTCTTGAGATCCGTTCCGCTCGAGTGCTTCCGAAAGAGTGACTCATCGGCGCACACCGCCGTATATTTATCCACTCGCGCCGAGCCTTGTGGTCCTACGGGGCATATCGCGCCCGTCTGAGTCGTTGGACCAATCGCCGGCGGCGGCCGTGCGAGCAGGACGGGCTAGGCGCGAGCGAGTCGGGGATAAATGTGAGGTGAGATAGACAGCGATGTACGCCTCACTCTTATGGAACGAACCTCAATTTCCTAATTTTCCTGATTTTTCCTATTTTTCTCCGTTTTGGAGTGTTCCTATTATTATACAATGTTCTGTTTATAGCAAGCAAGCTCTAGGGGTAGTGAAAGATGTCAGCGGCCCAAGTTTTATTACAGAATTTTACATTTATGTAGTACAGTTTTTCTTAAGCTATTTTTGTAAGTTTTCACATTGTCCCTTATATACTACATTCTTTATATATATACAATCGACGTATAATGTTCACGGACACACAGCACTACACCTTTTATCACGCTGAGATATTGTTCTTTATTTTGGTGATGACGCAATGTTCGGTGCAGCTGTCCGGAACATTCTCCCGCCGTGCAGCGTCCGCCGGGTCGCTGCAGATGATTGGGTGAAGGGCAGCCATCTAGTCGGTCTTCTGTGTCGGGATGACGACCAGCTTCTTGACTGGTCTCCGCAGGACTCCACCTTGGGTGCGCACGTCAACTGCGCGCACGATGTTGTCGGCTCCGGGGTAGGTCGCGATGACCCTGCCGCGCGGCCAAGTGTTCCGCGGCAGGTTGTTGTCGGCGATGATCACCACGTCCCCGATGGTCACGGCGGGCCCACGGCTGTGGGGCTCCCGCCGGTGTTGGAGCTCCGGCAGGTATTTCTATGAAGCGTGGCGACTGTTTCGTGTCCCGTTTTATATACGTCATCGACTTCTTGCTTGTTGTCGAATTCCAAGTCGGGTCGTTTTCCTTGTTTCTACGTGTCCTCTTGTAGTGCACGCGGGCTCGCGTTTTTCGGCATAGTTCAATGAACTGTAAAACGCGGGCCGTTGACCTCAGGTACCTCTCCCATCGACTGAAACGCTCTGCAGGCGGGATCGTGTCTTGTATCGTCGTGTCGCGTGTCGTAGCGGCGGCGCATCGCTCCTCTCCGGTCGGTGTCTCGGCGGGTGGAGGTTGGTCGGAGGGCCATCCCTCCTCCGGCAGGTGCAGAAACTCGGGGCCGACGAACCACCGGTGATCGGATGCGAAGTCCCGTGGGACGTCGCGAGTGGCGTCGTCGGCGACGTTCATCTTTGTTGGCACCCAGCGCCATTCGGAGAGCTTGCTACCGTCCTCGATCGCTGCGATGCGGTGCGCGACGAACGGTCGATACGATCGTGATCCGGTTTTCAGCCAGGTTAGTACGGTCTTGCTGTCGGTCCAGTAGTACTTGGAGTCGGGCTTCCTGTCGTGTTCTTCGGTCACCGCCGCTGCCATGCGGCTTGCCATGACCGCGGCTTGAAGTTCGAGGCGCGGGATGGACGTCAGCTTCACCGGTGCGACGCGGGCCTTCGCGAGGACGAGCGATGTGTGGACGCGGCCGTCCGGCATGACCGCGCGCCAGTAGAGCGCGGCGGCGTAGGCGGTCTCGCTCGCGTCCGCGAAGGCATGAAGCTGTAGTGTCGCTGCGTTGGTGTAGCCGGGGTAGTAGCGCGGCACGGTGACGTCACGAAGGGTGCGGAGGTGGCTCATCCACTCGACCCACTGTGTGGAGAGGTCGGCGTTGATGGCGGTGTCCCATGGTGTCCCCCGGCGCCATAATTCTTGTAGGATCTTCTTTCCCTGGACGGTGACGAGCGATGCGTGGCCCAACGGATCGTACAATGACATGACGATCTTGAGCGCTTCTCTCTTGGTTGGCGTGTCGGTTTGTAGGATTTCGGGCGAAATCCGCGCCAAGTCCAGGTTGAAGGTCAGCTTGTCGGCGTCGGGACGCCACACCAGGCCAAGGACTCGTTCGGTGCTCGGCCCTCCCGTGATGGTGACCTCCTCCGTGGCTCGTTCCTCCGTGAGGCTCCGTAGTACTTCTGTCGAGTTTGAAGTCCACTTAGTTAGTTCAAAACGGGCTTCTGCCTGTATATCTCTCACCTGGCGGGCGACTGTCGTGGCGGCGTCTTCGGTCTCGTAGCTTCCCAGGTAGTCGTCCATGTAGTGGGACCGAAGTACGGCAGCGCTCGCCTCTGGGTATGCCTCGGAATGTTTCGCTGCGTTGAGATTCTTGATGAAGATCGCTGTCGCCGGTGAGCTTGTCGCGCCGAAGATGAGTGATGTCATTCGATATTCCGAAGGCGGGTCGTCCGGGCGCGCCCTCCACAAGTACCGGAGCGCGTCTCTGTCTTCGGGTCTAATCTTCACTTGCATGAACATCTCTCGTATGTCGGCGGTCACGGCGATGGCGTGCTGTCGAAATCTCATCAAGACCCCGGGTAGCGACTGTAGCAGGTCCGGGCCGGTGAGCAGAAAATCGTTCAGACTTTTTCCTTGAGTCTTCGCGGCGGCATCGTGTACGATGCGAAGCTTGTCGGGCTTGAGTGCATTTCGCACCGCGAAGTGTGGCAGATACCAGGTGCGGCCGGGTGTCTTCGTCGGTGGAGCGGGCTCGGCGTACCCCTTGGAGATGAGGGCGGTCATCTGTTGTTCATACTTGACCGCGAGTGCCGGCTCCTTCTGTAACTTCTTCTCTATTGAGACGAGACGTCTTAAGGCCGCGTCCCGGTTGTCTGGCATGTTCGTATCTTCGTTCTTCCAGAGCAGGGTCGTCTGGTAGTGTCCGTCTGGACGTTGAGTGGAGTGCTCTCGTAGCATCTCCTCGGCGCGTCGGTCGGGGTCGCTTCGTGGCGCCTTCGGTGTCACCGTGAGACTTTCGATGGCAAAGTGTTCTCGGAGTTGCTCCTCGATGTCTCCGTCCCGGTGTGTCAGATGCGCGACGAAATTGACTCCATTGTCCACGTGTCTTGACGCGCCGTGAAGCACCCATCCTAGCGGGGTGAGCGAGGCGACCGGTTGGTCGCGTCTTCCTTTTCTCATCGCTGTCGTTGTAAGCAGATGCCAGTTGTCCTGCCCGATCAATATTGTAGGTGCTCCGCCAGCTGTACATAACAAGTGTGAAATTTGTCGAAGATGGGAGCACTCGTCCAGGTCCTCTTGACGCACGCGTTGTGGTGCTAGATGCAGCCGATCGATGGTTCGTAGTTGTAGGCGCTGCGGGTCACCGACCTCCCCGGTCAGTGATATTGAGACCCGGCGTGATCTCGATGCGTCTATCTTCTCACTGCCGACTGTGTTGATACGTAGAGGGTCGACAGGTCCCGCGGCGCCGACTCGATCAGCGATGCCGGCGTCAATGAGGCTGACGGTGGAGCCGTCGTCCAGGAGCGCCCACGTCGCTAGCTCTCCCGCCGGTCCGGAAACAGTCACCGGCGCGATTTTCAAGTAGGCCGCCCCGGCCCGCGCGGTGGTCACGGTCTCGTTGACGTTGCTGGGCGGGGTGTCTTCGCTCTTCGGCTCTTGATGTTTTCGATGGTGGAGCAGGCGATGATGAAAGTGGGTGCACCCGTCGATCTCGCATTTCTTCGACTTGCAAAAATGTTTCTTGTTACGTAGACGTAGACACCTGAAACAGAGGCGGGCGCGTTTCGCAGCGTCCCATCTCGTGTTGACGTCACCATTCTTGAATTTCGGGCAGTCTGGTACTTCATGACCGGCAGTTTCACAGGTAAGGCATGAGCGCTGTTGGGTGGTATGTACACGTTGGTTTACCTTTCTGGGTTCCCGGCCGCCTTCCGTAGTCGCTGGAGCGGGCTCTGGCTGCGCGTAGGGCGCGCACCTGTCCGCCTCGCCTTGAAGGAAGTGTGACAGCTTGATCAGGTCGGGCTCGTTGGCTGGCTGCGTGTAGGAGTAGTCGAACCAACGTGACCTGGTTGCTGGTGGTAGCTTGTCCGATGTGGCTGTGGTGATGTCCGGGTTGTAGAGGTAATGTACGCGGTCGAGCGCCTTCAGCGCGGCGACCACATTCGCAACTTTATTTGCGAAAACTATGAGGTCACGCGGGCTGTCGCCGAGCTTTGGTAGGCGACGTAATCTCTCCAATTCCGTCGCGGCGATCGCCTCCGGGCGACCAAAGCGCGCTTCCAGCGTGCGCATGATCTCGTTCGGGTCGGTGTAGTGCAGAAGGATGTTCTCGACTGCTTCCTTTGCTCTTCCCTTGAGTGCTCGACGTAGTCGCGCAGTGTTTTCCACATCGGAGAAGTTTCCCGCCGTCTCGTTGTATGCGGCGCGGAAGGGTAACCATTCTTGGTGTGATCCTGCGAAAATCGGTAGGTCGATAAAGTACTTACTAGGCAGCTTCGTATGTCGCGACGCAAGCGCGATGGCGGCAGCTAGTTCGGAGATGTCCGTCCTCGGCGCGGTCTGTAGTGCGACGGTGCCCGGCAAGGTCGGATTGGCCACAGTCTGTTCTGCTGCTGGCTGCGGCCCTGGCTGGAACGGCGGCGGCGGCGGCGCGTAGATGGCGCGCTGCGGCGGCGGGCGTTCGCAGTATTGGCTCCTCCGGTGTGGCAGCTCCTCGACCGGGTCAGGCGCCGGCGGCAGTAGCGGCGCGGGCGGCGGCGCTACCCCAGCGACCTGTTCAGTGGCGATGGCGAGGTGCGTCTGCTGCTCGGAGAGCCATGTCGTGACGCGCTGCGACCGTTGGTCGTCGGACACGACGGTGCGCGCGTCCTCTTCTTCTTCATTCTGCATCTCTGCTTCGGCGTCCAGCAACTCGATGCGGGCGGCGGCCAACTCGTAGCGTGCACGTGCCCTGTTGAGTCGACTCTCGCTCCCGATGCTGCGCCTTGATGCAGTTGTTCTTGTTCTGGCCGGCGTTGGCGGCCGCGGCGCTTGCTCGTCTTGGAGCGGAGCGGGCGGCGGTCCTCTGGTCACGGCGGCCACTGTCGACGGCGATCTCGGCGGCGACAGGTGAATCACCCAGGCTCGTGGCCTAGGTGCGAGCGCATCGGTCTGATGCGTGGCGGAGGGCGGCGTCCGATGCGTGGACGCGGCCCCGTGTGAAGCGCGTTCCGGCGGCGGCACTGCGGCAGTGAGTGCGGCCCCGACGCGGTGTTCCGGCGGCGGCGGCATGGCGGCCCCGGAGTGAAGCGTCGTGGTTTCCACGAGGGACGGGGCGATGTCGGTGGGCGGCGCTGCGGCACTGAGCGCGGCCCTCGCACCCGTCGCGGCGCCCGTGGTGTCCAGGCTCGACGTGTGTTGACTCCTTCGGATGGGCGGAACGGATCTTGTTGACATCGTAGTTGCAGCACGAGTGGTGGTGTTCGTGGTACCGGCCCCTGCGACAGAGTCTTCCGGACTCCGGCGAGGCGCGGTACGACCACTCGTGGACCTTGTTAGCACCATTCTTTTCCGAGTTTTCACTGCTCAGCTCAAGATCCGGCTCGAAGGACCAAATGTGCGAGACAGGCGCAAGGTAGAGGTCGGCCCGAGTCAGCCCTTGACGATATTCTTCGTAGTGGACTGTAGACACGATGCGGAGAGAGCCAACCCGGGATAAACCCTGCGCCCGTGTGTATGTCGTATTACCGTCCCTATATGCACGTGAGCTGGGATTGAGAGCCGAGACAGTGAAACTCGATGTACGGCTAAACGGCGCTTTCTTTCTTCCTAGAGCTTGCTTGTTCTTCTTGTCTTCTTTTCTTGAGATCCGTTCCGCTCGAGTGCTTCCGAAAGAGTGACTCATCGGCGCACACCGCCGTATATTTATCCACTCGCGCCGAGCCTTGTGGTCCTACGGGGCATATCGCGCCCGTCTGAGTCGTTGGACCAATCGCCGGCGGCGGCCGTGCGAGCAGGACGGGCTAGGCGCGAGCGAGTCGGGGATAAATGTGAGGTGAGATAGACAGCGATGTACGCCTCACTCTTATGGAACGAACCTCAATTTCCTAATTTTCCTGATTTTTCCTATTTTTCTCCGTTTTGGAGTGTTCCTATTATTATACAATGTTCTGTTTATAGCAAGCAAGCTCTAGGGGTAGTGAAAGATGTCAGCGGCCCAAGTTTTATTACAGAATTTTACATTTATGTAGTACAGTTTTTCTTAAGCTATTTTTGTAAGTTTTCACATTGTCCCTTATATACTACATTCTTTATATATATACAATCGACGTATAATGTTCACGGACACACAGCACTACACCTTTTATCACGCTGAGATATTGTTCTTTATTTTGGTGATGACGCAATGTTCGGTGCAGCTGTCCGGAACATTATTTGTTAATGTGAATTGGCACAAATTGCATACAGTAGGTTTATCTCAGCCGTGTAACCATGCAGGTTGGCAATGTTTCTACGCGGGTAATGAACGTTATCATGATTTATGCATAACTTTGTGATTGCAACCAGTTTGCAGCCTTGTTTATGTGTGTAACAGAGGAATGTTAACCGATGGGATAGACGTGTTCTAGAGTGGAGACCACGGATCCCTGAGTGATCACGGGAGTGACTATATTGGATTACGCGGAATACGTATACTAAGCCTAACGGAGTCCATAGTACTCATGATTATGTACAACTTTTACTATGGGACCAACCCTGAAATCGCGAAAAAATACCCGCTGTTCCATAGAAGGTCATTCACACCACACCCGAAAATGTATGTGTAAAATGTTTCAAATAAATTAAAACATTTAATTGTGTGGTATTTGACTGTTTATTACAGACAAATGCACAAGAAGTACGACGTCAAAATCCACACAGAGGAAAGAGTAAAAAAAATTACATACATGTAGCCATGTACAGCCTTTAAACGATTTCAGGGTTCTCAATTCGATCCGTTTTATTTTTTAATATTTTTTTTATGTATGTTCACCGATTACTCCGTTATTTGCGAACCATATTACGTGATTTTTTTTTTATTATGTAGAGAAAGCTTTTGATGTAATCTCATAAAAAATATCATTAACTTTGACTCAGTAGTTTTTAACCAACTCATTTAATATAATACGAATAATTAGATTCGAGCGCCTATAGATTTGAAAATATCAATAATTTTACTAATTTTGAAGTTGGTATTTTTAAATTGATAGTTATTGCAAAAAGAGTTTTTTTTTTTCATAAAATAGGCTTGCGCTTGGCCGCCAACTCGCCTGATGTTATGCGACAATGCGGCCTACGATGGATCATACTTGCCTAGAAGAAACCGAATCACTCTCGACTTGAATACACCCAGATTGTAACTATCGGGGAACACCCATTCAGGCAGCGCATTCCACAGACTAGTAGTTCGCACAATAAAAGTGGAATCAAAGTGCTTTTTACGGGTTTTCGGAATGTCAACCATAAAGCGGTGTCGATTTTTCGAGCCCGCTCTGGCAGTCCGACAGAAAAAGGGCAGAAAGGAATTAAATCATGCAGATCTGATCCAAAATGTATCCGATAAAATACCGATAGACTAGCAACCTTGCGCCGATGCTCCAGACTAAGAATCTTAGTCTGAACTAGGGCATCGTTGCTGATGAGCCTCTTGGCACGCTTCTCAATATCTTCTCTATCTCTTTCTTCTGTTTCTTTATCTTTATGTTGAAAGTTGAAATAAAATAATTAATAAAATAATAAGTTTTTAATATACCTAAGAACAAACTAGTCCGGGAACTAGTCTGTTATGTTCTTAGGTATATTAAAGTATACTCATAACATTTTGCTTTAATTAAGTTAAATTCGTTTTAGTTAAAGATCAATTCAAATTGTTCTGATTAACGTGAGAAAGTTAATCGACTTAAAAGAGAAAACAAACATGCATATTATTAGATGTTTACAAATATTTCGAATGAAATGCGAGCGCAGGCGCTCATCGCGCGGTAACCACATGACTAGGTAGGAAAAATAAATGGAAGTGTTATAACTACGTTATATGGAAGTGTTCCCTTTATCTCTATTAAATCTATCAACATATAAAACACAAAGATGAAACTGTCCCAAAAATATACGATGTGTGATTATAGCCAAAAATTATTTATCAGCCCTGCGTATACGCAAGGCCAATGTTACGACAAGCTTCTTATATAGCCCGGCGAACCTTCTCGAATCTAATCATTTCGATATTATTTTCTTTATTATTTTATTACTTCCAATGGAACTTCGCTGATCTATTTTCAAATGAATGGTCAAGCGTGTTTTTTTTTCTAGAAACTATGATATAACTATCCAATATGATGATTTCTTATTTCTATTTACATTGAAGTAATCGGTTTATTATAGAAACGGTAGATCCCTAACGGTAAATAAAATGGAATAAGCTGTGCCTCGCCGATTCATCAACTTGGACATTCCCTCAGGAACGTTAAACTTTTCCGGGATGAAAAATATCCTTTGTCACTTCAGCCCGCCTTCGCTATGCAAATCATGTCCGTCATGTCCGTTGTTTTATTGCTGCGTGAAAGAAGGACATGAGTGATGGTGGCCGACCGGTAGCATGGCGATTTACAATCTGGCGGCACGTGATTCGATCCTCGGCCCTGCACCAATGATTTATTTAGTACCTACCTAAATAAATTATGTGCAGTTTCGATGCCAGCGCTCAAAAACAGTGAAGAACTCAATGGGGAGTGGAATTTACTATGGGGAGTGTTCTGAAGAATTGTTCGATCTAATGCCGGCGTCGCGGTTTTATCATCGCACTAGCCGCCACCGTTTGAAAGTACCTCCACATATCATAGATCAGTGTTGCATACTGTGCTATTCACACAGTCTGTCTTGCTTCACACAGTCTGTCTTGCTTCACACCTACAAAATGAGGAATGAGCTACCTTCCGCGGTGTTTCCGAGAAGCTACAACATGGGGTTCTTCAAGCGAGTTAATAGTTTTAAAGGGTCGGCAACGTATTTGTGATGCCTCTGGTGTTACAAGTATCCATGGGCGACAGTGACTGATGGTAAGCAGCCCGTCTCTCTCTCTCTGAGAGAAGGTCTGTGTCTTAGCAGTGGGAACATGATAAGCTGATAATGATTGTGATGAAAGAAGGAAAAACAAACACCTTTTCATTCATAACAGTATTACGTTATCTGAGAAAATTTAAACGCGTGACACCCTACACGCACGTTTCGTTTTCTGATAAAATATAATAATAACAACGCCGATGGAAAGTGTGTCAGTCGGCGCGACATTCGTTAGGAAAGAACTTGCATTCATATGAGCAACTGCTTTTTACGCTGGGCATGTTCAAGGTAATTGGAAAACTATTATTCACTGTGAACTATTTAGCTAGCGTTTACAAAATAGATCTTAGATTGTTTTGATCGCAATTAATGATCTTGTAGAGAGTAATGCTCTTTATTAAACATCACTGTTATTAATTTTATCAAGATTTATTTATAAATAAATCAGATATGATGGTATCTGTTATGCTAGAAGTTCAATTTTAAAGATTATTTCATGACTTTTTCTATCAAGAAATCTTATCGAGAACGTGTTATGGTTCAGAACACGTTCTCGAACTTCTGAAAATAATGGTCAATAGTCCTCCAATATTATGATCAAGATAAATTTACACATTTAACTAACTCTTAACTCTTCCTCTTCCCAATCTTTATTTTTATTTTAGCACAGCAACCGACCTATAAACTTTGCTGTTCTGTTAGATCCATGACAGGGATTCAGTTCAATTCAGTTTTGAAACTAACTCTTCCTATTCACAATCCACGCAGTTCGACTATCAGTTTTTTTTCTTCATTTTAGCACATCAACCGACCTATAAACTCTGCTGTTTTGTTAGTTGCGTGACAGGGATTCATTTCAATTCATTTTTGAAACGACTCGTCAAGGATCGTTACTTGGCGATTAGAAAATTGCTTCCGACCTTTGTCATCTCCAGGTCACTTTCTATCACCGCTGTTGAAAGTTCGGCGACGGACGTGTTTCGCTCTCATTGCGATTTAAATAACTTTTTTTTGTTTGTATTTTTTAAACAATAAAGTTAATCAATCAATTCATAATGACTTCCGCGACACGAACCTAATCTCAGTCCAAACATTTGCTTGTTCTGACAGCTGCGGTAACATTTTAAAAAGCCGAGTAAATTATTTTTTTATTTTTAAACTTTCGCGATTTGAACACATGTTTTAGTGTTTATCGGTATTTATCGCGCAATATTTTAAATAAAAAAATAGGTACCTTTCAACAGAACTATTAAAGATAAAGTTATAGGAGTAAGCTGATTATAATGTGGATGACGGTATTTAATTACTCAAATACTTTTTACCGTCTAGTATCTAGATCAATATGTAAGGCGACCCTATCTAGGTTGGCCCGCTGGAACAGAACGGGCTTCATGCACGGTTGCCTCATCAATATTATTACAATATCAATACAACACGTTTTGTTCTCAATAGTTAATTAACTGAGGAATAATCTATCTAGCCATTTTTGAGCACTGGTCGATATCTACATATCTATCCACAGTTTCAATAAAAATAATATTAGTTATTAGACGTGAATATTTGGGAAGTAAGTGCCTGATCGTTGTTTACATTAGACTAATATTTATATATTCTACATCACTAATCCGTTGGCAGTTGTAGAGCTCATCTTCAGCAAACATTTTTTTCAATTCCTAGATTTTTTAAAATATTTTTTATAATTATACATTTACATCATGGACACAATCGTCCATGCCTTTGTTTGCTCTTTTTTTTTAATAAAAAAAACGGTATTCTCTCATACGCTTGATTTACTACATTTGGTGAATCCATCTTTTTAAATTATTTATTACTGTTTATTTTATATTATTAAACATAACCCCTTTTTCTATTTTTTTCTTATTTAGCGCGCTTCACAACGTGTCATATGATATATCAGGCTGGCTTTATGTTCTTGTCCTAGACCCAGCTCTGACGTCTTCTTCATTATCAATGTTCAAAACCTAAGTTCAAAACATTTCTACTCTTCCGGATTTTGTAAATAAATTATCTCTACCTCGTACGAGTAACAAAGTATACCTCTCCACCATACATTTATTAGTATCTGTACCTTGACATACTGGTATCAACACAACAATAAATAATAATAGGTATTTTTATCTAACACATTCCTACCGCTTTGTCCATATCAGGCTAC
The DNA here is from genome assembly GCA_949125355.1 of Agriopis leucophaearia. Taxonomy (NCBI): domain Eukaryota; kingdom Metazoa; phylum Arthropoda; class Insecta; order Lepidoptera; family Geometridae; genus Agriopis; species Agriopis leucophaearia. The sequence continues at coordinate 8,136,269 of OX421276.1, read as the reverse complement.
CGAGACCAACGCATTCGCAGATGACAAAGATTCATAAATCAATCACTTCAATTTGCACTTGCCAACACTATAATAATTTGATTGGCTATTCTTGATAATACGAGTAATAAACCATCTGGCACTGCATTGTGACGCCTGAGTTGTTTGAGTAGAGTCGAAATCGCCTTCCGAGTTTAGATTTGGCGATGAATTTAACAATAGGTGAGACGTGCAGCAATTGTTATAGAACCTCTTCTTATTATTGAATAGACGTAATTGTTATAACTACCGACGTTGGTGTAACTTATTATGAAATAGTCACTAAAATATTATTTGTTTTATATTTCTCTACCTATTACATTTGTGAGTTTTGCACACTAACATCGCTATATGCATGGCCACTACACAGGCGTTATTCATTTTACCAATATTTTAAAGGAAGAAAAGTATTACATAATTGTAATTCTTATTAATAAGAGAAGCCACTGGCACCCGACACACAGTCCCAGACTAGTTCGGGAGCCTATGGAAAACAACACAATGTGAAACTAAATTTTGTCAAAATAAATTACTTTGTTTGTATTTGTATTTGTAATTCGACAAAAATGTTTGTTTTGTTAGGCTACTAAGTTATAATTGACTAGCCGTCCGCCCCGGCTTCGCACGAGTGTAAGCTCGGCCTTCGGCCTCGGAGGTAGGCCTCCCACTAGATGGACCGACGACATCGTGAGAGTCACGGGCATCCAGTGGGTGCAGATGGCAGGTTGTCGTTCAGTGTGGAGGTTAAAAGGGGAGGCCTATGTTCAGCAGTGGACGTCTTATGGCTGATGATGATGATGATACATATTCAAGCAAGTCACCACACCACATCTTATTATTTTGTCGCTGCGATGACACAAAAACGGTTACCACCGGTCATCGGTCCATCGGTTACCTAACGTTTAGATGTTTCTTTGAAGCAAAAACTCTGCAGTAAATTACTTAAGTATAGGTACGTAAATTTCCACATAATTTTACGTAATTATTTCTTTAGCCGAGCCTGTTTGAATAAGAAATGGGAGCCCATTAAACTGAAAAAGGGACCTTTACCTTTTGAATGCGTAATTTGCTAATGGCGTACGGGATGACGAAAATATAACTCCAGAGGAACCTTTTCAGGGATAACTTTTACGAGATCCTTATTTAAAATAATTATCCTCTTTTTGGGGTACCATTTTCTACTTTTGACCTTTTCTGTATTTAAAGTGGATTTGTTTATATTTTGTTGAGTTAGCCTCGCGCTTTCAATAACCTTCGGACTTGCTCCAAACTAATAAGCTGTTTTGTTGCCATTTTTGGTTGAGGTTAATATATTCAAGGTTAAAACAATTATTAATGCTTTTGCATATTTTTTGTTTAAAACAGAACAGACGCATTTGAGTGAGGAGCTATCTGTTTGAAATAAATCTGAAGACAAAAAACCTTAACGATATTTCTTGGATAAATTGTCTCAGCCAGAAAGTTTTACATTCTTTTACATAGCCGCTTGAGGCGCTTGATAAGCTAATATGTTCTATAAAATGTGTTTTCTCACTTTCACGTGTGACACTTCTTGTCAGCGGAAAGTTGACAGACATCAGTATAAATTATATACCAATATATACCCCTTATCTTTATATCCGTAAGTCAAATAAGATAATAACTTATATTAACTTAATAACTTATGCACGACATCGGATCAGACAAACAAGGGAGATATAGGAAGATGGCGTGGCGGGATCGAACGCCTCAGGCCTAAATCAGACTTTATGCGTTTAGTCGAGCTCACCTTGCCACCCTTTTTAACCGACTTCCAAAAAGGAGGAGGTTCTCAATTCGACTGTTTTTTTCCCTCAGTACTTTCGACTGGGTGAACCTATTTGGATGATTCTTTTTTTATTTGAAAGCTGGTGCTTCACGTGTGGTCCCATTTCAATTTGGTCCAGTTCTAACATTTTTATGAAATCGGTTTTTTATATTGACAAATATTTACACATAGAGTATTAGTTAGTTTATTCGTTTCCCTGCAAGTCTCTTTGTGTGCGTGAAAATTTTTTTAATTGTACTGTACTTATTTTTGCGTTGAGCGGTTTAGTGTAATAGTGAAAAAAAGTGGGAGAAATACGAAGCCATTTCAACACGAACGAAAATTGTTTTAAAGCATATCTCTCGAGTTTGTCTGATCTGAATGCACAACCGAAATAATAATATCTTATAAATAAATATCTATGATATTTTTGCACACACGGTCATCTGACCCTAAACTAAGCAAAGCTTGTGATATGGCTGCCAGGGACTTATACGTATTTTTTTTTTATACATACTTAAATAGATATTAACACCCAGACAAAGAACAAACACAAATATTCATCACATAAATGTTTGCCCTAGGTGGGAATCGAACTCACGCCCCTAAGCGCAGAAGGTAGGTTCACTACCAACGGAGCCATCGGGGCAGTCAAATCCGATAATGCATTGAATTCCGAGCTATACCTGTTAGAATGATAAAATAGTAGGACTTACCTATTAAAACAGTTTAATACTTTGATTCTACAGAGATATATACTCAAAGAGTTCATTTAATACAATGAAATAACCAGGAGTGCGAGACCTTGACTTGGCTACGAACAATTCTAAAGCAAGGCTTTTAAACATTTGGGCTAATAGCTATAATACTCCAAAAGCGTAGTTTGATTCTATTTCGATTTGGTTTCACTATGCTACGTGTGTCACTTAATTGACCGAGCGAGAGATTTCCGATTTTAATGGGACCAGTCGGCGTTTTTAACTATGTTTGTATATTTTTCAACCATTCATATTTATTTATTTAAATTAGCATTGCTCAAACTAAAGAGTCACAAAATCACAAGTCAAAATTTACTATAAAAATCAAAAGATTAAGTATAATCAAAACAATAAAATTTTAACATTTATTACTACTTGCGTCAATTACATGCAGTGCCGTAACTAGCCTTTTATGCGCCCGGTGCAAGCTTCTATAACTGCGCCCTTGAAAATAAAACTTGGTCCTGGTGTGGTCATTTCTGCGCCCCTCCAGAGTCTGCGCCTCGTGCCTGGGAACCGCTGGCACAGCCCTATTTACGGCACTGATTACATGTTTCCAAACGGTATTACAACAATATTATTCAAGCGCTATACAGGGTTACTGTTTTCGAGGGCGCAAATTTTACAGAAGCAAGTCAAAGCTCATTGAAAATAAATAAAACTGAAATGCTGTTCGTTAGTAATTGCATCACTTGAAAACGGCTGCACTGATTTGGCGTTTTTTTTATTTTATATATTCGTAATAGTTCAAATTAAGTTTTTATGGGGAGAAAAAATTTAAAAGTTCCCCAAAAATTCTCAAATTCGGGTAAAATTGAACGTTCATTTTCTATGGGATTTTTGTACGAACTAAAAACAGTCACTATTTCGCTGACAAAAACAAATGTTGACTGCGAAAAAATTGTTAAAAAAGCAAAGTGGTTTGAATCAGTTAAAGAAAACTTAACTTATTACCATCTCGGGAGCATAAGAAACAAAACAAATTACAGAACAATCACATATAAAATTTGCTTCCATAGTGAGAGAATAAAAAAAAACATATGAAAAGCTGTGTGTAAGCAGTTCCCTCTGGATTCCGAAACGACTAGACTGATTTTGACGACTTTCACTGGCAGATAGCTCATCAGGTATCTGCCATCAGCTATTAATATTTATTTGTATTTTTTATTGAGATATAATCACTTACATTTACCTCACAAAAATATATATGTATAAGGAGTAATGAAACGGGGCGGTGCAGCTAGTAGCAGCAGCAGGTAATTAGCAAATATATAAAAGAAAAAATTAAGAAAACAAAAAGTATGTGATAAACATGTAATGGATAAAGTATAGGTATCAATAGATTAATACTAGTAATATTACAGTAGTATAGTTATTTTGTAGAGATTATTATGTAGTCTGAGCACAATATTTTATAAATACCCATTAACGCAAGTAGGTACCTATATTATCAACTATATTATATAGATTACATGCTCTCCTTTGTCTCTTGATCCAGATAGCTACATAGTTAGATCAAATAATCTTGCTCATCACCTTAGGTTACATTGTCTAAGTTCTCAGCCTATATTTTTCACCTAGTCTTCTATGATAGCGCTAGATGAGTTCTACGAATAACTGTCATTCGCACAAATTCCAGCACATTATACCTTTGCACATTCAAATCCCTCTAGCTGGCCATTGCTCAAGTTTTTTGGCTAATGTCCATCGTAGTTGTCTAACTGACTCTTCAAGCAAACTTCGGAGTTTTGGCGACAACGGGAGAAAGTCACGTCGCCTCATTGTAAATATAAAATTTCCTTTTATTTTCCTTTTTTGCGCTTTTCCTTGCTGCTAGAATCAAAATATTGTTCCTGGTTGGATGTTGCCTGGTTGTGCCAACTCCGAGAACCGGTTAACCAGTTTCTGCGAATGTCGTTTTCAGATAATAATAGCCAATACTATTCTGCAGGCTTGTGCCGTTTCGAATAGATCGGATTCCTTAAAAAGGCCATTGGCTCTTGGAAGGCTGTGGTCTATAATGTATGGAATATTTTCAAACCTATGATGTTACCTCAGAACTGGTTACCTGGCATTTTGTTTAAAACTGGACTGGCAAAGCTTATGTAGTTTTTTTGTTGTTATTCAGAGTTACACTGAACGGTGGTACTAAGTTAAAGGAGCTCTTAAGACGAGCATTACTATAACTTTAAATATGAAATCAATCCATAAATGATATGGAAAAGCATTTTTTTTCCACAATTTCATAGTAAAAGTTGTTTAAAATGAAGAGTGAAATGATCTCTTTTCAGCTTAAGACCACCATTCCGTGTAATCCTGTCTATATGATTTTGATTAGCAAGTTTAACCTTGATAAACGTAATATTAAAATATATTTATCTTTTTTACTCCATAACAAGTGGATCACATTAAAAACCGACTTCATAAATATATGAAAAACATAATAAATGCCTATAAAACTTGAGGGTTGTCCCTAATTCTGTGAACCGTCCTACTTTTTTGAAGTCAGTAGTTTTTTTTTAATGCGTAAATAGGCTTGCGTTTGACCGCCAACTCGCCTGATGTTAAGCGACCATGCGGTCTACGATAGAGCACGCTTGCCTAGAATAAGCCGATTCACTCGTGATTTGAAGACACCTAGATTGTAACTAAATTGCCATAAATGAAAAAGTCATCTTATATTTTAAAATCACATATCTTCATAATTATTATGTTATCCTCAGGCTGTCTCTTTCTCAACTTTAAGGCTTCCCGGAATCGCAAAACCGAAGTTATTACCTACCTTGTTGAGTAACACTTAAATCAGAAACTATTTGCGAAATATGTCTGCAATAAAATATTTTGTATTGAATAGATAAGGTTGGTCTACAGTACAAAATTTAGGTATGTACCTTAAATTTTTTTTTTTTTTTTTTTATATTAAAAAATAGGCTTAATGTAACTTATAGAAATTAGATCCGATCCGACAGCATAGCAAGAGAGATTATAATATTCCTTAAGATGATGAAAACTGTGTATTCTGTAAAGACAACATTTATGTTCGTTCTTTTTTATTTATTATTATTTTCCCATTATCAGGGATATTAGTATAGTAAAAGTAGTTTAATGAGTACAATTATATCCTTGAATATGTCCGGCGTCTAAAGATACACCCGGTAGAGTACAAAATTAATGAAAAAAGTGTTTTTCTTCTTGATATCAACAGTGTTCTGAGTGTTCTTTTATCTGTATTTATAGAACCATTTTGGAAATACTGACAAACTAACTGCACTCTATGTCGTCATAACAATGTCTCACTAAGGCAGCGCTAGAGTTTTATTTTATTTTATAGAATAAGTGGCAAACAAGCTACGGGCCACCTGATGGTAAGTGGTCACAGTTGCCTATATACACCTACAATACTCGGGGCATTGTCAGTGCGTTACCTACCTTTGAGGACTCTATTCACCCTTCGTTTGAAGCAGTCCAAATTATACTTTGGAGGAAAAACCGAAGGTGGTAAGCTATTTCATTCGTGGATATTTAACATCTTTGGAGAAAAATATTTATGAGTGGGAAAGGGGCATTATTTTTAAAATAAAATTGCAAATAGTTTAAAGCAATTTTCGTGTTTATATTTTATAGGACACACAGAAAAATATTTTTTCGAGTTCTGCCACAGTAAAACATATTAACAAAAAAAATATTTTAATACTTTTTGCAATGTTATAAAAAAAAAAATGCCCAATCGTTTTTTTTCCTATTATTCATCTTTTAAAATGTTGAAAAAGTGCGACAGATGGGTCTGGGCAGTAGCTTGCTATCTAAATGCAAAGATTGACGTAGTATAATATGGTTTTAATTACATTTGTTGCGCTGCCCCTGTTGTGATATCCATAGAAGTATAAACATTTTCGTAGAAACAGATGAGAGATATTTAAGATTTATCTATCTTCTTCTTTATATATAAATAGCGATATATGTTTGTCTGTATGTATGTTCCTTATGGACTCCAAAACGGTTGGACCGATTTTGATGGAATTGTCCGGCAATCTTTAGATTAGCCCAGCAAGTTTACTAGCAATCGGATCAAAAGTTTTTTTTGGTGTTTTAATATTTTCCCTACAAAAAACAAGAACAAGAATACAAGTCTAGTATATAAGTTTATATTGGTTTACATTGAAATATTACATTATTGAAAAAAAATATCATCTAAATCCAAGGAGGTTGCTTCAAGGAGGTATATAACGCGGGTGAAACTGCGAGACGCAGCTAGGTTATTCATAAAACTGAGACCATAAAGTAAAATAACAACAGTTAAAATAACAGCAGACAGTCCACTACAAATACTTGGCTTCACGTCACAAAGTGTTTCAGGACAAGGTGGCGTTAATAAAAAATGCAAACCGTATTCTCACCTTGAGTCACTCCGCCAACTTGAATTACAACTTGTCATTTGTAACAGTTACTGCTAACACGACGCAGGACGTCGTCGGCTTTATTTTACTCAATACTAAAACCTCAATACAAAATAAAGCATCCCGAACATTTAAACTACAACGCTGCTTCCTTGCGAATCTCTTAGGTTGTTCCTGTCCTAATTGATTATCTGCGTGCAACTTTTTGCCTCGTTAGTGGGCCATATTTCAGACAACAGCAAAGCAAGAGCAACCCCTAAAATGAAAAATTGAAGCTTTTTTATACTTTTAAAATTGAGATATATAGGTATATATCAGCAGATATATATCTCAATTGAGATATAATGCATGAAACTTGGCGCAATTACAGTTATGGTATATATACGTAACTTACGTAAATAAGACGTAAAATATGTGTACCTACTCATTCGAAAAGTAACAATTTGTAATGCATCTGTGGTGAAATGATATTACTTCCAGTTAGGAAACACTTAAAATAGGTAATTACCTCTTACTATTGCTAATTTTCCCATACGTTTTTTACGATTGTTCTGTACACAGCTCAGTCGGTGAACACTAAGGAACGCAGTGTTTCTATTTAATTTTAGCGCTAACCAAGTATACTTAACTAGCCCAGGCTAGGTATATTTACAGTAAAAAGGAAAAATTTCAAAGGGATTTCTATAAAATTCTATGTCACAAAAGTACAACATGTGTACATACACATACCTCACACACATGCACACCCTCTCTTCTCTCGCACACAACCTGTCACCCTCACACGCAAACAGATAATATACGACTGTAGTTAGTAAACAAGTGGATCACATAAAAAACTGACTTAAAAATATATGAAAAATTTGATTAATACCTATAAAATTTAAGGGTTGCCCTCCATTTCACTGGGATCCCATCATCAGATCCTGACTTAATATAATGGTGACAATGGGACCAAATTGGAAGACCCTACCGAACAAAAGATTTTCTTTAAATCGGTCAACAGTTGATGGAAAAATCGGTGAACAGACATTAAAAAAAAATTGGAACATAGAACCATCGTCCATTTTGAAGTCGGTCAATTAGTTATCATCGGCCAGAAGACGTCCACTGCTGATCATCCCCTTAGCACACTGAACGACAGCCAGCTCTGCATCCGGGATCAGATGGGATTCTATTGATCGATTTTTTGCTCGCGCACCGCTCATCTACCTACTTCGTACATCTCTGGTGGAAAAGAACAAAGGCTTAAGCCAGGTTCTGCAATCGACCCACCAGATTATTGGAAAAACTAACTAACTCCAAGTAAAATGAATAACAATATTAGTAACTCTACCACGAGACCAAATACTCTACCTTGAATTACTTTGCATATGTACTTATTGAAATCTAAACTAAAAACATGCCTAAAACGGCACTGAGTCTACGTTCTCTTTGTGAAGGCGACAATGTCTGTACATAAATAAACATAAATGATTTTCTGATTGTCCGTGACTACCTTTTATGTACCTGAACAAACGAACTGTCAATGCCGGTTCAGATTATAGACAAGCGTCAAGGAAAGAGTACTCACTCATTTAAGGCCTACTTAAAAACATTACTCAAGTTAATCTAGTCAAGTTAATCAGTTCTATCATCGTTTCTGTCATATTCACATAACTTACATTTCGCAAACCATTTGACATTAGTTTATTGAGAAATGTAAGTAATAAGATTTGTCAGTACTATCTTATATATATGTATGATGTATGTATGATGAAGTCACCTACCAAGTGACCATTCCAGAAGTTATAGGTATTTATCGACTCCTTGTTTATCAAAATCAGTTGAGGCGAATAGGTTGTAGATAACCCATCCGAGTTTCCCCGGATTTGTCCTAGTTTAGAGGGCATCCGGGGAGCGTCCGGGCGGGGCTTCATAGTCCGGGTTTAAAAATTTAAAGTTTTTGCCGCCTGCGACACACGCACTGTGCCCGCACGCCGCGATTTGTGCACTATGTTTAAAAAAAAAACCTGTTGACATGTCCGGGTTCTGGCCTCTAAAATACGGGGATTTCACGCATCTTGTTCTGGTTGCCAGATTTTAGAGATGGCAACCCTAGACGTAAATCACAGTACCCTGATTTTTGCCTTGTGTCGTCGGGTGTTAAAAATTCCGCAGCTCGAGCATGCAAAATCGTTTAACAACACAAATTTTCTCAATAAAAACAATACCGTGAAACATTGCCGAGCCATCACATGCAACAGTTACCATTAAACCATTATTGCGGTAGTTCAACATATTGCGTGATAAAAATCAAGCGAAACATCCATATTATGTATCACGAATGAAAATAATTCGCTAAATATCTCATGCCCATTGATGTGGTGAGGTTCCGCGTACTTTGTTACATAATGCTGGACGATGAACCACATGAATACATGCTAGTCATCTGACACGCATCTGATGGAAATGTAAAGGACTAGCTGTTGTCCGCGATTTCGTACGCGTAGACTTTGATATTTTATTTTATTTATTAAGGAACAGCAAACAGCCATATTATGAAATCTTAACAACATGGATATAGATTAATAAACTTAGTAATAATACAGCCCACAGCACTATTCACAGATTACTTATAGAATTAAACAAATTTACCGCTAGAAGTAGTTGGCTTGCAACACAAATTATTTAAATACATATTTTTAAGCCTAAAAACACAAAAATGTAATGCCTTTGAAAAGTTTTAACAACCAAAATAATAATAACATTATTGTTTTAAAATATAGAAGTTTGTAACGAGGAGAGCTTTTGAAATACTGCTGCTTTAAATATATAAACATCAACCCTCTTTTTGCCCGTTTTAATTCGGCCTCCTCGCAAAATCCTTTCTCAGCGGACCTCTACACTCTACAGGGCTACGCATGAAGACTGTCATGGTACTCATCATTATGAAAAACTTTTACTATGAGACCAATCATGAAATCGCGAAAAAAATATCAGCTGCTCAGATAGGGAATCTATACATTCCAAATTTCAGCTTTATAGATCAAGTCATTTTTCAGATTCAGTTAATATTTACTGTTAGACTGTGTCGTATAGTATGGTTTTAATTATATAATGTAAGTATCAACAGTCAAGTGAATTTTTGAGACATCGCGTTGTGTCAGTGCTTGAGGGGGTTTTCGCTCCTAAATTTGTAGAAGATATAGGGAATTGACATTAGATACGAGTAAATACTTTGAGTATGTGTACTGTACATTGTTCAACAATGACTCATGAGTAAGACTTTATAATTATTCTAGAATATCCATTGAACTTTAGGCTTAACACAGATTGGAAAGTTGAAATGATGTGGCGGCGGAGTCCAAATGACCGTGGAAAACCAATAATTCTTTCCAGTTTACCGCAGCTTTAAAATTCACGCTTCTGTACCGCATCGCGCTGCTACTGCGTCCCAGCAGTTCTAAACTCTGGTACATACATTATCAGTCTATCATGTTCCCATTGTTGGGACATAGACCTTCTCCAAGAAAAGGAGGACGGACCCTAATCCACCATGGTTGTCCAGTGCATGTTGGTGAATGTCTTTGAACTTATTGGTTTTTGTTTGTCGTTGTTGCCGAAGATGGAGGAGGTAAACCTAGAAAGTTAGTAAGTACTCTAGCCTTGAAGATACTCAGGTCATAATTTTGAGGAAACAAAGGATGGTGGCAATGCATTCTAGTCCCTATAGAGGCAAACCGGCTAGTTCGAGTCGGTGGCATGTCGACTGTGTACCTTTATAGAGATATTATTTATGTGTTATCTGCCTTTCCTGTTGTTAAAGCGGGAAGGGTGGATTAGGTCATGCAACGCAAGCGCACACTTGCAAATGCAACCTGTAAGAAAACGTGGGTCCTTGGACATATCAGTTTCCTCACGATGTTTTCCTTCGCCGTTGTTGAGCCATGGCATCGAAACTGCATATAATTTAAGTAATAAATAAGTAATTAATGCAGGGCCGAATGTGGGTGCCTAAATCAGATTTTAAAACACACATGCTACCACTTGGCCTCATTATCAGCCAACCATCAGCCAGACATCCACTGCTGAACATAGGCCTCCCTCTTTAACCTCCACACTGAACGAAATCCTGCCATCTGCATCCACTGGATACCCGCGACTCTCACAATGTCGTCGGTCCATCTAGTGGGAGGCCTACCTACGCTGCGTCTTCCGGTTCGCGGTCTCCACTCAAGAACTTTACTTCCCCATCGGTTATCAGTTCTTCAAGCGATGTGGCCTGCCCATTGCCACTTCAACTTGCAGATTTTAATAGCTATGTCGGTGACTCTGGTTCTTTGGCAAATATCTACCGCTTGGCCACCAAGGTACAATTTTGAATCTAGCGTACACCGAAATGAGTTGACTTATTTTGTACCTTGTTTACCGCGACGCGGTCTCGCCCTTAGTCGGCGATAAGCCTTAGTCTCTTGATTTGTTACTGTCATATTATAGTTCCGGCCAACGTGTTGATGAATCAATAGTTTTTTTGTGCCGGGAGGTTTTAAATGTCATGTCAGATGATATTAAACAGATAGCTAGCATGCTAGCTATCACAATGAATGAAAACAACTACGCCCCCGAAATATCTACGAGTATGTTTCCCTTTGTTTGTGATTTGTTGCAACATAACCGTCACCAACTTTTGTATTGGTTAAATGTGAAAGCTTGTAGATAAAGTGACAACCTTATAATCACATCCTTTCTTATTCTTACGTAATAAAATAGACTGTATTTTCTGATACCAATGCTTGGAACAAGAATATATTAATATTCGTAACAAAACTTGATAATTGGTCAAAGATGAATAATAAACGAAAAAACTCAAGTATAATGACTCAAAAATGTGACGCATATTTGAGAGACACGAACAGTCGAAAAGTAGCTGCTTACATGGAATATCAATGAACATTCAAATACAAAAAGTAGAAAATACAGAATTCAGGAAAAATTTGGCAATCAAAATGAATGATTCCTAATCATTTGAAATATACACATTTATCGACTTTCTGCTAAGATACAAAGTGAGACTAACCCGAAATAAGATCATTGTACTTATTATCATTCAAAACTTTTAGTGTGGGACCAACCCTGAAACCACAATAAACCGGTCAAGTGCGAGTCGGACTCGCGCACTGAGGGTTCCTTACCACCACATAAAATACAAAAACTTAATATAAAAAAAAAACATCTATACTATTAATAATGATATTATAAAGAGGAAAGATTTGATTGTTTGTTTGTTTGTTTGCATTGAATAGGCTCCGAAACTACTGAACCGATTTGAAAAATTCTTTCACTGTTGGTAAGCTACACTATCTCCGGGTGACATAGGCTATATTATATTTTGTAGCGAGGCCAAAGGCCGAGCGACACCCGTGCGAAGCCGGGACGGTCGACTAGTCTTTTATAATTTGGCTGATTTCACAAAGAAATATACACAATTTCAAGTAAGGCCATAACTTAAATTTTTAACTACTAAAGTAAAAAAAAATACGACTTCACGCGCAGGGTCACCCGTCCAAGTAACGACCGCGCCCGACGTTTCTTAACTTCGATGATCGTACTAGAACCGGTGGTGAACAGAAATTTGTCACCAAGTACGCATTTAGCTAGTATTTATTATGTGTTGTTTTGCTTAGAGTGTGTACTATAATCATGCCATGTTTGACGCTTGTACGTATTACCGTATTTACACTAGAGCAATGTATGGAACTCATATTTTTTACGATTACAGGGTTGGTTCCATGGCCTACACTATTTATAAAAGTTTAAAATAATGACTACAATATTCTCCTTTCGATTTAGCACTACTGTTAGGTTTAACACTGCATTGTAGTGTCCCATATTTTACGCTAATGACAAAGTCACCCCTGTATCTGCAATAGCATGACAGTGTCACTTAGCATGGCTTTACACTTGCATCATTGCTTGTAGCACCACGAGGACAATCTATCTAAAGTTACTCACACAACGAACGTCAAATAGCATAAATGTAAATTTTTAACAGACTTCCAAAAAGGAAGAGGTACTATGTTCACCTGTATGTTTTCTTTTGTATTTCATCGATACTTTTGACCGATTTAAAAAAAAAAAATTTTAGTTCCAATAGATGCGCGGATACAGATGATGTTTCAATAGATGGGTAGCGCTTATAATAGTTATATTAATTTATTTTTCGCTTTTGAGTGCCTATTTGTGGTTTTGAAGTCGGTTTAATTTTATAGTAAAAAAACAATTTATTTATATCGAATATTACGCCCCGCGATGTCACCTGCGTTATATACCCCTTAATGAAACCTCTTTGGCAGCTACAGCTACCTCCTTTGATTTAGATGACATTTTCTTTTTTTTATTATGTAACTAGTTTTTTTGCCCGCGACTTAGTACGCGTAGATTTTCATATAAACCTTCAATCCTTTTTTCTTCCCTTAATCCGGCCCTTGCGCAAAATAACATAGTATAGTATATTCTTCGAGCTAATATAATTATATATATATATACTAGATTTTTTGCCCGCGACTTCGTACGCGTAGATTTTCATATAAACCTTCAATTCTTTTTTTCTTCCCTTGATCCGGCCCTTGCGCAAAATAACATAGCCTATACTTCAATCTAGTCATAGCTATAAGCATATTCGTGAAAACAGCATTTAAATCCGTCTGCATTTTCTTCCAGGGGTTTAGGATATGTGCGTGAACAAACAAACAAAAATTCTAAAAACTGCCTTAACATGTTCAGCTGCTTATTTTAAGACGGCCTGTGTGAAGTATTGATAGAAGCATAGAAGTAAAAACACCGTCAACAGTTTTCAAATCAAAAAGATAATGTGACCACAGTGAAGAGCATGTTTTGAAGTTTTCTTTTTGTCTAAACCATAAAAAGTATATCATGTCATGTCGGGATGATACATCTCTGAAATTTGACTGTCCAGCTTCGCTCGTTCGAATTTTTCTATGACCATCCAATTTCTGAACTATGAATACGATCACAAGTATAAGGCTTTGGCCACGGAACCCTGACATATGCTTGTCTTGACACGATCTTGGCTAGTTATTTCTTATTTCGAGTGCATTTGTATGTATACCTTGATTAAAAAGCCATGAAATGGAACTACTATATTTATCTGTTAAAATATCACAGTAAAATAAAATTATTTCTTTATTCTTATTGCAAATATACACTTTCTTCTTCTAGAAGCTAAGTTTATATACCCTGCATAAAGGGTGCAGCAATGACTTATGTAGTGGCTGGTCACAAAACCAGACCACAGACAGAAGTAATTTTACCAAAAAAAATACATACTTAGTGTGATAGGTTACTTAATTATATATGAGATCATACAAAACTTATGGCGCTACTTTCTTAACTATTTATAGATCGATATTTATTTTCTAATTATAATTTTCTAAATTTTATCGTCGAAATAATCTTTTATCTCGTAATAACATTTTGGGGTTAGAAACTTACGAAGTTGGTTATGGAAAAGTGCTATTATTTCTTTCTTTCTTTATTGCGTCCGGAATTTTGTTGTATAGGTTTGTTGTCATGTACAAAGGACCTTTTTAGAATATTTCTATTCGCGGGACTGAATTGAAATAGGATGCGGTATATTTTGTGTTTTAATGGCTAACATAGAATAAAATCTCCATAGGAGTATTATATTCTCTTGGGAATAAAATACATTGGATTGAATCACCAAAGAGGTTGTAAGGCATATGTTTTTATAACATCCTTAATCTACACGTTCATTCATTTAAGAAGGTTCCTTAATTGAAATAAAAAGTTTTAATCTGGCTGATTCTCTGTATGACAGTAGGCTATTTGACTATATTAAAAATATAATTAATACTGGTGTAATCCTAGAAGATTATTATTTTCAAAAAGTATGACTAAGTATGAGTAGTATGACGCCCTGTGTGTTTTTTTTGTTATCTCGTAATTATAGATTTTTTTATCTCTACGTTTTTATTATATGTATAGATAGATAGATAGATATGTCAATGTATTGATTTCAATTCTTGCCGTTCCGTATAAAATTTGTGGGAAAATGAATTTTTCTCGTGAATCGTGAATGAATTTTCTAGGAATCTATTTTTCGTTAATTTTCCGTCATTTTAATGCTTTATCTGATATGATTTCTCGATTCATGCCTAAGCTATATGCATATTTGTTTCTCGTGCCAATGAGAACTAGTTACATTTAAATACGTGGAAATAGATAATGAAGACTGAAGTTACTGAACTCTAAATAGCACAATAGCAATGTTGGCGACTTACGTCAATTTTAATTTCAAATAGTACTGAAGTCATTTTGGCTCTATTTTCAACCGACTATAGCTCGTACTTGTATGCATTACGACAAATAACAACGTTAGGTAATAAAGTACACAGGGTTCCAGGGTACGGTGGCTGTAAGCCGAAAGAAGGTTATGCACTTATCATTTTGAGTTTTAATATGGAACCTATGAGTATGTGCATGAGTAGGTATGTATCAAAGTATGGGACCAAAATCCCAAAAAAAACCAGTTGGTTCGTCAGATCAAACAAACAAGAGAAACGTGCCTTAGTACAATTTTTTTATCGTTCGTGTTCAAATGTCTCCTAGTTCCATACATAATTTTTTAGTACTCTACTAAACCTCTTAGCGCAAAACTGTAAAAACACCACACTTACTCATTTTTACGCACACTAAGGAACTTGTAACGACATCAATGAACTAGCTGGTCCACATGCAAAAAAATGCGGCAAGGTCGTCTACTGGTTGAGTTCGACTAAAGGGATCGTTTTTATTTTTTATTATTTATTTCATAAGTATACATAATAGTTTGGACATTAAGTATCGAATAACTAAGAAGTTATGTCCAGCATGTTATGTGGCCGTGGCTTATGTGCAGCAGTGGACGTCCTATGGCTGAAATGATGATGATGATGAACTAAGAAGTTTGTATCGATACTTAGCTTAGCTACACGCTGACTTCGTCTGATTTAGGTCAGATGCGTTCTCAGTTCGCATCCACCACGTTACCTTACCATATCTTCCTTATTTGTCTGATGTGAGGTTGGTTCATACATTTTGTTCGACTGCCCCGGTGGCTCAGTTGGTAGTGAACCTACTTCCTGCGCTTGGGGGTGTGGGTTCGATTCCCATCTAGGACAAACATTTGTGTGATGAACATTTGTGTTTGTTCTATGTCTGGGTGTTAATATCTATTTAAGTATGTATTTAAAAATATATATGTATGTATATCAGTTTCTGGCTGCCATATTACAAGCTTTGCTTAGTTTGGGGTCAGATGACCATGTGTGCAATAATGTCCCAGATATTTATTTATTTATTGTTGCGTGTGAAATTTGTCTGCGGAGTAGCTGATTTGTTTGCGATTTTAGGGTTGGTTCAATAGCAAATGTGGTTAATAAAGTGCAAATACCTCCTTTCGGTTAACAACCGTTCCGTGTAACTCAAAAATGTTTATGGTCTTAAATTAGAAACCAACCATTAAACCCATACATTTTCCACAGCTAAGTCTGTCTTGAATTATAATTACATACTTTTGTTCAAAAGAGGAAGAGTCACAAGCTTCCTAGAAAGATAATGAAACAGTACGACTATGTAAATTGCCTCTATGAAGCAGCATATCCTCAAAACAACGCTATGCGGTACCACAACGGTACCTAACATCCAGCACACATACTTGGACACACGTTCTTAGCTGACCGTCTCATGGGTAATTCGCAAAACATATTTACATTATGTTCGACATAGGTAGAAAGAAATACAGACAAGTTTTTTTTTTTGTTGTTTAAATTAGAACGGCTGTCAAGGCATTTATTTTTGTAAGAAATTTGTTGTAGCCACTTGCACACAAACCCATAGCAACTGTGTTAGCAACTGTGACGCGCAGTTCGACGCGTTGACATAAATAAGAATGAACATTCTTATTTATGTCACAATACCTGGCAACAGATTTTCCTTCTCATTTCCGTTCTATTTACTTCTCTTTTCTGTGGGTAGAAAGAGTCAAGGGGCAGCTAAAAGCGCGCAGCTATCACTCGCGCATTTCCACATTAGAATATCGTAACATTGCAAATAGTATAAAGAAGATTTCGGTGATGATATTTTGTACTAAAAACATAAGCCGATTAGGTATTAACTAAAGCTCGTTTTATTCATAGTTTTCTTGACATTGTGTATATTTTAATTCTTTTATTTTGACAATTGTGTGACATCTTAAATTTAATTTAGTTTATATAATTTAACTAATGTAATTGGTTATAACCGTTTTAGTTAATAAATAAATAATAGTAATTATTGTTTGTAATGTCGATATCGGCTATAACAGCCGCGTTCAACGCGGGGCTCGATTTTTGGATCGCTCGTATGATTTTGCACGAAAATATCATGCGAAATGAAAGATTTTCTTTTGATAGAAAGCAATTTCGAATGGTTCAAACCACTCTGCGTTAGCGGCTGATATGATTATTACAAAATGCGACCTTTGTTTGGGATTTTGTTCATTCATTTCGCATGATATTTTTGATTCAAAAATCCAACCCTGACTGAGCTCTCTTTCGTACGTTTTCAACATTTTAGAAGATAAAAAATATTCGAGTGGGAATCTCAGATCAATGAAAATAGCCAGACGAAAGGCGAACACGAAAAGTGAAACCACTTTTTGAAACATTTGTGTGCGTAGTCGTTTTACGTTTTCAGTATGAAATTCACGTAGTTTTGGATGCGCATGTGCGCGTGAATTCGTGTATTTATACTAGGAACTAAATTAGAACTATCACTTACAGGCCTTAGCTCCCCGAATAAGGTAATTAATGTTTGTTTTTAAGCGGCTTACTTGCGTACTTTGGCAGTACGCCGTAATAAAAAAACGGGCTTTAAATATACCTATGTATTGAATAACTTAATAGACACCTGCCAATAAAAACTGTTTAGAAAATGTTTTCTATAAATACAAATTGGGTTCCACAGAAAGGTGGAACTAATCAGAAAGAAGGTCATTGTTATCATTGTGATAAATTTTTACTAAAGGGCCAAACCCGAATTCGCACAAAAAAAAATGCTGTGAAATACATTATTGCGTTGAGTGTTTTTTCTCTTTCTATGAAACAATTAATTTGTTTGTTTCCATATTTCGTTCCAATTGTTTGGTCCTAAAGTAAAAGTTGTTCATGATGGTAACAATAGCCTCGTTTCGGCTTACTACAACCGTTCCGTGTAACCCTGTAGATTTCATTCAGAAATTGCAAACCTTGTCTCTTACATAAACAGTCACAGTACGACTTTTCTAGTCAACTGCCAGTTGGCAGCGTTCCCAAAAATGTTTAAAAACACTAAGTACCTACTTTTGTACCAAAACTAACACAATACGATAACGAGACACAGAATGTCAAAAAAGACACGGCAATGATGTCAAAAGTAAGGACCTGCCCATTCAAAGTCTATTTATTAAGTTTGTACAATTGGGTTCTAGTATGACTACCTAGTACGTATGGAAAAATTTGACAAGAATAATTTTACTTGTAAAAAAACACACACACACACTTACAGCTACATACTTTTTAAAAACGTTGAATTGTTGCATCTAACCGGCCCCAGCTCAGCATGATGCGGTTTGTTACCAACCGGCGCTGGTCTTCCGATGTGACCGACAAGTGACGTCACGCACTGCGCGGTGCGCGACGCCCGTACAAGTACATCATACCTCAATAACCACCCATACATTGTGAACTTTCCTTGGATACGTACCAAAGGTTTCGATTCTACGTTTCTAATCCGTACGGCAAAGGATTGGAACAACCTGCCGGCTTCCTTGTTTCCTGAGAGATATAATCTGGGCCTTTTCAAGGCAAGAGTGAATAGGTATATTTTTTAAGTCTGCGTGTTTCATCTTTGACCACATCGTCGCTTACCGACAGGTGAGTTGGTGGTCAAACGCGGGCTTATTCGCGATAAAAAAAATAAAAATTATAATAACTATTGACCGACGACATTGTAAGAGTGGCGGGCATTCAATGTCGTTCCGTGTGGAGGTTAAAGGGGGAGGCCTATGTTCAGCAGTGGACGTCTTCTGGCTGATGATGCTGATGATTTATAAAAAATATTAATTAGCTCTACTATTTAAAAGTAACAGACAATAAAAAAAATTACGACCGGCAATTCGAACCTGAACAATCCGTATAACGCCCCAAGCGCTTTCACCGGTACCGCACATAGAACAAAAATGGCTGACCCGAGGTCAGTACCATTGAAAAAGATCCAGTAGCCCGGTCCTTATGAAGTAACATAAAAGTCAATGACACACGGTAAATAAATATTGAGTAGTATCACTTTGCAACTGAATTCTTTCGTAATGTTGACGAATTCACCACACGTGGAAAGGAAAGTCGAAGTACAGGACCTACATACTACACATACGTGTATCTCTATAACGACGCCTACTACGTATGTTCGGCTGTCTGTCTGTTGACTGTACCATTCAAACGGCGCTGCTGACAAGGTATTGTGTAACACGCATAATTAATTTGTTTGCCAAACGTGCCACACATTTCTAATTGTCTCCATTTCAGTGAAGAAGTGGGATCCATTTAGTTAAATTTCTATTACACTGTTAGAATACAAGTATAAAATGTATTTTAAGCCTCCAATCAATGAGCTGATAATCTTGGCTGAACAGATTTTCTGGAATCATATCATAGCTTACTTGCTTTTAGCTTTCCTTCCGCGGTGTTTCCGAGAAGCTACAACATGGGGTTCTTCAAAAGAAGAGTTAATAGAGTTCTAAAGGGTCGAAAACGTATTTGTGATGCTTCTGGTGTTACAAGGATCCAAGGGCGACAGTGACTGCTCTTACCATCAGGCGGCCCGTCTGCTTGTTTGCCACCTATATTATAAAAACAAATCCTAAGAACAATTTCGTTCAAGTCATTTTCAAACAAAAAAACTCAATCAAAATCGGTTCTGCCGTTTGGGAGTTATGATGCCACAGACGGACACAACATACACACGTTAAGCTTATAACACCCCTCTTTTGCGTCGGGGGATAAAATGGATGTCTAAGAACGTTTGGGTAAGGAACTCTAAAAACTGCTACATTCATACCATACTCTTTATCTACACATCATCAGCCAATTAACGTCCACTGTTGGACAAGGCCTCCCTCATAGAGAGGGGTGTTGCCATAATCCCCACGCTTGGCAGGCGGCTTGGAGATCGCAGTACGTTCACCGTGTACTATTAGGACGCTGCTGCTCATCCTCCGGTGGTTATGGTCGCAGTTTTAGGACATACCCGAGTCCGGGTACTCTTTATCTACGCTATCGCCATTTTGGAGGGTTTTTGAGCTGTCGTTTACATTACAGCTTACAGTTGGACACATTTTTAACTTATATAATTATATATGACGTGTATTTTAAGCCAAAACAAAACAAAAGCTAAAACAAAAAAATATGTTGTGTTTCTGACGTTTCTTATTTTGTGTCAAAACAGTCCGTTCTACTTTCAGTGGTTTACTTACAACTTACAAGGAAGAACATTTGCACCATGTAGGTGACCGCAACGTAGGTGTAAGAAACAAACCTAGCTTGACTCGCATTCAGATTCAAATATGGCTAGTTGTTGTCTTCTAGGTATTTTGAGTTTTAAAAACATTAGCAACTCTAACGGAGGCTTTGTTCGATTTCATATATACGACTGCATCTACCTACTTTCTAATGTCCATAAATTTTAATACAATATCAGTGGATGAATATATTAAGCCAAAAACAAATTTATATTTTCGGGCGGTAGACTTAATCCATCTGCAAATGCAAATCTCTTCGATAAATTCATTACATTAATTAGTAGACTTGATTCATCCATGTGATTTAAAAGTGCATGCAATTGATGGTAGTTTTACTTTGGTTGATTGAAATAATGAAATCCTAAGCTATCCAAAAGTAGATAACGCGTCACAAGTATAGTTTTCACTGACATCTGTCACTTTGACATTTAACAAACATGAGTAGGCCAGCTTTCCAAATTTTTCTTTCTTCTAAAATGTGATTCGAACTATATGTTCCTAACATTAAAAATATAGCCAAATCAGTCCAACCGTTCTCAAGCGATGACGCTTCCCAATGTACAGTATTAAATTATTTTTACAGTCTATTAATTAAATCATATTATTTAAAGTCTGTAATCAAATATTGCAAGTAAAATTTGAATTCCCGGTGTTCGATTTACCTGAAATTCGGCTTTCCGGTGACAATACAATATTATAGTGACAGCGAGCTGATTTGATGATGGTGAAGGTGGAAAACGGGATTGCTCAATGGATAATAGTAGAATGGCAGTGTTTGGACTCATTTTAACCAGCACATCGTTCTGATCAATAGTTTCTTAACTGCTTGGTTTGAAAAAGATACCTTTAGTAAAAAAATTGTTTTTCATAAAGATTACATAACGACCTGTCGCAGGCATCTTTTACAATAACCCTGTATAATAGTTTATATTCAAATATCGACATTATAATATTGCTGATATACAATAGTCATAGTACTGGTGTCTATAATCACGAGACTTCGCGATTTAAACTGCCTAAAGCGACCTATTCTTTGTAGTAATTTCTGATTATAATCACGGTAATTTCGTTACGGTGGTCTCGCCAGACTGCTACTATGTAAAAACAAGCGATTCGAGTTATTTAATTCAATTATGTACAACCAATGCACAACCGTTGTAATATCCAAAACCGATTGCATGACGCCCTGCAAAACGACAATTACACGAACTGTTACGCGCTTAACAGGCCGTAAGAAAGTGTTTTAGCAAAACCTATTTTAAGGGTTACGTATCACAAAAGGTAAAACGGAACTCGAGTATCATTTTGTTGTTTGTTTGTCAAAATACTTTTGCTCAGGCTTCATATATCAAGTTGAAATTAATATCAAATACTAAAGTCTTCAGTCCCTTGGAAGTGTAAAAATTCAAGGTTCTAAGTCAACGCAATCAAAAAATACGGCCATTATTGTCACATAATATTTTGATTGCAAGCTCACAAATCAAAACCTATCCTATACTTTCCGTTGTATGTCACATTTTCTTTTTTGATTTCATACTTACATTTTGTAGTTGGGAAACCAACAGCGATGTACCTATATATGGGACTAGCTTTTTTGCCCGCGACTTCGTACGCGTAGATTTTCATATAAATCTTCAATCCTTTTTTCTTCCCTTAATCTGGCCTTGCGCAAAATAACATAGCCTATACTTCAATCTGGTCATAGCTAAGCATATTCGTGAAAACCGCATTTAAATCCGTCCGCATTTTCTTCCAGGGGTGTAGGAGTTGTGCGTGAACAAACAAACAAAAATTCTAAAAACGGCCTTAACATCTTCAGCTGCTTATTTTAAGTCGCCCTGTGTGAAGTATTAATAGAAGCATAAAAGTAATAAATAACACCGTCAACAGTTTTCAAATCAAAAAGATAATGTGACCACAGTGCAGAGCATGTTTTGAAATTTTCTTTTTGTCTAAACCATTAAAAGTATATCATGTCATGTCGGGATGATATACATCTCTGAAATTTGACTGTCCAGTTTCGCTGGCCACGGAACCCTGACATAATGCTTATCTTAACACGCTCTTGGCTAGTTATTTCTTATTTCGCGTGCATTTGTATGTATACCTTGATTAAAAAGCCATGAAATGGAACTACTCTATTTATCTGTTAAAATATCACAGTAAAATAAAATTATTTCTATATTCTTATTGCAAATATACACTGTATTCTTCTAAAAGCTAAGTTTATATACCCTGCATAAAGGGTGCAGCAATGACTTATGTAGTGGCTGTTCACAAAACCAGACCACAGACATAAACATATAAATTTAAGTATAGTTTAATCTATTACATAAATATATATATACTATTCAAACTTAACCTAGGGTGAAGTAATTTTACAAAACAAACCAAAAACATACTTAGTGTGATAGGTTACTTAATTATACATGAGATGATACAAAACTTATGACGCTACTTTATTAACTATTTATATATCGATATTTATTTTCTAAAATTTATCGTCGAATAAACCTTTTATCTCGTAATAAGATTTTTGGGTTAGAAACTTACGAAGTTGGTTCTGGAAAAATGTTATTATTTCTTTCTTTCTTTATTGCGTCCGGAATTTTGTTGTATAGGTTTATTTTCATGTACAAAGGGCCTTTTTTGAATATTTCTATTCGCGGGACTGAATTAAAATAGGATGCGGTATATTTTGTGTTTTAAATGCTAACATAGAATAAAACCAAGAGAATGTAATACTCCTACTCCATGCACTGGAATGAACAACCAAAGAGGTTGTAAGGCCTATAACATGCTTGATCTACACGTTCATTCATCTAAGAAGGTTAAGGAACCTTTTTTAAATTTAAACTGATTAACCGAATGACAGTTGACAGTTTCAAAATTTTCATGGCTATGTCAATAACATTCTCTTTACTTTGGATCTCCTTGCTTGAGGCTATGTGACGATCCTCATATTACGTTTCGTGTAACGAAGAAATAAATCATTGATTTTTATTTTCGTTTATGTAAAAATAAAGAATTAAAATAAATGATATAAGGTAGCCTATGTTTTAATCTGGTAATTTCTAAGCATATTCGTGAAAACCGCATTTAAATCCGTCCAGTGGTTTAGGAGATGTGCGCGGACAAACAAACAAACAAACAAACAAACAGACAAAAATTCTAAAAACTGTCCTATCGTGTTCAGCTGCTTATTTTAAGACGCCCTGTGTGTTTTTTTTTTTGTTATCTCGCAATTACAGATTTTTTTATCTCTACGTTTTTATTATATGTATAGATAGATAACATTCACAACACAAAACTTTTTTTCTAACGTATCAACATGTGTGGTTCCCACATCGGCATATGCTAAGTACCTATGGTAGGAGTGTAGATGCATTTCGCTGCATAAATCTCTCGTAGATGGATATAGCCAATGATAAATTAAGGATGCATTACAGTACTTTAGTTGTTCTTGTTCGGCAAAAATCAGTAGAGCCTTGCAGGATAACCGGTATTGACCCCGATTGTGAAATGTAGAACACAACTGGCTTTAACAAAGTTAGTACTTGAATACGCACACTTGGTTATAATAAATATCCGTCAAGAGCATTGAAAAAGTCAAGGTCGTTTAATGTTGCTTTCGCGGACTCTACTGGCTTGTCTACAGGCTCTACGAGATTGCGTGTAAATTTTAAAAGCAATTAAGTATATTGAACTTAAAAAAAGATATACTCAATTTGACTACTTTTGTGCGCGATATCTTCAAAGATTGTGAACGAATTTAAGGATTATTTTTTTGCTTTTTGTTATTGCATTAATAAGCAAAATTACCAAATATGGTAACTTAAAAAAATTGGGGGGAAATCCTACTCTAAGGATTGAATCCCATTCATTGAACTTTCCGTAAAGTTGTTTTTTTTTTTAAATATTATTCTCCTTTATTGATTTTTATCCTCGGATCTACTATCCTGGACTTCCGAGAGGCATCGCTAGGGCCGAAGCCAAACCAAGAAGCTCTGTTGAATCAAGGATCCATCGTACTTAGAGAGGATAAATATTCACTGAGAAAACTGCGTAGACGCTCTCGATAGCTCCAAAGTGATCGTTGAGATGGCGATAGTAGTGTCCAATTAGACATTAAAATGAACTAATACACAGAATACAGTAATAGTTAGTATTATGGCACCGAAAACTTTACTTTACCTCGCATTTAAAGATAATCGACGTTGCTAGCGCCTTTAGTAATACAAGTCAAATACAGTAGATGGCGCTTTACTATAAATAATAGTATGCAATGATTTTGTATTTCACTTTAAAATGCCTAACAATCCGTTGTTTTAGTGAAATAATTTAGAATAGAAGTAAATAACATTTAATTAAAATAATACCAGGATTTTCCACATCACCATTGTTTTTTTTCCATGGATAACAATCGAACGTAGGTAGGTACCTACGTAGGCAACATTTGATCGAAGTAGCTATGTTTTCTTGATTGCAATGGGTTTAAGTGAAAATAACAGGTGACGAACTTCGACAAATATAAAGTAAATGGACATGCCCAGAAGAAGAACATTTTTGAAGATCACAAGTTTCAGTCGGTCTCTAGCCGTGGGAAGTGCAACACAAGATTATTGTTACATGATAACGAAACATCTGACAAAAATATGCCTTCGTGTGTTTTCCGGAAGTGTAAAAACACAAAATAAAAGTTCAGGTGTCACTTTTCACTCGTGAGTATTTATTGATCATTCTATTTTGTCATAAAATGTAAATTAATTTCATCAAACATCGCTAATTAGTCCCCATTTTGTTTTATTCCATCGTTGCGGGATAGAAATATACGCATATACTTAGTGAGACAAGGAAAGCATCACTATGTTCGACAATCTTCACCGCACATCGGACATGCCGAACTTGAGGCGAATGTACCGACAGCAAACTAATTTCGTAAATTATCAAATTATACTTCGGTTAAATGTTATTTTCAAACTGTTTTATTTTTACTTTTAATATTATTTATTGTAGATTTCCTAGTGATGTTGCCATGCACAAGAAATGGTTGGAAAAATACGGGCAGTGAGACGAGATGAAGAGTGGACTTCAAATAAATACACCCGTGTATGTTCTAACCACTTTACACCCGATGAAATGTACACGACGAAAATAGGAAGACGAAAAATACTTAAATAAAACTGCTATACCTCATCAGGTAATAGTTATGATAAATATTCTTTTGTTCTTGATTCTGTAGTCCAACAAAGAAATCTTATAGTTTCGCCAGGTCTGTCTATTTGTCTGACCCGTTTTATAAGAAAGACACTACGAATACAAAAAACCGGACGAGTAGGAGTAGGACTCGTGCTCTGAGGGTTCCGTTGGAAGGAACCCTCAGAGCGCGAGTCCAAAAAAACAACTAACTGAAGTTGAAATATTTAAAGACAAACTTAGCTTCATAAGTTTCATAACCAGCAAAGATGTATTTATTCTGTACTGATTGAAATAAGCTACAGGTCAGTGAACTTAAGTTGTCGTTGGAACGTTCATTCGATCGAAAATAAATTGACGAATAGCAGCAATTCCCATACGCACCGCATGCCTAACGCGCGTCGGGCACTTTTCTCTTACGCCGACAAGCGGTCCGTAACACACTTGGAGGGTTAAGTTATAATAAGTTTTGCGTAAATTAATCCTCAGCTGACATGTATAGGCACAGCCGGTAGATTTTAAAACAATTTTTTTTGTGCTTACCCCTGTACCCATCCCTCTAAAATAACAGAATAATAATAATATTACCAACTTATTTACCAACATGTCTTTCCCCCCTACGCTTATTACACCTTCTTTAGTAAAAGATGTTTTTCAAGTAGCGAAGTAAACACTGATTTATTAGTCACGTGACCAGTCACGTCCATCCACGGCGAGACGCAGTGAATAAGCGATCGGTTTTGCTAACGCTACTCAACATGTCTAGCCGCCTGGTGCCTGTGAATCTCAAACGGTTCAAGAGCAATAGACAAACACAGGTGTTCTCTTTTACTCACGTAGTTATTATATTAGCTATCTATTTTTTGCAAAAAATTTACTGTACATGGTTACAATTAGGTATTGCAGTATATGTCCGACGGTTTTGACTTGTTTTTACTGTGAAAGTTTAATGGTTATGGCATGTCCATTTACTTTATATTTGTCGAAGGTGACGAATCGAATTATAAATGTATGATTATTATTGGTATATCAATTCAGCTGCCATTACTCACATTTTGTAACAATGAAAACCATAACTGTGGCAGAAGTTAGTCACCTATCGTTCGCGCAAAACTTTATGAGCCCTCTGAAGTTAGGCGCGAGGCCTCCCCGACGCCCTGTAAAGTCCCTCGGATACCTATAATATGCGTACTGCGCAGCCACTGGGCCTAACTTCAGAGGGCTCATAAAGTTTTGCGCGAACGATACCCTATCTATGAATTGATTTAGTTTTTTTTTTCTTGAAAAGTACTTTAATAATTAATATAATTATATGTTGTTTTGTTATTAATAAAACGAACTGTTGTGTTTTTTATTTAAACATTGTTTTACTTCCCTAAACTGAGTATTTTGGAGTGAAACGTTTCACGTTTGGCGGGAAATTCAAATTTCAAACAGTTTTTTTGTTCTTGTTGCTAGGCCGGGTAATTATTGTAAACGATCATGATGTTTGTGAAAATTGATTATTATTCTTAACAAACTCGCGTAAAATCTCGTATCGCGTATCTCCAATGCACATTACTACTTACATTTGTCAATAAACAATTTTTTTCTGTTATAAACGGTTTATTGCCAAATGTAAGTAATACGGTGAGTAACTGATTAATAACTGTACATGACGACCAACAGTTTTCGCAAACACTGTGTCATTTCACAATAATTACCAGGCCTAGCTACAAACACAAAAAAACTGTTTGAAATTTGAATTTCCCGCTAAACAAGAAACGTATCACCTTAGGGCCTTACTTAAAAACGTTACTCAAGTTGATCTATGTTTTAAAATGCTCTCTCAACTTCTAGTTGACGGCAATCGTCACACGCGAAAACAAGACGGAGCATATTTAAGCGTAAGTCAACTTGAGTAACGTTTTTAAGTAAGGCCCGAAATTTATAATAATGGTGGATTATCATAACCCTTCGGGTACGGAACCCTAAAAATAAAAGTAGCAAAACGCACGACTGTGTGTAAGCGCCATGGTCTTGCTCCACTAAATGCGACTTTAATACAACATTTTAAGCCTTATGGTTATCTGTAGTAACAAGCAATGCTTAAAAGTGAGTAAGCCTAGCCTTAAGGCTAGGCTTAGATATTAATGTAAATAAATATAGATATAGATTACGAAGCACATACTTATGTTATGTATAATGTACGAAAAATATATTGATTGTTTTAAAATATTTTTATTTCATATCTCGAATTCTGGACGCTTTAAAATTTATTTAGAATTCATTCCGGACAAAATCATTTAAATAAGTAGGACTGTTACTACACAATTTAGCGTAATTCAGGACGTGCGAGCGCTACCTACTTCTATATTAACCTAGAAGTTTCCTCTTTGTCTATCGCGTAACTCTTGTCGCGTTATCTCTGTCTATCGCGCGGCACCGGCACAAGTCCGACAAGCCGGGCTAGCATGCGCACCGCAACAAAATCTTGTCGTCACCTCGTAGAGCAAGAATGTAACAAGGTGCCTAGCCTATTTGTGCTTACGGTTTCATATAGCCTGTCTCGCTTTGGAACGATAAAAAGAGTCGTCAACATTTTGTCACAGCGCGCATGCTAGCCTGGCAGACGACTACTTGTAGCTTCATACCTAAAGTGCGGAGTGCGCCAGGCCTCAGGTCTGGTAGAGGCAACTAGGTATAGGTACTAGCAGTTAGTACCTTCACAACAGAACAAGGGCCTTACGCCCAACTCTAAGCACGGGCCTAAATAAGTGCAGTTTGCAAAATCACGCGACCGCAAACCGTATCTCGGCGCGGTAAGTTTCGCGTGATTTTGAAAACTGCAACTATTCGGGCCCGCGTTTAGAGTTGGACGTAAGGCCCT
This sequence comes from Agriopis leucophaearia, assembly GCA_949125355.1. NCBI lineage: Eukaryota > Metazoa > Arthropoda > Insecta > Lepidoptera > Geometridae > Agriopis > Agriopis leucophaearia. The sequence goes on along the minus strand of OX421276.1, from coordinate 8,107,651 downwards.
AGGTCCTAAAGTAACAAATAGACGTGTGGAACAGATCGCCGCCCCTTCCAACTTACGGGAGAGAAAGAGTGAGAATAACATATTTCCCTCTCTCCTGTTGGTCAGACGGCGGTTGAGGTCAACCAAATCCACACGGAATGTAGGTAGGTATTTGTTGCACCAAAATTGATTAGTAGGATTAATTTAATACTACCTCGAAATTTCAACAGTGACCATCTGAGAATTGGCATACTCAGAAGAAAACCGGAATTATTAGAAAAACAGGCTAATCTTTATTATAATAACTAGGTAGTTTCAGAAACATGAACTAATAAACTAACAATAATAAATATAATTATTGTAGTAAAGCATATCTCCTTTGTTTGTCTGATCTGAGGGCCGCGTACCGTCACGTGTTTAGGCAAATTTTAGATGATTGCTAAAAGTTGCGCAAAAGCAATCCATATCTCGGCGCATTAAGGTTCAAACTGAATCGTTTATAACAGGTAGACTTCGGCCCCGAATGGCGAACGAGCATGTTTAAAGGTCACGTTAATGAAACATTTCTAAAAAATACAAAAATACAATGCTTTTGCACAAGTACTTACTCTATGTATATAATATAAATTTAGTTTTATGGTTTTATGAAAACATATCGAGGCTGGTCGCGGCATCCGAAGTAAAAAAATAATAATAGCGCCAAAACTGTTTTAATGATGAATTTCTAGTGTAATTCCGCTTCTACGTCGCTTCAAGTACAATAAGGAATTTGTGATAAAACAGTTTTGAAAATGGGCTTCCGCAAAGTAACGCCTGATTCAATCAACTAATAATAGCGCCATCTACTGGTTTCGTTGCGCTTCTCTTGAAATGCTGCAAAACTTGTCTGCTAATACTAGTTGAACCTTTTAGTACGCTAGCTGACTGTAGCGCTTACGGAAGTTCGAGACAACCTATAACACGATCAAATTGTAGCGCCATCTAAGTTTAATCCGTTATTTTGGCATATTTCCGATCTACGCCATAATGAACCGCTATTAATAGTCTCACTATAATTTGTCGATGGTTGAATATAAAATACAATTATTTGTGAATTAGGTAATTAAACTATTGCATCTACAGTAAAGGATTGAAATTTTCTGGGCTATTATAGATTGAGCTGGTCTATGGTATAAGGAATATTATTATCATGGTTTAATTTACCCTTTTTAGGTTTCCGTACAAATAGGTATCAACGGTTCCTAAGCTTACATCATCTGTCCGATCCGTTTACCCGTAATAGACAACAGGTTTTTCTTTTAAGAATATGTGTTATTATGGCATATATTCTAGCAAATAATAAAAACAAAAGCCGGTTTCTAATTGCTACTTAATCACCTAACGAGAAAAATATTCTAGATTCTTATATTTCACCTTTACTCTATGATCTTGATTATTTAACACTAGACAACAAAGTACTCCCAAAACAAACACTGGTCAAGTTTGAGTCGAACGCCCCAAAAAAAAATATTTATGTTATCTTTAATTTCTACCCCGGATCTTCAGTGTACGTCCGACTCGTACTTGATGGTCAGTGGTTATCATTTTTTCTTTTACTTTAGAGTGTGTACTATAATTATACCAAGTTTGATTATACGTATTACTGACTTTACACTAAAGCAAAGACAAAAACGCGTTCTCAAACATAGAATAAGATATTCTAAGTTCTCAAAATGATTCTCATTATTAACAGACTGTATATTTTTTTAATATTTTTGTTTTCTCAGAACTTTTGACTGGGTGAACCGATTTTGATGATTATTTTTTTATTTGAAAGCTGGTGCTTCCCATTTGGTCTCATCTGGTCCAGTTCTGATGAAGTCGTTTTTTTATAATGATAATTATTTCGTATTTGTTCAACGAAAAAGCAACGGGATCAGAGCCCACACAGCCAAATACTTGCCTATGATTTAATTCCTACTAATTTGTGTTGTGGAAAAACAAGTATTATGTTGTGTTAGAAAAACAATATCCACAAAATCCTATACTGCGAAATAAAATAACGCAAAAACATGCATTACAGACAGTGTCAGACAGACAGATAGATATTGCCTGTCTGTCTATGAGAAATGCAAAAAAAAAATGACCTTTCGTCTGTGGTATTGCAAAATCTTCATATCTATGTCTTGTCAACGCCATTAATCGCATTTCTATAATATTTTTTTTAAATTGCCTTTCGGAAAACCTCCCATTTCTCATAGGTGAAACAAAGTTGTACATACTAAGTATTTGAGTTACTATTACACACATGCATGTATCCTCCTTTCGCACGCACGTCCTTGTAATGCAGGCCCATAAACAAAATCCCAAATTTAAAAAAAAACATCCCTATCAGTCAAACTGTCAGTTGTCATAAATAATGTAGAGCGTAGAGCAGAATGCACGTACCTGAAACAAAAGAAATAATCGTCAATTGTTTGCATATTTACATTTATTCGTATATCTAATATTACTCAGTTTATTTTATAATTACAAGATATCAAATTGTAATTATTTGCTCAACTTATCAAAGAACGATGAGTCAACGACAGCAGACTTTGTAGATGAATATGCGACAACTTATCAGTAAGTACATATTTTTATTTTTATCTTAAGATAATTAAAATATTACTAAATATTATATAATTTTTATAACCACATGGGTATGATTGTTATAAATATTACCTACCTAGTCCAATTTGATTTTTCAAATATCAAAAAGTAAACGTTTCAATTAACGTTTATGTGAGCTAGTAATTATGTCTTTACTAACATATTAACTGATTTTATAATATCAATATAAGAAGTGAGGTATTATAATAATAAATACTAAGTCTGTAAATAGTAGTATCACATTTTTCATAAACTTCATCAGGCGAGATGACATCAGCAAACGCAAGCCTTTTAAAAAAAAAACATAAAGTGACAGTTTGTAACAAACAACATTCATCTTGGGACACGGGACACAGGAGTTTCGGAGCAAACGTGAAAAAAACAGTTTAGGGCTACATTGACTGGAGTACCTAAACATCTCATTTAGTAGTAGCTTAGCGAAATATAACCAAGGAGGTATACCTAATTTTCGAGTTTTGCAGAGTCAAAGTGTGAAAATCAGGCATTGAGTTAAGAGGTTTATTACTACAGTTACCAATTTTTTACCAATAATTAAACATAAGCACATTCTAAATTATTTCTACAATTGCTCAGCTTTTGCAAATTAATAATTTAACCAACAATAAAACATAAGCACTCCACGCATCGTAAACTAATTGGTAAGGTCAGAAACACAAAGGAAAGCACACATAGTAGTAATCAATGAGTAATGATGCCTAATAGACTGTAACGATTACACAAGAATCTGAGTACGTCTGCTTTCAGTAGGTCAGCCTGCTATAAACATGTGGTACATTTCCTTCACAGCCAGAGCTATATTTATTTCGTAAATTCTCAACAAGTTAAAATAAAATTTAAAAATTCGCTAAGTAGGAATGAAAGGAGTGGAGTTCAAAATTCTAAGTGGCGTTGAGCTGCTATGGGCAAGCGTGAAGAGCTATTAGGCGAGTGTCATCACTCGTCTCGTATAATTAAAAAAAATGTAAAAAAAAAACAATTGGCCATTCTTTTTAAAAACATAGAAATTTTTATGTTGATATGGTTAATTTTGGCGGAAGAGATCGAAAATAAAACATTATACTATTAAAAAAATATAACCTGAGTCCATTGTATAAATAGCCAGCAAGCAATAACAGTAATATGTTTCCAGCGAAATTACAGGGCACTCAGAGATTTGACATCTTATATCTCGGGTTGACGAGCGCAGTGCATTGCCATCCAGGGTTTTGAACTGAAGTTCAAAATTCTGAGTGGCGTTGAGCTGTTATGGGCAAGCGTGAAGAGCTATCAGGCGAGCGACATCGCTCCTCTCGTCACCCAGTATCATAAAAAAAGCAGTTAGGTAACTGAAAAGTAACGGCAGCGCCCTGCGGTACAGACCTACCATCTATACCTACTCGTAGTACCTACATAGATACAGATCTCTTTCATACTTCTTCAGCTCTAAAAAATATAGACCTATTTAGCAAAGTTAACTTACTAATTAACGTATTCCCTCTATTTATTTTTTTGTTGACGTCAGCCTAATTTCTTGTACCCTATGTCACTTCCATTATTAACACAGTTGAATGACACCTCACATGTCAAAATCCATTATGTAGTTTAGGCTGTAGGGCGTGCCAAAGAAACCATCATACATACATACTCACATACGTGCACACTGTATCGTTATGCTCTCGCTTTATGTTTATAAATATATAGTATAAATATAATGTATTTAATATTTTTATTTTATTATTAGGCACTCATAACAAGTCACAGGACATATACCCCATGACCCAAAACAATGAGCACACAACATGGCTTAAACAGGCTTAATGTTTCAGTATTAGTGTATAATGTATGTCTATGCTTTTTGAAATTGTATTGCAGCTGTCAGGGCTAATAAATACTTGAAACGAGTTTAAATACCTACACAAGCACATAGTTAGATACCTAATAAGGACTAAAAGCAAGATATTTGGGTATTAATGTAATCCGGTTACCTAACATAAAACAGGTTTTAATGAAGTACCTCGCGCGTACTATCTATATGCTATGCCTCACAATAAGTGTTACTTACTGGGTTCATTTTCAACGAGTTATATTTGCACGTCACGTAACAAAAAGAACATTCCATCATTGTTGACGGTGAATCCGAGCCAGAAATCCTATACATGCACGATAACATCAGCACAAAAGATCAACAGCACGCTATGATCAGCGCAAAATTACACCCACAATAGTCCGATCCTCATTATCTCTATGTGACTGACCGCGACCTTGCTGTTGGTACTGTAAATGCGAAATCACGTTATTGGTAAAAAGTTTGTAAATTTTTTAGATTTTTTTATGAGGTGCCTACTAATGTACTTTTTGAAATCGTAGACTTATTTCTACGCACAAAATTCCCATTTTTGTTTTCTATCCTTCTAAGAGAATTTTGGCGTCACGCGTCTTTTGCATTTTGCCAGTGATAAAAAATGAAATATTTTCAAGTTTGATCAGATATCATCAAACTTTCAGGTGATATTCAAAGAGGTTGGAATGTTTTATTCCTGAAAATGTGAAGGCTAGATAAAATTCTGATTTTACGCGCAGATTTTAACCGATAAAGAAATCCTTTCCTAAGTGAGATCAACAATATATATTTGAATGCGTTAAAAGTACAGTACGTGATAACACGTGCAGGTACATTTTATGGGTATATTGAATGAAGCATAAGATTGGTAACAAAGGCGCAAGTAAGCATGCAGTATCTTTAGGTATTAGCATTACACATAAAGTATTAAGTTCAAGCGAAGCAAGCAAATACCAACATGCAGGGTCAGACTGGGCCGGAAGGGCCCGGATGGCTCCCCACAAGCCCGGGGCCCGAGTCTGGCTCTGTCTGGCAAACGCCACCTCGACTATATGGCCAGTCCGACCTTGCCTATATGAGCTTGCTAGTCAAAAGCAAGTAGAAAATTCAAAACTTTAGGAAAATAATACAATGTGGCGACATAATTTTCAGGTTGGCGCCAAAACTCAATTTTTTTATGCATTATGTAAGTATTTTTTTAATTTATCCACGTGACTGAGACGTACGTGTGCAGTGCAACTAGAAAGTTGGTAAACAATGCCAAGTTTCATGCCAAATTATACCTAGCATGAATAAAAATAGATCCATTGAATTCTTTTATTGAATGGTCCAAAGATTCTTAAAACTGTGGATATTGGGCCTGCGCTCAAAAATTTTAAAATCAAAAGTAAACTAAAACCATAAGTCAATGCTATTATATCAGAGAAACGAAATATATACACCGAAGCCGCCTGCCAAGCGTGGGGATTATAGCAACACCCTTCTCTAAGAGGGAGGTCTTTGTTCAGCAGTGAACGTTTATTGACTGATGATGTGATGTGATGTGGCATTAGCCATACTAGACAGAAAGCGCACTATAAGTACGTACAAATGACGTCACACAAGTAGATAGGTATGACACACAAAATACATACTGACTCACTTTCCGGGAAAGGGACAAAGCATCCCACTCTGGCCCTTTCCTTATCTTTTCCTTTCCTAATCCGACCATAAACTTCAAACGCTTATATCTCATAACTTTATGAGCCGATTGAAATAATTTCCTCAGTATTATATAAATACAATACACACAGAACATTAAATTATAATATTTTATCATCCTTATCATCATCAGCCAGAAGACGTCCACTGCTGAACATAGGCCTCCCCCATTAACCTCCACACTGAACGACATCCTGCCATCTGTATCCACTGGATGCCCGCGACTCTCACAATGTCGTCGGTCCATCTTGTGGGAGGCCTACCTACGCTGCGTCTTCCGGTTCGCGGTCTCCACTCAAGAACCTTTCTTCCCCATCGCTTATCAGTTCTTCGAGCTAATATATATATATATATATATATATATACTTGATTTTTTGCCCGCGACTTCGTACGCGTAGATTTTCATATAAACCTTCAATTCTTATTTTCTTCCCTTGATCTGGCCCTTGCGCAAAATACCATAGCCTATACTTCAATCTGGTCATAGCTAAGCATATTCGTAAAAACAGCATTTAAAACCGTCTGCATTTTCTTCCAGGGGTTTAGGATATGTGCGCGGACAAACAAACAAACAAACAAACAGACAAAAATTCTAAAAACTGTCCTATCGTGTTCAGCTGCTTATTTTAAGACGCCTTGTGTGTTTTTTTTTTGTTATCTCGCAATTACAGATTTTTTTATCTCTACGTTTTTATTATATGTATAGATAGATATAGATATAGAAGATAGATAAATATAGATATATTCTAATATTTTATATATTTTATTTATTATTTTAACATTTAATTATATTTGTCTCAATTCTAAACAAAGCAAACAAGTGTCCGATTGCTTATTAGAATTAGGTTGAAATCTATATCCAAGATTTGTTTAGTTCCAATACAAGTGGCGCTAATATAAAGCATGTAAAAACTAGAACTATGTATAACCACAGAATACATAATAGCACAAGTATAACATACCGTACCATACTGTGATTTACTGGGTTACGCGGAAAGGGTGTACTATAAGCCGAAAGGGGCTCATACAACTTTTACTATGGGAGTAACTCGGATATCGCGAAAAAAATATCAGCAGTGCCATAGAAAACTTTCATTGCCACTAACACTCAACAAAATGTATAACAACTGAAATTTTTCGCTAATAAAGAGTTGGTCTCATAGTAAAAGTTGTTCATAATGATTCTTTGGCTTAGTACACCCCATCTGCGTAACCCTATATAACGTAACCGTAACACTACTACATGTGAAATCCAGAACACAGCGGCATGTCAATAAAGAATTAAACGCTCATGAAGTCATTTAGACGCCATATTTTGTGAATCAAATAATAACAACCAAAACTGATGTGAAAGCGATATATATATATTTAAATGCGTTTTCCAAAATGGGCTAATACTTTCTCCTACGCCTTTACGGGTCACGGGCACGGGTACGAATATAGACTCGCTTTCAATACCGTATTTTTAATTAGTTGCATGTTTCTGGTTCACGCTTGACGGTTCATAGTTTAATAGAACGTGCCTTGACTACTTTTAATGCTAAAAATAAACAGTCTATAGATAGATAGAAACTTTGTTTATGTGCACACCAGAATTAAATGATGCAGATAAAAAAACTTAAGATTATATTATACTTAGTGCTACGAGTGGCAGCCTTCTCGCTAAAAGCGAGATCTCTTTTCTAAGTTCCTGGTTCCAACCAACCATTGGATGGATAGAATTTATGAATACGTTATACCTACGTATATTATCACCATCATCATCAGGCAGAAGACTTCCACTACTGAACATAGGCCTCTTCCTTTAACTTCCAAACTGAACGACAGCCTGCCATCTGCATCCATTGGATGCAGTACTGTTATAAACACTTCTAATTATACCTTTACCAAGTTTGATGTTTGTCGTAATGCACCTATCTGTTCTCCTTGTTTTTATGGTCTTATAATTAAGAGTTATCTTATCCTAAAGTCTAAAATAGGTAGGCTAAAACACGCCGTTTAGCCAAGTTGGTAAAATGAGTTTGGAGTCTGCACTAAAGGCACTATGATAAAATTTTAATTATACTCGTATGCGACCTCTGATTCGAGACAATTACGCGACCACCAACGCGGCGTGTAAATGTCCACGTTCACATAATTTGCCACTTTCCCCTCTTTTTCTTCTTCTTCTTTTATTGCCATAGGTGGCGAACAAGCTGACGGGCCGCCTGATGGTAAGCTATCGTCACCTACGGATACCTGCAACATCATAGATATGTTGCCGACCCTTAAAGGAGTTAATAAGTTGAATTGCGTTTTAATCTCACGGTACGGGACCAAGATCGGATCTTGCAGACGATATGAACTAAAGATAGTATAAAGAGGTATAGAGGTTGTTTAAACTAAAAGTATCCAAAAGTGAAACATCGTTTATGCCACAGTTTATGGCGTCACTAAATAAGCAGAAACTCAACGCCCATCTTTTTTTTGTAGTTTGATAACGTTATCTAGGTAGGTCAACGTAATTTAATTTAATATCGATTTTGCCAAAGGAAATAAGTAGGTACTTACAAAAGTATGCGTAATAACATTTTATTGTATGTTTTTTATGGTTGCCTGGCTAGGCGTTTGACTACAGCTCACTTAATGTTAAGTGATGTTTTGACTACTTAGAAAATACAGTAGTTACAGTAGTTTTAGAGTCCTGATGCCTTATGATGCCGATTCAGTTTAGGTGAATGCGAAAAGTTGCGCGTCCGCAAATCATATCTCAGCGCGGTAAGGTTTGCGTTCGCGTGATTTTGCAAACTGCGCGTATTCGCGCCCGCGGTTAGAGTTAGACGTAATGTAATGACATCGTTTATAAAGACTATACGCACAAGATAAGTTTGGTTTTCATTTGAATCCGTTTATAACGACTTGGACGTCTGATTATTATTTTCTCGCTATAACCAAATTCCGCGTTTATTTCTTTTGTACGTGTCTTTGTTAATATGTTGCCCACGAAAATCGATTAACAATCAATACGTACAACATCCATCATGGAAAGTTACATTGCCATACCTTGCCACATAAGGCAAACAGCATAAGCAGCATTGTTCACATTATATGAACGGGCAAGCAACCTACCGTGTCATTGTTCATACAACTACCAAATTAGCTTACACTTTACTACCTTGTCGCAATCAAAAAAGCGTCATCACATTTTGTATTCAAAAGAAATTGGTTTCTATTTGTTATGACGAGGTACTCGAGAGCTAGCAAGCATTTTTGCAATGACACTTTGGCAAAACCTAAACAATGCATTTGCCAACTGGTAGCAAGATGTCATACTCGAACGTAGCGGTGATTGTGAGAAGAATTTGGACAATAGAGATAAGACTGACAACTTGAAAAAAAAATTAGCGGAAATGAAATGCCTACACTGTGGTGGTTAAAACTTCATTTCTGCTATAGAAGAGTTTTTGACTTTTAACAGTTTAAAGATCGTTTATTTCTAACTAGCTGTGCCCCGCGGCGGATGATGATGATGGTGAGGAAAAGTAGCCTATGTTATGTGTCCAGGACATAAGCAATGTATATTCCAAATTTCATCCAAATCCATCCAGCCGTTTCTGCGTGATTGAGTAACAAACATCCACCCATCCAAACTTTCACATATATGATATTAGTGTGATAAGAAATAAATGTCACTTACATGATAAATTATTAAAAGTTAATAATGTATTTATTAGTTTTTACTTAGTAATTAAATAATAGGTTAGTAAGTTTGTTTACGAATATCAGCCAGAATAAATTTTATTTTGAGGTCAAAAAAATCTAGATAACATGAACCAAAACCTAAATTCGATAATCTTATCGAATGCGATTACTCATTAAAACGGATTACGGAATGAAACTTCGCTGTTATGCTAGTTATCAAATTCAATAATTCATCTTCCCACAGTCGATGAAAGTGTAAGTTTGTCATGAATGGGAACCGTCAGACGATGATGCCTTTGTTACGCTATGCTAATTGTTACACTCCACTGAGACAATAATGTGTTATTAAATTATAACACAATCATTAGAGTACTAGCGTTTCGTATAGCACGGCTACGGTTATGCTTGTGAGAGTTGTGATGTGAGATCACTCATTCAGATCTCAGATCAGTAAAACCATGATATAATATTTACACTTCGTCACATATGGCATTCCGAGACACAAAGGTCACGTGGGTGACACCCACCTACGTCATCGACGATGTGTTACCAGTAGCATGAAATTATAACTCCGCAATCTCCGTGTATAACCTGTGTAAATGTAAATCAGATAAAACTATGTGGTTTTGATTTAAATAATTTGTTTAGTATATTATGTTCGTGCAACTTGAATTGCTTTGTCAAAGCGGACAAACAAAATGACAATAAAATTGAAATGCTTTTTGTATTTTATTTATATTTATTAACTTTTTCCCCCAATTTCTATGTTTGTTGCAATAAAGTGGCAACTGGACAGTGCCGTAAATAGGTGTCAACTCACGGAATGCCAGACCTTGTTTTTTGGATCATGAGTAACAAGGGAGATATGGTAATGTGGCGCGGCGGGTGCGAACGCATCAGGCCTAAAAGAAGCTTGATACGGGTTTCTGCCTATTGTCGAACTCAGCCGTAGACACAGCTTCGCTGCCCTTTTTACATGTAGAATGCTAATTAGTTTATTGGTGATATTGCAAGTTTCTTAGTGTGTGAGATAAATTAATAAGTGTGTCTACTTACCTACATCTACTTACAGTTTTTGATACAATGATACAATGACTTTAATGGTCTGTGAAACTAGGTAATTGTATGGTAAGTACATAGTTGTCAAAAACAGTTGTATGCGCTATAGCTACTACCTAGAAATGGTATACAGATATCATAATGACTATGACTACAAATAAGAAATTAATTGCTAACTACCTATATGATATTGCTATTTTTTTGCCTTTGTAATAGTGAAAAAAACAGGAAGAAATACTGATATATTTTAACACGAACAATAATTAAACTAAGATATTTATCTCCCTTGTTTGTCTGATCTGAGAGAACGGAGACAGTTGAGTTTTTTTTTAAAGGAAGGAAGTTCTGCGAAGTTGAGTCATATTAAATATTAGGTCGAGCTGGAAGGTGATCTTTAAAAGTCAATGTGTTCCTCAAATTAATCTTAAATGCAATCAAATATTACGACGCATTGGTGACAGAATTGCGTTCCATATCACAGTGCATGAATCATTGCTTTTATTAGCACAACTTTGTAAGACGCTTGTAAAAGTGAATTTTTGAAAGTGAGCTAAACCGTAAATTGCTGTACATTTTAAAATTAATCTGAGATCGTATCCGGATTGGAGTAATTCGCAAGAAAACCAGTTGCTGATACAGCTCAGCATATGAATAAGCTAAAGCAGCAGGCCAGTCATTTCTGTTGCAGAACCGAAAACCGCTGGAGTAGTGTTTTAGAGTGGAGGCCAACGTAGTGTAAGACATACTATGATAAAATTAGATGCCATAGACAATTAAAAAAATTGAACAACCAGCTGGATCAACAGGAAGAAAGCGACCTAGCTTAGCAGTTAAAGCACTCAAGGCGTTTACCCAGATTGCACAGATTATAATCCAGCCATTATATTAATTTAATATATGCTGACCCGATAACCGTTGTCTTGTCCATTAAACCGATTATTAAGGCCAAAAAAACGGTCATGCCAATTTCGAGTTTTTGGGAGACTAACGCACGGCAATTGATATTCCTTATATATACATAAGATAGAATAATATAGGCTTGCGTTAGACTACCACCTCGTCAGTTGTTAAGCTATTTGTAGACACCCAGATTGCAACTAACGGGGAAAACCCATTCAGGCAGCGCATACCACAAATTGCAATTTGCGTATTTTGAATTGTCTATTTTATATATAGTAAATCCTAAAACGGGTAACATCACATCATCTGTCGGTAAACGTCCACTACTGAACAAGGGCCTCCCTCTTAGAGAGGAGTATTGCCATAGTAGATCTCAGTACGTTCACCGTACTGCTGCCCATCTTCTGTTAGTTCTCGTCGCAGTTTGAGGACATACCCAAGTTCCGGGTCGAGGTTTAAAATGTGTAACAATACTTCGATATGAAATTACTTTTGTATTGTAGGATACGCTAATGGATGTCTCGATGGAGTGTCTTTGTACGACATGTAGTCGCATCTACGTAAAGAGGTTGACAGGGCCTGGGGCCGTCACCGTTAACATTCAGTTTAGGTGACTACGGAAAATCACGCGAACGTTAACCTTAGCGCGCCGAGATAAAGTTTGTGGTCACGCAAATTTTCGGAATCACGTAAACAGTGATGGTGCGGCGTCTGGAAGCAAAGAGCAGCGTTGAAAAGATCGGCCTGTACGACATGCTTTAGGAGCGGCCTATCTCTAGCAGTGGACTGAGGTGAGCTGATTATGACGATGAATAGGAATAAAAGAGATTGTATATTACGTATATATCTAGTTACACTTGGAATTAAGTTAGAACACAGGATTAAGTGAACGTTTCATAAATAACAGACTACGGCATTCAACCAAGCGGTGGCGTGGGTTTCAGCAAGTTGCATGACTGGTAGTGATAAAGGTCTAATAATTAAACGTGGCCTCGAATTACGTCAACCTCAGCCCGTCTAGGCAACCTGCGATCAATTGTTAGGTTTGTGATTTATCTGCTTGCTTAGATCAGTTTTGAAGAAGCTGTGTTTAATATTTGAAAGATAAGACAAGTATATTTAAATCTCGGCAAAGCAGATTTTCTTGAATCATAGCTAAGAACACTCTCAAGCGAGTAATTCATAAATATTTTGTTTAACAAAATCAGTTTAGTCGTTTGGGATCTACAATGCCACAGACAGACACACAGATACACACGTTAAACTATAACACTACTGTTTTGCGTCGGGGATTAAAAGTAACACTGTTATTTTGTATGGATGTTTTGGTCCAGCGAGGCGAGATAGAACCAGTAATGTGTTACAATTCAGAGACAAGGCGTTTCGACCACAACTCACCTGAGGTTATCTAACGTTGTGGTCAAAGATACTAATTAATAAAATCAGCTGACCGCGGTTTTATTTGAGAGATCTTTACATCATAGGGATAGTTGATTGAATCAGGCGTTACTTTGCGGAAGTCCATTTTCAAAACTGTTTTAATGATGAATTTCTAGTGTAATTCCGCTTCTACAAAAGAAGTAGAAGCGGAATTACACTAGAAATTCATCATTAAAACAATCATAGGGATAAACAAAACAGTATCACTAACATGCACTGGGCCAGGCCATGGTGAATTATGGTCCATCTCCTCTCTCTCTTTCCTCTCTCTCTCTCTGTCTCTCTCTCTGAGAGAAGGCCTACCCCAGCAGTATGGACATGAAAGGCTAATAATGATAAAGTTTAGTGACAAGAGTAAGAGTAGAGTTACCCAATTTACGCGGTTTTAACAAAAAAGTACACTAACAAAAACAATTAGGAACGGCTTAACTCAACCAATTAGGAAAAGAGCTCATAACATAAACCAATTTTATGAATTAAAATAATTCATAAAATTGGTTTGAATTTGTCAACTGATCCCGCGGGATAAGTATGGGTGGGACCAGTTGTCGTAAGAGCCATAAAATCATTCAAAAACTTTCCGGTTACATTGAAGCGACGAGCCCATATCCGTTGTTAAAAGATAAACAAAGCAATTTGTCGATATCGGCGGAGAGCACGTGCCTTTTGACTATGTTTGTCACAGATGTTTGTAATATATGAGAACATGAGTAAGAACAGGATAAATATACCGCACATAGTACATAAATCGTTTAATGAGTAATATTAAATTATAACAGTAAAGCTGTAACAAAGCGTTTTCAACATAAATAATTATAGTAAAAATATATTACTCGCTCAAGTAGGGGTATGTTTATAACACCGGGTCTTATCAAAACTGAAAAAGGATGTGTCAGAAATAAAAGCCTGGCATATAGATATTTTAGGTTTTCGCGATTAGCCCAGAATATAGCGCGCACACCGCATAATTTTCATGTATTTTTAGATTTAAAATAACTGGCTACTTTTGAAAAATGTGTATCGGGCATTTTGCGAAGTGTATATTTCAAAATATTTAGAGCATTTTTTTTTTATTATGATCACAATAAATAGGATAAACAGTATCACGTTTATTCTGGTCATTATAAAAAATATGAATACAAAAATTTGTTCGAAATATGTTTAAATATCGTAAACTTACTAAAGTACATTTCGGTCAGAGGTCGCTGCAACCTCTGGTGGTATTCTGGCCGTTAAAAGTGTTTAATTTCAATTGCCCACCTGTAGGGGCATCTGTATTGCCTGTGCAATAAAAAAAATACGAGTACCATCGTATGCCATCGAATACTACTTCATCTTTCCGTTTGGCTCATTAGGATTCCAGCTATCTACAACTCAAAATAAGTGAATAGATGCGAAGATAATGAAGTTAATAATACATTTATGCCCAAGGAATGCCTTGCTGACCTCAGTGTGTCGAGTTCACATTCTACAAGTATCGATCTCTCAAGATACGATAGTGCAATGGCCAAGACGAAAATGTACATAAAAGTGATGCTATTTATACCATTTGTTCCTTAACTCTCCTCTGTAGGAAGTTAAGGGTACATTTCAAAAGGCACTGTTAGTTCGAGTCAGAGGTTTTTATATTTTTCAATCAGCTTGCAAAAAAACACGTCTCTTTTCGCTATTTTTATTTATAATGAGACCCTTTTGCAAAGTCCATCTTTCTAGGCCATCTCACACTTTTGCTATTCAACCGCAAACAAACATTATTGTGTACGCAATACTGCGATCATTCCCGTTCTTAATAAAATTACAGAGCATAAGGAGATTTCAACTCCCTAATTTGAACAGCAGGGTTTTGAACTGTTGTTCGAAATTCTGGGTGGTACTTACTACAATTTTTGCAAGTTAACATTCCATCAGACGATCGCTTTGCTCATCTCGTCACGTAGTAAACACTTTCCTGCTCACATACTTAGATATTCGACGTATAATACAAGATTAAATTTAATGACTACCAAGAGTAAGTCTTCTCAATTCCGTGTAGATACTCGTAGATAGACAGGTGCTATTAGAATAGGAATTTTACAGGCTTCTTAACGACATTGGATTATTGGGTTAGGTAACTTAGTTAAAGGCACAGTTCCATTATGAAAGTTAATTTGGTTTAACTTTTTTAACAGTAGAGGTAAATTCGGAGTTATACGGAACGGTGCTAAGTCGAAAAGAGGTCATCGATCATTACGATAGAACTTTTACTTCATATCTTGATAATGGGACCTTCCCCGAAATCACGAAAAATATTAGTACACATTTATTTAACATGTTAATTTAACTGTTAACGCTTACCACTTGTTAACTCGCAATTCGCTTACATTTTACTTTCAGTTTTAATGGCGGAAGTACGCAACCGTTTGCTTCCATAATGGTTTGCGGTTAATGATACAACCACATAAAAGAAGCATTCTTAAGGGCTTAACTCAACTAATACTCACAAAACTTTGACCCGGAAAAAAATAAAAAGCAAATCATTTTAAGCCGACTTCAGGAGGTTCGCAATACGGTCCGAATTTTTTTTTGTACACTTGTTACTCCGATATGTGAGGGCCAATTTACGTGATTTTGTTATGTAGGTAGACGAAGCTCTCGAGGTAGTTCCACAACATTTCATTAACTTTGGCTCAGTCGCTTTTTAACTAGCTCCAAATATGAATACAATTTTGTTCAAGCGTCAGTTGATTTAGCAATAATTTTGTTTGAGCGCTTACCAATTTTGACGTCGGTTTTTCACGTTGTTTTATTTTGTAAGCCTAATAGTTTCACTTAAGAACGTCATACTGTATCAATGAAAAACTCACAGAATTTGCAAAAACTATGTATATATTTTTATAGATGAGTCGAAACGTCGTCAGCTCAAATCCAAGTATTGCCACTGCGCGAAACATTGTTCAAAATATGCGATCTAGAGATACGCACAAAGCGAGGTCCGACTCAGAACTAAATAAGGGAAGCGACAAATGATAAAAACTCCAATTTACTCAAGAACTATTTTAATTTTAAATAAAATTAATTTACATTAAATTACTTTATACAAATCTACAAGATCTTCTAAACTTGAAGAAAAAACGAAAAACGTTTCCCTTAGAAAGCCTGTTTTCGCTGAATCATTCTATCGAGAAAAGTTTCGCCAAACATGTTTCCATAATTAAATTAAACTTATTTATATACTCAACTATTTATAACCAAAATATGATTTTATTACTGGTTTCCATAACCGTGTAAATTGATGCAACGCAACCCTAGTTGACAACATATAAACTCTTAACAGTACATAATTATTTGAAACTAGTAAGAAAAAAAAACATATGAAGTAAAACTTTTTACGTTGTTCCGGGTCAAAAATGTGTGATTTTTCGCTGATTTGCCACCTTAAACTCAATGAACAGTTTATTAGGGTTTTATAAGTATAAACACATTTCATTTCACTATAGTCATAATCACGCAATGAGCGCTCGGAAAAAATCTACGACCATATTGTCTATGGATTCATTTCACTTTGTTCGGACTGTATTCTAGCACTCTCGATACTATCTCCGTCAATCTCACGCGTATGATATTTTTTCGAGAAAGACAGTAACCAACATTATCTCGAGCACGTCAGAATAGGGCTGCTCTTAGCTAATGATAATGACTGTTTGCTACTTCTTCATAACGCTCTCTCTAACCAAAATAGATTATTAATAAAAGTCGTGGAATAATGGCGCGGCAGTAAACATTAACCTTCCATCACGCTAATATTATAAATGGGAAAATTTGTGTTTGGGTAAGGTTTTTGTTTTAATTCAACGCCGGAACAAATTTGGATGAAATTTGTTGTGGAGATTAATAGTTTACATCTTGGACAACACATAAGCAGCTAGTGTGGATAGTACGCCATGGATGGCGTACTCCATCTTAGACCACACCGTTATTTTCCTCATCATGGTTAAACGTTATGACAGGTAGCCTCAAGCATATGTTGACTTGCCATAAAACTCGATGTTGCACTGTAAAATACTGAAGCAGGATCGCCTATTAATCTAGTCTTATGTCTTTTAAACATGTACGAGCTGTGCCAAATACTATGTTTAACTGGTACAACTTTGTTGCCTAGTTTGGGGCCCGGAGCTAAAACTTTATGCATTTTTTTAGCCTTAATCCACAAAAAAATAACCACATTTATTGTAACTTAGATCTAAGATAACTTGTTTTTAAGGCTTAAAAAGGAAATAAAAAAAAGTATATAGATGCCATAAAAAACTTTCGTGTATTTGGAAATAAAAAACTGTGGGCGAAGTAAGAGTATTCGATCCTACTCGTATTTTACGTATCGAATACTCTATTTCTCGTACTTCGCCCACTGTTCTAAAGTAGTTAATAACGCGGGATGCTCGTAGTTAACTTTACTTGTAGATGACACGAAAGCAGTCGTGCAATGTTAACTTTTTAGAAAAAACTCAGTTTAACTCGTGCTCTCTTTGCTTTTCTACAATTAGCCTGTTTGTTAATGAGTCGTAAATATTTGCTTGCTGCCACCTGCTTAGAAATTTGCAGCACATCTGCTATTTAAGGCTATGATCGCGTTTCAGCTGGTACTAAATAAAGGCATAATATTCACATAATTTTAACCGGCCAAAACATGTAAATGCATTTAGTTAAATTTTGTTTTCCTATAAACGGGATTTATAGTGGTAACTCAAAAAAATGTGTTTTTTAAATATGAAACAGGTAGCAAAACAAAACAAAAGAAGTGTAGGTAATTTTTTGTAGGACAATGTTCTGAGAAAATTAAACGCTAATTGCCAAAGTAGCTCAAATTAAATACAGGTAAACACTACCATTGCCGTTTAGTCATGCAACATACCTAAAATATTAATTTCTTTTATTGCAACTTATTTTTCCTTAGGGTTCCTTACCCAAAAGGTGAAAACGGGGCCGCATTACTAAGTGTTGCATGTGCATGTGCAACCTATTAGTTAATTCATTAGTGTCACTGCCATTTTTATAATGTGCGTGAAGAATTAATCAATGTGCCGTATACGTTTTTGTGTGAAGAGGTTTAGCAGGATAGTAAAAAAATAGGAGAAACACGGATACATTTAAACATAAACATAATTTACTTAAGCAAATCTCCCTTGTTTGTTTGATCTAAATGTTTTGTAAAGGCACAAGCCAGTGAAAAAATATTGACTATATCACTATAACAGGAAGATACCTTGCGATGTGTATAGTTCATTTTTATGTTTGGTATGCTTAATATAGAGCCGTGAATTTGACCTCTCTGGGAAAAATCGTCTTTGCGAAGTCGTCGCCTCGCATTTCACTCATTTGCAATTAAGCTCCTCAATAATGCGACTCTACTCACCTTTCATTCGTTCAAAAGCTATTATTTAATCTGTGGTACAGTTTCAGCAATTATATACAGGGTAACGCAGAAACGGCGTACTAGTCGAAAGAAGGTCATTATACAGTATACACATTAATATAAACTATGGTAGCATTTTTGGGGACGACCCTGAAATCGCGAAAAAACAGCTGCCATACATTTTGTTGAATGTGAATGTAATTTTTCAAAAAAGAGCAGTTTTTTTAGCTATTTCAAGGGCAGACTCGTAGTACATCACGAGTGAACTAGTTTCTTCTAGGCAAGCGTCTCCATCGTAGACTGCATCATCGTTCAACATCAGGCGAGTTGGCGCTTAAACGCAAGCCTATTCATACCTTTAAAAAAAAGTTAAAGTTGTTCCTTGACCGAGCGAAGAGGTCTCAGATTCTAATAGCTAATAGGACAAGTCAGCGTTTCGGCGCGCATGGTTAGTTCGACGAGTACTTGCGTGTCGTTGATCCGATCTTCATAAAACTTTGAAGGCAAGTAGTTCATTTCAATAAAAATAAAAAGATCGAATATGGGCAAAATCGATCAAGACGTTCTGAAGATTTCTGGGACGCAAGTTCACAGTTCAGGCGAAGTACTAGTAAAATATTAGTTAGGAGTTATATGTTATGTATCAGCGACTACCTAGGTTTGACTACCCCGGTGGCTCAGTGGGTAGTGAACCTACCTTCTGCGCTTGGGGGCGTGGGTTCGATTCCCACCTAGGACAAACATTCATGTTATGAACATTTGTGTTTGTTCTATGTCTGGGTGTTAATATCATTTAAGTATGTATTAAAATACATTTTTAATTATGTATTTAAAAATATATATATACGTATATCAGTCTCTGGCATATACAAGCTACGCTTAGTTTGGGGTCAGAAGACCGTGTGTGCAAAAATGTCCCTGATGTCCCTGTCCCTATCCCTGATATTGCCTTATTAAAGCTTCTTTCTCAATTGCAAAATTACCTAGGTTCAGTGTTGACCAATACCTATTATTCATACAATTACTCATCACTTTTATTCGTATACAATATATAACACTAACACAATTGATACGGAAACATATCGTGGTGTATGAGCAATATGCAACAAAAACCTCACCATTTCAAAAACAGGCTATATGATTCACAAAAGCTAATGCTACTAATTTAATACCTCGAAAGTATTTTGTTACATATATTGTAGTGTTGCTCCAAAGTATTTTTTATTGTCTGTGACATAATGACATGAGCGATGGTGGGCGAGCGGTAGGAAGAGCGCTTTACAATTTGATGGTACCCGGTTCGATCCTCTGCCCTGCACGAATGATTTATTTAGTATCTAAATAAATTATGTGCAGTTTCGATGTCATCGCTCAAAAATGGTGAAGGAAAACATCGCGAGGTAACTTGTATGTCCAAAAACCTCAAAAGATCAAAGACATTCATTTCACCAACATGCACTGGGCCAGCATGGTAGATTAAGGCCCAACCTCTTCTCTCTGAGAGAAAGCCTGAATCCAGCAGTGGAAACATGATATGGCGTGGTATTATTAAGTAAAACAAAAACAAATTGATCCCAAATTTCTTATACTTTAAAAAAATCTAAATGTATTTTGTGCTCGAGTCGTTTTGTGGCTGTCAACTCCATTTTGTACATTCAGTATAATACGACTTTAAAGCTAATACACTAAACATTCGTCAAAGAAACTGTTTTGAAGATAAACTTCAGCAAAGTAAGAACTGAGAGCCGATTCAATCAACTATTTTCTTTTAACATTTCGTTGAAGTATATCGAGTACGTCCTGTCTCACGTTCAAAAACTTAGCGAAAGTGATCAGAGTTTTATGATGGAAACTTACGTGGTTTTCACACATTTAATTTATAGTATACGGGATTACTCACGTAGGTAAGATTAGGCCTGTTACTCCGACTCCGACCGAATTCCCGTGTAATATAAATAAAGTGATCAGAGTTCGTGGTTTTACAATGTTATTGCAGCTCTGTCAGAGCAAATAAATGCTTGGACCAAATTTAATGGAGAGCTATGTAAGTGTGAAGCGTTATTTGGGAACAACCACCTTAGTTGACATCTGTAAACACAATCTTGTGCAGTCACAAATAACTTTAACCCTTTAAAACAATGTTGGGTAAATAAAATATCAATGGTGACGACATGCCACCGGCAGTGTTTAATCTAAACAAATAAATAACTGTAGTGGTAATCAGCACAGCTGGAAATCGTGCCAATTGATTGATATAGGATGCATTAATCGCATCCCTGGCCGAATTCTCGCAGCCTTGCCTCTTTGACGTATTCGTGAGCCAAAGTTAATCCTGTAGATAGGTACACTTATATTTCATGCGATTACATGCTAAAGATATGAAATTAAAAGTGAATGGATTCACTTCTGTTGGAAATTGTAATGTACTCGTATAATCCATAAAGGATAAACGGCGTTGGATTTGCATTGGAAGGCCCGCAACTTAGTGAGCTCTCCAATTCGTACGGATATTGGTTTTGGATTTGATAGGAATTCTCGTTAATATATAAATTTATTAAAGGTTAATTGAAAAAAAGTCAGAGCTAGTAGATAAAATATTTAGAGGCCTAAATATAATATCTGATATATAAGTTATTCCGGGAGTTGTTATTAGTTTTGTCAACTTCAATCTCATTCGAATTGACGTAAGTTCGAAGGGGATAAAAACAATAGCACCTGATATACTTATATATAAAGCCAGCATGGCCTTTAGTTATTTATCAAGAAATAACTAGGTCCTACAATAAAAGTAGTAACATAAAAGCATAAAAAGTACTCAATTGTAAAAACATCACGGAAGTATACCAAAAATTTTTATACGAAATTGACGACAGTAAAAAGTATGTTGAACTCTGATAAAACCAGCAAAATGTAATAACCAATTGCGCAACCAAACGATGTAGCCGAAATGTACACATCTTTCAACTGACATTTTTCAAATGTGTCTTGAGACCCCGAGTAATTCGTAACAAACTCAACGACGATGACGTCCAAACATTTTACGTAAATATTTGCATGAATCGTAATTTATTATCCGGGACTATTGCGAGACTGACCCAAAACTGCCGAGTTTTCAACAGTACGAAAGTAACGAAGCACGTGTCAACTTTCTCCGAGGAATTCTATTTCAGTGTTGTGGCATAATTTTTAATCGCCGGGCGCGCGGCTTGCAGCTGGAAAATCCATTGTCTGAGATTTTACTACGTGTGACGTCGTACAACTTTTATTGTACAATCAAGATGGGCCGGGTTTAGAAATTCGGGGCCCTAGATCGAGTGCCCTTGGGGCATTTGACCCCCGAACTAAGGTATTTTTTTTAAACCGACTGCAGATGTAGCAAATGACCCTCTGGGTATGAAGATGATCTTAAAGATGATACCACACACATCAAAATCAATCAAGCCGTTAGGCTATAAAAGGACATATAAAAAGTTTAAAATACACAAACATACATACTTACATACGCCCGAAAAATATTATCTACCCCGAAAAGAAGAAAGGTAGAGTAACAAGTCAAGGCTTTATGTGTTTATTAATAACAGTGGGTTCCCACCTAGAGTGTAAATCCAGGGTTTAAGCTACCTCCACGCCAAATTTCATCTAAAACCGTTAATTCGATACGGAGTTTATTGGGAACAAACACACATTACACACAAGTTTTAGTAAAAAAAATTACGGTGAATTTTGGGCCTATTTAGCATCATCGTCAGGGGCCCTAGACCTGGGCCCTTTTCGCCTAAATAGTAACCCTGGCCCAGGCGCGGATCCACCGCTGTGGGCACGATAGGCATGCCCACAACCCTAATACGTGACTTATGACGTCATAGTTTTACGGTCTATTTAGATCGATAGGGTTTTTACTATATCCAAATCCGTAATTTAAAAAAACAATGAATCGTGCACGATTTGGAACATAGCTTACGTAGAAAAGTACCTACTTCTTCTTCTTACTTTTTATAAATAGGTATGTTCAAAGACGCTATGCCACGACGTCACATTTTTGACAACATAATTTATTTATCTGTTTCATTTTGGCATCTGATGCTTGTATTGAAAGAAAGAGATGACTATTGGCTGGGTGACTCGCACTTGCCCGATTTTCGGGTGGCTGTGACCACGACGTTTTTTGAGGGCTGGATCCGCGCCTGCCATGGCCCGCAATCAATATTATGACATAGTTACTAAGCGGGTGTACATGATAGTCAAAACGTGAAATGGTAGTTTTATGTAGCGGTTTCTCGCTTTATGAACGAAATAATTAACATAAACTTAAATATTAACTAAAAACTTAAAATAATAAAGTAGCTAAATAAATACCTAAATTAAATCTAAATTAAACTGAATACCTATCCAAAACTATAAACTACAGGTAAAAAACTGCATTAAGGAAAAAGTATAAAGTAATCTTCCGAAGACTACCTACTTTCACACGATCAACAACTCGTATATCAAGTGGTTGAAAGTTCTCAAATCATTTGCATCAATCATATTCAATTCTAAAGTTAGACGCCCGCATACACAAACACCCGAACGAAGCGCTAAGCTTTGAATCCACTTTTATTGTGCGAACCGCTAAACTGTGAAATATTTACCCGATATTTACAATCTGAGAGTCCTAATTCGCGAGTCATCGTAGACCGCATCCTATAGAATGCGTAAAAAAATTATTGCATGTAAACCCTTTCAAAACTTTTAAGTTCTATTTTCTTTCATAATGATGCGTATTTTATGAGATTTGATTAATGTCATAATACACCAGGCTTAAACACCCAATAATCGTAGTAAAAAAACGCCCTGAAAACCAGTGAATCGTTAACAACACCTATTTAATGCCTTGTTGAACATCAAAAGGTGTCCTTTCGAAGCGTTATATTTTTCGCATTTTCGCTTTACTATCTACAACTAAGTATCTTTACCTGAGGCAAAAAAACTAAATTGCTACTTGCTGAGCACCGCGATTTCATCTGATAGAAACCTCATATTTTAGAGTAATAAAAAATATTATGTTACTCTCTGACCTTCCGATCGAGTTCGATGCAAAAAATCACGACGTTCCGTTAGTCCACCTGAGTGAAAGAAGATTACACAAACAAATACACTTTTACACTTATGTTAGTATGACTATGCTGCCACCTTCACTATGTATTTTTTTTTTGGTAGGTGGCAAACAAGCAGACGGGCTGATGATAAACAGTCATCGTCGCCTATGGATACTTGTAATACCAGAGGCATCACAACTACGTTTCCGAACCTTTAAGAATCTATTAAATCTTCTTTTGAAGAACCCTATGATGTAGCTTCTCGGAAACACCGCGGAAGGTAGCTCATTGCAGGTGTGAGGCAAGAAAGATTGATCTAAGATATGTGGATGAACTATCAGGTGGTAGCGGCTATTGCGATGATAAAACCGCGACGCCGGCATCAGATCAATCAGTTCTTCAGAACACTCCCCGTTGAAATCCGATAAAAGATACAGAAATCCAACTTTTCTACGCATGTTGAGCAGATGTGTTTAGCAGCTTACTAGTGACGTACTCGTAGCTAGTTAAAGAAAGCTGTAGAGTGTCCTAGAGTGATAAATAGAGTATTGGCTCTATAAAAATCGCATTGTAGATTATTTGGTAATGCAAAATAAACAACAACGCGGAAAACTAATAGATTTTTCGAAACAACGAGTTTGAGCGGATAAATATAAAGTTAAACAAAATTTGAGTTCTCTACATCTCTAATTCGGAGAATTCCATTTTAGCAACCTACCACCACCACTTTTATTTTCTACCTGTATTCAGTATAGAACGCCTATATTATGCTAGCTGCATTGAGTCTTAGCAGTTAGATTATGTTAAGATATAGCCATTTATTGTTCTTACAACGTCATGTCGTCGCTAAAAATTATTAAAACATCACTTGATTTAAATGAAATGTTTTATATTTAATTGGTGACATGACTTTTATTATATGTAGGTATCTCAAAATTATGTTTGTTGTAATTATGTTGGATTGGAAGTATAAACTAGAACAGGTATATTTTTCAAGAGTTTTTAGTCTGATTGTCTGAAAATTAGGCGCGAAATTATTCCTAAAGAAAAACTTGACCGGATGCCATTAGTAATCTAATTTTCAAGTTTGTCATATACATAATGTATCCACGTTATTCAGAAATAACACTTTACGACGACGTTTTAAAGAATATTTTGGTTATATGACTCTATGGCTTTACCACTATGTCTTGGCCTACGAATGTTTCATTTCATGCTTCTTTAGTAGTTTTAGCTACTTTTTAAATAACATCTATAGTTAATTACTTGAATGCCATCAGTCAGGTAGTTCACCTTCCTCATACTTTGGTATTTTGTGAATTTACGAGTATTTTTACACAATAACAAAACATCGTGTACAGTCGCATCAAAAATTGGTTGGCCTTTTCATAAACGTTAAATATATCCATGTAAAAATATATTTATAATGATAAACGTAGATGTATTTATATTAAAATGTTGTTGGGTGTGTTTTGAATATGCTAAAATCTTAACGGCTTTCTAATAAACTTAATAATTAATACCTAAACATTATCACTAACACCCATAGGTAACTTTACGTCAATCTTATGAATAAAATTTAGACATTTGTAAACCCACTCTTGCTGAATTGGTCCTATAAAATTATCATACTTACCACTCTTTAGAGCGAAGGTATTTTACATACAAATCCATACAATATAACGTTCAGTTTAGCAAAAATTTTGCGGTATATTCCGCATCCAACTCACGTCTACGTGACAAATGCACAATGCCCGCTCTGTACGGTTCATTGGTCACAGCAAGGACTCTTGTCTCTGATGATAACACGCTCAAAATATGCGAAAATAAGCATCAATATACGTCAATAAGAATATTGTTTTCAGATTTCAATATTCATTTAGGTTATAGCTGTTTATTTTAAGACAAAGTATTAGTACCTTTAAAGATTTCAAATCCATAGAATAAAGAGCTATTTTGGTACACTTTGCTCCTGTACCAAACATACATCTAGTACATAATCCGTATGGAGGAAAAGATGTGGTTAGTATAAACACTTTTAACGTATTTTATCGCGTGTCTCACACACACACACACACACACACAATAAAAACATTATTACATTATCCGCATTTATACGCGCTCAACTTTATAACATCTGAATGGAATTGAATTAAATTTACTATAGAGGTAGATTACCCTGGATTAACACAGGCTACTTATCATCCTAGAAAAAAACATGTAGAATAGCGGGTGAAACCGAAGGCGCAGATAGTATTACAATATTTAGATTTTCGTTACCTTTTCTTTCAAAATTTACTTAATGGATTATGAAATACACCTTTATATTTTTAGCTCTACACCGTGTTCCATATTTAGAAAAGCACCACCAGCGTTGCTTTATTCGATTAACCTATTTCGATGCCACTTCCATTTGAACTAATAGCTTCGGATAGCTATTGCATCTCCACATTAGATGACGATCATGCAAGATGTAATTTTGAAACAAGCAATCACCGACTGCACATACAATTAATACTTTTGATTTTATGCGTATTCCAACTTTAAAAAATACCTACCTATATATTTTTCACTGATATAGAGCGATGAAGATGTAAGTTTACGTAATTTAAAATAAAATAGAAAAAAAAAGTTGTTTATAATCTCATCTTATCTATGATCAATAATCAATGAGCAACTCCTAGCCCCACAAAATATTCACAAAAAAATAAACAGAACTTTAATGCAGATATTTTGCATAAGTAGTCCAAAGCGCGCCATTTATCACGACTATAAAGATTCACTTTCTCAGACTTCCGATATCTATCGTGGTTCGCAAAAACGCGCTTTGGCACATCCTTTCACCATATTTGCATAACGAAACTAATGCGAATTGCACTTAAGGTGATGTTACTTTGATCTACGACGCTAGGTGACATCAGTGCCATGTTTTGTCTACGACACATCACGTCTACGTCTACGTCAACAGACCTACTCTGTTTCCGCATCGGTACATTTGAGAAGAATCGATGAAGCCAAGTATATATTTTATAGCTGCGAGTAAAACACTCTTTGTGGTCCTAGCCTAACTACACTACAATTAAAGAATAATAAGCCGGCCATAAAACCAGAATGTATTTGTAAATATCCTAATCTAGCGTTAAATTTTAGGTCCTGGTTGTTTGTTCAATAACAACAATGAAGCTCCTAGGATCTATCATCAGGACCTAGGCCTATACCAGATTCGTTATTTTTACTAATATATTTGTTTATCAAATTTTTATCTACCAAAATTAAATGCTGATTCCTCGCACATGTAATATTATAGGCTTAAATGCGAGAATGCAGCCATCGTTCTCGGTACTTAGCCACACGGGCGCCAACATTCATATTTTTCTTTGTTTAAATGTTTTTTTAATGTATATAGATAACTTTGTAAACCTGTAAATAGAAATATTGTAAGTATGCCCAATTATTTTTGGTTTTCAAATAAAAATCTAATCTTTTATTCATACGAAACATTTTAAGAGCATTATCCAATTTCTGATGTTTAGGGTAAAACTGGGCCAGCATGGTAGGGTATGGCCCATCGTCTCTCTCTCTCTTTCTCTCTCTGAGAGAAAACCTGTATCCCAGCCGAGAGAATATGATTGCCTGATAAATGATTATGATTATAATGGGGGCAAACTTAATTAAAATGTTTAAACGACTGTTTTTGATAACTCTTTTATAAGTAAAATGACAGAATATATCATCATGATAAATTTTGGTGAACACGGACCTAGGTATTTACGTTATCATAGAAACGTAATACGCCACTGAGCCATGATGTCAGCCCCTTAATAACGTGTCTGGTTCAAAATGTTGTTTTGTCATGTTTTGTGGTCCAGCATGCAAGAATTAAATTAGCATTATCGTAACTACAAATATAACGAAAGTCGAGAACGAAAACTTGGGTCATCAATAGGCACCTTTCTTTTCGCCACCCTATTTATTGACCAGACTTAACCTAGGTACAAGATAATGAATCCAAGACGATTTGAGAATATAAATTACGTTTTCTATCCCACCTGTATGTGATTATTCTCGTATACTATAATCCACTACCGCGCAGTTTAGGAGACAGTCGATATGCGCTTGCGCACTCCGAATACCGGTTTTGGAACGTATCTGCTAACTTTGAATCTCTGCCTTGACTTTGCAGTGATAGTTGTAAGTTTGAAACCTTGTAAAGCTATAGTCCAAGACCCACTTCGAGTTGCTACACCAACGGAGTAGGTAAGTAAGATTTGAGTAACAAAAATCATTTCCAGGTGTTAAAAAAAAATTGCGTAAGTACTCATTTTTTTAATTATTTTCAACTCAATTCTTCATTAGGGCTCTATTCATTACAAATTCAAATTCATTATAGAGACATTTTAAAGTTTACATAGAATATTATCAAGCCTGACGACTTTACTGCTCCCAACGCAAAAGTTAAAATCAAAGGTAAATGTCATACCTACTTAAATCAAATTCAGCTTTGAAAAAATCTTTTAGTATTTATTTTTCAATTAGTATAAGCTCTAAGATGCGTTGCTCTAGCGTACATATTCACATACATATTCATTTTGGCTTTGCTTTAGTTGGGTTAATAGGATGATTGAAGAAATCACCTTAGCTTTAGTCTATCCTCTACTCCATGCAATAGCGGATTATGAAAATTAATAATCTGCCATGTTTGGCAAACTATACCATAGCTTACCTATTCGATGTCACACCGTAATTTTTTGTATCGGTGAAATAAAGAAGCCCGGTAAGCATAATGTTGAATACTATACGACATTGTTTGTAAACAAATCGGCTATTAGGTGTTGGAGAGGTGCCATTTCATTGATCAATAATGTACTATACATTACACACATACATACGATAGCATTGTACTATTATATCCGTATTGTATGTGCAACCGCCACGTTAGATCATAAATGAGTAAGGTTGTAATGACGAGACCGTAACGGATTAAGTCGAGATAAATGAACTGGTTCTGTATAATGTTTTGAGTAAAGTTTTAAGTTCACTGTACAATGGCAACGGAGTGCCTTTAAATCTTGGTAGAACTTTCTTTGTGCTTAAAAACCACTTTCAGTGGATTTTTTCATCGTTGCTGTTTACACCAGTCATTTTCATTTGAAATAAAACTGTTTAGAAAAACTAAAGAAGATGCCTTTTTTAACCAAAAAAAGAAACTTAAAAGAGAGAAAATGCAATTTTTTTTTTCCCAATAAAGAAAGCTTTTACTTTTTAACTTTTTATTTAATTAGTTTTTTCTTACAGACCACGAGTGAGTGTACTATATTGTACAAATTGACAAACATAGCGTAATACATATATATGTCCTGCAGCTTGATTGAGTGATGGCATACCACAGAAAAGGTTTTTTATTTTTGTTTACTTCTCTTTTCTGTGTGGCAGGGACTGGAACGTATATTATAGTACTCTTTGGACTGGAAGCTAAAAGCCGGCCATCGAAGCTGAGCGGCGTGCCTTAAGAGAGGCATATATTTAACAGTGAGCTAATCATGATGATGATGTTGAGCATTCATATTTCCAATTTAAATATACATACCAACTGAAAATAACTGATGTCCGGGCAGTGGCGGATTTACCAGCAGGCTGAGTAGGCTGGAGCCTAGGGCGGCAGATTTTAGGGGCGCAAATTTGGGGCCACAGTTATTTTTTATCTTACTGAAATTAAAAGATTCATATTTATATACCAAAATGTTATTAGGTTCACAAAAAATTCAACATTTAATAATTATGTTTCAATACTTAGATAATTCTAATCTTTATTATGTAAGTAGTGTAGACTATTATACCTAACCAAAACTATTTCTTATACAAACTGAATCAATGGGTTGTAAAAATAATATAGGAACTGACACATCGATTCCCTATACTTTACAATCATAGGTATCTATTAATTACGGCAAAAAGTTAACATAATTAGGACGAAAGTGCTCAAAATCATAAAGTAACGATTTCTTGCACAAAAATATGTAACTAATGTGATTGTGAACTAGGGTATCGAATTGTAGAGGTCGGTAGGGGCAGCAAAATTTGAATAGCCTACTGGCGGCAAATGTGTAAATCCGCCACTGTGTCCGGGGTCGTTTATCTTTGATTTTGTTCGCTTCGCTAACAAGAAGCGTCACACGCGAGAAAACAAAACTTAGAAGTAACCATTTGGAGCATACGAGTATTTTAGCTAATATTGAAAATTTTACTGGCTAACATTTCTGCTTTCCGGCAGCATGTCATTTTGCAATACTGACTTGACCAGGACGTCGAGTTATGCAATACCGCTACTACGAGTACATACGAGTAGATGACCACGTATCTAGAATTATGAAATAGGGAGCTCTAGCATCCAGTTCACTTTGCGAGGAAAATTAACAACATCAAGTCCTTTTAAAGCCTTGATATAGGTATAGTATAGCCCGTCTTGCTTGACCATAAGCAGGTTAAAAAGTTTTGCACTTTTATATTGCTGGTTTCCAGACCAGTTAGTGGCTGATTCCGGTTTGAAAGTAAACGATCAATCTCTCGAGTGTTACCTACATTCCTACTTACTAATTAGATTTGTCATAAATTGATTTAAAGTTTAGTGATGTGAATAAATTAGTTATGAAATTAATTGTCATCCCCCCATCTCTGAAAGAGTATTTTTGCTCATCGATATCTGAGTGCAAAAGCCATTTTTATCCGCTAGTGGATAAAGTAAATTGAATTTAGAACATCGTGTGCACTAAGTTGTGAATTCCAAACCTCATTAAACCTATTTACTTCTACCTCCATGGTGCCGAAGTTATCAGACAACCTTTTTTAATTTGTTAAAAACTCAGACTCAGAACCTTCTTTCATCAGAATCATTCTTACCGGTAGGGTGGTAAGATCACCGCGGATACGTTGTACCATAGGTTTTACAGTAAATTATTATCAGCCTATCATGTTCCCACTGCTGGGACACAGGCCTTCACTCAGAGAGATAAGGTGGGCCCTAACACACCATGCTGGCCCAGTAGTGTTGGTGTATGTCATACGTCTTTGAACGTTTGAGGTTTCCAGGCATACCGGTTTCCTCTTGATGTTTTTCGTCACCGTTTTTTAGCGATGGCATCGAAACTGCGCATAATTTATTCACATAAATACTAAATAAGTCATTGATGCAGGGCCAAGGATCGTACCGAGTGCCGTCAGATTGTAAGGCGCACCTGCTACCATACTATGTAACTCGGCCACTGTCACTCCGAAGTTGAAGGGGCTCATTATAATTTTTTTGTTATATCAATGAAGATATTATATTATGGAAACTAGTGGTAGGACTTTTTGTAGTGGTAGGACTCTTTTGCAGGGGTCCGCCTGGGGAAGTACCACACCTTTGCCAGTTATTCAACCGCCAAGCAGTAGTGTGCAAACACTACTGTGTTCCGGATTGAAGGGCAATGTTTCCAGCGAAATTACAGGGCACACAGAGGTTTGACATCTTATATCTCGGGGTGACGAGCGCAGTGCATTGCCATCCAGGGTTTTGAACTGTTAAAGTTCAAAATTCTGAGTGGCGTTGAGCTGTTATGGGCAAGCATGGGCGACTTCCCTCGTCTCGTCACCCAGTTTCATTAAAACAAAACTGACGTAGTTTTCACACATTTTATTTATATTACACGGGAATTACTCGCGTAAGAATAGGCCGGATACTCCGATTATAGTTTCAAGCGCATTCGGCGGTCTATAGTCGGAATATCCGGCCTATTCTTACATGAGTAATTCCCGTGTAATATACATAAAAAAATATTATACGCGAATCATTGTACTACCAAACAGAATAACATGGCAGATATCCAGCATCAATATCCATCTGTTTACTAATATTGCACTGAAGTATCAAACAGATAGGGTGAGTCGTATCATTCGCATTTCACCGAATTATTGTAAACATTGGTCGGTAAGCATACATATCCAAACGCCAGCTGGGTTTGTTATAATAAACGAAGGAGTTAATAGTTATGAAATCTGTTTGGAAAATAAAAAAAATGTTTTCTCTGAGTATATTCTTGGTGAATTGAGTTATTAAAATGTATGATTGTGTGAACTGTTTGTAAATATAATAAAAAACGCGCACCTCATTTACGCGTTGCTTGCATTACAGATGCGAGAGGTAGCAGCGTTTTAATAAAAAAAATCTGAAGAATATTTTTTTTTTATTCAGAAATAAGCTTGCGTTTGACCGCCATCTCGCCTGATGTTAAGCGCGATGCGGTCTACGATGGAGCACGCTTGCCCAGAAGAAACCGATTCACTCGAGATTTGAAGACACCCATGCAGATTGTAACCATCGGGGAACTCCCATTCCGGCAGCGCATTCCACAGACTAGCAGTTCGCACAATAAAAGTTGAATCAAAGCGCTTCGTACGGGTTTTCGGAATATCAACCGTCTCTAATGTAATTCCGCTTCTTCGTCGCTTCAAGTACAAATTCGAATTCGATTTTGGGATACATTATTTTATTCTATAGATTGTTGATGATTAACAAAAAATTCTTTGATATTTTTTATTTTATTATTGTTTGCCAGAAAAACAGTTTTGAAGATGGAATTCCCCAAAGTAACGCCTCATTTAATCAACTACATGTGTTTTACTCACTGAGTTTACTTCAGTCTTGTCTTAATTTCAATCGATATTTTTTTTACAAATATTTGATACGTAAGATACAAATCGAATTCCATACAAATTTTGAATTTCGCAATTGAATTAATTCTTGTTACTCTTTATAACTGTATAGTTATCTAGTGATCTCGACATTTATTAATTAACTAACGAACAGAACAGGAACTACTTAATTAGAGCTGTTGCAACACTTGCATCGGTGCCAAATTATAAGTAAATGGATCATGACCAGGAACCGTTGTCGGCCTTGCCGGCAGTAAACAGTGCCTAGTCACGTATACGAGCAGCTTTATGTAAGTATATATAGATTAGTACCAGTAAAAAAGTTATTTTTAAAAACAAACCCTTAGAGCAGCATTTTTACTGTATGAAATGTCTCCATGAAATACACACACACATATATATATATAGACTACAAATATTTGCGTGCATAAAATAGGTACGTATCAAATTCCATACAAATTTTGATTGCGGAATTGAAATTTGTTTGCAATCCGATATTTCAATTAATAAATGATAATTATATTTGTACTTTGCCCACGGATCATAATCGGCCTATAATTATTATAGCTTCTAAAATCTTCTATCATATCAGTTATCGGCAAACGGCCTGGCATATCTAATTAAGTAGTTTGACTACTAACTACTAGGCCGTAATATCTATGCATGAGGCACAACACCAATGTTGCTAGATTTAGATGTTGGAACTCCTAAAACATTTCTTTATTACATTGTAAAATGTGACAGTTCAGAAACCAAAGAAAATAAAAGAAAGGAGTAAGTATCTGTATACGTCTGTCTTTCTCAAGACGCCTGGGTTATGTTTCCTCAGCACTACCCATGGTCTCTCTCTACGCTGGCAACGGGATGTAGTTATAATACATGATATGTTTTTTCAACATCCTACCGAATATTTTTAAACTTACATATTTTTAAGCACTAGTTAGTAATTTGACGTAAATTAATATCTTTTCGCCATGTTCATATCTATTATATATTAATCCATGGCAACAATGCTGGTATCACAACTAGCAAAAAAAGTTCTTTACTTCGGTAGTTTTATATTTTGTTGTATATCTACTGTTTGTTAATCTTTAAATAAATTTAAGAAAAAAATGATCTGGCGTAGAATGTAGGTTATTTTGACCCCAAAACTAGAGGTAACCTCAAAAAGTAAGAAGTAAGATACAAAAAGTCCTAAGTTTTGGGGAAAATCAGCAGTGTGACATCCCCACATCAACCACAATCCAGCTCAGTTGCGACATAACTTTCTCCGCAATTTGCCATTTGCCAACGGCCATCTATCATCCTCTACTTATGTCACTGATGTATTTAATTATGTGTGTGTTTAAACAAATAGCTATACAGCCAGCCATAATAGCTCGGTTTCAGTTGTCGGTCAAATTATTGGTATCCATTTCTCTATTGTGTAACGCTTCTGACGTCTGGCTTTAACTACCGCACTATGAGCAGTTTTTGATCTAAAATCATCTAGACCGCAAAGCTAAAAAAACTTAAACACAGTGTACCTAATCGTGGCAACTAGAAAATCCGAAACCTTAAAATTCTAATGACAGCATTGAAATCTAGAAGTAATGACAAAGTAGATACATAGTTGCATCGAATTACGTCTTGCCAGCGATGTGAAATAGATTATGACTAGAAAATTTCAATTTTCAAGTAATTTTTAAAGCATACATCCTTTACTTTTTTCTTTTTTAAATTGAATTAACAAGAATAAACTTTTCCAGATGGTGCTTTAACCTTTTCCCTAAGATTTGTTTTATATGGATAATGTCAAACTCTACCACTTTAACAGTGATCTGCATTGTTAGCATCTGTTTTAGGTTCTTTTGCTTCACATTTGACCAAATTAAAAATTATAAAACCTTTCAATTCTGCTTCTTTAATATCAATGACATAATATAACAGTTACACAATCAATAACACATTCACGCCAGCCGATACGATAACAAACAAAACAAACATGAGTGTAAAAATAAAGCAAATGCTATGTTGGTGTGTCATTCCGGATTCGCATTTCCGGTAGTATATTAGAACTTGCAGAACGTGGGCAGTTTTTCTTATTGACCTCAATGAGAAAGACACTGCACAACTGCACACATCAGATTAGCTTAATCAAGAGTCCAACCACGTCTAAGTCACAGGGTAAATGATCTGTGATTTAAGATACATATTTGTATATACTTGTAACCTATTAATCTATTGGTAGGCCTGCAAGCTTTGTTGCTTTGCCAAATTAAAGTGGGGTTGGGCGGGATACGTGGTAAGGATGCTCCCTGACAGATGGGCCCAGAGAATCACACAGTGGGTGCCTGAAATCGAACTAAGGAGCCAATGCAGGCTGAGAAAACGCTGGCGCGATGACCTCGACGCTTACCAGATGCAGTGGCTAAATCTGACGAGTGATCGCACTGTCTGAAAAGAGTTAGGGGAGACCTTTACCCAGGAGTCGGACGGTATAGATTTTCAAAAAAGCCGTGCAAGAACTTATTGTTGGTTTTTAGTTCCAAAACCCTCTCATAATAGATAAAAATGTATTTAATAAAGTATGTATGTAATAATGTAGATAAATGAAAAAACTCTTAATAACACGGGAATATTTTAAGAAGGAATTAAAAAAAATGCCTCTCTAGTAAAAAAGTTTAATTAGGTATCAGATTATTTCAAATAATGTCTTTAATTATCGAACAGTGCGTGTAAGGAGCTAATAATAGCATGTACATTTTGTTAGATATACCTATATAACTGATTATCATATTAGCAAAATATTGAGGCTTGAGAGACGTTCAAAAATAACAAAAAATAACTTTTTTTTTCTAGAACAAGCTGAGGTATTCTCGCGCCAGCCACTTTATTAAAACCTTCTAAGTATTACCTACCTATAACGACATATACGAGTACGTGCAAATAGTTCCACAACTTTATGATTCAAGTGGTTGTTGTTACTATCAAATGTAATGAGTCATAGCAATTAGGACTAGAAAAATTGGCTATGCACGAGTTTAAATAAATGCATAAAAACCTATCAAATTTACTGCCGCATTTCACTTATCAATAACAGTGTTATGATCCTGGAATAATGCGCACGTCAGATGTTATTAGATTTCATTCAAGATTTTTAGGGTTCCGTACCTCAACAGGAAAAAACAGAACCCTATAAGAATCACATTGACGTCCGTCTGTATGTTTGTTCGCGTGTCATGACTATTTTTCTTGGGAACGAGTACAACTATCATGTTGAAAATAATGTCAAATATACGATATATCCATTCCAAGTTCTACGGTTGAAGCCTAACAGCAATTTATAGGAAAACATTTTTTCCACTGCAAAATTTGTCCTTTATTATTTCAACCGTTTGCTTGCTGAAGGGTGATTTCGGGTGTATGAATTACATATTTATTAAGTTAGTACGGGACCCTCAGTGCACGGGCCCGACTCGCACTTGGACTGTTTTTTTGTAAATAGAGATAGACTTACGTTTGGCCACCAACTTGCCTAATAATAAGCGATACTGTGGCAAACATGGAGCAAGTCGATCTAGAAGAAATCTAGTCACTCCAATCTTGAAGATGCCTCGATAGTAGCATTCTTAAGCAGTAACCAACATAAACATAGAACTAAACCGCTGCGTACGATTTTTTTGAATTTCCATTAGAAACGGGTGTTAGTCTGCCGTCCTTCCACTGAATTATGTTATAACAGTAGTTTTATTTCGAATAGAACTCGGATAATAAACCTATGTTTAACCAACGCACAGGTGCAGAGTTAAGAGAGCTATATTCCGTTATGTCACACGCATTGTCTCAAGGATCTCTAAGCATATAAAGTTGGAACAAAGCCCGTCCTTTCCATTGTCTGTTATTTTAAAGCGACAAAAACAGTTAATAATCCATTCTCTGCCCACATGCGCTTACTTATCCGCTGTATGGAAGCGAATTAGTTTGAGGTGAAGACTCGCATCACTTGCAATTTAATATGATCAAAGCAGATTGGCTTTGTTTTCAGGGGCCACGGAAAAGTGGCTCTTGAGATGTCAAAATGAGTAGCGATAAAGACGTCATTGCCAATTTTCAGACAAAACCTTACTCAAATAACATTTTATAATAAAAAAATTAGCACGAAAAAAGAAATTGAAAAATGAAAAATAAAAACACCTTTTCACTAGTTAGTCACAGATCTGCACCATTATCTGTGCTCCCAACAAAAGTTTTTTTTTCTTCATATTTACAAGGGACCAACTTCGAGGAATAACCATATACGTAAAAAAAACATCGAATTCGAACAATAAAAAGTTGTGCGTGATCAAACATTTAAAAATACGTCGATTAGAGAACCTCTCCTCTTTTACGTTGGTTAAAAGTGACTTTAAAGTGCAATCGATTTGTATGATAATACCAGACACATTGATTTACAAACACACGGATGTGGGGTTTAGTATATAAAAAGCAAAGAAAGCAGCGTCCCGCGGTTTAACCCGCTATTCTACCGGAACTATCCACTTCCATTTTTGATTCCACTTTTATTAAACTGCTAGTCTGTGGAATGCGCTGCCTGGATGGGCGTTCCCCGATAGTTACAATCTGGGTGTCTTAAAAACACGAGTGAACCAGTTTCTTCTAGGCAAGCGTGCTCCATCGTAGACTGCATCATCGCTTAACATCAGAAAAGTTGGCATCAAACGCAAGCCTATTTATATATTAGTACATTAAAATAAAATAAAACTATACGTATTTCCGGGAAAAAATGTGGCCTGTATTAAATCCAGGGTACCTCGAGGCTACCTTTTCAGATAAATTAAACAAGAAAGATTATGGTAAAGTGATGTGACGGGTGCGAACGCATCAGGCCTAGGTTAATCAGGTTTGATGCTTTTAGTTGAAATCACCCTGCAGACGACCTTGTCGCACTTTTTTGCATGTGGACTCTTAATTATAACAAACTCATTATCAACTGAGCCGTCCAGCAATAAACGTCATACCATATGACCTGTAAGTGCGAGCGAGATAGACAAATAAATGATTTACTACCCGAGGACTCGGATGATAATGCTTTTACTACAGTGTCATTGCAAGTTTCTTAGTGTGCGTGAAAAATGAATAAGTGTGCCGCTACTTAAAATTTTATGGAGACATTTGAATACGAACGATAAGTGTGTAGGCATATCTCCCTTTTTGTCTGATCTGAGGTTTTTGACAACTTTAGATATTGACACTTTTGAGTTACCCAACATTCATGTTTTGAAATATCTTTGATTCCAAACAAAACAACAAATTATAAGCGGAGAATGTAATTATACCAGTGGAAATGCAAACGGTAGTTTATTCAGTAGCCGGTTAATTAATTGAGGGTTATTTAACACTTGATTACCGGAACCAAAGTCCTTCACTTTCGAGGAAGCGGGAAACTAAAAAGTTAATCATTTAGTTAACCATGATCTTAAAACATTGACTGCACTATTTTCGTTCTCCGAAACGCTTATAAAAGCTGTGAAACGCGCGGCGCGTTTCGGTTTACGTATTTCAATTTGGGTCATGTTAAAAATGTGTGCATTAGTGTTTATCGGTACACCGAAACACAGCTCGCGCCTGAAATAGGTATAATGATATCAGTAAGCATTTACCATCCTGTGAAATATGAACGGAAAATAACATGTTGTTTTGCAATTATTAAAATAAAACGTGAGTGACAAATCTCCGTCACCGATAAATGATCGCTTTGTTAAATAGGTCACAGGATCAACTTTTACTTCGGGACTAAACCTAAAATCATCATCGTCATCATCAGCCAGAAGACTTCCACTGCTGAACATAGGCCTCCCCCTTTAACCTCCACACTGAACGATATTCTGCCATCTGCATCCACTGGATGCCCGCAAATAAAAATTCGTGTTCCATAGAAAGATTTCAGTCACTCTCAACGCATAGAAAACCTGTTATTTTTGTATTTTGTCCCACGGGAATAGTTGTTCGTAATCATTAGTACAAAGACTTCCTTATGGCGCAGTATCACCGTTCAGTATAACCCTAAGTACTACTTTTCGCTAAGCAGCTTTATGCTAGTCGATCTGCTACAATTCACGGCAATTCCCTGGTTCAGTGACAATGGCAAACAATGGCCGACGGATACAAACGCGGAGGCAATCGCACTTCGTCGCTATCAATGGAGAAATCTTTATGTGGGCGAGTGTGGCGAAACTGTGCACCAGCCATGCAATGAGTCAGTAACGACACATTCGATTGCATAGCGCCGGACTCCACCAAGCTTACTATTATTGAATCTGCAGTTTGGATGGCCAAATCATAAACACGACTTTGTATGTCTCGTTTGAATAACATTATTGCTAGAAATAGGTCCGCAATCTGCATATAAGTAGTCTGTATTATGATTTTGCGGATGGCAAAGCGATCGAGCGCGTTGATGTCTAATCTATGGCGAATGTGATCCTGATATTGTTGACTTCGATTGGTATTATTAATGCAAATGGTATTTGTGGATTTCACAATATCCACAAATACCATTTGCCTATCTGTTTTATTTCAGTATATAATGAGTTAGGTATTTATGATATGAACGAATCACATAATTATCGTATTTCGTCCGAATCTGATAAGTAAAGTTACGGAATGATAATGCGATGGACAAAGTAAACGTTAGATAATACGTATTGTTTTTGTAACTATTGAAGTCTACAGTGTGATGTATCTACCTATGTGTTTTTATACAAATCGTTGAGATTTCGCCATCGTATTAGAAACTTGGGTTTACAACAGACAGCCTAAGTAATAAATTTAGTGATTCATTAGCAATAACAATGATTGGCTTTCTAATAGTTAAGTACCTATGACAAGCATTAGTTACCTGTCTTTGCGTTTTGTCCGGGAGTATAATTGATAGCTCGAAGGACCTGTTTTTCTTGTCCTTGCTGCCAGACCGCATGAGCTTGGTGGAGGAGCGAGTGATGCTATGTGCCTTTTCTGGCAGCTTCAGCGCCACGATGGACATGCTGCGGCTGAGCCGGCGGCCCAGTTTTTTCGTACGCAGTGACATGGAGCCACCCAGCCCGCGCTTGGCCCGGGTCTCCACCGCGGGCGGCATCTCCTCCGCGCTACCCTCCACACTTCCTCCGGCCATCGCACTATCCTTAACAACACTACGTCAACATTCACACCATCACCACAATACACCAGACACTTTCATCCGAAAGTCTTCTGTCACTGAGTCACGAAACGAATGCACTTCTCACTCGAAGATCGGCATCGTGACCGCGCGATCGAAAATCAGGCGCAGCCTCCGAGATCATATGGCCGAGCCGGTTTGGGAGCACCGGCCGAAGCGAAATGGGCTGATTGCTGTTCGATAACGATCGGTTTGAATGGGTTCGATTGTTGAATTAAATGGAGCGCGTTATCGTGTTGCGTGAGGAGCGGCGCTGCACGGCGCGACGTGTGCGCGGGTGATCGCGAGCGGAGAGACTAGCGAAGCGAACG
This sequence comes from Agriopis leucophaearia, assembly GCA_949125355.1. Lineage (NCBI taxonomy): Eukaryota > Metazoa > Arthropoda > Insecta > Lepidoptera > Geometridae > Agriopis > Agriopis leucophaearia. Next base: position 8,067,756 of record OX421276.1, on the reverse strand, counting down.
CCGCGACCGCGGGCTTGCAGCCGGGTCCGAGAGACGGCAGCGCCGCCCCCGCCGCTACACAGCTTCAATCAAATTACTTATCGAAGCGCATACTGAACTGAACATTGACACAAAACAAATGCACCGACAATAGACTGATCGCTCCCACGAGATGTTTGACTCCAAAGCGGAACGATGCCCACGAATCTTTGAAATACTTTGAATAGTTACTTTGAGTCTCCTTTCAGAGAAATAACGGGACAACGTTACAGTTGCATTAATGTACAAAGCAAGTACAAAGTAACGATATTGGCTCGCAAACTGTAAACACAGCTCTTGCTGTTTAAATGAATATTTCAGGCCAGATAGAGCAATCACAATATCTTGTCCAGTCTCCAAAGTAGTGCTATGTACCTCGCTGTATTGGTTACGGGTCAACAGATCTCAAGGCAATCGTGTTTCTTTACACAACTCTTTGTAATTTAGATCTTGTTTGATGCCGAGATAATTAAATATGTTATTATACCTGCCAAGAATTTCGCTCTACCTTTATCCTATCTTATAAATCTTGGCAGAAATATGTCTATCTAGCTATGTTTTACGGTTTCACGTGATAATTTACAGGAACAATTCCTTTTCGGGATAAGAAACAGTCAATATGACTACCCCCATACCAAAATTCATCCAAGTACCTACGTTAACCCGTTACTGAAAAACAATAATACGCATAAACTTTTGCATTTTTAATAATAAGTAGGTAGGTAGGAGTAAGTAGTAGTGCTTTTCTATTTTGTGGGAGGTATGAGAGAGATATGAGAGGGAGCTGTATTTTGTTAAAATCACGCATAATATTAAGCTAGTAGGTAAGTAATTTAACTCTAACTTTAACTTCTACGTATCTTCTTTAAGATAGGTATATAATTCTTCTGTACATGTGTTTGTCACCTAACTCCTCCTAAACGGCTGGACCGATTTGGATGAAATTTTGTGTGAATGTTGCAATGGGTTCCTGACTGGTTTGAAAACACTAGGTGGTGCTGGTGTACCAAGTACAATTGTTCTGAGCACAGGCCGTGGAAAAACTGTCTTTCCACCGTTTTTATCCGCGTGTTGACGCGACAGAGCTAGAATATGGATACGTTTGTCTCTTTTAGCGGGATAAAAACGGTGGAAAGACAATCTGTCCACGGCCCGTGCTAGGCCTTCAGGACGATGTCTGCCGGGTAGCTAAAAACTAGGAATGTGTCCAATAACACGTTTCTATATTGTCTCTATTAGGAGAAGACACATTGTTCTCGTGTCGTATAAATATGTGATGTGATGGTTTGCGTTCATAATTAGTATCTAATTTCCAAAATACCTTGTTATGTTTTTTTTTCCATTTCTGTTAATGTCCTATCCATTCCCATTAAAGTCCAGAATCCAGAATGTCTAGTCTCATAAGTATTTTCAGTCCCTGAGGCAGGATAGATGTATGATAATAACAAATAACAACAACAATTAAATAAACACCTACACAATTAGAAGCAACAAAAAGAACTTTAACTATAATCTGAGATACTATGACGTAAAAGCTTAGTGTAAAAGTATTAATTTACAATTTCTACAATGATTTCATTTTTATCTGAATTTCACTTACATACCTAACTACTTCCGAGTAGGTACATCCACTGAGAACATAATTACTATTTTATCTTGCATCTCCATCCAATATAAAAACCTAAGAAGCAAGAAACGTGACATACACCTAAAATTATTGTAGTAGGTACCTCAAAGAGTAGTATAATATCTGAGGTACCTACTCGCAATTATTTAAAATCAATGTCAATCAAACACACACGTATGACCAATGCAACACACACAATCTCATTGGTTTACTAAATAGTATGAATGTGTAAGTCATTAACATCTAATATGTCACATGTCAACACCACCAATGTCAACATGGCTCTGCTAAGTTCTGTAAATCGATTAAAATAAATAATCTGTGTTTTTAACTAATAATATTTTGTAATGGTTTACAAAATGTTGACTTATTCAATTTAAATAATATCAAGCCAAAGTTTACATACATTCAAACAAAAATGCAGCAGTAAGTATTTAAGTACCTATTGATGAAATTTAATCAGGTACAACGACTACTATTTACAATGTTTATGTGATTTTAATATTATCATAAACAACTGTAAATAGATTAAGCAAGTGTAAATCTATGAGGTTCTGAATGATCAACCAATTTTAGATTTTCTAAAGCCTTGCAAAATGAAAAACTATCTAAAAAGCATGGTATTTATCTCAGATTAGTCAAAAGAGATAATACGCCTTAGTCTGGCCTTAGACTATATTTATTGTTAGTTCTTACTTATATTCTCTTTGATTGTTAGTGTTCAAATCAAATGTCATAAATGTTTATGGTTCCGTAGCCCGACAAGGATTATAATTATAAATTCGTTATGTGTGTTCGTCTGTCTGTCTGTCTGTCAGTCAGTCAGAAAAAAATCGGACGGACACCGAATTTTTTCAAACCTTCTAACTTTTATCATTTCAAGCAGCATATAACGTCTTATACTACAAGAAGCATAGCAGCTTAAATAACACAAAACAATCTCTTTACAGCCTTTGCCTTAAGGAAGCAGGCAAGTAGGTGTATGTGCGGGCGTTACATAAAGTATATTCTATTATATGGAAGACTAGCTCATGAAACGTATTTAATGCGGATGATGTCGGATTTACATCGGTTAAAGAATCATTACAGCCACGCAAATATTTTCACGGCAACTTAGTGAACAAGCTTACTTAGTGTAGGATGTCCACAAGTGATGTGGAGTCAGATTAGTATTTATTATTGTATAGCATGTTTGAATTTTGCGACATCGCATGTCCTGAACGGGATTGGGACGAGACTGAGATGATTGTCGAAAGAGGAAGGACGCATGTTTTTTTAACGGGGTGGAAAGCTTCACGAGTTAATCGTTTTCTTCTAGGAAACAAACTAGGCAAACATGCTGCATCGTAGTCCGCATCATCGCTTAACATTAGGCGACTGGCACATGGCTGCCAAACGCAAGCCGATAATTTTAAAAAAGCTTCTATGCCCAGCTGTGGTGAGGTTATGCAGAATTGAACCGACTGAAAATTATGATGTAATTTGTGGTGAAACCCGCTCGCAAGGCCTGCCACTGTACCAGACGGAGGGCACCGGGATCTCCATAAGAAGACATCGGGCCACATCGCGCCGTTGTGTTTCCAGGGCCTTTTTTCTGCACGGGACAAACGCGCTGTATCGTGGAGCGTTAAGTTAACCTCCAAAGTTGAACTTTATTTCCTAAGCAATAGAGGCCATCTTTTGAGGTAAACTTAATGTGGCCACCTGGCCACGATAGCGCGCGTTTGCCCGGGCGGAATAAGGGCCCCGGGGCCTTACGGCTACCTCTTACCGCGGGTTCAAAACAGCGCTGAAACGCGTAGTGCGGAAAATCACGTGAACGTGAACCTTCACGCACTGAGGTACGGTTTGCGGTCGCGCAACTTTTTGCAATTACCTAAACAGCCGTAAGGTTCCTGGGCTCACTTGAGGCTGAATAAACTGCTAACGATAAAACAGAGTATTCAAAAATGTCTCTTTGAATTCCAGAAAAGTTGAACCAGCGTGGAGTAAGGATTCAGATTGGAAAGCAAGATACTCAAAGCTGTATTCATCACGCCGTATTTTATTGTAAGTGCCAGCCCAAACAAATGTAGAAAATGTTATATTATTGCTTTGGAAAGTAGAGAGTAAACTCTACCGTTCTAACTGTAATGTATTGTGTCCTTATCAAATGCAAATTGCGCCACTTGACCTCAGAATGCGCTATGCTATTCTATTGCTTTGTTCCTTTTACTAAGTTACTTTCTTATCTTATTTTCGGCTTTGCTCTTTTGTTCCTGCAAAACTTGCCGTGTATAATATAATACTTCTTACCTATTATAGATAGTTAACTTTTTATTGTAGCTGCCCCTCCCCCCCCCCCCCCTGGCGGCGCCCTCGGGAACAGCTGATGTATTTTTGCGATTTTAGTTTTGGTCCCATAGTAAGTAAATAAATAAATATATCTAGGACATTATTGCACACATGGTCATCTGACCCCAAACTAAGCAAAGCTTGTAATATATCTGCCAGAGACTGATATACTATATAAGTTATTAATAATTATGGGTACTATCGACCCCTTTCGGCTTAGGACACACTTTCCATGAAAACCTTATACATTAGCCGTAGCCTTCCCTCAAAACTATTTAATTCCATCATTTTGACCAAATCTTCGAATAAAACCTTTGTTTTACAAATGACATTGAACCATGGTACCTACAAAAGATATATATAAACATGATAGTTACGCTTACAATTATTCTGATGAATTTGTCGCCTCGCGAAGTCGTGATAGGCTCCAAGGTCTACGAGGAATCAAGTTGCAACTTCTACCAGACAATGTGAGTCATCTTGTCATGGCTCAATGACTCACAGAAATCGAAAAAGTAGTTGCAAAGTAATGAGATTTTACATAATTGGTGCAAAGGTAATCACAGACAACAGGCATAATGAACTGACCATAAAGTAGCGTTCAGACTATAAAAGTATAACTTAAAAGTGCGGCCGCTGAATGACTGCGTCTGACAGTTGTTATAACCGTGTAAATAAACTAAACGAAAACCGTAGATTCTGGTAACTTTTACATGTATTCTGTGCTTTTACTAACTTTTTGAACAAAAGATTGTAGATATAGCCAATATACCACAGTAAAATGTGTTTTTATTCAGATGTTTAAGTGTTATTGCCGCTGTCAGACGCATTCTCTCAGCGGCCAGACTATAATAGTACGAGATGCGGCTGCAGAATTAGTGCACTCATAGAGTTTTTGCCTAAAACAAAATTTATGACGGCAGTTATTTCTACAGGGTTGATTTTCTTCGAATAAGAATAAAAACTTGCTGTAAAATTAAGCGAACTAACAAAAATCTTTACTACATAATAATATTGTACTCATTTGGGGTATGATTTGTCTGCAAAAACTTCAGACGTTTATTACATATAGCTGAGCGTGCAAAACTGGTACTTACGTACATAAAATATAATTTAGACCAGCCTACTTTATAGGTAGTTCATTATTCTCTCTTCACAGTGAGGATTTACGATGTCTTGTAGTTACAATACAACCCATTGTTACATTTGATAGAGCAAACATAAATATTTACATTACTTTTTACAAAGGCAATGTCGTAATGCTACCTAATGCTTACTAGTAATACAATCCAGGACCTAATTTTCGTATTAAATTACCAGAAAACAAGCATAGCGAAAACCTTTTCGATCTCTGTTCGAAATGCGCCAATAACTCGGTTCATCATCCTTTTCTATTTCCTCCTTCGCACGTGGTGACTCAGGCACCCTTGGTTTTCTGTAGTTGGGTAAAAACAACAAAATCATTCTTCTCCATACATCGATAATGAAATGGAATAAAAAGGTCATTTGAAGAAGTGGTCACTTAAAGAAGCGGTTATTTTAAGAAGTGGTAATTTTAATTATGGTCATTTTTTATTGTGGTCCAAAGTAGCCGAAACGCCTGTGTTTGTTTATAACCTTTTCATAGCTTTCGATTGTGATTATCCGGGAGGCGGATGGGGTGCGTACGTGCGTTATTGTTACACGTGACTGTCGTCAGCGAGCTACTTTAGTGTAGAAGAAAATCAAGCCCATAAGAGTACCTACCTACCTATGTAACTATGCACTCAGTGAGATAAGTGACCCAAGGTGTCTTGCAATCGATTCAAAATCCAATCTTCTATGCAAGCATATCGCAAAAGTTACGAGTATAATCTGTATTTATTTATTTATAGGAAAACCAACAGCTTTTTACACTAATATATACAATTAATAAACTATAGAAAGCCAATATATAATATAATATTATACGCCTGCCAAGCGTGGGGATTATGGCAACAGCCCTGTCTATGAGGGAGGCCTTGTCCAACAGTGGACGTTAATTGGCTGATGATGTGTGTGTGTGATGTAATATATTTGACAAGTAAATTCCTTGTGTAGAGGTTCGCTCAGAAGGTAGGTAGGTTCCTTATATATTCGGTGTAGACTTTTTTGCGAAAGAGCTGAATTAAGGGCGTCACAGAAGGGGGTTGTAAGTTTATGTGAGAGTCTACGCGCTTACGAAGTCGTAACCAACTTCTAGTTACATATTTTTTTCAGGCCTCATGTAGAAGAGCCCCGCCGTATTTCATTCATGATTAACGAGCCCACCCCGTACCAGTCCCTCGTGTTGAAAAGCCAAAGAGACAACGTATCATTGAGCGTACCCACGCCAAACTACTCCAACACCATACTGTCCAGTCGCAGCGATCCTTATTCAAGCAGAGGGACTGTGCTGTAAGATTTTTTTCTGAAAATGTAATCTAAATATTCTCTCAGAGGCGAAATGTGTGACGCGTTTTAAACAGCCAGCCAATGGAGTTGCATTTACCTGATCAAGGATGGTGGTAATTAAACTTGGTTTTCGTCTCATCTGCCCCTAAGGTCTTGGCTCCTCAAAATGGCGACAGTTTTTGGCCTATGAATGGCCTGAGTTTTTCCAAAATCATTATATGATTTTGGAAAAACTCAGAGTCACACAACGGGCAATGGAGAGAGCTATGCTTGGAGTTTCTTTGCGCGATAGAATCCGGAACGTGGATATTCGCCAAAGAACCAGAGTCACCGACATAGCTGTTAAAATTTGCAGGTTAAAGTGGCAATGGGCAGGCCACATCGCTCGAAGAACTGACAACCGATGGGGAAGAAAGATTCTTGAGTGGAGACCACGAACCGGAAGACGCAGCGTAGGTAGACTAGGTAGGCCTCCCACTAGATGGACCGACATCCGCGACGATCCAGTGCATGCAGATGGCAGGATTTCGATAAGTGTGGAGGTTAAAGGGAGAGGCCTATGTTCAGCAGTGGACGTCTTCTGGCTGATTATGGTGAATGAATGTGAGGGTTGATGTGACTGAAGCTCGAGCTTCTAATGATTAGAAGCTCATGGTTCAGTCACATCTGCTGATTAGAATCTAATCGAACCGATCATGGCTATCAAGCAGTGAGCGTTGTGAAGACTAAGATTATGGAAAACTGGAAAATTATAGGGCGCACCTAACACTTCATTTTGTTTTCGCATTGATTTATTAACTTTTTACAGTTCAGATGATTTAGGGGGTCACGAAACGATGCTACTAGATATGGTGCGAGCGCAGAGTAAAGAGAATGAAGAAGCCCAAGACAAGAATTTAGAACTGCCGACGAGAGACGATGATTCTGATGAGTAAGGTTACGATGATATTTTACAAATGAAATAAGGAAATACTTAGTTAGAAAATAGTATACTCTGACCTAGTTTCTGAATGTGTAATCCTATACCTAACACGCGCTGAAGGTGCCTCTCAAAAGGAGGGCGCAATAAAATTCACGAGCGTTATGCGCTTGTCTACCCTCGAAATTCTCGCCAAACATGACAAAAGGCGGCACCCCTAGCATTCCACATTTAAAATGCCGCTGTCTTGTCTACATCTTAATATTTTTCGGTCGTCTTCAGTTAGCAGATGTTTAAAAACCCTCCCTTAATATCACACCATTTTTGTGCTTGTTATGGCTCTTAGATTTCTAATACCTACATATAGTTATAGGTATCTTCAAACTCGTAGAGGTTATGCAGGTAACTACGTCAATACTAATAAATAACCACTTCACACCTTACCTCACGTAATTACTGTCTATAGTCAATACACACTTGTACTTTTGCCGTAATCATCCTCAACCGTTTCAAACGTCATACAAGACAAAGAGACATTAGTAAAAACCTCTCGTTTTCCCACTTTCACTCTCAATACAATTACATCTATTAACGTCTACTTTCTCACAGTTTTCTCATACAATAAAGTACATATTAATTATTTCGAATGAAGCAGAAATTCCTCAATTATTGTCTCAACGTCGGTGCAATGTCGTTTTGTTGCAATTGAATGCGGTGATATGGGACGGGAAACGTTCATCGAAGTAGACCGCTTGTATTTTGTTACGTAATTTTATAGATGAGGATATCTGTGTGTGACAGATTTCCATTATTATGTCTTAGTGTCTGTTATATCTACAGCCCTTGGTTGGGTCGTAGACCTTTCCTTATATGCCACTAGTAGGAATACCTACTTCATACTGCAGTGTGGCATTGCATATCTATTTACTAAGGCCTTTAGAGCAAAAACTGGTTTGCTCTTGCAATCTGTGTGTCTTCAAATTACTAGTGAATCATCGGTTTCTAGGCAAGTGTGGTCCATCGTAGACCGCACCATCGCTTTACATCAGGCTAGATGACGGTAAAACACACATCACACATCATCAGCCAATTAACGTCCACTGTTGGACAAGGCCTCCCTCATAGAGAGGGGTGTTGCCATAATCCCCACGCTTGGCAGGCGGCTTGGGGATCGCAGTACGTTCACCGTGTACTATTAGGACGCTGCTGCCCATCCTCCGGTGGTTCTGGTCGCACTTTTAGGACATACCCGGGACGGTAAAACGCAAACCTATTATTAAATAAAAGAAATATAGGTATCTAGTTATTAACAAGTAAAAATAGATTTTTCTAATCCCCCGACAAAGTTCCGATAATCTTCAAACGGCTCAACAGATTTTCTTGAATCATAACAGAACTAAAAACACTATATCAAGCCAACTCTCAGACAAAAAATAATAAACCAAAATAGGTCCAGCCGTTTGAGAGCTACGATGCCACAGACAAACAGACAGAATACGTAGATACACATAATACACAAATAATTACACCATATACACAGATACACACGTTAATCAATTTTTTTAAATTTTAATTAAGCTAAAAGAGAGGTGTTATAACCTCTCTTTTAGCGTCGAGGGTCAAAAATGCCTAGTTGTGTCAAAATTTCTAGTAAAAACTCATCGAAAACAGGCCGTGCGAATGGAGTCAAAACTTCAACTGAATTCTCTCGTGACGTGAAATGTGGGGTTTTCATACAACTTGTTTATCATATTAAAAGTCTATAGACCAGTCCTTTCGGAATGAACTTCGGTATTTGTTAGCTTGGCTAAACTGTAAAACATGTTTCCTTTCCACCCAGCCATTCGAGCGAGGCCTGCGTGCATGGCCTGAGCATGCGCTTCACGGAGCGCAGCGTGTCGAGGTCACGATTCTCAAGGATATCTACCAAAAGGGACATGGATATACCCTCGATACTGGCTTTTACTACAAGCACCACGGCACCGGTAAATTTATTGCTAACTGCCACAGAAAAGAAAAGTAGTACATAGTAGAACGGACATGAGAAGGAAAATCTGTTACCAGGCATTATGAGTGAACCTTGATTGATAAAGGTACTTATAACAGAAACCACTGGCACTCAACACACAATCCCAGACTAGTTCGGGAACTGTCAAAATAAATTAAATACTTTTTTTGTTTGTTTGTTTTTATAGGGCCTTTAAAACGAAATTTAGAGGTTTAAATAAATTGAATAACTGTTTGTTTTTTCAAAATACTGTAGGCGAAGTGCAATGCGTAAAATATACCTACGTATAAAAACTCAAAAAATAATTGAGTTTCAAAATTGAAAATTCTATGGAAATCGATGCGAATTTTACGTATCGAATACGAATAGGTACTTTACTTCGCCCGCTGTTCATTTTACTTCTCTCGACTCACACCGTTAATATACTTTTTTTCTTTTGCAAAACTGATTGTAATTTCCAGGCTCAGCTCGAAATTCCAGGCTTCCAAAAATTGAAAACGCCTCAAGGCGAGGAAGTCCCCCGCTGGTCTATCCGCCGGTCAGTTTGCCCCGTTTGCTCTCAGAAATGGAGAGACAGAAGTGCGGTCGATAAAGTCAAATACTCTGGTAAATATTTATCTGTGAATATTACTAAGTAATCTAAGTTAATCCGACTAAGACGCAGGTTATTATCATAAGAAGTTAGTCTTATCGTTTTTTTTAAATCTTGTAATCGGGATCGGGATCTGTCAGTCGTCCTTTCCGCAACCCTGTAGCGTCGCTCAGGGGGGTCTAGACAAGAACCACTTTCTGTTAGCATTAACGCCTGCGGAAAGAAAAAAATGTATGAAAATGACATTAGCTTGAGAGATGTCACTGAGCTATTCAGCTGACCTACGAGTATATAGATACTTTTGTATTTCCGTCAGGGTGAGAACTGACGAGCGTATTATGTATTACTTCGTTGAAACAGCAAGGTATAAGTAATTCAAGTACTTCGTGTACGCACGTCTGCAATAAAATATCGAGTAGAGACAAGCAAATTACTTGTCTCGTACCTATTAAATAAAATAAAATAAAACTATCGCCCTACGCTTTGGAAGTTACTCCCTAGTCTTGCTGTAGGAAAACATACATTTTAATGATTTTTCAGGTTTGAAAAGAAATTCCGCGTCAGAACTGCCTACTGTAATAGCCCCGGCACGTTTGCGGGCATCTATCACCATGACCTAGTATGTGTTTAAACTGTAAATGGTATTGAGATTAAATTATATACTAAGTTATAAGGCCTCTTGCGGACCGTTCATGGCAATCGTTATAATTACTGTGAATTACCTACTACACGATAACCGATGGGGAAGAAAGGTTCTGAGTGGAGACGCAGCCTAGGTAGGCCTCCCACTAAATGGACCGACGACATTGTGAGAGTCGCGGGCATCCAGTGGATGCAGATGGCAGGATGTCGGTCAGTGTGGAGTGTAACATCCACATCAAGCTGGCAGGATGTTCCTTGAAAAAAAGATTATGGATTCATAAAAGCACGTATGTACCTACCTACCTACTTGTACATTGTCGCAACTTTACAGTGTACCACGTCCTACCCTCGACGTCGTCGACGAAGATGTGCCAGGGTACCGCTTGCTCCGCAACACCAGCGCCACCTGGCAGCTGACACGCGCGCGAAAATTCCGCACGCCGAAGTTGCAGATGCCGCCGCCGGAGGCCACCGCGCCGCCCAGCGCCGCAGCGCCTATGGCCGTTAAAGATCTGGACATACGCGTCAACAAGTTCCTTACTGATGAGAAATAAATGGTGATGACTATGGTTGGCTTGTTGTTTGCAGTTGTTTCCTGTAGATACCTACTGTACAACCCGATTTTTTTAAGACAATCCATATGCTTGCCTACAGTCGGCAGCGTACCCAGCTTCGTACCCCATGCTGGTTCTTCACATTACCGTTGTTGGCACAGACTAGGTTATAGCTACTTAGCCCTGGTGCCGGAGCAGTAGAATACGGCACCGATACCCCCTGCCTGTAGTAAGAGCCTACGGGGACCTATAGGTTCGGGATGGTCAAAGTTGGGGCTCTAACCATCCACGCGTGCCCAGGGAGAGTACGTTGTGTGACCAACGTTATGGCGAGTGGAGGGACTGAGACAACACGCAGTTGTCTCGGGAGGAGCCATATCACAGTGCTGAGGGCTCCGGTGCGTTCCTCTGGAGATCCCGGAGCCCTCTTGTCAAGCACTAAGGCTGGTCACCGGGGGGGTTTTAGTGGGTATAATCCCACATAACCTGGCTGCACCCCGATGCAGCCGGGTATCTTTGAAAGATTTCCCCCTCGAAAACAAAAAAAAAAGGTTATAGCTACTACGAAGGCTGTTGGCGTCGTTGGTGCTGTTGATGTCAATTTCAGAGGGAGTTCGACAGATTTGTCGAACTGACGATGTGTCTGGAGATTTCCAGGCGCGTCTTTTCTGAGGTCATACGTCATACTACATCTTTGATAATATTCAATCATCAATGAGAAGTAAAGTATACAACCAAAAAATGTTCTTTGACCACATTGGCGCTATTGGTACGATTCGGAACGTATTTGTCATCCCGAGGACGTACCGATCTAACCGTCATGTTAGAAATTAAAATCACTGTCAGCTGTCATTTTCAAACAAATTGGAAACTTCAAATAAATTTCAAAAACAAATCCAATCCGAGGTTAAAAATTTATAGTAATTTTTTTTTCAATATTCAATAATTTTATCAATATTGTTCCGCATTATCTGCTAGTGATAAGCACGATGTCTCTTCTGCCGATCACAAAAATATTAAGAACTTCATTATGCTATTCAAAGAATTGCAAAAGTTTAACAACTGTTCGGAACTTGATGTCAAAACAACTTGTGTACGCTCAATTCGGAGATCCGCTTCATGTTGTAAAGTACAAAGAATGCCTGGTACCAGAACTGGATCCCCAGCAAGTGCTGGTCCGCATGCTGGCAGCGCCGGTCAATCCTGCTGACATAAACACTATACAAGGTACAAACATCTTGTGACGCCTTTCTTTTACAGAACAAAGTTTTGGAACAGTTTTTAATACTATTGTGCAGTTTGTTTGCTGAATGAATATAAGTACAAGATTTTTGTTAAGGTATTTCTCTTTGTTATATCACATATATTTTTCTGTAAATAGTTGTTTTGTAGTACAACATTTATGTATTATTACAATACTTTTGTTACAGGAAAATATCCAGTGAAAATATCACTGCCAACAATCCCAGGGAATGAAGGTGTGGGAATTGTTAAAAGTGCAGGAAATAATGTAGAATCCATCTCTGAAGGCTTGAAAGTCATTGTGACAAAACCTGCCTTGGGAACCTGGAGGAACTATGGTGTTTTCCCTAAAGATGCATTAAAAGTCGTACCTGAAGATATTGGGTTAGTTGAAGCAGCTACAATCACTGTTAATCCATGCACTGCTTACAGAATGCTCACTGATTTCAAGCCAGTGAGAGAAAAGGGACTTGTTGTTATACAAAATGGGGCCAACAGTGCCTGTGGGCAAAATGTAATACAACTGTGTAAAGCATGGGGTATAAAGAACATTGGCATTATTAGAGACAGACCCAACGACCTTGATAAACTAAAAGACTACTTAAAATCGCTTGGGGCCACTTATGTTTTGACTGAGCAAGAGTTACGTCAAACTGAAATTTTCAAAAACAAAGAAATTGAAAAGCCGTCCTTAGCCCTAAACTGTGTCGGAGGGAAGAGTTCACTAGAAATGTTGAGGCAATTGCAGCATTCCGGAGTAATGGTAACTTATGGAGGAATGTCTAGGGAGCCAGTGACTATTCCCACAGCATCTTTCATTTTCAAAAACCTAAAGTTTCATGGATTTTGGATGACTCGGTGGAATGAAAGTGCAGATCCTGCTGCAAAAGACAGTATGCTCAATGAGATCATCAAGTTAATGTGTGAAGGAAAATTAAAAGCTCCATTACATAAAATGGTCAAATTCTGCCAATATGAGGAAGCCCTGGGAAATGCTCTCACCCCAAAAGGATTCCTAGGACTTAAATATATTTTGGACTTTAATGAGTAAAAAAGTTAGGCACTTAAGTTGAGATGTTAATATTTTATTTTAATGCAATAAATATTGAAAAGATAACTTTGTTTTGTTTTATTTAGCATTTAAAGTTGTATTTTGTAACTTTCTATTCATTTTTTACTTAATCATTGGTTCTACTCAGAACCAACACTAATATAAAAAAATCTCACTTCAGTGCTAATATTAACACATTATCATTTAAATATTATATCTGCTCCCAGGTTACTTTCACCATGTGAAATATCTACAACAGTTAAAAATAATATCTTGTAATTAAACTAACAGTTTGGTTTTCTTGCAGGAAAGAATTTTAGTTTGCCTTGCTTACCTACAATACCAGGAGATGAAGGTGTTGGAGAAATTGTGGAAACTGGTTCTCACGTGGCTACATTGAAACAGGGAGACAGGGTGGTTCTGACCTCCAGGCTGCTTGGAACCTGGCGGTATTATGGCATCTATAACGAGAGGGATGTACACATTGTGTCCCCCAATCTGCCACTCCCAGAAGCAGCTATGCTAACATTAGCTCCATGCATGGCTTACAGAATGCTTAGGGATTACAAAGACCTCCTACCTGGTTCAGCAGTTATACAAAATGCTGCCAACAGCCCATGTGGACAGGCAGTAATACAACTTTGCAAGGCATGGGGTATCAAAACCTTTAACATTGTTGCGAATCACTGTGGATACGAAAATGTGAAAGCACATCTTATGAGTATAGGTGCTACTGCTGTTCACACATTAGAAGAAGCTGAACAGCTATGTTCCTTCAATACATCTCTTACAAGGCCTGTCTTAGCATTGAATTGTTTAGGAGGGAGATATGAAGATATTATGCTTAGGCTACTGGAATGTAATGGTACCATAGTTTACTATGGATGTGCCTTTGATCTGCCAATAGTGAAACAATTTTTACGGTGTGATGCTACTTTCTGTAAATTTCATCTAAGTGATTGGAATGCGCGAGCAAGTTCTGTAGAAAAAGATGTAATGCTAAATGATATAGTTCAGCTTATGGTTGTTGGATGTTTTAAAGCACCTATGTATCAACCTGTAGAACTAAAAAATTATGTACACGCATTTAGAAACACTGTGCATTGTGAAGCTTTCACCATATTAAGTTTTATATTTGATTTTTCTTTGCCTTAAACACATATTTTGTACATGAATATATTTTTTTATGTCTATATTTATTTTGAACGCACTATAACGGATACAATAATTTTGAACGCGACTATGCAAAATGTCAAAGTCATGTCATGTCAAAAACAGCTGATGGAAATATGGAATGTTTGGAACTGAAGAATTTCAAGATAAAATACACACAGCGTAAATAAAGCATTTGACCATATTCAAATAATGAGTTAAATTAAATAACGAGAACGCAAAGGTTTCTTAGCTGGAATAACTGTCTGTGCCGTTGTATAAATATTCAGCAAGATGGAGAAAAATTCGTATGAAACTTACGAGTTCCTAGCTTCAACTAACTCTGATTCAGACTCCAACCAGTTCTTTGTATTGCAAGACGATGGAACTATACTCAGTAAGTAAATTTTGTGACTTTAAAAACTACAATCCCTTTGCCAAGCTAAGTTTGTTAAATGTTAAAGAGCATGTTTTCGTAGTTGGCCATAGAAATAAAATACTAGCTATAAGTAAAGAGTAGTGTCTTTATTTATTTTAAAACTTGGGTAGTTAACGCACCTTTAGGTTTTAACTCCTTCGATCCAAAAAATACAAAATTGCCACAATGATTCGCTAATCGCGGCAATACTCAATCTGGCTGGACTCAGTACGCAGCCAGATTGGATCCACAGTCACTAGATAGTTGCACTAGTCGTAACACACCGTAAGAGCCGTAACAGACACGTCAACTTGGCTGGCGAACAAACGTCTGACCAACGGCCCCAACGGGAGAGAAGTATCTACTTGCGATTCAGACATAATAGCAGTCTCGCTTGCTCAACGACGGTTCACGAGTTTTGACGATGTTGAGCAAATTGAACAGATATTAGAGAACTGAGCTGTAAACATATAAATATATTGGTGGTTGGTTTTGGTAAAATAGTTTTGTTTCGATATAAATTGTATACAGCTATATGAAACTGCGGATGTTTATTGACTATATGTTTCTACCTGTTGTGAATTCTATGTATAATTTTTCGAAGTTTAACTCAGACAAATACTTAAGTTGTTGTACTTACGGTAGATAACAGTAAAACAACTATTTCCAGTGAACAAACAAACATATAAACACTGATTTCATTGGAACAGTAAAAGCAAGTCTCACCATCGTTAGTATCATATCACATATCACATCGTTAGTATCGTATCATAGCCTATCACATTCCCACTGCTGGGACACAGGCCTTCTCTCAGAGAGAGAGGTTGGGCCTAATCCACCATGCTGGCCCAGTGCATGTTGGTGTATGTCATAATGTCTATGAACTTTCGGGGGTTCTTGGACAAACCGGTTTTCTCCCGATGATGTTTTTAACCATTTTTTGCAATGGTATCTAATCTGCACATAGTTTATTTAAATAATAAATAAGTCATTGGTGCAGTGCCACCATTGGGCACCATTGCTCCTAAGTCATCATCATCACAGCAAGGGAAGTCTGTCTTTTCGATACCTATTCGCACAAAAAAGCTGGTAAAAAGTAGGTACGCATACATAGTACGGATAGATATGAAATACTTATTGAAAATCAATCAAATATATGTTTTTGTGTGACCCTGAAAACTTGAAATCGTGGGTAAAATGGTAGAGCAAAGCAAAGGCATAGCGCACAATGGTTGAATTTTGTCAACTTGGTTCAGGTCTATGGAGAAATCTAGAAGTTCTATTCTGAAACAATCACAGTGACAAAAGTCACCCATGCTTGCCAGGCCTAATTTCACAAAAATAATAATTAAAACAAAACTTGTCTGTTCTTGTAGCTGTAAATAAAGAGATACAGTACATCACAAAAAAAATAGAAAATGATGAAGATGCTACTGGAAATTCGATTCCCACTGAAGGATGTCCACCTGCACTTGATGTTCCTTCCCAACAGTACTATATAGAAATTGAAGGGAATCCTCCGCAAATGATATGTCTTAATGGTAAGTAATATTTAGTAACAGTGTTCACTCAGCCTTTTAAAATATACTGAAACTGGTTTTTTTTACTATAGGTCTAATTGAGGCAATATCTTGATGCATACTGATTGCAGATGAAACGAAACAAAAAAAATGTATTGTTGTTCTATGGATCAATCAGTGGCGAATTAACGCACATCGGGGCAAGCGTGCCTACAATGGAGCAAGGGCATGCGAAAAAATGCGCTTTCTTTGTTGTAGTGCATGTCGATTGGAAGGTTAATTGGAATAAATCCTACAAAATTCAGTTACTACTGCCATCTGCTCATATTTGCAAAAATCTGTTTCAGATCAGTTTGCTATAACAAATGGAGAAAACAATGTCTACACAAACAGCTATCTCATACAGCCAGAAAACACCATTCAACAGGTAATTTTTTAATGAGATGGATTTTCTTCATATTTTATGATTGAATTTATTTTTACAACAAGTTGTCATTTCTATGTAGGAGAGCAAAATCACAAGACCGTGGTCAATATGATTATGTCAATATGATGGTATGTGAATGCTATCCTAACCACTTAACAATAAAGTAACATTTTAATTCATGCATTAATTCACATACATATTATCGCACAATACAATACACGGGCTGTGTCTACATTGGGTTGCTACCATAATGTCAGTTTCTTAAGGCGGATACTGGATATTTACGTACACTGACAAACCAATACAAGTCGCCCCTACCTCGAATAAGAATAACAAACCAATATAAGTTGGATGTTATATTTATATTGTTTCTGTCTCAGTTGCACTTATACTTATCAACATGAAAGGAGTGATTGTGACAAAACTAATATTGCACATATTTCAATAACCCACCTCATTGTGTGTATAGCTGTACATCAAAATCACCTTATGTTTTTAAGTATACATTAATAAACATTGTTTTTACCTATGTGTTCATTGTTTTTGGCAATTAAATAATGCTTATTCTTATATAAATATTTTTCAGATGGAGACAGAAACTTTAATAGATCCTCAGACACTTGATGCTCACCAACTGCAGCAGCTAAATGTTGAAGCCTTTAATGGCACCAAACAGACAACGGACTTAACAGAGGTAAAATTTGCTATTCTTTTAATTTTGTAGGTTAATAATCTTGTCTTATTAATTTTTTTGTGTATTGTATTCAAATTGACAAACCCGATCTCCTGTTTTACAGTGCTTTGTCAACTTCTAGAATAGAAATACATTTAAGCCAAAATGAGCGCACCTATTGGATCTTTTTAATAAAACTAAGATTACATGATAAAGTATATTTCTTTCAGATTACTTTGACTGATGAACAGTACCAAATACTGGAGCAAAAGGGCTGGTTACTGCTGGAATCAAATGATAAAATATTTGTTCTAAATACTTTGGGACTTCATGACATCACTGCTAATGATAGTGAGTTTTATGTTTGACACCACTATGAAAATACGCTTTTATTTAAATTTTCCTGCAAAAATATGCATTTTAATTCTGGCGGGTGTCAAAAATCTGCGATAGAGGAGAGCAAATATCTGCATGAGTTAGAGCAAGAAAGTAGGAAGCCCAAAGTCTGTTTGTGCTGCCTATAATTCTTCTGAAATCAAAACAAATCATAATCAAAACTGTTTCTAAGACGAATTTCTATTATATATCCGCTTTAACGTCGTATTAAGTACAAAAAGGAATTAGGGGTCAATTATTTGTTTAACTTTACAGAACTTTTTTAATGATGTTAATGTAACGTAACCTAAAACTAAAATAGAACGCATCAGACCGCAGCAAACGCTGGATGCAGGCCGCTTCCAACCAGCCCTTTTTGAGATTGATGATGATTGATATTGGAAGGCCTATGTCTAGCAGTGGATCTCCTAATTAGCTGAAATGATGATGATAATGATAAAAACAAAAAATAATTAAATCTGAAACAAAACAATTGTTATAACTGAAACCAATTTGTAATTAATCTGTACTGATAATAATTATTAAATTATTTTGGCTGCCTTCACACAGACTCCGACAATTTCGGGAGCCTCTGGAATCAACACTATATAGTTGATTGAATCAGGCGTTACTTTGCGGAAGTCCATTTTCAAAACTGTTTTGATGATGAATTTCTAGTGTAATTCCGCTTCTACGTCGCTTCAAGTACAATAAGGAATTTGTGATAAATATTTGTTGGTAATGTTAATTTTATTGAGTTTAATTTTGCCTAACCTGATATAAAATATTAATTACATAAATTGAAAATTAACGTAACCTGAAACAAAAAGTAATTAATTCTGAATTATTTTTAATTATAAAATTATTAAAGTAATCTGAAACAAAAATTAATTAATTCTGAAACATAAACATAACACAACAACACAACACAACACACAACATAATACAACACTATATATTAACTTACTATAAATTATGCCCGAATAAATGATTTGTAATTATAACACTAATATAATCTGACACAAATTAGTAATAATTGTAATGTGTAATGACAATAATTATAAATTAATTTAAATCTGAAAACAAATAATCAATTAAACTCTTATATTCACGTGTTTCTCCTCTGCCCGAGGCAACCTCAGGACTTCGCGTCGTGTTGACTTTTCGAGGGCTTGACCGGCGTTTTGGTTTTGAAGATGAATTTCCATCAAGTAACGCCTGATCCAATTAATAATTAAACTCTCATTTCAGAACTTATACAAAGACTGAAAAATGAACTTCAAGAAAGTGGCAATACGAGTGCCACCATAGGGTGTGTATAAAGTATAATTATTATATTATTTTATCATCGCACTAGCCGTTACCACATCATATCTTAGATCTGTGAAAATCGCACACTGTGCGTTTTACGTCATCTTTTTACCCTTACTCCTGCAATATGTGAAATGGGCTCTCAACATGTGGCATTTCCTAGTAACTATAACATGGAGTTCTTCTAAAGGACTGCTAATGGAGGTTTTGAAGGGTGTCAACGTATCCTATAAAGCCCTTGGTGTTACAGGTATCCAAAAGCAAAGGTAATCGCGAACTATCAGGCGGCCAGTTTGCTTATTTGCGATCTAAGTCATAAAAAAATCAAAAACGGACACTTAAGTGTCTACTCTAGGTACACATCCGCCGCTGCCCTACGCGCATGACGGCTGTGAGGTGGGAGAGTGGTGGGCGCGTGAAATTTTGCCCTCCTATGACCTATTTATTTACTGTCCAGACAACCTGGTAAAAGAAAACTTATTCTTTTTCAGGGAGTTAAGGATTGAAAGTGTATCAAGTATGCCAAATGAAAACGGCGACATAACCACACAGGATCAAGGCAATATGGTAGAATACTTCATCGCCAACAACGTGCCCATACAACAGTTGGAGGCAGTTGAAAATGTAGAGTACATCGTTAGCGAAAATGTTAAGAATGAAACAAGTAAGATGGCTTATGTATATTATAAGTTATGAACTGGCGGATTACCTAAAGGCAAAACTAGGGAGGTGCCTAAAGGCACCAGGGAGCAAGAGCACGCAAGAGATCGCACGAAGGAGCAACGAAGGGGGCCGCGTGCGAAAAAATTTGCCCTTAGGCGCAAGACCTACATAAGTCTCCTTTAGCTGCTTGCATTATCACATTAATCCGTCCCCGTATGTTATATAGTAAACTAGCTTCCGCCAGCGGCTTCGCCCGCGTTGTTTAAGAGAAATATAATCGAGTTCTTTGCAAAGTAGGTACTTATATTTAAGGACGTTATAAATATTTCATCCAGGCTATTGACGACCGGTATGGCTAAGTACTAACACATGTGCCTTATGAGCAGGAGGTTTCAGGTTAGATCCCGGCCTGGCAGATGTTTGAATGGTGAATTTAATTAAATATTTATATGTTTTGGGTTTCAGTGCTAGTTATCTGTTTTTTTTTTACTTGTTTGTACGTCACCTTCTTGACACTCGAACTCACGGACCGCTTGCGGCCCAGCAAACCGCGCGACATCGTTTTTTTTTTACTTATTTGTACGTCATCTTTCCTTGACACTCGAACTCGCGGGCCGCTTACGGCCCAGCGATCCACGCGATATTGAAAGTTTTTTTGTATCACACCCTTTAATTTTCAACTTAATTAAATTTTTAGTATTTGTTGTTATAGCGGCTATAGAAATACATATTTCAAAGACGATTTCTAGTGACTACCTATTATGGTCCCAGAGATACATCCCTGTGACAGACAGACGGACGTTCAGCAAAGTCTCAGTAATAGGGTCCAGTTAGCACCCTTTGGGTGCGGGACCCTAAAAAGTATATTCGGTTACAAATTTTCATCACTATTACTTAAATAATTGGCCAAGAGCGTGTCGAGACACGCATATGGTAGGGTTCCGTAATCAAAGCCATATAATTGTAGTCATAGCTCAGAAAATTATGGTTATAGAAAAATTCGAATGAACGAAGCTCTGTGGACTTAGCCAAATTTCAAAGATGTACCATCCTGACATAGCATATACTTTTTATGGTTTAAACATAGAGAAAACTGATTGAGAAACATTATTTGTTAAGACCATTTCACAAAAAGGTTAATGACCTTTGAGCTAGAACGCTTTGAATTTATTACAGTTTTATCGCTGTTACTCAAAAAGTCATCATCAGATAATGTTCGAAATAATTTTGAATTAAGGTTTTAAATATGACCTATCTGTATGGTAAGACTCAAGTTTCTATGTCTTATAGTTTAGAAATGCAGGGGGGGGACCAACTTTTTGCCACTTTGGTGGGCCATATTTCGCAAAGTATAGACTTTATAAAAAAGTGATGTACCAAACCTTACCTTCATTTTAAAAGACCTTTCCAACGATACCCCACACGAGTAAGTGCAGTGAAAAAAAAAATTTCATCCCCAATTCACATGTGCATGGAGTGCCACCCCTAAAATGCAATATATAATTATTATTTTTTTGGGACTTTTATAGTTAAAATACATGGCAGTCCCATTGTATAAACTAATCTAGGACACTCAAATTAATACAAAATCTATCAATATAATATATTTTTTAATACTTTTAAAATTGAGATCTATATTATTACTGTTCCAATACCAATATTCACGTCTGTAACTTCAAAAACGAATTTTAAGGTTTTTACCCATTTTCACCCCCTTAGGGGTGGAATTTCGAAACATCCTTTCTTAGTGGGTGCATACACTTCACAACGAATACACCCCCAAATTTCATGTCTCTAGGACCAGCGGTTTAGGCTGTGCGTTGATATCTCAGTCAGGACTTTGAATTTTATATATACAGATTGTAGTACCTAGATGGACCGCCAACGTGAGAGTTGCGGGCATCCAGTGGATGCAGATGGCAGGATGTCGTTCAGTGTGGAGGTTAAAGGGGGCCTATGTTCAGCAGTGGACGTCTTCTCGCTGATGATGATGATGACGTGTATGTAGTTAGTCTGTTTCTTTTTAGAGTAAAGACTAACTAAAGAATAACCACCAAAGGTGTAGTATTTCCCGAGGTGGACTCTTCAAAAGAGTCCTCGCTGCAAATTCATTATCATTGTTATAATCAGCCTATCTTAGTCTGTTACTAAAAAAATTAACTTTTTAATTGAACTAATTTAGGGCCTTACTTAAAAACGTTACTCAAGTTGATCTATGTTTTAAAATGCTCTCGCAACATCTCGCTGACGGCAATCGTCACACGCGAAAAAAAGACGGAGCATATTTAAGCGTAGGTATGTCAACTTGAGTAATATTTTTAAGTAAGGCCCTTAATTGTTACTTACTAACTTTTTGAATAGTTGTAGATGAAATTGCACCAAAACAAATGCCAGACCCCAGTGAAACTAACGTGGTCAAAGAAGTACCCATGTCATACAAGATTTGGAATAATGGTGATATAAATAGTGAAGCGCAGAAAAAATGTGATTCAATCAAAATAAAGACGAAATATATATTCAAAGGTATGGATGAACCGAAGATAAGCAAGTATTTTTGAAGTGAAATCTCGCTCTCTCATTAGCCGAGAGAGCGAGACAAACATCAATGTAAGATTATTATAAGAATGTTTTTGAGGACGCCACACCATCACCTGTTTTAAGTGATTCAGTTTAGGTGACTAGGCGGAGATACGGTTTGCGGTCGTGCAATGTCGTGCAGGTACAAGTGATCATAATTTAATATTTATTTTATGAATCTTTCAGACATTCCGGAGAAAATATTTTTGGGCAAAACAGTCAATGGCAAAAAATTGTTTGCCAAAGTGAAAAAGAAAATCAATGTAATACATGAAAAAAAACATGAAATTAAAACACATCGTAAGTACATAAATATTATGATAACCCACTGATAACCTATTTTTAAGGGTTCTCAATCATGTCTGTTTTTAGGGTTCCATATCCAAAGGGTCTATAAACAGGACCCTATCATTAAAAGCCTACGCTGTCTGTCTGTCCGTCTTACCTTTTAACGGCTGTATCTTTCGTACTGGCTGATAACTAAATAATTATAAAAAGGTAAAAAGTTAAAACTAAAGGGCCAGGGCAAGGGTCTCCAAACAACAATATATTTAAACATATTTTTGTATTTGTTCTAATGTAATGTAATAACGGTAATACGTACAAGCGTCAATCTTGGAATGATTATAGTACACACTCTAAAGTAAAACAACAAAAGAACTAAAACAAAATCGGTTCAGCAGTTTGGGAGCTACGATGCCACAGACAGACGCACAGATACACACGTTAAACTTATAGCATTCCTGCTTTTGCGACAGGGGCTAAAAAATATCTACTTTTTTGTTACCAGACAGTTCATTAATGGAGGGAACAATCTTCACAAATCTCGTTCAGGAGTCTTTCCGACGAATGTCCAAGACTAGTTCTAAGAACGTGGGGTACGCGCAAGTAGTGGTGTCTCAGCTACTGCGGTTGCCGAACATGAAGCATTCTCTTGTGGGAAACAACTTGGTTGTCACAAAGGTATGCTGGCCCCGGCGTCAATACGTTGGGGTGACACTACCGTAGTGGAGCTGGGTAATTTCAACCAAATGTCAATGACCGATATGTGTCGTCACATCAATTTCGTTCAATTCTATTGGCTGATTGATTGGTATCTATATGATAACAAAATGTCTTAACGCGGCCTCGTTACTTTATCTGCGTGGAATTGGCAATGTTAAGTTTGCTAACGCAATGAGGTTCGTAACGTGCTTGTTTTGAACAGTCAAAATAACGTGGAGCAAGCTAGCGCGTTACGTGCGCGTTTGTCAAGAGAATGTCGTATCCAATCGGGGGACGCGTCTGAATTTTGTAACCATATGTCTTCGAATAGTGAGAATGAAAGTATTATATTAACTCTAGAGAACACAATCGGACGCTAAAAATGTGATACAAAATATTTTACCTAAAAAAAAATCCGTTAACAATTTATGAAAGCATATTACAATTTAATCTTTTGGAAAAAAGCAAGAAGCGCGAAATCTTTTTCTGAAAATGTGTTTATGGCCTATTTTCAAGATTTAGCCTATTCTAAACAACCTACAACTCTTTGGAGTATATATTCTATGCTCAAATCTACCATTTTTATTCATAAGTTGCCACTATTTTCTCATAGAGTGTGATAAAAAGTAAAGTGTCCACCTCAGGAGCAAACAACTATTTTAAGCTCGAGTAACTTTGAATCCCTCGCTGCACTCAGGATTCTACTTTAGAATCACGAGCAGCGTAGCGACGGATTCAAAGAAACACTCGCCTTTAAAATAGTTGTTTGTTCCCTAGGTAAACAATCTACTATTTTTTCCAGGTAGTAACTTCCCACACCGCCAGCGGTAAAGATGTAGGACAGCCGACTATGGTGACCGGCATTGTACAGCACCTGGACGGGGAAGAAACCTTCATTCATTCCCCGCTGTTGCTGCAGGAATTAATGCGTGAAGCTGGTAACTTGACATTATTATACTACCAACATAACGAACGACTTTAATCGTCATCATCATCACTCTCATTCAATCTTACAATAATTTTACCTTTTTCTTTACACAGGCTATGAGAGGCTCTAGAACGGAGCGGTCGTAGTCTAGAATGTAATAAAAGTCAGCAAGTTTTTTCCCAGTAGTAGCCTCGCCCGTTGGCCGTCATTTGGCCGACTCATAATAGTATTTTTTTTCACTCTCTAGTTTCAAAATTATAATATTATAGAAGAGTGGCCAGTGTAAAGAAAAAGGTAAAATTATTGTAAGATTGAATGAGAGTTGGTGATGATGATGACGCTGAAAGATATAGTAAGCACACGATTCCTGGGGCTTCACGGGCCCGAATAGGTACAGTTTGCAAAATCTCGCGACCGCGAACCGTATCTCGGCGCGTTAAGGTTCGCGTTCACGTGATTTTGCACCTATTCGGGCCCGCGTTTGCAGTTGGGTGTAAGGTCCTTGGTGTCTTCAAGTCGCGAGTGAATCAGTTTCTTCTAGGCAAGCATGCTCCATCTGCATCGCATCATCACTTAACATCAGACGAGGTCAAGTGAAAGACTATAAAAAAAAAAGCGAATAGCTATATCCACACTTCCGGCATCAAGTTGGGTCATCCTATGCAACCGCATCTCAATAATACTTGAAACTATGAATATCGAGAGCACTCAAAAATTTCCGAATCAAAAGTAGACTAAAAGCGTACTAACTATTAAGGTAATCTGTGTATTTAGTCTACATTTATTGCAAGCTAAACTAGACGTGACAATCATCAGTCTATCATTTTCCCACTGCTGGGACACAAGCCTTCTCAGAGAGAGTGGATGGGTCCCAATCCACCGTGCTGGCCCAATGCATGTTAATGAATATCATAACTTTTGAGGTTCTTGGACATCCGGTTTTCT
Organism: Agriopis leucophaearia; assembly: GCA_949125355.1. Taxonomy (NCBI): domain Eukaryota; kingdom Metazoa; phylum Arthropoda; class Insecta; order Lepidoptera; family Geometridae; genus Agriopis; species Agriopis leucophaearia. The sequence goes on along the minus strand of OX421276.1, from coordinate 8,042,384 downwards.
AACAATGTTTTCCTTCACCGTTTTCGAGCGATTGCATCTAAACTGGGAAAGGGGAAACAGGATGAAATCGATCCTCGATTGTTACCACCTAGTTGAGAATGAGTCGTGCAATGTGCTTATCCTTATAACCAAAAAAAATTGTTTACAATTTCAGAAGAGAAATCAAAGACTCCAACAGATCCCATATCGAGCTGCCCAGAAGAGAAAACTGCAAGAGGTGTGGTAGATTTGCTCCACATCCACATTTCGGAGACGAGGTACACCGACAAACCGCATGAAACTTCCATCAACCTGAGCGAAAGAAGTTAGTACCTCACAAAAAAATCACCATAATCTCTAAAGGCTTAATTTAATCGACAGTTTCTTTCGAAATGCTTTTGCTTAAGGTCTAGTTCTTAATAATAGATGACTGATATTTATATCGTTGAAATAGCTTTGATGAAGAATTTTAGTAAATAGTAATAAGTTTACTAAAAAAATTACTTAATTCGGTTATTAATGTTCTATGGACGCGTTTGGTTTTTGGTAGAGAAAACTCTGTCCCTTTCCCACGAAACAAAAAATTATGTCGCCCCTTTGTACGCCATACTTGTCAGAATATAATTTATATGGCGTACAGAGAAGTGACGTCATAATTTTGCTGTTTCGCGCTCTCTGTCCAGCATGTTATTAAAATGCTTATAAGTTGCTTATTTTTGATCAGATTTTTATTTTGTTTTCATTAATCAGCTATATTGGCTAAATTTTACAGTAAAAAAACAGTCATCTAGCCTATTCTATACCTTAAGTAGTTTCTAAACTTTACTATGCAGTATAGAAACTTACTACCTATTATAACGGAACCCCATTATTAGGTATGCATGTCTTGACACGCTCTTGGCCATTATTATATAGAAGCTTGCCAGTATCGCCGGTTATGAACTCTAGACAGACGTTATTGTTATTCCAGAGTTGAAAAATAAATATCACAGGAAAATGGGGTCAAACCTCAGATCAGTGGCCTTATTCTGCACTGGCAAACGCGCGCTAACGTGGCCACGTTAAGTTAACCTCAAAAAGTTGGCCTCGATTCCTTAGGAAATACAGCGAAATTACAGGGCACACAGAGATTTGACATCTTATATCTCGGGGTGACGAGCGCAGTGCATGCCATCCAGGGTTTTGAACTGTTGAAGTTCAAAATTCTGAGTGGCGTTGAGCTGTTATGGGCAAGCGTGAAGAGTCATCAGGCGAGCGACTTCGATCGTCTCGTCACCCAGTATCATAAAAAAAAGGCCAACTTTTTGAAGTTAACGCGCCGCGTTACGAGTGTGTTTGCCCGTGCAGAATAAGAGCCCTGACAAACAAGTGTGAATATATGTTTTTTATATTTATCGGGACTTATCACGCAATACATTACATTAATATAAGTGTGAATATGCCTTACAGCAATTATCGATCGTGTTCATATTTTTTTTTTACTTTACCGCTAAACCGCTTATCGCCAAAGTACTGCTGTAAGTACGGCTCGCTTAATAATTTTTACGCATACTAAGAAACTTATAGCAACGCCAATGAACTAACTAATAATTCACATGTAATAAAAAGACAGCGAGTTCGTCTGCAGGTTGAGTTGGACTAAAAGCATCAAGTCAGATTTAGGCCAGATGCGGTCGCACCCGCCACGCCACCTTATCATATCTCCCTTAAAACATACACCTGGCCGTTAGCCTATTCCTGGTAAGTTCCTGGACTTCGCGTTCATAAAACCAGTCTGGACTTCATGAAGTCCATTCTGGATTTCATGAAGGTGTATGCCATAGCCAGAGAAGTTACACATTAAGGTGACCTCCCACTAGATGAACCGACGACATTGTGAGAGTCTCGGGCTTCCAGTGGATACAGATGACAGGTTTTCGTTCAGTTAGGAGGTTAAAGGGGGAGGCCTATGTTCAGTAGTGGACGCCTTGTGGCTGATGATGATGAAGGTTGCCAATTACTGTAAAATAAAGTAACCATTTTGATATTTCTTCTTTGCAGAACTTCCACTAGACGTGCTAACCGATACTAAGAAAAGACATCCGAACCCGGCGTATGCTTGCGGCACTTGCGGAGCGGTATTCAATTCGGAAATGCAGCTAAAAGACCATCAAGATGTAATTCATATTCTTATTATCTGCGGTTGTAGTATTTTCCACTTACCTTCATTGAAATCAGTGGCATCATTACGAAAGTAATTCTTATGGTAGCATCGAGTCCACTGAGGTATCGTCGGCAATATTGAGCAATGAATTTGCTCCAGAGGCGTGTATAGTTGTGGAAATCTAATAATAAGTAATAGTGATTCTGTTCCCCCGTTCACTATCAGACTTCCGTAATAAGGCCGCTCCTCAACCATTTTGGTTTTTTGGCAGCCCCTTTGGTAGTGTACCTGCCTTCTGCAGTACGCGGGGCGTGGGTTCGATTCCCACCTAGGACAAACATTTGTGTGATGGAAATTTGTGTTTGTTCTATGTCTGGGTGTTAATATCTATTTAAGTATGTATTTAAAAATATATATGTATGAATATCGATCTCTGGCGGGCACATTACAAGCTTTGCTTAGTGTGGGGTCAGATGACCATGTGTGCCCAGATATTTATTTATTTTTTAGTATGTAAATATGACAAGGGCGGTTAATATTCGCATTTAAAAGGCCAAACAAGTTACATTTGCATTTGTGATATATTAGTGTGATTGCACCTCCAATACGACTGGTACTTGCAAATATGTACAAAAGTTGCACATTCTACCAACTCAACACCTGTTCAACTTAAAGCATTGAAAAGTGAGCCTTATGTTTAGTGAAGTGTAGATATAATTTCAAGTGACGCGAATATCGAGACGAAAGCATGCTGTGTACGCGATGTCGACGCTAGGTGGTTATTCCAGGTTCTGGTATAGTTTTGTTGACGGTCACTCTCATTCGGATTGACATTAGTGCGATGAGGATAGAAACAAATATCGAAAAATGCACAAGAATATATCGTGCAACCGAACGATGTTCACCACTTAAAATTTTGCTTGCGCGATACTGAGTACTATAAATTATAGTCAATTTCTTTTTTGTTTGTCCTTCTTTCACGTAGCTACAGAGCTTTTGGCATGGATGTAGTTCAAGGGTCGGAGAGAAACATAGGCTACTTTTTTATCCCGAAAAAAAATGGTTGCTGTAGGATTGTCAACACGGATGAAAGGGACGCAGATAAGTCTTTAAATAAACCAATTAAATTTATAGCATGGCTGAAAAACACTTATTTTTCAGGACGAATGCATTGAGGTTGAAGATGAATTGACAATAGACACTGATGATTTTAATGGCAACATTTCAACACTATATTCGGTTATAGAAAACGGGAAGGAGAAGGTGTATTCTTGTACCATATGTGAGGTAAGACATTTTAAATATGTAATGGAACTCTGCTATTCCTCTGGCGAGTCGACAACTCGTCTGTTCGTTTTTGAATGTCGCAAACAGTATGTACATTGAGAAACTAGTCACAGTAGATAAATAAGCTTAACTAGTAGTTTGACTCGGACATGTCCTTGAGTTCATTGTCTACTGTCGGTCACAGGGCTAAGGTTATTACTATCAGCACAGAATACATAGAAGTACAAGTACAAAAGATTTACACCGCAAAATCATTTAAATAAGTAGCGACTCCTGCTACTACACAATAAAGTGCAATTCGGGACGTGAGAGCGCTACATCTATATTAACCTAGAAGTTGCCTCTCTGTTTATCGCGTTACTCTTGTCGCGTGATCTGTCTATCGCGCGGCAGCGGGCACGGCAAGTCCGACAAGACGATTACTTGTAGCTTCATACCTAAAGTGCGGAGTGCGCCAGGCCTGCTATCAGGTTTTAGGAAAAATTTCATTACTTTATACACTACTTCTACGCTGACGACACACAAACACTTATTTCTTCAGTGGCGCCATTAAGATCTCATTTGCTAAATCCTTTTGTCTCGCTTGCAATTTGCGTATTTTGACAGTACAGTACTCTGTGTGTTTATTATAATTTATAAGTTTGCAATTGTATGCTTTTGCGAAAACTTTAGTGCTAATGAAATTTTTCGCTTTAAGTTTTCGCTAGCAAATGGGTCGCTAATGTGAACGACGAGTAAACAGCCGCACCGCTTTACTTAACGGCAGAGCCTCCTTGGTAAAAATAATCCGAGTAAACTTAAGAAGCTGCGAGGTCCAAGCCAGCTTATTATAAATCGCGCCAATCGTTTTACATCGACAGTCACAATATCTTATTGTTTCAGACTAAATTCACAAGACTCTTCAACTGCAAAAAGCACATAAAAGCTCACAGAGCCGGCATAGAAAAGAAGCTCAAAGCTTACAAATGTAAAATGTGTCCCAACACATACTTCCACTCCGCTAGTCTGTCTAAACATATTGTCAAAACCCATATACAAATGAAATTAAAAGATGTATAACATTATCAACTCTTTATTTTAAGAATCTTAATTGACAAAGCCTCCTCAGAAAACAAAATAGGTTTTCCTTTGCAGGGCTAGCATGCTGCGACAAAATCTTGTCTTTTTGCCATGTCAATGTGACATAACCATCGTTTACGTACACGTCTGTCTCATTTTCACACTATAAAAAGATACTTATGTCAATTTTTTATCGCGGTGCAAGGACATGCTAGACCTTCTAGCTTTAGAACTAGCGATTTTTCATCAACTTGGTATTGCTATGTATAAAAAATAATTACATATTTACAAAATACTGTTAGAAATTTACTGGTTGCTCTTTATATTTTTCCAAAAATAAAAACAATAAATCCTTATTCATACAATTAAACCGCCACTGCGAAGAGTTGAACATAATCTAAGCCTAATCCACATTAAAATCAGAAATCAAAATATATCATCAGTGAAAAAGCTATCTAAACCATCAATCAAATCTTCACCACCATTGGTTTGTTCTAAAGGTGTCCCTGAAACAATGTGATTATTTCATTATTCTTTTGTTTATTTAACAACATTTTACTGAAAGTACATTACTCATAGAACTACACTAAAACCATTTTGTATTACAACTCTTATAACATCGTGTCAGAAAAGGATCGCGACATTAGTCCTAATAAGATGCAGAAACAGTTCAACAAATTCGGTTGCACAAGCATAAGTTCGGACATACACGGAGTACTGGTCGCACTTTTGGGATGTATTGGCCAATTGCTACTTTGCGGCGTTGGGAGTCTGATTAAACATGCTAAGAAGCTCAATAGCAACAACTTCCTTATTCAGACTAAGCTCCAAAATGTCGAACACTGACATTAAGTTGCTAGTCTATTGGTTTTTTATCATTGCAGAGAGTGCATCAGATCTGCATGATCTAATCTCTCCTGCTCTTTTTACTATTAGATGGAACTGATGAACTGGAACTGTCCAAACGGGTATATCATAATAGTTACAATCTGGGTGTGTTCATGTCACGAGTGAATCAGTTTCTTCTAGGCAATCATGGTCCATCGTAGACCTCATCATCGCTTAACAGCAGGCGAAATAGCAGTCAAACTCAAGCCTATTTGTGAATTAAAAGAATGAATCAGATTCTTACCTAACCCCTCTGAACACTTTTCAGTCTTTATCACAGTGAATTCCTCTTCATACACAATGCTGTATCCATCAGGCAGTGCTCTGTTCCCATCTACACTTAGAATTGTCGAACTATAAATAGCTAGAATATTACTCAAGGTAATATTGAGATAGTGCTTTTTGAAGGCACCTCCTGTGGTCAGAACTGTTGGTTTTTGGAGGATCAGGGCACAGCAGTCTGATACAATGTACTGCGAGAATGTGGACCATGCATCTCGGTGTAAGGTGCACTTGATTGAACCTGCAAGTAAAGGTGAGAGCTAGTATCTATTGAGTAAAACAGTTTCAGTATTTCAGTAAACTAAACTGCTGATGTATTGAGCAAAAAATTGAAACAAACAACTTTGACAAAGAAAAATAATGCTTCACACATCAAGATACAGTACCTATGTCCTATAGGGTCACAATCGTGCCAAAAAATAGTCCGAACCAAAACTCGGCGCACGCTACGCATTGCGCCGACTTTTTGGTTAGTTGTAAGGTAACCGCGATTCTACTACAACACCGCGCGATACCAGTGCTAGGATGCCCTAGCAGACAAGCAATGTTGAATACTATGCAAACGACATATTGAAGTAAATGTGGCATTGTGAACTATATAATTGATGTCTAGGACACTCGGACGTTTTTGGACTATTTTCACTTAGAGATTGTAACTCTATAGGTATTGTATCTCGAAGGCTTCACACTCATAGCTCCTCATTAGGATTCCCTGTGTATGGGTGAGGGGATGCAATGGAACACATACAAAGACAGATAATTATGTGTTGTCAGAGCAGATATTTAAATTAATCATTTAGATATTTGCCTGGCCGGGAATGGAGCCCGGGATATCCTGCTCATGAGGCAAGGAAAAGCACTATCACTAAGCCATATGATAGTCAAACCAGATAAGGTAGTGGTTATAAATACAAACCTACATTAAATATATTACTTATCACATATGTTATTGGATGATTTTTTACCAGTGGTATCCCTCAGTATTATCAAAGGGTCTATGGCAGATCTATCAACAGCTTCAACAAATGCAGTCACATTTTGTGCCTTCCTTCTTCTCAGGTTCCCAGAGAGTGCTTGCTGCTTGATTGCCTTTATACTGTCTATGTCCAGGTTCCAGGACTGGATGTCACCCAGTAAACGGTTCCATATTGGTGAGTCAAAGAGGTCTCTTCGAAAGTTGTGCTGAGTATAATCTATGTCCTTAAAAAAATTTATAGCTTAGTGTTTTTTAATTTAAAAAAAGCATCAAATCCATGTAGTCCAATGTTCTGCATTGGCCTGAATAGGGTTGGCCCACAGATAGTAAAGATCTGTGGGTGGGTGGCCAGTAGAAACTTAACAGATGGCACTGACATTGGTGGAGCTTTTTAGGGTTCCATAACCAAAGGGTAAAAATGGAATGCTATTACTGAGCCTACTCTGTGTGTCTGTCCATCCGTCCTACCATTAAACGGCTGTATTTTTGGAACTGTAATAGATAGCCAGTTGAAATTCTCACAGAATATGTAATGTTATGGCGGATTAACTAAGAAATAATAAAAAAGTAAAAACAAACGACCCCTATACAACAAACATATTTCGTATTTTTGTAATTGCTCTAATGTAATTCTCTAATGAACTCTAATTTTGAGTTTGGTTTCTAAATTTATTATTATACTATTGTATTTTGTGGTGGTGAAACCCCCAGTGCACGAGCCCGACTCTCACTTGGCCGGTTTTATTTATAAATAAAGGTTTTTTATAAGTATTTGGAGAATGTCATTCCAGAAGAAAAGGTAGATCATTGATTAAAAAGAAGGTGGGGTATACTATGTCTTTGTGAATCAAAATATCTTTGCATGTATTACTTTTAACTATCCAACTATGTAAACAAACATATCATTTCTTGACCAACTGTCGTTGGTCTGAATTTTCTTGCTAGTGTTTTCATCGGTTGCCTTTTGCCATATTTGTTTACATGGCTGAGCGCAATGAAGTATTAAATTGGACATCTAAAAACATGAAACCTACTATTTTACCGAGGATCAAACATATTGACGAGGTAAAAAAAGCATGGAAATATAAACCTTAAACTGTAATAAATAACACATTCAAATAAAAAGGCCAAGTCCTCGCATACTGAGAGTTCTGTACCAATTTAAAAATCTTCCGAAATCTTTTTTTTTTATTATATTGAACGGTGATGCATGTTTTGCAAGTAAAGCTCGCATGTTTTTGAAGTGATTACTCAAGTTATGAACGCAATCTATCTGTAATAGATGCAAGTTATTGTGTTACATTACAAATAGAAATTTGTCAGCCAACTAGTACTTGGCCAGTTTGAATAATGTCACAAACTTTTGACGTAGGAACAACAGAACATTACTTAGGTACCTGAGAAAGCAGTTCTATCTGGCAGATACTCTCATCATTGGGTATCTCAAGGGCCCCAGTTAACAATCCAGCTGGACCCGGAAACTTTCGTTTGCTTTGGTGATCAAAATATGAATTTATAATCTTTCTTTTGTTGTGCTTTGGTGATACAAAAGTACCCAATTCCGAATTATCTTTGTGTTCTTCTCTTGGTTTATTAAGCACTTTATCAATAATATTGTCAACAGGTATTACACTTTTAACAAATGTATTAGGACAGGGCAACACAGCAACCTCAAGTTCAGTTTTGTTGCAAGTAGGTGGTTGTACTCCATCTGGATGTGATTTATTACTTAAATTATCAGCAAATTGCCTTGTATTTATGTTTTCTTTTATTTTCACTGTTGCTTCTTCAGGAAAATCAAACTGTGATAGCACCTGCAGATAGACAGCACACAATGAGTCGATTATTGTTTTTATGATAAGAGGTAAAGACCTATAAGCAAATTAAATTTTAAACAAAACATACCTGTTCAAAATCGTCGGATTCAAACATGTTTTAACATTGTTTTTATAACTTTTTTTACGTTTTGGCTAGTATGGAGTTATACATATAAGCTTTTTGTTGAAAAAATTAACAAGCGTTGTCTTGGCAGGGGACTGCAGGGCAAGGAACACAATTACTCACAAGGAGCTGCAGGGAGTTCAGAGTTTTAGATTTTGTTTCCTAAAACACTACAAATTATAAATAAATAAAGACTAGAAGTTCTGTACTAGAAGAGGCAAAATTTTTGGAACTTTCGTTTCGGATTTTGTTTTGCTCAGTTCAATCAAGCAAGACAAGACTTTCAATGCCAGTGTCATGTTAAGGAATTTCTTTCGTGCCTTTTTTGCCGTTACTGAGCAGGCTAATCCTATTAAGGCCAAACTGCCCGTCTTATATATTTTTACTAATCTATATAGTTAATATTATGCCCATAGATTTTTGCGCATTAAAAAATAATGCTAGTTCTGTAGTGTGCTGAGTATGCCTCGGTAAGTAAACTAGTGGAGACATTACCATCCATGGAGTTTTGGAAACAACGTGAAAATGCACACGATTGTTAACTATCATGTCCAAAGCGTAAAATTGTTATGTTTGGAGCCTGAAAATTGAAATCTTTGAATATATATTTCTTTAGAGTATGAAAAAAGTCTGACGCTTTAGTGCGGGGTACGAAGTAAACACAACACGTATCATACCTATCATTATATTATAGCACATACTCACGCACACTCATGCAAGTAATCGAAACAGAATAATAACAAAAACATAACTACAAACACGCTCGTAACGCGGTGCGTTAGGTTAATCTCAAAAAGTTGGCTTTTATTTATATTATTAAAGAGAAAAATTTAGAGGTTAACCGAACACGCTGTGTCACGTGCGTGTTTCTGTTATGGAATAAGTGCCCTGTGCTTTGATGTTTTTACTTCTTTTTGTTGTTGTCTTGATTTCTTGAAGTTGTCTATGGTTGACAAATGGATGGGTGACATGACATCTTTCACTATAACATTATAAAAAATAATATTTTCATTTTAAACATAGTTTACTGTTTTAATTTGTGCTACTATGTATTACTAAATAAGAATATTTATGTGAGCTTGTACATAGCCTTAACTTTTGTTGGTGATTGTTTACTAGTTGTTACAAAAAATTTGTACTAATGGATCTCGAAGACAATGCCATGGGTCTCACCTATGAACAAACTGTTAAAATACTTCAGTTTCAAGATTTAACGGGTATTGAGGATATGTCAATATGCAGGGACGTACTGCAAAGACATCAGTGGGATTTGGAGGTGAAGCTCATTCAGTTTTTGTACTATTCCCCAATAAAATATTAAATTTTTGCTGATGCCTAGAACACAGGTGGTTTTGCTGGTGCATTGAACCATTTCGACCGCTGACGTTGTGTCCTAAAACCTTGTTTTTGTTGTTAGATTAAGTATTATAATGTTATATCTTGGTTTTGCCTTAGGTGGCGATACAAGAACAGCTGAACATTCGAGAAGGGCGGCCGTCAGTGTTTGCTACAGAAGCTCGCGCGCCGCCCGTCGTTCACGACCACATAGCACAACAAGTGTTCACAGATGAACCCCCCGAGGGACCAGCGGGAGTGCGAGGGCTCCTGCGCTATGTAGTCAATTTAGTAGTGTCTGTATGCTACAACACACTTAGTTCTATGCTGAATTTACTCCTTAGTTTTGTTCGCCAGGATGACAGAAGATGTAAGTATGATTTAGATACCAGACGTTGCTTTGTTGTTAGTAATAGGTTTGAGCTTCTACTCACCTGGCTGGAACTAAAGATGAGACAAAGATGAAACTCACCTTTCTTTGGGTCTCTTGCAGTCATTTTGTAGGAAGGAACCCATATTCAGAAACATCACATTTAGTCCCTTGGGCCAATAAGCCTAGTCTATAGAGTAGTTAGTGATTCACCACACAATAAATTCACGCCTCCAAGAGACCATGTGGTGAGCTCCTCGCACATGAAATGCTGAATGTTCAAAATTATGACAATGGATGTGGAGTACGTATTTGGTGGGCTGGGACTTCCCTGCAGTCTTCAGGGTAGTTCCCCGAACAATGTGTGCGGTTTGTGGTATGCATTACAAGATCTATGTAGAGTGAAGTGACTTTTTGTTCAACTTTCAAACTGTGCGCAAGCATCTCTTTAAATTTAAGACCCTTTCTTCTCTGTGCTTTGGTATCTGGTTGATATGAGTATAGAGAAAATCGTTTATGCCTGTGTCTACCAATCTCGCAGTAGAGACAAGGAGACAAGCACTCTTAGAGAATACCTCAGTAAGGTGGGGTATGCATCTAAATGCTTAGAAGAAAGGTAGAAGGGAATTAGATCATGCAGATCCAGTGCACACTCTCGTAAATGTATCCGATAAAAACTGCATTGAGATTTCTTTCATTAGGAACAAATCTGCTTGATTTCAGTGGTAACTGACCCGCTTGGAGATGTTATGGGCTTCATCAATAGTTATTCTGCTAAATACAACTCGCATCCAGTGTTCTATCAAGGCACGTATGCGCAAGCACTCAACGATGCTAAAAACGAGTTAAGGTTCCTTATTGTGTACCTACACTCTGAATCTGCTACTGAAACGCAGAACTTTTGCAGGTTAGTATTAAAAGTTAGTAGAATTGTTTTGTTATTAAATAACAATTTCTTTTGACTGCCCCAGTGGCCCACTTGGTAGTGAACCTGCCTTCTGCAGTTAGGGTTGTGGGTTCGATTCCCACCTGGGACCAACATTCATGTGATGACCATTTGTATTTGTTCTATGTCTGGGTGTTAATACCATTTAAGTATGTATTCAAAATATATGTATATATGTATGTATATCAGTCTCTGGCATCCATAATACAAGCTTTGCTTATTTGGGGTCAGATTATTATGTGTGCAAAAATGTCTAGAATATATATTTATTTAACCAATCCACACATAAACACACTCTTCTAACTAATCCGTTATTTTGTATTCATCCTATGATGTCTCATTCTATTAAGCTCACCTAAAGACTGAATCTGCGTGCTTCATCTTCGACTACATCGTCGCTTACCAACAGGCGAGTTAGTGGTCAAACGCGGACTATTATACGCGTTAAAAAAATAATAAAAAAATCATAACATAATATGCACAGTTGGTAGGTATGATTAATCTCGGGACAAATACCTATGCTCTCTGTACAGACTATTACTTGTTACTTGTGTAGCGGGCGTTTTCCGCAACCAGGCCAATCATTGGCCCATTTTGCGTCACCCGGCTGCAGCTAGTTCAGCCAACCGGTCTCCTCCAGAAAAGCCAGCAGCTCGCTGATGCCTGTGCAGGCCTCCTGGAGCGTCCTCGGTGATCCGAGGATAGTATTTCGTTGTTCTTCCACGCTGCTGCACTCCAGCAGCAAATGCGCGGCTGTTTCTTCAGTCTCCATACACCCTCTGCATAGGGGACTGTCTGTAACCCCAATTTTAAAAAGGTGTTTGTTTAAAAGGCAGTGACCTGTCACAACCCCAACTACCTGCCGGAGCTTGTCACGTTTTAAATTCAACAACCTACGAGAGTATCTCGGGTTGAGTTCCGGGAAAGCTTCCCTTGATTGTTTACAGTTCTTGGTACCAGCCCAGTATTCTTTGTGAAGTTTTGTAGTGCGCTGTCGAATCCATGATTTGATTTGGCTGAAAGGTAGGGGGATTATCGGCTCGGGCCCTACAGGTCGTATGCTCGAGCCTCTCCGTGCTAGTTCATCAGCCGCATCATTACCCCTAGATCCGCTGTGCCCCTTGATCCATTGGAGAGTAAGATTATTATTATTTTGGTTGCTTACGGTCTCCAGCAGGTCGTGGCACTGTAGAGTTAGTCCTGAGGTATGCTCATATCGCTGTAACGCCTTCAGCACTGCAGCACTATCTGAGAGAATTCTGATGTTTTGGTCAGTTACCTGTCTTAGTAGTACCGCTGTTGCCGCCTGGATGATACCTACACATTCTGCTTGGAAAATGGAGTTATATTCACCCAGGGTCGTTGTTATATGTATGTTGAGGTCTTCCGAGAACGTACCAGACCCGGTGCCTCTATCTGTTTTAGATCCGTCTGTATATATCCTCACTTCCCTTATCCCAGAGCTATCACTGTGATCTTCATATAGTTGGATATCGTAGCTCCTTGTAAAGATGTGTTTCTTTGGCACTCTATCGTATAGTGAGATCATTGCTGGGTTACAATCTGCATAGGCAGCTAGTATGGTGGTATGTTTGGCTAGATTATCTTGTACCCAGAGACCTAACGCTTTGAGCCTGTATGCAGATGCTGCTGCTTCCTGCTGTATGTAGAACTGCAGCGGTGTCAGCCCCAGTAGGGCTTCCAGCGCCACTGTGGGTGCGGAGCTCATGCAACCTGTCGCCGCTACACAGGCTAATCTCTGTATCGTGGCTAGTTTATCTATTGTTGTACTTAATTTGGTTCTAGGCCACCATACTACTGCACCATAGGTCAGAGAGGGTCTGACTACGGTGTTGTACAGCCAAAGTGTTATTTTGGGGTTTAGGCCCCAAGATTTCCCTATCATTTTCCTACATTGCCAGAATGATATGGTAGCCTTCTTTGTCTTATTTTCAATATGTTTTGCCCAATTTAGTTTTTTATCTAGTGTAATTCCCAGGTATTTTACTTCTTCCGACAAGCAGAGCTGTTGTCCAAAGAGGGACGGTAGTTTATAAGAACCCAGATTTCTTTTGTTTGTAAACATTACAAGTTCTGTTTTACCCGGGTTGACGGTTAGCTCGTATTCATTGCACCATCTTTCTACAATTTTTAGTGCATTATTCATGAGGTTGCATGCTACGCTGGCGAATTGACCTGAAATAAGGATCGTCAGATCGTCAGCGTACCCCACCGTAAAATAGCGTTCTATGTTCAGTCTAGTGATTAGGACGTTCACTACCATGTTCCATAGGATCGGTGATGCTACCCCACCTTGTGGGCAGCCCTTCATCACCAGTCCCCTGGTCGAGCCATCTGAGTCAATTCTCACCGCCCTTAGTCGCAGCATGTTTAGTGTCCATTCTATCAGCGTTGGGTTAGTATTGTGTTTTTTCAGTGCTGTTTCAATGCTATTAAAGTTAGTCTTATCGAAAGCACCTTCTATGTCTATGAAAGCTCCCAGACATAGTGCTTTATTGTTGATGTCTCGCTCTATAACCTGCACAACTCTATGCAGGGCTGACTCAGTAGATTTGCCCGAGCTGTATGCATGTTGTTGTGGGTGTAACGGGTTACTATTAAGAATGTTATCCCTAATGTGTCTTTCTACAAGCCTCTCTAAAGTTTTCAATAGGAAAGATGAGAGGCTAATTGGTCTGTAGGCTTTAGGGTCTGTGTAGTCGCTTTTACCCGGTTTCGGGATAAAGAGTACTCTCACCTCTCTCCATCCAAGCGGGATATACTTATTGGCTAGGCAGGCCCTAAAGAGTTGTTTTATAGTCTCATTTAGTAAGTGTTCTCCCCATTGCAGGAGTCCTGGAAAGACTCCATCAAGTCCAGGAGATTTGAATGTCTGGAATGATTTTATTGCCCAGGTTAGCTTATCACTTGTTACTACTATCCGTGCAGCCGCCCAGTCAGAGTCTGTTGCTATAGTCCCACTGTTCTCAATCCATGTGGATTGGTTACTAATAAGACATCCTGGGAAGTGTGTTTGTAGTAGTAGATTATTAGTTTCTATTTCTGTTCTAGTGTAGGTGTTATCAGGTCTTTTGAGTGTTCCTATATCACGGTTTGAGTCAGCCGCTAGGATTTTCCTGACTCTGTTCGCTGCAGAGTTAGACTCAATATTACTAGTAAATTTTTTCCATGATTGTCGCTTGTTAGATCGTATGCATTTTTTATATTCTCTCATCGCCATTTTGTAATTATCCCAGTCTAGATCGTCATAGGTATTCATGGCGCGGTTGTACAGTTTACGTGTCTTCTTTCTTAGCTTCTCTGCATCCCTGGACCAGCACCGGCTACCTTTACCTTGGCCTCCCGGAGTTGACAGTGGACACGCTGCCCTGAAGCTTGTTATAAGGTTGTCTGTCAGTTTGGTCACAGAATTTTCTATTTCTGTAGTGTGCGTATAGGTTGCCCCCAGGTGAATAGGGTTAAGGTTTTGTTTTAGGGCTGAGATGTAACTTACCTTGTTTGTTCTACGTGGGTTTCTAATCGGTGTTGGTGTAGTCTGGGTCAGTGTTAGGTCATACCTTATCCATCTGTGATCTGAGCCGGAGTGCTCATCTGAGACTCTCCAGTTTCTCACAAGATTGCAGTTGTCCGAGACTAGCGTTAGATCTATAATAGTGCGGCTTTGCCTCGTCACAAAAGTTGGCTCCGCCCCTGTGTTAGTTATGGAGAGATTAGTGGTGAATAAAAAGTTTACCAGTTCCTCTCCCCGACTGTTTGATGCGGGCATCCCCCAAAGAGGGTGGTGTGCATTGCTATCTGTTGAGATAATTAGTTGATAGTTATTGTTTTCACAGTAGTTTATTAGATCACCTACCGCTTTAGGTGGCGATGTATCATCACTAGGCATGTATGCTGATGCTATAACCACCTCCTCATTTCCACTCTTGATTCTAGCTGCTGCCAGATCTCTAGAGCAGAATTGCGTTATAGATACTGCTGTTGTACTTCTTGGTATATATATACATGCTCTATTATTATTACAGGTATAGTCAAGTATTAACTTACCCCTTAAGTTTTTCAGACCACACACTCGTCCCATCCTAATCCACGGCTCCTGGATTAGCGCTATGGTCCCCTCGTTTGCCTCCAGCTCTCTGCGCAGGTTAGCCGTAGCAGCAGTACAGTGCTGGAGGTTGGTCTGTATGATCTTAGTTACTGGAGAGTGGGTCGCCATCATCCAGGTTGTCCAACTCCCTCTCGGCCATCTCCAGCTCCACCACATCACCCCACTGTCCAATCCTAGGCACTGGATCACTGCCTTCTGCCTCCGTTCCTGCCTGCGATGTAGGCTTCGGGGAGGATTGTGGGGGTCCGGTAGGGACAACGTCAATCGTGTCCATGGCTGCTATGGCGCCCGTTTCTTTCGTTCCTTCTTTTGTCTGCACCAATGCCACAGGCGGTTCATCTTGCAGTGACCCATCAGCTGCCACAAAGCGCACGTACACATTTCCCAGATTGTGGGCAAGTCTCCGGCCTTCCGACATCAGCAGTGGGACAACACTCTCTGGAATTCCCAGGGTAAGAAAAAGTGCTCCATCTGCCGATGTGTTGTGAGCGTACACCGTCCACGAACGCACCACGGCCCATTGGTTCTGATAGTCGAGGACCAGACTTGTATCCTCCAAAGAGTTTACACAGTCTGGCAGAACCAGGACCGCTCGTACTTTCCTGCACAACTCACTCTGCCGTCTCACCAACAATCTCGGGCACGTATCTGTTGGCAGGCTACCCACCGCGTCGTTCAACCACTTTAGTGTGGGCTCGTCTTCACACCACAGTTTGAGTGCACCATCACTTATGATGGGCTTACCTCTAAACCGGGCGATAATCGTGCTGGTACCCTTCTTCAGATCTGCAAGGATTCTTGTTTCCAGGTACCGTTTCACTACAGTGGCTTGTTCTTCCTTCAGGGGTTGGTCGTCTGCTCTGACTACCGCTACGCAGAGTTTGTTGCCAGTAATATCTGCATAGCTGGCGGTTGGCCTACGCTCATTTTCTATCCGCTGTTTCTTGTGCTCTCCCCTCGGAGAGATCGTGTCGTCTAGTCTGACTCTTTTCAGAGGCTCATTATGAACAGGAGCTTGCGCGGATTTGGAGACGGCAATTTCCACACGCTTCTTCCTGTTGAAGTGGTTATTGTTCGCGGTTCGCGTTCCTTGGCCTCTGATACCTACAGTCTCGGGGGTCTTCATGGACAAGTCCACGCTGACTACCGGCGGGTCATGCGGCTTCAGGTCGCGTCTCGCAGGTTCGTTGTTTTTATGTTTGTTTAGTACAGGCTTCTCCCTGTTGGCTACTCCATCCAGGTTCTTCCTGTAGCCAGTGTTGCCGCTGGCTGCTTGCTTTTGCGCTTGCAGTTCTTTGGCCTTGCGCTGTCTGTTGAGCCGTTGGATCTTGCTCTTGCTGATTTTGACCCCTGGGACGCGAGCCACCTCGGGGTCAGGTATCCCGGCATTAGATGCTCCGGCCGTTTGCCGTTGCCCCCCGATCCGGTTACCGTTTTTAGCCTTGGGTCTTACGACGTCCAGCCAGCAGTGTCATCCTCGGCAGCAGCGAAAGCTGCCGCCAGGTTGTCCACTACCTCCCCCATCCTGGAGGGTCCAGCAGAGCTGTGCGCTATCTTTGTTTTCTCATTCGTGTTACTCGGTTGGAAGCGTTTCTCCGCCATTGAGTTTCTAAAAATTTTCGTCTCGCTGGCTCCCCGCCCTCCACGGAGCCCGCACCAGGGGGATGTGCCGTTTGCACACCAGGGCTACCTGCAGAGATATAGAGGGGCAAATCAAGAAACACACAGGCCTCGTACGACACCACCGACGTCAATGCTAACCGCTCATCAAACAACTCGGCGTGCACCGCGGGCCGTGGGCCCCATAGACTCACCCCTCTCGCCGGCAGTAGCGGATGGCTGCCTGCCATGCTGAATTGCCAATAGTGGCTACCTATTGGCCCCCCGTTTTGGATGAAATTCACACCAGACTATTCAAATACAATATATACAGACTATTCAAATACACACCTTGTAACATGTTACATACATTTTGTTAATTGTAAATGACAGTTTTTTATGGAATAGCAGTTTTTTTGCGGTTTCAGTGTTGGTCCCTTATTAAAAGTAATTCATGATGATGAGCATATCAAACCCCTTTCGGCTAAGTGCACCTTTTCCGCGTAACCCTGTATGATATAAGCCAGAATTTGTATCTAAAGCTGGGAAGGTTTACATGGAGAGGTCTTTAATCATCCTTGGCATAAAGCTTTAAAAAAAATGTAATCCTAACTAAACCAACTGCAGAATTTTTAATAGATTTTCATGGAACATTATTACATGTCAAAATTTGTTTTGGAATGAGTAAGGACTTATTTCAAAGCAAGTTGCGACATTGTTAGGATAACTATTTTACCAATCAATTTAAAAAAAAAACTGACAAGTTGGGAAAAAAATGTGTCATGCTACCTAACTAGTTAGCTGTTGTGAGCTAGTTATCTGTGTGGGGGTGTGTGGTTTGAGGGTATAAAGTGGGTGGGTGTGTAACGACAAAAATTCATGCATGAATCTTAAAAATTTTCTCCGTCAACAGGACAACCTTAGCAGACCCAGAAGTAATACAGTACATTAACACACACGGGCTGTTCTGGGGCTGCTCAGTGGACACCGCAGAGGGGTGGCGGGTAGCGCAGTCTGTAGGGGGCCGGCGCTACCCGCTACTCTGCGTGGTGTGTGTGAGAGAGCATCGGATGACAGTGGTGGCTCGGAGCCAGGGCTCGTGCTCGCCCGCTCAGCTGCTGCAGCGCTTGACGTGCGTTGTCTCTGATAACGAACCACATTTAGCTGCTGCCAGGGCTGACAGGTAATAATCAATATATAAAAGCAAAGTATGAAATCTCGAACACTACTTGACGTAAGAAACTGAAATGTGATAGATAGATTCCAAATAGGGTGTAGAGATCCGCTAGAAAAGATTTTGCGAAAGGGCCGAGTTAAAGGGGGCAAAAGGGGGTTAAAAGATTATATGAAAGTCTACGCATATGAAGTCAAGGGCAACAGCTAGTAATTTTATAAAGAACGTGTAGAAACACGCATATTTACACGCGCGCATTCTATGATCATGTTCCCAAAATGATGATGATGAATTAATCTCCTTAGAATTGGCTAAATTGTATTTTATAAGATATGTAACAATTACTTTTTATTATTAATACCTACTTTTTGTAATGCAATCGGATAGAAGAATTGAAAGACCTTTTCAACAATTTACAACAAAATATACATATTTTTTATTGTTTCAAAATAGAGATCTGTGTCTATGCTCATACCTGATATTGTGTCGTGGTTCCAAACTAACTATTAAGGTAATCTGTCTACATTGTTATAAGGAAATATAATTTAAATTAGGACGTCTGTATTCCTAAAATATACCTAAATTTATGTAGGAAAACTCAGGACACTATTTAAATGAAAAAATATAGGCTACATCTAATTGCAATGCAATGATGTCAAATTTCATGTACTTTCACAAATGTAGAAGTTATGATGCTGTGATATATCTGGGCGGACGGATACTATGATCTTATAAAGGTGCCTTGTTGTACCATAGAACCTTAAAAACATAAGTCTCGGTAGTGTGCGTGTGAGAAAGCATGCATGACGATCTTGGCTCGGAGCAAGGTCTTATAGTCATGCTCAGCTGCTGCAGCACTTTAAAATTAGAATTTATATTGGCTCTAAGGCTTTTGTATGGTTTCTCAGCCAAAGAAAAAAAAAATTTTTTGGAACATCAGCAAAGTGACTTTAGTTTGGCAGGTGAACATTAATTAGCATAGGCAGGTTAGCAACCACACTAATATTATAAATGCGAAAGTAACTCGGTCCGTCTGTCTGTTTGCTACATAATCATGGCTACACGGATTAACCGATCTCGATAAAATTTTGCGAAGTAATAGTATGTATCATGCGAAGTAATAGTTGTACATAGACTATTTTTTCTGAAGAAATAGCGGACGAAGTTGCTGGTACAGCTAGTATTAAATAACTACAGCTTATTAATGTTATGTGCCACAAAAATGGCCTAAACTCAGCAAAATGCTGTTTACCAAACAGCGCTGATTTTCCATTGAAACCTATCAATAAAGTCACAAAAGGCTTCAAAGCCCCGCAACGTAGAAACTATAGTTCCTATATTAAATTAAAAAAATTTAATTAAGTACACGTCAAACGTTTTTAAGGTATGTTTTAACAAGTTTTATTAAACATAAGAAGTGTCATAAGAGTCCATTATTTTTTTATTCAATATTGTCATGATGTGTTGCAGGGTGGAACGTGAAGTAAACCAACGGCTGCGCGAGGCACAGGATGAGGCTTATGCGGAGTCTCTTGCAGCGGACCAAGAGAAGGAGCGCCGGCGCGCCGCTGACCGTGCCGCGCAGCAGCAACGAGATAACGCTGTGCTGGAGGCAAGGCACCAGGAGGAACAGAAGAAGCTGGCGGTGAGACATGACCACACCAGCACCAACCTGCGGTATTACCCGCTATCCTAAATGAACCATGAAAGGGGGTTTAATTTTTTTGGCATAGTCCTGATCCGCTATTTCCTTTTTTTTTTATCAACACCATGTCGCACAATAAACATTATACATTAGGATTGGGGACATAGACAAACAAAAATTGCAGAAAACATAATGTCTTAAAGTGTCACGTTATGGAGATATTGAACATAAAGATTGCAAAGTAACTCTTAATATTTTGAAATATATGTACTTTGTGTACGAAAACCTCTGTGAAGCATTTTATTAGTTTAGACCTTGAATATCAAGAAGCAGGAACGAAATTATACTGAGATTTAGAGACATGTTTTAGAATGCCAAAATAAAGGTTTATACAAGTTTACAGGTTGATATCTGTCATTCAAAGGTGAAACCTCTAATTTTCCTGGGCTATAAGTACATTCAATCATTTTATATTTTCCATATTGTTTAAATTCGCGAGTGGATAGAATATAAACAGTGTGAATTGTGGTTTTAGGTAGTGAAAGCGCGCGAGGAGACAGCGGCGCGGCTGCCGCCAGAGCCGGCTCCGGGCTCGTCGAGCGCCGTGGCTCTGCTCATTCGGCTGCCCGGCGGCGAGCGACTCACGCGTCGTTTCACGCTCACCTGCACTACACAGGTCCCCACTACTTTCACACTTTTCTCCTTACATCGCGATCATCTCGCCTGCTTTTCATTTTCTTATGGAATACAAGGCTACGTCGACTTGAAAGCAACTCGGCTTTCAAGTTGACGTAACCTTGTAAAGAGGTTATGCTAGATCAAACATATTTATCTGTTTGGGATATAATTTAGCTAAACGCTTTACAATGTTGTGTTGTCAAATATGTATGAGCTGTCAAAAAACGATAAAAATAATGCACAGACTATACAGGGTTACGCATATACCCTGTACTAAAACGAAAAGAGGTCATTGTACTCATCATTATAAACAACTTTTACTATGGGACCAACCCTGAAATCGCGAAAAAAAATCTGGTGTTCCATAGAAAACGGGCATTGATACTCGACAAAATGTATGGAACCGCTGTTATTTTTCTCGCGATTTCAGGGTTGGTCCCATAGTAAAATTTGTTCATACTCATCATCTCCATAGGCGGTCAACATTATATCCATAGCGAAACACCATGTGCCATAATTGGGTTGACCGCCAAGCTTCTCAATATTATAACTTATCGTTTGGATCTTTACAACTTCCTGTGCGTTTTCTCAACACTAAACATGCATGACCCTGGGCCCATAACCTGATGGCGAGAGCAGCTTGCAGCTCGCGCGTAGTTATTTGTATTATTTTATATAAAATAATATACCATCATTAATGGGAGAAAAAAAATTACAGAACTGACGGAAAGTCATCATAGAAACCAATCAACAACCATCGACATAAATACCATAGAGGATTGCTACTCCATGAAGATCTAACCAACAGAGTACAATGACTTCCTTTCGTCTTAGTACAAAGCATATGCGTAACCCTGTAGACTGCAACATTGCTTAACATCAGGCGAGGTGTCAAGCCTATTATGGATTTTAAAAAAAATGGCCTGCCACTATCTCTAGTGATAGACTAGATTAAAGGTAATTTTGATAAAAACGTTAATTTCTAAATTTCAGGATTTATATGACTTCGTGTTTAGCCACCCGCAATCGCCCGAAGAGTTCGAGATCACAACCAACTTCCCCAAACGGCAGATCACTCGCGGCCCGCTCAGCATACAAGCAGTTGGCCTAAAAAACAGAGATGTTCTATTTGTTAATGACCTCAATGCATAACTCCATTCCGACAGATTATTAGACCAGATGAACCAATATAACATGAAGTTCGCTACACAGCATAATGCAATCAATATGGATATGCCTCTAAAGACTTCCGACAAACTTTTACTGCGATAGAAAAAACTAAGTGGCGAAAATGAAAAATCTCATCTTGCTTTGTTAGTTTTATGGGGCAGTATATTTATGTAATAAAAAATACATAATAGGCTATCGGAGAGGTGTCTGATTTGAATTAAAGGCATAGTGAAAAATATATTTAAACTAGCTGCGCCCCGCGGTTTCACTCGCGTGGTGATAAAAAATTGTGATGATGACTATGAAAAATATTTTACGACCTAATATAATACCTACCAAATATACATTAAAATTCATAAAAAATAATCGAGCCGTTTCGTAGGAGTGCAACCACAAACACCGTGACACGAGATTTTTATATATGTGTCGGGGGGACCGCTCGTCGGCCGCCATCACCGTCATCAGATATCTCGTGGGCGTACAAATGGGAAATCGTGCGAAATTATTTTAAACACTGTTGAGATTATCACAAATTTACAGATACTTAGATCACGAAACGGTAAGACAGTTCCTAGATATCGTCACTCCGCGGTCGTCGGCTAATGAATGTCCAACACTGATTCGAGCGATAACACCATGGCTCTGTCGGAAGCGCACCGAACCGAAGTTGCGGGTAGTTGCCGACTGAAGCGACGTTGGCGCGCTTCTCGTTTCGTTTTTTTTTAAAGGCGTGATCGTGTCCGGATGCGACATATGTATATAAATAAATAAACAGATGTAAACGAAATAAATTATTTAAATTGGATTATAAGTACAGAGATATTTCGGACTCTGTCCCTTTACCGCGAAGTTAGTGAGCATGGAGTTCAATGGCATACTTAGAAGTGACGTCATTTGTTAGTAAATTGCGCTCTCTGTCAATCAAGACATTAAAGTCGTTCCTTATTTTTGAACACATAGAGCTGATCACCAAAAACAAATAGGTATTAAACCGATTTGTTTTTGGTGATCAGCTCTATTTATGCTCAGCCTTTAAATATAATCAGTCCGGTAGCCTACTATCTTCAAAACAAAATACCAAAAGAATGTACACTGTCCAATCCGCATTGTATGCTAGTAGTAGAAGGATGTAAAAGATTTGTTGTGAATAGACAATACCTTGTGTGGACAAAAAAAGTAACCAATGACGTGTTTATTGTCTGTCCATTATGTTAATCGCTTTGACAGCTCATACAAAGTTGGCGACATAACTTTGTAAAGCGTCTAGCAAATTATATCCCATACAAATAAATAAATTTGATCTAGCATTACCTCTTTACAAAGTTACGGCAACTTGAAAGTAACTTGACTTTGAAAAGTAACGTAACCTTGTAAAGATGTAATTATACATCAAGTGTATTTATTTGTATGGGATATTATTTAAAGCCGTATTACAAAAGTTACGTCAACTTAAAAGCAACTTGGCTTTCAAGTTGACGTAACCTTGTAAAGAGGTTATTATAGATCAAGTGTATTTATTTGTATGGGATATTGTTTACAAGGTTATGCCGTCAACTTTGTATGACCTGTCAAAAAGCGATTAAGATAATGGACAGACTATGTGACTAGTATAGTTCCGTGTCTCATTCTCGGTCTAGTTAACTGATTCCAGTGAGACCATAAAATAGTGAAAGTGCAAGATTTGGCTGATATTCCTAACATCAGTTCTGTATGTTACACGTTATCGCTTGTAAAATAGACACACAAACATCCTATATTTATGGAATTGTTGATGCAAAATAAATATTGTATACCAGGAGTTTAGTAGTTTTTGTTCAACAAGATTTAGATAATTTACTTACAGTACTGTATTAACATTTAAAAGAAGTGTTTTCGGCCTAGTATCAGTAGTCCGACTACTTTTTCTCATGGTCAGACTGATGAGACAGTTTCGTCTCAGTAGTCTGGTGTTATAGATAATCGTACTAATGAGACTATTAGTTTTATGTTTACATCTTTATTTTACATTTATCGGACTAAAAATACTAGGCTGTTTTTTCATGTTATGCCGAATCACGCGGTGAATGTTATTACTTATACCTATTTATTGGGTGTACTAAGCCAAAAGGCGTCCATAATACCCATCATTATTAACAACTTTTGCCATGGGACCAAGTCTAGTCACGAAAAATATTTCAGCCGTTCTATAGAAAACGGTATTTCACTCTTGACTTTTTCGGTATTTCACTCTTGACTCTTCGTTTTTTTTGTGACTTACTACGTAAACTTTTTACTTTAATCAAATTCTTATTTTTATTTTGACGTATTAAGGTAATATTGTAATCAAGTATTTGACATAATCATTGTATACTTTGACATTTATTTTTATGTCTAAATTCACATGCCGAGTAACGGCAAAATAGGAGAACTAAATATAAAATACCTAAGACCAATGTATAACCCTATTTTTTGTGAATAAATTTAATTTCAATTTCAATTGACAAAATGTATGGAACACCTGATATTTTTTTCGCGATTTCAGGGTTAGTCCCATCGTAAAAGTTGTTTAATGATGGTTAGTGTGGACCCTTTTCGGCTCAGTACACCCTTTCCGCGTAACCCTGTATTAAAGTAAGCAGGTTTGTAAATAAGCATATTAGGTTATGCTTAGCATGTAAATAAGCAGAAATATGTGTCTTGTAGCAAGCTCCGTGTACTTAACTTTAAATGTAGTTTGTAACTTAAAAATCACAAAATATTCCGATTATTTCGTAAAATTTTGGACAAGTAGAAAAAACAAATTTTACATTTTAAGTTGGACCACTTTAGATATTTTGGTGCATGTCCCGTCTACCCACCGGCTTCACCCACTAGTGGGTGCACAGGTAATTCACATTTCCCTTTGAAACTGCGTTTGAGATGAAGACAAAAAAAAAAAAAACATTTATGAAGATCAAAAATACATCATCGATTCAGCCTATCATGTTCTCACTTTTTGGTGGTGTTTTATCAAGATTTCATAGAAAAAAAAGACACAATCACAACAATTTTTTTGTTGTTGAACTACTTGGACTGAAAATTGTAATAAGAATAAGGTAAATGAATTTGTCGATATCAGGTACGAGGATAGCAGAAACGATGGAGAGGTATTTCACTCTAGATTCACAAAGAGTGTGATCACGGGTCCCGAAGAAGTTCTTCATGGTTTATGCATGCCTGGTACTTGGATTTGGTGAAAAAACTATTTTTAATCTTCATAAATGTTGATTATTTTTTATTCGTTTTCAACTCTAAGGCAGTGGGTTCAAAGGGAAATGCGAATTACCCGTGCACCCACTAGTGGGTGAAGATGGTGGGTGGACGGGGCATGCCCCGTTATTTTTTAGTTTTAATTTAAACTTTTAAAAGGCTTTATGTCGACCTTCAAGTTTTCCAGTTTTGTTTTTTAATCTTATATTAGGTTACTTATACCTACCTACTTTAAATTATTGTATGTGATAATGTTCTCTGTGCAGTTTTATGTAGTGCTTTGATTATGTAGGAGAACGAGCAATAGAAACTGTCCGCGTACAACTGAAAAATAGTAATTTATGAAAATGCATTAAAATATGGAGGTCATATCTACTCTACATTAGTTGGGTAATATTTTCGTTAAGAGCAAGCAAGTAATTTAAGAAGATGCATTAAAATAAAGAGTCACAGCTTAAAAAGTACTATCTACTCTAGTCCGGTAATATGTTTGTTGACCCAAAGTTATTTTATTCTCGTTATTCTATCGTAACTTCATTAAAATCAAGCGGTCACATGTAACAGTACTATTTACTCTAATCGGGTAATAACTTCGCTTGGGAGCCGGCGGAGGACTTAAATATATGGAAGGAAAAGGGAAGACATCTTTGGCAAACACTAGGCCTGTATAGGTTAAAAAAGAAAAAAAACGTAAGAAAAGTTTCAATTTCTGTGCTCTCATTATTATTGTCATTATATTGACCTGTCTATTGCTCATACTCCTGCAACAATTAGTTTTTTTATTGTTTCAACAAATTGCTTTCCTGCATTCCCCACATGTTACCCTGTACTATAAAATGATTAAATGTGTGGCGAAATAATGTACTTGTGAGTTGACATTTTGACTGCTCGAAAAACACGCTGCACTTATAGAATATGTACCTTTATGTAAGCATTCATAAAGTCGATTATGAAGCTCATTATCTGAACTAAACTAAGTAATCATACTCTTTTTATTGCAGTTTTTAAGACGAGGACAGCAGTTTTATTAGTTCTGTCATTTTAAGGCCGCGCTCACCGATATCTTACGCACAATTTCAACATTAAAAAAACGCTACTTATAAATTACCTACCTACTTGGGAATATAAAAAGTGATTGGGCTGTATTTTTAGAATAATATTGCAAACATTTTGAAGTAATTTTTGTTGATATAAACTATTTTGGCAGAAGAGTTTGTTTTCGATCTCTACCTCTCCTTTAAAATATCAACACAAAAAATGTTTTATATCATTTGCTATGTTATTCTTGAGAGAATGCTCAATAGGTTTTTTAAATTTTCATTTGATGTTTTTTTTCTTCAAAATGTTGAAAATGTTTGTTAGAGATAGCTCGTTCCGATGAACGCGGCCTTAAGTTGAAAACAAACTATCGGATGCATACTTAGGTATGCGGCTTGCAGACGCGACTGATGGGTGTGCACCACGGAAAAGATTTTTTTTTTTGTTTTAATTAGAACGGCTGTAAAGGCATTTTTGTAAGAAATTTGTTGTAGCCACTTGCACCCATATAAACCCATAGCAACTGTGACGCGCAGTTCGACGCGTTGACATAAATAAGGATTTTATTTTATTGATTAAGGAACAGCAAACAGCCATATTATGAAATGTTAACAACATGGATATAGATTAATTAACTTAGTAATAATACAGCCCACAGCACTATTCACAGATTACTTATAGAAATTATACAAATTTACCGCTAGAAGTAGTTGACTTGCAACACAAATTATTTAAATACTTTTTTTTTTATTAAGGTATGTTCAATTAAGGTTCTGTCATAATGCCTGGCGACCTGGCGACAAATTTTTCGTTCTATTTACTTATCTTTTCTGTGGTGTGCACGGTTGTTCGGACGCGTCCGATCGCTGAAAGTCGGCCCTATGCCACGTCCGCGACGTACGAGGGGTGATCCAAAAGTAATGATAATCAGTTATTTCTAGTGCACACAAAAATACAAAAAAAAAAATCAGTCACTTGCTCAGTTACCCACTAGTTCAGGAAAAAAAAATCATATAAATTGGCCACGATTCCCGGGAGCTACATTAATTTGAATACGGACTGTCAAGGAGTGAACATCAAAATGGAAAAACACGAAATCAGAGCTGTCATTAAATACCACTGCTTGAAAAAAATGTCTACCAAAGACATACACAGCGACTTGGTGGAAACATTAGGGGACTCTTCTCCTCCATATTCCACAGTTGCACGCTGGGCTAAGGAGTTTAAGCTGGGAAGAACATCGACGGAAGACGAACACCGCGAAGGACGCCCATCGACGTCCCTCACTGAAGAAAATGTGAAAAAAGTTGAAGAAGTTGTATTGGAAGATCGAAGAGTGACTATCAGGCATGTAGCTGAGGTCACAGGGCTCTCATATGGCAGCATTCAAAGAATCCTTGCAAACGAATTGCATATGAGAAAGGTCTCCGCGCGTTGGGTACCGAAAATGTTAAACGACGAGCAAAAGAAGAAACGAGTCGACATGTCAAGAGCAAATCTCGAAAAGTTCAAAGCAGACAAGGATATTTTTTTATCACGTTTTGTGACCATGGACGAGACCTGGATCCACCATTTTGATCCTGAAACAAAACAACAATCGATGACATGGAAACGATCCGTTGAACCGACGCCGAAGAAATTCAAAGTGTCAAGCTCAGCAGGGAAGGTTATGGCGTCTGTTTTTTGGGACGCTGAAGGAATAATCATGGTGGACTACTTGGAAAAGGGGGCCACTATTACAGGCTCCTACTATGCAGAACAAATAAGAAGATTGCGGGAGGCTATTAAGGAGAAACGGCGAGGCAAACTGCGGGCTGGAGTACTGTTCCATCAAGACAACGCACCGGTTCACAAAGCTGCAATTGCCATGGCTGCCATTCAGGAAGCGGGCTTTGAGCTGGTAGAACACCCCCCCTATTCACCAGATCTAGCCCCCAGTGACTTCAATCTCTTTCCACGACTCAAGGAACACCTCCGAGGCAAGAAATTTGACGATGATAGCGACGTGATGGCCGCGGTTGAGGACTTTTTTGAGAGTCAAGATAAAGATTTTTTTTCTAAGGGAATTTTAGGTTTAGAAAAGAGATGGACTAAATGTATAGACTTGCTAGGAGACTATGTTGAGAAATACATTTATTTTATATTTTATTCATTGTGTTTATTATTGATTATCATTACTTTTGGATCACCCCTCGTATGCCTGATAACTACAAGCACAAGCATACGTCGCGAACGTATTACACAGTTTAATCTATTAGCTAGGTCGCGTCTGATAGTTTGTTTGCAGTTTCAGACATCGCTGATTAGTTTGACCGTGTAATGAACTGAGAAAAGGTATAAATCTTCGCGTATTGTTTGTAGCGAAAAGTGAAGTTTAGACAGGCAAGAACTTTCCGCAATCTAGAGATGCAATCTGCAGGATGTGTCAAAGCTAACATAACGTCACAAATACACAGTAAAACTACAGCAATTCTAAACTAAGACCCGTAACAGACACGTCAACATGGTTGAGGTCAACCACGTCAACTAACGAGAGAAAAAGAGAGGGAAATTATATTCTTACTCTTTCTCTCCTGTTGGTCAGACGGCGGTTCGTCAGCCAAGTTCGATACGTCTGTAAAAGCCGTAACAGACGTACTGACCACGGACCACGCACCACCGTCTGACACCAACAGGAGGGAAAGAGAAAATTTTCTCTTTCCCTCCTGTTGGTCCGTTATACGTGGTACGTACGTCTGTTACGGCTATAAGAATTCACTCTTGACATAAGCACGCCTATAAAGTTCCATAATTTATTTACAAGCAACCATAGCCATAAGAAAACCATATTTCATGGTTGCTATTTTTTTTCTTTATAATAGTGAAGCGACGTTCTCTTTAGCTTCGATATTTATTTTTATCGAATCCACAGATTATGTAACGAAGATTATTCAGTTTTGTCTTGACGTTCCTACCGAAAGTATGAACTACGCGAGCTCTTATATTGATTATTTTGACTTTGCTTTAGATTTATCGATATGACGGTTATGTTGTATCCCATCACTTTCAGCAAACGTCATAAGTGACATGGTAACTTGGTTTTAGTGCAGTCTAAATTTCTCTTTGGGATTGCATTCGGCAAATTAAATCACCTTGTGTGACATTTAAAATTTGTTTTTTTAAATTGTATGGTTGCATTGTGGAACTTCGAACAGTATAATTTTCTTTTGTGCAAGTTTCATTAGCTTTGAAGTTGCTATTTTCAATAAGTTTTTTTTTAAATATTTTGCGTTGTATTTTGACATTAATTTGAATTTGAAATTCCAAGTAGAATAGTTATTTTACGATACGTTCGAATATCTAGTATTCAAAATAACCCGTTTTGAAAAATGGCAATTTCATAGATTTTCATTTCTAGGGTGCTACTTCTCAAGCAATAATTTTGTAACTGTTTGGCCCAAACACCTTTTGTTTCTTTTCATAGAGAAAAGTAATAAAACTTATTTCAAAAGATTTATTTATAAGTCGTGATCGTTACTTGTAAGTTAGGATTAGATCAAGGTATACCTACATAATGTTCTGTGTTACGTTGAATTGCTTCAAATTTTATGTTCAAATTATTTTCTGCTGTTTGTGAAGTACTTGTTTTGTATAGTCGTATAATTTATTGCGAGAAAGTTCCATGATGGAAGTAAAATCGAGGATATTTGAAGTACAATAAAGTCGAGCTAGGTGCGGCGGGTTCGGTACGTAAGTATTGTGCATTTATTTCAGATGTGAGCTCTGTATTATAATTGTTTTGTTTAATAATAGCAATGTCTTTCTGAATAACTTGAGTTTTATTTGTAATCCTTTCCAGATATTCCCTTGGGGACCGTAGTTTTTCCGGGACAAAAAGTATTTTGCCGCACTAATATCTCCTGAAACGTTTTACTGTTGCTGCGGAAAGAAGAATAAACAAATCAAAAAAACAGACACATCATCAGTCAATTAACGTCCAGTTGGACAAGGCCTCCCTCATAGAGAGGGGTGTTGCCATAATCCCCACGCTTGGCAGGCGGCTTGGGGATCGCAGTAAGTTCACCGTGTACTATTAGGACGCTGCTGCCCATCCTCCGGTGGTTCTGGTCGCAGTTTTAGGACATACCCGGGTCCTTAATCATTAACAAACGGGATTAATCATTAACATAAACAAACACTTTCGCATTTATAATATTAATTTGTATGATTTTTGTTTGTTAGCTAGAAACATTTTAGTGTGGCGATTATAAATCTATAGAAATTATACGTATTTGATAGGTAGCCAAAGCGAGACACGTATATGAAACTGTATGCGCCTTGTCACGTTCTCGCGAGACAGTGACAAGATTTTGTCGCTGTCGTCGTGTAGATTGTGTTGTAAATTTTGTCGCTGGTTCTGTCAGTCAGCAGTCATCCTCTGCTTTAATTTTATATATTTTCACTTTTGGGTAGACCCTAGCTAGAACCTTGCCGGGCTAGCATGCGCACGCGACAAAATATTGTCACTGTCTAGCGAGAGCGTGACATTACGCATAGTTTCATATACCTGTCTCGCTTTGGCACGATAAAGAGTCGTTTTTTTTTTGTCGCGGCGCGCATGCTAGACTGGCTGGATTTTGAGAGGCATTGGGGTCGAAGCCAACACCAAGAGGCCCTGTTATATTTAAAATACAATTATGAAATGTAAAGGGAATATGAAACTATTGTACAGTATACAGTTGTGTTGAGCTGGTCTATGGTATAAGGTACGACCACATACTAGTTAATGCTACTATTGAGTACGACACCCGCCATTAAATATGCCTCATGTCAAAAGTACAGCCCCCCCTTAAAATATTAAAATAAGGCTAGGCGAGGACGCATTTCATTCAAATTTTTGTTGATTATAAAGAACTTAAGATCCATTGGGTCGCCATCAGGATTTGACCTTCCGAAGGTTCAGGATTGTTCCTATAGGTTTCAGATATACGACTTTTTCTTCGTGACCCTCCAACTAGTGTAATCCAATCAATAAATCATTAATGTTAGCTAGACAATAGACGCTTATTCAGCTGAGTATATTAGTAGAGTATGAGTATAATACAAAAAAAGATGATTTAATTTTAGTCATCATTTTAATAAAAATCCATTAAATAAACAACACCAAAAACATAATACATAAACGATTCACCTGGAATGTAGGCACTTTAAATGTTTACAATGAATTATCTACAAACCAATTCAAAATTGTGTATAGAAGAAAAAATTCTAAAAGTAAAATTAAAATAGGTACATTTTTAAAACAATTAAATGCCTAACCATTTGTGTTCATTACATTAAAAAAATAAGACCGGGGCCATACGGCGACCTTATAACGCGGGCTCAAAACAGCGCAGTGCGGAAAATCACACGAACCATTTTTCACAGTCACCTAAACAGAATCGCTTAAAACAGTAGCCATAGGCCCCTGTAAAGATTGGCACATAAATGCTACAAGCATTTTCGATGGAATCAAATAATGATATTGCAACATACATTGAGTTGGTATAATGTCATTGCCCACAACCAAAATTTTTAAAACAAGACTTTATCACCTACTTGCTATATCCTATGTTCTTCATACATAATAACTCCAGTAGAAAAGAATGTACGAGTATTAATTACGAAACTAAAAAAACTAATTTTGAATCATGCTACATTGATATGTTGTGTTAACTGCTTCATGTAATATCCAAACTCCGAGAAACCTTGGTTTTGGTGGTTTAATGTACTGAATTGATGGATGTGGTTTGCCAATAACAGTTTAATTATGATTAATGAATAAGAAACAAGCCGGTGCTCACATGCGGCGAGGCGCGGGCACGGAACACTATTACTCCAAGGACTGCGCGGCAAGATTCGGCATACCGAAGAATGCCGATGGATACCGAAGGGCCCTGTGGCATCCCACGTGACGAAAGCCAGATTCAACCTTGTTTCAATTACTTTGCACTCACATTCCTTTAACGTCAAGAAGTTACGTAGCGTCTCACGTGATGCAGCGGCGTGTCGCAGCATCCCATGGAATGTGTCGACGTGCCGATGGATCCCGGGGAATGACGCGACGTGTCTAGGCATTCCGTTTCATCACGTGAGACGTTTCGAGCTATTCGTGTTGAAATAGTAGAATGTCAGTGCTTATTTTATTTTTTACGAAAAAACCTTTTGCCATGCCTTTACGTGCCCAGCCATCTGTGAGCGCCGGCACTTATTACTTAGGGTCAATGATAGAGTATAGGGGAGATTTTACTAATAAACTCTATTGTTCACACCACAAATCAGTTATGTTTAATCAAAGTTAGAATCACCACATCCCTCATGTCACATCCCTTTTTAGATAATCTTAACCGAGGTTGACAAGCTTGTTTCTCAGTTAGTAGATAATTAGGATTTTTCTTATCGCCATTGAACGGGTCTTTTGGTTTGGTATGACAAGAGAATAAAAATACTTATGGACTATTTTAAAACTGTGATAATAGCTGTCTTTCGGTACTTTGAGCTAAAACGAATAATATTTAGCTATAATAATAAACTTAAAACTATAGTTAAAAAACTTAAATAAATAATTATCACACTTTTGAGAGATGTAAATATAGAAATTTCATTTCCAACTTTTTCTGGTGCTGTAAAAACTTAGCTACAAAAATTTATGTAATTATTTACAAACCATTACGTAATACAAAAAAAAATACACGACTTTCAAAGTCTAAAACTAACAGTAACAGTTAAATAGGTACTTAATTTAAACATACCTACACAATGAACTTGTGCTGCTATATACAGCTGGAAAAGAATTCGTGAATAGGTTTATGTATGAAATTTACATTAGGTAAGTATTAAAAATGGAATTTAGACCAGCAAGACGCAAAAATCATAGTAACGTAAAATAATCATACAATTGCACGGAATTAAGCACATTTGACTTACACATCTACATAAACTAATAATATTTTAGCTGTACATTTCTATGATCTATCTCACTCCTTACTTTTAAGATAACTATGATCTGGTGAAATATAATTTATCCATTAAGATAAACTCCGCCTTGGGAACTATACCTAGTCTGTCTTATTTTGTCTAGTTTGGTTTCTCACAACCATTATGGTGTTAACTTGTCTAGAAAGTGGCCTATAACCATCGTGATAATACCTATAGAGTCATAATCTCTGTAAAACAGTCAAAAAACGTCCGAGCGTCGTTGTACATACTTAGACATCATTTATATAGTTCGCAATGCCACATTTACTCCAATTTACACGTTATGTGCCCAAGCCACCTGCCAAGCGTGGGGATTATGGCAACACCCCTCTCTATGAGGGAGGCCTTGTCCAACAGTGGACGTTAATTGGCTGATGATGCGTGTGTGTGTGACACGTTATGTCGCTTGCATAGTATTCAACACCAACATCGTTGCTCTGTCATGGCGAGGTGTTGTGAGTCGGATCGCGGTTGCCTTACAACTAACCAAAATATCAGCGTCAATACGTAGCGTGCGCCGAGGTTTTTTAGCATGTTTGTGACTCTATAGATATTGTATCTCAATCCTTACAAAATGATTTTTTGAGTTACAAAATTCGGCCCGCCGACCAGGCTCAACCTTATCGCAGTCACCAGACTCTTAGGCTAGGAAAATGTACAGCGCAGACTGCAAAAGATCGACATGTCCTACCGTCCCAAGATCACGTCCGTGACTTATGATCGATAGTCTACGATTTAGTGTGAATGTGTTAGCTTGATTGCGTCCGTCCCGGGATTACGGACACGACCGATAAGTTGTTGCAAACAACTTTGCTGCGGACGCGTTGTCGTTTGCAGTATATAAGGCTTCAGCGCGGGTAAGAAATTTTGAAGGCTCAAGGCTTCTTTATTAAAATCGAGTAACAACGCTATGTCTGTTGTTTCCTTGATACACTTGGAAAGTAACATGGACCCGATCCTAGCGCGCTCGAAATTATCTCGAGAACCGCCTCTCTAATTAAAAATGTCATTAGAAGAAAAGAGACCAATATAATTTCGAACGCACAAATATACGGCACATCTTATTTACAAGAAACATTTTTCTCAAAAGTTATCTAAGA
Organism: Agriopis leucophaearia; assembly: GCA_949125355.1. Taxonomy (NCBI): domain Eukaryota; kingdom Metazoa; phylum Arthropoda; class Insecta; order Lepidoptera; family Geometridae; genus Agriopis; species Agriopis leucophaearia. Next base: position 8,008,424 of record OX421276.1, on the reverse strand, counting down.
TTTTGACAAGTCCCTGTTGAATCTTGTAGTATTATTCGGAGAGCCCTATCTCACTAAACACGAACTTCAGCTTTCAGCAGCCTTATTAAAGGTACTGAGACGTGTACTTGTATCCATCAGCATAAGTAGGTAACTTTACCCCATAAATGCATGTAAACAAGTGTCCTTCATGCCTTGTTTTTGAAGTAACTCGAGGCATGTTTGAGTGAAGTCTAGGGGCCCGCAGATGCAAGCGAAGTGTGTGCATTGAGCACTGCATCTGAGATTATCTCTTCCTAATACCTCTGTGAGCAGGCGGCTGTCCACTCGCCCTCTGTGACCTTGCCAGGAAGGACTTGCGTCTGATAGCACGTTTGTGATTTTCAATCTGAAAAAATAAACAAAATTATGATGAGTCCTTCATTATTCAATTAAACTCAATCAAATATTTATTTGCATTAGTCACAAAAAGCCGTATTAAAACCACGAATTCGGACCACTTTCGCTAGGTGTTTAACCCCCGACGCAAAAGAGGTTTTATAAGTTTATCGACTACTATTCCGTATAACTGCAGGTAACAGACATACTATATACAACCCGGTCACAATATCTGTGCACCTCGCTGGAATGCGGCGCCTCTCCCGCTTCCCCTGTCACCTCTCCGCGCATTCCCCGGTGCGTACACACCGTACCCAGACCGCCGATATGACGTCACGAAGTCAGGTGCACAGATATTGTGACCGGGTTGTACACATAGATCGATCGATATTTATACATAGATAGCCCCGTTGGCCTAGTTGGTAGTGAACATGCCTTCTGCGCTCGGGGGTGTGGGTTCGATTCCCATCTAGGACAAACATTTATATGACGAACATTTGTGTTTGTTCTATATCTGGGTGTTAATATATATTTAAGTATGTATTTAAAATATATATATATGTATGTATATCAGTCTCTGGCAGCCATATTACAAGCTTTGCTTAGTTTGGGGTCATATAAATGCGAAATTGTGCAATTGTTTGTTTCTCTTTCATGCAGCAACTGAGTAACGGACGATACGATTTTTGCATAGAGATATCTAATGAGTGGCCGGAGAGTGGCGTAGAATACTTAAATTAATCTAATCGAAAAAAAAAACTAGTAACAATAAATAATAAACTAATCAAAAATAATTACGAAATTAAATAAAAAATATGGATCTCTGTCACACTAACACACAGACCACAAATTGTAAACCGTTTTAAAAGCTTGCGGCTTCTCGACTAAATGACTGAACCAATTTCGATGATGTTCGGCAAGGAAGTAGAGTAGTGTGCTATTAGCTTAACATCTTGTTGCTATTGCTAAGATGCTTATTATCTCGACAAATGCGGGACTATTATAATTAGCTAAACTTACATGTTCCACGATTATATTTTATCAAACACGTAAATTATATATATATCTTTACAATATGACTGCAGCCTTATGGCTGTAGCCTTATGACTATCTAAAAGCCGATCCGTGCAATAACTTTTCCATTGTTGATTTGACATATGATATGAAAAAAGAAAAACAACTTGTATGAACACATATAATTAACAAGAAAATGCTCTCAAACCGTCGACGTTACAACAAAAACAAAGGAATATTCACCTTTTATCTTCATTAGCCATTTCTTCGAAGTTACTGTTGAATAAGATGTCCTTCCCCGTCTTATTGAAGAACATCAAATGCACTTGTTCACTGTAAACAGATAATTAGGATAGTTTAGAAAAACGCTTTCTGTAACTCGTAAGAGCCGTATTACAAAATCTGGAAATATAATTTTTCAAATAACAAAAGATTTTTATAATCGGTTCACAAATGACTGAGTTCCACAGATTAGGTATAGCTACTACGTAGCTGAGTTCTGAGGTAACATAAAAAAATGATTTTTTTGCGGTTCCGACTACTTTTTTGAAATCGGTAAAAAATGCATTAAATTAGTCCAATTTTAGGTATCTGGATTTTTGGGCATAAAACAAAAAAATGAAGCCGTAATTGTTAAGACGAATATAAAACAAGTAAACCATAACATTAAAATTGTTTATGTTATGTCAGTAATTTTACGAAATCCACTCTCAAACTTTCCCTTCAAGAATTTCACGAAAAACTGCTTTGCAGGAGTTTTTTCGCCTAGCCTTCCTTGGCCTGTAGGCGATCCAATCAGCTTGACCTTAAAATTGTTAGTGAAATGCTTCGATCAAATAAATACAAAGATGCCACAATGACGCGCTAATCGTGGCAATACTCAATCTATCTGGACTCAATACGCAGCCAGAATAGATCCACAGTCACGCGATAGTTGTACAAGCCGTAACACACTGTAAGATCCGTAACAGACACGTCAACTTGGCTGACGAAACACCACCAACAGGAGAGAAAGAGAAAATTGTCCCTTTCTCTCGAGAGAAGAACTGAGTTATAAATATACGGTTGGTTTTGGTAAAATAGTTTTGTTTCGATATAAATTGTATACAGCCATGTTTATATATGAAACTGGGGACGTTTATTGACTATAATTTTCTACGCGTTGTGACTTCTATGTATAATTTTTTGAAGGTGAAATGATAAACATTTTACATACCATCGGGGGTTAGATCTTGGGAGCATGAACTTAATGAGAGAGAGCATCGGCGTGATCCCAGTACCAGCTGCCAGCAGGTAGATTGTTTTCACTGATTTTAACTGAAACAATCGAAAAAATAAAATAAAACAATTTATCCGCTTTTGTTTTTGTTTTCTATTGATTTCTATATATTGTATGTTGTATATTATCCATATACATTTCCTATAATTATAATTGTATTACAATTGCCTGACCTGTAGACACATGTTTATCAATAAATGACTTTTGACTTTTTTTTGCATACTTTTTATGTTTTGAGGATAATGTTGTGTTAAAATTTCAACTACCCACGACCTCAACCCCCAACTGCCACCATCGCACGAGTAATATAATAGCAGCCAAGTGAGAGTTGACAACTTACGGGTCACTGTTAAATATAGCAAAAAATAGGTATCACATACCTTCTGTAGCTGAAAGTTCCCGTAGGGTCCAGAGACGCAGACCGTGTCTCCCGGTCGGAGCGCGGCGAGGTGCGGCGAAAGGGCCCCGCCCTCATACCTCTTCACGGCCAGCCGCAGCGCGGGGCCCTCATCAGCGGCCACGGGGCTCCAACCTTCCCCCACCGGCGTGTACGACCTAACGCACTCCGACCCTAGAAAATATTAACATTTAAAAAAAAATGCCCTTATTTTCTTAATTTTCTAGTTTTTCCTATAAGCGGGGACGGAGAGTGAGGAGTTTTGGCGCCAACGTGGAAAAACATGTCACCTCCTTTGAGTCGCCTCATTGATTTTTATCCCATAATATTCGAGTTAAAGTATAAAAATATAGTTAGTAATATTTTTCTTATAAAAATTAACTAACTCAGATAAGATGTTTAAATTTGAGGAACCGATCTTACGTTTTATAAGTAACACCCATGAGTTACAGATACAAATATAATAATCTAACGTGGTCAAGAAACGGTTAACCTATTCCTTTAACCTTTCGGTCATTTTGGCTCAAAAACTAGTCTATTTTTATATTTTACAACCCTTTTCTTGGATATAAAGAGTCAATGGTTTTTATGAACACCTGCTTCACAAGTAACCATGGAAAAATAGAAATGCCTAAGCTACCTATACCTAGGTACTGTTTCTGCACTCGATGGTTCTGTGTGCCGACAAAAACGTGACTAGCGTTTGAAGAAGCATTGTATTCGTGCATTGCATAAATATGACATTTAATCAACACCACCCTAAAGTGAAATGAGGCAGTTGCCTTGCTAGGGCTGTAATCGCTGTTACATTTCTTATTTGTCTGACATACGTGGGCTTATAGTTAAAAGCAAATACAGTGGGATAATGTCTTAGCAGAGGTCAAGACCTTTTCCTTCATCTTCTTTATCCTCACAGTCTCCGTCAATTCAAGCATTACGAGTAATACCTCAGAAAAGCAATAACAAAAATAATAGCCTTACCGAATTTACATTCTTTACTCATAAGTATATGCCAAAATTGTTGTTACCAGAACGAAAGAGATATATTTTTAACAGGACGGCATATATAGACGGCATTTGTTGTACACTATTTTAATGTGCTAGGGATCTGTAAAAGGCTCCAAATGCTACATACTATTTGACAGCCGGCCTTGTACGCTTTGTTAATCACGTGACAGATTCTATGCTCTTTATTATTCTGTGAGTAATACTTAGTTATCTTCGTTCCCCTTCCATCATCAGTTACAAGTAGCCAAGAAAAAAAAAACGGCTGTACCGATTTGAACGTTTTTTTTTAATTATTTGAAATGCAGGTTTCATTGAGGTAGTTCTTAGCTACGTTTGATCAAAATCTGTAATGCAATTTAAAAGTTATGAGCTTCATTGAATTGATAAATTTTACGTATAAGGGGGTTGATCCAGGCACAAATCACCGGACTACGCCAAAAGGACGGTTATCAAATTTTTCATTTTCATCTAGCTGAATTGAACCAAATGGTAACTAATCATAATCGCACTCTCGCGGTCGTCACGAGGCGCTAATGTCAAGTATTTGCGCTGGCTCGGAAACATCGTGGATTCTGGGGTATTTTCAGTTCTCACCTTCCACTCTTCTGTGCACTCTGACATGGTATCCTATCGGCACGACGACTGGTCCAGCGTCAGCCGCAACGGAGATCATGGTGGTGTCGTGACTCACTGGCCCCACGTGCGTCACTCGGCACTCTACCGCGCGCGGGCTGGGCACGCGCGTGGCCGGGCCGACTGTGGCCTCACCGCACGCCTTCCACACGCTCGGCTCTTCTTTGAAAGCTGTGATCTGAAAACATCATCATTATTATTTCATTGTATTTATTTTTATTCTCGGTTCTAGACGGATTTTTCAGAAGTGGTGGGACCGAAGACAATACAAAGAGGCCCTGTTAAAAATATTTTTTATAGGCGATTTTCTGACAACTCAAAAAAAAACATTACTTAAATGATGATTATCAGACGCAAATACTTGTTTTGAAAGAATTTTCTTTCAACTCCTAACCGTTGAGAAGTTGTACTCTTCATCATCAGCTTATTCATATGAGATGACGATTATCAGACGAAAATACTTGAACAGCTTTAGAAAATATATGAAAAACGTAATAAGTGCTTATAAAATTGAAGCGTTACCCTCGATTTCTCTGGGATCCCATCATCCGATCCTGACTTGGTGACCATGGGACCAAATTGGAAGTACCTATACTCTACCAAACAAAAGTTCTTTTTGGAAATCGGTCTACAGTTGAAGGAGGTATCGGTAAACATATATAAAAAAAAATGTAAACAGTGGACATAGACTTCCGCCTTTTTTGAAATCGGTAAAAAAGTGTTTTAATTGTTTTACTGCTTTTGCTGCCGTGTTTTTGTAACAAAATAAGCTGGTTTTAGTTACCACGGCACGATTGTCTTTGGTTATATCGTAACGTTTCACTAATTAACCGTCGTCATTGGATCTGTCTCGTTAGCCAAATTCTTATCTTTCTTGTTTACGTGAGTCATAATAAATGTTACGCTTTTCGTAAACAATTTAAACAATAAACGTAGATAATAAGCCTAAAAATAGACGGTCCTCAACCTACCAACCTCAAACCTAAATTATACCTATGCATTTGCTATTCAAAGGCATTTGCTTATGAATTTATCTGATTTAGTAACATAAAAGTTTTAAATTTTACACGAGTCAATAATTTTTAATTCCAACTGTGACAAAGCATTTAATCACAATACCGTTTAAAATGAAATCCTAAAACACTCGCCAAATCACAAGTTCCATTAGATTACACCTAAATTTTAGGCATTTGCTTATGTATGGATCTGATTTCGTATCAGAAATGTTTCAAATTTTACATAAGTCAATCATTTTAATTCCCACTGAGACAAAGTGTTTAATCGCCATGCCCTTTAAAATGAAATCATAAAACACCCGTCAAATTACAAGTTTCATCAGATTAACTACGGAGAATGGCATTAAGTCGGTATCTCGACCGTAATAAAGTGCAGGCGGGGGATAGACGTGCGATCGTCAGGTCAACCACCTTCGTGTACCTTTAATAAGCTCGCCGCGTGGCCAACCGGAGCTTTAAACTCCACTAGCATCTTGGTCTAAAGAAACGTACCAAAGGAAAGATTTCAATGGCATCTATAACCTCACCTCAATTTTCCCGCTCTCCGCGAAAACCCTCAGCTGTAGTGGCTCACGTAACTTCGCCTCGGGGACTATTTTGAGGGTTCTCAGCCAGTCGTTGGTCGCCACTTCTATTAGGAGGAAGCCGTCAGCTATTCTCGCACACCCGCCTGGGTTAGCTAGCGGTCCCGTGTATACATATATCGTCAACTTTGTAGAAGTTTGGATCCAATCATATCGTAACGGCTGTGGCGTGTTGGGACTTGTGTCAGCCTTTTTCGCGGGGCTAGCGGCGGCTCTACGACTTATCGAGACGGGTAAATCACTGGACTGTATCAAACTCTGCATGATTTTGCTCGGTGGGCTTCCTTTGACGGTCTCCTCGCTTTTGGTCGCGATTTTCTTTCTAACCGGAGTTATACAGTTTGCTAGGTTTTCCATTGATTTCCGGACTAGTTCTTGCGCTTTGGATGGTTCTTTTAGGCGATCCGATTTTGAGGATATGCTTATTGTGTCGAAGAGTTCTTCCGCGTCTGGTAGGTCGTGCCTTAAAGGGCCGACTAGACATTTTGATAGAAGCGAATCGTAGTTGACCCAGGGATGTACTTTGTCGAATAACTGTGTGGCGTCTATACCCGCGCCGCGCATCAGCTCCTCTTGACCTGCAAAGAATGTCAATATTACATATCAGCCGGTACAGCCAGTCATATTTTTCGATATATACGGACAAACGAACATACATGCTTACCTCCAGGATGGTAGGGTAGATAATGTGTGATGTTGTAGACTCGCCCACGTATCGCTAGCCAGGCATCGTCTGAAACGGGAATAAGCTGTAAGTAAAAGAAAAATGCGTAGCAAAAAAGCTTCATTCTGGGTAAAAGCATTGTAATTTTCTGATCTTCATCTATTTGAGATTACTGATATTATGAATACAAAAGTAATTCTGTCCATTAACCTTATTACAACTACACGGCTGCTGTGCGATCTTAATGAAATTTTGCAAGGAATTATGACGTGAACTTTCCTCCCGACAAAATGAGGGGAAATTAGAAACCGCGGGAACTAAGACACGCAGCTGGTCTAAAATAAAAACAATATCTTATACCAGCTGCGCCCCACAGTTTCACCCGCGTGTAATTTCCTTCAGGAACCATATATTTTTATCCGGGATGAAAAAGTATATACTTATGTGTCTTGTGTTAACCCATTCAAATATAATAAAGCCTACCTATACTATTTTAACCCGATTACAGTCTTAACAATGAGGTTTTGTGAATTATAATTGTAGCCGAGAATTCGTTTTCTTGATACACGCAGTGATCCAATAGACAAGTTTAAAAAATAATAATATTTGCAAAATACTTTTAACGTTGCTCTGTTGCTTATAAGGCGCTACGCGAAAAGGGTGTTCTAAGTTCTAAGCCGAAAAGGGGTTTCTGTTAACTTATCATTACGAACTACTTTTACGAAGGAGCCAACATTAAAATCGCGAAAAATATATCAACTGTTCCATACATTTTTCGAGTATATATGACAGCAGGGATTTTGAAGAAGTCCGCGTGGGGAAGTACCACACCTTTGCCAGTTATTCAACCGCCAAACAGTAGTGTGCAAACACTACTGTGTTCCGAATTGAAGGGCAATGTTTCCAGCGAAATTACAAGGCACACAGAGATTTGACATCTTATATCTCTGGGTTACGAGCGCAGTGCATTGTCATCCAGTGTTTTGAACTGTTGAAGTTCAAAATTCTGAGTGGCATTGTGCTGTTATCGGCAAGCGTGAAGAGACATCAGGCGAGCGACTTAGCTCGTCTCGTCACTCAGTAACATAAAAAAAAAGCTTTCTGTGGTCTTATGGACTCCATTCGGCTTAGTATACTTTCCTCGTAACAATATATGTAGTAAGATATGATGAATTACTAACTTTCCTTATTGTGCGTCGCCAGTTCTTTAGGAGAGATGGCTCGCATCCTTCCCCCGACTCCAGTGAGATCCTTCCCGGAGTTCCCGAGACGAATCCAGTCCATCAGACTGTGGCCCGGCTGCAGCGCGCATTTGTTGCGAGGATTGCCTGAAAACAAAATCGAGCTTTACTTTTTAACCGACTTCCAAAAAGGAGGAGGAGCTGAATTCGACGGTTTAAAAAAAAATTATGTTATCTCATAATTGATGATCTCATATCTCATTAACTTTCGACTGGGTGAACCGGTTTTGATGATTTTTATTTGAAAGCTGGTGCTTCCCTTGTGGTCCCATCTCAATTTGGTCCAGTTCTGACATTTTTATGAAGTCGGTTTTTTATATTGATAATTATACGAAATATCTTTGTTTTCTTTAGTAGCGTGTCATGTATTTCAATATTTTGCTATTTAAGGCCGCGCTCACCGGGAAGAGCTATCTCGATACATAAAAGACATATCGAATTCCATACAATTTATTGTATTACAAAATTGAAATTTATTTTGATCTCGATACGTATTTTACTAATCGAATATTCGTTCCTCTTCGTTAAATTCAAATAAAACATAAAGGCAAAATCCCGTTGGCGTAAGATTTGTATTTACGGTCTCCAATGCAGGTAAAAAGCTTTGGCACAAACCATTATTGCCATGACTCCGTGAGTTTACCTACTTTGCGTGCCTGTGGCCTGTCTTAAGTTGGGTTAATGCTCTAACTACCAAGCCGCATAATTAAGTTCGATCTCCGTTGTCTTGACAAATTGCACATTAGTAAACTGTAAAAACTCTTCGAAAGCAAGTTGACTTTGCGATTGGAGTAAAACTACCACTAAATTGCTCTCCTGCCAGGCTAGCATGCACGCCGCGACAAAATTGTGTCGTCTTTTTTATCGCGTTCTCGCTCGACAACGACAAGATTTTGTCGCGGTGCGCATGCAAGCCATGCTTATGGCATAGTAGGCAGATACAAAAAATTCGACACGCTGTTTTTTTACACAACATCATGCGCTCGCGGTGTCTTTACAAATAAAGGACTGTGGTTGCAAGCTTATTTATAATCGTAGTCTGAAAGCACCAATTGGTGGTCACGTCATCTACGACCCTATTTATTAAGTCTATAAGAAACGCTAGCCGCTGTTCGTATCGTAAACAAATTTATCTAAATCGGTTTTCCGAATAATAAAATAATTTGCTGAGTGCTGAAAAAAGTTGTAATCGATAAACAACTTTACTGTTAATATTTATGAGTTCACGTTTGTGCGTGGAATAATTTTTCTACGTGAATTATTCAACGATCCGTGCCTGCAATTTTACTTTATAATACGGAATTCAAATTGCGTTCTATCGAACAAATAGAGGAATTTTTTGTGACCTAGAAGAGAAATATCGAAAAAAAAGTATACTTACGCCTTAGTTGGATATTCGAATAATCACCTTTTTTTAAGATAAAAAGGGCTAGCTTTTGCCACAACTATAATATCTATAATGGAAAGTGAGTATGTGGTCTAAGAAGGAGAACGCTTGCCCATGAGGTGCCTGATGCCTATTCACTCTTATCTTGAAGATGTTGTGTCACAAAAATGGCCTCAACTCAACATAATGCTGTTTACCAAATGGCGCTGATCTTCCGTGGAAGAAATCCAGGTTGTACTTTATAGGGAACATCGTTGCACATTTCATTCCTTTACAGTTCGTATCAAAAGGAAATTTTAGAAATGCTGCGTATACGGACTTTACCAAAGTTCACAAAATAAGGATGGACTGACTGCCTCTATTGGCTGTCTTTTTTTTTTTTTTTTTTTTTTAATGGCAAAGGTTAAAAAACATTTTTGCCAAAAACAAGTAAATGGCTGCGGAGAAAAAGACGGAATTTAGAATTTAGCTGAAACAAAAAGAAAATATCCTAAAAAATACAGAGGCTACAAAACAAAATGAACACTTATTACATATACTATTACATATATAAAAAAAAAAGCAAAATTAAGATAACTACAATTTAATATTATTTACAGAAATAAAATGTGATAATAAAGCGATTGAATATATAGGTCTATATTATGAAGAAGATTGTCGATGTGAATGGGAAATGGAAATTTATGTCTGTCTGGCTGTCAGTAACACAGTTTTTTTGTTCAAATTAGAACGGCTGTCAAGGCATTTTTGTAAGAAATTTTTGTAGCCAGTATTTTCTGTGGTTGCACCCATATAAACGAAACTTCAGTCATTCGAAATCAGTTAGCAACTGTGACGCGGAGTTCGACGCGTTGATCTAAATAAGAATGTTCAATCAGGGTTCTGTCATAATGCCTGGCGACAGATTTTCCTTCTCATTTCCGTTCTATTTACTACTCTTTTCTGTGGTCAGTAACAGCTAAAGCTGATCTTGTTCTTGTTGTGGTCTTGTGCGTATTCCCTAAATCGACAACTATAGTAGTCGTCAATAAGGGCACACTGTCGCAGAAGGTAGGAACTTAAATCATATTTCTCAAACTCAGTTAATTCCGCAGGTGGGCTATAGTTAGGTTTCTTTGATCTAATAATAAAGTTCAAAACAGTTTCGTCGCCCTAAATTATCTCACACAATTTTGCCAGGGAGTTTTATAAGGCGGCGGATGTATTTATAGCTTTTTCTTGAAAGTAATTAAAATTTAAAAGGAGGTTGTTCCTGTACCGTTAATTTTTATAAGCCAATTTAAGAAATTTATGAAGTAAAACTTGGGAAGAATATAAAAAAATAAGTTTTTTCTAGGCAAGCGTGCTCCATCGCAGACCGCATCATTGTTTTACACCAGGCAGGTTTAAAAAACTACCTTTTAGGAAGGAAGTCTAAAGTAACTTAAGTGCGGCTGTCGAGAGAATGACAGTTGCCATAATATTGAAAAAAAACGAATGAATACACATAGGTATTATTCAACGATATTATATATATATATATTTACTACCATTTCCAACGTAATATTGTAGCTGATAGCCAATATAATACAGTAAAATATAAAATTGTTTTCGTTAAGTATTTATTTCTTTACAATGTTATTGCAGCTGTCAAACACATTCTCTCAGCGGCCGGACTGTAAGTAGGAGTATTTATGCTTAGAGCTGTAGCGGAAAAAATCTAGTACGAACAACTATGGGCGAAGTACAAATATTTACGTGCGTAAGTAAATGCGTACAGAATGCCACACAAATTTCAATTTTGAAATTCAAAATTTGTATAGAATTCGTATTTATCTTTTTCGATACGTATTTTACGTACGTCAATATAAAACTTAGACATTAACAGTTTGCTTCTAAACGAATAATTTCTCACTTCAGTTGTTTTTTTATTATTTTGTACTAAAAGATTTTAGGATTTATGTTGAACTTTCACACCTCCCGAAACGTAAGTAAACCTATCTAAATAAATAACTAGATCTATGTTATATATTGTGTTCGGTTAGATTATAAGGTGGATCTAAATAATTTGTTTCCGGATTTGGCCGGTTAACGCTTCCAGAATAACAAAACTAAAGTCGGGGACGAGGCCGAGGACAGATCGATAAATCACGGATTGCTAAAGTTCCGCTTCCGACCTTGAAACTTTCGCTTTTCCCTTTCTGATGTCAATTTATCTTTCTACCCTGTAATTTTCTATTTGAAATTCAAAACTAATTTGACATAATTACGCATTTTTATTAGATACACATGACGGAACGGAGAAGGAATTTGCGTTTGGGATATGCAGTTGTGTTAGTACAAAACAATTGCGTCACATTTACTAAATGTTTTTATTTTTATTGGAATACAGTTTATTGTATTGCTATTGTCTTAGTAATATTTGATAAAATAAAATATCCAGCGGTCACTCAAACTATACTTTTTTATAATATACAAATTAACAAAGTGTCAAAATTATTTAACTGTCTACATTGTGTCGTCATTCAAAGAATTTTTAATTTTCCCACCGCTTTCTTATGATAAAATGTCCTTGTTAACTATACATTTGTCTTAATCTGGAATATGGAAGCAGTGGAGAAGAGAACTAAGAAAAGGTAACTTCAAGTATTTTAGAAAATATTATATTGAAGTTGCTACATTTTTTATTTGCAAGCGAAAATGACATCGTATCCCTCGAGTTTATTCAAGGCGCCAGACTCGCCAGAGGGCATGACTATAAAAACATTTTTCTAAAGCGAGAAAATAGACGCAAAAAAGATACAAATTCCGCTTTGCATAGTAGGTTTACCCCTATTAGCTAAACAAGTAAAGCAAGAAAAAGAACCTGACACGTCCGCTCTCTCGTTGCGGACGAATTCCGATTTCTTTTCCCCAATTTGCAGAATCATTTACCTGTAAAATGGGATTATATCTCTTGGGATCTAGGGAAATTAATATAGAAAAACAAAAACGTGAAATGACAGAAAATTGCGTCGATATCTATGTAGGCTATTATGAGGTAATAAAGAAATATTTTTTTACAAACAAACATACGTACACAGGCCCGTCTTTCCCACTGGGTACTTTGGACACTTGCCCAGGGCTCCGCCATCGATAGGGCCCCTAAGTTCCCGCCAGATCACCAAACAATAATCGATATTTATTACCAAAAAACATATTTATTTCGAAAAAAAAACGATGGACATTGACTGACTACATTACCAACTTGCTTATAAGGTTTTGCATGCGCGAAGCTACTCTGCTCTCGCCCGAAAATAGTGCTCTGTCAAGGTCATTATTCTAATGTGCCCAGGGCCTCCAATGGGTTAAAGACGGCCCTATAAGTACACATGAAAAACATAACTCATTCTTTAGCAGTCGGGTAAAAATACACTCTTACGCTAGACTCTCTTCTACGCGCTCTTCTAGACGCTCTTAGACGGCTAGACGCTCTACATATAATGGAACATATTATTATTTAAGTTAATTAATCTAAGCAGAGTATTAGAATAGAAGCTACTTAAGACAGTAATGAATTGAGTGCAGCGATGCAGTAAACTATGGAACCTGCTGAGTAGAAGTTCATTAATGAAATGAGACTACAAGTTAACGAACGCGAACATTTATGGATAGCTCTCGGTTGAGGTAGAGTGCTCCAGAGATTAAGAAAGATTATGATGGATATTTATCTATCTTCAAAGTAAATGAACCCGGGTATGTCCTAAAACTGCGACCAAAACCACCGGAGGATGGGCAGCAGCGTCCTATTGTTACACGGTTAACGTACTGCGATCTCCAAGCAGCCTGCAAAGCGTGGCGATTATAGCAACACCCCTCTCTAAGAGGGAGGCCTTTGTTCACCAGTGGACGTATACTGGCTGATGATGGGATGTAAAAGGTAAGGTGGTAAGTACCTGGGAGAGCCATGCTGAATGGAGCTATACCTTGAAATCTAATACAGATAGGTATATAAAGTGGTGATTTCAATAAATTTGTGAGTGCAAAAGTCTATCGAACTTATGAAGCATTTTCTATCAATTAAAAATGTTTCGACACAAATTCCATAAATCTCATTGTAGTAAAATATAAATAAATCAGACTTATATTATTATTAGTCAATACTGAAATAAATTAACACGCTAGCAATGAAATTGTGTTAATTTAATTCGATAGTAACTCGCTGTGAGGTGACTGCTTTCAGAATGCTGTTGTCACATACATCACATATTCTACCCTTTCTGAGCGTGAATTTTCCATCTTTAAAGATAGAGCAATAGAGAAAAATAGAGCTATCTTGATATCTAATAAAGAGACGTAGAGCAGGATTTTAAGAAATTCGTGAGCGCACAATCTATGGAGACTGAAGCGTTTAGTCTGTGGTCCTGTGGATTTTCGTTGAGCATTGCTACATTTTCAAATCAAGCCAAAATTTTGGCGCAAACATGGAAACATAATTTCTCCTTATAAAATTTTCCTAAACTTGTATTTCTGAGAGTCGATGTGTAGTAATAGTGGATAATTCATTAAGTGTTTTGAAGTGAAAACTTCTTTAGGCGCGTTGAGATTTTTTTTGTTTGTTTCGTTTCTGTGCAGAATACAGTCATAATACACACTGTCACCTCTTGTAGAATAGATGAATTACTACTTAAGTTTTCACTTCTGACATGCAGTCCTGTGACAGATGTGTTTTTTTTTTAATACGAGAATGTGGGAAAGTGGTATAATAAGGCGAAATGTGTCTTTTCTCGCTGTTTCCAAAACTCCATAGAAGCCTCTATTAGTCTCCACCGTTTTACTGGGGCATGACTTGGGTTTGACTATAACTTACTTTATTTGACTTTGACTGTGACTGGTTTGAAGATATCTGCTAAAGCTAGAAACTATTGACTTCTTGAAAATTATAATATAAGTGTGTACTTGAAACTGGCTAAATAAAGAAAAAAAGAGAGAGAGAAAGTACAAAGTTATAATAGTCAGAAAGATTCATTACATACAAGCATTGTTTACTTTTTAAATCAATATCAGCGTAGATTTATAAGCTGGCATCGAACAAATTAAACAGTCCACAATGCCTAAAAATATTTCATGTCTGAAAAAATAATGATAAAATTCGTTGCCTTACTTGGAATCTTCAAAATATTTTTCCCAAGAAAGAAAATAGCACTTTGTGACTTAGGCACATACGAGGAAGTACCAGACAGATATTTATTTTTACTTTTACCACAGTATTATAAGGACTTCTCTTGAGTATTTATGATGTCGATATAAAATATAAACATACATTTTAGAGTTTTTTCTTCCTTTCGTCCCGAGAGGATTATGCCGTCATATCTTTGCGTTTGCTAGCGTAAATTATTTAAATAATAGTAAGTTTTTTTAAATATTTCTTCATTCAAATGATAGTCTAACTAAACCATAAAAAATATGTTTTTTCGGGATGATACATATCTGAAAGATGACCGATGGGGAAGAAAGGTTCTTGAGTGGAGACCACAAACCGGAAGACGCAGCGTAGGTAGGCCTCTCACTAGATGGACCGACGACATTGTGGGAGTCACGGGCATCCAGTAGATGCAGATGGCAGGATGTCGTTCAGTGTGGAGGTTAAAGGGGGAGGCCTTGTTCAGCAGTGGACGTCTTCTGGCTGATGATGATAACATCTCTGAAATATGGCTGAAATTCACAGAGCTTCGTTCGTTCGTTTTTTTTTCTATAACCACCAATTTGGGAACTATGAATTTGACAACAATTATACGACTTTTGCTGCGGAACCCTACCATATGTAGGTTCTTGACACGATCATGGTCTGATATTTAGTTTTATGCTTTTAAAATTGAGATCTAAGTATACTAAAACTGTAACTGTGTACTAAAACTTGTAAGTTTATGCACTTATCAACTATAGAAGTTAGAAGATTCATGATTCTAAAGAATTAGGACAGACAGACTGACGTTCTATATAATTATTGTAGTACTACGGAACCCTAAAAACCATGAAAGGTGTTTTTTTACAATTCACTTCAGTTAAACTTCAATATCATATTATATTACCAGAGTCCTGACTACAATATATTCTATTGTAGTTTTTTTTAAATTAAGTAATAGGCTTGCGTTTCACCGCCAACTCGCCAGATGTTAAGCAACGATGCGGTCTACCAATATCTACGTTATCATCAAAATAAATCTTGTGCTCATCCTTCACAAAACACATGCTCTCAAGTATCTATAAGATATAAGTTTTCTTTACGGCAGCACAAATGAACGTAGAAACTGTAGTCGTCTTTTTACGGGTTTTCTCCACGAGAAGTGCCCATTCGACTTTTTGATCCTCCTACGTGTTGGCGAAAAAAACCTCTATCAGATAACAATGTAAGGTTGCGCTGGAAACTTTAGCGCGATAATGGTTGGGGGGTAATAATGGTGAATTTATTCTTTGTATTAAGGTGGATATTGAGCGCATTATTTTACACATCGCTGACCAGAAAAAACCTGAAATGTATTATTTTATTATCTTGCTTCTAATCTATCTAGTTTCTAATAATCAATGATATAAGCTATATTATTAAAATTATTATTATTTTAAGCCTGATTTGTCCCACTGCAGGGCAAGGTCTCCCTACCATCTTTCTATCTATGTTTAATGTTATTGTTTGCCAGTCTTTAGAGTCAAATTTCGCCCGGAAATTAAGAAATGTATTAAAATTGGAAACTGTTTTCAGTTTGCAGCATTTCCTTAATTGTGTTAAGCTAAAAGGTAATGTATTAAAACATGAGGTTATATACCTTTCATATTTTTTTATATTTTTTTTATGATAGATAGATAGATTTTTTTTTTGTGACGAGACGAGCGAAGTCGCTCGCCTGATGGCTCTTCACGCTTGCCCATAACAGCTCAACGCCACTCAGAATTTTGAACTTCAACAGTTCAAAACCCTGGATGACAATGCACTGCGCTCGTCACCCCGAGATATAAGGTGTCAAATCTCTGTGTGCCCTGTAATTTCGCTGGAAACATTGCCCTTCAATCCGGAATACAGTAGTGTTTGCACACTACTGCTTGGCGGTTGAATAACTGGCAAAGGTGTGGTACTTCCCCAGGCGGACCCCTGCATAAGAGTCCTACCACTAAAAAAATGGCTGGTCGTAGCATGAAAATTATAAGACAGCTTTTAGGGTTCCGGAGCAGAACAAAGAATCCTGGTTTTGTTGTCCTTTAATCCGTCTGCCCGTATTATTATGTTATTGTGCGTTTTTTGTATGAGTTGCGATGTGAAATGAAAGTAGCAAATTTGAGGTAACTTTAGAAAATTGTTGACTTTATTTTATTATATTACGTTTTTTAATAAAATAGAATACGTACCTAGGGACTCCAAGTAAATACTTGTATGCTGCAACACGCGACGAGTCTATTGATTGTCAGACATTTAATATTTTAGTCTCAGGGGCTTTATTCAGATATTTCGTAACAACGAATTTTGACAGCTTTGCCATAGTAAAGTTGTCAAAATACGTTATGACAAAAAAAAATTGTAAGACCCCTAGGTATTCAAATTTTTTCGTAACTGCGGTTTAATTTAGATAAATTACGAATTTTGACAGATTTAGTATAATAAAGCTGTCGAAAACCGTGACCAAATCTGTGAATGGGGGAAGTTGGTAAAAACTTGATTCCACAACGAGTCACACAATACATCACCAAAATAACCACGCCTACTGTAAGCATGGAGCCAATGTTTGACAGCAGGGAATTGCCACATTAAAGAGGTCGTGTCGCGAAATTCCGTGTAAATCAATATTGACTCGATTAATCCGACACTGCGGCACGTGTTGACACGACATTCTCTCGTGCCTTTAAGTCCTTAACCGTCTCCCAGCGACCACCAATTTTCGTTACCCGCTTAATTACAATAACCTACTTGTTAGAAAGCAATCACGTAGACATTAAAGGTTTTCCGATAAATGTTACGTGAAATGTCAAAGCTGGAGCTCTACAGGGTTACGCATATAGCCCAAAAGAAGGTCATTGTACTCATCATTATGAACAATTTTTACTATGGAACCATCCCTGGAACCGCGAAAAAAAATCTGTTGCTCCATAGAAAACGGTCATTGACACTACTAAATATATGTATGGTATAACAGCATATGTATATATTTTTTCGCGATTTCAGGGTTGGTCCCATAGTAAAAGTTGTTATTCGGAATTATTTTAGCCATCATCATATTGCAACTTTGCACCCAGCTGTCAAAATCTTGTACCTACAGGGTTTTATTTTTGGAGTCTGCAAATTTTGCATACGTCAAGCTCATTGGAAATAAAAAAGGTCGTATGTTTTTGTTTCACCCTTTTTAGGGTTCCGTAGCCCGACAAGGAACCCTTATAAATTCGTTCTGTCCGTCCGTCTGTCTGTCCGTCCGTCCGAATTTTTTAGAACCTTCTAACTTCTATAATTATTAAGGTAAGTGAATGAAATTTTGCATAATGACAGTAATAATATAGATCTCAATTTTAAAAGTATAAAAATATATAATATTGCATTTTAGGGGTGGCTCTGGTACATGTGAAATGGGGATGTTTTTTTTTTCATTCCACCTACTCGTTTGGGTTATCGTTGAAAAGGTCTTTTAAAATGAAGGTAAGGTTTTTTACATCACTTTTTTATAAAGTCTATACTTTGCGAAATATGGCCCACCAAAGTGGCAAAAAGTTGCCTTTCCTCCCCCCCTGCATTTCTAAACTATAAGACGTAGAAACGTGAGTCTTACAATACAGATAGGTCATATTTAAAACCTTCATTCAAAATTATTTCGAACATTATCTGATGATGACTTTTTGAGTAACAGTGATAAAACTGTAATAAATTTAAAGCGTTCTAGCTTAAAGGTCATTGACCTTTTTGTAAAATGGTCTTAACAAATAATGTTTCTCTATCAGTTTTCTCTATGTTTAAACCATAAAAAGTATATGCTATGTCGGGATGGTACATCTCTGAAATTTGGCTAAGTCCACAGAGCTTCGTTCGTTCGAATTTTTCTATAACTTTCAATTTCTGAACTATAACTACAATTATATGGCTTTCGTTACGGAACCCTACCATATACGTGTCTCAACACGCTCTTGGCCAATTATTGAAACCAATATATCAAAATAACTTAATCTGAAAGTTCTGAAACGCTTCGGCCGCGCTGTAAAAAAAGTATTCGTGAAATGTATTCCAATAACGATTGCGTAATAAAAATTTACGCACTCAAAAAAAAAAGGTAGCGCTGTCTAATAGTTACATTTGCTCAGTTAAAAGCAGAATGAAGTTTTACGATACGGTCTGTAAGCCACTAGGGCTGAAATAGGTACTTATAAAGAAAACAAGACTTTCGACGTAAAACTTTTATGTGCGAGACTTTAATTAGATCTACCTAGGCAAATAAGCTTCTTAGGTGCTAAATAATGCTAAATATTACTTTTAATCCCCGACGCAAAATGAGCGGTGTTATAAGTTTTACGTCTGTATCTGTGTCTTGTCTGTGGCATCTTAGCTCCCAAACGGCTGAACCGATTTTGATTTAGTATTTTTATGTTGAATAGTGACTTGATCGAGAGTTTTCTTAGCTATAATTCGTGACATCTGTTTTTAAAGATTAAATTATTTTATTTAACAGTACTTACTTATTGTTGTTGTTATTGTGTCATCAGTAATAAACATCGTAATAAAGTTGACCATGTATAAATCTACACTAATATTATAAAGAGGAAAGATTTGTACCTATTTTTGTATGTTTGTATGTTTGTAATGAATAGGCTCCGAATCTACTGAACCGATTTGAAAAATTCTTTCACTGTTGGGAAGCTACACTATCCCCGGGTGACATAGGCTATATTATATTTTGTAGCGAGGCCGAAGGCCGAGCTTACACTCATGCGAAGCCGGGGCGGACGGCTAGTCTAACATAAACTAAGCCTATGCCGAGCGGTACATATAGAAAATACTTCCATTAAATTGTACAAATACTTCACTAGAGTTTAATTAAAATAGTTAAATTGAGTTCAACATAAACAAAGTTCGTGGAGACAGCTTTAGTGATTATATCTCATTTGGTTCTGTGAAATGATGCCAGAATTCACATTCGTCCAAAAATTGTCGCTAACAATTTAAATGTACATAATATGGTTCTCTGTTCTCTCCATCAATGAAAAAAAGAAAATACTTTATTATTACTGCAAAACACATCAGTACATTGAAACAAAAAAATATCCTATTAGAAACATTATATAAACAAATAGAATTAAATGTGCTTTGCATAGAGAATTGTATCCTAGATGGAAGTATCTGATGATCCTCACACTATGCACAGCCTGTATCGTGAGGATCTGTATACGATTACAAGTACCTAATAGTTAAATCTCAGCTGACTTTAATTTACAATGACTAAAATATATATAAAAAAAAAGAAGTACTTAATAATAATTTGAAACTACTATAAACTTGAAATATATAGAATATTGATAGATAATTATAATTACAGTAAATAACAATCTTTGAAATAATGCGAATTCTCATCACTACACAGAACCAAAACATATATATGTCCACTAGAACTGTCTTCGCATAGTATAGAACATCCTAAGTAAACTGACTTATCTTTTCAGAAAATATCGCTACTGTTGGGAAAAGGGACCCCTGATTATTTGCACGAATTTCACTGGTATACATTTATTTTGACAGCATCTTCTGAACGATAATGTTTGAAGGGTGTCGTAAGAGCCCCCTTCCGTAGATATCTCGCTAGCACATTTTAAACCTTTTCGAAGAAAAAAAATCTTCTGAGTGGGAATAAAAAAAAAAACTGCGCATTTCTTTAATAAATATATAAAAAATGTTTTTAAATAATAATTGGTCATGGGAATCTAAAATAACTATGTAACTATATATTATTTTGACTACCCCGGTGGCTCAATTAGTAGTGAACCTACCTTCTGCGCTTGGGGGCGTGGGTTCGATTCCCACTTATCCCAAAAATTCATGTGATGAACATTTGTGTTTGTTCTATGTCTGGGTGTTAATATCTATTTAAAAATATATAATATGTACCTTACCTTAATGACCAAAGAACTTGAAGAATGAAGATTCAAAATTATTACTTAGGACGGACGGACAAAAAGAACTTAAGGGGTTATTTGTAGTACTACGGAACCATATTATTATTTTTTGAAAATGTGCTAATGAGATTGCTTTTGCCGAGAAAGGGTTCTCAAGATCCAGTGGATAAACTTGGGCTACTAGGCTAGCTAATATTCAAAGTGAATGTTGAAGTTAGGCTGCCGGCTCAAAGCTAACAGCGTCAGCGGTGGGATACAAACTTTACCTAGGTAAGGGAAATGTTTACCAATTTGGTCTTTACATTTGAATTTTTGATGAAAATGCATTATTTATTCATGCAGATTAGAGCGATGGGACACCGTGATCTAAGTGCGAAGGCTGGCTATTCATAAAGGGTAATTTTGTTTGGTGTTGTTTACAAAACGCCCATTTAAGACGGGAGGAAAATTCTCCCTTTGATCACTTAATCTCGGAACCTCGAAGCGTTGTTAATTTCCTCGCCGCGACAATGTTTCCACAAAAATATTACGAGCGGAAGACATTTATCTGATAATTTAAAAGCATCAAAACAAGCAGGGTCAGTCTGCGAGTTTTTATAATTAATTATGGACTTGTAAGCTTCTAAAATATGTGAAAGTAACACGCTATAAAAGGAGGGAGCGAAATATCTGGATTAAAAAAGTCAGCAGAAGTATTCTCGGAGGTTGTTTCTATTGAATAGTCCGCTTGGTGTTTGAAGATATGTAGGTATTTGGCAAGTAGCTAAATTTATATATGTAGGTAAGTCTGCCTACACAGCGCTACCCTTGCTTCCACAGACTTTAACTAAGACACCGCAAGCACGTAGGTTGTATGACAACCCAGCGTGCTGCATTTTTTTTTCTACTATCAAGTCACTAGAGCAATAAAATAGTTTAATTCTATTCGCACAGCCAACTGCTTTCGATACGTTTTTACATTTTACTAAGATGTTATTACTATGTTATTCTAAAGATCGTTTTTATAATGCTCATTTTTTTATGTTCAAAAGCGTCTAAGCGATAGAGATAGCTGTGCCTGGTGAGCGCATCCTTTAGACAGGTCGCAGAAAAGTAAATGACCTCGCAGTGTCTATCTTAATAAACGTCTGTGCTGGCTTCGCTGTATTTACTAACCCGCTTCTAAAGTGGTTTTCAAGTCGAGCTTTGAAAACGAAACACGGATATGAATTTTAGAAAAGAATCTGCAGCGCCGAAATGCAGCCACCGGAACGAGTGTAGATAACCGTAGTTTATACAAAGTGAAATGGCTTCTGTGGCGTTTTGGTAGCTCTTTGTGCCTTCTCAGCCAGATGTGTGAACGTTTTTCCATTTCCCAGGCTAATAAAAGTAAGATCCTTTATTGTGAAAAGAAATAGGCCCGTATATAAGAGATAAGAGCTCTTTATTAGTGTCCCACGGGGCGCCGTAATGCGAAGTGTTTGTATCGGGTATAATATATTATCATATATTGGCATATGTTTTATTTTGTTACACTTAAGTTACGCGTAAGTTTATTTTTATTTTTTCTTCTGGTATTGTAAACAAAAACTATGCGATAAAAAGTGTAGGGTACCTACGTAAGTAGATCAAATTTTTTGTCTCCATTTAAGTACTGAAATATATCTACCTACTTAAAATCATACGCTTAGTATACCTACAGGATTACACCAAACGGAAAGGCTAAGCCGGAATGAGGTAATTGTAGTCATCGTTTTGAAAACTTTTACTAACTGACCAGCCCTGAAAATTCCATGTGAAAATGTCATTTAAGATCACCGAGTTATCCATCGACATCGACAGTCATAGTATATGTCAAATTGCGAAAGTTTGAAATTTACAAATAACTCTATGTTTAAGATCTGTATGGCCTTAGTACGAGCACTTGCGAAAAAATTATCGTTACGCAAATGATAGAAAAATGTATGAAAAATTGAACAGCTCCTCTATTGGACGTGAAAGGAAACTGATTTTTCATACATTTGCTATCGTTTACGTAACAATAACTTTTTCGCAAGTTTTCGCACTAATCCCACTGATATTTTTTTCCCGTTTTCAGGGTTGGGTCTTATAGTAAATGTTCATAACGATCAACTCCTTTCGGTTTAGTACCTAAGTTCCGTGTAACCCTACACACTAAGACTCACATCACACATCACATCATCAGCCAATTAACGTCCACTGTTGGACAGAGGTCTCTCTGATAGAGAGGAGTGTTGCCATAATACCCACGCTTGGCAGGTGGCTTGGGGATCGCAGTACGTTCACCGTGTACTATTAGGACGCTGCTGCCCATCTTTTTTTTGGGACCCGGGTATGTCCTAAAACTACGACCAGAACCACCGAAAGATGGGCACTAAGACTCGCTTATGTTTAACTGTTGTAAATACTAATTACACACGACCCCGTGTTTATGACCAAATATATTTTTACAAGCTTTTATTTAGTTTCACCTGTCCCAGTGTCTGCCTGTCAGTCTGTAATGAAATCTTGCAAGTTAAATTTGAACCACTTTCCGGTTTCCGATTGAGCTGAAATTTTTCATACACCTTTGGTTCTGGTGACAATACAATACCCAATATTGTAATAATTTCAATATAGCGGCCAAATAAAAATAAAAACATTAGAATAAAAAATAAAAACATCATACAAATAAAAGCTTGTTTGAAAAAATGTTCTTTAAAATAAAAGCTTATTTAAGTTCAACGCGCTCTAAGCTCTTCAGTAAATCTACAACGGAATGTTTGTTTTTAACAAAACTCGCCTGGCTTTAAATTTAAACGAGTTCACGAGCTGCACCAAAACAACACATTGAACATTAATTTAATAATATACAGTTTGAGAATTACCTCAAATTCTAAGCAAATATTGCCGTATTTGCAAGTTAAATAATGGGGTTCAACGCACACTCAAAGCTAAAGAAAGTCTTCAGTGATTTATTAAGCGAACACTTGAAAGCTGTCGACGGAACCACAACTCTAATGAGGATATTTCCAGCCCCGTCAGCGAAGAAAAAATGCTCAAGTTGCTTTTTCAGAGAATTCGCACGCGCGGACAAAGGAAACTTCACCAAGGAATCATAGCGTCCTTGCCGATACAGACACGAGGAAGGTTTCAGTAACTGAAACCGAAAGAAAAACGAATCGCCCCTGAAATCCCATTTGAATAAACAATAAAGGCAATGGAATTTCACTCACAAGATGAGAGCAACGGGAGATGAGCCAACGTATTCAATAAAGGAGCCTATTTTTACCTTTGGCAGACCTATCGACCTACGTCTGTGAATAAATGATGAACTTGCAAATGGAAGCAGACTGCTATATTTATGTGGAGTATCGTACATTCGAGTTTCGATCTTTTACATGCTTGAGGCAAACAGGTGCAAAGTACAAGTTGGATAAATTATGTTTAAAGATGTTAGATGTTTAAAAAAAAAAAAAAAAAAAATTTATTTGTCTGATTTATCTTAATTTACAAGTGTTTGGCCTCTCCTGTTAAGTTTTGACAACATGTGTTAGGAGAGACCGCTCTTTCGTTTGTTATATTAAATTTATACAGATATAGTATATATAAATATTTAATATGTAGTTAGTAGTAGTAAATTTTAAGTTAGTAGTTAATGTGCGTGTTTGTTATGTGACCAGTTTATAAGTAGTTAGTATGTAGTTCTTAATTTAAAGGGGGTAGTTTATAAGCGTGTTTATGTTTACGTCATGACTGAGTAAGTGCTCCGTTTGTTCATAATGGAGGCCCATACCAAATTTGACGGTTTTTCAATCAATTTTAAATAGTTAAATAACAATATTTGTGTTACGCAACGTCGGGTGCTGTTGTTACTTGGATGGGTGACCGCCTGTGCGTGGTGTCTTTTTGCACTACTTTTTGTAATTTTTTTTGTATTCATTCCTCTTGAGAGGATTTTGGTGTCGCATGTTTTGTGTACTTTCCAGTGTCATCAAGTAAAATAATAAAATATGTAAGTTAAATATCGTCAAACAAGTCATAGTCACAGTCACAGTAAAATACGTCACGGTCAAGTCCAAGTCATGCCCTAATATGGTGGAGTCTTTTCTATAGAATTTTGGATACAACATCAAAAAACATGAACTGAAGCTTGTTCACGGAACACTTAACACTCGAAAGTTAATAATACATTGAGATGGCATTTTTATTTCACGTTGGCGCTAAATTTTGTGCTAATTTAGGTATGCAATGGAGCTTGAGAAATGAAAGGAAATGTTGCACAACTTTTTCGTTTTCTTTGGGATCTAGTAAAATTAAAATAAGTAATGACCATATTATGTATTTATTTGTATCATCTGTCTAGTTGAACGAAAAACTCATAATCCAAGGTTAGAAGTAGACACTGAACTGACATAAAGCGGGGAAACTTCTAGTTATCACAAAGCTCAGTTACGTTTACAGTTTCTACTATGATGCAAAATGCAAAGCATCGAGTACAGCTCTGATCAGATAGTGCAGGTAATTAAGTTCTACCGAGTTTCGCCGATTGCGGGCCGTCCAGGCCCAGTTCCTGGCGAAACGAGCAGCGTTCAATTTAGTCTCTGAAACGGAAACTGTCGAGCGAAGCCCTTTTTGCTCATTCTAACGACTAGCAATATATATACAAGTATTGTGTGCAGATAGATGTTACGTAACTAAATCCAGAGAGCGAAATGATAACAATCAGATAAGTGCAGTCTTTTAAATCCCAGACGCAAGCAGAGGGGCGCACTAAAAAAACATTTATTTCAGGCACTTTCTAGACATGGGTCTAGAAAGTGCCTGAAATAAATGTTTTTTATTTGTTAGATTATGGAATCTAAAAAGTAAAATTATAAGTTTTACGTGTTGTGTGCCATCGTAACTCCCAAATGGCAAAACCGATTTTGATTTAGCTTCTTTGTTTGAAAGGTGAATTGATCGGGAGTGTTCTTAGCTATGATTCAAGAAAAGTTCTGTCGTTTGAAGAATATTTTTTTAAATCTTAAATATATTTTTGGGGGCTTTTAGACAACATGTCTATGTCAGCCCCATCGTATCCTGACAAAACATAAATTTCCTAAATAAATAAATATACTTCTTTACACAATCAATCACAAACATACCTAAACCTCAAACCTACCTAGTCGGTTAATTATACCTATGGTATAATTAACCAACCATGAAGATTAACATCTCTTTTATGCGTATTTTTTTTTCAATTTATTCTACTAAATCGAATGCGGCTGGTATTTTAGCGCATTGTAAGCTATTTAATTATGTCTTAAAATAAGGTAGAGTTTAGTCCTTTTTAAATAGGAAAAGTGAATAATATCCATAAAAACATAAACGACCGCAATTATTGACGTATTTATAAGGACCGACCCAATGAACCTTTTCAATAGTACCGGCTCAGTGTGAGCACAAGCATAAGGTTCACCAGTGTGATCCCAATTTCGTTCACAGGCGGTCGTCGTACTTGTTTGAAAGCGATGCAGCGTATTTTATAGGATGGCGGAGGAGGTAGAAAATTACAATTTTTTCGAGCTTTTGTCTATCTTCCCTGCCATCATATTAACATAAAAATTGCTTTATAATAATTGCAATATCATTCTAAAGATAAATACCCATAACCGTTATTACTTCTCATTCATAGATTTTTTTATCTTCAAAAATGTTGAAAACATGCGAAAGAGCATATGCAACGTAAATGTTTCGATGGGCAGATCCTTATTATATCTACATCTATGACCGTAATACATATTCCATATCCCATAAGGTTTATTACGTTGCCGCTGAGATGAAAAAGTACGATAAATTTCGGAAATTGACGCTATAATTTACTGTGCGTACATTTTATAGAATCATCTATCATAGCTCTACGTGGGTTAAGGTTCGATCTAGAATAATATCAAATTAACTAGCTGTATCCCGCGGTTTTACTCAAGATTTTTACAGTTTTAGTTAATAAGAATTTTCCCGGTATACAAAATACAGGGTTACGGAGAACGGGTGTACTAAGTCTAAAGGGGTCCATAGCTCCCATCAAAATTAACAACTTATACTATGGAACCTACCCTGAAATAACGAAAAAAATATCAAAATATAATCATACATTTTGTCGAGCGTAAATTACGGTATATAGTATAGAAAAGATGTTTTTTTTTCGCGATTTCAGAGTTGCTCCTATAGTAAACGTTGTTGATAATGATGGGTAATATATATCCTTTTCGCCTTAGTACACCCTTTCCGCTTAACCCAGCGTTCTGAGCTCGTTTTGTCCTAATGTATGTTGCTCTCTCAGACTGCTTCTTGCCAGATTTGAAAGAAATCGGTGCATCCGTTTAGCTGTCACACAAACAAACAGAAACCGGATAAATTAATGTATTACTTATTAGTGTAGGTAGCACAACAATTTTCCTTCTATAAGCATCATGTTATTGTTTCTTAATATGACATTAATGAGAAATGAAACTGATAGCTTCGTATTTCTCCTGCCGGGCATTAGTAAACTGGCACATTTATAAACGCCAATTATAACGTAAATATCGAAATAGAAAAGTAATATCGTACATGATCGTACTAAAGAAGAGTGGGCGGGTCTTAAGGCGAGGTTTTCCCACTTTTAAGCAACGCTTGTTACTACAGGTGACCATAGGCTTAATATACTGGGTTAGGCATATATTTTGTTATAAGCTGAAATGAGGTCATTGTACTCATCATTTTCCATAGAAAACAGTCATTGACACTATATTATTCGAAAAGTATATAGGTGTAATGTAAAAAATACATTTACAGTTCCCTTCATAATTATGAAATCCGTATAATAGAATATCGTACACATCATTTAATAAACAGGTATTTGAATGAATCCAAAAAAAAAAACAGGGAGTAAAGCGCAAATCAGTGTTCATCATCATCAGCCATAAGACGTCCACTGCTGAACAAAGGCCTTCCCCTTTAACCTCCACACTGAACGACAACCTGCCATCTGCATCCACTGGATGCCCGCGACTCTCACAGTGCTACTTTCATTAATTTTTTTCCATCGAGCTAAATGTCCTTGATCTTGTTTTGAACTTAACGGTTTCCTAGATAAAACATTAAATTTAGATAATGTCATTTTTTTTATAATTTTAAGCTAAACATGGAAGTATACAAAATAAAACTAGAATGACCAAAATTGCTTAAAGTAGAAAAAGAGGGCCTTAAGGAGTATAAACATTATGATAGGAGCCTAAAATATAAAGTGTTCTCGGAAATTAGAATTTGTAGGAACTTTCTATTTTAGAATAATTATTTTTTTAGGTCTGCCATCGCGCGGTGTTTCCCCCATTTTAATCTCACAAAAGATTTTTACCCACGACGAAACGTATGTGTATGCATTTAGGATGAGAGGTAGCTTGTGCGAGCAAAACACGAATGCTTCCATTTATCTCCCAAACGGTTTGACCGATTTTCATTTCGTTTTTTATTTGTTTGAAAGGTGACCTGGTGGAGATTGTACGTAACTAAGATTCAAGAAAATCTGTTTGCCGTTTAAAGATCTTCTTTGTCGGGGGTTTCAAAATTTTGAAATTTATTTTACGTATATTAATTATTGTTCATATAAAAAATACTCACGTTAATAGTGAAAATTGTTCCACCCTCTTCTTAGATTGCTTTGAATGAGGTACGTTGGAAGTGAAGATACCCCTCGTAAGATATGTTATGTATACCTAAGTATCCTTTCTCGGAAGGGTAAACATAAAATATAGGTTGGTACATTAAATATTAGTTTCTATACCTACATAGATTGTATTAAGTTTAGGTACAGACCCATAGCTGTTTTCAGTCGTTTCTAAAGAGCTGTTTTAAGTCGTTTCTAAAGAGCTGTTTTAAGTCGTTTCTAAAGGTACGTAAATTACATAAGACTGAGCTGTAGGCGAAGTAAGAATATTTACATGCGTAAATTCGTATTGAATTCGATTCAAATTACAATTTCAAAATTCTAAATTTATATAGAACTCGATACAGTGTCAAATCTCTCTAGGTCTACCGTAGAACTGTTTCGTAGAACAAGTGGGAACAAACCGTATAACAGTGTGATAAGTGTGTAGCTGTGTGTGTGTGTGTGTGTGTGTGTGTGTGTGTGTGTGTGTGTGTGTGTGCGTGTGTGTGTGTGTACGTGTTATGTTACAAAACACACTAATATTATAAATGCGAAAGTAACTCTGTTTGTTTGCTACATAATCACGGCTAAACGGTCCGATCTCGATAAAATTTAGCGAGGCAATGGTATGTATCATGAGGACGGACATAGGCTATTTTTTTCTGAAGAAATCGCGGACGAAGTCGCTGGTACAGCTAGTATTAAATATTGTCTATTTTACGTGACTTCATCCACTGTAGTCTTTACTCGTTCTCGATATTTTTATGAAACCCGTATAAACCTGCATTTAACAAAATTTCTAAACTAGTATGAAAAATAAAAGCGTTCAGCTTGTACTGGGCTTTGAACAAAATATTTTTTGATTACCTACCAGTAGCGGTGGGCAGCGTACTCGCAACGATCACACGTCAAATAAAATAACGAGAAAACCGAACAAAGGATCTGCCAAAGGGTTCTGTTGCATTTTGAAATTGATTAAACAAACGTAAGCTTACATTTGTTTCGAAAGCTTGTCTGATACAGTTGAATATAAAAGTAAAGAACACTCAGTGACTAGAAATATGTTATCAGAAAACTTGATTAAAACCAGAGTTGTTTCGCTGATAAAAAATATTAAATTCATTCATTCACTGACAGACAACGCACAGGTTTTTCCGCTGGGCTTAGAAGCATGAAATTTTGTACATGTGTTCCTTATATATCGAAAATGAGGACTAACAAAGGATTTTTGAAAATTCATCTCCAAAAGGGGTTTAAATAGAAGATGACAGTTGGTACGGAAGTTCGTCATTTTGGAAGCTACGAACGTGGAAGTTGGTATTTAGATTTCTATTTATAAGTTAAGTAAGTTGTATCATCTTATTTG
Organism: Agriopis leucophaearia; assembly: GCA_949125355.1. Classification (NCBI taxonomy): domain Eukaryota; kingdom Metazoa; phylum Arthropoda; class Insecta; order Lepidoptera; family Geometridae; genus Agriopis; species Agriopis leucophaearia. The sequence continues at coordinate 7,978,733 of OX421276.1, read as the reverse complement.
GAAACTCATCCCCAAAGGGGGTTAAATAGGGGATAAAAGTTCGACAATTATTTATAATATATTATGTTTTAGTTGATAAGTTTAGGTTTAATTTTCATAAATACTTTTTGTGTTCGTAGTGGTTAGAAAAGAGAAAGATGGTAATTAGGCTTGTGTTCAAAATAAAAGTTAGCTGTATGTATAAGTAGTTTTTGGAAATTGATCCCCTAAGTTTGTATGAGCTTCACCATTTCCTATTTAACTTATGGGAAATCCCATCATGAACTGAAACCGTATGAACATAAATCTGATAAAAAAAAACGATTCTACAACGTTTTTTTAAATTAGATTAAAACAAAGTTTAGTATTAAATAAAAAGTTCTCTGCAGATTTTTTTAGATTGCAGTTATTAATTCAAAAGTCTTCTAAGATTTATTGTCACGCCTATATTTCTAATTTGACTGATTTATGAGTGAGAGTAGTCATTGAGTTGAAACATTTCAATCAATTCACCCTAAGCGTTTTAACTTTGCAAATACATCAGCATTATCAGCCTATTATGATCCTAATGCTGAGACACAGATCTTTCCTCAGTAAGGAAGAGGATGGGCCATAATCCAACATGCTGGCCCAGTGCATGTTCGTGAATACAAGTTACAATCTGGGTGTCTTCAAATCACGAGTGAATCGGTTTCTTCTAGGCAAGCGTGCTCCATAGTAGACCGCATTATCCCTTCTCATCACGAGTTAGCGGTCAAACGCAAGCCTATTTTTATTAATAAAATAATTATAAAAAAATAACGTTTTTGAACTTTGAGATTCTTGGACATACCCGGTGTCCACACGATGTTTACCTTCACCGTTTTTGAGCATCAAAAACAGCACATAGTCAATTTAATTTAAATACGAAATAAGTCATTGGTGATGGTGATGATTGTGAAGCGCACATGGTACCGCTCGACTGCCATCGCAAGTACATTTCTAACACAAATAAACAATCAGCCTGAGTTACAAATGGAAACATATTAGACAGCATACCTAACTACCTGTCCATAAATTAGCAAGTTTCCGCCCTAGCATGTAGTTAAGTATTAATTAGCACTTTGAATGCGGCAGCTATTTCATGCACAGACGTTCAATAATTCACTACTAAGCAGGCACATCATTAACGCGAGCTCCAAGGCTTGAGAAGATATTATAACAGTATCGATACTTTTACTTTACACTTGTTAGGAGAATATATCTTCTATCTATATCTATCTTCTATACATATAATAAAAACGTAGAGATGAAAAATCTGAATTGCGATATATAAAAAAAATCACACAGGGCGTCTTAAAATAAGCACGTACACAGTGTACAAGCAAGCATGTACACGTTATACAGTTTTTAGAATATTTGTCTGTTTGTTTGTTTGTCCACGCACATCTCCTATACCACTGGACGGATTTAAATGCGATTTTCATGAATATGCTTAGCTATGACCAGATTGAAGTATAGGCTATGTTATTTTGCGCAAGTGCCGGATTAAGGGAGGAAAAAAGGGTTGAGAAGAAATAGAGTAAGAAGGGGAAGAGTTTATATGAATATTTACGTGTACGAAGTTGCGGGCAACAGCACTAGTATTGTAATATATTTTTTCTTTTGAGTTTGGACTAGGCTAACTTTAGACTGCAATCTCATCTCATGGAAAGTGATGATGCGGTCGTAAACGGAGCACGTATAACTTGTTAGGAGTACAAAGTTTGCCTGGAAGAGATCGCTTTTATCGATAAGTCTGCCATTTGCGGCACTAGTTCGTAATTATTCTCTATAAGTGCCGACTAACTCCCGACATAGTGGATCCTATATTAGCAATTTAAAAAGTTGCTTTGTCATACCTGGTCATACGGAATAAAAAGGAATTTTTATTGTATTTCACATTCAGGCGTTTAACGGCTTCGTCGTGTTAGCAGTAAAGTGGAGTAAACAGATAAATATGGTTTTCACGATAATACCGTAAGACTGTTTGAATTATTTCCTTTACTCTCGCCTCTAGAGAATAATAGTGATACCAAGAAATAATGGAACAAATAATACAATGTCACAATAGAAATGTAAGATTGAATTGGAGAGGTAGAATCTCTCTTAATCAGTAAATATCAGTTACAAATCGACTCGATACGGGAAAACCAGTATATCAATTGTATCTAGTACATAACCCATGTTCATCTGATTTACACAATTAACGAGCTTATCTCTCGGGACTACCTGTAAGTTCCTATATCTTAAAGTAGGTGTGTAGATAATGGAACTGGATAGCGAGTTGTCGCCTTGGGATCGGAAATAGCTTTTCTATCCATTAACTTACTGTACTGATATACAGTAAGGACAGAGCAAATGAACTATTCCATGGGACCAACTCAGTGGTGCTAAGAAGTATACTGCGCACCAATGCCACGTCAGTAACTCGTGGATTTTCTTAGTGAGCGGTCGTTGCGCGGCTTACGAGGTCGCGTCACATGACGCACATGATGCAGGTGCGTCATGTGTGGGGCGCAATGTTATCTCTTGGTATTTGGACTATTTAGCTACCTCTGTATATAGGAATCAGTTTATGAATTCCAATAATGTCAATAAATTACAGAACAATTTTCGTCTTTGAAGTCTCTCTCGGGTTTGCTACATATTCACGGGAAGCTCAAGTTTTATTATGTTTGTTTTGCTACCTTCAATTCGGGCCTACATAATAAAATAGTTTTAATGGCTTTCGCAACTATTTACGGATCCATTATTCCACCTGTGTATTTTGGCGTACTGCTCGTTAACGGAGAAAGTTGTTGGTCCATAAAGGGTTTCGAGAATACAAACATTTCAAACCTCAAACCCAATCCACGAGCTAACGTCAAATTGGCTAGCTCTTATTTAGATTGCTATTGCTTGTTCTAAATGTTCTAAATACAATTTATCATTTCGGACACTTGATACAATTTCATCACCCGAGTCAAAATCTAGCAACTACAATCGAAAAATAGTACCAAATCTTTTTGCTCCAAATCAATTATTTCAGATATTGTATGTACAAATAGGTATATCGAACTCCGTTGTCGACGGAAACAAAAAGCACGTACTGTTTGATCACTGTACAAAAAGCAACAACTCAATACGAAGGAAACTTTAACCGGAGACGAACAAAAACAATTTTGCTGAAAGCTTTTCGCGAAACCAGAGATCGAATGTTTCTAATTACTTAATTAAGATATTTGATGACTACTTGAAAATAGCCGTCTACCGAAACGACGTTGTCTGGTCGTAATATCAGACCATTATAAGTAGGTAGTAAACTGTTTTTGTACGGTGATTATACAGACTAAGTGTACTTGAAACATGCCATGTTTTGATATTGTTTGCAAAATCGCGTAGGTAAGAAATCCAGATAATATTTTGGACTATCTCCAGTCAGAAAACAGCTGAGTTCCTAGATACAAAGAAATCTAAATTATAGTGTCGTACTAAGCTTCGGATTCGAGATTGCACCACGGGTATCTTCTGAGAACTAAATCCGAGTTTTCAAACAGAGACACTGCAATTTCTATTGTTCTCTTTTATTCGGTAAGGATTACAATAGGTAGGGTAAATAAGTATTTCTTTGTTTTACTAGAGTAAGGTCAGTAAGTATGTTCACGTTATAGCCACCCTGAATTTTGGTAGAATCTATCAGAGGTATTACTTATTAACAGTAAATACAAATTAACTTTACTAAAGGATGTTTTAGTATGAACACTTTGAGAGAGAAGTATTTATTTTCACAGCTCAAAAGCTAATTAGCTTTTAGATATACTATAAATTAATATTTGATTTAACTCGTACTGGGAATTTACGGATGAAAATGTTTTACAGAGGATTTGAATATTAATTAGGTGCATCTATAAATAAAGCAGTGAAATAAACTGTTTCGTTTTATAGAATAAACAGGTTTTAGGGAGATTCCAGCTTCGGAGCCAAGTGATTGACGTAACAAATTACTCACACTGTCAGGACGAAAAGAGGATCCGATATCTCTCAATTGACAACAAAAAAAGTCGATTAAAGGTTCTTGCATGCTCACAACTGGGATTGACGCGAGAATTGGGATCTAACAAAAAACATCCATCAAGTTGAAATATAGTGATGTTTAAGGGGTCTCTTTTCGGCTACAGCTTTCTCGCTCGCACATTTTTACATTATTGACGATATAAAATTACTGAGTGTGAATTTACAAAAAGTGACACAACCAAGTTTTGTTGACTATCATAACATTATAAAAAAATCTTTTGTTTCGATATCTTTTAATTTGACGGAGTAACATGGTAACAAAAAAAAAAACACTTGTTACCATTTTACTCCGTCAAATTAAAAGATATCGAAACAAAACATTTTTTGTTTATAATTTTATGATAACTTGGCAAAACTTGGTTGTGTCACTTTTTGTAAATTCACACTCAGTAATTTTATATTATCAACTAGTTTTTTTTGCCCCAACTTCGTACGCGTACATTTTCATATAAACCTTCAATCCTTTTTTCTTTCCTTAATCCGGCCCTTGCGCAAAATAACATAGCCTATACTTCAATCTGGTCATAGCTAAGCATATACGTGAAAACAGCATTTAAATCCGTCTGCATTTTCTTCCAGGGGTTTAGGATATGTGTGTGAACAAACAAACAAAAATTCTAAAAACTGCCTCAACATGTTCAGCTGCTTATTTTATGTCGCCCTGTGTGAAGTATTGATAGAAGCATAAAAGTAAAAACACCGTCAACATTTTTTAAATCAAAAAGATAATGTGACCACAGTGCAGAGCATGTTTTGAAGTATCTATTATTTTTGTCTAAACCATAAAAACTATATCATGTCATGTCGGGATGATACATCTCTGAAATTTGACTGTCCAGCTTCGCCTGTTCGAATTTTTCTATGACCATCCAATTTCTGAACTATGAATACGACCACAAGTATATGGCTTTGGCCACGGAACCCTGACATATGATTATCTTGAAACGCTCTTGGCTAGTTATTTTTTATTTCGCGTGCATTTGTATGTATACCTTGATTAAAAAGCCATGAAATGGAACTACTCTATTAATCTGTTAAAATATCACAGTAAAATTCATTCATTATTCTTATTGCAAATATACACTTTCTTCTTCTAGAAGCTAAGTTTATATACCCTGCATAAAGGATGCAGCAATGACTTATGTATAGTGGCTGGTCACAAAACCATACCACAGACAGAAGTAATTTTACCAAAAAAAAACATACTTATTGTGATAGGTTACTTAATTATATATGAGATCATACAAAACTTATGAAAATCTTTTATCTCGTAATAACATTTTTGGTTTAGAAACTTACGAAGTTGGTTCTAGAAAAGTGCTAAATATTATTTCTTTATTGCGTCCGGAATTTTGTTGTATAGGTTTATTGTCATACTAGCTTTTTTGCCCGCGACTTCGTACGCGTAGATTTTCATATAAACCTTCAATTCTTTTTTCTTCCCTTAATCCGGCCTTGCGCAAAATAACATAGCCTATACTTCAATCTGGTCATAGCTAAGCATATTCGTGAAAACCGCATTTAAATCCGTCCGCATTTTCTTCCAGGGGTGTAGGAGATGTGCGTGAACAAACAAACAAAAATTCTAAAAACTGCCTTAACACGTTCAGCTGCTTATTTTAAGTCGCCCTGTGTGAAGTATTGATAGAATCATAAAAGTAATAAATAACACCGTCAACAGTTTTCAAATCAAAAAGATAATGTGACCACAGTGCAGAGCATGTTTTGAAATTTTCTTTTTGTCTTAACCATTAAAAGTATATTTCCGGCCAGTTTCGCTGGCCACGGAACCCTGACATAATGCTTGTCTTAACACGCTCTTGGATATTTATTTCTTATTTCGCGTGCATTTGTATGTATACCTTGATTAAAAAGCCATGAAATGGAACTACTCTATTTATCTGTTAAAATATCACAGTAAAATAAAATTATTTCTATATTCTTATTCTTATTGCAAATATACACTGTATTCTTCTAAAAGCTAAGTTTATATACCCTGCACAAAGGGTGCAGCAATGAATTATGTAGTGGCTGTTCACAAAACCAGACCACAGACATAAACATATAAATTTAAGTATAGTTATTTATTTATTTGTATTTATTTTAGTTAAATCTATTACATAAATATTATATATACTATTCAAACTTAACCTAGGGTGAAGTAATTTTACAAAACAAAAAAAAACATACTTAGTGTGATAGGTTACTTAATTATATATGAGATGATACAAAACTTATGACGCTACTTTCTTAACTATTTATATATCGATATTTATTTTCTAATTATAATTTTCTAAAATGTATCGTCGAAAAAATCTTTTATCTCGTAATAACATTTTTGAGTTAGAAACTTACGAAGTTGGTTCTGGAAAAATGTTATTATTTATTTCTTTCTTTATTGCGTCCGGAATTTTGTTGTATAGGTTTATTTTCATGTACAAAGGGCCTTTTTTGAATACTTCTATTCGCGGGACTGTATTAAAATAGGATGCGGTATATTTTGTGTTTTAAATGCTAACATAGAATAAAACCATGAGAATGTAATATGGAGCTTGGAGCTTCCCGGTGTGGTACTGGATGTAGATGCGACCTGGGCTATAGGGACAACGTCATGTATGCGGTCGGCTAGGTCTGCCAGCACATCGAGTGATGACGTCATATGCTGCGAAGCAATGATGGTCTGCGTGCTGTTCGGTAGGCGGCTGGTCCAAATCATGCGTAAAAAGTCTTCTGGAACTCCGGGGCCTGCTAGGTGTCGTAGATGACGTCAGAATTGAGAAGGCTTACGATCACCTAGCTCCTCGTGTGTTAAAAGTTGCTGTACCTTTTTTCTCTTGATGCGGACAAACGTTTAATTAGCTCCAGCTTGAGTTTTTCGTACTTCTCGGTCACAGGCGGGTTGACGATGATGTCTTCGACTTCAGCTGCGTATTGCGGGTCAAGTTGTCCAATGACATAGTAGAACTTGGTGCTATCTGCAGTGATGTTGGAAATCGCGAATTGGCCTTCGATCTGGGCGAACCAAATCGCCGGCTTCTCGGGCCAAAACGGTGGAATTCGCACGCCAACTCGGAATACATTGTCATCATCTTTATTCTTCGTGTCAGCCGCAGTGCTATCAGTACGATCTAGCGGCATTCTGACCTTTGTCGGTGGTGTACGGTCCATTCAGTGGTCACCAATTATAGTGGATTTGTACTATTTATATAGAAGGAGAGGGTTAAGCTACCGACAATGGAAGAAAATAGCTGAGTCCGAAAGAAATTATAAATTTAATGCAAAGAAAAATCTTAGACAAATCGTAGAAAAAGCGAATGACAATTCCATTTGAAAATCGGTGTTCCTTTTTTTTTTTCTTTTCGCGCCCCAGCGCCACACGTCGTGGAAAATTGGAATGAAATTCACGAAGGTTGGCGCAAGGAGTATGAGTACGCCACACTCCTACTCCATGCACTGGAATGAATCACCAAAGAGGTTGTAAGGCCTATAACATGCTTGATCTACACGTTCATTCATCTAAGAAGGTTAAGGAACCTTCTTTAAATTTAAACTGACTAACCGAATGACAGTTGACAGTTTCAAAATTTTAATGGCTATGTCAATAACATTCTCTTTACTTTGGATCTCCTTGCTTGAGGCTATGTGACGATCCTCATATTACGTTTCGGGTAACGAAGAAATAAATCATTGATTTTTATTTTCGTTTATGTAAAAATAAAGAATTAAAATAAATGATATAAGATAGCCTATGTTTTAATCTGGTAATTTCTAAGCATATTCGTGAAAACCGCATTTAAATCCGTCCAGTGGTTTAGGAGATGTGCGCGGACAAACAAACAAACAAACAAACAAACAAACAAACAAACAGACAAAAATTCTAAAAACTGTCCTATCGTGTTCAGCTGCTTATTTTAAGACGACCTGTGTGTTTTTTTTTTGTTATCTCGCAATTACAGATTTTTTTATCTCTACGTTTTTATTATATGTATAGATAGACAAATGGCCTTTTTAAAATATTTCTATTCGCGGGACTGAATTAAAATAGGATGTGGTATATTTTGTGTTTTAAATGCTAACATAGAATAAAATCTCCGTATGAGTATTATATTCTCTTGGAAATAAAATACATTGGATTGAATCACCAAAGAGGTTGTAAGGCCTATGTTTTTATAACATCCTTGATCTACACGTTCATTCATCTAAGAAGGTTAAGGAACCTTCTTTAAATTAAAACTGATTATCTGAATGACAGTTGACAGTTTCAAATTTTTATGGCTATGTCAATAACATTCTCTTTGCTTTGGACCTCCTTGCTTGAGGCTATGTGACGATCCTCATATTACGTTTCGGGTAACGAAGAAAACAATCAATGATTGTTTTATTTCTTTTATGTAATAATAAAGAATTAAAATAAATGATATAAGATAGCCTATGTTTTAATCTGGTAATTTCTAAGCATATTCGTGAAAACCGCATTGAAATCCGTCCAGTGGTTTAGGAGATGTGCGCGGACAAACAAACAAACAAATAAACAAACAAACAAACAAACAGACAAAAATTCTAAAAGCTGTCCTATCGTGTTCAGCTGCTTATTTTAAGACGCCCTGTGTGATTTATTTTTTGTTATCTCGCAATTACAGATTTTTTTATCTCTACGTTTTTATTATATGTATAGATATAGATAATGTAAAAAAGTGCGAGCGAGCTGCAGACGAAAAGCGCCCCCTTAAACTTAGATTTATCGTCATCGAGGTGCAAAGCTAGTGTGGTTTTTGCTTCAATTTTATTAAATGGCGATCTTGCACCGTATTCATTATGTTGTAGTGGTACGGGCGCTACAATGGTGAGCATTAATGTGAAGTGCGTGTTTAGTGTAGAAATTAAAGGAAGGCTGAAGAACAAGATATTTTTTATCACATCTTATAAAAAAATGGATGGATTGCGTGATAGAATATAAGGGGTAAACTCGAATCAGGTTTGATGGACGTGGACGATTAGGATAAATGGATAAAGCGTACATGCTAGGCAAGTGGGGAAGGGCATAATGATGACAAAGAAGCACTCTATAATCTTGCAATAAAATAACACTATTGGTAAGAAGAAATACGATGAAAATTAATAAGAATCCAATCTGTCTTCTTTTATATATAAAATCGTCTGACTGACTGGAAATCTCAAACAAAGCTGAAATTTTACAGATAGATTCTTTATGAAATATTGAGGTCTGCTAAGAAAAGTTTTTGCAAAAGAGTTGAATAAAGGGGGGTAGAGTCTAAGGTGTACATGAAAGTCTACACGTGCGAAGTTGCAGGCAACTTCTGTAGAAGGTTTATAGTTTCATCTAAGCACGTTCTACGTGAGTTAATCCTAAATTTGGTTACTATCTAGTACTAATAAATTCACATAGTCCGGGTATCAGATGCAAATTAGGGATTCAAACTATAACGCCAGCGTTCACGAACTTCGTTTGATTAATGTGTATTGTTCTTAAGACTATGTTAATCATAGAGACGCAATTTAATAAAGTAAACGCTTAAACCTGCTTAAAGTTATAGAATAAAAATAAAATAGTTCCTTGAATATGGATTTTTCGAATAATAATATCTTTGAAAAATGTATATTCAAGGAAACTTTTAGTTAAATTCCAGCAATACAGCTTTTAAATAAACTGCAAAGTTCTTAAAAGCACAATGGAAGAACGCCTGAGGATGTTTCACCCGATCCTCTTCAAATAAGTTTCTCTTGCAAAAGATATGAAAGAAACTTTCCGAACCATTGAACTTGAACGGAAGAATCGCGGAGCAGAAATGTGTACTTTACTAGGAATCTTAGTAGAAAAGAACCCTTGTGCCGCATTTTCACTAGTGAATATAACTGTTATTCGCTGACTATGTAAGAGGCTGCCAGGCTGATTGTTTAAAAAAAAGATGACCATAAATAAATTAAGTCGATCACTGAAAACAAAATAAAAATATATTCAAAATTAAGAAAGATATGGGATTTTTTTCTTGCTAGACAGAGACGCACTTTACTTACTAATGACAACACTTGTAAGTACGGCATACAAAGTCTATACTATACTACAGTTATATGATTATTTACAGTGGTAAGGTTGTGAATGGAGCTCCTGAAAAAAACTGAAATTCTATACTTCCTTTCCTTTTTTTAATTTTCTAATTTCTATACTGACACTAGCTTTGCGGTAATGGGTTAGGGCATCCCTTCCTAACACGACGAAAATATTTGAATGCTTATATATCGTAACTTTATTGGCCGATTTCTTTAGTATATGAATCACAATGTTCACTAAGCCCGTTATTTGTAACAAATCAAACACCTGTCCGATAGACGGTAGCCTATTGCAGTTTAAATTTTTCTCAAAATTTTATATGGCACGCGAAACTGTTTTAGGAGAGGCTGCTTTTGAATTGAATTCAAAAAAGAAGGGGTACTCAATTCGGTAGTATTTATTTATTGTTCGTTACCTTAAAACTCCTACATTTATATACCGACTAGGATTTTTATTTATTTGATAAGATAATTTTTAAAATTGGTCCCATAGAAGTTTTATCAAAATCGGTTCGGTAGTTTAATTATTAAAAAAAATAAAAAAATAAGTCATCCAAATAAACGAAATTGCGTATTTGCTCATTTTAAAGTGGGTTTTTTAAATTGATAATTATAAATGTAAGCTTAAGTTTAAAACAGTGTGTGGCGGGGTCAGATCCCATTGGATTATGTATTTCACAGAGAGTCGGATGAGTTGACCTAAATAGGCGCGGTCTGTGAAAACGTGATGTTAAAGGAAATGTATATCAATCTAGTTAATTGCATCGTCGAACAAATATACGGGCATGATATCAAAATTCTACTAGCCCATTCAATTAATAATTTATTAATATAAAAAACCGACTTCAAAATTATTAAATGCTCATTCAAAATTATTGATAATACCAATTTCACCAGGTGCTCGAATGATATTCGTATTATTAGAGCTGGTTCAAATACTGTTGAGCTACACTTATTAAAAATGTTGTGGGACTACGTCGAGAGCCTCATCTACACTTAAAAATATCACGTAAATTGGTTCACAAATGTCGAAGTAATTGGTGTATGTATATTTAAAAAAAAACTGACCGAATTGAGAACCTTTTGAAGTTGGTTAAAAATTGCAATATTATCGGGGTTTTTTCAATCTCTTCCACCATTCTATAAAATTAATAAGAAAATAGCTTTATTCCATTTGCAACGTTATTCTGAAGATAGTGCCCAATCAGGTTTCAATCACTTGTTTTTCATCTGCAAAAATGTTGAAAATGTGCGAAAAATATAGTTCTGACCAGTGAGCGCAGCCTTAACTGCTTTATAGCTTGCGCACGGCAGAATTATAAAAAAACTAAGAAATTACGGCGTTCATTATCCTGTTCCTGAGAAGTTTGTTTGCTCGGTATATCGACATTGACTGAACTTTCTCAAACATGAAGATATAACAAGAGTTTTCATAGATAATTATTACGTACTTAAGTTGTGCTAAGGTTGGCAGGCGCTTTACCTATTTACGGAAAATTGCAGGTTTGCTTTTGTTGATGTGGAAAAAAAAGGTAAGATAGGTATATTGAGGATATCGTGGACAGAATCCAGAACGAATCAGTCAATTCTAAAGGATCTCGGCATCATAACGTCTATCCTCCATTTTTCAAGCTTGCATCCTCATCTCGTTTGAGCATGTATTGTGACGCGGTTACGACTCCATAAACGCCTTGTGGTGCAAGGTAAGATTGAGGGGATGAGACCACGCGGCATAATATGGCCAAATGAAAGCCGAGAAAATCGAGCACTGCCGTAAAGTAGGTTGTCTATTTTCTATCGGATACATTTCAGTGAGTGTGCGCAAGAGCTTCATGACCTTATTCCGCCCTCCCTCTTTTACTACAGGACAAGTAGAAGTACTGCACACTATCACGCCTTCCTCGTGAAAATTCCAAAGATTCGTACTCAACTATTTGGGTTGTCATTTATGATACGTACTACTCGGTACTACCCAAGAATGGAACTCCCTGCCGTCCTCCTTGTTTCCTGAGAACTACAATGTAGGTATCTTCAAGGCTAGAGTGAATAGATTTCTTCTAGATCAACGTGTTCCATCCTTGGCCACACCGTCGCTTACCATCAGGCGAGTTGGTGGCTTAACGTAGATGTATTCTAAATATAAATTAAAAAAAAATGTACTTCATAAGGAATTTCGATACTGCTTGACCTTAAAGCCGAAATTTGGCAGGTAAATTACTTATGAGATGTAGAGGTCCGCTAAGAATGGATATTGCGAAAGTGCCGAATTAAGGGACACAAAATAGGGTTGAAAGTCTACGCGTACGAAGTCGCAGGCAACAGTTAGTTACTTATATAAGCAATCGTTTAATCAAAAGGTTTCACCAACTTTTTAGATTTATTTTTAGTTTCCTGTTGCTGCGAATAATAAATGGATTACATATTTGCTTTAAAAATAATCAAATGTGTATTTGGCACGTCCATAATGTTTGCTCTCTTTACGGCCACCGCAGTAAAGCATTATTACGTAAAACACCCCCTCGGGATCGCCAGTTATCGTACAAAATTGTTATATGGGGTCAACTTGAGCCTGATCAAATTAACTTAAGAAGAGTTTTGGTGGGAGGCCCGACCCCGATTATTAAATTGAACCGCACCAGGTCAAAATACGTGCTTAATGACTTCGTTTTTATCGACGAGGTAACGTTTAAAAAGGAAATTCAATTAGGTACCTTTACTTTAAAAGGTCTGAGTATATTGTTCTATTAGGCGGTTTTATTTTTCGTATAAAACTGTTCAAAGCAAATGATCTCTAATTAATATTAGCATCTCTTAGGGTAACACTGTCAGAGTTCAGAGAGTGTCTTTGTGTTTCATAATTTCTGTCTAAATAGTCTTATTTGGGTCTTCTATGAAGACGACTGTCGGTTAAAAGACATAAAGAATTATTCCATAAGATGACATCAATTTTGCATAAAGTATTAAACCAGTACTTTGGTTTGATACGTAGTTTTTTCACGTAGATCCGTAAGATGTTCATGTCCCCTACGTTTACTCGTGTCTAGTTATTTGTGTTAAATTCATGATAGCAAGGGACACGCTAAGCCAGCGACGGCCCATTTCTTATTGAACCACGAATCGATAGGAGATATGACTCATGCCGACAATTTATTACGTAGTCTTCTCTATCCTTCGTGACTTAACTTATATACGGCCAACATTTTATAATGCCGTCTGCAACGAATATTCAGGGTTAAAATGCTGTTTTTAACCCATGAAAAACCAACAACAAAGGCAACATGATTCAACTCGTAGGTTTAGTTCTATTTCTTTAATTAAATAATAGGCTTTCGTTTGACCGCCAACTCGCCTAATGCGGTCAACGATACCTAGAACCTAGAAGAAATCTATTCACTAGCGATTTGAAGACACCCCAGGTTGTAACGATCGAAGAACACCCATTCAAGCAATGCATTCCAGTGACTAGCAGTTCGCACAATAAAACTGGAATCAAAGCTTCACACGGGTTTTCAGAAATTCAACCATGAAGCGGGGATTTTTCGTGCTCACTCTGGCAGTCCAATAGGAAAATGGGGAGGGAATAATGTAGATCGAAGGCACACTCTCCGAAATGTCCCCGATAAAAAATAACTATATACTAGCAACTCTGCGCCGATGCTCAAGACTAAGAAGCTTAGACTGAACTAGTCTATGAGGTTGAATAAAAGGATGGCACTGCAGGTGGTTTCTATTCTCATCATCATAATTCACCTCTTTTGTCGACAGCTGAACATGGGCCTCTCCTTAGACACGCCTTTCAAGGTCAGTGTGAATAGGTATCTTCTAAGTCTGCGTGCTTCATCTTCGATCACATCGTCTTAACTAACAGGCGAGTTGGTAGTCAAACGCGGACTAATTCAAGATAACGTATTCATGATTGAACTTGTAAAAGGTTATTAAAATGCTTATAACAAGATAGAAGGCTGTCGTGTATTGTAAATACAGATTGGCGTTCTTCTGCTGACATTGTCTGATTGCATTTTGCTTTAGAGACGGCATCCATTAACGTAGATTGGAAGCTGGACTCCGCCCTCGAAACAGTTGAAAACCCCTTTATGCTCAAATCCGCCCGTCTCAGTGGTACTTGATTTGGAAAGGCTACGGATTCCTAAGTGAATGAGAAAAAGGCTTGTTCCTGTCATCTGCAGACGGTATAAATAACCACGGATATAATTTTCAATACCATAGTTCCCAAAAACTCTCACTCCTTGATTTACAAACAGAAGGATAATGAAAAATTCATTCATTCATTCATGAAACAGCATCCTGACTTTACATAAATTTAGACACATTAAAAATGCCAACTTATTTAAATCATGTTGTTATAACGGGAAATCGTCGTTAATCCTATACAAATGTAAACCAATATTTTTAGGTTCTGCATGTTATTTATTATATTTTTCCCACTATATTTACCAACTATTCACTTACATCAAAACATCAATGTTTTTTTTTCTAACTTTATATTCTCACAGTAAGAGCAAAGAACAAATGAACAACAAAGCAAGAAAGATTTGTACCTATTTTTGTATGTTTGTAATGAATAGGCTCCGAAACTACTGAACCGATTTGAAAAATTCTTTCACTGTTGGGAAGCTACACTATCCCCGGGTGACATAGGCTATATTATATTTTGTAGCGAGGCCGAAGGCCGAGCTTACACTCGTGCGAAGCCGGGGCGGACGCCTAGTTTTCAATATCTACCTTGTCATCTTATAAACATTAAGAAAATTATTATAGAAATAAATAAAAAAACAGAAAGAAAAGTACATCAACATTTCAAGAGGAGTATAATATTGGGTTAAGTGGCCTCATGAAGGAAGGGGGCGATGAAAAATCTTCACTTTATTCATACGCAAACGTAAGAGAGGTCAATAACTAAGTATATATGTATGTAGACATATATATTATGTAACTAGGTAGTTATTAAGACTACCTAGTAGGCCACTGGAATAAGATAATTACTTATGTAGAATTACATTGTGATACAAGTGCGGAAAAGAGTTTATTGCAAATCATGCATTCATTATGGTTAGCCCTCGTCTTCGATTCGGGCTAAAATTAATATCTTGTTGCAACAATACAATTATAACATGAGCAGAAAGAGTTTAACGTTTGCAATACATTTGTGAGAAAACTTTATAAAAATACATATTGAAAATAATGGAAAACAAATACAATTTAATACATAAATCAATCATTTATACAAAGAAAATCACCAACACGGAATGACAAAGTGACTAATTGCGGAAATGTATAGTAAAATTTGAGAACTTACTAAAGGAAACTGACGTGGTTTTCACACATTTGCTTAGGCAAAGCGAGACTCAGCCACGCGCACGCATTCGCCTTGAAAAATACCACCGTATTCGGTTGAAACTATAGTCGGAGTTACCGGTTTAATCTTACGTGAGTAATTCTCGTGTAATATAAATAAAACTTACTGAAGTTTAATGAAATTTGCTGTTTTGGAAGTGTATAACTTGGCTTTTAACTTGACACTTTTCAGTACGACTTGTGTATTCGAATTAACCGCATGAGTTTTTTTATTTGTCGTTTTTTTGTTGATAAAAAACCAAGTGTTTTAACTGCGGTCCCTACGAGCAAGTCCCAACAAATAACGTTTACATTTTTGTAAAAAAATACTCAGTTAAATCAATTACTTAGATCGTAAATTTTTTCAGTTTAAGGTTTAAGTAAAACTCTTTAAGCCTTTTGTAAAAAAGAAATAAAGCAAAAACACTTGCGCAATTTCAATTTGTCCCTCGGACACACATCACAAATGAAAATTTACTGAATATTTGTTCTTCTTTTCATCACTCTTTCTATATCGATTACTAATTATTTGAATATATTTGAGACTAAAGAGGCTAGATGTGTAAAAAAAGATATCACTAAACAGACTAATTCAAACAGATTAAAGCAAAATACCCAGGACTTTAAAAATAAAAGTACTGAGCCAAAAGTGGTTTTGGCAAACGTTCACCATCCGTCACCTAATAAATTATTCGTCACGTACCTCTACGTTTTCCCTGCCCATGAGATTCAATTTTATAAATTTCCAGCAAGCCCCGATTGAAAGATATCGATTTTATCCAGTGCTGGTGGAAATAGCCTTCCTGTGTCATCAATCACTAGGTTGTGTTCTTTTGGGGGAACTCTCTCATCCTACATTGCTTTTGATGTTCTACGTATAGAAAATGTAGTGGAACTAAATTGTGTTCATTGAAAATCAAAACCCTTGGGCACGGGCCCCAGGGTTTTGTCTGCGATATTCCAGTTTTCATGTTATTTTATGGGATAAAAGTATTCTACATTTCATCAAGATTTTTTCAGCCATTGAATCTTGAGAGTAAAAAAGTCTTCTGTCACGCTGATAACTAAAATATTATGATGATGCTGGGATGTAATGATAGGGAGGGATGATAATGTGCTTCCCTAAGTGTACATCGGAATAACAGCAACATTCCAAAATGGTTTTTTTTTCGGCTCCAGACATCTTCAATCTTCTATCAATTTAGCTTTGTGTCAAGTTTAATATAATTATCAAGTAGTCGATAATTTCAAGTTTTACAAGTTCAAACAAGTCAAAGTAAAGCAAAGTAAGTCCAAGTCTTGCTCCAGCAAAAGGGCAAAGACTTTACTAGAAACTTCTACACAATACAGACACGTTTTACCTCATTTTATTACTATCCCACACTCAAGGACCCCATATTTATAAACGCAATAAAGGTACCTCTAATCTTCATCTTGAGTGCTCCCGTTGCTAAAATTCTCTTTGTTGGTCCTCCAAGCCTCCCATCATGTTTGGCATTATTAGCGGTCTCTCTTAAGATTCCCGCAGTCCACCTCAAATGAGGACAAAGTGAGACATTACGTCATAAATGACGTCATCAGATCTGTAGACATCCTTTATTGATGGACAACTTCCAACCTCGTGCAAACAACTTTAAAATACCGCTGAATGCGGTTGTAACTATAGTCGCAGTAACCGCCTTAATCATACGTGCGAGAGTATAGAGTGCCGTTCCAAAAAAAATTTCAAAATATCTACAACTAGCGACCCGCCCCGGCTTCACCCGGGTATATGATTTATTATATATATATATATATATATATATATATATATAAACCTTCCGTGAAAAATTATCCAACTGATAGTGAAAACCGCATCAAAATCCGTTGCGTAGTTTTAAAGATCTAAGCATATATAGGGACGGACAGACAGAGGGAAGCGACTTTGTTTTATACTATGTAGTGATAGTGATGTACGGAATTGGACCTGTTACAGTTTTATTATAAGTATAGATTGTGGGGACATTATTTTCACAAGCTGGCACCAAAATTTCACCTTCCAGAATGGAATTTCAAAATGCAAGATAACGTGACAGATAGACCTTCTGCATGTTAGGCCTGTGGGATAGATTACGTATTACCATACCACAGAAGTAATAGTACAAGTAACAATACTCTACTGGAACTCCTCAGGGAGGTCATGGTTTCGCGTCATAAGACCTATGAAGCGGCGTTACCTTTGAATTGCTTACAAAAATTACCTCATCATATCGTTCATCCCTATTATTTATATACCAGCGGATAAAGTGATCTCTAGGGCCCTATATATTGAGGATAATATGCTATAAGATGGGGATTCACAAATAGGGGTACTTGGAACTACCAAAGGGAGCAGAATTACTCAGACCGTGGTACTATAATGCATGATATATGTACGTGGTATATATGTTGTAAAACAATATGTATGAAAACTAAACAGTTATTATTACACGATTCATATTAGCTTCACTTGTCACTAACTAGAAATGTAAACATTTTTTTATAAAATGGGATAGTGTTTGACCACAACTCCCCTGATGGTAAGCGACGATGTGGTCTAAGATGGGGCACGCTTGCCCATGAGGTGCCTACTCATCCTTGTCTTGAAGAGACCCAGGTTATAATTTATAGGGAACACCGAAACAGGGAGCACATTCCATTCCTGTGCAGTTCTTATTAAGGAGTTTTGGAAACGCTGCGTACGGACCTTACCCAACATATCTTGGAAGTCAATTTTAACCTAGTTTTAACTGTCGTATCGATTTTGCAAGTATACAGGGTTACGACGAAAAGTTTTACTAAGGCAAAAGGGGTCTATCATTATGAACAACTTTTACTAATCGTACACCTTACCGTATCTCTCTTGTCTCTCCCCAGCCAGAGCTATTTCTTTCGCACTTTTTCAACATTTATCGATATGAAAATTACTCTTGAATACTACTTGTCAGTTAGAGTGGTATTTCGTTTTTATATGTCACTAGCTGTTACCCGCGCGTTCGCTCGCATAGATTTTTTTTAAACTTTCAACTCATTTTTGCCCTTAATTCAGCTCTTTCGCCGAATCTTCTATCGGATCTCTACATTCACCCCATAAGGAATTTACCAGCAGAGTTTTCGAGATTTCGTGATGAGTCAGTCAGTGATATTTTCGCTTTTATATTTGTATAGATATAAGTTATCAGGGGCGGATGGCATAACCTGCGTTATATTGCTATGAGCTTAACGACATTATTACCGGCCTAATGGAAATCTCACATGGCCCCGGTGCGAAACCATTAGTTTTTACTACCGAACCGTCCTTAAAGGCTAATAACAGACATGAGCTATAGATAGCTGTAAATTTAAGGGGTGGGGCTAAAATACGAGATATAATATATGTACCTATAAACGCTGGTACCTAGTGTGTTTTCCTTGGCTCCGAGACGCTTGGCGCCGACCCGGCCGTTCGTCACAGGAATTTGTTTACACCGCCAAGGATGACCCACTTTTATACCTGTCCTGTCGTATCAGTCAAGGAGATGCTCTAATGAAATTAGGTTTACTGCTGCGTTAATTTTGCTTAATTTCCCTTCAGATCAAATCTTTACTTGAAAAAGGTAATCAGAATCTAGGTGTCTTTAAATCGCGAGAGAATAGAATACTTCTAGACAAGCGTGCTCCATTTTAGAAACATGACTGTTAAAACTTTACTCGATAGATAGTTCTTGACAATTCGTTTTGTCATAGGTCATTTATTAAAGTAATTTAATGTTTTTTATAAAAATATTCTTGTGTAATCTTGTGTTTTATTGTTTGTCGCTTACGTTATTCAGTTCTGAGGCGGGCGCCGATTGCGTATCTCTTCCTGCAGGCGTATATCGCAAAGGTTTGTCACTGTATCGCGCAGGGGCAAGCTGTCGAAGTGGTATCGAGTAACAACTCTTTATTAGGCAGTTTTTTTGCTTTTACAGATACTCTTCACTCTACAGAAGTCTCATTTAGATCCTAGAGATAATATACAACTCTACAGACTTACACAAAAGTCTTATTATGATTCTAACTCATAAATAGCATGACTATAATAAATTTTAACTTTTATCAAGCTTATACAAAGTACACGTAAATCCCCCTCATGAATATACATCATATGTAAATTAGACCACCAAAAATACCCTTTACAACATCCAGGTACCAAACCTTATCATACCAAATGGATACTGGAGGCATAAATAAAACAAAGCAACGAAAAAACCCCTTCATTTATACCCGTACAATCGTACAGCCCTTTACTTGGAGTCAAGCCGGAAACGGAACTAACGAGCAATTTCGTAGAGAGAGCTCAACCGCACAACTGTTTCATTCAACGTGCATATAAATACTAATACATGTACGTAGGAGCAAATGTAGTGGATTTGGTACGTGAACGAGTGTGTTCTCGTCTTAGGCGTACCTTTTCTACTATACGCTCTACGACCTCTCCTCCCCTTGACCTCTCGACTCTACCTTTTCTATTATACGAGGTACGGAAAGTAGTAATGTTCTATAATTTGTATTTTCAAGTTTCCCAATAAACGGAGCAAGTGGGCTTGGACACCAATCTGTTATCCATTTAAGTTAGGAGCTAAATGTTTTTCAGTTCTGAGCTAACTGTTCTGTAGCTAAACTTTTAAGGCCCAGTCAAACCAAATCCGTTGCGAGTAGTCTGTACATGTGAGTGATTCAAATGCGATATAGAAAATAAAATAAAATATGACTACCGGCAGGGCTCGACCTGTGCCTTTATGGGGTATACGCCCCGAAAGCTCTACCCGCTAGGCTACGGCCGCAATCTTGTCGGCCTATATATTCTTAAGCTGTTTTCTACAACTTCTTAAACTAATCTAAGCGTTGGTGACGTAATCTATAATTTTTGCTACCTGCAAGTAACCGGTCGTAACTTATTGGATTGAGTCCTTAGGGCGTATACCCGAAAAAGGCGCAGGTAAGAATCCTGCTAATCGTATTTTTTTTAAATTTTCTATAATTTTTAAATAGTAAATCATCAACTGTGGAACAACACTTAAAAAAATTAAAAGACTTACAAGTGTCTTACTTGACTTTTCATGTATGAAGTTCTGTGAAAAACGTCACACTGTACATGAAATATACGCGTTCTTCATGCAGTGAGTCCACGTGGCATTGCACCCGCAACTGACATGTACCAACTGGATTTAGTGTGATCGGGCCTTTATACCGAAACTAGCTGCGTCTTGAAGTTTGACATTCCTCTATGATTTTTGTATCTATCTATGTAACATACCATCTGAAAACGTACATCTTCATGGGTAGAAAGTTTCTTATGTCACTCTCCGGCCTTCGAGCTATCTCTATGCCAAAACCACTTAGATCCGTTGCTATGATGCTGCGTGAAAAAGGAGGTGTACAAACGAACAGTTTCGCATATTTTTTGCGTGTAGCATATTTATTTTATACTTTAATAATATTCGTTTTATGTCTGTTTGTAGGTAATAATCTATCATCTTATAACTATAAATAGTTTAGTAAACGTTATTACTTTCCAGCGTCGTTTCATTGTCGAAAGCGTTGGATGGATATAATAGTTTCAAAACCGGACGTAATTGAATTTCCGAAAATAATAGCAACGAAAATTTTGTGGAATTTCGCTGGCAAATCCCAAAGATAAATTATTTATTATTACGATGTCCACAAAGAACATTTTCTGGGCGCACCAGGTACGCAACTTTGTTAAACTTTTCCACGCTCACAAATTCGTAAAGACTAACGAGAAAAGTATTTTCATTGAGAATTAATATTTCGCATAACTTCCACGTTGTTAATATTACATTAATGCAGCGGCCAGCAACATAAGCATTTATGGACGAACGACATTTTGTGGAGGCATACTGAGTCCATAAATGCTGAGTTGCTTGTAAAGTAGGTACTTTTCTGAAACATTGCGTTGAGATTCAAGTAACAAATAAATCGCATAGAATATGTTGGTGTAACGTTCACATTTTATTCAAAGTTGCCACCAAAATTTGAAGAATAAAAAATCCAGTCTGCTATGGCTTGTATACTATAAGCCCATTACATGGCACTATCAGTTTTTTTTTTTTTTTTGTAAAATCCAACACAAACTCTGTTAATTCGCCTTTTTACAAGCTTTTATTTTTAATGGAAACTCGTAATCAAACTTCTATGCACAATGAAATATTATACGCACGTACCTTCAACATTTAAGAAGAGACAATAATTCTTCACAAATTACTTTACGGTCAAGACCTTAAAGTCCAATTTTCGTAGAAGAGGGTGCTTCAAATTATAAACCAATTAAATACTACGTTTTCGAAAATTAATTAATAAACTATGCTTACAGTTAAATAAATACCTACAAAACTTTATCAGAATTATTAACGAGATAATTCAAATAAATCAGCCGATAATATATAATTCGAAGCGAGCCAAACTTCGTAATGATTGGTGATAAGGAAGGGTTCTGCAGGAACATTCCTGGCTCGTAACAAACTTTAAATTGAACTAATTAAAACGTCCGTTGTAACAAATCGCTAACAAATAACGAGGTGTCACTTACACGAGTCATCGGAACTTGTGCTGGCAGAACGACGGCGACGGGCTACACAACACAACATTTCACGGGAAGTATAAGTACATATGAAATGAACACCTTACGATATGGTACGTATGTTGAAGTAACAATACGAAATAAACTCGGTAAAAAAGGTACCACAAAACGATAAGATTTCGAATGAGAGCGGTCATGTAGAGGACCAACGTTCCACTGATGAACGAACGCAAATTAACAGACAATCAATAAGCAATTAGCATGCAAGACACATTGTACAAATACAATAAGGCTGTATTGTTTGTTGAGCGTCATCAACGCTTAATTGATACAAAACAACGGAGCTCATAAAGTAGGGCATCGTATTTTACGAGCTGAAACTATGGCAGCGTCACGATCGCGGGACGATGGAAAATTGATGATCGACGATTAATAGGCGGATATGAGGCCCTATTACGTAACTATTCTGGCCTTGGCTAGTCTGGCTTTTATGGAAGCGAAGGTCACTAGGTCACAATATAGGGGTGAAAGTAATTTAAAGAACCTTTAACTATATAGTCGTGTTACCTACGATAAAACAGATATAAACAATTGAAGCAATGTAGAGCAAGGACTTACATATATGAATATATGATATATGAATATATCAAAAACTCATAAACCGGCTAAGTGCGAGTCGGGTTCGCACACTAAGGGTTCTGTACCACCACAAAATACAATAGTTATCAATTTAAAAACCCGATTTCAAAATTAGTGAAATATGCAATTTCATTTCGGTGAAAGAAATGATGAGGTCGTCCAAGTAACCAATTACGTTGCTTAACATGGTAGTGAACAGAAATGTGTCACCGACTCGCACTTGGCCATTATTTATTATTTGTTGATATACTTTAAAGTGTACTATAATCATGCCAAGTTTGACGCTTGTAAGTATTACCGTTTTGACACTAGAGTTAATAAAAAATACATTAAACAAGTGCATCACATTAAAAACAGACTTAGTGCCTATAAAATTTGAGGGTTGCCCTCGATTTCCCTGGGATCCTGGGATGGGACAGACAGCGTAGGCTCAGTAATAGGGCCCCGTTTTTACCCTTTGGGTACGGAACCCTAAAAACAAATAGTACGTTTTTATTCGTAAATAAGCTAGCGTTTGACCGCCATCTAGCCTGATGTTAAGCGATAATGCGATCTACGATGGAGTATAGAGGACGCTTGCTTAGAAGAAACAGATTTACTCGCGACTTGAATACACCCAGATTGTAACTTTATAGAACCGGAACTTATGACGCGCCGAGCGGATCAATGCTCAGCAATGAGAGGAAAATCATTGGTGACGATGATGAAGTACGTTAATAACTTTTTATTTATTGAAGTGAAAACTTCTTTCGGCGCGATGTGCACTTTTTGGGTGAACAAAAATCATGGAACTCGATTCATCGTCACGCTGTACCGTGTACAATACAATACAATAACTCTTTATTAAAAACCACAAAAACATTATAAACTAAAGTAATTATCTAGGCTTTTAACAGGCAGCCTTATCGCTTAAAGCGATCTCTTCCAGGCAACCGTGTATTTCAAAACAGCGCCATCTCTTGTAGAATAGGTGAATTACTACTCAAGTTTTCACTTCTGACTTGCCGTCCTATGACTGATTTTATTTTATTTAAAAATGGACTTGCATTTGATCACCTGATGTTAAGCGATGGTGCGGTGGTCTAAGATGGAGCACGCTTGCCTATGTTGCCTATATAGAAGAAACCGATACACTCGTGATTTGAAAACACCCAGATTGTAACTGTCGGGGAACAACCATTCAGGCAGCGCATTCCACAGACCAGCAGTTTGCAATGAAAATTTAATGACGTCTTGTAGTCACCGTGACGGGGACAACGGACCAACACCGTTCGATCAACCACCCACATTATTCCGTCTTCCCGTGAACATGGTACATGTAACTGCGCCAAAATAGCGGGTGCTCCATCCACAACCTTATCACGGTAAATATCCCGTTAATAACTATAAAACTGCAATCTTAAAGAGTTCCGACGTATTAACAATGAATTCCATACAGACAAGGATATCTAAAGCAGCTCGTAGCACATGCGTAGCTTCTCTCGTAGCATATATATGTGTAGCAACTATTGAGTGTAGATGACTGATGTTTACATTGTTGATACCAATAGCTTTGATGAAGAATTCAAGTAAATATAATAATGTTTATTGAAAAAAATATTTAAATCGGTTATTAAAGTTCTGATATATAAGCGTTTAAAGTTTTTGGTAGTAAAAACTCCATCCCTTTCCCACAAAACAAAAAATTACGTAACGCATCTATGCGCCATTCTTGTCAGAATATAATTTATATGGCTTACGTAGAAGTGACGGACGTCATAATTTGCTGTTTCGCGCTCTTGGTTTAGCATGATATTAAAATGCTTGTAAGTTGCCTATTTTTAGTCAGATTTTCATTTTGTTTTCATTAATCTACACTAATATTATAAAGAGGAAAGATTTGTACCTATTTTTGTATGTTTGTATGTTTGTAATGAATAGGCTCCGAAACTACTGAACCGATTTGAAAAATTCTTTCACTGTTGGGAAGCTACACTATCCCCGGGTGACATAGGCTATATTATATTTTGTAGCGAGGCCGAAGGCCGAGCTTACACTCGTGCGAAGCCGGGGCGGACGGCTAGTCAGCTATATTTATGGGCTACATTTTAATAGAACAATTAAGAAAAACAGTCATCTAGCCTATTACAACGATACGATTTCATCGTGATAATATACAATGCAAAGTTCTTGAGTGGAGACCACGAACCGGAAGAGGCAGCGTAGGTAGGCCTTCCACTAGATGGACCGACGACATCGTGAGAGTCGCGGGCATCCAGTGGATGCAGATGGCAGGTTGTCGGTCAGTGTGGAGGTTAAAGGGCGAGGCCTATGTTCAGCAGTGGACGTCTTATGGCTGAATATGAATATACAATGCGAAATCTGTGAATTGCACTTCAATTCACAATTCAATTTATATCCATTGTTGTATTTCAGCAGTTGCTTTGTTATGTAACAGCTGAAATGAAGCGAGAATAATTTTATTTTAACGTTAAAATCATTTTGCTTTACGTGGTTTTGACATAATGGTACTTACTGGGTAATGGACGTGTTTATAAACTGATCACATACATTTACGTAGTTTAGAGATAATATTTAGTTTTTTTTGTGTATTCTGTTCGCTCGTTAAATGATAAGCAATTATAATTGACAGCCCCGTTGGCTTAGTTGGTAGTGAACCTGCCTTCAACGCTTGGGGGCGTGGGTTCGATTCTCACCTAGGACATACTTTTGTGTTTGTTCTCTGTCTGGGTGTTAATATCTATTTAAGTATGTATTTAAAATATAATTATATGTATGTATATCAGTCTCTGACAGCCATATTACAAGCTTTGCTTAGTTTGGAGTCAGATGACCATGTGTGCAATAATGATCCCAGATATTTATTATTATTATTTTAAACAACCAACTTCACAAAATTACTTAGTAAAATACGCAATATCGAAAATTTGTATTTTACAAATTTTGTGATATTGGTTTGTCCAGTTATTTTGATTTTAAAGCCGAATCCGGAGGATTATAATCGTGCTTGAAAGTTGCAGTTAAACCGCCATCTATCGAGACAGCTGGAACTATTCTTTCAACGTCACTCTGAAAAGCTCTCATTACAAGTGGATAATTATGTATTTAAACAAATATACATTGTTTTTTTAAATCTCTGAGTAAGGGAGCTGATTTATCTAACATAACACCGTAACAGATTTTCTTGAATCATAGCTAAAAACGTAAAAACACTTTTAGTCAAGTGGCCTTTCAAAAAGAAACTAAATCATAATAGGTTCAGCCGTTTCGGATCTACGATGCCACAGACAGACACACAGATACACACTTTAAACTTGTAACACCCCTATTATTGCGTTGTGGGTAAGAAACTAAAAAAACACACTTAAGTAGGTAGGTAATTTGTTAAATCAAATTAATAAAAATATATTCAAAACTTAGTATATCGAGGAAAGTAGGAAGGAAGGATTCGTTGAAGTGGCAGTGGGCAGGGCACATAGCACGCAAAACAGATAGCCGATGGGGCCGAAAGGTTCTCGAGTGGTGACCGCGGACCGGTAAGCGCAGCGTAGGACGTCCACCCACAAGATGGACAGACGACCTAAAAGAGACCGCACGAAAACGCTGGATGCAGGCCGCTTCCAAACGGTCCCTTTGGAAATCGATCGGGGAGGCCTATGCAGCAGTCCAGCAGTGGACGTCCTATGGCTGAAATGATGATGATGATATCGGGAAATGTCCGAATCAAAAATAGACTTTATCTGTACTTACTATTTAGGCAATCTTTTGCGTTTTCGTTAATTTTGTATTAGACCCAACATTATTTATGTAAAACAATATTTACATCAATGATTTTTCTTTTCTCATAGCAATTTTCTCCTTTGCTCTACGCGGTACGCTTACGCTTGGATACAGATAACTTTGTTATACAATTCCTACCCGTGCATGCTTTCCAACGCTTTGTCTTTTGAATACCTTAGCCTCAGATCAGACAAACAAGGGAGATATGCCTTAGTACAGTTATTGTTCGTGTCAACATGTCTCAATTATTCACACATTCATATTAAAAAAATAAACTATATCGCTAAACTTCTTAACGCAATAACGGTTAGTACCTACCTACGGCTTACTTACTCGTTTTTTATACACACACTAAGAAACTTGCAGCGACACTAATAAAATAATAGTCCACATACAGAATTATATATCGATTTTTTATCGAATACATTTCCGAGAGTGTGCATCGGATCTGCATGATCTAATTTCCTCCTGCCCGTTTTTCTATCGGCCTGCCAGAGCGGGTACGAAAAATTGACACCGCTTTATGGTTGATATTCCGAAAACCCGTACGAAGCGCTTTGTTTCCACTTTTATTGTGCGAACTGCTAGTCTGTGGAATGCGCTACCAGAATGGGTGTTCCCCAGTAGTTAAAATCTTCGCTTTCAAATCACGAGTGAATCGGTTTCTTCTAGGCAAGCGTGCTCAAGCGTGCTCCATCGTAGACCGCAACATCGCTTAACATCAGGCGAGTTGACAGTCAAACGCAAGGCTATTCCTAAATAAAATTAATAAAAAATCTTTAAAAAAAAAGGTCTTCTGCACGGTGAGTTCGACTAATGGCATCCAGACTCATTTAGACTGGATCCGTTTGCACCTGCCACGTCGCCTTACCATATCTCCCTTGTTTGAATGATCTGAGACCTCAGCTAACTCAATGGCTAATGTATACCGTTTCCCAGTACGCAATCGCATGTAGGTATACTCTGAGAGAAATGGATTTAGCTCCATCATAATGCATTTGCCTGCCACAAAGAGGTTTATCTCGCCATGTTATGTACGAAAATCTCTTAAACCGTTTATGTAGAATCCCCTGATGGAATGGTCCGTTGTCTGCGAAGGAGTGACTTAAAGGATTAATAATATTTCAATCAAAAGGACTGAGAGTTTGACGTTCAGCCGCCCGGATGCCGACAACGTTAATAAAACTTTCATTAGGGGACGTTAATTTTCTGAAATTGGGCTTATGCGAACATCGATAATTTTATTGAAAAATTTATTTGGGGAAACTTTACCGTGTCTTTCGTAGAAAATGCTCCAGTTCTGTCTTAGTGTGATCCGGGTCAATGCCACAACTTAATCAATATGTTGTACCTATCCAGTGTAGTGTTTTATGTAGGTACGTACTTCCTTCAAGAATGTACATCGTTGTTTCTTTTGAAGTCTGGTGTGTTTGTGTTTATTTTACATAAAAACATGCTATACAGCAAATTGGTTTATTTTTCTTTCCCATTGAGTTTCTCGGCTTCTCATTCAGAGTGCCTTATTATCGGACTTCCTATTCGCAGGTTCTCTCACGAAACCGTACATAATACTAAATGGGGTGAAGTAATAAATCAAAGTGAAAGCTTTTCCAATAAATAGCTTTATAGTCTCTAATTTTCCGACGAAAAAAGTAACCGCCTTTGAGAGGAAAACTGTTTGTATCTAAACGTTCTTCCGATAACAAATAAAAATGGCAATTAAATAACGCGATATTCCGTTTCGTTTCGAGGTTTACTCAAAGTACAAGTTAGGATGCTATAGAACTATGGACTTAATGGAAGAGTTGCAGGTGTTTTCAATTAATTTAAGGCGTCAAAGCAATGGTAACCTGCTTCAGTATGCGGGTCGGGAGGTCGATGTCTCTGCCTGCCGGTCCACCAGCAACCACAACAAGGCATATCTCTTCACTTCACATCATTTGACCACGAACTTTCTGCTTCTTTATTAATTTACCAACCGCGGAAACACAACCGAACCCCGACGAAGTTGTTCCAATAAGTCACCGCGTAATACGAGGCAATTTTCGTAGGTGACTACATTTTCAAACTTTTCCCGCACAAAGTTGCGAAATTATGTTTTCGCCGAACATCCGGAAAGTTTTCTATGTCAATATGAGGGGTTGAAAACACGCGTTCTTATAAATGCCATGGTACATATTCAAAGTCTTTGGAATTTATGCGTCGGTGCTAGTTTCGTCGAGTGGTGCGAATTGGCGTGTTGTTTTGGCCGGGCGTTTATTTAGCACGCGTCCGCCCTCGCCCGCGCTCTGCGCTCGACTGCGGTGCGGTTGAATATGAATGAAGTCGATGAGGCTTTTTCATTCGGTATATCCTGAAAAAAATGCTAAATTCTTGTATAAGTGTGGAGATGCTACGCCGCGCGTCATCCGGCCGGAATTTAATTATTTGAGGGCTGAAATGTATCCTATTCAATGAGCTGTCAAAATAGCATTCAGTTACATTGAATAGCAAGCATGACATCGATGTTATGAATTGAATGCGTGGAGCGAGAAATAAAAAATATCACGCACATCAAAAATATTGAAATTTAATTAAGGCAGACCTAACTATATCTTTCACACATTTTCAACATTTTCGAAGGTAAAAATACGCTAACTTGAAATGAAAAAATACGATTGTTTGTACAATACTTTTAAGAATAACATTGCAAAAGTTTTGAAGTAATTTTTATGTTGAAATGTTTTATTTTCGCGGAAGAGATGGAAAAACAACTGTTGTTCGAGGATTTTTTTCGATATCTTCCATCTATCCTATAAAATATCAATACGAAAATTACTTTTTACCTAGTTGCATTGCATTTCATCGATAACAGTAAATAAAACTATTATTTTATCTATCACTGAGTAAATAAAAACATTTTAAATTTGGAACAAGCACGAATTATGTAAAAAAAAAACAATAAAACGTACTCAACGCTGCTGAACCTACTGGCTGCCTAGAAGAAACCGATTCACTCGTGATTTGAAAGCGAAGATTTTAACTACCGGGGAACACTCATTCTGGTAGCGCATTCCACAGACTAGCAGTTCGCACAATAAAAGTGGAAACAAAGCGCTTCGTACGGGTTTTCGGAATATCAACCATAAAGCTGTGTCGATTTTTCTTACCCGCTCTGGCAGGCCGATAGAAAAATGGGCAGGAGGGAATTAGATCATGCAGATCCGATGCACACTCTCGGAAATGTATTCGATAAAAAATCGATATATAATTCTGTATGTGGACTATTAGTGTCGCTGCAAGTTTCTTAGTGGGTGTATAAAAAACGAGTAAGTAAGCCGTAGGTAGGTACTAACCGTTATTGCGTTAAGAAGTTTAGCGGTATAGTTTTTTTTTTAATATGAATGTGTGAATAATTGAGACATGTTGACACGAACAATAACTGTACTAAGGCATATCTCCCTTGTTTGTCTGATCTGAGGCTAAGGTATTCAAAAGACAAAGCGTTGGAAAGCATGCACGGGTAGGAATTGTATAACAAAGTTATCTGTATCCAAGCGTAAGCGTACCGCGTAGTTGGGAAGCTACACTATCCCCGGGTGACATAGGCTATATTATATTTTGTAGCGATGCCGAAGCCCCGAGTTTACATCCAAAGCCGGGGCGGGCGGCTAGTGTTAAAATAAAGTACAAAACTCGTAAAAAAATACTCATCGCGGTCCTCGACCTCGTATTCCTCGCTCCGCTCAGGATTCTCTGGAATCCTTCTCTGCTCTCGGGATCCAAATTAGCCCAGCGAATAAAATTCCCTTTCTTTTCACTTCTTGTATAATCTACTATTATAACATTTAATTTAATGCCCAATTGTTGTTTTTATTCTCACTGTTTTTTTTTATTTGGCTCTGGCCGGTGAGCGCACATTAAACTCAAATTTACCGCAAAGCAAATTGGTCTTGAAAGTCGTATATTTGAAGACATATCTTTCGAGTCTAAAATTATATGGATCAGACGCTTTTAATGTCGCCTGCCTTTGGCATACTTCTCGTATTGAATACAAGCTGCCTCGTATATGAGCTCAACCAACTTCAAAAGACTGAAGGAATACTTGCATGTCTTGCACGTATTATCTATAATCAAATGCTCCCATTTTAGGCGTATGTGTGCTTCAAATGGCAATATTTCATTTATGTATGAAACTGCCAACGTACTCGTATGCGAAGGACAAAGAGTGATCAAAAGATCCATTGTCATTTGTCAGTAAATAATAAATCGAGATCAACTATGATACTTTTCTTTTATAGAATATTGTATATCGATTGACATAAACTTTTGTTATGCCAATATTCGGTTGGGTCCACGTAGGAAAGTGTTTTTTTTCTTCCTGTGAGGTTTTTGGCGTCGTATGTGCATTTGCCAGGGTCAAGTATTTAAATATATATTCTAGTTCTTGTAAAATATTTCGTCTAACAAGTCTTAGTCAAATTCAAGTTTAACACACACGGTTAAGTCCAAGTTATGCCCCAGTAAATTGGCGGAGACTTTACTAGAGGCTTCATGCAGTTTGGGAAACAACTCGAATAGACTCGTTTCTCCTTATTATATCACTTGTACCCACACTCGAGAACGTTCATAAACACTTAATATACTTATAATAATCTACCATTATTTTACATAAGCACTCCATAAATTATCAATACAAAAGACTTTAAAATTAGTAATCGCTTGAACAAAATTATTCATGTTGCCAAATCAACAGGTACTCGAACAAATTTGTTTGTATACGTGATTTCAAAATTATGTAGATCTCGAGACTAAATTTCCAAAATCATTACGTATGGCCCGATCGTTTGGCCCATTTTTCTAATAAGTAGTTTTTTTGCAGAGATGATTATATTCGCATACACGTAGATAATACGAAACACGAAGCGATTGTGTTAAGTTTCGATCGAAATGTTATTTAGTTTAGTGAATAGAGCGTGACTAGAATGAAGTTAAGTTTAGTCCCTACTCTCTGTACTATACGAAACTCGGTAATTGCTACAACAGACATGTTATGACAATAACGGGATAGTATGATATACCAACTAACGTAATTGCTATGTAGATTAGGTAAGTATAGTACATTACTTTACGTGGGGGTAAACAGATTTTGAACGAGAGTGTCACTACTCAAGTTTAAAATCTGTAGTTTCCGCCAAGCTGCTGTGTATATTAGTACTTTTAGGAAGTTATAAAGTTTTCTTTATGAACCTCCACAAATTTTAAATTATTTTTGTAACACAAATAGAACCTCCTTAGATGAAAAGGTTGGCATGTCGGATACAGTGCAAGTTTATATCTAATTTTCAGTTCTGCATTGTTCGTACATTCGTCATGCTCATGACAAAAAATATGGTAATAATTGTTTTAAGACACCAAAAATGACTATTACAACTAAAAAGTAAAGATTTTTTTTTTTAAACTCAAATTTTTAAGCAATGTTTTTTTTTATATAATTGGTTCACTAAACTGGCCGTAACATCTTCAGATACGTTTTCTTAAATAGGTACATTTAAATATGGCAATGCACGACCTCCTAGAAGTGAACACTGCATGCACGAGAATGAATATAATAGTAATAATACCTATAATACACTATACTTAAGTTAAAGATAGGAATTACAATGCTTTTTGATTTTGCTTGATATAGTATTGAAAATATCTAAAGTTTTACAAATGTTATTATTAGAGGAAGACATTCGATACATTGGTGAATGATGGTAGTAATTTGTTCGACAGGATGAGAGGCTGAATGTTTTTCTGTTGACAAGGCGACTGCCAGAGCGTGGAATTTGCAAATTACATTTTGCGAGTAAATCAGGACTATCTATTTTTCCGGTTATCATTTTGTGCAGAAACACAATATCAGCTATGTTCCGTCTGTGCGCAAGAGGAGACATGTTAAAATGGGCTAGTCTAGACTTATAAGATGGTAGTTTTCGGCAGAGATTGTTCGCAACGAAAGGTGGTAGAGAAATTGTTTTTGGAGTCTTGCTAAACGGTTAATATGCACTGCGTATGATGGGCTCCAAATTGGACTGCAATATTCTAAGAGTGATCTTACGTAGCAATTAAATAACAGGATTGGAATTTCTGGGTCCCTAAAAAATTTCGTCTGTCTAATCACGAAACCAGCCAGTCTAGATCCCTTCCTGCTTATGGCATCTATATGTGATCACGAAAGTCAAGCTTAGTATCCAATATCACGCCCAAGTCAAGCATGCTAGTGACTTCACTAATTCATTCATTGATTTTCATTCGGTTAATTTATTTAATATACTGCTCTTTTATTTCAACAAAGTTTTCACGGCGTAGTTATTATAGCATAGGCCACGTAATGTTGTTTTGTTTATGAAAATAATTACCAATTTAAAAAACCCAAATTCAAAATTATTAAATACCCAATTTCGTTTACTTGGATGACATATTTTTTCCAGTATGTTTTATCAAGTGTGTAATTGTCTGTGGCACCGCAGCAATGTAGCTCGTAGCTAAACGGAAGAAACAATTTTGATAGGTTTTTTTTAAAGGTGACTTGTTCGAGAGTCTTCTTAGCTTTTAATTTGATGTACAAACATCCTTTTTTTTATGATACTGGGTGACGAGACGAGCGAAGACGCTCGCCTGATGGCTCTTCACGCTTGCCCATAACAGCTCAACGCAACTTAGAATTTTGAACTTCAACAGTTCAAAACCCTGGATGGCAATGCACTGCGCTCGTCACCCCGAGATATAAGATGTCAAATCTCTGTGTGCTCTGTAATTTCGCTGGAAACATTGCCCTTCAGTCCGGAACACAGTAGTGTTTGCTCACTACAGCTTGGCGGTTGAATAACTGGCAAAGGTGTGGTACTTCCCTAGGCGGACCCCTGCAAAAGAGTCCTACCACTACAAGAAAAGATATTATATATAATAATATTTTGCATTTTTATATACATTGTTGTAGAAGAGTGTACTGGAGAAGTTTGACTTGTAACTATGGAGTTATTAATAAAGTATTGTATTGTATTGCTATTGATTCGAGAAAATTTGATCAGCCCTTTGAAGATCAGTTCTTTTGTCGGAGGGTTTTTGATTTGTTTAATTTATACGTGTATAACTATTTCACTTACCTGTGGCAGATCCGGTGTTGACTAGCTGCGATTTCTGTGGACTGGCAGTCGGTGACGTCAATCGTTCAGGATTAGACAAGGAGTTCGACGATGCAGACTGTTCCGTCTTCAAAAAAGGAGACGTCGGCAGTGACAACGGAGAAGGCAACTGGGGAGGAGAAGTGGGCGTGCCTAAATTCGAAGGAAGGGACATCTTGGAATCAGAATTGACCATAGCGGTTTTTATCGAGTCAGGATTTTCAGATGGTTCGGGAGTACATAAGACTGTTGGTAAGGACATTTTAAAGGATGCTCTGTCTTCAGTCGCAGTTTCTGGAGAATCATTCATTTCTGAAAGAGAAATTGTTGATTTAAATTTTAACTGCTATTAAAAAAATCACTTAAATTAAATTCGTTTGAAAAAACTAATTATATTTACATTTATCTCACATATTGTAACTAAAATTTATTTTAATTAAATCCATCTTAAGTAATAAAACTAATTTACAAGGAAATAATTATCAATATAAAAACCGACTTCATAAAAATGTTAGAACTGGATCAAACTGAAATGGAACCACATGGGAAGCACCAGCTTTCAAATAAAAAAAGAATCATCAAAATCGGTTCACCCAGTTGAAAGTTCTGAGGTAACTAACACAAAAAAACACTTCTTTTTTGGAAGTCGGTTTAAAGAAGATAAATGTCAATTCATTAATAAAACAAATATCAAACAGATAATAAAATAATAATCGTAAAGTAATATCATAAATTGTCAAAACCACAACTTAATAAGGTCATAACAATCACAAAATTATGTCGAGGTGACACGCTTTTTGCACCCGTCCCATTGAACAATTTTTTTTTTATGATTCTGAGTGACGAGACGAGCGAAGTCGCACGCCTGATGGCTCTTCACGCTTGCCCATAACAGCTCAACGCCACTCAGAATTGTGAACTTCAACAGTTCAAAACCCTGGATGGCAATGCACTGCGCTCGTCACCCCGAGATATAAGATGTCAAATCGCTGTCCGCCCTGTAATTTCGCTGGAAACATTGCCCTTCAATCCGGAACACTAGTGTTTGCACACTACTGCTTGGCGGTTGAATAACTGGCAAAGGTGTGGTACTTCCCCAGGCGGACCCCTGCAAAAGAGTCCTACCACTACAAAATTCTCACAATATGTCAAAAAAAAACATGATAGTTTTCCAATTGTCAAACATGAAGTCACAATCAGGATTGTTCCTGCAAGGAGTGCATTGAAATGGCCGCGGGGTCGAATTGACGGTGACATAGATCGCGGTACAGTGCGACCCTGGTCCACATGGAACAAGTCATGCAACCGATCACGTCTATTTGCCGGATAATAAGGCGTAAATTGAACTGCGTCAACGGAAAACGAGGCGTATTTATAAATACTGTATAAATAGCTATTCAGTTTGTTTATGAAACTGCAAGTGAGAATCATGTAGGCACCAGAATATTTATGACGCTTGATCTATAGAATGTATAACAGTTCAATAAGCAACACATTTTTAAACTTCGGTCCAGTTGCGAAGTGATTCATAAAATAACTGGTAACAAAACTTTATCGTACATATACGTACACTCGTCCGATAAGATAGTAGTATCTAAGAAGTCAACAATTAACATATAAGGTGTTGCTTCCTTATTAACCAAGTTCAAAAAGGAGGTTCTAAAATTATCGACTGTATTTTTAACCGACGAAAAAAGGAGGGTGTTCTCTAGTCGACGCGTATAAATATACAAATTCAACCCTTAGGGGAAAAAAACAGGCAATGATCGTTTTTATTATTTCAGATTTTTATTAAAATTAACTCACGGGTCTACAGCTACACACATTTGAGAGGCATTGGTGAGGCCGAAGCCAACACCAAGAAGCCCTGTTGAAAGTGTGTGTGTGAAAATGGGAATTGCCTTTTTAACCAAACAAAATACAAGCTTACATTAACACTACAAAACAGTTAGACTGCCCATAGACCGTTGAAGGTCTAAAGACAATCCAAATGCTTGAGCCCACTATAAGCTGGCAATGTACTCAGCATGTATGCGGCATTACCACGCTAAATGGCAATGCTTACATTTGAGAATATGTTTCTGAAATCATTATCATCATTATTTAAACCCTTTTCCATTGCTGCACATCATAGGTACTTATGCCTTTTCTTTAGCACTTTTTTTTTCTAGTCTTGGATCAATCTCATTCACACCTTGCCTTGAACCCTAAGAACCCTTATCATAAAGTATTTAAAATATATCTTTCGCTAAATTCTGAAACAAGTATAAGTTTGGTGTCTATCTAAACCTTCGAAAAATTATACGTAGAAATCACAACGCATAGAAAATTATAGTCAATAAATGTCCGCAGTTTCATATATATAAACTTAGCTGTATACAATTTATATCGAAACAAAACTATTTTACCAAAACCAACCGCATATTCATACATTTACGGCTCAGTTATCTGTCTTTTCTATTTGCACAACATCGTCAAAAGTCGTGAACCGTCGTTGAGCAAGCGAGACGGTGACGGTGTCTGAATCGCAAGTGGGAATTTCTCTCTCTCTCTTTCGAGAACGATACAATTTTATCTTTCTCTCCCGTGGGTCAGACGCTGGTTCGTCAGCCAAGTTGACGTGTCTGTTACGGCTCTTACGGTGTGTTACGGCTTGTGCAACTATCGCGCGTGACTGTGGATCCAATCTGGCTGCGTTTCGCAGTCAAGCCAGATTGAGTATTGCCGCGATTAGCGCATCATTTTGGCATCTTTGTATTTTTTTGATCAAAGATCTAAACATACAATATTATATTTATAATAAATCTATAGATATCGCATATATTTACCACTCAAAAAATTAAGCTAGACTAGAGTCAATTGTAAAAAAAAAACAAAACAATCTTCTTCTTTTTATACATATGTATACTATTTTGTGATATACATATATCTAGAATCAAGGTCTCGACTTAGACACGCTATCATTTGTCTTTGTTGGTAAATTGCTATGGCCTACCTACCTCGTTTCAACTAAGTGCCATTTAATTGCCAATTGCTACTAGACATCGACCACACCGGCTTGAGATTTTCGCTTTGATCTTATAACTTTTATTAACATAGAGTTCATTAGGTATACCGCGTATTTTAGGAATTATTTTAGTTATGTTTACTTATAAATAAATAAAAGATTTATTAACAAGAAAACATAAACAACTGTATTAAAAATAAAACCTATAGAAGTAATGTTTGAACATAATAAGTACGTACTATGATAGCACCAAACAGGTTTTCGTTGAATTCAGACATGATTACGATTTGGAGTGATATTTAAAAATGTAGCTAGGGTTACATTATGCAAAAGATCACTAGTGTCATAATAACATAGGTCAAGAATATTCAGTGGAAGTGGGCGTCATAATCATAGTGCCGAGGAAAGCTATACTTACAATATAGACACCATAAACATTCTGAGGGGAACAAACTTCATAACATTGGCGTCAGACTTCGAGTCGAGAACAACCGATACCACAGAGTGAGACAGAGATAACGAAGAAGTACAGTCTACCTCATAACGGGTTGAAACGACCGCTGTCGACCGAGCCGTTATCGCCTTAATGCCAATGGCAGAGCGATTACAATTGATTGAGCTAAACAGCGGATAACACGGGGCAGACAATGTACCAGCGTCCTTGGCTTGTTTCACTCATTCATTGAGTTGCCGGTTACCGGTTAGTCAGTCGCGTCAGTCGACTGTACGTACAATCAACATACAGGCATTGTCATCGCTTTATAACGTGCTAACTTTTATAAGTTATAACAAAAGTTTCTTATGTAAAGTGTGAGTTCCCATGTGAGGATATAAATAGACGGTTGATAAAAATCTACACAAAGATGAGTACAGATTTAGAAAAACCGGTCCCACTTAAACTGAGAGTGCTTCATGTATTGAGATTGTTGTTGGCCAAAGTAGCAAGGTTTTTCTTCAGCTTGTACTATGGAAATGAAGGGCAAAAAATTCCACCGATAATTGACGACACCCTAAAAGAGACGACTGTGGAAGTAGCAAGAAAAATACGGACAAAAGAGGTCAGTAACTCAGTGTGAAAGTTAAGCTCTTAAGTCATTAGAAATTATGTTGTGACAATATTACCTGCTTGTAAGTTTAGCTAGATGTAATTTGTGTTAGCCTTTGACTATGTATATAGATAGTCAAAGGTGTTAGCGTCTGTTCGTGTTCCTAGATATTTCCGTATTTTTTGTCTTTAAAATTATAAAATAGGCTTTCGATTGGCCTTCAAAATGTATTCGTTAAAATATTGATAGACTAACAACTTTGTGCCGATGCTCAAGACTAAGAAGCTTAGTCTGAACTAGGGCTTCGTAGCTGATAAGCCTCTTGGCACGCTTCTCAATTGACTCCAACGCCCCGAGCTGGTACTTAGCTGGTCCATCCCAAAGGTGAGAGCATACTCCATGCACGACCGCACTTGTGCTTGGTACAGTGTAAGCAACTGTTCCGACGTGAAGTACCGTCGCACCTTCGATAGGATACCAAGCTTTTTGGCAGATTCTGGCCATTGGCTTGTTTAATGGGTTTGGGCATGAATAACATGCCAAAGATAACTTTTGATAGGGTGAAAATAAAGTACCGACTCCATACGGAAAGTTGAGAAACTTATATATTTTTACGTGCAATAAATTGTTTAGTAAGTTTATATCAAGGTTTTAGAATTTCAGTTTGCTACGTCGAATGGTTGTTGAATCAGAGGTTTGCTGATTTCAATTCACTGCAATCAGTATTTATAACAGACCGTACTTTCTGGTGAGTCACATCAATCGATGAGTTTGAAGCAACTGACACTGGTTTCCTTTCAATTTACGTAAGATATTTGATTAAATAGCACAGACTAGTAAAAGTCTGTGTTAAATAGGTACCTCTTTCCTTTCATAGATGAGTATTTTCCTTATTTTATCGCACCCAGCATGACATCACAGCACGCAATGCTAAATACATTATGTTGTCATTACCGTTGCTATAATAATAAACTATAGGTATGAAATTCAGTGTAGATGCGATATGTGGCTAAGACTTTTTTCATTATCAGTTTAAAACATTATGTTAATTATTTTTTATCTTTATAGCTATTATCCAGGCGATTTGATTAAAATACAAGTAGGAATACAATTTCATAAAGTTTATTTAGTGATTCTAACGTTGTATCTCAAATGTTAGACTAAAAATCAAAACCATACATTCTACCTAAACTTAATTCAAATCGGCAACATTTAAATTTCGAAATTGAAAACAGCTGAGCCATAGTTTTTTTTTTGATCGGAGCATAGACTAGACAAAGTTGTTTCTAATAAATACAAAGGCCTTTAAGCTCAGTACCTACTACCGTTTCGTCTAAACCTGTATGAAATAATTTTGTATTATTTTACCAAACACAAACTAATGATTAAATCAGGGAAAAAATGCTGGACTAGAAGTTCGACAAGATAATACATAAAACACTCGTTTAATAAAGATCTTAACTGGTA
The DNA here is from genome assembly GCA_949125355.1 of Agriopis leucophaearia. Taxonomy (NCBI): domain Eukaryota; kingdom Metazoa; phylum Arthropoda; class Insecta; order Lepidoptera; family Geometridae; genus Agriopis; species Agriopis leucophaearia. Next base: position 7,939,589 of record OX421276.1, on the reverse strand, counting down.
CCATAGATAGAATAGGTACATAATAGTGCTGGTACATAAAATATTATATTTTTTGCAAAAACAAGCACGCCCTGGAAGTGGGTGAAATTCAATAAACGGTATTCATTTGATGCCCTAATTTGACACTTTTAGGTGTGAAATATTTTATTTAAATTTAAAAGGGTCATCATACCTATAACTTATTTAATTAAAAATAAACATTACAATCGGTTCACAATCTGCAGATATCGTGTAACATACACAAAAAAACACACTAAAATTGAGAACATCCTCTTTTGAAGTCGGTTGATAATGCACTTAACGAAATGGGAACACAATAGACTGTATTGAGTGTTCGCGTCATACAAACAGTGAAGTGATGTCAACGTCCCACGCACTGGTACAAGTGGTAGGTACAACGAAGAGGCATTGGCACAATTTATTCTAAACAATCTTTGAAACATCGCAAACTCTACAGTTATATTATGATTATTTACGGGATATTTACCGTGGTAAGGTTGTGGAAGGAGCTCCCGATATTTCGGCGCAGTTACATGCACCATGTTCACGGGAAGACTGACGAATGCGGGTAAATAATAATGAAACTGTAGTAACAACCGTGATAGTTTAAAACAGTGTTTTATCACAAACTCAAAGCTGTTAATATCGTAGAAATGTAATTCATAGACAAGTTTACTGCCACTAGAAATGAGTAGCTTTATCATCATCATCATTTCAGCCATAGGACATCCACTGCTGGACATAGGCCATCCTCATCGAATTCCAAAAGGGCCGGTCGATGGAAGCGGCCTGCATTCAGCGTTTTCCTGCGGTCTATTTTAGGGCGTCAGTCCATCTTTTTTGTCAGTAGTTTGTTCCTGGATAATATAATTACTTCTGTGTGATTGACTGAGCCTCAGAATAAATATAGATAAGACGAAAATCGTGCTAAATAATCACATAAACCTAGGACCGATAGTACTTACTGGCATTCACCGCAATGTTGTTAAAGTGTACATTATACTTATAAGGACAAACCTTGCAGTTAGGTTAAGTAAACGTTTATTTCTGAAATGTTTTTACATTATCACATGACACATCTGTGTAAGGTATAGCTATCAATAATTGTGTCTAACAATATGTTATGGTTATATTGACTTAGCAGTGGGCTCCAAACTAGGCTAAGCCGGTCTCTTTATGACTCGGCCCGGAATAAATTTGCCTATCTTAGGTAGGAGTGTCAAATACAGCAATAATAAATTAAAATTAAAAGTAGAATACTAAAATTAAGTTAAATTTGCAATAATTTAAAGTCGTATTATGATTATAATAAGATACAAAGGAGTTGAATCATTAAATATGGTTTTGGACTTCCAAACCAATGAATTTACATGAAGATACTGAGTATTTTAGGCATTGCGTAATAATACCTTAATCACACATAGAAGTTAATAGAATAATTCAGCTGGGATGGGCAGCATTTGGAAGCTTCGTCAAGTCTGCATGTCGCCTATACCATACTACCTCAAGAAAAGTCTTTAATCAGTATGTCCTACCTAAATACCTATTATGACCTACGGTGCCGAAACGTGAGCAATTATGGTTAAAGTAATTTTAATACTCTCGTGATTTGAACACGTGTTTTAAAGTTTATCGGGTCTTATATTATATATAGGTAAAAATAGGTACCTTTCGCTCAACGTTTCGACCATGTTACAATGGCCGTGGTCACGAGCTGATTGAAAACTGCAGGTGAGAACGGCGAGAAGAGCGGGTATTTTGTTCTCATACCCTCACTTGATCTTGAAAAAATGCAGGGTTTTATGGTTAAGGTGGTCCACAAGTTCAAAGTCGCTCAGCGAGCTATGGAGAAAGCTATACTCGGAGTTTACGGGACAAAATTCGAATTTAAGTGATCCGACATAGAACCAAAGTTACTGATATAGCTCATAAGGATTAGTAAGCTGAAGTGGCAGTGGGCCGGCCATATTGCCCGAAGAACTGATTAATTATCGATGGGGTATATAGAAGAGTTCTAGAGTGGAGACCACATTAAGGCAAACGTAGTGTAGGACATCCTGCGGAGAGGTAGAGTGACGACCTGCGTAAAACCGAGGGTAAAAAGCGAATGCAGATAACTGCCAACCGACCTCAGTGGCGTGCATTAGGAGAGGCCTACGTCTAGAAGTGGATAATATAAAGCTGATGATGATGTGTGGATGCAGTAGGTAGGTTATTTTGGTAAGAGCTATGATCGGTATTCCTCTGAGGGATCGTATCCGGAACGTATTCGCCGGAAAACCAGTCATCGACATAGCTTAGACTTAACTAGCATAAGTGGCAGCGGACCGGTCATTATTTGTCGCAGAACCAATAACCGCTGGAGTAGACCTGGGGTAGTGTAGAACTACCCTGAGACTCGATGGAGTGACGATAGACGTAAACAAGCTGGCAGAAGCGAAAAGCCGAAGATGGGCTGAGTGACGCGCATTGAAAGAATGTTTTGTTTAGTACGATAGTGGTCTGTATTATGCGAACTGCTAGTCGGGAATGCGCTGCCTGGATGAATGTTCCCCGATAATTACAATCTGTGTGAATCAGTTTCTTCTAGGCAGCCAGCTTCATCGTATTCGTATACCGATAAGGTGGCGGTCAAACGCAAACCTATTTATTATTTAGTAAATAAAAAAGATATGCTGATCATGTTGTTAACCTTGAATATTTATTTAATAATGTGACTAAATATTTCGTTAGCATATCCTTTTCATTCGAGATTTTTCTTTATTTGTCTGGTTCATTTTTTTTTTGTTATTTTTCTGTTATGGTCAATCAATTACATTTATTAATTAATATTTTCATTCATTGCTAAATGTCATGTTTTTTTTTATATTTACGGTGTAGTTACCTTATAAGTCATACTATTTAGCGTAGGTTACTAGATTTATAATTCATACCTACTTTACGCTAAGCAATCAAATTTTACCATTTCAGATCACCAGCGTAGAAGTGCTAGAAGCCTGCATCAGAAGAATAAAAGATGTGAACTCAGCGCTGAACTGTTTCGTGGAAGACAGATTCGAATTGGCGCTCAAAGAAGCAAAACGAGCAGACGAGCTCATACGAAGCGGGGACAAGACACCGGAGCAGTTGGAAAAGGAACAGCCTCTACTTGGAGTACCATTCACTACTAAGGATTGCATTGCCGTAAAAGGTAACGTAGTAATGACTGTGAAGTGAGAGAGATGGCTGAGGGCCAGAGGAGCTTTTATCATTAAGCACCGAGATATTGTAAACTCAAAAGTCAAACGTTTATGGTCTAGACGTAACACAATCATTCAACCCTAATCCACTAAACCTAACCGTGTAATACTATGAATATACGAAATATTGATAGTTTTTTAGTGTTCCGTACCCAAAGGGTAAAAAACGGGACCCTACGCTGTCTGTCTGTTCGTCCGTCGTACCATTAAACGGCTGTATCTTTGGAAGCGTAAAAGATAGCCAGTAGAAATTTTCACAGAATATGTAATGTTACGGCGGATTAAAAAAGAAATAATAAATATAAGTCAAAAAGGAAAACCAAAATTTACCATACAGGGTTACTTAGACGACCTTATCATTTCTTTCACCGAATCCAAATGACACATTTTACTAATTTTGAAATCTTTTTTTTTTATTGATAACTATTGTATTTTGTGGTGGTATAGAACCCCCACTGCACGAGCCCGACTCGCACTTGGCTGGTTTTTCTGAAATAATTTGGGAAATAAGTTACAAAATCGAAATAATACGAAATAGGTAAACATCGTTACCAGCAAAGCAATTCCGTACAGTGAGCTTCTTAGTATTCACTAAGCCCCCATAAGTAAAACGAACTAGGTCGGACAAAGTGGAATAAGCCGAACCGAACCGGTTGGAATAGAGTTACCGACAATACCGACAGGTAACTTAAGCGTGCGAGCTAGTCCAAGTTGCTACGACTCGTAGTAACTCACCCAACTTGCAGTAAATACTCCTTTTCGTAGTCTACGAGTAGTTTCAAAGACTCTATGACGTAGTTACTGTATAGTTATAGAGTTGCTACGCTTGTGTTTTGTCAACGTGTAAAGATCTAAACGATTTTTTTCTCTTTTGTGTTTGATAATTGTCTCGATACTTGAGAATCAATGACGAAATAATCTAAACTCATTGTTGAGAATACATAGCGTTTATATTCGTAGTATAAACTAGCTCGGTCCAAGTTTTCCAGCGCTCAGCTGCAATAACGCTGTAAAAATCTGAATCAAAACATTTCCTTTCATATTTTACTGTAGTGCATCGGCTACTGCCAGCTTACAATCATACGTTAAAAACAAGCAATAGATCAGATTTTACGGTTTTCTTTTATTATAGTTTTGACCTTAAAAAAACTTGGATATTTTGCCAGCTAATTCTAGTAAGAATATCTCAGAACCTTTTCGCCAAGCTACAACTAGGTACTAAATTTTAAAGATTAGCTCATGATCAGGGCCGTCTTTAACCTATTGGAGGCCCTGGGCACATTAGGATAATGGGGCCCCTATGACCTTGACAGAGCACTATTTTCGGGCGAGAGTAGAGTAGCTTCGCGCATGCAAAAGCTAATAAGCAAGTAGGTATTGTAGTCGGTCATTATCCATTGTTTTTTTTTTGGAATGAAATATGTTTTCGGCAATAAATATCGGTTATCGTTTGGTGATCTGGCAGGAACTAGGCGCGGGACCCTGCGTAAGTGCCCAGTGGGAAAGAGGAGCCTGCTCATGAGTACATTTTTAATTCAGGGCTCCACAATACCGCGGGTGTGGTGCTCCGGAAAGACATTATCGCTGAGGAGGATGCGGTAGCCATCCGTCTACTGAGAGAAAAAGGCGCCATCATCATTGGACTTACAAATGTGCCGGAGATATGCATGTGGTAAGGTATATAGCATGTGGTTTCACTTTTTCATGATGAACAAGATGACCTTTGAGCTGGAGGTAAAACTCGCGTCTACGTTAATACCTACAACCTCCAAAGAATTGTTAACGTGACATCTTCAGGGCTAGCATGGGCATTGCCATAGCATCAGAAACATTTATTTTTCCATTCAAACACCAACTAAACATTTCAATACAGCCAAGTGTATCTCCGTTGCCACAAAAGGCCTACTTAGACAAGCTGCTCAAAACAGGCTTTGAGTACACATACTTTATGCATACTGCATAATCAAAGCAAATGTACTAAGGTGCCAGGCCTTGGAAAAAGTCCTGTAGGTCAAATGCTTGCCCTCCTTGCTTTGGACCGTTCATTAGAAAGTCCATCATTATTATACCAGGTCGCGCAATTTCGTTGCATCTACTCTAAAACACATTTCATTGTTTTATTATGCTCTATGGATTTGATAGGGTCACTCGTAATCTGGCGCATTGCGTAACTAATGGATGCATTGCTGGAAATAATTGAAGTGTAAAAAAGGCATAAAACATATAACACAACACAACTAAAGGGCTGTAAATAGTCTTTAAGGGTCGGCAACGTATCTGTGATGCCCCTGGTGTTGCAGGTATACATACGGCCGCCTGCTAGTTTGCCACCTATGGCATTACAAAAAAAACAAGTCTGGCGCAACACTCGCTTTTTGAAAAGGTGTCTGAAAAGTTTGATCTACGCATAATACACACTTTAATGCGAAAGAAAAAACAAGTAACTCTACTTGTTATGGCTGTAGTGATCGGCATGAAATTCGGCAAGGTTTTCATAGGACAGACCTTTGATTATGTGTTTGTTTGATTATGTTTATGTACATAATCAAGGGGCGGGGGACATCAAACATAGGTTACTGTCCCAGAATAAAAATGATTGGATTTCCGATGTGATTAAATAGGATATTATTTAGAAAATGCAACTGTTATATAATGTAAGTGTATAACTGTGGTTATAATTGTGTTTATTACTCGTATGACAATATTCGTGCCTAGTGGCTGAAAAAGTATGGTTTTGTGTTACAGGTGGGAGACTCACAACCACATCCATGTTTATTACTCGTATGACAATATTCGTGCCTAGTGGCTGAAAAAGAATGATTTTGTGTTACAGGTGGGAGACTCACAACCACATCCATGGTAAGACTAACAACCCCTACAACACGACCAGAATCGTCGGCGGCTCGTCCGGAGGCGAGGGCGCCTTGCAGGGCGCCGGGGGCAGCATATTTGGTATAGGTTAGTACATTGAGTGATATACTTCTTTTTTCTTTTGTGAGGTCGGCACAGCATGTTTCCTTTCTTCACATTTATCTGCCATCATCAGTTATAAAAAGGCTTCAGCCCTCGGGGAGGATTTAGTTTTTGTGAAATCTGATAATTATTTACTTATCAAAACAAAAAAAATACTTTCTTGAATAAACTATAACCTTCAGACTTTTTCATAAGAGGAACCTAGTGAAATAGGTATCTTCCTATTTCAGTAGGTATATAATTATGCAAACTTTTCTCACTAGTGAATTGAATTCCAGGTTCTGATATTGGAGGATCGATTCGGATGCCATCATACTTCAATGGCGTATTTGGTCACAAGCCTTCGAGAAACATTGTTTCTAACCAAGGGCAGTACCCTAGGCCCGAGACTGAACTGCAGAATTCATTTTTGAGTAAGTTTGTTGACTGTTTTTTTGACAATAGGTATTTTATTTTATTTAGTTTGATATTTGCAATTTGATGGCGAAGAATATTGTTTAGACAAAAGATACTTATTTAGTTTGATATTTGCAATTTGATGGCGAAGAATATTGTTTAGACAAAAGATACTTCACTGTCACTACAACAGGTATAAAATTATTTACATTTCCATCTACTCCACTGAAGCAACTATGCCAGTGCCCCTGAGCCTAGCTCCCGATATTTCATGAGCTGGGTTGGCTCTATTAGATATTGGTAGGGGGTATGCACAATACACCCCAAGCCGGGCGTCAGTGCAGGACTTATCGCCCCCATCCCGAATAAGTTTAAAGACACATTACTTATTACATTTTTTTTCAGGTATTGGTCCATTAGTCCGACATGCAGTGGACCTGAAACTCCTTTTAGACATAATATCTGGAGAAAATGCCTCAAAATTGAAGCTAAACGAGCCTGTCGACATCAAGAAACTGAAATACTACTATCAATTTAGCAACGAAGCTCCTTTGACTGACCCCGTAGACTCAGACATCATTACTGCAATGAAGAAAGTAGTAGAATTTCTGAAGGCACAGCACCAATTGGAGGCCGAAGAGAAGAAAATGCCGATACTTAAGAAATCCCTCGCTATATGGTTCGCTACTATGAAAAATAAAAAAAAGTTCGGCGAATTCATCATGGAGAATGAGAGCATAGTAAACATATTGAAAGAAATTGTCAAGAACATTTTTGGACTGTCTGGTAACACTTTGATTGGTCTTGTTACTTCCCTATTCGACTATGGAGGTGTGAAAATTGGGAGTGAAAGACATAAGCACTACTTGCAACTAAGAGATCAATTAGAAGAAACATTTAATGAGATGCTTGGTGAAAATGGAGTATTCTTGTTCCCAGTGCACCCAACACCAGCACCGTACCATAATGAACCATTGATTAGACCTTTCAACTTTTCATATACTGCTATCATAAACTGTCTGGGTCTCCCGGCCACAACAATTCCTTTAGGATTAAGCAGAGATGGTCTCCCGATCGGAATCCAAGTTATAGCCAATCATAACCAAGACAGGCTGTGCCTGGCAGTCGCAGAGGAGTTGGACCGTGCGTTTGGCGGTTGGATAGAACCACAGAAATCATAGTGCCTAGCAGCTAAATGTAGTATTTTTACTTATATATCTATAAACATCATCACAAAAATAATTTTGTACACTGTATTAAATTTTAACCATATTTTTAAGATAAAGGATTAAATGGCTTACTTGCCTGGTGTATTTATAAAAATGGTAAGTATTGGTATTTTATTTCTGCAAATATTAATACCCTAACAATTTTGAACAATGAAACAAAATGTAACACTGATTTACATTTTAATTTAAGTCAACCAAAATAAATTAATTAATTCCAATTATTTACATAGTTACAGAATCGATACTTGTTTGTTTGGATAGATTTTCAATGAGTGTTAGGATTTCCTTCCTTTTATGGCTGGGGTTGATTTTGATGAGCATGTCGCAAGAGGCAATGTGAGCGTGGGTGTGGGCACACTCAGCGAGTCTCTCTGCATTGCAGAGAACATGCACTCCACAGTCATACCCATTACTTTGCTGCAGGCAGTCCTTGTCAATAAAGTTGATGCCTGAAATGTTAAATAATATCAAAAAACATGACTATCATATAGAAATGTACTGGCAATAGTAGTTAAGGCAAGATAATTTTTATGAGTTTCTAAAAATATTTGATATCTAAGGCTAAAATCAAAATGTAGCTAAGTACAAATACTGTTGAAATAAGTTAAAAAAAAAAATTGTTGAAACTTTTGAATAGAAAATTACAACATAAATGTAAACTTACCACCCCTAGTCAAATAAGGTATCAGATGACTGGCAAAATCCCAGGCCACATTATGATTGCTGCCACTCGAAGAGTCAAGGTGGAGGAAACAATTTTCCGGTTTCGAGAAAACAAGTAGACTCCAGTGAGAACCGCCTGCCATATCTGGCGTGTCGTTATCATTCAGAGCAAAGAATACAAACTTCTTCCTATTCACACCGAGAGGTTCTAAAAAGGTATTTATTTCTTCTACTTTAACCATTTTCACGCATTGTGTCACTTCTGGCGACACGAACAGCAGATCACTGTCTGTTCTAAAAATTATTTTCTCAAGATATTCAAAGTAAAATGATATAATTGTGTCATTAAGCCAGTGTGGTCCATTCAAAAGCTCTACATCTGACTTATGAAGTAAAATATCATGGAAGCTCAGCACAACCGACGCTCTGGCCATTTTCGAAACTAAATTTCTGCTCTTGATACTTTCCTTTGGTATTATTCATCTGCTAAAAAAGGACTCAATGATATTTTTTTATATGATAATATGATAATTATAGTGTGTAATGAAATACACCTGTTATGAAATAAATAAGATGAATTTGACACAGTAAAATACGTGTTTTGAAAATAGTAATAGAGCTTGAGTAGAGCAAACTTACCAAATGGTTTGTTTTTTGGCGACAAACAGATCTTCAGTTCTTGCCACCAGGATACAGTTTAATGTTCACAGTATTATTTGAACTAGATTTTAACTGTCTGTTTATTATCAGTTTTAATAAAGAAAATTTATCTTTTCTTACTGGTGCATAGAAAACAGAAAATCGCGACGCGACGACTCGCTAATTCTCTTTTTTTTGCATAACATCACATTGACTTGAAGGTTGACGGACAGCGGATTAACATGACAATGACATTAACAAAACTTCAATTTGACTGCTTTAACATATATTTTTTTCGCAGAGCTGGGCCCTGATTACATAACTACAAACACGCTCGTAACGCGGCTCGTAACTTCAAAGAGGTGGTCATTGATTCCTAAGGAATAGAGGCCAAATGTTCAGTGGTTAAGTTAACACGCCGTGTGACGTGTGTGTTTTAGTTACGGAATCAGAGCCCTGAGGGTAAGCGCCTGCCTCTCAGACCTTAGACAAATGGGCTAAGCCTCAACATAGCTAGCATGCGCATCGCGAGAACATCTTGTCTTGTCGTCACTTTGTCGAGCAAGAACGTGCAAAGTACCTACGGTTCTCGTTTTGGCACGATAAAGAGTTGACAAAATTTTGTCGCAGTGCGCATGCTAGCCCTACTGAAGGACTAATAAGTCTGCCGTCCACGGATATCAGATATCGTCGATGGAAATTTCAATTGGCGTAAAGGACAAAATGGCGATATTGAGTTATATATATTGCCGTAATCAGCTCGCCGAGATCTATCGAATGGTATAGTCAAAGTTTCTAAATTCCAATGTTTATGACCTTTACGTCCAAGCATTTTATGGCATATTTTGGTAAGAGAAAATACATTTTGTGGTGTAAAGTTCTGGCAATTTTTATTTTTTTTGTAATATGGGTGTACAGAACATCACAACGAAAAGGGATGGTCGTATAAAACTTTTTTTTTTTGTGATGGCTTATACGACACAAATGACTAATTAGAAATGAAACAAGCTTTAGCGTATGTACGGTTGAGTTTTTGGTTTGTCCTTTACGACCTCACGCTTAATAAAATGCATTCTGGTTTAAAGGTTGTAAAGGACATTAATTTTGGCATCATGTCCTTTACGACTTGAGTTTTTACAATGCACTGTACCTATTGATGGTTGTATCGGACATGTTCATTCAATCTTGTTTTACAAACTACTTTCTCATTGGATTAAACCAGGATGAAAATACAGTTACTGACAGAAAAAGAAACAGAAGAACTGAAAGAACATACTGAAGAAAAGAAAGCTACCTACAAAAGATTTAAAATTCACCAAAATCTTTTTTCGAGTGACACTATTACAGTCAGTTTTGATTTGCAAAAGTGTTAAATACGAGGCATGCTTTTTAAGTTCTGTCGTTTCCATATTTCCCGGCAATTTTGAATTTGGATCTGTTCTATATTCGAATGTGTTTAAATTTTGAATCTCAAAACAGTTAAAAGTATTAGAATTAATGCTATTGTTTAGTTACAGCGTCGATTGGAATCTGGCTGGTTATGTACGAAAATGAATCTTTCTAAGGAAAATGTTCGTGCAATAATTTTCTACAACTTTAGAAGAGGCCTGACACGGCTTCAGTGTTTTGAAGAGCTAACATCTGTATTCAGTGTTGAAGCCCCATGTCTCCGGACTGTCGAACGCTGGTATTTAGAATTCCAGCGTGGACATACTAGTGTTAGTGACAAATCTCGCGAAGGACGCCCAAAATTCGCCTTCACTGAAGATAACATCATTGCTGTGAGACAACTAATTCTCGAAGATCGTCATGTGACGTATCGAGAGATAGAGGTTCTATTAGGCATCTCGGGGACAACCATTCAGAAGATCTTGCATGAAGCGCTTGGTGTGAGAGAGGTAGTTTGCCGTTGGATACCGCATCTGCTTTCCGACGATCACAAGGCGGCCCGCGTCAGATGGTGTAAGAAAACTCTGCAAAGGTTCAACCGAGGAGAGTCAAATCACGTCTACGACATCATCAGTGGTGACGAATCTTAGATCTATGCCTACGATCCTGATTCCAAACAACAATCTGCAATCTGAATCTTTCAAGACGAGCCAAAGCCGACTAAAGTTGTTCGTTCTCGAAGCACTTCAAAGAAGTTGGTGGCTACGTTCGTTGGAAAAACCGGCCATGTTGCGACTATTGCACTTGAAAATCGTAGAACGGTTAACGCAGAGTGGTATACCACAGTTTGTTTACCACAAGTCATCGCCAAACTTCGAAAATCTAACTCAAAGCGACGCATCATCCTGCACCACGACAACGCAAGCTCACACAGCGCTCATCAAACGATTGAGTATTGAAGCAGGAAAAAATAGAAATTCTTGACCATCCTCCATACAGTCCTGACCTAAGGATTTCTTTAAGAAGCCCTAACGATTTCTTTACATTTCCTAAAATTAAGAAAAGTCTTCGTGGTCAAAGGTTCCAGTCTGGTGAAGAAGCAGTCGACGCTTTCAAGTCAGCCATTTTGAACACCCCCACTTTAGAGTGGAATAAATGTTAAAATAACTGGTTTGAGCGAATGGAAAAGTGTATTAAGCTACGTGGTGAATACTCTGAAAAACAATAAAAAGTACTATAAGGTTCTAGTTGTGTTTTTTTCTTTAAACGACAAAACTTAAAAGGCATGCGTCGTACCAAGACCGATTGCCCATATCTATAGCCAAATATAAAGACTTGAAAAAGCTTTGTGACAATAATACTATTCCAAATGCTACTATGTTTGATAAAAGATTTTATTCGTTTAGCATTGATAATTTCAGCAGTTTATTTTTATAATTCAATTAACGTTATCCTATTAGTCTGATTCAAAGCATATTCACTCATGAGAAACAAAGGCTGCTTTATGTTTGTTAAAGAGTGTAAATTAATAAAATTTAAAGTACATTTACTCTATACTAACTAATGGTTGTAAGTGTGTATGATTCGAAGAAGGAACGGTTTTACGGTCAGAGTAGTGTAGGTACTCAATATAATTTAATCCTAATAAAAGTGCAAGTTAAACGAAGTCTCATTAAAACAATTATTATATACCTAAGTATGATCTTAAAACGATAACAATAGAAGTCTGGATTAGAGTTGTTATTAATAAAAGAAGAGGTAAATTAATTCTATAATAAAAAATGGTTGTTTACTAAACTAAACTAACTAAAACGAAGGACGACAGTTACAATAACGTACAAAGTAGTATGTAAGTATAATTTAATGCTAATGAAAGTCCAAATAAAACCAGAAGTCTGATTAAAACAATTATAATTAATAATAATCTTAAAACGATTAAAGAGCTGTCTGGATTTTATGTTTGTTATAGAGTTTATATTGTTCAAAGTTAGAGTAAGTACATTTATTCTATATTAATTAGTTGTTACTGTGTATGATTCAATTGTAGGAACACTTGTAAATAAATTCTAGTAAAAGTGCCAGAAAAACCAGAAGACTGATTAAAATAATTATAACTAGGCATAATTTAAACCAAAGTAAAATAAAAAGTCTGGTAAAATGTTCCTTGAAGAATTTAGTTAAGTAAATAGTTAAGGTTCAATTGTTATGTGTGACAGGTTTTAAACAAATTTTCTACAGTTTCTTATTCCTTAATTCATCGAATAGGTTAAAAATCTTAGGAAAATGCAGTCTTCCTACGATTTCAAATACAAAACATGCAGGGAATTTTCGTTACATTCATATAATTTAAATTGAAATCATTGAAAAAACTTCATTTTTCTGAGCTTTCAATTAAATTAGTTTAATTAAGTTTGCATTAGATTAATTACTAATGTAAATGCAGTGTTGTCTTACCTCTGTAAAGTGTTTTTTTCAAACAAATGTCCTTTATTTTTATTAAATACCTTTCTTTAGTGCAAAAATATAGCTGTAAAAATTTCACAAAAATTACCAATAAAAGAGATTTATATAAGATGTTATTTTATTTACTTTTACGTGGGAATTATCTTAATTTTATTGAAATACAAAGGTTTGAAACCAAAATTTTGTCCTTTACAGCTAATTTTTATGAGTAAATTATCGACTTAAGACACAAATTCAGTTATATTATTTAATAGAATGTCTGATACGACTAAATTTTTTATTTTGGTAAAAAAAAATTGACGGCGTATGTCTAAAAACTAGCAAAATTGGTACGTCGTAAAGGACAAAAACTTTTTAAATATAGTATGTAGAGTAATTTGAATAATATCAACTAATAGAGCTTGTCAAATAAAATATAGTCCCTTTAGAAATGTTTTTTGTAAGTACAATATATATAAAGATAAAAAATATTTTATAAAAAAAAAAGTGTTTTTTGGCTCTCCTGAAAAGTTGGGTTTTGTCCTTTACGCCAATTGAAATTTCCATCGACGATATGTCGAGATATGTATATACACTGCCGTCACTAATGAATTTGATTTCCATTAAAAACATGACAGTGATTCTGAGAGCAAAGTGCGTCCATTTCTTTTTTATACTTATTTAATTTTGATTTAAGGTGTCTGTTTTATTTAGCCATTACCAAGCAGGTATATCATAGAAGGTATATACACAGCTGTGATATACACTATACCGACTACAGTTTTATTTTTGTAACTAACCGTAGTTCATTGATAATATATAAGAAATTAATGCCGTACTAGTTAATGTAATGAATAATTTCCCTTTAAACCTCGCGTCAGCTATCACACGCTATAAATAGGTAGTAGGCACAGGCATATTTTAATACAAGTATGTATTATATGTCTGTGGTAGTAGGGAGGTTTTCTGCAGGCAGCTGGAGGAAAATCATTCTGCTTCCATCGGTAGATGGCGCTTACGATACATGTTTTGTTTCTCATTTTATACGGCACACTTAGCACTTGCCTTGCCTAGCCGTGTTATAAAATGTTTCCTATTCCTTGTATTTTAGGCAGTCTTTCCTAGCTTTACCTAGTCTGTGATTGATCAAACGTGAAAATTGAGCTGAAAAAACAAATAGGTACTTTATTAGCAAACAAAATACTTAAACTTGGAAATAAAATAACACAAAAGCAAGCAAGACAGACACATAGTTAAATTGCCTGTGTATGAGAATAAGCAAGTTTTTTTTTAAATTACTTTTCTTTGTCTGTGGTTTTGTAAAATTATCAGATCCATGTCTCGTCAATCAAAGCCATCTATCGCATATTTATGGATGGACATACTGGACAATTTTTTCGGCAGAATTTGTAGGACGAACGAAATGCTTGCCCTCATGGTCTGTTTGTGCTAGCCCTATTGTAAGAGAAATCTTCATAAGCCATTTGTAAATTATTAAAGCTTTGAAAAGGGATAAATACAAAGAGTTATTTAAGAACTTAAAGCCTTTATTAAATTTGTATTAGTTCATAAAACTAATTTGGTAACAACGATGGTCATAATCATAAATAACGGAATTTTTTATTGCCATTCGCATAATGACATCATATGGATGACATGAAGGAACAATCACAATGGTTACTACATAACTATAAATAATTTAATTAATATTAAATCCACTCACAGCATTGTTAGAGAGTAATATCACACAAGATATCTCATTCCCTCCATGTAGGATATAATTATGTGCTAAGTATAGCTAGATCCTATTTTAATGTGACAACATTAACATTTTAATAAGTTATGATGATACTGATTGGGCTAAAATAAGAGGAAGATTCCAGAAACATAATGGAAAATACCTCTTATTTAAAATATTGTCTATTATCTGGTAGAATTACTTAGTAGCCTGCTTGAGGTACGCGATGAGGTCTGCTCGCTCGTTGGCTTTCTTCAGACCGGCGAACACCATCTTGGTACCGGGGATGTATTTCTTAGGGTTTTCAAGGTATTCAAATAGGGTATCTTCGTTCCATGTGATACCTAGAACCAATATGATGCATAAGTTTTATTCTTACCAGATGCTCGACAATGTTCAATTATATGTCATGCAAACCAAACCTAAAGTAATTATTGTCCTATGGTCTAGCCAGGCAATAATATTGTGTTTCATTAACCCGCTGGTCAATAAAATGATTTAAATTTAGAATGTGGCACCTCCACCATTAATTTTTATTAATTTTTACCATAGTGAACTGTGGGGCTAGTATGAGAACTTGCGAAAAAGTATTCATTCCGTAAACGATAGCAAATGTATGAAAAATTCAGTTTCCCTTTACGTCCGATAGAGGCGCTGTTCAATTTTTCATACATTTTGCTATCGTTTACGGAATGAATACTTTTTCGCAAGATCGCAAGCTGGTACAAAAGACTCATAATTGTGCATCGTATCTTTAGTTGTATGTAATATATACCCATTCTTTATTAACCATCACGTTTTACAATGTAACAAAACTATTTAACTTTTAGTTATTAAATGACTGTTAGAGGTGTATGTAGCCTAAGTAGTCAATATATTTGTCTGTTATCTACATAAGACCGTGTCTGTATTGTTAGAATTTAATTAATTATGATAAATAAAGATCTTTATAAAATAAAAAAATACATTTTGCTATCGTTTACGGAAAGAATACTTTTTCACAAGTGCTCGTACTAGGGCAACTGCACTAAAAATATCATATTCAAAATTCGAACTGGCCATCGCAATTAGAAAACAATGAAGAAAAACAAGAAAAAGGTGCGAATACTGCAAATCGCTGTAGTGATAAACACAAGCATTCATTTGTCTTTCCAAAAAAACATCTAATGTATCAAACTAAAGTTTTGATATGTTATCAGCTCAAATCCAAGTTTTGACCCTGCACGAATCAGTGACAATTATGCTTACCATAACATGAGTACAAACATATGCTACAAAACCGAAGATAATAATATGATTATCAAGGGCATTCTATCTTTTCGAAAGAATTACCAAATTCTTTTGATAATATTTAGACTGATACAGAAATTAAATAATGGAAGTGTTTTTTTTTGTATAACCAAATGTTGCAAAAAACTGATGTAGTTTGAGTTTTTATCAATAACTAGCCGTCCGCCCCGGCTTCGCACGAGTGTAAGCTCGGCCTTCGGCCTCGCTACAAAATATAGTATAGCCTATGTCACCCGGGGATAGTGTAGCTTCCCAGCAGTGAAAGAATTTTTCAAATCGGTTCAGTAGTTTCGAAGCCTATTCATTACAAACATACAAACATACAAAAATAGGTATAAATCTTTCCTCTTTATAATATTAGTGTAGATTTAAACCTGGAAGGTACTTAATGTTAAGATTAATCAAAAATTTACAAGTAAATCTAAATAGGTACTTTATAATTGAATTACCTAATAATGCAACTACAAAATAACACTACTAAACTGTCCTCGTACCATGAGCTCTTAAAAGTGATTCAATGTAGGCGCCTTTTACATGTTACCCGACCACAAACCATATCTCGGCGTGTTAAAGTTCACATTTACACTATTTCCTGCAGCCACCTAAACTGAATCGCAATTAAGAGCTCACAGTAAGGCCCAGAATCGTAAATATATAAATTGTTTGGCCCAAACTATGACCTCGTCACCCCTCGAATCATTTTGGTAATTATTATTTTAACTTAAAAATTGTAACTACTTGCCTAAAAAGATTTATGATGATCGAATGTACTCAAGTTATCATTGAACAAATATATTGGCCGGATATATAAGCATGTTTTGTCCCAATTATTTATTTTCATGAAATGAACATTCATTTGTCAGGGTTCTGCTTTTACTTTATGTTGCCATGATAATGTACAATTTCAAAATTTTCTATTTTCTTCCTCTGATATGTACAATAGGCACAGCGGATGTGTCTCTGAAGTTGGCTGCAAGACACTACACAGTAGCTAACTCCAAACTTCTTTACAACTGTACTTGCAATGGTTTGCAGAGCCTAACTTCAGAGACACGAAGATCCTCTGTGGCTACTACAACTGTAATTGTTTTTCGTAATGACTCAACATAAAACTAAATATTTACCTTTGGCCTTGTTGGCATCAGAGTATGAGAATCCAGCCGCCTGACCTGTCTTGCGACCGAAGAAACCATTCAAATTGGGTCCCACTTTGTGCTTGCCACCGGCTTCAACCTATCAAATCAAAGAAACAAGTGAAAGGTTTTGATAAATGTTTTTGGTTATTGAAGAAACAAATGAAGAATTAAACAATAAGGGGCAAATATTTGAATACAATTTGAGTAACAAGTTGTAAAGGTAACTATTCAACAGTGCAACTTATTATAATACTATCGACCCGCCCGGGCTTCAAGCGAGTGTAATCTCGGCCTTCGACCTCGCTACTATGACCCGCTCCAGGCACGCAAAATTTTATCCAAATCGGTCCAGCCATTTTAAATAGTTATTCTGCTATTTGGGACGGAGACAAACACAACAAATCAATAACCATGAAAATCGGTCCAGCCGTTCTCGAGTTATAAGTGTTCGAACAAACCTGACTTTGTTTTATATATATATGTGTAGATGTTTATTCAGATTGAATTTTAAAATAATAATTTTTATAACCAAGTTATTAAAGACAAAACACAAAAGCTGTCACTTTGGTGAATGGACTTTAATTATGATGTTCATGGTGTTTAAAGTTTGTAGCATTTTTTTAAAGTATAAAGTTTATACTCTTATTTTATTCTATTTAATTTTAGGTTTGAAATTCTAACAGAGGTACATAATTACATATTATATGCTCAATATTGCATGACTCATATTACACAAGAATTTGTATAAATTGCATAAGCCAGTAAAGTCTGTAGGTACTTACAGTGTGGCACTGGGCACATCTCTGCACAAAGATTTTCTTTCCATTCTCAGGATTGCCTGCTGGTACACCCATTGCGCCTCTGGAATATAGCAAAAATACCAATTTAATCACTGACCTTACGTTTTATTACTAAGAGCTTAGAGCTGCAACATAATAATGGTTGAAAATGGGATTAAAACTGTAAACTGTAACTGAAAATTGTTCTGCTCAATAGATATACTTACCTACGCCTTGATAATCACGACCATGTGATAGGTATGATCATTTTTAACTATTGTTGAGGATGTGGCCTTGACTGTGTTGATGAAAGTTATGTCATCAAGAAATGACAAAGACTAGACGACTGCTCCAAATTTATAGATGAAATTGATAATAAGTAGGTCAGGATCAATGTCATCAGAGAATTTCAAGGCACAAGGTGTCGTAATGACAGCATTACGTAAGTCGCAAAAATTAAGTTAAAACGACAAAACTCAACGATAACACTTAAAACACTGCAAAGGGCTACAAGCTCCCTTTACGTAACACAGCAAGATTCATCACATTTTCGTCAGAAATTTAAAACTATGAAAGTTTATATAGAGGTTATGTCGAGATCGATAAGTGCACTGTGCTAAAATTATAATAATCTGGATTCACTGAGCAGACTACATAAGACATGATGGCTATCAAATTATTTTTACTCACTTTTTGATTTACGAAAATTGGAAACTTTGGTTGACGAACGGCCAATTCACGGAAAATACGCTCTATCAATGACACACGTTGACACGGTTGTGGTAGTGTAGTACGTAAATGCGATTGTGCGCATGTATGTATAGCATAGTATAGTGATGTGACGATGACGACAGCACTCTGGTAGGCAGGACTGTAGAACGCGGGCGGAGTGCAAAGCCAAGTAGGTAGCTCATACGATTCTGACGCATGCGTCAAATAATCGATCGACTCGTGCGAACTTGTAGCTCAGCTCTATAGTGGCTAGTCTGTGGTAGCCTGAAATTAGGCGGGAGAGTGTACCGCGGGAAATTTAAATCAGGCCTTCCATTACTTTGTAATAAAATGTAGGTAAAAAAAATGTAGCTGAACAGATTATTATAGAAACGAAATGCAAACCCTAGTACACAATACACGAAAAATAGTACACAATAAAAGTGGAATCAATCAAAGCGCTTTGCACGTACGTAATTTGATAAGTACCTACAATTTTAAATCAAAAATTGAGATGTAAATAAATTTATACAATACATTTCTTAAATGCCCTACTGTACAGGTAGGTACCTAAGTGAAAATTACTTAAATATATTGTACTTAACATGGTGTTACTGAGTGCATCAGTTTGTGGTTTGAGGAGGTTGATACGGATATGCGAGGAGTAAGTACACGTGTGGTCACGGATTGCTGTACAATCTGAAGAAGAGCCAGGGGATGGTCTTTGAGTCCGGTGGTAAATGTCCTATAGATATATATCCCTCCTGTTTTGATTAACAGTACTCCCCTGCAAACGGTTGAACAGCTTAAGTACTTGGGACATGTGGTCACCGCCGATCTCAAAGACAACGATGACATTGAGCGGGAGCGGAGGTCACTGTCGGTCAGAGCGAACATGATCGCCCGCAGGTTTGCACGTTGTTCAGCTGGGGTTAAAGTAACGCTCTTTAGAGCGTTCTGTACATCCCTCTACACGTGCAGCCTGTGGGCTGACTACACTAAAAGGCGATACAGTGACCTCCGCGTCCTCTATAACAATGCATTTAGGAGGTTGTTGGGGCTGCCCCAATTCTGCAGCGCCTCAGGCATGTTTGCGGACGCTCACACTGCCTGTTTTCATTCAATCATGAGGTCGCGGGCCGCGTCCTTGGTGCGCAGAGTTGGGGCCAGCTCTAACACCATCCTGAGAATCATTGCGGCCAAGATTAGACTGTACTTTCCTCCGGCATTGTTGTGAGAGACATGTACCGGTACTGATGCCGGAGAGAAAGTACTAGTGATTCTACCTGACATTATTATTGATTTGTTTTGTGTATTTAATTTTTATTTAATTTGACATGGTAATTATTTCTTTTTAATTAATTTTTTTTGTGACATAATATCATTTTGTATTTTAATTTTATATTTTATTTGTGATTTGTTAACGTATGGCATAACTATGGGTATTTTAGCCTGAAATAAATGAATTTAAATTGACCATTTAAAAGGATAAATATAAAGAGTTAGTAAATAACTTATAATCTTTATTAAATTTGTATTATTTCATAAAACTAATTTGGTAACAGTAATGGTCTCGATCTTATTATAACTAAAAAATTTAATGCTATTCGCATAACGACATCATATCTATTGATGACATGAAGAACAATCACAATGGTTACTAAATACCTATAAATAATTTCAGTAATACTAAATTCACTCACAGCATTGTTAGAGTAAAATCACATCCCCCATAATAATTCATTCCCTTCATGACTTCATGTAATAATAATAATGTGCTAATAACAACTACATCCTATTTTAAAGTAAAAACATTATCATATTAATAAGTTACGATGACACTGATTGGGATAAAATAAGAGGAAGATTCCAGTAATGTAAGGGGTCATCCATAAATTACATCACACGTTAATGGGGAGGGTGTTACTGAAATGTGACATAGTGTGACAAGGGGCAGGGGGGATCAAAAGCTTTGTGACGTCACATGTTAAAAATCCAAATCTACTATGCGAAATATATATGTATGTGATTAACTTCAAAAAATTACAAACTTGATCTATACCTATTGATGAATAATTTAGCACTCGCGCTCTTCGACCAAAATAAAATGAATGGACGGGCCCAGTAGAAGAGCATTTTTGTAGACTACAAAATGAGCGCCAGCTCTCATTTCGTTTCAGTCGGTCTCTAGCCGTAGGAAGTGAAACACGAGTCTATTGTTACGCGATAACGAAACATCTGACAAAATTATGAATTCGTATGCTTTACCGAAGTGTAAATACACAAATAAAACCGATTTCAATTTTTTGTAACAAATATACTGTACATTTTTATAATTAGGTGTTGAAGTATATGTCCGACGGTTTTGACTCGTTTTTACTGATCAAGTTCAATGGTTAGGGCCCGTCCATTCTTTTATTTTGGTCGAAGCTCGCGCTATGATATTATCAAATTCTAGAGCGGCGTTGTAATGCAAGTGAGAATGTAAAATAAAAATAAAAACTATATTAGGATTATTTTTAAATACATGCATAAATTTGAAAAAAATGTGACGTCACATCAGGGGGAGGGGGTTCTGAAAATGTGACAACCTGGGACAAGGACGGGGAGAGGGTTGAAAAGTCCTAAAATTCGGGTGACGTAATTTATGGATGATGGTATGGATGACGATATGGATGAATTTATGGATGGCCCCTAACGTAGAATGCATCTTATTTAAAATATTTTCTATTATCTGGTAAGACTATTTAGTAGCCTCCTTGAGGTATGCGATGAGGTCTGCTCGCTCGTTGGCTTTCTTGAGACCGGCGAACACCATCTTGGTACCGGGGATGAATTTCTTAGGGTTTTCAAGATATTCAAACAGGGTGTCATCGTTCCATAAAATGCCTAAAACCAGGGGATTCGTTTTATTATTTGTGGGTCACGTGAGATAAAGTATATAAATAAATAAATATTCGGGACATTTTTGCACACACGAACATCTGACCCCAAACTAAGGAAAGCTATGGCTGCCAGAGTCTGATATACATACTTTCATATATATTTTTAAATACGTACTTAAATAGATAATATCACCTAGATATAGAACAAACACAAATATTCATCACATGAATTTTTGTCCTAGGTGGGAATCGAACTCACGCCTCCGAGCGTAGAAGGCATGTTCACTACCAACTAGGCCAACGGGGCTATCTATGTATAAATATCGATCGATCTATGTGTATATAGTATGTCTGTTTCCTGCAGTTATACCACAAGCGACTATTCCGTATAGGAACGTTTTGATAAAAAATCATTGGCGACACTAGTTAATAATTTTATGACATATCTTTCTTTAGACATCCGTCAGACAGTCATATAGGCTACCTGTGACCACAAACACTGTAAAGAGTTCGAAACACCAGGAAATAAAATAATGTAAATACAAGCCATAAAATCCATTCAAAGTTTTTAATTTCAACTGTAGTAAAATTATTATTCATAATAATTACTATGATTACAACGGAAAAACATCGCAAAACATTTACCTTTGGCCTTGTTGGCATCAGAGTATGAGAATCCAGCCGCCTGTCCTGTCTTACGGCCGTAGAAACCACTCAGGTTGGGGCCCACTTTGTGTTTGCCACCGGCTTCAACCTAAATAAAGTTAATAAATGAATGGTAAAAGAATATAACAATTAGGGTGCGTTTCCATTGGAGATGTCAAGCGGACAAGGAAGCCAAGCGGTGCAATGGTACATAGAAGAGCTGTGTGCAACGGTTTTACTTTTCCCACCAAACATGAGGGTACAACGCGAGGTAGCGTAGCGTGCTCTCTTCTTCTTCCTTTTCTTTAACGCACATTACTAAATAAATCTAATAGTTTTTTTTGCCACTCAGGCATGCCTTTTTTATACACGTACACGTCTACACCTCCGTCTATTGACAAGCACTGTGGTAACAGTTGTAAAGGTGTAGGTATAACGGTCTACTTCTTGTTTGCTACACTTGAAAAATTGATTATAATTTGTTTATTTATATTGGATTTTAAAATAGCAATTTTTGACACTTATTATTGAAAACACAAAAGCGTTCAACTTTAGTGGAAATTCACATACTTGTGGTACAGGGTGTATAAAGTTTACTCGAAAGATTTATATAAAAAAAAAATTATACAAGCTTTTTTATTATTTTATTAAAGTTCGAAATTATACGATAATTAGGTAGATGGTCATTATTCTCAATTACTGGTCATTCATTACACAAGCATTTACACAAATTGCATGTGGCCTTCGAAAAATATGTGGCAGTTTGTCTGTAGGTACGAGTACTTACAGTGTGGCACTGGGCACATCTCTGCACAAAGATTTTCTTTCCGTTCTCAGAATTGCCTGGTGGTACACCCATTGCGCCTCTGAAATATAGCAAAAATACTAATTAAAAACTGAACTTAAGGGCCTGTAACGTGCGTTCTGTATCTCGCTCGCGCATATTTTTTTTGCATTGCAACATTTCTGAAAATATAAAAAGATATTACTTACGAAATATCTAAGAAATATATGACTCTTAGAATTACATCGCAAACGTTTAACAAAAAATTCTTATCGTCCAAAGTCCAAACATTTTTTTATACATAAAAATCGGTTCATCTATCACCGAACCGTTATTCCACCCTCCCCTTTTACTACAGGCCAAGTAGACGGACTGCACACTACAACCCCTTCCTAGTGGAAATTAAAGATTCGTGCTCAACAATTTAGGTATCATCTCTTCGTATTCATCTTTCGGCGTAGCGTATGCGGGCGTTACGGTGCTGGTGGCGGTCTTAGAATGTTTAATCTCAATTATTTCAAGAATTTTCTTCTTCAGTTTATTACGATGTTAATAAATTCAAATGTCTTATAGGTTTGCAAAAATGACAGTAACAAAAAGCCACATATCACGCTTTTTTTAAATGCGCTTGGCGCGTGACCGCTACCTCGTCTGACGATGCGGTTTATGATGGAGCACACATGCCTAGAAGAAACTGGTTCACTCGCGAGTTGAAGACACCCGGATCGTAAATATCGGGAACACCCATACACACAGCGCATTTCAGTCTCGAAATTCGCACAATAAAAGTGAAATCAAACCGCTTTGTACGGGTTTTCGAAATATCAACCAACGTCTTCTTGCCCGCCCTGGCACTCTGACTTTTATATGGGCAAAACTAAACTTATATTTACCTAGCTACATGAACTGCACGCTAGTCCCGCTACCATGCAAATCTAGAAAGAATTTGCACACTAAGCACCACGTACCAAATTGTTTCTCAATGGTTAAAGATGAACGGAAAAAATGGATTTTCCATGGCAATTATCACACAGTTAAACCAACAATCTGTTCTTAGTTATGGAAAAACTATATTAGCTATATTCTTGTGATACAAACAGCACAATAAATTTTACTTGACGTTTGATTTTCAAAGCATTATTGACAGTATTTTTTTCTACTTGTCAATTACGAGTATATTCTAAAAAGCTCCATAACTCTTTGATTAAGTCACAGAAAAGAGAAGGGTAAAAAAAAAAACAATTCAGTGGATTAAGTATAACAATTAACTAGGCAGCAGGATTTTACCTGTATGCACTACGAATGCAGTTTGTGGTCAACCGATATGGTGTTAGTTTATTAGTTATCTTATCTGGGTATGATCAGTTATGTCTACCTGACTTTTTGCCATCTCAGATAGAGTCCTGGCCTAATAGTCAAGTAGGTAATGTAACCTATTTAAATAGCTACGATACATACTTACTATAAATAGGTAAAATTTCGTATATGTTCTCCGCAGTGGTCATCGTCATTTACAATATTGCACTGACCTATGTAGGTAGTTTCGATTACTATCTTAGGAATCTTTGAATAAAATTAAAAGATGGAAGTGTAATTCTTTATTCGGCAAGTCTGCAAGGAATGATGGAAAATCATAATAAGAAAGAATTCCAAGGCAGAAAACATTCCTTCAAAGCGTCATCTTTTGGCCTCCTTTACAATTTGTTGGTTTTCACGTTATATGGGTAGTTAATTCCCTAGCTTGGAAAGCCGAACCATAATTTCCCAAGTTGGACTCGTTTGTTAGAATTTCAAGGCAATATCTAGATGGCACCATAAGCAACAATAGTAGTAGATTATTTTGCAGACTTTGAATTTTGTTTGTACGTGAATTTTTGGCGCCAAAGTGAAACATTTGAGTGCTGTAATAACCTGTAATTGATGTTACCAATAAAATGATTATGATAATGTTTTTTTTTTGTGGATTGCAAGTCAGTAACTGTGTGCTTAGCGTTAGGTTTTCATCTGAAAATTTAATAAAATAGACAAGAATAATAAATACTTGCCATACTCAGGGTACCTACCTATGTTTAGGTAAGTACCTATAGTTGAAATGATAAAATCCTGTACGCGTGACTATTATCTACGAAGATTAAAGCATTGCTATTGCTAGGTATTATCAATTTTTTCATTAAGGTAACGTGTTCACGAGTAGGTATATAAAGGTATTAGTGTATATAATATGTAGACTTATCAACGGCAAAATATGTATCTTCTAAAAATAGCTATCTTGGCTCAGATCAGACAAACAAGGGAGATATGAAAGTCCATTTTTACAAGGTTTATGTATACCTTGCCCTGTTAGTGTAAGAAAAATCTTGCAACTGAATTTTAGACCAGTCATCCTCAACCGATAGAGCTGGAATTTAGCATACTTATGTTAGTTCGGTGACAATGCAATATCATGATACCATTTAGCTGGTCTGATGATGGAGGCAGAAGGTGGCCATAGGAACTTCTTAACGAAACAACGCAACTTCGAGTTTGGGTTCAATGGATTTGTTGATAAATTCAACGAGGCGAAATTCAATTCTTCTTGGTCTACCCGGTCCTCCTTTCCTCTATGATGGTTTTCATTAATTTTTCATTTCGTACAAGGTCCCGAACATCTTCCCTCTTCTAGTCTCTATACTCGCTAATAGACTTCTTTTCTCCTCTACCATATCTAATTCTCCTGGTTTTTTTCTGTCCAGCTTATTCTTTCCATGCGTCTTCAACACCACCAGCCTTTCTCGATCTTTCTACCCGCCACATTATCTTGCCATATCTCCGTTTTTTGAATGATCTGTGCGCCTTGACTTCCCTGATAGATATGCCTAATCTTATCATTTAGTGATTGTAGGTAACCTTTAAAGGACGGCCGAAGACAGATAAAAACCTTCTGTAACAATAATGTTACCCTAACAATAAGGCTGCCCTAAAAATAAGTACTTATTTAGTCAGTAATTTACAAGTCCCAACTTTATCTAGAATGTACTTATTCAGATTGTTTGACGAGGGTTCAAAACGAACCAATTTAATTTGATTTTAGCTTAAAAAAAATGTCAATAATCTTTGGTTTCAGCATTCTCGAAAAGCACTTGAAATGTTTTGAAATGCCCTCTCTGATCTGTTTTGTGAACCAGAACGGAACGGAAGCCTTCCGGATGTAAAGTAACCAACCAAGAATACAGATTGTTGACGAGGGATCAAACATTAAATCAAAGTGTTATTTACATCCTATTAACTTTCTTATAAATATATGATATTATGTGGTACTTAACATACGCATACAGGAAAATGTTGCTTTAGAAAATTTTGCATAGGAGAATTTGCACGTCTGCTTGCAGATTGTATACTCTACAAGAGTATCAAAAATAATATTAAGACCATTAGCCAAGTAGCAAGAGAAGAGAGTAGCAAATGTTACGGGCCCCGCGAATTTGGGGGCTCCGCGCACCAACGCTTTCTGATCGTACAATGGCACCTATTTATATCGAAGCGTGAAAATATTTTTTTCAAATCATGTTCAATATTTTCCACGAAAGAGTTGGTATCAAAATGTTAAAATTTTACAGTTCATTTCAGAAGTGAGCACTGGTCACACCACAAATTATGTTTTGCACCGCATTTTTTCACCACACGCAAGTTGACAATACTACAAAACTAACAGGGAATTCCCTAATATTAATACCATCATCGACACTAGTACCAACCATCCTTGATACCATTAACTTGATACTTAACCTAAATCAATCCAAGAGCCCCTTGATAGAATTTGCTACAGGTCCCGCACTGACTTAATCCGCCATTGGACCTTAATGTAATGTATTCTAGCAAATTTATAATTTGATTTGAACTATAGATTTACAGTCTACCTCGCTGTTGGTTAGCTACTTTTCACGACAAAACGGCTTGACTGATTTTGATGAAATTCGGCCTAAGGATAGATGCGTCATAGTATATCTATCCTAGCATAAGATAGGTGTGTTTTACACGACTGCCTAAAAAAGGAGTAGGTAAATGCATGTTGAAATTAATTTCATGACACCAGAAAGTTGGTAAATAGTAAAAAAAAGTGTCGTGAAAACTTCTGTATCACAGTGACCATGGCACCATCGGCATCGGAGTTTTTTTTTGCAATGCAAAATGTAATATTATATCTATCTTCAATATATATAAAACAAAGTCGAGTTAGTTACACCATTTATAAACTCAAGAACGGCTGGACCGATTTTCATGATCGTTGATTTTTTGGATTTCTCTCCGCCTCGAATAGCAAAATAAGTATAATTATCAATACAAAAAACCGACCGATAAAAATCTCAGAACTGGACCAAATTGAAATGTGACCACACGGGAAGCACCAGTTTTAAAATTAAAAAAAAAACATCAAAATCGGTTGACTCAGTTGAAAGTTCTGAAGTAAAAAAAAAACAGTCGAATTGAGAACCTCCTCCTTTTTGGAAGTCTGTTAAAAATATCGGAAAAATCACGAAATAATAAGTATTTTTTTATTTGGCGTTACTTTGATAATTTCGGCAATACAAGAAAACGAATGTTGAAGCGCAGGGTAGCTGCGTGGTTATTGACACAGAAATAAGGTTTTTTTTTCTTTTCTGTGGTTATTGATAGATATAGATACTCGTATGAAGAGCTTTTTTCAGTTTGATATTGTCAAACCAATCGTAGGTGTTGAGTAATACGAGGTCGAGAAGCTTCTTAACCGTTCTGATTTCCCCAGGGGCCGTTACTTTGCCTTATATTTTGATTGAAAGATTTCGCGTTAGAATAAAATATATTTCTTCTTTTTGCGCGTCTGAAGAGAGGTCCTTTCACTTTGCCTAATGATTGCGCTTTTGTTGCTTTACTTACAGACAGGCCATTATATTCGAACTGAGAGAATTTTATTCCTTTAAAAAATTACGTTTTCAGCTGAAAAACCTCTAGGTTGAGAGCACATTTTCGCAAAAAATGCGGGTAGTTTGATTTAAATTAATTCTACCCTTGTTACTTCAGTGTGTTTTAATTGATATCTAATAAGGTTTCTGCTTAATCAGTCAGGTTTTATAATTATAAAACCTGACTGATTATAGTCAGGATCTGATTATATAATCAGTCAGGTATGCAGGGGATTGGCCCGCAGTACCCTATTTCATTGGACTCTCTAAGACACAGCTTGGTATCCTTCGGGTATACCCTCCCTAAAGTCGATTAAAAATTTGATAGAGAAGGATTGTATGTGCCCTCTGCCCTGGAATCTTTGGACACAACGATGTAACTTGATGGGTAAGATAATTTTATTATGTGTGTAAATAACAAATTTTTATCTCTATTACAAGTATAAAAGTTTTTTTTTTTTTACTTAATACATCACTTTTACATAGCGATGTATACAAAAGCAAGTCATAGTTCACCATTCCGTGTAACCCAACAAAAAGGCAAGATTCGCATGTTGCCAAAAAAAATCTAATAACTAAGTACACAAAAGTCGCACTGATTTAATGCATTGATAATATGTTCCAAGGAACAAAACTATGTGAGTTGTTTATTCACAACGTTCGTTCGTCGTGTTCGTTCACATGCTTTATTGTTTTAATCTCCGATTTATGGACATCTTAATAAATCTCATTTGTCATGGATTATAATTATTAATTCAGTCTATTTATCACTATTACTTCACTAGGTAGGTATAGGTAAAGATTGCAAAACAATCGACCGTGATAGAATTTTAAATAGGGTCCAGAATAAATCTTCTAAACAACACCGAAAGGGACAGCTTTGTTTAGATTTACGATTTAAATCGGCTTATGAAAACTTTTAAGACAGTCAAATGTAAATGGACTGCTCTGTTTTATTTAATCGGGTTTGACTGCCCACCTAGGTAACTCATAAAATTACTTTAACTACCTATATTTTCTATGTTCTTGTTTTATTAAATTTTTACTTAACATACCTAATTTTAACATTTACTCGTATGTGATAATACTTATAGGTAAGTCGTAATCCCGAGCAAGTAGAGTAGACCTAATCTTTAACGAGATAAGTAGGTTCTACTACATTCTTATTAACCATCAGGGGAGTTGGTGGCCTAAAGCCATATTCGATATCAAAACAAAAATTCTATTCTATTATATACCGATATGTACCTCGGGAGCACAAAGGCATCGACAACACAACGGATTATCTGATACCTCTATTCTATACTATATACACAAGAGCTGTTTTGTGTGATTATGCGCCGCGGGTATGCATTCCTCCATGTAAATGAATTTTATACTTACTACTAAATACTCTTATTTGACTCGTGAAAACAAACCATAAAATTTCTAAACTTGAGGCGTTTACTGGTAGTCTTTGAAGTACCACTATCAGTCTCGGCTCATCAGACCTTTTTCACCAATTATAACGAATGACACAAATGAACCCAAGCCCTAGGGATTATCATTAGCCGTTGAAAAGTTCCACCATCCACCTCCTTTGGCTCTATTATCAGATAATTTCAATGGTACCAAATATTGTTATGTCATCCAGATTATTCCGAATAACATATGGGTAGAGTGCTTTTCATGAAAGAAGTTCCACGGCAAATAGCGGAAAAAAAATCCACGTTATAGTTATCAGGTGTTTATACTGTGTTTGGATGCTATTGAGATTTTTATTAATTTGCCTTCGTTAAAGAAAAGTTTGTTCGTGCACAATGCCTAAAGTTGTGAAAAGTGCTGCTCGAGAAAGATTGATGCACGATGACATCACCGCGTCTAGGGGACTTCTTTCATGAAAAGCACTCTACTTGCAAAGTTTCAAATTGACAGGCCAATCTACACTAATATTATAAAGAGGAAAGATTTGTACCTATTTTTGTATGTTTGTAATGAATAGGCTCCGAAACTACTGAACCGATTTGAAAAATTCTTTCACTGTTGGGAAGCTACATTATTCCCGGGTGACATAGGCTATCTTATATTTTGTAGCGAGGCCGAAGGCCGAGCTTACACTCGTGCGAAGACGGGGCGGACGGCTAGTTAGAAATATAAGTATAGGATGTCAAAGATAGCCTATGCCAATTTGAAAACGTAACAAAAAACTTTTGCGCATGCGTGAGTAAATTAATGTTGTGAATCGTACCAACTTTTTTTAATGATTGTTTTGAAAGTTTTGTCGATAAACATAATCGAACCACAATAATTGAGTTGTTTTCTTGTTCCAAGTAACACTGCTGCTGAGCCAAAGAGAATAAAAACCACTGTACGGCTGCTGAGCTAGGCGGAAGAGTTAAATGTTAGTGTTTTTAGATCTGTGGTTAAAATTAATTGAAAAAAATTACCAGGGTTAAAATCGACATGAAATGTCAAAAAACTGATCAGAATGAGCAGCAGCAATAACACTATTTCTATATATGAATATGTGCTGACAAGTGTATGTATAAAAGTAGAATATAAATATGTATGTTCCCAGTTCCAACTTCGCAAGTCATTATCGATAAAATATGAAAAAGTTGTATCAAAACTGACCTCCAAAGTTAGAACTCCGTGAACGTCCGCGGTTACAGTGATTTCATTTAGGTACGATCCGTTTTATTGGTTTCTGTACATAATCTATTCCGTTACTAAACGTTGTAGGTTGTACCAACTTTTTATTAACCTTTTACAATCTTAAATCAGGTAGCAATGTAACAGATTAAGACAAATAATCTCTACCTCCTTTCAGAACTGCAATAACGCTAAGCACGTTATATTTCTTCATTTATTCTAAGTCTTAGAGTTCTCGCTTTTATTGAATAACAGGATAGATTGCGATGGCCAAATTAAGTAAAATTTATAGTTCACCCTGGGCAGTCTCAACAACGTAAATGTTCCATAAACAAGTCCACATTTAGAGAGATAAATAGACAATATTGCATTATTAATTCCCGTTAGCACCCGGGGGTGTCAGACATGTTAAAATTCTTACTTTTGAACATTGGAAAAAATAGGTAAGTTGAGGTTGGTTCGAGCATGATTTTTTAATTAAAAACCAAATGAACGGGAAATTGTAATTACTTACAACGGAAAACATTGCTAATACTTTTCGTGGAGAAAGCAAGAATTTGAATAAATTGTTGCCGTCGCAGCTATTAAGAGGTTTTAACTCTGGGTTTACGATCCGAATCGTGTGATAATGGTCGGCAGTAAATTTAATTTCCCTATCTCTGTTTAATCTAAGGTATTCGTTTTTCATTTAATTATTTTGAATCGAGGGTCTTCGAAAAATTGATGACGTGGTTCGAAGGTCGACTCAGCTTTAACTTTTTTATAAGAGAGGTTTTTTTGGAAATCAAAATTAACGCCCTGTAAAAAATTAAATAAATATACATGTTATTTCTTCAACTAGTATATGATGATAAACAAATTCGTGCTTTATAAATGTGAAATAAACATGTAAATAATTCCCTAGGTAAATAATGAGTATTATGATTACAATTAAAGTATGAAATAGTTGGGGACCTGATGAGAGAACGTATTCCTAGGTTCTTCCAAGGTCCTTTCCATGTATTGTGTCGTTGCGGCGAAAGCGTGAATTTTAGTAATAACCCAAAAATCTGCAGGAGAATAAATAATAAATAACGTTTCTACGTTTCTAATCCGCACGGCCAAGGATAGGAACAACCTGCCTTGTTTCCTGAGAAATATAATTTGGGCCTTTTCAAGGCGAAAGTGAATAGGTATCTTCTAACTCTGCGTGCTTTATCTTCGACCACATCGTCGCTTACGAACAGGCGAGTTGGTGTTCAAACGCGGACTTATTCGCGTTAAAAAAATATATCCGTAAGCGCGTGAAAACGTCTAGTCAGAACTGACAGATCGCCACAGACGCAAAAGTGACGTTCAAAACCCAACGCCACATTCGTATAATATCCCGTCGATAGCTCATAAATAGCTCATAATTATCAATCGAGGGTGTTTGAAGCAAGATTTCGTTGGCTGCGGCGGTGGAGTGCTCGGTAATGTTTTCCCAACTCATGAATAAACAATATCCACCCCCGGCGTTTCGCACGTAAATTTGTTTTGTTAACGTTTCTAGGAAGTTTACAAATTACCTATCTGTATCCTATATAAGGAGCATTAAATCGCTAATGTTTATATTAAGTAGTTTTAGCTAGTTAGATTAAATTTATAATTGCAGCTCTAGAACTTTATACTTTCTTGTGTAACTAGTTCTTTTTTGTACCCGGCGGCTGAGCTACGGTATTCGCTTCTAGTGTAAAACGGTAACACGTAGGACGTAAGTACAAGTGTCAAACTTGGCATGCTTATATAGTACACACTCTATAAAACAACTCCTTCACTTCCGGTTTTCGTACAATCACCGAAGTGAAGCAACATCGGGCGCGGTGGGTATGGATGGGTGACCGCCTGGGCGGGATGTTGTATTTTTGCACTTATCATCATCATCATCATTTCAGCCATAGGACGTCCACTGCTGGACATAGGCCTCCCTCATAGATTTCCAAAAGGACCGGTTGGAAGCGGCCTGTATCCAGCGTTTTCCTGCGGTCTCTTTTAGGTCGTCTGTCCATCTTGTGGGTGGACGTCGTACGCTGCGCTTATACCGGTCCGTGGTCTCCACTCGAGAACCTTTCGGCCCCATCGGCCATCTGTTTTGCGTGCTATGTGCCCTGCTCACTGCCACTTCAACTTGCTCTTGCTTCAATCCGGGTTGCTAATTTTTGCACTACTTGTACATTATTAGTTAACAGTTTAAGTAGCTTATAGCCTTAGGGCCTTACGTAAAATCGTTACTCAATTTGACATACGCTTATATATACTCCGTCTTGTTTTCGCGTGTGACAATTGCCGTCAGTGAGAAGTTGAGAGAGCATTTTAAAGCATAGATCAACTTCAGTAACGTTTTTAAGTAAGGCCCTTAATTGAAATCATGTTTATTTCTTTGAGAAATCTTCCTAACCTTTGTATTTAGGTAGATCTGTCTAGAATACATAATTATGTATGAACATTCTATATTAAGTTTTTCTGTATTTAATGTGGTGGTACGGAACCCTCAGTGCGCGTGCCCGACTAGCACTTGGCCGGCTTATTGTTTACGATTACTGTCACCAGTTGTTACTGTCACTAGTGTCAATGCCTATTCATTCGCTATTTTATTCGCTTCACCGTTTTACTTTTACCTACAGAGTAGGGAGAAGTTTCCCAAAGGAATTCAAAACAAAATTTTATAGCATTTTAAAAATAACTGAAGATTAGCGCAGTGACGACAATGCTATGTAATATTCATGTAAATGACATCGAGCTTTATTACTACGTATAGAGAAGCTACCATAAACAAAGATCATGCTCAATTTTGTTAAGAATATAACCTAAAGTTTGCTTCACCGCCGAAACAATAATTAGTCGTCTAACCAGCCAATATAAACATTCAGCGCTAGAACGCTTATAAGGTATAGTTTTCTCGCGACGAAAAAGTCGTAAGCGCCGCGATTTTTCAAAGCGCTTACGCGTTTCGTTCAACGTTCTGCATCAACCTGTCGTTGCTATAGACTAAACTGCTGACTTACTACAGAAGTGACGTAGTTTTATATTACCTAACAAGCTTCAATTGAATTCGCACTTTGTTTCATAATTTATTATTAGTTGAATTAATTGAACAATAGAAAGTATTAAGGTTGCCTGGAAGAGATCGCTTATAGCGATAAGGCCGCCAATTGTTTCACTAGTTTTTAAGTTGTTTATTTATGTTGTGTGTGTTAATTTTTGGTGTGAACAATAAAGAGTTTTCTATCTTTCTATCTATCTATCTATTATATTATAATATGAATATTTCAGTTAAATTAATTCATTCGTTTAAGTAGTAAGTAATATTTATCCTCTTCGCGAAAATGCAAGGAACATATGTAAGTATTATTAGATGGTAACCACGTTTCTTCGTTTCGATTGTTCTGGACAAATGCAATCCATTTTTCTCTATCTTTACGGCCCAGACGTGGAAACCTTTAAAATTAAAATTATATTTTACAAAAGACAATAATTATTTTTCATCATATTTTTTATCTTTTTTTATTAAATCACTAGGCAGTACTTTTCTAAATATGTGTTAGATTATTATATTCCACTATAAAAAAAAAAACTTCAACTAATTCTACCTACACTTGTTACAAACACAATGTCACATCTTAATTTTTAGTCTATGACAAATGACGCAACACGGCATCCACGCTACGTCCGAGAATATTTTGTTCGACTTAAATTGTAAAATTTGTAAATGATTATCTAATTACTCACCGATGGAAAGTTATTCCTTTGCACTTCGACGTATTCTTTGAATTATTCGTGCAATATCTTAACACACACGATACCATATTTAATACTTTTGAACTTTTTTCGTTTTAAAACAAACATGACTTAATTGCTCAAGAGCTAGCAAGCAACTAAGTGATGTGCTGCCATATGACTGCAATTGGACGGAACATAGTAGGGATGTGCGCCGTCTCCTCTATACGTAGTAATATAGCTCGATGGTAAATGACGCTTTCGCGAGTCTAAATTTTTCGTATTTGATTGCCACGGGACCTCAAAAATGTCGTTGTCAATCCCTTTACAGCCCTTGGACATACAGTATACCAAATAGGGTTTATGAAAATGTCGGTAATTTAAGTGAATATTAATAAGGAATTTAGATTGTTCTCTCTGAGCCCGTGAAATTGCATACACTAAGCTCTTTACTGTTTATATATGAGATATTTCAGGCAACGTTGCCATGTGGAATATAACGAAAACTGTGAGGTAGGTGCATTGGCTTTTATACGAATCATACCATGATTGAAGAGAATTTGAGTAAATATTTAATTTGTTTATTAGGAGAAAAGTGTACGAGTTAGCAAGCTACCTATCAGAATCAGCCAAAAGACGTCCACCGCTCAACATAGGCCTCCCCCTTAGACCTCCGCACACTAAATGACAGCCTGCCATCTGCATCCACAGGATGCCCGTGACTCTCACGATGTCGTCCGTCTAGTGGGAGGCCTATCTTATCTACGGTGCGTCTTCCGATTCGTAGTTTCCACTCAAGAACCGTTCATCCCCATCGATTATCAGTTCTTTGCCATTTCAACTTGAAAAATGTCGGTGACTCTGGTTCTTTCGTGAATATCCTTGTTCTGGATTATATCCTATCGCGAAGTTCCTATACCTTTGACAGAGTACCTGGAACTCCTGGGGTTATCTTATACCGACCCTCAACTACGGCACCTACCTTGACTCAAAGGCTAAACTAGAAGTATCTACCTATTTTATAAGTTCTAGAATCTAGATAATTATTTAAGTGGAGAAAAAGTTCCAGAGAAAAAGATAAACAAACTACTAAGTCGAGTGCACTTTAAGTGCACTAAGGAAACGGGTATAATTTATTACTTTTTTAAATTCAATTAAAATACATGTAATTCCAATTAATATATATTTTATGTTTCAGAATTAATTAATTTTTGTTTCAGATTACTTTAATAATTTTATAATTAAAAATAATTCAGAATTAATTACTTTTTGTTTCAGGTTACGTTAATTTTCAATTTATGTAATTAATATTTTATATCAGGTTAGGCAAAATTAAACTCAATAAAATTAACATTACCAACAAATATTTATCACAAATTCCTTATTGTACTTGAAGCGACGTAGAAGCGGAATTACACTAGAAATTCATCATCAAAACAGTTTTTTTTTTTTTTTTTAGGAACTGGGAATGTTATAAAGCAGCCTAGTGCTTCCGATTTCATTTGCATTGAGTAAGGTCAAGCTGTTGAAATATTTATTGGCATCTACCAACACTTCGTAGAATTTAATGGCTTACTGAAGTTAGTGATTTTATTACATAACTAGCTGCGTCATGTCATATCGGGATGATACATCTCTGAAATTTGACTGTCCAGCTTCGCTCGTTCGAATTTTTCTATGACCATGCAATTTCTGGACTATATGAATACGACCACAATTATGGCTTTGGCCACGGAACCCTGACATATACATAGACGCTTGTCTTGCAAAATGCATTGGATTGAATCACCAAAGAGGTTGTAAGGCCTATGTTTTTCATAGATTTATTGCGTAGCAATTTTTTTTTAGGTCTATGATGTTTTTATAACATCCTTGATCTACACGTACATTCATCTAAGAAGGTTAAGGAACCTTCTTTAACTTCAATTCTTGGCCTCTCTGGAGCCACCACACACAGATATACAGATCGGCAATATATTTCAGTGAAAGCAAGTGAAAGAGACAAATTGATATGGCTCAGCACAAGTACAAAAAGGACATAACAAGACTTTTTTGTCCTTATCGGCGTGGCCTGTTTTTTGGATCAGAAATGTCAAAATCTGATTGGCCATGAGTATGTGCCAAACAAAACGGGTCTGAATATTGTTTATTGCATTTTTTTGGTGATTTTATGTGATAAATGCGTGTTTCGTCTTAGAAATAATTGTAAAACAAACATTTACAATGGTTGGTTGTATCATTTTGGGCTGCAAGTACCGCAGTGAGAGAAAAAACGATGAAATATCATTTCACACGTAAGTAAACATATAGAGCTTGTAATGATCACCTAAATAAATTCAGGATATCAATGCGTAAATATTTTATTCATAATTAGTCCGTTTTTTGGTCGATTTGTGGTATTTCCTATGAGTTTTATCAAAATATTAACTGAGAAGAATAACAATCAATGTTGCCAGTTTATAAATGAAATTACCCACCACAATTAACATAAATTATTCGTTCTGCAGGTTTACAACTGATCCTGGCTTACGAATAAAATGGATCAGTGCTACTGGTTGTGAAAATTGGGTGCCAGGAAAACATAGTAGAATTTGTTCCAGTCATTTCAATGCCGAATCCAATATCAGAAAGGGAAAAATTATATTTTTGAGCAACTGCAGCTGCTCAGGGTCTAATAAACACACTTAAATGTACTTAAATCAAAGAAAATATATCATCATAAATCATCATCAGCGTGATTTTGTTCAAATAAAACAAAATAATCTTTTTTTGAAGTCTGAGTTATCGTGTGTGATATGAGTACTGTAAATAATAAAGAGTTTTATCTAAGTATCTCATTAATTGGGATGTTATCCATAATTCCATCCATGAAAATAAATAAACTGGCCAAGTGCGAGTCGGGCTCGTGCACTGAGGGTTCTGTACCGTCACAAAATACAAAAAGTAGTGCAAATACACAACATCACACCCAGGCTGTCATCCATCCAAGTATCAACCGCGCCCGACGTTGCTTAACTTGTGGGAAACAGAAATGTGTGACCGACTCGCACGCGGCCAGTATTTATTATTTGTTGTTTTACTTTAGGGTGTGCACTATAATCCGCCAAGTTTGATGCTTGTGCCGATTACCGTTACGTACCGTTTGGTTTTTACACCAGAGCAAATACAAAAATACCTTAACAAAAACGTTTGTTGTATGTGTGGATGTGTACCCTCTTTAGTTTTGACTTAATTATATTTCTTAGTTAATCCGTCGTAATTACATATTCTGTGTAAGTTTCAACTGACGATATTACGGCGCGAAAGATACAGCCGTTTAAAGCTGTCTTACCTTTAAACGGATGGATTTGGATCTTAATATTAATTTCTTTTGTTCATAAGTATTTTTCAGATATCCTTCCATCTCACAAGATTTTCCAAAGTTTCCAAAATTACTCATTGAAGAGATTCACTACCCGTCTAGTATGTAAATTACCCTAACTTAAAGCAAATAATTTTAATGTGGCAACACACCTTGTTGAAGCGAGAGGCACTGAGCTAGCCACGCTCCACAGACATTTAATACCAAGCAGACTGAACATGTTTTTTACAACTACATTCGCAAAAACAGTTATGTTTGCATCTCTCTCGATTACACAAAAATCATATATTCGTATCTCTTTTTGTCGTAACGTTGCAACATAATAGAAAAAAATGAGCATGTGGTACGGTGTTCCAAGTTGCCATTTTGCTAAGCTGTCAGAAGGCAGACAGCGAAAACCACGGCTTGCAATAATTACCTAAAATAAAAGTTATTTTTACATATTTCGTTTAAAAGATACGAAAATACTATGGTGAAGTGCAATGTCCTCATGTGTTTTAATTCATCTCATAAGATGCCACCCGGTATAACGTTTCACAGGTAAGTTTCGTGTGTCATAATAGAGCGTATTTTGAATTGCAAATTTTTCTTGTTATTTTTCATAAACTTTACAATTTGAAGGCTTGGGAAGGTTGTGTTTCTTCCAATTTAATAAATGTACAAGTTTGGTGGGTGTAATAAAAGTTGATAAGTAGTTTTCTTTAAATTGATTCGATCATTGTTTGGCGTTTGAGGTACTTAGACATTGTCCAGGGAATGTATTCAGTAGTATAATAATTAAAATGGATGATTCAGCTCGATGTGAATATGATGACATGAACCTTTTTCATTAATAACTAGCTACTTTTCTTAAGTAATGTAAATAAAGTAACTACCTATTGTGGTTCATGTCATATACACCTAGTGATCTAGATGGTGTAATTAAAGGGTTATTTAGACATATTTCAAGTAACAAACATTTTTATTACATTTAAGATTTCCCAAGGATGAAATGTTGAGAAAAGCATGGGTGAAGAATTTGAACCGAGAAAATTGGCAACCCAGTACAGCAAGTTTGTTGTGCTCAAAGCATTTTGAGGCACATTTGCTCGACCGGACTGGTTTCCGAACAATCCTTGCCCGAGGTGCCATCCCTACATTATTTGAAGAAGTATTAAGCTCTATTCTATTCTTCTTATTTTTTATGCTTATTGGAACAACAGTTTTCAATAATCAGTCGCTATCACTATCATGAATCTCAAGTTGTACCTACTAAATTATGATAACTTGCATGTTATAATTTTCAGAGTGATAACATATCAAGCGAAAAGGAAGCCATAAAAAGAAGTTTTACTGGCAAAAATGTTCTGCGGGAGCTGCAGAATACCTCATTTTCATCAGATCCTGCACCACATGACACATCTGGCAAAGAGGTATGGGTAAAAGTGCCATATTTTTTAAGACACTTGGCCACTAATTGAACTAGTATTAATCAGAAGTTCTATTTAAAAGAAGTATTTCCGATTTTTACAACACATTTAAATATGATATCAGAGCCGAGTTAGTGATGTCAGCAAAATTCAGCATACAATTAAGTTTTTTGTCTAATATTTATTTGTCACCACAGCATGCAAACGTAAATACCGCTCGCTATCAAATTGATTACATTAGGTACCATATTTTATTTACTAAAGAAACTTATAAAACACGGTTAATTAAAATAACTCAAATTAAACTTTAAAAGTAAAATAAAAACTATATCTTTAATAAACAAATTTCAAGTGCAACTTTTTTTAAATTATAGGTTTGCGTTTGACTACTATCTCGCCTGATGTTAAGCTATGATGCGGAATGTCTGTAGCACGCTTGCCTAGAAGAAACCGAGTCACTCGTGATTTTCACTCCCAGAAAATTTGTGTTTTTAACTAGTTGAATGTTTGTGTTTCTGTTTTGTACATTTAGTTATAATTATTTTAGCCTATATTTTTTTTAAATTCATTTGTATATATTTCAGGGATTTATTATTGTTGTATTATTATTGGAATTAAATCACGATTTGTTCCTTTATTGCGAAAATTGCAGTAGGTATATTTAAATGCTAGCTGTCAATTTAATTATTTTTGCCGACCACTAAATTGCTGACTAAGCATAATTTCGTTGCTGACGAAAAAGTCTTTATTTAGGTGACCTTTAAATTATAATAATTTTATAATACATTTTTCAGGTTTCGGCAATAGCCAGCACGCCTGGAGTCTCGCGTCCCGCCAAGATATTGGAAGAACGTGTGATTATTTCAGAAAAATCAAAATGTAAAATAAAAATAAATTCTCTTTACTTTAATAAATTGACTTGTGTAATTTGATATAATAAGAGTTGTGTAATGTTGTGATGTGATATTATTTTTAAATGTTTAGTTAATTTTTCCTTAGGTCTTTAAGTTTGTTTGCATGCCGAAAGGTCGATTATGGCGCTCTTCTACTGTACATTTTCCATCATATGTACCCATATTATACGCAATAAAATGAATATGAATACGAAAAAAAAAATTGACTTGGTCTAGTTTGTTTGAATATTAATACCCAGTGGGACCATCCATAAATCATCCGTAACAGACGCACGAATCACGAACCGCCGTCTGACCAACAGGAGAGAAAGAGAAAAATTACTCTTTTCGTCCCGTTTGTTGGACGTCGGTCCGTCAACTAAATCCATACATATACGTCTGTTAGCACTATTATAAAATATGTCCTTGAGTCCGGCCCGCGTTTTGCAAATGTTTGCGTGTAATGTCTATGTAGTGTATTTTGCATCAATATTTCTGTGGCTTGTTGGGTCTGCTTATATTATATGTCTGTGCCACGCTCATTGAAAATCTATAGGTAGAGTCTGTGCGGAAAGAGAACCGTCGTGGCGAAAAATGGAACTACAAAACAATATGATTTTGATTATTATATGGCAGCCCAGCCCAGCCATCTGTCAATGTAGAAATCGAAAATAGAATCAGTGTAGAAATATCAAGAATCATAGTCGCGCTATAATGACGTAACAGTGTTGTCACCATAGCAAATACGTTAAAAAAACACAGTTGCGCCCTCAAATTTTATGACGGTTCTCTTTCCGCACAGACTTTAGTAGGTCTGTGCCACCACAATTTCGCCAAAATTTAAACTGATTATCTGAATGACAGTTGACAGTTTCAAATTTTTATAATGGCTATGTCAATAACATTCTCTTTACTTTGGACCTCCTTGCTTGAGGCTATGTGACACAGACCTACTACCTGTGCTATGTGACGATCCTCATATTACGTTTCGGGTAACGAAGAAAATAATCATTCATTTTTTTTTATTTCTTTTATGTAATAATAAAGAATTAAAATAAATAATATAATATAGCCTATGTTTTAATCTGGTAATTTCTAAGCATATTCGTAAAAACCACAGACATATAATACCAAGCAGAACCAACAAGCCACAAAAATATTGATGCAAAATACACTACATATACATTACACGCAAACATGGACATTCTTTTATAATAGTGCTAACAGATACTATTAGATTGTATCTGAAATGTAACGTCACAAAATTTACGACCCCTCCCTACCCCTTGTCAGTCACACTTCGTCGACCCCTCCTCCCCTCCTCTTTATGTGATGGAATTTATGGATGTTCCCATTGGGTATTAATATTCAAACACACCAGACCAAGTCAAATCATTTATTTTTGTATAAAACAATTTACCAGATGTGTCATGTGGTTGCAGGATCTGAATTTGATGGAAATGAGGTATTCTGCAGCTCCCGCAGAACATTTTTGCCAGTAACACCTCTTTTTGTGGCTTTCTTTTAACTTGGTATGTTATCGCTCTGAAAATTATTACATGCAAGTTATCATAATGTAGTTAGTACAACTTGAGATTCATGATAGTGATAGCGACTGTTCATTGAAAACTGTTGTTCCAATAAGCATTACACCTCGTACTCTCTAAGGATTGTACGGAAACCAGTCCGGTCGAACAAATGTGCCTCTAAATGCTTTGAGCACAACAAACTTGTCGCACTGGGCTGCCAATTTTCTAGATTCAAATTCTTCAACCATGCGTTTCTCAACTCTTCATCCTTGGGAAAATCTAAAATGTAATAAAAATGTTTGTTACTTGACATATGTCTAAATAACCCTTTAATTACACTATCTAGATCACTACGTATATATATGACATGAACCACAATAGGTAGGTAGGTACTTTATTTACATTACTTAAGAAAAGCAGCTAGTAATTAATGAAAAAGGTTCATGTCATCATAATCACATCAAGCTGAATCATCTATTTTAATTATACTTCTGAAATACGAATTCTGATTCTGAAATAAATTCCCTGGACAATGTCTAAATACCGTAAACGTAAAACAATGATCGATACAATGATTTTTTAAAGAAAATAACTTATACTATTTTAATTATACTACTGAAAGGAGTATTACATTCTCTTGGCTACTGAATACGTTCCCTGGACAATGTCTAAGTACCTCAAACGCCAAACAATGATCGAATCAATATTTTTTTAAAGAAAACTACTTATTAACTTTTATTACACCCACCAAACTTGTACATATATGAAATTGAAAGAAACACAACCTTCCCAAGCCTTCAAATTGTAAAGTTTATGAAAAATAACAAGAAAAAATAGCAATTCAAAATAATCTCTATTATAACACACGAAACTTACGTGTGAAACGTTATACCGGGTGGCATCTTATGAGATGAATTAAAACACATGAGGACACTGCACTTCACCATAGTATTTTCATATCTTTTAAACCAAATATGTAAAAATAACTTTTATTTTAGGTAATTTTTGCAAGCCGTGGTTTTCGCTGGCAGCCTTCTGTCAGAATATTGATGCTTACCAAAATGGCAACTTGGAACATTGTACCACATGCTCATTTTTTTCTATTATGTT
This sequence comes from Agriopis leucophaearia, assembly GCA_949125355.1. Taxonomy (NCBI): domain Eukaryota; kingdom Metazoa; phylum Arthropoda; class Insecta; order Lepidoptera; family Geometridae; genus Agriopis; species Agriopis leucophaearia. Next base: position 7,897,064 of record OX421276.1, on the reverse strand, counting down.
GCAACGTTACGACAAAATGAGATACGAATATATGATTTTTGTGTAATCGAGAGAGATGCAAACATAACTGTTTTTGCGAATGTAGTTGTAAAAAACATGTCCAGTCTGTTCTGTATTAAATGTCTGTGGTAAAAACCGCATTTAAATCCGTCCAGTGGTTTAGGAGATGTGCGCGGTCAAACAAACAAACAAACAGACAAAAATTCTAAAAACTGTCCTATCGTGTTCAGCTGCTTATTTTAAGACGCCCTGTGTGTTTTTTTTTTTGTTATCTCGCAATTACAGATTTTTTTATCTCTACGTTTTTATTATATGTATAGATATAGATATACATAGATGTATAGATTACAGAGCGTACAGTCATACATACGAGATAGGTACTTAAGTGTTAAAGATTTTTCATATCATATATTTTTAGCCTCAACTGCCGATTGCTGGGTAAAGGCCTCCTATTAACTTCATCTATGACGCGTGTTCTCAGTGGCGTATTTTAAGATTCAGCGCCCTGGGCCTGTAAGGTTTGCCGCCCCATATATTAACGGAAAAAAAAGCAAAAAACGTTTAATATAGCATAAAATAAATGCAGTACCTAGTGTGTAGGTGCAGCTTGCGCCGCCCCTCACAGCCTGCCGCCCCGGGCCATGGCCCTTTTGGCCCTAGGGTAAATACGCCCCTGCGTGTTCTTATGCGTGGGTGATTGCTTCTACCACAGATTGGGTCCCAAAATCGAAACGACCTCCGGGTCAACCCAGATAAAGATGGCGTGACGACCTGAACTTGCACGACAAACACTAAACCGCCAAATTGTTCAAGATACTAGATAATTCTCGGAAAGTTGTAGTTGGCTCTGTCTTTATTAGGCTGCAAGTTTCTCTACAAATTCAGAATAAAAATAAAATAATATATTCAATTCAATCCATGTGGGCATAGTTGCTACCATGTAGTGACGTGATATACTTAATCATAAGATACTTATGTATTAGTAGAGAATAATAGGTAGGTACTTAATTAGTCACACAATGTCACACAAATATTGTAAAATCGAAAGTAGCCTTTCTGTCTCCTTTACTCTGGTTTTTTCTTCCTTTGTCTGTATTATTTATTTATTTATTGAGATATTACACGGTCAAGCCAATTACATTATTATCTCACAAATTAGGTATAATTATAGATAAAAATGGAAAAAAATACAAAGGAAATACATTAGTCACAAAATACAAGCTCAAGAAAATTATATAAATTAACAGATAACATACAAGTAAAAATAAAAAGTAAAAAATTACAAATATCAATCAAAATTACAAAAAAATATATAATTAAAGGCAAAAAATAAAAAAAAGACAATAAAATTACAAATGTCAGATAAACAATAACATTAAAATCCAAATAGTCGTCAAGTCTTATTGCATCTATCCCACTGGTCAGTTAAATTTTCACAATATCAGTGTTGGCAGCGAGGAGTGCATTGAGGTGGCGACGGGCGCGAACTAAAGGCTGTATGTTAGCTATTTACGACAAAAACACCAAAAAATAAATAAAAACAATGTCTGAAATAATCATGTTGAAATTTGGCAAGGAAAGTAAGAGAGCGGATATAACTTTGATATAGTTTTAGTTCCAGGGAAATACAGTGAAATCTAAGGATCAGCCAGTCTTTTATAGTACCTAAGTAAATTCAATAATAAATGCAAAGTAGAGCAGGAACGCTTTATTTACCTATTTTTAGTAAACGACGACAATGAGACTTGAGCTGAACAATAAACCTTTTAAATTACAAATGCAATAGTCAAAACAAAAAAATAACAAATGCAGAGAGCAATTGTTATTTGTTATCAAAAACTAACATTGTTAACGTTAAGTATTCAATAGGTGCACTTGACAATGCTGATGATCATAACGACGGCGAGACTGTAGACATTGATGGCGACGCCTATGGCAGAGTTGCAGTAATCCTTGTGGCAGATCTTGCATGACTTGTACTTCGGTTCGATGCCGGGCACTGAGGTATCCGTGCAAGACTTGGCACAGTCACGGATCAGGGTTACCTGATCTGAGGTAAGATAAAATATACTTAAGTTAGCGGTATTTTTGAAACTACATTTAACAAAAAATTGTGTATCTACCAAACCTCATACTCATTCTAAAATCCAATCCAAGTTCTTTATCCAATGAACGTCTCATGAGGAAGATCAGTCATATTTATTTTGTTACACTCACTTAAAATGTCACTATATATATTTTTGATGACGTTACCTACCCAGAGAGCATCACTGACATTGGAGGAATCAATCAACACCTCATTTATTAAAATCAGTTGCAACGTTTAGGCTGCAAGTGCCTAAGTAAATAGCTTTACATATATACATTCACGTTAAACACAATTCCTTCTTTTTGCTTTGCTTTGGTCCGATATAAAGAGAGTTATGTAATAATCTAAATAAATACGTACTTTTAACTCCGAAGGTTTTGGTGACACAGGAAGTTTCTTTTGAACAGTATTTGATTGTGGTCCTCTTATCTGGTTCCCAACATGTAGGATTAGTTGCAGTACTACAGGCATAGCATATTCTGTAATTGCTTAAACTATTTCCATACTGCGATCCACTGTTTACGAGCCCTGAACGATCTTCCAGATTTGAACTTTTTTTGGAATCTCCTTTGCGTCCTGCATCTGTCTCATCGACTTTATTGCCTTCCAATAAATCATCAGTTACAGAATTTGGAAGATCATTATTTTCATCATTATAGATTGAATCTGTATCAGGCATGGATCTCCTTGAAGATCCTAATGTACCTTGATTATTTTTTGCCACCTTCTTTAAACAGTCTTCTGATATCTTCAATGCTTTTGTTTTGGCACTAGGCTCGGTTGATTCTACACTAACAGTGCCAAGCTGGTCAGCTAAGTCATCGTCAGTTTCTAGATTTAAAGAACTGATATATTGAAAAGAACGTCGGCCGGAAGCCAAATCCTGGTGATCTTGGAAATCTTGGCCGTGATCATTTTCACTTGTAGCGGTAACTTGAGATTCTCTCAACTCTTCGTTTTTCAGCGCTTGAGGCTGAAATACCATAGGCTCGTACAAAGGATGTGTAATTCGTGTGGAATATGAAGGAACCCATTGTCCGTCAGGATTGCTATTGCTTCTCCTAGGGCACGGTTTCCCATTCCGTCGCAAACCTTGGAATTGTTGCCATAGTTGTTTAGTTGTGCCTGAGTTGTCGTTGTTTGGTGATGGATCTAAAAGGTTGTTACTGACTTCTTGAAGGTAACCTATAACAAAATATCAATAATGTAAAGTGAAATTCAGAGTTTACTAGTATAAATATCAGAATGTTTTACAATTGGTCAGCTGTGATAAACAGTAAAATCTTTTATGACTCGATCTAAAAAATTTTTTTTACATGTTACGGATCTGGTTAAGTTACAAACAAATGATCGGACACATTTGTAAGTCGTAGCTGACGGATGCAATCAGCTAAAATATTTACATTAAGCAGCCCATACTGCTCTATATCTGGCGCTAGATGTTTTTGCCAGCTGAAGATGCGTCCGTTGGTATTGGTAGAGATACTAACCTGTTGCTATTATGGTAGACACGAATACAAATAAAATTAATTTAATCATGTTTCCCAGCAACCTGCTACTGTTCAAGTGGGAAGACTGACCGATTATAGCCAAGAAACCATTTTATACTTAAACGTATTCTCGATATCAAGAGCACTATGCGGAAATGGCATTTTATCGCTGAAGCTGTAAACCAATATCGGTCCATTGTGAATACGCATTCGATGGAAAGATATTCGATAAAAACAAAGGATGTTTCATGAATATGGTTTTTATTGCTTTTAGTTGATCCATTGCAGTGTTCCGATAACCATGAATATTTATTATGGTATAGTTTTCTAGAAAGGGGGGAAAGCGTTTGCTGGGTAATAGGTAAGTCTGTATATTGTTGTTCCAAAATAATTTAATAAAGCTTGTTTCTTTTTGAGTGATGCAAAATAGGAGAAAGTTTTTATGTATGTTCAGGACCACGCATAACTTTTCACAGAGCAGTCCAATTATTTAATATTAGTATACCGTCATTTCAATATCTTTAACTGAATACCAAAACAAACCGTTGCATTTCGATGGAGGAAGGCTGAGGATGGAGAATACTCTAATACCTTATTCTAATATAATAATCTATACTCGGTCCATTTTTTTTTCAGTTCGGCTAAAGATGCAATAATATTGTATAAAGCAAAAAGAAAACATTTTTCACATAAAATTTTATTTTTTTCTAAGTGCCAGCTACCAGCATCATACGTTTAAAAGCAGCAAATATGAACAGAAATTGCTGTTTTCATGAATGCACCAGTCAGAGCTAAAAAACTTGGACCGAGTATAGTTACTTGACTACTCGTATATGTTAGTATCCACTATCCACATAAACACATCTAAAAGGGTAATATATTTTATTTAAAAATACATCTAACTCCGATTCCAGCAATATGAAGGGATAAAGCACACCTACCAAATAAATCCCGCGGTAAAAAGTTTCATTCAGCGAAATTACCAGAATTCCCGGAGTTTATCAATGTTTTTTCACGGTGGATACGACGGATCAACTTTTGATATCTGTACGGTGTATATCGAGCCAGTTTACATAGAAGACAGATTATGAAAAGTACCCAATTTATTTTCAAACGGGACGACGTCAATATTACTAAAGTACCTTCGTTCTTAAAATAAGAAGAGAGGTATCTCTAAGGTAAATGAGTTTAATACATTGCGAAGCAAATTGGTTTTGAGAAGTCTACAAGCTTGGGGAAACTTATGGGTACGTATTAAATACACTTACTTTGAAAGATATCCTTACTTCCAAATTGTGCTAGAACATATTTTGTGCCCTAAGTGCTCTTTACTCTGTTTCTCTGAAATGTTTCAACGCAATCAAATTACAAAGGTGGCAGCAAACAGGCCCTACTCACAATCAAATTACGAAATTCGACATATATTGTACGTTTGTGCTAATAACAGCATGTAGGGTAGAATATTACGATGTTAACGTGTTAAAGCAGTCCCGTTTGTTTTCTCGTAGAAGTTATATTTGTCGTTCAAAGTTAATCACGTTCAGTTCAGACAAATTAAGCCCCAGAGCACTTCAATTTTAAAGCCAAAGTTCAGGCTCAGTTTAATCCCGCAGGTGTAGGTTGCGTTTGCAGTTATTAGGCAGAATGTTTCGGGGACTCTAAAGTTATAAGTCTTTTTTATGCCATAAGAGTTCTTGTCTAGAGCTTATTTTGTGAAAGCACCTATTATAATTTGACTGACTTGATGGGTATCAACAATAAAATAATATTTATTTTCAAAGAACTGATTGCCGAGTTGCACTCATAGAGCTAAATACCTGACAGAGGGTGATACGAATACTGCCCGCCAATATGTTTAGTACTAGAAAAAATTATACTCTGTCGAAATCATAATAAGCCACGTAGCGTCGTAGCGTATGCTACGACGTTGCTACGGGGTTAGTACGGCTAGTTTACAATTTAGTACCACTGGAAAAGTTCATTTGCTCCGTTCTTTCTACATACGTCAATGAACATATACGGATTTACTCATCTACTCACATTTTAACCATATCCAATTTCGTGCTATTAGATTACATAACACCGTAAAGTTTGCGGTTCATTTTACATTATTAAACATTTAGAAATTGTGCTATCATCCACATTTGCATACGCTTCTAGCAAAAACTTGAAACCTGAACTAACAGCTTACAAGTAAAAAGTTCCATGGGTCTTGGAACTTTTTACTTCTATTATTTTGGAGCGCTTTAGCGCTACAGTTGTCTAGAAAGTTGCCACGTTATAGTTCACACGTGTTGATTGCTGGTTCCCCGGGCAGTTGACGGCAAACTTTAATGGACTTAGAAACTACCAATAATAAGTTTTACTTTGAGCAGTGTTTGGAGTTCGGAAATTAGTTCATTTTCGTTTATGACTGCTTCTCGATTATGTTTAGGAATTGCATTGTTTGTTTATTCGAGTACAACTTGTGTTGTTAAAGTTTCTTACAAAATTTATTTCAACTGCAGAGAAGGTAAACTGAAGTAGGTAGTACCTATGTAGATTGGGTTCAAAGCGAAATTTTCTCAAATCTGCAGTGAATACAAGATTTCGGTAAAAATTCAATCTCAAGGCCTGGGTTTAATCGCATGATTTCGATAGACTGATCATATATTTACTAACTATTACTTATCACTTTTCTAAAAATATTTCCTTTTATTCTTTCCAAGAATGAGGAAGGCATTTTATGTAGATATGTACTTAAGGTTTTCTCATTTTAACCCCGACGCAAAGAGAGGGGTGTCATAAGTTAAGTGTGTATCATTGCGTCTGTGGCATCGTAGTTCCCAAACAGCTAAATTGATTTTTATTGAAAGGTAACTTTATCGGATGTTCTTAGCAATTTTCCGAGAAAATCTGTTCAGCCGTTTAAAGATTATCACCGTTTTATAGAAGGTTTTTTAAAAACTTCTATTGATATAATACTTGTTAAATTCTAAAGTGTTAAACACTTCAATATAAAATTATTTTATATTTCAGTATTAAGTCCGTTTTTTGTATGGAGTGGTTTGAAGTTCTTAATTACTTGCGTCAACTTGGCAAAAAGACATCACCCACTTCATTGTAAACTCGAAACAACTTTGTTGTTTTGTTTTTCGATAGTCATGGTTTTTAATTAGGAGCTTAGGTACATATTTTTTTTAATGATTGAATAGCAAGGCATTTCACCACATCTCACCAGATGTAAAAAAATAGTGATGGTCAAGTGCTGACGTTGAGCATGGTACCGGCCAGCATTTTGGTAATTATTTTATGCGGGAGTGATAATTGAGGGATCAGTGTGATAACTGAGAGACCATCCTAGAATTCGTGAAATAAATTGTCAAGGACTTACTAAAACACGTAGAATATTGTGGAACAAATCTTGGAATGTGTGGTAACTCAGTTCTCCAAACCAACCAGCACGATCATAGGCCTGTAACTATTTACATATTGTTTAGTTCCAAAACCGGTTTGGACGCCCGGCTCGGAAGTCGCGGGAGAGGCACGGGGGGCGGGCGGCTGAGACAGCGGCGTTTGCTCCCCGGGCTAGGTTAGTCATACATATAGCTCGGCGCGTACGCACGTCTCGACCGGGGCCCACTAGGACTCGGCGCGATTTGAAGTCCGTGTGTTTTGAGAAGACCGGAGTCACCGTTTGGACTCCGCGAATTGAACTTCGTTAAAAGACGTGCGCGAATTTCACTCTGTTACGGCGCGATCGGATATTTTCCTTGAGTTGAAGGTATCAACGGAAACCGCGAATTCGGGTGTGTTTTGGATAGCCCGCGAGTATTAAATTCAGTGTTAGGACACTTTGAACATTATTTGTGAAGTGTTGGGATGCGAGGACGGCTACTGGACGAGGAAAGCCGCAGCTGAGGTTTGGGCCCAAACAGGTGACAGGATCATCAGCCATCCTCTGGTAGGAATTCCAACCCTCTTTTTTTGTTATGAAACTCCGCGCATCGCGGATGTGCACGAGCCGCTTTGGGTTCGTACACATATTTTTACAAGATTCTAAAATCAATTTACAATTAAATTATTCTAAGTGTAACTAAATCCTCGTCTATTTTATTTTGCTAATTTCAGGATGGTTCCTCAGTTATCATAAACATACCTATAACATTGACGGCAACATTTAGCTGAACTTACATCAGAAATATATAAACTTACTCGTATAAAATCTCCATCAAATAAACTACGGTTGCAAATCAAAATAAGATAGACAGTAGGCTAGGCTAGGTATGTTATATTTTTTAAATCTTTTAAGTACTTTTACATCTGGTTTTTGGTGCGCCTCATTTGATGCCAAGTTTTTGTTGTGCATTTAATTAACATTTATAATTTTCTGAATGTATTAAAACTTAATGCAATTGATTATTTTCTTCGCCAGATGTTGTTCCCCGACAAGCTTTTCCTGATATCTGCGCTGCTAGAATGTATTGCTTCTGTGTTGTTTTCAAAACCCACCGCATTTTGTCGTGTTTGTTTTTAGTGATTCATATGTGCTTCAGACTCACTGTGAATGGAGTTCAAAATAGTCACTAACGAACCTATGCGCTACATTTCGATAGCAAACACTCGAATCACCTCTATTGCATAAAATTTTAGCAAACTTTTTTCCAACAATTTCGAACATATAGATGACACTATCCAAATAACTGTTGAAAATAAACATAGTAAATACAATACTGGAAATTGATTGGTGTTATTAAGAAACGCTACATCGCACCCTAAAAGACTCGTGACCTCGTGACACTCCTCTGCATGATAGTTTTTTATGCCATACTTGTAGGGTTTATCAAAACTTTAAAAGTCCTGACCTAAAACCGGATATTTCGAGTTGTGCTAACTGATGCAGACTGTGGAATACGCTGCCTGAATAGGTTTTCTGATATTTACAATCTGGTTATTTTTGAGTCACGAGTGAATCGGTTTCTTTTAGGCAAGCGTGCTCTACGTGAACCGCATCATCGCTTAACATCAGGTGAGGAGTGGATAAGCTTAAGCTTTAGCCTATTAACCAATAAAAATAAACCAAAAGATGGATTAAATATTTCATGGCTTTTCCATATTTATTAATAAGGGGAAGCCAGAATAAGCTCCACTTAGCTTTGCTCTCACGTCTTCAACATGTATCCAATTTCTACAAACAGTACCTATATGTATTTGTAATATGGATTGAAATTTTGATATGCATTCAGTATTTCTGTTGTAATTATATCCCCAAGATTATTCATTCAAAAGTAAGTAGGTAACTTTCTCATTTCTTACAAACTGTAAAGCAATGCACATACCTAATCCTGGCTAGTGGTATTTATATATTTGCATGCAAAACACTGGAGTAACGAACCAACAGTACAATGCTCTTATAGCGTCCCAATGGATGCACCAGTAGGTTTACCTACCTACCTATATAGTAACTAAATCGTTTTACCGCGGTTTTCAAACGGCGCAAACGTAAATTCAGTTTTGGTGAGAGCGCTAAAAACTCGTATATTATTTCCGTAAGCCGTATTGGTAAATAAAGCTTATTTACCAAACTAAAAAGTATTTGAGAGGTTTCAGTGGGTTTACAGGAATTTTAAAAAGTTTTAAAATGCCATTGAACTTTAGTAGCGATAGACAGACATATTTATATTTATTGATAATAATAGGTATTACAAGTCTGGTACATAAAATAATAAATGTTAGAAATTGCTATATATACAATAATATTACGCGCTATCTTAATATTAAAAAAGTCAGTGTATTCATAAAAAGCTTGCGTAACTAGCCACTTTTTTTATTTGATTTTGAAAGATGCAAAGCTCGGATCATCAATGACTGTGGAAGTCTGTTATAAATATCAGGTCCCATTACGTGGAGCATTTGAGACGATTTGACCAACGACCGTTTTACGGTAACTAACTTATATATAAAATCCTACACGTATTTTTCGTACCTACAATGATACATTTAATTCAGTGTGACACGCACCGGTATAACTAAATGGAAAGGAGGTCATTGTATGAACTAATTTTACTATGGAACCAATCCCGCAATCGCAAAAAATCTTTCGTTGATGCCAAAATAAAATGTCATTCGCACCACATAACATAATTACCTATATAAAATCTTATACAAATTAGTAAGCGCAAATAAAATTATAGATGTTGCCAAATCTAAAGCTCACCTATACATGATAAAAACACGCGTAATTTAGTCCTATTCAAACAAAATTTTCAAAATCCCTTTTTTACCCAGATAAAAATCATTCGAGAATAAAATTCTAAAAAAGTTTCTGAAAAAAATTAGTTGGCATTCTAGCAAAAATATTGATATAGCCAAATCAACAGGTGCTTTAAACAATTTTTTAAACATATTAAACATATTATTGGAGCTGGTAATTAAATTCTGGTCCAAATTTAATAAAAAAATTGCGGAACCACCGCTAGAGCTTTCTCTACATATTAAAACAAGAAACACTCAGTTCTGTCCAAAAATATAGAAACACGTAAGTCGAAAAAAATATGAATCGAATGGAGAACTTCGTGAAGTTTCTCTCTATAAATTCCAGAAACAGATTTGGTACTATACCACTATCAATTCAAGCGCATGGTTACTTCACACGACCTAAAGATAGTCAGTCAGTCTGGTTTTCATCTCATTCCCATCCGGGAATGGGGAAAGGGTCACAGAGAATTGACTCTTTCTCCCTGGCTTTTCTTCGCCCATTGATATGGGCGAGTCAATTGGCTGGCGGTGTCTATATTGTTTATGTGTCGTTGGTTGGGGTGTCTATATTTGTTTGTTGTGAGGGCTCTATATTTGTTTGGTTTTCTTTGTATTTGTCGGTCGTCGTCTATGTTTTTATATTTGATATCGGTCGTCGTCTATTAGTACAGCAACCGGTACGCGTCTGCACCGACTACTAATTTAATGCCGGCGCGATACAGACGCCGCCGAGTGAGATTCCCGGTTCCCCGGGAAAGGCTCAGCGGATCGATCAGCGGCCTAGGCGTTAGTAGTCGGGAGTGCCGTCCCGGCTCTGACTTCGTCTATGTCCTCTTCCGTGGTGTTCTCTTCTTTCTTCTTCTCCTCTTCCGTGGCGTTCTCTTCTTTCTTCTTCTCCTCTCTTATGTGTTCTCGGCCGGTGATAGCATATCTCTATGATATGCTATATTTCTTCTTCTCCTTCTTCCTGTCCTCTTCTTGTCTTCTTCTCCTTCCTCTTCCGGTGGTCGCGAGTGCAGTGGCGCTATATTCCTCAGGTGGCTCTGTTTGGAATTATCGGCTCGAGCGAACATGGCGGTTGCCATTCTTCTTACTAAGGCGTCTATCGGCTCGTGCTTGAGGTCTCGATGGATTGTGGCGTTCCTCACGTATCGGGGTGCTCTAACAATCCATCTCAAGCAGATGTTTTCCTGTGCTTGTAGCCGCGCTTTGTTCGCTTTGTTAAGGCAGTGGTACCAAGCTGGAGTGGCGTATGTCAGTCTCGATCGTATGTACGTTTTATAAATAAGAAGCTTTGTTCTCGTAGGCAAGTTGGAGAATATAACCGGTTTGAGCTTCGCGCGGGCTGCTATTCCCCGTCCTATGACCTGGTCAAGATGTCTCTTGAAGTTGAGTCGTCTGTCGATGGTGACACCCAGATATTTGACATGTGGGCGCCACGGGATGTCTTGTGACATCAACTTCAGTGGGGTAGGCGCGTTACAGCCTCCGGTTATGATTGCTTGTGTTTTGCCTACGTTTACTGACAGGCGCCACTTTCGCAGCCATTCTGGCAGGGCGTCTAGCGTTGGTTGGAGGTTCTTCACTGCCTGAGCCGATTTATATGAGGAAGCGTAGTAGGCTGCATCGTCCGCGTATAGTGCGAGCTTCGCCTGCCCGACGAGCGGTATGTCGTCGGTGTACCAGGCGTAGCATACGGGTGAGAGGCAGCTTCCTTGCGGTACTCCCGCTTTTATCGGCTTCTCCTCTGATAGGGCGTCATCCACCTGCACTCGGAAGCGTCGCTCACTTAAGAAACTCGCTATTACTGCGATAATTTTCTTTGGGGCGTTTGATTTGGACAGCTTGTAGAGTAGGCCCTCGTGCCATACTCTATCAAACGCCTTCTCCATATCGAGCAGTACTGCTGCGGTAAACTCCTTCTTGTTGTGGCACATGGTCATCTCGCTGATTATTTTGGTGATCTGTAGGGTGGTGGAGTGCTCGGCTCTAAACCCGAACTGCTCTTCCCTAGGCTTGACGTGCGGCGTGAGGTAGTAGAGCAGTATCTTCTCGAAAACTTTAGATAGCGTGCTTAGCAGCGTAATCGGTCGGTAGCTTTCGGGTTTCCTGGCGTCTTTCCCGGGTTTAGGTATCACCACCACCTTGCCAATTTTCCAGCTTTCCGGAAAGTGACCAGTGCGGAGTATCCCGTTGTACACTCGAGTGAGCGCCGCGATTGTCTTGACTGGTAATTTCTTCAGGGCTTCGTTCGTTATGTTGTCCGGGCCGGGCGCCTTTTTTCTCTTCAGGCGCTTAATCAGTGCTTGAACCCGGCCGGGGGTTGCGAAGATTAGGCTTTCGCCCTCTTGGTTTAACGACGGCTCGCTGAAGTATTTTTCCAGGTGTTCTTTTACGTCGGCTTCGTGCTGCAGCTCCGTGGCGGGGTTTGGCGAGAACTGGGTCTCCAGGCTGCTCGCTAGAACCTCCGCTCTATCTTTGGAATCGAACTTAAGATGTCCGTCGCTATCGATCAGTGGCTGTGTTGGTTTGGACGGCTCTCCGATGTATCGGCATAGTTTGTGTATGGAGGGGAGGTCATCAGTGATGGTTGCAATGTGATCTGCCCACCCCTCGGCCGCGTGCGCGTCCAGGGCTGTTCTCACTTGATCGATAAGGCGGTTGAGTTTCCATTTTGTTCGCGGACATCTTGTCACTTGCCAATGCGTTCTAGTCTCCCTTTTCTCACGGATAAGGTCCCGTATCTTCGCGGGGAGGGGGGTGAGCCTCCCTGCCGGCGAAGAGGTTTGCGTGGCTGTTGCTAGGGAGACTTGTATGGCGCTCGTGAGTTCGTTCGTCGCTGCTTCGACGTCTTCCGGAGTCACTATCGGTCTGGAGGGCGTGTGGTCGCTCAATACGTCTTGGAAGGTTTCCCAGTCGATCTTTCTTCTTGGCGGCATGGGCAGGGCTCTGCACGGTAGTTCCCTGAGCTCCAGAAGTACTGGTCTGTGGTCAGAGTCGAGGTCGCTCATGACGCTGAGCTCAGGGGCCGCTTTGAGATCGCGGAAAACAGCGATATCGATGACGTCGCCTCCTCCGTAGGTGTCGTAGTGGGTCCAGGTATCGGGGCCCGCTATGTCGTAGTGGTGAACGAGCGCGTCTTGGTATAGCTTTTTCCCATTCCGGCATGTGGTACTCGAGTTCCAATACGGGTGTTTGCAGTTAAAGTCACCGGCTACGATAGCGGGGCTATTTCCCAGCAAGCTCCTTATGTCTGTCACGTCCAATGTTAGTCCCGGCGGCCTATATATCGAGAATATCTTGAGGTTTACACCAGACGCCTGTATTAAGACTCCCAGGGCCTGGAAACTTCGATATTCTTTGACGGGAATCGGTTGGTGCACGATTTTCCTGTGCACCAACACCGCTAGGCCTCGATACGCCCCTCCGTCCGGCCGAACTTCGTCCTTCCTGTACGTGACGTAGTTCGGGATGCGGAGGGTCGCCGTACTCTTGAGATGCGTCTCGCTGATGAGCATGATGTCGATGCGCTGCTCTCGAAGAAAAAGGGTCAGCTGTTGTTTTTTCTTCGAGAGCGAGTAGGCGTTCCAGAAGACGACCCTAATCCCGTCCACTGGAGTTTAAAATTCGCATTAGCCCCATTAGGGTCGCCGTTTCTGCATCCGTGCCGGACTGGACGGCCTCCAGTATCTCTTTTAGGACCCCTATGGTTTGTCCCAGGGAGTCCTTTCGGTCGGCGGCGCCTCTATTTGCAGTTTTCTCGCGGTCGGCTCCTTTTTGTGCAGTCGGGTAAAAATCTTTTTTACCCGCTGCTGGGCCCGCCTTGTCTTTTTGTGAGTTTCTAGGGGCCCGCCGGGTGCGTCTGGGACCGCCGCCTTCAAACGGGTTGGCCGGGGCCATCAGGGTCGTCGTCTCGGAGGCCTCCTGGATCGTCGCCGGGACTACAGGGGCCACTCCTCTTCGGCCTCTAGCTGGCGGTTCGATTGTTTCGGCAATCGTACCGCCTCGCTTATTTCTCGTCTCCTTTTTGAACACCGGGCACGCTTGGTAGTTGGCCGGGTGAGGGCCTCCGCAGTTGACGCAGGTGGCCGGCTGGTCTCTGGGCCGCGGGCAGTCGCTGGCCCAGTGTTCGTCGCCGCATCGCACGCAGGCCTGTTGCCTATGGCAGTTGTGCGAGCTGTGTCGGAATTTCTGGCATCGGTGGCATTGGGTGGGGCCCTTTTTCCCCCTCCAGGCCTCTATGTTGATACCGGGCATCATCATTAATTCTGTTATATTATATATGGCCGGTGTGAGGTCGGGGGTTTTGGTGAGCAGCACATAAAATATGCTGCCGGGGCGCCCCTGTCTCCCTTGTATGTTTTTCACATATTCAGCTGTGAAGCCCTTCTCCAGTAGGGCCTCTTTAATCTCCTCCGTGTCCGTATCCGATGGGAGGCCGCGGATCGCTACCTTCAGGCTCCTCTCGGCCGGTAGCGAATACGAGTACCAGTGAACGCCTTCACTGGTCTCTAAGTCTGTGAGGTAGGACTGTATAAGTCGGTATTCTACCTCATCAGTCGGGAAGAACCGTATTCCTTGCCCGAAAGGCCTCCCGTTTGGGGCCCGTCCAAGCTTCGCCGCTATCCTTTTAAAATGGCCGCTCCAATTGTCTAGTTTTTCTACTATGAGCGGCGGATATTTGGGCCCCTGTCTCGCTACCGGCTGGTCCGCCGCGTTCGATGCGGTTTGTTGCGGGGGGCGGGGTGCGGGGGCGGCGGGGTATTTACCGCGTACTAGCGCCGGCGTTTGTTTCGACGTCGACGGCGCCTGTGTTATCGCGGCTTTTTGTGCCGGTGCAGCGCTGCCTACGGCTTTCGCGTAGGCGCGCATGGCCGGGGGCGGCTCTCTTTTTTGTTGTTGCGTTTGCTGTTGTCTCTGTTGTCTCTGTGGCATCGGGGGTTGGGTTAGCGCCACTTCGGGCTTTTGCCTGGCGGCCACCGGGGGAGGGCTTGCACTTTTCTTCCTTAGCTTGTCCCTCGGCGGCGTATTCGAGAGCGAGCGCGTACGCGGACGCTTTTTCGCTTCATCGCTTTTCTTTACTCGTCTCGATGTAAGCCCGCGTGACACGGGCGACACCCAGGCGATCGGGGGCAGTGTTATCATGGCCTTCTGGGCGAATTCAAGGGCAGTGTGGTCCTCCACTGATAATTCTGCCCCCTCAATTTCGGCCTCTCGGAGGCGAAGGAAAAGCGCCATCCAGCGCAGCATTTCCTCCGAAAGGCACCCGGCTTGCATAAGCCGGGCGAGTGTGAGTAAATCACGCTCGTATATACTCGCCCTTCGGAGACAAAGCTGCGCCTTGGGACGCAGCCCCCCCACCCCCTACCCCGCGGGGTGTTATTGAAATCTCCTGTTCCATCATCTGTGGATGTGTGGTGTCTATGTGCGGGTGTTCAGTGTTGTGGTGGCTGTCTGCGTGGGCGTCGGTCGTATTACCCGAAACATTATGTGGCTGCGTCGTACTAGCAGAATGTGCAAGTGCATTAGATCCACGAAACATTTCCTGTGGATTAGTCGACCTGAAAGCATTTTTCTCGGTGTTGGCGACACCGGTTTGGCCCTGAGAAGGGCCTTTGTTTGACGGACCGCTCGAGGGGTCCATCAGGCTGCGGCGAACTGAGGTTAAAATCGGCGCGACCTATTGGGGGCCTGGCATTTCCGTGCCAGTCCCCTAGGCAATCGAGGGCGCGGACGATCCCCTCCGCAGCGCGGGCTACGGGCGCGGTACGTTTCGAATTTCACTCAGGAAATTTTTCGCGAACTGCTTGGGCGGGTTTCCGATTTGTAGGTCCGAGCGCGACGACTGTACTGGCTGTCCCCTAAAGATAGGCTTATTTGGTATCGAATAAGCCGGGGCTTACTTCGTCGCACACTATCCTTTCCTGTCCAGCGACATACGGACGGACGTATCCCAGGGCTTAACGCGTTTAAGGGATAAAATACCTACATTATTTACAGATTCACATAAATAATAATCATTTCTAGAATTCTTTTTTTGGGTATTTAAATTAATCACTTAAGAACACGCTTTTATCAAAATTGGACTCGATCTCGACTCGAACGTAGCTGAAGTAAATTGAGGGCTATTTTTCTTCTCTAATGAAC
Source organism: Agriopis leucophaearia (assembly GCA_949125355.1). NCBI lineage: Eukaryota > Metazoa > Arthropoda > Insecta > Lepidoptera > Geometridae > Agriopis > Agriopis leucophaearia. The sequence continues at coordinate 7,881,101 of OX421276.1, read as the reverse complement.
AAGTTTAACGTGTGTAGGCACATTAAGTACTTCAATGTTTGAAAAGAGGGTTTGATTATAATTTTTCCACTAAAAATAGGCGAATGTGGCTCAGTAGATATGAGCTATCGGGGGGGTTTACCCGGATAGTTCGTTGCGAAGGTTGGGGAGATCCTTGTTTTTTTTTTTTAATTTGAATTGTCTATAACATTTACATTGATTTGCTTAATACATGGATGATGGATCTGGTCCTAATTCATGAAAACATTTTCTGACTTTAACTATGTATACATTTAGAAACAGTTTAGAAATTCCGATAAACTAATTGGAAGGAAACGCAGCGTAGGTAGGCCTACCACTAGATAGACCGACGACATCGTGAAAGTCGCGGGCATCCAGCAGATGCAGATAGCAAGCTGTCGTTCGGAGGCATATGTTCAGCAGTGGCTATCTTCTGGTTGATGATAACAATGATGATGGGCTGTGGTCCAATACCTAGCCAGTTAACTATACATAATGATCTAGTTGACTTTATTTGATAATGTAATAAATCAAGTGTACAAAACAATTACTTAAAATAAGCAGTAATAATTTGAGAAGGTATCCTATCCACGTAGGTACATTTCATGTCTTCAATGGGAAAATCCGCGACAGTCATCTCTCTGCAAGGGGAAAATGCGGCTTGAAGCAACTCAGCACGCACGCGCCATTACCGCGTCGCAAAGAACCTTTGTCAGAGGCAACAATGAGACCTTTTAACTGTGATTTATTACGGCAATCCATAGAGTTGACAATCAACAGATGTCAGACAGTTTTGGCACCAACGCAAAATAAATATCAATATAAAACCGACTTTAAAATTAGTAAGCACTCGAACAAAATTATTCGTATTGTAATAATGTATATTAAACAATTAATAATTTATGTATTAACTTAATACAAAAAATATAAGCACTTGTTAAAATCATGGGACTTCAAGAATGCATAATTATGTAGGTAGTACATATATACAATTATGACCCTACCTTATCCAAACTTGGATAAAGTTTCAACTAGTTCCAATATAATAAGTTAGTCTTGGGTAATTTACCAGGTAACCCTTTACAAAATGGGCATATATATTACAAATCTACTCTACCTTTGCGGAACTTTACTCTTTGCCTGTTATCTGTAGAGCTGGGTGAACAGCGAGACCTGTAAACAATTACGCTAGACTAACATAATGGCACTCCGCCACCATAAGACTAACCGGTTTTCAACAACACCTGTACAACAAAGAGTTTAGGACGACATACTGTAATAAGTTTAAGTACTGAAGAATTGACAAAAATAGTATTGATGGGAATAGGGGTTGACGGGAATAGTTTATAGTTTCCAGCAAAATGACAGGGCACACAGAGATTTGACATCTTATATCTCGGGGTGACGATCGCAATGCATTGCCATCCAGGGTTTTGAACTGTTGAAGTTCAAAATTTTGAGTGGCGTTGGCTGTTATGGGCATTGGGAAAGCATGAAGAGCCATCAGGCGAGCGACTTCGCTCGTCTCGTCACTCAGTATTATTTAAAAAAATATATTTTTAGGGTTCCGTAATCAAAGGGTGTAAACGGGACCCTATTACTACGCTTACTCTGTCTGTCTGTGCCAGCTCCAGGAATATGTAATGTTACGGCGAATTAACTAAGAAATAATAATAAAGCGAAAAGCTAAAGTGTAATGAAAAAACTGCATTTTATACGTACAAGCGTCAAACTGGGCATGATTAGTATTTATAATAAGTACACAGTCTATAGTAACACAAGAAATAATATTAATAATGGCAAAGTGCGTGTCGGTGACAAATTTATGTTCACCACCAAGTTAAGCAACGCGGGGCGTGGTCAGTAGGTACTTGGATTAGTGACCGCGTTGGCGTGATGTCGTCTTTTTGCACCACTTTTTGTATTTTGTAGTGGTACGGAACGCTCAGTGCGCGAGCCCGATTTGCACTTGGCTGGTTTATTAAAGAGCTGACAGCTACTCAACTATTAACCTAGTCGAAAAGATATACGTACACATAATGATTATAATTATTTATATTAGTTCATAGTCATTGCTAACAAATGATAATACAATAGAAAACCATTAAAAGATACGATCAAATCATATAGACTATGATATTTTATTTACCTTACTAAAACTATTGTGAAGTGGATTTACAAAGTCTAATGTGTTAGTGTTTACCTACTTACATTATCTAAATATGGAAATTATGTAGATAATACTTTTTTTTGCATGTACCTACATTACGTAGTACGATTAGATAATATTAGGTATTTGAATTTGAAGTAATTCTAACTTTATTACAAAACATGTCGTTGGCAGATTTCAGAACAGTTAATGAAAGAAAAATTGGTTCACTAGCTTCATCTATTAGAGATGAAAATCAAAAATTGCACAAATCAACCTTCGGTCAATTTATATTGAAAAAAGTGTAAATAAAAGAAAAAGGCGTTGATTGCTCGAAAGGATCTCATTTTCATTCGTCAGTTTGGAAACCCTTTTTACCAACCTCTCATGTCAAACACAGGTTCTCATCCTTAATCAAATCATGAATGTTGTTCGGCAAAAACTCGAGTACCTATTTCTGTTTATTTTGTTCCCGGGCTCTGTTTGAGTTGCCTGTTTTATGAGTTTTAAATATGCAAAAATTTATGACGGTAAGTTATAATATTGGACTTGGTTACTGTGTTACTTTTAAAAAGTACTTCATCATTATCATCTAAATTTTTCTTTATCTCTATCGCCTATTCCTAAATAGGCCTCTCTTTTGATTTGCCATCTGGTTCTATATCAATTGCTAATCCAGGAGTCCGCATCATCGCTTCCCATCAGGTGAGATTGCAGTCAAACTTAGACGGACGTAAAATAATAATAATCAGCCACTCATCTCGCTGTTTGACGATAATACTTAGATACGTAATAAAAGTTATTATCGCAAAAACTTAGGTAAAGTAACATGACGTTGTTTAAGTTTTTGCGAATTAATCATGTTCCTGTCAACATTTTCTGAAATGCAGTAGAAATCTAAAAGTGTTTCTGGTTATTGTTCAAAAAGTTAGGTACTTATTGTTCAAAATTGTTTTTTCTCTACGAATAAATGTATCTACTTCATACTAAAATGGCCTGTTTGCCTCAGTTAAAGCTTTTAAAAATATGATATCCATCACTTTTTTATGTTACATCTACCTCGTATAAGACACGTGCTGGATGCACACTCGGTAAACTTTATGTGTTCTCTTAAATTTGCTCGATTTCAGTTACACATGTGTTTAAGTACAAAAGGTCGCCATTGTGTTGGAGTTGAGCCGGAAATGGATGCAATGATGGCTCTTTCCTCCTTAATGGCCCTCTGAATGAGCTCTCACCACGATATATCGGGACAGATAGGGAATCGTGCTTAAAAATAAGGAAATACGAGGTACCTACAAGGTATGTGCGGCGTTCAAAGCTGCGCAATCCATACTCGCATTTCGTGAAGCCATTTCACAGGGGCAGCTATATATGCGTGGCTATTCGCGCATTGCAATGTTTTTTACACTGAAAAAAATACTGGGTGTGCATTTAAAATGTTGCTAACGTGCAAAAGATATATAGCTACAATAAAGTTATGTGAGCGGTATTTCGCTTTTATTTATATAGATACCATAATAATATCCGCGGTTAAACTAGCAAAATTTTATGAGCATTATCTACTAAACTTCACACCACATCACGGAATATAATTCACAGCTAAACCCGTAACCAGTAAATCGCTGCGTTAGTTCCCGCATATAAAATTAAACAGGCCAACAAATAAAGGCATGAGCAAACACCTAAAACTGTTTGCGTATACTTGGCCCACAAGATCGGGCCCTGCATCACTTTATTACTTCGATCGTGAATAGCAATGATGTTTACTGTGTTTATGGGTACCTTTAGCGTTATAGCGGCCGGGCCTAAACTGGGAAATTGAAGGTAATTTAATAGTTATTAGAGTTTGTAATTTCATACATACAAATACACACGGGGTAATTTAATCGTGATTAGAGTTTATTTTTATTTAATCATAGGCTTACGTTTGACCGCCAACTCGCCTGAGCGATGATGCTGTCTACGAAGGAGCTCCTTGCCTAGAAGAAACCGATTCAATCGTTATTTGAAAACACCCAATCTGGATGTATGTAATGAGTGAATATGTAACTTTCGAAAACACCCATTCAGTCAACGCATTCGTACTGACTAGCAGTTCGCACAATACAAATCAAAGCGCACAATGAAAATGGAATCAAAGCACTTCGTACGGGTTTTCAAAATATCACCATATATAATTTTATTATCATTACATATACATACGAATACGCGTGGGGTAATTAAATTGTGACTAAAGTTTATAATTTCATACGTACGAATAAATGGGTATTCAATTCCTACACTCGCAGATTGTCGTATATGACAGTTCCTACCACGAAATTTGCTTTGCTAGAACAAATCAACTACGTTAGCACAGAAAATTTTGCTAAAATCTTAGTAAATACCGTAAGGAAAGTCAATTTAAGTCTGAAACATGAAACCTAGAACTACCTTACTGGCGACAAATTCTCTAGAATTATGCAAACGCTTGCATAAACTTTGACCATCGTTCTTGAGTCTAATTAGAATAAACAAGGTATCAGCGAGATGCTATGCGATGCACTAATTCAATTCCAGCTAGAGTCGGTCATCAGACTTAGACTGTAGTCTGTAAAGCACCTAAATAGAGCGACGGTAAGGAGTATGCATGCACTCTCCTTGGATTACGTCTTGCAATCGCTTGATGTAGGCTCATCCCTACTGAACTATAAAGTTGATTGCTTGGAATAACACCAAACTCATACAAGTAAGTTAAAAAAATCATTTAGTTGAGTAGCTGGCCCTAGTTCTTTCGTCGGGGCCTCTATTCGTCGGCAGCTTTCTCGCTCGCACATTTTTACATTATTGACGATATACAATACTGAGTGTGATCATAACATTATAAACAAAAAATGGTTCGTTTCAATATCTTTTAATTTGACGGAGTGAAATGGTAACAAGTGATTTTTTTTCTTGTTACCATGCGAGCGAGAAAGCTGCAGACGAATAGAGGCCTCTTAATACTTATTTTTATTGTTCGCTACTTCAAGCAAGTCATTTTAGACCCAATTTGGTGGTACTGATAGTAGTTGTTACAAAGTTTCGCGACTAGTGTTCCACTTAGCAACAGTGCCCATCGTTTTCCAGTTATGACTTTGAAAGTTGTAGATTTTAAAACGGATATACTGTAAACTAATTTAACCGACAATAAAAGGAGGCCCTGAATTCGATTCAAGTAAGTAGGTATTAATTTTTTACGTAAGTAAGTAGGTATTAAGTATGTACGCTGATTACTCCGACATTTGTGAACCAATTTACGTGATTCTTCTTTTATTATGTAGAAAAAGCTCTCGAGGTGGTTTTACCCAAAATAAATTCACTTTGGCTCAGCAGTTCTTAACTAGCTTCAATGATATGAATAATTCCGTTTGGGATGCCTGTTGATTTGACAATATCATTAGTTTTAATTCGAGCAACTAGAAAGAAGAAAGTCTTAGATTGTAATAGGACAAGTCAGCGTTTCTGTATGTTTGCATATTTTTTCGTCGATAACTTGCGTATCGTTGATCCCATCTTCACGAAATTTTGTAGGCAAGTAGTTCTTTTCAATATAATTTTTAATTCGAATATGATCAAACCAGTTCAGGGATTGCAGAGATATAGGGGTCGCGAGGTTACCGTTCAAGACGAACTTGATCGAGTGAAGAGGTGTCTCAGATAATGGGACAAGTTGGCAATTCCATGCAAATAAATAGTGATCTAAAACCACAAAAAGTGTGTAATTAATGAGTAGGTACTATTGTTATTGAGTGGAGACCACGAACCGGAAGACGCAGCGTAGGCAGGCCTCCCACTAGATGGACCGACAACATTGTGAGAGTCGCGGGCATCCAGTGGATGCAGATGGCAGGATGTCGTTCAGTGTGGAGGTTAAAGGGGGAGGCCTATGTTCAGCAGTGAAGGTCTTACGGCTGAAGATGATGATGACTGTTGTAGCATTTAGTATTCACGTACAATTACACAGCATTAGCTACAGCGTAGTGTGTTAGAATATCTATAATTGTTTGGGTCAGTTGAAATGGCCCTGCATTAGATGGTAGATATAAATGAATTAATTTTATCGGGTCCATGCTGATTGCGCATGCAAATGAGCAGTTACAACGAACGAGCAATCTTAGTATAATCAATCGAACTACGATGGAATGTTGTTCAGAATTTACTTATTTCTTAAATGGCCCACCATTGCTTACTTGTTTAATGAGTTTTATGACTTGTTTTTGTAAATTGTGGGCTCATAGTATTTGTACTTTATTTTTAATTATAAGGTCGGGGAAAAAGTTTCTTCGTATTTTTTAAACAAATTCAAGACATATTTTTTTCAAGTTTAATTACATTTAATTATAATATATATGTGCCATTTTGTTCGATAACTTGTTGCCATCTTGTAGGTAGTGACATGATCCCGTTGCTGTAGAATTTTTGGGACTTCTGATCAAAAAAATGCAACAAGTAGTTTTGACAGTCCTCTCTTGATGTTAATCTAACACTAGCCAAAGAATTCTGAAGAGATCGAAACAGGTGGAAATCTGAGGGTGCAAGGTCTGGGCTATATGGTGGATGCATTAACACTTCCCAACCAAGCTCTCTAAATTTTTGCTGAGTGGCCAAAGATGTGTGCGGTCTGGCGTTATCATGATGAAAGACCACACTCTTTCTGTTGATCAATTCCGGCCGTTTTTTCTCAATTTCTTGTTTGAGTCTCATCTGCTGTTGGCAGTAGAGATCCGAATCGATGGTTTTGCCCGGCGGTAAAAGCTCATAATGAACGATGCCCTGCCAATCCCACCATACACACAACATCACCTTATTACGTGTTAATCCGGGTTTCGCTACAGTCTGTGGTGCTTCACTGCCCTTTGACCACATTCATTCTTTTGCGCACATTCTTGTCGTAGTTGATCCATTTTTCATCACCAGTGATCAATCTTTTCAAAAACGGTTCGGTTTCGTTACGTTTCAATAGAGAATCGCAAATGAGTACACGATTCATTTGGTTTCTTTCAGTGAGCTCGTGTGGCACCCAAATATCGAGTTTTTTGTATACCCAGTTTTTTTCAAATGGGTCAAAACTGTTTTGTGGTCAATCCCCAGTTCTTCAGCTACGTCGTAACTACTAATATGCCGATCTTGGTCCACTTTTTCAGAAATGGCATCGACTTTATCCGTAACAGGGCGACCAGAGCGAGCTGCATCTTTGACATCAAAATTCCCGGACTGAAAACGCTTGAACCAACATTGTGCTACTCTTGATGACACTGCATTAGGTCCATAAACGTCACAAATTTTATTCGCGGCTTGTGTCGCATTTTTCCCTTTTTTGTTATAAAATTTCACAATATATCGAATTTGTTCGTTAGATTCACTCATTTTATCGAACAAAAAAACAATTGAAAAATGGCGGGAAATTGCGTTTTACGTTTTGTATTCCTTTTTTAAAATGTCATCTTTTTAATGGTATCAAAACCAGCCAGATACAAACAGTACAACGGATAAGATTTTTACTACAACTTTATACATACAAAATACGAAAAGACTTTTTCCCCGACCTATTATTTTGTAGAGAAGTGCAATGAATGAGTAATTTTTGTTTTGAACATTATTACTAACATTTTATTTTATTTAAAAAAAAACTGTGTTAACAAACGAACCTATTCAATAGCAGTATTTTAAGTATTTGTTTAAGTTATAAGAACGTTGGTGTTAAGTTGCGGAGCAAATCATGACTGTGATTCTACCGGCTGTGTTGGATTTCGTCATACTCAGTAGCTATACCTAGTCTGTGGTCATACTTGACTAAATTATACAGAATGTGCGAATTACTATCTCGTATCCAACCCGTGAGAGTTGCTTTTCACGCGTCCACCACTGGTGGACAGTGACACATTAAAGTAATTCAATAATTTAGATAGTAATTTGAAATTACTGTAAACAAGTGAAAAATAATTGAAAATGCGAACGCGACGCCACAGATGTAACCAACCCTGAGCTTAGGAATCTATAACATATGAATTGACACCTTATGTACCAAAATTGGTTGAGTGAAAACATACAAGCATACATAGGTACATACACGTTAAACATAACACAATCTACAAGTAGTTACATAGTTACAATCTGGGTGTCTTCAAGTCAAGAGTGAATCGGTTTCTTCTAGGCAAGCGTGATCCACCGTAGGCCGCATCATCGCTTAACATCAGGCGAGTTGGCGGCCAAGCGCAAGCCTATTGTAGAATAAAAATAAAAAAACACCCCTTCTTGCTTTGCATCATCAGGTAAAAAAAAGAGTTGTCATAATTGTAATAGCTCATAATACAAGCGTCAGCGTAGGTGTGGTTTGGGTCCTTACATTAAAAAAAAACATTTAAAACCATTATTATGATTTATGATATCGTAAATTTTTCTTTCCTACTCAATATGCTAGGCTGAGGTTTTTTTTTAATAGTTTTTAGAGCAGTTCTTCGGACTTCGGGATCCGTACCTTTTGTCAACTTACTCGTATTATGTTTTTGGTCAATTATTGCTAATAAGTATATAACATAACATAAAAAGAACTACTGTCTTTACAAGGATGGCCCCCTTAGTTTTAGTTGAATTATTGTCAGACTTCCAATTGTGTTTTTCCAACCTGCCCCTAACACGATCAACAATAACTTGTTCGATGCGTGTTCGCAATGTTTGTGAGTCATCTCGAAGAACCCAAACACGGAACAGCAATAGCAAAATGAAACACAAATATTTAAGTGCTCTAATTATCTCTCGGGATCCAAACACAAGCAAGCCAATTTAATATGCTAATTCTCAAACATGCACCGTGCGTTCTAGAGTTAATCATAACACGCAATTAGTCAGAGTTTGTGATTAAGTAAATGTTTTGTCAATATTTATTTATCATCATCAGCCATAAGACGTCCACTGTTGTACATAGGCCTCCACCTTAGCACGCCACACTGAACGATAGCCTGCCATCTGTATCCACTGGATGCCGGCAACTTTCACGATGTTGTCGGTCCATCTAGTGGGAGGCCTGCCTACGCTGCGACTTCCGGTTCGTGGTTTCCACTCAAGAACCTTTCTTCCCCAGTGGATATCGTTTCTTTGAGCGATGTGGCCTACCTATTGCCACTTTAACTTTTAGTAGTTATGTCGGTGACTCTGATTTTTGATCTTCTGATAGATACTCCGAGCATAGCTCTCTCCATTGCCCGCTGTGAGACTCTGAGTTTTTCTAAAAGGCCAGCAGTTAAGGACCACATTTTATCACAATATTTATTAACACGCTTTTATTAAGTAGCTTGTCTTGTAAATAATTATATAAACTTATCTTGGAAGTTGATTTAACCTACCTACTTCTGATTGTCGTATGTATTTGAAACTTTGCAAGTAGATCTGTAATCCGAATGAAAAAAACAATTAACTTCTTATACCATCGGACTGATCTGATGATGGACTCAAGAGGTGGCAAGTGGAAAACTTTATTGGCTAGTAAACCCTTCGAGATTGGGCTTCTTTTGTTTGTTCCAACGAATCATATAAGCATGTTTTTAACTGTTATATTTTTTTTGTTTATGTACACGGTACATAGAGTTGTGAGTGGACAAAGCCAAGCTTATTATAAATGAAATAAAATGGTGAAGTTATATCACCATTTTGTGTCAACGTGAAGCAGACGTAATTAAGATTAGTAAGCAGTTTAATTAAATAATAGGCTTGGGGTTTAGCCACCTCGCTTGATGTTAAGCGATGATGCGATCTACGATGAAGCACACTTGTCTAGACGAATCCGATTCACTCATGATTTGAACACACCCGATTGTAAATATCGGGGAACACCCATTCAGGCAGTGCATTCCACAGACAGACCTACCTATATCTTTTGTACTGTTAGGACTCTTTTATAGGGGTCCACCTGGGGAAGTAAATTACAGGGCACACAGAGATTTGACATCTTATATCTCGGGGTGACGAGCGCAGTGCATTGCCATCCAGGGTTTTGAACTGTTGAAGTTCAAAATTCTGAGTGGCGTTGAGCTGTTATGGGCAAGCGTGAAGAGCCATCAGGCGAGCGACTTAGCTCGTCTCGTCACTCAGTACCTTAAAAAAAGACCAGCAGCTCGCTCAATAAAAGTGGAATTAAAACGCTTAGTACGGTAAGTAAATATTGATGATACAAGAGGATAAAATAAGATTAAGATATTTATACTCTTATTCTAAAAAGCATGTACAAGGATCATTTATCAAACTAAAGTAAACCACTTGCGACCAACAGACGTTATTGTTAAGAGTGGTTTAATAATTTAGCAGCTTACTAACTTATCTTGGGGCTTTTCAAACATCTCAGAAAAACACTTTTAGAAAATGTTGTGTACAATATATGCGAAATACACTGATTCGAAAAGATATTTTTCATACTAAATACATGAATTTCATGTTCATATCACAATTCATGTATTCCATGTTGTAAGCTAAATTAATGATAAGTTCAGAAAATTTATGTTTTTATTTTAAAGGGTAGAAGAGTCCTGTTAATTTGGTTGTGATTTTTCATTTTATTATAATTAAGGGTAATTTGAATAGAATATTTCGTGTTTTTTTAAAAATAGCCTCCTAAGCGATCAATAGTATTAGGCAGTTATAATTCTCAATTAGTATTCTAGAGTTAAAACCAATGACTACTCAATGATTTACGAGTCCAGATTTTAGTGCTTTGTAGTACTGTCTGAGTGTAAATATAATACACACACACACGCACACACACACACATTGAGTCACATTTAATTTAAGCTTATTAAGTCCTAACTAACCCATAAAGATGTCCAAATATTATTACACAATTAGGTACGATTCAACCTTAAGCTTAACATGATAAATCACAATTAGCGTTGCGTACACTAAGCGTACAGTGTAGTGAAACTTGAAGATATAAATTAACTCTCAAGTCTCGCAACCCATTAGGTGCTTAAATATTAAAACGGTAGACACTGGAGACTATATTCATAATTCTAGGGGCATCCCTAATGACGCTGTTTGTGCAAAATGGAACCTCTTGTGACGCTTTGTTGTCTAAATACCATGAAATGTCCAGTGGCAAATATTAATGAACTTAATAATCATGAGGACAAAAGGTATACTAACAAATTCCCAAGTGACAGATTAGTAAATTAAAATTATTGTGCTCAAGGTGTTTTGGTACTAAAATTATTTGGTGAGTTGGGATATTTAAGAGTTCTTATTTTGGAAAACCAGCGAACTTTGTCTCTCCAGATATTAATTTGCGAGTTTTTTATAAAGTTTGCGTGTGCTTAATTTTGATCGTTCGCGCCCTAAGCATATTTCACATTAAGCTTTTGATGGGTGTTAAAAAGCCTCAAGAACTTTCTTCTGGGTGCTAAAGCCCCCAATTAATGTTGGTCTTTCTGTTAAGGCGTTTACACATACCGTTTTTAATATTCATTGATTTTAAGGCTCTATTATTCTGAATTATTAGAAATATTGACCAGGAGACCAAATTTAAAGAACTATACATACTAATAACATTGAATTCTGTCAGTATTCTCCGTACTACCTAAGGTCATACATAGCTAACTAAATTATTTGCCAGCAAGGCGTATTTCGCAGGTTCGCTAGGCTCGATTCAAGCACGCAACATGTTCAGTACACAGCAGTGCTACTGTAATATGACATAACACATCACATAGAGAATTTATGCACAGCAATGTGCATGTTTTAAACGCTAATATCCCCAATTGTGCGATGTGTCTGAGGCTTTCGTAAGCAAATAATTACCGCGTGGCTTGGCTCGAAATTCGGACGCAGATGGAAACCCAAATGTGGTTTAGGGGATACCCTTACCATGAATATTAGACGGTACTTCACCGCAAATACCTAGATTAACTGTGTTAGTGTTCCACAGGTTTCGGATACGTTAAAAATACCTGTATATGTATCTTATCTACCCAGAGTGTGATGGTTGCCGAGGACTAGAATGTGTGCTTTACTATCTGGCGGCATGTGGTTTGAAACCCGGCCCTGCACCAGTTACATATCCGCTCGGGTTTTGGGCTTAAGCGGTTATTTAATAGATAAATAAATTATGTACAATTTCAAAGGCCTCTGTCTAAAACGATGAACCAAACATCATGAGGATACCGGTAAAACCGTAAATCCAAGAGCCACAAAATTTCAAAAACAAATCACATTCACCAACATGCACTGGGCAGCACGGTAGGTTAGGGCCCAAATTTTAGAGAGCAGCCCTGTGTTCTAGCACTGGGAACATGAGAGGCTGATAATGAATGCATCTTATCTACCTATCTCAGTTGGTATTTGACAAAGTTCCTCTTAGGTACGCACAGTAAAAATACTTTACAAATATTGTTAGCTTTTCAATACATGGAACGCCCACCACTATAGGCTACGTTAACGTTTACGTTTAAAGTAAACGTGATGGCCATTAATTTCAGTTGATGTGTATCGAAAACGATATAAACGGGATTCTTTCCCATATTCCCAACAACCGTTCCCAACTATTATAGCATGGCAACCTCTGTTGCAGTTGCATTGTGGTTTTTAGCGTGGACGAGCTGATTGATAAGTGTTCGGATGCATGTTTGGTGTGTTTATAATTGAATTTTCGGAGCTTTTATCAAAATTCACAAAATACAAGGGAATATAAACAGAAACGTCAGATGTAACCTACTACCCAAGTAGGTTTCATGGTATTAGGAGTAGGCTTTCGTTTGACTGCCAACTCACCTGATTTTAACTATGACCTTAAAAAGCCGTGAATATGTAAAAAAGTGCATATCACCTAGTCCCATAAGAAAATAAAAGTACCCATTATTTTTCAACAGAAAGTCCGTATGAATCTGAACAGACGTTTAGTTTAATGGATTAATACTTACAAAGATAAAGTCCGATTGGCCTATTTTTTAAGTAATCTTTTTCATGTTTCTTCGAGCTCCCTTTGACTTATTATACTAATGGAGTATAAAAAGAAACATTAATAACATTGTTTGTGTATTAAATCTAGTTCTTTCGAGATTTGTAAAGTTCTGGTGATTATTTGAATAGATAACTGGATGTGGGTATAAATAGCTAATTCTATTTTACTTTTGTGTACGGAGTTGCTTTCATGTCTTTGCTTACTATTCACAGGCGAATCGTATTTGCTTAGCAGTTTTAGCTCAAAGGTCAATGACCTTAATGAATCTATGATCTTAATAAAAAATGTTTCTCTATTAGTTTTCTTTGACATCCAACTATAACAAGTATATGTTATGTCGGAATAATACATCTCTGTTTAGCTTAGACCACAGAGCTTCGTTCGTTCAAACTTTTCTCTAACCAACATTTTCTGAACTATGAATTTGATCACAACTCGCTCTTAGCCAGTTATATTTTAGTAAAAATATATTAATTGCCGTACCTCTACTTATAAATTACATTTTGTTATGCCTCTTATTGTTTTTACAATCATATTTTAAGTGATGAACCTAAATATATGTATATTTATACAGGTGGTTGTATTTTTATTTACTGAGAAAGTCGGAATCAAACGCAAAATGTCAGCCGATTGCAAACGATTGGCAATTTGCATTTTTATTATGTTTTCAAACGAAAACATAATTGGCTTTCAAACCTTTACCAGTAATTTTATTTATATCCCTGTGAGAACAAAAATGAAATGATATTGTAATTCTAACCGCGGTCGAGAGCCAAAATTAAAAGTCACGATTACTTTCCGGAACAATAGAACTAAAGTCGTTATTGAATCATGTCAACTTAATTAAAAAAGTTTGACTCAGAGCCAAAGTTGCTTCACTGAAGATTCTATTAGAGAACAAAAACGAATAGAAACTCGAAGATCCGTAAGCTAAAGAAAAGCTCTGTCTAGTGTTATAAATATAGTTACACTAAATTCAGCATTTATCTTACAGTTTCAGATCATTATCACCTACTATTACCGCACCTATACTATTAGAACTTTGAATTAATTTGTTTCCTTTACTAATAAGTTAATTTAAATTTATGAATTTATATCTCCCGGTTTTTTTTTCCTGCTTTACCTATTATAATATTTTTTATCTCGGTGGTCACCACGTACTCTTCTTACCTTCAGACGGACGCCGCGTTTTAGGATTCCGTAGTACTACCAGTACTTATAAGTTCGTTATGTCCGTCTTATGTGCCTGTCCATCTTGTCCGTCTGCCCACTCGTCTTAATTCCTTTGAACCTTCCAACTTATGAGCTTGCATTTATTATATTGATGGTTTATCATATGATTGGTCCTCAATTTTAATTCAGTTTTATTAGTAATTAGCATGGTAATTATTATTAAAAGATTGACTTGCGTTTGACCGCCATAAGTGTAGATGCGGTCTACGATGGAGCACGCGTGCCTATAGAAGATACCAATCACCCACGTGGATATTTCTTAAGGAACCTTGAATTTTTCCGGGATAAAAGTATCTCATGTCACTCTCCAGCACTCCAACTATCTCTATGCAAAAAATTTGAAACGATAATTTAATCTATTCGAAAAAAATATATCTTGCGCTTGATTGCCATCTATTCGGATGTTAGGCGATGATGCGGTTTACGATGGAGAACGCGTGCCTAGAAGGAACCGACCACCGTGGATATTCCCTCAGGAACCTTGTTTTTTTTCGAGATGAAAAGTATCCTATGTCACTCTCCGCACTCTTTATCGATGCAAAAAATTACACCTATCCGTTGCTTATTTTTTTGAACTAAAAGTATTTTAACGCGATGATGTGGCCTACGATAGAGTACGCTTTTGCTGCTTAAAATAGGAACAAACACACTTTCACATGTATTATATTAGTATGAAATGAAATTATATATATAGTTTTAAAGATCTTTAAAATATATAAGTTATGAGTATAGTTTTAAAACATAGCTCGCCCATGGGTTATGGGCAAGATGCTAAAAGTTTACGGTGTAAGTTAGTAGTTCCCTGGATAAGATGTTGTTTATGAATTTCCTTTAATAGGCGGCAGGTAAACTCCGGTATCTACGCTATAAGTTTATTGAACGTTTAAACTTAGGTGTCTCATATTACTTCTTTTACGAGGAAGTTAAGGAAGAGTTGTAACAATAAATTAATGTACCTTCACAGCAATGGCCTTTCAGAAAACTTAACAGGCGAGATGCTTACGAAAATTCTATTTTGGAACTCATTCTGCCGTGAAGCCTTCTTGAAATAAAAATGTTGTTAAGGTACGAGTAGGTGTAATGTTAGAGCGCACAAAAAGCTTTCATACATTTTGTATACAAGCTTACACACAACGGTGGTACTAAACATTAAGGAAGTAATTGTACATAGCATTATAAAAAACCTTTACTTTGGGATCAGCCCTGAAATCATGAAAAAAAATCTGCTGTTTCTTTTTTTTTGGGTCAGCAGATATTTTGGTGATTTGTTTAGTCCTATAGTAAAAGTTGTTCATAATTTCATCCTTTTGGCTTAGTGTCACTTTACTGCGTAACCCTGTCTAAGCTATGGCGTAGGTGTGTTATCATCGAGGTGTTTGTTCAATAAGTTCTATGTTGCTCTATTTTCAAAGTTAAATCCTTAGACAAAAATGTCATCATAAAATATATATTTTTTAATGATGGGCTAGCGTTTGACCACAACTCATCTGATAGTAAGCAATGACGTGGTCAAAGATGGGGCAAGCTTGCCCTTGAGATGCCTATTCACTCGTGTCTTGAAGAGACGAGAAATGTTAAGAAACTTTTCATTTTATAACACAAACAATGCCTTCTTATAAAATTTTTGTTATTTTATTTGGTATTGTTTTATAGATAAATATCTTTCAGAATATTTTTGTTCATCTAGGTTTCAACGTGTACAGTCACTTTAATCAATAAAAATATGAAAAAGCATTGATTGATTAAAAAAACTTAGAAATTAGGATTATTTTGTAGCGTTTTTAAATGGCAAGATTTATCAGAGATGAGAAAAAACATCAAGATTAGTCTGTTGGACAGATGTCTGCCACTAAGTGACATGGGTGGGATCACGAAACGGACACAAACTAATCTTTGCTAAAGTATAGTGAACTGCGCAGAAGATTCGCAAAGGATCACATGCAACAAAACTCCTGTGCTGGGTATGTTGAGTGAGTGAGAGACAGAGAGAGAGAGAGAGAGAAGAAACAGAAAAAAAACATCTGCATTGAATCTTTCTTGTATGTTTGTTTCCATGTTACCTTCTATAGCCCAAGATGGCTTATAAAGCCATCTTTGGAAGCCAATTTTGATGTGTGAAGTGTCATTCATTACATTCGTCTTCATTCTCTGAGTGTGATAGGCTATATTTTGCAGTCATGTGTTTTTTTAATAATTTAGTCACGTCTCTTCAACACGTAGAGTATGAGAAGTTTAAAAAACTCAAAGAACTAATTCACGAGCAATTTTACCGAATGTCGGAGCTAGCAGGCCAAAAGACTAACTTATATGTGATGGCCGGACTATAGTTCGGCGAGTTTCTAATTTTGTTCCAAGGACTAGTTGTTAATAGCTTCAAAGTTTTTAACCATACACATAGGCTAGCACATTTTTAGGGTTCCGCATTACTATTATTATCAATTATTATTATTATCAAACTCTTTCATATCGGCAAAATTTGGGTATGGCCACCTATATAAAGTATGTTGTGACCATTAAAATAGGATTTAAATTAAAAAAGAAAATTATCAAACATAGTAACATTGATGTAGGTAATCGGTGATGAGATTAAGTAAAGTTTTCTTTTATAAACACAATTTTCTTACCTACTACAAAAATGCGTTGGACTGAACGGAACGAACAAAGGTTTTCAAAAATAAAATTAACCTATTTTTGATTGAGTATGGTAAAGAAGATTTTTAAGATGAAAATTCCTAACCTCACCACAGAGATAACGCAGGTCCTTTGTGATAAAGTTAAAATTTCTTAAATACTTTATTAAAATGCTCGTAGCGTGTGTACCTATAAACACATGCTTTGTGCATTTTAATAAAGTGTTGCATGTGAAGATTACCTTCTTTGTTTCACATGTCAAGGTGGCCCCGTTTTATGAAAACTGTAGACACCTCTTTTTCTTGCTTACACGGATTTTATTAAAAAAGGGACCAGGTATTAACGATTTCCGAACTAGATTAAGCTTTCAAGGAAAAGTATTAAGAAACTTCATCAGCTTACTGAAATCTTGGGTGCTCGGTTAGAAACAGGAAATTGAGGATGCTTCTCACTTTCTATATAAAAACTGTTATTTTTTGAAGGTGTGAGTAATCAATTTAACTTTATTGGTGTTACATTTTTTCCTGCAAAATAAGGTTAAATTTTGTAAGTCACACTAATTTAAAACGCACACATTTTATTAAAGTCTAGCCAAAAAATCCAGAAAAAAACCTTTATTTTAAGTCAACATATTTTTTTTACAGAAAAATATATCAAAGCTTACACGGTGGTAGTGATTGCGCGGCAGAGTTGCTTGCTGCAAGCTGCGATCCCGGGGGCGGTTCATCAGTGCTGCCAGTAAACGGGGAAAAGGACGCTTAAGCGTTCGTATTTTAGGAAAACTGTTTTAGTATTGTTTATTTCTTTTATTCTGAATTTTGAATATTGTCAGTTTCATTACAAAATATATTTTAATAACATGAATTCGTAAAAAATATTTTTTTATATATAGCTACAATATAATTTTATTTACATAAGATATGAAATGAAAGATTATGAAAGAGTAATATATTTATTTTATAGAATAATGTAACCTAAACTATGTCTCTAATAAAGTTTAAAATTAAACAGATCTATAATGATAATCACAATATACATTTTTTTTATTACTCTTAGTTATTTTAATTTTTTTATTTTAATTTACAATCGAAATAAATCAAAGATTATAAATAAAATATCGTTTCAATTAGATTACTCAAAACATCAATTAAACTGGTTCTCATTCCGGCGCTTCCGGCCCTTTCTTCCGCTCAGCCCTGGCAACACTGGCCGGGCTCGCAGTCCGTGACAGACGAGTCACCGCGCGGGACGCATCCATACTTCGCGGCACTTCCCGCACTTTTCCGCCGATTCTCGACTGTTTGTTGACGCGCGCGACGTTCGACGCGAGTTCACTCGTACACACTTCAGTGACTTGTGTGAATGAATTTGGTTACTCGGTGTTTGCTTGAAGTTTGAGTACTATTTGGTAAGTAGACATAGACATAATTTATTTGTGGCAAACAAAAATGAAAAATGTACAATAGAAAATTAAAACGATAAAAATTTAAAATTATACTAAACTATAGCTTGTCATATTTTTTTTTTCAAACCGGCTCCAACTCAGCATGCAAGTTACTGATTAGTTAAAATTAACATTAAAAGTTCTTAAATAAAAATGGTTTGCATGGGAAAAAAACTATATATTTTTTTAAATAAATCGTAGCGGTAGGATTTTTTTATTACTTTTTTACTAGCAGGAACGATAGTTTAGTGTTAACTTAACATAATATAAGCTAACACCTTCGACCAAAATAAAAGAATGGACGGGCCCTAACCATTGAACTTGATCAGTAAAAACGAGTCAAAACCGTCGGACATATACTTCAACACCTAATTATAAAAATGTACAGTATATATGTTACAAAAAATAGATATCGGTTTTATTTGTGTATTTACACTTCGGTAAAGCATACGAATTCATAATTTTGTCAGATGTTTCGTTATCGCGTAACAATAGACTCGTGTTTCACTTCCTACGGCTAGAGACCGACTGAAACGAAATGAGAGCTGGCGCTCATTTTGTAATCTTCAAAAATGCTCTTCTACTGGGCCCGTCCATTCATTTTATTTTGGTCGAAGGCTAACACTACAAAAAAGTTAAACTGCCCATAGCCCATTGAAGGTCTAAAGACAATACAAATACTTAAACCCACTATCAGTTGGCAGCCTACCCAGCATGCAGGCGGCATTACGGCGATTCATCATCGATATCCCTTTACTAAGTTTCCCTTATAAGTAGATGCAATCCAAGTAACTAATTAACTCATTCAAGCTAGGTACGTACCTATATTTTGCTGAGGTAAGAAACTAAACGATGAAAGAAAAAAATATATTATGAAACGCCAAAAAGCTTTTAAGTTATAAACCGCGCGCTGCACGAAATAACAGCGGTCTGAATATATTTTCTCTCCTTTCTTGCCTCATTCTCGTAGGAACCCAATTGTCGGGTATCCCTAGTGTCAGGTATCAATTTTACGATACCCTGGATCAAGAAAATGTCCGCGGAGATAATAAATAATATTTAAACTGACCATGACACTGTAGATACTTGTTAACCTATACATACGCTTTAGTTTAATCTGCCACCAAAACTTACGAGCATCTGTCACAGTCCACGTCCCAAAGGTTTACGTTTCAAATAAAGTCTATTTCCGCTAAAAGCTGAGATCGATACGCTTCCAGTCAAACAAATGTCTAACCTTCGTCAAAAAAAACATTAACATTGTGCTCACGATCACAAAGATCAACTGTTGAATGAAATAGTTGCCAACGCAACCCGTTCCAATTTTGAATGCGGAACTCCCAGAAATTAAAATTCGAATGTGGTTCGAGGTTCGAATTTTCGAAATGTCATCTCGAAAGTGAAGCGTGAAAGAATGTCGAGTGTGCGCAGTTTTTTCGTCGCTTTGCGAGGTGGCGCGGTCGTCGCTTACAAGCGAAGTAAGCGGCAATAACCCGCCCTGGCGTTAAATTTTCAGCGTGTTTTCACGCGAACTCTTCCCCATTATCGTCACATAGTTAGCTAACTGATGCGAGGTAAGAAATTGTTATTCTAATGTGTTTTAAACGATGGTCAATTTTATTGTGGCTGTATAATTCATTGACATATTGCACAGTTCACAGAGCGAGTTTGTTAGGTCTAAACTTAATAATATAATATATGTTATTGTGAGCCTTGTGACTAATTCTTATTCTAATATTAATGACTTAACTACTCTACTGTATTAGATAACACCTTGTAATGATAGATATAATGTTTTTTATAAATAAATAAATAATAATACTCTTTAGTTAATATCTTAAGAAAAGTAATAATCATTAATTCCAATACTGCCGATTTTCTTCGTATAACTAGTCCCAGCGGATTTCAATGGGTTACAACAGTCCGTACCTATGCCAAAATCTAATATAATTTATATTCCAGCTAGGTAAATACCTAGTGCAAATTATTTAAACCTACATACAGAATGGCCACTGACTTTCTCGTACCATAGGCTACACGAAAATAACCCATGTATAACCATGTATAAACAAATATTATGTAAGTACTAGCGACACGCCCCGGCTTCGGACGGATTTAAGTTTTATTATACACTAGCTGTACCCGCAATTTCGTTTGCGTGAACATTAAAATAGTCCCTGCAGAATCACCGGAAATAGCAGTAATATGTTACTAACAATATTGTTTACAGGAGCTTTTATTAGTTGCTTATCATATTGTAAAACATCACGTAACGCAAAACATCAGACCAATATTTGCAATTAACAATGAAAAAATAAACAATGAATTAACAAATTTCAACAATTCACTGAACTAAACGATAACGAAAACCTACTAATATAACATGAATATAACCTACAATATTACTGTATATACCAAACACGATAACAGAGGTTTCCATCTAGGCGCCACTATACAATGTTGCTACCTACTACTACCTAGCACTGCGGCATGCTAGGGCCTTGTGCTCCGGCTCCGGCCTCACCATTCTTCCATGCGTTTGCGCACTGTTCGAACACTACATCTGGTAGTGGAAGTGGCACGGTTGGACACGACGGCAATATTGGCAATATGGGAGCGGTGCCACATGACTCTATCTCAGCCGGTGCAAGTCCCGTAGGTACTGTAGGCATGTATCCTATGGGCGATGGTGGGGCACGTAGTCGCACTTATCTTTGGGCGCAGTGGAGCGACCGGTTGGCTGCCGCGGTGGTGTTTTACTGGTGTGGTTGGAACCAAGATGGACCATGACCACTGAGGCCTATGTGGGCAATCCTGTTTTATAATGACCTCCTTTCGGCTCAGTGTAGCCTATGTGTATAATTCTGTTTGACATTGACCTCCTTTCGGCGCAGTGTAGCTTATGTGCGTAACCCTGTTTAATAATGACCTCCTTTCGGCGCAGTGTAGCTTATGTGCGCAATCCTGATAATGACCTCCTTTCAGCGCAGATAGTCGATGAGCGTAACCCTGTTTAATAATGACTTCCTTTCAGTGCAGTGTAGCCTATGTGCACAACCCTGTTTAATAATGATCTCCTTTCGGTGCAGTGTAACCTATGTGCGCAATCCTAATTAATAATGACCTCCTTTCAGCGCAGATATTCGATGAGTGTAACCCTGTTTAATAATGACGCCTTTCGGCGCAGTTTAGACTGTGTGCGTAACCCTGTTTAATAATAACCTCCTTTCCGCGCAGTGTAGTCTATGTGCGCAACCCTGTTTAATAATGACCGCCTTTAGGATCAGTGTAACCTATGTGCGTAACCCTGTTTAATAACGACCTCCTTTCGGCGCAGTGCAGCCTATGTGCGCAGCCCTGTTTAATAATGACCTCCTTTCGGCGCAGTGTAGCTTATGTGCGCAGCCCTGTTTAATAATGACCTCCTTTCGGAGCAGTGTAGCCTATGTGCATAACCCTGTTTAATAGTGACCTCTTTTCAGCACAAAGTAGCCTATGAGCGTAACCCTGTTTAATAATTACCTCTTTTCGGCGCAGTTTAGCCTATGTGCGCAACCCTTAAGCTACCGATTTAAATTGTTTACTTTTAATTTATTTATTGTTCGTTTGGCAATATCTCTATGACTCATTTGGACTGACCTGACTTTGACAATAGGCCTATACGATAAAATGCATAAGCCAGCTTAAGATGAGCTGTATGTTCAAAGGTTCCTATACGTTCCAGGGGTCAAGTAATTTGGACACAATACTAACGGTTGTGATGTCTGTAATTTCTGAACCACGAAACCGATGACTTTGAAATATTTACGGCACAATCTTTACTGTAGGTACCTCCTTTCTAACAAAAAAAGAATTAAAGAAATCAGACTACGCGTTAATGAATTAAAATTAAGTACGCATTTTGACTTTCATCCTTTCTCCCAAAGGAACCATACTGAATTTTGGGATAAAAAGTATGCAAGAACCTACCTCGAAGTATAAACGCAAACCATGCTAAGTTTCATTTGAATCCATTCAGTAGTTTTGGCGTGATGCGCGGGCGTGATACAGACAGAGAGACAGACAGACAGACAGAGAAAAATACTGTTTTGGCTTCAGTATCGATTATAGAATGCCGTCCAATTTTTTTTTTCAAAATATCTTCAATGTACTGAATTGGACCTGTTACAGTTTTATTATAAGTAATAGACCTTAAATTACCTAACTGATGGTGAAAACTGCATCGAAATCCATTGCGTGGTTTAGAAGTTAGCGGATATAAAGACAGACGCGGAAAGCGACTTTACTCGTATTTTATACGATGTACATATACTCTTACAGAAAGACTCTCCGATCTCTTTTAGAGCCATTTCTGCCGAATCACTATTATTCCATTTAATGCGAACCTGACAGTGCAAATGCATCGTGTATTTTCGGCACTACCGATGCACGAAATGCAAAGTAAAGTGCATGTCAGACACATTGACAGAACAATTTAATCGAGTCGGCAATCTCAGGCGGTAGCATAGCTAGTAGTACCTAAGGAATTTTGTAATTTTTTTCTTTTCATTTTAATGTTAGCTTTATACATCTTGTCTATTTAGTCTGTGTCAAGTATTTAATATTTTCAAGTTTTAAAAGATCTATAGGGTTTTGGAAGCTACTCGAAAATACACATTTCACGTCATCATATCACTTTTTCATATTCAAGTTCGTTCATGAACACTTAAATTATTATGCAATCTAAAATAAACACTTTTTGGAAAATAATTCAATTGTATATCAACCCTGCAATTTGCCGTGCTGTCAAAAATATATCTGTTTCGTTCTGCTAACAACAATTTTGGAATATGAGTAAATAATGTAACATGTTTAATTCGTTTATGATAAATTAGCACTATTTCCATGCTTTGTCCTTTTTCTGAGATTATTACCATTCTGTGTCAACACTGCTGCTCTTTTTTCCCGAAATTCTATTCTCGATTTCTATATACCTAGTAACAGTTTTTCAAGATTAGTTCAGCCGTAATATACTGGTAATAAAAGTTTTCATTGATATTCCTATTTATTTTATAAAAATTATAGTAATATACAGGTAATAAACAGATTTCCTGGATATCCTATTTATAAAATACGAAAGTACCTATCTATGTTTTACCTACTTAGTATAATTATTAATCACAGTTCATTTGTTTAAACTTAAAATGTAGGCTGAATAGTTATCCAATTCGCTGAGGCTGAATTAAATTTTGAATGATCACTCTACGATAATCCTCGTACTGAATTTTTATAACTACTATGTAATTATTTCAAAGCACTAACTGACAATGTAAGCACATAAGAGTAGGACTCGCATGAAGCCACATTCGACTATTTTACAAGATATTTCAGCTTGGTATCCTTTTGATATTTCACTAAATTAATTGCGCATTTCGGGTCTTCTTGCACGAGCTTCTCGATTTACCAATTAAAATCGAATAATTTGCAAGTATCGTTCTTGGCAACGTCGCTTTTTTAACGACCCTAAATTCTACAAGAGAAATGTTCAGTAAGTACATGGCTTTATTTAAGGTTAAATATAGCATTGACATTTAAATAATTCGCTGCTTAAGTAAGTAGATATTTAATATACTCGAAATACAGTGTAAACTAGTTCGAGATCCAGAGGCTTCACTATATTAAATGTACTGTTACTATAAGTTTAAATAAATAAATGATTGATTGATGATTGATTGAATAAGATTTTTATACACGTAATTTTTTCTAATCTTGTTATTTAAGAGCCATTTAAAGAGCCCCCTAAAACTGGATTTTTGGCGTTATGATTCAATCAAATAGAAAGATATATTTAATTTCTGTAATATGTTTATTAAATACAGATCTATTGAACTTTATTTTTTATTGAATATAAAGGCTTAAAATTTTGAAAGAACTCAACATATTATCAACTTATTGCCTCCAATTTACATGTTTTTTTGTAAAACTGTCGGAGGAAATGTTTTAGAGTAGATTTCGTAAAATTACTGATTTAAAATAAACAATTTTAATGTTATGGTTTACTTGTTTTGTGTTCGTCTTCACAATTGCGGCTTTATTTTTTCGTTTTATGTCCGAAACTCCAGAAACCTAAAATTTTACGATGCATTTTGTATAATACGACTCTTAATATAAACTATGACAACACACACGTTACGCTCGTTTGTGTTTGTATGAATCCTCACGCGAAAAGTATTTGTTATTAATATGTTGAAATTTTATAATACTGAGAATCGGGAGGACTAAGGCGCTCGTCTTAGAGCAGTATTACGGCTCATCAGTCTAGTTGACATAGACACGTCAACTTGACTGCAACAACAGGAGACCTAACCAACAGGAGATAAAGAGAAAAAAAATCAAATCTTTCTCTCCCGTTGGTGAGACGGCGCGGTTCGTCAGCCAAGTTGTCTGTTACGGGTATTATGGTTGTCACGATTGCAAATTACAGTTCAGAGTCACCCAGACTGTCCAGTTTTTTTCCCTTTCCTCTGGAGAAGATTCTGGCGTCGCATGTCCTGTACATTTGCCAGTATCAAGTATGTATGTTTATACATTGTTCAAAAACCTGCGCGGCTCCGTAGTGCGCTCGTCCGCTCCCTGAAATATAAGCTGTTAAAAACCAAACGACCTCCATAGTAAGTCTGCGTATAGATGGGTAGTTAAAATTATCTGCGCATAGCCAAGGGGTGTAATTAATTAGGCTTTACCAACAAAATAACGAATAAAACATAAGCACGTGGCTCCGTGCTCCGTGATTAATTATCTGACGGTGTTCAGCAATTTGTCGTCGATAATTTCTTTACATAACGGCTCGATTTTAATTTGAAAATTCGTGAGATTCGATCTGATTCAATTAAATAAAAAGTTGTGTTTAATGATTGTTAATTTTTAAGCAACAAAAAATGGAGGAGGTTCTCTTTGACGCTTATATTATGATCATCGCAATACTTGTTACTGAGCATAGTTCGATTTTGATGATTTTTTTTTAACATATTTAAATACCTATGTCATTTTTCGTCCTTGCTGATTTTGATTTTTCTTGTTCGTAAAACCAGCTCTAATGATTATTTTTTTCAATACCTAAAAATGTAAGGTTGCCTGGAAGAGATCGCTCGTAGCGATCTATTGTTTGTTACGCTAGTTTTTTTTAAAGCTATTTTATCGTGTAATATGTTTTTTTGTGGTGTGAACAATAAAGAGTTTATCTATCTATCTATCTACCTTTTCTCGAATAGTGTACTTACGAAGCTCAAACAACGTGTGCGATTTTATTTACGTTTTTGTTCCTTCATCTCGAAGCAATGTCCTAATGCTTACCTACTATTGTGATTCACTGCATTCAATACGTAGTACATAATATTATATATCGATGTTTATAGTCGGGTTTTTTTGTGTGTATACCCTATATATTTACTTTTTTTTTTGAATATTTTTTTTATCTGCCAATTTTGCATCAAAATTGGTAATAAACACAAAAATATAGCACATTACTGTAACCAGGCAATTTTATTTATAATATTTTGCATTTTTAGGGAAACTTCCAGCCTATACAATAGAGGCATCAATGGACAAGATGTAACTTTTAAGTGTGACATGTTAAATAGTTTGTCGATTATTAAGTTTTTGAATCGGTGAAGCTGTATCCAAACACAAAGGACGTCTATTCGTTTACATACACGCCCCTACGCCTGTTCAACATAAATTACTTAACTATTTCCCAGGAGTCGTTAGTTGCCGCATCACTGATTAGTGCTTTCCGACCGGAACTCGTGAAATACAGGAGTTGCTTTTAATTTAAAACGAGTAAGCTTTTGAAGAAACATTCAGTTACTGTCGGCAATTAGAATAAGAAACCGTCAGCTTTTATATAAGTACATTTAAAAAAATCTGTCGTTCGCCTATAACAGTGTTTTTAGGGTTCCGTACCAAAAAGGAAAAAACGGGACCCTATTATTGAGCCTACGCTCTGTCCGTCCGTCTGTCCTACCTTTAAACGGCTGTATCTTTGGAACCATAATAGATAGCTAGTTGAAATTTTCAAAGAATAGGTCGGTGACAAATTTCTGTTCATTACCAAGTTATAACTGGTAATTTCGCTACTTGGACAACCTAATCATTTCTTTCACCGAATCGAAATGCTACATTTACTAATTTTGAAAACGGATCTTATATTGATAATTAATTATTCTATTTCGTAGTGGTACGAACCCTCAGTGCGCGAGTCAAACTCGCACTTGGCTGGTTTATTTAGTTACTTAAAATCTAATAATTTATTAACATGACACAACATGCAAACATAGTTTAACTGGATTACAAATACTCTCAGCCTTCGAAATCGATGCTATCCCGTAAAAAGGCCTTTATTTTCGTACGCCTCGTCCGTCCTAACAGCTTCCTAGAATTATTCATGTTACCACAGTAACAAAATTCCATCCAATTGCATTTTTAGTTTCCGAGCATGTGAGATTGTGAGCGTAAGTTTTACTGCTTTCGCTTTAATGCTTTTAAAAGGAAAATATACTCGTAGCAGGGTTCTACGAAATCTTTGCTACGAACACTCTTCCTTGATAGAGTGTCGACAATAAATAATGGTTATTGCCGCGTCACCTACGACAAATAGCAGAAAAGTGTAAATGGTGTAGCTATAACAAACCATTTGAGTATATGTATAGCGACAATTCTTATGAATGTTTCTTTAACATGAAAAAACCTACGCATGTTCCATGAATATCTTCTCTTTTGCGGTAATCACACACACATTTTTGTTTGATTTTTATATTACTATTATTAATAATCATAATCATCATCATCATAATCAACCTATACCTGTCCACTGTTGGTAATAAGCCCAAGGCACGCCACTCGGCCCAATCCTCGGCTTTTCTCTTTCAGCCTCTGTCAGCAGTCTTAAGTATATCGTCACTCCAACGAGTCCCAGGGCGTGCTACGCTACGTTTGCCGATTCGTGGTGTTCACTCTAGGACACGTATACTCCCACCGGTTATTGATTTTGCGACAGATATGACCAACTTACTGCCACTTCAGCTTGCTAATACGCTTCGTTCCGATTACAATCCTTCAGAGAAACGCTGAGCATACCTCTCCATAGCCCGCTGAGCGACCTTGAACTTGTGGACCGCTCCAACTGTAAGTGTCCACGTTTCAGCACAGTAAGTCATGACAGGAAGAACACACTGGTTTAAGACTTTCGTCTTAAGACTGTCTTGTGACTGTGTTGCGACATAGCTGACGAGATGGCTACGTAATTTCTCGAAAGCTGCCCAGCCCAACTGTATTCTTGTCTTAGCCTCACTCACAAAATTGTTTTTGTCTAGTTCGAGCGTCTGCCTAAGTAAACATATTGGTGAATAATATCTAGAGTGAAGGCAACCTGTCCTGGAAACGTGTTCTTTGAACATGAGTTTGGTTTTATCCAAGTTCATCCGGACACCAATGCATTGGGAAGAATTTGCTAGGCTTTTAAGCATCCACTGTAGATCCTCCAACGATTCAGCCATTATGACGATGTTGTCTGCAAATTCCAAGTAGGAGATGTACTCGCCATTGATATTGACACCTTGCCCTGTCCAGTCCAGCGTCTTGAACATAACTATTATTGGCTGAAAATCTTCATATTGCTAGTAAAATCTAGTAGCTGTTGTCCTGTTGTAGCCGATTGTTAGATTCAACTTCTAATTGTTAATCGATTTCAGGAGGTTCTAAATTTGGTACGTTTTTTAATGTATATTGTACACTGATTGTTCCGACATTTGTTAACCAATTTACGTGATTGTTATTTTATTATGTAGTAGAAGCTCTCGAGATGGTCGCAGAAAAATGTCATTAACTTTGGCTCAGTAGTGTTTGAACGAGCTCTATTAATAGGTGAGAATAATTTTGCTCGAGCGTCTGCTGATTTGGCAATTTTGTTCGAGCGCTTACTAATTTTGAAGTTGTATTTTTCATTTCTGGCTCTCTGACTTCTGATTTTTCTTGATACGCACCTAAGAAAAAAACCTTCAATTCTTGATATGCACCAAAACAATTATTTATAAACATCGAATTGAATACCTATATTTCAGCAGTCTGAAATTTTCCCACAGTGTTATTGAGATGGAGCAAATATTTTATTGCATATTGAAATATGTAAAATATATTCATTGGTCTTTAATCATTTATCATATCAACAAGTTTTTTTTTATTTTCCTATTAAGTTATATTGCATCCTTAAGTTATTTTTCTCGTTTTTTTAGCTTATCACATTATTATTATCAGCCCTGAATTCTCAGCCGCTCTTCTTTTAGGCTTGGCGTGCATTTTTTCATCTCCATAGATAATAGGGTGACGAAACAGTCAAGGTTTCAAGTGTTACCTATACGCGTCAAGCCTTATTTATGCCATCCTCCTCGGTCCGTTACTAATCCATGGATGCGACTAACAAGGGACCGTTTGTCATAATAAATGATGATTTAAAAATCCACAGTACACTTGGCGTCAAAAACATTAAAAAACACACCGGTCCCATTGAGTGCCGACCATAAATAATGGTTATTGCTTTGTCACCCGCGACAAATGGCGGCAAAGTGTAAATGATGTAGCGATGGCGAAACATTATATATGTATTAGTTACACGTCCCGCTGCGAGCCTGGTTTCCTGCTCCGTGTTTTCCTGTTGCTACCTATCGGGCTTGCCAAAAGATCCCGACCAAAAATAAGATCACAATGTACCAAATAAACCAAAAAAGAATACGCCTTTTCAGCAAATCCAGGTCTTTCAGTACTATCTATATACAGTGTATTGTGTAAGTCGGGTCCAACAGCAAGGATGTTATTCAGTGTCAATTAGTGATTACTTATATTTATGTCGGGCTTTGTGTGATTTTTTAAAATAAAATATTAAATAATTAAGTTAAACTAACAATATGATAACTCGAATTCAAAGAAAACAACGTAAGAAAAACAATTGATACCGGCGATATTGAAATCACAGATGGAATGAGTTTTAATCGATGTCTCTCCTTCAAGAGATGCAGCGTCTAATGTTTCTGTTGGTAAAGTGATAGTTTGAAACAGTGTTTATACTTACTCTTATTATAATTTTGTTTGTGTGTTAACTATGAGTAAATTTTATGCTCCTTACTGGTTAGATATCAGTTTCACAACACTTTGTATAAGTCACAGCCATAATACAACATACAGTACGCTTTTGAACCAACAATAGCAACAAAAACAACGGATCCTAATTAACTTAGGTTGCTCCGCATTTAAAAATGAAAATTCAGCTGCTCTTAAATTGGATTTCTTAAATTTCAGAGAGAGAAATGCAGTTGCTGGTGAAAGTTACATGTTTTCCTTATTTTTCCTGAAACAACATTGTAATTGATTTTAATATTTGCTAATGGAATTGGGGATGAAAGTTAAGATGGTCTACTAAAGTCCAAGACCAAGTGAACTTCTAAACGAGTGACAGTAATAAAAAAAAGTCTCGAACTAATCTTTGGATTTGGTCAAAGTAATGCTATTAAAATCCAAGCTACAACTGACTTCTCAACCAAACATTAGTAAATATCGCACCACTGCTGCAGTTGGTTTTTTATCGGATACATTTCAGAGTGCGCATCGCATGATCGAATTCCCTCCCTCCTTCCCATTTTTCTAGCAGCCTGCCAGAGTGAGCTCGAAAAATCGACACCGCTTTATTGTTGATATTCCGAAAACCCGTATCAAGCGATTTGATTCCACTTTTATTGTGCTAACTGCTATTCTGTGGAATGCGTTGCCTGAATGGGTGTTCCCCTGTAGTTACAATCTGAATGTCTTCAAATCAAGAGTGAATCGGTTTTTTCTAGGCAAGCTTGCTCCAACGTAGACAGCATTATCACTTAACATCAGGCGAGGTAATATGGCGGGTAAACGCAATCCTATTATAAAAAAAAGGAATGACACATTCTTCATTCACTCTCTAGTTTCTTTCTTTAACAAGCTGTGTGCCATACTATAAGTACAATAGACTATACATTTTCAACACTGTTATAAATCAGCCTTATTATTTTCAGCCGCGCTAGGTGGTGCTAGATTTTATCCTCTACAATTTGTAAAAGGCCCAAAGGGCAAGCTGGGATCCGTTCACAGCATATATTTAAGCACGAGTAGCACATTCGGTATGAGATATAAATGTAGGCACCTAAAAAAGGATTTGAGATAATTCTTTCATCTATAGACATGCTGTGCGTATTCTGATTTCCCTTGAGATGGGGGTTTCCTTCCTCATTTATTTACCTATGCCTATTTGGTAGATTGAAATGGGAGTTACAAGTATTCTAATTACTACACATGGACTGAATAGAAATGCCTTACTTTTTTTAAAGTCAATACGATTAATTTCTCAAACATGTTATTTTGTGTCCAGTCTAGTTGTTCAAGTGACGATATAAATGTAAGACAGCTGGCAGTGGCTGGAAGAGAAAAGCCGCAATATCGGACTGAGTGACGTGCCTTGGGAGAGGCTTATGTCCAGCAGAGGACTAGTATAGGCTGATGCTGATGACGATGATGAGTGCAGCCATCTAATTATAAAATCTCAAGTTCGGCAGAACTGCAACACCTATGGACTCCCTGAGGGACTATTGCGAAAAAAGAGAATGTTTTGATTAAAAATCATTAGCGATACCTACTTTAAACAATTTCATATTTATATCTCAGAAGAAGGACTATATACAACCACAGATTCAGCAAAGTGTTCGAAGCGTCATAAATTAAAATAATGTAAAATACACTCGATAAAATGTTACAGATTACAATTAAATACTAATTTTAATCTGTAATCACGAAACCCTAAAAACAGGACTTAAGATATATTAGAATTTATAGATAAAATAAACTTTGTTAATTTAAAAAATACTTTTTTTTTATATCTGGGACATTATTGCACACATGGTCATCTGACCCCAAACTAAGCAAAGCTTGTAATATGGTTGCCAGAGACTGATATACATACATATATATTTTTAAATACATACTTAAATAGATATTAACACCCTATTACCCTTATTTTTAAAACAAGCTTTCTCGTATTCTTCTCAGCAAATCCTTTCGTTTGATACTTATATCATGATGGTAGATAAGAACATTTTGTCCGCCATCTTTGGGCGTCTGCCATATTGAATTTATCATCTAGGTCACCAAAGTGCTTGGGAAAACAAATTCAACGAACCCAAACTCGACGGGGCTACGTCGTTTCGTTTAGGAGTACCTATGGCCACCTTCTGTCTCCATCATCAGACCAGCTCGATGGAACCATAAAATTGCATTGTCACCGAACTTACATAAGTATGCCCGATTTCAGCTCAATCGGTTGAAGATAACTGGTTAAATTCAGTTGCAAGATTTGTCCCACATATACCGCGATAACGTACATACTAACAGGGGCCCGATTCTACTAAACCAATTGTTTTTGAATTGTTAATGATTTTTCTAAAAAATTGCCCTTTTGACATTTTTGGCATAGATAAAGTGTCAAAAGTGAAAAACAAAATTGTTTTTAAATTGTTGATGAATTGTCGCAAAATGTATTTTTTTTACACTTTTTGTATAGATAATGTGTAAAAAGTAAAAAAATTGAGGCAATTCATTAACAATTGAAAAACAATTGGTTTAGTAGAATCGGGGCCCTGGGCAAGTGAAATGAAAAAGCTTGCAAAAACAACATTTCCAGATGGCTATAATTTGGTGAACTGTGATTTGCTCATAGTGTAAGTTTTTTTATAAGTTTAGTTCCCAGGTTTGTTTGCATCATCATTTATCATTATCAGCCATTCATGTCCCCACTACTGGGACATAGGTCATCTCTCAGAGAGATGGGCTCTGAGCCACCATGCTTGCCCAGTGCATGTTGGTGAATGTCAAATGTGTTTGAACTGTTTTGAGGTTCTTTGAAAATACCGGTTTGAGCGATAGCATCGGACTACACATGCCTCTATTATCTAAGTACTAAATTAGTCATTGGTGCAGGGCCGAAGATCGTACCTGGTGCCATCAGATTGTAAAATGCACATACTACCGCTCCGCCACAATCGCTCAATGCATGAAATGTGAAAATTACTCCAAAATATTTGTAGATATATATTTTACGTGAATATCCACTGAGTTTGAAACAAGTACTATAAATCACATTTTAGAACTCATTTTAAAGTTCATACATAAATGCCTCTTTTGCCTGCCGCTTGGTACTAAATTGTTAATTCTACAAACCAACAAGTACTGGAGAAATAAAACAAACAGTTTCGCGACAACTCTTGTAGATAACGCTAACCGCTATGTTATCACATAGCGGTTTTATTTTGCGTGCAGCCGACGTAACAGCAAACGTTTGGTTTATTTATCACCTACATGCCTAGGAAATGCCTCCAAAAGTTAGCTAAACGACGCGCATAATATTCAAGTTAACATAAACGAAAGGGCCGCAAAGGCGCACACTTTAGCCTGACTTCAGCGCGCTCCGGCCTAAGCACATGGCGCCTCTTTCAGATAACGAGCAAGTCTCGAGCCTATAAAAATGCTAATACAAAAGGTGATGTTCGAAAGGTACGGCGTAACGTATCGAGAAAACGTATCTAGTCTATTTAAATGCTCTTATTTCCCTCGGGCTGAATGAATTGCAGAGGTTTCGGACCAATAATGTGTAAATTCAGATAAATATGTAAAGGCTCGATGGGTCAAAGGAATTGATTTGTTATTGGGACATGTTGGTATTGTAAATGGATTATTTATAAGGTTCTGTTCAGGATATCGGTTATTGAATAAATGTGTAATTACTTAGACACTCATTAACATAATATAATCACCTATAATAATCTACACAGAAATATTATCTACGTACATTGATTTAATATAATTCATAATTTATTTTAGCAATGGTCACGATCTATCTATCTTCTATCTATCTATACCTATCTATACATATTATAATAAAATGTAGTATAAAAAATCTGTAATTGCGAGATTGAAAAAGAAAATAAACATGATACGTCTTAAAATAAGCAGCTGAACAGAGCTAAACACGTTAAGACAGTTTTTAGATGTTTTTTCTGTTGGTTTGTTTGTCCACTAGACGGATTTAAATGCGGTTTTCACGAAGATGCTTAGCAATGACCAGATTGAAATAAAGGCTATGTTATTTTGTGCAAGGGTCGTATTAAGGGAGAAAAAAAGGGTTGAAAGTTTATATGAAAATCTATGCGTACGAAGTTGCGAGCGGCAGCACTAGTAACAATAAAAATAAACATATCACAAAATAAATTTACGTCAAATCAAATAACTTGACCGCACTGTTCCTGGTGCAAAAGTGCCCATAACACTGGCAGCGTTTCCACGCTGAATGGCAATGGGCAATATTTGCGCTAGGAACGAGCCAGAACGGCAGTCACCACCGTTGACTCGCATTCTGAGACCAAGCTCTTGGCCTCAGCGCCCCAACTGCTCATAGTTTTAATCCATAATTAGAAATATTTTTGGCTTCGTAAGTCGTATTGTTTCATAGACATTACTAAAGTATCATAATATTATTGTACCAACATGATTGTATCTCCCGATACAAATTTCCTAGTGACTCAGATGGAAGAGCACACCATAAGAAAGTCGTTTCTTGCATCTAGTATTTTCAGTGACTTGTTTAAGCTCCCTCCGGCCAAGCATAATACCGTGGTGGCATCCCTCTTCACGACAAAATGACATTTTTCATTAAAATTATTCTCCAGTTGATTTTGTTGAAACTCTGGTCTTTGGGATTTCTTTGTTCGCAAGTATGCTAAATAAGAATGATAAAATTTCCCATTGAAATAAATGGGCTAAGGCGTTTAGCAAATTCATTCGGCGAGTAAATTCTTAACGTAGCCAACTGGAAATAGGGAGATAAGACCACATATAATATAATGTATAGTATATTTTGTTCAGCTGATATGTGTGTAGATATGACGGGCGTTTCACGTCACCTTTTATTTTGATAATCGCGTTAAGGGCAATCATATGGAAGCTTATGCGAGAATCAGAAAAAATAAATACATAGAATTTGGAAATATAATTACGAACGTATCTTATCAAAATTAGGCACGTATCTTTCGTAAAATATGTGTCAATTGCATTTTATATCAAAGACCAAATTCAGAGAGGTTGTTAAAGTTTTCAGACCCTCATAGTTCAAACAAGGAGTAAACACATTATCGCCCAGGAATAATGAATAAGGACATGTTATAACACTCAAAACCTTTCATCAAGTTATAGGCACGTGTCTCAAATAATGTATTAAGTTCATCTTCCTACTTTTATTGGCGTGATTCACAGACGTTTTCGTCAGACGTTGTTCCGCAACACGAATTGCGTTTTAAGCCTAAACTAAGTTTGCCGACGAGTGTAGCACAATTTCCTCCAGAAGGAGAAACGAAGATGGAAAGGAAACGAAATTCCGCGCAAACATAATAAAGACCTTTAGCGAACTTTCACTCGAGTTGTGGAAACTTCTGGTAACTTTATCTGTATGCACGCCACACGATATAAGCCACATCCAGTTTCGTTAACTCGCGATGGGAAGAGGGTAGGTACCTACACGAAAACTAT
Organism: Agriopis leucophaearia; assembly: GCA_949125355.1. Taxonomy (NCBI): domain Eukaryota; kingdom Metazoa; phylum Arthropoda; class Insecta; order Lepidoptera; family Geometridae; genus Agriopis; species Agriopis leucophaearia. Next base: position 7,846,055 of record OX421276.1, on the reverse strand, counting down.
ATTGGCTTAAACATGCACACAGTATGGTTGGACTTGCAAACAGTTCCTCGTTTTTGTTTCGTGAATATTAAAGTTTGGCAGAAAACGTTGAATTCAATTATTTTATTAACTGAGTTCTTTGTTAGAGCAATTTCTTTTTAATGAAACATCACATGCATGAATAAATTGCTATAATAGATAAATCAGATCTACTACCATTTATTATGATCTCTAGGTACTACCGTAATGCAGCGAATTTAAGCAAGCCAATGAACATGAATATTAATCCAATCAACTATCTTACCCGTACATTTTCAAACGCCCGCATTTATTTCCAGTGAGTGGACAACGAAAAGTAATTTGCAGCATAAGCTTTTAGTTGGACAGAGGCATGCGTGGAGTAGCTTGTTGCATCATGTCCTATTCAGGGGCGTAGGAAGCCATTGCGAACACAATGTTCATAATGTACTCAGCGGATGCGGAAATCCACTCACGATATGATGGCCCGGGAACCAAAGCATGACGGGATTTAGAAATGGCTGCATGTTTGTTTAGTGGCTAATATTGACAATGCAATGTTACGGCTACATACTCGTAGCTAGGGCCTGTTGCTTAAGCTTGGGTAACGGGTATTATTTCAGATATATACTAAGGTATATCTGACATAATACCCGTTACTCGAACCAAATTACACACGATGACGTGCATGAAGTTTATTATATACATTGCAGAAGTAGGTAACTGGTAACGCTATACAAAACAGTGAGTAACTTGAGCTTTTCGCTGAGTTAAATAAGAACTAAGGTAAACAAGATGGAGTTTCCTCCAAGGCATTGTAGACCACAATGCCTTAGAGTAAACATGTAGTCTTGCTTTAATGTGCATTGTGGACGACAGCATATAAACACTGGGTCCTTCCCGTAGCGTAACTAAGTCGTAACTTGTTTATCGTTACACTTTAACACATAAAGGTACACTTAAACAAACGTTATACGTAACAACGTCCATTGCAACCGTTTCTAATCACAGAATCATTAAGCCCAACCCAAATAGAGACGTGATCCTTAACTGCTGGCCTTTTGGAAAAACTCAGAGTTGCACAGCGGGCAATGGAGAAAGCTTAGTTTGGAACTCCTTTGCGCGATAAAATCCGAAACCTAGGATATTCAGCGAAGAACCATAGTCATCGACATAGAAAATTTGCGAAGAATCGATAACCGATGGGCAGTAGCATGCCTACGGTTTTAGAATAGGGCAAGCCTAGAGATACATTCTTGTAGTTTTTAATAGGTATATCACGTTGCTTCTTTACTACTCAATTTTGAGTTAATGTAACCATTTAACCATTTACTTTGATATACCTGGAAGATGCAGCGTAGGTAGGCTTCCTACTAGGTGGACCGACGACATCGTGAGAATCGCAGGAATCCAGTGGATGCAGATGGCAAGCTGTCGTTTAATGTGGAAATCTAAGAGGAAGACCCTATGTTCAGCAGGGGACGTCTTCAGGATAATGATGATGAACCCCAATGGAGAGTAAAAGTCGTATCGCAACGTATAGACGGCTGTGGGAAAGTAAACTCTTCGCGGTTTACCGTAAGTACAAAATTGTCAAGTCGCGCCTCCGCCGCGCCTTGACTGTAATTAACGCTAGCGAAAATGTACCTACAACTTTGAAACAAGCATAAACCCTCAGATCAGTTAAATAAGGGAGATATGCTTTGGTATAATCATCATTTGTGTTCAAATGTATCCGTGTTCACCCACTTTGATCACTATACCGCGAAATCGCTTTACGCTAAAACTGTAAATACGGCACACATACTCATTTTTCAAGCACACTAAGAAACTTGTAGCAACACCAATAAACTAAAGACCACATGGAAATAAGAGGTGGCAAGGCCGTCTGCAATTTGAGACCTAAGTCCTAAAGGAATCAAGCCTGATTTAGGCCTGATGCTTTCGCACCCGGACCCCCTTTCGTTTTTCGGACCCGGGTATGTCCTGAAACTGCGACCAGAACCACCGGAGGATGGGCAGCAGCGTCCTAATAGTACACGGTGAACGTACTGCGATCCCCAAGCCGCCTGCCAAGCGTGGGGATTATAGCAACACCCCTCTCTATGAGGGAGGCCTTGTCCAACAGTGGACGTTAATTGGCTGATGATGTGTGTGTGCTTTCGCACTCACTACGGCACCTTACCATATCTCCCTTGTTAGTCTAATTTGAGCGTAAAACGAAATAAGTTTACTATTCCGACGCCGTTAGCTCTGCTGTCAAACCTTCAAGATTTAAATCACTATGTGCGACTCAAAAACTTTTCGGTAACGTATTTCAAACCGAACTGCGTGAGAATAAAACTGAATTTCCCAGCTCATATAAATTTCATAGGACAGTATAAGTAGACACACAGTCACTAAGTCCGTAAAAACTGAAAACGTAGGATAAACGCCACTATCAACCGGACGTTTTATGTAGCTTCGGATTTACGACGCAATATCCTGCACATTATTACATAATAATGTAGATTGGAATGAATTAAAACAACTAGACAAAACTATGGCGTGATGACGTCATCATTGTTTGCCCTAGGTTTGCCCTACAAATATAAATATAAGTCAGGATGAATAGAAACGGCAACGAGGTTAATTCGTATAATAAGAATTTGGTATATTTGGCATTTTGTAGGTCGGAAATTGCGGTTCGCCGTACCTAGCATAGCGCCCAATTCGCATAAGGTCCAGAGGGCGAAAAATGACTAACTCTTAGAATGTCCAATTATAGCAATTTGTCCAATTCACAAATGTGTCCAGTTCGCAATGAGTCCAATTTGCAATTGCCTAATTCGCAAATTGTGCAATCCTCATAACTTTCACGTATAAAACGCTGATATTATGTGGTAAAATGATAAGTTTTTTACCTCCTGATGAATTTTCACCCATGAAAATTTACAACTATTTTATTCTCCGTACAATTTTATACATATATAAATTCCGCCAGATTAAAAACGATGTCAAAACATTCCACACCACAGCATAAAAATCGATCTAGATGAATTGACTCTTTCGACCTGACAAACTCGCCCCCGGCGTGAAAATACCATTCCAAAAATCGGAAAGAAAAAAAACTTTAATAATAAAAAAAAACTAACTATCATCATCAAACCGTAAATAAAACTAAATTGTATTTTATTTTGTGTGCTGTTGCGATAACCTTTTGACAACCTTCTAATGGAAGAAACTATAAAACATATCGATTAAATGGATTATAATGGATTAAAAGGAACCAACCAACCAAACCAAACTCCGAGAGGTCTTGTCGGTAAACAATTGCAATACTCATCAATCAGAAGGGTTATCCATTTCGTAACATTAATATATTTCTTTTACTTTAGAAGAATCGTGACAAGGCATTTTTCCACTGTAATATAACAATAATAAAATATAACAAAAAATACTCTTTAAAATGTTACTAATGATACAAATACATTCAGATTTGGATATGAAACATTTATTGGCGCGCCATGGCTGTAAAACTGACTCGTGTGCCGTGATGGAAAACCATATGACGCTCTCTTATGCCGCCATGTTTCACATCTGCCGGGTGTCCCATGACGGCCAACTTTTTTTGTACACTCGTAGTAAATAACTATATATAAATACACAGAACGGTGGTAATAAGCCGAAAGAAGGTCACTACTCATAATTATTATAATCATATTTTGAATTTTATTTTATTAATTAAATTAGAGATTTTCTGAGACAGAGAGGATGGGCCCTAATCCACCATACACCAACTCATAATTATGAACAACTGTTACTCATGATACTTACCCTGAATTGTTTTTTTTTTTTACATACGATGGTTTAAAAACTGAGGTTAATAAAACATGTTTAATGGTTGTTTGCTGATTTATGATTGTTTAATATTTTTTATATATATTATTTACTTATAGGTATAGGTTTTTTATATATATTATTTACTTATAGATGCTTATAGGTTTCCTAAATATGTTACAATTAGTGCTTTACCTGTAAACATCTAAACATATGTTAATTAATAAATGACTGACTTTTCATTTCTTTGAGAGTGAATGAAAAAAAAAAACAGTTTTTAATTCAGAATTGGTCTCATGGTAAAAGCTGTTCATAATGACTATTACAATTACCTGCTTTCTTATTACAACCATTCCGTGTAACCTTGTAAGTATAGATTTCATAAAAAATATACAGTTTGTAATAGCCATTCAGAGTGTCGAGTCACGATATGGCGCGGGTTAAGCCGAAAATGGTTGTAAGGCTTGCAGGATTTAGGTTTCATTATATTTATCGAAGTTCTCATCGACTCTGCCATTTCCCGCTCGTTCAGAGATTATAATTATTGCAGTTTCTGATATAAAATCTAGACAACGATAGGCAATTACAGTTATATGATTACGTGACGAGTTCGTGGATGGAGCTCCTGATATTCGGCGCAGTTGCATGCACCATGTTCACAAGAAGACTGAAAAATACGGGTGGTTGGTCGAGAAGTTCAATGTTAGATGCCATAAAGTTGGTAGTGAACCTACTTTCTGCGCTTGGGGGCGTGGGTTCGATTCTCACCTAGGACAAACATTTGTGTTTGTTCTATGTCTGGGTGTTAATATCTATTTAGGTATATATTTAAAAATATATATATATGTATGTATATCAGTCTCTGGCTGCCATACAAGCTTTGCTTAGTTTGGGGTCAGATGACCATGTGTGCAATAATGTACCAATTATTATTTATTTTTTTGATGTTGTATTGTAAAACTGTAGAAATTATAGCGCCAACGCGAAAAAAAACTCATTGTACTATTTATTCGAGTGTTAATTTGAAATATTGGTGGATTATTATTTATTAGGCGTTCGTAAACGTGTGGGCAAGTGATGTAACGAGGTGAAAAACTTCTTTTCTTGACGTTGCCAAAACTCCATAAAAGCCTCTATTAAAGTCTTCATCGTTTTACGAGGGCATGACTTATGAACTGTGACCGTAACTCACTTCGCTTAACACTGTCTGTGACCTTGATAAATGATATTTAATAAAATTTAAAAATACTTCAATACTTGACACTGGTAAATTAACGAGACGTGCGGCGCCAAAATTTAGGAAAAGAGAAAAGACCTGTATATGTATAATATTTTATTTGAATTTAGCGATGTCATCAAGCACCTGGAAATCCCCATATCAACCGCTGGACAGGTATTCACCTGAACAATTTATTCCCGCTTGTCATCGCGCGATCAGAGCATTATCTTAACTGCCTCAGGGGTCGGACCGAGATGATTCATCATACCCATGGGACGTCTCACGCCTAAACCTTCATGAATAATCTAACATTAGACCGAGTGGAGTGTATATGAGCTGCAGTATGACGTAAATGAAATTAGAGCTTTAGTCGAGCTTTAGCGAAATAACAGCGAGAGCTGAGAAAAATGAAGTTTGTCTACAGACTTACATCAGGATAGAAACCACGATAAACCCGTATATGAACCCATTTTCATCATAATCAGCCTATATTAGTCAAATGCTGGACATAGACATGTCCCAATGCACGCCATTCGGCCCACAGAAAAGAGAAGTAAATAGAACGGAAATGAGAAGGAAACTCTGTCGCCTGGTATTGTGACAGATATATGATTGAACATTCTTATTTATGTCAACGCGTCGAACTCCGCGTCATAGTTGCTAACACAGTTGCTATGGGTTTATATGGGTGCAAGTGGCTACAGCAAATTTCTTACAAAAATGCCTTGACATCCGTTCTAACTTAAACAAAAAAAAAAATTCTTTTGTGAGATTCGCCCCGATCTTCGGCTTTTAGTAAGTTTACAACTAAGGTAGATATGAATCTAGATAGTATCGTTCACTACCTCAACTATCTAAATCGAGGAAAAAGGAAAAGCTCTGATTCTTTTCCGAGATAATGTACAAGATTTTCTTACAAAATCACCAGCTAGTTTCCGTTCTCTCATGTTGCGCAACTCAGCACTCATCTTCTGTTTATTGTCTATTAGCATAATAAAGTTAACTCTTTAACAGTGACTTACGCTTCGTTATAATCATAATGAAGCGGATAATGATCGTGTGAAGACACCGAAATGACGTCGTGTACCTAAAGCTTGCCTTTGTTACACATTCCATTCTCCCGTAATGGCGGCTCATTTGCTCCCGTGAACACGGGTGCGGTGCGGGGTTGTAACCTCCCTCGGTATGAATGGGTTCTATCTAGTTACTATGATTGAATTTTATTTAAAATGTTTGCTGAAATATGGTCATACAGATTCCCTGATTCATAGCAAAGAACACACTCGATCAAGTCACCTTTCAAACAAACAAAAAATAACTAAGTCAAAATCGATTCTTTCTTTTGGGAGCTACGATGCCATAGATACACAGATAAGGTAAACTTATAACACCCCTCTGCTTCCTTCGGGGGGATTAAAAATCACTGTGACAACGCAATAGGACCTAACAAATACCTATACTTGTATCTAGCATGAGAGTAAAGAATCGTGACAAACATTTTCAACATAGTGCAGAGCGATGCAATTTTTCTTCTAACTTTTCTGTTATTCAATGACAGCTTTTCTCTATTTGCTGAGCTTTTTATTAAACATTTGTTGAAGTTTTGCAAAATAAAAAAGTTTTCTTTCGTCAAATAATCTTTGAGCTTGATGCAAACAATTTTATTGCTTTTTTTATAAATGAAAAAGAAACAAGCTACCCTAAAGCACAGAGATTTCCGTAGTTCTGGTTAACCGCAGCTGATTTTGGTCTAAACAGCGAACAAACAGTCTCAACAAAAAGTTAAAGATACTCATAATAATTCCTGGATCTAAGCAGTGGGTATAAAATATTCTGCACTGTTTTGGAAAACGTAATGTTAGTTCTTTCACGCTGATATACGTTGCCAGTATCGGTTAACAGAATGGAATATGAATAACAATTGATGTTGTTTGTCGATTCTTTGATTGTTAAAATCATGTTATCTTCTATCATGGAGTGTTTTCGTAATGCTACGAGCCAAGACAAATGGCAGACTTTGACAGATTGTTGACCGCCGCCGAGAAAACAATGATTGAAGACCCACTATGTCTTGTCAACCAAGACATCACTGTCACTGGGAATAAGATTCACTGAGATTTCTCCAGGGTGATTTTGCTCTATACTAACCGCGTATATCACAAGTATGTAGAGTCTGTTGTCAAAATTTTATTGGATTTGGATTTGGATGGCCAAAAGTAGAATTAGAACTAATTTTAAATGGCAATCCGCCTCAGCCGTCTGGAAAATGTCAAACTCAGACACCATTGAGCTGTCACATCGTGTTGTTTTGTTGAGTGAATTTGCGTGTTATTTATTGAAATATTTGTCCATTCAACCACAATTCAAGTCCATTCCATCCAAGTCTCTTTCTGAACAGACTCTAGTAGGTAAGATAGACACTTTTATATATGTACGAACAGCATTAGTACGAAATTGAAAATACCTTTTGTCATTCCAAAATATACAATTCATCATCCCGGCTAAAGCCTATCGACAGATTTCGTCAACGCTTCGTAAACACGCCGGCCGATATTGATACCAGATACCATTGAAAGAGAAACGATACCCGATATAGATTTTCTTTCTGGTGTAATAAACATTTGGTTCGGTTCATTTGGAGTTTATTAAGTGGAAAACAGACCGGTGCGTCCAGCGGGCCATGCATCGATGCGAAATCAGAGATTCAATCGCTTTATGTGGCGAAAGATTGCTGGGAAATGCCTGTGCTGCTGTTATTGGACGTTGACAAATGTTATTCGAGCTTTAAAACGCTAGGTGATATAAGTACCTATAATTTCATATGTAGTTACTTTGGTAAAGTGTTCTTAATTTTGCTGTATAAGGGCCAGAATACCGGGTGTAGCGATCTCGCTCGCGTTTTGTTAGATGTTATTTTTAAAGATATAAAATGACTGTGTCAGCTTTTGAATAATGTGCTGCGGTCATTTTACGACGTTATTATTCATGATATTTAGAACAATTTTTTTATAATCGCCAGAATAATTGGGAAAAACTGTTTTACCCATTTTTTGTCGTCATAATACTAAAACAAGCATTTGCTCTAAATATTTTGAAATTTTACCATCGCAAAATGTCCAAAGCACATTTTTCAATAGTAGGCACAGTAATTTTATATTTAAAAATAACATCATATAAAGATACCGGCGGGCCATATTGGCGTCGTGTCATTTTACAATTTAATTTACAGAATACATCATATTATCACGGACAAAAAAACCTGTAAATACCTACCTAAATCCAAAATATTTGCGAGAGGTATCTTTCATAGTAGCTTTACCAAGTCTGTGCTTTCATTCGAGCTAAATTATCTTCTCTCATAAATCCTGTCTAATCCCGAACACTAACGAGTTTTAGCAGTACGAAAACTTTTCCTACTTAACTGTTTCCGTTGCGGAAACGATAGCAGGTAATGTTCAACCTCAGTACAATGATCTGCGATAATTAATAGCTTTGACTTGATGGAAAATAAAATAATTTCGAGGATGCCATTACATAAATACATACATACTAAGTTAATAAAAGCGTGTTAAAAATGGCTTAGCCGCGGTATTCCTATAAAAAAAGATCCTATTTATATTCGCATGATGCATATATGTAAGTCTAATGTATGTCTAAGTAAGACTGTATTGTAAAGTTATATTGTAATGCAAATTTTTTGAATAAATTATTATGATTATATTATTATTATGTTATTGCAGAATCGCATTAAGATTACTTCAGCTTTTTAAAGACAGGTATCTAATAAACAAAAAAGGAATAGACCAAGAGATACACAAGTAAATCTTTATAGAGTTAAGACTGTCACGATTCATAATATTAGTAAGATATTAGATTCTTACTACCCAGTACTTCTACGTAATATATGTGTAATATACCTAGGTATATAGATATTTTATGAGGTAGTCGTTAAACAGAAACAAATACGCGGCTTCCAAGAATCTTGGGGTAACGAATCTTTCTTTCTTAGTTCTTAGATGGTCTTTGTTCGGCAAGACGATAAGAATGTAGTTTTGCTGTTTGTTTCTACTTTGAGGTAAGTCGAAGACGAAAGCTTTTTAAAAGTTTCAAACTACAATCCTTATCTGCTTGCCTGTTTGTTTAGAATTCCGTGTAAATGGTTTATTTGTGGAGAAATCGATGATGAATTTTTTTTTTTTTTTCTTTTTTTTGTAGTTATAGTCAGACTAGTGTATATTATCACAAGGGGTTGCTTACTAAGATATTTTTTTCTATAGTTAATGTACAATAAAACATATAATATAACAAATACAACACATACGACATAGCTATTAAAATCTGCAATTTGAAGTGGCAATGGGCAGGCCCAATCGTTCGAAGTACTGATAACCGGATGGGGAACCGATGGGGAAGAAAGGTTCTTGAGTGGAGACCGCGAACCGAAGACGCAGTGTAGTAGTGTGAGAGTCGCGGGCATCCAGTGGATGCAGATGGCAGGATGTCGTTCAGTGTGAAGGTTAAACGGGGAGGGCTATGTTCAGCAGTGGACGTCTTCTGGCTGATGATGATATAACAAATAAAAAAACTTAGTGTAATTTTTTTTTACTGACTACACTCAGTATTGTCATCAAAAAAAATTTTCCTGCTGTTTTCCTTGTTATAAAATATGTTGGTTCTTGTCTATCTATGCTTGCGTCAAGTACGTATCTATAGTATCTACCTCGGGTATGAATGTACTTAATAGTAACTTGTATGTATTTTTTTAAGAAAACATTTGGCCGGCTTTTATTGTGCATGCAATTTGGTTTCTGTCCCCGTCACACTAATGTCAATCCGAATGGGAATGACAGGTGACAGAAACAATATCGCAGGTTCTGGAATAACCCACCTGATATTGGTTGATTGTGCCCATGATCCAATTAAACAAGGTCTGCTATTCTGGGCTTGACACTAGCCTACGTCACCGTCCAGTTGCCACTTCATTGCAAAAAACATAAATTGCGAAACTAATTGTTGTTAAAAATATTTTGTTTGTCCGCCCAAGCGAAGCAATTAAATTTAACACAACACGAATTTTATACATTAATAACATATTATATTAAAACCACATATTTTTATCGGATTCCCATAGGTAATACGAAGATTATGAAGTTGTGATTTCATGCTACTTGTAACACAGCGACGATGACGTAGACTTATGTCACTCACGTGACTTTTGTGTCTCGGAATGGAATACCTGGCGGAGTCACAGACATTTAATACAGAACAGACTGAACATGTTTTTTACAACTACATTCGCAAAAACAGTTATGTTTGCATCTCTCTCGATTACACAAAAATCATATATTCGTATCTCGTTTTGTCGTAACGTTGCAACATAATAGAAAAAAATGAGCATGTGGTACGGTGTTCCAAGTCACCATTTTGGTAAGCATCAATATACTGACAGAAGGCTGACAGCGAAAACCACGGCTTGCAAAAATTACCTAAAATAAAAGTTATTTTTACATATTTGATTTAAAAGATACGAAAATACTATGGTGAAGTGCAATGTCCTCATGTGTTTTAATTCATCTCATAAGATGCCACCCGGTATAACGTTTCACACGTAAGTTTCGTGTGTTATAATAGAGATTATTTTGAATTGCTATTTTTTCTTGTTATTTTTCATAAACTTTACAATTTGAAGGCTTGGGAAGGTTGTGTTTCTTTCAATTTCATAAATGTACAAGTTTGGCGGGTGTAATAAAAGTTAATAAGTAGTTTTCTTTAAAAAAATATTGATTCGATCATTGTTTGGCGTTTGAGGTACTTAGACATTGTCCAGGGAACGTATTCAGTAGCCAAGAGAATGTAATACTCCTTTCAGTAGTATAATTAAAATAGTATAAGTTATTTTCTTTAAAAATTCATTGTATCGATCATTGTTTTACGTTTACGGTATTTAGACATTGTCCAGGGAATTTATTTCAGAATCAGAATTCGTATTTCAGAAGTATAATTAAAATAGATGATTCAGCTTGATGTGATTATGATGATACTAGCTTCCGCCCGCGGCTTCGCCCGCGTTGTTTGAGAGAAATATAATCGAGTTCTCTACAAAGTAGGTACTTATATTTTAGGACGATATAAATATGTCAGCCTGGCTATTGACGACCGGTATGGCTAAGTACTAACCCATGTGCCTTATGAGCAGGAGGTTTCTGGTTAGATCCCGGCCTGGCAGATGTTTAAATGGTGAATTTTATTAAATATTTACATGCTTTGGGTCTCAGTGCTAGTTATCTCTGTTTTTATTTTTACTTGTATTTACGTCACCTTTCCTTGACACTCGAACTCGCGAGCTGCTTGCGGCTCAGCGAACCGCGCGACATCGTTTTTTTTTTACTTATTTGTACGTCACCTATTTTTGACACCCGAACTCGCGGGCCGCTTGCGTCCCAGCGAACCGCGCGACATCGAAAGTTTTTTTTTTTACTTGTTCATATGTCACCTTTTCTTGACACTCGAACTCGTGGGCCGCTTCAGGCCCAGCGAACCGCGCGATATGTAAAGTTTTTTTTTTTACTTGTTTGTACATCACCTTTTCTTGACACTCGAACTCGTGGGCCGCTTGCAGTCCAACAAACCGCGCGATATTGAAAGTTTTTTTTTATTTGTTTTTACGTTACCTTTTCTTGACACTCGAACTCGCGGGCCGCTTGCGACCCAGCGAACCGCGCGATATCGAAAGTTTTTTTTTTTACTTGTTCATATGTCACCTTTTCTTGACACTCGAACTCGTGGGCCGCTTCAGGCCCAGCGAACCGCGCGATATGTAAAGTTTTTTTTTTTACTTGTTTGTACATCACCTTTTCTTGACACTCGAACTCGTGGGCCGCTTGCAGTCCAACAAACCGCGCGATATTGAAAGTTTTTTTTTATTTGTTTTTACGTTACCTTTTCTTGACACTCGAACTCGCGGGCCGCTTGCGGCCCAGCAAACCGCGCGACGTCGCAAGTATTTTTTTTTTACTTGTTTGTACGTCATCTTTTCTTGACACTCGAACTCGCGAGCCGCTTGCGGCCCAGCGAACCGCGCGATATCGAAAGTTTTTTTTTTTACTTGTTTGTTTTGTACGTCACGCTTTCTTTACACTCGAACTCGCAGGCCGCTTGCCGCCCAGAAAACTACTACTAACTACATCGAAAGTTTTTTTTTTTTACTTTTCTTCTATGTTTTTCCACGGGAACCGGGAACCATAATTTGTTACGGGGTCAAAAGTATTGTGTATTTTAATATGGCCCATTGCTTATCTTTAGATCATTATTTCATTTATCATTCATCGTCATTCAGATCATTTAGTAGTTCCCGTGGAAAAACAAAGAAGAAAAGTAAAAAAAATAAAAATGGTTAGTATAAAGTTATACTAAATTTTACCCAGCCGTCATTGGTAACGGTATCCTACAGGAATAGTCTTTTTTTTTGGGATACAAAGTAGTCTATATCTACTATAGTCCTTGAACAATCTCAATAAAAAGTAGTTAGTAGTATTAAATAGCCTATGTGTTAATCCAGAACATAAAAAGCCTCCGTACAAAATTTCATCGAAATCCGTTAAACAGTAACGGAGTTTTGATTGAAATTATCCTACAGGAATCTTTTATTTTTTCGGGATATAAAGTATGCTATGTGATAATGCTAGGATAAGATACCTTCATATCAAATTTCATCGAAATCCGTCTAAAACTTACGAAGTTGATTTATTGAAGTTATCCTACAGGAACGAAATATTTTTTCGGGATAAAAAGTAGCCTATGTGTTATTCCAAGATATAAGCTACCTCCATACCAAATTTCATTCAAATCCGTTCAGCCGTTTCAGCGTGAAGGAGCAACAAACATACATACACACACACACACACGCACACTCACACACAAACTTTCGCTTTTATAATATTAGTAGGATAGGATTTACATGCTTTGGGTCTCAGTGCTAGTTATCTCTGTTTTTATTTTTACTTGTATTTACGTCACCTTTCCTTGACACTCGAACTCGCGAGCTGCTTGCGGCCCAGCGAACCGCGCGACATCGTTTTTTTTTTACTTATTTGTACGTCACCTATTTTTGACACCCGAACTCGCGGGCCGCTTGCATCCCAGCGAACCGCGCGACATCGAAAGTTTTTTTTTTTACTTGTTCATATGTCACCTTTTCTTGACACTCGAACTCGTAGGCCGCTTCAGGCCCAGCGAACCGCGCGATATGTAAAGTTTTTTTTTTTACTTGTTTGTACATCACCTTTTCTTGACACTCGAACTCGTGGGCCGCTTGCAGTCCAACAAACCGCGCGATATTGAAAGTTTTTTTTTATTTGTTTTTACGTTACCTTTTCTTGACACTCGAACTCGCGGGCCGCTTGCGGCCCAGCAAACCGCGCGACGTCGCAAGTATTTTTTTTTTACTTGTTTGTACGTCATCTTTTCTTGACACTCGAACTCGCGAGCCGCTTGCGGCCCAGCGAACCGCGCGATATCGAAAGTTTTTTTTTTTTACTTGTTTGTACGTCACGCTTTCTTTACACTCGAACTCGCAGGCCGCTTGCCGCCCAGAAAACTACTACTAACTACATCGAAAGTTTTTTTTTTTACTTTTCTTCTATGTTTTTCCACGGGAACCGGGAACCATAATTTGTTACGGGGTCAAAAGTATTGTGTATTTTAATATGACCCATTGCTTATGTTTAGATCATTATTTCATTTATCATTCATCGTCATTCAGATCATTTAGTAGTTCCCGTGGAAAAACAAAGAAGAAAAGTAAAAAAAATAAAAATGGTTAGTATAAAGTTATACTAAATTTTACCCAGCCGTCATTGGTAACGGTATCCTACAGGAATAGTATTTTTTTTTGGGATACAAAGTAGTCTATATCTACTATAGTCCTTGAACAATCTCAATAAAAAGTAGTTAGTAGTATTAAATAGCCTGTGTTAATCCAGAACATAAAAAGCCTCCGTACAAAATTTCATCGAAATCCGTTAAACAGTAACGGAGTTTTGATTGAAATTATCCTACAGGAATCTTTTATTTTTTCGGGATATAAAGTATGCTATGTGATAATGCTAGGATAAGATACCTTCATATCAAATTTCATCGAAATCCGTCTAAAACTTACGAAGTTGATTTATTGAAGTTATCCTACAGGAACGAAATATTTTTTCGGGATAAAAAGTAGCCGATGTGTTATTCCAAGATATAAGCTACCTCCATACTAAATTTCATTCAAATCCGTTCAGCCGTTTCAGCGTGAAGGAGCAACAAACATACATACACACACACACACACACACTCACACACAAACTTTCGCTTTTATAATATTAGTAGGATGAACCTTTTTCATTAATTACTAGCTGCTTTTCTTAAGTAATGTAAATAAAGTACCTACCTACCTATTGTGGATCATGTCATATATATACGTAGTGATCTAGATAGTGTAATTAAAGGGTTATTTAGACATATGTCAAGTAACAAACATTTTTATTACATTTTAGATTTTCCCAAGGATGAAGAGTTGAGAAAAGCATGGTTGAAGAATTTGAATCTAGAAAATTGGCAGCCCAGTGCGACAAGTTTGTTGTGCTCAAAGCATTTAGAGGCACATTTTTTTCGACCGGACTGGTTTCCGTACAATCCTTAGAGAGTACGAGGTGTAATGCTTATTGGAACAACAGTTTTCAATGAACAGTCGCTATCACTATCATGAATCTCAAGTTGTACTAACTACATTATGATAACTTGCATGTAATAATTTTCAGAGCGATAACATACCAAGTGAAAAGAAAGCCACAAAAAGAGGTGTTACTGGCAAAAATGTTCTGCGGGAGCTGCAGAATACCTCATTTCCATCAAATTCAGATCCTGCAACCACATGACACATCTGGTAAATTGTTTTATACAAAAATAAATGATTTGACTTGGTCTGGTGTGTTTGAATATTAATACCCAATGGGAACATCCATAAATTCCATCACATAAAGAGGAGGGGCGGAGGGGTCGACGAAGTGTGACTGACAAGGGGTAGGGAGGGGTCGTAAATTTTGTGACTGGTGGTTACATTTCAGATACAATCTAATAGTATCTGTTAGCACTATTATAAAAGAATGTCCTTGAGTCCGGCCAGCGTTTTGCAAATGTTTGCGTGTAATGTATATGTAGTGTATTTTGCATCAATATTTTTGTGGCTTGTTGGTTCTGCTTGGTATTATATGTCTGTGGGCGGAGTATATTATTATACCATAATTGGACCCTAATAGCAGTTTATCTAAAACACCGCTCTAATGAAGGTGATCCCTTCGTTAAATCCTGCCAGATGGTATGAAGCTAAAAATTTAATCACTGCACACAATACTATTTCCCTTGAATAAAGAGATTACACAGGGAGAGTAAAGAGACAACTCGAGATACATACGCACACAATCAACATAAATTTTCGTTCGCGTTGAATATTGCGTTACAGTCGCATAGTTCAGAGACGCGATAAAATCGCAATCATATCATCAAAGAGCAGCGACGGTGCCAGACAATTCTTGGGGCAAGTGCCCCTTCAATAATTAACCCAGATGACAAAAATCTGAACACACCAGGATATCCACAGACTCGATTTACTGTACATTCTTACACTTAACAAGCTTATTCTCAGACAACAGATATTATTTTATGTCTGTAACCTATTCTGACATGATAGTGACGGGTACAGAAAGAATTCCAAATGTCCATTGATTTAGCTAGAATCTAGAATTAAAAAATTTCTCCCTCTCTCTTTTTTCTTCTCTTTTTTTATCTTTATAAACGTGAAGTAAGTAGGCTTAGAGTAGTTACTCTGTATTTTGTCTCTTTCAATAGGCTATCATTGGAACCGCAAGAAAACGCTGGATGCAGGCCGCTTCCAACTGGCCTTTTTGGAAATAGATGGGGGAGGCCTAATTCCAGCAGTGGACATCCTATGGCTGAAATGATGATGAATAGGCTACCACTGACTATCTTACAAAAAAGCTGACCATAAAAAGAACTGATCACCGAAAACAAAATCAAAATATGTTAAAAATTAAGGTTGAAATAAACTGTTTAATATCAGAGAGCGCACTAAACTTACTAACTGATGTACTGTGAGTACATCATACAAACTGTATACTGACACTCACATCACATCAGCAGCCAGTATAGGTCCACTGCTAAACAAAGGCCCTCTTAGAGAGAGGGGTGCTGCATAATCCCCACGCTTTGCCAGCTGCTTGGGGTTCGCAGTAAAAAGGAAAAAAAATGTTATTTGTGACAGAAACAAAAGATGCATAGACATTATGACTTAAATAAAAAGAAATAATAGTTTATGTCACAAGCCGGTCCCAACTCAGCGTAGTGCTCGTTGTAAACCAGCAACGCTGGTCTTCCGTTGATTCGTCAGTACGTTCACCGTGTAATAATAGGACGCTGCTGCCCATCCTCTGGTGGTTCCGGTCTCAGTTTTAGGATATCCTCGGGACAGGACCGAGTACTGGCACTTAGCACCGATCCTTCCAAATACAAGCGAAAACTTTAAAGGCTTATATCTCAGAACTTACTCGTTACTAGCCGATGAAAATATTTTTCATTCGTTTTATAACATTTAATTTTATTTTTAACTAAGCCCGTTATAAAAATAAAACACCTGTTTCTTTCATATTTACCGTTTAAGCAAGGAATAAGTAACAAAAAAGAAAAAGAAAAGTACTTGAACTAATTAATATTTAAAGTTATATTTATTTCTATATATTCGGAACATATTATATTCCTGGTATTGGAACACAGTGGTGTTGTGTGTTGTTACTTGAGGGTTTTCACTCGGAATACGAATTTAGGTGGTATAAATTTTATAGACTCTCACGTTTTATCCCCCCTCCCCTCCATATAACGTTCTCACTACGTCCTCACCAAAAAGATTGGAAGCGTGCCCGTTGCGCACACTATAAATCCCGTGACCTCAAGCCATCTTATCTCGTTTGTTTGCTAACAGGCTAGCACGCACAACACGCGCACTTGTCCCTGTCACAAACTAACTTTCGAAATAATTAAACGTGCTAGCTATTAATTACGTGGAATCAGCCCGGTTCAATTGATTGCCTAACAAAAGCTTGACAAATTACTCTATTAACCAATTCAATGTAGGTAGCCTTCAAGGGAGCAGTTTGTTTCTGTTGCTATGTTTATTGCAGTAGGTAATTTGTACTTGACTGTACCTTTGCTGACTGTACAATCATTATGCAAAATCTTGAAGGCACTCTGGATATATTTCGGAGAGTGCATCGGATCTGCATGATCTAATTCCCTCCTGCTTATTTTTCTATCGAACGGCCAGGACAGACACGAAAAGACGAAACCGTTTTATGGTTGATATTCTGATACCCCGTTGGAAACGCTTTGATTCCACTTTTACTGTGTGAACCGCTTAACTGATGAATGCGCTGCCATAATGTGTGTTCCTTGATAGTTACAATATAGGTGTTTTCAACTCATGAGTGAATCGGTTCTTCTAGGCAAGCTTGCTCCATCGTAGACAACGCTTAATAACAGACGAGATGGCAAACGCAAGCCTCTATACAATAAAAAAAAACGGCGCTGCAGGACGTCTTTAATTGATTAACAGTAGCGTTAGAAATGCTGTGTATGTTAAATAATTAATTCTGATTGGAATCAATTCGCAATGAAATTAGTCTGTTGCACTTTTTTTAATAATATATCAAAGCATTCCATCGGTACGTCCATTCCAACAACACCATATCAATTTAGATCAGGGACAATCGGAAACTCGATTCCTATTGTCGCGTCCTCTACTACTACCTAATCTATATATCTCACTTCCATACAAACTTGTATCTAATCTGTGTTTGCGTGGGATCTGTTCCGACGATGACGTATTTCTGTTGGTTCTTCTATCCACAATGTGTCACGCACCTGACCCCTAGGCGTTTGATACGGATTGGTGCTTTATTTATACAGGTGGAATACATGACTAGAGGTAGAATACTGACAAATGAGTGTAAATTAGACTGAAAAAATATCTGGATAATATATTCCTCTATTTCTTACGGCTCTGCAAGAGTCCTACCACAAGAATATCAGTTCAATGCGCGGTAAAAGTGTTGTATCACGTTTATCTAGATATATTGGGAATATTGCGCCATTAATCTTCCATCTGTCAAGTAGGCGGGCGTTTGTTCAGCTCCTTCTATTCTATGACACTGTCACGTAAGCACAGTGTTCCATAATTTCAGGGCTGGCAGTTCTTGAAACCTTATTGGAATTCATCCAGGAGCTTGGTTCACAAACTGAAATGTTCGTGACTACTTAGGACACGTTTTTGTGAGACACAACAATATATCATACTATACTTTAATATTATAAATGCGAAATTTTGTTTGTTTATTCCTCTTTCAGCAAGCAACAGAAAAACGGTCATCAACGTCATTTTTTAACGGAGATAGTAAGAAGGCCGGAGAGTAATATAGGATATAATTTTTATCCCGGAATCTTTTACGGTTCCTGAGGAAATGTCTACTCGGGTGAGACAATTTTTTTAGGATCTTTTATTCTCACATTCGTTTATCATTATTTGTACTTTTTTCATTACAAACGTCTGTTTTTATTTTCTCGTAGTAAAAGTTGTTCATAATGACGAGTACAGTTATCTCCTTTGGGTTAGTGCGGTCATCCCGAGTAACCTTGTACACCACATCTCAACGACAGTATGTAGTGGTTACTATTGTTTGCAGTTATTACCTATAATTTCACACAGATTTAGCCAATCAAAACAATATACATGATAGAGCAATCACTCAGTTCCTGATTGTTTGCTTGTGAAGTTATGCAGATACCTACGTACAAGCACATACAGCAAACAACGACTAATGCAATCGACTAAAATAATAGTAATAATGAACAAACTGACTACATCAGCTGCTATCTATTTCTGTATAGGATGAGTGTATGTATAGCAGTTGTCATGAGTTTGTAATGCAACGAATATATCTGATGTAGTTGATGAGATTGAAATAGATTTATGTAAATTCATAAACAATTTATTCACTTACTAGCTGTACCCCGTGAATTTATACGCGTTGAAAAATATACCGGGCCGTTGTTTCTCGTGCGTGTTTTTACCTTTTCCGCTCTAATCTCGTACCTTTTCCACTCTTATTCCACTCCCATCCCAATCCCATTCCACTCCATTCCAACTTCCATCATCCTTCCACCCCACATCCAATCCATTTCAACCCCATTATATTGCTCCCATTCTTTTCAAACTCCCCATCCGATTCACTATCTTGCTATATTTCCTTTCATTGACATTTATTTCAGACACAGGCTCGTTCACTGCTTTCCTACTGCCACCTTATAATGTCGTTAATAATGTAAACGTCAGTATTTTCATTCATATAAATAAATGAATAGTAAAAACATTTTTAACAAGCTTTTCGGAGCCAACGTTGGGTACAGTAGCCATGCCATTGTAACACTTAGAATGGTTTATCATAATTGAATGCGTATATCGTACAACATACCATATATGCGCTGCTAATAATTCAGAAGTTTCCTAGTCAGGACCCAATCCTGAGTGCAGCAACTATGTCATGGTAAAACATAAAACCAGCTATCATAATAAAATGCGTACGCAAAACTTCGTAACGTGCTGTTGGCCGTTGAAAATTTCCGTTATCTGGAGCTAATCCTGGATGTCGATTCAGGTCATTACCATAAAAATGCATTGTCATCGGAACTGAATTAACATGTTAAAATTCAACTCCAAAGAGGAAGTGTTTCTCATTAAGCTTGCAAGATTTGACTTAAACAAACTAACATACAAACAATGCAAATAAAAGATTGTAAAAATATGAATTATGTTGAACTCGAGATAGAACGTAACTAATGTTTTCTCAAATACTCTGCTGAAGAATATCACCATCATAATTAATTTTCCAACCAATACTGAGAGCGTCCGCGCCAATTGCAGATATCACAATGAGATGAAAATCCATGAAGTGGAAGTATCGTAAATCTCAGCCAGTTTTCACAGAAATCCGTGCTGTGAATGCAATTTAAGTCCACCGAAGCTTACACAGTGTAATCTGCACCAGCTCAACATTTTCATTTTCCACCGACAACTAGCTGCGCCCCGCGGTTCTACCCTGAAATTTTCAGAATGAATTAATTCCTGAATTTTCTCTTTTATTATTATTGAGATCGGCTGAATCCATCGAAATTGTAAGTAGATCTGTCCAAACATTCACTAAAGAATATCTTCGATAGCAGAAAACTTGTATTATCCGAGATAACGTCACAACAGTCAAATTGTTCTGTATTTTTTCGCTACTCACGTTGAATAGATTTTATTTAATTAAATAAATAATTAAACATCACTTTTGACCAAGTACCGAAATATGGCCCGCCAAAGTGACAAATGGTTGGTCTCTCCAAAGACTACGAAGCATCTATGGTATATATTTTTAAACTATTAAACTTGTAACTATTACCATGCTGATAGGTTATTTTAAAAACTTTACTGAACTATATTCAAAATTATTTAGTTATCACATAACCTTCTCTTAAAATGATCTTAACAAAAAATCTTCCCAAGTAGCTAAGTTCCCAAATTTCTCAAGCTCATCCTAATTTTTATGATTTATCCAAAGAGTTTCTCTTTGGATAAATCATAAAAATTAGGATATGTTATAATAAATAATAAATAATAAATATCTGGGACATTATTGCACACACGGTCATCTGACCCCAAACTAAGCAAAGCTTGTAATATGGCTGCCAGAGACTGATATACGTACATATATATTTTTAAATACATACTTAAATAGATATTAACACCCAGACATAGAACAAACACGAATGTTCATCACACAAATGTTTGTCCTAGATGGGAATCGAACCCACGCCCCCAAGCACAGAAGTTAGGTTCACTACCAACTGAGCCACCGGGTCAGTTATGTCGGGATGACACATCTCTGAAATTTGACTAACTTCACAACGCTTCATTCGTATGAATTTTTCAATCCCACCAATACCAATTATAACTACCAATTTCTGAACTACGAATGTGACCACAATTATACATTATGGTTTTATAGCTACGGAACCTTACCATATGCCTGTCTCGACACGCCCTTGGCTAGTTATTAAAACATTTAGTACGATTTACACCTTAAGCAAAACTTATTCAACCAAACTACACATATATGTTTGACTTTAGCATTATCTAGTAAGTACTAGTGCGGGAATGTGCTCTGCATTTGGAATTAGACTAACAACCAGAAACTAGGATAACTTTCGCATCCACTAAATAGAAGTCGCTTAACTCGGAATTGAGACTGTTATTACCTTCGACGTAGGTACAGTTAAATTAGCTCGCTTGTGCCAAGAACTGTTCTAAATAGTGCCTTCGAAATACAGGAATTGTAACTATTGTCTGGAAAATGAGAAATTCTGAAAGATACTTGTTCAATTCTACACACTCTGAGAGATAGTAGTTGAACATTTAAATGATAATTAATTAAGATATTAATTAAGCCAGTGAATAAATGTATGCCAATTTCCAAGGGATACATGATTACATTAACGTCTTATCAAGATAATTATACAGTCCATATGTTTCTCGAGTGTGTATAAAAAATCTATACAAGATCTATTTTTTCATATTTTTAGTTAGTCTCTTGTTTCGATCATAATGATGAGGACAGTGACCTAGTTACAGCTTAGTACCACCGTGTCACCTTGTATAGATAGGTAGATTAAATTGTAATTAAAATTAAACACTGTCGTGTATTTTACATTAATTTAATTCCTGACGTTTCGAACACTGCATTGTCTGTGGTCACAGGTATACTAGATGACCGATGTTTGTAGAAATGTTATGAAAATATTTATACAAGTACCGCCAATGATTTTTAATCAAAAATTTCCTGATATATACGTAGTGGTAGTCGCACACAGTTGTTCTCTTGCAGTTCTGCGCTGGGCTTAAGAATTTATTAATTTGATGACTGGATCCCAATAGGTGGTACTTGCTAATCATCCTCTGTATTAAAATTTAGATGGTTTTTAATTTTAATAGGCTCATGTAGGTATAGCATCTTTGGTGAGTACCTGTTCTTTTTGGCGAGAAGTTGAGAATTATCAAATCGAATGTAGTGGTTGTCAAGAGCATGCTGACGAAATCGCGAAAACTATTTATATATATCTTCTAAGTCTGCGTGCTTAATTTTCGACCACATCGTCGCTTCATCATCATCATCATCAGCCAGAAGACGTCCACTGCTGAATATAAGCCTACCCATTTAACCTCCACACTGAACAACATCCTGCCATCTGCATCCACTGGATGCCCGCGACTCTCACAATGTCGTCGGTCCATCTAGTGGGAGGCCTACCTACGCTGCGTCTTCCGGTTCGCGGTCTCCACTCAAGAACCTTTCTTCCCCATCGGTTGTCAGTTCTTCGAGCGATGTGGCCTGCCCATTGCCACTTCCACTAGCAGATTTTAATAGCATCGTCGCTTACAAGTTGGTGGTCAAACGCGGACTTATTCGTGATAAAAAAAAACGTTAATTACATTGAAGTTGCCGAATTCTTAGAGTATACATTTAGTGGCTACCCAGAATCTTGTGCCAATCTTGCACCCACTGATAATCATCTAGATAAGACGTTAATATAAATAACGCTATTTTCGTGAACTGACGACGGCGAAATAATTAATCTTTTGTTAATCCTCAACGGGATTATTACATGTCATTTCAATAATTACTGCTCCGGCAATCTTTCTTTTATGTTTACGTGAGGAAATTGTGACGTTTTGGACATATTTCTGTGTCAGTTTCTCTTTTTTAACCAACTTCAAATAAAGTGTTCTCAATTAGAATTTTTTTTAATTGTTTTTTCCGCTGATCTCCGTCATTACTGAACCGATTTTGAAAATTATTTTTAATTGAGATTATATACGGATTGATTTAGATTGGTCCCATAGAAATTTCATTAAAATCGGTTAAGTTAAGGTAGAACATTTCACGTATGGCGGGAAATTCAAATTTCAAACAGTTTTTTTGTTCTTGTAGCTAGGCCAGGTAATTATTGTGAAATGACACAGTGTTTGCGAAAATTGTTGGTTGTTCTTTAAATTATCATGTACACTTGTACAGTTATTAATCAGTAACTCCTTAAAATCACCTTAAGTTAAAACTTTTGTACTTTGATGACAATATTATGTCATCTGCGGAACCTAAATTGCATGTTTTACTAATTTTGAGATTTTTATACCGTTGGTGGAAAACAAGCAGATGGGCCTTCGATGGTAAGCAGTCATCGTCGCCTATATATACTTGTAACACTAGAGGCATCACAAATACGTTGCCGATCCTTTAAGACTCTAATAACTCGCCTTTTTAAGAATCCCATTTTGGAGGTAGCTTTAACTATAATCTTATATATTTAAAAATCTCGTGTCACGGTGTTTGCGGTCGCACTCCTCCGAAACGGCTCGACCAATTTTTATGATTTTTTTCTATGTTTATTGGGTAGGTATGAGAATACTGGTCGCAAAGCATTTTTCACCATCATTATCATCACAATTTTTATAACCACGTGTGTGAAACCGCGGGGCGCTGCTAGTCAATTACCTACTTAATCACTTTCAAAAAGTACAAAACGTTTTTTTTTTATCCACCTACAAAATTCTTTAAGAATTTCGGCAGAGGTTTCGGCAATCTTACCTGTTCGCGACCCCTGCCAGTTACAAGTTTGAAAGCTCTCAAAACATTTCGTAACAGCGTATTATATGGTAGGGAATTACAAATCGCGTTCAACACAAGGGTGAACTTACCCTACCGTACCCATGTCTGCAAACCAATGTTCAAGACACCTGAACAAGGAGGTCAAGTGCAGGGTCCACTGACCCTGAAAAGCTGCCGCTTGCGGGAAAATGTTTTTTTTTTCGGCAAACCAGGCTGAATAACAACTAAGAAACATATTTTTTTAGAAGAACGGAACATTTCAACATTTCACCGCTTGTAATAAAAATACTGGAACCATGCAGATTTTGCGGGTGCGTGATATCTATGTTTTTTACTGTTCCTCAACATTTACATTAAATTAGATGTTTTATATCAAAAGGGCCTTATATTTTTACTAACATAAAAATATACAGGATTACGCAGAAAGGGTGTGTGTACTAAACCGAAAGGAAGGGTGTACTTATACCCATCATTACGAAAAACGTCATTCATGAAAAACGCCACGTCATTCACACTCGACAAAATGGAACAGCTGATATATTTTTCGAGATTGCAGGGTAAAAGTTGATCATTATGGACATATATTATAGGAACATAACGGACCACTGTCGGTGTTAACACCGTAAATATATAGGCTTTTGAATGTAAAAAATGTTAATGATCGCTTATCAATTTTTTTTAGTTTTTTTATATGTATTTATTTTATTCTCAATTGATTTCCAACTTTTTAAAACATGCGTTTCCTTTCCATAAGGAACCCAGTTTCGTCCTGCTCCTTTCTCGCCCCAGTCCCGCTCTTGTCTCAATCCTCATTTCTTTCTGCCACTGTTCCGCAAACATCCCGACTTGTGAGACTCCCGTGCCGTCCTACGCCTTGTTTCCGAACTGCTCCCATCAAGTCCCATCTCATCAAGTATTCTCCTCTTATCCGCCGCTAAGCATCTATAGAAATTCTTGTAGGGACAATTAAATTAAATAATGCTAACACGTACACAATACAGAAATAAATTAAATTTGTAAACGTAACTGATTCATGCGGCTAAGCATAATAGTACCAAACTGCAAGTGCTAGTTAGATTCCTTGTGAAATTCAAAGACTCGTGTGATATAAAGAGCAAGGGCATTTAACTGCCATTCTGGTAGTTGCCTCGCTTCGCTTACGTTCAGGGCTGCTACCGTTTTCCTTTGCTTTTGAGCTAAGCTTTCGTTTTACAGCTTTAAACTCTGTAAGCACTAGGTACAGCTAACAAATTGTGCAATTTATCAAATAGTTTTTAAGAAAACGTTTTATAGGTTTTTTAACGTAATTTACTTATGAGGCGACAAGCAAGTGTTTCGCCTGAAGGTAAGTGACACGTTTGCACATAGCAGTTCAGTACCACCCAGAATTTTAAATTCAACTGTTCACAAGTATAAATTGTTTTTTTCATCCCCCGATAAAGATCTGGTTATCTTCAAATGACTGAAAAAAAACTCTTGAATCATAGCTAAGAACACCCTAGCAAAAAAAAACGGTTCAGCCGTTTAGGAGATACGATGCCACAGACCACAGAAAAGAGAAGGGAACTTTTTAACCGACTTCCAAAAAGGTGGTGGTTCTCAATTTGATTGTTTTTTTATGTTTGTTACTTCTGAACTTTCGACTGGGTGAACCGATTTTGATGATTCTTTTTTTATAGCTAAGATAAGCTGGTGCTTCTCGTATGATCCCATTTCAATTTGGTCCAGTTCTGACATTTTTATAAAGTCAAACATTGTTTTAAACTATCACGGTTGTTCACTAAATTTATATGATTATTTACGGGATACCTACCGTGGTGGTAAGGTTGTGGAAGGATATTTCGGCGCAGTTACATGCACCATGTTCACGGGAAGACACCACGGTAAATATCCCGTAAATAAATTTTTTTTTTTATAAAGTCTAGTTTTTTATATTGATAATTATTTTCTTTTGTGTGCCACAGACAAACATATTGATACACAGACACACTGCCACACAGAAACACACGTGAAGCTTTTAACACCCCTCTTTTTGCGTCGTGGGTTAAAAATTCAGCGCGGTAACAACGCCCTGAGCTCGTCGGCCTGAGATATTAGTATCTGTATTTTAATTGCATTTATGCATCATTATAGGCATCGATACTTGTAAGTTTCTACTAGTTCACAGATTTTAATGACCTTACCTTATCTACCTCTGTTCTTTAATTAGGCGATAAATTTTCTAAATTGTTACTTTATTTACTTCTTTGCAAAACAAAGTTTTGCTCTTCTTCGTTTTTGTTGAGAGTTAGCTAACTATATAATAAAGTTACGATTTCCCTTCCAAAGATCTTTCCTTTCATGTCTGAAAGTTTCATTTAGCCTTTTGACGAAACTTCTAGAAGTAACGAGATAATTAACTTTCAAAATGCATTAATTTAATCATACACTTAGATACATACTACCTATATAAAATAATTATAGGTAGTTACAAGCTGGGTGTTTTCAAATCACGAGTGAATTGATTTCTTCTTGGCAAGCGTACTCCATCGTAGACCGCATCATCATCATCGCTTAACATCAGGCGAGTTGGTGGTCAAACGCAAGACAATTATTGAATTAAATAATAAGGTAGGTACTTAATTACCTGTATTATTATATCATTTACTGATAGTTCAAATCTCACCATTGATATTAATAAATTTTTCGTCAACTAAGTAGAATTGAAATGTGAACTACTAACTGCGCCCCGCAGTTTTACGCGTTGATAATCTCACAGGAATCCCACATTTTCCAGTATAAAAAGAACCCTATGTAACTTTCTAGCCCTGCTACTATATCTCAAATCACGACGTTCTAATGCTCTGTTTCTACGTAAAATAGGAACAAATAAACAAGCTTTCGCATTTATAATAGCAAGTATGATAGTATGGTTTATCTTATCGTAAGTAGGTACTTCTAATATTTGTTACGAAAATTAAGAAAAAATATATTATGTATCCTAGAGGTATATTGTAATGGCTGTATTATGATGTTAACCTTCGTTTCGAATAGATTTACTTATCTATTGAATTATTACATAAGCAACCTTCTACTACACACGTGTATCGTACCTAGTCGTTTACGGCGAAAGTAGGTAATTGGAGCATTAAATAAGATGTACCTTTGTTTTAAGACAAACGAAATCGTAAGTGTGTATTATATTAAATCTTTATTAATTTTATGGCAATAGCAGACGGAGAAATGAATCTTACAAAGCTCATTTATATTCAAAGTGCATTATACGTCGACCGGACAAAAAAGGTGTGGAGAGGTCGCAGAGGCAAGCGTCGCGTGACGCGTAGGATGAAGCCTTTGCAGACAGCCTCCAGCGGTCATTGTTCGCGGGGCGGAATGACCACACCCTCCATAGAAGCCGACTCTATTGTGCACAGATTCATTGTCGCTCTTATCGTTTTGATTCTTAATAATTTACGAAGATTTTTTAATTAATCTGAACATTAGCAGCGTAACTTAGTGGCCCGATTTTAAAATCGCGGCTGTCAGTAGAGACAGTGCACCGGAGTGCGACATGAAAATGAATGTGACTCGCTTTTATGAATTATCACCGTCACTTGTAATTATTTCTTTAATAATGGCTTGCGTTTGACCACCAACGCGCTTGATTTTAAGCGACGATGCGGTCTACGATGGAGCACGCTTCTTCATCATCATTGTCTGCCAAAATATGTCCACAGCTAAATATAGATCTCCTCTGAGAACTCCACACTTAACGACAGCCTGCCATCTGCATTCACTGGATGCCCGTGACTGTCACGATGTTTTCGGTCCATCTAGTGGGAGGTCTACCTACGCTGCAGCAGGATTGCCTAGAAGAAACCGATTCACTCGTTTAATGTAACTTTAACTTTTTGTAACTAATGTAAACAAATTTCGAAAGTTGATTTCTAGACTACTTCTAATTTGTTGTATCATATGATAAGCCACAGGAGGTGGATACTCAATAGAGAAGTTTTCAATAGTAAACCGGTAAGTTTGGGCTCCTTCGATTAGTTTTAACGAGTCACATAAGTGGGGGTTTCAAACTATAATAATCACAATAATAATTAACTATCAATCGTAATTTAATTTTAATAAATTTTTTCTTTGCTTCTTTTAGTAAGTCTATTATAATTTGTATTCAAAATATTAGTTCCATGCCTGAAATGAAGACATGTACTATTTATTAAGTGGTTTTAAATTAAGAGCGTAATTATGACTGAACGTTAACTCACGAGATCGTATAACCACTGATAAAGCTATAGTATACAGTTTTTGTGATTTATTCCAATTTATTACCGCCGGATATCCAGCACTAGCAATGAATCAAGTGGAATTAAGTAGATTAGATATGTCCTTACATGATTTGGTTTAGACAAACAATGTAATAAAACTAACTAAATTAACCTAACTTTAGGGAACTGATAGCAGGCTATATATATATATAATTTGTAGGGTTCCGGGTTCTGATTGGATGTTTCTTGACACCCGTTAAAGGACCTATAGCCACAACATTTTGGGATTAACACTGTGCAACAATAGAGTCCCAAGCTTAAATGGAGATAGTGATGGATTTTGCTAAATTAAGTTTAAGAAAGAGCTTATTTGACGAAACTAGTTTCGTCATCCTTGAATAACCATCTGCTAGGAGGTTAATAAGCTATTATAAATCCGAAAACCAAAGGAGGTTAGACCTCTCTGTGAAATCTACCAAATTGAAGGTGCCAAAATAAAACAGATAAATAAATTATCACAGACATATAATACCAAGCAGAACCAACAAGCCACAAAAATATTGATGCAAAATACACTACATATACATTACACGCAAACATTTGCAAAACGCGGGCCGGACTCAAGGACATTCTTTTATAATAGTGCTAACAGATACTATTAGATTGTATCTGAAATGTGACGTCACAAAATTTACGACCCCTCCCTACCCCTTGTCAGTCACACTTCGTCGACCCCTCCTCCCCTCCTCTTTATGTGATGGAATTTATGGATGTTCCCATTGGGTATTAATATTCAAACACACCAGACCAAGTCAAATCATTTATTTTTGTATAAAACAATTTACCAGATGTGTCATGTGGTTGCAGGATCTGAATTTGATGGAAATGAGGTATTCTGCAGCTCCCGCAGAACATTTTTGCCAGTAACACCTCTTTTTGTGGCTTTCTTTTCACTTGGTATGTTATCGCTCTGAAAATTATTACATGCAAATTATCATAATGTAGTTAGTACAACTTGAGATTCATGATAGTGATAGCGACTGATCATTGAAAACTGTTGTTCCAATAAGCATTACACCTCGCACTCTCTAACGATTGTACGGAAACCAGCCCGGTCGAACAAATGTGCCTCTAAATGCTTTGAGCACAACAAACTTGTCGCACTGGGCTGCTAATTTTCTCGATTCAAATTCTTCAACCATGCGTTTCTCAACTCTTCATCCTTGGGAAAATCTAAAATGTAATAAAAATGTTTGTTACTTGACATATGTCTAAATAACCCTTTAATTACACTATCTAGATCACTACGTATATATATGACATGAACCACAATAGGTAGGTAGGTACTTTATTTACATTACTTAAGAAAAGCAGCTAGTAATTAATGAAAAAGGTTCATGTCATCATAATTACATCAAGCTGAATCATCTATTTTAATTATACTTCTGAAATACGAATTCTGATTCTGAAATAAATTCCCTGGACAATGTCTAAATACCGTAAACGTAAAACAATGATCGATACAATGAATTTTTAAAGAAAATAACTTATACTATTTTAATTATACTACTGAAAGGAGTATTACATTCTCTTGGCTACTGAATACGTTCCTTGGACAATGTCTAAGTACCTCAAACGCCAAACAATGATCGAATCAATATTTTTTTAAAGAAAACTACTTATTAACTTTTATTACACCTACCAAACTTGTACATTTATAAAATTGAAAGAAACACAACCTTCCCAAGCCTTCAAATTGTAAAGTTTATGAAAAATAACAAGAAAAAATAGCAATTCAAAATAATCTCTATTATAACACACGAAACTTACGTGTGAAACGTTATACCGGGAGGCATCTTATGAGATGAATTAAAACACATGAGGACATTGCACTTCACCATAGTATTTTCGTATCTTTTAAACCAAATATGTAAAAATAACTTTTATTTTAGGTAATTTTTGCAAGCCGTGGTTTTCGCTGTCAGCCTTCTGTCAGTATATTGATGCTTACCAAAATGGTGACTTGGAACACCGTACCACATGCTCATTTTTTTCTATTATGTTGCAACGTTACGACAAAATGAGATACGAATATATGATTTTAGTGTAATCGAGAGAGATGCAAACATAACTGTTTTTGCGAATGTAGTTGTAAAAAACATGTTCAGTCTGTTTCTGTATTAAATGTCTGTGTAAATAATGTTGTAAAAAATGTGACGTCGCGGATATTATAAACCTATCGATTTAAATAGATAGTAAAAGTGTGACGTAACAAGTCACGTACCTATTAGGGTTGTGGGCATGCCCATCGTGCCCACAACGGTGAATCCGCGCCTGGTTTCCTTTCACTCTGCCATTCTCTCTCTCAGTGTAATTGGCGCAAGCCGTCCTAATTGAATAAATAAATATAAAATATAAAATTCTCCTCGGTCCCTTACCAATCGTAACGATCCATTTTCTGTTGCAATTCTGATGTCTTTCTGTCACGAAACTAGCACCAAGCTTCATGAGAAACGGTTGAGATTCGAGACACTTGCGTGGGTGCCTGTCTCAGGCACATCCAGTACCTATTGTGCACAGAAGGCGTAGCAGACCACGCCTGCCATTGAAACACTCCTATTATATAAACTGATACAATTGTAGCTTTAAATTTCAGTTTAAACCCTGTCATTGCATTCAAATGCAATCAAATGGCCGGAATAAATTGATTCCAAAAATCATACCTACGCGCCGCGCTATATTGAAAGAGATTTTTTTGTAGTGGTAGGATTCTTTTGCAGGGGTCCGTCTGGGGAAGTACCACACCTTTGCCAGTTATTCAACCGCCAAGCAGTAGTGTGCAAACACTACTGTGTTCCGGATTGAAAGGCAATTTTTCCAGCGAAATTACAGGGCACACAGAGATTTGACATCTTATATCTCGGGGTGACGAGCGCAGTGCATTGCCATCCAGGGTTTTGGACTGTTGAAATTCTAAATTAATTGAAAATGATAACCCAGTATCATTAAAAAAAAAACGAGTCTGATCCTTAACTATAAAGTCCAAATCCGCATCATGATGTCCTCATATCTCATATTTTAATATCTACTCATAAATTTGAGCCATAAACTCGCATATTACACATTTGAGTACACACATAAGTTCATTATCTCTGACCAACGGAATTACTTCATAAGTTATACCTCATTTTATGTCTGAAAGATTCCATTAAACTTCCACATTACGCGAAAATTACGAGATGACAGCGATGACCGAAATTATTTTCCACCGACCCTTTTTAATGTTTTCAGAGAATTACTCACTTTATTTAATTACCAAAATTTTTGTAAGAATTTCGCTTTTATTTTCTTTTCTGCAAATTAATGAGAATATTTTGGAAAAAGATTGTTATCAAACGTTTTTTGCTCCAACTCTTTGATAAAATGTTAAAATGAAGATACTTTTAGCTGAACGCTGGTAACAAGTTCCCACCTGCGACCCGTTTTAACAAGATGGATTCTCTTATACCCAATAAGCTTATTCTTTTATCGTTGGGGTGAAATATTATGAAAGAACTGTTGACACATTTTACGACTAACGTGACCCCGACCTCTGTCTCATAACTTACTTTTTGTGTGACTTACTTTTCTCCGCACTGACATTGTGTTATCTACTTGGAAAGTTTTATCAAGATGTACGCAAATACCTCAGGGTAAAGCAAAAATATGTCATGGGAATGGACGTGAGATTAGGTAATCTTGCGTGGAAATCGGTGATTTAACATTGGACTTTTATCCCCTCGTGGCTAATAGATCCCATCACATCTATGTAGCTTCCACAAATTACGGTTAGTAAGGTAATCAAGGTAAATAAACATAATTGATATCATACAAGTTTTTGGGAAGTAGTTACGCGGAGGCTATACAGCAGTGGACATTGGTGACGCAACTGTGGCGCCGGCCCTTCCGCTAAATAACGACGGCGATAAATTAAACCCGAATGTCCAGCACCAGATACCTCAGATAGAGACCTGACGGCTTTCAACAAATTAATTGTTGGATTGTGTAACACTGACATTAATTTTATTGCTTTGTTCGATGCTACACGCAATATGACTGTATTATGTATAGGTATAGAAAAATCTTGTAGGTAAGGATCTTGTAAGGATATTTATATCACTTCTCCAATAAGTATCTTGCGGTAACAGCGATGGTAAAGGGATAATAATACCGTCAAAATCTTGTAAAGTTAACCACATATCGCGCTTTTAAAGTACGAAATTGCCGAATCCACCTGTGGAAATTGGATTATTAAGTCCCGTTGTTGCAATTTGAACAACAACAAATCGTAATTCAATATTAATGATTCGATCATTCGCAGATATGAAAGGAAATATCGCAGCTGCTCTGCATTAAAGTAAGCAACTGAAGATCTCTTGTAAGAGCGCTGGAGATGCACACAATACAGTTGATTTTGCTGCAGCATTTCGTTCCGCAGCTGCATTGTATTTGAAATGTAACATTTTATTAGCATTACTTATAATTGAAGCTTTGACTATGTACCTAATCAAAGCGTTGAAGGAAATAAACGGGCAATTAGAAATAACAATATGCTTGAGCTTCTTGACAGAGCAAGTGGCGACTTCTAAAGATAATTTAGTAGCTAAAACATGCGACTGTTTTGTGGTAAGGAATCCATATATCATTCTAGCCGTGGCACGTAGCCAGTGAGTTTATTAGAGAGTGAACCTTTCGCCAACATAGTGCTATTTGTCTTACTTTGCCCTGTGCTAATGAAATTCAACCCAATTTGCTTACTCGTTTTATTTGTATGAGTATATAACTCATCAAATTTAGATCTTCACTTGAATATGTTACTAGATTATGCTCATGAATGCCTCTCCGTAAAGAAAACCTTAGCAAAATGGAAATTTAGAACTGTTCCTTTTCCGCTCCATAAAGTGTTAAATAGAAAACGGGTTCCTCTTTCATTTAAATCTAAAAGGCAAAACCAACTGGCCCATTTATCACTGTATCTTACAATATGTGGAATTTTACTCTTTCGGGTCGTAAAGGAGAGAGCGGCAATCAAAGATCTTTGAACGGATGTAAAGAAAAGCCTGCTTGAAATCCTTTCGCGTTTGCTTTAGATAGAGATTAATGCTTTTTTTTGTCTTCAGGTACTTAAATATGCTGGAACCAAGGTGTGAGCAGTGAAGTGTGTGTTGGATGATGACTTCAGTGACGTGTGTGGTAGTAACAGAGGATCCTGTATGACGATGCGAGTGTGCGTGTTTAGAGGATGTGTATAGTAGTGTTGTGCCTGGGTCGTGGAGCGCAGCATGCGGGGAGGGGGCGCGTGACGTCACCGGCGCGGGCGCACTGAGGCCGGATGCGGCGCGGCAGTGTCTACAGTGTAAGCGAGGGCGTGGAGCGGTGTCTCTGTGCTAGGTAAGTTAACACGTATTTCAATAAGAGGTCCCAACGACCATTATTAGACACTCAATTAAAGATAGGTGTTATTTCACTGATAAAAATAAATTCTGGCGCAAACACACTTATATGACCTAATTTCTCTATATGATACCATGAACCTCATTATGACTATGTAATCATTACATTACATGCATATGACCTTTTTTTTAAACTGAAACAGATTCCTGAAAGAGTTTTTTTTGCGTTTACTATTTTCCGAAAACAACTTGTTTCTGCAGAAAATTTATTGATAAACATATTTATGTTTATGCGATCTTATTTAACTTTTTTGAATTCACGCCAAAACACTCACATGGCGATGGCGTCTGATTTATCATGGAGTAGCTGGTCAGTTTAGTACTTTTGTAATTTTTATATGATGATAGGACAGTTATGATGATAGTGGACTTCTAGTCATTTTGGGACTGGACGATTTGAGAAGATGGTCTGTTTGATATATTAGACAATTGGATACTCCAGTCTATGTAGCCCTGAGCCGTCATGATCTTAAAAATTCCATGACGTCGGCACTGTGTGCGAACTTTCAAACAAACTGGTGTATGTTTTAATTATCGTGGCGTCATTCGATATGATTGATGTTTCACTTATCATGGCGGGTTGCTGTATTTTATTTTTAATGTATCATCATATAATTATCTATATGAATCGCCGAATTGTATATACGCGCTTAACTTCCGAACGACTGCACCAAATTGGATAATTCTTTTTTTTTGTGTTCTTTATTGTCAGGACAAGGTTTGTATAAAAGTTTTTTTTTAATCGAACAGTATTTTTTGGTCTATACTACGCGAGCGAAGCCGCGGGCAACAGCTAGTTTTAAATAAAATTCACTTTTCAATTAAAACTAATGCAGTATTTTAGAATCTTCCAAACCAATTCCATTATTGAAAACTTAGAGCATCGCAGCCACCGGGTCGCGAAGACTGAAGACCAAGGTTTGTTGTAAAATTATAATTTCAGTACTTCTTTTTCCTGTCATCATGGCAATTGCACTACATCAAATAATCAAGTTTCGAAAAGTCTTCTTCTAAACGAAGCTCTTTCCATTAGAGATAGGGAAGCTTTATTATACGCAGCGGACTCTGAAGTTAACATGCATAAGCTTTTATCCGAAGGTTTTAATTCAGATAATGCAGTTAGCTTCCATTTTCCCGTATCATCCTCGTCCAATTATCAAGTTGTCCGGATCTGATACTTTTATCCATGTACGCCATAAACGTATTAATTTGTCTAATTGAGGTTTCAACGTTTCCTTTTTGTTATTTATCTGTATAAGTTTTTTATTAGTCTCTACAGGGTTATTTTTAGGGTAACGTATTCAATGGGTGTAAACGGGACCATATTACTAAATCTACGCTGTCTATATGCCTGTCTGTCTGTCTGTCGAAGCCGCGGGGTGCAACCAATAAAAAAAATGAAGCCGGAGTATACTTTCATAGTCAGTATTTTTTATCTTCATTATATTTTCTGAGATCGACAAGATTATTTCAATGTGCCAAAATGCGAATAAAAATAAAAAACGAATTTCAA
Source organism: Agriopis leucophaearia (assembly GCA_949125355.1). NCBI lineage: Eukaryota > Metazoa > Arthropoda > Insecta > Lepidoptera > Geometridae > Agriopis > Agriopis leucophaearia. Next base: position 7,810,956 of record OX421276.1, on the reverse strand, counting down.
CCATTTCAAGATTTTCAAGTAATAACCAAAAGCTTTTTGTAAGTAATTGTCTACTTTCTTTAGGCTACGGGTTTTCAATGTCGAAATGGGACTTTAATATCGCCAGTTTTTAAGGGTCGTAAAAAAGCTCCAATTTAATATGAGGCAAGAGACAAAGTTTTTGGGAACAACCATTTATAACAATTTGTATTTTTCGTGTAAAAATTCTGTCGGAAACATTTTACACCTTTTAAATTACACTTAACCTCGCTTCCTCGTTAAATTTAGAGAAACACAAGTAGGTGTTATGAGCACCTAATTTAAGGGACAAAGAGCCATGACTTCACTTATTTCATTTTGTGTTTGAATTTGTAACAACTAAATTATGAGGTCTGTTGTTATTGCCTAATGTTTCTTTGATAAAAAGAAACATTAGGCAATAACAACAGACCTCATGCTGTTTTACTGCTGAGGCTCTTGTTATCAAATATAACCTAACAAATTATATTACAAGCTATGCTTAGTTTGCAAAAAAAATGACCCAGATATTTATTTATTTATTTTAAATAAAAAAACAACACTTTATGTTTTACGAGCATTTATAACAGTTTTTTTTTTATGTTTTAGCTACAGATATCTTATTTATTTTGACAGTGTCTAGTATAATAGTAGTTTTCAACTTTTAATTAATATAGTCCAACAAGTCGTAGTCATATGGTCAAAGTCAAACGAAGTAAGTTAAGTTGACGTCTAAGTCATGCCCCAATAACACACCCGCCCGCCTGTTGCAGACCATGCGAAGAACAAATAGTAAGTACAAGTAGCAAGTGCCTACTACACCATCGTCTGCGACGTGCTGCTGTGAAATTGCTGAGTGAAAAAGGCAGTGGAAGTGCTTAGTAAGCACTCCACTGCCACTTAACTACTGAGACTTTACTAGAAGCTTCTATGGAATTTTGGAAACATGCAATACAATAATTATCAATGTAAAAAACTGAGTGTACAAAAATGTCAAAACTGAACCAAAATAACACACGAAGCACCAGCTTTCAAATAAAAAAAAGAATCATCAAAATCGGTTCATCCAGTCGAAAGTTCAGAGGTAACAAACATTTTAAAAAAACCTGTCGGATTGATAACCTCCTCCTTATTGGAGAAGTTAGTTTACATAGTTGAGTGTGACGTAATGTGTGTTTGTATTTGTGACAGGTAGCGCGAGCGGGGGCGCGGGTGCGGGTGCGGGTGCGCGTGCGCGTGCAGCCATGGCCGGTTGATGGAGCCGCCGGGCTGGTGGTCTCCCTCGCCGTCGGCCTCGCCGCCGCCGCCGCCCCGTGCCCCGCCGCCGCGCTGCCGCTGCCGACAACCCTATTCCAACAGCTATACTTGCCTGCCGCATTACGGTAAGTACTCACCTATACTTCATTATTTTAGGTTACTTCTAACTTTTAGTTTACGTTGTAACGAAACCTACACTGCTGGCATCTACGAGTACAACCATATTCCAAGGAACTGCAATTGCCTGAAATAATAAGGTGTGAATCAGGCGGGTGATTGCACTGTTTGGAAAGAAAGGGGGGAGAGTGGAAAGAGGTATACTTTATTGTTAAAACTCTATTATAGCTTTCAAATTTCGCTGCAAAAGCGCTGTGCCGCTTTCGACAACGCTACTCCATCAGCTGCACCTGCCTGCTGCTATACGGCACATTCTCTTCTTCCCGTGCTAGACAATGTTGGTTCTCCTAGCAGTGATAGCTTTGAACGTCATGCTGATCTTGAGCATCTGGAAGAAAATCATTCAAATCAATCAAAATCATTTTAGCAACATGGCATGGTGGTGGTGGTAGTAGGGCTCCATCGAATGCTGCCACCCTCAAGCCGATGGCTGTCGCCAAGTGCTTATTACCAATGTGTAACCGATAGCCACGAAGAATCCACTTAATCATTTCTTAATCCAATCCTTACAATTTTCTACCACAGAACATCTGGTGATCTAACTCTAGCCTTCAACCATAAAGATCTAGATACCAAGCAAATACTTATCATGAGAGCTCAACAAGTCTATCTAAGGTACCCTTATCCATCTAGCTGCCAATAAAGTGACCCTTCCCAAGAAAGGGAAAGGTTAAAGTAAACGAATCCATACGGAGTAGGTAATCCAGGTTTTATTGCCAAAGCTTCCTATAAATTCACAATTTTAAAGAAAAAAATATAGTTTATGTTTTGAAGTTTCCTATCATCAACGTGAAGGTACTGAGGAAAGGAACTAAAATGAAATTGAGCTATCAGCATTTAAAAACATAGCAAGGAATCGCAAAATCTTTTTGCTGCACTGATCTCTAAACTTGAATACAGGTCTATTTACCCGAGTGCGCCAGAAGGAGGGTTATGTTTCAAGTGTATGTATGTATGATGGTGATATTGGCACACTCTACAGGCTAAACGGCTTAAAGGATTTCAATATATTTGGTGTCATTGGATTCGTTATAATAGTGGGAGTGATATAGGGTAGAATTCAAGGTGAAGGCCGCAAAAAAATGGAGAGAAAAATAGTAAGTTAACTTCGTTAAATATATCTCACTCGGCAGATTTCAAAACACTACTATGAAATATTCAGTAGTTTACGAGATAAAGCGGTATGAAAGAGCTCTGTATCTACTACGAGTAGGTATATATAAATATACCACAGAAAAGAGAAGGGTAAATCTAAACTAAAAAAAAACTCACTTCAGTGATACGTACGCAGCGCGCCGCTGTTACTTTTCAGTTACCTAATATTTATATAATGCAGTCTGGTTATATTTTTTTTATTATTTAATATACTTGTTTATCAATTGGACAATCTAGCGAGACATAAGTTGATGTCAAGTTGGTTTTCCATATAATCTACAGAGAGTATCAGGTTTCGAGCTGACTCATAATCATCTGAAACTATTGTAATGTACAGTATAGGATTTAAAAAATCTGGACTATTAAGATGAACAACTCGTGGAAAGGAGAACAGATCTATAGGATGAGAAACAGCACCTGCCTTATCCTGTGTCATCTCAAAATAAATTTAGGCAGATGATGACGTGCCTAAATGTATCCCACTAATCACACTAATCCATACTAATATTAAAAATGCGAAAGTAACTCTGTCTGTCTGTTTGCTACATAATCACGGCTAAACGGCTTAACCGATCTCGATAAAATTTTGCCAGGTAATAGTATGTATCATGAGGACGGACATAGGCTATTTTTTTGCTGAAGAAATCGCGGACGAAGCCGCGGGTACAGCTAGTATTTTATATGTGAAAGTTTGGATGGATGGATGTATGGATGAATGGATGGATGTTTGTTACTCAATCATGCAGAAACGGCTGGATGGATTTGGATGACATTTGAAATATACATTGCTTATGTCATGGATTAACACATACGCTACTTTTCAGCATCATCATCATCACCAATTTTTTATCACCACGCGGGTGAAACCGCGGGGCACAGCTGGTATCATAGTATGTGAAAGTTTGGATGGATGGATGTTTGTTACTCAATCACGCAGAAACGGCTGGATGGATTAGGATGAAATTTGGAACAAACATTGCTTATGTCCTGGATGACATAGGCTACTTTTCAGCATCATCATCATCACCAATTTTCATTTCCACGTGGGTGAAACCGCGGGGCACAGCTAGTTATTAATATATTATTATTATTATCACTACACGAGTATGCGAGTACACGAGTATGTTTTTTGATGTTAGTTTAAGTTTCTTTTGTATTTTTTTCGGTGTGTAATAAAGAGATATTGTATTGTATTGTATGCCGTTATAAATACAAAGTACGAGTATTCCAATAGCAAGGCTTTCTATAAACAGAAGACAAATTACGTAATGAACGATCCTGTTACTTTCAAACAGTTTATACTGATATTTTTCATAACAATGGGACCGATATAACTGCGCTACGACGTCATTAGGATCTCAATGGTCCTATATTCACGTGAAGACATTGACAAATCTCGGGAATTGTTTCCTTTATAAATATACGGTGCTTTGTCCTCCCCTTTTATTCAACGTCGGAAACGGAGCACTTAGCTGCGCAGCCTAGATCCCCAGCTTGAACATTTAAATGAGCTTCAATAGCAGACGTCAGGCGATGATCTGTGTAATTGCTCATAAGTATTTTAAAACTTTTAATTAAAATCGTAAGTATGTTATAACATAATCATAAGTTATTTACAACTTTTTATGGTTGACAGGCTGGGCGTTTTACCACAGGTGACTAGATGTTACTGTTTGGTGGAAAATGTTAAATTCACCTAGCCTGAATGAAACCGGCTCTCAAGAGAGGGTGCAGGAACGCACCGTCGTGTGCTTGGTGGCACAATTTCAATTCGAATGGTAGCATCCGAGCATTTGAAAGTGCCATAATACCATGTCATGGTTTCCTCGCGATTTCTTCCCTCATCGACAGCTCAAGCTTCAAACGTTCAAGATTATTGGGATTTGAATCCACACCCTGCGGCTTGGAGTTCGAATTCGCCAACCGCTAAGCTATTATCACTACGAAGTAGCTGCGCACTCCGCGACTTAGATAAGTCTCCCTAAATTTTTTCGAAGGGAAAAGTAATATAGATAGAAACTCTTTATTCTGTACACCTGAATTAAAAATGACACACAGATAGAAAACATTTACGAGCTAGTGCCACAAGTACCGGTCTTATCGCTATAAGCAATCTCTTCCACGTAATCGTTGGATGAAAATAATTAATGTAACAAGATATTAGACGGGTGATGTTAAAACACTTTAATAATAATACATTCTTCCATGTAATGCAAACTCTTTCCTTCCCTTATTTCATCAAGCAATGATCCAGACAATTAATCGTGAAAAGATAACAAGTTAATACCTCTGGACAGACGGATAGAGTTATATTCACAAAATTAGTATGATTTTCTGGTCATAACTTAGTAGATTACTTGTCTAAGAGTTTAAAAACCTTTTACTTAGTTGAAGATGAAAATCCTGAATCATAGTGAAAGCATTAGCGAAATCTACCAAAAAATCTTCACCGTTGTTTTGTCTGGAGAGATTTATGCTTTATAAAAAATGTTGCAAAGTCACGACTCCTCGAGAAAAAGTACGCAATAATAGTAAATCCCTAGAAGCGGGCTCATTATGTGTGAAAAAAGAAAATACGCCTGCTTACTTTAAGAGTATGACTAATTTCGTGCTACATTGAGCGGTCTAAGTTAAGTGTGAGAATTTATTAGCTGTTCTTGATTTATGTTTATTGCTTCCTGTAAGCATAGTCATAACATCCGAGGAAGTAAACATTTTTTATTTTAATTGGTCAAGGCTTTAGTTTGATAACAAAAACAGTATTAATTCTAGTTAGTTCCTTGAAAGAGTATCATTAAATTACCTAGTTTAAGAAAACGTCTAACAGATTTTCGACTTGAGGATTTGACGAGACCTTCTTATAGGCCAGAAATAGAAAGTCTTCATCACTATATGCTTTGGATTTCTGCACGATATTTTTCGTCACCCATAGGTACGAGTATGTCTCGATCTTTGCATGTAGTTTAAGAATTTTTAAATTTAGTTATACTATTAAATACGTGCAAGGCGAATAGTATGAAATTTTTACCTCATTGCTAAGATTTGCACTATACGTATTTTCTCGAAACAACACACCCCGTTCGGGTTAGGAGCTCCAAATCTGGATTTTGTCCTAGGGACCTCTTTCACCTTTTAAAATGTGATATTGGTCAAATCGGCCCACGTTGGTTTAGATAATTTTAGGAACAATTTGTACTACTGAATATACTAAGGGTCGATTTGTCTGACTCTATCCTTTCTTTGAATTATCTCTAAAGTTTATAATACTAAGCTATAAGTAAGCTAATTGATGTACTACTTTCAAACCGTTTTATACATACGTGAAATGCCCGTTAAACCGCCAGTGTTGTGTGTCAGTGATCCGAAATTGTAACTTTTGATGTGAATAATAAATAGTTTCAATTTTTTTTCTGGTGTAGATGGTTGGGGAGACGGTGAAGAAGAGTCGTCGGGTGGCGCTCTGCGTGAGCGAGAACTGCGCTCCCTACACCGCACCGTGCCTGCCCTGCGCCGCCGCGAGCTCGACACGCGTGCCATCAAGCATCACTTCTACCCCGAAGGAGGCTGGGGGTACGTACCTACTCATACAGTCAACGATCACCTCATACAGTACCAACACTTAGAGCCGCTCAGCATGCGCAGAGACATTGGGTACAGAGAAATCTTTTATCGCAAGAACAAGTGTTCTGATGTCCTGTTTGATCTGATGTCGGCGCGGGCGTCGCGATTTTATCATCACACTAACCGTCACCGCTCGCTCATCTACATATTATAGATCAGTAGAAATCGCACACTGCAATTCAGACGATCTTAAAAAATATGGAATAATCTCCCTTCCGTGGTGTTTTCGAGAAGCTTCAACAAGGGGTTCTTCAAAAAGGTTGGCAATATACATATTTTGATGCCGCTGGTGTTATATCAGGTTACGAAGAAAACTTAAAATAAAATACATTCCCAGCAGAATCAGATCGAGGGCCAAGGGATAGCTAACTCTACTACTGCAGCCTCCAATTCATCACAAGACAGATCCAACACTGATAAGGACCGTCCAAAAAATACTAATACGAGTAGCAGCCAAACAAAAACTACCAACACAACAGCCTTAAATCAAACTTTTCGTCCCTAACTTCACGACTATTTTTCAAAACACACAAAGTATTAATAATAAAACCTATATATTAGAAAGTTTGTTAGAAGAACAAAGCCAAATCGTTTTGAAAAATAGTTTTGTATTTGCTGCCGGATATTACTGAAAAATGCACAGAGGTGGCGGAGTTGCAATTTTGCTTAGAAAAAACATCGAGTTCATAGAAAGAATAGATCTAGAAGAATTTTCTGTTGAATGTATAGTAGAATGTTGTGCCATAGAAATACCCAAACAAAATATAATATTAATTATATTAATTGACGTATACCGCAATGACCATGAAATTGAAAAAAAATTTACATTTTTAGACACACTATTAAATAAAATTGGAACAAAAATATCCAAGAAACGCGTAATTATAGGTGGAGATTTTAATATAAATATATACGAAAACTCTAACCACTACAAGCGACTAGTAAATACCATGCTAGAATCCAACTTACATCAAAGAATATTTGACACCACTAGAAAAACATTTAAAACCGCTAAATGTATAGACCTTGACGAATCATTCCAATAAACAATGCAAAATAGCAGTTAACGATTATGGCATCTCTGACCATAAAGCTATATTATGAAATTGAATCTTTAGAAAAAAAAACATTAACTACACTTACAATGAGAAAAAGATGTTTTAACCACCAAAAGTATTAACTCATTTAAGGAGGCACTTAATAACTCGGACTGGAATCAAATTATACAACCTGAAAATAATAATAATGAGAACTATAATAACTTTGATCTAAGATTAAGAGAATTATTAGATTAATATAAACCCTATAAAAAATTAAAAACCATCAAAATAACAAAAACTATTGCATGACTACAGGTCTAAAGATCTCATGTAAAAATAAAAGAATATTAAAAACACTATGCAACGAATCAAAGAGAGTTGCAAAGAGTCTTCATGTAAAAGAAATAAGCGATTGCACATTATTAGGCCTCAATTTAGACACTAACCTCACGTGGAAAGCGCATGTTGAAAAAGTCAAATACAAGTTATCACAATTTACATATGCATTAGCAAAACTAAAAATCAACAGTAACTCAAACACTGCCCTCACCGCTTATTATGCCTACGCGTATTCATGGCTTCGCTACGGGATAATATTGTGGGGAAACAGTACTGATGCTGATCAACTTTTCAAAATGCAGAAGAAATGCATGCGCATAATCGTCAACATTCGCCAACGCACAAGTTGTAAACCCTACTTCAAACAACAAAAAATGCTAACACTACCATGTATCTATATTTATGAAGCGGCTAATTTTGTCAGAAAGCATCTTCACCTATACATACCCGATTCTAACCCCTGCAGACAATATAAACTCAAACTACCAGTCCCACGAATAAAAATATTCAAAAAGGCCCTTTATACATGACAATAAACACATATAACAAAATAGCGGACACAATAAAGAAAGAAACAATTAATAATAGTTTTCAGAACCAACTCCGTAAGTTTCTAACCCAAAAATGCTACTACGATTTAAAAGATTTTTTTCAACGATAAAATTTAATCCCTACCATATTATAAATGTGTAGATCAAATACCTTCACACATGACTTCTAACTAAGTAGAAGCAATACCTGATATCGGTTTAACTTGCAAAAAAATGCCGTTTGCGTGATTCAGGTAAAGTGTCGTATTTACCTATAATAGACGCACTTTTCATATTTGTGAAACTACGATCCATTACTTTAGGAATTATTGAATACCTTATTACGTTTTTAATAATATTATTCGTAAAGTTTAAGCAAATTTACAATTTTTTCGCAAAACATCGTTTTAGTACGCAATCTATTTTCAAACTATGGAACTACAAATCTGACGGCTGTCAGTTTGTTTGTTTGTCCGCGCACATCTTTTAAACTACTAGAAGGATTTCAAAGCAGTTTCCATGAATATGCTTATAAAATACCTGATTGAAACATAGGCTATATTAATTTATGATAATAAATAGTAAAAATTTTTTTTTTAATAATTATTTATAACGCCATCTAGCTTATTTTATAGTAATGTTGTCGTAATGACAGACTTCTACTCGCAGACATGGTAGGTAGGAAGACTGAAGCGGCTGTTGCCATATAATCTATATGTAAATAAAAATATAGATATTCGCCAAAGAACCAGAGTCACCGACATAGCTATTAAAATCTGCAAGTTGAAGTGGCAATGGGCAGGCCACATCGCTCGAAGAACTGTTAACCGATGGGGAAGTAAGTAAGGTTCTTGAGTGGAGACCGCGAACCGGAAGACGCAGCGTAGGTAGGCCTCCCACTAGATGGACCGACGACATTGTGAGAGTCGCGGGCATCCAGTGGATGCAGATGGCAGCATGTCGTTCAGTGTGGAGGTTAAAGGGGGAGGCCTATGTCCAGCAGTGGACGTCTTCTGGCTGATGATGATGATGAAATAAAAACGAATAGCCGAAATGTATGTACCCGCATAACTTCCGATAGACTGCACCAAATGGTTTTTTTTGTGTTTGTTATTTTCAGGACAGCCAACTGCTTTTGAAGAGGTTTTACAGTTTATTATGGCGTAATTTAAAGTACGTTTATTTTTGTATTGACTTCTGACGTGCTAATATACCAAGTCGACGGAGATTAAAATGAATAATTTTTTTTTGCCAGGATCAAACTTAACACCAATAACAGACACGCAAAGTAGGTGAACTCGCGGCATCTAATCTGTTACTGATCTATGATTAGCAGCTATTTTGGATGTTATGGTGGTGAACGAAACCGGTTTAGTTGTTGGAAGGGTCGAGGCGCAGAAGGCGGGCAAAAATTATTTAGACATCATTGATTGGCAGTCTTTACGCGGAGTAATGTTAAATAACAGCGATTAATTATAGATACCGCTCCATGTTTCCTACTTACTATTTACTAATAATTCAATAATAACGTTTGTCATGCATGACATTTCGCTTGACTTATACCAATTTTTTTTCCTTATTGGCTCCATGGCTCCACACTTCCAACGTATTTAACCAGTGAAAGTAATATATTATTTGCTTGAAATATATTTGAAACTATGGACATGTCGGGATACCAGTATCGAGTCAGATTAAAACTAGACTAAAATCATACTATGACGATAGTATGACAATCCGCATTAAAATGGAGAGCAATAAATCTACAATCATGTCATATGTGTAGGTATTATCTATAAAATATTCAGCATAAATAATCCGATGGATTTGTGCCTATTTAAAGTTCCGTTCGTGTTCGTTAGTGTAACATTTATATTTGGATATGTCAGTCTAATCGTCCATTCACTAATTACTTTGCGCTACGCGTACGAAGTCGCGGGCATTAGCTAGTTACAAAATAAATAGTGATCTCTTAAGAGGAGTCTATAGCAAACACTGTTTTCGCGTTGTAGGTATTTGGTAAACGTATTGCTATCTCAACGTTCCCCCGCAGCCGCGTCACAGAATCTATAGCAGTGTGTCACCGTAAGCTTCGGTGTGTGCGTGCTTGCGCGCACACATCTAAACTCACTACCCGTAGTAAAGCCACCTACGGGCCTCTGGCCTGGCTAACGGCCTAGCCACGGCAAATCGCGATCTAGGAAAATAAATGGTCCCTGAAATTGATGTGTTTCTTTCATTTTAAAATAGTACAAGTTTTGATAGTCATGTGATTTATTTTCAACCGACTTCCAAAAATGAGGAGGTTATCAATTCGACTGTATTTTTTAACCAACTTCCAAAAATGAGGAGGTCATCAGTTCGACTGTATTTTTAACCGACTTCCAAAAAGGAGGAGTTTATCAATTCGACTGTTTTTATTAAATTTATTTTTATTTTTATGTTTCTTACCTCAGAACTTTTTACTGGGTAAACCGATTTTGATCATTCTTTTTTTATTTGAAAGCTGGTGCTTCTCATTTGGTTCCATTTCAATTTGGTCTAGTTCTGATGAAGCCGGTTTTTTATATATAAAAAAAAGATTTTATATATATATATATTATGTTTGTTACCTCAGAACTTTCGACTGGGTAAACCAATTTTGATGATTTTTTATTTATTTGAAGCTGGTGCTTCCCGTGTGGTCCCATTTCAATTTGGTCCAGTTCTGTAATTTTTATGAAGTCAGTTTTTAATATATATTGATAATTATTCTTTAAAAAGCTATCAGGCTTCTCTACCTATACCTATGTAGGTACCTATTAGGGTTCAGAATCAGTAAATCACGGAACCCAAAATACCAGGATTATCCGGTATTTTTAAACGTAATTTAAGACCAGGCATTAAAACTGATTCCCGGCTTTTTCGATACTCTCGGGATTCGGTATCGACGACGTAAAATCTCGTTTTTATAGCAAATATTTTACTGTCGGACTGTCTGTTTCTATCTTTGTATCGAACATGCACTGTAATTTAGAATTATCGACATTTTCTACAAGAAAAATAAAACACCTGTGGAAGAAGAAGCTGAAAATCTGCAGTTTTTGCGATTAGCGATGAAGACGATTTAGACTGTATACCTTTAAATAGATTTATATTTGATTTAATTATAGGCTTGCATTTGATCGCCAACTCGCCTGATGTTAGGCGATGATGCGGTCTACGATGGAGCACGCTTGCCAAGAAGAAACAGATGCACTCGTGGTTTGGAGACACTCAGATTGTATTGTGACTGTTGGGGAACACCCATTCAGGAAGCGTATTCCACAGACTAGCAGTTTGCACAATAAAAGTGGAATCAAAATAATTAGGAATATCAACGCTTTCGACTTTTGTGCCCACTCTGGCAGTCTGATAGAAACATGGGCAGGAGGGAAATAGACTAGCAACTTTGCGCCGATGTTCAAAACTAAGAAGCTTCGTTTAAACTAGGGATTCGTTGCTAATGAGCATTTTGGCACGTTTCTCAATAGACTCAAACACATCAAGCTTAGATGACTATCCAAAAAGGAAATTCAGTACTTACTTGACGTGCAGTAGGAAGAGCGTTGCAGAGACCAAACCACCGGCCCTTTGAGAACACCGGCATTCATTGCCAATCGATTGGACGAGCAGCCATCAATGATAACTCGAATTGATTTATCCGTAAATAAGTCTGATATCCACGCAACGAAACCGGTGGACAACACAAATGAGGAAAATTGCTTATAAGGTCGTCATGATAAACCCTGTCGAAAACCTTAGAGATGTCGAGGAAAACGGCGAACGCTTCTCCGTTTTTATCGATGGTCTAACTCCAGATGTGTGTGGCTTACGCTACAAGATCTGCAGTCGACCGGTTTCGGTGAAATCCGTATTGCCGGTCACTGAGATCATTTTGTACATTTGCAAGCTTTGGCACTGGTTGTAAATTTTCAAGCTTCCACCCTTACGAAGGAAAACATTTGATGAGACTATGACGATGAAAATAACGATGCAGATTATTACTCTCTGATCCAGCCCGCTACTCAGTAGCGGTTTCTTCACCTTTCGTAATTCTGACCATTCTGGTGAAATCTGTATCTATCTACATCCCACTCGATATCAACTCTAAAGGTACTAGGCAGGTGTGACAATACAAATCAGTGGGTTCGGATGAAATGCAATCTTCCTTAGTGTCTTATCATTGGCAGTCAGTATGCCTTTCTTCTGAAGATCCTTCGACCTGCACAGATGGGACGAATGCTTAGTGTCAGTCCATGGAGTACTACATTTTTTTATCCAATGTACTACTGAAGTAAAGCTCGCTGATAGTTAAGGCCTCAATGTAGCCATGTTAAAGCGCGCACGCATAAGATATATTACCTAGCTTAAGTAATGTCTCAGATCCGTCCGATGCTGTAGAAAAGCTATTCCTACACACTGCATACTGCATATTTGTAACTGCATATCAACTGTCCCCTCAAACTCGACACTTGGGTATGCAGACGACAGCACAGAGCTACATATCCAATGCATGAACTGGTTGACCACAAATTCAGTCTCTCTGAGAAGCCATGGTTGAACGCATGAACTTGTCCCGTCAGGCAGTTTCCGATTGGGGCGATACCAATCAGGTCAAGTTCAATGCAGCTAAGACCCACGCTTGTATGTTCTCCACAAATAGGACATCATTCCACCTGACTTCTTTTTTTCCGGGATGTAGATATTCCAATAACTAACCGGCTCGTGCTTTTGGAAGATTCCCTGACAACAACCCACAACTTTGGCTTCTATATTGAGAATAAGGCTCCTTGGCTGCCAAAAAGTTGGGTATTCTTCCAAAGATGCGACAGTACCTCACGTCCAAACAGTTGTTATTTCTGTACCAAGCACAAGTTCAGACGTGCATGGAGTACCTACTGCTCGGACCTTTGGGATGAATTAGCCAAGCAAGTATCAGCTTAGAACTCTGGAGTCCATTGAGAATAGTGACAACAAGCTCACCAGCAACATCGGAATGAATTGTTATGCATGTATCATTTGACAGCAGCAGAAAGAACTTTGAAGTAAAATTCAGAATAATAATTTGGCAATTATTCATCTGAATTTTTTCGTCACCAAAATAGACACACTGCTTAAACGCACTATAAACCATACTACCGATATTGACATTCGATCACCAAAGCTCTTAGTGGGTGAATATTATTCCGTGGCAGAAAGAAGTACAGTACACTGAACTATCAAGAACCATCAGTAAAACTCTTTGACTTATTTAAATCGTTCATATATTCATTACTACTTCTTGTTTCACTTATAATTGCACCATTAGTTAACAAAATTAAGGTAGTACCGAAAGTACCGAGAAATCCCGGTTCTGATGACGTCAAGTACCGAAAATCCCGGTTCTTAAATTCAGTACCAGTTCCAGAAACCCTAGTACCTACATTATATTTGGCTAATAGTCTAAGAGCTAGCAACTAGGGCATGCAAAACTCGGGTTGTTGAAAAAACCCGTTTTTTTTCGAGTTTTCAATTTCAAAAACCGGTTTTTTCGAGTTTTTCGGGTTTTTCGAGTTTTTCTTTATTTGAGCCTTAAAAATATTGATTTAGTGTGTGCAAGTAAAGAAAATGCTGAAATGTGATTATATATGTATTTGCACTTTCGTATTCTTATTGTTTAGCTTTGACAAGAGATTAATCAAGTAACATTTGGTATAATATTGAGACTTCCAGCCTCCCGAACAAGTCGGATTCCTTAAAGGCTGGAGCACCATAAACCACATACACACACTCGGCCAGATTATACAGAAGACTGAGGAGTGTAATCGGCCATTATGGGTAGCGTTCGTGGACTATGAAAAAGCCTTTGATTCAATCGACACCTGGGTAGTATTGCAGTCCCTTCAGCGTTGTCGTATCGACTATAGATATATCGAAGTGCTGAAGTGTTTGTATAGAAACGCCACCATGTCGATCCGATAATAGGAGAGCACGGAACCAATACAATTGCAGAAAGGCGTGAGACAGGGAGATGTTATCTCTCTCTCTGAGGACGTTTTCAAGCTTAGACTGGAACAGATTCGGCATCAACATCACTGGCGAATACATCACTCAGCTGTGTTTTGCTGATGATATAGTTATCATGGCAGAGTCACTGGAGAACCTCAATACAATGCTCAGTGACCTCAGTAGCCTTTCCCAACAGGTCATAGAATGAACATGGACAAGACAAAAATCATTTTTAATGTCCATGTTGTCCCGTGCCGGTAGTTATAGGGAACGATACTCTCGAAGTTGTTGACCATTACATTACATCTATCTTGGTCAGATTGTTCAGTTAAGTAAGTCCAACTTAAGCAAAGAGGCCGCCCAAAAAATCCAACTCGGATGGGCAGCGTTCGAGAAATTGCGTGAAATCTTCTCGTCCAAGATACCACAGTGCATAAAAACAAGGGTCTTTGATCAATGGGTGTTGCCAGTGATGACATGTGGTACTGAGAGGTGGTCCTTAACTGTTGGCTTTTTGTAGAAACTCAGAGTCACACACCGGGCAATGGAGAGAGCTATGCTTGGAGTTTCTTTGAGCGATAGAATCCTGAACGTGGATATTCGCCAAAGAACCAGAGTCACCGTTATAGCTATTAAAATTTTCAAGTTGAAGTGGTAATGGGCAGGCCACATCGCTCGAAGAAGCGATAACCGATGGTGAAGAAAGGTTATTGAGTGGAGACCACGAACCGGAAGACTCAGCCTAGGTCTCAGAGTAGAGGAGGCCTCCCACTAGATAGACTGACGACATCGTGAGAGTCGGGGGCATCCAGTGGATGCAGATGGCAGGGTGTCGTACAGTGTGGAGGTTAAAGGGGGAGGCCTATGTTAAGCAGTGGACGTCTTCTGGCTGATGATGACAGCCGGAGTCACTAATGACAGAGACAGAACAGAGATAGACAGTGGGAGTCACTAATTAGTCTATGTTGGGGCATGTTAAACTTCTTAGTGTCAAAAGCCGCGACGGATTATTCAATAGAACTGCCTGACGCCTTCAGCATTTAATTACATTCTTTACCCTTGGAGCTGCTTCCATCCGTGGAATGCAATGATTAAAACCATGCTGATGATTTACCATAAGCAGATTTTTTTATACTCTATATATTTTAATGTTACTGAATCGGCACTGGCAGTCCTCTTAATTTTTTTCTCTCTGTTGATATGAAGAAGTAGTATAGCGTACGCTTATCAAAATATTGAAAATAATAATATGGGATGATCATGGATATAGTTTTAGCTATGTTAACACAAAAACATGAAAATTGAGAAAGAAAAAGACTGTACATTAAAATACGTAGTATTAGAAATATTGTTAAAAAAATCATAGAGATACCATACCTATAGTCATAAACGTGCCAAAAAAAAATGGTCTGAACCAAAACTTGGCGCACGGCCGCACGCTACACATTGCGCCAACTTTATGGTTAGTTATCAGGCAATCGCGATCCGACTACAATGCCCCGCGATGCCAGTGCTATAATTCCATAGCTGACAAGCTACGTTGAACACTATGCGACATAACGTCTAAATTGAAGTAGATATGTCATTGTGATGTCTAGGTATTTACAACGATGCTCGGACGTTTCTGACTACTTTTACTTAGTGATTGTGAGTCTATAGGTATTGTATCTCGATAGAAGAAATATATAATATATAATTTATGATAAAATAATAATGACCTAGCTCTCCTTGTGAAAACTCAACAAACAAAAACGCGCGTTCTTTTCTTCACTTGGCCGAGTCTGACTGTCAAACAAAATGGTGACATCGTGCCTGGCGCCCCCTTCGCAGCTAACACTTCGTGGCGCTCTCAGCGCCTCACTCAGTCAACGTCAAACCAAAGCCTAACAATATATTATTCCCTAATACCTAATTATTATAATAGTTTTTTTTTATGATACCGAGTGACGAGACGAGCGAAGTCGTTCGCCTCATGGCTCTTCACGCTTGCCCATAACAGCTCCACGCCACTTAGAATTTTGAACTTCAACAGTTCAAAACCCTGGATGGCAATGAACTGCGCTCGTCACCCCGAGATATAAGATGTCAAATCTCTGTGTGCCCTGTAATTTCGATGGAAACATTGCCCTTCAATCCGGACCACAGTAGTGTTTGCAAACTACTGCTTGGCGGTAGTATAACTGGCAAAGGTGTGGTACTTCCCCAGGTGGACCCCTACAAAAGAGTCCTACCACTACAAACCTACCTAGTTTGTGGTCAACCTGTTAAATTTATTCGCTCAGTAGAGAAGAAATAGAGAAACAGTAAGTTTTTATGAAGTTTCATTGTTTATTAATGTTCTGGTGGTAGTATTTTACATAAACCATCGTGAATGAAATAAACTCGAAAAACCCGAAAAACCCGGTTTTTCAATCCTAAAAACCCGGTTTTCAAATCAGTCGGTTAATCGGGTTTTTCGGGTACTCGGGTACCCGGTTTGCATGCCCTACTAGCAACGTTTTCGAGAGAGAATTTCAGGTAGGCTAGTTTTTAGATATGCTATCTCTCTCACTCCCCCGGACGTCATACGGGCTATCTGGCTGGCGGTAGTGGTTGCGTTCATCAGTGCGCATCCTAAATGTCCAGATAAAATATCGATTTTTCAAATCATTTTAAGAAGTTTTTTTTTTTTTTTTTTTTTTTTATTGAATTTTTCGCAACATGAATCTATTATTGCCAGATATTTTTATCGTTGTTTAAATTGTGCCAGACGCTAATTTTGAATTGAAAAAAATTTTTTTTTCAAAATATTTCAGTATGGCTGAAATTTTTATATGATGTTATTTAAGTATCTAAAAACCTAAAATTAATTTGCCAAACAATAATTCGATTGTTAAACCTTAAGCCAGACCGATCTAAAAGTGAAAAGTGATGTGGTACCATTTTGCTTGGTCTAGGAATAGTTGTCGAATAAATTACAGAGAAAGAATTAAAAACTATTGAATTAATTGTGGATTAACATAGCATTAAAATAATTATTTATTTTTGTGCAAAATTAAGGTAATAATCAATCTCAAGGATGAAAGTAAACAAAAATTATATTGAATTATCTTGATAATTATCATCATCATCATCTTCATCACTGCTGTCATTTTCATTGTCATCGTCGTCTTTTGGATTATCAACGTCTTGTAAGCTATTATCTGTAAAAGAATGAAAAATTTTATAATCTTTCGGCAAAGAAATTTATTAGTATTTTATTTTCAATTTTTACCTTTAATGATAATGTCGGCAACTAATGATGGTAACTGCTCTCCAACAAACCAGATAAAATCATATTTATCGTCATTTATGGTCCAGCCAGAAGCTTGAGGTGATAGAGATGTTGGGTGTTGTAAATGAGCATTTCTCCAAAACTTTGTTACGTAACGAATTCGTAGTAAATGCTGATACAATTCAGCTTTGCATGGTGGTAGGCTTGATGGATCAAAATTACGATTTTTTTTTCAAAATTATCATCTGATTTTTTAGACCGATAAGTGTTTGAAAACAGATGAAACCGAACTTCATTGCCGTTCCAAGAATCACGAGCTCCGTAAATGTGACAAATAAACTTTTCTAAGATCTTAAATGTCTCATCCAGCAATTCTTCATCATCTGTTATAATATTTTGACAGGCTAATTGATACTCTTCTGATTGCTCTAACAGTTTAAAAGGTCGAAGTTTACCTTTCCGTAAAAAAGCTGGTGTGTAGTCGCATCCTGTTCTCAATAGGTGTTAATCGTTCTAACATTTGCAATCGGGCAGAAATTGGAACAAGTTCAGGAACAATGGCTTCAAAGGTTCGTCTTCTTTTTGCTGGTGGTGGTAACATGTCGGACTGATCACTTCTACAATCGATATCATTTTCATTAGGAGCATCATTATCAATATTTTGACATTAACGGAGCTCGTGATTCTTGGAACGTCAATGAAGTTCGGTTTCATCTGTTTTCAAACACTTATCGGTCTAAAAAATCAGATGATAATCTTGAAAAAAAAAAAACGTAATTTTGATCCATCAAGCCTACCACCATGCAAAGCTGAATTGTATCAGCATTTACTACGAATTCGTTACGTAACAAAGTTTTGGAGAAATGCTCATTTACAACACCCAACATCTCTATCACCTCAAGCTTCTGGCTGGACCATAAATGACGATAAATATGATTTTATCTGGTTTGTTGGAGAGCAGTTACCATCATTAGTTGCCGACATTATCATTAAAGGTAAAAATTTAAAATAAAATACTAATAAATTTCTTTGCCGAAAGATTATAAAAATTTTCATTCTTTTACAGATAATAGCTTACAAGACGTTGATAATCCAAAAGACGACGATGACAATGAAAATGACAGCAGTGATGAAGATGATGATGATGATAATTATCAAGATAATTCAATATAATTTTTGTTTACTTTCATCCTTGAGATTGATTATTACCTTAATTTTGCACAAAAATAAATAATTATTTTAATGCTATGTTAATCCACAAGTAATTCAATAGTTTTTAATTCTTTCTCTGTAATTTATTCGACAACTATTCCTAGACCAAGCAAAATGGTACCACATCACTTTTCACTTTTAGATCGGTCTGGCTGAAGGTTTAACAATCGAATTATTGTTTGGCAAATTAATTTTAGGTTTTTAGATACTTAAATAACATCATATAAAAATTTCAGCCATACTGAAATATTTTGAAAAAAAAAAATTTTTCTATTCAAAATTAGCGTCTGGCACAATTTAAACAACGATAAAAATATCTGGCAATAATAGATTCATGTTGCGAAAAATTCAATAAAAATAATAAAAAAAAAAAAAAACTTCTTAAAATGATTTGAAAAATCGATATTTTACCTGGACATTTAGGATGCGCACTGATGAACGCAACCACTACCGCCAGCCAGATAGCCCGTATGACGTCCGGGGGAGTGAGAGAGATAGCATATCTAAAAACTAGCCTACCTGAAATGCTTGTTTTCCCGACGTTGCTAGCTCTCGTACTATAATGTTCTAGATGACTGTAACTATAATTCCCTAAAAAGTTTACCACTAAGCTTAGATAAAAAAGTCAGCTACCAAATAACCAAAACACATCCAGATCAGATCAAAACACAAGCTTTATTGCAAAAATTACGCGTCCTAAATAAAAATAGGAGATCAACGTAATACCACAAATAGCATCTAGTAAGTTAGGTACCACTAATAGGTATATTCCTTTCATTACCTACCACCTCCCTGCCCATTAAATGCCTTTATTATATAGTACTAGGTATAATAATTATATGTACGTAGTACACAATACTTACGTAGGTATGTTGAATGAATTTGATTGAACATTAATAATAATTCGAAATGCCCATTTTACTTCAATAACGTAAGTAAATAAGAAAAAGTAATTTTGATTACTTTCCCATCTCTAGTGTCGATATAACCGTTAGCATCCCTATTGCTTGTCTGTGTGAAGTAAAGTAAGTAAAGAAGTAAAGTCTTACCTTCCCCCCGACCCCCTATGTGCCCGATAGAGAGAATTGCTGCTCGTGAGATTTTTAGGTATATTTTTTGTTAGAATTTAGGTTCTGCGGCATACCTCTTTTTACCCCCTAAATTGTAACAAAATGTTTTGTTATTGGTGTCAATCGCTTGAATATAATGTAATCTAGGCTTATACGTTTTATTATTTTCAAAAAAGTTTTTGGTTTCTAAAATATGATGACTTTTAATAGACATAGTTTCAAAGCAAAAATATGGCTGTTTTAAATGCTTATAACATTACAGTGATAAAACAAACTGGAAAAAATAAGACGAATAAGCCTAGTAAATAATGAGCTGAATACATGAAAAAAAAAAACACCGAAATCGGATAATATTAGGAGGTAGAAAACAGCTTTTTCTTTTTGTATGGACAAGTACGCGCTACAGACCCCTCTTAAGTTACGAAGGTAGCATCATAAGTTTTGTATGATCTCATATATTGTTAACTAACCATATCACACTAAGCTATATGTTTATTTTTGTTTTTGTTAATAACTTCATCATAAGTAAAGTTTAAATAGTAGATATATATGTAATAGATTTAATTATAAATGTATATATTTATATCTATGGTCTGGTTTTGTGACCAGCCATTACATAAAGCATTGCTGCACCCTTTATGCAGGGTATATTACACAATGTACTCTAAAACTTAGTTTTTAGAATAAAGTGTACATACGATATTTGCAATAAATAAAGAATATAAGTATTCATAGGCGACGGCGACTGCTTACCATCAGGCATCCCGTTTGCTTGATTGCCACCTGTGGCATTAAAAAAAAAGAGTTAGAAGAATCGTACGGCGACAACAGACATGAACATCACACATTTCAATTCATAATTATCAATTTTAAAAACAAGAGTTCCAAATCAGTAAATACTAATTATAATCTTTCCAGTTATTTTGATTTAAAAATTAAACTACATAACCGATTTTAATAAAATTTCTATGGAACCAATCAAGGAACCAACGTATATATTTTCAAATCCAAATCAGCTTATAAATGACGGAGGTCTGAGGTATTATTTTTTTTTGAAGTCGGTAAAATATTAGTATAATTAACATCATGAAAAATATGCCTAACGGTCCGCAATAGTTCGTTAAATATCAGTGGGGTTAGTACGAGAACTTTCAAAAAAGTTATCGTTACGTAAACGATAGCAAATGTATGAAAAATTCAGGTTCCTTTCACGTCCGATAGAGGCGATGTTCAATTTTTCATACATTTTGCTATCGTTTACGAAACGATAACTTTTTCGCAAGTGCTCGTACTAAGGCCACAGATGTACACATACATTAGTATTATATAGTGTAGTTAGTCTTGGTATAAGACGTCATTCAAGTATCAAAGTCTCACTGTTCCTGCAGTCAAATAAAACTAAATCAATCAGATCTAACTTCTCGTGCCGACCATAAAATCTCTGCTGCGAATGCCATATCGAACTGTCATAAATTATATTAGCTTCCATCGGTTTTACGACTTTGCCGAGTCTATAGCAAGAGTCGGGTTTTGAACCTTTATAAGATAACTTCCTTCCATATTCCAATTTGTCGTAATTGACTCCTTAAAGAAATCCTATAAATATTTTATGGTTAAGAAAACGTTATAAAAAGGTTCTGAAACATGAAGCGAATAAAGAAACCTGAGAACCGGCAAGTTGGTACATACCACAGAAGTGAGATTTTTTTCATCGGTAGCTATCAAAACGGGCTTGAATCACAATTTCTAGAAGTTAACATAGCAAACTTTATATTATTATGCCGTTTGCAGCTTCTCTTCAATAAAGTATATTTCCATTCGCCTGAATTGAAGGTCTTACTTAGATTAGGGCTCCTACATCATCATCCACAAGGCTCCTTTTGACTGCATTTGATCACCAACGCTCCTGTTAGTAAGACTGGTTGTAGTTCTTTATCTTGATATGCCATCGCCTCATAGTATAATAATATGCTATGTCAGGGATGCTATACCAAGACACAAAGGTCACGGCGGTGACACAAGCCTACGTCATCGACGCCTTGTCACCAGTAGCGTGAAATCGGAAATCCGATAAAACTATGTAGTTTTAATTTAAATAATCTGTTTAGGCCTGATTTTTCAATCATCAGTTAAATAATCAGATAGGATTTATTCCATTGATAGCATGATTTCGAATTTTTCAATAGTCAGTTAGATGTTATCTGCGGAGTAAAACCTGTAAATTTATTGAACAGATATATTTATTGAGTTATTAACTATCTGTCCGTTTAACTGCGGATTGAAAAATTGGCCCTTAATATATTAAATTCATGGTTAACTTGAATTGTTTCGCTTGAGCGGACGTACAAAATGTCAGTTGGAATGCTTTTTGTATTTTTTTTTTCATAGAATGTTTTCAAATTTGTTTCCCAATTTCTATTTTTGTTGCAATGATGTGGCAACTGGACAGTGACGTAGGCATGTGTCACTCCCGGAATGCCAGAGTTTGATCTGCCTCGGTCCTGTGCTAGTCTCGTCCACGTTGGACCCGTGATGGTGATGATATCATCAACCTATCTTGCATCGGCCACCACTTTATCATAATCTTACTCCTCCTGTCATCACCCCGCGTAACAATCTGTCTACTTAGCCACTTGAGATTCATTACCGCGATTCCGACGAGACGTCTTGAACCTTTGTTCTTTGCTGGATCTTGGTATTACAAACTCAGTCTTGGAGTTCATGAAGCATCCAATACTTATTTATCTATACTGAGTTTGGTTAGACGACGGACATATTCGAAGATTACATTGTACTCATCATTATAAACAACTTTACT
Organism: Agriopis leucophaearia; assembly: GCA_949125355.1. Lineage (NCBI taxonomy): Eukaryota > Metazoa > Arthropoda > Insecta > Lepidoptera > Geometridae > Agriopis > Agriopis leucophaearia. The sequence continues at coordinate 7,788,481 of OX421276.1, read as the reverse complement.
CATTGATTATGTAGGTATATTACAATCAAATATTTTACTATGGAAATCAATCCTGAATTCCATAAATTTCGTTGTGTCAATGACATTTGTCTATGGAACTTTTTCTTGATTTTACGGTTACATAATATACTTCCTACATACTTTCTACAAAACCAAGATACAAGAGGGTTTATAGAGGGTTACGTGAAAATGGTGTACCAGGCGAAAGGGGTTCATTATCATTGTCAACAACTTTAACAATGGGACCAACCCTGCAATCACAAAAAAACACGGTTCCACAGAGAATGCAATGAGTTCACTGCGGTTCCATAAAGTTCCATTTCGGAGATGGTAAAAGTGGTTCGTAATGATGAGTATAACGAACCATTCTCGGGTTGGTACACCCTTTCCGAATAACCCCGTATACAACGTGTAAATAAACAAAACACTCCAATTAATGTCGCGGTTGAGTGGTAAACCTACCGTTTCCGTGTAGGAGCTCTGAAACAATCAAAGCATTGAATTTGATCAGACACTAAATTAAATACAGTGGCACCACAGAATACATATAGTAGTGGCACTTGCGCGAGTCCCATAATATAATACCGTGTAGAATTACCTGCTCACTCTGACGTACATATGAAGAGACATCACATCATAACGTACCCGCCATGCTCTCAGATAAATGTTCCGACAAGGAATGGCCCGAGTGGGTGAATCTCAAATTTCCCTCGCGGTTCAGACGTGATGTGACGCAAAATGGAGACGTATTATATCACCATCACTCGCACCGGTACCAACTTTATTCCGTCTATGGCAAGATAAATACGGGATTTTGAAAGCAAATTTAGGTACCGTCACGTCAGCGACGGCCTATTAATCTGATAGCGTTATAACGCGGTGATTCCATCGCTTGGCGATAAACGAATTTATATTTTGTATATTGACTGCGTGCGGCCTATTATTGGCACAAAAGTCGTGTTTACATTCACATCTCTACCAGTAAATCGCTCTGTAAATATGCATATCAATGACATTATCTGAAATGGTGCCGGTATAATCTAATATGGACAGCTCATTAACTCTACCGATGAGTAAATAGCCAATGAAAATGCTGTAAATATCAATATCATTACGATGATTCCAGTACAATTACTATGGTCTACTTATTTAGGAATTACCGTTATTCTGGTGGTGTATAAGCATTGCTATTCAGCGTAGTAATGCTGCCACTATGCTGGTTACACAACTGGTCTTGAGCATTCGGATTGTCTCTAGACTTATTTCAACGGTCTATGGGCAATCCAACTGTTTTTGTATATTATTAGTTTGAGTATTTAGTGTTAGCTTGTGTTTTGTTTATATAATAAAAGCACTTGTCTGATATAAAAAAGGAATTGCCATGTGTTTGATATAGAATACTAGATGCGCCCCACGGTTTTAACCGCTTTTCTGCAGGAACCATTATATTTCTAGGACTAAAAGTGGCCTTCTAGTCATTCCTGGATATAAGTCAAATCGAATTTCACCCAAATTCAGCTATTACAAAGTTTAGTGCAGTCAAACACACACACAAATTCTCGTATAATTATAATATTAGTATGATAAACCAGGTGTATCGATGGATATGTTAAAGAATATATGTATATATCAGCTAGTATTCGATATCAAATCATCATAATAAACAACTTTTACTTTGGGACTAACCCAATATAGCGAAAAGAAAAAAAAATTACATCATCAAAGTTTATGGTACAGCTATTTTTTCCACGATATCAGTGTTGGTCTCCAAATAAATATCACACTAATATTATAAATGCAAAAGTAAATATGTCTGTCTGTTTGCTACATAATCACGGCTAAACGGCTTAACCGATCTCGATAAAATTTTGCGAGGTAATAGTATGTATCATGAGGACGGACATAGGCTATTTTTTTCTGATGAAATCGCGGAGGAATCGCGCGTACAGCTAGTTGTTAATAATGTCAAGTGCAATGATATTCTGGAATATTATGTCCGTCGTCTAGAGATACACTCCGTATAGTGTAAAATCACGCTCCTGTGTATTAAAATGAACCAAAAGATAAACGGCGTAAAAAGACCGCAGCTATACATAAATAAACAAAGGTGCTAAATCATGAATAAGCTAAAGTGAGGGGTTAGTTAACCAGCTTATCTGCCTTATCTGTATTTCTTCAACCCTTGTCTTATCTCAATTATCCCGGGATTCACCGCTAGTCCACCTAACAGAATAAATCTCCTGCTTTACATAAGCCCCAATTTTCGCTAGGCTTAGTAAGGTCACTCTCCGAAGTCTACAAGAACCTATAAGCTAGCGGCTATTTGGACCCTTCTTTGATTACCAATTTACTAAGGTACTCGTATTCTGAAAATCCATCACACTCACGAATCATAAACTTCGGGGACTTGAAATATTGAATCAATTTATCTCGGGAGTTAGTATCTCCTTCTCCATAATCAATAATCCTTTGACGCATAATTTATGTTCATTATAAGGTGCTTCATCTATCTGTTATGTAGTACAATCAAAGTTACTTCGGGAATTTAGGTTACGATGTACAATTATTGTAGCTCTAATATTTACTTGTACTTAATAGTATAATCTATAGTTATAATACTAAGACACGTACTGACGTACGTACGTGATGTACTGTGCGATTCACGCGATGTTTCTTGCCACACACCTGCAAAATGTGGAATGAGCTACATTCCGCGGTGTTTCCGTGGAGCTACAACATGGAGTTCTTCAAAAGGCGAGTTAATAGATTCTTAAAGGGTCGGCAACGTAATTGTGATGCCTCTTGTCTACAAGTATCCATAGGCGACAGTGACTACTTATCATCAGTCAGCCCGTCTGCTTGTTTGTCATCTATGGCATGTATAAGATCTTTGTAAATGGCATAAAAAATTAGGCCTGAATTAGGCTTGATGCCTTTAGTCGAACTCACCCTGGAGACGCACTTGGTGCTCTTTTTAGGGTTTCGTGCCTAAAGTTTGTAAACGGGACCCTATTACTAATTCTACGTTGCCTGTCTGTCCGTCTGTCTGTCCATCTGTCTGTCCGTCTGCATGTCCGGCTGTCCTACCTTTTACCGGTTGAATTTTTTGAACCGTAATAGGTAGCCAGTTGAAATTTACGTCATACTTTGTACAATTATTAGTTATCATCATCATCAGCCATAAGACGTCCACTGCTGAACATAGGTGCCCCCTTTAACCTCCACACTGAACGACAACCGGCCATCTGCATCCACTGGATGCCCGCGACTCTCACGATGTCGTCGGTCCATCTAATAGGTAATCAATTATTAGTACACATTCTAAAGTATAAAAATAAATAATGGTCAAGTGTGAGTCGGTCACAAATTTATTTTAGCGTGATGATGTCTTTTTGCACTACTTTTTGTATTTTGTGGTGGTACGAACTCCTCAGTACGCGAGCCCGACTCGCACTTGGCCGGTTTATTTGTGAATGTGGTCTAGTTAGTTCATTAGCGTCGTTACAAGTGTTACTGTACGTGAATAATTATCAATTTAAAAACCCGATTGCGCTCCACGATAGTATGGATCAGTTTTGTTTTTTCGCGACTTCAGGATTGGTAGTAAAAGTTGCACATAATGATGAGTACAATGACCTTCTTTTTTTATTTGTATTGAAGAATGCAATAAACACGTATGAATATTGCAGGTGGATTGTCTGTGGTGCTGCCTTCCTCGCTCACTTGCTCTCGACAGGCCTGCAGCTAGCCTACGGGGCTCTCCACGTATACGCTCTCCGACACCTCGGCCCAAACGCTGACCACGCTGGTACGTACTACAAAATACACCTTTACCATTTCTACCCTTCTGGTACTAAACCTCTTTATTCGCATCTTTCGTATTAAAAGCTGAAAAATATATGTAGTCAGTTTTGCTGTACCAAACTTGCCAAAGTTGTCTTTTGAGCTTGACTTTTTGAGCGATCCCTAAGTATTTCAAGGCAACATTAGCTTCAAACACAGACTAGCTACTATATACGTAAGCTTCAATAGACTTGTCGCGTAAAAACACAACACACCTAAATCACCAAGCGCACACAAATTTTTTCTTCTTCAAAATAAATAAATGGTGAAGCTTCCAAATAAAATCCTCGGCTACAAGACATAAAGACACTTTAAATGTGATTTATGCATCATAACATAATGTAAATGCTCTGCTAAATGAAAGTATTCATTACTCACGAAATCCAGCAAATAAGTACTTATCAGAATAATGTATGTGGAATGTTGAGAGAACTGAAATGATTTCATCTTCAAACACTTTAGGCAAGAGCACATAGAAAATGACAAATAAAGTAATGAATGCAAAAACTGAAAGCTGTTTTACGCCGCTATTGAATTGTAAGATTGAGGAAGAAAACAATTTTAAATCTAAAGCACGAGGGCGCCGAGGGTGTGGCAAGTAATCTATCAACAGAGACTCCGCTCTGAGGAAATGCGTAAATAAACAAAGAAGGTAAAGATTCAATGACGCCATAAATATAACGCCATATTACATCTGATACAAACGACTCGGCAACTTTTAATTGCTGTCATTCTTTGAACCTCAATTTGTTAAACAATTTCATCCGCGGCGCCGTGACTTTCTACGAGGCGTGGACAAATTAATCATATTTTTCTTAATGTTTCTGTTTGGTGTAATTTATGTTAACAAGCCTCCAGTGCGCGTTTGACAACTAGAATTTGAATTGGTTATTTAATAAATGAAGTTTCCCAGTCACCGGTATTTGCGGACAGGCTTGATTTATTGAATTAATTTTCCAAGATTCACGTCTCGGGCTGAATATTAAGAGGCAGAAGTAATTTCGGTTATGAGCACGGTCTTTGTTGTCGGCGGTCTGGGCGTTGCGTCGGAACATAAGTCTGTCAGTTCCGCGGCGGGGCTAGCTTTTGAACGAGTTAACGAGTTTAGCTAAAATCAGCAAATCTTGTCGCGCCGTGAATATAAACCAACGCTCAACAAATTGACTTCGATTAAGCTCGATACAATAGCCAATAACAATAAATTGTAGTAATTAGTCAATTTAATATCTAACTTCGTATTTCGCTGTTTCATATCTATTTTATATCGGCATGAGATAAGTTTGTTAATATTTCAATGTTATAGATAACTAACTCTACTTGTGTGTAGCTGTGTGTGTGTACTCGCGACTTAGTACGCGTAGACTTTCATATAAAGTTTCAACCCCTTCCCCCCCTTAATTCGGTCCTTTACCGAATCTCTACGCCTCGTAAGGAATCTACCTGACAAACTTCATAGGTCAAGTGGTTTTCGAAATTACACGATGAGTCATTGAGGTATGAGTGAGTATATTTCGCGTTTAGGTATATAGATATAAAAAAATACGAGCGGCAGGATTCGAACCTGGACCATACGGGCTTTTTGGGATTATTTTAGTTTATTTTCCAAACTAAAGTACGAGTATTCACTTACATGGATTTATGAATGTTGAAACTGCTGAGGCGCAGTATTCCACCAAACATTCACCTAAATAAATACGAAATTAACGGAGCTTATTTACTTTAAATTACGGCGTTTGCTTTCATTCATTGAAACCTTAAATTTATCTTTACACAATACTCCCACGTCAGAAGAAAATCACGAAGCCAGTGCTAAAACTGTGATGAAAATCCAAGTAGCTGTTAATATATTTACGCGCGGTAACAAGCTTGTATTTATTATTAAATTCGTGATAAACTGGCGCAATTGTGTAAAGTGAATCTGTCGGATGTTGTCTCTATTTTACAAATTAACGGTGTCTCATAACTCTCACATTTGGGCTAACGTGATTAACTACATCCACATGGCCCACTCCAGCCTCCCATGCAATTGGCGTATTTGGATCAAATAAATGATAGTCTTAACTGTTTGCATAATTAATAAACATTGTTATCAGGTCTGCAATTAAATCTATAATAATATACTGGGTTACGCAAAAAATCTGCTGTCCATATAAAACGATCATTCATTCACACTCGATAAAATGTATTGAACAACTGATATTTTAAAAACTGTTTTTCTGATGAACTTCCAGTGTAATTCCGTTTCTATGTCGCTTCAAGTACAATATGGAATTTGGGATAAATTTTACTCAATAGATATTTGTTAATGAAGTTAATTTAATTAAGTTTAATTTTGCCTAACCTGAAATGAAATATTAAATATAAGAGAAAATTAACCTAACCTGAAACAAAAATTCATTAATTCTTATTCAGGTTAAACTAAATTAACTTAATATTTTTTTGTCTTATCACATGTTTCAGAATTAATAAAAAAAAAATTCAGGTTTGGTTAATTTTCTCTTACATTTGATTTCAGGTTAGGAAAAATTTAACTTAATTAAATTAACTTCATTAACAAATATCTGCCGAGTAAAATTTACCCCAAATTCCATATTGTACTTGAAGCGACGTAGAACCGGAATTACACTAGAAATTCATCAGAAAAACAGATTTGAAGATGGACTTCCGCAAAATAGCGCCTGATTCAATCAACTATTTAATTGATATGTTTTTCGCGATTACACCATGGACCCTTTTCGGTTTAGTACACTCTTTTCGCGTAACCTTGTAAATATTATAATCCATGCTTGGCTAAGGTGATAGTGAGCGTCCTCGTCAGTAGAGTTTTATTGACATATCAGCTTTGCCTAATTTAAAACCTAAGTCTAAACTCATTATCAGCCATCAATGTCCACTGCTGAACAAAGGCCTCCCTCTCAGATGGGTGTTGCCATAATCCCCACGCTTGGCAGGCGGCTTGGGGATCGCAGTACGTTCACCGTATACTAATAGGACGCTGCTGCCCATCCTCCGATGGTTCTGGTCGCAGTTTTGGACATACCCGGGTCCAAGTCTAAACTAATCTACTTATAGATAATACTTACCTGTAATTAATTATTTTACTAATTAGTTGTTATTATAACTATTACTTCGATTGTGTCCTGTTTATTATGGTTTGTCGTCAGTTTGGGCGGGAGCGATATGCGTGGGAGTGTCACGCGCTGCGGGTGCGCTGGTTGCCGGTCGGCGGCGCTCGCCGCGGCTCGTGGCGCTCGTCGGAGGCCTGCTGCTGCCGCTCGCCTGCCTCTTCACATCATTCGCTACGCAGCTTCACCAGACATTACTTAGTTACGGTAATATACAAGAATAATAAACGACTTTCAAGCTATCGTAGTGGCGTAGATCGAGGTCTAAAGCGATGCGTTAATAAAACTTTTTGAAATCAAGGTTTTTACTATATGTATTTTTGTACTCCTTTCAGCAAATCTTTTTAATTGCAGCTCGCCTAGCATCAAATAAAATTAAATATATATGACCATATTTTCTTATTAACCATATCATGATGGTAGATAAGAAAATTTTAACCGGCCTCTTGGGGCGTCCGCCATATAGAATTTAACGTGACGTCATTTTATTTTTTGTTTACTTTTCAGCACACCCTTTTATTTCATACTCATATCATGAGGATACATAAAAAGTTACTGGTCCGACATCTTTGGGAGTCCGCCATATTGGGATTAGAATGAGGTCATTTAGCTAACCATGCATTGTCATCCAAACTAAATATGTATGCAAATGAGCTGTTTTAAAATTCAGTTGCAAGATTTGACCCAAACTAACAAGGCAAGTTAAATAAAAGATTATAATAAAAAACAAGGTACAATCACACGTAAAGTAAACATCAACCTAAGGAGAAATTTGATCGACGATGACGTCGCGTTAATAACGCGTAGTATATCAGATTTTTGAATTGTAACGTTGTAACATTGGCACACAGAAAATAAAATAAAATCGCTGCTGTTTAGTGGTTTTAAAAAGAGCGTAAAAGTCTTAACATGGCCTGTTTTGACTTTTACACTCTTTTTAAAATTTCAAACTTAATTGAAAAAGTAAGTTACACCTTACACTCAGTAAGTATTAGAATAATAGAGGGGTGTAGTTTATTTAGCAGAATTTTACTTTACGGGGCGTTTACCCGGATGTTGTGGGTTCAAATCTTGCGAATCGAAATATTTTTGTACCCTTATCAATTACTTGTATCTGAAAGCAATCGTGTTACGGGTTTCGCTATTCTCTTGTAGAAATAGCTATTTGTAGAATACTCTATATATATTTTTTTTTGGGAGATGTGCTGCAATAGCAATTCCTTGACAAAATGATGCATTGATGTACAAAAGGTAGGTACTAAAGTCAAATACTAACCACCGGGTGCATTTTAGGCGTGGTTCTTGGGATAGGCTGTGGTCTAGTCCGAGAGGCCGCTGGGCTGGTGCTGGGCGCGTACTTCCGGCGACGAAGACAATTTGTAGAGCTGGTGGCGCACGCTGGTGGCGGCGTCGGCATCGCGCTCTTCAGCGTCGCTTATAAGGAAGCTGTTGGGTAAGTGGGAGTACAAATTATATTATACTAGTTTTTTTGCCCGCGGCTTCGTACCGTACATTTTCATATAAACCTTTAATCCTTGATCTACACGTTCATTCATTTGAGAAGGTTCCTTAATTTAAATAAAAAGTTTTAATCTGGCTGATTATCTGAATGACAGTTAACAGTTTCTAATTTTTAATGACTATGTCAATAACATTCTCTTTACTTTGGACCTCCTTGCTTGAGGCTATGTGACGATCCTCATATTACGTTTCGGGTAACGAAGAAAATAATCATTGATTTTTTAATTAATTTTATGTAATAATAATGAATTAAAATAAATAATATAAGATAGCCTATGTTTTAATCTGTTAATTTCTAAGCATATTCGTGAAAACCGCATTTAAATCCGTCCAGTGGTTTAGGAGATGTGCGTGGACAAACAAACAAACAAACAGACAAAAATTCTAAAAACTGTCCTATCGTGTTCAGCTGCTTATTTTAAGACGCCCTGTGTGTTTTTTTTTGTTATCTCGCAATTACTGTTGTTTTTATCTCTACGTTTTTATTATATGTATAGATAGATATAGGTAGATATTATGTATATTACTCTCTGGCAGCCATTTTAATGGTTAGGGTTTGGGTCCTGGGACGTCTCGAGTCTCGAAGTAAGACTTTCGTAATTTTAGCTGTCTCGAGTCCCGGGACTTCCGGGTCGAGACTCGAGACGAGTCAAAATTGTCGAAATTGATATATAATCATTTTTATTTTCAAATAATTGAAGGAGCCTAGCGCCATCTGTTAGTTTAATGAATAATTACTTGGTCTTCTACGTACCTACTGAGTACACACCACAATAAATGCGTGTGCCGAGTAAAAGTGAATCTGTGTGTGATAAAAAGAAAATAAACAAAGCAATTATTAAGATTGAAATTAACGTCAAAGTTATTAAGATTTATGTTTCTGTATATGTGAATCTGTGCACATATGGTGTGTATTTGACTTTGAAATGTAAATTACGATGTCAAATTTGTAATGAGATGAAATACGAAGCGTAATTTCTATTATTAACTATTCACCTTGCAGACAAGTTTACTTATATGCAGAAGTAATATATTAAAATAAAAAATATAAAAGTTGACCGTTACGAGACTCCCGGCAGATGTGAAACATGACGGCATAGCATAGCGTCATCTCGTTAGCCGTCACGGCAATCGAGTCCGTCACAACAAGTTACAATTGCACTTACGTACATACAAATGCTAAAACTGAAAGCATATCATTAGTTGTGGGTATGTTATATATACCTAAACTTATTAGACTGTCATGTTTCACAATGTATCCAAATTAATTAACTTTTAGTTATGAAATGACTGTTAGAGGTGAATATAGCCTTAAAAATCATATACATTCCTGTCATTTACAATTATTAGAGACTGTGTCTGTATTGTAAGAATTTAAGTAAGAATGTTAAGATCTTTTTAAAATCAAAATCAACTGAAAACATAACACTCCTAAGCAGAATTGTTGAATTTGATTGAAAGTGCATCCACAACGTTCACAGATTAAATGTTGATTAAGTACAAAAAAAAAACAGCGTTTTTAATACGTTTCACCAGAAATTAACTCAATTAAAAATCTTCAAAAAAGGCTTAGTCCTCTTAAATAATAAAAAATTGAAGTATCGAAGTCCCGGGAATTCCCGGGACTTTTAGTAATTTGTATACTAATTAAAAGCCCATATAAAAACAAAACCCATTTAAACATTTACTTACACAACTTTATACCTACATATCTAAGTACTTTTTATTATATTCCGTAAAACCTAAGCATACATTCCCTCGGTTGAGCAATAGGTGCCTCTCAGAAAAAGGACGCGAGCTATAATAATTCATCATACAGGGTCGTAGATTTATGGAGCTTTTGATGACTGAGTATTATTTGTATTCAGTGTGTGTCAGTTTGAGAAATAATTAAAAGAATTCCAAATGGAATATTAGGTACGAAAAAAACTCAGGTACGTATATACTAGATGTTGCCCGCGGCTTCGCTCTCATAGTATATAGTAATCAACTTTAGTCCCTTCCCGTCGTTTCAGTTTCAGTCCGTCCGTCCGTCCTGCAATCCACTCTACTCCCGTTCCGCTAATTCAACCACAGACCCAAATCCGTCCCGTAATACACGCTACTTCAGACCCGTCCTTATTAAAATAGTATTGTCAAAATCACTTATTCAAATAAGTCATATTCAAATAAGTGATATTCAAATAAGTGATTTTACACTTATTATAATATGTTATTTTACCAAAATTAATTGAAGGGAAAAAACATGTCAATCACTACCTATGTTACTTGTTTTTTCTTTTCTAGTTTCTCCAAAACTCTCCTTGAAAAAAAAAATCACTTAGGAATTATGAAATTTCTTAGCAGCATTTTTGTGCTAATAAAGTGTTAAGGGGCAATTTGGGCAGCGTTTAGTTCATACAAACTTATTCTCCTGTTTCCTCCCTGGATAATACCGCTAGAGCTATATTTTTTTTTAAATAAAATATATCTCTTTTATGGTTGGGCTTGTATCATTTTATTCTATTGTGTAGTGTTGTAATGATTTACAGAATTGGCGAATGTCTTCATTGCCCTCACAGCAAAGTACTAATTTGCTAATAGATGTTTGTGTCATCGATACAGTAAGCGGGAATCTATTGTTACCACTGACCCCAAACCACCTGTGCTATTATAATGCCGCTAATGAGAGTAACGAGGCAATCACCAATTACTTACTGCATAGTTGAGAACCTAGCTAGCTTCCAATTCCCTTGACAATAGAATAAGAATGTAGCAAAAATAACAGGAAAATGTGAATTTCTCCATTAGCTGTACTCTACTTATATTAGGTACATATTTTCTTTGTATAGGACAATAGTTGTCACGTAAACGGCGGACCCTTACAAAATTAAATTGCTTTCCTTTTCCTAACAGCAATGTTCTATTTGTTTACACTATGGTACTCTGAAATTATTCCTGTTTGTTATCAATAGAATACGTAATTGAAATATACATAAAGTTGGTATCTTATAGTTCTTTTTACGTTAAAGCTAGTAATTTCCATGCGCATATAAAACTGATTTTCCATAAGAGCGTGGTACCTACTTAAAGTTTGTTTCGTTTTCTTTAGGAAACTCGGATGGCGACTAGGCCTCCAGGCGATCACAGGCATCCTAGTTCTAGCCTTCTTTCTGAGCACAGTATACCGGAGCGCCTCGCTCTACCATCCACAACGCCGCGCTATCTTACACCTCAAAAACCAACGACGCAAAGTAAGTACTTATCCCTAACCTTCATAACTTACCCTTTTGTAGCAGGTGGAAACCAATTTGTTATTCTTATTTGTACTGTTTGTCCTTGACAGGTAAAGGAAAAGAAAGGCCTAAAGCGATCCGCCCCACTCATCGATCTGAGTTCGCTCCAATCTCGACCCGCGAAAGTTTTGTTGTTGGCCTCCGGATTAGCAGCTTTTGGACTTTACACTCCAGTGTTTTTTCTGGTAAGTCTAATTGGTAAAGTTTGTATTGGTTTACAATTTTACTGTTATTAAGATTGACTTTTCCAGTTTGAAACAAACAATCTAGAAAATCGCATATTACGAACCAAATCAATCAAAGAAGTCTTGATATTCCATGCAGATCTATCTGCTGAAATTAATTATTGTTAAGCTAATATTATAGGTATCAAACCGCAAGCTGAATATATATCGAATGATGTAATTGGTTACCATTTTGCTATTGATTTGATGTAACGAAATTTGACTTAGAAAAAACTTATCGTTTTGCTCACTTAGGCCTTACAAGGGTTTGAGGAAGGTCTGGAAGAGAGTGCGATAGTGCTGCTGCAGACGTTCCTGGGGTTCGCAGCCGTGTTAGGGTGTGCCGGCTTCGGACTCGTGCTGGTGCGCCCCTCCGCGCAGTGCCTCGTCTCCAAGCAGTACCTGTGCCAAGTCGCCATGCTCGGAATTGGTGCGCACCTGTTTTATACACTTTAACAATAAGATAAAAAGTATTGTCGTAAGTTTTGAAAATTAAGATATTTGTAATCTAAGATGAAGCAAGTTAGCCTCGCAATCCAGCGAGGCAACGCAGCCATCATTTTGAGCACCCTGCCTGGACTTAGAGATCGCTTGAACTATCTATAAGCCTGAGTTGCTTATAAATAGCATAAACGATCTTCAATTAGTTAAGTTTTCTCAATTAATACATTATATAGAACTGCTAGTAGGATACCTGTATCACAGAAAAAAATATTTTGTTGTGGTGTAATGTGTGAGGTGTTTAGATACGTCTTTAACGGCTACATTTTGCAGAAGATGAAGAATCTTCAGCATTGGCTGTTTAATTTATTTGTCTCGTGAATGCTCAGGAAAAGAGCTCTTAAGTGTTCCTGCACGCAAACCTGTCACAAATATTAATTGTCTTTCAATTAAGTGACAGGACGAGCCAGTTACTTGCCTGATAGTAAGTGTCAAACTTGGCCATAAAAGTTAGGTGACCCTCAGAATTTTGAGCCAACTAAAATTGCACTGCTTTCGTCACCCTGTCACTGATGTTACAAATATTTTGGGATCTGTTTTTTTTTGCATCATTACCCGTATTCGAATTTGGTATCACAAATTTCATTAATGCACGACATTCTACTCCAGGCTATAAGAATTTTAGTTATTTTCATATTCAACAACTCCGTGCCTTAATTTTGAACTTATGTTTAACCCTTCTCAAATTATTTCTATTCGCCATCCAGGTATCTCAATGCTGGCTCTGAGCAGCGTGGAAGGGTATCATGGGTACGTGTTGTTCGCGTGGATGTACGGTCTCTGTCTCGGCGGGTACCTCTACTCCATCAAAATGCTGACAATGGAGCGCGTCAGGGGCCGACACTTCACTAAAGTCTGGGGTAAGCACCCTGAGTACCTCCACAAATCTATTTTATTTTCCATTTTCGTAATGATAAAAGGCGTTTCGCTGGGTCGCTGCCTTCGCGAAATTTTTCTGTTTGTGCGCATTTTTTCCGTCTATTCTGTTTGGACATTGATTGCCTTCGAATTTGGCACTGGTATCGTATCGCTCGTATATGTTATTTTCGATGTTTAGGTTCTCAATAACGCTGACTCTTCAATCAATCGTCTCAAATGGAACTAACATAGTATATGTATAGAGGTTGTTTATTGGTTGTTCCGAATCTGGAACACTGATATTTGAGAGACTAATATCTTAATAAATAATAGGGCTTTGAAATTTAGGGATCAAGAAATATTGTGTTGTGAATCAATGCCACAAATAACATTATTTTAGATGTGTTAACTTATAAGCTCACAGCTTAGATATTTAGTTTGCAATTTGGTGTAGGTTTCGTGCAAGGTGCGGAAGCGATCCCCGTGATAGTCGGAGTGCCGTTCACGGGGTACATGAATGCACAGGCACCGCGCGCCGGCTTCTACTTCTCGACGGCGGCGACACTAGCGGGCGCAGTGCTGTTGTTCTTCGTGGGGTTCTCTAAGAGGGACGAGCCACCGCCAGCCGCACCTGCGCCCGCGCCCGAGCCGTGCCCGTGCGTGACGCCGCCGCGCTGCGAACTACCTCCCGCGTGGTGCGCCTGCAGTGCGGGCGGCGCTACTGCCTACTGCGCTTGGCCTACTATGGGAGGACCTTACACCACACGCCTTCCCAAATCTTTATCCTACGCAGCCCCTCTCAATCGCACTTGTTGCTCAGCGGCGCATTACCCGGAGTGCTGCCGGCGGCCGGTCCCGCTGCGGCCGTCCCGGAGCGTGCCAGAAGGCCTCGCCACTCGCGGTACGTGGGGGCGTTCTTCGTGCCGCTCCGCCTGCCGCCGCCGCGAGCACCACCTCATAGAACAGATCACGACCTCTGTATGACGAAGGATCTATGACGAGTATAGATATCTTGAAGATTTTTTTTCGTTGGTTTTGAATGACATTGTGGTTACGACGTCTGGAGCATACTGTGTAAATATTTGTTTCCGTAGTGATAGTTTAAAGGACGAAGCAATAAAAAGTGATGCGATAGTTATATGCTCGTATAAGTTCCAACTGACCACAGTGAAAAGTGTTCGATATTATTATGTGTTAATTTTAAGACAAACGCAGGAAACACTCGATGGTGTTTATAAAATAAGACTTGCTAGTTTTTTAAAGAGCAATAAATAGCTCTTATACAAAATCGGTGTACTGTGTTTCTTTATTTGGGTTTACATTAAAAATCGAATGTAGCAAATACTTACTTTGTAGAATAAAATAATATATAGATAGCGAAAGTATGTAAAGAGGAAGTTAATCCTAGAAATTTTAATGGCAGATTAGTCAGAAAGAGTATAGCATCGCTGATGACCAGACATATTCTATTCATAAAAACAGAATCTCTATAAGTACCTATATTTTTATTTTCATGCAAAAAAATACGCACATTACTACATGGAAAACTCGACCGTCCAGAACTTAGTGTGTGTTTATTATATTTTTATAAAACTCTCAAACAGGTTATCTCAAAAGTTTAATATTTCGTAGGAAATGTATATCATGTTCGTTTTGCATGCCCTTTCTGACTGTATAGCTGCCTAAAATAAATAAAGTTTTTCTAACTCTTAAACTACTTGTGGGACCTTGTCGTAGTTGAAACTTAAAGTAAATTAATTCGTTGAATAAACGTAGAGCCATGGTATTGATCATCAAAAGAAGGTCTATTACTCTTATATCTTTGTGTCTACCTTATGTACATACCTGTCTCTCTGAAACTATGACATTCTATGTAATTCTTAATTAAAAATCTATAAATACTTACTAGGTATCCTTTTGTCGAAACGACTATAGCTCTAAAAATTAGTGTACATAATACAAAACTGACTATACTTACTATATATTTATTTATAATCGCTTACTCAGTTTTATGAAAACATGTCAATTTTAACAGCTAAATAAAATATTTACATTCTTAAAATTATCTACTACTGAACATACGGGATTATTTAAAGGTCTTAGAATTTTTTAGATTGTTATATTAAATTGTATTTTCTATTTTTTCTAATTAGTTCTTTGTTTTTACTTAATTTGTGCAGTTTCTTCGTAAATGTTATATAATTTTACTTTGTGTAGCTTTTAAATAGTTCCCGTTCTTAAAATTATAGTTGTATTATTATGTTGAATATGAGATTGTTAATTGATTAATATTATTTAAAATCTGTTTTAATGTTAAAAAGCTTGTTTTTAGTACCAAAGTGTGATTTACTGTTTTGGTATACATATTATAAAATTAAATTTAGGAATGATTTCTTTCATTTCTCTGTAATCCAAGAAGCGACAATGTTTTTTTATGTTTCAAGCTACGAGAATTACAATTAGGTAGTGTATATACCCACCTAATGGTACATTGGTAGGTAGGTAAAGTCATGTAGGATGCGCACTGCGTAAACACTCAAGGAATAAGTATCAGCCGACGGATACACCCAAATTACATATTACCTAATTATACACAAGGTGGACTTGAAACGTAGGTACTGCTGTTTTACCAACCGACCGAAATTAATCAATATAGGGAAGACCTCTAAATAGAAAAATATATTAAGAAAGGCTTTCTGCACAGTTAAAAAGTTTAAAGACCTTATTAAAAATCTCATTTGGTTCTCGGCTTCATAATAAATTCCGACCAAAAATTAGCTACGAAAATATTAACAAAATTTCATACGGTATTTTCAGCAAATTTCCCACTGTAGCGTATCGTAATTTCATTCCATGCGTCACTGATAGCTCGGCTCAGGTACGTGTGTAATTTTATGGGGCGGTCACAGATGCTTAACATTTTAATAGCTTAATATTATAATGCTTAATTCATTCAAAATAACCACCGCATTTGCGTATTATTTCACTTTATGGTCTACTAATGAAGCTGTCATTAGGTTATGTTAGGTTGCCGCTGGGTTATGTAGGCATACATATTGTGTGTAAGATATGTGTTTCTAAGATACAAACTTTCAATATACGAGTATAGTATTAAAGCTTTATATAGGCTTGCATCGCCCAACTTTAGGACCCAGAACTCTCTTCGACTTTGATGCCAATCAAAGAACAAATTTCTTTCCGGATATTTCATCCGGCCAATTTTTATTTTACTCTAGCTTGTGACGTAGATTGTAAAAGGCGAATAAAACATAATTTCAGATACTTTTTTGCTAGGTTTTTTTATTTGGTTAACGTAATATAGTGGCCGGCCTAATCTTACGTGGGTAATTTCCGTGTAACATAAATAAAATGTAATATAGTGGCTTTGATGTTGTATATACATACCGGCAAAATCCAATAAAATAACATGCTGTACTTTTATGGCATCAATCGATAGGATCAATCGTAAGTATCTTCCACTCTGTATAATATGTACTACGTACATTGAATTCATTGTTGGTAGCCGATATTCTACAGAAAAATATTAAAAGAACATGTTTTTACAGTTTCATCATCAGCCAGAAGACGTCCACTGCTGCCAATAGGCCTCCCCCTTTCACAGTTTACAGCCCTTTTTACCGTTTATGGCAGCTAAAAAACTTGAACCAACTTTAAAAACAGACCCTCTGCTTGCTTCGATTGGTTTTTGAACGTACATATTTTTTAATATATAACTTAAAAAGGTTTGCAAATGAACCACTTCCTTGTGATTCGTTTTTCTTTTGATGAATTGGTATAGTAGATGAACGTTCTTTATGCAAAAGCTATACAAAATTGAATTATGAACAATCAAGTTACCTTTGACCTTAAAGCCGCTCTCACCAGTAAGAGCTCTCTTTCGCTCATTTCATCATTTTACAATAATAAAACTGCTAATAAGGAATAAAAACGATTGACCATTTATTTTATAATAACATTGCAAACGTTTTAAAGAATTTATATGTTGATATGTTTTATTTTGGCGGAAGAGATTATAAAAAGCGAATTTTCTTGTTTTTTTTTTTAATTACTTTCGGTATGAAAATTGCACAACACCAAAAATTGCTTTATACCATTTGCAATGTTATTCAACTGGACCCGAACCCGGACCCGGGTATGTCCTAAAACTTCGACCAGAACCACCGGAGGATGGGCAGCAGCGTCCTAATAGTGCACGGAGAACGTACTGCGATCCCCAAGCCGCCTGCCAAGCGTGGGGATTATGGCAACACCCCTCTCTATGAGGGAGGCCTTGTCCAACAGTGGACGTTAATTGGCTGATGATGTGTGTGTGATGTGAATGTTATTCAAAATCGTTTTTTTTTTATATTACCGCTCAGTGATTTTTTTCTGTAAAAAGGTTGAAATTGTGCGATAAAAAGATATATAGCTCTGGCCTTTGACGTTATTTAGCGAGATTTCGTTATACTAAAGATAGTTTCTAGACGCTATAGTTAAAGGTCAAATAGGACAATGTGGATTCCACGAAGACTCGATGTAATTTCATAGTTCTGAATTATTCACTAGATCAACATAACTGTTATCTTAATAATCCGATGTATTTAGATATTGTTATAGTTAGTCTATAACACTAATATTATAAATGCGAAAGTTTGTGTGTATGTGTGCATGTTTGTCCGCATACACTCGGCTCCATAATACTAAACGGATTTGAATGAAATTTGGACAACCTTCAAAGGAGTTGGAAAAACGACAGTGATGTAGACTTATATGTAAGCTAAAGTTTTTCGGGTGTATGTATGACATGTATCTGTTTCTCGCTAGTCGATGCAAGACCGGGACCGATGGTGACATATTTCGGAGGCCAAGAGCCACTTAAGGACGCTGTCTGTGCGGAGTAAGTAGTATTATGTGTGACATATTTATTAATTATGTACGGAACCTAGTGCGTGAGCCCGATTTGCATATAACCGGGATTTTTTTCTTCTAAAAATTGTTACAGCTTGCCCCTCGCTCCTCCACGTTTACGTATTCATATTGCGGCTAGGAGCGTCACAGCGGTAATTAAGAGTAACGCCCCATCCCGCCGGGTGTCGGAGAGACGGAAAATGGACACGTGACTGGAATACATTATTGGATTGTGGATTATGATAACAGAGCTGGCCAGACTATGTACTCGCACATAAACTACTGACTAATATTAGAACCAAATCAACACAAAAATTCAGCCATTGAGCATGGTAATGCCGCCAGCATTCTTAGTACGATCCCAACTGGATCCCAACTTGAGCATTTGGATCGTTTTAGACCTCTAACGGTCTATGGATCACTATAATCTTATAAATGACTTATTTAGTACAATACTTAAATAAATTATGTGCAATTTATGATGCCATCGCTCAAAAACGGTGAAGCAAAACACCGAGAGGATACCGGTATGTCAAAGAACCTTAAAAAACAGACATGGTTGGCAAGCATGATAGATGAGGGCCCTTCCTCTGTCTCTCTGAGAGAAAGCCTGTGTCCTATCAGTAGGAACATGAAAGGCTGATAATGATGGTCAGTTATAATGTCACAGTTTTTATGCCGCACAAAAGCTTCTTCGTATAGGTACTGAAATCCAAATGCATATCGCTATAATTTCTAATTAAAATTTATCTGACGTGAGATGTAGATTTCTTGTTTATGCACACATATGCCATGAATAATTGAAAATTGCAGCATTACTATTCAGCTTGCAAGCAATTGGGGAATAAATCAACATTCACCGAAATAACGTGAAATATTTTAGCCTGTTCATGAAAAACCATTCTATTTCCTGAAAAATTGTTAAGCACATAAGTTTATTATTTTGTTTACTTGAAAAGGTAATAAAAACGTGATACTTTATGCCCAAATCATTATTTCGTTTCCATTCGAGTCGGTCTCAAATTGTGAGCTTCTCGATTGTAACGAGCTAAAAGTTTACGGCTCCATTAAGCTGCGCTGTTCACAAACAATTCAATTTTATAAGTTGATCCCGGTATGATAGGATTACCGATATCTCTGGAGCCCTCATCCACTTCGCCAAATATAATGAGAGACAATACAAACAGTTTATCTTCTCCCAATATTTTTATTAAACTCCGAATGAGGTTGGACTGTAAGTAGAAACTTTTTCCAGAAGCTAGTTTATTTTTTACTAGCTGTTGTCCGCGATTTTGTACGCGTAGACTTTGATATTTTATTTTATTTACTAGTTTTTTTGCCCGCGACTTCGTACGCGTAGATTTTCATATAAACCTTCAATCCATTTTTCTTCCCTTAATCCGGCCTTGCGCAAAATAACATAGCCTATACTTCAATCTGGTCATAGCTAAGCATATTCGTGAAAAACGCATTTAAATCCGTCCGCATTTTCTTCCAGGGGTGTAGGAGATGTGCGTGAACAAACAAACAAAAATTCTAAAAACTGCCTTAACATGTTCAGCTGCTTATTTTAAGTCGCCCTGTGTGAAGTATTGATAGAAGCATAACAGTAATAAATAACACCGTCAACAGTTTTCAAATCAAAAAGATAATGTAACCACAGTGCAGAGCATGTTTTGAAATTTTCTTTTTGTCTAAACCATTAAAAGTATATCATGTCATGTCGGGATGATATACATCTCTGAAATTTGACTGTCCAGTTTCGCTGGCCACGGAACCCTGACATAATGCTTGTCTTAACACGCTCTTGGCTAGTTATTTCTTATTTCGCGTGCATTTGTATGTATACCTTGATTAAAAAGCCGTGAAATGGAACTACTCTATTTATCTGTTAAAATATCACAGTAAAATAAAATTATTTCTATATTCTTATTCTTATTGCAAATATAAACTGTATTCTTCTAAAAGCTAAGTTTATATACCCTGCATAAAGGATGCAGCAATGACTTATGTAGTGGCTGTTCACAAAACCAGACCACAGACATAAACATATAAATTTAAGTATAGTTAAATCTATTACATAAATATTATATTTTCTAAAATTTATCGTCGAATAAATCTTTTATCTCGTACTAACATTTTTGGGTTAGAAACTTACGAAGTTGGTTCTGGAAAATGTTATTATTTCTTTCTTTCTTTATTGCGTCCGGAATTTTGTTGTATAGGATTATTTTCATGTACAAAGGGCCATTTTTGAATATTTCTTTTCGCGGGACTGAATTAAAATAGGATGCGGTATATTTTGTGTTTTAAATACTAACATAGAATAAAACCAAGAGAATGTAATACTCCTACTCCATGCACTGGAATGAATCACCAAAGAGGTTGTAAGGCCTATAACATGCTTGATCTACACGTTCATTCATCTAAGAAGGTTAAGGAACCTTCTTTAAATTTAAACTGATTAACCGAATGACAGTTGACAGTTTCAAAATTTTAATGGCTATGTCAATAACATTCTCTTTACTTTGGATCTCCTTGCTTGAGGCTATGTGACGATCCTCATAATATTACGTTTCGGGTAACGAAGAAATAAATCATTGATTTTTATTTTCGTTTATGTAAAAATAAAGAATTAAAATAAATGATATAACATAGCCTATGTTTTAATCTGGTAATTTCTAAGCATATTCGTGAAAACCGCATTTAAATCCGTCCATTGGTTTAGGAGATGTTCGCGGACAAACAAACAAACAAACAAACAAACAAACAAACAGACAAAAATTCTAAAAACTGTCCTATCGTGTTCAGCTGCTTATTTTAAGACGACCTGTGTGATTTTTTTTTTGTTATCTCGCAATTACAGATTTTTTTATCTCTACGTTTTTATTATATGTATATAGATTTTATGTACGTCATGAAGATAATATTCAAATGTTAATGGCGCCAATGTGAAAAAATCATGTCATCTCATTGTATAATTTTCCTATAAGTCTATTAAGTGTAGCTTGATTGAAACGAAGTATGTCAAAATCCTCTAATAGTGCTGGGACAATTCGTACGAAATCGAGAATAATGTGTGTGTTTATTTATCGAATAGAAGTGTCTTGCACGAATAATATTTTTAAACCCATCTATATTTCTGTTGTAGTACTTACTATTATAATGAGACTAGGATAAGGAAATAAAACAGAAAAAGCAAGTTAAAATATTTGTAATATAAATAAATCAAATCTATTGTTTAATCTAATGGTGCACATTCCAAATCAGTGTCCTCATCATCATCAGCGTTAGAGTCACTTGAGCAATCCTGCAGATTAATAATAAATGCTAAGTATGCTATTCTGTTAATCAGTCTTTGGATAAAGATGTTTCGTTCCGTAAAATTCATAAAGAGAGTTGCTAGTAATTAGAAATTATTATACTATACACAAAAGAAATCTAGGTTTACAAAAAGTACTACGTAATCTGTACGAGTTTTGTATTTCGATAGTACGGAGAGGAAATTTTGAAAAAACATTTAAAAAAAACTATTTAATTCACACAGCAAAATAAAACGATCGATTTTACATTTATCGGTTTACCACGTCCCTAAAATTTTAGTCAAGTTGACGTAACCTTGTTATGACAGAATGGAAAAATATGGTTATTGTATTGTGATAATCCACACTAAATGCAGTTCCGTTTTAAAGTTCAAATATACTTTTACTATTTATATGTACAGCACTTGTAGTTCATAGTATTTTTACACGCAGAAAACCAGTGATCTTTGTGTTTCAAGGAAATGCAATTCGCCAAACGTATTGCATTTCCTTACAATTACAAAGACAGTAAATTACAAAGACATGCCCTGAAATGTCGTCAGCTTTCATTTCAATCATGCTACATTTAAAGGATTATAAACTTGTGTATTTTCGACATGAACCTATTTTCGAATTTTAATTTGTGATAATGGCGTTTTTTTTTATTATCATGTGTTTGCGAATATGCTTGAGTGTGGACAAGTGATATAATCAGTTAAGACGTGTTTTTGCGTGTTGTTTTCCAAAACTCCATAGAAGAGAAGCCTCTACTAAAGTCACCACCACATTACTGAGCCTGACTTGGAATTGAACGAGATTAACTTTGACTTGTTTGACGATGTCTACTAAAACTTGTAACTATTGACTGCAAATTATCACTGGCTTAACAGACAAGATGTCTAGAGCCAAAACTAAAAAGAAAAAAAGTTGAATGGAATGACAAAAAATACTGTTTGAACTATCAAGGTGTGTTGTTATATTGTGTTTTTGTGTCGGTTGTTTGTTTGTAATGTTCCATCCAAATCTTTATCACGGTAAATATCTCGTTAATAATAATCATACAATTATAGTAATGACAAAATTATCTTATTGGGAGGTACTAAACTAAAAATTTTTGTTTGCTTTGACAGTTGCATTCGCATTGTAAAAACAGCCTAATGGAAACCAAGAATTCTGATGAGTTCAAAATATTTAAGAAAATGTATTTATACAGCTTTTCTCATAGTTATGGCCGCTGTCAGATCAAATAATTTCTTGGACTGTGCATAGTTATATTAGCGACACTGATAATTTTAAACCGCATTGTACCTACCTTATTAATGCTATTTTCAGGGTATCCTGAAAATAGCATTAATAAGGTAGGTACAAATAAAATAAAACAGGAATCTGAAATTTTGCGTCAAAAACCGAAAAACCTAAATGCGTACCTACGTGACAGACATACAAAAATTGAAGCACGTTCATTTATTTTTCCTTAACCAACCTATCATTATGCGAGCGGAGGTTCTTTCACATTCAAACAACGACTAATGTGTGCAGACCCTAATAATTTGAAGCAAATGCCATGGAAACACACAATATACCTACGTGTTCGCAATGTTTTCGCAAAATTTCAATGTGTGAATATTTCTCGCGGCTGTACTTCGTTAGCATTGACACGACGGTAATGTTAGCTAAATTTACATGAAGGGTTATTGCTGAAGTTAAATGTGTAAACATAACCAGCCTTGAAACAATATTCATACAAAATCTACACTGGGCGTATGTCATTTATACCACATCTAGTTCAGCCATGTTTATTTAGCCACAAATAAGCCCATTAGCAGTTGATCTGAATAAATCACTATATAACTTCTTCTGTAACAGTAACTTCCAAGTTTGACGTGACGTTTATAACAAACTTGAGAATCCGAGCGATAAAGACCTACTTACATCCATCTTGATTAGACCAGTCAAAGCAAGCACAGTATACCTTATCCTTTTACTTTCGTTTACTAAACTAATTCATCAAGTCTCAGAACTTTTAGCATTCATTGCACGAAGCATCGAATACCGCGAACGGGTAAGTTAATAAGTAGCGAAGTTGTTAACTCCGTTATGGCACCTCCTCATTGCCTAATTAAGTACGTAGGTACGTTTGTCCATTTGTAGACTATTTACATACCTTGAATGTGAGTGCATTATGTTTTCTGTGTAATTACTGCGAGTAACGCGTGCACATTTTACGAACAACGAAATTTACTGGGTCGTAATTAAAGCGCTTTTCAATTAAGCGAGAACGGCGGAATTACGTATTTATTTGACAATAATTTGTACGCAACATTCGTTTTCTGTAATAGGTTGGCTAATAAGATAATCACAGATCTGTATATCTGTGAAGATGATATATTAACAGTTGGCAAAAAAAGGTTGAATAGATTTTCCGTGAGTCTATAATGTTAATGCAACAGGCAAACTGAACATGGCAATAACTCATATTTTGTTCTACAGAGACTAACTTTGCATTTCCTACATAGTTTCGGGAGTTACTCCGTAGAGAATACAACAAAGCACTACGCTTTTTATACGTATACGGAAAGATTTTATGTCATAGTTACCGCACAACTTGATTTATGCCGTGGTACCACGTTGTCCCTATGTGTGCTTTCCTGTAATATATCATGCTCGGCCGAGCTATTTTAAGTACCGTACATTTCCAGTCCCAAGAGCCAGCCCACGTTTAAAGATTATGAATACTGAAACTTTGAGTTTATTCAGTGCCAAAAACTCGCTGAAAGTTGTGATGTTCTCACATTGAAATAAGTAAGCTCGAAAAAGATTTTACGTGTCGAGAATATTTTCAATAGTAATTTTTTATTTATTGTAAGAAAATTTGCATGCATGGCACGGGCGTCTGCCGTGTACACGATAGAATTCACAGCTTGTGCCACAAGGCGGCCCGATATCCGCAGGACTTCCCGTTTGGAACCCGCCTTATCTAATATTACACACAATATCGGAAATTACGGGGTAGCTGCATGCATGTTATAAAAAGGTACAAAGAGGTGTCTACCGTATGAAGCAAATTCTTGAAGAATTTTAGTTTTGACTTTCTTTGTAAGTCATCGTCAAAAGTCAATGAGATTAGAAGACTTATTTCGCCCATGCCATGAACCTACTATTTCGCCATTGTCAAAAGTGCGTTCGTTGACGTTTTACATTTGGCGTACTGATAACTAACAAAAAAAAAAGAATTAAATCTGTTATCAATATTCAGTAGTAAAATCCTGAATTTTATTTGCGCCAACCAATTTCTTTCTAAAATGTTTGTAATTTCGATCATTAATATATAATAATGGTGAATTATTATATAATAAGTGATATAATGAGTTGAAACATATTTCATATTGTTATTGTTTTTCCAAAACACCAAAGAAGCCTTTAGTAAAGTCTCCAATACTCTACTGGGGCATGCTTATGTCAGTAACATACATAAGTCGAAGCGGTATGGCCTGGCTTTAGCCAGTAGGTAATGGGCGAAAAAACTCAAAAACTCGTAGGAGTACCCATGACGTCAAACCCCGATCGCTAGAAATAATTTAGAGAATTTACTATGTCTAGACGGTAATGGCCCTAAATTGGGCTAAATGGGTATATTATGATGACAACAGTTTAGCAAAAATTTAGGTAAATACGCAAAAGATAATTTCGTCTCAGAATATCAGTACATATCTTCATAAAATTGGGCGTGACGACCCGAATATACTTATTTATAAATCTAGTTATTTCAAGATGTGATAAACAAGTGTATCTTTCTATTGAGATACTAGTGGTTATAAGTGGATCAGTGTACAAAAAAATATAAGTTCATTTACATATTATAGCGCTTCAGTATGTATTAGGAACGTTATCGTTTTGATTACTGTAAATAAGTTTTGTCGTTTTGATTAACAAGAAAACAAGTTAATCGCAAATGGTATAACTACAGATCTTTAACAGGTTAAAAGTCGCAAACACGTTAAATGGAAAGATAACTATTTTTAAACAATTTTTGAACTTATTTTTGTACATCGCGATAGCAGTTTAGTGGAAGTATGACTCCATTCGCACGGCTAAATTTCGAAGTATTTTTACAGTTTACTACGGTGCAATTTGACACTTTTTTACTGACGTCTGACGTGACACTGCTAAGATGACGGAGATCAAACTAAATTAAGTTGGAGCACTGATCCAACTTAATACGTGAAATAGACACGCAAAGTAGGTGACCTCACTGCATCTAACCTGATCTGTGGATACATATGAACAAAATATGATGGGTCAGATCTCTCTTCTTTTAAAGACCTTTTTAATAATACGTATCATGAGGGAGTGCAGTCTTTTCTTTTCATCTCCATTTTACCTGTCGCTATCTTGTATTTATGCATTCATATACGCTTACTACAATACCTTTCTCATGGCTCTGCGTCGTCGGGTAAAAATAAGCGTATTCTATATTCTATACGACTAAAATAATTTTAGCGTATTAACCGTTATCGTTTCGATTATTTTCACTGCAATTTGATTCTCAGTGATTAATAAAATATCCACAACTGTAGTATCTATAAGTTTCGTGACTTCGTTTGCGGTGACCGATGGTCACAGTTTTTCAGTAACTTCCGGCGGAAGGAAGCGTGGCTAGCGATGCTCGTAAACTTGTCCTTTGTGCGTTATCGCTAAAAATATTTTTATTGCTCCTCTCGCAGCATTAGCGTAAAATTGACGATAAGAAACACCGTAAACACAACGCCATCAATAGACTACGACTGTCCCATAAAAATACTCTTGGTAAAATTAATAGAAACCAAATTTTAATGCTTTAACTTCGCAGATTCTTTTCAATTTACGCTGAGGTGTGCATCGGTCCCAGTGGCTCTCAGCGACGTAAAAGTTTTTATTATTCCCAGAAAGTACAGCCATTTTCTCCCAAATTTAACAGTCTAATGTAATTATACGCTGGTTTGTTTCGAACAATATGAACTCCATTTATCGCGTCTGTGACGAAGATTTCGTAGAGGATTTCTATGTATGAAATAAAATAAATAATTAATAAAATAAATAAATTAGCGATAGTTTTTACTGGCAAGTGCCTATGCATTAATATAATATATCCTTATCATAACCATGACAATTAGTTACTTTCTCGTATTTTGCTTTTAAAGTTTTTTTTTAGATAGAATAGACAGAGAGATACGTTTGGCCACCAACTCGCCTGATAAGCTACGGTAAGGTTAGGTAAGCTACGGTATGGCCGCGGATAGAACGCATTGATCTAGAAGAAATGTATTCAGTCTAGCCTTGAAGATGCCTAGATTCTAGTTTTCAGGAAACAAAGAGGGCGTCAGGGAATTCCTTTCATGGGCAGTACGAGTGTCGGATTTTTATTTTTTACGAGTGTAGGCCACTTTATTTCGGCCGCCCCATGTACCTTTCTAAAATAATATTTTTTAACCTTCCTCTAAAATCTGCCGTCCCTAGGACGCTGCCGCCCCTAGGCCGCGGCCATTATGGCCTATTGACAAATCCAGGACTGGGCAGTACGTATCATAAATGTCGACCCAAACTGTTGTGTACGTATATATATTACGTATATATTTATAAATTTTTAGATTTTCCACGTGGATCGGGAGTAAACATTAATAATAAATTAGATTATTGTTTAGTTTATATTTTATTTATCATTAGTTTCAATCATAAACTATCTTGGAATGTACTATGTCGTTCAAATACTTGTCTGTCTTTGCTTGTTTTACTAACTCTACAGGTTTATTTGTGCTTTTGGTAAACAAAACCATATTAACGTGCGATTTGAAAACGAATTTGAACGATATTGTATTGACACAAAAACATACAAATATGAATTTATGAGAGAGTCGAGATTGGTCCAATAACATAAACGATTCCGGAGATCAAAGAGCAGATAGGTGCCAGGGGAAAAAGCGGATCGCTCAATAATCGAGCATTTGTTCTTTTTGCGAGTGAACGAGCCAGGTGGATGGCTCATCCCCGGACGATCTTCTAATCTACCTTTTAGCATATCTCGCTTTTGTATTGACGCCTACCTATCCTATAAGAACCTATCAATTCTTAATAAAAAACGTGGAGTAATTTTCTGCTGTCTTTACAGCAGAAAATTACGCAGCAGATATTTATTAAGAATTGATAGGTTTTTGTTCAGGAACTTGTGTAGGTACACATTTTCCATTATTACTAGGAGTATTTGACCTACTTGTATTTGAATTGTAGCATATGACGCCTAGAGACTCATTGGAGTGATGATATACGTAAGGCAGGCTGGCAGATGCTGGAAGAAAAAAGCCGAAAACCGGGCTGAGTGGCGTTCCTTAGAAAAGGCCCATGTCCACGGTGGACTAGTACGTACGGGCTGATTATGATGATGATAATAATGTTTAGAATCGAGTATTGAATTTGTTATATCATTCGATTTTACAAAAGAATAATATTCTTACCAAATTTAAATAAAAATCTTCATAACGTCGAAAAAACCCCCGGAAACCCCAAAGTGAAGCTTTTATAACGGTAAAGTAGGTATTGATTTTTTCATTAATGATTGGTTGGCTGATACAAAGACTGCTACCCGACTTGATACTCGTATTTTATTTTGCTTAGTTACAAGTTTCGAGAAAGTCCCAATTAATGAGTTAATTGTTCACGCTTGACTCACTTTCTTAATTAATTATCTAGTCTGAACAGTACTGATCTGATCTGCAAAGAAGTTTCCTTTGATTGATTTGTGCAAACGCGAAGCTATTCAGCTAAATGACGTCACCGAAAATAATATATAATAATATAAATACTTATCCACGGATACCTTCATAATTTTTAGGGTCCCTACCCAAATGATGCAAACGGGACCCTATTACTAAGCCTACGCTGTCTGCCTGTATGTCATTATGTCCGTCCGTTAGTCCTACCTTTTAACGTATGTATTTTTCGAACTGTAATAAATCATAGTAGCCAGTTGAAATTTTCACAGAATATGTAATGGTACGGCGGATTTACCAAAGAATTATAATAAAGTAAAAAAGTAAAAATTAAAGGGGGATCCCCGTGTGGGACACAAAAATACGAGTAAAAAAGTTTCTTGTAAAACAAACGTTTTTTAAACATAATAATAAACAAGTTGTTCACCTCAATAGCCCAGACTTTTTTAATCCTATACTGTACAATAGTTTCATATTCCTTTTTATACATATTCCATAATTGTATTTTTTATATTCAACAGGGCCTCTTGGTGTTGGCTTCGGCTCCACCATTGCCTACCAAATGTCCGGGCTAGACCGAGAATTTCATTAAATAATAATAATAATAAATATGTGGGACATTATTGCACACATGGTCATCTGACCCCAAACTAAGCAGAGCTTGTAATATATTTATTTTTTCTTTTTCTTTTTACATATTTTTGTATTTGCTCTAGTGTAAAAACGGTAATACATACAAGTGATAACCTTGGCATAATTATAGTACATATTCTAAAGTAGAACTACAATTAATAAATACTGGCCAAGTGCGAGTTGGTGACAAATTTATGTTCTCCAAAGTTAATCAAATCGAGCGCGCTCGATACTTTGGTCGATTTGACTGATTGATTGATTGGTGACCGCCTCGACGTGTTGTTGTCTTTTTGTCCTACTTTTTGGAACTTCAGTAGTATAAAATTTGTAGTTGTATGGAACCCTCAGTGCGCGAGCCCACCTCGCACTTGACTGGTATAGTATACATAATGATATCTTTGACATAAATGACGTAGCTCTATTGTTAACCAAGTTTAACTTACGTGATAAGAATTTTCTGAACTACTCAAACAGAGCAATCTGCTACGAGGCACTACGTGACTGTATAGTTAAATATTCAGTTCTGGTCCACTTAAACCACCGCTGATATTAAAGGAGGAATTCTCTGGACCGACGTCTTGAACATAGACCCTATAAGTTAGTTGAGAACGTAAAGGACTTGTGTGGCTTCTGAAATCTCGTACGAACGTAATCTCTTTTTTCCTTTCACTGCGCCGTATATTCTGTGCAAATACCTCTAAAACCTGCAGGGCTACGTAAAGGTTTCGTTTCAATACCGCTGCTTTATACTTTTCCCTGACTCCGGATCAACCCGGAATTTTATGCCGTCTTGTTTACAAAATTGTGTCGTTATTGTTATTCTTTCTCTCATCGCTCATTGTCTTCACGGTCTACTTTGTTAATATTGGTTTCTTTTCCAATATTCCTACGCAAACACTAATTTAAAAAAGATTGAAACAGGATCGGTCCCTATCGTTCCTTTTAAGATAATTGTTTACGTGATTTCTTTCCGCCCGACCCGCGCTAAGAACTGAGTGATCCTGAGATAGGATTCATTCGGAGGAAATCGAAGGCTCTTTAGATTGATGTGATAAAAAATCGTTTATTATTCTAATGTAACGACTCTCCCCTTCATGTTCCTTGTTTTTGTTTTGCACGAAACTACTTCCTACCCTGCTATACCTAATATAAATCGAGGCGGTAAAAAATATACAATATGTTTACGTCAAAGATCCATTTCTTTTACAAAAACATATTGAGAATTTCTTCCTCTATCTATCATCTCGTTCGTACGGTTAGCAAAAAATCCTACTACTAAACATGAAATTTGAAATAAGACAATGCGCAGCTTTTATTAGTCAGAGCTAGAGTTAGCATATTTTCAACATTAAAAAAAAAACACTAAGTTGAAATGTTTATATATTATTATATGTACCACACAATATTTTTAATGGTTGCGTAAGCGACCGAAGCGAACATAAGATTACGAACAATGATCCATCCGGGTTTAGCTTTTACCCGCGACGAATTTGACACACAACTCAGGAACGATTATATAACAGTACTAGCTATTTCGTACGACTTTCATAATATAAACTTTCAAACCCCTATGCCTCCCTTAATT
The DNA here is from genome assembly GCA_949125355.1 of Agriopis leucophaearia. Taxonomy (NCBI): domain Eukaryota; kingdom Metazoa; phylum Arthropoda; class Insecta; order Lepidoptera; family Geometridae; genus Agriopis; species Agriopis leucophaearia. The sequence goes on along the minus strand of OX421276.1, from coordinate 7,757,963 downwards.
CGATCTTTTCGCATGATCTTTTCTTAGCAAATCTTTTCACCCTATAAAGAATCTACCTGCCAAATTTCAGCTTCATAAGTAAAGTAGTTTTTGAAATTTCATGATGCGTCAGTGAGTGAGTGAATGAGTAAGTGACAAAGATTTCAGGAAACTGCTGGTGTAGCATCTAGTTCTTTATATGCGTTTAACTAGCTAGATAAAGCTATTTACCTATCACGTTGAAAGTTCGTGGTCGATTATGTATATAGAATGCTGTCGGGCGATTACATGTGAGTGGAGTGGAGAGAAATGGAGTGGAGAAGCGTCAGCGCTGACGGCGCGTGGCGCGCCCTCGACACTCGACGATCGCGGCGCCTCTCGACGGCCCTCCTCGGCTCTTCACATCGAGAATCAAATAACATCTGGGCTACTAGGCCTTTGAACGAGGTTACATAGCGACCACTACCGATAGCTTTATTTTTCTTTCTAATCAAGCGAAAAATAAGTTTTCTGGATTAGTGTTAGTTTTTACATTAATGGTGCTAGATGCATCATTAGTTAAACAAATTATTTATTTACTATCTTCCATCCTCGGCTTCGCCCGCGTTGTTCTAGGGAAAATTATAGAGTTCTCTGCAAAGTACTTTTAAGGAATAATACCCGTTTTAATAAACGTAGAGTAAATACTCCGTTACACCGTCTTTTGTCTTTTTTGATCGAGTTCAAAATTTGAAAGAGAAAAAGACAAAACACGTCGTATCTATTCCAAGACTATTTCACGTTTATTAATAAGGGGCTAGAGTTTCGTCCTGGATATTGATGACCGGTGTGGCCACGGAACACTATTACTTGGGTGTGGCTCAACATTAACACATGTGCCTTATGAGCAGGAGGTATCTGATTAGATTTCCGGCCTAACAGATGTTTGAATAATGAATTTAATTAAATATATGCTTTAGGTCTCAGTGTTAGTTATCTCTGTCTTTGAATGTGTTGCATGGCATTCCCGACACACGGAATCCTTGTGGGAGTCCAATCAGCTTGCTTGTTCAACTTTTTGATACCAGAATACCACACACATTATGTATGTTTCACACCACATGTCTGTGCTTGACACTCGCACTCGTGGGCCGCTTACGGCCCAGCGAACCGCAAGACCAAGAAAGTATTATTACTTTTTTGTACATCATCTGTGCTTGACACTCGCGCTTGCAGCCCGCTTGCGTTCTAACGAACCTGGAAAGTGTTTTCCTTTATTGTATATAACTTTCCCTCAAATACACGTGCGACTTCGATGGTTTTTTTTCCAACATGCCTGTCCCTTAGAATATGTTTTTTTTAATGCTTTTCTATATTCTAAGGCCTACCAGAACATGTTGGTGATAGTGCCCTACCACCATACACCATAGTTTCCTTTACTAGCAGCAGGCTAATTATTAAGATTTGAACCCACACCCTGCTAATTGGAATTCGAACGCGACAACCACTGAACTATCATCGCTACAAAAGATAATGTTTCGTTCAAATAGTGTTAAATCGGTTTTAATTTATTAAACTTTTTTTTAATGCTTATGATAATATCAAAAGAAATTTATTATGTAATCTATGAAAGATTTCTTTGTGTATATCAACTGGCATAACATGATGATACATTCAGAAAATTCAAAGCGGAAAAAATCTTACTTACAATATATCACTAAAAGCTTGGACTAAAAATATGATGTCATCTTAAGACTTAATCAAAAAGCAACATCTCAAAGCTAAAAATTGAATTAAATCTAGCGGGTTGGGCAGTAATTTTTCATTTGGCCACAATGGATCATTGTAGAACTAATTAATGGGTGACTCTTATAAAACTCGCAGTTATTCACGACTCCAAGCATCTATCTTCAAATCGTTTGCTTTGATGTTAAATCGTTTAAATCACAAGAAATGTTACGAAAGTAATTTATGTATATATGACAAAATCAAAAGTCTTTATTCATAATGTATTAAACATTTATACAACACAGTAGCATAAATTATGGTACTGTTTTATGTAGGGTTTATTTCCATTTTTTTAATGACGCTTTTGTTCTTAACTGAGCCGTTTTCTAAGTAAATACAGTAAAAATATTTAATTATAACATTTAGATATCGTTTTAAGCACTAGATCTGAAATTATGTTACTTATATTTTAAATATCTACATATAACATATATATCTACATGAAATATATACGGTATCATATTAGATATTTAGTATCGTAACACTATGGCAATAAAGCATTATAGAAATGACAGTATATTTATGGTATTGATAATAAAACCTAGAGCCGCTCAGCATGCGCAGAGACGTTGAGTCTCTTTGTGTCTTTTATCGCATTTACAACGGGGAATGTTCTGAAGAACTGTTCGATCTGATGCCGGCATCGCGGTTTTTTCATCGCATCAGCTGCTACCGCCTAAAATTTCATCCACATATCGTAGATCGCACTGTGCGTTAAACGCGTCCTTTTTGCCTTACACCTGCAATTTGTGGATTGTGCTTCCCTCCTGTGGCATTTCCGAGTAGCTTTAATATGGGGTTCTTCAAAAGGGCTGTTAATAGAGTCATTAAGGGTCGGCAACGTATCTGTGATGTCCCTGGTGTTGCAGGTATCCATAGGCGACGGTGATCGCTTACCATCAGGCAGCCCGTCTGGTTGTTTGCTACCTATGGCATAAAAAAACTTACTACTAATAATATATATATTTATATATAAACGAAATACTATCACTGACTAACTAACTGACCGACGGAGTGAATGACTCATCACAAAATCTCGGAAACTACTTGACCTATAAAGTTAAAATTTGGCAGCTAGATTTCTTATATTATTAGGTATTCCGTAAAAGTCCGCTAAGGAAGGATTGTGCGTAAGAGCTGAATTAAGGGGTGCAAAAGGGAATTGAATGTTTATGCGTACAAATTTGCGGGCGAGATCATTAAATAGTGTCATATTTATGCCAGTAAAGACATCACATCGTAAAAATACAATCAATGTAGACTGTTGTCGCAAAAAAAGACAAACCGCTCGGATTATGGCTAAAGAAGGTATAAAAAGGTCAAAAGCAGGCTAACCGATGTCATCAATCATACATTTATTGTTCGATATCATAACTTTTAACCCGGCCTCTAAACAAATCGAGCGCGTTTAAATGCGTGTTTGATATAAAATCAATTATGGGACGCCATTGGCGTGGGTATGATAAATGAACTTTTTATAGCGTCTGGCCCACCGCCAAATCTACATTGACATTAACGATTTCAAGGGGCTCAATCAGCCTTTCAATGTAAATTTCTACGAGAATATTAAATTAGGTAGGAATGTCTACTTACCCTGCCTTCCTGGCCTAATAAGAATTTATAACATGGATAATAATAATAAAGCCTTTTATTTCCTTTAGTAAAACATATTCTATGACAGGTTTTATTATAAATTTGCTTGCAATAAATATTCTTCTTTTTTTCCACTTTATGACATCAAGTCGTGCTCTCTGTCTAGCATGAAATTAAAATACTTATAAGTTACTTATTTATGAACAAATTTTTAGTTTGCAAGTCAATAAGAAAAAATTTGATCACATGCCTATTCTTATGAATGTTTTTTTAATATGAAAATAACCCATGCACGTTCAGTTAATGTTTTTTCGTTTATGGTGATAACTTCTCTTTCTTTTAATTCAATGTTGTTTTCGTTGATGGGCTCTATTTTTGTCCAGCTTTATATGAGGTAATAAAAAAAATTAGGTCACATGCCTATTTAGATATACTGTTTGCCATAAGGCGTTATCTGATACAAAGGACCCTACGAGTAGACTATCGAAGTATCGACAAACTGGGGCAGGAAGCTCGTAAAATGACACCTGTTGGGTACGTGCATATGTAGGTACTTACTTTCATAAGACTTTTCTCTAAGTATGTTAAGTAGTTAAGGTCAGTTGGGGTATGAGGAGCGCTGGGGAAGAAGAATTGAAAATCTAATGGACAGTGAGGCGTTAAAAGCAGTGCCCCTCGTTAGTTTTACTATACTTGATAAGTAATACGAAGCCAAAACGAACAGCAAAACGTATGTAGGTACGTAGTACGCATAAAAAAATGTTTTTTCTCCTGTAAAACCTTGAAAACAAATAATATTATCGATTCGAGCATAGAACATAATATACGTTTAACTCCAGCAGAGTTAGTAGAAATATTTAATTAATTCCTAATGTTGAACTGTAACCAATTTGCTCGTAAATAAATTTGCGTCTCGTGCCAATTGAATCACCCGCGACACTCAACTGCCTTTAAAACATTTGCTTTGGTCGTGGTTAAATCTTAGAATCCTTCGCTTGCTGTGGATTCAATACCAGACACTCGCTCCAAATAACAGCTTCACAGCATAATTTTTAACCGACTTCCATAAGGGATGAGGTTATCAATTCGACTGTATCTTTTTAATGTTTGTTACCTCAGAACTTTTGACTGGGTGAACTGATTTTGATGATTCGTTTTTTATTTGAAAGCTAGTGCTTCCCGTTTGGTTTCAATTTGGTCTAGTTCTGATGAAGTCGGTTTTTTATATTGATAATTATTAAATATGTTTGTTGTCTGGTGCTACCTAAAATAAATACAATAAATAAGTTAATTTATTCCATACTAGCTGTGCCCCCGACTTCACCCGCGTATTTCCAGGATAAAAGTAGCCTAAGTTACTCCTTAATATCAGCTATCTGCCAGTGAAAATCCCGTCGAAATCGGTCCAGCCTTTTGAGAGTCCACAGGGAACATACACACAGATTTTTATATGTACAGATTTAGGCCCGTTTAAAATATATTATTTAAAAAAACTAATAGCTTCTAACTGAGCCCTCGTTAATAAGGATAATTGTAAAGTTTAATTATTAGAAAGACATGAAAAATCTCCGTTACAGATTTCGAACTTTTAATTAGCAATGAGGAACCTCAATTCGTGCTTTCCGAAACAAAAAGAATCTTTTCTTTATCTTGGGTCCTGGTTCCCAGATAATGTAGCAAATTAGAATTCAGGAGATGTTCTGCGGACCTGGAAGAAGTAATCCATTTCTTTATTTAACTTTCGATCCACAAGGTATCGATGACTGGGAATTTGTTTCTCGGAATGCGGCAGGAATAGTGTCAATTTGACTTCCCGTTAAAGTCAAGAAACGCGGTAGACAGCATTCATGTTTATATAATCGAGGGAAGAAAAGAGAAATAATTCCAGAGTCTACCGGGTGCATCTCTAAACAACGGAGAGAATATTCCAAGATATCATTGGACTCATCATTATAAATAACTTTTACTATGGGAACAATCCTAATAACCCAAACATTAATAATACTGTCTTCACAACAGACAAAACAACCACCCTAAACGGCAACCGAAATCAACCATCAAAACTGAGAACATCTTAGCAACATTTTCAAAGAGACAATAATGTCTCACTTAACGACGAAGGAAATGCTAAACCAAGTCGTTCGATATTAACATATTTGTATCTATTGTGAAACCAAGCGTCCTTGTCACGCATCAAACGCAGTACTCCTTAATCTCTATAGATACGACAAATGGCGTCTTCCCACCACAATATGAGACGTGGATACGGGCTCAGCGAAACCCTAAGCAAATTAAACAGATTATCCCTCCGGGAACCCCGCGAATGCGTCTCCTAAATACCGCATTATTCAAATTAAAATAGGGATATTATGAAGTCAATTTTGCTAAGGATACAAAACGCGCCCTGACAGACGCTGAAACGCGCTTCTTCTTGATTTTCTCATTAAAATTTATGTTTATTCATAGCCATAAAACCTCACTCACAAAACGATTAGACAGCGCGAAAATATTATATTTCTATTTTCCATGTTTCAGATGGAGGGAAAATAGGGCAAATTTAATTTAAAAAGATCTGCAACAACTATAAATTTTAATATATTTCAAAATAATAGCACAAGTAGATACGTGTGCTATTATTTTGAATTATATAAATAATTTCAACCTACTCGCACGTATTTAGGTATCTTTTATATAACGGAGACAAATTAGAGACCAGCAGTACAAGCATAATGTGTGGAAACTGGGTCACAAATAGATGACTCTCGTAACGTTACGTTTACGGCCATCATTTGTCAGATTTAAAGGTGCTTTACCGTGCAAACCTTAGCAAAATTGATTGATTACTAACGGGAACTCTGTATTGAATATTTTAAGAGCATTTCTTCAGGTCTCCTTGACTTCGATATTTCGCTCAGTAAATCTTTGCTTTTCAAGGAGGTAAAAAGAGCTTTACCCGACTCGGATCTTCATCATGAATTAGCATAAACTCCTAATTAAAATTTTCATTATCATCCGCCTAACTTTGCGTTAGACAGAAGTCTATCGTTGGAGCTGTCATTTACAACGAATTTAATAAGTTGACAAAATAATTAAACTTCACAAGTTAACCCGCCGTTTAACTTTTGTATCCTAAAGAGAATAATGGTAATATAAATAGCTGCAACACGCGATTTTAACCGCATGGATATTCTCTCAGAAACGTCCGTCAATCCGTTGCTTTGTCGCTACGTGAAAGAGAAACAAACACACTTCCACAAATATAATATAAGCTTGATGCCGCTGACACATTGAATTTGACTGTTTTTTAGGGTTCCATACCGTAGGGTAAAACGAGACCCTATTACTAAGGCTCCGCTGTCCGTCCGTCCGTCTGTCACCAGGCTGTATCTCGTGAACCGTGATAGTTAGACAGTTGAAATTTTCACAGATGATACAACACAAACACAATAAAGAGTTTTCTATCTATCTATCTATGTATTTCTGTTGCCGCTATAACAAAAAAACAAAAAAAAAACAGAATAAAATAAATATTTAAGGGGGCTCCCATACAACAAACGTGACTTTTTTGCTCGTTTTTGCTCGATATTGATAACGGCAACAGGTAAACTCTTGAAATATTCACAGAATATTGAGTTATATTATTCACTTTAAAAAATAATAATAATAATAATGAAATTAATATTTAAGGGACAACAAACACAACCACAATACAACAACAACCGTGATACAACAAACACACCGTTCCTATACAACAAACGTGATTTTTTGCCGTTTTTATAGATAATGGTACGAAACCCTTCATGCGCGAGTCCTACTTGTACTTGGCCGGTTTTTATTTTTTGTGTATGCTACCAAGAGTGAAAAATTAGAGGATAAATTACATTTATTAAACTTCCCTAAGCTGCCCTAAGCGGCACAAATAACAACTACCTACTAAGTTTAATGGGTAATCTCAGTAGTGAATGTTAAATTGTTCTTATGAGATTAAACCAAATTCTGAAGTAGATGGCGACATTTTAATTGTTAAGTAAAACTTTTCGACTTCGCAAATGTATGATGTAGACGTGTAATTCAATAACAATGGCGAGCGCCATAAGCGTTCTCCGCTCGTCCAGTGCTGCCAAAACTTTGCCTCATGCCAGGACGAATAACCCCCCGGGTGTTGTCAACCGAAAGGGTAATCAATTTGTAGTGGACTCCCAGGTCGCTAACTCGCTGCCCCTGGTCTGCGGCCGTACGGTCGAGTCCGCAAACTTCTCCTCATAAACCCGTATGAGCCAACAATTACACGGAGAACTCCACTTTGATCCCTGCATCACCACAATTGTTTACTTTGTGATTGAGTACCTTTTGTGCGAGTAATGAACGAAACACAGACCAATTTACCAGAAACACTCAAAACAATGGCAATAGAAAAGGAATGCCGGCGCTTACATTCGGAGGAAAGAATTCTCGCTGTGATTGTTAATGTTGGATTTACTTCCTTTGTTATAATTGCGAATGAATCTACCAACAAACTCTACTCGTATGTATGTACCTAGGTAAATTCTCTTCAGCTGGCTTTGACATAACTTAATAATCGTACTTGCTACGTTACGCAAATAATTCTACATCATTCCAAGAATTTCAGAATTGGGATCGATATTTTCAATTACATTTTCTTAACTAAACATAAATACAAGCTAACGTGAGCATTTGGATTGTCTTTAGACCTCAACGATCTCTGGGAAGGCCAACTGTTTTTGTCCTATGGATGCATATTAAACAGACTTTGTAGTGTTATTCAGTTTATAAACCACACCAACCTAAACCAGTTAGCATATTATATTAAATTTTCTCAAATCATTTAATTTCGAAAGTCTGGTCAATTTTGAATAATAGAACAAAGGCTTATTACCTACATAAATCTTTCAAGAAAATGCAATCAATTGAAACCGCAAAATTCAGCCCATCTCTTGTAATACTGATGACAATGGCAGTGGAGTACGGAAACCCGATCTATTGTACCAAATGACTAACCCTACAACCCTACAACACCATGAAAGAAGTTGAATTAAAAACGATGCGCCAAGAGAATATTAGACCACCATAACATGGTGGTCTAATATTCTTTTTGGTGGTCTATTATTCACTTGGCGCATCGTTTTTAATATTTCACCCACAGAAAAGAGAAGGTTTTTTTTTCTGAACTAATTTAGGAAAATGTTTTTAGAACGTACACGACTGTTCAAAGCTTTACTGGAAAGAAAAGTTATGAGGCACACTAAATTCTATTAAAATATACAATTTATAGAATATATTAATTATAACATATTAGATGAAAATATTTTATGGATGACAGGCGTTGAACTTTATATATATTTTTTTTTACTTTTAGGTACTTTCAAAAGTAAGGGTTTTGTGTTTAAGGACAGTTATTCTTTACAAAGAAGAGTTACACATTTAAAAAAAAAACACAAAATGAATACGTTTTTACATCACAGGTTTGCGTGTCGGCTCCATAGAAAAAAAGGTTGTAAAACCTCGTTAACCGCTGCAAAGTGGAAGCGGTCTTTAAGTATACGTGGTCACGGAAAAATTGTTAGGTAGGACGCTAAATGTCGAATAATGATGTAGTGGTAGCCAAAAATCCTAGTTATGTCATGTAGGCACGGAACCATTTAAAAACTGACACGACTTTTGCAAGAAATAAAGTAAATTATTTATATGTGACAAAAACAAAAAATACATAAAGATTATGATTTAAAGCCTAAACATTTTAATAGTTTGTCACAAACCGGTCCCAAATTAGCGTAGTGCTGGTTTTGCGTTGGATCCGACAGGTGACGTCAAGCACGTCAGACACAGCAGGTGTGCATTTGCTAACGCTTTTCGTCAATTAACGTACTTCAAACATTAACATTATTTTAAACAACTTGATTATTCAATTATAATTAAATATGTTACCGGTTGTTATACGTAAGATTTATAATTTAGGTGTTGCCTACGCCGACTGTTTTCGTAACGGGCGAAGTGTTCTAACGATGGCGATTAACTAAATTAACAATTTACCCCCAAGGGCTCAAAGGAAATCCAATGCGGTTGATTACCCCGCAAAATAGTATTGGGATTCTAATTGCTTCATAATTCACTATCGATCCGACGACCCGAAAGCTTACCTGCGATTATTTTCTCAAAACGCTTTGGCAGTTAGTAAATGTTTGATGGGTAGTTAAAAGCCTGGCAATAAAACTCACTAGCACGTGATAAAGTAACCATTGAGTACCTACGCAGTGAGATTCACAGTTGTGAGTTTGAGACATAAAAAGAAACAAAGAACTGCCTTACAGTATTTGAAAGATATCCGGCTTTATTGGGGTATAGCCAAGTTATGTAGCATTTTTTTCTCTTGAAACAACCTCGGTGGCCTGCCTATCTGCATGATGGAGGACACTAGGATCTCCATAGGAATGCACCGGTCCCTGTAGGAAGTTGCCTTAGGCAACATATCCCTTCCTTCCCTATGGTGCGGGCTACATCACGTCGTTGTCCTTCTTAGGCTAGCTTGAATAGTAGATGCAGGAATTCGAAAGCGGTACGTTCTAAACCTACCATGTCAAGAAACCGCTGTGACGAAGGGTCCTGTATGCACACTCAATATAAGTATGTATTTTGTTGTAGTTATCATTTGGAACCGGAACTGTTGAACAAGAAGCAAAACATATATTGTTTACGAGTTAATTCTATTGCAACAGTTTATCCTACTGCAACAGAATAGATAGTACCTACAAGATACTATATACAATGGATACGACATACTAGTATTTGTACGAGTTTGGTGTTTTGCAGAGATAATAACGGGAAACGAAGCTCAAGAGCCGCATTAACTCGTCGTGATCGTAAAACGCGAGTCGGAAGAAGGCCTCAGGGTCGCGAACATTTGGATTGTATGCGGAGTCGTAAAGTGGCGCGCTGCCACCGCCGCAGCCCCGTTGCTCCCTTAAAAGTTTCACATTACGCTCGCCACAGACGGACTTGTTCTCAGATTTCTGAGCCCAGATTATCTCGAACTCGAGGCGGGGTCGGTCCATGGAATGTGTTCATTAAATCGGCCTCTAAATGGGAGTGTTGCCAGGGATGTGTCGAGCACGCACAATGCGCATGAAATAAACAAAATTCAATTCAGTAAACAAAATTCAGCCATAAATCATTCAGTGAATATGTTAATTGACTTCAGACGATGAAACCTCTATGTACTGTAAATAGTTATTAATAAAAGTTAATGAATATTAACGAAGTTATTAGTGAATAATCTCAATAAAGATCACCTTCCGAAAAACTAAGGTAGACCATTAAAAAACATTCATTTTGCACAGATCCGGGCTTGCACATATATATTGCGCTAATAACATCTCACAGCAAATCCTACTGGTCATCATATTTTAAAAAGTCCACACTTCAAATAAAATTACGTAAAGTATCTCTGTGTGATAAATACAATCTCAAAATTAATTATACCAATAGATTTGTACATGTATAGATAATGCTCTCCCCTTCTATAACAATGCCACTAATCAACCCTGACAGAGTTACGTTTACGTACCATGTAGAGTCGTGTCGGGTATACGGGCACAGATGCAGGTACCAGTTTGAATTACTGCTTAGCTTATCGGTTCCCTTTGACTGAGCACCTAGATATGAATTGCTCAGCGACGTTAATGCATTAAATTAAATTTGTCACTTTATCTATGTATTTCAGGGCTTAACGAGGTGCCTTATATTCACCCAACTAAAGAAAAGTCTATCATTTTTGTTATCCTACTGGTTCCACTTAATTATGCCGTCAATTAGATATACTTTTCAAAATCAAAATCAGAAAAGATTTTTGAACAACTGTTTTTTTTTATTTTATTTACGTCCACCCTCACTGTGTACATCAATTCGATCAAAAACGTTAAACACAAACAAAAATATAACTAAATGTCACAATAATTACAGGTGAAGATACTGATACTGATACATTGTAGTTGATTGAATCAGGCGTTACTGCGGAAGTCCATCTTCAAAACTGTTTTTATGATAAATTTCTAGTGTAATTCCGCTTCTACGTCGCTTGAAGTACAATATCCCAAAAATATTATAAAATTTATCCCTAATTCCATATTGTACTTGAAGCGATGTAGAAGCGGAATCACACTATAAATTCATCAGAAAAACTGGTTTAAACTGATACATTATTATTATGTGCTACAATTGTATTTATTTATCAGTCTACCCTCATCGCGGATATTTTATTTACATTTACAATAATAATAAAATTTTATTTCTAACAATTTAGCAAGCTTACTTCAAACAGGTATTAATTGCCGCGCATAGCGGTACATCTAATTAGCACCTCAGTTTTTTTTTTAATAAATCGTTGTTGTGCCTTACAAATAAGGATATCTCAAGAATATAAATACAGTTAGTAATTATTTATCTCTATGTACTAGAGTATTATAGTAAAAAAAAAACTCAATAATTTTTTTTGAGTGTAAATGTCTGCTTCACATTCACGGAATTCTCCCAAAAGATATGACAACAAAGGGTATATTATGTTACCATAGTATGCGTTTATGGCAACTTCAACAGACGCAAATTATGGCTGGTCACATATGAGTGAAATTTTAGTCTTAAGTTGTCATCCAAATCCGTGAGTTTAATATAAATCTTTGATCAATTCAAAGGGTAATAATTACCGCAATAAAACTAGAACGGTTTCGTTGTAATATTTAGGGAAAAGAACTTCACCACCTACAAAACCAAATTGTTCATATTGGAATTTTTTGCGACATTGTGTGATCCCTTATTCTTTTTTCTATTATGATTATTCCTTAGTGAATCCGCCGTAACATCACATTCTGTGAAAATTTCAATTGGCTATCTATTACGGTTCAAAAGATACAGTCGTTCGACGTAGAACAGGCAGCGTAGGCCCTTAGACAACTTAGGTACGGAACCCTGAAAATCAAAAACTTTAACAACAACTAATAAAAGTAATTTTTTCATCTTCATTTCAGGCGTTGCATTTAGTATTAGGCGTTTATCTTAAAATCCTATGACATTCCGGAATTCGAGACAAGTCTAACGAAACTTCACAATTCAATATTGGTCAAGATAATTAAATTACAATAGGTCACGTAGGAATACACAAATATACATATTATTTGCACCCGAAAAACATTACATGCACCTCTTTCTTGGTAAGTGAGGAAAAAGTACCTATGTATGCATGCTAGTTGCTGCTACAAGGTTCGACAAACAATGCGCTGCGGATGTCGGTATACGACGAGTACCTAATTGAATGTCGAGAGCACTGCACTGCCACTCGCTTCTCTTCTCGCTTTACTTTTCTAGCGTTGAACAGAACACTTAAAAGAGTTCTGAACTAAACAGTGGGTACTTACTAATCAAGCGAAGAAAAGATTCAGGCCAAGAACGTCGAAAGTAAATAAAGCCAAACTTTACTAATTGCTAGCAGAGCCCCTTGGTTTCACCCGCAATTCTACAGGTTTTGTTTATATTATCGGGATAAAAAGTAGCCTATTATTATCATCATCATCGGTCAGAAGACGTCCAGGGCTGAACATAGGCCTTCCCGCACCCAGGCCGGCTCTGCATCCACTATAAAAAAGTTGTCTTGAAAGTACCATAAGTTTTAATCATATCCATACGCTGCCTCCATATTTTAAAAAAAACGTGTTATCATTTTTTTATTATGTTATAGTACGAACAAAGTAACACACTTACATACAAACTTTCACATTAATAATATTAGTGTGAATAAAGTACGTATAAGCTAAGAGGTCACACTTAATGTCAGAGTTTTAGGCCGACCTGAGAACTTTGACATGATTTAACTTTAAAAAAATACCGACAAAGATATTACGATGTACAGAACAAATAAAAACAAACAAACAAATTAGAACCTAACCGCTAAATAAAGAAATTAAACTAATTTTTTAAACCACTACTAGTGGGAATTGTTCCCAAATGCTGGCCCCCATTACCACGTTGTGTAGTAAAGCTCACCCTTTGAGCAAAGTAGAGGCCGACATTTTGGTCACGACTTGCATCGACCAGATATGACGCAAATCTTTAAAAAACCCATCAGTCACATCACGGATTGCACGTCAGAAGTGAAAACTTAAGTAATAATTAACCTATTCTACAAGAGATGGCGCTGTTTTAAAATACATGGTACAGCGTGACGATGACGCGAGTGCCATGATTTTTGTTCACCCAAAAAGTGGTCAACCTTAGCGCCTTAGGTATATGTATTTATAGGATAGCAATGGATCTGTGGGGGGATTGGTGGTATCAAATTGCAATCGTCCTCCCGCAGATCAAGTGATTCACATTTGAAATATTTTGTGTATTTTTTATTTTATTTTTAGCGTTTGTAAATTAAATTGTGAATAAAAGAATATAATTAAAAAACCCTATCGCCTAAAGAAGTTTTCACCTAAAAAAAATTGGCTCCCGATCCCCACAATCCAACGGTTTCGACCACAAAAGGCTCAAAAATGTACCAATTGTCCAGACTATTAATATTTGCGCCTTTTGAGGTCTTCTACGACTTCAACCGCCGCGCCAGCCCTACTCTGGCTTCTGAAAAGATATGAAGACGCAAAGGTGTCAACGCAAGTTGCGTCCCACACTAAGGGCCGCCTCTTCTTTCACGGAATTAAAGTCATCCCGACCAGTCTTTTGCTATCGGTACCTACGTATGAAAAATTGGGCAAACGTTTGCCTACAAATTTATGTGTAAGCTGACCCGAGGTAGTTAAGTTGTAAATGGCACCAGCATTCACTCATCCGAAGACAGATCGGATCATCTGTACCTTCAATCTAGTAAAAAGAGCTATATAATCAGCGAATATAAAATGAAAGTAAGGTTTTACACATCATTTTGAACAACAGTTCGCGAAATATGAAATGCAAAAACTGAAAACGTGTTTGTACAATCCCCATAGGACTTCGACACTGTTCAGTCAAAACATTAACTTGTATGCAAACTCTGTCTGTGTTGTAGGGACTTTAACATTTAAAAAAAAACTTGTCAACTTGTTAATGTCAGAGAATCGTTTTATGTTTATCTATTTTCTTAACTTTAATATTCGTTGTACAAATTATTATCGTTTTAAACATAAAGTTTCGCAGTCATTTTGAAATATAAAAGCTATACTTGATACTATAATATAATTATTGCATCACATGATACATTCCAATAATAATTATGTGTGTCACATCACATGCCGTACTGTTTCTTCTCTGCGCATAAATCAATGTTCCGTATGACAAACATCTACGCCGTAGAAGTCTACGAATTGCCTACGAAACATCGTAGCAAGTTATTGGCATTAATTTTTAGTCTGTGATCTGGGTTATGTAGGTTTTTGTAGGTTGGTTTGTAGGATCTTACTAGCTTGGTCACGCGGTTCCGCTCGCGTAGTGAAGAAATCAGCTTAAGGTTACTCTACTACCCCCGTCCCACACTCGCCACTCGTCTTGAATGCGTCCCGTAAAAAAACATTAAAATGAACCCAAACATACCATAATGACCATATAATTTTTCTTTTAATTTTGTACATATACGTATAAATCGTTATTGTGGCTTTGTTATCGATATATACACAGTTTTTTTTAAACCTTACTAAGCTAATAAGTTTTTTGTTCTACATTGTATTTATTTATCTGGAACTTTTTGTTCAGTGCATGCCGATAAAGGAGCTTATCAGCCATGTTACTCAAAACTTGTATAGGTTTCTAAAGGAGAAAAAAATTACTAAAACAAATAAATAAACAAACTTAAGTTATGCAAGAGGTAAGTAAATAATAATTAGTACCTAAACCTCTTTATAATATTTTTGTAGAAATCGATTTGTTAGAATATTCTTGAGTCAACATCAGCTAATTTGATAACTAGTCAACATAATATAATAATCAAAAGTTTCACAAAATTTACAACGCACCACCTACGTGTTGCTAAAAATAAGCGTCCACGTTCACAACAACAAAATATAAATTTTAATTTCTAAGCGGTTGCCGCACAACTTCAATACAATTAATCTATGTTAATAATCTGGCTGCTCTAATTTTTAATTCTCTTCCAAGAGAAGTGGTAGGTCACCCATATAGGCGTATTTTGTGCTGAGTTGAGTGAGTAAAGGAGTGCTTCTATGAAGTGGAAGAATTCCTTATTTACAATTCAATTTAATTTTGCACGCCCTTAGGGCTGTTAATGGATGGACATTTTATATTTTAAGACCTTGTAGCAGTAAGACCTTGTTGTGTTTTATTATTCGCTTGGCAAGCAAATAAAAAACTTCGAATCTATGTTAATATGATAGCTATGTTTCATAATTTATGTACGTTTATTTGTTATTATCTATGTTATTTATGTAACGTTCACCTTTGATATTAAGGGCCTTCTGAAAAAGCTTTACAGCTATTTGTTTGATCTTATTACTCTCTCCCGCACCTGAACATCGGTCAGCGAAGACACAATCCGTCTTCGTTAGAAGGACGTCCGCATCCTCCGAACAAACTGCCGACATCAATCAAGTTTTTATCTAATAGATGTACACCTGTACCGTGAAAAATGGTATAAACTCTCTCCTCCTCTCTACCATAGGCCTTCTGATAAATTATAAGCGATGCCGCTGAAATGTTGCAAAGAAGACTAGGCACTGAGCGATGGTTCAACTTTAATCTTAGCGTAAATTAAATTTCTCGAAAAACAGATCCCTTTTTAGACATAACTATGTATTTAAGTGACACTTCTTAATTGATACATATTGTAGCTATAAAGGCGTTTGTAAGATTTCTTAGATTTAGATTGCAAGGCTTATAGGTAAATACAGGTAATAAAAAAATATTTGTTGACATCCTAAAACTTATTATATACTTATTGAGAAGCTGAATCACAATAAAAAAGATTATTCCGTGAGTTCATGTGTTTCAATTCACTCTATGCCGTTCACAGACCTAACGAACGCACGCGAATGAGTACTACCGGAAGCGAGGAACTCGCGTTCGCCCAATGTACACGATACGAACGAGAAGGCTATGTTTAGACAGAGTAACGATGGCACACGAGCGTGCGGTGTCTAGCGGCGCGATTGCTTATGTTCGCCCGTACGCATTCTCTCGCGTTTGTTCGTAGTACCTACAATTAAACTACTAGTTTATAAGCTAAATAGAACCAACTAAAATTGTTGTTTACTAATGTAGGAAAACTCATAGTAATTTGTACCATGAGGTCGCATTGCGCACCATTATTATGCCGAGGGTATCCCCTCTGTATTAGCTAAAATCTCAAGGGTTATAATTGGATTAGGAGTAAGTGACAGTGGACCCCTGCCCTGACTGTCATCCCTAGACCTTCATTATTTTATGAGAATTGCAGATTCGGATATAAAACCTTCGTTTCGTTTAACAAGAGAGCTCTTCGTGGCAGCTGTTTTCATTTCGTAAATGTGTCTTGTTGCGCATTTAATGATTACTATACGGCTGTAGGTTTTGATGAAATATTTCAAAGTGTGCTAGTTCCGATAATAAAAGCTAATCCGGTAAGGTTCCAATACTCCTTATAAGTGACCTTGTAGGAACTTCAAGTCGTAGATCAATCTTGCGGTGAGAGTCTTGCCTCACGCTCCCGGAACCAGTTGAGATTGCGAGATAGTTAGGGAAGCAAACCGCAGATACCGTAATAGCCACTTTCCGAATTTGTGTAGCAATAAATTTGCTCTAGATATATCTCATCCGTTGACGGTAAAGCGCGTAAAAGCCTACCCGGAAAATTCCTGGAATTTCCCAAAGAATACAAAGGACTACCATAGCCGCATTTTTCTGGTTACACACAATAGATGCTCTTCCCGTAAAAATGTATTAGTCGTTGGGAGCCGTCGAGAAGGTATTTGTAAAAAAATACAGCGAAACGCTTTTAATAAAAATTATTAAAATCTTAATTACATTTGTTAATCTACTTTTCTGTTGTATTTTTTCATAGTATCCGGCGTACCTGAGTGTAGAATTGAATATTTTATTGGCTTTTTTTGTTATCACCTTTTAAAAGGTATATATATATATATATACATATATTATATCCTTACAAAAGGTTTATTTTTAGTAGTGGTATCAATGAGCAGCTTCATGGAATTAATGAGATTTTCATTAATTTTCGTCGGAATGTCTTCCTTAACAAATAGTTTGAAACTTATTCCTCGAGTGGACCGTTCGTAGCTTAAGTTAAAAGGAAACTTTGAAGTTCGTACACGAGTTATACTTACGAGAGATTTATTGGTAATTTAATTTAGAGAATAGAGCCGGTTTTCCGCTTTCCTGACTGTGCAGAAATCCAAGATGATTTTTTAGCGCTGGTTTTACATGAAAAAGCTCTTTGCTATTTTAAGCTACCTCACAGTTCTGGAGACATTTATTTAATTATCCTTAGGTTTCTTGTTACTGTAACTTATAAATATGAGTAAATTTTAAGTGAATTATGTTAAACACATACAATGCCCTTAAGGTATGATAATAATCGGATATATCCGCTTGTTTAGTTACAGTATTAAAGCAAAACTTAGAACTACATTTCTGCGAATTTTTTTACGTGGTCTACGGATTGATAACTTTCTCAAACTGCAGTAGAATAATGAGGTAGGTAACAAGAAGTCCTACAAACTTGAATGGCAGCGAGATGTCAATGTTCAGCATGCGCAGGAGTCGGAACGAGAGATCACGCGTCTCTGTGAACGCCAGCAACGCGCGCGCGGCACTACGCCCGGATTTATCTGCAATGTTATAAAATTTATAGCTTAATTAATGCTAAATTTATTTTAATCCATTTATTGACGGACAGCAAACACCTATATTATTAAACGATAATTTTTGCATATAAAGTCAGCGGACCTCAGCACAGGCTTGGCCTATATCGTTTGGAGCTCATTGTTAAATCCATGTACACAAGTATATAAAAAATCACATTGGTTAACCTAAAGAACTGGAATAAATTCTAGTAAATTATTATTGTTATATTATAAAATTTTATTATATAGCATCATACGTTGTGTTATTTGTTCTACATTCCTCTGTCACACATTACTGAGAAGAATAAGAACATAAGAAAAAACGAGATAGACCGAGTTAAGTCATTGCAATCGCTAGCGACTGCGGTAAATACGCAAAATGATGGTAGCATTTAATTAAATATAGGTTTACATATTGCACCTTCATTATGCGTTAGCAAGACGTAAGTACCTATGTATACAATATTCACAGGTATATTTAGGACATAATTATACGCTTGGAAAAGGGACGGCAAAAATTTACGTTAATTTATATAATAATATATGCGATTTTTTTTGCATAAAAAAATTGAACCAGCTGTTAAAAATAATAACTGTCATATGACCTATTCTCTCGGTACAAAATATAAAATAACTGAATTCAAAGTTTTTTAATTATATTAACTTTTCAAGACTAACTACATACCGGTATAGAAATTGGAAGTGCGATTTCCCGGAATATTTTACTCAAACGAATTAGACATTTACAATTCGATTGAATAATGAATTAAATATGAGTATCTGCTCTAGTCTAGTAAGTAGTACGCATATGTATGTGTATATTCCATGCCATCTCCGACACTACGTTCCATGATATCCCAGACACAGGGAAATCTAGTGTGTAAGCTGTTAAATGTACATAATGAATAAACTCACCTAATTTATTTTCATAAAGCCTGGAAGCCAGTAGCTCCCTCAATTTTCTCACTTCGCTATGCACGCTGTCTCCAAACATGCAAGGCGCGAATAGCGGAGTCAATAGTACGATCGGCACTCCTAACTGATATACGGCCTCCTCTCTTATTACCTGCAAACACAAATTGTAATTTAGATATATTAACTCGTTTACAAGAACCTTCATAGGGTTACGCATTTACCCTGTACTAAGCCGAAAGCATATTTACATTATCATTTTAATTTTTTTCATTTTTTTTTTTCCTTTAGTCGAGTTTGAATGACCGTTTTCTATGGAACAGCTGATATTTTTTTCACTATTTCAGAGTTGCTCACATATTAAAAGTTGTTTATAATGATCGGTACTATGGACTCCTTACAACTTTTCCGTGTAACCCAGTACCTATATGTATCATCATCATTTCAGTCTATGTTCCTTTGAAAAAGAGAATGGGCCCTAATGTATGTATATCAAATATAACTTATAGGCAAAACCGGAAATGTAGGAAAAGATCCTCACAAATTGGGTGTCTGAAAGTGGACCACCAACCAACACTTTCGGGGACCCTCAGGACCCCGAAAGTGTTGGTGTTCGTCGTCACCAGCTAGCAAGAAAGCGTGAAAAATTTAAAGAAATGGTAGAGACCTGTGCCCAGTAGTAAAATCTAAAAGGTCAATAAAATAAATAGCCAAGAGCGTGTCAAGACCACGATACGGCTTTGTTAAGACCATTTATGAGCTAGAAGGTCTTGAATGTGTTTCAGTTTTATGTATTGCTGTAAGTGCCACCCCGTTTTTTTTTTATATTAAAACTGTATTTATGCATTTTACTTAATAACTATAGAAATTAGAAGGTTCTAAAGGATTAGGTCGGACGGACAAAACTTTTAAGGGTTCCTTGCAGTACAACGGAACGCTTAAAAGTACAACTATAGATCAAGTGCCTACCTACAATATGTAGTAAATGAGTTTTTGGTTTGAATTTACTTTTTACAGACAAATAAATGGGGCTGGCTGGTAGAAACTTCTTATAGATGGCGCTGGCATAGATTGTATCTGTTTTTATTAGGTTGGTATGTATGCATGTATTATGTAATATTATGTAAAGGAATATTTTATCTTGATTTTCAACTACTTCAAAACGTCGAGTTAAATTGAAATTTTGCACACTTATCAAGGACCGATGAAATGACGCGTCCTAACTTATGCATTGTAATTTAGGACGTATTGAAATATTTTGTTTCATGCTTCGACAAATATAAAGTAAATTATATTTGTCGAAGGTTTCATGTTACGTTTTTCTAGTTTGTACGCAGCATTAAGGCCTATGAGTAGCAGTGGACATCCAGTGATGTGAGCTGATAAGGTTCACTAGTATCTAACAACTAATAATTAATCTAGATATTTCATCAATTAAAGTATACATTCTTACCCCGCCATCACGAATTGTGTTTAATGAAAACTCGTAGAGAAAGCCTAGAACTGACACAAATGCGCTGATTATGATTGACAGCAGCTGAAACAAATTTAATTCTAAATTACATATAATGTGTTAAAAGAAATAGCACCGGGTCCCCAAGTATACAGAGCAGTAGCTGTGGCCATAGTCATTTTGTATATTTAGTCATTTTTAAATTCCTTTGTTGTTTGAAGGTTAGGCAAATTTTTGTGTTATTTTTCAGACAACAGAGATTTATACAACTAATATGACATAATTTACACTTCTAATCCTGTCACACCCAAATTATACCGTTTCGGTAAAAGAGTCAACTGGTATATTGCTCTACCATATAATCATTCTCACCTGCCACTTGATGCCTTCAAGTAAATAATCATAAGCTTCCACCACAATTTGATAGAGATCCATTAGCTTCCTCATGCTGTTTTGAGCTATTTTCGGATCGTAAGATTTGAAATAAACAAACTCCTTTAGAATATGACACGGTTCTGTGCTAGCGCTAGACAGCGATGATTCTATGTAGAAATTAATCAACTTCAATCTCGGAGTGAGAATATTTAGGAGATGTCCAAAGTAATACACTTCAAGTACATAAACTACATATAACGGTATCAGTTCATAAG
This sequence comes from Agriopis leucophaearia, assembly GCA_949125355.1. Lineage (NCBI taxonomy): Eukaryota > Metazoa > Arthropoda > Insecta > Lepidoptera > Geometridae > Agriopis > Agriopis leucophaearia. The sequence continues at coordinate 7,736,778 of OX421276.1, read as the reverse complement.
GTGCGTGACCTTGAAAGTTGATAACCGCGGGTAATGCGTACAGCACCATGACAAAAATGCATGAAACCAGTCCCAACACTACGTTCCGGATACCAGCGAGAGAAACCTTCGGCGTGCAACCAGCTTCCGAATCGAACTTGCTCAGCTTGCTGTAAAAGCTCTGCATGGTTTTACAACGCGCAAAACTCAACAAACTGCAAATAATATTTTGTGTTAACGGAGTGAACAAAACGACGACCGTCATGCTATGCATATTTATATAAAATATGGTTCCGTTTATGATTAAAAATATGATGAATGTTGCAAATACGTAGGTAAATTTCCCTCTGCCCATCAAGGGCAGTCGATTTAAGCCAAACATGGCCTCCATTACATTAAACATCTTCGATATCGGATCGACTTGCGGTTTCTCATTTTCATTGACGAATGTGTTAACGCGAACGGTAGGAGGCGACATTTTGTCAAGTCCCGATGATGTATAAGAGAGTACTGGCAGGAAATTTACTGAATATACCAATATTACAGGGTTCCGGTCGATATTCCGTGTAATTATGGCGTTGACGATATTTTCATATACCAAGCGCCAAGAGTCATTAGATTAATTGATTAGATCGTGTCAAGTAAGCCTGATGCCAGGGACGTAACAAAACAAGGTGACAAAGGATAATTAATTACGTAAGTACACAATATTTATGTAATAACTGACTGCCCCGGTGGCTCAGTTGGTAGTGAACCTACTTTCTGCGCTTGGGGGCGTGGGTTCGATTCCCATCTAGCACAAACATTTGTGTGATGAACATTTGTGTTTGTTCTATGTCTGGGTGTTAATATCTATTTAAGTATGTATTTAAAAATATATATGTATGTATATCAGTCTCTGGCAGCCATATTACAAGCTTTGCTTAGTTTGGGGTCAGATGAGCATGTGTGCAATAATGTCCCACATATTTAAAAAAAAATACAGCCGAGTTAGTTATTGATTAAGATTTGTATTGATCTGTTTCGGCATATAAAGCATATATACCGGACCCAATACAACATTATTGCACCTGTCAGAGCAAAACAAATAGGATCGAGTTTAGATACATGTTTATAATGTCAATATATATTATCCAACAATTTAGAGATTGTAGCTAAGGGAAGAAAATAGTTGGGGTTGCCAACGTTTTGAAATTTCCGTTGAGTCTTCTCGTTACCTATCCCGCATTCTCGAAACGATTGTCGATAAAATCTTTAGTTCTACCTGAGATTACTTACAATGGTAAAACATGGACACTTACATTTGGCCTAGTATCAGTAGTCCTATTATTTATTCCGGTGATCGGACTGATGAGACATTTCGTCTTAGTAGTCCAGTGTTACAGATACCCGCACCTTTTATTGCTATGTTTACATCATTTTTAGTCCGATGATCGGCCTGATGAGACTTTTTTCACTTGTCCAGTGTTGCAGTTCATCGGACTACAGAGCCTTTTAATTCGATGTTAACACGTTCACACTCGTAATGACGCACTACGATGCAGGCACTGCATTTAAAAACGATTTAGGTATCCCCACCGGCCTCTTCCGTTCATCAAGTTCAAGTGAGCTATGGAAAGAGTTATGCTCGGCATTTCTCTGAGGGATCGTGTCCGAAACGAAGTTATTCCCAAGAGAACAAAAGTATATAATTATTAGTCTCATTTTGGCCGTAGCATGTAGATAGAACTTGTCAAGTGCATTCAGTATTATCGTCCTCATTAACCCACATAATGCCCGTGCAAAAATATGCTTCCGTGGACAAAATATGCCTCCTCCTATCCTATTTTCATATCCTCGAAGTTTCATTTCTAGCATTTACATATTTATATGCAATTAAACGAAAGACCATCGTTTAGTTTATTTCTGTACCTTTGTACAAAATCGTATAACCATCCACATAACAAGCTGTTATGTACCTAAATTTTGTAAAATTCGTTTCGGAGAGCAGCGATTTCACATTCGGAATGACGCTATTATTCTTTCCTCTTTTCTTTGCAAATGTGCCATCAACATTTTTTTTGCATGGTTTTTTGACGCCATTCTTTCATTTCGTATTGCTGTAATCAGATTGCATGCTTTTTCCTTATAATCAACACGCGAGATCAACAATTCAACACGCACAGAACAAGGGTAATATTTTTACATAAAACCTTTGATTTCAATGAGTGAGAAAAAACTCAGGAAGCGCCAAATTTTTGAAACGTTACATTGGTATTTAATTTGTGGATTTAAGTTAGGAAGATGTAGAAGTGGTTTTGATTTTCTTTCAATCGCACATTCACGCAATGTACAGCTGATGATGTCTGCAATGGACAAAGATGACGAGCATGAACGAGGATATTGTGTTTAACGTGTATATAAATACTTGTATGTTTCCACCTGGTTTCCACCTACAACCCAAACGCTTCAACCGATTTTGATAAACGACAGGTCGATAAATTCCTATAATTTTAGGGATGGTCACTAGATAGGTGACGTTTAATTAAGGCCTGTTATTTTTTATTTTTCTTGGGTGAATTGGGAAACTGTAATGCCAATTCAGGGTATATATTTCATAAATAAAATTAAATTAAATAAATCATGAAAAAACATTTGAATTGATTTTGAATAGAAATTATACAGGGTTACGCATATACCCTGTACTAAGCCGAAAAGAGGTCATTGTGCTTGAAATTGCATTGACACGGTCATTGACACTCGACAAAGTGTAAGGAACAGCAGTTTTTTTTAATCAAAGTTGGTCCCGTAGAAAAAGTTGTTCATAATAATGATAACAACAATAAAAGTTTTATTATTATGTAGGTTTCAAGTCTGTTTTTTTATGAATACAAGATGGCGAAGTGCACCCTCTCATGTAACATATCATTGAATAGGTCTTTCAAAATGAAAGTGAATTTGGAAACACCATTTTTGTTTAGTTGTACCGTTAGCGAAATATGAACCGCCAAAAATACAATTATTGAGTTTTTTATTGTTTAAAGAAAGAAACTTGTACAAAGGTGAAAATAAGAATGGCAATTAAATTAAATCATTTCACACCACATTAACACACCCATTTTATGTTCAAAGGACAAAACAATACGAGAAAAGCCTACAGCTTTTTTTTTTCATAATAAAAAGTCATCTGACAAGCGAACAGCATAATCGCAGCGTATAAAACACCATGGATTCCCGGTTTGCAAGGTTTACGGAGGGTTTTTATGCTTTATGATGTACCCTACAAATCGCAATTTCTTTGGTGTAAGTGGGCTGTCATAAAATTATTTTATTGAAAGGCTTTGTCTGCGGCGGTCACCGCTATTTTTTGATATATTTTTTTATACATTTTGTGATGTGCGTACCTACATGATCCATGGATTGTTATGATACGAAAAGTTTTAATGAACCATTACACTAATATTATAAATCCAAGAGTGTGTATATTTGTGGGTTTGTTTCATCATCATCATTGTCAGCATGTTCCCACTGCTGGGCCACAGGCCTTCTCTCAGGAAGAGAGTATGGGCTCTAATCCACCATGCTGAACCAGTGCACGTTGATGAATGTCTGAAGGGTGAATGAATAAAGAATATTCATAGCGAAGGATCGACGCACAGGCCTTAACAAAAATTCAAATCTATGGATCCACGTAGTTTTTGACATACGTTCAGCGAGTGATACAGTGACTTTTTATCCCTGAAAAAGTACAGATGTACAACAAGGCCTGGGCCTACAATTACCAGAAGTTTCATATGTACCATAATCCATATTGTCATTTAAACCACACAATATAGCTGTAAAAAATATTTCAAGTGCTGTTGCCCAATTTGGCTCAAACAGACTACCGGGTGAAGTTTAAACACGAGCTTATAAAAATAACTACCCAGAGTCAACTACTTAAACTTTTTCCAGAAAGGCTTACCGATCTTTATTTAGCAACGGATAGATGCTCCATAGTAATAATGAACAAAGGAGTTTTCTGTCACCCTCGCTTCATGACGCACCCCACTTCAAATTAACAACTTTTTGCGGTTCTAAAAACCTTTGTTTGTTCCGGTCCAGGATGCGGCTCTGTGACGTAAACTTATTACGAAGCTTTTTTAAAATGATAGCTGAAAAAATGCTCTACTCCCGTTTTATTACCTCCGGTGTGTTCAAAGCTGCAGATATACAACTCTCTGGTATACTGACGTCATGGTAATGGGTTCTTATTCTCCTCACAGGAAACACAATGTATTTTCTACTTAAACACCTTGTTTAAAAAAAAAAAAAAATTTTATTTATTTTTTCTAAATCATACCTTCTCGCTAAAGCTCAAATTATCGTTTTCCATAAGCAAACTTAAAAAATATCTCAAAACTGACTTCAAATTAGGCACTCCACCAAAATTATTAATATAACCAAAACAACAGTCATCTCAAACAAAATAATATATTCATATTATTGGAACTAAAACGACTGAGTCAAAAATAACGGAACTTTTGTGGGACCATTTCGAGGGCCTTTTTCATATACTTAGTACATAGACTTGACCACCAACTCGCCTGGTGTTAGGCGATGATGCGGTCTACAATGGAGTAGGCTTGCTCAGAAGAAACAGTTTCTCTATATATTAAAAAATATACCTACACCTAAATTGGTACACATTATGTTGGAGTAATCGGCGTACATAAGATAAATAATAACTGGCCAGGAACGTGTCGAGACACGCATATGGTAGGGTTCCGTAACCAAAGCCATATAGTCAGTCATAGTAATTTTTTTTTTTTTTTTTTTAAAGTAGTCAGTCATAGTTCAGAAATTGATAGTTATAGAAAAATTCAAACGAACGACGCTCTATGGACTTAGCCAAATTTCGGAGATTTATCATCCCTATTAGGATTGTATTCCTTTTATTTATTTATGGTTTAACCATAGAGAAAACTGATTGAGAAATATTCTTTGTTAAGATCATTTTACAAAAAGGTCGCTGACCTTTGAGTTAGAACGCCTTGAATTTATTATAGTTTTATCGCAGTTACTCAAAAAGTCACTATCAGATAATGTTCAAAATATTTTTGAATGAAGGTTTTAAATATGAACTATCCGTATTGTAAGTTACAAGTTTCTATGTCTTATAGCTTAGAAATGCAGAGGACCAACTTTTTGCCACTTTGGCGGGCCATAATTCGCAAAGGATCGACTTTATAAAAAAGTCATGTACTAAACCTTACCTATATTTTAAAACACCTTTTCAACGACACCTCTCACGGGGAGGTGCAGTGAAAAAAATCATCCCCATTTCACATGTACCAGAGCCACCCCAAATGCAATATTATGTATTTTTTATACTTTTAAAATGGAGATCTATATTATAACTGTAATTTTGCAAAGATTCATACATTTATCTTAATAATCTAAATTGAAGTTAGAAGGTTCTAAAAAATTCGACAGACGGACAGACAGACAGACGGACGGACAGAACGAATTTATAAGGGTTCCTTGTCGGTTCCGTAGAACCCTAAAAATGGATCGAATTGAGAAGTTCGATTTTTTTCTTTAACCACCAATTCCGGAACAATTAATGTTACCTACCACAATTTAACGCTCACAATTTAGCGGTAAGTATTAACTTACCGCTTGTCTCGACACGCTCTTGGCCAGTTATTTACAGAGCGCTTCACAGGCAGTATATGTATAAGTTAATATTATTAGTTATTATAACGGAATTTTCCAAAGTGTACCACGAATGGGCACTACCTTCCAATTGCACCCAGCATGTCTGCTATTTCGAGAATCTTATAACGGCGCAGTATGCGAGGCAGGCGTGAAATAACCTTCGTAGGATCCAATAGTACGGCGTGGGCTACGTGGTTCTGTGAAAGCCTATGATAAACTGAATAAATTTAGTTTGGCTTCAATATGTACAAATAAATTAACATCTTAACACCTAAGCATACTAACATGACGATTGTTGTAAGAGTTATAGGACAGTAAACGTTCCATCTGAAACACGGTAGTACTCAGTTGAAAATGCCATATATTCGGGACATTTTTGCACACACGGTCATCTGACCCCAAACTAAGCAAAGCTTGTAATATAGCTACCAGAGACTGATATACATACATATATATATGTCGCATCCGGACACGATCACGCCTTAAAAAAAACGAAACGAGAAGCGCGCCAACGTCACGTCAGTCGGCAACTATCCGCAACATCGGTTCGGTGCGCTTCCGACAGAGCCATGGTGTTATCGCTCGAATCGGTGTTGGACATTCACTACCCGACGACCGCGGAGTGACAATATCTAGGAACTGTCTTACCGTTTCGTGATACCGTATCTGTGAATTTGTGATAATCTCAACAGTGTTTAAAATCATTTCGCACGATTTCCCATTTTTACGCCCACGAGCGAGATGTCTGATGACTATGATGGCAGCCGCCAAGCGGTTCCCCCGACATCAGAAGTGGGATCAAATCGTGCTAATGAGTTCACAAATAACAACGGCAACAATGATCCACAATGGTGATTACTGTTCGAGATGCAAAATCAGCAAATGCAAGCGCTGATCCAAACATTGAAATCCAAAAATGAAATTAAGAACGTGATTTTACCGGAATTTAATCCTGATAAACGAGAATACGATGCGCGATCATGGTGCACCACCGCTGACTTGTGTTTTGAAGGACGCACAATAGAAGGAAGCCAGCTTATCGTGATCATCAGTAAGGCGTTAAAAGGCTCCGCATCTACATGGTTGTCACAAATAACCTATTCAGGTATGACGTGGTTACAATTTAAAGACCTTTTTATGGCACGGTTTGTCAGCGTCGAGACCGCCGCTGCTACCCTCATTAATTTAAATAATGAAAAACCGAAAGAAAATGAGAACTATGCTTCCTACGCTAGCCGTCTAATCGCGTCCCTGCTAAACCGTTGGAAGGATTTAAGTGTTGAACAGATTGCTGTTTCGACAGTAATGGCTCATTTGGCCCAAACAGATACTCGCCTGCAACGACTTGCATTTACCACTGAGATTAAAACACGTCATAAGCTGCAACAAGAACTTCAGGCATTCTCTTATCTGAAGCGTAAGGCCCCTTCGGACACACACACTGACAGCAGAAACGAGAAACATCCGAAGTTCACGCCGTTATCGCAGATCAAGTGCCATTCCTGTGGCAAGCTCGGACACAAACAAGTAGACTGTCGCAAGATGAAAATGGATGAAAAAACTTCGTCAACCACACCAACAACGCCAAGTTTTAGGCAACGACAACAAGCCAGCAGTTCGATGGTGTGCTACAAGTGCGGCACGCCGGGCCACATCGCGAGTCGCTGTCTTGCCAATCCCAGCGCCGCGGAGCCCGTGGAGCGACGTGTCGACCTATGTGTAGTCGAGCATCAGGAACAATAACCCACTTGGTGAGCGTTTCAAATTAGAATTTCATTCTTGTGCTGAATGTTCGATGATAAGAGTGTATTGCGAGTACATTTAAAGGAAAACGGATAGATATGGTAGTTTCATTTTTAGGTATAGGCAATAAAAAAGGTCATGGGCGTTGGTTTGATTTGATTTGATCGGATGAGCACGGTGCAATTGTTATATAGGGTAGAAATTAATAACTTCGCGATAGAAATTTTATTTTAAGTTTTGCCCGATATCTACCTACAAGAAGTATGCTCATGACCGACTCAGTAGGTAAGATGCCTAAGGCTCAAGTACCGATTGATGTTGACGATGAAGCAAATAGCAAAATAGAATCTGTTGGATGTGTATCTAGGTTCTCGATTCGATTGGTCGGAGACTATACCAGAGTATCGTAGTCGTAGCCCGATAGAAGTCGGCGTCTGCTCTTGTAGTAGTCCGTGGGTAAGCGATGTGCGGTAGCTCTGGGTGGTATAGTCGGGTCTAGCCTTGTAGCGAAGACCATAAGAGTCATGAGTGACTCTGCATTTCGTGAGGAAGTGCGTGTGGAGCAAGTGTGTTGCTCGAGCTATTGCGATAGCTGTTGACCACGAATGAGATACCTAGGGTTTAGATTGAAATTGTTTGATTTCAACAATTGGTTGAAGATTTTTGTGGATGTCACTCAATACTACTTGACCTCAGAATTCTTAATATTGCGTAGCTTTTGTTGTTGGCTTAATATCTACTTTGTTTAATACTCTGTTTTGAATAATGATTCTTATTGTGATTTTTGTTACTGATTTTCTCTAATTTAAAGTTAGCGTTGGTAATAATAAAAATAAAGTTCTGATGATCCGTGAATTTTTATCAGGCTAAAGTTAGGTTAACCTGACCTAACTTAAGTAACAAGCGACAGGATTGGCCGAACGAAAAACTGTGCTGTGGCATCTTTCTTACAGATTTACACACGAGGACGTGTGTCTGCGCAGGATGGCCGTGTCGCATCCGGACACGATCACGCCTTAAAAAAACGAAACGAGAAGCGCGCCAACGTCACGTCAGTCGGCAACTATCCGCAACATCGGTTCGGTGCGCTTCCGACAGAGCCATGGTGTTATCGCTCGAATCGGTGTTGGACATTCACTACCCGACGACCGCGGAGTGACAATATCTAGGAACTGTCTTACCGTTTCGTGATACCGTATCTGTGAATTTGTGATAATCTCAACAGTGTTTAAAATCATTTCGCACGATTTCCCATTTTTACGCCCACGAGCGAGATGTCTGATGACTATGATGGCAGCCGCCAAGCGGTTCCCCCGACATATATTTTAAATGCATACTTATATAGATATTAACACCCAGACATAGAACAAACACAAATGTTCATCACACAAATGTTTGTCCTAAGTGGGAATCGAACCCACGCCCCCAAGCACAGAAGTTAGGTTCACTACCAACTGAGCCACCGGGGCAGTCCATATACCTCATTGATATATAATGTACCTACTAGTACATTGAATTCATTGCCATACCTATTCCATCGTTATATACACGCAATTATTGAGCCCTTTAAATTGTTATTTCTGCTATTATATCAATAAAGCAATATACAATATTGTAAATTATGAAGACATTTTCACCCGCCTCATAACACCAATATGAGTGTGAGGTGGTGAGGTAGATTTAATGTAATGAACGCACCTTGTATCCAGCCATCATCGTCGTTATTAATTTACAAAATTTATTATAATTACAAAACACGTAGCGTCAAAATTGAACTTGTTACTGTGTCTTTACCTAAAGTTAGGTTATTAAATGAACAAATGATCTAATGTACCGAATGCTGTGAAACATTGTATTTTTGGGTTTTTTCCAATCCATAGAAACCTCTAGTCAAGTTTTCACAACTTTACTGGGGAGTGAATAGGACTCGACCGTGACCCGTGACTTTGTCTAACTCTGACTGCTACTTGACTTATTTAAAAAGATCGACTACTTGAAAATTCTGTTATACTTGACATCGGCTCAATAAACAAAATGGTTGGAACTTAAAAGAAAATACCAAAAGCTGTCACAAGTCGCTGTCTAACGAGTGATTTTTGTACAGATTTTTGAGTGAAGCTTACTTAATCGTAAATCGTTTTGACAAACTGGCATTTCTGGCTTGTGTACCAATTAATAAAGGAGGGTCTGGTGTCCGGCCCCGCAATCAATCATCAGGCAATCATATGCGATCGAGCGATAAATCCCTAAAGGACAGATTTTTGTTACCGCACCAAAATTGCTTTACTGAACATAAATATTTATACATAATAGTTATTTGGGACCCAACGTTTAGTATGACGTGTGTTCTTAAATATTATCACGAAATTTCTCTTCGATATATTATTATGAAACCGGATATTTAATGCTACAAACAGCTCTTTGTACCAATTTTTATAAATACTCCCGGTTTATTCGATTTTCCTCATTAACTTAACGCTTGGTATAAAGTATTAACTTGCCGCAAGTCGTGACTAGGGGACTGGCCTGCCAATATTCAGGAAATTAAAAGCCCAATACGACGTCAATGCACAATACGGAAATCGAAAAAAAATCAACAACACTTATATTTTGCTATAATAGATAGGTGATACCGAACACTATAAAAGAATGCTACGAAGTGGAAAATAAATATTTTTCCGCAAACATCGTCTGACATACGATACGATGTCGCACGCCTTTCAATCAATAACTTTTGACTCCCCAAAGAAAACCCCCGAATTCGAAGGAGGGAACTTTACTAAACTTGCTTCTATAAGACAAGCTTGTGTAGCCAGTAAAACAGATAATGCGATGAAATTGGTAGGGGCGTGATGAAATTTCAAGCGTCTATCACAAAAAATATTATTTAAACCCACTATGATTATGTACCTAATGCTCATACCCAAGGGTGTAAACGGGACTCTATTCCTAAGGCTATGCTGTCCGTCCGTCCGTTAATCATGGATAGCCAGTTGAAATTTTCACAGAATATTATGTACTGTTACGTCGAATTAACTAAGAAATAATAATAAAGTCAGAAAGTAAAAACTAAAGGGAGGGTATACCCCATACAACAAATGTTTTTTTTTTTTTACGTAATTATGTATAATGTTCTAATGTAAAAACGTAACACGTACAAGCGCGGGCGGTACTTGGATGGGTGACCGCCTGAGCGTGATATTGTCTTTTTGCACTACTTTTTGTATTTTGTGTTGGTACGGAGCCTGCCTTCCAATTGGCCGGTATATTTTTATACCACTTTGACCCATACTGTAAGACTATTACCATAATTACGAGTATATAATCATTTGTTTCATAACTTATTAATATGAACCATAATGTAAAAGTATTTATGCTCTGTGGTGACGAGCATCTGTTGACTATTGACAGATACAATAGTAATGACGTTTCAAACGGTAACATTGACTTTGACAGATACTCGTCACCAATAGATAATTGTCAGTTGAATTTTAAGACTGGCACTTGATATCGAGCTGTAAAGCAAATAGGACATTATTGTGATATTATAATAAATCCTCAAATATCTTAATAATCCTGGTTTCATTTCTGAGATTTAAGCGTAGTCTTTCAATACAATGTCTATTGTAAACGTCATAATGAAAAGTTTTATTCCATTTCTCGGATGCCAAGCTATATAAGATGGAAAAGTTAATTATTTCTAGTGACAAGTACATAGATAGGTACGAGTAAAACCAGGGGAAAGACAATACACACATCATCAGCCAATTTAACGTCCACTGTTGGACAAGGCCTCCCTCATAGAGAGGGGTGTTGCCATAATCCTCACGCTTGGCAGGTGGCTTGGGATCGCAGTACGTTCACCGTGTACTATTAGGATGCTGCTGCCCATCCTCCGGTGGTTCTGGTCGCAGTTTTAGGACATACCTGGGTTCCGGTAGACAATACACGTCCACGGCAAATACTAGGCTTGCTGATCTTGAAAATTATAACTCTTTTGTTTTATATTATTATCCCACTAGTTTTCACATAAAGACATGCTATAAACATTTTTTATATATGTAGGTACTCGTATATTATATAAAATTAATAAAACAACTTTAAAAGAACTGACGATAAAAGTTTAGTAAAAATAAGGTGGAGAGTAGCCATTTAAGTTTTTTTTTTTTAATTGTGACTATTTAATTACCGATATGTTAAAATAGAGTAAAATGCTAACGCAACACGTTGGATCTATCAATGGCCCTGACTTTGTTGTAGTAAGTAAGTAGGTAATGTACGATATGTAGGTAGGGTTTTACACGCTTTTCTCGAATCTATAAATCTAATTGAAATTTTGCACACTTATCAAAAACCGATGACAATGCAATAATTTGAAGTAATTTTAGTATGACTCATTTATCCTTACCAGGATCTTCAGGATTAGCGAATTCAAAACTATTTAGTTTTATTTTTTAAACTGCGAGAATAATTTAATATTATGTATTGAACATCGGTTATGTTACCAGTTCTTCCTGTTTAAATCCACACTGTTCTCACATGCGTGAGATGAGATGATTTAATAAACGATTGTCAATCACAATCGCACGGCGTTTTGGTCGTGTGTACTCCCCATCGACAAGGTGCTTACCGTGACATCATTAATCACCGACAATCCCTTACTTTAACGTACATCGCACAGCAGCAGTATAACTACACCAGTGTTAAAGCTCCTATACTTATGTATAATAATTTTCAACAGTGGTTAATACGTCAATATATACGGCAAAATCTAGTATCCTAACTAAGAGTTGAATATCAATACGAAAAGAGAAATGAGATTTTTATCACGCATATTCGAAAGACGACAATAAGACTAGAGGATAGCGGGAACAAAATTCTGGTTTGTTCCTATCAACATTTTTATACATTAACACGTTGTTTTTCTAAAGTTTTGTATTCACGTAGTGTTCTACGTAAATACAAAACTTTAGAAAAAACACTACGTGAATACAAAACTTTAGAAAAACAATACAATGAGGCGACATGCTTTTCCCACGTTGGCGCCAAAAAACCATGCGTTTATCGACGTTGAGGTAGAGTTAAGCCGGATTCGCTGCGGGATGTTTTCGTGTTAGCTAACACCAAAGCTACACTTATTATATATATACAACTAAGCTTATTGTCAAGCAGATAGTGTAAAAAACCTTAAGCATAAAAAAATAGTACCATCTTCCTTGCAAGGCCCATAGCCACATACCATAATATATATTCACGAAATTGTTATCTTCGCAGTAGTTTCCTTTAAACTTTGAACTATCACTTCTATTGAGTCAAGATTCAAATCAAATAAAGGAAAATTTTGAAACTCATGCTAATTTCAAAGAGATTCAAAACTGTTGTACACAAGTCTATTGCCATCGTAAATAATAATGCAGCATCCCGATTCCACCCTGGACAATGGCTGGCGCCGCGCCGGTGTCACCGCTAAAGTTTGATTAATGAACTTTCAATAAATCCATACAAAAACCTTTTCGAGAAAACTGTTTGCAAAACAGATTTTCATCGTCACGGCTTTCGATTTGAAAGGATGTTTTATAATAATGCCTTTCCAATACGACTATGTAACTAGCATAACAAAAAAAAAATTGTTAAGATAATTAAATTCTTACCTAGTTACTGTGTTTACCTAAAATTATGAGGTATGGTATTTCAGTTTTTAAAATGCGAATATGTGTTTGTTTGTTCCTCATTCACGTAACAATAGATCAAACAATCGGCGTGAATTATTGCATAAAAAAATAGTCGGCGAGTGGTATAACACGACAGAGCCCTGACGAAATTATGTAGACATGGTATACGTCTGCTCCTGGAACTTAAATTTCCAGGGGCAGGCCACCTTTTTCAAGCGATTCAGTTTAGATGATGGCTGAAAATCACGTGAACGTGAACCTTAACGCACCGAGATAGGGTTTGCGGTCGCGCAACTTTTCGCAATCAGCAATCAGAATCGCTTAAAACAAGCGTCGGTACGGGCCCTGGAATTTCTACTCGAGTGAAACCGTGCGGGGCAAATAACTATTTATATATTGTAGTCTTATTCTACTTTCTACTCCACAAAAATTTTTTGAAGCAGCAAGTATACTCTATCTACTCTTTGTCATCATCGAAACAATCATAATTGGGTCACTTGCCAAACATTTCTAATAATAATGTAATGCTTATCACAAAACACATCACATTAAAGTTAAATATTAGAATGAAGTAGTTAAATGAAGAGTGTGTAAACATCCATTTAAACTTGCCAACCCAGCGCGAGGTGGAAATGCTTATCGGTACGCTATCAATTCAAGCGGTCGGCTCCAAGTTAAATAAATTACGATAACTCACATATATTCACGTGATTGTGAGAATAGTTAATTGTAGTCATTTGTAGCACTAAAATGATAGCATAAAATAAACAGGGTGCAGAGTAAACGCTCTCGTAAACGAAGACTGGTGATAGTGCTGGTAATTGCTGATACAATCATCATCAACATAGGCCTCCCCCTTTAATCTCCACACTGAATGACATCCTGCCATCCGCATCCACTGGAAGACCACGACTCTCACAATGTCGTCGGCCCATCTAGTGGGAGGCCTACCTGCGCTGCGACTTCCGGTTCGTGGACTCCACTCAAGAACCTTTCTTCCCCATCGGTTGCTGATACAATACCACGGAAAAATTGCTGTTTTATTCATAAAAAACAATGTTGGCAATGTAATGTAAATAAAATATCAGCTGACACTAGAGGTCAACTAACGACAGCTGCGCCCTGCGCTTCGCTGCATCGCGCGCACGCTTGTATGCTTTACATTGCTGGTTTGTAACAATCAAAACCACAGATACAACTCAAACAATAAGTAGGTATAAGACAAATGGTTATTGTAATCGATTGTGTTTAGATATTATAATAGTAGCGTTTTGGCTTCGGAAGCAGTTCTCTTACACCCGATATAACACCTTAATTGAGTCGATAATGCGATGGAACTCACACTAAGAAACGGACTTTTAATACCCAGACACAGAGCAGAAAATTCTAAATGTGGCACGTAGATACAATTTATCTATGTATGATCAAGTAACAAACTTTTGCGATTTAAATACATGTTTTAAATGTCTATCGGGACTTATCGCGCATTATTTTATTCAGGTAAAAATAGGTACTTTTCGCTCAAAGTTTCAATCAAAGAAGATAGAAATTTAAAACATATGATCAAGTAGGTAGGTAATTAATTTTGCCAATAAAAAATCTACATTTATTAGTATTTATAACATTCCTGTAAACAGCTTATCTCTATCTAATATTATAAATGCAAGAGTTTGTGTGTAAGTGTGTTTGTCCACACTCGACTCCGTAACAGCTAAATGAATTTTGAATGGGATTTTGATAGCTTATACCCTGGAACAACACAGACTTTATACCGAAAAATAAACAGTCTATGTGAAATTGCGGATGAAACCGCAGGGCGCCATTAGTCAGAAAAAATACTGAAAAATATTATTTACTAGTACGTATGAAATGAGTAGATACTGAGTATCAGTTTTAAAGCGTCCACGGTCATTAAACTTAATTAAAAATGTAACGTCTCTTGAATACAAAAGCGTTCAAAGGGTGGACTGGCAGCTGGCTTACCTGGTCTTGGAGTGACCGCCATTACGGACCGGAAGGCAACTCTCTTGAAACGGCAATCTAAGCCAAGTTTCAAGATTTAACTGCCGACCCTCCTAATTAGTGACCTTTAATCTATGCGAGTGAACTGCGGCTTAGCCTTACTTGAAGAGTATCCTGAGCCATTTCAGTTGCTTAAAAGCGAAACTCGTTGTACGTACAAATATTTAAGTAGAGATATGTAAGCTAATCTAAAGTTTTCTAGTTCATCCTGTTTGTTTTAATCGATAATTTACTTAGCAGACTCTAGCGTTCATTTTCGTTTTACTGGATTCTTAGTAAATCTTAATAATTTTATAAAGGTGCCATCGGGCCATGTTTCGCAAAGGGGGTTACACTTAATAAAAAAGTGATCTGTGAAACCTTACCGTCATTTGATTTTGAATCATTTGGTTGACAATAATTTACTAATGATATCATGACCGTGATGAGATTAAAAAAAAGTCGGGTCATAATTCTAAAATTCGATTTATTTCCTGCTATAAAGTAAACTATAAATTGCACCAAAAGCTTAATTACGAGCAATAGAAAAGCGGCTCAAAATGACCTAGTACAAACGGTGACAATTTATAGTTCTGCACTGTTTACGACACGATTCCACTCACGAATTCAAAATAAAACAATAGCTTAGTATGCACGACGCACAGCTTAAAAATTAAGTAAGTTAATTTTGTTTAATGCTCATATCTAAAGGACACAATCAGTGTCAAACGGGTGTCTGTGTCTCGGAATTAATGCTGATAGTCAAGAGCTATAGGTATAGTTACCTATATAGCGTCGGTTTTCAGACGCACCTTTCGATTTACAGGTAAGTACTACAAAATCTATATAAATGTATTTATTTATAAATATGCGGTAGATGTGGTATAGTGGCCGAGCGGTAGAACGTGCAATATACAATCTGACGGGATCGAAAACATCGTAAGGAAACCCGTACGTCCAAAAACCTCAAAAGTTCAAAGACATGTGACATTCACCAATATGCACGGGGGAAGCATGGTGGATTTAAGGCCCTTGTATATTCCCTATGACAATAATTTCGCGAGTTACGTACAAAAACTTCAAGCCACTGACTGGAGTGAGATTAGGTATAAGTACCAACGCGACGCTAAAAAATATGCATCAGTTTTTGTAGCTATCTTGTCGAACGCGGCGGATATTAGTTTTCCTTTGAAATCAGTCCCGATCAAGAAAGATTATGAAAGCTGGATTAGTGATGATATAATTGCTATGAAAGACTTCCTTAAAGATCTACATACTCTGGAGCGTATCTTTCCGACAAACGATGAACTAAAGTTATTTACTCAAACCTACTCAAAAATATTTGACGCCGTACTAACTAAGGAATGCGCTGCCTTCTACTCACGTCGTATTGAAAATAGTGAAAACAAAGCAAAAGAGGTTTGGCAAATAGTGCGAGAAAGAACGAAGCCGCACCTAAAATATCGTACTGACTACTCGGAGGATGTTAGGCAGGATGATGGCTCGCCATTTGACTCGAGACTGGGTGTAGTGAACCATTTCAACCAACGATTTGCAAACGCTGCACAACTTGCGAACGCCCCCGAGGCAAATGTAGTAAAAGCTCTTAACTTACTATCAAATAGTCGTCCTGCTTCCTCTAGCTCAATGAGACTATACCCTTTCACGCCGCGAGAAATCAAGAAAATTATTCAACAGATTGCGCCTAAAAATACCAAAGACCTATACGGGCTCTGGTGTTACTTGATCCGGGCTGCGGCGGATGAATTAATCCTGCCATTAAATGATATGTATAACAGTTTGCTAAACCGAAGTAGTTTCGCGAAAGCACTCAAAAAGGTTAAGGTGTCTCCTATTTACAAAGGAAAGGAGAAGAACGAAAATTGTTCGGACTACAGGCCCATATCCATCATACCCGCAGCTGCAAAAGGGCTGGAGATGGGTGTCTGTAGTAGGCTTCAAAAGTACCTGAGTACTACAGGAGCCCTGTCTGACAAACAGTATGCATATCGTGCCGGACGCTTCACAACAGACCTAGCACAGGGATCGTGCATATCGAACCTACCGTTCAGCCTCCTCATGAACGACCTACCTGATTCCGTACCGGACGCTGAGGTACTGATGTACGCAGATGACGTGGCGGCAATTGTTACAGCTCCACGGGTACCGGCGTTAGAGCAAAAACTTAACGACGTTGCCCGCCAACTGGCACATTGTTTCAGAACAAACGGTTTGGCTCTGAACCCTAAAAAGACTAATGTTCTGCACTTCAACTTGTCTGGAAGGCGTTACCCAGCACTATCCGTATGGATGGAAGGGGAGTGTCTGCACCAGGTTGATGCGTTTACAATGGTTGGCTTCCATATAGATAGGGCACTCACCTGGTCAGGTCACTTGAACACGTTGTGCGACAAGCTTGGTCGAGCATGTTTTGCCTTAGACCAGATTGCACGCATCCTTTCGCAGCAAGCGGTACGCTCTTGCTACTACGCGACTGTCCAGTCTCTGCTGACGTACGGAGTTGATTTGTGGGGATGCTCGGCGGAGTGGCACCGGGCTTTTGTGCTGCAGAAGAGGGCAGTTCGTGTGGTCACACGAGTCAAACCACTAACTCCAGCAAAACAAATTTTTAAAGACTTAAAGTTCATGACTCTGCCAGCATTATACTGATACCATACCGGTATATACGTATATAAAAACTTGGCGTCCTTTGCGAGACTCAGCGATGTCCAAGAAAAATTAACTTGGAATAAGGATACCTTGATTATGCCCATACAAATTATTTAACGCCTTGCCGAAACCCATAAGGGATGCCAAGTCGCTTTATATATTTAAAAATAAACTTAAATTATTTCTGACCGATATGACCGGTGCCATATAGCGTAGAGGAATTCATTCCAAAACTGGAGTAAATAACTAATGCCTATTATGATTATTAGAATGACATTTTTATATTATTGTTTTGAATATTATTATTTTTTGAATATTAATATTTCTTATGATTATTTTTAACTGTTGACATGTAATTATTATTATCAATAAAGTTATCATTATCATTATGGCTTCCGAAACGGCAAGACCGATTTTGACGGATCTTTCACTGGCAGATAGCTGATGTTATAAGAAGTAATCCAATAAGAAGTAATATAAAAATAAAAAATATATTGAAAATAATTTTAATTAATACCTTTAATTAAATATGTTAAATAGTTTTGCAATTCACCGTCTGTTAAACCATCCGATTTACATAGGAAGCCAATTTCTTAAATGGTTAAACTTGTACAGTAGAGCCGCTGCGCGTTTTTTGTAAGAAACAGCTGGTGGCTCAGGAACATTCAGTCACTGTCAGTTTTGGCATTAGTTAAAAGTTTTCTGAACACAGAATAATAAAGAGGTTCTGAAGGAACAAAAAGTGACATATAACCAGCGAATCTAATTCGCTACGTATAACATCTTAAAGGTATTATTAACGGAATATGTTATTTTCTTAGTTATTTTTATAGAAAGAGTAACACTATGAGGACAGCTTGCGGACAGCGATGAAAAGATAAAAGTAATCTTCCCTGTCGCAAGTTATGCTCGAATTTTGGATGAGTTGGAGGGCCAGAGAGTGATAGACACAGACAGTAGATGGACATAGATAGTTTTTAACCTGGAAAATATACGAGACGGGTGAGACCGCGGGCGTAGCGAGTATATTATTTATGACTATACGATTTCAATTGCGATTGTACCTTCGCTTCATGACACACTAATTTAAATACATTTTTATCTTTCATCAAGACTTGTAATTTTTATGTACATAGATGGATCTTACTATAGCATCCCTACCAGTATGGCAAAAAAAAACGATACTCTTTTCGTTCAATATTGGTTTTCCCCAGGTTTTCTCACAACAGTCTTCCCATCTTCACTTCAAAGTGTTCTTATTTACTGGGTCCAGATAAGTTTGAATTATGACACTTTGTTGTTCTTTGACGGTTTGGCAGAAAATATTTTTACTTGAATTTGAAAAACTTCGTAACTGACTGATAACGTAAACAAAACTTGAAAGTTGATTTTAACCTTTTTATAATTTTTTGTCCAAAAAAATATTATAGGACCTCATAAAAAAGCTGATCTTAAAAAGAAAAAATATAAACTAATAGTTTGTTAAACAAATTAATCTATGTATACAAAAATGAATCCCTATTTGCCTTGGTCACTCCATAACTAATCATCTTAATAGTACACGGTGAACGTACTGCGATCCCCAAGCCGCCTGCCAAGCGTGGGGGTTATGGCAACAACCTCTCTATGGGGGAGGCCTCTGTCCAACAGTGGACGTTAATTGGCTGATGATGTGATGTGTGATGTGACTCCATATCTTGAGAACATATTAACCGATTTAATTCATCCTTTTTTAAGGTTTTTAATACTTTGTAAAAAGTTCTTACTAAAAGAAAAATCAAGAAAATAGCGCAGAAAAATTGGGAAAAATCAGAAAAGTTAACGAATTTTTTTCGCGCGTTTGATGATTGGAAACATTACAATAAACTTTTTTTTTAATTTATTATTTATCCCAGCTATAGCTAAAATAGAACAACGTCTGTCGGGTCAGCTATATAACGCGGGTGAAACCGCGAGGCGCAGCTAGTAAGTTATAAGTATTTTAATTTCATGATAGTCGGAGAGCTTTCCCGCAAAGCGTTTGTTAGTGTAGCATTTGTGTGGCATAACTTTAAAACGTGAAGCCGTGAGCGTGCCATACAAATGATACACTAGCACACGCTTTGCGGGAGAGCGACAGAGCATCCGCTCTCTATCCCCACCAAAAACTTGAAATGCTTATAATTATCACAGAAATTTATGAGCCAATTGAAACTATTTTTTTCAGTATGTGTAAAATATTTAATTATATCCTTCGCTAAGCCTGTTAATAAACGAAATATTAGGACATAGACCTATTGTCGTACCGATTTGAAACATTGCAACTATAATTATGTAATCCGAACATCAACACCATGATTTGGTACTGATCTGATGATGGAGCCAGGAAGTGGATAGCGGAACTCTTCAATGGCTTCTAGTAAACCTCTCGAGTTTGGACTTATTTGGTTTGTGATAACGAGTCACATACCAAAAGTTCCACTATCCACCCGGCTGCACCATCAGACCCACGTCGCCAAGTGCAATGATCTCTCGAGTTTGGGTTTTAAAAAGTAAAATAAACGTGATTTTTAGTTTTTTAAACTTACTTTAATATTTTATGTGTAATTTATCTTTGTCCTAAAAGTAGTCTAGAAAGTGGCTCAAATAAGTGTAAGTACGTTAAGGCAAGTTGCGAGCAAGCATTCCCCAGACAAATCTTCTCGAAGCTTCGAAAGTTACAAACAGCTTCGATTGCCAGCTACAAACCGGATAAAGCCTCTGAGGCTTTACTAACACACCTTCTATTTTATTTTACTATTTTCCGAGCTGGCTTTTAATACAGAATTGGGTAGCTAAATCCACCGCTGAGCCATCGTAGATCTCTACGAAATTCTACGAATAGCGTCTACGAAATATCGTAGACACTTCGTTCGAATCGATACGTAGAAGCTAAGAACTATTGAATATTTTTTTATTACTGCTTGTATTTAAATTATATTCCCACTTTATATTTTATACTTCTTGTTCCCCCTTGAGTTTGCTTATATTTGAATTTAAAAATTGAATTTAAATAATTACTTGTCTACAAAATTTCATGAAGATCGAATCAACGGTATGCATGTTATCTTCGAACAAATATACAAACACATAGAATCGCTGACTTATCCCAATATAATTAGATCTCTATTCACTTGGTAAAAATGTCTTGTGTACCGTGTATTAATAATTTAGAACCTAATAATTATTTTGACTATTCACTTTGAAAATAAAACATTTTTAAAGCTCTGTGGCTCGAAAATCACTTGAAAAGCTTCCTGCGCAGTCAAAGGACAACAAAACAAAAGCTCGAGTTCGTTACTTCCTGCCTTTACAGGTATGAGAGGCCACTTTCATGACATCTGAATGTTTTCTCCGGTTTGTGTTTCCACATTTTAACTCACGAAAAGAATTCTCATTCTGAATGTGGTTGAGGCAGCGCGTGAGACCAGCATCAAACGTCATTCCATAGGGTTTAGTGGAAAATACTACATTGATGCAAAATTCTTAATTTTACGAGTAAAATGAACTTGAGTGTATGAAAGTGGCCATGTCCGGCTTCTACTGTTCTGTGTAACTCTGCTATTACGTAGTACTAAGTGGAAACGAGATCATTGTACTTATTGTAAAACAACTTTTATCATAGGTTCGCATATTAGATTCGGTCTCAGAGAAAAGGTTGTTTATAATGATAAGTACAAGATACTCCATTGGGTTTAGTACTGCCTTTCCGTATAACGCTTTATAAGTGCGCGATTACGTATAGAATTTACGACATTACACAAAAAAAAACATTTAATAATTTGCGTAATCCGACATACCTAACTAACTTGTAATTGGCCTTCTATATTTATCTTATATTATCTAACTTTGTACCTAGCTGTAAGTTTTCTTATGAAAATAAAATAATTAAATACGTAATTCTTCGTACCTTCATAATTATTCGTATATTTCTTCCCTACTTGTAAGTATTTTACCAAGTAAATTCTTCAGAAGTTTACATAAAATTGTCCCACGCAACTTTGGTATCCTGATTCGGTTCACGCTGATTAGATTGCGATGTCTTTAGAAGAAAATCTTTCATCTTCCGGAAAATAACTTTTCCTCCATTACTTTATTGCGAATTTATCTTACGGCTTCGGATTTATGTACATTTACTCTACTTTGCAATGTACAGGGTAATAAATAATCATACTAGTAAATAGATATTAAACTGCTGGATACCTGGGTACTGATTTAGCTTTTTAGATCATCATTATTAGTATTTTATATTCTCACTGCTGGGCATAGACCTTCTCTCAGAAAAAGAGAGATGATAGGCCCTAATCCAGTATGCACGCCACTGAAGTGAGATTTTTTCTATACCCTTCTCTTTTCTGTGATGCACTCTAGTGCATGTACGTGAATGTCATACAAATACATATTATGTATTTGTCTTTGTTTCGATGCCATCGCTTAAAAACGATGAACGAAAACATCGAGAAGAAACCGGTATGTCCAAGAACCTCGAAAGTTCAAAGCTTTTTAGATACTTATTTTCATCAGATAATTCATGTGAGATACCTATCTATCCCAGTCAATAGATACGTGAGATGAATGAATCATATTGCCTTTTGAGGTCGTCGATGAACTTATATCAATATAGACTATTGAATACTGACGATATTTAGTTTGATCGATGTTCCAGGGGTTCCTTTTATTTTTCGTCCTTATTCCATGCATCCCTTTAGTATCGCAGGCGAATTCTGAGGTATGCGACCTATAATCAATACTATTTAGTTTTAGATAGATGCAAATACGGTGGTACTTTCACTCGTTGTACCTTTGCGTGAAGTTGACCGGAATAGATTTATATTGTTTTTCGTGATATAGTGTTAAATACTCGTTTTTTTTTTCATAAAGTTTTGAACTCATATTGCACCTTAAAACCACGGTTTGTTTGACATGATGCTTACATTCACCGCGCGCTTACAAAAACAAGGATAATAATAGTTACTCCATAGAACAGCTGACTGGTTCATAGGATGTACAATGTAAATC
This sequence comes from Agriopis leucophaearia, assembly GCA_949125355.1. NCBI lineage: Eukaryota > Metazoa > Arthropoda > Insecta > Lepidoptera > Geometridae > Agriopis > Agriopis leucophaearia. Next base: position 7,713,997 of record OX421276.1, on the reverse strand, counting down.
ACCTCACAGCAATAAAATTCAGTACAGTGGGTGTAGTGTTGATAGCAAATAGCTTTACCTAGTCTGTGGTTGATAGGTAATCTCTTTTATCACATACCAATTAGGAGGAGAGAATGATTGTGTGCATATGTACAGCAAGACTCAATCAATTCATTGACCATACTGTTTGGGATAAATCAGCGTAAAAAATGAACTCCTTGACCATTTTTGGAATTTATTAGTCAAATTGTTGACAATGACAATGACACATTACAAGTCAAGAGTTAATTCAAGGGCGCCAAAGCCAATATCTATAACAACAATTTGTTTGTCTTTGGCTTTGGCTGTAGTTCATTGATCAGAGTATATATCGGGAAATTGTTGCTGTAGTTCACGAGTTAAAATCCTTGAGAATAGGACTAATATGGACAAAACCGCAGATGACGATGATAATGCCAGTATGGGGCATAACATCACTGAAAAAGAACCATCACAAGAGGAAGTAAAGACCGATGAAGGTCTGAAGACTAAGCGGTACATTCAAGTGAATTTATTCCTGAAATTCATCACATAGAATGGCTTGATCTATAAAATTAACTAAATATTCTGCTATAACTGTACCAGGACTGCATGATACTAGACTAAACTTTTAAAGCCCAAGCCACACTAAAAGCAAGCAGAAGTGTCGTTTAAATCACCATATTAAAACGCTTGTTCGTCATAATTCACTAGAAAGCCCGCGCTCACATTTTGATGTGACCTGATTCAGTGTTCCTAGTAGGTATTATCATTCACGCAGGCCCTACTGCAACTTGCGCCACCGCTGTCGTGATTTTATGGTCCAAAGCTATTTTGTTAAAAGATAGTTTGTTAAAGGTAATTAAATAATTAAAATCATGGGTAATTTCTAAATTTATCAAATCGGTTTTTAAATGACAGAGTTCTGAGATAATAAACATGAAATACAACTGAATAGAGAACCCCGTATTTTTCTTCAAGTTGGTTAAAAATAACGACTTGAGCGCCATCTCTTGACAACCTAGCGTTGGACCATCTACCTAAAAATAACAATTATTTATCAGGCACAAGTCTGATACGCCAATAGGGCACAAAAGCGCCATGCAGATGAGTGCCATGCAAGTCAGCGGCCTGCGAATCGGCAGTTTACTACGAGTGTGGGCGGAGGTCTCCAAGATCAACTACTTATCATCGCAGCCACTTGACGTTATCACTTCAGGTTGATTAATCTTATTGCATCCCTTTTCTGTAAAACTACTCGTGAATATGAATAATAAATACACCAGATACAACAGTCTACAAAAATAGCCTAAGGGAAAGTGAAATTTTCATTAGTGCCTGCATGAGCTTTTATTAAAGGTACTTAAAAAGCATCCTGGTTTCATATTTTTGTTCAGAACGTCAAAAAATATTTTATATTGGAAACTATTCCATCCGAATATTTGAAAGTATACCTAGATACTCACTGACCTGAATGTCATACAAAATTCTTGCAACCGATTGCATCGAAAGGCAGCATATTTTGCAAAATTTTATGAAACCAAGAAACGTATGTCAAAAGATTCAAATGGAATTTTAATATTTTCAGGTCATAGCATCAGACGTCAGAGCATTGGTATGCCGTCGGAATTATCGATAGAAGGATTTGTTCCCTCGGAACTCCGTCACAAGAGTATTGAGGATTTATTTGAGGAGCAAGTGAGTCCATTTTCCACTCAGGCGAATACAATACGCCTACAGCTACTGCGATAAAGTATTGTATGAATATGTTATTACCTTCTCAAGGACTATTCTCTTCTCCATAAATCTACTATGCATTGAACCGGGAAAAAATAAAATAAATCTCCAAAAATATCGAATGATTTATGGGCAATTATTTATCAAGTTAAATAACATGTATATTTGTGTTATCTTAAATAATATTCTGCAATTTTAAGAAGTCTTCTTTATGGGACAGTGGTGACAAATATTATTAAATTCTGAGAATTTTAATTTCAAAATATCTTTATTACTTATTCATAATTACATTTGCACAATTTCTAGTGTAAATTTTTATCCCAGTTGTACAATGTCGTCTAGTGATTTTGTTTTGCAAGCGTTAAGCTCATACAAAACTTAATACTTAATGGATAATGTTTACAGAAATACAAGTACCTACTTATTACAAAATAATTTTGACAGCTTAAAATAAACTTTAGAGAGAGTATTATATTTAACAAAAGATTTATTATTATTATTTTTTGGGTGGGAAAAAGATGAGCCATTGGCGGTAGGAAATATAAAATTCTGAGAGCGCGCGTCTAAAGTGGTCCCAAATTTTGGATAAAATATTTACGTTGATGTGAACTTAGTATAAATTATTTTCGGCTACAAGCCTACAGGGCTTATAAATGTGTATCAGGTATGAGGACGTTAAACATCTTTAGCGATGATGTTGAAAGTTAAGTAGGAGTGGAACAAGGTCGCTCCCCGGCGCCCAATTTGATGTGTCCTTTGAGTAGGGTCACATTTCATCACTCGCGCTCCGCGGGACCGGAGGTATTTCCCAAAGGCTATTTTTATTTATCTCTGTAAAATAGCGAGCACGGGGGACATGATCTTGTTTCATTTTATGTACGCGGCAAATCTGGTAACTTTTACGTCGTGAATAGAATTTATTTTCGGAATTTTGTCTCGTATTATATATTTTCAGTATGCATGGATACCTACTTATATTACCTATAAAACTACTTTAGTTTCTTTGTTGTCTGATAAAAGGCGAGAGTTTCGTAAACTTTGTACCTATAACATCTACATTTATCTCACGGGTCTTATTAAGTTCATGACAAGCTTTGTCTTTTAATTTTGCTAACGCATCTTGCATCAGAAATTATTTAACGACAATTTTGATATAACAAAAAAATATAAGTGAAAGATAAATAATTTTAAACGCATTTCTTACATATTGAGTATATATATATAAAATTTCTAGCAATTTAAATAGATACATTTTTACACGATGACACCTAACCAATCGTTTTCCATTCGACAGAAGTGTAAGTTCTTGTTCATTCCAGTTTCCGGTAAACGTGACGTCTCTTCTCCACGAGAATCAGCTGTGGGGGTGTTTCTACAACTTCCCTGAGCTGTATGCGGACGCGTATTCGCCCGTCGTGAGGATTCGCGATATAGAAGACGTGCCTGAACTAGTGGGGGGCGAACTTACCCGGGACATGGTCACCGCATGCTTAACGTACCTGAAAAGGACCCCCATTTTGGGGGACTTCGTGTATATCAAACTTGATCTCTCTTCAAAGGTGTTTAGTTTTATACATTATTTACCTATATCGTTTTAAATCATGCTAATGGAGTGCAAGCTTGCCCGGGGTATCCATGGTGATTCGCCGCATGGTCAACTGAAAACAAATAACTGGCCAAGTGCAAGTCGGACTCGCGCACGAAGGGTTTCGTACCATTTTTTATAAAAACGGAAAAAAAAAACACGTTTTTTGTATGGGAGCCCCCCTAAATATTTATTTTATTTTAATTTAATAATTTATTTTCAAAGTGAATATATTACTAAATATTCTGTGAATATTTCAAGCGTCTAATTGTTGCCGTTATCAATATCGAGCATAAACGAGCAAAAAAATCACGTTGGTTGTATGGTAGCCCCCTTAAATATTTATTTTATTATATTTTTTTGTATTTGTTGTTATAGCGGCTATGTAAATACATCATCTGTGAAAATTTCAACTGTCTAACTGTCACGGTTCATGAGATACAGCCTAGTGACAGACGGACGGACAGACGGACGGACAGCGGAGCCTTAGTAATAGGGTCCCGTTTTATCCTTTGGGTACGGAACCCTAAAAAACCTCATCTAAGGGCACATCATATAAATAAAGCTTGATCTCTCTTCCAAAGTGTTTAGTGATAAATTGTTTATGTCGTGCTAAACGTTTTGACAACCCCTTTTCAAGTAGCACCGCACGCATCTTATATTTGATTCTGTCAAAAAGCGGTCGAGCGAGTTTATGCAGTATGTAATGACATTGTAGAACCGCATTTCCCAGCGCCTACCACACATCTGTTTTATTTCTTTTATATTTTATTTTTGCGTACCTTGATGTTTCGTATCTTATTTTTTATTTTCCTTTCCTTTACAGCACCTGACAAACATCAACGTGCTGCAGCACTACAAGTACCTCGTTTATTTAGACTTATCGTTCAATTTGTTGACGGAACTGTCTGTTCTCTCCTACCTCCTCTATTTGCAATACCTATCGGTTGCGTTCAACAGGCTGGGTACGGTCTTGGAATACGACACTCGTAAATATTTTACTATCTTTTTATTACCTAAGTACAGAAACTCACACCTTCTGATCACGTAGTGTGTTAAAAATTATTGATACAAGAAAGTAAGCTTTTGTTTTATACGACACAACGTAACAAGACATGCCAGTTGCGGTTTATGGGATTCAATAGCTCTTAAATATTTACGGTCTTTTGCACGATACACGCTCCCAGTCCTATCCTTTAAGTACCTTTGCTCTTATCTATATGCTTTGATGCTTTATCTTTACGAATATTTTTAGCTCAATGGTTTCTGACAGAAGTCCATTATAAATTCAATTCAGTGAAGAGAATACGAGATTTGAGCGCCTTTTGGTCTCTAACTATACTGGATTTGTCCCATAACAATATTAAAAGCATTAGTGGATTAGAATACTTGAGGTAAGTAAAGTGTTTATTTATATGGCTATTTTTACTCATCCATCAAATCTAATACCTTACCTTTACCTTAGTGTTTTTTAAATGCCATCATATCCTTTTTTATACATTTTTTTTAATTTAATTATATAAGAAACGGTGGTACCAACGGTGATAGTCAACCACTGCTAAAAAAATGCTATGGTCCGGTCAACCGGACCACACCAGTTTACCACGGGTGACTAACCACACGTTAAACGGGTTCTATTCTAGTTGATGTCCTAGAACAAAAATAGTAAGCTTTGCCAGGATTTGGCATTTCTGTGTATAAAAACTTTGTTTTATTCCGTTTATACAGATACCTCAGACGCCTAGATCTTTCGTTCAACCATATCCAACGCCTGGAAAATCTTAACCACCTCCGGCTTCTCTGGTTGGATGTGTCATACAACAACATTTCATGCTTCGAATTTGGATGCCAGGCGGGGCTTTGGACGCTCCTATACCTCGAATACCTGAACTTGAATGAAAATAACCTGACATCCATGAAAATGTTCTGCGGATGCACCAGGTAACAAAGAAAGTAACCTATGTGTAATTCAAAGTATGAGCATATGCTCGTTGTTAAAAAAATTATTTAGTATAAGCCACCTCCATACCAAATTTTATTCCAATACCCGTAAAAAAATCCGTGAATATCCGTTTTAAAGTTGAGTAGCAACAAACAAACAAATATAAATGTAACAAATTTTATTTTTAATTTTTATTCCCGAATATTTAAATTTAAAAACGATAATAATGACTGTGCGCCTAAGTTTACTTTTGCAGTAAACTTAGGCGCAGTATTAAGTGTTAGGTATTAAACATCACGTAAGTATTTAGTGTATGATTGAGTGGTTTTGGTTTCTAGATCGGGTGAATTAATCAATATAAAGTATATACTTAACGACAACTCATTTAAATTGCTACATATATATATATTCAATAAAGTCTGTAATCTGCTATGGCTAGGTAAGACTTCGATTGTCACTTTTGCAAGGAACTTTAAGTACCTATAAGACATTTTACTACGTAAGAGAAGGTGGCATGGTCTCAAATACTATACACTGCCCACTGGCGAATGAACAAAAAAACAAGGTTGTATTATCTGAAGCCTTTAATAGTATTATATAGCTTGGATTTGCCTTAAACTTGAGCGTACCGAAAAAAGTGTTTCAAAAACTGAAGGGGACGAGGTAAACACGTATTGCACACACTGACATATTCTTACTAGTTCTACAAACGCACACTTCAATATTCAGCGGCACACAATGCAAACGAGATGATCAAACTGTCATCAAATGGACTACCAAGGGGGAGTATATTAGTGCTTAAGGGGAAACTGTAGGTATAACTGTATAACAATTCCATTATTTTTTTCTAAGTCTGATTCATATGGCCAAGTGGCCAAATAGAATTCTCGACGAGTGGCTGTCAGTTTTCTACAGCAAACACAAACGTGGCTCCGCTCAACTTACGTCACTGTTAACATATATACACAAATACGAATTTTTCAGGCTACGAGAGTTGCACGCTCGGAATAACCGTCTCAGTATGCTCCTAGAACTAGCCGTGTATTTGCGGCAGATGAGGCGCTTGATTATTCTGGACCTGCGCGCCAACCCAATCTGTTCCGTGCTTGGATATAAGGATGTCGTCATCAACACGTTCCCTATACTCTTGAGCCTCGACGCCGTAGAACTTAATCCTATAGAACAGGTAAACCGTTCGTACACAAAGGTGACCGCGGTAATAGGATTGTGGTTGTGACACAACTTGAATAAAGCTTCGCTTAGCACACGAATCTATAAAATATTGTTGGCGACAAACGTGTGCCTTACAAGCGTATGACTATTAGTCTCAAAGCTACTCTATGCTATCGATTTGGGTTTCCTCGTGCGTGGTAGGCTTAGAAGTACTATAAAGGCAGATTGATATTTGCTTACTCAAAATAGTTTAGCTATTTACAGTTTAGTGGAATATCGCTTTATTTGAACACACTTCATGTAATTGTTAGCGAACTTCCAAAATGGAGATGACGCCACCCATCAACATATTCTCGTCTCGGCGCCTGCTGAGACTGCTCTACGTAGAGCAGCTGTCAAGAGCGCGAGTGTCATCATACAACCCACCAGCCGATACTACGGAGGTACCCATCATTGTTCTCGTCGGGTATGAAGGGGTTGGTAAAGGTACGATGTCATCCACACTAATATTATAAATGCGAAAGTAACTCTGTCCGTCTGTCTGTTTATTCATAATCACAGAAAAACGGCTTAACCAATATCGATAAAAAAAAATCGAGGTAATAGTATGTATCACGAAGACGACATAGGCTATTGTTTTCTGAAGAAATTGCTGATGAACTCACGGGTACAGCCAGTAATTTATAAACTACTTAGTGTGAACATGCAGGAATGCAGGCGCATTTTTCTGGGAAAAGTATCCTATGACCATGGTGCACAGTATTCCCATATTGATTCTGGTGCTTCGTATTGGATCTTCCACGTTTTGAATCGTCTGTTAATTAATAAAAAGAAAGAAAATATAAAGTAACGTGCTTGTTACCTTTTCACGACTTCGTTTGGTCGTGAAAAGGTAACAAACACGTTACTTTCTAATTTACGGCCTTAGGTATGTAATTATGTTTAACAACGCTTAAAATTGCTATCTCGTTTCCGAAACAATTTCCGTTAGCAAGAAAATTACAAGAAAATCAATTTCTCAATTGCTCAGCAATTTTAGGCATTGCCTAACATTTCTAAGCAAGGCCACTATAATGCTTATTAATGCGTTCCAAAAACTACTGAGTTATAATTTTAAAACCATTAAAGTTTTAATACTTTTTCTTTAGTTGTAATAATTTATTAATAAAAAAAAAACTTTTTTAACACATGCTTTTCGTATTCTTCTCAGCAAACCCTTTCATTTGATACCCATATCAAGAACGTAGATATGGCCACCTTTCGGCCACCAGCAGGTCCCTGGTCATCATTTGGAACCAAAGTGCTTGGAAAGACAAATCCAACGAACCTAAACTCGACGGGGTTACGTCTTTTCGTTTAGGAGTTACTATGGCCAACTTCTGTCTCTATCATCACACTAGCTCGATGGTACCATAACATTGCATTGTCACCAAACTTACATAATTATGCCAAATTTCAGCTCAATCGGTTGAGGCTAACTGATCTAAAATCCAGTCGCAAGATTTGTAGACATACTCGTACTAACCGGGCAAGTTAAATGAAAACTTGTAAAAATTAAAGTTCAATATGTAGGTAGATCTTCAGATCTTTTAGCAAATATTTCCAGCATTTATTTTTAATCGTGCTTTATATGCTGCTTCTTGGTACAAACGCAGCGTTCGTTCCATTTGCAACTAGCTATAACGGTACAGTCAATACGGGATTTCATTAGTGTTAGGACAAATAGAGAGCCAATAACGATTTCTTTTGTTCTATTTTCTCTAGTAATAAAACTAAGCGACTCTTGGATGCAACATTCCAATTTTTATCTAGACAAGTAACACACGATTAAACTGAATGTGAAGTTACATTGTAATAAAGTACTACTTATACGCAGCGATTCAAAATGTGTCTTGGCATCCGATACCAAAACCAAAATAAGCCACTCTTCCTTTCCTGTGCAAGTTCATATTGTATTTCACAATAAAGTATTGTATTGTATTGCATACTACACTACTATAATACTTGAATTAAAACGCTGCTGGCGTACAATATTCTGGCGTACTGGCGTATTTAATATTGGTAGTGATGATTATGGCAGTGTAACTAAATAAAGCACCATCAGGTGATTTGTCGCTTCTTTGCCAATAATTCAAAGAAAAGTATTTATTTCTAAAACGCATTATAAAATTCATTATTAATGGTGTAATAGGTGTAATGGTGGCACTTCACATCGCCTATGTTTGCAGAATAAAAAAGGGACACAGCTGTGCATACTACACGCACACAGACACGCCCCTACACTCTGGACGAATTTTTCGAGGATAATTTGGACGATGTACAAATAGACCGTTTTGTTCTTACAGTTCTCTTCAAATTCAAATTTCTTTCAAGACAACATAATTAATACCCAAGTATATATTATTAACATTGAGTTTTAAAAAGATCAATGTTTCAATAGGTTCGCAGGGTTATAAATGTACTACATGTTATTTATGATATAAAATATGTTATGGTCTAGTTGATTGAATCAGGCGTTACTTTGCGGAAGTCCATTTTCAAAACTGTTTTAATGATGAATTTCTAGTGTAATTCCGCTTCTACGTCGCTTCAAGTACAAGTATGTTATGGTCTGCATGCATACTATGTCGCAATAAACATACACACACATCATCAGATAAACAGATAAACAGATAAACAATTTTATTGATAATAGTGTGCATAATTATAAGTCAGTATAATGAATTTCTTGTAAAACAATAATAAAAATAATTCCAATTAATTAATTCATAAATCATTACTTAATTATTACATTGCGTCCGTAGTTATTTAAATAACATTTCCTTTCACTTTTAAAAAAGTCGTCGATGGAGTAAAAAGTTCTTTCAACGAGCCAGTTCTTTAATTTAATTTTAAATATATTGTCACTGGCGGTACTCGTGACATCCTTTGGCAAACAGTTATATATTTCGGCACCTATCACGTGAGTCAATTTCCCCGAGCGTACGAGCCGCCTGTGTACTGTCGCGAGACTGTTCACGTTACGGAGGTTACACTGAAACGAGTGGCTGGCTCCTCGCCTCTCGAACGAGTCTAGGTTCTGCCTCACATAGAGAGCTGCCTGCATTATCACGATCGAGGGTAGTGTCGGTATACCGAGCGCCTTAAAGAAAGGCTTCGCTGATGTTCGGCGCGACACCTGCACAATCGCCCTTATTGCCCGTTTCTGCATCCTGAAGGCACGCAGTCTGTCGGCTGCTTGCCCCCACAGTTCGGCCCCGTATTGCAGGACCGAATGCACGGTCGCAAAATAGCAAGTGCGCACCACATCAGCAGAAACCACTCGGGACAGTCGGCTCAAGGCATAACAAGCACTACCCAGTCTCGCACAGAGCTTGTCTATATGCGAGGACCACGTCAGACCACGATCAAGTTGGAAGCCGAGGAATGTAACTGAGTCAACCTGGCTTATCGGTTCTCCGTGTATTAGCACTCGCAGTCTGTCTAATCGGCGCCCTGAAACTGAGAACTGTATGAAGTGGGTCTTTTTAAGATTAAGAACGAGGCCGTTCAGTCTAAACCACTGCGCTAGTTCATCCGCTGCATCGTTGAGTCGCTTCTCCAGCTCGTCGGACGTTTTCGCGGTAACGATCGCGGCTACGTCATCCGCGTACATAAAAATTTCGCCGGATGCGACAAAGCTGGGCAAGTCGTTTAGCAGTAACGAGAAGAGAATGTTGGACACCGACGATCCTTGGGCTACTCCCAACGTAGTTCCTAACGGGTCCGACCTCGTTACACCACCATCACCGACAACCACCTGGGATCTGTTCTTAAGCAGGTCAGTCAACAGTGCATGGGCGGGTCCGCTAATACCATAGTGGATGAGCTTAGCAGCGAGAACGCCGTGGTCTGCGACATCGAAAGCTTTCGATAAATCGCAGCATAAGACGGTGACTCGCTGCCTCTTCTCGCTGGCTTCCATGACGCGCTTCACCACCTCTCGCGTAAGCACTGTCGTAGACCTGCCCGGGCGGTATGCATACTGCCTCTCAGAGAGCGCCCCGGTGGAGGTCAGGTAATTCGTGATCCGCGAGCACAGGCCGTTCTCGAATATTTTGGATACCGCTGGGATGATAGATACGGGTCTGTACGCGTCCAAATCTTCGCGCTTTCCCTTTCCTTTGAAGAGTGGCGATACTTTACTCAGCTTCATCGCAATTGGATAAATTCCTTCGCTTATACAGCGATTGTATAACTCAGCTAGACATGGCGCAAAAACCGTCTGGATAAAACCGATGAGTTCCATCGATATGTCGTAAATGTCTTTGGTCGGTTTTCGTGGTATTCGCGATATGATTTTATATACTTCATCAGCCGTGAACATGGTAAGTCTCAAGCTAGTGTCGGCTGGCGGGCGCGCAGCGGCGAGAGTGTTGGCGACCCGCGACACGTCCGCGCGCGGCGCCCCGCACGCTGCCGCCGCGCCTACAAACCTGGAGTTCATGGCATCGGCTACGCCTTTTTTGGATCGGTAGCTTTTACCCGCTTCGTCTTTAGCGACGTCTGTGAAACTGACAGGTGATTTTTTACTGATCCCTCTCTCTGCATTGACTACTTTCCAGATGGTTTTCTGCCTACTAGAGCTATTTAAAATCATCTCAGAGTAGAAGCCAGTTTTGTGAGCTGTTAATGCTTTGTCATATAGAGAGTTCAACTCCTCTGAGATAGACAATAGTTGGTGGTTATCTGGGAATTTTTTCGTCAGTTGCGCGGTCTCAAACAGTACAGTCTTAAGCCCGAGCACCTCTTCATTGACCCATGTGGACTTCCTGACATTTTTACGTTTGAGGGGGAAACATATTTTATATTTATTTGTAATAATGTTAATTACAGAATAAGCTAAATTTTCTACAGAGTTCTGGTGTTTTTTGAAAATAAATTCCCAGTCTACACTCACTACAGCTAAGTGAAAGTTTGAGCGACTCACTTCAGAACAGTCCCTGATCAGGCGGGTGCGCGGCGGTGGTTGCCACGGCTGGCATGCGACCGCGGTACGCACCGCCCTGTGATCGCTAAGAGGGTCATCTGGGGTGTAGAACGAGGTATCTACGGCAGTTGCAACCACCGTCCCTTGCCGTCTGTTGCTGTACACATGATCCAGACAAGTCGAAGAGCCAGCCATCAGCCAATTAACGTCCACTGTTGGACAAGGCCTCCCTCATACAGAGGGGTGTTGCCATAATCCCCACGCTTGGCAGACGGCTTGGGGATCGCAGTACGTTCACCGTGTACTATTAGGACGCTGCTGCCCATCCTCCGGTGGTTCTGGTCGCAGTTTTAGGACATACCCGGGTCGCAATAAACATATTCGAGTATAATTTTGAAATGTTTAACAGGGAAGCTAGCTCGTCGTCTGACGACAGAGTGCAGCTCTCACATAGTGTTTGCAACCCAGCATACCACGGCCCCATACCACTCACTCGGGCACTTCAAGGAGGTCACCCGTGAGAAGTTCGACGACATGGTACTCGCTGGCGAGTTCCTCACTTACTCGGAGATTGACGGAGAATCCTACGGACTTAGTGAGTAAACAGTATTATTGAGAGAAAGCTTGTGGGATATTGGCCTTCACTCAGAGAAAGGAAGAGGATGGGTCCTAATCCACTATGCTTGCCCAGTGCAAGGTGGTGAATATCACGTGTCCTTGAACTTTTTGAGGTTCTTGGGCATACCGGTTTCCTCATGATGATTTCCTTCACCGTTTTTAAAAGATGGTATCGAAACTGCACATTATTTAATCAAAAACTAAATGAGCCATTGGTGAAAGGCTGAGGATCAAACTGCGCGCCGTCAGATTGTAAAGCGCACATGCTACCACTCGCCCACCATCGCTTGACTCACGCTTATGTGCCTTGTTAAAATAAACCAAAACTTCGAGGGATTTAGTAATAGGCATTGAAAAGTTCCACTATCCAGCTCCTGGCTTCATCGTGAGATTCAAATCAAATCAAAATTATTTATGAAAAGTACATTTATGGTGTAACTGGCTCCAACTGCCAAACTGGGTGTTGGAAACCCGTTGGAGATTAGTCCGATGGTACTAAGTGATAGTACCAAGAGCCATAGTAGGCGAGTAGTAACATCTGCGCTTTACAATCTGACAGTACCTGGTTCGGTCCCCGGCCCTGCATTAATGAGTTTTAGTACTCAAATAAATTTATTGGAGTAGGTACACAATAAAGAGTTTCTATCTATATATTTATCTAAGTGGTAAATTCCTACACAAATCAAACAACTACAGGTATATGTATTACGCTATGTATATTTATGTATAACACATTTACATAGATATAGGCTCACGAAAAGTCTTTTTGCCTCTAAGATTATGAAGATCGTAGCGGATTTAGGTACTTGGATGCAAAGATTTGGGATAATGCCATTCCAGGTTCTTTTGCCTTACTTTATCAAAATCTATTTATTGAATTGAGTACTCTACCTAAAGTTGATAAAATGCTCCTTTACGTTGCTTTTTATGCATCTTATCTTAATGATAATTGACTTGCTGAAAAAGCTATGATGTAGTCGAGAAAGTGGCAAGCTGTTCTAAAACATAAATCACTCTGGTTAGCCTTAAAACTCTTTATCTATCGCAGTCCTGATGGCACGCAACGATGGAAACTTGTCTAAAACAAAAAGCATTTAGGTGTGTAGGTGCAATTTTAAACTCTCTTTTGCTGGTTATGTATCCCACATGGGGCTGATTATGCTTATGATACCACATGGGTGCCATTTTTCTCAATTGCTGAGTCTATGCCCATGTCCTGGAGCCTTATATCTTTCTGTAATGTTTTAGACAAGGCCAAGAAGACAGGTCGAAGTTCGAAAGGGAGGGGGACGGAAAACTATGTCGTCACTAGACTAAAGAATCCTTATCTATCGCTTCGTCTATTCCAAAGTTTTTTCCAACATCCAGGTCGTTCGGAAAGCTTCATAACAGATGGTAAAGTACGTTTAGCCTGTATGGACCTACCTAGTGCCCTGATGCTGAAGCTGCGTGGCCGTCGCCCCATCATGATCCTCTGCTCGCTTGCCGATAAGTATAAGTTGAATAAAAGACAGCAACGCCGAAAAGCGTAAGTATGTGCCACAAACTTTATCTACTGTTTAGGCAAAGTACTAAATACGATATTACTACTAATGAATTAAAATTAGTGACTTCATAGTAATTTTTTTACTATTTTCGGTATTATTTGACTGTACTGTTTGTAATCATACCTACTAATATCTATGAATATAAAACAAAGTCTGGTTTGTGTAAACACTTATAACTCGAGAACGGCTGGACCGATTTGCATGGTTTTTGATTTGTTGTATTTGTATCCGTCCGGAATAGACCCATACATTTTTACTCTTTTCGCCAATGAGTGAGCAAGACAAAGGTCAATGTAAGGTTACTATAAGAATGTCTTTGGGATTATGGTAACCCACCAGGTTATACTGTCAATAAGGCACTTTTTGCAAGGTATGATATTTCAGATCGCGCAACGTTGCAAACGAGCAGCGGCACTCTACGGTAATACCGACAGAGCGCTCCACGTTGCAAGTGATGCTCTCTGGGAGAATCATTATTACGGGAATACTCAACGAGATACTCATGGTACTTTTTTAGCGATTAAAATATAACTAGAAATTCATAACCAGCTACGAAACAGAATTTTCTTCGCTATTTCATAACTAGTTACTAAACAGGATCTCTTCATCCACGTTTACTTTTCACTAGAAATTCATAACAAGCTAAGAAAAAATAATTTTCTTCGCTGTTTCACATATACATGTATAATGTATCTTTTTTTTTTCATTATCAGAATGTATAACTAAACCGACACCTTGACTGTCACCAAATATTTTAATTGCTGCTGACTGTTTATCGGTACTTGGTTTTTACTTTGTCTTTCATATAAAAAATATTAAATATTAAGTATTAAGTGATTTTATCAAATTTTTATAATAGGCTTTATAATAAATTGACCGCCAACTCACCTGATATTAAACAATGATGCGGTTTACGATGGATCACGCTCACAGAATATTAAAAAAAAACTGTGAGCACGCTTGCCAAGAAGAAACCAATTCACTCGTAATTTGAAGACATTTACGTAATAGGTCGGGGAAAAAGTCTTTTCGTATTTTGTATGTATAAAGTTGTAGTAAAAATCTCATCGGTTGTACTGTTTGTATCTGGCTGGTTTTGATACCATTAAAAATATGACATTTTAAAAAAGGAATACAAAAAGTAAAAAGCAATTTCCCGCCATTTTTCAATTGTTTTTTTGTTCGATAAAATGAGTGAATCTAATGAAGAAATTCGATATATTGTGAAATTTTATTACAAAAAACTGAAAAATGCGACACAAGCCGCGAATAAAATTTGTGACATTTATGGACCTAATGCAGTGTCATCAAGAGTAGCACAATGTTGGTTCAAGCATTTTCAGTCCAGGAATTTTGATGTCAAAGATGCAGCTCGCTCTGGTCGCCCTGTTACGGAAAAAGTCGATGCCATTTCTGAAAAAGTGGACCAAGATCGGCATATTAGTAGTTACGACGTAGCTGAAGACCTGGGGATTGACCACAAAACAGTTTTGACCCATTTGAAAATAACTGGGTATACAAAAAAACTCGATATTTGGGTGCCACACCAGCTCACTGAAAGAAACCAAATGAATCGTGTACTTTTTGCGATTCTCTATTGAAACGTAAAGAAACCGAACCGTTTTTGAAAAGATTGATCACTGGTGATGCAAAATGGATCACCTACGACAAGAATGTGCGCAAACGATCATGGTCAAAGGGCAGTGAAGCACCACAGACTGTAGCGAAACCCAGATTAACACGTAATAAGGTGATGCTGTGTGTATGATGGGATTGGAAGGGCATCGTTCATTATGAGCATTTACCGCCGGGCAAAACCATCGATTCGGATCTCTACTGCCAACAGCAGATGAGACTCAAACAAGAAATTGAGAAAAAACGGCCGGAATTGATCAACATAAAGAGTGTGGTCTTTCATCATGATAACGCCAGACCGCACACATCTTTGGCCACTCAGCAAAAATTTAGAGAGCTTGGTTAGGAAGTGTTAATGCATCCACCACATAGCCCTGACCTTGCACCCTCAGATTTCCACCTGTTTCGATCTCTTCAGAATTCTTTGGGTAGTGTTAGATTAACATCAAGAGAGGACTGTCAAAACTACTTGTTGCATTTTATTGATCAGAATTCCCAAAATTTCTACAGCAACGGGGTCATGTCACTACCTAAAAGATGGCAACAAGTTATCGAACAAAATGGTACATATATATTATAATTAAATGTAATTAAACTTGAAAAAAATATGTCTTGAATTTGTTTATAAAATACGAAGAAACTTTTTCCCCGACCTTATATATACGTATATTTTACGCAAATGGTATTCCGGGCCTTCAAATATAATACATAAATACTCCATATTTTTTCCAAGCTCTTACTGAACTTGCAATTCAATATAATCTTCGAAAGCAACTTTTCAGAAGGCTTCCCCAAAGCTTCCCCCATAAAATAATGCCGTATCGCAGATTTCATTCTGATTCAACCCATAATATGCAATAATTAGAGCTCTCCCTGGTTGATAGCTAATGTTATCTACACTAATATTATAAAGAGGAAAGATTTGTACCTATTTTTGTATGTTTGTATGTTTGTAATGAATAGGCTCCGAAACTACTGAACCGATTTGAAAAATTCTTTCACTGTTGGGAAGCTACACTATCCCCGGGTGACATAAGCTATATTATATTTTGTAGCGAGGCCGAAGGCCGAGCTTACACTCGTGCGAAGCCGGGGCGGACAGCTAGTTTTAAATATAATGCGTATGCCGGCCGTAATGTGGGCCAAGACGTAGCTGAGGCCAGCATACGTAACTCCATCTATGCTTCTGTTACCTGCCGCAGCTGAACGAATTATCGATGGCGAATTTGTTATTTTAATTTAATTTTCTTATTTCTTCTTTATTGTTCATCTTAGTGTCTGCCTGATGAGAAAGAGAAGAGTGAATTCATTATTGAGTCGGAATGCTCACTAATGATGGAAAGCGAGGCTCGCCAAGCGATGCAGGAGTACACTAGAGGGGTCAATTTACTCACGCTTTTGACCGCTGTAAGCCATCATTTAACGCGTTTTATTTTTATTTATCATGTAGGTATATTATCCTTTACATGGGAGACAAAGTTACATATTTGATTGCATTCCATTGATTTAAAAACAAATGGATATTGGGTCTAGTAAATTCGAAAAAAATTACCTGAGTTCATCTATTTAGATACATAAAAAATATCGACAAACTCATATTGTTTTAGTTATGTCTTATGTCGTAATTACAATGTCTAATTTAACTTACAACAAATGTAGACTACGTTTTTTTACTGGAAATAGGGTTGCGCTAGACCGCCACCTCACTTAATTATAAAATGCACAGATTAACTTCACATTTAGGTTGATTTTATTCTACTTTTGGTTTGGACATTTTTGAGTGATGACCCGATCCATAGATCCATGGTTTTAGAAATCTATGAAAACTGCGAGGGTGTCTACAAATATCGTAGCACTACCGTAGTCGTTGCTACGAAACAGCTGTTTGTAGAATGTCTTTCTAGTAAAACGAGTACAACTAAATTGACGATGGGAACTACTTGATACGCAAACGAGTTTATGCAGGGTTATACGGAATGGTGGTACTAAGTCGAAAGTAGGTCATTGTTACTAGTAATCACATACCTAACTAAAAAAGGTGAAATAAATAAACATAAACTGTTTCTCCTTGTCTCTTGGGTTTTAGAGTTCAACGTCTCTGGAAGAAGCGTGCAAGAGAGCACAGGAGAAGTCTAGTCAGATGGAGCCGAGCCTGTACTCCCTCTACAAAGAGTCGCAGGGCAATGTCGAGTACACCAGCTACGTTAATGGACAAAACTCCTTTCAGGAACGCAAAAACAGGTTAGACGTTAAAACCGACTTTGAATGTAACCAACGGAACGACGTGATTTTTGTGTAGAGATATTTTGCAGGCCGGAGAGAGATACAAGAACTTTTTATGTCGGATTTTTTTCGGGTCTTGTCGCGAGAGTTTTGAAGGCTTTACATCTGTTTTTTAACAAGGTTCTTGTTAAAAAAAAATTTTTTTCTTAAATTTTGGTTACCTAAGAAATCCGAATCTTTTTTTGTTTTGAAAGGTAATACTTTCAAATTGATGGTCCCATAGAAATTTCCTTAAAATAGGTTTGGCTTTTAAATAAAATAAATGGAAAATTCGGTCAAAATTAGTAAAAAATATGCAATTGCAATAAGGTTACTTTATTACCTTACCTTATTAATTATTATGTCATATACGGAATAGAAATTGCATATTTTACTAATTTTGAAGTCGGTTTTTTAAATAGAACATTATTAAAGTTACAAAACTAATAGAATGGAGTTTTGAATTCACAAGCTTTCTTTTTTAAATTGATAATTAATTACATATAATGTATAAAGACAATGTTAGGTTACCTACCTATGGTACCTATGAAGTATCAGAATTTTGTAGTAATGTTTCAGCATAAACTGCGGGCTATTGTGAAAGTCTGATTGTAATAATAATTGTATATCATCCCGCTCTCAGCTTCCTCGCACCATATGCGCGAGTGTAATGGCCAGCTATCCCTATCACAATGGGGCTATCTAACGTATATACATCCATAATAAGCCCGCTGCTTTTCTTTCAGACTATCCGACATACCTCAAGGACAACAACGCTCCACCTGCCGCGGAAAACCCTCGAGCATCTCTCAAGCGAAGAGCGTTGACTTTAGCAGATATGCTTCCTCTACGTGGAAAGGCAGTATACCTATAGCCTTCATTATAACGCAACCGACTTATGTGCAGAGTAGTAGGGGGAGCCATCATCGGATATCCTGACCACAACTAAAACCTCCGATAAATAATTTGTTTAGTTCCCTCATTTACCCACCTCTAAAAATGAATTAGTCGCGTTGTATTTATCTTCTTCTTCGAGCTTATGCTTATGAAATATTCGGTGAACGAGGACGACAAACAAGGCCGCGAATTGTGTCAATAAGATTCCGTCAAGCTAAAATGTTGTCTATGTGCAAAGTTTTGGTTTTCTAGGTCAACAGACAGCGTAAACAAACGACTCGTAATATAAAACGACCTACCTCGATAGTTTCGTGCATTCCTACATTGTTATAAAATAAATAAAATGTTCCTAAATTTTATGTACCAATTTTAAGAAGGAACATTCTTCGAATAAAATTAAAGTCTAATCTAGCTCTAGGTCATAAATTAACTGGTGGGTTTTTTGTCTTGTCTAACGCGCTGTTTGAAAAGAGATGGGGAACAGAACTTCCATTTCCCCAGGGCTAACACGCGCATGGATGATGCGCACCGCGACAAAATCTTGTCGTCACTTTGATGAGGCGCCTAAGCTACATGAACGTGATAAGGCGCCTACGTTATCGTATAGGCGTATAGGTATGTCGCACGAAAAAGTTACGTTTACAAAAACGTTAGCAAACTTCATTGATTACGTTTTACTACTAAAAAGAGGCAATGCGCAGAGGTTAGGAACATTAAAATTATCTACCCATAAAAAAAAAACATTTAAATGATTTTTATTGCTGATTATCTGTGATTATTTTTCCTGTGATTGACTTATACAGTAAGCTTTACATATAGGTACAAAGCTCATTGTATGAGTCAATCACAGGATAATCACTTAGGTAGGTACGTGTGCTAGCACGGGTGGGTAAATACGTCTCAGCCCACATTTTCAAACTCAAGTTCGTCCTCAAATGCCGGTCATACCGACGAGGGAACCCCGGAGCAGAGGCTGGGTGATGCTTTCTCCAATCTAAACATCTCTTTTGGCGCCTTTCGACTTAATCATTCATGAGGGAAATTTCTTCATTATAGAGTTTTAAATTCAACCTCTGTAGGTGTACTGTTTGTGTTCAGGGTTATCAAACATGGGTCCAGATAGCTCAAAATCGTCCAAATCTGTTACTTTTACCGCAACGGATGGAGAAAATCCGGAAATAGATCTGACAGGAATGCTGATAGAATCTCCTTCTCCAGGTAAGGGCCTTCTCTTTTTCAATACCATATTACATAGACAAAAATATTCAATACCTACTTATACCTAATTGTCACTTTGACGACCGATTGGCTCAGTTCTGCTTCTGCCAGTTAGCACGTCTGCCTCATAAGCAAGTGGTCTAATAGAAATGCAGGGGGAACCAACTTTTTGCTACTTTGGAATATTTCACAAAATATACAATTGATAAAAAAGTTATGTATGAAACCTTCTCTTCCTTTTTAGAGCTCTTTTCAACGATACTATGCACAAGGGGGTGCAGCAAAAAATAAAATTTCAGCCCCATCCAGTTTCAGCCCAGCTGGCAGTGGTAAAACTAATAACTGATGATTGGTTGAATCTTGCAGAAGAAATGGAGCACGAATACCACTCGATCAGCACGCGCCTGCCGTGGAGCACGCGCGGGCCGCAGCACGCCGGGCAGGGCTCACACGATGACCTCGACCTCTGGCTCGCGTTCCTCACAGAGACTGGCATCATGCAGGCCTCAGAGATCGCCCACGCGCCGTGTAAGTGTACGCTATGGTTCTCTGTTGTAGTCTGTAACCAGTGACATTGACAGCCCCATTCCACTTCAATTATTTTCCCGCCCTTTTTCAATCCTATCTTCTATCCTGCTTCCGTACCGTTCCCATCCCACTCCTATTCTACCCGAATCTACCACTTCCGTCCCATTCCGATCCTTTTCTCGATCTCGTCCAATTCCCGCACCATTCTCGTCCCACTCCCATCCTATCATCGCTTTCTGCTGGCAAATCTAAACGTCGTTTCGAAACATCCGAATAAGACGGTAGGTATATTTAGCAGGTTTTAATTCAATCACCGTGAATTTTTCAGCCGAACAATGCCGTGCAGGCAGCATAGATCACGGTGGCACCAAAATTGATGACCCAGACAGTATGATTCGAGAAATGAATTTCTATAATCAGGTATATTTTCAATCCCTATCTTTCTATCAATCAAAACAGAGCATTGTCATATAATTTTCAATATTACTGGTGTCCTTAGTAGGTCTGTGTTATCTGTGTACACAGTAAAAGTATCCTAGCGCCCACGATATATGAAACCGTGCGATATTACAAAATAAAACGCACTCATGAAGTTTTGGGTAGTAGGTTCATGGTTTTACTTTTCTTTTCATTCATATTTTTACTACCGGTCTCAGTAAAAAGAAATATACGACATTGAAAATCTGACTCCGTCAGACATTCCTAGTAGAAGAGGCAATAAGCGCTCAATCTAGTCTTTAACCTACCTAATCTTGGAAAAATTATTAGTTTTTCATTTAGTTATGTATTTCATTTCCTAGTATTTCACTCTAAATTTTCTCACAAAAGTATTGAAAATCTTCGTGACACACGTGCGTAAAGGTTATTGTAAACTCGAGACTATGGGTTGACCTCGGGAAATTTTCCTCTCGTTTATAATAACCTTTCCGCACTTTTACCACAATGTACTATTTACGGTATGCATTTGATTTTAAAAAACAATGTTTTTTTCTAAAATTTGCCACCAACTTATCAGTCAAGGTCGGCTGTCGTTATTTTTTTCAAATATTAGTGTTTTTTCAAATATTATTACTGTTACTTAGTGTGTGTGGTATGTGAATATGATTATTCTGAGTCGTCTTGTTGCAGACGCCTTGTGAAACTATCTCGACAACAATACGAGATGACTACGAAGGCATTCATCTACTGTGCCCTGGATTATTTTGGGACACTGTGAGCATCAGCATCTTATTTTCTCTTATGTTTATTGTCCTTCCTCATGTTGCACCCTTTTTCATCTACAAGACCAGTTCAGCCATAACAATTACTTTTATAGATCACATTTTTTTTATGAAATAAGTTGCCTACGGGCACAGATTACATAAAGTACAAGTACAGAAGGTTCACACCGCTATAGCATTTAAATAAGTAGCGACTCTTACTACCACACAATAAAGTCCAATTCAGGACGTGAGAGCGCTAACTACCTACTGCTATATTAACCTAGAAGTTGCCTCTGTCTTTCGCAAAACTTATCGCGTTATCTCTGTATATCGCGCGGCAGCGGGCACGGCAAGTCCGACAAGACTTCTTGTAGCTTCATGCCTAAAGTGCGGAGTGCGCCAGGCTTGCTACGGGTTGCCTTATAGTTACAATCACCTGCATTCCTAATATGGTGATATTTCAATTTCAGGTCACGATGGATGATCGCGAGGCTGCATTTATAAAAACAAAGAAACTAATTCGCGATATTGTCAATTCACAAAAATATCTGACACCAATGTTTGATATAGATTTCACAAATCTAGAAGACTATCCGACAGTAGAGAAACGTCTCGCAAACATTCGTGAGCAAATAGCCTCTCAGCGGCTCTTCCATTAAATGAACAAATATTATAAAAAAAGATTGTTTTATTGTGTTAAGTAAATTAATACAGTATCATACATACATCAATGGTGACAGAACGGACTCGTTATTTCCAGTTTTACTATAAACTTAAAGTAAATTTATAAAAAAAAACTTGACACATAATCATTTAAAAACCATTGTGTCGAGCATTGCTCCTAGATTTTGTACAATGTTGTTTGACATGAGAACGTCGACTTTCTCTTCTAAATGCCTCTTGGGGTCCTGTTTGCCTACATTTTTGATGGCTAACTGTTCCGGTGTCATCTTCTCTTCATCTTCAAGAGCTTTGTTGTAGTTCTTAGCTAGCTCGAGCATATCTGTGACTGTCGTACCATTGATGGTACAATGTTCCTTGTAGTCTGATAATGTGAGTCCATCCATCCAGGACTTTTTGTGTAGGTTTAGCAACATTTTCTGCTCCAACTCGTTCTTTCGGTAATTTATGCTGATGGAGTAGTAGTGACGGTTCAGCCCATGAATGAGAGCTTGCACGGAAGGCTTCTGAAGGTGTCCCAAGTTTGAGGTAGTTTGCCTCGGTTCTTGTCCCAGAACCATCATGTTGGGGTTGATAAGACGGAAGGCATCAATCACCACCTTACCCTTGACTGACTGAATGGGATCAACAACGACGGCGACAGCTCGCTCTGACAATGCTTCAAATGACTGCTGGGTGTTTATGTCAACTCCTGATAACCAGCAACCGAACCCAGGATGTGAATGGTACCTGAAAATGGAACAACATCTTTTTTAGAAAAATGCTAGACAACCAGTCTAAAAGCTAAATCTTAAGGCTCTCTTTTCCCACTTTAGCAATTTTAGTAAATCTAGTTTTTAACCGACTTCAAAAAAGGCGGAGTTCTATGTTCTACTGTACTTATATATTTATTTATTTTTAAGTATGTTCACCGATTTCTCTGCTAATTATGAATTAATTGTGATGATTCTGTTTTTGTTTGGTAGGCCATACTTCAGAGGTGGTCCCATATAAATTTTATCAAAGTCTGTTTCGTAATTTGGTTTTTAAATCAAAATAACTAAAAAAAATGTCATCCAAGTAAACGAACTTGCGTATTTGCTCATTTTGAAGTCGGTTTTTTAATGATTGATAAATTATTTTTTGTCTTCTAAATATGGTGTCATCTCAAAATTGAATGATTTATCTAGGATATCTTAAATAACGAAACACGATTAAGGACATTTCACTTTATACAAAAGAAATATGAAAGTAACACTGTTTTGAGCTTTTCTCCCTGTTCTTTTTTTAATTCATTAAAATATCCATTGACTAAATGTTGCCTATGATATCTTAATATACAGATTTCATAATTATGGAGGAAACTGTAAATGTACATGTTACATTACAGATAAATATACTTTTCGAAAATATGAGAAAAACCTGAAAAATAGAAGTAGCGAAACGCACATTGGTGTATAAGCGCCATGGTTTTGCTCCCCTAAATGTTACTTAAATACAATATATTGAGCCTTATAATCATCTGTAATAACAAGTGTTGCTTAAGAGTGGGAAAACCTCGCCTTAAGAACCCATTGACCATGGAACTAATCAAGGCTGACTTATGCATGCCTCTACAGAATTCACTAAATTGCCAGTATTTTACAGTTGCATGCTAATGCAGCAACAGATAAGCATGCAGCTGGAAAGAAATTTGAGAATCTTGAAGGTTTCTGTATTGCATAAAAAACTACAATGAGGATCAGTCAGATTATTTATTGAGTATGTAGTGCTAAAAATATTCTGAAAAAAAAAATTCAAACCAGAGCGAAAATTATGGAGTTACGGCCATTCCAGTTTCACGCTCTCAAAAACGCACACGACCAGGCTGAAATGCACTACGACGTCATTTTGCATGACCAGTCTTAATAGCGAGGTCCCACTAAATGACAAATTAGGAATGTTTGTATGAAAGTCCAAATTTTTTGTTGTTAGAGATATGAAATTAGGTACATTATTTAAGTTAATGGTTTAAACTAAGTACTGTTATAAGGTTTTAAGAAAGAATCTATTACTATTGAGAACAGTTTTGTTTTGATTGATAAATAGGCTTGCCCTTGACTACCGTCTTGCCTGATGTTAAGCGATGATGCTGTCTATGATGGAGCATCTTTGCCTAGTAGAAACCTATACACTTGTGATTTAAATACACTTGGATTATAAGGGTTTTGGAATCAGCCCTCTCATTCCCCGCCATTACATTAGACAAAGTTGTCATCTGGACGAAAGTTACTCTAAGTGCCTTTTTTCTCTTTTTTTGTCCCGTTCTATAGTTTTTTTATACTGGTTTTATAGAAAGCAGCCAAGCTTCAACATGTAGGGTACCTACAAACACATCATGCATCTCTCTCTCCCTCTCAACCTCTGTCCTTAGGCGGTGATTACCGTTTACTATCAGGCTAAATAATTACTTGATCAAAATTAGTTAGATAAAAGTAAAAAAATTGCAGTTATATTACTAAACAGTTATATGAAATTTACCATGGATGCATATTGCATGTAACTGCCCTGAATTATTTTGGGTTCCAACCACAACCTTATCACGGTAAATAATCTCATATAGCTACAATAAACAAATGTTTAGTGATTTAAAAAAAATGCTCCATTGAAACCGGTTTTATATCTCTGGTTTTATAGATGGCCAAAATGAAACAGAACAGGGCATGATAGAACCTGAGTAAGGCTGAGATGGGAGTGAGTTCCTACAAACCATAAAGAATCAGGTCAAGTATTTTTTGATTGATCACTGAGAGGTAATTTGATTTTCGTACTGATGATACAAGATGAGATGTCAGAGCAGGACTTATCACCTCCATCTTGATAAGAAGACTGCAGTATTGTATTTTGGGCAAATAAGCAATCTTAGAGTGAGAGGTTAATTTGAGTGATGTTACAAAAAAGGTAACGTTTCTAATACTGACCATCCAACCACCATCTCCGGTCGTCCTGTCTGCTTCAGCATGTCCAACATCTTAGCCTGGAAGACAGGGTCAACGGCCTCCACTGACACCCCCGTTCCAGTTTGGGGCATGGCAAACACATCAATCACACGGACTGTGTAGTCATCCACAAATTCTCCTGGAAATTGTAACAGAGAAAAGATTATAACATCACACACGATTAAGGTCAAATCACAGAAGACATACAATTAAGGTTAGACTCCTTAAAGAAACTCAACAACAAGTCTCCAATACCACAACACCTGGCGAAATAGGGGTAAAACAGTATAGGCAGCGACCCAAATCCGTGCTCAATACACCCCAAGCGGATCTTATCACCCCCACTTTAAATTAGAATTAGAAGATTATAATAACTCTTTTGGCCGAATGAAAAAGAAATTTTGAACTGGAAAAAAACATAACATGAATTTATACACGTTTATGTTTTCAGTGTGTGAGTAGTACACGAGTTGGTCCAGTTCAGAATGAATGTATTTCCATGACTTGCCAATTCAGAAAGAGTTGTTTGAAGGAACAATGATTTGCAGAATTTTTTAGCCTAATCAACCCTTTCTCACTTTAAATAGATACACCCATAAAGGCACTTACCTAACATAAGACCCATGACTTCCATGGGCACGCCTGCGCGTCCATGTTTCAGCATCTTCAGCAGTGCCAGCGAGGAGATGTACACCTGCTCAGCCGTGTCCACGGCGGGCGCATCCGTGGGCGGCGGTGCCTGGGAGAGCCCCGCCATACCACCCCCGAGACGCAAAAGACGATCCATTCTTCACTTACAAGCTTCTAACCTCTGGAACAATATAATCATCAGGGGTACCGTTGTTTGTTTGACACTGTCGGCTAACAAAAATCACTTTCTCAGAAATTACATATTTTCACAAACGACACTTACACGAAATAACTGATTGTCATCTACTTCTAAATGTTTTTTAATTAAACAGGCCAGAAACCAACAATTTAACGAGTTTGAAGACAAAATTCACAAAAATGCTGAAATGGCAAATTATTCGGTTTCGTCGTTTGACAGCAATTTGACAGCATTGACAGCACACGTCGAAAATGCAAGCTCATGACATGACAATTTGAAGGAATAGTGATGAACCATACCTTGGACGAACCATCATAAACCAAAATTCGTCCAAAAACCATACCATAGATATTTTTGATTTTCTTACTCATGACAGAATTTTGGCATCGCACGGCATACATTTGCTAATGTCAAGTAATAAAAATAATATTTTCTAGTTTTATTAGATATCACCAAACAAGTTAACA
This sequence comes from Agriopis leucophaearia, assembly GCA_949125355.1. NCBI lineage: Eukaryota > Metazoa > Arthropoda > Insecta > Lepidoptera > Geometridae > Agriopis > Agriopis leucophaearia. The sequence continues at coordinate 7,687,753 of OX421276.1, read as the reverse complement.
TGTGTCCGTATTTTCTTTTAAACTTGTCTTATTTCAAGTGTTAATTTATAACAAAGATGTATACTTATTTATATAATGTTCGTGAATGAGCTCTAGTGTGGCGATGTGAAGAAACATGTAGGTATATAAAAAGGTGATGAATTCAAAACTCCACATAAGCCTCTAAAGTCTTCACCATTTTACTATAAAATAACTTGGATTTGAACTTGACTTACTTTGCATGACATTACTTTGACGATATATGGCAAAAAATTTAACAATCCCAATCATAGACCTAAATTATTTTTCCTAAATCTATGATCCCAATACTTGACACTAGTAAATGCACAAGACGTGAGACACCAAAAACCTCTCACGAGGAAGAAAAAAATATTTTAATTCTGCTTTGATTTGACTTGACATTATCAGAGTCAGAGCAACAATCTATTGATTTAACATTCTGAAATGTTTTGCTTTGCTTTTTATAGATAAAAGTAATTATTAGCTATCTAAAACCGTGAAGATGACCGATAATAAATCAGTTTTATCAGCTAAACTTTCAGGAGGACCTCATGGATTGGGTAAATAAAGTATACCTACTTTCTATGGCAACTTGCCTGGCTCTCTTCTCCCGGGTTGGTTACGAAATTATTAACCTGTCTTGGTATTAACCGCGATTAAACTGTTTAGTAGTTGATGAGCAGACGGCACGGAAACAGTTTTGTGTGTATGTAGATACTTACTTACCTTTAATTAAATTATGATTTTCTATTCAGGTGATCCCGAAGATAGAAGCCTGAGAAAAGTAGAAGTAGAGGTTCTGATTCCAAAACTTATCAGAGAAAAAGCAAAGACAGAGAAATGTGTACCAGAAGTGGCAGAATTCGAAAAATGCTGTAAAGACTCCGCATTGCTGATGGTTGTTAAATGTAGAAAACAGAATTCTTCTTTAAAAGAATGCCTGTCACATTGGTACCAAAATGATCAGTTCAAAGAGTTATGCACTGACGAATACTTGAAATCGCGAAGTGAATATCGAAGAACTGGCATTAAAAAACCAACTAAAAGAGCATAAGTATAAGTTTATTACTTATGGTAGTTTTGTTAAATGATAGTGTAATAAAATATATTTGTTGAACTTTAATCATCTTCATTTATTGTAACAGGAATATTTCTAGACAGTAAGACTTCCCGCACACTGTATTCTTTTAATCCTTCTGGCATTTTCGTTGGCTCCTTAGGATGACTGACTTGAGCAATCAGTATTTGCTAAAAAAAAAGAACAATTTTTAAGACAATTTTCAGGTCAGATAAAACTAGGAACTACCCCACAGGAATGAGGTCAGATATCTGAGGGGATGTGGCTGGATAGAAGACAGATATGGAAAACCCACCTGGAATGGCATATCAACAAGTTAGCCTTGGAGTTCACACAGCCCACAAGCAACCATTAAAAAAAGACCAAAGAGACTGCATAGCAGACCTGCAGAAATGAGAGGATAATACACTAGGGATATGAGCTCACGGTTCCCACCTTTTTGAAAAAAATATTTCTGGACAGTGGCTAAAATCTATGATTTGCGACGCGTAATTGTGCTGTGGGTCTGAATAAATTGAGCTATTGCCGCATGTTACAAAAAATCTGACAAAATTATACGTTATCGGGAGGTGGGGCAATATCATCACTATCGGGACAAGTGGCAACCCTGAGTAAAATGACCACCATATCATGGCCCAGCGGAACGCAAGATAATAAGAAAAAAAAAATTTGTTCACCATCCATTTATTGCCTTGGCAGTTTAGCACCCAACCAGTACTTGACCATCTTCCGATTTGCATAATCTCAAAAGTTCACTGTCAACCTGCTGCCCGCATGTTCTTTACCATGCACTCTCGCACTGTCCATGTGACATAGATAACTTTATTTTTCATACCAGAAATGACATACATAAGACAAAAACAACTTAAAATTTGTGAAAAGATTGGCAGCCTTACCAATATAAGCAATCTCTTCCAGGCATATGCTTGACATCAACATGACTCCGTTTTTAATTTTACTCTATTCTGAGGCAAGGTGGTGCGAAGGCGATAAATGGATGGCGACCTTTATGTTCCCAGTAGCAACGTTTCAGTTTCACCTGCTACTATGTACTGGAATCATCAATTTTTCGGGATTAAAAGTATCCAGTTTTAATCTAGGATCTAAGCTCTAACTTTCATACCAACTTACAAAAAAGTCCATACAAGACTATAGAATGTGTCCTCAACAACAAGCTCTTGGTGTACTCCAAAGCTAATGATCTTCTCAGTGACTGGCAATACGGATTCCACCAATTCTACTGGGAATCTTTTAGTGTATACCACTCCCAGCACAGCTAGAGTGCGGCCGTTGAAAAACAAAGGGAAAGTGCTTGCAGTTTCTCTAGACACCTTGAAAGCTATCAACAGGGCATGTCATGATAACCATATGGCTTGACCACCAGTTTTTTATGGTACTGAGTATGGTACGAGATGAGCGAAGTCGCTCACCTGATGGCTCTTCACGCTTGCCCATAAATGCTCAACGCCACTCAGAGTTTTGAACTTCAACAGTTCAAAACCCTGGATGGCAATGCACTGTGCTCGTCACCCCGAGATATAAGATGTCAAATCTCTGTGTGCCCTGTAATTTCGCTGGAAACATTTCCCTTCAATCCGGAACACAGTAGTGTTTGCACACTACCGCTTGGTGGTTGAATAACTGGCAAAGGTGTGGTACTTCCCCAGGCGGACCCCTGCAAAAGAGTCCTACCACTACAATGAAATTTGCATGGTTATCGGACATCCTATGGAATCGATCCCTCACAAAGTCTGATAAACATGGTGTTCCCCAATAGATGTCAATCTGCAAGGTGTCTTCAAAACTACAAGTGAATTGGGTTCTTCTAGGCAAGCCTGCTTCATCGTAGACCTTAACATCACACGAGATGGGGGCCAAATGCAAGTCTATTTACTAATTTAAAAATATACCTTTATTGTAGTATTAGCCATTCTAACGAGACCTAGAGTGTTGACTGTGTGTACCACACAAAGGTTATCATCTGGATTGATAACAACAATATAATCAGCATGCATTACTTCTGGACCTTCTCTGTACAGTACTGAAATAAATAATTATGGTTATTATTGGTTTGTTTGGTAACAGCGATCATAGGCCTTATTTAAATGTTCTAAAAATGGTCACTTACAATAATCCCCACCAAATTTAATACCAGGTTTTACAACATAGCCTTTTGATCTAAAATAGTGATAAACCACATATTTTGTTGTGAAATTCTTATCAGATGCTGCAAACAGATCCCAGCATTCCTCTATGTTTAGAATATTGTTCTGTAAACTAATTATCTGGAGACAACCAAGCCCATATAAGAGAAAGAATGCTTCCTCAGGTGTTAACATGAGTTTTTCATTTAGTTTCACATTATTCACACAGCATTTTGACTTCATGTTGGCAAAATAGTTATCTTCCTCAGAGTCACTGTTAGGTACAATCACAACTATATCTTTTTTGTCATAATTTTGTACTGTGTTACGATTACATTCAGCATCATCATCAGAACCCATACTCATATTGTCATCACTAGACACAAGATCTATTACTTCTTTATTGGTTAGCTTTTCCCCATCATCAATTATCTTTGCTGTCACTTCATCAACCTCTTTTAAGAAAGTATCAATATCAGACGTTGCATTGTCTCCTCCAAATTTTTTGTACCAATAGTTTCTTTTTAAGAATTGTCTCTTTCTCATAATATTTGTAGTGTCATCACCGTGAGCAGCCATGGGCCTCGAGCGTGATGCTGAGCCCTTTCCAAAACATCCCATCTGATGCAGAAGGGACATTTCTTCTGCAGACCTCACCTCAACGTTAAAACCATTGTAGTAGCCAGTAAAAACGATTCGCACTGACTTGTTAAGTGGAAAACGCAATGATTCGATAGACATCGGAAATAAGTCATTTAAGTCATTAGCTTGACAATCTTCTGATTGCAAAGTAGTCATGACAAAAGAACTGGCCACTTCCCAAAATTATTTACAGCCGAATGTCACGTTTTTATGTGAAGGCGCAGTAGAAAATATGGTTCTGAAAATCAATGAAATAATTTTAACATAAATTGTATGGTTTTTTACATCACGTGAAATTTAATCATACATTGCTGTTGGTAAATAAAAAATGGATGTGGAATCACAAACAGAAAATACGGAAATAGGCGCAAAAGAAGAACCTTACAATTGTAAGTATGTACTTACAAAAAAAATAGTTGTGTTATTCCTCGTAAAATACCTATAGTAAAACTTCTCGCCAATGTAAAAATTGCGACAACTTCAGTTACTTTTCCGTAGGTATGTAAGGAACGTCGTTTTAACTTTGTATTATATGAAAGTCGGCATTACACAGCTAGCCATTAGCCATAAATGCAAATATAATATTACATTACATTAGCATTTCTCGGTTTATTTTCTAAATACCTACTCATATTTCTTCCCATTTCTCTAATCTATGATTTCAAAAGCAAACTAGCAGTTTTTTTGCCAGCTTGCTTGTCCCGGTTTGTGCATTTAGCCAGGCGTTTGTCATTCATAGTTTGACATTTGATTTAGGCAAATCGACATTTAGTTTTTTAATCGCAATTTTTTTATCAGTATAGACAACCGTAACGCTTATATTTCTATCTCTTTCTTTTCAGCCAAAAAAGTGTATATTAGAGAAGGTAAGAAAATAATTCACACCTTGATTAAAGCTAACTTCATACCACATAGTCACAAGACCTCTCAGCTGAGGCTCTCTGCTTTTTGTGTTTTTCCAAAAAATATTGAACTTTTTTGGATCTTCTCCAGTTGTGAAAAGTGTGATTATCGTTTCTAAAGCCAAAATGGCTAACATAAACACAGATAATGTTAGTCAACTGGTCTCCACGCTGGGCGACGATAAAATCGGTAAGTAGACCACTTGCCCATCAAACAGTCCTATCCTCATCAAAGTCTCCTGATCTCATAAAAAAGTGGTCCGATGACTTTCAGACATGATTGCCGCGACCAGCGTACTGCAGATCCGCGCGAGCGAGATTCGCCAGACTCAGATCAACTGGCAGTCGTATCTGCAGTGAGTATTGATTGTGTGAGGTCAATAGCTGGGCGAGTCTCCAGTCCAGCTTGGTAACCATTTGGTATGTGTCAGGTCGCAGATGATCACGCAGCGGGACCATGACTTTATCACGAACTTGGACTCGCGTGGCCAAAAGGATTTGCCTGACAAGCAGCCTGAAATGTGCGCTGATGTGTTGATCAGTCTACTCACTCACATCAGCAAGGACCACACCATTCAGTACATTCTGGTCCTCATTGACGATATCCTCTCTGTAAGTATAAATGAGCAACAATACCTACTAGTTCAAAATCAAAAAAAGAAATTCAATGTGAACTTATTGAAAAATCTTTAAATTTGTTTATCTATTTATCATCCGAGCAAAGCCATACTGAAAAATACGTAAAAGTTATGACAAACTGAGAATATAGCTATAGCGCAGTTTTAAATCACAAAATAGGCAATGGATAATTTTGTATGTACAAGTTGTGTCGTTTGTTTTTTTCTACTATTGTGCTATTTCAGCCTATTACATAAAGTATGAGAAGTAAAATTTGCCTTATATACCATTGTGACTGAGATAACAGTGCTTTATAGTTAGTATAAATTAATGAACTTTTTTATTTGTAGTGGTAGGACTCTTTTGCAGGGGTCCGCCTAGGGAACCACACCTTTGCCAGTTATTCAACCGCCAAGCAGTAGTGTGCAGACACTACTGTGTTCCGGATTGAAGGGCAATGTTTCCAGCGAAATTACAGGGCACACAGAGATTTGACATCTTATATCTCGCAGTGACGAGCACAGTACATTGCCATCCAGGGTTTTGAATTGTTGAAGTTAAAAATTCTGAGTGGCATTGAGCGGTTATGGGCAAGCGTGAAGAGCCATCAGGCGAGCGACTTCGCTCATCTCGAGACCTGCTTTGAACCTATTGTTGTAAATAAAGACTGTTTTACTGCAGCACATTGGAGTCCTTGTGAAAGAAGATTATTTTGGAGATTTTGTCTAGCAGTAGATAGTTATGTTTCATTAAATATATGGGCTTTAACAGGTTTTGGCATTATGAACAACAACCAGATTTAACCAAGGCAAGCTATTTCACGCTTTAACAAATATCTTGGCTTCAATCCAAATCAGACAAGGATGTTTGCTAATATATTTTTCTCTCTAATTATTATTTTAAAATGGCGTTACATTAATTTGTGTATGATAAGCTGTTATGTAGATTTTCATGAAAGAAGTTATCCAACGTTTTGTAAAATATCTCGGCTCCAATCATGGGTAGACCACATTTTTAGGGCTCCATAGTACTTTAAGGAACACTTATAAGTCCTTCTCTTTGTCCACCTATCTGTCATCTTCATCAGCCATAAGACGACCACTGCTAAACATAGGCCCCCTCTTAGCATAAGTCTCCCCATCACATCTCTGAAATTTGGCCAAGGTCCTCCGAGCTTCGTTCATTTCAATTTTTCTATAGTTACTAATTTCAGTTTCGTTTTTAAGTCACGATTGATTCGGTTTCTTCTAGGCAAGCGTGCCGTCGTAGACCACATCTTCGCTTAACATCAGATATGTTTAGCGAGATGGCGGTCAAGCTCAAGCCTATCTTTCAATAAAGAAAAAAAGCTTATACCCTGGACATATAGGCAATTTGTATATCCCGATTTTTTTAAGGTTTCTTTGAGACAGGATATGAAACTACAGAGCACAACTAAGACTTTATAATAAATGCTTATGCAAGTTGAAAAAGTGTTTTCATACTATCGTTCGCGCAAAACTTTATGAGCCCTCTGAAGTTAGGCCCAGTGGCTGCGCAGTACGCATATTATAGGTATCCGAGGGACTTTACAAGGGCGTCGGGGAGGCCTCGCGCCTAACTTCAGAGGGCTCATAAAGTTTTGCGCGAACGATACATAGTAAGCTTAATGTAAAGTTTTATTACCTGAATGTTTTAGGAGGAGAAAACCCGTGTCAGGATCTTCCGCGATGCGAAGAACGTAGGTAATGTCTGGCAGCCGTTCCTCAACCTCCTGAACCGTCAGGATGAGTTTGTTCAGCACATGACGGCTCGCATCATTGCCAAGCTCGCCTGCTGGCACCCACAGCTCATGGAAAAGAGCGATCTACACTTCTACCTGTCCTGGCTGAAAGACCAGCTAAAGCAGAACGTAAGTACATACATTCAGAAACATTTGGTCACTTTTGAAAATTGCTGACAAGAGTGGCAAGTTGGTTTTAATTTTTTTGTTAAGGTTCGCCAATCGCACTTGACTAAACATAAATTGATCAAGTCATTGGGATTTTTTCATAGTATCATTACGTGAGCGTTTTGACGTAAAACATAACTTGCATGTGTGAATATGCATGCGTTAAATATTATTGAAATTTTGTGATGTTTATTTTTATTTCATATTTTGATTGGATTTTGTATTATTTCATTACAAAAAATATCACCTGCTTTGCTCGTAGTTTGCTTTGGTTTGTAGAAACATTGAAGCTTCTATTCAATCATAAATATGCATGCGATTTAATATACATTATGTAGAATTCAGTTATAAATATAAGTATACTTTCTTCATAATGACCAACCACTTATAACGTAAATGCATCCTCCAGTTTAGTTTTCCAAGTACTGATTCTAATGGGGGAAATTCCCCTTGAGATGTTAAACTTAGAGGTCGTTTGGTGGTCGCTATAACCGAATTCTACTGTACTTATTTCAGTATAAATAATTATTTATGCACCAATTTGAAATGAGTCACTAACACCCATCCTGCCGGTCGTGGAATTTTTGACTGTCTAAGAATTAGCACGTGTCGAAAAACTAAAAATAAAATCACTTCTTTACTAACTTAACTCACATATAATAACAAACACTAAGAAAACTTCTTATAGTAAACACTTTTAGTTAGTACCAACCTACTATTCAAACCGAAAATGTAAACACTACAAAAAAGCTACACATTTTTACACAGTTGGTTACACATAGGCAACTGTTCACTCGAATGTTATACAATATATGTTACATATGTTAGCACATCATATTCATATTCATATATATTTATAAAATGTTATTTTACATGTCAAATTATTAATCATAATTATTATGAATTTGGTTAAAATAATACATCTCAAACAATAAATTAGACCAAATACAAAGGAATTAAAAAATACAAAATTATAAAAATTGGATAATAATAAATTGAAATTATGTCATAGTAAAATAAAAAATACAGACACACATACACACATCAGCTACGTCTCAGTAGTTTTATGTCGCTGCTTAGATACGCACTACAAGAAAATAACTCGATCCTGTGTCTAAAACACTGAAACATAACACAATGTTGTGAAGCATCATCTGCAAGCATCTCGCATCGTTGGGGCTTTGTCGAAGCGACCATGTCACTGAAAGGTTTGTTTTGTGAAGGCGGAGATAATGTCCGCCGAGTTAGAGCATGCAGAGCAGGTAATGCTGGAGCATGAGAAAGAGAATTTCGCTGTACACACGGATAAACCCGATAAGCACAAACAGCACAAGGAAAACACTGAAGACGAGGACGGCCAAGAGAAATACAAGAGCTTGTACCTCTCGTTTGATGTCCTGAAACCGCTCGAGGATATGCCCCCGAGCCTCCACAAGGTACTCTATGTCCCGACGATGTTGAACAAGTGTTCCGTACGTAACAAATAATGACTAACTTTTTGTAAGTATATTACTAACAATGTGAATACTTTTCTCTATAATGTGCATTCTCAAATATTAAAGCATGCGTTGCTTTGTGGCCTCCATTAACTTTCATATCTTTTTATTTACTTTATGTGATCTTTATTGAATGTGCACGCATGATGCTTTGAGATCTTTGCGCTTTTGAGAAAGTATATGTTACTACTTTGAAGTAATATGGTCTTTCATTATGTATTTATGAAACAGTATTTCAGAAAATAGAATTCAACTGCTCCTCTAAAATCACATTTATGTTGTCAAGGTATAGTAGTATAAAATTTAAGGGCGGATTTCCCCATAAGCTGAGTCGGCCCGAGCCTTGGGCGGCAAAATTTAGAGGGCGGCAAAACTTGGTGAGTTTTTTTTTTGTAGTCGCGCCCTCTGTGAACCGTCTCTGCTCAGAAGGTCAGGCAAAAGACAGTTTGTGAATCACTCAATTCATTGTTACTCACAAATAAAATTGTTAAGCATCAGTAACTAAAGCCACTGATTGAGATAATTTTTATAATATATAGACTCATATTTTTTTAACGTTAATTCTATTAAAGTAAAATAGTTTTTTCGTGACCTTCCATCTATCAATTATCCATTGAGAGTTGAGACTCAAAACAAACAAAAAAAAAGACATACAGACGAACATAGTACCTCCTCCTTTTTGGAAGTCGGTAAAAAGCCATGCACGAGCCGAACGTCGTCGGGTATCACGTGAATCTCCCGAACACTGCCGAAGGTGTTAGGTATCAAATCGGTCACTATAACAGGACGCAAATAATTAAAAATTGGTCACAATAAGCGACATGTCACTATAAGCGAAGTCATTATACCCGACTCAGTTATAAAGAATTTTATATGAAAACCAAACTTCGCTGTGTAATTACTTCATAATAAGTGGTTAGTCAATAAGGCGGAGTCATAATAAACGGAATCTACTATATACCAAAACAGAAGCATAGCATTTTAAAATTTGGTAATAAATATTTATATTAATACTAACAATTTAGAATCTATTCTATCGATAAAGGTCTATTCTATCAATAGGTATACAAACAACCCAGGTGCCGCCAGCACAATGCTATGTAAAGAAACCAATATTTATCAAATGTTTCCATGTGTACAGCACAACGACTACATCCAGTCAGTAGCCCGCTGTCTGCAGATGATGCTCCGTGTAGACGAGTATCGCTTCGCGTTCCTCTCCGTCGATGGCATCTCCACTCTGCTGTCCATCCTGGCATCCAGGGTCAACTTCCAGGTATTTTTTTATATCCCAACTTGCATCTATCTTTACAGGTATATTACCTAATGCGGTAGTGTAGCAAAATTTAATTATCTAATTACAAAAATAACACAAATTCCTTAAGGCTATCTTTGTGAATTCATTAAAAGCACAACCAAATAGGTCAACTTCAACGGCAATGACGTTAAGAGTGCGAAGTGCTCGTGTAAAAGGTGCCTCCTGCAGAAGATGCCGGTAGCAGTTTTGGCAGTCTTCGCCATACCTATCAGGAACGCAAAAGTATAATTATGTATTAATAGGCTTGAGTTTGATTGCCAACTCGCCTGATGTTAAGCGATGATGCGCTACGATGTTTCTTCTAGGCAAGCGTGCTATGTGCTACGATGGAGCACGCTTGCCTAGAAGAAACCGATTCGTTCGTGATTTGAAGACACCCAGATTGTAATTATAAGAGAACAATTCAGGTAGCGCATTCCACATAAGTATTAGCAGTTCGCACAATAAAAGTGGAATAGATGCGCACCCGTACGGGTTTTCGGAATATCAGCCATAAAGCGGTGTCGATTTTTCGTGTATGCTCTGGCTGTCCAATAGAAAAATGAAATGGAGGATGAAAGGAATTATTATTATCATGCAGTGGATCTGCACACTCTCCGAAATGTTGCCTCTAAAGTAAATTTATCCACGCGGGTAAATACGCGGGACGCAGCTGGTTATACAATAATAATTATTCTATGTTTAGTTTGTGAAATCTTGCGACGAGCAAGTTGGCGGTCAGACGCAAACATATTCCTAAATAAGAAAAAAAAACTTTTAATCCCAGAAAATTAAGGATGAAAAGAAATGAAACCGCGGGGCGCTGCTATTTGTTAATGATAATAATCACACTAATCTACACTAATATTATAAAGAGGAAAGATTTGTACCTATTTTTGTATGTTTGTAATGAATAGGCTCCGAAACTACTGAACCGATTTGAAAAATTCTTTCACTGTTGGGAAGCTACACTATCCCCGGGTGACATAGGCTATATTATATTTTGTAGCGAGGCCGAAGGCCGAGCTTACACTCGTGCGAAGCCGGGGCGGACGGCTAGTATCATATATTTTATGTGAGTTTGGATGGATGTTTGTTACTCAATAATGCAGAAACGGCTGGATGGATTTGTATGAAATTTAGAATATACATTGCTTATGTCCTGGATTAACACATAGGCTACTTTTCATCATCATCATCACCGATTTTCATCACCACGCGGGTGAAACCGCGGGGTGCAGCTAGTATGTTTATAATTTATACTTTTTCCGCAGGTTCAATACCAGCTAGTGTTCTGCCTGTGGGTGCTCACCTTCAACCCATTGTTAGCTGAAAAGATGAACAAGTTCAACTGCATCCCAATCCTAGCTGACATTCTCAGTGACTCCGTCAAAGAGAAGGTCACACGTATCGTCCTGGCCGTCTTCAGAAACTTGATTGAGAAGCCCGAAGACCAACAGGTACATTAGTTTTAATCTCAAAAGTGTATTATTTTATAAAATAATACTCTGAGGAAAAATTTACATTGAGGAAAGGCGCCATCTGATGAATTTGTCGAGAGACTCAGCGGTATAGTAGAGCCACTATCTGGGTGGCACTGAACAAGCGTGACGTAGCACTAGACGAGCAAATTGCTCGTCTCGTTTCGTTCAGTAGGCATTAAATCATTATCAATATAAAACACCGACATCATAAAATGTCAGAACTGGACCAAATTGAGACCACACGGGAAGCACCAGCTTTCATATAAAAAAAGAATCGTCAAAATCGGTTCACCCAGTTGAAAGTTCTGAGATAACAAACATTAAAAAAAACAGTTCTCCTTTATGGAAGTCGGTTAAAAAAGCCATGATTGAAGCATTATTGATAACAATAATTCACCAGGTTGCCAAGGAACACTGCATCGCCATGGTCCAATGCAAAGTGCTGAAACAGCTTTCGATCCTGGAACAGAAGCGCTCTGATGATGAAGACATCATGAACGACGTTGACTATCTGAACGACCGTCTCCAAGCCTCCGTTCAGGACCTTAGCTCCTTCGACCAGTATGCTACTGAGGTCAAGAGTGGCCGGTGAGTTTTGTGTAGCACTCTCCACAACAAAGGTTCATACCACAGAAAAAAAAAAATTATCAGCTGTCAAGGCATTTTTGTAAGAAATGTGTTGTAGCCAGTTGCACCCATATAAACAAAACGTCAGTCATTCGAAATCAGTTAGCAACTGTGACGCGGAGTTCGACGCGTTGATCTAAATAAGAATGCTCAATCAAGTATCTGTCACAATACCTGGCGGCAGATATTCCTTCTCTTTTCTGTGGTCATCCCATTAGTTTTGACGCCAACTTATCTCTGACTCTCACATCTGACATCAAAACACAAGTTCATTCTCCTATGAGTGTGTACAAAGGGAAAGCAATACTCTTTTATTGAGCCTGTCATTAATGATATCGCTTCATTATTATTTTGTTCTGTGCCATCTTACGTGAGCAATAATTTTTGTATTTGTCAGCAAAAGTAAGCAAAGCTCTCATGAGTAGAAATAATGAATTTAAATACTATAAAGGAATTTAATGTCTATTAAATATTTATTCAAGCTAATGCAACTGCATAAAAATCTCAAAAAGTTAAAAAATAAATATTGCTGACGTAATCACCATCCAGACCCCCCGTCCCCCATTTCTTGAAAAATAAGCAAAGCAAACAATGCACCTTATCAACCCCCGTACCCCCTATGGGTGTTTACATAATACTTGAATAGCCCCTTAATTCTGTGCCCTTTAAAGATTACTAAAATGTCGGTTCGTCCCCAGCCTTGAATGGTCCCCCGTCCACAAGTCCGCCAAGTTCTGGCGTGAGAACGCGGTGCGCCTCAACGAGCGCGGCCAGGAGCTGCTCCGTACCCTCGTGCACCTGCTGGAGAAGAGCTCCGACCCCGTAGTGCTGGCGGTGGCGTGCTACGACGTCGGTGAATACGTGCGACACTACCCGCGCGGCAAGCAGTATGTATATGAACAAACATCACAACCTAACCAGCTATATTAAACTACCCTGCTGCCCTCATAAGCCTAAGAGCAGTAACTCAAAAAATTAGATTGCTGTTTTTCTGCGCATCAGATAGCTTGCAAAATTTCGCACCAGATGGAGTATGCAAAATAACCGTATCTACATTGTAACATTTAAATAAAACACCAAATAAAAAAAATTTCTTGTAAAATTCATGTTTAAAAACTACTAATTCTAAACGAAATGACGGTATCTCATAAAAAAACACAAAAACAATAATATTGGGTATTTAAACATATATTTAAGAAATATATTGGTCCTAACATAGGCACATAAGTGAAAATAAATTAAATTATATGTCATTAAGGTAACGAAAAATCAACTTTCACAAAAACTAGATTTTCTTGAAATACACCTAGGCTGAGATACCGCTCTTGGGCTTATGAGGGCAGCCCGGTGGTGGTGATTCGATTCCCAACAAGGACAAACAAACATTCATGTGATGAACATTTGTGTTTGTTCTATATCTGGGTGTAAAAAGATATGTGTATTTATAAATATATAGGTATGTATATCAGTTTCTGGCAGCCAGCCTGGCAGTTTGAAGTAATCTTTACAGGATGAAAAACAATTCTATGGCATGATCCACGTGTGAAAACTGTATACTACTACTTTACTATTGAATGTAACATAGTATAAATGTGTGCAGCATTATCGAGCAGCTGGGTGGCAAGCAGCGCGTGATGTACCTCCTGAGCCATGAAGACCCCAACGTGCGGTATGAGGCCCTCCTTGCCGTGCAGAAACTTATGGTCCACAACTGGTATGTGTCTTAAGTATTTTATCATAATAAAATTATCAATACAAAAAACCGACTTCATAAAATTGACAGAATGCGCCGTCTATCCCATAGCGCGTGCATTAATTAGGCACTCGGTTTTAGAGAACGCATACCTGATTTTTGTACTGAGGTGTTCCGACAGATGTCGCATATAATATTTTTTGTGTAGAAATTTTGTGTTTAATTGTTATATTGTAAAAAAAAAACATATTAGAACTGGACCAAATTGAAATGGGACCAAACGGAAAGCACCAGCACTCAAATAAAAAATAATCATCAAAATCGGTTCACCCTGTCGAAAGTTCTGAGGTTTCTGAGGTAACAAACATAAAAAAACAGTTGAATTGATAACCTCCTCCTTTTTGGAAGTCGGTGAAAAAGTCGACTCAAAACAAAATGATGGGACTTGTTATGACAACAAGTATAAATTACAACATTTAAAAAACCCCCGACTAAGAGCTGATAATCTTCAAAGGCTAAACAGATTTTCTTGAATTATTGCTAAGAACACTATCGATCAAGTCACCATTAAAACAAAAAATAATAAATTAAAATCGGTCAAACTGTTTCAGAAATAAATCGGGGAACACTATCACCCTAAATGCATACACTTTCTCCATTCCAGCATTGGTAAAAAGTAGGGACGGATTAAATGTGACAGTGCTTAGGTCCCTCTTACCCACTGGATACTCTGGGCACTTGCTCAGGGCCTCGCAATTAACGGGGCCCCCAAGTTCACGCCAAATCACCAAACGATTTATTCCAGAGAAACATATTTATAAAAAAAAAACTGGTGCTTCCCGTGTGGTCCCATTTCAATTTGGTCCAGTTCTGACATTTTTATGAAGTTGATATTTTGTATTGATAATTATTATTATATACTTATTTATATATTTTTATCTCGAATAAGTCCGCTTTTGGCCACCAACTAGCCTTATGTATGTCTAAAATCGCATTTATAGCGACCACAAGAAAATAAAATATAGAATATTTGTCTATGCTACGACACACAACACTGATTTTATCGGTAGAATACCTAGTACCTAAACCGCGATTTGCACACTTGGTCACTACGGGATTATGCTTGTTAAGTCCCGATAGACTTAAGACAATAATTATCAATATTAAAAAATTGTCAGAACTGGACCAAATTGAAATGGATAGCACACGGGAAGCACCAGCTTTCAAATAAAAAAAGAATCGTCAAAATCGGTTCACCCAGTCGAAAGTTATGAGGTAACAAACATAAAAAAAACCACAATTATTAATACAGGCGAATTGATAACCTCCTTTTTGGAAGTCTGTTTAAAACCAGGCATGATTCAATTATTGATTCACTATCTCTTTCCAGGGAATACCTCGGCAAGCAACTGGAGAAAGAGCAAATCGACAAGCAGGCAGGCACTGTTGTCGGAGCAAAAGCCTAAACTAAATATTTATTTAATGTTAAATTCGATGTTGTTGTTTGAAAACGCTCGGCGTGCAGTTGCAATATAAAAGCTCCTGTAAAGTTGTATATAATGACCGCTTCTTGGTCACGTACTTTGTTTGCCATGTAACTAGCCTTGCTTCTTCAATACCGTTACAAATGTGAATTGTAAATAAAATAATGCAGATATGTAATGTTATAACTTGTTATATATTTTCAATCACAAACTTCACATGAAATGTTACAAAATATTAAGACATTTGATATTTATATACCTACATTCCTTTATGGTTTTATTGTTATGAAAAATCTTAGCAAACTATATTGTAACCTGCGTAATAGTAGTATTACATTTTAATGATTAGAAAATAGAATGATATTTATAATGTGATGATTATGAATCGTAATTTATTATTTACATCAGTATTGTGAATAAAATCCATGAATAGTCTTTATATTTTTTATTCAGCAACACTTTTTTCTATGTGCTATCTGTTGTGGTAGCCCTTTAAGTGCCATAGGTGAAACCGGCGTCGTTACGTAAACTGCTTCTCTTTATCGCTAACTAGTCGTCCCAGTCTCGCACCAACTTCCTCCCACGGTGCGCGATAGAAATAGCTATAGTGGGGATTATGGCAATACCCTCTAAGAGGGAAACCTTTCTTCAGAAGTGGAATTTTACTGTGTGATGTGAAGGTTTATAGATCATTATCTATCTCGGTCGCACTTATGGAGTTTTAAATCTCGCTTGTACAGGTCTTATGATATGAATTTTATTGCTCCTCAACTCAGATCTTTGATAATATATAGTTTGGATCTGTCTTTAAACTCGAGCTAGTACCGAAAAAGTCTGCTAAAAACTGAAGGGGGTGAGGTAAACACGTATTGCACACACTGAAATATTCTTACTAGTTCTACAAACGCACACTTCAATATTGAGCGCACACAACTGCAAACGTGCTCAAAATGTAAACGAATGGACAACTCATGGAGGGGTGCAAGTGCGAAAGGGGAAACTAGTTTAGGCAGGGCCGGATTTAGGGGAGGGCAACCGGGGCTGCAGCCCCGGGGCCTCCACAAAAGGGGCCCCTACAATAGAGACTTCGGAGAAAAAAAAATACAGACTAGTAAGCCAGGGGCCTCCACTCCTATGTTGCCCCAAGGCCTCCAGTCCTCTAAATCCGGCATTGAGTGTACGTATAATCTAATCAGCAGTGAACCTAGTCACAATCTTACTTCCAAAAAACATGTGATCTATTAGACTGTTTTATTATATTTTTAATGTTTGTTACCTCAGAACTTTTTACTGGGTGAACCGATTTTAATGATTGAATGATTATTTTGAATGCTGGTGTTTCCCGTGTGGTCATTTCGATTTGGTCCAGTTCTACTATTTTTTTTTACAATAAGTTTGGTATTTATCGAAATCGCCAACGCTCTCTAGTGGTGGTGGTGAAAATTATTACGAAAGATTAGTAACAACGCCATCTAGCGGTGGAACTAAAATATATTTTACCATGACTATTTGGTCCAGTTCTGACATTTTTATGAAGTCGGTTTTTTATATTGGTAACTAGCAGCGAAACCCGGCGTTGCTCGGGTAAAAATACATCACATGTTTAATGGTATAAAAAAACCTTTCATATATTTCACGTATAAAGAACTTTCTCGAACATTCTAAATTGATTATAATACTTTGCACTCATTTTAGAATTTTCTAGATCATTCCAGTAATTTCTAGAACTTTCTCGAACATTCTTAATTGATAATAATAGCTTGCACTCATTTTAGAATTTTCTAGATCATTCCAGTTTTTTTAAACTTTCTCTAACATTCTAAATCAGTTCTCATGAGATGTTCTTATGAGTTAGAAAAGGACAAAAATATTTTTTTCACATTTTCTCCACCCACAACCACCCCCTTCCATCCATCGCGACCAAACTCCCTTACTCCCACCTGGAGACCAAGGGGTATTTACCATTCCAACGGGAAGTTGATTGGAGTTGGTGGTGATAGAGAAAACCCTGTCTTTACGTACTAACATTAACATTTTATAATATATATAAAGCTTAATTACCACTGACTGACTGACTCACTCACTGACATAGTTGTTTGGAGAACTGGGGGGGTTGGGGAGAAAATGTGAGTATGAGGTCTTGTAGGGGGATGTTCAGAGGCAAAGGGAAAAATACGTGATCTTCAAAAGACCAGCTCCTGGTAGTAGACCCCCCAGGGATCTCGGAAACGGTAGGAGGTAGGGGGGAACCGTTTTAACTAAAAATGCACTAAATCCTCGGACCTTTTTGGAGACATGAAAAAAAAGAGGCCTCCCATACAAAAAAACATGGCCGCCATACAATTTTGAACCTGTCATAACTCGGAAACGGTTTGACTTTAATGGGGGGTGTTTGACCAAATGTCATAGGGAATCGGGAGATCTTTTTGGAAAAATGTTTTTTTTTTTTTAATTTTCAACTTTTTTTTTTCAAAAATTTCAAAATGGTCCGAGAGGTCTGATTTTTTGCATACGGGGGTTTTTGGGGCCTCTGATTTCATTTTTGAAGTTTTTTTTTTTTTTTTTTAATTTTTGACCATGGTCGCCATACAAGTGATTTTCAGACGGACCGAGCGAGTGCCGTGGTGAGGCCGCCAGGCCGAACCACGGCGCTCGCGAGATCGCAAATCACTCGAGCGAGGCCGCAGGCCGAGCGCGAGTGTTCCTGGCGAGGCCGGAGGCCGAGCAAGAGGCGTGGTGAGGCCGCCAGGCCGAACCACGACCCGAGCAAGTACCGTGGTGAGGCCGATAGGCCGAGCCACGGTACTTGCGAGGTCGCGAGAGTCTCAAGCGAGGCCGCAGGCCGAGCAAATGTCTCAAGGGAGGCCGCAGGCCGACCTTGAGACTCGGAGGCCTAACTTTGGGCGAGGCCGAAGGCCGAGCCAGGGGCGTGGTGAGGCCGCCAGGCCGAACCACGACCCCGAGCAAGTACCGTGGTGAGGCCGTCAGGCCGAGCCACGGTACTTGCGAGCTCGCGAGAGGCCGAGTTTCAACACGAACTCAGCGCGAGGCCGGAGGCCGAGCTGCTCCCTCCCTCTACGGTCGAAACAAACTGGATTTCTGTTCTTATATTATTTCCACGACTGAATATGAAATTTATTTCGCATTTTCACTGCCATGAGGAGATTTGTACCCAGGACCACCTCCATGTTAATTTCCGGTCATGGAAATCAAACATCATCATCATCATCAACCCATTTTCTCATGTATAACCTTTTCTTAGCCATTTTCAACCTGATCCTTCAGTTTTTTTAAAGTTTTTAAAGTCGCAACTAAAAGACTTGCCCCCACCCGACTATAGGAAATCCCCGCGGGCCGCTTGCGGCCCGCGCAGCCACGCAAAACACTAGTTTTATAATATATATTTAGATTAGATTATTGAAGCATGTCAGTAGACACATCTTTTAAAGTCTCCATTACTTCACTAGGGCATGACTTTGACTTGTCTGTGACTTACTTTGTTTTACTCCACGGCACACTGTTACTCCTAGTTTATTCTGACTGACTTGTTTGACTACATTTCATTAAACTTGAAAATATAATATTACACACTGGCAAATGCACAAAAGCACGACGCCAAAATCTTCACAGAGGCAAGATAAAATAAAATTGACAATCTATCAAAGTTGTCTAAGTCAAACTTAACATAACTTCAAAAACTTCGGCGGCGCTCGCCCTCGCGTAAGTTTTCCATACAAATTTTGCGTTTAACGCGATTTAGTTAAGATTTCTGAAAACAAGGTGTGAAATTGAAATGGATAATCTATTAGTGCTAAAAGATTACAAAACCGTACCAGACATTGTTCATGAGTATGCCCCGACGCTAAAATGTGGACACATCCCTTTAGTAATTGATAATGGTAAGTAAACAGTATGGTTTGTTTGGTGTTTATTTCCTCATTATGAATGATCACTGAAATAATATACACAAATATAGTTATTTAATAACCTTGCTCAGCGTTTATTTCACTACTTGATAAAAAAATAACGTTTGATTCAAGGTTCATATCAGTGTAGAGTTGGATGGTCCATTTATGATGAGCCTCATCTGACATTCAAGAACCTGATAGCGAGGCCAAGGAAAGACAGGTGTAAGAAAGATGCTGATCCCCCGGCCACGCCGCCCATACAGATTGGTAATGATATTATCAATATAGAAGCTGTGAGGTTAGTTATTGTGTTTTGCAACTTCAGGGTTGGACCCATCGTAAAAGTTGTTCATATTGAAGTACAATGTCCTCCTTAAGACACAGTACCACAATAGGCATGTATCCAAATTTTTATTTAATATCACATAAGAAAGCTGATCATGAATAGAACCCATCAACAAATGGGGAGAATTCCAAAGGCATGGCAGAAGAGTGTTGTCTTATTTTATAAGAACGGAGATAAAACTCCTCAAAAACTACCGTGAAACTTGCTAGAAATACTGACCAGCTTAGCTGATGCTTCTCGACAAATAAGTCTCGGGATAACCTGGATAAAACTAAGATCATGTTTAATACAAATGTTCCACGAGACCTGTCAATGTTGGCCACATATCTCTCGAGGTTGTCCAAGAATATGCCTACTGAAGGCAGATTCTGCAACTAGGTGGGGCGAATTTCGAGGAGGAAGTCGACAAAATAATTTGGCTGAGCTGGGCAGCATTTGGCAAACTATGCCATGTCTCCTCAAGAAAAGCAAATCATGCCTTATGGCCTTCTTTAGAAGAGGCCTACGTGCAGCAGTGGGCGAACATAAAATAGGCTGATGATAATTGTAATTTTAAGCTAGGCAGAGAGCACACTAAAATATAACACGTGATGACGTCAAGCCGTGCGCGCGCCATACAAATGCAATGCTGACACACGCTTTGCGAGAAAGGCTATATACCATCTGCTCTCTATCCCCACCAAAAACTTTAAACGCTCATATCTCAGATATTTATCAACCAATATTTTTTTTAAGTGAAAACTTCTTTTGGCGCTTTGAGCCCTTTTTGGGTGAACAAAAATAATAGAACTCGCTTGATCGTCACGCTGTGCTGTGTATTTTAAAACAGCGCCATCTCTTGTAGAATGTGTGAATTACTACTTAAGTTTTCACTTCTGACGTGCAGTCCTATGACTGATGTGATTTTTATTTTATTTTATTTGTAATGTATTTTTTTCGCTAAGCCTGTAATTTGTAATCAATGAAACATTAGGACACATGTCTATTCCATGTAACCCTATAACTATAACTGTAACTACAGCACACTATTAAAAATTTTTCATTTATAACATTCCAGGTTTCAACTGAAGACTCAGTTTGACAAAAATGTAGTTACACATTTTGAAGCTCAAGAGCAAGTATTAGACTACATCTTCTCACATTTGGGCATAGATAGCGAAGGCTGTGTGCCTCACCCAGTGGTCATGACTGAAGCGTTTGTCACACCCAACTACTGCAGGCAGTGTGAGTTTACCACACCAGTTTTTTTATGTTAACCTGCGTTGTCGCGTCACCCACCACTCACTCATGATGAGAGTATACTACGCCATGGACACGTTCTGCTCGTCCTCTAGCCATTTCATGTTTTATCACCCTTATGTAGCGTCACTCACCTCTTGCTCACAATGAGATTACCTTAATGATTGTCCACTTCACTTCTATCCCGCCCTTTCCGCTCCTATCCTGCACAATGGCTAGTATTTATTTATTTATTTATTTACTAAAACGGCTAAAAGCCAATTACATTATTAAAAAATTACAAACAAGACCAATTAATATCGTACATGTCACAAAATAGCATAAAACAATAATTTTATAAATCAATAATTAATGTCAATAGGTATAATAATAAAACAATTATACAGTTATAAATTAATTAAAATAAAATAAAAATAAAAGTCAATTCAAGTCGTCATTCATTGCTCTCCCAATACGTCATGCACGCCGACATTAAGTCTGACCATCCGTCTCCAAACACATCGCATTTAGGGTTGACTTTCAAGAGAGCGTTGAGCGCGGTGAGAGTGCGCGGAATAGGCGAGTTGGAATGAGCAACTGTACGACAACGGGGCACGGCAAACAGCTTGTGATATCTACTGCGGCAATAGTTGTCTGTCTGGCACATAGATTTTACACAATTTATCGTGCAAAACAGGTGCATCTATATTTCCGCGCAGGATTTTGCAAATTGTAGCCAGTTGCTGGTTCTCCCGCCTGACTTTCAAAGAATTGTATCCCAGGCAACCGAGTAAAAAGTTAGTGGGGTACATAAAGGGATAATATCCGTGAACACGCTTATACAGGTATCTAAGAAACGCCTTTTGTACCTTTTCAAGTTGGAGTATGTATTTCTTTTCATGAGGATTCCATACACACATAGAACTCTCCAGCTTACTACGTACCAAAGCTCCAAAAATCAATTTTATGACATGTGGGTTATGGAAGTCCTTGGAATTCCGGAGAATGAACCCCAACCGCCTGAACGACTCTTTCGCTAGTGTGCTGATGTAGTAATCCACTCTACTCCCGCCCAGCCCTTGCTGCCCCAGTCCACTCCTCCATTCTACTATCTGTCCT
Organism: Agriopis leucophaearia; assembly: GCA_949125355.1. NCBI lineage: Eukaryota > Metazoa > Arthropoda > Insecta > Lepidoptera > Geometridae > Agriopis > Agriopis leucophaearia. Next base: position 7,665,767 of record OX421276.1, on the reverse strand, counting down.
GCTCACATTCCTCCCCTATTCTGCTCACATCTCAATCATGCCTAGTTTCTGTTGCTGCTGATGTGATTCTTTGTCCAGCCCGATCTGCTGCAGTCCTACCCTGCTCCCGTATGGCTGTGTGTTTCATATAGCATTCACCAGCCCAGATAGGATTGCACCCAATTCCTTCTTAATACTTACTCACAGTTAGAATAAATTCAGTACTATCTAAATGCAGTTTCTGATGTTATAAAATTACAATAAAATATTTGTTATTTCAGTGATGTCGGAACTGCTATTTGAGGCCTATGGGATACCCGGTGTGTGCTACGGAGTGGACTCTCTCTTCAGTATGTTTAGGAATGATATTGGAGACACAGGCCTGATACTCAACTGTGGATACCATACTATTCACATTGTGCCAGTTCTCAGGGGAAGGGTGTGTGTAGAACAGGCTAGAAGGATCAATCTCGGTAAAGTATTAGTTTTTTACTCTTATTAAATGATTTGTTGCACACTGCAGTTTCAGTAATATTCCAGTTTAACTATATTGTTTTCAGTATATAAACAATACTATTTCATGATAGACATTGTCAAAATCAGTTCAAGGGAGCTACCATAACTTCAAAAGCATTCTTATAATAATCTTACATAATATAGCTTTGTCTTAAATTGACCTGAAATTTAAACAACATAATGTGACGTCAGTCTACTATGTGACCACACAGTGGAGCAGGCTCTTTTACGCTAAAGCGACGAAATATGCGCGCCCTGCTATGAGGACGCAAAACCATATAATTTTCCTTACATTTACAGGTGGCAGTGAAATGATAAGCTACCTTCACAAGTTGCTCCAACTAAAGTACCCTGTTCACGTGAATGCTATTACACTATCTCGCGCTGAAGAGATATTGCAGGAGCACTGTACCATAGCCCTGGATTATCAGGACGAGATAAAGAAATGGGCGAGTGGAGAGTATTATGAAAATAATGTGAAGGTTGTCCAGCTGCCGTTTGTACAACCTGCAAGTTCTTCAGGATTGACTGGTAATCAGATTTACCCAAAAACTTATGTTAGAATTACTAGAAGCCTTACGACTACCTCTTAACGTGGGCTCGAAACAGCGCAGTGCCTTAACGCGCCGATATACGGTTTTGCGGTTGCACAACTTTTCGCAATCACCTAAACAGAATCGCTTAAAAGTGGAGGATTTATGTCACAAGTATATTTAGAGCAATTTTCGCCATTGACCTTTAGTTTTATTGGTGACTAGCCGTCCGCCCCGGCTTCGCACGAGTGTAAGCTCGGCCTTCGGCCTCGCTACAAAATATAATATAGCCTATGTCACCCGGGGATAGTGTAGCTTTCCAACAGTGAAAGAATTTTTCAAATCGGTTCAGTAGTTTCGGAGCCTATTCATTACAAACATACAAAAATAGGTACAAATCTTTCCTCTTTATAATATTAGTGTAGATATAATTGGGTTTTCTGATGCCTTTTCTACAGCTGAGCAACAAAAAGAAAGGAAAAAAGAGATGGCGCGGCGTCTACTAGAAATTAACGCGAAGAAACGAGAGGAAAGGCTGGCTGATGATGAGGAGCAACTAAACCAACTGCTTAACATACAGGTGAATCTGAGAGAGTAATCTTTATTTTAGCAAATTTTATTTTGCATACTTTAACATAGCAGTACTTGAAGAACAAATTTTCGATGAGAACTAAAACAGTCAATAATTATCAATATAAAAAACAGATTTCATAAAAATGACAGAACTTAACCAGAATGAAATGGGACCACACGGGAAGCACCAGCTTTCAATTAAAAAAAAAATCATCACAATCGGTTTACCCAGTCGAAAGTTCTGAGGTAACAAAGATTAAAAAAGCCCAGTCGAATTGATAACCTTCTCCTTTTTAGAAGTCGGTCAAAAATGTGCATAAGACAAATTTTTTTTTATTCACAGGACATGATCGAAGATGGTGATACAGATGAGTTCAATGAAGCAATCAGAGGGTTCGATATAAAAAGCTACGAAGATCTGCAGGTACCTAATACATATTAGTTCGATTATAGTAGCACACCAAAGCACCAGCCAGACCCATTTCACTTCATAAATATTCTATAAAGTGAGCTCTATCTTTCCAGAGACAACTAACGAATCTCCAGACGCGCATAGAGCGCAACAAGCAGCGCATCGCTGCGGCGGCTAATGCGGAAGAAAACCTGGAGTCACGACACAATACTGGAAGGTCACAGCCGCCCACAGATCCGGAGACATTTCAACTCTGGCTCAGTGACACACGGACTAAGGTACGATGTTACTAATGAGGCTTACGTAGACCTCGCTATTTTTTCGAATACAGATTATAAAAACATGCTTGGCCTAGAAGAAAACAATCATGCAAATAAACCTTAGAATTTTTAATTATTAATAGCACAGACCTCATAATCTACTTTGCATATACATACTACCACTACAAAAAGAAAGCTGCATATTTCGCCGCATGTAGCATGTCAGACGTCAATACGAAAACTGCCAAATTACCCCAGAGTAAACTTAACTGTAACAACTCTTTGAAAACAGTTCACTAAATTGCTCCCGTGACGTCATAGTATGTACAAAAATGCGGCACGTTGGATTATCATATACCGCATGTTTGGTAATCATATGCAGCTCGTTAGGTTATCATATACAGCATATTGGGTTATCATATGCGGCTTGTTAGGTTATTATATACGGCAAGTTGGGTTATCATATGCGGCTTGTTAGGTTATTATATACGGCAAGTTGGGTTATCATATGCGGCTCGTTAGGTTATCATATACGGCAAGTTGGCTTATCATATGCGGCTCGTTAGGTTATCATATACGGCATGTTGGTTTATCATATGCGGCTCGTTAGGTTATCATATACGGCAAGTTGGGTTATCATATACGGCAAGTTGGATTATCATATGTGGCTCGTAAGGTTATCATATGCGGCTCATTAGGTTATCATATACGGCAAGTTGGGTAATCATGTGCGGCTCGTTAGGTTATCATATGAAGCATGTTAGGTTGTCATATGCGGCATGTTAGGTTATATTCTGCACGTTGGGTTATCATATGCGGCACGAAGAAGACGCATTTAATAGAAAATCAAAAAAAGTTTTTCTTTATTTATAGGGATGACGAATGACAATGGATGTTTTCTGTCCCGCAGTACCGCGAGTTAGTGTCACGGCGCGAGGCGCGTCGCGCGCGGCGTGCGGCGATGGTGCGCCGGCGCACGGCCGCGGCCGCGGAACGCATGCGCGTCATCTCGCACCTCGCCGCCGCCGGCGACGACTTCGGCAACCAGGACTCCGACTGGGACGCTTATAAGAGGTACTACTACACCTATCGCTTCACTGAGTCTTGGTTCGGTCAGTTGTTTCTAAGAAAGCCAATGGCTTTAAGCCGGTTCCGCGCACTGACAACCGCGTACGGGTCTGTCTGGAAAAACAAGCGTTGCTTCGTTGCGTGGACAATACATGCAGCGTCCGCGACTTGCGTCCAGCGCGAGCGCAGCGGACGTCATAAAATTGAATGTACGCCGACGGACGGGAGACCAGCGCTGGCGCCCACTTTGCTCTCCCCATCGCCCCCGTCACCGTGTTGTAAATTTACCATCGAACTTTGTATGATCATTATCTCTTACAATACTTTCCTTCTATGTATAGTGGTAGGATTCTTTTCCAATGACTGGAGCCAAAATTTTAAGACTTATTACAAAACAAAAAAAAATGCAATCGTTTAATTTTAGGTATCTAGATTTTCGGGTATAACACGTGAAAATAAAACCGTAATTGTCAAGACAAATATAAAACAATTAAACCATAACATTAAAATTATTTTTTAATGTCAATAATATAAAGAGATCCACTCTCTAATTTTCCCTCTGTAAGTTGAAAAACTACTTTTCTAAATTGGGGGTAATAAGTTGATATCTTGAGTAAAAAAAAAAACTTAAACTCCTTATTTTCAATTAAAAGTACAGGGGCCCTACCATGGCGTGCACAAGTAATGTTATTTTGATATTACTTTCTAATTTCGTACCATAGACTTCAAAATACATTATCATTATGTTATCACAATGGCTAGGACGTTTTGATGACGTCATTCTATTTTGTTCACTCATATTAGATGAATTTTAATTATCTGTGGTCATTACTTGGCTAATAACCGCAGTGATGCCAATTTAGGGTATTTTACCCTAGATTTAGAGTAAAAATTATGTCGCAGGGTAATTTTTAGGGTATAGAATTAATTGTTTAGGGAGTTTAGAGGTAATCTTGAGGGATTTTTTTTTGTTACAAACAACAACTCTTGTAACGTTGAAAGCTGATTAATTATGGCTACAGATATATTAGTATTGTACTAAGTATAATAATAATGGCGTGTGTAAATCAGAACGCACGTTAGATAAAAAATCAACCATTGAATATGAAAGAACTTTTTTTATTAATTATATAATACTAAAACTTTAGCCTTATGGTATTTTTACATAAATAGTTATGATTTAAGGGTAAAATTAATCAGGCGTTGGGGTAAAATGAAATCTAGCTTGGCATCGCTGCATTGCCGTCAGATTGCTGGAGTTATGGCGCCAACGTGGAAAAAAACATGTCGGCTCGTTGGAGTATTTTCCTAAACTTGTGTATTTTCGAGTGTTAATGTGTAGTAAATGATAAATTGTTATTTATTAAGTGCTCGAGTGTGGGCATGTGATATAACGAGGTGAAACATGTCTTTTCATGTTGTTTCCAAAACTCCATAGGAGCCTCTTGTAAAGTCTCCACCACTTTACCAAGGGCATGAGTTTGACTTGACCGTGACTTACTTTGCTTGACTCTGACTGTGACTTGTTTGACGCTATTAATACCATCTAAACATGGTTAATATTACGACTAAAGGACATTGAATTCACGGTCATGAATATTTTAACAAAAATAAAAGTCAGATTGCTTGCTTTGCGTGGAATGCGTGGTCCATGATACCTACTACCCAAAGCGTGGTCTTTCTATGTCTAAAATCTTGCTAAAATCGATTTTCCTGTTTGAGTAAATAGTGTTTTTTCTGTGCTTTTTTTTCGTTGTTATTTTAGGGATTAAATACTTAATTCACACGGGAACAAAACAAAAACATAACAACTCGGTTTGATTGAAAAAGTGAGTGCAATGGAATCTTTTTTTATTTTTTTACTTTGTGGTAAACTCATGCCCCTGTAAAGTGGTGGAGACTTTACAAGAAGCTCCTATGGAGTTTTGGAAACAACAAGAAAAGACATGTTTCACCTCGTTATATCACTTACCCACACTCGAGCACGTTTACGAGCACTTAATAAATAATAATTCACCATTTACTACAGATTAACACTCGAAAATACACAAGTTTTTTTCCACGTTGGCGCCAAAACTCGTGAATTCTGAATTGCACCATTTGCACCGCGTAAAATGGATTCTTCCTACATCCAAATTTTCGCGTATCGTTTCCCTACATAGGCTATGTATATTGGTACTAGACGCGACTTAAAATAATAATAATTACGAAAGTAAAATAACGTATATGAACAACTTATTGAGAGTGAGCAGCAGGACAAAGGTTTTTTTCCCTCTACGTTTCCCTACTTTTAAATTCTTAAACGAATTGTATATGGCAACTGTGTCAATCACGCGGAGCCAAAAGCCCCAATACGGGAGCGAAGAAAACAGTTTTTTTTCCTCCGTGACGATTTTGGCGTCGCACTCTTGTGCATTTGCCAGTGTCAAGTAATTATATTCATATCAAGTTTGCTAAACATTATTTATGTCAAACAAATCAGTCAGAGTCAAACAAAGTAAGTCACGGTCAAGTCAAAGTCATGCCCTAGTAAAGTGGTGGAGACTTTACAAGAGGCTTCTATGGAGCTTTAGAAACAACACAAAAATACACGTTTTAGCGCCTAATAACACTTTCTCAGACTCAAGCACGTCCACGAACACATAATAAATAATATTTCATCAACAATACGCATTAGCACTTGCAAAATACACAAGTTTATGAAAATAATAAAATGAGGTCAATGTAAAAATGCGGGTGAAATCCTTTGTATAATCGATCGACTATGCTTCTATGAAGTCTTGGAAACAACATGAAAACGCGTTGCGCGGCATTATTTAATTAATAATTAATAAAACAATCACTTTTGATTGTTTTTTTAATTAAAAATACTGTATCTATAAATAATAATTTATAAAATGAAATGTATTTATTTGATTTTTCATAATTACTGCGTGTATCGGAACGCGATTTGACACTTTAGTAAAACAATAACATAACGTCGTCGGTTTTGTATTATCCTACGTACCATGGACAAAAAATGTATTATCATTATATTATTGAGAATGAATGTATGTATAAAGAACGGTAACGGCTTAGTAGAGCAAGACAGCGATATAGATTTGTGTTGCCGTTTCTACTTTCTTGGACTTGTCTGAACGCGTAGAAGTAGATATACTCGTAGCTTTGATTATTTATAGATATAGGTAAGTATACGACATAATAGGCATGATGACTGATTTTCAAAATCTATTCTATGATATTCAGAAGTATCCAATATGTAAAAAATATATCATATTTCTTTAAAAAATAAAGGTTTATATGTAATAAAATGACAATCAAATTTTAAGTTTCAAATTCACGCCAAAACGCTCAGTACGTCAACGTCGTCAACAGTAAACATTAGGAACCTATAAACTAAATCAAGTTATGCGCAATAAATATGAATTCGAAAATATATAAGTGGTGTGTGGTCCCTCAGTGCAACAAACAATGCGAAATAAGTGGTTGACCCTTGCACGGCGAGACCCAACAGTTTTAAGTCTAAATACTTCAATTTATTTCTGTGAAGATCATTTTGACGTAAGTTTGTACTTATTTCGTAAATTCTAAATGGTGTGTGACCTTAATTTAGGTCTAAATTTAATTAGTTCAATAGTTTCTGTGGTCATATTTTATCTCTTGAATAACCAGTAGTTCAATTCAATTCAATTTCTTCTTTGTGGCTTCGTGCGGTATTGCCACAACTTGCCAATGTCTTGTTTAGAGTTGAGCAAATATTCTGGAGATTGTCCGTTTTATTGGAGGCAGGATCCCTCTTTAAGAAGATGATCTTCTAATAGTGATTTAATCTAATCAATCTTTATCCTAATGAGTACTTTATTCATTTTCCAGTTGCCAAATGATATGGACAATTATATGGAGTATCATGTAATGGGATCAGTGTCGCAGGTCCGCATGAAACCAAGCTGTATTTCCACAAAATTTGAATGCCAGATAGATAGAAGAAAACGAACTGCTAATACGACAGAACGACCGTATATTGTCAAGAAACAAAGACAGACACTAATTGAAGAATTTGAAAAAGATTTAGAGGAAAGAAGTATTACTATAAAACATTTAGAGCTCGGAGAAGCTTCATCTAGCAGTTCAGGTACCTGTTTATAAATCATAATATTAAGGATCTGGCACACTACCCGCGCTCCCCGTCCTGCAGTCCGGTCTATGTATATATGGAAACTGCAAATGATGTTCACACATGATGCGGACAGCATTCATTTTGACCAGACCGCAGGACGAGAATGCAGGCAGTGTGACAGATCCTTTAAAGCAAAGATTAATTTCGTTTACCTTACTTAACCAATTAAACAATTGCTATTAAAAACACTGTCTGTTATCATACCTAGTAAATAACCAGCTTAAACATTTACTATGATTTTTTTTTAATTAAATAGATGTACTTAGTACTTTGTTGAAAGACTGATTTATTGTTTGTAAAAAAGTGCAGATTGTATTTACCTATGTATGTTTATTAAGTCCTACTTTTATTTGTGTCTAATAGTTTTACTATTTTAAATTTTTAGTTTTGCATGGAAACGTCGAAGAAAATGTTATTCCAAATGAAATCCACATCAGACTGCAGCGAGATGATAAAAAGCAGGAAGCATCTAAAATTCTTGAATGTACCTTGCTTAAAATTATGAAGAGCCCGCGTTTTTACACAGGTGTTCCCAAAAGCTGTTATTACTTGATTGATTTAATAGAAAAACAAATTAATATTCCTGCTACCAATATACTCTTGTGTCTAAAGAAAATTAGATTAAATAACCCATTTAGAGAGCTTGCTGATGACTTTTCAATGAGTCCAAGTCATGCTAGCAAAACATTTTTAAAAAATATACCTGTGTTAGCAAGTGTCATGCGTCCTTTCCTTGTTGAATTAAATAAAGATTCCATAAAAGGAAATTTACCTATGGCTTTTAGGCATAAATATCACAATGTCAGTTGTATCATAGACTGCTTAGAAATAGAGGTACAAAAGCCTTCAAAAGCCTTAAATCAATCTCTGACATGGTCAGAATATAAAAAGGCCAATACTGTTAAATATCTTGTATCCTGCACACCCAACGGTTTAGTTAATTACATATCACCTGGTTTCGGAGGCCGAATTACAGACACATGTTTAGTGGAATCTTGTGATTTTATAAATAGCTTGCAATCAGGCATGTGTGTGATGGCAGACAGGGGTTTTAAACATGTGGAGCAATATTTACGCAGACATGGAGTGCAACTAGTAAGACCTCCAAGTGTTACAACTGGGACAAAGCTTTCTAAAGCTGAAGCAAGGGAAACCAAACAGATTGCTAGTTTGAGGATACATATAGAGCAAGTGATTCGGCGGTTGAGAGAATTTAACATGTTAAAGCCACATGCATGTTTAAATCACAATCTTGTCAAAGTACTTGACGATGTTATTACCGTTGCCTGCGGTTTAATTAATTTGCAAGATTCATTGATTAAATAATACTACAGAGTTATATTATGTGTGTTTTATTTAAAAAATCCTATAATTATATTACACTTTTATATAGTATAGGGTACACATATTCTTTCCATGAAGAAATTATCACTTTGATAATATCAGATACAAAATGTTGATCAAAATGAACTTCTATTACGTCCACTTTTTTATTTTCAGTGTAGTTGCAATCAGCTACACAGAAGTAGCCATTTTGCTGGCCAGTCAAAAACATTTGTAGCTGCATTTGCGCATAGTATTTCTCCGTAGGTTTCCCATTATTCACATAATTTTTATATGTTTTTGCACTTGTTGGGCACTTAATTTCTATTATGTAGTCACCACAGATCCCATCAGGCGATCCTGCTATAATGGGATAGTTTTTACAGAGCATTAGGCCACATTTTTTTATTCTTTTCCCCAGTATGCTGCTTACTGTTTGTCTCACTTCATCCTCCAACATTCTACCCCGCTTCATGGCCCGAGTATCTGGAATTTTCCCTCCCATTATTAAGGAAATCAGGGTGCCATCACTAGTTTTGCACCTACTAAATTCAAAAGCTCGTGAGGCTGTCACTCTGCCATACCTCAATTCGTACCAAAGCGAGCTTTTATGTTGTTCTCTAGTTGCCTCCTCAACTTTTAGGATATCTTCATTAGTTAACACAACGTTTACTAAAAAGGTGTCACAGGACTTTTCTTTGTATTTCTGTACCAGTTTGTGCATCGATAATCTTTCTAATGTATCAGGAAAATAGTCTGCCTGATACTTGAGTACCTCACAGTCACTGAGTTTACGTTTCTTCCCTTCTTCTAAAATTTTTTTGAACACACCACTATTTGATGGCAAGCTTGATTTGCCATTGGATAACTGTTTGGCAGTTACATATTTTAATGTAGTACCAACCCTAGACAGCTTCGATTTTATCCAGTAGCACTCCACTGATGTACAGGAAGGCTCCTCACTTCTGCGATGGACCCACATAAGAAATGCTACAGCATGTTTACAGCCTCCTTGTGAAGCAACACAGTCATGACATTGCACAGATTTCACTACTTCACCCTCTTTGTCGACTATTAATGTAACTCTGTACAACTTTGCGTGGACCTTATGCTCAGGGCAAATTTTTGCGGTGATGGTGCACAGACTTCCTTCGCGTTTAAGCTGTACATAGCTTACAGCGTCATCGCCATAAGATGGCCTCGAGGATCTAAAACAAAGAAATTTATGTTTAAGCAATAATCTTATAATATGGTACAGTAGATTAAAACTAAATATTTAACATTATACATCAAAAATGAAAACAATACATTTTATAACATAACCTAAAACCCATACAGAACTTATCTTACATTTGAAACGCTTAAATTGTTGGATATATTATGAAGATTTAATGTACTTACATAGAAGTTTTGACGCTTCTAAATTCTGCTAAACAGAAGTCTTTGTTTGAAGCCTGGAACCCTCCCACCATCAATGAATCAACTCTAGGCAAATTAGCGGAATTTGCCTTGGTAAATCCTTGTTCCATGGCTGATGCACGGAACACTATTACTAAACCAAAATTTTCATGCCTCCTACATATTTTGGTGACTGGAACACACATTTGTCGGATGCCTTCAGGAGGCCTAATAGTTCTGAACACTAGGATTGATAATTCAGCCTTTACTATCTTGTCTACTACATGTTCTAGCGATTTATCTACATATTCGTCGGAGGCCTTTGAGTGGCCTAATGTCCTAACACTAAGGTTACCAATACAGCCAATTGTTTAATGCCTCCTACATATTTAGGTGACTAAAAAACATATTTTTTTTCTGAGGACTTTGGGAGGCCTAATTTTTCTGACACTAGCGTTGCCAATTCAGCCTGTATTATCTTGCTTACTACATTAATTTTAGTAAATGACACGTATTTGTCGGAGGCCTTCAGGAGGCCTAATAGTTCTGAACACTAGGATTGATAATTCAGCCTTTACTATCTTGTCTACTACATGTTCTAGCGATTTATCTACATATTCGTCGGAGGCCTTTGAGTGGCCTAATATCCTAACACTAAGGTTACCAATACAGCCAATTGTTTAATGCCTCCTACATATTTAGGTGACTAAAAAACATTTTTTTTTTTCTGAGGCCTTCGGGAGGCCTAATTTTTCTGACACTAGCGTTGCCAATTCAGCCTGTATTATCTTGCTTACTACATTAATTTTAGTAAATGACACGTATTTGTCGGAGGCCTACAGGAGGCCTAATAGTTCTGAACACTAGGATTGATAATTCAGCCTTTACTATCTTGTCTACTACATGTTCTAGCGATTTATCTACATATTCGTCGGAGGCCTTTGAGTGGCCTAATGTCCTAACACTAAGGTTACCAATACAGCCAATTGTTTAATGCCTCCTACATATTTAGGTGACTAAAAAACATTTTTTTTTCTGAGGCCTTTGGGAGGCCTAATTTTTCTGACACTAGCGTTGCCAATTCAGCCTGTATTATCTTGCTTACTACATTAATTTTAGTGAATGACACGTATTTGTCGGAGGCCTTCAGGAGGCCTAATAGTTCTGAACACTAGGATTGGCAATTCGGCCTATGCTAATTGGCTTATTTTTCTAGTGATTGGAACACATACTTGTCGGAGGCCTCCCGGAGGCCTAACATGACATTTGGATCGACCGCTTAGTCTTTATAAACTGATTTAAATATTTTTCAGAGGCCTTCGGGAGGCATAAAGCAGTTTTAATTTCAATGCGATAATAAAAAAGTTGGTCCTGACTAACTTTTATATTATCGCTAGAATGGAGCCTCATAGCCCCAAAAATAATGTTATTCACGTTGTTAAAATCGTCTATGGTACGGAGTTTAATTTAAAACTTTTGTATTACGGAATAAAGAACGGAATCTAACGAACTATGACCGGGTGTGTGAGTGAGAACTCTGTATTAACGTATAGCGTCGTCTCGTGCTTTCCTAATAAAGCGGAAACGTTTTCACGTGCATGGTACGGTCGAAAGTAAGAATGTTTTACGCTCGAAACGTTATGTTCTCGCAGGAATGTTATTTTGTGTAACGTGTATGGTAGGCCCCCAGATCTATTTATTACAGAAAATAAATTAGTAATCTACTCAGCAAACGCACTGCACCTATTCGGGCCCGCGTTTAGAGTTGGTCGTGGTCTAAAATTCAGTTGCAAGATTTGTCCTACACATAATATCAGGTCAATTTAAATAAAAGCTTGTAATGAATTTTCTGTAGATATGTCTGTTTGATAGAATCAGAAAGTCAAAAATAGAGTTTCGTTGCCTTTTAACCGACTTCCAAAAAGGAGGTTCTCAATTCGACTTTTATGTTTGTTACCTCAGAACTTTCTACGGGTGAACCGATTTTGATGAATTTTTTTTTATTTGAAAGCTCGTGCTTCCGGTGTGGTCCCATTTCAATTTGGTCCAGTTCTGTCATTTTTATTTAGTCAGTTTTTTATATTGATAATTATTTCGTTAAAAAATGTGAGATGGCTCTTAAAATCAATTTGCCTGGAACGAATTTCATACAAGTGTTATTGTGTTCCAGTATAAGCCGCGACGCTGACTCGGACTCTGAAGCGGACGGCGAGAAGCTCCTAGAACTGGAGGAAGCGTTGAGAGAGTTCGAGCCTCCGCCCGCCGCGGCTGATCACTACCATCAGCTTCACTTAGCTATTGAACCCTTTAGGTGAGAACTGTACCAAGCTGTAGGTTTGAACCAATTAGAATTCTTACATTAACCTGTAGGCGTAGCACGGGCCGTGGACATATTGTCTTTCCACCGTCACTTTTTTATCCCGCTAGAAAGAGATAAACATATCCAAATTCTAGCTCTGTCGCGTCTTCGCGTGGATAAAATCGGTGGAAAGATAATTTGTCCACGGCCCGTGCTAGGCCTGCAGGGGAACAGGCTGGATGTGTGTGATGCCTGCTCGGTATTAGTCAGTTTTTTTTCTTGTATTTGCATGCCACCTTGCCTGTTATTAAGCGATGATGTGGTCTACAATGGAGCACGATTGCTTAGAAGAAACCAATTCACTCGCGATTTGAAGACACCCATAAATGTTGCCAATGACGATATAACCACTTGACAGCTCGGCTCAGGCGGAACGTGACAATGAGTCATTCTTTTTCGTACGTGCAACTGGCGTTCATCGATTTATAAGACGTTATCACGTCAAAAAGCTAAATCAAAATTAGTAAGACTCTCTGTGGCACCGTAGCTCATAAACGGCTGAACCGATTTTGGTTTAGTTTTTTTGTTTTGTTTGAAAATTTATTTGATCGAGTGTTCTTAGCTAAGATATTTTCAATTTATCCTTGTTCAATATAGAAATACAATTTCATTTTGATCAACATAATTTTCTTTTTGATTCCCAGAGCCCCAGAGCTAATGTTCCAACCATCAATGTTGGGAAACCTAGAAGCGGGCCTGGCTGAAACTATGGAGTATGTATTCAAGCAGTTCAGCCCAGAAGACCAGCTGCTGTTGGCCAACAATGTGTTCCTCACTGGAGGCTGCTCTCAGTTCCCTGGTAAGATTAATCTTCATTATCAGCCTATTATGTTCCCACTGCTGGGAGAAGGCCTTCTCTCAGAGAGATGTGCCCTAAGTCCACCATGTTGTCCCAGTGCATATTGATGAACATCATATCTTTGAACTTTTAAGGGTCTCGGAGACACTCATGTTTTCCTTCACCGTTTTAAAGCGATGGCATCGAAACTGCACATAACATATTTAAATTATTTAAGTCCTAAATAAGTTATTGGTAGGAAGCCAAGGATCGAGCCGAGTGCCGTCAGATTGTTAAGCGCACATGCTACCACTCGACCACCGTCGCTTTGATTCAAGGGCGTCGCCAAGGGGGGGCAGGGAGGGGCAGCTGCCCCCCCTAGAGATTAAAAAAATGAAGCCAACTGCAAAGAAACCAAAGTCCTAAGGCCGTGCAATTGTCTTGCTTTGCCGATAAATCCCGCACGTCAAAACTCGAATAAATTCACTATCACTAGGTATAAGTAGGTATAGTACAATACAACTTCCAAGACTACCTACAATACATATTTTTCTCATCCTCCATAATATTATAATATATAATATTATAAAGATTATAAAGATTATTAACTTGTCCCCCCCACTGGGCCACGGGCTGGCGACACCCTTGCTTGGATTACTTATTGGATCAAATAAATTGAAATCTTAATCTTATTGGATACAATCTGTTAGAATGCTTCTAGACAGAATTCGAAATTGAATAAATTTTGTCCCAGGTTCAATGATATTGAAGCAGTAAAACTGCAAATATTTGCAAACTTAGATAAACTCGTGAAAGATAAAGGCTTGTGCTACAAACGTTTTTTTCTCTGTTATGAAGTAGGATTGAAGGTCTTTCGGTTGAGTTTTGTGATAATTCTTGCGAACGACACTTTTCAGATATTAAAGTGAGAGGGAAAGTTCTGCGTTAAATGAGAGCTAGAGTAACAATAGTTCACTAGTCTATTGTCTGATATCGTACGCAGCAGCGGGCAGAGATCTTTATAGTACTTATTTCATCCTTTCAGGTCTAAAAGAGCGTCTAGAAAGGGAGCTTCTAGAAATGCGTCCGTTCCAGTCTACGCACAAGGTGGTTATGTCAAAGAATCCCAGTCTAGACGCGTGGTACGGTGCTCGCGACTTCGCAGGCAGCAATGACTTCGAAAGCTACTGTATCACCAAAGAAGAGTATTACGAAATGGGAGGTGAATATTTGAAGGAACATTACGCTAGTAATAACTACTTCAAGAGTCCGGCGCCGATTGTTGATAACACGCTCGCGCCGGCGGGAGACGCTAATGTGGTGAAGGAAGAAATTGTGGTGGATTGTTAGTTTAAAATCGTAAGTAATAAATGTTTTTAAAGTTATTTTGATGAATTTTATTCAATACTAGCCAACCCGACAGACGTCCTGTCCAAATTTCAATAAATTGTTCTGAGTTACGGTCCTGATTTCATACAATAATTCCATAAAAAGTAAAAAAATAAAATAAAAAAAAAACCGGCAAAAGAGCAGGGTGTCAATTGTGTCAAATGTAATCTACGAACGGCTGAACAGATTTTCTTGAACCATCGCTAAGAGCACCATCGACTCGACTGCCAGAGCGGGCACGAAGAATCGGCACCGCTTTATGGTTGATATTCCGAAAACCCGTACGAAGCGCTTTGATTCCACTTTTATTGTGCGTACTGCTGGTCTGTAGAATGCGCTGCCTGAGTGGGTGTTTCCCGATAGTTACAATCTAAGTGTCTTTAAATTACGAGTGAATCGGCTTCTTCTAGGCAAGCGTGCTCCATCGTAGACCGCATCATCGCTTAACATCAGGCGTGTTGGCGGTCAAACGCAAGCCTATTTACGCATAAAAAAAAGAACACTCAATCAAGCCACCTTTTAAACAAAAAATAAATTAAAAATAGTCCAGCCGCTTTGGAAATAAATATCTGGGACTTTTTTGCACACACGGTCTTCTGACCCCAAACTAAGCAAAGCTTGTAATATGGCTGCCAGAGACGTACACACGTATATATATATTTTAATACATAAATAGAACAAACACAAATGTTCATTACATGAATGTTTGCCTAGGTGGGAATCGAACCCACGCCCCTAAGCGCAGAAGGTAGGTTCACTACCAACTGAGCCACCGGAATAGTCAAAAAATAGGAACATACGTTTTTTCACACTCACAAAACAACCTCTCACCCTACACACACATACACCTTGTCTGTTCCGTCGTGGATAAAAAGCACTAAGTTTTTTTTATAGCTATATCCGATAAAAATATCAAATTTTTCTTTCCTAACAACCTTCGGACTATGACGAACATTTAAAAATAAGTTAGCAAAATCGGTCCAGCTTTTCTCAAATGAACAACGAACAAAATTTCATTTTTATTTGTATAGATTTGGACGGGACTTCACTGGCAGATATCTGATGTTATAAGGAGTAACTTAGGATACTTTTCATCATCACAATTTTACCCCACCACGCGGGTGAAACCGCGGGCGCAGCTAGTAGAATATAGAACGCGGTTTGTTTTTAAGGTTTCTCTTTTTGCATCTAGATCGCGCCATCTTTGGTCTTCAAAGTCTTCACATGAGTAGAATGGACCCCAGTAATGAGTTGTTTGTTGAATAACACCGTCACTTTACCACACCAGTGTTAGAATAGCCCACTTTTGTCGTAAGTTGTTGCCAATTATCTATTTACAAAGGAAAGGTTTACAGAAATGAAACTAAGAAATAGCCACAAATATCATGGCACGTTTATTTTTTTCTCCTCTACATGGCTTTCTAAAAGAATCGTGACTTGTTATTTTGCATTTATAAATTTTCTTTTTTATTAGAACTCTGCAAGTGAGCGCTAAAGAATAATGTCAAAATGTATACATTTCATAAAATTAAAATATAAACTCTGTTTTAATTTGATCTTTTCAATATAAATCACAAGTAACTGAATAAAAATTATATATGCTTTGTTAGTTCGCTAATTAAAATATTGATTGATGAGTCTACAATTAGAGTACATTAAAAAATCACATTAAAGCATATACATAATGCTGACTACATAAATGCTCTTACAGCCCCGCCCTACCTCCCTCGGTCTGGTCGCACGATGTTAAGGCGACGCACCAACAACAAACCATATGCAAGACTTCTTCAGTTAATTTAACACAAACCAATAATCAATAATTTTATCACAATCGCTTCAGACTATAAACAAATACTTTAAGTAATAACTCGTAAAGGAGGCTGTGAGAGCTACATTCACTTGCAATGTAAATACACCACAATTAACAAATCTAACTTATTCAAATATAAACTAGCCTAAAAATTTTAACAATAAAGTAATTAAACAGCAGTAATTAAAAAATATTGGTCATAAACATCTGTAGAGCTATCGCTAAATGACCGTAAGTAAAAAGTCGCCATGCCATGATGTTTGCTTAAATGTTTTAGTAAAAAAATTGCAAATTATAGGGATGTAAAGTACTCCAAAAGTCGGTTGGCCGCGGCTCACAGCCGCATAATTTAGCATATATTTCTTACAAATAGTATAAAATCAGTGACTTAGAAATAGCTCTCAGTAAATAAAAAAAGACGTTAAAATCCTTAGGCTGTACTCTTGTATGATTATAAAGTAAGCAACGCAATATGTTGGCAAAGCGGAAGGTCGCGTAAATCTAACGATACAATAGAACTAAATAATTATGTACCTTAGACATTATGATTACACAAGGCTCACTGTTCACCGACACGATGAGTGTAACTGCCAGCAGCGCTCGGCTGCCCCTAGACTAGTCTGCCTCGACAAGGGATGTATACATTAACAAACGCGGGGAAGGATATGTACGACTTCTTGAACAGAAACTTCAACGCGGCTTAACACTGGTTGGTCCTTCAACCATAACCGATCTGATGTTAAACAATACAATTAACACAATCTAACATTGCCCATATTTCTTGTGAGTATTCTTTTTGTTGTGAATTCCTCAGTCTTTTCTACGGTCGAAACAAAAGGTCAAATCAAACCTCAACCCACTTCCACCAAAGTACAAAATAATCGAAACGACTCATTACTTTACTTTCTAATATATATAGTATACTAACGTCGGTATGGAAAATATACAGCGAAGACTCACAAGATGTGCATCACTCGGATTTAAAAAATTGCCACACATTGTAATTCTTCTCTGTTTCGCTATAACGCTTTTAATCCTTACTAAATACATAAATACATCTTATGTTCCATTGATTTGTGCATTAAGCACAATATTAACACATATTTAGTAAGGAGAAAGAACCATTTCCTCCCAGCTCGCCTATACCCTCGGTAAGGGTGAAGCAACGATAGGTTAATTTACAAGATAAACAATATAAAGAAAGCGAACATATAACAAAATATATTAACTTAATCTAGAATTAATAAAGAACAATCACCCCCGCCGAGTCATCGAAAAGATGGGAGACTATAATATAATATTTAATAATATGTATCTAGGTTACTATGTTGGTGTTTCTATTTCCATTCATATATCAATGGATATAGTAATATAATAAAGTATCAAGAGCGGAAAGCACACATGGTGAGGTGCTAACCGTCACTGCTACATGGTACAAACTATTGATAACTATGGTTTAAATTTCAATGGTGTTTTATGTAAAAATGGTAGAGGTTTATCTACTTGTAAACCCAAGTTCTAGTTTGACTTAATAATACTGTTATCAATGGCTTGGTACGAAACTTAAGGTTTTTTTTCTAATTCATTACGGAAAATTAATTATTTTTCTGGGCAACTAAATGCATTAATTATTTATATTATATTTTCATTATCTTAACATATTTACGTGTACACATTTATGTTAAATGATAATGAGATATTGGCCTATTTTTCATGTTTTTTTTTTCAAATACAGAACTATCAAAATATAAAAAAATATTGAGGACTATCAAACAACATCCATATGTATATATTATTTTATGTATACTTATGTATATCTACAAGAAATTTTGATTTATAGTACCCAAAGTATAGTTCTGTGCTAAATCTAATTCCAATTTATATATTCTCAGTTCGACAAGTACCGTAGAGCGAGTCTACAGACTACTGCTGCCGAGTCCCACCTAACCCTCGACTGGTTTCTCATTCTGATACACTCGAATAAATAAACGCTACCAATATGTATTTACAAGTTTTGACCCCGCACATGGACACATACAAAATGGAAATAAAATAAAGCTTCCAAAATAACAACACGGAGAATAGAAAATAACGTCATATATAAAAAGTCGGTATAGGAGGCTACTGGTAGAGTTAGCATTCTCTTAAGGACGGCCTCAGTAAATCAAAAGAAACAACTTTTGTTATACGTCTTTTCGAAATACGCGGGAAAAAAACAGCTGTTCCATACAAAAAAAGTACTCCCCGACATAATTTTCAATATAAAAAATCGAATTGATAAAAATGTCAGAACTGTACCAAATGACACCACACGGGAAGCACCAGCTTTCAAATAAAATAAAAATCTTCAAAATCGGTTCGCCCAGTCGAAAGTTCTGAAGTAACAAACATTAAAATAAAATGAATTTAGAACCTCCTCCTTTTTGGAAGTCGGTTAAAAATTTATGAAAATGCAGTTTCTTTTTTTGGAAACTTTGATAAGTCGTAGAGCAAAAGTTGTTTGTTTTGACGTATTGATACCGCCCTGAAGAGGATGCTAACTTATTACCAGTAACCCTGTATAATAATAATAATATATTACGAGAATATAAAGTTACTTTCAATCAATTTAACGCCTAACCAGTTCTACCCTGACCAGACTTAACTAAGCTTACTCTACCACGTCATTAAAGAAAATGGCACCAAACTATCTTTGATATCAATAATGGCAAACCATAAGGAATCCCCTTCGCGGACGCTCCAGCTGCACGGCCGTGCGGCGCGTGCGTCGCCTCCTACTGTCTCAAGGTATTGGAAGACTACTGCGCTATATACTATTCATAAGTACTATTATTCGAAACCGGAAATAAGTATTACCACTCGTCAAAACCACATTTATAAAATAGAAATAGGCTATCCTAAATGGTGAACTTCGACTCTAGATGCATTATGAGACTACACTTATGTGCAGTGGCGTAGCTATCGGAGGGCTAGGCGGTGCCGTGCACCGGGGCCCCCAAGCTCAGGGAGCCCTTGGGCCCTGATCAGCAAACCTCAAAATGAACCTTTGCCCTTGCTGGAAAAATATTTGCCCTTCATACACATACATGTAGTAAGTAGCTTTGAGCACAATAAAGAGCTGATGACAAAGTAGCTTTGTACCTTTAATTTATTTATATTTTTACTTGATAAATCCTAACCCAGTTTAGGTAGGGCCCCATTTTTTTGCACCAGGGCCTTTGGTTACCTAGCTACGCCACTGCTATGTGAATATAATTAAATGTGGAAAAATAATGTGTCAATGGAGTACGATTGATAACTGCCTAATATCGCTATCCGCTAGAAGGCACACAAAGTTTAGTAAGAAGCTTTTCAAATTATATGCTTGTCTACAAGCGCACTGCGCGGCGCCCGCGCACCGCTCAGCGGCCTTACGGCTAACTCTTAACGCGGGCTCCAATTAGCGCAGTTCGGTAAACCACGCGAACGTGAACCTTAACGCGCCGAGATACGGTTCGCGGTCGCGCAACTTTTCGCATCACCTAAACAGAATCGCACAAAACAGGTAGCCGTAAGGGCCCAGGCCCGCGGACCGACGACGACACACATTGAACACTGAACGTATTATTATTTTCAACGTAACACGTTTAAAAATATTGCCAATTTTTTGTTGCAACAGGCACTTCTCTGGATTTCTCCAATAAACATCATACTATAAAGTTATGGTGAACTTTTCAATATAGCCGCTCAGGACACGTCGGTTTGTGAAATATTTTATTTTTGTACTTTTTATTATCATTATTTATCGATTGATTTCCATAATTATGAATTCTGATTATTTCTTAAGGATTTATCTCAAGGAATATCATAGAGTCCTTATATGTTACAGTGATCGTAATATTTTCTCTTCAGTATAAAATGACTGAAGTTCCATATACACTGACACGTTCTAAGTTAAAGCATCGCAATAAGATATTGTTACATTTCACTACGTCTAATGGAGACGGGACGACGAAAACGATAAGCGAAATGACGCACTTTATAAATTTAGAATTTCAGTTGGGAGATTTACCATTCACGATTCCAAAATTTATCACTAAGCAAATTAGAATATGAGATCAAAAATTTAGGCCTACAATCTACGACGATGAGACTTTTAAGTATCGATTTATGAACGCCACCACGGTCGTCGATATACTATGTGATGGTATAGATAAATCACAGTTGCGGATATAAATCACATTGCATATTATCTAGGCGGTACCGCTACTGACTACTTCCCGTCCGCGAGGATTCCCACCACTCGTTCCTGCTCCTGCGCCGACAAACTCAACACTCCATAACAAATAAATAACTCGTAATAAAAAATAAACAATTAAATCTGCGCATGAGTCCATGCTGGTCGGAGCGCAGCTCCTATTGGGTTCCCTTAGCGTAGCTGCTTCAGTTGATTGCTGCCAATCTATCGGTTCATATTGCACTCGTGCGCACGTCATTCAACCGAGAGCTGGAACAAACGTACCCCTTAATAAAATGGCTGCACGCAGTTATCTAAATTCTTATTATCTGTCATTTAAATTTGATCTTTAACAAAGTGTAGTAAAGTATCTTACCTGTTCAGGCGTTCAGTCTGCAAGATGCATCTGACTCGACATCTGGGGCTGGGGCGTTGGGGTATGCGGGGGAGGAGGAGATGCTGGAACGACAATCCACTTTCTTTTACAATGTAGAATACAAAATCTAGAAGTCTAAACTAAGTTAATTGGTTGTTGTTCTCTCGCTATCTCAGTCTCAACTCTACACTGTCATGGGGAAGAGGGCATTGAGAAATAGGCTTGAAAAGTGAATACTTAAATATATATGAGAGTGTAGCATGCATATGTTTCCTATCCCAGCCCCAGCTCGGTTGTAAAGTTGTATTCTACTATCATTATTGATAAATCACCTATGCTCAGCAACGGGATGAAGAGACTGTGCCCGATGATGGTGAATTACTGATCATGCTATACAAATGTTTTAATCAACCATTAAGAAACGTGCCAAGATACACATCAGCAACAACTCCCTTGTTCTGACTAAAGGTTCGGTCACATGAAGCGAATACTCGCTTGGTGTGACAATCTATTCGCTGCGAGTAAGATTCATTCGCCTCGATTGAAATGGCTGCATGTTCAATTATGATTGCCGCAAGCGCGCTTCTCGCCGCGCTACAGCGCTCGCGCGAGTCGTGTGACAAGGCACTCGCTGTGAATTCACATCGCCACATACGCCGCTTTCCGCGTGAAACGAGCGAATGGCAAGCGCTACGTGTGACAACAGGCTGCGAGTAAACTAGCTTCGTGTGACCGAAGCTTAAGTGTTGAATATTCGACTTGTCTAACAGGTTTTATAGGATACATTTCAGTGGGACAATGTGACTTTCGGATAGCCAGGGGCTCGATTTTTGAATCGCTCGTATGATTTCGCACGAAAATATCTTGCTGAAGTTATTTTTTTTTATTGATAGTTCAAACTTCTATACATAAGTTTAGATAGTTCAAGTTCGAATGGTTCAAACTACTCGTGGCGATAGCAGTGATAACTATAACATTAAATTATAATTAAAAAAATTACCATTTATTACTAAATGCTACTTTTGTTTGGGATTTCGTTTGAAGTCAGGTTTCGCATGATTTTCATGCGAAATATCATACGAGCGATTTAACAATCGAGCCCCAGGGCGGGCACAAAAAAGCTACATAATTTAGTGGTTGACAATAGTTGACATATCAAAAACCCGAACGATGAACTTAAATGCCACTTTTGTTATATGAGCCGTTTTCACCGATATGGTTACAATTCAACAATCGAGCCCCAGGGCGGGCACAAAAAAGCTACATAATTTTGTGGTTGATAATAGTCGACATTTCAAAAACCCGAACGATGAACTTAAATGCCTCTTTTGTCGCATGAACCGCTTTCAACGATATGGATAAATTCTGGTCGTATACAAGTCGTGAGTGAATCGGTTTCTTCTAGGCAAGCTTGCTAAATTGCAGCCCACATCATCGATTAACATCAGCCGAGACAGCGTTCCAACGAAAGCCTATTGCCGAATAAATAAAAAAGGAAGTTTGTAGTTGTTTCAGGAATCAAATACATTACTTACAAATGGAGGCGATGGATTGCGGCGACATAGCCGACATCTTGCTCTGCGAGTCTTGCATCGACACCTGCGTGCCTTGTGACGTCATGTAACGATTCACCATGGGCACAAAGCTGTAATGATAAAGGTACGTTTCAAACATGGGATTTCATAGAGTATCCTGTTCTATCATAGTACAGTTTCATAGTTTCATCACGGTGTAAAAAACCAAACAGTGCGGCTTTTAAACCAGGGCCGGATTAACCCTATCCTAGAGATACCTACACATTCAACAAAATACCGTTAGATGGCGCTTTTTACAGTAAGTATTGTGAGAATACAACCTCATCTAATGGTTACTCAATGGAACTCTTTATATTGACTAGTGTCAATCTATGAGATGTCGTTTTGTTGTCAATTGAGAAAAAATGTATGCACAAATGATATCTGAAATATTTAATTAAATACTGAAAATAATATGAGTGTATTTGTATCAGTTAATAATCTTACCCCAACATAAGGTTATGGGCAATTTAAAGAATTAAGGTGAGAAAATATTACCTCGATATAAATACCTTGAATAAAATGTATACAAACGTCAATATTTTGCCAATATTAAAAGGCGAGAATTACTCCAATTGGAAGTTTAGAGTAAAATCATTACTTGAAGAAAAACAGGTTTTACAGATATTAGAGTATGAAAATAAAGATATCCAAAATGACCAAAAATTAAAATTAGAGGATTCAAAAGCAAAAGCTATAATAATTCAATGTATAACCGATAAACATTTATCAATCATACAAGATTGCCAAAATGCAAAACAAATGTTTGAAAAACTTGATTCAGTATTTCAACGGAAAAGTGTTTTTACTAAACTAACGCTTAAAAGAAAGCTATTAAGCTTAAAATTAAATAGAAACGAAAAATTAGACGATCATTTTCAAAGTTTCGAAAAAATTGTTTCCGAATTAGAGAACATTGATAAAAAGTTAGACGATTCTGACAAAATCTGTCATCTACTACTATCTCTTAACGAAGATTACGAAAATGTCATAACGGCCATTGAAACAATAAACACTGAAATAACTCTTGAATTTGTCAAATCAAGATTACTTGACGAAGAAATTAAAATAAAAAACAAAAATACGAACGAAATGCCACAAAATATATTTAAAGCTTCAAGCTCAAGAGCAACTAATAATTTTAATTATAATAATAACACAAGATCAAACTTCAATAATAATAATTCTACAAGACCGAGACGACCTATGAGAGGACGAGGTTCTCGAAATAGAGGTTATTCCAGAAGTACTAAAGATGAATTACAAGGATACATAGCTTTGACGGCATCAGCTGAAAAAGATAACAAATTTATTCTGGACAGCGGAGCAAGTATAATCATTTTTTCTTCATGGCAACATAACCGGATAGTGGGGAATGTCACGAATGAAACGTTTTTTTTTCTTGGTGCGTGGCCCGCATCGACTAGGCCCCCGTGGGCCCCTAGTCGGTGCGGGGTCCCTAGGCAGTTGCCTAATCCGCCTTATGGATAATCCGGCCCTGCTTAAAACTTTGAAATGTCGTTTACGTCGAGCGATACTCAATGTACTCTCACCAGATAGCTTAGGTGACTTACGGCTAACTCTTAAAGCGGGCTCGAATTAGCGCTAAAACAGCGCAGTTCGGAAAATAACACGAACCAATATACGGTTTGCGGTCGCGGAACTTTTCGCATCACCTAAGCAGAATCGCTTAAGACAGGTAGTCGTAATGCCCCAGGGTTGCGACTACCACATCGCGCAATCTGAATTAGCAGATTATAGAGACGTGTAGAAAGGCTAGAAAGATACCATTGCCAATCATAAACGTGGAACTCATACAGTCTAATCACAAATAATATCATAACATAATTATCAATATAAATAACTGGCCAAGTGCGACTCAGACTCGCGCACGAAGGGTTCCGTACCATTATCTAAAAATAAAAACGGCAAAATAATCACGTTTGTTGTATGG
Source organism: Agriopis leucophaearia (assembly GCA_949125355.1). Classification (NCBI taxonomy): domain Eukaryota; kingdom Metazoa; phylum Arthropoda; class Insecta; order Lepidoptera; family Geometridae; genus Agriopis; species Agriopis leucophaearia. The sequence goes on along the minus strand of OX421276.1, from coordinate 7,641,072 downwards.
GAGCCCCCCTTAAATATTTGTTTTATATTAAATTAATTATTTATTTTAAAGTAAATATATACCTAAATATTCTGTGAATATTTCAAGTATCTACCTGTTGCCGTTATCAATATCGAGCAAAAACATCACGTTTGTTGTATGAGAGCCCACTTAAATATTTATTTTATTCTGTTTTATAGTATTTGTTGTTATAGCGGCCACAGAAATACATCATTTGTGAAAATTTCAACTGTCGGACAGAACAGACGGACAGCGGAGCCTTAGTAATAGGGTCCCGTTTTACCCTTTGAATACGGAACCCTAAAAGCTGACTACATAATAATGTCAGAACTGGACCAAATTGAATTACCACCAGCTTTCAATTTAATTTAAAATTTGGCATTCTGAAAGTATTATTCTATAAACAGGGAAATTCTTGCCCATTGCCACGGGCAAAGGGCGCTGTTACCACTGGTTAAAACCTTGTCACCTAGCCATGGTAAAATAATTTTCAGTTCCACCGCTAGATGGCATTGTTATTAAAAGGTGCAAAATTTTGTCTTTGTTAAAACTGGTTCAATAATCTTTGGTAATAATTTTCACCACCTCCACTAGAGGGCGTTGGCGAATTCGATAAATACTAAACTTATTGTAAAAAAAAAAAAAATACAGTAGAACTGGACCAAATTGAAATGAGACCACGCGGGAACCACCAGCTATCAAATAAAAAAAAAACATCAAAATCAGTTCACCCAGTCGAAAGTTCAGAAGTAAGGTAACAAACCTAAAAAATAAATTTAAAAAGAAACAGTCGAATTGATAACCCTCTTTTTTGGAAGTCGGTTAAAAAGATAATCAAAGTTGCAACATTGTTTTAGTTAGACAACGTTTGAAAGGTACCTATAAAGAACAATTCTGGTAATAATTTTTCGAAATATGTATCTACTAAGTACTTCTTTTTTTTTACTAGGCTTGCGTTTGACCGCCTGATCTTAAGCGATTATGCGATACCGACTTCTTGTCTATACTGTTTTGTTTTATGGTGTAACACAGTGGAGAAACAAAAACCGGCCAAGTGCGAGTCGGACTCGCTCATGAAGGGTTCCGTACCATTATCTATAAAAACGGCAAAAAAATCACGTTTGATGGGAGCCCCCTTAAATAATATATTTTATTGTTTTTTACTATTTGTTGTTATAACGGCAACAGAAATACATCACCTGTGAAAGTTTCAACTAACTAGTTTCACAGTTCATGAAATACAGCCTGGTGACAGACGGACGGACAGCGGAGTCTTAGTAATATGGTCCCGTTTTACCCTTTGGGTACGGAATCCTAAAAATGCATAGAATTGAGAAGCTCCCCTTAAAGATATCAAAGATGATCGATAATCTCTCAGCCAATAAAATCAAAGTATATCAACGGACCAGTTCTTAAAAAATCATTACTGATTTAGGTTTGTAGCGATTGACAAATGGCGTTATACCTTGCACCTCTGTTTGTGGGAATTATATCACAATGCCATTTAACAATTTCAAATATCAATAAAAAACTTTATACTTAAGGTACCTAAAACCACGGCATGGCAAGTGGAGCGGATTATCTAATAGTAAAGAATGTGGCTGACCTTAAGTCACAGACACCGGGCGAGTCATAGTTGTCGTTGTTGGAGTTGGTGTTGGTCGCGACGCTGTTGATGTTGGCGATGCTGTTCGCAGACAGGCTGTGGCTCATCTCACGGTGCACACGGTTGTGATGTCTGTATCAAACGAGAAACAATATTTATGTTATGGTAACCGATGTGGTTTTCACACATTTTCATCATCAACATCATCATCAGCCAAAAGACGTCCAATGCTGAACATAGGCCTCCCCCTTTAATCTCCACACTTAACGACATCCTGCCATCTGCATCCACAGGATGCCCGCGACTCTCACAATGTCGTCGGTCCATCTAGTGGGAGGCCTACCTACGCTGCGTCTTCCGGTTCGCGGTCTCCACTCAAGAACCTTTCTTCCCCATCGGGAACGAACGAACGGATGTTGGGAACGATAGTCTCGAAGTTGTTGATCATTACACCTGTCTTGGACAGATTGTTCAGTTAGGTAAGTCCAACTTAGGTAAAGAGGTCGCCCGAAGAATCCAACTCGGATGGGCAGCGTTCGGGAAATTGCGTGAAATCTTCTCATCCAAGATACCACAGTGCCTAAAGACAAAGGTCTTTGACCAGTGTGTGTTGCCAGTGATGACATATGGTACTGAGACGTGGTCCTTAACTGTTGGTCATTTGGAAAAACTCTAGAGTCACACAACGGGCAATGAAGAGAGCTATGCTCGGAGTTTCTTTACGCGATAAAATTCGGAACATAGATATTCGCCAAAGAACTAGGGTCACCGACATAGCTATTAAAATCTGCAAGTTGCAGTGGCAATGGGCAGGCCACATCGCTCGAAGAAAAGAAAAGAAAGGTTCACACATTTTGATTACACTGAAATAAACTTTCCTGATTTCTAAATTAAATTTGATTGAATGAGTGTTACCGTATAAGGTAGCTGTCCCTCACGAAGGTTCGTCCGCATACGCTGCACTCGTAGCATGGCCCCGTAGAATGTGTGCGGATGTGAAGAGCGAACTGAGACTTGGAGGTAAACGTCATGGAACACCGATCGCAGTTCAGCGGCTTGTCGGCCACGTGGGACCATCTGGGAATAGGGGATGATGGCAATATTATACTCAAGTGTTTCTTCAATAATTATCAATATAAAAAACAGACTTCATATAAATGACAGAACTGGACCAAATTGAAATGGGAACACACGGGAAGCATCAGCTTTCAAATAAAAAAATTATCAAAATCGGTTCACCCAGTCGAAAATTATGAGGTAACAAACATAAAAAAACTGTCGAATTGAGTACCTCCTCGTTGGAAGTCGGTTAAAAAGGGGTCGTCTTTTGCCACAACTATTGCTGAGACCTATGAATGTAGAACGTAGAGCAGTATTCACTGTCTACGAGAAGACTATACATGTTTAGTTTTGTACAATAATTAGATAAGGTATGCTTATAAAACCTACCTGTGAGCTGTGACATAACTCTTCACGGCGAAACGTTTCTGACAGATATCACAAGCGTAAGGACGTTCACCTGAAAGTTAACGTCGTTTTACTAACTTGAATGTAGTTTTACGTGAAGAACAAGCATAATTCAAATTACTACAACAATGGAGAAGCAAGAAACAAAAGCAAATGATGTTAGAAAGACGGCAAGATGCAATTAGACAGTATGTAATGATGCACTCTGAAATCAATGTATTTAAGCCAAGAAATTATAACAAATGATACAATACTGAAACTTAGGAATGATGCAGCGTGTGAGGAATGACTAGTGTCCAGTTGTCGGTGCCACATCATTAAGTTCAGACTTGGTTTATGGATACCTGTTATAGCAATTTGCCGTCTTCTTAACTTGCTCAAGCAATCTTCAACCAATCAATCTTCTCAATGGTGATTCAAACAACAAATATATCACCGCCGATATCTACAAACGCACGGTAACGCATCAAGAACATTTCTAAAATCTATTACATATAAACCAATGGCAATGGACCAGCAACTTTGAATCCTGTAGAATAGAACTTCTTTTTACGAACGCTGATTGGTTCGCTCAAGGTCAAGAATGTGATACTATGACGCGTTATTGGTAGATGGGGATTTGATATTTGCGCTAATGCGTTGTCTGATCATATAAACATTTAACTAATGACGTTTAGAAATGTTATTGGTGGTTAGCCGCGGTGACGTCGCCCACTCAGCATCATTACATTCGATAGCGATAGTACGTATATTCTCATACCGGTGTGTATTCGTTTGTGGATGTTGAGCGTGGATTTCTGCGTAAAGCGCTTGTAACAGACATCGCACTCGAATGGGCGTTCTCCGGTGTGCGTGCGCATGTGTATCTCCAGGTACGGCTTGCAAGTGAACGCGGCCGGACACTCCGCGCACTGGTACGGCCGCCCTTGCACTGCACGCAACCACATATCAGTACACAACACACTACTCGCGGGAACGCAAGTACTCACGGCTAGGACCTAGCGGCCCGACTATGTGGCACCGACAACTTTAAACTCAAATACCATCGATTAAAGTACAAGTGAAAATGGTGTTCGTCCCGGGACGCGGACTTACCTGTGTGCGTTCGTTTGTGTATGTTGAGAGTAGACTTTTGCGCGAATCTCTTGAGGCAGACGTCGCACTGGTAGGGGCGCTCGCCGGTGTGCGTGCGATTGTGGATCTCCAGATACTGCTTGCAGGTGAATGCGGCGGGGCACGCCAGGCACTGGAACGGGCGGCCCTGCACTGCAAACAGAGGCGCGCGTCAGCACGGGCGAGCGGCGCCGCTCCCCGCTCCCGCCCGCCTGCACTGGTCGCGCGCCGGTGTCGCGTCGCCGCATCAAGGCGGCCCACATACCTGAGTGCGTCCGCTTGTGAATGTTGAGACTGGATTTCTGCGTGAAGCGCTTCAGGCAGATGTCGCACTGATATGGTCGCTCGCCGGTGTGGGTGCGCGTGTGAATCTCCAGGTATTGCTTGCAGGTGAAGGCGGCGGGGCACGACAGGCACTGGAACGGTCTGCCCTGGACTGGTGCCCAACACAGATACATTATAGCGGCGGCGAGCGACGCGGACGCTAGACGCCCTCGCTACGAGGCGGCGCGGACCGGTCGCTCCGCTCCGGCCCGGCCGGGCGGCGGGCGGCGCGGGGGCGGGGCGGCCAGTCCGGCCCGCGGCTCTCACCCACCTGTGTGTGTCCTCTTATGAATATTGAGGCTGGACTTCTGCGTGAAGCGCTTGAGACACGCGTCGCACTGATACGGCCGCTCGCCTGTGTGCGTGCGCATGTGAATGTCCAGGTAGGGGCGACGGACGAAGGCCGACGGGCATTGCCCGCACGCGAACGGCCGCCCTTGCACTGCGCCCAGTGCACACACAAAAGCGAGTAACGCACGTCGCCGACGCGAGGCCGCGGCACCTCAGGCGCCCAGCGCCCCCTGGCCGATCTGTGATCGCGCCCGGCGCCGCCGCCGCCGCAGAGGACGGCGCGCGGCGACCGGTGCGCGCCCCAATTTTGAAACCCAATTTTGATCTTCGGTACCGAACATGGTACCGTGGCGCCAAACGTATATTTTATGCGTCATTGCGGCGATTGCATTACCGCTTTTGTGAAACGATTAATAGTCATGAAATGATAAAATAATGGTACAATGCTAAAATCACCGAGTCGTAGGTATGCAAAATGGGGGAAGTGATAGAGCGAGTGACCGCCGGGTTCATAAAGTGATGGCGTGAAATTAACCGTGATGCAGAAGTGATCGAAGTGCGCTATTACTGCGAGTTAGAGAAATCGAGGTGTTAGTCAGAAGCAACGAGATGGAAGCTAGATCTATGTCGGATGAGAGACGACGGGTCAGGCAGGCAACGGAAAAATAGGGAGGAAGCATGACGCTAAATGAGATGCGTGACGAGTCTCAGTAGTGGGTAACCGTAACGAGAGAACTGCGGATATAATATAAGTGGGCTACTAACCCGTATGTATCTTTTCGTGCAAATTGAGCGCGCACTTCTGCGTGAAGGACTTGAGGCAGACGGTGCACTGGAACGGCCGCTCCCCTGCGCCGCCACACACGGACACGGGGGGGACAGAGAAACAAAACAAAACCACGATGGACAAATAATTCACTCCGCCGAGCGCCTCTCTCTATACTGCTCTACTAGACACTGAGCGCTACCATGAGGGAATTCGTACACTGCGTTATTTGTCCATCAGATATACTCATCTTACGTAGAACTTAACAGAAATCCTCACAACGTACACATGCTTTATTATAACTGTTTGTGAATAGTTTTTGAGCGTGTGTAACCTGTCAGATAGCGGACGCATTAGTTCATAAAATCAAAAAGAAAACAGTTTTTGTTGCTAACTAGGTATAATGCTAAAATTAAGTTCGAAACGCCGGGTAAGGATTAAGTTAACGGGAGCCCTTAAAACTATTCACAAAACGTTGGTGTCAAAGCCACAAGAGCAAAAATGTAATAAAAGCTCACAAAGCTATTATAATTTAAGTGTTGTGGCTTAGAGACCGATCGAAATAAAAAGGAAAATATCAAGGGACCCACCGGTGTGTATACGTTTATGAGTGCCAAGGCTGGACTTCTGCGTGAACCGCTTGTCACAGATGTCGCACTGATAGGGGCGCACTTTGTTGATCAGCGATTGGATGTGCTCCTCTAGAAATACCAACAAAACTCAGCTACAGCATCGGTCAGCCGACGACTGCCACGCATCACAGTGCCTAGTAACGTGAGCTAACCAAATCAAATCAACAAAAAATAATGTCTACATAGGATTTTAGGGGAAAATGCCTACCAGTGTGTATTTTCCCATGGCGTCCCAGGCTGGACTTCTGAGTGAAGCGCATAAAACAGATGTGGCACTGGTACGGCCGCACTTTCTCTAACAGGGCTCGTCTGTGCTCTTCTATAAGGTATACGAGTATCGATATAGCAACTCTGCACCCTCTCAAGCAGTATTCATTAAACAATGCCTAACGTTATAGAGTAAACCATTCACACACATTCAGGGGGAGGTAGGCTACGTCTACGAACAGAATATACGTTAGTACCGCTCTGCCTCAAGGGGAAACGTCACGCACAAGTCGCCAGTATGATATAAGGGACCCACCGGTGTGTATTTTTCCGTGCCGGCCCAAACTCGATTTCTGGGTGAATCGCACATAGCAGATGCCGCACTGGTAGGGCCGTTCCTTAGCCATCAGCACGCGTCTGTGTTCCTCTGAACGAAATCGTACAAGTAAATTTAAGGCGGGAGAATGATCACTACGGGAGGCGAAACCGTGACTTTACGACTGAATGTGTGGACTGTCACGAGCGCTAAAGATGTGAACCCACCCGTGTGTATTTTCTTGTGTCGGTTGAGGCTGGAGCTCTGCGTGAACCGCATCTGACAGAGCTCACACTTGTAGGGCCGGTCCTTCACCATCAAGGCGCGCATGTGCTCATCTAGAAGCCAGGCCATATAACAACACGCGCTCTACACTCGAGACTGGCGCCAGCGCGCACAACGCAAGAACGCACAACCGACCGCGTCCGTTGCGCGTTCTTCACCTCCCCCTGTTTGCCTCACAAAGGAGCCTTCCTCACGCCCTGATCTTTACGAGACAGTCTAAATCTATTGGACACAACTCAAAAACTATTCACAGTGTTATGTCAAGCATAGGTATGTATCTGTATCGACAGCGGACTGGTACTCACCAGTAACTACATATTGTGTGAAGTACATTCGATACCATGGTTAGATATAAGTTATGTAGACTAACGATAATGGTGTTTATAAAGCTCCGTTAAGAAATGCGTGCTCGCGATAAATAGATAAGCACCATTCATTCAATTTAATTTATTACGACACTAACATAAAATATAAGTACATATTAGGTGAGATAGATGATAGAAGTATAAGTTCTTTGAAGAAACAGCTAAGTTTTCAAATTACAATTTTAAGTACATAATTGAAGAGATATTTATTCCTTTGCAAAGTGCAGATGCTCTTGGAAAAAAATACAACCAAAAAAAATTAAACCAAAATGCTAAATAAAATGTAAATAAACATTCATAAAAATATGGTTGAAGAATAGTATTGGAAAACTATTTTGTGAAAGACAAAAAGTGAAATAAACTAAATAATTCAAATATCAGGGCGTCAAAATAGGACATAAGCGTTAAATAACTTGATATTACAATTTAGAAAATTAAAGAAATAAAATAAATAATAACGATCTTTATTACTTTGGTCTTGCGGAAACAGGAGGAGGTCGATTCAATAGAAATTATAAATTTTCATTTAGTTAATTAATTATATTTTAACAATCCCTCATGGTACTTGGGAGGCCTATTTTAAATTCCTGACTAATATTAATGTAACTTCCATATTTGGGAATGTTTTCTACACCTCCATCCTAGACTTCAAAAACTTGCCATAAATGGGAATCTTTAATTTAAAGGTATCTAATCTAGACTCAATAACGATAGCCGTTATTTATTTACAAACAGATAATATATGGAAATTACATTCTGAACTGTGATGTAACATCACGTCTTGATAATATAAATCTGTAGATAAGTATTATGGTTATCTATTTTCTTTACAGTGACCTAAACTTCAATCAGATTATTATACTGTCTAAACTTGTTATTATACATCAAGATACGTATTCAAAAATGTGTGTGCTAAATAATTCTTAAGCAATGATCCTATCTAATTTGCTGGTTTTTTTTACCAACTACCCTCAAAATGTATCAAAATTAGAAAACAGAAGTTGAGTTTTATTAATAAAGCACAAACATTTCTGATCACGATTCTGTACTTAAAATTGTCGTATCAAATGGTTCAATACAACAATGAGGCTCCTCTTACTATGATATCTACATAGTAATAGAGCCTCTATGTGGCGAATGCGAACTTACCTGTGTGCACGCGTTTGTGTGTGTTAAGGCTGGATTTCTGTGTGAAGCGCTTTAGGCACAAATCACATTGGAAGGGCCGTTCGCCTGTATGCGTGCGCATATGTACTTCCAAGTACGGCTTGCGGCAGAAAGCTGCGTCGCAAACCTGCGTACACGAAATTGAATCTTAACAAAAGAGACTGAAATCAAAATAAATATGGCACAGTTTTACATTGATAAAACATTTTATTTTTTCAAATCAATTTCTCTGTATTTTTACTAGAGATCTAAGCACAACCAATATTACAATGCGACCAACTTATAAGCAGAGTTAAGTTTGCTACAGAGGCTCCAACTGCCAACGTCGTGTTTTCTGCAAACTGATCCACCAAAATCACCTCAATTTTTCATCTATTTTCACCGCTTCAGATAAGTTGTTCAGACTGTATCACTAATCTTTCTGGTAACATGGTAGAATAGAACTAGCCTGATATCGTTAGCTGACACTCGCAATCGCGCCATATCGCTTGAATCAAGGCATGACTGCGATTACAAGTGACATTTAACAGAATCAGACTATCAACATTTAATAATTACTATGAATGAATGTTTACTAACTGTGCATTGGAAAGGCTTGTTTCCTGAATGAAGCTTCATGTGGACGTAATATGATGAAGCGGACGAAAGGACTTTGCCGCAAACCTGCAAATATGATACATCAATAATTTTGTGATTCTACTTACATATCAAATACGTTAGATATCAAATTAACAAGAAGCAGTTGTCAACAAAATCGTTTTGTCTGTATTTTTGGCATTATAGATGAAAAAACATAAAAAAGCTACAAGCTTGATTTGTTATTGTTTTGCTACTTGAGTCTCTCCACTCTCTTAATGGTACAGCTCGAAACTCACTGCAGGCGAATACGTAATGTATCTGATATATCTGATGCTGTAATACACTACAATAGGGTAGATGACTGATGTTTATTTTGTTGAAACCAATAGCTTTGATGAAGAATTTAAGTTAATATAATATGTTTATTAAAAAAATAATTTAAATCGGTTATTGGAACGAAGTTCCTTATCGCGCGTTGTGAAAGGGGGCTAGACGGAAAAAATTCTTACGAAAAGTTGTCACGACACTTTTTGCTATAGTATTGTAAGCTGTGCGGCGTCGCATGTTTCTCTGTCTGTCTCTTTCTCTCTTATAGAAATTGTAAGCTGTGCGGCGTCGCATGTTTCTCTGTCTGTCTGTCTCTCTCTCTCTTATAGAAAGGAACTTCGTTCCATCCGGGTGTCCCTTGACACCTCTCAAGTTTTTAATGTTCTGATATATAAATAAGCGTTAAGTTTTTGGTAGACAACTCTGTCCCCTTCCCACATAACAAAAAATTACGTCATACTTGTCAGAATAGAATTTATAAGGCGTACAGAGAAGTGACGTCATAATTTGCTGTTTCGCGCTCTCTGTCTAGCATGATATCAAAATGCTTATAAGTTGCTTATTTTTGATCAGATTTTCATTTTGTTTTCATTAATCAGCTATATTTATGGGCTACATTTTAATAGGACAATTTAAAAAAAACAATCATATAGGCTATTGAATGTGTGTTATCTGTTGTCTGAGAACTGAACAACCGACTTTAGGTATGTCACTACTTTTTTACAGGCATCTCAGCAAGTCGCTAAAGTAATGTACAGCTATGCTATTTCCCTATATATGTGTAAAAGCGTGACGGACATTGCAATGAGAATGCGTGAATCAGACTTCTTCTTTGCTTTGACATAATCTCGCTTCGCACATCTCGTCCTAACTTAAACTTTATAAAATATCAGATACATTACAATACATCTCCGGTGAATACCAAGCCTAATATTTAGCCAAATTTTTCATACTTAAATTATATTGGTAAAGGTTGTAAGTTTGTATAAGTCGGTTTAAAGGTTTCAGCCCTATTGTGTTATAAATTTTTAAGGATTAATTTATTCAGTGATCTCCGAGCATTTAATTACGGGAGAGTGTAAGCCAAATTTGACCATAGGACCATGCACACAATATTGAGCATTTAAACTATATCTAAGCTTGCTTTAGGTAGACTTTGTGAGTTTAATATTCTTTATTATATTCGTTTATCACTTTCTTCGTTTGCGCGTGTGTGCGTTTAGGTACATGTAAATGTGCAAAAATTGCTATCGCTTGGACATCTCCCATTTCTAAATACTCGTAGACCGAGATGGTAACACCCTGCAGCACTAATCTAACCTGACATTTAATGTAATGAAGATAAAGTTTAAAATGCAGTAGGCGGGGGAAACAACTTTGGTGTAAATAAGTCTTTAGGCACCAGTTGAATTGTTACTATTATTAGCTTACCTTGCACGCTTGGGGCTTTGAACGAGGTGTGTTTGGTCCGCCGTTCGGTACTTCCATTTTAGTTTGAACCGATCCCATGTCAACCCCCATACCCTGTAAATTATAACAAAATATTAACAGCTGAAATATTAACTAAAAAAATATGGCTGGGTTTAAAAGGAAGCAAGCGATAGAAAATTGTGCCCATTACTTATTGGTAATAAGTTTCTATGCAAATTGCAAATAGATTAATGTTCTTATTAGACACTACAGGCAAGTTAGATTCAGGCTTAGGTCGGAGTTCAATAGGATTCCCTTTTAAATCTTGTTCGACATACAATCCGCTTTTATTTATTCCTGTCGAATTCTATACAAAATCAAATCAAAACATAAAATCCGGATAAATTGGACAGAACGCTAATAGACTGCTAAATCAATTCCAATCTACTGCTGTAGTATCTGTGCGGATTATTCATTCCGGCAGAAATTAACGCAAGTGGATGGAACCCTAATGCCACAAGAGTGTATTTACACAAAAAAACCTTTAATCAGTACTATCTACAATCATACTGGTCCGTAGGGTTGTCCATTATGTCAACTCAACACCTAACCAATAACACTACCATAATTTTAGGGATCACTACAATATTTTAATTTAGGTTGGTATTAGGTGGGTCTAAGGGCCATAAAACTGAATATATACCTGTGAACATTGTCTGCCATCCATATCCATGTCAACACCTTCATCCTCCATTCCTTTAAAGCTCAGCTGTAAAGTAAAAACGGAGTGTGATTTCGTATGTTTCTTTTTGCTTCTGCTTACTTTACCTATAATTCTGAAAGAGCTCGAGAGGTTTTATGGAAAGTTCTACACTTGAAACGACAGCCTGTACAAGTACCTAATATGAAACATGAAATTTTATTGCACGAGTGGATGAGTGCATGGGGTTTTGGACTAGAGTTATTAGGAAAAGCATTCTTTAGGGATATAGTGAATCGAGCTTTCACCTAGAGGCAAAGAATCATAGTCAAGGATCATAAGACCCAACTTAAATTGTTTTCAGTTGTTTATAACGTTGACGTCTGGCACAGAAGACATGGTGCACTGCAGTATTATTTGGCTGTAAAAGCTGGAGTGACCATCGAAAATTATCAATATAGTAGGTCATTTTGTATAACATCATAAATTTATCTGAAGCCTAGGCTGTTCCTTACAATATGGGTCTTGGACGAACCATCATAATGGTTCGTCCACGTAATGGGTGAATGCAAATGTCAGATCCTGGGTATACTAAAATCCAGATAAGTACCAAAATGTGGATTTAAAAAAAAATAATATAAAGAAAGGTTAGTTTGACAGTGATAGGTACTTTTACTGATTCTCCTTGGTTGGACTCTTTAAGGATCTGCAGACATACAGCATTAATTGTAAAATAAGGGAGGAAGAAAGTGAATGTGTACCTCATCGTCTTGTTGGTGCATCTCCTGCTGCTGATGTTGTTCCATGAGATCTTGGTGTTGTACTTGTTGTTGTATTATCAGGCTGTCCTTTGAGTCTTCCTGGTGTGGCAAGTGCGACAGCGATGGGTGGTGCGGGTTCATGTTGATGATAGGATGAGAGGAATCCGACCGGACTATGGTGGGGGGGCCACTGTGTACATGCTGGTGCGACGAGTAGAAACTGCAAACCAAAGAGAATATACCTAATACATATGTAATAGGGAAAATTCAGTGTCAAATACTATAATTACTAATAGACCAAGTTTTTTTGTTTTTTTAAATTCTAAATTTATTTTAGACCGACAAGTTAATGACAGACCTAATAACTACTAGCTGAAAATTAATTACCTAACTCATTGAAAATTATTTACTTACCTCTTTTTGATTAAGACAATATGCATAATGAATGCTTCTCTGTACTAAATCGCCGCTATCTAAATAAGTCAAGGTTGGCCCAAAATTATTTATTAATTTTTAACTAATTTGGGATTAGCGAGTGGTTCAGATTACAAAAATAAAAAACTATGCTTTCTGTCTATCGTTTTAACCAATCTTATTCAAACTTTATATTCTCTTTGATTCAAACAAAACCAAAACACGTATAAGAAATGAGAATTAAGAAAATGTAACCTCTTTTAAATTTATATTTGCACTTTTTTTAACTGTCAAATTCGTTTTGTTGACAAATATTTGATTATGTATGACATTTAACCAACTTCCGGTACAGAGTGGAAGTAAGGAAACGAAATAATGTTGATCAAAGACCTCGCTTATTTTTTTTGATAGTTAAGATTATGAAGATGAAAAATGAAAACGTCCGGAAATGGTAAGAGATGGTCAAAAAGATACCGGAAATATCTTTTACCATTTCTATTTCCGGTTTATTACCCACCTAAAACTTTTCTGAGGACGACGACGTTACTTGCGGAAAGCATATTTAGTTTGTTTTGTAGATATGACTATACAAAATATTACTGGAAAAGAATGTTTCCACTTCAATACACTTAGTATCATCAGTCTACTGCGTTTATTCATCTGCAGGGTTTTTAACAAGCATTTTATCACTGGGTGACTGCCTTTACAGGGTTACACGTAACGGTGCGGTACTAACTAAGCCGAAAGGTGGTCATTAAAAACTTTTTTACAATAAATTATCCAACTTACCTCATTGGCTCAGCTTTGATTTGTTGTTCAAACATGGATATAGTGGCGAGTAGGTCGCCGGGGGGAGGCACGGGGACCCCCACGCCCCGTGCCATACCCCCGACGCCCACGCCCCAATGTGCTGGGAAACTAATGGCGCTTTTGATGCTCCTCCATTTTCGACCCCCACCTCCTGTAGACAAGTACTTAATTTGAATAAAATAATAATCAAAAAACCCGCCTGCGGTATGTAATAATTTTCTTAAAAGATAGAGACGAATCTAACGACACCTTGCACTTCAAAATCTGTCAGGCCATTTAGGCTACAGAAAATGATATTGAGACAGACAGACATCCTATAAACAATTACATGCATAACCCTGAAATATGTAACAGTCTTTCATGGACAGTCAGGTAGAAAAACACTTAATATATATACAAGAAAAACACTTAATATATGGACCACTTAATATATGGACCACTTAATATATTTCTGTAGTAACAGGGTATGGTATAATTATAAATAGTGGCGTTTTATAATTTTCCTATGGGGTTGTCATTGTTATTTTATTACTTTCTCGTACTAAGGAACGATGGGGAAGAAAGGTAAATAATCATATATCTCTGTTATCCTAGTCTATTGACTCATCAAATTCATGATGTAAAATCAAAAACAAAGAAAAAGAGGTCCATGGTAAATTTTATATAGTAATAATTTTAATTTTTACCGTATGATAGGATGAAAATAATAAATAATAAGAAGTAAACGTAACTTTTGATAAATGGATACTAGATGCCAAGTTTATCCCCTAACCCTAATTACCTACTATCAGTGGCCTTACCCTTAGCTTCACTTTTGCGAGCCAACTTTTAGTAGGTACCTGATAGGTACCTAAAATTAACCAACTCATTTAAGCTGCATCGTTTAAAAGCGTCTAACTTGAATGAACGAAAATCCGTTTTACTACGCGTTTGTTTTACTATAACTACCGCTTATCGTAGTTGATGGTACCGTTTAGACAAATAACACCTATGCGGGTCAACTTTTCGAGCTAGGGGTAAGGCCCCAGATAGATATAATGCTTTGTATGTCTTTAAGCAGTTTTCGACACATAATAATCACTACACATAAATATTATAACATAATTATATATATATATATATAAGAAAGTCGTGTTAGTTACACTATTTATAACTCAAGAACGGCTGAACCGATTTGGCTGAAAATTGGTGGGGAGGTAGCTTAGAACCAGGAGACGGACATAGGATACTCTAAAAACGGCTGGACCGATTTTGATGAAATTTTGTGTTCCTGGAGCGGGTCATAGTAGCGATGCCGAAGGCCGAGCTTACACCCGTGCGAAGCCGGGGCGGTCGACTAGTAATACATAAATAAATGACAAATTGTCAAAGAAAACATTTAACAATGAATAAGGTATAAATTTTCATTATTCAGGTTTCTCATCTCCAAGACAAGTGAAAATTGCTGAAACTGAAAGTTAGCACATTATCAATAACCCTATTCTTATATATGTATTGACAACCTGTATGGTTAAAATTTGAGTTATTAGTTTTATGCAAATAAGTTGCTTTTAATAAGTTTTTAGTATCAAATTATCGATAATACAGTGTAAACTCTATATAGCGACACTTAAGGGACTGCGCATTTTATGGAGTTATTGAGAGTTGTCGTTAAATCGAGAGAAGGAAAATCAATAGTATTTTACTATTATATGTAGGTAATATGTATTTACTAGTAACATATAAAATTTACAAACAGCTAATTTTATTTAAAATTAATACATATAGCAACGCATAGTGAGTATGGTCTGTTCTGCCCTCATAAGCCCAAGAGCGGTAACTCAAAAAAATGAGATTTCTTTTTTTTCGCGCATCAGATAGCTTAAAAAATTTCGCACCAGATGGACTAAGCAAAATAACCGTATCTACATTGGAACATTGAAATAAAACATTTAAAAAGTTTTTTTCTTTGAAAACTCATGTTTAAAAACTATTAATTCTAAACGAAATGACGGTATCCCATAAAAACACAAAAAAATACATAATATTGTATTTTTAATATATATTTAAGAAATATAAATATATTGGTCCTAACATAGGCACATAACTGAAAATTAGTTAAATTATATGTCATTATGGTAACGAAACGAAAAATCAATATTCACAAAAACTCGATTTTCTCGAAATACACCTAGATTGAGATACCGCTCTTGGGCTTATGAGGGCAGTGTTATCTTCGTCTGAAACTATTTGATGCTCCAGTATTTTGTTTTATTTTAAATACGAAGTGTTAGAAAGTACAGTACCCTTAGTACAAGATTTGATAGTTTTCGAAAACTTTTTTCGTTTTCGTTTTGTTCCATACATTGCTGGGCTGAAAGCTATTCGAAACCTTTTTTCGTATTTGAGTGAAGCAACCTATACTGCCGATTACTACCGATTTTAGTTCCTCCGCGTTTCCGCTAGAGGCGCTTTGCTAAAATGTATGGAAATAATACGAAAACTAAAAAAGTTTTCGAAAACTATCAAATCTTGTACTAAGGGTACTGTTTATTGCTTAATAATAACGTATTTCTGTCGTTATTTAGAGTTAGTGTGATGCTACATAGAGTGTATCATTGTATGGACAACAAGGTAAACCACAGAAAAAAAAATGTTTAAATAAGAACGTCTGTCAAGGCATTTTAGTAAGAAATTTGTTGTAGCCAGTTGCACCCATATAAACGAAACGTCAGTCATTCGAAATCAGTTAGCAACTGTGACGCGGAGTTCGACGTGTCGATATAAATAAGAATGTCCAATCAAGTTTCTGTCATAATTCCTGCCGACAGATTTTCCTTCTCATTTCCGTTCTATTTACTTCTCTTTTCTGTGAGGTAAACCAACCAAAGTCAAGTAATTTTAACGTTTTAGGGAGTTTGTCGTTAATTCGAGTATTGTTATATAGAGTTTACACTGAATATATTTATCAATATAATTATTTTTATTTAATTTTAGACACAAACTTAAGTATTTCGTTATTTATTGTCCTTATTTGCTGTGCATGAGCATCCTAGTTATGTCATGCATATTATAACTTAATATTAAATTAAGTAATATGTTGAAATTATTCGTTTAATTATATGCAAAAATCATTATCACAAAAATAATACCTAACAAAAAAACGTTTATTTCGATTTATTAATTTCATACAGATATAAAAAGTAACAAAAAAAAATTATTCAATATCAAAGGTTTTCTATGAACCTTAGTAAATATTAATACATGTCTACCTATTTTTTGCGTTGGTAACAAGGAAATAAAATTACAGGCAAAGAATTCTTTAGTAGTAGTATAATAAAGAAATGTTAGCAAACAAGCAAACCTTTAAACAAACACAAACTAATGGAATAGCAAAAGCGCGCTCATTTGGAATCTAAACAAATGTAGATAAAGAAAAACAAACTCTTATTTATGTACCTATTCAGTATGCAGGCACAATCAACATAAACAAGTAAACTTCACAAAACATTGTAAAACCTATTACAATTCATTTAATGGCGGAAGCTCACCGAGCGACTGTCTCCACCCAGCCTCCCCCCAGCCATCAATAAAATGGCCAATTCGTTATTGAATTTTGTCCCTAACTTTCTGACCGAGGCTGCGCGTCGCCGGTTGTCATTTGACAAGTAATTTAGTAACCACTACAATAGTAATGTAAACAATTTTTATATTGCACATTATTTCTATATTCCTAATTATTTTGGTGAAAGTTATGTCATTATTCGTAGTGCTAGCTGTGCAGTGCCGATTCATACTGTATTAAAGCATTCTTTTAACATCACAACTCAGGCCGAGTACCATTCCATAAATACCGAGCCTGTTTTCCTATTGGAAATACAACGACCTTTCATAATGTATGGAGGGAATGAGATATAAATTTATTATTATTCCTTTTTTATGCAAAATCTTATAAGTTTTATCGCGCTTATGTTATTCCATAAATACATAAGTATATATAGAGCTAGATTCTACTCACATATGCAAAGGAACACTTAATAATAGTTGTGTATACAGAATCACATAAATTATATCACTAATTACACAATTTCGTTAAGATTGGCCATTCGGATTATGTTTTTCTTTAGACACCGACATAAAATGGCTGCTACCTCATTGTTCTGCGCGTTCGTTCGTGCGCATAGAAGCCGTGAACGCTTGGGGACTACTTCTCCGCCAATTAAAATTATGGCGCGAAATTTAAGGCGTCGTTAATGTAATTTAATGTTAGATTTATGCTAAATAATAGTCAATATGTAAAATCTACAAGAACGTAACAAAATACATATGTTGTCATCAAAATAACGAGCAATGCTGGAATGTAGACTCGAGGGTCACATTTATATTCCTCGGCATCAGATGCACTGGGCGCGAGACAAATTAATCTTTTCTGTTGATGATTAATGCCTTCTAAATGTTGATTTAATTGATTATCAGAGTTTGTGTAAATATCACAAATTGTACAGTAATACCGTTTGTACTTCTTTGGGACGTTAGTTTTTCGATTTGCATCCATAATTGATTGTTTTGATTGTCTTTTTCTTTGACTTTTCTGATTGAGTGTCTTTTTCTTTAAGTTAGGAAAATATTATAGTGAAGCAGACATACTTATGCATTATATTTACTGGAAACTGTAATATCGCTACCTGAAATTAAAAACAAAACTAAAATACAGTTAACGAAAAAATAATAAGCAACTGAATAATTATATATTCCCGATCAGATACCTAGTGCTTATGTAGGTATACTTAATAAAGATTAAAGATGTAGATATAAATAATAATAAATAAATCTAGAAGTACATGTAACTAATATACTTATTATAGGTACCTAATTACACAAAAAAAAATGGTTCGAAATGAAACATATCGGCTGATATCTTTCAGTGACAATATCTTGTAAATAGTAAAAATATGAAATTTAGTAGGTACGTTAGAAAAAACAAATTAACAACCTTGAAATGATACTATTCCTATTTGTTATGTTTGCACTTCCGACCGACAATATTAACAAATGAGATGAGTACCAAAAAAAACGAATATAAGTGAAAAGTGACAGATATACTTAGCACTTTTTTTTTAATTTTTAAATGAGGTGATTTATATAACCACTATATATTACACCGCGAGAAATAATAGTGTTCCGTGTATAAAACGAACGCCTTTACCCCCGCCCGGCCCCTCACCGTTTCTTACCTTAGAGACGTCCGCGGGTATTGCTTGAAGGTAAGCTAAAAGCCAAATCCGTCACATCTGTTAGCTAATTAAAACCTTAGATTAAAACCTGAAAATACCAACTACAGTGGGTAAACGAATAGTGAATAAACGAATGGAAAATATTTTTTTGTAAATTTTATATAGAATAGTATCAAAATAATAGAGAGAGAATTAGATTTGATTATCTTTTATCTATACAAAGCTTCGAAAAATTACACATAGAACCCACAACGCGTAGAAAATTTGGTAATAAAATAAAAAACGTCCGCAGTTTCATATAATGTTACAGCTAGAGCAATTAATGAATCTAGATAATATTTTGTTAATAAACTGGCAAAGGGCAAGTCGGGTCCGCGCACTGAGGCTGAGGGTTCCGTGCCATCAATCACATAAGTGTTATTTTCAAAACGATATGTTTCACAACTATCGCTCGTTATGAACGAAACAACTCTAAATTCGCGCAAACTATACGTACTGCGCAAAAAAAATTGTCTACTCTTTTTATCGTGCCAAAGCGTGACAGGCTTATATGAAACCGTAGGCACCTTGTTGTGTTCTCGCTCGACAAAGTGACGACAAGATTATGTCGCGGTGCGCATGCTAGCCATGCTGCTGGTTAAAGGAAATGACGTATTTGGAGCAGTCTGTGGTAATGCTTATTTTGACATTGGCAGCCATGACTGACTGACAGCTGACATTAGGAGATTGACATTTGACACTGACAATTTGACAAACAGTACTTCTTTTTGAAAAGTTGTGATCATGGCGGTGGGTGTTTTTCTTGTTATTTTAATATAAAATCCATCATAATCAGTGAAAATACATAAGATCCTATTAGTAAATGTAGCATATAAAACAGTTAAATGTGCAAGCCAAGATGTGCACGCAATATTTTGGGTTACACTGCATTTTTCTCAAAACTGTTTCGGCATAACCTAGATTGTGTTGTGAACACTAAAAGTAAAATAATTATGAATGATACGTTGGAAAGTGTTTGAAGTAAGTAAATGACAATGTATTTTGCAGCGTGTACCACCGCCCGCGTTGAAGAAGGACAAGAAGGAGAAGAAGCCGCCTAAAGACAATTCCAAAAATGTTATGCGCAACTTGCATATCAGGAAACTTTGCCTGAACATCTGTGTCGGAGAGTCTGGTGATAGGCTCACTCGTGCTGCTAAGGTAATATAAACATTTTAATATTACGACGTCTTTCATGTATTAAGCTCTGTGAAGCCACAATCATTGCTGCCGATTCAAATCTAGCATGGATCTTTAGCTTTCAAATGTATGGCTAAAATAACCTATTTATTGCATCAATAACACATATGCAGCTTATTATTGAATTGATTACATTTAAAAATCATTAATGTAAAGGCTGTTGGAGCTGAGGTGCATGATTTGTTCAAGATCCACACATATTTGTGTTTTTCTTTGTAAAATCATGCGAAATTATTATATTCTAATTGCAACTTCTGAGTACTGATCCTTCACTACTTAGAATACTTAAGGATATTACAGTTATTTTCACAATTACTTAGCTATTTACTATTCTTTATTGTTAGTGAACTGATGTGAAGAACCACTATAATTTTTTTATTCCAGGTGTTGGAACAGCTTACTGGCCAACAGCCCGTGTTCTCAAAAGCCCGGTACACCGTGCGATCATTCGGCATCCGTCGTAATGAAAAGATTGCTGTCCACTGCACTGTGCGTGGTGCCAAGGCTGAGGAAATCCTTGAAAGAGGTCTCAAAGTGAGTTCATAACCATTATGTAGCTGTGCCCTGTCCACAGATTTCCAAGTTAGGGCCTCCCGAGCTCGAGGCAGTCCATGTCTCGTGTGCATATATCGTAATGTTCTATTTTAGGGTTCCATAATACTTTAAGGAATGCTTTTAAGTTGGTTGTGTTCATATGTCCTAATCCTGTACAACAACTTTTTCTTATTTCATATAGGTAAATGCATAAAATTTCACAATTGCAGTTTTGGTATAGATCACAATTTTCAAAGTAAAAAAATATTATTTTGTATTAGGTGACTTTGGTCAATGTGAAATGGTTGTTTTTTTCACTGTATCCATCCGTATGGTGTATTGTTGAATAGATATTTTGAAAAAAATATGTAAATTTCAAACATTACTTTTTCAGGCTTCCGTAGTACTACAAGAAACCCTTATAAGTTTGTTATGTCTGTCCGTGTGTCCATCGCTCTTTCTTTAGAACCTTCTAACTTCTATGTTTACGAAGATATGTGCTTGAAATTTTGCAAAATTGCAGCTTTAGTAGAGCAGTCTAAAAAGTATTAAAAAATAATTGCACTATAGACTGCGCTTTATGATTTTACTTGCAATTTCTGTTCTTTACAAACAGTTACGCATTCAACTTGATGGTAAGCGGTAACCGCCGCCTCTGCACCACATGCGGTGTTGTCGATGCTCTGCCACCTTTTTCCAAATCAATCGTCAGCTGTTGCTATAGCTAGATCAGCTATACATAGATGTTTCAGTGTGTTTAAATCCAGCATGATATTGTTTGAGAGCTTCACACATTTGTGTTGTTCTGTGTAATTTCATGCAAGATTAGTATTTCCAATTTGCAACTTCTGAGTACTGAACCATTACTGCTTAGAATACTTACGGAAATAACAATTAACATTCAAAATGTGAATTAATCAATTTAATTGCATTGTTATTTCAATGTACTTTACAAGATCTACGTCCGATCTGTCACTTCCGTCCATCACTAACTTAAAAAATTAGAAGTTATCCTCCTTTGCTCTGCCAGCTGCAATAACATTGTAAAAAGCTTAACAATACATTCATATATTTCTTTGAAGTACGTAACATTTTGAATGTAAGAGTTTTGCTAGCATCCGATGGTGCCGTCTACATTCTTACGTTCATCTTATTTCAAAATAAAAAAATTGCAGCTATCAGAGCAAATAAATGTTAAAGTTATTTTTTTTTGCTAGCTTATGTTGTCTCACTCCTGTGCAAACGCCTCCCCATAAGGAGCCACAGAAGTTTCTCTTTCCTCTGCAATTCCTCTGCTCTTTCCTAGCATTCTTTGCAGAAAACATTTAGATTGTCTTGCCATCATATTCGAGGTCAGCCAGAGGGTTGCTTTCCCGTCTTCTGGTAAAATGAATATATTTGATAATTTTTCGTATTTCTATTCCAGGTGCGAGAATACGAGTTGAGGCGTGACAACTTTTCAGCCACCGGAAACTTTGGCTTCGGTATTCAAGAACACATTGACTTGGGTATCAAGTATGACCCCTCCATCGGTATCTACGGTCTTGACTTCTACGTCGTCTTAGGCAGGCCAGGTAATTGTGTTGCTTGTAAAATATTAGATACTAGCAGTATTCCATATACGTTTTCAGGATTAAAAAAAACATTGTGTTAATCGAGGGTATGGGCTACTTTCATATGGATCCAAATCCGTTCAGCTGTTACAGAGGTTGGAAGGAACAAAAAATAATAACACACATGCATACAAACTTTAGCATTTGTGATATTAGTGCGAGTGCGATGTTTCTCTTGGAGCTTAACGCGTCATTCACATTTCTGACTCGCTTGTTTGTTCTATATGAAAACTGCTCTTAGTTTGTTTTAGTCTTTACTTTATTTCCATAGTAAAGTTTTCGCAAGATCAAACACATAATTGCCAAAGTACGCACGGGACTGCAACATGCGAGAGAGTTAAATAGTGACAAAATATTAAAAGATCTAATAATTGAAATCTTTGGGGTAGTAGAAATAAAGTAGAGAATATAATGAACTCTTTGAGTAGAATGTATCAGCCTGCCTCTTTAATGTTAAAAAAGCGTAAATGCCTTGACAAACTTTGAAGTGGGTGTCATTAGGGTGCATGTTTTTATATTTATCGGGACTTATCGCGCAATATTAAATATAGGTAAAAATAGATACCTTTCGCTCGACGTTCATTAGGGCGCGTTTCCACTGAAGTAAAGCAGAGATGTGCCAGAATCGAGAAATCACATTGGTTGTAATCCACATCTTGTTTGCTCCGCTTCAATGGAAACAGCAGCGAAGAGAAGAATTGTATCAAATTGTATAGCGATTTCAGCAAAGCGGGGTGAGCCACTGCTCGACTCATCTCCACTTCAATGGATACCCACATCTTTTCACTCCACTCTGCTTCAGTGGAAACACATCCTTAGATTTGTCTTTATCTCTTGAGTGACATAGGCACATTTGCAGTAGGTTGTTTTTTTTTTTTTTAATATTATTAAAACACATTCCTCCCTATAGCATACCTTTTGTTTATTAGGATTTATGAAGAAATAGCACATTTGTTCAGGAGTAGAGAATAAACATATCTTTACTTCGTAAATTATGTGCAAAATTAAATGGTAATACAATAAGAAAACATTGGATTACTCTGATAATTTCTTTTCCATTTTATTACCATACACCATCATTGATAAATTGTTTGATGGATGTTGATGGTGTTTTTTATTCTTAAGAAATTCAAGATGGCCGTTATTAGGTTGTGGACAAATTTAGAGCCCAATGTCCTGTTTATGGTAAACTAGCTGCATCCCGCGATTTTACCTGCATGGACATTCCCTCAGGATCCATATATTTTGCGGGATAAAAAGTATACTAATTTACTTTTAGCTGACTGTCTCTATGCATAAAATCATGTTTTCCATTGATCTGTCCCTGCCTTAAAAGGAATTTTGATTTATATTATAAGTACAAACCATTTTGCTTTCTATTTTGACATAAGAAATATCTAGCAGTCTCTCGCTTACAAAAATTGTTGTGAAAGTTCCAAATGTTTAATATGTGTTATACTTGTTTCAGGATTCAACGTCGCGCACAGAAGACGTAAGACCGGCAAGGTTGGTTTCCCCCATCGTCTGACAAAGGAGGATGCCATGAAGTGGTTCCAACAGAAATACGATGGTATCATTCTAAACAGCAAAGCAAAGTAAATTTAAGTAAACAAAATTCATAAATCTGACTGAGTTTTATTTATATTACTTACTAGCCTATCCGCACCCCGCAGTTTCACCTGCGTTGATTACTCCTAATACTAATAATAACTTAATATCAGATATCTGCCAGTGAAAGTCCCGTCAAAATCGGTTGGGCCGTTTTGGAGTACATAGGGAACAAAGTATGTAGTAGAATCTGGAGATAGTGGAAAAATGTGCGCAAGATACCCTGAGATCAAAATAATAAGATACCTTTGCACATACTAGTCACGGACACAGGACGAGGAGGCCCTCGTCCATGGCCATGCAACAGGGTTATGGAGAAAGGGTGGTTCATGAGTTGCTTCAATGTTATTAGGTTTTTTTCTATTTTGTTAGCTTCTCATTGTATACGCGTCCGTCTACCAATGTACAAATTTAAAAACAGCTTCATATTTGTGAAAACTTAATTAGCCGTAAGGTATATATATAACCAATAATGTTTTTAAGTAGCTGTTAGTTTTCCGAAAACAATGAAATAAGGAATTATGATAGGAAAATGTCAATCACGAGCAACAAAATGTTTGGAAAAGCAGTTTTTTTTCAGGGTTGGCCCCATTGACGATATAATTTATATCTTTGGCTGGCCCCATAGTAAAAGTTGTTCATAGTAAAATTAGTAATACAACAGTACAATGACCTTTCGGCTCAGCCGTGTATAGTGATTGCATGGTTTTAGCGCATTATTCCATCACTACATTTTAGTTCCGATTTTGACCAGGGCCGTCTTCAAGTCATTGGAGGCCCTGGACTCGTGAGGATAATGGGGCCCCCATGACCTTGACAGAACACTATTTTCAGGCGAGAGTAGAGTACCTTCGCGCATGCAAAAGCTAATAAGGTATTGTATTCAGTCCATTGATTTTTTCGAAATAAATATGTTTTTCGGTAATAAATATCGGTTATTGTTTGGTGATCTGGCGGGAACTTGAGGGCCCCATCGATAGCGGGGCCCTGGTCAAGTGCCCAGAGGGGCCTGATTTTGCCTGCGCGCTTGGCGTGGCTCTGGCGCTACTAATCTCTTGCTCTGTCTTGCTCGCACTATGTTGAAAATTGATCAAACCTTTATGGTTTATACAATTTTGAGTAGGTACTCGTAAAATAAATTCTCTTTAAATTTACCTGACAACGGTAACTAGGCAACTAATGATTTAATATATTATACTTCTCTTTGGATTTAATTTTGCGTCAGATTATAACTCGTGTCAGTGGTTATAATAATTTTGAAGAAATAAGAAACTAATTAGACAATGGCTGGTAAATTCGGATTTGACGAGGAGGAGGAGAATGTTCTGATTCCCAACGAACCGCAGATCACTTCACAGGACCCAGAGGAGAGAAAGGCCGGTCGACTGCTGCGCATCAAACGCAGACAGGACGCTATCAGAAGGTATGTCGCTGTTTCGTTACATGCTTATATTCTCTTTGGTTACATGCAGAGTTGCAGATTACATGAGTACATGAAACTCACCAAATTTTTATCGCTTTTACAACAGAAAGTGTTATTATTTTTCTTTGTTCATAGGGTTCTCGGGTCTAGCTGATCCATTAATCAATGGGGACCAAAGCAAAAACAGAGGCCTTTTTGTGTTAAAGTAAACTTTGTGTGTAGGTCTTAATATCGCTAGGCTAGAGGAATAAGCATTGATGTAAGGAAATAGTAGGAAGATATGGGACGATCTCCTTGACGTGGATCGCGCAAATTAGGCCCATGGGCCTAATCGACTTCAGACACAATCGAACTGGGGTTTCTGATAGCACGTGAAATACGTACTTGTCAAAATGTTGTTCTAACTGAGCCAGATTTAATATGTTTGGGATTCCCCCTTTTTGAAATAGTTATTGGGGATAAGTATTTATTATTACAGACCATACTAATCCATTGAATGGTTGGTAACATACCAGGTAGATACATTATAGATATAGGTAGGTACGTTAATACCTATAATCCTACCTACCTATAATCTAGACAAATTATACGACCAATTAATAAATTACAGACGAATTAAATCAATTGACTACTAAGTCAAAGATTGATTTAATTTGTTCGCAGCCATGCTTATGCCGAGATTTTATTGTATGCCAAAAATATGACCATGTACAGAGAACAATTGACTCTCCATTATATCACAAAACTGATCATTCCATAGAGCTCAACAGACGGCTGATGAAACGATCGTGGATGAAGAGCCGGGGCCGATCGAGCTGGCCACGTCTGCCGCCGCGGAGGAGCTACAGCGGCTGGCCCTTGAGGGCGCGGGCAATGTTACCAATGTCAAGATCACCACAGATGAGCGAGAGGTCATGCGCCGCGCTATGTTCTCTAACAAGATGATCAGTAAGTCTGCTAATGTGTGCGCGTCTCAGAACCCGCCCTGTTATTAGCCTAGTAAGTTAAAGAAGGCACACAGTTAAGGTCAGGCCTATACCTACTCGGAGAAACTCCACAACAAGCCTCCCAATATGCACCACAACACCTGTCAAATAGGGGTGGAACAGTTATGTTAGCAACTCAAAGCCGTGCTCCGTTATTTTTAGGATGTCTTACATCTAGAAAGTATGTACCGGTTGATCGATACCAATGTTTGTTGGTATCGATTGGTCTCCAGTCTCCACACCTGAATTTAATCCTTGTCCAATAGTTATCGGTTCTTATACAGAATATGAGTTCATTGCCACAACGGTTTACTAATCCGTTCAGCTATGACGATGTTTTTTATTAACCCTCTATAATATAGGTATGTCTATAAATTCAGCCTGCCTTCACCCGCTGCTTGGTATAGGCCTGTCCCGTTCACCCCATTCTTTATAGACCTGTGCGTGCCTCATCTATTGCCCTTTCGCGAATATCACTCCATTCGGCGACTGCCTCGGTCCACCTGTTGACATCTATTCTAGCCAATTATCCAATACATCATCAACTTATAATATCTGGGACATTATTGCACACACGGTCATCTGACCCCAAACTAAGCAAAGCTTGTAATATGGCTGCCAGAGACTGATATACGTACATATATATTTTTAAATACATACTTAAATAGATATTAACATCCAGACAGAACAAACACAAACGTTCATCTCATGAATGTCTATATACTTATCTATATCTACTTAGGTTCACTTCAGGCAATTGAGGAGGAAGCGACAGACGCTCAAATTCAATACGAGGCCATCACGAATAATTGGGATGTGATGCTAGAACTCAGAGACCCTATCGACATAGACGCCGAAATCAAAGCGCAGAGGAAACGTTGTGATGACTTGTTGGCACAGAAGGACGTACTTATAGCTGAACTTAAAAACGACTTGAAGAATATGGATATGGCATACTATGAAGATCTGGAACGACAAGTGAGTACATGCTAGACTCTACTTGAAGCTATGGTACTTTCCTTATTGACAAAACTATTTTTGAATTTACTTACGCTACGAGTAAGTGAACTTGTGTCAACTAACTTTTAGCAATTTTCATTTGTTCCTAGGACAGTGACATAAAAGAACTATCAGATAGGGTTCAAAGGCAAGTGACTATCATGCAAAGGGCGTTCGAAAAGCAGTTGACCCTCATTGAGAGTGCTATCTTCATAGAACGGGAAGCAATGGTGGAACACAACAAAAAGAGATGGGATGCGCTTCACAGGCAGCGTGACAGGGAGGAGATGGCTCATTTAAAGTATAGATTTGAGCAGGTAAGACTAGACTTTGTTATTTTTCTGTCTATTTGCCTATTTATGCTACTATCCTCAACTTAAACATTCAGACAGTCTCACTTGAAAGTTCACTATAAGCTAAGTGTGTTCTTACCATCTCACCATCATCATCAGCCATAAGATGTCCACTGCTGCACCTTCCCGATCACAACGCAACACCGAACGATAGCCTACCATCTGCATCCACTGGATGCCCGCGACTATCACGATGTCGTCGGTCCATCTAGTGGGAGGCCCACTTACGCTGCGTCTTCCGGTTCGTGGTCTCCACTCAAGAACCTTTCTTCCCCATCGGTTATCGGTTCTTCGAGCATACATATCGGTTCTTAAAGCGATGTGGCCTGCGCATTGCCAATCCAATTTACAAATCTTGGCAGGTTACGATAACTGAGGTTATTCGGCGAATATCTTTGTCCCAGATTATCGCGCAAAGAAACTCCGCGCATAGCTCTCTCTATTGCCCGCTGTGCGATTCTTTTTCCAAAAGGCCAGCAGATATGAACCACTTCTCAGTACCATATGTCATCACTGGCAAGGCAACACACACACTGGTTAAAGACCCTTGCCTTTAGGCTATGTGGTATCCTACCATGAATCATCCTTTCCATTTCCTACCGCATCTATAGTTGCGGCTTAACCCTAAGGAAAGTTTCCTGTTTTAAGTGTACGATATAGCTTCATATATGCTATGTATGATGCGCCTCAGTCGCAAAACAGACTTGTAAGATACAGCTTTCCTCAAACATGTCTGACTAAAAACGGAGCTTGTTGGCAATCTTAACATCGAGGCTAAGTTATTGCTATCGTTGGATTACGATAATTGGCTAAAACCTCGCTCCCCTACTTGCACGAGGTGCTTACCAAGATCTATATTATTACTCGCCTAGAAATATCACCTAAGTGTACCTACTTTACGATCTACCTACTACCTTTTTACTTATAGCTTGAAGAACAGAAACAGGACATAGAAACAATAATGTGGGACCACTTTGAAAAATATCGCGAAGCCAAAATAGAACTGGAATCGTTGATTCAAGAGCTTCAAAGAGAGCTGGAGAAACTCAAGTCTATCTGCCTTATCAACACAGAGAAGATCGGGTACAATCTTCAAGTAAGTTAGATTTAAATATATTAATTATCTAGGCAGGTATGTACCTAGGTTCTCAGTAGATTTGAACTTATACCTACACCTTGCAGCCTAGTAGCCGCGATAAAAAATCCGCTCTTTTTGTCCCGCGAGAATGAGGCAGGACGCATTTTACATTCCAACTTTGTCACGTTTAAAAAGGTAGGTACGTACAAAAAGGTGGAAAAAGTGTCGCGTGTGCTAAGCCCACAGTTGGATATTTCTGAATAGGCGTTACTTATTACGTGGGCCTTCACCATACCTTGGCTATTCAACGGCCCCTTGTGTATCTCTGAGTAAGACTGTATTCTGGCTGACCAAGCAAACGTTCATTGCTTATTCATCATCAGCAGCAGCCGTAAATAACTCTGCTCTTAGTATACGCCTCTCTTTTTCTGTCACCCTTTGTCCCTCATACCACTTATGCCACTCCTAATTAAGGTCTTTTTAGATCCTGAAAAAGCGCGAAGAGGAAAATGTCTTCGTCCGATCGCAGCAGAAACGTAAGCTAAACAAAATGGCCGACATCGCGAACAAGCTGCGAGCAAAGATCCGCAAGGCTGCGAACGACGGTGCCATCGAGGAGTTAAAAGCTGACCAGGAGATCGTGCGGCTGGTGCAGACCATGGGAGATATAGAAAAGAAGTCCAACCAGTTCTCTCATGTTAATCATTACAAGTTCAGCCAGGTAAATCTTCTAATGGGCGTAATAAAATGTTATCCACTCTTTTTATTTATCCAGCGAGAAAAAGACAGACGTATCCATATTCTAGCTTTGTCGCGAGTTGTAAAATGTTCGGTAACAAACATTTTATTGCGGCGCGCGTATTAGGCTTGTTGCACTGACGGCTTGCTTGAGGTATATTGTGCACTTACCTCTGTCATCATCTACTTGACACAACCCAGCTCCACAAAATACCGGAGCGAATTTTAGGGGTGCTGGCACAGTTGCTCCAGTGGCGTAGATGATAGAGAGGAGCAGTGGGCTTATCTTGTCGTTAGCTACCCCTACGGTATAAAAACATTATCCTATCTTACGGTCTTCTACTTTCTATTCCATGATTCTGGTGATCTTTTAGTGTATCTCACTCACCGTTGGGGAGAAGCTATCGAGAGTAGGGGTGAAGCTCTGGCCGTTAGTTTAGATATCGCTAAGGCGTTTGATCGGGTTTGGCATAAGGCACTTCTTGCAAAATTACCATCATACGGCTTACCTGAAGGGCTTTGCAAGTGGATTGGTAATTTCTTGCATGGTCGATGCATTAGAGCGGTCGTCGACGGTGCTTGTTCTGCGACCATGTCAATAAATGCTGGTGTTCCACAAGGGTCTGTGCTATCACCCACGCTGTTCATCCTGCATATCAATGATTTGTTACAAATTAGTAATATACACTGTTATGCGGATGATAGCACGGGTGATGCTCAATATTCAGGCAATGCAAAAGCCAGTAAGGACGAGGTTATAGAAAGGAGAGCAGAGCTTGTCTTCCGTTGAGTGCTCTCTCGAGCAAGTAACTGACTGGGGCGTGCAAAATTTGGTGCATTTCAACCCCACAAAGATGCAAGCAGTCGTTTTCACTGCAAAGAAAAGCACATTTTATAGTTCGCCCTGTTTTCAGGGCATTCCCCTTAATCTGTCGACGAGCATTAGCATTTTGGGTGTGGACATTTCTAGCGAGGTCCAATTTGGAAGTCATTTGAAGAGCAAAGCTGGAGTAACGTCTAGAAAACTCGGTGTACTGAATAGAGCCAAGCGGTACTTCACGGCGGACCAGCGCCTTTTATTATATAAAGCGCAAATACGACCGCACATGGAGTACTGCTCCCATCTCTGGAGTGGTGCACCGAAGTACCAGCTCGATCCTCTTGAATCCTTACAGAGAAGAGCCGTTAGACTTGTCGATGACCCGAAGCTATCTGGCAAGTTAGAGCCGCTGAGCTTGCGCCGAGACGTTGGTTCGCTTAGCTTGTTCTATAGATATTATAACGGGGAATGCTCTGATGAACTTTTTGACCTCATCCCTCCATCCCGGTTTTACCACCGAACCGGACGCCGTCGCCAGAAATGCCATCCACACATTATAGATACGTGGAAGTCTCGCACTGTTAGATTTAATCGACTGTTTCTGCCACGTACCTGTAAGTTGTGGAATGACTTACCACCTTCGGTTTTTCCTCCGAAGTATAATTTGGACTGCTTCAAACGAAGGGTGAATAGAGTCCTCAAAGGTAGGCAACGCACTGACAATACCCCGGGTATTGTAGGTGTATATAGGCAACGGTGACCACTTACCATCAGGTGACACGTAGCTTGTTTGCCACTTATTCTATAAAAAAAAAAAAAATGATTATTGGTTGAGTTGTGAAAACATAAAGACATAGTTTCTCCTTCTTCAGACGTTAATTCAGTGATAACTCTGACCTAGTAACTTTTAGGATAGGTTAATAGTGATCTCGGTGTCAAGATGTTTAAAAATATTTATTTTTATTGAGTAACTAGCTTAGCCCTGCTAATTTTCACTTCACAATGCGAAAATTTGTGTGTTTGACCCGTTTGTCTGCACTTAACTCCGTAACAGCTCAATGACTGAAGGAAATTTGGTGTGAAGGTAGCTTATATCCTATGATATTTGGTGTGTTAACCAAAGATTAACAGAGATGCTACTTTTTTATCCCTGAAATGGTCCCAGAGCCGCTGTTCACGTTCGTAACGCGCCCGCGTTATCCGTTACAGTTTTTGTTTAGGGAATAGAGGCCCTGTAAGATAGCAGGTAAAACTACGGGGCGATGATGATTATACTGTTAGTCTGATTTTGACATACCTACTTCTGCAGTATAGTACCATAAACATGGTTGCAAATGAAAACTTATACCGTAGGTGTGGCGCATGGCAGCGGCACGGTGCGCCGAGCTGACGCGGGAACTGCGCCAGGGAGAAGTGGCCCTCCACGCGCACATCCTGGCCGAGCCACCCCCGCCGCCTCCGCCTCCGCCACCCGCCAACCCACTTACCAAATATGGTAAGTGATTTTCTTTACTATAATGTTTCTTGGACGCGAATGGAAAATATATACTTATCAACATAAAAAACCGACTTCATAAAAATTTCAGAACTGGACCAAATTGAAATGGGACCACACGGAAAGCACCAGCTTTCAAAAAAAAAGAATCATCAAAATCGGTTCACCCAGTTAGCAAAATAAAGTTAATTAAGTAGTCCTAAATGATAATTAATTTCAGGTAGAGTGCCCAAAATGCTGGCCGCGTTGCCTCGCTGGATGGCGAGGCTAACTTTCTGACCCAAATATAGGCCAGCATTTTGGTCACGCAAAGAATCTTTCAGTTCACCCAGTCGAAAATTCTGAGGTAACAAACATAAAATAAATAAAAAAATACAGTCAAATTGAGAACTTCCTCCTTTTTGGAAGTCGGTTAATTATATCATAAAAATAATGGTCAAAATGGAAGAATTTTAGTAGTTGTTGACGTTTTTTTTTTAAATCGCTTAACTAATTCGGAAAGCAAAGTTCATAAATTTTAAACCTGTCTAAACTAAACTGTCTTTTAAACCTATTTTAATTTTGATCAAACAGCTACTATAAATTAATTTGGTAATTAGCGAAATTGATTTTGTGTATAAACTTATTGTATATTTTTAGAACATGAAGAGACTGATTCGCCCGAGTTATTTGAATGCAAAGAAACTGATACGGATCCCAAAAACGCAGTCGCTAAAGATGCAAAAGAGAAACTGGTAAGTAAAATCTAGATGAAAGTAGCAGACGACAGAATTTTTTATCTGCGGGCGCCGAAAACTAACAGTGTGAGAGACAACAAAAAAATTATGTGTGAGTAGGAAGTACAAAAAAATGCGCGAATTAGAAATATACGAGAAATGGTAGAAATTAACTAGAAAAATTCTGTGTTGAAAAAAATCTGCGAATGCTGTGTGAGAGAGGTACTAGAAAGATATTTTGTGTGAGTTAGATATATACGAGTAAAAAATCTTTGTGTTGTGAGATTAAAAAAAATATGTGTGCCCTTGCAGTTACCTACCATCTGTATCCAGCGCAACATAAAATTGTCACTAAAGTTAAATGATTATTTACGGGATATTTACCGTGGACATGGTGCATGTAACTGCGCCGAAATATCGGGAGCTCCTTCCACAACCTTACCACGGTAAATATCCCGTAAATAATCATTTAACATTAGTGAACAACCGTGATAGTTTAAAACAGTGTTTTATAAAATTGACACTATTACATACATAACGTTTCATCATCATCATCAGCCATAAGACGTCCACTGCTGAACATAGGCCTCCCCCTTTAACCTCCACACTGAACGACATCCTGCCATCTGCATCCACTGGATGCCCGCGACTCTCACGATGTCGTCGGTCCATCTAGTGGGAGGCCTACCTACGCTGCGTCTTCCGGTTCGTGGTCTCCACTCAAGAACCTTTCTTCCCCATCGGTTATCGGTTCTTCGAGCATACATAACGTTTATTTACTTTTTATTTTGTGGTTCTAGGTTCGCCATATTCTTCAGCTTGTCGCAGATAATACTGGATTTTTGGTGGAGGATCGTTTGCTGAAGCTCATTGAAAAGTACAAGATCGAGTCTAGGAACTTATGTACCCTCGACGCTATATTTATGGTAAATCTAATAATATAAATAATAAACATAACTGCAAAGTCAAACCAATAACTAATACATTTTCAACTACTAGCTGCGAGTGCTGTGACATAGAAAATTATTATAAATGCGAGTTCGTTTTTTTATATAATGATTATAAGTAATTTTTTTTCAACGTACTAGGCACGCCTTTGGCCACAATCTCGCTTGATGGAAAGCCAAGTTGTGGTTTAAGATGTAGCCTAGGAAATACCTATTCAGTTTTTTGTCGATCCCCGGATTGTACATGTTCGAAAAGATAGATGCAGGTAAGGAATTCCACACATATGATGTTCTGTTAAAAAAAGTGGGATGGAAACGCTCACTGTTTCATAGATCGATAGTAGCTTAGTCTGAATAGATTTTTACCTTAAGATAGTGTCTCCCTTGATCCAAATACATCATCTTAACGTGTTCAGCTGCTTATTTTAAGACGCCCTGTGGTTTTTTTATATCTCTCAATTACATATTTCTTTTATCTCTACATTGTTATTATATGTTAATTATAGATAGATAGTATAGCTATCTCTTAATTACAGTTTTTTATCTCTACGCTTTTATTATATGAATAGATGTAAGTAGAATATATATAGATGATTTTATTTATCAGGCGTTAGAGATACAAGCGGAAGAAGACATCGAGCTCCTTTGCAAGACGTTCTTGAACTACGCGTTCTGTCCTATATGCGTGGGCATGGAAGCGGCCTCGGAGCTGATGGATCCTGTTGGGGGTTCCCCGGATGATTCGCGACACCCCAGCGTTAGTGCCCGTAGCCGAGGTGATTTACCACAGCCATTTACAGTCAGATAAAATAAATAGACCAATTTGGACTATATATCTACGTTCTGTGCTATACCGCTCTGGAACACACCTCGGAGCTGATGGGTGTGGTACCATATACCGCCAGAACATTGCGATCATTCCCTTTGTTCACCACTGATACACATTGACACATTTTGTAAGTAGAATACTTTGAAAACCGTTGCCGTCTTCCACGTGGTGGAACAGTAGATACAGGACACGGGCTACCACAACCTCAAAAACATTCTTATAATAATCTTACATTGAGCATTGTCTCGATCTCTCGGCTAATGAGAGAGCGAGAAAAAATTCAATGTAAGGTCCTTAGGGCCCTGATTCACTAAATAAAACATGCATGTAACGCGGCACGTTAAGTTAACCTTAAAAAATTTGGCCTCTATTCCTTAGGGAATAAAGCGTATGTATCTACGCAGATAACATAAGTACTTTAGTGACGCAGACTATTATAACGGCTGTGTACTAAACAATGTCGTCTGCGCAGGCTCGTACAAAGATAAACAATAATTACCCCACCTCCCCATATATTACCTATTGCTATATTGCACCTATTGCTTATTTTTGTTAGTCATCGATATTTTACTTGTCCTTAGGAGACAGAATATCACTACGAGGAAGAGCAAGTATTAACAGAAGCCTTTCAGTCAGCACATCGAGATCCCACGTCGGTTATAGGTAGGTAATCTAGTAGGTGTAGATCTAAGGCAGAGGTTCCCAGACTTTTTTTTAAAAGACCACTTTCAAAATTTAGCTGGTTCTGGTGGACCCCCTGCAGGTACATGTCTGTCTACCATATTCCCAAAACTCGACAAAAAAATTGCGCCTCCGTAGACCCCCGTCGAGTCTCCCGTGGACCTCTGGGGGTCAATCTGGACCACTTTGGGAACCTCTGATCTAAGAAAGCATCAATCTATGAAGCTTCCTTCATTTATAAAACAATGGGACGAGAAATAAACCTTTTTGCAGTTGCTATAGTCACAGAAAAGATTTTTTTTGTTTATTAAAATTAGAACGGCTGTCAAGGCATTTTTATAAGAAATTGGTTGTAGCCACTTGCACCCATATAAACCCATAGCAACTGTGTTAGCAACTGTGACGCGGAGTTCGACGCGTTGACATAAATAAGAATGTTCAATCAAGGATCTGTCACAATACCTGGCGACAGATTTTCCTGCTCATTTCCGTTCTATTTACTTCTCTTTTCTGTGGCTATAGTCATGCTTAAAATGTTGCTCTTTTTGGCCGCTCAATGTCTTCTGAAATAATCCCTAGCTATAATCACTGCACATACAATATATCGCGCAATCAGAAACACGGCAGAGAACTAATAATGCATTCATTATAGTCGGCATCCCTTCTTGAGTGTGTTTGGAATATACATTGCTGGATTAACACATAGGCTACTTTTCATCATCATCATCACCGATTTTTATCACAACGCGGGTGAAACCGCGGTGCTCAGCTAGTATCATATATGAGAGTAAGTTTGGATGGATGATTGTTACTCAATCACGCAGAAACGGCTTGGTCGATTTTGATGAAATTTGGAATATACATCGCTTATGTTCTGGATTACCACAAAGGCTACTTTTCATCATCATCACAGATTTTCATAACCACGCGGGTGAAACCGCGGGGCGCAGCTAGTTTGTAATAAATTAAACACTAGGACACAGGCCTTTTGTTCTCATTAACATCAGACAGCGGCGCTGTATCTTGGAGACGAGCTAAATTACATATTAACAACATATTTTGTGTATCTTTTCAGGGGCCACGATTTGTCACCAGTTGACCAAGAAATGATGACAGAAGCCGAAGATATCTTACAAAAGTGTGGGGGAGACCCTCAAAAAGGTGCGTTTTCATTATCTTGTTAATACATATTGTATGCCACATAATGATGCAGCCACACGTCCTACCGGCCTCCTATCAACTCCTATGTAGAGTGCAGCCTTCATAAGCCAGCATGAGGCCGGCGAGCACGACTATATGACGCGTCACAAAAAATATAAATCATTGATTTTTTGGCTTTTTTCCTTAGGGTTTTCCATATACCTACGCAGTTTTTTTGTTCATGAAAGTATTTTTTTTCTCTTCCGCACCCGTCGGCAGCTAACACATATCTTGTGGGTTACTATAATCTCAAAAACATTAATTATTATAATAACCTTATATTGAATTTTGTCTTGCTCTCTCATTAGCCGATAGAGCGAGATAAAGCTCAATGTCCGGTTATTATAATATTGATATTGATGGCTATTGATGTGAATGTTCCAGCTAGCACGTATATCACGGGCGCCACCCCGGAGGTGTCAGTGAGTGGTAGTGGGAAGCGCGCCGGCGCACGCGGAGTCACCGTGGCCACGGTGCCGCTGCATGACCTGCCGCAACAGACGTTGATCGTCAACCCATTCTTGTGCCCTGGTATGTACACGCGACATTTGTAACGAATTTACCTAAAATATAATATTAAAAATCATAAAATTAAATACAAATTTATTTAAATTATAAGGTATATGCTTTCAAAGGGCAGTCGGCCTAAGCACTACCCTGGCTATAGCCTCGACCTCGCGGAAGACGAAGTGATGATTGTGTCGTGATGATGAAAATGAAATGAGCAATGATGAAAAAAAACTCGCCTCCACTCTGGAGCGGACGACCTCATCTCCTGAACTAATCCGGTGGGGTGCGATGGATTATAATTTTTCGTAATCGTTCATTTCATTAGTTTCACATCAGGCGAGGTGGAGGTCAAACGCAATCCTATTAAATAACTAAAAATGAGAATATGTGTTCCATCCTCGGTCACACCGTTGCTTACCATCAGGCGAGTTGGTGGCCAAACGTAGATCTATTCTATATAAAAAAATGTTTTATTTAAATTTGTTTGTTAGTTTTTATTTTATTAGTAATGTTATGTTGTTACACATTGATAGCTGATCAGAGATCTTTATACGATCAGATCACACATTAATATCGAGTGCCACTCTAGAAGTCTGTTTGGAATGTTGCAAGTGTAATAATATTTTCCTTATGTTTCAGTGGGTCATCACCTTGAAATAGAACCTATGCAGGTTCTAACGGCTCTGGGAGAATTCATGGCTATATTTTTGCCGCCAGAAAAGAAGAGGCTTTACGAAATTTTGTCCGTAACAGAAACATAATTATTCATAAATGCTTTAGATATTTGGATGGCATGTTTATATAAATTTTATATTTTTACAGGGACAGCCTCAAACCGCCAACCTTTTCTTCGCCGTCAAGAAAAATGTCTTCAGATGAAATAGATCATTACTGGGTACAATGGAAAAACGTTTTCCCGCCTGAAAAGGACAGCTTCTGGGATGGTTTACTCACTGGACTCAATAACTATTTGCCCATATTGCAAGGTATATTGTTAAACGGATACTTTTTGATGAAAGTCCTCTTTAGTGAATACTGGTTTTAATGCTCCAGCCACAAATTTAATGGAATGGGCAGCGGATCTAATACACAAATAAAAGCTATCTCTGCTGACATCATAAGAGATAAGAAAAATATAAAATCCCTTTTTAACCGAGTTCCAAAAAGGAGAAGGTTCTCGATTCGAATGTTTAAAAAAAATACGTTTGTTACCTCAGACTGGGTGAACCGATTTTGATGATTATTTTTATATTTGAAAGCTGGTGTTTCCCGTGTGGTCCCATTTAAATTTCGTCCCATTCCAGTTCTGACATTTTTATGAAGTTGGATTTTTATATTGATAATTATTGAAATTGATAATTATTTATATTATAAAAAAATGTGCAGAGCGCGAGCGCATCCACGAGGAGGTGGTGGCGCTAAGGCGGCGTAACGCGGCGCTGCGGCGTCTGGTGTGCGGCGCTCTGCCAGATCTGCCTCTACCAGCGCCTAAGTACGCGCGCCCGCAGCCGCCTAACTTCACCTGCACCTTCGGAGACGACCCTCCTGCCAGACAGGCTTTCGCACATCTACCGCCTATATAGACTACAGTTCGCTCAATTATACCGTCGATATGATGTTTAACTATCTTATGCCACTATAACGACCCTACACTCAAGTTACTGGAATTTGTTAACTTCATAGCTGTATAAATATACACCTACAGCTTGGCAAAAATGAGTAGAAATTACTGGGGGCGTCACTATCGCAAATAGTTCTAAATACTAGCCTCAGAAAAAGGACTAAAGCATAGAAGTAGTACTAATTGAGCATAAACGAATTAAACATGTTACATTCTTTACCTACTGATATGCCAAAATTATTGTTGCCAGAACGAAACAGATATATTTTTGACAGGACGGCAAATTGCAGGCTTGTATACTACTTTAATGTACTAGGGACCTGTAAAAGGCTCCTACGTGACGGATTCTGTGCTCTTTATTATTCTGTGATACTAGGAACCCTGTAGTACATTCTGAGGAAGATGATTGGATGAAATTCATCCATTGACATGTTTTCCACAGTAGAAAAAAGAACAAGAAGAAAGACAGGCTTTTTAAATTACAATAGATCAGACAAACAGGGGCCTTACACCCAACTCTAAACGATAGGTGCAGTTTGCAAAATCACGCGACCGCAAGCCGTATCTCGGCGCGTTAAGGTTCGCGTTCGCATACTTTTGCAAACTGCACCTATTCAGTCCCGCGTTTAGAGTTAGGCGTAAGGCCCCAGTACCATTGACCTGTCTATTTGACGTCCTGGATTACTTAATCATTTGTTGTAATCTTGCCTGTGTATGCCGTAACATAATTTTATTATTTACATATTTTTTTTATCTTTTGCTTTTTACCTGACTGCCCAAGAAGGAGAGGGCAGTGTTTTTCGGGTATATGTATGTTTTTATACTTGCCTCCTGCTGCTTAAATGTCTTTACCGATATGGAAATGTGGGGTATCATCATAGATTTGTCTGCATGTCTGATGTTTCATAGGCTACATATTGCAGTTGGGTTTTTAGTTTTGCTGTTAATCAATATAATGTATAAATTTGTTATTTTATTTTTGATCTTCAATAAATACTAATACATCTAAAATCATGTCTCCAAACTTTATTATCAATACTTATGTATGACCTAATAGTTATAATTAAATGCTTTTATATAGCTAAAGAATTAAATCCACGTTTTATTCTAATTTCTTTTTTTGTTATTTGTCGTTGTGCATCATATCACATAGGTAATTATGAACAATATCTCGTCCCATTTCCAGCAACGCCTCTGCTATGCTTATTAATCCTGCATGCATCGACCTCCCATTTTACAGCAATGCGGCTATAACTAGAGAAGGATCCAGCCACTGAACTGGAAAATAAAATTGTTTGATTAATATTTGAAACCAGAAAACTAGATAGATTTCGTAAATACTTTGGTACTTGATAGGAATTAATTTGGGAAATTGCATCTGAGCACTGCCTCATTTTTGTTACAAAAAAAACTAGTCGTGTTTTTTGTTTCTTTATATCTGTGAATTAAACTTAACTGAACAAATTTTTTTTTAGTTACGAGTGCCTTCAGAGTAAAGATAAATATACGTTTATTTGTCCAAACATGTGTGCAGGTAAAGATCTTAAAACATTTAACGTAGCAACATCTTTTTATTACAAAGGTGTACAAATTCCAGAGTTCCAATACCAAACTCTGAATTTGTACACCCCTTTGTCTCTTGAAATTAAGTTTTTTTTTTGGAAAGAATGCCTATAAATCGACCAT
Source organism: Agriopis leucophaearia (assembly GCA_949125355.1). Classification (NCBI taxonomy): domain Eukaryota; kingdom Metazoa; phylum Arthropoda; class Insecta; order Lepidoptera; family Geometridae; genus Agriopis; species Agriopis leucophaearia. Next base: position 7,601,243 of record OX421276.1, on the reverse strand, counting down.
TCCCAGTCTTCACTAAAGTTGGGCATAAAGACAGTAAAACGAGACGATATGCCTTTAGCCTGTCCAGTAATGGGTAGAAAAAATAAGTTGTCAACGTCATGTCGTATCACTTGTCTTTACGGTGTTTTTTCGCTGTGGTTTTGGTTTTTCTTTCGTGTATTTTAGTTTTTCTTATGCCGCTCGGGGTGGGCAAAAATTTAATTGAAAAATAAATAAATTTGTAGTAATCATCTCCATTATCTCAAAATTATTAATTAAAACCACCGAAAGTAATTCGCCGAAGGTAAGAAGCATTTATTCTTTTAATAAAATTCAAATTTATTCCTGCATTCAGTATTTTGTAATTATTCTTAGGCAAAACAATTTAATTCAAGTGATAATTAGAAACAGACTTTTATTAATTCTGCAATTAGCCACGGCTGAAGTACCTAGTCATTATAACCTTAATAACGTAAAAAAAAAACTTTTACAGAATAGGATGTTGAAATTCATTTTCCATCTCCTGGGAGTTCTGCAGTTTGGGTATGGGTGCTATCACGATTATATGTACGTTGTTATACCCAGTACATCAAGTACAGCGCCACAGTTTGGAGGAAAGTTGAAATATCTAACCTACTTAAATGCTGTAAGTATAAAAAGTAATGTTTTTAACTACCTATTAAAGCATTTTTATACCCTTTATATTTTACTAGCTGTTGCCCGCGGCTTCGTTTGCGTAGTTTACAAATCCACTATTCCCGTTCCCAAAATTCATTTTCATCAAAATTGGGCAAGTAGTTACAGAAAAAAATTACTAGTATTTTTTTATGGTTGACAGGCTAGGCGTTTGACCATAGCTCATCCGATGTTAAGGAACCATAGTATGTTAGTATGAAAAGTGTAAAAAAGACCCGACTTCCAATAGAGCTTAATTATTAATTTTTTAAATTACAGATCATCCAGACTTTGTATTTTACACTGGCTTGCCTCAACGATGTGTTTGGTAGCAACGAAAAATCTCCCTCAGAGAAGCCTCTAATAAGACGTGTGAAAGACGTAGTGTTTAGTGCGTTGGCCTTCCCTGTGTCTCTGTTTGTCGGTGTCACTTTCTGGGCCTTGTATGCAGTAGACAGGGAATTAATTTTACCAAGAGCAATGGACGCTTACTTCCCGACATGGCTGAATCATGTTATGCACACCAACATTGTCATCTTCATCTTGTTGGATCTTGTCACTTCATTCAGAATGTATCCTACAAAGAAGTTTGGTATGTCAATTCTGACCATATTTATGCTCTGCTATGTAGTGTGGGTTCATGTAATCTATGTCAAAACTGGACTGTGGGTGTACCCGATCCTCAATATTATGAACTGGCCTATGAGAATTGCATTCTATATTGTTAGTCTTGGTCTAGTTTCTAGTTTTTACACTTTGGGTGAAAGATTAAACAAAGCAGTGTGGTCAAAAGAAGTTGAGCAAACAGTCAAGTCTGGGAAGAAAAAAGCCCAATAAAATGGCTATGATAGATTCATATCCATTAGAAATGCCTATTTAGTGTAGCACTTGCATTTTCGCTTGTTGCTTTAAGGGTTGTTTGTATGTTTAATGGGAGTGGTTGATTATATTTATAATATTAAATTGTAACTTAGATGCTTGGGATTTGGGAATACAGCTAGTTAATAATGACCAGTGACAGATAATGTTATCTCAATAAGTTTTATCGGAACTTTGGAGTTTACTATTCCAGTATCAATATTATGCCTAAAAAAAAAATTTACTGATACAATGTTCAATCTTAAAAAATATATTTTTTGTAGGACATTGATTTACAAATACATGGATGTTGGATCTAGTACAAAATTAAGTCAGTGTTGTTCTTAACCAACTACAGGTTGGAGGTTTTTAATTTAGTACCTATTTATTTTATTTTATGTAACCAACCAATTACCATGAATTTATATGATTCTTTTTCTATTATGTAGTTGTAGAGGAAACACTCAAGGTAGTCTCATAAAAATGTCATAAACTTAGAAGTTTTTGAACAAGCTCTAATAATACAACTATTATAATATTTTTAGACGCTTACTAATTTTGAAGTCTGTTTTTATAAAAAAGAGAGAATTGAGATGAGAATTATTATTATTTACTTATAAATTAAGATACATTTTAGAAACACCGACAAACTAATTTAAATTGTACATTCTAACAATATCTAATTTAAGTAGCATCAACATGTAGACTTAATGCAGAGATTGCCTACTTAGTGTGATTTTGGTCTACTTTGGTTCAAACAATTTAGGGTTGATCTATTGTTTTAAATATCTTTGTTAAAACTAATCTATTTTGTACTCCACTCTCAATCACAAAGTAAAATGTTTATTGTGTACTGCTTGTAAGTTATGAGAAACCTCAGTGCATTATTTTACTGAAAGATTTGTTGCAAGTAGTTTAAAATAGTTTTTTAGTAGTTGAAATATAGTAGTTAACAAAATGTGGTCTTGTGTAAGTACTTTATTGGTAAAACATTAATGAAAACAGTGATTTTTTTAAGTTGTTCCACTCAGGCCTTGGAGGCTGACAGAAAAGCGACTGTAGCTTAGTTGATAGAGCGCTCGGGGCTTAAACTTGGATGGCAAAGGTTTGAACCCTGCCAGTCGTCTAATTTTTGAATTGTCTGTAACATTTATACATTGATGAAAAATATACTATAATATTATAATGTTTATATTGTATTATTAAATAGATGGCAAATAAAGCAATTGTTACATTATCTCATATCGTGATAAAGTATCATTGTTATTATAATTATAGGTAATTTTAAAAGCTTGATAACAATAGTCAGCCGTGACTATAAGTTCATAATACAATAATGATTGAATTTTAATCAGATAGTAAGAGATATGTAAATAGCAATTCTGTCAAAAAGCAAGGCTAGTAGCTAACAGCATTGCAAATTTTTTGCCACTAACAGATCATTCATATTACAGATGAATCAACATGCATTCCACATTATGAGTTTATTTTATTATTGACTTATTTCAATAGCACCAACATTTTTGAAAGAGCTAACAAAAATGCCAAAGTATGCACAACACCTTCGACCAAAATAAAATGAATGGACGGGCCCTAACCATTGAACTTGATCAGTAAAAACGAGTCAAAACCGTCGGACATATACTTCAACACATAATTATAAAAATGTACAGTATATTTGTTACAAAAAATAGATATCGGTTTTATTTGTGTATTTACACTTCGGTAAAGCATACGAATTCATAATTTTGTCAGATGTTTCATTATCGCGTAACAATAGACTCGTGTTTCACTTCCTACGGCTAGAGACCGACTGAAACGAAGTGAGCGCTGGCGCTCATTTTGTAATCTTCAAAAATGCGCTTCTACTGGGCCCATCCATTCATTTTATTTTGGTCGAAGCACAACACTATCAAAAGATTGTATAATACCTATTTTGATAGTGTAACAAAATACATGTCCAATCATCTGGACATTTGAAATTATCTCAGCGAGTATAATGCATCCACCTGCATCTGTAATGTAAAGGCATAAAATATAATATTGCCTAATAATGTTGAAATTAAGTAGGTACCTATACCTATTGGTTGTGATAAATTCATAGCAATAACATTACTATGCGAGTTGTTACTAATGAAACAATTTTAGTACTACTGTGTACTATAGTAAGGTCTAAATGTGACATAGAATAGTGAAAATATTTATTCATATTAAATGAGTTTCACGAATGTTTCACTGTTTTCACATATGCTATAAAAATATTGCAGCGAATTACGTTTTTTTTAAGTGCATTTTTACAGTTTATTTATAGTCATAATAATATATTTTTTAAAGTAATTTTGTGTTCTTACATTCCAAATACATAATTATTATAATGAATTATATACTTCTTTTAAATTATTATTATTTGTATGTAATATGTGTACTAAAGATTTGAGGGACCGACCAGTGTGAGGAAGCTTGTGGATTGTGATGAATTTAATTATCTGCTTGTTTCATTTACATACATAGAGTTTAGTGGGAATGTGCGCAATAATGGATGGTAGTTAAACAAAAAAATGTATTCATAACATATTCATTACATTTGTACAAATACGGATACTGTATACCTATAACTAATCACATGTAGTTTACAAAGTCTGAAGTGTGGCGAAAGGCGAATTACTAACATTTGGGATAAGCAGGCTATAATACAGTGCTATTAGTAATGTGCTGTATCCTCTTAATGACGGCTTCAGTGCATCAAAACAAACAACATTTGTTCAACGACTTTCCGAATTTCGCGAAGAAAAATAACTCGAAAATCATCCATACAATAAAAAAAAAAACATTTCAGACTAAAAGAAAGAGCTGATTTATTTTTCGCGAATATCCATAAGTCGTGGAATAAACTTGTTTGTTTTGACGTATTGAGGCCGCCCTAAAGGTGCTGATTACCAGTAACCCTGTATACTTAGAATAATCAGGGACAACATGACAATATCACATATCTAAAAGGTCATTTGCCACAGACAAAGAGAATATTATATGTTATACTAGCTGTTGCCCGCGGGATTGTACGCGTAGACTTTTATAAAAACTTACCTACACTCAACTTTTGACCCTTACTTCAGCCTTTTCGCAAAATAATTTCTTAGCGGACCTCTACACCCCACAGGACACAACCTGCCACAGCTTCGTAGATCAAGTAGTTTTGGAGATTTCGTTAGAAGTCAGTTACTGGTATTACGTTTATATATTTAGATCTAATATGGCGTATAAGTCCGCGTTTAACCACTAACTCGTCTGTTTGTAAAGTCCGGTCGCAGAGCAGGAAGAATTTCGTACAATGACCTGTTATTACCTGTCTTCAAGGGCGTCGCCAGCCCATGGCCCGGGGGGGGGGGGGGCAAGTTAGTATTATGGAGGATGAGAAAAATATGAATTGTAGGTACAGTCAAGAGCAGTCAGTTTCTTTGCAGTTGGCTACATTTGTTTGATCTCCGGGGGGGGGGGGGGGGGGGGCTGTAGCTGTCCCTCCCTGCCCCCCCTTGACGACGCCCTTGCCTGTCTCTGTCACTACACAGATACAATAAGACGGTCAAATCACCTGTGCGAGCGAGACGCACTATTTATACGCGGGAGCGACACAGGTAATAACAGGTCATTGTATATACGAAATTCTTCCTGCTCCGCGAATGGACTTTATACGCCAACGTGGTCGAAGATACCTATTCACTCTGACCTTGTAAATAATATATTTAATCTCTTAGAAAACACAGACGGCAAGTTGTTCTATTTCTTAGCTGTTTGGATTAGAAACGTAGAAAACAAAACGCATTTCAAAGTCGCAGGTGCTATGTTCTAGTCTAGAATTAGGTGCCTATCATGTCATGAAGTGTTCAAATATTCGCTTGCATACCTACTTAATAATTCGAACAGATACTGAACGGTAAAATAGCAATAATATTTCCTAATAAATTGTTGAAGCCAATAATATTGTTTTATTTATTGGGCATTCAGTGGAATTTATTTCACTTCGATAGTTGATTGAAACAGACGTTATTTTGCGGAGGTTCATCTTCAGAACTGTTTAGACGAATCTCTAGTGCAGTTTTTAAACTTTTTCACGACGCGACCCGCTTAGTATGAAAAAAAAATCGGGACCCCCTACCTTCCTGAGTTAATAACCTGTATTTTATTATATTACAAATATCAAATACATACAACCTTTTTTATTTTTATAATTACTCATTAATTAATTTTTCTTAGTAAAAATTTTTTTTTTTCTTTTACTAAGGCTTCGCGACCCCTGCGACCCCCTTATAGAGGCATGGCGACCCCCTAGGGGGTCGCGACCCACAGATTGAAAAACACTGCTCTAGTGTATCGTATCAAGTACAATGAGGAATTAGGAATCAATTTTATTCATGTTAATTGTTTCAGATAGTAAATTACATCACCAGCCTAAATTAGCACCGCTTATTTAATTATTACAAAGTACTGTAAAATAAAACATAAATAATTGATCGCTATTTCCTTATTGTACTTGATTTGACCTGTGGTGTGTTCTGTGATATGACGAGAGATTCACAGTTTTATTTCACAGCTTACGTAATCTTGACAAAGTATTATTATTTACCTAAGTTCATTGTTATACAGGGTTACGCATATACCCTGTACTAAACCGAAAGGAGGTCATTGTACTCATTATTATGAACAACTATTACTATGGGACCAATCTTAAAATCGCGAAAAAAATATCAGCAGTTCCATAGAAAAGTCATTGACACTCGACAAAATTTAAGGAATACTTGTTTTTTGTCGCGGTTTCAGGATTGGTCCCACAGTAAAATGTGTTTCATAAATATGAGTACAATGACATCCTTTCGCTTAGTAGAGGCAAGAACGACCATTAGAGGGTATATGCGTAACCCTGTATTGTATATATGTACTACGTCCTACGTTCAATAAGTAAAATACAAGTATAATAAAAAGCATACTTTATTATGTACAAGGTTTAAAATACATATAGGTACGCATAATAGTATGCACCTCACCAAATGCATGTTAATTTTGTTTTTAATATTTCAATTTAATTTGTTGTTCATTCGGAGTTTGCTGTAGACGAAAATGTATGGGGTCCGAATATAATGTTCATTCCTAATCAGTTATCTAAATAAACAATGAATTGAGACGAGGGCGTCAAAGCAACAATTGTTCTACAAAAAGTAGGTAACTATTTTTTTGACACAAATAGGAATTTATGAGGTGATCAAAGAGTTTATTTTCCTAAATAGCCCATGTTCATAACAGTGTTAACTCTGAAGAAACAACAAATTGTGTCAAAACTGTTCTACAAAAAATATTTATTTTTTGGATATAGTTATGATCAAAAGTGCTCATTCTCGTTTTTTGTCAACTCGTTGAAAAAATCAACAAGTTGCTTGTTTATTCTCCTTTTTGTCAACTGTGAGTTGATCAAGAATACAAACTGAAAGTTGCTATAAATTCTAATACTAAGACATTTATTATCACTTACTAGGACTAGATCATTTATTTAACCATAAACACATAAACATAAAATAAAATAAATAAAAATAAAATAAGCTTGCAAGTTGTTGTCAAAAGTTATCCCTAATGATGAAACTAAAGATGGGGGGCTACCAAAACCTAGAAAACATTTTTATTTTAATCTTACATAAACTTTTGTCTTGCCCTCTCATTAGCCGAGAGAGTGAGACAATTCTCTATGTAGAATGTATATATGAATGATTTTGAGATTATGGTACGCCTTCCTGTAGTACATCGATCTTATTTATGATAGTTATTGTGCGAAAAATTCCTTTAACCACAATTCAAAAGGTTCATATTTAAGTAAAAAATCTTATATTGATATCTCATTTCGACAAACAATTGTCGGAAATGATTTATTAAATTAAGAGCAATCAATACCAAGAAAATGAATGGTTATTAATGTACTTCTTTAAAATTCGTATTCTTAACTTCACTTGCTACAAATATACATTCAAGCATTTATAAACAATTTATATAGGTACATAGCCGTTTAATACTTATATTTCACTGGAGAGACAAGTTGGCGGAGCCGGCGCGGCGGTGTCTTGACCAGGGACTGAAACCGTTATGAATTTCTAAACAGCCGGTTACCATAAACTCAAAAACATTCTTATAATATACGCTTACATTGAGCATCTTGTAAAGACAAAATTCAATGTAAGGTTATTTTATAAGAATGTTTTTGAGGTTGTGGTAGCCCACCTGGTTTTTCTGAATTCTGGTTACCTTTTTTGATTTAGATAACCTTTAACCATGCGAAACAATAGCAGTAATAGGTCACTTTAAATGAAAACCGTTATGAATGTAAATATCTACCAGGTTTGCTGAATTCAGGTTACCATTTAAAATAACGGTTTCACATACGGGTTATCGTTCGCGCAAAACTTTATGAGCCCTCTGAAGTTAGGCCCAGTGGCTGCGCAGTACGCATATTATAGGTATCCGAGGGACTTTACAGGGCGTCGGGGAGGCCTCGCGCCTAACTTCAGAGGGCTCATAAAGTTTTGCGCGAACGATACCGGAAAACGGTGGCATCATAAAAATACAAATATTTCAAAATGCCAGTTTCAGTCCCTGGTCGCGACGTACAAGCTACCATATAAAAACGATCTCTTCGTTTTAAGCTAGATCAAAATTGTGCTTCATTTACTAGAGTTTAGAACGGTCAGAATACGTGTAAAGCGCGAGACGGCGTGGAAGTGCGGTGAAACCAATTTTGAACCTATGGTAAAGAGGTGACTTCAACGGCTGCTTGAACCTGGACTCTCCACTGAACGTTGGGCTTAAAATAGGATTGATTACAATATGCCTCGACCTTTTAAATACCTATGAATAATACAAAGAATAAACTTGGGACTGTAAGTCAAATAAAACTACACTGGTAAGGGGAACGCTCCCGGAGCCAAAACGCTATTATTAAAATATCTAAAGACAATAAAATACCAATAACTATTTGCCCTATACTTGTTGGTTTACAATTTTGCAAACCAGCAATGTAAAGCGTACAAGCGGCCGCGCGGCGCTCGTCGTTCGTTGACCTCTAACAAAGACTATCTATAACTAGAAATTTATACAGGGCGAACACGTTCAGACACTTCATCAGTTGACTACTACTGATATAAAAACACGCCCACTGATTCCACTGAATCTCACGTCATTTCCGACTAATACCGTAGGTACGCCATCAATATGCTTTGTTTACATTTTGAACTGACGTTGAATGGGCCAATTAGCATTTAGTAACCCCTCACCCCGCCCCTCAAGTATTTGACTGAATTGTTCCCATTGAAAATAATCGTAACTACAAGTCTGGGCTACGTAGTAGCTATACCTAGTCTGTGACCTCTAACGTAAACTGATATTTTATTTGCATAACATTGCGAGTTAATTTGAATAAATATAATAATAGTAAAACAAAGCATTTTTTTGTTGTATTGTACCAGCACTATCACCAGTCTTTGTTTTCGGGAGCGTTTCCCTTGCACCCTGTATAATTTTAAATATTTCCAAAATTCCACTAAAATGTGTTTTTGTAGTAAAACAAGCAACTACTGTTTCTGGCAGTGAAGCTTTATAAAATTACTATAGTGCACTTTTCATACAATCGATTCTGATAGTAAGCGCTACATGTGCCCTTAATTGAAAAAGGAACTCAAAAAAGCGGTCTCAAAATTAAATGGACATAATAACATTAATTTGTGCTGCAAACTGTCTGTATGTCACAATCACAGCCATTTATACCCGATAACGACAAAGTCAAAAGAAATGTAGTGTTTAACGTGTATTTTATGTTTAGCCTTCAACCAATCTTGACAAACTCAGAAAAAGGACTAAAGCATAGAAGTAGTGCTAGTTATTTACTCATACTTTTTCTTGTTACCGGAACGAAACATATATATTTTTGACAGGACGGCAAATTGCAGGGTTGTACACAATTTTAATGTGTGTACTAGGGACCTGTAAAAGTTTCCTAAGGCTACATGCTATATGACAGACGGCCTTGTACGCTTTGTAAATGACGTGACGGATTCTACGCTCTTTATTATTGTGTTGATACATACGTGTAGATTCAGGAATGGTCGCAGGGAATGTGACGTCATCATAAATACAAGATGGCGAAATGTAAAGAAGGGATGGAATAAAAATATATTGCACTCCCCTAATGTGAGATATCATTGAATAAGTCTTAAAATAAAATGTATGCCAAAGTTGACAATGTTTGACTAACCTGCCGATATTCAGCTGATAATTTCAAGTTTTTGAATATCAAATCAGCCATAGAAACAGTCAGTCAAGAAAGTCACACTTTATTTCAAGTCATGACCTGGTTAAGTAGTGGAGACTTCTAAACTGTTTGACAATAAGAAGTAGTTAAAGCTCAATTTTTTTATCCGCAGTTAAACGGTCAGATAGTTAACAAATCAATAAATTTACAGGTTTTACTCCGCAGATAACCTCTCTGTTGAAAAACTCGAAATCATGCTATCAATGGAATAAATTCTATCTGATTCTTGGAGTGAGGATTGAATAATCGGCCCTAAGAAAATTAGGGTAATATAAATAATAATAATAAATATCTGGGACATTATTACACACATGGTCATCTGACCCCAAACTAAGCAAAGCTTGTAATATGGCTGCCAGAGACTGATATACATACATATTTAAATAAAATGCCGTTGTCAGTTTTTTTTTACATAGAAACTTGTCATTTTATTATTGTTCTGTACCGGTAAGTTACTTCATGTTCACTTACAGTCAACAAACCTAGAACATTCTAACATGAACATTTTGACAAATCTTGTATTTTAGTTGTAATATTTATTTTCATTAAAATAATTTTCTAGCTAATCTAGTTTACAGAAACCTATCCTATATACTTTATGCGAAATGCTTACATATTTGAACATGCACATTGATTTTTTATTTATTAAAAAGTGTAAACAAATACGGCGGATAGTCATGAATCTATTTTGTCATTGGTTGTCAATTAGCCGTACTTGTTAACTTCAGAATAATTAAGACAGACTGTAATAAACTTTTTTTTTAAATAAATTCCATACATTCAAGACTTGTCTTGACTTGATTGTTGATGGCAACGGAATGATAGAACAAATATTTGCCAGTATAAAGCTGGGTCTGCTGCGCTCAAAATCTAACAAAATAAACTAACAAAACATGTTTAGCTAACATCGGTCTTATTATGGATGTCCATTCGTGATTCGGATTGCGATCGCGAACGCGTGCCATCTCGCTCATGCGCGTGCTGCGAGTAAGTAAATGGAATGGGATGGCACACAATTGCGATTATCAGAATCACGAAAGGACATCCATTATAAGCCGGTGTTAGCCAAATATGTTTTGTTAGATGATTTTGTGAAACCAGAAGACCCGGCTATATACTAACCTTTGCCGCTCAAATTTAACTAAAGTTTGGTAGATAGAGATGTCTGTTTTTAATACACATTGTAATTAGGTTTACAACTTTCAGATCAAATAATAAAAAGAAAGATATAGCGTTTCGAACACAACTGGCAGAAGCTGCTGCTATTAATAAAATAATTCAAGATCCCGTCTGATTTCGATGTTACTACCGGATCGGATTTTTCAATGCTTTTTACCTAGTGAAACTATAGGAGGAGCTGAAAACTGCGGAGCGCAGCAGTACTAGGCCAGGTGGCGATCAAACACAAGCCTATAATCAACGTAAATATTATTATAAGAATGTTTTTGAGGATGTGGTAGCCCGCCACAGCACTGTTCAAGATAGTTGACCTTTATATCAAAAAGAAAACATAGATTTAAGAACGGGCCAATGGCATGGTCATGTCTGACTAAACCCTTATTTAAAAAAAGACGGTATCGTTTCTGTGCGGTTGAAACTGCGGGACGCAGCTAGGTTTACCATAACGTGCGTTATTTGTACTTTATGTCAATTATCGTAACGTTACATCTTTCTTTTCTTCAGACCTCGTATAACCTCTGATTCTCCTATAGCCTACAGTGGCTTGCTAATAGTTCATTTAAAGCTACGTTTTAACTTTCCTGTTAGACTTGTAGTGTCCGTTTTTCTTCCAGCCATTGCCTTGTGCGTCTCCGTTCAACGCTCGCGCGCCGAACGCGGTGGTTTTACTCTTGGACTCGAATAGGACGTCCGAGTCGGTCTCAGTTTCGGACATGTCTTTTGTTGCAACTGTAAACAGAATGTGGGATTAGGGGAGGGAGTTTGTGCGTAGGTTAAAGATAGATAATAGATAGACACTCTTCATTGTATACACCAGAAATAAAGAAATTACAGACAGATAATAAACACTTACGAGCTAGTGCCATAAGTTGCGGTCTTATCGCTAAAAGCGATATCTTCTAGACAACCAATGTATGGAAAGAATTTACGTTACCAGATCGACGGAGGATGCTAAATCACGGGGGATGTTAAAGTAAGTTTGGCAAGCGTGCTCCATCGTAAACCGCATCATCGCTTAACATCAGGCGAGTTGGCGGTCAAACGCAAGCCAAACAATAGCAAAACAAAAAAGTCAACATTCTAAATTTTGGTTCTTCAAAGTTGTGTGCAAATTTGGCCTGCAAAAAGCGGTTATTTAGGGCTTGAATTATATACGAAAAAGTGGGATAGGGTAGCCGTTAGTAAGGAGAATATATGGTATGAAGAACTGGAATTTATCATACCATGTGTTCAATACACACTGTTAGTAAATAAAAGCAATGTGCTGTCCACCGAAACGGAAAATATTAACCAATAAGCTGTCACATGATGTTTAAACATATATAATAAAAACGTAGAGATAAAAAAATCTTTTATTGCGAGATATATGAAAAAAAACATACAGGGCGTCTTAAAATAAGCAGCTGAATACGTTAAGACAGTTTTATTTATGTTACACGGGAATTACTCACGTAAGATTAAGCCGGTCACCGGGACACGTCGGACATCGGTAGAGAGAGCAACAGCGTTTTTGCCGTATGTTAAAGGAGTGACGGACAGTATCGGAAACTTGTTACGCCGGAGGTACAGCATCAAGACGATCTTCCGTCCTATAGGGCAACTGAGACAGCTGCTCCGCTCTCCAAAAGATAGAGACCCTTTGGGGGTTCCCGGTGTGTATATGATCCCCTGCGATTGCGGTAAATGTTACGTCGGCGAAACAAAGAGGAACGTGTCCACGAGGCTCACGGAGCATATACGTTCCATGAAAAAGCTCGACACCAACGGTTCCGCGGTGGCAGAACATTCTCTGGGCTCCGGCGCACAGCATTATATCAGGTTCGACAGAGCGAAAGTGCTGGCACGGGAGAAATTCTTTGTGCCCCGGAAAGTCAGAGAAGCCATCGAGATCAGTCGACGTCCAACCTTCAATAGGGATGGAGGATGGAACCTGCCACCGACTTGGAAGCCGTGCCTTCATGGAGTTCGTGTGAGTGACCGTGAGATTGGTGGCGACGTGGTGAGCTCCGCGTGCTGGAGTATTCCCGACACGCGGGAAGATTCGAGTGAGGAAGAGCTCCAGTGTGCGCCGGCGCAACATATTTCTCTACGCACCCCCACCCCCGTACCCGACAAGCAGCCGGTGTCATCACGTGCGCGCCGCGCGGCGGCCCGTAGTGCAAAGCGAGACGCAGCCGCGCGCGTGCATTCACCTTGAAAAAGGCCGTCTAATGCGGTTGAAACCATAGTCGGAGTAACCGGCTTAATCTTACGTGAGTAATTCCCGTGTAACATAAATAAAATGTGTGAAAACCACGTCAGTTTCAATAATAAAACGTTAAGACAGTTTTTAGAATTTTTGTCTGTTTGTTTGTCCACGCACATCTCCTAAACCACTGGACGGATTTAAATGCGGTTTTCACGAATATGCTTAGTTATGACCAGATTGAAGTACAGGCTATGTTATTTTTCGGAAGGGCCGGATTAAGGGACGACAAAAGGGTTGAAAGTTTACATGAAAATCTTTGCGTACGAAGTCGCGGACAACAGCACTTGTTGGTTAATATTACACCACTATACATACATAATATGTCGCAGATGGATTACTTAATTAGCTGTTTTACATAACCGCTAGCTGTATTACGAAACAGCACCGTTATGTAAAAACTAACGTCGTTAAGTGCTTTTTCCTAATTACTGATTTTTTATACGTAGGATTGCATAAACGTTTTGCATTTATCAATGCAAAGCTAGTCAACGATTTTTCCTTCAAATTGAATCAGTTGAAATCAATAAAAGGTCTGTTCCGCATAGGGTACCATATCAAAATTTAAAAAGTCCTGACATAAAGTCAGATATTTCAATAAAAGCCCGTAAATTTTTCAAAGATTTTTGTTTTGTTTTTACGTTAATCAAGATTTACTTGTATATTACATCGCCCAAACTAAAAGTGCACGACAAATTACAAAGTCGGACAAAGGTCTAAAGTCCGGACAAAGCCGGACGAATGGGTCTGCGTTCGGTGGACAGCTTCGCAACTCGGAAAGCTTTTAACAATGTTGAAGTGGTTACTTTCGGCTACCCGTCGCAATAGTTGCCTCTGGTACTGACAGGGTTTGTCCTCTGTGTCGGCGAGTGGTAGTAGGCGGTAGTTGCGCGCGCGCGGCTTGCGCGGCCGGCACGCACGCGCCGCCAGCCGCGCGCCGCCCGCTACTAGCCCGCAGAGCGCGCACAGCGCTGCCACGCCGCCGAGCGACGCGTACACTACTGACCAATCTGAAAAACACAACAAGATTGATAAAATTATTATTCTATTTTTCAGCACGGGACCGCGGGAGCAGCAATGCCGTCTGCGGATGCTTTCTGCGGTCGGTCTTGGAATGGCACCTTAAGATATAATGAGGTATATCTTGCATGTTTTTTTTAAATTATTGAACACATTCAACGGATTTGTGTATTTTACATTATTTTAATTCCTGACGTTTCGGACACTGTAGTGTTCAAAGTCACAAGTAGACTAGATGACGGATTTAAATGTATTAGTAGTTGGTTGGATAGAAGTGTTATGAAATTATTTACAAGTACCACCAATGAAATTTAATCAAAACGACCTCCCTCTCCTGTCTCTCCTCACCTCCCGTGTGCGGGCCCTTGGATATCCTTATCATCACCAGCCAGAAGATGTCCACTGCTGAACATAGGCCTCCCCTTTTAACCACCACACTGAACGACATCCTGCCATCTGCATCCACTGAATGCCCGCGACTCTCACAATTTCGTCGGTCCTACACCTACCTACGCTGCATCTTTCGGTTCGTGGTCTCCAGTCAAGAACCTTTCTTCCCCATCGGTTGCCGGTTATTCGAGCGATGTGGCCTACCCTGCGTGGATACCGTTTCATCGTAACACCAAGTATACTGACCACAGTCGGGCATGGCTGTGGGGTCAAGCTGCGCCCACAGGCTCTGCATCCAGGCGGCGTCACAGCGACACGTGCGGGTGGCCTGCTCGCACGCGCCGCGCCCGCTGCATGTGCTCAGGCACCGCGTCGAGCGCACCACGCCGCCGGACTCCACGCGCGCCGCGTTGCGCGCTAAAGGTAGCGCGCGCAGACCTTCCATCACCTTATTCTGAGAAAGGTGAACAACTCCGCTTGATTATTGTCAAAGCAGATTCAAATCCTAAGAGTACATTTTGAAAAAACACATATAGACGACAATATTCTAAATGTATCCGGACAATCAAATATATTGTGATAACAGAGCGAGTCACTTTTTAACCGACTTCCAAAAAGGAGGTTCTCAATTCAATTGTTTTTTTTTGTTTGTTACCTCAGAACTTTCGACTGGGTGATTCGTTTTTGATGATTATTTTTTTATTTGAAAGCTGGTGCTTCCCATTTGGTCATTTGGTCCAGTTCTGATGAAGTCGGTTTTTATATTGATAATTATTATTGTGACATTGTTTGTTTGTCTCAAAAAAAAGAACTGGAACCCAAACAGAGTAAAGCCAATATACAAATTAAATACTTACATCTTCAGACAAGAAGAAAATCAGCTGTGTATTTCCCGAGTCGATCTGACCCCTGACCTCAGTGACGTTGATCTTTATGTCTCCCTTCAGAAGCAAGGTCATTTTCTGAATGAGCGAGTCGAGTTGACCTTGCGTGAAGGACGATATGGGCATGTTGAGGGTCATCTCCATGAGGCTCGTTTCTATCGGATCGGGTTTGACCTGTACGCTCACTGTGTCGCGGTCGGATTCGCCTTGGTCGTCTGTCACTGTTAGTTCGAACACATATCTTCCTGGTTCAATGTTTACTAGCTGAAAATTTGGGAAAAGAAGGTTTAGTTTTGTTAAAAGAGTCAATTTTGCTCTACATTCGCTTGAATATTTGAATCGATTTGCATTATTATTGACTTTTATGACATTATTTAGGACTAGCCTGATGGCTTCGACCCTTTATCACATAATTATATTAACCACAGAAAAGAGAAGTAAATAGAAGGAAAATCTGTCGCCAGGCATTATGACAGAACCTTGATTGAACATTATTATTTAGATTAACGCGTCGAACTTCGCGTCGCAGTTGTTAACTGATTTCAAATGACTGACGTTTCGTTTATATGGGTGCCACTGGCTTCAACAAATTTCTTACAAAAATGCCTTTACAGCCGTACTAATTTCAACAATATTTTTTTCTGTGCAATTATCCAATCAGTAGCCTATATCAGTCCACTGCTGTACATAGGCCGATTTTAGGCTTTTCGCTTCCAGCCACACCTTACGTACATCGTCACTGTAGAATCATAGGGCGTCCTATGCTACATTACCGATACGTGATATCTACTCTCGAACACGTCTACTCCAACGGTTATCGGTTCTGCGACAGCCCACCAACCTGCCACTTCAGCCTGCTAATATACTAAGCTATGTCGGTGACTTTGGTTCTCTGGCGAATAACTTCGTTCTGGATATGTTCCCCCAGAGAAACGCTGAGCATAGCTCTCTCTATAGCTCACTGAGCGACCTTAAACATGTGAACAACTCCATCTATAAGCGTCCACTATCCACGTTTCAGCACCTTAAGTCATCATCATCAGCCTACACTAGTCCACTGCTGGACATAGGCCTTTTCCAAGGCACGCCACTCAGCCCGATCTTCTGCTTTTCTCTTCCAGCCACTGCCAGCCGTCTTACGTATATCGTCACTCCAACGAGTCTCAGGACGTCCTACGCTACGTTTGCCGATTCAATACCTTAAGTCAGGACAGGCAATTGACTAATAACGATGTGGAATTAATCTTACCATGAGCACGGGCTGCGTATCGGAGCCCAGTATAACAGTCCCGGCGGCGAGACCCGAGCCAGCTCGCGTCCACTTCCAAGACACTATGCGGAAGTCGTCCGACGACTTGGACCCGTTCAGAATGAGTACAGGCAGAGGCAAGTTCAGGATTTTGTCACCCCCTGCGTCTGCTTTCGGTGGACTGTTTTTATCTGACCATAAAATAATTATATGAATGAAAATTGAAGAGACATTAGATATGTGTTCTCAAATGCAAGGCTTGCGATTGACGTTATTTACAAAACATGCATAAAGAATTACCAGCATTATTTACGGTCTTCCTTGCTTTGTTTTCTGCCTAAGTCATGCACGATGCACGTACTTGCATGCGATGTTTGTTATTTATAGAAACATGAAAATTAAGTCACAATTTCTCTTCACCCCAAGAGCACACAGGTCACAAAATATACACACAATTCATGCACCGAAAATTAGACAGACACAGGCTTTACATAAACAACTTAACAGATCGCCAAGTTTCCACATTTCCTACGAGAACTTGATAAAGTATACCTTTCTTATTTTGTTGTGTGACCTTAATGGACAATTCCTTGATATTTTTTAATGTATAGGGAAATAAAATAAAATATATAATTTCCAAATGTTTGTACATGACAGCAAGAAGTATTATTAAACTATAATGGCTTTTATAGACCAAAAGCAGCAGCAGCACAGTTAAACGAGTGTCCGAGCATTTTGTAATACAAGGAAAAACTTGGATATGAACAGCTTTTTTATGAGATACTAGCGACCCGCCCCGGTTTCGCACGGGTGTTTATCGAACTGATGGTGAATACAGCATCAAAATCTGTTGCGTGGTTTAGGAAAAGTTAGCGGATATACAGACAGACAGACGCGGAGAGCAACTTTATTCTATACTATGTAGAGATTAATTAAAAATAAGGGCACAAGCCTATTGTAATACAGAACAGTGCCACCAACTTATTTGTTATTTACATCAGTCAAGGAGGAAACAAATATACATCTTCAGGCCTAGCACGGGCCGTGGACAAATTTTCTACCGTTTTTATTCGCGCGTATACGCAGCAAAGCTGAATCTGGATACGTTTGTCTCTGGTAAAAACAGTGAAAAGACAATTTATCCACGACCCGTGCTATGCCTGCAGAACAGTCAAATCGGTGGCACTGTTCAGCAATGCGCAATCTAGAAAGCAGCTAACCAACATAAGGTCCAAAGTAAGTTGACCCTTCAACTTTAAAGCCGTGACAGACGCATCGAACCACGAACCGCCGTCTGGCCAACGGGAGTGAAAGAGTGAGAACATTATTTCCCTCTCTTTTTCTCTCGTTGGTTGAGGTGGTTGACGTCAGCCAGCCATGGCCCGTCTGTTACGGCTATTACGCATTAAGCTAGATTCTAGATACAGCAGTCGACTTACATAGGACCTGGCGTCGATTAACTGCTTTCTAGCTTGCGGACGGCACTGTTTGTACACTTACTCTGTGTAACAGTGACTGTAACATTATCCGTCGCCGAGTTCCCGTTGTCATCGAGCACCGTCAACGAGAAGACATACTGTCCCTTAGTGAGAGCCGTGGCGTTCGCGACCGACTCGTTAAAGTTGACGATGTTAGAGTTGGTGGGGCCGGCGAGACAACGCCACGTGTACGCCACGATGCGGTGGTCATCTCTCGAACTAGAGCCGTTCAGCACAGCCCATGTTTGAGGCAGCGATATGAACTGCAAGGTTTCGAGTTAGAATTGCCATGCATGATGTCAATTTAAATTATAGGTCAGTTAGCACAAGATGATAAAGGTTTTTCAACAAATGCTTGATCAAAGCCCCTACCACAAGTCATCGCGAATGGAAATCGCGATGTACGTGGAAAACTAACTCTCATTCTTTAGGTAAAACTTCTACAATAGGATACATAGTTTGGCGTGTGTTGTTACATCCACGAATCTTCGCGTTGCTGCACTGTGTTCAATATTTTATAACATATGTTGCAACATACCCGACGAACAAGGTAGTGTAGAATTATAACTTAATCCATAAACCGAAACTGGCTTCCGATAGACCGATGAAACTTATCAGTAAAGGTGGCCAAATCATGAAAGTATTAATTTTCTACAGATGGCTATCAGTTTTGTTCAGAAAAGAAGTCGCGTGGATTAGATAAATTAATGTCAACTAAGGACAAAATAATTATCAACTTTAAAAACCGACTACACAAAATTAGTAACATAAGCGGTGGTCAAACGCGGACTTATTCGCGTTAAAAAAAAATAAAAAAAAATAAGCAATTTCGGTCAATTGTATGTATGACATAAAATTGTCATCGAAGTAACCGAATTTTCCAGTTATTTTAATTTAAAAGCCAAACTACTAAACCAATAATGATGAAATTTTTATGGAACCAATCTGAAAGTATATCTTTTCCAAATCAGTTCATAAATGACGTAGGCCAGAGGTAACAAACATGAAAAAAAAACTAATTGATAAAAGCTTTGTGACGTCACATGTTAAAATTCAAAATCCATAACGCGAAATTAAATTTATATGTGAATAAAAAACTTTAAAATTAACAAACTTGATCTATATTTAATAATAATTTAGCACTGCGCTACGAGATTATCTCTCACGCAACGCGTTCTAATGCAAGTGAGACTCTAAATTCCAAAAAAAAAACTATTTTCTTTGGATTATTTTTAAATACATGCATAAATTTGAAAAATGTGTGACGTCACATCAGAGGGGAGGGGTTCTCAAAAAAAAAACCTAAAATTTGTGTGACGTAATTTATGGATGGCCCCTTATGTATCTTGTTTTCATAGGATACACCCAGTGATTCGAATGACTTCTTTATTTTTTCAAAACAGAACTAGATATGCACAGCGGATCTTTGTCTTTGAAGTTGGCTGCAAGGCGCTGCGTACTAGCTAACGCCAGATATCCTCATAACTACTTGCGCAATGGTTCGCAAAGCCTAACTTCAGAGACACAAAGATCAGCTGTGCCTACTGTTAAGATAGCACAACTATTCATTGTTGCCGTCTAATATATGGTTTGTATATATGACTTTATCAGTGGAAGTGAAAGTTTAATTAGCACAAAATGTAATCACTTGCAAAATGTTTACATACATGGTGATGGTTTATTTCACAGGTGATGTTAGTTACACCAAAACCATAGTTTCAATAATGTTACCCATCATGCCTTATTACATGTTTTACTAACTTGTGGTGAAAAAATAAACAACGCTTTTCATCGTCCCATATCTGGTACATGCTCACTCAGTTATCAACACAGATTAAACTCTCCACATTAATAATCACAGCACACGTCAACTCTGGACCGGATGGGCATTGCCTCACTTTTTTAACCGACTTCCAAAAAGGAGGAGGTTATCAATTAGACTGTTTTTTTTTTATGTTTGTTACCTCAGAACTTTCGACTGGGTAAACAAATTTTGATGATTCTTTTTTTATTTGAAAGCTGGTGCTTACCGTGTGGTCCCATTTCAATTTGGTTCAGTTCTGACGTTTTTATGAAGTCTGTTTTTTATATTTATAATAGGCTCGCTTTTGACCGTCACTTCACTTGATCTTATGCGATTTTGCGGTCTTCGATAGAGTACGCCTATGCATGTATGAGCTGCCTACAAGAAACCGATTCACCGTTAAAAAAATTCTGCCAAGCAAACCAGTATCCACTTCTTTCTTACTGAAGTATCGTCGCGGCTATGAGAGGGCGTCACCATGCATGCTGGCGCAGTCGAAAGCGCGAAGCCCAAGCCCCATTTCAGCCTATCAGGTTCCCATTGCTGGGACACAGGCCTTCTTTCAGAGGTGATGGGTCGTAATTCACCATGCTGACCCAGTGCATGTTGGTGAATGTCGTATGTCTTTGAAGTTTTGAGGTTCTTGGATATACCAGTTTCCTCAAGATGTTTTCCTTCACAGTTTTTGAGCGATGACATCGAAACTACACTTGTGCGTGCGATATTGTTTCTTTCCCCGTCGCACTTATATCAATCCAAATATGAGTGACAGTGACAAAACTAATGTCGCAGGTCTTGCGGAATAATCCACCAAAACTATATAACAACATTGATCACATCAATATCATAGAAAACTACGTCTTCTTCCAGCAGTATAAAGTTCATTATAAAGTAATGTGTACTCACAGCGTCGGGTCCGGCGTTGGCCTCAGGCGGAGTGTTTGTGGGAGGCTTCACGAATACGTGTACTTCAGCTGTGGACGACTGCCCGGAGGAGTCTGTCACTTTTAGAACAAACGTGTACACACCTTCCGATAGATTTGATAGCTGGAATTATGACAATATTAAATTACCGTTAGGTATGTTAGTATAGCCCAGCATCTTAAGAGTAACGGAATAAATTAATGTTTGCGTCCCAGTATTTCTAATACATAAAAAAGTTAATTTTATGAAGAAAAAAAAAACGACTTTATGACTATACCTACATGTACAAATATGTGCTGAAGGGAACCACAAATCAAAACGTCACCTGTGGTTTTTTTCATAGGCTTTTTTTAATCGCTAATAAGTCCGCGTTTGACCCCCAACTCGCATGTTTGTAAGCGACAATGTGGTCGAAGATGAAGCACGCAGACTTAGAAGATACCTATTCACTTTTGCCTTGAAAAGGCCCAGATTATATCTCTCAGGAAACAATGAAGCCAGCAGGTTGTTCCAATTCTTGGCCGTACGGCAAACATATAGGTGGCATACAAGCAGACGGGCTGCCTGATGGTAAGCAGTCACCGTCGCCTATGGATACTTGTAACATCAGAGGCAACACAACTACGTTGCTGACCCTTTAAGAATCTATTAACTCGCCTTTCAAAGAACCCCATGTTGTACCGTCTCGGAAACACCGCAAAGACTGCTCATTCCATATGTTGCAAGTGTGAGGCAAGAAAGACCGCGTGAATCGCAGCGTGCGATTTCCACTGATCTATGATAATATGTGGATGAACTTTCAGGCGGTGGCGGCTAGTGCGATGATAAAATCGCGACGCACGACGTAGGATGCACGGTTCTAGGTGTTCGGTGAGTTTGTGATTATTGACAGTTCTTAGATTCGTAACAGACACGTCAACATGGCTGACGTCAACCACGTCAACCAACGAGAGAAATAGAGAGGGGAATTTTATTCTCACTCTTTCTTTCCCGTTGGTTAGACGGCGGTTCGTCAGCCAAGTTCGATACGTCTGTTACGGCTATTACAACTCTACGGTGTACTAAAGTGTGTGATCTGTGTGTAGATTAGTTTTGTTTGATATTTTTGGTGCTAATTTGTTTAAATATTTGATAAGTAGTTTTAGGTATTAATTTATTTTTGTAAATCATACTAATGTTATAAAATATATAGAGGTCATAAAGTTCATCATGCATAAACGGAAAGCCAATACATACTAGTTTGATAAAACCTGATAAGCGCGTCACAGCGCTAGCGTATTTTATAATTTCCTGCAATTCATCGTATGTTATCCTTATCAGGCGCGTTAATGCCTTTACTTTTTATTGTTATTGTTGAGATTACTCACATTTAATTAGTGAGATATTCATCGCATTGATTGTGCCTACAAAATAGTGCAGAAAAGATAACATACCATATTTAGCAGGATTATTTTGGTAAAAATTTATGAAATTGTTGTTTATTGGACAAAATCTACTTCATACTCATACTAATTAATTCAAATAGATATTAACACCCAGACATAGAACAAATACAAAAGTTCATCACATGAATGTTTGTCCTAGGTGGGAATCGAAACCACGCCCCCATTTCTTTCTCATTTCTATTCTATTTACTTTCTCTTTTCTGTGGAAAAAACGCAGCACGCTGGGTTTTTATACAATTACGAACTTTTAGACTAACTAAATAAATTAACTAATAATATTTAATTTTAAATTAACTCTTAGACTAGACGTGCCTCGCAGTGTCTACCGTGATAAAGGTCTGTATGTTGATCACACACTAGGTATAGCTACTACGTAGCCCAGACTTGTAGTTATGATTATTTTCAATGGAAACAATTCAGTCAAATACCTGACGGGCGGGGTGAGGGGTTACTAAATGCTAATTGGCCCATTCAACGTCAGTTCAAAATGTAAACAAAGCATCGTGATGGCGTACCTACGGTATTGGTCGGAAATGATGTGAGGTTCTGTGGAATCAGTGGGCGTGTTTTTTATATCAGTGGTCAACTGATGAAGTGTCTGAACATGTTCGCCCTGTATTAAATGTCTAGTTATGGAAAGTCTTTGATGTTGATAGATACCTGCAGGTAAGGCGAGTGCGTGTTCTGCATGTCGACTGCCTTGTTCTCGTCCTCCGCAGACTTGGTCCACTCCCAGGAGGTGATCTCGTGGTCATCGGTCGACAGGCTGCCGTTCAGAGTCAGCTTGTTGTTAGGCAGGTAGATGATCACGTCTTGACCTGTTGGTGGTATATATAATTATCAATATTAAAAACAGACTTCATAAATATGACAGAACTGGACAAAATAAGACCACACAGGTGTATAATATTGAAATAAAAATTCGTTATACTTGATACTAATTTGAAATAATGATATAAATTAAACATAAACACTTTCAGCTGAATGTACAATAATACCATACTTTTAGTGGTTTAGCATTTTGCAAACCAGCAATGTAAAACATACAAAGCTCGGGGTCAATGCACCGCATAGATACAAAAACGCGCGCGCGTGTACGCGGCACTGAATGTGTGTGCGTGAGGCGATCATTCGTTGAATTCTAACGTCAGCTGGATATTTTATTTCCGAACTTTAAAATACTAAAGTTTTTTTTAAATAACATGTGTATTTACCTGACAGAAGAAGGTGTTGAATAAAAAATGCATAAAATATATGTTACCTGTCTGTTTTCGCCACTTTTTCATCGTAAATTAGCTGAACCGATCTTGATAAGGTTTGGCAAGGAGACAGTGCAGTTAATGAGATAAGTTTATAAAACAAAAATACGCATTTAGTTCCGTGTTTGACTACCAATTTGCCTGTTGGTAAGTATAGATGTGGTTGAAGATGGAGCATGCGGACTTAGAAGATAGCTATTCACACTGACACCGAAAAAAACAAGGAAGCCAGCATATTGATTGTTCTATTTCATAAAAATTGCGGGAATACTTGAAAATTGCTGACTGCACTTACCTGCATTAGCTTCAGGCGGGTAGTCCGTATGGTTCAACACAGTAATATTGGCTGTTGTAGTGTTCTTCACATGGTCAGAATCTTCCACCGTTAGCTTGAATGTGTAGTTGCCAGGCTGCTTGAGATCTTTGAGGACCAGTGTCGGCCCGTCTTGTAAGGGGGGCTGGTAGCCGATCGGCCCTGATGTCAGATCCCAGTGCCAGGATATGATGGCATCGTCGTCCTGAAAAAAAGCAGTCTCATACATAGATAACAAGATATGCCCATTCGAACTTTTGCATCCCAGATATGTACTTAAAATAATCATAAATTAATAATAAAAAACACGCTTTAATGGGACAAACTATTTAAATTATTGCATTGTTATCGGTCCTTGCTAAGTGTGCAAAATATCAATTTAATTCGACGTTTTGAAGTAGTTGAAAATCAAGTTCAAAGATTCTATTACATACATACCAAGCTAATAATGTTGCTAATCACACTAATATCATATATGTGAAAGTTTGGATGGATGGATGTATGTTTGTTACTCAATCACGCAGAAACGGCTGGATGGATTTGGATGAAATTTGGAATATACATTGTTTATGTCCTGGACCCCAAGCCGCCTGCCAAGCGTGGGGATTATGGCAACCCAATGACAGACACAATAAAATTACGGCCCCTAGTCCCCGGCAGCTCCACTATCCCTGGCCAAGGTAGCGGGCCAGGTAACGGTGGAGCAAGGATTGCTAAGAATCTCCGGAAGTTGCCCCGCTACCACCCCCAACGTAATTTGGCCCTGGCAACACATAATATTAGAACATTGAGGACTGACGAGAAGATTGTTGAGCTGGAGGAAGAATTAAGCAAAATACGATGGGACATCATAGGACTGCAACTGCACTTGCGAAAAAGTATTCGTTCCGTAAACGATAGCAAAATGTATGAAAAATTGAACAGCGCCTCTATCGGACGTAAAGGGAACGAATACTTTTTCGCAAGTTTTCGTACTAGCCCCACTGTTCCTATTCCAGACTAGGCATTTCGAACACACCGTCACTTAACATGC
Organism: Agriopis leucophaearia; assembly: GCA_949125355.1. NCBI lineage: Eukaryota > Metazoa > Arthropoda > Insecta > Lepidoptera > Geometridae > Agriopis > Agriopis leucophaearia. The sequence continues at coordinate 7,576,167 of OX421276.1, read as the reverse complement.
AGTCAAACGCCTAGCTATCAAAGAAAAAAACAACGTAGTAAAAATGTCAACATAAATCTTCTGTACATTATATCTGTCTCTTGTTCATGATGGCTTAATCAATCCTGTAGGAAAAGAAGTTTGCATCATAAGTTTTATGAGAGATATTTCGCAAAATGAAGGTGGAAGGTGACTTGATGAAGTGTGTTCTTAGCTATGATTCAAGAAAATCTGTTCAGTCCTTTGAAGATTATCAGCTCTTTTATTAGGGTTTAAAAAAACCATTGTATACTTGTTGTTATTATAAGCTTTTCAAGATCAATTCCAATCAATGGCTATTAATAACTAGATACAGGTACCTCAAAAGTATTTCTTTATTGTAGTAATTTACCTTACTAGCACTGCCATCCAACACCGCCATGGAGTTAGGCAGTTTGACTGTCTGTGTCTGCGGCGTGATGACCACCATGGGAGGAGTGTTGATCCTCTGCGGTGGCAGCACTGTCACATTTGCATACCCTTCGCCGTACGAGTTCGTACCGTTTACAGTCAGTTTAAAACGGTACTGGCCTTCTGTCAGGTCAGTGAGGGTCACCGTCGCTCCGTTTTGATTCATATTGCCTAGAATTCAAGGTAATGATTATTTTATTATATTAGCTTGCACTGTCCCACAGCAGGGCAAAGCCTTCCCTTCCCTCCTTCCATTCCTTTCTGTTTTGCGCTATTTGAATCTAGTTCTTTAAAGGAGTCCAGTTCGTCTTTCCATTTCCAGCTGGGTCTTTCAGGAGGTTGTTATAACAACCTCCTGAAAGACCCAGAGAATCATTGGGCTAAAACTACAGGAGGCTATAGCCTCCTGTAGTTTTAGCCCAATGATTCTCCGACATGCGACTGACATGACCCGCCCAGTCCCCTTCAGACAAGGTGCCTTCTGGGCTATGTTGGCAATCCATGTCCTGGAGAGCAGTATTGTGCTACTTATTTTGTGTATAAGTTTCACTTCAAAGATATTCAATGGCTCGCTGGCATACTCTGAGAGAGAACTTCTGAACTTTTGAGTGCCATATTTGAGGGTGGGGAGAACACACTTGTCCATAAGTTTTCATTTTAAGGATAGTACAGTGGTAATGATTACTGCATAAAATTAAATGTTGATAAGCGTAGAACAACCATGGTACAAAAACTAACTGAAAATGTTAATATGATAAGAATAATGTAAACAGTCCCTTATCTAGAAACAAGGCCGCATAGAATTATTTTCATGAAATATTATTTTAGACAGTGGATTAGACTGGCAAAGGACTGGAACGTAAACAGGTGGATGGAGGCCAAAGTTCTGCTAGACAAGGCATACTTGTTTGTCATCGCTAAAGTATCCACAACAACTAATTACCTTGCATGCCGTAGTGTTAGTTTTGCATGCAGCATAAGGGGGCTATACTGATAACCGATGGGGAAGAAAGGTTCTTGAGTGGAGACTGCGAACCGACAGACGCAGAGTAGGTGGGCCTCCCACTAGATGGACCGACGACATTGTGAGAGTCGCGGGCATCCAGTGGATGCAGATGGCAGGATGTCGTTCAGTGTGCAGGTTAAAGGGGCAGGCCTATGTTCAGTAGTGGACGTCTTCTGGCTGATGACGATGACTGAGAGGCTAATGGGTAGCATATGTTTTTTTTTTTATTAACTTTGTGTTTATTTATGTACCTGTAAACCCTTCCTTTGGCTGGTCAACCAGTGTCCAAACATAGTTGTAATGACTCATAGTTGCTTTTTCATCAGGGATAGTGTATGCAGCCAAGGTCACTTCTTTCTCTGGCAGTTGAACCTTGAAAGAGATACATTTTGATGAGCATATGCAAAGTTTATGGAAACATTGACATTATGAGCAGCTGATTAGAATACAAGTTTACACACACTATATGTAACTAGCATTAAAATAGTCACCTGTTTAGATAAAATTGACACAGTTAATGTTTGAATGCTTTTCGGTGATGAACTCTCAATTTTCAAAGCATCGCTTTTATCTTCAGAATCATCTTTTTTAATAGTATCAATTGGTATTGTGGGACCTTTTGAAAATGGTCTGATGGTTTGAATGCAGGCTCCTTGAGCATTTTCTTCAGTGCCACGTATGCACTTGCATATACCATTACGTTGCTTAATCCCTAAGGGGATGCATTCTGAGTTGAAGGGACAGTCGTTTACTCCTACTTCGCAGGTTATCTTTTCTAGGAACCTCGTAGAATCCATTATCATGTCACTGTCGCTGTTATCTCGATACAGAGACCTTGCATCGTCTTCTTCCATTGGTAAATTATTGATGAAATGTGAGAGAAAATTGGAATCTTCATCATCATTGAGGAGGTCATTGCGGTGGCCAGTGTAAGGAGAGTATATGGGCTCTTCTTCGGGTGAAAAGTTCCTGCTTATTTCTCTAGCACTTGATTGATCGAGGATGTCAGACCAGTTTTCTGGAAGAAAATTTGCTTGAATGAATAGAATATAAGGTGCAAAATCGTCTGAAAAGTCAAGGCAGCATCACGCCGTGCAAGTGGCCGTGAAAAGGTAATTTTTTCTAGTTTACCATTCTGTAGGGTCAAAACTGTTCTGCCATGCTTTTGCTCCGTGTCAGGCCCCATCTTCAAAGTAGATTTGAATTTTGAACAGCCAATAGGGTACAGTTTTTAATCTAGTATAAGCCAAAAAGACTTGACTTTTCCACATCACTTGTATGCTGAAACACTTTTTTATGCAGTTATGCTTAGTCCAGGTATTTTTTTATGTTTCACTGTAGTACATCGGCTACAAGCTTAGTTACTTTCAAAAACCTACCAAAAGTTATCAGAATTTACAGTTTTACAATCCATTAGATCCATTTGGATTTTTAGAATCTACCGCATCTGCAAGGTCTAAAAAACCTTGGATCTTAGTTTAATTACTTATACATGTATAATTTGTCAGTAAACTGCATTCACAAGAGAGTTCCTTAGCTAAAAATGTTTTGCCAAAAATAACTTGGCAAGAGTAGAATCAACAAGAGAATAAATCAAATCAAGTAAATAGGTATAAATACATTGACCTCAATTTAGTAGTAGTGAGTAAACTCTCATATCTATATATATAAAAGCGAACTGACTGACTGAGCTGGCCTAATGACTCATCGCTCATCATCATTTCAGCCATAGGACGTCCACTGCTGGACATAGGCCTCCCCCATCGATTTCCAAAAGGACCGGTTGGAAGCGGCCTGCTTTCAGTGTTTTCCTGTGATCGCTATGAAGCTGAAATGTGGCAGATAGATTCCTTATGGGATGTAGAGAACTGTTAACAAAGGATTTTACACAAAGGTCCACATTATGGGAGGGCAAAAGGGGTTACATTTTTTTTATATAAATCTTCGCATACGAATTCACGGACATCAGCTAGTAGTTTGTGTGATTTTGGTTCTCACCATTAGGTAGCACCGGCTTCACAAGTATCATGGAGACATGGGACTCCCACTTGCGGCTGCCTGCACGTAGCAGAGGCAGGCAGAGCTCATCACTTGCACATTCTACATGATAGCATCTTGTGTCAACAATAAACACAATATTGCAGGTTGCAGATATACAGCATGACATTACACACTGCCTTAGACCTTTGAGGACAGCTTTCTCAGTGAAATTTCCAGCTGTGAGGTTTCCTGAAGATTAAAATAAATAATAACATGATAAAGTTGACTTGATGATCATCGTCTAGATTGTCAGCATGGTGAACAGCCTTATCAAAGAGCCACGACCAACGTTAAAGGCAGTTATCGTCAAGAGGTTTCTCAGTCCGTAGCTCCAACCCCTGGCAGCTTGAGCCCTGCACTACTGCCAGGGGCACCATAGGTTTTAAGTATTTTTTTTTACAAAACTTTATGTTTTTGTACATATATTACAAATAAAAAACTTAGATCTAAGAAGGAAAATAATTATGGAATGAAAATCAAGTGTTGACACAACTGTGCACATATGATTATGTTTATTTATTTCATATCACAACAGGTATTCTTTTAACCTTATGATTATAGCTCATATAAACATTATCTTTAATAATTCTGCATGCAAGGGCTTACCGACTGGTGCATAATTAACGAAATTTTTTGGATATAACTTGGGACACTTATTGTTCTCTCCATATTTTTCACTCCAAGCTTTGTTGTACTGAGACAACGATATTTTCACATTTACAGAAAATACTATAAATAAGCTTATCCATATGATTTTACTACTGTCCATTATAATTTATGGGAACTAATAGAATTCTGTGATAATAAGTTTCAAACTGTTAATAAATCATGAATCCTTAGCTATCTGCACAACAGGAACTCCAATATTAGATATGGTCCAATTTATAATGCGTGGGTGCAGAGCTGAACTGCTAATTGTACATTTATTTGCTCTAATTCTAATATTTCCTTTTGCTTTGAATTGCGATAGTAGAACAACAGAGATTTATTTTGTGACTTTTTGCAGTAAATCGATCGATGGTGACACTGACATTAGTGATGTGTTTCTGTTTTGTTTTGATAGTTGACATCAGCAATATGTCAGTCTTTATTTTTTGTTTTTATTGTTGGTAGCCCTGCGGAAATTTAGGGAAGTTCTATTAATCGACTGAACAGTTGTAGTTCGCTCGGACAATATTTGACTACTTAGTACTAGATGGCGTTAGAAGCTTCCGGGAAAATTTGGATAAAGCTTTTGACGATTTTCCTGACATTTTTTGCTACTCAGCAAGAGATGGCATTAAATTTAAATGTACTACATTGGATACTACTATAATTTTTTGTTTCGATCATTTTAAGGGTTCCGTACCCAAAGGGTGTAAACGGGACCCTATTACTAAGCCTATGTGCTTGTCTGTCCGCTACCTGTTAATGCATCTTGCGAACCGTATTAGATAGGTAGTAGTTGAAATTTTCACAGAATATGTGTGTTACGGCAGATTAACTAAGAAATAATAATAGAGTCAAAAAGTTAAAACTAAAATGTCCTCGATACAACAAACGTTATTTTTTTGTATTTGCCTTTGGTGTAAAAACGGTATTACGTCACAAGCGTCAAACTTGGTATTTAGATTAGATTATAGTACCTACACTACACACTCTAAAGAAAAGAGCAATTTATAATAAATACTGGCCAAGTGCGAGACGGTGACAAATTTATATTCACCACCGGTCCTCTTACAATCACCGAAGTTAAGCAACGTCGGGCGCGGTCAGTACTTAGATGGGTGACCGCCTGGCCATGATGTCTTTTTGCACTACTTTTTTGTACTTTAGTATAATATAGTGTGTCGTTGCAAATTTATTAGGGTGCGTGAAAATAATAATAAAAAGTTCCTACGTGTGCTGTACTTACTATTTTTGCGTTAATCGGTTTAGCGATATAGAGAAAAAAAAAGTGAATGAAACATGGGGATAGGTATTTAAACACTAACGATAATTGTAGCAAGGCATAAATCTCCCTTGTTTGTCTGATATGAGCCTGCAACATTAGCGGTGCTATGGATGCTTTGCCAGCTCGGAGAGATGTTTGTAGATTTATTCCTATCTATGCATGTCATGATTTACAAAAATAAGTACGTACCTACCATAATTCATATCATCGGAACATCACGCGAACGTGAACCATAACGCGCCGAGATACGGCTTGCGGTTCTCATCGCCTAAAAAAATCGCTCTAAAGAAGTAGCAGTAATAGCCGTAACAGACGTGTCGAACTTGGCTGACGAACCGCCGTCTGAACAACGGGCGAGAAAGAGTGAGAATATAATTTCCCTCTCTTTTTCTCTCGTTGGTTGACGTGGTTGACGTCAGCCAAGTTGACGTGTCTGTTACGGCCTGTTACGGCTCTAAGGACTCAGGACAATGACCTAGCTATGACCATTTTCTATTACAGCCTCCTTGTGTGATAGGTACGCAAAACCAATATTTGTTTCGCCAATAATCTGCCCATGTACCTACTCATAAGCAAGTAATCAATAATTTACATATACGCTCTTTGAAATTAAATTTTCCTTATACTTCAATGAACCATATTGTAAGCAATGAAATTAGTTTTGTAGTACAATGTTTTTTTAGTCCAGCTGTGTCACCATCACCATTGTGTTAGATTGGATTTTCGTATATTTTCCCCAAGTGACTGCATACGAATCTTAAGATGGGGGCGGGACAAATAGGAGGAATTGCCACTTTACGTAAGATTATACATACTAACCAACCTTATTACCTGTAGGTACTACTAGTAGAAAAAAACTTCGCAAATATTCGATGCCAAAATTTAAGAATTTATTACACCCTTTTTGGCGTACATGGAAACTAAATTTTTATACATTTTCCATCGAAAACTCAGATTAATCGAGACGCGGCAGAAGCGAGTCGTGGCGCGGAATGGTAGTGGGACAATTTTGATCCCACGGTAAACGGAAAAATTGACTTTTCCATGGTCGCTTTTATGTAGTGATACCGCTACGACTAGTCAGCGGTTAGTCATACCTTGTTTGATAAAAAAAGAATCATCCGAATTGAACTACTCAGAACGGTAGACTTCTGTGCAGTACGGTGCGGACGGTGGCAGCCGCGCGCGTTAGACACGTGCGTCGCATAAAAGTGTATCAACGCGTGGCCATTAAAAAAACGCATCCACTAGACTCTAGAGAATCTCCTCCTTATTTCGTCAGTTAATAACGATTGATATTGCGTTATTTTCATTGTGATCTAATAAATTATTTTTAAATAGCACATTTTTTTTTTCAGTTGACATAGATTTCGAAAATCCAGGTCATTTTCTCGGACAACCGGCCGAAGTAACTGAAGGGCAGTTTATTGTAAGTAGAAAACAATAGCCCTAGTAGTATACTATTAAAATAACCTTTATTTACAGACAGACACAGACTGATAGACGGACTCAATAAACCTATATGTATGGGTTCTTTAGTTTGCCAGTTTTGCCACGGAGCTTAAAAAGATAATAATGTATCTGACTATATTTATAAAAACTAAACGCGGGCTCGAATAGGTGCAGTTTGCAAAATCACGCGACCGCAAACCACATCTCGGCGCGTTAAAGTTCGCGTTCGCGTGATTTTGCAAATTGCACCTATTCGGGCCCGCGTTTAGAGTTGGGCGTTAGTACCAAACAAAGAAAAAGAACAATAATCGACTTTCACGCATGATATAGGTAACACCGATAAAGATGACGAGCGTCACGGCTTACCATATTTTTAGGCTTGCATTTACCTAAAGATGATGCGAGTTACGATGGACCATGTTTTTTTTATTTTTATTTCAGCCGTGGTCATCCCATTGCAGGGCAAAGGCCCCCCTTCCTTTCTTCCACTCCACGTTTTTCCACTCCACACGATGGACCACGTTTACCTAGAAGAAAAACAAAGCAACAGTAGGAAAACGGTCCATTACCACCCATACATTGTGGACTTTCCTTGGATACGTAGGTACCAAACGTTTCGATTCTACGTTTCTAATCCGTACGGCCAAGGATTGGAACAACCTGCCGGCTTCCATGTTTCCTGAGAGATATAATTTGGGCCTTTTCAAGGCGAGAGTGAATAGGTATCTTCTAAGTCTGCGTGCTTCATCTTCGACCAAATCGACGCTTACCAACAGGCGAGTTGGCGGACAAACGCGGACTTATTCGCGTTAAAAAAAAAAGAAAAAAAGAAACCGATTCACTACCAACTTGAAGACGCCCAGGCAGCGCATTCCACAGTGTAGCGTTAACAATACAGGGTTACGCGGAAAGGGCGTACTAAGCTGAAAGGGGTCTATAGTACCCATCATTACGAACAACTTTAACAATAGGACCAACCATGAAATCAGCTGTTCCATACATTTTGTCGGACCGTTTTCTATGGAAGAGCTGTTTTGTTATGGGTGGTAATGATGGGACCAACTTTTCGCTACTATGGCGGGCCATTTCGCAAAGTATAGACTTGATTAAAAAGTGATTAATGAAACATTACCTTCATTTTAAAAGATATATTTTTCGATAATTCACACAAGGGAGTGCAGAGAAAAAAATTATTTCACCCCCATTTCACATGTATAAGCAACTCCTAAAATGCAATGCATTTTTTTTTCTAAAATTGAGATCTATAATAATTGTGCAAAGATTTTTAAGTTTCATGCACTTATCTTAATAGTTATATTAAAAGTTAGAAGGTTCCAAAAAATAGGACACACGTACCGAACGAACTTATAAGGGTAAAAAAAACGAGCTATATTATTTGTAGATGATACTCAACAGGTATATTATTTATCTCACGCGATGCTGTTCTGCGTGGGCGCGCTGATCGAAGCCCACGTGGTGGTCACTCCGGCGATCTGCGTATATGGCGAGCGGTACAAATTCGACGTGTTTGGGGGAACGCACAGGTTTATTGAGGACTCAGGCATCCACAGACAAGTGCATCATCTTTGTATGCATAGGGGTAAGTTTCATTGCAAAAAACGGCAAAGTATCATTTCAGCCTCTCATGTTCCCACTATTGAGACTCAGGGGCCTTACCGCTAGCTTCACTTTTGCGAGCCTATTTTTAGTAGGTACCTGATAGGTACCTAAAATTAACCAACTCATTTAAGCTGCATCGTTTAAAAGCGTCTAACTTAAATGAACGAAAATCCGTTCTACTATGCGTGTGTGCGTGAAAATAGCAAAGGTTAGCGGCTATCAAATAACTACCGCTTATCGTAGTTGATGGTACCGTTTAGACAAATAACACCTATGCGGGTCAACTTTTCGAGCTAGGGGTAAGGCCCCTGGCCTTCTCTCAGAGAAAGAGATGATGGGCCCTACACCACGCTGGCCAAGTGCGTGTTTGTGAATGTCATAATGTCTTTGAACTTCTTGGACATACCGGTTTCGTCGATATTTTCCTTCACCGGTATTAAGCGATGGCATCGAAACTGTACATAAGTTATTTATGTAGGTATAGTTTTCAGCGAACCTGCAGAGTCTAGAGTTACACCTTGTATAAATTACCTAGTCTAAATCATCTTAGAGGTTTTTTTTAAACTAAATAAAGGCTTGCGTTTGACCTCCAGTTCGCCTGATGTTAAGCGATGATGCGGTCTACTATGGAGCACGCTTGCCTAGAACAAACCGATTCACTCGTGATTTGAAGACACCCAATTGTAACTACAGGGGTTGAACACCCATTCAGGTAGCGCATTCCACAGACTAGCAGTTAATAAAAATGGAATCAAAATGCTTCGTACGGGTTTTCGGAATATCAACCATAAAGCGGTGTCGAGACGAATAAAGGGAGGAAATGTCGTGAAGAATGAGGTCAGAGTGCATAACTATCTTTTACGACTGCGTGCTTCATCTACTTCTTTTGACCATATCGTCGCGTACCAAGAGGCGAGAGCGTAATGAAATTCTTCCCCATATAATAAGATAATCGAACATTTCACTCCTAACAGGATATAACCATACCAATAGACTGCGAGGTAAGTGCTCTCCCGACAACATAGCGCTTCTGGTTCTGAATCAGCAGTTTTCGTTCAACGTGAGAGAACACGGAGCTGAATTCATCGTAAATCGACTCCGGTACGGCTCCCATGGGACGCAGGTAGAGCGGGAGAGGGACATCACGTGTAGATACTTCGGTTGGGGCAGCCGGAGGAATGTGAGCCATTCATCAACTATTATTTTACTAAGTTTTTTTACAGCAACACTAACGAGGCAACCTTTGTGAGTTTATATAGGAGGTAATATCTGGAACTCGGAAAAAAATATGGAAGTGTGACCTGCAGTTTCCACTTTACCTCTTGCCCCTAGGTCGTCCGATTGATCATCTCGTTTGTATCGTAGTTGTGTGCCCATTCAATATTAAAGTGTGCATTTGCAGTACTATTAAGAATATGTCAGTGTGTGCAATACATACGTGTTTACCTCGCCACCTTTAATTTTTGGAAGAATTTTTTTGGGACTAGCTCGAATTTAATGCAAATCCTAGCTATATAAAGATCAAAGCTCTAAAACTACTGAAAGATAGGTACTGAACTTTCTTTCTCTGATAGAAACCTACAGTATCACTGACTTAAATAGGCTGTTATGTCCAAAATGCGGGCGAGGCTGAGAGCAAAAGCTAGTAATAAATAAAACCAATCAACTATCCACCAACCATATAATATCTAAAATAATAATATTATAAATAAGTTAGTCTGTTTATTGTTGTCTTCGTAATTTAGACAGGGCCGTCTTTAACCTATTGTGGCCCTGGGCACATTAGGATGATAGAGCCCCCCTATGACCTTAACAGAGCACTATTTTCGGGCGAGAGTAGAGTAGCTTCGCGCATGCAAAAGCTAATAAGCAAGTAGGTATTGTAGTCAGTCATTATCCATTGATTTTATCGAAATAAATATGTTTTTCGGTAATAAATATCGGTTATTGTTTGGTGATCTGGAAGAAAATAGGGGCCCCTATCTATCACGGGGCCTTGGGCAAGTGCTCAGAGTGCCCAGTGGGAAAGAAGGGCTTGAATTTAGATTGGAGACCGCGCAAGTCGGCAAACGTAGCGTGGGACGCCTACGTTTTTGCAAAGAGATGATTGAAGGGCCGGAGAGTGATCTATGATACATTTTTGTTCAGGAAAATGTTAAATGAAGAAGTGAGGTATAGACCTACCTTATAGTTTCCAGTTAGTTTTACTCTGAAAAATCGCGGGGAGTTGAAAAATATGGGGTAAAATAAAGACGCAGAAAGCTCTTTAATCTTTTTATTATAGTCACAGGTATTTTCCAGGGTTACCTAGTTCCACTGCTGATCAAGCTCCGGCGCATGGACATTACCATCATGCCGCCAGAAAAATGCCTAAAGCTGTTTAACAATAAGGACGCATATCTTTGTATACATCAACCGCAGTGCAAGGTACAAACTTTGCGATCACTTTCACAGAAAACCTGTTTACTCATTTTTAAACATTTGTGTTACGTGATAAGTAAATAGATTACTCTTTATTGTTCACACCACATATTGCAAACACACGATAAAACAGCTTTAAAAAATAGGCCTTATCGCTAAGAGCCATCACTTTCAGACAACCTTAGGAACCACGATGGGAGAAAAGGGTGTCCTTATTGACATATTTTTTTTCATAATAGGCTTGCGCTTGGCCGCCACCTCGTCTGATATTAAGCGATGATGCGGCCTACGGTGGATCACGCTTGCCTAGAAAAAACCAATTCACTCTTGACTTGAAGTCACCCAGATTGTAACTATCGGGGAACACCCATTCAGGCACATTTTTCGTAACGGGTTGTTCCATACTCATCCTATGATGACTCATCCTATTGATATAATGTTATTAGTCACTAACATCGGTACGAATTTTGACAGATTTGGTAAGGTTCTAGCTGTCATAAACGTGAGTTCTATTTCCTTGCCGTACCTAGAATACTAAATAACGTCTTTATAGTAAAAATAACGAATCGATTTCCTAAACCGCCCAATCGAGTAACAGACTTGCGCTAATGACCCCGAATCGAATAGAAAAATGATAAATGAAGTTTAGTGAGTTCAATGCCAACCAGAATTTAGATCTTTTACAGTTCAATACCCTCTTCACAAATCAAGTACACGCGCTCTTCACCCTGAGATCTTACATGTTAAATTTCTTTATGGCCTGTGATTTCATTGGAATCATTGTCGTTCAATCCATCAGACAGTAATGTTTGCACACTTCTGCTTGGCGGTTAAATAACTGGCAAAGGTGTGGTACTTCCCCAGGCAGACCCTGCAAAAGAGTCCTACCACTATAACAGGGTCTAATTTAAGAACTAAGCCTAGTCTAGTTCAATTCTAAATGGCAATCTCTACTACCTTTACCTTAATTATAGACAACGATAGACTCTTCTCCTATGAATCAGCGAATGTAAAGCTCTCTGCAACGAGCTTTAGAATTAGTTGCAATATGTGGTTTCTTTATTTCATAGCTTGCATTTATTATTTGCAGACGGACAAGTACGGAGCGCTATGTCCGGTAAGTGGCACTTAGTTTGCGGACCTCGATGGTTCTTTGCATTACACCGCGAGCAAATAGCTTATTGTCAAGTGTTTTACTACCTGTGTAAGCAATAGTCATAATCCACAACTATTACTCGTTGTCGTATTATTATTACAATTGCTACGACCGCGGTTTAACTAGTAATTTATTAGCTTATCACAAAAAGTTATTACGTGTACTTACTAGAGGTGAACCCGCTCTACATCGTAACAACAATTTCCAGGTGCAGCGATCTCGCTCATGCATTTGATGTTTATTAAAATATAAAATGACTACTACTACTTTTGAAAAATGTGCTTCAGTAATTTTACGAGGTTGGATATATTTTGAATACATTTTTGTTTGAATATTTTTTGCAATGATAAATGGGAAAACTGTTTATCTAGTTTTTTGTGGTCATAATGCCAATGGCTATTGTGGGCTTTATTTTTTAATCGAAGATTGTGGCACACTTTACCTTGTCAATCGACGTCGTGTTGTGTTGTATTGTTATAAATATCTGTGTAGCAGTACACAGTACACACCAAAGTACACACCCCAGGCATATTTGTGCCGATATTTTTTTATTGCAAGTGGAGTGTTGCACAGCACAAATAAATTGGGACATTGCAATGTAGTATGATGTCTCTTCTAGTACGCACTTACGCAGAACATAGTAGCTCTATGGTTTTGCAGACTTAAAAAAATACAACAATTAATTTCGCCCTTAGAACCAAAAGGGTAAGTAGGTATGTAACAAAATAAAATGTTTACACACTAAATAATAGAATATAAACAACCGCGATAGTTTAAAACAGTGTTTTAGTAAATAAAATGTTCCAAATTTTGATTTCGAATCGGGCGTTGCCCTTTCTATACGTAGGTACCTATTTTTGTCTTCTCTTCTCCGCAATGGAATGTTTGCCCATAAATAAGGCAACCTTGTGTTTGAATTAAGTAATCTGTATGATTGCATTTCGCGAGTAAGTAAGCTAATTTACTATGGCCACGTTTTTTTTGTGTCCAAGTGACGCACTTGGACGTCCTATGCACACAGAGCTGTTAGCACTATCTATTAACATTCTCGTGTTGCTGTCAGGAAAATTTTATTTCACCTTGATGGTGTGCTAAGAATCACGTACACTTACCTTTTTAATTATTTATAAGTACCCGGATAAGTACTACTCATCAGAGAAACAAGGTAGATATGCCTTAATACAATTGTCGTTCGTGGTCAAATGTTTCCATAAAAAAATAATCAAAAACGGTAAGTATAGGTACCTCGCTTACAAATTTTTCACACACGCTAAGAAGCTTGCAGCGACACTAATATTTTAACTAATAATCTACATGAAAAAAAGTGCGGCAGGGTGAGCTCGACTAAAGGCATCCAGACTAATTTACACTAAATGCGTTTGCACCCGCCACGTCACCTTACCATATTAGTAGATACGAGATCTTGCTGCAGAATTACTTCGGTCATCGTGTTTTTGCTTAAAACCAAATTTTTACGCATATTTATGATTAGGAGAATATTATATCAACCAGGGTGCCAATCAAAATGAGGCCGCTAGTATTTTCAATTAAATTATTGTAAATTTACGGGAAAAAATTTCATTCGCTTGGTGTTTAAATAAAATATCGTCCACTTCGTGGCAGCCGGATCTTAGACTATATGCCCCTTGGTTGAATGATCTGAGGTTCTACGTGATGTTTTTTATGAGTAAGTAGGTAAGTAAGTTCTAATCTGCTGTCTGCCCCGGTGGCTCAGTTGGTATGGTTGTGAACCTGTGTTCTGAGCTTGGGGGCGTGAATTCGATTCCCACTTGGGGCAAACATTCATGTGATGAACATTTGAGTATCTGTCAGTTGTCAACTGTCACTGTCAGTTGAAAGTGATTCTCCCTAGTCTGCGGAATGTATTACTTTCGCAACTTCAGACCTACTTTCCGAGTATGAGTAATTAAAAATAATTTAAATAAATGTTGCAGGATGACGTTGGGTCCGTGATATCGTGCAGCGGGTTCGCGCACGGCATGATGGTGTCGCGGCTGGTGGACCGGCCCTGCGGCATCGGCTTCATCGACCTGACCAAGTACAACAAGTTCCTGACGTGCGGCGTGGACGACTCGCGTGACGTTATAGACCACGACGAAAACATGGCGCTCGATTTCACGACCACCAGCATACACTCGCTCGCCACCGCCCTCACGACGCCCGATTCGGAGGAAATGCCTTAATTTTTCTAAAGGCGAAGTTTTTCCACTTTTAAGCAATCCTTGTTTTATTGTAGAGAGAGTGTAGATTTTCATATAAACTTTCAACCCTTTTTTCCTCCCTTAATCCGGCCCTTGCGCAAAAAATTAGCCTATACTTCAATCTGGTCATAGCTAAGCATACTCGTAAAAACCATATTTAAATTCGTCCAGTGGTTTAGGAGATGTGCATGGACAAACAAACAAACAGACAAAAATTCCAAACACTGGCTTAACGTGTTCAGCTGCTTATTATTTTATTTTAAGACGCCCTGTGTGTTTTTTTTATATCTCGCAATTACAGATTTTTCTATCTCTAAGTTTTTATTATATGTATACATAGATGACCATAAGGCTAATAAGGTATTAAAGTCGCATTTAGTAAAACAAAACCATAGCGCTTACGCACAGGCGTGGCGTTTCGCTACTTCTTTTTTTCCATATTTTTCGAAAAGCATAGCTATACTTTACGGTTCCCTCCATAATTATGAAATCTATATATTATGATATTGTAAACATCATTTAGTAAATAGGAATTTGAATATATCCAAAAAACTGGGAAGATAGCTCAAATCACTGTTACTTTTTTTCTTCTATTGAGCGAAAAGTCCTTAATCGTGTTTCGGTCTTTATGGTTTCCTAGATAAAACACTCAATTTTGATATGAAACCTTTTTATAATTTTAAGCTAACCATGTAAGTAGACAATACTAAGTAGACAAACTAAAACTAGAATGACCAAAATTGCTAAAAATGTGAAGCCTAATGGTGCCATCTATTAAGAAAGTCGGCTATCATGAGGGCTATTCCAACTTTCTACACAGCTGTTTGAAATAGGGATCCTGTGCTCATATTGAATCTCGTCCAGAGATTTTTGAGCCACGAGGTACGTCTTTTTAACGGACTTAAAAAAAACTAAGGGTTCTCGATTCGTTTTTTATTTTTGTCAGGTACCTCAAAACACCGTCATTTATAAACCGCCTTGTAAAATTATTTTAAAAGGATATACTTTCTGATTGGTGAGTGCTGGACTGAGTGGTATGGAAATTTCATTAAAATTGGATCAGCAGTATGGTTTTAAAATCAAAATAACTGGATAGAATATGTCATCCAAGTAAACGAAATTGCATATGACAAATTTTGCAGTCGGTACAAACATAAACCGCGATCGCGAACCGGAAGACTCAGCGTAGGTAGGCCTCCCACTAGATGGACCGACGACATTGTGGGAGTCGCGGGCATCCAGTGGATACAGATGGCAGGATGTCGTTCAGTGTGGAGGATAAAGGGGGAGGCCTATGTTCAGCAGTGGACGCTTTCTGGCTGATGATCATGATGATGATGACAAACATAAAAAATTGTTACAGCCGAATTGAGAACCCATCCTTTTTTGAAGTCGGTTAAAATTACTCTGTAAAAATATGTATTAAAATAAAAGATAACTGTACCTAGTGAGTATAATAGTGGGATAAGTTTTGAGATAGACGTAGGTACTTAGATATTAAGGATGTGATAAAAGACACTTAAATTTCCACTGTGTATAGATGTTTGTGAACAGCGCTGAAAGATACTAGCAGTTCAAGATAGCAGAGAGAAATCGGACAGGTTAGATAAAAAATAACAGATTTAGTATTAAAAATATACCTAATTAATTGTTACTCAAGAACACTCACTGAAAAAACTATTTAAATTGGCTAATAAAGTTATGAGATAATAATATAAGCGTTTAAAGTTTTTGTTTAGATTAGGAGGATTAGGCTCTGATGAAAGAAAAAAAAAGGTGTTTTTTTTTCCAAAAAGTTTACATGTTAATTAAAGAGTATGCACTCTTTATTAACAGATTGATTGTCAGTTTTGTCAGCATGAAGTTTGTATGGCGTACTTACATGTGACGTCATTCGTAAGTACAGTGCGTTCTTTGTCTATATCTTAATTAGTTTTCAACACATTTCAATATTTTTTTGGTGTTTGGCTCTATTATTTGTCAGCTTTTTTATAAGACAACAAAAAATCTGTCCGATAGCCTATTTTTTTCTTCTGAACTTTTTGTTTGCTGCACGTGTAACGCCTTTAACTCGTTTACACGTTTTAATGCAAAATTAAGGTAAGCTATACAAGGTTACACGGAAAGGGCGAACTAAGCCGAGCCGATGGCCCATAATACCCATCACTATAAACAACTTTTACCATGACCAATTCAGTAATCGTGAAAAAATATCAGTTACATGGAAAACTGTCATTCATATTACTCGATAAAATGCATGGAACCGCTGATATTTTTTTCGCGATTTCCGTGTTGGTCCCATAGTAAAAATTATTCTGGATGATGCGTAACGCGTATGAATAAAAAATAATTCACAAAGTTTTTATTTTATTATGTAGGTTTAAATATGCCTGTATCGCAATATTTTAAATCTCACTTACGTATTACGTGCTTAAATAATTTACTATCTTTTAATAATATTGTTAAATCAACCTCCGGTCGAAACTTTAGGACCATGTGGGCCAGATGCCAAGAATATTTTAAAAAAGAATTATGTACCTAAACGTCTGGTCGAAGCATCTCGTGACCAAAATGCAGGTCGGTGTCTTGTGCAACTGGTCAGTATTGCAATCCAACGCGGCAATGCGGCCAGTATTTTGGGAACGATGCCTACGGGCAGCTGTTTATCAAATTAGTGCAATATATATTTACTTAATTTTAATTTAGGTAAGTTTGATATGATTTCAAATATGTATACATTTTATGTGTAAATAAACTAAATAAACCTCAGCCGGGCTAGCATGCGCACTGCGACAAAATTTTGTAGACTGTTTTTATCGTGCCAAAGCAAGACAGGCGTATATAAAACCGTCGGGAACTTATCGCGTTCTCGCTCTACAAAGTGACGATAAGATTTTGTCACGGTGCGCATGCTAGCCATGCAGGTCGATTTATTCAAACAATTTCCTTAAAATTTTCCTTAATTAAAGTACTTTAATATACAGGGTTACGCACATATAGACTTTATTAAGCCAAAAAGAGGTAATTCTACTCATCAATTATAAACAACTTTTATTAATGGACCAACGCTGAAATCTCGAAAAAAAACAGCTGTTCCATAGAAAACAGTCATTGACACTCTACAAAATAAATAATAAATATCTGGGACATTATTGCACACATGGTCATTGACCCCAAACTATAAGCAAAGCTTGTAATATGGCTCCCAGAGACTGATACACATACATATATATTTTTATATACATACTTAAATAGATATTGACACCCAGATATAGAACAAACACAAATGTTTGTCCTAGGTGAGAATCGAACCCACGCCCCCAAGCGCAGAAGGCAGGTTCACTACCAAGTTAGGTTAGCAATGCATATAAATGTATTATTTACATAAAAGAAATAAAAATACTAAAACCTTACTACACTAATACTTATACCATTAGGTAGGTAGGTATAGATAGTTAATTGTCAACAACATTAATAAAAACGGACGTATTATAAAATACGAACGATATAAACGCAAAAGAAATCATGTCGATCTGAAGTGAACCCATAGCTAAAGGCATTTTTAATTTTATCATCACTAAGTTGCTAACTTACAAAACTATGAGACATATTCAACCATAAAATTAGGTAGCTTCCTCTTTGGTCACAAAGTATATTTCCTCTAGAGTCATAGAGTATACTTCTTCTATGGTCACAAAATAACATACAACGCAATTCTCCATGTGGCAAACAATCCAAACATTATCTCTTGAGTACTCTTATTTGGTGACCTCTGATGGGGAACAGTAACACTTCTATTTTTAGAGGTCCGATGTTGTCTGCGTCTATTTTATAGCCTCTCACGACTGATGACAGTATACTCTTCATTACTAACATGCCGAAATTGCGTCCTAAAACAAAAACAAAATTATTTCTTTAATTCTAACACAGCCCAACAATATAGATAAATAGCTAATTTTACTGTAGGTACTCGTAAAGGTGATCTAAGTATTAGATTAGGTGAACAAACTCTATTTGCTCGTGAAATGAAAACTTGGCTTTTCTATTACTATACCATCAGAGAAGATTTTGTTGAAGCAATTTAATCTTACTTTATTGGTGAATTGGCTCATATAAAAAAGCATTGTACTACCTTAAAACTTTATATTTGTTCATAAATACACCTTAATCGTATCAAAATGCGGTATTCTATAATAATTAGCAAATAACATGACTCTACATAAACAACAAACGTGACATCTGCTTGAACTGATTAGAACAGCAAAATACAATCGATATTGCGTATGCACCTACTCGATTATTTAGAGTACAGATGTTCTACAAGTGTACACTGTGTAGAAGGATACGTATCCAATTACTAAGTAAATAGGTGGTTTGAAGACGTGGGCAACGCTGTGGCTATATTAAATAGTACTATAGTACTATACTAGTACTATACTAATACTATACTAATACTTATACTAGTACTATACTATATTATAATAAATTACCTCAAAATCAAAACATTTATATAACATTATTCTATAAAAATACACAAATTTTACGTACATATTTATTTAAAAGAAAAGCGAAATAGCCCTCACTGATTGACTGGCTCATCACGATATCTCGAAAACTACTTGGCCTACGAAGCTGAACATTGGCAGGCAGATTGTTTATGGAGGTGATACCCGTCAGGAAAGGATGTTGTGAAAAAGCGAAGGGGGATAAAAAGTTTATAAGAAAGTCTACGCATACGAAGTCGCAGGCAACAGCTAGTTGTAAATAGGCTTTTACGTATTATCCAGTAACTAGCTCAAGTATTGTTTGATAATTTTCGAACAATTTACTGTCAATTTGAGATAGAAAATATATACAAACGAAGTGATGTTAGTACTTTCGATCATTTATCATTAAACTAGCCACGCTATTTTACCCACTATCGTACAGAAACCCTTCATTTCTTCGGCAAAAAGTACCTTCGTGAATATCCTTGAACCTTTATTTCGTGAAAGTCATATAATTACAATTTAGAACAAGAAAGTAAGAAATACTCTATACTTCTAGTAGTGGTTCATAGTTTTTTAAATGAGAAATAAAATAAGCTAACGGGACGCCTGATAGTGTGATCACCATTGCCTATGGATACCTGTAACACTAAGGGCTCATTTTCTCATTTGCGCGTTGCCGACCTTTAAATACTCTATTAATAGCCCTTTTAAAGAACCCCATGTTATAGTTACTCGAAAATGTTGTAAAAGGAAGCTCATTCCACATTATTGCAGGTGTGACGCAAATATGTGATATGTGGATTAGATTTCAGGTGGCTAGTGCGATTTTAAAATCGTGACACAACATCAGATTGAACATATCTTCCGTACACACTCCGCTGTGAATGTGATAAAAGATACAGATAGATCCAACGTCTCTGCGCAGGCTGAGCAGCCTTAGGTGTGCAGAATATTTTTAAAGTATAAATAGATCTAGGTAAACTTACCTATACAATTCCTGGAGCCATAACTAAAAGGTAGGAATGCGGCTGGATGCCTGTTAATTGATCGCTCTGGCAAAAACCTGTCAGGGTTGAATTCATCTACGTCAGGGCCCCAAACAGCTTTAGAGCGATGCACAGCGAAGGCACCGACAACTGCTCCCGAGCCCGCTGGTAGAGTTACTCCGGATTTTGCTGATGGAAGCGGTCATGATAAGAGTTGAGGATCAAATAAGATGGTTGTTCCGTGAAAGGCTAGGTCAAGGATTTAATCAATATGAAGCCCAATTGCAGCTGGATAAATATAATTTTGTCATATCAGAAAGGGCAGGGCAGGGCGGGGGCATTCAAAAAGGTTTTACAGCTTACACTACACCATTTTTTTTTTAATTTTAGCCAAAGAAGTCAGAATTATGAGACGGTGCAATAGGGTCAATAAAAATCAGTAAGATCGGTAGTACTTACGTAGATAGGTGTCTCTTTCGATGTTTCGTGCAATAATGGGAACTACGGTGTAGAGCCTCATACTCTCCTTGATGACTCTCTCTAGATAGTGCATCTGCAGCAAGTCTGCTTTCATCGCACCTCTCTTAGATTCACCAAAGATTGCTTGCTGCCTAAAACGAAGAAAAACAATGGTTTAATGATTCGTGACATTAAGGTTGCCTGGAAGAGATCGCTTATAGCGATAAGGCCGCCAATTGTTTCACTAGTTATAAGTTGTTTATGTCATATGTACCTATGTAATTTTTGGTGTGAACAATGAAGAGTTATGTATTCAAAAACATAGGGTCGAGAAGAGAGAAGTAAATGTCTCAGATAGGGAAAAAAAGGTATTTGTTTTATGTTATGTTATGTTTGGTCGCTTGCGTACTTTTTATAATTTAAAGGTACGAGTATGTATTTCAGTTGAAGCAAAATTAGTCAAAAAGTTGTTTCGATATGAGTAGTTTACTCTATAGTCACAAAGTGTATTTCTTCTATGGTCACAAAGTACATTTCTTTTGACGTCACTAAGTACATTTTCCTCTATAGTCACAATGTATATTACATCTATGGCCACAAAGTATAACAAGTGGATCATATTAAAAACCGACATCAAAATATATGAAAAACGTAATAAGTGCCTATAAAATTTGAGGGTTGCCTTAAATTTCCCTGGGATCCCATCATCAGATCCTGACTTGGTGACAATGGGACAAAATGCCCGAAAACAAAAGTTTTTTTTTTAAATCGGTCCACAGTTGGCACTGCAATCGGTGAACATACATTTAAAAAAATACAATGGAACATAGAACCGTTCTCCTTTTTTGATGTTGGTTAAAAAGGGGTTAAACGGTCACAATTGGGGTGAACAATAAGATCATACTTACTCTTGGAATGCCCTTTCCTGCGCGTCTGGGTGGTTCCCAAGCAGCATCAGGGTGTATGCGATTACCAGCGCCGTGGTGTCATTGCCAGCTATGGTGATGGAGTCGATGTGCTCTCGCAGTTGCTCGTCTGTGAAATCGATCTCGTGACCGAACAGCATGTCCAGAATCGCTCGCAATTTACCTTTTGGGATAGTCAATTTCGGAATTGTTCAGTTTTGAATAAATAGGTAAAACATTATTTAAGATCACCCAAAATTCGCTTTATTTTATTATACTATTATTATGAATGTAAAAGGTTTGTTAGCTTTTTTTTGTTGGTCGACGTAATTTTTTCATAGAGATATTTGGAGAGCCGGAATGTAACATAGGATACCTCTTATCACGGAATAGTGTTCAATTCCTGAAAGAATGTCCACGTAGCAAACCACGGGGCACAGCTAGTTGTAAATATTTATCATTCTTATTTATGACTATTCAGTAAAAAAATGATTTATTCTTATTTAAATTGGAATCTTGAATGCTAATCCAAACTTTACAAGATCTTGAAGTATTTAAGAGCTTTTCAAAGTATGTAGAGACAATCATGGAATGTTGAAAAAAATTAGAGGATCCTTTGGTATCTAGTGTTTAGAATAAACACACAACATTAAGACCTGGTACATATTTGCCCGCATACATTAGTTGGACATGGACATACGACACGCCTACCAACAGAGTTGACAGTCGTAACTTTACGTAACACGTATCCAAACATACACGACAAACTGGTGTCACAGAGCGCGTTTGTTTTCATCAGAAACGTGATGCTTAGGGCAGAGCGCGTAATGCGTCAAAACTGAACACGGTGGAACGTACCCATACTATACTACGCTACCCATTTTTTTTTTAATTTTTATCCGCCTCCACCCTCGGTGATCACCCGTAGTATATGCAAGACGCATCCCTATCTAGTTTTCACGTAGTAATTCATAAATATGGTTTAAAATATAATTTTAATTACAAACAGAAAGTTCGAAATAATCATAATTTGGCTCATATTTGTCTTTGTTAATAGGGCTCTTGCCGCGTGACGCCAAGAGTGCGTGCATTATTTGATTTACGCTCGAAAAAGCGCGAGATTACCCTAGCGGATATTGACTACGTGATGAAAACCTAAGCCCCCCTGACCAAGCCTGGTATTTTGAAGATCTCCCCTGAGCGGGTCACGTAGTTTGGGTACATTCCCGTACGCGCTCTGTAGCTTGCACAATCAATGTATTATATATTATGATCTAGTACACCGTTTCGTTAATTCTACTGGCAGGCATTCTCAGGGTCACCATGATACAGGCGTAGCGAGGTTGGGACTTGGACCCATAGCCAATTACATATCTTGGGTACTATTGTGAAACTATCAAGACAATATTAATACTGTTGTGTTGTTTAAAGTTTAATACTAACTAACAAAAACTCGCCAGAAGTATAGATATAATATTGTAAGTAGGTACTTATTGTAGCTTCGGGAAATAAATTTATTGAATACTAACCCTGTATAAAATTACTGAGACAATGATAATAGCATAGACAAAGGCTGTGTGTGAAAAGTGTCCCAGATATTTATTTATTTATTTGGGTGTACATAATGTACATGTCTTACGTTCACATTTATCACATCTTTTTTTTTCTAAATTACACCTGTGCGAAGCCGGGGCGGGTCGCTAGTAATATATAATGTAGAATAGGTCAGTTGGAGTTTCCGGTTTCCACTAAACCACTTTAAACTACTTTAAAGTTATATGTAAATAACTAGGCTACTTATAGATATAGATTATAGATATGTAATAGGTACCTTACCTACATATCATGGTGCTAGTATGTTAATCTAGTTAGCATTGTACCTATCTGCAACTTTATGCAAATGATTGTTAGGTAAGTGTATGAACAAACAAACAGTTCACGCATGTATACTAACTGTTGATAGATATATGTTTTGAAATGAATATGTTTTATATATATACTTATAACTGGTCCACGATTTTTAGCTATGACAGCTGCATTAACAATTTAAAAAGTTGTCTGAAACCATAAAATTTTCATTAAATATTTCACTGTAGTATACCTACCAACTACTGGTTTACGTTCAAAAACGTATTAAAACAAACATGTTCCATACTCTAGCAAAAGTGACCAGAAATTTTAGCGAAATTATTTCCAAAATGATTTTCTGTGAGTTGGAAATAATAATATTATGTCCCGCCCGGTTTCATCAACATCGCCATCATTTCAGTCATAGGACGTCCAATGATGGACATATGTCTCCCCAATCGATTTTCAAAAGAACCGGTTGAAAGCGGCCTTCATCCAGTGTTTTCCTGCGGTCTCTTTTAGGTCGTCTGTCCATCTTGTGTCCCGGATAACAATATTTTTTAAATATATATATTGCTATTTATTGACGCAACAGTTTTATTTGCTTTCTAATTTGTTGTGCAATAATACCCAAACAATAGTCACGGGACACCTTCTGTTAGAGGACGCTGGGGCCCATTTTCATTTATGTTACTAGGAAACGAAATATAGATTAAAAATCCAAATCCGATTTCGGCCGAATTGTCTTCACCGTAACCACCGCTCTGAAAAACGGATTGAATTAGTCTTTAAGACTATGATATTACGATCAATGTTGCTGCCAACACATATCGACCTGGAAATTTTGGACCTGGACTCAGGTTTTACCTATTTGGCTTTTAAGAAGCCCCTTCCTATTTTATTAGAATTAATAAACGCGTAGTAGCCAAGAAATAGTTACCCTGTGTTTTGTTTTTTATCTCTATAAGCACTAGTAGCTTTACCTTGTCTGTGCGTTACGGTATTTCTTAGCATTTGCTTTGTATTGTTTTTAATCGTAAAAACTACTAAAGTGTTTTTTTTTTTCTTTTTCTCTTTTCTGTGGTAAAAACAGACTGTGAGAATTTGACAGAATAGTCAAAACCCTATCTTATGGGGTAATATAGCAACACTGCGCATGATCTTTTCAGTGAAAAAAAAAACTTATCCGAATACTAGCAAATGTTCATCAAATAGAATATTTAAGTGAAAATATAATTCCTTGAATTGAAATGTTTATATAACCATCCTCCTCACTCCTACTGTGCTGTGAGACAGGGTCCATATTAACTTTGTACTAGTTTTAATGTTTTTTACCAATTTTTTTTACTGTATGGAAGCAATAAATAATCTAAATAATCTGAATCAAGCATAGGTAAATATAATAGAAGTTTTTTTTTCCTAATTATCTATCCGATACTTCTGATAATCCTTCTGTAACTACTTTCTACCAGGTGCGCCTGAGATAAGAATCCAAGACATTCAGTGTTTCCTGATTTTTTGCGGGATTCGAAGTGGCCTTTCGTATGCCTATCTTAAAATATGGTTAGAATTTGCTAAAAGGTTCTTTCCCGATATATACTCTGAATCTGATCTATGAAAGGTTCACAAAGATACATAAAAGTTACATTCGCAATGTTGTAGATACCAAAGACCTAATAAAAAACTAAATCTATTGTAGATACCTACTTATGAAGTATGTTCATAAGTAGGTTCTACTACATAAGTAGGACCTACATAAATATGAAGGTAAAATAGATTTCATAATTTCTGTTTAATACTTCACCCCTCTATGAGGGAGGCCTTGTCCAACAGTGGACGTTAATTGGCTGATGATGTGTGTGTGTGATGTGTTTAATACTGACCCGGAGTTTCTTCCGCACTGCGCATGGTTTTATTCTTTTCGTATTCTTCTCGTCTTTTTTTTACTACCTGCAATGATATGGTTATTTTTTTTTTTTCATATTGTTCAAAACTGTTATCTAAACACCCACTGAAAATACATATTATAGTTAACACATTTATTATTATTATTGCCTTGCCTTTAACTGCTATCTCGCTTGAGCTAGTAAGTTAAAATGACTGTATAAAAAAAAAGTTTTATAGTAACCTGCCGGTCTATTCTGCAAGCTAAGTGAACGCTCAAGTGAGGTGATAAGCTAAGTGAACGTGTATTTTTCTTGTCGATTACTATAGAGAAATGTCAAAATGTGGAGTGATCACCCTTGACTGTAGTCCCTTACCCTTATAATTCAATATTTTGATATTTATCTGCAGAAATAGGCAAGAAAAAATCACATTCACTTAGCATATCACTTCACTTACGCGTTCACTTTGCTTGCAGAATAGACATGCTGTACTGAATTTTATCACATTCACTTGCTCAACCAATCGAGCGTCACATGCCAATTGTCAATCAGTTTGCTTACAAAAACCAAAAGTTGCTTTAATTTGTTTCAAAGAAATTACGTCAATATACCATGATGCATGTCAAGAAAACCTAATCGTACCTTTAAAAGGCTTATTTTGTCGTTTTTTTATGTTTGATCTTATAATGACAAACATCATGTTCATAGTCATAACATAACGAACAAAGTCAAGGGCTGCTGAGCAAATACTTTTATGGCATTTACTTTGATGCAATATTTGCATTTGACGGCCTCATTTCATTAAGTCTATGAGTCAGTTAAATATTCCATGATCTTATGTATGCAAGATATCAAATACTTATTAAGTTACCTAAGAATAGAAGGTATAAATATTATTATACCTTCATCCCGCTGTTTTACCGACAATTCTAGAATTTTTTGAAAAAACTTTTTCTATCGTCTATAATTCTTCAGAATCTATGTATCAAACGTCATCCGAATAGCTTCAGAGATCAGGCAGTGAGCGGGAATATACATAAACATATATATACAAATTTTCTTATTTAAAATATCAGTGTAAAGTGTGATGCGCAATGTGGAATATTTTCTAAGGTGATTTAGTTTCATGATTCAGTTATTCAGAACAAAAAAAACAGAAAGTAAAAGAAAAAAAGGTGCCAACTTAAAAAACATTATATCACTTACCTCATCAGTGAATTTGTGCGTGATATTAATATTGTCCTTCTGCTGCTTGGCGTAAGGGGTGAGGTTGAAGAGACAATCAGGCTGCAGCCAAACCTTGAAGAAGCGCATGTTAAGGATAGTCATGACTGTGTGACGCGCGCGCAAGTATGGCGTCTCCGGCGACCGTTGCACATCCATGCGCTCGCCCATCGCCGTCTCTGTTTACAAACAAAAAAACACAAATCTATCAACATATCGATACAGTTCAATGAATAAAATATCATGGCATTCCCTGAACAAATTTAACAGCTTGTTCCAGCTTGTTCCCTCTGTATAGATTTGTTTACTCCAAAACAGCGTCTTGGAGTAAACTTTGGAGCTGTATTTGTTTACTGCAGTTAGTCAGAGAACTATGCCCAGCCCATGGCCAGCTCATACCATCATAGCTTCCTTTACTTTATGTACCCCAGCTAGCATGTCCGCCGCGATAAAAATTTCGTTCGCATTGTGGACAAAGGATGGACAAAAAGGATGTAATTTTTTTGACAATGACATGATGGATAGGGATGCGTCTGGCTATTTCTCGCGTGACAAAAAGAGTGGCATAGATCAGGGCCCCGATTCTACTAAACCAATTGTTTTTCAATTGTTAATGAATTGCCTCAACTTTTTTACTTTTGACACTTTATCTATACAAAAAGTTTAAAAAAAATACATTTTGAGGCAATTCATTAACAATTTAAAAACAATTTTGTTTTTAACTTTTGACACTTTATCTATGCCAAAACTGTCATAAGGGCAATTTTTGAGAAAATTCATTAACAATTCAAAAACAATTGGTTTAGTAGAATCGGGCCCCAGGGCATATCTGTGAGAGTAAAAGTGGAGAAAGAAATGAAGAGTGGACAAAATTTTACCACAGCTCATGTCAACGGTCAATATTTTAAAATGTTCAAAAATGGGAATAGGCAGTCGGGCAAGTCATAATCGAAGACTGATTGTAAAATGTTTTGGTTAGAAGTTTATTAAAGTAGTTCAAAGCCAAGAGAAGCTAACGCATTGGTTTAAACTGTGGAACTATAGAGGGCGGGTGGGAAGGAAAGCTTACCAAAAACAATGTCCAGAGTGCACGCTGTGATGTACTTCAGAACATCGAATTCGCCTTTGCCTGATTGTTCGTTCAACCTATCAAGGAGCACGTCTGATTGCTCAGCCATCACTCCCAAGTACTGCTCAACGACTTTGTTGTGGAATACAGGTAGTAAAACTTTCCTGTGGACCTTCCAAAGGCCGACTGAAAAGAAGCGGTAGATTACTAAGTATATTTGTATAACCATACCAGCCTTCGGGGGGCATAAAAAGTCTGACACAAGTAACTTTGGCCACTTAGCTTAAACGAACTTATGTAGTTGCCCAAATAAAGGGGTTCGGAAGACGACCGGACTCACCATATATACCGGACATACCTAGGGGCCCGGTTTAATAATATAATTCCACGTTTCCGACCCGATTCGCTGACAGATCTGCTGGCAGATTTGCTGAGCCAATCTGCTGACAGTAATGGTCAGTAGTGAGAGGTCAGTGCCCTGGATTCTCATAGCGTCCGTTTTTCCGGTTTTGCACGTGCGTACGCGTTTCTATGCATTACTATAAATAAATAATCAAAGGCATACTTCACTACGCACAAAACTTTGATTACGATAAAATTTAGATTTATAAAAAAAAAAAAAAACTAGGTATTTTTACGGTCAGAGCCCGTCAGATTGAATATGTAGGTATCAACAAAGTCTGTGAGTTTCATCTTCGACCATAGCTTACCAACAAGTGTGTTGCTAGTCAATCGCGGACTCAGGATAATACGCATTAAAATCGTATGATGACAGCATAAATTATCTTATCCTAATATGTCTGGTGTTCCTGCGAACATCCGTATTCTTAGCCTAAAATGGGTATATCTATTTATAAAGATACATAACATATTTCAGTTTTAAAAAACAAAATAAATACCGAACTAAATTTAATTGACTATATAAACATAAAGTTAAAGACCAAAATTGCAGAGGAAACTTTCAGGACTTTGATGATTCGTGTTAGTTTGTATAAGGTGAAACGTTTCACTTTGGCGGGAAATTCAAATTTCAAACAGTTTTTTTGTTCATGTAGCTAGGCCGAGTAATTATTGTAAACGATAATGATGTTCGCGAAAATTGGTTATTATTCTCTACAAACTCGCGTAAAGTTATTTATCTCAAATTCACATTATTACATTCATTTGTCAATAAACAAATGTTTGCTGTTTCAAACGGTTTATTGCCAAATGTAAGTAAAATGGTGAGTAACTGATTAATAGCTGTATACAAGATAATATAAAGACCGACCAACAATTTTCGCAAACACTGTGCCATTTCACAACAATTACCTGGGGCCTTACCCCTAGCTTCACTTTTGCGAGCCAACTTTTAGTAGGTACCTGATAGGTACCTAAAATTAATCAACTCATTTAAGCTGCATCGTTTAAAAGCGTCTAACGAATGAACGAAAATCCGTTTTACTATGCGTGTGTGCGTGAAAATAGCAAAGCTTGGCGGCTATCAAATAACTACAGCTTATCGTAGTTGATGGTACCGTTTAGACAAATAACACCTATGCGGGTCAACTTTTCGAGCTAGGGGTAAGGCCCCTGGCCTAGCTACAAGGACAAAAACTGTTTGAAATTTGAATTTCCCGCCAAACATGAAACGTATCACCTTAATGTTTATTTGCCTTCACTCTAGTCGTAAGAACAAACATCTGAATTTGTGATGCATCAACGTCACATAAAGTTATCTCTTATTAGATAAGCAAATAATGTTAGCGTAAGATTTTGTGATGTTGTTGTTTAATCATTGTATCATGTCTTACGATTCCGGAAAGCTCTGATGTTATTGTTTGCCTTCAGCACATGTTAGGTTAGTTTTCGCGTCCTGCGAAGTACGTCGTATTTACGTAGTTTACGGAAAAATAAATGCAGACGAAAATAAAACTTCTCACAGAATGATGATTATATGATCAGAAGATGATATCAAGCTGATGTTGCCATGTGGGACGTGCCAACATCCACGGATAGGGATATCCATACACCTAAAAAAAAAATATTTTGCTCCTCAAACATCCTAAATCTATGGGGATATCAGTCACCTCAAGGACGATGATCAAACTCCTTGGGTCACCTAAAATTGCTGTTTGATTCGATAGGTTTGATTTCTATGTGTAAAAGATTCTCATTATTTATTACTAAGAAGGTTCTTTAATTTAAATAAAAAGTTTTAATCTGGCGGGTCATCTGAATGACAGTTGACAGTTTTAAAATTTCAATGGCTACCTATGTCAATAACATTCTCTTTACTTTGGGCCTCTTTGCTTGAGGCTATGTGACCGATCCTCTCCGTACACAGACCTACCGTAGGGGTATTAGATTCTCTTGGCTCATATTACGTTTCGGGTCAAGATAATCATTGATTTTTAAATTTCTTTTGTAAAAATAAAGAATTAAAATAAATGATGTAACACTTTACTCATTTGGTTTACTCATAGGCTATGTATAGCCTATGAATAAACCTGGTCATAGCTAAGCATATTAGTGAAAACCACATTTAAATCAGTTCAATGGTTTAGGAGATGCGTGGACAAACAAACAAACAGACAAAAATTCTAAAAACTGTCTTAACGTGTTCAGCTGCTTATTTTAAGACGCCATATGTGTTTTTTTAGATGTCTCGCAATTACAGATTTTTTTATCTCTACGTTTTTATTATATGTATAGATTGACAGGGTTATTTTAAATTTACCAGACAGACACCTCTTGTAGGCAGATTTTAATTTTTAAAGTTTGGCCGCTGACAGCGCGATAACATTGTAAATAGCTGAACGAAAACAGCCTAGCACCCAATATGCTAAAAATATGAAAAGAAAATATTTGCATATTTTTTTTGCAATGTTGTCAGCTTCGAACCTGTCTGATGCATTCTATCAGCGGCTGAACTGTAGGTAGCAACTTTGACCATGACTTACAATAAGTGTTCGTAATTTTTTTTCCATTACATCACACTAATATTATTAATGCGAAACTTTGTGAGTGTGTATTGTTCTCCGCACATAACTCCATAACAGCTAAATAGATTGACATGAAATTTGGTACAGAGATAGCTGCTGTACCTTGGATTAACACATATAGGTTACTTTTTATAAATTCGTGTTCCTTCAGGATAGTTAAATCAGTATGTTACTTTGTACGTGAGTGTGAACAAAGTTCTGCCGATGTGTGTGTTGTGGAAGGGTATCACAAGACCATTTCGCAAAATTTCTCGGTAGCAAAACGCCGCTAATAGATGTACTGCCAGTTTTTTTTTAAGAATAATATTAGATGTACGAAGAAATTAATAAAACTAACACAAAATCGTAACCTATAATTGGTTAACACGCAGTGTTTTTTAGAAAACTGCCAAATTATGAATAGATGATGAATAGCTAAATAAAATAATAATAATAATTTGTTAGCACCTTGATAATCCTTGATAATAATTTGTTAGTTAATATAATATTTATCATGAGTAGTTTAGCTCAACATCCGGACACTTGTACGATTAAATAATAATAATATTAGCTAAACTAATCAGGGTTACGCAGGACAGTGGTACTAAGCTGACAGGAGTCACCTCTTTCGTATTTTACTAGGGTATTTGACTATATTAAAAATATAATTAATACTGGTGTAATCCTAGAAGATCATTATTTTCAAAAAGTATTAAATGACTAAAAACTAAAAAATAAAGTCCCTATTTCTAGAAAAATACATAATAAAAATATGTTTTTCACTGATCACGTGACTTGGCTGCAAACGCTCTATGTTAGTCGAATGTCCTTATGTCGTCACAGAAAAGTAAATAGAGGCAACAATTGTATGGCGAGATTAACTCGTTTGTTTATGTGTGACGTCACTAATGTCACGTGGCCCCACGAATGTCAAAGGTAGCGTTTACGCGGTAGTTAAATAATTTGAATTTTGATCCGTCATTTAAAACACAAATACTGAAAATTATGAGGATTAAATTACAAGATAGCTTTATTTTAATGTAATAAACAATTTAAAATGGTTTTGTATAATCAGTCAAATACCCTATTATGAACACTGAGATCAAACCTAGAAATCACATAAAACAGCAATTCCATAGAAAAAATATATTTGAATCAGCGAAATTTTTGGACAGTTCGCGGTTTCAGGGTAAATATAGATACTGTAGTAAAAGTCGATCACTTGTTGTTAACAGGACCGAGTATATTTTCCTGTAAAAAGCTGCTAACCAAAAACTTACCAGGAGCGACAAAAAGCCCATGTCCAAGCCAGGGTTTCAGGAATCGGTACACCACATCTTTATCTAAGCAGTTTTCAAGAACTACTTGGGCGTCTTCAGGGTCGACAATCGCTGCAAAAGGCCATTAGCTAAAATAAACGACAATCATAATAGGTAATTATATATGACAACAAGTGGATCACATTAAAAACTGACTACAAAAATATATGAAAATCGTAATAAATGCCTATAAAATTTAAGGGTTGCCCTCGATTTCCCTGAGATCCCATCATCAGATCCTGACTTGGTGACAATGGGACCAAATTGAAAGTGTACCCTACCGAACAAAAGTTTTTTTTTGAAATCGGTTATATAACAGATAGCGGAGAAATCGGTGAACAATACATAAAAAATACAATGGAACATAGAACCATCCTCCTTTTTTAAAGTATGTTAAAAACCAGCAGACACTATCTAAAAAAATAAGTCTCCCTGTACCTAAGCAGAAGACCAATATTATCAGAGCTCGGGATAAATCAAATGACCAATGTGAAAGTAGAGTATTTCGCGCGCAAATGCACATGATCTAATGTTTAGTGCAGTTTAGTATATTTATTTTAATTAAGTTAAGTTTGTGTCCTTATTAAATGACTTCAAAAAAGGAGGACTTTTCTGTTACACAGTTTTTTTTACGTTGACATGTTTGGTTATGACCTTTATATGCTATCTAAATCCTAAAGTGTTGAACAACACTCCAAGATCATATAAAAGCGATCAGTTTATAATTATTTACAACGTCTGCCACTATCAGGATTATAAATAGATTGATTTCTTCTAGGCAAGCATGCTCCATCGTAGACAGCATCATCGCTTAACATCTGCATCAAGCGAGCTGGCGATTAAACGCAAGCCTATTATTACATAAAAAAAGTTCTAAACATATTTGAGAAGGAGACGAAAACTGCCGATGGGGCTTATAATTGTGTTTCATTGTACCTCCCTACGGATTTTACACGGACTCTCGTGAAATGAGCAGATAAATAAAACAGGTACCTTTAACTTACCAACATACAATTTTGGACCGAGCCAAATTTTAGCACATCCATTATCTTTATGAGCTATTTCCGCGATGTCTTCTATGTTCCTCAAAATTTCTGGAAAAAATAAGTTTTTTATAGTATTTTTTTTTGCCTTTTGCTTTTTATTTTTGAGCTATAACGTCTTTAATTTAATATAGTTTTATTGATATATGTGAAAAAGACACACACACACACACACACACACACACACACACACACACACTTTCACACTTAGCTGAAACTAATTAATACAGACACTAGCTTTACGCGTAGATATTCAAGTAAACTTTCAACCGCTTTTGCCTCCCTTAATTAGCCCCTTTCGCAAAATCTGTTTTTAGAGAATCTCTCTACATAAAGAATCTAATTGCTTTTTAGCTTCGATATAAAGTAGTTTTCGAGATTTAGTGATGAGTCAGTTAGTCAGTATTTTGCTTTTAGACATAAATAGACAGCAAAGTAATTAAGAAAAAAATAGTTTTTCTGCCTTGACTGCAGAGTGATTTTAGTTGATTATATTCCCTCAACTGTGACAACATTACCAATACCAAAAGCAGATCATGCATAAAAGTAATATTGTGATTTAACACTATTTTTTGTTAAAATTAAAAACTACTGATAAAGCAGTTAACATACTCTGAGTATCTCCAATGAAAAGCGTAGAGTTACCGAGGAGAGGGACCACGGGCGGGCCTGGCAACGATGCGGTCATCTTATCCATGCGTTTTGCCTGCATGCACCAATACACGTAGTATAGAAACCCTATCAACATTAACCCCACGAGAATAATCATTGCAAACTTTTTTATACCTGAAACAAAAACTTCACATTACTCTTGAATGACACGCGTCGCATTAGCTTCATTCTTGGCCCTCTGCGAAACCCTTAACCTCACAATTTCCTCCTCACAAAAATGCCATATCGGTAAATCATCATTATCAGCCTATAATTTTCCCACTGCTGGGACACAGGCCTTCTCTCAAAGAAAGAGGATGGGCCCTAACCCACCATGCGGGTCCAGTGCGTGTTGGAAAATGTCATGTCTTTGAATGGTTCTTGGACATACCGCGGATTCCTCAGGATGTATTCCTTTTCCGTTGTTGAGCGATGGCAACGAAAATGCACAAAGGTAATTTATTTATGTATTTAATAAGTCATTGGTGCAGGGCCGAGGATCGAACCGGATGCCGTCAGATTGTAAGCACACTTGCTACCGCCCGGCCACCATCGCCTTTGATAAATACCTAGACGACATTCTTAATTTTCCCTTCGACCATAACCTAGGTACATCCTTGTCTTGGTGTACAGTGACCTCTGTCTGTTTGACATAGTATCACCGCTCTGTCTGTATAACACTGTACATGCCACGTAAGTTTTTGAAATTATTAGTTCTGGGTGACATAGCTGCCAGGGCCATGTGGGCGTAGGTATGTAGCTTGTGAGACATGAGCATTTTTGATAATTATTCCTTGAATAATAATTATTAATTGAAATAAAATTATTAGGGAAAAAAAATCAATCTACTTTCCGTAGTGTTCTACACGTGTGATTTCGTAGCGCGTAGAGCGCGTAGCACTTCTACGAAACAGGAATGGCTTTTTCACAAAATTCATCATGACAGTTTTTGATATTTTTGCGATAATAAAATTGAAATGAAATAGTTTATTGTCCAGATTTGCATCCATAACTTTACTTTCTGTACGAAGTCACTTCAAGTATGGACAAGAGGGAAAAGGTAGTTGCACTTCATTTAGACCTTTTTTTTTTAAATGGCAAGTGCCTTTATTAAATAAACAAAATACTAGCTAAAACTAACACTAAATAAACAGTTAGACTGTCCATAGACCGTTGAAGATCTAACCTTCATTTAGATATGACTAAAGTGTTTGATTGCGTCGATCATGAAATACTTTAAAAAAAGATAGATTGCCATGGGGTTAGGGGCAATACCAATGAATTGATTAGATCCTATTTAAGTAATCGCAGGCAAATCACGCATATTGACAGACTTCCCGTGAACATGGTGCATGTTACTGCGCCGAAATATCGGGAGTTCCATCCACAACCCCATCATCACGGCGGTAAATATTCCGTTAATAATCATATACCTCACAGTATGCTTATGATGTTCAATTCATACTTACTTCAGAACTAATCCGGTATCTTTAGTACCTTTTTAATTATTTAGTCAAACTGTTACAGTTCGGTAACGATTTCACTAATCTATTACACCCAAAACGAACGCGTGAATTCAAAGAACGCCGGAAAGACACTACTGCATGGGCTCTTATGAACGCTCCACGAACACGAGTCCTTGCCGTGGCCACACGGGCATGATGTCAATATTTATCAAATAAATAAGAATTAAGGCAATTTACATTACACGTCACGCATTCACTGTACACCATAATTATATTGTAAGTAGTTCCTGTGTTTCCCTTAAGGCCGCTCTCACCGTCCAGAGCTATTTCTTTTGCAAAGCTATTTTTCGTTAGTTCGAGGAATAAAAGATAAATATATAAATTATGAATATACGTCTTGAACGTATAACTGTAACAAAGTAATTCCTGTTTACTCCTGCCTGCAGCGAGGTTGCGCTTGCGGCCAAGTGGGCTACTGTAACTAAACTTTTTCAAGTTCTTTACATATATTTATGTGTAGTGGTTTATAATATATTTGAAATAAAGTATCTAGATGTTTTTCTCTCGATAATATCAATAAATATTAATTTTATTAAAAATACTAGTGGCCACATTTTGATAAGCACCCTAGCAAAAATGTATTCTCCCACTTATAATAATATATAAATAATAGATTTTGATTAAAAACTATATGAACGTTAACTACTACTAACTACTTGCAGCCGGATCTTAGACTATTATTTACAAAATATTTTTCGAGTTTACGTATTATTTTTATATTTATTTAATTAAAGACAGACAGTTTCATCCATAGAAATAATATTTTTATTTTACATGTGTTACTAATTAGGTTGTACATATCTATCATACACAAATACCAATAATAAACGGCCAAGTGCGAGTCAAACTCGCGCACGAAGGGTTCCGTATATGTATAAAAACGGCAAAAAACATCGTTTGCTGTATGGGAGCCCTCCTTAAATATTAATTTTATTTGTATTTAATTATTTATTTTTAAAGTGAATATTATAATACAATATTCTGTTAATATTTCAAGCGTCTACCTGTTGCCGTTATCAATATCGAGCAAAATCGATCCAAAACTTAAATTTTATTTTATTCTGTTCGTTATTATTTGTTGTTATATTATAGAGGCAACAGAAATACATCATCCGTGAAAATTTCTTCTGTCTATCTATCACAGTTCATGAGATACGGCTGTATCAGTGGGTGGTGACAGATGGACAGATAGACAGACAGACAGACGGACGGACAGCGGAGTCTTAGTAATAGGCTCTCGTTTTACCCTTCTGGTACGGAACCCTAAAAACGAACTTTATTTTCAAGAAGGAAAAGTATGACGTCGTTTAATCATGATTATTAGTTCAGACAACAAAAATGTTGCTTGTACAGAATAAATTGTGGTAAGTGCGAGCTTATACTTGGGTACACTCGCATCATAACTAAGTTACACAATATAACTACATCGCTAGTGCCATTGTCCCCAGTTCACTTTTGTATTTCAAATAGATAACTTGCTTTAGTTTGATTCTGTTCATACGCTGCTCTAGTTCAAAATTTAGTCAAAAAAATAATAAGGACTGTGATTTGTTACAATGTATGTGTTAATAATCTTCTTCTTGGTGTCGTTAGTGTATTACATAAACTATAGGAGATCCAGGAAGAATCTATACGAGTTATCGGATGTGCTACCAGATGCCGGTGGACTTCCGATCCTCGGCCAGTCTCACTGGTTCATAGGAGGGCCGGAAAGTGAGTGCAGATTTTTTAAAGTGTGAAGTAATCTTGAGCTGAGCCTTGCTATCATTAAATAATATGTAAACTGAACATGAAATCAAAATTCTCAAATAAACTAACCCTTATTTTCGGTTTACAGCATGTCCTTGGTAATGTGATACTTTTATTTTTACTATGGAAACTGACGTGGTTTTCACACATTTTTTTTTAGTAATTCCCGTCTACTATAAATAAAAATGTGATACTTGTTGGATAATAAAAATAATACGAAAATCGGTCAAGTGTGAGTTGGGCCTGAAGATTCTGTACCACCACAAAACACAAAAGTAGTGCAAAAAGACAACATCACGTCCAGGTCACCCATCCAAGTAACGACCGTGCCTTACATTGCTTAACGTGGTAATGAACAAAAATTTGTCACGGACTCGCCCATTTCCATAATTTATTATTTTAATTTAGAGTGTTTACTATAATCATACCAAGTTTGACGCTTGTACGATGTACGTATTACTGTTTTTACATTAGAGCAAAAGCAAAAATCTATACATATAATAAAAACGTAGAGATAAAAAAATCTGTAATTGCAAGATAACAAAAAAAAAACACACAGGTCGTCTTAAAATAAGCAGCTGAACACGATAGGACAGTTTTTAGAATTTTTGTCTGTTTGTTTGTTTGTTTGTTTGTCCGCGCACATCTCCTAAACCACTGGACGGATTTAAATGCGGTTTTCACGAATATGCTTAGAAATTACCAGATTAAAACATAGGCTATCTTATATCTTTTATTTTAATTCTTTATTTTTACATAAACGAAAATAAAAATCAATGATTTATTTCTTCGTTAGCCGAAACGTAATATGAGGATCGTCACATAGCCTCAAGCAAGAAGATCCAAAGTAAAGAGAATGTTATTGACATAGCCATTAAAATTTTGAAACTGTCAACTGTCATTCGGTTAATCAGTTTAAATTTAAAGAAGGTTCCTTAACCTTCTTAGATGAATGAACGTGTAGATCAAGCATGTTATAGGCCTTACAACCTCTTTGATGATTCATTCCAGTGCATGGAGTAGGAGTGTGGCGTACTCGTACTCCTTGCGCCAACCTTCGTGAATTTCATTCCAATTTTCCACGACGTGTGGCGCTGGGGCGCGACAAGAAAAAAATAAAAGAACACCGATTTTCAAATGGAATTGTCATTCGCTTTTTCTAAGATTTGTCTAAGATTTTTCTTTGCATTAAATTTATAATTTCTTTCGGACTCAGCTATTTTCTTCCATTGTCGGTAGCTTAACCCTCTCCTTCTATATAAATAGTACAAATCCACTATAATTGGTGACCACTGAATGGACCGTACACCACCGACAAAGGTCAGAATGCCGCTAGATCGTACTGATAGCACTGCGGCTGATACGAAGAATAAAGATGATGACAATGTATTCCGAGTTGGCGTACGAATTCCACCGTTTTGGCCCGAGAAGCCGGCGATTTGGTTCGCCCAGATCGAAGGCCAATTCGCGATTTCCAACATCACTGCAGATAGCACCAAGTTCTACTATGTGATTGGACAACTTGACCCGCAATACGCAGCTGAAGTCGAAGACATCATCGTCAACCCGCCTGTGACCGAGAAGTACGAAAAACTCAAGCTGGAGCTAATTAAACGTTTGTCCGCATCAAGAGAAAAAAAGGTACAGCAACTTTTAACACACGAGGAGCTAGGTGATCGTAAGCCTTCTCAATTCTTACGTCATCTACGACACCTAGCAGGCCCCGGAGTTCCAGAAGACTTTTTACGCATGATTTGGACCAGCCGCCTACCGAACAGCACGCAGACATCATTGCTTCGCAGCAGATGACGTCATCACTCGATGTGCGGGCAGACCTAGCCGACCATACATGACGTTGTCCCTATAGCCCAGGTCGCATCTACATCCAGTACCACACCGGGAAGCTCCAAGCTCCATATTACATTCTCATGGTTTTATTCTATGTTAGCATTTAAAACACAAAATATATCGCATCCTATTTTAATACAGTCCCGCGAATAGAAATATTCAAAAAAGGCCCTTTGTACATGAAAATAAACCTATACAACAAAATTCCGGACGCAATAAAGAAAGAAAGAAATAATAACATTTTTCCAGAACCAACTTCGTAAGTTTCTAACCCAAAAATGTTACTACGAGATAAAAGATTTTTTCGACGAGAAATTTTAGAAAATTATAATTAGAAAATAAATATCGATATATAAATAGTTAAGAAAGTAGCGTCATAAGTTTTGTATCATCTCATATATAATTAAGTAACCTATCACACTAAGTATGTTTTTTTTTGTTTTGTAAAATTACTTCACCCTAGGTTAAGTTTGAATAGTATATATAATATTTATGTAATAGATTTAACTATACTTAAATTTATATGTTTATGTCTGTGGTCTGGTTTTGTGAACAGCCACTACATAAGTCATTGCTGCACCCTTTATGCAGGGTATATAAACTTAGCTTTTAGAAGAATACAGTGTATATTTGCAATAAGAATAAGAATATAGAAATAATTTTATTTTACTGTGATATTTTAACAGATAAATAGAGTAGTTCCATTTCATGGCTTTTTAATCAAGGTATACATACAAATGCACGCGAAATAAGAAATAACTAGCCAAGAGCGTGTTAAGCATTATGTCAGGGTTCCGTGGCCAGCGAAACTGGCCGGAAATATACTTTTAATGGTTTAGACAAAAAGAAAATTTCAAAACATGCTCTGCACTGTGGTCACATTATCTTTTTGATTTGAAAACTGTTGACGGTGTTATTTATTACTTTTATGATTCTATCAATACTTCACACAGGGCGACTTAAAATAAGCAGCTGAACATGTTAAGGCAGTTTTTAGAATTTTTGTTTGTTTGTTCACGCACATCTCCTACACCCCTGGAAGAAAATGCGGACGGATTTAAATGCGGTTTTCATGAAT
Source organism: Agriopis leucophaearia (assembly GCA_949125355.1). NCBI lineage: Eukaryota > Metazoa > Arthropoda > Insecta > Lepidoptera > Geometridae > Agriopis > Agriopis leucophaearia. The sequence continues at coordinate 7,536,844 of OX421276.1, read as the reverse complement.
ATGCTTAGCTATGACCAGATTGAAGTATATGCTATGTTATTTTGCGCAAGGCCGGATTAAGGGAAGAAAAAAGAATTGAAGGTTTATATGAAAATCTACGCGTACGAAGTCGCGGGCAAAAAAGCTAGTACGTTAATAAAATACGTTTGTAGTATTGTACCCACCCCCCTTTAGTTATTACTTTTAGACTTTAGTTGGTAGTGACAGCCCCGTTAGCTTAGTTGGTAGTGAACCTGCCTTCTGCGCTTGGGGGCGTGGGTTCAATTCCTTCTAGGACAAACATTTGTGTGATGAACATTTGTGTTTGTTCTATGTCTGGGTGTTAATATCTATTTAAGTAAGTATTTAAAAATATATATGACTTAATATCAGTCTCTGGCAGCATATTACAAGTTTTGCTTAGTTTGGGGTCAGATGACCATGTGTGCAATAATGTCCCAGATATTTATTTATTTATTTATTTAATGTTTCTTAGTTAATCCCTCGTGACATTACATATTCTGTAAAAGTTTCAACTGACTATCTATTATGGTTCGAAAGATACAGCCGATAAAAGGTAAGACGGACAGACAGAGAGATAGACAGACACACAGACGGACAGAGAAACATACATACAGACAAATAGACAGACAGACAACGTAGGCTCATTAATAGGGTCCTGTTTTTACCCTTTGGGGACGGAACCCTAAAAGTAACTTTTTTACTTCTGGCGGATCAGTTTTGTGAAAATTAAGCGCTGAGTGCAGCCGTTAAATTAAATCTATACATCTATGTATATCTATCTATCTAAACCATGGACAATTTTTTTTTTAGGTCTATGATCTAAACATACCATAAAAATTTTAAGAAAAAAAAAACTGTCATTGAAAGATATTAAAAAAAATACACGGGGCGTCTTAAAATAAGCAGCTGAACACGTTGAGACGGTTTTTAGAATTTTTGTCTGTTTGTCCACGCACATCTCCTAAACCACTAGACGGATTTAAATGCGGTTTTCACAAATATGCTTAGCTATGACCAGATTGATGTATATGCTATGTTATTTTGCGCAAGGGCCGGATTAAGGGAGGAAAAAAGGGTTGAATGTTTATATGAAAATCTACGTAGTCGCGGGCAACAGCACTAGTTTTAAATAATTTGATAAATTATCCGTATAGGTGATATAATTTTTCATCACCACGCTAGTACTCATCATTAAGAACATCTTTTACTATGGGAGTAACTCTGGGTCTGAGTATGGGAGAACCTATTTCGGCTTAGTACACCATTTCCGCGTAACCCTGCATTATAATATAAACAACTATAAATTATATTTTCAACGCGGGAATGCAGCCAGCGTGCTTGGTACTTTCACACAGACAACATTTTGTTTTTGATATTTAGTTAGTTTATGGAGCTCTTATACTCAATAAGGCTATACAGTTTTTTTTAAAGAATATGTATTCATTTTAAAAGCAGAAAAAAATGTGTTAATTTTGGTCATATTTCTGAGTGGACCATTATTTTCAAAACACGTTTTACTATAAATCGAATCTCATAAAAAACTAAAATAAAAACAATATTTTAATGAATACTAAACTTGCTGTAGTGTTACCTGAAATAATATTATTTAACATTTCTAACATACTGTGTGGTTTTAGGGTTGTTTAACAATATTCGAACTCTATACAACAAATTAGATGAAACTGCAGATTTAACGAAAATTTGGATCGGTCCTCAACTCTACATTGGTAAGCATTATAATTATTATTTAACCAGAGTTTTTTCTGAGAAGTGCCTTAAGAGCCCTCGCACATTTTTTGACTAAAAAAGGAACGAAAACTGGATTTTTCGCGTTCTGGTTCTATCAATAACATACAAGTAACATTGCAAACATTTTAAACATATATTCTGTGTTGACATGTCTAAAAAAAAAATAACAAACATATCAATAAAAACAATATTTAAAACGTTTGCAATGTTATTCTAAAAATAATGCCCAAATGATTTTTCTTTTTATTTAGCGAATTTTTGTCTTTTAAAATGATGAAAATGTGCTATAGAATAGAGATAGGCTAAGGCCGCGCTAACCGGCCCTCTGGCCGTTTATGCGCGGCCTTAACCGTTTTGAAGACTAGACTTTTTGATGTGAAACTTTGATGTGACTTTTTTCGTTTTAGTGCCTATTGATTTGGATGATGTGCAAAAGGTTTTGGAAAATTGCCTTGAAAAAGACTTTTCTTATAAATTTCTCAAGACGTGGCTGGGAAATGGACTTTTTGTTGCACCAGGTCAGTAAACATAAGTATTTTTGGTACGAAGAAGTATTGCTAATTGACATACAACTTCAATGTACCTACTTATAGATAGTTATTGATTATAGAGGTATTGCCGATTTAATGATTTTTAAAAATAATAATAATAGGTAGAGATGGCCAGACAAGCTTAATATATATAAAAGACGATGTTTGTATATGTGTATCTATGTTTGTTCCCTATGGACTCCGTAACGGTTGGACCCATTTTGACGGGACTCTCTCTGGCAGATAGCTGATGTTATAAGGCGTAATATGTACTTTAGAGTCTAAAACTATAAGAAAATAAGATATATGACTAGACCGTAATGTGAGTTACAATCTGGGTGTCTTCAAATAGCAAGTGAATCGGAAAGCTTACTCGCTTGCCTAGAAGAAACATCGTAGACCACATCATCGCTTAACATTAGGCAAGGAGGTGGTCAAACGCAAACCAATAATTCAATTAATAAAAAAAAAGGGTATGCAAATATATTTTGTGGGTTATGTGAAAAAGGTGTACTTATTAACCACATTATTGAGCACATCATTGCGTACAATATTTAACTATGGAACAAAACCTGCTATCAAGAAAAAAAAACACATGTTCCATATAAAACCGTAGGTAGATATTTTTTCCCATAGTAAAAATTGTTCATAATGCTGAGTTTATCGGACCCCTTTCGGCTTAGTCTAATACCCTTTCCACGTAACCCTGTCTTTTTGTAGTTTGCGTTTATACCCTGAATATAATATAGTATATAAAGGCCTGTGCTAAGGTATCGTTGGCTCCAAAAAAAATACAATATCCTGTAAAATGAGGTATCTACTAGAGTAGTATAGGTAATGTAACCATCTATCAATCTATTATTTATATTATGTTTTTTAAACCATAAAATAAATAAGTAGGTGGTACAGAAATTCATGATTACCAACTATTCATTCAAGTATGATGAGTATATTATTCAAGTTGCAACGCCGATGGTACACAAACAGTTGTTGTACCATCGAGATTAAATACGTGTGGATTAGTCACAAACGTGCCAAAAAAAAAAACCGAACCAAAAGTCTGCGCAATGCGTAGCGTGCGCAGAGTTTTGGTTTCTCCATATCAATTACATGTTACAAACCAGCAACATGCATTATTATGCGGACGATAGCACCGGTGCTGCACAGTATACTGATCTTGCAAACACCTCACATGCCGTCGTTGAAGTAAGTAGAAACAAACTAGTATCTGAAGTTGGGGCCTCCCTTGATCAGGTCTCGGACTGTGGAGAACTGAATCTTGTTCAGTTAAATCCATCGAGATACAATCAATACCTATAAAATCACAATCGTGTCAAAAAATGTCAGAACCGCCGAATTTTTGGTTAGTTGTAAGGCAACCGTAATTCAACTACAACGCCGCGCGATGCCAGTGCTACGTTGCCCTATCGGACAAGCGACGTTGGACACTATGCAAGCTAGATAACGTCTAAATTGAAGTAAATGTGGCATTGTTAACTATATAATTGATGTCAACGTGATCGGACGTTTTTTGGCTGTTTTCACTTAGAGATTGTGACTCTATAAGTATTGTATCTCGATGTCGTGTACCCATAAAGTATACCGGGTCTATCTCTAGACGACGGATATATTCAAGGATATCATTTATTGTACATAGCTTCGATTATATCTTATTTAGAATATATTTTCTTCCAATCAAACGAGCAGTGGACGTATGGAAGGCCCACCGACGGCTACTGCTGCCAGTGTTCCACAACCGGTTGATAGAAGACTACATCGAGGTGTTCGGGGAACAGGGAGCTGTGCTCGTGGACCGGCTGCAGGAGCATGTGGAGAAGAAGGAGTTTGACATCTACGAGTACATCACCTCCTGCATGCTGGACATTGTGTTTGGTAAGATTAATTATGTCAGTGGCATTTATCTCTGAGAAAAATATGTCTAGATAGAAATCAAGGGAATAAGGATCCGGTGTGCAAACACAACATCTAATATTAGGTATAAAGATCTGTTAAAATACACGTTTTATTTATTTATTGGAATAAGTGGCAAACAAGCGAGGGGCCACCTCATGGTAAGTGATCACCGCAGCCTATAGAAAACACCCTGCACATTGTCAGTGCGTTGTCTACATTTGAGGACGCTATTCACCCTTCGTTTGAAGCAGCCCAAATTATACTTAGCAGGAAAAGCCGAAGGTGGTAAGCCTAGCCAAAGTAACACGTAAAATTTGGACAAGATGCAGGCTAAATAGGCTGAAAATCTTTGGAAACGTTTCTAGGATAACCAAGCTAAGCTTGGCCGTTAGCGGTGGCTATAACAGTAATTTTATTAAGTTGATGGTGATGATGTTTCCAGACCGTTTTTGGCTACGGCGACTACTCTTAATAATTATGTTACTTGATGCATCCATGGCTGATAAAACCAATTTTGGGTGTTCGGGAACAGTTGCTACATGAGAGGAAGCCGCCGTCGATGTTTACATAAGTTGTTTGACCATATTTTAGAGACGGCAATGGGGGAGAAGATGGATGTACAGCACCACCCAGACACGCCGTATTTGCGCGCGCGCAAGACCGTCATGTCGATCATCAGCATGCGCATGTTCAAACCCTGGATGCAACCTGACCCGCTGTTCAATCTCACCTCGCACAGTGTCCTGCAGCGAAAGAACATCGATCTCACGCATCAGTTCACCGACGAGGTAACCTATCGCACAATAATTAAGGTATCGTTCGCGCAAAACTTTATGAGCCCTCTGAAGTTAGGCGCGAGGCCTCCCCGACGCCCTGTAAAGTCCCTCGGATACCTATAATATGCGTACTGCGCAGCCACTGGGCCTAACTTCAGAGGGCTCATAAAGTTTTGCGCGAACGATAACATGCCTCTCGCTTGACGCTTCGACTATGTTACCATGACCGTAGCTACGAACAGACAACGCAAAAAAAGACGGTCAAATCGCGAACCATAAAAAGTTACTGTAAATTGTTTTCTGTAATGCAATAGAAGACACAAAAATTGTGTGTAATTCACAGTTTTTTTTACATATATATTAGTTTAAGATTACAGGATTCCAGAGTTAGGAAGTTTTTAAATAACTATCATAGGACTTAAGAATTTTCGGAATAACATTAATCAAGAGTTCTGATCTTGTGTTAGGTTTTAGAACTGTGTTGTGTTTTAGAGTTCTGAACCAATAAAAATTGTTTTCCAGGTAGTCGCAAAGAAAATATTGACAGTTGGAAGTACTAGTGATGACCATAAAAAAGGTAAGCTAGTCAAAAACTAAGCGTGGGTTGTACCATGTTACTTTAGCTTTAACAAACATCGACATTACAGTTAAAGTACCGGTTAAGCAAAAATTCGTCGAACCATCTGACAATTGTTAAATGACGTCATAATTTTAACTGTAACTGCCCACGCTGTGCTGGTTAGTGTAATTGTTAATGTTAAATATCTTTCAGATGCATAAAATATAATTTCAGCTATGCATTTGGTGTAAATAAGGTCTCATTTCACTTGCAACTCTAGTACTTTAACTATGCTAGTGAATACGCTGGTGCAACGCATTTCGGAGTAGGTAACTGCTAAAGTCAGCGTTATTGTACTTGTCAAATTAGTCATAAACCTTAATTTTAACTATATACTTTCTAAGATAGTGGCAGTTGGGCCACTGAAGCCAGAAGCTTCATTGGTGAGTTGGGGCGCAGGTTGAGGGAGAAAAATAATGACCCTCGCTCCGGCTCGTACCTTGTGCAAAGGTTGGCCATAGCCATTCAGCGTGGCAATGCTGCTAGTGTTATGGGCACCTTCGCACAGGGTACAGTTAGGGGCGGGTTATTCGATTAAAAATATTTTATTTTTGTTTGTAATTTAAATTTTTGTTAGAATATTGTCAAAATAATTAGGTTTAGTTGTATTTTATAGCATTTACTTAAGTATATTGATATGTAATAAATCTTTCTAAGATTGTAATTTTTTTAACCGACTTCCAAAAAGAAGGAGGTTCTTAATTCGACTGTTTTTTTTAATGTTTGTTACCTCATAACTTTCGACTGAGTGAACCGATTTTGGAAAAAAAATATTGAAAGCTGGTGCTTCCCGTGTGGTCAGTTTGGTCCAGTTCTGAAACTTTTATGATGTCAGTTTTTTATATATAATTATTGTAAAAATATATTATTATTTGACAGGTCGGAAAGACATTTTGGAACTTTTGCTAGCTAAGAACATGAACTTCTCCAACGAGCAGTTGCGAGAGCATATCGACTCCATCACTATAGCTGGCAACGACACCACGGCGCTGGTGATCGCGTACGTTCTCATGATGCTAGGGATACATGAGGAGGAGCAGGAGAAGGTTTACCAAGAGTATGTTTTCTATCATGAACTTAGTTATAGACTGCTCCAGATTAGAGTTGAAGGCATCTCATTAGAGTTGAAGGCATGTCGAGAAAAATATATTTATGAATGTATGTGGCATCGTACCTCCCAAGCGGAAGAATCGATTTTGATTTAGTATTTTGTTTTTAACCGACTTCCAAAAAAGAGGAGGTTCACAATTCAACTGGTTTTTTAGGGTTCCGTAGCCCGACAAGGAACCCTTATAAATTAGTTATGGCCGTCCGTCTGTCTGTCTATCTGTCTGTCCGTCCGAATTTTTTAAAACCATCTATAAATATTTAGATATTGAATGAAACTTTGAATAATAGTAACAGTTGTAATATAGATCTGAATTTTAAAAGTATAAAAAATATATAATATTGCATTTTAGGGGTAGCTCTGGTACATGTGAAATGGGGATATAATTTTTTTTTCACTCCAACTATTCGGGTATCATTGAAAAGGTCTTTTAAAATGAAGGTAAGGTTTGATACATCACTTTTTTATAAAGTCTATACTTTGCGAAATATGGCACGCCAAAGTAGCAAAAAGTTGGTCCCCCCCCCCCTGCATTTCTAAACTATAAGACATAGAAACTTGAATCTTACAATACAGATAGGTCACATTTAAAACCTTCATTCAAAATTATTTTGAACATTATCTGTAGATGAATTTTTGAGTAACAGCGATAAAACTGTAATAAATTCAAAGCGTTCTAGCTCATAGGACCTTTTTGTAAAATGGTCTTAACAAATAACGTTTCTCAATCAGTTTTATCTAACCATAAAAAGTATATGCTATGTCGGGATGGTACATCTCTGAAATTTGGCTAAGTCCACAGAGCTTCGTGCGTTCGAATTTTTCTATAACCATAATAAAAATTATTTTTGTTTGAAAGGTACCAACTTACAGCTTACCAACAGGCGAGTTGGTGGTCAAACGCGGACTTCAAGTGAAATTATGATATATTTTTGTTTTAGAATAAAATCTGTATTCGGTGACTCACAGCTTACCAACAGGCGAGTTGGTGGTCAAATGCGGACTTCAAGTGAAATTATGATTTATTTTTGTTTTAGAATAAAATCTGTATTCGGTGACTCTATGAGACCGCCCACAAAAGAAGACCTGAATAAATTGGAATACTTAGAGAGAGTAATAAAGGAAACTATGAGACTGTACACAGTTGTGCCCATCATTGCTAGAGAAACACAGAAGGAACTAAAGCTTTGTGAGTAGAGTTACTTACACAATATTATCAAACAGTAACGGAGCCAGAAGTGGGGCTCACACCCCTCCAAAGTATCTGGGTCCACCACAGACAAATCTCAAATTGAACTTGATATTTATCCCACAAAGCCTACCCTCAGCTGGGCCAAGCCACTCAGACCTGGATCAGCCACGTTATCAAACGAATATTTTTACTTAAATGTATTTTACCCAAATTCAGGACAGGCTTATGGATATTTATATGGTAGTTAGTCGAAAGGAGTTCATTGTACGCATAATAATTATGAATAACTTTTACAAAAAAAAAAACAAGATTTGCTACTAATAGGTACACACTGAAAAAAAAAGTAATATTATGTACCTACATAGAAAATCTAATGACACAAATCCTAAAATAACAAAAGAAATTCAGCGATTCCATAAACTATGGCATCGCTGAATTTCGTAGAAGAATGGTCTTTTCGCGACACGCACAATAGCATCAATAAACGTTAAACTTGCACAAAATAGCACAGTAAAAGCTCTTGTGCTTGAATAAGGTTTTATCTCCGGTAAATAATTAAAGTAGGTATAGGTAGGTTAAAAATTAAGTTTCATATTTCGCTATAAAAATAGACAAAACCATGTTACACTCACGTTATGTTTATTGGTCGAGATGAGTTCGCGACTGGTTTCGGAGCCATTACAGCTCTTCGTCCCTGCTCGTCTCGACAAGGGTTGTCATACGTCCGGAAATTATGCGAATGAATGCGATGGGAATTCTGAAACGTCCGGAATTCTATAAATGATAGAGACCGCCACACGAGTTCATTATGCCGCGAAATGTAAGCCTTGAAGGAAATTTGGGACAAATATTTGGGACATTATTGCACACATGGTCATCTGACCCTAAACTAAGCAAAGCTTGTAATATGGCAGCCAGAGACTGATATACATACATATATATTTTTAAATACATACTTATATAGATATTAACACCCAGACATAGAACAAACACAAATGTTCATCACACAATGGTCGGATATTTCTTTAAGCGTCCGGGTTTTTGCCCGGAGTTTTTTTTCTTCATCTGGCAACCCTTGTCTCGACCGATTAACATAACGTGTGTAAGCCAGTGGCGTAGCTATCGAAGGGGTTGGCGGTGCCGTGTACCGGGGCCCTCAAACTCAGGAGGCTCTCGGTCCCTGACCAGCAAACCTCAAACTAAAATTGCGAAAAAAACCCTTCATACACATACATGTAGCAAGTTGCTTTGAGCACAATAAAGAGCTGATGATAAAGTAGCTTAAAAGTATTTATATTTTTAATACTTGATATAATCTAACCTAGTTTAGATAGGGCCCCATTTTTTTTTGCACCAGGGCCTTTGGTTACCTAGCTACGCCACTGGTGTAAGCCGTTTTGTCATAGTTGTCAATAAGGAGCTTGTTAATATTTTCAGCAACATGCACGATACCTGCGGGCGTAGGGTGCGGTGTATTGTCGTTTATGCTGCACCGCTCCAAAAAGGTGTGGGGTCCCGACGCGGACGACTTTAGGCCGGACCGGTTCCTGCCGGAGAACTGTGCGAACAGGCATCCCTGCGCTTACCTGCCTTTCAGCTACGGGCTCAGAAATTGCATAGGTAAGTTTGGAAAATGTGACAGTCTAGTCTACTGCAATTATCTTCAAATATCTTCTTAATTATTTTGCATTTGCTGCTCCTGAAGCCCTGAACTAAAGACTTTCACCCCGGGCTCATCTCACATGAACCGTAATTTTTAATCGACTTCAAAAAGGTTCTCAATGCGACTGTTTTTTTTTAAATATGATTGTTACCTCTGAACTTTCGACTGGGTGAACTGATTTTGATGATTCTTTATTCATTTGAGAGCTGGTGCTTCCCGTGTGATCCCATTTCTATTTCGTCCAGTTCTGAAATTTTTATGGAGTCCATCTTTTATATTGATAAATTATTATCGGAGTATTCAGTAAAGTCTATTTCTATCATAATAGACTTCTAGGTAGTGAATATTTCAGGGCTGAAGGCTGAGGCATGGTGATGATGATATTGTGGCCATCATCATCGCCCTAGGGCCTTACGGCTACCTGTTTTAAGCGATTCTGTTTAGGTGATTGTGAAAAGTTGTGCGACCGCAAGCTATAACTCGCCTCGTTAAGGTTCAGGTTTGCGTGATTTTCCGCACTTCACTGTTTCAGCGCTGTTTCGAACCCCTCTTTTTGAGGTAGCCGTAACCTCGTGCGTTCTCCCCACAGAAAAGATTTTTTTTTGTTTAAATTAGAACTGCTGTCAAAGCCTTTTTGTAAGAAATTTGTTGTAGCCACTTGCACCCATATAAACCCATAGCAACTGTGACGCGGAGTTTGACGCGTTGACATAAAATAAGAATCTTCAATCAAGGTTCTGTCACAATACCTGGCGACAGATTTTCCTTCTCATTTTCACTTCTCTTTTCTGTGGTTCTCCCTATCGCCACGAAAGTAGTCCCCATTGGTATAGGCGAAACCGTAGATCATCATCAGTTATTTACGTTAATTTACGTGTACCTTTAAAGTTATATGATTATTTACGGGATATTTACCGTGGGAAGGTTGTGGAAGGAGCTCCCGATATTTCGGCGCAGTTACATGCACCATGTTCACGGGAAGACGGACGGTGAAGACGGGAGGGTCTTCCCGTGAACATGGTGCATGTAACTGCGCCGAAATATCGGGAGCTCCTTCTACAACCTTACCACGGTAAATATCCCGTAAATAATCATATAACTTTAGTGAACAACCGTGATAGTTTAAAACAGTGTACCTACCTTTGTTTTTTTTTTCGAAGCTAGGCTTCCTATTATTTATTAAAACTATGTTCTATTCCAGGTCGTCACTTCGGTATGCTAGCTATGAAGAGCGTCATTGCGGCCGTTCTACGAAGTTATGAAATCACGGCGAAGCCTTTCGATCGGTTAAAGATAGAAATTTTACTGTTTCCCGTTACAGGACATCTAATTTCTATAAGAAAACGTGCTATTTAAACACCTATTAATTTTTTTGTAAAATATTTTATGATGTTACAGTTCGTTTTATTTTGAATGACCCACACACACTACTTACACAACTGGGGGCTTACGGCAACCTTACGGCTACCTAACGCGGGCTCGAAACAGCTTTAACAGCATAGTGGCCTTAGTATGAGCACTTGCGAAAAAGTTATCGTTATGTAAACGATAGCAAAATGTATCAAAAATTGAACAGCGTCTCTATCGGCCGTGAAAGGAAACAGAATTTTTCATACAATTTGCTATCGTTTACGTAACGATTACTTTTTCGCAAGTGCTCGTACTAAGGCCACTGTGCGGAAAATCACGCGAACGTTACGGTTTGCGGTCGCGTAACTTATCGCTTCACCTAAACAATCGCTAACAGGTAACCGTAAGGCCCCTGACATTACATGAATTAATACGTAAATACCTAAAATAATTTTATATACAACATAGCACTAGGTTTTCCTCATTTACGGTCAAATTTAGTGTAGTTCCTACAGTTTAAACTAACAACTAGTTGTAGCTTTTTCTGCAATGTTTTCCTGACGTCACATCCGTTTGAAAATGAGTTTATACTTAGCGCCATCTAGCGGAGAGTAGCAAATCAATAGTTTTCTTTATGCTAAGTTGCGTTTTTTTATCGATTCTGAAAATCGGTACTTATTGTTATGTTGGCTAGTCTGCTTTTATTTACTATAAAAAAAACTTAGGACAGCACTACTTTAAGCAACATGGCGGCATCGCTTGGCTACAAACTTGACTGATTTAATTTAGGTTACATTACAATTTTTGTCTGTAAAAAGTTCGTGTTTATAATTTCCTGTTCAATTACTTGTGTACTGTGAAGTGGTGAAGGAGACGTATATCATGTTATAGTTTATTGTGTTCATAAAGGTAAGAGATTTCTACGAAGTTGGTAGAATTGTCCACATACCTCAGTTTTATTATGCTATTTGTAGGCGTGATTTATATCGTAATGAATTTGTTTTTCTAATTAGGTATCGAAGTAGTTACCATGGAATTTGGTAACCCGCCGCCGCATATGGGCAACATGGGCCCTCCGCCGGGCATGCCCATGGGGCCACCCATGGGCCCGCCGCCCCACCGTAACAACATACGTCATAATTTTAGGCCTTTCAACAGCTACCAGATACGGTTTCCTCCTCAGGGGCCGCTAAATATGACACAAGACGATTTCGATGGTAAACGTTTGCGTAAATCGGTAATGCGTAAGACAGTAGATTACAATGCCGCAATTATTAAAGCCTTAGAATGTCGCGTTTGGCAAAGGGATTGGAGGGACAGACATGCCTTGCAGCCAGATGCCATGTACACCCCTGATTTGTTACCTCCACCTTCATACCCCGATAACCCAATAAATGCAGTTACAACACGGTTTGTTAAAACAGCTACAAATAAAATGAGGTGTCCTATTTTTGCTGTTGCTTGGACTCCTGAAGGTCGTAGGCTTATTACCGGCGCATCCTCGGGTGAATTCACCTTATGGAATGGCTTGACTTTTAATTTTGAAACTATATTGCAAGCACATGACTCCCCTGTAAGGTCAATGGTGTGGTCACACGGTGAAGGCTGGATGGTTACCGGTGATCATTCAGGGTTCATTAAGTATTGGCAAAGCAACATGAACAATGTTAAAATGTACCAGGCTCACAAAGAAGCAGTGCGAGGCATCAGTTTCAGCCCCAGCGACTCAAAGATTGTGACTTGTTCAGATGACGGAACATTGAGAATATTTGATTTCTATAGGTGCCAAGAAGAGAGAATATTGAGAGGTCATGGTGCAGATGTCAAATGTGTTCAATGGCATCCAACAAAAGCACTAATAGTCTCAGGAAGTAAAGATAATCAACAGCCAATAAAATTATGGGACCCCAAATCAGGTACTGCCCTGGCAACTCTTCATGCTCACAAATCTACAGTCATGGATCTGAAATGGAATGATAATGGAAACTGGCTCATAACTGCTTCCAGAGATCACTTGCTTAAATTGTTTGATATCCGTAAACTGGGCACTGAGTTGCAAATATTTAGAGGCCACAAAAAGGAAGCTTCGAGTGTGGCTTGGCATCCAACACATGAAGGATTGTTTTGCTCGGGTGGCTCAGACGGTGCTATTCTGTTTTGGAATGTGGGAACAGACAAAGAAGTGGGATGTATTGAAGGTGCCCATGAATCTATCGTTTGGACTATGGCTTGGCATCCTCTCGGCCACATACTCTGCTCAGGGTCCAACGATCACACATCAAAGTTTTGGACAAGAAATCGTCCTGGTGATCTCATGAGAGACAAGTACAACCTGAACACACTACCACCAGGAGTGCAGGATGATCATGATTTGGAAGAACCTGCAGTCATTCCTGGGATGGGCCCTGAAGACAAAGTTGAAATATTTTCTTCAGATACTGATAAAGTCATTCCCGGTTTGGATTTAGATACCACTCTGATTCCTATGGACTTTGAAAAGAAGGTAAAGAAAGTTCCATACAGCAAACCCATACCGAGAAACTTCCAAGCTCAATGGAACCACGGCCCATTAGGAGAAGATAATGCGGAGGCCTTTTCTCATGGTCTTGTGGAATCAATGCCAGGTACAGTCCCTCTTAGCCAAATATCAGCATCTGCTATATTTATCTATGGTAAATTGATCACAGTGGAGCCTGGATCAAAACTGGAAAGAGCTATATCAGAAGGATCAATTGCGCTCAAGAAATACATAGCAGCAGGAGAAATAGAAGAATTGAAAGATGTAATGCCACATTTGGAGGACGATGCAGATGAGGATAACTTCCAACCCTTCGAATATCCCAACAATGATATGGAAGAAGACCCTGTCAAAGATGAGGATGATTATAGCCATTATAATGATTATTATGATAGTGATATGGATACTAGCGAGCCAAACAATCAGGGTCCAGGTCCCAACAATTTCAATAATGGCCCTCCAGAGATGAATAATATGGGCCCTTCAATGGGAAATATGGGTCCACCTATGGGCAATATGATGAGACCACCCATTGGTAATATGGGTCCCATGAGACCACACATGGGCGGTCCTGGAGGACCACCAATGCGCAACATGGGTCCTCCGATGCATCAGATGGGACCTCCTATGAGACAAATGGGACCTATGGGCAATATGCCTCCTGGGCCTATGGGTCCACCTATGGGCAATATGCCTCCTGGGCCTATGGGTCCCCCAATGGGCAATATGCCTCCCGGACCTATGGGCAACATGGGCCCACCTATGGGCAATATGCCCCCAGGTCCTATGGGTAACATGGGTCCACCTATAGGTAACATGCCGGGTCCTCCAATGAGCAATATGGGTCCCCGCCCACCGTTCTCTGACAATGGATTCAATAAGCCTCACTTTGATGCGGGTTTCGACAATCAATACCAACAAAATGAGGAAGAATTCAACAATGAAGAATTTAATGACAATTATGATCAAGGGTACAATGACGATGAAAATAATTTTAACAATGACAATAATTTCAAAGAAGAAGGCAACAACGGGGATGGCAGGAACAGATGGGAGGGTGGCTACAGAGGGCGAGGGCAGAATCAAAATAGGGGTGGAAGAGGGCGCGGGATGAACGGACACGGTCGAGGCGCGCGGCGCGGTGGCGGATCGCGCGGATCGCCGCGGGGTCGCGGCCGCGGACCCGGCCGCGGCTTCCGCTCCCGTGGCATGGTTTCCAACTAGCGTAAGAAGAACACTCATCTTGAATCTGCACGAACTGTAATATTCAAGTTTATTTTTAAAGCAATAATTTTATGACGAATGTGTAAGTGTAATGAAGTTGCAAAAGGTTGTACATAATTTTCTTTACGGCATGTATGTTATGTTGTTTCAATAACCTGGAAACATAATAAATTTGTATTATGTCACAAAATATTGCCTGAATTCGATTTCTGTACAGGTTTTCCCAGAAACAAGATAGAACAGGTGAGTTGATTTGTTTTGGGGTTTATTGATTTGAATGTTGTATATCTGCTCATATTTTTTTCTGTGGTGCCAGGTAGTAAACTTGATGGGAAAAGAAGACTTGTTGGTGGCCGGTGGGTCGCGTTGGCAGCTTCCGTCGGTGGACACTACATACATCTTCATCAGTGCAACATCAGAACATCCTACCCCCTAATAGTAAGAAACTGGTACTTTTTGTTTTGTCAATAATAAAGATATGGAAATAAAGGTCTTCACGATATCGAACCATTTGTAATAATAAAGTTATTGAAATAAAGGAAAAAATTAAAAGATTTTATACTGAAATAAAGAAACAAAATATTAAGTGAAGTCCAAGGGTGTCCTGTCCTTTATGTGCTGGTCAGTTTAATTTTGATTTAGAGAATTTAATTATTTCTTCTGCACTGTTGGTGTAAAAGAAATAATTATGAAGCTAGTAATCTAAGACTAAGAACAATTAGGTGAAAAGATACATGTCACCTTGTTTTCTTGCAACTAATAGAACCTTTGTAGTCTCAGGATTTCTAGAAATTACGCTTTATGAGAAATATATTTTTAGTTTGCCCTGTTTATTTTCATAAATAGTTTCGATGGTTATTACTTAGACCTAAGTTTTACAATTGTTTGGAAACAGCTCTCATATAGCTTCTATTAGGAAATTTGATAATAAAGTTTTACAAATGGCTAAGAGTGTGCTGCTAAATGTCATTTGATCCTGCAATTTAGTTATCTAGCTCTTTATCATAATACATTCATTAGAAGCCTGTACGCTGTGAAAACAGCCGTCAGTTATACACTCTTGCTTTTAGTATCTACATAGTATCTGCATTGCCAAGACTGGCTGATACTACGAAATTTCACGAGAAATATTTAAAAAAAAAAATTTTTCAAGCAATCGTCGGAAAAAAGGCATAAAATTATAGATACCACACGTCGCTCTAATCAACAATTACCTAGATATGGAACTGCCATACATACAATACTGAAATAAAATCATCAACTCTTCGATGGGCATTCAACCCTAGGCTTTTCTTTTCCAGCAAATGCACAATCTTATCACATGTATAGTAAAGATTATGGAGCATCCAGTGATGCTACAAAAACATCTTTCATGAACCTGACTGAAAGGCAGGATGGGTAACTATAGCCCTCTAACCCTTCCAATAATTTTACTACCCGATGCATGTTTACTCACAACTCTGGTGGGAACTATTTTTAGAAAATCATATTGGTAGATGAGCTGGCATCGCATATACGATTCCCTGCAGTTTATAGTTTATTCACCTTTGGGAAACACAGTATTTTCGTTGATTTCTTAAATACAGGATTAATATAATTGGCGCTGTCACAACTTTACATTGAAGTTTCCAGCAACTTATGGCGCTATAAGTTAACACATTAGGTAGATTATTATTAAATATACTGGCCAGCTTACCTTGCACTTACCTCACATCCTAGACCTTGGACTCTCACTGGACAGCGTTCTACAATAAAAAAATATACATAAGAAATTTATACTTGTTAAATAATAAATTTTTCGAATTTCAAAGGGTTTCATTTGATATCGCCCTCGACCTGCAATAAAGAATACTTTGAGAAACAAAGTGTAGTTTTAATTTTTGAGTCTTTTTTCGCCTTATTCGATTTACCAGATAGCAATAGTCAAGGCCCTTTTCTGTTGTTTCAGGATGTCCTCAAGATGGACGTGCTGGCTGGTTACGTTGTCTATATGCGGCGCGAGCCAGTTCGACTCCGGCGGCGGCGGGGACAAGAACTCGATAACAGATATTAGTGACAATGTTACTGAACGCCTTGAGGCTATCAATGGAACACCTAACTTCAGACTCATTAAACCGGATAAGAGCTCTCAATGGTTCCCAGAGAGGGAGATCAAACTCGACAGTTGCGTGCGGAGAGCGCGCTGCGAGCCTCTCAATGATACCACCTGTCTGGGATCCAAGCTGCCATACGACAAAACTAGTGTTCATCTTACATTTAAAGATAATAATCAGTATAAGATACAAACGCAGTTAGAAGCGTACAGACAATTGATAAATGTGCCAACATGCTGGGCCGTTATACAGCCCTTGCTTTGTGCTACTTTTATGCCAAAATGCGAGAAAATCCTCGGGCAAGACATGGTATATCTGCCTTCATTCGAAATGTGCAAGATCACCATGGAACCCTGCGCAATTCTATACAATACCTCATACTTTCCGTCCTTTTTGAAATGCAACTCAACATTGTTCCCATCGAAGTGCGAAAACACCGTGCGGGAGATGAAGTTCAACACCAGTGGCAAGTGTCTGCCCCCGCTTATACATACAGATAAAGTTCAGCATCATTATGAAGGTAATTTGTTTTCTTTTGTGTCCAATCAAGTTTTTGATAAATAGGCAGGTTATTAAACTCCGTCCAAGCATTTATTTTTTGTAGTGGTAGGACTCTTTTGCAGTGGTCCGCCTGGGGAAGTACCACACCTTTGCCAGTTATTCAACCACCAAGCATTAGTGTGCAAACACTACTATGTTCCGGATTGAAGGGCAATGGTTCCAGCGAAATTGCAGGGCACACAGAGATTTGACATCTTATATTTCGGGGTGACGAGCGCAGTGCATTGCCATCCAGGGTTTTGAACTGTTGAAGTTCAAAATTCTGAGTGGTGTTGAGCTGTTATGGGCAAGCGTTTAGAGCCATCAGGCGAGCGATTTCGCTCGTGTCGTCACTCAGTATCATATTTAAAAAAAATAAAAAAAAGTTCTGAAAGCTGCACTAATGTTGTAAAAAAACTGAATAAAAACATTTTCTTTTTATATTTCACTGAAGTATATAGAGTACCTACAGTCATATTTTATGTTAAAAACCCTAGTAAAAGTGATCAGAATTCGTGATTTACATTCAACTTTTAAATGTTACTGCAGCTGTCATATAGCAAATCAATGCTTGAACCGAGGTTAATGGCTCGTACATTAATATAATACTATTATATAACTAGTCTAATTAAAGTGGCTTCGGCAATCTTCGTTTTCGCAACTATTGTCCAGTGCTACGTCAATCAAACTCTTGCTTTTTGGGTGTAATTGTTACAAACAAGAACCTCATTTGTAAGAATGAGGATGGTCTATATTTTAAACTGACGAAAATAGGCGTAGGTTCTCTAGTAGTCGACGCGTATGTATATATTTTAATTATTATTATTATATATTTAACACAACGCCTTATTTTTTTTTCTACATTACATACCTATATACAGACAATTTTAAGATACTATTTTTAATATATATTTGTTATTACAGTTGTAATTATTTATTAAAAAATATATTAATATATCAAAACTTTTATACGTGATGACGTCAGCATCGGCACAATATCATAATATGTGTTTCCTGTTAAAATATCTGGGTAGTATTGCTGCAGGACTGCCCCGGTGGCTCAGTTGGTAGTGAACCTACTTTCTGCGCTTGGGGGCGTGGGTTCGATTCCCATCTAGGACAAACATTTGTGTGATGAACATTTGTGTTTGTTCTATGTCTGGGTGTTAATATCTATTTAAGTATGTATTTAAAAATATATATGTATGTATATCAGTCTCTGGCTGCCATATTAAAAGTTTTGCTTAGTTTGGGGTCATATGACCGTGTGAGCAATAATGTCCCAGATATTTATTTTATTTATTTATTATTATTTATTACCATCATTTTTAGGGTTCCATACCCAAAGGGTGGAAGGGTGGAAGGGTGGACTATTATTAAGCCTACGCTATCTGTCTGTCCATCTGTCTGTCCTACCTTTTAACGGCTGTATCTTTTGACTCGTTATAGATAGCCAGTTGAGATTTTTACAGAATATATATTGTTACGGCGGATTAACTAAGAAATAATATTTAAAGTAAAAACTAAGGGGAAGGACGTTTTTTAAACGTATTTTCGTATTTGCTCTAGTGTAAAAACGGTTATACGTACAAGCGGCATACTTGGCATGATTATAGTATACACTCTAAAGTAAAACTACAGATAATAAATACTGGCCAAGTGCGAGTCGGTGACAAATTTCTGTTCTCCGAAGTTAAGCAACGTGGGGCGCGCTCAATACTTGGATGGGTCACCGCCTGGGCGTGATGTCATCTTTTTGCACAATTTTTTGTATTTTGCGGTGGTACGTAACCCGCAGTTCGCGAGCCCGACTCGCACATGGCAGGATTTGCGGGAAAGTTTTCACGTCAAAAGTTTGTCACTTGTTAGATAACTCTTTATTAAAAGACCACAAAAACAAGGAAAACATACATTACAATGAAAATATATTATCTAGGTTTTTAATAGGCGGCCTTATCGCTTACCAGCAACCAGGCAACCATGTTAATGTCATTATTGAGATTTTTCCCTTAAGATTGGTTTCCATTTTTCCAGGCATCAAAGGATGCGGCGTGCCGTGCCGCGACCCTCTCTACACGGAGGACGAGCACAGCCAGATCCACCGACTGATCGCGTGGGGCGCCGGCATCTGCCTCGCGCTCAACCTGCTCACGGTCGCCACATTCCTCATAGACTGGCGCTCTGCTAACAAATACCCGGCGCTGGTTATATTCTATATCAACGTGTGTTTCGCGGTCGCCTCCATGGGGTGAGCAACAGGACTCTGTTTTTAACTGTATTATCATTATAAAAACAGACTTCATAAAAATTTCGTACCTGGACCAAATTAAAATGGGACCATGCGGGAAGCACCAGCTTTGAAATAAAAAAAGAATCATGAAAATTGGTTCAGCCAGTCGAAAGTTCTGAGGTAACAAATATATAAAATAAAACAGTTGAATTGATAACCTCCTCTTTTTTGGAAGTCGGTTAAAAAGGAGCGGATTCTCAATTTAGTTGGTTTTTTTTGTGACCTCAGTACTCTGTCATTTATGAACCGATTTGGAAAATTCTTTTTTTAATTGAAAGGATATACTATCAGATTGATCCCATAGAGATAGGGTTGAAGTATATTGCAGACCAAAGTGTACAGTAAAATTGATTCTATTTCGTTTGTGTGACTAAGAACAGAGATGTTGAATAGACATGCACAAAATTAATGTCTCAAGTCGTGTCAATTTCATGTGTTGCTTCGGCTGCTTCGTGTTTCTCTTTGGTGGGTACCAGAATTACGAAATTGTCACATCAATACATCAAATTCAAAAACCACCGTCAAAAGTGAACAGTACACTGTTTTTGTAGTGGTAGGACTCTTTTGCATAGTCCACCTGGGGAAGTACCACACCTTTGTCAATTATTCAACAGCCAAGCAGTAGTGTGCAAACACTAGTATGTTCCGGATTGAAGGGCAATGGTTCCAGCGAAATTACAGGGCACACAGAGATTTGACATCTTATATCTCGGGGGTGACGAGCGCAGTGCATTGCCATCCAGGGTTTTGAACTGTTGAAGTTCGAAATTCTGAGTGTTGAGCTGTTATGGGCAAGCGTGAAGAGCCATCAGGCGAGCGAATTCGCTCGTCTCGTCACCCAGTATCATAAAAAAAACGATGTTGACCAATAGAAGTGCACAAAATTAATGTCTCAAGTCGTGTCAATTTCATGTGTTGCCTCAGCTGCTTCGTGCTTCTCTTTGATGGATACCAGGATTACGTAATTGTCACATCAATACATCAAATTCCCTTTTTTTTAAATTAATAACATCCAGAAACACTGTCAACAGCGAGCATCAAACATTCAGTTGAGTTCTTTTGTTTGACAGGTGGCTGGTGCAGTTTGGCATGGGGTCACGAGAAGACATAGTGTGTTCAAAAGACGGGACCAGGCGACAGGGGGAGCCGTCAGCGGAAGAAAATCTTACTTGTGTCGTCGTGTTTGTACTGGTGAGCCTTTTTACTAATGAAATAAACAGCGTGTCGAGACACGCATATGGTTGTGTTCTGTAGCCTAAGCCATATAATTAAGGTCTCGTTCGGATTTCAGAAAGTATCTATAACCACAGAAAAATTCAAACAAACGAAGCTCTGTCGACTTAGCCAGATATCACCATACATTATTCCGACGTAATATATATTTTTATGTTTACTCGAAGAGAAAACTACTCTGGAAACATTCTTTGTTAAAATAATTTTACGAAAAAGTCCCTAGGATCTTTGAGCTAGAATGTCTTGAAATTATTACAGTTTTATCAAAAAATTATAATCACAAAATATTTGAAATGACTTTGAATAAAGGTTTTTAATATAACGTATCAGCGTGTTAGCTCACAAGCTTCTTTTTCTATAGAAATTCAGGGGGATACACTTGGTAAAAGAAGTGATGAATGAAACCTTACCCTTCAATTCAAAAGAGTTATTCAATGATACCACCGATAACCGGTAATGATACGAGGGGAGGAAGCGAAAGTTTCGTTTTTCATTCCCATTTCATATATACCAAAGCTACCCTCAAAATGCACAATTATATATTTATATTCTTTTAAAAATTGAGATATATACCAAAACTGTAATTGTACAAAGTTTCATGCTCTTACCATATTAAATAGAAGTTAGCAGGCTCTAAAGAATTAGAACGGACATGTATACAGAACGTACCTATAAAGGGTTCCTTGTAGTATGACGGAACCTTAAAAACCTAAGAGAATGTACAATATAATGTACTTAATCAGGTAACATAATATACACTATACGTTAGTTGATTGCACTGTATAGTTTATTAAATGCCTTTAAATATTTTCAGGTGTACTATTTCATGATGGCAGCTTGCGTTTGGTTCGTTATATTCACGTACGCGTGGCACATGAGTTTTCGGGCGTTAGGTATGTATCTATCACAAAACAGTTGTTTACTCGATACTTTGAAATATATATTTAAAAACATTTACATATGATAAACTATTGGGAGATTTGTTTTATCTGTGCAAATCCAGCAAACCGGTCGTTTCCGCACTAGCGGCATAGAACATTGCTACAAGAGCCCACTGATTGGCTGGGAATTTGACGCTATGGACAGTGGCGTAGCTAGGTAACCGTGCCCACGTGCAAAAAAATGGGGCCCTACCTAAAAATATAGTTAATACAGGGAGCTGTTACGAAGTCTAGTCTTCCTAACTATAGAATGGACTAAGTATCGATAATTTTGGCTGGATACGAATCATTCATTTAGAGTGATATTTAAATATTATTTTGTATAGAAACGTCCTTAAACAAATTGAAACAGTCAATTAATTTATATATATTCCGACGTCCATAGCCAGTGGCGTAGCTATCGGAGGGCTAGGCGGTGCCGTGTACCGAGGCTCCTAAACTCAGGGGGCCCTTGGGCCCTGATCAGCAAACCTCAAACTGATCTTGCAAAATTGTTGCCCTTCATACACATACATGTAGTAAGTAGCTTTGAGCACAATAAAGAGCTGATGATAAAGTAGCTTAGTATACTATAGTAATAATTTAAAGGTACACCTTTAAATTAAATAATTTAAAGGTGTACCTTTAAATTATTACAGTCAGTCAGATCAGTTTGAGGTTTGCTGATCAGGGCCCAAGGGCCCCCTGAGTTTAGGAGCCTCGGTACACGGCACCGCCTAGCCCTCCGATAGCTACGCCACTGGCTATGGACGTCGGAATATATATAAATTAATTGACTGTTTCAATTTGTTTAAGGACGTTTCTATACAAAATAATATTTAAATATCACTCTAAATGAATGATTCGTATCCAGCCAAAATTATCGATACTTAGTCCATTCTATAGTTAGGAAGACTAGACTTCGTAACAGCTCCCTGTATTAACTATATTTTGTAAATCTTTCAGGCTTCACACTTGGCAAGATTCAAGACCGAATAGACAAGAAGGCTGCATACTTCCACCTAGTCGCGTGGTCTCTGCCTCTCGTCCTCACCATAGCCACCATGGCGTTCGGAGAGGTGGACGGCAGTTCCGTCACCGGGATTTGCTTCGTGGGGTACATCAAC
This sequence comes from Agriopis leucophaearia, assembly GCA_949125355.1. Classification (NCBI taxonomy): domain Eukaryota; kingdom Metazoa; phylum Arthropoda; class Insecta; order Lepidoptera; family Geometridae; genus Agriopis; species Agriopis leucophaearia. The sequence continues at coordinate 7,513,995 of OX421276.1, read as the reverse complement.
CATCCCATGCGCGCTGCCTTGTTATTGGGGCCATTGGCTGTCGTTCAAGTGTTGGGCGGATATTTTCTACTGAGAGGTATGTTTGCAATGTATTTTTTTTACATCGAACTAGGCTTAAGATTTACTGCAATTTCACCTGATGAATAGTGAAGCGGTCTGAGATGGAGCATGTGTGCCTTGTAATGAGCCTATGAACCATAAACTTGAAAAATACACTTAATTAATTCCCATGTTGTATGTCTGTAACAATAAAAATGCTGTTATTCCTACAAACTCGAAACAAATAATGGTATTAGATCAAATAATGTCAATGTCATAAAACAACACATGTCGCAAAAAAGTGTATTGAAAAATGAAGCCTAATGAATTAAAATAAAGCACTAATTCGTTAGACACCGAACGTTGCGCTCGAAACAAAGCATTCTTGTTTATGCCTTGTTTTGCCTGTGCCATTTTTTTGGCGGCAACAGTGCATCTACAGAAATATATGATCGAAGATAATAGTTGAAAAAACTAATACAACGACAACAGACAAACAATCAATGTATACAACACTTATAGGACTTAATAAAACAAACCAAACGAACCCAAACTCGATGGGTTTACTTTGTCGTTTCAGGTAAAGCTAAATTAGCATTATATACAAATTTCTATAGGTAAAATAAATTTGAGATTATGGTAACCAATGACGATAAAACCACTTGTCAGCTCATCCTTTACTCCACCGTGATGAAATGGTACTGAATTTTCAGCAGCATCTTTGTCGAGCGGGCCAATCCGAGACGCGAATTGAATGAATGACTTTTGTTTTCTCCAATCTCAAGCGCCATACGATACCCGCCCCCGCGATCGACTTGGCTCACAAAACACGCAAGAAAATTATGACTCATGCCCGTGTTATATTCTCTTTGATTGTAACCCACCAGACAAATAGGTTTTCATTGGTAAAAAAACACATCAGTCATAGGACTGCACGTCAGAAGTGAAACCTTACGTAGTAATTCACATATTATAAAAAACCGATTTCATCAGAACTGGACCAAATTGTAATGGAACCAAATGGGAAGCACCAGCTTTCAAATAAAAAAAGAATCATCAAAATCGGTTCTTCCAGTCAAAAGTTCTGAGATAACAAACATAAAAAAAGAATTTATTAATTCAATATATATAATATTCTAACCTCCTCTTTTTTTGGAGTCGGTTAAAAATGTGTTTTTGTGACAGGTGTGTTCTCGTTGATCGCGGTGCGCGTGTCAAGTAAAGACGTGATATCTCCGCGCGCGGCCAACAAGATCCGGCAGACGATCACGCGGTGCTCGGTGACGGCTGCGCTGGTCGCCGTCTTCATCTGCGTTACGTTCGCCTGCCATATCTACGAGTTTAGGAACGCTGACCTCTGGAAGGACTCCTTTAAGAAGAATATCATGTGAGTTTCCGTTCATTACCGTTTTATTTGTTGATGTTATTATTATAAGAGAAAAGTTTTTTTTTTGGTTAAGTTAGAACGGCTGCCAAGGCATTTTTGTAAGAAAATTATTCTAGCCACTTGCACCCATATAAACTCATTGCAACTGTGACGCGGAGTTCGACGCGTTGACATAAATAAGAATGTTCAATCAAATATCTGGCAACAGAGTTTCCTTCTCATATCCGTTCTATTTACTTCTCTTTTCTGTGATTATAATGCACCTAGGCATACATTGTTTTAGAATGTGATACAGATCTTTTCAATTTGATTCTATCTAATTACTATTACGACTGAAGAACTTCACAAGTGAATCACATTAAAAACCGATGTCAAAAATATAAGAAAAACGTAATTAGTGCCTATCAAAATTTGAGGGTTGCCCTTGATTTCTCTGGGATACCATTATCAAATCCTGACTTGGTGACAATGGGACCAAATTAGAAGTACCCTATCAAACAAAAGAAGTCTTTATTTAAATCGGTCAACAGTTCCCGGAGAAATTGGTACATACATCATTAAAAAATCAATATAAAAAAGCGACTTCATAAAAATGACAGAACTGGTTCAAATTGATCAAATGGGATCATACGGGAAGCACGAGCTTTCTAATAAAAAAAAAGAATCATCAAAATCGGTTCACCTAGTCCAAAATTCTGAGGTACAAACATTAAAAAAAAAAACTGCCGAGTTGAGAATCTCTTCCTTTTTTGAAGCCGTTTAAAAATAAAGTGGAACATAGAATCGTCCTCATCTTTTGAAGTCGATTAATAAAACGTAATGTGTATGATGGTCAGTTGTCGGCTGGAGTCGCTGAAGGACAGCAGGGGGTCGTGCGGCGGCGGCGCGCGTCCCTCCGTATCGGTGCTGCAGCTGCGACTGCTGTGCTGCTTCGCTGCCGGCGTGCTCATGGCATCCTGGACCTGGACACCTGCCGCCGCCGCCGCCTGGCGCAGATACCTCGCCAGGTACACTACTCTACTACCTAACCAGGGTGAACAATCATCCACTTTTCTTCTTCTTTCAGAGTCGATGATTAGTTTTTTATTTAATCTTTTAATTAAATATTTGGACCTTAATTTTGCCACTCCGATGGCGCTCTCCGTAACTTCATTCAGGTCGTCTAGTGTGCATGTTGCACGCTGCACACTCCATCAAGTGTGACATTGTCTGAGGGATCACACCACAAAGACATTCGATAAAAACATTATCCACGCTTACCAACAAGTGAGTTGGTGGTCAAAGTCATGTGCACGCGCCGCTCATAGCAACAGTTCCTTGCTGGGACTACAAACCATAATGAGATAAATAAAAATAAAATATCTAGGACATTATTGTACACATGGTCATCTGACCCCAAACTAAGCAAAGCTTGTAATATGGCTGTCAGAGACTGATATACATACATATATATGATTAAATACATACTTCAATAAATATTAACACCCAGTCATAGAACAAACACAAATGTTTGTACTAGGTGGGAATCGAGCCCACGCCCCTAAACGCAGAAAGCAATTAACCTAACCTACACTACCAACTTAGCTAACGGGGCTGTCGAGAAACGATAATTATGCGAGAGAAGCGCTTAGAATATTTCCTCTTACTGCGTGAAGTCCGGGCGTAAGCATTGTACCCGCGGACCCGCCCCCATGTGAAGCTATAGCTACACCTATGCACGAACCGAGTCAGTTAATCGCTGTAGTAATTTGTTGTGTAATATTGTCAGGAAGTGCGGGTGCTCGGTGGAGGCAGAAGTGTCGAGACGCGCCCGCAAGCACGAGCTGATCGCGCGTGCGTACCGGCGGCGCGGAGAGTTCGCGGCGCGCGGCCGTCTCTCCATCTCGCTGGGCGGCTCGCGGCCCGACCCCGTGGGGCTCTGCCTCGACCACACTTCGCCCATCGACTACCCCGACGACGGCAAGCATGAGAGGTAATCAAACACAACATTCTGTTAACTATTTTAAGCGATTCTGTTTGGTGATGAGAATTTTTGTGCGACCGCAAACCTTATCTGGACGCGTTAAGGTTCACGTTCGCGTGATTTTCCGAACTGCGCTGTTTTATTTCATTCTACTCCGCGTTAAGAGTTAGCCGTAAGGCACTTGCTCTTACAGTGAATTAATAAATGTGCTTCTATTTTTACCCGTCTACCCAAGAAGGATAGTAGCGTTTTAACAAATATAAATACATGTATTTCCAAAAACTTATAAAACATTTGTTTTACCTATTTATTGCACTAAATATATAATTAAAAAGGAACACTATTATTTTTAGAAAGTCTTGTAGGTAGCTCCAATTGTGACAAAAATAACAGCTCTTCATTGACACTCGACAAAATGTATGGAGCAGGCAACAGCTGATATTTTTATGCGATTTCTTAGTTGGTCCCATCTTAAAAGTTGTTCATAATGATGAGTTTGTCTGATCCCTTTCGGTATAGTAAACCCTTTGCGCGTAACCCTGTATTTATTATCGTAGTAACGTGTCTCGTGATGTCCTCAGTGGCGAGCTGTCGTCGTCGTGGGCGGCGACGTTGCCGCGCTTCGTGCGTCGACGCGACGCGCTCGTGCTGCCAACTACCCACACGCACCACTCGATGAGCTCGACGCCCGACCGGCGCAACTCGCAGGACTCCCAGATCAGCATCAGCCTGCGCCACGTATCCGTCGAGTCTCGTCGCAACTCCCTCGACAGTCAGCTCTCGGTCAAAATAGCAGAGATGAAGACCAAAGTCGGTCGCCGCCGCACTAAACACACCAAGGCTAAGAGAAAGGCCCGCGCGAGCGCACGCAAGGAGAGCACGCCCTCCATAGAGAGCCAGATCAGCCGCTACTGGCTGCAGGCCGTTGCGGCCAATAATGAACCCTCGCGGGAGGAGATTAAGTTTAGCTTCGACTGAACCGAACTGAACATATCGAATAGAGCGAGTTATTTCTCATATTGTAGGTCATAAGTACAAATGTTCATAATGGCCAGAATACCGGGTACAAAGATCTCGCTCGTGCTGGCTTTTTTTATTATTTAATATGGCTGTCTACTTTTAAAAATAACTATGAATATAAAAAACTGGACCAAATTGAAATGGGACCACACGGGAAGCACCATCTTTCAAATAAAAAAAGAATCATCAAAATCGGCTCACCCAGTCGAAAGTTCTGAGGTAACAAACATAAAAAATACAGTCGAATTGAGAACCTCCTCCTTTTTTGGAAGTCGGTTAAAAATGAGCTGCGGTCATTTTACAACGTTTATTTCAATATATTTGGAGCAAATTTTTGTTTTTATATTTTTTATAATGACAAGAATAAATGAAAAAAACTATTTATCCCATTTTTTGAGGTAATAATAAAAAAATCTTGAACAAAAATATTTTAAAATATTAACTACGCAATATTTGCGAAGTATATTTTAACCGACTTAAAAAGGGGATGGTTCTCATATATTTTTTTTATGTTGCTGCCTCAGAACTGTCATTTATGAACCGATTTGAAAAAATCATTTTTTTATTTAAAGAATATACTTGAGATTGGTCCCATAGAAACTTCATTAAAATCGATTCAGTAGTTTGGCTTTTAAATCAAATGAAGTAGAAAATTTGGTTACTTGGATCTTATTACGTCATCCTAGTAACCGAAATGCGTATTTTACTAATTTTAAAGTCGGTTGTTTAAATTGATAACTGTACAAAAGTAGGCAGTAATTTTATATTAAAAAAAACACATCGAATGCGCGTGTGAGTTAGCGGCGCGCCTTATTCTGGGCCTTTAGTAATTAATGCAAGAAACCAAAATGTTGATCGCCGACTGAATGAATCGATACGAAGCTCATAGGGATTAACAGCGATTTGCGATTAATTGATACGAAAGTAAAGCAAGACTGATTGAAATCTCTAGCAATCCATGACAATCTGATGCATTTTTGTTCTGACGAATCTCAACGAGCAGCTGTGCCATACGACACGTGTACATAATGGAAAATATTATAGCCCTTTACAAATAGCATGGCACTTGACAACCACCACTAACAGACTAGCTTTCACCACTAGCTTTCATATTGGCTTGTGTTACTTGTGTAGCGGGCGTTTTCCGCAACCAGGCCAATCATTGGCCCATTTTGCGTCACCCGGCTGCAGCTAGTTCAGCCAACCGGTCTCCTCCAGAAAAGCCAGCAGCTCGCTGATGCCTGTGCAGGCCTTCTGGAGCGTCCTCGGTGATCCGACGATAGTATTTCGTTGGTCTTCCACGCTGTTGAACTCCAGCAGCAAATGCACAGCTGTTTCTTCAGTCTCCATACACCCTCTGCATAGGGGACTGTCTGTAACCACAATTTTAAAAAGGTGCTTTCATATTGGCGCTTAGCTATGTTTTCGACGCAAAATGTAAATAAATCTCACTGAATAAGGAAGTGTTGGAACGGTTCCGCTGTCGTCAAACTCATCCGGTCGCGCCTACTTTTGATTAACATCCCACCCTCTCAATTCCGCGGTAAATCTTTAATTTAGTACTGTGACGTCACATAAAATATTTACGAATCACGTCACATTCATTCGTACTGTCAAACCACCTGTCAAGTGCCATGCTGTTTGAAATGGACTATAGATCTGAATTGACTGATATCAATACCTGATTTGTGTTATACAGGTTTTTTAAGGATATTTATATTTGGTGTACTAACGTTGAGAAAATATTTATATAATATTTTCCATGTTGAAATGCATTTTCATGCTAAAGTAATTTTTCTAGTGATTTATTAGGTTATAAGCGTAAAAGAAATGGTTGTGATGGTCTACATGAAACCAGTGAATGAACTCTCCTTTCCTATATTTTTGTAAGTGCTTCCAGATATTGTTAAAGCTTCCAAAATGTTCACTTATCAGACCTATTTAACCTCAAACTCTTTGAAATCTGATACTCAAGTGTATCGTTAATTAGGTTTACGAAGTTTTAAGAATAAGGTATTTGTATTTAATGTAAATCTCTGGTAGCTTTAATTTTTGATATTTTTATGAATTAGGTTACTTACCTTTTTTGGAATAATAAACATGAAGTTGCAACAGTGTATTGTTTGATTTCCCTCGTATATTGTTTCTAATTTAGATCTAACTACCAAGCTCGCGTGTAGGATGATACAACAACCATAGTGTGCTCACGTAATAAACCCACAGGGCGAAGTACGAATTTTCGCTACGTAAAATACGTATCGAATTACATACATAAATCAATTTTCGAAATTCAAAATTTGTATGAAATTCGATACGTATTTTACGTAGCGAATACTCGTACTTCGCCTACAGATCTCAAGCTGCGCGGTACATAGCACATGGCGATACTTGTTCCCAGACATGTCATGTCGTGCTTAGCGCCGGCGCTCACAGACTGCGAGGCAGAGAACGACAAAACTTTTTTCGTTGACAAATTATTTTCAACCTTATTTCAATGGATTAGTTACTGACATTTCCCTATTTCATCACGAATGCTTAGGCATGTTGCGTCATTCCCAGGGATATTTAGGCACGTTGCGACATTCCATGGGATGCCATTCCACGTCAAATGCATAGGTAACTTCATGTCGTTAAAGGAATGCGAGTGCTAAGTAATTGAAACAAGGTTGAATCTAGCTTTCGTCACGTGAGATGTCAAAGATTCTTCGGGTTGTCGAAACGTGCAGTGCCGCGTCGTCCCTAGGTGCTACTTCCTTACGATTCTCTACTCACATATGCAACCGAGCTGCTGGGATGCGGCGGAGTCAGAGCGACCATTTCGGAAGCGTGCTATACACGCGACTGCCAGGGTCAAGTGGGATGTGCTTGACTTGTAAATTTATTAATAATCTCGATAGAGTATAAGACGCCTACCATGAATCCTAACAAAGTTTTAAAAATAAAACAAAACTGACAATTAACTGTTTAATGAAAACAAAAGGCAAGCAAATGATGTCAAGTCTGTGTATCCTATCCTTCGTGATGTCAACGTTACCGATAAACATACAGTAAATTAAAATATTATAGATGAAAATCTAGAATACCTACTGCATACTAGTTTGCTAGGTACATAAGATTTTTTTAATTTATTGGACGTTACAGTCAATGCTATTTGAATAGCTGCCTTAAAGCTAGCGCGACATTTCTTAGTTCTAGAGCTGGTTATTACAGTATACAAATATTAAGCAGTGTTTTCATGTGGTCATTTTGAAACAAGATTTAAGTCCGTAGAGTGGAGTGTAACTATGATAAATTGCAATTATGGCTGGCAAATGCGTCAACTCATAAACGTGTGCTGCTAGCAGGAGTTGGACTGATCGGTACGTGTATACACGCAACATATAATAGTAATAAGGAATAAGAGAGCAAAAATTAAAAAAAAAAAAGGAAACTTGAAGGAATGCATATTATTGTGTATTCCTCTTGGAATGTCATAAGTTTTATGCTGTATTAGTAATCCTGGACAAAAAGTAATATAAGTTGACAAATAGCACGGCCATCGAAGTCCATAATAATAATATAATATTTACTTCAAGTAAATTAAGTCTATGGCGCTGCGCTACAAAAATAATGAAAAAAAAACTTTTATATTGTTTTTTTTTATTCGGTAATAGCCTTGCGTTTGACCGCCAACTAGCCTGATGTTAAGCGCGATGCGGTCTACGATGGAGCACGCTTGCCCAGACGCTTGCTTTGCTTTGATATACTGTAATAACAACTTTTCGTAGATGCAAGATAAGATGCAAAATCAACAATTTGCATTTAATTGCTTCTAAAATTAAGCTTACTTCAATTAAATATTATGCAAATTGAGTTTCCATAATATTGGAAGATTTGTGACAGAATCTTTTTATTTAAATTTAACATAAAACATAGACGTTATTTGGATATTTTATCATTAGAGTTAGAACTGGTCCATGTTTTAATAAATTCAAATAAAAATAGAGTAATTATGATGTTAAAATAGGAATCTCCCAAACCACAACTTATTTTATAAGAAGTAGCACATAATACCGTGGTAATAAATTCTATGAAATGTCATTATTTAAGGTACTATTAATCACAGATGCAACCTCGAATTGGCAAGATGTGTCATATGTGTAGCATTTCTATGTGTCCCGCATCCTACTATTTAAATTCTTTTGTAGATAAAATGTCAAGTGTTACGTATGTTAGAGTTAGGCGTCGGCTTTCAAAACACTGGGCCGTTTTATTTTAATCGATTGTCCTAGTGAAACATTATCTTCAAAATAATTTAAACGAATCATCTATTGAAATTCGTTGACACGGTAAAATTATTTTCTAAAAAATTGCACGTTATAACTAAAATTAAATAAGGCGTACCTAGAATGACGACCAGCATGCAAAATAACAAAAGAAAATATTATGAAAATAGGAAAACAACACCAAATTATACAACAAAATTGAAAAAAAAAAAGACAAATTTAACCTTAGAGCTACATTTAATGTAGTTTGCTCAATTTTTTTCAGCTAGGTACCTACACTAAAAATTGCACGATTTAAAAGGAAACTCGATTCTTTGGCTCTTAAAAACTAATAAAAATCACAATTCAGTACTTAGTAAATAAATTCGATAAAAAGAGAACAATCACCGAAAAATTATACAAATAAAAAACCATATTATGTGCATTATTATGCTAAGTAGTGGCGTCTTATCGGCTTATGTATACATATACAGTGCATATAATATTAACTTATCTAGCATCGTCAATGGAACGATGGACGCAAAAATTATTATCTATCTAATAACCGATAATCTATAAAAAGAGCATATCACACGTTCACAGCAGTCTTTCTATTGTGGCCTGGCTTTGCGAATGTTTTTCTTTTCGGTCTCCGTGAAGCCGAGAATGTTCTCGATGGCGTTGAGATGGCCCTGATGGTTCTCCGGATCCGTTAAGAAGTAGTAGATGGCTGACTTGAGGAATTGCAGCGTCACCTCAGGGTCAATGTTGGTCTTGCTTCCCTTCTGCGACTCGACAATGCGACGGTACATTGCCTGCAACAGAAACCCTTACTTTACCACAAGTACAACTTGTCAATATAAGCATGCTACCCAAATATAAAACGTTCGAAAACCAAACTTAGTAAATAACGGCCTATAGTTTTTTTCTACTTTATGTCTGTAATGTTCCTACTTAAGCAACGAATCGATGTTGGAAACGTGAAGTTCCATAAATTACGAATTAAGTAAAGCTTTTTATGTCATATAAATAAATAATCCATTGAATATAGAATGCGTACCTACTTGTTGCAAATATATCTATCTGATTCTCGATTGGAATATAATCAAACCTACGTCACAATAAAACAGAGATAGGAAAATAAAATACAATAGGCTATTGGCCTAACGGCCACAGGAGAATTAAGGTGACGCCGCGGCGTACACGCAGCTGTTAAAAAGTCAACTATCGTTGGTTCAAAATAAAACTGTACCGCTTCTCTTCTACTATAATCTAGTATGGTACTATTTTGAGCCTAGCGTAACCTTAATCATTTTTTTTCCAAAGGCTTACGTCACAACGCTACCTAGACTCCCGGTCAGCGTTGGGCCTTAGGTAGCTAAAAATAAGAGAAAATAACATTTTACGAGTATTTATTAGGAGAAGATAAAACTTTTGATCACAATAGAAATATGTACATTATAACATTTAAATCAACCGTGTTAATGTAAAGTAAAAAACCATATAAAATTATAAATAATAGCAATTAAGGAAATTCTACATTAGGTACTACAACTACTAGCGTTATATAAAATCTAATTACACCATTATGTACATAATACTAAAACTTATAATTAGAAATTCAGGCAAACCCAAAACCAAAAGAGGCTGTTTCAAATAATTCATGCAAAGCTTAAAAACTACTAAATAAGAATAACCCGAGCCATCTACTCATTAAAAAAGCGGGTTAGTATTTGAATTACTGGTTTATATCATGACTAAAGTTTACTGAACAATGCAAGCATTAAACCGCTAATATTTAGACCGTAACAAATATGTAGGTTCATACATTATGATATGAACCGATTAAAGCATTTTATTACCAAACCAATTAACCTCGTATTAAAACTTCAATATTCAAGGAGAAATATAATAATTCCTCATTTTTAGACACAGAAGTTAACCAGTGTCAAACCTTTGTGGAAGCGGTCACAGGGAACAAACGACAGACTTTCTGTAGGTAGCTGAACAATTCGACTCACGCTTATAGTGCATCACTTAATAATACAGTTTACAAGAATATAGGTTACATTAGGTTTTACGATACCGATCAGTGCATATGTTACCTAAACTAAGGCAACAATACAGTTATATGATTATTAATGGGATATTTACCGTGATAAGGCTCCATGCACAATCTTATCACGGAAAATACCGTTAATAATCATATAACTATTGTTGCCTTAGTTTGAGTAACTCCAAATGCACTGTGGCCGCAGTACGAGCACTTGCGAAAAAGTTATCGTTATGTAAACGATAGCAAAATGTATGAAACATTCAGTTTCCTTTCACGTCCGATAGAGGCGCTAGTGTTAAATGTTTACGTAACGATAACTTTTTTGCAAGTGCTTCTATATGATCGTTCTTGCTCAAACTAAGGCAACAATAGTCATATGATTATTAAAGTGATATTTACCGTGAAAAGGCTCCATGCACAATCTTATCACGGTAAATGTCCCGTTGATAAACCGGTAGTTAAATACCGTGAGTTTAAAAAGTTTTTTGAGACAACTATGTCTATGACAATACAATCATCGAGCCACAGCCAAAAAGGGCTAATGAATTGCCTAGTTGTAAAAATTATCGTTTCAACAGTAACCTATGATTGAGGTGCTTAATATTTTGATTTATGCACCCCGGGTCTCACGCCTATATTCAAATGCTACCATTATTTCAGGAACATAAGGTGGGTGCCAAAACAGCCAAAAACTTGAAGTAGGTATGGGATGAAGAGAAGCATGTTGCACATTAAGCTAAAGGACAAGTGAAGACTGACCAGAATTAGGAAGGCCACAGGCGTGACAGATGTATTACGGAAGATCAAGCGACTAAAATGGTGCTGGATTGGACTTGTGGTTAGATCTCCTAAACAAAAATGAACCAAAGAGGTCATATCTTGGTACCCCCGAGATGGGAAGAGATCAAAGGGACGACCACAGAGAAGGTGGGAGGATGGCCTACCAAAAGGGTGGCGCCGAATAACCAGAGATAGAGAAGATTGGCGACTTCTAGAGGAGACCAATGTCCATGGAGGACAACCTGGTGAAAATGATGCTGCTGGTACAGACCGAATGTGTAGAATTAAGTATAAAAAAAGTATAATAGAAACTAGTAGTACAGCAGTAGTTAATATCAGAGAATAAAGGCTATTTATATATTTTATTTTTAAGGTGGCTTTTCGTTACATCGGAAGCTTAGTGGAGCTAGTGCTACCCAGTCATAACACTAAGTCATGAGCCAAATCACTGCAGAATGCCCCGTTTGTTCCACTGTAGCAGGTGACTAAGAATATAAACAAAAATGTGAATAAAAAAGTGAGCGCTGCTGTTTCCGGTATAAAAATCCAACCTTTCGAGCTCCTAGGACCCATAAAGAAACAGCCTCCTTTGCGCTTAGCAGTACTTGTGACTTTGCTGATCGGTCCTCTGTGAATGTCGTGTCCTGTAATGCACTAGACGTTAAAGCGAGCAATGTTAATCGCCACTACATGCACACTCTAGACCGGCGTACAATGCGTGGGTTAATTGAGAAATCAGGGTTCAAGAGGTCAACGCGCCACTCAGTCAAGTCGTACTATTTCTTGGGATATTTTGGCTATTTAGAAAAGGATTATGCAAGTTTTCAGAGTACGCTATAACATATCAGATCATAGTCTTCCCCGCACCGCTTGCCTTTACCAATATTTGAAATAATATCGTGCTAATACATTTGTTAAACGCATTTACTCTCTATGATACACTGTGCTATATTGCAGCATTCAGTCGTATGGAGTTAAATAGTAGCGTTTTGGTTTCGGGTATGTTTCCCTCACACCCGGTATTATAATGTACTCTGAAAAGATTTTTTAGCTTTAGCTTTTCAGACAAATCAGAAGTATTAATAAAATACTTACGTTTGGCTAACTCCAAAAATTACTGCGGCATTTGGTTCGAGGCAAGATGTGATATTGGATTTTCAGGGTGTACGAAGTTCAGAAAAATATGTTGAGCAATGTATGGAGGCTAGAAATAGTACGATTTGAGTAGATAAGTCAAATGGCGTGTCTATCTAATTGCAGTTTTCTACCTTTAGTGTGTTATCTTTTATTTAGCATTACATGAGACTAGAAAAGAAATATGTTAGAATCAATCAAGAATGTTCGAAATCACAATGAAAGATATGAAATTCACCACTTTGAAAGACATCCAGCTAATCAGTTGCGTGATACAGTCATACTTTCTGTGTATTTTTTCAAGCTCTTTATTTCTCAGCAGTGACATTACAAAACTGATACGGATATGTTTCAAGGTGATTCGTTTATTGTTTGTGTGTGTGTGGTTGTGTGTGTGGGGACGTACTCGGACTTTCTCGAGCTCCGTCTGGGTAATCTGCAGTTGCTCCAGTAACTCTTCCACCGACACGCGGCTGGCAGACCCCTGGGACGTGCTGGCATCACAATCCTGGAAATTATTAACAAAAAACAAAATGTTAAGCAATTTTTTTGGTAATGACGCCAGCATGCTGTTTACCTCTATAGACCTTAAATGGTCTAAGGGCAATACCACCGAAAAGAATTTGTTTTTATTTGTTTAAAATAGAACGGCTGTCAAGGCAATGGCAAGGCAAGATTTTTTGTAAGAAATTTTTTGTTTATATGGGTGCAAGTCCCATATAAACTCATAGCAACTGTGTTGTGGAGTTCGACGCGTTGACATAAATAAGAATGTTCAATCACATATCTGTCACAATACCTGGTGACCGAGTATCCTTCTCATTTCCGTTCCATTTACTTCTCTTTTCTGCAATACAGCTCTATATAAAAACACTGTTTTAAACAATCACGGTTGTTCACTAAAGTTATATGATTATGTACGGGATATTTACCGTGGTAAATCTCCTGAAAATAATCATATAACTTTAGCTCTATTTTAACCGACTTCCAAAAAGGAGGAGGTACTCAATTTGACTGTTTTTTTTAAATGTAAGTTACCTCAGAACTTTCGACTGGGTGAACCGATTATGATGATTCTTTTTTTATTTGAAAGCTGATGCTTACCGTGTGGTCGCATTTCAATTTGGTCCAGTTCTGACATTTTTCAAAGTCGGTATTTTTATGTTAATAATTAATACAAGCTTTTATTAAACTTGCTTGCTTGTTTAGGTCAAATATTGAAAGTTGAGAGCCAGTTCTTCCTAACAGATTTTGCTGTTACTTGACATACACCACAATTGGACCAATTTTGCTTTTTTTACATCAGGCGAGTTGGCGGCTTGACAATACAATATCTAATATCCATCCAATATTGTAATATTTTCAAAAAGGCCGTCATAAAAATTAAAAGCATCTATTTCCTAAAAGTTAGTTTTAAATTTTTTTTTAAATAAAAGTTTGTTGTATTCTATGTAGTTAAGTATTTTGTTTTTTAGTTAATAAAGTCACTAAGCCATCTTCTTATTTAATTAGACTATTTTCTTATTTACAGAGATAAGATAGTCAAAGCAGCTAGCAAAAACTTAAAATAAATAAATAAATATAATGTTTTCTATCATTTTATAATTTTTATTTCTGGTGTACACAATAGCGAGTTGCTATCTTTCAATATTTCTTAAGTTTTTTATTTCGCATGACAAACTGAAGTTGTACATAGATAAATTTTAATGATAAGTAGATTAGCAATGCGCACAGTCAGACATTTTATCAACCACCTACCAGATTATAGAGGTCAACATAAATGCCCCACATTGCTTGCGCAAACAATGATTTTATGACAAAGACAAACAAATATTTTTTGCAGCACATGAAAAATGTAAAGATTTCTAAATGATACAAATAGATGTTTTAAAAAACTGAAACACTTTTTGAGGTAGGTAGATGAATCAATGCAAAGTCGATTTTGTTCAACGATTTTCTAATTTAAACTAAATTTGACAGCTCTAAAATAGACACAAGCACATGCTAGACAGAGAGCACACTATAGCAAGTATTACTAAATACTAACAAACGCTTTGCGGGAAACGGACAGAGCATCTCCTCTCATTCCCCGCCAAAAACTTTAAACGCGTATAGATTATCTCAGCAATTAACAGTCGATTTAAATTATTTTTTCAGTATTTGTAATGTATTTAATAATATCCTTTGCTAAGCCTGTTATTTTTATTAGTTTGTTGGCAGAATTACTACAATTTAAGAGCAAGCTATTAGAATAACAAACAAAACAACTCAAGTGTGTGCTGTCACTGTGACATCACCGCTTTTGAGTTAGAGAGAAAAAGTGGCAAAAGAGGCCAAATTCTCCAACCATGTACATCAATGCCAATTCTGACAATGCTACCATGAGCTAACCAAACACACCAAGAGTAAGATGTAAACTAAATTTAGAATCAGGTATCACATTAATTATTGACAATGTATCTATTCATACAGTGTTACATAGAATGGTACTAAACTGAAAGGAAGTCTTTCTACTCATAATAATAGTCAATATTTTATTTTGAGGTCTGTGGTTCCTACAGCCTAAGTGGCTAGCGCTAATGTCGCATTTTTTACCTACCCAAAGGCTTCTGACACGATTAATCAGTATGAAAAACGAATACTATAGGACCAACCATGAACTCGCACAAAATTTTAAATTCTTTTTTTTTTTTAATGTCATTTTTCTATGGAACAGCTGTTTTTTTTTTTTTGTGATTTCAGAGTTACTCTCATAGTAAAAGTTGTTCACAATGATGAGTATTATTTGGTATTATGGATACGGTTTAGTACACCCTTTCCGCATGACCCAGTATAAAACCTAAATACACTCATGAACTACTGATGAAAGTCAACGCACAAAAGTCACGGGCAACAGTTAATATAAAACGAATGCCTACCTTGTCCAACTGAAACTTGGCTGCTTCAATCCCCTTGTTGTACATTTGCAAGTAAATAGATTTGTGCCTGTTCTCTTCATCTTGCAGCTGCTTGCTGGCTTCTTCCAGCTGCTTCTCTAGCGCGTGGATCCTCTCTTTGGCCTGCTCATAGTTCGGCACCAGCTCACAGTACCGAGTATTCACATCAGACAACTTTTGCAGCAACCCCTCAACCTTGTCATTATGAGCCTGCTTCATCTCCTGGGTCTCTCCAATGTGAGCCCGTATCATATCCTCAATCTTCTTCTCATAATACGCTATCAAACTCCGGCGCTCTTCGTCAAAGTCTCCCAATTCAGTCATACAACTAGCCTCATGTGTCAACATATGCACTGACTCTTTGGAATGTAGTGAGGAATTTGTGAGATCATCAAAGTGTCCCGAATCAGTGAAGGAACCTTGCATTTCATTGCGACACCTTGTAGGGGTCTGGTCTTTGAATAAAGGGCTGTCGGTCACATCGTAACTTCTGCAAGCCTGTCCAAGCTTAGCACTCTCCTGACTCGGAGATTCTTCAGGATTCTCTCTGATAGTTACTACTTCGCTCGAGTTGGACTTCTCGTCTGGCGAACATATTGATGCTTTGTACAGTCTAAGTTCAACAACTTCTTTGGTAAGATGGAATATTTCACTGTCTTTCTTGTCCAAGTCTTTTTTGGCATGGCTGAGCATGTTTTTGAGCCGTCTGATTTGCTTTTGAGCTCTTTGTGTGGGTGTGAGGTAGTCCTCGCCTGCAAGGCCAGCGTGTGACGAGCAATGTAAGACATACCGCATGGATTTGCCACTAAAGGTTGTGCCATTAAATGGAGCATAGCCAACGTCAACCGATGCGGCCGTGGCTGCACTTCCATAACTGTGTAGAGATTCATCGTCAGGCAAATCTTCCGGTGAGCCTGGTGGTGTGTTAGCAGAATCTGTCATGCTCAATTTCCTAGCCCCACACCCATCTTGGATTTTGAGACAAGACTTTTTTGGTTTTTGCAAAGCATTATTGGAATTAAAGGACTGTAAATAAACAAAAACAATTTGAATGTTGAGCGAAAATTCCTTACCACTCGAGAAATTCTAATGCAAAACAAAAGAAAAATGTGATTTAATTAGACATAACTAAATAGATTAAATTGTTTCAGCGGGTCAAGTAAAGAGTTAATATGTTAGTAGGTATGCAACGTATTGTAGTATCTAGGACATGACGTTAGTTGTGTTGGCTCGAGTAGCCATGGCAATCGTGTGATGTCGCCGGCGGAGTACTCACATGGCTCCGCGGTCGATGGCCGGGCTCCAGCAGGCGCGGCACATCGCTGCGCTGCTTCTGGTGCGTATTTTCCGTGATTACTGGAATTAGTTTCCTGGTGGAAAGTGGCGAGCGCTGTACCATCTTCTCCCCGCGCAGCCGCAGTGAGGAGCTGCGCCGGAAGTTCCCGGTGACATTAGCCGCGCAGCAGTGCTCATCGTGAAATTCCGAAACTCTCCTGATATAGTTTCTGCTCATTTTCTTCAATTATTCGCATTAGCGTAGCGTTCTGGAAATAAATATACACACACAGTCAGACAGCTGTCTGAAAAAAAGAAAAACTGAAGGAACCGAAATGAAAACAATGGCTGTGTTGTCATCACAAAATATCAATTGCGAAGTAATCACACAATACATGTGCAAAAATATTGGCAAGTAAGATTAGTATTATAACTCATTTAAATCTAATTATTTATTTATTTGATTAAATCACTGCTGTACGATATGTATTAAATTATACCAAGGCGAAAGTATTAAAGTGTATTTTTTAATTTTCAAATCAATATGCCACGCTGCGTTTTCTGTGGTAAAGATTTTGCCGCGAAATTTTTGAATAAAGCTTACCGGGACGAGATCTATAGTGTTCCTTGGACGAGATTTCCCGATTGATTCTGAATCCAGTAGAAGTATAAACTTGAAGCTAAGCCAAGAAGGTCCAGCAATTTTATGATAAACAGGCATCTATTTATATTAATAGTTCGGTAGGTACTAATAAATTCAGGTCGTTAGGTATTCAGTATTTTAACCTACTAAACTTTAAAACATATAGATACTCAAAGTTTAAAACGTAATTTCATTTCATTGGGTTTTGATTGGGGTCCTCTGCGCTGGCTGTTCGGAACATGTAAACAGAAAGTCTAATAAAGTAATGTGTGGCGTGGGAAAATGCTCACCATTTGTGCATTTACGTTCAAATAAAATTGAACCAAGTAATAATGCGGCCTGCTTAGACGTTTCATTACAACACGAGCGCAGTTGCACAATACTGCAAAAGTACCTTAGTTGTTGGTTGCGAGAACGCACAATCAGTGAGAGTTAAAAACTAAAATGAGCTGTGTAACGTTAGGAACAGCTTGCTACTTAAATTTTTCGCAATAATGTTTTTTTTTTTGCGTAGAAGCGTTTGTTACGGGTCTCAGCACGGACGATTATAGTATAAGTACAACGGACATGGTAGAATTACAGCCTGGTAAAGTAGTGGCGATTTTACTAGAGGCTTCTATGGAGTTTTGGAAATACGAAATTACACGTATTATTTATCTAGGCCATTTTTTTTTTCTGGTACATTTTTGCACACACGGTCATCTGACCCCAAACTAAGCAAAGCTTTTATTGTAATATGGCTGCCAGAGACTGATATACGTACATACTTATATATTTTTCAATACATACTTAAATAGATATTAACACCCAGACATAGAACAAACACAAATGTTCATCACACAAATGTTTGTCCTAGATGGGAATCGAACCCACGCCCCCAAGAATTGAAGAAAATTGAATGAACGACAATCCGTTTTACTATGCGTGTGTGCGTGATTATCGTTCATTCAAGTTAGACGCTTTTAAACGATGCAGCTTAAATAAGTTGGTTAATTTTAGGTACCTATCAGGTACCTACTAAAAGTTGGCTCGCAAAAGTGAAGCTAGGGGTAAGGCCCCTGGACGCGTTAAGGTTCGCGTTCGCGTAACCTTAACCTACCTTACCTACTTAAGTACGTTTTTCAGCATGAGGGGTGAGAAGCCCCCGTACCACAATCTCAAAAGCATTCATATATTTGATTTCTTCTTTTTCTTCCCCTGTGTTTGATAATAGACAATTATAGTGACCGTGAAATCACAAAACATGTATACGAAACTTGTGGGAAATCTCGAATTCGAATTATCTGATTCAGGCTTATTAATTTTTTGCGCTAACCTTGAAGCTAAACAAGCCTCTCTAAAATGTATGATATGAACAATGTCAGAAAGGAAACTCCAAACGACTACCTAACTTCTAATACTAATTAATT
Source organism: Agriopis leucophaearia (assembly GCA_949125355.1). NCBI lineage: Eukaryota > Metazoa > Arthropoda > Insecta > Lepidoptera > Geometridae > Agriopis > Agriopis leucophaearia. Next base: position 7,495,109 of record OX421276.1, on the reverse strand, counting down.
ATAATTACCCATTATTAAACAATACATTCTAGGGTACATACGATGCTGGTACCTACGATGTACCTATTTCCTCACCTTTATTCGACATTTTATTTCTGATAATTAAGTGCATTTATTAATATTTATTATTAAACAAAATACTAGCTAACAATGCCATTAAGTACCTACTCTCATAAACTGTAAGGCCAGTAACTTTGCAGAGGCAAAGGATTTTGGTATCTACCTATATTTAGTACCACCTAGAGTGTTTGCCAACGAAATACTTCCCCGCTTCTCGTATAGAATATTACGTTTGACTTTTTTTGCCAGTTTAAATTATAGTATAGCGACGTAGCCTCCTATTATTATAGTGTAAAGAAATTTCCCACCGTTTCCTTGTGACGAGTTTTGTCGGCCTTATAATACTCTACCCTAAGATATTTTTTTTACCTGACTACCTGTTACGAGAAAGCGTCTACTCTCTCCTGAGAATTTTCCGACAAATTGAGGCTCTTGAGGTTTTGAAGTCTACGAGTTCTTTCGCGCTACGACTCTATACATATTTGTTTTACAAGTATTGTCATACATTTTTTTAATGGCTGTCAGTACCTATTACCTCTTAACTACTCTTAAGGGCTGTACTTTTTGAACCGTTATAGCATAGACGAATCGTATTTTCGTACTCTATTAGGTGTCTTCTGGGGCCTTACCCCTAGCTTCACTTTTGCGAGCCAACTTTTAGTAGGTACCTGATAGGTACCTAAAATTAACCATCTCAATCATTAACTCATTTAAGCTGCATCGTTTAAAAGCGTCTAACTTGAATGAACGAAAATCCGTTTTACTATGTGTGCGTGAAAATAGTAAAGCTTGGCGGCTATCAAATAACTACCGCTTTTCGTAGTTGATGGTACCGTTTAGACAAATAACACCTATGCGGGTCAACTTTTCGAGCTAGAGGTAAGGCCCCTGTGCTTGTACCTACTATTATTTATTTTGTGGTATTAGGTAGGCTAAAATCTTAACAAATACTTTTTTCATGGCTTTTTCTGTATTACATGGCTACAGAATATGTGATATGGCTTGCATTGAACCAGGTAAGAGTGACCTTTCATTATATTTCTCTGTAAAATGTTTTGCGAGCATGACATACCAACCTAACTTTTAACAAATACCAACTTTAACTATTTCTATTCTACCGTAGCAGATTGATATTTAGCCCAAGGTTATGGAAACTCACTTTGGCACACTCAGTTAGGTAACTACCTACCTGGATAAAACATTTTCTACTCCAATATACATGAAAAGTATTCTTCATACTTCTACTCAATTAGCTAACGAAATACTTATCTTAAAAAGTTCTCGTACTTATCTAACAAAAATAAAGAATTGGCAGCTGGTAGGTACGTACTGCCTCAGACAGGTGTCAGTATCCAGTTTAATGCAGGCTGCTGTGATTTCGAAATGTCGTTCAACTTTCCGCAACCGTACCTCTCTATAGAGACTAATGCCGTGTCGTGCACAGACCTTGCGCACGAACGCGAATTACGCGTAGGGCGAATTCGGCGAGCACTGGTGCAAGCCAGTTGCCAGTTTGCTAGTTATTCAACCGCCAAACAGTAGTGTGCAAACACTACTGTGTTCCGGATTGAAGGGCAATGTTTCCAGCGAAATTACAGGGCACACAAAGATTTGACATCTTATATCTCGGTTATATATATCGAATATCCGAAACGTGGATATTCGACAAAGAACCAGAGTCATCGACATAGCTATTAAAATTTGCAGCTATTAAAATTTACAGGTTGAAGTCGCAATGGGCAGGCCACATCGCTCGAAGAACCGATAACCGATGGGGAAGAAAGGTTCTTGAGTGGAGACCACGAACCGGAAGACGCAGCGTATGTAGTAGGCCTCCCACTAGATGGACCGACGACATCGTGAGAGTTGCGGACATCCAATGGATGCAGATGGCAGGTTGTCGTTCAGTGTGGAGGTTAAAGGGGGAGGCCTATGTTCAGCAGTGGACGTCTTATGGCTGATGATGATCTCGGGGTGACGAGCGCAGTGCTATGCCATCCAGGGTTTTGAACTGTTGAAGTTCAAAATTCTGAGTGGCGTTGAGCTGTTATGGGCAAGCGTGAAGTGCCATCAGGCAAGCGACTTCGCTCGTCTCGTCACTCAGTATCATAAAAAAAATGCGAGCGAACCCTTCGTTTGCGTGCGCTAGCTTTCGCTGATTCGTGACAAACTCGCTCGCTTGCGTTCGGAAGTGTTCGCTCGCGTTCATTTGTTAGGTCTATATACTACATATGTAAGCAATTAGCAACGGTACCTACAATCCCAAAAGTGATATACAGAAACAGTTTAGTAAAAAAAAATTGTTTGTCTTCATCTATCATTAGATTGCAGGTAGGTATTGAAATTGATAGATAAATAGATCATCTCTTTATTAATCACACCATAAATTACAAGCACATGATAAACAACTATTGGTGGTTGATATAATAAACTTATAGATGTTTTAAGTGAGTTTTGAGTTAGTGACTTGGTTGTCTGTACCGACTGATATTATAGGAGGTGCTGACTTGGCTTAAATTATGTGATGGCGAGATATCTCTGAAGTTAAATCGATACTTAGACTGCGGGTAAGTAAAGGGTTACCAAACCACTGCAATGCTGGGCAACGATTAAATAATGATTTGTAGTATTTACCTACCTATAAAAGCGAGTATGTTTGTTTATTTATCACGCACCAACGATCAACAGAAAGACGATTTTTTGCATAGAAACAGTTCTGTTGTAGGCGCGGAGAGCGACATTTAGGATAGGTAATACTTTTTATCTACGAATGTACGCTTCCTGAGGGATTGTCCATTCGAGTGAAAATAGTCATATCAAGTAAGTATGTAGTAAGGTTTATATGACGTAATTACTTGTAACCAATCGGTATTTTTGTCTCAATAATTTTTGAAAAATGTTAAATATAATATATCCCTATAATCTGAAAATCAAGCCAATTTCTCAATTCAATTCGATTCAACTTTCAGTGCTTAAAAACGTAGGAAAATTAGTGAGATTCCACGAATTCCACAAACAAAATTAAAAATAATCCTATTATAAGAAAATTATTGAATAACACACTACAAAATCTAAGAAGGTACTCAAATGAGATTTTCTAGAAACGTCTTAGCCGTTTTAAAGTGCCTATTGTTATCATTGAAGCATTGAACATGAAAATTAACGTCACGAAAAACATTAACGAATAAGCAAGCAATCACTGCTTACCTCAAGATTTGACTATACGTGGCCAGATTTATTGTGTATTGAATTTGTATGGTTTTTGTATTCAGATTTGAAACGTGTCAGACGTTGCTCAAAGCCTAACGGTCGAGTCTCACTGAAATCCTTGTGCCTACTGCAAGTACCTCTCTAAGTAATCATTATAATATATGCAAACCTAGTATCATATTAATATCTTTGTGTGTATGTGAAACTGAACGTTGCAGTACGTTACAACGTTACGTGATTTTTTAGTTTAGGTACTATACGTTTCATATTAGAGCTGACTATACAAAAAGCTGGCGTAGATTTAGTTAAAAATTGCGTGTTATAACATGATGCTCTCCAACTATTTCAATGTTATATGAATTAGACTTTATATTTCAAAGATTTTAACAATAGTACTGAAGTGTCTGCTCTACCATTGATTTATTATTTTCGTGCATAGGTACGCGTGCATCAACGTAGGTATATACCTACTTAGCCTGCTAAAGACTCATTATTAAACAAAATGTGCAAAGAAGTAAAGTTACAGTGCAAAACGAATAACCATGGTACTCACTAATTGTATATTGCACAATTTTTTCAAACACCATCGAGTTTAGCGCATACATCGTCGAAACATTAGCAAAACACATTGTAAACAGCACAGTCGTAGTTCGAGTTCAATAAAAAGTCGTTCGCACAAAGCTTGTCGAAAGGAAAACTGAGGATCAACTCAAACATCGCAAATTACATAGAGTAAACCATCCACGTTAACTTTTACGGTAAGAATGTTGCGGCAAGTTGTCGGTGCGCAGTGCGTGCTTGGTCAATGTTCACGGAGTTGGAGCGCCGGCACCAGCCGCCGACAGCGCCCCTCTGCCTCACTACGGCTGTTCGGAAAAACACCCGCCCCGGTACCGCTTCAGCGGACGTTCTCCATTGTCGAACCGACTGCTTACAACACAATACCTTGCGACCTGCTTGCGACAGCCTAAAAAAGAATCAAACAGGAACCAATCAGCGTCTCCGTCAACCTTTTTCTGCTGCTGGCAAACTGAAGGCGCCATCTGTGCTTTGCTTGAACATTCATTGTTACGATTTGCAGTTGAGTTATATAATGTTACTTACAAACCGTCAAAAATTTTCAATTCAATACTGAGATTGGATTGCACAACGTTTAGTTTACCTACCTACGTTGCTGTAACATAGCTGCATATCGTGCAGTTATAAGTATATAAAATGCAGAAGAGAACCTATTGCCTGAACATCAATGTACCTACAGATAACTGTTTTAACACTCTTCGTGTAAGTAAATAGAAATATCGATGAAGTTGTTGATAACGATGCGGATGGAAATGGGAAGTGGTGGCGGCAGCGGCGCAAACCGTGGCGCAGTTTTTGTACTAACAATTATTATGACTTACTCTGTTAACTATGATAATATGCTCGACATTTTTAAACTAGCGAGTTTTCTATTTTTCTTTTAATTATTTGAAACTGGCTCGTGTTCGTTCGCTTCGATAAGCAATCGACATCGCTCGCGCTTCAGATTGCGTGGAAATATCGGAAAACTGAAGACAAAAACTATGTTAGACTAACTTCATTTCCAAGAAACATTGAGAGACATTGGATGATACAGCGTCTTACATATTAGCTGTAGGTCAGTTAATATAGGAAAAAAATATAACAAAAAAAACGTTCAAAGAGAAAAGATTTGCATTTTTGTATGTTTGTAACGTATTAACTCAAAAACTGCTGGACCGATTTTAAATATTCTTTCACCATTAGAATGATACATTATGCCTGAGTAACATAGGCTATATTTATTACTGGCATATTTAATAAAAAATCTCCACCCTTGCAAAGTCGGGACGGGCGGCTTGTCTACACTATCTACACTAATATTATAAAGAGGAAAGATTTGTACCTATTTTTGTATGTTTGTATGTTTGTAATGAATAGGCTCCGAAACTACTGAACCGATTTGAAAAATTCTTTCACTGTTGGGAAGCTACACTATCCCCGGGTGACATAGGCTATATTATATTTTGTAGCGAGGCCGAAGGCCGAGCTTACACTCGTGCGAAGCCGGGGCGGACGGCTAGTAGAATATAAAATTAAAACGAATGTACTATTTCAGCAACTAGTAACCTTCATATCCAATAGCGCAAAGCAAAGATGCACTTTTCAAAGTTTACGTCATATATTCGCCTTGGACCATTCACCGCACAAACGAGTGCGTTTAATGCAATTATTTATATGTTACGTGTTTCGATACTAGTTAATAGGTAATTGTTTGCTTCCTGTGAAACGCGTTATGGTGACGGGTTTATGACCCTCGGGAAAACTAATAGGCTACCTAAACCATCCGTGTATCTAATAACTAACCTATTTTATTACACAGTTCAATTTACAAAAACTAATAATGCTTCATTATCATAAGAAAATTATCCAGAATACTAAGGAACTGAAATTTAACCTGAATCTACTTAAAATAAAGATAAACAAAAAAGTAAAAGGGCCGACACTTAAACGCGTTGCGGCAAAGCAACGCAAAAATCGCCGCTGCGACGATGTAACCCAAGAACATTCGTCCGTAAAATGGTAAAATGTATGTAAAAGTGTGTGTACCTGGGTCGCGATGCGTAGTATCGCCGATTTTACCCTTGCGTTACTCGCGCTCAAAGACTAATATAAAAGTCCAAAATCCAATTTCAAAATCCAGTACTAAACTACCTAGGTAAGTATTTGAAATTTAATTAAAAATTCTATCTTATTCCAACCCAAAGGAATTGATGACGGAAGACTGTACTGTAACAAAAGGATCGTGTTCAGAATTGTCCAATAAAGTGGTCTCTTATGAAGCAAAAATGTTGTAACAGGAGGCTTGCAAAAAAATATTTTCATCCCCATTTCAAATAGCCAAATAGCAAAGTCAAAGAACCATCCCTAAAATGCAATATTATATTTTTTTTATACTTTTAAAATTGAGATCTATATTGCAACTGTAATTGTGAAAAGTTTCATGCACTTATATCTTAATAATTACGTATAGAAATTAGAATGTATAGACATTTTTGATCAATGTCTGCCCAGATTCAAGAGAAATATAAAGAAGATTGCATTCACGGCTCATGTGAATGTAGCTAACTAAAAGTAAAATCTACAGTTAATAACCTAATTTTAATTATTATAATTTGTAATATCATACTGCTTATGATAACCATGATGAGTACGCATGTTTTGGGATATGGTTTAGTTCACAATTGTCAACACACTTAATTTAGATTTATTATGACTATATTCTGTTTTGTATACCTCAATAAATAAATAAAAAAATTAAATAAAGAAAGTTCTGAAAAATTCGGACGGACAGGCGGACAGACAGACAGCCGGATGGACAGAACGAATTTATAAGCATTTCTTGTCGGGCTACGGAAACCTAAAAATGACCCTATAATGCAAAATTTTACTTTTAAAATTGAGATGTACACTAAAACTATATGTATATAATTGTGTTTCAAAGTTTCAAGTACCTATCATAATTACTATAGAAGTTCGAAGGTTCTAAAGAATTAGGGTGGACGGACAGAAATAATTTATAAGGGTTCCTTGTAGTACTACGGAACACTAAAAACGATAGTGGCTCTCTCTTAATTCTACTGATAAGTTAGTCAAGGTAGGTACGCTGCTGATTTACAGTAGGTACAGGTATTTTTTTATAGATGCATGATTTTGTAGATCAATGTTATTGGTTAAATTTCTAAATTGACTGGGCATGACAAAGCATTACATGCTATTTTATGCTAGCTAGTTTAGAAGTTGAGTGAGCGAAATTAGAGTACCTATTCGATGCGTAAAATCGTATCGAAATACATACAAAGTTTGAATTCTGAAATTGAAATTTCTATGGATTTCGATGCCCATTTGCTTAAACGTAGAAGATGGATACATCCTCCACGGCCTTCTTAATAATTCAAATTGAAGTGCAGTGGGACATAAAAGAGTAGAAACGGAACTGACATTGTCATCATTTATTTGCAATAGTATGGCGTCCTCATTATTCTCTATACTTTTATGTCGCATTGTGTAATGTCTTTAATTTTCAGATAACGTTAAAGCAGTTTTTTGTTAGTAAAGTACAGTGCACTAAGCAAATATATAGGCATGGTCTCATAACATAATCAGTTTAAATACTAAGTACCTACTTACCTATAATGTTCTTGTAAACTTACTACGCAATCTGAAGCCTAACATTCTCTTCATGAGTCAGTCAAAAATAAAATACGAAGGTCAATGATATGAACAGAATATAACAAAAACACTAAAGAGAGAGGTTTGACTGCATTATATTGATGGCCGACGGTCGATGTCTCGTCACGACATGACGGCATACTTTTCGTGTTAAAAAGCTTTTATGAAACTTTGCAATCGGTATTTTTACTCAACGACGCAAAACCAAAAGTATTGTAGTTATGTTAAGCATAAACACCTCAACCAATTTTGATTAATGAGATGTCAACAAATTTGAGTAAATTCAGGGATGTTCATTGGCTGGGAGACATCATCACAAGAACGTCGTCAAGATAGCGTCATGCAAAGTGATGATAAGAAAATAATTAAGAGAACTCTTATCATGTGATATATCATTCCATAAGTCTTTTTCATCACTCATCTTCGTTTTGACAATAATATAATCATCATGGCAGAGTCGCTGTAGGACTTCAATACGTTAAATGTTCAGCGTCCTCAGTAGCGTTTCCCAACAGATTATCATGGACATATCGTACGAAATGCATGTCCAATAATGTCCATGTTGTACCCGTGCCGGTAGTCGCTCAAAAATTCTCGTGCTCGGCACGCTTGCGCTTTGTTGTTGAGATTTTTATAGTTGATACATCCACGGTCACATAGTAATTGTGCAAAATTAATCAGAAATAGGACAAAATGTTGACGCTTGCGCATTTTTAATGTGCATTCTTTATTACCAACACGTTTCCATTTCTCTTACATTGTTCTAAATAAGTTCAAAATGTTCGCGCTCGCTGCGCTCATGCATTTTTAGACAGGTTTAACATAATTAAAGGAGTTAGTAATATTGTTTCTTCAGACATACTGGCTTTATCACTGGCCTGCCTGGACATGTGTGAAACTTCAGACTTCACGATAATCACCTAGAAGAAGTTCTAAAAACGATAAAAGAGATGTTTATGAAGATGCTAACTGATTATCAGTAACCCTGTATAGTTACATGCTACCTACCTAAAGCCCTCACAGACGTGTGGGACTTGGCTGATGGACCCCCGTCAGACCAACGGGAGAGGAAGAAATAAAAAAAATCTATTGGTTGGACGGCAGTCTGTCAACCAAATCCGTTACGTCTGTTAGGGCTTCTAGAAAGGTAATATGTAACTATCAAAGTTTTTTCTTTCATTATCATCTCAGCTCACGTCAACTAGTGTATTATGGCATATTGGTACTAGATTTTATTTTGTACCTAATTAAAAGTTTTTACTTTTTTCCGTTAATTTATGGGGGCGGCGAACCTTACAGGCCCAGGGGTTTACCCCTAGCTCGAAAAGTTGACCCGCATAGGTGTTATTTGTCTAAACGGTACCATCAACTGCGATAAGCGGTAGTTATTTGATACCCGCCAAGCTTTGCTATTTTCACGTACACACGCATAGTAATACGGATTTTCGTTCATTCAAGTTAGACGCTTTTAAACGATGCAGCTTAAATGAGTTGGTTAATTTTAGGTACCTATCAGGTACCTACTAAAAGTTGGCTCGCAAAAGTGAAGCTAGGGGTAAGGCCCCAGAACCGGCTCGGCAGCCTTGCCTGCTGAGGCCACTTTTTGTACACGGCTAAAACGACCAACATAATTATATCTTACGAGAATTTATAATATAGAACGTGATCGTGTTAGGTGATGTTGCAAAAATAAGCCAGTTAAATGGCTTTTAAGTATAGGGAACTGAGTTACAAACCCATTCTTAGGTCCTATCTTCCTTTAGCCGTAAGTTTTATGATGAAGTATCATAGATACCTACGATTATGATTTAAAAGTATTTGTGAAGCATGATTTTTTACTGAACGTGGCCGAATTTCGATGTTATTTTCTTCATGATTCAATCCTGTATTAAATCATGGAAGCTATTAAATAATGATTAGTTACAAAAACACTTGTCGTAATTTGCGTCATTGCGTAGGTAGTTACGACGTAGTTCATTTGCTTTCTTGTAGGTACGCTGTCTATATCATTTTTTGAAAAAACTTTAAACATCAAAATATTTTATATATACATGTTTAAGAGCCCTCTCACATTTTTTAATGTGTTTTAACAATAACGGCTCTAATTTTTCGTTTTATTTATTTATTTATTTTATCCCGGAAAATGTATGGTTTCTTAGGGAATGTCTACGCGGGTGAAATCACGGGGCGCAGTTAGTATATCCTGAGCATGAAAAACCTGCGTCGCCGTGAGAGTGCGGTAAGAGCTACGCGGTGGGTAAAAGAACATGTTACTTATCATATATTTTTAAACCAAAAATAAATAAAGCCGGCCAAGTGCGAGTCGGACTCGCGCACGAAGGGTTCCGTACCATTATCTATAAAAACGTCAAAAAAACAAGTTTTTTGTATGGGAGCCCCTCTTAAATATTAATTTTATTTTAATTTAATTCTTTATTTTAAAAGTCAATATATTTATAAATATTCTGTGAATATTTCAAGCGTCTACCTGTTGCCGTTATCAATATCGAGCAAAAAAAATTACGTTTGTTGTATGGTAGCCCCCTTAAATATTTATTTTATTCTATTTTTTGTTATTGCGGCAACGGAAATACATCAACTGTGAAAATTTCAACTGCCTAACTGTCACGGTTCATGAGATACAGTTTGGTGACAGACGGATGGACAGACGGACGGACATACGGACGGACAGCGGAGCCTTAGTAATAGGGTCCCGGTTTACCCTTTGGGTACGAAACTCTAAAAACATGGAAACTCATTAGGAACGCGGTTACAATGATGTCTTGTTTAATCGATGGTATTGATTCATTAGTATTGAAGTGCATCGATTGATGGTCGAGTAAGCACGCTCTCTCCGTTTCACGGGAGGTATGGCGCATTTGCATGCATTTGAAACTAATTAAGCATAATTAATTTAATCAGATTACTTATTACATTTTAAGCTCGTTCGTTATACCGTTGACAGGCGGAGATTTATTCGAGTGCCGCTAATGTTAAGTACTTGATATGGTTTTTAGTGGCTTTTTATAAAATTATTATAGGAGTATAGAGCAATACAAATTAAATTAATGTATTGAGACCATAATGAATTATCACTCTTAAATTTATCTTACATGACATGACAGATATTCAAGTCCAAAATTTCATAAATTTGTTTTTGAGTTGGGTCTTGAGTTCATACAAAAAATCACTTTCAGTTTATCCCAAATTTTCCAATTTCCCTAACAGTTTTTCAATTATTTTTTTCCTTAAAAACTTTATACAAGACATTGGTAATCTTAATTTTCATTTTTATTTTATTTTTAATGTGTATTATAATTTTTGTATTTATTTTTTATAAGCTATGGATGCAAATCTGGACATTAAACTATTTCATTTTCATTTATTTCATTGAACATTTAAAAAAAAGGAGGGCTAAATCGGTTTATCCTTTTTTGTTTTAAATTGTAAGATAACCTCTCTGCATTATTAAAATATTGAACGTTCCTACAGGGTTTCAGAGCAGTCAAAAAAATCCACCATTTTTTTAAAGAGGTTTTTTTTTAAATTATGTACAGATTAAATACCATGTTTCAGAAAAGTATGTAACTGGCCCATTTTAATCGGTCTATTATTTGATGATACCTTATGTAAAAAACTGTTTGTCTGATGAACTTCTAGTGTAATTCCGCTTCTACGTCGCTTTAAGTACAATAAGGAATTTGTGATAAATTTTTGTGGTTTTTTGTGATTTTGTGTATTTTTTTTTGTACCTTATGTAATTTCTTTCAAAAATATCACTGTCAAATTCATACAGGTTATGGAAAAGATTTATACACGCAACGTAGTGAAAAGAGCAGGGAAAATCTTACCAAGACGGCCTAGAATTTTCATCGAGTTTTCTATAGCTTTATAGAAAGTTTTTTTCTGTGAAACATGTAGGTACTTAGAACTTGATTTAGCGGAAGTTTCTTGATTGAGAATGTTAAGTTATTCTAAGTAATTACGTTAACTGCACTGCTTCTATACCTAGGTACTTCTATACGTAGGTACTTTATTTACTGGAAAAATCTTTTTTTATTATTTACTTAGATGCAAGTTGTCCTAATATTTTGTAGGCATATCCCTTTAACCATGAGTGTTTATAACATCAGTTTAAACTACATTATAAACGTATTCGTCCATCCTACTAAGTATTTTATATTAAAAATATCGGTAGCTGCTTCGTAACCAACGCTATCCATATCCACCTACGCTACCTATATTTACCATTCTGTAACCATAAATATTATGGAATAGATATGGAAGAGCTCAGTCTTCTGACATAGTTATGTTTATACGTACAAGAAGGTTCCAACCTACCTTAAGTTAAGCTACATTTTGGCTACACAAATAAAAGCATTTTTATTTTTCATCCACTCAATAAAAACTGGGTGCACCAAAATACAATTCCTGTGCAAAAATTTTATATTTCTGTTTTCGCATTGGCAACATTTCACGGGTCGTTAATTCGAATGCTGTTCGCATGCTATTGACTGTTTTGTTATGCACTAGTTCACACGGTTCATTATCTATCCGTTTTGCATATCGTGAATTCCTATCAGTACGATTATATCTAGCAATATGTAGGTACAGAATAAGCACTCGTACTACAAAACGCACCCTCCTTTTTGTAGTCGGTTAAAAATAATCCGTACAACTATAAACACCAGCTGTGACTAAAGTGATGTTATTGTTTTTTTGCAGATTTGTTCGTTGTTTACCTGTGGCTTTTATTTTTTACTTGTACAAAGTAAAATGTGCAACATGACTTCGTAAATAAAAACAGATAATTAATGTATTATGGAAGTAAATAAGAACTCTATATAAATTATTATAGAACGATAGTATAAAATTAAGTAAATAAAGGTTTTTGTATAAATTATTTGATCAAGTTTTATAAGCAAATAATTATGTTTTCGTATTAGTCATTGTATAGTTTACTGACTAAAGACTCCAGTTACTTACTATTCGAATAGATATATGTGGCTTATAGAACGTACGATATTATTTTATCGTACCTACTATAAGTACAAGCCAGTTATCTGCCATTAAACTTTTATTTTTATGTATTTATTTATTCGTTTTTTTATACATCGACCTATCGATCTATCTATCTATATATAAAAATGAACCCCTATTTCTCCTGGTCTAATTACTAATGTAAGAGATGTTATTTTTGATTCATAAATAAATAAATCAAAACACAATTTTTTTTTAATATGCATTTCGATTACTTGGATGACGTAATACTGTCATCCACGTTTGAAATGTTGTTCTATTGAAAACACCTTCTTGATAAAGTGGGATTTTAAATAAATTATAACTGTAACACGGAAGCCTAACTACAGTGCAGACTCGAATACTTTCTCTGTCGCACACCGACTACCTGTTTCGTTCAATCTCTTCATTGTATAGGCTAAGAGTGGGATAGCCTGCTGTCCACTCTCTGATGAGTCTAGGGAACGCTAGGAAAGTCTAGTATTCTAGTAAGTACAAAACTCTGCGATACTTAGTTCCTAGAATAAAGGTTGAGACTGTTATATCGTCGTTTCCATCATTATACTCTTCGCTTTCTTGCATAACGTTTTAAACAAAAAATAAATAATTGGTATGCGATCGAGATAACTGTGGCGGAAAGTGGCTCTTAAAACATAAAATAATACACAGGATCTTTTTTGCTCTACATAATATATAGCCGTTATCAATTTTCCATAATTTTTATCTATTGATCTGTTAGTCCTCTTACCTATCTTATCACAGAACATGTGGACATTATCTTGTTATATGTAGGTAATAGAGTATGATAAATCTTTGATGTTTCCTTATCATTACAGTGTAGCTTGTATTTATTTTTGTTTTATGAAAACAAAGTTTCCATACTCTAGAATTTGGAAATTTTCGTCCCAACGCATTATTATGGAAAATTTTCAAATTTGGGAAAATTGAAACGTTCTTTTTTCTATGGGATTTTTGTATGAACTCAAAACCAATACACAAATACATATATTGAAATTTGGATAGGGCAACGCCAGCCGAATCAGCTAAATATCTGTTACGTAAATAAATTCATGAAAATTACTGAAGTTCAGTAGAGCCTTTAGATAGTTTATTTTTAATTTTGAAATTATCTAGATGCCAGGGCCCCGATTCTACTAAGCCAATTGTTTTTCAATTGTTAATGAATTGCCTCAAATTTTTTACTTTTGACCCTTTATCTATACAAAAAGTGTCAAAAGGGTAATTTTCGAGGCAATTCATTAACAATTTAAAAACAATTTTGTTTTTCACTTTTGACACTTTATCTATACCAAAAGGTTCAAAAGGGCAATTTTTGAGAAAATTCCTTAATAATTTAAAAACAATTGGTTTAGTAGAATCGGGGCCCTGGATGTATTTTGTGTATCTATTTAAAAATAATCTATTTAAGAAGAGTACGTAACGGTTTACGAATGTCGGAGTAATCAAAGTACTTGCATGTAAAAATACTGATAATATAATACGGATCGGCATCAGAACCTCTCTCTTCTTTTTTGAAGTCAATTAAAACTAAGTACGGCTTGAAAGTGATTGAGTTAGTTCAATGATGTTATCAATTGATTTCACAATAAGTAGGTAATATGAGATCATGCAATCTTCCGATGAACTCTTACTTCCTTACCAATATGTGTATATAAATGCGATAGTGTGTTTATTTATTCCTCTATCATGCAGCAATGTGTGGTGTGTTACGTGTACAAAGCCGAAAGGGGTCCATAGTAGCAATAACTATGAACAACTTTGACTATGGAATCAACCCTGAAATCGCGGTCATTCCCACTTGTAAAAATGTATGACACAGTTAAGCCTGCTAAATGTTAAATGTTATGCCTGATTTTGGGCCAGCACTTCCAACCAAGCATCATCATGTCCATCTCATTATATCATTCCAGTTTTAAGTTCAAATGTAGGTATTGCTCGTGCGTGTATAACCCGGCCGTACTACAGAACATCTGCCGCACATAAACTGTTTAACGTAATCTCATGTTAATACAAAATTAACATTTTATACACATTCTGCGTGTTCATGTCCTGTAGGCGCAGTACATTTAGCGTCAGTATCGAACCATCTCGGGAGCTGGCGTCTATTTTTACCCCGCGTCAGGTAGACATAGCCTAGTCACTGCACGAGGTCAATGACCACGCTATGCACCAACGCTGGCCTTTTTTAACAAGTCAATGCCTCTGGACTCTTTAATTGGCTCCGGTTAAATTTCAATTACCAATGTTTTTGATGAGCTCGTTGATGTCTTTCGTTAACATTTTTGGGTTCACTTTAAAGCAGCTTTTTATGTGTCACCATTACCCCTGATTAATATTTATAATGTACAAATTTACTAAGTTCGAGTAAATTAACGTTTTTTGTTATATTTAACTGTTCTAAAGAAAGTGAAACAAAAGAATGTCGTTTCATAAAGTAACGCGTGGGAATTTGAAAAGTGACGCGTTGAAGTCTTTCGTTCCAAGGATCAGTTATTTCGTATCTCATGTTCAATTAAATTTATCTTTATTGTATGAAATTCACTGTAATAATAGCAATGCAACGACGATCTAACGAATCATTTTCAATGTAAAATTACATAGGTACTTGCAAACTCGTTGCTCGCCTGCAGCAAACAATGCTTTTGTATTTTGTGTTTATAAGTAGGAACTATTTGCCTGTTTCTTTTGTTAACTTTTCTGTCAAGTATGACACAATGATAGTAGTCACTATCCTTACTATAGTTTCTCTTTTGAGAGATAATTATTTATCAATGCAGCATAAACTATACATTGCTACCATTGACGGTTACGATTTGTACTAACAGTGAACAAAATGCGGACGTTATACGATTTTCGGCTATCCATTTATACATTACGTATAAGGCTTCATAGAATAATGGTTACAAAGTATGTAGTTTTCTCCCTTCCACGTATAGCGGTGTCTCTGCTCGCGACGCTACGTCACCGCAGTAACCAGCCAGCCAATTGACCGGTATACTGCCAACCTTCAGTTTTTTCTTTTATTTATAACTCGCTCTGGCTTGGCAGTTATGCCTCGTTTGAACTAGAAAACCTACTTGAAACTTTACTATTACTTTCCCAAAGCCCGGAAAGTGCACTTAAAATATGAATATATTATGTGGTTTAAAAAGACTGAACATAGTTTTTGATGATTTGCGACGAAAACTAGAGACTAAAAACAAAATATATCTTTAAATACGGCACTACTGGTAATCAGTTAGCATCCTCTTAAGGGCGGCCTCAGTACATCAAAACAAACAACTTTTGTGCTACGACTTATCAAAATTCGCGGCAAAAACTGCTGTTCCATACAAAATAATTATTCACACCCGGCAAGGGTATGAAACGGCAGATTTTTCCCGCAAATTTTGATAAGTCGTTGAACAAAAATTGTTTGTTTTGACGTATTAAATCAGCCCTTAAGAGGATGATACCTAACTGAGTACCAGTAACCCTGTCCAACAGGCAAGTTAGTAAAAATTACTATTATAATTATATGTACCAATTTTCAACTGAATGTAATAACCTGATTAAAAAGGTGACCTTTAAAAGAGCAGTTCACCAAAATCAAAATTTATATTTGTTCAAAATCAAGGAAAAAATAATAATTGTATGTCCTACTAAGTAAAGACAAGGATCCATATATAGAGAGCACATAATGCTTACAAATGAATCGAATACGCCATACAAACTCCATATTCATACTCTACTACTTACTATTAAGTGTAAGTAAAGGTCTTTATATACAGATCACTCTATACAGATGTGGAACATTTTAATCAGACACCTGCCCGATAGTCTAATACAAAAATTACGATACTTTTACCTCCAGCTAAAATGATAAACGTATACATTAATTTAGGTAAGATAAGATAACTCAGTTTGTCTGAATACAACAGAAAAACTTATATATGATAACCTACTTTTAACTCATACAAGTTTATGGGTTGTGAAAATAAAACGAATGGTAAATCATTATAAACCCAAAACATAATTATGCACCTCATAAATTACATACCTCATAAGGTATTTTTATTTTTACATACTAGGTAAAATACCTAGGTAATTTTTATTGCTGTTGCCCACGACTTCGTACGCGTAGATTTTCATATTAACTTTCAACCCTTTCTTCCTCCCTTAATCCGGCCCTTTCGCAAAACAACATAGCTTATACTTTAATCTGGTAATAGCTAAGCATATTCGTCAAAACCGCATTTAAATCTGTCCAGTGGTTTAGGAGATGTGTGTGGACAAACAAACAAACAGACAAAAATTCTAAAAAGTGTGTTAACGTGTTCAGCTGGTTATTTTAAGATGCCCTGTGTTTGCTGTTTTTTTTTATCTCTACGTTTTTATTATATGTATAAATGAATTTATACGTTTGTATGTATGTAATTATGTATGTCGCCAACTAGCTTGATGGAAAATATATAAAACGATGGCCACACCTTAATTACACCTACACCTTAAGGTTGCCTGGAAGAGATCGCTTATAGCGATAAGGCCGCCAATTGTTTCACTAGGTTTTTAAGTTGTTTTTTATGTTACCTACTATGTACATTTGTAATTTTTGTTGTGAACAATAAAGAGTTTTCTATTCTATTCTATACTTGTACTACTTTTAGCAGTCACTATAATGTCCCAGATATTTATTTATTATTTAAATTTGTTACACTGGCGTTGTGAAAATTATTACATGCAGGAAAGACAGTTAATTAATTATAGTTCTGATTTCTGTTTATGAAAAAAGAAAGAGACGGCTAGTTCTTGGGCAGTACACGTGACGTAATTTTACGCGATGTTTTAATAATAAAATGTGCAAATAAACGGCATAATGATAAGATTTTGTGTATTTTATTTTAATTATTCACTGTGTTTTAGATAAATTAAAGTTATTATTTGCTGTAGCTATAACCCTAATTTATAATAGTGTCACAACAATAAAAAAATAAAATTCATAGTTCATTCTAGTCAGTTAGGCTAGTCGCTAGCCAAGTGTAAACAAACAGTATACGGTTTAATGAACGGACAGCGATGGCGGCGGAGCGGTGCGCGAACACCGCGCGCAGTCGGCTCCGAGACGCAGGCGGCGCGCGCGCATCCGCACGCTCACCGTGACAGGACGCATGACTCACCACCAAACCAGTCATGAACGAGTACGCGGAGTACGACTGGAAACTGCATCAAATGCAGAACGAGCGCCTCTGTGAAGTATCCAGGAAACGCCTCACGGACAGTGACCGCCAGCGGGCCCTCGATGGACTCAAGGAAGCGGTAGATTCCAGTCTCAACCTAGCCCTGCGCGACAAAAGTAGATGTCAGGATGACAACTTCCTGCGGAGATTTCTATACGCGCGCAAGCATGACGTAGAGCAAAGTTTTGAGCTGCTGATCCGGTACCATCAGCACCGGCGGGAGCACCCTGACCTGTGGGCGACGGCGGACGGCGGCGTGCTGCGCGCGCTGGCAGACGGCCTGCCCGGCGTGCTGGCTGAGCGCGACCGCCGCGGTCGCTGCGTGCTGCTCATGTTCGCCTCCAACTGGGTGCCGCACGCCTGCCCGCTGCTCTCCGTCTACAGAGCCTTGCTTCTCACCCTAGAGAAAACCCTCGAAGACATACAAAACCAAGCTAACGGATATGTGATCATCGTTGACTGGACCGAATTCACATTTAAACAGTCCTGCAGCTTACAAGCCAAGGTACTCAAGATGATGATCGATTGCTTGCAAGACTGCATGCCAGTCAGGTTTAAAAGCATACATTTTATCGGTCAGCCATGGTATGTGGAAACCGCGCTAGCTGTCGTTAAACCGTATCTAAAGGCGAAGACGCGGGAACGAATAGTTCTCCACGGCAACAATCTATCGACCTTGCACGATTCTCTTCCTCTAAACATTCTCCCGGCGGAGTTGGGAGGAGAGGGCCCGTCGTATAACTCAGAACGCTGGCTGCAGGAATTTTGTAAAGGGGCGAACATTAAACCCGCGCTCCCCGCGTCACTGCCCGCGACAGCTGCGCCCGTAGATAACGACCTTCCTTCTGCGAAACTGGACAAAGCGTACAAACAAAAGGACAGTGTTAATTTCTCGTTTCATGGTAACGAAAAAAGTGCTAAATCGGAGTTACTGCGTGATAAAGACTGACCTTATCGGTCGCACCGATCGAAACGCGGTTATAGTGGACAAGCTCCTCGGTGAGCACGCCACACGAATATCGACACATTTTTTGTGTTGCGATATGCATTTTGTGATATCGAGTGTATTGTAAAGTTATTTTAATCTAGAGACTGCTTGTATCTTCATAATTCAATGCGTTATGCAATTAAGTGTAGTTACTCGTTAAGGGTCGAAGTGCATTTATATGGCCTAAGATTAGAGCAGCAACTCAATAACTTAAGCAGTGAGTCGTTTAGTGGCTATTTAACTGAGGATGAGTCAGTGTTGTATCGGGACGAACGCATCTCGCCGGTCGGCGCAGCGCCGGCGCGCGCTAGAGCGCAGGTAACGGTGCCGAGCTCTCGTTTCGATGCATCCGCTCCATCCGTGATAGTGAGCGCTGTTAGCTCACCCAATGTATCTCGCTTTATATACTACATTCACACGCATATTTATTTATTGACTAACCAGTACCTATAACAATACATGTAATATCTCAATATTTTCGATATCACTTTAGATTCTAAGTTGTAGGCGTTACGCTTTGATCATTGAGGCTTACTGCATTTACTCCATAAGTCTATGTTTAGAAAATATGCGACCCGATACGATATATTTTAATAATAAGTATCTATTGTTTCCCAGATGAGCACAATCGGTTTCTTAATGTTTTGAATGTGAATACTTAATAAGACAGTATTAAATTATTGTACGTATGTGTTGCTTGAATGAGCATAGCGTTGTATTGTCTTTAATTCTATGATGGCTCAGGGGCCTTACCCCTAGCTCGAAAAGTTGACCCGCATAGGTGTTATTTGTCTAAACGGTACCATCAACTACGATAAGCGTTGATAGCCGTTTGATAGCCGCGGCTATCAAACAACTACCGCTTGGACAAATTGGAATTGGACAAATAACACCTATGTGGGTCAACTTTTCGAGCTAGGGGTAAGGCCCCTGGACATTTAACGTGGTTCTTCCAGTCCGAAGCTCTCCCACTCGCACATGCGCATATTTAGATATGTATGTACTATCATAACATTACAAAGAAATTTTCTTTTTAATATATTTTAATTTCACTGAGTATATAAATAGTAACAACCGAATTTCTCGTTATCAAAACAATTTTTCTTTTGTTTGTAGCTAATGTTATGATAAACAGCAAAACATAGTGAAACAAACATAGCAAACATGGTGAATTTTCAAACGTTTTGAAAATTCACCGTTTGTTATTTAATGTTTTCATTAATTTGAAAATTGGTGAGTGAGTAAACTGCGGACGAGAACAACTCCCTTAAATATTATATTCTTCAAGCTCTCTTCATGTAGATTGCGTATTATAAGACAATGTTTACAATCTCATAAGAATTTAAGAAATTGAAATTGTACAATTGATAACGGAAGGAATCATAGAAGTGCCTTTGACAATGATATTAAATTAAGACGAAACGGTATTATAGCGAATTTAGTTAAGATTTTACTATTGGCAGCTGCGGTCACTCTAGGCCTTAATTGTTTCCTACCATCTTTTATAAATGTTTATCTTACTTGACATCAAAGTGCATAGCTTGGAAAATGGAACATCCTTCAGTAAAATTTTCCAAAAAAAAAATACAGGGTTATGCGGAAAGGGGTCAAGTACTAATCTGAAAGAGTCCATAATAAATAAAGCAAGAAATACATAAAATAAAAATAAAATAATACACATCATCATGAACAACTTTTCCTAACCCACAAAATAATGTACTGTGTGTAATGGTTGCCTGGAATATATCGCTTTTAGCGACAAGGCCGCCACTTGTGACACTAGCTCTTAAGTGTTTTCTATCTGTTTGTAATTTTTTTTATTTCTGGTGTACACAATAAAGAGTTTTTCTATCTATCTAATAATATCCACTGTTCCATAGAAATCGGTTATTTACTCTTTAAATTGTAATCACGATTTTTGATGATATAGTGATGAGTATTGTGGATCCTTTTTGGCTTAGTACACCCTTTCCGCGTAACCCCGTATTTGTAAATAAAATTATAATAAAATGTTATGACTGAATAGCAAAACTGACAATAAAATATCTTAATTATAAAACAAGCAAATGTTTTTATTTTCTAGTGAACTCTAGAGTCTCCCTCGAATAATTTTATTAGCATGTTTCTAGACTGCATGCTAAACAAATATGAAGGTGTGATATTTAACGAGTATTATTTCGGCCGAAATGAACCTACTT
The DNA here is from genome assembly GCA_949125355.1 of Agriopis leucophaearia. NCBI lineage: Eukaryota > Metazoa > Arthropoda > Insecta > Lepidoptera > Geometridae > Agriopis > Agriopis leucophaearia. Next base: position 7,474,167 of record OX421276.1, on the reverse strand, counting down.
GTGAATCGAAACTAAGCGCATGACCATGTCAAGATTAGATAAGATTATGTTATGTATTGGGTAGATACTAGTGCACCTAACCTACTTCGGTTGACTTTGGTGTCAGTATTTGCAGATACGATGTTACGCACAATGATTATCAATTTAAAAAAAACCGACTCCAAATTAATAAATACGCTATTTCGTTTACTTGAAAAAAACCCTGATAAAAACGAATAAAGAAGAGGGAGGGCTCGTTGCACTTGACTAGGGTTTGATGATGGACAGTGTAACTTTTGGTTTGGGACTCGTAAAACAAACCAAAAGGGCTCAAACTTGAGGGATTTATTGGTAGATATTGAAGAGTTCCACTATCTACCTCCTGACTCCATCATCAAATCAGTTCGAAGGTACCAAATTCGTGTAATGTCATCCGGAATAGATATACGTACAAGTAAAGTTTAAATCGTTGTGAAAAGTAGGTTAAAATTGACTTTCAATATACTCGTAATGTGTACATTGTAAGTTGAAGTGGCATGGGGCAGGCCACATCGCTCGAAGAACTTATAACCGATGGGGAAAACAACTAGATGGACCGACGACATCGTGAGAGTCGCGGACATCCAGTGGATGCAGATGGCAGGTTGTCGTTCAGTGTGGAGGTTAAAGGAGGAGGCCTATGTTCAGCAGTGGACGTCTTCTGGCGATGATCATGATGTGTACATTGTTAGTTATAATACAAGTTAATCTTATGCAAGCGTGTTAATACGTCTATTAGGATAGTACCTAGAACCTAATTGACGTCAGAGTTCTGTCAGTCTTGTTAACTTGCCAACAAACACCATTTCAACGTCACATCATGTATTATGTTCCATATCAGCCATCATATTGATCTATAGATGAACATACGCATTTACAGTTTATGGCTTGTGGTCCACAACTTTTCACCACATAGACACCTATCCTAGTAAAAGCACTTTCAGTCAACGCATTGGCACAAATGCTGCACCTACCAATTATATACCAGATTCGATGTTGTAACCTTGAACAGGCCAATCAGCGAATGGGTACTTCAATACCAGTTCGCTGATTGGTCACTGTCGCAGCACCCCCGATCTCCTTAGTTATTTTGATGTATTAAGAATCAATTTGATGTAATGTCTATTCTATGTGGTATCAAGTCATTGCGTGTGGTAGACAATGGGCAGTGAACCGATGACGGTGGCGCACGCGCTGTCTATATGAGTCACAGCGTTTCCGCTGGCGGCCGCAGCGGAAGGACCGTGGGTACTCGCGCCGGGTCTTTGTTTTGGTATCGCGTCCATAGGGAAAGTGAGGAAGCAGAAGCTAGAGGTGAAATTAGGCGATGCCTCATAAAATCAATATCTATCTGTATGAGTATAGCTCTACCTATAACTTTTCCGCTTCCATAACGATTGGGAAAGGTGTCATTAGGTACCTGTTTCACAATTGTTGATGGGTTTATTAAAATCACATTGGTAGGTGTTACTGGCTTTGGATCGCATAGATACGGTTCAGTTTGGTTTTCAAAATTGGAATACCATTTTCTAACAGGTATATCTTAACTCAATCTAAATATTTATTTGCTTTGATCTGCAATAACATTTTAAATAGCTAAATAACTACATTTTCTTTTAATATTTCATTGAACTTTTTCGATATTGAAGACCTAGAAAATAAGAATAAATTTACCAATACCCTAAAAGACACGCAAACTGTTATGGCCTAGACAAGTATTCAGAAAAATGAATTATGGAATAAATCGATCCGCTACGCATTTGTTTACCATATCCAATTAGAGTTATTATGTGACCTACCTTAAACATACTAAGATATGTATGTGAATTTCATAATATGCAAATAATTATTAAGTAATTATATCGGGAATGGCAGTCTCTATTTCCAAAACCCTAGCAAAAGTGATCAGAATTATTATTTTTTGAGTTTTTTACCATGTTATTACAGGTATCAGAGCAAATAAATGCTCGGACCAAGTTTAAGTATCTTCAAATTTCGTTACTTAATTTTTCCGTATTTTTCCTTTCATGAATTACTAAATAAGTTCAATAGGGTGGTATATAATGTTATTTACTTTAAATTGCTATTGATTTTGTAACTACTTAGTACCTATAAGCATGTTATCAAAAATAAAACAACACAGGATGACAAGTCATAATCTTTTCACACCATCAATGTATCATCGTTTATAGTTTTTATCGATAGCTGATAATTTGCACGTCACATAATACTGTTGCAAGTCATGCGTTTCATTGGATTGTGTAAACCTTAAAAATAATGAGGACATTAGTAAGTACTATCTTCCATAGTTATCCATATCCTTCCCCTTTATTTTAAAGATTTCTTAGGTATGTTTGAGGTAAGCTGATGAACTATTGAAACGATTAAAAAAAATATTCTTTGATTGAAAGGTGCTCTATCTTGAAATGTCATTATATATTTAGTCCCGTGATGGATTAATTAGCCCGTTACTTGGAGGGCATTCAGTTGGACGCCTAGGCCTATCATTTATCGTTCAACGTTTAACAAGTTGCCTGATTGAAAACCAGCCTTTTGGAAATGGCTGGCCAGGACGCCGCCGAGTTGGCTTTAGATATCATCTACCTGTTTTGGGGGAGAGATGGCAAATTAATGATCCCCTGTCATTCATTTTAGCCAGAGCAACGCCGTGAGCATCTGGTGAACAGCCTCCATGTAACGAACAAATTTTATCAACCGCCGACTACATAATTATCTGTAAGACAAATTAAACAAAGGCCAAGGTTGCTAGTTATATAATTGTAACTCGTATACCTACTTAAATAAAACCACGTAGAGACAAATCTTGAAAATGTTTTCACAATTTAGCGTTCCACTATTTACCTGTACATGTTGATTGCTTTTAAATAAGGTTAGCTATGGTCAGGCGCCTAGTTTGTCAAACATAAAAACCATCTGCAGTAATGTTGTACAGGACAGAATTACTACTACATACCTATTATCTCGATATATAACATAATATAGTATAAGCCTTCCGTGAAAAATTATCTAACTGATGGTGAAAACCGCATCAAAATCCGTTGCACAGACGCGGAAAGCGACTTTATTTTATACTATTTAGAGATTTACACGAAGAATACTATTATTATATTTACACGAAGTCGCCCGAAGAATCCAACTCGGATGACCAGCTTATATTGGCGCCAGAAGGGCAACGTTGGGTGGCTTGGCTTAGGGTGTAAGGAGGGGTACTGCACTTCTTTCGGATTATTATTACACCCATCAATTTACCGCACCCACATCGTACATCCATATTGCATGTGCTCTAAACCGTAAACAAATAAATAAGGCATTGTTCCGAGTTTCATCATCCGAAACAAAGCGTGCTCTTTCACGGGAAACAAAAGAGCTGACGAGAATAAAGCTGATTCAATCAACGCTAATACTCGTTAGCGTACTGTTCAGTATTGTTACAAATCTGCATTTAGCTCAAGGAAAAGATAAGCGGATGTGTATTAGTACCTAAATTTTGTAAGGTATTAGGGGCCTAACTCGATGTAAAATAACCGGCCAAGTGCGAGTTGGACTCGCGCACGAAGGGTTCCGTACCAGTATCTATAAAAACGGCAGAAAATCACGTTTTTTGTATGGGAGCCCCCTTAATTATTATTTTTATTAATTTATGTTTAAAGTGAATATTTAACTAAATATTCTGTGAATATTTCAAGCGTCTACCTCTTGCCGTTATCAATATCGAGCGACAACGAGCAAAAAAATCACGTTTGTTGTATGGGAGCCCCTTAAATATTTATTTTATTCTATTTTTTAGTATTTGTTGTTATACCGGCAACAGAAATACATCATCTGTGAAAATTTCAACTGTCTAACTATCACGGTTCATGAGATACACCCTGGTGACAGACGGACAGACGGAGAGCGGAGCATTAGGGTCCCGTTTTACCCTTTGGGTACGGAATCCTAAAAAATATATTAGTTTATTTTTGTTTCTTCAATTTTGTCGGTTCACGACATGGCCTTATATATATGAATCCCTACCATATTATAAATGTGTAGATCAAATACCTTCACACATGACTTCTAACTAAGTAGAAGCAATACCGGATATCGGTTTAACTTGCAAAAAAAAACCCGTTTGCGTGATTCAGGTAAAGTGTCGTATTAACCTATAATAGACGCACTTTTCATATTTGTGAAACTACGATCCATTTACACTCATTATTTTAGGAATTATTGAATACCTTATTACGTTTTTAATAATATTATTCGTAAAGTTTAAGCAAATTTACAATTTTTTCGCAAAACATCGTTTTAGTACGCAATCTATTTTCAAACTATGGAACTACAAATCTGACGGCTGTCAGTTTGTTTGTTTGTCCGCGCACATCTTTTAAACTACTAGAAGGATTTCAAAGCAGTTTCCATGAATATGCTTATAAAATACCTGATTGAAACATAGGCTATATTAATTTATGATAATAAATAGTAAAAAAAATTTTTTTAAATATTATTTATAACACCATCTAGCTTATTTTATAGTAATGTTGTCGTAATGACAGACTTCTACTCGCAGACATGGTAGGTAGGAAGACTGAAGCGGCTGTTGCCATATAATCTATATGTAAATAAAAATATAGATATTCGCCAAAGAACCAGAGTCACCGACATAGCTATTAAAATCTGCAAGTTGAAGTGGCAATGGGCAGGCCACATCGCTCGAAGAACTGTTAACCGATGGGGAAGTAGGTAAGGTTCTTGAGTGGAGACCGCGAACCGGAAGACGCAGCGTAGGTAGGCCTCCCACTAGATGGACCGACAACATTGTGAGAGTCGCGGGCATCCAGTGGATGCAGATGGCAGGATGTCGTTCAGTGTGGAGGTTAAAGGGGGAGGCCTATGTTCAGCAGTGGACGTCTTCTGGCTGATGATGATGATGAAATAAAAACGAATCGCCGAAATGTATGTACCCGCATAACTTCCGATAGACTGCACCAAATAGTTTTTTTTTGTGTTTGTTATTTTCAGGACAGCCAACTGCTTTTGAAGAGGTTTTACAGTTTATTATGGCGTAATTTAAATTACGTTTATTTTTGTATTGACTTCTGACGTGCTAATATACCAAGTCGACGGAGATTAAAATGAATACATTTTTTTGCCAGGATCAAACTTAAGACCAATAACAGACACGCAAAGTAGGTGAACTCGCGGCATCTAATCTGTTACTGATCTATGATTAGCAGCTATTTTGGATGTTATGGTGGTGAACGAAAGCGGTTTAGTTGTTGGAAGGGTCGAGGCGCAGTAGGCGGGCAAAAATTATTTAGACACCATTGATTGGCAGTCTTTACGCGGAGTAATGTTAAATAACAGCGATTAATTATAGATACCGCTCCATATACTTCCTACTTACTGTTTACTAATAATTCAATAATAACGTTTGTCATGCATGACATTTCGCTTGACTTATACCAATTTTTTTTCCTTATTGGCTCCATGGCTCCACACTTCCAACGTATTTAACCAGTGAAAGTAATATATTATTTGCTTGAAATATATTTGAAACTATGGACATGTCGGGATACCTGTATCGAGTCAGATTAAAACTAGACTAAAATCATACTATGACGATAGTATGACAATCCGCATTAAAATGGAGAGCAATAAATCTACAATCATGTCATATGTGTAGCTATTATCTATAAAATATTCAGTATAAATAATCCGATGGATTTGTGCCTATTTAAAGTTCCGTTCGTGTTCGTTAGTGTAACATTTATATTTGGATATGTCAGTCTAATCGTCCACCCACTAATTACTTTGCGCTACGCGTACGAAGTCGCGGGCATTAGCTAGTCTAAAATAAAACCAAAAATGTTATAATCTGAGATTCAAGTCCTGACCTCAGTTGTGAAAATTAGACCCTGAGTGTATAAAACAAAACAAGTTAGTAGGTAAGGTAGAGAAAATTTGTATGGAATCTTGGTGGTACTTTCATCATCCCTTCATCATCAGTACATTTAAGCCTCTCTAAAATGATATGACATTACATAAAAGTTGTTCTTACATCGGTGCTTCTGTCTGCCGTTATTATACGTAATTTTATTGTAAGATTTACTTAGTGTAGGTCTAGGTATTACACATATTAGAAGTTTTAATAAGTTCTTTTAATGGCATTAACTACTTTAAACAATGGACACTGAAAAACTAGGTATACCCTTCGACCAAAATAAAATGAATGGACGGGCCCTAACCATTGAACTTGATCAGTAAAAACGAGTCAAAACCGTCGGACATATACTTCAACACCTAATTATAAAAATATACAGTATATTTGTTACAAAAAATAGATATCGGTTTTATTTGTGTATTTACACTTCGGTAAAGCATACGAATTCATAATTTTGTCAGATGTTTCGTTATCGCTTAACAATAGACTCGTGTTTCACTTCCTACGGCTAGAGACAGACTGAAACGAAATGAGAGCTGGCGCTCATTTTGTAATCTTCAAAAATGCGCTTCTACTGGGCCCGTCCATTCATTTTATTTTGGTCGAAGGGTATACCTAATAAACTTTCGTCTCTAGAATCTTTAAGATTAATAATATTATTGTTTAAAAATTACAGTATTTTCAAGGGAAATTGTACAAAGGCACGTAAAACTGTTCGGATATAATATTCCCTCAGATCAGGCAATCAAGGAAGATATGTCTTATTACAATTATTGTTCGTGTTCAAATGTCACCATGTTTCATCCACTTTTTTCACTATACTGCTAAACCGGTTAACGTAAAATCTGTAAGTACGGCAACAGTTATATTTTTTTATTTTTCACATGCTAAGAAACTGCAGCGACACCAATGCACTATCTAGACTGCCCCGGTGACTCAGTTGGTAGTGAACCTAACTTCTGTGCTTGGGGGCGTGGGTTCGATTCCCATCTAGGACAAACATTTGTGTGATGAACATTTGTGTTTGTTCTATGTCTGGGTGTTGATATCTATTTAAGTATGTGTTTAAAAATATATATGTACGTATATCAGTCTCTAGCAGCCATATTACAAGCTTTGCTTAGTTTGGGGTCAGATGACCGTGTGTGCAATAATGTCCAAGATATTTATTTATTTATTAGATGTTTATTATCTAATAGTCCACATAATAAAAGGGCGACTAAGTCATCTGCAGGGTGAGTTTGCCTAAAGGGTGAGTAAGCCTGATTTTGGCCTGATACGTTCGCACGAGCCACGCTACCTTATCATCATATCTACCTTGTTTTTCTGATCTGAGAATTTTCCTAGGATTGCATTCGTTATAATTGTGTATTTATACTAAAATCGCATAATCCCAGCCTAATTAGCTTTAACTTAATTCTCGAGACTTGTAAAATTTTAGTAGGTATAGGTACTTAGTGCGTGGCTATTTTACTCGCGCAATTTAACGTTTTTGAAAATAAAAATGGGGGGCGGAGATAGAAAAAAAACTGTTTTGTTTTAAATGTCTATTTTATTTTACATTTTTAGGGAAACTTACAGCCTAATAGTATAGATTCAAAAATAGATATGATGACTAATCACCAAATCTATCAAGGTTTCCGCCTATAGAAAAAAGAATAAGGTTACGAAATTTTGCGTAGCGTCTATCGGGAATCATCGCGTATTATTTTATTAAGGTAAAAAGTAGTAAAAACAGATACCTTTTACTCGACATTTCGACCATGTTACATTGGCTATGCAATGTCACGAGCTGACTGCTGGTTGCCTGTTTTGTTTTTAAAACAATTTTAACAGTAATTTTTTTCTGTTTTTTCCTTTATCTTTTATAATATATAGCAACAAGAAAATTGCTTAAAACCATTAGCAATGTACCTACGAAAGTTTAAAGATAATGCCAATCGGTTTTAAATTCCACATTCATCTTCAAAAATGTGGAAAACGTGTGAAATAGATAGTCCAGGCCGTTGATCGCAGCCTTAATTCTTTGTGTAGGTACTTACCAGAGTGTTTCATTTGAAATATCTGTTTAATCCATAGATTTAGCAAAAAAATATTTAGGTCTATGGTTTAATCTTTGTCAACAGACAGACTTGAGAGATAAAATAACGCTATTATCATGAACAAATATTTTCCTTATGAATGATACTCGTAAGTGACCTTCTCCGATTCCTAATATAATTATGAATTTTCCGTACACAGAAATTACGTAACGTCCTCAATTCAGCGCCTGACAAAAAAATACCCGCCAACATTTGAAAAGTAACCCTTTTTAGGGTTCCGTAGTACTCGTACTACAAGAAAATTTTATATGTTCGTTTTGTTCGTCCGTCTTTCTGTCCATCTGTGCAATACTGTGTTGATTTACTAAAAGATATTACAAAGTTTATAATTGCATGTCCTGTCCACGCCAATACCGATGTAGGAGGCAAGACGCCGAGACAAAGTCGAGTTTCAAAACAACTGGCATGCTATAATGCGCTCACCCGGAAGCACCTTGCCCGGCCCTGGTGATATTGCACAAGAAATTCTGGTGGTTTCTAGAACCCTTAAGAGCTTACTTTCCGCCACAGTAAAAACAAGTACGAATTAAATAAACAAAAACCCACAATAAACGACTTTATAATCTTCACACTGACGATTAATCTTCAAACGGCATAGCTAAGAACACTCTCGATCAAGTCACCTTTCAAACATATTTTTTTATCAAAAGCAGTCCGGCTTTTGAGAGCTTCAATGCCACACGTTAAACTTATAACACCCCTCTTTTGCGTCGGGGGTTAAAATACCTATTGGGCATTATTTTTACATTGTAAACGTTTGAAAGATTATAATTTTTTGCGGAGGATTTCGAAAGACAGTTTTTTCAAGATTCACTACAACTATACTCCGCCAGCCTATAAAATATGAATCAAAAATTGCTTCAAACCTTTTGCAATGTTATTCTAAAGATTAGACGGTTTTAAATTACACTAAGTAGGTAGGTACTAATAAAAAAACTCAATTGTGTGAGTGATAATTACTCTGGAGGAATGGACTCTACATTGACAATATTATGATCTATTTATGCCAACACATATTTGCGAGTAAAAAGTAGATACGTATTGTACTCAGCGGCTAGTACCTAGCTAGATACCAACTAGAATCGAGTTTAAGGCCACCTGAAAGCTTCCAACATGACTAACTTTGAAACTTGGTAAACTGAACCGTACCATCCAAAAGCGGTCCGAATGCCTACTAACGTTGATGATGTATTAAGACCAGTTTTACAGGTTTAACTGACAAAATCAGATCTATTTAAACCTACAAATCGGACTCTGTCAATAATAGCACCAGTTTTTATGAGTCATCTTTACCTTGGACTGGAATTCTCTCAATTAGTGACCTCTAAAACGCGAGTAACGTGTTATTTGGGTAAATTGGGTGTTACGTCTAGAGTTGCCTTTTTTCACCAAACAAACCTAAAATTTGTGAGAGGTTCTGCGGCCTTGGCATGAAAAATATTGCCATAATGTGTGAGTTATGCTATTCACGCCAAATACTTAAATATAAGTATGTACCTACTCACCGATGAGTATTTACTGCATTTGTGCGCTGATATAAAGCGAGGAGTTTGCTTAATCATAATTATATTTCGTCATAACTTTGATGACGACGTACCCATCGTTTGGTAATTATGAAGTGTTTAGGCAGGTATGTTTATGCTTATTATTAGGTTAAAACAAATAGTATAGATACCATCCTTCTCCAATTAAACTGTTAAAACATATTTGGTGATATTGTCACAAAAGTAGATTATCATCATCATCACCTATTTAATTTTAATAAGATGTTATAAACAGAAACGAGAAAGTTCTTCATATGTTTTTTTTTTGAATTTAATAATAGGCTTGCGTTTGGGCGCCAACTCGGCGATGATGAGTTCTATGATGGAGCATGCTTTCCTAGATGAAATCGATCCTCGCGTGATTATGACGGAAATACGGGAATTTACGCAATTTGGAAAATTTAAGAAATGCGGGAAAACTGGAAACTGCTAAAACTATGGAGTTCAGCTATAGTTACTATAACTTCATGTTTAGGCTAGTCTCTGTGAAGAAACATTCTTTCGGCCTTGAAATTGCAGACTACAAACACCAAACGAAGAAGCTACAAAAATGCGAGCACCGGGGCTAATACTTGCCGCAATAAGTCATCAACTTGTGTAATTAGCTAACGGTGTAGGTACCTGATAGTACCGTTCAGTGCACGATAGGCATTTGCTACGCTATGCGGTTTGGTTTGATACGAGTATCACTTGGTCGCCACAAATCCACAACTCCTGGCGACGCATTGTGCATTTTGCAAGATGCAGTACGATATTGAATTTCTATTGGCTTAGTCATGTGTGAAATGTAGATATGTATCGTTGCTTCGGAGGATTGCGGAGAGACTTGTTCTATTTCTATTCATCCAGTAAGCTAATCGAACTATCTTATCTAGCTACATAGTTTGAATTAATTACGTAGGTAGGTATGTCAATTGACAATATGATTAAATTTATATTTTCAAAATAGCAAAAGCACGGAATGTAACATCCCAGTCTAAATGATACTAAACATTATTCTTATTTTGCAAACCTAAGGGAAGGAACTGTTCACTTTCGAATTAAATACACCTATTTTGTAGTTTTTGGGGAATACAGACACCAATTTAGTCCTGCACCTTCGTTGTACCTATTTTTTTTTTTAAATCGAAGCGCTTTGTTCGTATGTGGGGAAAGTCTTACAAAACCAGGAACCACTACAACAATAGTTGTGGGCAGTAGGTAATAGAGCTAAAAGTTTAGTTTATCTTTACGTAGTTATAGTTACGAATGCCAATCCAAAAGGCAATGTTTTACTACGATAACGATGAATACTATAAAAGGGTCTAAAGGGTTACGCATATGGACTGTACTAAGCCGAAAGGAGGTCATTATGAACAACTTTTACTATGGGACCAACCATGAAATCGCGAAAAAAGTATCAGCTGTTCTATAGAAAACGGCCATTGATACTAGACAATATAGTCAGCTGATATTTTTTAAAGTTAACTTGTAGGAAGGTGGCCATTGCAATACTCGTATTCTATTCTGCGCCGTTACCTGAATGGACATCAAATTTTATAGCAACCTAATGACCTTTCTCTCGCCATTTCACACTACCGTAGTTAGTGGGAAGCGCTGGTTCTAGAGACCGGTCGACCCACATTATAATACCGCCAGAGCGCATCTGCTTGATGCATTCAAGTACGTAGTATAGGCAAGTATTTTCACAACGGTACATAATAAGCACCATGCAGTTCAAAGAAAACCTTAAGATATGATTTATGGTAAATTCACATAGGGAAGTTCCATACCTTTGCCAATTACTCCATTGACAAGTTGCTGTAGTGTGCAGGCAAATGCTGCTACGCGATGAGCATTCCTTGCTCTTGTAGACATTGTTTCCAGTAAAGATACACACTTTCGGCTAATGAGAGAGCAAGACAAAATTCAATGTAAGGTTATTATAAGAATGTATTGGAGATTATGGTAGCCCAGAAGGGCTAATTATTACCGCAGGACGACCGACGAGCTCAGTACAGAGCCATACTGCGACGGGTTCTAAGGTATCGTTCGCGCAAAACTTTATGAGCCCTCTGAAGTTAGGCCCAGTGGCTGCGCAGTACGCATATTATAGGTATCCGAGGGACTTTACAGGGCGTCGGGGAGGCCTCGCGCCTAACTTCAGAGGGCTCATAAAGTTTTGCGCGAACGATATAAGACATCGGACATAAGCGTAGATATAGTATTAAAATGACACTATAATGAAATCGCTTTGAAGGAGAGCGTTCGCGTCCGCAATTGATTCTTGTTTGATCGAAGATTCTTGTGCTAAAACTCTGGGGGTGCTAAACTGTTATACTTATAGACAGACCTTGCCCTTACCAACGACGTATTATAAACACTTTTAGTATTTAAAAAAATACAGATTTTCACATTTAACTCATAGTAAATCTTACCGAGACATAGGCATCGCCATTATCTATGGCACTCTACACTAAACGTCATGCAAAATCCATTAGACCGTTAAAAAAAGTTAAGTGGTTCCAAATGGACTACCAAGCAGGCACTACTTTTATTTACTTACACACAAACTTGCATGTGATTAGTCATGCATTGTGTGACACAAGTGATGGCACACTAATAAAAATTCATTTTTTTTTGCACGCAAACCAGAGCATAAAGCAAAAGAGCAAATCATCGAGAGAACAAAAACTTTTTGCCTCATTTTTGCAAGACAAAAGACTAAGATAGTAGAAGGCTTAAGTCATCGGATGACGAGTGGTCAGACAAGTTAGCGCAAGTCTGATCGTACACCCAGTCACCAAATTTGGCATTCGTAACTTCGAATTGAAAAGCCAGAGGCATCGGACAACGTAATAAATACTTGAAGTCACAAGTACTCAATACTATGTGGTTACAGTAATCTTATATGTAGGTACCTAATGTAATCATGGTACTTATGTAATTATACTATACTATTTGTTGGTTTCTTTGTTCTTTTTTACGCAGCAACAGAGCAAAGAATGACGTAATAATTTTTTTCATAGTGATATTTGAACGGCAGTTGCATGACCATAGATTTAGGATGTTTTTTTTAGGTCTGTGAAAATGACATATAAGTACTTTATATAAGTGACTTTTTATGCCGGTAAAATGTACGATTCCTTTGGAATAATATCCACGCGGGTGATACCGTGAGGTGCAGCTAGTCGTGTACTGGGTTACGTGGAAAGGGTGTACTAAGCCGAAAGGGGTCCGTACTACCCATCATTATGAGCAACTTTTACCATGGCAAAAACTAATAAATAGTGATAAAATTATCAGCTGTTCCATAGAAAAAGGTAATTGATACTCAAATAATGTATGGAACAGCTGATATTTTTTCGCGATTTCAGGGTTTGTCTTATGGGACAAACCATAAGTCCCATAATAAAAGTTGTTCATAACGATGAATATAACGGAGCCCTTTCGACTTAGTAGATACACCCTTTCCGCGTAACCCTGTACTTATAAAGCTTAGAGATGTTACGTCTCGTGGATTTTATCTTATTAAGTGAGTATACATAAAGAACTACTCTTATAGTAAGTAGGTAGCTTCGAAAAACAGGTAGGTAGTAATAAGTTATACCTATAACTTATTTAAACTAGGTAAACCAAAATTTTTAAAATTGCTAATGATGGATGGATAGAGTAGGTAAATGTTAATTCTACCGTTGTCTTCATTTCGACACATGAGCTGGGACAGCTAGATTTTGCTTTTGCTAAAGTTTAGATAATTGGTTTTCAAACTGTAGAGCTTTTAAATGTAGGGGGATTGGTGGTATCAAATTGCAATCGTCCTCCCACAGTTCAAGTGATACACGTTTGGATTATTTTGTATATTTTTTATTTTATTTTTAGCGTTTTTAAATTAAATTGTGAATAAAAGAATATAATTTAAAAAAAACTAGAGCACATCCCACTATAGGGAGGCGCGGCATTTTGTGAAGGGATTTCGCGGGGCACGCGCGCCGCGGTGCGATCGGATAGTGTTCCGTGATCCGTTCGTCCGAAACATTGAAACAGGGCTTAGTTCCCTTTTTAAGTAGATATTTAATTATGCGAAAGAGCATTTTCAGCTCAGACCATACCTATTATTGGTGATCTTCGTTGTGCAGTTTCTGCTATTCAACCCAGAATTAGGAATTTGGCTGAAAATATGCAAGCTCATCCATCACATTGAATATGCTAATTTTCTCTTTCTTTTTCTTGTTTTTATTTATTATTGATTGAAGGTGGATTTTTGAACTCTACATTGCATTTTAAAAATACAGTGCGAGTTCTCTAGTTTCATCTTGCTTGCGGCGAGGGGGGCGTGGGTAATTTCATTTTAGACAGTAGGCAAGCGTGACTAAAATAATTTTGGGAACCCTGGTTTAGATGTAAGTATGTTTGATATTTTTTTATATACCTACCTAGGCTAGGTCGTATACGTAACAGAGCGACATAATAAAGGTATTTTATTTGGTAAGAAGGTTTATCTTTATTATTGTACATAATATATATCGCGTATATCTCGTGAACCAGTGAAGCGAAGAAACTACGAAAGGAGACTAGCTAGTTGCCCACTGATAAAAACCGGTTGCGTGTGTTAATATATATTAAACTCCGGGTGCCTTTACCTATCAGGGGCCGTACGCCCAACTTTAAACGCGGACCCGAATAGGTGCAGTTTGCAAAATCACGCGAACTCGAAACTTAACGCGCCGAGATACGGTTTTCGGTCGCGTGATTTTGCAAACTGCACCTATTCGGGCCTGCGTTTAGAGTTGGGAGTAAGGTTCTAATTAAAGTTTAAAAAAAAACTTTATGCTTGAAAATGAAAATCTTAATGTTTAAATAAAAACTATTTATGTCTACTATGACTTATGTGGAACTTACATATTATTTGATATTATTATGTGCAGTTTCAATGCCATCGCTCAAAAACGGTGAAGGAAAAACATCGTGAGGAAACCGGTATGTCCAAGAACCTCAAAAGTACAAAGACATTATGACATTCACCATCATGCATCCGCCTATATGAATCATCTCCATCCTAAGGTTGCCTGGAAGAGATCGCTCTTAGCGATAAGGCCGCCGATTGTTGCGATAGTTTATCTATCTATCATGCATTGGGCGAGTGCATAGTGAATTAGGGCCTAACCTCTCTCTCTCTCTCTGAGAGAAGGCCTGAGTTCCAGCAGTACGGAACACGATAGGCTGAAATGATGATGATGACCTATTAAATAGAATTTAACCTGTACAAGTCTTTAGAACTTTTGAATCGTAACTAATAGGTACACGAACCAGAAGATACAGCGTAGGCAGATTTCCCACTAGATGGACCAACGACATCGTGTGAGTCGCGGGCATCCAGTGGATGCAGATAGCAGGCTGTCGTTCAGTGTGGAGGTCAAAGGGGGAGGCCTATGTTCAGCAGTGGACTGATGATGATGAATCCACAACATACGAGGAGGAAAAAACATACCTATAAGCAGATAACACGAGATTTAAGATAAACTAGCAAAGATAATCTCAAGATCACTAAAGCACGTGGTAATGGTAAATACTATTATCAACCAGAAATAAAACCCCCGGGATTTATCTTCAGATAACGATGATAAAAACTATACAAGTTCTTACCTAAGATAAGCTACATTCTAACAGAATTAAGAATTCTAAAATAGTGAAAATAGGCTACGTGTAAATCGGCTACGGTATAGTTAGTAGGTAGGTATACCTACATAAAAATACGTAAATATATAGGGCGTACCTTCCAATGCCCTAGTCGGGCATTGGAAGGCTTCCTACTTACTACCCTCGAGTTGAAAATCTGTCACCAAATACCTAACGGTGCAGTCAAGCAGCCGCACTTGAGAGCCAGTTCCCATTCCAAGCGAAGCGTCTGTACCGTCTTCGACCACATGCATCGCCACTAAGCTGTGGTAAAATGCTTCGAATGTCAACCATAAAAAACAAAGCAAAGTTGATACATTACTAATACACTGTTATTCTAGGGGTGAAAGTAACTTATTTAGTTCCGAGACGGGGTTTGGCGGCCGAGCGTAGCGAGGGCGCTAATATTTCGAGGGACTAAATAAGTCTTTAACCCCGAGGTAAACACTGTGCTTTTCATTACAAATACAAGGAAACTAAAAATATAAACATGAATTGACTAAAGAAAATATTTAGCAAATGCACGAGAAGTGCGGAACCATAATCCTCTGAGGAGAAAAAAATAAAAGTTATTTTGAGTGGCTGTCAGTTGAAAGTGATACTCCCTAGGGCTGAAATGTATTTATTACTTTCAACCCGCTCCTCAGGCAACTTCAGGGCCTTTATTCAATACGGGCCAAACGCGCTCTATCGTGACGCGTTAATTTAACCCCCAAAAGTTGAACTTTATTTCCTAAGCAATAGAGGCTAACTTTTTGAGGTAAACATAACGTGGCCACGATAGCGCGCGTTTGCCCGTGCGGAATAAGGGCCCAGACCTACTTTCCGAGTATGAGGAACTGGCTCAATCACGTTTTTTTTCTGTGAGCTAAGCTTGCGGAACCCAAGAACCAAAATAAAAATCTCATGTTTTGGCGCCAATTTAAATGTCGGCTCGGTTCGGCGTATTTTTCTCCAAACTTTGTATTTCTAGTGATATTAAATATTTGTGTTGTTTCTAAAACTTCTTAGAAGTATGTATTCTGTGCTGATAGTTGGGACCATAGAGAACATTATATATGTTGGGACGGCCCGTTGTATGGGACGATCGCGACTTGTATCGATACTTTGGCGCTGTCACATCTTCCTGAGAAAATTTGAAATAGGTTGATATTGCATGTCCGAGTAGGATTAACTGTGTCAAAAATCTAAATCTTTTTGTTCCTTCTTCAAATCGAAATTCTATTGGTGCGGTAAACAATATTCAATCTGTTGAAATCGTAGACGGAGGAACCAATGGACACAAGTACGCTGTAACCGGATAAGAGATAGCGATATTTTCTAAGAGTGTTGCCACTTTATTATGGCTCCATAGAAGATAGGGAAGTTAGGGTGGGTTTTATTACTATTGTAATAAAATAAAAAACAGTAAAACTTCAGGTTATATTTTATTTTATTTTATTTTACAAGGAAAACAAACAGCTGCTAACAAACACGGTAGATATACAATGAATAGTTACACAAAAGCCAGAAAAAAGTTTTCACTAATATAAACTAAAATTGTGTAAATGCCTCGTTGCAACACCAACATAGGCCTGCATAGATAGGTAGAATTTAGACAGTAGGTAAGATAGTTGATAATTAGTATTTACATGAAGATATATTAAGTTAAATTAACAGAAATAAGAACAAAATCAATACATAATAGCCAAGTTACGATTATAAAGCCTCTTATAAAGTTACTGATTAATGTATTTATAGGTTTATTTTGCTATTTTATGATTACGTTAAATATGATTGAATCGAAAAAGATGACAAAGCCAAACGAATAAGCAGTTACTTGCCCTTTATATTAAGAGCCTGTTGAGAATAATTGTTTATTAATCAAAATTTTGAAAATATTGTACCTCGTTGAAAATAAGTCAACATGCTGAGAAAAGTTAGAGTTAAAATTAGTAAACGTACGCAAAAAGAAAGAGTTTCCGCGATAATTTGTACTATGGCGGGGGATACATAGACGAAGGTGGCTTTTGCGAGATGAGATTGATGGCGAGACAAGCTTGACTTCAGCCAGCAGGGATGAGCAATCAAATCTATTAGACACAATATTGTGAAGAAAGGAGAGGTCTGCAGCCTCCCTTATTCTATGAAGAGGCAACTCGAATTGAGTCTTCAAATTTTAATGTTTTATTGATTTTTAAATAAAATCAGTTTACTATATATATTTCTTATTTTTTCATTAGGTTCTGATACTCGCTTAGCTACATAATGTAGTCTCACTTTTAAGTACTCCCATATGATCGCTTTTGTGAGCAGAAGCTCGTGATTATCTAAAGGTGAACAATCAAATATATCACCATGACCTTTAAAGAAGTGTTTACAGCTACATATTTTAAAACTTTCGTGAAGTAAATATTGTCTCGCATTCTTACGTGTGATTAAATTAGTCATATTTCTCTTAAGAACCTTTTCAGTTAACAAGCATATATCGACAACATCTTTACTAGGAAAGCAAAGACCCCCCTTATTTTTTTTACTGATTAATCGCCCTATTGATTTAGAGGCGTCAATCGCGCTCTGCAGGCAATTGCCACATTTTATAATTTTCGAAATTTTTGTGACTACAAACCCTGCTATGTAAGCAATTACGTCTTCAGAGTATTCTGTGAGATTGCCAGGATCTGGAAGGTAATCATGATCATAAGATACATTATTTAATTCATGGCTCTCACATTCTTCCATTGCAAAAGGATCTCTTAGCACGGAAAGACTCGAGTTGTTTTTTTTTTCATATCTTGAGTGTGTGTATGTTAAAATATCTATATTTTCTAATATAGTGCAGTTTCCAGTAGCAACATGCTTAAGCTCACCATGAACTACCAGTCTTTTATATGCTGCTTTAAACTGCACGGGAGAAGGGTTGTTATTGAACCCTCCTTTTGCTCGAATGGCGCTAAAGAAAGATTCAAGATGATCTTGACACAATTTGTATGAAGGCAAAAATATTAAATTACCTGTTTCAACTAATCGTTCATATAGACATAAAATACTGCGAATATTGCAGCTGAAACCTATTATCGAAGTCTTTCTATTTGATTTGTTGATTTTTTGACCGCCGATGAATTTCAAATTATTTAAATAATTTAGCATATAATTTAAAACCGAACTTATTTCATCAAAATTTTTCTTGTTTAATGGCTTTTTCAAGCCATATGCATTAATATTTCTGCTGTTCAAAATGTCGAACAAGTTATTAATTTTTCGAACAAAATCTGTTGTACAAGCAGAATTCTCAAATTCCGGTAATTTAAGCTCACATCTACAAAAATCAATTGCATCAGCTACAGAGCTACTGAAGGTTTGCGCCGCAAGCTTGACCTTCATTATTTGTTTCGAAAAATCAATGTGTGCTTTACGCAGTTTATTACCTAAGTGCAATCCTTCTGTATCTTGTAGATTATGCAAATTTTTTATATATTCCCATTTAATTTCTCCCTCGTCATTCAAAATCACACCTTTGTCCCCCAAAATATTGCGAATAAGTTTTAGCATATGCGGAGGATCAGGATAGAAAACAATAGATTTTTGATTTCCATCTACATCGACTTTGAAATCAGTTTTTATATCTTCTAGATTATTAGAGTCAATTTCACACCCTAAAATTCTAGCCATTGCAAAGTTAGACGGGCATCCATCGCAAGTGACTGATACAACCTCAACGCCAGACTGCGTCAGTAATTGAACACAGCTTTTTATTAATTCTGCTTTTTGTTCACCAGACAGATTGTCAATTAAAAAATATCCGACAGGAATTTTCCACGAATCGTTAATGGCAGTGGCCATGAACACTAAAGATTGTTTGGCCAATCGAACATCGTCACTACCTGAACTTGATCCAAAGTTAACTGTACCAAAAAAATCACCTTCTGAAAACGTCACACTTTTTCTAATTGCCATTTCATCGAAACTGACGGAAACATAGATTTTCTTATCTGTTCCTTTAGATTTTAATTTGATCGCCGCCAAAGATTCTTTTGTGAATCCTGGACTTCCGTCAACTGAACGGTACCAATTAGTTAAGGTTTGTGGATGAGGCAAACAAGTGTTAAATTGTTCGCGTACGTAGGAATAAGCCCGTGGACTTAAAAAATGTAAGCATAAAGCAAATTTTCGTAGTGACGGCGAATAACGAGTGTTTTTATGAATCTGAACCCCCTGGTTTCGAAGTAAGATCAGAAGTCTGTAAAATAAAATTAGCAAATTAGGGCACGGCAAAATTAATGTACCTTATTTTAGTAATATGACACGGGAATTACTCATTACACATATACACCCTCAAATCAGCTATTTTCAATATTACGAAACCATAAAAATTATAACCAAGCAGTTTTTGACAACAAATTTTGAGGGAAAGTACCCTATGTCCGTCTTCATGATGCATACTACCTTCCTGCCAAATTTCGTTAAGATCGGTTTAGTCGTGAAAAGCGAACAAACATCCAGACAGAGAGACAGAGTTACATTCGCTTTTGTAAGGAGTAAGAATTACGGCGGATTCAATAACAAATAATAATAAAATCGGAAAAAAGGTCTACAACAAACGTTTTTTGTTTTAAACTATCACGGTTGTTCACTGAAGTTATATGTTGTTCACTAAAGTTATAATTCTCGTTGGTGGAAAACTTATGAGTTGTTTTTTTACTGGTCATAGTTAGTGGTTCTGGTTACTCACATAAATATCATTAGTTGGCAGAGCA
The DNA here is from genome assembly GCA_949125355.1 of Agriopis leucophaearia. NCBI lineage: Eukaryota > Metazoa > Arthropoda > Insecta > Lepidoptera > Geometridae > Agriopis > Agriopis leucophaearia. Next base: position 7,454,165 of record OX421276.1, on the reverse strand, counting down.
CCTGGTTTCAGATAGTTTTTTTCTCCACGCTTTATAAATAAATCATTCTTAAAATGTTTGGAACAAATTCTGGAATTTCGTGTTGGTCTCCAATCATATCTACCACATGCTTGTATCCAAATCTCTACCGGTCCTGCATTCGATGGAAATCTGTAAATAAATATTAGGAAATTTAAGTATATGGTAAATTCTGTGATTACAGATAACATAGATTCCGACTCTACTATTAGTTTAGTACAAACAAAAAATCATTTTTCGTTAAAAAAAACGCTGCTATACAAAACCGATAATACAGTAATGGCATCTTATTTGAGCGCATAAAATAAATCTGTCAAATTCAATACATCGTCGGTAAACATTTAGAAAACTAGGGAAAAATTGAAAGCTACATTATGGCAGCCCTAACTCAATATCTTTGAGGTTACGTTCTTCTTTGCTTTTGTATAATTTGTAATTTTGCAGTAAAACTTCACATCTAAATATGTTGCCCCTGCATCAATACATCATATTTATTATTTTTATTGATTTTAGACGATATATTGTAAATAAAAACGGCCATTACAAACCTGTGAAATGTAACATCAGATAAACCTTGTTCTGTTCTGTTCCGACAACCCAAAACACAACACTGCACCATTGTGACGAAATCCAATACTCTTGACCACACGAGGATAATAATTTAAGGATAACGAATTGAATTTAGATGATTTATTTCCGAAAAAACACAAAAATCTCTCAATGTTTGTCACCACACTGTCAATTAGAGCTTGGAGTCAACCGGTTACAACGACAAAGAGGCAAAAAGCATAGATCCTTCTTTTTCACGCATGCTATTTTTTCATATGGCTGTTTCGCTGCGGAGTAAAAGAGTAGGAAATGTGATTGCGTCTATTGTTTTCTCTGTCTACGGTTGAAATCGACTATAATCATGTCACATCCCTATCAGTGCTATTTTTTTTTTACAAAACAATAGCCAATCATCGGACTCTTCCTTTGATGCATTCAGTGTCACTGTCAGAGTCTGTTCTGTCAGTAGTCAGTGACATGACAGTTGAGTAGTGTCAGTCAACTCAAGTCAACTGTCAAAGTCTGGGTGATTGGTTTAATGGGCGCCTTTGCCAGCAAAATTTTCCGTACTTCTACAATGGCGAGTGCTCCGGAAATTCAACAATATATCAAAGAAGCTATTGGTCAAGACAAAGTAGTGGTTTTCTCAAAATCCTATTGCCCTTACTGCAAGCTAGCAAAAGAAGTAAGTACTTAACCTATACCTGTTTAGATTTTTGTCTTCATTTCAATACCCATTTTATGAATTATGACTCATTTGCTTCGAAATTAATATTATCTGGCTGGTTTTATCTAACTCATTTAACGTTTTTTTTGTTCGTAATGGTTTAATGAAAAGTTTTAAATTGTTAGAAGTACAAACAAGTAAATCCTAAACGGAAATTATAGTAATTTTTGAAATCTTAATTTACAGGTCTTTTCAAAAGTAAAACAACCAATCAAGGTGATTGAGCTGGACCAGCGTGACGATGGAAACGTTATCCAAGACAACCTGTCGCACATAACAGGCTTTAGAACGGTAAATATTCTTGCCTAGTTTTCCATGTCGGGGGTACCCCAAAGATCCCTTGAGTATTTTTAACTATACATACAGCTGCTTATTTTCTGAGTAACAACAAGTTCATATGACTTCTTTGACATCTACAGTATTTTAAGGTCATTAAGGTCATGTGAATCACAACAATGACATCACTATTTATTCTTTGAATAGGTATATTTATTTGTACATGCATGCTATCTTTGTTATGCCTACATTTTGGCCAGTGTTTTGTAGTACCATAATTACCTTAATGTAGTTTCTTCCTTATTTACAAACATTCGATGAGTTTATCTGTGCTATAATATATGCTGTCCACTTCTTGCTGACTAGAAGTGCCATATGTGGAAATGAGACACTGAACAATCTGCCTCTTGGCACACTTCTCGATTGACTCCCGTGCCTTTATTTGGCACTTTGCAGATCCGTCCCAAAGGTGGACACTGCTAATTCTGCGTATTGGCATGCTTTTCGATCAACTCCAGTCACCTTTATATGGCATTTTGCAGATCCGTCCCAAAAGGTGGACACTGCATATTTTGCCTATTGTCACTCTTCTCAATTGACACTAGTGCCTTTATTTGATAAAACCAATACACTAGCAACTTTGCGCCACTGCTCAAGACAAAGAAGCTAAGTCTAAAGTAGGGATTTGTTGCTGATAAACATTGGCACATTTATCAGTATAGGAATCAAGGGTTGACATCAGAGTAATGTTCAAGAGCTCAAGCTGGTCAGTTGCCAGAATAGATACATCCTGAAAAGTAAGACCCAGTTGGAATGTCCAATTGGAGACTGCCCTGAGAGACAAATTCATGCACTACCATGGCATCTCTGGATTTGTGGTCACACTATTTTGTGTATAATCATCTATAACTGTGCTGTCACCTAAGGACCCAAAGGCACCGGGCTTTAGAAGATTGTAAATTGTGTAGAAAAAAGAATGTGGCAGAGAACACCAAAACTGACATTAACTGCCATTTAAACGAACAAGCGCAAATCAATCAATCCCTCAGAAATTCCAATATCCAGGCAATAAAACTGGTGGACAAACTCCACCCCCTAGAACTAGACCCCTTAGAATTCTTACCCCTAGAATTCCACTCCACAATGGAATAACAGCCTGTCATCTGCATCCACTGGATGCTCGCGACTCTCACAGTGTCTTCCGTCCACTGGAACTTTCTAATGGCAAAAAGTAGACCCAACAATAATTTGGGCTTGTCTGTATTATTATCATAATCGCACTCGATTGCGAGCCTGAAAAAATATATGTGATAACAGGCATGTTGTTTTTTTTTAAAGCTGAATATAAATAGAGCCCATCAACAGAAACAAAATAAAAATTTGTAAAAAAAAAAAGTATTTTAATTTTGTGCTAGACAGAGAGCACTCTAGCAAGATATGACGTCAACCTTCACGCGCGCCATACAAATGCTATACTAATACACGCTTTGCGGGAAAGGGACAGATCATCCCCTCTTAATCCCCATCAAAATTTTATATGAATACTAGCTGACCCGGCAAACGTTGTTTAAAAAAATAAAAACCCAAAATATTGTCAAAAAATTAAAAAAATAAAATAAAGGTGAACAATCCTTATCACTTAGGGGTATGGAAAATAGATAGTAGCCGATTCTCAGACCTACTGAATACGCATATAAAATTTGGTAAAAATCGGTAAAGCCGTTTCGGAGGAGTACGGTAACTAACATTGTGACATGGAAATTTTATATATATAGTGATGATATCTCAGAAATTTATCAAATTATTTTTTCAGTATGTGTAATGTATTTAGTTATATCCTTCGCTAAGCCTGTCATCTTATATATAAAAGACGATGTGTGTGTATATATGTATGTATGTTCCCTATGGATTCCAAAACGGCTGAACCTATTTTGCGGGTCTTTCACTGGCAGATAGCTGATAATATAAGAAGTAGTCCACAAGGGTGAAACCGCGGGGCGCAGCTAGTATTTAATAAATCCTAAAGTGTATCCACTAAAGTCCAATTCCATATAAACTCATCAGCCATGAAGCCCTAGTTCAGACTAAGCTTCTTAGTCTTGAGCATCGGCGCAAAGTTGCAAGTCTATCAGTTTTTTATCGGATACATTTTGGAGAGTGCGCATCAGATCTGCATGATTTAATTCCCTCCTGCCCTTTTTCCTATCGGACTGCCAGAGCGGCACGAAAAATCGACACCACCTTATGGTTGACATTCCGGAAACCTGTACGAAGCGCTTTGATTCCACTTTTATTGTGCGAACTGCTAGTATGTGGAATGCACTGACGGAATGGGTGTTCCCCGATACAATCTGGGTAGTTACAATCTGGGTGTCTTCAAGTCAAGAGTGAATCAGTTTCTTCTAGGCAAGCGTGATCCACCGTAGGCCGAATCATCGCTTAACATCAGGCGAGTTGGCGGCCAAGCGCATGCCTATTCTACAATAAAAAAAAAAAAAAAACTTATATTCAAGCTAAGCATAGTTACAATCTGGGTGTTGTCAAGTCAAAAGTGAATCGGTTACTTCAAGGCAAGCGTGATCCATCGTAGGCCGCATCATCGCTTAACATCAGGCGAGTTGGCGGCCAAGCGCAAGCCTATCTTACATTAAAAAGAAAAAGCATGTTTTTTTAAACTATTAATTATTATAATTGCAGGTCCCTCAAGTGTTCATTAATGGGAACTGCGTGGGCGGCGGATCCGACGTCAAGGCTCTGCTTGACGCTGGGAAACTGGAACCCATGCTCATCGGTTAAACCAAATCAGCATCGGCTAAAAGCTTCATTGACTTACCGGTTAACGAAGATTCACAGACATGCCATTTAATATTGTTAAATAATAATTTATAGAATGTATTTATATTTTTTTAAGAAGTACAAGTAACTTGTTCAATGAATAAAATATATATATTTTAATTATATTTTTGCACAATGTGATCTAGGGTACTTAATTATTTTACTTTGCTTTATTTCAAATTAGCCAGACTTGTTACCAATTTTTTTTTGTCTTAAATTAACTTATTTACAATCTGGTAAATTGATAAAAATATGAAAAATACTGTTGTTTGCTATATAAGTACATAAAAAATAAATTAAGTGTCAAATATTCTTTGTTGTTGTCAATCATCTAGATATTACTTAAAATCATCCTTGATATTACTTACGAAGTATTAAAGGTCAAATAAAAAAAGTTAAACATCCCCATAATCAGCCAAGACACGCGCTCTTTCGGCATTACGCTTTAAATATTTGAGGCATTTCAACAGTTAATAGTCGTTAAATTACTGTTCAGTATCGCACCACTATTGCAGCGTAGGTAGGCCTCCCACTAGATTGACCGACGACATTGTGAGAGTCGCGGGCATCCAGTGGATGCAGATGGCAGGGTGTCGTTCAGTGTGGAGGTTAAAGGGGGGAGGCCTATATTAAGCAGTGGACGTTTCCTCGCTGATCATGATCGCACCACTGGTTAAGGGCCAATTCAAAGGTGCTAATAGGAGCTTTCGATATTTTTATAAGAGAATAGAATGTAACGCGGAAAGGTAGTGTTAACCGTTAAGGCCCTCTACCGACTTTTAGCAATTTTGGTCATTCTAGTTTGAGTTTGTCTACTTCCATGGTTGGCTTAAAATTATAAAAAATGGTGTCATATCAAAATTAAATGTTTTATCTAGGAAATCGCAAAGAGCTAATCACGATTAAGGACATTAGAAAAAATAGAAAAAAACTTCGCTTTTCTCCCTGTTTCTTTGGATTCATTTAAATATCCATTTATTAAATGATGTATTCGATATCTTAATATACAGATTTAATAATTATGGAGGGAAATGCAAAAGTAACATTTACATTACAATTATACTTTTCGAAAAATAAGAGCAAAACCTCAAAAATAGAAGTAGCGAAACGCAACACTGACGCACATCATAGTTTTGCTCCACTAAATGCGACTAATACAGTATATTAAGCCTTGTGGTCATCTGTGGTAATACGCGTTGCTTAAAAGTGGGCAAATCTCGCCTTAAGACACTGATGTAAGCAGAGTTCACGGTCGCGGATTCCAAAACAACCTCTTATATTAAATTCGAACGAACGAAGCTCTGTGGACTTAGCAGGTGGAGTGAAAAAATATTTCCACCCCCATTTCACATGTACCAGAGCCACCCCTAAAATGCAATATTATATATATTTTTATACTCCTAAAATTGAGATCTATATAACAACTGTCATGATGCAAAGTTTCATGCACTTATCTTAATAATTATAGAAGTTAGAAGGTTTATAAAAATTCGGACGGACGGACAGACAGACGGATGGACAGAATGAATTTATAAGGGTTCCTTGTCGGGCTACGGAACCCTAAAAATGGAACGATTTTTTTTTCGAAACATGGCAATTGGCAACCAAGGATAACTTATCGAAGATTTTACTTAAATTTCGAACAGGCTTACAAAATGCTGTTAAAAAAAGACAAATTAACATATTGGCGAGAAAATATTGTTGTTCATTATTGATTCTGGAATTTACAATTGTTGGTTTCAATTCAATTAATCAATAATAGTCTATCATGTTCCCAATTCTTGATTTAATTTAGCAAAATCGGTTCAAGCTAAGAGAGTGGTGAAAATATTCTGACGCCATTTAAAATAGAAGATTGAAATGATGGAAAATCGAAAAAAGACGCAAATGAAAATATTTGAATACCTATAAAAATTTTGTTTGTGTATTTTCTAAGTACATAATATGTATATATAACAAGGAAGACGGTTCTATTACCGATTTCTTCGCCAACTGCTAACCGATTAAAAAAAATCTTGTGTTCGCTAAGGTATACTTCCAATTTGGTCCCATTGTCACCAAGTCAGGATCTGATGATGGTATCCCAGGGAAATCGAGGTCAACCCTCAAATTTTATAGGCACTTATGTATTTAATATATTTTTGAAGTCGGTTTTCAATGTGATCGATGTAACGTCATATTAAATAAAGCTCTACATAGATCCAGCATAGATCCTATAAGTTAGTTTGAAATTCCGCTCCTTATTTGAGACTAGTCGACCGTCCCGGCTTCGCACGGGTGTAAGCTCGGCATTCGGCCTCGCGACAAATTATAATATAGCCTATGTCACCCGGGGATAGTGTGGCTTTCCAACAGTGAAATAATTTTTCAAATCGGTTCAGTAGTTTCGGAGCCTATTCAATGCAAACAAACAAACAATCAAATCTTTCCTCTTTATAATATTAGTATAGATAAGTACCATACAAGACTTGGCCTCATCAGAATATTTATGGGCTCGCGTAGGTCTCGGCCCATTTTCACGTTCTTCCATAAATGCTTTAGTTGCCGGCCGCTGAAATAATTTGTATGTATAAATCACTGAGGGTTATATAAAAAAAAAACATTTGCCATGTGAGATGCCTTAAGTTAACAAGTTTTTAACCGACTTTCTTTATTTGAAAGCTGGTGCTTCCCGTGTGGTCCCATTTAAATTTGGTCCAATTCTGACATTTTTATGAAGTCTGTTTTTATATTGATAATTATCATTAAGTTATTAGTAGTAACTAGCTTTTTTGCCCGCGACTTCGTACGCGTAGATTTTCATATAAACCTTCAATTCTTTTTTCTTCCCTTAACCCGGCCTTGCGCAAAATAACATAGCATATACTTCAATCTGGTCATAGCTAAGCATATTCGTGAAAACCGCATTTAAATCCGTCCGCATTTTCTTCCAGGGGTGTAGGAAATGTGCGTGAACAAACAAACAAAAATTCTAAAAACTGCCTTAACATGTTCAGCTGCTTATTTTAAGTCGCCCTGTATGAAGTATTGATAGAATCATCAAAGTAATAAATAACACCGTCAACAGTTTTCAAATCAAAAATATAATGTGACCACAGTGCAGAGCATGTTTTGAAATTTTCTTTTTGTCTAAACCATTAAAAGTATATTTCCGGCCAGTTTCGCTGGCCACGGAACCCTGACATAATGCTTGTCTTAACACGCTCTTGGCTAGTTATTTCTTATTTCGCGTGCATTTGTATGTATACCTTGATTAAAAAGCCATGAAATGGAACTACTCTATTTATCTGTTAAAATATCACAGTAAAATAAAATTATTTCTATATTCTTATTCTTATTGCAAATATACACTGTATTCTTCTAAAAGCTAAGTTTATATACCCTGCATAAAGGGTGCAGCAATGAATTATGTAGTGGCTGTTCACAAAACCAGACCACAGACATAAACATATAAATTTAAGTATAGTTAAATCTATTACATAAATATTATATATACTATTCAAACTTAACCTAGGGTGAAATAATTTTACAAAACAAAAAAAAACATACTTAGTGTGATAGGTTACTTAATTATATATGAGATGATACAAAACTTATGACGCTACTTTCTTAACTATTTATATATCGATATTTATTTTCTAATTATAATTTTCTAAAATTTATCGTCGAAAAAATCTTTTATCTCGTAATAACATTTTTGGGTTAGAAACTTACGAAGTTGGTTCTGGAAAAATGTTATTATTTATTTATTTCTTTATTGCGTCCGGAATTTTGTTGTATAGGTTTATTTTCATGTACAAAGGGCCTTTTTTGAATATTTCTATTCGCGGGACTGTATTAAAATAGGATGCGGTATATTTTGTGTTTTAAATGCTAACATGGAATAAAACCATGAGAATGTAATATGGAGCTTGGAGCTTCCCGGTGTGGTACTGGATGTAGATGCGACCCAGGGACAACGTCATGTATGCGGTCGGCTAGGTCTGCCAGCACATCGAGTGATGACGTCATCTGCTGCGAAGCAATGATGGTCTGCGTGCTGTTCGGTAGGCGGCTGGTCCAAATCATGCGTAAAAAGTCTTCTGGAACTCCGGGGCCTGCTAGGTGTCGTAGATGACGTAAGAATTGAGAAGGCTTACGATCACCTAGCTCCTCGTGTGTTAAAAGTTGCTGTACCTTTTTTCTCTTGATGCGGACAAACGTTTAATTAGCTCCAGCTTGAGTTTTTCGTACTTCTCGGTCACAGGAGGGTTGACGATGATGTCTTCGACTTCAGCTGCGTATTGCGGGTCAAGTTGTCCAATCACATAGTAGAACTTGGTGCTATCTGCAGTGATGTTGGAAATCGCGAATTGGCCTTCGATCTGGGCGAACCAAATCGCCGGCTTCTCGGGCCAAAACGGTGGAATTCGCACGCCAACTCGGAATACATTGTCATCATCTTTATTCTTCGTGTCAGCCGCAGTGCTATCAGTACGATCTAGCGGCATTCTGACCTTTGTTGGTGGTGTACGGTCCATTCAGTGGTCACCAATTATAGTGGATTTGTACTATTTATATAGAAGGAGAGGGTTAAGCTACCGACAATGGAAGAAAATAGCTGAGTCCGAAAGAAATTATAAACTTTAATGCAAAGAAAAATCTTAGACAAATCTTAGAAAAAGCAAATGACAATTCCATTTGAAAATCGGTGTTCTTTTATTTTTTTCTTTTCGCGCCCCAGCGCCACACGTCGTGGAAAATTGGAAAGAAATTAAGAAATTCATGAAGGTTGGCGCAAGGAGTACGAGTACGCCACACTCCTACTCCATGCACTGGAATGAATCACCAAAGAGGTTGTAAGGCCTATAACATGCTTGATCTACACGTTCATTCATCTAAGAAGGTTAAGGAACCTTCTTTAAATTTAAACTGATTAACCCACGATTAACCGAATGACCATGTTGACAGTTGACATAGTTGACAGTTTCAAAATTTTAATGGCTATGTCAATAACATTCTCTTTACTTTGGATCTCCTTGCTTGAGGCTATGTGACGATCCTCATATTACGTTTCGGGTAACGAAGAAATAAATCATTGATTTTTATTTTCATTTATGTAAAAATAAAGAATTAAAATAAATGATATAAGATAGCCTATGTTTTAATCTGGTAATTTCTAAGCATATTCGTGAAAACCGCATTAAAATCCGTCCAGTGGTTTAGGAGATGTTCGCGGACAAACAAACAAACAAACAAACAAACAAACAAACAGACAAAAATTCTAAAAACTGTCCTATCGTGTTCAGCTGCTTATTTTAAGACGACCTGTGTGTTTTTTTTTTGTTATCTCGCAATTACAGATTTTTTTATCTCTACGTTTTTATTATATGTATAGATATAGATATAGATATAGATAGATAGAAGATAGATATAGATATAGATAGATAGTAGTAGATAATTATCATTAAATATAATATTGTAAATGAATAACAAAAGTTGCTCGGATATTATATTCACAGTTTTATTTTCGTGATTATATTGTTATTTAAAGTATATAAATGAAAATTTAACTAATACTTAAATCTATAATGGATCGCTTTTAGCGATAAGGCCGCCACTGTGGCACTAGCTCGTAAGTGTTTTCTATCTGTATGTAATTTTTATTTCTGGTGTATACAATAAAGAGTTTCTATCTATCTATATAACTATATTCTACCGTTCTATTCCTTACCTATGGGTATTTCATGAAGAAAATAAATGGAAAACATTTTTGTTATACACATTTAACATTTTCGTTGACTTTTTTATAATTAAAAATGTCAACTGTGCGAGCGAAAGGGCGCGTAATCTGTCCACTCGTTCATAAGAATAAAACATAAGTATATTCTACTACACACAAACCGTTTATGACATGTTATATCACGATGATATTCTAAAATGAATCTGTGAGGCGAGTGGCACAATCGCTCCGAATTAATTCTAGAGATTCCGCTATAAATCCTCGGCTAAAGTCACTTGTCCCCCTCTAAACCGTTTAATACGCACACGGGATGAAAACATCAGGGCTCGCTCAAGGCCACGCGCTGCTTCGCCTCCGCTCCGCTTCGACACAAGTGGAACAGTGAATAATTTGTGTGTATTTAGACTCTGCAAGGAAGATAGCTCTAGTCCTATTTCCCTTGCGATCTGAGAAGAAACGAAACTCATATCAATCATGTCTATAGTTACCTCCACTACGTGGATACTTTTTGTTACCTGCCTATATTGGTACCTACCTACCTTGTTTGGTACAAGTATAAATTGAAATATAAAAGCTGTAACAGACGTACGTACCACGGACCACCATCTGACTAACAGGAGCGAAAGAATTTTTTTCTCTTTCCCTCCTTTAAGAGCTGATATATTTTAATGGCTGAACAGATTTTCAATGAATCATAGCCAAGAATACTTTCAATCAAACAAAAAAAAACTGTTAAGCCGTTTGGGAGCTACGATGCCACAGACCGACACACGTTAACTTATAACCCCCCTTTTTTGCGTCGAGGGTTAAAAATAGAATTCACTCTGGCATTTATTTCTATACGTATATATTAATTTGTAGTGCAGCTCTACGGGCTCAGGGTCCGCGCTCTAATATATTACTAATATAATATGACTTTTTTTATAACGACTTTACAATAGGAATATACCTACAATATGCGTTGCTTTTAATATGTTGCGTGTATACACTGTGCAGTCCAGCTTCCGCAAGCAGCACCCGTTCACAAGTTGACTTGTGTGCCAGCCATCGCTCTTCTCAACCATATTTGAGGAATGAAGGCGACCTGGCACAAGAACTTGGCATTGTAAGTGCCATGCGATGATACGAAAAGGCACTTCACTGCCTGCATTTCACATAATGGCAAGTTGAAAACATATTGACGGGGTGCAGTCAAAATCTTGACTATGTGGTAAGTACTAAGCTGCTACTGCACCTAGTGCAATTTTACTGTACTAATATGAGTATATGGACTTACCTATATACCTACATCGGTATTTTAATTAGCATTTCGATTGAGTTAGAATACTGAGTAAACAAGTATACTGCGTTTGGGGGGTGAGTGCCGTACTACTCACATACAAACTTAAACATAATCTGTGAAACTACTACGCGATATTATATCTCCTATGTCATTGATAAAAGCGTCGTTTTTGCCTAACGCGAGGGAGTATTGTGTCAATTACGGTGAAGCGTGTGCGAACGAGAGAGGAAACGGAACCCTCGACCCCGGTCTCCGCCGCCCTAGCGACAGTTCAGCCGCCCGCCGCTAGTCGGCGCTGCGTGCCCGCCCTAACAACATGCTATTTCTACACTTTATTTAGCTAATATTCATGTAAACAAACTGTGTTTTGTATAATATTATATGAAAGCGATGCCGTTCCTTGGCGTATGTAGTGTTTGTTTTACTCCCAAGACATTCTAGTCTTATACTTGGGCATAATGTGTTTGTGTGTCGGTGTGAGTGAGCAGGCTTTAAGGTGAGTTGTATTTACGCTTGTTTTTTGTCGGGATTTGAATCTTGATGTTTGCTTACGATATTGGCAGGTTGAAGCTTTATTAGCGTCTTGGAGTTTTTGGTTATACTTAAACAAGGGTTTTAGCACACCAACGACGGTTACCTACTCGTATGAAAAGGTGGGTAATGTTGTTATATTTTTTTGCAATCTTTTCAAGTATATGTATACCTACAATTAATAAGAATCAACCCCAATTTTTTTTATTGAATCTAGTAAAATTATTTATAATTATATATAATTGCTCCATCGTAGGCCGCATTATCAGAAGAGGTGGCGGTCAAACGCAAGCCTTTAATTTATTAAAAGAGTAAATAAAAATATAAATCGCTTATAGCGACACCAGTTTTTTTACACTGGTTTAAAGTACATTTTGTCCTTTAAATATCACTTCTGGTGTGAATTGGAATAGATCATGCAATAAAGAGTTATATATCAGAATTGCTGAATTTTTCTGTACAAGTCTAAAAATATGTCCGTAGCTGCGCAGCCGTCCGAAAAAAGGAAAGGTTCATTGGTTGAAGCAAGATAAATGGTGGAGCGAGCAAATAGTCGACCAACGGACAAGACTCTCTCATCGGCTAGTAATTGCGGGTTGTAGGTTTATTCAATTTTTGAAATATCTTGCTCATATAATGATCTACTCTATCTATCATCTATTCGATTAGAGAACTTTTTAAATTTGACAACATAAAATGAGAATTATACTATATATTTTCTACTTCACGTATTATGATGTGATAGCTAATGGTATAGAATACAACCTGTTTACCTGTCTTATAAAAGCATTCATGCATTTCTATGTCTTGGGTGCATGGCACCCAAGACATAGAAAAAGCTATACATGACACGAAAAAGAAAGAAAAACAATGCTTTTGACAGAAATTGGTATGTAAACTTGTTAAAATCGTAGTTTTTTGTCATGTGATTCTGGTCTGGGTCCTCTAAACTTTGACAAAATACAAACGAAACAGCGCAGTGCGGAAAAGCACGCGAACGTCAACCTTAACGCGCTGAGATACGGTTTTTGGTCGTCCTACTTTACGCAATCACCTAAACAGAATCGCTTAAAACAGGTGGTAATCGTAAGTTTCTGTTCAGTTAATAACATGTATTTTTGTATTGTTTTCAAAACTCCATAGAAGCCTCTTGTAAAGCCTCCACCGCTTTATTAGGGCATGACTTTAACTTGACCGTGATTTTCTTTGCTTGACTCTGATTGTGACTTTGACTTGTTAGATGATATCCAATAAAACTAGAAAATATTTAAATACTTAAACTTAATTATTTAAACACTGGCAAATGCACACGTGGTGCGACACCAAAACTATCTCTAGAGGAAAGAATAAAAATTTATATAAATATAAATATGGTTCTAAAATCATAAAACAATGACAATCAGAGGTTTTCTGACAATCGATCAACTACTTGAAAATTTTACTAAAGACACTGGCCTATTAGACAAGTCTGGAAGCAAAACTGAAAAAATAAAATGTTATGAATATTTTTCTTATAAAACATTTTATGTTGGTCTGGTTAGTAGGGAGAAAGATTTTTCTATTTTTACTTAAAGTATTTCACAGCAAACTCGGTTGCGAACAATACAATTTACCAAATGATGGCGAGGACGATACACCATCAGCACACATGCACTGTAAAATACAAACAGAAGAGATTTGTGAACCGTAAGTATGTTAATATAAACAAAGGCATCTCCTCAAGTCCTCCCTAAAAATGTGGCAATACTACCGAAGGGAACAAGTATACAGCCAACCGTATAAATAAAAACTGTAGCACGACTCTCCCATTGAATTAAAACGGCTTCGTAGTCGTTCTCCGTAGCGTAGCGTAGCCGTCGTAGAGGTTAGTCTGGGCGGGAAGGGCTCGTAGCGCGAGAGCTACTACTCCTACGGGGCTAACAGGCAGATTTATTTTTTTATCTTCGATTTTGAGAATAAATTGATACGTAAAACTTTAAATAAAAACTTAGATTACTATTACTATAACTAACTAAAAAAGTCTTGATTATTAACTGAATTCAGGACTAGGTACCTTTTAACGAGGGTTCGAAACAGCACAGTGCGGAAAATCAAGCTAAAGTGAACATTAACGCGCCGTGATACGGTTTGAGGTCACGCAACTTTTCGCATCGCCTAAACAGTGTCGCTTAAAACAGGTTGCCGTAAGGCCCCAGCAGTTTTCAATTCGTTCCGTTTTTTTTTTTCATTATTGTTTTTTGTGTATAAAGTCCAATTTGTGGACCAAGTAACGTGTTTTTTTTTATTATATAGAGGAAGGTACCACAAAAATTTCATTAGCTTTAGTTCAGTAGTTTATAAATCAACTTCAATAACAAAAATAGTTTTGTTCGCGCATTTACTTATTTTGAAGTCGGTTTTTAAGTTGATAATTATCTTGTCAAAGTGAAAACTAACGAAAAATTTAGTTAGTTTTGTCAACTTAAACCTATCAACATCACTGTTATTGAAAAATTTCAAGAGACACACGAAACAAATATTACAAAAGATCAAGCAAATAATTTTGAATTCGGAACTACAGCCATTAATTTTCTTTTTACCTTATATTAGAAGCTATAAAACAATAAAAACATAAACATTCCATTAACAATCATGAAAGAAAAGGGATGTTCAGGGTTTCAGGTATACTTGAATTTGTCTTGGGTCGACGAACATTTTAATCCCGCTACTTAAACTGACTGACATGCCATCTGAATAACATACAATCTTAAAAAACTTTGTTCATAATCGGGAGTACAATCGATTTAACTATTAATATAAGTTTATTTTTAATTTACTTTTCATAATACCGTTTCTAAAACTCTTAACATAAAGCCACAGCGTAATCGACAACGTATTATTTCAAACAAATTCGTATACTTTACAATTACATTTTAGACAATGGTGCAATGTGTAAAAATGGGTCAACAACAGCCGTCAACACATTCTCTTAGGATGTAAAAAATGACTAATATCTTCTTACAAATGCTTAACGAAAACTTATTTTATGTATTACTACATTAAACAATCAGAGGTGTCTGAGGATTTGCGTTATTTCGATGTCCCGTTGTAAAATGATAATGTAATATATTATTTAAAAACATTCACGTAGTATTATGAATATCACGTAGTATATTCCTAATTTGAAATATCCGGCAGCTCTTCGCCTATTAAGTGGGCGGAGAGCAGTTTCAGAGTTCCTTTAATAAAAGGCGGGCGGCAGTCAGTCGCGCGCTCAGAGCGGCGAGAGCGGCCGCTACGTAACGGCTACGGAGCGCTACGGTGTTACGGATAAACTTTTAGCGAACTTTTGCGGTGTCATTACATTTTGTTACATTATTGTGGGTGAACAAAAGCTGCGCTCTTCTTATTTATGTTTTAGGTAAGATCGTTTTATAAAAGCTTGTTTAAAGTAAAATACTATATTCTAAAAAAGTTTAATTTCTACTGCTATCTTCAAACCGATTAAAATTATGATCGCTGAGTCACTTTGAGATAAAATATATTATGCGTCCGAGTAAAGGATCAATAAAGTAATTAAAAAAAACGACTTAAGTAAGTGGGTCGAATTTAATACACGATATTTATCCCGTAAATTTCCACTCTTAAGGGTAGAATATTTACTTCAAGTATAACCACCCTCAGGATACAACCTATTACATAAATAAAAATCATTAAAATCGGGCCACAATCGGTGAAGACATCCCTAACAAAAACATACAAAAAATTCAGTTGAATTGAAAACATCCTATTTTGAAATCGGTTAAAAAGAAAACGTTGTCACATCTGGTAACTTAATTTAGAAAAAATATCATATATCGTGTTGTTTGCAGTTGTAAAAATCCAAACTTAACTTACTTCTGAAGTCTCCTTTCCAAATAATTTAAGAAAAAAACATTTGTGAGCTTACATCAAAGTAGAGTTTAGAGTGGCCATTATATCCAGGTTAAAAAAACTTCCATAATGACTTGCCAACATCCCTGAAGTTAATCCTGCCCTCCGATGTTGAAGCGCACTCGACGTTTTGTGTGGAAACGCAGATTTTTTTATAATGAAAAGCGTTTACGGTGAGTACGCCTCATAACAAGATGCACTTGATGTTAAGAATCTAAAGCGCTTTACTAAAGCGTTCTCTCATCGCTAAACATGAGCTGATTTATAAAGCTATGCATTTATCGCTGTATGAAACGAAAGCGCTGCTTTTAGGGTTCCGGAGTACTACAAGGAACTTTTATATGTTCGTTCTGTCAAACCAATCTGTTCGTCCGTCCTAATTCTATATATTACAGTTTTGGTATAGACCTCAATTTTAAAAATATGAAAATATATGATTTTGCATTTTAGGGGTGGGATGAAATTATTTTTTGCCCTATGGGGTATCCTTGAAGTTTCTATTTGACAGACGGCATTGTATGCTTTGTAAATTACGTGACGGATTGTACGTTCTTTATTATTATGTGACTATCCCTACCATATTATAAATGTGTAGATCAAATACCTTCACACATGACTTCTAACTAAGTAGAAGCAATACCAGATATCGGTTTAACTTGCAAAAAAAATCCCGTTTGCGTGATTCAGGTAAAGTGTCGTATTTACCTATAATAGACGCACTTTTCATATTTGTGAAACTACGATCCATTTACACTCATTATTTTAGGAATTATTGAATACCTTATTACGTTTTTAATAATATTATTCGTAAAGTTTAAGCAAATTTACAATTTTTTCACAAAACATCGTTTTAGTACGCAATCTATTTCCAAACTATGGAACTACAAATCTGACGGCTGTCAGTTTGTTTGTTTGTCCGCGCACATCTTTTAAACTACTAGAAGGATTTCAAAGCAGTTTCCATGAATATGCTTATAAAATACCTGATTGAAACATAAGCTATATTAATTTATGATAATAAATAGTAAAAAAAAAATTTTTTTATAATTATTTATAACGCCATCTAGCTTATTTTATAGTAATGTTGTCGTAATGACAGACTTCTACTCGCAGACATGGTAGGTAGGAAGACTGAAGCGGCTGTTGCTAATCTATATGTAAATAAAAATATAGATATTCGCCAAAGAACCAGAGTCACCGACATAGCTATTAAAATCTGCAAGTTGAAGTGGCAATGGGCAGGCCACATCGCTCGAAGAACTGTTAACCGATGGGGAAGTAGGTAAGGTTCTTGAGTGGAGATCGCGAACCGGAAGACGCAGCGTAGGTAGGCCTCCCACTAGATGGACCGACGACATTGTGAGAGTCGCGGGCATCCAGTGGATGCAGATGGCAGGATGTCGTTCAGTGTGGAGGTTAAAGGGGGAGGCCTATGTTCAGCAGTGGACGTCTTCTGGCTGATGATGATGATGAAATAAAAACGAATAGCCGAAATGTATGTACCCGCATAACTTCCGATAGACTGCACCAAATAGTTTTTTTTGTGTTTGTTATTTTCAGGACAGCCAACTGCTTTTGAAGAGGTTTTACAGTTTATTATGGCGTAATTTAAAGTACGTTTATTTTTGTATTGACTTCTGACGTGCTAATATACCAAGTCGACGGAGATTAAAATGAATACATTTTTTTGCCAGGATCAAACTTAACACCAATAACAGACACGCAAAGTAGGTGAACTCGCGGCATCTAATCGGTTACTGATCTATGATTAGCAGCTATTTTGGTGGTGAACGAAAGCGGTTTAGTTGTTGGAAGGGTCGAGGCGCAGAAGGCGGGCAAAAATTATTTAGACATCATTGATTGGCAGTCTTTACGCGGAGTAATGTTAAATAACAGCGATTAATTATAGATACCGCTCCATGCTTCCTACTTACTATTTACTAATAATTCAATAATAACGTTTGTCATGCATGACATTTCGCTTACCTTATACCAATTTTTTTTCCTTATTGGCTCCATGGCTCCACACTTCCAACGTATTTAACCAGTGAAAGCAATATATTATTTGCTTGAAATATATTTGAAACTATGGACATGTCGGGATACCTGTATCGAGTCAGATTAAAACTAGACTAAAATCATACTATGACGATAGTATGACAATCCGCATTAAAATGGAGAGCAATAAATCTACAATCATGTCATATGTGTAGGTATTATCTATAAAATATTCAGTATAAATAATCCGATGGATTTGTGCCTATTTAAAGTTCCGTTCGTGTTCGTTAGTGTAACATTTATATTTGGATATGTCAGTCTAATCGTCCACCCACTAATTACTTTGCGCTATGCGTACGAAGTCGCGGGCATTAGCTAGTCATACATAAAATCTTATCTTATTAAAAAAAAAAAAAAAAAAATTTGGAACATTTTGTTACAATAACTTTTTGAGTAATATCTTTACACTGTAATAAATTCAAGACGCTCTAGCTCAAAGGTTTACGTAAAAAATAACAAGTAGTTTCACCTTTGGCTAAACCATAAAAAGTATATTATGTTATGGCAGGATGATACATTTCTGATACAGGTACGGATACGGATGATACAGGTGCATCGAGAGGTTCACTCATTCGAATAATTGTGACCAAACGGTTTTGGCTACGGAATCCTACCATATGCGTGTTTCGACACGCCCTTGGTCAGTTATTTATAAAAGTGGTTTCCCGCCGACGAATGCCAGTTTATTTTGAAAAATAACCACTTGCGGTGTTATGGGGAACGCTTGATTTTTATAATAAAACCATTTCATACGTAGGACAAAGTGAAACGCGAAATAAATATAGAGAAAAATCGCTTTCGCTTGCAAGTCAACTCTTAGTGAGCTGTAGTGCACTTGAGCACTTTAGTAGTCGTTACTAGAGTTTAACTTTAACCAAAGGCATTTTATGACGAAATATCGTTTGATCAATCAGCGCTTATACGTGTTAAGGAGGCTAAAAAAGGTAGCATTTTTTTTTTCTGTTTCCAGCCAACTCATCTGTTCAGCCCGCGTCAAGTATGATGGAATTTCCAACTAGATTATTTAGCCGAGCGTTAAAATGTGCACTTAATAATCTGATCGCATCTGGTCATCGATATACAATACCTATAGCGTCACAATCGTGGCTAAAAATGTCCGATTCAAAACTCGGCACACGCTACGCATTTTGCACGCCGACTTTTTGGTTACTTGTATTACGAGTATAAGGCAACCGCGATCCGACTACAACGCCGCGCGATGTCAGTGCTACGATGCACTAGCGGACTAACGACGTTGAACACCATAACGTCTAAATTGAAGGAAATGTGGTATTGTGAACTATATAATTGATTTTATTTATATTACACGGGTATTACTCACGTAAGATTAGGCCAGATACTCCGAATATATTTTCAACCGCATACGGCGGTCTTTATCAAGGTGAATGCGCGCGCGCGGCTGCGTCTCGCTTTGCACTACGGGCCGCCGCGTGACGCGTACGTGACGACAACGGATGATAATCGGGTGCGGGGGTGGGGGTGCGCGGAGAAATATGCTGCGCCGGCGCGCACTGGAGCTCTTCCCCACTCGAATCTTCATATAATTTCTAAATAAATCTATCACTAAATTAATCTTCTATATAATTGATGTCTAGGTACAGCTCGCGCGATAAGAGTTTGGCTTTGACCTTCGGGTGGAGGGGATGCCTGCACCAATGACTTATTTATTACCCAAAGAAAATATGTGCATTTTATCATTATTGCGTTGAGCCATCGCTCAAAAATATGAACGGAAACATCGTGATGAAACTGGTATGTTCAAGATCCTCCAAAGTTCAAACATATTGGACATTCATTAACACGCACTGGGCTAGCTTGCTGGATTAGCCATCCTTCTCTGAAACAAACCTATGTCCCAGCAATGGAAACATCATATTCTAATATAATAATGAATTTCAAGATTTATTTGGTAAGACGATGCATGTCACCCGAAATTTGCAAAAAAAAACTTGTAGACATCGCATTTGTTATTCATTACGAAGGATTACAAAACCAAAAATGGAAGTTAATCCAGCGGAATTTTAATGAAGCTCTTAAAAACCACTCGTTAATCTCTCGGGATAAACAAATCCACGATTTTGTGAATTACAAAGTTTTGATGGAAAAATATATTAATTAAACACCGCAAATGCGCCGGTTGGGGTGGCTCATCAAAAATGTATGGAATTCGTATGATTTGCATAAAAGTCATTTTATTGCCTCGAAAGACAAACAGAATGGGATATTAGATGTTGGAGTGAATCGTGAATCGCGGCTGTACTCACTGACACCCATTATACTCAGTTACGGAATACCACCGTGAACAGAGGAACCTCCTTTGTTAAGGCTGCGCTCACCGGCCATAGCTGTCTCTTTCGCTCGTTTTCTATAATTTTGAAGTTAAAAATCACTAAGTGATAATTTTAGAAAAACTATTGAGCATTTGATCTTTAGAATAACATTGCAAATTGTCTAAAGCATTCTTGTGTCAATATTTTCATTTTATTTTTGTAATAGGTATATCACGAGAGTTGTTTTATACTACATTTTTGCATTGCCAATTTTTACTAGTTTTGTTTCTATTTCAGCCATCATAAATATATAGACTGTTTTTTTTTTAGATTTTTTAAAGGTGAGGAGATAGAAAATAAAAATTGTTTTTCTATTTTTCTATCTCCTCCGCCATCCTTTAAAATACCACGTAAATGTTATTCTAAAGATAATGCTCAAATGGTATTTACAAATTCTTTATCACTGATTTTTTCGTTCAAAAACGTTGAAATGCACAAGTGAGATAGCCTGCTTCCGGTTCCATCTTTGGCCCTGCACCAATTATTTAATAAGTGCAGTTTCGATCCATCGCTCAAAAAACGGTGAGGGAAAACATTGTGAGGAAACCGGTACGTCCAAGAACCTCAAAAAGTTAAAAATCCTGACATTCACCAACATGCACTGGGCCGGCATGGTAGATACGGTGTCTGTCCCAGCAGTGGAAACATGATAGGCTGAGCATGATGATGATGCTAACTAATTTGAAAGTCTTTTTTGGATTGATGATACGAGTCTAGATCGAGAGTAGTACGAGAGTAGATCTTCTAAAACTTCAAATTATCGGCTATTTGAAAATTCTGTTATATTTATTGACATTGGCTATATAGTTAAGATGTTTGACGCCAACATTTTAACAAAGAAATCCTAGTTTTTTTTACTTTTGCAGGTTATGAGGAGGTAATAGGTATCAAGCTCCTGTAGAGGAAGAAATCTATTACGCAGCGGAGCCAACTTTTAACATTAGGCAACTTTATGCGTCCTAGTTTCGTTAAGTACTTACGTAACACGGTGAAAACATCTTCATAGCTTTAATGTTCGTGACCTAACTTTAGTTAAAAAACAGAATAAATAGGAGATTTTAAACTTCGAATATGTTTTTAAATTAGGCACTATTATCTATTATCAACATAAATTCGCCAAAACGCACTCTCTCGTAGAGGGATCCGTGCGCGTTAAAAAAATCTAAAAGATTTCAATTTAATTTCTTAAATAATTTTGCCAAACAATTAGATGTTATTTTTTTATACACGATCAGTAAAAAAAATCTGGTAAAAAGTTACTTTGACAGCATAATATGTTTTTGTCAGCCGTATATAAAAACCAAAAAACAGTAAATGAAACATTATCAGAAAATACGTAAATATTTGGTCAGCCTGATAATGTATATGTCTGCAAAATATATAGTCCTAATGCAAAATTATTAATTGGGCATCAGGAATATACAGTCGGTTAGCATAAAAAAGTAATATAGATAGTATAAATAGTAATAAGAAACCTTGAACTAAGTACCTACCCAAAAAACTTTTTACACCGTTCTCGACGACATAATCAGCCTATCTCAGTCCAGCTGTGATTCGGTGCTGGACATAGGCCTCCCCCAAGGCACGCTTCAAGTGCTTGTGATGAAATTGATTTCGAACTCATATCAGCCTCTCCTAGATGCCGACCCCGACCAATAAACCATACACACAATTCTATTAATAAAATGACTAGTCCAATACTTAGTTTAGTATTGTAGTCCAATACAATACTTTGTTGAATCGTAAAACTTACCACGTAAATACCTTTACCTCTCCGACCGTAATCACAGCTTTTTTACTTTACGAGGGCAAATCCTGGCACGAACACAAATTACATGGAAATTAGTCTAAGTTCATTTTGAAAGAGCCGCAACAAAAGCTCGCTTGTTCGTGGACTTGCTAAGTTCATTTGTGTTCAGTAAATTAGAGTGAGACTTCAATGAACCATAATGTTAAGGAGAGAAGTTAGAGTTTAAACTTCGACATAATTACCTACATTCTATTGTTTCAGATGCTGAATCGGACGTTGCAACAGCTTAACTTAGAAATAACGTAGCTTCAGCGGCTCAATAATCTAGGCTTCAACCTAATTATAGTACAAAAGTATCGAACTTAACATAGCTAATCACATTTATTTTTACAAGGCAAAGCTATTTGGTAAAATCGTCGCTATTTTCTAAAATATATTAGTGAGGAGATAGGGTATTTAGCGAGAGTAGTTTTATCGGGGAAAACAATGGTAAAGGGTGTCGTAAAGCATCGATATCTCGGTGGTTGTGAATTCAGTAAGGTTGTGCGAGGGTAGAAGTAGGTAGGGGTAATGTGCGAAGATAAGGAGGAGACGCGGAGTGAGGCGGCGGCGGCAGCTAGCCCACGCCGCCTGTGCTGGCAGCGCCGCCCGCCCGCGCCTCTACCTGACACCAGAGGGCTCTGCTGCGCCAAGCTGCTCAGAAGGAACGGGAAACCTAAGAAGGTAAGATTTCGCCGTAACTTACACTCACATTATCTTCAGTAATAAATAACGACACGGGAATTCTATCGTGAAGCGTTGCAATGTTTTATTTATGAAGAAACTATCTTAGAGATATTTATGTACTTATAACGCACGGATATAAATATATCACTCTGGACAATAAAAGTTTATTCTATTCTCACCTTTGGTGAAGCTCAGTAGCTCTAGCATAGTTGAACTAAAATTGAGCATTGAACAAACCATATTAAGAATATTACAGGCTTTTCCCATTAGATACAACTTTGAATTATATAGTCAGCCCTTAATTATATCTTGACATAAAACGTATGAATAAGGTAGCCATATACTCACAAACTAATAGGATTTCCTTGAATAACCGTCAACTTAGTTAAAGACGATAGGACCACAATCCGTGTCTAGTTTAATAATAGTTACGAAACTTGTGACGGTATTTGAATCTTGTTATTTAAATGAAACATCGACCCGACGGAAAGGTATCGGCCATATTTCAAGGTAGAGCGGTTTTAAGCCCAATATAATCGAAGTTTAACCAAACTTTTAGACACGGCGGTTGACTTACGTCACACTTAGGAAATACCTACGATAGTTGGTACGTACATTTATGTTCCTGCCGCACGAACGTAACGCCGTATCTCATTTCGAGCGCGTTTACTACGTGACCGACAATTAAAACATACAGGCACATATCTAGTCCCCATGAACTTTCTATGAAAAAGATACGTTTTTACGCACTGTGTTGTTATACTTTATCGTTGTGAATAAAGCCTTTAGTATCCTCTCGAAGCTTCTTCTCGGTCATAAATTCTAAACGGTAGAAGTCATTACCTTTATAAAGACCTCTTTTGGGGGCATGTGAATAAGGAATTATGACTTCTCGAGGCCCTTATTTTAGGAATATTCTGAAATAACTATGAAATCAGGGACAATGATATCATGAATATTTTATTAGAACGGGTAAGATACATGAGATACACGCATGTTCTTGTTTATGGCAAATGCATGCCTTTAGTATTCGTGTAGATGTAATGTACTTGAGCAACTGAGCTCCTATCGCTCAAGACGACCCGTGGAAAGCCGCAGTTATCCTAAAGCTAATATCTAGTTAATATGCCTACGCACCTTACTCTTTTAATTGTATAGTATGCGATAAGTGCCTATCAATATAATTAACTAATCTACATACGATCAACTATTGACGGAGTTGGGTAAAGGCAAAGATTTACCTACCTATCTATTAACTTTATGATAGTCAAAGTGATATTATGTTCATTGTGTTAAGGATCATAACCAGTAAGGCAAATAAGTTGGTGGGGGAAAGTTTGGATCAAATTAGTTCCGCTGACGTCTCGCTCGAGTTTGATTAACCCCGGGGCAACGTGATGCAACGGGTAACTTTTATGCTAGAGCTATTTTAATTGGTTCAGCAGTCAGCTAAGAATAACGAAAATGTATTAAAAACGAAAGCTTACTTGGTAAATTTTTGAAAATTGAAATCAAAACTTTGAATGGAAAATTGATTAATACAAATCTAAGGCTTATTGACAGAGATGATGTAACAAGTACCATTCAAGAAGAAGTACTTGTTCTATCATGGACGCGGTTTGAGTAGGTACCTATATCTGCCAAAGTCCATTTATTAGATCGAAAATTGCCAAGTATAGGAGAAGAAAAAGTATAATTTGTAGCGTTATTGCAACATAAGATAATATTACCTATAACGTATAGGTACTATGATTTTATTGTCAGATTCTACCACGATATTTCACCAAAACACACAGAAAGAGATGTTTTTCTTTGAATCAAACAACATCCGAGAGTGGCTGCAGTCACTATTTTGCAATTCTAAGTTTGGCAAAGAGGTTCCAATCTGACTAATGTGTCTACGTGTACCTACGTACCTACACGACATGCATGTAAGGTGGCTGACACACACATGTACATTTTAGTATCGACAATGAAAATGGATAGAGCAAAAGAGGTCAATAATTTGAATTTAATAACTGACAGGCTGCCTTCTCGAAAACGTAAAATCAGGGCATTTATTGAATCATTCCTAAAAAAAGTTGTGGCAGAATGATTGCTCCATTTGAATATTTTAATCAACGAGCAGCACAAAATTAATGATAATGGCACAACATTATGAATAAAAAAACGTTATTTACGTCGCTAGGTAGCACCCGTAACACGTAAACTGTCACCCTAATTTCCTGTTAGCGCAAATGAATTTACGTTCAGTTAATTAAGCTTTGCATAATAATTACAAAAAAATCTTATTTGCTTTCACAAAAACGCTGAACTTGCTAATTTATAATTAAAAGTGTTCGAGAACTTTTGTTGACGTTACAATTTATCCTAATGAATAAAATATATCTTTAGCTTTTAAAATGTCAAAAAAATCATAACTTTAATAAATTAATATCAAACTCTGCACTTTTTTATGAGAAAAATACTTATTAATTTCTACTGTGACTTTTGTGTTTGTACCTACGAAGAATTCGAACAAAGTTTTGTTTATTTTGTCATTTCATAGGTCAAACTGCGAAAGATTTAAATATCAATGGCAATAGGGATGAAATCTATATTAAGTAGTTTCACATCAACATAATCTCGTGATAATCCTACCCTTCCCGGAGCACGAAAGTAGAGTCAAGTTTTTGTATCCAGCAAGAAAACCTTGAGGATTAAATTCAAATTCCTTTTCCATTTGCCTGAAACTTTTCACACTACAGTCTCATTAGGGAATTCTTAACATAAAGCTGTTATTGGTGCTTGTTAAGTGCTACTCTGAAAGCTAAGTTTTATTTTCTTTTTCTTTAGACACCATTGCAGTCGTTCGAGTCTAGAGACAAAACACTTAGAGCGCTGTCACAACTTCTCGTGATGTTATTTTTTCTTCGCCGTTAAATCTGAACCTATTTTTTCAATTATCTTATTCCATAACGTTGAACATTATAATTTAGCTTTAAATGTAAGGAAAAACTTGGAATTAAATACGTTAAGAACCGTTAACAGGAGTTATTACACGGCGCCCGTGATGGATGTATGAAAAGATTGATTGATGTTATGTGTGAGGTTACTCGGAATACCTAAAAATGCGTAAATACATTTCCCCGGTGAATGAGAACTTGGAAATTAGAGCTAATTTGTTCAGGGAAATATAAATTACGGTAATGTTTTCAATGGTTTACGAAAAAAGACTTTTGAAACCGAAGTACTTATTTTGCCAAAATGTTACAGGTCGGTAATAAAGTTTACAAACAAATCTTAAATACTTTAATTCGTCTCTACCTCTAATAATACCAGTGATGGAGCGCTCGTGGTATAAGAAGTCTAAGTGTTCCTAAAGCAACGGGCGATCTGGGGCCGTACCGTCACCTGTTTAAGCGATTCTGTTTAGCTGATAGCGAAAAATGATATAAATGGTATAGCTTTTTCGTGCCCGCCCTTGCCTTCCGATAGAAAAATTGGCAGGAGAGAATAAAATCATGCAGATCAGATGCACACTCTCCGATATTTATCTGATAAAAAAACCAATGGACTACAACTTTGTAGCAATTTTGCACCGATGTTTAAGGCTAAGAAGCTTAGTCTGTACTAGTGATTCATTGCTGATGACTTTAAAAAAAATCGTCAATCATAATTATAGATCCTACTCATGTCAGAGGCCAGCAAAAAATTCTGGTGACTTAGTCTAACTGAACTTACTTAGTTACCAAATTCGTACTAACTTTTTTATCGCATTTTATCCACGTACTTACCTGTATTTTCCAATGGAGTCTGAGACAAAAGATCTATTAATCTTAAGTCCGTTTCTAGTTAGAAGGTTCCTCTTTGTTTTGTCGCCAATCCAGATTAACGATTGCCTCTAATGAATAGGTTCGTTAATACTCTGTATCTGGGTCTAGACATTCTGATATATTTGCGGTATCAATCTAGCTAATAGCAAGTCGTTAATTTGCCTAGGTATATGTGTAAAGAAACACACTTTTGAAATACTACACTACACACACACACACACACACACACACACCTATACTATATTTTATATTTACCTTAATAAATAGGTATTAGGTATGTGTTAGAAGCCCTGGGCCGCTGTTTCACTCCCGATTTTCCGCAGAGACGGCTCTGATTTTTCACTGTTCGTTAAGTTGGCACTTCTTATTTTGAAGCTAGCTTGGACGCTTTAAAATGCATCTCGAGCTTCGACTGGTGTTCAAACACAGAACTTATACCTTGCTAACTACTTCGGAAGAGTTCTTTCTACGATCCGATCAGTTTGTGAGCAGCTGTTCGGATGTTTTCCAGCACCGGCTGACGATGTGAAAGAAATTCGATGAGGTTTATTACAGAACTGCTTTAGTTACAAGTTTACAGTCTGGCTTATCGTTGGGAAGATGAATTTTAACACGCTTTTACTAATAGCTTGGTATGTATGTATCTATGTAAAGGAATCTTTGAACGTGATTTTCACCTTTTTCAAAACGACGGATTGATTTGAAACTTTTGTACACTTACAGAGTAACAGATTGACGTGACTTTTTTACGGAAATAGTTAAAGGGCCGAAGAGTGACATATGCTACCTTTTATCCAGGTAACGGTAACGGGTCCTGTAGGATTGTCAACGTGGGTAAACGCGGCTGCACCCCGCAGCTAGTTGCCCATAAAAAAGTAGTCAGTTTAAAACAAAACCAAAAAACTCGACGTAAGTACACAGCTATCGTAAACTTCATTTTTAAAGAGAGGCAGCCGGAACTTCATGCCTACTTAAACTAAGAAATGGCTTCAAATGCGAAATTTTACAAAAAATACATTACTTAAAAAAATACTAATCATCTCGTAAAATCTGTTGCATAACTGCGCCAAAAAACAGACAGTTTAATGTCCGACAGAGACAATAAAGTAAATCTAATAAATATGGCTGCGATACGGAGCTCATAAAGTATCGACGTAAAATAACTTTTGGGACATTTTCGATCATTACTTTTATTCGGAAAAGAGACATAAAATGGGTAAAGCTTTAACGATACAATGAAAGTATTTTTAATGTTTATTTTACATTTATAGCAAAAGTTGAGGTACAAATTGGAGCCACAGATATCACGATCTGAGAAAAAGTCAGCTTACAAATTCCTGTCTTTTCTAACACTCATTGACTTTTAATGCGTCACTGAATTATAGAATCTGTGAGCACAATACTTCTCTATTGTGGATTTATCTCCGCACTAAGTGTCACCTAACCCTCGGCACATTACCCAGCCAGTACAGTATCTTAGATCATATAATTCGTATAGCAAATGTATGGCCGGTACGGTACCTTGCGCAACGTATTAGTGTAATCCAACGCGGCAATGCAGCCAACATTTTTGAGCCGATGCCTGCCGGTAGCGGTCTATTAGATTAGTTGTATATATTATATATTAGTGATAGTTTGTAAATATTTTTTTTTTAAGGAACAAAAATTTTAGCGAGCGTTGGACTGTATGATGGCTGGTGTTGATGAGGATAGTGATAAACACAATGGTGGTAGAACCGTGTTTTAATTTAATTATTATAATCAAAACTTGCATAACTACTGATAAAGCTAGTGTCCAAACTGACAAGAAACAATAGAAACACAATGTTTAAAACAAAAAATTCAAAACTAGCCTATATTCGGCCAGTCGCCAATATTCCGGGTACTTTTAGGTATACATTTGTTGCTAATGTTTTCGTATGAAGTTGATAGTTTCATTTATACAGGTAATAATGTGTTTAAATAAAATATACTACCGATTCTACACTAAGTTTAATAATCGGGATTCGTTCCTTAAGTTTTCACACTTATAAGAAGAATATTTTCTACAAATTTAAATATAAGTACACCAATGAGATGTAGCCTATTGAAAAAAAAGGAATCAATATAAGGTATCGTGTAATATACACACAAAAAAAACCGTCGAATTGAGAAACTTCTTTTTGAAGTCGGCTTAAAAATAAGATTCGCTTTTGGTCAAAATAATAGGTTCTATTGGGAAGGGGTAGACGATTTACAACCAATGAGTCCTGCCAACGATGACTTATGGTGCCGAAACATGGACGCTAACCAAAGAGGCTGTGCACAGAGTAAGAGTCGCGCAAAGGGCAATGAAGCGTGCCATGTTGAATATCAGCTTGAGAGACCGAGTCCGAAATACCGAAATCCGACGAAGGACAAAAGTCACGGATGTCGGTAGCCGTATTATGCGACTCAAGTAGCGCTGGGCAGGGCACGTGGCTAGGCGTGGTGATGGCAGGTGGAGTAGAGCCCTGACAGAGTGGTTACCAATAGCGCATAAGCGTTCCGTGGGCAAGCTACCAGCCCGATGGATCGATGACATCACACCCATCGCAGGCCATACGTGGATGAGATTGGCCCGAGACAGGGATAAATGGCACAAGGGAGAGGAGGCCTATGCCCAGCAGTGGGTTGATACGGGCTGACGATGATGATGATGATGAGACGATAGTTGTAATTTTATCTACGGAGATAAATAATCCATTATTAGGTACTTAGAGACCTACCTAAGTACCTAGTGATGGAGTAAGATTCTAAGTAATACTGGTCCCTTGGACCTATTATTTATTTATTTAGAAAATAGGCATGCGTTTGACCACTAACTCACTACCTTGATGGTAAGCGATGATGCGGTCTACGATGGAGCGCGATTGTCTACAAGAAACCAATTCATTCGTGATTTGAAGACACAGGTACAGATTCTATCGGGGAACACCTATCCACCTACCACCACCATCCACCTATCTAGGGAAAACAACGTCGCAGTGCGACTGCGTCAACACGTCTTTGTTCCGATTCCTCTTCGATTCTCTGGAGATCCAGATGCCCTCTCTCAGGCATAGGCCTCATATATAGGCCCCTAGGCTGGCCACCAAGAGGGTTTTAGTGGGTGCAGTCTCACGTAACCCACTGGACCTCGAGTCAGTCGGGTATCTTTCGATGATTTCCCCCCGTCACAAAAAAAGGTACTTAGGTACCTATGTCATTATATGAATTAATCACTGTGTTACAGTATAGGTACTTTAAGCTGCTCAGTACTCAGAGACAGGGCTGTGATATAGGTAGGTATGTAATAGGCATGAGGGTGACAGTAAGTGTTTGCTCGCCATCCACGTCGGCCGCCGGGATAATGGAGCTCTCGTGACACCGAGGGTAGATGTCTCTTCGCCTTAATGAATTCTCGAATATCCAATACGATTGTTTTATTGGATTTTGGATATTCGGGATATCTCTTTTGTGAGTGGATAGGGCCTAATATTTGACGTGCCCTACTTGTGATAGATTAAGCTCTATCAGTCTGTGATATATTTATGTGTGAACCTTTTGTTATTGAGTCCCTCGTTTATATTATTTGGATGGAGCAAACCTTGGTACAGATTCATAAAAATATTGAACGCTATCGGTAAAATACAAATATTTAAACTGAGCTGGTATCTATTTCCAGCATCAGTAAAGTTTCAGTTTGTTAGTTTATTTTACCGCCGACGAAATTGCCCGTCATACTGCAGCCCACGTCGCGGTAAATTTATAAATTTTCCGATCCAAAAACTCTTTTAATCAAATATAAATACAAAATATGGCAGTGAAAGCTATTTATTCGTGCCACAACAAAACACTCGGGAATAAATACCAATTTTCACCTCAAAGGAAGGCTATCTGCGGAGAGGGTAGCCAATCGGAAACCTGAGGCAAGGTAAATATTATTTCGAGATTTCATCGAACACTGGATGGGTTTTTAAGTCACGTACACAGGATTCAGTGATTTCAATTTCGTGAGAAGAGTCGCTTCCAGTAGTTGAAAATGTTGGAATCTCTCGGGAGGAAAAGTGAAAGGTATACGGAAGTGTACAAAGATATGTCTCATAGATATTGAGCCAAAGAAATTGTTTGAAAAAATACGATACGTAAGTTCACCCTTTCCAATTTCGTTGATTCGTTCGAAGTTTCCTCAGATCTCTGAGTATAAAAACATGAATAAGGTTTGTCTTGTTTTTACTCATTAACTTTAGTTTTACCATGTATCAACCAAATATGACCTTTGCACCGTGAAATAAAATAGTTCATTTTGAAAATTTGTATTTGAATTTTCTGCTGCTTATCATACGTAGACCTGTATCGTAGGATTGTGTTGATTTTCAGTTTAATTTCCAAAATAATGATATTCATGATATATGAATTTGTGATTATAGTCCAAAATACTAGTGAATATTAATAATAGTTTGGTTTTATCTACGCACTAGTGGCCACCGCCTGAAAGCTCATCCACACACCTGCTGTGCTGTGGAAATCGCACACTGAGAGTTTTACGTCTTTTTGCCTCACATTTCAGAGTAACCATAACATAGGGTTGTTTAAAAGGGCTGTTAATAGAATCTGTAAAGATTGGCAATTTATCTGTATACCCCATGGTATTACAGGTATCCAAAGGCGATGGTAATCCTTCACCATCTGGCGACCCGTTAGCTTGTTTGCCACCTATGGCATAAAAAAGCGAATTTTCACACAAAGTTGACGCTGCAAAACTCGAAAAAAAATATGTTATTTTCTTCTTCATTATTTTCAATATTACCGGCATGTCTTTAGTTATGTGAAATAAAAAGGCTAAGGTGAAAAAAGGTATAACAAATACTGAGTACAAATAACTAACTTAAGATCGCGTTCAATTATACAACAATTTTCTGACGCGGTGATTGAGCCTGACACAAGGAGAAAACAAAATGAAATTCTAGATTCTAGACTACAATCCTAAGGCAACGCTCTACGGCGTCATTGCGCGGGACTTGCAATTAGAGGGCGCCACTATTGCTCTTCAACACTAGAAATACTATCTCCTATTTTAGTGCCAGTAGCATCTAGTAGATGCGTGTTTAGCAGCTATTTTGTAGTTACTATTAAATTCAACGTTACTTATGCGAATACCATTTTATCTCAAGCGCAAGTCTGCTTGCAAGACGACGTAGCATGTGGAGAGAAAATTCCTAAAGTCTGAGCATAGGATATTCACCCTTATTGCAAGCTATCTTTGTAGATAGCTACGAGGGGATATTGGAGAAGTTTAAAAAGTATTTTCGAACTTAAAGTGCAGTAATTAAAAGCTTTCACAAAGGTGTCATTACACCTGATGTGTATAAACTAAAAACAAAATGACGTCATAGAAGTTTGAAAGAAATATTAATTTATCTTTAGAAATATATTAATTACTATATTTACGTTTATTACGTATTATTATCTACTATATATACCAATATGAACTTGTATTTTATTTGTATTGTGATAACTTCGCAAACATTCGCAACTGAAACTATGCAACGAATTCAGCGTAGCATAATTTTAGGACATCCATTTTTTAAGCATGTTTTTATTTAAAAAACTAAATAACACGCTTTAAAATCGTTAATCTTCTAAATCCTGGTAAGGTAAATAGGGAAAAACTATTTAAATTATTGCATTGTCATTCATAGATGCAAGTGATATCGAGTCGACTACATTCAGACCGTAAGACAAAATTCATTTCGCACATACTGATAAATCGATCGATCGACTTGCAAGCGAGCGCACTCTGCATTAACCACAGACCAAAATTTTTTTTGCTACGTAAATCTATGTCATTAACTAAGCCGAGCTTTATTTTAACGCAATATAGCACAGTTTGGTTCGCGTGAACTGACAGTCGAATCAAAATCGCGTCGGCCCATTAGGGTACATAAAATCATTACTGCGTAAAAAACTGACAAACACACGACATGGACACAACAACAAATACTTTCGTATTTATAACACTTTATTTAATGAAATTCTCGGGTCTAGCCCGGACATTTGGTAGGCATTGGTGGAGCCGAAGCCAACACCAAGAGGCCCTGTTGAATATAAAAAATACAATCATGGAATATGTATAAAAAGGAATATGAAACTATTGTACAGTATAGGATTTAAAAATCTGGGCTATTGAGGTGAACAACTTGTGGGTGGAATAACAGATCTATAGAATGAGAAACGGCACCTGCCTTATCCTGTCTCATCTCAAAATATATTAAGGCAGGTGATGACTTGCCACCCACTGAATGGGCCCCCCATAAAGGCTGCCGTATCTTGGCACCGGAGGGGCAACATCGGCGTGGGTGGCTTAGGGTGTAGAGAGGTGTGCTGCACTTTCACTAAGAGCTACTCGCGGCGTTATGCCCTTTAACACTTCTACCCTGGAGCTTAGATTCTTAGCTCTTGCGGTTTTCACCCCTGGACGGCCGGTTAAGGCAAGCCAGGGGTCAGGGGTCTCATTTAGCCCCATGGAATCGGGGTACGCGGTGTCGCCACTCACCGACGGCTCGCCATAAAGCCGCCCCTGCGTTTGTAATTGTATTTATAATATTATTAGTTTCAATACTTAAACTATAGGTTGCTGTTATTTTCGAATTATTTGTTTACGGAAAATAAACAAACTCCAAATTGAAAAATAGTTGTTGGAGTTTTTCTTAGTTGCGCATTACTTATTTCATTCACTTGATAAGTTTCTCATATTGTTTCGTTCACAGGCTCTGGTTTGGTCACTGCCTCATATTTTAAAGAGAATTTCTTTCTTTAACCTCTCTAGCCATTATGTTAAACGTTTTATCCGTCTTATGAAATTATAAAACCAATTTACCTCGGCTTTGCTCCGAACTTTTCTTGTTTAAGTATTCTTTTATGAATGGACAAAGAGAAAAATAGTTTTGTAAAATACTGTGAGTCATTTTGTTCATAATACTGTGTGCAAGAAGATAATACAAAAGCTTTATTTCAGTTGGAGCTCAGGTACCTGTTTCATTAAAAAAATATGTCTAATATTAACAGTATTAATATGAGGCTAATTTCTGATAATAGACTAATTTTTTTTAAGAAACAGGCCTCAGGAGGAATTTTATTAGGGTTTTTGCTTGTGGTTTCATTTAAATATATGGATCCTTGAGGAAGTGGTAATTAATAAGATTGGAAGCTGGTGGTTACGTTTCAATCGGAATAATTGCCGATGGGACTTAAACGTCGGAGCTGCACCCGTCTTTCTAATCCGTAATTTATTTCAGTTTTTCTTTCTTTTGCGTGTCCAACGAAACAGCAAAATTTAATCTCAGATGTATTTATGTATTTGTGTACTAAGTTTATATTAGGTAACATAAACACAGTGAAAAAACAAAACATTGCGTGTAATAAACCACAATGTTTTACTACAATTTCTCGTATGGGCCAATTAGTTTCCCTTCTTAAAGTCGATAATCTACCCAATGAATTCTGTGATATGGGTTAATCCAACTTAAGGACCCACAAGTAACAAAATCAAGTTTACGACCATACGGCTACAGTAAAAGGAAATTCTCCGTCCGTTTCCTTGGATTCCTTGAAGTTGGCAGTAAAAAGTTTTCGGCTTTGTCCCCCATCGATGTGTTTCACTCAATAATGTTGCCTCTCTTCTTTTGTGTTCGTTTAAAAGTGTTTCGCAACTTTTTTATTTAATACAACTGGGGCATTGACAAACCTAGGAAAGGTATTCGTAATAGCAATTTCCGTGAAAATATGTGCGTCAGAATTTTCACTTTATCTGCTAAGTTTATTATTAAATTTTGTGCCTAGATATCTCTTATGAAGTTTGTTCTTTTCTAGACTTTATTTCAGTATGTTTTCTGCAACGGTCTGGAGCAAAATGGTCCACGTATCTCAGCTTACCCCGTCTACATGTGTGAATGTGTTGATCATTGTTCTTCGTGCCAAGTGTCGACGCGCGTGACAGCCGCAGTCTTTTCGCAACCGCTGCCAACCTTACATAGTGCGTGCTTACCGAACCGTTCTCCTTGCTTGTGCAGCCCTTTTCAGGAAATCGTTCGAAGTAACTAACCAAGATTACTGCAAAAAGGAACGTAAAATATCTGCAGTATTGCTGGCGATTACAATTCGTTCACAATTATTTTACCTCTCACATTATGTTGTTGTTACAGTCTGGCAGTAAGCGTTGCCATATGAACGGACAAAGACAACGATATAATGTCAGAAGTAAAACAACTGTGAACGGACTGTTATTTGAATGATTTTTATTTACCAAATTGATGATTAGAGAAAATATAATAAACATAACAAAACACTAGTTTATTCAAGTGAAATCTGTGTGACTGTTACCTACTCTCATTGTTACCTCTTCTCATTAAGATTGGTTCATACTTCCAGATTTTTACCCCCAACGCAAAAAGAGGGGTGTTATAAGTTTAATGTGTGTACCTGTGCATTTACGTGTCTGTCTTGTTATGAAGTCAATCGTTATAGAGTCTGATAATAATAATTATCAGTAATCAGTTGCGTATTTTATTTATCAAGACCTAAATACCAATCTATACACTTTTTAACCATACAATTAAACTTAAAATATTAATAACAATGTCATTTGATTTATAACGGTTTCTATCCATAATAATGCAGTATGAAGAGTCCTTTTAACCCATCTCCCACGGAATAATGTGATTGGTCGCTTAATAAAAACTATTGAGGACGCTGCAGCCTCCATTTGTATTCAAAAGAGAGTTTGCAGAAGGGTTTTTATCGTAAGCTAGAACTCTACCACAGAATTTGCCTTTATATTTAGAAAATTCTGTTTTTCTCTATTTGAAAATTATACTGTATTCAATTTTTTGTCTTATTTCAATTATGTTCTTTAAAAAATATCACTGGTGTTAAGTAAGTTAAGATCTTGCAGTAACTAACCTGAAGCTGTTTAATAAAACTGTTCCAAAGTTTTTGATTAAAGAGCAAAGTCTACCTTTCGGCGTGGCGGCGTTGCTATCGGACCTTTTTTCTCAAAGCTTAATTTCTCAGCTTATAATTCATCTCACGTGGAGACCGCTAATGAAAGACTTACTTAAGTAACCGCGCCTGAGACTGGAATTAACAAGTTCCAAATACAATTCAGTCCTTGACGAAGTTCATTTTGACGTCGGTAAAGTGGAAAACTTCCACCGCGTCCTTTTTTCTGAGAAATGTAAAGTTTTACGTCTTTTATAACGAGATACCTTTAAGGGATGCTACGACTTGATATAGCCCCTGTAATAAGAAGCTAATGTTAAACGACCTCAGGGTAGGAAAGTTTAAGCTACTGTTTGAGTTGGAGTTAGTTACTGTAGTCGACACAAGTGGTAGCATATTAAACATTTTCAGTGAAGTCATTAAGCAAATAATAGTCATTTGTGCGGCGAGGGCTGCGATGTAGAGCTTATCTGTGAGGTAATTAAGAAAAACCTCGGAGTTGTTATTTTTTTCAGTGTAGCGAGTCTCCGCGGCTGATTGCTAATTCCGCGACAAAGAACGCTATTACGCGGCCGCAGCAATATTACAAATGAAAATATTTTTGTAGTTGTGTCTTGGGAATATAGGTTTTTAGTTTGCTTCCGCTTTTTGTTACCATGGCGCATATTTTCAAATTTCGTCAGGACTGTTTTTGACAGCTCTACCATACCAAATCCGTCAAAATTCGTAATTTATCGTGAAGTTATTCCGACGTTACGAAAAAAGTGAATAAGGACCCTGTAATTAAGGGTTCCTTAGTTTTTTCTTAAATATAATTATATAAATAGTAGGTCTACGTAGTACCAACATCACAACAACGTAGTACCAGAAGAACCTTCATAAGTTCGTTTTGTCCGTCCGTCTGTCCCCACGATCTCCCAAAGTGGATATCGGTCTCTTCGCTGACGACACCGCCCTCTACACCAGAGGGTGAAACAAAGTCATGCATCAGGGCCACCTTCAACAAGCTCTCACTCACCTAGGTGACTGGTTCAAGAAACGGGACATCACGGTCTACCCAGACTAAAGTGCAGCAATGTACCTCCACCCATCCAATAAAAAACCGAAGCAAGCTCCCGGTCATCCAAAACCATTTCATGCGGAGAGTGAGAGACATAGAACAAACACAAATGTTCATCACACAAATGTTTGTCCTAGATGGGAATGGAACCCACGCCCCCAAGCACAGAAGTTAGGTTCACTACCAACTGAGCCACCGGGGCATTGACCATCAAAAAAATATACTACTTCTTTTAAAACAGTATTTTTTTCCCAAGAAACGCGTAAAAGGCATTCCTTGGTATTAATTTAAATCTGATTTATATTAAAACTGTATATCAATAAAATAGAAATAAATGTTAATGCAACATTTATCTGGATTTTGTTATTCTTCTAAGCACGTAGAGCCCCGTACCAGTTTCAGCGAGTAAGATCAACTTAAATTAACTAAAACAGAAGTTACTCGGTGTTTGGAATTAATTTTGATTTCATGCATAGTAATGATTTAGAATAACAACGAAAACATAATAAAATTATGGTATTATTTATAGCGATAAGCATTTTAGATCCTTGCTTGCCTACAAAATCGTACAGTAGGCACCACAGAAAAGAGAAGTAAATAGAACGGAAATGAGAAGGAAGATCTGTCGCCACGTATTGTTACAGAACCTTGATTGAACATTCTTATTTATGTCAACGCGTCGAACTCCGCGTCACAGTTGCTAACACAGTTGCTGTGGGTTTATATGGGTGCAAGTGGCTGCAATTTTTTTTTTACAAAAATGCCTGACAGCCGTTCTAATTTTGTGGTAGGCACAGCGGGTCTTTGTCTCTGAAGTTGGGTGCAAGGCGCTGCGCAGTAGCTAACGCCAAACTTCCTCACACCTGTACCTGCGCAATGGTTCGCTTCAGACGCAACTTCAGCAGGCCTAGCACGGGCCGTGGACAGGTTGTCTTTCCACCGTTTTTATCCCGCTAGAAAGAGACAAACGTATCCATATTCTAGCTCTGTCGCGTCTACGCGCGGATAAAAACGGTGGAAAGACAATTTTTCCACGGCCCATGCTAGGCGTGCAGAGACACGATCCGCTGTGCTTATTGTATGCTTAGACTTTCATATAAAACCACGAAAATGACTTGACCTACGAACCTGAAATTAGGCAGGTAGTCTAGCCATCTAGACCACAAAAAATAATTTTGCAAAAGGGTCGAATCAAGGGGGGCAAAAGGGTGTTGAAAGTCTATATGAAAGTCTACGCGTACGAAGTCGCAGGCAACAGCTAGTAATATATGAATTCATTCCGGTATATACATTATATGTACCAAATACATAAATATTAGGTTGGTGGTGAATAGCTACATTCCATCGTCCCAACATTAAATGTCCCACGTCATCGTCACGGGTCAATAAGCTTCGCGTCCATTGTCCATCATATCGGACTGTGACGTAAACATTCCTTTGTAGATCAAATGCCTCGGATCACATTCTGTGTGGATCACCGTGTGTCTTTTGTCTTTCTTGTATTCGAGTGACAATGGCAGGCCCCTGTTTTGATGTACTTACTTATAATAGTACTGGTGAAGCGCCAATGCATATACATGCAATTTCCTAATGTAGAAAGTGTTTAATTAGATTTGATTTAAACAAACCGCGCTTTTCTGAGTTGTTGATAAGTAACACAGACCTGTCTGCTTGTCAATGAATCCGTCGAAGTTCCGCATCGAATCACGAGAGATGGCGTTGGCTGTTCTTAGACGTGTTCATCGGACGTTACTACACTGAGTTCGACGTCGCCAACAAGCGGCTCGGGTTCGCGCCCGCCGCCTGAGCAAGGGGGGGTGAGGCTGCGCCCGCGCACACCAGCAGACATACACCACCCGTACTCAGGTCTCGCAACGCAATATATTAGATGGTGGAATCTTGCACTTGTGAAAAAAGTTTTTTTTTTCATCGCTCTCGCTTAAATTATAAAAACTAGTGAAGGTGCCGGCCGGCTAACCTGGTTGTACACGAAATAAAGATCCTGCTGCAGAGGAGATCTGCCAGCTGCTCTCAGGATGACAGGGATGGAAGCGGTCATTTGCAGGTCAGTGCAGGTTCTAGTGATTTCTTATTGACACTCAGGAATTGTAGTCACTCCAGCTTCGTGAGCAATCACATCAGGAAGGGCTATTTATACGCCCCTCCAAGTACCAAAAAAGTAAAGCTATTCGTACACCAGGCGAAGCATGTAAACATCTGGTACGCGACCAATCGGGCCTTCTTCGAAATCTAGTGAGGGTAAAAGAACACTACCTCCGCTCTTGTCGCTGGACTTACCCTCATTTTTCAGTCAGCTAGATCACGGCCATTTTAACGTGGTCGAAATGTCGAGCGTAAGGTACCTACGTGTACCTAAATAAAATACAAATAATACAAAATTAATTTATTTGACACAATAATAATATGCTCAAAGTAAATTCGAACCTATTGGCTCCGAGCTAGTTTTCACTGTGTTTCAGAGCCAATGGCCTCTTCCAACACAGTATACATTATGCCAAAACAATAAAAATATGCGCTATAAGTCCCGATTTACATTTCAAACATGTGTTCAAAAAGCGTTAGTTTAAAAGTAACTTGAGCAGTTTCGTGACTCGTCACCAACCGCTTGAGAGACACACGTCTCTTGTTGACGTTTTGTGATTCGTATACGACGCTCCATTGCGGTGCCTTGCAACGGTACCGTACCTACCGTAGGTTCAAAACTTGTACCCCAATTACTAGAGTGTAGAATAAGCGCGGTGACAGACGCAATGGCGTATAGGGGCGATGCAATACATATAAGCCACCGGTAAACAAAAATATTTGACTACACTGCCGATCGTATGCCGAGTCAAGCCTCAATTTTGCAGTGGGTTTTAGGCCTAGGAATTTATTCGTATCAGCATAACTTTCGCTAACCCATTCATATTGGATACTATGATTGCCCAGTGTACGAACGGCTTTACGTGACTAGCTACTTCCAGCATTGTCAAACACATAGGCAATCTCAAAAAAACTGTCATTATGTATACTTTTTGCAAAAAAAACTGTGATTAGATACGTATCGACATAATCTCATTTTATAATGTATACCAACTCGCGTTCATCGACTTCAGTATACCTCCAACCATTTTATTAGAGTTCCGTAGGGAAAGGACCGTAGGGCTACAAGGAACCCTCGATAAGTTCATTATGTCCATCCGTCTGTCCGTCTGTCATAAACCTTTAGAACCTCCTTACTTCAATAGTTATCAATTCTATATTTATTGTAAAGATAAGTGCATGAAATTTTGGTCAATTACAGTTTTGATATATTTCTTTACTTTAAGAGGATAAAATTAATTTTGTATTTTAGCGATGGCTCTGTTATATGAAAAATAGGCTGCTCTCCCTTGTGTAGCTTATCGTTGAATAGGCATTTTGAAATTAAGGTTACTTTTCTATTACTAATATGATACTTTTATTAAATTCATAATTTTTATATCAAGTATATCCTTTGCAAAATATGGCAACTGGCAAAAAATTGGTAAGAACCAACTTTCCACCTACCTTTTTTCTAAAGTATTAAACATATAACCTTGTAACTTGCCATGCTGATAGTTTATTTCAAAAACCTTTATTCAATTTTATTTTAACGCTTTGTATTCACAACATTTCAGGTATAGTGATAAAACTATAAAAAGTTCAAGACATTCTAGCTCAAAGGCTCAAATGAACTTAACAAAAAATGTGTTTTCCAAGTAGTTTTCTATTTGTCTAAGCCGTAAAAAGTATATGTTATGTGGAGATAATACATCTCTAAAATTTGGCTAAGTCCACAAAGCTTTGATTGTCGTCAGATTTTTTCTAGAATCACCAATTTCTGATGAATGTGACCACAATTATATTATATTATGCTTTTGACCACGGAACTCTACCACAGGCATATCTTGACACGCTCTTGGCCAGTTAATTTATGCCACTAGTTAATAATATGTAATCAAGCGCTCAATATAATGACAGTACACAGACTCAGACGTTACATTCATTAGTGCAATAACACGTAGGCAAGGAGCAAGGTATAATTGGTACGCTGTAATTCATTTGCACGGATCGTGTTGCCAATCTACTTACGGCATTAGACAAGATCACAGATTATTACAAATTATATGGGTTAATAGTCGGCTTGAATTTCAACCTAGTTTCGCTAATTTGTAACTAAAGATCGCAATAACTAAGGATTTAGCAATAATAATACAAGTTCTGGTAAATATAGTTGCCAGTATCTAGAAACCAAAATATATTTTAGTGAATAAATTTATTTTTCCATTCATTTAAAATGGGAAAATAAACAAGTTACTGAATAAAAACAAAACTTAGGAAGGATCTGATAGCGCTTACTGATTATAAAAATGAAAAAATAATATTATGGAAAACATCTTGCAAAATAAACCAGAGTTTTTTTCACTAAAACCCTAGCGTAAAAGTACGCATCGAATGAAACACCAATTTTACTATAATTTAAAAAATGTTTTGGGTAAAATTTAGTGGAACACGAATTTACCCTCAATTTACATTCAGGAAAGACGTCGGACGGGAAGGGTCCAAATCGAATTCCTATCGTTTCTTTATCACGGAGCAGGTCAAAAGTACGAGATGCAACCTATTGTCGCTCACGAACTTTTACCTACGTAAAGCTATAGAAACCGGCTGAGCAAACAGCGCATTTAATCCCGTGTCAAAGTTCGACTCGAGCTAGCTTATCACAATACCAATTCAATATTAACTAAGTTTTATGAAAGTTTTGTTATGTAAAAAATCTTATCAAAACAAGTAACATCTAGTTTCAAGATCGCTAAAGATGAGAAAGTTCTCCAATAATAATTTCAAGCACGGATCCAATACTTTTCTGACTGAGATGAAACGACTTTGTTCTTTTTGCGCGAATTTTCACAGCCATCTGGAATCTATCTTCTCGATGTATTACAATTTTCTTCCATTCATATTTACCTTAAAAATTCTTTCGCCAAGTTCTGTTTTCTCTTCACGAGTTCAGTTCTGCTTATTTACAGAAACG
Source organism: Agriopis leucophaearia (assembly GCA_949125355.1). NCBI lineage: Eukaryota > Metazoa > Arthropoda > Insecta > Lepidoptera > Geometridae > Agriopis > Agriopis leucophaearia. The sequence goes on along the minus strand of OX421276.1, from coordinate 7,412,497 downwards.
AGGCGTAACAGAATTTTCACAACTCAATTTGGGCACATTGAACGTCTGAAGAATAAAATGTGCTTTCATAATGGGAGTTTATTGATGTTGGATTACAATTTTTTTTCCGTAAATATTCGATAAATAGTTCCAGTCTTCTATCAGAGATGCAAGTAGACGTTGACAAGTCACGGTTTAAGATTTATGCGTACGTGAAAGAAGGGAGTCCTTCGTGAATTTTCCATGTATTGTGTGGGGCAATTTATCCGCTGGGAATGTACGGTCGTGTTCGAGTCACAAAGGGTTGGATAAATCGCATTACTGACACGCGTGAATTGTAAATTGGACATTACCCGTTACACCTCGGTGCGGTCGCACGTCGGGTCGCACAGCGACTGTTCTCGGTCGCCGTCATGCAGGTCGCCTCTGTTCTGTACGTGATGCGATTCAATGCTCAATAGATGTGACCAATGGATTGTATAATGCATCATGATAGCTGAGTAAACGTACTGGGCCCTGATTCCATAACTACAAACACGCTCGTAACGCGGCGCGTTAAGTTAACCTCAAAAAGGTCGGCCTTTATTTCTTAAGGATTAGAGGCCAAATTTTTTGAGGTTAAAATAACACGCCATGTTACGTGTGTGTTTTAGTTATGGAATCAGGGCCGTGGGCATTTGCTATAACGAGGATTTCACAGCTAATAATATAAACAATTGAAAAATTTAAAAAGTGCATATGCAACCATTTTTTTTCTCTACTTGTATAATAACTCTACTGCTACTACAGACGTACGGGAATAGGAGTAAGGGTCGGTTGTTGGTTCTGATTATGGGCTTCATCAAAAGCTTTTCAAAAGATATTCCCTAAATTCCTAGTAATTTACGATCCCCTCGGATTTTCGTCCTTTCTCTGAAAACATACTGTGTATCAAAACAGGATGTGAGAAAGATTTTAACGATCACTTTGAGATCCGGTTTGTATTTTACGTGCAATCAATTGCTGCGACCTGTAATTGGCGTCCTACAGGGAACCTAACGAGCATGATTGTTCGCTGATGCCACATATCGGAACCCCTCTTGCTTATATTTTTATACTCTAATAGTAAATAGGTATGTATGTAAGTACCAATAAGCATATCTATTTACTACATTTTATTCAACAGTTGCTACTTTGGTTTTAAAAGAGTCACATTTTACAGGTATACTAGTTACCGCCCTCGGCTTTGCCCGCGTAGTTCTAAGGAGAAATAGTGGACGTCATGTAAGCAGAGTAGCAATATTTTAGTTATACGCTGTGTAAGTGCCACAACCCATTGGTTATTGCCGACCGATACGGATCAGCGGTAGCGCAACTGCCTAGTCCACAGCAGGAACAGGTGATCCTAGGTTATATTCTCTGCCAGGCAGACATTTAAATTATGAATTAATTTAAATGTCTGCTTTGGGTATAGTTGTCCAAGTATTTGTATGTGTACCATTACATCCCCGATGCACAAAATCTTAGTGAAAGTCCGTTCAGCTACTCTAGATACATGTGTCATATCTTTGTAGTAAAATTTCCCTAAATTTTATAATCTTGACAACTGTAAATGAATGCATTATCGAACTCTCCACTTTCTTGTTATATTACTTTAGTTCAGTTTGCGTGCAAAATAAATATCAAAAATATTAGTATAATACCAACTTTTTCCGAAGAGAAATCTTCATTTCTCTAGGACCAGTGGTGGAGGCTGTGCGTTGATAATTATGTCAATATCAGCCAGGACTTTGAATTGTATATATTTAAATTTCCTTTGCATCGCAGTGACATTGATTCGTAGACGGTATGAAAATTCATTGATTTTTCTAACAGGTAAGTTTTATTTATAATAATAATTATCGTACGAACGCGAAAACTAACAAAACAACACTTTGACCAATTAAAAAACAACAAGTAATAGACACTTAAACTTAAAAACAATTATCGAATCTAAAAGCCTATGGTAGAGGGAGAATGCTGGTAGTATTGCCACGCTGCATGGATGCAATGTAGTGTTTTTATCCAAAATATGCGCCAGCATTCTTGTCAGCCGTCACCGCCACCAATTTTTCCCAATTTTTTTTAGCGTACTCTTTTGATACCATCGATACAAATTTCCATTGTATCAACAACAATGTGGAAATTTTAACACTTCCTTGTCACTTCAATAGTAGCCACGATATCATCATCATCAGGCAGAAGACATCCACTGCTGAATATTGGCCTACTTTTAACCTCCACACTGAACGACAACAACAACCTCGATAAGTATAGATTTACAAAATTCGATAATATCTACAAAAAATATCATAACAACGTGTTGTTCTGGACACGTAGCAACAATACCATTACAGGAGTCATCAGAAGAGAATTGGTTACGAACGGGTGTCACGCATGGTGGGCCACGTCAACAATATTGGCCTCCCGCACCCGAGCCACGCGGCCCGAACAAATAACACTCATTCGAAGATATTACCAATAATGGGCCGGATATACGAAAACATGGTTATTGAGGAACGATGCTATGAAAATAGGTATTTTGTAAGACGTACATATACCGATATAATTCAAGTAACTACAGTGATATTTCAATGAGACTTTCGGGCGCTGTGAACTATCACGATTATTCACTGCAGTTATATATGATTATTAATGGGATATTTACCGTGATAGGGTAGATGGAGCTCCCGATAAATCAAAATGTCGGAAGCTCCAACCACAATCTAATCAAAGTAAATATCTCGTTAGTAATAATATAACTGTAAGCATTAGAGCAGCCCAAAATCTGAAAATAGCCAAGCATTAGTCTTAAAAGACTAGCCACTCGGCCTACTCAATAAACAAGCAAGCTTTTGCATCAGTAGTAATACTTTCAGAGTACTCTGTAAAGATAATAAAAATAAAATAATAAAATAAATATCTGGGACACTATTGCACACATGGTCGTCTGACCCCAAACTAAGCAAAGCTTGTAATATGGCAGCCAGAGACTGATATACATACATATATATTTTTAAATACATACTTAAATAGATATTAACACCCAGACATAGAACAAACACAAATGTTTGTCCTAGATGGGAATCGAACCCACGCCCCCAAGCGCAGAAAGTAGGTTCACTACCAACTGAGCCACCAGGGCAGTCGACATCGGGGCAGACATGAAAATAACACTTTTTAATGGCTTATATCAATCGATTGAACATTTCTGATGGTACGTTAGTATTATTCTTTGAATATTCTTATTTCAAAGCAAAAATAGAAAAATATAGTAAGTAGCACAGTAACGTAGATTCCATGTTCATCATTGAAACATGAAACGCTAGTTAGTTCAGTAACGTGGCGGGCGCCGCTCGGGGGCCTGGAGCCCGGAGCTCCCGTAATGCACAAAGGGCGTTAAGTGGCTCGCAGCTCATCGATGGAACAAAGGATCTGTTACTGTTACAATGAGGGGATTTTTCACACGAGGGAGACCCGTAAATAGAGCTGTATTGTGTCTATTTGTGGGTAAACTGCATTTTCTCTGAGAAATAACTAGTTGTTAGCGTGAACCTCGCGACCCCTGTATCTTCGCAACCTATAACGAATTTTGCTCAAATTCTCACAAAAGACTCAAAAAAAATATTTGTATGAACTACTCGCCTACAGAATTTCATGAAGATTAGTAGGTACGGCATGCAAGTATCTTTTAAACGTTCGCGATTTAAACACATGTTTTAAATGTATATCGGTTATTTTATTTAAGTACCTCACATCACATCACATCATCAGCCAATTAACGTCCACTGTTGGACAAGGCCTACCTCATAAAGAGGGGTGTTGCCATAATCCCCACGCTTGGCAGGCGGTTTGGGGATCGCATTACGTTCACCGTGTACTATTAGGACGCTGCTGCCCATCCTCCGGTGGTTCTGGTCGCAGTTTTAGGACATACCCGGGTATTTAAGTACCTATATTTACCTAAATAAAATAATGAGCTATAAGTCCCGATAAAAGTCTAAAACACGCAAGTTATCGTCGATACGCGATTCTCGATGAGCGATGATGCCGTGCCAAGCTGTACCGTGCACACTTTAAAATCTGACGGCATCCGGTTCGATCCTCGGCACCAATTACTTATTTATTAGTTACATTAATTATGAGCGGTTTTGATGCAATTGCTCAAAAACGGTTTCGGTTTAAGATTTTTTGTTTCCTCAAAAGAATTTACAAAAATTTACTTATTTAAAAAACACAGTACTAATAGAGAAGTATTATAGCGCCATTGAGCGTAGTTTACAGAGATATGCCAGTAATAAATTAACTAACAAAACCATCAAATCTGCGTTAACTTTACAGTAAAAAAGTCAAAACTTAGAGGGTAGGTTTATAAAATTTTGCAGTGTATGTCTATGCAGTATGTGTTTGTATATTTGTTCGACGATAACTTAAGAACCATTGCCGCGATCGTCATGAAACTTTGTAGGCAATTAGTACGAGTACATGCAAAAACATTTTTTTGTTAGAATATAAGCACAATCGGGTTTGTAAAGATATAGAAGTCGTTAGGTCACAGTTTTCAGTGAACACTATGGATATCATTTAATATCGCTCAAAATATCTGAAACCAAAGACCAAAACCTATTAATCTAATAAAATTAACTATAAGGTAATCTGTGCATTGTTGAAAACTAAATTGTGCCTTCAATTAGTTTGTTTGGTATGTCTAAAATGTACCTAAATATAAATATATATAGGGAAGCATCAGGGCACTTTTTTTCTCCGAAATTAGTAGTTTACACATATTATTTTAACCTATATTATAGCACTACCGAGAAAAGGTATTCCATTTACCCTCCACATATCCCAGAATCCAACCTCTCCGAAATGTGACGTAGCGGAGTACAAACACAAAAAAAATATATGTTTTTCTCCTACGTTGTCATCGGCGGCCTGCCCATTGCAACTTTAACTTAATTTTTATAGCTATGTTTCTGCTTTTAATAGCTGTGACTCTGATTCTTGAACGAAAATCCACGTTCTGGATTCTATATCGCGCAAAGAAACTCCGAGCATAGATAACTCTCTCCATTGCCCACTGTGTGTGTGACCCTGAGTTTTTCTTAAAGACCAATAGTTAAGTACCACGTCTCAGTACCATAATTATGTTATTATGTTATCACTGGCAACACACACTGGTTAGGACACCCTTAAATTTAGGCACTGTGGTATTTTGAACGAGAATATGTCGCGTAATTTCCTGAATGCTGCCCATCCGAGTTGGATTCTTCGGGCAACCTCGAATCACCATCGCTCGAAGATCCGATAAATTTCATTTTCAGTGCTTATAGATTCGCATTTACAAAGTATGATATGGTAAAATTGAAAATCTTCCAGAAAAATATAATTTTAGACAAAACCTTTTTTCATGCCGTTCTCTGTTTCTTATAAAGATCAAAAGTCGGTTAAGGATCAACTTCGGCCTTTATTGAGGTAACCTTAATAGGTTACCTTATTTTATCGACAAAAATACCAAAACACGACTTAGGGAACATTAAGGGTAAGGAAAGGGAGACGTAACGTTTATAAATATGGGGATATATCTTTAAAAGTGACATCATCGCCGCTGCCACAATAAACAAAACTTTGAAGTCAAATCACGAGTCGCAGTTTATAGGAATCATTGCACTAACTACCGGCGATTACCGTCGACATAAACTGTAGTGCGGCTCGCTTGGCTCCGGGACGAGCGAATTTAATAGCTGGACATAATTCAATTGTTCCAGTTTGCCGGCCTGTGAAACTACATTCCTTTTGCGTCATGAACCGCACCTCGTTCCATTTTATTTGGCCTTTAATTGGATACGTTTATGGGGAATTGATTAATGATTTACTTATAAACTTTGTGGTACGCAGCGGGTAAGCATGACAAACGCAGTGCTTTTGTAAACTCTTTTACTGTAAGGTATTAAAAAGATGCACATGTTATAGATTTCTTGCTAGGTATTTTTAGAAAAATTCCTAGGTTTAATTACTGTTCAGTAGAAAAGTATGTATAATAAAGAAGTTGAGAGAATTTACGAGCACATGTTGCAGTGGCATTTTCGAGGAAAAAGATCTGAAATAATGATTCCAAAAAACAATTTCTTTACAGCAATTGAGTTCTAGCTTAATCCACGTTCTAGGTAAATTTTTAGGGTTACGTACCCGGGTGTCAACGGGACCTTAGATTCAGATTTTTTATTCACCTTAAATAACAATGGTTCGTTATATTCGGTAGGTTAAATACATTTGTTATAGAAAATAAACTCTTAAAACTAACTAACAGTTACACATAAGTTAAAAAGTTATTACTAAGCCTACGCTGTCTGTTTGTATATCTGTTCTACTTTTTAACAGTTGTATCTTTTAAACCGTAATAGATAGCCAGTTGATATTTTTGCTTTCACCTATTGCCGTTATATGGCGCTGTAATCATTTTGCCTCACGGAACCTATTTCATATTTGTATTTTCATATTGTACTTTGTGGTGGTACGGAATCTTCACGCAAGCCCGACTCGCACTTGGCCGGTATTTTATACCTAAGTATTTCAGAATAAGAGGTCATTAAAGGGGTCATAAATCATTACGATTCTGAAAGTTATTTTGACTCGGTTAGCTATTAAGTATAAAGCTTTATATTTATCTGAGCTTTGTAAAGATAAAACGGTTTATTTTGTTTACTGTTGTATTTTAATGACCATAACGTAAATAACTACGAACAAAAAAAAACAAATCTAAGTAAATATTTGGTAATTTTTTATTTAGGAATTGGAGAAAGTGACAAATATTTCTAGTTTTTTCTTCGTGCGTACGAGATAGCCAGAGACGGAAAGCGGGCTTTTAAGTGCTACCACCTGTTTTAAACTGTAGCGCATTTAAGAACGCACCACGCATAATTATTGGTATGAATATCATAACATCTCTTATTGACATGACCCAATTAGATAGATTAACTTATGAATATTTACGGAACATTTCGAGAACTGAAGACGAGGAATCATAAAGTCGATTGTATGCCATTTACCCGCGACAAGAGTCGTTCGCCCCCGATATCACTCATCAGTATGTATGGTAACATTTGGCCCCTGCCTTGTATCGCGAACTCCATGCATTCCTGATGAACCGATATTAGTTTACAACTCACTTGTTTAACATAGCTTTGTACTGGCATTATAATATTCTGTGATATGCTGATGCGCGTGCAAGTTTTAATATGAGTATCACCGAACATATCACTCGAGGGTGGCTGGATCCGCCCGAAACTTAACTAATGTAAGCGGAAAACTAATCCATTCAACTGTGTACTTGTAATCCCGCGTTGGAAGTGATCAGGCTGGCAGCGTCTTGTTTCTTTCATCATATTTTTTTGGCTATTATAAGTTTCGGAAACATATTTCTACCACGCCAACTCGGAAATAGATATTATTCTTTATTGTTTACACCAGAACTCTTATGTCTTTTTGTTCATGGTTGTTTCATTCTTTCTTCGAAAAGTGAGAACAAAACATCACATGAGCATTATCCTTAGAATAACATTGTAATTGATATAAAGTAATTTTCAACATTAACATTAAAAAAAAAACTTAAATACGTTTGCATTGTTATTCTAAACATAACCTAATCAGTTTTATTTATTCATATATAGCGAATTTTTGAAAATATTCGATGATGATAGGTCCTCTGCCTGGTGAGCGCGGCCTTAAATAGTTGGCAAAAGTGTAGTACTACCCCCGGTAGACTCTGCAAAAGAGTCCTATGGCAGTCCTACCAGTACAAAATGTTCTCCATTTGATTTATTTTTAAATGAGATACGTACGTACACTTATCTAGCATTTAAACGTAACCTCGATATATGCTAATACTTCTAAAACAAATTGAGGATTTCCAACCATCTAGCATTATAGCATAGCTGTAAAAATAAATCTGTCGATCCGTTTAATAAAAATATATTTTATGAGTGAAAAAATATAATACACAGTTATATATGGCAGCATCTATGACTTTGTATATTTTTTATGAAGTCATGGTAATACGGCTAGGCTCGTGAAATTAGCTCGGAAAATACTCATACCATTTGATGGGCCGGAAACGGTACATTTGCCAAGCTTTTTATGAATCTAGAGCCAAGTATATTTGCACATCACTTTCTTACGAGCGTTTATGATCTTGCTAGAATATAAAATTGTTTTCGAACTAAAAATATTTTCAAGTTATGCTAGTTTTATTGTAATTTATCCGCCACAGTAAATTATTACTAAAATACCTTACTAATTAACTAATGTAAGGTATTTTTGTAAGCTTTTGTTCCAAAAATGTTTGGCATGTGATTGCATGATAACCAATTTTCGAAAACTGTTTTATAGTATAAATATAATATTTCCATAAAACCTGCAGATATTTCTGCAAAATATTAGTGTGAATTGTTAAATGTTTTATATACTTTGCGCCATATTTATATTGCATCTAATTCTTTCTTATTTTTATTTACCCCAAAAGCACTCCATCCTATCCTTCAATTAACACACAAAAATTTATGTGCGAACTTTCAAACAAAACAGTGTTTGTTTTCAAAATCGCGACGTCATTCACTCTGATTAGAGTTACATTTATATTGCCAGACTATTGTATTTTATATTTTATCAAATTACATAAATTACTCTCGCCTTTAAACTAATAATTAAATACAGTTTTCATACTATATTTTACCTACTTGAGTATTTATTATCATTATCTCAGGTATCTTTGTATCCGTCGTCATGCTTATTGTACTTGCGTAAACAGACAAAAATACTATCATTGTTGATTAGTTTAAGTAAACCTAATTTCCTTTTGTGTACACATTTATTCTATCTATCTAAGAGCATCATATGGTACGCGCAACGAGACATCGTTCGAAGGCGAAGCAGTCGCTGCATCCCCTCTCGTAACCAGTAGTTGCAGTCAATTATCTGATAAGCCATATCACCCTTCGATGTCGCCCGACTTTCTGTCGCCAGTCACGATATACTTTACTCATACTTACTACTGATATACTTTCCAAAATCCTAGCTACTGAAATTTTTGACAAAATATTACACGTTTTGCTTATATGCACCAAGAACATTATGAGTTAGTTCTATTAGTTTAATAATTTCACAAAAAATAAAAAAAGGTTCTCAACTTTAAAAATTTCTCATCAGGTGATGTCGCCGCTTGATGATCAAGACAAAATTATTTTCTTTTTGATATCTAGAGCGGTTATCTGATTAGAAAAAAAAATCGCTCTGATATACCTACTTGTATGAATAAAAACATTTAATACTTCATTATAAGACGCCAAAAAGTCTCTGATGTATATTTGCTACAATCATCGACTAAAATATAATTAAAGATCTCTGTTGTCTACAACTGATTTTGTGGCCAATCCAAGTTCATAACTCAATTGTCTGGTCAGAATAGGGAGGCCATGGCTGGAGAGTTTTAATTTCCTTGTGCCTTAACTTGTGGTTGCTGTATGTTTTACAACTAACTCGGTTAATGCTTTTTTGTTGTTTTTTTTTTAAATGGAATGTTGTTGAATGTAACCTTTTATGAGTTCCTATGTCCTTGTACTTTACTCTCATACACGCTTGGATATTTGTTAATTACTGTCGTGGTCGTGAGAATTATCGCTGTGTTCGAGAAAAGTCGTACAGAATGCCTAGTTGCCTTGGCGGCAACTAGGCATCGGCTTATATTCCTTAGCTTTGCATCAACAACAAAAAATCCAAGTTCGTTAATCAAACGCCATTTTAGATGGAAATGACCAGCCGTTGAATATAACCATAGATTTAGGATAGCGTAGCAAAAAAATTTTTATCTGTGAATATAACCTATTCAATTCGCCAAACGTGTTGCCAAATACTTGTAAACATGTAGAATTTGAGCAGTTAATTAAACGCTTCAAAAACACCGCTAATAATCTACAAATGAAGCCTCTAACCACAGTAATTATTATAATTATTTATTTGTTGCGCTAATCCAAACGATTGCCTGGTTAGGACTGTTAATCACATGCAGGATACCTGCATCATTGCGTTTGGCATTTGGCATTAAGTTAATTTGATGTTAGCTAGTCATTATTTTTTAAATATTCATGGGAAAATTATAATGGTAAAATAAGGCTATTTTGCGAACTACTGCCAATGTCAACAAGTAAATTATTAAAATAAAAACCCCACTACAAAATTTAGCCTATTAAGACATCCCGAAAATGAAGACGAATCTAACAACATCAGATCTGCGTGATCTAATTCGCTCTTGCTCATTTTTCCATCGGCTTGCCAGAGCGGGCATGAAAAGGCAATAACGTTACATGGTTTTATATTCCGAAAATCCGTACAAAGCGCAAGCGCACAATAAGGGTCTAATTAAAATTCTTTATTGTGTGAACCCTAGTCTGTGGAATGCGTTGTCTGAATGGATGTTCCCCGATAGTTAAAATCTGGGTGTCTCCAATTCGCGATTGAAATAGTTTCATCGCGCAAACGTGCTCCATCATAGACCGTATCATCACTTGGCATCAGGCGAGGTGGCGGTCAATCGCAAAACTATTTTTTTTTTAAATACCGTCCTACTGGGCAGACAAGCATAAACTAACCGGATATTATACTTACCTTATTAGTACCTACCTATAAATCTAGATAAATAAGTCCATTCGTTTTTTATTTCTACAGAAGATGAGTAAAACTATTCTTGTTTTACAAGAATAAGGCAAATATAGTACGTATCCAAGAATTATTACATTAATTGGTCGCGAATGCAACCACACTCCCGACAATATATGGAGTAGTTTCGTGCTCCCACTGTAGTGCATTTTTGCAACACACTCTAAGCTGATCACTTCCTGTTTGAGTAATACCCGCATCTACATCCGAGAATCCACGGAGCAGAGTTAAAGGTTTCACGACCAAATTGCGACCCGCCATGGAATTGAGTTAGAGCAGTATCGCATCCGGGCAGTGTCCGGTCGCTCTCCGAAGTCCGGCCCTTTGTCGCATCATCTAACTGCAAATTGGCAGTATCCAAGACCGCGGCAGCCTGCTGGCTGTAAAGGTGCACTTTCGGCACCGGTGGCAGTGACAGGCGACAGCAGTTGACGACAAATTTCAATTTCTTGCTGCCAATTGGAAGTGGGCTTGAGCATTATAATTTTTTTTTTTTTATATAATAGACTAAGCAGTCTTAATATTTTGTGCCAGTATCGCTAATTGCGCGCAATCAAGTGTCAGGCAACAGTGTTGTCGCCGCGTTTTCATACGCTATCCTACCACCCACCATATATTTTTCCAAGACACATTTTCAAAAAGTGCCTACGTTTTAGTCCAGATTTTAAGATCCATACCAACTTTGATGGGTACCACATGCGTAAGATCATACACATGCACACTCACAAACTTTCGCATTTATTGGCCCGAGTGAAGTTGGCAACTAGTTCATTATACTACATATTTAAGTTATAATTAAGAATATGAGCAAAATTGGTGTTGCGAAGATATAGGGGTCACGGAGTTATAGTTCGGGTAGTGTGACATAAATACGAAAGAACATGTAATCAGCGACGCCTATTGTCAAATTTTATCTCTACCATTAGTATGTGGTCGTTCTCGCCGATATCTGAATCGTACCTTAACGATGCGCTACAAGAACGGAGCGGAAACACGCTCCGCTGCGAGGATCACGCTCTTGCACTTTGTTCGTTAGACCTTGTTTGTTTTGTATGAGCGGGATAATACTCGTATAGGTGGGGAACGTAGTAACTGCAAACTTGTCTGGACGGGAGATGCGTTCAATTTTGTAAAACTTTCTTGTAAACAAGCTAGTGTAATGCAGTTTTAAAGTTGATTTTCTAACGATGAAATTGTTTAGTAGGAAAGTATTTTAGCATACAATTTGTTTTAACATCGCTTCACACATAACTGAAAATAAGCACAACAAACCCAAAGTAACTGGAATCATAAATCAACACCATAAAATCAAGAGAAATCCCAATCATGTGTACGAACGGCAAACTGATGAAGCTCTACAAATGAAGCGAGCCACTGCACCGAGCAACATTATCCTGTATTTATTTTTGGTCAGGTTAATCAAATTTTGACGCAGATGTACCTAATATTTGGTATGAGTTTAGTACGAGTGGAAACTGAAGCGAATTTAGTGCTTGCATTTAGTAGTTAGCTGATGCCTAGACAAGCACAATGCGGTTTTTTTGAGAAATTTACTAACATCGCCTATCAGTTGCATTAGTTACTGAATAGGTTATACTATGTACTTAAAAAAGAAACACAAATTCCAACTTTTTAAAGTTAGTTACTATTATTTCGTACCACAGCACGATGCTACGACGTAGCTCTCGTAGCAGCGTAGCCACGTAGCAACTTTTCGTAGCAAATTCACAAAGTGCTACGCGTATGTTAAGTAACATTTGTAACAAATAAAATTCCCAGTCAGGTCCTGTACAAATATGAATATACGGTAGTCATTTTCCCGTGATCTGAACCGTATTTACAGAATATTCGAATGAAATGTCGGATCCACGCGATCGCTGAATATTTAACTCAATCGAGCAGCGTCCATCAATTATATGGAGGTATGTTTTACGAATCGATGTTTAGAATGATCAACCTGATATGAATTATTTATTGGACAGTAATTTGTTTGTTTAATGACTTTACAAATATGCGCCAGCCGGTAATCGTCACGATCAGAATATTTTATACATGGAAATCAATAACCATTAGGCCTGTCACATTCCAAATAAAATATTATGAACGGAAAAAAATATTTTGCTTACTATTTTATTCGGTTCATATCTTTTTTAGTTCTAATAAATACAGCAGATTGTAAAAGTGATCAGAATTTGCTAAGACTTTGAACGAAAGATTGTAATTGGTAGCCGACAAACTAAAGTGAAATATCAAATGTTTCTATTTAGTTTTATTGTAGCTTTCAGACAAAAGAATTTGGATCGAGTATACTTGCTCTTAAATGCGCTTTAGCTCTCAGAGCGAACTTTTTTAATGTTTCTATTAACTGAAATATAAAAATACTCTTTACGCTAAAATGTAGTTAAAATAATGTGAATGACAAGATAGTTCTGCAAATGCCGTATGTACTAAATTGATATTGATATTTTTATTCATAATTCTAAAAAAATACATGTCATAATTAAGTAAATTATGTGTATATACAGGTAGGAAAGTATAGATTAATTATTTTAAGTTTTAGTTAATATTTAAGTTTATGTTAATTTTCAGTTTTTTAAGTTGTGCGTTATAAATATATGTTATATAATAAATTATAGATTTATAAATTACGTTAAAATAAGGTCATATAAAAATAAAAGATATACATCAAAATTACATTTAAAAAAAACATTAAAATCAAAAAGCAATAAAAAAACAATATTCGACCTTTGGAACGAACTCTTCGACGATGTATGGTGACATTTCAGTTAAAAACAATTTGAGTTTGTTTTTAAATATATTTAAAGATATTGCTTTGCGTATAAACCTGGGTAAAGCAATGACTAATATGAAGTAGACAAAGACAAAATAGACCGAAATAGTAAGACGCAGTCTAAGAATTATTGGCTCTATGGTGAATGCGTACAAACTCACTCACTCACTTACCATAAAAATCAAATTGAAAACTGTCATAACAAAGGTCTTCCCACCGAGCTTCAACATAAAGCGTTTTAAAAGGTGTGTCTATAACTACCTCATCAGATTGGCAAAGCACCGTCAAAACCACTAGTATTGCAGGAGTTTTTTGGCAGCGGTTTCTACTTACCATCACGGTGACCACAAGCTCGTTTGCCGCTCTTTTGTATAAAAATAAAATAAAAAAGTAAATAATGATAGTAGATGATAAAAAAAATCCCAAAGACCTTTGATGGGAAACCATTTCATGTTAACAACATAAATCAATTTGTCACGAGACGGACGCTTAACATGTCCTAAACAAACGCATCACATCAAGCAAACAAGATGAGATATAAGAAGATTATCAACTCTACTCAATTTCCTAAAGAAACATGGAGACAATATAAAAAAACTTAAACTCACATCAATCAAATATACGTCAGTAATGTATGGCCTTATTTCCTAAGCGATTTTAGAATCGTTTTTCTTTTTGATAATCCTCAAATTCTTGCCGAACAGAACCGGTATGTACGAAGGATGCTACGCGAGGTTGTTGAAATAAATAAACATATTATAATTTATTTTTATAGAGAAAATCATTAGCAAGTACCACCTTCTTGGGATCCAGTCATCAGAATAATAAAATCTCAAGCCGGGCGCAGAACTGCAAGACCTTGGACACCGTTTTTTTTTATGTCATAGGTGGCTAACAAGAAGACGTGCCACCTCATGGTAAGCAGTCACCATCGCCTATGGATTCTTGTAACCAGAGGCATCACAAATACGTTAGAACCGTGAGCGCTATGTATATGTACTGCGTACATAGGGAACATTTTGGCTGAAAATCCTTCAATATCTTCAACTTTTTAAAATATTAGTTCAATATCTGCATATTTTTGGCATAATATTTTTAGGATGATGTTGAGACTTCTTCGTTTTTGCAGTGCCTCCGAAAAGTTTGCGCCAACTCAAACCAAAGGATTTCATGCCGCCATTAAATGTGAGGTGTGCGAGGTCAGAACAGCATTTTGAAGATTCTAGCTGTAGATCTTCACGCGTATATACTCAGGCATTTTGTGCGGATAATGACCGAGTAGGAAATATGTTATTTCTTTAGAATCGATTCTGGGAATATTGTGTATTTAATTAATAGTTATTTTTCTTCTTATTAAACAGTACTTTAGAATTATTGTCCTAACAATGAAATTAATTGTCCACAAATGTTTTAATAATACTGGCTCCAAAGTTTTTCTACCAGTGGGCAAAGTACGAGTATTGAATGCATAAAATATGTATCGTAATTCATACAAATTATGAATTTCGAAATTGACATTTGTACAGAATTCGATGCGTATTTTACGCATCGAATACTCGTACTTCACCCACTGTATGTAATTTGTTTTTTCGGTGTTCACAATTAAGAGTTTCTATCTATTTATGCTATGATTCTTTATAAGCTAACAATAACTTTGAAGAAACCTTATTATGTAACAACCAGTTTTGAAAGTCTTTAGTGGCTCATTGAGATGAAGACCAGACAAACAGACAACAAAGGGAATTTATGAAAAACAGACAAGAAAGAGGATAAAATGAGAAATGCAATTAAATATAAAACAAACGAATATCATACCATCAATAGGAGAATTAGAAACAAGCTTTCCCTCTCTTCGAGTTCTGTTACCCTGCCAGCTTGTTGCTAAATAAACTCCACAATTAAAAGACAGTAGAGGGCAAAGCCACGTAATAAATTCAAATTAAGTCACGCGCTCAAGTATCATAATGGGTATTAATTGAAGAATTTAGCTCTCATAACTTCTGCGAGGGTTCAAATTGTAGCATTAGTGAAATCCCTTAAAGCGGTAATCCTCACGTCGTATTCGTAGTCCAGACTAAATCCAATTACGGGCTGCTCCGTACCAAACCGAGAGGCCGGGTCGAGTCTCAATCGTGCCGTGCAACGCGCATACAACACTGGGAACCACACGTACTGCTGAAAGAGACACTTTACGAGTTTTAAAAAGTTTATTTATTTATTTTTTGCCATATGTGGCAAACAAGTAGACGGGCCGCCTGATGGTAAGCAATCACCGATGCCTATGGATACCTACAACACCAGGGGCATCACAGATACGTTGCCGACCCTTAAAGACTCTATTAACAGCCCTTTTGATGAACCCCATATTAAAGCTACTCGGAAATGCCACAGGAGTGAGCTCAATCCACAAATTGCAGGTGTATGGCAAAAAAGAACGCGTTAAACGCTCAGTGTGCGATTTCCACCAATCTATGATATGTGGATGAACTTTCAGGCGGTAGCAGCTGGTGCGATGAAAAAACCGCGATGCCGGCATCAGCTGACAAGGTTCTTTTGTAAAAGACCAAAAGTGGCCATAGTATGTCAATCAGCCTCGATTGCTCTAAACAAATAACAATATTGTTATTATTTTTTTTGTTATTATATTAGCCTGTATCGTCGCACTGCAGGGCAAAGGCCATAAATAACAAGGCAAATAACAAAATTACCAGTGATAAAATAAATTCGACAGTAAATATATGGCTTTTAGTCCTTTTACCAGTTCAGTTTGGTGGTGATCACACAAGATCAAAGTAGCAATATTTTTTTAAGATGTAAAATATAGTGCATTAAAAACTGCAAATAGCTTCTTTGTTCCCATCACATATTTTTTTATAAAACCGTGTAAAAAACAGGTTTAACATAATATCTTGAAAATGCTACTTACTTGTTTTTTGCTACCACTTCCAGTGGAAGTAACATCAGAGTTGGTCGTTAAATGCAGCGAGCGACAGCAGTGGAGAAGTGTCGAGAGGCGAGACGTGACGTCGAATCGCGATGCAATCTGCACTCGCCTGTCAAATTGGAAATAAATATACGGAAATAAACCGGCCAAGTGCGAGTCGGGCTCGCGCTCTGAGGGTTCCGTACCGCCAAAATACAAAAATTTGTGCAAAAAGACAACATCACACCCAGGCGATTACCCATCCAAGTACCAATCGTGCCCTACGTTGCTTAACTTGGTAATGAACAGAAATTTGTCACCGACTCTCACATTACCATTATTTACTATTTGTTGTTATACTTTATGTTATTCCGTTTTAACCCTTTGGGTACGGAACCCTAAAAACCGAGATTCACGGTTGACCTTGCAAGTATGTATGGCTGAGCGCTGCGCGCTCTCCGTCCTCTATCCCAAAAACAGTTGAGCGCATATTTCTCGTAAATTTTCATTAAGTGCTTTAGAAACCTAGATAATCACGAAAAACTGTTTTTTGTGACCTTTGACCTTTAATACTCGTAACTTACGACGGAGACACAAAATTTTATGAGAGTTTTGATACAACTTTTAGAACGCCAAAATGAATGTATACGGGTTTCCAGTTTATTATATTCGAATCGAAACCCCTTATATGACTGGACTATTGATGATACATCTCTGAAATTTGGTCTGAATAAGTTCACCGAGCTTCGTTTGTTCGAATTTTTCTATAACTCCAACCTCTGAACTATGAATGTGACCACAATTATATCGCTTTGGCTACAGAACCCTTTCATACGAGTGTCTTGACACGATCTTGGCCAGTTAGTTTTTATTATGTGCGGTGATTACTTTGTAATTTTTGAATACGTTAGAGGTTTGGCCTTGGGTCAATAGTTTATTAACAAGCCTACGTACTCGTTTTAAATTTGGTTTTTAAAAGATAATTGTTGCTAATAAATAAAGTCTGTAGCTATGTAAATGCCACTAAATGCAGACCAATGAGAGCAGTCAAGAGATGTCAAGTACCGGGACGTGACCGTCGAGACGGGACTCTGGACTTGCAATCTGAGCTTGCCTGCCAAATGAAACGCTGTTAAAGTTGGATAGGCCTGCATTAACTATGCCTGCATTAATATTGGTTATTTCTGCAAAACTTAGATTTTTCGTTATATGTCACAGTTCTTTTCCAAGTAGCATTAATGACCACAGTCAAAACATTTTTTTATCTCTACAGTCTCTATATCTATATAATAAGTACTTATAGTCCCCGTAGACCTAACAATCATCAATTCAAAACTAACCATTTTGAGACACGAGGGTTTAAAGTTTTGCCTAAGAAAAATATCTATCTTAGCTTCAGTATTCTATATTCGCGATTTTATAATTTTCTCTCCAATTTTTATCTTACAGAAAATATTAATCCACTTATTTTTCGTAGATATTTTAGATAAAAAAACCAAATTTTTCTCCTTATACCATACATGTACTTCAGAGTTAGTAATTTTTCTAATGTAGAATGACTTTTCACTTACTTCTTAGTTATTTTATTGGAAAATAACTCGACTTAAAATAGAATTAACTGCTGAATATATGAAACCTATAAGATAACATTACATAACTAATTTAGCTGTATTATCACAAATATTCTCACCTTTCAAAATAGCCCATTTCAAAAGAACAAGGAAAACATTAAATAAATATTATCAAAAGAAAGCTGCGCATCCAGTAGCGTTCAAAATAAAACCTTGTTTATTATCCTGTTGTACAAAATACCTGCCGTCAAACGAAGTACAATTCAGGGAGTAATTAATAAACCGTTTTGAGATCGCACCGTAATTGGACGCCGCTCGAGCATCGTCACGCGAATTGATTGTGTCACGTACAGACCCGCGGAAAAGTGCTTATTTTTTACACATCTATGTCGAAGGAATAAAGTTCATATTTTTTTTGCAAATACTACCTAAAAGGTGTCGATAGATCGCACCAAGAGCCTTTGAATATTAATGGCGAACATTGAAGTGCCTGTCGGCGGGACATCGAAGTATGGACCCATTTAGCAATTAGGACGCTATCGAATGTCCTCATTGTCAGACCGGTATACTATCATTTACATCAGACAGGAAACGGCAAGCCTTAGAGAGCGTCATAGATGATAATAAAATGAACACTGGAGATGTTAACGTCTTTATTCGTAAATATATTAACTTACCGAAATATGTTTATATGGCTAGCACGGGCACAAAAAGGAGCTACAACTTTATTAAGGAATCTACCTGCCAATTTCAGCTTTGTAGGTCTAGTAGTTTCAATATTTCGTAATAAATCAATGAGTGAATGAAAGAGCGCTTTCAAGTAGTGAAAGAGAGTGTTTCGATTCTATAGTGGGTTACGCGGAAAAGGTGACCTAAGCCCAAAGGGGTACAACACAAAGTACACACAGAAAAGTTTTTTTTTTACTCCTTTTTTCCATGATAGTACCCATAATTATGGTCAACTTTTATTATGAGAGCAACGCGATCACTGACACTCTACAAAAAATCTATGGAACAGCTGATAATTTTTCAATATCAGGGTTTGTATATACTAAAGGAAAATTTGTTCATAACAATAAGTATAATGAACCCCTTTCGGCTTAGTACAACCTTTCCGCGTAACCTTGTTTGTATAGATACCTATAGATAAAGGTGGTGCTATAAACTGTGTCCTACAGAAGTATCGTTACATAATCATAATTACTAACATAAATACACACGTGTCACGTATGTATAAAAAAAATATCATTCATTTTGGGTTTACAAGCTTCACATCACATCATCAGCCAATTAACGTCCCATGTTGGACAAGGCCTCCCTTATAGAGAGTACTACAACGGTGGAAAAAAATCCTAACCTAGAATTCGATTTTAATGACATACGTGGCAGCAAACGGCTTAGGGATATTTGTAATTTCGGAGGCTTTCATTATGTAATTACCGAACTTTTTAAAACTCACTTTATTGTAGCAATTTGTGGCAAATATTTCAAGGTTTACAAGCTTATTTGTTGACTATTTTTCAGTGATGTGGCCGCGAACGTGACAGGAATTCAACTTAATTACTCCATTCACGCGAATAAGTGGAATATTGAATGCTGAAATTTACAGTTATTTATTTTTAAATTGGATTGGCAAAATAATGTTACTATGTTACCTACCCCTAGAATTGTATTTTAAAGGCTCGACGCATAGACTAATTTTCACAGCAAATTTAATCTGCCTATACTTAAAAATTATACACACATTATTCGTTTAATTTTGTTATAAGTACTACTTGTTTGACACTTTATCAATTAATTTATTGAAGCAAACAAATAGTATCACAATAGAAAGTGATTAAATCAAGTTAAATCTAACTTATAAGTTAGATTTAGCTTGATTTAATCACTTTCAACTGCTTTAAGTATTTAACATACCCATAATTTAAAAAATTATAAAAAATCTGTGGTAAACGGTGTTATAGTAGAGCAAGTTTTTCAAAAACAAATTAGTTGAACTTTTTAAGTAATATAAGTATCTACTCATTTTAGTTTAAACCTACCTACTTTCAACTCCTTGAAGTATTTAACATACCCATAATTTAAAAAATAATAAAAAATCTGTGGTGCCATAGTTATTAATATATATTAATAACTATGGCACTAACACCGTTTACCACAGATTTTTTAATTTTTAATTTTTTAACACAAAAAAATAGAATCTCGTTTTTGTGTTTTTTTGCAAATTTTTGATTCATTTTCTCTTAACCACATGTCCTACGTGAAAGAAAATTGTAGAATAACACAAAATAAATAAAAGAATTATGGAGAAAATAGTTTACTTTCAAGTTTTGGCGGAATGATGTGCAGAGTCGCCACTTAAACTAAATATTTTACTAAGGTTTTGATACATACTTTAGTCCACCTGTTTCCAAAGACAAACTAGTGACGGGTGTAAGTTGGCATTACTCCACAGGGAACTTGATTGAGCTACTGTCAAACTCTATCACAAGTAAGCCACGATCTTCAGTTTACAAGTTCGTTACGACTGCCTGTAATATAATATGTTGCTGAAATCTACGTTGCTACAATAAAAGAACTGTGATAAAAGAACAATAAAAGATAATATACCTAAACCAGTTCCAATAAGGGATACTAATAAACGATTAAGCTTGACCTTAAACGTAACTTGAAGAAAATTATTATATTTCGAGAGGTTAGATACTATTCATATTACTCTTAACTTACAAAGGACACCAAGTTGACGTCGTAATCTCTTGAGTCCACAGAAACGTGCCTCTAGAGAGTTGTTGCAAGATATCTAGGCATTAGTCAGTTTCTATATAGAGCGGTGTGCGGCCAGCAGGTATCCTACAGTAGTTGGCCAGTCCTTTCTGTATCATATCTTTAGTACAGGTGAGGTAAAGACTTTCAGCTTTAACTTACAGAAATTGCCAAATTTAATTTCATCCTAGCCCAGAATATTTCAATCCTATACTGTGCAATAGTTTCATATTACTTTTTGACCGACTTCAAAAAAGGTGGATGGTTCTATGTTCCACTGTATATTTTTTTAATGTATGTTCACCGATTTCTCCGGCAACTGTTGACCGATTTCTTTTATTTTTTCGGTAAGGTTACTTCCAATTTGGTGCCATTGTCACCAAGTCAGGATCTGATGATGGGGTCCCAGGGAAATCTAGGGCAACCCTCAAATTTTGTAGACACTTATTACGATTTTCATATTTTATTTTTCATGTGATCCACTTGTTATATCAACACATTCAATCGTTGTATTTTTTATATTTAACAGGGTCTATTAGCGATGTTGACTTCGGCCTCACCAATGCCGTCCAAGCTAGACCCGAGAGTGAAAATATATAAAGCCGTACTATTCGCTTGAGAGACCACATACAAAATACAGAAATCCGACAAAGGTCGTGGATGACGATGACTTGCTGGACACATGGTTAGGTGTGATGACGGAAAGTGGAGTAAATCCCTGATACATTAGTTCACGATAGGAATATTCCATAGCCGTCCGACAACCAGCCGTCCATCAGACCCATCACAGGTCATGCATGGACGTGATATGCCCAGCAGTACCTACTAGCTCATACAACTAAAACTGTGGTATTAAGATAACAGATCTCGTAAATTAGTTTAATGAAGCTCCAACACAGTTTTGGGATGAAAGTGTCCAATTTATTTTCACTTTATTAGTCGACCCAGTACTTAAAATTTCATACCTTTTTAAACCTCTTTCTAAAATAAAAATTTCCAAACGCGACGTTTACTAAAGTTTCCCTATGCAAGCGATTCTTATCTTTATGTCTATTTTAATTTACGCGACCTCTATGTTAGTTACAAATTTATTAAGGTTGCTTTTATTCTACAACGCCTGTCCTTGTTGCAAATACCCTAGTGGACCAACTTTGTGTTTCTCTGAACTAAGTACGGTTCGTATAACTTCCATGAAATGTTTAACTACAGTTGAATAATAAATGTGAGAGTTTGAAAAGCATGAGAATTATAGTACTCGTAGGTAGGTATGAGTACTTTACTTAGTTCGTTTCATGAAGAACGTTCCCGTATGACTTTATGCTAAGATTGTTCAGAGTTCGCAGTTAAAAGCAATTTGAACTTGATGTGGGCTTCACTTCAAAGAAATATTCAGCGTCTTGTTGAAATTATAATTAGAATAATTAAAATTAAGTACATTTTACTAAGAAGAATCTTTACAACTCATCTACTTCAACTCTTGGTTTATGGATTCTGTGTTCGAAAAAGTTTAACTTGGTATTAAAATCACGTCCCTCACTTCTGAATCTGTCAATGAATAATTAAAAATAACTTCAAAATTAAAAATTTATGTTCAGAATATAAATCTCGTAACAATGAAACGCTTTTAAGCCCATTAAAGAGCAGGTTACATTCATCAAAGGGTCGGCCACGAGGCAGAAGCGGCGGCCGGCGACGGGCGGCGGTGTGTCCCCGGCCGAACAGACGTCCCATGCGGAACTCAATCATTAGTGTGTTCACTCAATGTGAAAGCGATTTCAGCCCCGGCGACTCCGCCCCTTTGAAACTGGCGCAATATTGTCGAAAGCAGGAAAACACTTTGCGCCAAAAAAAATATATCCAAGACGCGGCGAAGAAAATGAGGACGGAATGCCAGGAGCCAATCGAGCGCACGAGCCTGGCGGCAATAAGGTTGCGTTTGCATTATCGACGGCGGCTCCGGAGGAAGTGCTCCGGCTGTAAACGTAAACGAGCACCGAGCGGGTTGCGGGCCGGCGCGGTGCTTTGCCCACGGTTGTAAACTCCGCCGCCTGAAACAACTTCGTTACAACTCCGGCTCCGTACCGTTTTGTTTCTGAGCCGCAATATTAGCTTTAGCCAAAAAGCTATTTTTCAAGCGCCGTTGAAAGGCTTGTAAAGTTTTCTAATTTAGTTAATTCATACTCAGCGTTCCGAGGAGCGAAAGAGGCAGGTTCTTGTCAGATCGAAGATAGGCATTTTCGTTAAATACGTTCTGGGAGAAATTTTCTCGGAGTGTAAAGATAACATCAATGAAGACCGACCTGCTAAAGAGCGCTGAAAAGCATTTATTTAGAGCATTATTTAACAAACTAAAATTATTTTTTTATGTAAAAAAAAGTCTTCTTCATGAATTTTATTGTAATACATGGTTAGGTATTTATTTACTTTCCTACTGGAAATGCATTCGTATTAATACCCAAACTAGGAATACCTGTGTGAGACGGTACACCTTCTATCAATAATTTAAACTAGTTGTAAATGTTGTAGTGGTTTAATTACGAGCATATGTTTTATCGTTTGAATCAGGTGCTGATGTTCCCTGAGGAAGGCTGGGCCCGCAGTGCGTCGTCCTCCTACTGGACACTGCAGCCATGCTGGTGGCGGCGGTCGCGGTGCAAGGTCGTCGAGGTGGCTGGCACAAGACGGTAAATCATTACTTTTTATTATAAATACATATTTACAAAAAAAAAACAGCCAGGTTGGGCTCGCGCACTGAGGGTACCTTCTCATAAATTGTTAACTACTAAAGTACAAACAAGTAGTGCAAAAAGACAACATCACGCCCAAGCGATCACCCATCCAAGTACTGACCGCCCTCAACGGTGCTTAACTTTGGTGAACAGATAATTGTCACCCACTCGCATTTGGCTAGTATTTATTATTTTTTGTTTTACTTTTGAGTGTATACTAAAAGTTGACAAGTTTGACGTTTGTAAGTATTACCGTTTTTACACCACAGCAAATACAAAATACGTTTTAAAAAACGATTTTTGTATGGGGATTCCTCTTTAATTTTTACCTCTTGACTATATTATCATTTCTTAGTTAATCCGCTGTAACATCAAATTTTCTGTGCAAATTCGAACGATCAAAAATAATATGAAACAATGTGAAATTTCATCTGGCTATCTATTACGGTTCGAAAGATACAGCCGTTAAAAGGTAGGACGGACCACAGAAAGGATAATTAAATAGAACGGAAATGAGAAGGAAACTCTGTCGCCAGGTAATGTGACAGATATGTGATTGAACATTCTTATATATATGTCAACGCGTTGAACTCCGCATCACAGTTGCTATGGGTTTATATGGGTGCAAGTGGCTACAACAAATTTCTTACAAAGATGCCTTGACAGCCGTTTTAATTTAAACAAAAAAAAAAAACTTTTCTGTGGGACGGACAGACAGACAAGCAGCGTAGGCTTATTAATAGGTTCCCTTTTTTGGGTAGGGAACCCTAAAAAGTAACAACCGACTTCACAGGAAATTCAATAAACTGGTTTCACCCCCTAATTTTCCATCCTCAGAGGTGCGAAATTATGTTTATGTGTATAGTTTATATTCCTCTAATTTATGAAACTATACATGGAATTGGGGCCACCTTCTATCAACAAAAATAATAATCCTAATAGTTGGTTCACAATTGGGGAAGATATGACGTAACGTCAGATCAGACAAACCAGGGAGATATGGTAAGATGGCGAACGCATCTGGGTTATATCAGGCTTGATGTATTTAGTCAAACTCACCCGGCAGACGACTTTGTCGCCCTATGTTTGCATGTGAACTATTAGTTCATTATTGCGTGAAAAATTAGTAAGTGAGCTTTATTTACAGTTTTAGTGTCAAGCGGTTTAGGAGTATAATGTTTTTTTTGTAATAATTATCATTATAAAAAACCTACTTCATAAAATGCCAGAACTATACCAAATTAAAAATGCAATATTAGTTTTTTTTATTGAGATCTATATTACAACTGTCATTTTGCAAAGTTTCATGCACTTATCCTAGAAAATAATAGAAGTTAGAAGGTTCTAAAAAATTCAGACGCACAGTCAGACAAACAGACGCACGGACAGAACGAATTTATAAGGGTTCCTTGTCGGGCTATGGGACCCAAAAACTCAAGATACACGCAAAACAAGTCAAGTTAAGGTCAATCAAACAAAAATATCCTTGGTGATGAATAATATGAGATGTATGGAAATATGTGAAAAATATGGTTTGAATGAAGTTACCCGAGATGCATACGATGAAATGATAAGTCAAGTATTAAGTAGTCACTGGCTAGACAATAGTCCTTTCGTCGGTGTGTTGAATTTTTCATACGGTTACCTTTTCCACCCTTCCGATTCACCATATATTGCCTACATAAAACATCTATCAGTGAAAGGTGTCACATTTGATTTACAACATTCATGAAAATTATGACTTTATCATCCGTATTTATTTAACAAACTGCAAATAGGAGCCGTTAAGGAAATTGTTGGTACAACACGGTGCAGATTGGAGATGAAATTTTTATTAAATGAAATGCCTCGCAAAAGGAAGCAGTTTATCATGTTGTTGCACATTAGCCCTGCTTTAGCAATTAATCAAGGAAAGGTGAGGCTCAGCCGGAGATATAAAAGTACAAATATTCTCGAACCGAAATTGAATTCACATGATCCTTGATTTAATTTGAATATATATGACACGCATAGAACTTGCCTCGTCGGTTCTTACCGATTTTTTTAGGATTAATTATCTTTTAAAGTTTAAAAAACAAGCTTAACTTTTGAAGAGTTCCGGCTCCCGGTTCCATCTTCAGAACCTTGTCACCAATTGTAATGTATATGACTCACAAGCTGTTTTCTTTCTTTCTAATATTACAAGCAAATGAGTCTAGAAGTAATTGCAGAGTTCCACTATCCACCTCCTGGCCCCAACACCACATCAGTTCAATGATGCCAAATTATTGTATTGTCATCTTAATTTCATATACTCTGGCAAAATAGTTCGGTACAAGTGAAGCCTTTAAAGTAAATCTTGTGCGTTCTTTTAGATCCTACGGCGTTCCACGTACATTCTTTAATTCTTTGTCATTCAACAATGTTTGTACCTAAATACCCTTTATAATCTTTCTAGCCGTATTCATACGCAGCCTATTTTCCTGAAAACATTGTACCAAACATTCTTCAGCGAAAACAATGTTGAAGTAGCAAAGCCATAGCTCCTGTGAAGTGTTAATTACGCTTCTAGGAAACTAATTCCCCGCTCGCGGCAGCTTTCCGCGTCTCAGGTGAACGCTCTAAGCTGGCACTTGGTTGACAAACGGCCGGAAGTGCCCGGGGGCGCCACTATCGCGCGATCGCAGCTCCGCCGCCGCGTGAAAAGTGGCGTGGACGTGCCCTAAATAAATATGGCGGCCGCGGCGGCCGGTGAAGGGTTTAGTGCGAATGATACGAGTATGCTATTTATTAGCTATGTCGCTATGTTACGGCGTCATGTGTGGTTTATTTATTGCTTTTTTGTGACTTTGTTTTGTAATGTTACTTTCATGAACTTGTTTGTGTTTAACTCACCACAGTTTAGTAGCTAATAGTTGAGAAATATATATATATGTATATAAATAGACTTCGTAGATCGACTGAACTTGATGACGACCGGAATAAATCAGCGGAGTCTTCTTTATGAGCAGGAGGTCCCAAATTCCGGTTAGATATTTGAATAATTAGTTTAAATAATAGGTCGGGGAAAAAGTCTTTTCGTATTT
Source organism: Agriopis leucophaearia (assembly GCA_949125355.1). NCBI lineage: Eukaryota > Metazoa > Arthropoda > Insecta > Lepidoptera > Geometridae > Agriopis > Agriopis leucophaearia. Next base: position 7,385,948 of record OX421276.1, on the reverse strand, counting down.
TGTATGTATAAGGTTGTAGTAAAAATCTCATCCGTTGTACTGTTTGTATCTGGCTGGTTTTGATACCATTAAAAATATGACATTTTAAAAAAGGAATACAAAAAGTAAAAAGCAATTTCCCGCCATTTTTCAATTGTTTTTTTGTTTTATAAAATGAGTGAATCTAACGAAGAAATTCGATATATTGTGAAATTTTATTACAAAAAAGGGAAAACTGCGACACAAGCCGCGAAAAAAATTTGCGACGTTTATGGACCTAATGCAGTGTCATCAAGAGTAGCACAATGTTGGTTCAAGCGTTTTCAGTCCGGGAATTTTGATGTCAAAGATGCAGCTCGCTCTGGTCGCCCTGTTACGGATAAAGTAGATGCCATTTCTGAAAAAGTGGACCAAGATCGGCATATTAATAGTTACGACGTAGCTGAAGAACTGGGGATTGACCACAAAACAGTTTTGACCCATTTGAAAAAAACTGGGTATACAAAAAACTCGATATTTGGGTGCCACACAAGCTCACTGAAAGAAACCAAATGAATCGTGTACTCATTTGCGACTCTCTATTGAAACGTGACGAAACCGAACCGTTTTTGAAAAGATTGATCACTGGTGATGAAAAATGGATCACCTACGACAAGAATGTGCGCAAACGATCATGGTCAAAGGGCAGTGAAGCACCACAGACTGTAGCGAAACCCGGATTAACACGTAATAAGGTGATGCTGTGTGTATGGTGGGATTGGCAGGGCATCGTTCATTATGAGCTTTTACCGCCGGGCAAAACCATCGATTCGGATCTCTACTGCCAACAGCAGATGAGACTCAAACAAGAAATTGAGAAAAAACGGCCGGAATTGATCAACAGAAAGAGTGTGGTCTTTCATCATGATAACGCCAGACCGCACACATCTTTGGCCACTCAGCAAAAATTTAGAGAGCTTGGTAGGGAAGTGTTAATGCATCCACCATATAGCCCTGACCTTGCACCCTCAGATTTCCACCTGTTTCGATCTCTTCAGAATTCTTTGGGTAGTGTTAGATTAACATCAAGAGAGGACTGTCAAAACTACTTGTTGCATTTTTTTGATCAGAAGTCCCAAAATTTCTACAGCAACGGGATCATGTCACTACCTACAAGATGGCAACAAGTTATCGAACAAAATGGCACATATATATTATAATTAAATGTAATTAAACTTGAAAAAAATATGTCTTGAATTTGTTTAAAAAATACGAAGAAACTTTTTCCCCGACCTTATATATCTACTCTCGGACTGAGTGTTAGTATCTAGTCTGCCTGTGTTTTTGTGTGTATGTTGTATTCCCTAAGTAAGAGTCTCTTTATTAAAAGATCACCAAAAAAAGTATTACAGAAAATGCTATTATAATAATATCAAAATAATAATAATTAGGCACCTATGAGAAAGATAAAAAATTCTCTTTAGCCTGTAAGCTCGCAAGGCAGAACATATTTAAGATGAAATCTCTATCAGCAATCTAATTCCACGTTGCTCACCGAGGTTTCGACGATACCTATATGAACGTTTACTCGTTTTAACTTCGTAGCAAACTGGGAAAAACTAATTTTGCGCGAAAAACGTCAGCGAACGAGAGTTAACGAGGGCTGCTTAACGATTATAGCAATCCGCCCCACTATTTACGGTAGATGACTCGTATTTCATGATCGGAAGGATTAGCAAGGGGTTATATAGCTCGAAAACGATTGAGTGAATAGAATACTTCGTTAATGATCCAAAACGAGTTTAAACATGGCTGTCGTTATTAAGTTGTAGGTACCTATACGTAGCTATAATTATTGTGTAACTCAATTGAAAAGTAAACGCCAAGTTTATTAGGAAGGTATTTTAAAACATTTCACGAGCAAAGGCGACTTTTTTCACTGTGGTCATCCACACAAGAACATTCAGCGTAAAACAAGTTCGAATCGTTCTAAAAGGTGTAAGTTTGTTTTGAACGAACGCCAAGAGCGTGCTCTTAAAAGTTTTCAAAAAGGTAGCAGTTACCTCGTCCGCGGTTCCGCAGACGTCTATTTAATTTCGCTTTTCGGGCAGTTGGAATCGCTGAGCTTTCGTACTTACCCGATGATTGCACGTTTTGCGCCAAATGGGAAAAGAAAGCGGTGGAGAGGAGCGTGGAGGTTTTTAATTTGTTCTCCAGTCGTCATGGGGTGCGGAGATGTTCAGGCTATTACAGGGCGCCATTACACCGCCGTTAGGGCTCCGGAGGACGTGTCGGATTCGCGCCCTACTAACTGGTATACGTGACCGGCGTACAGAGCCCTGCTTCTTGCCGAACGCATCGGACAGACCAAACTGCGTTATTTTGGCGCCACGCCGCCGTTTTTTATTCTCAATGATCGTTAATCGCATTTAGATCTTAATTGAATCGACGCTCAACTGCCGAGTGCTTGCTAAATACATAGTCAGCTGTTACTTGTAAGCAGTTTCCATTTAGTATATATACGTGTAGATGTAAGGTGAGCACACTCTAAGTAGTAGGTACGTAGGTGTATTAAGTTCTGTTTCAGTGTAGCTGGGAACGAGTACTGTAACAAGGTGTAAATATAAACAGCTCGCGTGCAATTTTCACACGAAGCTTCCTAAGCTCTAATGAGTAGCTATGGGATCTCATCTTGTTAACTAGAACGAAAACTTTTTATTTATATTACATGGGAATTACTCACGTTAGATTAGGCCGGATACTCCGACTATAATATAATTACATTATATTACATTTTATTTATATTCCCGTGTAATATAAATAAAATGTGTGAAAACCACGTCAGTTTCCATAACATAGAACGAAAACTTCTTACCCATAATTTCGACGTGCAGTTTTCGTTTAGTTGGGTCGTACTGCCCTGTTTTATTTTTCTTGTTAATTTTCTCTTAGTAAGAACTAACCGTTAGGACTTAGCTACAGTAAGTTGTAATGGTCCCAAGTGGTGTTTGTTTATACCGGGCTTTAATGGAACCACAACTCACTATAAATAAATAGCGTCGTATATATTTTTTTTTCAACCAGATATAGGTAACCAACTATACCAGCTCTTTTATCAAATGTGATAAAATACCGGCCAAGTGCGAGTCGGACTCGCGCACGAAGGGTTCCGTACCATTATCTATAAAAACGGCAAAAAACCCTTAAATATTATTTTTATTTAATTATATATTTTTAAAGTGAATATATAACTAAATATTCTGTGAATATTTCAAGTGTCTACCTGTTGCCGTTATCAATATCGAGCAAAAAAATCACGTTTGTTGTATGGGAGCCCTCCTAAATATTTATTTTAGTTTGTTTTTTTAGTATTTTTTATATAGCGACAACAGAAATACATCATCTGTGCACATTTTAACTTTCTATCATAGTTCATGAGATACAGCGTGATGGCAGACAGACAGACAGACAGACGGACGGACAGCGGAGCCTTAGTAATAGGGTCCCGTTTTACCCTTTGGGTACTGAACCCTAATAATTAATTTTTGTTCAGTATACCTCTAAACCGCTTTACACAAAAACGGTAAGTATATCAGCTCACTTACTGATTACATACACTAAGAAACTTGTAGCGACTCTAATCAACTAACTAATAGTCCACATGCAAAAAAAAGGCGGCAAGGTCGTCTGCATGGTGAGTTCGACTAAAAGCATCCAGACTCATTTAGACTGGATGCATTCGCACCCGCCACGCCACCTTAACATATCTTTTGTATGAACTGTGATCGCAGAGTTACAGGCCCATAGATTAGAAGTGAACACTAAATTTTCTCTTCATACACTTTATTCGAGGCAGGAGACACCTCATCGTTTCTTATCTAAACACATAATGGTAGGTGAGCTGACCGCAGATAAATCACAGGTTGTCGCTAGGGCTTTGCTACAAGGTTTCCAAAGCGGGACACACTAATTCCCGCTGGGTGGTGACAAACGGTCGCCGGTCGCCGCTAGGGATATGAAACCCGGCTTGGTGACACCAGTAAACAACCGCCACCTACCTACGCTGTTATTCTTGCTATTATTATGCTTTATCTATCTACCTATCCATAAGTACATTTATTTTTAAATAGAAGGTCTTGAAGGTCCATCTACGCAAATCGATAACAGTTTTTGTGTAGCCTGTCTATTGTAAGTTTGTATGGATTGTGTGGCCAACCATAGTCATACATTATTTTAGCTGGACTTTAACATAACATTGCATAATATAACATTGACAACAAAAGGACACTAAAAAGTTTTTCACACCACCTGCTCGACAATGTTCAATTACATATCATGCAACCTCAATGTAAAGTAAAGCATTATCTCTTAAGGGATATAAAGTTGTATGAAACTCCCTAGGCAATAAAGTGATTTGAATTTGGAACGTCAAATTCGTGTGGAAACACGTGGAAAACTCTAAAAAAATATATGCCAATATGGCATTGTAAAGAGATTTGTTCGAAATTTGAACTGGCCACCATAAGCAGAACTAAAAAAGAAAAAGGTGCGTTTACAAAGAATGTGAAACAGAAGACGGTGTTAGGTGCTGTGATTTTCAGTGAAACCAGGCTTTTTATTGTCTCGCAGAAGGTGTGAAAAGTAGAGTATGCTCCTCTGGAATAAAGCTTGTCTTCATCTTGGACAGCTTGAACCCCTCACTTCACTCAGGACTCTACAGTCTACAGTAACTCTACAGTCCCTAGTTATGCTCTGGGTTCAATATGCCGCCCGCGACGTAAGACACTGCTTTATTCCCTTAGTGCATAATCTACTATTCTTTGAAATGAACAAGCCCTCTGCTCTCTTTTGAAATTATAGTACCTATAGCCTATAGCTTAAATATAAAACAAAGCTGCGACGTTGATTTTCAAATTTTTGTTTCTAAATATTTATCAAAATTAATTTATTAAAAATTTGTTACAGACATAGCACCCACGCTCGGATGGTTATAAGTGGTGCAAACGCCGTGTACATTGTAGGCACCTTCAAGCATCTCGGGACTGATGCTGATTTTAAAGTAAGTATCACTATAAAAAAGACTAAGCTTCTTAGTCTTGAGCATCGGCGCAAAGTTGCTAGTCTATCGGTTTTTATCGGATACATTTTTGGAGAGTGTGCATCAGATCTGCATGATTTAATTCCCTCCTGCCCTTTTTTCTATCGAACTACCAGAGCGGGCACGAAAAATCGACACCGCTTTATGGTTGACATTCCGAAAACCCTTACGAAGCGCTTTGATTCCACTTTTATTGTGCGAACTGCTAGTATGTGGAATGCGCTGCCTGAATGGGTGTTCCCCGATAAGTACAATCTGGGTGTTTTCAAGTCAAAAGTGAATCGATTACTTCTAGGCAAGCGTGATCCATCGTAGGCCGCATCATCGCTTAACATCAGGCGAGTTGGCGGCCAAGCGCAAGCCTATCTTACAATAAAAAAAAACTTCTCTCGAATGCCGTAACATTTACGTTCTTACCACAAACAACATGGTTCTGTCTAAACTTATTTCTATAACATTTTAACTCTAGACTAGAGAGGATTTGTAGTTTTTTTTTTATCAGCTTAACACTGTTTTAGCTGTGTTTGGTTTTTATACACGGTAACATGATTATAGATAATTGATTATAAGAAGTGGAATCATTAAATCAACGAGGCTTAACTGCAATGCCACTTACAATAAGCGATCGTAAGCGAAGTAATATACTCGTATAATCGTGTAGCCTAAAAATCTTTCAATGTGGCAATGCTGCCAGCATACTCGTACTGGCTACTTTTCCTTCCGCTAGTGGCTTTTAGATGAGTTTTTCTTTCTAAGTTTAGTTTAGGGTATATTAATTTTTAAGTAGGTTTAGGTTTAAGTTCATTGAAAATATATATAATTTTTAGCAACAATTTTTTTTTACCGACTTTCAAAATGGAGGAAGTACTCAATTCGACTGTATTTTTTTTATGTTTGTTACTACAGAACTTTCGACTGGGTGAACCGATTTTGAATATTTTTTATTTATTTAAAAGCTGTTTATGAAGTCGGTTTTTTATATGGATATTTATTGAATATTACAAAGATGAAATGTTATCGACATAACACTATTTTACTTAAATTAAGCAACTTTCTTAATACATGAATAATTATGTATTAAGGAATTATTATATGATTATTATCAAAATCTTTCTAATTTTATTTCTTATTCAATTTCTTATCGGAGCCCTATTCAGATTTTTCGCAATGAATTTTGACAGCCCTGATATAAGGTCCCAGTTTCTGAAAGACCCTCGGCTCTCTTCGAATTGCTAGCGCTATTGCTACGCTGGGTTAGTAATGCCTTAGCTTCAGTTGGTGTCTCCTCATATTCTACTGTACCTATGTATGTATTACTTTCTGCAGTTGTACCTGACGTCAAACGTGACGCAGGCGGACTTCAACATGGGCTACACGATGACAGGCACGCTGGAGCGTGGCTGCCGGTCTACCAACTCCTTCCAAGTCACGCACTTCGCAGTGCTGCGTCGCTGTGACCACGATGCGCACCATCTCAAGACATCGTAAAGGGCTACATAAAGGCTGGCAGTATTGATAATTACTTTCTGAAGTATTAATGTACCATAAGACAATCAAGTAACACTTATATGACACTTATAATTTTATCCGTAACATTTACTTAGGCATAATCCAATCTACCTAAAAAATGGAACAACTTTCTAAGGGAAATTCACAATACTTACCTTCAATCAGATGCAATGCCGACGGCGTCGAGATTGCAGACGGCCGTGGAAAAAAGTCAACATTTTCCAGTTACCATAGGTTCACAGCGACTGGAGAGTATATCCATTCGGCGTTGGACCTAAATCACACTTTATCCTATCCACGCGCATAATATTATCCACAGGTACACAACTAATTTATGAAGTATTTCAATAACTTCATAAATTAGTTGTGTGCTGGTTTTAGTTTCCGTAGTACTACAATGAACCCTATAATAAGTAACCCAATAATATAACCCTATTATAAGTACGTTCTGTCCGTCCGTCAGTCTGTCTGTCCGTCTGTTCGTCTGTCCATCCGCTTTAGGGGTAGCTCCGGTACATGTAAAATGTGGATGTTTTTTTTATTGCGTGTTACGTTTATTTCGGGTGTAGTTGAATACGTCCATGTTTTATAAAAAAAAATAAAGTGTGTATCATTTGCGAAATATAACCCGCAAAGTGGCAAAAACTTGGTCTCCCGCCCTGCATTTCTAAACTATTAGATACAGAAACTTGTAACGTACAATGCTGATAGACGATATTAAAAACTCATATTTAAAATTATTTCGAAATATTACTATATTTTTAAGTTATAGCTATAAAAAAAAAATAAGACGTTCTAACTCAAACATCATTGACCTTTTAGTAAAATGATTATACAAAGGTTTCTCTAATAGTTTTATTTTTGAATATATTTTTTATGGCGGAATGATATATGTCTGAAATTTGGCAATCCACAGAGCTTTGTTCGTTCGATTTTTCTATAACCTCCTATTTCAGAATTATAAATGTAACAACAATGATATGGCTATTGCTACGGAACCTTACTATATGCGTGTCTCGACTTGCTCTTGGCCAGTTATTTTAAATACTCGTTTACAATCACATCTCCACAATCTCGTTGTAAGATAACTGCGTCATAAGTTAGGCCTGACTATTTCTAGTCAAAGATGGTAGCATTTTTATGAATGATCTCAATGTATGTTGGCTACTCATTATTTTTAAGATGTTTATATTGCCAAGCGATATTAATTGTAATGAAGTTTAGAAATTTATTTTTGCAATCTCAATGTAATTGCTCTAACTTGCAACGTGATGTAAATTACTCTTATTTTTTTCCTGGTGTACAGTTGCTTTTCTAATTATAAGTAGTGTTAGATGTAGAAACATTATTTTTATATTTACGTATAATTGTAGTGAAACTCAATTTAGATTTGTATAATAATATCTCTCTTTTCTCGGCTTCTATATGTTAGTTTAGAATACTTTGCCAATTAAAGACTATTGGCTTATTGGCTTCACTTTTCTTAGATGTAGGTACTAAACCAAAGATAATATTACTAAACCAAACCGGTTGTCGCAGTACAAATATCGAATTCAATACATTTTTTTTTTTTTTTTTATAGAATTAGATAAAATGATACAGGTCCTACAGGTCCGGTTTATTCAATGTTTAAAAGACAAAACCTTGATCTGCTTTTGTTAAAGATTTCGACTTTCGAAGAAAAGAGTCTGCTCCCTTTTCAGGATATTATATGACTTTTTGTTACATGGAACATCCAATAACTGTACATATCCATTGCACGTTGCTGTTCCTATAAATACTAGTATGTACGAGGTTTGCGAGCCTTCTGCAAGCGGCGACTGGCTGCTGACTGACGATTGTCCGTTTTTTTTTCAGGAACCAGATTAAAAGGGCGTCTCAATGTGCTTTTTATGCCGTGTACAGACTGGGTCCTAATTCTTCCCTTTGACATTTATGGGGTCACGTGACATTCGTGACGACACACTGGCAAATGAGTTCTTCTCTCAATACAATTGTTGCCTTTTCTGTGACGTCATAAGGACATTCGACCTACATAGTGTTTTCAGTCAAGTCACGTGACCAAAAAAAAATAGTTTGTGTTTTTCTAAAAATCGGGACTTAATTTTTATGTTTTTTATAATTTTGAAATTTAATAATCTTCTAGGATTACACCAGCATGAATCATATTTTTAATGAAATGCAATACGCATTGCAAGACAGTAATGTACCGTCCAAATTGATGCGATGCAACATGAAATATAAAATGCATCGAAACAAGTTCGCCTAGCCTAGTAGCACGCACGCACCGTGCTTCACTCGCGCGCAGAACGAGCACTTCAAGTCGTGCGCGCAATTGTCCGTTTTGGAGACGGACATAAAGGGGCGCGCTCTGACGGAAATAGTTGCACCGAGCATGGTTCGTAGTAAATGCGCGGTTGGTGCACGCGACGCGTCCTAACTAATGCAATATAACATACGAAGTATTTAAATATTTCATGTTATGTTTCCCCAGTCAGTATCAAGTAGGTATACCATAGAGCAGATACAGTTATGGCTAGATAGTGAGTACGGTGTAATGTAAATATTGTCAGGAGTCACTCGTACCTGACAAACTAAATGTTCGTCATAACTTCAAATATAGAAGCTATAACAATAATTAAATCGGTAGTCAGTAGAGAAAATTTCAGTTCATCATAAATATTTGATAAGTGGATGGGAATTCATTTTAAAATGGCTGTGAGCGATTTTCCGGCGTAGCTTCTTCACGGTTCGGTGGACAAAATAATAATGTATTGAACCACATCGTTCATCATATATGTACAAAATGTACATGCATATGTATAATGTATATCTCGAATGAGTGACCGCACTTGGTGCGGGAAAAATTGTTTGATGAAAGATATTACAATGTTGCGAAATTGAAGGGGTGAGCTTTCGATAAAGTTAAGCTATTTGTTTTTGTATTGCAACGTAACTTTTTTGAAAGGAAGATAATTTTACTAGAAATACGTCTTGTAATATTCCTTTTTCATAGAGCTGCATAGTCAAACAACACCTAATAACATCTATACTCAAGCTCTCAATATATAATATTGCTCACCTGCCTATATTAATTAATGTTGCCGTTTAACAATAAATATATTTCTTTCTTTTGCAATCTAGGAATACAGCTTAGTTCACTTCTAGTAAATGTTTATATAGATATCTTAACTTCTTAAGATAACTATATTCTTATTCTTCTTCCATATTCTTCTTCTGGATTTTCTTAAATTAAATCCAGAATTATGAAACCGAAACCGATTTGTGAAACCTATTATTGACACGATCTTTAGTAAAATAAGTAGTTAAATTCACGCTTCATTTACTATGTGAAGTACACAATATGTGTACCTAGTTTCTTTCTGATTAAAAAATAATACTTTTCTATGAAGGAAACTTTTTTATTAGTAATAAAAATAAAACCTTCCACTTTTACTAATTTTTAAATAAACTACTGAAAATTGTTCTAACTCTTGGTGAGTTTGAATGTGTTTCTCTACTCACTTACATACCTAACTAGTAACATATTAAGAAAAGCAACCTTACGAACGTTAGTTAAGTCAAACGTTATTTCTATGCGTTAGTAACTTTCTCCGTCTCAATTGTAGATACTATGGAAACTGATTTAGTTTTCACACTTTTTATTAAATAACACGGGAATTACACACGTATGATTTAGCCGGTTATACCGGTATAGCCGGTTAACTACAGTCGGAATAACCACAGTAATCATACGTAATTGCTGTGTAATACAAACAACATTTGCTCCGTTTCATTTTCGCGTGTGACAATGTCCGCCTGTGAGAAGTTGACAGAGCTATTTTATGTATTAACTTAACTAACGTTTACATGTAAGGCTGGTTTAAGCTAAGATAGGTTACAAATGGACTATTTTGTACCTCTACGACTTATAAAGTTAGTTGTAAAAAATGGTTTTCTAACGTAGTTGTTTCTTACAAGAAATGGTCCATTTGGAGCCACTACAATAAGCCATAATATTAAGAAGTTTAAATGTAAAAATGGTGGAAAATTAAACGTCCAGTATCGCCCTCCCTCCAGTGTGTATACACATCATTTTTGTACAAAGTTGTGTGTATTTTATGGCTCCTATTTGGCTATACTTACTAGTATACAATTGTATTTTAATAATAATGTGACGAATTAACTAAGGATGTTTTACGCTTGTTCTAGTCGCTCTACTTTAATTACATATATGTATGTGTGTAAATTGGTCCGTAGCCCTTTTTAAACAAAAAAAATTGTTGATTGTATACACACAATCGTCTCTCGTCTAGTATAATGTCATGTAAAAAATTATATAAGAAAAACAGTGTTTTGATAAGAAAAACAGTGTTAGTGTTTAGGGTATAGAAGTAAAATAAAGTCCAAAAAATACAAAACAGAAATCGAAACATTATACTTTTCTTACCAAATATTGGAGCAGTCATTGGAAATCTAATGCTTTTATAAATACTACAGTTGTTTATCTCTAATTCTAAAAGCCACTTTTAACCTTCAGATTACTCTGTACCTTTCCACGATATCCACTAATCAAAGCAGCCAGCCTTCATTGGATTAATTTCATTCCAAATCCATGGAAATGTTTCACGGCATACATACTAATGCCACCACAGAATGCTAAGGAGTTGCTACTAGCTGTACATAAACATGCAAATCATGCTACAAATCCCTCTGGGTTAACTTTACCTACAGTATAACTGACAGTATGAATAATTTGAACTAGAAAGTTACTAGAAACTAAAGGAAAGTGAATTTTCGTAACGATTTCTTTTCGACGGATTAAGACGTTCGCGTCTTTTATATCTGGTATTTCTTGAAGAATAATAACTCTAAAACCAGAAAATGAGGTAAATCCGAACTACTGATCAAAATAACAATCTGACATCATATGAAGGTTCCAGTATAGAGCGTGTTCGTAGCAATTCGAGGAATTATTAGGATTAGAATATCTCGTTTTGTGAAAAATACAACACGTCTAATGTGCATCATAAATATATCACTTAAGCACCGTAATCTCTCTTACTGTTCGTATGTACCGTCCTCTTCAAGTATTGGAAGCACGACCCCTTCCGCTTAACGCTGGCGTCCACCTTTAAAGATCACAAAGCGCCTTGGAAATACTGATTGTCTTAATATTAACCCCCTTTCTATAACTAATGATAAGCAAACAAACCAATCGAGGTCCCCTTTGACAAGTATTGTTTCTGTTATCTTTGTTCTGTTTATATTTTTTTTGTTTTAGTTTCAAAGTTATGCTACATTTTCCGGGTTCAAAGGGTACATTGGAAATCATATGTATTTCTGTTTTGTTCAATATTGCCAGACTGTATGAGACTCGTTTCCGTTGTGTGTGCAAACTTACTCGAGGGATGTCTTTGAATGGAAAATGTAACAAAAGTAAACTTATTCTAGTGTATATGCTACCAAATGCCACGTACGGAGTTATACGAATACCTATCTAGACATACAATCGTGTAATTATATACCTAAATCATAGTTTTTTTGTCTTTTACACATATATACTTATCAAAAATAGCAACTTAATTACTATTTACTTTCATGTAATATAAAGTGTTAACGTAATGCAAGTGCCAAAAATTTAGGGAGCTTTTTAATTCTAAGTAATGTAACTACTAATTAATGTGAAATGTTGTAAATATTTGCTTCGAACTCTGTGTTGTCTTTCGTAAATCAAGATGACTCAAATAAATAGAATGAAAACTTATATATCTTTCATTTAACACGTAATCCAAGAAAAGTTAGTAGGTAAGAATACACAGAAAAGTTTTTTTTTTGTTAAAATAGAACGGCTGTCAAGGCATTTTTGTAAGAAATTTGTTGCACCCATATAAACCTCATAGCAACTGTGACGCGGAGTTCGACGCGTTGACACAAATAAGAATGTTCAAAGAAGGTTATTCTGTCACAATACCTGGCGACAGATTTTCCTTCTCATTTCCGTTCTATTTACTTCTATTTTCTGTGGTAAGAATAGATACATGGAAATAAAATTCCACTATAATTTTCCAGGCTTAAACCGCTAATTAATAAAAAAATACTATCCTTTACAATAGTTTCATATTCCCTTTCACACTCCATAATTCAAATTCAAATTATTTATTGAGAATAAAAACGGACAAATTCCACTAACATTTATCTCACATATTGTTAAACTAAAATACATTTCCTAGTAAAAATAGGAATAATATTATAAAATTACTAATATAATAAATACAACAAATTGCTGTAAAAATATGTCAACATAAAATTAGTATGTCATACAAATTGTCATTATAGTCAACGGCTTTTTTGCCCCTGTCCCATTGATCAGTTAAATTTTCACAATAAGTCATAAAAACTTTATTTCAAAAAAACATAATTTTATTTTATATTCAACAAGGCCTTAGCGTTGGCTTCGATCCCATCAACGCCTTTACAAGTATGGGCTGGACCCGAGAATAAAAATAAATACAGTAAAATAATAATAAATGTATCTATTTCGCCACTAATTCGAAACAAAACATTATTTAAGTTTTAATTTAGTGTTAACACAATATAATTAAAACTAACATTTCGCTATAATTACAATTTATTATCGGTAGTTATCGCTCGAAGAACTGTTAACCGATGGGGAAGAAAAGTTCTTGAGTGGAGACCAAGAACCGAAAGATGTAGCGTATAGGTAGGTCTTCCCCTAGATGGACCGACGACTTCGTGAGAGTCACAGGCATCCATTGGATGCAGATAGCGGGCTGTCGTTCGGTATGGAGTTCTAAAGGGGAGCCTATATTCAGCAGTGGACGTCTCGCAGATGATGATGATGACTTATCGCTGTAGGATTCCCTACTTCGCGACCTACTACTAGTGCTCTTCTTGGGATAAATTAATCATCCTAAAATTATAAATGCGAAGTTTGTTTGTTCCTCTTTCACGCAGCAACAGAGCAACGGATTATATACGTGACTTTTTTAAAGTGAATATTTCAATTAACCAACATATTTTGTAACTGTTTTGTAAGTTGTGCATAATAAATTTATATTACTTTGAAAACCTAAATTTTTTGTCAAGTTGACGTAACCTTGTTATGACAGAATGGAAAAATATGGCTATTGTATTGTGATAATCCCTACCATATTATAAATGTGTAGATCAAATACCTTCACACATGACTTCTAACTAAGTAGAAGTAATACCTGATATCGGTTTAACTTGCAAAAATAATGCCGTTTGCGTGATTCAGCTAAAGTGTCGTATTTACCTATAATAGACGCACTTTTCATATTTGTGAAACTACGATCCATTTACACTCATTATTTTAGGAATTATTGAATACCTTATTACGTTTTTAATAATATTATTCGTAAAGTTTAAGCAAATTTAAAAAAAAATCGCAAAACATCGTTTTAGTACGCAATCTATTTTCAAACTATGGAACTACAAATCTGACGGTTGTCAGTTTGTTTGTTTGTCCGCGCACATCTTTTAAACTACTAGAAAGATTTCAAAGCAGTTTCCATGAATATGCTTATAAAATACCTGATTGAAACATAGGCTATATAAATTTATGATAATAAATAGTAAATTTTTTTTTTTTATAATTATTTATAACGCCATCTAGCTTATTTTATAGTAATGTTGTCGTAATGACAGACTTCTACTCGCAGACATGGTAGGTAGGAAGACTGAAGCGGCTGTTGCCATATAATCTATATGTAAATAAAAATATAGATATTCGCCAAAGATCCAGAGTCACCGACATAGCTATTAAAATCTGCAAGTTGAAGTGGCAATGGGCAGGCCAAATCGCTCGAAGAACTGTTAACCGATGGGGAATAGTAGGTAAGGTTCTTGAGTGGAGACCGCGAACCGGAAGACGCAGCGTAGGTAGGCCTCCCACTAGATGGACCGACGACATTGTGAGAGTCGCGGGCATCCAGTGGATGCAGATGGCAGGATGTCGTTCAGTGTGGAGGTTAAAGGGGGAGGCCTATGTTCAGCAGTGGACGTCTTCTGGCTGATGATGATGATGAAATAAAAACGAATCGCCGAAATGTATGTACCCGCATAACTTCCGATAGACTGCACCAAATAGTTTTTTTTGTGTTTGTTATTTTCAGGATAGCCAACTGCTTTTGAAGAGGTTTTACAGTTTATTATGGCGTAATTTAAAGTACGTTTATTTTTGTATTGACTTCTGACGTGCTAATATACCAAGTCGACGGAGATTAAAATGAATACATTTTTTTGCCAGGATCAAACTTAAGACCAATAACAGACACGCAAAGTAGGTGAACTCGCGGCATCTAATCTGTTACTGATCTATGATTAGCAGCTATTTTGGATGTTATGGTGGTGAACGAAAGCGGTTTAGTTGTTGGAAGGGTCGAGGCGCAGAAGGCGGGCAAAAATTATTTAGACATCAATGATTGGCAGTCTTTACGCGGAGTAATGTTAAATAACAGCGATTAATTATAGATACCGCTCCATGCTTCCTACTTACTATTTACTAATAATTCAATAATAACGTTTGTCATGCATGACATTTCGCTTGACTTATACAATTTTTTTTTCCTTATTGGCTCCATGGCTCCACACTTCCAACGTATTTAACCAGTGAAAGTAATATATTATTTGCTTGAAATATATTTGAAACTATGGACATGTCGGGATACCTGTATCGAGTCAGATTAAAACTAGACTAAAATCATACTATGACGATAGTATGACAATCCGCATTAAAATGGAGAGCAATAAATCTACAATCATGTCATATGTGTAGGTATTATCTATAAAATATTCAGTATAAATAATCCGATGGATTTGTGCCTATTTAAAGTTCCGTTCGTGTTCGTTAGTGTAACATTTATATTTGGATATGTCAGTCTAATCGTCCACCCACTAATTACTTTGCGCTACGCGTACGAAGTCGCGGGCATTAGCTAGTCCACACTAAATGCAGTTCCGTTTTAAAATTCAAATATACTGTTACTCTTTGAAAACAAACATAATTAATTTTTGATACCTTTAGGGTGTACACTGCACAGTCAGTTAGCATAAAAATGGTAACAGAATATCTCGGAAGTTGCGTATACAGTTATCGTACCCCAGCGGGCTGCGGTCACACGCGGAAGCGTGCGCTATAGTGCTCCAGCGGGCACACACAAACACGTATAACGGGCCCCGGCGACCATAGTCTCTCAGTCCCGAGCCACCTTCCACGCACGATGTATCACGATAAAGTCGTTCTCATCACCGGCGCCAGCTCGGGAATCGGGGCAGCCTGCGCCTTACAATTCGCCAAATCATCCGCCCTTCTGTCTTTGATCGGACGAAACACCGATAATCTAAAGAAAATTGCACGTTATTGTGAAGAAATTAACCGCAAGAAACCTCTTATTATCACCGCCGACATTGGTTCAAATGAAGATGTCGAGAGAATTATAGCGGATACGGTGAAACACTTTGGCCGACTTGATGTCCTTGTAAACAACGCCGGAATATCTTCCATGTTTGGAACACAGTCAAAAACATCAGCATTTGACCGGGTAATATCTACAAACTTACGAGGTACGTATCTCGTCACAAATCAAGCCATACCACATCTGATAAAAACGAAAGGAAATATTGTCAATTTATCAAGTGTTCTATCCAACAAGCCGTTATCGATTATGACACCTTACTGCATGACGAAGGCAGCAATAGATATGTTCACAAAATGTGCAGCTTTAGAGTTAGGGCCTTATGGAGTCAGAGTGAATGCCGTCAACCCAGGCCCAATCAAAACGGAGCTGTTCAAAAGAAGTGGCATGAGTAAAGAAGAAGCTGACAAAATGTTTGAAATTATTGAAGCTACGTCACCTCTAAAGAAAGTTACCAAGAGCGAAGATGTCGCTGAATTAGTGATGTTCCTGGCAAGTGACAAAGCGAATTGTATCACCGGGAGCTGTTACGTTATCGACTGCGGCTTATTGTTGGGTGACGCAAGTACCTAACTCTTCTTAATAACTTTTCGCGTGTAGTACTTACGCGGATACTACTTATTCGTATTATGAAGCATAAATACGCCGAATAAAGGAAAACTTGTTTAATTAACGCTGACTTAATCCCGCATTTTGTTTTGTGTACAACAAATATTATGTTCATAACTTCGATAACTTTGCGGAGGACGGCTAATTTCTTCGTGACACTCAACCGAACAAAGACGCGCAATGATTAAAATATGTCAGGGGTGTATCGCGCCGAAGAACAAACCAAGTAACAAACAAAGGATCCAGGACTTAGCGCTGATAAAGGCCGCGAGATGTTCTGGGAGCATCGACGGCGCCGTTTAGATACCGCGTACAAATCCGACAATTACCTAGTATTTTCTGGCGAGTACCTGTTCTTTCTGCGCGTAATTACGGTAATACATTCAGTTATCTGGCAGCGGTAATCCTTCCCCAGGTGGCGGCTAATGCCGTGTTATCTCGCGTTAATTTCCCGCGTATAATCGTCCCGCAAATTGATTGTTCTCCCCGCAGTGGCGTCACTGAAAATTAAATTAAAAATTCTTCGTCTAATTTTCACGTCGACATCCAAAGTTTTTATTTAGTTTTAACGCTTTTGTGCGACAAAAGCTTTCGTATCCGTCGTTGGGAATACTCGTTACAGGGGGATAAAACGTAGAATATTTTGTATTCTCGTTTTATTCTCGTATTAAATTAGTACACGTACACGGGTGGCAAGATTACCCACGTCGTCCATAACTCAGTGGTTGAATTACGTCGGTTTCGTTCCAGGCGTCGTAATTAATCTGTGCTCTGATACCTAGGCCCCGTCCACGGCAACTTTAAAGGGCTATATCGTAGAACATCCTCGTTAGTTGTACACGCTGGCGCGATTAATATAATTCCGTAATTTATAGGCGGCGAGCGTTTCCTCGGCACCATTGTTATTGGGCCAAACCGCGGGTTTCAATTACGCAGCGCTACTCAAACAGATATTGCTTTTACTCTCTTCCTTAATGCTTGTAACTTTGTCAATGGTTCCTGTAATTACCTATCTTTTCAATGCGTTTGTAGCTATTTTGTTAAGGTTTGTATAAGTTGGTTTTAGTAAGATTCCATTAATCCTAAACAAGATACAAAAGACCCTCGATAGCGCCAAGATATAATTAGGAATGCGCGTTCCTTTAGTTAGGAAAATTTCAACATATTATTATTACTATCTGTACACCGCAGTTTCCTACAGAAATCCCGTACACATTCGTTGTTCTGCTAAATCGCAGTTGAGGGTGGACGAATATACACATTTTTTATGCACATTATAAAATTTGTGTGATGACGGAAGTGGCTTTTCAAGTGAATTTATAATTTTCGATTAACATCGAACTGTAGACCATAAATAGCAATTAAAGTTTCTAAAGCTTGATTATCACGTAGCAGCTATAAACCCACTATAAATAAACAACTTGGCATTAGCACCTTAGGATAAGTTAAGACTCTATTGCACCGGGGGCGCATGTTGAGCACCGTAGAGCTACGTTAGCCGAAGTAGAGACTGCATTACCTCAACATCTGTACGTGTTCGGGCTTTGTTTATGTTTATAGCATTATTAACCGACGGATCGTGCTATTTCGTCTTTATGTAAAGTTCGTTTAATATCCAAGCTAAACCTGAATATTGTGCAGAATCTCTTTTAACCGAAGGTTAATAGAAACGGAACCTTAAAGATTTATTTATACGGGAAATATATCTTGCAAACAAGTGACGGCTCTGGAGCAGAGCAAGAATAGTGGTCACACTAGGTGCTAGATAGCAAACGACGCCAAAATGCCAAAAGCTTCAATTTTTAGAAACAAAATCAAGCTTTAGAAACTTTAATTGCTATTTATGGTCTACAGTTCGATGTTAATCGAAAATTATAAATTCACTTGAAAAGCCACTTCCATCATCACACAAATTTTATAATGTGCATAAAAAGTATGTATATTCGTCCACCCTCAACTGCGATTCAGCAGAAGAAAAAAAACAAGCAAAAAATATATTTTGCCTCGCGCCTCGCAGTGAGGACGGCGGGCACATTTATATTTTTTTATGTTTCCAACATAAAAATTTGACACGTAAATAGTTTACGTCCTGAATTAGTGCATGGGCTACTTTTTATTCCGGAATATGATCGATTCCTGTACGATAGGTTTTCAGAAATGAAAACGCGTCGAAAGAAAATCTCGTTCTATACTCTGATCAAAGGCTAGGGCTAGTATTTGAGTATTCATATTTGAGCTTTACTGTAGTAGGTGATACTATCATCAACCCAGAGTAGCCCATTGCTGGGTATAAGGCTTCCCTTGGTTTATGCCACTCTCCCCAGTCATACAATGAAAACCTTGGCTTGCATGGAGTAATATCTACAAATTCACATCATAAGAAGAAACAATCTGTTTTTGTTGATTAGATAGACTTTTTGTCAACAAAATACATGGTACTGACCTTATTTCAAAGGGACCTTGTAAGCAATTTGTCGAGCTGGATGACACGTAGCTGCTGACCCCAACAAATAGCAACAATTCAAGAATGCCCTTGTGAGATGAGAAAATGAAAGGCTGCAGTACGTCGCATTAATGGTCATCTCCGTTTCAGGGCACGTCGCACTGTCCTATTTGCTGACAGTAATCTTGAAGACTTGCCAGCGCCGGGCCTCCCGAAATATATTGGAACTCTAGACCCCAGAGACCGAGCGCTGCGGACACTAGGTGATCATTCCTTGTTTTGTGATGAGCATTGAAGGAAAGTCGACCGCAACATCGAACTGATAAAGTCGAAAGTTCGCCTGCCTTTGCGTATTTATTTTGATAGGAAAGGGCTGAGCAATCGAAAGACGTCTATTTAAGGGGCCAGCGGATCACTTTGCTTGTAATTTGTATTGTGCGTGCCGGGAATTTCTTCATAAGCGGGAAAATCAACACACCCTTATTGGATGATTAACTAAATGCCCATACAGCTGTTAGGGAAATATTTATATGTTCGACTTAATCAACATTTCCTTTTCTGATGTTGGGCAGATTAGTGTTTATGATTAGAGACATAATTGATATTTCAAACGAACGATATACGTACAATAGCGCGTGTTTAGGGGTTACATGGTTCTAACGGGCCAGCATGGTGGCTTAGAGTTGGAACATGATAGGCTGAAATAATGATGATGATGAGGGTTCTAACCAAACGCATAATGTTCTAAAAAACACAGAAGAAATATTAGTATATGTAGAAAGCATTTTCTGAACGTTACACAGAATCGCTCAGTTACTTTAGCAACCTAGTAACAATAAATTATCCTGGATGCACCGTATAGTGCATTCAGGTACATACTATAACCACATGGATGTATTCATAGTACCATAATTTTAGGTTACCTGTAACCTTTTCTTGCCTGATCTTAATTATCTTGGTGGACTCACAAGCTGATTTGAAACGATTCTGAGCTAATTCCCCTAAACACCAGAACCTCACTTTTCCAATAAATATAGGTAAAAGTGCTTTATATTTTGCTTGTTAATAAAAATGTAAATAGATATTGTTATGATATTTCGTATGGAACACGAATTGCCTTTTCTAAGAGCGAAGCACATGGAAAGGGCAGCGCTGTACCTATCTTCGTACCCGGAGACCTTCAGACCTTCAGCATGGAGCCCTCGAAATCGGGCGGCAATAAAAAAGATCTCACGCAATCATATTTTATCGGGAAAGCTATTTTCCACAGGCGGATACCGCGCACTTCGCTGCATTTATGGAAACTGCCTCGACTTCCCAACCTACATAAAACAACTTCATTACAATAATACTTACCTAACTGATTTTATCTACACAAATATATTATTACCTTTAACATTCTATTTAGTGAAATCTAACGAAATAATTGTAGGTATTCCTTTTATACTACAATAGGTACGTGTGTTCATGGCTTATCACAGAAAGCGATTCAACTCTACCATTTTTAGAATACAAGTAAGTTATAAAAGTTATGTCTTTTAGAGTAATATAAGTGTTGTAGCTGTCAATTTACAAAATATTTCTTGAAGGCACTGTGACTTATATCATTAGACCAAAAAGTCACCCTTTGCCATAATTAATCTTAACATTACTTGTACCTAAGTAGGTAGGTACTTGTATCATTCCAATGGTTAGAACTAAAAGTTTTTATTTTTTATATAACACCCATGACAAACTCGGAAAAAATATCATAACTGTAAATCGCTGGACAGATTTTGATCAAATATAGCTAAAACTAACTCGTGTACCAAAAAACTACATAAATAATGCCACGTTTAATCAATGCCGCTCGTGACAAGCGAGCTGGCTCATTTCTCGCGCAGTTTTTTTTGTGCCTATTTAACGGATACAGCCTCTTGGTACTTCTATATACTTACAAGCGACTACTGCATTCTGATTTTCAGTTAAAATTAAGGTATTTTTGTTTTTATCTATGACTTTGCATACTGTAAATAGAATAATGTTGTAATAGAAAAAATATACTATTAAGTCGACGAACTCAAACTTGTTCTAGAACATTTACAGCCCCGTTAGCTTAGTTGGTAGTTGGTAGTTGGTCTGCGATTGGGGGCGTGGGTTCGATTCCCACCTAGGACAAACATTTGTGTTTGTTCTATGTCTGGGTGTTAATATCTATTTAAGTATGTATTTAAATATATATATATATAGTATATCAGTTTCTGGCAGCCATATCACAAGCTTTGCTTAATTTGGGGTCTGATGAATGGTCATCAGACCCCAAATTAAGCAAAGCTTGTGCAATAATGTCCCAGATATTTATTTATATATTTTATTTCGATCCAGCTGTTCTAGATTTTTTTTTAACAGACATACAAAAACACAAACGCACATACACACTAACACAACCCCTTACCCTAAACTATACCTTTTCCATTCTGTCGTGTATGAAAAGAAATATCACACGAACTCAAAATAAATTCCTGCAAAATCTTTCATGTCTATCGGCACCAACATCAAACTAACAAACAGCCCAACGTCATAAAAACATTTCTTTATTTCTTATTCGAGTAGGTATTCCCTTTCAAGTAGAGGCAGGTGGTGACGTTGACGCGATACAATACACTTGTTACAAGAACCAGGAAAACAAGCCTCGATAAATATCTCTGAACAACGAAGAAAATGCCCTGAAAATGTAGCCTCCTAATGATAATACAATTACCTTGTATTCGGCTGCCATAACTGAATAATTTATCTTGGTCGTACTTCTGTTATTATTTTCGTATTAGACGAGTGCTAAACACGCAGGGCATCTGAACATGTTAATAAATAATTATTAATTGTTACTTCGAAAGTCATTAAGATTAAGCCATTACTAAAATGTCTGTAGAATTCGTTCCTTATTAAACGTACAAAATATGTACATATCATTTAAATTTTACTCGTTATGTTTAATTACTAAGATTTACTTTTAAAACTAAAGTAAGTATAAAATGTTAGAATACTGTGCGAAGTACCTGTATTCGATACCAACTCGAAGTAATACGTACCTCGTTTCGAAGTATGTTCTACCACCCACCGCAGGGTGTCACTTCTGGTGGATACTGGGTTCCATTTCCGGTCTTAACCTCGAGCATCATTATCATTTGGACGGAGTTTGCCACCTAGGCAGCCTTCGCCGTACTCAAGCCAAGACGTACCGCGCCGGTACATACTAAAGTCCAGAACTACTAGCATCATCATCCTCTCTAAGATAGTAATTACATCTCACTGTCCTCTTCAGCATAATTTCTTATTGACGATAAGTCCCTATCTCTTAGGGATTGAACAATACTGTGCACAACAACACAACAAATCTATTTCAAACAAAGGTCAAGAATTTTCCTTATAATTCCCATGAAACCCCATTTTCGTCAATGTGTGTTCTTCAAAAAAAGGGCACATTACATAAAATACCATGTTGGAGAATAGATATTGTAAACACTGCCAATCATCCAACTAAGTTGGATTTTTATAGATTGTATTCCAAAACATTCTCTTTCAGAACACTATTCAGCTAATACTCTAGAATTCAACTTTAAAGCTACTTGCCAACCCATATCTCTATTCGACAGGGAGCGATTCTCAGTTGCCAGGAAAGTGGGCCGTTAATCATCAGGCATTGCGGTGAATCTCCAGCTACGTGCAGGTAACGTGTTCTCAATATCACGAGACGTGACAGCGCACCCAAGGCACGTCGCACGAATTATAGAGCAAGCAATAATTCAATCAGTGAAGGCTTAACGATTATGTTTACCAACACGAGCGGCGCGATGACTCGACATAGGAAAAGGGCGGTCTCCAACGTGCTATCGACGAACAATTTTACGAGGGTTTTGAGATTAATAACTTATCGATTGCTGTTATCCATATCCGTATAAAATGTGTAGCTAGCCAATCATACTTTTAGGATAATTCTCGTAGGATTTTTCAGAAAATATGTAGTACAAACTCTACTAGAAACCGTCAACTAACCAAAGAAAGAAATAAGTGAAAATGAAAAATTTGAAAACACCGCGCGATAGTCAAAGCGGAAAATCCGTCAACACTGGACGTCAACGTAATTCCATAGCTATGAATACACGCTTCTCTCTCCTAATTACAATAATCTCTTGGCTCCGCTACGGAGAATGTCGTGATGAAGAGAAGATATTAAAAGGTACTGTAGAACATCACTCCGCGTAAGTAAATAAATCATTTCTCTCAAACTTGCGTAATCAAATTAGAATTTCTTGGAGGCAATAACTGTCAAAACAATGTTGTTAATTAAATTAATTATTATTGCCGTCTTTACGTCGGCATATCCACGACGCTAACGATCTACATTGTCACTTACTCGTATATACATATATATTGTTTTTTAAACCAATTACGTACCTAGTACATAGTGAAAATTACTTTCTACAGAAAAAGCAGTGCTACTGATTCAATCAGATTTATTTAGCATATTCGACAAATAAAGTATCATTCAAAATGCATTTCAAAAATCATTATGAAAAATATGCGCGATCAAATAAAAATAAAAACATAAATCGAGTAGATGAAATTTGGAATGAGCTACCTTCCGCGGTGTTTGCGAAAAGCTACAACATGGGATTCTTCAAAAATACGTAACCGACCCTTTAAGACTCTATTAACTCGCCAATAGAGTCTTAAAGGGTCGGTAACGTATTTGTGATGCCTCTGGTGTTACAAGTATCCATCGCGACGGTGACTGCTTACTATCAGGCGGCCTGTAAGCTTATTTGCCACCTACGGCATAAAAAAAATATGTAACGGACATACCTCCGTGAAGAATAAGGAATTCCCCCCTTTCGTTTGTTTTAAACAATGATACCATGTACAAAACTCCTGTTTCTGCCCTCCTGTGTCTGTGTTTTCCAAGCAACAAAATGCCAAGTTTAGGATTTAAGGTCGAATCCTACTCTTCAGTAAATAGCACTCTAATGCTTTAAGTACATAGACCACCAAGTGGCACCCAGGGGAATTGTAATGGTCTTGTGGAAAC
This sequence comes from Agriopis leucophaearia, assembly GCA_949125355.1. Lineage (NCBI taxonomy): Eukaryota > Metazoa > Arthropoda > Insecta > Lepidoptera > Geometridae > Agriopis > Agriopis leucophaearia. The sequence continues at coordinate 7,361,805 of OX421276.1, read as the reverse complement.
GACTGCAAAACGAATGAAAGTCTAGTTTTAGAGCTCGCAACTAGATTTACAGTGCTTAGATACCCAATAATGTTCCTGCGAGATTTATACTAGCTGGAAGTGTAGATGTGTGAAATATTGAAGTTATCTATCGTCTTGATACGTGTCTGCCGTAGATTTTGCACATTATAGTTCGCTAGAACATGGCTTATTTACGGTTAGCTCGAAAATAATCATAATTGAGAAAACTTATAGTAAACATTAAACAACCACAATCTAAATTGAAATTGTCACATTCAGTGAAATTAATAGTCTGAAACCAAAAAGCTAAAGAGAGCGTTTCGGCTTGGGTAATAAAAAAAGTGAGACCTACATTTTCTTTTAGACTTATTATTAACGGTCTAAGCATTTATTTGCTCTGACAGCTGCAATAACATTGTATAGAGTGGAATCAAAACTACCAATTCTGATAACTTCCGCTAGGTTTTTGAACGTAAGAACCGTAGTAGGTACCCGATATACTTCAGTGAAATCATAAAAGAAAATGTCTTGATTCACCTTGTTACAATGTTATTACACTGTCAGAGCAAATAAATGCTTAGACCGTTGATAATAAGTCTAAAATAAAATGTAGGTCTCACTTTTTTTAACCATACTTTAGTTTTAGTTGCGATTGCTTCGCTGTCAATAGATGACTAGATGGCGAAAGGAGAAAAAATAATTTAAAAAGCTGTCATTCATCAAATCGCAAATCTATAGATGGCGAATATAATCTATAGATATCTATCTAGATGGCGAAAGAAAAAAAAAGAAAAAAAAAAGATGTCATTCTTCAAAAATGGAATCCATATTACCACAAGACCTATAGATTTACAAAAAAAAAGGTCTGCGACGGGACCAATGTAGATGGCATTAGACAAACTACTCAGCAGTGGGAGAAGAGTTTGTAAATGCTCATGATGATGAAGTTTCTCTTTAATATTTTAGCATGCTACTGGCCAAACGAGTTATATGAGCCGTGTTTTGGTGGATGTGCTGAGGTGTCCTGCGACAACCCTCGCAACCACCTGCGGCCATGCTACCCGTACTGCGAGCCAGGGTGCATCTGTGAGGAACCCTACGTGAGAGATGATCGCACCCATCAGTGCGTGCTGCCACAAGAGTGCTCTCCGTAAGTATTCATGGAACCTAAGTTCACTGTTCACCGATAGAGTGGGTTTCACATAAATAATAGTAAGATAATTAAAAACAGGGGAATTGTAATATTAGCTTTCAAATGTGCTTCAAAACACCTCAAAAAAGTTTATTAATCCAATCTAAAATAGATAACATGATTTTTTATTCCAGCACCCAAATGGGCATACCAGTTCCGACCAAGGTGGACAGAAGATCCGACAAACTCCCGCCCCCGCAGCCGCCTCCACCTCCACCCAAACCTGCATACATGCGACCACCTCCGCGTATGCACATGAAGCGTGATGATCTGCCTGAATTCATAGATGACCTTCCTCCACCACCGCCCCTTTCTAATAACTATAAAGAAGACTACAAGAGGCCTTTAGACGCACCAAAAGCTCCTTCAGATGTATCAAGAATGGGTAATTACTTCAACATCGTGATTGCTCCTCCGCCCATCAAGGCTCTACAGCCGAGGAAGCTGCTGGGTAATAACTTCCCACAGAACAAGAGGTTATCTTAAGTTATGTTTAGTTGATTGATGCAAATTCTTAAATAAATTACTAATATAGTATTAACTTTTTATTCTTAATTAAAACAAGTACCTACGTTTATCATCTTGATTTCCTTAAACCCAAAATAAATAGATATCTTCTTCAAGTTGGATGTTAAACGCGGCCAAATGCGCAATAAAACCTTTCATCTCTATAGCTATTATCCAACTAAAACACAAAATAACATGCGATAATCTATGGTCAAAATTAACTGTTCCATCTGAAAGTCACGCTGAAGACAAATGATTTGTTCAAAATTAGTTTTAAAAAGTTATAGTAGACGTAGAATACTGTCATTTGCTCACGTTATACACTCACAAAGTATTATCAATACAGCTCGATTATGCCGTAAGACAATTTTCAGATAATGTTAAACATATCCATTAAATTGATTGATTAAGTTCTACCTGTACCTACTATAAAATATTTTAGTAAAAAATAAGTATCTTTTTAATTCCATCATAATAAAAAGACGATCACAAAAGATTGTTCTCACTCGACATAAATAGTGCTCTCAACTCTTTTTTCTTAGTATCGATAAAGACGTGAGCAAACACATCCGGCACCGTCACCGTCGTTTTTGCGAAGCAAAGTTGAATTTCACTGATTAGTATTTCACCAACTCTCTAGAAAGCGAACTGTAAACTCGCCCACCAAAACAATGCGTTGATGAAACAAGGAAAATGAGGAAACTATTGGTGCTAGCGTTTCTGCTATGTAAGTGTTTGACTTTACTCGTTATTAACGTTGGTTCGGCGACGAGTGACGTCCAAGGACACAATTATATTGCAGATGATATAATAGCCATAGCTACGAGACCGAACAATTACGACTATGACGACATCGATGGCTCCAAGAGGCATTATATGCAGCAGATGGAAGACAGGCGCAACTGGAGAAAAAAGGCGCTGTCGAAAACTGCGGACGATCACAGGGACCGGGACAGGGACAGGGACTGGGAGCGGAGGAGATACGAGTATGAAAACCAAAGATACATGGATGACACGGACTCCAAAAGTTTCAATGCCATAGAGAGACAGAGGGACATAGATGCTCAACCAGGGTACAGAGATAGACACCGTAAATACGATGACATTGTAGATAAGATGCAGATACCTCCAGGCATTAAAAGTGCAGAGGTGGCACACGCATCATCATTAGTGTAAGTTTTATAGTTTTATCAGCTTATCAAAACATAATTCTACTATCAGCTACAAATTAATTAAATTAGCATTGCTTTGAAATTTTGTTTACAGGGAGAAAGACGTGGAAAAGAAAATGCCTGTAGATTTGAATTGCCAAAGACCGCATGAAAAGTAGGTAACCGATCTTATTTCCAAAAAACACTTATTTAGTTCAAATTAAACGTACTTCAGTAAACGGTAAATATTGCCTTACGGCAGATTACCTGAGCCATAGAATTAGGTTAATTTTACCCGACCGCTCAAGGAGGGTATCGTTTTTCGGGAGTATATATATGTATATGTTTGTTTGTATTCTTTGATGTTTCTATAGTACCTCCTATAGCCTAAACGGCTAGACCGATTTTGATGTGTGAGGTGTCGTTAGATTCGTCTTTATGCCCAGTGTGTATAGGCTACATTTTACAGTCGGGTTCTTTGTATTTATTTTTTAAATAATATTCTTAATGTTAACATTTGTAAGATTTCACGGTAATTGGGTGTCTGATACTTATATTTCGCTGATGTCAGGTACGAATCTTGCTTCGCGGGATGCGCGTCGGTAACGTGCGACAACCCGCGCGACCGCATGCAGCCGTGCTACCCGTTCTGCGAGGCGGGCTGCGTGTGCATACACCCTTACGTTCGGGATGACAGGACACATAAGTGTGTACTGCCCGAGGACTGCACCAAGTAAGCTCACTAACTAACAAGGGGGAGTAGACCGCGCGGCGCAGCTACTTACAAACGTGCATTATCGTTATACTCATAAAGTATACCATTACGCACACTTTTTAAAACATACTGAACATAACAATGTTTACGATATTTTTTAAACAACAGAGTGACGAGACGAGCATCTTGATCGCCTGATGGAATGGCGCTACACTTGGTTGCCCATGAACAACTATTCACATATATAGATACTATCTTCCGCCCGCGGCTTCGCCCGCGTTGTTTCAGAGAAATATAATCGAGTTCTCTGCAAAGTAGGTACTTATATTTTAGGACGATATAAATATTTCATCCTGGCTATTGACGACCGGTATGGCTAAGTACTAACACATGTGCCTTATGAGCAGGAGGTTTCTGGGTAGATCCCGGCCTGGCAGATGTTTGAATGGTGAATTTAATTAAATATTTATATGCTTTGGGTCTCAGTGCTAGTTATCTCTGTTTTTTTTTTACTGGTTTGTACGTCACCTTTCCTTGACACTCGAACCCGCGGGCCGCTTGCGACCCAGCGAACCGCGCGACATCGTTTTTTTTTTACTTATTTGTACGTCATCTTTCCTTGACACACGAACTCGCGGGCCGCTTGCGGACCAGCGAACTGCGCGATATCGAAAGTTTTTTTTTTTTTACTTGTTTGTACGTCACCTATTTTTGACACCCAAACTCACGGGCCGCTTGCGGCCCAGCGAACCGCGCGACATGTAAAGTTTTTTTTTTACATCTTCATATGTCACCTTTTCTTGACACTCGAACTCGTGGGCCGCTTCCGGCCCAGCAAACTGGGCGATATCTAAAGTTTTTTTTTACTTGTTTGTACCTCACCTTTACTTGACACTTGAACTCGCGGGCCGTTTGCGGCCCAGCGAACCACGCGACATCGAAATTTTGTTTTTACTTTTTGTATGTCACCTTATTTTGACACTCGAACTCGCGGGCCCCTTGCGGCCCAGCGAACCGCGCGACATTGAAAGTTTTTTTTTACATCTTCATATGTCACCTTTTCTTGACACTCGAACTCGTGGGCCGCTTCCGGCCTAGCGAACCACGCGATATCGAAAGTTTTTTTTTACTTGTTTGTACGTCACCTTTTCTTGACACTTGAACTCACGGGTCGTTTGCGGCCCAGCAAACCGCGCGACTTCGAAAGTTATTTTTTTTTTTTACTTGTTTGTACGTCATCTTTCCTTGACACTCGAACTCGCGGGCTGCTTGTGGCCCAGCGAACCGCGCGACATCGAAAGTTTTTTTTTTTACTTGTTCGTATGTCACCTTTTCTTGATACTCGAACTCGCGGGCCGCTTGCAGCCCAGAAAACCACGCAACCTCGTTGTTTTTTAACAATTTTGAATATCACCTTTGCTTGACACTCAGCTTCCCGGGCCGCTTGCAACCCAGCGAACCGCGCGACATCGAAAGTTTTTTTTTTACTTTACTTCTATGTTTTTCCACGGGAACCGGGAACCATAATTTGTTACGGGGTCAAAAGTATTGTGTATTTGAATATGGCCCATTGGTTATCTTTATACTAAATTTTACTGAGCCGTTATTGGTTACGGTATCCTACAGAAAGTCTTTTACGGTATTCTACAGAAGGTTTTTTTTTTTTGGATACAAAGTAGTCTATAACTACTATAGTCCTTGAACAATCTCGATAAAAAAATCACGTCGCTGGTTTGTTGCTGCGTAAAAGAAAAATAAAATACAATTTATAATATTACTATGATTGTTATCCTACAGAGTTATATCTGGTGTCTTGGATTTATGAAGGTAGTATTTTATTTGAGAAAACAGTTAAAAACTAATATCTACGCTAAACTTATACATTCTAGTGGCACCCTGCATTTTCAATCGCGCGGTGATGTAAAATTGTGATGATGGTGATGATGATGATCAGTAGTATTAAGTAGCCTATAAGTTAATCCATGATATAAGCTATCTGCATACCATATTTATGTACCATATTTATATTTTTGTATGTATACCATCAAGGTATACATACAAATGCACGCGAAATAAGAAATAACTAGCCAAGAGCGTGTTAAGACAAGCATTATGTCAGGGTTCCGTGGCCAGCGAAACTGGACAGCCAAATTTTAGAGATGTATATCATACCGACATGACATGATATACTTTTAATGGTTTAGACAAAAAGAAAATTTCAAAACATGCTCTGCACTGTGGTCACATTATCTTTTTGATTTGAAAACTGTTGACGGTGTTATTTATTACTTTTATGCTTCTATCAATACTTCACACAGGGCGACTTAAAATAAGCAGCTGAACATGTTAAGGCAGTTTTTAGAATTTTTGTTTGTTTGTTCACGCACATCTCCTACACCCCTGGAAGAAAATGCGGACGGATTTAAATGCGGTTTTCACGAATATGCTTAGCTATGACCAGATTCAAGTATAGGCTATGTTATTTTGCGCAAGGCCAGATTAAGGGAAGAAAAAAGGATTGAAGGTTTATATGAAAATCTACGCGTACGAAGTCGCGGGCAAAAAAGCTAGTAATTAATATAATTCATACAACTTATTCAAATATTATTATTATTTTCAGAGGACTAAAAGGTATACCTGATTTGGGAGACGAAGCCGCTTCTTAGTCTAGATTAAGTAACAAAAATAATGTAGTCATGTATTAAATATTATAATATTAATAAGTTGATTTCATTACTCTTTGTTTTTAATTTCCTTAACCAAGCCTATATGTCAGTCAAGTGGAAAAATTTATGTAACCAATTAATATCAAAATGGTGCATCTAAAACATTTTTATGAAACTTGATAAATGCAAAGGCAGGTTCTTATCAAAAATATTATATTAATAGTTAGGTATTCGGCACATATAGATGACTAAACATCAACGTAAATAATATCAATCAATCTCAATGTTATCGTGTTGATGTTAATTGTTGATTATATTTTCATGTATCGGAGGGTAATTAATAATACACCGGTTTGACCAAGACCGATTCTTTATTAACTACCCTCCGATATTGAAAATATAATAAACAACATCAACACGACAATCAATAGAAGTTCTGAAAATTCAGAAAAACATGAGGCAGTCACGATTCGTCTATCTAATAAAAAAGCAGAATTGTCTAATTTCGGTTTAATCTACTATTCAGATTATTTATAGAATCTGGCATAAATCTCTTTTAAAAAGTAAGATAAATTAGCAAGGTAGTATTGTGCTATATAAAAAGAAAATCTGAATATTCGAGTAAATAATCGAATATACGAGTAAAATTTCAGTAGGAACTGGCGCTGCTCATGTTCAATGTTTTTTTTTTAAATAGACAATCTTGAATAAAAAAAATATGACCCACTCAAAACAGGTAGGTAGAGGAATATAGGTACATTCGTTTAATCATTTCAATGCCCGCTTTGTTTAAAGCTAGTTACAAAACGTCACCAAAAGCAATCCTATTGTTTTGCCATCTGGTACCTGCTACCAGTTTCATATCATCAACGTGGATTTGCAGATACAACGTGCATATTTAAAATTTTCATTGAGCATTGTTTTTGGCAATATATTAAAAAGTGTTTAAGACAATGTTTTCTTTTAAAAAGATTCAGTGTTTGTATTCAAATAGATAGTTATTTTAGAATGGTTGTATGATCAATGGGGATAGAAATGCATTCGTGGATATTGATTTTCCTTGTCGTTCCATATTCGTATGAGATTGAAATGAGGGAGACAGAATACGGTAAGTGGTAAAATATATCGTAAAAATTACACTCATTATTATATTTATTTATTTTTCACCAACGTGATTGTTATTTGTATAGAATGTGGAGCGCACGGAAGATTCGAATATTGCATCGATGGCGTTCCCGGATGTGTGATCGGATGTCATTGCCATCCTGGATACTACTTTGATACGGATACAAAAATATGCGAACCTAAGTAAGTACCTACACAAAGCAAAATAATTAAGTAAGTACGTATCTAAATAACAATTTTACATTTGCAACTAAATTACTCTGGTTTCGACTTATAGAGAGTTCAGGTAAATTTTGAGCTTTTTAGTGTGACACAATCTAGCTTATTGACATGCGCATTTTCTAGGTACAAAATAACGGTAGGTATATATGTATTTGTAATAGATTAATTGAAATCTAATCTGATTCTTTGTGATCTGTTTGAGTATCTTGAGCAGTCAACGATTATCAATTTACTAAAATAATTAGGAGGTTTCTTGACCACAGAATAAGGACTAGTTATTTTGTGTTCTTGACAAACAAAGACATCACTAAAATATCATTAGACTGCATCTGATAAAAATTTAATGTATACATTCTAGTTGTGATATTATGATAGTAACCAAAATCTTTGCGAAAATATATTTAAAGTTACATGTTAATGTAGAGAATGCCAAGAGTTATTTAAACTATAATACATAGGTACATTGTATTGCCAGTGGACTCCAAACTCGGCTAGGCCGGTCTCTTGGTGGCCCTGGGAAGATTTATACAAAAGGATAGATCACGCGCGCTTAGGAGTTTCTACTACTTAGGACTAGGAAATTAATATAAATCAAAGTAAATTATATAGCTGCTGACAAAGGACAAGTAAAGTTAAATTATATAGATAACAAAGCAGACAATATATATACATATACATATAAAAGGATATTATATTATTGTAATCATAAAGTATGATAAAACTTAATTCTTTCAGTATTAGGCTATCTCAAAACTTCAGGCGTAATTACAATTACGATGTGTTAGAACCAACCCGAGTCTTTCTACCTCCAACACCTCCAATCATTGAGGAGCCAGCTACAACTGTCAAGAATCCCGTCGATGAGAAAATCGATATTATTACCAAAGACGCAGATGACCTCGGTGACTGGCTTTATAATCAATTCTTCAAGACTATCGAGAACCAAGTCATAAACGAAACCAAAGATGACTCAGTCATTACAAGAAGAAGTGAAAATGCTCCCACATTCATCAGAAAACCTACAAGGCGATCACACAGATATTGGAAAGCCAGAAGAAAAAAGAAAAAGAAGAAAAAGGGTTTAAAAAGCAAGTTGCTCCGTATTACAGAGGATGACAGCTTATTCGATTCCAGCTCAGGTTCCTCGTCTGATGAGAGCAGTAATAGTGGTAGTTCTAGCGCTAGTGAAGAATCTCATGAGAAAGTAAAAAAAATAAAAAGCGACCACGGTCATAAAAAAATTGTGGTTTTCAATAAAAGGCCGAAACCACCGCTTCCGTCGTTCATATTTTTACCAAATATGGAAACGCCGTTCTTTCCGCCGATTGGATTGCCTCCACCACCAATGCCTATGTACCCCATGGTTCCAGTACCACCAATGATGGGAGCCTTCCCATTCCCAGGTTAGTGATCAATTCACGTTCTGACAATAAACGAAAATGTGTACTTTGTTAATCTCTAAGATATCACAGCTAATATACTCTAAACTCGTACCGGCAAAACATGTTAAGCGCACGGAACAAGGTTTTTTCGTAAATATACGCTTGTACACCAGTTTTCCAAACAATTAAAACTTCAAAATATCGTACACTTTACAAAGCAAATTTTCCACAGACCAATAAGGTTCAGATTGTCATCTGCTATATGTACATTGGCATTGTCATCATCATCATTATCAGCCTGTAATGTTCCCACTGCTGGGACTGCGGGGACACATGCCTTCTCTCACAGAGAGAGTATGATCTACGCAAAAGACCAACGAAGCGTTGGAAAGGAAAATCTGAGCTGCTAGCCCACCCAGCCGGCAGTGGGCCACGATAACTGAGGAAGGGTCAGAAGGAGGCACTAAATGTCATCTTCTAAGTTTTACCACATTTAATAAATATAACTTCCACGGATAGAACTTTTGTTAGGAGGCTTACATTTTCACTTCTTTATCGAATCTAATACTTAATCAAATCAAATCAAATTCCTTTATTTGCATGAATATAGGTAGGTGCTAGGTACAGGTTTAAATAATCGTAGCAATATATTCAGCCCTTATTGAGCGTGCAAATTGTATAATATCACTAATTAGTCAGTTGATTACATTAATATTATTTAGCTAGCTACATACTTCCTTTTTAATCGTATTAAAAATAAAATAAAATATTAAAACATCATGCAACATAATTATTTTACATCAGAAAATTAATATAAAAATAAATATGAAAATGTTTATGTTTTTACTTAAGTAAAACAATACAATTTAATAACAGAAGTAGGTAATCCAGCACCAAATAGATAAACACTAACAATTTATTATTTGCTAATATGATTAATTAATATTTGTTTTCTTTTAGGTATAAAATACAACTAAACCTAATTATTTTGACAATATTCTAACAAAAATTTAAATTACAAACAAAAATAAAATATTTTTAATCGAATAACCCGCCCCTAACTGTATCCTGTGCGAAGGTGCCCATAACACTAGCATCATTGCCGCGCTGAATGGCTATGGCCAACCTTTGCACAAGGTACGAGGTACCTTTGCCAACCTTCCTTTTAATTTTCACCTTGTTAATGTGAAAATTAAAAAAAAAATGTGCAGAAAGAATTATATACTTAATACCTACATCACATTATAATGTCAAAGACTTAATACAAAAACAATCAACCAAAAACCGATAGCTGTCAGTCAAACATCATGGGCGACTAACAGACTTTGTCCCAAGCAAGAACATTGTAAGGTCTAATGCCTTACATCGTCCTTGGTCCCAACGCACAGGAATTAAAATTTAGTGATTGGTCACGAACAGTATATTTAAGTTACAATTCTGATGTACTGACTGTATCTAACACTTATAAAGCATTTTATTTATTCTTAATTTCAACAGCACCAAATCCACCATGTGAAACCGCGACGAATAAAACAAATGGAAATACTGGAAATAATGCAAGCACGCAACCCTCACAAACCAAAACCCCAAATGAAAATCCTCCAAATGATAAACCGCCAGATGAAAATCCTCCAAATGATAAACCGCCAGATGAAAATCCTTCAAATGACAATCCTCCAGATGAAAATCCTTCAAGCGATAACCCGCCAGATGGAAATCCTCCAAATGACAATGCCCCAGATGAGAATCCTTCAAACGATAACCCCACTGACAAGACTGATCCAGATGAAGTGAATCCGACCGACACTCCTCCGTAAGCTAGGTTTTTGAATTGAATTTGTCAATAGTTTTCTACAAAACATGGATCTTATTTAATTAACAAATTTCACCTGATGTGTGAATGTGAACCAACAGGAATTATCACGTGTTTGGATAACCACACACAGCTTTTCACCCACCGTTCTTAATATACCGTTTTGTGAAGTAAATTAGGTCAATTTTAGTACGCTTTTATTAGCTTCGTATGTATATATGCAAATATGTATGAGTGTGTGTGTGTGCGCGTGTGGCTGCGTGCGTGTGTGTGCGTGCGCGTGTGGCTGCGTGCGTGTGTGTGTGTGTGTGTATGTGTGTGTATGTGCGTGTGTAACGGAATCTTTGAACTTGATTTTCAACTACTTCAAAACGTCGAATTAAATTGAAATTATGCACACTTATCAAGGACCGATGACAATGCAATAATTTAAATAGTTTGTCCCATTATCATTACCAGGATCTTCAGGATTAGTTTTTTAAACTGCGTGAATTATTTATTCAGAGAATGAAGTCACTACCAGTAAAAAAGTTATTACTACCGATACTTTTATTTACAGGAGTGACCTGCGAGCTAGAACAAAAAAACGGCGTGGACCTCGAAAGAAACTCGTAAGTTTTACATTAATATAAATTCATACTTGTAGTCAAATATAGTTATTTGGCTCAAACTATACACCTATATTTATCTACTGTTTATTTCCACTTTCCAGGTGCAAAAACTTCGTGAAAATCTGAAAAGGAAAAACAAACTGCACAATTATTTTGCTAACGCATATCAAGGTCCTCCAATAGATCCACCTGGCTTTAGAGCTAATCATCTACCTAATATGCGCCACAAGCCATTACCGGAAATTAATGTGGAGGAAGAATTTGCTGCATTACAAGACGTGGACTTTAAATATCTCTCACAGCTAATCCATAGAGCAGATTTAAACAAAATTAATCAAAGTCGAACAACAACAACAACACCTTCAGCACAAATAAAAAATGTGCTTACCGTACCTCCACCAAGCCGCAGGAATTACTACGACAGTTATCCCGAACAGATTACTCAAGTTCTTAACAATCTAGCTAATCAACCAATTAATCATATTTCTGAGAACCAACCTACTTACGATTCTCCTAATCAGCCCACATACAATGAACCTAATCGGCGTACTTACAATACAGCTAATCAGCTCTCTTACAATGTACCTAATCAGCCCACTTACAATGTACCTTACCAGTCTAATTACAATGCACCTAATAATCCAAATAATAATGCACCCAATCAACCTACTTATAATGCGCCCAATCAACCCACTTATATTGTACCTAATCAATCTAGTTACGATGTACCTAAGCAACCAACTTACAATGTGGCTAATCAGCCAACTTACGTTTCATTGAATCGACCTTCTCACAAAATTCCATATAGAAAGAAAATTGAAGATACGAATGACTTTTACTATGCTAATCTTGGAAGACAAATAGCTTCCATGATACGAAATATAGAAGGAGATAAAGAAGTCGACATAGAAATAAAATCTAATCCAAACATCCCTAACAATCCAGTCCTTACTGGTCATAGTGGGTCACGATCATACTGGGAACGATCAGTGAGATCTCCTTATACACATATCATTAACACATTAAAAAAACAAATCAATAGTCTTAAATCAAGTAATGAAGACTTATTTTACCTTGAAAACAGAGTAGAAATTGCTGCTTCCACTGAACCAACTTTAAGTTTGCATGAATTAGAAAATATCATAAGCAAAATGCAGAAAGCTAAATCGAAATTCATCAGGAGAAATGGAAGTTCCCGTCGAGCTACACAATCATCAAAAAGTAGCTTCAATGTTAATTTATTACCCGGAAATCACCAACAGTTTCATTCTAATGGAAAACTTAACAAAAGAACCCAAAATATTAAATCCAAACCATCTAAACCAAACAATCTGTTAAAAAGCGCGAAACAAAGTACAGGAAAACAAAATTTTCACGGACCGTTACAGCCTGCTCCTATTAGAAGTTCCTTGCTTACTGACTTTATGTTCACTTTACAAGCCGATGAAATTTTAGATGAAACGACTCCTAAGACAAGTACTTATCAGACTAATACGTACGTCTCTAATGTAACTCCTACGAGTAAACCAGATCCCGTCGTAGCACCGCAGTTTATTTATAAAATGCCTAATCCACATTTTAAACCATACGCATATACAGTTCCACCTAAACCACCTCTAAACAGCAACATGCAACCCACGACTAGAAGAACCTACTACCAACAGCTGAGCCCGATGGTGCTCAACCACAAAGCTGTAAAATACTACGACGGAATCAACAATAGTCAATATTTATTTGAGAAGGCATCAATACCGCTTAGTCTACCCCAATCTTTTTCACCAATGCGTATAGCAGCACCTGTTACCCGATACGAGAATTTCGGAAAAAGAATTGAGCCGTCGTATTTCCATCACGAGGTCCATCATTTCGATTATTTTGATGACCTCTTATAGAAACCTATGTAATTAAAGTATATGCTGTAACATACTAGAGAGGACGGACGGACACCATAAAATTAAAATGGTTCCTTGTTGTACGTCAGGGGCCTTACGGTTAACTGTTTTAAGCGATTCTATTTAGGTGATGCGAAAAGTTGCGCGTCTGCCAACCGTATCTCGGTGCGTTAAGATTCACGTTTTCGTAATTTTCCGAAACGAGCTGTTTCAGCGCTAATTAGAGCCCGTGTTAGCCGTAAGGCTACATAACATGAAAAAAATATGATTAAGCTAAAATATTGATTTATTTTTAATCGCTTACATTATTTAAACGATTAAATGCAAGAAAAACACATAGGTTAATGGGTACAGCCCGCTATCAGAACATCCACAAAATGTTCACGATACACAAATCCCAGCAAGCCAGGCCTCTAGGCTACCGGCCGGCTGCAATACAGTGGATAGTACGGGATTACGATCTGACAAAAGCTCCCTTCAGAAATTGTCTCAAAAAAACGACAAACATACATCGCCGCTTGAATTTTAACTATACCAAATCGGCAGAGGTTACGGAAGCAATGTATTGCGAGGAGGGAATTTTGTCCGCTGTGTATGTATAGGAATGAATGTTAATCCCGTTGTATTCTTCACAGACAATTTAATTCCCATTTCATAACGTGGGACGTGTGCCCGGGCCGGCAGCGGCAGCCCGGTAGCCGTTTACGTTCCATCAGCAAGTGAACTCGAGCGCGAGCGACGCGATCGCAGCGCGAATGCAGTTTCGAGATTCATTTATATACTACAAGCTTAGATCTACCCGATTCATAATTGTTATGTTATAGCTAATGTGTTGTATGTTGCATATTTAATTATGCAACTACTATAACTATTGACAACGGTTAGTAGGTAATAATAAATAAATAAAAATGGAATTGCAATGTTTTTTTCTAGATATACCATCCGATACCATACATGATATACCATATTTTTTTTCCTATTTTTTTTTTCTTTTATGCACATTATGTTTGAAACTATTGTACTACATATAGAATGCGTACTCACTCTGCTGGCGAAACGACCCGAACTGGACCCTGGCATCCGGTATACCTATTTCTAGCGATATCCAGGCTAACTAGATGACCAACGGGTCTAGCGGCTTTCTTGACATTGCGATTACGATCCTCCCTCAGTCTCAGCAGGGAAACGTCCAACTTGCGTTTGAGAGAAGCCCTCCTAAAATCCGATTAGGTACTATGACAGTGATTGACTATGACAGTAACTGGCGTTACTATTAAGTGGAATAAATACATGACAAAAATTAATGCTCTGAAAGTATCGCCTACAAATAATTCCAACCAAACAAGTCGGAACTCACGCCCAATAAGCCGAATATAGTGCCCCAATAACCATTCCTGCGGCAAAGCTTTATAAATTAGACTAGCTTTTGCCTGTAGCTCGGCTTCAATCAATCCGTTAAAATATGTAGGTACGATCTGCTTCAATGCATGGGTATAAAGTTAAGAATGAAACTTTAAGCACTTAAATATAACATAAAAAATATAAGTTAACTAGACTTTAAACACTACTTGAAGCGTGAAGTAATTATTATAATTTTTATACCTTTATTGCCTTTTAGAAATACGACATTAAAATGTGCTGATTCTTCTGCAAATATTATAAGTACAGCAGTTACATTTTACTAGATACAGATAAAAACAAATAAATTTTGTAGTTTCTATCAAATTTTGCAATTTCGCATTGGTCTTCAATTCTCATTACTTTTCACATAAATAGGGGTTGTGTGTACCTTTTAGTTGCGTAATAAAAATACTATTTTCGACCGGAAATTTCTAAATTTATGATATAACTTTGCGACGGTCTTTTGTAAAGTACTATAATAGGTATATACCGAAAGAACTGAGACGTTTCATAAATAAAATAGGCTGTATCCATGGACTACAAACTGCAAAAAAATATTAGCTTGGGTACATACTACGATTTTGTATACTTTTGAGACATACCAATTAAATAAATCGTGTAATTAAATTTTCATAGATTGTGAAATAACTGGATAACCGTTAACTTTCGCCGAACTTATGGATCGCTTAAAGAATAGCTTATATCATCTATATATAAACATGCCTTTAAAGGAAAAAGATCGCAACACTATCATCATATCTGCTATATATTTTGATGACTTAGATGTTGGGAATACCCACACCACATGTCATGTCGACTTAATTACTTATTCACCACGAGTCATTTCTGCAAAACTAATGCTTTAATCTCTTGATTAGAACGCAAAACGCCGCGGTAAGCAGTTCTAACGTAGTGTCAAGCTTAGCCACTTACCGCTCATGCATGCTTCGAAGAAACATAACAGACCACTCTAGGCGTTTTTCGTACAATTTTGTTCCCGATACCGCATAGCGCTTGCCACAGCATTGTTCTGATTTAATTAGCATTATTTAACTAAATAAATCGTATAAGTTGAGTCGTATAAGTGGGCACGAACTCCGGAGTCTGTGGAACAGCAAAAGTAACAATGAAAAAAAAAGAGTTCATTGTATAACATAGCGTAGCATATAAAATCATAGTATACCTGGTAGGTATTACTGTATACCAGACAGTAATAACTACCTGACTCTAACCACAGTTCAGTTTCAAGTTCAGTCTGTAATTCGGTAACAGAAACAGTTTCTATCTTTGCATGTCCTAAAACTAGTGATTTTATACGAGGAATCTAAAAAACTATTCTTATTCCGGTAGTAAACTGGCTGAAAATTTCTGTCTCCTTTATTTGATTCGCTCAAACAGTGGCCGACCGGAGTGTTTGCGAACCTGCTTCACAATGAACGACCAGACAAGATAGGTATGTTTAGTTTTAAGAACGATGAAATTTTATTTTATTGGCTATATGTAGTAGGCTTCGCACTACTTAAATATTCGTGATTCTGTTTCGCGAGTAAAGTGAGACCTAAAAATGAATGTAAGTGCCAAGAAAGCTTTTTAATAAAGAGAAGTTTATGCATTTTTGTTCCTACTTTATACCTGTATAAAATCAATGTATTTTTGTATTACATTCATTGATATAATTATATCTGTGATATATAGGTATGTAGGTACTTGAATTCAATGGTTATTCGTTTTTTTAAATCAAATATTAAGATAGGAACCTCCGTGAATCGAAATATTTCAGGTGCAAAGAGGTTGGAATGTTGAGGTTTATTACTGAAAAATGTGAAGGTTAGACCTTAACGAAAAAATTCTCACTTCAGTGGGTTAGACAATAGGTAGTCACGTTTGAATTTCGAAATTACTTTTTAACGATATTTGTGCGCAGATTTTAAACGAAAAAGAATGTGTTTTCGAGCTGAAAGCAAAAAAAAATGTAGCTCAAATGAGGCAAAAAACTAGGTACCTACGCCTATAGACGCTCAAAACATGTTATTTTACAAACATCGGCAAAACACGTCAATATAGAACAAAGCCGTATAAAAAGTAATAAAAATAAAACTACATCATGGCTACTGTTCATCCTCGTGGGAAGCATGCAGGGGCTCTATTTTTTAATCGCTCGTATGATTCCCACGAAAATATCATGCGAAATGAAAGATTTTCTATAATAAAAAGCAAATTCGACTGATCCAAACCACTCGTTGCGTTAGATATCATGATTATTTCAAGCATGCGACTTGTGTTTGGGTTTTCGTTTGAAACTCAATCATTTAGCATGTGATCACATATTTTCGTGCGTTATATCATACAAGCAATTCAAAAATAGAGCCCCAGGTACTACATCATACACCTGAGCCATATATAAACACATGTGCGCAATCCTACAATAAAACTCGCTACATTATTGTTCTACAGAAAGAAATCGACAAGTGAAGGTTTCTACCTGCCCACTAGAGCAAATCCCAAGCCGCTTCTCAAAAACATCAGCATATCTACAGTACACGTTGCTGTTGATGTCCACTATTTTTTTAAAGTGAAAAGATAATATTTAAATTAATATTTTGGCGCCAATATGAAGAAAACATGTTGCCTAATTGTATTATGTATTTTCAACACACGCACAGTCACACACCACAGATCTACCATATCTGTGGCTTAAACTGTCATTTTAACAGTCACATTGCCCACAGCTAATAAAAAGTCAATCAAAAGCCGTGCGTGAGTGAATCGTGGTCACGGAACACTATTTGATCGTGGTGGTTCACAAAAATAATATAATTGGTTGTTCTTTTTAGAGCATAGAAATTAAGATGGTTTGTGATCACTAGAGTGTGAACATACAGATATCTTTGAATATATCTACGAAGAAAGGTATTTGCCATCTCCTACCCTTTTCGCGCTTGGTGCCCTGATTATTTTGAAGTCACCGGTGAAAAGTGAAGTGCTATGAACAATATTTTCAATCTATAGGAAAATAACCTTGCGTCTTTAATGTTTTCAAACGTGCTGAAATAAAATTCAAAGAAGCACCTCCGCATCAACTTTTCGCGATAACGTGTGAAGCTCGCGGAGACTGGATTGGAGACTCACTGAATACTAATCGTTTGGTAGGTATGTCCTTACTTTTTTAACGCGAAAACAACATTTTTATTTCATCAGAAAGCTCTCGCTTGAGAATATATGTTCCTTGTCAAAAAGAACGGGAACGTGATTTTTTAGACTCCGTTCCAAAATAATAATAACTGGCCAAGAGTGTGTCGAGACACGCATAAGTATGGTAGGGTTCCGTAACCAAAGCCATATAATTGTCACAGAAAAGAGAAGTAAATATAACGGAAATGAGAAGAAAAATCTGTCGCCAGGTCAACGACAGATTTTTCATACAGAACCTTGATTGAACATTCTTATTTATGTCAACGCGTCGAACTCCGCGTCACGGTTGCTAACACAGTTGCTATGGGTTTATATGGGAGCAAGTGGCTACAACAAATTTCTTACAAAAATGCCTTGACAGCTGTTTTAATTTTTCAAACTAAAAATTATTTTCTGTTTTCCAGTTTTTTTTTTTTATAGATCTATATTACAACTGTGACTGTGCAAAGTTTCATGCACTTATCTTAATAAATATAGAACTTAGAAGGTTCTAAAAAATTCAGAAGGACGGTCAGACGGAAAGACAGACATACAGATACAGATACAGACGGTCAGAACGAATTTATAAGGGTTCCTTGTAGAGCTAAGACTGTCTGTGAACCACAGGGTACCCTAGAACCACAATCGATTTTCTCAGGAACTATAAATGCTATCAACTTAAAATTTGACACTGATGTAGATAGCATTTGCAAAATAAAATAAAAAACAGAGCCAGATTTTTTTAAAGCTTGCTCTATTTAATCTAGTGGGATGTCATAAAATATTCGATATACTCAGAATACAGATTCTGTATTCTGAGGTGATATAATAGCAAATTATAAAATATATATTTTTTATTCGCTATCATTAATGTTTTTTTGTCATTCCTATTAAAGTGAAAATTCCATAAAAGAAATAAACCTTCCCCCTCTCTTCGAAGTTTACAGATGGAAAAATCTGAATTAATTCAATGAGGTAGTGATTTAGCTGATTTAGGCAAAGTTTGCAGGAAAAAATATATATTTTTAGAGAAGTATGTTTTTATGTACTTACTTTACACTACTCTAAACAACTAATACATGATGTATTAGTTGTTTGACCGTCCATCTCAAAATCCTATTCAAAGGATTATTCTAACACCAACTAAGTACCTACTTCCACAATTTAAGTTTCGGCATCCAAGTAGTTAGGTATCTTTAATGAATCACTAAGTATATGTAGCTAAATATGTAGATTGTTTTCTATTTGGAGGATAAACAAAAACCTCAACCTACACAAAACGAGAAAATAGATTGTAATTAGTTGAGTTTCATTGGGACCAATTCGGGACGGATGAAACGCATTAAAGTCTGATGAGCAAAACGTCGGGTCAGCCGCGGGCCCCGAGCGATCTGGGTCACTCGCCACAACGGGGCCCTTATGCGAGGACCTTTTATTCCAACTCAGAATAGAAAAACCCTTCGTTCCAATACTCTATAAAAATGAACATAACACAACTAACTAAATAAGAATGTAGATAAAATCTTGACCCCGCAATAAAATAACCAAATGTTCAACTATTTCCCGGCTCTTTTGTTGTTTCAATCATACATCGGCTTCAATCGGTAAAGTGGAGAATACAACCACTCCAGGATATTGGGGGTCGCTTACAAATAGGGTTGAAATTTATTTGACGCCGTATCGCCCGCGTATTTCCAATTTTCATATTTCCCACGTTGGGCCCGCACGCGAGATATCCACTAAATCGTACCTACCGATATTTTATGAATCCAAATTGATTTATCGCTTTTCATAGGGCCATAACTATCAGTTATGATTATGCCATGCCGTGATTACGTGCTCGTCCTGGGAATATTTGGAACAAATTTTTCTTAGGCGAGATAGGCAAATATATATTTCAGCAAAATTCTGAAGAAATGTTAAAGAAAAAGAGTAACGAGCCTCTACGACTTTGGTCCAATTACGATTACGAAGCCAACCCAATAGACAGGGAAGCTATTACTGAAAATTGTGGGCAAGTATAGTACTCTCCTGGAAAAGAGCATAAAAAGTTAACTCACGGGGTGAAAGAGAGTCGAGTAGGTATGCCGATGAGAGAGTCGCTTACTCAGCGCGCAGTAAGTAAAGTGCTCTACTGGCGGGGAATTGCCAGAAATCGTCAGGTATTTCCCTGAGGCGTGTTTACGACGCAACCCGTAAGGCCCAATCTTCACCTCACAATGCTGAAAACCTGGCAAATTATTCACGGTTATAGGTGAGAGCGAAACCCCAGCAAAAAGTTTGTAAAACTCATGAGCCCCGCACCGGCGGCGCCCGGCCAAAGTTGAGACAATGGCCGTGAGGATCAACATAAATGACTCGAGTAATTCGGGGAAAGCGCCGATATTAAGGAAGTTAAATATCAAGACAAATGGTTCGAGCGTTATACAGCCAGAACAAATTAGGAAATGTGTAAGCAAATACGAGTAAGGAACGTTTTTTTTTCGACTGCCCCGGTGGCTCAGTTGGTAGTGAACCTAACTTCTGTGCTTGGGGGCGTTCGCGTGGGTTCGATTCCCACCTAGGACAAACATTTGTGTGATGAACATTTGTGTTTGATCTATGTCTGGGTGTTAATATCTATTTAAGTATGTATTTAAAAATATATATGTACGTATATCAGTCTCTGGCAGCCATATTACAAGCTTTGCTTTGTTTGGGGTCAGATGACCGTGTGTTCAAAAATGTCCCAGATATTTATTTATTTATTATTTATTTTTGTTGCCTATGGTACCTATAAACCTTCATTTGTCGTAGTTTTCCTCTTCCATAGATGGGTATGAATATTTTCACATTCAAAATATTATTAAAACCTAAAACTCTCATAAACTGCAGGTCTATAATACTTACGAACTTATCTAAATTAGAAAATAAAGATGTTAAAGAATAATTAGCACAGGCAGAATTATTTGAGGAGGCAAGGCATAAAATTTGCATTATGCGTGAGACAAGTTTGAAGAGGCACCGAGAATCTCTCGAGTCCAAGGGACCGGTCACCTCGCGACAGAAATCTGCCTACAAATTAGGATTAGATGAGGGTCTCTATGTTTTTAGGTTGAGCGGTAAATGTAATTCCAATCGAAAACTCAATTCCACGTATTACAACGCAGGTGGAATCATGTCCTTCTCGTTTTATAGAGGTTTCGTTCTGTTATTTGAATATATAATTTTGTTCATTTTATACTATCCAATTTCCTGGAATCAAAATAGCCAAAAATAGCAAAATCCTCAATAAGTGCCATCATAAATAATCGTGCTATAATTAGTGTGTATATCCTGTAAAACAGTGGGTGTCTCCAGCAACTCGAATGAAAAAGCCTACTCAAAAAAGCTTGTGATTATAAGAGTTGTATTCTGAGCTTGAATTTGATATTCCAAAATCACGTTAAAAAGCGTTGCATATCATGCGAAGTAGCTTGCAAGTACCTACAAGTAGTCGTTCAAACGTCACTCGCGTGGCAACGCGACACACAACTCGCGTGCGAGCAGGCGAGCACTTACTCGCGCGAGTGTTCGAACTAGACGAACGATCGCGCGAGTAGGACGGTGAAACGAAGCTTCACTTGCGCAAGGACCAGAGCAAGTGCTACTAAGCACTTCCACTGCCACTAGCAAAAAGTTTTGTAGCTCGTTGCAAACGATGCATAGTAGGTACTTGCTACTTGTACTTACTTCACATGGTCTGCAACGGGAATTAGTTTATTACCATATTTTACGACTAAGATTTATATTTCGAAATCGGATTGAGATTCAATAGAGCCTTGAGGCACGATATGTGGGGATCCTGCTGCAGACATTCTATTTGCTGGCTCTTGCAACCGTGTAAAATACCTAATATTCTGTTAAGATAAGTTTTTAAATAGATACGTAAAATACTCGAATATTTGACGTTCTGTAGCAAAACTTACTTCACTCATACTCGTAGTCTAAGATCCCGCATTTTTATTTATTTTGTTAATATAATTTTTAATCAATCATATTCTGGACTGAATTTTTTAGACAACCTATTTGCAATATTTAATTAAATATAAAATAATTTTCATCCATTAACCAGCTCGGTGAAGGTCGTTCTATGGCGGGATCCTATACTATCACTCTTATAAGGGTTTGTAATAAAGGCAAATAGGTTTGATTTTGATTAGGTCAAATTAAATGTTCATGTTTGCCTTTGTTTTGTATAAAAATATGTTGATTATAACACCTCAAAATAAACGTACTACTTCCCACGCTACCAAGTTCGGATAAAAGAAAGGATAATAATAAATATGTAAGTACAAAGACAAATAAATTCAAGCTGCAAATCATGTTAGTCGCATTTCGGCGACACGGGCCCGTATGTCCCGAGGGCACAGACAGAAAAGAAACAAATAAGAGCAATCAAGAAAAGGCTCATGTGATTACCTCAAGAAGCTAATCAAAGCCAGGAATACCAGTTTGTCTTTCGGCAATCAAAAACTTTGCTAAAGAGTACCTAGATAGCAGTCTGAGAAGGCACCGCCTCAAACGTAAATGAGCGAGATTTATTTGTCTTTCGCACTTTGCAAAGCAACGAAGGCGAAGCTCCTCTAGAAGCCTTATAATCGTTTCGTTGATTTATGAGAAGGATCCGCGTATATTGGCCCGTCATACATTTTCATTTTAAGACCTCGCTACGCTACTTTGCACAGGCACATGTGAGAAGGTAGGTAAACCTGAAACGTAATAATACATTGATTGATGTCACAAACGCCCATTGAGAAAACTTGTTGTATTAAGGCCGGCTAATACGAGACTAGCATTTGTGATCTTAGTCAGTTTATAAGCCTTACTGGTTAATTTTAGCGGTAATACTACTGGTAAGTTCCTTCCCAATAGACCTACAGTGGTAGATACTGATTTTCTTTGCGAATGTAGGTACCTCTTGTAGAGTTGAGTTTTGATGCTCTGTAATCAAGTATTCGTTTACTTACATAATCATTTTTGGCAACAATAATGATCCACATAGACAACAATAGCCGGGGAAGCGCAGCTATAATAATTATTAATATAAAAACCAACTTCATTAAAATGTCAGAACTGGACCAGATTGAAATAGGACCACACGGGAAGCACCAGCTTTTAAGTAAAAGAAGAATCATCAAGTCGGTTCACCCAGTCGAAAGTTCTGAGGTAACATTTTTTTTTTTAAACAGGCGATTTGAGAACTTCTTCCTTTTTGGAAGACTGTTAAAAAGTAACCCAGGCATAGTTTGTCTTTAGTATGACCCAGGTCTAACCTCAACCATGTCCGCGGGGCAACGAGGAGCATGACTCCGGGCGAGCTGTTTTCTTAAAATTATATTTATAAATACCACAAAACTTTTGGTTACCAAGAAATTATGCATTAAAATCACTTTGAAATACAATGAAAAAAAAAAACGTGCAATTTTTATACCATTTGACCTAAGTATAATCAGTATATAAAACGAAAAAAGGTTATGGAATTAACATTGTTTCGGGGTTTTTTTTCGATCGAGCAATGTAAAATATTTCGCGTTTTGAACCGTTAACATGACTCAAACGGTAGTGTATTTGCAACACATATTTTTTTACACTAAACAACAAAAGACATTATATCTTACCTACGCATAACGGTCATTCGTAAATGCTTTGTGCACCTTCTATCTCACTCCCGTTTTTTTTTTCTGAATACGTATTGGTAATGGTTTTAACACATAATTTTCTAATAAAACACTTTTTTTTTATTCTTGAAACTTATTACATAATCACATTAACATGATCGTTTTCCGAGACTATTTCAGCCAAAAAAACATTGGCACTATTTCTGAGCTTTGTGTTAGCAAAGCTAATTCTAAAAAGGCCGTATATACGATTACCTCGGAACGATACTTGGCCACAGAATACGTAGGGACAAGTGAAACCTCGAATCAAAAAAACTGCTGATTTTACTATCGCGTAGAGCTATAAGGCGAGGCCCGTGCCAACGGCCCAACCTCAATTAGGACCGGGAATATCTAGACTACGTAGTACTTTCACTATGTAGATCAGGCATTGACCGCCGACTCATATAATAGAGTTGGAATCGTTGAACCTTCCTTGCTGAATTTTTTATGGTATTCTGTGCCCTCGATTCGATATTCGTGAAATTTCCAATGCATTTCGAAATGGTCGGACCATTCGATAAACATAAAATCTATACCTATATACTAACCTTTTTCGCTTATAGAATAGGTCGCACTAACCTGGGAACTTGTATTCGATTCGTTCCTGTATGTGACTCTACATTTGTGACCTTAAAAAAAAACTTTTTCATCAATGTATATACGTTTTTTTTAATCGGCTTAAACTTTTTAAAATTACTCTATCCGGAGAGCGCGCCCTTAATTAAGTGCACACCGAGGCGCATGTTTTGATTAACATAAGCACCTGTTGTTACGCAATATCTGGGTACATATTAATAAGCCTTGCTGCACTACTTAAACAACACAGACATAAAGTTTTTATCCCTAGACATGGCACACAACACACTAATAGTACTTACCTAGATATTTTATACCTAAATCTAGTCTAGAACAGCATTCAAAATAAAGGTAGGCACTTGTTATTACAGAAGTGGATAAGTGGATGACAGTTTTTTTTTATCATCAACTAGCTAATACCCTCTACTTCGTATGCGTAGAGCTCGGTCTTCGGCCTCGCTACTATGACCCGCTCCAGGAACACAACATTTCATCTAAATCGGTCCAGCCGTTTACTCACCGTTTAAACCTTCCCTGAACTTTCACAAATATTTCAAGATCAAAATTAGCCAAATCGGTCCAGCCATTCTCGAGTTTTAGCGAGACAAACAACATCAATTGATTTATATATAGATTATAAACAACTTTTCCTTGTACTTATATGTATTCTGTGATTTAGGACCAACACTGAAATCGCGACAATAAATCAGCTGTCCCGTAACGCAGCCAGTATTAAATATGAGTGCCTCTTTCATATCCGTAATTGTAAATAAAAGTACCTACGGCGAAGCTAGGCCTCGTTTAGATCTATGGTCAGGTGCATAAGCTTGTGTCTAGCGCTGCCATGGTTCAAGTTTCCTTCATAATTTTGGTCTACAAGTTAAGATTAAGCTTTATAAGCACCTAGAACAGATGTACGAAAAGCTCTATCTTTTTTGGTAACGAGGAGAACCCTTCCCTGAAACCTTTTGTTGTTTTTAGGGTTCCGTACCCAAAGGGTTTAAACGGGACCCTATTACTAAGCTTACGCTGTCTGTCCATCTGTCCGTCCTACCTTTTAACGGCTGTAGGTATCTTTCGAACTGTAATAGATAGTCAGTTGACATTTTCACAAATTATGTAATGTTACGGCGGCTTAACTAAGAAATAATAATAAAGTCAATAAGTAAAAATTAAAAGCCCTTTAGTTCCTACTTTTTACAACAAAACATTTTTACGTATTTTTGTATTTAGTCTAATGTAAAAACGGTATTAGGTACAAGCTTCAAAATTGGATGATTATATACACTCTAAAGTAAACAACAAAATAATAAATATTGGCCAAGTGCGAGTCGGTGAATTTTTTCTGTTCACCACCAAGTTAAGCATCGTCGGGTGCGGTCGGTACTTGGTTTAGTAAACGCCTGGGCGTGTTACACTAAGCTCATGCGTGAAAGGCACTTCTTTATTAGTCGGTTAAAATATTATACAAGTTTATGAATATCAAAATCCAAAAATGAGAACTAACGCGCCATGCGTCTCAAAAAACCGAAAAAGCTTCGCTTTAGACTTCGAAGAAAGGACTATTTCTCAGATAACTCAGATTTCCAAAACGCTGAAGCACTAAAAAAGTGCTCTGATTGCCATGAAACCTAGGTCGACGCAGAAAAAAATACAATCCAACGATATATATAACTCATTTTGGCCCAAATGGCGCTTTAGCGTTTTTTGCTTTCCACTGACGATATTATTATAAATGTGAAACTATTTAGGTATTTATCCCTCTTTCACGCAGCATCAGAGCAACGTATCGACGTGATTTTTTTGCAAAGACATATAGTTAGAGGGCCGGAAAATTTAATAGACTAATTATTATCCCGGAAAAAGTACGGTTTTTGAGAGAAAGTCGCAACTCGGACCGCAAACAGGTGCGCAGAAACCGTAGGTAGATAGGTTTCTACCTACGGTTTCTGCATTACTTCTGGTTTACGCATGCAGTAATTTTATTAAAATATATGCAGTTAGGCAGCATCATTGGAAAGATAAATTACATGAGTAAAATGTTCTGTAGCGGGTGCAAAGGCTGTTATTGCAGTCTGGTGCAAACTTGAACTAAATGAGAAGGCGGCTGTGTGCGGTGAAAAATTTGAATATTTTACCACTTACCTGTGCCTATAAATCAAGTGCAAAGTCGCCCTAAGCTCTCCCAGATAGCTCTCTCAAACATTTTAAAATGTAAATGAAGGACTACTTCACACGTTCTGATGCGTCCTATGAGTCCTATTGTATCCACACCTATAGATACACCTAGGTTTGCCAACTTTTTGCATTACAAATAAAGAATATTAAGCTGGTAGAAAGAAAACAGTATTTTGGAAAAATAAACAGTATTCAATTCATTTTTTTTTTACTAATAGTACATACCTACGTAAACTTTTTACGGCCACGAAACACGTGATTATATAGTGATGATGTAATTAGCAGTATTAACAGTAACAACATTACTTAAATAACAATATTTTGCATACTTTTTTACAATAAACAGAATTATAGAGTTAAAAATTTTGTACATACTAAGTACAATACATGAGCGTAGCAATAGGGGGGCAGGGTGGGGTGCTTGCTCCACCCTGCCTGGCCTGGCTGGCCCTGGCATGACATCTGGGGCAACCGATTTCTTAAAATTTACAGCACTTCATACATACTCATAGGATGATCTTGCTTTTATATTCTTTGTATTCGTAGTCTAAATCATATTTTTCGGTACTTACCTATTCCAGATTTTTGTTTTTTTTGTCCCATCCTTAGTTAAAATCTGGCTACGCCCATGCGTACTTATACTGTTTTAACAGCATTGGCAACCCTAACTATATACCCCACTAGCCGTCCGCCCCGGCTTCGCACGAGTGTAAGCTCTGCCTTCGGCCTCGCTACAAAATATAATATAGCCTATGTCACCCGGGGATAGTGTAGCTTCCCAACAGTGAAAGAATTTTTCAAATCGGTTCAGTAGTTTCGGAGCCTATTCATTACAAACATACAAAAATAGGTACAAATCTTTCCTCTTTATAATATTAGTGTAGATAGTGTAGATAAATGGGTCTTCTTTGTCACGTTTGGTCAAAATCAGTTCAGGGGCCTTACGCCCAACTCTAAACGCGGGTCCGAATAGGTGCAGTTTGCAAAATCACGCGACCGCAAATCGTATCTCGGCGCGTTAAGATTCGCGTTCGCGTGATTTTGGAAACTGCACCTATTCGGGCCCACGTTCAGAGTTAGGCGTAAGGCCCTAGATGTTTCTATTTGAAAAACAAACGCTTGAACTGATTTTGCTCAATCGTAACGAAGAAGACATGGAACAAACAGAAAAATGCATTTAAATGCAATACTTTTTAGTAAACCTAAACAAAACTAACAATGAACCTAAACCTTTCTGTTGTGTGTAAAATCGTCGAATTAGTAGTGAAGCGACATCTAGTTGAATCCTACAGCTATTCCTACTTACCGACAAAGGCGACAAATCTCATATTCGGAGGCGCGTAGCATTGGTTTTTAGGGAACTAGCACTACACGCTGAGCGAGCTTCAGGCTACAGTGCTGAAAACGTGCTTTGAGCGAAAACCGGTAGAGGGCACTTAGCACAGATAACTGCACCGCCCCGCGTCGCGTCGTACGCCATAGAGTTCTTTGGATATTTTATTCTCTCTTCTATATGCAACTAGCTGGTCTCCGCGGTTTCACCCGCGGGGATTACTTGTTATAACAAAAGCTATCTGCCAATGAAAGTCCCGTCAAAATCGGTCCAGCCGTTTCGGAGCCCATAGGGAACATATACACATACGCACATCGCCTTTTATATATATGGTATACTACTCTATATTTTTAAAGTATAGTTGTAATTCCAAAACACGATAGTTTCTAATAAAAAAATATGTAGAACCGCATTTCTTATCTAACAATAGTTTTTAAGTTTTGTTTATAGTAACCCAATGGATTTTTAGTTGTCCTGAATAAAATATTTTGAATTTGAATATATTTCTCGCTATTTTAGGGTTAGTCCCATCATAAAACTTGTTCATAATGATGACTGTAACGAGGATTTTTTGAGGAAATTTCCACGCAGGTGTAACCGCGGGTCGCAGCTAGTACAAAGAAGGTAGCTACGTTTTCTAGGCAGATTTACCATACATAGGTATACCTACGTGCTGCAAAACAAAGACAGGTACGTATAGTAGGATTAACGTATGTATAGACTACCTGCGTTAGACCTAATGTTAGTAGAAACACGACTACAGTAATGAAATGTAGGTAGGGCTTAATTCCCTACCTACATTTCATGATGTGTTGCAACGATCAACAGACGGACATCCCGTCGATCTGAATGCCATTAAAAATCCAGATGGCACAACACGTGCGCTCGCTATCGCTTCTACATGTCGATCGAGGTTCTTTTTAACCGACTTCCAAAAAGGAGGACGTTCTCAATTCGACTGTTTTTTTTTATATTTGTTACTTCAGTACTTTCGACTGGGTGACCCGATTTCGATGATCTGTTTTTTTTTATTGGTATATAAAATATTGCTATTATTTAATAAGTCCCGATAAACATTAAAACATGTGTATTAATCGCGAAAAAAAAGTTTTTTTTTTAATGTTAAATAGGCTTTCGCTTCGCTTTAGTTTCTAGGGGGGAAACATCAAGGAGTGTTTTATAGAGAGAGACCATATTTAATTAATTTTTTTTTTTTTTTTCAAAAATATTTTATTTTTGTTTGTATTTTAAATTTTTGTTAGAATATTGTCAAAATAATTAGGTTTAGTTGTATTTTATAGCATTTACTTAAGTATATTGTCAAATTAAAAAGATAATTGAATAATTCGATAATGTTATAGATGTATTTCGATGGAGGAAACAATAAAATTCAATAGATGATTAATTATTTATTATCTATTTTATCTAATGGCATTCAATTAAATGCCTATGCCACAACTGCGTCAGTTGGTCAACTACGACTAGGTAAGGTACCTACTTAATAATGGTAAATTAGATACTTTGGCTTTATTGATTCAAATGCTTGTAACCAGTCATTTAGGCTTAGTGACTCTCCGCGTAACCCTGCAGCCTACTGACCCAATTTGAATTGCTTTTTTCCAAAGAATAGATAATAGGACCTAAAAGTACAGACGACTCACTCCGAGATAAATAGAGACTCACTAAGGCGCAATAAAGTTTATTAACGGACTTCAAAAAGGGAGGTTCTCAATTAGGCTGTTTTTTTTAAAGTTTGTTACCTCAGAACAACTTCATTTATGAATTCTTTTTTTAATTGAAAGGATCTTCGATCAAAAAATACAAATGTATAGTTTTTCGAAGGAAAGGGTATACTTTCAGATCGGTCCCATAGAAATTTTCAGTTCAGGCTTTTAAATCGAAATAACTGAAAAATTTGGTTACTTCGATGGCCATATTATTATGTCAATCATGTAACCGAAATTACGTGTTTTACTAATTTTGTAAAGTCGGTTTTTTATATTGATAATTATTTCAGTATACGCACAGCGAAGCATAACTCTATTAATAATTATAGGCAGTCGAAACGCGTACAGGCGTTTATCTATCGTATTACTGCGCAAGAGAGCTTCTTGTTACAGGGATTCCTAGTGGGAGGGATGGAGAGCTATGAGTGCTTCGTATGAGTGAGAAGATTTTTTTTTCTTTTTTTTTTACTTTGATCGTTACAAATTTTACTTTTCGCTTTCGCACTTGTTTCGCACAGGTTACCTGATTTAAAGACATTACAATTACATATATGTGTATAAAATATATGGGGTAAGTATAATCAAGAAAGATCACTCCTTGGTATAATCTACGTGTTTACTGTGAGACAGGCCTTAAGCCTTACGCCCAACTCTAAACGCGAGCCCGAATAGGTGCAGTTTGCAAAATCACGTGAACGCGAACCATAATGAGCCGAGATACGCTAGTTACTACTAACTACCAACGAAATTGTGCTAAATTGATGACTGCTACTGAAAAAACCTCTGAAATATATAAAAAATTAACCATTATGCTCAGAAGTAACAGTCTTATCTATACTTAATATTATAAAGAGGAAAGATTTGATTGTTTGTTTGTTTGCATTGAATAGGCTCCGAAACTACTAAACCGATTTGAAAAATTCCTTCACTGTTGGGAAGCAACACTATCCCCGGGTGACATAGACTATATTATATTTTGTAGCGAGGCCGAAGGCCAAGCTTACACCCCCGCGGTGCCGGGACGGTCGGCTAATACAAAATAAATGGGTTACGTACATTCGTTTTCTACTCATTTTTTCAATATTTCGCTGCATACTTATTTTCTGCTCAAAACTAAAAAGTAATAACAAATTTTTGATCAACAGATGTTTACCTTCCTTCTTCCGATTTTGTAGTATAGATACCCAGTCTTTAATTGTAAAACCCTTCGAAATGAGCATCGTAATCCATGAATCAGTAAGTAGTGCGCAGGCTAGTCGGCGCAGAGCGCGCAGGGCGGGCGGCACTACCGCTTCTCCGCCCGCCCTGCTCACCCGCCTTCCTCTCTGTGCACCGTTTATTTTTACACTATCAAACTATTTGCAGTGCTCCAAGTCTTCCAAATCTACGATACTATTTAAGGTAAGTCCTTAATCATAAATGGCTACTAACTTGTTATGTATCTTCTGATTTTTGTTCCTTCACATTCACCTAATCACTGTAACTTATATTGGAAACAGTTATTTTGTAAACAGAAACATAATTAAAACTACTATAATAGGTTCGTTTCGTTATACGTAGTTCTTTAGTAAATAAAGTAACTAGGTTTGATATGCAGCTCTACTATTAGGACTGGAATAGATACGCCATGTTTTGTAGATATATGTATACCTACCTATACAACGTTCTTTGGCATAACAATACGATGTCAAAGATTTGTGATAATGCTTTAACGTTTCACGTAAACATATATCTCTAAGGTTCTAAGCACATACGTTACGTTTACGTAAGTAGAAGTAGGTAGGTTGCCTACGGAAAATCAAAGCTAAAGTCACCAAACTTTTTAGAATTTATTGTAATGTAGTTATGAGATGTTTTGTTTACAGCTATTGTGTGTGGTAAGGAACTGATTTTATTCGTAGCTTTCTAAACAAAGAGTAGGTAATCAGAATAAAGTAAGTAGTCAGGCTTTGCGGGGCCGCGGTCAATGACCCGTCCCTGTTCTGGCGCTGTTGTTGCGCCACGCACAAAATTCAGTATTTTTGGAACTTCGCAATCTATTATTGAATCCAGATTATCAAGCTATATCATACTCGTAGGTAGGTCACAGTATGTACTTGACTAACTACCTCTACCTACGTCAGAGGAAATAAATAAGAGGTATTTAAGCAGGTATCTAGATCTAGCTGCTTAATAAAATATCTTAATTTTATTCATTCACTAACAGACAACGCACAGCCTAAGCCATGTTTTTTTTTCATCTGTTCCTCTAATCTCGTAATTATAACTTTTATTTGTCAATGTTATAACGTAGGTGTTATGATAAATATTTTTTAAAGTTATATTTATTGGCGAGGTTGAAGGCCGAGCCCTATACGCGTAGGTACAAAGTCGCGGGCATTGAACTAGTCTACACAAAAAAATGCCTTGCGCTGATTTTAAATCTGTGTCACATTACAAAATGAATGAAGAAGAATACGCAACAGTTTGCCTAAATGCCATGTCAACAGTTGCGGCCGCGTCATTCCGCGTGGTTCCGTCGCCTGCATTTCGACTCATGTCGCAGACAGAGTCGCATGTCATACGTATCCTATCACAATTTTAATTTAACCTGAATTACTTAGTTGTTTTTGTGTTACATACATTTCAGTCACATTTTTTATTGTGAAGTGAAAATATTTGCTATCTCAGTGTTAAGAAAGTAACTACCATAAATTTCATGTAAGTGGTTACCTAAAGATCATATGTATATTTTCTCACAAGTGGGTTTTTAACTGACTTCCAAAAAGGAGGAGGTTCTCCATTCGACTGTTTTTTTTTATGTTTTTGCCTCAGAACTTTTGACTGGGTGAACCGATTTTGATGATTCTTTTTTTTATTTGAAAGCTGGTGCTTCCCGTGTAGTCCCATTTCAATGTGGTCTAGTTCTGATTGGTCAGTTTGGTCATTTTTATGAAGTTGGTTTTTATATTGATAATAATTGTAATAATAACCCAGCAAGTACCTTGACTTGGCTCACGAGGTTACCGCCATGTGAGATGTTGACTCGACGATCATAGTCCCGATAGTTGTATCGGTGAACGGCCTTATAGCGAATAGCCTCGACCACCACCTTAAGAGGCTCTCGCTAGACGGTTGGGTCAAGGGTCAGATACAGAAGGCAGTCATCCTGGACACGGCCCGCATTGTCAGGAGGTTCCTCACTCTGCAGCCCTAACCACCGGTAGCTTGGCCCCTGCCCCGCTGCCTGCGGCACCTTAGGTTTAAGTTTTTTTATAATATTTTGTTTTTATATTAAATTTAAGAAGAAAAATAAATACATGACTAAATAATAATATAAGTTACTTACCTAGTAATATAAACTTGGTACGTATATAGGTAAAGTCATGACACTATTCGTAAAATTATGTACTACTAGATCCATGTGTGTAGGTAGGTAAAGTACATAATAACGAAACGCTATTGACACTCGGACAAGTGTACATAAGTGCTGTTATCAAATGATTAGGTATAATTCTACTCCAACGACCATGTCATGGCCAGCTGTTCTGTAAAGCGCGTTTAAATAACTATGCCACAGAATAAATAACAATAAGTATTATACTAGGTACTTAACTTACAATGAATAGGTATAAGGTACCTATTCCCGTCTATGCTTGTATTTTAATAAGGTAGATATGTAAGTTGTATACGTAAGTAACAAGTGTCCATAAGACATAGAAAATTGTTACTTACAATAGTTAGAATACGGATAGGTCATATTTAAAACCATTCATTCAAAATTAATTTGAACATTATCTGATTATGACTTTTCAAGTAACTCGAGTATATTTTATTTATATTCTAGAAACTAAGATCTATACAAAAACGGTAATTCTGCAGTTTTATATACCTACACTTACCTTATCCTAATTACTATAGTAACTTAGAATATAGGTACTTATTCTAAGTATAGAAATTAGAAGGTTTTAAAGAATAAGAATAGACGGACAGACGGATAGAACGAACTTATATGGGGTTTCTTGTAGTATTATGGAGTCCATTTTTTTTATCTAAGTCTACTATACTATAAGTTAATAAATTATACACTACGCTTCCAGTTCTAGAGTTACATTTAGGATACGTATTCGACGGGTGACGGGACAGATAGTCGCAGGGTTCCGCTCTATATAGTTGAAACTATTATTTAATCTCGGCTCTAGGATCACTCGGATCCAGTTACTTCCAGGGGCCGTACCGGCACCTATTATAAGCGATTCAGGTTAACTAGGTGATTGCGAAAAATCACGCACCACACTATGCATACAAAATACTACAAAATTAAGGTTGAGAGGCGTGCACTGTCAGAATGAAAGATCTCCTACTTAGATTGGAATAAGATAGCTTACCACGGACTTGATTTTTATTAAAAAAAAGCTAAACATAAAAATAGAGCCTATCGCTGAAAACATGTGGTTAAAATTAAAGAAGATATAAAAGCATTTTAATGACTTGAGACAGAAAGCACACTATACGAATGACGTCATGTAAGTAGGTAGGTATCTATGCCATACAAACTACTCCATACTGATTAACTGACACTCACTTTGCGGGAAAGGGACATAGCATCCCTTC
The DNA here is from genome assembly GCA_949125355.1 of Agriopis leucophaearia. Lineage (NCBI taxonomy): Eukaryota > Metazoa > Arthropoda > Insecta > Lepidoptera > Geometridae > Agriopis > Agriopis leucophaearia. Next base: position 7,327,869 of record OX421276.1, on the reverse strand, counting down.
CTAATCCGACTAAAAACTGTAAACGTTTACGTATATCTCAAAACTTTACTAGCCGATTTAAATTATCGCCATACAAACTCCATTCTGAGTTACTGACACTCACTTTGCGGGAAACATGTGCCTGCCACAGCATCCCTTCCTAATGCGACCAAAAACTAAACGCTTATCTTACCTATCTCTGAACTTTATCCGATTTAAATAATTTCTTATAAAGTCTGGGGCCCCGATTCTACTAAAGCAATTGTTTTTAAATTGTTAATGAATTTCCTCAAAAATTGCCCTTTTGACACGTTTGGTATAAAGTGTAAAAAGTAAAAAAAAATAGGCAATTCATTAACAATTTAAAAACAATTGGTTTAGTAGAATCGGGGCCCAGTCCGGTAGCCTATTGCCACGAGGCTACCACACGGTCTTTCTACTTGCTTTACCTTGTAAAAAGGGGTGAGTAGGGATCATGAAGCTCTTGCGCACTCGCAGATATGTATCCCGTAAATACATTTTAAACCAGGAGTTGGTCTTTTTACTTTCAGAATGACGTCTCCCGCTATTACGAAATCCTCAAAACCGTCAGAGAAGAAGTCTCCGTCTCACTCCACTAATGGCACTAAACCCCACGCCTTCGCTGCTACAGAGGCCACTGCGACTCCTGCTCTTCCACAACCTACCGAGACCTTCAGCTGGCTCAGAGTCTTCAAGCTCGCTGATCTAATGATGAAGCAAGGTTGTTAAATGAAGACAACAACGAAACTCTGCGGCACCACAAATACTATTTCATGGTTTGCATTCGGCTTACAGTGCTTGCTGCACCTTATACCCCCATCACACGCAGATTTTCCGTTTGTCGCCATTAGCTAAAACAAAAATTATGGCAATAACACTGACAAAAGTATTAATAAACTTCGAGAGTAGGTTTTGCTCATAGTTTAGCTTTAGACCATTTAGAAATATATTAAAGGGTTCTGTGCGATAATAGTCAAAATTAACCTGGCATCACTACGGCGGCGCGCGGTATTTGGGTGGTCAATCACCCGCCAAAACCATAGATGACTCAGATTTTTTCTTATGCCTAAGTTTATTCAACCAGGCCCGTATTCAGGGGCCTAAATGTTCTCAATTGATCAAAAATAAGTCCTTTGCGCATAGACCTTCCACATAATAATGTTACTAAATTTGGACAGACTTTCGTAAAGCCCTGGCGCTCGCTACGCGCTACTTCAATTTTTTTTAAACTATGTAATGTAAGTATTTAGTTTTGTGATTTTCAATAAGTAGGTACCTAAAGTTATATGATTATTTACGGGATATTTACCGTGGTAAGGTTATGGAAGGAGCTTCCTCCACAACCTTACCACGGTAAATATCCCGTAAATAATCATATAACTTTAGTGAACAACCGTGATAGTTTAAAACAGTGTTTAAGTAGGTACCTAATTAAGTTTAGAATTATTTTTAAGAAATTTCTTCGGCAAGTATGGAAATTTCGTCGACGAGCAAATTTTAGTCGTTTCTAAAACATGATAGTTCATTAATGTATCCATTATTTGAAAAACACACTTCAACACAAATTGGAGTTTAAGGATTCGTCCTTTCTAAAGTCTCCTACAATATTTTATACCTACTTGCGTACAATATTTCAATGTACAATAGGATTCATTACATTTTTCGAATAAAGTGGCTCATGCACAGAGATTATGATGATTCCCTAATAAGAATAATTTATGTTGAGAATGTATCTTTTTAATATAAATTCAGTTATAAGTTAGGTATACATACCCAAATAAATATGAAGAAATCCTATACCGCTTTAGCAGTCTTACTTCAATGCAATAATTACGCAAGTGTTTGTAAAAATTGCCGTTTCGTTTTCTCGTAACATTTTCCGTCAGCGAAAAGTTAACAGAGGATTCAACAAACCTTCGAAGTTCTATACATATATGGAAAGCGGTAGATATCAAATTTTGTTTTAGTTTGGGCCTCCTTGGTGCCTGTACCTACTGTACTTACCTACTTATACATCGTACCTACCTACACTTCTTAAAACTATGAACTAACAGTTCTAATAATGTTTTTTCTTACCTCGTGTTTCATGTTTATTAGCTAATAATAATAAAGTAAATATTGCATTGTCGTTCGTCTGAACTATATTTAAAGTTTGAAGTCTCTAATTCATTGCAAAGAGTTTAAAATGGATATTATAGGAACATGTTATGATATAATTTGTACCAATCAGACAGACATTAGAGCGAGTTAATAAAAATGTGGTAGTCTTAAATCAAATAGCAAATACTTCGGAATGCTCTTTGTGAAAACAAATTTAGATTGTTATTAACTAGGTATAGTTATACTTACTTATCTATGTATGTTGTGTATCTATCGAATACATTCTTCTCTAATAATGTTCTACAATATTGTTTTAATATAAAATTTCCCACATACGACACATAGGTATGAAAAGGTTGTTTAACCTGTAACGTCCTCATGATTTTGAAAGATCTTGTCTAAAGTATCGCCGGTACTAATAAAAAATATATAGAGAATACATTCTACATATAAGGTCGGGGAAAAAGTTTCTTCGTATTTTATAAACAAATTCAAGACATATTTTTTTCAAGTTTAATTACATTTAATTATAATATATATGTACCATTTTGTTCGATAACTTGTTGCCATCTTTTAGGTAGTGACATGACCCCGTTGCTGTAGAAATTTTGGGAATTCTGATCAATAAAATGCAACAAGTAGTTTTGACAGTCCTCTCTTGATGTTATAATCTAACACTACCCAAAGAATTCTGAAGAGATCGAAACAGGTGGAAATCTGAGGGTGCAAGGTCAGGGCTATGTGGTGGATGCATTAACACTTCCTAACCAAGCTCTCTAAATTTTTGCTGAGTGGCCAAAGATGTGTGCGGTCTGGCGTTATCATGATGAAAGACCACACTCTTTATGTTGATCAATTCCGGCCGTTTTTTCTCAATTTCTTGTTTGAGTCTCATCTGCTGTTGGCAGTAGAGATCCGAATCGATGGTTTTGCCCGGCGGTAAATGCTCATAATGAACGATGCCCTGCCAACCCCACCATACACACAGCATCACCTTATTACGTGTTAATCTGGGTTTCGCTACAGTCTGTGGTGCTTCACTGCCCTTTGACCATGATCGTTTGCGCACATTCTTGTCGTAGGTGATCCATTTTGCATCACCAGTGATCAATCTTTTCAAAAACGGTTCGGTTTCTTTACGTTTCAATAGAGAATCGCAAATGAGTACACGATTCATTTGGTTTCTTTCAGTGAGCTGGTGTGGCACCCAAATATCGAGTTTTTTTGTATACCCAGTTATTTTCAAATGGGTCAAAACTGTTTTGTGGTCAATCCCCAGGTCTTCAGCTACGTCGTAACTACTAATATGCCGATCTTGGTCCACTTTTTCAGAAATGGCATCGACTTTATCCGTAACAGGGCGACCAGAGCGAGCTGCATCTTTGACATCAAAATTCCTGGACTGAAAATGCTTGAACCAACATTGTTCTACTCTTGATGACACTGCATTAGGTCCATAAATGTCACAAATTTTATTCGCGGCTTGTGTCGCATTTTTCAGTTTTTTGTAATAAAATTTCACAATATATCGAATTTCTTCGTTAGATTCACTCATTTTATCGAACAAAAAAACAATTGAAAAATGGCGGGAAATTGCTTTTTACTTTTTGTATTCCTTTTTTAAAATGTCATATTTTTAATGGTATCAAAACCAGCCAGATACAAACAGTACAACCGATGAGATTTTTACTACAACTTTATACATACAAAATACGAAAAGACTTTTTCCCCGACCTATTATTTTCATAAGGTCGCTAATGTCCTTTTTGGCCGTAGTACGGTTCAGTTCTGGTCAATCGGACTCAAAAAAATACTATTTTCTATAGTAGGTACAGTTGACCGGATTGTGGAAGAATTTTCTTTTTCCGGACCGGTTGACCGGGCCTATGTATTTTATTTCAAGAACACAAAAAAAGAGAAAAATTTGATTTAGTATAGGTCTCGACATCAGATTAGACAATCAAGGTAGATATGGTAAGGTGTCGTGGCGGGTGCGAACGCATCTGGCCTAAATCAGGCTTGATGCCTTTTGTAGAACCTTGATGTTAAACTCACCCTGCAGACGGGCTTTTTTTGACGACTAGTTCATCGGTGTTGCTTCAAGTTTATTAGTGTGAATGATCAATGGCACAAGGAAGAGGCCTATACCTACTATACCCAGCACTGGGTTAATACATGACAAGGATGAGGCAGTTATAATGAAATGTGAAAATTACACCCATATTTGCGTATATTGTTACGTGAATATTTTCGACATGTTTGAGAAAAGTACCATACAGTCCGCAAACATTGGCGGCAACGAGGCATTATGAAATTACATAGACTGTGACTAGTCACAAATTTCGTCATGATGGTTTTTAACAGCTTAACCAGAACAAAACTGTCTAAATTCGTAATTTAACTATGTTAAACTCGTCGGTACGAAAATATTAATGTAATTTTAGGGCCCAGGCTTCGGCTTCGATTTTGCGTTCATGTCTAAAAGCCTTTGTTGCTTGCCACTGCACTTATGCACCACGATTACTAGGTAGTTAGTATACGTACCTATACCTAAAATAATTAGGGCTAGCACTCACAGACGGCGAGGCACGGGACGGCCCGCTTCGGCATGGGCATGCCGAAGCTTGCTCCTTCTGCATCCCACATTGTGACGAAAGCTAGATTCAACCTTGTTTCTATTATTCAGCACAAGCTCAGCACTCACATAGCCGCGGCATCGCATGGAATTCAGGGGCGTTCCGCAGCATTCCGCAGTAAAGACGTTTCGGCCTATTCGTGTTGAAATAAATGAATGTCAGTGCTTAACTCATTGAAATAAGGTTGAAAATCATTTGTCAACGAAAAAAGTCCTTTGCGCGCTCCTGTGAGCCCTAAGGGAATAATAGTCCTATTTCATTGCTAACTCCAGCATATTTAACATTATTTGTATAATTAAAACACTTTGCGTATGTAATATTTTTTTAATAGTATTGGTAGGTAGGAGGTACATAACACACAAGAGTCTGGGTTGTTTGGATAAGGGAAGTAAAATTACTATACTATTTTAATATGTACAAAATATACAATTACATCGATAGACTACCTTACTAACTATTATAATTAGTTATGATCACAATATTTTCCTATCGGTACGCTCACCCGCAGCCGCGCCGGTGCGGGGCGGGGCGAGCGCGCGGCGCGGGGGGGTGTGCGCGCTGCTGATGCGATTCAACTACTCTCTCGTTCACTTTTGCTGCACACTTGAGATCAAATGTTATTTATACAAATATTAAACACTATCATCGCTCACACCGGCATCAGCCGCGCGCGCAGCCGGCACCGGCGCCGCTCCGTTCCTAGCGACCGCTGCGCCCGCGCCGCCCGTTCCGCCCGAACCTACCATCCATCTCTGCTTACTTCAGATACATGTTACAAATAAACAAAACTATATTATACTTCTCACGTTCACATTTAACCTATTAAGTTTGCGTTAACTTATCACCGACGAAAAGAAATCATTAAGTAGGTAATTGTTGTTTGGAATTCATATTTTTTAATTCATATTATTAGTAATTGACATATTAAACAGCATAACTTATGGATGCAATTATTGACTAAGCAAAACATGCTTTAATGGAGCTTTGGAAATTCGATTAATGTCAATTTTAAAATAGAGTTGTAATTTTCGGCCTTACTTAGAAACATTGTAGTCTACGTAATAAATTGCTTTGTCAACTTCAATTGTCACGCGCGAAAACAAGACAAGGCAAATATTAACACACGCATACAAGTTTTAAAGTAAAGCCGTTTATGCCTAGACAAAGTATGTAAAAAATATTTTATGTACGTCTCGGAGCGAAGGAAATAAACAATATGTTAGAGATAGGTACATATCGCCTAGAAAATAACTACACCCGAGTTTGATAGCAGATTTACTACAGATTATGAAACATCTGAAATTTACTTCTTTTGACACTTATATTATCTTGAATATAGTCTAAACGCCGTATTTCTATTTATTTTTATGCAGATAATATTTACAGAGATTTCCTTCTTAAGGAATTCAAATAAGAATAAATATAGAGTACATCATTGGGCATCTGTCCACTAATAAAATTATATATTTAAAAGTAATGGACGAAATGACGAGTTCGTTAGTGTTCCTCCTAGCCGAGTCGAGAACTATTTGCGACGGAAACATGACAAATTATAATAATATACATAGTACTTATACATTCTAGTATTCAATATCTTAAAAAGAATATACGTAATAATATTACCTGTGCTATTACTTTATATCGTACATTATAAAATTACAATACATAAAATATTTTGTACTTTGTTTCACGTACGACAGCACAATCGCACCATTAACTAACTATTCGTGCAAGTCGTGCAAGATGCATACGAAGAGAAGTCATCCGCAGTTACGGTTGCTATAACAGACCTTATGAGAAGTACAATATTGTTAGTTTAAGGTGTTACCGCCGTTAGCTGTAACGGCAACAGGTAAAGATAGAAGGGTTATACAAGTATTACATTACTGCTACGCGGTCGACGTGTCACACGAGACAATATTAATTTGATAAATAATAATTCCTAGACAGAAAATGTAAATATGCTCCTAATGGCGGCAAATGAGGATGGCGAGAAGAATGGGACAATCAGCAGCGGTTGAGATCCGAATACGTCAACGGAGGCGGCGGGAATCTACACCAGCAGCGAGTATGGCACTCTGTCCAATTTAATAGCCGTAAGTGACACGTCAACTTGGCTGACGAACCTCCGTCCAACCAACGGGAGGGAAAGAAGATTTTCTCTTTCTCTCCCGTTGATCAGACGGCGGTTCGTCAGCCAAGTTCGGCACGTCTGTTACGGCTATAAGGAATGCATTTAACACACATTATTATACTGTTTCATTAATTTATGAATACACGCAGTCACGTTGCGCTCTACACATTTGCGAGAAAACAGATTGATTTTAGGTCAGCTAATATAATTTTTTATGTAGTATCTTTTTCAATTTAAAAGTATTCCTTCATAATTGAACACCACGCCGGAGCTGTCGCTTAGCACCTTTTAACAGTTGTTAAATTATACATCTAGTCGGATCATCATCAGTATCAACCGTTACAAGGCACAGAGCCAGCTCTCGATACGAGAAATGCAGGTCGCCGGGCGTCGCAAACTTTACGGGCAAATACTTACAACAAAAAATATCTGCCCACAAAATTTAAAAACAAATCATTGTAATCCCAAACAAACGATAGTTAACATTTAAGTCTTTTTAGTATGTTTGTTGTTTGAAGAATAACTCTAGATTCGCAGCATAGACACGAGTGAAAAAAGACATGGTTTATCTGCTCCGTGTAGTGATCGTATGAAAGGAACTGTAATCAGTCCGCGTTAGTATACATATAAAGGAATGTTAGGCTAATAGAATATTAGTGAGTGGTCGCTGGCCCTGGCAGTTATTCTGCAAACAGCTGCGCGGACACGCGCGCGCAGGCTCGCACTGCGTCGCGCCTTAAGCCGCATACTTGAATTGTATCGCTCCATAAGACTACCTAGTCTACATAAGTCAGAATCACAGTTTATTTTTTAACGTGTTTTCCCTTAAGTTATTCTTAATTTACTATGATAATTTTTACAAATAAGTGTAATCATTCGCCCCAGTATTCGTGAGTTTTCCATTACCTACCGTAATGACCTAAGCAAATCGAATTTTAGAACGGATAGATTCGGTATTTACATAATTTAATTTAATCTATACCTAGTCGCTTAAAACAAAATAACAATTTACACTAACAATAAAAAATGCTCGATAGATCGTCGCTCATCTTATCGGAACCCAAAATTAAATATATTTTTATCAACTGACTTTGCCATTAATTATTTTTATATTTTTATAAATTTAAACTCCGAATATCGCCGAACCAAGTCGACCATAACAAAAGTAAGTAATTTACAAATAAGCTTACACTTAAAACTACCACCTAAATAAACGACGGTATTGTGTGAAGAGAAGTGATGCGAGTCGGCAGCCGGCGCGGCGCCGCCCCGTCCGGCGGTGCCGCGCCGTGCCGCGATTACAATAAATATAACCCGATCTATCTATATCACTACTACGACTTCAGTTTCGCAGAGGTATTACGACTCAATTCCTTTATTGATCTCGATCGGGCCGTCGTACGTCGACGAGCTCGTCCGACGACCGGCGATCCCTATCATGTCGAGCGATCGCTATCGATACGATTATAACCAAATAAAGATATTAAAAAAGTTTCACAACCTGGCCTTATTTACAACGCCTTAATAATTATACGTCCATATAGGCAAACGTTAGTAGGTCGTGTCGATATCGATCGTCCCCGTATTGCGCGCGGTGTATGTTAGGCGCGCGGTGTCACTAGGTAGATGGTTCAGACGGTGGCGATGACTATGAGCAGGTGCGCGATGTTGGTCACGCGGTGCATCAGGTCGGGCGCGATGCGGTTCAGGTTCTCGTTGGCGAAGTCGCACGACGGGAATATGTGCACCGTGAACATCGCCTGCCGACAACTCACGCACTCATTACACATTCTCACACAAGTATCCGAGTGGGGAGGGGACGCTGCCGGTTCACACCTGGCGCCATCATACAAGAGGAGACATAATATTGTCATCATCAGCCCACATAGTCCAGGCTAGTTCACCTGGACAGCTGGACAAGGGCCTCTACCGACGCAAGACCAAATCTATCATCGGCTTTCTGCTTTCAGTCACTTACAACTGCCGTAAGCACCACCACGCCACATTGAGCCAAAACCGTAACTGTAAAGCTATCGATCGTGTCGTGGCGCACAGGACGTCTTGCAGTTCGTTAGCCTTCGTGATTGGTGGTCTCCATTCTATAGAAGTTAGCTGTCCCGGCAGCACAGACTAGGTAAAGCTACGTAGCCCAGACTTGTAGTTACGACTATTTACAATGGAAACAATTCAGTCAAATACCTGAGGGGCGGGGTTAGGGTTCACCGAATGCTAATTAGCCCATTCAATGTCACTTCAAAACGTTGACGGATCGCAGGCTTGGTCAGTACTGACGTGACATTCAATGTCTTCAGTGGGCGTGTCTTTACATCAGACGTTTTCATCTAATGTAGTGCATGAACATTTTCGCCCTGCATTAAATGTCAAGTTCTAGAAAGTCTTTGCCCGGCAGTGACCGGTGCACTGGCAGGTGAGGACGCGACCGAGAAGTCAGTATGTGTACCTGGTGGTGTCCGGGCGGCGCGATGTTGACGATGCCAGCGGCCTGCTTGCGCTGCAGGTAGGTGATGAAGCCGCCGGTGAGGTTGGTGGACTGCTGCAGCACGTCCATGTGGTCGCGCCCGCACGGCAGCGCCAGCAGGATGCAGTGTTCGTTCTCCATCTACAGAACCAACGTGAAAACACATTATTTCACAGAACAGTTATTTCTGTTTTTTTTTATGAATTCTTGTTTAAAAAAATGTTTTTTTTTGCTAATAGCTTATTCCATTTGTCTTTCTGTCCAACGGCCATATTTCTTCGCAAAATCTAAACGTGTATTTTTGTGTTCCTTCGTCAGAAGCGGTACTTTCTTGGCAATCCTCCCAAACAGTTTTGCATTCGTAAGACGTCTTCCTGTATGTCTAAATCAAAGACTTTCTTCACATCTTCCCAGAACGCTGAGTAGGGCTGGCGCGGCGGCTGATTTCGCAGAAGACCTCAAAAGGCGCAAATATAGTACCTTGGACAGTGGGTACATTTTTGAGCCTTTTGGGGTCGAAACCATGGGCCCGTGGGGATCAGGAGCCAAAAAAATTTTCAAAGATTTGTCATCACGTCTGGTTGATGCAACTCGTGACCAGAATGCTGGCCTCTACTTTGCTCAAAGAGTGAGCATTGCCATACAACGTGGTAATGGGGCCAGCATTTTGGGGACGATTCCCACTGGTAGCGGTTTAATAGATTAGTTTAGTAGTTAGGTATTAACATACCGTTTTTTTTATAATGTTTTATAATTGGAATGTTGTTTAAGTTATTGTAATAAAGCCACTTTCCCGGTATAAAATAAAATATATGCAGACTTTCTATAACTAGCTTTACCTTATCTGTGATGTAGATACACCTTCACTACCAAAAAATATCCTTTGTATTTTTTAGATCTCTTGTGAAGAATAGCCTTGCCAAACGGACGATCAAAGAATATTCGCAAACAGTTTTTTTCTGGTATTAGAATGATTTACGAATTTTAGAGTTATTTTTTCAGTAAGTTAAATCTTAAGATCATTTAATTTTTTTGTAAAAAATAATCTTGTTCGTAAATTGTCATGGAATATTAAATAAGTATAAAACTATTATAAATTACCAATACTATAATGCTGTCAAAAACGTATAACAGGAAGTTCATTAAAAAGAAAAGTATTTTCCTTATCTAAAAATGCCTTAGGCATATTTTTTGTTTTGTTGTGTTAGAAATTGACCACAACTGTATAATTTCGTGTGAAGTAGCAGAGAAGCGTTGCAGTGCAGGGCATACCTTCATTTTCCTGTGTACTTGGTCGAGCTGCATGGGCTCAAGGCGCATGCGCTGCGCGATGCGCAGCAGCGGCGTGGCGAGGTCGGAGGGGCGCGCTAGTGTCTCGCTGGCAACGCCGGGGTTGCCGCCTACGAAGTGCATCTGCACCGCGGCCGAGTCGTTCTTCAACGCCAGTAGCCCCTGCCACATCACCGGGTACCGCTGTAACATACACGCCGCCCTCTCAGTACGCCCCCCTCTACAAACTGTGATACTACCTATATAATCTGATCGGTAAGATATATCGTAGTGTTGTTTCTTTTGGGAATACGCAACGTAACGTGAATGTGAAGTCTCGTATTTGTTAATGGTATTCGAGTGGTGGGTATGTGTGAGGTGAGGTGGAGTAGGTAAGGTGGGGTGGGGTGTATAGTAAGTGGGTGTGTGGTAGGTAAGAGAAGGTACTCACGCGCAGCAGCATCTGTAGGCTGTCGGCCTCGTGCGGCACCTGCGAAGCGTGCGGTGGGCCGGGCGCGCCAGGCGCAGCTCCCACGGCGCCCGGCGGCAGCGCGCCTGCTGGTCGCGGGGCAAACCCGCCGTGTGCCGGCGGAGGCGACACCCCACACTTCACCGCGTACACTGCACATACATCATTAACTTTATTTTACACTAGCTGACTCGACAGACATTGTTCTGTCCAAATTTCAATAAATTTGTTGGAGATATATGGTTCACATAAAATACCAAGGAAAAAAGCAATGTCAGTTTCGAATTTTCAATATTTTAATTGTGGTTGTAATTTAAAAGAAAATAAAAAGATATGACGCTATATAGATTTCTTCACGTTGGCGCCAAAACTCTGGGGTGTTAATTGATACTCACTAATATGCCGGTCGGCAGGCGAGGGCGAAGGCGAGTGCGCGGGCCGCGGCACGCGCGCTGACACCCGCCGCAGTTCCAGAGGCGACGCGGGCGCCTCCGATCCCTCTGCCTCCATCCTACGCCAAAACATACAGTAAACATTACAAAACGTTTAATCATTACTTGATACGAACCCAAAAAGAGGGTAACGTGTTACTACCTGCAGCCTTCACGCCTCAACCGATTTTGATAAATGAGGAGTCGATAGATTCCCTTAAATTAGGAAATGGTTACTAGGTGATGTCTGTCTTCACAGATACAAGATGATGAAATGTAAAATAGAAATTAAAAAATAGAGTTGAATGCACCTATACATTGTCCTATACATTAATTAAAGATTAGTTGCAAGATTAGTCTCCATCATCCATCTACCGTAAAGCATTTTGCGATTCTGAAGTTCCTAGTTCCCAGTACTCTAAGCTTAGTTGATGTCGTAAAACCTGTTGATCCTTTAAGCCACAAGATCAAAAATAGTTTTGAAAAATAGTCAGTTTTTATCGACTATGCAAAAATTTATAGAATGTAAAAAAAAACTGAAGACAAAATTTAAATGTTTCTTTCAGACATAACATACTCAGATAAAGCTATCAGGATACTCGTTCATAATTGTTGTGGTTTTTTGGTAAATATCTTTGCTCTCTTTAAGGAAAAAATCATATAAATATCATAGCGGCTATCAGGCGTTGATTGATATAAGTTATGTGAGCCTCGGATCTAATTCGGCTCACACTTTTCACGATCGTCCAAACGAACAAAACTAACGTATAGACTAATCAATTACCGTGTAAAAGGCGATGGTGTAGCCCTTTGTTCGTGTTGAGTGGCACGGAAGTGCTGTTGGTACATTTGGAAGTGCTGTGGAGAGAAGTGAGGGTACATGCCCTCGCCCTGTGAAAATAACACGAAATTAATAAAACTCGTCGGTCGCTTAATAGTTATCCTAATAAACAAACAAATAAAGCCGCGTCTACTGCGACTTTCTTTTTGTGTGAATTTAGCCTAAGACGTTCTTCTAACAAAATGATGCCACGCTGTCAAACTGCGTCACCAAATAAAAACATGTTATCTGATGGTGTAGATAACATTCCCGCGTTCTTCTGCGGGGGGTAGGGTATGTTTATTTCACCGTTGCTCTCAAACATTACATCAGTGTAGCGATTTTAGCTGAATGCAAAGTGATCTAACATAAACTGGCTGACTGTTTCTTTATGTAATGACAGAAGACCGCAATGTTTTGTTAGTTTTGTTTTATTGCGTCGATTTTTGGCGCAGCAGAAATTCTTTAAATTATCTCTCAACATTTGGAGATCAAATCGTCCTCATGACCTCTAATATATTATAGTAATGACTACCCGTCCGCCCTGAAGGAGGGTAATGGTTTTAGAGTGTATGTGCGTTTATTTGCCTCTATATTACATGCTGTAACCTAAACATTTTGACAGATTTTGATGTGTGAGGTTTTGTTAGATTCTTATTCATGTCTGGATTGTCATAGGCTAAATTTACTAAAACTTGTTTTATTTATTTATGTTGCGTCTTAAGTAATGTTGTAACACCGGGAGTAATAGGGATTCGGATTAGATATACCGATGCTATAGGCGACGTCTGTTGATGTGCAGGTGGTGGACTCCTGACCAAATCAGCAGACTGTTCCGAGCAGCGTGAACAGAACAAAGCATTCAATTTATAAATATCATTATAATAGCAAGCAAAGGATGAGACGAGATCAAAGTAAATACTCACTAAAGCCAGTTGTCCCTGTGGGCTGATCGACGGAACACTCGTTATTCTCGAAGCTGCTCCTGCGACGAAAATAAGAAAATACTACTTAATGAGCTGATATGGGCTATTTTCATTATAAATGCTGTAATACGTACTGCATAGTACGTGCTGTATATTACGGTAATACGTTCAAGCGTGAAACTTGGCAAGATTATAAATATAGTACACTGTATCTAAAGTATAACAACAAATAAAAAATAATGGCCAAGTGCGAGTCGGTGACAAAACTCTGTTTATTACTAAGTTAAGCAACATATTCGGTTACTTTGACCATCTTATATCTTTCACCGAATCGAAATTGCATAATTTACTAATTTTAAAGTCAGTTTTTTCAATTGATAATTATTGTATTTTATGGTGGTTCGGAACCCTCAGTGCGCAAGCCTGAAACGGCCATCGGTTTACGATAGCGGATTTACTCCCGCTTTCTAAAAGAAGAGAAATAGCAGACCTTACATTTCTTTTAAAATTAACATCAAATCTACTGATAGTCCGAGCTTCTTAGTATGATTAGGCTTAATTGTTCCTCTCTTACCCGGACCCGGGTATGTCCTAAAACTGCGACCAGAACCACCGGAGGATGGGCAGCAGCGTCCTAATAGTACACGGTGAACGTACTGCGATCCCCAAGCCGCCTACCAAGCGTGGGGATTATGGCAACACCCTTCTCTATGAGGGAGGCCTTGTCCAACAGTGGACGATAATTGGCTGATGATGTGATGTGTGTTCCTCTCTTCATATTCGGTTTAATCCCCTTATCAATGTTTCTAAAATCTATACAAATTATAGGCAAAACTCTTATTTGTGTCTAGGCGGTTGCTGAGCAGTGAATTCGTTAACTAAATTGTTATGATATAACTGTTTTTCTTTTCATTATGTATTCTCAGTGTTACTATATATCTACCCGTGGTGACCTGTAATTGGCTTTTTGTATCTATTTAAATATTTATTTATTTACGGAAAACAAACAGCTTAAGCAATGTACAAAATGTGCAAAAACATAGCAATAAAAATAGGGACAAACAAGCCTTAAAAGTTTTCACAAGTAAAAGAGAGTCCAGTTCCGTGAATGTTGAAATAACAAATAAAATAACTATCAAACAGTACATATAAATAACTTAAAAAAAGTTATTTATATGTATTTAATCAAAAGTTGTAAAATGAAAGCCATATCAGTCTAACAATGAAAAAAGAAATACAATTTATAAATGTATATATAAATAAAATAAATCATGAAAGTCAAACAGAAGAAAAAAAAGCTGAAAATGCATAATTTTTTAAGAAGAGTTGTCCCGCTGTAAACAGGTCCACGTCCTTGGAATAATCTATACATATAATAAAAACGTAGAGATAAAAAAATCTGTAATTGCGAGATAACAAAAAAAAAATCACACAGGTCGTCTTAAAATAAGCAGCTGAACACGATAGGACAGTTTTTAGAATTTTTGTCTGTTTGTTTGTTTGTTTGTTTGTTTGTTTGTTTGTTTGTCCGCGCACATCTCCTAAACCACTGGACGGATTTAAATGCGGTTTTCACGAATATGCTTAGAAATTACCAGATTAAAACATAGGCTACCTTATATCATTTATTTTAATTCTTTATTTTTACATAAACGAAAATAAAAATCAATGATTTATTTCTTCGTTACACGAAACGTAATATGAGGATCGTCACATAGCCTCAAGCAAGGAGATCCAAAGTAAAGAGAATGTTATTGACATGGCCATGAAAATTTTGAAACTGTCAACTGTCATTCGGTTAATCAGTTTAAATTTAAAAAAGGTTCCTTAACCTTCTTAGATGAATGAACGTGTAGATCAAGCATGTTATAGGCCTTACAACTTCTTTGGTGGTTCATTCCAGTGCATGGAGTAGGAGTATTACAATATCTTGGTTTTATTCTATGTTAGCATTTAAAACACAAAATATACCGCATCCTATTTTAATTCAGTCCCGCGAATAGAAATATTCAAAAAAGGCCCTTTGTACATGAAAATAAACCTATACAACAAAATTCCGGACGCAATAAAGAAAGACAGAAATAATAACATTTTTCCAGAACCAACTTCGTAAGTTTCTAACCCAAAAATGTTATTACGAGATAAAAGATTTATTCGACGATAAATTGTAGAAAATAATAATTAGAAAATAAATATCGATATATAAATAGTTAAGAAAGTAGCGTCATAAGTTTTGTATCATCTCATATATAATTAAGTAACCTATCACACTAAGTATGTTTTTACTTCACCCTAGGTTAAGTTTGAATAGTATATATATATTTATGTAATAGATTTAACTATACTTAAATTTATATGTTTATGTCTGTGGTCTGGTTTTGTGAACAGCCACTACATAAGTCATTGCTGCACCCTTTATGCAGGGTATATAAACTTAGCTTTTAGAAGAATACAGTGTATATTTGCAATAAGAATATAGAAATAATTTTATTTTACTGTGATATTTTAACAGATAAATAGAGTAGTTCAATTTCATGGCTTTTTAGTCAAGGTATACATACAAATACACGCGAAATAAGAAATAACTAGCCAAGAGCGTGTTAAGACAAGCATTATGTCAGGGTTCCGTGGCCAGCGAAACTGGACAGTCAAATTTCAGAGATGTATATCATCCCGACATGACATGATATACTTTTAATGGTTTAGACAAAAAGAAAATTTCAAAACATGCTCTGCACTGTGGTCACATTATCTTTTTGATTTGAAAACTGTTGACGGTGTTATTTATTACTTTTATGCTTCTATCGATACTTCACACAGGGCTACTTAAAATAAGCAGTTTAAGGCAGTTTTTAGAATTTTTGTTTGTTTGTTCACGCACATCTCCTACACCCCTGGAAGAAAATGCGGACGGATTTAAATGCGGTTTTCACGAATATGCTTAGCTATGACCAGATTGAAGTATAGGCTATGTTATTTTGCGCAAGGCCGGATTAAGGGAAGAAAAAAGGATTGAAGGTTTATATGAAAATCTACGCGTACGAAGTCGCGGGCAAAAAAGCTAGTTTCAAATAAAGTTGTTACATACGTACTCTAATAAAGTAAGAATTTTGTCTATAATTGGTCACACATGAATCCACATGAAGTACGAGATAATTCTGTCTGGTCACAGCACGAGTAGGTATTCGGAATTTTATCTTTGACAGAAGATCGCTACAATCAATTTTGTTGGAAATAAGGTTGTGGAGGAAGGTCAGATCAGCTACCTCCCGTCGCTGCGACAAAGGAAGGAGATGATGGTGCTTACAATTTTCGCTATAATCCGCAAAATTCAACCTATGCCTGAAATTTACGCAACGGAGAAACTTCCTCTGAACCTTCTCTATACAATCCTTGTAATGTTCGTAGCGAGGGTTCCACACTTGAGATGCATACTCCAATTGACTCCTCACCAAAGAGCAATATAAGATCTTAAGGGACTTTACCGTTTTGAAGTCGTTAGTAATTCGGAATATAAAACCCAGGGTATTCATTGCTTTAGATGTTATGCTCTCAACATGTTTATCTAATAGAAGTTTCGAGTCCAGGATAACGCCAAGATCCCTAACGTGATCAGTACGCTGCAGCGATTGCTGGTTCAACTTATAATTGAAATGGAAAGCGTTATGGGACCTGCTGAAAGTGATACAATACATTTAGATACATTGAGGTCAAGTTTGTTTTTGTTACAATAAACCTGCAGTCGATCAAGGTCCTGCTGGAGGAGTAGGCAGTCACTCTTTGAGTCAATTTTTTTATACACTTTCATATCGTCCGCAAATAATAAAAACGTTGAGTTCATAAAACAAGCTCTGATCTATCTATAAGACATTTGTAACCAAGCTGTTGGTCCTCCTGTGAAAAGTCTACCAAAAATATTTCACGCTTAAGAAATATGTTAATAATGCCAAGTGATAAAAAAATATGGATGCGGCTGAAAAAATCTGTCCGTTCTCCGCGCGAGTAGCCTGGGCTGGGTGGACTCACCCGAGTGGTGGTGGTGGTGCGACAGGTGGTGGGGGCCAATCACGCCGACGGGTATCGGCTTGGTGTGCGGCAGCGGCTCGGGCGGAGGGTGGTGCGCACCGCGCGGTAGGCTCGCCGCGCCGCCACCACCCGCTACCACCGTACGGAATCGTGCTCCCACGCAGACGCCGCCCATCACACCCATGCTCCCTGCGTCGCCTTCTCCACCTCTGTGACTGATAAATGTTGCTTGGTTAAGCGACGATTGCCCATATAGGTATACGAGTGCGTGTAGGTAACGAAATAATCATGCCGAAACAAATAAGAGTGGTGAGGCACCCCACTAACCTGATGAGGAGAGGCGTAGCGCGGGCGGGGGCGGCACGCTGCGCGAGCGGCGGCCGGTGCGGCAGCGCCGGCGAGTGCACGCGCGCGATCGCCTCCTCGGTGGCTCCCACCGGCAGCATGGCGCAGGGTACGGGCTCACCCGGGCGGCGCGCGTCGCCCGCCAATGCCTCGCCAGTGGCAGGCGCGGCAGGTGACGGATCGCGCGTCGCCTCCTGCTCGGGACGATGCTGAACGGCAGCCAGCTTGGCATTGATCTCGGATATCATTTTTTTGGGCGGTTTGGTGATTGGTGTGGGTGTGGGCGCGGCGGGCGGCGCAGTGTGGCACGCGACTGACGGCGTGAGGAGCAGCGGCACGAGTGGTTTTCCGGGTGGCGCAGCGACAGGAACCGTGAGCGGCGCAGCGAGCGGCGCAGCGAGAGGCACGGCGAGTGGCGAAGCGAGAGGCACGGCGAGCGGCGCAGCGAGAGGCACGGCGAGCGGCGCAGCGAGAGGCACGGCGAGAGGCGCGGCGAGAGTTACGGGGAGTAGTGCGGCGGTAGGGGCGGGCCCGGCGGCTGCGGGCGAGGTTCGGTGTGATGCGGGCGAAGCTCGGTGAGATGCGACTGCGGTTGGTACGCTCACCGGCGAGATGTGCGACGTGATGACGTTTGCGGAACCTGGAGGCATGTCAGCGGCCGCCGGTGCAGGAAGCGCCAAGGGGGTGGGCATCATAATAGGGTTGGGGAATGCCACACTTGCTGACGGCTCAGCGATGGCAGTGCGAGCGTCAGTCTCGACTAGGCGAGGCGTCTTTGGGTCGCGAACAATCTCGTCTCTTCGGCTTTCTCCATCCCCGCTATCAACGGAGGCATCGGATATACTTCGGTCCCGAGTTCTTTTGGTTCCTCTGGGCGATTTCCTGGTGTCGGTAAAGAGTGAAAGTTTCTCCGGAGTGTTAGCGGGTTTGCCGAGGGTGGTTTGCCTGATCGGTTTGCGTTTAACGGAGCGGGCGTTACGGACGCCGTCTTCGTTGACGTCATCGGAGACACTACGATGGACATCTTTTTCTTGAAGCCGCCTCGATTTCCGTGTGTTCGGAGAAGGCGACACAAAATCCTCTGACTTTTCCTCTCTGCTCGGCCTCCTTTCCTCGAATTTATCTTGATCTTTTTGAGTTATGCTCAGAGTTGATGTGGCGGTAACACCGGCTTGACCCGACAGGGGACTCTTTATTGTTAGTATCAATCTGGGTCGTGGTTCAGTTTTATTGGTTGACCCTTCATCGCCAGAATCTTCATGAAAATCATAAATGTCACCTGGCATGGTACTTACATTACTTGTGACCACAGTTTTTAGTTTTTTATCGACTTTGGCTCTGCCTCTTCCTCTTTTTGATGTAGTTCCTCTGGGTGTTTTTGCAATTTGACGCGTTTGAACTCTGTCTTGACTCTTCTCAGCCTTCTTACCCCTCATAGTTCTTCCACCTCGTTTAGTAGTAGAAATGGGAGCAAAAGTGTTGATGTTAGCATCACTACCAAGATTATCACTAGATGTATTCATGTTTTCAGTATCTGTATAATCCGAATGCACATCTTGATTTGTTACAGTAACTGGTTCTGGAGCTGATTTGATATCTTGAGTATTATCAGATTTAGTTTTTTCTTGGCAAATTTGATATGAATCAACAGAGTCATTGCACAAAGAATCAACCTTCTTTATTACCGATTCAATATTTAGGTCTTTAGCACTCCAAGAATCGTTTTCGTCTAAAGTTTTTAACTGGCTCTCAATATTTTCTGGGTGACTTTTAGTTCTAATGTCATCAGAGATTGTTTTTATGATACCGAGGGATATTTCATCTTGATCGATTGACACATTCTCATAAGTTTGGTTTATATGAGTATCAGGAAGTGCTGTAATACTTTTTTCTTTTTGTGTCGTTTCTAAATCTGTGTTACCTTTATGAAAATTACAAACATTTATGGGCGAAATAATAATATTCTCTTTTATGGATGTTTCTTTAGATGGTTTATCTATGGGGAATGTATATTTCTGTGAATCTTCTTTAATTATTTCATCCATTCCTTTAGTGTTATCATCTAGTCTCTTCAAAACAGTCGATTCCAAAGAGCTTTGCGCCAAAGTAGGTGCTTTATGTTCCTTCACTGAGAAGCTGCACTCTGCACTGGCTAAAAGTGATCTATCATGGTTTTTTATACTTGGTGATAAAATTGTGGTGGTTTTTCCGATGTTAGTTTCTAAATTTTTTTCTGTTTCTTTAGCCACTATGATTTTGTTTGTATTATCTTTCAGCAATTCTTCAAAATCTGTTTCACATTTCGATTTACTGCCATCTGATGCATTTTGCAAAGGTTTTAGAGCAAATGTATTTGGTTTACTTTCTGTCATCGATGATGTATCTTTGTCAATTTTATCATCAGACTTTGTTTCTTTTTGTACTGCCGAGCCATGAGTTTGAGCGATTTCTTTTTCAGGTTTTGTATTAATTCTTATTGTTCCTATAGTAGACCCAGATTTAATTAATATCGGTGTCATATTAGTGACATTTGAAGTGGTAGCTGTTGTGATAGGAGACTCTAATTTAGTAAGGACTGTTGAGGGCCTTATGGGAGCCATTGATAAAACCGAAGGTGATACTGTTGTCACATCTACTTGCCGTACATTACTTATTGACGCTGGTGTAAGTAATCTTTGTGAATTCAATGTATGTATCACGTTAGAAACTTGTCCTCTGTTTATGTTACTGGCTTCTTGTAGACTACACACAATGGACTTCGTGCCACTTTGTATAATCGATGGAGAAGAATGATTGACTCCTGCTACATGTATGATCGATGTGGGCACAAAAGGTGAATGGCTTCCTTGATCAGATACTTTTTGATGTGGATTATCTCTTTTCTCATTTATTGAGCTCATCTTATTTATTACAAACTTATTGTTTAGGTGTAGAGATGTATTCATATTGCCAATATGCACAGCATTTTGCATTGATATCAAACGGTTTTGTGCCATTACTGTAGGATTTGTGCTATGCTGCAAACTTGTAGGAGACAAAATTATTTTAGCATTTTCATTTTTGTTTTCTGATATATGCCTGAGCTCAGTTTTTCTCCCATCTCCAGTAATAATTTTCTGTTGTGCAAGCAAAGGTGAACTGTTTACACCGACTCCTTTATTTTGCTGAAGAACACTGCTGACGTTTATCTGTTTAGGTATTGGAGTCAAAATTGGAGTAACAGGCAGACGATTATGATGATGTAATGGTGATCCTTGAGTTTGTACTAAAACAGAGTTAGGTCTATTCGGGGATACCATCGCCATTGTTCCTGGTGGCAAATGCATGGCTTGGATTGGGCTAAGTGGTGGTTGTTGCACTCGTACTACTGTAACTTGACCTGGAGATCTTTGATGAATAGAGTTTGGTGACATCATCCCAGAACAATTTTGCGGAGAAGTTAATACTGGCACTGTTGACAAACGTGGAGAGACAATGCCATCAGCTTGTGGGCTAGCTTTAGGACTTTGCATTCTTGGATCATTGGTTACTCTAGGGGATATGACAATCCCTTGTGTTTTCTGATACAAAACATGTGGTTCTGGTATTTTTATGGTTGGTGGTTGCATATTCGATGTCTGAGGACGAACCATATGACTTATAACTTGATAGGGCGCACTCACTCTACTGGGCGTCAAAACTGGTTTTATAATATTATTAATTTGTACACTCTGTGTTTGCGGATTATTTATCTGAACAATGTTAGTGGTTAAGTGTGTAGGTTTATTGTCGTTTTTGTCTTTATTGGATGAAATATTTGCATGCTTATTTATTACATGAGGTTCGAGTATTTTATTATTTGTCAATGTCCATGACGTTATAACAGGAGTCGCAGATGATGTAATTATTTGAACATTTTCTCGTCTGGGTAGTTGAATTTTGACATCTGTGTCTTTAGATTTACTATCTACTTCTGACATATGTGATTTAATGCAATTTGGTTCAATAGATGATTTCGAAAGGGATACTTGTATGTGTGACGCTTCCGAAGGTTTAGCTTGCTGGAGATTGTTTGAAGATGTAACATTAGCAGCAACATTTATAGAGTGTCTTTCAGAAGAGTTTGGAAGTGTTTCATCTGCTTCTTCCGTATCAGTGTCGATTAACAGAAGATCATTGTCGGAAACAGGAGTGTCAGGTTTCATTTCCATTTCACAAGCATTTAAATTTTGTACCGCTTGTCTCATTTCTTCAGCATCTTCTTCAGGTATATTTTCCGTGTTTTGCGCCGTATTTTCAATTTCATTAGAGTGTTCTGTATTATTTTCAGGTTCTTCATAATTAGAAAATGTATTTATTTTGCCACCAAAACTTTCACCTAATAACGCAGCTACGGCATCCTCTGTCTCCTCTTGAGATATGATGGCTCTTGGTTTTTCTTCTACTTTTTTCTCAATTTTGGAAGATAGAAAATCAACTCTTTCTGCTGGTTTATCTGCTGTAACACCATCAATTTCTACTTTATCGATTTTGGTTTCCATCACAGTCATACTCAGAACAGCATCTTCACTGTGATCACTGTCACTGCTCAAAGTGGCTACAAAATTATCTGCCTTGGTTTCAATTTGGTCAATAGGTTCAGGCTCTGCTGGCAAAGGAACTTCACTGATATTTTCAACAATGTTTTCAAAAGGCGGTGGCATAGGTATTTGTTCTACTTCAATAATTTTTCTTTCTTTACAAATATTATCATCATCACCCAAAATGTTACTTGAATTTACACTTTTAGTCTCTATATCAATGGCTCGTGCTAAACTTGGTGGACTATCAGTCAATCTAGGTAAACTTGGAGACTCTGAAACTGATTTTGCGTCATCAGTGTTTTCGTCGACTGTTTGTAGATCATTTGGAAGCGGTATATCTAAAAGCATGGAGTTAGTCATGGTTTCTAGAATAGGCCTCTCAGTTATTTCATTATCAGACTTTTCAAGCGACTCCAAATGATGATAACAGGGATTTTGTTCTTTGCGATTCTGTCTATCTTCTTTGTTTCTTTTCTTTTTCTTCTTTTTCTCTCTACTATCTCGTCTTAGTTTGTCGTGTTTGCTGTTTAACTTGCCTATTTCATTCATTAAATTAGTATCCGAGAACTTATCATTACACTTGTCATTATTTTCTCTTCTAAAGTCATCCGGAGCATCCATTCGAATCCGGTTGTCATCATCTGTCAAAGATTCAGCGCAAAGTCTAGCTTCGATAGCTTTACTGACAGCATCCATATCCAAGCTGTTATCATCTTCTCTAAGCCAACGCTTTACTTTGCGTCTTTTTTCTTTTTTCCGTCTAAAGTCGTCTTTTTCTTTTAATTTGAATTCGGCATTGTTTAATCTATCTTTTAAAGAATCAAAATCAGGACAAGATATGTCCGACTTATTTAGAGGTTCTATGGTATCGTTATCTGATACATCCGACAAAGGTCCAAAAATGTCTTCCATTTTTCCATCTCGTTTAGTGTTGTTTGAAACAATATCAGTACCAAATTCTAACCCAATATGATCAGGCGACCTTTTGTCTCTTTTTATTTTTACTTTATCGTCACGGCCATCATCTGTATCAATACTGTCACGGCTTTTTTCCTTTCTTTTATCTTTTTTGCTGATGTGACGTCGTTGCTTTTCCGTTAACTTCTGTCTGTTTTCGCCGCTATCACTGTGATCAATTTTATTTTCATCGTCTGAATATGTAGCCTTATGTTTCTTTGGCTTCTTTTTGTGTTTTCTACGAAATTCCCCGGAATTTCTATTCGATGTGATAGATTCGCTTTCGGAAGACAAATCATTGCAAACTGACTTGAAACTTGACAATTTGTAACTAGTATCATTTTCATTATTTGACTTTAATTTGCTGTCATCACTGTCACTTTTTCCAAACAAATTTAACAAAGAGTTCTTTTTGACGTGGTCATCATAATGTTTAGGGTTAACAAGGGTGTTCATTGCTAAAGTTTCGATAGCCATATTGTATTTATTTGCTTCATTCATATAATTAGGACTTTTACTTTTTGAAGTGTCATCATCTGAAGAGTCCGAAATTATCCGAGTTCTTGAATTTTTACGTGCCAGTTTATTACGCAGATCCTCATCATTTGTCGCACTGAAATAGTCTTCTGTTTTGTTCTCATCAAACTCTATGTTAGATGTGTGGAGCTTGTCTCGTTTTTTGTTGTGGGCCCTTTCTTCATCAGATGAATTATCAAGAGACGACTTTTGTGGTTTTGTACGAACTTCACTTTCTGAATCACTATCCTCGTCCCAACTGGATCGCTTTTTCTCTTCTCGCTTCGCTCTACTTTGTTTTAATTGGCTGAATTTAGCTTTTATCTTTTCTTGGCGTTTTTCTTCTTCTTGTTTTTGCATATTTTTACATGAACGGGCTTTAACTTTATCATACATGGAGATGTATGTCGGACCATCATCAATAATGTCAAAAATTGAATGTTTTTTAGGTTCATCAGAGTCAGATGTTTCACTGCTCTGGGCTTGTTTACGATTCTTCTTTTTAACATTATCGTTTTTCTCTTCACGACTTTTACGATCTACTGAAAACCGCTTCTCACGAGCAGCCTCTTTTCTCTTGTCATCTAATTTTGTTTGTTTTCGTTCGTCTTTCAATTTACCGAGCAACTCCCCCTGCTGCATAGCATCTTGTTGCATCTGAAGTTCTTGAATTTGTTGCAATTGTTGAATGCGCTTTTTTTCTTTCATTTCTTTCCTCAGAACCTTCTGTCTTTCGTCTTCTTCGCTTGATCTCAGCTCGAACAAAGCAAGGAAATCCAAGTTATTATGTGCTTCTTCAGCATGTTCATTCGTAACAACTTCAGCATTATCTTCTTTGCCTGTTTTTTTAATCCCTTTTGCATCTATTAACGTCTCATCCAGGGATTTTACTTGGCCTTTCTTGTCGTCTTTGGTTTTACTCTCTATTATTTTAGCAAAGTGATCTTTGCTAAATTTGGCTGTTTTATGCTTGTCACTTCGCGAATCTTTAGAATCTCTTCTTTCGAGCATCTTTGGCTCATTTTTATTTTTTTTAGCTTCATCACACATAGCATCTAAACTATCATGCGAAGAAATTCTTCTTTTGTGGCCTATATTAGATGGAAGGCTTGAACAAGAGTTTAATCGTTCTTTCCTTTTTGAATCGATATTAGGAGAATCTACAGAATGGTGTCTATGTTTGTCAATGACTTCTGCTTTCGGTTTTATATTTGATTCAGAGATGACATCATGTAATTTTACTGCGCTTGTTGCAAATTTTTCTTCTTTGATTTCGCTTTTTATTTTAACTGTAGATTCTAACTTTATGTCCCTTGTATTAGAAATTTCTTTTTCAGTTTCAAGTTTAAAAAACAGATCGGTAAGTTTGACTTTGGGTTTAATGTCTTCTTTTGTTTCATGGTTTTCCAATTCCTTTGATTTTGATGATTCATGGGAAGCTCTCGATGTTGATGAATCAGTGGAATCTTTACGAGATATATCTCTTAAAGATTCGTCCCGAGACGACTTGCGACTTTTTATGGGTTCAGATTCCTTCTTTATTTCTCTTTTTAGATCGACATCTTTCTTTTGTTTTTCTGCTCTGTGTTTGTCATCTTTTTTTGACTTTGCGTGGATTGATTCAACATCATTTTCTTTCTTCCTGTCTTTTTCAGATCTATCTTTTTTGTGGTGCTCATGCCGAGATTTTTCTTCGAGATGCTTTAACCTATCACTTTCAGTTTTATCTTTGTAATGTTTTTCTGTGTCTTTTTCTATTTTAATTTTGTCAACTTTTTCCACGTGATTTCTTTCGACAGTATTGTCTTCTTTTGGTTTCCTATCTTTTTCACATTTTTCAAAGTATTTATCAATTCTATTGGTTTTGCTTTTGTCTTTTTCGCTATCGTGTTTTTCTTTTCCTAAGCGGTCTTTGTTGTGCCTTACTTTATCTCGATCATTTCGCACTACTCGGTCTTCAAAGCTTTTGTCAGTTTCTGAAATCCTCTTCTCAGAAGAAGTTATATTAATGGAACTTTGTTTCTGTTTGTCGTATTTTTCTAATTGAATGTTTTCCTTTTCAAGTTTAACAATCTGGTATACTTGTGATATACTGTGGTTAAATCTGTCTCTATCAATTTTGTCGCAAAGTTTGTTTACTTCAGGAATATCTTTTTCTTTAAGACTTATTGAAAGATTAGATGAATTTTTGTGATGTGACTGGATATCAACGGAATCTTTAATTGTAAGACTTTGGCTAAATATGTTAATTCTTATGTTTTCAGACTTTTTAGTATTTTCACATATTGCTAGTTTAGATTCACTATCTAATAAGCAGCTAGATTCACCTTGTTCACACAATTCAAATTTGTTATCTTCTTTCACATTGCAGGACTTTTCCACTTGAGGATCTAGTTTTTGACCATGTTCAACTTTCTTTAATATCACTTCCATTACGTCTCGAGCGCACTTTTGATCTGAATTGTTATTTAATAGTGGCTTACTATCTGGCGTTTTGATCTCTTCGATTTGGTCACTAGCATTTTGCAATAGAGGAATTGTAGGGATAAACTCACTCTTGCCAGTCAACAGACTATCCGAAGTTGAGGAATTCGATCTCTCTCTTTTAATTCCGAGCTCGAGAGATTCCTCCTTGTCGTCCATTTCGAAAGATGATTTACTTTCAGCGTCACATGTTCCAGTGGCGGAATCCCGACTTCTGGACTCGACATCGCCGTCGACTAGAGCAGGCGGCGACCTGCGGTCGCAAGGTTCCGACACTGAACGATCCGTCGACGGTGTTCGTGGGCGCGGTCTGCATTCACCGTAATCGCTCTCATTGATCTTTCCCAGTTTTTCGAGACGACACGGTCTCTCCGGCCTATTGAGGCGAGGGTCCGAGGGGCGGTCTAAAGCGTCTAGTTCCGGTAGAGGGTGGTGCGGCGTGGAGTGGGAGGCAAGCAACGACGGTGGGTGCGCGGGCAGCGGTGGGTACCGCGGTAGGCGCGGAGCAGCGCCTCGCGCACGCCCCTCCACCGGGCTGGGCGCGCGCACCACGCTCTCCAGCCGCTCCGAGTCCTCGTCGAACACGGACCGCTTGGCCAACAATGCGCTTACCACCTCTGAAGGTTTGACTTCGTTGATGTCAACCTCGAGGAGCCGGTGGCGAAGACGCGCGCGATCGGGCGCTTCGGTAAGCGCCCGTGATCCGCTCCACTTTTCGTACTTTTCGTCGAGGCTTCTGATCCGCTCCTCGAGAGATGGCGAATGCGGCGCCGAGCCGCCACTTGAGGACGAAACGGAGGGGGGCCGCGGCGGTGAGTCAGGCGCGGGCGCGGGCTGAGGAGCGGGGCGTGGCGTAGGGGGTGCTGTGCGTAAGAGTTGCGCCGCGAATTTGGGCAGCGGCAGGCACATCGGTAGCGGCGGACGGTCGCGCGGAGGGCGGCGCGGCTCAGCAGGAGGTGCGTCGGGCTCGTCGCGCAGCGGTGTTCCAGCGCGCGAGCCGGAACCCTCGTGACGACGTCGATGTTTCCGCCGCGCAACATGTCTCTCGCGCCCCGCCGAGCCAGATCGAGAGCGTCTTGTACCGCCACCGGCGCTTCGATGTCTCTCCTGCAAAAACAAAATATCAATAGATCGTTCCAATAGTTCGAACAGGCAAAAATAACTAACGAAACATTAATTGATCCCGTCGGGCTCACCTTCGAATGTTTGCGATCCTCCGGGCTGGAATCCCGGCGATGCCGCCTAGCACGATGTGGTGAGACTACGACCGATTGGAGTCTGTCTTCGAAGGCGGCTTCCTCCGGTGGCGGACTGGCACCCGTTTCGTCGTATACTCTGCCAAGGGAAAGAGCGGTTAGCGCGGTTAGCGCGAAAAAACGAGGTGGCGCTCGTCGGCCAGTGTTATGGAGCCTAGTTTACCTGTAGCGGCGGTCGGCAGCGTAGTCGACGGGGTCGTAGTGTTCGAGCGCGGAGTAGCGCGGCGTGCGCGACGAGGATCGACCGTAGCTCGAGGCGCGCGACCGCGACCCGCACCCCTCGAACCTGGAACCCGTCACCACATCACATCTTTATGCAATGGCTAATATGCTCACGGTCCACGCGGGATGCGGGCCGGGTTTTCGGTAATAAACACGTCACTTCGCGCGCGGTATACTGACCCTCGACTTCGATACGATCGCCGATACGATTTTAATTTTCGCTTTCGTTACACACTAATTTTCTGTCAGCGCACGTAATAAAAATAAGTAATAACTACGGTGCGCGTGTGCCAATAATCAGCATGTATTAACGGTAACGTACCTTATGGAATCGTGTCGTGTGGACGGAACGTATCGTGTTGAAATGTCGCCGCTGAGCCGCTCCGAGCCCGCTAGGGCTGCCGAACCGCCGT
The DNA here is from genome assembly GCA_949125355.1 of Agriopis leucophaearia. NCBI lineage: Eukaryota > Metazoa > Arthropoda > Insecta > Lepidoptera > Geometridae > Agriopis > Agriopis leucophaearia. The sequence continues at coordinate 7,299,824 of OX421276.1, read as the reverse complement.
GCTTCTCCAGTTGTTCATAAAATGCGTCCTGCCCAGGAAAGCATTCGTTAATATCGAGCAGACATGGTATAATTACCAAACTTATAAGTATAGTATAATAAATGGTGGGAGTTTGTGGGGTTGTGTCGCGGCGCGGCGCGGGGCGGGTACGTACCTGGCACTCCCGGGACGCGTAGTCGACACAGAGGCGCGGGTGGTCGGGCTCGGCAGCCGAGGCGGCGGCGGCCACGCGGCGCAGCTCGCGCACGGCGGCGCCGGCCGCGGCCGCCTGCTCGAAGTGCACGAGGGCCGCGCCCGCCGCTCTGTCCACGCACACCGACGTCGCCGCGCCGCACCGCGACACCGCGCCCAGAACCTGCACAGATGCGTGCACGGAACTTTGTAGCCTTTCATGCCGCCCGCAGCCGTCACCGCACCGATCTGCGCGCGAAGACCCAATCGCGTCCGAATATGGATGGACTGTGCCGATTCCTTTTAATACAATTACCTGTTTTTCCGTGTGTTCGGTGAGACCGTCGACCCACACGCAGGCGGTGGCTACGGGTTTGCCGAAACCGAGTTTCACCCGCGACCCGCCCACGTACTCGCCGTCCATGGCTCGTATCGCCTCCACGACGCTTGATATCGACGCGTATTGACAGAAAGCGTAACCCGCGCCTCCGCCGCTGCCTTTCTTGATGTCGATCTCTATTATTCGTCCAAAATGCTTGAATTTGTCCCTCAGTTGCTGTTGGGTGACGTCTTTTTCTAAATTGCCGATAAACAGCGTCCTCGTCGCCTGCAAAAACAGATATCGTTCTAAGATTTGAATAGGTAAACTCGACGAGAGAACAGTCAGTGTTTTCTCTTCACGTACCTTCGGATGGTATTCGTCGATGTCGGTCTCGTAAGGTTTCGTCGAATCCGCATCGTCATCACAACTCTGATGAGGGGCGACTGAGATCTTGCATCCGAAAAAAAGCTTGTCTTGCGATACTTCTAACGCTTTTTCTACGTCGGACGGCTTCTTGAAACGGACTACCGCATAACGATCGGCGTTCTGACCGACGACCTTGACCCATACTACTTTTCCGTGCTTCTTATACTCGTGATAAAGGCCATCCTTGAGAGAGCTGTCGGTGGATCTCGTCGGTAGATTTCTGACACAGATCGACAACGGTCGTCCGTTTGCAGTAGACGCCCACTGTCAAAGAATAACATATGTAAATTTTTTACAATAGGTAGGGTGGTGTGTTATGCGATGCGGCGTTGCAATACCTGGTGCGAGAGGGTTGATGGAGTCCGATGGTTGTTATGGTGCGTGAGCGGCGGCTGCGCGTGCGGCGTGGAGGCTCGCGAGGTATCGCTGGGCTCCGGCGAGCTGGAGTCGGAGCGCGAGGACGCCGAGCCGGAGTGGCGCCGCCGTCGCCCGCTCTCGGTGCCGCCACCGGGCGTGCTGGGCGTGCTCTCGCCGCCCGCACGTTCGCCGCTCGCATACCATCGCTGATGGGGGGTCGTTCTGTAATCATCAATTAATAACTTCCTTTCATTACCAAACAACATCACTTTTCGCATAGATAAATTGTTCATTATATTGATAATGATATCATACCATCCACAGGTTTATTCTATGACACCATTACATTACACTAAATCTTGAATAACGTATAAAGAACGTGTCGAAACCACAGAACTTTTTTTTTGCCTCTGGTCGAAACACGCATGTGACAGAATTGTCAAGGTTACGTAGATAATTATGTTCTCAAAATACTCGAATGTAGCTCATTGGACTTGCAGTAATAGAGGCGTGTCATCACAACATATTGACTTATTACATACTTTTTAAGATGTACATATTGCCTTGACGGGTCATATCTCATAAACAATACACAATGTGACAATGTTATACAACAATAATAAAGCAGGGCGTTCTGAGTAAGATTTGGCAGTATTTCACGCCGGGTCAGTTGCTTACTCTATATCAAGCTCAATTCCGGTCATGTGGAATACTGTTGCCAAATACCAGCTCGAAGTTCTTGAATCGCAAGATGGGCGTGCTGTTCGACTAAAGGGCGATGAGATGAAGATGAGTTGGTGAGCAAACGCTGACTACTAAACTATTCCACGATACTCCACACGAGGACTGCTCAGCAGTGAAAACTAAATTTCTTCCACGTTTTACATAATATATACGCGAGGTACCCATGCTAATACTACTGCCCCGGTGGCTCAGTTGGTAGTGAACCTACCTTCTGTGCTTGGGGGCGTGGGTTTGATTCCCACCATTGATGTTATGAACATTTGTGTTTGTTTTGTGTCTGGGTGTTAATATCTATTTATGTATTTAAAAATAATACGTATATCAGTTTCTGGTAGCCATATTACAAACTTTGCTTAGTTTAGGGTCAGATGACCGTGTGTGTGCAAAAATGACCCAGATATTTATTTATTTAATAACAGACTTAATTTAAAATATCAATAATTCGGCCTAATAGCTAAGAGCTTCTACCAGATCTCGCTCATGGGACAGAAATGTAAAAATATAGAAGGCAGTCATCCTCGACACGGCACGCATCGTTTTAATATATATACTTTTCATAGTGCGAAGTATTGTCCTATTCTCAGAATACAGAAAAAAACAGAAGCCGTGAACGCACTCAATACAGAAGCGACAAAAACTAATATGAGTAGTTTTACGCGAACGCGATTAGTTACTCTGTGACCATAGTCGCGCCTGACGTGTTTTACCGCTGCAATATTATTTAAGTTATGCCTTCCTGTGTCGTCCCAACGTGTAAAAATTCAGCTGGGCTACAAAAAAAAAACAAGATGGGATCACATTCCATACGTAAGTAGCGCATTTAGATGTTTTATTTGATAATTGAATAAATTGTTCAGTCTTTCAATGTCGTAAGTAATGATACCTCTCCATTTTGTCGGTGTTGCCAAAAATCGAGAGTTGCAATTTTCCCTAGAATGAAAACTTTTATTGGTTGGTAGTTCTATATTAAATAATTATTTTAAATAATTCTTAACAGCTTACAAATAGTTATACAGGGTTACTGATAATCACGTAGTCAGCGTGCTTTTAGGGGAATGTTGTGTCTGTACAACTTTTGTTCAGCTACTTTTGAAAATTCTACTGAAGAAAAAATCTACTGTCCCATACATTTTGTCGGATATCGGTGAACTTTTTGTATGGGGCAACCAGTTTTTTACCGACTTCCAAAAAGGAACTACTATGTTCGTCTATGTATTATTTTTTTTGTAAATTTTCGATATTCTCGCCAATTGTGAACCGATAAAAAAAATCTTTTTAGTTCGAAAGGGTATACTCCCAAGGTGGTCCCATTCAAGTCAGGATCTGATGATGGAATCTCAAGGAAATCGAGGAAAAAACTAACAATGTTTGACCCACTTCTGATTAAGCTGAAATTTCGCATACTTATGTAAGTTTAGTAACAATGCAATAATCTGGAACTATTGAGCTGATCTGATGATAGAGCCAGGAGGTTGATAGTGGAACTCCTCAACAGCGAACAGCAAAGGCACGAAATTTTGTAAATGGATTTAACTATAATATAGTATGTTCTAAACTCCATTATGACATGGCTGCCGCATCCAGCGTTGACTTCCGGCGAGGGAACTCCTCAACGGTGAATAGTACAGACACAAAATTTTGTAAATGGATTAAACCATAATAAATAGCCTGTTCTAAATATCTGGGACATTTTTGCACACACGGTCATCTGACCCCAAACTAAGCAAAGCTTGTAATATGGCTGCCAGAGACTGATATACGTGCATATATATTTTTAAATACATACTTAAATAGATATTAACACCCAGACATAGAACAAACACAAATGTTCATCACACAAATGTTAGTCATAGGAATAGAACCCACGCCCCCAAGCACAGAAGTTAGGTTCACTACCAACTGAGCCACCGGGGCAGTCTAAGTTCCATCATTACATGGCTCATGCACCCAGGGTTGACTTCCAGCGAGAAACAAAAATATTATGTTTGTCCTATTCGCTGTTGAGGAGTTCCTATACAGCGAATAGGACAAACATAATATTTTTTGTACATGGATTTAATTATGATAGCCCGTTTTAAACTTCGTCATGACGTGGCTGCTAGATCATAAAAGCTTGTCTTTAAAAACGTTTTTAAATTAAAACTTGTTTTGCACTAAAACGGGTAAAATAAATTATCCTTTCAGCTTCGTACACCCCAAACATATTATAACCCTGTATATGTATAAAAGTAGGAACTAGTAATTATATTTTTATTTACTTATAAATGTTTGTTTTTGTGTCAATCCGATCAGTATATTGATTTCATTAAAAGTGTGTGTGAATATTATCTGACCTAAAACATTTAACCAAAAACGGGTATTGTCTAAGCTAGCAACATTACGCGGGTGGAGGTGAGACAGGCGTGAGACGTGGGTTTTGTTTTTTGGACTCAGCGTGCGGCTTGCAATCACAGCTTGAGGCGAGTTCTGGTTCTTTCTATATTCTGAGGTTCCATTAACGCGTGCGTCAGAAGCGCGCAGCCGCACGCGTCTGCGATCAGCCGCGATGCACGGAAGTTAACCTTAGGAACAGCTATTTCCCAAGTGACGTACGTGGAATCTGGGCCCCAATTCTACTAAACCAATTGTTTTTCAATTGTTAATGAGTTCCCTCAATTTTTTTACTTTTGACTTTTTCTGTACAAAAAGTGTCAAAAGTGTAATTTTTGAGAAAATTCATTAACAATTTAAAAACAATTGGTTTAGTTGAATCGGGGCCCAGATAGACGGTGCTTAAAGTTAACTTTCTGTTACTAAATACTTTTAATGACGTCAAAATATTGCCAATTCATCCGTTTTTAATACATTATTTATTAAATAATGAAAAATGTTAAACCAATACTGAGAATAATTTAGTTTAAAATGCATTTACATTTCACACCTACTGGTGGTTGGATGAATAATTAAAACACCTTACCATATCTCCATTGTTTATCTGATATGATAACGATCTGCGCGCCTAAAACTATATTTTTTATTTATTAATAGGCTTGCGTTTGACCATTACCTCGCCTAAAAATGAACGATGATGCGGCCTACGACGAAGCACACTTGCATAGACGAAATCTATTCACTCGTTACTTGAAGACACCCAGATTTTAACTATCGGGGAACACCCAATTAGTCAGTGCATTCCACAATCTAGCGGTTTACACAATAAAATTGGAATACAAATTTGCAGCGAGCACAAGTTTTTCGAAGTAGCTAATTTGGATTTACACACCCTAACTGGTCCATACAACATAATTACTAAAAAATCAGAACTGCATCATGCTTTGCGGATTTTAGCCTTTTTTAGTGTCGATTTCCACTTGGCTAAGCTGGCCGAATCTCTGGTTCAAAAGGCAAGAAAAAATTACAGAGCAATGAGCAAGTGTTAATATGTATTACCTATTCTTCCCAATGATGCTAGATACAAGAGTGATCTTGTTTATCAAGTTGGATGTATGTTTACCTTTCGATGTTAGAAGGTGGCGTAGAATAGGGTGCAGTGGAGTTATTTCGCTGATACCTGCCGTACGCAGCGGGCGTATTGCCACGACGACAATACTCCGTGGCGCTGTCATTGGTGCCTCGCCAGGTGGCTGGAGCGGCTGCTGATGCTGCTATGGGACACGTAGTGGTACCGGAACTGTCCTCACCGCCACTGCAAACAAAAAACAAAGCTAATATAAAACATTGTCGTACATTATTAATGTTCTATACACACTGGTACATTTATCACACTAAGCCATCTTAATATATAAAGTCCAATGTCCTGACTGTGCACAGACATATCAACGCACAGCCTAAACCGCTGGTCCTAGGGACTTCAAATATGGAGGTTGTGTTCATAAAAGAGTTAAGCTCCCATTAAGAAAGCATTTTGGAAAATTTTAATCTCAAGGGGTTTCAAAGTTTTAGGGGGGGGTGTATAGTGGGTCAAAGTTTTAAAAGATTCTTTATTTTGCCGACACCGTTCACATAGAGCGTCTGAACGGACTTTCACTAGGATTTCGTGTATCGGGGTTGTAGCGGTATAATTAAAAAATAACTGGCCAAGAACGTGTCGAGACACGCATTTGGTAGGGTTCCGTAACCAAAGCCATATAATTGTAGTCATAGTTCAGAAATTGATAGTAATAGACCAATTTTTAGAGATGTACCATCCCGACATACTATAACTTTTTATAGTTTAAACATAGAGAAAACTGATTGAGAATCATTATTTGTCAAGACCACTTTGCAAAAAGATCAATGACCTTTGAGCTAGAACGCCTTGAATTTATTACAGTTTTATCGCTGTTACCTAAAAAGTCATGATCAGATAATGTTCGAAATAATTTTGAATGAAAGTTTTGAATATGTCCTATCTATATTGTAAGTTACAAGTTTCTTTGTCTTATGGTTTAGAAATGCATGCCCTCCCTTTTGAACCAACTTTTTGCCACTTTCTCGGGCCATATTTCGCAAAGCATAGACTTTATAAAAAAGTTATGTATGAAACCTTACTTTCATTTTAAAAGACCTTTTCAACGATACCCCACACGTGTAGGTAGAGTGGAAATAATATGTTCAGTCTCATTTCACATGTACTGCCAGCCCTAAAATGCAATATTATATATTTTTTATACTTTTAAAATTGAGATCTATATTATAACTGTCATTGTGCAAAGTTTCATGCATTTATCTTAATAGTTATAGAAGTTAGAAGGTTCTAAAAAATTCGGACAGACCGAATTTATAAGGGTTCCTTGTCGGGCTACGGAACCCTAAAAACGCGGACAACTATCACCCATACTCATACCCAAAGCATACAAATAAATTCATACACCTAGGACCTATTCTCCTAGGTTATATTCTCGGCCGGGCAGATCAGGATCAGGTGATCCTAGGTCATTGGATCTACTGTTCCTGTTGCGGACTAGGCAGTCGTGCTACCACTGATCCATATCACTTGGCAATAACCAATGGGATGAGGCACTAACACAGCGTATACCTAAAATATTGCCAATTTGCTTACACAAGTTCCACTATTTTCCCTTAAAGCTACGTGGGCCGCAGAAAGAAGCTAGTATTTTATAAAGAAAGTGAGCTTATTATAATTGTATACTAAAACTACTGGTTCCTCAATAAGTGCGCCTAGTGAATGTGTTTTCTGAAAATAGCGTTCACAGCGGGCAAAGATGATGGTTATATCGTCATTGATAGTGGGCAATAAGGAGTTTTAAATTAGGATCATGAAGTAATTAGTGTTCTGCAACCAAAGATTGAACCAAAATATGGTTTAAAGAATGATACTGTCACGGCGGAGAGTACTAGATGTACCTACTTATTAAAAAAACATTCCTAATTTCCTTTTCTTCTTAGTTTTGGCTCCAGATATCCGGTGTATTTAGCCAGTGTCAAGTATAATAAATATATAACTATAAAAAAGTCATCATTAACAAATGTTTCTTCGAAAGTGAGAACAAAGCTGTTCATTATCCAACACAATTATTGAACGGGAAGTAAATTTGGTGTTGGACCTAAAAAAACAACAACATTAATGGATATATTGCATTATTGACGTTAACCTGTAATGCCTAAACAAAGTAACTTCTAATGACATCACAGATTACATTTATTAGATTTGGATAGATTTATCCAAGGTTTTCATTCATGAAAATATAAATGTTAATGTGGGTTGTAATCAGGCGAGTTGGCGGCCAAGCGCAAACCTATTTTACAATAATAAAAAAAAAATGTTTAAAATATTTTTTACTTAAACTGACTGACTGGTTTCATTACATAGACGCGTAGATGAATACATTTACTGGCGTACATAGACGTCCTATTCTTTGTATACTCAACAAAATTACTTAAAACGCTGCAAATATGTCATTCTTATCGTAGACCGCATCTTCGCTTAACATCAGGCGAGTTGGCGGGCAAATGCAAGCCTATTAATACATTAAATAAATATAAATTGTTCGACGCATGCGCCAAACGTGCGCGGCTAATGCGATTTGAAAATGTGAGGCGACGTCAATCGTCGGCTGCACGCGTCTGTCGCAGACCTTGGAAGGGGCGCCATAAATTTTCAGAGTGCGAAGACTTGTCGCATCAACCACGTGCGTTAGACGCATGCGTCAGACGCGTGATGAACAGAACTCAATCTTTATGAGTATTACATTCTCTTGGTATACATATTTTTTAGTTAATCGGTCGTAACACTGCGTATATTATTCTGTAAATATTTCTAAAATTCTAAAAATTTCTTTAATTTTTCTATTAAGGTACAAAAGATACAGCAGTGAAAAGGAAGGACAAAAAGGAGTAATATTCAATTATATAATTTATAATAAGTATATTATTATTAGTGGTAAGATTAGAGTCAACCCTACATAGCATAAATTAGCAGAGGTATATCTTAAATTTTTAGAACAAAATCTGAGTTCCTTCGGTGTTTCTTAAATTGTTGTTTTTAAAAATTTTGATTTTAGATTAGATTCAACACTTGTACTGTTTAGTTTTTTATTAACGGGCAAGTACCATTATTAACTAAAATAAAATACACACAAGCTACTTATACGAATTACTTTATTTACTTTTTTATTACTGACATTAAAAGCAGAGTTGATTGGACTGGAATATACCGGCACAGACACATATGGATGGATCCATTGGATGGAATCTAATAATTTGAAGATAAACATAAATAAAACTAAACTCATACAATTTAATTCATATAATTCTAAACAATTGCAAATTGCCATTAATTATAATAATGAAATAGTTGGTAACGTTGACCATTACAATTTTTTTTAACCATCTCTTGACAAACACCTTAATTGGAAAATGCATATTGATACATTGTGTAAAAAACTTGATAGCTTTGTATATGCTCTGAAAAAAGTTGGTGGAATATCATAGTCATGTCTCATCTCTGCTTAGATACGGCCTGATAAAGTTGGGAAACTCAGTCGACATGTCATAGACAGAGTAATCAAGATACAGAAGCGATGTGTTAGAGTAATAAATAGAACTTGGTTTCTGGACAACAGACCTCTACATAAAACATGCAACATACTTCCGTTACTATGTATGTATATTAGGGACATTTGTATTTTTACCAAAGAATACCCAGAATATTTTAAAAAACGTAGTCAAGTTAATACCCGTCATAAAATTTCACTAACCTTTTATATCAAACTCCTGTCAGAAAAGAGTTGCACCAAATAAATGTTTATAATATGTGCATATCAATTTATAATAAACTACCTAATGAGATCAAAATGTAGGACGGTAACTTTAAAAAACTAACTGATTTCTACTTAGTCTGTACGGTTGTAGCATGGTGCTTGTGACATTAGCCGAACCCTGATTATAATTTGCGACTAAATTTTGTTGCAGTTACATAGCTATGTTTAGTGTATTTTTTGATCGAAGATGTTAAGTTACTTAGTCTTGAGCATCGGCGTAAAGTTGCTAGTCTATCGGTTTTATATCAGATACAGATTTCGGAGAGTGCATCGGATTTGCATGATTTAATTCCCTCCTTCCCATTTTTCTATCGGACTGCCAGAGCGGGCACGAAATATCGACACCGCTTTATGGTCGATATTACGAAAATCCGTACGAAGTGCTTTGATTCCACTTTTATTATGCGAACTGCTAGCCTGTGGAATGCGCTGCCTGAATGTGTGTTCCCCGGTTGTTACAATCTGTTTGTCTTCAAATCACGAGTGAATAGCTTTCATCTAGGCAAGCGTGCTCCATCGTAGACCGCATAATCACTTAACATCAGGCGAGTTGGCGGTCAAACGCAATAATGGCCAAATGCGAGTCGGTGACAAATTTCTGTTCATTACCAAGTTAATAAGCAACGTATTCGGTTACTTGGCCGACATTGTTAATGTCTTTTACGGAATCTAAATTGCATATTTGACTAATTCTGAAGTCGGTTTATTATATTGATAATTATTGTATTTTGTTGTGGTACGGAACCCTCAGTTCGCGAGCCCGACTCGCACTTAGCGGGTTTATTTTACTGGATAGGATAAAAACAACGCGGTAGGAAAATATGGAATAATAATTGATTGTTCACCCACAGATACCCATACCCTTCAAGTAACTTAACTTTAAAGTTATACTTGGTAGAAAAATCTGTTAAGAGTGGGGTCATATGGGTATGGACAGCGGAATCCGAGGGCCAGCGCCTGGTCGACTTCATGGAGAGGGAGGAACTCTATTTGATGAACTCCTTCTTCCAGAAGCGACCTTCCAGAAAGTGGACGTGGTGAGCCCTGATGGATCGACCAAAAATGAGATCGACTTCATCATGACGACCAAGAAGCAAATATTTAATGATGTCTCCATGATCAGCAAGCAATCACCGAATTGTCAGAGGCACATTGAATATCAACATCAAGCTTGAGAGGTCTCGTCTGGTGAAGTCCACGCTCCGTCCTGGTCATGCTCAAATCCAAAACCCCAAAGACTTCCAACTCGAACTGCATAATCGCTTCCAGGGCCTAGCCGAATGCGGAACTGTGGATGAATTAAACAATGGGCTGGTGGAAACTGTCCAAGCAATGGGGTCCAAGTTCTTTAAGACCCCACGCCGAAAAAGACCTCAGAAGCTCTCAGACGAAACCATTAAGTTAATGGAAGACCGGGCTGAGATGAGAGGGCTGCAATCTTCAGCTGATATGTCGGAATATGGCAAACTTAATAGACGAATCTCGAAATCGGTGCGACATGATCTGCGTTCCTATAATACAAGATGTATTAGGGACGCAATTGAGCGGAACCAGAGCTCAAAAGTGTTCGAGAAGAATTCGTCTATTGGGAAAAGCCAAATGACGAAGCTGAAGATCGAGGATGGCAGTATCATTTCATCAAAGCCGGAGATTCTAAGAGAGCTCGAGAGGTGGTACGGACAGTTGTACACCTCAACACGACAGCCTATTGTCAGCGGAGCTCAGGACAAGAGAGCTAAACTGACCCGACACTACACTGAGGACATCCCAGACATCAGCTTGTACGAGATTAGAATGGCTCTGAAACAGCTTAAGAACAACAAGGCACCGGGTGATGACGGAATCACGACAGAACTTCTGAGAGGCGGGTAGAAAACCGGTACTTTTGGTCCTCTAGAAGTTATTTAATTCCGTCATACTCGAAGGTACAACGCCTGAAGCATGGAATAGGAGTGTGGTGGTGCTCTTCTTCAAAAAAGGTGATAACACCTTGTTGAATAATTACAGGCCCATCTCACTCCTGAGCAGTCTCGAAAGCAGGTGATGACTTCCAGCCTCCCGAACAAGCCGGTTTCCGTAAAGGCTGGAGCACCATAGACCACGTACATACGCTCCGCCAGGTAATACAGAAGACTGAAAAGTATAATCGGCCATTATGTCTAGCGTTTGTGGACTATGAAAAAGCCTTCGATTCAATCGAGAACTGGGCAGTGTTGCAGTCCCTCCAGCGTTGTCATATCGACTATAGGTATATCGAAGTGCTGAAGTGTTTGTATAGAAACGCCACCATGTCGTTCCGATTACAGGACGAGAGCACGGAACCAATCCAATTGCAGAAAGGCGTGAGAGAGGGAGATGTTATCACTCCGAAACTGTTCACTAACGCATTGGAGGACGTTTTCAAGCTCTTGGACTGGAACAGATTCGGCATCAACATCAATGGCGAATACATCACTCACCTTCGTTTTGCCGACGATATAGTCATCATGGCAGAGTCGCTGGGGGACCTTAATACAATGCTCAGCGACCTCAGTAGCCTTTCCCAACAGGTGGGTCTTAAAAAGAACATGGACAAGACAAAAGTCATGTCCAATGTCCATGTCGTACCCGTACCGGTAATCGTGGGGAACGATACTCTCGAAGTTGTTGACCATTACACCTATCTTGGACAGATTGTTCAGTTAGGTAAGTCCAACTTAGGCAAAGAGGTCGCCCGAAGAATCCAACTCGGATGGGCAGCATTCGGGATATTGCGTGACATCTTCTCGTCCAAGATACCACAGTGCCTGAAGACTAAGGTATTTGATCAGTGTGTGTTGCCAGTGATGACATATGGTACTGAGACGTGGTCCTTAACTGTTGGCCTTTTGGAAAAACTCAGAGTCACACAACGGGCAATGGAGAGAGCTATGCTCGGAGTTTCTTTTCGCGATAAAATCCGAAACGTAGATATTCGCCAAAGAACCAGAGTCACCGACATAGCTATTAAAATCTGCAAGTTGAAGTGGTACTGGGCAGGCCACATCGCTCGAAGAACTGTTAACCGATGGGGAAGAAAGGTTCTTGAGTGGAGACCGCGAACCGGAAGACGCAGCGTAGGTAGGCCTCCCAGTAGATGGACCGACGACATTGTGAGAGTCGCGGGCATCCAGTGGATGCAGATGGCAGGATTTCGTTCAGTGTGGTGGTTAAAGGGGGAGGCCTATGTTCAGCAGTGGACGTCTTCTGGCTGATGATGATGAAGATAACTTTGTACTAGGTGATCTTATTTAGATGTTTCTTTATTAATTTAATAGAGGTACATAAGTATACCTCGAAGTTTGATCGTCATCATCTCCCATTCCATCAGGCGTGCCCCATGGATATATTCTTAGCCCTCTCCTATTTATTATTTTCGTCAATGACTTATAACTAATGTTTTTAACACTCCGCTTTCCTACTATTTGCAGATGATACGAAAGTTTATATAAAGTTATCAACAACCCAAATAGACCTCAACAATCTTCATAACTGCTGCATAAGAAACAAGCTAGATCTAAATATCCTAAATGTTGCATTACTTTTACTAGATCTGCTAGGTACTCTTGTGAATGACTATAAAATTAATGGCCAATCTCTGGTTAGTGATTCAGTTGTTGATCTTGGTGTTACTAGACTCCAAACTCCTCTTCGACAAGAACATTGAGTATATCTCTGCCAAAACTATGAAAACATTTGAGCTTCATTTTACGAGTTACTAAGGATTTTAAGATGATCAAGACCTTGAAGATGCTTTATTGTTTTTTAGTCCGTAGTCAGCTGGAATATGCCTCGCCGGTCTGGAACTCCTGTTGTGATAATTATATTTCAAAAGGCCGCAAAAGAAGTTCTTACGTTTTGACAACTACATACAAGGCTATACAGAATTCCAACTTTGAGTGTGCATTGGGTTTGGGTGAATGCAAGACTCATCATGGCTTGCATTCACCGGCATTTGTGCCTGTTAACCTTAGGAGAGAGGCTGCCTATCTGACCTTCATGTACAATATATTATCCAATAGGATCGATTGCCCCTCACTATTGACTCGAATATGCCTTGTGACTACTCTGAGCTCAGCTTTTCGTAAACATAATCTTCAGCTTTATACTCCACGTTAGAAACAAATTATCATAGAAACTCCTTTATTCGTACATTAATTAATTTTAATGGCAACTTTTCATTAAACATTGAGTTATTTATGATGACACAAAAACTTTTCAAAATAAAATTTCTAAACAATTCTTTGATAAAAAAAAAACAGTGAAATTTAATAATAAGTAAGTACTTTAAATAAAATAGCAAAAATAAAAATCTATGAATTTGTATGAGGTTTTATATAATCGGAATTTGGCTGTAATTTATTTCTTTTTATTTCTGTTAATTTAACTTGTATTTAGTCAGGTTAGGTTAGTTGTATAGCTTGTTCCGAAAATTGTTAGCCACAGAATAAATACAATCTCTTTTTTAGGGTTCCGTACTCAAAGCGAAAAACGGGACCTTATTTCTAAGACTCCGCTGTCAGTCTGTCACTCAGCCATGAGTGACAGACTGACAGCGGAGTATCTCATGGACCGTGATAGTTAGACAGTTGAAATTTTCACAGATAATGTATTTCTGTTGCCTCTGAGTATAACAAATACTAAAAAAAGCCGGCCAAGTGCGAGTTGGACTCGCGCACGAAAGGTTGGGTTCCGTACCATTATCTATAAAAACGGCAAAAAAACACGTTTTCTGTATTTTTTTGCTTGTTTTTGCTCGATATTGATAACGGCAACAGGTAGTCGCTTGAAATATTCACAGAATATTTAGATATATATAAAACTAAAAACTTACTTACTTACGTTACTTTAAAAATAAATGATTAAAATAAAATAAAAATTTAAGGGGGCTGCCATACAACAAACGTGATTTTTTTGCTCGATATTGATAACGGCAACAGGTAGACACTTGAAATGTTCATAGAATATTTAGTTATATATTCGCTTAAAAATAAATAAATAAAATAATATTCAAGGAGGGCTCCCATACAACGTGATTTTTTTGCCTTTTTATAGATAATGGTACGGAACCCTTCGTGCGCGAGTCCGACTCGCACTTGGCCGGTTTTGTCTTGAAATATTTTGAATTGACGGCTAAATTTCAATACAAATTACGTTGGTGAAAATCATTGGCCTCCTATGTGTAGTTCCGTTTTTAAATATTTTAGAGATTATCTGTCACTCTTCTTTTGTTTGCAACAATCGACGTCTCGCGGGAAGCTTTTCGTGCTATGACTTTTTTATGATTATAAACGTGGGTTAACCTTCAAGGCTAAGATTATACATAGTTACGAAGTATAAGTATGAAATCTTTGCTTCAAGGAATCTCCCGTAAATTTACAAGCTGTATTTGGAGTCTGCTCCTGCGTTAGCAACAGTTACTTATTGGTTTCGTGAATTTAAACGTGGTCGGGAGAACATAAACGATAACCCCTAGTCTAACATAATTAGACACATTACACATCGAGAAATACAGACTGAACTACGAAATTTGGTGAAAACTTTCCTTTTTATGTCCTAAACACACTGTAATTTATTTGATTTAAAATATTTATTTTTTCACCTTATTTTGACTTAATATCAAAAAAGCACCCTAATTTTCAATCGAAAATTCTCGTGTCAAAATTTTAGCTTTTTTTAAAAAGTCGGTGTGCTTTTTGTTCGTTGAAATCTCTACTTTGTGATGGTTAAAAAAAACTATACATTACAATAGTAAATGTTCTCAGAAAATGCAAAAAATCTAATTCGAAAAAATTTAGTAAGGCCCAGAGCTTCATAGAGAAGTGGGGAAGGAGCTAGGAGGGTTCCTAGCTCCTTCCCCACTTCTCTATGAAATACCCTTCAATGGGCTAAAATTTTGTGCCCTGGTCTATGAAGACAATCGAGGGAAATTCTAGACGAGAGAGAACGTGAGAATGTGTCGCCAATACAATGAAATATTGAAGGACCACAATGACTCAATTGATATTTTAAATAAAAAAAATATTAAAATTTAAAACAGATGTAAAAAATATTGTTTTACAGCCCATAAATGTAGCTAAGTTTAATTAAAATTATTTAATATTATTATATAAAAAATTGTTGATTAATTGTTACCAAATGTGAACTGAAAAAAAACCCATAATCATGTTGTGTATACATATTTAGGAATATGGTTTAGTTCAAAATTGTACAAGTCATCTACTAGTTTAAAATTGTTTTGGCCATATTTTGTTTTGTGTGCCAATAAACTAAATAAATAAATAGACAAAATGTATTTAAATACCCAGAACGTCCAGGGTGCGCAGTATATTAGCGACAAGTTTTCAAATACTTTCAATCTGTATATATAGCAATGAACACCCAACAGCAGTCCAAGAACAATGTAAATCAGCTGATTGTAACGGAACGGAATCCTTGGTACCGATTAGCTGTCTGTATCAGATATTTTAAAATCACTTCAGTTAATTAATATTCCCAAAGGTCCAGCATGGCTAACATGCACACCGCGACATAATGCTTTCGTCGCCCTGTCGAGCGAGAACGCGACAAGGTGCCTACGGTTTTATATACGCCTGTCTCGCTTTGGCACGACAAAAAAGAGTAGACAAAACCCTGTCGCAGTGTACAATGTGCATGTTAGCCCGTCTGGACATGTTTGTATCCCTTCAATCTTTTAAAAAAAGTTTTTGGAATGACTTGTGTAAATATATCTACTACAGAATGTCTCTATATAAAACGCCCCCCTGCCGGTACCGCCGCCGCAACCGCTATGTCCCTGCATTTTAAATCTGTAATATCTTCGAAAATATTCATTTAAATTGCATGCTGTAAAGGGCCATATTGATCTTTATTAAATGCACAATGTATTTAAGGTAGTTAATTGGATGAGGATTAATGCTGTATTGCATAAATTCGCTTCGTAAATAAGCCATTATTTCTCGTAAAAACTAAAGGATAAAAAATGGTTACTGTGGGTTATCCCTAAGAGATAGACATATACCATCGCGGACTTTTTTGTAGACCTTTTAAAGGTGTACAATACTGTAGTACATTATTGTAGACCTTTTAAAGGTGTACAATACTGTAGTACATTATTTTGATCGATCTATCTATCTATCCAGCGTTTGCAATGTAAGCGCAAAAAAAACAACATCACATTCAATATGGCGATCTCATTTGTTTAAACAATCAACGACACGTAAAATTATTCGTACGTGACCATGGCATGCGTATTCAATCAGTAATAATTATCAATATTAAAAAACCGACTTCATTAAAATAACAGAACTGGACCAAACTGAAATGGGACCATACAGGAAGGACCAGCTTTCAAATGAAAAAATAATCATCAAAATCGGTTCACCCCGTCGAAAGTTATGAGGTAATAAACATTTTAAAAAAACAGGCGTCCTTTCGTCCAACGTCCTTTTTGGGAGACGGTTAACAATCAAATGGAACCGGGTGATTGCTGACAAAAATGAAATGCCGAAAACGCAGCTGCGCAGTGACCTTCAATCGTTGCAGCAACCACTTTCTTCACTGTTTGGAAAATGCAGCAGTGGTTTTTCTTACAGAGAAATTGATGATCTTTCGGATGAGCTTTAGTTTTTTGAGGAGTTTGATCAAACTAGATACCTAGGTACGAGGCGTCGCTTATTATGCTGCTGCCACTGATAAGGCCAGCCAGGGGGGGGGGGCTGCTGCATTATCGTATACATCTATCCATCGTATCCCCTGTTTCGAGGAACAAATGAAAATTGAGTCTTATCAGACTAGATATCGTGGGCTCTTCTACTATAAGTAATTTACAGACTACTGTTTCAACCTAATCGTAAATTCACGTCATCATCAACATCAGCCATAAAACGTCCACTGCTGAACATAGGCCTCCCCATTTAACCTCCACACTGAACGACAACCTGCCATCTGCATCCACTGGATGCCCGCGACTCTCACGATGTCGTCGGTACATCTAGTGTCGGCCTACCTACGCTGCGTCTTCCGGTTCGTGGTCTCCACTCAAGAACCTTTCTACACCATCGGTTATCGGTTCTTCGAGCGATGTGGCCTGCGCCCATTGCGACTTCAACTTACAAATTTTAAAACGTAAATTCACGTACACGTCATTATTGTAAATAGTTCTACATTAAACTGACACGAAAAGTGGTGGGAAAAAATAATTAAGCTAAGATAATATTTTCATCGATTCCGTTTTTTATTTACCAAAACTTTTGTACTATTGTGTATGTAGCTATATCGATTTATTCAAAATGCACCTTGCGCTATAATTACGTGTCGCGTAGCTAGCAAATACTTTAATTTGAATAAAGGAGGAATATAATATATATATATATATAGTCCAGTCATTATATACATTTGGAAATGCAAGTGACTTGTGGAATTTCCGACATCTTGAAAAAAGGGTTAAATTCAGTTTTTCCATAATAACTTGGGTTTTCCGTTGAGATACAATTTTTTTTATGCAACACTTTTTTGTTGCTTTCTTTAGGATCTACATTTAAGGTCCTATACAATTTTCACCTATCGTTTATCGTTATTGAGATACCGATAAAAAAAATGTTTGGAAGTGAACAATTTTTTTTTCATCGGTATCTCAATAACGATGAACGATAGGTGAAAAATGTATAGGACCTTAAATGTATAAAGTTATGTATAACTGAATAAAGTTATAAAAGTAGGCACAAACATCAATAGGACATCCACATTACTCAGGGTTTGGACATTCACCCGCTACATTGTTTCTAGTATATAAAAAAAACTACTAACATTAAAATTACAATAGGTAAAAAAACTCATAAAAGTTGAAAGATTATAAAACTTTAAGAAAGAAAGAAATAATACAACCTGTATATTATGGGGTATAAAAATGAGGATGGGATAATTCTTGCAATTGAGGCTTTTGTAGCGTCTTTCAGCGCCAGCGGCAAAATAGAGAAGGAATAAAAATAGAAGCACAGAAAAAAAATAGGGGTGAGCGGGACATTAGATAACTATTTATTACATTAACCAACTCCCACTACCTATTATGAATAATCTCAAGATAAAGTAAATAATTTATCACTTCTAAACAACTTAGTTCCGATTTCACCATCAAAAATGAACGCGATCAACGCAATCTGAACTTAAAGTAACTAACTGAGTTCAAAACGTCAAATTGGGTTTCACCAACATAAACTGAACGCAGTTAAGGCTTAAGCGAGTTTAAGAGCCGATTTCACCGTTTGTATCACAAAACGAGATTAACTGAACTCGGGTTTACTTTAACAAGTTCAAACGTAGAGTTTGATCTCGGTTTATGTCAAGGCGATTTCACAGACACCATATTGATCTCGTTCACGTAAACCAAAACTACGTGCAATGGAACGCAAATATGGACCTCACTGGACGCAGCCGTCATCTATGCTATCACTTCGATGTAATGTCGCTGTCAAAGTAATTTCTTTTTCTTTTTTTGTTTCTTTGTTGCTTTTGGCTT
This sequence comes from Agriopis leucophaearia, assembly GCA_949125355.1. NCBI lineage: Eukaryota > Metazoa > Arthropoda > Insecta > Lepidoptera > Geometridae > Agriopis > Agriopis leucophaearia. Next base: position 7,281,007 of record OX421276.1, on the reverse strand, counting down.
CGCGTTGCCGCAGAGAAAGTAATTTCATTCATAATTTGCTTAAAGTTCGTTTGCTTTGTGATATTTATAGTACGAGATCCAGCTGCAGAATTACTTCGGTCATCGAATTTTTGCTTAAAACCAAATTTTTACGCAAATTTATGATTAGGAGAATATATATCAACCAGGGTGGGTGCCAATCAAAATGTGGCCGTGTTTTTAATTTAATTATTGTTAATTAATTTATGGGATAAAATTTAATTCACTTGGTTTTTAAATTAAATATCATTCACTTCACGGTAATCTACACTAATATTATAAAGAGGAAAGATTTGTACCTATTTTTGTATGTTTGTAATGAATAGGCTAAGAAACTACTGAACCGATTTGAAAAATTCTTTCACTGTTGGGAAGCTACACTATCCCCGGGTGACATAGGCTATATTATATTTTGTAGCGAGGCCGAAGGCCGAGCTTACACTCGTGCGAAGCCGGGGCGGACGGCTAGTATCTTATATAAAGACTCTGAAAACCACGGCCGCACCTCTTCGCAGCCAGGTAAGATTTTGGTACAGTTTTACGATCATAACTGATATTTATCATTTAAATATCATATTGAAGCTAATGTTTTTCTTATATTCAATACTGCTGGGAGAATCTTAAAAAAAAGGGCGAAGCACGAGCAGACTCTGCGACCCTTTTCACCAAGTAATTTTGTTATTCAACATGTGCAATACAGATGTGCCGCCTCATAAACTCGTTCAAAAGGCTTTAACTATCCAAAATCGGGCGTTCAGAATTTAAACTCGCTTAAGTGAACGCAGTTAAGGAACTGCGTTCAGTTTATGTTGGTGAAACCCAAATTGACGTTTTGAATTCAGTTAGACACCTTAAACCAGTTTAGCTTGCGTTGATCGCGTTCATTTTTGATGGTGAAATCGGCCCTAACAATCCGTGAAAATTGACGAAACCTGAACCTTCAAAAATGAACGCGATCAACGCAAGCTAATTTATACTGGTTTAAAGTGGCTAAATGAGTTCAAAACGTCAATTTGGGTTTCACCAACATAAACTGAACGCAGTTAAGGGTTAAACGAGTTTAAATTCTGAACGCCGGATTTTCGCCCGGCCCCGAAGGTTAAGTAAGCCCTTTGAACGTGGTTATGAGGCGGCACATCTGTATTGCACATGTTGAATAACAAAATTACTTGGTGAAAATAGTCACAGAGTCTGCTCGTGCTTCGCCCTTTTTTTAAGATTCTGATAAGTCTGGGATGAATGCCAGATATAGCGTTAAATTCTGTGACAATTTTCTGCCACTCTTCTGATTTAATACAATACTAATAAATACCACAAAGCCAACGAACTTTACGCAAACTATGAATGAAATTACTTTAACAGCGACATTACATCGAAGTTTTCAGTGCTAGCAATCTAATGTTTTCAATTTGACAAAAATGTAATAGATTGTAAAAACAATGGTTTTGTGCTAAACGACACTATAAAAATAGGCATACCAATCACAAATCCGCATCGAACAGATCAGACCGATAGTGCCAAATTTATTCTTACTATACTAAGCTGTGGTTGTACTATTATTTTTCTGTACCTATGGTAGCCTAGCCACAGATGCTGGAGTATACAGATGCTGGAATTCAGCGCGGTCCGATCTGTCCGATGGGTACGATGCTGGAATTGACAAGCGACGGAGAGGAGACGGGAACGGGCTGAGGGAAAATCTGAGCGGGACAAATTTTGGACTAAAATGGAAAGAATGGGACTGAGTAAAGTAGATTACGGGGCAATGCGAGACTGGAGTAGAAAGAGATGAGACGAGAGTAGAGTGGATTGCGGGACGAATGCGCAACCGGAACAGAAACGGTGGGATAGAAGTAGAGGGAATTTCGTAACAAATGCGAAACTAGAGCGGAAAAGGCGAGACAGGAGTAAAAGGAATTACAGGACGGGTGCGGGACTGGAAAAAAGGGCAAGATTGAAATAGAATGGATTAAGGTATGGGAGTGGAGTGGACGGATGCGGGACTTCAGCGAAAAGGACGGGTCTGAAGTCGAGTGTATTACGGGACGGATTTGGGTCCGGGGTGGAATTAGCGGGACGGGAGTAGAGTGGATTGCAGGACGGATGGACGGACTAAAACTGAAACGGCGGGAAGGGACTAAAGTTGATTTCTATACTACGTGAACGAAGCCGCGTGCAACAGCTAGTTATACATAATGTCTATGTCTAGCCATTATGTATATTCGCTAATTAATCACTTTGTCTGTAACATAAATGGAAAAGCTGGAAATCCCACACCGTTCGATTTTTCCGCTCCTTTATTCCGCGGACTTGCAAGGTGTGGAATATCCTCCCCCAAAAGTCTTCCCGCCGAGCTTCAACATGAAGCATTTCAAAAAGGGTGTCTACAACTCACTCTCCGGGCTGGCAAAGCACCGTCAACACCGCTAGTGTTGCAGGTGTCCATAGGCGACGGTTTTGCTTACCATCAGGAAGACCGCATGCTTGTTTGCCGCTCTTTTTATAAAAAAAATATACTTTGCAGTTTTCCTTACTTTCACTTGAATCGCTTAAAACAGGTGACAGCACGGCCATTGCAAACAAACACGACAAACAACAACGTAGACAACGAACGGGCGCACTATGGGAAAGCCATCTCAAAACTGTTTCACAACAACGTCATTGCTACTGGTTAAAAATAATAAATAAATATACTATAATAAATGGACTTATTTGAGGGTGTTATAATTTTTTCAGCTGAAGAAACATAAATAAATAACAAGTCTGCATTTGCGGAGCGAAAGTTACGGCGAACGGATACCACGGTCTTAGCTGCACTCGGTGTGCAGGCCGTAGACCCCGACATCACGCCACCAACGACATCCTGAAGCGTGCTCTTGTGTCTGCAGAGGTGCGGAGCGTTTTGGAGCCCCCGGAGTTGTCGCGGTCAGACGACAAACGACGCGACGGACTAACGCTGGTCCCTTGGCAGAGAGGACGCTGCCTCGTGTGGGATGCTACATGCGCGAGCACTTTTGCATCCGGCCATCTCCCCGCTACCCAGCAGTCTGCTGACGTGGAAGCGGAGGCAGCCGCCTGAGTCAAACGCCTCAAATATGCCTGCTTGGGGTCAGCTTACGATTTCATCCCGTTTGCCATCGAGACGGTGGGGCCGTGGTGTGCTGAAGCACGGAAGTTTGTGCTGGACCTGGGGCGCCGCATGAGGGAGAAAGGGCTCGATCCACGATCGGGTTGGTTCCTTGCCCAAAGGATTTCTCTTGCAATTCAGAGGGGGGGAACGCAGCCAGCGCATAATTACTATTAATTATTAATTGACTAGTTGTTGTATGATAATTTGACATATTTTCATTTCATTGCATATTGTATTGTCAACTGACTGAGCTGTGTTAAGGATACGAAACGGGCACTATGAAAAAATAATTAATAGGGTCTGGGAAAATGTCTTTTCGTATTTTGTATGTATAAAGTTGTAGTAAAAATCTCATCGGTTGTACTGTTTGTATCTGGCTGGTTTTGATACCATTAAAAATATGACATTTTAAAAAAGGAGTACAATAAGTAAAAAGCAGTTTCCCACCATTTTTCAATTGTTTTTTGTTCGATAAAATGAGTGAATCTAAAGAAATTCGATATATTTTGAAGTTTTATTACAAAAAAGGGAAAAATGCGACACAAGCCGCGAATAAAATTTGTGACGTTTATGGACCTAATGCAGTGTCATCAAGAGTAGCACAATGTTGGTTCAAGCGTTTTCAGTCCGGGAATTTTGATGTCAAAGATGCAGCTCGCTCTGGTCGCCCTGTTACGGATAAAGTCGATGCCATTTCTGAAAAAGTGGACCAAGATCGGCATATTGGTAGTTACGACGTAGCTGAAGAACTGGGGATCGACCACAAAACAGTTTTGACCCATTTGAAAAAGACTGGGTATACAAAAAAACTCGATATTTGGGTGCCACACAAGCTCACTGAAAGAAACCAAATGAATCGTGTACTCATTTGCGATTCTCTATTGAAACGTAACGAAACCGAACCGTTTTTGAAAAGATTGATCACTGGTGATGAAAAATGGATCACCTACGACAAGAATGTGCGCAAACGATCACGGTCAAAGGGCAGTGAAGCACCACAGACTGTAGCGAAACCCGGATTAACACGTAATAAGGTGATGCTGTGTGTATGGTGGGATTGGAAGGGCATCGTTCATTATGAGCTTTTACCGCCGGGCAAAACCATCGATTCGGATCTCTACTGCCAACAGCTGATGAGATTCAAACAAGAAATTGAGAATAAACGGCCGGAATTGAGCAACAGAAAGGGTGTGGTCTTTCATCATGATAACGCCAGACCGCACACATCTTTGGCCACTCGGCAAAAATTTAGAGGGCTTGGTTGGGAAGTGTTAATGCATCCACCATATAGCTCTGACCTTGCATCCTCAGATTTCCACCAGTTTCGGTCTCTTCAGAATTCTTTGGGTAGTGTTAGATTAACATCCAGAGAGGACTGTCAAAACTACTTGTTGCGTTTTTTTGATCAGAAGTCCCAAAATTTCTACAGCTACGGTATCGTGTCACTACCTACAAGATGGCAACAAGTTATTGAACAAAATGGCACATATTATAATTAAATGTAATTAAACTTGAAAAAGCCGATCCCCAAGCCGCCTGCCAAGCGTGGGGATTATGGCAACACCCCTCTCTATGAGGGAGGCCTTGTCCAACAGTGGACGTTAAATGGCTGATGATGTGTGTAATACTTGAAAAAAATATGTCTTGAATTTGTTTATAAAACACGAAGAAACTTTTTCCCTGACCTTATATGTTGACCTTGACTCTCGCTGAGCTAGGATAAAACGAGTTCAATTAATTTACTTCGGGTCTCACACTAGAAGACGTCATTTACAGAATTAATAAAAATCACAATTAAAAATTAACATGAAACAGTTATACAATATAGATCATACAGATTAGCGGCATAAAATGGCCTTGTCAGTAATTTTGCAACTGTAAAGAGGCTTTGTTAGATTAATAGAAAAAAAAATATTTTAAGTAATAATATTTGAATTAAAAAACTATTAATTCAGTTATTAATAGTTCGAGTAGTTTAGTCCGAATAATTGGTTATTGAATGTTGTAATTTTAAAGGCAAATTCTTTTGTAATGTTTTCTATACAGGTTTTTTCCATTGTAACTGTCTTTAATACACTAAGTGTGCTTGGCTCATCAAATAATAGGCATGACAAAAAAAAAATATTGCCTCATAAAAAAGCGAATCATCAATAGAGCCTATCAACGAAAACAAAGTTTTAATTAGTTCAAAAATAAATAAGTTATAAGCATTTTAATTTCATGCTAGACAGAGAGCGCACTATACTGAGCTATCACGTCAAGCCTCAGGTGCGGCATACAAATGCTATACTAACACACGCTTTGTTAGAAAGGGATGGAGCATCCCCTCTCTATCCCCACCTAAAACTTTAAACGCTCATATCTCAGAGATTAATCAGCGATTCAATTTATTTTTTCAGTATGTGCAATATTTAGTTATATTCATCGCTAAGCCTGTTATTTATAATATATTAAACATTAGGCCACATGCCTATTCTTAGATGTATAAGGTTGGGGAAAAAGTTTCTTCGTATTTTATAAACAAATTCAAGACATATTATTTTTCCAAGTTAAATTACATTTAATTATAATATATATGTGCCATTTTGTTCGATAACTTGTTGCCATCTTGTAGGTAGTGACATGATCCCGTTGCTGTAGAAATTTTGGGACTTCTGATCAAAAAAATGCAACAAGTAGTTTTGACAGTCCTCTCTGGATGTTAATCTAACACTACCCAAAGAATTCTGAAGAGACCGAAACAGGTGGAAATCTGAGGGTGCAAGGTCAGGGCTATATGGTGGACGCATTAACACTTCCCAACCAAGCTCTCTCAATTGTTGCTGAGTGGCCAAAGATGTGTGCGGTCTGGAGTTATCATGATGAAAGACCACGCCCTTTCTTTTGATAAATTCCGGCCGTTTTTTCTCAATTTCTTGTTTGAGTCTCATCAGCTGTTGGCAGTAGAGATCCGAATCGATGGTTTTGCCCGGCGGTAAAAGCTCATAATGAACGATGCCCTTCCAATCCCACCATACACACAGCATCACCTTATTACGTGTTAATCCGGGTTTCGCTAGTCTGTGGTGCTTCACTGCCCTTTGACCATGATCATTTGCGCACATTCTTGTCGTAGGTGATCCATTTTTCATCACCAGTGATCAATCTTTTCAAAAACGGTTCGGTTTCGTTACGTTTTAACAGAGAATCGCAAATGAGCACACGATTCATTTGGTTTCTTTCAGTGAGCTCGTGTGGCACCCAGATATCGAAGTTGTTTTTATACCCAGACTTTTTCAAATGGGTCAAAACTGTTTTGTAGTCGATCCCCAGTCCTTCAGCTACGTCGTAACTACTAATATGCCGATCTTGCTCCACTTTCTCAGAAATGGCATCGACTTTATCCGTAACAGGGCGACTAGAGCGAGCTGCATCTTTGACATCAAAATTCCCGGACTGAAAACGCTTGAACCAACATTGTGCTACTCTTGATGACACTGCATTAGGTCCATAAACGTCACATATTTTATTCGCGGCTTGTGTCGCATTTTTCCCTTTTTTGTAATAAATCTTCAAAATATATCGAATTTCTTCGTCAGATTCACTCATTTTATCGAAAAAAAAAAAACAATTGAAAAATGGCAGGAAATTGCTTTTTTTCTTTTTGTATTACTTTTTTTAAATATCATATTTTTAATGATATCAAAACCAGCCAGATACAAACAGTACAACCTATGAGATTTTACTACAACTTTATACATACAAAATACGAAAAGACTTTTTCCCCGACCTATTATTATTTTTAAATTTACTTTCGCTGAGACCTAATAACTGTTTTGGAATGACATTGTAAAACGCACGCTGTTTCTGAAACAAGAATTATTTGTTTTTTGAAGCCTGTCTACAGACACTGATGAAATACGATTCTGCGTGACGATTCAGGCTTTTGATTTTTTCCGTTATACATAATACATTCGTAGATGTAAAGAGACGGCATGGTTAAGATATAAATAGTTTTAAATTTCTGTCACAGTGATATCCTAGTTCTTTAATTGTAAACAGCAATAATCGCTCTTTTTTGCAATACGAAAATCGTATCAATGTTTGCGGCCGATCCCCCATAGAATCCTGAGTGCAGCGAGGGATTCAAAGTTACTGTTAGAGCTTAAAATAGTTGTTTGCTCCTGAGGTGGACACTCTACTTTTTATCACCCGCAAGGAGAAAATAAGTGCAACTTATGAATAAGAACGGTAGATTTGAGCATAGAATATATACTCCCAAAGAGTTGTAGGTTGTTTAGAATTGGCTTAATCTTGAAAATATGCCAAAAACACATTTTAAAAAAAGATTTCGCTCTTCTTGCTTTTTTCCAAGGGATGAAATTGTTATATGTTTTCATATATTGTTCACGGATTTTTTTAGGTTTTGTATCACATTTTTAGCGTCCGATTGTGTTCTTTGGAGTTAATATAATACTTTCGTTCTCACTATTGGAAGAAACACTCATTTTTTACTAAAACTAAGTAAACTTCGAATGTGATGTGATTGTGAGTGTGTTACGAACGAAGGCGGAACGCATTTCCCGTGTTTTTTCACATTTTTTTTTTATTTGGCTCGCGCTGTTTTCCTTCTTTCAACCGCGCATACATACAGCCTGTAACTTGTTCGTACAATGTTTGTGATTGATCTCTTTGGTGATTGGAACTTTTACTAACAATATCTACATTCTAAATTCAAATCACTTATATATTATATAAGTAATATTATATAATATCTAAATCGTCCCTAGGGATTAGAGCTATTTTGGTCCCTGTTTACGAATAATATACTAGCTCTTTTCGAATAGATGTGATAAAAAATAATATTCCATATGTCATCACGCTATGGAAGTTTCTATGTATTCAAGCCTAGCAGTCGCCACGTCTGATAATCTTCTTATTTGACGAACTGCATGAGCAGCCGAACTAAGTTTGTCAGTCAGTTTGTTAATATGTGGACCTCCTCGGAATCTACTGTAATGCCTAAAACCACCGGTTTAACTGTTTCGTCCTTCAATACAATTTTTAGTTGAAGTGCTCTAAGTCGGATCTGTCACTTATTTAGAACCTAACTAACTCAAGTCGAGGTGCCCTGTGTCGGACTCCGGATGGGCTCAAACCAGAAGCTCTTGCACTTTTTATACAGGATTACGCGGAAATGGTGTACTAAGCCGATAGGGGTCCATAGTAATACGGGGGGTGCGGAACGCCAGCATTGATACGAATACCGTCTGAGCAAGAACCAAGCTATCAATACTTTTTTTAGTTTTGTACTTTATTGCTAAATTAAGTTAACAGGCGAATCGGCGGTCAATCGCAACGCAAACCTATTATTAAATACATTTTAATTTTAAAAAAACCCACTGGTAGTCCAATGGGCTTCGTTCGTTGGAATTTTTCTATAACCATCATCTATTTCTATCATCGTTTTCTGAGCTATAACTAAAATTATATATCGCTTTGGTTACGGAAGAGCGCGTCGAGACACGGATATGGTAGGGCCATATCCGTGTCTCGACACGCTCTTGACCAGTTATTATTAGATAGGATTTAATTTGTTTTCTCTGTACATGTTTTCTTCTGTTGTTTAAAACAGTGTTTATGTTGAAGTAATTACTTTAATTGCGATTAATACGTGGGTCAATCCATATAAAACGCTACCACGGCAAAAAAATAAAGTACTCTTTTTTTATATATTAGTTGCTTAGGTAAGCCTAATTATATTGAATCAAATGAATTGACTGAAAATTCTAGCAAATTTTACCATTTTTTTCTTTCGTTGAAGTTTGACAAAATATTCGCCCGGTGGTAAAGATTTTTGGAGCTCAAAATGGCAAAACTTTAAACCTAATATGACGTTAATTGTCAAAGCTAACTTTGCGCCATTTTGAGTAGTGATACATGAACTGCTTCGTAGACGTAAAATTTTCTGTAAATCGATAAATTTTTAGTACTTTTTTATAAAGGATATCGCATGTTACACCAAATAAGGGAAATAAGGGAAAAGTTTAGTCTGTAGCTTACTTATTGCACTAACAGCTTCACGGCTTTAGGAAAGTAAGGTAATGTTTGCTAACAAATGGCCAATGTCTTAAATTTTATACTAATCTTTGTCAATTATGATAATTTCGCTAATCAAATTTCGTTACGCCCGTTACGTAAAGGGTGTAACACAGTTTTGGTGAAGCTTTGCTGCTGAAAAAAAATTGTTTTCACGTAATGTTGAGAGCGAATTGGGTCATTTTTAAGGCATGATGTTAGTAACCCGGTTTGAGTAAGATTTCGTAACACTTTGGGTATATTTTATTTTATTTTGTGCAATAATGTCCCAGATATTTATTTATTTTAGACCCTTTATGGTGAATATAAGTTTTAGTTGCTATTATTTAACTTTATTTGCATGTTGGGTGTTTTGTATAATAGCTTATAGGTTGGTGTAGGTATTCAAGGTTCACGAAACGATGCCTTCAGCCAAAGAAAGAATGAAAAAGTTTCGGCAAAGTATGAAAAATTACCCAGCGAAGCAAGTCGAGCATATGCATAACGAGGTTCACGTATTTTTTTATAATGTTGCAAAAGTAGTCATTAGCAACGAGCAAGACCAGATTCTGATGTCCTTTTTGAAAGTATTTTTGAATTTTACTTGATTTAATGCTCAAAAATAAGGGTATCCCGCACATCCTACAATTTTGATAATAGTATTGATATTTTTGAACATAAACCATTCAATTTAACATTAAATTGCATTACTTGAGTTCCTACATCATTTAGTTTGTTTTGTGTTCAGAAATGTTACAGCAATTAAAGATTTTGCATCAAATTTTGTTTCTTATTCGTACGCGTTACGCCCGTTACAAAAGCCTGTTACGCCCGTTACGCACAAATATTCACATAAATTTTAAATTATCGCTTGTTTTTCTTTAGTAAATGTTGTAGATGGAGGGTAGTTTATTTGGCTACAGCTTAACGTGAATTTTTATTCATTAAACAAGAGAAATTCGCAGAGTTTTGCAAAAATGTCGCGCCATCCGGAAGTGAGAGACAAAATCAAGTTACGCCCGTTACGGTACTTGCGGCTGATTTTCTCGAAACCTATAAAACTTATAGGAAACTTAAATTATCATTAATTTAATATAGGTTAAAAAGTTACTAATTATGTTATAAAATGAATATGTATCCCTTATAAAAGATTATTAAATTACCATTTGAAAGTGTTCGCCCTGTTACACCCGTTACATGGAATGGACCCACGTACCTATTGTTCGTATTTTAAGCTGACATGCACCTACTTAATTTTATACAGAGTTACGCGGAAAGGGTCTACTAAGCCGAATAGGGTCCATTATCCAAATCATTACAAACAACTTTTACTAAAGACCAACCCTGAAATCGCGAAAAAAATATCAGCTGTCCCATACATTTTGTCGAGAGTGGATGACCGTTTTCAATGAAACGCCCTTCGTTTGGGTTTAATATCAACCATGAATCGAGGTCGCTTTTTCATTACCGCTCTTGCCATCCGATAGTATAAGGGCAGGGCTGAAAATAAGATCATGCAGATTCAATGCACTAGCCGTCAGTAACTCAGCTCTGAACTGATTCAAATATGCAGATAACTTATGTTTGACTCACTGAAATGCAAGTAGCAAGCAGCAGCTCACGCTAGCTCGCTCACTCACTGTACTATTAGATTCTGTCACGCAAAAATAGCGAAACGAGCTAAAGTGACTGACGCGACATAAAAAGACTAATCTAACTACTGCAGATTACTACCTAGTTACTACGACAAAATTTAACTTACAATACTATGTCCTTCTGAGGCATAAATAAACCGGTTTGAACCGTAAGGACCGATTTGTTTACTTCTTGACTTTATAGATGGCTCTCACTCAAATCAGATCGCAACGAGTTGATTGTGCGGTGAACTGATCTGGGAGTCAGATCTGTGATCATTCATTTGCGTTCCCATACATTTTCTTTGAATTTGTATGAAGATTCATTCCGTTAGGTACATAGAAGTGTCGTCGTGCCGATGCGACTCACCAGTAGTGAGTGAGTGACGCTGTGGTCTGAGAGAGACCACACGTTTCCAATCAAAACTTTTATTTTCTCTTTCTCTTGGTATATAATAATATAAATAGTTATCAATATAAAAAACCAACTTCATCAGAACTGGAAGAAATTGAAATGTAATCAAATGGGAAGCACCAGCTTTGAAATAACAAAGAATCATCAAAATCGGTTCACCCAGTCAAATGTTCTGAGGTAACAAACATTCAAAAAAATACAGTCGATTTCATAACCTCCTTTTTGGAAGTTGGTTAAAAATCCATCTTCCTCCTCTTCCAACAAAAGGCTTAACACTTGAAGTTCGTCAATCGACATCCTGTCTCACACAACGTATCGAAGCAACTGCGAAGTGGCGCTGTATTCAGAATAGGCATGTGTCCTAATTATTATTTTATATCTCATAAAAAAGCTGATTATAAATAGAGCCCAGCAACAAAAACATAATTAAATTATTCAAAAATAAAAAAGTTAAGTATTTTAATTTCATGCTAGACTAGGGTTCATTCCCGGGAATTCTCGAGCCGAGAATTCCCGGGAAATCGTTGGGTTTTGTTACCGGGAAATCAAGCTCGAGAAAAATCGAGAACTCGAGAAATCATGTACCTATGTCCTATATAGAAATTTAATCTCCGTTTGTTGTGTTGCGTGGCGGCGCAACTTGAACTTTGAACAGACTGGGAAGAGGTCACCAAATTTAGAATCAATTTACAAAGCATTGCTTACAGTTAAGCCTACTTCAACTGAAAATGAAAGAGTGTTTTCAATTTCAGGAAATATCACACTATCATACTAATATTATAAATGCGAAAGTAACTCAGTCTGTTTTCTACATAATCACGGCTAAACGGCTTAACCGATATCGATAAATTTTTGCGAGGTATAGTATGTATCATTAGGACGGACATAGGCTATTTTTTGCTGAAGAAATCGCGGACGAAGTTGCGTGTACAACTAGTAGTTAATAAAATAAGAAACCGGCTGTCTGATAAAGCTATAAATGCTTCAGTTTTTCTAAAGGCATATTTCATCAGACAGAGTAAGTGACCTAATTGTTATGTATCTGTCTGTCTGTCTGTATGTTCAGCTCCTCAGCGTGAGATGTTCCATTGATCTTGCAAAGTTTTCATTTGTTTTTATTCTAATTAACATGCCATAAATGGTGCTGTGATTGTAATTTAAGTATAATTTACATTTATTTTCTACCTGAATTTAAGATAAGTATTAACGTTTTCTTTCATGTTATTTTTTTTTTTTGTTTCATAGAAGCAATTTTTTGTTTACAAGTTTTAAGTTGTTTTTTTTTCTTAATAACCAGCCAAAAATGGTGCTGTCATTATAATTATCGGTATGAATATTATATAAAAAAAGTTAATTAGCTTATTCATAAGATTAATGTTTTTGAATATATCTATAAAAAATTTATAATTAATTTGATACTTTTATTTGAGAGGAAAACCACTGAATTTGTTGACGTTATTCGAACCAAACGATATGAGAAAACGTACGTAAATGTAAATTTCTCGACAACCCGAGAAACCTCGAGAAATTAGCCTCGAGAATTTTCGAGACCCGAGAAATTGAAAAGCTCGAGAAATCATGAACCCTATGCTAGACATAGAGCGTATGACGTCAAGCCGTACGTGCGCCATACAAATGGTTATACTAACACACGCTTTGCGGGAAACGGACAGATCATCGCCTCTCAAAACCGACCAAAAACTTAATATAGCTTATATATCAGAAATTTGACAGCTAATTTAAATTATTATTTTCAGGAAATATGTGATGTACTAAATTATATCCTTCGCTAAGCCTGTTATATTGTAATCTAATAAAAAACAAGTCAACTAGCCTATTATACCGGCCGCCACGACAGGCGACAACGGTGGATTACATTGTAGTGGCGACACTGCCGCCTGTCGCTGCTGTTTGTCGCCGACGACGGACGCCTTGCTTTTTGGCAGCTCATTGAGCCTTGAACTCAATATAGGAGCTGAATTTACCTAAGTACTTAATATAGATACACGGACAAGTGCGGCCAGCTGGAATTAAATAATTGACATGCCTATGTAGCTATGGTGTTCTGTTTTTTAGCTCATAATAGTACATGCCAGACATTTGGAAATGTTTTTTTTTTTGCTGTTTGGTTGCTAGGCAAGATGACAAAATATGGAAGTTTCCTAATATATTTTCACATGAATATCGATAAACAATGTTTGAGAATAGCTACTATATAAGCTTTGTCGGCAACTTAGCACTTATGGAGTCGTGTATCTATCATCCTCGACTACGCCTCGGCTCGAATTTTTACGTTCATCCATAAAATTAAATGCCTCTAACTAAAGTCGTTGCCAAAAACTGAATGACATTGCATACAATACCTACCTACTGTATAATTATATTTTTTCTATTATACAGATTACGGAATTGTATTACTATAAGCCAAAAGGGGGTCATTGTAAACATCATTAAAACAACTTTTACTAAGGATATGACCAACCTTGAAATCTCGGAAACATCTGCTGTTCCATAGAAAAATTTCATTCACCAGTCTCGAACAAAATGTATCACATCACTGCTAAACAAAGGCGTCCATCTCAGAGGGGTGTTGCTATAATCCCCACGTTTGGCAGGCGGCTTGGGGATCGCAGTACGTTCACCGTGTACTAATAGGACGCTGCTGCCTATCCTCCGGTGGTTCTAACCGCAGTTTTGGGACATATCCGGGTCCGGGAACAAAATGTATGCTCAGCTCTAATTTTATCGCGATTTTACGAGTTTGTCCTAATAGTTAAAATTGATTTTCACTTCTCATTCTCATTTACGCCTGGTGTAAGCGAACTAAAACTTGTTTTTTGCTCTATTTAATGCATAAAAGTTTTACTTTTGTGCACTAGAGCATAAAAGTAAACAGAACCTCTTTAAAGTTGTTCAAAGAGGTTCAGTTTGTAATAAGTACATGTAGGAAATTTGCTTAGGTCTCTAATAATAACAGGGTATTATTGGTACTAGGTTTCATGGTATTATTATAACCTGACATAACTTTTGGTAAAAAAAAGGTTTTGGTGCCAACTTTGGCGCTAGCCTGCCTAATAACGAGCAATTAAAAAATGAGTAAAAATAGAACATAGTAAAATTTCGGTGTTTTGGCGCCAACATGGAAAAAACATGCCGCCACTCGCCTCATTCTATTATTTGCCTAAAATTGAGTATTTTCGATTGAGTATGATTGTGCTCGAGTGTGGGTAATGTGATATAATGAGGTAAAACATATGTTTTCATGTTTTTCCAAAATTCCATACAGAAGCCTCTAACATAGTAAAATCGACTATAGGTATTACGTACGTATCAATGTTTCAATGTTCCTCGCAATTAAAGTGAAAACGCGAGTGTATAACTCATGCATAAAACTCATTTTATCCTCTACTTAAATATCCGCCTCTCCTTCAGCTCGGGGTGATAAAAGCATTGGCTAAAACGACTTGTTTTATGCACTCATTGTACAAACAATCTACTATTTTAATGATGAGTGCTATGATGTATCCCTTGCAAGTTACCGGTCTTGCAAGTTAAACGTGTGCGCCGGTACTAAAAACATCGGCGGCGGGCGCCTGTCAAATTCGTCAGCAGCGGCGTGTTTTCGGCGTCAATCCGGCGTGCGAACACCTTTTTTTGGGCTTTAATGAAACTAAGTTTTAGATTTAGTATCTATAGCAATATATAAAGAGGAAACATTCGATTGTTTGTTTGTTTGCATTGAATAGGCTCGGAAACTACTGAACCGATTTGAAAAATTCTTTCACTGATGGGAAGCTACACTATCCCCGGGTGACATAGGCTATATTATAATTTGTAGCGAGGCCGAAGGCCGAGCGAAGCCAGGGCGGGCGACTAGTATTAAATAAAACACATTTTTTTATATATTTTTTATCTTAAATATTTTTGGGGCCTTTTAGACAACATGTCTATGTCAGCCCCATCGTATCCTGACAAAACATAAATTTCCTAAATAAATAAATATACTTCTTTACACAATCACAAACTTACCTAAACCTCAAATCTACCTAGTCGGTTAATTATAAAAATAAAACACTTGAACATAAACAACCGTCAAATCGTTATCTACACTCTGCATTAATCATAAAGGAGTTCGAAGATTTTAGTATGGAAGGTGGCCTATATGGTCAGCCAAAGGGTGAGAGCCAAATCAGCCAACCGAGCTGGCGGTCAAAAAAAAAAAACATCTACATGCTATGCTACGACAAGTTAACAGAAAACCTACGAGTTATAACTTGCCACTATGTTTAGCGTTTGTAGACTTTGAGAAAGCCTTTGATTACCTTAGATATTATTACGATTAGGAAATAACGCAGCATTCTTGAAATAAAATATGTATATGCAAAATGTTAAGGTGAAACGTTTCACTTTGGCGGGAAAATAAAATTTCAAACAGTTTTTTGTCCTTGTAGCTAGGCTGGGTAATTATTGTGAAATGGCATAGTGTTCGCGAAAATTGTTGAACGTCTTTACATTATCATGTACAGCTATTAATCAGTTACTCACCATATTACTTACATTAGGCAATAAACCGTTTGAAACAACATAAATTTGTTTATTGACAAATGTATGTAATAATTATTATTATTTAATACTTTATTGCACACTTACAAACTAAGTACAATGCACAAATGGAGGACTAAATGCTAAACATTTTCTACGAGTCATGCACCAGGTTGAACAAATGGTATGTAGGCATGCATGAAAAAAAAAACTTATAACTTAAGAAACAAAAAACTGGTCAGCTAAAGAAAATAAAATAAAGAACAAAACTTTTACAAGAAATAGATATTTAACCAGATGTATAACCAGAATAATGTGCATTGGAGATAAATAACTTTACGCGAGTTTGTAAAGAATAATAATCAATTTTCGCGAACATCATTATCGTTTACAATAATTACTCGGCCTAGCTACAAGAACAAAAAACTGGTTTAAATTTGAATTTCCCGCTAAAGTGAAACGTTTCACATTAAATACAATGTAGGTACTAAAGCCATTTACAATATGTGTATTCGCGCACTTTGTATAGTTTAGTATAAGCCATGTTCAGTCTACACTAATATTATAAAGAGGAAAGATTTGTACCTATCTTTGTATGTTTGTAATGAATAGGCTCCGAAACTACTGAACCGATTTGAAAAATTCTTTCACTGTTGGGAAGCTACACTATCCCCGGGTGACATAGGCTATATTATATTTTGTAGCGAGGCCGAAGGCCGAGCTTACACTCGTGCGAAGCCGGGGCGGACGGCTAGTATTTTATAATTTGAATTTCGTTTAAATACTACCCTTTAATGATTTTCAAAAATTAATGCTCTGCTAATTTTTTTTTCCAAAAAGGGTGGATGGGATAAAGGTGTGAAATTGGGGTTTGCATGTTGTGTTGAAAGTTATTTTACTACGAAACTAAAATTTGGCAAGTAGATTCCTTATATGAAACCCCAATTACACACCTTTATCCCATCCACCCTTTTTGGAAAAAAACTTAGCAGAGCATTAATTTTTGGTAGAAAAAATCCACTTAGTTATTTTTTTAATAAAGGGACGAATTATAGGATGTAAGAGTGGGGTTTAATGTTTACATAAACAAGTGGATCACATTAAATACAGACTTCCAAATTAGTAAATATGCAATTACGAAACCGATTTTGATGAAATTTAGATGGGACCACCTCTGACGTATGTGGCCTACCAAACAAAGAACATCAAAATCAATTCATACACGCATTACAATAACTGCTGAATTGTATTATTTTGTCTCAATAAATTTTTATTATTATTATAATTGGCGGAGAAATCGGTGAACATACATAAAAAAATAAACAGTGGATCATAGAACCTCCGCCTTTTTTGAATTCGGTTAAAAACTACGCGTACCTACGAAATCGCGTACGTTGAAGAACATACTTCGAGGAATGTTAAACTTTGATTGCGGAATACTTTTGATCCTTTTATATCTTGTAACGTATTTCAATGCAGATGTTTGAATTTACTGTCCCACTAAAAACGACGAATGCAAAGGGTAATGATAAAATGAAAGCTACTCAGACAGAACCCTTCTTCCAGTAAACTTCACTCGATACCGCAATTATTTTATAGGTATATTATATAATCACTTTTAAGCAGGGTTCGCCGATATATATCAGCGGATATATATCAATTAATTTTTATCTTGATATATATCCATAGATTTTTTCCTGTCTTCTGAACTAAAATTTTTGGAGATTAATTAATGTTTACCCTGGCAACACGTAGCGAAATCCTAGAAGGGAATCCTAGAAGTTAGACGCCGATGGTTGATACCTAACTGAATCCGACCAGTTAATCAAAAAGCGGAATCTAATGGCTAATCAATTTATTGGAATGTAATAGACACGGGTCATTGTTTTTTTATCGACTACGAGCCGAGTGCTCGATGGGGTTCCACCAGCAATTTCCCAGGAGCCAACTTCTTAAGATTATCGCGGGCATGTACCAGGTACGTCAAATTCCACGTTTCTTAGTTTAAAAAGGGATGATATCATCACTTTTTAAACTAAGAAACGTGGAATTTGACGTCATATAGATAGAAACTGTTTATTGTGTACACCAGAAATTAAAATTACAAACAGATAGACTTACGAGCTAGGCTAGTGCCACAAGTGATCTAAATGATAGAAGTTTGGAGATCCAAACCTACTTCCTTTTTAGGGGGATGGATTTCCAATAAACGATGATACGATGATGGGCTTTTTTCTAAACAGAAGTCGCGAACAAAAATAGCGAACTTCCATACAAAATCGCATCCCCTATTAGCCCCTTTAGGAAATTAATTTTAAAAATCCTTTCTTAGTGCTCATCTACGCTAATAGCACGCTTGTGCAAATCTTCATGCTTTTAGACCCTGCGGTCTAGGCTGTGCGTAAATTTATAAATAATTTAAGATTTTTAGTAAGTAGATTCAAAAATTTTAAGCACTAGGTGGCAAACAACCAAACGGGATACTTGTAACACCAGAGGCAACACAAATACGTTGCCAACCCTTTAAGACTCTATTTTTGTCACCGCCTCACACTTGGCCAGTTTTTATTATTTGTTGTTTTACTTATATGACAAGTTTGACGCATGTACGAATTACCGTTTTTATACTAGCGCAAATAATAAAATACATTTAAAAATAACATTTGTTAAGTATCACTTTTCCCTTCACTCTTCTTTAGTTTTTACTTTATTATTATTTCTTAGTTAATCCGCCGTAATTAGGTTTGAGTCCCGGGAAGTCTCCTGTCTCGAAGTCCCGGGACTTTTCGTAATTTTAGTTATCTCGAGTCCCGGGATTTTCAGGTCGTGACTCGAGACGAGACAAGATTGTCAAAATTATTATGTAATCATTTTTTTTTTTTTTTTCAAATATAGTTGAAGGAGCCTAGCACCATCTGTTAGTGTAATGAATGAAACTTGGTCTATTACGTAACTACTGAGTAAACAACACAATAAATGCGTTTGCCGCGCCGCCATCATGCCGCCATATTGGTTGTTCTATGACGTTTGGATTATGATTGTGTCTGTGTCAGTGTCAGTTGAGTCAAATCGTCAATCAAGTCGTCAATCAAATTTATTATGTGAGTGTGGTATGGTGTTTCTTTTGCAACGGCGCTTTTGTAAAATCTACGACGCCCATAAATCTCATTTAAACAAAGCAATTATTATGATTAAAAAATGTAAATTTTTACAAAAATTACCTTTTTTAATACGTTTCACCAGAAATTAACTCAATTTAAATTCTGCGAAAAAGGCTTATCCCTCTTAAAAAAAAACTTTAAAGTCTCGAAGTCCCGGGTATTCCCGGGACTTAGACTGTAGGCTATCTCGTGTCCCGGGACTTTGAAATTGTCGGGAATTCCCAAACCCTAGCCGTAATATAAGGTCGGGGAAAAAGTTTCTTCGTATTTTTTAAACAAATTCAAGAAATATTTTTTTCAAGTTTAATTACATTTAATTATAATATATATGTGCCATTTTGTTCGATAACTTGTTGCCATCTTGTAGGTAGTGACATGATCCCGTTGCTGTAGAATTTTTGGGACTTCTGATCAAAAAAATGCAACAAGTAGTTTTGACAGTCCTCTCTTGATGTTAATCTAACACTACCCAAAGAATTCTGAAGAGATCGAAACAGGTGGAAATCTGAGGGTGCAAGGTCAGGGCTATATGGTGGATGCATTAACACTTCCCAACCAAGCTCTCTAAATTTTTGCTGAGTGGCCAAAGATGTGTGCGGTCTGGCGTTATCATGATGAAAGACCACACTCTTTCTGTTGATCAATTCCGGCCGTTTTTTCTCAATTTCTTGTTTGAGTCTCATCTGCTGTTGGCAGTAGAGATCCGAATCGATGGTTTTGCCCGGCGGTAA
The DNA here is from genome assembly GCA_949125355.1 of Agriopis leucophaearia. Taxonomy (NCBI): domain Eukaryota; kingdom Metazoa; phylum Arthropoda; class Insecta; order Lepidoptera; family Geometridae; genus Agriopis; species Agriopis leucophaearia. The sequence goes on along the minus strand of OX421276.1, from coordinate 7,261,319 downwards.
AAGCTCATAATGAACGATGCCCTGCCAATCCCACCATACACACAGCATCACCTTATTACGTGTTAATCCGGGTTTCGCTACAGTCTGTGGTGCTTCACTGCCCTTTGACCATGATCGTTTGCGCACATTCTTGTCGTATGTGATCCATTTTTCATCACCAGTGATCAATCTTTTCAAAAACGGTTCGGTTTCTTTACGTTTCAATAGAGAGTCGCAAATGAGTACACGATTCATTTGGTTTCTTTCAGTGAGCTTGTGTGGCACCCAAATATCGAGTTTTTTTGTATACCCAGTTTTTTTCAAATGGGTCAAAACTGTTTTGTGGTCAATCCCCAGTTCTTCAGCTACGTCGTAACTATTAATATGCCGATCTTGGTCCACTTTTTCAGAAATGGCATCTACTTTATCCGTAACAGGGCGACCAGAGCGAGCTGCATCTTTGACATCAAAATTCCCGGACTGAAAACGCTTGAACCAACATTGTGCTACTCTTGATGACACTGCATTAGGTCCATAAACGTCACAAATTTTTTTCGCGGCTTGTGTCGCAGTTTTCCCTTTTTTGTAATAAAATTTCACAATATATCGAATTTCTTCGTTAGATTCACTCATTTTATCAAACAAAAAAACAATTGAAAAATGACGGGAAATTGCTTTTTACTTTTTGTATTCCTTTTTTAAAATGTCATATTTTTAATGGTATCAAAACCAGCCAGATACAAACAGTACAACGGATGAGATTTTTACTACAACCTTATACATACAAAATACGAAAAGACTTTTTCCCCGACCTATTATTACATATTGTGAAAATTTAAACTGGCGGAGAGCCAGTTGAAAGTTTCAATTAAGTACGGTTCGAAAGATACAACCGTTAAAAGGTAGGACCGGACAGACAGATATCGTAGGCATAGTAATAGGGTCCCGTTTACACCATTTGTGTACGGAACCCTAAAAACAACTTCGTTTTCTGATGAAGACACCGGTAAATTGATTTAAATTATTAGAGGACATCCTGCGCTATTTTAAACTTGACTTATACAGAGATGAAAATTTGAAGGATAATATAAGGACAAGCATAGCATTTTGTGGTACTTTTTGAAGTAATATAATAATAATAAATCATCTTCTTCTTCCAATATAATGTTTTTATTGAAGCTGTGAAATCGCGGTCTTCGTTGGATTTAACTATCGAAATAAGTTTTTTGACTGTTTTCACTTGGAGATTGTGACTCTATAGATATTGTATCTCGATGGATTTAACTGAACAAGATTCAGATCTCCCCAGTCCAAAACCTGCACAAGGGAGGCCCCAATTTCAGATACTAGTTTGTTCCTATTTTCTTCAATAACGGCATATGAGGTGTTTGCAAGGCCAGTATACTGTGCATCATCAGTGCTATCGTCCGCATAATAATGCATGTTGCTGGTTTGCAACATGTAAGTAATTGATAGTGAGAATAAACAGCTTCGGTGATAAAACAGAACCGTGCGGAATGCCAGCATAGATAGGTATACTCGTACTGTAGGAGCAAGAACAAAGCTATCAAGAATTTTTTAGTTTTGAACTTTATTGCTCAATTAAGTTAACATTCAAACTGGTAGCGGTTAAATAGATTAGTTTTTTTATTGGTTAGGATTTAATTTGTTGTTCTCTGTAGTTTTTTTTCTCTTGTTTACAACAGTGTTTAAGTTGAATTAATTACTTTAATTGCCATTTAAAACGTATTATTGCTACTTTAAGCTGACATGTACCTACTTAACACGCACATTTAATGATATCTAAAGATTGACTTCCGTGCATCGCGGCCTACATATTTTTGTAATACATGCTCGAGATACTTTTTTCTAGACGTCATTCCGAATCGAATGAGATATTGCTCATATTTTTAGGAGCTTTATCAAGAATTAACACGTTTTTGAACATGTTGACTAGCCTAGTCCATTATCATCCTCTAAGTGGTACTTATATTTTCGAAAAAAAAAACCTTTCTCAATGCGAACGCCTACATTCAGAATACTAACTATATTCTACATCAAATGTAATTAAATCTATTATGTTGTTACAAAGGTAAGTGATTATAAGTAGTTATCCTACAATCCTCTTTTTAAACCTTTGACATATATCTTTAATATACATATCCTTTCAAATAAAAAATAATAATTCTAAATCGGTTATAAATGACGAAGTTTTGAAATGTAACAAACAAAAAACAACTGAGCCCGCTCCTTTATTGGAATCGGTTAATGAACAAAGGTAAAAGTATCATGCATCGCATTCGGCTGTTTAAATAATAACAAAGATCCGAACCTCACGTTTAACACGCTTCCAATCCAACACATTGATTTTTTGGGTGTTGGATCCTGGCTTCTTCGCGTCGTATGTCATTCCAGATTTGATAAGCATGTACCTATTTACGAATATATGTGTACACGTAAGAATCTTTACAGGTTAAAACAACAAAGTGACATTCATAACTATTCGACAAGAAACAATCTAAACTGATTTTGCCTACTACTAGACTTACTAAAACTGACAAATATTTTGTTAACAAGTGAATCACATTAAAAACCGGCTTTAAAAATGTATGAAAAACGTAATAAGTGCCTATAAAATATCAGGGTTGTCCTCGATTTCCCTGAGATCCCGCATCATCAGATCCTTACTTGCGTGACAATGGGACCAAATTGGAAGTATACCCACGGAACAAAAGTTTTTTTTTTAATCGGCCATCAGTTGGCGGAGATATCGTCACCGATATACATACATACATTAAAAACAATATATAAATAAACAGTTAAACATAGAACCTCCGCCTTTTTTGAAGTCGGTCAAAAAGCTTTAAATTATGAAATTGGCCATTTTATCTCTGACAAGGAGTCTCTTTTAACAAGGAGTTTTAATAAGATATTGGATAATTAGTTAATATTGAATTGAATGAATTTACCAATGTATTCTGATTTATTTTATTATTATTACTGTTGACATTTTGCTTTAAAACACTGTTTTAAACTATCACGGTTGTTCACTACAGTTATATGATTATATTTACGGGATATTTACCGTGGTAAGGTTGTAGAAGGAGCTCCCGATATTTCGGTGCAGTTACATGCACCATGTTCACGGGAAGACTGAAGAACCTTACCACACACCTATCACAACCTTACCACGGTAAATATCCTGTAAATAATAATATAACAATTTTCTTTATTTTTAACATTCCCATTCTTTCATTACTCTATTGTACTTATTGACTTTGTTATACATTCTTAATGTTGAACCTTTGACTAATATATTGTCAGTATATTGATTTGTAGGTATAATAGCCTACAAATGTTATTTTTTTTTTTTTAACGGGCAAGTTTCTTTATTAACTAAACAAAATACAAGCTAACAATAAATAAACAGACTGTCCATAGACCGTTGAAGGTTTAGAACTTCACACAATAGACAATCCAAATGCTCAAGCCCACTATACTGCCCTAATAAGCCCAAGAGCGGTAACTAAAAAAAATGAAATTTCTGTTTTTTTCGCGCATCTTGATAGCTTACAAAATTTCGCACCAGATGGAGTAAGCAAAATAACCGTATCTACATAGGAACATTGAAATAAAAAACAAAAAAAAAAATTTTTCTTTTAAAACTTATGTTTAAAAAAATCACAAAAATAATATTGGGTATTCAAACATATATTTAAGAAATATATTGGTCCTAACCTAGGCCACATAAATGAAAATAAATTATATGTCATTAAGGCAACGAAAATTCAACTTTCACATAAACTCGATTTTCTCGAAATACGCCTAGGCTGAGATACCGCTCTTGGGCTTATGAGGGCAGTATAATATAATTGTTTCCAAAAATGTGTTTTTTGTTCTGACGTTCAAAAATGTACAGTGGTGTGCACGCAGTTGAGGAAATAAATGATTTGATCTACCTACTTACCTAAATAAACAGCCTTTTTTTAATTGTCATTATACATATGTATAGGTATGGCGTACGCCTATCTTCTTAGATTAAAGTACCTATGCAGAATTTGCAGACGTTGTAAAATGAAATAGTTAACTGATTTACATACTACTAAGTAATTAACTAGCTTAGGTTTATTTAAAACGTCATTTGTTCACAAAATTGGAGTAATAGAAATGGAACTTGGAACTGAAAAGAAGCTAGGACCGGCTCCCACACTTATGTGTAGCTTCGCAGTTGAGCTCTAGCTCTGCTTTCGATTGCATGATCCGCCACTTCATTTCACCGCTGGCACGTTTTTTCAAAGAACTCCAACACCCCAAGCTGGTACTTGGCTAATCCATTCCAAAAGTGCGACCAGTACTCCATGCACGACCGAACGTGTGCTTGTGTTACGATGTACTTGGGATCAGTGTTAGCAACTGTTCCCAAGTACGTCGCACCTTTGATAGAATACCTAGCTTTTCGGCAGCCAATTGAGCCTGTTCTCAATATACGAGCCAAAGTTGAGGGTTGATGTCAGAGAAACGCCCAAAAGCTCAAGCTGGTCACAAGAACAAGCCGTTTTGGCCAAATCGCATAGAACATACTCGTAAAGGATTGCATACTCGTTCGTGAAATAATTTTAACAAAGAACGCTCGTAAAATGATTATTAAACAGTATCAAGTTGAAATTAATATGAAATACTCAGGATTGCAATCCTTTTTTACCAGCCGTTTATGCCACATATTTTGATACTCGCAAGGGAATCAAAACCATAGACTTAGTTTTTTTTTTAGGTCTGTGTTTTTTTTTTTTTTTTTTTTTTTTATTCTAATTTTTTTTTTTTTTGGGGCTTTTAGACAACATGTCTATGTCAGCCCCATCGTATCCTGACAAAACATAAATTTCCTAAATAAATAAATATACTTCTTTACACAATCACAAACATACCTAAACCTCAAACCTACAGGTCTGTGATAAAAACCTATAGGGTACTTCCCGTTGATCTAGAGCCATGAAGTTTGGCAAGAAGCAAGGTCTCACAGCACATATAAAGGAAAAAAACGGTTAAGTTAATTTAACATCACTGATAAATTTATGTAGAGTAAAACAAATAATTGATCCCTAGTCCCTTATTGTACGACATTAAAGCGGAAATACACTGAGAGATTTGTCAAAGTATTTTTTTCTGAAGATGAACTTCCCCAAAGTAGCTCCTGAATCATCCAACTAGAACAATTTTTTTTTGTAGTAGTACCTATGTACTACAGAAAAAAATAAGAACTACATAGATAAACCTTAGATATCTACTAAATTCTATGACAAACGTTCCTCACCTTTCGCCGACATCCGGCAATCTATGAAAACAGCTTTTTGTTTGATGTAGACGTGTTTCTTCACCCAAAAACATTGCAATAGTTGTTTGTAGCCCTTATCTATTCATTAATACATAAAATTCAGAACATCAATTAACTTAAAAGTCAGAAAGAGAAGCGCGTATCCTGCGTAAACGCGCGTCGCATCCGCTTCGCAGCTTGATGAGGATCATACTGGCGAGCGATCGTCCTAGGATAATGGATTTGTTCACCAAGTTCACGCGCAATTTCCATACTACTCAGTTAAGGTAGACTTCCGTTCATCGCGGCCACATGCGTCAGACGCCCCCGGGTACCATCGAACGCGATGCACGGAAGTCTACCTTAACGCACGCGGCTGATGCTATTTGAGAATGTATGGTGACGTCAGTCAGGATGTTGTTTTGAGCGCAATCCCGCGCGTTTTGGTAATACAAGAAATGCTACATATATCTGACCTAACCTGTTTCAGGTGCTTAAGAGGCGTTAATGAGCTTAAGGTTGACTTCTATGCATCGCGCCGATCGCAGCCGCGCGCGTCTGATGCGATTTTAAAATGTATGGCGTAGTCAGTCGTCGGCCGCACGCGTCTGACGCAGATTTCGCCAGCGGCGCCATACATTTTCATAGTGCGAAGACTTATCGCATCAGCTGCGCGCGTTACATGCTATTTGAAAATGTATGGCGACGTCAGGCGTCGACCGCACGCGTCTGACGCAGACCTCGGAAGCGGCGCCATACATCTTCATATTGCGAAGACTTGGCGCATCAGCCGAGTGCGTTAGACGCATGCGTCAGACGCGTGCGGCTGCGATCAGTCGCGATGCCCGGAAGTCAACCTTTAAAAGCTTTGTACTTCATTTCAGCTCTGCTTGCATGAGAATTAATATTATAAAATTAATAAATAATAGATTCGATTACTCTTAAATATATAAATCACCACAATTTGACGACATTAAAATAGAATCCGTGGACATTTTTAGAGTTGCGTCGTCCATCACAAGTTTCGCCTTTCCATTATAGGCGTTACCTGTGCTGTTTGAAAGTACATAAACGTGCTTAACTGACATACACACATGAGTTAATAACAAAGTGCAGATCAAACATTGGGGGCCGCCGCCAGCCGCAGTGAATTCTCCAACATTTCTTGATATGACACCACATTTTGATGTGTGTTTGAGATCACTGCATTCCTTCACATATTTCACTGTCACATTTTCTAACACTAGGCACTATTAAATCCACACTGCAATCCAATAGAATCACTGCAATCCATAATATCTGACGTTTTGGAAGTGTCACTGCAAAGGCGGCGGCGGCACCGCTGGGGTGTACTTGAACATGCTCATTTGCACAGGATTAAAACACCAAAAAGCATAAAAATATCATCGTATCATGGCAGCAGCGAATTAATAATGTTGGTGAATGTTTGATTAAGTACTATTTGTTAATACTTACAGTAAAAAACGCCAGCAAATTATCACTATTAGAAATGATTCGAGATAATACAAGACTGATGAGAGCGCGCAACTTGCAAGGTTTAACGATTTTATTGAACCCAGAAACCTATTTGCTATATTTTTTTTTGTATCTGATTGGATATTCGTTGGGTAAATTGAATTTATGGATCTAGTTAAAAAATACGAAAACTGTATCAGACCATGACAATTTAACGACCATGAAATATTGTCGTAGTATTTTAAAGGCTGGAGTCTGTCACCGGTGACAAGCAGGCAGCGACAGGCAACAACGACAAGCGGCAGTGTCGCCACGACAATGTCGTCTGTCGTTGGTACCTGTCGCGGTGGTCGGTATAATTCTGAATACAGGTACACTTTCAAATCGGTTTCTTCGATAAGTTGTGTTTTGTGATGTCGATAGATGAACATCAAATGTTATGTCTTTCGTTGGAAGAGGAGGATGATGATGATTTTTTTATTATTATATACCAAGAGAAAAATAAACTGATTTTATGTTACTTTTTATACGAATTCGTGCGCGCAAACGTGTGGCCAGACGAGAGATAATACTACTGTCGTTAGGCCTACCGGTGTGTCCCGGTGGCACGACGACACTGTCGCAACGATAATGACGCCGCGACATTCTCGTCGCACTTGCGCATCTAAATGACGCCAGTCGTTGTAGCTTGTCGCCGGTGACGAACTTCTTTATCCACAGACTAAGTAAAGCTACTACGTAGTCTTTGCCTTTACCCATCAAACCAGGCAAACGTACAGAGGTTCTTAGAAAAACAGATTAAAAAACGTCAACATATTAGACAAATGTTAGTGTGTATAGTTGTATACTGTCTACGAAATAACAGAAATAGCCTGACTTTATATTTATTATTATGGAACAGCAACGCAGCATACCGTAATGAGTAATGTTTTCCTACTAATCGACGTCAGTTTTGTTTAGAGATTTAGACAGATTTTGTTTACGCGTAATCGTTACCTAGTACCCTACGTAGACGCACCCGTGGCGAACTGCTGCTGGCACACAGTAATTATTAAATTCACAGTAAATCACAGTAACATTTATAAGTATTTTATTTTGCGTTAATCGGTACTCTTAATAGATTGCATGAGTGCGCGTGAAGTCAATCTAACTGATACCTATGATACGATGATTAATGGATGTAGCTGTTGTATGATACTTACGATAGATGGTAACGCGAAGCAGAAGAGGGTACAGGAACGGAATTCACGGAGGACGATGAGCCCGAGTAACCCGAGCCGGCCGGCGAGGAGCCAGCGGAGGGCGCGCCTGCGGTCGCTGGTATCGCGGCTGGCTCGTAATACTCGGTGGTGAGCGTGCGCTCGTCCAGCACGTGCTCGGCATTGTGAGCCTTCGACGCTGACTTGATGTCCATGAAGGCGACCGTTGCGCACACTCCACTAGCACCGGTTGCACCGACACTGGCGCTTTCTGCTCGCGCCAATAGTTTGACATTCTGGACTCGGCCATAGCTGTGAAAAAATTTAGGTGTCATACGATGCGCCTGTTTTAGAAGATAACGCTGTACGTGTGTAAATCCTATTACAGTGTCAATGATTATGAGCGCGTAGTATTCTATTCAACCTATTTTCACGAAAATTATATTTTTTACGATTTACTGAAGCTCTTGGTGCCCTATGTCAGACTCCAGATGGGCTAGAAACAGTGGTGGGCCAAAAGGTCTTGCGGTCGGCCTTGAGTATCGCTCCAAGAACGCCCCTCAAGCCTCCAGCTTCAAGCCTCCGCACTTCTTCCCCTAAGACTAGGTGGCATCGAGGTGCTCTCTGCGACTCATTTCGAACCTAACCTATCCTGACCGTTCCGTTCATAGATTTAGGAGAAAAAAATTAGATCTGTGGTTCCGTTCGTCAAAACTATAACAATAATGGCTAAAAGCGTGTCGGGCCACGCATATGATAAGGTCCCGTTATAATAGATATGAAGTAAGTTTCCATACTGCATTGTTTAGTTATAATATTAGAACAAGAGTTTCCGCAATAGCATTTCGAACGAAACTCGGTGGACTTATCACAGACATAAAATACACTTTTAGAAAATTACTTAGGGTTTCCCAATTCTTTGCTAAGTTCATTTTACGAAAAGATCAATGACCTGGCTAGAATGTCTTGAATTGATTACATATCACCATAACTCAAAAAGGTGATTACAAAGTGTTCCTAATAATTTTTAATGAAGGTTTTAAGATAACCTATCAGCATGGCAAGTTACAAGTTTCTATGTCTAATATGTCGGTACTTAAGAAATGCAGGATGCGAGTAATTTTTGAATACGATTATAGAAGCATCAACATGGAATTGGCACTTAGCAAACCAACGAGCATTTATAAACATACGATGCCGTTTGTGTAATGACGAATCACACAATCTGCCGACGACATAATAAATCTATCTACATGTTTTGTGTAGAATGCTAAACTGGTTTTAGCCCAACCAAACAAACCAAAAAGTCTAACTGGTGTCAAGGAATGTATGAAAGAAAACCCTAAATACAAGTATACAGTTTTTACTGTTTTTAGGGTTCCGTATTTATGATCACAGAGAGACGAACTGATATAAAAATAACTTTTCTGAAACATGGAAGTTAATGTGCTTCATGGTATTTAATTGAGACGACCGGTTTAGCTCAGTGGTAGCACGTCTGTCTCATGAGCAAGAAGGTCCCGTGTTCGATTTTCGGTCGGGGAGATGTTTGTATGATGTGATTATATTTTTTTTATTCAATGATAGACTTGCACTTGACCGCCACCTCGCCTGATATTTAGGCGATGTTTTCTCGCTTTTAATCAACGCTTGTTACTACAGATGACGATGATGATAAAGGCTTAATATAGTATTTAGTGGAGCCATACCATTGCGTTTACCCAGTTGTGCGTTTCGCTACTTATTCTTCTGAGGATTTTCTCATATTTTTCGAAAATTATAGCTGTAATGTAAAATGTACCTTGACGGTTCTCTCTATAATTATGAAATCTGTATATTAAGATATTGTAGTCATTATTAAGTAAATAGGTGTTCGAATGAACAATAAATGAAAAAATAAAAAAGGGAAACCGCAAATCCTATCAAAAACATATATGTGAAATGAGAGCCAAGTTCAATATTATGATACGAGTATGTGCCTTGGTTATTGACTTCAACGACAAAAGAACTGAGATCTAAATGGGAGCCAAGTTCAATGGTCAGTCCTGAAATTTATTTATAACATAAAATATTTTATAACAACTTAAAATATCATTTCTTCTTATAACTTAGGATAATATATTGAAACCCTAGGTCTGACTTGGCTAGTTCGAATATACGAATATAGGTACATGTGTGATACATGCAACGAACTAATTATAGCAAGAAATAGGGCTTTTTTATGCTTAAGAGTGAGTTGGGTAAGCATGTACATTAATGATAACAGTGATAATGAGTAATTGTGGGCGTACCTACTTACACTATACCAGTGAAACAAAAAGTTTAAATCGGACACCTCGTTGGTTTGAATTGAGGTTCCATCCATTCTATGGCATTCATGACACAAGGAATCCTCGACAGGAGCTACGAGCGTGAAGCGTTCTTCAAATGGTCTATAGTTCGAAGAACACTTTTTAATTGGTGGTCAATGTTTGTCTCATTCAAAAACCTTGTTGGTGTAATTACGTGGTGCGTAAATGTGCAATGGCTTTTGATTACGTTTTTCCACTAAAAAGAGGCGCACGCATGAAGAGATTACAAGTAGGTATGTTAGAATTTACAAACAAAAAATAATTAACATTTCCAAATAGTGTCCTGTGATTGGCTCATAGTACAAGCACAGAATACATAATAGTAATAATAAATATCTGGCACATTATTGCACACATGGGCATATCACCCCAAACTAATCAAAGCTTGTAATATGGCTACCAGAGACTGATATACATACATATTATTTTTAAATAATAATAATAAACTTTATTTCCGTTTAAGCCTTAAAAGTAAGTTATCTTAGATCTTAGTTATAATTAATTACTGTGATTAAGGCTAAGAAAATGCATGAACTTTTAGCTCCGGGCCCCCAACTAGGCCACAAAGCTTGTGTCTTGGGTGCCCAGTGGAACCAGTTAAACATAGTAAATATTTAGCACAGCTCGTACATGTTTAAAAGACATAGGACTGAATTAATAGGCAATCTTGCTTTACTATTTTACAGTACAACATCAAATTTCTGTGGCAATTCAACGTATGCTTAAGGTTCTGTATAAGGGTCGGATGGACGAAGCTTCGCACTGCTTGTCTGGAAAAAATTGCATAAGGCTGAATATCAGTGAGTGTTTGATGCTTTGGGAGGTGTTTTGGGATGGCTGTAACTAAAGTTCTATGCTAAAGACAACTGCGGATTCTCAGATCTCCACTCTGGGTATTTAGCCTTGTGTGAAGGCCTGAAAATCACATTTACTTTAACAAGTCTTTCTGTTTCTTCATATGAGAGGGAGAATAGCCATCTTCTTAAATTTGATTTTGCTTCTGCAAAAGTACATTTTTGGAGGTCAAGTAGTTTACATACTTCGTTGTATGCATAAGCTCTTCAAGAATGCGCAAAAAAAATTAGATTTTTGCAAGTAGGGTGCCAGGTTCACATAGGTATAAATGTGGACATATTTTGGTAGTCTCCGGGCAAATACAGTTCTGGCTTTTGGTAGTATGTGACAAGCAGCCCTCTCTCTATCAGAAGACTGCTGTGGGGGAGGTGCAGTGAGCCTTTTGGTGACAGCGCGCATAATAAATAACTGGCGCACCGTTAGAAATGATGCTTCCTGGTACAGTTTGTCGGTGGGGTACCTACGCGGCTTGCCCAGCATCACCTTTAATACCCCTCTTTGAGCACGTTCCAGCTTCATCATGTGAGTTTTGGCTGCGCCACCCCAGACCCCGATGCAGTATTGGAAGATAGATTGGAAATACATACTTAAATAGATATTAACACCTAGCCACAGAACAAACACAAATGTTCATCACACAAATGTTTGTCCTATGTGGAAGGAATAAATCGAACCCACGCCCCCAAGCGCAGAAGGCAACTACCAACTAAGCTAACGGGGCTGTCAAAGGCCATCTGGAAAGGTTATTACAAATTTGCTACGCAACGTTTTAATGAAATGTGAATGTTACTCCAAAATATTTATGCATATTTTTACGTGAATGTCAATGCAATGATTCAGACCTATACTAGCCTTGGCGACAACTGAGAATTATATGAACTATTATGAACTCACGTATGTTACGCCTTAGCCAATTTTTTTATGTTCGTTCATACTTAAGACGCTCTTTTCCGACTTTTAACACTTATGGTCATTCTAGATTAAGTGTGCATACCTCCATGGTTAGCTTAAAATTAAAAAAATGGTGTCATAACAAAATTGAAGGTTTTATTTAGGAAACCCTTGAGACCGAAACACGATTAAGCACATTTCGCTTATCGATCGAAAAAAAAAATCAAATTAGCACTGATTTGCGCTTTTATCTCTGTTTTTTGGATTCATTCAATTACCTATTTATTAAATTATGTCTGCGATATCTTGATATATAGATTTCATAATTATTAAGGAAACCGGGAAAGCTATACTTTTCGAAAAATATGAGGAAAAACCCCAAAAATTGATGTATCGAAACGCACGACTGTGAGTAAGAGCCATGATTTTGCTCCGCTAAATGCGACTTTAATACAATAAACCAAATAGTAATAAGCGTTGCTTAAAAGTGGGAATACCTCGCCTTAAATGCATTAGTTGCCTGCCGCTCCAGAACAATGTACTTTAAAGGTTTGAGTCCGTCACCGGCGACAAGCACTAGCGACAACTCGACAAGCGGCGGTATCGCCACAAACAACATTGTCGTCCGTCTTTGTCGCCTGTCGCGGCGGTCGGTAATTCCGAATACAGCGCCACTTTCGAATCAGTTGCTTCAATACGTTGTGTGAGACAGGATGTCGATTCTCGAACTTCAAGTGTTGTGCCTTTTGTTGGATTGGAAGATCTTTAGTGATGTTTTATTTCAAACAATTCTAGGGTCTAGCCCGGACATTTGGTAGGCATTGGTGGAGCCGAAGCCAACACCAAGAGGCCCTTTTGAATATAAAATACATGCAACTATGAAATATGTATAAAAAGGAATATGAAACTATTGTACAGTATAGGATTAAAAAAGACTGGGCTATCGAGGTGAACAACTTGTGGATGGAATATCAGATCTATAGAATGAAAAACGGCACCTGCCTTATCCTGTCTCATGATGATGATGATGTTTTATTATTATTTATCTTCATCCATATACCTGTTATCTTAAATAAGGTTATTGCGATAGTCATCGTGGCTGGTATCATAAGTACTTAGCAGGATGAGAAATAACTAAATCAATAAATTTACCTTCTTCGGATTCTTTATAACTTATGTTAAACTTCGTGTTCAAATGTGTCCGATTTTCCAATTTTATTCACTAAAGTGAAAACGATGCTAAAGTGGACACGAAAAGTGAAGCCACTCATTGAAATGTGTGTGGAGTCGTTTTGAGTATGAAATTAACGTAGTTATGAATGCGTATGTGTCCATGTATTTATACTGGGAATTCACGTAGTTTTGGAAGTGATTTCGACTTCACTTTGTCAGTTCGTAGGTAGGTACTTGACCTTGATCCACAAAAATACCATTGTCAGGTTTCGCGAATATTATATTCGTCATTAAAAAACACAACAAGGTTTCGTTTTTTTTTTATGATACTGGGTGACGAGACGAGCGAAGTCGCTCGCTTGATGGCTCTTCACGCTTGCCCAACAGCTCAACGCCACTCAGAATTTTGAACTTCAACAGTACAAAACCCTGGATGGCAATGCACTGCGCTCGTCACCCCGAGATATAAGATGTCAAATCTCTGTGTGCCCTGTCATTTCGCTGGAAACATTGCCCTTCAATCCGGAACACAGTAGTGTTTGTACACTACTGTGTTCCGGATTGAACACATTAGTGTGCAAACACTATTGCTTGGCGGTTGAATAACTGGCAAAGGTGTGGTACTTCCCAGGCGGACCCCTGCAAAAGAGTCCTACCACTACAAAAATAATTAGTTGTTTCAACATCTACCTATTGGGTAGGTAATAATAATTTTAGGCTATAATAATCAGGTTACATAAAATAAAATATAAGGGCAAAACAAACTTAATAAATCAATAAGTACTCACACCAACCTATCTACAGCGTCGGTAAAACGTCGTTTTTTAGTCGTAGTTAGTTACTACCTAGCCTAGGTAAGTAAACTTGAGTCAAAAGTAAATAAAATTATTGACTAGTAGTAGGTAGGACCTAGCTACAGTTTGGAATCTTAACTGTACTAGTCAATAATAATTTATTATAGGCATCTAGGTATAATGAAGAAAAAGCAGTTCGTGCGTACATTTTTATCAGAGAATTACGAGAAAATTCAACGCCATCGTCACACACAATAGGTAGGTAGGTACGTCGAGCGTCGATTAAATCGGTCGATGTGTCTGTTCTGTTGCGAGACTTGTGAGTTGCGACGTTGCCAGCTCTCTAGTCTTACAACATGGCCGCGCCGCGCTCACCGCACCCGGTTTCCGTGTGAAACTCGACTGAGCAAACTGCGCGTGTGTTCATGCCGAGAGTTTCGAGGTAGCTTGACAGGCTGCCGGGCAGAGGGACAGTGTGAGGGGGCCGGGAGGGGTTAGGGCGCCACTGGCTGGGGCGCGCACTCATTCGACTGCTCGGCGGAATACCCAAGCGGTTATATTTTATCGTGAGGCGAAGGGAACGAAGTAAACATCGGCTTTGTAGTCTGACTAAAGTCTGACGTCATCCACTTTTGAACAATAATTCGTAATTGTAATGATAATACTAGAATTGGACAGCTATTTCTATTCAAAGCTAGCACAGCTATAGTTGTGAATAAAGAGGATTTATTGATATACCTACCTACCTATTATGAAGTCTGTTAAAAATTTAATTCATCTGGGACAGGGTCAGCACAGCACTCAAGAGTACCTACTGCGACAAAGCAAATAGGTATGTAATATTTATGAATCGTTGTTCATCTAGCTTCTATCAAGATATTTATTACTCATTTAGGTACTGTGTAGGTATCTGGATACCTATCTATCCATTATTCGATATTGAGCCTACCTACCAACGAACGTTTTGTTTACACAAATGGATACTGGCACAAGTACTCATACAAATACAATCATGTAGGTATAGAGAGTGAACTTTTCAAGTGGGCGTGGATGGCTAAATCCCAAACTGTGAGGAATAGCGAAAAGTACACAAAGGAGTCTCGGGACCAATTTTGATGAAAACTAAAACTGCATCATTGGATTTTTGAAAAATCAATATTCCTAGCCAGGAATCAAAACGTTCCTACCGATCACCAGGCTTACCATTAGCACCTCAGACCAGACAAACATGGAAGATATGGTATAGTATAATATTGTTATCGTTCGTGTTCAAATGTCTCACCATTTTTCATTTCCAGTTTACCCTTTGGGTACGGAACCCTATTACTAAGGCTCCGCTGTCCGTCTGTCACCAGGCTGTATCTCATGAACTGTGATAGTTGGACAACTGAAATTTTCACAGATGATGTATATCTGTTGCCGCTATATCAAATACTAAAAAACAGAATAAAATAAATGTTTAAGGGGGCTCCCATACAACAAACGTGTTTTTTTGAGATAATGGTACGGAACCCTTCGTGCGCGACTCCGACTCGCACTTGGCCAGTTTTTATTTTATTTTACTATTGCCACTATTATGTACCTATTCTGTGATATTACCGCTAAACCGCTTAACGCAAAAACTTAAGACAAATGAACTAATAGTTAAGACCAAAGGCATCAA
The DNA here is from genome assembly GCA_949125355.1 of Agriopis leucophaearia. Classification (NCBI taxonomy): domain Eukaryota; kingdom Metazoa; phylum Arthropoda; class Insecta; order Lepidoptera; family Geometridae; genus Agriopis; species Agriopis leucophaearia. The sequence goes on along the minus strand of OX421276.1, from coordinate 7,245,627 downwards.
GTCTGATTTAGACCAGAAGCGTTCGCTCGCGCCACGCCACCTTACCATATCTCCCTTGTTTGTCTGATCTGAGATTACCACATAATTATGTACCTACCTAAATACTTTACTAAAATACTTGAAACTTTCCCTACTTTTAACAGACTTCAAAAAAAGGCGGAGGTTCTATGTTCCACATTTTTTTTAATGTATGATCACCGATTTCCCCGCCAACTATGAATTGATTTTGATGATTATTTTTTTGTTTGATAACTTCACGAGGTCACCCATATACATTTCATCAAAATCGGCTAAGTAGTTTGATATTTAAATAAAAATAACTGCAAAAAAGTATGTCAATCAAGTAAACGAAATTGAGTGTTTACAAAATTTTAAGTCTGTTTTTTATGTGATCCACTTGTTAATAGTGTCTTAGTAGGCTAGTAGGTACTTCATTCGAATTCAAGTTTATTTAAATCATTGAACATGATTGTGAAAAACTTATATAAGTATGCAAAATTTCAGCTCAATCGGAAACCGGGAAGTGGGTCAAACATTGTTAATTAGTTAGTTTTTCCTCGATTTCCTTGAGATTCCATCATCCTATCCTTGATCCTAACTTGATGATAATGGGACCACCTCGGGAGTATACCGTTTCGAACGTTTTTTTTTTAATCTGTTCACAATAGGCGAAAATATCGACAAACATACAAAAAAAATACATACAGACGAACATAGTACCTCCTGATTTTTATATTTATCGGGACTTATCGCGCAATATTAAATATTGGTAAAAACATGTGTTCAAATCGCGAAAGTTTAAAAATTACTATAGTACCTCCCTCCTTTTTCGAAGTCTGTAAAAAGTGCCTCATATTAAATTTGTTTACATGCTAGCAGGTTGGCATTCTGTAGCCAAGTACAGTACCGTTGCCGTTGGATGGAGTCTGCAATAAGGGGGCCAACTTACCGTTACTAAACAGTAAATTGAATGCAATCTACGTTCACGCGGCTTTTATACTACCATTGCAACTTGCAACACTCAAATTGTATTACAGATCGTTATTTATGAAGGCAATAATCAAAATAACAACACAAATTTAGCGACTCGCGAGTTCAATGACACACGAATGGAAAACGAGTACCTCGTTCGAGGAGTCATTTCTTTTGAGCAATCAATTTTACGTAGGTGCCTGGTGTTCCAAAAACACATCGTGGTTTAACTTTCACCAAGAAGCGCTTTGCCATTCGTTGTTTCGCACGTTGAGCAACGCTCGTGTTATGCTCGTTCGCCCCTCAACAAGCAACTGGTATTTAGTGCACATCGTTGCCATTCAATTGCCACAGATATTTTCGGTCTTAGAATAGGTTTATATTTTATTAAATCAACCCTAATTGTTAATTAATTAATACTTACGTATGACACTGATAAATTCTAACCTACCTAGTATGTTTATTGATCTCTTCTCTACATAGTCTATACTAATATTATAAAGAGGAAAAATTTGATTGTTTGTTTGCATTGAATAGGCTCCGAAACTACTGAACCGATTCGAAAAATTCTTTCACTGTTGGGAAGCTACACTATCCCCGGGTGACATAGGCTATATTATAGTTTGTAGCGAGGCCGAAGGCCGAGCTTACGCCCGTGCGAAGCCGGGACGGTCGACTAGTATAAAGTCGCTTTCCGCGTATGTCTGTCTGTAAATCCGCAACTCCTAAACCACGCAACGGATTATAATGCGGTTTTCACCACCAGTTAGATAATTTTTCAAGGAAGGTTTATGTATAATAATCAAACTTACACCAGCGCGAAGCCGGGGCAAGTCGCTAGATTAGTCTAAAAATATACCTGCCTAGGTAAGCAGTTGCCTAATCCCTAGAAGCCGCTGTACACATTGGTCCAAGGTATACGATTATAGCTACATCCAATATTTTTATTGGATGTAGCTAAGGAATGAGGAAGATGAGCGTGTTTTTTTATCAACTAGAAAAATCAAACTTTAAATATAAAAAAAATTGGTAAAAGAATTTTTGAGATATCTCTAAAACTGTATTTTTAACGATTTTTTTAAAGTCAGGCTTTCTTAAATCCAGAGTTCGCTCGGCCGTTTAGCGTGTGACGTCACACCGCTCGACCCATCTTATTTCTCGCCCGTGCATACGATCTCGGGCAGTGTTATTGTGTTTCTCGTGGTATTTTCGGTAGATTTTGCTAAATATGGAATAAAAAAACAAGCGTATAAATGATGTATATTAACTTTTTATATTAATACAACAGTTAGCATTCCTAAAAAATACTTTTTTAATGTCCCAAATAACAAAAAAGTGAGAAATAAGTGGTGTTAATGTATGTAAGTGGTGTAATGTAAATATAAGTGGTGTAAGCCAATGAAAAGAGAGGAGCCGTTATCTACAATAACTGGCCAAGAGCGTGACAAGACATGCATATGGTAGGGTTCCGTAATCAAAACCATATCTACATATTCATAGTTCAGAAATTGGTGGTTATAGAAAAATTCGAACGATCGAAGCTCTGTGGAAGCCAAATTTCAGAGATGTATCATACCTACATAACATAATATACTTATTATGGTTTACTCAATAAGAAAATCAATATGGAAACAATGTTTAATGAGATCATTTTACGAAAAGGTCAATGAACTTTGTGATAGAACGTCTTATATATATAAGGTCGGGGAAAAAGTTTCTTCGTATTTTATTAACAAATTCAAGACATATTTTTTTCAAGTTTAATTACATTTAATTATAATATATATGTGCCATTTTGTTCGATAACTTGTTGCCATCTTGTAGGTAGTGACATGATCCCGTTGCTGTAGAAATTTTGGGACTTCTGATCAAAAAAATGCAACAAGTAGTTTTGACAGTCCTCTCTGGATGTTAATCTAACACTACCCAAAGAATTCTGAAGAGACCGAAACAGGTGGAAATCTGAGGGTGCAAGGTCAGGGCTATATGGTGGATGCATTAACACTTCCCAACCAAGCTCTCTCAATTGTTGCTGAGAGGCCAAAGATGTGTGCGGTCTGGCGTTATCATGATGAAAGACCACGCCCTTTCTGTTGATCAATTCCGGCCGTATTTTCTCAATTTCTTGTTTGAGTCTCATCAGCTGTTGGCAGTAGAGATCCGAATCGATGGTTTTGCCCGGCGGTAAAAGCTTATAATGAACGATGCCCTTCCAATCCCGCCATACACACAGCATCACCTTATTACGTGTTAATCCGGGTTTCGCTAGTCTGTGGTGCTTCACTGCCCTTTGACCATGATCGTTTGCGCACATTCTTGTCGTAGGTGATCCATTTTTCATCACCAGTGATTGATCTTTTCAAAAACGGTTCACTTTCGTTACGTTTCAACAGATAATCGCAAATGAGTACACGATTCATTTGGTTTCTTTCAGTGAGCTCGTGTGGCATCCAAATATCGAGTTTTTTTGTATAACCAGACTTTTTCAAATGGGTCAAAACTGTTTTGTGGTCGATCCCCAGTTCTTCAGCTACGTCGTAACTACTAATATGCCGATCTTGCTCCACTTTTTCAGAAATGGCATCAACTTTATCCGTAACAGGGCGACCAGAGCGAGCTGCATCTTTGACATCAAAATTCCCGGACTGAGAACGCTTGAACCAACATTGTGCTACTCTTGATGGCACTGCACTAGGTCCATAAACGTCACATATTTTATTCGCGGCTTGTGTCGCATTTTTCCCTTTTTTGTAATAAAACTTCAAAATATATCGAATTTCTTCGTTAGATTCGCTCATTTTATCGGACAAAAAAACAATTGAAAAATGGCGGGAAATTGCTTTTTACTTTTTGTATTCCTTTTTTAAAATGTCATATTTTTAATGTTATCAAAACCAGCCAGATACAAACAGTACAACCGATGAGATTTTACTACAACTTTATACATACAAAATACGAAAAGACTTTTTCCCCGACCTATTATTACGCAAAAAGCCATAATAAGATTGTCTTCGAAATCATTTTAAATACAGGTTTTATATGATTATAATTTATCAGTATTATAAGTAACATGTTTCTATGTTTTATAGATTAGAAATGCATGTCCCGGGGGTCAACTTTTCGCCACTTGGCGGGTCATATTTCGCAAAGGTTAGACTTGATAAATAAGTGGTGTATCAATTTTTCCTTCATTTTAAAAATATATTCAAAACGATACACCACACGAGGGGGTGCAGAGAAAAAATAAAACCGGCCAAGTGCGAGTCGGACTCGCACACGAAGGGTTCCGTACCATTACGTACGTACCATAAATATTAATTTTATTTTAATTATTTATTTTTAAAGTCATTATAACTAAATATTCTGTGAATATTTCATGCGTCTACCTGTTGCCGTTATCAATATCGAGCAAAAAAGAGCAAAAAAATCACGTTTGTTGTATGGTAGCCCCCTTAAATATTTATTTTATTATTATTTTAGTATTTGTTGTTATAGTGGCAACGGAAATACATCATCTGTGAAAATGTCATCTGTCTAACTGTCACAGTTCATGAGATACAGCCTGGTGACAGACGGACGGACAGCGGAGCCTTAGTAATAGGGTCCCGTTTTACCCTTTGGGTACGGAACCCTAAAAACAAGTCGTATTGTTGCGAAGATCATTTGAAAGTGAGTACCATATCGTTACTTATGCTTTTAAAGGTTTAGTAAAAGGTGCAAGAATAGAGTACGATGAGGTACCTATATAGCAAGAAATAGAAAGCTGGTAATAATAGCTGCTGGTTGTGTTGACTGGAATGAAAGAAATGCTGTCAAACGTTACGAAATTTGTCGACAAAAACTCTTAATTTAACTAAGTTATCAGTGCGGTTCCATCAAAATTTAAATATCAAAAAACAAAAATAACTACTTTGCTTGATTTGTGTCAAAATCCGCAACCATAAGAAGATCGCGACTTTCGGCAGATTATTTGCTTGCCCACATGATTATCCTGGTTCCATTTTAATAGCACGGTTCTAGATTACGAACGAATGAATGTGTACACAGTACAAACATAAAGACTATGATATAATATACTTAATGAAAACAAAATTGTTCGCGCGCACCCCTCTCACTTACTAAACTACGGCCTACCATGCGCGCCCGCCGTCTGCGACCGGTGGTGTGACGTCACGACGGTTTCTGGCGATCGGGAAGTTTTGGGAGAGATACAAAATTGATTGATTTAAAAAAAAAAACACCTTATAATCGGCAGATATCGGCATAATTTTTTAACAGTTATTATTATAATTACCTAAAGTTTTATTTAGGACAAAAAAAATGGGATTTATTTTCATTTACATCTTCCTCTTTATAGCTAACCATCAGCTATGATCATAAACAATTAATCATAAAAATAAAAAGGGGGTAGCTAACGCCCTAGGTAGGTACCTATATCTGCATTGGATACATGTGTTTCTGCTAAACACTCATAGAAAAGTAGGTAGGTAGTTGTAGTTAGATATAATTTGGTCGGGAGTCGGACCAGTCACCAAAGCCGCGACGGCGACGGGTGGATCGTAGGAGTTGCGCAGGTCGATAGAACGAGGTTGTGGGAGGAGCCATATAGTATGCAGAGTGCTTTATACCCTCACCCTCACCCCACGTAAGCCCAATATCAACCACCAACTTTTGCATTGCATAATAATGTTACAACACCTAATTGTACCCGGCTCGCTGACTCACAAGCCACAATTACTGTCAAAGTAAACAGGTGTAAATAGTTATTTTTTACTCCCGATAAAAAGCTGACTATCTTAAAACGACTGTTTTTTTTTTAATCATAGCGAAGTACACTCGATCAAGTCACCTTTCAAACAAAAAAGGGTTTGTTGCTGTGTCGTGGACACTACTGGACACGGACGTGTGTTTTGCGTGAATACGTGTACATTTTACTTTGCGCTACGCGTACCAAGTCGCGGGCATCAGCTAGTATGTCTCACTCAACGTTGCGAATTCTTTAGCTATCGAGTGTTATAATTAGTTTTTGGATGTAGATGATACCCAACCAGCAAAGTAGTCCTGGAATGCGATTTTATAATGCTATGTGGACTTATATAGCTCCGATGATGGTTTTGGTATTTGCTACTGCGCTTTTAACAGCATTAATGAATGCCGTTTTTACTTCAGTACGATTAATCCTATAGTTTGAACTTATATCGGTATATAGGATCATATTTCTTGGCCACTACTGGATTAAGACTCCTATAAAAGCTAGGAACAAAACTAATTGCACTCAGGAGTAATTAATCCGGTAACTCAGACTTATATGCGCCTATAAGATAACATCTTAGGAGCATTTAAATCTTAAGACTCCTCGAGGAGCATCTACCAGGAATATATACACTGAGGCGCAATCACTCTTGTTATTTATACTTATAACCTCATATAAGCTAATATTTGATGGCCAATATAAGTAAATTCAAGTTAAACTACTTAAAAGCATTTATATTTATTGTCTGGTTTTACATTACCTTAGAAGTGTATACGCACAACAAACCCTTACAATATTCCTATAACATGCTAATCTATGAACATCAATAAAGTTTGCTTTTATCTGGGCAATGTGGAACCCTAATTGGTAACAATATGGCGAATCTTCTTCGGTTTTAACATTCGCTAATATAGAACCAATATTACTTATATTGGCCCTAAGTCACACTTGGCAATGCTCACCGAAAAAATGGTAACTGTTCATGATATTTTCATAGTAAAATATTAAATATTATAATATAAATAAGTAAATTACACGAAGCGCTTTAAAATTTTAGTTAAAACCATGATATAATTTTCAGAAAATTCACATTCCCCTACGAATATACACCATACTAACAACAATAAGCTTTTGATTGTCTACTGTGGTTGACATTTATCATTATTAAATTAAACTTAAGTAATATGTACATAAATACTATACCTACCCTTATTCAAACAGTTTAAACAATTCCTGGACCGACAGAACACAATTCGACTGTTCACTAAATGTGAGCTTAAAGAAGCATTGCGTGGCGCGTATTCATCTTAAATTTTCCTATAGTTTACTTATATTGGCATTTGCAGGACTAATTGCATTGACGCAATTCTATTACAGGAGCATTATAGGCGTAAACGGCATTGAAGAGGTCTATTATAAACACGATATAAATAAAAGTTTACTTATAAAGTGGGCCCTTTTCCGGACTTATATGCGGATATAAGTCTCATATAATCCTAGGGAAATGATCTCCTGGAGATAGTTTAAAAACCACTTTTTGCTGGTTGGGTAGATAAGTAGCTGCAGCATCAGACCCCCCGATTTTATTATCATCAGTTTTTTGAATTGCCTCCTACTATGGAAACAAATTAAAAGACGTCACGTCCAAACTAAATCGAAATCGGTTCAGCCGTATGGGAGCTACGATGCTACAGACCCACCCTAACACTCTTTAAATTTGTATCTTTCCCTTTTTTTGCGTCGGAAGTTTAAAAAGTTTCGATGATTTATTTAAAGTACACGAAACAGACGGGTCAGCATGGCTGACGTCAACCACCTTAACCAACGAGAGAAAAAGAGAGGGAAATAATGTTCTCACTCTTTCTCTCCCGTTGGTCAGACGGCGGTTCGTCAGCCATGTTCGATACGTCTGTAACGGCTATAACGTAACTGAAATGTATAACATTGAGTGTCATTTGTACTTTTAGGAAAGTTTCACACAAGCAGGCTTATGGAAAGTGAAGGTAGGATAAAGGATTCCAGCTGGCTTTAAATTTGCAAAGTACCTAACCTACCTACCATGACTGTAAGTTGTTCTTGTAACGTTCTTATCTGTATGAAACAATATATTTCAACTACTTAGGCATGTAACGACTGTAGAAGGATTCCTACCAGTCCTACATACACCTAATTTTAACTACAGTTTAGCTTCACACGTTTGTACGTACGACAACAACCAAACAAAAATATTTTACCCTATAGACTAATTGATGTCAACATCGTGGGCAATCCCAAAATAAGAAGCTAGAAACTTAGATGTTTTTGTCCAGACTTTGTGGGTCTCAATTAAAACCAGGGGCCTAACGCCCAACTCTAAACGCGGGCCCGAATAGGTGTGCAGTTTGCAAAATCACGCGAACGCGAACCGTAACGCGCCGAGATACGGTCGCGTGATTTTGCGGAGAGGCCGCGCAGAGGCCTTACCTCAGGTTGGATCACAGTAACAGGTAAGGTAGAAGTGAAGGTTTATATCAGAGGTAGGTTAGCGCGGAGATGAAGCAGAGATTTGTAGAAACAGTAACTTGTAATAATTGCGAAATGTCATTCATCATCAAGTATCAATGTAGGTACTTATTTATATCTTTCTCTCCGTTGTTAGAAAAACTAAAAAAATAATATTGAGACATAAAAATACAACACAATCTAAATTTAAGAAATAGTGCAAAAAAAATGCTTTTAGTTCAGTAGGTAGGTAGGTACTTAAGACGAGCGAGGTTCGCCAACATTATAGGTACTAGAGGATTGGTTAAACTTAATTAACCACCTGTTTGTGACAATTCCTCCACTCAATAAAACTAAAAAACAGACAGTTATTTTTTTATCCTCTGGTTAAGTGTTGGTGAATATAGACTTGGGCATGCGTGTGGAATTCATTAAACACAACACATTTAAAAATAGCATTCAATTAATTATAAATAAAAATAATATACCTCTTATCCATTAAGCATTGAAAACGTTTCACGTTTTGACATTGTACAATTTCCATTGTCGGTTTCGGCCAATACTGGAAGATTCTTCAGGTGATAAAAATAATATCTAGAGCCGATGGCTACAGCTGGCGGCTGTAGTCGCTAGTCGTTTACTTATAAAATGAATAAACATAAACGTGGTACACAGGCTCACGGCGCAGGCCCGGGCGTCTGCGCGGTGGCTTCCTGCGCACTCCTCCCTCGCCTCACTCCATCGGCGCTCGAGGGTATCATCGATCGCAACTATTGCGTTCAGCCTGCGACCAAGCGCACTCGAAAACTTCAGTATCAGTACCCATAGCATGACTATTACTCTACCTACTAATGTTATTTTTTAGAATTTCATAATCTAAAACGTAACAAATCTTTACTTAATCAAAACAAAACTTCAAAATACTTCAAATTGCCAAGTTAAATATTATTTAGTAACAATATTTTATTTAGTTCGTAAAACGTTTATATTATTGTAGCTATTATTTAAGGAATTGTCATAGATGTTTGCATCCAGTTACTCGTAGATCTCAAAACATTCGTCGTGTCGCGCTCGCGAAGCGGACACTTGTCTATATCTACTAGCTGTACCCAGCTTCGTCCTCGATTCCTTCAGAAAAAAAAAATTGCCTATGTCTGTCCTCATGATACATATTATTACCTCGCAAAATTTTATCGAAATCGGTTAAGCCGTTTAGTCACGTTTATGTAGCAAACAGACAGAGTTACTTTCGCATTTATAATAAGTATATAAGTAAGTATGGATGGATGTCGAAGCGGCGCGACGACTGTCGCAGCGTCAGAGTTGGCGTAACTATCGGAATGTATCTAGGTACCTATATAAATGCAAAGAAAATGTGTAGGAACCAGTTTGCTCGTCGCTGCTGCTTGTCGCCGATTACAGACTCCAATCCGACACGTAAACTCTCTAAAATGCTTTAATTTCTGATTTTTTTGAGCTATTACGTCAGATATTGGTCAATAACAAATGGCACAAAAGTTTTTCGAACACAATCTTGCGGTAAACCAGGCTAATAGGTATGTCGATGGACCGCGAGCCTTCGATTTTACCTATATAGGTATCGTTCGTCGACTCAAAGTCAAACAGCTCAATTAATGTCCGTCCACTAAGGAGATACTCACTACCATCCAAACACCAGGGAATCTCTTCTGTTACTAGGTTTTTACTAACAATTTTCGCAACACAAAAAAATTACTAGGTCTCTTTCTACCTACCTACCCAATACTGCCCCGGTGGCTCAGTTGGTAGTGAACCTAACTTCTGTGCTTGGGGGCGTGGGTTCGATTCCCATCTAGGACAAACATTTGTGTGATGAACATTTGTGTTTGTTCTATGTCTGGGTGTTAATATCTATCTAAGTATGTATTTAAAAATATATATGTATGTATATCAGTCTCTGGCAGCCATATTACAAGCTTTGCTTAGTTTGGGGTCAGATGACCATGTGTGCAATAATGTCCCAGATATTTATTTATTTAATTACATTGAGTGAGTATAATCTAGACGTGTTAAATGATTCAGAACATCGGATCGTGTCTGTTCTATACCTATGTTACTCTGCAAGAAGGTAGGTACCTACCTACTAGGCAGTGGTAAGAACTGCAAAAATATACGATGAATCTTCGTAACCAAACCGATCAAAGAATGGACTGGCAATGAACACGCCAGAATAACGACAAATGGAACACACACACTAATAAAATTTGTAACTACGCCACGCCGCAGTTCTGTAGAACAGCGACATTAATATATTTAGCTCTCAGATAAACATTTATACAATCAACAAAGTGTAGTATAGATAGATACATATATTAGATTAGGTAGATAATATTATTCTACCATACCTACACCAACCAGTATTTATACACAAAGATACGAAAGCATTCGCTCGGAACTCGGAGCTCACGTACAAGTACAAAGCATGAATGCGACGTTGCCAGATTTCTCGGCCGACCCCGCCGCGCCGCGCACCGCCGCCCACCCCGCTCAAACCTCGCATGTACTATTGGGTATTCTGTACAGCAGCCGACCGCGCCATGTTGTCGTCCGTTCGCTCGCTCTTTGCCCGACATGACTCGCTTTATGCTATATGTACCTACAAATATAACTACCCAAGGTGAAAAGAGCCGGTGTACAACGCGTTCAGCTCGTGGCTCGAATCTGACAATTCCGTTTGGAAGAGCTGTTTAGTTTTTTACTCGACAAAGCAAGAAGGTGGGTTATGTTTTTCGAATGTATGTATTTGTATAATAAATGTACGTATGATGGTTTCTTTGGCACGTTAATGGATTTCGACATGTGAGGTGTCATTTAAATCGACATTTTGAAGAGTGTGTGAATGACAGTTTTTTATGGAACAGCTGATATTAGGTATTTTAGCGATTTCAGAGTTGCTTCCATAGTGATAGTACCTACCTAGTTGTTTATAATGACTGGTACCTGCTATGGACTTTCGGGCTTGGAAGGTAGGGACACCCGTTACGTGTAATGTAACCCAGTATTTAAATATTTTTTTTATTTTTTATTAATTTGGTAAACATCTTCTGCCTCCGCATAGGCATCAAAGTTTCCGATTTTACTGGGGAAAAAGGTAGGTTTAAGGTACAAAATTAAGCAGTCGAAATGAATTTTTGAATGTTAAATAACACTCGACTAAACTCGGGCGTTTATCATTGAACAATTGGGTACCTACCTACCTACAATCAAAGAAAAACTTTTTTTATCATGCGTTAAAATCTCTCTCTCTCTCTCATTTTGCTGATTAATCCCAATTTGACTTTGTTAACTCTTAGTTAGGTATGCTGTTTTGGTCTAAGAGAGAGAAGAGATGTATCTAATAATACCTACTATTATTACATCTCACTGGTTTTAGAAACTCTCCTTGTTAATGTTTACATGTGGTTTAATAATCTGAATTTCATAAGAAACCCAATATCATCGCTGTTTACCATTCTCACAATACGTACCTACTTGACGACGTCGTAATACCTACAGACTTTCTCAGTTTTGAAGACGATAAATTCGTTTTTAACTTCTCATGCTCGTAAAGTTCTTGTTTAGGTGTAAGCTGACTATAACTGATTTTTATGCTCTAGTGCACAAAATACTTTCTTGCACTAGTGCATGAAAGTAAACTAAACCTCTTTAAAATTGTTCAAAGAGGTTCAGTATGTAATATCACATGTAGGAAATTTGCTTAGGTATCTAATAATACTCATAGATCAGGGTATTATTAAAGACCCAAACATAACTTTTGTCACAGAAAAATATATTTTGCTCCAACGTGAATAAAACGTGTCGCCTCAATATTATGGAGGTATTATTTTCCTAAACTGGTGTTATTTCAAGTGTTAATATGTAATAATGGTGGATTATTATTTATTAAGTATTCGTGAACGTGCTCAAGTGTGGAAAAGTGACGTAATGAGGTGAAACATGCATTTTCATATTGTTTCCAAAACTCCACAGAAGCCTCTAGTAAAGCTACTTACGAGCTTCTAATAAAGTCAGATATGGGAATGACTTACAATACCACTGTTTAATTTCCTCGCAATTAAAGTGAAAAGCCAAGTTTATAACTTGTGCATAAAACCCATTTTATCCTCGACTTCCGTCCACGTTCACGGGACGGGTTCTTCCCATGAACATGGTGCATGTAACTGCGCCGAAATATCGGGAGCTCCTTCCACAACCTTACCACGGTAATATCCCGTAAATAATCGTATAACTGTAGTGAACAACCGTGATAGTTTTAAAACAGTGTATTAAATATTTTATGTTTCAATTGCATTACAATTACGTAAAAAAAGTTGGAAAATTATGTATGTGTGTGAAGTTGTAGAGCCAACGCAGATAACTTTACAAATACTAGTATGTTACCAACGTATTTGTAAAGTTTTCTGCACCTAGTCAAAACATTATTAGAGTTTCAGAAGGACAAATATCAGCCACAACAAAAAAAACATCTCACCTACATTTATCTCCATAAAATGGCAGAGTGTCCTAAGTCTCGATGTAGGTATTTCCATAGTGCATACCACACTGAAGATTTCGTTTTTCTTTTCTTTTGAATACTTACATTAATATAATACTACCTATGTTAAACAACTATGTTAAACACTCCATAATATTTACATAAATCTGCATTAACATATCTTGATGATTTTTTCATTATCCCATTATTTACTATACACATGCTATAGGTTTATATATTTTTTTTCTGTTAATAGACGATTATTGAAACTATTTGAAATTATAATATAAAAAGCATTATTGAAATTTATAATTTTTACATAGATACGTCGAACTTGCTCATTGACTTTTTTGAAAATTTCAATGACTATGCAATGGTAAGGTAATTTTGCATAGCTTAGCTTAGTTTGAGTATGGCACCAAATTTTGACTATTAAAGTTTATTTCGCTCCACCCTAATCATCTAATATTTCACAATTTTTAGGGTTCCGTACCTAAAGGGTAAAAACGAGACCCTATTATTGAGCCTACGTTGTCTGTCCGTCCTACCTTTTAAGGACTGTATCTTTCTAACCGTAATAGATAGCCAGTTGAAAACTTCACAGAGTAAGTAATGTTACGGCGGAAGTAAATCTGACATAATAATAAAAACAAAAAATCAAAACTGAAGGGGGGCCATACAAAAAACGTATTTTTTTACATATTAGCTCTAATATAAAAACGGTAATACGTACAAGCGTCAAACTTGGCATGATTATAGTAGACAGTGTACATACTCTAACTAAAGTATAACAACAAATAATAAATAATGTTACAGTTTATGACGTTTTTAGAGCAAAAACTGAAAAACGTTCCATGATTTCGTGTGATGCGCAGCGAGCACAAGTTTTTCGAAGTTACAAAGGATTTACACTACCCTAACTGATCTGACTCTGACTGACTGACTGAGATACTAAAAAAACAGAACTACACCAAGCTTTGTGATTAATGTTGATTTTTACCGGGCTAACAATATAGTTCAGCATTTTAAGGATGGCATGTACACGTGAAAAATAATAGTACTTATATTATGCAATTAGTGAATAAAGGACGGATTTAAAGCAAGGGCCATAGATGAATCACGAGCAAAAGAAGGATTCTAGCGACTGAATCACGACCGTAAGGAGTGATTCATGATGATTGAATTAAGTGTTAGAATCATGAGCGACGCGAGTGATTCATAGCCCTCGATATAAATCAGTTTTATTCAAGAGTTGTATACTAAACTTTATACCATGATTGCGAGAAAAAGAAAGATTTATGCGAAACTAGACATTTAATGAAGAAAACCGGAAGGTTAAATTAATTAAAATGCACATTAAAATAAAGTTAGGAAAACAGACTATAAAAATGTGCCAGAAGCTTGATTTTCATTTTGCCATTTGCAAAAATCATTAGTCCACATGCCTATTCTGGCAGCTCTATGTTGTAATGCATCAAGTGTCTCAAGCTGATACTTGGGTGCTCTAATCCAAAGATCGGAGCAGTATTTCATGTGAGGTCGCACTTACACTTCGTAAAGAAAAACTATTTGTCTCGACGTAAAGTACCGCATCGCTTTGTTGAGGATACCAACTACACCAAGTTGCTTAGAGGCAAGCTTGGCCATACTTGCAATGTGACGGCGAAACTGTAAATTCCCATAAATGTGTGGACATTTCTGCGAATATAGTTCATGGCATGAATATGACATGCTGTCAGATCAAGAACCTTCGACAGCCGCGTGCGTCAGACGCGCGCAGCTGCGATCGGCCGCGATGCACGGAAGCCAACCTTTAAGCAGAGGGTAGCCAAAATGTCGGCAGCTTTCTCCTTTACATTATGGGCCAAGGTGTCATCCGGCATTCGCAGAGCTGGTAAAGAGTACTGACAGAATTTGCCTTCAGCAGCCTCAGTAAGTAACCAATAAACCGGCCAAGTGCGAGTCGGGCTCGCGCACTGACGGGAAATTTCTGTTTATTACCAATTTAAGCAACGTAGGACGCTATCGGTAGGTACCTAAATGTAAGTTTCCACCGTGTTTACAGCCTTAACAGTTCTTGATTTATTTTGATGAATGTCGATTGAATATTTTTAGTTCAGGGACGGCGAATACAAGATGGCGACAATCTCCCATACGTGTGTGGCGTACATATCATTGATAGGTCTCACAAAATAACTAACAGAATTTATAATTTTAGAAAGACATTTGTGTATAATTTATTGTCATATTGCCACTGAATACGTAAACTAACCCTTTTTATACAATGTACGCAATTATAAATAAATGATCGACCAAGTGGAGTGTCTATAGATGCTAGTTATTTTAGTAAGCGACGGGATCGTTGACCTACCACGGCGGTCCCCCTCCCGCACACTTCCACGCCGCGCCGGGCTGCGCTGCCGCCTCTTTCTTGGTATGAGCCTAACCTAAACGCGACATTGCAAAACATCTGTGGGCCCAGCTATAACTACAAAATCAACAAATGAAAATGAGGCTATGATTTAAATAAATCTATCTATAGTTGATTGAATCAGGTGTTACTTTGCGGAAGTTCATTTTCAAAACTGTTTTTCTAATGAATTTCTAGTGTAATTCCGCTTTTACCTCGCTTCAAGCACAATAAGGAATTTGTGATAGATATTGTTAAGGAAACGGGTGTAATTTATTATTTTTTAAATTCAATTAAAATACATTTCATTTCAATTAATATATATTTTATTGTCCTTGAAGCAACGTAGAAGCGGAATTACACTAGAAATTCATCAGAAAACAGTTTTAATCTATCTATACATATAAAAAGTAGAGAAAAAAATCTGTAATTGCGAGATATAAAAAATAAAATCACACAGGGCGTCTTAAAATAAGCACAGCTGAACAAGTTATGACAGTTTTTAGAATTTTTGTCTGTTTGTTTGTCCACGCATATCTCCTAAAACACTAGACGGATTTAAATGCGGTTTTCACGAATATGCTTATCTATGACCAGATTAAAGTATAGGCTATGTTATTTTGCGCAAGGACCGGACCAAGGGAGGAAAAAAGGGTTGAAAGTTTTTATAAAAATCTACGCGTGCGAAGTCGCGGGCAACAGCACTAGTCAGCAATATATTTAGGTTTCTGGCAGCTCTAAGATACTTTTGAGCAGCCCTAAAATACTTTTAGTCAGTAACTTGTGGTTAGCAAGAAAAATAAATTATTTTTCAGCAAATAAGATCTTATTGGGCAGCTCTAGAAGGTTAATTGTATGTATTCCTACAATATTATTTGAGATACAAATACTAAATAAATTGGTCTGCTAACTTTACCTACTGCCATCAGACTCGGTAAAAATTGCGGCTTATCGATTTAATTATAAAGTAGACCAAATAATTGAGAATCAGTCGTGTTTTTAGTTGAGTATGAAGATTTCTGGCGTTAAATAATAGCAAAGAGCGTGTCGACACACGTATGTGGTAAGGTTACAATGCCAGTTAATTGTGGTCACATTCAGTTTAGAGAATCTCTTTGGACCAGCTTCAACTCGTAACTAAGCCTAAGCCTTAGACCAGTGGCCAGAGTACGAATATTCGCACAAAATACGTACTACAGTATCATAAAAAAAATGAATTTCATACAAATTTTGAATTTCTAATTTGAACTTAGTATGGAAATCGATATCGATGGATTGAGTCGCGGGCACAGAAAAGAGAAGGGTAGAAAAAATTCTCACTTCAGTGGTCGCGGGCATCCAGTGGATGCAGATGGCAGGTTGTCGTTCAGTGTGGAGGTTAAAGGGGGAGGCCTAGTTCAGCAGTGGACGTCTTATGGCTGATGATGGTGATGGAAATCGATAGTACGTATTTTACGCAAATATTCGTACTTAGGCCACTGGGCAGTAACTATGTAAAGTGATTGGAAGTCAATTAACGTACTTTTAATTCGAACTTCGAATCTATTTCAAACTTTGCAAGTAGGTATATATAAATGTAATTTGGGTGACAATACAATAATTTGGTACCATCAAACTGATCTGATGATGGAACCAGGAGCTGGACAGTGGAACTCTTTTTATTTATATTAAACGGGAATTACTCACGTCAGATCAGGTCGGTTACTCCGATTTTAGTTTCAACCGCATTCGGCGGTCTTTATCAAGGTGAATGCGCGCGCGCGGCTGCGTCTCGCTAACCGGCCTAATCTTACGTGAGTAATCCCGTGTAATATATATAAAATGTGTGAAAACACGTCAGTTTACATTATAAAAGTGGAACTCTTAAATAGTTCGAAATTAGTAAACCCCTCGAGTTTGAGATCATTTTTTTTTTTAATACAATTATTTTTATTTGTATTGGTATCGACCGTAGGCGGATGTAACAGATCCTGGGTTCTGGGATAATAATCAGCCTTTTTGATCACAACTAGGACTACTATGGCCTACTACTGGCAGCAAGAGCATTTTGCTAGTTGGCTTGGGTATGATTCTGAGCACCCAGGATTATGGAGGTTAGGTTCAAAATTATTAACAGATCCGACACAGAGCAATGAGATTCGTGTGCTTTGGGAGTTCATTTTTGTTTTCCACCTTAGTGCTAGTTTGGTTTAAAAATTATAAATTTTTCATGGACAAGTTTTTTTAGTTTTCCTATAAAGTTAATTATATTAGGCATTATTTTTTTTATGATACTGTGTGACGGCTCTTCACGCACACCCTAAACCACAGTAGAAACCATTTTGAACGCACACAAGTTTTGAAATTAGTGTATGAGTACTTGTTTGTTGTTGGTTTGAAACTTTAATTTATATATACAGTAGAATCCGTTTATTATGACTCCGCCTTTATTGAACAACCACTTATTATGAAGTTATTACAAAGCGATGTTTAGTTTTCATATAAAATTCTTTATAACTAAGTTGGATATAATGACTTCGCTTATAGTGACATGTCGCTTATTGTGACCCATTTTTTATAAACTGTGTCCTGTTATAGTGGCCGACATGATTCCTAACACCTTCGGCAGTGTTTGAGAGAGTCACGTGATACCCCACGACGTTCGGCGCATGCATGGCTTTTATTGTTTTGAGTCTCAGTGGGGCTTACAATTTCTATTTTGATTTATCTCTATCTATTTATTAAAATATAATAGATACTTAAAAAACAGGACATTGTTTATTTTCTACAAAATGCTTTGTTTGACGTCCGCTTAGTATGACGCATTTGTTATTTCCCTTTGATGTCATTATAAACGGATTCCACTGTATGTAACATACAGTACATAACATACATAGTATGTACATAATATATTAAAATACAAACCTCACAATAAATAGAAGAGCTCAAACTTTTAAAGTGCTGAACAGTTTGATGAAACATTGCTAAGAATCCTGGAAATGAAACTGGCTTTCAACTAATAAAACTGCATTCAAATCAGACCACCTATATTGTAGAAAAAAAATCACATAACCTTTTACCCTAAACACGCGTACCTTCCCCATGCTATGCACAGGTAAAGATTCAAATAGGTACGTATGTATCAGCATGTTTTGAAAATCATCCCCTAAAAGGTTGAAATGGGGTGCTAGAGTTTTTTATGAGATGATAAAACTTTGCAAATGTATGTACGACTGTACATACCTACAATGAACCTATTAATGAACACAATAGAGTGAAGAAAAACAAAGAAAAAAAAATGGCAATCTATTTAATTGCAACATTTTTTCATATTTTTATGACATAGAAATATTTTTTAAAATCATTAACAAACAATACAAAATTGTTAGGTTATTAAAACAAAGTGGTCATTCATAGCTACCTACTTAAACTCAGTCCAAGTATTTATTTGCTCTGACAGCTGCTAACTTAGTAGGTAAAAAAGCTGAACGAAAACCACGATTTCTGATCACTTTCGCTAGGTTTTTGAACGTAATAAACTGTATAGCAGGTTGGTAGGTATCCGATATACCTACCTACCTACCTAATTCAGTAAAATATTCAAAAAAATCGGACAATATTATTGCAGCTATTGCAGCTGTCAGAGCAAATAAACGAATAAAAATAGTGCAGAGCTTGTGCGAAAAACAACAACATCCTCTTGTCTTGAACGTAGCACTGAAGGTGCGTTCGGATAGCCCCTTGGTGGCAAAAATAACTGTTACAAACGCCAATAATGACCACATGTAGCGTTCGTTTTGGGAATGTGTGTGCAAAAGTGGCATTATTATCTGTTTTCGCTCACCGTTCGGATAGGTCGAAAACAGCTAAAAATGCCATCGTAATCTGCCACTTTTGACCCACCTCGCGACATGGGATCCTTGTGATCGTTTTTTGACATTAAGATTATGACGTTTGTTTTTCGCGGTGTTTTGGTGTTTTGTTTGCGCGCCAAGAAGATTCAATCACTACTAGAAGATCTTCAAGACCCAAGACTCCACTGATCATTTACGTCACCGCTGGTGACTACCGTTCGTTTAGGGTAGGGAACAAAAGTGGCAAAAATTGCAAAATTCTCAAACCGAACGCTTTACATCAACGCCAATTTTGACAATGCTAAAAATGCCATCATAGCCTATCCGAACACACCTTATGTTGGATTGTGCTCTATTTTTTTTTTTTAAATTAGATGTACCTACCTACACGGACAAGGCCAATGGCTACAAGCTAGTCTAAAAACTTACCAAGATTCATTAAAATCGGACAAGACAAAAAAAAAATATTTTTTAGTTAGGTAGTAGGTATTTATTTACAATATTAAGGACAGAGGAGCCATAGGACCCCAACAGAGGAGGAGACCATGTCTTGCAGAATTAATTTACTCTTTAGAAACCGTTGAAATGTATATAAGTCACCGAGGAAATGGTAATTAACCTAGTAAAATAACACGTAGTTCTCTACTAACAAGTTAAAGGCCAGTAGGTAACCGATGAAATGGTTCAGTTAGGTCAAATGAACCATCATCGATGGTAGGTACGTTATGTGAAATAATGTAGGAACAATCCATGGGACCCAAATGGACCAATGAAATGAACTATGTTCAATGGAAACATAGTAAAGTTAAACAATCGGTGAATCGTCACAGTTGAAAATGTATCGGTGAAACGTGTTTCGGAATGCCATAGTGAACTCCTAACGATGGTTAAATACGTATTTAGTATACACATTCCAAGCCTATTATAGTTTTTATTATGCATCGATATATTCATAGTAGGTATATACCTAAATACATCGATGTATACATTATATATATGTAATTTATTTATCTTTTACTTTAGTTTACACCTATTCCACATGTGTATGCGGAATAGGTGTAAACTCAAGTCGTTCATGAAGAAAGTGTTTATCTACTTCTTTATTTCGAATCAAATAATATATATATAGGTATAAGTTAAGTAATAATTACCGTTTGAAGTGCTCCCTTATTCGATCTTCACGAATATTATCGGGTAAATTTCCAACCCACAGATGCCGAGTCTCTCTAACCATCTTGTTTCAAACTCCACATTAGGACTCATTACCCGTTTGCGTCACTACGTGGCAAAAATCAATTTTGCACACAAATGTGCTTCACACATTTTGAATAAATCACTCTGTGTAAACTTCAAACATTGTTCCAATCACTGTTGCACTTTTTGATAACGGCACTATCTATCTTTCACTTCACGACATTCGATAATCTGATCACACAATCCACACTTCACTATGAACACACCACGTAATAGACGCGAGCGTACTCTTCGCAGCTCTCGAATTGACAGTGACGGCAGCCTCGACGCGAGTTTGCCGATAAGCTCCGCCTTCTGACCGCTGCCGCGCAAAGTGGAGTAGGGCTTCCAGTATATCGAACAAATTTTCCACAAATTTAAAACATGCACATCATAACAATGACAGTAATTAGAACATTTAAAAAATGGCTGATATTAACTAAAATACGTAATATTTTTTTTTAAGTAATATTCAACTCTGTGGCATCAAAGTTAGCTAATTTAATAAGAATTTTAAGGAAAAGGCAAATTGCAAAAAATATACGAATCATTGGTCATTTAAAGTATTCACTGTAGGAAAATCTACGTTATGGAAATAGGCGTCTTTCAATAAATTATTTCAACTACGCAACGGGTAAAATGTGTATATTGAAGGTTCGTGACCAGCTTACCCGACTTATCATTCTTCTCTTTCATTATGCAGTATTTCTGTTTCTCTCTAACTAGCGTTTATTGACATCAGTGTTGCATGGTGAAGAAAAATACAAGAATGAATAGTAGGTAGGTATTTTAATTGTTCATATATGATTCAGGAACATGAATAGATAATAATGTAGGCTAAGATATTTTTACCTGGCTAAGATATTTATTACATTTCACTGAATGTAGGTGTAGGTACACTACATACATACCTAATGTACTTACATAGCATCTAGGTACGTACCTACCTAGGTATAGACTTTCGAAATTTAGGGTTGAATATTTTATACGATACCTAGTCGCTTGGAGACTAAAATCTTCGAGTATCGAAGATTTGCGTAGCGTTGTGTACGAAGGGCCTTAGACGACCTCATCCTTTCTTTCACCGAATCGGAATTGCATATTTTACTAATTTTGAAGTCGAGTTTTTAAATAGATACTTAGTAAGTAGGTCACCTATATAATTGTATTTTGTGGTGGTATGGAACCCTCAGTCCGCGAGCCGTTATTCTCTATAGTTATTGTAGGTATCTCGATGTTTTTAATTTATATTTCGCTTCCTAGTTCCTACCTAACATAAATAAAAAATATGAGGCCGAGTATCATCAATTCATCACTATCACTACATGGTATAAAACAAAGTCGCTTTCCTCTGTCTGTCCCTATCCCTATGTATGAGATTAGATTCGAATATTATCGATATCGAATATTCGATTAGAATAGATTCCGTTAGATCTTTAAGAATTTAAAGCAGTACCTAATATTGTAATAAGAAAAAAACACTTGTTACCATATTACTCCGTCAAATTTAAATACATATCAAATTGTTATTATATGTCACAATGCTCACGCACGATAGACACCAAAACATGTTATTTCAGTTTTTGGAAATTCACACTCACTGATTTTATATCTTCAATAATGTGAATATTTACGAACGAGAAAGCTGCAGACGGAAACAGGCCCCTTAAATCCAAAAATATTTGTAATGCGCTGGTATAAATAAAGAATGCATCGGATTTTCTACAGAACAGTGTTCAATGCAATGCATTATTGTCATCATCAGCCAGAAGACGTCCACTGCTGAACATAGGCCTTCCTCTTTAACCTCCACACTGAACGACAGCCTGCCATCTATATCCACGGCCACTGGATGCCTGCTGGATTATTGTCGTATCGATTTAAACCTTTGTAAGTATAATTACGTAATCCGGATGACAATACAATAATTTGATGCCAAACTACGTACGATACTACGTACGTTGTTAGAATGTACGTTTAAATAATTTATCACACTATTCAATATTGCACTCCCCGCCTTCTATCTCCTTTATGAATTCTCTCCATCCTAAGGTTGCCTAGAAGAGATCGCTCTTAGCGATAAGGCCGCCGATTGTTGCACTAGTTTTTAAGCTGTTTTATCGTGTCTTGTGTATGTAAAGGTCCGATTTGGATAATTCAAAAAGATATATTATTCTTATATCATGAAGAATAAAGTGAGTACTAATTCTATTGAATTTGCTATTACTTTACTGATCCTCATGACAGAGTTGCGCTTTAGGTAGGTATAAATGTATTCTGTGGTTGCGCCTACTAAGCCGAAAGAGGTTTAGGTATACTCATCATTATGAACAACTTTTACTATGGGACAAACACTAAAATCGCGAAACATATAAGGTCGGGGAAAAAGTTTCTTCGTATTTTATAAACAAATTCAAGACATATTTTTTTCAAGTTTAATTACATTTAATTATAATATATATGTGCCATTTTGTTCCATAACTTGTTGACATCTTGTAGGTAGTGACATGATCCCGTTGCTGTAGAAATTTTGGGACTTCTGATCAAAAAAATGCAACAAGTAGTTTTGACAGTCCTCTCTTGATGTTAATCTAACACTACCCAAAGAATTCTGAAGAGATCGAAACAGGTGGAAATCTGAGGGTGCAAGGTCAGGGCTATATGATGGATGCATTAACACTTCCCAACCAAGCTCTCTAAATTTTTGCTGAGTGGCCAAAGATGTGTGCGGTCTGGCGTTATCATGATGAAAGACCACACTCTTTCTGTTGATCAATTCCAGCCGTTTTTTCTCAATTTCTTGTTTGAGTCTCATCTGCTGTTGGCAGTAGAGATCCGAATCGATGGTTTTGCCCGGCGGTAAAAGCTCATAATGAACGATGCCCTGCCAATCCCACCATACACACAGCATCACCTTATTACGTGTTAATCCGGGTTTCGCTACAGTCTGTGGTGCTTCACTGCCCTTTGACCATGATCGTTTGCGCACATTCTTGTCGTAGGTGATCCATTTTTCATCACCAGTGATCAATCTTTTCAAAAACGGTTCGGTTTCGTCACGTTTCAATAGAGAGTCGCAAATGAGTACACGATTCATTTGGTTTCTTTCAGTGAGCTTGTGTGGCACCCAAATATCGAGTTTTTTTGTATACCCAGTTTTTTTCAAATGGGTCAAAACTGTTTTGTGGTCAATCCCCAGTTCTTCAGCTACGTCGTAACTATTAATATGCCGATCTTGGTCCACTTTTTCAGAAATGGCATCTACTTTATCCGTAACAGGGCGACCAGAGCGAGCTGCATCTTTGACATCAAAATTCCCGGACTGAAAACGCTTGAACCAACATTGTGCTACTCTTGATGACACTGCATTAGGTCCATAAACGTCACAAATTTTTTTCGCGGCTTGTGTCGCAGTTTTCCCTTTTTTGTTATAAAATTTCACAATATATCGAATTTCTTCGTTAGATTCACTCATTTTATCGAACAAAAAAACAATTGAAAAATGGCGGGAAATTGCTTTTTACTTTTTATATTCCTTTTTTAAAATGTCATATTTTTAATGGTATCAAAACCAGCCAGATACAAACAGTACAACCCATGAGATTTTTACTACAACTTTATACATACAAAATACGAAAAGACTTTTTCCCCGACCTATTATATCAGCTATTGTATTTACCCTTGTATTTTACCCTTTTATTTTATCTACCCTTGTATTTTTGATCGAAGGTTTTTCTATAAATTTTGTCGAGTGTCAATGGCCGTTTTCTTGAGAACAACTGATAGGTATATTTTTTCACGATTGCAGAGTTACTTCCATAATTTATATTGTAAAATTTAATTGTTCATAATGATAAGTACTATGTATAAGTATGAAATCTTTGGATAGGTACCTTCTATGGACGTTACCTCTTATGGCTTAGTAGGTACACCCTTTCGGCGTAACCCAGTATTAAACATAATAAAATACGTACCTACCTACTAGCTTACCATTATTGTTTTTTATGATTCCGTACACAAAGGGTGGCCGTTGACTCCCTATTTACACGCTGGTTATCTGTATGCCCTTCCTTTTAACGGCTGTATCTTTTAATTTTCAAAGAACATTTAATATTAAACACTGTTTTAAACTATCACGGTTGTTCACTAAAGTTAAATGATTATTTACGGGATATTAATCATAATCCCGAAATCCTGTCCACCGAGCGTCACTACGTACCAAGGCTGGTAAAGGAAACTATTGAAATCTCGAAATGCCAGAATTTCAATCGAGGTGATGGTTTTCAACTCGCTAGTGCGTGGAATCCAGTATTAGGTTGCCTTAAAAATAAAAGTCCGCGTTCAAAATGTGTTCAAAATACTATACGCAGTGATACAGTGAGTGTGTTTTGTCGAGACTTAGGTTCGAGTTCGAGTTCCAGTGATAACCGTAGCAAAAGACTAAGAAAAAGGGTAGATCGTTTTGGCTGTACCTAACTTTGAACTTTTTCACCAACCACCCGCATTCTTCAGTCTTCCCGTGAACATGGTGCATGTAACTGCGCCGAAATATCGGGAGCTCCTTTCACAACCTTACCACGGTAAATATCCCGTAAATAATCATTTAACATTTAATATTACGGCGGATTATATAAGAAATGATAATAATTTATCATCAACATCATCATCATCAACCATTTACCACCCACTGCTGGGTATAGGATGGTATAGGTCTCTTCAGTGCGCTATATTTGCCTGGGGCCTTACGCCCAAATCTAACCGCGGGCTCGAAAAGTTAGTAAAATCACGCGAACGCGAACCTTAACATGTCGAGATACGGTTTGCGGTCGCGCATCTAATCTAAAAAGTTTATAACAGGTAGTCGTAAGGCCCCTGTATTGGTCTTGCCTAAACTGTTTTCCTGCTGCCTAAGCCTAAGCGATACTAAAAATAATAATGTCTTCCCGTGAACATGGTGCATGTAACTGCGCCGAAATATCGGGAGCTCCTTCCACAACCTTACCACGGTAAATTATAACGTAAATCAGTGTTTTTCAAACTTTTTCACTACGCGACCCCCTTACACAGAACACCCCCCTTACAATGAAAAAAAAATTCGGGACGCCCTACCTTCCACAGTTTAAAATCTGTTTTTTATTATATGTACCTATTACAAATATCAAATACGTACAACCTTTTTTGTAATTACTCATGAATGAATTTTTCTTTGTAAAAATATTTTTTAACTTTTTTTTTTTCTTATATCGAGATTTCGACTACTTACGGCTTTATCGAGGTGAATGCGCGCGCGCGCATTCACCGCCGGATTCCGGCAAAGACCGCCGGATGCGGTTGAAACTATAGTCGGAGTCTCGGAGTATCCGGCCTAATCTTACATGAGTAATTCCCGTGTAATATAAATAAAATAATGTTGTCTTTGTTTTAAACTATCACCGTTATTATACTAGAGTTATATGATTATTACCACGGTAAGTATATATACCTACCGCAAATAATAATAATATATGTATAACTGTTTTATGTAGTGAACAGTAATAGGACGAGTAAGACGCACGACAAGCATCAAGCTTAGCGCACACATATTTATTACACACACTCAATTATAAATAGATTATTAAAGAATAGATATTTAAGGTATATAATTATTTATATTCTAAATACCTACTTATATTTCTACAACATTGGGTTAAAACTATTTTACTAACTATGACGGGGTCTCGGGGTATACACAGTGTCGCCACTCACCGACGACCGACGACGGTTCGCTACAAAGCCGCCCCAGCCGCCTGCGTTAATATTATTATTTATCTTTATTTAAATACATTCTCGGGTCTAGCCCGGACATTTGGTGGGCATTGGTGGAGCCGAAGCCAACACCAAGAGGCTCTTTTGAATATAAAAATAAGAAACTATTGTACAGTAATCTGTACCTATAGGATAAAAAGTCTGGGCTATTGAGGTGAACAACTTGTGGATAGGGGAATTACAGATATATTGGATGAGAAACGGCACCTGCCTTACCCTGTCTCATTTCAAAATTATTTAGGCAGGTGATGACTTGCCACGCACTGAATGGGCCCCCATAAAGGCTGCCGTATATTGGCACCGTAGGGGCAACATTGGCGTGGGTGGCTTATATTAGTGTCGAGAGGTGTGCTGCACTTTCACTAAGAGCTACTCGCGGCGTTATGCCCTTTAACACTTTCACCCTGGAGCGTAGGTTCTTAGCTCTTGCGGTTTCCACCCCTGGACAGCCGCTTAAGGCAAGCCAGGGGTCGGGGTCTGGGGTTTTAGCCCCCTGGAATCGGGGTACGCGGTGTCGCCACTCACCGACGGCTTGCCAAAAAGCCGCCCCTGCGTTGTTATTATTATTATAATATATATTTTGAAGAAAATATTCTACATTTACATTTCAATCTATGATTATCAAAGAGCTTCATAAAAATATTTTTCGAGAAGTAAAAAAATAAATTATATGGAGTCACGTGAGTAGCCAAATTTGAAAAAAAAAGACTATTGTCATTACACATTAATATGTCATCATTAAGTTTACTGTCAAATGTCAATGGGTTTGCGCCAATGAGCCATTATCCTAAGGAGACGGCATACCTACAAATTACGGGTGCATACCTACAACTCAAGTGAACCTGAACTGAAGACGTATGGATGTTGTGCACATAGCCTATACTGAGCCGAAAGGAGGTCATTATTAAACAGGGTTGCGCACATAGGCTATACTGTGCCGAAAGGAGGTCATTGTTAAACAGGGTTGTGCAGATAGGCTATACTGCATCGAAAGGAGGTCATTATTAAACAGGGTTGCACTCATCGAATATCTGCGCCGATAGTTCATTATTAAACAGTGTTATGCTCATAGGCTATACTGCGCCAAAAGGAGGTCATTATTAAACAAGGTTGTTCTCATAGGCTATCTGCGTCGAAAGGAGGTAATTATTTAACACGTTTGCGCTCATAGGCTACATTGCTGCGAAAGAAGGTCATTATTAAACAGGATTGCGCACATAGGCTATACTGCGCCGAAAAGAGGTTACTGTTAAACAGGGTTACGCATATAAGCTACACTGCGCCGAAAGAAGATCTTTATTAAACAGGGCTGCACCCACCAACTATCTGCGCCGATGGGTAATTAATAATTATTAAACAGGTTTGCGCTCATAGGCTACATTGCTGTGAAAAGAGGTCATTATAAAACAGGGTTGCGCACATAAGCTATACTGCGTCGAAAAGAGGTCATTATTAAACAGGGTTGCGCTCATAGGCTACATTGCTGCGAAAGGAGGTAAATATTAAACAGGGTTGCGCACATGAGCTATATTGCGCCGAAAGGAGGTCATTGTTAAACAGTATCGTGCACATAGGCTATATTGTGCCGAAAGGAGGTCATTGTTAAACTGGGTTGCGCACATAGGCTATACTGCGCCGAAAAGAGGTCATTACTAATTAGGGCGGAAGGGGGATTTCGTATTAAATTTAAATAGTTTTTTTGTTTTTTTAATTAAATGGTCTATTTTAAATTATAATAATTAAATTAAATTTAAATAAAGCCCTGTATTGCAGATGCCAAAGCATCACTAAGTTGCTGCGATTGGCATTCATGTGTGTGTGGACTTGCGGAGTGTACCTACTGTGTAGCGTTTAGCCACTGCGTCTAGCTCTAGCGCCCAAAAAGCCGCGACTGGCATCTGTACTGTACTCTCGTTAGAGAGTAGTATATTCCTTGCGTCTGTATATGTGCGGAGTGTAGCGTTCGGTCGCGGCACCTCGCTTTCGAAATGCGACTGAATCGCCGATCGCAGCTACTAAACTAAAAGTCGCTAGTGTGCTCGGGGCCTTATATGCAGCAGGCATATAGGAATTATAAATTTCGCACTAGCACTCTCAAATAAAAGGACAAACTAAAACGATCATCAGAGATTGATGTTACAGATGATGGCAAAATGGCACCCGGTTTAATATCAGTTTGTATGCGTAGAGAACAGCTGACCATCTCCATAAGAATTAATAAGATATCACAATGGATGGAAATGGCAAGTGGAAACTTCAACTTCAACTAAAAAAAAATAACATATTGACACTGACATCCGCAGCGCTTAAAATTTCATAATTTCTGTTATTCTTTCATAATCATAACAAAGAGAATACAATAGAAGAAGAGACGGGACACCATAGACAAAAAAAGTTTGCCAAACGTCAAGTCGGAGCGAGATTTTATGTCAATAATTATACACGATTTAATGTCAGGTTTAATAGGGATGTGCCACCTCCTATCCAAAATGTATCGATATCGATTTCATACCTACTACATATGGAATCCAATATTATTTATTACAGAACCTTGCGCCACTGGTTTTGTTTTAGTGGTGCAAAACAAAATCTGTGCCACAACATTCAGTATATTGTGATTTTTGTAAGTACAATAAAAACACAGACTAAAATGTTGTATTTTATTTATTATCATCTTCATCATTTTCGTATAGCTACAGTAGTAAAAACATAATTGTGCACCTGACGCCGGACGCAACGCCGACAGACTGAGTTGTGTAGCGCACATGCTACCGCTCGGCCACCATCGATTTATAATACGGTCAATCAGTTCTGGTCGTCACGGCGGTAATTAATTGTAGGATGAAACGACCTGAAATAGATATTGTTATTATGATTTTTTAAAGTTACGTGAAAATGTGTTCTTTTTCACGAAAAAAGTCCCGCACAATTTCAAAAGTTTGGACTTCAAAACTAGATGATTAATTTAATTAATTAATTAACTAAATGATTAATTAATTTTTAATTTGTCATCTGACAATGGCTTAGCACAACAATGGTCTTATTGATGGAACTGCAGATTTCTTCAACTGTTTTTTTCTTTTGTAGTCCTTATCTTCAAAATGCTTTCCACATACAAATTTATTTTGGTGAAGACTTTCGATCGGTATATGCGCTAAATCTTCGTGAACCGACATTTTCACCAATTTCTTAACGCTAAAAAATAAGAGTATCGTTATCGATATTTTATAAATATATCGTTACGTTGCACCACACTATTTTCAGAATCAAAATAGATGATGATTTTTAGATATTTTGGCTCAAAAGAAGTATATGGGACTCATAATTTAACTAATGATAACATACCGATCTTCATCCAGAGGATATCTCGTCATAAAATCACGTTTTGTGCCGTTTTTTCGTGCTGTTTTGAGGCCGCATATTTCGCACTTCGTTTGGCTCAGATACTTTTTCGGAGGCATTACACACACCAAAACATACACTAGTAATATAAACCCCTTTTCAATAAGTATCTCTTTTAGTAAAGTTGTAGAGAAGTAAACAAAATCCTAAATAATTCACTCAGGAAAAAATACAAAACACGGGAGAATTCGGGACTGATTGACAATCAAGGAAAGAACGAGAACCGTTGAGGAAGTGAGTGAAAGAGCATTCTTTACCACACATTGGCCACAGATATGCAATACATTTTCGCCTCGTTTCATACTCGTTTTTTTCTTCTAAGTCGCGACAGACTGATCATAACTCATTATCGTAGATATAAAAAAGAATATAAAATACCTAATTTGTATTCCTATATGTTCCAATAATTTCCTATCGCCTTTCTACCATGTTAACTAACCCATGGTCATCTTGTCTGATGCGTACAAACAAACAATTCACTGTACGTGTACTGTAGTTACATAAAATGTTGCGTAAATCGGTCCAATTATTGAAACTCCGATATTCATGGAGAAAAAGCTTGTATTCTACTCAAAATGTTAAGACTTCACAAGACCCAGATGGAGTAGTTTTGAGTGATAGTTGTGTGCAACGTCTGAAGCAGCTATGTGATGGAAATAATAACTTTCTCAGACTTATCGTGGAAAGTGGTGGATGTTCCGGGTTCCAATACAAATTTGATCTGGATGACAAAGTAGCAAGTGATGATAGGTAACTAATTTCATTTATTTACGAGAACCATGTTGAATCATTCGTAAATTATGTTAGTGAAATAATTTTTTAGCTATAGTCTTTTTGATAGATACCTACTCGGTATTACAATGTACTGTTTTGCTCAAAGAAATTGCATTTATAACCCAATTCATTAATGACTCACTTTAAGCTCTCAAAAACATCCTTGCAGAGATCAGTCTACTACTAGAGAGCAAGGGTTTCTCGGGGAAAAAAAAACTTGCTTTTGAAGTCATCTGTAAATATCAAACTTTCAACTGCATACCAGGGAGGATAATCAGCTGTTGAAACCAAAACTGGTGGATTAGCTGAATGAAGAGCTTGCTAATTCTTTTAGACTGCTATATCGCTTAACATTAGGAGAGATGGAGGTCAAGCCTATTATTAAGTTATAAAAGTGGCCTCTTACCAAAAGCTATTTATAAGATCGGTGTAGCATAAATAGCTATGAAACGGGGCATGTGAGGCATGAGCTTGATCGATTGTATCTCAAACATGGGAATTTGATGTTGCATTAAACTAAAGTAAAAGATGTGGGTACATGCATTGTAAAGCTAAAGTGGAGATATGCAGGACGCTTGGCTGGACAGGATCGGCCTTATTTATAAACATTACTAAAGTTAAGCAATGCTTAAAATGGCTCTGTTACCTTCTCGCTGATAGAAATTGTCACACTTGAAAACAAGACAGTAATTTTGGGTAGATAGAGCCATTCTTATTCTTATTCGAGATGGGGGCGATAAGTCCTGCACTGACACCCTGCTTGGATTGATGTACCTTCGATTGCTTAAGTAAGGCTCCTGATTTTACACAATGGCCAGATGAGGGCAAATTTTCATAGGCCTACGCTTGAGTACCTGGAACTACCATATCTGTTAATTGAGCCTTATTACTTTTAGGAATAAAAGAGATTTTTTACTGATAACTACGTGCTCCTCGTGGTTTCAAACCCATGGACAGTCCTTTGGGCACTGTACATTTTTCCTGTATAAAAGTATACTATGTTGCTCTCTGGCACTTCATCAGTTTCATGCAAAAAATCATATTTTGATCCATTGCTGCGATAGAGGAATAAAAAAAAACCCATTAAACACATTTGAATTTTTTCTATTATGTGGGTATTGTAGCGTTTTGCACCACTGTGTGAACAGTGGTGCGAAACTGAAGTGGTGCGCTAAATCGCTCAGTGCTCTTAATCAATTAACTTTCGCACCGCGGCGTTAGTATAATTTGTTTAACCTAAAAATCATTTGTTTCAGAATCTTCGAAAGAAATGGTGCCAAAGTAGTCATAGATGAAACGTCATTGGAATACATCAAGGGTTCCACTATAGATTTTCACTCTGAGTTGATTCGATCTGCATTCAGAGTTGCTCAGAATCCTAATGCAGACCTTGGATGCTCATGTGGAGCCAGTTTCTCTATAAAAATTGACTAGTAGCTAAAAATATTGTATTTGTAGTATAGTATTGGGCTAACAAAGCCCACATTTTGTTTTAGTTTGTTTGAATTCATAGATTGCTGTGATATTTAAGTTTATAACTTAAAAATATATATCTAGGTGTTTATATTCTGTTATAAGTTGTATCTGTGAATTGTCTACAATCCCTAGCTCACTGAACACCTAGACCAAGTCTCTCTGTATCTTTTATCGCATTTACAATGGGGAGTGTTCTGAAGAACTGTTTGATGACTTCCCCGGTGGCGCAGTTGGTAGTGAACCTACCTTCTGAACTTGGGCGTGGGTTTCCCACCTAGGACAAACATTTGTGTGATGAACATTTGTGTTTGTTCTATGTCTGGGTGTTAATATCTATTTAAGTATGTATTTAAAAATATATTATGTATTTATATCAGTCTGGCTGGCATATTACAAGCTTTGCTTAGTTTGGGGTCAGATGACCATGTGTGCAATAATGTCCCAGATATTTTTTTATTTATCTGATGCTGGCGTCACGTTTTTATCATTGTACCAACCGCCACGGCCTGAAAGTTCATCCACACACCATAGATCAGTGGAATTCGCACACTGTGTGATTCACACGATGTTGACCATCAGGCGAACTGTCTGCTTGTTTGCCACCTATAGCCTGAAAAAAAAGTTACAGCATCTCTGCTTCTTTTAATAAGAATAGGTTTAGTTCTTGCATTTCACATGTGACGGAACCGAAGCTTGGGTCATATTCTACAACATAATACAAATTTATAATAGTTATAGTTTTATCATCATTATTAGCCAGAAAACGGTGACTGCTGAACACAGGCCTCCCACTTAGATCTTCACACTAAACAACATTACGGACTGATTGTGGCTGAATTATGGATTACTCTTTGAAAAAATCAATAAATCATTAAAACAGGCCAAGTAAGAGACTGACTCGCGCATGGAAGGTTCCGCACCCAAAAAATGTGTATTCGTTCAGTTGGGGAACTTTAGCGCGCGCCCGATTTGCACTTGGTTGGTGTTTAGTATTTGTTGTTGTACTTTAGAGTGTTTACTATTTGACGCTTTTATGAATTACCGTTTTTACACCAGAGCAAAGACAAGAATCTGTTCCAAAATACGTTTATTGTATGGACATGCCTCCTTTCATGGGCGTCAGGGCCGTTTTTAGCCTATTGGAGGCCCTGGGGAAAATAGGATAATGGGGCTAATGGGCCCTATGACCTTGACAGAGCACTATTTGCGTGCTAGAGTAGACTAACTTCGCGAATGCAAATAAACAAGTAGGTGTTACAGTCATTATCCATTGCCTTTTTCGAAATATGTTTTTCAGTAATAAATATCAGTTATTGTTTGGTGATCTGGTGGGAACTTGGGGGGCTCCATCGATGGCGGGGCCCTAGGCTAGTGCCCAGAGTGCTCAGTGGGAAAGAGGGGCCTTATGGGCGTAGGCACGTTGTAGCAGGGTGGGGCAAGCGCCCTACCCTGAACCCTGATGTGCCTACGCCTAGCTGGCCTAGGCATGATTTTTAAATGTACTGCACTTCATACTCATAGGATGATTTTCCTTTCATATTATTTGTATTCATAGAGCCTAAGCCATTAAGCATGACTGTGTTGTACTTAGTTATAGTTATAGTCAACAACGACAGAAAGCCGGCTTGTTGGCTTATGCATGATGAGTGTGCATAGAAAAAGGGTTCTAGAAGTGAAAAATTAATTTTAAACTGAAATTCTGTCAAGATTTAGTCAGAGTTCCTCTTGTTTTTCCTCTTCTGTGCAAACGTAAGTATGAGTTTGGTTTGACTAATTACCTACACTTGTAATTTATAAAATAAATAAATAAATAAACTACTAGAGATGGTTACATATGTGGCATGTGACATTAATTGCCATCTTAAGTACCTATATCGGGTCGTGTGTAACCGGCATTACTTTTGGTACCTGCACATAAATGACAAAATCATAAAGAATACAAAATTAGTATATTGTTATGAAGTCCTACAATAACAACATTATTATTTAGTAAGTAAATATGTATTATTGTCGTTATTTTCTTATTCGGGGTTAGAACTTCAGTGTGACTGAGACATAGCGGCCCACATGTTGTCGAAGTTTGTAGGCGGCAGGGATATCTTAGGCTCGGCCTTGGCAGGGGAGGCAGCACTTCTGAAAACAACGACCATCTGATAAATTATTCATTACAAGACTGCCTCAATATTTCATGTCTCTAAGACAGTCATGCAGTCAGGGGCCTTACGCCCAACTCTAAACGCAGGCCCGAACAGGTGCAGTTTGCAAAATCACGCGACCGCAAACTGTAAGTGCTAAAGTTTATATGAGTAGTTTGCCTAAGCTAAGAGGCAAACCAGACAAAAGACAGGTAGGGCGCAGAAGAGACGAAGGTGCCGCATGAGCCGCATGACATGCCAGATGTCAGCGTTCCTAACTTTGTTGCTTATTTACACCAAGATACACCTACCTCATCAAACGATAAATTTGAAAACCGAATGCTACACATACAGCTATTATAATCAAGGGTACTTGGAGATTTGTGTCAGCAGTACCAACCAACGCCTACTCTTATCGAATGGCAGTACCGACTCACACCATTGCCATTTGATTTGAGTAGGTGCTATCAGAGTGGGCAATATTCCCACCAATGATTTAACACAGTTAATAAGGCAGATGATCTTTTAGAGCATTATTTATTTAATCTGGAGTGGTTTTTCTTGCAAAAGACCACAGCCCAGGGCAAGGTCATAAAGTGTGGCTGCTGGAGTGTGACTGCTGGAAGGGTCTGAAAGTTTCCATAACATTGTAAAAAGCCGTTAAGTAATCCATTACAAAAACTCGAAAACAGTAAATTCTGATCACTTTTAGTAGCTTTTTCAACGTATGATTGTAGCTGGATAGCCAATATACTATGGGTACTACAGTAAAACATTAAAATAAAATGATTTCATTTAGTTTTTTTTAAACAATATGTTCGTGGCAGACGTGCAGAAATCCCATCAATCTGAGAATAGCAAGTGGAGGGGGTAAAGTGTGAGGGGTGCTAGTCTCGCGCGCTCGTAAGTATTGACCGCCCGTAGTCTTACAACATTTTAATGATATTACAAGTAGATCATCATGAGACCAGACGATGTCCACTGCTGAACTGCCTCCCCCTTGGAACTACACTGAACGACAGCCTGCCATCTGCATTCACTGGATGCTCGCGAATTTCTGATGTCGTCTGTCCATCTAGTGGGAGGCCTACCTACGCTGCGTCTCCACTCAAAGACCTTTCTTCCATCGCATCGGTTATAGGTTCTTCGAGAGATGTGGCCTATAGATACGTATTGCCACTTCAACTTGCAAATTTTAATAGGTATGTCGGTGACTCTGGTTCTTTGGCGTACCGGATTCTATCGAGCAAAGAAACTCTGTAGCATTTGCCCGCTGTGCGACTTGAGTTTTTTCCAAAAGGCCAGCAGTTAAGGACCACGTCGCATTACCATATATTGTGTCATCACTGGAAACATACTGGTTAAAGACCCTTGTCTTTAGGCACTGTTGGTATTACAAGAAGTAACAGTACAGTAGAAGTATCCAGTTGTCTGGATAAATCTAACATAGGTTTTAAGACAACTTACAAATTCAAAATGTAACGTACTATGTGTTTCAAATAAATAAATAATAATAATACACCAGAAATATGTTCAAAAGGCGGTCTTACGAGTATTTAGATGAATAAGTGAAGATACCTATATCCCACCTGTATTACAGAAGAAATAACCTGTTGGTATGGTACCTACAAGCTCTATTATACTCACTGCTGCATGTCCATGGCGCAGGGCGCGCTGGAGCCCGCGCCGCCGAGCGGGTTGGCATCATTGATCTTCTTGACGTTGTGTGGCGAGTACCGGTTGTACAAACCCCAGATGCTGTTCATCAGCTTGCTGTTGTACTTTAGTGGGGATAGCTCCATGACTGTAACCAACGATACGATCATATTTAACAAGTTACAAAGCGACCGAATCGATTTCTATAGAGTTGGCTAAATCAGTGAACAAAAGATGCTGGAGATGCTATTCAGAAAATACGATAGAGGAGTCATCCTTCGTTCAATTATACATTTAAATTGGTTACACTGTAACATACACTGGTGCATCTAGAATAGTCAGATATTCTTATGTTTCGCTCAAAAAACGGAATCTTACATGAGATGTTGAAGCTCTTGGTCGGTTCATTTCCTTTGCTGGGTTTTGATAGCTTCATTTCGCGGTCACGCTGAGTTTGACGGATTCGACCAGCAGAGAATGCAGAAGGTGGGATCGATGCCATTGTTTTTAATTGACACGCTGAAAAAATAAGATAAAATTGTTATATACTATACACGATTAAATAATCTACATTTTAAGTAAGATATTTCTCGCTCGTCCCGTCGATAACGGATTGATAACGTCCCATAAATAAATAATCAGTAAAAAAATATACCTATGTTGACTAAGCTAACTTAGGTACCTGACTTCATCCTACCATTTTGTAGGTTTAAAAGCAGCTTTAAGTAACTATGTGAGTGGGTAAAACGTCACTGATTAGCAGCCTGTATCTACAACTTACTGCATTCAGGCAACAAAAACACGGAGATAAAGACATACCTACTTAAGTAGTATAAGATATGTATTCTGTGGTAGGTATAAGTATTTGTAGGTACAGTACAATCTATTATTCAAAACTGTATGTACCTTGTTACTTGTTTATTTGCATAATTGTAGGGATTTGCAATTTCTAAGATGGCAGAATAATGTAAATGAATATCAATCAATACCTTTACACAGTTTGTAAAATATGTTTCCAAGCGTGAGATTGTTGACCGCTTCAATCTTGAGGCCGTTGGCGGGGCCCTTGCAGACGCTGCTCGCGATCGACAAATTATTCGTGCCCAACAGCACCATGAAATCACAATTCTGATTTCAAAAATAAAGGAATAGGAAAGTGAGCGAAGGGGGCGAGAAGACGCGGGTGTCACGAGTGTCGACCGAGATACCACTGATCATAAAATGGCTGCGAAACATGACCCCGGCCAGAGTTATCGGTGACCTGTCGGGGACGTAGTGTGCTTAATGACTACATTTAAAGATAACTGCTCCATTCTGAGTATAAGAAATTGGGAGCATCTGAAGTTTTAAGTGCCAACAGAAATTGTGATAATTTTAGCTTTGAGCTGGATTAGTAATGGTACCTAACCAACCTCGAGTGTTGCAGTGCAAGGGATATTGGCTATCGTCTTCTTTCAACGCCATTCTTGTAACTACCTACAGCTTTACTCTGAATAACTTCCATTATTTTCTCATCTTATCTATGACTTGACCTTACTGCCATTCGTCTTTTATTCCTATTATAGACAGATAATAGCAGATAATAATGTTTTTCATTGGTGGTATATCAGGCCATCGGCATCGCCAAAACAGGGAAAATTAGATTGAAATTATTAACCTGCCTACTATTAGCCTACGCAGGTAGGTATTCTAGGTAGATTATAGTTAATATGAGGCATGCTATTGTAATATCATTGCATACTAGGATATAATATAAATTGCCTTAAGGGCTTAAAACGAAAGTTTCCGACCAGTGTATGTTGCCAGTGATGACATACGGCACTGAAACGTGGTCTCTCACTATGGGCCTCATAAGCAAGCTTAAAGACGCACAACGAGCTATGGAGAGGGCTATGTATGCTCGGGTTTCTCTACGAGATCGAATCAGAAATGAAGAGATCCGTAGACGAACGAAAGTTACCGACATAGCCCACCGGATTAGCAAGTTGAAGTAGCAGTGGGCAGGGCACATAGCACGCAGAACAGATGGCCGATGGGGCCGAAAGGTTTTTGAATGGAGACCACGGACCGGTAAGCGCAGCGTAGAACGTTCACCCACAAGTGGAGCGACGATCTAAAAAGAGACCGCAAGTAAACGCTGGATGCAGGCCGCTTCCAACCAGCCCTCTTGGAGATCGATGGGGAGGCCCATGTCCAGCAGTGGACGTCCTATGGCTGAAATTAAGATACCTAATGATAGAATTAGAATACGTCCGATATCCATAACGATGAATTATTCACAAACAAATAGTGTTTCAGAGCAATATAATAGGAACCCAATTCCTAAGAAAGACTTTCCTTTCAATTGTCCCGCTAATGCGTCGTTTTCTGAAGCTGTTATCCCAAGTTTTCTGTTCTAGTTTTCACCATTATAGATGTATAACATTGTGTAAAGTGATATAACTCTAGTAGATAACAATTGTGAGAACCGAGAGTTCTGGCGACGTTTTCTATTTTTTCTGTGTGAAAGGTGCCTTACAGAAAGACGGTAGTGTTATTATAAGATCGCAAAGAAATGTTTGAAGTTAAAGGAATATTAAGTTGAAGTGGCAATGGGCAGGCCACTTCGCTCGAAGAAGACCACGAACCGGAAGACGCAGCGTAGGTATAGGCCTCCCACTAGATGGACCGACGACATCATGAGAGTTGCGGGCATCCAGTGGTTGCAGATGGCAGGTTGTCGTTCAGTGTGGAGGTTAAAGGGGGAGGCCTATGTTCAGCAGTGGACGTCTTATGGCTATGATGATGACGATGAAAGAAAAGTTCGCCTAACTCATTTTGTTTTATAATTCAATCAGCAAATGTTATTTTGCTTTGTTAGGTTAAATCGATTGTGTATTAAAGATATGGTTATAAATGTCGCTATGAACTTGTGCCATTGTGTAAAGAACTATTAAGGAAACATAATTAGGTACAGAATGATTTATTAGCATCTCAATTAATTGCTCAACGATATTTTATGAGTGCCGAGTTCTTTTTGACGTAAGTATTTAGTACCAATCAACAAGACATTCATGTTGTAAAAATATATATGATGTATATTTTTTACATCAGCGTCTGGCTGGCTCTACTTACTAGGTACTATAAAATCGTCACGCAAAACTACGAGTGGTTGTCACATATATCAATATAAAAAACCGACTTCATGATAATGTCAGAACAGGACCAAATTGAAATGGAATCACACGCGAAGCACCAGCTTTCATATAAAAAAAAGTATCATCAAACACCCAGTCGAAAGTTCTGAGGAAACAAACATTTAAAAAATATCGAATCGAGAACTCCTCCTTTTTGGAAGTCGGTTAAAAATATCAAAAAGCTTAGTTTATAAGGTTTATTCACGATAATGGCATGATTAGCGATCAAATTCTGTAATTGTTTATAATTATGTATCTACGTCTCTATTTATCCTACACCTATAAAGACGAGAGCTAATTATCAATACCCATACCGTACGAAGCGCTTTGGTTCCACTTTTATTGTGCGAACTGCACTTCCTGAATGGGTGTTCCCCGATAGTTACAATCTGGGTGTCTTCAAGTCAAGAGTGAATCAGTTTCTTCTAGGCAAGCGTGATCCACCGAAGGCAGCATCATCGCTTAACATCAGGCGAGTTGGCGGCCAAGCGCAAGCCTATTCTGCAATAAAAAAAACCCATACAGGGTTATTGCAAGTTAGCTAATAACCTCTCATAAGCAACTTCTCTACGTCATACCTACTTAGAATTTTATTCCATGATTTAAAAAAAAAATGTCACGAGATTTTAATATAAATTTAGAGTTTTGTATTTTGTAGGTAAGACTTAGCTCCACAGGTAAACCTCGTACAAAATTTCGTTATTTAGAACCTTAATCATTTTTATTTTGTATGGAAGCAAAAAAAGATTGAGTAATTATTAAAAGTTATTGAACTTAAGTTTTTAAGAGCCCTCACATATTTTCATACGAAGAGATGGCTACAAAATTATAAATAATCCTCTATAAGACAGACATAATAGTTCAGTGAAAAGTTCACTTAATAGCCCATTTATTACAGCTATTAGTTAATTACACTAATTAGGCTCGATGACTCGTGAACTTCTATCGAGGTGTTGTTATTATCAATTTAAATGTTCAGTTTCTGCTTGATAATAATTCTCGCAGTAAAATAAATAATAAAACACGCTTTATTGCAATGTCATCGGTCCTTGATAAGTACCTAATCAAAATTTTCAAATCGATCCGACTTTTTTTAAATGGGTCAATAGATACATGCCAAGCTATTAAAAGCGTGTTAAAAACCCACAAAAAATCTCACTTCAGTGTAAAAACCGGCGTCTACGTTTCATAGTAGTTTGAAAACAAAAAAGGTAGGTACATAGCTGTTGCTAAGTTTATGTCACCAAAACAAACACGAACATATGAAATATAGGTACCTACTTAACCAGTCTTCACTAGTTTAACACATAACTATACAGATACACTTAATTACGAAGTAAAAGCTACTTTTGAGTCAGCGACTCTATTGAACTTCGTTGAACTTGCCTTTGTATATCAATGCTTTCAAAACGTTACATCAATCAATACTTCAAATAAATACTTTTGCTCTGAGCTACTGTGGCCCTAGTACGAGCACTTGCGAAAAA
This sequence comes from Agriopis leucophaearia, assembly GCA_949125355.1. Classification (NCBI taxonomy): domain Eukaryota; kingdom Metazoa; phylum Arthropoda; class Insecta; order Lepidoptera; family Geometridae; genus Agriopis; species Agriopis leucophaearia. The sequence goes on along the minus strand of OX421276.1, from coordinate 7,205,521 downwards.
GTATTCTTTCCGTAAACGATAGCAAAATGTATGAAAAATTGAACAGCGCCGTAAAAGGAAACTGAATTTTTCATACATTTGCTACGTATTCGTTTATGGAACGAATACTTTTTCGCAAGTTCTCGTACTAGCCCCACTGAACTCTTATATCGTCGTCTTAGAGTGAAAAAGAGATAACTTTTCAGGAAGAAGAAGAAAAAAACTACCTCCCATAAAAACTATTACATATTTATATTATTATTTGTATTACATATTTTTAAATTCTGTGTTAAATCACATACCTACAAATTGAATGAGTTTTTGTATTATTCCTTGAATTTGTGACATTAGGACAAGCTTTGCGAGGTTTTCTTCCCAGAAATGCAATAATAAGAAAATGACCAAAATTGCATTCCAGAGGTTTACACTCTAAGGCGACAATATTATGACCCAACGAGGCAAAAGATGAGCCTCGGACAGGACTCGAGAGGACGGCGTGAACGAGAGGACGATAACAAACATTGGGTTGAGACAGGCTCAGTAGATGATAGATGACAATAATCTTTTCACACCACCTGCTCGACAATGTCCAATTACATATCATGCAACCTCAACGTAAAGCATTATCTCTTAAGGGATATAAAGTTGTATGAAACTCCCTAGGGAATAAAGTGATTTGAATTTGGAATGTTAAATTCATGTGGAAACTCGTGGAAAACTCTAAGTAAAAAATGCCCATATGGCATTGTAAAGAGGATTGTTCGAAAATCAAACTGGCCACCACATGCAGAACTAAAAAAAAAGGTGCTTTTACAAAGAATGTGAAACAAAAGACGGTGTTTGGTGCTGTGATTTACAGTGAAACCTGGCATTTTATTGTCTCGCAGAAGGTGTGAAAAGTAGAGTATGCTCCTCTGCTATAAAGCCTGTCTTCGTGTTGGACAGCTTGAACCGCTCGCTTCACTCAGGATTCTTATATAACTCTCACTCGTAACGCTCAGGGTTCAATATGCCGCCCGTGACGTAAGACACTGCTTTATTCCCTTAGTGCATCTACTATTAGGGGCCTTACTTAAAATGTTACTCAAGTTGATCTATGCTTAAAAATGCTCTCTCAACTTCTGCTGACGGCAATCGTCACACGCGAAAACGAGACAGCGCAATTTTAAGCACAGATCAACTTGAGTAACGTTTTTAAGTAAGGCCATTAAAGTTTTCGGAAGCGAATTAGCCTTAATGTTAACCTTAGCATTGCCTTTTATGCTACATTATAGCTAACCCCGTCCTTTATAACACAAAGCTCACATTAAAATATTGGCATCTAGGCCGTTTTACAAGGGGATAAATCTGTGACTGGAAGGTTAGGTTTTTAGGTTCAAAAAAGAAATAGTAAACTAGTTGGTTGAAAAGTAAAAAAAAAAGCTCTTCCATGCTAGTTGTCTGGACGAGATAAGGCCGCCAGTTGTTTCACTAGTTACGTTATTTTGGTCCTATGTAAATTTTTCGTAATTAAAGTTTTTTTTAATATAATAGTTAACTTTGTAAAATTACAAATTTTACAAAGTTAACTATTACAGCCACAGAAAAGAATTTTTTGTTGTGTTTAAATTAGAACGGCTGTCAAGGCATTTTTGTAAGAAATTTATTGTAGCCACTTGCACCCATATAAGCCTATTTTACAATAATAATTAAAAAAACCCATAGCGACTGACGCGGAGTTCGACGCGTTGATATAAATAAGAATGTTCAATCACATATCTGTCACAATACCTGGCGACAGAGTTTCCTTCTAATTTCCGTTCTATTTACTTCTCTTTTCTGTGATAAAGGCCGTGGTGAACAATAAAGAGTTATCTGTCTGTTACTCCCAAAATTAAAAAAAGAAAACAAATTTTGCAGTTTCTTTTTATATATTTTCAAATTAACTGTATTCTTAATATCTACAAAACATTGTACATTTATCTATGAATTCATAATTTCCTGTTAATACTGCAAACAATATCAAAATTTACAAAACAGAACCATATACAAAATTATAATAATATATTACATTATGTATTTAATTAGGTAAAGGTCATACGTCATATAAATTTGTTTTGTATAAAATACAATAGTAGTAATAAGATTATATTAATGAGGTGGCTTTTGTTATAAGGCAGTATTAAAATAGAAAGGATAAAACAACCCCTTTGAGACCAAGCTACCGGTTTTATACTGCTTAGTTTTACGCCTTCAAGTCAATAACAATATCAATCAATTTAAACGTTTAACAACTCTATAATACGTCCGAAAAATAATTAGATCATTTAAGTACCTCGGTGCTGCTGACTATGTCGTCTAAAATCATAATAAATGCTGTCATTTAACTAAAATTACGCTACGTATATATTTCGCTCTTGAATAAATTGTTAAAAAAACGGTAACTGTTCTGGCACTACATTTATTTGTACATAAAAGTAAACATAATTAGAATACATGTAAGTTTGATTTACCGCTATACAAACATTCAATAAGCCCATCTATGGATTTCACGAATAATTAAAACTACAGTACGCACAAGATAAATGGGCCAGAATGAACATGGCATTCAACCCCCGCACACCACAAACAACCCCCGCTGCAAAGATAGCGAACTGCGCAGCCATTTGCGCCAACGTCACTCTGGCCAAGTTAGCTTGCGCGCACTGTACGTGAAATTACACGCGCAATGATGATGATTATGATGATGATTATGTTTTTTTATCATGCTTTTTAACGTTTTCTAATTGACATCTCTATATTTTTTATTTTCTTATAATTTTTGTTTTAGATATTATATATCTACTTTTGGCCAACAACTCGCCTGATGGTAATACAGTGGGGCCGAGGATGGAACACATTGATCAAAAACAAATCTATTCAGTATTCACTTTAGCCTTGAAGATGCCTGTACATTGCAGTTCTCAGGAAACAAGGAGGATGGCAGGGAGTTTCATACTTGGGCAGTATAATATCATAATTGACGACCCAAATCGAGAGAAGGTACGCACTTGTTGACTGTGTCGTAAATGCATGTGTCAATGTGAATGTGTCATTTCGCGTATGTGTCATTATGCGTGAAATCCTTAACTATGATTTGCCAACTTCTTGCAGACGAGAAGGGTCCCGCGAGAAATCGATCGCATGATTTACTAAAACAGGCCTATTGTATATTTCTAAACAAGACAGTTATTTAAGACTTTAGAGAGTAATTTGCTGTAAATTGTTACGCTTACTTCAGACTACGCTAAGTGCTGAGGAATAAGACAAGTACTTGTGGTCGATTTTGAAGGTTTTAATTGACAGCAATAAGCTCATTAAAATATCGCTGTCCCTTTTATACCAGGGGTATTAGGTAAAGACAGTAATACTTTAGTTAGTTTACTTAACAACTAAAACCTGCTTAATAGACTGTGGACTTTCTAAACGGTCAATGGTTAGAAAATCTCGTGCACTTGTTCCTTAAACTTGATTTTTAATAAATAATGATATAAATAATGGCGTCAAAGGAACACTAAGTCCGGGCGAGCGTGCGACAATACTGATCAGCTCAGTCAGCACCCATGATGAGAATATTTTATCACCTGCAAGAGAAGTACATCGCTGTTTATCAGGAAATAAATAATTAATCATTTTTTACAAAAACATACGAGTCACGGGAAGTTAAACAAACCTGAAACATCCTCTAATTTTTCACCATTAAAAATGGAATATTTTTATAATAAAGCTAGCTGCACCCGGCGGTTTCACCCGCGTGGATGCCCTCGATAAAAGATACCTGAGTTACACCCTACACACACACATTATAACATAAGCTATCGGCTAGTGAAAGTCTCGTCGAATTCGGTCTAGCCAGGTTGGAGTCCTGATATAATAGATCAACAAACAGAAAAAAAAATACGGGCTCATGCCTATTCAATGCCTACTGTCTGTCACAGGGCTAGAATTGCTACTATTGGGTTTTCATTATTTGGTTGTAGTCTTCTACGCTGACGACTCACACACAGCGTATCTGAATGACGTGGCGCACACGAATGTCGCTCTGAGCGTACCGTGAAGTATCGTAGAAGAAAGGTGCGCTCGTTCGATTAAATCAATCGATACGGGCGTTTGTTTGAAGTCAACCTACTGCATTAGCTTATATACCTACTGTGGCAAGATGGTGGTGGTGTGAAAGTTATAATTACCTATTGTCTAGTAGGTCCTGATGACGGGTGGCACTGTCTTGCATTCCGCCTGGTCGAGGGTTTTATCGATAACAGGTCGGTAGGAGAGCTTGGTGGCGCCGGTCTCAGGGTCGGTCTCGGACAGCGTGTGTTTGCGCCAGTGCTTCTCGAATGGGAGCTTCGTCTGCGGACGAATTACTTAACATGAGACACTTTGTAAAATTTCAATGATAATTACAACAAGCTTTTATTTATATATACTTGTGATTTTTATTTAACTGTTTTTATTTAGGTGTTCGTTTTGAAAATATTAAGATATTGGGTATAGCTTATTGTATTGTCACTAGAACTAAAGGTTTACGAGCAAAAATTCAGCTAAATCTGTTAGGAGAAAGTTAAATAAAAGCTGTTAAAAACACAAAATATTTATTGTATTGTCTCTAAATTTCGTAAAGTTTATTGTAGCTTTGGCAGCGTACACAACATGCTGGCGGCATTGCTTCTCTAAATGGCATTATACATTGCGCTAGAAAAACACCAGCATTTTGGCAACAAGAAACAAAACTAAGCAGGCCAACAAGATAAAAATGTTTAAACAAGTTTTGCATCCCAGCATCTCCACCATGTCACAAAAAATATACTAGTGTTTTCAAAACTTTTAAAAAGTCCAGCTCATCTCTCCGAATCCTTTATAGGGTGATCACTTTTTTATTCTATCCTATTAAGAATTATCTCCACGATTTACGCCGAGTCTTACCTGTCCTTCCAGAGGCTTGGAGTAATCCAACTCATCCCTCCTAGTCTTGAAGTCTTCCCTAGCGTGGGCTCCCCTTGACTCCTCCCTAACGAGGGCTCCCTCTACAATCTGCACCGAGTTGATAAGCAGGTTCTGAAGTTCCAGCGTCTCCACCAGGTCGGAGTTCCAGATTAGAGAACGGTCGGACACTTTCACGTCGTTTATCTGTTTGTAGATCTCGTGGATTTGTTTGTGGCCTGCGGAGAAAACAATTATTTTTATAGAATTTTTAAGTGCCAAACTAATTATCAAGAAGAAGTAGTATGATAAATAAAAAGAGATGTCACGTTTTTACAACTAAACACAGATTAACAGATCGTTTTGAAAGGAAAGGAGGTAGTATCATCTTGAGAAAGGGCAAGAAATACCTTTGACAATAATTAACCTTTGCTCGATGGGAAAGTGCAGGGGAGCTGTGGAGCCCAGCTACAAATAACCCAATAATGTTTCTAATGTATTATAAACAGACATGCGTAACAAATTGTTTACCAGAGCCCTTTGCATAGCCTCTGAAAGCTAAATGAATATTGCAGTAGTCATATACTCATCAACATGAGACTTAAAGCTGGTAATCACCAGCTTTAAGTCTTTTAAGTCTTCGGGTGAATCCACCTAAATTGTTACGTAACATTCAAAAGTAGCGTGTTACGTTACATCGTTGTCCGGTAAAAAATTGCTGAACATGCGCTGTGTTTAACCGTTCAAGTTCAAAGGGGTTCGTCGAAAAACTGACAACCGGACCAAGCGGCTCGGCTCACTGTACTAACTGTACGAATGCCTTTTCTGTAACATTTTACATTACATCCGATTCATCATAATCAGCCCGAAGACGTCTACTGCTTACCATAAGCCTCCCTCTTAGATACTCACACTGAAAGACAGCCTGTCACCTGCATCCACTAGATATCCGCGACTCTCACGATGTCCACTTAGTGAAGGCCCTACCTACATTGCGTCTACCAGTTCGTGGTCTCCACTCAAGAACCTCTTTCTTCCCCATTAGTTATCGGTTCTTCGAGCGATGTGGCCTGCCCATTGCAACTTCAACTTGCAAATCTGAGCAGCTACGTTCTTCGGCGAATATCCACGCTCCGGATTCTATCGCGCAAAGAAACTCCAAGCATAGCTCTCTCCATTACCCTCTGTGCGACACTGAGTTTTTCCAAAAAGCCTTCAAATAATACAGGTCAATCGCTAGCTTAACATTATTTTACATCTGAATCTTTTTTTGGAAATCCACAACTCGACCACATACCATCTTCAAGCGTGCTCTTCTGCCTGAAGACGGCTGCGTTCTTCTGCATACACTTCTGCATGCGCAGGCGCAGGTCTGCCGTGGAGATGTTGCCATCTGCGTATCGGACCTTGTCTAGGTTGGCCACGCTCGCTTCTCCTGTACTCTGGAATTATAAAGTGTTTATATGACAGATTTGGCAGCAACTGCGTATGCTGGCCTCCGCCACGCCTCTGCCCACATTTTCACGATCGTCCATAAACGCTACTGTTGCCGACCCGCTGCAGTAATGTACTATAAATACTCTTTTTTTCTTTCATGTAATGGTACTGATCTCAGCAATATTGTCAATTAAAAGTGAACTGTACGGCACACAAGATAGAACTCACATTTCTTTCAAAACTTTTATTATCGTGGTTTTAAAACATTATCTCCTATGTACTTGCACCAACGACTTATTTAGTACTTAAATAAATCATGCGTAGATGTTTCGCTCAACAACAGTGAAGGAAAACATGGTGAGGAAACCGGTATGTCAAAGAACCTCAAAAGTTCAAAGACTTATGATATTCACCAACAAGCACTGGTCAATATCGTAGATTAGGGCCCATCCTCTCTCTCTGAGATTAGGCCTGAGTCCCAACAGTGAGAACATGACTGATAATGATCTGCCATGTACTGGTACATACATCTTTGAGCGGTGACTGAGCATCGCCCGGCTTGCTGATCTCCGCGACAGTGAGCCCGCAGGCGCGACCAAACACCACGATGTCGAGGAGAGAGTTAGCTCCGAGTCGGTTGGCGCCATGCACTGACGCGCATGAGGCTTCACCCGCCGCTAGCAGGCCGGGGACAATCTTGTCGACTCCATCTTTGTGGGTGATCACCTGCACCAAGAGATTTGATTATATAGATAACATAAACAATAATGGATAGAACTGCTGTGAAAAAATACTTGTTTGGTTTGATTTTGTGTACAATAAAGAACAATAATTATCTATATAAAAAAACGTCTTTATAAATATTACAGAACTGGACCAAATTAAAATGAGACCACATGGGAAGCACCAGCTTTCAAATAAAAAAAAGAATCATCAAAATCGGTTCACCCAGTCAAAATTTCTGAGGTAACAAACATATAAAAAAAAACAGTCGAATTGATTAACCTCCTCCTTTTTAGAAGTCGGTTAAAAAGAAAAGAGAAAAACTAAAGGTGACAAGCTTGGCGTGTATTCAGCCAAGAGGTCATTGCAGTCACCATTATGAACTTTAACTACAGGACCAACCCTGCCATCCATGTTGTAGTGAACGGTGGGATGGACTCCTGGTGGCATAGACTCGGGCGAAGATCATAGCAGTCTCGGAGATACAGGGCTACTTCAGCTGTGAGTTATAGGGTCGTGGTAACGAGACTCACCTCTCCACGGAAGTTGGTAGGAGTGCCACCCATGTTGTAGTGAACGGTGGGTAGCACAGGGATGGGTTCCTTGGTGACATCGACTCCGGCGAAGATCATAGCAGTCTCAGAGATACCGGGCAGACGTTGCTTGAGTTGGTCTTGCGGAAGGTGGTGGAGTTGCAAATGCACGTGGTCCTTCTCGGGACCGCAGCCGCGACCTATATACAAATATCTACATCAATTTACAAATATTTTTAGCTTTGTTTAAAAACTACCTATGAAAATTGCCCTGATTGGCTGAATTTAGCGGACAATAGGGATGCGTAGAAGAAAATGGGGAATCCTAATCCAGCAGAGGGACGAGACAGGTTGAGCATAGAACAATTATCAATGTAAAAAACAGACTTCATACAAATGACAAAACTGGACCAAATTGAAATGGGACCACACGGGGAGCACCAGATTTCATATAAAAAGAATTTTCAAAATCAGTTCATCCATGCAGTCGATAGTTCTGAGGCAACAAACATAAAAAATGAAATAAAAATAAACAGTCTAATTGAGAACCTTCTTCTTTTTGGAAGTCGGTAAAAAATTAAAACAGGTGTAAACTGGAGTGGCGAAATTTTAACTAATTTATAATAGGCATGATTTCTAATTTTCAAAAACTGTTCTAATGTTCTTTGCATCTTCTGTTTCCAAATAAACAACTTTGAAATTTTGAATTCGCGACAAAACACACTCGCTTGTCAACGTCTTAATGTTTTACGTACCTTCCATGATCTCGACAGTCATAGCCCTGGATACGACGTCTCTGCTAGCCAGGTCCTTAGCGACGGGCGCGTAACGCTCCATGAAGCGCTCTCCCTTCGCGTTCACCAGGAAACCACCCTCACCTCGACATCCTTCAGTTATCAGGCAGCCCGCGCCGTAGATACCTAAGGAAAAGACATGTATGTATCGGCACTGGTAACTAAATTGGCTGTTTGTACTTCTGATAGGAGCAAAGAACCAGAAAGATGGCAAACAAAGAGAAGATCAATACTCAACAATGCGTAAATATTTGTTTGATAGGTTTTATTCTTTTATTTTCAATCAACACTGAGCAACAGACCAATAATAGTTGGAAGATCAGAAGTGGCAAAAGAAAATTATTTTTATTCCCAAAAAATTTACGGTTCTTGTAGGCATATACACGGAGACACCGCGGAACGTAGCTAGTTATTTATAAATAAGCTGCACCAGGATTTTTTACAGTCTTTCTGCATCGGCATATTTCGGGATAAAAACGATCCATCTAAAACCAGTATCGACATATATTCAGTAAATGATCTTATTTTTGCTTCAAAATGATCTAGTCAGATTAGTAATTAATTAGAAATAACAAGGCGATTTTCCATAATGACATATTATTGTTTTCTAAAATTGCGTAAATGCTGTTGTTGATAAACAATAAAATAAAACTGAATCTCGTATCAATTTGGAGCATGGCCAAGTGACCTGATGACGCAGTCATTGTTTTTCACAGAAGTTTCCTGTCTTGTGACGTCACGAGTTTATGTAGGATCAGTCACGTGAAGCTCGCTCTATCTATAACTAGAAATACCCCGGTTTTTACTATAGATAGTAGTATCCTGGTTTTACTTTTTCTACAATATGTCTGTCTCTATATCACCTGTAGCATAAACTGCTTGAAAGATTATAATGCTAATGTTATCGGCTACAATAGGCCTACAATACTGTTTCATTTAATTTAAAGGATATAATTAAATACAATACAAACTCTGAAAAAAATTGCCTCATGAATTTCTGAAATATAAACGCTTCAAGTTTTTGGTGGGGATAGAAAGCGGATGCTATGTCTCTCTCCCGCGAAGTACGTGTAAGTATAATACATGCTACTTACGTATTTTATCTCACACTAGACAAAATAATTGTCTGCATAATAATAGACAAATAGACATGCTGATGCTGACCTTGTTGTAGGTCAATGACCAAGTAATGTACTGCTGTGGGCAGTGTAGTTACGATGTGACGTAACGATACGCTCGTATAATCATGTTTTATGCACTACAATACTTTACAACGCGTATATAGTAGAAATTGTTACTCTTGCGATAAGAGAAACGACTTTTCTTGTAAACATATATTTATAATTATTTTGTGGGACTGTGCCGGTCATGTCAGACGAATGTCGGAGGATCGTTGGGCAAAACCACCGCTTAGTGGCTTTCACAGGAGTGCAAACGACCTCCTGGATGGCCCAGACTGATGTGGAGGGATGAACTGGACTCCTACTTGAAAGACTGCCCAAATTGCCCAAAATAGAGAGGAATGGTAGGAGGGAACAGAGGCCCTGCAGTGGGACGATGCAGGCTAATATGATGATAAAAAAGGATTATTTTGTGTTGTATGTTGATTTCTGTACACAGATGAAAATTTCTATTTTCATATACCTTCCTATACCTTCTTGCAAACTTACCCAAGAAATTAGCTACACATTTTAGGAATAACATTTATCCTAGGTTTGGTCTGTGATTTGTTTGTTTAGTCCTAGGCTTTTTTTTTCTTTTTTTTTTCTTTTAAGGCCGCCGCTTGTCGACCTACTTCTTTTATGTTTTCGTGTGTATGTAATTTGTGGTGTAAACAATAAAGAGTTTATCTATCTATCTTAGTGTCTTTCTGAATAGTTGTCAAGAACGATAATGTTCACAGATCTCAAAGCATGCACATATCGGTTCGGGACCAGATTAGCATCGCCTCAACCGAATGATGGGTCGTAACTGGCTCGGCACCACCGAGTTGTAGGTACGTCAGGACGACAAACCGCATACGGCATGGTAAAATGAACTAAGGTTTAAAATTATCTAGATAATTACTTCTCTTGATAATTATAGGATAATTAGTATCAGTCTGGGTTATATATTTTATTATATTTTTAATAAATCTAGATGTCGTAGATGAACAGAGTGGATATTCGAATATGGGCGTTTATTGCAATTCTAAAGTTTTGTTTATTGGAATCATACATGCTTTAGGTAGTACCAAATAAATATATGCTAATGTTATTAGTTGCTAATATTATTAGATGATATCAAGGAGGAAGCAGGACCATGCTGGATGAGGATAGCAAGGGATAGATCGTTGTGGAGAACACTTAGGGAGGCCTATGCCAAAGAGCAAGACAATCACGAAACCGGTGTCTAATACAAACGAAACATTTGATTACGTTACTTTCAAAACAACCATGTTTAATATAAGTATAATGAAGTTATAAGATGAAATGTAACATTTAAGATTGTTAAATAAAGGCTTTTATTATAATGTTATTAGTCTGTTTAGTTTGGCAAAATACGTAAAATTAAATATAAAAAAAAAAACATTTAGTTTGTATGAGGTTTTTTTATAATTGTAGTTAGGGTATTATTTATTTATTTTTTCTTTTCTTTCTGGTAATTAACGTATTATCTCTTATGTTAAAGACTTCGAATGTTTGTTTTTCGAATACTATTTGTCTATTCAGGCCCAAGTTGGTGTTGCAACGGGGCTTTTACACTATTTTTGTTTGTATTAGTGAAAACATATTTTTGGCTTTTGTGTAACTGTTTATCTCATATCTACTGTGTTAATTAGCAGCTGTTTGTTTTCCATGTAAAATAATATAATAAATATAAATAATAAATATCTGGGACATTATTGCACACACGGTCATCTGACCCCAAACTAAGCAAAGCTTGTAATATGGCTGCCAGAGACTGGTATACATACATATATATTTTTAAATACATACTTAAATAGATATTAACACCCAGACATAGAACAAACACAAATGTTCATCACACAAATGTTTGTCCTAGATGGGAATCGAACCCACGCCCCCAAGCACAGAAAGTAGGATCACTACCAACTGAGCCACCGAGGCAGTAAAATAAATAAATAAAATGAAATACACTGAAATACATTATTATCAATAATTGATAATTATCAAGTTGTTAGTATCACGATAATTATTATTGATTATTATCATTTCGTGACCTGTAATGAACAGCGCGGGGTTGAAGGGACGTCGCAGATCCGGTGCCGTGCCGATATGTGTGCCGAACTGCGCAGCTCTTCGTGTGCCGTGCAGCTACGTCAGGAATCGACTCAGTTAAATCGTAGGCTGTAGTGTTTATGAGTTCATATAGGATGAAAATGTACCTGTGGGATGGAACTGTACGAACTCCATGTCCTCGTTCTGGAGGCCGGCGCGCGCCGCCATGGCCGTGCCGTCGCCGGTGCACGTGTGCGCTGACGTGCAGCTGAAGTACGAGCGGCCCGTGCCGCCTGTCGCCAGGATCGTGTTCTTCGCTTGGAACCTACGCAACAACACCAATATGATTAATCCACACTCATATTATAAATGCGAAAGTAACTCTTGTCTGTCTGTTTGCTACATAATCACGGCTAAACGGCTTAAACGATATTGATAAAACTTTGCGAGGTAATAGTATGTGTCATGAGGACAGACATAGGCAATTTTTTTCTAATGAAATCGCGAACGAAGGCTCGTGTACAGCTAGTATGATATAATCCTGCCTCTTCTTACATACGATGCTGAAACTAGGATCTGCGTGGCACAAAGGGTATGTTACGATGGAACAGGCTATGTTAGACGTCTATCTTCTGGAACGCGACGCGATGGATTTGGTTTTTTTTTCTACTCTACCCACATATTTGTGAAGTTTTTCTGATCAATCGTGTAAAAGTCAATTATACATCATTAAACAAACTCGGCATCGGCTCAACTAGAGTGAATACAAATTACAACAAGTATGCTATGTGAAGGCTGTTTAACCTAAACCATACATGTTCAAAAGCACGTATAATTATTAATAAAAGTAAGCAAGGAGTGTAATTGTGCGTCAATTCATGTCATTATGCAATGCGCGGAAAATACATGACCTTTGGGTTGAGAAAAATGGAGTGTCAAAATAGGATAAAATAATCGGGCGCCCCCTTAACGCTGCGCACTGCGCTGTGCCCCGTGTGCGCTGCACACCCTGCATAATAGGTAAAGCCGGCTCTGGTGATACCTAACGCCACTAGTTATCAGGTAAACTTTGTTTGCCCTAGGCAACTCCTAAATATTTAGGCATATTCTGACATCTGATTTAGGTGACTCCTAGGGTTAGTGAAAACGGGCTTTAATGCTAAAGTCCTTCAAGATACAAATAGCAATATATGGAACAATGCAGTCACGATTAAATCTAGTATGAATCCTAGCTTGGAGATAACATCATACGTACATCTCCGCGGGAGGCGTGTCGTCTCGTCACGCACGCGCCTTCGTCGTGTTTTATTAATATTACGTGTAAAAATAGACGTTTATGAATATTTTTGCATTATTGGACTCAGTAAACCATAATGACGCAAAACATGTGTATGATTTAGCTGAATAGTGGTAGTATTCATCGTAGTATTTGCTTTTTCACTAGATGTTGTACATTCAGGTGCTGACGCCAACCATTGCATTTTGTTCTTATTAGCATACTCATCTTGCTATACTAAAATTTCGTTTGATGGATTTGATCTGCATGTTATTGCTGTTATTTCATTTTGCTATTTATAATTAGGTCACTCCCGAGGACTAGCAGCACCGCGGATTTATCCGTAATGCTACAAGAATCGTATTTTTTTTTAGATAAAAGCCTACAAGTTAATCTAAGGGTATCTACCATCTTAGGAAATTTCATCCAAGTCCATTCAGCCATTACAGAGTTGAGTGTGGAACTTTGGACATACATACAAACTTTTGCATTCATAACCACCCGCGACACACGCACTGTGCCCACACGCCACGATTTTTACACTATGTTTAAAAAAAAACCGTTGACATGTCCGGGTTCTGAGCTCTAAAATCCAGGGTTTTCACGCGTCTTGTCCTGGTTGCCAAATTTTAGAGATGGCAACATTAGTTTTAGGAAAGGCATTTTTTTATAAGTTTTTCTTTGTCGATGTACCTGTTCGGCTATGAAACGGCTTATTATTCGCCATACTATTTAAGATCGCTATTAATTCAGTCAAATAACGATTAAACCATGCAGCCTTACATATTTATTTTTAACCTAACTATATAAACGTTTACAGTGGATATGGCGTTACCTATATACGTCATTTAGAGCAAAGGAAACATATTTACTAAAAGCCGGTTTTCGCTAGTCTTGACCTTAAAAATCTTGACTCGCATTCACAAGATTCTATGAGACTTTTGAGCCATCTTACAAAATGTCAAAACAAATATGTACACGAGTTTATAGCTTACTAGCCGTCCGCCCCGGCGTCGCACGAGTATTAGCTCGGCCTTCGGCCTCGCTACAAAATATAATATAGCCTATGTCACCCGGGGATAGTGTAGCTTCCCAACAGTGAAAGAATTTTTCAAATCGGTTCAGTAGTTTCGGAGCCTATTCATTACAAACATACAAACATACAAAAATAGGTACAAATCTTTCCTCTTTATAATATTATAGTGTAGATGTAGATGTAGATGTAGATATATATATATATATATATAGAATAGATATAGATAGATATGTATAGATAGAAGATAGATATAGATAGATAGATAGATATTTTATAATGCACTAGCCGTCCGCCCCGGCTTCGCACGAGTGTAAGCTCAGCCTTCGGCCTCGCTACAAAATATAATATAGCCTATGTCACCCGGGGATAGTGTAGCTTCCCAACAGTGAAATAATTTTTCAAATCGGTTCAGTAGTTTCGGAGCCTATTCATTACAAACATACAAAAATAGGTACAAATCTTTCCTCTTTATAATATTAGTGTAGATTAGCTTTAATTCTAAGGTTTGATATTTTTAATACCTTGCTGTCCTAATAGCAATTTTTGTATGCGATTGTATATAAAAATGTATGCTGCTGCTAATGTATGCTTGCTTAGCAAGTAGGTTATAATTCTAGAAGGTAACAAAACGCTTTAGTGTATCAGTAAACAAACATATGACAGATGTTGTGTAAGTAATTCTGATGCAGTTTTCAATACCTGTGGAGAGTTCCGTCCTCAAGGTTGAGCGCGATGCATCCCTTGCAGACGCCGTCTTCCATCAGCAGGTCTAGCGCGAAGTACTCGATGAAATACTCGCAGTCATAGCGGAGCGACTGCCCGTATAATGTGTGGAGGAGGGAATGGCCCGTTCTGGTAACAAGAAATAAGTAGATAAAGTTATTAATATTCTCTTCGGGTTCAAATGAGATAAGGCAGGTTGCATGAGTGAAATGCATCTGGATATTGTAGGTATCGCAAAACATTGGTGTGACAAGATATATTTTTTTAAACATCACAATACAAATTCAAAGAAAATGTATGGGAACCAGTAGTGTCACTTATCGCTGTCGCTGTTGCTTGTCGCCGGTGACGGACTCAAGCCTTTACAATTATTTTTTACAGTATCTGTTTTTTAAACACCGGAAACTTAGTTGTCAGTGATGGCGCAGTAGCAATGCGCTTGCAGCAGTCCGCCTTTGCTGAATTTGACCGCCGAATGAACAGATAGTATTTTTTTTAGATTCTGATAAGAGCATGTTAGTTACGAGAATTTGAATTATTTATTAAATATCTGGGACATTGTTGCACACATGGTCATCTGACCCCAAACTAAGCAAAGCTTGAAATGTGGCTGCCAAAGACTGATATACATACATATATATTTTTAAATACATACATTGATAGATATTAACACCCAGACATAGAACAAACACAAGTGTTCATCACATAAAGTTTGCCCTAGGTGGGAATCGAACCCACGCCCCTAAGCGCAGAAGGTAGGTTCACTACCAACTGAGTCACCAGGGTGGTCATATTTTCAAGTAATCATGGACTCGGTCATACCATTCGGACAAAGAATTAGATATTAAAATATAGTAATAAAAGTCTGTGAGAATTAAAAATTAACATAACATAAAAATTACAAGTTAATACAAACAAACAAAATTACACAAGATACAGTGAAGTGACGTCACATCTTACCTGTCAGCGACAGCGCAGCAGCGATGCGCCTGCCCGCCCTTGCCGAACTGGAGGGACTGGCCGCCGAAGGCGCGCTGGTAGATGCGACCCTCCGGGGTGCGGGAGAAAGGCATGCCGTAGTTGTCCAGCTCGATTACCGCGTGCGGAGCTTCCCTGGTCATGTAGTGAATGGCGTCCTGGGAAAAATATTGATATTTTTTTATTAGAGTTTCGTATCCAAAGGGTAAAACGGGACCCTATTACTGAGACTTCGCTGTGCGTCCGTCTGTCTGTCTGTCTGTCCGTCCGTCTGTCACCAGGCTATCTCGATAATATAACCGATTTGAAAACCTTTCTTTTTTTGAAGTCGGTTAAAAATACGCCGCATTATGTCTCCTAATATCTTAGGAGAAATATTCAGTAATAGGCTTGCATCATCTCGCCTGATGTTTAGCGATGATGCGGTCTACGATGGAGCACGCTTACCTAGAAGAAACAGATTCAATCGATATTTGGAGACACTCATTTGATTTTGGCATCATAGTGCCTGTAATAACATCAAAGTAAAAATTACATTAAAAAAGGTTTTAAAACTAAGTAATACAGATTTAACAGATACAGTTCTTTCTGTTGCTCTTTTAAGTTGGTGCAAAACAAACGTAATTTCATTATGTTTAAGGTTGTTTATTGTTAACCACAGAAGAAGAAAAACGATACACTGAGTTTCGAACAATGATTTCCCTATTACTATGAATGAAGCAAACAATTGAATAAAGAAATACAATCATGTTATTATTTGCACCGGAAAATAAAGTTTATCTATAATATACATAAAATGTAAATTGATTTTTTAATAAAACCGGCCAAGTGCGAGTCGGTCTCGGGCACTATGTGTTCCGTACCACCACAAATACAATGTGTACGCAGTTAATTAAGTACGCGTACGAAGACCTACCTTACGAACCTTATTCTTTTTTATATAGGCGGAAACTTGTAATTTGCCCAGTCACCAAATCAATTTTTAAGTTTATACTATTAGGCTGTAAGTTTCCCTAAAAATCCCTACCATATTATAAATGTGTAGATCAAATACCTTCACACATGACTTCTAACTAAGTAGAAGCAATACCAGATATCGGTTTAACATGCAAAAAAAATCCCGTTTGCGTGATTCAGGTAAAGTGTCGTATTTACCTATAATAGACGCACTTTTCATATTTGTGAAACTACGATCCATTTACACTCATTATTTTAGGAATGATTGAATACCTTATTACGTTTTTAATAATATTATTCGTAAAGTTTAAGCAAATTTACAATTATTTCGCAAAACATCGTTTTAGTACGCAATCTATTTTCAAACTATGGAACTACAAATCTGACGGCTGTCAGTTTGTTTGTTTGTCCGCGCACATCTTTTAAACTACTAGAAGGATTTCAAAGCAGTTTCCATGAATATGCTTATAAAATACCTGATTGAAACATAGGCTATATTAATTTATGATAATAAATAGCAAAAAATTTTTTTTTTAATAATTATTTATAACGCCATCTAGCTTATTTTATAGTAATGTTGTCGTAATGACAGACTTCTACTCGCAGACATGGTAGGTAGGAAGACTGAAGCGGCTGTTGCCATATAATCTATATGTAAATAAAAATATAGATATTCGCCAAAGAACCAGAGTCACCGACATATCTATTAAAATCTGCAAGTTGAAGTGGCAATGGGCAGGCCACATCGCTCGAAGAACTGTTAACCGATGGGGAAGTAGGTAAGGTTCTTGAGTGGAGACCGCGAACCGGAAGACGCAGCGTAGGTAGGCCTCCCACTAGATGGACCGACGACATTGTGAGAGTCGCGGGCATCCAGTGGATGCAGATGGCAGGATGTCGTTCAGTGTGGAGGTTAAAGGGGGAGGCCTATGTTCAGCAGTGGACGTCTTCTGGCTGATGATAATGATGAAATAAAAACGAATAGCCGAAATGTATGTACCCGCATAACTTCCGATAGACTGCACCAAATAGTTTTTTTTGTGTTTGTTATTTTCAGGACAGCCAACTGCTTTTGAAGAGGTTTTACAGTTTATTATGGCGTAATTTAAAGTACGTTTATTTTTGTATTGACTTCTGACGTGCTAATATACCAAGTCGACGGAGATTAAAATGAATACATTTTTTTGCCAGGATCAAACTTAACACCAATAACAGACACGCAAAGTAGGTGAACTCGCGGCATCTAATCTGTTACTGATCTATGATTAGCAGCTATTTTGGATGTTATGGTGGTGAACGAAAGCGGTTTAGTTGTTGGAAGGGTAGGGGCGCAGAAGGCGGGCAAAAATTATTTAGACATCATTGATTGGCAGTCTTTACGCGGAGTAATGTTAAATAACAGCGATTAATTATAGATACCGCTCCATGCTTCCTACTTACTATTTACTAATAATTCAATAATAACGTTTGTCATGCATGACATTTCACTTGACTTATACCAATTTTTTTTTCCTTATTGGCTCCATGGCTCCACACTTCCAACGTATTTAACCAGTGAAAGTAATATATTATTTGCTTGAAATATATTTGAAACTATGGACATGTCGGGATACCTGTATCGAGTCAGATTAAAACTAGACTAAAATCATACTATGACGATAGTATGACAATCCGCATTAAAATGGAGAGCAATAAATCTACAATCATGTCATATGTGTAGGTATTATCTATAAAATATTCAGTATAAATAATCCGATGGATTTGTGCCTATTTAAAGTTCCGTTCGTGTTCGTTCGTGTAACATTTATATTTGGATATGTCAGTCTAATCGTCCACCCACTAATTACTTTGCGCTACGCGTACGAAGTCGCGGGCATTAGCTAGTGAAAAATAAAATAAATAATAAGACGCGGGCAGCATCTAGTATAGTAGTTTATACATTGATTCTCACACAACTCCATAAAGACCAAACAGATTTAGATGAAACTTGATATATAAGGGAAAAAGTATAAAAAGGGTAGGGGAAAAAGTTTCTTCGTAGTTTATAAACAAATTCAAGACATATTTTTTTCAAGTTTAATTACATTTAATTATAATATATATGTGCCATTTTGTTCCATAACTTGTTGCCATCTTGTAGGTAGTGACATGATCCCGTTGCTGTAGAAATTTTGGTACTTATGATCAAAAAAATGCAACAAGTAGTTTTGACAGTCCTCTCTGGATGTTAATCTAACACTACCCAAAGAATTCTGAAGAGACCGAAACAGGTGGAAATCTGAGGGTGCAAGGTCAGAACTATATGGTGGATGCATTAACACTTCCCAACCAAGCTCTCTCAATTGTTGCTGAAGATGTGTGCGGTCTGGCGTTATCATGATGAAAGACCACGCCCTCTCTGTTGATCAATTCCGGCCGTTTTTTCTCAATTTCTTGTTTGAGTCTCATCAGCTGTTGGCAGTAGAGCCGAATCGATGGGTTTGCCCGGCGGTAAAAGCTCATAATGAACGATGCCCTTCCAATCCCACCATACACACAGCATCACCTTATTACGTGTTAATCCGGGTTTCGCTACAGTCTGTGGTGCTTCACTGCCCTTTGACTATGATCGTTTGCGCACATTCTTGTCGTAGGTTTTTTTTCATTTTTCATCACCAGTGATCAATCTTTTCAAAAACGGTTGGTTTCGTTACGTTTTAACAGAGAATCGCAAATGAGCACACGATTCATTTGGTTTCTTTCAGTGAGCTCGAATTTTGGGAAAAAACCTCGATATTTGGGTGCCACACCAAATATCGAGGTTTTTTTTTATACCCAGACTTTTTCAAATGGGTCAAAACTGTTTTGTGGTCGATCCCCAGTTCTTCAGCTATGTCGTAACTACTAATATGCCGATCTTGTTCCACTTTTTCAGAAATGGCATCGACTTTATCCGTAACAGGGCGACCAGAGCGAGCTGCATCTTTGACATCAAAATTCCCGGACTGAAAACGCTTGAACCAACATTGTGCTACTCTAGATGACACTGCATTAGGTCCATAAACGTCACATATTTTATTCGCGGCTTGTGTCGCATTTTTCCCTTTTTTGTAATAAAACTTCAAAATATATCGAATTTCTTCGTCAGATTCAATCATTTTATCGAACAAAAAAATAATTGAAAAATGGCGGGAAATTGCTTTTTACTTTATGTATTCCTTTTTTTAAATGTCATATTTTTAATGATATCAAAACCAGCCAGATACAAACAGTACAACCGATGAGATTTTACTACAACTTTATACATACACTAGCCGTCCGCCCCGGCTTCGCACGAGTGTAAGCTCGGCCTTCGGCCTCGCTACAAAATATAATATAGCCTATGTCACCCGGGGATAGTGTAGCTTCCCAACAGTGAAAGAATTTTTCAAATCGGTCGAGTAGTTTCGGAGCCTATTCATTACAAACATACAAAAATAGGTACAAATCTTTCCTCTTTATAATATTATACATACAAAATACGAAAAGACTTTTTCCCCGACCTATTATATAGAACTGGATTCATCAGAAATTGACCAAATCGGAAACACCAGCTTCCAAATAAAAAAATAATCATCAAAATCGGTTCACCCAGTCAAAAGTTCTGAGGTAACAAACATTTAAAAACCAGTCGAATTGATAACCTCCTCCTTTTTGGAAGTCAGTTAAAAATAATTTCACTCAGTCATCATCTTCGTCGTTGGTTTCTTTTTGCGTACTATTTGGCACATTTTACTGCAAACTAGACTCGGAATATTTCCAACTACGTCGGTAGATGTTATCGCTTGAAGGAAAATAGTAGCCCAGATAGTGCCTCGCTTTATCTATTTTACGTGAACACGATCACTTCGAAACGGCACATATGACTTTCTTTTAATATAACAAAAATAAACATTTTGTTTTATAAACAGAGGCCTTACGGCTACATTTTTAAGCAATTCTGTTTAGGTGATTGCGAAAAGTCGCGCGACCGCAAACCGTATCTCGGCGCGTTAAGGTTCACGTTCAAATTCAAATTATTTATTTGCTAGAATATAGGTACAGGATCGGTCTTAAGTGTAAATAGGTGCTCTATATCCAACCTTTAAGGCGTGCAAATTACAATAGGTATATAAAGTTAACATAATTATCATCATACTACAATTACAGTCAATTTATTAATGTCTATTAATTCTGCATTACATGTTATAATTTATCTTTGAGATACTCGTCAATGGTATAATATGCCTTGTCAATCAGAAACTTCTTCAATCTAAATATAAAAATTTCATTATTATCTGTCTCCTTTATAATTGATGGCAACTTGTTATATATTTCTACTCTTTTTACAAAAATACTTTTACTAAATAAGGCCGTTCTGCATTTCGGCGCACTTAGTACATTTTTATGTCGTCTAACCGTCAAAGTTTTATAGTCCTCTATATGATTTCTTACAAGCATAGCCGATTCGTAGATGTACATGGACGGCAAGGTTAGCAGTTTCAAATTCTGGAAGTACGGCTTACACGAGTCTCTTGGTTTTAGCCTACAAATTGCTCGAATGCATTTTTTCTGAGCTTTAAATGCTGATTCTCTTTCCGTAGAGTTTCCCCAAACAAGAACTCCATATCTTAGTGTGGAGCCAACATATGCGTGATAGGCACTTAAAAGAGCTTTATCATTAGCTACCTTTCGCAACATATACAATGCATACGAAAACTGGTTTAACTTTGTACATATATGCTCAACATGAGAATTCCATGACAAGTTAGAGTCTATGTGAATACCTAAAAACTTAGTCTTATGTAGTTCGTCAATATGTTTCCCTTTATAGTTAATATTTAAAATGTCAAATCTAGAATTAATATTTTTAAATGTCATTATGTGTGTTTTATCTAGGTTAATTTGAAGGTTATTATCTCGTAACCAATTGATCATAGTCTTTAATGAGTCATTAATGTGATTTTCATGTTCACCATTTCTATTGTCCGTAAAAATTACAGTGCTGTCGTCAGCAAACATGACCATCGGATGGTTAATAGCTTGTGGAAAATCATTAATGTAGATTAGGAACAATAGGGGCCCTAGTATACTTCCCTGTGGCACTCCGTATTTTACAGTTCTGCGGTCTGACCGATATTTGTCTTCTATTTTAGTGTCAATATTTAACTTAGTAATTTCAGTATGTTGTTGTCTATTGGAAAGATATGACGTTATTAAATTTAATGTATTACCTCTTATACCGTATAGTTCCAGTTTTTTTATTAAAATTTTGTGGTCTACGTGATCAAACGCTTTTTTCATGTCCATGTAGAGTGCTGTGACCCTATTTTTGTTGTCAAGGCCGGTGTAGACTTTTTCAAGAAAATTTAGAAGAGCCATGTTTATAGATTTATCTTTCCGAAATCCAACTTGTTCTGGTGCAAAAATGTTGTTGCTTTCAAAATAATTGTTGAGGCGCTTATAAATAACGTTTTCGAAAATTTTAGAAAACACCGGTATTAAAGCAATTGGTCTATAAAAGCGCATATCCTCTTTATCTTGCTTTTTAAAAACAGGTATTACTACTGAGGTCTTGAGCTTGTCGGGAAATATACCGTTCTCAATGCAACTATTAATTATATGACTAAGAGGAGGTGATATGTATTTGGTAGTTAATTTTACTATTCTAGTGCAAATGCCGTCATATCCTGTACTGTTTGTGTTTTTGAGAGACTGTATAATGTTTTGTATTTGTCGGTTCCATAAAACAAGAATTAGATTTTGATTGCCTCAATGTTCCCGGAGTGCTAATATTATTAACTGATTTTTATACTTCGTCTATGAAAAAATTATTGAAACATTGGGCAATTTCTCTCGGATCAGAGATCATTGTCCCATTTACTTTAATATGTGTAATTTCGTCTTTAATATTAATCTGTTTATTTTTATTTATTATATCCCACACAGCCTTAGATTTATTGCTTGATTTTTGTATATAATAATTATTTTGCGCTCTTTGCGTTTGCTTTATTACTCGTTTTAATCTAGCAGAGTACTGCTTGAAAATATTTTTATCAGCTTTAGATGAAGAGCGTCTGTATTTCCATAGTAGACAACGTTTTCGTTTCGTGCAGACCTTTATTCCTTTGCTTATCCATTTGGGACGGTTGGTTAAGGGAATTTTAACTTTTACAACTGGAAAGCATAGGTCGTAGAATAGCAGAAATAATTCAATGAACTCATTATAGGCCTCATCTACATTTTCAGCCTTATAGACGTCACAGAAAGATAGATTGCTGAGGCATTCAATGAATTTATTGATGTTCTCGTTGTTAAAATCTCGATTCCATCTGAAAAAATGTGTAATGAAGTAACTCCTCTTTACTGGACATTTTAAAACTTGAGCAGTGTGGTCTGATAAGGCATACTCCATAATAGTTGTTTTACAGCCTCTGATGTTATGGGCAATGTTGTCAAGACATGTCTTGCTGCAAAGTCTAGTGGGTTGGTTAACACTTAGTTTAAGATTGAATTGCGATAGTATTTCTTCGAAACGCTTTGTAGCTGGCTCTTTTTTCAATATATTGATGTTAAAGTCGCCACAGATAACAACTTTTTTATTCCGATAGCAAATGTTATTTAAGAGTTCCATAAGTTTCATAAAAAAATGTTCTCTCATTGACTCTTTATTTCTTGGAGATCTGTATATGCAAATAACTATGATTTTATGGTCTACCAATTCAATCGCACAACATTCGAAAATATTTATTAAGCTTAAAGAATTAATGTCAGGCAATATTTTATATTTGTGTTGATTGTAAATTAATATGCAAGAACCACCTGATCTATTGTGTCGGCAAAATTTGGTAGCTAGCTTGTAGTTGGGTATGTTAACCATTGAGGAGTCATTTTGGAGCATATTGTGCTCAGTTATACATATTACGTCGATGAAAGTTTTGTTGTTCCTTAAATTATCTATACATAGTGTTAGGTCGTCTATTTTACTAACAAGACCGTTCATGTTCTGATGCATTATATGTACAAAGTTATACTCGAAAAAACTCCCTATTTACTGTTGCACGGCTATTTCCATCACTTATTATGGGTATATCAATAGCATTCGTGTTGAGTTGCTCTTCTGTTTGGGTGCTTTTATTAATCTTTATGTTTTTTTCTACATCTTTGGAAGTCGATGTAATTTTATTTATTTATGCTTTGGAAGTTTGGACTAATTAAATTAGCATGTGTAAAATTATCCGAGGCTTTTCTATTGTCATTATGTAAGAACAAGATGGCCACAAGCGCTTTCACATTTAGTTCAGTTTACAATCATAAAATTAAAAAAATTAACAGGGAAACATGAGAGTCAGATTCGCGCACTGAGGGTTCCGCACCACCACATAAATTGCTAATAACTAAAGTACAAAAAGTAGTGCAAAAGACAACATCACACCCAGGCGGTAACCCATCCAAGTACCAAGCGCGCCCGACGTTGCTTGGCCATAATTGGCCTTAATTGAAATCGTGTTCATTTATTGTTTGAGAAATCAGCCAAATTAAATAAGATAATTTTGTTTATTTTAGTATTACGTTTTTATTTTTTATGTGGCAGTACGGAAACTAGTGAGCGAGCCCGACTCGCACTTACCGGCCAGTTTAGTTTAAATTGTTGTAGCCTTGATTCTAACGATACCACTTATGTATATCAAAATCGATTCAGGACTTATGGTGGAAATAAAAAACCCACGTACATACATACAATGAACCCTAACGACATATTTTTTTAACCTACTTTAAAAAAGGAGGGCTTTCTCAATTAGGTTGTTAGGTGTAGTTGGTTGTTACCTCAGAACTCGTTGTTTGTGAACCAATATTGTTTTTTTAATGACTTTCAGATTGGTCCCACATGAAATTTTATCAAAATCGAGTGTATCGAGTCGATAGTATGGCTTTTAAATCAAAATAACTGGATTTTATTTTTACTTTGATGACAATATTATGTCATCGTAGGAACTTAAATTGCATATTTTATTATGGAAACTGACATGGTTTTCACACATTTTATTGCATTTTTTTAATGCTGTTGAGACTATAGTCAGAGTAACCGCCCTAATCTTACGTGAGTAATTCCCGTGTAATATAAATAAAATGTTAAAATGCATATTTTACAAATTTTGTGGTCTGTTTTTTTAATTGTCAATTATTGATGTATTATTTTATTTTCCTAGGAAAACTTACAGCTAGGTACAAAATT
Organism: Agriopis leucophaearia; assembly: GCA_949125355.1. Classification (NCBI taxonomy): domain Eukaryota; kingdom Metazoa; phylum Arthropoda; class Insecta; order Lepidoptera; family Geometridae; genus Agriopis; species Agriopis leucophaearia. Next base: position 7,180,693 of record OX421276.1, on the reverse strand, counting down.
AGATAGAAAAAGATAAAGATAGAATGCCATTTACAAGTTTTCACAAATAGTAAGGTAGTTATGGTAGTCATGTCAAAAATTGAGTTGGTCGCTTTCTGCAGATCCAATTAACAAAAATAATAGTTACCTGATCACCGAGCCAGTCAGAACCTTTGACGGTGTCGTACATGTGCCACAGCCAGTTGTCGTCTTCCATGTTACCTAGAACAGAATATTAAAATAAGGCTATGTTGCACCAAAATCTTAACAAGGTTGTTAATTAACCATTGATTAACGTTAATGATACTTTGATGTCAATATTAAAGGTTAAGTAAACAACATTCAAAATAAATTAAAGTTCAGTCTTAGCCTAAAATAGTGCAGTGAAATAATAATATTAATGATAGACATTTTCTGGCCTTCTAAATGATTCTGTCAATTAAAAGTAGATTGTAACATAAGGGAGCAAAATAATATTTTTACGGCGAGGGCGCTTTTTTTAATCCAAAGCGAATTGAGGGAATCTTTAGTAGAATCCCGAACGTAGCGAGAGATTCAAAGTACATCGCCCGAGCCAAAAAAATATTTTGCGCCCGAGTGATACACTCTACTTTTCATCAACCACTATGAGAAAAAAAAAGGCGCCTATATTTTATTGTATTATTTAATAAAACAGAGTAACAACTAATTTGAACTAAAATTATCTAATAGCAAAACAACTTTAAAAAAATAAAAATAAAAAACATGAATTTCTAACAATCCGTGAAAATTTATGAAAACGCAGGCTGTAGTTCGCGCGTTTTTAAATTGATTTCTTTTGTTTTATTCATTGGCGGCGCAACTATGAGCCGTCGTACCAGCCAGTCTTTATTCAAACAATATTTGCGTTCGATTTCTTTGGCGCTGAACTTGATTGAACTTGAACTAAGATGTTCCAAATTCAAAAAGTGCGCGGAAAAGATAATTGCGGCGCACTTTTAGAATTTGGAACAATAGAGATATATAGATTAAAAACTCATTACTGCCTGCTAAAAGTTTCTTATAGAAAACACCAACTTTGGGTGCACTTAAAGGCGAACCAAGTCGTCCTTTTCGAATAGGTGGGATGAAAAACTTATACAATCAACGTCATGAGATAGTTATTTAAGCCCAATTTTGGCTAGCGCGCCCGTCATGACACTTTTGTAGCATTAGAAAAAAAACATTAATGAGGTGATATGGTCTATTTCACATCAGTTTGAATTAATTTAATTTTGCTTTCCTTTTGAGAGAATGTTGGCATCGCAGATCTTGCACGTTTGCCAGCATCAAGTATTGAAATATTTCCATGTTTTTTATTTGGCTTTCTGAAATACTAGTCACTTGTCAGCTTTATATTTCGTGAACATGAGAAAAATATTGGAGGGCAAAGTTCGAGAATTTTGTGTAGTATGTGTGGATCAACTATTACAAAATAATTTTATCACTAAGATTATGTCACTCAAGATGACAAACGCACAGGCGTTTTTTAATAAGGCTTAATGGATGATAAAAAAACTAAACTTCCTTTTTTTTAAATAATGAATTTGTGACACATTATTTGACTTGCCAACCAAAACATAGCGCTCAAACACAATTGTTCACCTAGCATTAATACGAGATGAGTCGAAACAGCTTCCATATTAAAAAAAGTTTTTATGAAAAATTAATAGTAACCTTGTAGCAACTGTTGCAGCACGGAGCAATGAAGCACATTGCTTATATGTGAAATGTGATATATTGCAAGTTCTTTACTTCACGCGTACAAAATCTGTCCAGCAGGACTAGCACGGGCCGTGGAAAAGTTGTCTTTCCACCATTTTTCTCCACGCGTAGACGCGACAGAGCTAGAATATAGATACGTTTGTCTCTATGGTGGAAAGACAATCTGTCCACGGCCCGTGCTAGGCCTGCAGGGGAATAAAAATTAAAAGAGATCTTTCCTGAATTGATCTTGGTTTTTTAAATTATACTTGTTACTGAAGGAAATGAAATAATGACAATTGTCGGAAAAGCCTTATGATGCAGCTAGAAAGGTAATGTAAGGCAGGATTTAATAAGAAACTCACCCAACGCAGCATTGATGCCGCCCTGCGCAGCCACAGTGTGTGACCTCGTCGGGAACAGCTTGGTAACCACGGCGGTCTTGAAACCTTCCTGCACAAGGCCAAAAGCCGCGCGAAGTCCCGCGCCACCCGCGCCGATTACTAGAGCGTCGTGCTTATGATCTGTCACCTGGTAGGCTTTCGTCATGTTGGAGTTAGCCGAGCCATCTTTGACTGGTGTCGCTCCTCCCACTGATAGGTGGAGGTTCCTGTAGAAGTATGTAGCCTGCAACATTTTATGAGAATTATCAACATAATAATATTATCAGTGCATAGACTAACCAAGAGGGATGCAATACAATACTTTTTTAATAACACCATAGTTACAAGTCAAACTTTCCAGTATACTCATATACAAAAATGTACATAATAATTATATCTTAATAATATTATTATGTAGGTATGTACATCAAATTATAATAATAATGTATTTAATAATGAAATAGAACAAAAATGTCTTTGTCTAGCAGTGGATGTTTACTAGCTGATGATGTGATGTGATAGACAAACAATTTTTCACGATAAAAGTTTTATATTATGCAAAGGCGGGCCTGTAGTACGGAAGATTACAGGACTGACGCGGTAAGGGTGAGACGGAAGATGAGTGGATTACGAGATGGATTCAGGCCTGGAGCAGAAATAGCTTCGATCAAAAAATACAAGAAAGAGCGAACGGGAGTAGATTGGATTACAGGACAGTTGCGGGACTGAAACAGAAAGGGCGAGAAGTGAGCAAAGTAGATTTTTTTTCTATACTACACGAGCAAAGCCATGGGCTGCAGCTAGTAGATAGATATAGTTGCTCAGAAAGGTTTTCTTACTAATATAAAAAGAAATTAATATATATACTTTTGTATTCACATAATATTGTTAACACGTTCTGTTTTTTTCTGATGATCATATTCGCTAAATATTTTCAAATGCGAATATCATCAAGTGGTACACTAAAACCGACTTCAAAAATATATGAAGAACTTCTAAAATGTGAGGGTTGCCCTCGATTTCCCTGGGATCATCAGATCCTGACTTCGTGACAATGGGACCAAATTGGAAGTATACCCAAACAATTTTTTACTATCGGTCAACTGTTGGCAGAGGAATCGGAGAACATACAAAAAAAAAACACCGTTCTTTTTTTGAAGTCCGTTACGAAATAAGCGAATGCAAATGCGAATATTCGTTACATCACTATTATGGATTATTTTAAGACATAAGCAGTAAAAATCTTTTTGCATTGCTTTAATCGGATTCACTAATCTAAAGAGTGGATCAAGAATAAGTCGTTAATTTCTTCTTTTATCAAGCTGATGATAAGATGTAATAAATTAGATTTATTGCAATGGATAAAAATTAAAGTGGTGTGAAGTGTTTTTAAAACTGTTGTTTACAAAAGTATCTTTATTTTAGCAAATACAAATTGAATACAGAAAAAAAAAACTATAAAAGAGCAGATAATCTTCAAACGGCCGAAAAGATTTCATATGAAAGAAGATAGAATCATAGCTAAGAACACTATCGATCAAGTTACTTTTCTAACAAAAAAACTAAATCAAAATCTGTTCAGCCATTTGGGAGCTATGATGCCACACACAGACACACACACATTCAACTTATAACACCCTTCTGTTTGCGTCAGGGGTTAAAAAATTTGCAAAGTAGGTACTTGTAATTTTCAGATGTTTTATTTAATAGGTATATATCACATCACACATCACATTATCAGCCATCAATGTCCACTGCTGAACAAATGCCTCCCTTTCAGAGGGGTGTTGCCATAATCCCCACGCTTGGCAGGCGGCTTGGGGATCGCAGTATGTTCACCGTGTACTAATAGGACGTTGCTGCCCATCCTCCGGTGGTTCTGGTCGTAGTTTTAGGACATACCCGGGTCACACATACATAGGTACATATGTATAATATGCCTAAGTATTAAATAAAAGATACAAAAATTACAAGTAAATATACCGTATATTGTAAGTAGATCAATACTTTTAGTTAATAAACAATAAATAAATAATACAAACGGCCGTACTCATAAACGTTACTTAATTTAACAATACTTAAAATTGCTCTGTCTCGTATTCATGTCTGCCAATTTCAGTCAGCGAGAAGTTAACAGAGCAATTTTAAGTATTGCTTAGCTTAAGTAACGTTTATGAGTATGGCCGTTAGTCATATAAATAAACAATAAGTAACTGTGACATGACATAGTAGTCATGATTTTAAATTATAGCAATACCCATAAAAGTGTGAATTTTATGCATGCAGTGAAGTAATTCATTAAGAAATAGAGTTGGATTATATTATTAGATCTTCCTCAGTGCGTCTAAGTATGGTTGGTTAATAGGGTCTTGTACCATGTTTATTTTGTAAGGAATTTTTCCTATGCCCAAAATTCTATAAATCGACAGGTTACACAATATTTACAGGTAAATTGAGAGAATCGTAGTAAACCATTACCTACATAGTATTACTAGATATGAAGGTTAAGCGGACATGAGCTAAGAATCTGTAACCATATCAATTTTTACAAGCTGGCAGCGCTTAAAATTAACGTGCAAACGTAAATCACGAGGCTCGCAAAAAGCAATTCGATAGCGCGTAATGGAATGTCCAAAACATTTTCCCAACAGTTAGATTACATAACTAAAAATATATGAAAACATTCACTATGCCATAACTCACCAACGATGCAGGGCTTCGAGAAACAGCGGCTTTCATTAATGCACTCATGATGGAACTCTCTGTCCGCACCCGGAGTACAAAATTTATAAGAAAATTGCAAATTCACATCCACACGCACTCAGCTGCTTCGTTTTTCTGGTTTTTTTTTCGTTTCGTATTCGTTCGCGACGAATTAAGCTCGAAATGACGTTTCTCGTCATTTGTGACATTTGTCAGTCAGACACTGACATTGTAACGTATATTTTTTTAGCCCATTAGTCAAAAAACCTAGGACTAACCCGGACTAACCACAATGTCTGTGGGACTAACAGTCCAACTAGGCAGTTGACAATCGACGAATCCAACTCGGCTGGGCTGGCAGCGTTCTGTAAAGAAAGTAGGTAACAGACGTGACGTTGGCTGACAAACCACCGCGCCGTCTGATCAACGGGAGAGAAATACAAATAGAAAATTTTCTCTTTATCTCCCATTGGTCTGGCGGCGGTGGCTCTAAAGCAAGATGAAGTGGCAACTGGCAGTGGGCAGGGCACATAGCACGCAGAACAGATGGCTGATGGGGCCGAAAGGTTCTCGAATGGACAAATCGTACCGGTAAGCGCAGCGTAGGACGTCCATACAAGATAGACAGACGATCTAAAAGATATCGCAGGAAAACGTTGGATACACGCCGCTTCCAATCGATTTCCAAAAGGACCGGTTGGAAGCGGTGTGCAGCAGTGGACGTCCACTGCACAAAATAAAGAAGTAGGTATGGCTGAAATGATGATGATTTTAGATTTCGCCATTATGCGACTGAAGGTATCCATGGTCATGTAATGAAATGAAAAAAAAAGAAAATCAACTGAGGAAAGAAAGTGGATTTGTTTTTGTTTTTAAATTGAAATATATAGAATTTGATCGTGAATTTGATTCTCCGCTAACAGGGCTAGCATTCATATGAAATGGCTGATATTCCTAGCAGTGATGGCTTCTCAGAGGCAGAGAGGTTAAGAGGTATACATTGAAAACAACCTAATTTCATATCATTGACTCCATGCTATTTACGTCCTGTGAAAAACTTCCCATTTAGCAACTACTCGATATATACTCGTATATTTGTACCTGTAACTTTTGTCTTTCAGAGGATGAGCTAGCTCGAGAACTAGAACACAGTGATTCAAACGAAGAAGACTCCCAAGAGATTTCAATGGAAATTGAGGAAAAGCTACTCAAAGATGAGCCAGAATGTAAGTGCAGTAAACATACTAGCTGCGACGCCCACGATCTCCACTTTTCCCTGCTTCTTGTGCCAGGTTCAGCTACAGCTATTCCAGCTGCCTAAGTGCTAGATGTACTACACAAAGACCAGCTATGAAGACTGTACAGGTCTAAAGGTTTCGGCGGCTCGCATTGTAAAGTCCTGGTAGTTAATTTAATCCAGCATGCAGCCATCAATAACCACTTGTATCTATTGGTCCCTCAGAAAGTCCAATGTCCAAATACAAAAGCCAGCAGACAGGCCATACGTTGAAAGCTTGCTGATAATGCTGTCAACCGCCTTTGCAATGTACAGGAAAAAGCATATTTTTCGATATCCCTGTTCCAATTGTGTGTGGCATGTGCTAAAAGATTCCCAGTGGACTGGTTTCGGCAAAACCCATTCTGAAGGTCACTGAGGAGGTCATTTGCTTCCAGTTATGCCTGGAGTCTTTATAAGAACCATCACACTCCACTGTAACCGAGATGGGCTTGCAGTTAGCATTGTCAGCACAACTACCTTGGCATAGGTTGCATGTTAATAAGCTCTTAGACCGCATCATTGCATAACATCAGGCGAGGTGGCAGTCAAAAGCAAGCCATTTAGTAATAAAAAAAACAGGATTTTGGCACTTGGTCTGAGAGCAATCTTTATAAAGAGGTATTCAAAAGGAGTGTTACCACAGAAGACAATTCAGGTGCATCAGTCCTCAAACATTTTGCAAACTTCTTTTTGGCAAACGAGAATGTTACTTATAAATGTCTTGTTATTTGGTCGAGTTGGAGGTGTTGCGCTACCAACATGACGTAAACACAAGCCGAATGCCCAACATCCAGTCAGATTTTAGCAGTGGAGATACTGCGGGGTAGAAGAACTTTGATTTGATTGATTTAGATAGGGACCATAACCCTAACAGTGTCAGAAGCCAGTTGTTCCCTATTTGGCTAATGTGGTCAAAAGGTAACTTCTCTAAAACCATTTTGCAAGACTTGGCAGCCTTGTAAAAAGCTGTCCTCTATTGGTGTGTATTATGTTCTAAATAAAACGTCCTTTTATTATAACATAGTATATTAGTGCTCAGGTGCTAAGTAGCCTGTCCATTTTGTATCAAGTCAAAATGGCGGCCCAAAACGTCAAACAGATTAAGTTAGAAATGAGGTTACATATAAACTTATGTCAAATCCATTCACCTGGAGCTACATACAGATACAACATACCTTTCCCCCAAGTATGAACAATAAACAACACAAACTTAAACTCAACCCCGACCATAACTCAAATCCGATAACACTATCATGAAAACCTTAAATCAATACTAATCTAAAATTTGCATACAGTTTCATGTTTAAGCTATGTACAATAATTCCAAAGGCTTGTCATATGGACGTTTGTTATGACTAGTCGTCAACTTACTTTTCAGTTTCCCCCCAGAATAACCCGCGTCATACTCTAAAGGTATGCCCAGAACTTCAGCCCACTTATCGGCACTCGGTACCTCCAGTATCTCGTGGTCCATTAGTTCTGGTTCACAAACCCCCTGATCCATACTAACAGACGAACCTCCTTCCAGGTCTGCCACTTCCAATCTATCTCCTTCAGCCTGAATTGGATCTATCGCCTCGTTATTTTTTGTTTTAATCAATTGATCAATGTGTCTGTGAACCACATTGCCCTGGACATTAGAAACTCCATAGCTAGAAGGACCATTTCTGTTCACTACTGTACCGGGTAACCATCGAGGTCCAACGTTGCTGTAATTTCGGTACATTACATTCTGACCCACATTGGTTTCACGCTGAGTCTTTTGAGCATTACTGGTGATTTGTTGATCCCTTTTCTGACGTACGCGATTATCCGGATGAATTGTATCCAACAACGTACGTAAACGTCTGTTCATTAAGAGCTCAGAAGGAGCCTTATTAGTAACTGTACAAGGTGTCGTTCGTAATCCCAATAGCATCCCACGACAAATCTTCCATTTTTCGCAATTTATCCTTGACGGTTTGCACCATTCTTTCGGCCAAACCATTTGTGGCCGGATGATATGGGGCTATTGTAACCTGTTTAATCTTATTTGCGTCTAAAAATTGACGCATCTCTCCAGAAACGAATGGTGTTCCATTATCTGAAACCAAAGTCTCACACAAACCATGAATAGCAAATATATTTCTTAGATGTCGAATCACCGTCGCTGAAGTCATATTATTAACAATTATCACCTCAGGCCATCTGGAGTATGCGTCAACCACTATCAAAAAAGATTTTCCCTGAAAAGGTCCAGCAAAATCCACATTTACACGTGACCATGGTTTTGTCGGAGTGATCCACTCCCCCTTAGTTTTTGGAGGCATGTGTCTATGTTCAAGACATTTATTACAATTGCCTACTAAAACCTCAATATCTTCATTTAATTTTGGCCACCATACATAACTTCTTGCCAAGGCTTTTGTCTGGACAATGCCACTGTGTGTCTTATGTAAAGCACTCAAAACAGTTTCTCGTATGGATGGTGGCACTACCACACGACAACCGAGTAAAACACAGTCCTCATGTATAGAAAGCTCTGTACGATTCAACCAGTAAGGACGCAACTCATCATCTGACATCTTGGCGGGCCACCCACTAAGCACATAGTGACTGACCCGAGACAAGATTTTGTCTCGCTTCGTAGCCAACGCTATTTGATCTGCATCCACTGGAAAATCTGAAGGTGTCTCAGCCATCAGTAACACGTCGCAAAGCTGTTGCTTTGGCTGATCTGGGACAGGCTGTGGCCATCGACTCAATCCATCAGCATGTCCAATCTGTTTTCCCGGCTTGTACACGATATTGTAATCGTGGGATGTGAGAATGATCGCAATTCTAATAAGTCTTGGTGATAAAACTGCAGGTATTGGTCGCTTTGGATCGAATATACCTAGCAACGGTTTATGATCAGTAACAATTGTGAAAGATCTTCCCGATAGGTAGTTATGAAATTTGGCTAAACCAAATGATATAGCAGTCGCCTCTTTGTCAAGTTGTGAATAACGACGCTCGTGCGTGTGCAAAGTTCTGGAACCCATCGCTACCGGGCGCTCCTGCCCGTCCTCCATAATGTGTGAAAGAACCGCACCGACTCCGTATTCTGAACTGTCACAGGTGAGTACCAACGGCTTGTTCAAATCGTAATGTAAGAGTGTCAAATCAGACGATAACAAAGACTTAGCTGCATCAAAACTCGATTGTTCTCTGTCTGTCCATTTCCAACATTGTGACTTATCGAGCAATCTATGTAGAGGCTCGAGTAAGCTAGCTTTGTTGGGTACGAACCTCTCATAAAAGTTGTATAAACCCAGGAAAGCTTGTAGCTGTTTCACATTCTTTGGTTCAGGCGTGTTGAAAATCGATTCAACTTTGCTAGGCGCCGGGTGAATACCCTCCGCATCGATGACAAAACCCAAAAACTCAACACGTTCTTTGGCAAACTTACATTTGTCCTTGTTAAGCCGCAGTCCTGCCTTCTCGATGCGTTCCAACACTATGTCGAGACGCTCCGTCATCTCCATCATCGTTCGGCCGCTGATGATGATGTCATCAATTAGCACCGCAACGCCAAGCACTCCAGCTAACAATGACGTCATCAAACGCTGAAAAATACCAGGACACGCTTTTACACCGAAAGCCAATCTATGCACAGTAAATAAACCTTTGCACGTGCTCAGTGTTAACAATCGCGCGGTGGTGTCTGATACTGGTACTTGAGTATAGGCCCGTTCCAAATCGAGTTTGGTGTAAAATTTCCCTCCAGCAACAGTCGCGAACACTTCACTAGCGGTCGGCATAGGGTAAGTGTCAGACTCGGTAGCCTGATTTACCGTACTGCGATAATCACCACATAGGCGTATGTCACCATTAGACTTAGGTATAGATACTACCGGAGTTGCCCATTCTGAAAAAGATACAGGACGTAGCACGCCCTCACCCATCAAACGGTCTATTTCATTTTCAACTTTATCCTTTGAAGCGTAAGCCACGGAACGAGCTTTTAAAAACTTAGGCGTAGAGTTCGGTTTTAAATATATAGTCACAGGTTCACCTCTGTAGGTACCGAGTCCCTCCCTGAAAACTTCGTTATGTTTAGCTATGACTCTGTCGACCGGTGACAGATCTAGCACACAAATCATGTTCATATTCAATACGATTCCTAAAGCCTCGAACCAATTACGTCCTAACAAATTCGGTCCTGAACCCCGAGCTACGATAACATTCAAATCGCACTTAATGTCCTTATACTGTACTTGCACTTTAGCTTGTCCGATGACAGCGACCTGAGAGTTGTTCCACGTGCACAACCGGTTGGGTAGCTCGCTCAACGCTCCGTCGTCGGCGCTGTGCCGCACGTGCGCCCATGTCGCAAGGTTCACGAGGGAGAACGCAGCGCCGGAGTCCACCTCCATGGTGACCGGCACACCGTTTAACAACAGCGTCACCACAAAAGCTGGAACGCGGGCCTCCGACCCGCCTATGTTGTAGATACCGTTCAGCTGTACCGTGGTGTCATCATCATTGGTATAATTAATTTTTACACCCCGATTTTTCTTCTTGGCTGTACAAATCTTTTCGATGTGACCCTTTTTCTGACAAAATCGACATATAGCATTGATAAATCGACATTCGCCTCCATGACGACCACCACATCGATAGCACATTCGATCATTAGCTCTAGATTGCACGGCGTTAATGTCCATCTGCTCCGGCGGCGTCGGCGACGTCAACGCGGCGCTTGTCGCCGGCTGGTAGCCCGCCGCGGCGTTATGCATCATCAAAGCATCTCTTCCCGCGCTCTCGGTTGATAACAATGCATCTACTGCATCTTCGTAACGCAAATTATCTTTCTTCAAAAGCTCAAACTGCAACTTACGATCGGTCATCCCGCACACTATTCTGTCGCGGAGCATGCGCTCCATGTCTAAGAAATTGCACCGAGAACATAATTTCCTGAGTTGTGCGATAAATTCCGAAGCTGTTTCGTCTTGTTTTTGATCTCTCTTATAAAATTTGTAAGAAGACGAAATTTCATTGGGCTTCGGACTGAAATGTTTGGTCAAAATCGTCACTATCTCATTGAATGACACTTCATTCGATTTTCTTGGTGTAATCAACGCGAGAAGAATCTCAAAAACTCGAGCACCACAAATTGTAAAGAAATTAGCCCTTTGGGCTGAATCTAACACGATTCCATTTGCTTCAAAGCAATATCTAAGTCTGTCTATGTAATTGTCCCAGTTATCACTCTTCACATCAAATTCACCGAATTTCACTGATTTTCGTTCCATTGTTCCGATTTAGTCCTCGTCGCCACTATTATGTTCTAAATAAAACGTCCTTTTATTATAACATAGTATATTAGTGCTCAGGTGCTAAGTAGCCTGTCCATTTTGTATCAAGTCAAAATGGCGGCCCAAAACGTCAAACAGATTAAGTTAGAAATGAGGTTACATATAAACTTATGTCAAATCCATTCACCTGGAGCTACATACAGATACAACAGTGTGTCTCTCTCCTTATGGTTACGAGCCTAGCTAGACCCAGGCCAGGTATGCCTGCCCGCACTTTCGGCCCGAACTACGAGTTAATTTCGCAGGACTATGGCACGTTTGGCGGTTGGTGTTTCTGGGGGATTTTAAGGGTCACCACAAAGAGTGACCACCACCTACCAGGGCGCTGGACCATGATGAATATTTAAACATCTTTGTGAATAGGCAATAAATAGAGGGATATAGAATTTACTAGTGGTAATAACATTAATGCAGTTCTTAATATTGTATTGCAGACACAACACTGGTAAATTATGGAGAATCTGCACTGAGCACCAACATTGATAGTGAAATCCTTGATGCATATTCGGACAGCTCTCAAAACATCGAAACAATCCACAGAGCTGATGAGCTTGGTAACATTTACACTGACAACTCTGAGTTTGCAAGCTCACAACCAGACATACTCACTGATGTCACAGACAACTACGAATTTGGAAACGAATACTCATTTGACAATACCAATGTTTTGGAAGAAAGTCAAGTTAACATTGAAGAGAAATTAGACTTACAAACTACAGATACTGCTTTAACGGCATCAGCAAATGAGTTTCAGCAAAATGAGGCAGCAGATTCTAGCAACTATGAATCTCTAATGACAGATGAGATGTTCATGAATGAGAGGGAAAGAGAGAAGAAGAGTAAGAAAGAGTTGGAGGAAGAGGAGCGGGAAAAGATGCAGTGAGTAATTTGAAGTGCATAATTTTATTAATCCTGTGGTTTTCCAGTTCTACAATATACTGGAATATAAAGAATAGAATAGAATAGAATAGAATAGAATATTTATTTATTGCCAAAAGTAATATACCATAACCTTAATTTTACTTAGAAACACTATATATTTATTGTCTTAATAGAATTTTCGGCGAGCCTCAAACTAAGCACGAGGCCTGTATCTTGAGGCTCGAGTGCAGTTATACAAAACAAGTTGTTGACAAACTGTTACAGAAAATAATTATACACGTACGATATTTATGTGGAGTAAGTACTAAATGAAAAGGTAAAAAGATACTTAAAGTTGAGTTTAAGGTACTCATTAATTTAATAGAAAATATATGGGGTAAAAAATGTTAAATTATATATGTGGGGCCTATATTATGTAGGTGTGGTTGAAAGAAGGCGAGTGTTATTATGTGAGTAAGGTGGTTGGTGTGAGGGTGAGTGTATGTGAGTGAGGTAGTTGGTATGCGGGTGGGTGTATGTGAGTGAGGTAGTTGGTATGCGGGTGGGTGTATAAGAGTGAAGAAGTGTGGGTGAATGTATGTGAGTGAAGATGTGTGGGTGAGTGTATGTAAGTGAATAAGTGTGGGTGAGTGTATGTGAGTGAGGAAGTGTTGGTGAGTGTATGTGAGTGAAGAAGTGTTGGTGAGTGTATGTAGATGAACGGTTGTGGCTGGGGATATGTAAGTGCGCGTTACAAAAACTAGATAAGGTCTTCTGTCTCGGTGTAGGAAAGTTTGAGTAGCCATTCTTTGAATAATTTTTTACATGAGTACTTGAAGAGATTTCTGACATCAAACCGTTTGCTAACTTTATTGTAAGTGTTTGGTAGTGAGTAGGCAGGGCTACGTCTTGCTAGAAGAGATTTAGCACATGGAAGTGGAACCCTGAAAACTCGCCTGCACATTATTTCATCATAGTCAGGGCGACTTTTCAAGATTTTATGGGTTTTTATGGCGGCATTGTAAATAAAAAGTTGTCTGACGCGTAACACCTTAAATTCTTCGTAGAGGGAGTCAGTTGAGAAGCGAAAAGGTTTCCGTAATATTACTTTTATAAGAGCCCTCTGTGCTCTCTCAATACTCATAAAAATGGTTTTGCCGGCACTACCCCATACAGGGACACAGTAATTAAAAATTCAAATCACCTGAAACAATAATAATCGAATTACTTCTTAGGTTATTTAATGCCAAATCAAGAGAACTAATAAAGGGGTCAATGACAAAGGTAGAAGGGGAGCGGTAGATACCTAAAATAGCAATTCTGTCGGTTACTTGTATTAGCAAGGAATCAGCATCGGTAATGATAGGTTCAGATGCCGTAGAATTGTATGAGTTTTTAACGAAAATTACTACTCCACCATTTTTATTAATTTGTTTATATGAACGAAAACAATTATACCCAGGAAGGGAATTCAGTATCGTACCATCTGACAACCAGCATTCCGTCAGTATTATGGCGTCATAAACTATATTGAAACGTTGTAGTGCGACAGAGAAGTCGTCAAAATTGCGCTGAAAGCTTCTTATGTTAAGTGAAATGACCTTGAAGTTGTATCCAGTATTGTTATTGAAAAACACATTACATGATTCAACGGACTCGTGTAAATGACAATCTATCGAGATTGATTCATCAATATCCCTAGTCAGATTATGTGAACCCATCTTGATAGAACAAAAATTGAGAAATGTTGGAGGTTAGAACCCAGTGTGTCATTTTTATATAAATAATAATAATTTTTCCTGAGTGCACTCGAATCATGTAAATGATAACGGTCTGTACATAAATATTTTTTGCATTGAGTGGGGCGCAGGAGTTATGCAAGGGTGAGTGTGTGTGTGACTGAGGTGTAGTGTATTTTGTTAGTGTAGTGAGTGTTAAGTGTAAGAATAAAGTAAATGACAGTATAAAATATAAATAATGTACAAAGAAAGTTAAGCCAATATTATAACTAGTTTTCGGTGAGACGAAACGATCCTCGTGTGCAAACCAGTGGTGTTTAGTGCTCGGCGGTTGCAGGGGGAACACCCAAGGCGTGCTCCAGGTCTTCAGAGCATTTAATACTGATGGCTGGAGTTCCTTCCTGTCGTCGCACATGGATCGCACCGTTCTTGGACCAACAGAACTTAAAGCCTGCTTCCTTGGAGCGCTGCCTGGTCGAGCGAAATAACAGCCTGTTCTCCTGGGTCAGACGCTCATTAAAGTACAACTTTAAGCTGTCCCCTTCGACTCCGATATCAGTACATGATAGATTACGACGGCTCTTAGCTGCTTTCAAAAACTCATCTCTCTTCTGACGTCGCACGAACCTTACGATTAATGGCCGGGGTAGTTTCGAAGATGCCAGTTTTGCATCGCCAGTATCGCCCCCTTCCAGACGGCGAGGCCCTACGCGCATCGCGAAGTCTAGATCGCAGTCCTCAACAACAACTCCGATTTTTTGAGCCGTGACAAGAATTATGTGCAACGGATTTTCGTTGGAGGTCTCTGATATTCCAGCTATCTCGATCTCGTTCTTGAGGCCAGCCTGCGCCCTGGTGTTCAGTTGTTCACGTAACTGTGCTACTTCGTTCCTTAGTGTGCTAAGTTCGACATCACGCTGGGCATCACGTTCCTCTAGTACACGGATTTTAGTTCCGTGTTCGTTGAGTCGCGAAGTGATATGGTCTGTGAAAGATTTCATTTGGGACTTCATGTCACCCACATCCTCCCGCAGTAATTTAATTTCTGAAGCGATGGTCTCCAGGTGGACATAATCGGCTGAGACAGAAGGTGAGCTGAGCGGAACATCCAATTTGCGGCCGGCGTCGCGAGGAATGACATACGCACGCTGCTCGTCACTGGGCGCGCTCACCCGTACCGGTGTGTTCGTGTTATCTTTCTTAGGTTAAAGAATGTCCATCTTGCTTTTGCAATATTATCAAAAAACATTGTAATTACAAAACATGACATAGACGTGTAACACTTCACTTGAATTTTAAAAGAAATTTTCTTTTGCTAGCCCTGTCTTTAGATTTGTTGTAGTTATGCTGATGCAACAACCCAAAATGTGTTTTGGACTCCGATACTAAAAGACCCCACTCTTTCATATCTAGCGCAAGTACATGCCAATCATGAACTTCTGCAGATCTTTTATCACTTCATTTTTCCATCTGTACCTGGGTCGGTCGACAAGCATTTGGCCCTCTGGCAGCCCCAAGTATGTTCTTTTACGGCATGATTTCCGATCCTCTCCAGATGTCCAAGCCAGCGGGTCTATGGGCCTTTAATTCACCAATGATGTTGGGCTCCTCTTCCAGCTTTTCGATCTCTTGGTTTTTTCAGATCCTCCACCAAGCGTCTACCTGCTTAAGCGATCCTACAACTTTCTAAAACCTTTAGATTTCGCTAGATAAAAAAAAAAAATTGTTTTCATTATGTTTGTCTATTCCAGGGTCCTTGTATCAAATTTTACAGAAGAGCAGCTAGATAGATATGAGATGTACAGACGAGCGGCATTCCCTAAGGCTGCTGTGAAGAGGCTGATGCAGACGATTACCGGGTGCTCCGTCGGACAGAATGTTGTCATCGCCATGTCTGGGATTGCCAAGGTGTTTGTTGGTGAAGTGGTTGAAGAAGGTAGGTTTCGTGTTACTATTCGTATTTAATACTGAATGTTTTGTGAAAATCATAGTTTTTCACAGGATTGAAAACATTGATTATTTGGTACATCAACCCCAGAATCAAAATAATATGAGCAAAAAATAGTAAATTTTTGTGTCATCATATTTTTAGCACATGATTCCGAAGCATATGTCACAACGAGGCGCGACCTAGAGCCTTACGCCCAACTTAAGGCGGGCCCGAATAGGTGCAGTTTGCAAAATCACGCGAACGCGAACCTTAGCGCACCGAGATACGGTTCGCGTTCGCGTGATTTTGCAAACTGTACCTATTCGGGCCGGCTTTTAGAGTTGGGCGTAAGGCCCCCCGAGTCTTTTTTTTTATGATACTGCGTGACGAGACGAGGCAATGCACTGAGCTCGTCACCCCGAGATGTAAGATGTCAAATCTCAGTGTGCCCTGTAATTTCGCTGGAAACATTGCGTTTCAATCCGGAACACAGTAGTGTTTGCACACTACTGATTGGCGGTTGAATAACTGGCAACCGCAAGGAGTGTACTTGAAATGCTACTTCATTATCCAGAAATTAGGGTAGATTTACGCACGCATATATTTATTTTTATTTCCAGCTCTTGAAGTATTAGAGAAGTCTGGAGAGCCTGGTCCTTTGCAACCCAAACATCTGAGAGAGGCTTTACGGAGGCTCAGGGTGAGAGGTGCCTTACCACCAAGAAAGGCACACAGAGCAATGTTTAGGCTATAATTCAAATAAAAACCGTTTATACAACATCCCACTGCAAGATTTTGCACTGGAAAATACTAGTCGCATTTTAATAAGGTTAGACTACCGACAAAAATAGCAAAGGTTGATTTTAGCCATTTATATAAGATCTCCCAACAAGTTTTACTATCAATAGTAGTCTTATTTTAACTTTTGTTCCTCACTTTAAGATTTACTATTTAAATGTTATAGACAATTCAAAGCTTTGTATTACGCAGCGCGGGCCGCTGCGACCACAGCCGTGACCGACGTCAGTGCGGCTGACCGAATCCGGGAGCGCGCGTATTCCCTAATGAAGGAGCTCTCATGGCTCCACGGGTCGGGAGCTCGGCTCACCCTCACGCGAGTTTTGTGATGAAGTGCATATAAAAAAATACTTTCGAGTCAGTAAAAAGGCGTCATTTCTCAGTCGGCTTTGGAGCCTGTAAAGCCTTTAACTGAATAGTTACTTGCTGGGAACAAGAATTATAGAAGGCATCCCCAACGCTTAGATTGGTTGCACAGCTCAAGAATTTGCGAGTCCGACTGGAAAGCGACCTTAGCTAAGCGTATAGAGCGCTCGGGACGTAAACCCGGATGGCACGGGTTCAAATCATGCTAAACGTCAAATTTTTGCATTGTCAATGACATTTTTACTATCCTTGGCTATTTATTGCTCGAAGTCCTAGATGTGGGATCCCAGTTCTTACACCTATGACAAGTATCGGTTTTTTCCTATTATATGCGTGGCCTAGTGAAGAAAGCGGCGCCATCACCATCTAAATAAAAAAAATACAAAATGCTATGTTGCAGTGGGACGTTCTACAAAACATAATCAACTTACGAGTAAGTATTTTTGTTGTAATCTTCTAGTTTATAGTTAACACTGACTGTTGTTATAGTATAATTCTATTTATAACATTTTGTATTTTCTATGTGATAAGCTATCTTAAAAATATCTTTAATAAACTATAGAATAAGTCTGGTCTGGTTGCTTTGGAGAGTTGATAATCAACATAAATAAAACGAAATCACTATTAAAATGTTAATTTTATTACATGATAAAATTGTTATTTTTTAAAAACAATATACAATAGTAACTAAGGATTATTATTCATAGTTCGAAAACTTCGAAAATAAAATCAGTCTTGTTAAAATGGCCAACTATGACAAGAGGTGTTAATGGAAAATCCTTGGAAGGGTAATTAAATTATACCTAGTAAAAACATCACTAAAATTACTTTTGCAAGTGTTGCAAAATAAAAATAAAAATATACATAAAATTCCATTCAAAACTTAAGAAAAAATTGGCACCGATGTTTACTTTTAAATCTATGAAGACAATTATTTTCTTTAAGCAAATGCTCATTTTATTTTTATCACAGATTTTCAGAATTTCCAAGGTTTTCGGCCAGTTTGTCGATTAACTTGAATAGAGATTTCGCAAATAAAATAACACTACTTGATATTCCAAAGCACTGATTTTCTAAAAATTCCAGAAGGCACAAATCAATCCATGATAAAATAGTAATATGGTAACATTTGTAGAGGTTATCCTATATTACTATCAAAATATTATAGCAATAGTATATATTAATTTATTTTTTGGATAAGAGCTTACCTTATTCTTTCTAAACAATAATGGTCCATAGGTTGCGTGCAGTAATCTTTGATCTACATTATATAAGGCATCATATTTTCTATTTGTGAATGTTAGATAAAGAGACATCTGTTTATATATTTCATTTCCTTTGAAGGGCAATAAACGCATAACAACAATGTTTACAATTATTTCAATATGAAAAAAAAAACCTTTCATAAGAAAATTATCTCATTTCAAACACATCGTTTTAAAATAACGATACATATCAATGTTACGTTTATGGTTATTCATACGTTTTGTTCAAACAGGAGTACCAAGTTATCAGTGTCAAGTACCATTCCACTAGTGCTAATGAATAGAAAAATAACGTCAGTTTCAATGGAAGTGAAAACAAAATACGTTCTGCTCACAAGCTGCCGCTTAGAATAACCACTCTTATTGACGCAATGATCACACTTTGACGGTCCACATTGTTCTTGAATATTACACTGGCCGCGATTGGCGGCCGGTATCCATATGGGTGGACGCGTGTCGAATACGTATAGCCGTAACAGACTAGAAATCTCACAAGCGCCGATAGATTATAACAGGAGTCGTTTAACGCCACATTCGATGCAAAACTTAGCGGTGTCGACGGAGAACTTGGTGCCGCACTCGTGGCAGAAGCGCGAGAAGCGAGGCAGGGCTGCGGGCGCGGCACTGGTGGCGGAGTCGCGCCGGCCACGGTGCAGCGATACCTCGGAGCCGCTCGAGCTGAGCTCTCCGGCGCGTCGCCACGTCGGGCTGCGCCGGGAAGATGCGCGGGAACTCGCGCGTTTCTCTGAAAACAGGTTTACTTCACTTAAATTCGATTAAGGGCCGATTTTTTTATCCGCAGTTAAACATAATATAAACATAATAAACATAATCAGATAGTTAACAAATCAATAAATTTTGTCCAATAAATTTACAGATTTTACTCCGCATATAACCTCTAACTGACTTGAAAAATTCGAAATCATGCTATCAATGGAATAAATCCTATCTGATTCTTTAACTGAAGATTGAAAAATCGGCCCTAAGATGATTAATAATAGGCTACCTGGCTAATTGTTTTTTATTGTATTACTAGCTTTTTTGCCCGCGACTTCGTACGCGTAGATTTTCATATAAACCTTCAATTCTTTTTTCTTCCCTTAACCCGGCCTTGCGCAAAATAATATAGCATATACTTCAATCTGGTCATAGCTAAGCATATTCGTGAAAACCGCATTTAAATCCGTCCGCATTTTCTTCCAGGGGTGTAGGAGATGTGCGTGAACAAACAAACAAAAATTCTAAAAACTGCCTTAACATGTTCAGCTGCTTATTTTAAGTCGCCCTGTATGAAGTATTGATAGAATCATAAAAGTAATAAATAACACCGTCAACAGTTTTCAAATCAAAAAGATAATGTGACCACAGTGCAGAGCATGTTTTGAAATTTTCTTTTTGTCTAAACCATTAAAAGTATATTTCCGGCCAGTTTCGCTGGCCACGGAACCCTGACATAATGCTTGTCTTAACACGCTTTTGGCTAGTTATTTCTTATTTCGCGTGTATTTGTATGTATACCTTGATTAAAAAGCCATGAAATGGAACTACTCTATTTATCTGTTAAAATATCACAGTAAAATAAAATTATTTCTATATTCTTATTCTTACTGCAAATAATATACACTGTATTCTTCTAAAAGCTAAGTTTATATACCTTGCATAAAGGGTGCAGCAATGACTTATGTAGTGGCTGTTCACAAAACCAGACCACAGACATAAACATATAAATTTAAGTATAGTTAAATCTATTACATAAATATTATATATACTATTCAAACTTAACCTAGGGTGAAGTAATTTTACAAAACAAAAAAAAAAACATACCTAGTGTGATAGGGTACTTAATTATATATGAGATGATACAAAACTTATGACGCTACTTTCTTAACTATTTATATATCGATATTTATTTTCTAATTATAATTTTCTAAAATTTATCGTCGAATAAATCTTTTATCTCGTAATAACATTTTTGGGTTAGAAACTTACGAAGTTGATTCTGGAAAAATGATAATATTTATTTCTTTCTTTATTGCGTCCGGAATTTTGTTGTATAGGTTTATTTTCATGTACAAAGGGCCTTTTTTGAATATTTATATTCGCGGGACTGTATTAAAATAGGATGCGGTATATTTTGTGTTTTAAATGCTAACATAGAATAAAACCATGAGAATGTAATATGGAGCTTGGAGCTTCCCGGTGTGGTACTGGATGTAGATGCGACCCAGGGACAACGTCATGTATGCGGTCGGCTAGGTCTGCCAGCACATCGAGTGATGACGTCATCTGCTGCGAAGCAATGATGGTCTGCGTGCTGTTCGGTAGGCGGCTGGTCCAAATCATGCGTAAAAAGTCTTCTGGAACTCCGGGGCCTGCTAGGTGTCGTAGATGACGTAAGAATTGAGAAGGCTTACGATCACCTAGCTCCTCGTGTGTTAAAAGTTGCTGTACCTTTTTTCTCTTGATGCGGACAAACGTTTAATTAGCTCCAGCTTGAGTTTTTCGTACTTCTCGGTCACAGGCGGGTTGACGATGATGTCTTCGACTTCAGCTGCCTATTGCGGGTCAAGTTGTCCAATCACATAGTAGAACTTGGTGCTATCTGCAGTGATGTTGGAAATCGCGAATTGGCCTTCGATCTGGGCGAACCAAATCGCCGGCTTCTCGGGCCAAAACGGTGGAATTCGCACGCCAACTCGGAATACATTGTCATCATCTTTATTCTTCGTGTCAGCCGCAGTGCTATCAGTACGATCTAGCGGCATTCTGACCTTTGTTGGTGGTGTACGGTCCATTCAATGGTCACCAATTATAGTGGATTTGTACTATTTATATAGAAGGAGAGGGTTAAGCTACCGACAATGGAAGAAAATAGCTGAGTCCGAAAAAAATTATAAACTTTAATGCAAAGAAAAATCTTAGACAAATCTTAGAAAAAGCAAATGACAATTCCATTTGAAAATCGGTGTTCTTTTTTTTTTTCTTTTCGCGCCCCAGCGCCACACGTCGTGGAAAATTGGAAAGAAATTCACGAAGGTTGGCGCAAGGAGTACGAGTACGCCACACTCCTACTCCATGCACTGGAATGAATCACCAAAGAGGTTGTAAGGCCTATAACATGCTTGATCTACACGTTCATTCATCTAAGAAGGTTAAGGAACCTTCTTTAAATTTAAACTGATTAACCGAATGACCATGTTGACAGTTGACATAGTTGACAGTTTCAAAATTTTAATGGCTATGTCAATAACATTCTCTTTACTTTGGATCTCCTTGCTTGAGGCTATGTGACGATCCTCATATTACGTTTCGGGTAACGAAGAAATAAATCATTGATTTTTATTTACGTTTATGTAAAAATAAAGAATTAAAATAAATGATATAAGATAGCCTATGTTTTAATCTGGTAATTTCTAAGCATATTCGTGAAAACCGCATTAAAATCCGTCCAGTGGTTTAGGAGATGTTCGCGGACAAACAAACAAACAAACAAACAAACAAACAAACAAACAGACAAAAATTCTAAAAACTGTCCTATCGTGTTCAGCTGCTTATTTTAAGACGACCTGTGTGATTTTTTTTTTGTTATCTCGCAATTACAGATTTTTTTATCTCTACGTTTTTATTATATGTATAGATAGATAAAAAAGCTGACCATAAATGAGCCGATCACCGAAAACAAAATTTTTTTTTTTTCAATATTATGGGAGATTTAAGACGGGCCAAACATCATGGGACGGATAAAAGCCCAGAGACTACGCTGGACAGGTCGCCTGCTGAGAATGGGAGAGGATCGCAATATCCGGAAGGCGTATATTGGAGTTCCCAATGACCGCCAAAGTGTCGGCCGGCATAGATATGCCGATGCCGTAGTCGGATTTGCGCGAGCTCTGAGTCGCCGATTCGCCCAGAGACAGGAACCGATTGCGTTCTCTTGTGTCGGAGGACAAGACCCACTTCGGGTCGCTGCGCCAGCGGAGTAATTAAGTATAAGCATTTTAATGTCTTGCTAGACAGTGTGCACTATACTTATAAATGAAGTCACTTGTAAAGTACGCCACACAAGCTCCATACTTGTTTGAATTGCAGCTACGCTCTAATTGCAGACACTCATACGAGTGTCAGCCGCAAATTTTTTCGTAATTTCAGGTTCCAATCCCATAGTAAAAGTTGTTCATGATGACCCCGACTAAAATCATCCCACTGGTCTGCCTTGGTGGATGACAGAAGGTCCTAGCTGTCCCGAAATACGACAACAGCGACCTCCCCGGGCTCATTTGGATGGATGGTCAAGTCCTAGGACTCCCAGGACTTGACTATACAGCTGCTCCAGTGACGAAGATGGAGGGGATGATAACGAATGAGGACAAGATATTCACAATATATTAAGAATCAGGACATCATCATTGCCTTGTTACCGATTGCAAACGAGACTAGCCAATTTACCTGTATGGTTAACCGCATGACTGTCCAGTTCCTTGAAAGGTGGATGTATGTCTGGTTTCGGCAATGGTTCGTTCAATTCTGCTGAGCGCTCCATCGCGAGGAATTCTTCACTGGAACTCTCTCCGGATCTGAATCTACCGTCGTCTTTGTGACTGCTTGAATCTGATCCGGCGGGTATCTGCTCTAGAGACGGGAGTCCGTTCGGTTCTTTTGTCGCGCACAAGGATAGTTTAGATGGAGATATCCTGTTCAAGCTAAAACATGAAAGGACATCCATTATTTGGCTGGTAAATTCATAATGGAGCCACAATTTATGCAAGACTACATTTTTTACCGACTTCAAAAGAAGGAGCTTCTCAATTCAACAACTTTGTGTGTGTATGTGTATGGCTCAGATCAGAAAAACACGGGAGATATGGTAAGGTGGCGTGGCGGGTGCGAATGTACTCAAATCAGGCTTGATACCTTCAGTCGAACTCACTCAGCAGTCGACCTTGTCGCCCTTTTTTGTGGACTATTAGTTAGTGCATTAGTGTCGCTACAAGTTCCTTAGTGTGCGTAAAAAATTAGGAAGTGTTACGCGATATCCCCGATGATTATTTTGTATTAAATGGGCTGTGAGGGTCCCATTTAAATTTGAAGAAACTGTTCCATCTTTAAGGATGAAAAATTCGGTGATGAATCCCATTTATTAAACTTGCTGTAATTTTGGTTGTTATTTTTTGTATTGTATATATGTATTAATCAATTATAAGATAGATGAAGTTGACTTTATCAGAATATTTAGTTACCTGACTAACCTGCTATAAGCGGAGTCGTTGCTTAGTTTTCCATTAGGAGTATAATTTCCGTTTAAAACATTTTCTTCTTTCTTCGTTTTCCGTTCAGGTTTCATTCGAGGGTCGCGCTTCGTCGTTCCGTTGTATACGAGCGTAGTCGAGCTATATTTACCAGTTTCTCTGGTCGAATGATTCGTTTCGTTCTTTTCGGAAGCGTAGAATTTGTCGAAATCTTTCAAAGATTGCATTAAGTCTTGCTCGAGCTGGTCGGTTTTATGGCGACTCCTCGTCGTTTCCACCTTCGGCGCGCTCTTCTTTTGGATAGAATCGAGGAGGGAAGTGGACCGTTTCACAGAGGAAGGGAAAAGGTTTTCGTTCACGATATTGTTACTGCTAAAATTGAGAGACATCGACTTATTAACTGGTATCATACCGTTTGCTAATTTAGGGGTGGAACTAACGCTATTGAACGCGGAACTCTTATTGCTATCTGTCAGTTCTGACTGTTTCACTACTCTAGTCGTAGAACTACATGTGCGTTTGTTTTCCAGTTTGTGCTTAATTATTTCCTCGTCAAAGGAAGTCATGAACTCTTCCAGATCAAAATCTTCACCGAGAGATTCATCGTCTCTAACAGAAGTTTTTGAAGCTATGCTCTGTTCGAGCGATGACATGATCTTATTGTATTGGGTGCTCAGATCATCTATAATTGGGGCAGTGATGTTGTTTACGTTATTATTATTTTCTAACTTATCTATTTTATGATTGGAATTTGTAATACCATTACGGTTTTTAATGTTGTTATTTAAATTACTAGAACTAAAAGATTCGAATTTTGCTGGTAAGTTTTCAGTTGTAAGAAGAGATTCCATGCTGCTTATTATGTCAGGATTGTTTAGTATCGTATTTACGTTTATGGGTAAGTTATCATTTTCGTTGATGAGCCTTGGATCAATGTAACTACTGTCTGTCATTGATGAATTGTCGTCAGCTAAAATAGAATCAAGGTTTACAAAATTTTTCTTTCCATCATCTCTTTTTATTTTATCTAACTTGACGGGTTGTTTTATGGTCGTTCTTTGGAAGCTATGATAAAGAGATGTGGCTATTTTTGGGATTTTATCCTTCGGCTTTGGCGTACTGTAACTGGATGCTGTATAACTTGAAAATGAACGGTTTAAATTATTGTTACGGTTAAAGTAAGATTTATTATTATCTAATGTGCTTATATTTTCTTTACTCGACTTTGTGAAGGTTGTATTCAATTTTTGACTAGATTTTTTGTTATCATTACGATTAACTCTAAATGAACTGCACCTACCTCCAAATGTGTTATTATTGTCATTGTTTGTGCTACCGAAAGATTTCATTCTTTGCAACGTTGGAGTCTTTTGATATGATTTGTTTAATGTATCTTTCATCATTTTGGTATTATTGTTAAAGGATGGGAGAGACTTTTCTTTCGTGGTTCGAAGGATTGGAAGGGTTCTGTTGAGGTCTTTGGTAGAGGTGGAAAGTTTTTTAGGGATATTGGTATCAGAGGACATGAGTTCCTTCATTTGCCTAGCTGCCGATACGAATGGGTCGTAATTGTCGTCGAGTCTGTAAAGTTATTAAAAAATATACATAAAATGACCAGATTTTTATCACAAGTTAGATACATCTATGATGAATCTTACTATTGTTGAAAAGGAACATAGTTGTATTGAGAGAAGACACACGAAGACAGGTAAAAGCGATGAACAATATAATCTAACCTTGTTGCCTTATTCTCAATACGGGGAAGTTTTAAAGGTGGAGCTTCTGAGTATACCGACTGACAATCGCTATTATCATCTGAGTTCACGATAAAAGTCTGATTATCTTTGGTCTTTCGCTTCTGTTCAGCTAACATTTTATATTTTCTATTTGGTTTGTATATTCTTTGTATACTGTTTTTGTTACAGGCTGATTTTCTTTCAGGTTTGTTATTTTCGTCAATAGACGGCAATTTAAACTCTTTTGGAGTAACTGGGATTTGTTGGACATCTGAAGATGCTTTCTTTTGTGCCAAACTTTTACGTTCGTATACTTTTAATCCGTATACAGTGATATGTTCCATATCACATACTTTTATACTATCATCATCATCTTTAACATTGGATTTTGGAGCCACATCAGGTTCTTTCAATGTATTTTTGACATCATCGCCTGCCGTATCTAGAAGTGCTTTTAAATTGTTTTTTAGTTCTGTAAACGTATCTGAAAAATTGAATTGTGGTTGTTGCAGTTCAATGTTGGTTTCGTCATCTTTATTAATTGCTTCCAATGAATTCGTTTTTGGAGTGTGCATGTTACTAATATTATTGTATATTTCAAATCGCTCTCCTTCAAAGTTATGGTTTATCATCATCTTGTCGGTTAGGTTGATAAATTCGTCTAAATCAGCCGGATCTTCTGTGAACTTGGTGTAAGTTTCACCACTACCGTAACGACATTCAATGTCATTATGGTTCTGCTCTACATCAGATTTATGATCTACGGAATAATTTAGCATGTCCTCATTGCTAACGTCATTTTCATAATTTTCATCGAATATTTCTGCTGAAAGATCGATTTCATCCTCGCTTTTTAAAGCTTGGTTAGATTTTGTCTCTCCATTATCGATATCGTCATTTGAAAAGTTATCTATTAACGTTTTTGATGGTAAATTTCTAGGAATGTTTGAACTTTGGTCATATTCTATTTTGAGCACAGGAGGTTCTATATTGTCCGTAATAAAATTGCCAGAGTTGCTGGAAGCAACCATTGAGGAATCAAAAATTGATAAATTCTCTTTAGAATCCGTTGACTCATATTTTTCCCTGGATTGCGTTTCACAAGAGCTCACAATAACAGGATTTTTATAAAGGAGTTCTATTTTTGGTTCAAGTTTGTCAGCATCAGTTTTATATTTCTTTTTAGATTTTCTAGCAGAAAGCTTTTGATCTACGTTATCGTGAATAACACAGGGAACGCAAAGAAGTTCTGTATTGATTCCAATAGATTGACATTTCTTTTCGCTTTCTAGTGGCGCTTCTTCAAGACTGTCTAAACTCATACTACTTTCTTTCATGATTTTCTTTGTTTCTTTATGTTTTGATTTATTTCTTTTGTCCTTGTTACTAGATTCTTTTCTAGTTTCTTTAATGGGTGCAGGGTTATCTCTGGGCGTTTCTGGTATTATTTTCTTTGTTTCCAACTTACATGATTTAGATTCTCTGCTTTGTTTCTTTGGCGGCCTGGCGACTGTGATTTTCTTACTATCTGATTTATGTTCTTTGATATTTTTTACATTATTGTTTATTGGAACACAGTTTTTGATTTCTTTTGCAACTAATTCCAAATCGTTTATATTATCCAAACTATCTTCATCTTGTTCTGTGGTATTCTTATCCTCATTCTTTCTCGGAATCGGTATCAGACTTTTTTCTCGTTTCTTTAAAATGGTTTTAGTTTTTTCCTGTTTTTCTATTCTCTCATTATATTTCTGAGCAAGTTCCTCTATTTTTTTTAACTGCTTTTGTTTTTTAACGTTCAACTTGCTCTTTTGCTTATTTTGCGATTCAGTTTTTTTGAGATTTGGGTCAGTATTACTTTGCTGAACACCGGATGGTCGTGAGTCTTTTGTGTTTCTAGGAAAAGGGGAAAGGAAGGGAAGTTTATTTTCAGGAAGCTAGTAACAAACAAGGAGATAGGAATGACCGTATCATCAAATAAAAATTAATAAAAAACATCTGAAACATCCTTCCTTTCCCCTTATTTGGTACAAGGAGCTAAGAAAAAACATGATTGTTTATAACTATTTTGACATTTTGTACATACCTGGAACTGCTAATATCTCTGGCTAATCTGGCTTGTCTCGCTTTCACATTGGCATCGCCCGAAGAACTGTTTAGCGAATTTCTTGTATTCCTTATCACTGGTACATGCGGGGAAGCCTCTTCGTTACAATCGTTGCTGGATGCCGACTCTGCAATGTTTACCATATTCGCGTTACACGACTATAGACTTTAAATACAGGAGATGAAATATTAAAATTGTTTACCTGACGCTCTAGTGCGAGTTTGTCTGTGGTCTCCGAACTCTCTCGGTGGCGAAATGCCGCGAGACGATTCAACCGAGGCCGATCGGCTGTTAGACGATTTGTCTCGCGTTTGCGACGACCTTCACAGAGAAATATTCATATAAGTAATAGTTACGACTACTTTAGACATTAGTCGCGGTTACTTTATGTGAATTTGGAACCTATCAATTTACGTGTAATAGTGAGACTGAGAACATTACATAAGACCATTCGCTATTTATGTAAAATGTACCTATAGCGGCCGATTCGATACGCCACTTGTAAAGTTTCATTGGTGTAATTATTATGAATTTATAGTTAGATCGTTATAACTGCTTGGGTTTGACTACATGCAGCTTCGTTTTTAACATCATCATTACCATCATCTAAAACTTTCCTTTTGCCATTGCTGGGTTATCTAGTATAAGTCTTTCTCTCTCTTCTGCGATGATTTTCATTTTCGCTCGTATTATTGACCATATTAATTCAAAAGACTATATTAATTACTCGGTCGGTTCAGGAAACCCAAGCTTTGTTAAAATATCAAAGGTAAATTGAGTAAGGTTTACTTGGTGATCCTTTCTTAGTAGTTACTAAGAAAGATAGTAAAAAATCTGTGGCCTAGTACCTAACTGTGTGTTTCGGTAGCGTCTTTTAGTTCCATTCCAAGTTAGTCGCGTTTATCATCTTCGTTGTTAGGTGTTTGACCACATCTTACTAATGTGGCGGACATTAGTAAGATGTGGTCAAACACCTAACAATCACAAAAAGTAATGTTCCAATGATACTGACTTGCGTCCCCTGACTGGCGGCGCTTTGTATTGCGTACGCGCATTTAGCCGTTGCTTCGCGTCGGCGATATGCGGCGGTGGCTGCGCCGGCGCAGCCGGCAGGATTTTCGCTTTGTCCGCGCACCACTCCACGTGGCGCTCGAAGGCGCGAACGCCAAATGCTCGATTACAGTGCGGACATTTCTGAAGTTCTGCCATTGGCTGAAATCAAAAAGTTTTTTAAAGGATGTTCCTCTGAATATTTTCAATATTTCTTAATTTAACAAAAGTACTATACGGCTAGTAATAAACCTAAAATCTTTATAAATATGAACGAAATGTTTAGTTCATCATCATGACCAGCCATAAGACGTCTACTGCTGAACATAGGCCTCCCCCTTTAACCTCCACACTGAACGACAAACTGCCATCTGCATACACTGGATGCCCACTGGGTGCATTTGCGTTGAAAATTCCTCATTTAGCAAGTTCGTAAGAGAAGAAGTACTTAAAAGTGCGAGTATATTTCACAAAAATACTACCCAGAAACATTACAACAACAAATTAAAACAAACCCTTTATTTTGTCGGAATGTAAGCAACCAAATAAATGGGCTACTTTGTTTACGAAAGGAGCCAGATTGCCTACGCACGACACATTTGAATCATAAATAAAGAATGAAAATCTTTTATGGAAAGGATGTTAACGACACAGCAAAATTAACATTACAATTACAAAATCATAAGTTACGAGTTACTTTTGTATTTTGTATCATTGAATATGTTGTCACTGCCGTCACAAGGGTAATTACTTCTGTGGCTCTTCTTAATGCGACAGGGTTCTTCAGAATAATTATCGACGAGATCAAACAACGATATCAACATTTATGTTAAGAACCCGCTTTTTGCCACAAAAAATCTCGTATGCGTTTTTTTTTAACTTAAAAAAGTCAATAAACAGATTTTAATGATAATGAATTGTATTCAGAAGTAACAGTTTCATGTAAAAACATTGTACTTAATTGTTTTGAAAGCGATTTTAATTTTTACAATGATTGCTTTATAACAATCAATATTTTATTTTGTAGGAAACTTAATTAATTTTTTATTTATTTTGACGACGGAGGAGGAAAAAACCAAAAAATATTGTATTTTCTTTCACCTTCTATATCGTCACCTAAATTGATTTTGAACATCTGTAATGTTATTTTAAAGATGAGTCCTGTGTATCATGTGCTGATTTTATTTATTTACAAAAATATTGAACATACGAGAAAGCGATAATTTGGTCGTGAGCGCGGCCTTAAGAAGATAGATGTGTCTGACTACGTCGTGTTTTGAAGACGCTTAACCGTTTTGTGACTAAACTGTGGAATTGTCTTCCGCTTTCATGCTTTGATAAATTACTTGCATAGACTATTCAAAGTTAAACTTTCGAGCTTTTACTTGTATTTTTTGTTAGTCATTATGTGTCGTGTTTCGGAAGTGTACCTTAATTAGCTGATGTACTTCGAGTTGTAAATAAAGAGAGACGGATATTAGAAATTTACGATAATATAAGTGCACACTGCGACTTGTAAAATACCACTTTTACTGACACACAGAAGACATATCGAATGGACATAACACTGACCAGACATGTGAAAACGTAGAGGTCAAGAGATAAGACACTGTTGAACTGAAGAGCCTCGGTACCAAGATATAACACCATAACCTTTTATAGCATTTTTATTTCAATCGTATTGATCTCTCTCTCTGTGTTGAATCTTTTGTGTTGTTGAAGCAAACTTGAAATAGTGATGCTATAAAAAGTTCTATCTTGCAATTCTCTCTCTCTATTCAGCAGAGAGACCGAAAGATAAGTTTAATGTAAGATTGAATCAAGAATGCTACATAAAAGTAAATGATTCATTAGGCCAATGAGAGACAAGGTCAAGGCCCAATGCAGATAGTACTTTACTCACCTTTGTGATGGCATTCCTGACAGATTGCACCTTGGGCTTGGGCGCTGGCTTAGCGGTGGGCGGCGGACTCTTCTCAAGGAATGGACTGTTCTCCGGCAAGCCGAAGTTCTTTGGCAAGTACTGTTCTAAGTCTGTGCCTGGAACGACCCAGAATGGACATCTCTCATTTCATATTGTAAGCATGACATCGTGTTAGTACTGTAAACTACTTTATCAAAGTTCTTAAATTGTGTTAATGTATTCTGTTAAATGCTGATTTTCTCGAAATCTAAAGTAAAGAATTAGGTCCCGGACGCAACAGAAATGGTCTTTAATAGAAAGGACATAGTTAAATACGGGGAAAATGTAGAAATTACATTCTAAATGCTGCCAGTCACGCTCAAATGCAATGTAGAGAAAATTCACCAAGGCAACATTGCATTTATTAGTATTAAACATGCTTATGCAATAACAAACAATACTACTCGAATCACGCACACTGACACACTTTGCAATGAAATGCTCATTCATGTTTAGGTATGATATTTTAAGAAGAATTTGCCACGATAATATATAGATAAATAATTATTAGAATTAGTGCAAGAATCCATTTGAATCTGGGCTACCGTCGTAGTCACAAAATAATAATAAACGTGAAATATAGAGGCAAACTGTGTATTGCTTATTTTATATGTTTAGCCATAACAATGACACGTCTACACGGCCTTTGCCAGTTAAAGCCAGTAAAACATTGATATACAATTCATGAAAAAATAATTTTGAATTTGAATCAGTGATTGAAACCTGCATCCGAGTCTTATTCACATCTATGGATATTGGTACCTATTCTATGACAAAGTAGGATGTTGTAGTAAGCATGCCTACGCCTTAATATTTACTCAAGATCACCATATTACCATAATTTGTCCTAACGAACCGTGTTAGTCTACTCAATTGTGAAACAAACATCAAGGGACGCCACTGAATCAACAAGACATGACACGTCACAAACTCAAACCATGCATTTGAAAGGAGTTAATTGGTGACTTGACAACCATGGTTTAGTATAATGCTGTATAATGAGCTCAACTGTGGATGCCAAGCCGAGAACACACGTGGGCGTACGTTGCTAAATGATACGCAACTAAAGGTACCTTTGTCCTACAACCTACATGTATGCATTGTATGCAGACGCTGTAGTGCTAGGTACCTAAAAGCTTTGTCATTCTTATTTGTTCTTATCTTGACCTTCTCAAGAAAATAATGATTGGTATTCGTCCTAAATAAAGGATAGTTATATAAAATATCATATACATTATGCAATCGTGATCCAATTAGATAAGATAAATACATAACAAGTCCTGTATAAACTAGACGACATGACGTTGAGCAAACAAGTGTGACACTCCGTGTTAGTAACGTCCACAAACAGTAGGAACGACGATGTTAAACGGACGATAGTGAAATATTTAAACGGTCAACCCACTCACCGGAATTAGCACCGTTCGCCGCGACCAGCCCTTATTACCCACAAACAACAAATAAATCATCAATATACTTAAATAAACTAACTTCATGCTATCGGAAAACACCAGAATGGGGCTAACGGGAAACCGCAAGATGCACAATATTTTCGTACCAAACAACCCATGAATATTTTCAATAAGAAAAAAAACCGATAACTTCAAGAAGTCCATCAAGTTGTTTTTAAAGCAAATATTTCTTGTGGTTCCGAATGCCCCCATTTCACGGCCTCTACCACGGCTTAACGTGGCTCTGAATAAACTACTCTAACTACTTGTAAACAAATGTAACTCCAAATCCAAGACAATAAAAGGCCCTTTACAAAACTGGGGGCATGCATTTACTTCTGTGGTCGATACAATTTACTACGAAAAGGTCATAAAAAGCGATATAAAATCAGAACGATCTGATTAGTATGGAAACTTTATCTAAGGTTCCACCCAAAACCAAGTTTACAAGCATGAGATATCTAAATAAAGAACTTTATGGGCGATGAAAGTTTCACGGAAACTAGAAGAGTGTTAAATTAAAATAATTACCTTCACGCCTCTGTCGAGATGAGTCGAACGTCTTCCGTTTTTTGATTGTCATCTTTTCGCATATCTTGACATGTTTAGCGAGCGACTGCGGTACAAATGTGCGACCGCAGACTTGGCAGGGTAATAGGGGTAGAGGGCCTGATGGTTCTGGAGCTACGGGCGCAATGGGATGTGTGGGGACCGGTGGAGATGGAGGTGGGCCGGCTCGGGTCGGCGGAGGAGTCAAAGGCCGGAAGTCGTCATTGTTCGGCGAAGCCTCCCCGGCCGGCTCCGGCGACGGCGAACGGGACGACTTTCTAGATGGCTGCTGTTGATGTTGCCGTTTGCCTGCAAACACAAAACATAGCCTCACTGCTAGAAGTTCTGGAGCAATGCTCATTTTAAAGCAAATATGAGAGATCTGTACAAAGGGCCGATACGAACTGAACATTTCTTCGATTGCAACTAAGATTGCTATGATAAGCTAGATATTTTCAAGGCAGCCATAACAAGCATGCCTTGAGTTCTCAATGTCAAGGTAATCCATTCCTTGAAAATAACCGGGGCAAATTTTAGAAAATTAAAAAGTAAAACAAGTTCCATTGAGTTTCAAACGCATGCAAGGACGATTGGCGTGTAAACATGGTGACGCATGGCAGTAGCCACAAGCCACAACCTCCATATTGATTAGTTAAATTACGGGCTATGTCACGCGATCTGAGACTAACTGGCTAAAATATTCTCTGTAGAAATGGTCTACGAAAGGACTAGGGATCATAAATTAGATGAATGAAATACACCTGGTGATGAATCCTTCATGTGGCCAAGTACTCATGTCACATGCTAATTATAAATAATAATAATAAAAAAACATTACGTATTACGATAAATCTCATAAAATTATAAAGAGGGCTTTGTTCTATTGTATACTACACCGATGGCCATTTGTATATACTAAACATCGCTTCGTATGAGCTCAGTGTCTAATTAGTTCCCTATATACTCCAAGCGGCTGGCATGCGAAAAAAGTAGGCTTATCGGGGTACATATCGGGGGGGAGGGGGGGTTTATACTTCCATTTTATTCTTTTTGATGTCGGAAATATTCCCTGCCCAATAGCCATTCATCCAATGAAGCCTATGAGTTATTTTGCACTCGAAATGGGGACATGATGTAACCGTAAATTAATTTAATTTGACAAAGACGAACTGATAGCGGCGTGGGTGGTAAATGGCCAGTCAGTCAAAGGGGATTTTTGACCTCGCATTGTAAAAAGGATGAGACTATTAAAACTGACCATTTTGTAGCTTCAACACTAATTAGACCTACAAAAAATCATGCACAAGAAGTACGATATATATTCTTTACTGTGTGGGATACATATTCGTAGCATAAGTTCGTTAAGTTCCAAGTTCACCCATGTCCTGCTAATTAATTCTAAATAGACGTTGAACGCCCGTTTCCTCTTCACAACCGTATTCATAAACCATTAATATTCCGGTTACACAGATACCTTTGCCGACGCTTTTAATAAAATCTGTTATGAGTATTATGTTATTTACCTAGCAACATTCCAAATTTCCGACAGACAGCCGACCTTGAATACCTTTACATACAATGTCAAATACACATCAGTAAGATTTGATTACATTTGATTAATCTTTTATGATCTTACTCTTGGGATAGGACTGAACTCAAATTTTATGAACAATAAATCGTAACATAACCGATAATCCGAGCGGAGAGTATAAAGATCGGGTGGCTGAACTCAAAGCTGGGCGAATGCGCAGGCGCATCGCATCTCGATCGGGTGTATCGAGTGGCTGGCAATGCTGGTATGACTCGCGTACTAATTGTTTTAAGTCGAACGGGGTGAAACGGTTCTCTACAATAATAAGAACATCTCACCATCGATCCCCATGAGTATTGACACGGTTCCAATCAAGCCAGCCGGATTTAGTTTTTCCACGCGTAAAAAACGCGAAGCAAATAACTGCACAATAATCACGATAACAACTTAATTACTTGCGCAGTCAGTCATGTTGCGAATCGTTTAAACATTTGGGATTTTTTCAAATCTAGGCGTTCCGAAAACCCGTTTAAAATTCAGTTCTTACTTAGCATGCGCACCTCAAGATTTTACCAATTTGGTCCTTTCCAAGAAAATGTTCGCCGTTACCAATATTAAGAAGCATAAATTCTATATGCGGGGCACGGTGCATCACTCACGTGCGTCGAACGCAAATTGCTACTTCATAGTGTTCGTACCTTTAAAACACTTGAGAAGTTCATGTTATGGACGTACCTATGCCTACCTATATGTTAACAAGCGAGTCGCTGCACGCTGTCTGATGGCTTCGAGACGGAGACGGAACATATCAAAGGCGCAGCACAAGTAATGAACGAAAAGCAGTTGTAACTATTGTCACATTTTAAATTAAATACAGAAGGAATATGTACACAACAAATTTTTTTATTATCTTTATTTCCCCCGTAAGACAAACACAAATATTAAAATCAGATTATACAACGCTTATACAACTAATAAAATAATAATAAATAAATGTTTCTATGCAAAAAGTTAACAATGGGTTGGGTTTCAGTTGGAAAACTGTGAAGCAGGTAGCAACGCTCAGGAAAATTGGGAAATATCCATGTTAAGGGATGCAGTTGGAAGTTTTTTCGATTCAGTTACCACAGAGTGATAAATAGAACAGGTCATATATACCAATTACTAATTTGAAAAACGTTTTGTCAAAATTGAGAAACTGCAAATTGGTGCTTGAACTTTGTGCTGCAAATTGATCAAGATACGACTATGAATACTAAGGTCGAATACAGAAAGAAATCGTATAACTGTCAGATAACCTAGAAAAAAACGTGAACATTCTCCAAAATCTTTCAGAATTCACAATACACAAAGCATATCTGCCATGACTTGTACAGTAAACAATTTTTAATTGCAGTCGGCGAGCCGCGAGCAAGCCGCGCCGCCGGCCTGAATATCTTCCACCGACGTATCTCAAAGGAACCAGCCTCGATAATTGAACTGGAAATGCGATTTATCTGATAACAGACGGATTTATCAATGACTCACTTGTAATTCTTCAGACGAGAGTTAAATCAATGCCGACTTCTTTTTCGGTGAGGGGTGGGAGATAGTACATCGTGTTTTTAAACAGATCCGGCTGCATATTTACCTTAATATCTTTTGGAGTAAGCCGACTACCAATTAC
The DNA here is from genome assembly GCA_949125355.1 of Agriopis leucophaearia. Taxonomy (NCBI): domain Eukaryota; kingdom Metazoa; phylum Arthropoda; class Insecta; order Lepidoptera; family Geometridae; genus Agriopis; species Agriopis leucophaearia. The sequence goes on along the minus strand of OX421276.1, from coordinate 7,145,030 downwards.
TGTAGGCATGGTTTTATGTTTGAGAATATTTTCGAAGTTTGATTTCCTAACGCATATATGATATTTTTTTGAAAGGACAACCAGTGTTGCGAGGTCCTTTTTCTATTTTTAAACGTACTTAGGTTCAAAGATCTTTATTAATATCACAAGAAACATAACGTCTCACTGAAGCGATATCTTAATTAACATTTAGCTACAGTAAAAATAATAGAATTAATTAATATTACTTATATTAAAAGTAAATTGTAAGTTAACTTTATTGCCTGGTAAAAACAGCTATCGGCAAAATCAGCATACGATAAACAACTGTTATAGTTTACAAGACACATTTATGGGAGGGTTGCAAACAATCATCATGTGACATTCGGAGGGGTGAGGGTGAGACAGTGCAATTCCGTTCCTGGTACCTGAACGACACTTTCTTGAGGTGTCTTGGGGGAACTTCTTTGGAACAATGCTTTGTTCTGATTCCTTTTTGCTGTTTTATATCAACGAGTATATATATTTTTAGCAAGAGTATCTTTTAAACAATGGGCTCCAAAATATACCTAGTTACATTTTAGAGTTTTTGTTATTTAACTAAGCGTTCGAAAAATGATCTGCCTTTATGAGGGTTGCCAAAAGTCCCACTTTTTATAGGAAGTATCGCTTTTGGTGGGTCGCCCTGCTTTTTGGTGAGAAAATCATGACAGGAGACACGAGCAAACGGAGCACTTACTCAGTCATGACATAAACACAAACACGCACCCACTTTAAAATTAGAACTACCTACTAACTGTATAACTGTTTATATATATGACTGTGAAAATACGATGTAACAACGAAAGAGCGGTTTCTTTTAGTAGTTGAAGTTACCTTACTTTAATTCCCTCATGACTCAAAGAAGTAAAGAAATCTCTAAATCATAATAAAAAGGTACTAAGATACATATAATTTAATTTATTCTAGTTAAGCCCATTCTTAGAACCCACAAGTTTGTAAACTTACTAATAATAACCGATAAGTACCTAAGTATAGTTAAAATATAAATGAAGATGAACAAGGCCGAACGTTACGATGACGCGATGATTTAGCACGCCCATTTAAGTGAAGATAGAATAATTACAAACAAACATGCTACAAATTACCAACCGATTTAACATGTTACATGAGGGTTTTGTTACAGCAGACGTTACTACACAAATATATTCCCTTTTTAACGCGCTCGTGGTCTCAACAAAAGGATTAAAAAGACGTAGCGACGGTGTTGATAGCGTAGGATCAGACTATTAATATTCTGTGGGCTCATCAAACCGGATAAGCGGTAACGGAAAAAAATATACAGTGTTTACAAGTTAAAAGATGTCGACAAATCATCTATCTATCGCGATTTGAACGCATGTTTTAAATGTACGAACCGCGGTGTAGGTACTAGAACATTTACCGATACAGTCAGTGTTGTATGTCGTAGTGACAACACTGCGATTTTTCAATATCAAGTGAGGGTAGAAGAACAAAACACCCGTTTTTCTCGCCGGACTCATCCGCAGTTTTCAGTCAGCTCCTGACACTGCTAGAAGTAATAGTGTTCCGTGGCTCGTGACCACGACCATTTTAACATGGTCGAAACGTCGAGCGAAAGGTACCTGTTTTTATCTAAATAAAATAAGGCACGATAAGTCCCGATAAACATTTATATCATCTATATTCTATAGCAATTTTACGAACTCTTAACATCTGTAAAATTTACGCCGAAATACTCGTCTAAACATTAGGTAATGTTAGATACAAATTTCGTTAGAAATGAAAGCGTATCTTTATTATGAACTTTAATTATAGCCCGCGATTCGCGTGAAGAATGTAGATAATAAAGCACGAAATTACTTCCTTTTTGAGCGAACTTATGACGAAGATTACACACGGCGTCAACTTTCCTAATTCATATTTCTTGAACTTTGACAAGCGCAGAAAATCGATGAGTAAACGCTTGCAAATTGCGCTCTCACACTGTAATTGCATGTTTAAAAGAATCATGTAATGTAAGACTGATTTCCATTTTCTGATTTCAAGAGATATTGCTCGACAATGATGTGAAAGGGGCACTGAAAACAACGGTAGGTCGCTATCTGTCAATCTTCGTTACGAAACCTTTGTACAGCGATATGAGAGAGTTAAGCCGTCCGGTTTTACAATATCAGATGAACACACGACGTATTGTCAATTAATCCGTCTGACAAGTTTGTCGAAAGCGTCAGTAAGTCTGCAAATGAAATTAAGTTCAGGCTGGACTGTCTCACACGTTCATGCGAAAGGTTATAGTAAAAATGCGTTCGTGAGAACTCTTGTGCAAACAACTAATATACCTACTGACTGCATCCGAAAGTTTACCTACATCGTTCACGCTTTTTTTGTAAATAGCGATCACTTCGAAATACAGCTTCATTGAGAATTTACCACAACTTATTTTTTTTATTGTAGATAGATAGATCTTCGATTGGCCAGCAACTCGCTTGATGTTTCCGCTAGAGTTAATAGATTTCTTCTAGAACAATGAGCTCCATCCTTCGCCACAGGCACTCACCGACCAGAGCTATTACTTGCGCAAATTTTCAACATTTTAAAATATAAAAATTCGCCAGCTACTTAGGATAAATAAATAGATTGGACATTATTTTTAGAATAACAATGCAAACGTTTTAAAGAGTTTTTTATATGTTGATATGTTTTATTTAGGCTGAAGAGATCGAAAAAAATCGAGTTTTATTTTCATCTCCTCCGCCATCCTATAAATATCAACACGAAAATTGCTTTATACCATTTGAAATGTTATTCTAAATAAATGTCTAATCGGCGTTATAAAATTCCTACTCGGTGATTTTTATCACCACCATCATGAATGACGTGTAATTAAATCATTGCATACGATTTTTTTTTGTCTACGATAGACGTTTACGCTACTTGTCGTCTGTCTCTCTGTAGAGAATACAATAGGTAATTCGTCTTTCAGTCCATTTACGATTTACATCACAGCTCAAACAAACTATCTAGCAATGTACAAGTTTGTGGAACGGCAATTAAAACATTGAAAAATAATAATTAAAACTTAATTGCAGATGGTGAAAGTAAAATGAATCATATTTCATCAAGCCAGCAGATAAATAAAAATTACGATCGACACGACGATGAAACCTAATATTGGCATCTCAAATATCTCATAGAAACTGTTCGTATGCATCGGTTAATTTGGAGTAAGTACGTTACTTGTTCTCGTTATTTTTGTTACATTAGCTGTTCACAAACTACACAAGTTTCTTTGTATAAAAACCCGACAACGGTATTTCTGGCGAATAATATTTCACAAACGATCTTGAACAAAAAATAATGTACCAATACCACATCTATATCTATCTATCTATACATATAATAAAAACGTAGAGATAAAAAAAAAGCGAGATACCAAAAAATGCACAACATGGCGTCTTAAAATAAGTATATGAACAAGTTAAGACAATTTTTAGAATTATTGTCTGTTGTTCGCGCACATCTCCTAATTCATTGGACGGATTTAAAAGCGATTTACACGAATATGCTTAGCTATGACTAGATTGAAGTATAGGATAGATAAGCTGTTATTTTGCGCAAGAACCAGATTAAGGGAGGAAAAAAGGGTTGATAGTTTTTATGAAATACTACGCGTACGAAGCTGCGGGCAACTGCACTTGTTCATAATTAAAAAAACAATGATACGTCTCACGAGGCCTTCATGCAACCCTCATGACGTATCATTGAATAACTTTTTTAATTTAATGAGGGGGTGCAATTTTTTTTATTCCGACATTACATGTCTTGCCTCCATGTTGTATTTATGATGACGTTACCTACCCAGTGACCCACAGACTAGGTATAGCAAGTGACCTAACCATTCCTGGACCTACACGTATCTATAGACACCTTATTCACCAAAATCGGTTGAGGCATTTAGGTCCAAACATACAAGCATACATACGTACACGATAACGATAATACCCTCCTTTTGGCTTTGCGTCGTAGGGTAAAAACCGGGCAGTAAGTCTGTTATTTCAAGCATTGTTTATTTTACATTTTCGCATGTTGCATAAAGACAATAAATAAATATCTATGCATAGTAATGTTCACTCATTTTTAGTTTAACGAAATTCCACAACGTAAAACAGCAGTTTGTTTTTAAATAATTATGAAGCATTAGCTGTCGCCCGCGACTTTGTATGCGTAGACTTTCATATACATATAAATTTTAAACCCCCTTTTGAGTCCCTTAATTCCACCCTTTCGCAAAATCTTTTCATAATAGACCTCTACCTACATGAATCTACCTGCCAACTTTCAGTTTCGTATTTCAAGTAGTTTTCGAGACTTCCTGATGAGTCAGTCTGTGAGAGTGTTATTTTGCTTTTATATTTATACTAGCCTAGCTGCGCCCTGCTGTTTCACTCGCGTTATATACCTCCTTGAAGCAACCTCCTTTGACTTAGATGACAATGTCTTTTTTTATAATGTAATATGTCAATATTGTCAATGTAAGTATAGACTTCAATTCTTTTTCTAGTTTAATATGATCACAACAAAAAAAAAAAACTGATAATCCGTTCCCTACCAAACTTCACAGGATCGCTCGCCGGATTAATGTGAAGATTGCCAAAAAAAATCGTCAAAATCATACTAGCCGTTTCGGAGTAAATAGAGAACATACATACAAATACATATTACATACGTACATTCATACACTTATTTACCTTACCTTTTATACATGTATAATGTAGGTATATGTATATAGATTTAAATGTAGTCACATGTGACATTTAACCCGCATGTTCATAACCGCGATAATAAAAACAATAAAGTCATTACCGACAAGTCGACACCAGTCATTACATTACGCGGGTAGTCACCGCAAGCGGCAATGGCAAAAGCTATGGTTTTATAGAAGGCAGTTATTTACTAGGTAACGACAAGTTTCACTATCTTAGGTATATATTGTCAGTCTTATCAAAAAACAGGTAATAACACCGCACGATCAAGCAAATAACTCTAAAGAAAAACAAAGAAGTAATTTTAAAGTCATGTCCGCGATAAAATCTACTATTGCTGTGTTGGAGATTGGATTGTTCCCACGAATTAACTTGTTTTTCTGAACGTAATGAAGGTAGTTATTATGAAATTTTGCAAATAGACATGTCCGGTTTTATGGTGGCAGTTGACAGATGTGATGAATGGAGAGAAGGAAAAGTACGATATGATGAAGATTTATCAAGAGTAAAGGTTAACGATGATAAAGTCTTAGATAATGTGTAGCTGACTATGTTTTTAAAGATTGTTAAGACCTTCACAAGTATAAGTATTTTTTACACACTGATATTAAGGAAATGATAATATTTACTAAACCTAAAATATAGTACATGTCCCCGGTTGTAAACGTTCGCCAAACACTTCAGATAAAAAACAAGTAGGTACCTAGAACGAAGTTACCTTTTGAACGCCAAATTTTTATGCCGCAAAACTTAACCATATTTGAATATTTATAACCACTTTTAAAATTCACAACAGTACTAGCTTGTAGAGCTCTATCTTATACACTGAACTGAAAACAAATACTCAATAAGTACTGTGGTGGCGAGTGCGAACACTTAATACTTATTCATTTCATACTACAGAGTTCAAACCACGTGCTTATCAGTCGTTCTTATTTTGCTTTACGTTAAGTCAATGTATAAGTGAACATTTATAAGGCGAGGTTTTCCCACTTTTAAGAAACGCTTGTTACTACAGATGAATAGTGATGATAGTGGAGCAAAACAATGGCGTTTACACACAGTCGTGTGTTTCGTTACTTCTATTTTTGAGAGTTTCTCATATTTTTCGAAAAGTATGACATTTACAGTTCCATTCATAATTATGAAAACTGTATAGTTGATTGAATCAGGCGTTACTTTGCGGAAGTCCATTTTCAAAACTGTTTTACTGATGAATTTCTAGTGTAAAACTAACATTATCAACAAATATTTACCAGGTAAATTTATCACAGATTCCTTATTGTACTTGAAGCGACGTAGAAGCGGAATTACACTAGAAATTCATCAGTAAAACAGTTTTGAAAACTGTATATTAAGATGTCGTAGACGTCATTTAGTAAATAGGTATTTGAATGAATAAAAAAAAACAGGCAGAAAATAGCAAATCAGTGTTACCTACCCACTTTTTTTTGTTGAGCGAAATGTTCTTTATCGTGTTTCGGTATTTACGGTAACCTAGATAAAAGGTTAAATTTTGATATAAGACTTCAGCGTTTTTTCAAAGAATAAGTGGCAAACAAGCGACGTTCCATCTAGTAGTATGTGGTCACCGCCGCCTATAGACACCTTCAATACCCGAGACATTGTCAGCGCGTTGCCTACCTTTATCCCGCCCACCCTTCATTTAAAGCAGCCCAGATTATAATACAAAACTTTGTTGTTTTAATACAACTTTATTGCGTGTACCGTCTATCTCAACAAAACGTATGAATCCAGTCCACATCCTAAGCAAACTAGGTACAGAATACATAACAGTGCAAGTATGGCGTAAAATAGCAAGAACGATAATGGATCCTTGAAAATACCAAGTAAAATTGTCCTCTACAGAATTCTAAGCATCTAGGTAAACAGTAACAACGATCCATTATACTACAGTAATCACGATTTTATTATATCGTAATAAACTCGACGAGAACGATCAAAGGTACCTACGATTGTTTTCTTGGCCGGTAACGTAACCAAGTTTTAATTTATGAATATTTCGGTGTTAGCGATAACGGCTTTTCAAGGTCCTATCGCCTGTTCAATGGCATTAATGTTTCTTTAATAATACCTAGTCGTTTTTGTCACCGCCATTGTGTGCTTTCTTGGCCGCCAATTTATTCAAAGGTGTTTAATTTAGAGAAACAATGTTAATCATTTGAATTGTCTTGAAATCAGTTAAAGGAAATATGAAATGAAATTTATTTTCCAGTACGTTGGTAGGAAAGATGTTACAATTTACAATTTTAAAACTTTTACATTACAAATGAAAGAAAAAAAATCTATCAAAATTAGATAAAACGAAATTTTAGATTATAAGTACATACATAAAATGTCAAATGTTTTAATTATAATATGTGTAAAAAAATTAATCAACCAATATTATTAATATTAATTTAGAATGTCAAATTTTCGTTTTATTTTTATTTTCTATCCATCAATTAATTCATATAAGTAATTTGTACTTATTTCTATAAGTTACGGATGCAAATCAGGACAATAAACTATTTCATTTCATAAGTGTTACTACATGGAATATTAAAACTTCATATCGAAAATCAGGTTACGCTCAGTACTAAAAAAAAATATGTAAAATATTATATGAAGTTTGATTTTAGTTCGTGAGCTGTTTTTGTTTTAAGAATATCTTTTAAGTCTACAAATCTTTATAATGAAGAAAAATTACTGCGATCCACGACCGTTTCAAACTTATTAAAAAAAGAAACGCCCATCTCTCACCCTAATATAACTAATAAACCTTTCACAGATTTCCTTTAAAGTAATCCCGTTTATTATTCAAGTTAACAGCGGTAACCAGCTGTTCGCAAACAGGGTCGTCCTCGTTGCAATGAATGTCGTAAAAAACTCTAGCAAAAACTCTACGCACCCAGCTGCCTTTGTGAGAATGTGTGTCACATCACTCACATGCATTTTATAGTGAAGTTTTTAAACCTAGGAAGGAAAGTTGGGGGCAACAAACAACTGTCTTTCTAGCCGTCTTAGAAAATATGCAGAAATCTAAATTCCCTAAGGATTTGAAGTTTTTGAACCGAGACAAGTAATTTTGGTTTCATTAGGTATTTCTTTTCTTCTTTTTCAAGCATACAAGTTTAATTTTTCTACTCGTATGACATCATAGTTCTATGGAACAAAACCGGATTTTCGATTTAAAAAACCAAAAGATATTAGAGTAATACCTTGTAACCCATGCAAAATGATTGACAATAGGTACTCTAGTTTTCTTCTGTAGCAGTAAAGATACAACGATAGGCAATAACTGTAGTAATTGCAGAAAAAGATATTTGTATCAATTGAAATTGCCGTTGAGCACTGAATTAAGAGAGAATGCGCTGATTGGTCGATTCATTACAATTATAAAACAGAATAGAAACGATATTGTAAGACTGAGCGTAATGAGGGAAATTACGTTGAACTATCCAATAATAATAGTAATGAATAATAATGGATTAAAAATTGAGATAATTTGAAAGTGAGTGTCAAAATAATTATGTAATTTTGGTACTCTATGTAACGTGCAAACATTAAATATAATGAACAAAACGTGACCACATTTTTCAACAACAGGCTTTAAAATTCAAGTGGAATAGAAAACAAACATTTACCTTTCTTGGAACCGAATATAGACTTGAGTTTCGATATGGTGCTCTTCTTCATTTTGGGAGTATTTTTTACTATTCCCCAAATTGATGCACAAGTATTGTAGACATCAGTCCACCACTGACAGAAATACACTCGACACTACGTCCTCAAGTTTTTCAGGCGATCTCTCGGCTTTTTGCTCCTTTTGCCGCTCTTATTTCCGTGCTACGAAAATAGTCCCAACGCAACACTTGCATCGGCGCAGACGCATCACTCATACGTATGCTACGATAAACACGAAATAAAACGGAACCGCATAATTGACTAACCGCTATCTGTTATAGAATATAGTGAAACACCATTGAATGTCACTTTGTAAAAATAAGTTCACTATCAACACAAAAGAATGAAGACACACGTTTTTGTAAAAAAAATATATGCTAAAATACTCCTCCGTTTACCACTTCAGGCTATCTACTGGCTTGTTCTTATCATTGTGCAAGCCGACGTTAATATGATAACGAAGTGTCAAAAAGCACAAATTGAACACCAATTATACGCACGAGTTTACGGCGGACGGCCGTGGAGAATACTGAAGTTAATATTTATAATTCCATTTGTAAACGAGATAACATGTCACGATGTTGTGGTGTATTCAAAAACGACTCAAGCGTCGGTTACACAACTCGTGAACTGGCCAGCGACGGTTTATGATCAACAATATAGCGTACGAGCTTAAATCTTCGAGGCGGGAACCATCGCGCTGACGCCTATTCTTAACCGTGCTGCGAACTCAACTAACAAACAGCGGCGCACGCGCACTGCAAGGGAATAATAGAGAGCTGACCGGTATACGCTGAACTGGAACAAAAATTGACACAATTTATGAGCCCTCTTCCGTTAACAGAGTCCAGTTTCCGACTAAACCCAATCAACCGTGGAAACAAATTAAACTCGCAAAGGCAATATTAGGAGAGCGCCAATGTCGCACCGATGACAACACCGGAGATACAGCATCCGCTGGCTCCTTTTAAAAATGGAATTTAACGTATAGCACTTTTGGGAAACGAGCCGATTCAAATCGGGATAATGGGCTTGGACCACGAATAAATCACGAGGGGTGCGAGAGGAATAAATATACACAACTCGCTTTAGGGTGAATGGGACAAAAATTTACAAAAAAACTGCGCAGGAATTTCGAACTTGTGAATTTTTTGAGGCATGCTGCACCGTGGGAAGAGATTACTCATAGAGACATTGAGTGCATTGAGACGGAACAATGGACATTTTAATGTCCTTTGTAACTCTATCTCCATAGAGACACTTTTCGTCTAAGCATCATTACCGTTATTAGACGATGCCGTTAACGGAAACATAACGCATCCTCTCTGGACCGACTAATTTAGTCCTGTTGAAAATTACTTCCTTATTCTCGAACGAGGTTGAAAAACAAAACAACTGTGTATTTTAATTTAAACCACTTTGGTGGTACAAGCTTTTCGACTAAGATATACTTAAACGATAATTACAGTAAACACCATAATGTAAACAATTTTAATGATTATGTCAGCAGAAACGTTTATGCACATAATGCATATTCTTAATTACGTAAAGCTAGTTGCATCGCGAAATACTCACCTTAAGTTATTGAACAAATGATTTATCTTGTGACACATTGGTAAAGTGTTAGACTGTTAGTGTGTTTATTTAGGTTTGCTTCATACTTGTTCTCAATCGCAAGTGTTGGGGAGTGGCACTGATGAAATCCTGCTTTCGGCAATGTCAACCGCGTTTTAAAGACAACTATGCAATTTATGTTTTTATACTCGGACGAAAAAATACTTAGAACATGCTTAAGAATTTAGCCAATTAAAGGATTTAGTTTAAAATCTTTTGAAGAGTGAATTTCTTTTACTTTTCGAAGATTTTCAATATTTTGTTGAACTTATCTACCGAACATAAACGGTATAAACCAATGACGATATCAATAAAGTACAAATGGATCAAATGTTAACTCGGGTCAACAAGGAATTCATAACACTATGGCAGTATTGCGAGCAGCGAGAGCGAGAAAGATAGGGTCAGCTAATGTGCATTGCTAAGGAGAGAAAGGGAGTCATGAAATTCATAGGCAATTTGCTGATGTGCAGTGCAGCATCAGATGCAGGCATGCAATAAGGGGTGCATGTGGCTGCATTCATCGTGGTTATTTTGTTTGCTTTCGTTGAAGTATATTAGCAAAACTTTTGTCTCTAGACAGTAGTGACAATAATGATAACTTTTTAGGACCTTCGTAATACGAAAAATAAAGTTTACTTAAAAGAGTTGTTTTTTTATAAGTATTAATAATTTTAATTCAAATTCTCTCTCTGAAAAGTTATGTTATTAGCGTTTGAAGGTTTTTGTTACCTTGTAAACTACTAAAGCGTTTCTTTGAAGGGTTTAAAGGTTGTTTCTAATCCGTACAGCCATGGAATGGAACAATCTATAGGCATCCTTGTTTCCTGAGAGATACATTTTAGGTATTTAATAGGTTATCTTTTAAGTCGTGGAGGGACTGAAGTAAAGTTATATTAACTTTTATTTCGCATAGTAGTTTGTACTTTCTTTTTCCATATCTTTTATGACTTCGGGTTTAAATATAAGGTCGGGGAAAAAGTTTCTTCGTATTTTATAAACAAATTCAAGACATATTTTTTTCAAGTTTAATTACATTTAATTATAATATATATGTACCATTTTGTTCGATAACTTGTTGCCATCTTTTAGGTAGTGACATGACCCCGTTGCTGTAGAAATTTTGGGAATTCTGATCAATAAAATGCAACAAGTAGTTTTGACAGTCCTCTCTTAATGTTAATCTAACACTACCCAAAGAATTCTGAAGAGATCGAAACAGGTGGAAATCTGAGGGTGCAAGGTCAGGGCTATGTGGTGGATGCATTAACACTTCCTAACCAAGCTCTCTAAATTTTTGCTGAGTGGCCAAAGATGTGTGCGGTCTGGCGTTATCATGATGAAAGACCACACTCTTTATGTTGATCAATTCCGGCCGTTTTTTCTCAATTTCTTGTTTGAGTCTCATCTGCTGTTGGCAGTAGAGATCCGAATCGATGGTTTTGCCCGGCGGTAAATGCTCATAATGAACGATGCCCTTCCAATCCCATCATACACACAGCATCACCTTATTACGTGTTAATCTGGGTTTCGCTACAGTCTGTGGTGCTTCACTGCCCTTTGACCATGATCGTTTGCGCACATTCTTGTCGTAGGTGATCCATTTTGCATCACCAGTGATCAATCTTTTCAAAAACGGTTCGGTTTCTTTACGTTTCAATAGAGAATCGCAAATGAGTACACGATTCATTTGGTTTCTTTCAGTGAGCTGGTGTGGCACCCAAATATCGAGTTTTTTTGTATACCCAGTTATTTTCAAATGGGTCAAAACTGTTTTGTGGTCAATCCCCAGGTCTTCAGCTACGTCGTAACTACTAATATGCCGATCTTGGTCCACTTTTCCAGAAATGGCATCGACTTTATCCGTTACAGGGCGACCAGAGCGAGCTGCATCTTTGACATCAAAATTCCCGGACTGAAAACGCTTGAACCAACATTGTGCTACTCTTGATGACACTGCATTAGGTCCATAAACGTCACAAATTTTATTCGCGGCTCGTGTCGCATTTTTCAGTTTTTTGTAATAAAATTTCACAATATATCGAATTTCTTCGTTAGATTCACTCATTTTATCGAACAAAAAAACAATTGAAAAATGGCGGGAAATTGCTTTTTACTTTTTATATTCCTTTTTTAAAATGTCATATTTTTAATGGTATCAAAACCAGCCAGATACAAACAGTACAATCGATGAGATTTTTACTAAAACTTTATACATACAAAATACGAAAAGACTTTTTCCCCGACCTATTATGTTGAGCGGTATTTAACTTGTACCCCCATTTCTCCCCCCTAGCTACGGGTCTGATGGAACGCAATGGAGCGCGTCAGACCGTTCTCCAGACTCATGCTTGGTTGCGCGTCCCGGCCAGGCTCGTTACTTGCTGAGCCTAACTTATGTAAATACTATTATACATGATGCCGCGTACAGACTGGTGAAACGTAACATGAAATGAAACATTTAAATAAGTAAGTCGTAAGTTATGTTACATTGCATTACTTAGGACGAACTGCGCATTTACTAATAAAACTACGAATCTTCGTGCAACTGCGTCGGACGCGCTTCTTTATGTTCGTCTCAAAATCAGACAATTGATTGAAATGCACACGACTTGAATAGCTTGTATATGCGCGAGAAAGAGGTGCATTTGCATATTGCACTAATTTAGAAGGCACATAATTATGTGTTTCAAAGCGTGTTGCATTTCATGTGACATTTCAACAGTCTGTACGCGGCATCCCACGCATCATAGCAGTACATGTCATTGCCCCTTCATCAGAACTTATACGCAAGTAAACAGCAAATCAATTTCTCCTCAATATGGACAAAGACACGTCATCCTGCTGCCATATTATGAAGTTGCAACGCTCTAGATACTCGAATAGGCGTTATGTGAGTGCATGTGCACAATCAAGATAAAGCAGAATTGTGTTTATTAAATCATAAAATTATAACAAGGCGTGATAATCTCGTAAAGCAGCTTCGAACTCATGGTAAAACTGATCAGTGATCAAATCATCACTAAGCAATTCGAGACTATTAATTTCGGACGAAATTAATACATTACGCAGGGCAGTTTAAAATGTGTAGTTAACCCATAGAGAATGGACGAAACTGGCAATTAATTGGCAAAAGATGGAGGAGCGCCAGTAATGAGCGAAAAAACCCAATAAAAATAGAAAATTGTTTAAACTTCAATTTTATTTAAAGAGACATGTATTACTTGCAATATCATTGTTTCCTTTTTACGCAGTTAAAGTGAAAAGCCGAATGTAGCTCTAGGTATAATAAATCGTGCATAAACCCATTTTATTATCCTCGAATTAAATATCCGCCCTTGTCTTCAGCTCGGGCGGGCTGATCATAAACGTCTCAGCTAAAATACTTGTTTTAAGACAACAACACAAACAATAATCTACTATTGTCTTACTTATCGAAGAAAGATTACTGTTTTTCTGGGTAGGGGGGTTATTACGGTAAAATCTAGTACCCGTCTATTTTAGGATCTCTGATAAATATAATATATCATACTGGAAGAACTGTGAAATAGATCCGAAATCGAAACAGTATACTTCACTTCCTTATACATTAGCATATCAAGTACAATGGTTCGATTACACAGTTTCACAGCGCAGTAGCCCACATTCGAGCGAAAAGGCGAATTTGATATCCAACTCGCAACATGACCTAGCCGAGATCAATATATCGTTTGGGGACATAGCGGTATCAACGACAAGATAGGAATAGATTACAATAGAATAGACATTCTCTCGATACAACTGCACATGCGCTTCGATCATTTTCTCCGTAAGATTGAAGAGTCACAGAAAAAGCGCCAACACATATGAGTACAATAATCCGTCAAAACAGAAATAACCAGCAACAAATAATCATACAATCATTCACGGCACAGATGACGTCACGTTAAAAAAGCAAGACAATGGTCGACCCATCCATATTGAGCACAGCTTGCCGGGTATACAATATATGAATGAACATGATTTGAAGAGACGTGAAACAAAAGGCGAGGTGTCCAATTTACTAAAACCTGTTTATGACCCATCACTATCCCGAGAACGAGGAACTGACGTAACTGCGTCACACGAGTCTGGTCTAGCCGAAACCGACAATAGGCTCTCGTTTCACAATGAACCCGAAACAGGCAAGTCGTGCTTCCTTTCGTATCAGATGAATCTTACGTAACAAATAGCAACCATCATACGGGTGTTCTTTACGAATACCATTTTTGCAGTTCAAATAATGAGTCATTAAAGAACAATTATGCAATACTGGTCTCACGAGTAATTTACCCATAAGCAGAATTAATATTTTCGTTTACTTTTGTAGCAGTACAGGTGTTTAAAATCAATACTGCGTGTGTGGGCGGCACTAAGGTTTATCAAACGATATCTTTGTTAATACAAACAATATCTAGTATTGATCATATAGCTCGATGTATTGATCATGATACTTTAATACATGATACTGTAACAATATCAATGACCAAATTAGAGGTAAAACTTGTAGTTTTTTTATGGAAACTAGAAATGTTTTATAAATGAGAATGGAAATTAATGAAAATTTACCAACGATGACAAGCTTAAATAACTGGCCAAGCCAAGACTGGCCAAGAGCGTATCTAGACACGCATATGGTAGGGTTCTGTAACCAAAGGCATATAATTGTAGTCATAGTTTATAAATTTATGGTTATAGAAAAAAACTAACGAACGAAGCTCTGTGGACTTAGGTAAATTTTAGAGATGTATCATCCCGACATAGCATATACTTTTTATGGTTTAACTATAGAGAAAACTGATTGAGATACAATCTTTGTTAAGATAATTTTACGGAAAGGTCAATGAACTTTGAATCAATCAAATTGGTCAATGAATCTAGAACGCCTTGAATTTATTGCAGTTTTATAGCTGTTACTCAAAAAGTCATAATCAGATAATGTTTGAAATAATTTTGAATGAAGGTTTTAAATATGACCTATCCGTATTGCAAGTTACAATTTTCTATGTCGTGTAGTTTGGAAATGCGGGGGGGGCATTTTTTTGCACTTTGGCGGGCCACATTTCTCTAACCCACATGATTTTACCTGTAAGCTAGTGTCGCCATCGTGTATTTATGATGACGTCCCTTACACTTTCCTCCCTCCAACATAACTTATTATCAAAATCGGTCGAGGCTTTTATGCCGTCGGCTAGGTACATAGTATATACATTATTCCATATATATACTTGTACATATATAGGGTTACCATATTAAAATTTTAAAAGTCCTGACATAAAGCCAGAGATTTCAATAAAAGTCCGGACATTTTAATGTTGGTTAGTTTTTAGGGTTCCGTACCCAAAGGGTAAAACGGGACCCTATTAATAAGGCTCCACTGTCCGTCCGTCCGTCTGTCACCAGGCTGTATCTCACGAACCGTGACAGTGAGACAGTTGAAATTTTCACAGATGATGTATTTCCGTTGCCACTATAACAACAAATAATAAAAAATAGAATAAAATAATGCAAAAGTAATGCAAAAGACGTAACTTCAATTTGCTAAACTACTTATACTTATACATACGTTAACAACGCAATCAACTTATCTGCGAAGGTGAGCAAACGAAGGAACTAACAATTAATGGACTACCGGTTTTTTTTATTGTATCATAAAAACCTAGAAGAGGGAAGATGTTTGGCCAACTTGTACGACATGACAAATTAATGTAAACCATCATAGAGGGAAAGGTAGAAGGAAAGAGAGGACCGGTAAGACCAAGAAGAGTATTCTCAGACCAAATAAAAGACAAGGCAAATGTCATGTCGTACGGGGAGGTGAAAACGCTGGCAGAAGAGCGTCATGCCTGGAAGTTACTCCACCGACAAGAGCTACGCTCTTAAATGTTGAATGAATGAAAAAGCTGACCATAAAAAAAGCCGATCATAGAAAACAAAATTAAAATGTGTTCATAATTAAGGAACATATAATAGGTATATAATAAGTATTTAAATATCTTGACAGACAGAGAGCGCATTATACTTTCAAATGACGTCATTTGTAAGTACGCTATACAAATTCCATAATTGACACTCTTTTTTTCGGGAAAGGGATAAAGCATTCCTAATCCGACTAAAACCTTTAAATGCTTGTATATCTGAACCATAGTAGAAAAAAATACTATGTCTGAACTTTATAAGATGAAATTTCTTTAGCATACGTATTACGTATTAAGTACATTGAATTATATTATGGAAAGCGAGACGCAGCCGCGCGCGCGCATTTACCTTGATAAAGACCGCCGTATGCGGTTGAAACTATAGTCGGAGTATCCGGCCTAATCTTACGTGAGTAATTCCCGTATAATATACTTAAATAAATTATGTGTTGTGTACATTAAATTATTTTTTCAGTTTTTCTTTTTAAAACAAACACCTGTTCAGTATCTTATTTTCAACGAGAGGTTGTCGGCTTCGTTAATTAAATACAATAGTGTCTCCATTAAACTCTACAGATATGTCAGTCGCATCGAACCTGCCTCGGAGACTCGGAGTTTCTTACCGTTCTAAGATACATATTTCAGAATAAAATATGAATGAAGACGTAGATGGTATAAAGCTTTAATAAAAAAGTAGATCGTAAAAAACTTATATATGCGACTATAAATACATGTAAATGCTTTTTGGTCGATCATCATAACCCATAGGCACCCACGACAGAACTAATAAATTGTTGCGAACGGTATCAGAGCAATAATCACGAAGAATGAAGATTCAGCAGTCAGCTACGAGTCCCATATAACGTTTAAAATGTTTCGAGTATTAAAAGTAACAGAGCAATGACAAGCAGTGACCGTAGAATATTTTCCATGTCTTCTTTCTTTTTAGAGTTAGGTTTAAAGAACTTATTAACGAAACTTAAAACGAACTTAACTTTTTTTAAAGAACTTTATTAACACTAAGTCAGATTTGTCACTTATGTGATATTCCAACTAAATTATAGTGTTCGTCGTCGCATGCACTAAAAAAATTAACAAAGTCCATTAAAAAATCTTAGAAATTAAGTAAACTAGTAAGTAAATAGTGAGTTCCGTACCCAAAGAATGTCAACGGGGCCCTATTACCAAGCCTAGGCTATCTGCAAACGTAGGACAGACAGAAATAAGTACTGTCTTTCTTTCTGTCCTACTTTTATACACCTATATAACGGCTATATCTTTTGAACCGTACCAAGGGCTATAACATAATCCTCAAACAGTTTACAATTCGTTTCTTTCCCGTAATATAAAATATAGCTAAAAATACAGTAAAAGCACGCCAAGTCTGGAATACAGGTCAGAAGAAGAATGCATGATTGATGATGCCAATTTCCTATTGATCGTTTATAATGGTCCAGTACGATGGTTTATTTGCGTAGTGGATCGGTTTACGTATTGCGCAACTTAATGGGATTGATTGTTATTCGGTAAGAGTTATTAGAGATAATGGGTTTGATTTAAAAGTACTAGGAACTAAGAAAATTGATGGTATTGACCGCCTTAAATGCGTCGAGTATGATGATGCAGACTCCGTAAAAACAATAATTATGAACTTGAGTGCTACTAATGTACTTTTATAAAGCCTATGACATGGCAATATTAGCATATTTTTGTTAAAAAGGTGAAATATTTGAGCTATAGACCTTGCGCTACCTAGAACAGCGTTGCCATCTACGTCTTTTTGCGTACATCTAGAAACATAAAAAAATTAATGTCCCTCGCATAAAAAAATAAATCGCGTGATCTACAAACTTTTTGGGCGAGAACTACCAATTCTATGATATTTACAATTCTGTTTTCCCCCGTTCTTTTTGTTCTACGCCATTTTTTCGAACTAGGGTGCAATATGCGATTGATTAAAATGTATGAAGTAGATTATATAGGTCGTAGAAATTATCTGCCCCGGTGGCTCAGTTGGTAGTGAACCTAACTTCTGTGCTTGGGGGCGTGGGTTCGATTCCCATCTAGGACAAACATTTGTGTGATGAACATTTGTGTTTGTTCTATGTCTGGGTGTTAATATCTATTTAAGTATGTATTTAAAAATATATATGTGCGTATATCAGTCTCTGACAGCCATATTACAAGTTTTGCTTAGTTTGGGGTCAGATGACCGTGTGTGCAAAAATGTCCCAGATATTTATTTATTTATCATTCATTCAGTTACATAGTGGATAGATAACTGGACTATCTAAGAAGGCAATACTTACGCACTACAAAAGGCCTTCAATTATAATCAGCCAATGACTGAATGAGGCCTCTATTATCATAATCGATTTTAAACTTTTATGAATTGCTCCCCTGCTGTTAATAAATGGCTGAAATTAAACTATAGAGATACACAGCTTTGCAATTTGATTATGTTCAATAACATGATGTCCAAGTAACAATAAAGAAATCAATAAATGTTTATGCAAATCAAAAATAGCACGCAGCTGGAAGCAATCATTCCAATCAATTGGTCAATGTGCACCAATAAAAGCGATGATGGAACATTACAGAGCGGTTATAGACAAATTGAATGTCTGAAGTAGAAACGAGATGAGCAAGATATCCACATGATAGTAAAATTTGTTCAAATCAAACTTGTCGCTCTAATACGGCGCTGCGGCTGTGATTTAGTATGGGCATTGTCCTGCTATAAGACTTAAAAAATTATTCTATTAAAAGTCCGTCGCAGGATTATGTGACTTGAACAGCTACTACATCGAAGTTTAAACTTAAAACTAAAGTTGCAGCCATCCATCAGTCATTTCCTACCGTGTAAACAAACCATCATCGTGTCGTGGTAATGCATCTTCCGCAAGATTGTAGGTTTACAGAACTTGCAGGTAGAATATGCTACAAAGTTTACTTAGCCCTTGTTAACCTAAACTCTACTTAGCTCTTGTTTACCTTAACCCTACGCAGCACTGTGTGTAGTTCCGCTTGCTTACTAACTTTGCCGACTCTATAAAACTTTGCGCAGCTAAAGTAAAAAATATGCATAAATCAGTATCTATATTAGTAATTTTATAGTAATAAATAGCAAAATGCAAAATACACTGAATTATAACTAAATCTTACGAAGCTAGATAGATTCCTTGTGGGTGTAAAGATTCGCTGAAAAAGGATTTTGTGAAAGGGCCGACTTATGAAGGGCAAATAGACATGAACATTCATAATTATGAAAGTTTACGCGTACGAAGCCGCAAGAAACAGCTAGTAATGTAACAGTGAAACAATACATCGGTATAATAAATGATACAAAGTTAGAGCAGCAACGAGAGGGAACACCCGCCAAACAAAGAACTCCTCGCTTTTGCGAATGCCGCGATAAGTAGGTTAGGTAGGCAGATCCTAAAAGCATAAGATGACCACATCTATACCTCACTATACATACATTATACACAACCACTTATAACCCAGCATTCGATCTCAGGTGGGCGACCGTTGCCCACACAAAAGTTCACAAAAACATTCGACAATCGCGCCATTCTCACAACAATCTACAATCGACAGAAATTAGTAATATGATCTCCACATTCACAACATACATGACTGTGTGAATTGAAAAGATCGTGATCACTTTCACGTTTTGAAATTTGAATTACGAAGTCATGATTCACATTTATCGCTATTTATTACTACGGAAGGAATGCATGGATGTTACTTAACTATAAGCTTAGAAGCTTGTGGCCAATAAATCTGACAGAAGTTTACCGATCGCCACCGATAGTGATCTATGCTTTTAATTTCTAATAACACCTTAAACGACTTGTAAAATGCGAAATGTAAAAGTTAGAGATGCAGCGATAAGTTACAAGTAGAATTAAAGTGCGATTGATAACTGATAAGGTGCTATTTGTATGGATTGCTATTCGTATTGTTTATTTATGTTAAGCAATCCTCTTTTAGATAATTCAAGTAAATCAATCCATAAGTTAACTTATGTAGGTAAAAAAATGTGTGGTCAGTTATTTCTCCGTAAAAATAATCTATGCAAATTATTATTTGCTCCATCAGAATGATAATTACTTCATAATGACACCTGGAGAATGCAAAATTTACAGGTCATCGAACGCTTTAAAACTAAATGAATGAACGCGTAGCATACATAATACTAACGAAAATCCATAGCATAATAAAGAAACTAACAATACAGATAGATACGATGACTTAGCTAAAATATTTCCGACTGATGACATTGTGATGATCATTAGCGTCTTTAGTGAGTTCGTTAAGATCTTTATGCTAGTCAAAAACCGTTGCTTATTTGCTCAATGGATGAAAAAGAAAACGAACAAACATAAAGCCATAACACTGATAAATGAAGTAACAGTGCAAGTAAGAAATAATAGTGCTAGGAAACGCATAAAAAGTGAAGAGCCGGCGTTTTGTAACATTGATGTAGAGTAGAAGCTGATAGAAGCAACATTTTTGTTAGCTTCCTTCAGGGAATGGACCAATTGATTGATAGTACTTGTGCAATAATGTCTAAACTTTTACGGGTTTACGTAAACCGAGAAGTTGGATAAGATAAAGCTGATTGAAGAATTAGAAACTTCTATTGTTGAAACGGGCTTCTAGGTAGTTTTAGTTACAAATGGGTACAATAATGGATATGATGATGTTATTATATACAAATTTTCAAAATAGACATATTGAAAAGATCATGGATATAAACTAAAATTAAATAAATAAAAAACAGAAAGAGTACTTAATTTTAGACCGCATACCGTCACTTAATATCAGTCAAACTGTGGTCAAACGCCTAGCTATCAATGCTGGGTTTTATCTATGTTTGATCATAATCTGTCTAGTGGTTTTAAAGTTATGAACTCTTTTCCGACTTGTATACTTCCTGTATACAAGTCTACCTTCTTGTATATTTCCGACGATAAATTTATTCTTTTCATTAATTTGTTTCATAATGATTTCAGAAAACTGCCGACGTTTTATAAGCTTCGGAAATAGAAGGACATAATCAAAGACGTAAAACAATGAGTTAGGTAATTCATAAGAAAAATCAGGAAGATTGCATGCAATGGTATCATGCGAAGTTGACTTCAAGGCTATGTAAAGCTAGGCTAAGTTATTTGTGTAACTATGAAAGACTTCAGTTAAATAACTTCAACATAGAAAGTTGCGTTTTATCTACTTTTATAAAACACTGTTTTAAACTATCACGGTGGTTCACTAAAGTTATATGATTATTTACGGGATATTTACCGTGGTAATGTTGTCGCCGAAATATAGGGAGCTCCTTCCACAACCTTACTACGGTATATATCCCGTAAATAATCATATAACTTTAGTTTTACTTTTATATTTCCGTAAAAGAGCCGCAAAAAAGATCGCAGTCAATATTTATGTAAAAAGGTCGCAAACAAGATCGTGGAGACCGTGGTCGATGTAGGTTTAACGAGAGCAGTCATTTTAGGACTAACATTTCTCGTGTCTCTAGGCTCTAGGCACTAGTGAAGTCTAGTGACACGTAGAGGTAAGCTTTTAATAAACATTTGGCTAATTAAAAATGCTTACGGCGAAACAGGTATCGGTACAAGGACGCCGGACACTATGACCATGACGTAAGTTTATTGATATTCCTCGCCAAATGAGACTTATTATTATGTTAGATTGAACTCATTGCCCAAAGGTATATCAGGCAATAGGTACCTTAACGTGCTTGATATAGGTACTTTTCCTGCATTTCTGGGATTAATAAAAAGTATCATATTTCCATGTTTATGGGTAGAATATATATACTGCGGTTATGTCACCCACCTCACCCAAAACGACGCAGGGATTTTTATAAAAACGGTCTAAATTCTAAATCTAGACTTTAATATAGACGGTTTAAATTTAAAATAACGCACAATGAATCCCATCTAAAGAAACAATATTTTTCTTCACGATATACATTTTCTACTTACTTTCTCGCGTTTTATCATGATAGCTTCAGCCATTTATTAGTGAAAAGAGAACAATCGGATACAAGTTACTTTTGCATTTAAAGTAAATGTTAGTAGGTACTTAATCGTTAGCGATTTCTTTCCAATTCTCAGCGCTGCGCCTGCGCTGCTATCTCGCCAATAATTAGCAGTTTAACAGACGTCTGCTCTACTTAAGTCTTGAGTATGTATGAGTAACAGCGCTTAATGTAGTTCCCGCAATGCATTTAGATCGCTAAAATAGCCTATGCCTTTGTGTTTTGTTTGTAAATCTCGTATGTGACCAAGGCGTTCGCATGACGTAACTTGTCCTATTGCGCGGTGTTGCATTATTTACCAGGCTGAGAAACATCGCCGGCGATACACGTCTAGGCGCTATAACTTGACTTACCATATTTGAATTACCACCTAGAATGATGTTGTTTGGTATTTTGTGCGTAGTTTTATACCTTTCTAACCAAGGTTCTAACCAACTGTATTCTATAGAGATTGGCACCAGAGTCAGTCAAAGCTATAGTGAAGTGTTAGGTAGATATATCTAAGTAAATTTGTTAAAGGTAACTTCAATAAGGAAAACTTTAAATGTATACATAGTACATAGGTACATACATAAAAATTGCGTTGTTAGATAATATCACCATGGCGAATAAGAATCTAAACTTTTACTAATACAATAAACAAAGAGGATAGGGAATAGAGATATCAAAAGATAGTTTGTAACTGCATGTTTATAGGAAGTAATTTCTGGAATCTTAGACAGATTTCAAAAAATATTTTACTGTCTGCAAGCTACATCTTACATTGAATTTTGCCTTGAATTTTTTGAGACAAAGCTCATTGTAGGATTATTATAAGAATGTTTTTGAGGATGTGGTAGCCCCCCTATATTGCATATAATTGAGAACCGCCTCCTTTTTGGAAGTCGGTTAAATAATAGGAAATCTTGTAAATCGAGTTTTCAAATGTTGGCAAAGCGAGCCATTTGAAGGTGATCTCTTCTGTAACGTTTTTAATGTTTTAATTTAAGTTTTATCATAGTTATACATACTACTTATTTTGTCATATTTATTTTGTGGTAAGTAAATGTCCCGTGTGTGTCCTAAAACTGTGACCTGAACCACTGAGGATGGGCAGCAGCATCCTGGTAGTAGATGGTGAATACATTGTGATCCCGAAGCCGCCTGCCAAGCATGGGGATTATGGCAAAACCCCTCTCTGTGGCTGATGATGAGTTAAATGTAAGAATGAGGTACATTTAAAAACAGTTGTACCTACACAGGAATCGAATAGTTTTGTCAAACTATCAGTCAACTCATAAAAAAACTGACAGGATAAAAAAAAAACATGATAGGACGGAAAGTTCAAACTAAATTTAAAAAAAAAAATGTGAAAAGAGTAATTGATGAGCTGCTTAAGTGCTTATTGTATAAGATGTCTTCCATTGTATGGTTTTTAATACAGTTATCAGCTATTTACATACTAGTTATATACTATTTGGAAAGTAGTTCTGTAGGTGAATATAGGTATATTTTTGAATAATAAAGTATGTAGCTGTCCTGTGATCCCAGAGACATGATCTCATGTAGTTTTTTCTTTAAAATTTTCAATCGAGCAATTGCATATAAATGTATAGTTAATATACTACTTATTTAACATTTTGTATAAGTATTTTATGTATAAGTTGTGTATACGGTTATAATTTGACTTATGGTTTAAAATGTTATAATTATTATCTATGCTGATATTGATATGCCTGCATGTGAAACAACCTGTATAGCCTGTCACCAAACTTATCTCAATAAAATTAACAAATACATAAGTAAAAGTATTTACCACAGATGAAGAAAGTCAACAAATAGTAAAAATAGCAAAAAGGTTGGTAGTTCAGATGCCTTTTTTCGTTTATTGAATTATAGGCTTGTGATAGACCACCATCAGCTCTCCTGATGATGCGGTCTTAGGTCTATTATGGAACACACTTGCCTAGAAGAAACCATATCTTTCGTGGTTCAAATACGTCCAGATTGTAACTATCGGGGAGTGCATTCACAGTCTAGCGGTACACAATTTTTTTTTTGAGTCAAAGCCTTTAATTTTATGTAATTGTTTTATAAGCAAGCACAAAAGAGAATAATAATGGTTCTGTTCAAGCATGACCAGTGTCATTTATATAAACATTAAAATAACAAGAAGTTTAGTGAATTCAGTAATTAAATTGTTCTCTTCAGGTAGGTACTTAAGTGACTATTTACAAGTGCCATAAAACTTTACAAAATTATGTAGATTTTAATGTCATTGAACTGTAGGAATTTGGGATTCTTAATACATAGTGCTGAAGCAGCAATTTGAAGTCTATCATCTTATTGACGCATTGCTGTGCATCGCCATTATTAAACTCAAATAAAAACATTTGTAATAGACAAATATACATACTAAATAATGGTGTAATGTAAGTGCGCAATGCCTAAACGATTTCTAAGCTTTAATGGGATCAAAAAAGTGCTCAATCAAACCACAATCGACTACAGGATAAAAAAAAGTCCTTCAATAGCCTTCAAATGAAACCTGTTCCAGTTTTTGAATTTTTTAATTTAGGCGGGCTATCTAATCCTATTATTTTTCTTGCCTAAATATTTTAATAGATAAAAAATAACAATTTTGTAAGCTTACCTTCAATAATCTCCATGTCGATTCCGGCCCAAAAATTATAAAACTTTTTCCCAAATTGAAACGTTTCTATGACGACGCATGACAGCAAAACTATAATCAGATTCTTATTGGTGTTTGACTAACGTCAAAATTTTCAATGTCATATGCGTCAAAAACATTGTTGCCAATTTTGGCATAATAAACTTGCTTAAAATCACTGAAATTACTTCACCATAGATGAGACGATTCATGAGATTTAACTATTATAACAGCTACATATTCACTATTACAACAGCTACATATTAACTATTACAACGGCTACATATTACTGTGTACAAGTAACAAATGAAATCCATGAAATTTTTCTGATTAGTATAGCAGTCTTCTTCGCAATGTATTTTATTCATGATAGAATCTATAGTTATTTACTTACCATCGCATCCATAAAACTTTTTTATTGGTTGACAGGCTAGACATTTGACTACAGCTCATCTGGTGTTACGTGACGGTGTGGTCGAAGACGATAGCAAAAAGACTATAGTAATATGCAATTTAATTTCACCTCTGCCTAAAACGAGTGTTTTTATTTATTTAAGTAACGCTATGAGAATCTTTTCAATAAGCTGGTAACATTGGCTACCAAAGAGAATGTAATACTACAAATTGTAAAGCATAGACAAAAATGTAGTACATTATTTTTCTTAGAATAATATAGGATTATTTTATTTATCTTTTAATTGAAATTACATTTCTGTAATTTCAGAGAGAAAAAAATGGAAACGCGTTATACCTACAGTTTCCCTTTTAGCATAAATTTACGCCCTCAGTCGTATATTTGTTTAAATAATATTTTGAGCACATCGTTTGCAGAGTTTTGTGCCGCTTAATATTGAAGTACGCGTTTGTAGAACTAAGAAGAATATGTAAGTGTGTGCAATACGTGTTTACCTTCAGTTTTTGGCAGACTTTTTTCGGAGCTATCTTGGGTTTAGGCAGATCTAAACTATAATTATTTATTATATTATTATCAAAGAGTGTACAGTAAATTGGTGGTGGTGGCCAAAAGCGGACTTATTCGCGATAAAAAAAACAGAGCATAGCAACACCATCCCATAGACAATCAAATGTTGCGTTGACAGTCATGACATAAGATGTGTGACGTATATGTGCGGTGCAGTTGTCACGTCAGTCAGTCAAAACTTTGTTTCATTTTTATTTCTTAGATTTCATAAAGTTTTCGGCGTAAAATCGGTATATCCGTGCTTTAATTGTGATTAAGATATCCGATAAATCAACTAAGCATGGGTCTAACGATATCTAGTGTTTTTACCAAGCTATTCGGCAAAAAACAGATGCGTATTCTAATGGGTGAGTATCGCAACAATGACAGCTCATCGTTCGAGGATTGCGTAGAATTTTTCTTTCATGGCTCTATTATTCTTATTTATTAGCTAATTAAGATATGTTTACGCTGTGTTTGCAGTGGGACTCGACGCCGCCGGGAAAACAACCATACTTTATAAGTTAAAGTTAGGTGAAATTGTGACCACGATTCCAACGATTGGGTTCAACGTGGAAACTGTAGAATACAAAAACATTAGCTTCACGGTTTGGGACGTCGGCGGTCAGGACAAGATCAGGCCTCTCTGGCGCCATTACTACCAAAACACACAAGGACTGATTTTCGTAGTTGACTCAAGTGATACAAAGAGAATAGCAGAAGCTGAAAATGAATTGGCTAACATGGTATGTCCTTTTTAATTCTAGAATATTCTGCTCCAATGGTAACAAAATATTTTTTATCTACGCACATTCCAAATCAACTCAAACAGTGCTAACGAGAACCAACACAGTATATATATTTTTTTTTCTTACCAGCTTGGTTTTCATTAGAGCTGTTGGCACGATTTGGAACTCACCATAAGTCCAAAAGCTTTTTTATGAGTTTTATAATAGTATGAAATAAAATAATTGAATTTAAGCTTTGACGTCAATAATATTTCAGGGATTGTGGACATCCGTCCCTCCTGCCCATTTTTCTATTGGACAGCCAGATCCATAAAAAGGCGTCACCATTTCATGGTCAATATTCTGAAATCCAGTACATTGTATATTGTGTGAACCACTACATTATGGAATGTGTTGCCTGAATGGGTGTTCTCCGACAGTTACAATCTGGGTGTCTTTAAATCACAAGTGTATAGGCAAGCATGTTCCATCATAGCCCGCATATTTCCTTAACATTAGGCAAGATGATGATCATGAGCAAGCCGATCTTCCAATATCTTTTTTTGTCTCAAGCCTAGGTATTCCCCCTCAACAATAGTATCTCTTCTCTACATAGTATAAAGTCACTATAGTAGCTCTCCACATCTGTCTGTCTGTATATCCGATGAC
This sequence comes from Agriopis leucophaearia, assembly GCA_949125355.1. Classification (NCBI taxonomy): domain Eukaryota; kingdom Metazoa; phylum Arthropoda; class Insecta; order Lepidoptera; family Geometridae; genus Agriopis; species Agriopis leucophaearia. The sequence continues at coordinate 7,117,949 of OX421276.1, read as the reverse complement.
TCCTCCTAAACCACACAACAGACTAATGCGGTTTTCACCATCCGTTGCATAATTTTTCACAGAGTGTAAGTTTTATTAAATATATATATAATAAAACTTACAATCGTGTGAAGCCAGGGCGGGTTGCTAGTTTAGTTTAAATCTGAATTCTATTGCGTTGTAGATACTTATTTTTCCGCAAAGAAGTAATGTTGTGATCTCTATAAGGTATCTTACTACATTTCATACACTTATTATGTTTCAGTTGAAAGAAGATGAATTGAATGATGCAGTAATATTGGTGTTTGCTAACAAACAGGACATGCCAAATGCAATGACAGCATCTGAGCTTACAAATGCTCTAAATCTCAACAATATGAGAAATCGCCGTGTAAGTATTTCACAGTAAAATCTATGCCGACTAGCTGAGGAAATGATTGAAAAAGTATGGTTCAACACAGGGCTGATTGATGAAAGAAGGAAATTATTACCTGCAGTGAAGTGTTGCCAATCGGTAGCATGTTCGCTTTGCAGTCCAAAGGCACCCGGTTCGATCCTCGCCCTGTACCAATGACTTATTTATTACTTAAATAATGTGCAGTTTGATACCATCACTCAAAAACGGTGAAGGAATTTTGAAGAAACTGGTATGTCCAAGAACTTCAAAAGTTCACAGACAGACATTCACCAACATGCACTGGGCCAGCATGGTGGATTAGGCCTATCTCTTAGAGAAGGAATGTATCCCAGCCGTGGGAACATGATAGGCTGATATGATAACAATGATGATGATTCCCTGCAGTGGGCAAATTGAGCTGCGAGTGATAATTAATGGCTAGCCTTATACCCTGATGTCCCGTTTGGGATGTATTGTACATTTTTCCCTACCAGCATCTACCTGAGCCAATCGAGCTCCTTGAACGATTGAGTACAGTGGAGTAGATGGAAGTGGTGTGGATGATGATGATGCCACAGCATGTGGTCTACAGTTATTTTTTAATCATAATATTTATTCAAGCAAGTTTGATTAACTTGTTCCATATCTTTCAGTGGTACATCCAAGCTACATGTGCAACACAGGGTCAAGGACTATACGAAGGCTTGGACTGGCTGTCCAATGAACTAGCAAAGAAGTGAGAAATAACTTGATAACACAGTTGTTGGGGACAAAACATTCCCTCGACTGAATCACCCAACTTGTGAAATATGTTCATTATATTGAACACAAAAGACTATGGATAAATTCTATGCTATTACTATAATTTTTCGTTTTATTAGGTTAGCTTTTTTCATGATGCCTTGCTAGTAATGTTTAGATAGTTGCTGGTTTGTTGTGATTCGGTGAGAGAAGCCCCAACCTATTTGATTCAGTCCACGGAGACACACCCAACCCTTTCTTCTAATTGGCTTCACTGTAATAGTCTCAAGCTAGAAACAATTTATTGGATGTAGTCGACTAATGTGTGTGAATGATTCTTTAGACTAAGCGATTAGAATAAAAGGTGGGGCACATCGTCAGAGATTGAACTTTAATTCAAGCAATATTCATTTGTGTAAGTCACAGCTCATGTTTATAAGGTATTATTGATGCAGAACTATTACTACTCCATGTTTTTAATTAATAAAGGGGTAATTGAGTAACTATGTTTACAAAATATATATATATAAAAGACAATGTTTCTTTTTGCAACTTATAAAGGGTCAATTTTCTCCAGTCTCCTTTGCTGTTATTATTTTCTTATGAGCTTGTGAATGTGACTTATTCAGTAGCACCTTTGTTATACAGTTTGGGGACAGTAGCCTTATAAAAGGTTCAGCACAATAGATAATTATATCTAAAAGAAACACCGTTTAAGATAAAAATAGAGACAATAACACATTATAGCACTTTGGGTGACGAAGCAAGCATCATTAACTAACATAAATTATTCCTTCTAAAATGTAAGGTGTATTTATCATTATTATTAAATTTGCACTTAGTGTATAAGTTATTTGCATTTTATATTTGTGGATATCATGTAATTCCAAATTAGTATTCATGTATTCTTAACTAATATAATACAAATATTTATTAGTGTCATATATGATTATTTTTCAGATTATAATTAATCAAAAGGATATTAACTAATCCTTAAAGTTATTGTATTTAGTTGGTCAGCTATGTGTAGCTATTATAGCTATGTTCTTAGATTAATAACAAGTGATAATTTTAAAAGAAAAACAAAAACCCCGACTAAAATGTAGCCTATGATATTCTGGAGATAAGTCACACTTCAACATCTGTCAAGCAGTTTATACATTCACATGAAAAACATTACGCCTCATTGGGCAGTCGGGTAAAAAGTCATCTAGCAAGACAAGCTGTTTCAGATATGGTTACGAGTGGAATAGAGTTGATTTTGTAAGTGTTATTATGTGTCGTGTCGTTCTTTTCGCGCGGATGTGTGAAAATGGGCGCGAGCGGGATGTCAAGATAACAAGTGACAGCTTTCGTAATAACCTGCTGCTCTATGGCGGTTGCCATCGTCATTGAAACTAAAAGGGTTGCAGATAAAACTGTTACAAGAATTTTAAGCGAAACTACCCATATTTAAAAATCTACAGCATTGTATTTAACCATTTTTACTGCACCATGCATCTTCTAAACAGCATGCCATACAATAATGCATCTTTTTCATCCACTAGGGAAATTTTAATTTCGTAAAAGCATCCCTTTGCTAGGACATGTAAATAATGTAAGGTTTCATATTGGCCAAAAAGTAATCTTAAATTAAATAGCCCTTGTGTCATGTGTGCTTCTACATTATGCTTCACAATACGATAATATATATTATTATAGTGTCAAATAAAGGATAGGTGTAAATAAAATGTCTTTTATTTGATAATATTCCCTGTATTTTGAATTAAATATAAATGCACCGAAACTTATATTAGTACCCGTTATATCTTATGCATAAATACTTGATAATTAGTTGATTGAAAAAAGGTGTTACATTGAACAAGTTTATCTTCAAAACTCAAGTACAATAATTGGATTCACGCGTGATACTTTTTGTCAGCAGGAAATTGACACACCATTTTCTAGCATAGATTAGTTTATCCAGTGTATTGCATAAGATAGGAGGGTTTTAGTATCTATCTAGTCTAGGTACGTTCTATTTGTGACTCCAATGAGCTTTCCTCTTCTCCACAAAACTCCTGATTCCTTCTTGCCCATCATTAGCATTAATATTTCCGACCATTACATCTTCGCCTAGTTTATAAGCTTCCAGTAAACCAAGCTCCATTTGTTTGTAGAAGAATTCTTTTCCAAGAGCTATAACGCTGCGGCTTTTCAGTTTAATTTTCTCGGTGATTTTCTCCACTTCTGCATCTAATTCATTTGCCGGTACCACTTTTGTTACAAGACCGCTTTCGTATGCTTCTTTAGCTGATAAGGGTTCACCTAAAAATAAATGGTTTTTTAATTTGCAATTTCTATTTAATCACCTAGCTACTCATTCTAGTATGTCTCTATGGTAACACTTTTATGACAGTAGTAAATACTTGGTTGGATATTTGCATGTATCTGCGATAAAAACCACGTGTACTGCCGTAATTTGTACACGTTGATATATAGTATAGTTGGTTATGCATGACTCAAGAACATGAGCCACTCCTTTCAGTGCGACTAACTTATCTATACTGGATGAAATGAATGAAGTTTCAGGAAGGAACTTCAATTTTTCCAAGGAGTTTTCACCTTTAGTGGTCATTCAAGTATCTCATAAGTATAGTAAGCATCACAGGGCGGGAGGGTGTCTATGCTTTGCTTATTTTTAATGACATAGGTGATAAGGGCGTCTGGATTACGTCATCAATATTTTTTATTGACTTTTTCTGAATTTTCTGCAGAATTTGCTGGAATAAATATTGAAATTCCTATGGTCTCTAAAGAAACATGAACAAATTAAAAAAAAAGTTTACGTAAGCATAGGACAGGTATGGGTTAAAAATATAATAATTGAATGGATTTTTCAGAAATCCGCTGGTGGCTCTCCCAGTTAATTCTACGGATAACTTGGTTGCACTATATTGAGCTATGGAAATATCGAAAAAAAAAACTTGGTTTCATGCTCATAGGGCCCGGACGCGGGCGCTCCCTTCAAAGCAATTTCAACCGTAGTGTACATTTATTATATTACCCAAGGACGTTATAAAACCTAATGGCTTATAACATCCTTGAGTGTACCTAATTCGAATAATAATGAACTTTGACAAGGGCGAAAGTACAGTTGACGGAACTACTTTCACGAAACTTCTGAGAAATAAACAGAGTATGAATGATGCTTTGAAAATTTTCTAGATGATATTTTATACTCGCCTGTAAAAAGCATGTAAGTCGCTCTAGATTTGGGCACTGACCTCGCAACAGCTATGCCGGGCGTCGAACAAAATATTCCAAAGTTTGCACTGCAAAATTAAATATAATGCTATGAGAGTTTGCTCCTTATGTTGTTTGTTACCTATGATATATGGTTCATATTTTTACCCAGGAGTCGAGAATTTGCTGGTATCTGAACATACGATCATATCGCAGCTAGCTACTAGTTGACATCCAGCGGCCGTTGCAAATCCATTTACCTAGAACATTAGTCAAGTTACTATCCCACCATTATAGTTATTTTAATGATAAATTGTGTATGAGCCTCTCTAGAAATGACCACATTAATTTAGGAATAGTGTGTACAGTAGGGTTAAAGAAACATAAGAATGAGCGCAAACGCGGTTTACAAGCCTTCAAAGCAATTTCAACCTTAACATCTTTTTAATACGATAATACAAAGACACACGTCGCATTACAGCAAAGGAATCTAAGGTAAGTTAAAGTTGTATAAAGAAACATCCGCGTTCTGTCTTAGCAAGGATCATAACACTAATTTTAGTGCATTGCCACAGGGGTCCGTAGGCGGCAATTACCTCTTACCATCAGGCGGGCCATCCGTCGTCCGTTTGCAGAGCTTCATAACCTACGACGCGAAGAAATAATTAGCAAAGAGCGTGTCGAGACACGCATATGGTAGGGTTCCGTAACCAAAGCCATATAATTGTAGTCATAGGTCAGAAATTGATAGTTATAGAAAAATTCGAATGAACGAAGGTCTGTGGACTTAACTAAATTTCAGAGATGTATCATCCCGACTTATGTCGGGATGATACATCTCTGATCTCATCATATAAACTTGGCGAAACTGATCAGAATTCGTGATTTTCTTTCGCTAATGTAATCAAAACTCTTGGCACATTGAAATATTATATGCACCACAAATCTCGCATTTTTTTTTTGCTGGTATACAGAACATAGTACAAATAAAATAAAACGACAATTAATTTAGCAATGGTCAAAGCCTTGAAGCCCAATATTGGTAGAAACATCTTTTTAAAAACAAGCCACATTAAAATATGCTCGAGTTTTCTTTTCTTATCTCTAACCTACTTGTATAGTACATCTTATCTTTCCGCATAGTGTTGATAATCGTTATTTACTTGGGTAATATTTACCTTAGCTATAACCGGCACTGGACTTAAAACAATAGACTTCATTAGTTCAGTCGCTTTGGTAAATATCAACTTATGCTGGTCAACACCTGTGCTCGATTGCTGAAAAATATTGTGTAAATGATATTATTTTTAGATTAAAATTTGGTTTTAAGGATCTACAGCTTTAACAACTTAAATGCGCCCTTTAGGTAAGCTTCCAACTATGGGCAGTCTAACTGTTTTTTGTAGTGTTAGTGTTAGCTTGTATTTTGTTTAGTTAGTAAAGGCACAAAAAAGAAGCTTTCATACAAATTATATGTACATATAATAAATAATAATTCTGGATAAAGCGCAATAGTAGACGCCGGTCCCTTAGCCATTGATGTAATCACATTAATTTATACCGTCACAAGTACTAAATATTTTTTGATCATTATCTTTTATTAGATTTTGATAGATAGTTTTACCCTGGATTAAATAGATTTGAGACCTTAGAAAAACTAGTAAATCATAAGGCTTAAAACATTATTCATCTAACGCGTACTTACTCGTACCACTACTTACCATTTTATACCTACAGTTAAATGAAATACCCATCATTCTTGGAAATACTTACTAATTCCTTCAAGTTATGCCCAGCTGAGAATACATTTCCCTTAGCTGATAGCACTATAGCTCTCAAAGAGACGTCATTTCTATTAGAATTTATTGCTTCTATCAGATGGTTCATCATATCCAAGGATAGAGAATTTCTATAAAAGGTAAAACCACCTCAGTTTCTTTTCTTTACAATATGTGAGAGAGGGACAGCAACAATTTTAAAATTGACAAAATTTCACCTTTTACCCACTATGTGGATGAAGGGCTATTTAAGATCCAGCACCTTATGATGTCAACCAATTTGGTAGAAACGTACATATTCAAACGCTAATAGTTTTTGTAGTCTGAGCTGACACCTCGGACGAGACTAACAAGAGAGACATGCCTTCATAGATTAAGGATGACACCAAAAAAATTTTTTTAGTTCTGTGCATGCCTTAGTACAATTATCGTTTGTGTTCAAATGTCTCTGCTTTTCACCTACTTTTTTCACTAAACGGTTAAAGAAAACCTGTAAGTACAGCACGCTTACTCATTTTTCACGCACACTATTAACGTGCAGCGACACCAATGAAGTACGCCCCTAGTACACCTCCGCCGTGAAACTGATACTAGTTTATATGTAAACCTTATATTGTGTAACATACAGCAGTTTTAAAACAGCATACTAGGAACGGAGGCGCCGCTCAACACGTTTGAGGTTTCTCCGCAAACTCTGGTGTCAGGAACATATAAGGTTCATATTTCAACAAATAGCGGTTTCGCTGCTACGGATTCGCAGCGGAGATGTGCTACCTGCGGTAACGAACTGTCCACATGCAGAAAGAGGGCGGCAAGGTCTTCTGCAGGGAGAGTTCAACTAAAGGTTGATTGAATTCCATCACGCCACCTATATCTCCCTTGTTCGTCTGATCTGACGCTGTGACCTGCGCTTTCGCGCTCAGTTACAAGTATACTCAGAATTATATTGTACTCACTTAGTTTTATCATGATTTAAGGTGATCTCTTTCGTGCCATTACTTTCATTTATGATCAAAAATTGATTATGAACACCACGGCTTATCACATAAAGGGGTCTGGTTATGTTTATCTGAAAATAAAACACTAAACTTGTTTATCAAGATTGACAGATTTGTATTTTGTAAACATAACCTTATTTCAACTTACCCGAACTAAACTCAGCATTTTAGATGATGTGTTATAGATAAGTTCTGGATATTAGTTTTTGTATAGTTAAATTAAGCAACCCGAGAATATAATAAATTGTATAAACAGTAACACTATGAAGTATGAACCAAAGAGAATATAAGTAAGAGTATGAACTGACTTTATCAAAATTCAAAACCTTCGTCGAAGTTCAAAACATCATATACATTTTTTTTTTCATGACCATTGATACAGATTCCTTCAGTTGGAATCGGAATAATATTCATGTTTACGAGGTATTAAATACCGTCAAACGATAATTCAGTCACAACCAAGTCAAGTAAGTCACGGTCAAGTCCAAGCCAGGTTTTTAGGGTGGGGCAAAAAATAAAAATCTATAGTAGGTACAGAAAACTTCTTAAACAATAATCATATTTATAAACACCTATATTTTAACACTTCAATTTTATTTTAGAACTAGCCAACGCTGGCAAAATCTAGTCAGAATTTCAGTTTTAAATTAAGTTTTTGCTTCTGGAACCCTTTTTTATGCGCACTCATCATACATAAGCCGGCTTTCTCGATAGGCTTTCTGTAATTGTTGACCATGACCGTTTGGTGTAATCAACGAAGCCAGCTTTTTGGGAAATCTGAAAAAGTAGGCTTCTACAACAAGTAATGCTTAAGGCTCTATGAATACAAATAAGAATGGAAGAAAGGAAAACCAATCTATGAGTATGAAGTGCTGTAAATTTGAAAAAAACTGTCACCCCAGAGGTAATTGCCAGTGCCAGTCAGGCAAGCCAGTGTGAAAGTCCAAGCTAGCTCAACTACAATCCAAATATAATAATGGTGCGGCTGTAAAAAAAGGTGGAAAATCAAATAATAGGTAGTGAGATCACTTTGATTATTATTTACATACATAGCAAATTATTTAAATATTATTATTTTATGTTGACTACATATTGAAGACACTGCTAATAACAAAAGGTCGATAAAAAGTATTGCATTAACAAATTGAACATTTAATTTTAAAATAACTGTATTCTCATATAAATAATGCATTTCTACACAATCTTTGTGGAGCTATGTAAGACAGATCACTGTAAAATATACCAAGTAATAATGTAGGTACATATAGTTAGGTAAACTCATTCTCTCGCATTATGAGTTTCCTTATTTTTTTTGAAGATACTTAATTAATGCGCCATCTATGATTCTTTTAAGAGGACGTCGCATCAAAGTTGTCGTCGTCATCATCATCATCGCCCAAGTATTGCGTTCCTTCATCCTCTGCAGTAATTAGGTCTATGACAGCGCTGAAACAAATTTTATGCTTTATTTTTTGGTTTCTTACTGTTTTTAAATTTTTTCTGCAAGTCTCAAAGCCAACTGGCATTCCATATTTATTTCTAGCAATGTCAATAGATATAATCGCCTGCAATAATATGTATACGATTCATAATTTTATAATAATGTCATAGAATTAAATTCTACATAATATAAAATTTTTGAGTATAAACTCAAAATTTATGTATCCATCAATTTGTGGCATGACTATGTATACATATTATAACAACTATACTGTACTGACCTAGCAACTTATCTGGGTGAGGTGGCCAAAACTAAAATGTTTGTATGGATTACCAGTCTGTTTTTAACCGACTTCCTAAAAGGAGGAGCTACTAAATTCGAAAGTTTTTTTAAAATGTTTGTTACCTCAGAACTTTCGAGTGGGTGAACCGATTTTAATGATTCTTTTTTTATTTGTAAGCTGGTGCTTCCCGTGTGGTCCCATTTTAATTTGCATTAGTTCTTACATTTTTTATGAAGTCGGTTTTTTATAATGTAAATTATATATAGAAAATGCAATGGTGGCTCCCCCATTAAACTCTACAGAACAAAGCACATGCACTGATAGGTGTTAGTGGGTAAAAATCAATTAGATAAAACCTACCTCAACACCTCTTGATCAAACTCAAAGTTTTTCTTCGATTGCTCGCCTGTCAAGTCTGTTATTTTTGATGTCAGAACTTGATCCAGTAGAGATCTGAGCTGAAACAGAAGTTGTGCTGTTTCTTTTTTGCAGCAGACCTTTAGCGAAGATATTGAGATGAGACACTCGTCAGGATTATCCGCTGAAAAAAAGCCCATGAAGTGTTTTAAAATAATTTTCAAAATAAAATTACTTGTATTTCCTTTTTATATATTTCGCAATGCTCTTTCAAGGGATCCATCTAAGGGAACTGAGACGACTGACGTGGTCCTTACTGTTGGCCTTTTGGAAAAACTCAGAGTCACACAACGGGCAATGGAGAGAGCTATGCTCGGAGTTTCTCTGCGCGATAAAATTCGAAACGTAGATATTCGCCAAAGAACCAGAGTCACCGACATAGCTATTAAAATCTGCAAGTTGAAGTGGCAATGGGCAGGCCACATCGCTTGAACAACTGATACCGATGGGGAAGAAAGGTTCTTGAGTGGAGACCATGAACCGAAAGACGCAGCGTAGGTAGGCCTCCCACTAGATGGACCGACGACATTGTGAGAGTCGCGGGCATCCAGTGGAAGCAGATGGCAGGATGTCGTTCAGTGTGGAGGTTAAAGGGGGAGGCCTATGTTCAGCAGTGGACGTCCACTGGCTGATGATGATGATCTAAGGGAAGCCAAGTAGACGGAGACTTATTCATCGCTACATTAGCAGTCTATGTAAATCTGAATAAAAAATGGTGAACTGATAGAAAGATAGCCAATAAGAGAATCAAGGCTATTGACTGGAATGAAACACTTATTTTATATTTGAGTATATTTTACATTATTACTGACGTTACAAACACTTGCAGTGGTTCTGGTCACAGGTAGTCTAGATGACGGATGTCCATAGAATTGTTAGGAAAATATTAGTAATAGGCATGGCTAGTATAATACAATATGGCCGAATATATTGTCAATCAACATCATATTATGACATATAGATGAAATAAATTAAACTCCGGCTAAAAATCCGGACGCTTAAAGAAATTTCCGGACATTTCCTACGAAGTTCATATTTCGCGGCATAAGAACTCACACGATCTTTTTCATTTCATTTATAGAATTATGGGCGTTTAGGAATTCCCCCCGCATTTCGGACGTATGGCAACCCTATTCCCAATGGTCGCGCTTTGGAGCGAAATTCATGTGTACCTACTTTGAGAAAAAAATATGGACGCTTAACTCGAATGGCGCTAATCTAAAGTTAAGCAAACATTAATTGTATTATACGGCGTAATAGAACTGTTTGCAGGCATAACTTGTGCCCGCCGGTCTATTCTGCAAGCTAAGTGAATGTGCAAGTGAGGTGATAAGCTAAGTGAACCTGTATTTATCTTGTCGATTACTATAGAGAAATGTCAAAATGTCGAGTGATCACCCTTGACTGTAGTCCCTTACCCTTACAATTCGATATTTTGACATTTATCTGCAGAAATAGGCAAGAAAAAATCACATTCACTTAGCTTATCACCTCACTTGCGCGTTCACTCGACTGTTCACGTAAAAAATAACACAATATTGCAACTAACCTCTAGTAAAATTAAGATCGCCAAAGAACAACAATGGCAAAGTATAGACACAAGTCACGTCCAGAAGGTACACGTCTGTCGACTTCTGTTTAAGCCAATAAACCAGCCAGTTGGCACCATAATTTACGCAAATACGACTGCAGCCGACTCGGCTTATCTTTGTGGCCATTATACTGCTGGGGTGAATAGTTACTCTCCCATTTTCTGGAGTGGCCGCTGCTATCCGCATTGGCTTTTTTAGATTTAACGATTGTGCGTTCAGCCACCTGTAAAAAATAATGTGGTTATAATTTTGTGGTTATATAATATATGGCTTAAAATTTTGACTCTGTCTTTGTTATACTAGACTATTTATTTAGCTCATTTTTGGTATTATTCTTCAAATGATACGTCTAGTTCTATATTTTATCTTAAGTTTAAAGTAACAGAGTGCAAATTACGAATATTCAATACGTAAATAATTATCAATTTAAAAAACCGTCTTCTAAATACACAAAAGTTATTCAAATAAGTTGATATGTAATTTCATTCTAATGCTACCTAGTCTAGCGGTTTCGCCCGCCTTGATATTTCTCAGGAACTACATTTTCTGGGGGAAAAAATCTTATTCCATTATGCAGCCCTCCAGCTATCAGTACATAAAATACATAAAGTATATAAAAATTACGTAGACTAGTTGCTCTGTTGCTGCGTGAAAGGTACTAAGGTAAAGGTACTTAAGGTAAAGGTACACTGGTATTTATTAACTTATTAACGCAAAAATAGACGTGTTAAAACTCTGTGGCATCGTAGCTTCCAAACGGAATAAGTTTTTTTATTTCTTTTGGCGAATAAGTCTGTTTTGACCACCAACTCACCTTTTGGTTAGCGACGATGTGGTCGAAGATGAATCACTCAAAATTGAGTGAATAGGTAGGTGTCTTAGTAAGTCAATATTATACGATTTCCAATAAGTTTATTTTCTTTGAAAGATGACTTGATCGAGTGTTCTTAGCTATGATTCAAGAAAATCTTCAGCTGCTTGAAGATTACCAGCTCTTATAACAGGGGTTTGAAAAAAAAAAAACTTGAAATACAGGGGCGGTGCCGTGTACCGGGGCTCCCAAGCTCAGGGGGCCCTTGGGCCCTGATCAGCAAACCTCAAACTGAACTTGCAAAATTTTTGCCCTTCATACACATACATGTAGTAGGTAGCTTTGAGCACAATAAAGAGCTGACGATAAAGTAGCTTTGTACCTATAAATTATTTATATTTTTACTTGATAAATCCTAACCCAGTTTAGGTAGGGCCCCATTTTTTTGCACCAGAGCCTTTGGTTACCTAGCTACACATCATCAGCAAATTAGCGTCCACTGTTGGACGCTCCCTCATAGAGAGGGGTGTTGCCATAATCCCCACGTTTGGCAGGCGGCTTGGGGATCGCAGTACGTTCACCGTGTACTATTAGGACGCTGCTGCCCATCCTCCGGTGGTTCTGGTCGCAGTTTTAGGACATACCCGGGTACCTAGCTACGCCACTGTTGAAATATTAGTACCTATGAATGCCATTAAGTACTTTACCTTACAGTAGCAATATTGGGGTACAATGCAGCTGCAACAATAGCTTTAAACAGGCTCAAGTTATTTGCATTCCTATTCTCCCAGCGGGATTCTATATTAGCACGAGTCAGAAACCCCATCTGCTTGAGGTTATCCGCAAACTGTTTCTTCATGCCCGATAGCATTTTCAAGGTGTTATTCGATAGAAAGTGGTCGTAAGCGAACGTGCGTTTATGATCATCGTTACATTGTTCCCATTGTATGATTGCTTCGGCGATAGCGACATGGTCGCTTGGCTCTCCCATTGCGAAGTGGCGCTTTGCTTCTTGCACTTCGACTTCTTTTCCTGGTAAAGAAAACTTTGGTAATTTTGTTAAGGTAGAATTGTTTGGCGCAGTGTGATACGAAGCTCAAGTTAAAATGGTACTAAGCTAGGTTATTAAGAGATGGCGCTAAAGTCGTTATGTTTTGAAATACGTATTTACGCCGTAAATTGCAATCAAAATTGAAATAAATCTTAGGGAAGTTGTGTGATTCCATAAAAGTGTTAAGGCGGTAAGCAGCACAAAAATGTTCAAACAATTTTGATTCAAACGTTTTTTTTTCGCTCGCACTGAAAAGTGAGAGGAGAGACCGCCGTGCGCGCGTAACCACCATGAAAATGACCGCCGAATGCGGTGGAAGCTATAGTACTATATTTTTCATAGCCCCATCTCGGAAATAGTATTTTTGTTCTTCGATATCTGAGTGCAAAAGCCGTTTTTATCCGCTAGAAGATAAAGTAATTTGAATTTAGAACACAGTGTGCACTAAGTTTGTGAATTCAAACATCATTAAACCTATTTTTTTCTACCTCCATGGTGCCGAAATTATCATACAACCTTTTTTAATTTGTTAAAAACTCAGACTCAAAACCTTTTTGGCGGACTTTTTTTTTAATTTGCGTTGCGCGCGCAATTTTCTTTTGGTATAGTTATCCTACTCTTTGGTCATTTCCTCGCTGAGGTGGGATGAAAAGTTACGGTTGCACTCGAGTGCAAAGATTTTTCACCTCGTGCTCTTTTGATTAGCTTTCTTGCTAACGCTCAGGATTCTAATTTTAGAATCCTTCGCTTGCTCGGTCATCAAAATTGAGCACGCGGATAAAAAGCAACTTTGCACTCTTGTATAACAAATAACTATTGTCATTCTACTAGTTTCACATAATCGAACACATACAAATTCCATTGCTGCAATTTGTGGAATAAGCATTTCCGAGTAACTATAACATCTTCAGAAGGGCTGTTAATAAAGTCTTTAAGGGTCCGCAATGTATCTGTGATGTCTGTGATGCCCCTGGTGTCACAGGTATCCATAAGCGACGGTGATCGCTTAGCATCAGGCACCACGTTAGCTTGTATGTCACATAAGGCATCAATCTATACATATAATAAAAACGTATAGATTAATTAAAAAACTGTTATTGCGAGATATAAAAAAACCACACAGGTAGTCTTAAAATAAGCAGTTGAACACGTTAAGACAGTTTTTAGAATTTTTGTTTGTTTGTTTGTTTGTCCACGCACATCTCCTAAACCACTGGACGGATTTAAATGCGGTTTTCACGAATATGCTCAGCTATGACCAGATTGAAGTATAGGCTATGTTATTTTGCGCAAGGGCCGGATTAAGGAAGGTAAAAAGGGTTGAAAGTATATATGAAAATCTACGCGTACAAAGTCGCGGCCAAAAGCAATATTCTAAAATAAAAACGCTAATTAAGTGTGATATGTCGTCATAGAAATTGGTGTGATACTTCGAAGATAGTAAAAATGATGCTTCCAGAGTAAGTATCAGACTATGAGGGCCATTAAGTATGGTGCCGTCAGGGAGGTTTCAATAGATATTCAGATAATGCTGTGTGATGCCCTCAAGAAAATTTGTTTGATGTCCGGGCGACATAATAGCTTCAATGCTTGCGGGAAACTAGTAGTTAGTATGTATAATGAGCCCCGGTTGTTAGTGCTATGCTCTTAATTTTTACTACTCACTTATAACCATTTGGAAGGGTTCCTTAAAGCCCCACACAGCAGCTACACTGGCGGCGTGGTTGAGGCAGCCGAATAAGGAACCCAACACTAGCAGTTTGCCGGCTGCCGGGTGCACGGGGAGTCGCGCCAAATGCCACCCGAGAGGCGTCAGAGTTTCATTCTCGTCTAGGGCACCGATTCTGGAATACATCAACTTATTTATCAGCTATCATTATTATCAGTCTTATATTTTCTCTGAGAGAGAGAGAGAGAGAGTGAGGATGACCCCTAATTAATCCACCTTGCTGGCCCAGTGAATGTTGGTGAATATCCTTATAGTTTTATTTATATTACACGGGAATTACTCACGTAAGATTAGGCCGGATACTCCGCGGTATGCGGTTGAAACTATAGTCTGAGTATCCGGCCTAATCTTACGTGAGTAATTCCCGTGTAAAATAAATAAAATGTGTGAAAACCCACGTCAGTTTCCATAAAATAAAATCATTATAGTTATTATGTCTTTTGAACTTCTTGGACATACCGGTTTCCTCACGATGTTTTCCTTCACTGTTTTTAAGTGATGGCATCAAAACTCCACATAATTTATTTAAGTACTAGCCGCGCCCCGCGGTTTCACCCGCGTGGTGATGAAAATCGGTGATGATGATGAAAAGTAGCCTATGTGTTAATATAAGGACATAAGCAAAGTGTATTCAAAATTTCATCCAAATCCATTAAGCCGTTTCTGCGTGATTGAGTAACACACATCCATTCATCCAAACTTTCACATATATGATACTAGCTGTACCCGCAACATCGTCTGCGATTTTTTCAGAAAAAAAATAGCCTAACTCCGTCCTCCCAATACAATCAATTACCTCCCAAAATTTTATCAAGATCGGTTAAGCCGTTTAGCTGTGATTATGTAGCAAACAGACAGACAGACAGAGTTACTTTCGCATTTATAATATCAAAGTGGATTAGTGTGATGGTGTAACTATGTAAGTCATTGGTGCAGGGACGAAGATCGAACCGGATGACGTCAGATTGTCAAATGAACCGTAATACTCACTGTTGCAAATGCCTTATGGCCGTCTGGATAGTCTGTTCCGCGGGGACAGCAGGCATCATTTTCAAAGCCTCCTCTGCTTTACCCAGCCTGAGCTTTTTGATGCATAATACTTCTTCTAACAGATTGCTTCTTTGAATTTCTGGTAACATCCGGTCAGGTATGTTCGAAGCTCGATATGTGGTGAGAAGGTGGTAGCAAATACCCGGCTGGCAGCGGCCGGCGCGACCACGTCTGCAAGAAATTAGTTATCTGATAGCTGGTAAAATGTACAACAAACAAACTTTCGCGATTTGAACACATGTTTTAATTGCCTATCGGGACTTATTGCGCATTATAATTGTTTAGGCAAAATAAGTACCTTTCGCTCGTCGTTTTGACCATTTTCCTCTGGCAGTGGCCAATTTAAAAACGCATTCTTTCTATAGTGTAGATTATAGATAAACGGCCCCACTTTAAAATAGGCTACCAATGTTGTAATATCATACTGGGTCGTGTGTAGCGTCTGTGTCTGTGTCTGTTATGTATATTTATTGAAACGTGCCTATAGAGAGAATGCATTGTGACAAGGAGACATGGCAAATAAAGCATGACTGAAAGTGTCAGCTATGAGCTAATTCTTACCTCTGCCTCAAATTGGCCTTCGAAATCCACTCAGTTTGGAGAGTAGCAAGATCCTTCTCCACATTCAGACCTTTATACTTCATCTTACCACAATCAATTACATAAACAACATCATCAATGGTTATCGAAGTCTCTGCTATATTCGTTGCAATGATGATCTTCCGAATATTGTTCGGAGGTTTCTGGAAAATCTTATTCTGCTCTATGGTGGGTAGTTTCGAATGCAAAGCGTAGACATTGTGAGTAGAGTTAGGGAAAGCTTGGCTTTCCATCATCACCGACATCAGCTTACTTATATCGATGATCCCAGGTAAGAAGACTAGTATAGCGCCCGGCTCTCCTCGGCAAATGTGCTTAAGCAGTTCAACTATTAGACCAATGTTTAAATTTTCAATCCTAGAGTCTTGTAGTTGGTTTATGACAGTACAGTCATATTTACTTTTGAGGGGCTGCAGCCATGAATCTGAAAAACAAATTGTAATTATATTGAAATTGGTTTACATTTAATAAGATATATTGTTATGACTTGAGCCGAATTTTCGTGATGTTCTGTTGCAGAATCAATACCGATGGAGTAGATTTGTTCTAGAGTGGAGATCACATCACACACATCATCAGCCTGTTAACGTCCACTGTTGGACAAGTCCTCCCTCATAGAGAGGGGTGTTGCCATAATCCCCACGCTTGGCAGGCGGCTTGGGGAGAGTGGAGATCAATATCCACATATTAAGTAGCATATTGAACGCTCGATTGGTGTTAGCTGTAACAGTTTTTTTTTTTTACTTTAATTTATTTTTCGTATTCTTCTCAGCAAACCCTTTCATTTGATACCAATATATCATAGGGATGCATACAAAATAACTGGTCCGCCATATTGGATTTAGAATGACGTTATTTAGCTAATCATGCATTGTCATCACAACTAAACGTATTTGCAAAATTTCAGCTCAATCGGTTGCGGATAAATGGTCTTAAATTCACTTGCAATATTTGTCCCACACATATTAACAGGGCAAGTTATATAAAAGCTTGTAAAAGCCTAGGTTTGATGTATTTATATATATGCTGAAAAATGGATTCAAATGAAAACTAACATAATTTGAGTTCATACTACGAGGTAGGTAGGAGGGAGGTAGGGTATAGGATACTATTTATCCCAAAATTCAGCATGGTTCCCTTGGCACAGGGGATGAAAGTCAAAATGTGTACTTAGTTGTAGTTCATCCCTAAATATTTTGATGTCAATAACCACACAATGCTTGATAAAGGTACTATGAAAGCCTTGGAGGCAACTGAGCATTATAGACTCGGACATGGTGGCCTCATCTAAGCCCTCGACCCACATTTTCAGGTTCTTCCATAAATGATTATGTTGACTGATTCTGCAGTGTACTATTAGATTAGATTTATCCTCACATCAGACAAACAAAGAAGATATCCTGATTTAGGCCAGATGCGTTCGCACCCGCCACGTCATACCACACGCTTACCATATCTACCTTTTTGTCTGATCTAAGATTTTATCAAAGCTACAATACTCACTTATACTAGCTTTGTATTGCAAATCTTTCTCTACATCAGACACTGCAGACTTATGTTTCTTGGCATACTTGCGCCAAGGTTTTGCTTGATGCAGAAAACTGGGTTGTGGGGGTAGTTGAAATTTAGTCCACGCTAGGATATCTTCCATGTAAACATCTTCCACTGGGTAGGCTAGACCTTCGATGTGGATCATTGGACAGTCGTCATAGTACTTGCTAAGGGTGTCAGCATCTATAGTGGCGCTCATTAATATGACTTTTAAATCTTTACGTTTTTTTAGAACCTGTAAGAGAAAGATTTGATGAGATTTTATTTTCATGTCGGTTTATGTCTGCAAGCAAAATGATGAAAGAACAATGGCAAGATGAAACTCCAAAATCTTTTTTTTCCGGCTTTCCCAAATAAAAATAGTTTCACTTATAGAGACTCTGAAACAAACGCCGAATCTGTTGCCATACTTTTCATTACGAGATGCTGCAATTTGATCCCAAACATTTATTAGTATGGAGACCTGCCATTATTCTTTGTTTATGGATTTTTGATGGATGTAAAAAAAGCTACTTTATGAGTAAGTATGACCTAGTAGCAAAGTACTTAATTTATACAAAGTGTAGTTCAGATTTTTTTCCAAATTCACAGAGCAAACATAACGTGCAAGCTATATTCATGTTATTTTTTAATGGGTGTATGACTAATCTTAGCATAGTAAGTGATGGTGGTGGTGGAAGATGATATGGTTTCCTCACAAAATTTTCCTTTACCAATAGCTCAAGTTCATTGTTGGGATTTGAACCCACACCCTTCGGATTGAAGTTCGAACGCCCAACCACGGAGCTATCATCACTAGAAAAGTTCCAGTTTCCATCAAGAATGCTCAATGGTAATTGATAGGAAAAAAGGTCACGTGATTGCTTTAAATGGCGCTTTCACCAGGCCTGGCGCACTCCGGACTTTAGGAAACTTTTTTTTTTGAAGCTACAAGTAGTTGTCTTGTCGGACTTGCCGTGCCTGCTGTCGCGTTATAGACAGAGATAACGCGACAAGAGTTACGCGATAGACAGAGAGGCCACTTCTAGGGTAATATAGCTGTAGGTAGTTAGCGCTCGCACGTCCTGAATTGTTATTTTAATGATTTTGCGAAATGAATATTCTGTACTTGTACTTATGAATTCTGTGCTTTCACTATAAAAAAAAAGTTTTTAACCGACTTCCAAAATTGAGGGGGTTCTCAATTCAGTTGTATTTTATTTATTCATATTTGTTACCTCTGAACTCGGTCATTTATAATTTGGAAATTCGTTATTTTATTTGAAAGGGTAAAGTTTCAGATTGGTCCCATAGAAATTTCATCTAAAATCGGTTCAGTAGTTGGTTTTCAAATCCAAATAACTAGAAAAAATATGTCATCCAAGTAAACGAAATTGCGTATTTATGTACCTCTTGGCAGGTATGTCAATAAGGCAGATTTACTGCAAAAACATCGTAGATTATACTACTTTGTGGCACATCCACTGTGACTGCCCTGGTGGCTCAGTGGTAGTGAGACTGCCTTCTGCCTTTGGGGGCATGGGTTATTCCCACTTAGGGCAAACATTCATATGATGAACATTTGTGTTTGTCTATATCTGGGTGTTAATATCTATTTAAGTTTATTTCTTAACCTATGCACACTGTTGGGCAAAGGTTTCCCTTATTTAAGTATGTAATAAAAAAATACATGTAAGTGTATCAGTCTCTGGCAGCCATAGTAGAAGCTTTTCTTAGTATGGGGTCAGATGACCGTGTGTTCCAAAGCTTCCCGAGTATTTATTATCTATTCATTTTATGGAGAGTCCCTGATTTCTATCCTTGCCCTAGTTTGATAAAGAAAACGACGGAGTAACCATGTCAATAATAAGTACCAGTTTCAGCATGCACATGGTCAGGTCAATATTACAGTCCCTCTCATGCACTTCGTCTAATATGACATGGCTGTATCCAGTCAGAGCTTGGTTCTCTTCAAGTTGCACCAAAAGCACGCCTGTTGTGCAGAACATTATGCTGCCTCGGTCCCGACATTGTACTCTGCAAATAAACAAAAAAAAACGGACTTCACGGAAACTTTTAATAAACGGAATTTAGAAGTGGATATTCCCCTAATATGTATATAGGACCCGAGTTATATAATTCCATAAAAATTCGCGGCTATTCAACAAAAAAATAATCACTAAAATTGTTTCATAATATGCGAAGATCACAAAAAACAACACCTTAAGCACTGATGGGACATTTTTAACCGACTTCAAAAAAGGAGGAGGTTCTATGTTCCACTGTATATTTTGTACATTATTGTGTCATGTTTCTAATTGAAAGCAGACCAGTGGCGTAGCTAGCTAACCAAAGGCCCTGGTGCAAAAAAAAATTGAGGCTCTATCTAAACAGGTTAGGTTTTATCAAGTAAAAATATAAATACTTTAAAACTACTTCATCATCAGCTACTTGTGGTCAAAGCTAATTACTACATGAGTCTCATGTGTGATTATTCTTGGGGTATTCTGAAGGTGATATTTTTTTCGCAAGGTTCATTTGTCAGGGTCCGAGGGTCCCCTGAGTTTGAGGGCCCCGGTGCATGGCACCACCTAGTCCTCCGATAGCTACGCCACTAAAGGAGACAACAAATACAAAAAATTCGTTAAGTATTATTTCCAGAACATATTATGTATATCATGTGTGGACGCGGTATTATAGCCAGGAGAATTCCTATCGGGGCACGACTAGTTAAAATGCTAGTTCTGGAATTAAAATCACTTACGCTTCAAGTCTAACGGCGTATCCGACTGAATTTCCTAGCCGCTCCCCCATCTCTTCTGATACCCTGGCAGCTAGTGACGATGCGGCGATACGCCTGGGTTCAGTGACTAAAACCTTAACATTCGCTCCTCTACCGTTTGCAACTGCATCGTCTAGGATCAGTTGGGGTACCTGAAATTATAAAACAATAAGAATATAGGATGAGTAAAGAGTCATCAAAATAAGTTAGTTTGTACAAGGCTGAATGGCCAACCCTCTAGTGTCTGAGAGACCTAAGCTCTGTTTCCTAACACAATAAACTGGGGAAACACTCCTTTTTTATTAACCGACTTCTAAAAAGGAGGTTCTCAATTCGACTGTTTTTTTTTGTTTGTTACTTCAGAACTTTCGACTGGGTGAACCAATTTTGATGATTATTTTTTATTTGAATGCTGGTGATTCCAGTGTGATCCCGTTTCAATTTGGTCCAGTTCTGGCATTTTTATGAAGTCGGTTTTTATATTGATTATTATAATGTGTATATGAAGGATCTTTCAGATGATGCTAATATATAGTGCTCAATATCTTTTATATATATATAAAAGAAAGTCGTGTTAGTTACACTATTTATAACTCAAAAACGGCTGAACCGATTTGGGTGAAAATTGGTGGGGAGGTAGCTTAGAACCAGGAGACTGACATAGGATACCATTTTGTAGCGAGGCCGAAGGCCAAGCTTACACCCGTGCGAAGCCGGGGCGAGCAGCTAGTATATTATACATATAAACAACACATAGATACTGAACGGGTATAATTATTTATCGCGAATAAGTCTGCATTTGAACACTCCTGAAGTCAAAACGCTATTATTATACTATCTAAACACAATAGAATACCAATATTTATTTACCTAACACCTGTTGTTAAAGTGGTTTAGAATCTTGCAAACTAGCAATGTGAAGCGTAAAAAAATCAGGGTGGTACATAATTATCAATATAAAAAAACAAATTCACAAAAATTTCAGAACTGGACCAAATTACCAAACCAAACCTTGACCAAACGGGAAGCACTAGCTTTCAAATAAAAAAAGAATCATCAAAATCGGTTCACCCAGTCGAAAGTTCTGAGGTAACAAACATATTTAAAAACAAAAAACCTTCGGATTGATAACCTCCTCCTTTCTGGAAGTCGGTTAAAAATTGCGAGTGTGCGCGCGTGGCGCTGGTTGGACGTTTGTTGACCTCTAGTGTCAGCTGGATATTTTATTTGCATTACATTACCAACTTTAAAAAATATGAGATATCATATATTATTTTTCTGTAACAACCATAGTATTTAACTCCCCAATGTAGGTTTTGCATAAAAGTCGCGTTTTTTTGTGGAATTGTATTAGTAATCACCAGGACTATCTTTTACTCGTCTTCCTTTTTAGGAGAGTTTCCCTTACACCCAGTATACTCACACACAAACTTTCACATTTATAATATCAGTGTGAAATGTGATGTGATTTTCTCACCTGTGTCGATTTCCCACATCCAGTTTCCCCGCTGATCACAACTACTTGATTGTTATTAATAACATCCAGAAGATCTGAAGCTTTCTTGTATGTCGGTAGAGTTTTACGAAATTCCAACATTTTTTTGTATTGCGCATTTGACGTCAGCTTATGCTGGTGAAGTTCTTTTAATGTTTGATTTAATTTCTCTATATCTTCATCTCTCTTATCAATATCTATGCCTTGGGATATGCACTCATCCAGTTTCTCTTGAAATGTACCAGTTATGATATCGTCATAGCCATATTTGTACTCCAGTGATGTTTGTGGTTTGTTAATTGATATGCCAGAAGTAGATGTGCTTGGAGCGTTGGCATAGTTGTTAGACACGAAAATCCCAGGCTCTTCAGATATTAATTTCGTATCTGTATCTGATTTGGCTGTCTTTTCAGTAACTTCTTCTTTTATATCAAAGATCTCAATGACTTCTGGCTCTTCATTTTCTAAATAAATCACATCATTGTCTATTTTATGTATGTTGTTAACAGAATGTTCAAGTTTATCAGATTCTGGAGCAATAAATGGAATAAAATCTTGACTTTTTAGTGGTGCAACAAATTCAAGCTTTTTTACT
Organism: Agriopis leucophaearia; assembly: GCA_949125355.1. NCBI lineage: Eukaryota > Metazoa > Arthropoda > Insecta > Lepidoptera > Geometridae > Agriopis > Agriopis leucophaearia. Next base: position 7,095,455 of record OX421276.1, on the reverse strand, counting down.
GGTGGTAAATATATGTTTTTAGCTTCAGCTATACTTTGTATCTTTTCAAGACATCGGTATAAGTCAACAACAACTGGCTGAGGAACCTTGAGATGGATCTGAAAGTGTATTTAGTAAATTGCTACGATGTTTCCTAGTTCACAGTTTTCTAATTTCCCAACATTTAGGGATAAACAGAATTCTATGTTCTCATGATGCATTACAACTTTGCTAAATTTCATTGAGATTAGTTCCGCCATTTAAGTCTAAAAGCCCTAACAGTTACGTGGGTTTGGATGATGAACCACCACCTACCAACGGTAGAGAAAGAGTGATAATAACATATTTCCCTCTCTCTCCTGTTGGTCAGACAGCGGTTTAAGTCAACTAGGGAATGCAATCCTCCAAGATAATTTCAATTAAGGTGGTTGCGGGACTGAGTCATCTTAGTCCTGCTGGATCCTGGTATTTGCAGGATCCAGCAGGTTGAATTTTAGACTTTGGACTTTAGAAATGGTATATAAATACTTAAAGACAAAGTAGAAGTAAAAAACTACCTTTTAGTTTTTTAAGTAAACAAAAAGCGCGTGAGGCGTATTATCGCACTCGCTCTCTCACACTATTTCCCTAGGCGCCCCGAATCTTACGCATCGCATACATAGCCAATAACCACGCCGCGCGCCGAGTTAACATGTACCTGATCCATGATTCTCTAAAAAATCTTGCCAGTCCCCCCTTCATTTTCGACCGAGATTAGCCCCACAAAATGTATGTGGAATAATGAGATCCCGCATTGGGATGATTGATCCCTAAGGTCAACCAAATCCACACTTCTGTTAGCACTTTTAAAAACACCAACTGTGTGACCGAGTGCACGACATGGAGACTTTGGCATTAAAATAGAACTAAAAGTGGTAGGACTCTTTTGCAGGGGTCCGCCTGGGGAAGTGCCACACCTTTGCCAGTTATTCAACCGCCAAGCAGTAGTGTGCAAACACTACTGTGTTCAGGATTGAACGGCAATGTTTCCAGCGAAATTACAGAGCACACAGAGATTTGACATCTTATATGTCGGGGTGACGACCGCAGTGCATTGCCATCCAGGGTTTTGAACTGTCGAAGTTCAATTTCTGAGTGGCGTTGAGCTGTTATGGGCAAGCGTGAAGAGTCATCAGGCGAGCGACTTCACTCGTCTCGTCACTCAGTATAATTAAAAAAAAAGCGTTTATATTTAATAGATTTTCGGGAATTTACTTTGTTGTTTTAAGCATTCTCTGTAGATCAAAAATGCTTTCAATGGGAATCAACAATGGAGTAGCTACCTCACTACTGGGAGAAACATTAACATACCAGTGATTTATCTTTGTCTTTGTTTTGTTTATTTTGTAATTTCAGATTCCTGTAGTACATTCCAATCTCTCTTCCCCTTAACCCGGGGGGAGGCCGAGGATGCCGACTGCTCGAAGGTACATTTCTAATAAATGGTCTCTCTTTCACTTCACGTGGCCTCCGTGGCATTTCTGTTATCACAAATAATGTCCACTATAAACAAAATGTGTGAGTCAGGCACATACATTACTATTCAAATAGTGATGTTGAATTGAAAAGATCATTGATTGAAAAATATCATGTTTAGCTAAAGGTAGGTACGTAATAATTTTCAGGTCACTATTCACTGAATTACAGTAAACTATGATATTAGACTTAGAAAAACGTGGAAAACTAAAGATAGTAAAAACAAATCAAAGTAAGACACGTTTACTGTGATAAATACAATAATACCTTTTCTATTTCAATGTTTTTAATCTAATTTTATTTTGAATTGTAACACAGCAACTATTGTAATTGTATACTAAAGTTTTTAAATAGGTAGCTTGCATTGGCTTGGCACTTGAGTCAAGTTGACAAATCATGACAATCTTGACATTTACAGACAGATGGTTACTGATGGTTTGACGGTACGATACATTGGTTGGACTATCAATGGTACGATAGAATATAAAAGCCGTAACAGCACGTCACTTTCGTCAACAATGAGAAAAAAATCTCTTTCTCTCGGCGGTTCGTCACCAAGTTGACATATCTGAAAAAAAAATCTGTTCGGCTTTAATAGGATCAGCCAATACAAAATTTTGTCGACTCTTTTTCGTACCAAAATGAGACAGGCGTATTATAGAAACTGGTGCGCATGCTAACCATACATGTCTTTATTTTGAATCACGGCATTATATAATATAGTCTATTACTTTACTCGGCCACGGACGTATACATCCATGTATAAGTCTAATGTATTAGACATAAATATACGAAATAGGGAAGTAGAAATCTAGGAATACGTTGACTGGGGCATACTTGGGACAGTATAATTATTATAGTAAGGCGAGGCAGTATGGCCTTACTAGCTTTAGCATGCCCAGTAACAGCCAAAAAGATGTAGAATGCGATTGTCAAAAAAAAAAAACAAAAAAAAAACTAAGTGTATTTTGTTCGAGTTGTGCAGTTTTGTGATTGTTTGTGCGTTATAAAGTTACAAATGTTATAATTTCTACAACTAGATAAATAAGGACTAGGGTCTCAATGCTACGTGTTAGTTATTTAGGGTATTCTAAGAATAAATTATAATACCTACCTACCTACGTGGACACATCTTCACAAAGAATAATTATGCTCTTCAATAATGTAAGATTATGCTTAATATTTTTAAGTAATTAGTAATCTTTGCTTATAATTATGAATGATGTGGTACGAACAAAAAGGCATAGTTTATTGCCTCGTTATTGTCTGTTTTCAGGACTATTGGACGTTGCTGTGTCGAGGCCGCAAGAAAAAGATTTTATCCCTCATAGTAATTTTTGTAATTCTTCTCAATGCCATGTTCTATGTGTGTATAGAACTATATAATGTTAAAAAAAAGCACAAAGATCCTTGGTATAGCAAGTAAGTTGCAACTCCTTGCTAAAAAAGCTCTAAACATTTTTTATTTTATTTTTTTACCTAAACTGTGTCTACAAAATTTGGTTTTCAGTTTGCATTATGACAAGAATTCTTATGTGGATAACGCTGGCATGAGAGTAATTGTGGGCCATTATGTTGGAGGTGACAATGGAGGAAATTTATCTCAAGGTAAGCACCTAAGCTCAAAACAAAGTACAGTCGACTCTGGTTATAATTATAATGGCCCCATAATCGTACAGCATGCATTTCGGAGAGTGCATCAAATCTGCCAGGCCTAATTGCCCGACTGCCCCGGTGGCTCAGTTGGTAGTGAACCTAGCTTCTGTGCTTGGGCGCGTGAGTTTGATTCCCATCTAGGACAAACATTTGTGTGATGAACATTTGTGTTTGTTCTATGTCTGGGTGTTAATATCTATCTAAGTATGTATTTAAAAATATATATGTATGTATATCAGTCTCTGGCAGCCATATTACAAGCTTTGCTTAGTTTGGGGTCAGATGACCATGTGTGCAATAATGTCCCAGATATTTATATTTATATTTAATTACTTCCTGCCCATTTATCTATCAGACTGCCAGGGCAGGCACGAAAAAGTTACACTGTTTAATGGTTAATATTCTTAAAACATATATGAAGCGCAATGATTCCATTTTATTGGGAAACTGCTAGGCTTTGGAATGCTCTGCCTGAATAGGTGTTCCCTGATAGATACAATGTGGGTGTCTTGTTGACCGCTTCATCTTATTATAACAGGCAAGGTGGCGGTCAAACTCAAGCGTATTATATATATATTAAAAAACAGCCTTTCTTTACCCATTGCTGGAGTTAAGATTCTCTCAAGACACACTGTCTTTAAATAATAAAAAAACAATCAGTCTCAGGGCATCCTATGCTACCATTGCAGATTCATGGTCTCTATTCTAGAACACGTCTACCCCATCAGGTATGGGTTCTGCAAAACATATGACTGGGCACTTTCTGGCACACAGCTATGTAGATGACTTTAGTTCTCTGGCAAATTATGTAGTTTCAGATATGATCCTTCAGAGAAACACTGAGCATAGCTCTTTCTGTAGGTTGTTGAGGGACCTTAAACTTGCAGACTGCTTGAACTGTAAGTGTCCAACGTTTTGGCACCCAAGTCATGACATCAAACTAACAACACCCTACTACTTTGTGAGTGAATCTAGTAAAAAAATACATCAAATTGGACATCAAGTCACCAGTCCCTTGATACATTACTATAACTGGATCTACTATTGGCATCCAAAATGGCAGAGCAGTGCGGTAAATAGGGCTGTGCCAGCGGTACCCAGGCACAGGGCGCAGACTGGAGGGGCGCAGAAATGATTACACCAGGACCAAGTTATGTTTTCAAGGGCGTAGTTATAGAAGCTCGTACCGGGCGCATAAAAGGCTAGTTACGGCACTGTGGCAGAGACAGGAAGGGAAAAGGCAATAATGTAGTGCAAATTTCCTTTCATCATCAACATCATTTCAGCCTATCATGTTCCCACTGCTGGGTTAGAGGCCTTTTCAGAAAGAGGGTATGGACCTTAATCCACCATGCTGGCCCAGTGCATGTTGGTGAATCTCAGAAGTTTTCCTCACGATATTTTCCTTCACTGTTTGAGCGATGTGCCGGGTGCCGTCAGATTGTAAAGCGCACATGCTACTCCTCAACCACTATAGCTCTTAAAAGCAAATTTTCTTTGTCTCGTCTATACTATGGCAAACTTTAATGCAGATAGTAGCTAAGAAATCTGTAAATTTTTCAGAAGTGATCCATACAAACAACTATTCGCCTGTGCCAGGTGCTGGTGAGTTGGGAAGACCCGTACAGTTGTCTCAAAGGGAACTGATAACAGCTAGAGAGTTGTACTCATTGCATTCTTATAACATACTGGTTAGCGATAGGATATCTATCAACAGAAGTCTGCCCGATATGAGGAGTGAAAGGTAAGGAATATTTGGTTAAATCTTAAAACCATTATATAATATTGTATATAATTTTCTTCTTTGGCACTACTAGTTTTACTTCCTCTTTCCACTGAAGTCCTGCTGGCTTTGAATTGTCCATTTCCCTCTGTTAGCCTCTGCTCAACATCAACCCCTGTTTTAAAACGTACAATAGTTTTGGAAGACCACCCCCAAGACGCTCAACTTGCCGTGTGGCAAAAGCTACACAGTCCACTTCCCAATTTCATTGTCCCTGCAGAAGAGCTCCCCCCAGGCCATAAAGAACCATGGCCCACATGGATAACCCTGAACCGACTTGGGTCCCAAGTGGGATAACATGGCAAAGTGGGGATCTATAGAAGGCTCTGATACCGAATGTCTTTGTGGTGTGAATCCTCAGACAATGTCACACTTGATGAACTATGCAGCGTGCCCTACAACCTGCACACTAGACGACATGAATGAAGCCATGGAGAGTGCCATTGGAGTGGCAAAATTTTGGTCCAAAAACTTAACTTTAAAATAAAATAAAAAACTAAACATCGATTTGAAAGAAGAAGAAGATCCACCCACACCCGTGCCAACTCAGCTCCTTAAAATACCAAAACATGTCTTTGGTTCACTGGAACAATTGCTCCAGTGGCTTAGATGGATAAAATCTAGCAAACCGTATATTATCATACTTTTATTTCAGCTGTAGGAGTGTAGAGTTTGATATAGAGAATCTCCCGACTGCAACTGTGATAATAGTTTTCCACAATGAAGCCTGGTCTACGCTCATGAGAACTGTCATGTCTGTTATATTGAGGTCTCCTGAAGCATTGATGAAACAGGTAAATTACCCATTAATTTATATTTCAGCCTGTTAAATTAATCTGGTGGCATTTCTGTGCAAAACCATTTTGTCTACTGTTCCACTTTAAGTATTTGTAATCGGAGGTTCAGTTAAAAGATTTTTCCTTAAATATTACGGAAAGTAATACATATTATTTTTATCATAAGGCAACGTACAGCATACAAAATGAAATAGCAAAGAAAAAGATATAATTATAAGGGATTTAGTGACCCTTTAGATCAACAAACAAGGAGATATTTATTATTATTATTATATGGTGGTGTGACAGGTGCGAACACATCAGGCCTAGAACAGGCTTGATGCTAGTTTCTGCCTTTAGTCTAACTCACTGCACTTTTTTGCATCTAGACCATTAGTTTATTCGTGTTGCTCCAAGTTTCTTAGTGTGAGTGAGAAAAATGAGTAAGTATGCCATATTTCCAATTTTTGCATTAGTTATAGTAATAAAAGCTGGAGAACCACAGGATTTGAACACAAACAATTATTGTGCTAAGGCATATATATCTCCTTTGTTTGTTTGATCTGAAGATAACCACTAACATTACTGACAACCCGTTAGCTTAGTTGGTAGTGAACCTGCCTTCTGCACTTGGGGGCGTGGGTTTGATTCCCACCTAGGACAAACATTTGTGTTTGTTCTATGTCTGGGTGTTAATGTTTATTTAAGTATGTATTTAAAAATATATATGTATGTATATCAGTTTCTGGCAGCCATATTACAAGCATTGCTTAGTTTGGGGTCAGATGACCATGGGTGTTATAAATGTCCCAGATATTTATTTTATTACGCTGCTAACTAATAAATGCATGTCAACAAGTCTAATTATCCTTGCTCGAATGTTTCCATTATGACGGCGAGGCGGTATTACCGCGCTGGATCGCCAAGGAGATGGAATTTATATTTGGCTTCATTTCATTTTCAGATAATCCTAGTAGATGACTCAAGTGATCGACGATATCTCGGCAAGGAGTTAGACGATGTTGTATCCAAACTAGACAGAGTGCAAATACTTAGGAGCAAATCAAGGAAGGGGCTGGTTGGAGCCAGACTTATTGGGGCAAGGTCTGCTACAGGGGATGTGCTTGTATTTTTGGATGCTCACTGTGAGGTTAGTACAACTTAGGCCCTTCACACATGATTAGACTTGTCTGAAACGGGGATTAGACTGTAGTGTCATGGTTTAGACCTATCATCGTAGGTCTCACTAGTTAACAACCTTTCAGACCATTCGGTATTGTTTTTTCTTTATTAAATAGGATGTATTTTGCGTGCGTATATGGCGTGCTTTCTTGATGAGGCCTTACTATGATTGGAAGCAGATTGAACCTGTCTTGATTGTGTGTATCAACATGATCGCGTACACAACTTACTAGTAAGTCAAAAATCAACCTTGTATGTGTTGCATAATCTGTGAAGGCAACATTATTCTGTCAACATTGTATTTTTATCTATGACCAACAAGTGTAAATTAAAATATCAAATATCCATGACCGATACGGACAATATGGAAAAGAGTTCACACCTTTTAATCTACTGGTCAGATTTTGATTTCTTATCACCACAATAAAACCAGCATTCAAATATAAATAAAAAAGCATTTGTATATGTTTCACTGTTTGTAGACAAAATTTAAGAGACATGCTCACACACACTACTTGTACACACAATGCATATACACACATACTCTCTTACCTCTATTGCATAAACCTTACCTCCATCATTGGTGAACTGTAGTAGCAAATGAGTAAGTGTTCTGAAGTATTTTATATTTTTGTATCGAAACTAGTCTCCTTTGTTGTTATTTTTTTTGCAAGTAATATGGCAGAATGAAAAATAGAGTAGCTTACAGTTGCTCTTAAATTCAAGGTTGCTGAACAATAACCATGGCCCATAGCATCAATAGATATGTAAAATACATAAAGTATCAGTAAATCAGAGATTGTATAGATACCTGCATAAAGGCATTGTCGTTGTTAGCTTAGCACATTGTTAACAAAAACCAAATGGGTACCATGTTACTGAATATATTACAATGAAGTTGTTACATAACTCTGTTTTTTGTGAGCCGTGTAAAAAGATGCAGAAAAAGGAAACAAAGAGCTGATTGCGAGCTGATATGCGTAGTTAGGGTTATCGTATTAACATTTGACAAGTCCTGACCTAAAGCCGGATATTTCAACAAAACTTTGTAAATTTTAGTCACAAATTTGAAACACTGCTCACAATAAAAATAGACTGATTTTATATAATTATGTATGTTTTATTGCTCGTATTACATCGCCCAAGCTGAAAAATCCGGGAAATTACAAAACCAGATAAAGGTCTAAAAGTCTGGAAATATCCAGACAAGTCCAGATGGATGGTAACTCTAGGTATGTTAGAAACTGCCTATGCCCAGTAACCAAAACGAAACTTACTTTGGTCAATTATTAGTCACTATCATCTCTCTCTCTCTCTCTAGTAAAAAGTAGTAAAGTAGTCTAGCAAAGTTTTTATATATCGTCTGTAGTGATTCTAATACTTTTGACAAACAGTCAATAAAATTGCTGGTCCAACATTTACAGGTGACGCAAGGCTGGCTGGAACCACTACTAGACCGAGCAGGCAGTGATGACGTGTTCATATGCCCTCACATTGACCTTCTCTCTGAGGATACGCTAGCGTACACTAAGAGCATAGACGCTCACTGGGGCGCTTTTAGCTGGCAATTGCACTTCCGCTGGCTCATGCCTAGCAGAGACGTCATGAAAAACAAAGCCGAGAACCCTTCCAAACCATATCCAACACCAGCTATGGCCGGAGGATTATTTGCAGTGAGGAAAAGTTTATTCTGGCGACTTGGAGGCTATGATGAAGGCATGCTTATATGGGGAGCAGAAAACCTAGAGTTATCTTGGAGAGCGTGGCAATGCGGTGCAAGAGTAGAAATCACTCCATGCTCTCGAGTTGGACACATTTTCCGCAGACATAGCCCTTATAAATATCCTGGAGGTGTAGCCAAAGTCTTGAACTCGAATTTGGCTCGAGCGGCCACTGTCTGGATGGACGAATGGGCAGATTTCTTCTTCAAATTCAACCCAACGGTCGCAGCAATAAGAGACCAGCAACTTGTTGGCGATAGGATAGAGTTGCGTAACAGCTTGAATTGTAAAAGCTTCAAGTGGTACTTGGAAAATGTGTGGCCTCAACATTTCTTTCCAACCAATGAAAGATGGTTCGGTAGGATTAAAAGTGAGAGAGGAGCGTGTTTAGGCATTGTGGCGGCTACTCCGGGATTAGGAGGGCCAGCTTCAGGCATTCACTGTGGCTACGAATTAGACTTACAACGGTTATTATTATACACACCAGAGGGTAGAGTTATGGCTGATGAAGGCTTATGCTTAGAGCAAGGCAACGGCCGCGCTGTATGGAAGAGCTGTAGCGACAGCAAAAAACAGCTATGGGTACAAAAAGGTCCAAGATTAAAAAATAATAACCTCTGCCTCACTTTAGTGGCCAGTGATAAAAACAAGGATGGTGTAGACGATGTGCTTACAGCTAAGAAGTGTATTAATTCCGATGGACAGATATGGCATTTTGAACGCGTGCCTTGGAGGTAACCCTGTGATATTATAGTACAAAGATATGGTTGTTTTACACTTATGTATAGATATGTATTATGTGTAGAGCAGTTATTGCAATTTTAGGTTATTATAAGACTAGGTACTTATACAAGTTATGTATGTATTGCTAAGAGCGGTTGTTATTTGAATTGTAGTGAAGTATGTAGGTTCTGCTATTTTATTTAGCGCTTTACATTTATCCTCTTATGTTAATCTTCGTTAAGCTAATCTGCTATAAAATTATCAGCTTCTCGCTGACGAAACGTGTCATACAGGAAACTAAGACAAGAATTTAAATAGAACATAATATTAGCTTATCAAGTGTATGCTTAAGGAGTGATCACACTTGTCGACGCGGAATCGGGTTAAGCTGGTCGGAAAGAGCTTTATGTCCATGCAGTAAAAGCGAAAAATAAGTCATTCATTTTGTTACGGGTCAGACGACCCGTGACGTGTTTCGATACCGATCGGCAACTAAATTGCATCGCGCCGAATTTCCGAACGCACGATGACGGCGCCGACGACCAATGTACACATCTGTGGCCTTAGTACGAGCACTTGCGAAAAAGTTATCGTTACGTAAACAATAGCCAAAAGTATGAAAAATTGAACGGCGCCTCTATCGGACGTGAAAGGAAACTGATTTTTTCATATATTTTCGTATCGTTTACGTAACGATAACTTTTTCGCAAGTGTTCGTCCTAATGCCACTGAACGGTTCCTATCGCGTTTGTACGGCAACTAACGCACCAGATGACACCCGAACGGCGTAGTTCACGTGCGATAGTGCTCAAAACCGTCAACAGCGTTCTTGTTTTGTTTAATAAAAATATTCTTATCACTATATATATATAAAATTTCCATGTCACAATGTTAGTTACCGTACTCCTCCGAAACGGCTTTACCGGTTTTAACCAAATTTTATATGCATATTCAGTAGGTCTGAGAATCGGCTACTATCTATTTTCCATACCCCTATGTGATAAGGGTATAATTTATAAGGCAAAACAACGTTTTCCGGGTCAGCTAGTTTTTATATATAAAAGGCGATGTGTGTATATGTGGACCTATTGGACTCCAAACAGCTGGACCGATTTTGACGGGACTTTCACTGGCAGATCTGATAATATAAGGAGTAATCGACCTGAATGAAACTGCTGAGCGCAGCTGGTTAGAGAACAATTGGGAGCAGTCAAATTTCGCAGTCTATTATTAATTGTCCGACACTAAATACAGCTATAAAGTTTGTTAATGGCCGATCGGTGTGGTCACTTCTTAAGAGCACAACAGTTGTATAATTAATCCCGTTAATAAAACATAAAAAAAGCCAGTGATGGTACATGATAAAGAGCTGATCATAAGAAATAGAGAAATGTGAAATTGTCTTCCTGGCTAAACTATGTGTTGAATTTGAGTATTGGGGCCTTACCCCTAGCTTCACTTTTGCGAGCCAACTTTTAGTAGGTACCTGATAGGTACCTAAAATTAACCAACTCATTTAAGCTGCATCGTTTAAAAGCGTCTAACTTGAATGAACGATAATCACGCACACACGCATAGTAAAACGGATTTTCGTTCATTCAAGTTAGACGCTTTTAAACGATGCAGCTTAAATGAGTTGGTTAATTTTAGGTACCTATCAGGTACTTACTAAAAGTTGGCTCGCAAAAGTTAAGCTAGGGGTAAGGCCCCAGATGTATGTATTATTATTTGTAATCTCAAATTTACTTGTAAAATAACTGAATTTTATGTGTACGTACTTAATGTTTTTCTAATCATTTATAGAGCTAGAAAAGAAAAGTTTTTACCATTTTTATGACATTGTTTTATACTAAGAATAGAATTTCAAATGCCTTTAGTCATATTTTAGAACTGTGATTTGATTTGATATTATTTTAGTGTAACTTTTAAGTTAAACAAACCATACTTTTTGTAATTTAGTTTAAGTACAACATATTTAACCATATAGAGATTGTGATGTTTTTTGTATTAGTTGGATCATTAACACATTTGAAAAGTTACTTATCAAAAGATTCTATGAACTTTCATAATTCAAAATATCTATGATATAGGCATATGTGTAATAAATACTAATAGTGGGTCAACTCGGGCGTCTAGACAGGGCAACGATGAGGTGCGGTATGAAGGAGAGCGGAATCCTCCCCCTGCCCGCGACATATGCGGTAGTGCTACTTAGCTTCGCTTGTAGCTGGTACGCCCGTTTCAGTTGTGTCACGTACACGGAATCGGCTGCAAGCTGCGAGGCGCTACTAGTACGTTTGTATATTTGTAGGTATAGAAAAATAAATGATTACGAGGAATACAGATAAAATAAAATTGTAAAAATATTTTTATCTAATATTGCTAGTTAGCCAGTGGCCCAAGTACAAATATTCGCGTAAAATAAGTACTATCATAATTCATACAAATATTGAATTTCGAACTTGAAATTTGTATGAAATTCGATATAGTAAGTATTTTACGCGAACATTCGTAGTTGGGCCACTGGCTATTTTTATTTGATTTGAGTTGTGACAACCCTTCGCATCTAGACATCGTGGCAGCCATGTAGGTATTTTGCGGTTAAACAAAGGAGTTGACTCACTAGTAGTATTTATTACACATATGATATAGGTTATAGTACAATTCTGATTGTTTAACGTTTTAGAATATTTTTTTGGTAGATTCTAATATACATTTATATTTATTTTTTAATTATTAACTATACTCAATCTACTCTAAGATTGTTCTGATAGTTGCAAAAAATAATTAAAAGACGAATATACCTAAACCATGACTTCTGAGCACTTTTCCAGTGTAAAGTTGGTAGGCAATGTTTCAATTCGTTTTTTGACCTTTGTTGCAGTCACAGAAGAAAAAAAATATTCCTACACCTATCAGAGCAATTCTAAGCTTAGATCAACTATATCTCACTAACTCCAAGTAAATAACTCAAATAAAATCGGCTCTATATTGTAGTAGCATTATAGGTTAACTAGGTTGCTTTCCTTAATCAATAACTTGTCTGACAGACTAAATTGAATAACTTCTCTGATAGACTCAAATGAACAAATTATCTTATTCAAGATTTTTATTTTTCTTTCAAGATTCGTTCATAATTAAAATGAATAACTTCTCTGATAGACTAAAATGAATAACTTGTCCGATATAATAAAATAAACAAATTGTCTTAGATTAAAATGAATAACTTCTCTGACAGACTAAAATGAATAACTTGTCTGATAGACTAATTTGAATAACTTGTCTGATAGACTAAAATGAATAAGATACGGATAATTATAAAGCTGTTCTTTTTACTTTAGGGTATGCTACAAAAGATTCATCGTCTGTATTATTTATCGGATAAAATACTCCACATTCCACTAATATTAAGACTTTGTATGCATTTAATTTTTTAACTTTTTTCTAGTATTTTTCTACTTATTTCTAGTCTGATTTGTTGCATGTTATTATTGCCTAATTCGTATTTTACTAACATTTAAATATTTTGTTTACATTTGTAACATTTACATTTATAAAAATTTCAAGCTAAGAATTGACATTCTAGCTAAACGCCTGAGTAATAAATTGAGAGAAAATAGGTATTTATATTGTAAATAAAATAATCAAAATATTATGAAACAAAATTTTAATAAACACAAAAATACTCACAGAACTAAAATAAAAGCTATATTGTATGCTATACCATACGAATAAAAGGTACTTCTAGTTACCCAATAGTGGTGTTGTTTTAAGGTGAAGCGCAGGAGTGGCCCCCATAAAAAAACATACTAAAAGATAAGACTCCGATAGCCGCTAGAGAATGTAATGAAGCATCTTTGGAGTACTGCTTCCAGCAACACAACGTATTGCGTATTGTATTGGTTATAAAACGCAGATTAGCTAAAAACGGCCGTTTTTGGCGGTTTTTGTAATGAGTTTTATAACAATATGATGCCCCATGGTACCAAAAATAATAGTTCAAAAAACACTTCATCACCTTCTCGAGCGACTATGGGAGTCAACCCTCATTTGGCAATGTTACCAAATATACCTACCATGTTATATGTATACCTGTAATGCCTTTCCCCAATGAGGGCGCCATTCCTGCGCCGGTTGATTTAATTGAGAGAGCTTGCACTAACAGTTACTAGAAAAGCACTGACTTGCCAAATCTGAACTTCGAATGTATTGTTTATTTTGATCACAGCCAACGAACCCACAAAGCACAAAATAAACAGGTACAGAAAGCTGGCTTCGGCTGACCTTGATTTTAATAACCTACGCGCAACCGTAGCGTTAGGGCTGACAAAGAAACAATAATGTTGGTGTGCAAAAATTGATATTTGGGAGTTTAAAACAATTTATAGGTACAGTGGAATCCGTTTATAATGACATCGCAGGGAAATAACAAACGTCAAACTAAGTGGACCTAACACAAAGCATTTTGTAGAAATAAAGAAAATATACAATCTCCTGTTTTTGTAAGTATGTATTTATTTTAATAGAGAGAAACAAAAAGAGATAAAATCGAAATTATAAGTATTAAAGAAATTATAAAAATTAAAAATTATAAGTACATGCATATGTGTATCTACATATGTATATTTTTTACGTCGTATGTTGTACGTCGGGTATCACGTGACTCTCCCGAACATTGCCGAAGGTGTTAGGAATTATGTTGGTCACTATAACAGGACACAATTTATAAAAAAATGGATCACAATAAGCGACATGTCACTACAAGCGGAGTCATAATAAACGGATTCTACTGTATACGTTACTTTAAAACACAATTATTTCTAATAGAAAAAGGTAACCAAATAAAAGCCAATAAATTGGTTACCGAAAAATACTTTAGTCGATTACGGCACGTACGAAAGTCACGATTATTATATTTTAAAGTATAATAAAGCCACATTCTTAAAAAAAATTTTTTGCAATATGAACCATTGTAAATTAAGAAATAGGCTAGATGACTGTTTTTTTTAAATTGTCCTATTAAAATTTAGCCCATGCAAATAGCTGATTAATGAAAACATACTGAAAATCTGATAAAAAATAAGCAACTTATAAGCATTTCTATATTATGGTAGACAGAGCGCGAAACAGCAAATTATGACGTCACTTCTCTGGACGCCATATAAATTCTATTCTGACAAGTATGGCGCACAGAGGCGTGACGTAATATTTTTTTTAAACTGCGAGAATTATTTTCTCACTCTGTTTCAATTTGTGAAAATCAGGCAGATAATTTTAGTCGTGTAATATTAGTTTCGTTTTTAGTCATCAGAATCGATACCATTATGTATTAACCTTTTATTTTAAATTAATGTTACAATGACCTAAATCTCGGTCCAAGCATTTGATTGCTCTGCAATAACATTTTAAAGCCGAATAAAAAATAATATTTTATTACTTCACTGTATATAATATAGGTTTCCTGGGGCCTTCCAGCTATCCGGATTATTCCAGCTATCTGTTATTAACGATTCACTTTAGGTGATTGCTAAAAGTTGCGCGACCGCAAACCGTATCTCGGCGCGTTAAGGTTCGTGTTCGCGTGATTTTGTAAACTGCGCTAATTCGACCCCGCGGTTGGAGTTAGCCGTAAGGCAGCTATAGTCTTACGTTCAAAAACCTAGCGAAAGTAATCAGAGTTCGTTATTTTCATTCGCTTTGTACAATATTATTGCAGCTGTCAAAGCAAATAAATGTTTGGACCTAGATATTTTTTTTTTATACAAATTAATAATCAATCAATTAATTTTAAAGATATTACCTACGCTATTCAACTCAATTAGAATAAAACTACCACAACCAGAGGCGTAGCTAGTGCAAAAAAATGGGGCCCTACCTAAACTGGGTTAGGATTTATCAAGTAAAAATATAAATAATGTATAGGTATAAAGCTACTTTATCGTCAGCTCTTTATTGTGCTCAAAGCTACTTACTACATGTAAATGTATGAAGGCCAAAAATATTGCAAGTTCAGTTTGAGGTTTGCTGATCAGGGCCCAAGGGCCCCCTGAGGTTGGGGGCCCCGGTGCACGGCACCGCCTAGCCCTCCGATAGCTACGCCACTGACCACAACATGATGCTTCAGAAAAAGAAAAAAAAAACATTTGTAATGGCTAACTTTTTATTGTGTTCTCATGTTTTTACAACAAAACTTGGTACAAAACTAAAAAAATAAACTTTTCAAACTCCTTAGTTTTTCCTTGAAATTATTCCTTTTTTTCATAATCTTTTCACCTTAGTACGAAATATAATGTGATGGAGGCTATTAAAGTATAGAGAGGGACTTTATAGCTTCGCATAGCTGAATTGCAGTCGTTCCCGTGGCATATGAAGCACCTCGCGTCGCTGTGCCCTCTCGCTCTTTCGACTGCGACTAGACCGAGACAGACAGAGTCTACTTGTACCCGGGGTATGCAGCCTTTGATGACGTCAACGGTGTTGCCAACTGGAAGGAAACGGGTGATTTTGGTGAGTTTTTTATCGTAGCTATTGTTAGTGAGTTTTGCTTTATGATTATGACTTTTTAGAAAGTTGTATTTTTTGTGAACAGTGTACCTATAGACCGCGGACCAACTTATTTTGTAGAGGTAGCCAAATGGCAGAACTAAAATTTGTCCCTCAGGAGATTATCAGTTTCGTTCAGAAAATACGATGGTGGCTCTCTCTCTCTCTCTCTCTACAGATAAGTACGATAAGTCGCACTGTAATTATTTTAACAGCCCCAAGGTTTCAATCGATATTCTACAGGAACCGTAAGAAAATCAGAATAATAAGTAAACTTCCGCATTTATTATATTAGTGTGTTTTTTCAAACGAGCAAGTGTCATCTATATATCTATATATAAAAATCAATTGATGTTGTTTGTCTTCCTAAAACTCGAATGGCTGGACCGATTTGGTTAATTTTGATCATGAAATATTTGTGGAAGTTCAGGGAAGGTTTATATGTGGATGAAATTTTGTGTTCCTGAAGCGGGTCATAGTAGCGAGGCCGAAGGCCGAACTCTACGCGTACGAAGTAGCGGGTATCAGCTAGTTATTAATAAAACTTGTTATTATCTAAAGAAAATACTAAATACCTAAACTTGTTAGTCTATTATACAAAAAACGCTGCATAACCTATACATACGCACCGTTCAAGGTCTAAAGATAATCCAAATGCTTTTCAAGCCCACTACCAGTTGGCAGTGTATATACTATTTTTTAAGCATAAGCGAATGCGAATATTCAGTTTCTATATCTTTATTGTTCATTGTAAAAATACTATGGTTTTGTGCTAAACAACACTATAAAAGAAGGCATACCATACAAAGATCGGACCGTGCCAAAGTCATTCTTACTACTAAATTAGTAGCACTTACTTAGCTGTGGTTGTACCTAAATACTATTATTTTATTCTATGCCTGTGGTAGGTAGCCACAGCATAGTAAGTACCATCATGCTGGCGGCGGCATTACCATGCTGAATTTAGTGTGATAGTTGCTATTAGAAAACCGTTCAGAAATTGACCTATGTATGAGAGCTATAAAATCTAGGACGCCCAAACAATGCTTTGATAAGAAAACTTTTGCCAAGACTCCATACTTACAAGATTTGTCATCTGGCGTGGCAACCATCTTTAAACATCTGTACTCTATAGGCACCTTTGAGTCAGTTGACGGCGGGGGGTGTCCATAGTTGTGTACCCACTGCGCCGTCACCCAGTTGCTCGGGTGACAGTCCATGGGCCTGCCTGGATTCACCCAAATCTCTTGCGGGTGGCACCCTAGGCATCTTTGGTAGAAGCAGCTTTCAGGTACCGCTGTAATTAAGTGCTTTAAAGGTGAGAATCGGATATCAAGCCACACGATACAATTGAATTGGCAGTTTACTCGAATTTCCAATGAAATTGTTTTAAGTGGAGAAAATAAAATATTGCAGTCAAGGTGGCCAGGATCACGTGATCTGCTCAATTCTAAATCAGCAATAAAACTTATTACGTGAATAGGCTTATAGCGTGGGCATCTTATTTAACTACCAACACTTCTACAACTTTTTTTGTCTTACTACCAGTAGATCGGGTTTCCGGAAAAGTTGTCCGCGCAGGGTCAACTACAATTGTTTGGTGTTGAAAAGTTAGGGAGATGAGCTTCTTTGTTGGTCGGCTGCTAATTGAATGGCGTTGTTACAAACTATGATTTATTCTATATTTGAAATACAACTATAATTTCAACAATTGTTGAGCGTTATATAAGGCTAGCAGAATGTAGTAGGCTATGAAGAAATAGGGTGGTCGTTCCATCCACGCGTGAAGCGATCGGCCGACGACACCGACCGGACAGCTGAGAAAGTGCTTGATGGGCGTCTGACATAATTGCTCATGCTTGTTTTTATACGTGCCTATATTTGTGTAGGTAATCCTATACGCTTAAACCTAGCGCACATCCTGAAGCTAGATTTCATTTCACAAAGATACTATCACTCCGATATGTTTTTTGCTACGCATATGACGCTAATATTTATTTGTTTGATATTTATATCAAACACATCCTTGTGTTTCGCATGTTCCAGTTTGATAAAAATGTTTAGTTACTTTAAAACTCGGGCGCTTCATATTTCTATGTAAGATTTTATTCTTTGTCTAAAATCGCTCGAGAAAGCGGGTTCCCCTCTGCGGGTAATCACATCTGTAATTACTTCGTGCGCGCGCCAAACGATTTAGAATGCGAACACGTGATGGCCGACTAAATAGCGCGAAACGCGGGAAAATGATGTATGATTGCAGCGCTTTAAAACAAACGTAAACTGCAGCCACCAGTGGCCATTTACCATTACACGGCGAGCCCCAGCGGGCCCGTCAATCAAACCATCAGCACAGACTAGAAAAGCAGATGGATGTCTCCGAAGAAGCATTAAAACGTGCTCAACAGGCCTGCTCCAACAGTTCAAAAGTCTTCTTTCTGATTTACAGAAATAATTTACGATGTGCAGTGGTAGGACTCTTTTGCAGGGGTCCACCTGTGGAAGTACCACACAGCCAGTTATTCAACCGCCAAGCAGTAGTGTGCAAACACGACTGTGTTCCGGATTGAAGGGCAATGTTTCCAGCGAAATTACAGGGCACACAGAGATTTGACATCTTATATCTCGGGGTGACGAGCGCAGTGCATTGCTAAATGCCATCCAGGGTTATAAACTGTTGAAGTTCAAAATTCTGAGTGGCGTTGAACTGTTATGGGCAAGCGTGAAGAGCCATTAGGCGAGCGACTTCGCTCGTCTCGTCACCCAGTATCATAAAAAAAAAAAACGATGTTTCTATGTCATAATCATAATGAATAAGTATTACAAATGTGAAAGTGTGTTTGTTTGTTTGATCCTGTTTCACGCAGCAACATACAGCAAATAGATGTGTTTTTTTAAATAAAGGTAGTAGGAGGGCCGTTCTTGCCAGAGAGGTTGTGGTTGCGTGGATGGTACGCGGAGGCTCCTCGCTGTCGTCTCGTGTCGATAATAACGCAGTTTAACCCGCGTTGACATTCTCTTTTGAAACCGTACATTTTCCGGAACATACTCGTAAGTATCACTTTCCGGCCCTCCAGCTATCTTTATGAAAACACTAACTGTGCCCCGCGGTTTCACCCGCATGGTGATGAAAATCGGTGATGATAATGATGATGAAAAGTAGCCTATGTGTTAATCCAGGACATAAGCAATGTATATTTTAAATTTCATCTAAATCCATCCAGCCGTTTCTGCGTGATTGAGTAACTAACTTCCATCCATCCATCCAAACTTTCACATTTATAATATTAGTGGGATAGTGGGATTCACGTCAATCCGTTGATCAGTTCCTGCGTAAAGTAGGAGAATAAACCAACAACATTTATAATATTATTATGAAGTATCTATGACTAATCTATTTCAAAATATCCGTGAAAAGCTTCGATAGCTAAGGTGATCGAAGCCGGTACAGCCGGTACTATTTACTTATCTTTAGAGAACTCCATCTGCGCGTTTCAAATCTGCGTTTAGTGAGTGAATGCATTTGATGCACGATTGTTTTGGATCTGCAATGCGCGGGCGCAGCTCTAAAACTACCGTAGCCGTGTGCAGGGTTGTGATCGCAACTAATGCCTAGCTGAGTCGTTATGTCAATCGTTCAGACAATAGTCCACTGGTCAGAAAAATCTAAACAAAGGTCCGCAGGTTCACAGGATAAATTAGGTACCAAATTGACAAGAAAAAACTTTAGGGTTACCTACATCGTTACGAGGGTTATCTATTTCATGTACATAATAGACAAAGAAGTTGAATATATGGATTGAAATTCGTGTATCTTCGATTGTGAATATGTAGAGCTAACTAAAAGTTTCAATTTTACCTAGACTAGGCTATACCTTCAACGGAATTTTATCTTATTAGGTAGGTATAGGCAAATATTTGCGAAGGCTTACTACTAGTTTAAATTGCAGTTATTCAAAACTTACGGCACTCGACAGTGCTACTCATGGCTTATCTAAACGAAACACTGACCTAAATTCATAACAAGTGATGATCGACATAAAGCCGCCTTCCTACGCGTTTTCTGCCGCTTCGCTCGTGGCGACATAACTAGACGAGCGGCTGACAATGTAAATACGATTGTCAACAGAATAAATAAATATTTATCCAGAGAGATGAGTCGGTATTCCATTGTGTTGTGCAGTGAGGAGGCAGACGCGCGGGTGGTAGCCGCCGACCCATTCATAACAAATCGAATACTAAAAAGTCATGATGTAACAAAACGTTCTTAGTTACGTTCTGAGTTAGACAATCCGTGACTTACCGAACGGCAATAATCCGATGAGGCCGAAAATAAAAACCAACATTTTAATAATTCTAAATATAACTCCGCGTCAGGAACGTGTGTCGTCAACGCAATTTTTTATCGCACTAATCTTCAAGTAGGATCGTTTTATCTGTTCACTGGTGCCCTTATCATTGGACACTAAATTATTTTGACGTTTACAGTGGAAAACAAAATTAACTAACTTTCCTATAGTGTTGTTTTATAAAGACAGAAATAAAACAGCGAACACGCTGTATAGATTTATTGCGCTACTATTTCGCGGGATCAAATTCTTGGCACTGATATAAACCAGATCAAATGAAGAATAGGCAAACAGTAAACAGTGTAACTGTTTCACCAGACTAAACGATCGAACTGAGCCTAAATAACTAACGAAGTAAACAACAAAAAAGTATCTACTCTGCTAGAATGTAGAGTTGTAGAGTCAGAATGTATTTGGTTAACCAATTAAGATATTTTTTCGTAAATGACTTACAATAATTCGACGTGCGCTAATATTTATTTTGACAATATCCTGTTCGAGTTCCAATAACCAATAACAAGGTGCTTGGTACACATCTAGGTACCTGCCGACACTGACATACGTTATACTAGGTCCTATTTTATTTGATCGCACGTGCTCGCATACTGGTTTAAACGCATTGGTCATTCACACAATGGTTATTGATTATACTGATTTTATTACGAAGACTGTTTAATTCTTATCTCAAGTATAAATTATTTAGTTCATTACCACTTACATATGCTCGAGAATTTAGCTGTGCTCGACGGGGTTATAACAAAAATACTACCATCTAAGAAACATTGTGGAACGATATAATAAATGTAAATGAATGTGAACTATACACCCTACCTTACTAGCGTACGCGTTTTGCACATTTTGAGTCATTTCTATTACCTACTTATCCAGGAAATTGTGTTCAAAGAAAGTATCTAGGTATATATATCTACAAATACCTAATTGACGCATGTAGTGAGCTCAACGGTATTTACCTACAGTCTTACACATATAGATATGTGCTTATATATATATGAGAAATAACAAAAAAAAAGTTTATGTGGATCTACTAAAGTCATGATCTCTAAAAATAAACATATTTGGCATAGATACAGATAAAACATGCGAACATTATTTAAATAAACATCACAATATTCAGAAGATTACGGGAGAAATGGCGGCACGCTTCGTCGATCCAGAGAGGTGTCATGTCACATCCTAACTCAGATCTGAGGCCAAATAGGGCTGACCGTAGCCATGTGGCAACTTTAGAAACCTTCGCGAACCTTTGAAAAATCAGCCTTGGGCGTATGAAGATAGAGCTCATAGAGCTTTTTGTAGTTGGAGTGAGAGATGCAAAGAACCAGGGCTGTATGGTCACACGCCGCAACATCGTGTTGGCATGCAGTGGTATTGATGTCTTCGATAGATAAGCCAGATTCTAAGACGGATAGCAAAATAAAGTATGTGTTACCGGCGAAAAGCTCAGGTGGTTTCAACCGTATTGAGACGTCGTTTTTCTATGCAGGATATGATCAAAAAAACAGGAATGTCATGAAAAGTATAAGGAATCAGTCATGAAAAAATTATCGATAAGGACGATTTACTTCTTGAATTCAATAAATATCTAAGCATACTAACGAACAAACTGTTTAGCAATCTCAAATCGAAAAACTTAATTTTCACTAAAACCATCAAGTAGAAAATCTCCACAAAACTGCACCATCATAGGTGAAACTCAATATTTTCTCAAATAATTGTCAATTTAACACGTGCATCTCCAGCGATCGTATCGGCGATCAAGATACAGCAGAGCTTCGCACAACTCGTATCTTATCAGTTTCATCTACAGTCCGTTTTTGAACTTTTCGAGTGCAAATAATTTGAAGTCGGTGTACTTTCACTAAAGGGAACCAATTAATTTTTCGTCGATACATTAAGTGTTCGATAAATTTCTCGAAAAACGCCGCGCGGACTTCGATAAGGACGGCCTGGCCTCATCCGCATATTAAAAAGGCTTATTTATCTTGGACAATTTGTTAATGCCACTAACCAAGCTTTCCGGTAGCCGAGTAAATTGAATCTTCTGGTTTTCGAAGATTTATTATGTCCATTTGATTGAGCTACCGTCTTTAGATTAGCGGCTCTATTGATGACGCGTCGCGAACTTAATTTCGTTTTAAGAAAGATAACATCCATTGCGGCCCGTTTATATCGAGATTGCTTTATGGTGTATTCCTTTTAATTAGACGTATTAATTTAGAGGTCGTAAATCGCCCAGAATGCTGACTTACTGGTAGAATTAACAGTTCTCAACCGGTCATTATTTACAACACGAGTTAGTAGAGATTGTCTGGACGTGACAGCCAACAAAGGCTCGGTATCTCTTCCGCGAGAAAATCCGAGGGTTGTGACTAGAAAGTGTGCTATCTGCATACATTTTATTGGCTACAATTACGAGATTAGAAGGACGTGGTATTCGTCCGAGGGCGACACAGTGACCCCTCGATACGATCGAAGGACGACGCGACGCGGCACCGACCGACGCGGCGCAACGCGGCTGCGGAGGCCCGATCGCGTGAGATATGCCCGCACACGTCCAAGCTTTGCCCTCACAAGTCTGCACCGTTATTTTAATTTATCTTATTTATTTCAACGGGTTTCACTTCATTTTTTTATCGAAGGCCGAATCCGTAATGTTTAGGTAATTTTTAATTTAATTAGACAGTGTCGCTCTCATTCGTATTGGCATAAGTGCGACGGAGACGGAAACAATATGTAATAATAATAAACATGCATAATAACAGCTCTGGCTGGCCTGTTTATGAAATGTGTGAGTACTTACTTTAACAATAATAAGACAGGTCGCGATTTATTTGATAGAGTTCACAAAATTATGGCAGTTTTTATCTAGGTCCCAAACCATTCAAAAAGCTATTTTGCACTTTTTTAATGTTTTTTTTTGTGTATACAGGGTTACGCATATATGTTCCCTGCCGTACTAAGTCGAAAGGAGGTCATTGTACTCATTATTATAACTTTTACTATGGGACTAACCCTGAAAACGCGATGGAAAAAAATAATACTTTTCCATAAATTTTGAGAGTCAAAGACTATTTCCAATGGAACAGCAATTTTTTTTCGTGATTTCAGGGTTGGTTCCGTAGTAAATGTTGTTCGAAATGAGTACAATAACCTCCTTTCGGCTTAGTAGGGTATATGCATAACCCTGTAGGTATAATGATTAATGTCAAACAAGCAAATTTAAGTGTGGCAACTGTTATATTGACTTCATTCGACTAAAGTTTTTTTTTTTTTTTTGTCGTTTACATGTGTAAAAATACGTTGGTTTGACTATCTCTATACACATACCTAGATTTTTTTTTTCATTCTGTATCATTTTTCATTTATGTATCTAAGTACTCGCTTACCTAGAAGTAAGTAAGATTCTTTTCCAGCTGACTAAATAGCATAATATTACAAAATTAGCCTTCGATTTTCGTGCCTGAAACCAATTGGACGAAATCGCCGTGGAATAAGAACATTACCAAATTGCAACGTTACCTACTGAATTGCCATCGAACACTGCGTGACTTTGGGCACTCAAATCGTCAATGGGATTTCGTACACGAAGTTATATAATAAAGATGATCAATAACTATTCATTCATTATAATGTTTAAGTAATAACTAGGCAAACCACGATTTTGAGATAACTAGCCTGGTAAAAGATTTGGAAAAAATATTTTGTTATTTAGAGCTATTTAAGATTGCTCATTTTTACACAAGGTAACCTCGTTAACTGAATTCTCCACACCATAAAGCTTTACCCACAGATTTCAACGCGTTAAAATTTACAACATCAATTAAACGTTCACACCACACCGATCATTTTACATTGTTTGGCGAATTCTTAAATTATCACCCACCGCCTATGGCGCGTTCGTTATTATCATAATTTAAAATTTTAAGCTTTAACTCAAAACCGATGAGTGCCAAATTGAATTCGGGGAGCGGGCAAATAAGAAAGAATCGGGATAAAAAATAAAGGCGCGAAAATTGGCCCAAGCACCGTTTAAAGTATCGTTAAGGCTTGTCCAGAATGAAAATATTGTAATCGCATCGCAGGACCAATCAGCCGTGGTTTACGAGCTGCTGAAAGCGGACACGATTATTCTGATAGGTGTTGCCAGTGGTAAGTAAAAATACCTGAAAACTTTTTGGGACTCAGGTAGGTACGAATAAGTAAGTATGTGGGTCTTGATTTGGTTTTAGTAATTCACTAAGAACCAAAGTATGTATACGTAAAATAATTAAATATAAATACATATAATTTTTTCGCTAATCATCATCAGGTCATCTGAATGACCAACTGCTTGGTATTGGCCTCTCTTTATTTATGCCACTCTCCCCGGTATCTCGCTAGTCGCATCCACTCTTTTCGCTAATGCCATGTTTTATCACTGATAACACTTTTACACACCTCTTCCTAGTCTGCTTAATTTATTATGTGCTTTAGCACAGCAATCATCAACACAAGTATTTTATTTGACAAATATTCAATGAAAATTTTATGATATCAATCTTTCAAAATATTCTTATTTATCTCTATCATGCATAAAATTATTTCTCCTTAAGTAAGTGGGAATTCTCCCTAATTTGGAGGAAGTCTCTGCAAATGGCAACATCGATTCGAATCATTGATTTAGTACATTACAAGGCCTTATTGGGAATCATTGGGGGTGGTTTCCGCCGCGACCGGGTATTGCCTTTCAATTTACCTCACCTACTTGTAATTTTTGTATCGTAACTTACTTTCTCACTATAATAAAAAATTCTGTTTAATTTAAACGTAAAATTACGTAATCTTAATCTTTACTCTCAGGTCAATATTACTTCGTAGGTCCGAATCTCATTTAACATTAAAATACATTTGGCCAAGAGAATAACTGTTTCCAAAGTAGAGTTGTATAATCATTATACAACAATTTTCAATATTTCTACTAATGTTTTTCTTTGATTGATGGGACGTAGCCATTCGGGGTGAGCTGTGGGTGATCCGTATCTTTGAAAGCTTTTAACATGAATCTGGAAAGCGTTAGGCACTCGTTAATATCGTTTGCATATAAGCCTTTGGGCCATCGTGAGTACTAAAGCAGCACCATAGGAGTAACAACTTTGTTACTCTTACATTTTGTTTGGCTTTTGCCTGGTCTCTCTTTACCTTACCGTACTTCGTTCTTCATTAGCCGGTAGAAACTGCCTACAGCAATAATAGGGTCGGCACCTGTCAAAATGGCGCTATATGCTAGCGCTTGCACCCAATTGTTTCATACCTATACTCTAAACGAAAAAATTCTCACTTCAGTGCCTATACTTCGTACTTGCACCTTTTATTAAATAAGGCAATGGATTTAAAAAAAATTGGCGTCGCACGTCTTGTGCATACATTTTCCAGTATTGAAATATTTTCCAATTTTATAAGTGACAGGTTTTGGCTTTTAGCTTGTCTCCTCCCGAGTAATATCTTGCCTTGTTCCTGGTTTCCAGTAAAGAAGTAGGTATAAGTGCACCGGTAGGAACTTGGTAACACACTGTATGTATAACGTTCTAGAGCGCCGTTTTATTTCGTCTTGCTTAGATTTTGAGAGTGGTGGAGGCTTGATTTTACGAGTTATTTATAGTTTAATTATAGAAAAGTTGCCCCACTACGTCGTAAATTTCTTGCTGGTAATGTTGACTTTTGATTAATATAAATACCATCTTAAATAATCAAGCCTGCCCGCCATTCAATGGCTGTTGCTGTGCGATTATCGAATAGCTTTTATGACATTGGTGGCCTGCAGGAACAAAAAGGTATTTACGTATATATAGGTAGGCACGGATCTTCTTTTCGGTTCCATGGCAATGAACTTAGAATTATTTCGTTCGACACCGTTTATCTGATTATCGTTTTTCTTCGGTGTGATTAACCACTTGTCTTCGTAAACATTAATGTGTCAATAAAGCGCTAATAACATTACCCTACTTTTGAGTCCTTGCTTAAAAAATCGATGAAATCAAACAAAATGTCAGGGTAAGTGGGTCGAAGTGTGGCGGCAGTTGGATCACGTACGTGTTCATTGTAGAATGCAATATAGATGATGGAAATGATTGGGGCTACCTAAAATGGCGGCAATCATCCGTGGTGGGACGTGCTGCGGCCGCGCTAGTGTCAAGGATGTTGAAATTGATTAGTTTGTATTTCACTTTCAGGCGCTACTTGTTTTCGTTAGCAATTTACTGCTAAACAGAATTTTGTTCGTTGTATTGGGCTGGTATTTTACGTATCACTCATTTTGTAGCTCTACTAAATACCAGTATACCTGAACTGAAGTGGAATCTGCAACGTGTCGGACGACCTATAGACCAAGTCACACAGAAGATTCCAAAGGTTTACCTGGCAGGCCCAGGCAGAGATGGTGGGATGAACCGGACTCCTTTTGTAATAATTGGGCCCAAAAAACCCTATATCGAGAAAAGTGGAAGCAGGCTTTTTATAGCAAGTGGCGCAAAACAAGCTTTAAATATAACATACATTTAGATAGGTAAATCCATACCTTGACATGTCATACTTGTTATTATATGCCTGTTTGTGTTTTTGAGCAAGACCTCGACCAAGCAGCGATGGCTCGGCATCGTGAGATGACATGACGCCAACCATTTTACTATGCAGGATGCTAAAGACAGAACAAAGATGAAATGTAACCGGAAATCGTACCCCGGTTAGAGTCGGGTTGTACGCATTATTTTTAATGTACAAAAAAAAACCCTCGCGTACAAGTTGGATACCTCATAATATTCACTTTTGTTTAAGTTAACTGTAACAGCAAAGGTACTAAGTAGCTTAGTGACATTTTTTTTATGAGTGTTCATGTCATACGAAGTCCTTCTAAATGTTTCCTGCCCATTAAATATTCCAAGACACGTCTTACTGCAATATTAGATTTGCATACTGGACCATATGCATACAAACATTTGAATAAAATTAAAATTAAATATATTATTAGATTAGTACCTAACTTATTAATGGCGCTTTTTGTTTGAAATTTAGCGACACTAATAAGGTTATTGCGTTTTTTATCGCATTTATTTGACGCTAATTCCTCAGCATGTTAACAATTAGTTGCAAAGTAGTATCTTTTGACATTAAATCAAAAGGCAAAGTTTACGAAGTGTTTGTCATAAAACTTTGGTATTAAATAAATAAAATAAAAAAAAGTTGTGATGACATATAGTACTGAGACGTGGTCCTTAGCTGCAGGAAAAACTCAGAGCCGCACAGCGGGCAATGAAGAGAGCAGAGCTATGCTCGGAGTTACTTTGTGCGATGAACGAGGATATTCGCCGTAAAAACTACAGTCACCGACATAGCTGCTAAATGGGCAGGCCACATTGTTAGAAGAGCCGATAATCGATGGGGAAAAAAGGTACTTGAGGGGAGACCATGAACCGAAAGATGAAGCGTAGGTAGTCCTTCCACTAGATGAACCGATGACATCGTGAGAGTCGCGGGCAGATGGCAGTGCGTGCAGATGGCAGGCTGTCGTTCAGTGTGGGTTTTCTAAGGGGAGGCCTATGTTCAGCAGTTGATGTCTTCTTGCTGATGATAATAATAAACTAGTGGTTTACCCCGAACTATATCCTCGTGACGCCTATATCTTCACAACCCTGTAACAAATTTTGCTTCAATTCGAATAAAAAATTGTGTTGAAATTAATTTCTTACTTGGCTAAAAATTTTCATGAAAATCGGATCATCAAAATCCAAGTTATCGACGTACAAATATAATACTTACAAAACGCTGATAGGTTCTCGTTGACATTCGCTTCATTTGCTTTGCTTCATCAAATATATATTTATCTACCTACCTACCTAGCCGTAAATTAAGCATTTATTTTGAATTCTACATTGAGATTAAAAATATCAGCGATCATTTTGTTAAGACTTGTTTTATTTTCTATATTAGCAAAATTCTGTCCTGTTTAAAAAATTAATTAATACAAAAGGTAAGTAGAATAATAATAATTCAATCTAGACTGTATACATAAGTGTATCCAGACAAAATAGTTTTAATTGCATTGCGATGACTATGCGGTTTGAATAGGTAATTTCTTTTCACAATAATATAAAGATTTCAATTTACTCAGACTTACGTAATTAAAAAATATATTTAGATTGAAGTTTATCTTATAATGTTATTAATTTTGATAAGTCGTAAGTTAGATTTTTAAACCTCTTTGCTATAAAATTAGTAACAGGCGGATTTTTGAAATTACTTTTTTATGTGCCATTCTTCTATCTAATTTTTTTATCATCAAGCTCTGCAATTTTAAAGGTGGTTTTCTGAAATAGCTTTTACGCAATGTTCGTTTTTGGCCAGTCATTACTGAATCGGCCAAAAATGAATTAATACAATTTATAGTCGGCAATGTTATAAAAATTAGCTTGATTGCAGTTTAAGGATAAATTATGAGTCATTAGTTTCTATCTGCCAATAACAAATTAATCTGCTTTAGCCTTCAGAACGCTCGAAACTCGACTGATAAGATTATTCACAGGTAAGTAGAATGTGTCAATAAATTAAAAGATTGCAGTCGCTATGCATATTCAATTATTCATGCTAAATTTATTTCTTTTATCTGCATTACATGTGGTAGGTATTTATACTATTTATAACCACACGTTTAGTAAAGATCAGTACCAATCTGATTAGTATAGGTATAAGAGGTTGCTAAATGAGAATTCTATATTTTTTTTTACGGAAGGCGTCATTTTACTATAAGTTTTCAGATAATTCAACGGTGGCTCTTCTACTCAATTCTACAGGTAAATTTGGTCGCACTCTACATACATACTTAATTATGGTAGGTAATTTTGCATTCAAATATCGTCGTTTTTGGATTCCAAAAAATCGTATCTTGAATCATTCACATCTTGACATCACATCGCCGCAAGATCAACTTTGCCATGCTCTGAACTTAAAAATGCAATGTCGTAGAATTGCTAATGTTTAATTAACCAAACTTGTAATCGCCCAAAACATTGCAAGAAGAAAGTTTTGCGAAACAAATCTGTAATTTATTCTCGTTAATTTGACCGTTGATGACCTTAGCTTCTCAGATTGCACATCTGATGCCGAACATTAGCATAATAGCGCGATTAAAAGATGATATTGTAGTAATATTTTTCTACAAGCAGTAATGCCCCCAGCAATGTCGATTAAAATGTAAACTTGCGTGCATTCACCGATTATAAACAGGGAATGTGTCACACCGACTTATTGAAACAAGCATGCAAAATTAATAGTTATTATATTACTAGGTACGATAGGGTAGGGCCAATAGCACTTTCTCAAAGGCGAAAGAGAGAGAGAGAGAGAGCAAACTACACTATTCACTAGTGTGCACTCACTCCGACTTTATTAGTGAGTGGTTGTTGTATGTTGTAATTGAGATCGATGCGGCGTATATACATAGTAGAGATTTTAATAGATGGCACAAATGTAAGTACCTCTACCTACTGGACATAGGTACCTTATATACCTACTGGGACGCAAACGTTCGAATGAGCATAATTATTTCTCTTATTCTCCATGTCCAAAACGAGTTCATGTACAGTCGATGGTGTTTTGTGTAGCTATGAAGGCTGAAGTAGCTGCACTTCGTAATTTTTAGATTGTCGTGCATTTTCCAAGTCAAAAATATTTTTACAACGTTCATCATGAAGCTATCACAATTTCGTTGATAAATTTCATCAAATCGGTTCAGAAGTTTGGTCAAAAGTGAAAAGATTATGAACAGACAGAGTTACTTTCACATTTATAATAATTGTAATAATCACGGTATTGAAGAATCGTGGTTCAGCTTCGGCCATATTAGTATTGTTTTGATACGAACGTTCGTGTAATGTTTGCGTGGATCTATTTTGTTTCGATTCGGTGTGATACGCGCCTCATTCAAGCAGTTATTTAGGGTTGTCAAATTATCGTTGTCAAATTACCCTCTTATCGGGCCAATCGTCTCGTACTTTTAGTCGCTATTAATCATGGTTAAGCGTTGCGACGCCTACCATCGATCATTTAACGGAGAAAACAATACTATAGTCCTGGACCATGGACCATCTTTGTTGTGCCGACTGCCATCGTAATCAAGAGTGATAAATAACCAGAATTTATGATGTAATTGCTAGGATTTGAACAGGTTTGGTCAAATTATTCTGGTACTGTGACTTTATATTTAGTATTTTGGATGCATTAGTCATGTGGTCATATAATATTTTTTTCGTTACATTAAGAGTCCGCTCTCTGGCCAGAGCCGTTTGGAATTTTTTCAACATTTTGATTCAAAAAAATCTTTTAAAAAAACGCGAGTAAAAAAAAACAATTGGGCATTAACTTTTGAATAACATCATAAATCGTTTAACGCAATTTTCCAAAGAGACCGTTTTTTTAATTTCCTTCTTAAATATCAACCCTCTTAATTAATCATGTGCTCTACAACTAAAAATAGTTTTTTTTCAATCCCCGATAAAAGAGCTAATCATGTAATCATGCTCAAACGTCTGAACAGATTTTAACAAGAACAGTCTCGATCAAGTCACTTTTCAAACAAAAACTAAATCAAAATCGGTTCAGTCGTTTTGGAGCTAGGATGCCACGTGTAGACTGGTGTTATAAGTTTAATGTGTATATGTATATCTGTCTCTGTGTGTCTGTGACATCGTAGCTCCCAAAAGACTGAACCGATTTTGATTTAGTTTTTTTATTTCAAAAGGTGACTTCGTCAAGATTGTTCTTAGATAATTATG
The DNA here is from genome assembly GCA_949125355.1 of Agriopis leucophaearia. Lineage (NCBI taxonomy): Eukaryota > Metazoa > Arthropoda > Insecta > Lepidoptera > Geometridae > Agriopis > Agriopis leucophaearia. The sequence continues at coordinate 7,064,408 of OX421276.1, read as the reverse complement.
ATAATAAGCTCTTTTATAGGATTTTTTTTCTTCAACATATACATGTTGAAAAAATTAACCATTGACCATGAAATAATCTGGAGATTCACGCTCAGTTTATTGCACTTGTGTTGCAGAAACTAGTTTGTACCTGTAAGCGACAAATAGTTACCTACAATGTTCTCAATCTATCTTAATATTAGCACCGAACAAGTTAGCAAATAAACGCTTTCATTAGCGTATAACCTGGCCAAACAATGACCATTAGCCAATATTCAAATTCGCATTGGAAAGGGCATCTCGTTGCTCGATATTCGAGAATAAAGGAGTTTATCTATGGAATTCAGCGAGCGGTGAGTCACGCGGCCACACCTGACGATACTAGGTACCAGCCCTTGTCGAATTCCGGGCAAGATTCATTGGCCCAATCGTTTAATTGACAATTTTAGCAGTTACTAGTAACATTATACACAGGTTAGCTTATACGAATTACATTTGTTAGGCTAGGATGATTTTAATGTTTTGTTTTAATACCTATCTTGGCCTCCCTATGTTAGTCTTAATGTTCTTTTGTTCGTTAACAGCCCGTCCCCCTACCATATTTGAAGAAAAAAAAAACCGGCTGGGCATTATCCTTAGAATAATTGCAAATCTAAAGATTATAGAAGAAAAAAAAAAACTATCCTGTATTCTTCTAATCTCTTACGGCAAAATCTAAATTATCAACATGAAATTTTGAATTGAAATTGATTGATAATGTAGATCATTTGAGATCAATACGACTTTTTTACACTGGCTAAAATAGACCAGTAAAAAGAGCCAAAACCTAAAAAATAATCAGCTGTTCCATAAATGTAGTTTTAGCTCATCATCAGCCAGAAGACGTCTACTGTTGAACATAGGCCTCCCCCTTAGAACTCCACACTAAACGGCAGTGTACCTTGTGCATTAACTGGATACCCGCGACTCTCACGATATCATCGGTCCATCTAGTGGGAGGCCCTATGCTGTGTCTTCTGGTTCATGGTCTCCACTCAAGAACCTTTCTTCCCTTTTGGTTATCGGTTCTTCGAATGATGTGGCCTGCCCATAGCCTGAAAATCTTAGCAGCTATGTCGGTGTCTGTGGTTCTTCGTCGAATACCCTCATTCCGGAATTTATCGTGCAAAGAAACTCCGAGCTAGCATAGCTCCATTGCCCTGTTTGAGACTCTTAGTTTTTCCAAAAGGCCAGAAGTTAATGACCACATCTCAGTACCATATATCATCACGGGCAAGATACACTGGTTAAATATCCTTGTCTTAAGGCATTGTGGTATTTTTGACAAGAAGATATCACGTAATTTCCCGAACGCTGCCCATCCGAGTTGGATTCTCCTCGCTATTCGACCTCCTTTCTTAAGTTAAGCCTACCTAACTGAACAATCTGTCCAAGATAATTATAGTGGTTAACAACTTAGAGTGTATCGTCGTTTCTAACAACTACTGCCACGTACGCAGTCCAAGAGCTCGAAAACATTAAAAAGAAAGTTGTTAGCTCAATCGTCATATATCTACGGGTATAGCGACATGACCTAGGCATACCTATGTTGTACCTAAATGCTAAAGAATTCGTCAGTCTCTTCTCCAGTTTCATGGCTGTTGTGTCTAGCTGCTCTGGATAATCGCAAAATATTTTATCAATTTCCAACAATCGTAAAAAGTGAAATCTCTCGGATGACGTAGATAATTCGTGATAGATACCACTCGAGTTTTACTGTTAAAAATTACATTGCGATGGCTTACTTTGTTCTGGGTTCTTCGCAATCATAACCATAGTCTCAGAGCTGGCAATGTACATTCTATTGTACAATTTTCTGAAAAAATCATCTGACACGACTCAAGTTGTCAGCGTTTCAATTGGATTCTGTTTAATACGCAATGCGCATCTTCATTCGGTTAGTTCTGGTATATCATCCTCTAAGATATGACACACCAAAATCATTGGTAAACAATAATTTATCCACGTGTACTTTATTTCATCATCATCATCATCGGCCAGAAGACGTCCACTGCTGAACATAGGCCTCCCCCTTTAACCTCCACACTGAACGACATCCTGCCATCTGCATCCGCTGGATGCCCGCGACTCTCACATTGTCGTCGGTCCATCAAGTGGGAGGCCTACCTACGCTGCGTCTTCCGGTTCGCGGTCTCCACTCAAGAACCTTTTTTCCCCGTCGGTTATCAGTTCTTCGAGCGATGTGGCCTGCCCATTGCCACTTCAACTTGCAGATTTTAATAGCTATGTACTTTATTACTTTATTTATCATACAAGTATTTTGTGTAACTGCTACCACCTCCTAAGGCAGACGAAATGGGGGTATAGATAGTTAATAGTTATTTAATCGAGCTGTGCTCTAAACACAGCTTTGGGTAGGATGACAGAAAAGCACATTTTGAATTACAAAAGAAAAAAAATAATTGTACAATAGAGTTGCCATTGTCCGCCATCTTCGAAGGTGCGGTCTACAATGGAGCACGCTTGCCTAAAAGAAACCGATTCACTCGCGTCTTTAAGATACCCATATTCTAATAATCGGGATTTCGCTTTTATTGTGCGGTTCGTTTCGTACAATACAAGCGGAATCTAAGCGCTTCGTACTAATTTTCAGAATATCATCCATAACACGGTGTCACCTTATAATTTTTATTTCAAAATAAAACGAGAATCAACGTTTTCGCTGATGTTTGGCCAAAATGCATTGCCTTTCGTTTTATTTTAATTTAAATTTAATGAGAGGTACTCTCTTTCGCTAGGTCTGTACTCGGGATTATAGAGTATGTAAAGTTTCTGGCATGATTCGATTAGTTAGCAGGTAACTCTTTTAAAACCCTGCCAAATGATGCAATCAATGAAAACTTTTTGACGCATGGGTAACAATATTTTTCTTTTTTTTTTTTTCATATCAATGATATTGATTTGGAGTACTATATCTAAGATACAAAGAGATACACCAGAACTAAACTGAACGAAGATAATATAAACTAAACATAATTCGTATTGCGTGCGCTTGCGTTCGCCGAGTCTGTACAAAGCATAACATGTTTTCATAAGCCGTATTGAAAATTGGTTGGTAGATCTTCAATATAGTTCCTGGTCTCCAAATTACTAAAAAACATCCGCGGACGTTACAGTAGTGCCCAGTCTAGTTGGCAACAATTCATTATTGCCAAATTATAACAGGAATAGCCACCCGCCCCGGCTTCGCACGGGTGTAAGCTCCGAAGGCCGAGCTTACACCCTTGCGAAGCCGGGCCGAGCAGCCTCGCTAAAAAATATAATATAACCTATGTCACCCGGGGATAGTGTAAATTCCCAACAGTGACAGAATTTTTAAAATCGGTTCATTAGTTTTTGAGTTATTTCGTTACAACATCCACAAATACAAATCTTTCCTCTTTATAATATTAGTATAGATAGGTAACTTTCCTCGATGTCAGCTCCTTGTCTATGCGTATACGGTTCTGAAATGAGTTTTGTGGTTAAACAGTCGAGCCATTCCGGGTGTAGTGTTGTCTGATTCTTTAATTTCACACTACATTTGTAGTCGGTTATATTTACTCTGTTGTGTAGAAGGAGAATCAATCGCAATAACTCAGCGCCTACTTAGCCGTGTGAGCGTGACGACGCGTTTCTCACTGCGGTACGAAAGTTTCACTTAAATTGTTGAAAATGTGAAAAGTAAAATATCTTTAAAGAAAACGTGCTCTTAGCACATAATAGTGCAGTTTAGAGCATATTATGTAGCACAAAAAAAACAGGGTTGGTTTGACTTGATGCTCACATTCACCGCGCGCTTTCAAAAACAAAGATAAAAATAGTACACAGTAAATAAATATTTTTTTTATAAATATTCGTGTAATTTTTGCACACATGGTCATCTGACCTCATACTAAACAAAACTTGTACTATGGCTGCCCAAGACTGATATACATACATATATATTTCTAAATACATACTTAAATAGATATTAATACCCAGATATAGAACAAATACAAATGTTAATCACATGAATGTTTGTCCTAGGTGGGAATCGAACCCTATGTGCAAAAGGCACACTACCAACTCAGCTACCGAGGCAGTCACACAGTGCAGTGTCTTTAAGCTTTTAATCGACGAAAAAGAGGAGGAGGTTCTTTAGTCGATTATTTGTTTACCTACTGGTATGGGAACTGGCTCCCAAGTGAGTTATAATAATTACCTACTTGTGTACAAAACGGGTCATGTAAGTTTATGCCAGACAAATTATGATTATTTGCTATCAGTTTATAATTTTAATAATGAGAGGACATCCCACCTGATCAAAATGGTTAACATAAATTCAGTAACAACTAGGTAGGTAAGGTAGGTCGTTGGGTCTTCTCAGTAAATGTTATTATTCGTGCACTGTAAATGAGCAGGGCTTGAAGCCGGTTAAAGAAAACCGTTCATAAACGGTATATTATCATTTCGTTCGGAACTCAAATGAAATAACGAATAGTAAAAAGATGTGAACTAACCGATTAATTTCGTGAGACCCAACCATCGTGCTTGCTTCTTCGCTGCCTCTACTGCGCCGACTGAAACAAATAAACCGGTTTATCGAACGAAAACGTTACAGAGTCGTTCTTGCCGTAGAACCGTTATGAGAATGATCCAAATTGAAAAGACAGGCGCAAAATCTACATGAAGCAAATTTATCCGTTCTGTTCTTCCAGCCCTGCATTATTATACGGGTTCATCTGATTTATCATGAACGCAATTCCGTAATTGCTTTATCATACAAGACAATATCCTTTCATTGTCCAACAAAATTATTTTCTCGCATTTCTTTTAAAAATAATTTTATTGTAATTTACGAATAAATAATTATAATTTGACATAATAGCTTACATATGAAGTTATTACGTGAATTTATTATTTTGTAAGAAATAAGATATGATCGATCCTGTAAAGTTTTCACGCTGCAGAGTATAAAGTACAGATAAGTCAGTATTATGAGTAAATCAGATGGTATCTCTTGTATCGGGTATCAGGTGGGATCTTGATCTCGGTTCGTCATAAACAAGGAACAGACTCGTAGCATTGACTCGTGAAGAATAAAGACATCAGTGTCAATATGATTCATTGCTTTTAAAGCTTTTACCATTTTATATGTTGTAAGCATTGATTGATGACTTCAATTTGAAGATTTCGTGTTTATCTCGATTTTTATATACAATTATGGCTTGCAGATGAAGCAATTTTTATAAAGTCAGAGTGCAATTGTTTTTGATACTTTACTGAATTGATGATTTGTAGGTAGGTACGAGTAGGTTATAATTTAATGACTTAGCTACTATACTGTACAAGTTTACAACAGATTTATTTCTTACAAAGCTGAATAATATAATTAGTTAAAAGGTATCTTTTAAATGCAATAAAAGTTCAGGCATAAGTGGTCAGACACTGCGATGTAATATAAGATTAGCACCTATCTACATAGAGCAGTTTCCAGCAGAGATAGCTAAACAATCTGAACACTACAAATATTGCCTAGAATAAGTTTCAAAAAATAAGGAAGCACTCTTTCAGCTCTATGCAGAAAATTTCAGGCCATTTCTAATGTCTCATTTTACATGAGCCATATATAAATTACATAGAAGATACATAAAAGTCAGGCTAAGAAAATAGATTATGGCAACAGAGATGCCCCTAGTATTCACCGTGTTGGTGGCCCCGTCAAACCGTATGGATTGTTCAGTTCATGGAGCTATTGGCTCACGTAATGATGTCGGCTGTCATCGATTACGGGTCATTCGTGCGCTGGGGCTTCGCTGGATAGCTTTGTCGCATTGCTTGTGCATATTTGAAGTATGAAAAATACCAATAAGGTAAAAGGGCAATTGAGATGGAAAATCATCTTGGATAGCAATTATTTCACATCGTTAATAATAACCTGCATAATATTAAAAATAACTGTGCAAATTCGCCAAGTTGAACGGGTATCAGTACTAACTGGCTCTAATATATTGAGATCTTGAGGAAGCTTTGAATCATCCACCCACAAAGTTAACATTTGAGAACGCGTAAAACTTCGCGAGCTTCAAATAAATTACTCCAACGAATGTATGAGTAAGCATTTGATGACACCAAAACCATTAGAGACAACGTGATCACTTATATTAGCAAAACCTCACGACGACTAGAAAATTTACTGCTATAATTTACAATGTGCAGACTCAGAATCTGTATTCTGAGTGTGCAGATTGTCGGAGTAGAAAGAAGAAAACGCAACTGTCAATAATGTCTCAACATGAAATATGAAGAATTCTTAACACGTTGGCAAATCCTGTTACTATCTGACTAGATGACCTGTGATATATTTAGCATGCGGTAGGGGCAGGGCGTGGCGCGTGCGCAACTAGGCTCTTAGGAGGGTGGGGAGGGGGATTTGAAGGGACAGTGCTAGATGGAGGTTGGTGTAAGATATGAACTCATGGAAAAATACATAAAGGTAAGTGCCTGCTGGTACAAACAGTAATGTCATTCTTTATTCTTGCAGACATAGTGTACACAAAGACTCAGATAACATTTGACGAAAAAAAAATACAGTAACTTGCCGGGTGCGTATGGGGACGCAACACCCCTCTCTATGAGGGAGGCCTTGTCCAACAGTGGACGTTAATTGGCTGATGAAGTGTATGGGGACGATTGTCATCACTGTTTTTAGTCAGATTGGGACGAGACCAATGTAAGATTTGCATGTACAAGGTGAGAGACATAAAATTGAGATCTAATCAGTTTCTTCCAGGCAAGTATGTTCTATCCGAGTAAGGAACTTTGCTTAACTTATGTGGACATACGCAAGCCTATCTAGAGTTTAATAAAAGAGAATTTACGTCTAGTATTGAGGTAGAATACTGATGCTAGTCTCCTACTCTCCTTCATACTCACAGAAAAATGTGAAGGAAAGGCACATTGGGAGAAGATTCACGCTGTTTCCTGTGCCATGAGCAGCAGGAAGAGAGCCGTGGCCCGTCGTGCTGCCATCCGCCGCTATTGATAAATCATCGGTCGGCCACGCGCGCCCCCGGCGGCGGCGCAGCGCAGGCGTCGAGTGCTGCGCAACCGAAATACACGCCGCAAGAGTTTTGCGCCATGATCAAAAAATAGTCGAACGTTTGTAGAACTTTTAAATTTTGATTATGAAAGCACAGAATTGGCATTGTGATGGACGAGGCTGGCATAGGAACAGAACACAGGTGATGCGATAAAGAGTACTTAGTATTACTCATTAGTGGGTAGAAAATGATGATAAGGAGGGAGATGTTTTAATTGTGTATCCTTAGGTACATTACGAGACTTATTGCGCATTATTATATTTAGGTAAAAAAATTACCTACCTTTCGCTTGACGTTTCGACCTTGTTACAATGGCCGTGGTCACGAGCTCACTGAAAACTAGGAATAGATGGGGGAATCTAAATCTAAAAGACTAGCTTAAGCCTTTGTTGCACAGTCTGACTGTCGTCAAATCATATATTCACACAATCAGAAACACAAATATTATCAAAGCGAATGTTTGTGTGCGTGTTCTTACTCACCTCTGTAACGTACCTAACTGAAAATTCTGAAATGTGTGTGTACCACTAGTACACAACGTAGATTGTGTACTAGAGGTATAATACATAGATTACTTGTATTTTTGAGAAATAAATGATTCCAATAAAATAATGGGTATTTTTTTTTTCATTCTTTGGCAACTGTATACTTAAGAAGTCCTTAATGTCCATGGACCTTAATGTCATCAAACAAGTCATAATCATTGTCAGAGTCGAGCAAAATAATGAAGAAAAATGTTTTTTTCACGTTGGTACCAAAATTCCCCTAGCGGGAAGAAGAGCTATTGTTGCCAGTAACTTAATTTTAACCTCATAACTGGATTAAATACTTTGAAGCATCTTTATATTTTTCTTCTTTATCGGCCACAAGCTCATAAACATAACAAGAACCTCTCTATCATTAAACATTGACACAACACACGAGTGTTATCGACGTCTCCATCTGGAATGCTCGCACATGCGTAGGCGAGAACCCCTATCTTAATTAAGCCCTTGTTTTACTTATTGCGCTTGGTAATGTATAGGTAAAGGGCCTGACCCAATGGCAAGTATTTCGCAAAGTTCACTAGTAACATACCGATCGAATAACGAGACCGACTAGAGGCTATGAGATTCGTTTTTTGCTATATCTTCTTACGCGGGCTGTGTGGTGGCAATTAAGCGTCTAATTTTCACGCAACTTTTACACGGCAAAACTTGTAAAGGAAACGAAAAATATGGAAAATACCTCTTTTGCTAAGACGAAAAAAAAAAACGTTTTTGTTAACGGTATCCTTGATTATGTGAATGTAGGATCACAAAATAAAACAAAATAGTGTGCTTTAGAAGATTTGACACATCGAAATTAAGCTAAAAATTACCTATACTACATCAAGTAATATCATTTTTGTTAAATATGTTTTTTTTAATATATAATTAGAATATTTAAAAGTTTATTATATGTACTTAGTTGTTATAGCATCGCTTTGGTATGTAATGGTGTTATAAATGTTTTTTTAATAAATAAATAAATAAAGTAGTTTTAAGTTATTCGATAATGAAGCTGCGATTCATATTCTGATATGCAGTTAAATAATCACAAAAAGTATTGATGTAATAGCCATCGTAATTATCAGCCTGTATCGACCCCCTGAGTGAATTTTTCGAAATTGCTCTATACATTTAGTTGAGTGTTAATAAAAAAAAACTATGGAACAACTGATTTCGCGATTTTAGGGGTGGTGCCATAGTATAAGTTGCTATTAACGATGAGTAGGTATAGTTATCCTCGAATATGTCCGTTATCTAAGGTTATATTTGTGGTGTAGGATGGCACACTGAAGTGAGAAATTTTTCGTGGATGGCTAATGTCACAGGCACCATGCTACACCACAAATAGTATAGAGATACCCGGTATGTGTTTACTTACTTATTTTCTTATGTGTATGGCGATGGCGGTAGGTTATTTTTTGTCTTTATATATTAGCAGATAATATCGTCGTGAAAATATAGCCTACGGAAATGGCATCTAATGCGATGTACTTTACAGACCTGGCCAAGAACTAGCAAATGCATATGAGTGGACGAACGTAGGTAGAGATCTTTCATTCTAATTGTGCTCGCCCCTCCACCGTATTTTTGTAATATTTTGTATGCGTAGTGTGGTGAGGCGTGCACATTTATCTCTACGTATAGGTGAATGCGCCGCTATGGACACGGACGCTCGTTCTCCATCGCTGTTGTGTCCACAGCCGATCACGGCGACCATCGCTCTCACATCTGGCTTACATTTTGGCAAGCACTGGCGGACGCGAGAATAAGCTTTCGCTGTTACGTGTACACCAACTCGTACACCGAACGAGTAGACGAACGAACGACGTTCGATCGCGTTCGTTAGTGTTCGTTTGGTCTGTACACGGCATTACTGGCGAACCAACACCGCGAGCTTTTTCACCAGGATCACGCGCTTATAGGCAATGTTCGACAAAGGTTAAAGGTATTTAGTTCACAGAGGAATTCGGAATTAATTTGTCGCTAAACGTGGTTAAATCGTGCGTTACTGATCCTGATTATAATGTACCGCATTGTTAATAGACGTCTGATGGGAGATAAAATTTCGATATGGGTTCACTAGCACCTTAAAATTTCACTCACTTAATTAGCCATTTAGTCGGGAAAATCGCACAAACAGACAGAGACAGAGTTGATTCCGCTTTTATATTATTAGTTAAGATTACAGGATTGTGTATTTGTACAAAAAAATAATAGATAGTTGGAGGGCCTGGGATAAAAAGTATCCTATGTCAGTCGACATAGGATACTTTTTATTCCGGAAAATTTACAGTTCCTGAGAGATTGTCCACCCGGGTAAAACCGCAGCGCTAAGATCAGACATAGTTTTATTTAAGAAATTGTACTGAAACGCCTACTTACTACTTTGAAGATTTTTAATTTCATAATCTGTATTTTTTATATACTCTGTAGTAAAAACGTTGTATGCTAAGATTATTGTCAAAGAAGAGCTTGTTATTATCTTCGCACCACTGGACTTTAGAATAATCACAATAATAGATTTCTGTTTCACACTAATACAAAAACTTTTCGTAAATAAAGCACATTAGATCACTGCGAATCAAACTATAAACATCTCCGAAGCCAGATTTCCCGATTTGCTGACTCTTTCTCTATCTTTGCAACGGTCATAAAAATGGGGTATCGAGATGGGGTATCGGGGTGGGATACCATCGCTTAGTGAGTTACCGTTGTCGCAGACCATTATTTGTTGGAATACCGGAAACTATAGTACCACTGGAAATGGCCTAGTCCCTAGACTTCTTTGGTGACTAATTATAACTACGAACTACGCTAATGCAATCTTAGTTAGAACTCAAATAACCTTAGACAGTATAAAAATTCCAACAATATAATTTTTGCTTAGCTTCTTCATTCTGAGCAGTAAATTTAATAATAGATGACCTGTTCAGTCGTTTTTCCATTCAGCGATTTTCCAGTTTTCCGCTTTTTTGTGGGGTAAAGTACTCTATGTCCGTTCATATGACGCACACTCTCTTACTCCCAAACTTCGTAAAGATCAGCCTAGCCGTGAATAGTGAAGAAACGAGTTCCTTTCGCTCTTATAATATTAAGTGAAATGAATAGATAGTTGGAGGTCCGGAGAGTGACAGGATTTTTTTTATTCCGGAAAATGTACGGTTCCTCGTAACCGGTACCGTTCATTGTACTTATGCTGACACTACACTATAGAATCCGTCACGCGATTTACAAAGCTTACAAGGCCGTTTGTTAAATAGTATGTAGCCTTCAGAGCCTTTTAAGGTCCGTAGTACATTAAAATGGTGTACAACCCTGCAATTTACCATCCTGTCAAATATATATACATATCTGTTTCGTTCTAGTCACAATAATTTTGGCATTGGCACAACCTTACTCTTTTTTCTAAGCGTTTATTGCTCGACGACTCCGAGTGACTAAGACAGACTAAGCGAAAGCCGGGAAATTACTTTCCTTTTATTTGATAATCATTATAACATTTTAGTGCATTTACATTTTATGTGCGGTAACGCACATTGTATGTGCGTTACCGCATCCTGAAGTCCTATATCCTCGAGGCCGTTATTCCACAGCACAGCCTCACAGAGACTAATGGACTATCAGCGCTATAATTCAGGGCCGGCTCATTGTCCGGCCCTATCCGACGCGTTGACAAATTTATTAATGTCCGACACTAACTGTGCTTAATAATCTATTGTGCCGTAGCTAATTTGAAGGGCTGGCGCAAAATCGACGATGCAAAATTATCTGGGAATGTAGATGCAGTTTTTTTGAACTGGCAAATGCTAAACGAAATACAACCTACCTGGTATTAAATACTTACACCTGGCCTATAACACAATAATATAATTCTTTGCACCCCCTGTTCTAACATTTACTAACCAGTTATTTTGGCCAGGGATAGAGGAGCTGCCGGGGACTGGGGGTTATCTGTCAAATCTTATCTGTCATGGGGGGCTTTCCATAATCCCCAAGCTTGACAGGCAGCTTGCAGATCGCAGAGAGTTTACCATGTAGAGAAGGATTCTGCTGCCTATCCTCTAGTGGTTCTTGATAATACATATGGGTGGTTGAAATAAGCATTTTTATAGCTTTTAGCGATGTAACATAGACCTAATTTTTTTAATTTGAACATAAGGCAAAATTGGCTAGTAAAAGGCATCCTCAATTAGGTCAGGCGGTACTTCTCACCGGGGCTCTTGCTTAACTTGTATCAAGCACAAGTCCGATCGTGTAATAAGTACTGCTGCCACCAATTTGGCTGAGCTGCCAAGTACCAGCTGGAAGCTTAAATTTGGTATGAGGCTGATTGGTGGCAGTAAACTAGTCGCCAAAAAATTGCAAAGCCTCTTGCACCACCGTAAAGTTGCTTGTCTGTCTATTTTCTATCGGATACATTTCGGCGAGTGTGCGCACGAGCTTCATGACCATATTCCACCCTCCCCCTTTTAAGTACAGGAGAAGTAGAAGGACTGCACACTACCACCCCTTCCTCGTGGAAATTTCAAAGATTCGTACACAACGATTTGGGTCGTTATTTATGATATGTACTGCTCAAAAAAGGAACTCTATGTCGTCCTAGTTGTTCTTGGGAACTACAATCTAGGCATCTTCAAGGCAAGAGTGAATAGATTTCTTCTAGATCAACGAGTTCCATCCTCTGCCACACCGTCACTTACCACCAGGCAAACGTAGATAATAGAACAACGTTAGATTAACAATATATAAAAATAACTAATAAAAAAAGTATTAAAAAAATCCTCACATTTTTACGCCAACCTGACAAGGCAAGGACTTGCGATAAGTTTCAATTTGTATGACCTTATATGCTACTTTGTACGTATGAGTACCAACCATGTTCTGACAAGTAAATGATTTGATTTGAAACCTAAAATAAATGAATTTAAATAATCATAATAAACTAAAAACAATCTCAAACCCTAGGAATAATTGTTTTGTTATTATTATAAGATCAAACCAGTGTCATAGAATAACAATAAGTACCTAGTCAAAGACGACATAATAGCACAACCTAGTCTCATTGTCATTTTTATCTAAAGATACCAAGATATTATTTATTTATTTTCATTTAGTTAAGTTTGATTCCTTATTTTAATCTAGGTAAGTTTATTATGTTTCCAAATATGTATGTATTTTTTGCAATAAATTATAGCCTTAAGATACAGGGTTACCCGGGTATCTGGCAAAATACTTTCTTTCAGATGCGATCGTTTAGTTTAGAGAACCGCCAATTATAGCTCTTTACATAGATGGTTCGTTAACGAAAACAATATAAACACACATAATACAAGTGATGAAGAAAGCCGTTACTGTTTGTAAAGGTGAGGTTTTCCCACTTTTAAGCGACGCTTGGCCATAAGGTTTAATTAATAAATTGTATTCAAGTCGCAGTTAGTGGAGCAAAACCATGGCGCTACATAGTCGTGCGTTTCGCTTCTTTTATTTTGAAGTTTTTATCATATTTTTCGAAAATTACTGTGATGTAATATGTACATTTAACGGGTCTGAGGGAGCACCGCGGCGCCTTCTTAGACCCTGCGCTCGTGAGCGCTGCATACCCTGCACAATAGGTAAAGCCGGCTCTGCCTCCATGATTACGAAATCTGTATATTAGGATATCATAGACATCATTTAGTAAATAAGTATTTGAATGAATCCAAAAAAACACGGAGAAAAGCACAAAACAGTGTTAATTTCTTCTTTTTTTTCTATTGAGCTTAATGTTATTAATCGTGTTTCGGTCTTAACGGTTTCCTAGATAAACTATTTAATTTTGATATGACACGATTTTTATCATATTAAGCTAACCATGGATCAGACAAACTAAAACTAAAATGATTAATATTGCTAAAAGTGGGAAAAGAGGGCCTTAAGGAAGTAATCACAACAATAAGGTAGAGCATTGTTAGCGCAGATAGGCTTCCTCTACTCTCTTATTTTAATATTATATTACAACCAACGTTATAGCAACATAAACTATACAAGCGGCAATAAACTCAATTTACTATTAAAACTATCTTCTCGAGCGCATAAAAGAATGCCACTGCGGATACAGATCTTTAATTTATTGTTTGCTTGATGTAATACCATTTGCATGCAACTAAACAAGGCTGAAACTAATCAAGGCGGTCTTATCTAACTTTCTATTTCATACGTCAAGCATCCGTTACACAACCACCTGTCGGTGCCGCGATCCATTAATGTATTCCTCGATTTAATTCATAATCAATATTAGATGCCTTTAAAACTCGTGACGCAAGGTCTTCGAAAGTAATTAATTCAGCAGACCACCTTGGAGACAAGTTGGGCGTATATGGCTTCGCCCAAGGACGAATGATAGCAATTTTGCGGTTATGTGGAAAAATTACAGTGTAAAGTTTCGAGAATTTGATGCTCGCCAAAGGCCGAAGCCACCAAGGCCGCCTGCATTGAAGAAAGATGTATTAAAATGTAATTGGATTGGAAGCATGGCTCGGCTCAGTAAAACACTTTTTTAATGTTTGTTTGGAAATTGTCTTGAGGCGTTATGGAAAATTTAACTACAGCATCGGATATACACGTACTTGCTAGGTACGTAGTTTTTAGGGTTCCGTACGAAAAGGGTGTAAATGGGACTCTATTACTAAGCCTACGCTCTCTGTCTGTCCGTCCGTCCTAACATTTAAAGGCTGTATTTTTCGAACCGTAATAGACAGTTAGTTGAAATTTTCACAGATAATAAAGTCAAAAAGTAAAAACTAACGCAGATAACGGTCCCCATACATTCACGTATTTTATTACGTATTTTTGTATTTGCTCTGGTTTAAAACGGTAATGCGTACAAGCGTCAAACTTGGCATGATTATAGTACACACTCTAAAGTAAAACATATTTTTTTCGGTTAATAATTTTATTTAACATAATCTTAAATATTAACTAAAACTTAAAATAATAAAGAAGCTAAATAAATACCTAAATTAAATCTATATTAAACTGAATACCTATCCAAAACTATAAACTACAGGTAAAAATAAATAAATAATAAATAGTGGCCAAGTGCGAGTTGGTGACAAATTTATATTCATCACCACCGTTTCTCGTACGATCACCGAAGATAAGCAAAGTCAGGCGTGGTCAGTACTTGGATGGGTGACCGCCTGGGCATGATTTCTTTTTGCACTACCATTTTTTTATTTAGTAGTTAACAATTTATGTGGTGGTACTGGTACAGAACATTAAGCGTACTTGGCCAACTCAAACTTGGCCGCTTATGTTTATAGTAAGTAGTAGTGTTTTTTTGTTGTATTTTAAAAATCAAATATAAATAAATTGTTGTGGCGGGAACCGAGCTTTTAAGCTCCTCTTTGTTCGTACTTGGTCGCTTTTACTGCACGAGTAGAGTCTAGTCATTTTAGTGTATCAACAAATTTTAGTGTATCCAACTCCTACTATATAATATTATAATAGACACATATACTTAGTTCAAAATACTTCTGAACGAGTTGAATCGCAGAACCGGTGAAAAATCCATACTTGCACCGAACTGCTCTACAAATTACGGTTGTGTGTATATTACTTCTTCGCATCGCAATGTGTTTCTGAGCCGTGTAGGGTCACTTAGTCGTTTTAATTGACTGCAATCTCGCTTTCCTTCTCACCACTTTTGAGACACTTAAGGACAGTAAAAGGTCACCGCCAGAGTCGTATTTTAGGCGGTTATCTGCCTACAATAAATTAATGGCAATTAAAAGTATGCGAAGCGGGGAAAAACTGAAAGGGACGTTTGCGTCACGACATTGATTCTGCATTCAAGGAATTGAAATCAGGCAGAACGATTCGTTTGTTTCACCTTCAGAATAAGCAAAGAATAGGTAGAAGTTAGTTCAGTTCAGATAATAGTGTCATAGTGTCAGTAAAACCTGAAACCAAGGACGGTCAGAAGGACCGGGATTCAGGATTGGAGATAAAACGAAGTTTAATTGACTAATACAATAATGATTATTTACGAGATATTTACCGTGGTAAGGTTGTGAAAGCAGCTCCCGATATTTCGGCGCAGTTACATGCACCATGTTCACGGGAAGACTGAACAATGCGGGTGGTTGGTGAAAAAGTCCAAAGTTAGGTACAGACAAAACGATCTACCCTCTTTCTTAGTCTTTTGCTACGGTTATCACTGGAACCTGCAAAACACACCAAACCGTGATAGTTTAAAACAGTGTTTAATACAATAGTTTCTGAGAGGAATCTTGTTATATAAAAATAAAATACATAGAAATAAATCCTACTACTATCAATGAGACTTTACAATTATTTCCCCAGTGAGAATTTTAGCGTCCACTTTTTGTGTCCGTATTTGTAGCTAAATTACATCTTGTTTTGGCTGATAGTTATCTCACCAATAGTTTCACTGTATTTAATAATATTTATTTATTAATTTGAATCATGCAATAGCCATCCCTAATGTTACGAGCCATATCAGCCTCTTCAGACTACGCCTCAAATCATCAGTATCGTGACTTTCCCCAAAAATCGTCCCTGTCTTGTTATATAGTCTGAGAGAAAATACAATGTCACATGATGATATTATTCTAGAATGAAGTAAGTATCGATAAAAATCGAAAGTGCGAGGTGATCGATACGCGTACAGACCCACAAAAACCGATAGGCTCACCACAAAGACGACAATTAACTGAGAACTAGGAAATAGTTTGTCATCATAACAGGCAAAAAATGTTCACGAAGTTTATCTTGCGTGAAATTGGCACGATTTTTTTTCACGATGCGAGTTTTTTTTTTAAATTTTGTGACAGCTTGTTCCGAATAGGAAATGTTACCAACTGGCACTGGATGGTAGCTCTACAAAGATCGATGAGATCTCTAGGTCATTGTGAGATTATTTTTTTACCGATATAGGTAGTTACCTATAATACAGGGTTATTTGTCATTTAGCAAACAATCTGTAGTAAAGCTTTCCTACATCATATCTTACAACTTTTGTTCTAAAACTTAAAATATTCATCAAACATTTTTTTAAAGTTTGTATGATTTTTTTTCGTCAAAGCTTTACCGAGGCTTAAGCGTTCCTTATCATTTGTGACCGTTTAAAGTTGTCATTTAAAGCCTTCATTTTAATATGTTTGGTTATATGGTCAGGAAGCTTTTTTCCCGATGTCCACTAGTGGGGACAAAACGTAGTGGACAACGGGAATAGACGGAAGCTACATGTGAAAAGTTGTTAACAATTATCAGCAAACATGTATATGTACGTACGCGTCTCACACGGAATAAAACAAAATAGGTACTTACAGTCATATTACGCAGTCTATGTTCTAATTCTACAGAAAATACTGTTTGAAAAAAAATTGCAAACAAGTCCGTCTTTTTACAAGCTCTATTCGACCTTCAAGGTCGTAATTATTGAAGGCGACGAGTTTGCCAGGAGCAAAACAACGTTATGAGATTACAATGTGACAAAAACTATTCGAAATTGGTCTTTAATAAATTTAAGGCCGCGCTCATCGACCACAGCTAAATCTCTTTCGCAGATTTTGGAAATTTTAAAAGATAACATTTCGCTAATTAAGAGTAATAAAAAAAAAACTTGGTCTAAGTTTATTTTATAAAGTGGAAGAAAGGAAGGGACGCGTTTGCCCTGCAATGGGATGACCACGGCTGAAATAAATAAAATAAAATACGTTTATTTAGTTCTGCCATAACATTATAAAAAGCTAAATGAAACCATTTTCTTTTAATATACTTATCAGTGTCATATATAAAAAACCTAGAAAAAGTGATCTAGATCATCATCATTATCAGCCATAAGAAGTCCACTGCTGAACATAGGCCTCCCCCTTTAACCTCTACACTGAACGACAACCTGCCATCTGCATCCACTCATCATCAAATTTCATAATTTCAAAGTTCTCAGTGTTCCAGTTTTCTTACAAAGAATTAGATTTTTTATCCCTTCGGGTAATGAAGCAAAGCTTTTTATGAAAGACATGGAGTCCTTACATAAAGTCCTATCTCACAGCTATAATTTTGGTAAATGCGTTATAACCAATTATGATATTGTATACTTGGTGCAAGTTTTTTCAGCTCTGACAGATTCAGTAGATTTTAATAAGCTAAATAAAAACCAATTAATCTGAATATCGGTTTTTATTAAGCTTATTAAAATTTACCGAATCTGTCAGAGCTGAAAAAACTTGCACCAAGTAGGTATACCATATCATCGCTGTGCTCGTTCAATTAGTTACCTATCTTCTTGTACTTAAAGACATCAATCAGCTACGTTTATATCGATCAGCATGGTATAGCAAAAACGCGTTTACTCAGAAGATAACCATGTAATTGATTACCTTGCACAGAACAGAGACCTTAGGGTCAATTCAACTACAGGAGGTATTTCGAAGTGACGGGTGCCGGCACAAAGACGAGGCAAGGCCAAGTCCTCCGAAAGTGAACCAGTAATGACACTTTTTTAATCGATTCGTCATGTTTCGCAACTCATAAAAAAGGCACCATTTAGGTACCTACAAAACATTTCCTGAAGCACTAATTTAGGCGAGACAGAATTACTGTAATTATTATACATACTTAGCTTAGTGTACTGCGCGGGAGTTGGATTTGAGTCTAAGCTGTTATTATCCTAAATTGAATTGAGAGCTTCAGAAGACAATATTTTTATCGTATTATCATGACAAGATCATAAGATCTAGAATTCTAGATATAGTGGTCATTAATATTGTACGGTACTTAATCAAAATTAAATCCAACTTTGGTATATTACGGATTTTAACAGTTTTGGTTAAGGTAAAGCTGTCAGAAACCGTCATGGTGAAATTTGTGAATAATACCTAGACCCTGATACCTAGAACAAGAGACTAGGTCATCGAATCATAGATCATCAATACATAGGTGTTTCCCGTTAATTAAAATCTGGGTGTCTTCAAGGTGCGGGTGAATCGGTTTCTTCTAGCTAGGCAATCGTAGACTGTATCAAAATCAGGCGAAGCGATGATCAAACGCAAGCCTAATATTAAAAAAGCTTTTTATTTAAAATAAAATAAAAGCAATGATGCTGTAAATTTATATTTAAATGATTTTATTTTTATTTTGGTGGCCATTTTGAAAATATTACAATACTAGCTGCACCCCGCGGTTTCACCCGCGTGGTGATGATGTAAAGTAGCCCATGTGTTAATCCAGGACTTAAGCTATCTATGTTCCAAATTTCATCCAAATCTGTCCAGCCGCTTCTGCGTGAAGGAGTAACAAACATACACACTCACACAAAATTTTCGCATTTATAATATTAGTTTGATTGGGTGACAATACAATATTGCATATTCGACCTATTATTTGTATAGGTATATACAAATAATAGGTCGAATATATTGGTTGGATTGGTTCGAATATAATGGTATTTATAGGTATATATTGTATATATACAATGTTGCAAATTGTATTGTTAACAGAACTAAAGGTGTATCCAAAATTTAGCAAAATCAGCAACATTGCAAGTTAAATAAAAGCTTGGTAAATAAGATATAATTTCTACTATGTATGGCTATGAAAGAAGGCAAGTCTTTATTATGAAACACGAAAAGAACTTAATTTTATTTGAAACAATCGAACTGGTATTTATAAGTTCAAAGGTAACATTCAAAATTATTGCAGACATATTTTTATCACCGATAAGATCATAAAACTGAAAGTTATTCGAGATCAATAAAAAACTGAACAAATGACATAAAATAAACAAGGAATTTATTGTTTATTGCAAGATTTATCGCAATCTTGAATTAGCAAAAACTGGTCTTCGCCCACTTTGGCCTTCGAACAATGCACTCTTTCGATTTTACATGAGTTTGTAAAAAATAAATTACTGATACTAAAATAATATTTGCTATTAGGAATGCTGCAGGAATTAAGTAGTAATGGTGGAGTGAACTTGTCTTTACATAAAATTTATCTGAACTAGTAGATCAAAAATAAAATTTCTAGTCACCTAAAATAACAAAACACGAATCTGTAATAAATATCTGGGACATTTTTGCACACACGGTCATCTGACCCCAAACTAAGCAAAGCTTGTAATAATTATGACTGACAAAGACTGATATATGTACGTACATTTATATTTTTAAATAGATACTTAAATAGATATTAACACCCAGACATAGAACAAACACAAATGTTCATCACACGAATGTTTGCCCTAGGTGGGAATTGAACCCACGTACGCCCTCAAGCGCAGAAGGTATAGGTTCACTTCCAACTGCGCTACCGGGGCAGTCAAGTAGATTCCTCAAGAATAGTATTTTTTTGCGAACTTAGTTCCTTACAATATCTTTCTTTAGGTATTTGAAAAGTT
The DNA here is from genome assembly GCA_949125355.1 of Agriopis leucophaearia. Lineage (NCBI taxonomy): Eukaryota > Metazoa > Arthropoda > Insecta > Lepidoptera > Geometridae > Agriopis > Agriopis leucophaearia. Next base: position 7,044,372 of record OX421276.1, on the reverse strand, counting down.
GTAGAATTACCAATCAAAATGGCACTTGTTCCCTGGAAGTTGGGGCGGCCCCTTGTATGGGACGCGACTTGTGTCGATACTTTGGCACCGTCACACACGTCTGGTTAACGCGACGCGTGACCAAAATGCTGGCGTGTATCTGGCTCAACGTATAAGCATTGCCATTCAACGTGGTAATGCCGCCAGCATGCTGGGTACGCTGCCAGCTGATAGTGGGCTTGGCATTTGGATTGTCTTTAGACCTTCAACGGTCTATGGACAGTCTAACTGTTTATTTAGAGTTAGTTTTAGCTAGTATTTTGTTTAGTTAATAAAGGCACTTGCCCTGTTATTTACATCAAAATACACTGAGTTTATTAATTGTGACCTACAATATGGATATGTTTGTCTCTTTATAGCAGGATAAAATCAGTGGAAAGACAATCTGTCCATGGCCCGTGCTAGGTCTGCAGGTAGGTTTAAACACAATACCCTCACTTGGCTTTACATCGTCGGGTAAAAATAAATACCTATACAGCTAAATACTCTACCGTAAACATAAGTCATTTTCTACCGATGATAAATTTTTATAGTAGTCCAAATTGCTTGTTAATTATAATGGGTGAATATTCGAAACTCCTACATGCATATTAGTTTAATTTATGTATTAGATTAATATGTCTTAGATCGTATCAGGAACATTTAACGAGAAGGTGAACCGAACAGAGACGGCGCGTGCTTGATTGAAATATTTTATTTTATTTGCAATAGTCTCTTCTTTTAAATCTGTTATTAAAATATTGGTTAATTGCTACCGTCATCAATATTTATGGTTAAGTTTTTAAATGCTGTGTTTATGCATCGTTCACATTACAGACGCACTTGCACGGATTCGACTCCAAAACCACTCTGAATTTATTTTATTCTAGACTTTTTTATTTATAAAAAGAAGGCAAACAGAGATGCAGTTCGCCCGATGGTATCGCCGACTATGACCACCTGCGACACTAGTGCGACATAATGTACATTTTGCTACTCGCGCCATCTGAGGCTTTACACATTACGACAAGTAGACGGTTTGTACCCGGAGTGGTTGTTGATGCCTTGTCAGCAAGGAGGTGTGATTGTATACATTTATGTGAATGCACGTATTTTTTTTCACACGCAAACAAATAAAAATAAAAAGTAAACACAAAATACTCAAAGTATGCACATCATTACTAAACAACGCAAGTGCGAGAGAGACAACGGTTAAACAATTTATTTATTTAATACTTTATTGCACACTTACAAACTAAGTACAATGCACAAATGGAGGATTTAATGCTAATAAACAATAATAACAAATGAGATTTTAAGACGAGAATAAAACAATCTCAGTGAGTATCAATGCATCAATCTGAGTCTGTTATGTGAACGACACGTAACAGACGATGTTTTGTTTAAGACATGATAAAATGCAATAATAGTGTTTAATTTTACGGTGTGTAATAGCGTTGCAGGATCTTTATACAATATACAATTATTTATTTATTGCATTAGCTAATTACTGGCTAATAACACTAATAAAATAATGATAAAGCTGATTTTATTATGTCTACTGTGCTTGAGCAGGTTTTTACAAGAAGCTTTCATTAAGGTGGCGTCTCAGTATCAAAATTTGAGACAACATCGACCCGCAAAAACTTAAAAAGTACCTCACATCTTTATAGGGTTTCGTAGTCCGACAAGAAACCCTAATAAGTTCGTTCTGTCCGCCCGTCTATTTGTCTGTCTGTCTGTCCGTTGGTCCGTCCGTCCAAATTTGTTAGAACCTTCTAACTTTTATAGTTATTAATGCAAGTGCACGAAACTTTGGACAATTACAGTTTTATTATAAGGCTCTATTTATAGTCAGCTTTGCTATAAGACAATAAAAATAGTTAATCAGCAAATAAAAACCTTTGCCTTTTTAAATCTGTGAAAATAGAAGCGGGGTACAAAAAGGTGTGTATGGTTTCCCCGTGGAGGGAAATAGGATATTAAAAGTACTGGTTTAGATGCTTATTTCTTGGCATGCCACAATGTTTCTTCGTGTAGCCATCCTGATGCAGCGGGTGCGCAGCAGCGGCAACAGCTACCTTATAAGTTGTAGCAGGTAGGAACGATGGACCATTTCTTAGCCACTTAATTAGGATGCATGTGCTGCCCTGGCGTCACTGTGAGAAGTAATTTGTGTGTTAGTATTAGTATTTGTGTGCGAGTTATTTTAATTTTGTATTTGTTTGATGTAATTTAATTTATATTGATTTGATTTAATTTAATGTATTTATTTAAGAATTTTTTTATTTTAATATTTGTACTAGTTTGATTTATTGACTTTATTTTATTTATTTATCCTAATATATGGGTGGTTGCCTGAAATAGATGAATTTGAATTTGTTTGGCACGAATACATATGATATATTATTACCGCTCATGCCTATCCGTGCTGCAGGGCCCTCCTGACGTCAGTTGTTATTGCGTCCGGAGAACGATCGGTTTGCCATCAATAGCGACTGATTTAATTATAATTTGAGTTGATTCACGTACCGTCATGCACGAGCAGGCAGGACCTTGAAGGCTGATCCTTTACTCCAAGATGTGACTTGCACAACACAGCGCCGCTATTTTTGATACCGGTCTTGTCATGCCCATTATGATGACTTTACAACTTTTTTAATAACTTTACGATTTATAATAAAAACCTTCAATATACAAACGGCCTCAATAAACGGCTTAATCGGGTTAAATTTCCGTATTTTATGAATTTATCTCGCCTTTAGCATATGTAACTGAAGTTACCATTGAGAGTTCTCATATTTATCTCGTAACATAAAGTTTTGATTGGTTTGATGATATTTTGATGGTGTTATTGATATTGTATTAGCGTCGTCACAGATCCTTATCAGGACAGATTCGAACATGCCATTCTGCGTGTCACATTTTTAACCCTCGACGCAAAAAGAGAGATGTTATAAGTTTAACGCGTGTCTGTATATCTGTGAATCTGTGTATCTGTATGTGGCATCGTAGATCCCAGAAGCTGAACCGATTCAATTTTTTTATTTGTTTGAAAGGTGACTTTATCCGCTATAATTCAAGAATATCTCTCAGCCGTTTGAAGACTACCAGCTGTTCATATAAATGTACGTGGTAGTTTAAGTCTATTTGCAAGGCCAACTGCTTTCAAAGAGTTTTAAAAACTATGGTTCAATTTGAAATTTTTGTATAGACGTTCGATGTGCTAAGATCACAGAAAAGAAAACTAAAGGAAAAAATTCTCACTTCAGTGGCTAAGATGACGGAGATTGAACTGAACTATGTTGTAGCATTGATATAACTTAAGACGGCCTGTCTTAAGTTGGATCAATGAAGAGTCGCGAAGTAGGTGAACTCGCGGTATCTATCTTGATAAAGGTCTGCTATATTATTTTCCCAATCAGTTGCATTAATGTCTCGGATTTTGTGTTAAAAAAACAGTGGAAATCTACAGTCCCTCTGTTCGGGCGAACCCCACATTGTGTCTCTGGTAGTAATCTTTCAGCCAGCTTGCCAAGACGGGTGTTCAGGATGTGTCCCAGTACTTTTCCAGCTGTTGAAAAAAGTGAAATTCCTCGATAAGAGCCGCAGTCTGACACACTACCCTTTCCTTTGTAGAGTTTGCAGATTGAGGCATCTCTCCAGCCTTGTGGAACGGTCTGTGACTCCCACACTTTCAGTATAGTCTCATATAGCCTGCGCTTAATATTGGGTCCTCCATATTTATAGATCTCAGAAGGAAGGCCATCAGCACCAGGTGTTTTAGAATTTTTAAGTTTTTTCAGTGATGTGATAATTTCTTCAAAGGTTGGGGGATCAGCTGGTCATCACATTCAGGCAAGTTATGGACCATATTGACGTATGCAAGGTCAGAACTCTGTACATTCGGATTCAGAATCTCGTTGAAGTGCTCCGCCCATCTTGCTAATATATCATTCTGATCCGTCAGTTGATGTTGCTTGTCGCGAGAGTATATAGGTGCTGTATTCCTTACTTTTGGACTAAAAACGGCTTGGATCCCCTCGTAAAACTTGCCCATTTGATTAGAATCTGCGTAAGTTTGTAGCTCTCTAGCTTTCTCGGTCCACCACTTATCCTTTAGCTCTCTGACTTTTAGCCTTAGTCTCTGCTGTGCGGTCCTCCTATCAGAGACACTTGGTTGGCCTTTTAGGGCATTTCTGTGGCTTTCCACAAGCTTTTTGATCTCCATGTCCGAATCATCAAACCAGTCTTGGTTTTTCTTACACGGTCTGCCAATGACTTGTAGAGCACATGTGTGGAGGTTCTTGGCGTATTCGTGCCACATTTCATCTACAGATGATTCCATAGAGGTAGACGGTAAAGCATCAAAAGCATCATAAAACTCTTTCTGCAAGTCTTCAGAATGGACTAGCTTTGTTACGTCAAGCTTTGCTGGGTTCTTGTGGCAAGATCTCCGCGGCTTTTTAGCGTCATACTTAATTTGGATCTAATAAGCCTATGATCCGTCCAACCCTGAGCACCTCTCATTGCTCGTGTTATGTGAACCTCCTTCAGATCACTTTTTCGGACAATCACATAATCTAACAGGTGCCAGTGTTGTGATCTTGGGTGCATCCATGTAGTTTTGTATTTATCTGGAAGGCGAAAACAGGTATTGGTGATACATAGATCGAATTCTGCACACAACGTTAGAAGCTCCAACCCATTGGTATTACATTTTCCAACTCCATGACGGCCCAGAACTCCGTTCCAGATATTTAACTCTGTACCCACACAAGCATTGAAATCACCCAGCAAAACTATCTTATCCTTATTCGGAATGTGCCCTAAGACATGGCGTAGCTCCTGGTAAAACTTAGTTTTCTCTTCATCTGGCGACGGAAGTGTCGGTGCATATATACTTATGAAATAGATGTAGGCGTTGTTCATAAACTGAATTCTTAACGTCATAATACGATCATTGATACCCTTTGGAAGTTCAGATAGGGTGTCCGCCAGCTTGTTCCGTACAGCGAATCCAACACCGCTCTCAGCGCGCTCTCCTGCAGGTTTTCCGCTCCAGTAGTAGGTGTAGCCCCCGAGGTCTTCACGAAGATCGCCACTATCACTGAGATGGGTTTCACTTAGTGCGACAATATCAATTTTATAGCGGGTCAGTTCTCTGGCAGTCAGAGCTGTTTTTCGCTCAGGACACAGGTTGTTGCCGTCCAAAAGCGTTCGTACGTTCCATGCTCCAATGGTTAGGTTTTTTTTCTTATTATTCTTTATTCTTATTATTTGTTTCTTTCGACCACGTTAGATCGACGTCCAGGTGACCGCGGTTTGACACCTGGTTATGGGGGAGGCGGACTAGTTTTGGGCCACCTTTTCTAGGCCCCTCCTCTATGCCGAGGAAAGCAAAGCGATCCTAAATAGGGCTGCTTTGTCATCAAACGTGCTGCAGAACCCATCCTCCCACCTCATTCAAATCTGGGAGCGACCACTGATCATCTGATCGTCTACGTGCAGAGCGTCAGCTAAGGCTTGGACACATCGTTGTCTTTCACCTCACCACCAAAACTCCATCGCCGCAGGACTTTTTGAGTCTCACATTTAGCCAAAGTCATCTGCGCGTGATTTTTTCAAGTGGACAAGTGGTTGCTCTGGTGCAAGCCCACTCTCTCGTCCTCTATCCCTAAGAACCAGTGGATCGGAGACCAATACGACTGACAAGAGATGAGAAGATGCAGTAAGTTGGCCGCATATCATTTGTAGATCCTTGTTATGCGCCCTTTACGGCATATTACACTACCGTGCTACATCGCCAAGTTCGCCGAAATCGTTTGCCATACTGACGGTGCTCGCTTCTTCTTACCTATGCAGTCTTCATGTGCTTCACGGAGGATCACCCGCCCAACCGTGCACGTTTGATATGCACGGCCCCCTCTGCTAGGTTTAGTCCACGGGTCAACGTGGCTTGCCGGGGTGTGGCCGCTACACACACAACAGCTCCTTGGAGCCACTAGCAGAGAATAACATTACAAATATATCAGGCCCTACAAGCACAAACAACCGGGACCTATAATTTAGCGTGTCATCCTACCCACGGTAGCGCTCAGTTGTAAATGCCACTCACCGTCTGTCTGTGAAGAAGATTGACTATTAGGTACCATGTCTTGTCGGTGAGTAGTTGTGCTGGACAGACAATGTCACTGAAACATAATACCACGCAAGAGATCACTGACACCAGATCCTGTAGGAGTGCAGGATAGTACAGTATAGATTGCCACCGAGGTTGATAAATCACGGAAGTTTATAACGACAGTAGCCAATAAACCTATTTGTCCACGAACACATTCACATAATCGACGGTACTTGACAGATATGGACCCTTAAATCATGGGATTATTTTCTTTGTAAAACACTCGCATCTGATCTTAGACGCACGTCCAAAGCAATAGAGCTTATTTTAGAAAGTTATTCACATTGACATACGTCTTTTGAAAGCAGTTACATCATGACGGTAGTTTTATGAGAGGGTCGTCGGAGTATAATGACTTATAGATCATAAACAATTTGAAAATAACGTAAGCCACTCATCAAAATATGAGGCTCTACTTTATTGAATCTGAAAATCTGTAATTATGCGTAGTTAATCATAATGTACACATGGTACACATTTGTGTACTGTGTTCCGGATTGAAGAGCAATGTTTCCAGTGAAATTACAGTGCACACGGAGATTTGACATCTTATATCTCGGGGTGACGAGCGCAGTGCATTGCCATCCAGGGTTTTGAACTGTTGAAGTTCAAAATTATGAGTGGCGTTGAGATAAATTTGAATAATTGAGATATAGTTCTTGATATCGACAATACGATCAAGTTAAAGCGAGTGTAAACGCATCTGGCCTAAATCAGGCTTGATGCCTTTAGTCGAACTACTCTGCAGACAACCTTGCAGCCTTTTTTGCATGTGGTTGTTAGTTTCTTAAAGTGCCTGATTTTTTTAAGTGTACCGTACTTACAGCTGTTGTGTTAAGTGGCATCGTGAACAAAGTGGGTGAAACACGTAGATATTTGAATGATAATTGTACTAAGGCATATTTCTCTTGTTTGTGTGATCTGAGACTATCACTATGCATCTGCGCTCATTATCAGAAAATCTGTGATGTCTTCGAAGATGTAGCGCGCTTGCTTAGGAAATACCTATTAACTATTTTCCATAAACGAACCCGGATTGTACCTATTTGAAAAGACAGACGCAGGTAAGGAGTTTCATACCTCTTATGTTGTTAAGTTTTAGCTAAAGAAATCCTTGTAATAAAAAACATATAAAAAATATTGATTCTTCATCATTAAGAATGGTTAAATTAGTACTATTCAGCGCACTTACTACCCCATACACAAATATTTATCTATTTACCGAAAAACCTCTTACTAAAGAACTATCAGCAAAAACTAAATCTTCCGTTTAACCAGCGCGAGCACACGCGGTCCAGTCACGATGGCATCGTGACCTGGCAGACAAATCGAGATGAATTGCATTCTTCGTTGGCTCCTTACTCTCGCTAATGTGGCAGAAACACCGCCTCGCATGGGGTTATTATGAAACGCCTAAATCATTTGTCTGTTTCACTGGAAATATGAAATAAGAGGATCATTGGGTAATATGTGATTTGTAGAGACTAGTTTCTTGAGATTGCTGGAGCTAGCTTGACCTTCGTTTGAACTACAAACTATTGATACCATGGACATATTACCTTATGTCCTTGATTGATACCATTTGACTGACTGGTAAAGTAGCCTTCAAGCATCTCTGGCATATCTGCCTCATAGTCTATACAGGTTGGTCCAAAAGGCGACGTCAAAACGAAAAATATTACCATTATCACCACCTTTTCCCCTGTTTTGGGTTACGGTGTGGAATCAAGTAAATACTCTGTACTGTATTGAGGCTTAGGCGGGTTATGTGACATTTGCGCCCACTAAAACACACTCGGTGACTAACAGAGGTCACTGGAATCTCCAAAAGATTTAATTAATTGCTCCCCTTCCCTCTCCTTCCTCTTTACTGCACGAGGCAGTACAGACCAATTTCTTGTCGTTGGGCTCGTCCTGGGCTCGTTTGAATAGGTAGTTCGATCCCTTAATCCGACCTGACGCACGAGCCCAAATGGTGCATCTCCCCAGCCCCCTAAAGGTAGGGAGTTTTCCCTGAAATTCAGCGGCTATTCTTTAACACTACATTGACAAGCAAATAAATTTAGTACCCACCAAAGTCTATCGTATTTTCAATCTAGATTATTTCGAGATTTTCAAACTTCACCAAAGTAGCGGACTTTTTAAATGTTGATCGGGACTTATCGCGCTTTATTTTATTTAGGTAAAAATAGGCTCCTGAGTCCTGATGTACCTATTGCTTGACTATGTTACAAGGGTAAGTGGTCACGAGCTGACGTAGTCCCGATAAACATTTAAAACGAGTTCAACTCGCGAAAGTTTAAAAGGTACTTTTAAAGTAGCGGATGTTTACAAAAGCTTATGAATTTCAACTTAATTAAAATTATCTCACGATCTTCATACCATCAACTTCAGTAGTTAATCAGCTGTACATTTCATCACAAGATGTCACATGATATAAAAATTCTCATTTCAAACACGGTTTTCGAGAACATGCTGTTAATCAAAATAACTCGTTGAATCAGCTAACTTATCGGGATCGCCATCATACTGTATTTTCGGAAACGTTAACGGTTGTCGAATTTAATCCTTTTTCGTGTCAGATCTTCTCGACTCGATGAAGATTAAAGATTTAAGGCTGTGAGCACACGAGTGAAGCTTGCGGTGAGAATGATATTTAAAAAAAAACATAGACAGTATTATTCATATCGTCATCTATGACAATGCTTTTCATTGTCATGTCACTGTTAGACGTACTCGTAAGTTTCTCTTTGTACGGTTTGTGTGGTAATTCTCTCGAAGATGTAGTTAAAATCATAAATTCTTAGCAAAGACGTAAACAAAGAAATATCACCTTATGTCAATGTCAGAATGAGAGTTCGGGTGTAATAAGCAAGAAATAAGTAAACATTTTTTAGGTAGAATAGAAATAATACGAGTATGATGTAAAATAATAAAAATAAGTGTCAGATGAAAAAGTTGATGCTCTGAGAGCAAAAAATCTGCTATACCATTTATATTGTCGAGTGTCAATGAAGGTTTTCTATGGAACTGGTTTTCTATTACTATTTCTATGCTTGTTTTTTTGTGATTTCAGGGTTGGTCCCACTGTAAAAGTTGTTCATAATGATGAGCACAATACCTCCTTTCGGTTTAGTACAGGGTACACACGTACCCCTGTATTAGGTATAATTAAAGGATGTAAAATAAAACTAGTTTTTTTTACTAATGAGAGTTTTATAGTCAGGTCATATGCTCTTTTTTAATAGTGTATTGCAGTCTTAAAGTGAGAGCGGATGGCAAGTGCGCCAATTCGCAGCGTCAGAATATCCATCAAAATCAAATCGGATACATATTTTAATCCGCGCGCGGCCAGCCGTAACTCACTTTTGCCTTAATTAAGGACGTCGGCACCCAAAAGCCGTCCAGTGCAGGATTAACAGGCGGTTGAGCAATGAACTGGCGCGCCCTTTAAGTTTATGAGTGACCGGTGACGGAGGGAGAGGGCGGAGGCCAGTGAGGTTCTGATAACCGCGGAAAGTTACTTTTACTTCTCTGTAGTTACTTAATTTTTAGGGTTCATTACCCAAAGGGTAAAAACGGGACCCTATTACTGAGCCGACGTTGTCTGTCTGGCCGTCCGTCCGTCCTACCTATCTTTGGAACCGTAATAGACGCTAGTTGAAATGTTCACATAATGTGGTAATGTTATGGCAGATTAACTAAGAAATAAGGGTCCGATACAACCAACGTATATATTTTTTTAACGTATTTTTGTAATTGCTCTAATGTAAAAATGGTAATACGCACAAGCGTTGAACTTGGCATGATTATAGTTTGCACTCTATAGTATAACAACAAATAATAAATAATGGCCAAGTGTGAGTCGGTGACAAATTTCTGTTCATTACCAAGTTATAACTGGTAATTTCGTTACTTGGACGACCTCATCATTCTATCACCAAATCGAAATTGCAGATTTAACTAATTTTGAAGTCGGGTTTTTAAATTGACAATTATTGTATTTTTTGGTGGTGTGGAACCCTCAGTACGCGAGCTCGAGTCGCACTTGGCTGGTTTTATTATACCCCTACAATGAGACTTGAATAGCTTGAAGTACTGATTATAATCTGTTACTGTGTTTGACTTTTTAAAGAGTATTTGTTTGCATGTATTCAATGATACATGATACATCCTTTTCAAGTTGCTCAGTACACCGTGCACCGAGATACCTAATAACATCTTGAAAATTTGGCGGATATACGCGTGCACATGCATAAACTACGGGCAACCATAGTAAAGCGTACTCTATCGTAGACTGCATCATCGCTTAACAGCAGCCAAGAAAATAAATATAAACTCGGTCAAAATTACTCGAAATCCCCTTGTCTATCAAAGAAATAAAAAAAGTCCGTTGCACAGTTTTCTAGTGTTTGCCGATAGCTGTAAGATGCCTAATAGACCTCAAAAACGGCAAGCACGGGCTTGCATATTGGACGGGGCCTGCTTTTGAGTGATGAAAGTTCGGAATAGATTACGTTTCTGGTTTCATATATTATGAACTTCAGTTAAGTGATGTGACGGGTTACTTACCGTTATAAGATTGAGGTTTCCTTGATTGAGGAGTTCCCGATATTTCAGCGCAGTTACATGCATTATGTTCACGGGAAAGTAATTAATTTTAAAAAAGCATACGAATATTGCCTGAAAGAGATTGGTTATAGCGATAAAGCCGCCAATTGTTTTATTAGTTTTAAGTGTTTTTTGTCAAATGTACCTATGTATTTTTTGGTGTGAACAATAAAAAGTTATCTATCTATCTACATCATATTAGCATGTCGGTAACGCCAAACCATAAGTTTTGCCCCTATCTAAAATCACACAACACGGCTATGGAAGTTTTCACTTTAAAAAAAACTGATCGAATTGAGAACCTTCCTCCTCTTTTGAAGTGAGTTTAAAAAACTCGCATTATAACTGTCTAATTGCAACCGATGACGCGTGAACGTGCGCCACAATTTCACAGTTATGCATTACATTCAATATCACCAAGTTATTGTGTTGCGCAAAACGCCCGAATTTATGAAAACGAAACGTCGATTGGACTCTCGTGACGAGAACGAGACAAGTGCGGCTCTAATAATTGCGTTGTAACCGACCTGGTATAGATATTGAAGCCAGTATGTAAGATCCTGAAGTTCGAAAAAAATATTTATTTGTCTGCTCAGTTGCAGAATTCCAATTGACGTTTTTATTTGAAACTAGCGACCCGCCCCGGCATCGCACGGGTGTAAGTTATGACACTAATATCATATATGTGAAAGTTTGGACGGATGGATAGATTGATGAATGGATGTATGGATGGATGTATGGATGGATGGATGGATGGATGGATGGATGGATGGATGGATGGATGCATGGATGGATGGATGGATGGATGGATGGATGGATGGATGGATGGATGGATGGATGGATGGTTGGATGGATGGATGGATGGATGGATGGACGGATGTTTGTAAATTAATCACGCAGAAACGGCTGGATGGATTTGGATGAAATTTGGAATAACATACTTACTTATATCCTGGATTAACAGATAGGCTACTTTTCATCATCACCATCATCATCACTGATTTTCATCACCACGCGAGTGAAACCACGGTGCGTATATAGTATTACATACATAAACCTTCCGTGAAAATTTATCTAACTGAATCTGAAAGTCGCATTAAAATTCGTTGCGTGGTTTGTGAGGAGTTAGCGGATATAAAGACACAGACGCGGAAAGCGACTTTATTTTATACTATGTAGAGAAGAGAAGAGTAAATAATGTTGATTTGCTCTATTGAGTTAGGAAATACCTGTGATGATAGTTGTATTTTGGAAAAAAAAGATTGATAAAAGTATTATTCTCATTCACGGCCAAGCGCTCGTAGAGTCAACACGTCCTGAGGATGTCTCTTGAAGGGGTGAAACACTTGTCAACAAGGGTATTCTAAGGTTAAGGGTTGGGATAAAGTAGAATTATTAACAAATTTAAGTTAATTAATTTTAATGGTTTTTTTAACAAATAATAAATATTATCTAATTTATAATAATTTTATTTACATTACATTACATTTTTATTTTACATTAATTTAATTCCTAAATGCTGGTTTTTATTTTAAATTTTTTCTTTGTTTTGATTCGTCAAAAGTGTTTAATTTCAATAATTGCGGAATCCTAAGAAATCATTAATAATAATAAAAAATCTGTAAAGTGGAAAATAAATTATAGACCCCTTATTATACTTGGTACGGTACAAAAACTTACAAATAAAAAAAATAATAATTCAATAAACTCACATTTGTGCGCCGCTCCTGGCAAGGACATGACATACGTTTCCATTTGTATTTACCTACTCTGTTCTGGCAAATAAATAATTTGATTTTATTTGATTAAATAAGAAACAAGAATTATCTAAACGTCTGGTTGAAGCATCTGTGACCAAAATGCTATCATACGCAACGCGTCAGTATTGCATTGCAATTTGCAATCCAACGCGGCAATATGGCCAGAATTTTGGGGACGATGTCTACGGGCAGCAGTCTAACAGATTAGTGCAGTTAAGTATAATAATATTAAATAATATAGGTGAGTACGTAATCATTCGAAATAAGTATACTTTTCTTTTTTTAATTTATAATTTCGTAATTTCACTTGATACGACATTGAAGCGGAAGAGAGAGATTCATCTAAGAAATAGTTTTGATGGAAATGAAAAACAACAAAACAAAACATCAACAACAATACTACATATATATTGAAGGTGACAAATATATTATCGATCTCAGTCAACGAATACAACGAAGGCGATCGTTAAGTCAGAATACTTGTCTCTTTTACATACAGAAAAAATATCTAAATTATAAATACGACTTTCATGTACTTAAATATCATGTCATATCCATATGCAGGGTTAGTAAAAACGTAAGCCGGAAGTCATTGCAATAATCATTATAAACACGGAAAATAATCATAATTATATGAAATGAAAATATTTTTTTTCCAGATTGAGGTATATTCATATCAATTTATTACAAACTAAACTAAAAACTAAACAATGAAAAAATTTAATAATATACAATGTTCTATGTATTTAATTGAGTGTGAATTTAATTTTTCTTGTGTTTTATGTTGCGATTTCAGGTTTTGTCCCGTGGTAAAAGCTACTCATAACGAAAAACACAATGACTCACCACCGTTCTGTGTAGCCTCGTATATTCATAGAGGTAATTAATACGGTCTTAGTCCTCGTATGTAATTGTTGACTAAATTCGTGTAATTGTTGACTAGTTGACTAAATACGTGATTGTGTATGGACTTGGTTCGCCTCTATTCAATGTGTGAGTGTGACACGTACCGCATGAAGCTAATGCACTGACTTGAAGTATCGCTGTTGAACCAGATATTATATAATGGTGAAATAATTCTTGGTCGCGACGCGGACGAAAATGTACCCAAGGTCCGCTGGAATATTGCTCTGCTCCAATTTATCACGCAAATTGCGGCGGCCCGCAGCGGGGCTTCATTATTTCTGGTAAAAGTGAAAAAAATCGAGTGCAGTTAATGTCAGTGTAGGCTTACCATGCGTTTATTTTTGTTTCAGTTACTTTATTGGATTGGTTCCCTCTTCAATTATAATAAAACACGTAACATTATAACGTAGGTTATTTCTGTTTCATATTGCCAACAGATTTGGTAGGCTAAATTCTGACACCCAGGAACCGCCAGGCATACCTAATGTGGACAAAGGCAAGCCTATTATGATCTTTTAAAAAAGGTTGCCCTCTCTTTTCACAAGCCTCTGCTGATCCGAGGCTTGTTTATATGCTATGAAGTCCTTATTTGTCGTCTCGAAGAAGTGTTGCTAAAAGTAATTATTTTTAATACCATACAGTATAAATAGTATAGTAGTAATCTTATTGAAAGAAATTGGCTTAAGTGGAGAGCTGTGTTATGTCATTTATTTCAGACATCGTGGCTCCTCTACCCCCAAGGTAATTAATTGAGGCCTCCCAGTAATAATTCGAGCAAACAAACACGTCGTTCGAGACTCCCACGGCGACTCAGGCTCCAAAAGACGTGAAGATCCCCAGCTATGTGAATTTGGGTGGCATCGGCCGCTCTTGACGCGCCGAAATGCACATTTGGTACCAGGAAATATTTTAATGCAAGTCAAGAGATTATTTTTTACTGTACGTCAATTTTGTATTTTACAGCTGCAAGTCGTTCGCAGCATCAATTGTGGTAGCTCTGGTAGCTAATAGGTAAGGATTCTAATTTTTTTTATTGATAGATTTTTGTTTGGCTAACAACTCGCCTTATGGTAAGTGACGGTGTGGTCGAGATGGAGCACTTCGACCTAGAAGAAATCTATTCAGTCTACCCTTGAAGATGTGCCTAGATTACAATCTAGGCTCCTACCGTCCTGTTTGTTTCCTGAGAACTGTAGTTACTCTTGTTTCTCCTCTCCCTGCCATTCTTTGTGTTTCCTGAGAACTGTAGTTATCCTTGTTTTTCCTTTCCTTGCCGTCTTCTTTGTTTCCTGATAACTGTAGTCCTTCATGTTTCCTGCGAACTACAGTTCTAAAAAAATAAGGGAGGGAGGGAGTTACATTCTTGGGCAGTATCATCTTCTTATATATATTATGTATAAAAGGCGATGTATTTATGTTCCCTATGGACTCCACGGCTGGGCCACTTTTGATTTTGGACTATCACTGGAATAGCTGATGACATAAAGAGTCTCGCGGGTGAAACCGCGGGGCACAGCTAGTGCATTATAAATATGCAACCAAATCGCTGCGTACGCATTATTGGAATTTTGACGAGGTGAGCGGGTGGAAGTGTGCCCTCTTACTACTTGATATTACTTGTCTACTTATCTTTATTTGCTAAGTCAAATTATGTAATTTGGATCATTCACAAGTAAGAGTTTAATTCACTCGCCTCGACCCCAGTCATAATTTATACAGTAACATGATTATTAAAGGCTGTTAGAGATGTGACAGAAGATATTTGTTGTAAGCCGTTGCGATGTCGTAAGGTGTCACTTATTAGTTGTGAGAATTTTCAAGGGCGATGTGCTGTCGGACTTGTTTGTAATACGCCTTATAAATGTAAAGCTTCGAATACATCGCTATCAGTTGCGATGGAAAATATATTTTCTACCGTCAGATTTACGAAGAAATAAATTGAATCTATTAGGAAGTGTTTGTCTATGGTCACAGACTAGTAGCTATACCTAGTATGTGTCTATGGTAGCTATGGTAGCGGTTAGTATGCTGTTTATATACGGAGATATAGCACCTGACAGTTTTCATTTCTTTTTAAGTGGGCATAAATCCAGTCTGCTAGGTAGGCTATATTTTATTTACGGCTAATAACTGTATAACTGTTATTCATACATCAGAAAAAAAAAATATAGGTCACTATTAAATGGTAGGTTTAGTCTTTAGTCCTTTTCAAAATAACCGATTCAATTTGACGTTTGTCGATTCGTGGTCTTCACTCTCGAATACGTCTGCCTTAACGGTTATAGATTCTGCGATAGATATGACCGGACCCTTGACACTTCAGGACGCCTAGAACGCGCTGAAGCCCCACGGAGTGACGACATAGATACGTAAGGCAGATGGCCTAAGATCGGGTTGAGTGTCGTGCCTTGACAGGCCTTTATCCAGGCCTTTTTTTTACATATTGACAGCTACTGAATGGAAAACTGCTGAAAACTTAAATTTATATCTTCGTTAAAGTGTTGACGATTCAAAATCTACCGTTCCTTATTTTCTAATTAGTTACAGTAAAAGTTGTGTATCAAATCAAGTAAGTGAATATCAGAAAAATGGAAATGTACAATGCTACGCGTAATTCTTTTATCGATAATAAAAAAAAAACTTGAAAATGCAATATTGTTGTGAAAATTTCGACGCTATAAAAGTAATAATAGTCTCGTGAAAAAAACTGATACAAATAATTTATTCGGGCACAATGAAAAGTAGCTTACTTTTGAACCCAGAGGCTCCCAAACTAGTTAAAGACCTATTGCTTCTCTAATTTGTTTATCATCGAAATATGCAAAAACATAAAAATAGAATTAGTTAATAAAGGAGTTTAGAATTTGACTTTGAACTAAACATGTGATGGTATTGTGCATACAGCCTTACAGTTGTTGACGCCTGTCTAGGGAGGTGCTACATGTTCAATGTAGTAAATATTGATGTATAAAAATGACATGATACATACTTGCTTATCATGCGGGTTTACTGGTTTATTGAATAGTTATGATGGCAGAGTGCCTACGGCGCCTAAAACCATCTGAATGCGTTTATTGCTCAATAAAATAAAGTATAGAATTAAAAATAAAATAACCCCCGACAAAAGAACTAATGATGGTCACGGTTGCCGGGAAGAGATCGCTTTAAGCGATATGGCCGCCTGTTAAAAGCCTAGATAATTACTGTAATTTATAATGTTATCCTTGTTTTTGTGGTTTTTAATAAAGAGAGAGAGCCAGGAAAACTCATTTGATATCATTAAAAATATGACATTTTAAAAAAGGAATACAAAAGGTAAAAAGCAATTTCCCGCCATTTTTCAATTGTTTTTTTGTTCGATAAAATAAATAAATGAGTGAATCTGACGTAGAAATTCGATATATTTTGAAGTTTTATTACAAAAAAGGGAAAAATACGACACAAGCCGCGAATAAAATTTGTGACGTTTATGGACCTAATGCAGTGTCAAGAGTAGCACAATGTTGGTTCAAGCGTTTTCAGTCCGGGAATTTTGATGTCAAAGATGCAGCTCGCTCTGGTCGCCCTGTTACGGATAAAGTCGATGCCATTTCTGAAAAAGTGGAGCAAGATCGGCATATTAGTAGTTACGACGTAGCTGAAGAACTGGGGATCGACCACAAAACAGTTTTGACCCATTTGAAAAAAACTGGGTATACAAAAAACTCGATATTTGGGTGCCACACGAGCTCACTGAAAGAAACCAAATTAATCGTGTGCTCATTTGCGATTCTCTGTTAAAACGTAACGAAACCGAACCGTTTTTGAAAAGATTGATCACTGGTGATGAAAAATGGATCACCTACGACAAGAATGTGCACAAATGATCATAGTCAAAGGGCAGTGAAGCACCACAGACTGTAGCGAAACCCGGATTAACACGTAATAAGGTGATGCTGTGTGTATGGTGGGATTGGAAGGGCATCGTTCATTATGAGCTTTTACCGCCGGGCAAAACCATCGATTCAGATCTCTACTGCCAACAGCTGATGAGACTCAAACAAGAAATTGAGAAAAAACGGCCGGAATTGATCAACAGAAAGGGCGTGGTCTTTCATCATGATAACGCCAGACCGCACACATCTTTGGCCACTCAGCAACAATTGAGAGAGCTTGGTTGGGAAGTGTTAATGCATCCACCAAAAAGCCCTGACCTTGCACCCTCAGATTTCCACCTGTTTCGGTCTCTTCAGAATTCTTTGGGTAGTGTTAGATTAACATCCAGAGAGGACTGTCAAAACTACTTGTTGCATTTTTTTGATCATAAGTCCCAAAATTTCTACAGCAACGGGATCATGTCACTACCTACAAGATGGCAACAAGTTATCAAACAAAATGGCACATGTATATAATTTGTTGTTGTAATATCTCTGTAAACTACGCTCAGTGGCGCTATAATACTAACCTATTATTACTGTGTTTTCTCAATAAGTGAATTTGTAAATTCTTTTGAGGAAATAAAAATCTTAAACCGTATAGATATTATAATTAAATGTAATTAAACTTGAAAAAAATATGTCTTGAATTTGTTTATAAAATACGAAGAAACTTTTTCCCCGACCCATATTTAAATTTTACTAGCGTTTTGAACGTAAGATTGTAGCTGGTAGCAGGTGGTATACTACGGTTAGTACTGGTAGTGTTTTCATTCTAAATTTTTCCTATGTTTTTGTGCAGCTGTCAGATGCATTCGATATTTATATTTGATAGAATTTAGTGTGGAGATAGTTTATACTCTTAATTAACACATCGGGTTAAGTTAAGGGCCGGATAAAGATTTTTTACTGGTGGAATGTAATATCACACGTAAGAGTAAGAAAATATAAATTACTAGCAAGTATACAATATAAACTGATTCTGAGAATATAAAATCATATTCGCAATTTAAGGTACAGCACAACGCTTGTTACAAAATATTTTGTATTTAATATTGCATACCAAAATACACTTTGAGAGAGAAAGCATATCCAAAAAATATAAAATAATAATAAAAAATCTAAAGAAGAAAAATTTTCAGCTTACGGCGCTTGTCTTTGGTTATGTGAAATTTGTCTGCATTTTTTTACGTGGGTTTTAAGTTTTGGTGGATCAACGTTGTGTGAAAATTAACCGCTGCGTTTTCCTTTTAAGCATTAATAGGAAAAATTTAACAGAGCGTTAGAAATGCACAGATAAATTCACTTGCCACTGTCTATTTCTGTATTAATTACGCCACCATTGTACAACTAAAAGAGATACATGGGACAGATGACACGAAACCTGTTGACTGGAAACTAATTAGATGAAAGCAAAGTAACGTCAGTCAGGACTGTGATAAGTCTTGTGTTCACGAAATCTTCGTATGGATTTGCAGTAACACGAAAAAAATCTCTCTTCAGTGAGTAACCCTTACGTAGATTTGGTTCCCATAAA
Organism: Agriopis leucophaearia; assembly: GCA_949125355.1. Classification (NCBI taxonomy): domain Eukaryota; kingdom Metazoa; phylum Arthropoda; class Insecta; order Lepidoptera; family Geometridae; genus Agriopis; species Agriopis leucophaearia. Next base: position 7,025,442 of record OX421276.1, on the reverse strand, counting down.
ATTAGTATTTTTTTAAAGTGTTAATTGCTTTAAATACTTGTAACGAACACTGTACACAAATATTAGAAGTAGATTTTTACTTCGACCAAAATAAAATGAATGGACGGGCCCTAACCATTGAACTTGATCTGTAAAAAACAAGTCAAAACCGTCGGACATATACTTCAACACCTAATTATAAAAATGTACAGTATATTTGTAAAAAAATAATAGATATCGGTTTTATTTGTGTATTTACACTTCGGTAAAGCATATAAATTCATAATTCATATGTTGATTCAGATGTTTCGTTATCGCGTAACAATAGACTCGTGTTTCACTTCCTACGGCTAGAGACCGACTGAAACAAAGTCAGCGCTGGCGCTCGTTTTGTAATCTTCAAAAATGCACTTCTACGGGGCCCGTCCATTCATTTTATTTTGGTCGAAGGATTTTTACCTACTTCTAATTATATTGTCGATTTGCAGTATATGTAATTCGGATTAATACAGTCATTGAAAAACGATGGATACATGGAGCCTAGTATCTTAACCTAATGCTCTGGGTTTTTCATTTCGTAGTTTTATGAATAGCAGAAACTGATTGACAAATAAATTTCTACGATCGTCTCATCCATGCAATTGAATGGACGTGGTTCGTTGTCTATCTGTTGACGCCGGTAGCCGTGATTTCTCATACGTCGGATAATATCTTACCCTCATGAACTAAAGGGCTTTTAACGATCTCTTTAAAAATAATGTAGTAAAAAGTAATAATGAGAACAAGGTTCAAAATTTTATAGCCAAAGGCGGTAATTTCCTTTAAACACGCAACTTTAATTTTGTCTCATTATTGGTTGGTGTGAAGTCGGAAACCATCGATCGCCAACACCCCACTAAAAGTCTGCAACTACAATTAACTGATGTTGATCATAAATAAAACAAAAGTGGCAGATTAAGTGATTATTGAGCACAAAAAGCGCTCAAAAATTACCGAGAAAATTGATAAGAATTTCTTTTGTAGTCCTGTGTAAGCTCCATAAGTTGGTGCATTGCAAAATGTTGGAGAAAGGTAGCCTTTTTAATAAAGGCGGGCAAACGGACTTATTTACGTCGCAATAAAAGGAATGCTTTAATTAGGCTGACGCCAATATTGATTTTGGTCGAGAGCTTGGCTCGTCGTCACATAAATGTAGTTATAAATTAAAGTTTTGGTTTGTAACAGCTCCGTGCTTGCCTTTACTGGTATCCATGTGTCAATTGTACACATTGTAGCAACTTTTGCAATTTATTACTAAGTGTCGATACACTTGATTTATGAATTGTTAATACTTAGTGTAAACGAGGATTTAAAGCATGTCCTGTCTGAGCTTTCGATTAATATAAATAAACAGTTACGTTTAGGAAAAAACGCGATACTTGGCTACCCATAAAGATTACATAGCTTTTTGTTATACTCGTAAATACCAAGGATGGTTGTCGATGTAAATACTAAGCAGCTGTTTCAGTTTTTTATGAACTAGGTTAGGTATGCGAGTATTTTTATATGGCGGGTTAGGTTAGGTTAGGTTAGGACACATTCTTTGTCTAGTTTTATATAAAAGGAAGTTCACGATATACATACCGGAAATGTGTGAGCTGTATCTATGTTATTTCAGGAATGTTAATTAACTCTGTTGTATAAGGTACATTTTGTTTTATTCTATGATTTTTAAGACTTGTATAGCCATCTATGTATCATAATAGACAGATGCCGTTAGAAATAATATTGAGGTGTATTGTTCCTAACAAGTTTTACCAACCGATTCCAAAAAAGGAGGTTCTCTACTGTGTTTTTTATTAATTGCTAGTGGGTCACTAGTAATTAATAAAAAACAGCCCCGGATTTGCACATGTGTAACATTTAGTATATATATATATATATATATATATAAACCTTCCGTGATAAATTATCTAACAGGTGGTGAACAACGCATCAAAATCCGTTGCGTGGTTTAGGAGGAGTTAGCGGATATACAGACCGACAGACGCGGAAAGCGACTTCATTTTGTACTATGTAGAAATTATTTATTATTCATTATTATTTAAATAAGTAAATAAAATACATAAAAAACCTATCCATGGGTGGATAATTATATGATGAACTCAATTTAGTGAACTTTCCGTGAAGTGGGTTGTTATTTTTCTGTAAAATGTATTATTTCATCGCAGTTACGTTAGGTACGATACGTCGCGCGGTCCATCTTAGTGGTATTTTACCTTCATAAGGCATGAGAACCAAACTGCCTGCTTATTAACTGAGGTGAGGAAGTCAGTAGTTGACTTGCCGACTCCGACACAGCTTGGTCTACACTGATATCGAACTAATTATATTCGCACTTTTAGGTTGGTGCTTGTTTTACCGCTGCAGCAAATAATAATAGTTGAAATTGAACGCTCTTAACGGATTTTATGTATTGTACTTTATTTTAATTTCTGACGTTTCGCACACTTTGCAGTGTCCGTGATCGCAGGTAGACTATAATATGTCAGACGATCATTTTTGAAATTATCGAGTCCAAGGCTTCGATTATATTTTGTGTCAGTCAAAATTTCACCCTAAAGGAATTTCCCAAAAAACAAAAATAAAATACTTGAACACCAAAACCGAGATTAATTTTAAATTAACCAAAACTAACTAGATCCTAATAGTTCAAAATATTTAGCCGAACAATTTAACGCTTGTAACCCTTGTTAGAGAAATTCTCAAAAACGAAAAGGTAATAATTTATTATGCACAACATAAAAAACAGAAAATTAAAGAAAACTTAAAATACTATCTAAAAACTAAAACTTAAAATAAATAAATAAAAAATTAAACTAAAAGACCATTAGTGGAGGGAAAGGTCCCCAGAATGCTGGCGGCATTGCCACGTTGAATGGCAATGCTCAATTTCTGCCCAAAATAGAAGCCAGCATTCTGAACACCCGACGCCTCCACCAATCGCCTGGCCAAGTCCCGATAAAGCCCTAAAGTGGTCGGTCCCCACGGACCCATCGTCTCGACCCCAAACGGAGCAAACATGTACACCCGGTCAAGGTGTGCATATTTGCGCCGCTTGAGTTTTTCGGCTGAAGCGGCGGCAGCGCCGGCCCTAACCGAAGTTGCGGGAAGGTGAGACGGAGCCATTGTTTCTACGCATGTTGCATCCCACACCAATGGCTGCCCTACCTTCCATGGTATGAGGGTCATTCCGTCGGGTCTTTTGCCGTCGTCTCGCATCAGTCCATAAGGTTCCAGGACTGACGGGACGCCGGCACTGACAAAAGCCCGACGGATGACATCATTCAGGGAGGCGTGCCGCGGTACGCGCCCAGCACTCTTCATGCACGACAAGCCGTGGTGACTGAGGCGATCTACATTATCGCCACAGTTGCAGCGATGGGGAACATGGTAAGCTGCGCCTATTCTCAAAAATATTTGCTCGGCTCATGGTATTTATTTATATCCGACACTTTTGACTATTTATAAAAAAAGTATGAGACAAACTACAATGTAAACTAGCCTTTATTTAATGCCAATTTTGTGTGAACTACAGTATTTCCTGTCATTATTAGATCAGGCTGCCCGAGTGTAGGCTTGCAATTTATTAGTTCTTATTGCAATGCCATATGAGTAGCAATACTTGTAATAAGTAGTTATCCTAGCTTAGTATTATGAAATATAAATATATATCATGAGATTATTGAATACGAAAAATAAACATGCAATTTAATTTAAACATTTATTCAAATATATACCAATTCATTATTATAATGTCGCTGTGAAGATTATAATTGCAAGCTGCTAAAATAAACACTTATCAAATAACTTAATTATAGGTTAGAAACTAGCACAAAATATAAGCGCTCGGATTTGGCAATGAGGTTATATGGATTTGGTTAGGTATTGGCACCTGTGGGACTCAGTGGGACACTAAGAAATTATCGTTCGACATTGCGAAGAAAGTGGTGCCACCTTGTGATCACAGCTAACTTGAAATGAGTAATGCTGTAGCGTTAGTCACGCAATAAAATAAGCGACATCTAGTAAAGCTTACAGGAACAAGGCCCTAAAAAGCTCACATTTGCTGGAGCTTTTTACATTTATCAAAGTAAAGGATATTCTAGTATCACTACAATTTGTTCGTAAGATACGGCTACAAGTTTAACCTAATTAATCCAGCGAGGAATTTATAAGCGTGATTTAATTAAAATTCATGTAACTTCTCTGATGAAATTTATCATTACACTAACCATGCGTAGTAATTAAACTTTCATAATATCTATTAATAGGGAATGCTTGAGATTAATTAGAAACTGTTGTGATCGTCTGATACGATCGTATTGTTTATGTCAGCCAACATCAGAAGCGGACACACCCAGTTTTTGAATAATCAAGCACCAATGGAGATTGGGTCTCTGCGCCAGCGGCGTAGTCAGGCAAAACTGAATAGTAGTAGACAGTGCGGATCATACTTATCCTAACTAATATTATGCAATGATCAACATAAAAAAAAAAATCAAAATTTTTAAGGGCTCAAACAAAATTATTGGTATCGCCAAATCAATAGGTGTTAAAGTCAATGAACTTTTTGTGGAACCATCTGATCTTCCTCTGCATGATAAAAAAAACAACAAATAACGACATGTGGAGCTATTGATTACAACGTTATTGCTATAATTTAATAAGTTATAATCAAACAATGTTTGAAATTATTTTGAATGTAGGTTTTTAATAACTAGTACCTAACATGTTTCACAACGGGCAATGGAGAGAGCTATGCTCGGAGTTTCTTTGCGCGATAGAATCCGAAACGTGGATGTTCGACAAAGAACCGAATCATCGACATAGCTATTAAAATTTGCAATTTGAAGTGGCAATGGGCAGGCCACATCGCTCGAAGAACCGGTAACCGATGGGGAAGAAAGGTTCTTGAGTGTAGACCACGAACCGGAAGACGCAGCGTAGGCAGGCCTCCCACTAGATGGACCGACGACATCGTGAGAGTCACGGGCATCCAGTGGATGCAGATGGCAGGTTGTCGTTCAGTGTGGAGATTAAAGGGGGAGGCCTACGTTCAGCAGTGGACGTCTTATGGCCGATGATGATGATGAACGTGTTTCTATGTCTCATAGTTTAGAAATGCAGGGGGGACACCAAATTTTTGCTACTTTGTCAGGCCATATTTCGCAAACAATACACTCAGTAAAAAAGTTATGTATGAAACCTACGTCATCATAATATTATATTTATTTCAAAAGACCTATTTAACGATACCAAACATGAGGGACTGTAGAGAAAAAATATTTTTTTCATCCCCATTTCACATGTACCAGCGCCTCACTTAAAATGCAAAAAAATATACTTATAAAATTGAGATTACACATTACGGGCCTTACTTAATAACGTTACTCAAGTTGATCTATGTTTTAAAATACTCTCTCAACTTCTCGCTGACGGCAATCGTCACACGCGAAAACAAGACGGAGCATATTTAAGCGTATGTCAACTTGAGTAACGTTTTTAAGTAAAACCCTAAATTATCAACCATCAATGTCCACTGCTGAACAAAGGCCTCTCAGAGGGGTGTTGCCGTAATCCCCACGCTTGGCAGGTGGCTTGGGGATCGCAGTACGTTCACCGTGTACTAATACGACGCTGCTGCCCATCCTCCGGTGGTTCTGGTCGCAGTTTTAGGACATACCCCCGGGTATGTCCTAAAACTGCGACCAGAATTATTAATCTCAAATTGAGATTTATTAATACTAAACGTTATAACTCTAATCCACCTTGTTGGCCCAGGCTTACCAAAGAGAGCGAGAGAGAAAGAGAGAGAGAGAGAGTATAGCCTCTGTATTAGAGCCCATTCTCTCTGAGAGAAGGCATCTGTTCCGGCAGTGGGAACATATACAGCTGATAATGATGATGATTATGAGAACTAAGAACAGTGTTCAACGCCATTAAATGAAAATGAGAAAGAGTTTTTCGAGTTAAGTTGGAGGCATAATGGCCTTAAGTATATAAAAATAATAGTATCATACTATTTTTTTAAATGCGAAAGTGTGTTTGTTCTTTTTTTAAGCAGAAACAGAGCAACGGATCAGCGTGATGTTTAGCGTGAATATAGTTCAAGAGCCAGAGAGTGACATAGGATATTTTTTATTCCTGTAGCTTACAAGGATGAAACCGCGAGTCGTAGGTAGTGAAGAAAAAAAAAGGTTCTAGTGGATGACAGTTGTGTGAAAATTAAGTACTAATTTGCCATCTTAATTTATTAGCTGCAACAACAGCTGGAAGTTACTATCCAGAAGGTTCTGCAAAATGAACCTAATTTTTTAATAAGGCCTAATGACAACCACTGCAATTATAGAGCTTAGTTCGGACGGTTACAGCATCCTGAATGCAACACGTGTGCACCACAACGTAAAACAATATAAAATCTTCAAAATCATATCAAATAATTAACTCTAATCACACAGTATTAAAACTTGTAATTGTTTAATGGGCTCAGAGCACATACTGAAGTATTTACATGTGCTCTCTATTTCTATTCTTAACAATTAAGGGCTAAGTTTCATGTGAAGCCTATAGCAAATTACGATTTAATCTTTAAAGCTCAAGAGCTACATTTCCTTCTCGAAGTTTACTGACTACTTTGTTTTTGAGTAGATGTAAAGCTGGTTTTGCAAGAAGCTCTTCGGCATCGCGTCGAAACCATATCGTCTAATTATAAGGTACAGTAGCTAGAAGGCATCCATTGAACTGACGCGCCCTAGAATCTTTTGTGCGGATCACCGCTGCTCACCCATGCAGGTTTGCATGAATCTAATGTATCTACATAGATATTATGAGCCTATGTTTTATTATGTTGTTAGCCTATGTGAAGTGGTCGATAGGGTATCTGATAAGAGGATTTTATTTGTAAAAAATAACAGGATAAGCGAAAAATATAATTAAATGCACGGAAAGCACGGAAGTTTGGGCTGGACCTCGAGAGAGAAACGGCTTGATCCGGTTGGTTCCTTGTCAAGCGGATTTCTTTGGCGATTCAGCGGGGGAATGCGAAAAATGTATATATAAATTAAAGACAGCATTTTTTATTTAAAAAAATCGTTCGACCCTATTGCGGAACCGAAAAATGCTAACAGGTAAATATCAGTTTTGTTCAGAAAACACGATGGTGGTACCTCCATGTCTATAGATAACTTAGTCACACTCTGAATTGTGAGTATAATAATATAATGACGCTCGTTATAAGGAATGCTTTATCACAATTTTTTTATATATGTACAAAAGGTTATTTTTTCTCTTTTTCATTTGTGTCCTTACGTTTATCCACAAATCTCTCTAATAAAGTGATGTTCCTTAATAAATTGATAGTACTGATTTTGTCAAATAAATACACACAACAAGACATATACATATACATTAGTAAGTAAGTATGAAACCTTTTAATTCTGATGTATTTAGACTGTCATTGACTGTTACATATTCCCTCTGTCTCTATCACCATATTAGGCAAGTCAAGTCAACTCTGCAAGGATGTTAGAAATGTATCATTAAGTTTCTTATTATAAAGCAGATAATTCAACCGATTAGCTATTATAATTCAAGTCGACAGGATGCTGGCAACAAGCTCTTAAAAGGAAGACAAATTATTCATAAGATTTTCGACTTGCGGAGATTAAGATCAATCGAGGTCAGTTGGTGATTGCATTTGAATCAGCGTTAAAATATTGATAAATGAATATTATAAAAACTACTAAAGTTACTGTATTTCTAAATCACTTTTCGCACGTATACATTGATTATCTAGGAATATTCTTCAAAATGAATGGAATATTTAGTAGTAATGCATGAAGGTATAGGTTGTACCTATTGTTACCAACCATATTTATTTCATATTTGTCTTGTTTTAACAGCTGGGAATTTTTCATGAAACTTCCTAACTGATGTTGTACGCGCGCGCAATCGCTAATTTTGATTGCCGGTGGTTTTGGGGCACTGTGTAACAGTACGTACGTTATTTATAGCCAGCCCGTGATATTTTTATTTTTTTGCAAACTGACAGCTGGTCAGGTTTTTGGATTATCACAATGCTATTACGATTTAAATTTTGACTATACTGGAAAAGATGTAAGAGATTTTGTGAATTGTTTTTGTGAAAGCGGTACCTTGCAGTTTAACTGTGTTAGAAACTAGAGTATGCGCGTACTATTGTATGAAAAACCTGCGACTAATGCGCCAAGTCACTCTTGGAGGAGCTCGCCGTTTTATACGGAGAAAACGCTTGACTGAGAATGAAGATACTTGAAGACAATTCAGGGTCCCAATTAGATCTTGTTTGTATCTTGAGATGTATCTAACTTAAGCTTGACCGATCGGTAGGTATGTAGAAAAAAAAACAACCAAATTGAGAACCCCTTCAATTTTTGAAGTCGGATTTAAACATAATTAAATATACGCCCAAGTAGGGCGTCACGTGCGCCTCACTTAGAACATTGATAGAAGGACGACGCGCGACGCCACACATCTCTTCAGATTGGACACTAGGTGAGCAATATGTCGTGTAATACGCGGATTAGTACGAGCTTTGTCCAAAGCTCGAATACAGGTCATTTTGTGTGGTACAATTTTAGTGGGTAGATACCTTCCACGACACAATTCCTTGCATTCCAGCTACCCCGTGGTAGCTGTATAGGTAGCGGGTCCGTACAGATGTGTTATTAGTCCACAAAGAGGTCTCTTTAGGTTAGTTTTTATGTAACACCAATAAAAATAGCATGTAGAAAAAAAAGGTTGCTTAAATCTGTCAAGTTGTTATTAATATGTAACTTAAGGGAAAAATTACAATGCCAGTTTCTAAATAAGGGCAAAATAATTCGGTCAATTGTCCATTGGAGGTCGCGCACACTCAGATCGTCTGCAATAAAAACTTTATTATAACAATTGTAAAGACCTCGTGAGTTATGAATTTGACTTCTTTTATCGAGCTTTTATGACGAAGCGTCATCTTTTTATAATGTCAAAGCTGCACGACACAATTTTCAATTTTGCAGTAAAAAATATTTTTTTACATATTTTTATTTCGTTAACGATTGTATATTTTGCGAGCTCGTTTTACATAACGTAGCTCAAGCTGAATGCGTTCACCAAATTGTAAAAACAGTATGGTAATTTTCCGAGCCTTTTTGGGATATCCAATCTACTCATTCTCATACTCTTTAATTTTAACAATTGTATCTATTAACTCACTTTTTGAAGAACCCCATGCAGCATTATTATAAGCCCCATTGAGTTAGTTTTTAAAAGTTGTTCATGATAATTATAAGTACAAAATTTCATTTTATCTCAGTATCACCGTTCTGTGTAACACAGTATTATAAAAAAAAAACAGTTTCTTTGACAAATCTTTAGTGTATTTCCGCTTCAACGTCACATTAAGTACAATAAGCAATATGGGATCATTTATTTTTGATTTGGGCTCTACCCGTGTACCCACCAGCTCAACCCACCAGTGGGATGAGGGGGAATCTGTCGAGACCCGTACACCTACCAGTGGGATGAAGATCCTTCAAGACCCGTGCACCCACCAGTCGGATGAGGGGAACCCCTCAAGACCCGTACTCCAGCCAGTTTTACTCTACAGAAATTAGTCGATGATGCTAATTTAACCTAATCTTCATCTTTAGACCACATTTTCGACACGTGTTTCACCTCTGCACGAGGCATCTTCTGGAAGACGTGTGGACGCTTCGAGTACTTGGTACGCTTGGTAACTATTTAATATCATTCACCATTTTGTATAAATTAATCATGCTAATCTTTAACTACTCGGCTTGCTAGCCATTCCGTTAAATATCTGTTGCCACGAACTTTAAATTATTAATGTGGTCCGTCAGCTTCATTTGAAAGTCAGTTCCCATTTTACATAGTTCTACCAACGTGTTGACCATCTTCAACCATAAGGTGAACTGGTGTGGTCTGTTGTGTTGCTTTTCTTACCCAGACGCAATGTTACCATAGTTGCAGGGTAATGCCCGAAGACCCTAGTCTGTGGTAATGCCCTTACTGTCACATTTTATATGTCACTGTGCTCTTGTCTTCGGAGCAGTGAGACGTCACTATACAGTGAGACAGTAACGAACTGGTGTTCCGTTTAAGGCGATCACATTATGTTGCCTTTTGACATCATTAAGGGTACAGCCGGTCCCGGTAACCTCAGTGGATATGTCGCAGGAATTATAAGCGAGTTTGTTTATTGTTTAATGAAGAGAACCTTTCTCGTTACGTAGGACGTGGGTTGCGTGTGAAAACTGCAGTCTCAGGCGAAATGGTGTTACTTTGTAGAGATAATAAGGGATTCGGGGACGATTTTGGTGGGATTTTAATGATGTTAAAATGCAAATTGAAATGGAATATTTACATTTGCGTGATGTTGATTTATGAAAATTTCCTTAAGCTAAAGCTAACGAGATGTTGAATGTAAGCAGCTTGCAAGTTCATAAATACAAAATGGCACAAAGTGTTTTCGAATTATGTTTCGACTACATTTTACTAAATGGATTACGAATTAAAGTTATATGATTATTTACGGGATATTTACCGTGGTAAGGTTGTGGATCGTCTCATGCCGCATCAAGGAACACATTAAGGCAGTCAAAAATAATGAGAGACATAAATCTGCCATAGCTGAGCATCTGCTGGACGCGGGTCCTAACCACTGAATTGAATTTCATAATCCCGAAATCCTGTCCACCGAGCGTCACTACATACCAAGGCTGGGAAAGGAAACTATTGAAATCTCGAAATGCCAGAATTTCAATCGAGGTGATGGTTTTTAACTCGCTAGTGCGTGGAATCCAGTATTAGGTTGCCTTAAAAATAAAAGTCCGCATTCAAAATGTGTTCAAAATACTATACGCAGTGATACAGTGAGTGTGTTTTGTCGAGACTTAGGTTCGAGTTCGAGTTCCAGTGATAACCGTAGCAAAAGACTAAGAAAGAGGGTAGATCGTTTTGTCTGTACCTAACTTTGAACTTTTTCACCAACCACCCGCATTCTTCAGTCTTCCCGTGAACATGGTGCATGTAACTGCGCCGAAATATTGGGAGCTCCTTCCACAACCTTACCACGGTAAATATCCCGTAAATAATCATATAACTTTAGTGAACAACCGTGATAGTTTAAAACAGGGATTACGAATTGATGTAGATACAATAGCTATTATTATTTGTTGCAAACGAATGCATAGTTTAGGAGGGAGCGCGTTTGCCTAGAAAAAACCGATTCTCTCACGACTTGAAGATACCCAGTTATAATCTGGGTACGGTATAGCAAATAGTACAATATCGGTAATTGGGTAGAAGGGCAATCAAGCAGCGCATTCCACAGTCTAGAAGTTCGCACAATAAAAGAGAAATCAAAGTTCTTCTTTCAAATTTTCCGAATATTAGTCATGAAACGGTTTCGCCTTTCGTGCCCACTCTGAAGGCCGTCCGATAGAAAAATGCGTACAAAGCACTCCTCAAAATGTATCCCATAAAAAACCAACGTAGTTTTGACAATTTTCGGGCTTACAAATTTAGATCAAAAATTTATCGAAGTTTACGAACGAAAATGTTATGACATTTACTTAAAACCATTAATAACTGCGAAAACGGTTATTAAGAACCACTTATTCATCGCTAAAATATGTAGCGCACGTCAAAATTAAAGTGTCGATGAAAATTGAGGAGATTATTGAAATTATTATAAATGTCTGAGAGGTTGGACGTCACATCCCTATTAGTAACGTGACAGGAAAATTATGTACAAGTGCTAGAAATAGCCTCACGGCAATGTAAGCAATTACACATGGAGGTTGGTTAAGGATATTTTTAGCGACCTCTTTAATTTTGGTGCAGTGTTTAAGTGATTAGCAGCCTCCTCATTATATGCCGCGGTATCAGAATAACTAATAACTTTAACAAGGATAATGCAATGTTCAGACCTAACGGACAAACGCGACCGAACGCACGCAAACGTTCGCGGCATAAGATGTGCCTTAGTGATGTGTTCAGACACATCAGAAACTTGTTTTAGTGGAGAAGAAACCACATGAGGACTTGTTTTTATTTTATAAATAAAGTATATCCTTATAGCTGCGGCACATATTACAAGTTAAAATATCTCCTCCTCCGCCTCTTTATATTCGGGGCTAGTTACTTTTAATTAACGTCATCTCATAAGGGCAGCTTTTGTACATCATAACAAACAACTTTTGATTCTACGACTTTTGTTAATTCGCAAAAATAAACAGCTGTTCCATAGAAAAATATTAATTGACCCGCAATAAAATGTGTGACACAGCTGATTTTGTTTAAAACTCGTAGATTTTTTTATATTTTTTTTATGATGTGAGCACAGGAATTGCCCGTGAGAGGTGGCTAATTAAAAGTACCCCTTTACAACAGGCGAGTTAGTGGTCGAACGCGGACATATTCGCGATAAAAAAATACATAGATCATTATTATCCTTTAAGTAACTTGTAAGTTAAATTCTCTAAACTAAGAAGTTATAATATATAAGATAGAAAGATCACAATATGTATGGACCACCATTCAAGCAGTAGGGGAGTACAGCAAAAGCTTTTATCTGGGACATTTTTGCACACACGGTCATCTGACCCCAAACTAAGCAAAGCTTGTAATATGGCTGCCAGAGACTGATAAACGTACATATATATTTTTTAATACATACTTAAATAGATATTAACACCCAGACATAGAACACTTAATTTAGAACACTTTTGTTACTTAATTTAGCGGAATTTTAAAGTGGGTATACTGTAAGTATATTTATATATCTTCGGCTGCAATTTGTGCGCACGGTATCGTAGGGCTGTCAAAAATAAATTTCTTAAAGTTTTATGACCGAAAAAATAAATAAAACCGTTGCGTATATCATACAAGCGACCCGCCCCGGCTTCGCACGGGTGCAATGCTGATACTAAATGTACTACAGAATGTTCTAAAGAGTAAACGGCAAATTCAGAAACAAAAAAAAAATTGCACTGAGAGTATCAAAAGTCTGTGTCAAAATTTATAATCGTCAATTTTACTATGGAACCTCGGCCCTATTTGTTAATTTTTATCGTAACGATATCTTAATAATATATTTTATAAGTTGTGCTAAGTATTAAACATGTCAAAATTAGCTGGGACAAAAGTAAATTGTGAAAAGGACCTTTACGGTTTTCACACATTTTGTTCTTATTATACGAAAATTACTAAGATACGTTTATGTAAGGTTGGAATTACTATTGGAGTATTTAGTTTAATCTTATGTGCCCTTATAAAAAAGGACAGTAGAACTACCTGACAATTGACAGTTCATTCATACCCATTCCCCAACAATTTGCGTTATTTACAAGTTTTTATTTAACTTGCCTTTATAGTTTGGATTAAATCTTGCCACTGAATTTTAAAACTGCTATCCCCAACCTATTGAGCTGAAATTTTACATATACATACGCTTAGTTTGGATGTTAATACATGGATAGTTAAGTGACGTCATTCTAAATCCAATATGGCTGACTCCCAAAGATGGCGGATCAGTCATTTTTTATGCACCCCCATGATATGGGTTTGAAAAGGTTTGCTGTAAAAAAAAAGAAAATGACGTCACACAAAATTCAATATGGCGGATGTCTAAAAGCTTGTTTGAAAAGGTTTTATTTAAATATATTTTTTTTTTAATCTTTGTCATCTTTAAGCCGTGTCAGCCCGCAAAAGCTTAAGAAGTGAAATTTTATTGCAGATTGATTGATGACCGACACCGAGGCACGTGTCTATCATATTATGAAATGAGCGCGATGAGTACACTATAAATACCATCTCGCAAACGGTTGTTATAAAACACTTAGCTTACGAGAACTCCTTACCTCACTTGCACGTGAGTTTAACGTACAGGCTTTATATGATAGTTTTCCAGCGAACTTATAATAACAGTACGACAACTTATCTAAGTTTGTGCCATAACAACGATTTGTAAAGGTTAAAAAACCCTATGACACTCTGGGCGTAAAGACAAATCTAAATCTAACGAGACACATCAAAATTGGTCTAGCCGTTTAGGCTATTTGGAAGTAAAAATTAAAGAATCATCCCGAACAAGCCGGTTCCCGTAAAGGCTTGAGCAACATAGACCATATACACACGCTCCGCCAGATTATACAGAACATAATAGACATACGAGCATAGACTGAAGAGTATATAATAATCAGCCTCTAGCGATCAATCTAGCGTTTGTGGACTTTGAAAAACCCTTCGATCCAATCTAGACCTGGCCAATATTGCAGTCCCTCCAGCTTTGTCATATTGACTAGTAATATCAAAGTTTTGTACAAAAGCGCCACCATGTCGATCGGATTACAGGACAAGAGCACGGAACCAAACCAATTGCTGATAGGCGTGGCGCAGGGAGATTTTATCTCTTCGGAACTGCTTACGAACGCATTCGATTTGAAGCTCTTAGACTGAAACGGATTTAACATCAACATCAATGGCGAATACATAATCACCTACCTTTGCCGATGTTATTATAGTCATCACCATGGCAGAGTCGCTGGAGGACCTCAATACGATGCTCAGCGACAACGTTAACATTTTATTGAAAAAAAAAGCTGTATACTCGAATATTTATATTTTATGGACTTTTCTTACTGCTTTTTTCATTCTATGCTAGTTTTACAACCCACTATGATATTTAATTAGCTGATTATTTATCTGACACATTTAATTACTCTGCTCGTTTTCTTATATAGTTTAATTACGACAGAAAAATGAGGATCGCTCTCTATTTTGAGTGGCTTGCATTATCTCTAGACTTAAGTAGTTTGCTATAAATTAAACTTGAGCCAAGCATTTGTTTGCTCTGACAGCTGCAATGACATCGTAACAAAAAACATAATCTGAATAAAACATATTTTTTTAATATTTCACTGAAATATATTGGGTACCTGCTAGAGTCTTACGTTCAAAAACCTAGCCAGTATTCATCTATCAGTATTCGTGGTTTTTTCATCAGTATTTATTCAGCTTAATTTAATGTTATTGCAGCTGTCAGAAAAAATAAATGATGGAACCTAGAATAGCAATTCGTAATAAAATAATTGTAAACTTCTGGTATGCTGTGAGGAATTCGTATAGATAGTGGGATTAATAAATTCGGTAAAAAAACAATATAGATAAAATTTATAGCGATAACATAATTCAATTGTATTTTTTTATCGAATTTTATACAGCTGCTTATTGATATTATGACAGAAAACAGTCAAGACGCAACTGGACGAATTCGATCGTCTTTGTTTATCGATATCATTGCACTGTGCCATTCAATCTTTGTAACTCATCTTCTTTGCGAGTCTATTTTATTTCCATATCTCTTGCTAGGCCGATGTATTCTTTACTCTGGGATACTTGGGTCGGTTTTTGTTTGTGCTATTGTGTGAGATCTGCCGCTTTGTGATGAGATCACAACGCGTGTCTAGCTCGTGCCAATTTGTGAATAGCTCCGGACGCTTCGGGCAGCTTTCTTTCCTTCATTGCTAAACTTGTTAGTGGAATACCGCTGCTGTGTTTTATAGAGCATATTCCTGTACCAGCGCCATCGATATCGATATTTCATATGCCATTGATAAGTGGTAGCCTCGAGCCACTCCTTCTACTTGAAACGAAGCTTATTTGAATTCTAATAGCTTTAACTATTTAATACATTACTCCAATTATGCAAATAGTCTCCAAGACAGTGGTTTAACAAGGCCCGCATCTCGACATCTCTGATACAAATCTTATATGTTTACATGATTCGATTAGAAAGTCAGGTCATGGTGACATACGAGCCGAGGGATGCAGAAACGTGCAATTGAAACTCTAGACAGTTTCTATCGGCTGTAATTAGGGTCTGATTAAATTTTCAATTCATAGAATACGATGTAATAACGCTTTCTATGGATGTGATAAAGATTTATGAGGTATCGATAGAGCGTTGCGTTTCGGTCGATAAATCATTGGTTGATGCGGGGCATCACTATAGAGCGCTCGCGCTACGACCAGCGCCGGCGGCTACGCTTGCGTCGGCCTACCGACCGTCCGCCGGCTCATTAGAATGATTGATGCTGTTTGAATGCATAAATATGCGCCTACTAGCCGCCCCGTGCAGTCACGAGCCACCGACGTGCGTGTAATCACAACCACGTGACTTGTCGCCGCGCTCATCATGGAACCGACACGGCTCTCGTTTTTTGTCGTCTCGATGACCAGTCTACATGTAGGTTGGGCTTATCAAGCAATCAAGTGCTCCATTAAAACCCATGACAAACGTATAAATGAATAATAATCAAGTAATTTAGGCTTTCCGCCTAAGCTAATTCTGTGTCGCTTTTGGATTAGGATCGTAAACCCACCTGTGTAACTATTGGGCCTATTGAGTTTTATTGTCATTACCTAATGATTATTCTAACTGAATACATTTTTACTGGTACGAGTACCTATATAGGAATTCTTTAATTGGTATCATAGATATCCTTCCATTTTCTTGCGACGCGTGATCAAAATGCAGGCTTTCTTCTGCTTAACTTCGGCTATGCTCGGTACTACGGTGCCAACTGGTATTGGGCTCGAGCATTTGGAACAATCCAAAATATGGTTGGATTGCACATCTAAATGACAACATTTAGATGTGCAATCCAACCATATTTTGTAAAAAATATTTTGGTTAGGTAATAAAAGGACTTACCAGTTAAAATAATCCTTTCATATATGTATCTACAAATCAAAATCACAATAAGCTTTTTAAGAGTACATATTTCAGCTCAAACGATTAAATTAATGCACAATTATTATATCAGAAAAAAATAATCTATTATTATAGTAATTTTTCATCCCTACTTAACATGTCGCCATCTTGTATTTATGATAATGTCACCTCCCAGTGATAATCCTAGAGCTAAGAGAAATCTGTCGAAATCTTATTTTCTGAAATCGGTTGTGGCGTTAAGGATTACAAACATTCATATATATATACTACATTATGCAAAGCAAAAAACCGTAATCTTGGTCCAAGTATTTATTTGTTTTGACAGCTGCGATATAAAGCTGAATGAAAACCACGAATTCTGATCACTTTCGCTAGGTTTTTAAACTTTTGCAAATAAGACATATATAAGTATACTTTAGTGGTAAATTAAAAGAAAAATATTAAATATTTTATTTAACTTTTTGCAGTTGTGTGCCGCTCAGTATTGAAGTGTGCGTTTGTAGAACTAGTGAGAATATGTCAGTGTGTGCACTACGTATTTTCACCTTGTCCTTTTCAGTTTTTGGCAGACTTTTTTCGGTACAGTGCGAGTTTAAGGCAAATTAAAACTATATAATATGATGATTAAAGTACCACAGTATGAAAGGGAATTAGTTCAGACAATTACAAGAGATAGTCGTGTGAGATAACGTTGAAATTAAGAGATGTGTGTGTCGGCGTGACGTGAGCCGCGTGCTTGCTTTCCAGAGGCTTCTGTGAGCCTGTCAACCGGCCATCTTGATGGCACGACGCTTGGAAGCTGGGTTTATGTAATCAACCCATTAGTACAGTTATATTCAGATGAGGGTGCCTCTCTTAAAGAAATGTCTTTCGGTCGCAATCAAGACATTGCGTGAGATCGAAAAAAAAGTTTGAAAGCAATTTTTATATTGCTGTGTTATATTTTGGTGGAAGAGACCGAATTAAAATATTTTTTCGATCTCGAAAATTCAATGTATTGTGTTTGGTTCTTAGGTAGAGTGCTTTTTATAAAAGAAGTCCCCCAGAGGTGCTATCATCGCGTATCAATCACTATCAGTATTATTACTCGACCAATTTGACAACATCTAATATAAATTTTATTGTCTTAAAAATATGTATTTTGTTTTTGCCTTCACCATTTTTTTTTGTTTTTGTCTTTTTTCATCGTCACTATATATATAGTCATGGAGTCCTTCGCATTAATATCAAATACCAGGTTAAATGAATAGAACTGAGAATTGCTAATAGAATCTCTCCCTACACAAAGAATGAATTTTCAGGCTATTATTATTATTTATTATTTCAGCCGTGGTCATCCCATTGCAGGGCAGACGTCTTCCTTCCTTTCTTCCACTATTAAGTTAATGTATCGTAGACAAGTAACTAATTTGTAGATTAGAGAACTCATAAGTCAGGTTGTCAGATGCTTAACATCAGAGTTGCTTCACATCATCCATATCGAGCTATCTCAATCATGCGATCGACGAAACTATATATTTTTTTGTCCTGATACTAAGTGGCCATCTTCACAAACAATATTATCTTCAGCAATATTCACGTTCAACGACAGTATTCCTAAGAATATTCTGGATTCTCGAAGGACTCCGTCTATTGTTTGCTTTGGGGGCTGTTTTTTGGGTCAGAGTTAACTCGCCTTGTTAGTATGGGTCAAATCTTGCAACTGAACATTTAAACAAATGTCCCCAACCAATTGAGTTGAAATTGCATACACGTTTAGTTTGGATGACAATGCATGGTTAGCTAAGTGAAATAATTCTAAATTCAATATTATAGATAGAATAACTCTTTATTGTGTACACCAGAATAAAAAAAAATACACAGATAAAAACACTTACGAGCCAGTGCCACAAGTGGCGGCGGAATATGGTGGACTCTCGAAGATGACGGACCAGTTATTTTTTTATGCACCCCCATGATATGGGTATCAAATGAAAGGGTTTACTGAGAAGAATGCGAAAAAAAAATTGTCGTTCACACTCGTAGCTCCCTATTAAGATTCCCTGTCGAGGATGCCATAGAACACACACAAAGACAATGAGAACTCATAGCAGATATTTGATTTATTATTCAGACATCTACTAGACTGGAAATCTAACCTGGTACTTCCTGCTTATAAAACAGACACACTACTACTGAATCCTACTGGACGTCAAATTGATCTCGATGAAATGTAGTGAAAAGAAATTTATTATGAGAAAATTGGTAATTAGACTAATATTCTAATACGAATTTGTGTTTGGTTTGTTTTTTCTCTTTCATGCAGCAGTAGCGTAACGGATTGTTTGTTTTTGCATAGGGTTAGTGGGAGGCCGGATATAAGAGAGTGATACAGTTTTTTCCCCGGATAAATGTACGGTTTCCAAGAAATGAAAATTTTAATTATAAAAAAAATAAAAAAATGAAGGAAACACTTTTTGCTCTACAAAGGAAGGAAGCACTTTTTGCTAATATTTCTTAAATATAGATGGTGTAGTCGCTCGTAGAAACAGCCACAAACTCCCGACCAGTTCTCTACGCAGAACACACCAAACCAAACCGCATTTATGATACACATATTGCTTGGATATAAATCTGTGGAGCTAGCAAAAACACGCTCGGTGTTTCGTTGCGACATCAAAATCGCAACTCGTCACATGAATAATACATAAATATGATAAAATATATGATAAATATGACGTATGTTCGTGTCTTCGTAGCGGGAGTATTAGTTATGCATCGAGATCGGTTACGGTAAGGTCTTTAGGAAATTCATTGGCTAGTGTTACAATGTTTTATTCAATAGCGTTTTGCATGCTATCGTGCAGTTGTACAATCATTATGGGTTTCCGCGGTTTTCTGTATCTCTTTTATGCGATGGTTTGATCTAGTAGAGTGGAACTATGATGTTTTAGATTAGGCTGAATTCCCCTCTGCCGCATTCAATACTTTTGTCGGGTGTGATGAGAACCCGATGTAAATGTGATTATCTCTAGATCTTCAATTATCATTATTTGTGTAGCAGGCTTATTAAACAGGTAGTTAAATTAAATGTATGAATTAAATACAATTTTTTAAAACAGTGCCTAAAGGAAAACGCAGTCTGGGTAGGTCTTTTTTGAATTTTTATTTTATTTTCGAGGGCGAAATCTTCCAAAGTTACCCGGCGGCATTGGGGTGCAGCCAGGTTATGTGAGATTATACCCACTAAAACCCCCCGGTGACTAGTCTTAATGCTTGATAAGACTTGAGACGCTTGCTAGGCTCCGGGATCTCCAGAGGAACGCACCGAAGCCCTCAGCACTGCGCTACGGTTCCTCCTGAGACAACTGTGTATTGTCTCAGCCTCTCCACTCGCGACAACGGCGGACACACAAAGTTGTCGTTCTCTCCCTGGGTGCGCTTAAGTGGATGGTCGAGGTACCGGTGCTGTGTTCTATTGCCCCGGTGCCAGGGCTAAAGAGCTGAAGCAGCCGTTGCACCACGCTGGCGTCCCGTCTTCGTGCAAGATCTGCCCTTGGAAAACGCTTGCGTGATGCATTCCGAGAGGGTTGGCAGGAGGTAGCGACGAACTAAGATTTGTGGAGTTAAATGGGGATAACTTTGACCAGCAGAGTAAAAAGTAATAATTAATGATGTTCACATACACACGTCATTAGCCAGTAAACGTTCAATGCAGAACAAAGGCCTCCCTCATAAAGAGGGGTGTTGCCATAATCGCCAAGCTTGGCAGGCAGCTTAGGGATCGCAGTACGTTCACCACCATCGTTCGCTGCGACCCATCATTAATGATTTTACCTACCATTTGTTACTTTAGTTTACGCTTTTAGTTGATCGACATGATACATAAAGTTAGATCTGCATACGTAAAGTTAGAGTGCTTTTTGCATAGATATAGTGTACCTAACCTATCTTTTAACCAGAAAAAGAAGTAAATCCACGCTGGTGAAACCGTGTGGCACAGAAAGCATATTTGATAAGGGGTTCCCGGAGGAGAGTTTAGTGCTGTACATCAACAAAAAACCAGGCAACCAAAGAGCACTGATTCAGCACTGTGAGTCCAAAAAAGATTAATGTAGGCTGACAATGTCACAATCTCATTCAAAAAATTAATCAATTTCACGTTATCGTAACTATAAAATACATTGCTTTATAATCGATTTTTGCCCGATCGTATCCAATTAATCTTACATAAGTGTTTGTTACAAAATGAATCAATTGTAATGCATTATACGCAGTTCGGCAACTGGCATCGGTGGCAAATTGCTTTTCCAGCTCAGAATAGAATAGTTCGTACAATAGACAGGCGATGTGACAGTGTATTTTGTGTCAGTAGTCAATATAGGCATTCATATAGATAGATCCTACCTATTTTAATGCCTATACAACGTGTAATAGAAAAGAGTTGTAAGAAGAAAATGACTGATCTCGTGATCAATTTTTTTAAGAGAACGCATTTTTTTGTGTTCTGTAAAATACATGTTTGCTTTATTGTACAACGTGTAACTGAGTGTTTAATGTTGAAGTGAACAACTTGCGAGTTGTTCACACACTTGTAAGTTGTTTGAGGTACCTACACTACACCGAAATCTTTCTGTACCCGTATTGTACCGTTATACAGGGTTACGCATATAGACTGTACTAAGCCGAAAGGAGGTCACTTTACTCATCATTATGAACAACTTTTACTATGGGGCCAACCCTGAAATCACGAAAATAAAACAACTATTCCATAGAAAACGGTGTTACACACTCGACAAAATGTGTGTAGTATGTAGCAGCTAGTGTAATAACATTGCAAATGCTTTTAAGCAATGTTAATGTGTATTTTCGATCTCCTTCGCCAAAATACATGTGAATATGATTAACTGGTTGTAGCGTATATGGTGCATAGTTGATAGTTTCTGCGGCGAATAGAAAACGATCAATGTGGTTGCAGATGGTTTCTTTCAAAACCACAGCTACGGCTTTGCGTGAAATAACACCTACCCGTTACGATTATCTAGCCCATGTTATATATAAGCGATACCATTACTTTTGGGCACCTTACAAAGGATGGTCCAACTTCTTGATTTACAAATAAATCGATGTTTTGTAAGTTTCCATAAAAATTTAGATGCATTTTAGAAATTTCGAAAAACGCATCAGCCTATCATGTTTCCACTGCTGACGCCCAACTCTTCTCTCAGAGAGAGAAGTTGGGCCCTAATTCACTACGTTATTTGAATTTATGAGATTCTTAGACATATCGGATTCGTCACGACGTTTACCTTTTTTTGAGCGATGACATCGGAATTGCACATAATTTGTCTAAAGTCTAAATAAGTAAGTAGTAGTAGTAGTGATGATGATGATGATTAGTGCAGGACCGAGGATCGAAATGGGTGCTGTCAGATTGAACAGTGCACACGCTACCGCTCGACCATTATCGCTCCGACAAACTAATATTAAAAAAAAAAACTAATTCAAATTCTGTCTAAATAATGTAAAATTTTGCTTGCAACCAATTTAGACTAATAGAGTAGATTCACTAGTTATAGTACGATTTTAGTCCACTTTTGTTTCAGAAATGTTTGAGCGCTAACCGACTGTTGACGATGTCCTTAGTTATAACATATCATTGGCCAAACATGAAGTAATTGTCCGTCAACAGTTTTAATTGGATCTGTATTCTTATTCTTAATTTATTTATAATTTATCCCTATCCCTATCCCTTCCATACATATTATAAATGTGTAGATCAAATACCTTCACACATAACTTCTAACTAAGTAGAAGCAATACCTGATATCGGTTTAACTTGCAAAAAAATTGACGTTTGCGTGATTCAGTTAAAGTGTCGTATTTACCTATAATAGACGCACTTTTCATATTTGTGAAACTACGATCCATTTACACTCATTATTTGAGGAATTATTGAATACTTTATTACATTTTTAATAATATTATTCATAAAGTTTAAACAAATGTAATTTTTTTTCGCGTAACATCGTTTTAGTACGCAATCTATTATCAAACTAATGAACTACATATCTGACGGCTGTCAGTTTGTTTGTTTGTCCACGCACATCTTTTAAACTACTAGAAGGATTTCAAATCAATTTCCACAAATATGCTTAAAAAATACCTGATTGAAACATAGGCCATATTAATTTATGAAAATAACTAGTAAAAAATCAATATATTTTTATAATTAGTTATAACGCCATCTAGCTTATTTTATAGTAATGTTGTCGTAATGATAGACTTCTACTCGCAGACATGGTAGGTAGGAAGACTGAAGCGGCTGTTGCCATATAATCTATATATAAAAAAACGAATCGCCGAAATGTATGTACCCACATAACTTCCGATCGACTGCACCAAATAGTTTTTTTTTGTGTTCGTTATTGTCAGGACGTCCAACTGCTTTTGAAGAGGTTAACAGTTTATTATGGCGTAAATTAACGTACGTTGATTTTTGTATTGACTTCTGACGTGCTAATATACCAAATCGACGGAGATTAAAATGAATAAATTTTTGCCAGGATCAAACTTAAGACCAATAACAGACACGCAAAGTAGGTGAACTCGCGGCATCTAATCTGATACTGATCTATGATTAGCAACTATTTTGGATGTTATGGTGGTGAACGAAAGCAGTTTAGGTGTTGGAAGGGTGGGGGCGCAGTAGGCGGGCAAAAATTATTTAGACATCATTGATTGGCAGTCTTTACGCGGAGTAATGTTAAATAACAACGATTAATTATAGATACCGCTCCATATACTTCCTACTTACTGTTTACTAATAATTCAATAATAACGTTTGTCATGCATGACATTTCGCTTGACTTATACCATTTTTTTTCCTTATTGGCTCCATAGCTCCACACTTCCAAAAGTAATATATTATTTGCTTGAAATATATTTGAAACTATGGACATGTCGGGATACCTGTATCGAGTCAAATTAAAACTAGACTAAAATCATACTATGACGATAGTATGACAATTCGCATTAAAAGGGAGAGCAAAAAATCTACAATAATGTCATAAGTGTAGGTATTATCTATAAAATATCCAGTATAAAAATAATCCGATGGATTTGTGCCTATTTAAATTTCCGTTCGTGTTCGTTAGTGTAACATTTATATTTTGCTATGTCAGTCTAATCGTCCGCCCACTAATAACTTTGCGCTACGCGTACGAAGTCGCGGGCATTAGCTAGTAATAATATAAGACACGTAACAGACACGTCAACATGGCTGACGTCAATCGCGTCGGCCAGCGAGGGAAAAGGAAAGAGGAGTTATATTCTCAGTCTTTCTCTCCTGTTATATTACGCGTTATTCGTAAAGAGTAACGTTTTGAGTTATGGCATTGATTTTTGAGTTTAGCATGACAGAGATATGACCCCGGCCTAACCAAGAATTCACACAGCGGGGAGTTTTGTGGCTAAGCCTAAAGTTATAATTATTTATGACTGGTTTTGATTCAGGAATTAATAGTAGAATGTTTGTAGGAATGTGCAATCCAGATCACCACCTATATGAGACGATTTTTTTCAAACGCAATCCTATGTAGTTTTATGATCCGTGCGGTATGAGAGATATGTGTAATTGTGGTACACTGTGTTTGTGACATTGTAACGACGTATTAAAACCTATTTATGGATATTGAAGGCCTTAATTGATTTCTAATTCTATAATTTACTAGCAGCTAACAACTTTTAATATGAAACTTACCTAAAGTAATAAAAAAATTAAGAATGGATTTTTAAAGAGAGTATATAACTGCCAGTATTCTGTAAAATGAGTAGGCATGAGCGGTATGATCTTTTTTTATTTTCGCTGCGCTAACTTGTTTTTGTCGCAAAAAAAACTTACGCACTCATCTCGAGGCGAGAAAGTTGACTTATCGTACAAGAACATGGATCTAGTAACATTTACAGTTACGTCACATTTTATTTACTGAATTACAAAAAGATTGTCTAACAAAAATACTTTTGATCTAAAACAAGTGTTTGCACATTAAAATCCGAATTAAGTTCATAACAAAAAATTCTAGAGTATATTCTGTTGCAATGTCAACACACAAAAACGATTTTTTTCTAGATAATTAATTTGTCGATTTTTGCTATGTGTGTAGGTATAAGACATCAGACTATTTTAGTAACTCGCTGACGACAGATCAGTGAAACCAGGCACGTACCGATGACTAAATGAAAAACTGTATCACCGTAGAAAATAGCGGCATGTTATAGAGAGTGAAAACGAGCCGTAGGCAACTGGATCGTCCACAGGACTGCGACCTCTACCACATCACTGTAATTTTAGAAGAGAATCGGGACTGGGAGGTCCGTCTCAATTGGTCGGTATTTATGTTTATCATGGTCTATCAATATGTCTATTATTCCGATACGTGAGTGAAGCCTCGAGCGGTTTAAGGGTGTTATTCAGTCGGCGATCGATGTTAAAGTAATTTTGTTTACATTGGAATCCAACGTTATATTTACAGATAAATCATAGGAATGTCGAAGGAAACTATAGATTGCAACTCGATACGAGTATTGATATATTTGCAAATTGATAGGGAAGTTAATTTTATAATTGTGTTTCCAATTATATACGTATAACTCGTCTTTTATTATGGAAGTACTTTTATAGTATTGTGGATTATCAGTTCGCATGCCCTTCCTTAAGTGAGTTATATGGAACAAAATCTAATTACATGACTTTATAGACTTGCTAGTAACTATTCTTTATTATGAATGAAGCATAAGAGAAAATCCAAAACATTACATGTTGCAGCTTAAATTGGTAAAGACAACAGAATTTAATTGACCCATCTTTCAACTATGATGGTGTTAGCTCATTTTGTAAATCACAGAAGTTAATATTAAGTAAACGGCCTTATTTAAAAACGCAATTTTAACGTCTACTTCTTGAAGGAAACGAGGCAGCAATTTTTATAACGGTTTAACTTAAGTAACATTTTAAGGCTTATTCCCAAATCGGTCTATATTGGGTCCAAGCCATTGTTTCCGAAAATAATGTTTTCATACGTTATACCCAACTGAATCCTAGAAAATAAAATGAAAAAAATCATTCCAAACCTGGTCCAGGATTTGTTTCAATTGCGATCAACAAAATGAGCTCTATTTTATTACTATCTTTATCATCACGCGGGTGAAACCGCGGGGCACAGCTAGTATTTTAATATAAGCTTTGGAGCTGGTGGATTTTTTTTGGACTCGTTTGGAAATAAGCCAATTTGATGCAACTGTCAGAGTAAATAAACAAAAGAAGATCAACACTCAGTAAATAGGTTAATTGTTGCCGTTTGCAGTTTTCTCGCTCGCACATTTTCACATTAAGTGTGAAATTCTAAAATGTGACAAAATCATGTTTTGCTGTATATTATAACATTACAAACAAAGACATTTTCAATTTGATATATTTTAATTTGAGGGAGTAAAATTGTAGTAGGTTAGTAATTTTTTTACTTGTTATCATGTAACTATGTTAAATTAAAAGATATCTAAACTAGAATTATTTTGTTTGTTATGTTATGACAGTCAGCAAAACTTAGTTTAGGTTTGTTTTAACACTCAGTGGCTACTTTTTTATGGCAAAATAAGCTTGCGCTTGGCTGCCAACTCGCCTGATGTTAAGCGATGATGCGACCTACGGTGGATCACGCTTGCCTAGAAGAAACCGATTCACTCTTGACTTGAAGATACCGAGACTGTAACTATCGGGGAACGCCCATTCAGGCAGTGCATTCCACATACTAGCAGTTCACACAATAAAAGTGGAATCGAAGCGCTTCGTACGGGTTTTCGGAATGTCCACCTTAAAGCGATGTCAATTTATCGTGCCCGCTCTGGCAGTCCGATAGAAAAAAGGGCAGGAGGGAATTAAATCATGCAGACCTATGCACAGTCTCCAAAATTTATCCGATAAAAACCTACTTATCTTTGATCTGCCTTATACTATACAAAACCAAATGATAACTAGCATCCAATTCTATTCTACACTATCTGGATATTTTAATTAGCTGCTTAAAATCTCTCCAGCTCGAAATAACTCGCTTATAATTAGTTTGCGATTCCCCAGGCGCACTCGCGGCTTCTTATGCGAACATCCGAGAAACTGCGCACGCGCGTCTGTCGGGCCTCATTACGGAGGAATCTGCTCTTGTTTCGCGACTCGTCCATCCTACCAGTTTGGGGTCCCGTTACACAACTGGAATACGACTGGACTGCGTGGATAAATGGCATAAAGGAATACAGAGTCGC
Source organism: Agriopis leucophaearia (assembly GCA_949125355.1). Lineage (NCBI taxonomy): Eukaryota > Metazoa > Arthropoda > Insecta > Lepidoptera > Geometridae > Agriopis > Agriopis leucophaearia. Next base: position 6,998,345 of record OX421276.1, on the reverse strand, counting down.
AGAACTCGTAAAGAAGTGACGACGCACTGACCATGGTTGTCGGCAAGTTCAGAAATTTTATGAGTATTGAGTACTTAGACATTTTGAAATCAATATATCCAGTGTTTCTATTTAGATATTTGGTAGCAGAAGATTTAAATTATTTATTTTGACTAAGATAATATAATAAATACATTTGAAATAACAATTGACTTCAAGGAAAGTGCAATAATAGGAATCCATCTCCTAATTTTACCTTTCAAATTTAAAGGAGCCTATGACGTCTATCAAAAAAAAAAAACATTAAAAATTACACACATACACTAATAATTTCGAGTACAGTCGAGTTAAGAACCTATTTTAGGGTTCCGTACCCAAAGGGTAAAAACGGAACTCCTACCTGCTTGCCTACGTTTGTTTGTATTTTCGTCCGTCCATCCGTATCTTTCGAACCGTAATAGATAGCCAGTTGAAATGTTCATGGAATATATAATATTACGGCGGATTCATTATAAAATAATAATAAAATAAAAACTATTTTTTCCTAAACTACGAACCTTTTTATATGAATTTTTGTATTTGCACTAATGTAAAACGGTAATACGTACAAGCGTCAAACTTGGCATGATTATGAGTACACACTCTTAAGTTAAACAACTAATAAATAATGGCCAAATGCGAGTCGGAGATTTTTTTGGGTTAATAACCAAGTTAAGCAACGTCAGGCACGGGTCTGTACTTGGATGGGTGGGCATATGCGTTATGTTGTCTTTTTGCACTACTTTATGTATTTTGTGGTGGTACGGAACTCTCAGTGCGCGTGCCCGACTCGCACTTGACCTGAAGTCGGTTAAATAATAATTAGTATTTGTTGATTTGACTAGATTAACTAGACATTTTGTTTTAAATACATTAAATATATCTGTAATCTCTACACATACTGAATTTTCAGAGTCAAGTGGGCGTGCATGGATGCTATGATTCCTGGCTAGGAATATTGTTCATTCAAAAATCCAATGATGCAGATTTTGTTTACATCAAAATCGAGCCCTAGACTCCTTTGAGTATTTTTCGCTATTCCTCATAGTTTCGGATTTGGCCAACCACGCCTACTTGAAAAATTTACCCTGTATATCATACACGCACTGGATTGACTGTTCTACAGACTCTGTACCCCGAGCAGACTTGCCGACGCGCTAAGTCAGCGGAGTTGAAGCGCACAAGTGGGCTGCCCAAGATATAATCGAACAGAGAAGAGTTGTGATTGTCCACTATCTCGACAAGATGAAGGAGAGTAAGAAAATATTGCTAGTCGTAAGAAATTGTACCATTAGCCTTTCTTAACTCCAAAATCTAACAGGAATCGAGTAAGAAAGTAACATGCAGTGCTTAATCAGCCACGTGATTAGATCCCATCCCAAAAATGGTTCAACCACATAGCAGCATTAAAATCGCATTTTTTTATGACATAAATATTCGCTAATAAGCTTCGTAGGCTTACAGATTAGTTTTAGTCGTCGGTTTTAAAAAGTTGAAGGTAATATAATGGACCAAAACGGAAAAACTGGCTGCGCCCGCGTTGAATTTATAATGCGGCGAGTGACGACTCGACCTGTCGGAACATCTAGATTACGGCTGTGGGGTTCCGTATGCTGAGGCTAATGTGCGCATATCAGATTGTATTCACGTCAGTGTAGTCTGTTGTAGTTCAGGTCTAAGGTTCAAGTACAAATAATATTTGTATAGATAGACGTAAAGTCTTATAGTAAGTTAGTAAGGCTCGAACGGTAGAAACAGTAACACAAGTTTCACCTAGTACAGCTCTACTTACGAGATACCTACAAGATTATTCAAATTGTGTGGGTTTTTTTCGTGAATAAGTCCGCCTTTGACCACCAACTGACCTGTTGGTAAGCGACGATGTGGTCGAAGATGAAGCACGTAGACTTAAGATTCTTATTCACTCTGACCTTGAAAAGGCCCAGATTATATATCTCAGGAAACAAGGAAGCTGGCAGGTTGTTTCAATCCTTGGCCGTACGGATTAGAAACGTAGAATAAAGGAGGAAAATCCACAATATATGGGTGGGCTGACTTCCTACTAAACTTGTTCTGTAGTAGAAGGATGGTAGGTAGGATATGGTCATAATAGCTCCGATGCACATTATTCGAAATTAATCCTGTAGAAAATTGACAGACTCGCTACTTTACGGCGGTGTTCTTAACTGAGAAGTTTATAAAATGTGTTGAAAAAAAACGTAATGGTCGATTTATACATAATTTTAATTAGTAACTATTTTTTCTACGTTGTGCTGTTTTTAGGCCTTTTGTGACCTCACAACGAACGAACCTCACTGAACGGTTTTAACGGTTTGCTAAACAGCATTATGCTAAGTTAGGTCATCTTTGTGACATATCATAGTTAAAGATCAGCTATAGATACGAGTATATAATATTGCTCACCTGTCTATATTGATTTATGAGCCTGGAAGAGATCGCTTATAGCGATAAGGCCGCCAATTGTTTCACTAGTTTTTTTAAGTTGTTTTTATGTACGTTTATAATTTTTGGTGTGAACAATAAAGAGTTTTCTGTCTATCTATCTATTAATGTTGCTGAAGTTACTTCCACCGTAATACATTATAATTCAGAATACTTTCCATGAAATTGATAGGTTTTTTATTCTTTCAAGGAACCCTAGTTATGAAGACCGGTTGACGGCTTTGCGGCAGGTACTCCAGTACTCCGCAGTCGCTGTATAATTTAGTAATACTGGACGATATTATGCACAATAGTGGCGACTCTTATCATCACGGCTACCGTGCAATTATCGATGCTTGCGCACTTATTACAGATACTGTCCCACTTTGCTGTCAGTAGCTCTGGGGCCCTACTCTGGCGCGTTCGAAATTACTTTGGTCACTATCTCTCATGTTAGTAATGTCATGAGGGTGAAAATGGCTAAGTTAATCTCGCACGCGTCAGAATAGGTCTCAATTTGAGAAAATAATTCATAAAGATGTTGATCGAAATTGACTGGTAATGGTGCTGGTGAGGTACATAATATTAAAGGCAATTTTATAAATCAGTTTTGACAAGTACCGGCTACTTACTTTATTTTCGAACGTTTTGCTCCGTGGGTTTTTGGTTCGACTAAGAGCTTCATCAGACTATCGGATACCTACTTAGACTTACCGTGCATTGTTTCCCAGCTGAGATATTAAGATAACTGAGTGCAACATGTCGCTGTTTTATAGTAGAAATTAAATCCGGCTCTCTCCTCATTTTTCCCGAAACATTACTCAATAATAATATCTACACAAAACATTGATTCACTACACATTTTTGTTGATACACTGGGTCTCTTGAGTGGTTATGTACTAAAATATTAAGCTAAACAGTTTAATGTACCACGTGTTTTTGTTTAAAATTTCAGGAAAACCAGCGATAGGCTTTATTTACATCGTCATTAAATACACATAAAGCGAAGGAAAAAAAAACATCACGAAAAAATTGCTAACTTACATTTTGAACTGAAAAACAAAATGTAGCTTTTGCAATATTGTCACAGACTACAAGTTTTTTATTTTATTTATTTCAGACACGGTCGTCTTATTGTAGGGCAAATGTCTCCCTCCCTCTCTTCCGCTCCTCTCTGTTCTGTGCTATGGTGGACCAGTCTTTTGCGTGTGATCAAGCTCGTGCCATATTTTTCTGGGCCTTCGGAGGGGTCGTATGGCATGCGGCAGCCATTCTGTAGTGGTTCTAGCCCATAGCTCATTCAACATTCTACTTACGTGGCCGGCCCTGCCACTTCAGTTTGCCGGCTTAATAATAAATAAATATACACGTACATATTTAAAAACCCCCGACAAAAGATCTGATTATCTTAAAACAGCTAAGATAATCTCGATCAAGTCACCATAAAAAAATATTAAATTAAATTAAATTCATCCGTTTGGGATCTACGATGCCATAGACAGATACACGTCATGTTAAACTTATGACACTCCTCTGTTTGCGTCGGTGGTTAAAAACTACACAAAGCAAAATAACATTCACAGTGCAAGAAAGTTGTAAAGTTATGATGCGACATATTATTGGTATAGCTTAATGTGAAGAGACCTTTACTTTGCAGGTGTGCTGTCTGTGTGGAAGACCCATTATGGAATTCGTTCATGTATATACCGAATAATTTCGATAATTATAGAGATGACCGCCTCGGGCGTCGGGCGCCTAATTTGTTTATTGCGATTTATGAACGTAAAATCTTTTAATAAGCTAAAGATCGAGTTATCACATCATTTAAATTTATTATGGAGTGATATGTATTATTTTTGGGGCCGCGCCTTCTCTAGGAGCTACATTTAAATTGTAACTGTCAAATGACAATTAATCAACGTTAATTTATATTATATATCCACTTTAATTGTACCAATAGCAATTTCTTGGATTTCGTAAAAAAGTGTAAAAACATAATTTAATTTAACTGAGAACCATACCAACATAAATAATAAAAGTGAAGCACTAAAAATCAATCAGATAATTAATCTTTTGCAACAGAGATTTCGTAATAAAACTTACCTACAAATTTCAACAAGGTTTTTACTTTTCTGACTATGTAAAGAAAATAATACTAGTTTGTATTTATTTCCTAAAGTTCCTTGATCCCAGATAGTTCATTACTCCGTCTATATCTAGAGTGAAGAGATAAGCAAGTTTGGCGGTTTATTAGTGCTCATACGGCTCTATAATTAATTTATCTGCTCATCAAAATATCTCCTCGAGGCACGAGGTCTTGCCAAAACGGGGCACATCCGTAATTGGAGACAATATGGGTGATCACTTCACTATTAGGAGATGGGAAGGAATATCCAATGCGCTTGAGTTCATGATGAGTTTTTGGTTAGCTCGGGTGGTCTTACCAGGCCTGCCGCACTCCGCACTTTAGGTATGAATCTACAAGTAGTCGACAGGTTGGACTTGCCGTGCCCTCTGCGCGATAGACAAAGATAACGCGACAAGAGTTATGCGAAAGACAGAGAGGCAACTTCTAGGTTAATATATCAGTAGGTAGTTAGCGCTCGCACGTCCTGAATTGGACTTTATTGTGTGGTAGTAAGAGTAGCTACTTATTTACATGCTTTTGCGGAGTGATCCTTCTGTATTTGTACTTTATGTATTCTGTGGTCTTACTGAATGTGAATATTTTCAGGGATATGTGGGTGCCAAAGACATCAGGATAGACACCGCGCATTCACATGTTTTAAATGTCTATTTCGACATTTGTTTGATAATAGGCTTGCGATGGCCAGAGAGATGGTGGCCGAGTAGCATGTGCGTTTAACATTTTGAGGGCATCCGTTCGATCTTCGGCCCTGCACTATTGACTTTATTTAGTACATAAATAAATTATGTGCAGTTTCGATGACATCTTGAGGAAACCGTTATGTCCACGAAAAGTTCAAAGACATGATATTCACTAACATGCCAGTGCATGTTATTCATTATCCCCTATTCAAGTCACCAATAAGGAATCAAGTGGAATAGTGCCCATCCTCTCTTTATGAGAGAAGGCGCCAGTCTCATCAGTGGGAACATGATTGGCTGATGATTTATTATTATTTATTTATTATTATTTATTGAATGATGATGATGATGGATAGGCTTGCGTTTGACTGCACCTCGTTCGATGTTAAGCCATGATACGATACACGCTTGCTTAGAAGAAACCGATTAGAAGAAAGTCTGTGGTCTGCTTTGAGTTGGATCAATGCTCCAATTAGCACGCCACATAATTCAGTTCAATCTCTGTCGTCTTGGCAGTTAAGTAGCATATCAGACGTCAATACAAAAATGACAAATTGCGCCATAGTAACAGTAAAAACTCTTCGAAGGCAGTTGGCCGTGCGAATGGAATTAAACTACCACTAAATTGCTCTTAATTATACGTACAAAAAATGCGACACTTTCATACAATTTGACGTGCTTGCGGTGTCTATTCTTTAAAAAGTCTGTGGTAGGTGATCTCTTACTGTGGAAGGAGATTCAGAATAAAACCAATTTTTATTTTATGTGCATGTGAGATTAGTAACCTTATGCTACAATTTCCATTTTAGTAAGCTGGTAGTGGTGTTCAACATGCGAATGACATTTTTGAGACCTCCTCCGCAAGGAATCAGACTTGGTTACATAATTTGCATCGCGTGCAAGCAGAGGTGTCAGTAAAATACTGGGTATGTCTTGTAGATGTTGACGTTAACACTTTTGGACACTGATTGTGGAAAATACTTGTTTTTAACCACGTAACAGTTAATTTAAGTTAAACTTTCTCACCCAAAAGTACATTTCGCTAATTGAAATAATTTTTTAATTAAATTTACAACTAGCAATTTAATATAATGCCAGAGAAGCTCTGCGCGATTGGACAGAAAACACAGAGTTAAAACATGCTAGTTTTTAGAATATGTTAACTTAATTTATTATTATTTGCAATTCAGTTCTGCAGGTGGTTTTTTTATTATGGGTTTGTTAAAAATAAGCTAAAAAAGCTTAAGCTTTTAATTGGCTTATCTTTATTCTATATGTTGCTAGTTTTTTCTTATTGTGTACGTACCTGTAAGTTTTTCCTCGGAAAATAATTTTCGTGGCAAAACTTTCATAATTGGCATAAGTTGGCAATGACATAATAATAAAAAAAAACTTTAAAAAAAATATAAATATGCTGTATTTTAAGATAAATTTTGACCAATGGCCGACGCTACCATTTCTACATACCCGGTCTTACTTCCTACTTATACTCGGTCGAGTTTCTTAGTTTTGACAACTGCATAAATAAAATAAGTTGGCAATTAGATATAAAAAATGGAGGAACCGTTTTTTATAAACATGGTGTTATCTATTAAGTATTAAAATAAATTTGGACCAATGGCTAACTCTACCATCTCTACATACTCGGTCTTACTTCCTATTTATACTCGGTCGAAGTTTCCTATTTCTGACAACTGCAGAAGATTGAAAAAATCTAATTAATATCCGAAATTCTAATCATTTTTGCTAGGTTTTTGAACGTAAGATTGTAGATGGCTTGCTCAATATAGATGGCCACCTTATTAACTAAGGAGAAGCATTATGATTAGAGTCTCTTCCATAAATAGTCTTTTGGAGCAACCAAAATTGAGTAATCATTTTTTATTTAGTCAGTAGTCACTGCCACCCGTTTCTATGAGAGCAATAGTTGAACAGATATATCTATTGCCTGAGAATAAGCTAGCTTGAATGGCAATCCGTATACGGCAGTGAATATTATCATCAGACTACTAACCAGTGTGCCACTTCTTATAAAAAATACAATATAAATCTTCATACAGTGAGAGGGCACTGAAAGAGCCAGTGAAACGCGACGTTGCGTCACCAGTTTTTTGACAAGTGGGTGCTCTAGGCCTGTTTCTTCACCGACCTTGCTTTCCGTTAATTAGCCACGTCGCTGGGCACAGGTGATGGATCGGTCACCTGTTCGTACTCGGACGTTTGATGAATGGAAGAGCCGGTTTAGGCTAGCATGATATCCGTCAGAGACAAAAATGTTTTTTTTTTTAATGCAATGCACCCAAGTATTGGGGTTGGGCGGTAACTTTTTACAGATAGCACTGGCATAGTAACTTTTTTGTGGTTCTTTCTTGTATTTAAAAATATCTGATGTCGTAATTACCAAACTCCTATAAAAAACTGCTTCTTAAAAACCTAAATAGTAGTTTCATTGCAAAGTTCATTTTGTAGTGGTAGGACTCTTTTGCAGGGGTCCGCCTGGGGAAGTACCACACCTTTGCCAGTTATTCAACCGCCAAGCAGTAGTGTGCAAACACTACTGTGTTCCGGATTGAAGGGCAATGTTTCCAGCGAAATTACAGGGCACACAGAGATTTGACATCTTATATCTCGGGGTGACGAGCGCGGTGCATTGCCATCCGTGAGCGTGAAGAGCCATCAGGCGAGCGACTTCGCTCGTCTCGTCACACGGTATCATTAAAAAAAAGTATCTGTTTTCCATGTTTATTTTCTTTAAAAAAAAAATAAAAAAATTTCAATTTATTTTGACAGCTGCCAAGCCCATTTGTAGAATCCAAAATAAGCAAAAAACTAATGAACTGATCTTTGAAAAACTGACGGCTTTCTTTGTCTGAAAGTTTTGTTCGGTAGCGACGGTGGTTTCCTCCGCCTTAACTCTACCTACGTACTACCTATTCTACCTCTACCTCTATTAAGTTCGTACTGTAGGCTGTAGGCGTAATGTGTCTGTTTTAATAATTCATCAAATTTATTGATTGAAATCCATCCTCAAAAGTTTTAGGTGAGAAAAAGCATGTAAGTTTACTTAAAACTCGTATACCTTTTAGAATTGCTAGATTTTATTATGGTTATAAGACACATCGTTATATCAAGAATATCGTTTAAAAGACACATCATCAACATCTCACATAGTAACAACTTTAATTGGGTAGTAACCTAATTAGCAAAGAAACCGTCAAATTTTTTTATACATAAGCCTTAGGCATTTTTTTCCGATCACCCATAAAACATATAATCTTAATTGGTCATCATTAATGATCTCCTAAACACCACTTTTGATTTTACCATTTTCGTATTTATTTATTGCCGTTTCCATAACGGTCTTCTTTATATCTTTGGTACATGTCACCGCAGCACTCTCAAAATCACACCGTTGACGACAGATAGGCCCCAATTCTAACCGGTCGTTTCAAAATTATAATAGTATCATCATAATTTAAGCAATTTTTTATTGACATTTTCTGATTTCTAATATGACATTTATAACGACCCGCTACCCTATTCACATCGCAGGAAAAGATCCCTTATTTTCTAGTACAATATAATGCGGATAATATTCGAGTGCGGTGTTATTAAAAAATCCAATAAAACAATGGAAATTTGACACTTTGTGAATCGGTAGGATTTGCTAGGGTTGAAAGAAATGTTCTTAACAGTTTAGCCTTAATATTTATTATTAACTTTACGACTAAAAACAAAACGAGCTACAATTTACTGATGTCATTTTAAAGCAGCTTAGAATTGGGTCCCAGGTTGATTTCGATGGTTACATCTCGTCTACTCAATTGTGGTAGGAAAGTGCGGCGATGTTACAACATTCTGATCTGACAGATTTTATTTTGGTAATTCAATTTTGACAACTTGCATCCGTGTTTGTGTCTGCCTGTATAGCAGTGTTTTTTTTTTAATATTCCTTTTTGCTTTTATGAAGGATACACTCATTTCTGGTGGTTTTTTTCATGGATTTTGTATGCTGAAAGTTTTTCGAAACTACCGTGCCATAACCCTATTTTTATCGTTTAAAAAGTCAACCGTTTAAACTGAGGCACATACAGGTGTGTTTCGCCTCTGCTCTCATTTATCACCTTCTTTCATCAAACGTCTTTTGCGACCGTAATTATCATTATCATCATCATTTCAGCCATAGGAAGTTCACTGCTGGATATAGGCCTCCTCCATCGATTTCCAAAAGGACCGATTGGAAGCGGCCTGCATCCAGCGTTTTCCTGCGGTCTCTTTTAGGTTGGCGACCGTAATGTACACTATTAATTCTTATGACGCCATCTTTAGTGCTAGCTGTAATATACAATGAGATATAAATTAATGTTTATGATAATACTGCAGGTACAAGAGAAGGTAGGCTCGGCGTTATCAAAGCACGCTAGGCCTAGATTTCGTAATGTGCTATCGTAACTATGTATCTATCTATTAATATATTCCAGCTCAGATCAGATAAACAAGGGAGATATGACTTAGTAGAATTATAGTTCTTATTCAAATTACTCTGTTTCACTCACTTTTTTCACTATACGTTGCTAAATTGGCTAACGCAAAAATTTAAGAACGGCATACTTACTAATTTTTCACGCATACAAAAAAACTTGAAAAAACCACCATATTTCTCTTGTTTATCTGATTTGAGGGATCCACACTTCTAGGAACTTTTATAAAGTACAATATTTACTAAGAACTGAAAGTGATTTACAGATGTAAATATCTTTAGATGTAAATTGAATATATTCCAATTATTTTACTTATTATATTGGGACGAAATTATGTTTTCACCAGAAGCTCCGCAGTTTCACCCGCTATCTTATAGGAACCATAAATTTTGCCGAGAAAAAGTAGTCCACGTGCAATTTAATTTTGCAAATTAAATGAGCGGCAAACAAGTATGGCGCGCCTGATGGTTGGCAGAAACCGCCGCCTGTGGACTTCTGCATCACTAGTGTTGACGGTGCTTTGTCACCTCGGAGAGTTGGTAGACATCCTTTTTGAAACGCGCCATGTTAAAGCGCATTAGGGAAAAACATTCTACACCTTGTAGATCCGCGGAAGAAAGGAGCAGAAAAACCGGACGTTGTGGGATTTCCAGCTTTGCGAGATGTGGTGAGCTTATTGAGTTGTGACAAACATATCCACAAGCATACAAACTTTTGAATTTATAATATTTCGTATGATATAAACAAGATATTGACCAGCAGTGAGACAGGCTGAGCAATAAACCAGAACAGTACACGAATGACCTGTTACCATAGTGACCAAGTATAATACCTATAAGTATATAACTAAAATATCTATCTATTGGCATTTATATGCTTGTAGTCAAGCCAACCCGCTTATTTTAATAGCTTTTATGTAAAGTACAAGAAATGCCGTACAAATCCCAAAAATCATATGACTACAGAAAAAAAATTGCAACTTTATTTAGACGAGACGGTTTTTACGTTACCTACAAGCAATCACCATTCCAATTATCTACACAAAACCATCACAAAAACCGTGTAACGAAAGCGACCGCAAAAGTCTAGAGTCGGCAAGCAAAGGTTGTTTTTCAATAAGCAATAAATATTGCGTTGCAACGGTGGCAGCCGCACGCGCCGCGGTAACAAGGCCCGCGCCGCGCCGCCGCCGTACCATCGTTGCGCAACTGCCCCACCCTGCTGTGGCACTTCTAGCTGTACTAGCCTTTGCCCCATGTCATAAGCGACGTTCTATTCATTATTCTAGTGAGTTGCCCCTAAAAAGAAAAGAAAATAACTTATAATGGATGGATGGATAGTGGATCAGGGTCTATCCTCTCTATTTGAGAATTTGCCTGTGTCCTAGCAATGGGAACATGATAGACTGATAATGAAAATACATAATATTTCGTTGGAATCAAATGAATCAGTTTTGTAATACGCTGAACTATGCCGGTGACTTTCGCTTTCTAGAAAATAACTTCGTCCTGGATAGGGTCTCTCAGGGAAACACGAGCATTGCATTATTATACTTGGAGCTATTTCGATAACGTTAGGTAGTTAGCCTTGACCACTTTTCATGGACGTAGATATCAAGATATGCCCGTCCGGACATTTACACCCCACGTGCGCACATGTCTAGTACTTGAAAAATTTGCATAACTACATAACTACGCACCGGCAAAATTGGCGTGCAACTGGGTCTTCACTGGTAGGTACAGTACACTGTCTGCTTAGGGCGCACCACTGAGTCGGTACTATTGAAAAATATCCATTGAGCCGATTATTATGTATACGGCAACGCCTCTGTTGCATAAAAGCTCGATAAACTAATCTATGCTATATAATTATCAATATAAAAAACCGACTTCATAAAAATGGCAGAATTGGACCAAAATGGGACCACACGGGAAGCACCAGCTTTCAAATAAAAAAAAGAATCATCAAAATCGGTTAACCCGGTCGAAAGTTATCAGGCAACAAATATTAAAAAAAACAGTCGAATTGATAACCTACCCTCTTTGGAAGTCAGTTAAAAATAGTCTGTCAACATCCCGCAGACGAGGAGATTAACGCGGGAAAACGAGACAAGAAATCGAACAAATTAGCTTTTCGGGTTGGTGTTTTCGTCTCTCAAAGGTCTTGGTGCGCCACAATACATTTTTCACTCATGTGATATTAAAATGTGAACTTGGACCATCTCCTTAGTGATACCGTTTTTGTCTAACTTATTCACAATAGAAACCTACTTCACTATTAAACGTTAAACTATCCACTTTCCGCATCCACTCTACCTATTACGTACACCCATCTTATAAAAACTATTCCACTTACTATCTATTGTCGTTAAAAACAGATCACAATGTAGTGTCCTTCAATATGTATTACCTTTCTAATTCTCAGTGTTACAATACCAAAAACAAGATTCTGTGAGCAGATAACGTCTTATTCATTAAGTTTGATAATTATTTCGGTTTGGGCGGGTGGAGTATAACCTAATTTATTTTATTGATGGCCAAAGGTCAGTTGAATTGTTGTGTAGGCCTTCGTTTGATAAGATCTGGCCGGTAGCGAGATAGATTGTATAAGCTAGGTATGCAGGTAATATTTCGTAGTGGATTGTGATCACAGTTTTTGTGGAGTAAAAATAGGTATATTTTTTCATCCATTCGAGTCAGTTGATCGAGTGTCTTGTATTAGTATTCATACTACAAGATACCTAAGCTTTTACTATTACTGTAATATACTAAGTTATAGTACAGTTTTAGTTTCTATGTTGTGTTTTTTGTCCCCAAAACAAAAATAAATTATTTGAATGAACGATGTATAAAGTTATCAACACTTTCTTGCTACTTTTTGTTTTATCAGATTAAGTATACTAAGTAATTATTAAATAAAATTTATATATCTATCACACATTTTTTTTAACAAAAAGTTTTACTTGTGTTATTAAAATCTCATATTTTGTATTTGGAAAACACTATTTTCGGGTAAGGTTTTTCATACAACAGAGGATTTTGAAAACGGAAAAATTGTAAAGCAACTTGACATATTTAACAGACTTTTTTTTTTTGTCTTAAATATTTTTTTGAGGGCTTTTAGACAACATGTCTATGTCAGCCCCATCGTATCCTGACAAAACATAAATTTCCTAAATAAATAAATATACTTCTTTACACAATCACAAACATAGTCGGTTAATTAGACTTTAAGGTGGAACGTTTTACGTATGGCGGGAAAGTCAAATTTCAAACAGTTTTTTTGTTCTTGTAGCTAGGCCGGGTAATTATGGTAAACGATCATGATGTTTGCGAAAATTGATTACTATTTTTGACAAAATCACGTAAAGCTATTTATTTTTAATGTATGTTAAAGATAAATAGCTTTATTACATACATTTGTTAATAAACAAGTTTTTGCTGTTTCAAACAGTTTATTGACAAATGTAAGTAATATGGTGAGTTACTGATTAATAGCTGTACATGATAATGTAAAGAACAACCAACAACCGCAAACACTGTGTCATTTCACAATAATTAAATTACCTGGCCTAGCTACAAGGACAAAAAAACCTGTTTGAAATTTGAATTTCCCGCCAAATATGAAACGTATCACCTTAAATTTTTTCATAGGCTACTCCATGCACTTGTCATACCTTCATTATTTCGTTTTGTAAGAAAAAGTCAGCTGGTATTTAAGAAATTAAGACCAACTTGCACGATCGATTTAAATATCGATTTAACGAAATTCTAATGTCAAATCGTATGGAAACTTTTGTAAAATCTAGATTTAAAACAGATTTAATTTGCTGTGCAAGCCATCCTTGCTCAAACCTTTTTAAACCGTAGGGTAATTAGTGACACTCAGTTTTTTATGAGAAACTATTTTAACCAGAGTGTTAGCTACTTTACTTTATAAATTTATTTATTCTAATGACTTTCGATTTCGATTCCCTTCTATTACGCAAGCCTGGCATTGTGATTGAATCCAAAATCGCCAGTATTCGCCTATTAGCACAAAACAGCATCTATTATGGCGGTGAGATAGTTCGGGGCGGTTTCGCTTGTCGCAAATTAATGGCAATAAAGCACAATCATATCGCAGTTCGTGACGCTGGCGCAGCCCCGGGTGCTCCGATTACAAGATGGCGTTGAGAGACCGCGCTCAACTCTACTTTGTATAGGAATCGGTTTAAACTGGACTTCGGTTACGAATACGATTTAGGTAGGTACAATTTACACTTGAAAGTCTGTATTGTATCAATGATTGTTAACAATTAATGGTTTATAGGTACTGGACTTTTCCACACAAAAAACATCAATCAAAAATCCCTACTTGATACTGGCAAATGTACATGACATGTGACGCTCAAATCCTATCGGGAGGCAAAGAAAAAAACATTTTTATTTTATTTGAAAACTGGGAGCAGCGTAACTTCATTATGGCATGTTGCTACGGATTCCACAGATTTAGAAAAGTAATAGACATTTTGTCTGCTCTTAGTTTTCAAAGTTTATTTACCTTTTTTGTGTTTTCTTCTATTTATAATTTTTTATTATTATTTATGGGTATACTTATCTCCTAGTAAGTATTCTGCTTACAAGAATCATACCTAAGTGTCTTGTCTATTCAGTTATTATAAGTTAAGGGTAAAAGTAAAAAGAGAACATAAAGTTTATTATTATTTATTTCACGATGACAAGGTAATCGGTGACCTTTGAACGACTAAAAAGTATCAAAAGTATAAAAGATTACATATTACAATCTCTATTCTTATCAATATCGGTGATAAGTTAAGTATAGCATCTCTAAAGCAAGATTTTGGTACTACTTGATGTTAGCATGGCAAGTTAGTCCAAGAGGTGGCTGCATAAATCACTAATTCGTGAATTGATTAGAAATTGTAAGCAAAAGTTCTATGATTATTAAATTTTAATGATCGCGTGGTCATATGAGCCATCTTAATAAATGTATTCAGCCAGCTCTTGGTCTATATGTACTACTATCGTATAGGTAACATTGGTGAAAATTAAATTATATTATTGTGACAGGATCAAACCAAGTACATTAAGACCTAAGATGTTTTGCGTGTAGATGCCTTGATTGCGCTCTATATAAGCAACTTCTAAGCAAGGTAATCGCCCGGCTAATGCTCAATCACGCATCACGCTGTGTCGCGGCTGTTTTTTTGTACAAAGATGTTGACGTAAGACACATCTATACATAAAACATCGTAGATCATGACAAGGAATATTTATAGCAACATAATAAGTTACGAACAACAATCAAACCATCTTTCTCACAAGAGAGCTTTGCTTCTATACATCTGATAAAATTTGAAAATGTTAATATAAGGTAAAATCAACTTTACACTAGCAACAACGATAGAGATCTATCTATACTTACAGGAACGTTTAACTAAGTTCTTTGAGAGATATTAAATATGCAGTAAAGTTGCAGAAAACTTCCGATTGTAGCCCAGCAAATAAATTAAATCACAGATTTAAATTTTCTTAATTTAAAATCTTTTGGAAAAATTGTTTTACAAACGTTGTATTAAGGTGGTAACTCAGTGGATAACTTTCACACAACTTTGACGTATAATTTTCGTTGACTTAAAACGTTATACTATTTAGTTGATGGAATAAAGCATTGCTTTGCTTAAGTTCATCTTCAAAACTGTTTCTTTGACGAACCTCTAGTGTATTACCGCTTTAACGTCGTATTAAGTACAATACATAATTAGTGATTAATTATTTATGTTTTATTCTACAGAAATTTGTCATTTGTCGTTGTTATTATTAAACTAACATCAATTATCAGCGGAAAAACACTAAATGTTTGTCAAATAGTCAAGATTTTAGTATAATTTTGTATTTATATTGTAATGCTACTCGATTCACATAATAGTAAAACAAAATATAAAAGAATAAACATTTCACATTTTGGCAGGTCAAAGTTGTGTAATTAAGTGAGCGCTGAGTTAAGCCCTTAATCTCTATAATCTAAACAATCTCAAAATAACATTTATTTTGCGTAATATTTTGAAACTTAACAACAGGCTCGCCGCTATAACTATTATAATTGAGTGAGCTAAGCCCGAAAACGATATTATAATTTACGCAAACATGAAAATATACATAGAATTATCGATTCATTACATAATTTTTAAACAGTTTTCTAACATTTCATTATAAGAAAATATTTATAATAATCTTCAACAAGCAACAAGTTATAATTTTATTGGTAACCGGCGTTTCCTCTCAGACTAATAATACTAATTATTTTAATTCGAATAAAGCAAAAATTTACATACAAATTATTACAAGAAAACTTACATTCATACAATATTTTTAACTAATGTAGCGTTTATCCTAAAGTAGCGAACACTCTCTGAACACTTAAAAATAATTTTCTAATCTTGACAAGGATTATATTTATTTCAATAAAATCTATGTTGTCATTATCGGTAGTAAAAATTCGGTACTCTCTAATTAAAATAAATTTTCATATTTACATTAAGTACACAACATTGTGATATCACTTTATTTATACAAAATATCATAAAACTATAGCCGACTTGGTGGCAAACGTAAAAGTAGTAATTTGTTCATATTAATCGCGCTCATGAACATTTATTAAACGGTAACAAGGAGAACTTTTATAACCAGGGTAAAATCAAAGTGTTTTTTTTTGCAAGCATCAAAATTCAATGACAAACATTCAATAGATTTGTACCATGTGAGAAGCAGCAGATAATTTCAGACGCACCATAACGTATACTTTGTTTAACACAACATGAGTACTAGCTCACCGAGATGTCCAGTAAATAAACAGTCATTTGGATGCTTCGACCAGATTATTGTAAAAAGGAATGTGGTCTACAGGTGACACTATCAAGTGTGGTCTGCGGGACTGGCAGCGGTGGCGGCGGCCGCACGGCGCGCCGGCGCGACCCGTCCCATAAAAGATCTGATTTCCTCAAAGTACGTCTCGTCAGGAGACCTTCTACGTCCATCGTCTCCATTCTCCGCCTCATGCTTCTTCAAATGCCGATCGAGGTTCGTCTGCTGCCCAAAACAGCGGTCACAGTAGCGACACCGGAACGGCCGCTCTTTATTGTGGATGTTTCTCACGTGACGTTGCAAGTTCGATGAAATAGAAAACGAACGTTCACAATATTTGCATCGATAGGGTTGTTCTCCTGTATGAGTCCGTAAATGTCTCGTTAGGTTCGCACTGCGAGGGAACGCTTTGCCACAGTAGGAGCAAGTGTAGCGGTCTCGTGCTCGTGGGACCCCAGGGTTCTGGGGCACGGGCGGGGCACGAGGTGCGCCAGGGGCGAGTAAGGTTGCTGCTGCAGCGGGAAGGAACGGGTAGCGGCCGAACGAGGCCGGCAGAGCAAGTGGCAGCCTCCGGCAGAACTGTAGCAGCGCTGGATGCGCTGGATGCGCGGGGTGCGTATGGTGTGTGGGATGCGGAGGTGGTGAAGGTACTATGAGGTTGCAGTTTTCATCTTCCAGGCGCTGCGGGCGCTTGTGAGTGACTCGCAAGTCAAGGGGCTCGTCTGCTCGCGGGGAGCCAAGGGGGCTGTGGTGCTCGATGGGCGACGTCGGGGGAGACGCGAGGCGGCGCGGCGCCGCGTGCTTTTCGCGCATGGCGACCGCCGCGCACGCGCTCATCGGGCTCGTGCGCCACCGACCTGCAACAAGAAAAAACTCTACGTTAATATATGAAAAATAAGCGTCCTTACTACGATAGATCATCTCAAAGGTCTCCCAAAACAATTACTCATTCGGTTTAATCGCACAGACATTTAGCCGCAATAGAGTATTGATCTTTGCCCCCATCAGTGCACCAGTATGCTAAACCTGTGGTGTTGCAAGCGCGGTGGGGCGCGGGGGTGGCCGACCGAGCGACCTGATCGATCGGCTCCTACGCACGCCCACGGCTTGCGACATCGAAACTGGAGCACTCGCTACCGAAACCGACGTGTTTTTTAGCAAATTATTAACGAGCCTTATTGGACCAAAGAAATATTGCATCCGAAGTTGCTGTGAGCTTTTGTGGAAGTCGTAACGAGACCGGAAAACTTTTGTAATCGGTCTGTGAGAAAGAAAAGGACGGTTGCGCGTTGAAGTCTTTTATACGGGGTGTTATTTTAGGCAACGGACATATTTAAGAATAAAATTGTACTCATAATTATAAACAACTTTATCTGTGGGACCAACAATGAAATCGTGAAAAAAAATGCTACTTCATACTTTTTGCTGAGTGTGAATGGCCTAAATAGCTGATATTTTTTTCGCAAATTCAGTGTTGCCTCCTTTAAAAAGTTGTTTTGTAACGATGAGTCATATGATATCCCTGAATAAGACTAGAGATATACGCGATATTAATAATGTAAAAATTACTTTCTTCAATATATTTTTTGTTACAAGATTTTTTTTAAGAAAACTGGCGCCATAGTTTATTAAGTTAACATAATATAAACAAACACCTGTACAACAATGTCTATCACAGATTCCCTTTCGCCGCACAATGGTGCTGCCCACGTAATGCTAGAACAGATAGGCGTTATTACAAAAATAATATCCGATAATCTCGGCCGATAAATTGGACGACTTCATTCTGATGATCGATCGACGACGCGCATCACCCACGTTAGCTCACGAGTCACGCTACTGAAGCCATGCGCCGATCAATTTAGCCGCTATTTACTACGGAATTACAGTACGTTAGCTTACGACTTTGGAATGTGGTATTACATAACTGTAGCATTTTTTTAAACAACTAAATAATTTGCATCACCTTGTAAGATGCAGATTATTTATTTGCTTCTTATTTGGCGATTTTATAGTTTTCAATGACGGGGTTATTTTTTTTCTATTTAACCCCAAATTTTTACAGATCTTCAATTCAGAAAAACTAAAAAAGCATACAATTTTGTTTTATTTTGTATGCAGTTAATGGAGAAATAATCATAATTTTGTTCTCAATTACCGGAATATCCTTAATTATGTGCAGTAATACTGTTTCTATTATAATAAGTAAAGTACAACAATAATGCAAATCTTACAAGCACTGTTTTAATTGTAAGTTTTGATTTGATTTAAAATAATATATTGTACTGTTTAATTTATTATTAAACAGCCAATTATTAGTTGTTAATGAAATACGATAAATAGATAGATAGATAGATAACTCTTTATTGTGCACACCAGGAATGACATACATAAGACAAAAAATACCTACTTAAAACTAGTGAAACAATTGGTGGCATTAATCTGTTCCAGGCATAAGTATTACTATTAACTTTGTGTGATTTATGGTGTGAACTCCCAAAGTGCAAGTTCAAATTGAGCAGGAGCTGACTGGCTCCACATGTGTGTGGTTAACTTTTTGAAGCTTACGTACTGTAATATTACCGTAACTTTATATACTTTGTGGTATAACTGTCAACCTACTCCTAGTAAAAAATCTCAGTAACTTTCGTCACCAATTGTACTTGAACACATTACATTATCATTACAGCTTATTTAGGGTGATAAATCGCTTCGGTTTTTATACTGCAGCCGTACTGACATGCCTTTGTCTTAGAATTTATCTCCAGACGTAGGCGATAAGAAGATTAATGTCAGTAGGATTTAAGTTGCAGGAAGTCTTAACTAAAAGGTCTTACTTGTAGCTAGATACAGTTTGCTAATTTAATAGTTGCTGGGTGGGTAGTTTGTACGAAACAGAATAGTTTTTACGATAACATAAGATTTATTTTGTAGCAAATTTCATCAATCCTGGACGTAACCGTTTTTACCTCCGACGGAACGAAAAAAGGCATTATGCGTTTGGGTTAAGGGATTGAGTGCGTGTACACTCTAAAAATACACACATTCTCTCACACTAATAGACAATTTGTGTTTGTAAATCTTTTTTTCAAAAAAGCTGGACCGATTTGAATGTAGTTTTTATTTGAAACCAGCTATCATTGCTTTGGTTGCTTAGCTATGTTTGATCACATGCTGTTCAGTGGTTTAAACGTCATGGTAAGCGTTATTAAAATTGACCGTGGGTTTTTTATAATATAATTAATTATGTACTTGTTAGTTCATGTTCATGTACTTGTTAGTTCATGCTGAGAGTGCAGATGAAGCTTTGTAGTAGAGGATATTTGGGATAATTAGTTTACAAGATGTTCAATATATGAAACTGCAGTCTATGAAATGAAAGATTGGCTCTAGAGTAACCTTCACAGCCAAGCGGCTAACAAAAAGGATTAACAGCGGATTAAAGGCACACATCTGAGTGCTTTTACAAATTTGTTCGCTCACGCCTACAAGCGCACGCGCTAATTTGCGCCAAAAGCAGCGTGCATAAATCCATTGAACAGGGCTTACAGGGCTTGCTATCGACGTCCGAGCGCCGTATTTGGCCAGATCGTGTGCTAGACTGTTGCCCGAGCAGAGTATGATTTGTGGTCCTTTCAGGCTAAGGCGGATGCTTTGTGCTTAAATTAGATTGCGTCCAGGAGGTGACAGGGTCGGAAGGTCGAGTACGAAGACGAATGTATAAGTTGTTTCGTGACATGGAACGAAATAGTTTTGCCATTTTAGATGTTGCAATGCTAGGTACTGCGTTTAACTAAATAAATAAAAGGTCATAATCGTAAATTTTCAGAAGATTGTGATTGTGTTCACTTTTTGTTTTTATCTGGTCCATGTAGGCTCTTCTTAGTTTGATTTCTTCTTTCTTTTTGCCGTTTCTTGTATGAAAGTATAGGATAATTATATTATTATTATTTTATTTAAAAATCAAACAATGAAATTCAAAAAAGTTTAGTTTCCACCATAAAGTAAGCCCAAGTTTACTCCTCAAAATCATTATAACATATTTGTAAATTGCGATACAACAAATAATAGAGAAAAGAAAACTAAATTTAACGTAACGGAAAAGCAGCCGAAGACATCGCTTAACAAAATACATAAAAGCAAACAAATTACAGACACACGTGCAGTTAGAAACTGCGCTCGCGCCAAAGTACAGTTGCATGGTTCAGCGCGAACTCGGCTGGGGTACACTAGGTCGCGCATCCCAGTCACGACCCACTAATTACCCGTAATTAACGATGTTAGGAAGCGCGTGACGCGCGCGGTAGGCGGAGCGAACAACGTTATGTATGTTAATGTAAATACCGTGGCCAATAAGAGCCGTCACGCCGCACCGCCTTGTGATATATTAGCATTTGAATCGCTTATTCGTTCGAGTGAAGCCACTCCAAACGAACCGTCCACTTTTGTAGGATTTCACGCATTCCGAATAGGCGCGACGACGGACGCCTCGCCTCACCATCCCACTACTGCGTTATGTAAACATATCAATAGTAGATGGCAGAGGTTGTGTAAGACAGTGTTTGATGTTTAAACAAACATTCTAATTCGACCTCACGCAACATTTGCTGCGAGCGTGTTCCTTATAACGTAGACGTCTGGGCAGGTTGACTATGAACTGAGATGCATGCACCGAGCTTTTATATGATCAAATTAAAAATATATACATGAACCTACAAAGGTTTTTATGTTATTTATATTCACTGCTCACACTCTTTTAAATTAATAAGCACCATGTCAAGTGTAATTTGTTATTTAAGATCAATAGCAAAAAAAACTAACAGCTACATCACTAGGAAATTAGGGACTTACGTAAGAATGTTTGTGACAAAAACTGCTCTATTGCACATCGCAACAACTATCCATATTAAAACATACTTACCCAACGCTGTTGATATAATGTATAAACTAGATCGCTAAATTGTTTTATTTATTAATCTTTAAGTGACTTTTCACTTTATTCAAGAAAGGCAAACATTGAGACGAGTCAATTTCGTTTATTTTAATAAATCTCACAATTATTTCATACAAATAATGCATCAAACTAGTTTTGAAGTTAGAAAAACCCATCTAGTGAATCAATCTCACTTTTGAGTCCGAAATAAAAACAGGCATATACATATCACCTCCTTTAGTGTAAAACCAACCAATCGGTCTCTGCCTTATCTAAACAACCAGTGATATATGCTTTAACTACCAATGAAAGGTGTTACGCTTGGCTAACAATCCGTAGAGAATGCGTAGATCAGTAACACGCTTGCATGATTCCGATTATACTCTTTACCAATGCGACTCCCACTTAAACAATTAACGCAACAATTGCCAGCAAATCGTAGACAATCAGCAACAATGTCTTCATTTCATAACAATATCTCAATGATTCCAGAATATAAAAAAGCGTGAACCAAAACTACAATAGGTCTAAAGTGGAGATTGCTCCACCATCGCTGTTGCCAATGCGTATCGATAGGCAAGAAAAACTAGGCTGGTTCCACAGTTTGTAACGCTGCGTAGTCACGAACCCCTTCGCAACGCAACTAAGAAAAAAAAAACTACAAGATTATTCGCCTGTGAAGGTGACGCAATGTGACTAATTCCTATAATGCTTATTAAAAATGTAACAGATCTTGCCTCGATTTAGCTATTCTATCAATATATAAAAACAAAATACACCTCATCCTTCACTGACTGACACTTCTCATCATGAAATCTCCAAAATTACAAAACCTTCGAATCTGGCAGTTGGTGGATAGATTCCTTATGGGGTGTAGAAAGAATTTTGTTAAAGAGCTGAAATAGGGGTTTAACGTTTACGCGGACAACACATATCGTGATAAAAGAAAGATAAAAATAAAAATAAGTATTGCGGTGATTGTGACTTGGATTTATTAGTTAGGAGTATGCTCTTGCTCAAGCATAATAGAGTCCATAGCAATATCAATTATGTCGCAGATAGCATTCCACGTGTTATTCTCTCATACGATTGCGATCGAAGCAGATTCACACGCACCGCCGACTTTTTTGAGACGATCGCATCGACAAGCGCGATCATTGATTTATTTCACATCACTATTTTAGGAAACGCGTCGTTGCGCAGCTCGTGTTATGGCTCGATATGAAATTGCTCGCCGATGAACTCAAAACGAGAAGTACGAGTAAATAGTTTCTGATGTTAGATGGATCGATTATGTCCGTGGACGTATCATGACTCGCATAATGCGGCGTATCTTTGCAGAACCAACCATAAAACCCCCTGTTAAGCGCGCATTACTTACACCTATATCTGGTCATGTTATTTAAAGCTTCTTCATAGAATATTATCTTTCTGTACGAGTATGATATTTATGAGATTTTTATTTCATATTTATGTGTTCCAATATGGTCGCAGCCGACATAATTTAGAAAATGATTAGGAAAAAACGTTTCGAATTTTCATTTTTATTTACGTCCAATTCGTCGATGTTGCAAGTGAAGCTTTTAAAGTGGAATTAATGTACACGTCTCGCTGTGGACCCACTTTGCGAACGATTGTGATTGTAAATTACGTGATCTTTATTCAGATGACGTCGTCGACCAATAAACTATCGAAACCAGCCATACCCAAAAAGCTTTACGTATTCAAAGCATGCGCCGATGTTCGAGCTGCCATGCGAAATAATTATCTAATCCATTATCGCGCCCGCTCTCATGGACCAATCAGAAGGGAATTCGTTGTATTTTAGTGCAAATATTTGTATGTAGCTGGACTGGTAGGCCGTTTTAGCCAATAGCAGGTTGATTTGGCTCGCATGCGCAGTCTTATGACGATAATGTTTGTAAAATGAACGGATTGCATGTGGGAACGGGGGCGACGCGCGTCGTGGGAACCGCCGGAAATCGGGACCTTTTTTCTGACCGTACCTTGCATCGTCTACATGCTGCTTTTGCCGGCTATTGATTATGTGAGCGGGTCCGCAATTATATTTATTGACGCCGATTTGGCGCAATTACTAAGAACAAGATTTATCGAGATGTCCTCAGATGATAAGCGGACAGCTCACTTCTTCTATTAGTTGAACCAATAAGGCTGCCCCGGATATCAGATAATTTTCATACAAACGTAACCATGTAATAATGAAATTAAATATATAATTTTTTCATTTAATTAAAATTATAAATTAATTTAATAAAAAAAATATATAAACTAAGATAAATTACACATACACACATCTACAGCTTACAGGAACGACAAACCAGACGGAAGCATATAATTAATCTGGTATTTAACCATAAACTTCAATTTATTCAGTAACAGCTGTCGCAGAATTGACCTGCTTGGAACTAATTACCTTTATCTCGTAAAATAAGATCGCAGCACGCGCCATTTATTGATGTCAGTTTAATGGAAGCTAAGCTAGTTTCGCAAACGCATCCCAGTTTTATGTTTGATACTAATATTTATTTGAATACTACCTGGTCCCCGCGGTTTCACCCACGTTAAATAGCACCTTGAAGCAATCTCCTTGGTAGCGATGACAACGTCCTTTGACATAGATGACAATTTATCTGTTTTTTTTCTACGATGTATATTTCAATGTTTTCACTTAAATTCTTGTGAGTGAATGTTAACTTCCTGTCGTTTCGTCATCAAACTTGACCTCATTAAACCAAGAAAAAGAAGGTAAAAATCTCTTCAGATGGTAGAAAATACTTCATTTTTCTTAGGTCTCTACCAAAATACTAAGTTCCACCCAACTCAACAACCACAATTTCAACAGAATAATGCATTTTCATTACGTATTCTTGGTATAATCTCAACGAAATCCTATACAGAGACGCGGGTAGATAACAAAACAGGCTGTCCCGTAATTTATGGGCCACCATTAGAGTGTAGTTTAAATTCACTGCATTACATTTGCATTGGAGATTCGGATTTGCGGTGACACGTCCAGTATTAAAATGATGTATCGTTGTTTGATTGCGACGGGAAGTCGCAACCTGTTCCGGGATCTTACAAGGAATTCCAGAGCCTCAATAGCCCTAGAGCTAGATATTGGTACTGTCATGCAGAACTACTCATTATTTATACCTATGTACGAGCAAGCTATTAGATATGGGCCTTACTTAAAAACGTTACTCAAGTTGACATACGCTTAAATATGCTCCGTCTTGTTTTCGCGTGTGACGAATGCCGTCAGCGAGAAGTTGAGAGAGCATTTTAAAACATAGATCAACTTGAGTAACGTTTTTAAGTAAGACCCTAAGGTATTAATATATTTAAGACTTTAGAGAGGCCTCTATTACGGTCTATTAGGCCTGATCGTGTTAGGACACACACATGTTTAATTTATTACAAATACAGGCTCAGGGACGGTTTTTACTAAATACATTACATATACTGAAAAAATAAATTTAATTGGCTGATAAATCTCCGAGATATGAGCATTTGAAGTTTATGGTGTGGATAGAGAGCGGATGCACTGTCCCTTTCTCACAAAGCGTGTGTTAGTATATTAATTGTATGACGTCAACCCGCACGGGTTGACGTCATTACGTGCTATAGTACGCTCTCAGTCTAGCATGAAATTAAAATACTTATAGCTTATTTATTTTTGAACACATTTTAATTTTGTTTTCATTGAAGGACTCTATTTATGATCAGCTTAGCTTAGCTTTAGGGAGTTTGCCGTAAAATGTGTTGCTATACAGAGTTTACACTGTACTCGTATTTATTAAAGTTTCAACCGCATTCGGCGGTCTTTGTAGTGCCAAGCAAGACGAAAGAGCGGGTTGCGCGAATTTCCATTAAAAAATAAAACCACCGAATGTGGTATTCGAAGTATCTTAATCTAACAACGTGAGTAATTTTCGAATAATATAAACAAAATATAATCCACGTCAGTTTTTATTTACTGATGTTTATTGGTGATATAAGCAAAACTTAATATGATAAAGAAAGTTATTTCTCTAGATTTGTCTGTTTAAGTAAATAACGATATAGGATCAATAATTGATTTAACATAACCACAAATAAGAAAACTTCACGTGAATGTGAAAGGGGCGTCTATCTAACTTGGCATTAACGATTATTTACGTTTATAACAAGATTCGAATGGCCGATGTCATTTGAGTAGAGTAACGGCTGGTGATATCTCATAAATGGTACGATTGGTCACTGTGATTGTGAAAATTTCATGACGCTAGATATAAACGTACTATTTAAATTATTACTAATAAACAACACAATATTTCGTAATGTGCTAATTCCGCGTGAATAACAATTTCTCTAAACATTGTCCGGATAATTGACAAGTGCTATTTAATATTCCATAAAGAAGGCAGCATTAGATATTCTGAGTAATTTATTTCTGTAAAGACATATTAATTTGGAAAGATAATAAATCCTGTAATTTAATTAGCTTGTTAAACAAATATAGAATGTACGGAAATCGATATTCTGAAGCATGCCTTACAATCGCAGTCAAAAAAAGAACGCAGTATGGATGCTAGACACAGATAAAAAAAGTTTCAGACAATTAGAGCCAATGCCAAGAAATCATGTCGTAATATATTATACTGAATAATCAATTACACATGCCAAAGAAAATTGAAAAATAATAATATTTTACATTACAATGAAATACGATACGAGAAGATTTATTTCTACGGATATTTAAATCTATTGATTTAGGTATGTTCTGTTAACATATATTTGAACTAGAAAAAAAAAGTTAAGCATTTTTTTAATAATGTGTTAGAGAGAGGAGGCTTATCCCCTGTAGTGGGCTAAATGAGCTGCCAATGATGATGCGTTGACTTTAGTTTACTATTTACAAAAATCTAAGAGCTCTTACTGTTTGTAGTTTTCCAGATAAGCTCTTGCGTCGCCAACGCAGAGCCCGGAACGTAGGTGGTCACGCCTTTATCGATGCTACAATACCACTGCACTGCTCCGTTGGATTTTATTATGCCTCCCCTTAATAAATTCTGGAATAGCGGATAACTGGAATGTACAGGAAGATGCTTGGCACATGTTGTAGGCTAACTTTTTACGTACAAATATGCATTGGAAGAGATCATCTACCGTAACATCTTAATTTTAGTGTGATAGAAATATAGCATATATTTTCTGCCAGATTTTGATTTATTAGTTATACACCGTTTTAAGTTTACTATGAAGTTTTTATTACTGATAATTGTTACTGGCTACGCGCTTAAATACATCGTACCTTCAATCGACTTTTAGTAGCTTTTAGTAAATAGCATTTTCCCTCTCTATTAACTAAATACTTAGTTATTAAAAACGTAATTTAAAGTAGATTGACTCAAATATTTATCTATTTGCGGACGAAGATTACACATCGCCATTAAAAACTTGTTTGATGGACTAGTACTCGAAGGCAGTGATGCAAAATAAAATTGGCTTGTTTGCACTGGACCAATATAATATGATTAGCGCACGCCACATAGAGAAATAATTTCTCGAAACTGGCCAGAGCTAGGTATTTATGGCGCCATTAAATTTGATTACGAAAGTAATGATGGCTTCAAAAAATAAATATTTATACAGAGTAAATTTTTAAATTGCCTTGAAGAGGTGGTTTTGGGCTAGTTTGGATGCCAAATGCATGTTTTTGGGTAACTATACAGAGGTTGAAGACTTTATTTTTACTCAATTGAAAAAATGCGTTACTTTTTCTTGCAGAATTAGTTATAAATAGATATCATAGAATCGGAATTTCTTACGCGATGAAGCAAAGTCAAAAGGGATTGCGTTTAACGCTATATCAAATATATATTGTCTTCAAAGGGAGCTATGTGTAACAAATGTAGGACGTTTCTTCGATTAGCCAAACTCGTCTATTGATTTGTCTATATCAAGATCATCGATATTACCTTGCGATAATAGAACCGGACGCGACAAGTGTACTCTACAACTCTACATCCGATAGAGCTGGTACATACTATGTTATTATGAGATAGATTAAACGCCTACAATAATTCGTAGGTATATTTGACAAGTGAAAGTGCGCGGGCGGTTCTTGTATTTGATCAGGATTTTATTTGTTTTAGCTTTAAGTGGAGTTTTAAAACCGATGATATCACAGTGATAGGCCCAATTCGTCACATCGCAGATGAGATTGAGTTTTAAGAGAAAGCATCGACCTTTGATAGGAGCACGAGCATAACCAGATTTTAGTTTGGTTGGGGTATCAAGAAAATTATAGAAGATAGATGGATAGAAGAGCAGATTGGTATTAGCCACTAAAGTCTATAATCTTCACTAAGTATTGAAGAAAGTCCTCGTACGAGAGCCAGTTCTTAATCTAGAATAGAGAGATTAGGTGTATAACATCGCTCGATATTCTTGCATTGGTCTGTGGTTGAGCTTTTAGATAAATCGAATAGTAATAAAACTAATAAATACGATCCTTCTCGTTCTAGGCAAGCGTGCTCCATCGTAGACCGCATTATCGCTTAACATCAGGCGAGTTGGCGGTCAAACGCGAGCCTATTTCTAATAAAAAATAAATAAAAAGAAAATGCGATACTTTTTATGTATGTATATTATGTTTATCTACACTCGATTCCGTAACGGCTGACCGGATTGCAATGAAATTCAATTCAATGAAAGGGTTACTTTTTTATTAGGATTACAGCTAAGAAGTAAAAAAAAACATATAAATAAAAATTGCCTTAATATTTAAACATAATATTGAACCTATTGGAAGTATTCTAATTGAATTGAAAGTATTGAAATTTAGCTCAGTCCACAAAAACTTCAAATGATACATTATAATTTATGTACGGCAAGTCATCCAAACACTTAGTATTCAGTGTAATTCATTCAATTGCAACTTTTTATCTGATCCAAAGAGATGCGTCGACCATCTCAAGAGCAATCGCTAAAGTTTCCCTTATATGGCCAACATACGCCTGTTTTATGGCGCTAAAATCATATCTTAAATCAAGCGCATTTTTCTACTACCCTTCATTGCGTATACTTGGAATACCGATACTCAGCAGCTAGGGTGACTACATGTTTAAATCTAACTGTATTATTTATTCCAATAAATATTTAATTTATGAAATAATTTTTTATTGAAAACTAATTAAAAATAACTTTACAAATAACTAAACTAAAATAATACTTAATTAAAAAGTAAATCAAAAAAACATTTTTATAGTTTACCTGCTAATCTACAGGAACCGTACATTTTCCGGGCTTGTTCCATACAATTTCATCATGTTTTTTTTTATGATACTGAGTGACGAGACGAGCGAAGTCGCTCGCCTGATGGCTTCACGCTGGCCCATAACAGCTCAACGCCACTCAGAATTGCAACTTCCAAGATTTGATTACAGACAAACACCGGGACAGGTGAAACTAAATAAAAGCTTGTAAAAACTAAACTAATAAATGTTTATAGAACCTATTTATAGTACACCTGTAGGAAAGAAAACTGAAATCAATATATTTTTAAATTCAAATCTCAGTCCAAAACCTGCCGTCGTTCTTCAACAGTTAAGCTAACTATTGCGTCACACGAGCAGCAATTAGGATACTCGAGTATATAACTATATACATTGTATCTTAATAACCAGTACATAGATCGTTAGCGCCTTAATAGGGTCAAAGCGGCTCTGGATCCTCCACAACAATGCTAACTGCTTGATTAACATAACGTGGACGTTATAATGTACGTTATAACTAGAACATGTGGAAGGTCGAGCTATTTCTAGGGCTACCATGGATTGGTAGGATTCTAGATTTCATACTATACCAAATAATTAATTACCAAATATATACTGCCTCGGTGGCTTAGTTGGTAGTGAACCTAACTTCTGTGCTTGGGGGCGTGGGTTCGATTCCCATCTAGGACAAACATTTGCTGTGATGAACATTTGTTTTTGCTCTATGTCTGGGTGTTAATATATATTTAAGTATGTGTTTAAAAATATATATGTACGTATATCAGTCTCTGGCAGCCATATTACAAGCTTTGCTTAGTTTGGGGTCAGATGACCGTGTGTGCAAAAATGTCCCAGATATTTTTATATATACAAATTTGGTAATTTATCTGCCTATCATATAAATATTTAGATACCAAATATTTTGTAGATATTCGCCAGAGAACCAGAGTTACCGACATAGCTATTAAAATTTGCAAGTTGAGGAGGCAATGGGCAGGCCACATCACTCGAAGAACAGATGACCGATGGGGAAGAAAGGTTCTTGAGTGGAGACCACGAACCGGAAGACGCAGCGTAGGTAGGCCTCCTACTAGATGGACCGATGACATTGTGAGAGTCGCGGGCATCCAGTGGATGCAGATGGATGAATGGTTCAGTGTGGAGGTTAAAGGTGGAGGCCTATGTTCAGCAGTGGACGTCTTCTGACTGATGATGATGAAATATTTTAGGCTGGAAGTTACCCTCGCAATCCAGGAGACACCTCGGTCAGCATTTTTGCTACGTTACTTGAAATAAGAGATTCTTTGAACAATGTATGTATAGGCCTTCTTGCATATATATATATATATATATATATATATATATATATATATATATATAAGAACGATCTGTTTTTAAGTTTAGTGTTTCGTAAACACTACCTAAATGAATATAATATATTATTTAATAATGTTTATTATATAAAATTTAGCTAAATTTAGTGTGAGTGAACTGTAAGTAATTGCTAAACAATAAATAGACATTTAGTTACGAAAGAAAATCGAAAATAACTCTCTGTAAATCTGAAATATGTGTGTATCACACTAACACTAACATACATTACGCTAAAATTATGTATGCGCTAGTTTGTGTGTAAGTGTGGCCTTTATTGCATATGTGTAAGAAATGATATCAATTAGTTTTATTCGAGTTTTATGTTTTATTTATTTAATAGGTATGTATAATAATGGTTTATTATTACATTTTAGGAACACTGTAAAATATGTTACGCGTATCGTATCTAATCAAAATATCTATAAATCTCGCCTTGGAGAGATCTTGACCACTTTGATACGAAGCCAAACGATACAAATGACTGTAATCATCGTCGTATGCTCAGCTCTAACCATTTCATAACTGCACAGGCGTCATTACGCACATGTTATCCATATAACTGGTGTTTTGTATGGAACAGCTGGTCATGATTTATTGCTTACTCAAATTGATCATTATCATCATCAGTTCACATAATTGTCCTGTTAGACTTCACTTCACCTGATCCTCGTTTTTGCTCTGCAAAGTGGGACAGAAACG
The DNA here is from genome assembly GCA_949125355.1 of Agriopis leucophaearia. Taxonomy (NCBI): domain Eukaryota; kingdom Metazoa; phylum Arthropoda; class Insecta; order Lepidoptera; family Geometridae; genus Agriopis; species Agriopis leucophaearia. The sequence goes on along the minus strand of OX421276.1, from coordinate 6,967,423 downwards.
AACAAAAATTAACAACTTGTAGAAAAAAGAGTCGCTAAATTCGAAAAAAAAGTGGCCACGTACAAAATGGATCACACAATCGGTCAGTTTGTATGAAGACACATTTTTTCCCGCGGTTTTGTGCAGAATAAAATAAATTCATCCCCATTTCACAAGTACCAGAGTCACCCCTTAAATATTTTTGTTTAATACTGTTAAAATTGAGATCTTTACTAATACTGCAATATTACAAAGTTTCATGCACTTATCTTAATAATTGTAGACGTCAAAAGGTAATAAAAAAGAATTAGGATGGATGGACAGACCAACAGGACGTATTATAGAGGCTCCTCGTAGTACAACTTAATGAGACTGTTTTTTTTCTATCGACGCCTCATTTATCGAAGTCGTTTTAGCTTTGAGTCATCGGGTAAAAATAGCGTTTAAAACCTTCGTAATAATCTCTTCGCGCAACACTCTGACCGTCATCAGACTACATTAATAGAACATAATAATACGGCGTTGCACCTAAGTGCAGTGATATACATTAAGTGTAATAACACATAGTGATATCAGCTATGTTATGAACATGCATTGCAGGAGGGGTCAACCTTGGCCTACATCTCGTCACGATTAACATCACTGATATAGATTTACGACACGTGATAAAGTGATTCACACAAGAAAGTCATACAAAACATAATTATGTACAATTTGAACTAAACTAACGCTAACGAATTATTTTATTTCAGCAAGAAAAGAATACATATTTGGAATCATAATACATACCTACATTAAAATAAAGACATAAACTTAAATTAAATTATAAAAAATAAAAACCTACTTAAAAACAAATATACCCTATACTAAACTAGAAAATAAAATAAAACTAAAAGCTCGTTGGTGGAAGTAAAAGTGCCCAGTACACTGGCAGCATTGCCACGTTGAATTGCAATGCAAGTTTTTTGGCCAAAGTAGTCACTTTCATCAAACGTTTGGCTAGGTCCCTATACAGATCGAGAGTGGCCGGCCCCCACGGTCCTAAAGTCTCGACCCCGGAAAAAGACACAACACATCCTGTCTAAATTATTATCCATTCCATTAAAGTGATTCTATGTTATATATTTGTCAACACAAAAATACACGTAAAAGTAATAGGAGAAGCATAGAACCCTATTAAAGAGGCATATTATGCTTATTTTTAGCTACCTAGCTCTGGTTCCCTCACGATATCTACTAACACCTCTCCGGGATGGAATAGAATCCAGAACACCCCTGGTGTTGCTGATATTCATAAGCAGCCGATTAATTTCAGGTCTGCCACTCTTTTTGTAAAAAAATATATTTTCTCAACCGATAGCTCATTTTCGGGATTTGAATCCACGAGTGCAGCGTGTACGTTGATTGCGCCAACCACTAAGTGATTGTGAGTCTTTATTCACTCATACGACGCTACAGTATCGTTTCGCCAAGCTTAAATTAAATGTAAATTGTAAATAAGTAGGAAGTAAATTAAAATTTAAGAAATCAAAGCTACTTTTCGGTACTCAAGTAAACTATGATGTCATCTTTAGTAACGGTAATTGCCAACACAACAAGTACAGCTGACCTTTTCGTTGATGATCTTGTTTATCGATTCATTTTTAAGCGATAATTTTTATGAAATTATACACGTGATTAAATTATCTCGAGCTTTCTAAAAATACACGATGCAGTGGATACAAATTACCTGCATACATCAAAATTCCATCTACTCACCATTCTCTTAAAACAAAACGATTGTTCTTTCTTTTCTATGCTCAAAACTATAAGGCATCTGCGGAGTGATGTGTGACAGTGATTTTATAAAAGTAAATAAAAGAGTTCTGCCGATGACCACAGAGAATAATTTTGTTTGTTCTCATTTCTTTGCCGATGACTTAAAATGTGGCTTTGACAGGTACTGTGACACACTGCAGCCGCGGGCTTGTACCATAAACTAGTTTTCGTTACTTGCGAGTCTTTTTAATGCAACTGAGTGAAAAGGCAAGCGAGTAGCATGCCTAATTATATTGCACGATTTCCCATAACAGTTCAGAAGAATTTAGAAAAACCAAACAACAAATCGAAAACCTGTGCGACATTGCACTGAACTCGTCAACCTAGATATTGGATGCAGTCTTTATTTATGCCTAGTAATTAACACTAGTAGCTCTGTTTTATTCGGAATAACTGTCAATAGTGTAGTACTTCCCAAAAAGATAGCCAATATACTACAGTAAAATCAATGAAAAGGTTTTCATTCGGATTTTTAACAATTGTATTACAGCTACCAGACGCATTTTCTCAGTAGCCGGACATGGTTAATAGTATAAATATCATAACAAATCTAATCTAGTTGCCACAACTTTCCAGCATCTTGCATAAAACTTGTGCATAACATACGTCGACATCGTAGTTGGAATATAGGACATGCATGCAAATAGCTCAATACACATAGGCCATTAGTGTAATTATGAGCTATTAGTGAATGATGCTGCGTGTTTAGCAATGTGCTCCTGGGAGCTAGTCTTGCTTTAGGTGACATAATACAAAGAAATTTTATCTATTATCGATTTTATATCGAGCACAAAACGGATTTATATAATGTATCAGTAAATTTGCTATACTCAGTAGGCTTCGGAAGTACTCATCTCTCTGAGTGGGCAAAACATCGACAACTCCATTAGTCTTGCTGGTTTACCGCGTACCATCAAGCGGACCGTATGCTTGCTTGACACTTTTTTGAAAGGTGCATTTAACCAGTCTTTTTTTGTCTATACAATCCTTTCCTTGTCATTATCTCGATGTTATCCAAACAGAGAGAAATGTCTTTCCATTGTCGCTTTCCTTTTAATGTGTCGTTATTCTGTGACTGCCTTGGTCCACCTTTCATCCTACCTGACCAAGTATCTTATCCATCTCTTTCTTGGTTACTTCAAATAATGAGATTGAATACCGCGTGATAAATTTATAATGCTGACAACACGCTAAAATTAACTTGATTTTGACCATTAAGAAGGTTTTGGGAATGTTCGAGCATTAAATTTCTCAATAATTCTTAAGTTATCCATATAAAGAGTTAATTATTGAGCTACAAGACACAATTCGTTTCTCCAACCAGAATGCAAGGTTGAATGTTAAAAATAGATGTTGCTCTCGTTTCCACATCAATTATTTTATAAAAAAGGACATACTTTAGCCAGAATATCTTAAAGGACAAAGAAATAAGCAAGTTTTAAGTTACCATTTATTATTAGTGGTTAGTTTGTTATTTGTGGTTTTGAAATGAGGAAAATTGGTTGGGTTTTCACGTAAAAAAAGTAAATTTATTGATTTAATTATATAGGCATAGCTTACAAAACAAAGGTTGCCCTAAGTTAAATTACACCAAAGATACACAAGCCTGATTATACAACCGCACCAGCTCGTTCAATCTACAATTGCAACAAAAGCGCAGGCAATCAACCTTCCGATGCAACCCGTGCTAGACCAGTGGGCTGTCATTAGGATCGATCTAGCACCATTCAGGTTCTATTCAAGCCCCATTCAGTGAGCGGATCGTAATGTCTGTTTACTAGGCCTTCATTAGAGGTCAAGATCTCTATGCGTTGATCATGGACTTAACATCCCTAAAGGGTTTTGATACGTCCATGACGTTGATACTGTAATGACAGATGACGCATTGTTTATGGAAATAATAAGTTGACCAGAATTTGCGTCTGAATCAGTGTTTTGATGAGATGTTTTTTTTAAAGATTTGTCTCTTTCTTCGTCTATTAGATTGAAAAAATGGCACGATGTATATAAATCTTAGCAAAAAACTTAAGTCATCGGAACTAACCTTTTCATCAGTCAAATGACAGAGTACCTAAAATTCAAAAATATATGAAATGCGGTGGTATCTTGTGTTTTGAATGTTAACAATGAATACCTAATATTATATCAGATTGTCTAATAAAAAGTGTGAATTACACCATATATGATGTTATTGTGTGGAATTTATTTAATAGTGGCGGTATCATTATTTGCAAAAACTACCAAGCTGTAAATGTAATAAGCATGTTATGACAACATCAATTTATTAGCTAGTAAGCATTAATTTTGTTAGACACCATTAAATACGTACTTAGAGCTAAATAATAGTTATTTAAATGTCATTCGGCGTCTGAGAATTGGAAATCAATTTGGAAACTAGATTGTACAGGCTTACACAGAACGATGATACTAAACCGAAAGGATGTCATTGTCCTTATCACAGAAATCATTTTTTTGTTTAAATTAGAACGGCTGTCAAAGCATTTTTGTAAGAAATTTGTTGTAGCCACTTGCACCCATACAAACCCATAGCAATTGTGTTAGCAACTGTGAAGTGGAGTTCAACGCGTTGACATAAGTAAGAATTAACATTTTTATTTATGTCACAATACCTGGCGAAAGTTTTTCTTCTCATTTCCGTTCTATTTACTTCTCTTTTCTGTAGTTCTTACCATTCGTAAAAAACTATTTTTATAATGCCATCAAACCTGAAATAACGAAAAGTCTGCTATTCCATAGAATAAAGTCATTGACATAACAAAATGTATGGAACAACTAATATTTTTTCGAGATTACAGGCTTGTTCCCTTAGTAAAAGTTGTTTATAATGATGAGTACAATGACCTCCTTTAGATTTAATACCACCGTTCCGTATAGCCATGTGTAATTAAAAATGTCACAATAAATTATATCAACATCTCTTTGCAGCTGAAGCACAAAATATATTGTTTTCTTGTAAATTAATGATACTGTCAGGCTATAACAAGGCTTCCGCTAAGCAGTCTAGACAATCTAGACTACTGTGACTAATTCGTTACACATAAAAACACTTAGGATACTGAAACTAGTTTTGCATCAGAAGCACCTTTCATATAACAGTGGCACAATGATAGGTGTGATATATTAAAAATTAACAATGAGAGTTGACAATGGACTGCCCACGATGCAGACCTTGGCATTCTGTGAAATGTCTAGGAGATCTCGGGATGATATCGACAATCATGTCAGAGAAGAAAGAAGACAGAAAGGATACTCCTCGATAACACTTACAATTTTGGCTTTAAACTTTTTAACTTTACTTTTTTATATAACTTGATTAGACGAAACTTAATCAAACTCAATTTATGAAACGTCTTGATAAAAATGGACATCTTCATATATATGTATGTGTACCTTAGTTATATAGTTAGATGATATTATTAAATTAAATATTCTCAAGTTTTAATAATTATAATTAAATAACGTAACCGAACCCAATATATGAAAGTATTATAATTCATATTAGTAAGTATATAAGTCTTAGTTAAAGTCAAGTAAAGTAAGCCACGGTCCAAGTCACGCCCAGAGCAGTGGAAACTACTATAGCCTTCAACACTTTACAAATACCTAATCGCCATTGTTTCGTGTTAGCACTAAAATAACTGAAACATTAGTTTTGATTCTATGAAATTTGTCATCACAATAAACGTGGATTTTTATCTTTCCAATGCATTTTTAATTGACACGTTCAATGATTAGCAAAAGTTGTGGCTTAATCTCTGTCTAAGCATATATTTGCTCTGACAGTTTTTTTTACAATGTATTGAAACTGCGGCTGTCAGAGCAAAGAAAAACTTGGACCGAGTTTAATAGAGGTATAACAAGCAGATTAACATACTAAAGAAACATATTACTCAACTGTAAAATGTAATGGGCATGAAAACGAATCTAATGTCACCTCACACATCAAAATCGGTCAAGCTGTTGAGGCTAAGATTTTATGCAACTTATCCTTCTGGCGTATTCTTTGTATGAACGGTATCTATTTTCGTGGTACTTTCGACATTTGATATCGATGAGCATTGAGCATTCAATACACACGACATTAGTTCCGCGAGCGACCTGTCAAATGAAATGTCAGTGATGTGACAAAGTAGTCGGCGATACGTAATGTTGTTTTGCCGTTGCAACACCAATTTTGTACCCACTAATTTTAGTTCTTAGAATAGACTCCTATAATACAGGTAACCTATCTAGCGTAAGAGTCAGATTCGCTTAGCCTGGATCTGTAATAATTTTGGACCACTATAAAATGGGCAAATTCGGTTTGACGACTTGGATGATCATATTGTAACAAAATTTTCCAGTTATTATGATTTAAAAGCCAAACTGCTGAGACGATTTTGATGAAATTACTATGAAACTAATCTGAAAGTATATCCTTTCAATAAAAAAACCATATCGGTTCATAAATAAAGGAGTTCTGAGGTAACAAACATAAAAAAATAAAATTGAGAACCCCATCTTTATTTGAAGTCTGTTAAAAAGGCCCCTCATTATTTATAGACTTTCTACTCTTCTTTCCTAGTTTGCTTTCAGTAGTATGTTTCATAAATTATTGAGCAATATCCTTCGGTTCTGCCCACGTGCTAGTGTTGACTTGCGAAGCTGTTTCATTGTTTATAGCCCATTACTACTGACGACTTGCCAACGATGTGTTTGACATATGCGATCCTAATTCGACCCCTCGTTGAGAAATTTATGCTTGCATAAAATAGCTGCTAATGTAGTAACGACTAATTTTCACACATTTTCACGATTACAACGAATAAGTATATATACTTAATCGCAGAACGTAGTTACCTAAATATAAATCTAAAGAATGTACACCGTTTATTTATAGACTAAAATAGTTGCGGCGTCTCCCGCGTGAGTTCCTCAGGAATTGTACATATTTCCGAGATAAAAAGTAAAAGTCCATCTCACATCGATCCATGTTGATCTGTCGAAAGAGGACCAAACAAACTAACAAACACAGCACTATCTTATGCTTTTATTAGCTTGGTATGTATGTAACGGAATCTTTGAACTTGATTTTCAACTACTCCAAAACGTCGAATTAAATAGAAATTTTGCACACCTATCCAGGACCGATGACAAAGCAATAATTTAAATAGTTTGTCCCATTGAAGCGTGTTTTTTTTTATTAATTATTTATTTCAAATATCAGTATGATTCGTTCAATTGTTTTATTGGAAATATTTCAGCTTTCTCCACCACAGGGCAGTCGGACAGTCAACTCAGTAGTTACTTCTAATGCAATGCTGGTAGTCAACTAAAGTAATCACCATAAATTAATAAATAATAAATAAATAAATATCTGGGACATTATTGCACACACTGTCATCTGACCCCAAACTAAGCAAAGCTTGTAATATGGCTGCCAGAGACTGATATACATACATATATATTTTTAAATACATACTTAAATAGATATTAACACCCAGACATAGAACAAACACCAATGTTCATCACACAAATGTTTGTCCTAGATGGGAATCGAACCCACGCCCCCAAGCACAGAAGTTAGGTTCACTAACAAATGAGCCACCGGGGCAGTCCATGGAATCCTTACAAGGGTGAAATAGTGAACTTACACAAATCGGGTCAAATTAAATCGTACTCTGAATCAGATTTACTGTGATATAGATGCTAGCCATTGAATACAGCATCCATACATCACGTTGTTGTATGACGGAATTAAAGTCTCTTCAGATTAAGCTATAACATATCGCATCAAAGCTATCCCTGAACTCTCCTCTGCTTACCCTGCAACTTAAGGGAGTTCATTCCTGGCTATAATATTGTTCTCTTGCTTGCACTCTTTCCCATTTTGTGACCAAGTGTGAAAAAACTCTCTTGCCTGAATGTAATCAAGCTTTTTTAGCATGAACATTTCTGTACAACGTTTAGCGATATTGTCGTGATATGAGTTATATGGATAGACGGGAGGCAGCGCGGGAAAAGCTATTGAATATGTAGGACAGCTTAGTCTGAAAAGGTATTTATGCCCAAATTGGTACAACTGAAGAAGCAATCATTTGCACTCACGATCGCAACATCAATGCCATTCTGGAGCGGATATTCCGCTTATGGGCCTCATTAAGTAGAAACAAAAAACGGTATTGAAGTCGCCTTGGCGTTTAAATAGCTTTTTAATTAATCAGCGTAATGTATAGCTTGTTTTACAGTCACGAGGGCTACAGTGCATATTTATATTATGTACAAGCATGGAGATTATATAAAAGAATTCCAAGACACGTCCAATGTCCGTAGTAGGATTTTTTACTCGTTAGAAGCTTGGCAAGGTATTTTGATGCTGTAGAAAATAATGTTATGATTTGTCATGAAAGTGACGGAAATAGCACTTATTAATTCGTGTAAAGATAGCAACACATAATAGTGGATATGAAAAAGTATATTTGACTGCACCTCTTTATGTAAAATAGAAATGATCGTTAAATAAGCATTTTAAAATGATAGTGAAGTTATTTTGTTAATTAGTTAGTTTTTAATTTCTTTGAAGAAAAAAACTACAAACGCTGAATTCCACCTACCAAGTGACCACTGAGTAGACACGCTAGGGATTTGCTTATAGCATGCCTTACTACAATCATCGTTCGTGTTCACACTACTCATTTTTTCACGCACACGAAGATACTTTTTTTGTTAGCATCGTGGTTTTATCATCGCACCAGCCGCCACCGCCTGAAAGTTCATCCACATATCTTAGATCAATGGAAATCTCACACTGTGCATTTTACGCGTTCTTTTTTGCCTCACACCTACAATTTGTGGAATGAGCTCGCTCCCTGCTGTGGCATTTCTGAGTAGCTATAATATGGGGTTCTTCAAAAGGGCTGTTAATAGACGGAAGAAGAAGAAGAATCCAGAAACATCCTAAGAAATAAACCATACTCACAAGACTTAATTATTCCGGCCGAAGACAAAGATGAAGAGAGAAGAAAGAAGAGAACACCATGGAAGAGGACAAAGAAGAAGCCATAGCCGGGACGGCACTCCCGACTACTGACGCCTTGGTCGCTGATCGACCCGATGGGCCTTTCCCGGAAACGGGGGATCTCACTAGGTGGCGTCTGTATCGCACCGGCATTAAATCAGTAGTCAGTGCAGAAGCGTACCGGCTGGACACAGAGACAAATATAAAAACAGACGACCGACGCATGAAAAGACAATCGAAAAAAAAACATAGACCCCATAAACGTAAAATAGACTCGCCCACTATGTCAAGAACCACGACACCGCCAACAAATTGACTCATCCATAGCCATGGAATAAGAAAAGCCAGGGATAAAGAACGAACGCACTGGAACCCATTCCCCAGTGGGAATGAGAAGAAGTCCCGATGGCTGTTAATAGAGTCTCTAAGGGTCGGCAACGTAACTGTGACGCCCCTGGTGTTGCTGGTATCCATAGGCGACGATGATCACTTACCATCAGGAGACCCGTCTGCTTGTTTGCCACCTATGCATTAAAAAAAAATGCAGCGAGACCAAGTAATCCATGTGCAAAAAAAGAGTGGCTAGGCCATCTGCAAGGGTGAGTGCGACTAATGGCCTCAAGACTGATTTAGGCCACCTGTCACGACACCTGACCAATCTTCCTTTGTTTGTCTAATTGGAGCCAGTGACTATCCCTGAACGTAGAGGAATCTATCGATACCTCGTAGAGGCGTTTAGGTTGTAGGTGCGAAATATATATACATGTTAAGAACAATTAATTATATTTGGTTTGCGTCATCGGGAAAAAACAAGAATTGACGTAATTATATCTGGTACAAAAAACTCCTTGCTAAGGAGGAAATAAATAGGAATCACAACATCGTCAACGTGACTTCTGTACCACCCAAAGGCGTCATTCCGATCCCTACGCGACCTACCTACGTGGATGATTACTTTCGAAACCTTCGAAGCCTTCGATAATCCTGAATTGCCTTCGGTATTGTGCAACGAGTCACTCAATGTCGGCGTAATTGGCCGAGCATGACTTACATTTTTGTAATTCATGTGGTCAAGTGTAATAATAAGTATACTTATGTGATCTGAGGCTTGGGAGAATGAGAGATGCCTAAATGTAGGCTTCAAATGATGGTCCTGTAAATGGGTTTATGTAAAAATTACAGCAATGTAATTTTTTCGCATTGTTTTTGTTATGCCATAGATTGCAAACGAGCTAACAGGCCGCCTGATGGTAAGCGACCACCGTCAGCGATCACAGCAAAAATATGCGAAAGTTTGTGTTTTTAAATACAGTTTTGTAATGGTTGTACAAAATTGTAGTCGAAAAAAATATAGGGCTGCAGCGCATAGCTGAATATAAATTAAGACGCGTAATATTTTTATAAGTATAAACTCACTGGCAGCTTACTGTTTTATTATACTGTATGTCAGAGACTATTAAACACTATATATGTAGTAAATATAACAAACTACAATAGTAAACATTTATACGAAACCAGCTTACCGCTGGTTACAGCTAGCTGGAATATATACCTATAGGTACAGTTACTGTCCCGCAAAGATAAACCATAAACACTGAACAGTCTCCAACAAACTAACTCTAGACAATTAAAGCCCTAAGAATGAATAAACGGCCCCCAAGTAGTATTTCTTACGAGAATTGGTATCTATTAGAAATCATCGCGGTAATAATGGACTTTCGCGGACCTTACCGTTTGCCCGCCCAACTCGAAAGCTAACTGTATTTAAAAACATTTGCTTAGTAAAAAAATAACATTTTTTTGCGATAAAAAAAAGCTTTATTTTATTTTACATGGAAAACAAACAGCTGCGATGATTGTTTAAACAAAACAGCTTTTATCTATGATTATTAACCCAATTTAAATATGGTAATATAATATATTATGTATCTACTGCTTATAATAACCATGTTGAGTACGCAGTCAGTTAGTCAGTCAGTCAGTGAATGAGTAATATTTATAAATAGATAGAAGAGTAAAATAACGGAGCTTAAACAAATATAAAATATAAAGTATCCTTAATTCCTTATTATCTTGGTGAATATAAATCTTAAATCGTTAGTAAATCCACAGTTGTATACCAGTAGATTAGTAAAACGAAGCAAGCGCACAATAGCGCGGGGGCGGGCGGAGGCTTCCGATGTGCGCCGTTATTGATTTGCTACTTGCTGGAAGCGTCAATATTTATGTAGTGGTTTTATTGTATTTCATAGCTGGCAAAAGTTTGACCAATAATTGTAATAAAATCAAAGATCTTATATATTACTAGCTGCACCCGGCGGTTTCACCCGCGTGGTGATGAAAATCGGGATGATGATGATGATGATGAAAAGTAGCCTATATGTTAATCCAGGACATAAGCAATGTATATTCCAAATTTCATTCAAATCCATCGAGCCGTTTATGCGTGATTGAGTAACAAACACCCATCCATCCAAACTTTCACATATATGATACTAGCTGCGCCCCGCGGTTTCACCCGCGTGGTGATGAAAATTGGTGATGATGACGATGTTGAAAAGTGGCCTATGTGTTAATCCAGGATATAAGCAATGTATATTCCAAATTTCATCCAAATCGATATATCCATCCATTCATCCATCCATCCAAACGTTCACATGTATGATATTAGTGTGATTAGTGTGATAAATTTAACATGGATGCATCTAAACAGCTTTTGTTTGCTCACTTGGGCAAAAACCATGCCATTACTAAATATCGCGCATTTAAGAAATAAGTCTTACCTCTATAACAGTATAAATTTCGTAAGTCATTTATTTCAGATACATTAAAAGTCCATATTACATTGCACTATTACATCTAAACGTAATATGGTTGGTTAATGGTTGGATAAAATTGATCCACAATTTAACAATAGTAGTTTTAATCTATGGTTTTATAGATCTTTAGATACATTTAATGATCAGGCAATTTTTTTGTTTCTGGGACTAGTAGTGTATTTACATGTTTCTAGCTTTAGTATAAATCCTCAACTGATTTTGATAAATGAGGTCTCAATCTAAGTTTGGTAAAATAGTAACTCTGTAGGTGATGTCATTAGTAATAAAAGATGGCGCCATGCAAACCGGGGTTGAAAAATTAAATTTGGCTGCATCCCATGTGACGCATAATTGAATAAGTATTATAAAATGTAAGTAGAGTTCTTACGTATCCCTTTTGTAAAAAAATATCCGCCAAAACACTGTCGTGTTATTAATAGTTTAAAGAAACTCTTGCTTTGCGTCGTTGGATAATAGAGACAATAAAGTCACAGCGAAACTCCCATTTCAAATAATAGTATGAAAGATGAGTTATCTTGTTTCATAGAATGCCCTCAAGCTATTATGAGTTAGCTTCGCTATTCAACCAGAAAGCTGACTAATTAGCTTTAAATTTAAAATTGACAGCGGGTGCCTGCTATCAATAAATCTATTTTATTTTATTGCCATCACTAAAATATCCGGCTACTGGTATCCCTTATCAAAACAGTAATCTATTAAATGATCGGTTTATCAAGAGGCATGTAGGCTACATAATGAGGGTATCAAATAGACCGCTAACTTGAAGTAACTTGGGCTGGGATGGTTCTGTAATGTATCTAATTAATATTTCGAACCGGCCGTCTTCCTGTTTGGGTAAATTAAAAAGTATCGGTCAAGCGAGGTGTGCTTGAAAGTGACGGTGTTCTGTAGGAAATATTGAGGGTTTTTTAGTGTGAAATATATTTATTAGACTCGATCCAAGCATTTATTAGCATTTATTTGGACCCGGGTATGTCCTAAAACTGCGACCAGAACCACCGGAGGATGGGCAGCAGCGTCCTAATAGTACTCGATGAACGTACTGCGATCCCCACCACAAGCCACCTGCCAAGCATGGGGATTACGGCAACTCTATGAGGGAGGTCTTGTCCAACAGTGGACGTTAATTGGCTGATGATGTGTGTGTGTAAGCATTTATTTGCTCTGACAGCTGCAATAACATTGTAAAAAGCTGAAATATTTTTCTTCTTATTATTACTTTTAGGCTTAGATCAACTGTTCCGTGTAACCACCGAGTATATACTCAAGTAACGTTAGATCTATACCCAAAAAGAAAACATAAAATAAAGAAAAAATATTAAGAACAATAAAAATAGTTAACATCAGGTGAGGTGGCGGTCAAACTCAAGCCTAAATAAACAAAAATAATAATTAATTTACAGAGATGGCTAACGTAAGTTACGTTCATTTTGGTCTTCACAAATCCAGTTCGAATCACTAAAAAAATCGAGTAGCCGTTAAGACTAGTTTCGAAATAATCGTTTAATGCTCCTAGTTACGCGCACCGGATGCGAAGTAGAGCATCGACAATTTATTGTGTAGGATGTTTTTATTGAGATACCACCAGATAAAAGAGGAGAAATAATTGAGTGGGCTCGATAGAAATAAATGTAGAGTAGTTAGAAGCTTGATTGCAGTTAATTAATATTCAATTTCAACATGTTTGGTACCGGTAAGTAATTTCTTTAGTTTATCATTACGAATCGTACAGAGCAAGTAGTTAACAAAAGGTTAACTGACCATAATGGCCTGATCCAACTTAACCTATAAGCTAAGTTAGGTATGGTTGGCATGGGGACTCAAGATTCCAAGAAGTGTCCATAATAGGTTATTTTACTCCTTAGGCGTCCAATTTAACCTATGATAGGGATAACCTAAGTTAGTTTCAAACAATTAAGTACAAAATAGTTGTTTTTTAACTATAGTTTTGGATAGGTATTCAGTTTAATTTAGATTTAATTTATTTAGGTATTTATTTAGATAGTTTAGTTTATAGTGAATTCCAATATTTACTTAAATAATATTGAGTACATGACCGAGACTTATACTCATACGAGGCGACCTATACTCAGCTATGGGTGGAAAATTATCAGTGATAATGATCACTTTTTTATTAGTTATTGTGATGAGAAAATTAAACACAAGATATTAATTTATGCAGGTATTGTTCTATCGACTATCGATAAAGTTGTGCTAAAGTCAACCGCTCGTACAACAAGTATGGGATATTTAATACGATTTGCACCGAAGACATCTTAGCCGTTAAGGGTGAATCCACTCTTTCTTTGGTCACAATCATGTGCACTTGAACGCCTCTACAACGCAAGGTTGTTAAAAAAGAAAGAAATGTAGATTCTAAACATTCCGATACAGCACGAGACGCCGTTTTTTGCACAAAATAACAGCCATTTCATCGACATTGATATGCGCAATTATATGATCAACGTACTTCATTTGAATCCAGCTCTAATTGGCACGTAATTTGTAAAACTTTTTTGCGGAGTTAATTGCTGATAGAAGTTAGATCATTAGCATGTTAATTCGCCGTTATTGACTGTAGTGTAATTATATTTATAAAATCGAGTTGGATATTTTTACTCGGAAGTTTTCGGACCACACGCAAGAAGATCATTACCCCCCAAGTTTATTGAGAACTTTTCTCGGCCGAAAACTTGTATAATTTTGTAAATTATTCGTATGAATGCGTCGCGGGTCAGGTTGAGGTGGCTGTTATGTTATTTCAGGGGGTGGGCACAATACTCCAATTTGTGCAAAAAGTGTACCCCGTCAATATTATGGAGTAACTTTACTTTAATTTATTATGGTGAACTTGAGACCACCGGAAAGTAATGTTTTTTTACTACAGAAAAATTTCATCATTATACCAAAATATCGATAAAAAATCTTTAGTTAATCACTACATCGAAGACTTGTCTCGCAAAAACCTATAACCAGAGTTAGTAACGAAGATGCTTGATCGATTGTTGCGAATCGATTTGTCGACATAATTCCATTTCACAGGATACCATCGTTAATTACGATTAGCTAGTTATTATATTTAGCCGATACATATAATATCGTAGCCGGCCGGCCGGACTGGTTTAAGAGAAACCTGCCAGAGGTGCGCAACCATCCGGGGCGGCAAACAATTCATTATAAATCGACCGTTAAAAACGCGTATAAATTCTCATTCATTAATTCATGCTAATCGATATCCTTAATTTATGATTAACGTTACAATTATTTGCCTGTTAATTTATGAATGGGCGTGCGAATATGCTTTTTGCAGCTCTCTGTAATCGGTTTTCTTATTTGGTGCCGTGAAGTTTTTGATTAATTAATCATGTGGCCAGCTCTGATGCTATTGATTAGTACTCACACTTTCTTGAGATGAATATTGCGTACTATTCACACAATTTATACATATCCAGAATACGTGCTACAAAGATCTTACCTATATTGTCTTTGCAGTCATCGGATATCTATTTAAATATCTTCGTGATGAATATTTTAGTATACCTGAAACAAATAGGATAAAAAAATATGAAAAAAATGCATCATAATAATTTATTGAAAATAGAGTTTTTCTGTAGATTGATTCAAATGAGAAAGACATTTAAGTTGCTTGAATTAAGTTTATATTTAAATCTGCCACTAGTTAGTATCTAAATAATAACGACGGCGCCTAATGTCACATTTTTGGATAATAAGTAAACTGCCAAAATGTTGGTCACCCCTAATGATTTCACCGGCGCGCGCGCACGTTCGCTCGTCGCGCGGAATTTAGATACTCCGTTCTTGTTACAGGGACATCTGCGGCGCATGCGGCACATGATCGCGTTTTCTCCTAACCACCACAATAAACTAGCATACAGTACCTTAACTTGTATTTTAAAAGACAAAAACTATAATATATTTTTGATCCGTTTTAAACTTTGGTGGTAATTGAAGGTAGTTTGAAGTTTATTATATATATATAGTTTTATATATATAGTTTATTTATTATATATAATTATTAACGAGATATTTACCGTGATAAGGTTGTGGATGGAGCTGCCGAAATTTTGGCGCAGTTACATGCATAATGCTTCCTGTGAACATGGTGCTTAATAATCATATAACTATAGTGAACAACCACGATAGTTTAAAACAGAGTTTTGTAGTTTGCAAGGTTAGTTACTAATCTAGGTAAAGATTTTTTTGGTTGACACTGTGTGATTTTTTTTAAAATTGTTTTTGTCTTACTTTTTGTAACTAAGACGAGTATTACAAAAAAAAACGCTGAAAAAAATTAAGTCTAAAACTACAAAAATTTTGCAAATACATGGGGGAGCATTATTGCATTATTTGTGGAGCTTTTGGTAAGAGCAATCTAAATTTTTTGTTTTGACGTCAGGTTTTGTACCAACCTTGTACATTGAAAATCAAGGAACAAATATTAAAAATGATGTAAGGAAACTGCCTGCGAGAGATTTTTGGCACAATAAAACTAATCCTATTATTAATTTGTACACCAGTTGAATTAATAGTTGTTTTTGAGATGCATAACTTATCTGCGTAGTTAGCAAGCTTTATAATTCTGAGTTCGCGAATACTATGTCACCACTGCTTATGTAAGGCTAATTACATGAGATGCTTTATTCAAATCATTTGAAATCAGGTGGACATGGTTGGTCGTCAGTGGAAAACTGGAAATAAATCGAAAGCTTTGGGTTGCGAAGACTTGTTAGAGAGTTATGTGCTAAACGCTAGAATTTATGGAAGCTGTTATTATTATTTTCTCTATAAATAGCTTATCAGTGAAAGAATATACGGTATTTTGTTGATTGTTCAAACTAAGTATAGAATTTTATTCAAAAGTTCTTCTATCATCTATCATAAAGTGGAAAGAGAAAAACGGAGACCCGTTGCTAGATTGGATGCCCTAGCATCGGGTAGTTTAATGGTGTTGAAGATTGAACACTTACAGACACTTTACCAAGGGTACCCGGTAAAAAAAATTGGTTCAATTTATACCAAATGCTTGGTGAAGGCGAGGGATGATCAAACAACTGGCGCCTACTTCGGCCAAAACTCTTTAGCAGCAGGTTATCATCAGATCTAGCGAGGCAAGCCAGGCAAGCTGCCAGGTTTCAGACCACACTTCAACACCAAGGGATTTTAGTTTGGTTTTAAGTTTCCTTGTATAGTCATTTTAAGTTGTATTTAACGTTTATTTCTAATACATACAACCATAAATTACATACATAGCACCTAAATAAATTATGTGCAGTTTCGATGCCATCGTTAAAAACCGTGAAGGATAACATGAGGAATCGGCATGATGAAAAAATTCAAAAGTTTATAGAAACATGATATTCACCAATGTGCTCTAGCAACCATGGTGGATTAGGGCCCATCCTCTCTCTGAGAGAAAGCCTGTATTCCAGCAGTGTATACTTAACAGGCTGAAAATAATGATGATGAGTAGTTGAGTACCTACAACACTTATATCATCAAAAGTTATTAAAATCCGTACATACTCCCTAATTACACTTGCGACACGTTCGACAGCTTGATATTATTATTGTTTTATGAATTGCCTTGTTCAGAGTAGTTAGGGTAAGTTTACGGTTTTCATGGTGCCTGTTAAATCATCATTAGACAGCAGTCTATCCACTTTTACGGTTCTCTACATAATATACATCGTTATGAACATCATATTAAATTAGGAAAATGATTAGATTTTACATCCATCGACAGCTTGTTCATAACTCGCTACATCCGGAGTTTACATAGCGGACTCATAGATTTATGGTGAAAATCTGTGTTATAGACTTTCATGCCCTGATGTAATAGCACTACGTAGGTCTTAACCAATTTTTTATCGTATGTGGAATAAGAAGGGAAACAAACATGTTTTTTTTACCCTTAGTATGGTACATTTTCCGGGATAAAAGGAATCATATGCCACTCTTTCTCTCTTTAACTATATATGTGCAAAAATCAAGTCAATCCGTTCGTTTGTTGCTGCTTGAAAAAAGACAAATAACTTAATAAACACTTTCGCATTTATCATATTAGTTGGAGTAGAAATAATAGAATATTCAATAAAATATGCAAATGCTAAAATGAAAAAAAAAGCTTTTTGTTTTCAAATCTGTTTTAATGATGAATTTCTAGTGTAATTCCGCTTCTACGTCGCTTCAAGTACAATAAGGAATTTGTGATAAATATTTGTTGATAATGTTAACATTATCAACAAATATTTATCACAAATATTTATCACAAATTCCTTATTGTACTTGAAGCGACGTAGAAGCGGAATTACACTAGAAATTCATCATTAAAACAGTTTTGAAAATGGACTTCCGCAAAGTAACGCCTGATTCAATCAGCTTTTTGTTTTGTTTCAGGAAGTCAAAATGTTGGCAGAGTCAAAAAGGAATGGAATGGAAGAGCTTGACTTTTAGATGCAAACAAAATATGAAAAGACAATGGAAACAAAAAAGGGTTAATATGCGATGAATTTATTAATATTATCTTTTTAATCAACAAGACACATAACGTCAATCCGCGGCTCGCAGGATTGAAAACTTGTAGTACTAATCAATTCAGTGTGATGTGACCACCCATTGTCTTTGATTCAGTTGTCTTGTTATCTTGTTACACGATGGAAACAGGCTCCCTTTATTTTCCTCATTAAATTCTTTGTCGCCGCGTAAATATGTAGCGAACGGCCTTTTAACGAAACTTAAAACGAGAGGGAGAAAATTCGATCAGTGTTGAAGTATTCAGACATACAAGAGCGTAAATACCTTATTGATTGCCTCATTAGGTGTGTTGTTTTTGCCTATAATTTAATAGGGTGTATAAATTTCAATGGTCTGGGTGATAGTAGTCGTGTGGAGCAAGTCACTGGGAGTAAGAGGAAATTATAGCGAGTTTATAGCGTATCTTTAACACGCTTTTATTAGCTTAATATGTATTTATAGCATAGATTGGCTTGTAGAAAATTTCTGCGTAAGATGGTTAATTCGATTTGTATAACGCGTGACTCGTGAGTGACCTAAATAGACTGCCAGCAGTCTGAAAATGTCTAATATTTTTACGCTCAGCAAATAAATTTAGTATCAGTTTACTAGATGGTATAACTATTTTTTTTGGCGTGTTAAACATCGTTTGCCAACTACCTATCTCACCTCCTGTCGACCTTACGAAGAAGTCATCATCATCATCATCATCAGCCATAAGACGTTCACTGCTGAACATAGGCCTCCCCCTTTAACCTCCACACTGAATGACATCCAGCCATCTGCATCCACTGGATGCCCGCGACTCTCACAATGTCGTCGGTCCATCTAGTGGGAGACCTACCTACGCTGCATCTTCCGGTTCATGGTCTCCACTCAAGAACCTTACTTCCTCATCGGTTATCGGTTCTTCGAGCAATGTTGCCTGCCCATTGCCACTTCAACTTGCAAATTTCAATAGCTATGTAAATGACTCTGTTTTTTTGGCGAATATCCACGTTTCGGATTCTATCGCGCAAAGAAACTCCGCGCATAGCTCTATCCATTGCCCGTTGTGTGACTCTGAGTTTTCACGTCTCAGTACCATATGTCATCACGAAGAAGTATATAGTGCAATTAAAACAGGTCGGGTGAAATTGGCATCGGCAATAAGTAGACTGGTCCCATCAATTTAGATGGACTCGCATCCGGCGACAACCGAGTGGACAGGCGGACAAGCGGACGTGATTTAAAACTAATAATATTTCATTTTGCCAATAAACCGAGGTACACATTTGCGCAAGACACGTCTCGCCTCGCTCCTTGACTAATGAAAACGATGTAGTGCAGGTTATAATATGTCAAATGAATTATGACATACGCCCTTAGATTATATACCTACGTACGCTGGATCCTATTTCTACTATTTCTAATACCTGTCATGTAGGCAAAGGAGATGATGGTTGTTGGAGCATTATTTCTGCTTGTTAGCAATGTAGTCGTTATCACGCGGTACAAGTATTCGGTGATTGGCCATTTTGTCATCTCCTTCGCACTCATTGGCTATTTTATGAGATTGTTCGTATGACTGGAATTCATATGCGTTATCGGGTCAACGCTCAAAAACATCCAAACCAAAACTAGAATAAAACCTTACTAACTATTAAGATATTCTGTGCATTTAGTCTACCTATGTTACAAGCTAAATTTAAGTAGTGTTATAATGGCAGGATTAGAATTCGTTTGTTAGTATTTCTAAAACTTATCTAAGTTTATATGGTAATAAATAATATATCTTATTTGTCAATTTTGTTCTCGAATCAAAACACAAATGTTTGTAAACTAGTATGCACATGGGCATAGAAGATGAGGGTTGTTGATGCAACATTTCAGGCTGCGCTGTTGTTGCTCATTTCACGTCAAGGAAGTGCAGTATTCGATGATTGGCTGTTTGGTTATCTCCCTTGCTCGTATTGACTATCACGTCTGATTGTTTGTAACGGATTTCAATTTTTATGTGTTGATTTTTTATGATGATAACGCAATAAATATTCATCAATAAATCAATGGAAGTGATTTTAGCGTTTTGTTGCATTCTCTTGTTTAAAATATAACCAATTAGCTTCTTTCACTGGCTGTCTAAACTGGTTCAATTAAAGTATCGAAATAAAAACGGTCGTAAATAGTAGAATAGTGATTTCGATTATAAAAATATTTATGTATCATAAACGCGAAGCACAAATATAATAGCAATATCTTTTTGATTCTCTACGCCTCGATAATGGACTCGTAAAACTAACCGTTTGCCGATGTCAATCAAAATATACGATTTTATTTATTTCCGAATGAATTCGATTCAATTAAAATCAAAACCAATAAATTGAAATAAAAATATCAGTTTTTTAAGCCATAACTTCGAGTCATCGCACTTACCTAGAAAAGACATCAACGCGTTCGTCGACTTTTATGATCATATATGTTTTTTCAACATAAAATATAAACAAACATAAAATATGTATATTAAAAAGCTGTTAAAAAGGTTTATTTAATAACCAGGTGCAATATTTAGTGACAGTCAGCTGTTAACGACACATAATTCAATTAAAAACTGACTGCAATCTACTCGCGGCATCGCCGACAAAGGATTCTGCAATTAAAACATACATTGTGAAATTCAGTAACGCACTTCGTTTCTTTAAAGTATGATACCGAAATGATTGAGTTTAATAAGACGAAATATCACTGGCGAGATATATTTATTAAAAAAATATGCATTGAAATTAACTGATGCGGGAATAATGAACGCAAAAGATCAATACGAGAAGCGAATGTCACAAAATCAATAAATTTAACGTAATAACTACTAATTAAATTTAAATTTCATGACGTAACTTTAATTTACTTTTTTTTATTGGCTACTCAAATTTACTAGTACAGTATACGAAGCACTTAATTTTTTTACTCAAAAGTCCTTGTCCTTGCTAAAAGAAGTTAATACGGTGGGTGTTACCCATTTACTTTAACCCATAATTATCTTGTTTAAATGTAAATTGAACTGTTTTAAAAGCATAAAGCCATAATAAAACTAAGGACATATTATCTATCAATTAAATAAATTATTAAGAGGATTTATTTATGTCTGTTGGTGGAAAACTTAGAGTTACACAAATTCCTGGTTGACAGAAAACATTCAAAATTATACCTTATTTTAACAAGATTTTAGAGTTTACAGAAGATTTGATGGCGAATACAAGTCGTGAAACTTAGATTTAATCGAATTTAGTGATTCTTAGTGGTTGAGGACTTTATTGCCAGTCGGCTACTTAGATGATACTCAATAAACATCGATTGTTTATGGTCAATAGTCGTAAAAGCAAGGAATGGAACTTATTTATTTAAAGCGGGCGCTACTATTGGTTTGAGATCGCAATTTTTCGAAACTCACTCTGAGCATAGAATTGTGCAACTATATATTTATTAGCTAATCCCCGCCCGCGGCTTCACCCGTTTCCGTGATAAAAAGTAACTTATGTCATTCTGCGGCCCTTAAAATTTACTTATGCAAAAAAACATGTCGATTCGTTACTTTGTTTTTAAGTTTTTTTATTAAAGACCATGAGACAAAAAAATAAGTTACTACTAATGGTAACAATATCGTAGAATATCACTAATTATAAAAAAAAAAAAACTAAGCGATAAAAAAATATATTTAAACATGAAAACTAACAAAATTTAGCTCATTATTTATTAGCTGTTCCTGCGTAAAAGAGGAAGAAACACACTCACATTTATTTTTGTTGGAATATTCGCAAGAAGGTTCAAGATTTCGGTGTCAGAAAAAAATACGAATATTTATGTTAAAAAAATTTGACGTGCGCGTTGATGTCTTTATTATGAGATAGATAACAACAAACATTCCCAAGTTTTCTGAGATTTGTAATTTATGGAAAAAATATTATAAACGTTATGGTTTGTTTTTTGTGTATTTATTGTTCGAACAACCAGTATATACATACAGGGTAGAAAAATGTCATTCAAACTCAACTAAATGTATGGAACTGCTTATTTTTTCACGATTCCAGGGTTGGCCCCATTGTAAAAGCTGTTTACAAGTGATTAGAACAACGTCATTTTCAGAATTGGTATAAAGTAACATATTTATCTATATTCTTATCCAAATCATTGAAAGCTCGTCAATAGTAGGTGTTCACGGCGGTCAGGTTCGTTGAGTTCTATAACAAGTTTTCTAAATTCAAGTCAATAAATAAATCAACGAATAAAATCGTAAATGCGTATGATTGGCATGCTATAAATATTTGATAAAACTGCTCTACTTCTCGGAAATTCTTTATTTATGATGCGGTGAAGCTATTTGGCGTACTAAAAAGAGTTAAGTACATAAGAAATTTATATTTTTTACTAGCTTTAGTTGCGGCTTTACCTGCCGATCTACTCTAAGACTGCACACCCTTAAGTTTCTAGAATAAAAAATGCTTAACACAAAAATGTTTTTAATACAAAAAAAATTACGGAACAGCGATTTCGGGTTGATCTCGTACTAAAAGTTGTTAATAATAATGAGTACCAAAATATCCTCAAAAACTTCCGCCTTCTAAAAGAACACACCGTATATACACTGTTTTAAACTCCGTATATATGCGAGTTTGTGTGTAGCTTTGTTTGTCCACACTCAACGGATTTGGATGAAATTTGGTATGTAGGTAGCTTATTACCCTATGTTAACTATGTTAACAAGCTATTTTTTATCTCGCAAGTTTTACGATTCCTTTAGGATAGCGGGTGAAACCGTGGGGCGTAGCTTATAGCTTGACGGTTGACATCTAAGATTTCATTTTCCGTTACAGTCTTTGTGAGTTTTTTTTATTGACTATGGTTTTGGCCTCGTGTGGTCTTATAAAAGCAGATGTTAAGTCGAAACTTTAAAAGCAACTTGCACAACATGGAAATAACCGCAAAAAAACGCATTTATAATATCAGTAAAATTTTACTTCAAAATCGGTAAGAAAAACTGGCTAAAGTGTTACTTTCAAACCTTTATTGAACGGTTAAAATTACATGGCTTGTACATGCAGTTCGATTAATCGGGCTCCACTAATGAATCACTCGATTATTTTACCAGCAGGCCTTAATTACAATATTCACTTAATACGCATGCGTGCGATGAGTAATATACTGTAATATGAAGAGATCTTAGTATCGTATGAAGATATCAGCATTGAGCGATGCCAGTAATTAACCTGACTATAATCTGGGCCGAGGCGGAGGCTTTGTAGTAACTTACTCACTTCTGGGCAAGCAAAAACCAAGGAGGAGATATAAAGAGGAGATGGTTTAATATTCCTTCTCAATAATGCGTGACACTACACGAGGTAGGTCATTGCATCGCCTTTTCTATTCAACGACAAAACGATAGATGGGTGAAATTTCTCGTGGCTAAGTGGCAGGCAGCTTCTCTATATAAAACTTAAAGAAATATATGTTTTTATAGAAAAAAAAGTGCATTTTCTAGCTAGAGCAGCAATAAAATTTTGTCCAGGCCCTTGCGTTCTTTCTTGTTTGAAACCACGTAAAATATCTCCATTTAGAGGTCTTATTTAATTAAACACTGTTTTAAACTATCACGGTTGTTCACTAAAGTTAAATGATTATTTACGGGATATTTACCGTGGTAAGGTTGTGGAAGGAGCTCCCGATATTTCGGCGCAGTTACATGCACCATGTTCACGGGAAGACTTATTTAATTGTTGTTTTTTAAGGAATTTTAAGGAAAAATAGACGAACTATTAAAAATCATGGAACTTAAGTTATTAGGTATGTTTTAGGGAAGCTGTCTGCAAAAAGTTGTTAGCTAATTAACAATAACCTTATATGACAAAGGGCACTGTGTAACAAAAGGCACCCTGTGTACCAAAGGGCGCTACTTTATTTGAGAATTTAATAAAAAAATACATCACATAAATCGTACACGCATACCTAATTATATTGGTTAAATGGTGCTGGTGTACATTGCAAATACTCAAGTATATACATTGTGGCGCCATCTTTTGTTAAATGATCAAATGAATATACGCTGACTCCTGCATCCATACATGTTGTGTGTACGGTGCATAGTTGCGGTGCCAATTGACATCTCCTCTTTGTATTTTCTCTGTGCTTTAACCCATCAAGACCATACTGATATGGTAGCAGAAATATTGAATATCCTTATTGTTGAAACATGAAAGTTGAGTTTATTAAATGATATGTAAATTACTTAAGATCTTAACAAGAACTGACCTAAGATACATCTGGCACTTAATTGTTACGTAAAGCTATATATATTTTACTTCATAATAATTATGTTCAGTCAAAATAATTGTAATAATGTATCAAGTTAATACAATCAGGAATTCTGCCACTGCGTTTTATCTTTGAATTTTTAATCTGTAAAAATATTTGTTGCAAATATATCGAAAGTGAAATGTGCAGTTGAAAAGGTCGTCGCAATTACGATAAGAAAGTAAAGTAACGGAACGTGTAAATTAAATAAATCTATAATAAGGCAAATCAAAGATACATTAAATATTAATGTAAAACCCAAACAGCGTCGTTCGAGTAAACGACGCAGGGTGGCGCTATGAAAGCATGCACATTTTCTTAATTTATGATTGTTTCGAAACAACAGACAAATGAAAATCTAACTTCTTTTATTTACAGGGCTTGTAACGGACAGTGCTCTTTCATTAAAATTCGTTCCGACTTTATGAAGCTGTGTGGAAATAATCGCATTTAGGTACACTTATATACAAAATGGAAAGAATAAAGTACCTTACAAAGGTCAGACGCAGCTTCGTATCCATACTTACAGAGGCAACAAAGTAAAGAAAAGAAAACATACCTACTGGTGAGTAATGAGTCAGTTAAAGTTTTTCACACTTACAAGACGTAGCAGATTCAGAAGCCGCCGACATCGCGTCACCCATTAACTTTCAACAGCTCGAAGGAAAGTGAGTTTAAAAAGAATCGCACATAAATTGGTCTCTTTACAGGCTGACCGACGAATTATTTTGGTACTTTACGGCCGTTTTGAAACCGTCTCAATCTTGCGTAAGATGAGACTGCGACCTGACAGATTACATCTCACCTCGCTTTACTACATACATTCTCTTTAATGAACGTAAAATATTGTATGACATTCGTACATTCGTCACATAAATTCGCACTGCGCTAATTAATTTGTAAATATAATTAAAACTTAGCCATAAAAAGGTAGCGAAATCCTTACTTTCACCTCCTAAACTCGAGTGTTACATTTTGCATTGATTTATGAACCGTATAAAGGTTTCTCTTTTTGTACTTTAAGACAATGAATTTATTCGCCCACATAGTAATAAAAAGTTTTGAGACTACGAAATAAAAGTAATACTCACATTATGTGATGATTTCTCAGGAATACATTGTTTCTTCTATTCAACGAGTAATAAACTCTTTTTGAAAAAAAATATAAAAAAAAATATTGTTTTAAATTAGTCTTTTAACGAATAATTAAATTTGGTGACCGTCTGATAAAGGAGTCAGGAAGTGAATAGTGGAACTCTTTAATAGATCAGTGTGTTTTTTTATTAAAACATTTTATTTTTACTTCTGTTAGATTAGAGATCTGTTAGAGTATTAACACGTCGTATAACTCTAGATGTATAAATAAAGGTGAGCACTTTTTACTGTTATCTGGTTAGTTAGAATAGAGTAAGACAGTGCGGTATATGTCCATTTGTTACGGTGTTTCCGGTAAACTAGTCGATAAGTAATGTATAACAAGTGTACAATAAATGAAGAGCGTTTTGATGGTTCTTTAAGTTTGAAACAAAAGATCTAGTTAGTAAACTGACTTTTATAGGTTTTAATTTAAAAAAAACCGAATTCACAAAATGTTAAAAATGCGCATTTTTTTTTATCGCGAATAAGTCCGCGTTTGACCACCAACTCGCCTGTTGGCAAGCGACGATATGGTCGAAGATAAAGCACGCAGACTTAGAAGATACCTATTCACTCTCGCCTTGATAAGGCCCAGATTATATCTCTCAGGAAACAAGGAAGCCGGCAGGTTGTTCCAATCTGTTACTTGGATTATTTATTGAAATTATTTAATTCTCGTGAACTTAACTGTAACGGTATATGCGGTAGGTACTTGTAAATAATGTATGTTATAGACATCCGTTATCTAGTTTACCTGTGACCACGGATTATGCAAATTGTTCGAAACGTCGGAAATACCAACAATGCACAATACACGCGAGTAAATCCGTTAAAAGTGTTTAATTACAATGCACAACTTATTAGTTCGTCTACTTTGCTCACGCCAAAGCTATTATTAGCCCTAAACTAAACAAGGCCCATCGGGAAGCTTGCGGTGAAAGTATGCAAGCAGGGCACAACGGTGCATTCTACGACACTGCCCTCTGTCCACTCCGCTGAGTTAGATCGTGATACAATAGACTCGCGTGCCGGCACCGGGCTAATCATTTTGTAACGTAACGAGCTGTTACCTGACAATTTGGTCTAGATGGTCCCTATAGGAGTTGAGTTATCTATGGTTAAAGTCATCATCATCATTATCATCCCATCATGTTCCTACGGCTGGGTAGGGTTGCCACCCGTCCGGGTATCTCCGGATTTGTCCTAGTTTAGAGGGCATCCGGGGAACGTCTGGGCGGGGCTTCATTTGTAGTCCGGTTTTAAGAATTTTAAGTCTTGGGCCACCCGCGACACACGCACTGTGCCCAAACGCCGCGATTTTTACACCATGTTTAAAAAACCTGTTGACATGTCCGGGTGCTGGGCTCTAAAATCCGGGGTTTTCACGCGTCTTGTCCTGGTTGCCAAATTTTAGAGATGGCATTCCTACTGCTGGGACACTACACCGCTGAAGCACAATCAACACCGCTAGTGATGCAGGTGTTCATAGGCGGCCGTTCTGCTTACTATCAGGCGGATAGCATGTTTGTTTGCCTCTAATTTTATAACTTTTCTGAAATGTCACGATATGGTAAGAAAAATTAATTAAGTTCCTTTAAATGGTTAGGTAGTTCAATGGGTCTATCGCTAGAATCAGCATATCGTTAAAATATTTCACACAATATCTCATCCCAACATTTCCCCTTACTTTATCGATGTCTATATCAATTCAGTTATTCATACCACGTAAGCAATGTACCGTAAATTGCGGTGATATTTCGTCAGAATAACATCGGACTACAATGGCTGGACAAGGAAGTGCTGCTATCAGGTTATAGATAGTGAATGTGGTATGGTTATTTAGTTCAACAGAATCTCTACTACTTTACTGTTTCACGAGTATGCAAGTTTTTCTTTTAGTGATATGGCTGAATTTCGCTAAAAACTATTGACTATTATGAATCTGGTAAAAGAGTTTTTCATTGCAAAGCAAAAGATTTTTGCTCTTTCTACTCTAGATTTTGTGGTCTAGAAGTTGCTGTGGCCAAGTTAGTTCCGCCATTTTTAAGCTTTTGGTACGTACATGTTTGGCGATTTTAGAGTTTGGCGATTTTTATCTTCATAGTGAGTACGATACTTAGTCCCAAAGAAGCGTAAACATATTAGATTTAACTGGGAAATACACAAATGCACCATAAAATTGATTCGCTGTAAATATAACTGTATCAATTGGCTTACAGATAAATACAGCATTAGTTAACATTTTCTCAGTCATTAACATTAGTTGAAATTCGATAGGTTTCGATTCCTTACCCTTTGCGATGTTTACAGGCAAGTATGTTTGAATGAACGAGCTTGCGTGCTAATGAAGCGAAATACTTAGTGCACTGCAGTAAATATGTTTTAAGGTCGAAATCTGTAGATAAGTACAGAACATGGTCATTAAACATTTTACTGTATGTAGCGAGAATTTTCACGAGAAATTAAAATTGATTAGAATATGAGTGATTCGTTAGGCTCAAGCAAAAACATCATCAAAATATTTTTTATAAACTAACGAAAGATTAAAACTGCCTAATTAAAGTGGGGTTGGTTAGTACACATGACCAGAATGAACTCTGATAGATGGGTTCAGTGAACCACACAGATGGTGCAGGCCTGGAAACGGACGAAGGAGCCAATACAGGCCGAGAAAACACTGGCGCTCAGACATCAACGCGTTCTAAATAGACTGGTCAAATCTGGCGTATGATTGCACTGTCTGAAAATAGATGGGGTAGAGCTATGCCCATGAGGGGGTCAGCATAGATAAAAAAATATAGATATCAGTTTAATTAATTGACTTTTCTCGTCAGTATGTTGTTGATAATGGTGAACTTTATAAGCACTGATCGCGCCGAGTTATACTAATTACTGAGCTGTGAAACATTACCATAGATTAGTAAATCGTTGGTATTGCATTCCTTGAATTCAGCGCGTAAGGTGCACGTGTTACGAATAAAAGTATCCAGTTGCCCCGCATTGTACGCATCGGAAAAATTCGATTCCGCCGAATTCCAACTACTTACTAAGCAGTTGTAAACTGCCCCAGATTAGTGAATAGCAAGTTGTGTTTCGGTGCTCCCATCTTTCCGATGCGGACAAATGGTCCTTAAATGTATGTTCACCTCAAAGCTATATGGCTAATATGGCATTACCAAATTTTGTGTTTGTTTCTTGGGAAAAGTCTATAATTATTTAAAAAAAAAAAAAATTGCCATTGCGTTTAATATATAAATTTTCACAAACCAATGCAGCAGAATAAGTAAATATACAATAAACTCAAGAGCGTCTACATTCGGTTAAAAGAAATTGTAGAGCACAGTCAGTCTTAAAATATCATATAAATCGATTAATAATTCACAAGAAGCCTCGAAGTTGGTTTAAAGGTGCGAAATTACATTGTCGTGTTTCTTCACAGGTTCGGAGCCTTTTTTGGCGCATACTTACGAACCTCGAAATTCTACACCATTGTTATACATTGTACAAGAAGCAACAAACGTTTCTGAAACTTCTGAATACTTCTAAATGATATATTTTTAACAAAAAATAGATAAGGTTGAAATACAATTATTTTCTTAGTGTTTCCAATTGTGACTTCGATTAATATTAGATCTTTCTATTCTATTCTATTAATTTTAATTATAAACTTTTCTGACACATATTTTTACGATGCTAACGATATTTTTTTAATGTATTATTTGTTATCACATTTCTAGTTAAACATTTCTGGAAAATTGTAGTACTCTCGTACAGTAATTATTATGTAAACTGACTGGCGAGTCTATTCTCATAAAATGAATTTTAATTCTGTCACTTCATAATATTCTCATTGAGATAGTGACGGAGCCAGAAATAATGTCAACTGCTAAAGAATCAAACCTGTTTCACTTCTGGATTGTTTTCTTTTTACAACTAAGTATGACAATATTTTTATTAATGTGAAAATTTATTTCCACTTCACTCCATAGCGGCTGAACAGATTGGCATTAAATTTGGTATGTTGGTAGATTATACTCTAGAATTATACATATATTTAAGGAAACATTATCGTTCCTGTGATAGCGGGTGGAATCGCATGACACAGCTAGTCACCTACAAAGTTAACAAGTATAAATTGTTATTTATAAAACCACCGATAATAGAGGTGATAATTTTCAGACAGCTGTTTTTTTTTATTGAATCATAGCTAATAACACTCTCGACCCTTTAAAAACCTTAACCATCGAATACACAAAAAAAAACTAAATCAAAATCGGTTCATCCGTTTGGGTGCAACAATGCCACAGACAGACACATATAGACACACACGTCAAACTTATAATATTCTTCTTTTTGCATCGGGGTATAAAAAGTATTTTCTGTATAAATTAGTTACCTTCTGTAGCTGACTGTACGGTGTATAAAGTGTGTTGATCGCGATGATAAATATGCCGACACGTGCACAAAAGAGTATTAAGACTTTATGAAACAGTGAGTTTGATTTATTACTTCATCGGGATTTTTAGGGTCACAAGTGGCACACCCTCTCACGACTCGCCTTAAGGTGGTAAATGAAGACAGCGTATTGAATGTGCGCGTAAATCACGGGGATGGGACTAGTTGAAATTTTTACGAGTAAAAATGTAGGTATGGAATCTTGCTTGTGTGAGAAATATTGATCTTGGAGTTTTTATATGAGAAATATTAATGTTGTAGCCTTTGATGTACAGTTTCAAAATTATTTCTAAATCTCATTTTAATCCGAGAACCGGATTTGATCACTTTGACATTATTACAGAAACACTACAATATTTTGTACAGGGTTACTTGGAACGATGATAATAAAGATGGGAGGTAATTGTTTATGTTTTTTTTTTTATCGCGAGTAAATCTGCTTTTGCCCAACAACTCGCCTGTTGGTAAGTGATGATGTGGTCGAAGATGAAGGACGCAGACTTAGAACATAAGATATAAGATATTCACTGTACTAAAAAACAGCATATATTTGTACTGACACTAGTGATATCATGTCGCTATTCTTCGTGCGTGACCATTATAAGCGAATGCCAGGCGATTATACCTTTCTTTTAGGTTACCAACAAAGAGCGCGGTCAACTAATTTACATATAAAAAATCTTTGTCGTACTACGATAAAGTTTGTAATAACAACAAGCTTCGCAACTTACTCTAGAACCAGTTAGGAACCCATTATTTCGTTTCTTTAAACCTTTAGTTCCATAAATGTATGAAACAAATGAACCTGTTCGTCACTACGTCGGCTGCGCCTACGCAGACATGTTTCATCGGTGTTGGCTAAACTGCGCTACCACAATTACACACAGGATTTTATCGGGTGTAGGTGTAAGGAACTCATTGATTTCTAAAAGTGTTCCATATAAGACTGGACGAGGCTTTTGTGATCAGAATAAGACCATCTGGCAAATTCGTACCGTAAATAAAAACGAATAAAAAAATATTTTATGTATTTTGGTTGTCATTTTCGACTGTGATTAATTATGAAAACTAGTAGGATAATTAAATAAAATTGAGGTATAAATAAGGCAAACAAGCTAACGGGCCAGCTGATGGTAAGCAATCAACCGTCACCTATATATTGTAACACTACGTCACAGAGATACTTTTGAAGAGACCCATGTTATACTTACTCAGAAATGCTGCAGGAAGGAGCTCATTCCACATAATATTGCAGTTGTGAGGCAAAAAAGTTTGCGTAAAACGCACAATGTGCTATTTTCAGAGTTCTATGGTAATATGTGTATGAGATGAAATTATAAAACCGCGATGCCATCAGTTTTTCCGAACGTTCGCCGTTCTCGGTTCAAAATTGTGTGATAGTAAGGTACTAAGTTAAGCTCTTAAATATTATGCATATAAGCGTTTATGGCACGTCATATAATCCCATTAGGTTGGGTTGATTAGGTAGTAGTAAAATGTTATCATAATAATTGAGTAGGTAAACAAATTCCTTGAAATGTTTTCAGGTAAGTACTTTAAGATGCTTTTAAAATGACAAGGCAGGAAGATACTAAAGGAAAATGCGCATGAGTCACCAACTGACTCAGATAAATGTTCACAGTAATTGTCTCACTTGTAGTTTAAACTTCCTAGGTCGTGGGTATTTCTGAGCAAAAATAGAATGCTGACCATCTCAATGTTTCGATGAAATTTCAAGATACACCTTAACGATCGACCTTGGTGTTTCGGAAAATACTTATTGTGAGGAAGGAAAGTTAATAATGTTTAAATGTTTGTTAGTTAATGGAATATTGCTCTTAAGTATTTTATTTATCAATACGATGTACTCAAAAGACTAAAAATAATTGGAGTTTTTTTTGTTGTATTTTTTTTCTATTTTTCATTATCGATTATGTTATAGGGAGAATTTAGTGTATCCTAAAATGTAAATTCGTTATTGGCTGTCAGTATATCTATAAGTTTAATGTATTAATTTCCCAATAAAATATACTGAAAATCCACGTTTGTCTCATCTATTAAATTTTATAGAAAATAGAAATATTCAACTTTAGACTGTCTAGCAAAATTAATATTGAAATCATGACTATCTTTTTTGTGTTAAGACCGTTAATAAATAATCAGCATAATTATTACATAATTTTACAATCGCTATCGCTATTGCGACGTCCCCCTCGCGCGCATTACTTGAGTAAGACGTTCAAAAGTGTACATAATTGTACTAAATTGATAATATACATGATTGATTGATTGATAAGTTAGCTTGAGCGGGATTACACGAAAGCGATAGCTAGTGCAAGCATTTATTGTAACCCCGCTGGATCTCTATTGTGCCTATAAACAATTTATTTAAATACTTAGTAGTTCCGTCTTATAACCCCAGTAAGTCACATTATTTTATGAGGTGCCAGAGGCCTCATAACTTGTCATCCTTCCCTCGTAAAGTCTCATTGCCACGACCGGCTATTCCCGTTCGCGCTTTGAAACTCGATACTTATTATCGGCTCATTGGACAGATCCGTATCGATTTAAAATCGATGTTATCGTGTACTTACTCGATTATGCTCTCTTCCTATTTGCGGGCATCTTTGTCGGGAACTAGTTTGACAAGGTGTATTTTAATTACTGTTATTTTTAAGCTGATCTGTTATAGTGCTTATTAACTCCACCACAAAAACCCTAGCGTATACGTATTTCGTTTATACGAAATGCATAAAAAAAAACTTCTATTTTCTCAACATGGTTTTTTTTTAATCTACTAGGTTACTCGGTGATACTAAATCAAACTGTGGGCGAAGTACAAATTTTTGCATCGTAAAATACGTACATATCGAATTTCATACGAACTTCAATTTTGTAAATCAAAATTTGTATGAAACTCGATACTTATTTTACATAGTAGCGAATACTCGTAATTCGCCCAATGTAGTACACCTAAACTGAAGTAAAATACGGCGGCACTAAAGTAACTGGTAAGGAAAGCTACGATCCTATGTAGATATTCGTAGTTTTGACATAACTGTTTTTTTGCCTGCGGTTGCCACGCGTATGTACCTACATATCTACGATTGAAGTTGGAATAAATGGACAAGTATTAAGATTGTTAGCTAATGATTTTATAAATGACAGGTTCAATACGTTCGATTTAGCTGTTGCAATAAATATATACGTGACCTGCGAATGATTGAGCGTATTTTAACATAATGGCAAAATCATGACGGCGTCTGCATATAACAAGCAGGCTATCAGTAAAATAGGTATGAAAAGGGTCACGAGAATTGAAAATTATATGTATAATCAATTTATAGGAACTGTGCCTTTTAAGCCCTCATAGTTTATAATCAGGTAAATGGTTACTTAAGCACAATTTACATGGAGAATCTTGTGTGGTTCAAGTCATAAGTGATCTTTTTAAAACTATGAGTTTCGGGTTTGCGCTCAAGACCCTAATTCTGTTTGAAACCACATGACATGCCATAAACGTGTATAAAACGGTAACTATGGTAACAAATAACACGTAAACATGATCATAAATAACACGGTAAACATGGTTAAAAAAATAAACAAATCTAACGCGTCTTCCGATTGGATACTACATTCTTTTGACAAACGGTCTTGTACCTAACGCGCTAGCTTGCTCCAAGTTAATTTGAAGAGTCATAACGAGTGCGTTACGCACCTCATTACGTTAGCAAACATGACTATTGTTCATTCCACGTATATAACGTAACACGGCCGCGTAACGAGTTTAAGTAGTCACAGAGACTTATGGCATTGAGACCATTTTTCAATTACATTTTCATGTTATTACGTCACGCAGTTATGGCTAAACGAAAGGCTATCCTAGCAGTGGGAACATGATAGGCTAATAAAGATGATGATTATGCAATACTCATTTGTAAACTGAATTATCAGGAAAGAATAGAACAATTTATTGGAAATAAAGGATTAATTTAATAAGAAAAACTACTTTTATAAAATAAAGTTCACACAAGTATATGTTTAGAAATGTTTAAAACCACTACAGGTGACGATATTTTAGTCACAAAAAGTTTGTCTTTCTCATTAAAATTTACGCAAAATTTTCAAGTGCCATCTTGAGCTTGAAGATCGCCACCCGTTCATAACTCGTCACCCAAAAACGAGGTTATTGTGTCCACATGAATTACGGAACAGTAAATCTAGACTGCGGTCTAAGCTGAAACTGATGCGGTACTAGATCAATGCGGTAACCGTCTTACTGTCCGGTGGAGCGCTGGCTTTATTGCCGAGCCGTTATAGCCACGCTCTTTTGTACTCGTTAACTTGTCTTGTGTAAACGGCTTAGTTTTATACTTACATGCTATTTTGTGTTTGACTAAAGATCACTAAAATTAAGCATTGGACGATCCGATAAGTCTTAGAAGGATGACCGCGAATGGTATTTACAACTGAGCACAACCGTGGATCATTAAATTGGCGTTTACGAATATTAGTCCGATAACAATAATCGGCAAGTGATGTTAAAGGTTTTCCGATGGCCTATGAACTCCTACCTACTAAGACTATGTAGAGTATGTAGCCTTTTACACTTAGTTTTATATTTACGTATTATGCGTATATTTTTTGAAGAGAATTTGTGACATATAATTGGTCTAACTTAACGTCTAGTACATTATTGTATGTGAAACCATCGTATTATGATTGCGATTGAATATGAGAGATAAAGGCAAAATAAGGCAAGTTACCCACAAAATTGGGAAACAGGATATACAAAGATGCAGTATTTAAATTCTGTAACGAATTTGTATAAGGAATATTAATTTATGAATGCATTTTTTTATTTGAGTAATATAGTATGAACCTTTGATTTAAACTCTCTCTGAAAAATTTGTGTGATTAAATTTTCTGTTAACCAAATTCTCTGCTTTATTATTAAAATCCATTTGTCATTTCACTTTAACCTCGCCTAAAGGCTTCCTTCCGTGATTTGTTTTACTTTGTATGCATTAAGTAGTATTTATTATTGCCACTGCAATCATCACAAATAAACGATCCCATTCCACTTCATTAAACATTCTCCACACTATTGGACTAATGAAAAATAAATAATATCTCTCTAGAGACTACATAAATCGTACCGTATAAATACCTACCGAGATATTTCTTGAGCCCCAGGCATAGTTCCCAAGTTTTAAATTACTAAGCTTCTTCAGTTACGTTCTTTGGAAGATTTTTTCACGTCCTGATGAATAAATTAGCACACGTGGACTGTTTTTCGACTATAAAATAGGTAGACTATGGTAGGTATGGTAGGTGTTCTGTTCAATCAATTGATACTGGGTATTGACTTTAGCCAGGGGCATCATTCTTAATTAAAAAGTTTCATGTTTAATAAACTGACGCTCGTTTTCCAACTCAATTAAATTTCTTTCGATGAACTCTATTGAATGCTCGAATTCTTTTGCAGTAGTTTTCGATGCAATTAAGAATATATAACTAGGGTAGATTATTCTTAAAACGCAAATTTACAGTTAAATATTTACATCACAAGTTCAATGAGCCAAGGAAGCTTACAATGTATCGTGCGTTTAGCAAACCAGTAGCTTTGCCAAGCCTGAATAGAAATGAAAA
This sequence comes from Agriopis leucophaearia, assembly GCA_949125355.1. Lineage (NCBI taxonomy): Eukaryota > Metazoa > Arthropoda > Insecta > Lepidoptera > Geometridae > Agriopis > Agriopis leucophaearia. The sequence continues at coordinate 6,931,673 of OX421276.1, read as the reverse complement.
GGCTTGATTGGCCCTTTCACAATGAAAGAATGAACGTGACGACAGATAGATTGATATAAACTCAATTACAAAACCTATCAAACGTGTTGCAATGAGATATCGTTTCGTAAATTCTGAACATTATTTGTTTTGCTTATTTACCTTCGTATTCAGAATATTAGGTCTTCATTCACGCATGAGTCGTTCTGAATGAGAGAATGAATGAACGATCGAATGAACATAAAATGATTATAGAGATGGATGTTACTCGTGCCACATTGGAAGGTCGTTAGAGGTGGGTGGGCCATTCTGCAACATATTGGTCTATAATTATTTTCAGATAAGTATATATTATTTTACTGTGAGACATTTATTAACACATTGCACGATAATAGCATTTCATTTTATGTGATAGACATGTTATATCGGACAGTTTTGTTTGAGCGCTTAAGTGAGTCGTAAACCTAGTAATCTTTTTACTACCTTTTTAGTAGTAGGGACATACTTAAAGCTACTACCTAGTGGAAGTTATTAACTTGATAAGATGAATACTTTGTGTTTGAAAATTGTCCCATGCAACGTAAAACCTTATAGGTAAAATCAGTTTAAATTTATAACTGCCAGAAATTATATTTTCTTAAACAAATGAAACAGACCTCGATGATGATGATGAATAAATTTTAATAACAATGGACGTATCTCAGTCAAAGTTTTTTAGCTCTTAAAACTATAATGACATTATAAAACGCCATTTTTTTAAATAATTCACTGTAGTAATCGTTTTATCTATAATATTACGTTAAAAACTAGACGGGAGAAAAAAAATTCACACTTGCATTTAACCAGTTTACTGCAGATGTTAGAGTTTAAAACAAACTTGGACTTAGTATATTAAAATAGTGTTATAGCGATTAGCGTTACTGGATAACTGTAAAAATAGTTAAATATAGAATTAACTCTGGTTTAGTGTATGTAATTTTTTATCACGTAATCAATATTTTTATTTGAACATAACTATTAATTCATGAAAATCTTTTATATATATACATACTCGTATTATTTGTATTATATGAGTCCAATCACAGAATATATAAGAACCTAAAGCCCGGTAACTGATAGAGGAGGGTGGGTAAACGAATAGCGCGAGGTACAAATTTTTGTTCTAAAATGACTGTAACAAAAAAAAAGCTTTTTTTATTTTCAATGACCTTGACGTATGCAAAATTTGCGCTCTCCAATAAAAGTATTCGCATGTATTAATTTTTTAAGCAGGTCCTTCCTGCAGGTTCTTTGATATAAAAATATGTTAGTAAGTATTTTCCCCTTGATCAAAAATAATAAATAGAAGAAATGCAGAATCCTCCTGTAGATCATTAACGGCGCGTGCGGTGCGCGTGCGTCTCTCGAAGCGCCATTAATTTCGTAACAGTATACATTACTAACTATACTGCATAATATTCTATCAGATAACTGGCTTAGGGCTAGCAAATTAAAGAGATAAAGTAAGCAAGAAAAGTTAATCAATTTAGTTAGGCTCGTAAATACCAACTTGGTAAAAAAAAAGTGACCAACAAGCAAACGGAACACTTGATGGTAAGTGGTCATCGCCGAACAGTTCATTGGCGGTAGTGCAAGGATTGCCTTTTTCCACATTATTAAAACAGTGTGTTTTTTGATTCATCTAATAATTTTGGTTGGTTCAAGAACCCGGAAATACAACCAAATCACAAGGTAGTTTCAGGATTTTAAAAATAAACCTGTAGAAAAAAAATGCTTTGCTATGTTTGCTTTTTGAGCAATAAAAGTATCTACTGACACTTATTTCGTTGTATTTAAAAGTACAATTACTCTAAATTTTTTCACTAATAGTTTAAATATCTATCAGAAAAATTGGAAACCCTAACTTATCCTAACGCTAGACTTATTCCAACAAACATTATTTTACAGTCCTACAATGTTGGACCAGCGACTATTGATAGTCGCTGGTCCAACATTGTAGCATGTGTTAAATTGTAATTACGCTATCTCCAGTTCATAATGAGCGTATTTGTTTTAGAGTTTATCTAAATATCTTCAGTTGACCGTTTAAAGGGTTTTCCTCTAACCGTCCAAGCTTTTATCTGTTTTATTCGTACGGTGATACTTGCTAAGTAAATTTTAGAGCAGTTAATTTTCTACAATAGGAATTTTCATGATAATATAAAGAAGAAGACGTAAATGCAAGTAAACATAATAGGTCAAGTGCAGATTCAAAATCTGAGCGGAACCAAGTTCAAAAGTAATCATATTGTTTTTTTTTTGGACTGCAATCGGTCGGGCCATGAGCATAAATGATCTGCTTATAGCCCGATCAGTTTTCTGATGGTTGAAGCTCAGTAACCTTCATCTTATTCTTGATGGATCGTTCCTGCATTTTTGTATAAATTTTTATTTATTTATCGAAACTAGACTTACGTTTTATCGCCGTCTCGCCCGATGTTAAGCGATGATACGGTCTGCGAAAAAGTACGAGTACGTCGCCTCGAAGGAACCGATTCAATTGCTTCATTGCTTAGCCATTTTAGCCTCTTACACACTTATTATATGCATAGATTAGAAGGCAAACTGTTTTCAGTCACTTGCATATTTCACGTATAAGTACAAAGTACAGCCCTACACTCAATATTGGCGTGTAATTTCGCGGGTATTTTCATCGCGCCTCCCGCCCACGCGCGCCATCAATCTTGCGCGCGCGCCAGTCCATTACCACATGACGTTCTAATGCCTTCGTTTCGCAACAGGCCAACATTTGACCGGCTCACATTGTTTTGACTGTCCTTTGTTCTGTTTCTTTTTTAAACAAGATGTTTGATGAGGTTGAGTTTATACTGTGCTTTTAGTGGACAGTGCCAAAAAAACAACTATAAATTATTAATTACTGATTTTTAGTTTTTTGGAGCGTTCTTTTTAGTTTCAAATTGGAATGAATCATTATGTAAATAATTTTAATCAAAATGTACTAAACTTTGTGCTAATGCAGTCAAAGGTGTGCATTTGATATTAATCGGAATCCGAGTTGGGTTCGATATTCTTAATCAATATTTAATGTTAGGATAATTTTTTGTTCGTTATTAAATATTTTTACTATGCTGTGGTTCTTTAATCATCTCTCAGTTCCTTTGTTCTATGTTCCATTTTCAAAACTAAATGTTTGACAGGGTTAGGTCTCATCTACAACGAAAGTGGTCAAAACTTTGGCAAGACAATAAAGTTACTAAGACGATATCTTTTGTTCTTAGTTCTATTTTAAAAACTTTTTGACAAGTTTAGCTCTCTTGTCATTTCTTAGCGGCCAGCGTTGAAGACGTTGTCAATAACAATGGTCTGTGGACCAAATTATTTCACAGATATTTTGATTACATAAAGATTGCCAATAATCATCTTGCAAACCCTAGCAAGTATGTATTAGTAAGTCGTTGGCTATTGTTAGTTTAGTGAGAACATTCCAATGAATCTTGAGATGAAATTACATAATTTTGTCATATTGGTTATTTGGAATTAATACTTGGAACTCGAGCTTTTCTTGAGAGCTTCTTTCGACCGATAATCATAATATGAGAGTGTAAGTAATCGGATGAATTCAATACTGCTCAATAATTTGTAAGAAGTACCACTAGGAGGCAGCATTCCTAGCTAAAGAGTTAACTACCATCTTGTTTTTAAAGCAATCGCCTCCAAAGTTGAAATTTCCTCGATGTTTTTTACCTCCGATTAGAGCAGTATGTATATAATAATTGTTTGCATGTCTAATTTATCATCAATACTAAGTAACCGAGCTATTCGCAGTAAGTAGGCGTCAATTGGTGAGTTTATTGTCCGCCATTTAACCACTGCCTATCTGCGGTCAATAAATAATGCTTGTATAGTCCGACCAACTTATTTACAGAGTTAGCCAAAAATAAGGAACTTCATATTTTCTATGGCAGCCTGTCAGTTTTGGTTAGAAAGTAAAATAGTGGCTCCCCCATTCAGTTGTTCCGATAAGTTTGTCCCTCTGAAGCAACTCACCGTGAACTATTGGCAGGGTATGTCACTGGATCGCATTATTGCACTCTGTGGGCTGGTACAGAGATTTTTGGAAGGATATAGACTACTCGAGTTATGTTATTGTTCAGGACTGTAGGGCTAGCTCTAACACGAGGAGAGCAGAGTTTGAGGTTTTTGGCTGGATTTATAAAAGTATTGTAATGATCACTTATCAATTCATCATCATCATAGGTGTCATTCCACCTTTTTGCTTTAATTGTGAGAAGGAAGGGATTTGGAAAATAACACTAATCAAGTTACCACTGCAGCCGCTGCTGCTCCATGGCTGTACAAAAACAATGATACAAGAAAATTATGTGGAGATAAGGACTTTGAGAAAATTAACCGTTTTCTTAGAGTTCTGACCCTGTGCCACTATGACAGAGCCGGATAGAATCTATGCAAATTGTGGCGAATTTTGTAACGCAAGTCGGTTGAGCGCGATACATCATAGAAATGTGGACGTACTGCCCACGCGACGCTAATGCTGAAGCTAAATACATTATACCGCGATACCAGCGGATGTGATATTACGAAAACTGTCTTAGAGCGTACATTACCTCATATTTACATTCCTGTAATGTTCAAAATTAAGAAGGAAACACAAACTCGCGCTCAAGTTGCATCACGGATTCCGGCAAACAAGCACTTTATGACGCCGGCGCGAGAGAAACTAGTCTCCGTTTCTAGAGAAAACAATTATGACGGACTGTGGCAGCAATTTTCCTAAATCAACGAATTTATCGTCAATATCTCACATAAAGTAATTTACCTTAAATCAAATGGCAAGTCCAGTGAATTGTTGATATTTAAAGTCTTGCATTATGGCAATAGCTCGAACAGCACGAGACTAGAATCTCTTATGCAGTATACAGACCTAGCGAATGATTACGTGTGGAGCCCAGATCAGAGAAACAAGGAAGATATGGTAAGATGGCGTGACGGACTGACGGGTGACAGATGTCTTTAGTCAAACCCACCCTTCAGACGACCTTGCTGCTCATTTTTTGCTTTTGGACTATTATTAAGTTCATTAGTGTCGCTGCAAGTTTCAAAGTGTGCGTGAAAAATGAGTAAGTGTGACGTACTTATAGTTTTTGCTTTAAACGGTTTAAAGGTATCGTGAAAAAGTGGGTGAAGCCCAGATACATTTGAACATGAACGATAATTGTACTAAGGCAAATATCCCATGTTTCTTTGAACTGAGGTGTGGACGTATCAGCGAATGCGGGCGCTAGGATTTGCTCTCGTTCGCCAGTGCTCGCCGAATGTCGGTAAGTTGCGAGCTAGAAGTTCATCACTACTGCTGGCCACACACAGCCGATCAACTTCTCGCTTGCAACGTACCGACATTACATATAACGTGCCAATGCAAGCGCCTACGTTTGCGCGGACGTGTTCGCTTGCGTTCATTTATTAAGTCTGTACAAAGCATTCACCATTTCTCTGATGCGCTCGCGAGATGATCTTGATAAATGAATGCAAAATCGATTCCTCGTGTCGAAAATGGCGCCGTTAACGCAAAACTATATTTGAATAAAATATTCCTAAACAAGTGTTCGTAGGCATAATTGAATACAGATTTAAAGCCAAGATAGTCCTGTATTCAGATTTTATCGCAGATCTAGATCGTTAACTATTTGGAAGCAATTTGAGAGCCGGGAATGTCTTAGTTTATCGAGTGGAGCTGCGGTCATCTAACAACTATGTTTTCCGTCAACGTTGCAAAATATGCATACAAATATTTGTAAATGGGTAGACCATAAACATGTACAGATAAGAGGCGGAATGCTTTAGATATTTGACTGTCAGTCGGTATTGTCGCGTTTGTTTATCGTGGAAACAAAATTGTGATAGACGATTTTAAGAACCAGTAAATACCAGCTTATTGACTGCTTCTAGAAAGAAAAAGCAAAAGATAAATAAACAGAAAATGAAAAAGAAAAGAAAAAGAAAAGGAATAGGAAAAAGAAAGACAAAAAGAAAGATAAAAACAAAAAAAACAAAAAATGGGAAAGAAAAAAAAAAGTTAAAGAAAATGAAAAGGGAAAAGAAAGAGAAAAAAAAAAGAGAAAGAAAAAAAAAAGTTTCTGATATTTTCAAACACAGGGTTACACGGAACAGTGGTACTAAGTCGAAAGAAAGTCATTGTTCACCATTTTGAAAAACATTTGCTTTTGTTTCAGACATTGAAAAAACAGGTGTTAAATAGAAAAATGACGTTCACCACGATATGTCTGAATTAGCTGATTTTTAGTTGATCCCATAGTAAAAGTTTATTAAGATGAGTACTATTTACCCCCTTTCGACTTAGTATCTCTGTTCCATGTAACCCTTTATTAGGTATATTTAGCCCGTTGCGGGCCTCGTAGGAAAGGATCGAGGTTCCTCCCAACCCAACTCGAGTTTGAAGATCAATCTCACAGACCTTACTAAGAAAACAAAAGAAGTTAAAATTAATAATATGTGTAACATTAAGATCTCAAACAAAACATATCTTCACCTCTTCTCACCTCAGCTATAATTCAAGTTCTATATTTAGTCAGGCAATACATACGTTGTCATTGCAGAACTAATGGCAAACCGCGGTATGACACGGACCGCTGAGGGCGGTGCGGTCCGCTTTGTTCAAATAGTCTGCGGCCCTCTGGGCTATGCGTAGCTTAAGAACTTTAGGGATGCTTCCATGTAAAAAGACTAAAAAGCTATTAAAGCAGTTATTATTATTTTATTATTTTTATTCAGTCTATTAATTTTTTTAATAGAGAAACGCTTGATCAATTAACTAGTATTTAATCAAAAGCAACAGAATAAAAATAATTTCATGAATAATGGATATAGGTAAGTTTTTGTTTTTATTACGCTAATTGTTGACGTGGTAATATGAAATCTTCGAACCTCAAGCAACCTTTAGTAACGGGATTTGACTAGTCAAATTATCTGAAAAGCTTATCGGAAGCTGCACCCCTGCGGTTGCGCGTGCGCCGATCCTCGTCACTTCCTCAGTCGGCCGCGCGCCGTCGCCGGGGGCGGTCGTGCCCTCGCGTAATAGGTTCACCGGTCCCGTTCCACGCCGTCATTTACATCAGGAACTCTAATAAAACCGATTGGAGTCAGGCGTAGTTGCTTTACAGTGTATGAAATGCTATGTACATATTAGCTATACATAGATATTTTATAACTAAATACAATGGATTTTTTATGGCACTTCAATCTAAAACTAAGTTTGACCTAACACTTACTTTAGGATGGATACCAGGAAGTAATATAAAAGATCTCCATCATTTAAAACAATTAGGAGGATTAGGTATAACACAAAACTTATTTAACACAACTGTTTAACTTGGACGCTAATTCATATTTATCAGCTAATTTGTGCAATTGAACTGATATTTACATCATTAGCTTTATAATCACAAGCTTTATTGTTGATCGAACATTGTGACTAGACATTAATTATCTCATAATCATTAACTTAAGTGCATTAATTAATTTGCCACCATTTGTCACGCTGTGGTAGGCGGTAGGTGAGAACGGAGAGTAATTGTTGTGTAATATGTAATTAAAAGGTTATGTTAGGATCTTAACTTGCTTACAAGAAGAAATCATGTTATTTTCGTTCATTTGAGTGATTAAATTACTGATAGTCCTGAGGTGGTCTTTTTGATGTACATATTTTTTTAAATTTAATACCTACTATTCTATAATTTACAATAGGTAAGCGACAAGAAGCTGAAAAGAGTCAGTTTTACTTTTCTATACTCTGTCAAAGTTTTAGCTCTGAAAATTTCAGTAAATAGTAAAAAGGGAATCGAAATCGAGCTCGATAGAGAGATTTTGGAAATCGATGGGGGAGGCCTATGTTCAGCAGTGGACGCCCTATGGCTGAAATGATGATGATGAATCGAAATCGTAAATTTTAATCACTTTTGCTAGGTTGTTGAACGTAAGATTGTAACTGGTAGCTGATTAGCTATAAACAGTAAAATAAAATAAGCTTTTTTGTATGTTACCGCAGCTGTCAAAATAAAATAATAAAATGGACCGAGTATAGTCTCGAGATATTTTTAAATATAACTTTTCATAGTTTTTTTCTTTAATTTATGAGTAACTATATATTAATTGAGAAAACTACTAGTTCAACGATGTCTAATTTCAGGCAGAGTGCCCAAAATGCTGGCCTCGTTGCCTCGCTGGATGGTGAAATGGTGAGGCTAACTTTCTGACTCAAATACAGGCATTCTGGTAATTTTTTCATAGATTAGTTTTCAAATACTGATTCTGGGCACTACTTAATTTGGACAAACTCTAGTTGAAGACACTGTCATAAAGAGGATTGTGGTAGGTATATCTATCTAGACACTAGACTATCAAAATTGAAATGATAGAACATGCGTGCTGTATCAACTTGAATTGTGTAAGAAATGACGACAGTGATTTTCAACACAATAAATAAACGTTTCCGTATTTGCGTTTTTGTCACCTAAGCCTAGGTAACTTAGAGCAAACTAGCTTTAGTTATTTGAAACTACTGATTACTTTGGCTTCTGATTGCTTCGTCAAGCCGCTAACGAGGTCCTCATTAACTTTTTAAGACAATCGAAAGTGACTCTAACGCATAAAAAAACCGCCCGAAACCACAGCTGTGGCGGACAAATGGTTCGACGGCGCGTAACGTCCGTCAAGTGAAAACTTACAAATAACCACCCATTACTTGCCGCGAGCGTCGATCGCAGCAACCAACAATTTCACTCTGATTTATATCATCTACACGGCACTCGACTACGAGAAAATGTGGGAAAATCTTCATGCAACCGACAATTTGATAAGGCGAAACATCGCGGGCTCGAAAACGACAGTTTCCGATGCGACCGGTTGTAGGGAAAACTCGATCGATCGAGAAAAGTCGTCCGATCAGACATCCTTTTAGATGATGCCTCGTAAATACCGCACCGTGTTACTATTCAAGCTGTCGCACTAATCAACATAGAACTTGTAAATGGTTACTCGTAAGTGAGAGTCTTGTGAAGCAATGACTTTCATCTGTTTTTTCTGCCTTCCTAAGTTGAATTATTCTCGAGTAAATAGTGCTTATTGTCAAGTAACTATTTTTGAAGATATAAAAATATTTTATGTACTTATGTCAAATTTAAGCAGAACGAAGGAAGAATATAACATTACGAATATTGAGTAAAATTTTCATTTTGATTCAAACAAGATTTTATAAATAAAAACGGAATAGTACAGTTCTTCTGATTTTTTAGAAATATATATCAATAAATACGAAATGAACTGTGACGGTGGTCTAGGTTGACATATCCATCTTCTTTAACAATTCTCAAAAATATAATATCAGTACCGCGTCTTAAAAGTTGATGGAGCAAGTAACACTAAACCTACTAAAATTACAATGATTGATGGCCAGAGACCAGTCATTTTGAGATGAGTCACAGCAATAACCATGAGACAACACCAGACGACAGTCCCCATAAAAATACAGTTTTAAACGATGTGAATGTCGTGTGGTCACATCAAAAATGTCATATGGGACGTAACATATCTTTTAGTTACGTGGAGTCGACACTTAATTACTTCTGTGTCTACAAATCGGCGGTCAAAGTGTCAAAGGTGTACCAAGTTTTAAAATTCTCACGAATTTGATGTTTCCAAAGTCAAAAGTCTTCGTTCATACGTGACACATTAGCGAATATCATTTATATTCTTTTTTGTCGAGCTTGACAATGGCAAGGTTCAAAGAAATACTTATTTTATCTATGATTTAAACATGTTTCTAAATTTCAACTCTAAGAAAAAGTACTATCGGTGAGACAGGATTTCGCGAATTTAGCTGTCGACGAAATAGCCCAGCGATAAAATAGCTTTACGATGATATGGCGTTGTGGAAATGGGCTTCGATGAAATATCTTTCGATAATGAGAACGGCAAAAAATATTGCAGTTGGAGGTGAGTTTAACAGTCATCGTAAGCTAAATAGTTTTTGTAGTAACTTGATATAAAAGAGAAAACAGAGTGGCAAGTCTAACAGCCGCAGTGGATTTTAAGAAGAAGAGATTGAAGGGAGAGTGAATAAAGTTGAATTAATACCGTAAATCCTCCTGGTAGCCGATATCATTATCGTCATTATCATTTCAGCCATAGGACGTTTACGTTTTGTTACGTTATGTTTTATGTATATAGAAATAATGTGTGATATGCTGTCTCCCCCATCGATCTCCAAAAGGGCCAGTTGGAAGCGATCTGCAACCAGCGTTTTCCTGGGGTCGCTTAGGTAGCCGATATACTTCAGTAAAATATTATTAGAAAATGATTTAGCTAAATTTTTTACAATGTTACTGCAGCTGTCAGTGCAAATAAATTTTGGATCAAGTATTACATAATTATACGACAGGTAATAAAATGATATCTGCTGGAAAGCTCTAAAAGCTTAATGCTCTATGACGATAAAGCAAAAAAACTGTACAAGTTGAAAGACCAGTAGCTTCATTGGAATTTGCCAAATCCGATTACGAATGTCCCAGATCATCATAGGAAGCGTTCGGCGGTTTCTTTGAAGACAAACTTTAATTTCTTAATCCTAATTGAATTTGTTTGTTCCGAATCTTGGCCACGATAACGCAAGCTATCGCCGGCGGCGGTCGCTGATCGATTGCACCAAGAAATCGCTATCGAAGGTTAGATGGATGGGTTTCTATTCTTGATTAGGCCTCTTTTGTGCTTTATCCTTTTCAAATGTGAAGTAACCGGCTTATCAGCATCGACCGCTAATGGAATAAAGTGCGTTCCAAACTCTTGGTATACTTAAATGTAAAATTAATACCGGAAGAGGCTTTAATTTGCTTTTTTCTCACGATATTAACACTTAACATAAGTATCTTAAACACATTCTCGCTTTACCGCTCTGACGCTTTTATAATCATCGCCATGAAGTTGAATGACACCATTGATGGACGTTTCCGATTTTTGCAATGAACGCTTAAAAAGTATTTTGCAGTTCGACCGAGTTTTCGAAACTGTATCAAGTTTTTAATGTTTCCTTTGCGTTATGAAATTGAGGAAAGGTTTAATGGCCTATAAAATAATGCGATAATCGCAAATCAAAGATAATTATATTTTCCATAATGTTCAGTAGGTTCCGCTCCAAAAATACTAAAATATGGAGTAAAAATTTTAGTGGGTTTAATTTTTTACTAAGGTATTACATATCATTATGACAAACGTTCACTTGGGAACCTTAAAGATAAAACGCATTTTGTGGATCTACGTATCTTTAATTCACTATGTATCTAGTTCCAACATCAAGCTAAATTAGTGGTGCGCCACTATAATATCTGATAATCTACATTTCTGTGTAAATCCGTCAACTTCAAATGGCAACGTTAACCCAGACTTGGTATTTTCACGAGATCTGCATTAGATAACGGCACTGCATTAGGTGATTTAGGTTGAAACATGGCTCAGTTTATGTCCATTGTAACGTTGCCACCTGTGTCGCAACGGTGGCTCGCTGTCTTCCGACAAACCGCAAGGGCCGGTCGTGTCGTCACCCGACGCCGCTGGATTCGACATCGAGGAAGCGAAAGCGAATCAATCGCCTTTATCAATACTGTGCGTGACCGAGGCCGCTGTTAGGAAAGGGAAAATGGGACGGAGGCGCCACGAAAAATAGAAGAATGAGCCGGCAGCGGCAGTGCGCTTCGTTGATCGTTTTTGTAACTCACAACCGCGCCGTGACGCATCGGCAGTCGCGTGCTACTTCAGACGTCACTAGGAGTCACGACTCAGATTAATATGGTCATCGAATCGTAAATCTAGGAGCATCGATAAATTGAAATTCTTTCAAAATGGTCACGGCTAATCTCCAGATACTAAACAAAGAAACGCTTTAGCTTAAATTAGTTTCGGAGACCTTGGCAAATCTAAAGTTCAAGCGGCACGCGCTGCGAGTATCGCTAAACGTTCTCTATGTAGAGTATTTCTTACATAAAGATAAGCCGTTTGAACCGGAGACCTTTCCATCTAGCATTTTACAATTGCGCCACTGTGAAATTGCGGCTGGTTGGTGGCGTGTGGTGGCCAGTTTTATTTATATTGGTTGTAGTGCGGGAGCGATCACGAGCGAGTAATTGATGCGCCGCGCGCGCGTGCCTCTGCCGGCTGCGCCTGCGCACGCCCAAGCTTCGCACACCGCCGTTATAAGTGATCTAACACGCTGAATAAGTTCACGCTACCACTATGTAGTGCCTACAACGTGGATAACTGTGAACCAATTTTCAATTGGTTCATCAATAATTACATTATTCAACCTTTTGACCTTTATGATTTTTGACCTCTGAAAATGTTTCCTTGTTTCCCATTATTCATTACACAACAAAATAAACTTGAAATTATTATTATCAACAAAAATTATCCAAACTTGTTCAGATATTCAACATTTTAATGATATTAAAATATTTAATTTACGACTACAGTGAAATATAGAGTTTGATTAAGTGGTTAAAGTTTTAAGTAGTAAGCACTTTAAAGAGACTCCGGTTTAGTAAATAGGTACGAAGATGCTACTATAAGAGACAGTTATGTAAAGTCTTTGCAATACTTGAAATTATTCACATCGGAAATAAGTACTTATTCAGGAGTGCAAAATCTTAAAAGCTTCTTTAAAAGCGTCAGTCAGAAACACCGCTCATCGTAACCGTTTATGGTGGCTTTCGCGCAAATGGAGGTAAAAGTATCACGAGATTTCGGTAAATTGTACTAAAACAAATCAATAAAAACGAAAATTGATAACATTTTTTTTCCAATCACTTAACGCGTGAGTGCTTCGTGATTTAAGGCATCTCGATTTCTGTAGCGGTTTTATTTGTAAGAGCATTGACAGTCGAATAAGTCCATTCACATAATAATTCAATTTTATAGTAAGTAGTTTTAACCTAATGTTTTGGGACAAAAGAGTTAATTGTAAATTGTTACCAATGAAATCAATGTCGCTTAAACTAAATTACTTTAAACAAGCACTCTAGCTGAGCACTTGCATTAAACTATTGAAAGTGTAAGTTATTTAGTGAATTACGGTCAGATTTGGCACGCGCTCAATCAGTGACACATTCGTGTTATATTTGAAGAAAAATGCTACAAATATGAATCTAAATAAGAAGCTTCCTTTCAATAGTAATAATTGTAAGCGCATCCGCTCTTGACCAATCTTCTTGGAAGTTGAGATGACACGAGATATTTACCTACTTGTTTTGCTTAATTAAATCCAACATGTTTTATTTAATACTTCTTGATATTATTAAATATGCTTTTTTTGTTGATAAATAAGCGATAGATCAATGCCAATTCGGGTCTAATCTATGTCTTACCAAGTCTATCTCCAAAATGGTATCGAAATATAGGCTTTTTGTAACCATACAAGTAAAAAAGTTTACATTGTAAAGATATCACAAGATATTTATTAGCCAGAGAATTATTAAAGTGTAATACGATGCTAAGTAGCGATAACGCCCACGTAATTAGAATTGTGAAATCACGAGCGAAATGTCAATACCAACAGATGAGATGAGGCCGGCTCCGTTAATACGAAACCAGACATTCAAATAGGGCTTGGCAATAAACGTTGGAAAGACAGTTTTATACAAAACTGTACAATCGAGGATCCATTTTCATATCCATCTAAGATTATGATGATATTTCGAATGATATATGAATTAGAAATAATACCATAGTAAATATTTACGAAAGTTACTGAAAGCAATCAAGCACTTGATAATAAAAGGTAATCCCAGTAATTTGCGTTCTAATTAAGCAAACTAGTTTCTTCACGATGAAATTTATACTAGATCATAAAATATATCCGCTAAATCTAAAAGTAATAAGCTACTGCTCTTTGATTTCAAGAAGCTTAATATCCAATAAGGTATTTACACCTGTTTTAATTGGTCGTTTACTTGACGGTAAAACCGGCCTCTATAGAGTTGTAACCACAGAATCGTTCAATCTAATTTCTATATCTACTTTTACAGATGCGATAGGATAATTAGAGCGGCGTAAGTGTGCCCATTTTGTACCAGATATCTCTACTAGTCCGGTGCCAGTCGATAAAATCCATTACGTGTGTACAGAGTCATCGCCCCTCGCGGTTTCGAGATTTCAAAATGTTATTTCTAAGGTAAGTCTCGAACGGCGATGTCCGATTGTTTCGAATAACGCAATTGACTTTATTCACAGCTGTAAAACTGAAAAGATAGAGCTATAAAAATGAAATTAGATTAACGATAAAAGACCTTTGTCTTTTATCGTTAATCTTATGATCGGTAGTTAAAATATAACAGAGTTATGATGAACGTATTCCTATTCTATATTAAAAAAAACTTTTTCATTAGAAAAAAAATGTAAATGTAGATATGATATATGTATTCAATATTTTTCTAAGACATCGAAACCGAGATTTAAAATATAATTATCTAATCTAAGAAAATATCGATGAACATACAAAAAAAAAACATGCAGACGAGCATAGTACCTCCTCCTTTTTGGAAGTCGGTTAAAAATCAATCGGGATTGATAACTCGGGCTCTCGGTGATTCACTGATTGTCTAAGTTTTCAACTAATACAATCGATTATCGATTTAATGTCAAAGCATCGAAAATAAAGCAATTAAAAGATTTTAAGACTTTGTGTGACATTTCAATAATTGGCTAATTTAATAATATCAGTTAAGTAATGTTGCCTCAAAGCCTTCGAGTTTTTACTTTTATGGTTAACAACTTTATTTATAGTGGTCTAGATATGACACGATAAAAATAAAATAAAATTTATTAATAGCGATAAATGTAATTTAAGATACAATTTCTTTGGCACAATTAATTTGATCGCAATCTCTTGTTTAGATTTGTAAGATAGACAAAAAAACATTTTGTACAAAATACACGAAAAAATATGTGTGAAATTTTAACATTAGTGTGACTACTGACTAGTGAAAATATAACCTTGTTTTTAGAAAGTGTTGCCGTGCTATCACATTTTTATGAGCTAAAATATTACGTATAATACAAGTATACTGTACTAACATTAAGTAGGTAGAAAAAAGGATAAAGCAATCTAAAAGCCAGTTTTCTCTAACATCGTTTATTTTCTGAGTACCTATATTCTATTATAATTTCTAATTAAAAACATAATACATTATATATGTCTATTTGATCATAACATTTAATAATACTATCTTAAGGTAGGAACTCAGTTCACAATTTTACACAAATTTGACTTGCATACCTTTTTTATATTCATCATCATCATCGTTTCAGCCATAGGACATACTGCTGAACATAGAACATAGGCCTCTCCCATCGATCTCCATGAGGGCCAATTAGAAGCGGCCTGCATCCATCGTTTTCTTGCGGTCTCTTTTAGGTCGTTCATCTTGCGGGTAGGTTTTTGTATTATTTTGTTATAATTACTAGTTTAATATAATAATAGACATTCCGTTAACTGAATATGGACAAAAAATATCAAAATATATTTCGCGATAAAAATGGTTCTATATTATTACTTTATTATCAGACGTTAAGTCCTGAATTATATTAAACTAGTGGTCCTGTCTCGTTTCGTAGTCAATTCAAATGTCCTTTAAAGAAAACTTGTAGGATTAAAAAATAAAAACAAAAAAGGTATATTTTTTGTGTTTAAACGGGGTAAAGTTAAGTGGATATTTGGTATTAAGTTAAGCCTTTAATAGGACCTTGAATTTCGATAACTTTTTACAAACTTATTTATTTATTAATGTTTTTTTAAACATATCATTAGTTGTTTTGAAACTTGGAATGTTTATTTACATTAGCTATAAGTTTATAAACACCAAAAAAGAAAGAAAAAACTCCTCATTCTACTTTGCGATTTTTTAAATAAGTATTTGTAGAAAAATAATCGTTATTACAGATAGTTTTAAGCAACACACTAAGCTTCATTAAAATCAGACAAGTAATAAAAAAAATCTAATAACTTAGTATTAAAACGATCGAAGTTCAGAGCACTCTTAAAGCTTGAAGCTAATTATTATTATTAAGTACAGCTACCGCGTTATTAAAACAACTCCTCAATAAATTCGCACTGCGCCCGCGCAAGTTGCATCGCGTCGTTAACTTAACTATGTTACAGCCTTCTTTTATCTATCTCATTTCCATACTAAGATACTTTAGTGCTGCGATTCGCCTGTTGACGCTTCCAATGGCTTTATCTAGAATCTAAAGCGTGGCGTTTTATTTTAAAATGACTTGAGACGACTTGAGATGAGATGGGAAGATGAGAAGAGATTTAGCGGTAAATGTGATAGTTTTGTTGTCATTCTTAAGTGAAGTAAATTTATAAAGCCAAATGTACGAATTCGTACCACGCATTTAAGTAGCGACTTGCTGACCATATTATTACAGCATACAAATGCAAGTAAATGTGTTAGACGAGTAATTGATATGTGCTAAGTTTTATTTTATTTTGTTCTACATGTTGTGTATAAAGTCTGGTTAGTTATTTTTGCGATGAAAAAAGTTTTGTACACATTTATTAACAAACTTCCAAAGAGGAGTTATAAATTCGAACGTTTTTTTTTTTTTTTTTATTGTTAATGTTTGTTACCTCGAAATGTTGACTGGGTGTACCGATTTTGATGATTCTTTTTTATTTCAAAGAAGTGCTTCCATTTCGTCCCATTTTAATTTAGTCCAGTTCTGATAAAGTCGGCCTTTTATATTGATAATTCATTGTTAGCACTGTTCTCATGGAGGTGATGTAAGGTCAAATATAAATAACAGTCTCGTGTCATAGTGTTTGTTATCGAACTCCTCCGAAACGGCTTGACCGGTTTTTATGGTTTTTTGTTGTTTATATTTGGTAGGTCTGAGAATTGGTAGTAGGAAATTTTTCATCAGCATCACAATTTTTCATCCGCGTAGCGCAGCTAGTGAGTGTAAATGTCTTTAAACTTATTGTATTATTACGTTTTTATATAATTTTTTCATTTGTTTCCGAAAATCATCTAGAAAATAATGCTACGGCTTATCGTCTTTTCCAAAACGTTGTCCAGCCAAATCTGGAAAAGTATGCCTGTTTTGTTTTCAGTTTGTTATAGATTTTTCTACACAAAGTAAAAACAAAATTAAAGTAATTAGACACGCCGTCAACAAAGAAGTTATGGAGATTTTTTTTTTGGAAAAAATGTGGTGTGAAAATTAGGCACTGAGTTGTCACCTTAAATTAAAAATAACTTATGTATTGGTATTTAGAACAAATTCTATACTCTCTTAAAATAAATGACGGGACGGATGAAACAAGTAAACCAGTTTATTCGACACGATACCAACTGATGCAAAACCGCGTAATATTCAATTGTAGGAAACCGCAAAATAGCGCAGATCCGTTGCTTTCGATGTATCGACATAGCTCGTGGAAAGTGGGCTAGTGATTCACAGTGGTGTTTGATAACCTGAGTCGCGTGCGAGCTATATATATCTCGGCCCTAGTAAAACAGTGATGGTATTTTAAGTAAAATGTACTACTTGTCTAAGATACCAGTGCCTAAAGACAAGGGTCTTTGACCAGTGTGTGTTGCCAGTGATGACATATGGTACTGAGACGTGGTCCTTAACTGTTGGCTTTTTAGAAAAACTTAGTCACACAACGAGCAATGGAGAGAGCTATGCTCGGAGTTTCTTTGCGCGATAAAATCCGGAACGTAGATATTCGCCAAAGAACCAGAGTCACCGACATTGCTATTAAAATTTGCAAGTTGAAGTGGCAATGGGCAGGCCACATCGCTCGAAGAACTGATGACCGATGGGGAAGAAAGGTACTTGAGTGGAGACCACGAATTGGAAGACGTAGTGTAGGTAGGCCTCCCACTAGATGGACTGACGACATTGTGAGAATCGCGGGCATCCAGTGGATGCAGATGGCAGGATGTCGTTCAGTGTGGAGGTTAAAGGGGGAGGCCTATATTCTGCAGTAGACGTCTTCTGGCTGATGATGATCATGTACTAGTTTTTAGTGCCCAAAATAAATTAGAAATAGTAAGAAAGTTTAAGAATTGAGACTCAATTCTTAAACTTACTATTTCTAATTTATTGATGGAGTGTTTTTTTAATTGTAAAATAGGCTTGTGCTTGGCCTGACTCTCTCGCCTGATGTTAAGCGATAATGCGGCCTACGGTGGATCACGCTTGCCTAGAAGAAACTGATTCACTCTTGACTTGAAGACACCCAGATTGTAATTATCACGTGTGTGATGTGTGCAGTGTGCATGTACCTTAATCTAGTTATGAGGTGTGGCAAATTTTAAACGATTACATCAAGTAGAATACATTTTCTAAGGAAACGTGTCTCTAAAAGTGTATGTTTTTTTTTTATAATTGAGCGGTTGATATGTAAATATTGTACGTACTATGTGATTACAGGTCATAGTGGTTAAGTAAGGTATATTTTTCGAAGGCCTTGCGAAACAAGAAGCCGCTTTAAAATTTATTATGAAAATTTTATGTTCGATATACCAATGAATATTTAATTTTGTAGCGTTAACGGGTGACGATAAGAAATCTTAGTTACTGTTGGTTTAGTAATAGAAAGGGTTTTTAAGGTAGTTATTTTGTGCACTTTTAACTGACTTCAAAAGAAGGGGATTTTCTATACGGTTGTATTTTTAAAATTTTTGTTACCTCAGAACTTCATCATTGATAAACATATTTTTAAAAACTTTCAGGTTGGTCGCATATAAATTTAATTAAAATCGGTTTAGTAGATTGGCTATTAAATCAAAATAACTGAAAAAAATACCTCATATATGTAAACGAAATTGCGTATTTACTAATTTTGAAGTCCGTATTTTTAATTGATAATTAATTATGATTGGTTATTTCGAGTCGGTTCAAGAACCTACTAATTTTTTTTAATTTCTATAAAAAACAACTGCAATCAGGATATAAGACAAATCTAACGACAGACAGACATACACCTGACAAAAAACACCCTCCTGGGGTAGTCAGGTAAATATAGGAATAGAGATACACTTAACATCTTTAGAAGCTTTGTTCTCTTATAGAAATAAAACATACCCCAACTTCATAGTAAAATTCCGCGAACCTAAAGCGATCTAACATGGAAAATCTGTAGAATTCCTCGGAAAATTTCTCTAAGGCAGTCATTTGCCGTGCGATTATATCGGAGCATGTAATGCGTATGCAGTACAGTCAGAACGATAGAGCATTACATGGAGATAAATTAACTGTATTTTTTTTAATAAAAAAAGAGCAGCAATCTAGCATGCGATCCGCCTGATGGTAAACAGAAATCGCCGCCTATGGACACCTGCAACACTAGCGATGTTGACGGCAACGGAAATGTTAATAGACAACTTTATTTCCTTAATGGTTTTAATAATTATTTTATCTAAACGCCATTTTAACATGTTTAGGTGATCCTGATTACACCAATGCAATAAAAATACGATAGGAACTTTTTGATACTTATAAGCGATCAGATCCATATATAATTAATGCTTTTTCGCGGGCAGAACCATTTATCTTAGATACTTCTTCGTGGGCAGAACCATATATATTTAATAATTTTTCGCGGGCAGAACCATTTATCTTAGATACTTCTTCGTTGGCAGAGCCATATATATTTAATAATTTTTCGCGGGCAGAACCATTTATCTTAGATACTTTTTTTGTGGATAGAACCATATATATTTTAGATACTTTTTCATGGACAGAAACAGTTTAAATCATCACAAAAAAACTTCACAGAATTGGTTTTGCTCCTTTTAAATATATTAAGTATATAAAAGTAACTCTACGCTGCCTATTTGATAATTTTTCACGGGCAGAACCAATAAAATTGTTTCATTCTTTTTCACGGACACATATTAAAATTATTAATTTATACAAAAGGGCGTCCACTATATTGAATTTAGTGTGACGATTTTTTTATTTTATTCTGTGTATATATTTTTTTCAAATTCTTCTCAGCAATCTATTTCATTTGATACCTTGATAGATTTGAATTAATGGGAGTGCATCAAAAATAACTGGTCCGCTATATTGGATTTAGAATCATGTCACTTAGCTAAACATGCATTGTCATACAAAATAAACGTGTAAGCAAGATTTCAGCTCTATCGGTTGGGGATAAATGTCGCAAGTCTTGACCCATAGTAACAAGACAAGTTAAATAAAAGCTTTAAAAATGTTTGATACTTTTTTACGGATGTTCAGAACCATTATATAATTATTTTTCACGCATCTTTTCACCTTTTCACGGGCTGAATGAATCATATGAATGATTCTGCCCGTAAAACAGACCGGCAGAGAAATAGAGATACTTTTCAATTATTTGATTAGTGCAGAACCGATCTTGATAAAGTAGTATGCAATATGAGAACAGCTATAGAATACTTCTTCTCCCAGAAAATGCGAGAAAACTGGAACTTTGCTGGGTACAACAAGATTTTATACTTAATGAAAAGAAAAATGAGATCTCACTGCATGACGACCATTTTTAATAAGAAATCGCAAGTTGTTTGTCTCGTCCACAACTTGAGCAACTTTTTAACCAGATTTTTCTTTAACTGGTTATATCATTTTTGAACCTTGCAAGAAACCTTCATTAGGCTTATTATAATGTACGTCTAGTTATTGCAGTCTTCATATCATTCATCATCATCAGGTAATTCCCGGCCACTGCAAGGCATGAACCTTCTCCTTACGTAAGCCCCTGATGTTCTGAGTAAATCTTGACCAGGTCTCTCCCAAAAGTTGTATTTTGGTCTTATTCACGACTAGCTGTGACCTGCGGTTTCACCCACATGGATACCCTCGGTAAAAGTAGCCTAAGTTATGTACTTCTTATAGCATCAATTATCTGTCAGTTAAAGTACCTTCAAAATAGGTTCAGCCATTTTGGAGTCCATAGGCAACATACAGACCAAGGCAACTTTGTACCGACTCGCAAACAGCACACCAGTATGGAACCAGCTGTACGCAGACTTCGTTGGCGAGCGGTCGCCGTACTCGAAAGCGATGCAGTAGAAATATCTAATATCTCAATATATTATCTGATTCTTCTGTACGTGTGTTTGTCAACTAACTCCTTCTAAACGGCTGGACCGATTTGGATGAAATTTTGTGTGTATTTTGCAATGGGTTCCTGGATAGTTTAAAAATACAATTGAACTTGGTAAGTGGTGCTGGTGTCGGTATAACACCATTTGGGCAGGACGACGTTTGCCGCTAGTATTAGATCATTCATAATAGCTAATATTTTAAGCGCTAGATATCTGGGGCAGACATTTTCCGGAGTGGAAACTACGCTTAGATATGCGTAGTACGCTTAAATTTTCTATTTATTCGCATACCACTTCCAGAATTTCTCGATCGAACACCATGTTAAGAGGTATTACAACGTAAGTACCTTTACCTGTAGTAGCCGACTAATCGCAGCCCCGGGGTCAAACCGTGTAGGAGCCCGACAACACACCACGTTTATTATAATAAGTAAGCTATAGTAGCTATTATAAAGTTTGCCCATCGCCTCCTTTGTACTGAAGATAGTAGATAAATTATTTTATAATTACATTTAGGTATTCTGTTATAAAATGGACCAGAGTCATCGACATAGCTATTAAAATTTGCAAGTTGAAGTGGCATTGGGCAGGCCACATCGCTCGAAGAACCGATAACCGATGGGGTAGAAAGGTTCTTGACTTGAGACCATGAACCGGAAGACGCAGCGTAGGTAGGCCTCTCAGTAGATGGACCGACGACATCGTGAGAGTAGCGGGCATCCAGTGGATGCAGGTTGTCGTTCAGTGTGGAGGTTAAAGAGGGAGGCCTATGTTCAGCAGTGGATGTCTTATGGCTGATGATGATGATCTGTTATAAATGGATAGGAAGTTATAGATATTTGAATGATGTAGAATATAATGAAATTCAATAATTTTAACGTATTTTATCACGTATTTATTATATTATTTTAATGCATGAAGTTTTGAACATATTGCAATGCTCGTGGTCTCAGTAGACTGTATAGAAGTAATTTACAAGTAGTAGTAACGTTAAGTCGTTTATTTACACAAAAATGACGGAAAAAAACCGTCTTAAAAATTTCAATGTGTATTAATCGCAAAATGCTAAGAAATTATTATTTAAATAGATTGTATTTTGGGATATTAGTTTAAGTAATTATGTTTGCATAGCTTACGATGATTGTATTGTGATTTATCAGTTTTTATTTGCAAAGTAAGAAACTCTGGTGTCTATTCTGTTTTACCATTTACTAAACTAAAAAAAGAACCTACTTTTTAATCGACTTTAGGAGGGAAAATTTTCAATTCGGTCCATTTTTTTTCATAAAATTAAGCCTATTCCTAAATAATAAATATATATAAACAGAATTACTCTGTCATTTGTGAATCAATATTATGTGAATCTTGTTTTATTCCACCACTTCCTTAACAAGTGGATCACATTAAAAACCTACTTCATAAATATATGAATAACATAATAAGTGCCTACAAAATTTGAGGGTTGCCCTTGATTTCCCTGAGATACCATCATCAGATCCTGACGTGGTGACAATGGGACCAAATGGGAAGTATACCCTACCGAACAAAATAAATTTATTTAAAATCGGTCAACAGTTGGCGGAGAAATCGGTGAACTATATTTAAAAAAAAAGCAGTGGAACATAGAACCGTCCTCCTTTTTTGAAGTCGGTTAAAAATCATTAAATTTGGCTAGGTTATTTTCGAAACAGCTCTAGAACATGAATAAATAATTTTGCTACCAGTGCCTGTTAAAGCGGCAATGGCAATAATTTAGTTTGAGCGCTTACTAATTTTGAAGTAGTTTTTTTTTTATTGGTAGTTATCGTTTTATTAAATATGCGTTTATTTATTAATTACAGTTATCTGTTTGTTACTTACCTATTAGCGCTTGGACGTGGTAACTGATAATCTCATTTGCGGTAGTCAGCTTGGCGGCGGTGGTGGTAGACTGAAATATGAGAAAAAGTATATCAGTATATCTGTTCATTGATATTAATGCTCGTCTGATAATAAGCATCATGCTTGCTTATAACAGTTCACTGAACTGAACTGAACAGTTCACACAAAATTTTGAAGTTCATTAGTTTATAATCCTGTGCGGAAATTGCGCAAGTACATCCCCATCCAACCGAGTGAGACTTGATGGTGACTGAACGGTAGCACGAACGGTTTACAATCTGACAGCACCCGGATCGATCCTCGACCCTGCACCAATGACTAATTTAGAGTTTTAATTATAGCTTAAAAACGGTATAGGAAAACATTGTGAGGAAGTATGTCAAAGAAGCTCAAAAGGCACGACATTCACCAACATGCATTGAGCCAGCATGGCGGGCCATCTTCCCTCACTGACAAAAGTCCTATATCCCAGAAATGTCAATATGATAGAATGATAATGATGATACTTCTGCTTATAGAGTCTTATCATTCAATCCACCACATGAGAGTATACTGGGAATTTGGCATAACTACTCCAAAAACAATATCTCTGATGTCAGATCAGTACTGTACATTCACATACAGTGATGTACATTCATTTGTATTTCATAATTCATAAAATACAAAAAAAAAAACATCCACTGTATTCCTACCGGCAAATATCTGAGGCAAAAAGCGGCGTGAAACAGGCAAGTTGGCGTATACACATTGTACATACAAACGCTACAAACAATCGCGTGGTCGAAATCCTATTGTGCCGTTTCAGTTTGACAAAGAGACCTAAAATAGACTATTGCGTATTTTATAGATAATAATAATAAAAACGCAGGGGCGGCTTTATGGCGAGCCGTCGGTGAGTTGCGACACCGCGTACCCCGATTCCATGGGGCTAAATGAGACCCCTGGCTTGCCTTAACCGGCCGTTCGGGGGTGGAAATCGCAAGAACTAAGAACCTAAGCTCCAGGGTGGAAGTGTTAAAGGGCATAACGCCGCGAGTAGCTCTTAGTGAAAGTGCAGCACACCTCTCTACACCCTAAGCCACCCACGCCAATGTTGTCCCTCCAGTGCCAAGATACGGCAGCCTTTATGGGGGGCCCATTCAGTGGGTGGCAAGTCATCACCTGCCTAAATATATTTTGAGATGAGACAGGATAAGGCAGGTGCCGTTTCTCATTGTATAGATCTGTTATTCCATCCACAAGTTGTTCACCTCAATAGCCCAGACTTTTTAAATCCTATACTGTACAATAGTTTCATATTCCTTTTTATACATATTTCATAGTTGCATGTATTTTATATTTAAAAGGGCCTCTTGGTGTTGGCTTCGGCTCCACCAATGCCCACCAAATGTCCGGGCTAGATCCGAGAATATATTTAAATAAAGAGTTATAATAATAATAATAAATATCTGGGACATTTTGGCACACACGGTCATCTGACCCCAAACCAAGCAAAGCTTGTAATATGGCTGCCAGAGACTGATATACGTACATATATATTTTTAAATACATACTTAAATAGATATTAATACCCAGACATAGAACAAACACAAAATGTTCATCACACAAAAGTTTGTCCTAGATGGGAATCGAACCCACGCCCCCAAGCACAGAAGTTAGGTTCACTACCAACTGAGCCACCGGGGCAGTCAGATGTTTGTCATTCAGTGTATATACCCGGTTATGAGCCTACGACGATAAACAGAAATCCAAAATTAGCCCTCATTGATGACAAATAAAACAGCTTGTTTGAACTCATAATGACAGTGATTGACGAAACGAGTAATAACGGTTGTTAACAAATAATAAGGCAAAGTTGCGAGAAGTTAATTTCATCGCCATCCGATTCGATGTTGCGCAACATTGTTGCTCCAGACGTCCCCAAAAGTTTCTAGTAACATTGCGACAAATGCTCGCAATTATTTGTTGTTGCAACATCCATGTCAAATTAGAAGCGTCGTGAGGACCGGGACCTGTTTCTAGATATCCTCGATCGAGAATTAATTACGTGATCTTTGAACTATGGATTGCCGAACTATATTGTTTAAGGATACTTAATTCGTGATTCATGATCTGATAAATTAAATTTACAACTTTCATGGCACGTTTCTTAATAATCCTTTGAAAATAAAATCTGCTGTAATTTACGGTAACTTTTAAATCTGTTTTTGGTTATTATCTCAGATCAGACACACTAGAGAGATAATGCATCGTAACGAGTTAAAACGCATCTGGTCTAAAATAGATCAGACAACTATAATAGGCATCAATAGTTGATTGAATCAGGCGTTAATTTGCGGAAATTCATCTTCAAAACTATCAAAAATGCATCAAGGGTATTTTTATAAATTTTTTACTTCACAGGCCGACCAATAGCTTTATTAGTTACACAAAAGCCAATTACAGGTCATCACGGATAGTTGTTTTTTAGTCAAACTCACCCTGCAGACGGCCTTCTCGCCTTTTTTAGCACGTGAACAAGTATACAAGTATACCGTACACTAGCTTTGCGCTGTATAGGGAAATGAATGGGACAACACGAAGACAATTGAACATTAATACTATACTAGGGCATATCTCCCAAGTTTGTCTATTCTGAGGTTACTACTCGTATAAAGGGCTTTCGTTGCTAAAAGGGCTATATTGATTATGATACTTGAATTGTGATTCATGGTCCGATGTTATTAATTACCAACTTTTTAAAGGTAAAATAAAGGTAAGGTAGTTTCTAAAATAAACAAAATTGGTACTCAGTAATAATTACATTTGGTAATTTTTAAATGTTGTAATGATAGTGATCATTACAACATTTACAAATGTTCGCTAAAAATAACAAAATGTTTCCGGTTAACGATTGATTTTTTATATTTCGTTAATAATATGTTGTGAAAACTTATTGTTTTATGAACAATCGAAGCCTTATTGGCAAGACAGTTGATTACTTATAGCAATGCAAACGTATGTTGTGACTTAATGCTAACCTAAAACTTAAGGTAAAGTTATTAACATAATAGCTAAAGAAGTTGGTCAGAAGATTATAAATGTAGTAAGATGCTAAGTAAATGTTATAGACGATTCAAAAATGTATTGTCTGGCAGGGTTTGAACCTGCGTCATTGGGTTTGTCCCTCGAGCCCTCACTAAGCTACGTTCGCTTTCCTGTTGGCTTCCGAATTCTTGAACTGTCTTTGTAACCAATATATCGTAAGTGTTCGTGACACTATCTATAATTTCTTGCCACATGCAAAAAGATGTCGTTCCGGATGGCGCAGGTAATAGGATACTACCGGAAGTAAAACTTTTGAAAAGTCTATAAAAAGTGTGAAACACGAAATCAAATATAAAAATTTGTAGTGCTGCTGCACAATTAATGCTTCTACTAAATAATCCCAAGAAGTAGAAGTTTTCTTAATTATAGTGTCAAAAGACCATTAACTCTAGCTTTTCTTGATGAAATTACAGACTAGAAATTATATTAGATACACATATTTTTTTACAGCCGTGGAATCGATTAGCGCTTTTTACTATGCGTTGCCTGGTGCCGGCTTTGCCACAGAATAACGAAAGTAGTTAAACTATTCGTAAATTAAAGCACTGCCATCACGCTCATATGAATCTAGTTTTTTATAAGACTTCTTAATCGTTTTCAAAGATATTTTTTTTTATTCTTGATCATTTTATGTGTTGTTTTTTTTATAATTAAAGGAAATAGATTCGAAAAACAGTGTTCGAATAAGCCAACTGTGCTTTCATCACTACAAAAAGCTAGTCAGCAGTATATTATTCTACTGACTATTTTTCAAACGCGATGAGTTCATCTGATATTTTCGCAGTCAATCAATATACATTCAAAGAATCAAAGCATTATAATGTTCAATTTACGACGTATCAAACCGCGGTGGGTCCATTCAAACCGTATTTAAAATTAAAATTGCTGCATGACATGGTCTATGTTATACGCTTGCATAATATACTGTACATTCTACGAGCATCGCAAACAAATCATTCGAATATGATGAGTGCGTTTCATAACAAATGATGATATGGTTGCTTAACAAGATGGATATTGTGTATGAATGAATTTTTGTGTCGTGTAGCGAAACAAAGGTATAAACAATTTGTGAGCGCCATTAGAGTTTTGGCTATTGAATACCGCCGCGCCTATGTGATACACACGGGTCTAGCGCCTGGTCTAACTTTAAATATAGACACTTTTAACCCTTCCGCATCGGTGTCCTGTAATTAGGACTTAAGTGTTATGCACTTAAAAAACCATAGATGATGTAACCCGCTAAACCTTACGTGAGTAATTCACGTATGATTAAAAACAAAATGTGAGTAAACAACGACATTCGAACCAATAGTTATTAAAAGAATATTACTTAGAAAACAAACCCTGGATGATGCTCTAGACTCTATACTTCCAGTGTGGAAGGGAAAAAAACAACTCAATTTCTTCTTATTTAGTTGCTACACTTTTGAACACAGTAGTCTTTGTTTATCAGACGCGTATCACAATCCATATTCATAAAATCAGATCTACCGTCATGTGCAACATGATGAGAAATTTACGAGTGAATACTTATTCATAATTATACTAGATTTTTGCTCTGATTTGAGACATCCGACCGTTGTACTGTCACAGCTTCTTGGACCAATTTTGTCCATATTTAAACTTTATAATTGAAGTTAACTACTTGCCTACTATATTTCATGAAGATCGGATCAAAGACACGCAAATTATCGTCGACTAAAAATTCGAATAAACGCAAGCTTGTTCCATTATAATCTGAGAGCTCTCTTCGATCGGTCAAAGATCTCTACAAGTAGCGATTTTTGCTCTTGACTTGACCGTTCTGGTCGTAGTCAACGTCTGGTAATTATTGGTGGAGTAGAATTGTAATTATTCTTCATGATTTTTTGCATCCCAAGCTTGCTAACTAAACTTCCCAACTGTGTGTATGATACATAACATATCAGATACAATAGTGCGCAGCCGATATACAAAACGATGGGAGTCTTCATTACCAATCCTCGCTGAAGATTGATGTGACACCGTGGAGCAACAGATGAAGAACTGGGTTAAGGCTGCGAAGTAAGAAGTTGTTCAAATTCAATATAATCTAAGACAATGAGACGAATAATGACTTGGCTACTTTAAATAGTGCTGTGCCGAAATGTTTATCAAATCTATCAAAAGAAAATTGAATCATGGATCTTTGACTGCTGCGATTGTATATCATCATTACAAGACTTTCTTGTTATCACTGCTGGGACACTGGCCTTCTCTCAGAGATAAAGAGAATTGACCTTTATCCACCATGCTGGCCCAGTGCATTTTGGTGAATGTCTTTAAACTTATGAGGTTCTTGGACATATCGGTTCCCTCACGATGTTTTCCTTCACCGTTTTTGAGCAATAGCAAAAGAGTGCCTTCGATGGTAAGCATGAATGCTTCAGGCATTTACACAATTGTTATTTCTAAACGCTTTCTTTTTACATTTCAATCACCTCCTCCCAGTCCAGGGCCTCCATCACAGCCGCGTTCCGATCTTTGATGGCCATCTGGACGTTGCACTCGTAAATGGTCTTCGGTGACGCAACTGCCACTCGACGTACGAATCGACTGATGGCATCGTCTTCGACGTCGGTGTCGTGGTAGACGAAGGTGTGCCGTGATACTGCAATGTCAGCGTATTACACGCTCTCGTGCAGCTTCATTTTTGGCTTGGTCTTCATGGTGATAAACTGCGCATAGTTTAATTAGTTCAAGTACTAAATAAGTTATTGGTGTGAGACCGAGGAACGAACCGGGTGCCGTCATATTGCAAAGTGCTCCTACCGTCGTTCAATTGTGAAAAGCCGAATGAAAACATTTTTTTTAAATATTTCACTGTAGTATATACCCTACGAGATACAATTCTACGTTTTAACTCACGCAACATGTGAGATTGACGTCAAACGTTAGCCTAGTTTGGTGTAAAAAAAACTTGAAAATGTGACCAGAATTTTCCTTGAAAAAACGGATTTTATCAGATTTATACAATGAACTACAGCTGTCAGAGTTAAAAAGAAACAATTATTATAGTTTAAAATTTAAAAGTTATGGATAGAAATAGAAACCAATGTTTAGGTAGCAGCCAGGATCCATGTATCAAGAATCCTTGGCAGCAGTAATTGTTGCAACTTGACTACCAAAATACTGCGCCTGATTTGCACAGTCTTTCCGACAGCATCGTTTTCAAATTTAATATCACAATTAGGTGTGGACATCACAACTAAACTGATAACAATTTAAATGTTGTCGACAGTAAAAAAGTGTGTGTAAAGTGAGAAAAACACTTTCAATTGTAAATAAAATACTTTAGATAAGATTTTATTACAAGTGTTGGCAGACCGCCTGCCT
This sequence comes from Agriopis leucophaearia, assembly GCA_949125355.1. NCBI lineage: Eukaryota > Metazoa > Arthropoda > Insecta > Lepidoptera > Geometridae > Agriopis > Agriopis leucophaearia. The sequence continues at coordinate 6,902,181 of OX421276.1, read as the reverse complement.
GGTACTCAACGACATCATATTTACCGCGTGGGTACCTGGTAGATATGGGCTCAAGACACACATAAAATACCACAATTCAAGGAATAGGCCTATATAAAGCAGTAAATTAATACATGCTGACGATGGATAAAAAAAAACTATGGCGAAGCTATCATTTAAAACCATAGTTTCAAAAAACTGATTTATTCAACAAAATCCCTCAGTTACAACCTTGCGCAATATCTCTCTATCAGAGCCAAATGTACGCGAGGTCGTAAAAAAACCGAGTGGCTAGTTTAAACTAAATATTATGGCTTCCACATAGATTACAGATGATACAGTACGCAATTACGGTTGTACGTACAGTGGTTGGGTCGAAATAACAATAATTAAGATGTTGCCCGTCTCGACCGAGGCAATTCAGTCTTTATGGATATGTAGCTACAATTGAGAGCAATTGCTCTTGTATTATGTATATGAGTGTTTTATTGTGTTTGTTTATTTGCATAGACGTCTTTTGTTTTGATAATAAACTTTTTACAAGCTTTTCATCAAACAAATGAGGATGAGAGTGTAGAGAAAAAAGTAAAAAAATATCGAAAATATTTATCAAATCACATGGATACGGATTAAACACCCGGGTATGTCCTAAAACTGCGACCAGAACCACCGGCGTATGGGCAGCAGCGTAATATTAGTACACGGTGAACGTACCGCGATCTCCAAGCCACCTGCCAAGCGTGGGTATTATGGCAACACCCCTCTCTAAGAGGGGAGCCTTTTTTAGCAGTGGACGTTTACTGGCTGATGATTTGATGATGTGGATTTAAAAAGTTTTGAACTAACTGTACTTTCAAATATTATAAGATGCCTTAAACTTACTACAGAGTCATCCACAGCTTTGAATTCTCGAAACCACAAAGGTTGAGGTTTGCACCTCATCCGAGAAGCACGATAATAGTTACCGAGAAACGAAATAAAGATACGTGCAATCGCCTCAGCATTGCTGTGAATATTATGAATTACTTTTGGGGTTATTGCAGCTCATTTACGATCCACGATTAAAGAGAAGGGTCCTTGGTATACCTTCGGTTTTTTACAACTTTCGAAAGTGATTTCTTCAGTTATTACACAACGTATCGTCTCCTTTACGAGGAAGATTTTAATGGCCAGATTTATACTCTTTATATGGATTGTCGCTTAATTTCTGCTCTGACCGAAATACTGGTCGAGTTAGCCATAAAGGCCCCGTTTTATTTCTTTCTTTAAATAAATAACCGAGATAACATTCGGGCGGGATAATGCAAACGCGCTGGGAATGTTGATTGGAGGCTTGGACGCAGCAGGAATATAATTTCAATTTCCGTGCTACATGTAAGTTGCAACGCAGGAGCAATTAAGCGGATGCAAGAAAAATAAATTAGCAAAAAAACCTTCAAAACCACAAACGAGGTTACCGTTTTTGTAGCGTTTAAGTAAAATTCACGCCAAGTTTTCATGGAAATGTTAGTCATTTTATGATTGGACTTATTTTTCCGTATACGAATGTGGGTTATAAGGAAGTGCATTTGAGAGATAGATTATGACAGCACGTGCGGAGAAGCTTCAGAATTTACTAGAGCTTGCGTTAACCTGCTACGTACGGTTTGCAAAAAAATAATATTGCAGTTTACTAATTTTTTCAGTAAATTATTTATGCTACTTTATGGTATCAAAATTATCTATCATCCTCATAAAAGATTACATATTATAAATGATAATAAACTCAATATAACAACGTGAACAACATTTTCTATAGACTAACATTGAAAATGGTAGTCAACGATGGTTTAAAACCATAATTGAAAATTTGGTCATTGGTGAAAAATTACTGTAGAAAAAGCCTCTGGCATCTAACAACAAATAATGTAGTAGTAGAAGTTTTTTGTACAGTCCAATTGGGGAAGGATGACACTCTTGCCAGTTATTTAAGCGCCAAGTACTGTGTAAGCATCACTCTGATCAGCATTCAATTGAAATGTTTCTAGTGAAATTAAAGGGCATATAAAAATCACATTTATTATCATACAACTGTTTAACTTGTTGTTGTTGAACTGTTGAAGTTCATTATTTAGGGTGGCAAAAAACTGTTTTGGTCACGCGTAACGCTTACTATCGCTAATTATCTCCACTCAATCGTATTTTAAACAATGAAATTCTATCATTTATGCATAAATAACTGACGAAAGTATCAAATTCTCTCTTTCTGTAGCACTTACTCGTGTAATAAAATAAAACTTATTTTTCTGTCCTTACTTGTACGACACTTGGAGGTATTTACCCATGTGGTAAAACACGGTCGGCTATAACACGGTAGCATTATGTGACATTTTTTGCCAAGAACAGCCACCAGTTTTTCTTTTATTGCAGTGACCAAATAAAATATGCCTCATATTTATTTCCGCAAAAAACTAATAAACAACGCCATTAAGGTAGTTAGTTGTCTCCAAAAAAACTTGAAGAATAACTTAACAGTTAACTTACTACGTGTTATTTACAACAAGTGGTTTGAAAAGAAGAAAAACTGCTCCTGCTGGTAGAGTTCTTCCACAATCGACAATTGATAACTAAACAATCATTTTAAAATCAATATTTTTGGAAAAAGGTTTAATAAGTTATTATTGGTCATGTGTTTGATTTGTTAAAAATGACATGTTTTTTTTTTTTTAATCAGCTTATTAAGTTCTGATAAACTTTTTATAGGTATTGTTATAATTAGAAAGGGATCCGATTCCCGCAGTTAGTTGCAATATGGAGTTTGTATTTCGTGACGTTACTTGAGACGCAATTTGCGTCTCAAGTAACGTTATTTGTAAGTTTGTGCTCTCTGTCTAGCAAGCTTTTTTAATTTTGGATACATTTTAATTTGTCCAAAATTATTCGTTTTAGGTGAATGGTATTTATGGTTAAAAAATGGATTGTCGCTAGTATAAACATAAAAATTGTTAAGTGCCATAAGCTTAATCAATTGGGTAAGCTGCAACCGAATAGAGCTAAATTTGGATTTTAAAACGTACCTTTATATCTTCACAACGTATCTAAGTGATCTGTATTATCACCATATTTTATTTAGTATCAGTTGAGTTGAATATAGATGTAAACAAGACGTAACGTAAGAAATTATCATGGACCAAAAAGAAAATGACCTTATCTCGCTATCAGACAAAATTTTGATAATGTAAAGATAAGGTGTAGCGTAATATAAGAATTTAATTTTATAAAAAATATATTAAAGGCTACTAACCAAATATTGCAGATCTGTATCGATAATATATTATAGCTCGATTGGTTTTTTGAGCTCAGTAAAGTAACAGTGAAAATGGCTTAAATCATATCTTATGCAGTGGACAGACCTATTGAACGAAAACAAACGGGCAAAGGTAAGCTAGACACTGCATGCTCGTTTCCAATGTCCAAGCACAGCCGATCGCTTTCTCGTACTGTCATTCAGCACACGCACTCAAGCGAATCCTTCCTTCACGTGTGCTTACTTCTCTGAAACATCTACACCAACACATTCACAACTTGCGTTCAGCAGTGTTCATCCGTTAGGTGTATACATAGCTTTAAACAACCTCTAACAATAACATAAAATATTTTATCATAACTTGTAAAATCAGCAGAAGAAATGCAAAGATTCTGATCACGATTCCTTGCTTGTTATTATGCGCATGAATAATTTGGTAACATTAATGATGTATATTATGATAAAGCACCCAATGGAATCTGATATATTAAAGGCTAGCTTCTAAGTGAGCATCTCCGCGTTGAATTTATACCTATTTTTTCTCATTGCTCTGCTTGCTGCTATAACATTGTAAAAGGCTGAATTATAACATATTATTTTAATATTTCATTGTAGTATATCGGCTACCTGTTACAAATTTACGTTAAAAAAAATTAACAAAAGTGATCAGAACTGACTGTTTTTATTCCTTTTTTTACAATCTAGTGCAGTTGGAGCTTAAAAAAATTAGACCGAGTATCACAAAGTTTTTACTTTAAAGTAACACCTTTGGAGCAAAATGTTACCATAGCAAAACGACGTATCTTGAAAAGAATAGAATTTCAACAGATCTGGTCTTAAAACGTGATTTTGAAGAAACTAAGAATTTGATATAGAAAAATTTGACAACAAAATATTATTTGCTTATTTCATTAAATAAAGAGTTTTGCGTTCATTATGGAAAAAGCCGAGTCACCTCCTTGTGATCGATGCGGCACAATCGAAGATGTTTACCACATTTTAATGCAGTATACCCAGAACGAAGGACTGCGTCCTCAGATATTTGACTGTGATCATGTCCTCTTGCAAGTGGAGGCTGCAATAGTGTGTTATCTGACCCCGAATCACAGGAGAGCCAGAGGGCTGTATAATGTATACCGTGCAGCTCTTAAGGAAAGAACACAATTATTGTAAGTTAACCTAGGATAATAATAAGTTACAAGAGTGTCATTTAATTAAACCCCTCTATAAAAATAGAAGAAAAAGGTCATCATCATCATCAGTAGAAGACATTCACTGCTGAACATAGGCCTCCTTTAACCTCCACACTGAACTACATCCAGCCATCTGCATCCACTGGATGCCCACGACTCTCACAATGTCGTCGGTCCATCTAGTGGGAGGCCTACCTACGCTGCGTCTTCCGGTTCGTGGTCTCCACTCAAGAAATTTTCTTCCCCATCGAAATCAAGAGGTATAAGGTTTCAAAATAAATGCAAATTTTTCCCTACAAACTACATAATTATCTCTATTATTTAAAATAAAATCTACTCGATGTTAGAGAAACTAATAAATCACCTTCTCCTAAAGCAATTACATCTGCTTGCGTTGAACAAAAACACGCATACAAGCATATCATTCATTCATTCATTAACATCAATTGCTTTCCATGAAAGGGATTTATTCCAATGCTCACAAAAACTTGCGCCGTAATAAAGACATCAACGGGAGTCGCCGAGCTAATGCATTTAAACATTTTTTGTCCCTCATTTTCATTACTTTATAAATAAAGTTTTCTTTCTTAAAAAAACTGACTTGCGGTGTCTTTCTATATGAGTACAGAAATTGCTTTTAACCGTCAAATAAAATTACTATTTAAATATTGTCATTTTAGTCTGACCTTAGCAGCCCACTAAGTGCGGTAGTCCATTACTGTCGTCCTTGTACTTAACGAGTAACCATCTTTATGTTTAAGGCTTGGTTTCTTTACTGCGAACCTTAGTAAGCCGTGTGGTGCAGTTTGGTCAAGACGCGACATCAAGTTGAACTTTTTTGTTAACCAAACATTCGCGTCATGAAGTCATGATCAAAATTAAACGCTGTGAAGAAATTTCGGTTCAGAAAAACTAATTATGACTTGCTTAGTAAATTAACTTCTAATTGCTTTGATTGCATGATAATTAAGACCACCAGCCTTCCTGTCAAATTTTACGAAAGCCGTGTTACGGCTATACAAGGCGCTTACCGGTCTACTTACGGTAACCTATATTTACGATGTTATTTTATCATTCCGAAATATTTGGTCTCTATTAATGTGGAATAAAATCAATGCGCGTGTAACTGTAGGCATTAAATCGGACTCATCTCCGTTATTAGTCAGAAACTGGTCCGGCTTCCTATGGCCGCAGGATGTTGCTCCATATTCTCCATTCATTAACTTAATGGCTTTGGGCTTGCGATGATTTTTATTGCGAAACGATCTGAATACTCTACAGAAAAAGACGATCGATCGTTGCGAATCGATTTTTAATGAAACATCTCGAAATGGAAGCTCCATGATTACTTTTAGTATTAATTCTAAGAGTTCGTTTTTGATTTTTTGCGTTAGACGTCCTTTCATATTGTAGTTTTGTTTGATGGCTTAGTTAAACCAGTTTTTGATGAATAAATAAAGATTCGGTTGTTAATCGATAATGGATCATTCACGTTTCCGATTAGAAATACCAGTTAGACATATTTAACATGGTAATCTCTGATTGTTAACATGAGATGCATCAAACGCTCCGCTTCGTTCTACACTTCAAACTAATACAAACCTTGTGACTTTCAATTTACGAGGTATATTAAATCGATATATGTTAGAAAGAATCGTGCCTACAGTAGCCGAAATCAAGGGTCAGAGATCAAGCGTGATCGAAAACTGATATTAAAGATTGAGGAGCGACGCACGCGTGAATGAGATATCAGTTGCGCAAGCTGGTGATGAACGCGGTATACTAGCAGGCATTAACACTAGACTTAATATCATTATTATTTTATAGTAAAAATCCCGAATATCTATATCTATCTATACATATAATAAAAACGTTGAGATAAAAAAATCTGTAATTGCGAGATAACAAAAAAAAAAACACACAGGTCGTCTTAAAATAAGCAGCTGAACACGATAGGACAGTTTTTAGAATTTTTGTCTGTTTGTTTGTTTGTTTGTTTGTTTGTTTGTTTGTTTGTTTGTCCGCGCACATCTCCTAAACCACTGGACGGATTTAAATGCGGTTTTCACGAATATGCTTAGAAATTACCAGATTAAAACATAGGCTACCTTATATCATTTATTTTAATTCTTTATTTTTACATAAACGAAAATAAAAATCAATGATTTATTTCTTCGTTACACGAAACGTAATATGAGGATCGTCACATAGCCTCAAGCAAGGAGATCCAAAGTAAAGAGAATGTTATTGACATAGCCATGAAAATTTTGAAACTGTCAACTGTCATTCGGTTAATCAGTTTAAATTTAAAAAAGGTTCCTTAACCTTCTTAGATGAATGAACGTGTAGATCAAGCATGTTATAGGCCTTACAACCTCTTTGGTGGTTCATTCCAGTGCATGGAGTAGGAGTATTACATTCTCTTGGTTTTATTCTATGTTAGCATTTAAAACACAAAATATAGCGCATCCTATTTTAATTCAGTCCCGCGAATAGAAATATTCAAAAAAGGCCCTTTGTACATGAAAATAAACCTATACAATAAAATTCCGGACGCAATAAAGAAAGAAAGAAATAATAACATTTTTCCTGAACCAACTTCGTAAGTTTCTAACCCAAAAATGTTATTACGAGATAAAAGATTTATTCGACGATAAATTTTAGAAAATAATAATTAGAAAATAAATATCGATATATAAATAGTTAAGAAAGTAGCGTCATAAGTTTTGTATCATCTCATATATATAATTAAGTAGGTAACCTATCACACTAAGTATGTTTTTTTTGTTTTGTAAAATTACTTCACCCTAGGTTAAGTTTGAATAGTATATATATATTTATGTAATAGATTTAACTATACTTAAATTTATATGTTTATGTCTGTGGTCTGGTTTTGTGAACAGCCACTACAGAAGTCATTGCTGCACCCTTTATGCAGGGTATATAAACTCAGCTTTTAGAAGAATACAGTGTATATTTGCAATAAGAATAAGAATATAGAAATAATTTTATTTTACTGTGATATTTTAACAGATAAATAGAGTAGTTCCATTTCATGGCTTTTTAATCAAGGTATACATACAAATGCACGCGAAATAAGAAATTACTAGCCAAGAGCGTGTTAAGACAAGCATTATGTCAGGGTTCCGTGGCCAGCGAAACTGCAGTCAAATTTCAGAGATGTATATCATCCCGACATGACATGATATACTTTTAATGGTTTAGACAAAAAGAAAATTTCAAAACATGCTCTGCACTGTGGTCACATTATCTTTTTGATTTGAAAACTGTTGACGGTGTTATTTATTACTTTTATGCTTCTATCAATACTTCACACAGGGCGACTTAAAATAAGCAGCTGAACATGTTAAGGCAGTTTTTAGAATTTTTGTTTGTTTGTTCACGCACATCTCCTACACCCCTGGAAGAAAATGCGGACGGATTTAAATGCGGTTTTCACGAATATGCTTAGCTATGACCAGATTGAAGTATAGGCTATGTTATTTTGCGCAAGGCCGGATTAAGGGAAGAAAAAAGGATTGAAGGTTTATATGAAAATCTACGCGTACGAAGTCGCGGGCAAAAAAGCTAGTTCTATATAAAAACATAATTCGAAAATGATTTTTATAATGAAGTGTTGATGATAAACACTTTATGATATACAATTAAAATAATAGTAATCAAATAAGCATAACGTAAAACAAAATGCAAAGAAAGCATTATTTTATCTCATTGATATATTGTATATAATAAAGCATATTTTTTACCAATTTTACAATTATACACGAACTTTATTAACGTCCATGTTAAAATAATATAAGAAGCCATCAAATGTTTCTTCACAAGTTAACATTTGAATCTGCCGTGAAGCTATACATCGCTAAAACAATGGATGCTCTCAGACCTTGCGCTGCATATTTGGATTTGCTATTATGCTGGAACGCTTGATTGCATTGACATTGTATTCTTAGAACACATGTATGAGATTATGATTTGTAACATATTTGGCTTAAATATTGAGGTCGTACAAAACAAGGTGGAAAATTAAAAGGACATGAAGGAGTGCCTACAATTTGATGAGAATAATAATTATGCTTCACACATTTATGGAACACACGGAGAGAAAAATGAGTAACAACTAACCTTGATATTTAAATCCATCTTTAAAACATCTGCCCGGTCGGGAATCAAATCCGAGACCTCCTACACCTAAAGTAGTCACGCTACTTGAGCCATACTGATCGTCAAAATATCAATAATCTAGCAAAGTGAACGAAAAAAATTAAAACTTCACACACTAATTATACATGTTTTGGAGCGCTACAAAACATCCGAAGCAGAAGTACACTAAAACAATAATAATTATATTATGTTATTATCTAAATTTACTGACATTAAATGCAAGAGAAACTGGACATCGTTATAATAATAACGGTATCAAATTAATTGATCATTGTTTCTAATATGTGTCTGAATTAAAATATAATTAAAAATTAAATATTAAGTAAAAACTGACGACACATTTTTCGTGAATTTTGTATTGGGTCCAACATTTATATGTAAATAAATTGAAAAAGATAAAGAAGCCGCATACCAACATGTCAAACACATACAAAGAAAAAGATTGAGGTCATACAATCATACGTAATATATTTTAATTAACACGATTTTCGCCATAAGCGTTCACATATTAGTACGCCGTGGACGCTATTAGCACGTGAGGTGATGTGATGAGGTCAATAAGGTCAAAATAGCAGACATATTTATACGAAACGAGCTCAAGTATCATCATCAGCCCGAAGAAGTCTGCTGCTGAACTTAGACTACCACACAGAACGGTAACCTACCATCTGCATCCACTGGATGCCCGCGACTCTCACGGTATCTTCGGTCCACCTAGTGGGAGGCCTACATAGGCTGCGTCTTCCGGTTCGTGGTTTCCCCTCAAGAACTTTTCTCAAAAAACATTTTTTTCTTAGCTCTTGTATAAGGTATAAGTAACATAACCGGCACAGTTGAAAGGTTCTTGAAATTTCGTTGTAAATCAATGCAATTTAATATGTACCAGTTCAAACAAGTTCAACTACATAAAAATTTACGAAATAAAATTTAAACCAGTAGCAAGTACAAGTACACCCAGTTCAATACTTTCTATATATCACTTAATTATTTTAAAGCAGCCGATAATTTAAATAAGTTGACCTTTTGGTGAAAATTTCAGTAATCTGAACGGCCCAGTGAAAGCAGTGTTATACGAAACCGCATTAACTGTACAGCTGGTCACCATACATAACTACCAAATAATTTTAAGAGGTGGCCAGATAATGGAACTAAAAAAATCTTGGCAGATTTTCGGTATTGTTAAGAAAAAGCGATGGTGGCTCCTCCATTAAATTGTACGCATAAGTTGGTTGTTATTTACTTGGTGTAACGTCAAACGAGCCATTAAAATTATCGGCTACAAACGTCAACTCTAATCGGGGTAATGTTGAGGCTTCGCTGCACTTCTTACGGTGAAATGGCTTCGGCTTGCGATGCGCCGGGGCATTGGAGCGAAGAGCGATGTAACTCGTTTATATGTGAATCAGCCGTGTTATTTTTTTGTTGTTAAATATAGTTCTTTGTTTGACTTGAGATCGTGGTTTAACATTTTTGTCTTTACGGAGTACTTCAAATCTTTAGGCTGTAATAACAATCAACAGATCAACAGTCGTTGACCAATTATTTTGATTCTAAATGAACCAAGGCCTGTACAAAGCTGTACGGGATTGGTATATTAACACAAAGAACTGGACAAAACTGGAAAGTGCAAGTTTCAGATGTACCTAAACGCGCTATCACATACAACACCTAGAAGCCAAACATTAGATAACTTCTATTTACAATACAACAACTTTTTATTTACTAAATAGAAAAAAGACTTTAAAAGACTACATTAATCATGGCCAGAAAAAGGTGGTTTTATCGCTAAGAGCAATTCATTCCAGACAGCCTTCGAATAAAGATAGTTGTGCTACGCAAAAAATTGACAAGTGCAACGCTTTTATTGGTGTACCTACTGAGACCCCTATGGTTAAGTCGCCAAATAAATAAACGCAGTCCTTTGAAGTGACCGCACACCTTAACTTAAGGCACTGCACTTATTTCGCAGCCAATTAAGCGCGAAAGGTATCACGTACAAGAAAGACTCAATGCTATGTTTCAACTCATCAAAATATTTCACTTTCGTTGTTTTACAAAGACCTCCTGTTTGGCGAACAAGCTCGACTGAACTTGCTCGCTAAGAAATTTGGCTTGTTATTGAATTACTTGATATAGTTACGTTCAATTGAAATCAAAATATAAGATCAATGTAACTATCAGTTAGTTTCATTTCAGTTCAATGGATCGTAAATCTTCTTTTTTTACGTAGTTTGCTGTTAAGTATTTTAGCTTTTTATTCTTGTATTAGCCGATAGTTATGAAGCTAAAAATAATGGTGTTGAATTGAATAACAGTTAAAGTTTATACATGGTTAAATGGAACGGTGGTAGTAAACCGAAAAATGTTATAGTAATTTTACTGATACTTCTTATTTATTTACTATGGCAACACAAAAATTTCGAATATACGTCTATTCATGAAATGTATGGAACAGCGGATACTTGCTTCGCTATTTTAGTGTTCGTCCTTTAGTAAATTTGTTCATAATTATGAGAACGATGACCTACTTTGGGTTCAATACCAGCAATAAGTGTAACCATAATTATACATTTACAAAAAAAAAACACATCTTTCTCCTTTTAATTGCTTTGCACAGGACAGCCAAGAAGCACAAATCACAATACTTTAGCAGCCATTGTTTGCGAGCTTTCAAAACTAACTTGTCAATGGATCACGGTTACGCCTGCCATGATATGAGCTACTAAAAACTTTATGCCTTGCTTAATTGTGATCATTATCGCTGTGAAATATGCTATTTCAAGCTTCTTTTGAGGTGTTTGCTAATTGTATCTGCGGCAAGTTTTATCATTAATTAATAAAATAACAGTTTGTTATTTTATTTAAATAACATTTTTTTTTTTTTTTTTAAATAACAGTTTGTTATTTTATTTATATAGGTGATAATATAAAAAAGCATAAATTTATAGAAATTGAAGAAATTTAGATTCTTAAAGGTCACGATCAGATACGGTAGAAGTTTAAGTACCATTTGAAAAAACAAAACTACTACAATATATGGGCTACTTATGTATAGTAATTAAGACAAATATTTTGTTAATTTAAGCTCATCTAAAATTTAACCTTACTCAGGCAGTTGCTTATAATTATCTTAGCGCTTCAGTTGCCGGCTATTTTAACCAACTTTATACTGCGATTCCTATAGCTTATTGTTTGTTACATACTTTAAGACATCGTATAGCTCGGATTTCGCCCATGCATAAAATTTGCATAATCTTTAAACTCCTACATGAAAAAACTCATCTGTATTTGCGAATTTCATTAATTTGACTATAAGATGCCTTAAATAAGCCACAGAATTGGCTTTGCGAGGCTTGGTATTCTTGAGAATGCATTAAAAGCTTCGTGGGAGGGTTTTAAAGAGACTCCGAGAAATAAAAACCTACTCATTGCCTTTAAGAAGTACTGAAGAAACCTTGATGGTTGGCTTGCTGAAAGGTTGACAAACGTTGTAGTCATAGCATCATACGATGATGCTATGACTAAATAAGTAGTACACGTGGGGCTCATTAAAAGGCGAGTTAAAGGTCTTAAAAGGCGGCAACGTATTTGTGACGCATGTGGTGTTACAGGTATCCATAGGCAACGATGACTGCCGTCTGCTTGTTTCCCACACATGGCTTAAAAAGTCACCTACAACGGTGTCGTCGGTCACGCGTAGCAATATACAGCATCATAATATTGCAACTCTCGCATCCCTGATCATCTGAGGGGCTTTACAAAACGCAAAATCATATTCGTACGCGCGACCAACGTACGCGACTGTCATAGCGACACAGAAAATCAAGTTAAGTGTTCAAGTTTATCGTGAAATCCTCCATCCAACAAAGTTTTCGATAAAAAAAAAAAAAAAAAGAGAGAGAGTAATTTTATTATGGAAACTGACGTGGTTTTCACACATTTTATTTATATTAAGCGGGAACTACTCACGTAAGAGAGAGTAATGGCTACACTTGAGCAACGGTTATCTGAACCTAAAACTAAAATAATATCCTATTAGAAAATCAATTTGATCATCATTACACTTTCTAGAATAGTTTGCCACAATAGACCAAAGAAGATTAGTTATACCAGACATCTAAACAATAATTTTATAATCAGACAAGCGACGTCCATTCGCGAGCCAAAGTCCCGTGTGAAGAGGCAGCCGATTCGATTTGATCGCGATACCTAAGGCACCACTTTACCATTGCATATCTAAAAAGCTTTTATCACCTTTATTTGTGTGTATATAGAGTACCGAATTTGTATATGTAGTTGAAATGATATCTTGGCTAAGTTACGTGTCTCATCTCCAACAGATCAGAGCGTCTTAATGTGTAAGCGTGAGAATTAATTTTGTAGTGTAATGACCTTCACGTCACTAATCTGTGACATCTTTGTGGGAAAAATTCAACAAAAATGAACATTTTAATCTAGTTTATCTGCTTATTTATGTATCCTAACGTACGTAATAGTACGTGCGGTTTCGAAAGAGGCTTATTAGAAATGTTACTCGAGTTATTAAAAAGAGTTATAGTCCATAAAAGTTTAACGAAAGCGTTTTTGTTTGTTTTTGCTTTCCGCGGTACAAAAATACTATTTAAGATTATAAATTCATCATTTCAACTAATGAGATAAAACAGCCGCAATTAGCAGTAAATTCGTTTTAGTCAAATTCGAAAGTATTCATAAATAAAATACGGAGAAACGTCTTGCAGAAAAATACGAGTAACAGCGTCAAAATGATCTCGTTTTACGATTTAGTTACAGTTCCATGGTACATAATTATGACACTAAATTATTCTCTTCATTTCTGGTGGTAAACCATCAAAGGATAAAAATGAATCAGATAAATTTGCTACACATTTCACATCTGATTTACCATCAACATACTACCAGACAAACCGGTCCGGGTTCTCACGCAAGTGCACCGAAAAAAATAAAAAACTGTACAACGGGTGGTGTCACAGTTCCATATACCATAAAAAGGCAGATTAGAAGACTTATTTTCCAGTATAAGCTGAACTAAGTTAGCAGCTAGAATAATCTAATAATTTTTTTTGTTATCATTTAGAAAATTTTTGTTTAAACAAGTTACTATAAGTCTAAAATCGACTTTTTCACTGATGTTTTGAATGAGAAATAAACTAATTACAATATTACTGCTCCAATTGTATATCATCTTGTTTTTGATTTTTAGTTATTTTTATTATTTAAGGGTTTTTTGTGTTTGCTTCATTTCATATACCTTTGAACATAAAACTGGTTAAATATACTTCAATAATTATTGGATATCTAGTTCTAATTCCATTAGGAAGCCCCGTTGCAATCCGATACAGTTGAGGCCAAAACCACTTGCGGGTGGTCGTCCATGTTCGTACATCCGATCTTCCAGTAATTAACAATCTCAATGATTACAGATTTGTTTTATAACATGATCAGACATATAACTGATTATGTTCAAAACTAACCTGAGGTTAATAAAGTCTTCCTATTTTACGAGCTTTCGTATAAACTTTGTATTGGCTGATAAACATAAAACTATTTGATTTTTATACTATTGAGGGACTAGACCTGCAAATCGCTAGTCTGATGGTAGAAGATGGTAGGGGTTACTACTCAAGTACCCCTGATACATTTTGCATGTCTTTAAAATACAGTTTTTACCAGCGCTTATATCCTTTTTCAAATATCCAGTCCATTAATTAGTTGATCGATAAAACAAATTGTTCACCAATAAGTTTCTTATCAAACAAATTATGAGACAATCTTCCTATTTTAAAACCGACGAAAGCAAATAAGTACCAACATAGTAAATTCCTATTAACACTATATATTATTTTACGATGTGTTTTACGACCTATAAAATATATTATAGCTAGTTTTAGATTCATAAAATATACGTCTACAATTCCCATATCCTTCTTAACGCTGCAACATTTTCTAATGGGTGTTAATTAAAATGTAGTGAATTGGTTAATTTTGATCTTTTCCTCTTCAGTCGTAAAATGTTGGTATCAAATGTCGGTAGTTGTCAGTTATCATGATAATAAATTCCATTAAAATTACTTAACTTTAATTATGGCTGGACACAGTCGGACTTCACGCCGCAGAAGATTATCCTAGAGAGGTTCAAAGCCAGATCTCAATTATGAACACATTTGGTGAGTCCTTAGATGCGGAGATATGAAGATTTGGGATTAAAAGATCGGCTCGAGATTTAACGAGGCAAGGCGAGAGCAAGTAAGTCGAAACAAGATCTAGCTAGTAGGTACATATTCGAATTCGACCTATCTCTACGTCATTTGACGAGTGTGTGCATTAAAACTAATAGCTAGTAGGTAAAATATGCATCACCATCTGTTGACACGTATAGCATTTAAGGCTAAAGCATTATCACATCAAAAATTCTGTCATGTGCAAGTCACGCATCATATTCAGTCCAAAAAAGCGACACAACAGATGCCACATTGGATATAGGATGATAAAAATTGCTCTGAATGTATAGTGCCTGTTTAGCGGATTTTAGTGCATAAAGTGGGCAGAAATAGCGGTAGTTTTACCTAAATGTTTTCATAAGGATGCAGAAAAAATTACAATTCAAAGGAGGTTAGAATTTGGCAAAAATAATGCAGCTGTCATACGAATGATGGTCGACATCGACAGATGTTATTGTGTTTTTTGCAACATATTTTTTTTTGTATATATGTTTAGAAATTCATAAGTAAAACTTACACTTTATAGGTAGACAGTTTTTTACTTGATTGAAAATGTGACTGCAAATATAAATCGAGTTTTTTAACAAACACTTTTATACCTATAAAGAAAGCCTGGGATGTTACAATGCCATAAAACCCAAAGTCGGTTATAGACATGACTAGTACCAACATTTCACCATAAGTCTACAGACATGAGGCTACAAAATCCTGGGTGTGGGCTCAACCTTAAATTGTATCAAGAAAGCTGACCCAACCTCATCCAAGTATGGATGCATTCTACAATATTGATAAAATAAAAAAGTACACTAACTCGTCAACTTTTCACTGGCGTACCATATAGAGTTCGATAAAATCCATGAGAAATACTACATTGGCGGGGAATCATTACATTCTTTGTAATAGAAAGGGGAAGCTGATATTGTAGCTTCCTTTAGTTTTTTTGGGTCCTACATTTTATGGCTTGTGAAATCAGTTGCACTATTTTAAAATTAACTTTAAAAAAATACACAAAATCCCTTTAGACACATAGCTATATTGCTGTAGAGGTACATTGTTTGCTGTATCAATTTTGAAAAATAGGGTCAATTCTGAAAAGGGCTTGTCGATTTCAAAAGACGACATATTTGCATCAAAACACACAGCAAACCGCAACGAAACTTTCTACCAAAAAAAAAAAAAAAAATGTAACAAAAATGACCACTGAAATTATTTTGAAAACTCATCCTCTGAACGGTTTCAATAGGTGATGAAAATTTGTATGCAATTTCGTAATTGTTTGAAGTTAGAAACGTGGAATTTAGTACTTAGGCTTTAGTTTACAAATAAAAGTAAGGTGTATAAGCATTTTTTTTCATTCAACCCTTAAACAGGGGATGACAATTTCTATGAGCTTCATCATCCTCTATTTAACAGATGAGATATCCCATCCCACACGGCACATTTTGGACAAAAATTATAACAGACATACAAACGGACTAACACACCTTCCAACCCTAAATTCATAAACCTTCTCCATTCAGCTGTGGGTAAAATAATAATTAATACACTAACTATACATTACGAAGATCATAGAAGTGCATATAATACTAATTAACATTTCAATTCACTGTTATTATACTTACTTCAAAGACTGAAATAAAACAAAATAAATTAGATCTTGATGCTATTGCCAGTCAAGCGAAAGTAAGAGTGAGAACGGACGGTGATTCAAAGATAACAATAGGCCAGTCTCGTTATCAGGTGTTCTAAAGCTACAAATCATAGATAGCTGCCAAGGCCGGCGGCATGAAGAATTTTCGCTCGACCAAAATGCGTGAGCTAAATTCTAAATTACGAAACTCAGATCAGATAACGCGTAACGGTTGAACGAGAGACGGGGTCTTTGATGCAGCACTAGTAATATGATATCAGATGCAGAAGGTAGTATACTACTGCAGATTGTATAGGTAGACATTGAATAAGTTTTTTGTTATATGAGGAGAAATTACGCCCTCTTGATAAACTGCCGGCCAACCAACCCTTCCCAACCGGCCCTTTTGGAAATCGATGGGGGAGGCCTATGCCCAGCAGTGGCCGTCCTATAGCTGAAATTATGATGATGATAAACTGCTATAGATTCAAGTAGTTTTGTGGTAAAGTGAGGAATTGTTTCAAACACGATCTGTATATATGAAAATAGATTTATTAATTGCTCAACTGAAAAAAAGCTCCCTTTTGGAGCGTAAAATAATATTTCAGAGTTCTAAATAATATCCATAAGTAAATGAATTATTATGTTGAATCTCCTATAGATTAAATAAGTTATTCGTAAATGCAATCAATTGGCGGTCTTCAAAATATTATTTCATAGTATAGCAGACTTTCCAAATAAGCCAAACGTTCAATTTCTTTTTAAAAGTATTTATTTACTTATCTTCTAATATTTCCATCTTCCACCCATTAAGATGAAGATATTAATTGCTAGCTAAATATATAAATATGTAATTGTAAGTTTAGCTGGTGGTTAACTATTCTTGTTGATATATATTTGCTTTAATCCTATAAGTTTAAAAACTCATAAAATATTTAAAAAAAAAGAAAAAAATATTTAAATTTTACTTTGTAGACCATGCATTGCAGCGTAAGGTACACGCTGCAATGCATGGTCTACAAAGTAAAATTTATTCTGCGGTAACATATATTGACTAAGAATCGACAGTGATCATTCCAACTACCTCACCGACAAAAGCATAGTCAACCGACACACCCACAAGAATAGTTACGAAACATGTAGTTACAGTTGAAACTAGATCATGCTCCTGACATACGACGCTGCAAAAACTCGCACTCGCTGCCACATTATTGAGCAAGTATAATAATGGTATAAAGTTATAATTAGTGGACGATGTAGCAACATCATGTCGTTAGGATCAATATCAGAACACAATAATGACTCATCAAGGCTCCAGACCCGAGGTGAAGGTTCTATCCCTTGACCACTCCCAGCAACCTTGCTTTCGACGCAGATCAAGATAAAGCCTGGACTGAATCGATGCCATTGAACATGATTGAAATTGCGATGAAACGTTCAATCCGTTTTCTTCTTATGACTCACATTATTATGCTACCTTGCATTCTGAAAGGGAACTTGAAATTACCTATCATGGTTCCGCAAAATGACGTTAACTTTTCCATTTGTTACGAATGTTGCAAAATAATTAGAGCTATAAACCAATCATACGCCCACAGTGCGTCCAAAACTTGACAGTCCCATCGAATCAAAAGTTATGAATGAACAGTCATTCAATACAATTCAAGGTCGATGTCCTAAAGGGATTAAGGTTAATAGCTGTCCTCGTGACGTGCGTGTGCGTCGATTGTATCGATCCATTAGGACTCCAAATAATCCTTCTAAGAAAGATGAGAAACAGGCTTTTTTATCAGCGGATCGATCGCACAGATGTTCTGTTACGTGTATTTGTTCGTTGGAGAACAACGCATGATTGTAGCGGCTGCGCAGCGCACGCGCGCCTCGATACCATCTCACCGCTCGAGGGGGCGTTACGAAAACCACTTACCTATCAGATGCCATCGCCGAACCACACTTATTATTTTGGCTACTCGGTATTCAAATTATAATTGTAATCTCAATAATATTTTATTTTTGATGTTGCTATCGATTGGATATTCTGAAAGTGTTCAAAGGAATGCTAGATTAATTCGTTTTGTCTGGCTCGGTCGTGACTTTGATTTGACATTTATATGGACAGATGAGATTGGTATGACTTGGTATGTGCACATTTATGGGTTACAATTCACAAAAAATGGGCAAAGCTCTTCATTTTGCGCTTTCATACGTGATATACAAGGTAAATGGAAATGACATTAATTGAAGACACGTGATCAAAATTGTAGTATGTGTAACGTAGTTTAATTTAAACATGTAAAGGTGGTTTGCATATCAAGCATTTGACCTGTAAGGTATTTAAATACTAGTATTTTTTATCTGCCAATCTATTTCGTTGTAGTTTTAGTGTAGTAAGTATAAACGACAAAAATACATAAACGTAAACCTAATTCATACAATATAATAAATTATGTCTCTTTAAATATAAGTAGTCTCGTAAATTTCAAAACAGCAAAAGCTTGTTAAGACTTCTCCATTATCTTTAAGTTATGAGTACTTATGGGGTGTTCTATTCGCGTCACTTTTCACTATTGACTGATATAATGACAGTTATTTATGTCGTCAAATACCAAAGCCTTAGCTATGAATATTTTGACAGACAATTAGTACGGGCTATTACACTTAATTGAGAATTATTCTTAAATCTTGAATTGCATTATACGTTAACACATCGTATAAATTTGTCATTAAAATAATTATGTTTATAACATCAAAATATTTTTATGATTAGTTTAATTATATTTCAATTGAATTAGACAGATTTCTTATTAATATTATTTTAATCTCTTGTTGGTAAATTGAGCCCGTTTATGAATTTGTTTGGAGTAATAAGATTTATTACGCTTAATATCCTGGCCATAATTCAATTTGATTGATTTCCTATAAAAAGTGAAGTGTTAATAATAGCGAAATCATTTTACAAAAATGACGTTACTTAATTATTTAGATGCAATAAAAATGTCGTATGAATAAATTTTTACAACGATGTCCCAATAAATTTTCGAGTTATGTCATATTTTAGCTAGTGATAGTTCTATTATCACAGGATTTATTTTCAATTTATTAATTGTTTTAACTAGATAATTTATTAAAATTTAATACCCTCAAACATTTAGCAACATTGTTTATAAGAAAACTACAACCAATATCAATTAATAAAATCTACTAAGAAAAGATAATTTTGTAATAACAAATCACCATCCATCGAAATAGAGACATTTCGACAGGCAGCCATGGAGGATAAAAACATTTACGCAACTCTAACCTCTGTAATTAATACATAGGCTACATTTTTATTTTTCACATACCATCTTTATCTTCACCATCTGGACCGTTTTATGTAACAATGGAACCATTATTGTTATGTTGAACCGTCGCGTCGATCGTTGATGTTTTCTTTATTTCGAATTCAAGGTGATGTTTTGACAGTGTAATTGGTTCGAGAATACACCTCGTTAATCTTGCGCTGCATGATCGTAATTAATTTCTTTTGGTTTTTTCTTCTTGGTGCTATATGGTATGTTTGTGTACGCGCCAGTGAGTACTAATAATAGTTTCAGGTGGAGTTAGTTAATTAAGGTTATTTGTAATTAATTTTATTATGCCCTAAGTGGCAAATGAGCTGACGGGCCACCTGATGGTAAGCGGTCACCGTCGCCTATAAATACCTGAAACACCAAGAGCATCACAGATACGTACGTACGTGGATTATAGGATAATGGAGGCAATCGACGTCATTTTGTAGCCATGACAGAACGGAAAGGTATTTGGGGTACGAAATAGTGTGTAAATGTCTATGTTTGTATGTATGTCTGTCAGGTACCATTTACCAGTCGTTAAATCGGGCCCAAGTGGGCCACTGGAGGGATAACCTGGCTAAGTAGGGATACGGTGTGAGAGAACAATGCAATTGTAGAGCATCTGCGCAGACCATGTCGCATCTATTCTCTAGCCCCGCTCCCCAAACTATTGTATACTATTGTATTGTAGAGAGCCTGAACAGTGTACAAGGCTTCTTCCTGCGAGGTTGCTGTAGCCAAATAATGGTAGAGTATATTATAAATTTTCTGATCATCGACACTACGAAGAAGAAAAAGAAAAAGGTAAAGTTTTTCTTAGATTTTTGATTGCAGTTCTTTTTATTTGAAATCAAGAAAACGTTGGCTTTCTTATGCTTGTTCAAAATATGTTAACGACACTTCTTAAAAAACCAAACAAGAAACTCTACCGCTTCCTAATTTACTTAATATTTTTCTTGAAACTAATATTCTATACAGAACATGTTCCTCACTGACCATTATCTGCGATCTGTAGGCACGTATTTATACCTTGATAGTACTTAACTGCGCCCACAATTATTACTAGCATTATTTGGTGCAAAGGACACACCCAGACTAGTTATCGGCCAACCTCATGCTTCGCTTGGACACTAGCAATACTTGAAAAGTAAATAAACTGAACTAAAACAAGTTTTTCGCCCCGAGCTGAGACCTAGCTACTTCTATATTATCTCGGTACTTTGACTGATTTTGCCCACATTCTAATTTTGAAATTGTATTGAAATGAACAACTTACATACAAAACTTCATGAAGATCGAATGAAATATTAAAGTTATTGTCAAACAAATTTAGAATACAAACATAAATAGAAACGTCAACTTTCCCATTAGAATCTAGACACTTCGCTTAGTCATTAATTTTTATTTCAGTGTAAATAGTGATACCTCCAAAATTAAATAGTTCAAAATATTTTGAGCCAATAATGCATGATTTATTGGCATACATCACAAAAATAAATTGCAATATACGGAACCAAAGTTAATTTGAGATATTATTCAAACGTTGTACACTAGTTTCGAATAAGATCGTAGTCATGATAAGTTTTGTTTATGATTTAAGTTAAGACGACCTTAGGCAAAAATTTAAATATGGTGTTCGAAGTTGTTGTAATTATAAAAATAGCCTTTAAGGTTAGCAATAAAGCTTAATAAGGAAATATTACATGCATAAATCTGATCTACACATGAGTTCATCAGTCATTTTCGTAACATACACTATGGCAATTTTTTTTATGCCATTGGTGGCAAACAAGCAAACGGGCCACCTGATGGTAAGCGATCACCGTCGCCTATGGAGACCTGCAACACTAGGGGCATCACAGATACGTTGCCGACCCTTAAAGACTCTATTAACAGCCCTTTTGAAGAATCCCATATTAAAGCTACTCGGAAATGCCGTAGGAGGGAGCTCATTCTACATATTGCAGGTGTAAAGCAAAAAGGAACGCGTAAAACGCACAGTGTGCGATTTCCACCGATCTATGATATGTGGATGAACTTTCAGGCGGTGGCGGCTGGTGCGATGATAAAACCGCGATGCCGGCACCAGATCGAACAGTTTTTTAGAACATTCCCCATTGTATATGCGATAAAAGACACAAAGAGACTCAACGTCTCTGCGCATGCTGAGCGGCTCTAGGTGTTTGGAGAGCTTGAGATCGTCGACAATTCTTACAGCTCTACGTTGTAATGCATCAAGTGGCTCAAGCTGATACTTGGGTGCTCCGTTCCAAAGATGGGAGCAGTACTCCATGTGAGTTCGGACTTGCGCTTTGTAAAGCAAAAGTCTTTGTCTCGACGTGAAGTACCGCTTCGCCTTGTTGAGCACACCAAGTTTCTTGGAGGCAAGTTTGGCTTTACTCGCAATGTGACCGTGAAACTGCACATTTGAAGATATGTCGACCCCAAGGATTCCAATGCTATCCGAAACGTTGAGGGGAGTGTTTTGAAAATGAGGAGCTACGGCTATTTTTAGCGGTGAATGCGCAAACTTGCGTCTTTGTTGGGTTGAACTGAACCAGGTTTAGTTCACCCCAATCCGAGACCTGCTCAAGAGAGGCCTCAACTTCAGACAGTAGTTTGTTCCTACTTTCTTGAACCATGACATAAGCGCTAACAAAGAATGAAACACAAATCAGCATATTAATAGTCTTTATTTACGTTTCAGTTACTAGTTCGAGTACTAGACGATAGTAAAGGTTGCATTGTCACTGGCGCCAGTGCTAGACGTAGGGTAAGCGCCCGTGTCACAGACTCCAACGCGAACCTAATCCTAGCCCATTGCGACAGCGCAGTCTCATTGTATGTTAAGCGGGCACTTCATCTCTCACGTCGCGTGCGCCGATTTATTGGTGGACGCGCCCCTATAGTGACACTGCACTCATATACACTTACAGTTATATGTCTAAGTAGAAACAGCTAGTTTTCTTACATGTAAACTAAAGTTTGTTTGTCACTGAAGTTTGGCTGCTTGTGGTTTGGTCTATAACTTCACTCCGTATCAAAGCTTGCTCTAAGCACTTTCTTGCCCATTCATAACATTAAATCATTGTAAAATACGGCTATAATATGATTAGGATGTTATGTTGACTGTTAAGATTCTAGTAGAGTAGTTAATTGCATGTAGCTAGAATTATAGATGGCGTCACCAACGTTCGGATCGTCTAATTTTTAAATAGTCTTAAAACATTTAATTAGTAAATTCTTAAGTGTGGAACATCATTAATTACAGCTAAGTGTTGTCATGAAATTAATAGGAACGCCATAAATTAATAGGGATGCTGAGACTCTTTTTGAGGCATGAAATTTTGTAGGTTGGACGGAGCAAAATGGTAGTTCTATTTGCCAGTTTCATCTTATTTATTTATTTATAGACAAATACTCGTTACACTTACAGCTACGCCAAGGCATGTAACGAGTCATACAATAAAAATTACGAATCAGAATACAATAACAATAAAATTATTCTGTATTTAGGTTAGAGTAGATATGTCAATCCTAGTAATAATAATTAAAATTAATTACTACTTATTAAATGTTAAGTGATGATATCTAGCAATAAGCTCTTGTTCAGTTTTAATTTTTATTTAATATATTGTCCTTTCCCTCGAATAAATTATAGGACACAGACTGTAAACTTCTGATGTTTTTTGCAATTTTAGATGGAATCTTGTGTTTAGGAACCAAATTTTTCTAGTGATATTTTTAACCCAAACTAAAGTCTAGTAACCGTAAACTCTCAAGTTGGGGCTACCCAACATGAGAGTTTACGGTTACTCTCCCGCTCTGCTTCCCAGTGTTATACCTAGAGACAAGACTATCTTAGTACTGTGATTGAGTTAAAGTCTTACAACAAACTTTGAACACTATATTTAAACTTGGCATGGGATAGCCGAGTTGTTATCGGGAAACGCGTACCTGTTGACAGGATTAGATTCCTCCGGTGATGCATGGCTGGCGTACCTAAATTCAAGCGTCTTTGTGTGAATGTAAATTTGAGACCAATTCTGAAAGTTTTGATATTCACAACTTAGAAGAGAAGTATCCATTACAAGTTTTTTTTTAAATAAGTGGTAAACAAGCTACGGGTCACCTGATAGTAAGTCGTCACGGCTGCCTATATACACCTACAATACCCGGGGCATTGTCAGTGCGTTGCCTACCTTTGAGGACTCTGTTCACCCTTCGTTTGAAGCAGTCCAAATTATACTTCGGAGGAAAAACCGAAGGTGGTAGTCATTCCACAACTTACAGGTACGTGGCATAAACAGTCGATTAAATCTAACAGTGCGAGACTTCCACGTATCTATAATGTGTGGATGGCATTATAAGTGGTCATTATAAGAAGATGTCATTTTTAATTGTGGTATTAAATCACCAAAATGGTGGTATACGAGTAGTAGACAGGTGTCCACTTTAGGTCATCTACGCCGTTGTCCTTGATTACCTTCTTTTCAGTACCAGTTAATTGGTGGTTGAATATTACCTGGAAAAGAAAAAAAAAAGTTACAATATGTGAAGTTTTTTTAAGCAGTACCCTTAGTACAAGATTTGATAGTTTTCGAAAAGTTTTTTCGTTTTCGTTTTGATGCATACATTGCTGGGCTGAAAGCTATTCGAAACTATTTTTCGTATTTGAGTGAAGCAACCTATACTGCCGATTACTACCGATTTTAGTTCATCCGCGTTTCCGCTAGAGGCGCTTTAC
Organism: Agriopis leucophaearia; assembly: GCA_949125355.1. Taxonomy (NCBI): domain Eukaryota; kingdom Metazoa; phylum Arthropoda; class Insecta; order Lepidoptera; family Geometridae; genus Agriopis; species Agriopis leucophaearia. Next base: position 6,877,590 of record OX421276.1, on the reverse strand, counting down.
TAAAATGTATGGTACAATACGGAAACGAAAAAAGTTTTCGAAAACTGTCAAATCTTGTACTAAGGGTACAGAAGGCATTGCGTAGCAAAAAACAGTGAAATTTTGAACCTTATTTTTGAATTCGGTAGAAAATAAGACTTCGAATTGAGTCGATAGATTTTATAACTTTTTACCAGATTACTATGACAAAGATTAAAACGCAGTCATGCAGTGCGCACCCGCATAGACGTGAGCACCTTTGACCCATGCGCCATCGACACGTGCTTCCAACGTTCTGATTGGTCGAGAGAACAGTTCAACTTCGATTCATAGCTTATTTCTACCCAGAGGCATCTACGGTCTTTGAAAGTGAACTTGCGTCGTATTAATAGCTCATGATTTTATTGGAAACTAGTTGGGCCGCGTGGTTTTACCCTTGACTTTTAAATTCTCTTGCTTTTCCGGTAAAAATGTATTTCATGTTTATTATCATGATGGACTCTGTATATTTCCTATTTTAAGATTTCATCAATACTGGATCAGTGTTTAGCTGCAAAAAATAACAAACAGAGATAGGTCTAGAAAGACATAGTTACTAAAAGTATATATTTTTTAATCGTGAATAAGTCTGCGTTTGACCACCAACTCCCCTGTTGGTAAGCGACGATGTGGTCGAAGATGAAGAACATAGACATAGAACATACTTATTCATTCTGGCCTTGAAAAGGCCTAGATTATATCTCTTAGGAAACAAGGAAGCCGGCAGGTTGTTCCAATCTTTTGCCGTACGGATTAGAAATGTAGAATCAAAGCGTTCGGTACATATCCTAGGAAAATCCATAATGTATGGGTGATAGTGGGCTGATTTCCTGTAGTAGAAAGGGGATGATGGGATAAGGTCATGTAGCTCCGATGCACATTCTGCGAAATCAATCAACCTGTAGAAAATTTACAAACTAGCTACTTTACGGCGGTGTTCCAGACCTTGAGCTAGTCGCCCAAAAACCAAAATCGAGTTTGGCCCAACGCCCTCTGCGTTCGCCAACTATTCCAGTCAAGCTAGAGACTAGTAGAGACTGCAAGGCCAAAATCATAAGTCTCATTAAAAAAACGGTGTCCTCGTCTATAAGTCGAGCAGCTCACAGGTCTAGAGCTTCGAGTTGATATTTGGCTGAACCATCCCAAAGATAACAGCAGTATTCCACACACGATCGGACTATATAATATTTTGTAGCAATGCACTTGTCTTATTTGTTTTAGTGTTATTTTTGTGGTTTAGAATGTTGCAAACCAGCAATAAATGACGTACAGCGTGCGCGCGGTGCAGTTCAGTTCGTTCGTTGACCCTAATGTCAGCTGATATTTTATTTGCATTGCGAACATTAAATAAAATTATAAAAAACATTCCTTTTTTGTGGTATCGTATCAGTAATCACCAGTCTTCGTTTTCGGGAGTATTTCCATTAGGAATCACACACACACTACAGGTTGATAGTAAACTTTAAATCGCATAAGGAAAATGAACCTACTATGGTCACATATAAAGCCATGGAAGTGTAAATCACTCAAGTTTAATTAAACAAGAAAAATTGAAATGTTAAATTTAATCAAAGTTGTGATATCTGATATGCTTTACCTTAAAAGTAAAACCTTATTCAACCTGTCGACGAAACGAACACCTTTAACCCGCACAAAGTTCAATGTCAATTGCATCTTTCGACAAAAGCTTATTCAATATCATGTAGTATTGTCTTCATTGTCATCTTTTATTTCGCATCGAGAGATAAACGATCTCTTTTGTACTTGTGTATCAGAATTAATTTGATTACAAGTTGAAATAAAACGCCTTAAGCTGTTTTATGTAGGTCACATTGATTTTGACCAATTCGATTCGATTTACTCGAACAATTGAAATCAAATCGAATTGTTCGTTGCCAAAACATTTTAATAATATCGAGACATTTATGAGTGCATTATGTTTGCTGTTGCGTGACTGTTTTCAGTGTTACAGTATGCGGCAGGACACAAGCTTCGAATAAGATAACGATTTATCAAAAATTTATAACGATACATATTTATTTAGCTGAGCAATTGTACGTGTGAATAGATAGAGAGATTTTGGAGCAATGATTAAATAATCTGGTATTCGTTTACGGTTAATTAAATTAACCGTAAACGAATACCAGATTATTTAATCATTGCTCGACGCTTGACGCTTATCTTATGTCATTTTGTGTTTTTAAGTTTTTGACATTGTAATTTTTTTTTTTTTTTTTTGTTATGTTGTTTTAAATTTTCACAGACTTTTTATTTTGTAATAATTATATTGTGTATATTAATTATATGTCGAAATGTTATGACTGAGTCCATGGTTACTTGATAATAAAATAATTTGAGTTTGAAATTGAATGACGCTTTGCCTATGTGTCCATTCAATAGTCGCATAACTGTCACGAGTCAACGTCAATCGATCGTTTATCGCTATAGTGACAGCGATGATCGCAGTGATTGTCACCAACAAATTAGCTAAAATAAACATGCTGACTGAACGACGTCGTCCCGGGAACAGTGATGGAGTACAATGGTCGCCTCCGCGTGATCGCAACGTGCGCACCGGCTTGCGTGAGCCTGGATCAATTTCGCTCAACCTTACGTACTGATCTGCAGCGCCCAGATATATGTACCGCAATATCGTAGGAAATGCGATCACGTACGGCCTTCGACCGCTGCGACAACGGATCGAATGGTACCAGCATTGTTCTATGACATTTCAGCCTTGCTAATGACAAGCAATTTCGATTTGGAAACGTACACATTCGTTCAGATTGTCCCTTAATTTCCAAAATGCTCGCACGATTTGGTTACCTCTGCAGCAGTACTAAACTATTTGAATGATGTCAAGATCTTCATTTGCTTTATTGACCGTTTCCACGGGGCATAGGTAATTATCTGCAAAACCCAGATTTAAAGAGAAAAGTTGTAAATTCATTATCATTTTATTTGAATCTACAAATGAAAATTAAAAAGAAAATTTTATTTTATGATCAGTGATTCTTAAAACTATTGTAAGTACACGATGAGAGAAATCATTAGATAAAATCTGTTCATGAGAAGGGTTCACTTCACTTCACTTCTTGGATTTATGGCCTCTGCGACTATGGTGTCACAATTCTTATGCTGTACCTTTTCTTCATTGTCAGTGTCAAGTATTTTTAAGTTTCATTAGATATTCAAACAAGGCAGAGTCAAGAAAAGTAAGTCACGGTCAAGTCAAAGTCATGCCCTAGTAAAGTGGTGGAGGATTTACTAGAGGCTTCTATAGCATTTTGGAAATAACACGAATGAATTCTAATTCAACTAATCTTAACAACAATCTACAACAACTAATCTCTTACAAACTAATAATAAGCACTGACTATCTCGTAAGTTTTTCTTTTTGCTTATTATTTTTATTTCTGGTGTGCACAATAAAGAGTTTTGTTCCATCTATCTATAAGTTAACAGTTCAGAACTAAAGGCTGATTCATCTCTGACATTTTTATCTACAAATATTTAAGAAGTATCGAAGGGTACCGACTGACAAAAACATACTACGAGTAAGCCTTATATCTTTCGATCACGCGATGTCAAACCGGCTGTCAAACGTGCTGTCAAACCGTCGATGATGTGACAGCAACAGCGGGAGATGTCAACGGAATCTAAGCTGAGGACGCGCTGACGCCTCTTTTAGATGAGGTTATGATAATAGCTTAAGCATCAGTCTAAAGTTATGACTCAATTTTATTTTGTAATACTTACTCTAAATATTAATCAATTAATACTTAGGAGTTCAAAGAATACCCTTTTAAAAATTACACTGTATAATGGTCTATTTTGTTTACTCCATAACCAAGGAAGCTATAAATAGAGGCCTAAAGCCAGATGGATTTGGACTTACAGTTAAAAAATAATGATTTAGGAGCGCCAGTAACCACCACCCTGTAGCAATTGGCAAAATGTATAAAATGTTTATCAATTATAAAATCCGATAGTTAAAAAAACATCAATACTATACAAAATTGCTCAACCTTCATCTACGAATAAAATACATTATGATTTTACCATTGACATTGGGCAGATAGAAAACGAGTATTGTCAAAGTTTAAGTAAACTTTGACAAGCTTTGCTTAGTTTGGGGTCAGATGACCATGTGTGCAATAATGTCCCACTTTTGCTTCTTATTACCAAAGGAAATCGTTTGTGCAATTTTAAAATAACTGGTTTAGATATCAATAATATCTGGACACGTAGCGTAGCTTGACGGCCTACTGTGCGTTCTCAGCATTATATTTTTAGAGTACTTTCGAAAGGAAGGAAATAATCACTCAGTTTTTGACGTAATACCTACCATCCATATCGACGTAGATCCGCCTAAGTGATTTGTTTCTCTGTGTATGAAACGTTTCAAGTGTAATTAAAAGTTGAGTCAATTGATATTCATACCATTTAATGCTTCATTATTTATTTCAGTCATTGCATTCTTAATTAGTTGAGTGGGTTTTTTCAATTTTCTGAGTTTTGTTATATGTTGAGGATACGAAATACAGATTACCTTGTCAACTAATTCAACGCCTAATTTTTCACAGATTTTTGAATCGATCAAACTCAAACAGACATGAAAATTGATGAAAACTACGAACCCTAAAAAGAACAAAAACTATTTTTGCTAAATAAAAACAAATTCTCGGGTTTTTTCAGTATACAGCATGTACTTAGTTATGTAAAACTAAGTACGTGCACAAAATAATATGAAAAATATTAAAAAGTAGTAGTAGCAGAAAAAAAAGTTTTTAAGTAGAAAATTACCACCACTGCGTTGCCACTTTAAAGTAGCTACACTATTTTAAAGTGTCTAAGCAACACAAAAGCTGCATAAGCAGCGGATGCATCAACAACGTTTACCTGTTTGTTTTAACCATTGAGCAACGAATACCGTTCACCGATAAATAGCAGAGCCGATATCCGTTACGTTAATTTAAGTCTAATTAATCCTTTATATCTGACCGCATCTCAATCAGAACCATTAGACTATTGTAAGCGAGCAACTTTTAGTGGCCACTACTTTCCACGTTAGACTAATTTTAAATGGGACTTGATTGGTTTATTTACAATTCTCTTACCTCATTTACTCGCTAGGTTCATTTATAAGCTTGATAATAATCCCGATCGGTTACTTTCTGGTCAATTATTGGCCATATAAATCTATCAGTGGCAAAAATAGTGAGTAATAGTGTGGTACTAATCTTGTGATCATAGTGTTTAGACGTTTATTTTGTCAAACCATTATTTCAGGCTTTTGTACATGGAATTTCCTTTTACTTTTTCAAGGGGAATTTTTACATGAATTGTTTAAAACAAGCCGTTATAAAATGCCATTCATTAAAATTTTTGTGCTAAAAATCAAGTGAAAAATTCGCTGTATTTTCTATAATACATACACAACACATTACACACCACATTTTAGGTCAGTAGCCGTCGTTATAAGTTGCCCATGTACCGAATTCTAAATAAAAGGAAGTGAATAATGCTTTGAAGATCATCTACTTCAGTAGCGGCTTCCGATATTATGGTGTTAAGAAATAATTACTCTCGGTCACGCCCATTCTGATTGGTTTTCGTAACCAACCATAAATCTAAATTGAACCCTGAACATGTTGTTTCTCATTAGAAATATGCGTTGATGGGCGTAGTTGCCTTGTAAGTGATGTAAATGGTGGTTAACAAGATGTAGTTTTGGGCAAACCTAGTCAGTTAAAATATCCAGTATAAGGACTTTAGTCATCCGTCACTGATTCAATCTGACGCCAACAATAAAGTTGGCCTGTAGAAACTTTTTAGCACTAGCATGCTTCGTCTTCAACCACATGGTTGCTTACCAACAGGCAACCTGGCGATCAAATGTGATAAAATCAAACAAAAATTAGGTTGGTTGGGTTAGGTTAACTTAGTATCAATACACTTTTCTATTTAAGTATATATATATAAAAAAATATGTACGTATATCAGTGTCTGGCAGCATATTACAAGCTTTGCTTAGTTTGGAGTCAGATGACCATGTGTGCAATAACGTCCCTGATATTATTTATTTTCACAATTTTACAATACAATTAGATAAAATAAAAAATACAAATCGTGTGTATTGGATCTGTGGGAGGATGATTGCAATTTAATTCCACCAATTTCCTACAGATCAAAATCAGTTCTGTAAGTTGCAGGTTATTTTTTTCCCAGACGTCATTAATTTTAGTTTCAGTTAGCTTCAATTAGCATAATTGACAAATTTCTACAGATTATAACAAAAATAATGAATCCCAAATGAATTATTGTATTTAATGTGATATTAATACCTACACTAGAGAATCGTCACAGAAACAGTTTTCAAGATGATAACAAAAATACAAGCTACACCATGCCATTTTATTTATCTTATATTATCATATCTAGTATGCATGGAGAAAAATATGAAATTATAATAAAACATTGCAGAGTGAAAATCCTAAAGTTGGTCTCAGCGTTAATTTGCTCTGATATCTGCCATAACATTTTGAAAAGCTTTACAAAACATTAATTTTCATATTCCACTGGGGTATATTGCACCTGCTACAGTCTTACGCTCAAAAATCTTATTGCAACTCTCAGATCTTATAAATGCTTGGACCAAGTTTAAAACAAACTTGAAAACGTTGAAAAGAAAATATGAGTGTCGATATTATTGTGGTGTGCTTGCTTGAGTTCACGGTGAAAATAAAAATATGAGGTATCTACTAACTTGATCATAAAGCGTTGCTTTGCTTTGCATAGCCGCAGGCAAAAGTTTACATCTATCAGATAACAAGTTTTTTTCCAATATTCAAAAGAACTCGCACCGAAATTACATCGCATTGTTAATATGATGATACCCAAATTAAAAGCACCGTAATTAGAGGTTTAGTTACATTTTATTAGATCATTATTACCTATTCGCGGCCAACCGTCAGCAATAAAACATCGATATTTTTTAACGAGTGCTCTAAATGCCATTTGACTTTAAACTTTGATTATAGGATGCGTTGAAATGTAGTTATTGGTTAGTTTTTTATTTTGACTGGTAATGGTATCCTCTATTGCTTCACGCAGGAATATACGAGGACAAAGTGATTGGGTTTTAAAAAACGGAAGCTGACTCATTGCTGATTCGTATTGGTTTTATTCGTGTGAACAAAGTGCAGTCAATTGAGATGCAAGGCCAAATGTTATTTTTACGATGCCTAGTTGTAAATAAGCAGATGTTTTGTTTTGCCCGACAGCAAGAAGGCAGGTAATATTTTGTATGTATTAACGTGTGTAACATTGATTTACAATGGGATATAGCAGGGGAAAAAATCTGCTGTTTCATAGAAAAAATCTATAACACTCAACGAAGTGTATGGAACAGCTGATTTTTCCTGCTATTTTTGTGTTGGTCCCAAAGTGAAGGTTGATTTTAACGATAAGTATAGAATTAAAATATCCTTGAATATGTCCATCGTCTATGGATACTCCTGGTTAAAATTAAGATGGTCAGCTTGTAAGAAATGTAGACAGAATGCCCAGAACACCTCAATAGTACGTGCTTCTTTTGGTGCGGCTATTTTTGAGGCCTGACCCGATATCTATTGTTTTATTTATATTTGTTCTATAGCTTAAACGGCTTGACAGACCTTGAAGTGTGAGATGTCGATAAGTTCGCCTTAGTACAGGCCTAGCGTAGTGCTTGAATCGATGTGTGTTATAACTTACGAGTGTGTGCCCAACTCACTCAAAAGTAAATACCTAACTAGATTTATTACTTAGGTTTTTTGTTGTGCCTTGTTTATGTTAATACATAATGTACACTTTCATGCAAGTTCATTTGTCTTGACATCCAGATTGTTACAGGTTACATTTGTCTTGACATCCAGATTGTTATAGGTTACATTTGTCTTGACATCCAGATTGTTACAGGTTATATTTGTCTTGTCATCCAGATTGTTACAGGTTACATTTGTCTTGACATCCAGATTGTTACAGGTTACATTTGTCTTGACATCCAGATTGTTACAGGTTACATTTGCAGTAGGTTTTTTATTTTTCTCTGTTTTTAATACACTCGTTTTGTTTCAAGTTATGATTCATTGATAAGCTAAAAAGATATTTGGCGCTATGACAGCACTGAGAGACCTGAACAATCCACAAGATATACAAAAACTGGTATATCCATAGTCTAATCGTCTGTTATCTTAAACCACTGTTTAACCGGCTCGGTGGCTATCTACATCTGCACGTGGGAACTCACACGGGTTGATTGTGCGACTAACAAAACGGAATGTCAAGATGCACGGTTGTGTAACACTATTATACTGATAGCTGACATTCGGATTCTTATTGTACTCATACGCGTGTTCTTGAAGTTGTAGATTTTCAGGTGCCATTCTCTTTATTTTTCATTCTAGCGTGGTGTTACATAATTCATTATTCAGTCTAGGGTGCTGATACATCATTCATTGTTCAGTTCAGGGTGTGATACATCATTTATTGTTCAGTTCAGGTTGTTAAAATCATTCATTGTTCAGTTAAATCTGCTGATACATAATGCATTATTCAGTTTATGCTGTGATACATCATTCATTATTCAGTTCAAGCTGTGATACATCATTCAATGTTCAGTTTAGGGTGGTGATAAATCATTCATTGTTCAGTCCAGTGTGGTGATACACTATTCATTGTACAGTCTAGGGCGGTGATATATTATTCATTATTCAGTCTAGAGTGGTGATACATCGTGCAGTGTGGTTATAGTTCTTGGAATAAACCAGTACATAACCTTTCAATATCACGCTAATGTACTCTAAAATTTATACGTTACCTTTCCAATCGTATAAGTAAAAAACACTTATTAGACTAGGACCAAAATACAGGAATTATTCAAAAAAATATGTAACGGATTATGACAACTTTAGTATCTTTAATATACTCGTAACTGTCAAAGTTCGTTATTAAAACCTCGTTACAAAATAATCTAAGTAACAATAAGAGAAAAAAGTTTGTATTGTGATAAACAATACAATACATTAAACTAGCAACCCGCCCGGCTTCACACGGGTGTAAGTTTTATTATATATATAAACTTTTCCTGAAAAATTATCTAACTGATGGTGAAAACTGCATCAAAATCCGTTGCCTGATTTAGGAGGAGTTAGCGGATATACAGAAAGTTTTTTGTCTGTCTGTATTTCCGTGTGCCAAGACCTTTTTTCTCAGGAACGCGTACACGAACTCGTATAGGTATCATGTTAAAATTAATATCAAATACTAAAGACTACGGTTTCTTGGAGGTGTTAAAACTTCAAGGTTCTAAGTTAACGCAATCAAAAGATACGGCAATTTGTGTCACATATTTTGATCGCAAACTCACATATCAAAACTATTACTGACCTAACCCTAGACTTATGAAATTTGGCGAGAAGCAAGTTTTACAGCATAATATGTAAAGGGAAAAATCAGAATGACACTAATTTAAAGTTATAACGCATTATATTTATTTGTGCGATTCCAAACTTGCATTTTGTAGTCGGAAAACAGACAGTGATGTAAACTAAGGTTTGGGAGAACATTTTTTCCACTGCAACGTTTGTCCTACAATATTTCAACTTTCATACTTGACTGCTGGAGGGTAATGTTTTTCGGGTATTAGTATAACGTATTTATTAAGTTTGTACGGAACCAAGCAACCGAACAGCATGCGAGCCTAACTCGCACTTGACCGGTTTTTAAATTTACGTAAACATTCAACACTTCCCTAAAGAAAATTATGATTTGTTAATAATAGGCAGAGAAGATACTTTTGGTTTTGGTATGTCAAATCTTTCGCATTATACAACGGTCTGAGATTTTCGTCAGTGAAACTTTATGATACCATAATAAGGCTCATTGGAAAGCGTGCCGTCAATTTGACCATAATTCTACTTCACAACCCAATGTCAATGTATTATTCATCATCATATAATTTGACAAACACACGCACTGGACACGCGTCCACAAATTGTGTTAGCGACACAAAATCTCTTTTAGATTACACTAATTTGTCAGTCAACTACTAGTAGTCCATTCATGGAGCTGTGTGTGGGAAATGTTATGAAATTGAAAATGATCATATTTCTTTTAAAAGACACTACGCGATTGCACAAAGATTCACCTAGTTTTCGTCGTTAACTATTCATTATTACGTGCCGTGGGATATTTTTTGTATTGCCATTGTTATAGTTTTGATTGGCGCATTCCAAAGGACTTGGTCCGTTGGAACATCATTCGATTCTGTGACCAGCCTACAATGAAGTAAATACATGAACAGTACATAAAAGCAGCTTACAAAAACTGCTATTTGCATACTTATTTTTGACAAAAATAGAGCACTATTTATCGATATTTTTCAATATAGTCAACTGAGTACGCAATCTGTTTGGTTTTAAAATGTCTCCGACTTGCGTCGGAGGAAGTAAAGCGGAACAAAAAACACCTCATAGATCTGTAAGGTAGGTAATTTATTTTGTAGAAGCATAAACGTACAGTCAAAATGCAGGTAATTAAAGGAAGATTAAAGTTTTTCCAAATAAGTATTTTTTATCAGCCAACAAATAATGACAATGCTTAAAATTATATCTGCTTTATTATTAGAGTTTTTAGTTGGTCAGAAAAGAAGATTGGTATCTGAATTATGCGTTTTAATATATGTTTCTCAATGCTAAGCTGTGTCCACTTACTTCAAGTAGGTAATAGGTATATAGTACGAACAGCTCCAGTTTTGCTTGAAGGCTGTATGGTAATTTTGGCGGACGTCTGCGTAGTTGCTACACGTGTAAACAGGATGATGGTACACAAGTTTTTCATTATACTTTTTGGCATTTGACGCAATATCATTTCACTTTCAAAATTAGCAAACTTTTGAAAATTAGACTTTCAACAGTAAATATTGTAGTAAAAAACATTTTTTGCTGTTACATTTCATTCTGAGCCTGGTCCAAATAATTAATTGTAGCAAAAAATATATGAAAATAACTAGCCTCTGTTTCCACGTCATTGCACGATCGATTTGGCACAGTTACGATTATGAGTGATTACCAAAAGGATCAAGGAGTTGGTCACTACACTAGTCAATAGTAACATCAGCGAGCACAAGACGGGAAAAGAGGGTCTTAGTAAATTGCTTATTAAAATCAGACCAAAATTTCCATAGCCAGTATGTTAGGTCCCTAAAATACGGTGTTAGTAATCAAGAACACTATGCATAAATGAATCTCTAAACTATGAGTTATCGATGGGTGGATATTGAATATTAAAACTGTATCGAGACAGCCGTTGATTATATTATGAAGTTTTAATTTAATTTTCTTATAATTTACATCGAATAATTTCTAGAATTTTGTAATATTTATCAAAACTGCATCGAGTCTAGTCCATATGATGATTATTGTCAATAAATAGTACTGTCATTATAAATGGTTTGTTTGGTTTTTCTTCTATCTCGCAGCAACGGAGCATCGGATCGGAGTGCATGTTTTGCTTTCGCATATGATACATTTTAATTTTTTACATGTTTGTTTCACGGTTACACCCACGCGGATGAAAAGGAGGGGCGTAGGTATTCGGTAATATATATATATATATATATATATATTGTTTTAAATGTCTATTGGGACTTATCGCGCATTTTACTTTCGGTTGCTTCGTGCTTGTTTCAATTTCTTGTTTTATTTTTTAAACATTTTTCGTATTTTTGATTTTGTTTCTATATTGCTTTTGGCTTACAGACACGTTGGCTGCATTAAGAGCTCATAGTGCCTGGAAGTGAAAATCCTAAGATCGGGCTGATTGGCGTGCATCGAGCGAAGCCATGTCTAACTGTGGACTAATATAGACTGATTAATATGATGTTGAAATTGTGACTAAAATTCGAAGGAAATTAGATTATTTAAATATCAATGACATGACATCCGTAGTTAGCATGCGAAATGTTGTCCGGTCTCAAGCTTGTGTTACATCCGATCCAACAGTATTGAGAAACATGAATGAAGACATACCACAATTTTGCATGTAGACAGTGTATTTAAAATATAAATTTAGAATAATTTAAAATGACTGAACTCGGTTTTTTTTAGTCTTGACAGCTGCATTTAATTCTAAAAAAGCTGAATGGAAACTGTATTTTTGAAGTAGAAACTTCTTAAGCTGCGTTGTGCGATTTTTGGTAGGGGCAAAACTTTCAAGTTCGCGTCACCAACATGCTAATTTGATGTGTTGTGCCAGACTAAAACTATTACCACTAATTAAATATTATATTATGTCGTTATATACCAATTAATATAAAAAGCATAAAAATAACTAATCTAAAAGCCCCTCAGTGGAGGGGAAAGTGGCCAGAACTCTGGCAGCATTGCTACGCTGGATGGCAATGCAATTTTTTTGGCCAAACTAGGCGCCACCATTCCGAGCATTGTTCAAGTTCCAGTTATTTCACCAGACTAAGTTTGAAATTTTCACATATTTCGGTAGTCCACATGACTGCATATCCATTTTTATTACACTTGCTAGTTTTTTGAACGTAAGTTTGTACCTGCAGACTGGCAATTTGTGTTGACTGCAGTGAAACATCTAGGCTAGGCGTCTGACCACATTTCACATAATGTAAAGTGATGCTGTTGGAGAACACACTATTAGATATTTGGTTTGGTAAATGCCTAAAACTAAAATATTGCTTATTTCCCTAATTCGATGACAATTAATCTCTACTAATTAAAATGTGACGGCATGACATTGATTTATAGGCTGTGCAATTTCAAGTGGGGTTGTCGTAATTGAAAATTGGAATAAATCGATTGGAAAATGTAAAGTTTAGAAAATTACACTTAATAACTATGAACAAATTGACAAGTTGTATTTAAATAAATTGTTAGTTATCGTAATATACGGTGGAGGTGCTGATTAAAGAATGACACATTTGACAATGTAATTGAATGATCTAAGATATAACATTAATAAGGGTTATACAGAAAAGGTACGCTAGATCAAAAGTAATCGTTCTCATCATTATGAACAACTTTAACTATGACACCAACCTGCAATCGCATAAACAAATTAATTGTTCCATAATTTTTTTGTGTCAAGAACCCTTTTTATGGCACAGTTATTCTTGGCGATTTTAGTGTTAGTTCCATTTTGTGTAGAAGTATAGACTTTTAGTTTCTTGTGACCTAAGCTGGTCCGTTATAACTGATTAACCTTTCTCGTGCGCATCTGATGCAAATCCGTCCAGATTGTGATTATTTCCAAATCGCTTGTAAACTATTAGCTTTGTAATAATCGGCTTCGGCAATTATACGGATTCCGTCTTTGTGACGCAACGGCCAATTCTGCCGATTTTGAACGGTGATGGGAGAATTGGTTTTATTGTTACAGATCACGATTTTGAGTGGCAGCACTGGCAGCCTTGTATCGTTGTGGGGTTAAATGATAAAAAAATACTGCAAACTTACACAAAAATGAAATATTGAAAACATCTTGGTTACATGCTAGAAAAAAACTTAATTAAGCATAATAGCAAGAAACTCTTAGATATTTTTTGTTTTTAATTCAAATAATTTCTTTAACATTATTCATTATCTACTTATTTTGGGTATACGCACAGTTTTTTTATACGGTCTATGATCTATTTATCTCGTTTTAACCGATACAGGGACGGGTATTGTTAATTCGATTTGTAATTTTTTCTAATATTTTTTGTATGCACGCCGATTACCCCGACTTTTTTGTCGAGTTTTGTGAACCGAGCTAAGTGTTTCTTTCTATTTTTATCAACAATTTTTTTTTATGCAGTTGTAATGACATGCATAATTTTGTTTAGGCACCTATTCATTTTGTGATGCGTAAAAAAACATCATCTTCATTAGCCAGAAGAAGTCCACTGCTGAATTTAGGCCCTTAGAAATCCACACTGAACGCCAACAAAAATAATTAATAGATAATTTATAACATTAAATAGGCTTGCGTTTGATCGCTAATTCGCCTGATGTGAACATTGTAGCGGATTACGGTGGATCACGCTTGTTTAGAATTAACCAATTGACGGGACTTGAAGAGACCCAGGCTATTTACAGTCTAACCATTCCAGTTTTACTTTGTCTGTCGCTGCCATGATTTCACCCGACCAAAATACTGACGTAGATGTATCTAGGGCTCCGACCTTGTACTATTCTGCAGAAATGATTAGTTAAAATACCTGTGACCTACCTAAATAGACTTACTTGTACTTAACGTTTTTCGATATAAATTATTAGAACATTTTGTAAAGATATTTCTGTTATGCCTTTTGTTATTGTCTGTACCTTTAATGAAATCGCAAGTAATGTCTCAATCAACGTTTCTTTACACCGTTCGTTTTTATTCTTAGTTACAAGGTGATTTGAGCAGTTTTTATTAGAAATTCGAGTAAATGCTGCACTTAAATTTCCGGGGTGCAAAAGTAAAAGTAAGACAGATTATCTAGTTAACTAATTAAGTAATTGATGAACCACAACACAAGCTACAAATAAGATAACAACGGTAATTCTATTGCGACATTTTCTAAATTATTTAAAATCTCAGATAGTGTTTTCTTTGTCTTATATACTGAAATGTAAAAGAGGATGATAATGTCAAAGCTATTAAGTTAAATTAAGCTTAGGAATTAGCTACAAGGCAAAGAGTTCAAGACCCTAAAATACTGTTAAGTACCAACTTTTCAATCGGACAAAAAAACGATAACAAAACAAATATTTTATTTGTTGTCTTATTAACTAACATTTTTGAATGGTACAAATGCAATGGTAATGGTAATGTAAATGCAATGGTAATGCTCTTAACTTTCGAGGTCTGAGGTCTGTAAATATCTTGCACTACCCCAGAAAAATGTGAGAAATGGTTATAAAACGACAAAAGTACCTATAAACAATAATAAGTCAAGAAAATAAGTAGGTCAAACCTTCGAATTAAAAAAACATTCTTAACAAAAGGCTCCACGGTCTTTAAGAGCACCCTTACGAAAAACAATTAGTTAATCTCGATTGAAATCATCCCCGCAAACAAACAAGTAATAACCGTAACTTGGCCATAAAACGCGTGAACTCAAAACATTGTAACGTCAAATTAGCCAATCATAGGCCGCATCTAACAAAAAGCCCTATTCGTGCACAGAATTTGACAGACGGATAACTCTGTAGAACGTCTTATCTGTTCTAGCGCCAGTAAAACCACGTTCCGGAATTTTTATGAAGCCAGGATGGCTCGTGTAGGCGTTGGTAGTAGGAAATGACACGGAATGTCAGCGCAAGATTTATCGCTGCCAAATTGAATAGAAACTCTGGGTAATTACCAAGAGCCGCCATTATCACAGGAATGCTAGAATCAGTATGCCAGAGCAGATAGTATGCTTCAAAGTTTTCACGTTATCTGTGTAGTTGTTTCTCTGCTTCCAAATATTCATGGCACCTGGCATTCATGTGCGAACGCGTTCAGTAAAACAATAGGATTCCCAGGGTGAGTAAAATATACTTAGTGGCAGTAGATGGCAGTGATTGATCTTACTTAGAACAAATATAAGGTGTGTTTGACAGAAACGTACAAAATTTCTAGGAAAATACACGATATAATTCGTATGTGTAGTAGTAGTTTAGTTTATATATTTAATTTATTTTATAATAATTAAGTCTGTTTCTTTATTTTAATTTAGGTTTGTCAATGTTCAATTAAAAGCACTACAGATTAATGGTAGAGTAAAAAAAAAAAAAAACGTATGCAATAAGGAGTTATTCATATTCGACATTCGACATATTCCCTAGAATAAGTCGGTGGTAATTGACTCTATTTTATTTTACCAATTTTTCGCGAATCCAAACTCCAACTCCAAGCATACTTCTCGCCATTGCCCGCTGTTTTTCGAGTTTTTCTAAAAGGCCAGCAGTTAATGACTATGTTTCAGTACCATATGTGATCACTGGCAACACACACTGCTTAAAGACCCTTGGCTATAGGCACTGCTGGTATTTTAGTATTTTAGATGAGAAGATGTCACGTAATTTCTTCCCGAACGCTGCCCACCCGAGTTGGATTCTTCGGCTGACCTGTTTTCTAGTTACCGCCTTGTAATATGATGTACTGACTAATTAACTACAATCACATAGTAAACTTGAGTTACGCAACGGACGCATGTCATGAGATAACGAAAGCGATCTTTTTGTTAACGTGTGAGCGAACCGTATGGGCGCAGAAGGAGGTCTGTAGGTGAGCGACGTTACTTGTTAATGATGAGTTAATCACGTTAATTTGGAAAGTGAATAGATGAAGCGTCATTGTTTCACTCTTGAATAGGAGCATTAAATAAATTGACCCTGGAAGTTTCATAACGTGTTAAAATATGTCCCAATTCATATAGGTATCTTCAAACAGTTCAAACGAATGTCAAGCATGACGATGCTAAGAATACGTAAGATCCTGTTTTTGTTGTTTGGCTACAGCACAGTTGTTCCACTGATGACGCTGAAAAGATTGTATGGGTAAAAAAAAGGCTGTAGAAATTGGCTCTAGATACGGAAAATTACAGGCCGCATGATCCCTTTTGTCGCCCGCACCTCTAAAGCGTTTCGGGCGATATCAACGTTAAGCGATTGGCCTATAAAAATTAAAACGCCGAAACTTATTCATGAAAAAAAAAACGGACCAAATTGATAACCTATCCTTATGTCGGTTCATAAGGGCAGCTAAGGTTTTCATCTGTTTTTTAAATCCGAAGGTAACGTATTAAAAAGGGTACTTTAAGATACTTAATGTTAGGAGAACCTCGTGGAACCCAGCTGAAGTCTGGATACCGATAGAGAAGAATTAGAAGAAGAATAATTCATCATACGTTAAAACCTACAGGCAATATACATATACATCACTTTGCCCTTGTTATTGAGAATCGTGTTAAATATCTCCACTCACATTTAATAAAGAACATCTGTCATAGTACGGACGTGTCAAGGGAAAAGCGAGATGATCTCACTGGCACACGCTACAGATTTAGATTTATCTAGACCAGTTTGTACGACCTATGTGGGCGTTACGGTTACAAACGAGAAGGGCAGTTGCGAAACTACGTGGTGATGAGGATAAGTGAGTACAGGTGAGGAAAGGTTTGGTTGTTTTTGAGACCTTTTGTTTAAGGCTTAATTTTCACACATCTGCAAAACTTGATAAGTATACCATTTTTATTTTGTTATCCTAAATGGCGTTAACTAAATAAACATATAATAATTTTTTTAACAATTTTATGCCTTTACAGATAATTTGACATTTTAGATTTTGTGTTATGAGAAAATAAAACAATTATTAACGCTGTATTACCACCTAAGCTTTGATATCTTAAGGCCTTTCCGGCAGCTTTACAACGTTTACAATAGGTGTGGCTATTATAGTTTTTATATTAAACCCTATTCATATAATAGTCATTTATTTTAATAAAATAACAGTATTGGAATTCTGTAAAGCGATTGATATAATTTAACGATACTGCTTGTGTGCTATGTACGCTTTCCGAACGATGGCTGGCATTTAAAGCTCTAGGCCTGCAACGCCCAATAGGCAGAGCCTTTAAAATGCCTTAGTGAGTTCCTCGAAGCTCCACCTAAATTTTATGATACAACTTTAGTATAATTTAGTTAGGCTATTGATAGCTTAATCTAATGAAACGTTAGTACTTAGTAGCGTATTATTATCATGAAATACTTGCGCAATAGGTATCGTGATTCGACGTAACAAACATTTAGACTAACATATTTTGAAATTAAATACTTTCAGAGTAACAGGATACTGATTTCAACTGAGTCTATCTGCCTATTGATATGACATGTTTTTTGTTTCTTGTATAATATTTTATACGAATGACTCATCAATGTTTTAGGAATATACAATGTTGAATATAAAAGTTATGTCTATTTCATCACTGCGTAACCTTGCGTTGAATATGGCAACAAATTATTTTATTCAACAATTAATATCGCAACCATTTAAGTATTATGCACATAAATGGATGAGCAGGACAAAATCATCTTTTGTCGGTATGTCCAGTTATAGAAACTTGTTTTAAATTATAATTTGCTATAATATGCAAAACACACAATACATAATTAGCTAGAATTACTTATGTACAATTAAGCAAAAATGTTGCAAACAAAGATTTTTTATTGCATTAGCAGTATTTCGCAGTTTTATATGCATCTAAATTTTTATTCTTTCTAATTATTATTTTATATAACACCCACCATTTTCTTGTTATACCATTATGATTGTTTGGTTGTTAGACGTAAAACGTTAAAAAAAGAAAGAATTTAAAAAACAATTGTGTGTGTATCTATGTTTGTTCTCACTAAACTCCATAACAGCGGCTGCACGGATTTCCATGAAATTTGGTTAGGCGGTACATTTTGGTATTTGGATTATTTCCCGTAAAATTATTCCGTGGGTTAGCAGGCAATCCTGCGGGATATCGCTAGTCAATTTTTTATGTGATTCTAGTCAATTGCTGTTGCAGTTCACTCCGTAGTAATGCTGTGAACATATCACGTACATGAGTGTACGTTAATGTCATAATGTTCACAGCGTATGACGTTGTACATTATGTGGCTTATGGAAGGACTACAAAAAAACCTGCTGGCGCGAAGTATTTTCTATTGTCTACGGGTTAAAATTATTCTAAAGAGAGTTTTTCAAGGAGACCATTAAAATATATAATTCCAGCTGCCTCGATAGATGGCGGTATAACCGGAACTATAACCAGTCAGATTTGGTAAGATATTGGAGCCTGCTGGAAACTACAGAACTATCTGTTGACATTGCGGAAAAAGTGACGCTATCGCGGTGATCTACTAGAACTATCTAGAATAGCTGATTCAGAAGAATAAGTGTTTGTTTATTCTATGGAGTAGTTACAAGTCATACATTAAGATTAGTGCCATCTAGCGATGCTTACGGAAGACGCCATGAAAAGCTATCATTTTAGTGCAGCTGTTCTAAAACCTGTTTTATTAAATCAGAATCCATTTACATTCCATCTCATTATTCATCATTAATTCGTTTGTGTTTATTTTTGAACATCTCTAATAACGACATGCATTAATCTTATAAGCCTTGAGGCATCCTTAACTACCTTCAGCGATGTTAGACGGACATCCGCTCGCAGAGAAAGGCGCTCTTAATTGTTTTATTGAACAAATGGTACATGTCGTATTTTTTATTTAGGTTATATTGGTTTAAGGAAGTGAAAAGAGTTCTATTTTAAACTATCGTGGTTCTTCACTACAGTTATATGATTATTAATGAGACATTAACCGTGTTAAGGATGTGGATGGAGGTCCCGATATTCTGCCTGTGTATATTTATTTAGTATAAATAAATAAATATCTGGGACATTATTGCACACATGGTCATGTGACCCCAAACTAAGCAAAGCTTGTAATATGGCTGCCACAGACTGATATATATACATATATATTTAGTCTGTGAACTTTATTACCAACCACCTGCATTCTTCAGTCTGCATGTGAACATGGTGTATGTAACTGCGCCAAAATATCGGGAATTTCATCCACCACCTTAACACGGTAAAATAACTTTAATTAAAAGAGTAGTTCCTGAACTAGGACAGTTTAAGGGTTTGATTGAGATTAATTACAAATAATCTTTCTACTATATAACTAATATTACAAACAGGCTGCGTCCCGCGGTTTCCCCCGCTATCCTACAGGAATTATATTATTTTTTGGCATAATATCTTCTCTTCCTGGCTCTTATGTGGATATCCACTTAAAAGCCATACTAAAATATCAACACCTCTATACTAAATTTCATTTTAATCCATTCAGCTATTATGGAGTTAAATGCTGACAAACATACATTGTTACACATACATTTCGCATTTATGATATTAATGATAGAGTAAATTTGTTTAAACTCATTTAATATATATAACCGTAATGGATAAACGGATTTGATTAAAAAGACAGATACGTCGATTCTGCCATATGATTTTCTAAATTATAACAATAAAAAAAGCTCTAAAAAAGAATTTGACAAGCCTTTCTTCGACTGTGGTTCTTCAAATTGTAAATCTTCAGATCCATGTCTAGTTAACGCCATCTACCGCATTTTTATAAACTATTTTTATTGCCTTTCGTAAAACCTCCCATTGTAGAAATTTTGCTGCTACGGTATCCGCAAAGAACCGAGAATGACCTCAGCCACTAGACTGCACATTATGAAAATGAATCTAAAAATTATGCGTCTCTGTCTATACCGCCGTCTGTGCATTTTTTACAATCTGAATTTTATCTGGAGTGATGTACTTGAATGCAGGATATATCGAATTTCCTTGAATTTAGATTAGCATTCTGTGTCTATGTCCAGCAAAACTATTTTTGGCGCGATCGATTCTTGCTGCAATTTCTATTAGATTCTTTAATATTAAGGTTCAGAGTCGTATGATAGTAGGTGATTGTTCACCCCCAAAATAGAATATATTTGCCGTCTGCATACAGTGATTCATGTGTCTGCAGCGGTAGACGAATACAATTGTACTTTTAGCAGCCAGACATTTTTTGAGGTTTAACACTCATTTTTCATGTCGAAACTGCAGCTTTAATGTTTACTTGTCTGTTTTAATTTCAAGTGGAAAAACAGTTAACTAAACTTGTTACGAGATAAAATTATATATGTGTGCGTAACCGCTATGTAGCTCAGTTGATACAGTTATTAATTCAAACAGTTGGATGTGTTATCTTCTGCGTATACACTGATATTTGATTCTCACCTATATTTTTACCCGACTTCGAAAAAGATGGAGTTTTCAATTTTTTTTTTTTATGTTTGTTACCTCAGACCTCCGTCATTTATGAAACAATTAGATGATTTTTTATTGAAAGGATATACTTTCAGATTGGTCTCATTGAAATATCAAAATCGGTTCAATAGTTTGGCTTTTCAATCAAAATAACAGCAACATTCTGTTACCTGGATGACAATTCAAACGCAAGCCTATTACAAAATTAAAAAAAAAATAACCAAGTAACCGAATTTGCCTATTTTATACTAATTTTGTGAAGTCGGCTATTTTAATTTATAATTATTGTTTAATCGTAAACCGTGTTCTTTCTCTTAAACTTTATGTATTAAAAATTTATAATAAAAAATTACTCAATCTGGGTGTCTTCACTTCACAAGTGAATCGGTTTCTTCTAGGCAAGCGAGTTCCACCGTAGACCTCATCATCGCTTAACATGTGGCAAGTTAGCGGCCAAACGCAATTATAAAAAAAACTGATACCTTAACAAACGATTTTGTAGGTGCTTGACATAATCCTACCATCTCTAACGTTACCTACTCACAGTGCTAATAATTAGAAACTAGCTGGCAATTATATGCAAATGCTGGCGACAGTCTGAGCTCGTTTTGAAACCTCGCATTTTGATGTCACACCTACCCACCCGCCAGGCGTTGAGAGTGATCCCACTCAAAGAGATATACGTGTTGAAATGGCACGCGAACAACTTTGCAATCCTTTTTTAAAATAAAATAATAGTTAATAGCTCGTGTTTGACCGCCACTTGGCTTGATGTTAAGCGATGCTGCAATGATGAGATTTGTAATACCAAGACAAAGTAGAAAGATAAAATATTGTTTTAAGCTATCACGGTTGTTCACTTCAGTTATAAGTGATTATTGACGGGATACTTGCCGTGGTAAGGTTAAGGATGGAGCAACCACAACCTTTCTATGGTACATATCGCGTCAATAATTATATAACTGTAAAGTAGAAATATGTTGTGCTAAAGGACACGAAAGTGAGAGATTTCCAAACGATGTCGAGAATAGAGCGAATTGGAGGATATAAGTAAGGAAGGCTGATCCACCACCATGGCATTTATAGGCGGGAAGAGAGAGAAAGAGAGTTTGTAATACTTTTTATTTATAATCATTTACTATATTGTTTGTTACATGTTTGACAGGCTGCTATGAATTTTCGTCGAAATACTAAATTAATATTTTAATTTATAAAATCACTTTTTGGACTTTTGTTGCTTCAAACCTTACTTCAAACTGTAAACTGTATAATCTATGTTTTGAGAAGACCTTATATCGCGTTGCGCACTCTAAAAACTTTGATTATCTAATTCTATTAGTAAATATACTTCAAAATTTAACTGACAAGAATTTCTCAACAAATATTTTGTATGGCTATAAAACATTATTTAATTTTTTTAGGAAATACTCCGAATACTAAATCTAGATCAAACTGAATTGAATAGCAACATTGTAACGTCTAACTTACTAACCTACAGAAAAACTAGTTTAAAATAGACCGTTACCATAAATAAATGAAAAAAAAGTACATTACCAACGATTCTCAGAAGAGCATCGCATTAACCGGTGCAAAAAGGTATTTACAAAGAATGTTATATGTAGAAACTCCCTACGTAGAAATTAAAAGCAGTGTAGATGTAGATAAAAACCGGATACTTAGTCTTGTCGCAACTGATCGATATTAAATCAGACAGGTCTCTCTGTTACCGAATACTGCCTACCTATTCTGTAGCAGTGAAAGCGAAACTTTTAATTACTTTTTTTTATAACTGAGATGACACAGCGCTTCGTAAATGCAATCTGCAGTGATAGAAATTGATGTTGAATAACAAGTAAAGCGAATGTGATTGGATTTTCGAATGAAGGTCTGATTAGGTACTGTGCGGTAGATCAAAAAGTGGTTGAGAATAAGCATTTTCTTTTTCTAAGTTGGCGGTCAGATAAAAAAAGCAATAACACTTAAGATGCGTTTTTGTCAAAAGCTAAGTAAAAACGTAAGTTTGTCCTACTTTTAGTTTTTTTTTATTGTGAACATTTATTTTACAGTCATAATTCAACAAGAAACATACCTTACGTTTTTATGGATATTTGGTTTTTATTTTGTGCAAATCAAATTTTACTATTTAAAATAAATGTACTGTTTAATTCCAACTTATTAATTAATACCACGATTAAGGAAGCTTGATGTTTTTGGTCAAACAAAACATCAGCAGTTTTTTTATGAGTGCATCCACTCAGTACAAAACACAAAATTGAAACAAATTTTAAAAAGCAAACAAAATTATCCTTTGATTATAAACACTCGTTTTTATACCACCCTCTTCGCGTGATGTAAGGCAAGATAAAGCCGATTTTGCGAACTCGTTTACCGATATTTTATTTCTTTTTTGTAGTAGCCCGACGGAGAATGTCTTTTAAGGGCTTGATACATGTGAGAAACATATTTTACGGTATGTTACACGTTTAAAAATCAACGCAGGTCTACTTTTCGAGCTGCATTCGAAACTCGAGTAATTTAGGACTTTAGGACTCATAAGTTTTTACAAATGGCCAGTACTTTAGATAGTTTGTAGAGCAATTAACGTCTGCCCTTTTAAGGGCTGTATACATAATTTTGATAATTGTTTTTCGAAGTTATTAAGACATTTATGGCTTCTCTACGAAATGGTTAGGGATTGGATGGTTTAAAACTCTAAATTGTCACAATACCTTGTTTAAAATGTTTCATTGCTACTAAAATTTACAGCTGTAAAAATTTATTTGTTTTAAAAGACATTGCAATTATATTAGAATTGATGTAGACTATTGAAGAAGTTTAGTTAAAGTTGAAAATAGAGTACATTAAAATGATCTAAATTGCCATCATTCCTAGCACTATCAAAATAAATTGCGTAGAAAATTACCTACAAAGCCACACTGAATTAATCTTAAGCAGAATAAGTTGCATTTCTCGAGCCTATTGAAGCACAATAGGCAAATTCGAGCAAAAACTTTACCGTCGGCGATGGCGGGCGGCGGCGGGTGGCAATGCAGCCTTTCTGGTTTACTGGGTCGAATAATCTCGTTAGTTTTTTATTTATTTCATCGTAACAATGAGTGAAAATGTCAGTGAAAACGGACCTTCACTTTATTTTTTTTATAACGTAGGGCTAAAACGGCTAGTTGTTAAAAAAGCATGGATGTTGATTTTCTTACTTCGTTTAAAAGAAATTAAGCTTGATAAGTCTAAACTTTCATATCAATCATCTTTTTAAAATTTATGTCAATACATAGGAAAATTATAGCTCTTTCTTATGTATAAAACTAAAAAGAAACAATCATTTTAGTCCTCTCAGATTAATTTGGAAAATGACATCTTTATTTCATTTTCATTAATTTATTTTCTCATAATGCCTTCGTTTTCACGCATTTTATATAAAAAGTCAATCGTATATCACAAGTCGCATAGATTAGTGATTTATGATGCATAAAAGATTTTAGTAAAGATGTTAAAGAAAACTTAAATGTATTCAAATTTATGTTAAACAACCGTTTAAAAACTGATAATAACATGTAAATGTGCCTATAAATTAGGATTAAATCACGAGAATTGTAAAAATCGGCTTTTGTGAATGAATTGTTAGCAGCTGTTATGGGTTTTTAATTCTGTTGTGTCAATAAATTAGCTACATATTGTTCAGGCTGTCAACATACACCCAAAAAAGTGTTAAGCCAATTATGTTTCTTTAAAAAAGATGCAATTTGATTTATATGTAAAATTAAGATTGATTTCACTTTTACATTGGTAAGTTTTTTTATTAAAAAAATTGTCCATATACATAGATAAAATTGAATTGAATAGAATATTTTTAGTTTAATTCTATTTTTAACCACGAATAAAATATAAACATTGTCATTAATAATAATGTTATTGGTAATTTATTTCTAATGTTTTTTTTGGTATCGTATAAAATTAATTTTAATGTTGGTACGGTTGTCACATACAAAATAAATTTATTTTTAAAAGCATGATCCCGTAATTTAAACACAAAATTCGGTATTAAGAAAATCAAGAGCACATACCTTTTTTTCTGATAAAATCGCAAAAATCTTCTTTTCCCTTCGAATAAATTGGCTTTCAGTTCCAAACAACAAAACACAAATCAAAGTTTAATTAGAAAATCCTCTTTACAACTTTACTATTTTACACAGTATCGGTTTCACTTTCAACACACTTTATTACGTTCATAAAAAGGCACCATAAAAAGTTAAACGCGTTCAGCTATTCTCACTAAGCACTTTAAAAATATCCATTCCATCACTTGGGGGTTGAATTGTTGTTTTTTTTTTTTGCAGAGTCCGCGCGAGCTTAAAGCTGCGGAGCGTCGTGGGGCGCGTGCGCAGTTCTCCGTGGCATCGCGTTATCAGCGCGAGCGGCGCGCCGCGCGACAACAACAGAACTTGAGAGTCGATCTCAATAATAACAAGAAAAGAAAACGGTCCAGTTTCAGTGAGGCTTCCGGATGGGTCGCGAGCGCGTTGGCTACACTGCTCGCACTCGCGCTCTCTTTGTCTAACGGGACCCGCAATGATAGCGGCAGTCGCACTCGCGACACCGCCCTACGTGCCCGCTACAGCCTCCGAGGCTGCGTACAGAGTTTTATCTGAAAATTTTACGCGTATGTACCGTATGAGCTTTGGTCTTTAATTTCCAAAATAATTTCGAATAGGAATTTATTAAACTAGCATCATTTTCATTTTTAATTTATAGTTTTTTTATATCTACGTAAAATGTATAAAAATAACAAACAATTTACATAGTAATAATACGTACTCATAAATTATGTCGTAATTTTAAATAAGTAAAGTTTAGTAAAATAACTTAATGTAATTTACGTGTGGAACTGGCGGCGCGTTGATGTCTTTTGTTCCCATCAATAGCACTGCAACATTTTAAGTTTGAAATTAACTTTTTAATTTCAGTACTTTCATATCAATTTCCCGACTCAAAATTAATTTTAACTCCTTCACATTAGTTACGTATATCGTGACCATTACTTTTACCGATAAGCTTATCTTACAAATAATAAATAAAATGTTTTAATATTAAAAACGTTGCGAACAAACAGTTCGAAGCCCTGGGGCGTCAGTGCGGCATCGGAGCCCTGCCTTATTATAATGCAATAAAAGTCATGACATTTAATCGTTTTTCGCGAGAATCTGGTAAAAAATCTGAGAGCTCCTATCACTCATTACACACTGCTAAATAATTCGACAAGCGCCATTTACGAAATGGATGTAAGACATGACTTGTGAACTTTAGTTTGCCTATTATTTGTTAGAAATTAAAAAGTATTAGAATGTTTAACATCAATAACATTTTTAGTATCACGGACACTGCAGTTGACAAAAAGCTGTAATTTAACGGCACCCTGGACATCGAGTGATTTTTATATTTTTTAAATGTACTACGTACTAAAATTATTCGAAAGTTCTCGTCCTTTATTGAAGAAACTGAATACTGGTAGGACTGGTGAGAATATTTAAATTGCCAATATAATTTTCACTATGATTTATTTAAAAAAAATAACACTAAGTAAGGTTGGCTTTTTTCAGTTTTTCAGAAAAGCATTAATTAGAAATGAAATTTCTGAATAAATTAGACTGAGTATTTTCCAAATGGTTGTATTATTTAAATGGTTTTTGAAAAAATATAATAATGATCCGAGCTCCGTGTAGAAAACAGCAAAAAATATCACTCGCGAAATTCATTCATTTCAACGTTTTTGAGGTGTGAGAAATGTGCATTATCTTTAGAATAACATTGAAAGTGTTATAGAGCAATTTTTATACTGATGTTTTATATGATATCAGAGGAGATTGAAAAAAATATTTCTTAGACTTTTTTCGTGCTTTGGCCATTGAACTCAGGCTTAAGTACAAATATTTCTCCTCAAAAATCTCTGCTCGAATTGCTCGCGGTTTTACGACCCCGCGTATCCTACCACAGTTAAAAAACACTTCAGAAATTACTCAGCTCATTATGTTAAAATCAACACCGCAGTAACTCTTCATTACAGGCGCGGCCTCGGGATAAATTGCCGAAAACATTCACCGCGACAATTTATATAGTTTTAATCTTTCGAGTTCAGATCGAGTGACTAGCAACCGCTTATTAACAGGCTCGAGTACCCGTGGTAACCGGGATTCGGTACGAGTATGGCAAGGTGCGAATTTCATCATGCACTTTGAGCGATTTTCTGGGAAGCTGTAATTGTATACTCAACGTTATCGTATAAGTACGAACTCGAACGTTGTTCCAGTACTCGTATTGTTCAAATTTCGGACTTTTACTGATCGGTGCAATCTTTGGTATTTCCGATAATGAGATGAAATGCTTTTGTAATTTCCTTTAATTATATTCATCGAGTTGTGGCGATGAAAGCTCAGTGGTTTTCACATTCGACTTCCACCGCGCATGGAGTTAAACCCCAAAAATGAGCTTGAACTGCGTTGTTATGTACACCTATTGGTGTGTTCTGGCAGCCCATGAAGCTAGTCCACATTCAACTTTTACCACTTAAACCTCAGAAAATAGCGCGCAGCTATGTCTTGCGCGTATTTGATGTTTTTAAAAGTTATAAAATGACAGTGTCTACTTTTTTTTAATCTGCCTCGGTCATTTTGTTAAGTTAATATTTTAAAATATTTGTACATATTTTTTTATAATGATCAGAATAAATGGGAAAATTTGTTTATCCCACCTTTATTGTAATTATAAAAAATATTAGAACAAATAGTTTTTTTTTTATATTTTGAAATAGTAACCTCGCAAAATAGTAGAAGCACATTTTTCAAAAGTAGACAGTCATTATATCTTTAAAAAACAACAAATCCGCGAGCGAGATTGCTGCACCCTACGCTACGCTGCGTTGTATTCTAGCCCTTAACATCGAGTGAGCTGTGGTCAAACGCCAAACCTTTCCATAATAAAATAAGTCATTGTGACGTCCGTTAATGTTTCTCTGTAGGTCTGCCAACGTCAGTAAGATACTAGTTATTGTCGTGATTCACACTGCAATTTACGATCGATGACTGTGTCTTTTAGCAACAAAAACCTTTTAATAAAGTCGAATATACTTCAATCAAGTTCTTCTTTTAAGTATTATTTATCACACTAATATTATAAATGCGAAAGCGTGTTTGTAAGTTCCTATTTCACGCAGCAACAGAGCAATGGATCGACTTGATTTTTGCATAGATATTGTTGGAAAGCCAGCTTTTTTTCATGATACTGAGTGACAAGACGAGCGTAGTCACTCGCCTAATGGCTCTTTACGCTTGCCCATAACAGCTCAACGACACTCAGAATTTTAAACTTCAACAGTTCAAAACCCTGGATGGCAATGCATTGTGCTCGTCACCTCGAGATATAAGATGACAAACTCTGTGTGCCCTGTAATTTCGCTGGAAACATTGCCCTTCAATCCGGAACAGAGCAGTGTTTGCACACTACTGCTTGGCAGTTGAATAACTGGCAAAGGTGTGGTACTTCCCCAGACGGACCCCGGAACGGACGGAAAAAAAAGAGTCCTACCACTACAAAAACGACTAAAGATGACGTGGTATACTTTATATGCCAGAAAAGTTTACGATTTCTGAAGGAATGTTCACGCGGGTAGAACCGTCAGACACAGATAGTCGTTTATACAATGTGCTGTAATTCTCATCTTCGTTGGATTATCGTGTGAAATCTCTTCAGCGTGGAACAACTCAAGGTTGCGGAAGATTCACGGTATTATTTTTTAAGTGATATTTATTCTTCGTGCGTATTACGAGCCTGGAGACCTCAATTAAGGTAATTAAATAAAGACAATATGTCAACACTGAGGCGTTTTGCATTGCCTCGTAATTGGGTCTTTATTTTGTAGTGGTGTATAAAAGTCAGTTGAAGATACGTTTATTGTGAAGAGGAAAAGGGCCAATTCATATGAGGGCCATCTGAATAAAGCCAAGCACGAAATACTCGTTTCTGATGTATTTTAGTCGATATTTCGCAGACCTTTTTCAATTTGAAGGTCGCTCCGTTTCGCAATTAAAATTATGTTATACTTCCAGTATTTTAAGCATGATGCCAGACTGGTCAGCTAGGCTCCCCGTAAGTAAATTTAGTTGCTTCCTCGAAGCGAAACTGACAGAAACTGTTAAAACAGGGAGTTTCCAGATTTGGCGTCAACAGGCACAATAAATAATGTCGCGGCGTTGTTATTATTTTGCCAATTTTGTCTATTTAGTGTTTATATGTATGTGCATTATTATGGTTCATTATTAATCATTGAATGATTGATAACGTGCACATGTGCACAAATGTAGGAATATGATAATTATAATACAGTGAAACGTGTATTTTCGTGTTGTTTCTATTTCTTCACAAAATACTTTATTAGTTTTTCAACCACTTTACTATAGAATACATATAAGTACAAGTACAAAAGATTCACTCCGCAAAATCATTTAAATAAGTAGCGACTCTTGCTACACAATAATGTGCAATTTAGTACGTGCGAGAACTAATTACCTACAGGTAGTACATTATTAACATAAGCTGCCTCTCTGTCTATCGCGTAACTCTTGTCACGTTATCTCTGTCTATAGCATGGTAGCGGCCACGGCAAGTCCGACA
This sequence comes from Agriopis leucophaearia, assembly GCA_949125355.1. Classification (NCBI taxonomy): domain Eukaryota; kingdom Metazoa; phylum Arthropoda; class Insecta; order Lepidoptera; family Geometridae; genus Agriopis; species Agriopis leucophaearia. Next base: position 6,847,991 of record OX421276.1, on the reverse strand, counting down.
AGACTACTACTTGTAGCATACCTAAAGTGCGGAGTGCGCCAGGTCTGAATTTACTGAGACGTGACTTGGACTTGATCATGACTTACTTTGATTGACTTTTACTGTGAATTTGACTTGTACAAGACTTCTTCCAAAGCTTGATAATATCGACTACGTAAAGAAATATTATATTTTCACAGGCTAAATGAACAAGATGCATGGATCAATAACATTAAAGAAAAAAAAACCTCGAAAATATGATGTGTTAATGATGCCATAAGAATTAAACATATCCCTTTCAAAATAATATTATATTTAAAAAGCAGTTTCATTAATTATCATTTATCAAAATTACGATTCTTTTCGACTAATTAAGGGAGTCGGATCACAAGTTAAATGTCAAATATAATTGAAGGAATTGCACGTAAAATTATAGTAATATAAAAACTGGCAACTCTGTGTGTTGACACAATAAATCATGTTGCACTTTGCTGCTCGATATTGTAATACATTTTACTTTCAGTTTCAATTATATTGGACTTTTATCTTGGTTATGCCTTTGCGTAACTTCAATTTTGATTACTGATTCAAGTTAAAAAATACGTAGTTCAGTTTTTATTACCACTGTATTTTTATCTGTCGCAAACAATTTCAATACAACAAGGGTTTTCAAAAGACATTTTAAAAGGTCAGCTACGTTTTGTGATGCTCCTGGTGTTACAAGTATCCACAGTCAACCTATTTTCTTGTTCGCCACGTAAGACCAAACAGTATTTTTTGCTTCACAAATTTAATTAACACTATCTCCCAAGAACTAATATTAAATCAGCGCTTGACTCATACTTCACTGAAAATACAGATAATGCTATTGGACATGTTTTTACTACCTTAAATAGTCAGTCTCCATTTTTTAATTGTCATCTGTGACGGAACCAGAACTAAACCGGAACTAAAGGCACTTTTATTTTTATTAAATTCCAGCTGCATCACGTAGTTTCACCAGCGGGGATTATTCCTTATTAACATCAGCTATCGGCCAGTGGGAGTCCTGTCAAAATCGGTACAAGCGTTTCGCAGTCCATGGGGAACATACGTTCATGAACACATTGCCTTTTAATATATGTATTATAGATATAATGGTAGTTATATCTCTGTAGTAGTTTGTCTAATTTAACGATTATGCAAACACAAATTTAACCAGTAGTTACCTACTTGTGGTACCGGATATTGACAGTAGATATTTAACTTTTTATTCTGAGAGAGTTGTTAAATTGCATCGGATTCACTATGGTCCGTCAATCAAATGATGCTATCGCAAAAATGCTGGGAAGTGAAGTAAATTCATAAATAATTAGGTGTTAGTAAAACAAAATAAAACTTCATAAAGATTTTTTTACAATAAAATTAACTCCGTAAAAGCATCATGATAAATCAAGAAATTTGTTGTGTTTCCGCATGCTAAACATCTTATATATTTTTTGTAGCCTTTTAAATAATATTAATTTTGTATAGGTACATATCTAACCTGCAACCGTTAAATGAACAGTAATCTAAGCAAATAAAAAGACATAAATTGTTACACAACTTATAATGGAGCTTACGCGCGTCGTTTAATTTATGTGGTCCAAGTAACTAATTATTATGAGCACTCAAAGCCAGACCAGTGCGTAATAGTCAACTAGGCAATAGTAGGCATCGCCGGCCATTTGAGCTAGGCGTGGTCGAGAGACCTTACAAAACGGATGTGGCAGCCTCGCTCGCCACCGATCCAGATCAACGTTTGATGATAACCGCATCTAAAATAAGAGAAAAAAAATCTTTGAGTGAAAAGGTCATACTACCGCTGTGTCGATATTAAACGCAAAAATAATGATCATTATTAAAGAGTGCAACAGGTTTGGTATTTTGACAGCTCGAATGTTAAATCTCGGGTCCCCTCGATGGGTTTTCTTCCGAATAATATGATAATTTATGTACGAAAGGCTTCGGAGATGGCCTCGTTAAGTTTTATAGCTTAATTTTGTTCGACGAAACGATGCCGCGGGACTCATGTCCTGTTTGGTGGACAGGAATTTTGATATGGTGCGCGAAGTCAACCAAAAAGTTGGAGATTATGCCATTATTAACGCAAATTCAACTAAAATATTCAAATGAATTCGGTAGTTACCAATTTTACTATATCTAGGCATAAAAAAGTATATAAATATGGAATTCAAAACGGCTGAAAGATTTTGACCGGCTGATAGCTGATGTAATAAGGCGAAACTTAGGCTACTTTTACACGGGTGAAACCGCGGGGCACAGCTAGTCTGCTAGCTTAGAGAGATTACGCTTTTTTTGAAAATTTTAATATCTTTCTTGTTATGCTCGACTTGGACTTTTAAGGAACATTTGACTGGTCTGACTCAGTGGCAATATGGACATGAAATGCATATGGCCGTGAATAAAGTTACTTAAATGATTCAAGAATCTGACATTAAGAACAATTCTCATCACTCTTATTTACTTAATGGACTTTTAAGAGCATCCTTTCGTTTTCCTGTATCTTAATGTCTAGAATTTTATTCAAGTTTATATTGCAATAACTATAAAAACTTAGAAACTGTTCTGAGTAACTGATTAATAAACAAAATAGATAAGTTCATAAAATTATAATGGCCAGCCCTAATGAGAGTTTTTAGGCCGCTCAAAGGCCTCTTCAATCGCGCTGAATTGCTGTTGTTATAGGACAAATAACCGAGATATACACTGTGTTATCAGACCAAAGGTAGCGCTTACTTGTAAATACCACTAATGGTCACCAATCCAACGACTGAGCAATGATCGTACCAAACGTTCATTATGCTCGTGGCGTAGCTTGGTTATAGATAAGTATAGATATTCGTAAAAGATCACCGAATTTTATTTGGTTCAATTAATTTAAAATTACAAAATAAGGGTTAGTAACAAATATCAAAGTTTGGGCAATAAATCTTAAAGTCCAACAACGTTGCCACAAGAAAATGACAGTAATATTTCGAGATTCGTTGCTTTAGCAAACATCAGAATAAAATAAAAACTTTTTGATTAAGGATAATATTCACTTGTGGCACTAGTTCTTGAGCATCTTTATCTGTATCTTGATTTTCTGGAGTAAACAATAAAGAGTTTCTATCTATCTATTAATTGTATATTTTTATTTAATTGCACCCTTCCGTTATCTATATTTACTTCATATAATTTCAAACAAACAAATAAAGTTATATTTTAATTCACAATGTCAAGTGCATTATAATAATTTGACAGGATCAAATCACAAATAACTTTTGAACCAAACATGCAAACACGACAGCTGCATTTAATTTCATTATCCGGGTATCAATAACACCGATATAATGTTATGGAGCTTATCAATTAGCTGACTAATGATTAGTCGAACGACACGAGATGAAGGACGATAGTACAAAGAACATTGGACTTGGCCACTGTTTCTATTGTTATGATTTTTATATCATACGGATTTTCGTTTTCGTTTTTTTTTTTGGTGTATGGTGACTGAAGAAACAGCCGTGCATTTGCTGCTGGAGTGCAGCAGCGTGGAAGAACAACGAAATACTATCCTCGGATTACCGAGGACGCTCCAGGAGGCCGGCATAGGTATCAGCGAGCTGCTGGCTTTCCTGGAGGAGACCGGTTGGCCGAACTAGCTGCAGCCAGGTAACGCAATATGGGCCAATGAATGGCCTGGTTGCGGAAAACGCCCGCTACACAAGTAATAAGTATAAAGATAAGATAAAGATCGTTTATTTGCATACAACATGAGATATTTTGTGCATTGTTATGCATAAAAGATGTTAATATTTCAAAAGTCCGAAATCACGTTGTGCCGGTTAGGCGTACAAATGTAAGTAGTGTAGTAAATGTAGCAAGTGTAGTATCGTATAGATTTTTACTATCATATGGGAGGCATATGTAAACTTTTAGTCTTTTCCATTTTATATCCCTTAAAAAAGGGGTTGATCATAACGTACAAATTAATATACTTACAACAATCAGTATTATTTTCTTATTCATTTTTGCTCATGGCCTGGCATGGTCTGAAAAATCAGCTCAGACCATATTTTACGTCTTTTTCTGACATATAAGGTCGGGAAAAAGTTTCTTCGTATTTTATAAACAAATTCATGACAATTTTTTTTAAAGTTTAATTACTTTTAATTATAATATATATGTGCCATTTTGTTCGATAACTTGTTGCCATCTTGTAGGTAGTCACATGATCCCGTTGCTGTAGAAATTTTGGGACTTCTGATCAAAAAAATGCAACAAGTAGTTTAGACAGTCCTCTCTGGATGTTAATCTAACACTACCCAAAGAATTCTGAAGAGACCGAAACAGGTGGAAATCTGAGGGTGCAAGGTCAGGGCTATATGGTGGATGCATTAAAACTTCCCAACCAAGCTCTCTCAATTGTTGCTGAGTGGCCAAAGATGTGTGCTGTCTGGCGTTATCATGATGAAAGACCACGCCCTTTCTGTTGATCAATTCCGGCCGTTTTTTCTCAATTTCTTGTTTGAGTCTTATCAGCTGTTGGCAGTAGAGATCCGAATCGATGGTTTTGCCCGGCGGTAAAAGCTCATAATGAACGATGCCCTTCCAATCCCACCATACACACAGCATCACCTTATTACGTGTTAATTCGGGTTTCGCTGCAGTCTGTGGTGCTTCACTGCCCTTTGACCATGATCATTTGCGCACATTCTTGTCGTAGGTGATCCATTTTTCATCACCAGTGATCAATCTTTTCAAAAACGGTTCGGTTTCGTTACGTTTTAACAGAGAATCGCAAATGAGCACACGATTCATTTGGTTTCTTTCAGTGAGCTCGTGTGGCACCCAAATATCGAGTTTTTTTTTTATACCCAGACTTTTTCAAATGGGTCAAAACTGTTTTGTGGTCGATCCCCAGTTCTTCAGCTACGTCGTAACTACTAATGTGCCGATCTTGCTCCACTTTTTCAGAAATGGCATCGACTTTATCCGTAACAGGGTGACCAGAGCGAGCTGCATCTTTGACATCAAAATTCCCGGACTGAAAACGCTTGGACCAACATTGTGCTACTCTTGATGACACTGCATTAGGTCCATAAACGTCACATATTTTATTCGCGGCTTGTGTCACATTTTTCCCTTTTTTGTAATAAAACTTCAAAATATATCGAATTTCTTCGTCATATTCACTCATTTTATCGAACAAAAAACAATTGAAAAATGGCGGGAAATTGCTTTTTACTTTTTGTATTCCTTTTTTAAAATGTCATATTTTTAATGGTATCAAAACCAGCCAGATACAAACAGTACAACCGATGAGATTTTACTACAACTTTATACATACAAAATACGAAAAGACTTTTTCCCCGACCTATTATTTATACAAATTCTTTTGCTCTCTTCTAAAAATATGATTTTAGCTATTCTACTGCTTATCATGAATGCTGTGTGATTGGCCAAGCAAACTCTTTTTTTATAATCTTTCGTTTGCAAATTAGCCTTCACATTCTGGCTCCTGAAATGAAAATTTATAGTTTTTTCTACTTGTTTTTCAACCTCGCCTCGCCTATTTATATGCAGGAAAATTATACATAGATATCCGTTATCGTTTCGCCGTACTTTATACATTAATTATTAAATCAGAACAATTCCTGAACATAGCGGATCTAATCCGAGGTTTAGGTATATTCCGGCAAAACCAGGCGGACACAACAAAATTAATTAATGATATCACTGCATCGCGATCGAGCGTATGCTAATTGAGTTATCGGTACGACTGACTGGTCAAAAATATGAGTGGGAGGTTATCAAGAACAACGGGCTTAGATCTGATAGTCTCGGATAGAGGCTTTAATATGTACTTACATAACTTTTTGTTTCTAACAGTAATCATATAAAAGCATTCATCATGAAAAGTATCTTATTAAGTTGATGGGAAAATCTTCTAATGTTTTCTGTCTATATTGGGATGCGGCTGGTATGCAAGATTCCACACATTTAACCCCTTCGGTGGTCAGCCTGTGTGCCTTGCGGATGGTACAGGGATCTTCATATGAAAGCACTGATCGAGTCTATGCATTATCTGTGGCAATACCAGACCACAGCGTAAATCGCAGGAGTAAATTATATTACTGAATAAGGACTCTATGGGGCATGATCTATTCCATTAAAAAAAAAATGAGACATACTAACAACAAACTAGATTTCCTAGAGAACCTAGATCCATTTCATTTGTAACTTTTTCATCATCATCATCATCATTACCCATAAGACGTCCACTGCTGAACATAGGCCTCCCCCTTCAACCTCTGCACTGAACGACAACCTGCCATCTGCATCCACTGGATGCCCGCGACTCTCACGATGTCGTCGGTCCATCTAGTGGGAGGCCTACCTATGCTGCGTCTTCCGGTTCGTGGTCTCCACTCGAGAACCTTTCTTCCCCATCGGTTATCGGTTCGGTGTAACTTTTTACATACTACTATTGTTTGTATGTTATTATGATTCATAATTTGTTCACTTTGCTACTACTTTTTGCTTTCAGGGAACAGTTATCCCTACGAAATCCCAGTGTTGACTCAGCTTCTTAGCCTTGAACATAGATGCATAGTTGCTATAGTCCATCGCGTTTTTTTTATCAAATAATTTCAGAAAGAGTGCACTGGATCTACATGATTTAATTCCCTCCGGCCGTTTTTCTATCAAATCGCCAGGGCCGGCACTAAAATACGATATCGTTTAATGGTTGATATTCCGAAAACCCGTATCAAGTGCTCTGATTCCACTTTTATTACGTGAACTGCTAGACTGTGGAATGTGTTGACTGAATTAGTGTTCCCCGATAATTACAATCTGGGTGCCATCTAAGCAAGGTCACTCCATCGTAAACAGCATCAGCATCACTTAACATCAGACGAAGTCAAATGCAAGCCTATTTATCAATAAAAAAACCTTATCCCATTATTCTCTTAGGATCAAAGGTTCTCAAGGAATCTTCATCATTATTTATCTTCGAAGGGATGTGGATATAATAATGTAAGTATATCGGAAGCGAATATGTAAGTATTGTGTGAAGTAAAATTACTGTGCTAAAAAACCTGACTGTGGCTTACAAAGTATAAATCATTCATATAATTTTTGCCCTTAAAAGTCTGTCCATCTGTCGATGTGGTAATTGCTCTCATGAGGGAAAAGAGATGAAATTAAGTGCTTTTATCGCGAACACCGGAGTGTAAGACGATTGATGGAACGTCGCATTGGAAAGTTAAAAAACGTTGCGTCCAAAAACTTTAATTTACTTAAGTAATTATACTTGTAATAACTTTTGCCCTCGATTTCGTACGCGTAGATTTTCATATAAAATTTACCCCCTTTTTGACATCTTAATTCGGCCCTATTGCAAAATTCTTATAGTGATTTTGGATTAATCACATCACACATCATCAGCCAATTAACGTCCACTGTTGGACAAGGCCTCCCTCATAAAGATGGGTGTTGCAATAATCCCTACGCTTGGCAGGCGGCTTGGGGATCACAGTACGTTCATCGTGTACTATTAGGACGCTGTTGCCCATCCTCCGGTGGTTCTGGTCTCAGTTTTACGACATACCCGGGTCCTAGGGATTAATAATGATTCAAAATCCAAACTTCAGTTTTAGAAAAGTCGGTCAGTCAGTCAATTAGTGAATGTGTGAGTGGTATGCCACTTTTATTTAGACATAGACATAGACATAGACATCATTTATTTGTGGCAAAAAAATACAATAGTAATGGTAAAGAGACATTTAAATTTAAACTAATCTTAACTAAAGCTTATTATATTTTTTTGTCACAAACCGGCTCCAACTCAGCAAGATGCCGGTCGTAAACAACCAGCGCTGGTCTTCCGTTGGCACCGGCTGGTGACGTCACGTACAATCGTACCACACGGCACGCGCACAAGCTACTCCATCCGTAGACTATTAAACCTATAATAATACACATACTAGATACATAAAAGATAATAACAACAAACTTTAACTACATACATAAGAAAAATTTATAAAAACAATTTACATAAATAAGTACTTATAAACAAAAACTAATCAACATAAGTATTTTGTCAACCCAGCCAAACCTTACAAGGTTGGGCTGGGTTGGGTACAACAACATTTATGCTCTTATACGTACCTACAGGTACATATAAAAGCACAAACGCCACCGTATGCACATACAAAGCTCGGAACTCGGGCAGAGTACCTACCCCCACACCACGTACACTAGCCACTTATACAAAAGCTTGTGTAAGAATCACTAATTTATATAAAACTAATTATAAAAAGTTAAAAAATAATAATAATAATCGATGCTCAAATAATAATATTAAATCATAATAACCGATGCTCAAATATATAAAAGACAATTCCAAAAAAATAATTACAACATAATATTTTGTTATTAATTTAGGTGATCAGAGAGCACTGGTGTCATTTCTTAGCATTTGTTCGCCCTTTTGATGAGTGAGAATAAATAGCTTTAGCTTTACTCTAAAACCATGAATACTTTGCAGGTTCCTAATTGGCGGCGGAATGTTATTCCAACACTTAGACGCAGCATAACGGAAACTGCCCCTGAAAGAGGTTGAGCTATGCCGTTCCGTCATAAGCTGCGTCGAACATTGGCGACTCGGCTTACGGCTCGATTTCCATGACAACTTGTCATACAGATAATTCGGAGATTTATATTTAATGACGCCAAACATAAGACACGCCAAGTGAAGTTTGCGCCGATGCAACATCTTTAAAAGATGATGCTTATTAAGAAATGGGGTCACATGTGACCTAAACGGAACATTGAAGCAGAAACGGGCACAAGCGTTCTGTACCCGTTGTATCAGTTTTTTTGTTTTGGCTAATAACCGCGGACCAAATACTGTATCCATATAATTCAACTTAGACAGAACTAGCGATTCAGTTAGTTGTATACGAAGCTCTTCTTTTAAAAATGGTCTAATTCTATATAGAAGTTTTAATTTATAAAAGCAACTTTTCACACAATTAGATATATGTTTTTCATATCGCATTTCAGCGTCCATATGAAGGCCTAGATTACGCGCTTCATATACACGCTCAACGGATTCACCCATAAGCGTGACACTTGCAGTTGGGTTGAGCTTTGCTAAATGATGCTTAGTGCCGAAGATTAAATATTTTGTTTTAACTGGATTGAGCAACAGGCAGTTATCTGTAGACCATGATGCTATTCTCTCGAGATCACCGTTCAGTTTGTTGATAGCAGAGTCAATGTCTTGTGGTTTGCGCGATATATATAACTGAATGTCATCCGCGTACATATGAACTTTACAGTCCTTGATATGCGTTATGACGTCAGCTGAATAAAGACTAAAGAGAACTGGCCCACAAATGGAACCCTGAGGCACTCCCCTATTTACAGCCAACTGCTTTGATAAAATTGAGGAGCCATCAGTGCGACTAATGTTCACAGACTGGTAACGATTAGTAAGGTAGCTGTTGAACCACTGTAGAGCATCACAATCAAAACCATAATAACGTAACTTGGAAAGTAGAAGATTTACATTCAAGGAATCAAACGCCCTGGAAAAATCTAATAAAACTAAAATTGTACACATACCTTTATCTTGTGCAGTCAGAATGTTATCAGTAACATCGAGTAGAGCTGTTGTGGTGCTACGACCTTTTCTAAATCCAGACTGTACTTCAGGCAAAATTTTATTTTTTTCTAGATATTCCGTAAGCTGATAACATATTGCTTTTTCCAAGACCTTAGACAAACATGGCAAAATACTTATTGGCCTAAGATCTTTTAAGTCAACCGGATTAGAAACTTTAGGTAATGGACGAACGATTGCATGTTTCCACAACTCAGGAAACGTCTGAGTATCAATAGAGGTATTTATAAGCGCTTGTATGCTATCTATTGTATACGGAAATGTCATTATCAGCATGTCTAAACTAATAGCATCACAACCTACGGCATTCGACTTCAAACTTCTAATTATATTAATTAGTCGGTCTAAGCTGACTCGTTCGATGTGGAATACTGCACTGCTAAACCTATTATGTTCAAAATACGTCAATTGTGAGATGGTAGTATCTGGACTTCCAGGTATATTTAAAAAGTGGTTATTTATTACATTTGTATTTAATTTTTTCGTTTTTGGTGATTTTCTGTAAATAAGTTAAGTTTTTTGTATGAAATCGAATACGGATAAAGTATGGGATATACCGTGACTCTCATGACGTACTTGAATGGAGCTACATATAAGATTTGAACTAATATCTATTTAATTAAAAGCTATATTTATTTAAAAGCGAAATACCTTACACTCACTGACTAGGACATTTCCTGTAAAACTGAAATTTGGCAGGTAGATTCTTTATAGGGTGTAGACATCCAGTAAGAATGATTATGACAGGGACGGATTAAGGGGGTCAAAAAAGGGTTTGAAAGTATATACCATACGTGTACGAAGTCGCGGGCAACAGCTCACGAGTCAGTAAGTTACGACAACGGTATTGAACTTGAGTGGCCGACTTGCGTCGCCCAGTGTACGTAGGGCCTTAGACTGCCAAAATAATACTTACTCGTATTTGGTTTGAAATTTTTGGTATAAGAACCAGAATGATACTTAAATGGTTTAAAATTCTTGGTATAAGAAGTATACCAGTATAAAAAGGCCCTGAATGCAAAACTTTAATTAAACGGCAAAAAGTAAAAGTCCTAGGCGAGAACCGTATTTCCATGAGAGCACTATTAGCTCGGGCTAGTGATAACGGCACCGCGTTATCACCGCACCCGGGTGCGCAGTCGCCACATTCACCGCTGATGTACAGCGACTGAACCTGCTTGATACTTGCTATGATATTTTTTTTTTTTTTTTTCTAGGGCGTACATGCAGAAAACATCATCGGCCCAGCACCAATAACTTATTTAGCACTTAAAGTTAAATTATGTTAATTAATTATGTTAAATTATTTTAATTATTTTATTGTTTAATTATGTTGTGTGCAGTTTCAATGCTATCACTCCAAAACGGCGCAAGAAAACATTGTGAGGAAACCGGTAAGTCAAAAAACCTCAAAAGTTCAGGGACATAATTATGACATTATATGCACTGAGCCAGCATGGTGGATTAGGGCGCAGCGTCACTTTTAGAGAGGGTCTGTGTCCTAGCAGTGGGAACATGATAGGCTAATTAATGATGATGATATGCAGGATTTCGACACTAGTAGCGCGTTCGACGATCTGGGCCCTGATTCACTAACTACAAACACGCTCGTTACGCAGCGCGATAAGTTAACCTCTAAAAGTTGGTCTTTATTCCCTAGGGAATACAGGCCATATTTTTAGAAATTAACTGAATGCACCGCGCTACGTGCGTGTTTTAGTTAATGAATCAGGTCCCAGACATTCTTAATACTCGTAGATCTAAAAGTGGAACTATTTGGTTTCAAAAGCTAGCTGATTTAAATAATGGTGAGGTGGAAGATATTAAGCACGCTCAGTCTGGAATGGAAATTACCACTCATTGAGTCTGTCGGAAAACATTGGTGGTAAGCATTTAGCCACCGAGCGCTATAAAGTGCCTCACTAATTTGAGCACGCCAACTTTAATTTTATTTTGCATGTGTTTGTAAACTTACCACCGAAACTTGATTAGGGTCAATTACAATGTTTAGTTTACTAGTTTTGTTGTTACCTGTTTTGTATTGTGTATGCACCAGCAGTAAGTGCTTATCTTGAACTTAGTCTTAGATGGCACTAAAATGCATACATCTGTATTTTACTGGAACAAAAGTTTTTATAATAGCAACGCATATGATCATCGCCTCCGAGTGCACACGGTTTCCACTTGACTGATGTCATGTCAGTGGTGAAACAGGGATAGCAAGATGTTAGTGGCTAGTTATATAAATCACGTGAGGCACGCATCTAAAAAACTGCGCTGTGGGTGCTTGTTGAGCGCCCGTCAACGTTGATAAGGCGTACGCTCGCTTGATTATTTATACTGATAGATTGATATTCATCCGAACAGCGTTGTTAGATCAAAGGGGTGCTTAAACAATTATCTGTCGTCACTTGATTTAACTCGTTGCATATAAATTCGGCCAAGTTTGAACTTTCAGTGAAACACTTGTTATAATTTTATTTCAATTTTCATTTGAATTTTCCAATATAAGCAACTTAATATCATTGATTGATCATTTTACCACAGAAAGAAGTATTTATAGCAAAGTTGGACTAAATGTGCATGTATGCGTAGATTAGTAATAACTAAAATATACTTTGCGACCTAACACCAAAAATAAGATTTAAATTTTTGATAGAGTAAGTATCAAAACTGACTGAGCCTCTTATAGAGATCATGCGATGCTGAAGTCAAGGAGAGCGGCCGCGGCAACCACGCCCTTGCACTCCGCACCTCACCCCCGCCAGAAACGCGCTTCGTACTACACTGGTACTGTTGGCAAGAAAAGTGAAAAATATCGTGTTTTTCATAACTCTTCTAGCTAGTTTTATTTATTAGTGTTACAGGCTAGTTCATAGTACGTCTTCAGAAACTTCCAGACTTCACCTGCCTACTAAAATTTATCAGATTACTTTAAACGAATAGCGTAAGGGGAATTTTGAAGATCAGGTTATTCTGCGGATTCTCTTGGTTCTTTTTGTTTTACGGACAGCCCCTCCTCTATAATACAGCTTTTCAAGATTCACTCATAAATTAGGGTTTCAAACCAGTATGTGATAATCGCAATTTCTAGAAGAGCACATAACAATTAACAAAGTCTCTTGTTGAAAGTCAGTCTGAATTAATTATTTTGTTTTATTTTTATTTTGTACAGACAGTTAAATCTGACTGAAGAATTTTGCACACAACAGTACATCGATGGTTTCAATTGTTGGTCATTACGAATTCTAGTGTATAATGTATTATTATCGGCAGTAAAGGCTAGTTTATCACAAATATTTCCAATTATAACCGAGCTTCTGTGAGGCGGTAGCCTATAACCGCTTTTTGTAGTTTGTAGTTAGACGTCATAAATCTAAAGAAAACGATAAAATTAAATCTAAGTAACTAAGTTAAAAGGTGAGGATAACTTTACTGGATTTTGGTAAAGGCAACAACTAAGGTAATTTTAATCACGTTTTCAACTATATAATAGGCCAATGTTCATTCGTAAAACAAATGAACATTGGCCTATTAGTGTTCGTTCATTTCATCATTAAAGGTTTATATGATCATAAGGTATATAGGTGCGTGCTTAACGTGGCCTGTTCATTTGCAGATACAATAATTTCAGACTTATTACGCAATAAGCACTCCAAAAGTTATAAATTTCAAATTGCAACTATCAGACGTAATTTATTATATTTACTTAACAAGCTTAAGAACATCCATTTGTATGAGATATCTATTCGTTAATTTTATTATTCCCGTATTTGTCGGATTATTGGTGTAAGTCAAGATTTAAGAATATGAAATGGCCTATAAAATGCGAGAGCTTATTTATGTATTTTATTATGATAGGATGGGTAGAGATGGATGAATATACTCGCCGTATTCTCGTTTTCGATTTAACGACTTCCACTAAAAGATAAGTAGGTATAAAAAGTAGAAGTTTTATGCAATTAATTTGGAAGATAAATGTAATAGAATTAGGTCCAAAATACACATTACAAGCAAATTCAATTGATATCAATATTTAATACGTCATATTTATTAGCAAAAAGCTACAAAATTAATTTTTCTACGAAACGTTTACGAGTAAATTTTCGTTGCCCGAGAAAACGTTTGGAAATATAGATTTTTCGGCATCCACTCAAACCACGTTTCAAGAGAGTTACTCAAGGGAATCAATAATTTATATTAAAAAAAAAACTAACCATGATTGGACAAGATATTCGATAAAACGTACGAACGGTTCGACTGCCTCGGTGGCTCAGTTGGTAGTGATCCTACTTTCTGTGCTTGGGGGCGTGGGTTCGATTCCCATCTAGGACAAACATTTGTGTGATGAACATTTGTGTTTGTTCTATGTCTGGGTGTTAATATCTATTTAAGTATGTATTTAAAAATATATATGTATGTATATCAGTCTCTGGCAGCCATATTACAAGCTCTGCTTAGTTTGGGGTCAGATGACCATGTGTGCAATAATGTCCCAGATATCACTAATGAAATGGAAGTTAATAACCAGTAAGCATTTTCCTAGTTGGATGTTTTTAACTTGGGCTTTTGCCCGATTGGACGTTTCTATAGTTGGGTAATATTATATTTTTTGACATTAGTCATGCAGAGTGAAAAATATCTAGAATCAGAAATTATTTAAATAAACAAAGACAAATAGCTGCAAAGAACGCTGTAATAGTAGCAAATAAACGATGCCTCTTGCTAATTAAAAACTACCATTGGCATTTGATAAGAAGTAAAAGTTGTGCTTAGATTTATCTTTACATAAAGTTTTTTCAAGGTCACTATTCGACCCTGACACTATTCGAAGATAATTAATACAATTTCAAGAAAAGTTAAACAAACTGATACATCTCTGAATTTTCCACCCTTAGAGATTCTTTTATTCCATATTTTGCAATTATAGAAATGTTAAATACGTACCTATAAACCAAAAACTAAACTAATAGAACATTGTAGATAGTTTTTACCTAGATAGTACAAAATATCTCTAATTTCAGGCAAAGTGCTCAAAATGAATAGGAGGAATATACCTCTATTATCTATAGGTGAAATAATTTCTTCAAAATTGAATGAGACCATCCCAAAAATATTAAAAATGTCATGCATCACAATGGGTGTTGATATCGCGAAAAAAACAAACAAGTAGTTCAAATTAAAAACCAACTTCAAAAATATATGACAAACGTAATAAGTACCTATAAAATTTGAGGGTTGCCCTCGATTTCACTTGGATCCCATCATAAGATCCTGAATTGGTGTAAATGAGACAAAATTGGATGTATACACTACCGAACAAAAGTTTTTTTTTAAAAGTCCTCCCACTAGATAGACCGACGACATTGTGAGAGTCGCGGGCATCCAGTGGATGCAGATGGCAGGATGTCGTTCAGTGTGGAGGTTAAAGGGGGAGGCCTATGTTCAGCAGTGGACGTCTTCTGGCTGATGATAATGATGATGACTACCGAACAAACGTTTTTTTTTTAATATCAGTTAACAGTTGGCGAAGAAGTCGGTGAACATACACATAAAAAAAACCAGTAGAGCATAGAACCGTCCTTCTCTTTTGAAGTCGGTTAAAATACAGTCTAATTGAGAACCATTTTTTTTAAGTCGGTTGAAAACGCAGAGATATTAGAAGAAGTCTTAATGTTTAGTCTAAACTGCAATATACTAGTATATCGTCTCGCAATTTATATTGAAGGTGGGCAGCCTTTATCCATAAAATTGAATATTTTATGCGACTCGTGGGCGTCCACAAGACTGATGTTCAAGCGCACAGCTTCTGCGATATGTGTGTTTAACATAATTGTTGTCAACTGTATTAAAATGGATACCAACTTGAGGATAATATCTTAATATGATATACGGTTTGTTAAAAAACCGGCCAAGACTCACGCACTCAAGGTTCTGTATCACCACAAAATACAATAAAATTATAACAGCCCCATCTATCGGCAATAGGTGTAAGCAAAGTCTTGAAATTTTTGTGTTCAATTACGAACATAAATTTGTCACCCGATTCGCACTTGGCCAGTGTTTATAATTTTGTTGTTTTACTTTGGATTGTGTACTATATGTGTTTTTCACTAGAACAAACATGAATATAATAGGTCGGGGAAAAAGTCTTTTCGTATTTTGTATGTATAAAGTTGTAGTAAAATCTCATCGGTTGTACTGTTTGTATCTGGCTGGTTTTGATATCATTAAAAATATGACAGTTTAAAAAAGGAATGCAAAAAGTAAAAAGCAATTTCCCGCCATTTTTCAATTGTTTTTTGTTCGATAAAATGAGTGAATCTGACGAAGAAATTCGATATATTTTGAAGTTTTATTACAAAAAAGGGAAAAATGCGACACAAGCCGCGAATAAAATATGTGACGTTTATGGACCTAATGCAGTGTCATCAAGAGTAGCACAATGTTGGTTCAAGCGTTTTCAGTCCGGGAATTTTGATGTCAAAGATGCAGCTCGCTCTGGTCGCCCTGTTACGGATAAAGTCGATGCCATTTCTGAAAAAGTAGAGCAAGATCGGCATATTAGTAGTTACGACGTAGCTGAAGAACTGGGGATCGACCACAAAACAGTTTTGACCCATTTGAAAAAGTCTGGGTATAAAAAAATACGATATTTGGGTGCCACACGAGCTCACTGAAAGAAACCAAATGAATCGTGTGCTCATTTGCGATTCTCTGTTAAAACGTACCGAAACCGAACCGTTTTTGAAAAGATTGATCACTGGTGATGAAAAATGGATCACCTACGACAAGAATGTGCGCAAACGATCATGGTCAAAGGGCAGTGAAGCACCACAGACTGTAGCGAAACCCGGATTAACACGTAATAAGGTGATGCTGTGTGTATGGTGGGATTGGAAGGGCATCGTTCATTATGAGCTTTTACCGCCGGGCAAAACCATGGATTCGGATCTCTACTGCCAACAGCTGATGAGACTTAAACAAGAAATTGAGAAAAAACGGCCGGAATTGATCAACAGAAAGGGCGTGGTCATTCATCATGATAACGCCAGACCACACACATCTTTGGCCACTCAGCAACAATTGAGAGAGCTTGGTTGGGAAGTGTTAATGCATCCACCATATAGCCCTGACCTTGCACCCTCAGATTTCTACCTGTTTCGGTCTCTTCAGAATTCTTTGGGTAGTGTTAGATTAACATCCAGAGAGGACTGTCAAAACTACTTGTTGCACTTTTTTGATCAGAAGTCCCAAAATTTCTACAGCAACGGGATCATGTCACTACTGTAATGTTCGCCCTCCTACCTAACCTAACTTAATTACTTACTAACTTAACTCTAAATAACTCTAATATCCTAGCTCGTAGTCAATGGTTGATGAAGATATAATGATCCTAATCACTAACTAATTAATTTAAACCAAATACTAACCTAGCTTACTATATTAACCTAGCCCTAAAGGTTTATGAATTTTAATAGTTTATGAAGATATTATTTTATGATAAGAATTATAGTAAACTAAGGTTAGTAAGAAAGCCTAGGTAAAGAAGAGAACGTGAATAGCTAAACCTAGATATTAGATATTAAATTTAACCCTATCAAAAATATTAAAAGGTAACTTCTAGAATTCTCTATGATGATTTATAATTGAAATACCTCCCTGCAGATAAAACCTGTACCTTATAAGTTCTAGAATTTAAGACTTCCTTAGCTATATCAGTACCTTATCTAATTCCTAACTCAACCTGTACTATATTATAAATGTAACTTAAATTATGGCCATGTGATCAAGTGGTTAGAGAACCCGACGTTGTAGATCCGCTGCAACCCTGGATAGAGGTTTGGGTGTGTCCTAACTAAAATATTCCTACTTCTACCTTCCAATATAGTTCAATTACTAGTTTTGCACTAAACCTAAAAGCTGAAACCTATTACTATTATTTTCTCTTGAACCTAACAACATTAACCGCCTTACTAAAGTTTAACTTCAATTATTTCTATATCTGCCTATGTGTTAATCTAATAAAATTCAATTAGATACTCATATTACTTTTATTCAGGAATCAATACAAGCTTGATCACAACTTGAACCTCTCTAATAACCGTTTCCTAGGTTACTTATCAAACATACATACTAAACCTTCATTTTACAACCTACTTGTTACATTTTTCCTACATAGTTAGAGTTGAACCTAAACATAATTTAGAGAATCATAATTCCAACCTAGGTACTTAGTGTTTGGTATCTTATCCTAACGTGTTATACTACTGACGACTTATTTAAGACCTAAGAATGTTATAGAAATCTACCTAAGTGAAGTTGTGAGGAAAATATTGAAAGGAGACTGAGCGTTGATTACTTGTGTTATTTAAGCGTAGATATTAAACAAATCATTGAGGAAGCACTGCAAGGTGAATTTATAGTTAATATTTAGATTTCAGTATAATAAGTTGAGACTTGGAAAACTACCAACAAAGATGATTTTATAGTTTGTACTTAGGGTTCAGTATAATAAATTAATGGTTTTTAGTTGAGACTTGGAAAACTACCGACAAAGGTGATTTTATAGTTTGTACTTAGGGTTCAGTATAATAAATTAATGGTTTTTAGTTGAGACTTGGAAAACTACCAACAAAGGTGATTTTATAGTTTGTACTTAGGGTTCAGTATAATAAATTAATGTTTTTTTTGTTGAGACTTGGAAAACTACCGACAAAGATGATTTTATAGTTTGTACTTAGAGTTCAGTATAATAAATTAATGTTTTTAGTTGAGACTTGGAAAACTACCAACAAAGGTGATTTTATAGTTTGTATTTAGACTTTAGTATAATAAATTGATGTTTTTTAGTTGAGACTTGGAAAACTACCAACAAAGGTGATTTTATAGTTTGTACTTAGGGTTCAGTATAATAAATTAATGTTTTTTAGTTGAGACTTGGAAAACGGAGCCCCTCCACCGCTCCGCTTGGTGAACAACGACTACCCGACGGTTTGTCCTCCCGTCTCATAAAACAGTCTGAATAATGTTATCTTATTCTTATGCGACTGCAAACTTTATCAAATCTTTGCACAGACCCTAAGAAGGTGCTCTATGCTAATGCAAATTTACCACCATGTTCGTAAACCCTATACGCTAGCAGAAGAACTGGCAAAGAAACTGCCGCGCTTTATTACAAATTTAGCAAATAGAATGCAGTCTTCAGGTTAAATTACTGAATACTCAATCCAGACATTCAAGTGTAACATGATTGTATGTAAAAGGTAAGTAATCTTCCCGTTAGCTCTTCAAATTGGCCATCTCAATCAGGACTTCCTTTAAGAGAGTTTATATTGAACAAGCCAGTATTACTAAATCAGTAACAATGTAAAGGCGCCCTTTAAGTTTTCTATAACTAAGGGGTAACCTAGAGACAACCGCTCTGTGTACTATTCAGCTATACTTAGCTTAGGTACCTTCTATGGAACCCAAATAATGTGTGATGTAGAAGAAAGTCCATCATATTAACTTTCAATTTGAAGAGATTCATTTAGTAATTTCTTCGATGTTAAAACTGAGAATTATATTTCTCTTAAGATCATGTTAGACCTGGCCGTCTTTGAATTTCTAATAATTCAATTATATGCAAACAATAATACATGTCAATCTCCTTTACAAATTCCTCATTTTCTAAGAAAAATTATGATTTTTATAAATCAAATAATTTCAGGAGTTACCAAAACCTGAATAATCATTAAACCATTAGATACTAGTTGGGTTTTCTGACTGTCTTACAGTTTTAAGGTAAATAGAAATTCTTCATCTACCTTCACAAAATTATGAAATTAGCTTTAGACTTAGTTAAAGACTAGAAGTGAATTGCTTGTCTAAGCAACCTTCACTAAATCTCTTTAGACAGAATCTCATTTAATTCTACAAAATAACCAACAGCATCAGTCACATATAAATATCGATTCACATTCGATGACTACACTGCAAGTTACAAATGGCTATAAATGACCAATTATGAATATAACTTTAAAATCCCAACTAACATATCTAATAATTTAGTTCAACACCTTTTACTGGATTATCTCCAATAAGTTAAAACAGGAACAAGCTGAAAGAAAAACCCCTACAAGTCCCTAGGTTTCCCTATGTCTTGACGATCTGATACCCTCGCATACTTTGAAGATATCGAATCCCCGAGATCAACCTCAAAAAACCTACACCTGGTACCCTCAACTATTCTGGAGATACACCATAACTCAAACAAAGAACAAACGAGTTCTTTAATTAACTAGACACAATAAAAAAACCCACCCCTTCCCTAACAACAGAGTTATACGGGTTGCTAATTGCCCGAGTGCAGAACTCTGACTAAACTGTAAGGACCTGACATGGGTGACTAGTCCACGAACCTATAGTCACTACCTGCAGCCCTACAGGTAAGCTCAAAGGAACCGAAGTTCCGGGAGGCTTCTTAAAACAGAACGGACCTCCCTTGGGGATAGAGCTTATTGACCCTCCTAACGTAAAGACAGATCATGTGAAAGCATGTAGGCGGACGGAGACTAGCCTACGGCTAACCAGTCCCGCTAGGATATAGTATCACAACCTGTTAAGGTGATTCCAGAGGTCCGTACCCCCATCCAAACTACAGTCAATCACACAACCTGGAGACTGAATCGATGCCTCATTTAAGCGGCTAAAATCGACCTTGGGATCGTCTCAAAGTTCCCAAGTCCTAACTATCGCGGAGAGGAGATGAACGGCCTTCGTAAGTGGTCACAGTGAGGTTCAGCGAAGGCAGTCCATTATTTCAAACCATGTTGAAATGAATCGCAATTGTCCAATATTTCAAATACAAGTCATTTAAATGACTAAATGAGTTTACCCAACGCGTAAGAAACCCTCAAGAAGCTACTTTTACTAGTAAGAAAAAATTTATCAAACTACCTTTACCCATAAGAAAAAGAATCTAATTCTCAAAAGTACGAGGCCAACTTCCACGTAGCAACACGGAATACCGTTCACACCTCGAACTGAGTTCAAATTACTGAAAAACTACTAAGCAAAAAGAATTTAATAAAACTCTGTGACATAATTGAAATTTGTGTTAAGTCGGGCAGAGCTTCACCTTTAAATTCACAAAGAAACGCAAAAGGCTCTAAAATATATTGGACAACACGACAGGGTCACGACTAAGTACAGAATGAATCGACGCGCCTCTGCTACCCCCTTATATACCCTTCGTCTTTAAGGTTCATAATGCTACAACAAGCGGCTTTGTCACAAAAGTATCGGAACTATTGAAACTATCAGAAGTATCAAAAGTTTCAATAGTATTGAAACAATTCGACCAATCAGAGAGCCGGATTTTGTAAACATTGTTAGTTTCAATACTTTTGACACAGTGGCCCCTCCACCGCTTCGCCATTTTGTCTGTCATTCTAAATAGCCTGTGCATCAAGATTTTGCAACTGGATAAACAAAACTAAATAATTATCAAGTTAAATTGTTGTAAATCTTTGGAACTATTATCAATTAAGGTACGTAACTTATTTAATTATTTATTTTTATAGTAAAGGAAACCATCGTATAAAATTTTGTAGGTTATCATTTTGTAAACAAACTAAAACTGCTTTACATATTTCTTTGAGATCCCTGCCTAAATATAATGTCCTACCCTATCTCCCTTCATTATATACAATCTCTAATCATAGGAGTAAAACATTTGTCAAAGTCCTGTTATTGTAACTAAAATTTTAGAAGCAAATTACATTTCAAAGCAACGATTCCCGAACTATGCTGAGAGCGAAAGCGAGCTGTCCAGCCTCTCTGCCCTGTTTCCAGCAGTTGCACAATCCGCATACAAACATCCTTTATATCCTACTAATTTATGTAGATCTGGGTCAGTAATGCAGGTATGTTGTAACAGTGATTTCTTCTCAATTTCAGGATTCTGTAGCATCCCATTAATCTGATGATATCTGATCCGAAGTTCGCATCTTAACTCAACTATAAGGAATGCCTGACATGAACCCGTGTTCAAACAACCTAAACTAATTTTCAACACAAAGGTAATTTTTATCCTAAAATTATATCTACTAATACTTAAACCAAGTAATAACACACCGGTGTTATTAACCAATAATCATATGTCAAGGAAAGGCAACTTACTTACCTTTATCTATCAGTTTAAGCTATAAAATAACATTGGACTGAAGATAATACATAACTGTGAATGATCACCAATACTGTGCAGAATCGACACAATATTTCTTATAATAAACCATTTAGTTTTCTAACAGTATAAAATAAAGAAGTGAAGTCTCTTCACTCTTCCAAATTCTTAGCGAAACAACAAAGGTCAATAG
Organism: Agriopis leucophaearia; assembly: GCA_949125355.1. NCBI lineage: Eukaryota > Metazoa > Arthropoda > Insecta > Lepidoptera > Geometridae > Agriopis > Agriopis leucophaearia. The sequence goes on along the minus strand of OX421276.1, from coordinate 6,825,932 downwards.
TTATTTAAAACAGTATCAAATTTGTCAAACATAACTCAACAACCGTAAATAACATAAGATAATGTTTTACTTCTAGCGTTCCACAACCTGTAAGCTGCAAGCTCACATAACCCAAGCCTAGTATATAAACAACCATTTAAGCTTTCTTGTGTCCCATTATGTTGTGTTATGTAGCTACCCTTATTTAATAGGTGATTTTGTTACATTTTCAGGTCATCGACCCCGTTCAGCCTACATCTTCTTAGCTTCATGAAATCCAGCCCGATGTCCACAGTCCAAAGCAACCACTGCAGAATCGTGATCCAACGGAACTGCTTCCACGTACTTCAGATAAAATTCACTACTAACCAACTTCTAAACGGATAGTGACTTAGTCGTTAAGTGAGATTGTACAAAGGTATTCCCATTCTTTTATTATACTTAATTCAACTAATAATTTAGTAGTTCTATTCATGGAATTGGAACAAAAAGGCAGCCTTAGTTTTTCTTAATATAGTAAGGAGAGATATTTTTCTACCGCCTGTCCACAAGGATTCTATAAAACAGTATAAAACTGTTATTAATTTATTAATATAGAATTCCTTTAGCTTTTCATTGATAAAATTAATATGGACACAGCCAATCAAACATATATCAATTTTAATTGAATAACTTAGTTGTAAACTACAGTTTAAATGTTGTGAAAGGTAACGGACCCCATTCTGGACCGTCACAGCCTGCCTTAAAATTTGCAAAGATGCTAATTTCTTAATCGGAGTAAATTTTCCAAAACCTACTTTAATTCACAACATTCTCTAACCCAACTTCTTTAAACTGCAAGTGCAAAATTAATACTATCAAAATCTGCTTTTCAACAATAATAATTATGTGTAATCGAATGTGTGTGTAGCCCCATCACAATATGTAAGTGTATTTAAACCAAGGCAAAATAATCATGAATTAATCTCAGACTTTTAGGCTTGATAATATATTATCTATAAAGAAAATTCCCCCCTTTCCCAGTACCTCCTATCATCTGCAAAGAAAGTTTGGTTGTGAGTCAAACTCATTTCTAATAAATCTACGCAACCCTACTCTTCTTTGTGAATATTCTCTCATCCACTGAAAAGCAAAAGACACGTATCCCTTTCAAATTCAAGGCCGATCCAATGTTAAAAAAGGAAAAATTCTGTATAGCCGCTATATTCCACCTAAAATCCAATGATTAAAATACAATTTATTTACCTTGGTGCTTGTGTAGTGTATTAGTTCGAAATGTTCGTACATTGTAGAGTATTTAGATCCTTCCGAAATCAACGCCTGTTGATGATATGATAGACTAACCCTAACACCAATTTTTCTCCTTCGGAAAGATCTAATTTGTAGTTGTGTTTGTTGAAACTCAAACTTTGACAGCTCGCTCCCATCTCGACAATGTCAATATCCTAAGTCCCTCTTGTACCCTATAAAGCCTTCACACACTCTGTTCCTTTCATTTCTCTCTTTTTCTACATTCAAAACCTCCTTTCTTTCATTAAAAGCTAAAACTGTCATTCTCTTTCCATTACCCCTGTCGCGGTCTTACACAGAACTTAGGATATCTACACCATCTTCTAGATGAGGAACGAAACAATTAGACTCAATCTCTATTTACATTGTAAGAATGATAAAGCTTTATATCTGACATAACCCCAAAATCCAAAAGTGTCTTTAATTTACTTTTCTTTTGTTAACTATAAACCCTCTTAGTTTTGGCTGAAGCGATCTCAATTTATTATCAAAGTCACAATAATTTGAATATAAAAACCAATGCCGCCTCAATAGTAATCCAACAATGAATAGATTAACATAAAGTGTTTTTTAGTTTGTAAATAACTCTCACAGAGAGGTTATGTTTTTTCTTGGACAAAATTACTAATATTCAAAGTACAATTCAACACATTCTAGAGAATTACAATCAGACTTTCGCAAAAAGTCAAAGATGAATTTACTCAAATAATTTCCTTTTTTTTTTTGTAATATTTTTTTTTTATTTTTTTTTCATATATTTTATTTTATTTTATTTTTTTCTGTGTTAAACATATTTTTTTTCTTTCTTTTTTTTTTCGCTATATTATAATATTTTTTTCTTTCCCTTTGTATTTTTTTTTTTTTCAAGTCATGTATATATTTTTTTTTTTCATTTTTCTTTTCTCATTTTTTCTTTCAATTACATATTAAAAGTTCTAACATTTATATTAAATATTAACATTATGAATGGACGGGATATTCTAATCTTAATCGTAGAAAATTTAACACTAAATAAAGCCCAAGAATCAAACATCAGTCAACCAATTCCCAAAATGATAGGTTAGACACCATTTACAAATATTATTCGTATACCTAGAAGTCTAATATTTAAACGATTTAACATAAAATCTTAGGTTAAACAATATACAAAAGGAAAAGGAAAACATACTGTTAAAACAGGACCTAAATCACAATTCAAATGGCAACCTTATAATATTTATACCTATACAAAGTTAATATTTTTCATAAATCTAAGAAAAGATCCAAAGTTACGACAACTTTCAAGCATCCTGAAATCTGATTTAAAACTGTATAAAGTGTTTTTTTTTTTTTTTATATATCTAGTGACGCGCCCCGATTTTGCACAAGTGTAAGCCCGGTCATAGGCCTCGCCACCAAGACCCGCTCCTGAAACTCAAACTTCATCAAAATTAGTTCAGCCGCTCACTCACCGTTTAAACCATTGATGACAAACATTTCAAAACTAAAATCAGCTAAATCGGCCCAGCCGTTCTCGAGCTTTAACGAGTCTAATGAATATCGATTGATTTTTATAAATAAATGTTATTAACTATAAGGTAGATGATCTATGATTTAATTTTAACCAAACCCCAATCTATAAAAATTTAAAATCTTTTGCAAATACTTGATTCACCCTATAGATTCACTGGCATAAATCACACAAAAATAATTAATTTTATTCGATGATGATGATGATTTAAACATAGAAGTGATTTAAATTAATTTATAATCTAATTTATTTCCCTAAAACACCAGATATAGATTAGCGAAAATCCCATCGAATTTGGTTTAGCCAATCCGAAATAGCTAAAATCTTACAATATTATACATAAACACCACTTCATTATAATCTTTGATCACATAATTACCCCTTTCAAGTACTTATACAAAATAACTTCTAAAACGCATTACCCACCTGTACTACTGTTTGACAATTCATTTTGCCTATTTGCTATAAAATCTTACAAAGCCAACTCTATTAAGCCTGAATTTAACATAAATACAAACAATACCTCAACAAACAAATTCAATAAAACTACGTTTTGTAATAATTAGTTGCACTTATAACAATAAGCTATTCCCTAACTGCAACCTTAATAAATATACGCATGTGTACCAATTTTAATTTCAAACCGCCCTCAATATCAACAGATACTTTCTAAAATGAATTCCATCGGATTTGGTCCAGCCGTCCTAGAATACTCGGAGAACAAACATACATCGCCCTATATGCTATGAAATTATAAGAGTATATTTTTTTTTCTAATCATACCAACCATATACCCCCTTTTTTATTTTTCATTAAATAAATAAAAATTTACTCGCCGGAAAATATCACCCTTTTTACCTTATTTGAATGTAATCCTGTTCAACTATGTTTCACACACTTAGTTCACACTGTATAACAAGCCCTTTTAATTACCTAACGTTAATTCACCTGTATGAAAAACGTGTTCTCCTCTTTTTTTCTCACTAATTACCGCCTAAGATTTCTCTATGTCGTAATAACTAGAATACATTCACTACTCTAGAATATAAAGTGTTTTACTATAATAACCTTTAGTTTAAGAACATTTTTGGGTATTTATAAAATTTAAATTTCATCCATCCTAGCCTACTACAAACTCAATATTTCTTTCTTAACCTACTTCTGCTTTCAAACTAAAACATAAATACGCACAAAAAGAACATATGTCGTTGGCGGGATTCGAACCCACGACTTATTCTCCAACTCCGAACATAGAACGCATTAGGCCAGTCGTCACTTCCGGGAGACGCCGAATTACGTCTAATCTACGTAACTAACAATGCTTATACACTCCGTTGTCAGCTCCGATATCATAATATTTTTATTCTCTTGACGTTGATAACCGTTGACAAGTGACATGATGTAACAAACCTACGATGTGTCTATACTAATCATAATTCGTTTTTTTTTTTTTTTCAGCAAGACGCTTTGTCACAAAGGTCAGACTTTCCATATCTATCGACCCTACAGTTCATCAAATCCGTTAAGTCAGAAAATGGTTTTATCTCCCCCCGTTTTTTTTCTATTAACAAATTTTATAAAGGCAAAGTAATTTTATCCTATAATAATACAACTTGAAACAATAACCGATAACAAACCTACAACAAAACGTTTTGTTCTACTACCTACTACGTTTTCGAACAAAACTTTTTTGTTCGAAATCATATCACGAAATGAATACGTCTTTCAATTTATTATTTCCTCTTTCGTGACCTTGGATACCCAATTTCTTCAACCTGATATATGATAGTTTTATATTACCTTTTCACCGCTTTTACCCAGAAATAAAACTCTATACCTTAAAAATAAAATACAGCTACTATAAAGTTTGAAGTCCAATTGATTACGATAATCTAACAATAACAATTAATACGTCTATAGTGTAGTCTAATTTTAAAATTTTAGTATGTAATTAAAGATTAAACGAACTAACAAATTACCAACAGAATATAGTTACAAAGTTACCTTCAATAAATTATGACACCTCCACGTTAAACCTCTCCGTCTCCGTTCTCACGACAACAAATTGCACAGATCAGAATCTGTGCCTTTCCTGCCTTAATTTAGAATGAGTCTCTGAACTACAAATAATTAATCGACTTACAATTATAATTGACCTAAGTTTTATTTTTATTTGCTTCTAACACACAACTAAGAGTAATAATATTTAACTTAAATTGACTCCCTGCCGAAATGTAAATATTACTATAGTAAGATTATACGGACATAGAATTATTTAAAAAATATTTTCTCTTCCTTACCGCGTTTTAAGTGTGTTTAACGTGGGCCTAAACACAACGTGTTACTTGTTCACGTGTTTACTTTAATATCTTTGAAGACTTTATTTTATCTGTGGTCTAGTCTATTCCTATATTTGACAAGTAAACACATTTTTTTTTCACTGTCCCACTTTCACTCTACTCTGGGCAAGCTAAAGCTTTTACGACCAAACCCCTTTCCGTGACTTCCCGAAGAAATTATGCAGATAACCATTGTAAAATAATTTAATGTAATAATTTGTAAATAAATAAATAGTCAGTCTAAAATACTACAAACCAAGTTCCCCGAATCTATTCATTTTCACTAAACAATAGTAAGATTAGCGTATTAGTCATTTGGATGGTAAAATTAAAATTTCCTATGTCATGGCAACTATTATTTTTAGTTCCAAAGATTCCCACCTGTGGCTCTAGTAGTCATACTGTTATGAGTTTGTTATTTTCCGAGTTCATTTCTCTAAATTACATTGCAAAGAAAGTTTTTAACCCTGTAAAACGCAATAAAACATTTTGCAAAAGCTACCACAATTAAATTCAACCCACAGTGCAAGCACACACCCCATACAAAGCTGAAATTCCATTTAACCTTTCTACTAACCGTAAGTATATGTGTATAAACACTTTGTTGACTTTATTTTTAAGCTAAATTCAATCTTTCACTGAATTTTACTAACTCAAAGTAAAAATACCACCTGATTCCTGATTCTAATATCCTACTGTAAACAGTTTACTGGACGCTTTTATGAATATTACAAATATTTAATTTCAAATAACCTTGAACCTTTGACCTAAACCTTGACCTTTGAGCTCAAACTACCCTAGAAATTCTTTTGCTGTTTTAAAGTTATAGAATCTTGTAAAAACAAAAACTCAAGTTATATTCTACATTTCTAATTGATTTTATTTGTATTAAAAGAAAATTAGTATACTTACTTCATTAACCTCAAAAATAACAAAAATAATTTTCTTCAAAGTATGATTTAATATAATGTATCAGAATTTAGTTATTGCCGAGTTATAATTTTCCAATTTCTCCCTTTTCAGGCATACTTGAATCGTTGTGTCAACCTGATTTGACCAATCCAAACTTACATGTAACCTTGAAAACTCTACCCAAATTAAGAAAGATTTCCTATCCTAACGCTGGGATAATGATAAAGAACTCAAGCAACCTGGTATGTATATTTCTAGCACTTAATGTTTAGGTACCTATTAATATGACTTAGCTAGCCCTGGTTTTATACTCATAATCTCCTATATGGTATTAAATTGTTTGCCGTCCCTAACTATATTAGTTGTTCAAAGGAAGTCATCACATGACAAAATTTGTTGATTTCAGATATTTTTTTCTACAAAATGCCTGGAATCTGCTCGAAATGTCTCCTACCTGCTTCTCTGCTGCTTTGAAAATCTTCACAAAAACCCGCTACTAATCTAATCTTAATTTGTGCTTAAAGAAATAAACACCTCCTTAGTTCCGCTTTCATTTGTCAAGACACTAGGCAGGTATAGGCTTGTAACTTGATACAATTTCTCATAATTCCTCTAACAGATATCTACCTAGACAACTGAATGTTATTAGATCATATGCTATATATACCTGTGCATTAAACAATAACCTTTCCTTCTGAATAGTTGGGTAAAATACTCCTAATTTAGCCTGATAACTACCTTTACCTTTAATTACCTGACTTTGTTAGAACTTTCTCGAACCTTATTATCTATATTTCATCGTATCTCCTAGCTATCCAATGACTGTAACGCTCTAACGACTCACTCAAAAGAACCATCTACATTCTAGTCAACCTCAAACCCTGGAGCTAATCCTGGTGCACGGCATAACCATATTGTAATGTTCGCCCTCCTACCTAACCTAACTTAATTACTTACTAACTTAACTCTAAATAACTCTAATATCCTAGCTCGTAGTCAATGGTTGATGAAGATATAATGATCCTAATCACTAACTAATTAATTTAAACCAAATACTAACCTAGCTTACTATATTAACCTAGCCCTAAAGGTTTATGAATTTTAATAGTTTATGAAGATATTATTTTATGATAAGAATTATAGTAAACTAAGGTTAGTAAGAAAGCCTAGGTAAAGAAGAGAACGTGAATAGCTAAACCTAGATATTAGATATTAAATTTAACCCTATCAAAAATATTAAAAGGTAACTTCTAGAATTCTCTATGATGATTTATAATTGAAATACCTCCCTGCAGATAAAACCTGTACCTTATAAGTTCTAGAATTTAAGACTTCCTTAGCTATATCAGTACCTTATCTAATTCCTAACTCAACCTGTACTATATTATAAATGTAACTTAAATTATGGCCATGTGATCAAGTGGTTAGAGAACCCGACGTTGTAGATCCGCTGCAACCCTGGATAGAGGTTTGGGTGTGTCCTAACTAAAATATTCCTACTTCTACCTTCCAATATAGTTCAATTACTAGTTTTGCACTAAACCTAAAAGCTGAAACCTATTACTATTATTTTCTCTTGAACCTAACAACATTAACCGCCTTACTAAAGTTTAACTTCAATTATTTCTATATCTGCCTATGTGTTAATCTAATAAAATTCAATTAGATACTCATATTACTTTTATTCAGGAATCAATACAAGCTTGATCACAACTTGAACCTCTCTAATAACCGTTTCCTAGGTTACTTATCAAACATACATACTAAACCTTCATTTTACAACCTACTTGTTACATTTTTCCTACATAGTTAGAGTTGAACCTAAACATAATTTAGAGAATCATAATTCCAACCTAGGTACTTAGTGTTTGGTATCTTATCCTAACGTGTTATACTACTGACGACTTATTTAAGACCTAAGAATGTTATAGAAATCTACCTAAGTGAAGTTGTGAGGAAAATATTGAAAGGAGACTGAGCGTTGATTACTTGTGTTATTTAAGCGTAGATATTAAACAAATCATTGAGGAAGCACTGCAAGGTGAATTTATAGTTAATATTTAGATTTCAGTATAATAAGTTGAGACTTGGAAAACTACCAACAAAGATGATTTTATAGTTTGTACTTAGGGTTCAGTATAATAAATTAATGGTTTTTAGTTGAGACTTGGAAAACTACCGACAAAGGTGATTTTATAGTTTGTACTTAGGGTTCAGTATAATAAATTAATGGTTTTTAGTTGAGACTTGGAAAACTACCAACAAAGGTGATTTTATAGTTTGTACTTAGGGTTCAGTATAATAAATTAATGTTTTTTTTGTTGAGACTTGGAAAACTACCGACAAAGATGATTTTATAGTTTGTACTTAGAGTTCAGTATAATAAATTAATGTTTTTAGTTGAGACTTGGAAAACTACCAACAAAGGTGATTTTATAGTTTGTATTTAGACTTTAGTATAATAAATTGATGTTTTTTAGTTGAGACTTGGAAAACTACCAACAAAGGTGATTTTATAGTTTGTACTTAGGGTTCAGTATAATAAATTAATGTTTTTTAGTTGAGACTTGGAAAACGGAGCCCCTCCACCGCTCCGCTTGGTGAACAACGACTACCCGACGGTTTGTCCTCCCGTCTCATAAAACAGTCTGAATAATGTTATCTTATTCTTATGCGACTGCAAACTTTATCAAATCTTTGCACAGACCCTAAGAAGGTGCTCTATGCTAATGCAAATTTACCACCATGTTCGTAAACCCTATACGCTAGCAGAAGAACTGGCAAAGAAACTGCCGCGCTTTATTACAAATTTAGCAAATAGAATGCAGTCTTCAGGTTAAATTACTGAATACTCAATCCAGACATTCAAGTGTAACATGATTGTATGTAAAAGGTAAGTAATCTTCCCGTTAGCTCTTCAAATTGGCCATCTCAATCAGGACTTCCTTTAAGAGAGTTTATATTGAACAAGCCAGTATTACTAAATCAGTAACAATGTAAAGGCGCCCTTTAAGTTTTCTATAACTAAGGGGTAACCTAGAGACAACCGCTCTGTGTACTATTCAGCTATACTTAGCTTAGGTACCTTCTATGGAACCCAAATAATGTGTGATGTAGAAGAAAGTCCATCATATTAACTTTCAATTTGAAGAGATTCATTTAGTAATTTCTTCGATGTTAAAACTGAGAATTATATTTCTCTTAAGATCATGTTAGACCTGGCCGTCTTTGAATTTCTAATAATTCAATTATATGCAAACAATAATACATGTCAATCTCCTTTACAAATTCCTCATTTTCTAAGAAAAATTATGATTTTTATAAATCAAATAATTTCAGGAGTTACCAAAACCTGAATAATCATTAAACCATTAGATACTAGTTGGGTTTTCTGACTGTCTTACAGTTTTAAGGTAAATAGAAATTCTTCATCTACCTTCACAAAATTATGAAATTAGCTTTAGACTTAGTTAAAGACTAGAAGTGAATTGCTTGTCTAAGCAACCTTCACTAAATCTCTTTAGACAGAATCTCATTTAATTCTACAAAATAACCAACAGCATCAGTCACATATAAATATCGATTCACATTCGATGACTACACTGCAAGTTACAAATGGCTATAAATGACCAATTATGAATATAACTTTAAAATCCCAACTAACATATCTAATAATTTAGTTCAACACCTTTTACTGGATTATCTCCAATAAGTTAAAACAGGAACAAGCTGAAAGAAAAACCCCTACAAGTCCCTAGGTTTCCCTATGTCTTGACGATCTGATACCCTCGCATACTTTGAAGATATCGAATCCCCGAGATCAACCTCAAAAAACCTACACCTGGTACCCTCAACTATTCTGGAGATACACCATAACTCAAACAAAGAACAAACGAGTTCTTTAATTAACTAGACACAATAAAAAAACCCACCCCTTCCCTAACAACAGAGTTATACGGGTTGCTAATTGCCCGAGTGCAGAACTCTGACTAAACTGTAAGGACCTGACATGGGTGACTAGTCCACGAACCTATAGTCACTACCTGCAGCCCTACAGGTAAGCTCAAAGGAACCGAAGTTCCGGGAGGCTTCTTAAAACAGAACGGACCTCCCTTGGGGATAGAGCTTATTGACCCTCCTAACGTAAAGACAGATCATGTGAAAGCATGTAGGCGGACGGAGACTAGCCTACGGCTAACCAGTCCCGCTAGGATATAGTATCACAACCTGTTAAGGTGATTCCAGAGGTCCGTACCCCCATCCAAACTACAGTCAATCACACAACCTGGAGACTGAATCGATGCCTCATTTAAGCGGCTAAAATCGACCTTGGGATCGTCTCAAAGTTCCCAAGTCCTAACTATCGCGGAGAGGAGATGAACGGCCTTCGTAAGTGGTCACAGTGAGGTTCAGCGAAGGCAGTCCATTATTTCAAACCATGTTGAAATGAATCGCAATTGTCCAATATTTCAAATACAAGTCATTTAAATGACTAAATGAGTTTACCCAACGCGTAAGAAACCCTCAAGAAGCTACTTTTACTAGTAAGAAAAAATTTATCAAACTACCTTTACCCATAAGAAAAAGAATCTAATTCTCAAAAGTACGAGGCCAACTTCCACGTAGCAACACGGAATACCGTTCACACCTCGAACTGAGTTCAAATTACTGAAAAACTACTAAGCAAAAAGAATTTAATAAAACTCTGTGACATAATTGAAATTTGTGTTAAGTCGGGCAGAGCTTCACCTTTAAATTCACAAAGAAACGCAAAAGGCTCTAAAATATATTGGACAACACGACAGGGTCACGACTAAGTACAGAATGAATCGACGCGCCTCTGCTACCCCCTTATATACCCTTCGTCTTTAAGGTTCATAATGCTACAACAAGCGGCTTTGTCACAAAAGTATCGGAACTATTGAAACTATCAGAAGTATCAAAAGTTTCAATAGTATTGAAACAATTCGACCAATCAGAGAGCCGGATTTTGTAAACATTGTTAGTTTCAATACTTTTGACACAGTGGCCCCTCCACCGCTTCGCCATTTTGTCTGTCATTCTAAATAGCCTGTGCATCAAGATTTTGCAACTGGATAAACAAAACTAAATAATTATCAAGTTAAATTGTTGTAAATCTTTGGAACTATTATCAATTAAGGTACGTAACTTATTTAATTATTTATTTTTATAGTAAAGGAAACCATCGTATAAAATTTTGTAGGTTATCATTTTGTAAACAAACTAAAACTGCTTTACATATTTCTTTGAGATCCCTGCCTAAATATAATGTCCTACCCTATCTCCCTTCATTATATACAATCTCTAATCATAGGAGTAAAACATTTGTCAAAGTCCTGTTATTGTAACTAAAATTTTAGAAGCAAATTACATTTCAAAGCAACGATTCCCGAACTATGCTGAGAGCGAAAGCGAGCTGTCCAGCCTCTCTGCCCTGTTTCCAGCAGTTGCACAATCCGCATACAAACATCCTTTATATCCTACTAATTTATGTAGATCTGGGTCAGTAATGCAGGTATGTTGTAACAGTGATTTCTTCTCAATTTCAGGATTCTGTAGCATCCCATTAATCTGATGATATCTGATCCGAAGTTCGCATCTTAACTCAACTATAAGGAATGCCTGACATGAACCCGTGTTCAAACAACCTAAACTAATTTTCAACACAAAGGTAATTTTTATCCTAAAATTATATCTACTAATACTTAAACCAAGTAATAACACACCGGTGTTATTAACCAATAATCATATGTCAAGGAAAGGCAACTTACTTACCTTTATCTATCAGTTTAAGCTATAAAATAACATTGGACTGAAGATAATACATAACTGTGAATGATCACCAATACTGTGCAGAATCGACACAATATTTCTTATAATAAACCATTTAGTTTTCTAACAGTATAAAATAAAGAAGTGAAGTCTCTTCACTCTTCCAAATTCTTAGCGAAACAACAAAGGTCAATAGTTATTTAAAACAGTATCAAATTTGTCAAACATAACTCAACAACCGTAAATAACATAAGATAATGTTTTACTTCTAGCGTTCCACAACCTGTAAGCTGCAAGCTCACATAACCCAAGCCTAGTATATAAACAACCATTTAAGCTTTCTTGTGTCCCATTATGTTGTGTTATGTAGCTACCCTTATTTAATAGGTGATTTTGTTACATTTTCAGGTCATCGACCCCGTTCAGCCTACATCTTCTTAGCTTCATGAAATCCAGCCCGATGTCCACAGTCCAAAGCAACCACTGCAGAATCGTGATCCAACGGAACTGCTTCCACGTACTTCAGATAAAATTCACTACTAACCAACTTCTAAACGGATAGTGACTTAGTCGTTAAGTGAGATTGTACAAAGGTATTCCCATTCTTTTATTATACTTAATTCAACTAATAATTTAGTAGTTCTATTCATGGAATTGGAACAAAAAGGCAGCCTTAGTTTTTCTTAATATAGTAAGGAGAGATATTTTTCTACCGCCTGTCCACAAGGATTCTATAAAACAGTATAAAACTGTTATTAATTTATTAATATAGAATTCCTTTAGCTTTTCATTGATAAAATTAATATGGACACAGCCAATCAAACATATATCAATTTTAATTGAATAACTTAGTTGTAAACTACAGTTTAAATGTTGTGAAAGGTAACGGACCCCATTCTGGACCGTCACACTACCTACAAGATGGCAACAAGTTATCAAACAAAATGGCACATATATATTATAATTAAATGTAATTAAACTTGAAAAAAATATGTCTTGAATTTGTTTATAAAATACGAAGAAACTTTTTCCCCGACCTATACATTCTAAAATACGTTTGTTGTGTGGCGACCCATTTTATTTTTAAAGTTCCGTACACAAGGAACCCTCAAAAGTTTGTTGTGTCCGTCCGTAATTCTATAGAACCTTGTAACTTCTATAGTTATTAAGGTAAATATATGAAACTTTGCATAATTACAGTTTTAATATGGATCTCAATTTTGAAAGTGTAATATAATATATATATTTTTGGCGCTGCATTTCTCATGTATGTATATCGTTCAATAGGTTCATGATAGTGAGGTTTTATAAAGCATTTGTGGTAAGTGTATCTCTTTCGAGCGATTGCCTACTAAGAGGGCAAAAACGTTTACGACCCTTGCATTATTAAACCAGTAGGCATATATTGGAGCATTGATCAAATCCAACTAAAGACAGGAAACAGACATGCAAACTATTTAAACTGTAAAAACGGGGTCTATTCAGATAAAGGCCTGAAATGGCGTACATGGTTGGTCCACTCCTTAGTTGTTAACATGACAAACGCTGTCATTATTCCCCATAAAAGCTTTTGAAATAAAGTTACAGCCAATATTTTAGGTTCCACATCAAATATTTGGAGCCATATTACTGACAAAGACATGAATTAGCTGTAACGATACCTATTCGAAGGATATGACACCAGTCAACGGCCAACGGCCAATAACTCTATAAGGGCTTTTCATTTCATTGAAATATTACAAATTTTGCAAGCGATAAATAATTGTCAACCATGACGGGTAACAAGCGATACGTATTTCCAGAAACAACATTAGTCAGAGCTACAAGCTATCTGTTACCTTATACAGGCTGATATAATAATATGTGATACATCATATTTTTATACCTCATACATCATAGTTAAATGTTGGTGCTTCCGTGTTAAAGCTTTTCCATAACATGTCTGTTGTATTTTGTCCTTGATCTACAATGTAATAAAAATTTAAATAGACTACAACTAATATCGCGACATGATTAAAAAAAATTGGAGCAATGGAAACAAATTTGGCTTGCAAAATTTATTTTGAAATGACAGCTCCACCCCGCGTTGTTTTCTTTAGGAGCTGTACATTTTAAGTCATATCTATGCAAAACATCATGTAGAACCGTCCATTTCTTGTTCGTTCCTTCCTCATGGCACCGCCAAAAAGACACCACCGGGTGTGCCATGGGAAATCACTATTCCCAGTGATACACCCAAATATTAGTGATGTAATAGGTAATGTTAATGTTCACTGTTGCCCAACTTCCTCCATATGAAATTTTTCCGAGATGATAAAAGCCTATGAATCAATCAGGCCTATTTCTATGCTAAATAAAATCGATCCGTTACTCCTTGTAAGAAGCATCACTCTCCAAACCTACAAACAGAGGCCTGCCTAGCCTACGCTGCGTCTTCCGGTTCCAGTTCGGTTCTATACAATAATTCCATAATTCCCATTCACACACGATCCATAATTGTATTTAATAAATAATCAACAGGGCCTCCTGGTGTTGACATCAACCTCACTAATGCCTCGCAAATCTCCGGGCTACACCCGTTAAATAAAGACATTGTATTACGTAAATAAATAAAAAATACTAAGATTAATAACTTTTATTATTATTTTAAGATTTTAGTTGCGTTTTGTCATAGATATGCCTTTATAAGAGACACTTTTTAGTTAACACATCATTAGCGTTTATAACTAGCTTGCTAAAGAAAATAAGACAAAATCAAACCGCTCTACTAACGTTAACTTATCATCATGCAAACGCCTTAAGCAATTCAAAAGGCAAATTATATGCATCCATACCATTACCTAGCAGTATATCGAGCTGTAATTACTAAGGAAGACACTGAGATCTAGATTGGCTAATCAGGAAACTTTATATGCAAACGCACCCAAGGCATGTAATGCTAATATTTTTATTGTAATGGATACCTTCTGGTGACAATTTAATAGCTCAAAGTTGTTGGTTTTACTGTGGATACCATTGAGATAAATGAAGATTGCCTTTTGATGAATGGGTGCAATCTTAGTAATTGTAATTATATATGAGTTTAGTTATATTATGTAAATTTCCTACATACCTACTGGTATCATTATCATCAGCCTTTCACGTTCCCGCTGCTGAGATACAGACCTTCTCTCAGAGAGAAAGAACATATATGTAGCCCTTCCGCCCATATATAAAAATAAATATACACCATTCTAGCCTTGTACATTATGGTGAATCTTGATGGTCTTTGAACTTTTGAGGTTTTTAGACATACCGGTTTCCTCACGATGTTTTCCTTTACAAATTTTCAACGATGACATCGAAAACTGCACATAATTGAAAATTCATTGGTGCAGGGCCGAGAATCGAACCATGCCGTCGTAGATTTTGGGGTTCGGTACCCAAAGGGTATTAACAGGATCCTATTACTAATCCTACATTTTCTGTTTATCTATCTGTCCGTCCTATCTTTTAACGGCTGTATCGAACCATTTGAAGATTTAACAGAATATGTAATGTTATGGCGGATTAATTAAGAAATAATATTGAAGTCAAAATAAAAACTGGGTGCATTAAACGTTTATAACGTATTTTCGTATTTGCTCTAAAGTCAAAATGGTAAAACGTACAAGTTTGGCACACAAACTTGGCACTATTATAGTACACACTCTAAAGTAAAACAACAAATCAATAATGGCCTAGTGCGATTCGATGATAAATTTCTGTTCACCACCAAGTTAAGCAACGTCGGGCGCGGTCGGTATTTGGATGGGTGACCACCTGGGTGTGATGTTGACTTTTTGTATTTTATGGTGGTACGTAACCCTCAGTTCGCGATCCCGACTAGTACTTGGCCGTTTTAATAGAGCTAAAATTAAACACGTTTATTCGGTGATACTGAAGTATACAGGATTATTGGTAATTAGCTAAGAACTTCTCAGGAACCAAGGAAGCCGGCAGATTGTCCCAATCCTTGGCCATACGGATTAGAAACTAGAATAAAAATTATTATAATTATATTTATGGGTATTCGTATTCTTATCATTTGCTATCAAATTATCTAAAGATAAATCATACCAATCTTATGCACGCACAGCACTTGTGGTGGCCCTACGGGTTCTAAAGGAGCAAACAATACCAACAGTTTTTGGGTGGGTGGACCGTTAAGTCGGATGATAGAATAAACTGTATGTAACCATTAGGTCACGTCAAAGACGTTCATTTATATTGACATTTCTGGCCGACTGAAAATTATAATATTTGGAGATCATTTCATATCAACTAACTTCAAAATATTCAGTACTCTCATATTTCCAAATGGCTAGCCGATACGCATGAGTCGCGTATTCCGTAAGCACAAGGCCGCGTGCCGTATCGTCGGTGTTGGATGTCGCGCGATCGACTTACCCATCCACAGGGCGTGGAATGTCAACCCACTTGTGAAACTGATCAGTTGGGAGACTGAATATTAACGACAAGGAATTTAGGGCAGTAAGCAGGATGTTACTGCCCTGATTTAGTTCCTTGCTACCTTTATGGTGCACAAGCTCCAAAAATAAGTGTGTACCATAGACATGGACCATTTTAGAGTGCCATTAGTGGTTGAGATGAATAATTCATGACTATAAGGGAGGGATTAATGGCACAAAAGAGAGTCTATCAAAAACCTGTACCCAGCAGGGGGTTATCTGATGACGATATATGCATGTTTCTACAAGCTTTTATTTAGTTTTACCTGTCCCTGTGCCTGTTAATCTGTAGTCAAATCTTGCAAGTAAAATTTGACCCACTTCCCGGTATTCAATTGAGCTGAAATTTGGCATGCTTGTCAAGTTCCGATAACAATACAATAATATGGTAACAGCGGGCTGATTTGATGATGGTGACGGTGGACAACGCAACTCTTCGATGGATAATAGCAGACTGGAAGTTTTTGGGCTCATTTCGATCGGCACACCGTTCCGATCACTAATTTCATAAGAGCTTAAATTGATATTTTTCAATATAAAACTTGTTTAGTGTGTTTGAAGTGACCTGTAGAGAAATAAGGTACATTTAATAACAAAAAAATAAGGAATAAGGCTGATGATATATGAGAAATGATTCTAACAATGTCAGCAAGTGTTCCGATCTTAAATTTACCGCGCTTTGTATTGTCGTTTACGACTATTTACGCATAGCAGAACATCTTATAAGAAAAATATACGCGTCAACTAGAGAACTTCTTCCTTTTTTTCTTTGGTTAAAAATACCCATAACTTCGCACTAACCCAGATCAGCGGAATGCTATTAGCAAACGCAACCGTCCTTCGGAAACTAAACCGACAATTGTAACGGAACACTGACGCAACTATCTTCGCATGTCGCCGCGCACTAAGCAAAACCTTACACACAAGTTTTTTTATAAATCGTGGAGAAATCCACATTGTGTCGGGTTTACAGCATTTAATGTGATGCTGATACGAAGAACGATTGCACGGTATTGCACAGAGAGTGGGCGGGAACACGCAAGTATCGCGGGCCATGCAAATGTTTGTACCCAACAACTTGGCCGATAGTGTGTTCAGAATCCTGTTTGATTTGTGTGGGCATTGTTGGCCCTTTGCGAATGGCAGAGGAAATATTTTTGAGTTCTATTTGAATTGTTTTTCAATGTTTATAATCCATCATCAAATACTCATCCAAAAGTTATGTCATTCTTATTTCGCGTTGTTCACATTACAAACGCAGGTTGATGCGACCGTCATCGAGTTAATTAAATTTTGCCTTTATTTCACTCGCTAATTAAGAATAATTTTTTAATCGTTTAACCGTTTGTATCTCTCGTATCTCGAGCATTATCATAAAACTGTGACTTTTGCAGTCAGTTTTGTGTTTGCTTTTGCGATAACTTTTTTGTTACTGTAATAAATTCAAGAATAAAATAAACTCCGAGGGGTTTTCGCGTAGAACGCGTACAAGTGCGTCTATGATGTGAACGACGCGTAACTATGTGGTGCCACGAGTTATTGATAACATCACGATATCTATAATTTGTAACAATCTTAGGTGAAGAACACAGTTAGAGAAAGCTATGATCTATGTGATAGCGTAGTCAGAAAAGTCTTTCATTGCTAATTTTCTTCTTCTGCTACGATTAAAAACAAAACCGTCGTAATAGTTATAAATATTTAGTTATTTTAGAAATATTAACGAAATGGTTCAACTAGGTATCTTGACTATATCCCTGAAGCCGGGCTTTTCGAATACTGCTTTGTTATCTCCAGCCTTTCGTAAGAGTCGGCTAAAAGGGAACTTTAAGCTCGTGGGCGATCCGATATGGCGATCAGCTGATCTCCCATTCAGCGAGCCCACGGAAGAGAACGACGTGGTGTGCATGGCCCACGCCGTTGCATAGGAACGAAACGGAAATGCTCTGAGATTTCCATTTACAAGAGTATTGCTTCAGACAGTGTGCTAGGAGGGTATACCGGTGCGTTCCTATGGAGATCCCGGTGCCCTCGACTGGCAAAGTGGTCGCCGTGGTCGGCCACTGAGGGGATTAGTGGGTACAATCTCACAAAACCCGGCTACTAACAGATCAACAAAAAAAGGCATGGTAACTGGGATACAGCTTCAAGCCCTAAGCACTGAAGTGCATGTTATATGCTCACTATAGAGTCTATAGTACTAAATTCAAGCTCGGGGCTTGTTTTCGCGTTAATGCGCGCACATCGGGTAAATCGCCAGTGAATAGAGATACAATGGTGTCTCTAGTTATGGAGGATTTTACCCAGTTTCTGTATTTATTAATGAAAATATATTTGGTACAGACACCAAATATATTCTCATTTTCATTTATTCATATTTCCTTTACGTTGTCGGTCTTTTTTT
This sequence comes from Agriopis leucophaearia, assembly GCA_949125355.1. Lineage (NCBI taxonomy): Eukaryota > Metazoa > Arthropoda > Insecta > Lepidoptera > Geometridae > Agriopis > Agriopis leucophaearia. The sequence continues at coordinate 6,807,215 of OX421276.1, read as the reverse complement.
TTACAAAAGTTTGTTTTTACAAAAATAATACTCCAGGATGACGAGCCTTGTTACCCAAGCTAGGAATTAACCTGTGTTATGGCGTAACAATACCCTCCGCTGGACAATATACAAATACAATAATGATTTAACAACATGATATTATTAGACAAAAAACTAATTATATAATACTAGAATATGAGATTACTAAAGATAAATAATTAATTATCAATATAAAAACCGACTTCAATCTGAGTACGCAATTTTGTTTACTTGCATGATATATTTTGGCGATTTTGATGAAATTTTCTATGGGAGCAATCCGAAAATGTATACCCTTAAAAACATAGTTTTCCGAATCGGTTTATATATGACGGAGTTCTGAGATAACAAAAAAAAAGGAATTGAGAACCCCACTACTTTTGAAGTCGTTCAAAAGTATGCTAGAATCATAATTTTAAGTCAGTTTTTGGTTATGCACACTATTTACGTTATATTCAGCTGTTTAGTTTAAAAAAAGCGTTTTGATGGCGTTGATCATTTATCATTAATATGGCATGAATGCATCATTCAAAAATACTTATGTATGTCTCTCATACTGACATAAGTATAAGTACTACCACCATGTAATTTAAAAAACACGTACGAGGACATTAAAATTTTATTAAATCTACTGAGTGGTCATTTCCAACTACACAAACGGCTAAAATGTAGAGGTAGTATGCAAATGGCTTAAATTTAAAACTATATGCAAACGGCTTATTAAATTTGTATGCAAACGGCTAAAATTTTGAACTATAATGAATACCTACGGCTAAAATTTAGGGCTAAAATTATAAGTGCTTTAGCTCTATTGAGCACTCTACAAGTAAGACTAACGCCACTATAGATGTGATAACATCCGCGACGCCCGCGGACGTGCCTGACATTAACTCGAAATAAACATTGATGATTTTCCCAGTTCATGTTTACTGCGAAATGGTTGAATGGCTGCGCCGCCATGTGCCATCGTTGAAATGAAATTTATAGAGTAACCAATCTTGTGGGTTGAATATTGGTAATAACTAAGTGGGTGAGAGAAAAGGCATCTTGGATATCCTACTTTTAAATACATTATGTTAAGTAGTTTTTAATTTTAGAGCTTCTGTAATAACTTACTATAGATATAGACTAAGCAATACTATAAAATAATTTAACTTATAGTCATTAAATTACTGTTTGAGGCGAATGTAGCCTGAGGACTCATAAAACTGTTTCTGTTAAAATTGTAGATACAATTATTAAGCTGTTTGAACGATAAATAAGGATATATTTTTTAAATCATAAGAGCTCGCGTTGGTTTTTCAACTCCTTAAAAACAGAATGCATTTAAATACTTAAATGTCTAATCTCGTTAGCTGTTCCTCAGTGGAATACATCACGCGGCAGGAAGCTGCTTCGAAGACCCGCTGACAACGCGCTAACGGGAGCACGCAGATTTGCCGGTGAACTACATGTGAGCGCACAAGTGTTTTTATCAGTCTAGGAAATATTTTTTTTTTGGAACTGTTGGATCTTTAATATTAAAAAGCTTAATTTTTTGAATTTTGTAGTACTACAAACGTCTGTCCGCAATAGTAATTTTTAAACTTTCGCGATTTGAACACATGTTTCGCGATTAGAAAACATCGCAATTTCAACCGGGAGGATGGATTTAAGTTAGCGGCGTCGTGGAATCCCATAGTAAGCAAATGTTCAAACCATGATGTAGGTACTAGGTCTTTTACCGATACAGTCAGTGTTGTGTGTCGTAGTGACAACCCTGCAATTTTTCAAGATCAAGTGAGGGTAGGAGAACAAAATACCCGCACTTCTCGTCGGACTCACCCGCAGTTTTCAGTCAGCTCGTGACCACGGTCATAGTAACATGGTCGAAACGTCGAGCGAAAGGTATCTATTTTTTACCTATATTTAATATTGCGTGATAAATCCCGATAAATATAAAAAACAAACGTCTGTCCGTCCGTCTGTCGGTCTGTTGGTCTGTCAGTATGTCGGTCTGTCTGTATAAAAATGGAGAATAGTGGAAAGATCATCTACGTGCACAAGTGTATGTTAGAACTGAATATTAAGTGTTGTCACAGTACTTAGGTGCCTTTACGGTATACATAATACAGTTTAATTTAAAAAAAACGACTTATCGATCTATTAAAACTTTTTACAAAATCTAAAGCACCTTACCAAATTGGATAATATATAAATAGCGCAATCCAGACAAAACTGGCTCAATTTGGAGGAGGCCTTTATCTGTTGAGGGGTTCTTACAAAATAATTTTACTACATTACAAACTACTAACGTATCCAAAACTCTGAAACTAATTAAACTAATATATTTTTGCGATACTATTAAAACTTATCAACTTTGTAAATTCGCATTTTCTGGAATAAATAAAAGGCTTTTTATTTTATTTATTTATAAAGCACCTTACCTCGTAACTGTAGCTGGTTCCACCGACATATTTAATGGCGGGAAGTGGACACAAATTAAAATGGGCCCGTCAATCGGACGTCTCCGTCAGTGGCCAGTGAAAGTGAGATATTATCTGCGTCGCTGCGCCATCTAGAATTATTATGTCGTTGGACACGCTTAATTCGTAATTAGTACGCCGCGTCTTAAGTGGTGATGAGATTTTATATCTTAGATCTTGTAATAATTAGTAGACCTCTTAAGATGTTATTTTAGTACTTTAGTCGCTATTTAAGAGTTTGGGAGAGTAACGAAAATAAAACTATATAAGGTTGGATGAAAATGATTTGAAGTGAAAACGCTATTAAAATCACAATTAGCCGCCGTACACATTACAGAAGCAGGTTAATGCGTTTAACTGAGTTGATTTAATTTTCGTCGTTATTTGTCCTTAAAATCAATGAAAATAAAATAAACTCCCATATTTGACAATACTGTGCATTTTTTCTAAATTAATTAATAGGCTTGCGTTTGACATCGCCTGATGTTAAGCGATGATGCGGTCTCCGATGGAGCACGCTTGCCAGGAGAAACACCCTGATTATAATATCGGGGAACACCCATTCAGGCAGCGCATTCCACAGTCTATCAGTTCGCATAACAAAAGAGTAATCAAAGCGCTTCGTTCGGGTTTTCCGAATATCAACTATAAAGCGGAAACAAGCTTAGAAATGTTGTATTTGGTTTTGCAAAAACTTTAGTGCTATGGAAATAAAGTCCAGAATAATCAGAGCAGTTTTCACGTAAAGTGCGTGCACGGACGTGGTATGGACGTAAGACTTATTTACTAAGGAAAAAATAGACCTGAAGTTTTCTGCCAGTTAAGGTGTCTACACACCAAAGTAAGTTCCAGTGTGTAGGCAACATTAATAATACTACAACAGCTTAGTTGTGTTAAAGACAAATAAATGTACAGAAATATTTTATTGCACTTTTAGTGTTGTATTAAACTTGCTATCACGACTTCCTTAATGCTTTATTAACGATATAAGAATCCATTAGGTAAGTAAAGCTTAAAAGCTTTTAATTTTGTATTTTACAGGACAGAGTCCATTTTCATCGAATTGACAAGGAAATGATAATGTTATCCTAAAGTACTTACACACGCACATTCCGTGAATTTCAGTTCACTTTCTCACCTGACCTTTCCTTGATCCTAAAATAAAGTTCAAATTAAACGCGGAAAAAGAATAATTGTAATTCGTATCTAGAAGTTAACAAAGTTGCTTTTATTTATGTCGCAATAAAATACATTCCCGAAGTGAACTTTTAATATTGCACATGCAAAACTTTGAAACTAAGGAAACGTTATGACAAAAGCGTCTTAAATGAAAAAAAAAAACAACGAGGCAAATTGATAGAAAATATAAAAAGACAATAAATACATTTTATTCATACTTTGGCACCGTCACATCTTCCTGAGACACAGGGTAGGGCTGGTGCAGCTGCCAATTCGGCAGAGCAGCACAAACGGCGCAAATATGCTAACCTCGGCAGTGGTTACATATTTGAGGCGTTTGGTGTCGAGACATTGGGCCCTTGGGGACCGGGAGCTCACCTCATTTTCAAAAATCTTTCAGAGCGTCTGATTAACGCGACGCGTGACCAAAATGCTGGCGTGTATCTGGCTCAACGTATAAGCATTGCCATTCAACGTGGTAATGCCACCAGCATGCTGGGTACGCTGCCAACTGATAGTGGGTTTGAGCATTTGGGTTGTCTTTAGATCTTCAACGGTCTATGGACAGTCTAACTGTTTATTTAGTGTTAGTTTAAGCTAGTTTTTTTTTTTTTTTTTTTTTATTCAGCATTGCTTCAAAAAACTTACTAATAACATTATTAAAAACGTATTAACTTATGAAGGATACAATCTGTGTCGAATCGTCAGGTCCGTTATGGATCGCTGATCAATTTGCAAAACTTTCAACTATCTAAGCATCTTTGTACTGTACAAGTAACAGGCTGAGTACAGTGTTTTTCCCTCGAACCTGCACCAATGACTTATTTGGTACTTAAATACATTTTATAATGTGCAGTTTTGATGCCATTACTCAAAAACGGTGAAAGAAAAACATCGTGACTAAACCGGTATGTACAAAAACCTCAAAAGTTCAAAGACTCATTCATTCATTCATTCACTAACATGCACTGGGCCAGCATGGTAGATTAGGGCTCATCCTTTCTCTCTATATAGTAGCCCAAAAAAAAGTTTTTTCATACCCCTTTAGACACATTCATTAATTGGATTTTTGTCAAGGGCTTTTTGGTGTTGGTTTCAGCACCCATGCCACTCAAATGTCCAGGCTAGACCCAAGAACCAGAAGAAATAAATATAAATGCTATTAATACTAACAACTATTCTAAGTTAAGACATCGATACGCACCTGCCCCGGAGAGACATTAATAACTTCATCTCTATGTAGAGTTACGGCCTGCCCGCTCTCGTTGTCTGCGTGTCTGTCTGTCTCTTAGCTTGATTTAGATGTCCTATATAGGCTCCCTCTGTTTTTGTACGTCTTTTAGTTGCAGTTTCTGTATTTGTATAGACTTTAACATTTTCTTAAGAGATAGTATTTACTCAATACATTATTTAGTTACGAAAAATAAAAAACGCGGAAAATCTATCTCTTTTTCTTTCAGTTAACGATATGTCTTTAATAAATTGAAACTAGTCGAAAGTCACTTAAAAAAAGTTATACTCTTCAAGTTTTGGGTCACAAATATGTAAAAAATTATTCGCTAAGATATCATCTAAGATAGTATAGTTCAGTAGTCAACCTTTTAATGTTTTTTTTTGTTAGATCTACTTAAAAATTAATCTCCTGCAGTTATGGGTAAACCATACTTATTATGCTCCATTATTGCAAATTTCCATTGAAACAGTTAAATTACACGGGAATGACGTGGTCATTAACTAAACGTTATACCTACCTACAATCTAATCACAAAACTTTACTACTGGCATAAGAATAAAACTACGTATTTACATAAAACAAATAGCCGTTGAAGCTAAACGCTAATTTAGCTATTTTAATAAATAAATATTTTAACAAATACATGACATTTTGGCCACCAATTCGCCTCATGGTAAGCGACGTTGTAGTCAAAGACGAAGCATGCAGAATTGGAAGATATTCATTCACTTACCTAGATTATTAAATACGTATCCTAGGAATATCTACAATATCTACATTATCCGTAGTTTTCTTGTCGTAGAAGATGGAATTATCAATTTGTGATTTCATACTCGTTGTATAAAAAAAAAACTTGAACTGACTGAATGATTAGTATAATGAATTACAATGTGGATTTGATTGACACTCGTAAAGCGAATATTGGTTATGCATAGCATTTCTTCAAAGACAACCACAATATTTTTTCTAAGGATTTGCGCCAAATTGGACGACGATTTTTATTACAAGTCTAACAAGTTTAGAAATAATAATAAAAAACAAGTATTTGGAAAAAAACCGTCTAACTTTTGAACGACCACAAGGACCAAAAACATAAATTGGTCATACATATACTAAGAAAAAGCAGTGATGCTTTAAACATATTCACTACTTTCTTTTTATACTGGTTTTAGATATGAAAAATCCGCATAAACATCAGTCCATCTGAAAATTGATAACAGACAAACACAATCACAAACACCTGCCCCGTTCCGCAGTGAGTAAAAATAACTGAATCCATTCTCTGCCCTAAAAATATAATACTCATTAATTAGCATAGATTTCCTATTATAGGTAAGTAGCAATACAAAACTAAAGACACGACTATTTCGTAATATACCATTAAAAGCATGAAACCACTACAATCACACAATCTGAACAGAAAACATAGCGTTCATTGCACAGTTTAGCAGCGAGGGCGCGCGTGCGCAGGTCAGGCCGTGGCGTGCAAAAATTACCCCGCGTGGCGCCTCGGCGAAATGTAAATTAGCGGGAACGGTCGCGGGTCGGAGGTAAAGTCACAGGTGTATCGTATTGGTAACAGTTGGAATCTATATAGAGCATGTAGACCAATAACGGTAGAAAAGTATAATGAATTATTTATTTAAGGTTGATATTCTGTTTTTTCAACGGACTTCAAAAAAGGAGGCTCTGAAAAAAGTATTTGACTGTACCTACGAGTATGTATTTGTTTTTTGTGTGTATTTTACGCGATATCTTCGCCGATCGTATACTGAATTTAATGATTTTTTAAAAACTAAAATGTTTACATCTCGAAGCTAGAGGTTTTTTTTCTAATTTAAACAGCACCTGTTTAAATTTGAAAAAAACCCTCTATTGGTAGAAAATTAAATGATCCGTTTTCTGAACTTCTCGTGTATTAGTAAATTATGTCTACAAGGGAGCGGAGAAGGTATATGCGTGTGAGGTAATATAATAGCACAGGTAATAGGTTGTATGTGTGTCCGTTGCCAACGCCAGCTCTGGGGTAGAGCGAGAGGATCGGTCTAGATAGAATGGGGAGCAAAAATGCAAAAACCAAAAAAAATATCGAGCAACAAATAAAATTTCGATGGTGACTCTCACCTCAGGGCGGGGGTGCAGCGGTGGCAAGCGGCGGGGCACACTTGTGTTGTTTTTAGACAGCATAACATTTTGATGTAGAAATAATTTATATCCTGGATGAGCACATGTAATACTTCATCCCTGAATCGATTCCTGTGCCATCGTTGATCACACAGTTACGTATCTTCAGATGGTAATAGTCAAACGCGTAGCCTCCCATCCATCACACTAAAATAGTGAAAATGTCTTTATATATTTGTTCCTTTTTTTTCGCTGAGCGCAGCTAGTGGATAGTCTTCTATCGGTCTTAAGGCTGCGTTCACCAGAAATCCCTTTCGCACTTTTTTGAAAATAAAAATATCACTAAGCATGAACAAAAACAAAGAATGGGGCATTATTTTTAGAATAATATTATAAACGTTTTATATTCCAAGTTGGCGAATTTGTATCTTTTAAAATGTGAAAAAAAGATAGCTTTGGTCTGTGAGCGTGGCCTTAATATAATATATCAGATTGTAGGTTTAGTCCATACTTACACAGCCAATCCTTAAAACCCTTAACACAGCCGATTTAACTAACAATTACGACAGAATGGCACGTGCTTAACAGAAGTGTCTGTGGCCCGAAGCCGGTCGTGACAGCCTCCCAGCAATCTCCTCTCTGCGTACACTTAGCGACTCTTTATAGACCTTTTACGGCAGAAAATTTTAGATCATCATCGACACGCTCATAATTAAGATTGTTAGAGATAGACCGCTCGTGAGGTATGTGGGTGGTTCCGCTTCCGACATGGTGGTCTTTTGGGTGCTGCTGGGCTCTTAATGAGATGAGTGATGGGGTGATAAGTTAGTGTTTGAGAAAGTTTATGAATGAAAAATAAGCTTGTGATGGTAACGTTAAGAGGTTGTTTAAACTTGAACCCATTAATGATTCTAAAACTTAGTAATGACTAGTAGTATGTTTTTTTTTTAAACTAAGTGACGATACATGCTTCGGTCGAAATCTGATCGAAATGCCACGTTTATTACACGACGCAGCAAATTTATTTGTAGTTTGTATGTATGTATGTTCCCACCTACGCTTGGCTAAGTGCCGCCACACACTGAGCAACAAGCGCTAAACGAAATTATGTATTCATTTTGTATGATATTGACGCACATTTTTTGTGGCCGAATTTCGTCACCCATTACCACAGTCGTCGGCTTCACCCCGTCTTAGTATATGTTCTTTGTCTTGTAAAATCATAATCAATAACACAAACTAGAATGTTTATTTTTTTAATCACAAACTAACACATAAAACTTTTCTAGAATTGTGAATGAAAATGTGGATACGTCTAGCTAGCCACTAGTAGCCGTGTTCAAGCCACCTGCGACCACGACTGGTGGTTGTGGATAGTGGTTCAGTGTGCGGCAGCACTAAGGGTATTTTGATAAATGAGTTATCAATATATTTGTTAATGAGATATACATATAAGACGACGATTAGTAAAATGGGGATGAAAATGACGTAACATGACGCACATAACTGCTTGGCAGCTGAATAATTGGCAAATGAGCACTTATCGAGGGAGCCTTTTTAAAATAAGAACCTTCGTTTGTAGTAATAGGTTGAAATACACACTTTAATCGGATTTTATCGCATGAGTTTTTGTAGTAACTTGATAAAGCTGCAATTTGTGGAATGTGCGCCCTCTTACGGCATTTCCGAGTAGCTTTAATATGGGGTTCGTCAAAAGAGCGGGTCGGCAACGTATTTGTGATGCCCCTGATGTTGCAGGTATCCATACGCGACGGTGATCGCTTACGATCACGCGGCCCGTCTGCTTGTTTGTCATCTATGGCATTAAAATAAACTCAAGCCCATCGTAGAACTGTGAGAGCGACCTCGTGAGCGATTACTGTGTACAGTTTCGAAAAGGGAAATCATTAAAGTTATATGATTATTTACGGGATATTTACCGTGGTAAGGTTGTGGAAGGAGCTCCTTCCACAACCTTACCACGGTAAATATCCCGTAAATAATCATATAACTTTAGTGAACAACCGTGATAGTTTAAAACAGGGAAATCATTGTAGGAACCTACTAGTAAATATTTTCATAACATTTCTATAGACATCCGGCTTCAACTCTAACTGTGCTCACAGACGTTAGAAACGTCAGAAATTGAAAAATAATGCAAAATTAACGCGATAAAATCCGTTAAAAGTGTTTAATTGCAATGTGTTATACCTAATCGCGACAACTTAAGAAATCGGTAACTTACCACATACTTTGTTCTTTTTTAAACTATTTAATAACGAATTATTTGGTAATCGCATGTGATTCCAACTAAAATAGGAATATGAGAGCTTAAGAAAAAGCTATCTCAAATCCACTCCAAACTATCAGAAGCTAGTTAGGCCGTTAGTCTCGTATGGAAGCAACGTGTGTGGCATCCACAGATACTTTGAATAATATACGTCTCTGGACGCTCCTCATATCTCAACGGGGAAGTATTTTGCATGCGGCTACTACCTATCTTTTGGAACAATCTGGAAATGGGAGCATCACAGCTTAAAACGACATATAACATATTTTCTGCTCAAACAAATTCAACTCAAACTAAACGAGCACAAAGTTAAAAATTCGTTGTGTATGTAGAGGATTAAAAGAGGCTTGGTTGGAGAAGGTCGACAGCAAACGCATCATTTATCGTAAATTCATAATTACCGATGGTGAGCTTCGAGGAGAATCCATGCAGTTAATGTCACATATTAAAATGGACGCTTGTTTGCCATCGATGGATCCGAGGTGTTTACATTAACGACACGTTATTACAGGGTGTGTAATTTATGGAAGAAAAGGACTGGAATACGTAAATTATAACTCAATTCAATGTAGGTTTGTAAATTGAAAAGAGGTATTCAGATCCTGAGATACAGCAGTAAGAAGTTTTTTTAAGCTTTTTGGAAAATGATTGTACTGGAAATATTCATTGTGTAGGTTTTTTTTGCAAACTGTAGTAAAGGTATGATCATTTAAAGTTATGTGTAATGAAACGGTAGAGACGTTTGCCTGCAAATCCACCAATACAGGACAGCCGCCTTTGCATTCCTCTTACGCCATGCCACTGCCAAGCTTAGTGTATAAATAAGCCAGCCAGCCAGCCACGTCTCTTGTCATTTGGATTGCTAAATAAATAAAGTAGTAGCCACTTCGAGTGGTTACACACACACACAGCAAAACGTACTCGTATGCCGTGATGGACATGACCTCATATGCTCTCTTATGCCGTGCCGAGAGTCCCATGATGGCGGTTTTTGTTTTCTTAAAGAGTTAGCATCTAATATCTCAGGGTGCCGAGCGCAGTTCTTTGCCCCGCAGGAATTGAATGTCAATATGTATAAAAATGACGTGACGCACTCTCATCACTCAGTTGCATGAAAAAAAACGTATTTACAACTGAATGACGATACAAGCAAGTTGGCAACAATGTTTGCAGTGTCAACAATAATAAACCAGTTTTCAATTTTGTATGGCACTATGCTGCACATTACATACAATCTGGAAATTAGCCATTGAGACTTGATTAAAGTGAACTGCTGTAGTAAAAAAACAGCAGCTAGACACAGTCTAGTCCTGTATATGACAGCGGGGCTTCAACAATCGTAACAACACATCAGCATTAGCGCGCGAGGTGTCGCTTCGGCTGACCTGCCTAATGAAGCGATGGGGTGCCGGACCGGTGCCATCTTCCTCGGCGATCTTGGCTTAGGTGTTTAGCTTAAAGCCAATTGCTGCTAGCTATTTATACTTGCTAAGTGCAATTAAAAACTACGTAGGCTTAGCTTTATTTATTTTTTTGCACTGACAATCGGGGCTTAGCCACTCTGGACAGAAAATAGTGGAATTTATTGCTAACAGCTGCAAAACAATTACAAATAATTGATTCTAAACATTATTGAATTCCTCTGTTGAGGCTCTTGAACTGTTTTAAAGCTATATTTTGGACGACAGTGGCCTCTTTAATACAATACAACAATACTTTACAAGAATAATTCTCGCAGTTTAAAAAATTATAAAAACATGCTTTATAATCGCTAATCCTGAAGATCCTGGTAAGGATAATGGGACAAACTATTTAAACACTGTTTTAAACTATCACGGTTGTTCGCTAAAGTTATATGATTAGATGATTATAAATAATTATATATTATATGATTATAAATAATTATTATAATGATTATAAATATCGGGAGCTCCTTCCACAACCTTACCACGTTAAATATCCCGTAAATAATCATATAACTTTAGTAAACTATCTAAATTATTACATTGTAATCGGTCCTTGATAAGCGTGCAAAGTTTCAAATCAATCCAACGTTTTGAATATAATAATAAAATTGAAAATATACATACACACTGAACAAATTTTTACAACACTATTATGTCAAAACAAACAGAATAAAGTAAGTAAAACAATGTACGGTATTACAGTAAACATCAATTAAACGTGATTCTCTTCTAGGAAAGCGTGATCCACCGTAGGCCGCATCATCACTTAACATCAGGCGAGTTGGCGGCCAAGCTCAAGGCTATTCTACAAAAAAAATAAAATAAACATTTGTTAGCTTGAATTTGATTTGTCTCGTTTTCGCACGTCACAGATTCCATCAATTAGAAGTTGACAGAGTGAAAGTCCTATCCAAATCGATCCAGCCGTTTGGAAGTCCATAGGGAACATACATACTAACACATATCGCCTTTTACATAATTATAAGAAGAAGATAGAGACAGAAAGACGGAGAGACTTACGGACAGAACGAACTTACAAGGATTCCTTGTAGTACTTGCTACGGATCTCTAAAAATTATATAGTGTGCGTAAGACTAAGTAAGTAAGTCTTTGGTATCTTAGGAATGGTAAAAACTCAATTAAAGGCAAATTGTGAATGTCTCACGTAATTGGCCCATTAGATTGAGTTACAATCGGTCATTTGCTTGTTACACGCAATTAGAATTTGTTTGCATAATCTAATCCATAATTAGAATACTCGAAGTAGAAACTATAAATTACTGCAAACACGTGAGCGAAGACCGCTTTTCATTGAAATTGCGACAAAATTAAAGTAAGTAGATTAATTACACCCTTCATTTATAAGATGACAAATGAAATGTTAACCATAATTAGGGTTAGGTTAAAATTGTATCATTAACGAATATTATTAGGTTGGACCCGGGTATGTCCTAAAACTGCGACCAGAAGCACCAGAGGATGGGCAGCAGCATCCTCCTATATTTATGGTGGAACGCTCTGCGATCCTCAAGCCGCCTGCCAAGCGTGGTGATTATGGAAACAAAAAAAGGGGGAGGCCTATGTTCAGCAGTGGACGTCTTATGGCTGATATTGATGATGATGGTGATTAGGTTATGGGTTAGTTTTCTCTTTTATGTAATACATTTTTGTTTCAGGTTATATAATCATAAATTAGCATTATAAACTAATTTCTCTAGAGTAAAATAATTAATCTCAAATTCCTTGTTGAACAGATAAACTTCCACAAAGTAACGCCTGTTTCAATCAAATATCGATGATGTTATTTTTACTGACACTTCAAACACTATCATTACCAACGTATGATCCGTAACTAGATAGTTTCCACTAAAGTTTCACTACAGTTTAGCCTTTTATACTCTACAAATTAGAGTTCAACCGACGAGAATTGGCCATTTGGACCTCTAGATGTTCCATTTTAGCCGCGCGGTGCTATTGACACCATGTTGGTCTAGCCGGTGGCTGGCCGGGCCCATTAGGTATCACTTCCTTAACATAAGAGGCTCGGTGCCTCCCATTCCAACAATTGTATGAGCTATTTACCTTATCTGTAGCGTACCGCAATCACAACAGCTTCCAATGCATACAGCGACCAATTTATATTGATACTTGATGTTATTGTTATTAACGAAACTTTGAATGGGACTGTATATAAATACTCCTTGAGTAACTAACAAGTATTAGAAGCAAATAGAAACCTTTATTTTGTAAATAAATTAAAATAATTGGTAAAAGCAAAAAGTAAAAGCAGATAATTGGCAAAACTTAACTTTCTATTGGTTGTGCTTCTTATTTTTTTTCAATTTTAGAGATACTTAATAATTAGTTTAGGCAAAAATGCTTACTTCGCGTGTACATTATTGCACCGCATTATTAATATGGTTTCGTTATGTTTGGACCTGCTACATAGTAATCTGTTTTAAAATGTCCAAAAAAAACACTCAATTTTGGTCCACATAGTTTGGCCATTATTAATGAGATTGTTTTGACACAATTTCACGTGAGGAAGGAATTTGGTATAATATTTTTCTGCAAAAACCTCCTAAAACACCGTGGTCTACTTACTCTAGGATGAAGAGACAGTGGATAGTTATGGCTCACAGGCTCCGTTCTGGGCACATGCCTACTAATAAGCTTAATTTCCTGATGAGACTGGTAGAATCTGACTCCTGTAACATATGCGGAAGCCTCGAGGACCTCTATCATGTCCTGGTGGAGTGTTCGCGAATGCAGTCTTTGAGATATGCCATGATCACTCAATATGGTGCTAATTTCCTCGATGTCGGCGTAATTCAAAGTGTCTTGTCCGCTCTACTGAGTGATGCGGCACGAACACTATTTAAATTGTTGTGCTATGTATATAAGTAGACGATACAGAATGTACATAATGGTGCTGACATAGTCGCAAAGCGACTAAAGCACCGAAACAAATTTAGAAAAAAAAATGAGTATGTAATTTGGGCGTCGATCAAAAAAGGTTAAATGTCACACTTCTAACACTCCCCTAACATGAGTCTTAGCAACAGGCGTCGTGATCATAATGGTTACGCTTATACTACACGATATTTTGGAAAACGTTTTTCCGACGACATTCCTTTTTCCCCTTCTAAGTAGATCAGTTACTACGTCGCGTGACAAAACTCCTATACATTGGTTCCTATCATACTACTCTGCGCCTCCAAGTCACGTATGCAAAAGTTTATATCCCATAATGACGCTCTTCAAGGTGTTGAACTCTTGGAGAAAACATTTGAATCCGGTGACGTTGATGTATGTATGAAAATTGTACTTTAATTTAGGAGCCAGAAGTCTTCAGTTCAATCGGCATCAAGTATCAAAACATCGTAATCGCAGTGGAAGGCAGGTATAGTGCAAAACTACAAGTAAGCACGTTAAAACAACGATACGGGACGCGTGATATGACCATACCGGGCGTCCGATACTACGCGCCATTCAGGGAGCGTACCTACGGTTTTGGACGCACTACATCATTGCCAGCTGTTAAAGGCATTGTGATTAGTAGGGTTGTTATATTGATATTTATTACGTTGGTCATAGAGAACACTTAACTGCAGTTTATTATTATTTATAATTTTTTACCTATACTGTCCCATTCCTGGGCAATCCCCCCTCCCCCCCCCCTCCCCCCCCCCCCCCCCCCCCTCCCCCCCCCCCCCCTCCCCCCCCCCCCTCCCCCCCCTCCATCTCTTTCCAGAGAGTGCAGATCTTCAGTGACAGAAACTTTGTGTGTTTTTTAATTTATTGGATGTTTATATAACAATCAGCGCCTCGCGTATTCACCTGTTCTCCTACAGGATCCGTTTTTCCGCATACAAAGTAGCATATCCAGGTTATAAGCTGCCTCCATATCAATTTCATCCAAATCCGTTCATCCATTACTGAGTTTAGTAGAAACAGACATAAATACAAACTGTCGCATTTACTTATAAATAAATTAGTGATAAAATAAGAAACACATTTTAACTATCAGATCTTGTAAGACAACAACTTATAAATACATATTTATTAATAATCTACTTACTAAACTTAGATAAAAAAATTCAGAAAAAAACTGAAAAAGATTAAGTATATAAAACTTTTTACCAGATATTTCATTACCACTTTAGTGTTAGGAAATAACATAGAATTTAACAATTTTAGCTTGAAAAAATTAAGCTAAAGTCGATCATATTTTAGACTAAAGTCGGTCGTGCCTACAAACGAAATATAATAACTCTAAGCTTGTCAAAATTTGTTTACATTTGCTCATATATAAGGCTAAACTCGATCAATCCTACAAAAGAAAAATTTCTGAAATAATGTTTGTACGCGGTTGATTTCCGACTACGTTATTAAAAGTACTTTTGAAAATCACGCGAGATTTTGTCAAGGATTTTGTGATTGTAAACTTTATGAGTGACTTTGTTTACATAATTGAGCTTGTATAACGTTTTATCGGCTAATTATTTTGTTCATTTGATTACTTATAAGACGTTTCTACCAGTTATTGTGATACTTATATAGAATATAAAAAAAAATATGTCAAAACAAACCTTTGAGAAAGAATACTTACTAGAATGACTCAATGTGGATCCTAGTGTCTGTCACTAAGAGACTTTGTGGGCTGTTCTAAAAATTGTTTGTGAAATGAAAAATAGTTTATTGGCCGCATCGTCGCTTAACATCGGGCGAGTTGGCGGCCAAGTGCAAGCCTATCTTACAATAAAAAAAAAAACTTTATTGAATGAGTTGGTGGTCAAACGCGGCCTTATACGCGTTAAAAAAAGTATTCGAAGCCAAAAACTTAATATCACAAGTGTAAGCGAAAAAATTACAAATAGAGCTGATCTTCAAACCAACATAAAATGTGCATTATTAAATACTACAGCCACTTATATTGTTAATCGAATAGATGTTATCTGCTTCTAATATTGCCCGAGCTAGGCTATTTTATCTTCCTTAACAGGTAATATAAGCTAATTCTTCATCGAAATTATTATCTACATGATATAACGATATTGATATGACTTAGCGTAGGCCATTAAAGACTTCGTTAGTGGTCTAGTGCCTGTAGTTGATAGTTGTTTAGAATAGTCGTTATTTGCATAGAAATTTACCTAAATTATCCGGGAGTGGTCGAATAGCGTAGAATCGAAGAGTACTTACAAAATATTAATATATCTTCTTCAATATCTATATACTCTATATACATATAATAAAAACGTAGACATAAAAAATCTGTAATTGCGAGATATAAAAAAAAACACACACAGGGCGTCTTAAAATAAGAAGCTGAACACGTTCAGACAGTTTTTAGAATTTTTGTCTGTTTATTTGTCCACGCACATCTCCTTATATCCGATAAGGGTCCCGTTTCCACCCTTTTCCTCAAAACTTAACATATTATCCTAAAGTACATGGTAAATTCGCGGGGTGTAGCCAGTAATTCTGTATTTAGTCGCCCACTCTTTACCCAATGATTATATCTCCAATGTTAAGCTAAGCGGGTCGCATTCAGTCACGATGCTGACCACCGTGGACCGTTTTGGATGCACCTTATGCCCATAAACTGTCACTGATAAACTAAATAACATTCTAATCTGGCTGATATTGCACCCGTTTTAAAATCTCTCCTTTTACAGCTCTATGTTAATGGGATGGCCGCAGCGAAGATAAGAGCGGGATATAAAAATGTTTTGTTACAAGTATTACGGCCGCAATCGCTTGACTTTTCGTTGTGTTTTTAACCCTTAACAACAGTGGGGTGTTGTTATAAGTTACTGTTTCTTTGAAAGGTGACTTGATCGAGAGTGTACTTAGCTATGTATGATTCAAGAAAATTTGTTCACTGTTTGAAGATTATCAGCTCTTTTGTCGGGAGTTTAATTTTTTTCGTATAATTCTCGGGTCTAGCCCGGACATTTGCTGGGCATTGGTGGGGCCGAAGCCAACACCAAGAGGCCCTTTTGAATATAAAAAATACAATCATGGAATGTGTATAAAATGGAATATGAAACTATTATACAGTAAAGGTTTCTTTTTTAAACTGGGCTAATGAGGTGAACAACTTGTGTATAGGAGAACAGATCTATGGGATGAGAAACGGCACCTGCCTTACTATGTCTCATCTCAAAATATATTTAGGCAGGTGATGACTTGCCACCCACTGAATGGCCCCCGTAAAGGCTGCCGTATCTTGGCACCGGAGGGGCAACATTGGCGTTGGTGGCTTAGGGTGTCAAGAGGTGTGCTGCACTTTCACTAAGAGCTAATCGCGGCGTTATGCCCTTTCACATTTCCACCCTGGAGCTTAGGTTCTTAGCTCTTGTGGTTTCCACCCCTAGACGGCCGGTTAAGGCAAGCCAGGGGTCGGGGTCTGGGGTTTTAGCCCCCTGGAATCGGGTGTCGCCACTCACCGACGGCTCGCCATAAAGCCACCCTTGCGTTTTTTATTATTATTTTAAAAACTCAAAATAAGTAAGTTACTTAATATGCTGGCGTCTTTCCTTTGATATCTTGTAACGCCATACGCAAGTTTGAACACCAAACTAAATAAGTATATTACTTTAATCGTTTAATTTTGCTATCCTATGTTTCATGTAAGCTAGGACGGGTAAATAATAATAATAAATAAAAAAATGCGGAAAAAATGTCCTCTACATTTTTGTAATTGTACGTTAACGATGTATTTTATTATTTGAAACTAAACGGATGGCAAATAAAACAAAAGCACTGACACTATACAAAAAAGTTAATATTTTAAGTTTGGCAAGTCAGTCTCATGAAACTAAGCGCTGATGTTACTAATTTTTTTAAGAATTTGGTTTGCGTCAGAATTACCCCTTCTTCACTCAGGCCTCGGTCAGGATGATAGTGGCAAAGTGACTCATCAAAAAAATTTGTTTTATCTATACTTAAATCTAACACTTTTACTAAACTTTAACTAAATGACGTTTGATTTTTTTTACTTATTTTTTTTTACATCTAGCACATAAATGTCGAAGGTGCATCACTTCGCAAAACAGGGGCCTTACCCCTGGCTTCACTTTTGCGAGCCAAATTTTAGTGGTACCTGATAGGTACCTAAAATTAACCAACTCATTTAAGCTGCATCGTTTAAAAGCGTCTAACTTGACTGAACGAAAATCCGTTTTACTATGCGGTGTGTGCGTGAAAATAGCAAAGCTTGGCGGCTATCAAATAACTACCGCTTATCGTAGTTGTTGACGTCGTTTAGACAAATAACACTTATGCGGGTCAACTTTTCGAGCTAGGGGTAAGGCCCCAGGAATAGACAATGAAATGTATAACGTAATGGATCGTATGAAAGAAATTGATAACTTTAATTGAAAATCATCTCAAAGTACAGGAGGAGTTAAACTAATCCCTTAATAAATATCAACAGGTAAAACGTAGTAATAGGTAGTTTCTTTCTACGTAAGTACTTATCACATACCAGACAATCTCACGATTGTCGCAGAGCCCGCTTGATAGCAACAATGCAAGTTACATTTGGAAATAACGACATCTATCGAGATCCACGAGAACAATAATTTTAACAGTAATAAACTTTATCGATTCCATTATTAAATTTTATTATATTTTGGAACCTACAAGAGCTGTATGCAAGAGAGGGAAATTTAATTGATGATTTCATATTTTCTACATTGGTTTTAAAATGTTTATCTTTCTTTAAAAAAAAAGCTATGTAATTTAGTTTACTTATTAATGTCTGTGTGTCAAATTAAACTGTCAGACTGCGTGCTAACCATATTTTTCATTAGTTAATTAAGCAACAAATAAAAAGACATATCTATTATTCTTAGAATGTAATTTTTAACTGCCAATGGAGTTTAATACAATAGAATAGATGCATATTTTTTAGACCAGCCCTGAACTTTGCCTTCGAGTCTACTACGGAAGAAACATTTATAAGCCATACTAAATAAATAAACTCATTAATTTAAGAATGACTTCTGATCTGAGATAACAATTTGGAGATAATGTTTAAGCATTCAAAACACTGAGGTACTAGCCGATTTGACGTATATTAGAACTGTCATAAAGTTTACGTTTCATTTAACATATATAAATTGTTATTTTTAAACACCAATAAAAGTTTCAAACAGCTGCACAGACTTTCTTGAACCCATAGCTAAGAGATAGCTTAATCAAGTCACCTTTTAAAAAAGCTAAATTAATACTAGTTAAGCCGTTTGTAAGCTACAATGCCACAGATAAATACATGGAACCCCTCTGTTTGCGACAGGGGTTAAAAATAAAGGAGTATGTACTTATATATATTTAAAAAAAAAAACAGATTTCGCAGTCCCGGCAAAAATCGGAGCTTTGCAAATGAATACAAAAATTTACGAAAAAATAACTTATTTTATTTTGAAGTTGGATTTTTTCAAAACTTTAATAACAATTCACTCTATCGTGATTATAGTAATGTCAAATGATGTCACACTAAAAAAATATAAAACCTTTTTCCATTTTTTTTTTTACCGATTTTCAAAATTCTAACTCGAATGCACTTCTCGTCTGCTTCCACATCCTTTAACACCATTATCATGACGATCGGTCAATAATCATAGAATATATATCACTTTTTATATACGGAAATACCCGTTTTTCTACAATACCAAATCTAAAGGGACCACCTACACAATTATTAACCGATATAAAAAAATCCTAGGGCTCGGACCCAGGATTTTTTTTTCATTTTTTCTTAAGTTGATTTTCCCCCGAAATATTTGCTTATCTATAACCAGATTGAAGTAAAGGCTATGTGATTTAGCGAAAAGGTCGGATTAAGGGAGGAAAAAAGGGTTGAAAGTTTATATGAAAATGTTCACATACGAAGACGCGGGCAACAGCACAAGTTTGCAATAAATGAAACACTAGGACACAAGCCTATTATTGCAAATATCTAAATTAGCAGAATTTCGGTTTGTCAACTTTGAATTTGTGAAGTTATATGATTATTTACGGGATATTTACCGTGGTAAGGTTGTCTTCCCGTAAACATGGTGCGTGTAACTGCGCCGAAATATCGGGAGCTCCTTCTACAACCTTACCACGGTAAAATCCCGTAAATAATCATATAACTTTACATCTCTCATATTCGGTAAGTAGGTCCTTATTACCCCCAAATGGGGCTTGTAGGTGACCAATTAGCGCTCTAGGGTAATAATGTAGCTAGAAAAGCCCTAGGGCGGTAAGTAATTAAAAAAACAAAAAACACTCTTTAAAAAAGTTCGCGTACATCTAACCATCACTGGCAATCAGGATGCTGGCAATAGACATCATGCATTCAGCCCAATGACAAAAGAGGTCGCTTCGCTATTCAGCCTTGTCTTCGTATGAGTATAATAGTCATCAATTTTAAATATCGAACGGCGAAGATCAATTTAGTTTTTGAAAAAAATAATTTAAAAAAAGATGAAAAAAGGCAGTAATAGAAAACTTTTACTTTAAATATTGTTTGTTTTTGGGACTTTTTTATAATTACGTGCTAATTAGGAAAAAAACAAGAGTTCTGCAAGTGATGAAGTTGAAAATTGTTCTCATTTCACTATAAATTTTAACTAATAAAATGTTTTATTCTTGTAATGCCGGTTTTTTTCTACTTACCTCACAATCGAGATATAAAGCAGAGTAATTAGCTCGGGTGTAAGCATCAATTGCACCCTCGAACTATAAGCGCCCTCGCTGCGCTCGTGCGCCTAAATATCTCGGGCTGCAATTGATGCCTTACAGCCCTTGGCTACTAATCTACTATTAGTGAACAACCGTGATACTTTAAAACAGTGTTTTAAATTTGTGTTTCAATGAATGTACACACATTATCCTAATTATTCAGTAATAATTCTTGTTAATGCTTTTGGTTTGTCAATTGTAGCTAATTGCTACAATAAAAAGTTTTACACCGTATACTAAAAACGCTAATAAGTATCTGCCAAAGTGTACACTGAAATAAAATGATATAATAATATACTACCGCATTGTTAAATCCACGTTTCGAGATAAGGATCAACCTTCATTCTAGTTTGGCTATTTAGGCATTGGTTTGTGATTCCCATTTCTGTTATTCAAGTTCATCATCATCATCATCAGCCAGAAGACGTCCACTGCTGAACATAGGCCTCACCCTTTAACCTCCATTCAAGTTCATAGTCGTATTATTTTTAGGGTTCCGTACCCTAAGGGGTCTTAGTACTCCGCTGTCCGGCCGTCTGTCTGTCTGTATGTCTGTCTGTCTGTCTGTCTGTCTGTCTGTCTGTCTGTCTGTCTGTCTGTCTGTCTGTCTGTCAACAGGCTGTATCTCATTAACCGTGATAGTAAGACAGTTGAAATTTTCACAGATGATGTGTATATATATTTGCCTTCTGTGCTTGTAATTTTTTTCATTTTTGTCTGTCTGTATCATGACCGCGCATCACGCCGGAACTACTACAGAAATTCAAATGAAACTTAGCATGATTGGAGTTTATACTATGAGGTAGGTTATTGAACACTTTTTATCCCGAAATTCAGGATGGTTCCCTTGGGAGAGTGGACGAAAGTCAAAATGTGTACTTATTTTAATTCATAATATTTTCTTTTTCATATTAATTTTTATTTTTAAAAGGCGTGCGTGATTGATACTTCATGCAAGTTTTGGTTGAAAAAAAATATATTATGTATTATTTTTATAATTACGTTTTATATATAACTTTACCTTAAGATATATTATATTATGTTATTCAAATCATATTAACAGGACAAACGAAACGAGTTACATGAAACACATCCTACAAATAAAGACATTAAAACCTTTCCACCCTTTGGTACTCAAATGCTTGAATTTGCAGCGGTTTGAATTTTATTACAACTAATACCTATAAAACACATTTATATACCTTAAGATTTATGGCTCTTATATGCCTTGATAAGGATAAAAATAGTTGAAACCATGTTTTATGTTAGAGTACTTTATATTTTCGCTCCTTTCGTCTGTTGCAATTGCAATTCACATAGAGGTGAATACCTTATATTTTATAGTTAAAGATACCCAAATTAATATTTTTTACATTTAATGTATGTTTTATTTAATTAAATTCTTGCTTCCAGTTTATGATGTCATGACGAACACAAATATTGTCAGTTTAATTAACAGTTATATAAAACCGTTGTCAGGTAATAAAAATTTGTTTTCAAAAAATTCAGCAATATAATCTTGGAATTGCAGTCAGGATTTCTGTTTCAATGTTCTTACAATAAGAGTACCCAAGTTATAAGTTATAAGTGATAAGTTGCGTCCTTATTAGTTTCATGCAACACAAACTTGGCTAAACAATTTTTATGCTATGTGTCAAACAAGCTGACGGGCTGCCTGATGGTAAGCAGTCACCGTCATCTATGGATACTTGTAACACAGAGGCATCACAACTGTCGTACGTTGCCGACTCTTTAAGACTATATTGAATGGCCTTTTGAAGAACCCCATGTTGTAGCTTCTCGGAAACACCGTTAAAGGTAGCTCATTGCACATTAGATTGTGAGCTTTAAGAGCTCATGCTTCATGACCCTTCTATCTCGCTCGCGCATTTCAATTTTTTTTAGGATTATGTAAAATTATTGAATTTACGTACTTAGGTAAAGTCTGTACGAGAACTGTACGAGAAAAAAAGGACATGCCAAATAAAAATGCAATATTTACTTTCTCTAAAATAATAATTAATCATCAATATAAAAAAAAACGCCTTCATAAAAATGTCAGAACTGGATCAATTTGATATGGGACCACACGGAAAGCACCAGCTTTCAAATTTAAAATGAATCATCAAAATCGGTTGACCCAGTCGAAAATTCTGAGATAACAAAAATAAAAATAAAACAGTCGAATTGAGCACCTCCTTTTTTTGGAAGTCGGTTAAAAATAACCTGGAAAATCTTTTTCTTTTCAGAAAAGTTTCCAAATCATGAACTCGAAGTACAGTTAGAAATACAAGGGCCACCACTGCATCACATTTCACGATCAGTTTCACGTAGAAAAGTTCACTTGCGTAAACCTACCTTCATGTGTAAGTAGTAACGACATTTGTGACACGAACGTATCACATCATCAGCCAGTAAACGTCAACAGCTGAACAAAGACTTCCCTTTTGTTGGAAAGCGGTGTTGCCATAATTCCCAAGCTTGGCAGTTGGCTTGGTGATCGCAGTACGTCACCGTGTTGCGCTGAACGCTGCTGTTTTGGTGTCTTTTGGTGGATCTGGTCGCTATTTTAGGAAATATCCGGGTCCAACGAACGTATCGAAGGCCGTAATCCATCCAAGTTGCACGTGAATGTTTAATTAGGGTTTAAAGGGTATGGTAAAAAACTTTGTAAAAAAATATAGAAAAATTAAAAATCAATTAAACGTTTTTCTGTTTCAGTGCGTGACGCAAATGAAGGTAAGTGAAAAAATTATCCAACTCTTACGTTGGCACGTATTTTTAATATTATGACTACGTTAAAAATACTAGCATGGTATTCTGGTAAAATTGCTTATTTGCTGCTGATTCGCTATATCCAGCAATTAAAGGCCATGTTCTCCCCAACTATTTAAAATAAAGACAAAAAAATTCAACACAAAATAACCAATCAATGATAAAAAATCAATGCTTAAAAATTCACTATTTTTATAATGCCCTCTTTTTTATCAAGCAGGGAAAGTACCTCAAGGTGGTAAACCTAAGCCTGCGATTAAGAGTACTCTACCACCAGCATCTACTTATGCACTTGCTACAAGGACTGCACCAACTGTTTCAACGACTGCACGTGTTGAGAAACGTAAGTATATTTCCTGGTTTTATCGAGTCTTTTAAGATTGAGTTCTAACGCCTTTGCAGGGTTAAGACCAGACCAGTACGGTATTTCTCAAAAACTTTACCAGTACCGTTTTATAAGTAGTGTAAAAATGACCCAACCTCCTTGTTTTGGATCTACCACACATTCAAGAGTTGTGCGGGTATTTCTATTGCAATACAATATTTTTCAAGCATAGATTTAGCTTTAGCTGTTCTATAGAAAAATGTCATTCACACTCAACAAACAGCTGATATTATGAACCAACTTCAAAAAAGGCGGAGGTTCTATGTTCCACTGTTATTGCCGCCATCTGTTGACCGATTTCAAAATACAACCTTTTGTTCGGTAGGGTATACTTCCAATTTGGTCTTATTGTAACGCAAGTCAGGATCTGATGATGAGATCTTAGGGAAATCAAGGGCAACCCTCAAATTTTATAGGCACTTATTACGTTTTTCATATATATTTTTAAAGCTGTTCAGCTGTTTTTAAAGCGTCTGATAATCATCATCTCATATGGATGAGCTGGTGATGAAGGGTACAACTCCTCAACGGTTAGTAGTTTAAAGAAAATTCTTTTAAAATTACACGTACGTATTATACGTACATATGCATCGATAGTTGTATTCTTTCAGGCTATTAGAACCGACTGCAAATAAGGCGGAGGTTCTATGTCAAGTCAGTTTTTAATGTGATCCACTTGTTCTAAGTAATTTCAGAGTTTTTTAATGGTATATGTAGCAAACAAGCAGACGGGCTGCCTGATGGTAAGCAGTCACTGTCGCCTATGGATACTTGTAACACCAGAGGCATACTTTAAAATTACATAAGAATAAATGAACTATGTAATATTATTTTCCAGATACTACTCCAAAGAAAGAACCTTCTAAAGAGCCTGTGTATAAAGACGAATTACAAAAGGCACTCGATGATTTGGAGAAAAAAATTAACAAGAATATATCAAGTAAGATAATAATTTATACCATCAATATACTAATTTTGTTTGCATTTTTTATTTCAAGGAAATAATTTTACTGGTTTTAAAGTACATTTGTATCGAATAATGAAATTTGATTAGAACTTTTTGAGACTGCAAAATTTCGTTTGACATGTACTTTGCTCAGCGGCTGAAATATATCTATGTACCCAGATATAGTGATGGTGTTGCATTAAAAAGTACATTATATAAAAATAATATGCCTCTCTTTCCTCATAATCGCTTATACAGGGTAATATAACCTCTCACAGCTTCCCTAGATCATACTTAATAAACTTTTGATCTGTGACTTAGTAGTTCGTCTTTTTTCTATCATACAAAATTAAAAACATTTATCACATATCATAATATATTATCATTGGACAGGCTACCTAAAAGAGACAGCAGGGAAAGGCTGCTTCCAACCGGCCCTTTTAGAGATCGATGGGGGAGGCCTGTCCAGCAGTGCACATCCTATGGCTGAAATAATGAACATGAATTAGATCAGTATTTTTCAAACTTTTTCACGAAGCGACTCCACAAGTATGAAAAAAAAATCGGGCCCCCCTACCTTCCACAGTTTATAATCTGTATTTTATCATATTACAAATATCACACATCAACTTATATTTTACCGACCCACAGTTTGAAAAACACTGAATTAGATCATCAAACTACTATGTATTAGAATTAGATGGAGAAACACAATTTCGAAAAATGTAAAAAAAAAAAGTTATTTTGGATCATATAGGTAAGATTGGAGAGGTGTATTATACGTTTAAGACGCTCTTTTCCGACTTTTAGCAATTATGGTTATTCTAGATTAAGTGTGCATACCTCCATGGTTAGCTTTAAGTTATAAAAATGGTGTCATAGAAAAATTGAATGTTTTATCTAGGAAACCCATGAGACCGAAACACGATTAAGCACATTTCGCTAGATAGAAAAAATATATCAAAGTAGCACTGATTTGAGCTTTTATCTCTGTTTTTTTTTTTTGGATTCATTCGATTACCTATTTATTAAATTATGTCTGCGATATCTTGATACATAGATTTCATAATTACTAAGGAAACCGGTGAGGTACATTTTACATTACAGCTATACTTTTCGAAAAATATGAGAAAAACCCCAAATAAAGAAGTAGCGCAACGCACGACTGTGTGTAAAAGCCATGATTTTGCTCCGCTAAATGCGACTTTAATACAATAAACCAAGGGTTATGGTCATCTACAGTAATAAGCGTTGCTTAAAAGTGGGAATACCTCGCCTTTACATAATTCTGTTAACAGCTTTTGTGTTTTTTTTTTTGATAGAGTTATTTATATCGTAATGCAGTCCTTATTTTGCCCTCATTATTATCTTTTCTTCGATTAGAAGGGCCAAGTGGTGATCAAGAGCCTCAACTCGTGGTTTCCAATACCGGTCCAGTAACTGGAGGAAGTAATACCAACATCAATCGTATTATTGAACTCATCAGAAAAGGTATGGACATCCGGAACTTCATCATCGTCAACAATTTTACACCCACTACTGAATATAGGTATTTTTTAGCACGTTAACTTTCCGGTCCTAAGCCAGTATCGTCTACTGCTTTCCTGCTGTCTAGGAAATATCAATATCAGCCTATCATTTTTCTACTGCTGGGACATAGGCCTTTTCTCAGAGAGAGAAGAAGAATGGGCCATAATCCACATATACAGTGCATATGGGTGAATTTCATTTCTTTATACTTTTTAAGGTTTTTTGACACACCAACTTCCTCACGATGTTTTCTTTCAGCGCATCATTTGAGCGATGTCATGAAAAACTGCACATTATTTATGTACTAAATAAATAATTAGAGCAGCGCGGCTACCATAGCTATAAAACATTTAATTGTCATGATTTTTAAATTTTTAAGTCACGTCAAAGGCCCTTTTGTGGGGCTCGATATCGCTGATACTGGCTAGCCACATAAAATAATACTGACTTAAATATCTGGGACATTTTTGCACACATGGTCATCTGACCCCAAACTAAGCAAAGCTTGTAATATGGCTGCCAGAGACTGATACGTAAATATATATTTTTAAATACATACCTAATTAGACATTAACACTATAGAGTTACTACTCTGGGTGTTAATATCTATACACAATAGATATTAACACCCAGACATAGAACAAACACAAATGTTCATCACACAAATGTTTGTCCTAGATGGGAATCGAACCCACGCCC
Source organism: Agriopis leucophaearia (assembly GCA_949125355.1). Classification (NCBI taxonomy): domain Eukaryota; kingdom Metazoa; phylum Arthropoda; class Insecta; order Lepidoptera; family Geometridae; genus Agriopis; species Agriopis leucophaearia. The sequence goes on along the minus strand of OX421276.1, from coordinate 6,780,360 downwards.
CCAAGCACGGAAGTTAGGTTCCCTACCAACTGAGCCATGGGGCAGTCACCGGGACTTATTTTATCGTTAGTCATTAATACGAGTAAATAGGTACAATAGCTAAAAATTAAAGCAATATTCACCCAAAGACACTTTTAAAGTGGATTCATAATGAATTGCTATGTACCAGACCTAAGTCGAATCTTTGACAAGTTATCAGAATTTAGATAGTATATATCGTACTACCCAAATTTGATTTGCGAAATAACTTCCAAAGATTTGACCTAGGTCTGGTACATAGTTGAATATCGAATACGTTGTTAAGTAAATTAATTATTTTCCAGGGGTTCACTTCCAAAGACACGTACCTAACACGGAAGATGGCAACATGGATTGGATGCAAATCAAAATACCGAAAAGTTTGAATAACGACAAAAAGCAACAAAAATAAAGAGAATAACTTATTTTTAAAGATTGTTTGTTAATTTACATAATATAATGAAATCTTGTGGGTACGTTTCTCTGGAGATCCCGGAGCCCCTTTGTCAAGCACTAAGACTGGTCACCGGGGGGGTTTAGTGAGTGTAATCCCATATAACCTGGCTGCACCACAATGTAGCTGGATGTATTTGAAAGATTTCCCTCTAGAAAAAAAAAGGTATGGGAGTAGAAGTATCCGTGTGCATTTTAAAACTGACGTTATTTCTATCAAAAATCTAGCATACGTGACGTAGTGTAAGTAATCATCGTTACTTAATCAAATGAGAATAATAAGTTATTAAAAAAATATTTATCTACAAAATGCCCGCGAGTAATGATGAGTACTATGAGCCCCATTCTGCATAACCCCGAATGCTTGATTGTCCCTTGATTTATTTAAAAAAAAAACTGTACAAAGTGCTCTACCGTCCATACAACCTGAAGGACGCCAAACTGCATTATGTAACGTTCTTGTCGAACTCCGCTTTAAAACAATCAAACAATGCCAATCAATTACTGGCACAAGAGCAATTATTTAAAAGGCTACTTGACCTCTGCACAGAGGCAACGTACAAAAATTAACTAGCACGTTATTTATTGCCTCCGCTCGAAGATAATTCCGTAATATTATTAACTCATCGAACTGTGATGACGTGAATTAGCACCGTATTCATAGGCTACGTTTATCTCCTCGGTGGACTTAATTAAAGACTTTCAGCTAGAAAATTTAAGCACGTAAATACGTAAACGTAATAAATACATATTCGGGACATTTTTACACACACGGTCATCTGACCCCAAACTAAGTAAAGCTTGTAATATGGCTGCCAGAGACTGATATACGTACATATATATTTTTAAATACATACCTAATTAGACATTAACACCCAGACAGATAAAATCCGAAACGTAGATATTCGCCAAAGAGCCAGAGTCACCGACATAGCTATTAAAATCTGCAAGTTGAAGTGGCAATGGGCAGGCCACATCGCTCGAAGAACTGTTAACCGATGGGGAAGAAAGATTCTTGAGTGGAGACCGCGAACCGGAAGACGCAGCGTAGGTAGGCCTCCCACTAGATGGACCGACGACATTGTGAGAGTCGCGGGCATCCAGTGGATGCAGATGGCAGGATGTCGTTCAGTATGGAGGTTAAAGGGGGAGGCCTATGTTCAGCAGAGGACGTCTTCTGGCTGATGATGATGATGACCCAGACAGAACAAACACAAATGTTCATCACATAAATGTTTGCTCTAGGTGGGAATCGAAACCACATATTTTAAATAAATTTCAACAGGTCTAAATATCAATGGTAGGAAAGAACGCAATAATATAATAGTGTGAAAGAACGTTTTCAATAGAATAGCTGATATTTTTTTCGTGATTTCAGGGTTTGATCCTGTAGTGAAAGTTGTTCATTTTGATGAGTAACATATAATGGGTCCCTCCCAGTTTAGTACATCGTTTCCGCGTAACCTTATATGTATAAGAATACTGTATTTATGACAAATAAAGAAAATTATATTTTTTTATGTTAAAAGTGATTGACTAAAGACGCATATGGTGCACTGCTATATTTTTTAATTGTAATAGTCAGGTTATTTTTGGAGCGGACTATTCCTGGTTAGTATTAGTTTTATTTTTGTTTTTAATAGTCAGGTTGAACTAAAATTAAATTATGACCTATATTGTAGTATTAAAAGTATAAACACTGTTTATCCCGTAAATAATCATTTAACTTTAGTAAAAGTATAAAGTTAAGTAAATCAGGACAAATAATTTAAACAATATTACGTATCTATTTAAGTATGTATTTGAAAATATATATGTACGTATCAGTCTCTGGCAGCCATATTAAAAGCTTTGCTTATTTTGGGGTCAGATGACCGTGTGTGCAAAAATGTCCCAGATATTTATTATTTATAATATAAAAACATTTATAACGCTTGCTTGTTTGAACTTATTCAACGCTTGCAACTATTTATTCGTTTATATCGTAAGCACAAAAGCTAGTTTAAAAGCACTACAGATAAGACCACAGTTATGCAATTCCGATGAATAGTACAGTAAGCCCAGTTGTGACCTCTTGCCGCAGATCTGTATCAGAGATCGAATGCCTGTAGTACAATTAAAACGTTCAGCGAAGGACGTTCTTCTCTTTGTTCTCGATTAGGGATTTTATAATAGCTTTTTAGATCAAAGATAGTTGGAGAGATACATAAAGTATTAAGGAGCATGAATCACTTTATTGGAAGTCATAAATGTAAGCTTAAGTAGGCTTTAATAAAATCTCAATGCGTGATATAACATAATCTTTGCATAATAGTACATTTCTTGGGTTTCTTACCCAAAGGATGTAAACGGGACCCTATTGCTAAGCCTAAATATTTTGAAATAATAACGTCGTAAAATGACCGAAGCACATTTTTCTAAAGTAAACATTTCAAATGAGTGATAGAAATTATCTTTGTGCGGTTCTTCCACAGAAACAATTCGTTTTTAACACTTCTGTGCGTTCTATATTTGGGCACGGCTGCACCGGGCTGTCTGTAGAGTTGCAATGATTTTGATACTTTATGCTTCAGAATGGGACAGTACTAGTGAAAATAACTGGAACATTGGATTAGTACGCGTGTCAGGTGGGTGCGGCTAGTACAGTTACAGCACAGCGGTGAGTAGTAGGCACAAGTAGTTTTGATACTGTAAAACTATGATAAGGCAAAAATATGACAAGTTAAACTATGATGCTGTATAGATAAGATCTGGGTGACTTCAAGTCGCGAGTGACTCGGTATCTCTAGGCAAGGGTGCTCCATCGTAAACTGCATCATCGCTTAACATCAGGCGAGGTGTCGGTTAAACGCTAGCCTAAATTATTGAACAAAAAGATATACTTAGGCATTTACTTACGGAAATACCGTAAATAAATTTAATAACAATGATTTTTTATGTTTTTTTTTAATGATATTTTAGGACATTTTAAATATAACTAATAGTTTTATAATAATATAATTTTGAAACCTAACTTTATATATATAATAAATGGACATTGTCTGATATAAATGACTTATTATTATCATCCTCATCGTTTTTGATAACGGAAACTTTGTATCCCTGTTTTTTTTTAATTAATTGACCATAACCTTTCATTAGAGTTGATTGAAGTCATTATATATATACTGTAATAAATTTTTTACAGCTTGAAATTAATAAAAAAATCTATAAAAGATATCATATCATAGTAAACTAAGTAGAGATATCAACTTTTTTTTTGTGAACCGATTTTCGTGTTTATTTACAATAACTTAAATAACATTCCAATCATAAAAACGACAAATTAATAACTAACTACTAAACCAATCTATTAAACAGCTACCAGTGGGAATCGTCTCCAAAATTCTGGTCCCATTACCACGTTGTATGGCAATGCTCACTCTTTGTGCAAAGTAGAGGCCGGCATAGATCTACTTAGTTTACTGTTTCATAGATTATATCAGCACAAAATATAAAATTATTAAGTTACCGTTTACCCTGAAAACGTTTTACATTACAAGGGCTCATAAGTGCAACCTATCACGGGTCTCTAAATCACCGCTGTAGAGCATAACAGCACGAGCCCTGCACCCAGTACGCCGGCAATCTCAGCATAACCTGACGAAATTACGGGGTCATCTATCCGGGCACTAATTGAGACAGTTTAGTTCAAGGCACTGGCCGGTAGACAGGCATCCGTAAATTGGACGTTTAAGGTGAAAGTCGGCCCATCTCGCCCTATGTGGAAATGTTAAAGGTCACTGTGGCTCCCGTGAAGTTGGCTTGCTTCGCTCCGGGGTGCAGGCTATGGTTTGCAGCCACTCGCAGTACAGATGTAGCTTTTGTTACTGTGTGAGGACTGCAACCATATTTAACATAATGTACTGTAATGTAGGTATGTGTAGAATTACTCCATTACTGATTGGGGTGATTGCTATATTGGGGTGATAATTGGTAGTTTGTGGGTTAAGTTGTTGAGCAGTCTTTATAGTTTTGATACATTTTCTAAATGGTCTTTGATTCTTATACTCAATTTCAATTAACATGGTGCGGGTGACACAAGAGTTTTTACAGAATAGCGACCACCTGGTAACCACAGTGAAGTTAATGATTGCTCTAAAAATATAATTATTAATTCAAAAACAGAATATTCATACAGTTCATTGTGGACACCAGGTGGTAACGATTCAATAAAAACACACGCACACACGCTTCTTTCTATGTGAAAAAATAGGCCCTTTATCGAGCACAGGGTATTAAAAAATTTATTTATAGACTAGCCAAATTTTCTAATTAATTATTTGAACGTGCACAACTTAAAAACAGAAAATTAATGAAAATTTAATGGTTAACTAATAACTAAAACTTAAAATAATGAATATATACCTATATATATATATAGGTACAAATAAATATATTATATCAAAAAAACTATATACACAAAAAGGACAAATCTAAATGCCCCATGGTGGGGGGAAAAGTGGCTAAAACGTTTTTTGAACGTGAACGTTCTCTCAGGAACATTATTTTCTAGGAATACAGTCTATGTCACTCTCCGGCCCCCAACTATTTCCATGCAAAAAATCACGCCAATTCGATGCTCTGCTGTTGCGTGAAATAGGAAAAAATACAGAAACAAACCACAGACACACTTTCGCAATTATTATAATACCATTTAAGGTTTTTACCATTTTTCAGACACACTTTCGCAATTATTATAATACCATTTAAGGTTTTTATCATTTTTATCTATTGTTCATTCGTGCTTAAGAGTCAAATCAGTAATAAATAGTTGTTACTTGATCGCATACTGATTCATTGATATTAATCACAATTTAATTTCATCTTACAAACTTGATTTTTTAAAGGCATGAAGGAAGTTATTCTATAATTGCAGGAAGAAGAAATATTATGCAAATTAATCGCAATTCTGCATTACGACTACAACTAATTTTACAAACCGCTACTAGGTAATGTTAAGTGGGTGTGTAAAAGGCTAAACCAATTTGATGTAATTTGATAGTTTGTTTTTAGAAGTTTGCAATGATAGGTTTGGTGTTGGTTGCATAATTGTTTGCATGTTGATGACCTTGCGCGTTGAAGAAATGTCCAAAATATGTACTGCCTAAACAGTCTGAGGTCAAGCACTGACTGACACATGGATGGAAGGAGAGAGGATATTCAGAATTTTAAGAAATGGAATATTCCTATACAATGAACGAAAACAGAATACTAATGTCTTATATTCTTATTCTTGTGTCTGATATTATTAAAGTTTTTTTTTAAATTCATTATATTATGTAATTTGAAAAAGCAGATATGAAACAAAAGAAATGAAATAATTTACATTATTAAAAATTTACGACCATCTGGTTTGTGTGGGGATGGGTTTGGGGACGGGACAACTATACAATTATTATTTTCACTGCTATAGGTGGCCCGACCGGTGGCGGCACTCCTGGCTGAAGAATCTGAGTAAGTACGCTGAGTAGGTAAGCCGCACCACCTCATTTGTCAGAGCAGTAGCCCCTAAAGTAAATATTACCCTGAAGCTATTAAACCTGGTATACTGAGTGTGACTATTAAGAAGGTCAGAACATTAAAATCCTTAATGTGCTAAAACAAATTATCTTTATTTGTTACACTACCTGCTGCCCGTGATTTCGTACGCGTGTTTTCTTGTATACTTAAAAAATTCCATTTGCTTCTATTGATTCAACTCTTTCGCAAACTATTTTCTTAGCGGATCTTTATACTGCATAAGGAATTGACCTGCCAAATTTTAGCTTCGTAGATAAAGTAGTTTTCGAGATTTTGTGATGATTCAGTCTGTCAGTGGTTTTTTGCTTTTGTATCATCATAAGCCATAAGATGTCACTGCTGAATACTGCGGGCTTCCCCAGTAGGACGCCACATTGAACGACACGAGACTCTCACGATGTCGTCGGTTCGCCCAGAGGTCCCCTTTTAGTAGCCTCGTACTACAGGCAGGGGGTACCGGTGCCGTATTCTATTACCCCAGCTACCACCTAGTGGTAGCTGGGGTAATAGAACCCACTTACGCTGCTTTTGTATAAATAAATTATATTTTTTATTTCTAGCTATTATTTAAATAATGTGTCCAACACACCTAACATTCACAAGAATTCCCCAATAGGAACAATTCAAAACCGCGTAGTGTCCATGCAATCTGATTTACGCGCGCTCGATCCTGCGCCTGCGCCCGCATCTAGCGTAAACTATGCACTTACCATTTTAGGAACGCTAATTTCGGTACATATTATTCATTGCTGTTGTCTTTGTGAATTTGTTTACACGACATTAAAAGTCACCACGTTTGTGTAAGTAAGGGTTATTTATTGTGTGTGTGTTGATTTATTCATCTGTTCATTCGCGTTGATTTATATACATTGTTATTCTTATTAATTTGTGGTGAGAATGAAAACTACGCAATTACGGGTTGTGTTGTTATGAGTTGTGTGTCATTTAATTTCATAGGATAGGTGTTCAAAAGTTTAAAACGATGATAATGATCTATAAATTGCCTGGAAACAAAGCTTAGATAATAAAAAAGTTACAGATGGCTACGGGCAATCATAGGTCATTATCTAAAAATTACAACTTTATGTCTGCAAATTCTAAAGTGCAGGTAAAGTGCATTAGCCTATTCTTAGTGAAAATTTAAACTAATCTAATAAACCACTGCCAACAGGAATTTTACCCAAAATACTGACCGCATTGCCACGTTCGATTGTTATACTATAAAACGTTGCGCAATATATCGACCAGTATTACAGTCATGAGATGTTTTGACCTCACTTGTTGATAAATCTTAAAAAATATTTTTTGCGCCCAGCCCGGTCTTAATATTTCGACCCCAAAATGCTCAAATGTTCTATTCTATTCTGGCTACTATAAATATGGTAGCTAATAAAGGCGCATTTGCGCCTTTTGAGGTATTCTGCTGATTCAGTCACCACACTGACCTTATTTTGTCTACAGGAAAGATGAGACGTCGTAAGTATATCAACGCAAGTGACATCCCATACTCAAGACCGCTCCATCTACCAAGATATCAAGGTCATACCATCTGATGATGTACTTAGATATAACTGATAATTATCAGTATTTTGATACGTTCAAACGTCAGTCTGTTTTTGATAACACTGATCTCAAACAAGACATACCTTTTTCAAACCAATCTTTTATGAAATATCTCCAAATATTATCCATATCTACTATTATCCATGTACGAGTGCCATTGTCCACTGTCACCATCATCAAATCAGCTCGCTGTCATCATAATATTTTATTGTCATCGGAACTTGATAAGTACATACCAAATTTCAGCTCAATCGAACACCGGGAAGTGGGTCAAAATTAACTTGCAAGATTTATTATAGACATACACCGGAACAGGTGAAACTAAATAAAAACTAGTAAAAATATTTTTTATTAAATACACACAATCTCTACCTCTTACGTCAGACTTTAAATCAGTTTGGATAGTGCAATTTTATAATTAAATTAAACCACAACATAAACAAATAAAATCGTTAATAACTGACCAGTCCATCTTATACATCAGTTTGGCAATTGATTTTGATTACTCGGTCATAAATCGTTAATTGCTTAGACCTTTGCAATGAATGCCAAGGCTCTGTAAAATTAGCAATTGTATTGTGACAAGTTTAGTATGTAGTTTGATGAACTAGTAGATCTGCCTTTCATGTCTACATCGTCAGAAATCAGACTTAGTGACGTGTCTGATGTTTCAATGCCGAAAATCACATCGCACTTAAACTCAATTTAATAAGTACGAAAGTAACTGTCTCTCTCCGGAAATTTTACAAATGATAAAGATCAGGTTACGGATGTTGGAAATTGTATCATGCAACTCAAATTGGTGGTAGGACACGTGACTAGATCTAGTGACGGCAAGTGGATAAGAGCCCTTACAGAGTGGTTACCAGTAGCGGACAAGCTTTCCGTAGGCAGATAACCAGCCCGATATGTAGACGACATTAGACTCATCGCGGGTATGGTTTTCTTTTTTATGATACTGGGTGACGAGACGAGCGAATTTGCTCGTGTAATGGCTCTTCACGCTTGCCCATAACAGCTCAACGCCACTCAGAATTTTGAACTTCAACAGTTCAAAACCCTGGATGGCAATGCACTGCGTTCGTCACCCCGAGATACAAGATGTCAAATCTCTGTGTGCCCAGTAATTTCGCTGAAAACATTGCCCTTAAATCCGGAATACAGTAGTTTTTGCCCACTACTGCTTGGCGGTTGAATAACTGGCAAAGGTGTGGTACTTCCCCAGGCCGACTCGTGCAAAAGAGTCCTACCACTACACAAAGTGATCTTAGTTATCTTACCAATTCGAAAATAACTTATATTCGAGGTCATTCAACAGTAAGCCTGGCCTAACACACAGAGTTGGCAGAGACTACACTCATTAGTTGAGTTCATGGTCTTGCTCATAATCACGAATCTTCGTTTCAATACTGATCGTCTAACCCGAATTTGGATCCAGACTTTGGATTTTTAAATCTGGTTTGGTCAGTCTGACGCCAGAATAGGAAACGTTGTAGTCAAGCTCCAACTTACTTAGGTACTATTAAATATAATCAAGTGGTCAGGAATTCCTTAATTGCCTGCATTAAGAGTCTTTGCTCTTCCTTAATATAGAACATCTTTGACTTGGTTTATGGTATGACATGTATTTATATAACATTATTATGTGACTTTATGTTTGCTCCCAAGAACGACGACGCGCAACGGCCGTGCACCATCGCAGTCGACAAGCAACTGACTTCACACTGGTGCGCAGTAAGTATATTTGTTAGCACCACATAGTTAATACCATTAGAAAAGTTAATTTGCCCCGTCCTTACTTTATAAGGCAATAGGCCTTAAGCAATCCATACGTAGACATGGTTCCAAAGAAATACGCTGAGACTCTGTTATTACTCGTTACGTTATAAACGAGTATAAAATTACTGGACCTCACGCTGGGGTCAATTAAAATGCAAGCTTTTTATTGTGTTTAGACTAACTGGTAGTTAGTTTATATCAGGCGTTTACATGGCACGCTTTTAAATTAGATTTTAATTGAAGTGTTTATTACGAACAATTAATTTACATGTGGTTTTAATTTAATTTTATGTTACGCAACCCGTCGGCAATGGCACTGAACATGTGATGTAATTTGAGTAAAATATCATGACAAAAAAACTTTTTTTTGGTCTATCTCAAAAACTAAATTACTCATAAACATTCTGTAAGTTATGTGTCATCATCATCATCATTCTCAAACAATCGTGATCCCACCGCTGGGATACAGGCCTTCTCTCAGAGAGAAAGGATGGACCCTGGATCCACCAGGCTGGCTCAGTTGCACTAATAATTACTGAGATAGGGTCAATCCACAATGATTGTATTTTATTTATTACCACGACACTGCTTTGAATCTGATAGTATTTAGGTATGTATCTCACTAATATAAATACGAAAGTAACTCTGTCTGTCTGTCTGTTTGCTTCATAATCACGACTAAACGGCTTAACCGATCTCGATAAAATTTTGCGAGGTAAAAGTATGTATCATGAGGACGGACATAGGCTATTTTTTTCTAAAGTAATCGCGGACAAAGTCGCTGTTACAGCTAGTATTTGTATATGTAAGGTGCCGATAAAAACTGCAACGAAGCTATTTGATAATCAAGTCAACGTTATTTTTAATTTGTGTAAAACGCTAAGCATCTAAGTAATTTTAATTAATTACTTTGACCTGAGAGAAGTCAGGCACCGAATGAACATGAACTCAGATTAAACTGAACGATTATTCGCTAAGTATACTATTATCAAAGAATTAAACACATTGTTTATGTCTCGGACTTATCAAATCCGGTTCTTTGTCTTAGTAACAACTAGTTTAGCGATTTTCTGATAAGTGCCACCATTATTGTGTAATGTCTAAAGGCTTGGACGTTTGGACATATCAAAATCAATGTTATACGGCACAAATGTTTCATTCTGCACTAAGACTTTGTCACAATAATGAAAATATAGATATTTTTAAAGAGTGTGATAAAAATAACCGATATACTCGTGTATGCTTGATTTGGGTTTTTAGGTTCAGTGTGAAGATGGTCTTTAAATACTGTGTGTGTGTCCTCCATCATCTTCGCAATGAACCGTTTTCCACTTACTGCTTAGTATAAGTCTTCTATTCTGAGCGCCATCTTTTCCTGAGTCCTGTGCCAGTTTCGTTCACTGCTTTCCTGCAACTAGCAAATTGGAGTCTGCTGTATTATAATTAGAGAATTAACGACCAGCGTCCCGTAGTTTTTACCCGCGTGGACAATGTGGCCATTCCTTCATACACCGTAAATTTTTCCGGATTTAAAGTATCCTATATTACTCTCTGGCCCGATCCTATGCTCTGTTGACTCTAAACTAATAATCTGACAAACACTAACAAACAAACACACTTAAGTGAGTAATTAGTATCTGAGATGTGGATCTTTGATGCATCATTATTTACATTTATCATTCCCTCATTGCACTGTAAGCTTTTTCATGACATACATCATATAATAATAACTCATATAACTATACATTGCAACATAGTACTAACACGAAGGCAAACTGAAACAGTTCTTTAACCATTTACTTTGTCTATTTGTTTATATTGTTTTAGATAAAATTTACTGATTGTTTTCCTGTTTATCTGTTTTTGTGGCATTGCAATTACACATTGTTTGGCATGTTGCCCGTATTCGTGATTTTAATTATCCTATAATTAGTAACAGATTAGATTTAGTCTAGTTTAACAATAAAATGCGCTCAGTCATTGCAGTTCTTAGATTAGTGCAATGTGCAGCAATAAAACTACCAGTGTAACTCTAGAGTTGGCCAATAGAGGGAAGCTCATTTTTTAATCGGGTGGCTGTCACTTTGTTTAGAAAATGCGCTAGTGGCTCCTCTACTCAACTCTATAGATGAACTGTAATATCGCATTTTTTATATGCATTTTGATTATGAATACCGTTGTTTAGCGTGACCAGAGCTCGTGGTATGGCGCACCCTGCTGTGTAGATATAATTAAGTACTTCGCTTTATCTAGTTTCGTTTGTCGTTAGAAACTTGCAAAGCTCGCCACGACCTGTTAATATTTCCTAAATGTGATTATTTTTATTATTTTAAACAGTCATGGTGTATATATTTAACACACTATGTAACTTTAAATGTCTGTGATGTAAAGGTAATATTGACAGTGACAGCTCTCTCTTCTCTCTGGTTCTCTGAGGTAAGAACTCAGAAAAGGACTAAAGCAAGAAAACATGTGTAAAAAAGAAAATTAATAAGCTAAAACATCTAAATATGGTGGTCAAGGTAAATCTAACTAAGAAGATTAATTCTAAAATATAACAAAATGCATTTAGGTTTATCACGAATAGAAAGTAATTTATATTCCATAGAGAAATCTTCGACCAAAATAAAATGAATGGACGGGCCCAGTAGAAGAGCATTTTTGAAGATTACAAAATGAGCGCCAGCTCTCATTTCGTTTCAGTCGGTCTCTAGTAGGGCATGCAAAACTCGGGTAATTTAAAAAACCCGGTTTTTTCGAGTTTTCAATTTCAAAAACCGGTTTTTTCGAGTTTTTCGGGTTTTTCGAGTTTTTCTTTATTTAAGCCTTAAAAATATTGTTTTAGTGTGTGCAGTGTAAAGAAAATGCTAAAATGTAATTATATATGTATTTAGACTTTCGTATTCTTATTGTTTAGCTCTAACAAGAGATTAATCAAGTAACGTTTGGTATAATGTTGAGACTTCCAGCCTCCCGAACAAGCCAGTTTCCTTAAAGGCTGGAGCACCATAAGCCCCATACACACTCTCTGCCAGATTATACAGAAGACTGAGGAGTGTAATCGGCCATTATGCCTAGCGTTCGCGGACTATGAAAAAGCCTTTGAGTAAATCGACACCTGGGTAGTATTGCAGTCCCTCCAGCGTTGTCATATCGACTATAGATATATCGAAGTGCTGAAGTGTTTGTAAAGATACGCCACCATGTCAATCCGATAAAAGGAGCACGGAACCAATCCAATTGCAGAAAGGCGTGAGACAGGGAGATGTTATCTCTCCAAAACTATTCACGAACGCATTGGAGGTTGTTTTCAAGCTTAGACGTAGACTTAGACAGCTTAGGAACAAATTCGGCATCAACATCAATGGCGAATACATCACTCACCTTCGTTTTGCCGATGATATAGTTATCATGGCAGAGTCACTGGAGAATCTCAATAAAATGCTCAGCGACCTCAGTAGCCTTTCCCAACAGGTGGGTCTTAAAATGAACATGGACAAGACAAAAATCATGTTCAATGTCCATGTTGTACCCGTGCCGGTAGTTATAGAGAACGATACTGTCGAAGTTGTTTTCATATTTATCGGGACTTATCGCGCACTATTAAATATAGGTAAAAATAGATACCTTTCAAAGAAAGAAAGAAAAGAAAAGAAAGGTATCTATTTTTACCTATATTTAATAGTGCGCGATAAGTCCCGATAAATATGAAAACATGTGTTCGAATCGCGAAAGTTTAAAAATTACTACTGTCGAAGTTGTTGACCATTACATTATATATATCTTGGTCAGATTGTTCAGTTAGGTAAGTCCTTAGGCAAAGAGGTCGCCTAAAAAATCAAACTCGGATGGGCAGCATTCGGGAAATTGCGTGAAATCTTCTCGTCCAAGATACCACAGTGCATAAAAACAAGGGTCTTTGATCAATGTGTGATGACATATGGTACTGAGACGTGGTCCTTAACTGCCTTTTATAGAAACTCAGAGTCACACAACGGGCAATGGAGAGAGCTATGCTCGGAGTTTCTTTGGGTGATAGAATCCTGAACGTGGATATTCGCCAAAGAACCAGAGTCATCGACATAGCTATTAAAATTTGCAAGTTGAAGTGGCTATGGGCAGGCCACATCACTTGAAGAACTGATAACCGATGGGGGAAGAAAGGTTCTTGAGTGGAGATCGCGAACCGGAAGACGCAATGTCGGTAGGCCTCCCACTAGATGTACCGACGACATCGTGAGAGTCGTGGGCATCCAGTGGATGCAGATGGCAAGGTGTCGTACAGTGTGGAGGTCAAAGAGAGGCATATGTTAAGCAGTGAACGTCTTCTGGCTGATGACGATGACGATAGACAGCGGGAGTCACTAATTAGTCTACGTTGGGGCATGTTAAACTTTTTAGTGTAAAAAGCCGCGACGGATTATTCAATAGAACTGCCTGTCATCTCCAGCATTTTATTACATTCTTTACCCTTGGAGCTGCTTCCTTCCGTGGCATGCAATGATTAAAACCACGCTGATGATTTATCACAAGCAGATTTTTTATACTCTATATATTTTAATGTTGCTGAATCGGCACTGGCAGTCCTCTTATTTTTTTTATCTCTGTTGATACGAAGAACTAGTATAACGTACGCTTAGCAAAATATTGAAAATAATAATAGGGATGATGATGGTTATTGATTTAGCTATGTTAACAAAAAAACATGAAAATTGAGAAAGAAAAAGACTATACATTAAAATACGTAGTATTAGAAACTTTTTCAAAAAATCATAGAAATACCATACAATAACGAGAGTACCATACCATACCATATAATAATGAGAGAGGGCGCCACCGTGCTCACGTTAACATTAGCTCCGTATATATATTGAAAATTAAATTAGTAAAAGTGTCTAATTTTATATAAAACGTATTAAAAAGTGATAAACAAGAAGAAAAATACCGGATTAAGTGATAAATTTGCAAAACTGTCGTAAAAAATAGCCAATATTTAAAAAAAATTGGCAACGGTTTTTTTTTTGTTCGACATCAAGAAAATTATCGCTAGAAACACCGAAGAAGACATAAAATACACCAAATTAAGGTTAGTCAGTGCAAGTAAAACGCAAAGAAACCCACAAAAGCAAACACATTAAATTATAACCTCAAAATGGTACCAAGTTTCTTTGAGTACTGAGAGTGTTTTGATAGTGTGTAATTAGTTACGAAACCCTAACTAAACGATGGCACCAATATGTGCGGGATGTAATCAAGCTGTCCCCCGTAAACAATACCTAACCTGCTATCTATGCAAGAACTCGTACGATCTTGAATGCGCAAATGTATCGGCTACGCGCTATTATGGCACGATGACAACAGAACACAAAAAAGCGTGGAAATGTCCTGCTTGCTATTGTAATACCCCTAAAACCGGGAACGTAGATACACCTGTGCGATTAATAAGGGATCCCGAAGTACCCCAACAGGAAAAAAAGCTACATGATAGGCAAAATGTTACTTTAAGAAACCACAAAACCACAGTGTTGCACAGTGACACTTCAGACTCTGAAGACCAAAGCATTTTATGTGATACACAAGTTGGCTTAAAAAATACCACAACAAACACTGAACATTACAATGATTTGACATTACAAAATTTAAACGAAATAATAATTTTACGACTGAAAGAGAACAATACATCTATATTACGTGACCTGCAGAATATAATCGAAACTGAAATAAACAAGGCTATATTAAAAGTAAAAACGGATTTAACACAGGACACAGATGCCCTTTACCAACAAAATGAGTTACGTAAAAATGATATACAAAAACTTAACGCTAAAATAGAATTATTGACTAAGGAGACCCAGAAACTGAAAATTGAAATACAGGGACTTGAAACACGCGATAAAACCAAGACAACCATAGAAAATAAAGAAAACTACCTGGACTGCAACAGTAAGAAAATAGTATTGTATGGACTAGACGAATATAATAGAGAACCTGATTACGCTCTGCACGGTAGGATAGTCGAAATATTCAGAGAAATCCTGCATGTAGACCTGGAAGGTTATATCGAAGAAACTTTCAGAATTGGCAGAAACATAAGAAACGGAAAACGTCCACTTGTTATAGAATTGATAAGTAAGCGTATGACGAAATATTTGTTGGAAAATAGCTCCTACTTTCAAGGAACCACACTAAACATAACAGGGTTTTTAGATGAGCAAGCAAGAAAGGAGAAAAGAAGTATGCGCGAGAAAATGATAACCGCTCGTAAGCAAGGATTATACGCAGTGATACGAGATAACCAACTATTTATTGAAGGAATAAAAAAATCCATAACAGATGATACAAGCAAACATATTTTAGAAAGTAATCCAGTCACCCAAACTAGTACCCAACAAAATCATGGCAATGACATCGAAATTGAGAGAAACTCCTTTCGAAACAACAGTTCCTTTCGAAAATATAGACCAAGAAGAGTTTAAGATACTTTTTCAAAATTTTCAAAGCCTGAGTAATAAGAAACACCTATTAGAAGCATTTACGACCCAAAGTCCAACCTATAACGCCATCTGCATATCGGAAACTTGGATGAAAAAAGAACAATTAGATCTGGTACAAATCCAGGGCTACAAGACGGCTGCATCTTTTTGCAGAAAAACCCGGAACGGCGGCGGAGTATGTATTACATTACAAGATCATTTAAACTATGTTGAAAAAACTGATATCACTGCTATGTCTATTGAATATGTCCTAGAAATTTGCGCAGTTGAGTTAAAAAATGTAAATACATTAATAGTTGTTATATACTGGAATAGGAGGGAGGAAGAAGTATTCTATAAACAATTAAAATTATTTCTAAAGTATCTAAATAAGAAATATAAAAAATACAGAATCGTCATCGGAGGCGATTTTAATACAAATATATTAAAAAATTGTCCAAAAACTAAAGAATTACTAGAAATAATGTCAAACCAGAAATTTACACAACGTATAAAGAAATGTACTCGTACAACAGATACATCATCGACGTGTATAGATTTGATCTTTACAAATTTTTGTGATATGAACCTATGCGCGACGGTAGAGGATTTGGGGTTTTCCGATCATTTAGCAACAAGCATAAGTATTACACTACCTAAACAAATAAAACAAACTACTTGGTATATACAAAAGAGGCTATTTAGTAACAATAATATCGATAATTTTAAAGCAAAACTTAGCGAGGTTAACTGGAACGAAACATTAAATAGTAATAAAAACGTTAATGAAAACTATCAGATATTTACAGAAACTTTGTCCAGAATAATGGACAAGTGTATACCTAAACGTCGAATAAAATTAAAACAAAATAATAAGAAACATTGGCTAACCGTAGGACTCAAAAAATCATGCAAACATAAAAGACTATTAAGAATACTTACAATAAGATCGAAGATACCTATTTTAACAAAATACTATAAAATATACGAAAAAGTATTAAAGAAAGCCGTAAATACGGCCAAAAAACTACAATACATAAAAATGCTACAAATATCTACAAATAAATCAAAAACAATGTGGAAAATAATTAACGAACGAACAAATAAAAACCCTAAAAAAGATAAGCAAAACATAAAATTGCAAGAGAATAACAAAGTCATTACGGATCCAAAACAAATCGCGAATACTTTCAATAATTTTTTCTCGTCGATAGGAGAAGTTAGCTTAGGCATGGGATCCTCCCCTTCTGCCTCGCAGAACAAACCACGTGGTCTCCCAGTTTCCCAGCCTACAACAAACACTATGTTCTTGTCTCCAGTAACTCCGCACGAAACATACAAGCTCATAAAAAACCTTAAAAACAAAACCAGCCACGGTATTGACGAACTACCGCCTAGCCTGCTCAGACAATGTGCCGTCGAACTAACTTTACCATTTTATCTCCTAATAAATCAATCTTTTAATGAAGGTATTTTCCCGGATCAACTTAAAATAGCCATAATTAAACCTATTCATAAGAAAAAATCAAAAACCGACACCAATAATTATCGTCCAATAGCTTTGTTGCCTTCAGCGTCTAAAATATTTGAAAAAGCTATGAGTGATCGCGTTTATTCATTTTGCGAAAAGTATAATATCTTTAATGACTGCCAAAATGGATTTCGTAAAAACAGGTCAACAACCCTGGCAGTCTATAAATACATGCAGGAAGTGCTTAATATAATAGATGCAAAAAATTACGCGGTAGGTATTTTACTCGATATGGCTAAGGCATATGACAAAGTTCAGTTTGGAATCCTTCTAGATAAACTATATGGTGTGGGTATCCGCGGAAAGGCTCACGACTGGTTTAAATCATATCTAAAAAATCGAGAACAGCTAGTTGAAATCATTCATTACAATTATATAAATAAAACTATACAGAATATCCGCTCAGATACTGTTACTACAAACGCCTCAATCCCCCAAGGAAGTGTCCTTGGATGTCTTCTTTTTTTGATTTACATAAACGATCTCCCTAAAATCATGACAGAACCGTGTGTTTGCTTCGCGGATGACATTTCACTACTTACTTCAACAAAAAACAGTTTAAATGTAAACTCAAAACTCACTGCGTTGCTCGAAGAAACAACTAATTGGATGCATCATCACAATCTTGAACTTAATTTGTCTAAAACTAAAATTATTTGTTTCCACCCGTATCAGAAACCACCACTTAATTTTAACTTCACATTCCATGGCACTAAATTAGAAATTGTAAACGAATTCACACTACTAGGTATTGTAATAGACACACATGTAAACTGGCAATCACACGTTAAGAAAACACACTCTAAACTTTCAACACTTACGTACGCACTCCGCGAAATAAAGAAGACAACTGATTTAAAAACTACAAAAATAACTTATTATGCGAATGCACACTCACGGCTTAGTTATGGGATTATCTTATGGGGTAATAGCAGCGCTGCGCAGGATCTTTTCAAAGTTCAAAAAAAACTTATTCGAATTATAGCAAATATTGATCAAATGGATAGCTGTAAACCATATTTTATAAAGTATAAAATCCTAACTTTGACATGCATCTATATTTTAGAAATTTGTAAATTTGTACGAAACAATAAGCATTTATTTATATCAAAAAGGGTTTTACCTACGGATTTAGACAACACACTTCAACACGCAAACCAGTTAGAACTACCAAAGTCTCGTCTAAAGATGCACTCGTCTGGTACTTTGGTTATGGCTGTAAATATTTACAACAAGCTATCCGGTGACATAAAAAATATAGAAAATAATGTTAGCTTTGTACGCAATCTAAAGCAGTTTCTAAACGGGAAAGCTTACTATTCAATAGCTGAATATTTAAATGAAAATATCAATTAAAAAGTTTATGTATCCGTCCTCCTCACTCCTACTGTGCTGTGCCCGACAGGGTCCATATGAACCATGTACTAATTTCAATGTCTTATTTACCACCTTTGTACTATTATGGAAGCAATAAATAATCTGAATCTGAATCTGAATCTGAATAACACTTAGTAGCACTTAGTAGCGCTCACAGCGCCTCACTCAGGCAACGTCAAACCAAAGCTTAACCATATATTACTCCCTAATCCCTAATTATTATTATAGATTTTGGTCAAACTGTTAAATTTATTCGATCAGTAGAGAAGAAATAGAGAAACAGTAAGTTTTTATGAAGTTTCATTGTTTATTAATGTTCTACTGGTAGTATTTAACATAAACAATCGTGAATAAAAGAAACTCGAAAAACCCGAAAAACCCGCTTTTTTAATCCTAAAAACCCGGTTTTCAAATCAGTCGGTTAATCGGGTTTTTCGGGTACTCGGGTACCCGGTTTGCATGCCCTAGTCTCTAGCCGTAGGAAGTGAAACACGAGTCTATTGTTACGCGACAACGAAACATCTGACAAAATTATGAATTCGTATGCTTTACCGAAGTGTAAATACACAAATAAAACCGATATCAATTTTTTGTAACATAATAGGTCGGGGAAAAAGTCTTTTCGTATTTTGTATGTATAAGGTTGTAGTAAAAATCTCATCCGTTGTACTGTTTGTATCTGGCTGGTTTTGATACCATTAAAAATATGTCATTTTAAAAAAGGAATACAAAAAGTAAAAAGCAATTTCCCGCCATTTTTCAATTGTTTTTTTGTTTGATAAAATGAGTGAATCTAACGAAGAAATTCGATATATTGTGAAATTTTATTACAAAAAAGGGAAAACTGCGACACAAGCCGCGAAAAAAATTTGTGACGTTTATGGACCTAATGCAGTGTCATCAAGAGTAGCACAATGTTGGTTCAAGCGTTTTCAGTCCGGGAATTTTGATGTCAAAGATGCAGCTCGCTCTGGTCGCCCTGTTACGGATAAAGTAGATGCCATTTCTGAAAAAGTGGACCAAGATCGGCATATTAATAGTTACGACGTAGCTGAAGAACTGGGGATTGACCACAAAACAGTTTTGACCCATTTGAAAAAAACTGGGTATACATAAAAACTCGATATTTGGGTGCCACACGAGCTCACTGAAAGAAACCAAATGAATCGTGTACTCATTTGCGACTCTCTATTGAAACGTAAAGAAACCGAACCGTTTTTGAAAAGATTGATCACTGGTGATGAAAAATGGATCACCTACGACAAGAATGTGCGCAAACGATCATGGTCAAAGGGCAGTGAAGCACCACAGACTGTAGCGAAACCCGGATTAACACGTAATAAGGTGATGCTGTGTGTATGGTGGGATTGGCAGGGCATCGTTCATTATGAGCTTTTACCGCCGGGCAAAACCATCGATTCGGATCTCTACTGCCAACAGCAGATGAGACTCAAACAAGAAATTGAGAAAAAACGGCCGGAATTGATCAACAGAAAGAGTGTGGTCTTTCATCATGATAACGCCAGACCGCACACATCTTTGGCCACTCAGCAAAAATTTAGAGAGCTTGGTTGGGAAGTGTTAATGCATCCACCATATAGCCCTGACTTTGCACCCTCAGATTTCCACCTGTTTCGATCTCTTCAGAATTCTTTGGGTAGTGTTAGATTAACATCAAGAGAGGACTGTCAAAACTACTTGTTGCATTTTTTTGATCAGAAGTCCCAAAAATTCTACAGCAACGGGATCATGTCACTACCTACAAGATGGCAACAAGTTATCGAACAAAATGGCACATATATATTATAATTAAATGTAATTAAACTTGAAAAAAATATGTCTTGAATTTGTTTAAAAAATACGAAGAAACTTTTTCCCCGACCTTATATATACTGTACATTTTTATAATTAGGTGTTGAAGTATATGTCCGACGGTTTTGACTCGTTTTTACTGATCAAGTTCAATGGTTAGGGCCCGTCCATTCATTTATTTTGGTCGAAGAGAGAAATAGTAACTTTCTGCTAATATTCCCGCACATACAGACACCGTCAAAAAATTTCATAATATACTACTAAAATTCTTTGGTCATAAGACTCACCCTCACATCTTGCAAAGGTGAAAACCCACACCGTCCGGTTTAGCCGCTTCTTTCTTCCGCGGACTTGCAATGTGGAATTTCCTTCCCCCGCATGTATTTCCACCGAACTTCAACATGGAGCATTGTAAAGAGGGTATCTATAAACATATCTCCGGGTTGGTAAAGCAGCGTCGACACCGCTAGTGTTGCAGGTGTCTATGGCGATTACCGCCATAGACACCTGGATCCTTAGCCTGCTATTTATAGCAACATTTTGACAGCAGTAGCATATTTTTTTTCAAAGGATTATTGTTTTATAATGTTTATTATATTTATTTGTACTTTTGTTCCGGACACTTTTGAGCGCTGACCCGACATCTACATTTACTTTATGCAACTATTCATACATGCATGACTATTCTGCAAGCTAAGTGAATGCGCAAGTGAAGTGATAAGCTAGGTGAATTTGATTTTTTCTTGCCTTCTTGCCTATTTCTGCAGGTAAATCTCAAAACATCGAATTATAAGGGTAAGGGACTACAGTCAAGGGTGATTACTGGACATTTTGACATTTCTCTATAATAATCGATAAGAAAAACACACATTTACTTAGCTTATCAGTTCACTTGCGCGTTCACTTAGCTTGCAGAATAGACCGGCTGATCTAAAAATGTCTTTGTTTTGTAACTTAACGAAGTATTTTAAAGAGTTATGTCTATATATCAAATTTCGGTATGCATCTGTTCGTTATTATTCTCCTCTTAAACAGCTTGATCGATTTTGATGTATTTTTGTACTAATGGGGGGTTCACTTAGATGGTTCTTAGCTATAGTTGGAGTCAGCAGGTCGTGTTGTTGTTGAAATCAGTTTTTTTGCTAGTGTTTTCAGTGTGCATGACAACGTCTGCCTGGGTCTGCTAGTATTGTTATAAATTTTTCAGCAAAATTTAAAATTAACATAACATAAACTGAACTGAGCCCAAGCCGTGCAGCTGACGTCAGTTTATCGCGATCTAACCCGGAGCGAGTAACATAATAAAAAGAGGCATAGATTAATACAACAATAAGCGAGAGGCGTGGCTCGGGTAACATGATGCGGAGATACCGCGACCTCCGCTCTCCGACCTCGCTCCCGAGTGAATCAGACTTTCCGCCTTTAATTAGATCATGAATGTCGGTGGACAACGCGAGCTTATGAAATTTGCTGACGCCTAAATCTGATACTGTCAGCTAATTTGCTACTACTTTTAAATTAAGAATAAGACATATTTATGCCAAAAACAAACAAAAACAATGGACAGAGACATAAGGAAAAGCCATTAAGTGGCGATACCCAACGTCACACTATATACGTCTTATAACTTTTAAACCTTGACGAATTTTGATCAAATATAGCTAAAAACTATAGCAATAAAACGTGTTGTCAAGAAAAAAAGAATTCAAATCGGTTGAGCTGTTTAAATAATAATGTTTACGAACAAACGTATACACTAACACCCCTCTTTTACCCGAAACGCATAAATACCTTCTCCGTTCCGTTGTGGATAAAAAGCGGGTGAATGGCAAGCTATGTTGAGTTGATGGATACTACGGCTAAGAATAGTGGTACGAAGAAAATTAATGCACAGGACTGGGACGATGGACGTACAAAAGAGATAAGTAATTATAATCACAAAGTAAGATTTCTAAGTGTCATAAAACCGGCCAAGTGTGAGTTGGGCTTCTGCACTGAGGGTTCAGTACCACCACCAAATACAATAATCATCAATTTAAAAAACTGACTACAAAATTAGTAAAATATGCTATTTCTATTTCGATTCCCTGAAAGACATTATTATTAAAGTTGGCCAAGGAACCGTATAATATAGTATACTTTGCTTAACTTGGTATTGAACTGAATTTTGTCACCGACTCGCATTTGGCCATTATTTATTATTTGTTGTTATACTTTAGAGTGTGTACTATAATCATTACAAGTTTGACGCATGTACGTATTACCATTTTTACACTAAAGTAAATATATAATACGTATTAAAAAAACGTTTGTTGTATGGGGACCACCCTTATTTTGTTTTTAGTTTTTGACTTTATTATAATTTCTTAGTAAATCCGCCGTAATATTACATATTACATTACATTTCAATTGGCTATCTAATACGGCTTGAAAGATACAGCCGTTAAAAGGTAGAACAGACAGACAGACAACGTAGGTTCAGTATCGTTCGCGCAAAACTTTATGAGCCCTCTGAAGTTAGGCCCAGTGGCTGCGCAGTACGCATATTATAGGTATCCGAGGGACTTTACAGGGCGTCGGGGAGGCCTCGCGCCTAACTTCAGAGGGCTCATAAAGTTTTGCGCGAACGATAATAGGTTCCTGTTTTTACCGTTTGGGTACGGAATTCCAACAACAAGAGCCTTGAGCACCTTGAGGAGGTCTTACAGTAAGTTCATCTCGTAATATCCGTCCACACTGGTTGATCTATAAAAGTGGGAAGTGACAAGTATGTAATTTCAAACGCTATGTTAAGGTTTATGAAAAATTTGGTGCTAAATTTTTTGGCGAATAAAATATTTCTTTAAAAAAGCTTATAAACATAAAATATTACAGCAGTTTCTGTTGACATGACTTGTGGATTTTTTTTCTCGGAATCGGCACGTTTGTTCCGCCATTTTACCGCAAACTAATAATTACTAGTGACACAATTAACAAAATAAAAACCTACAGTCGCCATGACGTGCGTATTTTTGTGACCACTGGTAGTGGCCGAGCTGACGAGATTATGGTTAATTTGTATGCTATCTAAAATTTACCTATTAATGAGTAGAAGTTTTTCAAAAGGCGAACTTTTACAGTTCTGTAGATTATTCGACAATGAATCCGTATCTAATAGGACAGGACAGGTGTAAGGTTCAGGGAAAAATATAAATAATCGTCATACTTATTATAGGTACTGAAGGAATTATTAAAATTGGCTGATAGTCGTATTAGGATAATCGTCTCTTCCCCGCAAAGTGACTGTATGGACTTTGTATGGCGTACTTACAAGTTTAGTGAGGTCATATGTATGTATAGCTCTTTGTCTAGCTAGATATTCAAATGCTTAAACTTAATTAATTTTGAATAAATTTTAATGTTG
This sequence comes from Agriopis leucophaearia, assembly GCA_949125355.1. NCBI lineage: Eukaryota > Metazoa > Arthropoda > Insecta > Lepidoptera > Geometridae > Agriopis > Agriopis leucophaearia. The sequence goes on along the minus strand of OX421276.1, from coordinate 6,756,389 downwards.
TTTTCGGTGACCGGCTCCATTTATGATCAGCCTTTTTTTAAAGATTATAAAAAATATTTCGTCCAGTAGCCTATTATTAATTAAAATACAAATAAATAGTTAAATATCTGGGACATTTTTGCACACAAGGTTATCTGACCCCAAACTAAGCAAGCTTCTTATATGGCTGCCAGACAGATATACGTACATATATATTTTTAAAGACATAGTTAAATAGATATAAGCAAGACAAATGTTCATCATTTGAATGTTTGCCCTAGGTGGGAACCAAACCCACGCCCCAAAGCGCAGAAGGTAGGTTCACTACCAACTGAGCCACCGGGGCAGTCAAATATAGTCACTAGGTAATCCAACGACCTCATTTTGACAAGTCCGCAACTTAGGCCACCATAAGAGATTTCAAAGATATTCAATGTATATTATTGCCACTTGCAACAGTGCGACCATAAAATTTGAGACCATAAAACCCACTTAAAAATGGATAAGTCGTTTAATGAACTCATTCGATGACCAACGCCTGGACTCTTCCAACTTTCAAATTTTTCCAAACAGGGCTTTCCCAGTTATAGAGCACAAAATTTCTCAAAAAATTTATGGTAACTTATGAAACCGTGAGTGGTACTGGACTGGGTGGATTACTTAAGGCCGAGAAACGGGCTAGGCTATGAATGTGATTTATTAGTCTGGTCGGTGTGACCAATGGCTAGCTTAGTATAGTACACAAAGTTCCTTATTCCATTTTGGCTCATAAAATGTCTTAATTGGTGAAAGATTACCTACGCCCAAACTGAGGTCAACCATTCTCTTTGTGGTTTTGTCGCAAAATACTAGCGGTCAAAACGCAATGAATTATAATTTCATAAATGTAACTAAATTGATATAAATTTTAGCGAAGTTATTATTGAACATTAAATATTAGAAAGTGTCCGAACCTAAGATCAGATAAATAATCAAAGGAGATCATTACACGTAAACTTACATTACATTATGATAGACGTAAAGAAGTAGTTTTGTGCCCTGTATAATATTCTTATGATTCATAACATTTATTTGCTACTAGCTGCACCCCGCGGTGTCACCCACGTGGATTACTTCTTATAACATCATCATCTATCTGACATTTGATCTTTGATTATATTATCAATCTGAAAGTCCCGTCAAAATCGGTCCAGCTGGTTTGGCTGTCCTATACATACATACACCTATAGCCTTTTATGTATAAAATGAAATAGCTGAAAACATTAAGGCGATGAGTTTCGTTCATAAGTAAAAAAAATATCTATACCAATATATAAAGAGGAAACATTTGATTGTTTGTATTGAATAGGCTCCGAAACTACTAAACCAATTAATAAAATTCTTTCACTGTTGGGAAGCTACACTATCCCCAGGTGACATAGGCTATATTATATTTTGTAGCGAGGCCGAAGGCTGAGCTTACACCCGTGCGAAGCCGGGGCGGCTACCTTTTTACGGCTGTATCTTTTGAACCGTAATAGATAGCCATTTGAATAACTAATATTACGGCGGATTAACTAAGAAATAATAAAAAGTCAAGAACTATAAACTAGAAACGGTCTGTGTACGTTTGCACCACCTTTATTTCTAACTTTTTTATTTCTTGGTGAATCTGCCGTAACACTACATATTCTGTAAACGTAATTGAGTTATCAATTACTTGTATCAAGTATCAAGTACCAAATCAACAATTTGCAGTGTTACCAATAATTTAATAAAGTTTTTGCTCGAGGCTGAGTGCACGTGCCAAAATGCAGGTATACCTAAATAGGTGTCTTGGAAGCCTTCAATGCTCGCTTATCAGGCGATGTACTGGCAATAACAGAATCTTTAGTAATGTTCTCTCCCCTACGGTAGTTATATTTATCTAAGTATTACTCTTTCACTTGTCCACCCATAACATAAATAATAAGCTTCCTGCTTAAGTCAATTAAATTAAAATCTATTAATAATAAAAACGAATCGCCGAAATGTATGTACGCGCATAACTTCCGAATGATTGCACCAAATTGGGTAATTCTTTTTTTTTGTGTTCGTTATTGTCAGGACAACAAAAAAAAAGGTAATATTATTTTAAAGTCGCATTTAGTGGAGCAAAACCTTGGCACTTTTACACACAGTCGTGCGTACGCTACTTCTTTTTAACACGCTTTTATTAGCTTGGTATGTATCCATGTAACTGAATTTTTGCACGTGATTTTCACCCCTTTCAAAACGTCGGATTAATTTGAAACTTCGCACTATTATCAAGGACCGATGACAATGCAATAATTTAAATAGTTTGTCCCATTATCCTTACCAGGACCTCCAGGATTAGCGATTTTGAGCATGTTTAAACTACGGGAATCATTTTGAAGTTTTTTTAATAAGCTATTAAAACTAAAGCTGTAATGTAAAATGTATCTTTACGTTTCCCTACATAATTATGATATCTGTATTATTAAAATATCTTAGACATCATTTAGTAAATAGGTATTTGAATGACTCCAAAAAAACAAGGAAAAAGCGCAAATCAGTATTACATATATATTTTTTCTATCGAGCGAAATGTTCTTAATCGTGTTTCGGTTTTTACGGTTTTCTAGATAAAATAATCAACATTGATATGACCATGAAAGTAGACTAAAACTAGAATGAATTGAATGAATCAATAAATTTTACTAAAATTGTTAAAAACTGGAAAAGAGGGCATTAAAAAGAGGATAGGCAAACACTTTGTGCGAATGAATGGTATTTCAACCATGTTAAAGTGATCATCATCAGCCAGAAGACGTCCACTGCTGAACATGTTACTACACCCTAGACGAGTTTTTCAAGTATAATTTCGATAATATACAAATAGACCGTTCCATTATTTCTGTTGCCATACCCAACAGGGTCATATGTAACTACATGTATTTTAAGATATGTTATTTAAGAAAAAACATGTTATTTAAGGTCTGCATGCATACATATGTCGCAATAAACAAATTGAGTATATTATTTATTTATTTCAAATTATTTAGTATTGAGCATAGGCCTCTCCCTTTAACCTCCACACTGAACGACATCCTGCCATCTGCATCCACTGGATGCCCGCAACTCTCGACACTCGTGTTAAAATGATGCTTAAACCTTCGACCAAAATAAAATAAATGGACGGGCCTAGTAGAAGCGCATTTTTGAATTTTTGAAGATTACAAAATGAGCGCCAGCGCTCACTTCGTTTCAGTCGGTCTCTAGCCGTAGGAAGTGAAACACGAGTCTATTGATACGAAACGAAACATCTGACAAAATTATGAATTCGTATGCTTTACCTAAGTGTAAATACACAAATAAAACCGATATCTATTTTTTGTAACAAATATACTGTACATCTTTATAATAAGGTGTTGAAGTATATGTCCGACGGTTTTGACTCCTTTTTACTGATCAAGTTCAATGGTTAGGGCCCGTCCATACATTTTATTTTGGTCGAAGGCTTAAACATAATTCGCCAAGCTCCTGAAGCATTATCTCCTCCATTGTACATCAAACTCTTTAACCCGTAGGTACAATAGAACACGATCGCGATTGTTTATCTGCCTCTCGTTTTCTCTGGCGAGCGGCCGACATTCGAAGGTCAGATCGAAATTAAAAGTGTTTTAGTATCTGCTTATGGAGACTTATAACTGAGCTGGGCGTCTGACCAAAACTTCCTGACACAAATGATATTGGTGCCATTTTATGCATTAAGATAAAATATTAACTGCCCCGGTGGCTCAGTTGGTAGTGAACCTAACTTCTGTGCTTGGGAGCGTGGGTTCGATTCTTATCTAGGACAAACATTTGTGTGATGAACATTTGTGTTTGTTCTATGTCTGGGTGTTAATATCTATATAAGTATGTATTTAAAAAATATATATGTACGTATATCAGTGTCTGACAGCCATATTACAAGCTTTGCTTAGTTTGGGGTCAGATGACCGTGTGTGCAAAAATGTCCCAGATATTTATTTATTATTATTTATTTATTAAGACGTATTTGATGGACTTGGTTGAAATATTTCATGGGCTTGAGCCCATGAAATATTTCAACCAAAACATCGTTAGATAGTTTTCACAGATGGAGTTAGAATAGTTTTTACTTTTATACAAAGCTCAGACTATTTGTGGAAAAATATCTATTGTCATATCATCATCATCATCAGCCAGAAGACGTCCACTACTGAACATAGGCCTCCCCCTTTAACCTCCACACTGAACGACATCCTGCTATCTGCATCCACTGGATGCCCGCGACTCTCACAATGTCGTCGGTCCATCTAGTGGGAGGCCTACCTACGCTGCGTCTTCCGGTTCGCGTTCTCCACTCAAGAACCTTTCTTCCCCATCGGTTATCAGTTCTTCTATTTCTGTTCTATTGTCATATACGGGGTGTATAATTATCTAGACCTCGAATTTATTGAGAATATCATTGTATGTATCATTATAAACAACTTTTACTTTTAGACAAACACTGAAATCACGAAAAATAAAATCTGCTGTTCTATAGCAAAATGTCATTCACACAACGCAATTTATGGATCAGCAGTTTTTTTCCGATTGACCCCATAGTACAAATTCAAAATCTAATTATTTATTTCACATGAATAAAATATTGTCGCCCCTTGCTACCAAACTGAGCGTTAGCGTTGGTAGATAGTATCTTCCAAGTTGACTTAGTTCAGGATATTGTACATTTTCGTACATCAATGTTCATGTAATTTTTTTTTCAATGCACAATAATACTATACAATACGTAGTTGTATTTCTTATAGTTAGTTGTTTATAATGATGAGTAAAATGATATTCTTGATAATTTAGAAGGTACAAGCTATGCTAATGCCACTTTGACAGGTGCCAACTTCACGAAAAGAAGCTAACATACCACAGACATTTAATACAGAACAGACTGAACATGTTTTTTACAACTACATTCGCAAAAACAGTTATGTTTGCATCTCTCTCGATTACACAAAAATCATATATTCGTATCTCATTTTGTCGTAACGTTGCAACATAATAGAAAAAAATGAGCATGTGGTACGATGTTCCAAGTTGCCATTTTGGTAAGCATCAATATTCTGACAGAAGGCTGACAGCGAAAACCACGGCTTGCAAAAATTACCTAAAATAAAAGTTATTTTTACATATTTGGTTTAAAAGATATGAAAATACTATGGTGAAGTGCAGTGTCCTCATGTGTTTTAATTCATCTCATAAGATGCCACCCGGTATAACGTTTCACACGTAAGTTTCGTGTGTTATAATAGAGATTATTTTGAATTGCTATTTTTTCTTGTTATTTTTCATAAACTTTACAATTTGAAGGCTTGGGAAGGTTGTGTTTCTTTCAATTTCATATATGTACAAGTTTGGTGGGTGTAATAAAAGTTAATAAGTAGTTTTCTTTAAAAAAATATTGATTCGATCATTGTTTGGCGTTTGAGGTACTTAGACATTGTCCAGGGAACGTATTAAGAGAATGTAATACTCCTTTCAGTAGTATAATTAAAATAGTATAAGTTATTTTCTTTAAAAATTCATTGTATCGATCATTGTTTTACGTTTACGGTATTTAGACATTGTCCAGGGAATTTATTTCAGAATCAGAATTCGTATTTCAGAAGTATAATTAAAATAGATGATTCAGCTTGATGTGATTATGATGACATGAACCTTTTTCATTAATTACTAGCTGCTTTTCTTAAGTAATGTAAATAAAGTACCTACCTACCTATTGTGGTTCATGTCATATATATACGTAGTGATCTAGATAGTGTAATTAAAGGGTTATTTAGACATATGTCAAGTAACAAACATTTTTATTACATTTTAGATTTTCCCAAGGATGAAGAGTTGAGAAACGCATGGTTGAAGAATTTGAATCTAGAAAATTGGCAGCCCTGTGCGACAAGTTTGTTGTGCTCAAAGCATTTAGAGGCACATTTGTTCGACCGGACTGGTTTCCGTACAATCCTTAGAGAGTACGAGGTGTAATGCTTATTGGAACAACAGTTTTCAATGAACAGTCGCTATCATTATCATGAATCTCAAGTTGTACTAACTACATTATGATAACTTGCATGTAATAATTTTCAGAGCGATAACATACCAAGTTAAAAGAAAGCCACAAAAAGAGGTGTTACTGGCAAAAATGTTCTGCGGGAGCTGCAGAATACCTCATTTCCATCAAATTCAGATCCTGCAACCACATGACACATCTGGTAAATTGTTTTATACAAAAATAAATGATTTGACTTGGTCTGGTGTGTTTGAATATTAATACCCAATGGGAACATCCATAAATTCCATCACATAAAGAGGAGGGGAGGAGGGGTCGACGAAGTGTGACTGACAAGGGGTAGGGAGGGGTCGTAAATTTTGTGACGTTACATTTCAGATACAATCTAATAGTATCTGTTAGCACTATTATAAAAGAATGTCCTTGAGTCCGGCCCGCGTTTTGCAAATGTTTGCGTGTAATGTTTATGTAGTGTATTTTGCATCAATATTTTTGTGGCTTGTTGGTTCTGCTTGGTATTATATGTCTGTGTAACATACTTCATTTCTCGAGACACATTTATCGACAGCCAACCATGCTCCATCCTAATTAACCAAATAATCTACTTAAAAAAGGGAACTCCTGGTTAATGCGATGCGTGATTAAAATGCTGGCGTTTTTTTACTCAACCTTCATAAGCATTGCCATTCAGTGTGGTACTGCCGCCACTATGCTGGGTTTATATTGATTTATACCTTCAAGGAATATAATAGGCAAAGTAGTTTAGGTATTAATTATTAGTTAGATTGCATTTTGTTTACAGTCCGACCACTGAGAGAATGCGTCTAAGAGCTGCAAAAACATTATAAAAATCTCAATGATAACATTTTCTTTTAATATTTTACTGTAGTATATTAGCTACAATTTTACGATCAAAAAGCTAGTGTAGTGATCAGATTTTATTTCATTCGCGTTTTAGTAAAACGCGAATGAAATAAAATCTTGTCAAGGCAACTTTCTGATGCATCCTTTAAGCGGCTGCACTTTGGTCAATAAAAGCACTTTCCCGTTAAAAATAATTAGCTACCAACATTCCAATAACATTTTGGAGGAATATGGCTTAGGCTATGGGATATGGCAGATCCCTTTAGATGGCCTATGAACTGCAACTCTCTCTCTCTCTCTCTATCTGGCAGTTTATCATTCACAATGAAACCTCGATTAAACTTTCAAATGACCGAACATCGCTCAATGAAGCTCAACCATCAATAACCAATTATCTTAGTCAATACTCGGACGTAGCTCAAGCCATAAAAAATGCGCTCAATACTGTAGGTCCTAAAATTTAAAACACTTTTTCAGAAAAAATAGTAATCAATCTTCTTATGCGATGTCATTATTTTGTAAATAAAATAAATTAAAAAAAAAAAAAAATATGTTTCAAAAAGTTAATTTGGGTTACCGGCGAAGCGCAACAGAACACAATGAACATTATAATCTTGCAAATATTTTTTCGATCACTAAATAAATGAATGTGAAAGGTGTGAAATGCCGATTTAATACTTACCAATAGAAAATAAGCAAACCATATTTAATATTATGCATTTTTTTGATGACTGAGACGAAAACTAAAGCTTTGATACAAAAGACATCAACGGGTGCTGGCACCTGTCAATGTCTTTTGTTTTGTTTTCGGTATTTAATTACCGAAGTTCTGATCGGAAAATTGGCCAAGCGCGAGTCAGGCTTACACACTGAGGGTTTTATACCATCACAAAATACAAAAGTAGTGCAAAAAGACACCATTACGACGAGGCGGTCACCCATCCAAGTGCCGACTGCGCTCTACGTTGCTTAACTTGGTGGCGAACAGAAATTTGTGACCGACTCGCACTTGGCCAATATTTATTATTTTTATTCTACTTTAGAGTATGAACAATAATCATGCCAAGTTTGACATTTGTGCGTGTTACCGTTTTTACATTAAAGCAAATACAAAAATACGTTAAAAAAAATGTTTGTTTTATGATAAGACCCTTTAGCCTTTGCCTTTATAATGTATTTTTTTGTATTAATTCACCATAACATCACATATTTTGTGAAAATGTCAACTTGCCATCTATTGCGGTTCAAAAGATACAGCCGTTAAAAGGTAGGACAGACAGACAGACAGACGGATGGACGGACAGACATATATGTACAAGTTTGGTGGGTGTAATAAAAGTTAATAAGTAGTTTTCTTTAAAAAAATATTGATTCGATCATTGTTTGACATTAGGCTCCCGGTTACCACCTTTATGTATGGAACCCACTGGTCAGAATCACACTGGTCTGTTCAAAACATTTTACATAATCCTACAAAATGCGATAATAAAAATGTAATAGGTGCAATATAACAGGCGATGTGGCCGATTCGCACGCGTATCGTGACGTGTGGCCATAGTATCGCGCCGTCCGATGCGGATCTTGGCAATTTGTGGGCTGGCTCGTGCGCGGGCGCTGATAAACTTGCCATTCGCTGTCGACGTACATTGGACGAGCAGTATGGAAACTAAGGCAATAGTAAAATAAGAAGTAAGGGAAGTATAAGGTATTTTTTTACAATGAATTTGGTCAGTTGTAAATCTAAGAAAACAAACTACTATTGAGGCGAACAAAAAAAACTAGTCAAGCCATTTTTGAGTTTTATGAAAAAAATAGAACGGCATAAAGTTGGAAGAAAGGTGGAAAGGAAAGAAAAGGGTGGAAACAAAACGATTTACTCTCTTTCTTAGTCTTCCACAACCACATTCTTATCACGGTAAACATCCCGTTTATAATCATATAACTGTATTTAATACTAGCTGCGCCCCGCGGTTTCACCTGTGTGGACATTTCCTGAAGAACCATTAATGATACAAAAAAAAAAACACATCAGTCATAGGACTGCACGTCAAAAGTGAAAATTTAAGTAGTAATTCACTTATTCTACAAGAGATGGCGCTGTTTTAAAATACACGGTACACCGTGACGATGACGCGAGTTCCATGATTTTTGTTCACCCAAAAAGTACACAACGCGTCTAAAGAAGTTTTCACTTCAAAAACCGGAATAAAAAGATAGATAGATAGATAACTCTTTATTGTTCACACCAAAAATTACACAGGTACATAAAAACAACTTAAAACTAGTGAAACAATTGGCAGTCTTATCGCTGTAAGCCATCTCTTCCAGGCAACCTTATAAGTATCTTATATGTTACTCTGCAGCCCTCTAACTATTCCTATGCAACAAAGACTTGGATCCATTGCTCTGTTGCTGCGTGAAAGAGAAACAAAGAAACCAAACAAACTTTCCTATTTATATTATTCGAATGATAAATAAATATCATTTAGACACTGCGCTCCACTTACAGTAAGTATATTTAAAACCAAATCATTGCACCAGCCGTAGGTCACAGAGGAATCTAAACCTTATGTACCAAGTATTAAAGTTAAATTAGTGGTTAGTGTTTGCATTGATTAAAGTTTAGTTAGCTTCTACCTATTATAATTCGGAAATATGACAACAAGCCTTCACCTGCATTCAATTCTCAGGAATTATTTCATTGCAACTAAATTTTATTGGTCATCTAAATTGTCATTAAATTACTTGTAGCGCAAATTCCAAGATTTCAACCAATCAAAAGCTTCGATTTGCGCTCATAAATCTTCGTTTATATCAAACTAGTGCTGTTGCCCGCAACTTCGTACGCGTAAATTTTCATATAAACTTTTGATCCTTTTTTCCTCCCTTAATCAGGCCCTTGCGCAGAATAATATAGCCTACCTCAATATGGTCATAGTTAAGCATATTCGTGAAAACCGCATTTTAATCCTTCCAGTGGTTTAAGAGATGTGCGTGGACCAGTCAGACCAAAATTCTAAAAACTGTCTTAACGTGTTCATCTTATTTTAAGACGACCTGTGTGTTTTTTTTTATATCTCGCAATTACAGATTTTTTTTATCCCATAATCCCCACGCTTGGAAAGCGGCTTGGAGATCGCAGAGCGTAGAACGTTCACCGTCCAGTAGGAGGGTGCTGCTACCCTATCCTCTGGTGGTTATGGTCGTAGATTTAGGACATGTCCGGATTCACTGCAACGCAAGCCTATAAAAAAAGGATGTTTTTTTCTTTGCTTAGTGCTTACTTACGTTATTTGTGGAATAGTTGTGCAAAATTTCATGCTTCTGTACTCAGTGGTTTAGATGGTGCGTTGTCTATCAGTAAATGAATGAATTTAAAAAAAATATTAAGTAGATTTTTTCAGTCCTCAGCAATATTATAGTCCGGGGTCGTACAAAAAACTTGCTTTGTCAATATTAGGAAGTAATTAAGGTGCCTTTGACAGACCAATTAACTGTCGATGGGTTTTTTCGAACCGTGTAAGGCAATCGATGCTTCAACTTGGATACAAACTGTCGACTATATTGTACTACTTTGTCATAATAACTCCATGGCATGGCTTTTCGCAACCCACAGCAGACCTTTTATTGCGACAATGCGTTAAAATGTAAAGCAATTTTTTGTATAAAGAATCAATAAAAATAAGGTGACTTGACACGTGTTTTCTGTTATGTCACATTTAAGTTGACAAAATTTATAGACTGTCAGTAATTGCAAATAAGTTTGCCTTCTCTTCAGTACTATGAGCAAGTGATCTTAAGGGATTGTGGAGGCAGTGAGGGGCAACAGAAATTCGACTCGACTGACTTACCCAGGGACCAGAATGCCTTGGATGTGTAGGCCACAGTTTTTTTTTGTTTAAAAAAGAACGGCTGTCAAGGCATTTTTGTAAGAAATTTGTTGTAGCGACTTGCACACAATAAACCCCTAGCAACTGTGTTAGCAACTGTGACGCGGAGTTCGACGCGTTGACATAAATAAGAATGTTCAATCAAAGTTCTATCATAATACCTGGCGACAGATTTTCCTTCTCATTTCCGTTTACTTCTCTTTTGGCTAGTTTGTCCCCTTCACGGCTATCAAGCAAGGGTTTTACGCTTGTACGTATTTCCGTTTTCATATTAGAGCAAATAAAAAAATACGTTTGTTGTATCCCCCTTTAGTTTTTACTTTTAGTATTATTTCTTAGTTAATCCACCGTAACATTACATAGGTATTCTGTGAAAATTTTAACTGGTGGACGGACAAACAGACGGACAGACAACGTCGGTTCCGTAATAGGGTCCCATTTTTACCCTTTGGGTACGGAACCCTAAAAATTACCAAAGTAAAAATGTCCAATGGTAAAAATTCTTGTCAGTTACGCAATAGTTACGTACAAAATAGTAATTATCGTGCACCTTCCGTGTGCGACGTGAACAATGAAATCGAGATCGAATCGAAAATCGTTTCGATAGAGAAATATGTAGATCTCGGTCAATCTTTTTTGTAGCACGCAATTTGATGGCTTTATTGAGTTTTTTATAACGTTGCAGCTGGTTTGATTCCGCTAGTGTTTAGGTCGATTATTTTTCCTGGTTTTACGGAAATGTTATGTCCAAATTTTCATGCATGATAAAAAGAAAACTCATAGGAGACAAATTAAAATCCTAGAGTTCCCAAGATTTGATGCAAATCAGCATTTTTTTTTCTATTCTATTATCAGACAATTCTTTAGATTTACCCCTTTTTACACCCTTTTTTGTTACTTTAGTAATCAAAAATGGCGGCAATACCTTTACATTATCTATAATAAACTAATCTGAATCTATAATAAACTAATCTGAAAGGACTAAAATCATTGACGTCTCTTATTATTTTAAATAACATATAATGATGGCAACAATTTTAGAGCGGTCAAGTTTAGTTTAGAGAATGTCATATATACATATATACCTCGTCATTGTTTCTATACTCCTTATAGATTTTTTTAGTTGATTGAATCAGGCGTTCCTTTTTAGAAGTATATCTTCAAAACTGTTTTTCAGATGAATCTCTAGTGTAATCCCGCTTCTACGTCGCTTCAAGTACAATAAGGAATTTGGGATAAATTTTACTTGGTAGATATTTATTAATAAAGTTAATTAGGAGTCATTAGTTTTAGTTTTTACTAGAAATTCATCAGAAAAACAGTTTTGATAAAAAAAAATGTTTAGGCGTACGTCACCAAAATATAATTATAATTCGCCAAAGGCAAAGTTCATTATTTTATATAAATAAACAACATAAAAATAAATATACACTATATAAACTGTACCGGTAAGCGCAGCATAGGATGTCCACCCACAAGATAGACAGACGACCTAAAAGAGACCGCAGGAACACGCTGGATGCAGGCCGCTTCCAACCGGCCCTTTTGGGGGAGACATATGTCCAGTAGTGGACGTCCTATAGCTGAAATGATGATGAAACTAAATTAAAAATCTAAAAGCCCCTTGGTAGAAGAAACGGTAGCCAGTATGCAGGCAGCATTGCCAGTTTGAATGACAATGCTAATTTACTGACCAACGTAGGTACTAGCATACCGGTCACCAGTCGCCTCCAAAAAACAAACAAAAAGTTGTGTTTAAACTTCTTTGACAAAAATGTGTTTAAAATAAGAAACTTTGTTGCTGCGCGCTTATTAGACTAGCAGACCAATTGTATTCTGCTTTCAATCTTTCATAACAAATACGTTTAATGTTCAAGCCAAGACAGAACGGCTATAAGCTCCTAAGACTTCCACAGTCGTCGGTCCCACATGCAAGGGGCGTAACATGAATGTTGAACGATCGCGCGTGCTATCAACCATCGGTTGCACAACTACAGAGTAATAGCAATTACAACAGCTGGCTATTGTTGTAGTTACCGATCGGCCTCACAGACCGCGACCTTCGGCGACGCGACTGCACGATTTTTTTGACCACTGCTCTGTAATTACATAGAGCTGCTAAACTTTCTATAACGGCAATGAATTAGTTTTTTATGCCATAGGTGGTAGACAAGCAGACGGGCCGCATGATGGTAAGCAGTCACCGTTGCTTAATACCAGAGGTATCACAAATACGTTGCCGACCCTTTAAGACTCTATTAAATCGCCCTTTGAAGAACCCCATATTGTAGCTTCTCGGAAACACCGCGCAAGGAAGACCATTCCACATTTTACAGGTGTGAGGCAAGAAAGGTCGTGTGAATCGCACAGTATGCGATTTCCACTGATTTATATTATGTGGACGCACTTTCAAACGGTCTACGCACCGGAGAGACTGCGGCTAGTGCGATGATAAAACCGCGAAGCCGGCATTAGATCGAACAGTTCTTCCGAACACTCTCCTTTTTAAAAGCGATAAAAGATACAGAGAGAACCAACCTCTCTGCGCATGTTGATTGCTGATAATCATGTGATGATGTTAAGGGGGAGGACTATGTTCCGCAGTGGATGTATTCTGGCTGATGATGATGTGATGATGTTTTCTTATAATGGTACTATTTTTTTGGTTACATTCTATTTTTATGACGTAATAACATGTTGACATGAACGTCATCTAAATCAAGAGCGTGGCCAAGGCGTGGTAGGGTTCCGTACTCAAAGCCTGTATAATTGTAGTCATAGTTCAGAAATTGATAGTTATTTTTATTTTTATTTTTTATTTTATTTATTTCTTGTAATCAACAGCGTTATAAATTCTACATAATATTCACAATAGTTATTAAAGATAAGGCCAAAATAGATTACAGTATTTTAAAAAGTAAATAATAATAATTTTACGAGTAACATAGTAATATTACAGCACACGAACTTATATTTTATAGAAAAATTTTAACGAACGAAAGTCTGTGGACAGCCAAATTTCAGGGATGTATCATCCCGACATAGCATATACTTTTTTGGTTCAACCATAAAGAAAAATGATTGGGAAACATTATTTGACAAGATCATTTTACAAAAAGGTCAATGATCTTTGAGCTAGAAAGCCTTGAATTTATTACCGTTTTATCGCTTTTACGCAAAAAGTCATAATCAGATAATGTTCGAAATAATTAAATAAGTCTAAGATTAAGAATAACGTGAGTATTATCAGCTCTATGACAATACTTACCCCGTACTTCGATTGCTCTTTCTGATATTGACACTCATTAGTCTATTTATTAATACTGTAGATTGGTTATCTTAAATAGTATTACCTTCTGTTAATAACGATACTGATAGCGTGTTCTACACGCATTGACACGCAATGCCTGTCTTGCGGAAGCCGTTAGATGAGTGGCAGATAAATTTGATTCTAGGATTGGTAAAAACTGTATAATAAAGTTACATAACTAGTATTGACTGAGAGATTCGTGATCACATGACACTATTATAGAAAATATATATTCATACTTGCATAGTATATAATATGCATCTAATGCTCATGATGCTTGATCAGTAAACGTGGCGACTCTGCCAAGATGGGCTTGACCGAGCCTTTGGGCAGATATTTTCTCGGGAATTCTTAACTTCAAGAACAAAAAATATGTACCGAGTCAGTACCAAAAAGATACATCACGCTTAAATTGACATTCTATTGGTTCCTTGCGATGTTTTCTTTCACCGATAGCTCAAACTGACTTAATTTAATTAATTAATTTTGAAATATCTTTATTAATTATTCATAATTACATTTGCACAATTTCTAGTGTACATTTTAAACTGACTGTTTTGTGTATTAAGTGATGGTTCTTGCTTTCTACCCAATTACCAGTTGATATTTTTCAACCGTCTTCAGAAAAGGAGGTTCTCAATTCGATGTATTTTTTGTCACGTATTAGTTTACGTATGTTTTTTTAAAGAGCGACAAACACGCATGCTGTCCGCCTGATGGTGAGCAGAAACCGTCACCTACGGATACCTGCAACACTAGCTGTGTTGACGGTAGTTTGCCCATCCGGAGGGGTATAGTAGACACCCTTATCGCTTCATGTTGAATCGCTGATATTGTATCGCTTCATGTTGAAGCTCGGCGGAAAATCGAATGGTGTGGGATCTCCAGCTTTGCAAGATGTGAGGGTGGTATACGGTAGTGGAAGTCCAACGTAGGAATGAAATCACAAAGCTCTTCAGAGCATTCCTCTGTATTAAACAAGCCATAGAAAATACAGAGGGGTTAACCACATCTCTTCGGAAGCTTCGGAGCTTCGCTGATTGAAAACTAATTTTAATGTTAATTTTTTAACAATTTAGCTATATTTTGAGGTATTCAAATTTGTAAAAAATATTCCACATCTAAGATTGTAAAATTTTGGGATGAATCCCATTTATTGAATTCACTCACTTGCCGTGGAGTCAGTTTTTTACTGTTATTGTTAAAAATGTATTATTCTAGAAACACTCATATGTGTTCACGTAATAATAGATTGAGCTATAAAATTCAGTAAAAATAAATTTATTCAGCTCAAGGAAAAATGATATCACCTTGCGTTGAATATAACAATTATACAATTAAAAATATTAATAAATGTCATTTTATCAATAAAGACACGTGATTTATGTGAGAATTTGTTCAGTGATACGATAAAATGCATAAGAAACCATAATTATCAAAAGTAACAGTAGCCAGCTTTTAGTGACTATCAGTGTATCGTATCTTACACGGGATGCGAATTGTAAATCGAAAGTTTCATTATAATCGTGAGAACTTTAACTTTACTTGTAAGACCTTATTTTTTTGAATTAGTTATAATTTTTTATCTTTTTAATTGCTTATGTAACCATGTCACTTTTTACCTTTTCTGTAAGTAATTTAAATGGATACACCGTAGGACGAATCTCAGCGATTAAATCTCTGCTGAAAACGACTTAAAGCTCTCACGAATTTTGAATAAAATAATTACTTTTGTGACAAGTATCAATACGAAACCAAAGCATGGTGGTAACTGTGACACTCGGCTGAGCTTTTTTCAAGTGGTTTTAATCGGATTCACTTCGGAGAGTTGTGCATCGGATCTGCATAATCTAATCCCCTACTGCCCATTTTTTTATCGGACTGCCAGAGTAGGTACGAAAAAGCGACACCGCTTCATGGTTCATGATCATCATTATCATCAGCCAGAAGACGTCCAATGCTGAACATAGGCCTCCCCCTTTAACCTCCACACTGACTGACAACCTGTCATCTACATCCACGTCGTGAGAGTCGCAGGCATACAGCCCGCGACTCTCACGATGTCGTCGGTCCATCTAGTGGGAGGCCTACCTACGCTGCGTCTTCCGGTTCGCAGTCTCCTCTCAAGAAACTTTCTTCCCCGTCGGTTATCAGTTCTTCGAGCGATGTGGCCTGCCCATTTCCATTTCAACCATACTATACTAGCTTCATGGTTGATATTCCGAAAACCCGTACAAAGAGCTTTGATTCCACTTTTATTGTGCGAATTGCTAATCTGTGGAATACGCTGCCTGATTGGATGTTCCCGCCGGATAGTTACAATCTTCAAATCGAGAATTAATCGGTTTCTTCTAGGCTAGCGTGCTCCATTGTAGACTGTGTATTATCCCTTAGTAGCAAGTAGTCAAGCGTATGCCTATTAATTAATTAAAACCCGTATTACAAAATGCAATTGTATAATTTAGGTATCATGATTTTCGGGCATATTCCGGTCCTTACAATTTTTGAAAATAGGAGATAAAAAGTTAATATGTTAAGTTTTTCGAAACTTTAAGCCTTTATTTTCGATAAAAAATTACATAATCTATATAATTATAACAGAAATTAAGCTTTCTATTTCATAGAATCAGAACACCAAAAATCTTATTTTCGTTTACGTATTTTCCAAGACGCATCGGAACAAAGAACAACATTCCGTAACCAGGAAAATCTAGACGGCAGAATAATAATCTACATCTATAAATAACTTGATATGACTCACTGACGTACAGAAATATTCTGGGATTTTCGTACTTTCTATAGTTTATTTATATTATTGCCGCAGACTTTGGGACTGGGGACTCTTTATGGACATTGTGTTTCAATACGGGAATTCACAAATAGTTATGAACTATAGTGGTATTTACCATCAGGTGGGATTTTTTATTTTTCCGCTCAGTTCTTTGCACGTTTTTCTTTTTGTAATGACGGACTAGTCCCAATATCGATGACGTCTTGCATCTTGCATACAATGCAAGTAACTTAGACAAACGCACACTGCAAGATCAGGATACACGTATGAAATAATACGTGCATCCTTACCTACCTGCGCAACTTAGATGCGCTGTCTGCAAATCGTATTAGTCTACCGTCTTGGCTAACACAATTTATTCGTATAATACATCAATGTAAATTTATTATTTACATTGCATACTTATATCATAAAAGGAGACTTAAAAAAACTACGCAGCACGATGTTATTTGCGCCGAGAATAGACTTCAATCATGAACCGCACCTCCTATTTTGACCACTCCATTGGAATGCTCATAAAGACAAAAGATTGATCCTCGTCCATACAAAAGCATTATGCATACATTAACGGTAACGCGTATATAATAACATATCTTAGGCCACGCACCCGTATTAACTCAGCTTGCTTGAGTAAGTGCAACCTCGCTCTCAATATCAGATAATTTGGCGACCTCGCTGGCGGTCTTTTAATTATTATCTTAGAGGATCGAACGGTTGACAACTGAGTCTCAAATGAGTGACGAGGTCAGGCTTACTGACTTACTGTTGAATGTGACCTGGGCTGTTTTCGAAATGATGAGATGACTGGCAGAAGAACGCCATGTTCCATAACTTCAGTTGCTCAACGATGGATTGTAATATCTATTGAAAGCTTACAGTTGCGTAGATTCAGGTTTGGCAGTTCTACGCCCTCTATAGTTCAAAATCTTCTCCTTACTCGAAACAAAAATTGCATGAACGTAGAAACTATTGTATTAACATGGTTAATAGGTGTCATTTGAAATTCGTGGCTTATGAGATTCAAAATGCCTTCCTGGATTTACACGATAATGTAGAAATTACACTATAACCGTATACATTTTGAAGTTATGGCAATCTCACGGAAGTTATCGTTTTTTTTTTTGGGAAAATAAGCAGCCTGTCCCAGTCCATTGCCCCCACTGTCCAGTGTCCACTCTCCAGTCCTTGAACCAATCAAAACTTTACGTTGATCCATTGTTTTGCATCTGCGTAAAATAAGATCAAACTAACACACGAGCACACTTTTAGATTTATAATATCAATATGATAATAATTATAATAGTGTCATTAAAAATGTTTTAGTATCTCCCGTCGATCCTGTTACGTAA
Source organism: Agriopis leucophaearia (assembly GCA_949125355.1). Lineage (NCBI taxonomy): Eukaryota > Metazoa > Arthropoda > Insecta > Lepidoptera > Geometridae > Agriopis > Agriopis leucophaearia. The sequence continues at coordinate 6,738,142 of OX421276.1, read as the reverse complement.
ATTCTTTTCATACAATGGTTGCCTGGAAGTAATCGCTTTTAGCGATAAGGCCGCCATCTGTGGCACTAGCTCGTAAGTGTTTTTATCTGTCTGTATATTTTTTTCTGGAGTACACAATAAAGAGTTTCTGTCTATCTATCTATAATAGTCAGATTTCGCTGATTTTGTGCGACGATTTTTTTTAGTTTTGATTAATAAGGTAAAATTAAGTGGAATGTCAAGTTTTTACAAACCAATATGACTTATCCTGTCAAAATAATTTGTAAAAGAAACGAAAAAACATACTTGTAGTCACAGAGGAAATAAAAAGAGGAGTAAGCACCGCAAAATCGCGTATGATAGTAATGGCGGCGACGTAATTTAGTGTGCGTCGTAAGTTAGAGGTTTTGCTGCGATTTGGCGGCCGATCGGCACAACATGGTGTAAATGTGTGCGTGATGCAGTTTGTACGTACGAGTGAATCGGCATAATATCTGGAGTGCTTCACTCTCTATTTCACGATGCTCTCACCGTCTTTTTTAAGGTTCCGTACTCAAAGGGTAAAACGGGACCCTATTACTAAGACTCCAATGTCTGTCCTTCTGTCTTTCTGTCTGTATGTCTGTCTGTCACCAAACTGTATCACATTAACCGTGATAGTTACACAGTTGAAATTTTCACAAATGATGTATTTCTGTTGCCGCTATAACAACAAATACTAAAAAACAGAATAAAATAAATATTTAAATACCACAAACGTGTTTTTTTTTTGCTCGTTTTTATAGATAATGGTACGGAACCCTTCGTGCGCGAGTCCGACTCACACTTGGTCGGTTTTATTTTTGCTCCGTGCTTATACCAATCTCTTAGCAAATAGTAAGTTCCGGCTACCCACGACTTAATCATAAGAAGTTTCAACCCCCATTTGCCCTTTCTAATTTTGAGCCTTTTCATAAAATTCTTTCTTAACGGACCTCTACACCCCAAAAAGAATCTACCTGCCAAATTTAAGCTTTGTAGGTCAAATAGCTTTCGAAATTTACTGATGAGTCAGTAAGTCAGCGAATAAGTGACTGGTATTTCGCTTATATTCTAATAGATTTAAAGTCTTTTGTCCTATTTATTTCATCTTACGTTAATATATTTGTAGTAGGTAATAGTTGTAGAAGTGTGGAACTGGAAAAGCTCTACTTAGTACCAACTACATGACATTTCGTACAGCCACGCCCATTTGACGACAATGCCACTGACAAGGATGCGTGTTACCAAGAATGTGGAAAAACGAAAGTGTTCTTGGCCACGCTAAATGCTACAAATAATTAAAGAACACGTGTCTAGAGCAAGGCTACTGGTTGGCATTTCAGTTTTTGTAAGTTTTCACTCTTGTTCCAATTTTAATGACCCGCGATCGCAGATTTGGAGATCCGTTGGATAAAATCGGAACTGCACTTGCTGATTATACATTATTATTATTTATGTTATGTTCATCATGGTGGCAAAGCGGTTCCAAGTGCACTTCATAATCTATTGGCACCCAGTTCGATCTCCGGCCCTGTAAAAATGACTTATTTAGTGCTTAAATAAATTATGATAGAGAGATTATGATAGATGATAAAAATAGATTTCGATGCAATTGCTCAAAAATAGTGAAGGTAAATATCATGAGGAAACCTGTATGGTCAAGAAACTCAAAACTTTGAAGACTTATGACTTTCACCACAAAGCACTGGGCCAGCATGGATGATTATGGCCCATTATCTCTCTTTCTCTCTCTCTGAGAAAAGGCCTTTGTCTCAGCAGTGGGAACATGATAGGCTGATAATGATGACGAAACACTTAGCGAAGGTACATGAACGAACACTATACACCGCATGCTTAGATTTACTTTATTGCTTTTTAAATAAACCTTCATATACCAAAATAATGAGGTAGGTACTTACTTATTTGACATGCGAAACTTGTGATTTGTTAATTTAGTTTTAGCTTCAAGTGCATTTACTTTGCGTCACAAATAACCACGATCAGGAACAATATATGGACGGAACTCTACATCAAAGACCAAGTGAAACTTACCCGTTGTTAAGAGTAAAGTTTTAAAGCAAAGTTACTAAAAATGATCGACATTAAAATGAAAACTGTATTAATTAAGCAATGATTATGTAGCAACGTTTATTTTATTTTAATACCAGTTATTCAAGGAGCTTTGGTAATAACTAAACTTTACTCATAAACAGATTAAAGTTCTAAGAATCATTATTTTTATAATCAAAACTAAACTAAACTTAGATGTACATTACTAAATTTATCTGAAACGATTACCTTCTTAAATATGGATCTTACTTAGAAATGCCTATAAAGATGCTCACTCTCTTGTACTGTAATAATTCAGATTGGAGCATTACATCAGTGAGTGAGGAGAACTGAGCAATACAGTGCGCACACCAGCAATACAATTTGGAACGGGTAGCATTTTAACTGGCTTTAGAAGTATCAAAAATACTGATATGACTTACTATAATACTATATGAGCGATATAGGCAAATACTTATATTGAAAATGGCTCATTATATTCAACAATAGCCGTCCGCCCCGGCTTCGCACGAGTGTAAGCTCGGCCTTCGGCCTCGCTACAAAATATAATATAGCCTATGTCACCCGGGGATAGTGTAGCTTTCCAACAGTGAAAGAATTTTTCAAATCGGTTCAGTAGTTTCGGAGCCTATTCATTACAAACATACAAAAATAGGTACAAATCTTTCCTCTTTATAATATTAGTGTAGATTTCGCATACATGTCGTTTCAAGACGGCTGCGTTATAAATACTAGTCGAGGTAACTCGGCGTATTTTGATTTCCCAGAAGTCAGCAGTTGTCCTTGCGCGCTGGAGGCATATTTCCCCTTCGTGCAGCATCAGTCCGATGCTAAGTTTGACATGTGGAATGCTAAGATAGGGCGCCATTCGTGGCCTGACACGACACAAGCGTGACTTTAAAACTTCACCAACCAGCTACAACTGACCTCTCAAAAACTTTGCACCACCCTTCATAAAACAGCAATTTCACAAACTAGAGAAGGGAGAGGCAGGTCGTTCTAATATGGTTATAACATAATCCTATCCGTTGTCATCTCAATGCCGTCCGAAGCACGAAGATTCGAATTTTTTCTTCTCGTCTATTAATGATAATTAATTGTACGTTGTTAATATGTGGATCTGTCAATCGTATCGTATTAATGTCAATTTGTTTGCTTTATTGGTCCAACAAGGATTGTTTTTAAGAGGTATGCAAATTAGTAGGGTATTGTAGGTGGACTCTCTATTTGGCTAATCTATGATGGTATGTTTTGAACTGATATGACAAAGTTATCCTTCCGTTTTTCAAATTTAATACCTATATCTGCTAAGGACCAAGACTCTCATTCAAAGACTACTAAGCACATTATGAATAAAATTGCTCATATAATTAAAGTTTTAACCTAAGAGGAAAACAATTAAAACTGGACTAATTTTATATCTGGACCAATAAATTGCAATTACAGGTTCTCAAACACAAATAGAAAATTGTCTTCAGCCTACACATACAATAACGTCCGACACAAGGTGTAGCCAATGATATACAAGACTATCTTTATTGTCCAGACGTTAATTTAGAATATTTATTGAGCTACCGCCGACGTTAATAGCCAATATTTTGCTCTGGCCATTTGCTTTGGTATGCATAGATAACAACTAACCAATTAAATAAGACCCGGACTGGAAGTATTATATACGTGAACCAACGTAATGCAAACACACAATAACTAATAACATTTCATTGTTAATTTCTGTCAAAAGTAGTTTTTTTATGTTTCATTAAATGTTCTAACGATGTAGTGCAAAAATTAAGCTCAGTCTAAGCATTTATTTGCTCCGACAGTTACGATAATAGCTGAATGCTTAAAAAGCGAAATTAAAATATATTATTTATTATTTCACTGAAGCATTATTATTTTATTTTATTATTTTTCATATTGGGTAGGTACTATGTAGTCTTACGTTCAAAAATGTAACGAAAGTGATCAGAATTCGTGGTTTTTATTCGGTTGTTTTAACAATATTGCAGCTGTCAGAGAAAATTAATGCTTGGACTAAGAATAGTAACTTTTGTAGGCTTTTACTAAGGGTAGCTAAGCTCTAAATATGTTGGTTAAGAATTAAAGTTGTCTTAAGTCGTGACTAACTGGAAGCATGCAAATTATTATGATTGATCTGTATCTTTCGCCAAATTGCGAAGGCTTGTCGTGGGTTCGTCCTTGTCTGCTACCATCTATTATTTTTATGAGAGTTGCACTTCAAATCCTTCTCCTCCTCCTTAGTTATGTTGCTTTATTGCTACAGTCTGTTTTTAAAAAGAGAGTGGAATTAGCCAAAAGGAGAACTAGGAGGGTAATAAATAAAAGCCAAAAATAATAACAAAAAGATTTTGGTGAAAAATGTGGCATTTTTTTTTTTTTACTTATATTAAATAAGCTAAAATACCACCCAAGAGCAGCTGCATTTATTTGTTTGTCCAAATTATAAAAAATATAAAACCTTTTCGCAGAAAAATACCTCTTACGCTAAAGAAATCACATAAAGGAAACTTACATGCATGTGAAACAAAGCATGCAAAAGCAGTTTGTCGTGTGTCATCATCGTTATCTTTACGAATAACGATTAACGACGCATAGGAACGCAGTAACGAAGCAAACAGGATGCGAACAGTTCGTTATTTTCAAAGTATTTTTTCGCTCGTAATTGACTAGACGTCCTCGAAAAGAGATGAAAGTGCCAAGTACGTCGGTAAAACCCCATTTAGTAAAAAGCAGGATGTTTTTGCCGGATTTGTTATAGGAAATACCTTTCTAGGAAATAAGTCGTTATGATATTTTCAGTACAACGATAACGCTTAATTATTGCTAAGTAAATCCGTTTGCAACATTCTTGGTATGATATGACCCTTTCACTTGATTATTTTAAAGTGTAATTTGAGTATATATTTTTTTTTATTGGCAATCCGCTTCTGGCATTTGAAAAATGTCAAATTCAGCTATCACCTTCTTGGTGTTTTGTTGAGTGAATTTGCGTGTTATTTATTGAGATATTTGTCCAGTCAATCATAATCCAAGTCCACTCTCTTTCTGAACAGAGTTTAAGCATAGTAATAATTCTTACTAATTACTCTTGGACAATCTGTTTCTATGCATGCTAATGAATGGCGTCGCTGACCTCAGTATCGAAATGTCCAGACGTGGTCAAACATTGTTAAAAGCTTCTGCCCTTTGATCTGAATCAAAAATCTGTGACTGCGTCAAAAATAGTCAATAATATAAACTAATCACACTATAGACCATTTTATAAAAAAATTAAAATAAACATTAGCGTGAAAAGATTTGGATAAACATTTTACTTATATTAATAAGCTGAAATTACCACCCAAAAGAAGCTGCTTTTCTTTGTTTGTCCGAATTATAAAAAAATAACAAAAAATTCTTGCAGAAAAGTACCTAATTGCAAAAAAAAAACACATAAAGGAAACTTACACGCATGTCAAACAAAGCATGCAAAAATAGTTTGTCGTGCGTCATCATCGCTATCTTTACGAATAACGATTAACGGCGGCCAGGAACGCAGTAACGCCGCAAACAGGATGCGAACGGTTCGTTATTTCCAATGTATTTTCGCTCGTAATTGACTAAACGTCCTCGAAAAGAGACGAAAGTGCCAAGTACGTTGGTGAAACCCCATTTAGTAAAAAGCAGGATGTTTTTGCCGGATTTGTTATAGGAAACTCCTTTCTAGGAAATAAGTCGTTATTATATTTTCAGTTCAATAATAATGCTTAATTATTGTTAAGTAAATCCGTTTGCAACATTCTTGGTATGATATGACCCTTTCACTTGATACTTTTAAAGCTACATTTGAGTACAAAAATTTCGTTAACCATTTACGAAACACTGAAATAACCGTTAAAGTAATGACTATTTTAAGTTAAATAAAGAAATAAAATTATTTTTAATGTTATTGAACATGAAAGATTTTAGCGAGCTGTTTAACTACATGTATACTTTTTATGTTAATTTTTTTGCACGAAAAGCATTTTTAAGTCTGTTTATATCGGTCAAAAGTTGGTTAATAAATACACTCATTTTTTGGAATAATGTCAACCGTAAAAAAGACCACTTTGAATTAGTGATTTGTAATAAATAATAAATAATAGTATTACATGGACGCTAAAACTGCTGTAAGTCTTAGTAAAAATTTTATATTTTTATCTAGATATATAATTAGGCGCATAATTTCAATGTTAAAAACATTACATATTTAAAAAAAACATAAAACAAGTGGATCTCATTAAAAACCAACTTTAAAAATATGTGAAAAACGTAAGAAGTGTCTATAAAATTTGAGGATCGCCCTCGATTTCCCCGGGATCGCATCATCAGACCCAGATTTGCTGACAATGGGACTAAATGAGGTATATATACCCTACTGAACAATAGTTTTTTTAAAGTTTTTTTTAAATGTATACAGTGGAACATAAAGTCCTCCTTTTTTGAAGTCAGTTAAATATCTTAAAACCTAGGATGCCAACGACAGCGGGGCAGGACATAAGCTACCGGTGGCGGTGCTAACCGAGCAACCTCCTGATAATTAATTGTTATTATTGTTATTTTTAGGCTATTTTGTTCCACTGGAGGGCAAAGGCTTCCTTACCTTCCATCTATTTCTGTATTATTTTATTGTTTGCCAGTCTTACTACCTTAAAGTAGGAGTCAGACTCCGCTTGTCATCTCTTTATTGGTCGGCCGAAGTATTTAAACTCGTGTAAGGTTGCCTGGAAGAGATCGCTCATAGCGATAAGGCCGCCAATTGTTTCACTAGTTTTTAAGTTTTTTTATGTTACTGTGTAGGTACGTATGTAATTTTTTGGTGTGAACAATAAAGAGTTATCTATCTATGATTCGTCAGCCCACCGTAGTCTACCATTGGACATAGGTTTCTTCTTAGACACGTCACTCATCTTTGGTATTTACTGTCAATAGTCTCACGTATATCGTCACTCCATCAAGTCTCGGGCAATCATGAAGTATTATTAATAAGGTTCTAATATTAACAACAACAATCAATCAGTTTCCCTTTATACTTCTATAAGTAAGTAGCAACTAATTTGTCAGTGGTTTTCAAAACATTTTATAAATAACCTGTCACAAAATTGTCTCAATTCATTAATATAATCCACGCAGGTAATCATAATTAATTGATCAAAAATTTCCTGTTTAATCATTAATGCGCCTACAAGGTGTCAGAGAGACATAAAAATAATTAAGCAACGCATGTAAAACCTTCGATGTGTTAGATTTTATCAGATTATGACTTATATCAGTTGGTCTCACACCTGTTTGCATTGTAAGGCAAAATTATGAATGTACTTATATTTAGCTTTACGATACGTGTATTAATACTTTACTGTGACCATGATGGTTGTATCCTTCAAAAAATAAAGAAGTTTCGCGTTTAAAAAAATCGGTAGCCAACGTGTGACATATGATTGAAATGAAATTAATTATTGTTAACAAATATTTTCTTTATGATAGACTAGCTGCGCCCCGAGGTTTCACCCACGTGGTTATGATGATGATGATGAAAAGTAGCCTATTTGTTATTCCAGGATATAAGCTATCTCCATACAAAATTTCATCCAAATCCGTTCAGCCGTTTCAGCGTGAAGGAGCAATAAACATATACACACACTCACACACAAACTTTCGCCTTTATAATATTAGTGTGATACACAAGCTTTTACCCGCGCATCATACATTAATATAAACTTTCAACCCCCTTTCCCCCCCTTAATTTAGTGCTTCCGCAATATCCTTAGCAGATCCATACACCATAGGAAATCTATCTGCCAAATTTTATTTTCGTAGGTTAAGTAGTATTCGTGATGAGTATTTTGCTTTTATATATAAAACGCGATACGTAGTACTGCTAGGTTCTTACAATCCTGGTGGGCATGCATTGGTACCCAAACTAGGAAAAAGTGAGATACCATACTAACACCTACTATCGAACCGAGTTGGTTGGTTATGAGAATGATTAAGTTTGTGCAAAATAAAATGAAACGTTTACTGCATGTTTTAATATATTCCATGACCTTTCTATATGGATATACGAGTACAGTCCTTCAGTCGAAATAATAATAAGGTTTACAAGGTAATAAACAAATCATAGCCACAGTCAGAGTAAAGCAAAGTAAGTCTAGGTCAAGTCCAAGTCATGCCCTAGTAACGTGGTGGAGACTTCACAAGAGGCTTCTGTTCCCGTATTAGAAACAACACAAAAATACAAACTTCAACTCATTATATCACTTGCCTAAACTTTAGCACGTTCAAGGGCATTATGATATATGTATATATATATATACATATATCATAATGCCTCCTGCCATCTGCATCCACTGGATGCCCGCGACTCTCACAATGTCGTCGGTCCATCTAGTGGGAGGCCTACCTACGCTGCGTCTTCCGGTTCGCGGTCTCCACTCAAGAACCTTTCTTCCCCATCGGTTATCAGTTCTTCGAGCGATGTGGCCTGCCCATAATAAACAATAATCCACTATTGTTACACATAACACTCGAAATAACACAAGTATACGAAAATAATACAATGTGGTGACACTTTATACATTGACGCCAAAACTCCGATTTTTTTACTACTATACTACAGTATTGAAATCGTACTTAATGCTAAAAATCACCATAAAATACGAACTTACATTGCTTAAAGAAAAAAAAACAGAAAGACGAATCTAACGACATCTCGCTCATTAAAATCTTAGAATACAGGAAGTAATATAGAGACAAACAAACATATACATACTTAAATACATCTGAAAACATTACCCTCCTTCTGGGTAGTCGGGGAAATAAGGTTAAGGGTAGTTAAGAGGTTATCACGAAAAATACTTAGTACGAGAATATAAAAACTTTTAAACAAAAAAATTACCGACGAAAAATCGAAGTATTTCTGTAGTGATATCATTATTAACGAGATATTTACTACGATAAGGTTGTGGATGGAGCTTCTGATATTTCGTCACAGTTACATGCACCATGTTCATGGAAAGAATATAACCGTAGTGAATAACAGTGATAGTTTAAATGTTCTCGTTGAAAGCCCGATAAATTAAATGAACTTACTCTTGACCAAAATTTTGCCTCAATCTTTACACCCACAGGCCACTACACCTATCTCGTTTTTTTTATGGTTGACAAGCTAGGCGTTTGACCACAGCTCGTGTTTGAGTTAGTGCCACTTTTCCCAACCCATCCATTAGTAAATACTCTCTCCTTTAGCAGAGTATAAAAACATAATAACTCAACAGATGATATCACAGTGGATAGAGCATAAAGGCAACATTGTTATTACTAATTGCTGCACCCGGTTATTCCCGCCCAGGCCCGCAGCGATCATTGTAAGTTAAATAATGTTTCCCAATGGATTATTATTGTGAGAAACTTGCTGGAAACAAGCTTATAGCTTTTTTAAACGTGAACCTAGAACTTGCCGACTTTGTCCTCAGTGTCTTCAAGAATTACAAAGCCTAATATTTTTGACATGTATAACATTTTATAAACTTGCTATAAACTAGACTACACAATACATCTAGGGCCTTACTTAAAAACGTTACTCAAGTTGATCTACGCTTAAAATTGCTCTCTCAACTTCTCGCTGACGGCAATCGTCAAACGTGGAAGCGAGATTGAACAATTTTAAGCATAGATCAACTTGAGTAACGTTTTTAAGTAAGGCCCATAGACGTTTACTTCATCCACTTGAAGTTAAAGTTCTCGGACACTCAAGTACTCAGCCAGCAACAAAGTAGGGAATTGATTGTGAATTGGAACAAACTGGATTATCTCTAGACCTTCAACGGTCTATCGGTAATTCTTTAAAGTTTATTAGCTTGTGTTTGTACTCTATCTATTTTCAATTGTTTTCTTTTTATGAAATGTGACCTGCCCCTATGGCTCAGTTGGTAGTGAACCTGCCTTCTGCGCTTGGGGGCCTGGGTTCGATTCTCACTTAGGACAAACATTCACGTGATGAACATTTGTGTTTGTTCTATGGTTGGATGTAAATATCTATTTAAGTATGTATTTATAAATATATATATACGTATATCAGTCTCTGGCAGCCATATTACAAGCTTTGCTTAGTTTGAGGTCAGATGACCATGTTTGCAATAATGTCCCAGATATTTATTTATTATTTATTTACCTACGTGTACATAAATTATAAATTAATAATACTATAAAACTATTTAAAAAAAGCTTTTTTTAGTATTCTACTCAGCAAACCCTTTCATTTCATATCCATATCATGGGGGGTGCATAAAAAATAACTGGTCGACCATCTTTGGGAGTCCACCATATTGGATTTAGAATTACGTCATTCAGCTAACAATGCATTGTCATCCAAACTAAGCGTGTTTGCAAAATCTTAGATAAAACAGTTGGGGATAACTATTTTAAAATTCAGTTGCAAAGCAAGCAAGCAACAAAGGAAGTTAAATAAAAGCTTGAAATATATATTCTCATCATTCTATTCAAACAAATAGGTCAAAGCCTACCGTTATACTTATTTTTCTTTAAATGAAGCAATTTGAAACAATGCTTTCACATCATAGATTGGTATAACCTATTTGTATTGCATTGCAAATATCAGGTCGATTATTGTACGTTTTTCATTCAGTTTCAATTACATTATTACTGTCTGCAGTGACGGTGACCGCTGACGAACGTGCATGGCAATTTATATTTACAATCCTACAACATTATTTCATCATCACGAAACCTAGAATGTTGCCCGAAAGTTATTTTAATGCGTAAATTGTTTTAAACATGACTAGTACTGTTGCCCGCGCTTCGTACATGTAAATTTTCATATAAACTTTCAACCCTTTTTACCTCCGTTAATCCGGCCCTTTCAAAATAACATAGCCTGTACTTCAATCTGGTCATAGCTAAGCATATTCGAGAAAACCAGATTTAAATCCGTCCACTGGTTTAGGAGATGTGTGTGGACAAACAAACAAACAGACAAAAATTCTAAAAACTGTCTTAATGTGTTCAGCTGCTGTTTTTAAGACGCCCTGTGTTTTTTTTTTAATATATCTTGCAATTACAGATTTTTGTATCTCTACGTTTTTATTATATGTATAGATTACTTGAAACGTAGGTACCTTAGATCAGACAAATAAAGGAAATGTGGTAAAGTGGCGTGATAGTGGTACGTGGTGATACGAACGCAACAGGCTTTAATAATAATAATTTAATAATAATTGATGCCTTTAGTTGAACTCACCATGCAGACGACCTTGTCGCCCTTTTTTTGGATATGGACTATTAGTTAGTTCATTGATGTCGCTGCAAGTTTCTTAAGTTTGCCCAAAAACTGTAGTTTTGCGTCAAGCAGATTTGAGGTATAGTGAAAAAGTGGGTGAAAAACAGAGACATCGAAACACGTACGATAATAATTATACTAAGATATATCTGTCTTGTTTGATTGATCTGAGAGTGGTACTAATTTGTAAATATGTCATTTTACTCATTATTATGAACAAATTAAAAACTTTTAATAAAAAATTCCTTCTGTTTCTTTTAAAAATTACATTCACATTCAACGAAATATATGAAACAGCTACTTTTTTTGCGATATCAAAGTTGGTCCCAGAGTAAAAGTTGTTCATAATGCAAGTACAATAACCTTCTTTCGAATTAATACCACCGTTCCGTGTAATCCTGTATGTTTGATTGATTACTGCTCAATCTAGCTGTGACTCAGTAGGCAAAAATCTTTATTTGATGATGGATATTGTATCAGACTCTAGGTAACCTTCATTTGTCTAGGTGCTGAATTATGTAATGTGTACGACCGAGGTTGGTACTATTAGTTGTATATATTTTTATCAAACAAAAGAGATTATAAAACTTCATAATTAAACGTTGTTTTGGTGGACAACTGCCTTTATTAACTAAACAAAACACAATATAACACTAACACCACAAAAACAGTTAGACTGCCCCTAAAATGGTTAAAGGCTAAAGACAATCCAAATTACTCAAGCCTCACTCAGTTCGCAACATACCCAGCATGCTGGCGGCATTAGCACGCTGAATGGCAATGTTTATGCGTTGAGCCAGAAATACGCTAGCATTTTGATCACCAAGCGCTCTGTAAGATTTTTTTAAATGAGGTGAGCCCCAATGGCCCAATGTTTCGACCCCAAACGGCTCAAAGTGCACGAGCCTGATTTGCACTTGGCCGTTATACTTTTTTGCGATTTCAGTGTTGGTCCCATAGCAAATAAATACAATAACTTCCTTTGACCCCAAGCTTATAACCTTGTATAATATTAACAAATGTAGTTATTAGAATCCACCTAGCCTATTTAATTATTAAAAATCATCCCCATGCTTGTTGTTACAATCGGCTATGAAAATGTTTCCTTACATTTTCACTCAATACCATGTCTTTAGTTAGTTCAAAATATGTAATTTAATTTGTGCGCAGATTTAAACGCATCAATATCTAAAGTTATATGATTGTTTACGGGATATTTACCGTGGTAAGGTTGTGGAAGGAGCTCCTGATATTTCGGCGCAGTTACATGCACCATGTTCACGAGAAGACTTCCCGTGAACACGGGGCTCCTTCCACAACCTTACCACGGTAAATATCCCGTAAATAATCATATAACTTTAGTGAACAACCGTGATAGTTTAAAACAGCATCAATATCTGTGACATTATTCAGACATAATCGACCAACGATCTCAAGGTTACATCACTGCTAAAAGTAACTTTACGCGCGTTTAGGCTCCGCGAAATTGCGTCTTTGCTCCATTTATTTCACAGGTTAGGTAAGGTTACGCATAATTTTTGGCTTCTGAAATAACGGAGACGTGATCTTAAAGCATGACTCAACTACAATACAGTTTTTGCAACTGTAGGCTATTCAGCCTGAGTAGATATCATTTCATAATTTTCATGAAAAAAAAAACCTCTGACGTCATAAAGATGGGTTGATAAAGTCGTCAGTGTTTTGTGCTTTGCAATAAATCCATCAATTGTCGACCAATTTTGAATTATTTTCAACCTTCCGAGAGTGATCTACATACATTTTATCAAAGCCTCAGCTAAGATAAGCGTGTCTTAGAGCCGATTTCACCACCAAAGTGAACGCGATCAACGCAAAACTAAACTGGTATAAAGTGGCTTATTGAGTTCAAAACGTCAATTTGGGTTTCACCAAACTAAAATTTACTGCGAACAGTTTATGTTGGTGAAACCCAAATTGAAGTTTTGAACTCAATAGGCCACTTTTTACCAGTTTAGTTTTGCGTTGATCGCGTTCACTTTGATGGTGAAATCGGCCCTTAGTTGTTTCCTACTCCATGTACCAGTCTCAATTTTTTCCGTTTTAGTAATAAAATACCTGGTGTAGCAATTGTACATTAACAGCTATATGATATTTATAGCTATATATACATACTAGCTACGCTCCGAGGTTTCACCTGCGTGGTGATGAAAAATGGTAATGATGATGATAATGAAAAGTAGCCTAATTTACTTCATATAACATCAGCTATCTGCCAGTGAAAGTCCCGCCAAAATGGGCCCAACCGTTTTGGAGTCCATATAACATACATACATATACCTACATACAAACCCACATCGCCTTTTATATTAATGAAGATGTAGTCACTGGTTTCACCGACAGTAACCTTTATTAAAGTTATTCTAACTTGGTCTTAAAGACCCTAACAATATCAACTAACCAAACGTTTCCACTTATAGTTAAAACAAATAGATTTGTTTGAATCAGGTACATAGTTGAGACTACGCACTGTGGACCTTTGACTCCGTGTCTTGGACCTAAGACGAATAGCTAAAATATATCTTGCATAGCTTCAATAAACTTGCGGCCAAAATAATATGCAGCATCCAACACTTTATTCATTGAATTTATTTATTTATTTAGTGATTTAATTTTATACACGAGGCCGAAGGCCGAGCTTACACCCGTGCGAAGCCGGGGCGGGCAGCTAGTAGTTAATAAAAGGTTTATAACAAATTTGACAATAAAAGTAACGATGATTTTAGCAGTTACTGTGAAATGCATTGCACCAGCGTATTCACTAGCATAGTTAAAGTTACCAGGGTTGCAGGGTTGGTTTGTTATGAACATTGAACAATATTTACTATGGAACTATTGATATAATTATATGAAGTATAAACCCAAAAAACACGTCGATGAACAAACTGAAATCTGAAGCAAAAAATATGAGCTTCCACACATTTCATAAAGACATAGTAAAAATCGGTTACATAGTAAAATTGGTTCATAATTATTAGAAAAATGACCTCCTTTCGGTTTAGTACCACCGCACTGTGTAACCCTACCTATTTAGTACGAAAGTAAGTGGGTCTAATCTGCTTTACTGTGAAAATTCAAGTCATACCTATTGCTGGCGTATTGACAAGGTCCACTAGTATGATAATGTCATAAAGCACTAATTCTAATTTAAAGTGGGGGTGATAAGACCTGCCCTAACATTCCGCTTGGGGTGTATTGTGCATTTGCCCCTGACAGCCTACACAAACCAGCCGTGCTCCTTAAGATAACGGAGCACGGCTTTGGGTCGCTGTCCAAACTGTTCCACCCCTATTTCGCCAGGTGTTGTGGTATTGGAGACTTGTTGTTGATTTTCTTCAAGGAATCCACAGAAGACATACGATTAAGGTCGAGACCTTAATCGTATGTCTTCTGTGGCCATACAGTGCAGTAGTACATGCTCCACGGTCGCGTTTTCCTGTAGACATCCTCGGCACAGAGGGCTGTCTCTAAGCATTAGTTTGTAGATTTAGATTTATCTTAGAGCATCAGTAATATTGTCCGCACTTGTACCCGAAGCTAGCTTATTTCTCTTATTAGACAATGTCTCCCGACCTGGGCGCTCTGCTGCATACTCGGAATTCCAAATAAGCCTGAACTGATTGCGTAAATTAAATCAAATGATTGAGTTGTTAGCTTTATTTTATGGGTATATCAATGACGATTCAGACTATTATAATCAAAATTCCAAAGAAAATTCAAGAAACATGAGCTTTTTGTTTTGGAAATGACCGTTTCTATTACATTATTTGTAATGTGGATGACGTCAGAATATGCCATATTGAGTGTAACGAGATCTGTCAATAACGATGATATATGTCATAATTCAGACAATAAGAAGAATAGTAACTACCTTTGTAAGCTATAGGAACATGAGTAGGTAAATAAAACTGGCTAGTTGTACTAGACACTTGCCATCATTTTACGTGAAGGTATTATAATAGGCCGTATGTTCACAAAGGAACTCAAGTCGCGCAATGACTTATATTTCAAAGACGAGGCGAATGAACTTTTCCAATGGTACCATCACTTGGTGCTAACAAGTATACTGCGCACCAGTGGGAAGTTAATCGCTCGTCAATTTAGTTAGTGCAAAGTCACCGCGCGATGAACTCGTGTCATTCTTAAAAGCAAACAATGCCATTAGGCAGTTAAAGCCAGTAACAACATGGCTTAACATTTCATGAATAAACAATTTTGAATATGAATTAGAATACCTTCTAAGTACAGAGCTTAGCAGTTCAGTAATACTTCTTCTCTTATAGCAAACAAAAAACCATTAATAAAACGGAAGCGAGTTTACAACAAGGAGCGCCCCATGGTTTCACCCGCTGTCATGAAGAACCGTATTTTTTTTTAAATAAAAAGTCTTACCATATCAAAGCATAATAATAGCTTAATTTGGTATAGAGGTAGCCAACCAAATCAGGTCTTATCCAAATCCTTCAGCCATTACGGAGTTCAGTGGAACCAAACATACACACACATTTACTGACTTACACACAAACTTTCGCATTTAACATTGGAGTGGTATTTTAGTGGTAGCTGTTTGCCAACGCAATGTTGACTTTTCTTGCAATCCTATTTCCCCCCAGAAATGAATGAATATACGAATAATTAAATCTAGAATCAGCTCTTAGATTTATGAGTCTCTCAGGTACAGGAAACTCTAGAATCGACCGATAAGAGTCCAACAAGCGTCATCGTTATCAGTCTAGTTCTAGACTAACCCGTTCACGGCACTCGACAGAAGGCTTAATAAAGTACCAGAGATGTAAATGGAACACCAAGCCCGCTCGAGGCTAGGGCGGGGCTTGGACAACACTTTCATATTATTATCACAGTACAGGGGCAGTGTGAGAGATCTATAGAAGTGGATATTTGGTTCACTACTACAGATGAAACTTAGTCGTTTGAATGAATGTTTTGGGCTGCGTGACCTAGTGCACAAACCATACGCTCATTCGCTGTCGCTGTGTGTTAGTTAACGCATAGTCTATCGCCTTCTAGCTCGCCACATACCCCAAACGTAGTGAGGGACCTTTTTTAGGTTTTTCGTTAAAAGACCGAAATTTTTGTAAAATGTGCTACATGTGTAGCATTTAACTATTATTTTGTTTTGTATTTTACAATTTAATGTCAAAATATTCATTTCTTTGTATTTACTTCAACATGTTCTTTTAATGATATTCTATGTAATTTAACATACTTTCAAGTAAGTTTACTGTAGGTAATTTCATAAGTAATAATAAAATAAAATAATTATAAGTGGTAACATTATTGTCAAATGCTTAGTTTACTAGTCAATAATTTTTAATTTTAATAAAGTATTAGTATATAATGCTAAAAAGTGTATATAAACTTATCGTAGTTACCAGTGTCAAATATATCAAGAATATTTAAATAAATTCGTAACATACGCATATGTATTTCGTCTTAAATTTGTTTTATGTGTATTTGTTCTTTCTATCCAATGGTTGTCTGGAAGAGGTCGCTTTTAGCGATAAGGCCGCCACTTGTGGCACTAGCTCGTAAGTGTTTTCTATCTGTTTGTAATTTTTTATTTCTGGTGTACACAATAAAGAGTATCTATCTATCTATGTATATAATTTTTTATTTTTTATTTTGACTTAATAGATTTTATTTAAACATATGTTTAATTTGTTTGGTGATACTACTATATTTTGAATTGTTAGTACCAAATTTTTTGCGTACGTGCATTCTTTTAATTCGCCGAACCATGTTGAACGAACAAGTGGTTATTTACGTATCAGCTAAAGCGAGTGTACGCAAAAGAAACATTCGCTCGTGTGCGCGCGCCTAAACGTTGCTATGTTATGAGCGAGAATGCGATAGGTTGTGTATGGACACAATAGCGATAGCGAACAAGACGTGTGCGATGCGCATGCGTTCGCTCGCGTTCGATCGCTTCTTTACATAACATGAGCTTAAATATTAATAAATTTGGTGACGTTATAATAGTTGATTGAATCAGGCGTTACTTTGCGGAAGTCCATTTTCAAAACTGTTTTGATGATGAATTTCTAGTGTAATTCCGCTTCTACGTCGCTTCAAGTACAATAAGGAATTTGTGATAAATATTTGTTGGTAATGTTAATTTTATTGAGTTTAATTTTGCCTAACCTGATATAAAATATTAATTACATAAATTGAAAATTAACGTAACCTGAAACGTTATAATGTTTAACTTTCATGTAACACTGTAATATCTGCGAACCTGGATCTAATTATAATTTCTAATGCTTTTTCTCTTTAAAAATTGCATTATTTGTTATTAATAAGTTATTAGAAAGCTTTCTTCTTATCAATTTCATTTTTTGAAATGTGCCTTGGTATTTTTAAATTGTGTTAAATAAAACTGAAACAATGAATGGAAGGGACAAATTCAAAATAAATTCTTGAAAGAGTTTTTATACTAATCTGAGCTAGGGTACTGCAAACATTATAGGTCCGTGTTATTACAACCACATTGCACACATGCAAAGCGCACAAACACACGCGCTGCTGCGAGCGATTAGATCGCTGTGACTTGCGCGCGCGCACGCGATCTGACCACTTTCAATGATTCGTTAGCGAAATCATTAGGAGATGTAATGTCGGCGCATTGTAATACGTGTTTATGGTTATTTAAATGATTTATTTTTATTGATTGTTTTTGCCTTGTTGCCAGACAGAAAATAATGATGGCTGTATGAATAAGGCTACCATTATCGTCTGTTATTGCGAAGGTGATCGCTGCCGTGTTATTTGAGCGTTTAGTAATGGAGTATGTTACGAGAAAATGAGTTGTCAAGTAGGTTAAGTCGGGATATTCATCACTCGAGGTCCGTTTGTAGACAAGTTCGGGGCAACTGCAGCTTGAGTGACTGATGAATGCAAATTTGCAATCGGCTCGGTGGAGCCGATTACGTTGGTTTTGTACCATTGTCCTATTTTTTCATTAAGAATAAAGAGCTGTGTCTTCTTGATTCATTACTGCCTCTTATTAACCGACTGCAAAAAAGGGTGTTCCAATGTTTTTAAAAAAATGTATATTAACGGATTTTCCCGCCAATTATGAATTGATATTAATGATTCTTTTTTTGTTTGGTAGGCCGTACTTCAGAAGTAGTGCCATGTAAATTTCATCAAAATTTTGGTTTCTATATCAAATTAGCTGAAAAAAACATGTCATCCAAGTAAAAGAGTTTTTGTAGTGGTATGATTGCAGGGGTCTGCCTGGGGAACACCCTTGCCAGTTATTCAACCGCCAAGCAGTAGTGTACAAACACTACTATGTTCCGGATTGAAGGGCAATGTTTCCAGTGAAATTACAGGGTACACCGAGATTTGACATCTTATATCTCGGGGTGACGAGCGCAGTGCATTGCCATCCAGGGTTTTGAACTGTTGAACTTCAAAATTCTGAGTGGCGTTGAGCTGTTATGGACAAGCGTGAAGAGCCTTCAGGCGAGCGACTTCGCTAGTCTCGTCACCCAGTATCATAAAAAAAAAAACGAAATTGCATATTTACTAATTTTGAAGTCGGTTTATAATGTGATCCACTTGTATAACTTAGTTTATTTAAGAGCCCTCTTACATTTTTTGTACGAAAAAAAGCAAAAAAAAAAACATTTTTGGTGTGCTGATTCTATGAAATAGAAAAAAAAATGTTAATATTTATTTCATTTTTGCATAGATATTTCGATCAGATTGTCTCTCGCCTCGGATGATCTCAGAGCTAGTGCATATTTTGCCAAAAAATTATGCCTTGCGGTCAAGCAGGGCAATGCTGCCAGCATTAACCCTGCCACACGGCGGCGATTTGGACGGCGTATTTCATTTGTAAATATTCATTTTATTAGTTCAACTAAGTATTTTTTTATATTTACTTTCTCTATGTATATATTTTTTCTGTAATTATTTTGAACAAAATATATTTGTCAGGTATAACAATGTATCAATATAAAACAAATAATATCTGTAATAAACAGATCTGTCTTTTTTATAATATCTGTGGACCCGGACCCGCACTGCATTACTTGTTTTATATTTATCTTGATAATTATGGTTTTATTTTGTCGTTCTAAGTCCGAAAATCCAAATACGTATAAGTAATTCAACGATGCATTTTGTAATACGGCTCTTAAGTAGGTTTACAAATAGAAGAAGCTAGAGTTCTTAGCATTTTATTGCATATTTAGTGGAAAGACGTACATTTTTTTTGGAAGATATCTCTATTTCTCGGTGCGTTCTAGAAATTTATGCGTTTGCTTATCGACAAACAACACAAGACAAGAGCTTTTCAAGCTGATCCCGTCAACCAATTTCCACCATAGGTCATCGAGGCGGTCATTCTATCCTTACGTCGTGAACTTTGGTAAAGTCCGTACGCAGCGTTTCCAAAATTCCTTCTTAATACGAACTGCACAGAAATGGAATGCGCTCCCTGCCTCGGTGTTCCCTATAAATTACAACCTGGGTCTCTTCAAGACAAGATCTAATAGGCACCTACCTCATGGGCAAGCGTGCCCCATCTTAGACCGCATCGTCGCTTACCATCAGGGTATGAGTTGTGGTCAAAAGTTAGCGCATTTCATCATAAAAAAAAGCAAAAAGACAGAAAAAGCCGTGCTTTCGAAATCCCCTTCGTTCCATCTCGATCCGCCAAACTGACCTGAATATCGCCATTTTTTTTATTTTTAAAGGCGTTTACTGGTCAGGTCACTGTACTATTTAATTTCATTTCGTATTTTTTTGCATCGAGTTTTTTATTGATATTTGATTTGTACCTTCATGTTCATTCATCAACAATAATGACCTGAATAATATCTTCATCAGTTCTTGATTGTACCTTAAATCTGAATTAAGCTTATTAAATCCCTCATTATGAGCAATAACGTCAAGAAAATTACATGAAAAGTTGCCAAATCAAAAGATCAAAAGGCCGAAAGCTGAAAGGTGAACCTTGAGAAAAGCCACGCTCGCACATTAATAACAATTGTCGCAAATTCCGGGTTATAAAATTTTACAATTGTAACCCCAAAACTGACGGAGATCGAATCATGATTGCTTTATCAATTCTTATTGCCGAAGGCAAAAGCTTTTATAATTTCTTTCGATGTATAATTTAGTGCTTAATTGTTCGTAAAAAGTAACATTTCGATAGGTAGTTAAACAGATCAATAAATACAGTTTTGTTGGACTAGTTCGAGCGCATTTTGAATCACAATAAAATAATTACTTTTGAGAAGCGGTCATCTCGGTAGCATACAAATAGTAGATTATACAGCAAGTGGAAAATAGGGAATTTTATGCGAAGGATACAAGGACCGAGGTGTTATAATTTTTTTCACGGGTTGTGTTCTTTACTTTTTACCATTGACTGCAAGCAAATAATTACAATCATGATAACAGAAAATAATCTAAAATTGGTGGGATATTTGTTTCTTAATTTAAAATTGGATATTTCAATGGAAGCTATCAGCCAGTCAGTAGGTAAGTACGTTCAGCACGTTTTATTTATATTTTGTACATAACTCGTATAACTCTTGCTGTTCCAGATTCAAAATGTTTTACACTGTTTTAAACTATCACGGGTGTAGTAGTCATGATTATTTATAACGGAATATTTATCGTGTTGTGGATGGAGCTGCTGATATTTTGGAGCAGTTAAATGTCTATGTTCACGGGAAGACACATCCATCCACAACCATAAATTCCCGTTAATGTTCATATATGTAACTGTAGTCAAAATGTTTTTATTAAAGAAAGTTTTATTCACTGTTATCGATGAATCAAATGTCCTTTTTCGAGTGAGAATAACATAAAAATACATTTAGAGGAGGTTGAAATAATGCTTGATGTTATTAGGGAATGAAAGCTACTCCAAACCGAAAGCTTTTAATTGAAAAATAACAACATATTATTTACTAATATTATTATTGCGAAAGTGTGTATGTTGGTTTGTTCCTCTTTCACACAGCAACAGAGCAACGGCTCAGCGTGATTTTTTTGCATAGAGATAGTTGGAGCCCGGATGACATGCTTTTTATCCCGGAAAATTTACGGTTCCTGAGGGAATGATAACACCTAGCAACACCTATCAACACCTAGGGGCCGCCTAGGGGCTATTTACACATTTTTATTATAATGCACCTAGGCATACATAGTTTTAGAGTGTGATACAGATCATTAATTAACAACTTCAATATTACTATTTTTTAATTATTGCATTCTGTTTTGTATGTTTATTGAATAAATGAAATGGAATGACCACGTGGGTGAAACGATGCGTAAATACGATGCGTGCGTTAAATAATAAAAAGGTAGTTCATAAAATAAAAAATTTGGCGTCGAATAAAATGGCACACGGCAACGGTTATTCAGCAAAATGGCACGCAACCTCTTTTATAATTAATCCGGACAATAATTACCGTAAAGTGCGTTGCGGTCGAAACGCGAGGCGTCATACAGACAGGCTCGCGTTCTTTGTCGGAGTGTCAGGTGCCGGAGATTCGGCTGTCTTCTTCCCTCGACACCACTCATTAAGTTCGCATGTCCATCCGACGCCGACGTTGAGATTATTGCAATTATTTAAATTCACACCTCTGAAACACGAAAAAGCCTCTTTTTACATTTTAATGTTTCGTAAGCGTAGGGAAATGACGTCTCATTCGAAAGGTATAATTAGGGACAACCTTGAGGCTCAGGGTTGTGCCGGATTTATGCACTTCTGACATTGTGATGTTGACGCGATAATCATGCGATGTTTCGACATAACGTTATGCGAGCGAGCACTCCCGTAATTATGTACAGTCAATATTTGTATTGTTCTAATCGCTTAAATGGAATTGGATAGTCCGATTGAGGTTGTGAAAACGCAGCTGCGCGCTAGATTCGTTTGTTCGCTGCGTTTGTGCATTAGAATCATCCAAGGAGATGGGCATTACTCATGGGGATTGGACTTATAAGGAACGAACAATAGGAAGGCGATTACGATGCTTAATTCCACTTAGATGACCAATGGCGGCTTATTGGCCAGCAGATTCTTGAAACATTTGTATTATAAAATAAACAATAAATAAAATAAATTTATTTTGTCACTATTAAGAAATATTACATACAATATTTAATTTAAAATTAATAAAATTAGGGTTACAAAAAATATTGCAATCAAATAAAAAATATCACAGGAACTAAGTCGTATTTTGATTTATTTTTAGTCGTCACTTCTAATTTATTTAATTCTATTATTATACTCACAGCAAATTTGGTTTATTTAAGTATTTACAGTAAGCTCGATTGGTGGATTGATGGACCCGGGTATGTCCTAAAACTGAGACCAGAACCACCGGAGGATGGGCAGCAGCGTCGTATTAGTACACCGTGAACGTACTGCAATCCCCAAGCCGCCTGCCAAGCGTGGGGATTATGGCAACACCCCTCTGAGGCCTTGGTTCAGCAGTGGACATTGATGGTTCATAATGTGAGTAAGCGACTCGTCTGTAAGCGACAAGTAACTCGTCTGACAGTTGCAATAATAATGTGAAAATTTGAATTAAAACGATTTTGTATTAATATTTTACTGTAGTATTTGCTATCAGCTACAATCTTAACGATCAATGACTGCCCCGGTGGCTCAGTTGGTAGTGAATCTACTTTCTGCGCTTGGGGGCGTGGGTTCGATTCCCATCTAGGACAAACATTTGTGTTTGTTCTATGTCTGGGTGTTCATATCAATTTAAGTATTATATGTATTTAAAAATATATATGTATGTATGTATATCAGTCTCTGGCTGCCATATTACAAGCTTTGCTTAGTTTGGGGTCAGATGACCATGTGTGCAATAATGTAAAAAAAAAAAAAATTACTTGTATAGTGATAAGAATTTACTGTTTTCGTTCAGTTTATTTTGCCCTGTTATTGCAGCTGTCAGGGCAAATAAATGCGCCTAGTCCGAGTATAATTTTGGATATTTTACTGTCATTGTTAACGAACATTAACGTTAAAACGACACTGACAGATTTAATACGTTGATACCTGTCACACAGACTTCTGTCACTTTGACACCTGCCACATGCATCTGCCCTCAAAACTTTTGTTATGTAGCATACATTTAAAAAAGCATGTTAATTTAAAAATCATGACTTTTCAGAATCATTTTGTTTTCGAAATCATGACGAGTTGAAATCGTTAAGAGTTTCTCAAACTTGACAGCTTGGCATTTTTATTTTATTTATTTGATACTTACAATACATTACATTTCAGGGTAGTCTGTTAATTTTGAAGGAAATCAACTTACAAAATTGTCGATCTGCTATGCCACCGTAAATTGATTATAAACGTACTACTTACTAACTGCTTCCCGCTTAGTCTTCAGAGGGGGTGAACGTGATTGACATCTTACAACTAAGCCACCATGAGTCAGGCCATACGTAAAATTGGAGGCCCCAGCTCCAGTATTCAAATGTATTTATATCGACTTATTTATACCAAATTTAATTTAAATATTTTGAGATGAGACAGGATAAGGCAAGTGCCGTTTCTCATCCCAATAGTTCTGTCCTATTCACAATTTTTTCACCTCAATAGTCCAGTTTATTTCCTATACTGTACAATAGTTTCATATTCTTTTTTATACATATTCCATAACATCGTATTTTTATATTCAACAAGACCTATTGGTGTTGACTTCGGCCCCACCAATGCCTACCAAATGTCCGGGCTAGACCCGAGAATTTTATGAAATTATTAAAACATAATAAACAGAAAATTAGTGATTTAAAATTAGATAGAAAAATTATCTATTTCGAACAGAAATTGAGCATTGCCATTCAACGTGGCAATGCCGCCAGCATTCTGGGGACCTTTCCCTCCACTATGGTCTTTTAGATTACGTTTTTATATAGTTATTTTAAGTTTTAGCTTTTAGTTAGTATTTTAAGTTTTCTTTAATGTCCCAGATATTTATTTATGTCTTATCAAAATTCGCGAAATAAAACAGCTATTACATACATGTTGTCGATAGAAATAATAATTAATAATAAACGCTACCACACCTTTCAGCATTTTTATAATAATAAGTTCAGCCATATCAAATCAGTAAATTTGTATTTATTGACTAAAAAAAAACTTACAAATCAACCAACAGCAGAATCATATTTTTCTGTGCACACGGGTTTATCACATTGTACGTATTACAAAATAAATTCTGGCTCACAACACACTCACATACTTTATTCTGTATTTTAATCAAGATATCTACTATATTACTAGTTTTTGAATAATTTAGAGAATACAACTTGGTACAAAAATTTGCCTACTACTACTGTGCCGCTTCATTTTTAAATACCCTCCAGCATTCCATTACAAAATCGTGCTAATAATAAATTAATCCTGCTAAGACACGCTTAGCTTCCGCGTACCCTTTAAGACGCCGACTCCTGTTATATTTATACCCTGCGGGCGCTACAAGCCTTTCTGAGCGGACATCATGTAGTCCAGCCGACGCTATCAATTGCTTTGGACACACCCAGGCCATGCCTGAGCCCATTATACGCCAAGATATACATAGCCGCTGATAAACCGTGTAGTCATAAGGGCCAGAATACCAGGAGCAGCGATCTCTCTCGTGTATTTGGTGTTTTTAACACGCTTTTATTAGCTTGGTAATGAAACGGAATCTTTGAATTTGATTTTCAACTAATTCAAAACGTCGAATTACATTGAAATTTTGCATACTTATCAAGGACCGATGATAATGAAATAATTTAAATACTTTGTCCCATTATCCTTACCATGATAATAAATAAATAAATAAATATCTGGGACATTATTGCACACATGGTCATCTGACCCCAAACTAAGCAAAGCTTGTAATATGGCTGCCAGAGACTGATATACATACATATATATTTTTAAATACATACTTAAATAGATATTAACACCCAGACATAGAACAAACACAAATGTTCATCACACAAATGTTTGTCCTAGATGGGAATCGAACCCACGCCCCCAAGCACAGAAAGTAGGATCACTACCAACTGAGCCACCGAGGCAGTCTGGATCTTCAGGATTCGCGATTTTAAAGCATGTTTTTTAGTTTTTAAAACTGCGAGAATTATTTTACGATATAAAAAGAAAGTGTTCATTTTACGACACTAAAACTTCAAAACATTTAATGATTTTTTTTTATAATGACCTGAATAAATGTGAAAGACTATTCGCATTTTACCAATTTATTTATCCAATTTTTGTGCACATAATAAAAAATAATAAATCAAAAATTTGTTCCAAATATTTTGAAATCATAACTTCACAAAATGAACGAAGCACATTTTACAATAGTATTAAATATATATGTATGTATAAGTATATCAGTCTCTGGCAGCCATATTACAAGCTTTGCTTAGTTTGGGGTCATATGACCATGTGTGCAATAATGTCCCAGATATTTATCTATTTTATTTAGACACTACCTTTCATCAAAAAAATCGAATGTGCTTTGGGAGCTAAGCTAAGATGCCTCAGACAGACACACGATAAAATTATAAAACCCCTTTTTTGCGTCGGGGGTAAAAAAGGAAGAGCACACACAGGTATAAAATAGTTTGTAGGTAGGTACGTGAGGCGTATCAGAAGAACCACATCGCAAAATGTCTTGGTAGCAAAAGGCAGAAATTGTGAAACTTGGAGCGTCCTATGACATTACGACTTCCATACAATCTTTATTCAGTTAATTTAAAATGGTCATTATAAGCCAATCATTACCGTCTTGTACCAAGCGTTCCAAATACCTCAAGTAGAAGATTACACGCGGCTTCTCAATAATACACAAATCTATGGATCATAATCACAATATAAATAGCATTTGAATAATCTCTCTGTGATTGTCATCTAAGCAAATGGCTATATCGTGTTGGGCCCTCCTCTCTTCACTGAATACTGGAGGGCATTTATTTAATACTAGCTATAGACCGTGGCTTTGCCCGTAATTCATCAGTTGCTTTTTTCCGAGAAGTGTATTCTGCGTAGACAGAGGTTCTATGACGACAGTATTCTATGTTCATTTGACACATGGCTCGTGGTTATTTTAAACGCAATTTAACAGTATTTTTTTTTTTGAAAAAATGCATTCTGTGTTCGTCTGACATTATGGCCCGTGGATTTGCCCGTTTTTTTTTAAGTCGGGTAATTTGTTCTTTCCTCATGAATTAAGACACGCAAAAATTTAAGCAAAAAATCATTTAACTAAATATATTATGTCATAACACTATTAAACAAGTATTTATTTTTATCGGCTTGTATAGTTTTAATATAGCGTTTTAAGTTTTTATTCGGATTAGGAAGGGGTGCTTTCCCACAAATTGAGTGTCAGTATAAGGTGTGACAAAGTGACGTCTAAGAGACATCATTTTGTATAGTATAGTGAGCTCTCTGGCTAGCAAGACATTAAAATGCTTATTTCTCCTTTAATTTTAAAAACGTTTTGATTTTGTTTTCCGTTCTATTTATAGTCAGGATTTATGAGGCAATAAAAAAACTATCAGTCTCTGTTTTATATTTATATTACTTTATGTGACTAGCTGCGCCCCACGCCGATTACTTCTTATATCATCAGTTATCTGCCAGTGAAAGTCCCGTCAAAATCGGTCCAGCCGTTTAATTTATTTATTTATTTGGGACAATAAACCTTGACATAGTATTAAAAAAGAGAAATAACTCGACAGATGGCGATATAACCGCAACTGCCAAGCAAAATTATAACGCTTCTTTTTGGTTAGGTTTCGGAGCGCGGAACTATCCTTTGAAGATGAAGTGATGAAAGTAGTGCCACCGTTATCTAGGACAGCTGATTCGGAAGGGTTAGCAATGTTTCCACATGTGAATTTTACATTATTTATACATTAAAATGTGCGCCATCTAGTAAAAACTGACTGGAAGTTTTCAAACGCAACTACAATCTTACGTTGTCTAAAATAGATGGCTGCCCTCCCTCCCTTTCACTAGCAAAACAATGCCGCATTCATAGTTCAGCCGATTACTGGTAATAGTAACTCATTAAAAGCCATTAACAAACAATCATTGTGCTTCTTTAAAATAATGTTTGGCACTCGGCTTTTAAATACTTCTTTTGGAACTTTGTCTCAGTAATCAATTTGAGCTTTCAGATATATTCTTAAGGAACTTTTGCTATGGTGAAATTTGACATAGTTCCTCTGTTGACGGTAAAATAAAATAGCTATGTGTACAGTTGATTTGTTAGCTCTTTAATTGTGTTTTTAATACATATTTTCAATGAGGCTTGATGAGATATCTCTAACTTTGAAATTGTTACGCAATAGTGAATTAATATCAGAGGTAAGCTATCCGCACATCCGTTTTGAAGACATGAATATTTTAGGTTGTTTTCTGTTTCCAATCTAGTTAAAGGCTAATTTTGTGCCGTTTTGGACTTTCACAGGTGTACCTGTACACATATAATTATCAATTTAAAAAAACTGACTTCTCAAAATTTGTATAAAATGGGCAAATTTCCGTGACTAAGGACGTCAATATGTGTAGAAAACACAGAATATATTATTGAAAAACGCTTTTGAAGGACTTTCATTATCAGCCTATCAGTTCCCATTGCTGGGACATACAGGCCTTCAACCAGAAAGAAAGGATTGGCCCTAATTCACTATGCTGGCCCAGCATGTTGTCACCAATGTTGAACTTCTTTTTGATGTTCTTGGACATAACGGTTTCCTTCACAGTTGTTGAGCGTTGCTATTGCCCGGCCACCATCGCTCCATCATCACATTCAAAGACTTTATACCGTGTAAAAAACATCAACATTTTAATAAAAAAATCGGATGGACGGACAGAACGCATTTATAAGGGTTCCTAGTCGGGCTACGGAACCCTAAAAGGATGCATGGTTGGTTAGCAAGTACCACCTGATTGGGATCCAGTCATCAAATTTATTAAAATCTCAAGCCCAGCGCAGAACTGAAAGACCCTTTGACAGGGAACGTTTTGGTTGAAATTATTGGCGGTACTTGTAAATAACTTTTCTATTAAAATAAGGAATTAAAATTATGTAAATAATCGCGAAAATCAAAGAAATAATTAGTTTATATCATTCGAATTTTATTATCACTGTTGACTAAAGACATTGATAACGCAAATCAAACCTAAGAGTAATAAAGCAGTCGCGACCCTTCATATCTGCAGTATAGAAAGGATCGGCAGTCCAAGCCCGAAGGCCACCCTCGATATACCTAGCTACACTGATAAGATATCGTTGTCACTGAGGGCGGTGGCCGGCCCGTAAATATCCTCAGTGATATAGTACGCTGTGAAGCGCCGAGTAGCTTGCGAAATTAGAGCGCTTGGTCGCCCGCGCGTGCCTGGTCCAACTGATACATAATCTGTTCTACTGTGCATGCTAAATAATACCTACTTGCTTTGAAATAAAAATAAAACTTGTCTTATCTATTTCTTCGTTTTTTTACAAGCTTTTATTTAACTTGCAATGTCTGTTAGTTTGTTCAGGTCAAATCTTGCAAGCTGAATAACCAGTTCATCCTAACCGATTTTGCTGTTTTTTAGGGTTCCGTACCCAAAGGGTAAAACAGGACCCTATTACTAAGGCTCCGCTGTCCGTCTGTCCGTCTGTCCGTCCATCTGTCACCAGGCTGTATCTCATGAACCGTGATAGTTAGACAGTTGAAATTTTCACTGATGATGTATTTCTGTTGCCTCTATAACAACAAAAACAGAATAAAATAAATATTTAAGGGGGCTCCCATACAACAAACGTGATTTTTTTGCTCTTTTTTGCTCGATATTGATAACGGCAACTTGAAACTTGAAATATTCACAAAATATTTAAGTATATCTTTGCTTTAAAAATAAATAATTAAATTAAAATAAAACAAGTATTTAAGGGGGGCTCCCATACAGCAAACGTAATCATTTTGCCGTTTTTTTAGATAATTGTACGGAACCCTTTGTGCGCGAGTCCAACTCGCACTTGGCCGGTTATTTCTTCTTCTACCTCTGAATTTTTGTGACAATAAAATATGCAAGACCCAATATTTTCAAAAAAGGCAAAATAAAAGTTTAAACATACAAAAATTATAAGCATCATTTAATTAATAGCCAGCATTTCGGTCACTCGTCGCATTAACCAGGCCCTTTGACAGATTTTTGAAAATTAGGTGAGCTCCCGTACCCCAAGATCCCAATGTCTCGATCCCTTTATTGACTAAAAATACAGTTGTATAACTGTATTTTTGTCAATAAAGGATGACAACATAAATAACGTAAACGTAATGCTTGTTTTGATCCTAAAAAAACGATGAGCTAAAATCAAATCTGTTAGTTGAGGTTAGGTTAGTGTTAGGTGAGTTTAAATCTGTGACCCAAAACACGTCGATAAAATTCTCCTTTCAAATAACTTTTTCGTTCACTTACCATAGTAATTAAGGGCTACTTTATCGGCAATTAAAATGGAGAATATTTAAATACTTATTTCAGTAATTAGCAATTTGATTTAAGAATTTTATAATAAAGGTCAACTGATCCATTCACCTGTTTCCATGTGGAAACAATCACGTTCGTGATTTAACTACCTGTCACGTTATCACTCAAAACTTATCAGTCATAAACGCAATATTCATCAATATATCAATTTTATAGTGACATTTATATTTTATAGCCTATCAAAATTTGCATAAATTGTTTCGGCACTGAGCACTGTCAAAAAAACTTTTAATTTATGAATAGTTTGAATCTATCAGAGTTCAATCTGTATCCTCGTGCAACTCGAATAAATTACGCACAAATTCACGTACTTTTCCACAGTAAATTCAATTTGTCGTGATCCTTCTCGGTAGAAAGATATGTAACATATTCTTAGTAGGACAAGGAATCAAATGCTAATCTTAAATTTCAGGTAGGTCGTTACATTACTGATTGCATTGAGTGCCACTAACGATTTCATATTAATATTTAACAGGACACGTTTCGAATACACGGTAACAGGTATTTTGATATTAATTGACATCTCTTCATGTAAAAACTAGATCACCTAGACTTGTGCAAATAGGTAGACTTTTATCACTGTGATAAGATCAATAATATTGCTGTCAAGTTATCGAGTAGGTTAATGGCTATAAGCAACTAAAAATAATCGATAGAAATAGCAACCTTTTGTAAACAAACACCTAAAAAAATCTTTAAAAAATATCACGTCAGCTTAGAACGTCAATGGTCCTGACCACTGATATATAATCATATGGATATTGGTTTTCGTACAAAATTCACTATAATAAATATGTGACTTGTTTACCCGTATCTTTTAGACATACCGACATACGAATGTTTATTCGATGATAGACAACAGTCTAATTTTGTTTGCATCTAAATATGTAGACTAAATAAATAATTATAGTCTTCTTTTAGTTCTGAATTTAAGCGCTGAACCGATATGCATAATTTTAAATATCTTTGGTCTTGGCTGCTAAAGTTTATTGAAACAAAATACGTAAAAATAATAACAATAATGCAAATTAGTTATCGTTGGCATCGCTACAAAACAGATTAAGGTGATACGTTTCACGTATGGCGGGAAATTCATATTTCAAACAGTTGTTTTGTTCTTGTAGCTAGGCTGGGTAATTATTGTAAACGATAATGATGTTTGCGAAAATTGATTATTATTCTTTACAAACTCACGTAAAGCTATTTATCTCTAATGCACATTATTACATACATTTGTCAATAAACAAATTTTTGCTGTTTCAAACGGTTTATTGACAAATGTAAGTAATATGGTGAGTTACTGATTAATAACTGTACATGATAATTTAAAGAATAACCAACAATTTTCACAAACACTGTGTCATTTCACAATACCCGGCCTAGCTACAAGGACAAAAAAACTTTTTGAAATTTTAATTTCCCGCCAAACATGAAACGTATCACCTTAAGCGTGACAAATAATGAGGTGTGAAAAAAATGAATAATTAATTTGACGTTAGGCTAACAATCACCCCATTACCAAGCTCCATTAAAGACCATAAAGCTCACTTACCCACACATACTAAATACCCGAATCGATGAAGATAAACGAGCTGGTACACAAATTAAACACCCACGTTGAGTGATCGGCCCTATTCATTTTTGTCCGGTGTACCTTTATTAATCATGCCATCGGTGATCTTGTGAAATTTATTACCTCCAAGCGAATCTGCCCAGAGATTTATCAACGGAATGTGTGGGCTTAGAGATGGGGCTAGGTTTACTAGATATGACAAGTGAAAACTACCGTAGAATACAAACAAAAAAAGTTTATAAAACCGTCTTTTACTTGTTTTTTAAATATTGTTGACGCATTCATACTTAAGCGTTCTGAGTTTATTTTTGTCTCGACTTTATTTAAATAGCTGTGTATTTTTTTAACATCTGCACTTATTTGCCAAATTATGCACAGCATGTCTATTCTGCAAGCTAAGTGAATGCGCAAGTGAAGTGATAAACTAAGTGAACGTGTATTTTTCTTGTCGATTACTATAGAGAAACGTCAAAATATCGAGTGATCACCCTTGACTGTTGTGATGTTTTGACATTTATCTGCAGAAATAGGCAAGAAAAAATTACATTTATTTATTTTCCTAAACTTATATATTTTCGAGTCTTAACATGTAATAATGGTGGATTATTATTTACTAAGTGCTCGTGAACGTGCTCGAGTGTAGGGCAATGATATAACGAGAAGAAACATGTCTTTTCGTGTTATTTCCAAAACTCCATAGAAGCCTATTGTAAGGCCTCCACCACTTTACTGGGGCATGAGTTTGATTTGACCGTGACTTACATTTACTTTGCTTGACTCTGACTGTGACTTGTTTGAC
The DNA here is from genome assembly GCA_949125355.1 of Agriopis leucophaearia. NCBI lineage: Eukaryota > Metazoa > Arthropoda > Insecta > Lepidoptera > Geometridae > Agriopis > Agriopis leucophaearia. The sequence goes on along the minus strand of OX421276.1, from coordinate 6,705,774 downwards.
GCTATTTAAGACTATGTAAACTTGATAATATTACGACCGAAGGACTTTGTATCCAAGGTCATGAAAAAATTTACAACAACTAAATAAAGTCTGGGATGGCTCTAGTAGACTGGCACGAGAACATTGTACAATGCACCCAAAGTGGGACATCAACCCAGGACTTGAATTCAGATTCAAAATTATTTTGCCTCCGAGTCATATTTTATAAAACTGACAAGGCACATGTAACACATCCAGTCATCCTTTTTCTACGTAATAACCGTATAATAGAGACGACCGGCCACGACAATTAGCCTACACGTAATATTAGTCGAGCACAAGTTTACGTCCGGCTTTCTATTAACAATTATATTTTACTCACATAAAAAGCAACCAAATCGCGATATTGAGACCAATATTATAATTATTGAGATATACACATAAAACCTAACACAAAAATAATTTGAAAGATACTCGATGGTATCGGGATACCATCATTCGTTGCAACTTTTGATATAGAATTGACTTCTTTGTCTAATTTCAAAACTTATAAATAATCCAAATTTCACGCTAGGTTGTGATCATACCCAGTTTTACAAGTAAGTGTAGAACCGCCGATGTTCGCCAAAGAACCAGAGTCACCAACATTGCTATTAAAATTTGCAAGTTGAAGTGGCAATGGCAGGCCACATAGCTCGAAGAACTGATGACAAATGGGAAAGAAAGGTTCTTGAGTGGAGACCACGAATTGGAAGACGCAGCGTAGGTAGGCCGCCCACTAGATGGACCGACGACATTGTGAGAGTCGCGGGCATCCAGTGGATGCAGATGGCGGGATGTCGTTCAGTGATGTGGAGGTTAAAGGGGAAGGCCTATTCAGCAGTGGAAGTCTTCTGGCTGATGAGATGATGATGTAGAACCGGAATTATATTTGTGTTGTAACAGCGCATGATGGATGGCTCGGGAAGGAATGGGTGTCCTTCGTTATTATTGTTTTGTAATTTAGTAAATTAGGCGCTTTATTACTCAAACTGGTTTAATAGTTTAACTCAACGCCTAATTAACCGACTTCAAAAAAGGAGAACGGTTCTATGTTGCACTGTATTTTTTAAAACGTATGTGCACCGATTTCTCCGCTACTGTAGACCGATAAAAAAAAAACTTTTGTTCGGTAGGGTTTACTTCAAATTTGGTCCCATTGTCACCAAGTCAGGATCTGATAATGAGATCCCAAGGAAATCGAGGGCAACCCACAAATTTTATGGGCACTTATGACGTTTTTCATATATTTTTGAAGTCAGTTTTTCATATTACTTCGATCCGGAAAACTCGAAAACTAGGTATATCTTTTGTATATAAATTTATCTGCTAGATTTACATAATATATAATTAAGGACGTACACTGCATTCTACCTATCATGGCTCTATTCAATATTTTTCTTCTGTAATCTCGCTTTTGTAATAAAAATATACATAATTTCTAGAATCGTTCTAGTATATTACAAATTTGAAATTTAACTATTTTAACCGATTTTATCCCGTCTTTTACATTATTTAAATTTCGAATACTTTACAATGTTGTGCATGGAAGCAAGTTGACTATATGAAGGATGTCTACAGAAATGGTATGAAAATATTTACAAGCATAGGTACCGCTAATGATTTTTAGTCAATACGTTATCTATGTACGCAGTAGTTGCTCGCGGTGTCCAGACGTTTTGCAGTTCTGCGCCGGCGCCGGGCTAGAGATTTTATTAATTTGATTAATTCATTCAACATTTATAAGCATAGCTCTTGTCGGTGGAGTAACTTCCAGGCTTAGCGGTCTACTGCCAGCGTTTTAACCTCCCTGTACGACATAACATTTGCCTTGTCTTTTATTTGGTCTACGAATTGGTTTTCTTGGTCTTCTTGGTCCTCTCTTTCCATCTACTTTTCCTTTATCATGGTTTTCATTAATTTGTTATATCGTACAAAGTGGCCAAACATCTTCATTGACATTTAAAGAATGACACATTAATTTCATGACAGGATAAATTCCGTGTATTTCAATGTGTAACAATCGCCAAAAGCTAAGAAACCACTATTTAATTATTTAAAATCATAAATTCAGTGGTTTATAGATATTCTCAGGCATCAAGCTTATATGTAACCAAATAAAAAATTTTAGTTCTTCTGCCACTATCATTACATTTTATGAAAGCATGATCTCGCAACCCGACACCGTTATCCCCCGAATAAAATACCTATTTATATGATGATTTTATACAATAAAGAAGCACTTAGATTAAGATAATAGTGAAGTTAGTATTGTAATGGGGCCTGTGCAGATCGCCGAGGCTATCTGATGGACCGAACCAAATCGGATGCCACTGGTCTAGAATCTCCTAAACAAATACACAAAAACTTTAGTACCTTGTCACAATTTCTCAGACACAACCTTTCTAAAAATGTATGTAGAATAAGATGATTTTTGTTATGACACGGGACTAAAAGGTATACGGGTAAAGGTTTGGCTTCTGGTTTAATATCAGACGCTGTATTGGGCACGGATGGTATGGAAACAATAATAATATTAAAGTTAAATGGCTTTGAAACGTATCGATCGTGCTTATTTTAGTGGAAAATGTTGGAAGTGATGAAAAGTAAGTTAAATATTGTAATATTGTGCAGTTTTGCCGCTACGAACTACTAAATTCAGATATCTGTCGACTTAAAAGTACATATTTGGGTGTACCATCCACCTTACTTACTAAGCTAGTGCAGTGACGCCAAGTGGGTCATGGCTTAGTAAAAGGAATCATAGTTATTCCTTATACTACTATCCTGATTTCTGACAATAAACGGAGCCAGTCATCAGTGCCTTGCGACTTTACGTTACTCTGGCCGCTGGAGGTTAAATAATAATAGGCTTGGCCAGTTTTTTTTTTATGATTCTGAGTGTTGAGACGAACGAAGTCGCTCGCCTGATGGCTCTTCACGCTTGCCCATAACAGCTAACGCCACTCAGAATTTTAAACTTCAACAGTTCAAAACCCTGGATGGCAATGCATTGCGCTCGTCACCCCGAGATATAAGATGTCAAATCTCTGTGTGCCCTGTAATTTCGCTGGAAACATTGCCCTACAATCCGGAACACAGTAGTGTTTGCACACTACTGCTTGGCAGTTGAATAACTGGCAATAGTGTGGTACTTCCCCAGGCGGGCCCCTGCAAAAGAGTCCTACCACTACAAAAAGCAGTTCAAGCAGATTCTTCTCCATGGCATCAGAACAGCGGTATTTGGAACGTTCTAAGACTAACCTAGAGATATTAGTTATCATTACACAATTTTTTTTAAAAGATGGTGCATTTTTGGTATAAATAATGTTAATAATGTTATAATTTTAATATAGTTAATAAAAAAAATATCTAACATGTAAAAAAACTTGTCAATTGTGTTTTTTTAATACGGCATAGTTTCTCATTTGCGGCTTTTATTTTCCAGACCCCTACAATCTAAAACTACCTACAAAAAAAATTCCTTTTCAGGCTCAGGGCTATTGACATTTTACGTTGACAGATTTGCTATAGTAAAGCTGTCAAAAAATGTCACGATAAAATTTGTTAAAAAGGCACCAGCAAACATGTTTCGAAGAAAACAAATGAACCATGCTAGTATCTGTCACGCTGGACAAACGTCCATACAAAGTGGCTATTGTATTTTCATTCAAATCTATTCATTCAATTCGAATTAGTGTAATCTGTATTAAATATCTGTGTAATTTCCATTCAATAGAACAATATCAAAGCGCCTACTGACCGAAGCCCATGAAGATGCTTATTACACTCATATATAACTTGAACGTTACAACATAATCGTGGACGGTCGCTAACGACATCTTCACGGCGTTATATTAACGACGCTAGCGGAGACCACAATACGTTTATGTCGACACCGACACAGGGGGAACTGTGAGGGATTTATCAGGCCGGGAGCAGTTTCCTGGCTCGCTGTGTGCATAAGGTGGGACAAGGATAGCAGAAGCGAGGAGATGTGGCAAAACACATCGTAATACAACTGTTTTTGCAGAGCTTCAAACAGGTTTTAAAACCCGTTTAAAACAGTATATTATAAGATGCCATTTTATTCAGAACGCGATCGAATTAAGGACTCCACAAAAATGTAAATAAACCTGTTGCGAGACATTGCTGCCACGTGTTCTGGAGCGTTGTGCCCACCACGTTGTAACCAGGGTCCGTGCGGTTACAAACACAGAGAGACCGTCTCAGCGCTCAATTTTTACATGACTTTGATCTACCAAGCTACCTGCTGAAAAGTATACATTTTTGGTTTTATTTTTTACTACTACTTTCATATATATATACTTAAAACATTTCGTTAAAAATATATATGCATATATTCGTAAAACAAACCTAAACATTTTTCTTTCAACGGCAAGTCCTTAAAAATGTGAAACTACCTTACCTACATATTAAAGGTACACGTCCACTGGATCGGAATCGTAGCGTATGCAGCGTACAGATTTGTTGTTTTGTATTTATTTCTATTGCGCAGATTTGTGATTCAGTGAAGTACCATAGAAATCAATACAAAGTAACAAATCTGTACGCTGCGTACGCTCCAATTCCGACCCAGTGGACGCGTACCTTTTCTCGTCTGGTGCAGCAAACAGAAATGGACTCCAACCTTTGACACAAGAGAACGCCATTGATCCCGGTCTTGCCAGTCAGTGACTTGGAGTTCACGCTAGTCCGTCTAAGGCATCTCTCCACCTCCCTACCTGTGAAAATACCTACTAGTCTATATACATATACATATATATATAATGTACGTAAGTTCTTTATGGACTCGGAAACAGCTGGACCGATTTTGACGGGACTTTCACTGGCTGATCGCTGGTGTTATAAGGAGTAATCCCAGCGGGTGAAACTGCGGGGGACAGCTAGTTTCAAAATAAAATAAGAAAGATCATCACTCTCTGCCATCATCCTGATTTCCTGAAAACAACAATCTAGGCACCTTCAAGGCTAGAGTGGATACATTTTCTTCTAGTACAACTGGCTTACCATCAGGCGAGTTGGTGGCCAAACGTAGAAACAAACAGGTACCAATATTTTTTTTCTTGTATAAAAATTGGCTTGAAAGTTTGATAACATAATCACTCAAAATGGTGTATTTGCATTTCGAACTTTTCTACTCCACGTAAAAACAGATGTGCTCCGCGGGACGCCGGGGCCAAATGCCCACGCGACGATTGTGCGGTGGCTCGCCTCTTGATTTAATAACCAACTTTAACTTTTGTTAGAGGATTGCTTGGAATGTACTCCTAATGGATTAATGTATCCTGAGATCTTGAGTTACAATGTAGGTTTGCATTGTCGGATATGGTGAAAGAGAATAAGTATTGGTGTCAACGGTGTCAAATGGTAGACGCAAGTACTGAACAACGCAAGCTTTGAAAGGCTGCACCTCTTTCACCCTCTAAAACTTGCTATTACTGTACTTTCAAACATGCTTTATTTGTACAACCGTGATACTAGAAGTGTGGAATGTCCTTCCCCCGAAGGTATATTTCCGCCGAGATTCAATATGGGCCGTTTAAAAAAGGGTCTCTAGAAACAACTCTCCGGGCTGGCAAAGTATCGAAAACACATATACATTACAGTGCCTATAGGTGGCGATTACCGCTTACCATCAGGCAAAAGACAAGCTGCTCTTTTTATATTAAAAAACTTAGAAATAAGTAAATCATAAAATTAAAACTATTTTTCTACTTTTTAGGGTTCCGAAGTACTCTGAGGAACACTTGTAAGTTCGTTCCATCTGTCTGTTTGTTTGTTCTTCTGTCCATCCATATATCCGGCTTTCCGTCAGTCCATCAGTCCACTTGTCCGTCCGTCCACTTGTCAGTGCGTTGATTTTTAGAACTTCTATAAATATATAAGGAAGTACATAAAACTTTATAAAGTAATATTGTCCGCATACAAAATTACCAATCACGTGAATTATTTACTTTTCTAAAATTTTGTAAACTTTAGTGTTCTACTAAAATGTAACTTTGATAAATAGATCAACACCCTCGCACCTTTACGAACATCCTGTATAGACACATAGTTAAGTTACTAGACTTATTAAGTTAGCTATTCCTGTTTCAAGATCCAGCGCAACAGCAGCGAACGAACTCGGCTATCACTGGTTACATTCTCGTTATAACTTATGACCCGGGCGAATACCGGCAACTGATAACCTCTTGTATAAGCAATTACAATGCACTCCACCTTTTGTCCTACCTACTGCATAATACTGGCTCTAATAGGTACTATGCTTTGATTACTTTGTATTATAGTTATTAAAGTTACACTTAGTGAGTAATTTGTGTAAAAGCTACACTAATATTGCTAGTAGTTCGCCCCAAATGGTGACCTCGTGACTTATATATTCGCAACCCTTCGACCGATTTTGCCCATCATTATTATCAGCCTGAAGATGTCCACTGCTGAACATAGACCTCCACACAGAACGACAGCCTGCCATCTGCATCCACTGGACGCCCGCGACTCTTACGATGTCCATCCAGTGGGAGGCCTACCTACGCTGCATGTGTCTTCCGATTTGTAGTCTCCACTCAAGAACCTTTCTTCCCCATCGGTTATCGGTTCATCGAGCAAAAAAAAAACATGTCAGTCAAAAAAAACTTTACAATTCTAAAGTTGTATGGAATTGAATTACTTGCCTACAATGCAAATTTTAGTGTAAATAGATCAAATCAACGATACGAAAATTATCGTCGAACAAATAAACAAACATAATTATAGAAACGCCGACTCATTACAATCTTAGAATTCTCTTTAGTCAGTCAATTTGGAATCTATCGCAAACCGAAAAAGGTTACCACTTCACCACCTGTACGCTGTACGCTTTGACGCTTTGACCCGGTGCTGGACTTTTGCCAACAATAGCGTTCAACTATAAATAACATAACTTGTAGAGTTGACTTCCGCTAAGCCATTCTCCATTTCCGCAACAACCGTAAAAAGTTCACGTCTTTAAATTTTCTAGGATAAAATCAGGCACCAAACTTGATACAAATATTGTCGATAATAAAAATTATGAATTTTATAAATCTTCACCCAATTGTTAAGAATTTCATCTTCTAAGAACTCATTATGAATTGCGTAACACCAACATAAATCCAAGGCATGGCAGGAAACACGCAGACGCATCGGCTAAACACAGGGCATTCTTGTAGCGTATATGGTGCTTCGCTACCATTCGCCATTGAGATGTTACGCGCACTGCGCCTGACATACGTACAGTCTACGGCCGCGCCAACCGCAGAACAGCCCAGCAATTTCAATAGAATGTTCTTGATGTTCACAAAGACTCGACTGACTAGAAAAGTCTGAGATAGTTAACTCTCAATAGGCCACACACAACGAAAAACTAGACCATTTATGTATATCTAGAGAAAACGACCAGAACTTTTCATCCCAACTTGTTTATCACCTTAAAAAAGACTGGTGCCTGTCAAAATTTTGACTAAATGCGTCGCAATAGCATTTCTATTAGTATAATATGTATGTGTCACATTTAAAAACGCATGCTCATTAGGTCAAATAGAGCTCTTTATAGCATAGAAAAAGTTATCGTGCGTTTGACTGTAATACAGAAAGAACCAAACATAGTGCTGTGCAAAGCGAGACCTCAGCTTGTAAAAGACCGCCGAATGCGGTTGAAACTATTGTCGGAGTAACCGGCTTAATCATACGTGAGTTATTCCCGTGTCATATAAATAAAATGTCAGAAAGAAACAGTTTAAAATCGGCTGTACCATACGCAGCACCATACATCGTGTCTTCACAGTTGTTCCTTTTACCTTTTCTAATCCATGACTGCACACGCTTTGCAGCCACAAGCCAAATACGACAACCACGCATTCAAAATCCTATTAATTCGACTTACGAGTACTTCACGCATTCAGTCCCTATTCCAACTCCAAGTCACCGCTATATACGATATAACTAATATTTCTCACATTTTATTAATGATATACTACCAAATGAATTTATTACCAGCTTCAACACCTTGTTGTTGTCATTTGTCCGTTGATTTACAACTAAAAATGTTCACACCTTAGTAGAGTTAAGTCATAAAACTGTTAATTGCTATATAAGCACTAGATTATCTCAGGTGCAACACGCGCGCTCTTTGGGTGAGTCAAAATGCCAAAGGTCACACTGCTTTTTATTTATAAACAATGAGATGTCAGTTTGAGTCGCGTGTCGAATTTAACGCTTGATCTAATCTACATACAGTCACCTTTGCCATCGTAAACAAGTCGCATCCTTGCGTTTCGTCAACGTAATATCATCAATCAAATACTACAAGGGACGCATGCAGATTTTATTTTAATCTGAGTGTGATTGTCGCGCTCTCCCAAGTGGCTATTTTCGCGCTCAAATCTCACCTTTGAAACTTAGACGTCAAATAACAAAAGAACAACGAGGCAGCATTGCCTTACGGTCGATAATTGCCTTGTGCTCTGCAGACACTAAAGTGACACCATCTAGTATGACTGAATGCATTAGCTTATTTTGCATACAAAGACGTTATAAATATTTCCTATGGCTAAGTCTTTTCAAACACGGCATTTTGAAAGCTCGAGCGGATGACACGCGTCGATACATCCAACTGTATTTATGCGTTAAAGGGGATGTAAATCTATGAAAAGTAGGGACATCTCGTTATGAAATGTGTTGCTTAGAGTAGAAAGATTCATTCAAAGATCCATCTATCTACATATTCGTGGCACATGGTCTAATAGACCAGGTACGTGAGACCACGAATAAAATAATATAAGTATTTTATTATTTCGGCGGCCAATTCGGCTGAGCAGAACAAAAGGCGTAAATATGCTAACCTCGGGAATGGTTACATACTTATTTGAACCTTTTGTTGTCAAGACATTGGGCCCTTGGAACGGGCAGCACAACTCATTTTCAAAAATCATCTAGAGCTCCTGGTTAATGCGACGTGCGACCAAAATGCTGGCGTGTTTCTAGAGCATTCACAGTCAGCGTGATAATGCCGCCAGCATGCTGAGTACGCTGCCAGCTGATATAGTGGGCTTGAGCATTTGAATTATCTTTAGACATTCAACGGTCACAGTACACAGTTTTTGCAATAAATTTATTCTGATTCTGATTCGGTCTATGGACAGTCTAAATGTTTTTTTAAGTGTTGGTGTTACCTTGAATGTTGCTTAGTTAAAGGTAATAATATGCTTGTTAAAAAACATTGTGTATTTATAATTTGTAACGAGTGAGAAAGTGGATAATAAATTTGGATACACATTGGATAATAAATTTGGATACACACGATGCAATTTTTTTTACAAATAATGTTATCGTTTAGTGTTTAGTTTTAATTTTTAATTTTGTATATGGATGTAAATCTGGAATAAAAATATTTCATTTCATTTCATTGGGATATTGAGCATATGGATTGTCTTTAGATCTTCAACGGTCTATGGCAAGTCTGTTTATATGTAGTGTTAGTGTAAGCTTGTATTTTGTTTAGATAAAGGCACTTGCCAGAATATAAAAATAAAATTATCACTTGTTTTATATATTTTAACACAATTCGTGATTCCCTAGTACTTGCACATAATCAGCATAAACCGTACCCTAAATCAGGTTGAGCGATAAAGAACGAGGCGTATTTGCGTCTAAACGGTTGATATTTAAATAGGGTAGGAACGGGCGGAACACTTGTTCGATTTGACAGGTGATAGCCGCGAGCCGGTGAAATATTGCCCCTCGATAACTGCAGCTGGCGATCGTGTGGACCGCACGGTTGGTAGCTGCTTGCTTACTTATGGGCACTTGATAAAATGCAGATTGTTTGGTAGTACGTCTGTATATACTATATACCAAATGGTATTTTTGAAGTGAAAACTTATTTAGGCGCGTTGCGCACTTTTTCCAACCTTTTTTCCTTTTCCAAATTTTTTTTTGGTTTTTATATTGATAATTATCTATTATTTATCTATCTATATCTATATACATATATAAAAGGCGAAGTGTGGAAGTGTAAGTATGTATGTATGTTCTCTAAGGACTCCGAAATGGTTGAAAAATATTTCATGAAATTTTGAGGCAATCCTCAAATTGGACTAACGAGGGATCTTGTAAAGTTTAGTAGCGTTTGGATCAAGAGTTTTTTGTGTTTTAATATTTTCTCTACAATAAACCAAAACACAAATTGAAGTCTATTAATTGCCACATTACATCATAGTGACAAATTATAGTCATACTAGATTGTGTTCATTGTGTTACATTCTAGAAGAAAAATTGACATCTAACTCAAAGGAGGTTTCTTCAAGGAGGAGGCTTCACGCGGGGCGCAGCTAGTAGGTATGATGATTTATACTAAACTCACGAACAATCTACGCTAGTATAGTACATAATCACACAAATAGCTCGTTTGCAGCATCTATCTATTGGATTAACTACATTTTCCATTACAAAATGGCCACTGCAGTATCTGATCATCGATAAGTTGTCGTAATTAGAAGAGCTGGTTACATAATAGGTGGCATTACCAAGTGTGCGTAATTGTGCTCCGTTGATCATGATTGTGGAACAAAAGGGCTACTTAGAGCATGCTTAAAGGTAAACACGACTAGAAATGGTGTGTATTGTTGTTGGCTGATAATGCTTTGTATTGGCTTTAGCTATATAGTCGAACCTGGAAAGATTTGAGGCAGATGGCAATGCAAGAGCAATCGCATACTCAGCAGTTGGATCTATCCACAACATTCAACATTCTTTAGAATTCAAATTACTGTGTTTTCGTTTCATTTTACAGGGGTTTGGCCTCTCCAGTTTATGATAACCTGTATTAGGAGAGACCGCTCTTACATTGTTACATAATATTTTTAGTAATTTGTATAAACACCTTAATAGCAAATAATTATATATCAATATGAAAAACCGACTTCGTGTCAGAACTGAACCAAATGCAAAACTACACGGAGAGCACCAGCTTTCAAAAAAAAAAATATCATCAAAATCGGTTCACCCAGTCCAAAGTTCTGAGGTAACAAACATAAAAAAAAAAAAAATATACAGTCCAATTCAAAACGTCCTCCTATTTGGAAGTCGGTTAAAAAGCAGTGGTTGTCCAGCAACTATCAAGCTGGCGGTTTGCGGAACGGAGAGTGCCTACAGGGCAGTCACTCTCTGTTCCGTGGCTACCATTTTGTGATTACTTTGGTCCACCGTACGACTTCCCATGTGAAAAAAATGCCCCTATAGTAATAATAAAATAAGAAACAACAATGGTTAAAATAAACATAAAGATAAAAAAAAATTGAGCCGGCTGAGCATAGGGATCTCTTCCTAATCTTCATGTACGCTTCTTATTCTACTTCTGACCCAATAGTTCAGTTTTGAATCATAATTTTTACACTATCATCGATTCACTGAGCTAAAGGGCAGTTATCACCCTATATAACTGCTTTTGCCGTTTGTTTCCCATGGTTACTATCAATACACGTGCAATAAACCGACACGAACTTAAAGCAAAGCAAATCTGATGACTCCTCAAGCCATCAGATCTGCTTTGCGTAATTTCTAGACTTTTGATTCAATAACCCGAAGACGTACTCTTGTTTTTCAACAAATCAACATGTCGCTTTACTAGAGCAGAGCCGTAATTAAGTAATACAGATACATAGTAACTACGAGTATCTGCCGGCAGTGAAAGCAAATTCATCCTACACGTGCATTCGTCGCTAATAACATAGGCTACACGAGAAGTACTTATACTAATAAGTTGACTCGCGACGCAATCATGCTCATTTAAATACAGCGCATTATATTTGAATTCGAAATTGTAGTGATTCATAAATGAAGATGCTAGTGTACTGTTATGAATAAAGAGGTTGGATAAGGCCCTGCTTTGAATGGGAAGTTTTCCAAAAAGCAACTAACAACAATAAATTTGTTCATAAAAATGCGATAGATGGCATTGAGGATACATCGATATGAAGGATGGATGGATGTGGTTTTGCAAAATTATAGATGAAGGAAGGTCAATAAAAAAACTTGCTTATTCTTATAGACAGACAGTATCTGCCAAGTTTGACGCTTGTACGTTTTACCGTTTATACAAACCAAAAACATTTTTTTTTTTCAAAACGTTTGCTGTATGTGGACCCTTTATTTTTTACTTTTTAATTTTATTATTATTCATTAGTTGATCAGCCGTACCATTATGTACCGTGCCGTACCTGCATATTCTGTAAAAAATCAACTGGCTGTCTATTACGGATCGAAAGATACAGACGTTAAAATATACTACGGACAGACGGACGGATAGACAGACAGCGTAAACTTAGTAATAGGGTCTCGTTATCGTTTACACCCTTTGGGTAAGGAACCCTAAAAACAAGCCTACCTACTTCAAAAGTAGCTTATAGTTTTTTAAATGTATTAATAGGTTTGCGTTTAATACGTTTGCGTACTTGTTGTATTAAGAAGTAAGTAGTACAAAGTAAACGACGCGAAGATTAAATTTTGCTCTAGAATACGGCCTAAGATGCTACGCTTTCGCAACAAACCCTTACACTTCCTTTTTAGACCAGCTTTTGTAACAACAGGTCTGACGGCATCGTCTATTCTAAATGAGAACTGAATTTCCCGCTTTCTTCAGTTTTGCTGCACATTTGTAGCAAGTCCTATTTTCGCAATGCATCAGTCCACTTAGGCAAACTTGTATTCGCTGTTTTGTTGCAAGATTTGTGATGATTAAATTCACATTTAATGATGAGTTGGGAGAAATGTTGAGAATTTACAGTAAGGTATACAGTAACCCTTCAACTGTCAACAGCAGAGACACGAAATTAGGTGTACGCGTTTTATTATATTAGCCGGTTTTACCATGACATGGTCGCAGCATACAGGGTTGGGTCTTGAATAGGGAACTCCTCTATGATTAGCAGCATAGACATGAAATGTTGTATACGCATTCAATAATGATCACGCCATTCTAAGTGTCAGTTTAAAGCATTTAAATAAAAGCTTGCTTTAAAAGTTTTTTTTTTTTTTAATATTATGTCAGAAGACGTCCACTGCTGAACATTTCCCCCTTTAACCTCCACACTGAACGACAACCTGCCATCTGAATCCACTGGATGCTCGCGACTCTCATGATGTCGTCCGTCCATCTAGTGGGAGGCCTACCTACGCTACGTTTCCCTGTTCGTGGTTTCCACTCAAGAACCTTTTTTCCCCGTCGGTTATCGGTTCTTCGAGCGATGTGGCCTGCCCATTGCCACTTCAATTTGCAAATTTTAATAGCTATGTCGATGAGTCTGGTTCTTTGGCGACTATCCACGTTTCGGATTCTATCGCGCAAAGAAACTCCGAGCATAGTTCTCTCAATTGCCCATTGTGTGACTCTGACTAAAAAAAATTTTTTTTTTACTATAAATTTATTGAAAACTAGTCGACCGTCCCGGCTTCGCACGGGTGTAAGCTCGTCCTTCGTCCTCGCTACAAAATATAATATGCCCTATGTCACCCGGGGATAGTGTAGCTTCCCAACAGTGTTTTTTTTTTTTAAATCGGTTCAGTAGTTTCGGAACCTATTCGATGCAAACAAACAATCAAATCTTTCCTCTTTATAATATTAGTATAGATAACTATTATGATATAAGTTATTCATATTTGTATGTCGATGAGTATATTTTACATATTTACCTCCACTTGGCTTACAACCAGAGTTATGTGCAATACAATATTTCATAGGTGCAATATAAGTTTAAAAGGCTAAGTATAGATGTCTACATTACATAAACGCCCTCTAATTGTACTATAGTGAATCACAATACCTCCTGTTTCATGCGTTTAACAAAGCCATAATATAACATCTCTTGATATAGTAATACAACTCTATCACAATGGTTCGAGCTGTCGATAATTGCTGTTTTTATTGTGAATGTCACAACTAACATATTCTTATATATTTCAATTTGACACATCACAACGCATACGCGTTTTTTTTCTAAGTATTAATGTTGTATTAATGTAGCTTTGTATGGTTGTCGATGTGAGCATACTAGCTCTTACCTTTTCTGATTATGACTCACAACCGTACCTAACAATTTTTAGAGTTACACGGAAATATATAAGCAAACGGTTTTATTATTTATACTTCTTATATTTTTATTGTTAGCCAAAATAATATTATTAACTGATCAAATGAACTTACCTGAAGCAAAATTCGATTTCAATTATCTTGTCTTCGTCGTAGAGATTTATAATGATTATGTATTTATATTTATACCCTTGCGATACTTGGATCCACTTGCACACAGTATTTAGAGCTGTAAGAATGAACGAAAAGACCTTGTCTGTTTATACCTACTGATATACTATCAGCTATATAAAAAATGTTGAAACATTTTTTATTGTTAGCCAAAACAATATTATTAACTGATCGAACGAACTAACTTGAAGTGAAATTCGATCTTAATCATCTTGTCTTCGTTGAAGAGATTTATAATGATCATGTAAAGGTCGGGGAAAAAGTTTCTTCGTATTTTTTAAACAAATTCAAGACATATTTTTTTCAAGTTTAATTACATTTAATTATAATATATATGTGCCATTTTGTTCGATAACTTGTTGCCATCTTGTAGGTAGTGACATGATCCCGTTGCTGTAGAATTTTTGGGACTTCTGATCAAAAAAATGCAACAAGTAGTTTTGACAGTCCTCTCTTGATGTTAATCTAACACTACCCAAAGAATTCTGAAGAGATCGAAACAGGTGGAAATCTGAGGGTGCAAGGTCTGGGCTATATGGTGGATGCATTAACACTTCCCAACCAAGCTCTCTAAATTTTTGCTGAGTGGCCAAAGATGTGTGCGGTCTGGCGTTATCATGATGAAAGACCACACTCTTTCTGTTGATCAATTCCGGCCGTTTTTTCTCAATTTCTTGTTTGAGTCTCATCTGCTGTTGGCAGTAGAGATCCGAATCGATGGTTTTGCCCGGCGGTAAAAGCTCATAATGAACGATGCTCTGCCAATCCCACCATACACACAGCATCACCTTATTACGTGTTAATCCGGGTTTCGCTACAGTCTGTGGTGCTTCACTGCCCTTTGACCATGATCTTTTGCGCACATTCTTGTCGTAGGTGATCCATTTTTCATCACCAGTGATCAATCTTTTCAAAAACGGTTCGGTTTCGTTACGTTTCAATAGAGAATCGCAAATGAGTACAAGACTCATTTGGTTTCTTTCAGTGAGCTCGTGTGGCACCCAAATATCGAGTTTTTTGTATACCCAGTTTTTTTCAAATGGGTCAAAACTGTTTTGTGGTCAATCCCCAGTTCTTCAGCTACGTCGTAACTACTAATATGCCGATCTTGGTCCACTTTTTCAGAAATGGCATCGACTTTATCCGTAACAGGGCGACCAGAGCGAGCTGCATCTTTGACATCAAAATTCCCGGACTGAAAACGCTTGAACCAACATTGTGCTACTCTTGATGACACTGCATTAGGTCCATAAACGTCACAAATTTTATTCGCGGCGTGTGTCGCATTTTTCCCTTTTTTGTTATAAAATTTCACAATATATCGAATTTGTTCGTTAGATTCACTCATTTTATCGAACAAAAAAACAATTGAAAAATGGCGGGAAATTGCTTTTTACGTTTTGTATTCCTTTTTTAAAATGTCATATTTTTAATGGTATCAAAACCAGCCAGATACAAACAGTACAACAGATAAGATTTTTACTACAACTTTATACATACAAAATACGAAAAGACTTTTTCCCCGACCTATTATTTACACCCTTGCGATACTTGGATCCACTTGAACATAGTATTTAGAGCTGTAAGAATGAACGAAAAGGTCTTCTCTGTTCATACCTACTGATATACTATCAGCTATATAAAAAATGTTGAAACATTTTTATTGTCAGCCAAAATAATATTATTAACTGATCGAACGAACTAACCTGAAGTGAAGTTAGATCTTATTTATCTTGTCTTCCTCGTTGAGATTGTTTTCATTGACGGAACCCATAGTAGTTTGTATTACTTCCACTTCACGATAATTTAGTATGAAAGTCGCAGACTTCTCATTCGGTTTTTGTGCGTTCGGGTACATGTTCCTTTTTCAACTGCCCATAAAGTGTGGAGGTTCATGTACATAAATATTGATGAATTCAGCACTTAGTGCATTTTTCTGGCGCATTGATAGATATGTTAATAGATTGTTATGTGCTTGGCGGAACACGCTCGGTTCCGTAACTATTTGAGATACATTACTATTTGGTACAAAACTCAAACCAAATAGGAACTTTTTTTACCAAGTAATTTCACAGATACTATAGGTACCTAAGTCTTATTGTGATGAAATTTGGTTAACGCATAAACAAAACCCGCTACTAGCAAAAAATATTTTAACGAGTATAAATTGTTTTTTTTTATACGTAATAGCGATTATCGTAAAAATAATAATTTTAAGTTATGATATTAAAATTTATTCAGAAATAAGAAGAGATAAGAAAGAGGTGATTGTCCTATTGCATAGTTCATAGAAGAATGTAGCAGGTTGAAATCTGACCTCCTATTTAAGCGAGCTCAGGGAAGACATTATAGAGAAAAGGAGTGAAAAAGCTCTCGAGTATCTCCTGGGTATGTGGAGCATTCCTATTAAGGTTCTGGTACCCTTAGTCAGCCACAGAGGCAGGCCACCGAAGGGGGTTAAGCAGATGTAAAAAAAAACATCAAATAATCATCAATCATCATCTAAATCATTGTTATTTCAATATTGTGGTTTACCACATCTTGTTAAACGAATATTTCCTAGAACAGGAAAAGTAATTCAACTGCGATGAGTAGCTATACTCCATATAAGTACAGAGTAAACAACTTGCACTTACAAAACTAGACATCCTATATCAGCGATAGCAAGCCCATAATGGAATTTCTGGTACTTATTAGATACCCACGTATCGAGGACTCGATTAATTTAAGGCCCATATTCCTAAATTCAACGACCTGTTCGCTCAATCTGTCAATCAGAGTATCTTGAGTTTAACAAGAACTCGTAAATATCTATCGAGTAGCATGTAATCGATTTACCCAATTAGAATATATTACATTGCTCCCCGATGGCAGTCGCATAGCCTGAGCATATTGTGACATCATCCACGTTATACGCATTACCTACTGATTTTAAAATATTGTTAGGGTTTTAATTATATAGCACTAAACCATGTGATTAAAGTGAAGTATGCCGCCTGCGATGTTTAGAATCTTATGTAAATAGCTAACACACTTGGCCGCGTCGTAAAATACCTTCGCGTATCAATGAATCGATACTCTATTATCGTGTCAACGCGACATCCTTTTTAAATACTTGCAATACTAAATTGAGACGAGTTTCTATGAAATGCAATGTTGTTATTTTTTCTAACGATCGACATATCCGTTCAAAAGTGAAGGCAAATTCTTAAAATGTATGCTCCAACATTGGCTTATGACGATACGAGTATGTTGCCTTATTCGTCTCGCTTGATGACAAACTCGTCTTCGTGATGAAATAGACTTCACAGAATGCATGCCACGGGAACTCGACAGAGAGAATCTAGATGTAATCTAAATATGTACCAAACATTTTATAGGGTTATTTTTTCGTGTGGGTGTGTAACTGCAACGTCACTGCCATATCGAGATGATTGGCCGAGGAAAAATGAACTCTAATTTATAAGAGGTTGAACATCTACGGCACTAATTTGATGTGATAACGTTCTAGCGGGCATAGACCAGAGGCTTGATCTAATTTTTTGCTTGCCAATGATATGGAAGAAAAAATGTGAAAAGAATACGTCAACAATCTGCGATATGGTTCCGTCTGATATTTTTGATTATAGCTAAGCTGGATCTGGTAAGCCAATAATTAAAATAAATGCTTTTCTTTAAGATAACAAACTCAATGTTACGATTTTTTGTGCCCAATCTTGTTATGTACACATTGTTGTTTTTTATCAAACAAATCACAAGGTTATTGTCATCAATTTTAAATAATTTTTATGATTGGCTATCTAGGTATTACTTAGATCGAGTTAGATGATTACGCTTTTGTTGTCGCTTAAAAAAACTTATGACTCAAAAACTGTATCACCAAGTATTGTATATATTCTGAGAATAGACCACTAATTTTTTTCCAATTGTTGATCTTTATAGAAGAGCCTCAAAATTTACTCTACGCGATCAAACAGACGAGTTATTTGAACGTTATCGTGTGGATATTGAGGTTCTTTAAATTTTAGCTTAGCAAAAAAGAGAGAGAGAGAGAAAGAAAAAAATTTGGAAGGTAGTTTAGCGATACTACCCACCTCGTTAATAAACCCTCCGGATAAAATATAGCCTATCACTTGTTCAATCATTCAGGTTATAAAGTACATTCAAACAACATTATATTTTAATCCATTAAGCTATTACAGATAAAAAATCACATTTACAAACAAACTTTTGCATTTATAATATTAGGGTCATGAGCCATAACGGTACAGCAACATGGTTGGTTTTAGTGATTTGTCGTTTATTTGAAAATCTGTTCACAATGTTTGTAGATTTTATTGGGAACTACCGCCCTGTCTTCGCATGGGTGTACCTTTTATATATGAACCTTCCATGAAAATTTATTTAACTGATGGTGAAAACCGCATTAAAATCCGATGCGTGGTTTAAGAGGAGTTAGCGAATATACAGACAGACAGACGTGGAAAGTGACTTTATTTTATACTACTATATATATAGATAGATAGAAACTCTATATATATATATATATATATATATATAATATGAGAAGATATTGAATCTATAGTTTAAAAAATCGTTAAGAAACGTTTTCTTTTTGAGCGCACAGATCTCTACAAGAGCCTCAACTCGTTTCCGTTACAGATAACTAAGAATTTTATTTTTTGCATAGACGCCTATGCATTAATTAATCTAATCATTGGGTGGCGTGGAAATTTTGTAATGTATCCTTTTGCCTTTATCAGAAATGAGATCCTACAGAGTGTCTCATTCATGGGTATTTCAGAATCCAATTGGTGTGTAATCCAATAATTAGTGTGGCTTCGATGAACACCCGTACGAAGCGCTTTGATTCCACTTTTATTGTGCCAACTGCTAGTTTGTGGAATGCACTGCCTGATGGGTGTTCCCCGATAGTCACAATCTGGGTGTCTTGAAGTGAATCGGTTTCTTCTAGGCAATCGTGATCCACCGTAGGCCGCATCATCGCTTAACATCAGGCGAGTTGGCGGCCAAGCGCAAGGCTATTCTACAATAAAAAAATAAGCATAATAAAAAAAAATTACCGAATAAAAAAAAAAAAACGTATAATAATAAACATTTTTTACCGAATTACATTTAATAAAACCTCATTCTCATTTTATGCTGCCACCTCTGAAAGATAGCTGCGGCGCAACAATCACATATTTTATATGACACTTGAAAACCGATAATTATGTAAAGTGTAACATTATTTTTTTAGTTTTTGGTCACATGCTTGAGTGGCGCGGTCTCTATAGGATCTAGAATTAGTGACGTCGGGCCTTATGGCTACCTCTTAACGCAGGCTCGAAACAGGGCTGAAACAGCGCAGTGCAGAAAATGGTTAGCAGCCTAAACTTAATCGCTTAAAACAGGTAGCCGTAAGGCCCATGTAAAATATGTTTAAGCTATTTTGTTTTCGTGCAAATTACCCTTTCAAAACTAAATTAATAGTTTGCATTCCGGATAGCAAAAACATGAAACATATATCTAGTAAATAATTTGATTTAGTTCATGGTTTTTAAATATAAAAAAAAAAGACATTTTTTTTGCAATTGATTTTAGTTGACGAGATGTCCTTGATCGTGTAAAACTATTAAAATCTATATCTATCTATCTATATCTAAATAAAAACATATAACAAAAACGTAGAGATAAAAAAATCTGTAATTGCGAGATAACAAAAAAAAACACACAGGGCGTATTAAAATAAGCAGCATAACACGATAGGACAGCTTTTAGAATTATAGTCTGTTTGTTTGTTTGTTTGTCCGCGCACATCTCCTAAACCACTGGACGGATTTAAATGCTGTTTTCACGAATATGCTTAGCTATGACCAGATTGAAGTATAGGCTATGTTATTTTGCGCAAGGCCGGATTAAGGGAAGAAAAAAGGATTGAAGGTTTATATGAAAATCTACGCGTACGAAGTCGCGGCTAAAAATCTAGTTACAAAATAAAAACAAAATACTTTTCAAGTTTTGATTGAAGCTCCAAAGTAGTGTGCAAATTAGGCGCTGCCTTGCCACCTTAAATAATATTACAGCATTTAAAGGAAACTACAATTATTATACAGAGGTCTTTTAAACCGCAGTGACATAATATGATCGACGTTATCTTGATGGACGAGTTGTCAGGTGGAGGTTGCAATTGTTTTTTTTTTACACAGAGCACTTTTTATGACACTACTCGAAGATATTTCAAAAAGTCACTTTCGCTTTTGGACAACTGATTTATAATTGAATATATTGAAAGTAAGAATCGATATTTATCGATATTTTGTGTTACTAACCTCGAACGTTATAGCTATGAATTATTTAGCAGCGTTTTTAAAGCCTGTTGGTGCTCCAAAGTTATCTAGGTAAAAAACATGCAGAAACTTTTTGCTATTAGGGATTTTACATAGCAGAAGTACATTTTAGTTTGTGATATATTTTTCAAAAGGGTTTTTTTGGCAGTTATTATTTTTATTTATAAAATAGCAGCAAATAGATATGTGGTCCACGTGATGGTAAGCGGTAACCGCCGAACCTTCAAGGAAAGGATATTCCACATTACACATTCCTTACAGGTCCACCGAAAGACCTGCTTTATTCAACCACCAACAAATTTTTTTTATTCATTTTTTTTTGGGACTTTTATAGTTAAGCTACATGGCAGTCTCATTGTATAAACTAATCTAGAATACTCAAATTAATACAAAACATAGACAGTAAACACACAGAGTCAAAGGCTACTGTCTGAACCCAACTCGGATACAGCCAGGGAGCTGTAAGGATATGTGAGTCCCCTCAAATAACCACCAACTAGTAACATTGTGTGTAAACATTCTCTTTCCTGGATGGGTGACGAGAGGAGGCCATTGCCAGCGCGCAGGATTTTGAGCTGTTGAAAATCTGGGTGGCACTAAAGTCTGTATTATAACTTCTATGCACTGAACTGATATGCACAAACAGGACTCTACAATTAGGTGAGCAAATCAATCACCTCATCTCTCAGTTGCATAAAAATTGTGTTCATAAGGCATAATCAGGATATTATTGTGATGCAACAGCTATCTAAGTGATTCAAGAACAGCCTGCTCCCATGATCCGATCTGGATATTGATAAATCTACACTAATCCTGCTTGGCCTTCGGTCTCGCCGATTAACTTACCGGCGGACCTAACCTCCTTTGTGCAACAATGTTGCTCACGGATTACCAGCAGTTACCAAACACTACTAACAGTAAATAAGTTTGAAAAACATTAATGAAATGAATGTATCAAAGAT
Source organism: Agriopis leucophaearia (assembly GCA_949125355.1). NCBI lineage: Eukaryota > Metazoa > Arthropoda > Insecta > Lepidoptera > Geometridae > Agriopis > Agriopis leucophaearia. Next base: position 6,684,145 of record OX421276.1, on the reverse strand, counting down.
ATTTAATGGCTCTTGATCGTATAAGGATTTATAAATGTGCAATGTGCGTAATGTGTTAGCAGAATTTAAAAGCAAATCCTAAACGATTTAAAATAAAAACAGCTGCAACCAATTCACAAATTAACAATACAACACTGGAACTGACAAGGTACTTCTTACCCACGACGGACGATGGAACGGGCTACCCTTTTTTTTGAGCGGAAAATCTTCCAAAGATACCCGGCTGGATTGGGATGCCAGGTTATGTGGGATTATACCCACTAAAACCCCCAGTAATGACCAGTCTTAGTGCTTGACAAGAGGGCTCCGGAATCTCCAGAGAAACGAACCGGAGCCCTCAGCACTGCGCTACGGCTCCACCCGAGACAACTAAGTGCTGTCTCAGCCTCCCCACTCGTGTCAACTTTGGTCACACAACGTTGTCGTTCTCTCCCTGGTCGTCAGAGCTCCAACTTTGACCATCCTGAACCCGGAGGTCCCTTTTTAGTAGATTTTTACTACAGGCAGGGCGTACCGGTTACGTATTCTATTGCCCCGGCGCCAGGGCCCCGGGCACCTAACGCACATACTCGTATACATTATAATGTGCGTTAGGTAAACCTTACCTAGATGGTTATTTACAACCTAGAATTGTTATGTTATATAATTTTTATTTATGTTATAATTGTTGTTAAAGATACAATGGGGATGACGTAGACTTAAAATCTTAAAGTGCGAAAAATCATGCAAATTTTTGAGTTTAAAATGGTGGAAAGAGGTTGTGTAAGTATTTAGTGTGCACATTTATGTCTGTTACCATTTTTCTCCAAATGGCTGGAACGATTCGAAATTTTAGACCGTGAACCACCAGAGGCTGGGCAACAGCGTCATATTATAGTATACGGTGAATGTACTTTAATCCCGAAGCCACCTGCCAAGCGTGGGGATTATGGCAACACCCCTCTCTAAGAGGGAGGCCTTTGTTCAGCAGTGTAAGTTTACTGGCTGATGTGTATCGAAAATTTTATAATCAAGTTCATTCCCATATCGTTCATTGTTGAGTTTCAATATTATGTTGTTTATATTATTACCTATATATCGTTATTACTCACATAAGATTAATCCGGTTATTCTGACTATATAGCACATCGCGCTATAGCATTCAGAGGTCCAAAAAAAAACTGCAAAATCATTTTTATTTAGTTCCCATAACGTATAGCACAAAAGCAAAGCTACCATAATAATATCGTTTTGATAACCAGCTGGGTTTGAATCTACGCTATCCATAGGTTGACGTCCTGAGCACTTTATTCGCTAAGCTACGGTCTTCTACGGCCTTCCTGTCGGCCTCCAAATTTTTGAGCTGTCATTGAGATGGCGTCAGCATCTTGGTACCTGCAAGTAACTACTCAGCTAGAACCTTAACAGGCTCCAAAAATAACTGAGAAACTTCAAATATGGAAAAAGTACTTTAAATTTTGTGTAGTATTATTGTCATCGTAGTACGTTCTCTAAATAAGATGAAATCTATTTACCTATGTTATCATACTGCCATGTTACAAATAATCCAGCGAGCAAACACGTCGTGGATTGCATTGGGTCAGCTCGTTAGACTTGCACTTTCATGCACCATGCTGAATGGCCATCGAAAAGGCTTTAGAGAACTTCTGGGATCCAGGCGATTCAATTGACAATCTAGTTTTGTTATCATATTTATCAACTAATCGTATATATTATCCACTCCAAAAAAGAAGAGTGTTTATTCGACTGTTTTTAGGGTTCCATACCTCAAAAGGGAAAAAAGGAACCCTTATAAGATCACATCGTTATTAGTGTATCTGTTTGTCTGTCAAGATACACTAATAACGAAGGAAGGTTCTCAGGAAGGAACATTTCTCATTTTCTCAGGAATGCGTGTAGGTATCAAAATCAGGTCTGAAACCCCTTGAAGCTGTGAAAAAAATTCAAACTTCTAAGTCAACGCAATCAAAAGATACGGTTATGCCACATATATTACACTCGCAAGAGAGAGAATTAAAACGTATGCTATTTTCCGATAACCTAGACTTCTGAAATTTGGCAAGAAGCAACGGACGCTGCTGCCCATCCTTCGGTGGTTCTGTTCGTAGTTTTAGGACATACCCGGGTCCGGTGAACGTACTACGATCCCCAAGCCGCCTGCCAAGCGTGGGGATTATGGCAACACCCCTCTCTATGAGGGAGGCCTCTGTCCAACAGTTAATTGGCTGATGATGTGATGTGATGTGATGTGAATGTCTTGTCTAGCACAAGTAAAGGGAAAAATCCGAAGACCGTAAATTTGTAGTAACAATATATTTTTTTGCGATTATAATCTTATTTGCAGTTGGTAAACTGACCGCAACCTATGTCGATGTATATTAGCAACAGTTTTCCAACGGCAAAGCTAAGTTTGTCCCTAATGAAATCCAGTTTATCATTACATAAAAAGTGAAATTTGAACGGAACCCTTGGTGCGCGAGTCTGTTCGCACTTGGCCTGTTATTTTTACCCGTACACGGTTTTTGTTACACTGTATCGATATTAATAAAAAATAAATATTGAATAGTCTTCTCTCAAGGCCTATTCAATATTTCTCGAGGGTTGTTCAATTTGTATTTAAAGAAAACTTTTGAAAACTGAAAAAAGCTGCAAGTATCTCTCTTGTACCACACCCGCTCGCGTGCCGTTCTTGCGACACCGCACCGCGCCCACCCAGTGATGTGCGTGCTATCGAACTATATCGATACATCGATACACTATCGATTACAACTCGATACACTTCCGCGACAATGTTGATTTGTAATGGCACAGTTTAGCTGTGTTTCCTTGATTCAATTATTTCATGTTACAGATATCAGAGTGCAGAAGTCTTTGGCTCGAAGAAGAAGCCAAAATTTTGATTTAAATTTGAAGATCATTTATTCCTATGTTAATAAAGTAGATTTAAATAAAATATAAGTAACCGAGCCTTTAATCGGCCAGTCGCCAACAGGTACCTATACCTAATAATAACCGATTTTACGAACGTGACTTCGAAAATAAAAACAGTTTTGAAACAAACCATCCTCCCCATTTTCACCCCTTCAAATCAACCTGGCAAAAAATATTAATTTGGCATGTTTTTGTTTTAATAAAACCGGCTAAGTGCGAGTCTGACTCGCTCACCGAGGTTTCCGTAACACTATACGTGTAAAAATCTGCAGCATAAGCGTGTTAGTTACCCAACACCTTGTATCGCTTCCTTCAATTATCAACTTAATTTTATTTTTAGTATTTGCTGTTATAGCGGCTATAGAAATACAATACAATACAATTCCGTACAATACAATACATCCCCGTGACAGACAGACGCATGGACAGCAAAGTCTCAGTAATAGGGTTCCTCTTTGGGTAAGGGACCCTAAAAAGTGTATTCAGATACAAATTTTCATCACTATAATTAAAAAAAACTAAGAACTTTTCATACAAAATTTCGTCCCCTATTTCAATCACTTACGTCATCCAAATTTTTTTTTAAATTAAAAACAATATTTTTTTTTTAAATGAACTATACATATACTAATTTTCACAACTATATCTTCAAAAACAAATACAAAGGTTTTCCCCCATTTTCACCCCCTTAGGGGTAGAATTTAGAAAAACCCTTTCTTAGTGGATACATACACTTAACAAAGAATACACCCTCCAAATTTCATGTCTCTAGGACCAGCGGTTTAGGCTGTGCGTTGATATCTCAGTCAGTCAGGACTTTGAATTTTATATATACAGAAGATAAGACCATTTGGTATAGGGACTAGACATGACATGACAATTAAACGCACAGTATAACATAACTATATTTTGCTACACAGAAAAACTTGCTAGAAAAACAAACGCACTTACTACGCTTTAACGCATACAATGTTCTGCCATTCTTTATTGAATATGTCACTACTCAACATAAGATGGACCTCTTTGTGAATTACATTTGAAAGTTAAGACGATCAGTTGCTTATGCCCTGTCCTCATACTCTGTGGTTAAACGCGTAAGTCTACTTCTTTTTTTCATAAGCAGCGTCGATAGGCTCTGTTGTAGATACGATCAACACTAGGGCACAATCGATCACTGGCCTGTCAAAGGCACTTATGGTTTAATACAGCGTATATCGTGTGTTCAATGTTTTACTTAACCTTAATGCGTGAGAACGAATCTTTAACAATTATTGGTATCTGGTTATAAAATCATGTAACAAGCTTAAAAATACGGAACTTTATTTTATCGTTTTCGTTTTATGTTATTTATTTTTTGCGAGACTTCTTTTGGCCTAATACATTGCTATTTTATTTTCGAACAAAATTGCAAGGGCTTTTATCCCGGTTAGCTAATATAATCAGTATAAATTTGCCTAATTGAGGCCTGTACCCAGCAATGGGTGACTCAGGACTGTTGATGATGATAAAGACGATGATCCAACTGGTTTCACATATTCCTTAATATGCCGCCAACTAAAAAGAAAAGCAAAATAAAATATGTTATCTTTTCATTTGATAATAATGTCCTTGATGGTGTGAAACTTTAGTCTGAAGACAAAATTAAACAAAAAGGTATTAGTATTACAGTTTTAGTACTTCAAAAATTACTGAAAATTTGGCGCTTTACATATATTTGCCTTTAATTGTCGAAATTTTTTATCCGTCACCACCACTAAGATGGAGATCTTACGGAGGTGAAGGTGGAATTTTATAATTATAATCAATTATTTTGCTTTGCAAACCATATACCGATAAATTATTATGGTTATGACACATAATTAAACCTGATTTGATAAAGAAATAACGCTTACTACACTCCTGTTTTCATACCATTGGATATCCCAGCCTATATCCGCAATGTCATGAAGCAAATCAACGTCATAACAAACTGATTGGTCCGATAATAATTAAAACGGATGTAGCTCATAAAATTATCAATTCTGATTTATCTAAGCTTAGTGGGTGGAGTCGTAATGAAGTTGATCAAAACAAAAGGTATTAATGTACTATCATTGACTATTACGAAGTAATAAAAAATATAAATTAGTAGACATTAAACTGCAATCTATTCCAGCCTTCTTGTTTTTATTAGTCCAGTTTATAAATATTTTAGTTACCATTGTAAATTTATATGTATACGCGAAATCGGGCGATGAAGAAATATTCGAAACTACACGTTGCTAGGCATATTATTGACATTGATGACATCTGGTGGAATAACTTGTGACTTTTACTTGTGATTTTTTTAAAGTATTATTTGTTCATATTTTTCTTGCTATGTTTTACGATGCTAAAGCTATTTGTTTTCCGTAAATAAATAAATAAGGTGTTAAAAAATGGTGGCCGAAGCATAGTATGCGAAGCATTGGTTGTCTAGCTGCAAGATGGGTCGACAATATCGACCATTGGGACTCGGTTAGTTTAAGACCGAGGCAAATGGCTTAGTAAATACTATTGTGAAAGATTCGTTCTAATACCCAGCAGTGGGAGTGGTGGTGTGGTGGGATAAGAAAGGCAGTGGATGATAATGATGATGATGGTTGTGGATATTGATTGTCCAGCAAGGTTCTTATGGGAAATAACAAATTAAAGATATCGAATAAAATGGAAATGTTTAGATGTTGGTGATGCCGCAGCGAACGAACTGTAATGAAAGAGTTGGTGCGGCGTGGACGTATCAGCGAAACCAAGCTCCTGAAAAAGAAATATTCGCACTTTAAATGGGATTGAGCCAGACATGTGGTGCGTATGCTTCCCGACGATGGAGAAGGATCATCACACAATGAGTGCCTGATGGACGCAGTCAAGAAAGGCCTAATAACGCTGGCGTAACGATCTTTATTCATTCCGGAGAGGTTGGAAGAGGTGGCAAAGAACCGGGATTTAAGGAAGGAAATGGGGAAGACCTTTTCTCTGTGGGACAGTCTCAGGTGAGACAAACAAGGGAGATATAATAAGATAGCGTGGTGGTTACGAACGCACCTGGCCTTAATCAGACTAGATGCCTTTAATCTAAATATTCTAAATCATCCTGCAGGTGCCCGTTTTTTAATATGGACTTAATAGTTTGGCCAAACTAAACATTTAGACTAAAGGCATCAAGCCAGGTTTAGGCCTGATACGTTCACACCCACCACGTTACCTTACCATATGTTCCGTATTTGTCTGATTTAAATTCGTACCATGGAAGAAGTTTCATTACATGGACCTGTCGCTACGAAATAAAATTAAATCAATAAAGCTAAGTTTTAACTAAATTAAATTTACAGCTTAGAGTTGTTTACATTTAACTTGCTGCGACAACCGTACATGGTTATCCGGGATATAAAAGTTATACTATGTCACTCTCCAGCCCTTTAAATAATTATATTCATTAAAAAAAAACACTTCGAATCGATTTGTATGTGTGATATTATGTTGCTGCGTGAAAGAAGGACAAACAAACCTACACTCTTTCACATTTATAATAATTTAAAGAATATTTTTTTAATTTGATTTTTCAATTGTGAATGAAACTGGTTGACAAACATTTTTATCTTTTCAGGGCCGTGGAATTAAAAATTAAACCTTTTTATAAAAATTTACGTAATCTCGTTGCTCTCAATAGCAACGTTATATTCGATTTTGTTACAAGTTGTACAAAATTATTTTAAACAAGCTTTGATACCGTTCTGAGAATAATCAGACCATAAATAAATGAAAGGTTACGTTATTTAATTGATCTGTCAAACAAAAGCTACCGAACGCGTTCTTATTACGAAAATAAAAACAAAAGAAATGAGACTTTACAATTCAACTATAAAGTTTATTTTAAGTTGGATCGAAAACTTTTTTTATTTCGGCTAATGATCTTACAATATCACTGAATCAATGCTACACTGCGACACAGTTTTACATAAACTACCTTATGCCCGCAGCTTCGCCTGCGTTGTGAACGCAATATAATCAATGTATACTGGCATAGTGTAGTTTTTTATCAGTAAAAGAAAACCAGAATCGTTGCAATAGTTCCATACATTAATCTACTAATATTTATTTATTTGCATTTGGATTGTTTTTATCACTCTTTACCTTCAAGGGTTGGGCAGTCCAATTGTTGTTGTATTGTTTGTATTATAAATTTAGATACATTTTAAAAATACTGACAAATAAATGTTAACCCTATGTCGTTACTACAATGTCTAATTTAGCAGCTAATGTAGACTAAGATGCACATATTACCTTGATAGTTAATGTAGTGTAAATCTACTTTTTGTAAGATATCGGCTGACCCGCTATGTATAGTTTATAATATCTTTGGGCCTTACTTAAAAACGTTACTCAAGTTGACCTATGTTTTAAAATGCTCTCTCAACTTCTTGCTGACGGCAATCGTCACACGCGAAAACAAGACGAAGCATATTTAGGCGTATGTCAACTTGAGTAACGTTTTTAAGTAAGGCCCTTTGATTCCAAAGATTACCTAGCACTAGTATTAAGTCTTTTTTTGTTCTATGCGTGCAATTTATGGTGTCTACAATAAAGAGTAGCTATCTTTATACAAAGATACAAAACGTAGCCTCTTAAAATACAAGTTGTTTGCCCCGACCTATGACGATGCGACCCTTATAATTTCATAACAAAAATATATTTTTTTTTACAACAATCGTCGTAAAAATTTACAAACATACAAGCTAGTAACATTTTGTTTCCCTAAGGGACCAAACCACTATAACTACGAGACCACTACTACCACTAATACAAGACTATGAGGCCTTCGCTACGCAGGGTCGATTAGTGTAGACAGTATTTTTTTTATTACGAAATGGGCTAGCGTTTGTCCAAAACTCACCTGTTGTTAAGTGACGATGTGGTCTAAGATGACGCACGCTTGCCCATGAGATGCCTATTCACTCTTGTCTTGAAGAGACCCAGGGTCAACTTCATAGGAAACAACGAGGCAGCGCATTCTAGTTCGTATTAAAAAGGAATTTTGGAAAAGTGTGTGCGGAATGTATAGTTCACGACGTAAGGATGGAACGACTGCCTCGATGACCTATGGCAGAAATGATATGGGTATGTAGATGTGGATGAGGGCACTGATTGCTTTATTATGTTTGTCTATCTTTAACACCAATGACAAAATAGAACGCCAGCTTTATTTCCACTTTTGACCGAGTTCAATGTTAGTCGAGTCGCACCGTACTCATTTTGTCACATCGCTTATATTAAAATATTTCGAGTTCCCGTTCTCATGATGTGAATTGAAAAACTCGTGTCATCGGTAACATAATGAAGTTCTTAACGTACATGGATGGACAGACGGAAGATTTATTACGTTCATAATGACCGTGGCTGTATAAAAAAGGGTATAAAATTAATTCTGCTATAATAACTGCATCGGGAGAGTTCCGTGTGGTTTCTGTTACGAATTCATATATTGATATGGGTGCTATTAAAATAACCATCGATACATTGTGCTATTATGCCTCGTTAATTGCTACATAAGTTTAGTAAAGTCGGTCGATTTTAATCGTGGTGAAGTGGAGCATGGATTGACTTCGGATTCAAGATTCTTAAGTTTTTTTTTACGGGCAAGTGCCTTATAAGCAATCAAAATATATTGATGTTTTAATTTAATTATTTTTTATGGAATATATATTTTGTAAAAATTATTATTAACTTTTCAACACAATCTCTCCCTGTCTCAATACATTTCATTAAACGTTTCTCGAAGTTTTGGATCCCTTCAATACAGTAAGATTTTGGCAACCCTACATTGGAGCTCATCTGGAATGACAAGCTGGAATACCAGCTGCAGCCTCTTGACTCCTTATAGCATATTCTTATTTTTAATTATTGTTACTATTGACATGTACCTAATTCTAATTATATTTTATTATCTGATTTTAATGTAATTTGTGTCATATGTATATGGACATCTATACCAATATATAAAGAGAAAACATTTGATTGTTTGTTTGTTTGCATTGAATAGGCTCTGAAACTACTGAACCGATTTCAAAAATTCTTTCACTGTTGGGAAGCTATACTATCCCCGGGTGACACAAGCTAAAAATGGGGAGTAATCTGCTTTCGTTCATGTCTTACCTGATGCCAGAGATCGACGCCGGTGGACAGGTGGACTCCGCGTACTTCGACTACCGGAAAGCTTTTGATACTGTGGATAACGACATCTTACTAGAAAAGTTTGCGGCATTGGGTTTCACCCAACATCTGTTAAGATTTTTCGCGAGTTACCTAGGTGAGCGCCGGCAGTACGTCGAGTACGCGGGACATGAATCTGAACCGTACTTTACGTTCTCGGGAGTGAGCCAGGGCAGCAACTTAGGTCCTTTAGAGTTTATTTTAATGGTTAATGATCTCCCGGAAGTCGTTAGAGGTGCGAGATGTCTACTGTTCGCGGACGACCTCAAGTTGTTTCTGTCGGTGGCAGACATTTCGGATTGTGGGCGGCTTCAGCGAGATATAGATAGGGTGGTGCAGTGGAGTACCGCTAACAAATTATTTTTAATACGGCTAAGTGCGAGGTGATGAACTACGGGCGCAAGCTGGCGCCGCTGCAGTACTCGTACGAAGTAGGTGGTGCGAAGATGACGCGCGACGAGTGAGTGCGCGACCTGGGCGTGCAGATGGTACCCGAGCTAACGTTTCGTAAGCACATTGTCGATATCTGCGGTAAAGCGTTCAGAAACTTAGGTTTCCTTCTGCGGCAATGCAAAGCTTTTCACAGTACCGAGGTAGTTAAAATTTTATATAATGCACTCGTTTGTAGACGGCTCGAAATGAGCGCAATAATTTGGAATCCCCACGAGAGTAAATACAGTAACATGGTGGAGAAAATCCAAAATAAATTTACGCGTTTCTTATATTTAAAAAAGTTCGGAGTCTATCCTTTTTACCCGCTGATGTATCCGACCCTGTTTGTTATCGGCATGGTGGGATACAGCAAGCTGGGTGTGAGGCGTGACGTCGCGCTCTGTAAGTATGTGTGGCGCGTGCTGCGCGGCCAGCTGCATCATCCCGAGGTGCTGGAGGCGCTGTGGCTGTGCGTGCCTGACGCGGCGGTGACCAGGCGACGCAAGTTCCCTACCTTCAGCGTACCCGCGTGTAGAACTAACCTGCTCAGGTTTGCCCCGATGTCGCGCGCTTTGACGTTGCTAAATCTAGTTTCAGACGGTACAGATATTTTTACTTGTGGCCTGGCAGAGTTCATAGCTCATGGCTTACAAAATTTGTGAAAAGTATCCTCTCAGCGAAATCTATGGTTAACGCAAAAAATATATTTTTTTTATATTTAATTAGAATATTTAAAAGTTTATTATATGTACTTAGTTGTTATAGCATCGCTTTGGTATATCTGTAATGGTGTTATAAGTGTTTTTTAATAAATAAATAAAAAAAAATATATATATTGTAGCGAGGCCAAAGGCCGAGCTTACACCCGTGCGAAGCCGGGGCGTGCGGCTAGTGATTAATAATAATAGCGGCTTGCCACTAGAATTGTTAACGATCCGAAGTTTACCAACAAGCTGGATCCACTTAGCCTTCGTAAAGACATGGGTGAGTGTGGCATCTACTACTGTTTTTTTGGGGAATGCTCTGAAAAGTTTTTTCGATCATTTCTGCATCAGAATTCTTCTACCGCACATCCCAAAACCGTCAAAAGGATTACGCCCCATATCTTACAAAGCTGTAAATCCAAAATAGCTAAACGTATTAGCTCACCCACTTTCACTCTTCGCTTATGCTGTCATTGATTTTGGCGATCATCTCTGGAGTCGTGACGTGGCCTCAATAGGGAACTCTAGACATTCAGCATAACTTGTGTTTGTGCACATTCGAAAATCGGTAAACTATTTGTGGATCATTTTAAATTCATAATATATGTCGCTTGACAAATATTTCGTAAAAAAATAAGTACGCATAATTTAAAGCAATAGTACCACTGAAGTGAGATTTTTTTCGTTTAGAATGGTACCATCTATAATTAACTGGGCTGACTGATTTTAGTACAAAGTGAATTTATTATCTACTATGTCAAACACGTTACAAATAAACAATGTGAATGTCAACAATTACAATTTTAGAAGACACGATGTCATCAACTTTATGCTTTCATCTAGGTAAAATTTTTGACATGCCAAATTCATCACTACTTGATTGGACCCCCCTTCATGTGACATAATATCATTGAATAGGTCTTTCATAATGATAGTGAGGTTTGGTACATAGTTTTTGTTAAGGTTGCGAAATATAATCCATCAAAAATACCGTTGACCGCGGTATTAAACTTTTTTAGAGAAAGTAACTTGTTTTATCTACAGGCTATCTTTGATACATGACTCTAATAATATTTGTACAAATGAACTTTTCTGTATTTCTGAGGAATTACAGTCTATGTCTCTTCAACCAATTTGTGGCATAAAAGCTGGCATACAGTGCAGCAAGGCACTTGCAAGGAGCGGCTAATAAGACACATATCTCGTGCAGAGTGTGCGACGGGAGCTGGCGCCGTTGGAAGGACGTACAATGGCTTAAAGTAAAGCTTAGGTTAAGCCCATTGCACACGATTCACAGTGACTTGCGCAATTACTAATCATAAAGTACTTACGCCAGCTATTGTATACACTTTTTTCACAGGCATTTGAGCGCCGCTCACCAGATGAGTGATGGTGTGATCAAAAATGGTAAACATGCCTAGATAGAGAACACAGCCTAGATTGGGAACTGGCGCTCCAATGATTCTGTTGTTTCATGCCGTTGGCGACAGATTTTGAGTGTACTTAAGCCCAAGACACATGCACCCGTGTTCATGTGTTTTGGCCCTAAGACCATGAGGTCACGTCTTGCTACGATGCGTAATTGTGGCAGGACGCAAAGTCGCATCGTGAAAATCTAAGACGTTCATCGCCGAAGTTAACGACACAATATCATACCGTGGTCCAATACAACGGCACGATATCGTCAATACGATGCCGTTGTGAACTTTGATGAAAATATCCGCTGTCAATTTCGAAATATTACACTAGTATTGTCCTCTTGAATTGAAAAGGCGCATAAACGCAGCGCCAACGCAGTATTGCATCGGCAGTTGCCGTGCTTCGAACCACAATGCGACGACGTCAGGAGTCGTCAATTTCAAAATCAATTTTGTAGGTTCTGAATCATTTGGGTAAAAAAATCGGGTGACTTTATTATAGCTTTTGCATGTGGCTTAGCCCGCGTTGTGGACCAAAAAACCTAGCAATGTCACTCACGGATAGTGCAGTTTTATATCAGTGACAGGGTTTCTAGAATTGGTTCAGTAGTTCCTGAAATTACCTCTTACAAACTTTACCACAAATTTTATCTCTTTATATTATTCGTACACATAAACATATTCAGCACAAGTATTGGTAACACAGTGTACATAATCCCTAAATAAGCGTGGGCAGTATGGTGACCATTCTTACAAGCCGAGGGCCGATAGGTGACCGCATGTCGCGATAGTGTCGCCAACTGCCGGGACAACGCCTTATTGAGACTGTCCGAGCGCAAATGGTGTGTGGTCACAACATTCGTATTGGTAGCCGGGTTTTTGCTCTTCCTGATCTCATTGTTTGTCAGCTAAAAGTATGGTCAGAAAAAGCAACATTATAAATGTTTTGTATCAAAAGTGATATTTAATGTGTCCGTTTTTTGAAGAATACACTTTGAAGTCTTTGTTAACTCAAATACTTATTTGATGGTAGATTTGTGTTCTCTTTTAAGTATCTTCTGCGGGCGTACTTTATTTTAATGTTTTGCCGCTGCAGTATTGTACTATAATATATAATTATGAACAGGTTGAGAAGATTTTTTTTTTCATAATAGGCTAAGACAGGCGTTTGAATTGTTAAAAATATTATATATTATTAAAATATTAATACAATTTAATTATTAATAATAAATATTTTAAATTAATATTAATTATATATATATAATAATCTCAATTAATATAATTTGTTTAATTAAATAATATATATTAATAACTTATATATATACTATTTAAAATGTCTAATATAGTTCTGAGATATAAGCGTTTAAAAGTTTTTTCGGATTGGGAAGGGATGCTCTGTCCCGTTCCCGCAAGGTATATGAAAATTCATATACCTTGTCAAAATGAAAATTTTACGACGTACTTACTTTGACGTCATTCGTAAGTGAAGTGCGCTATCTTTCTAGCAAGATATAAAAATGCCTTTCTAGCCAGATATTTCTAGAATTTTGTCTGTTTGGTTTTCATAGGTCTCGAGCAGAGAGAAAGCCAAACTAGACTTAATTTTCAGTCAATTAGAATTACGGGTCAAAATAAAATCGACGATCAACTCACTAAGCTACATTTAAACTACATAATCTTAGTAGTCTTAAACATCGGTTGCACGTTATCTCACCAAAGGCGTGTCTCAGGACCCCGTGAGCCACTTATTCCACCATTACTGGGTACCGAAGGCCCACTAGCCCCTCGATAATAAGCGTGATTGTATCGCGTCCTTGTTGTGTCCTTGCTTTCACTGATAACGCTCCAATTATGTTATATAACAGCTTGATTGTAGTCTAAGATTTCTAGTAGATAGACGTCTCATAAATATACAAAAGTTAAACGCTGTTTTAAATTATCATGGTGGTTCACTACAGTTAGATACATGATTATTAACTGGATATTTACCGTGATAAAGTTGTGCGACGGGCTCCCGACATTTCTGCGCAGTTACATCTGCTGGGCGTCCCGTGTCCGTGAACGAAAACATCGTGAAGAAACTGGTATGTCCAAGATCCTCAAAAGTTCTAAGACATGCCATTCACCAACATGCACTGCGCCAGCATGGTGGATTAGGTTCCATCCTATGTGTATCTGAGAAAAGGCCTGTGTCCCAGCATTGGGAACATGATAGGCTGAAATGAGTCAACTGTAACTTTTTTTATAAATCGTAACTCTAAAAAGCTATCATTTGAACGAGCTCTATATTCCTACAACAGTAAATTAAACAGTTAAAAATGTCTTACTTATCAGACTCGTTTACCAATTGAAGGTCGTGTTAACTATACCTACTCGTATAAGCTCATGAAATTAAATAGGTAGGTTATAAATTAAGCCAATATAAAACTTTCGTTGAATCTCATGATTAAAGGTCACTTGTTTTTGACCCACCCATGATCTGATTTTGAGCATTTCTGATAAAAGGTTACCTTTTTATTGCGCTCTGATTATTGACATTTTGAACTTAAGCAAGAAAGTTATTATTGGAACAGATTCCTTTTTTCACATCAAGTGAACGAATAAATAACGTTTATTATGAATGCCTTGATCGCAGGCGACCTATCTGATGGTAAGCATTTATTAGATGTCCGTAATACCGGGAGTAAATAAAACTATTACTAAAAAAAGCTCTTTCTTACCTACTTTTCTCAGCAAACCCTTTCATTTGATACCTATATCATGGCGGTGCATACAAAAATCTGCAATCTGGGTGTCTTCAAATCTCGAGTGAATCGGTTTCTTCTGGGCAAGCGTGCTCCATCGTAGACCGCATCGCGCTTAACATCAGGCGAGTTGGCGGTCAAACGCAAGCCTATTTCCGAATAAAAAAACTAAAAAAAAACTGGTTCGCCATCTTTGGGGAGTCCACCATATTTGAATTAGAATGACGTCATTTAGCTAACCATGCATTGTCATCCAAACTAAACGTGTATACAAAATTTCAGCTCAATTGGTTGGAAACTGTTTTGAAAGGTTTCACCCAAAATAATAAGGCATGTTGAAGCTTGTAAAAACGCTTCATACTCATAACTAGGATTTATTTGTTGCAAATGACATAGAGCAAACAACAAGACACAAACAACTAACAACCAGACATTTAAATTAATAACATCTGCCCAGCCGGGAATGGAACCTCGGTCCGGCTCTGAAAGTATACAGGCTACCACTGCGCCATAGCATCATACCAGTCGCCATGTATTATACTGACATAATATAAAGATTAAAGAAATCATTAAGAAATCTTTAAATATTATATTGTATTTCCACTGTGCCTAACCTTTTTTATGTATTACTAGGCTTGCGTTTGACCGCAACTCGCATGATGTTGCATCATCGCTGAAGTGATGATGCGGTCTATGATGGAGCACGCTCACCTAGAAAAAACCGATTCACTCGTGATTGAGAGACAACCAGGTTGTAACTATCGGGGAACACCCATTCAGGCAGCGCCTGATACCTGAACCTGGCATTGAATTAACACGATAACTTAAATCTGCCGAAGTTATTCGTTATTCTAATTATTTTATTTTTAAACTTATTTATAACTGGAAACTTCGAAACCTATAGGTACTCTTCTGTCCGTGCGATTTTTTTATTATGGTACAAAATTTACTTTTAGAAAATGAAACGCTGGCCTACAAAATCTGATATTAGGGCTGATCACTCTGCTGATACGAACTTACGAGTACTTTGCTCTTCAGATTATAACTGAAGAGCACAAAACAGGGACTATTTTTAAGAAAACCACTCACATTATGAAGTTGTACTGATTTTATTATTCAATGTGTTACAATATTTAAACTTGAATTTAAATTAATAGTGTCTTAACGTTAGGCATATTGTTTTTATTTTGTGAGGCTAATATCCTTAAATACCATAAGTGCCGATGTGATATGATAAGTACAAATTTTACTTTTGAAGTAATGCATTGCTTCTCAGATAGTTTTCATACAAGTCATTATATATTTATTGAAAGAATTACAATTGATAAAAACAAAACACTGCTTTGAACACTGCACAAGCATTGAAAACTTTATATTACAATTATGTATCTACATTATAATATTATTACGAATACTTAACAATATGTAAGATTAACAGCAGTTAATTCTAGCAAAATTTATTGAAATCGGGAATTTGCTTAGAGATAGTTATGTACTTAGGTACTTAAGATTTACAATAAGTATGTTTCTTACTTAAATACATTATACATTTGTTTGAATTATTTAAATTCATCATTTAAATATCTTGAGCTTTTGTGTAATATAAAAACACAATGATATGCCTTCCGTTTTTACGCAAAATTTTATTTACAACAACGTATTTGATAACAACTTTTAACAAAGATTATTAATTAGTTTTTACATGTTTTATAGATGGCCGCAGATTTAAATCAAATTGACACTAGAATAGTCTATAATTTTCAAGAGCAATTACGTAGCTACATTTGACTCTTTAAAAAAAATTGCGACAGCCATATTATTAACAAATTCATTTTCATATTATTTCATACAAAATGTAGTACCTAATATAATCAAACTCGAATATAATTTAAATTTACCTTAAAACTTTGGTAATTATTTGACTAAAACAAATATTTTAAAAATAAATTTCGTGTTTTTGGAAACAATACAATAATATAGGAAATGATTTCGGAGAAACCAATACTCTGAATTCTCATACAAGTTATAAATAAAATGTCTGTTTAGTTTTGCAAACTAAAATTATAGTTTTTGACAATCTGAAATAAAACCAAACCAAAGTGAGGTACAGTGTAGTTATTTCGTTTAAAGAAATTTATATTCATAAATTTTACAATTTTATATTTGACGTGAAAATATCTAAGAACAACCAGTGTATAAGTGTTGTGGAGTCATGGACCTTACGTTATCTTAACTATTAGCATTTGACCTGTCATGTGTTATTTTTTACAGTAGTATTTTTACAACAACATCTTTTACAGCTTTTGAGCTCTATGCCTTTCGCATATATGTTCAAAATCTGCAATAGATGATTCACGTTAAATGTCTTACATGTCCTTACATACCTTAGTCTATTTTTCTTAGCTAACCTTGAAATATGTCAAAGTCGAACAAAGTAAGACAAAAAAGTGAAATTGCATTGGAGAAATATTTTAGTGAATGTACAATAAGAAATTTTGAATAAGACTTAATTAAACTACTGATTTTAATATTGCTCTCAATGTTAACGCTAGAAATAGTTACCATAATTAACTAGATAAAAATACTTGCTATTATTGCTATGTGCTATCCCTATAACCAGTTCAACCCTTCATATGTACACTTTACCCTCAATGCTGAAGATGGAGATAGCACAAGCTGTAAACAGCATTCATCAGTACCTAGTAAACAAACGGTGGAATAGCTTTGAAGAAACAGTCCATAGTGAACTCAATGCATATGCATTGAACCAAGACATTATCGAGCTTAATTCCGGTACGACGTGATTCGGACTGATTCTTTTAGGATCTCATTCTCGCCCACTCGTACATTCGACCTCTTTTGAGAGCCAAAGAAACAGAATAATATTATGTTATTGGTCAGTGAGAATAAACCCTAATGTGATTTTATTTACTCAAATGGATGTGTCCAAAGTGGCGGTGGTGGCGGCAGCAGGACTGCCAGTGGCTATG
The DNA here is from genome assembly GCA_949125355.1 of Agriopis leucophaearia. Taxonomy (NCBI): domain Eukaryota; kingdom Metazoa; phylum Arthropoda; class Insecta; order Lepidoptera; family Geometridae; genus Agriopis; species Agriopis leucophaearia. Next base: position 6,666,698 of record OX421276.1, on the reverse strand, counting down.
TAGAAATAGCGAGTGAGGGGCGGTGCGGTGGATGTGGGGGGTGCGGGGAGGTCGCGGAGGGAGAGCGTGCTCCTGGCGAGCACGTCACCTTGCCCATGAACGACCTAATATCGTCAAAGTACGCGTCTTCTCGCTCGGTATCCGCTGAACTCGGAGAATCCCCTCCCTCTGCCTCGTGCTTCTTTAGATGTCGATCGAGGTTCGTCTGCTGGCCAAAACACCTATCGCACAATGGACACCTGAACGGTCTCTCCTTGTTGTGAATGTTCCTCACGTGCCTTTGCAAGTTTGACGAGATTGAAAACGAACGTTCACAGTACTTACATTTGTAAGGCTGCTCTCCAGTATGGGTCCGGAGGTGACGAGTCAAATTCGCGCTCCGTGGGAAAACCTTTCCACAGAACTTGCAAGCGTAGCGGTCGCGTAGCTTCCCAGTCCCGGCAAATTTCGCGTATGCGCTCGGTTGCCTGTCCGGGCCGTCAGTACCGAGCAGAGGGGATAAAAAATTAAACGGGCTCGGGACGTAGGGGGTATGCGAAGAGTTTAGAATGGAATCCGTTGAGTGAAAGGACGGAAACTGAGGCCGGTATATGGCGTCAATGATGTTGTTGTGTTGTGGATGAACGGGCATTGGGAATGCGAGCGGTGGAGCCACGAGCTGTGGGGGCGAATCTTCACGTTTTGGCTCTACGTTTTCTACATCAACATCGGTGGTGTCATTTTCAGGAGTCTTCCTCTTTTCCACAGGACTTTCTGGAGGCGAATATGATTTGACTGAATTGCGAAAGTAGCGATCGTCAACATTGGCCTCGGATTCCTTGTCAATATGCTTACGCGATACGGACAAGTCAAGTGGCTGATCGTCCTGAAATTTCCTAGGATCGTCTTCAGCGTCTGAATAATCAGAATGTTTGTCCTCTTTAATATCATTTTTAGAGTTTTTCGGTAGCGCAGGAGATACAGATTTTGACTCCCGTACCTCATTTTGGCTCAGTTTCATAGTGTAATCAAAAAGTGATTTCCCCTTCAATGCATCTCCAGAGAAATTAAATGGTACATGCAATGGCATCACTGGTGATGGCCTGTGCTGAGAAGTTGCTTCCTCAGCCGATCGAGGAGACCGTTTGGAAAAAAGGTTTTTAGGAGAAGCCCTGTCAGTTGTATCACTTTTGTTGGAATCAAATTCTAAGTCCTTGGATTTCTTCTGTTCGTCAAGAGAATTAGAGCTATCTACACTTTTCACCGACATGCGACCTTCTTGTTGCTTGGCCAAATGAGCACTTGACATTGCAAAATCATGTTCGAATGCCAGTCGAGCTCCTCTCACATTAAAAAAAGGGTTCATAAATTCTGGAAGGAAAGCTGCTGCTGGGTAGTGAGCAAAGTTGTAATGGAGAGGTAAACCAGATCCTCTATACATCGAAAATGGATTGGAATTGTTAGGAGTAGTCATTCCGACGTTTGGCAGTGATGGAATCTGTGGGATTCCCTGGGGCATCTGTCCTCGTAAGCCGTTGGCAGCACTAGCGTTGTCGCAGAATCTCTTGTGCTTAGTTAGAGAAGCGTATGTATTAAAAGACTGGCCGCATTTCCCGCAGTCAACCAGAGCTCGGCATGCGACGTGCATGCGTTTGTGTCGGCACAAATTAGAAAATTGGGTGTATGCCTGGAAAGAAAGAAATAAAAACAAATTAATGATGCTGACAACGTAAACCAATTTGACATGTTGGATTATTTATTTAAATCAAACGCCTAGCTCGTCACAAACATTAAAAAGTTTGGTGATATAATAAAATCGTCGGCCAAAACAGCAACAGTGTGCACATCGAACGTTTAAATCCCACAAGATAGCCCCAAAAAGGTATGGCGGAAAATGCTGAAATTCTACAACAGTGGCTGTACCACAAAATATCTTAACCGCAAGTCTTGGAATCTTTGCCCTACAATAGGAGGATCATGACAGAAATAATAAATAAACATGCTCACCTTAAAGCAGACTTTGCACTGGAACGGCTTGACACTGGAATGGATGTGTGTATGCTGCTTCAGGCCAGATGAGGTGGAGAAGGTCTTCCCGCACTCGGGGCAAGCGTGGCTGCGGGCGCCTGCGTGCTGCGCGCGGATGTGGCGCTGCAGGTTGGAAGGATCGGTAAATACCTGCAACCACGTCAGGTTTCGCGACCGTTGATATGGTTTGCTCACGCTTATCACTAAAAGTATACTCTAGAAGAATTCACTATCTGAAGGCCGTTTGTTAGCATCAAAAATAGATTTTAGTAAGATTGACTCGCTGGTATGACACGCCACTATTACCACTTCTTAGTTTATACTTCCAGTTTTGATCTTCTTCATATTATAAGCTAATCGCGAAATTTCGTAAATTGTGTACCTAATACACTTTCCCGCGATTTTTGCTTTTTGAATTTGTGTGTGTCGAGTGGTATTACGCTTCTTGTAGATTTTGATTTTAATAGATTCTAATTACAAAACGGTTAACGTCAAGCACGCTGATTCTAATTGGAATTATCACAAGACAAGCTGCTCTCCACTGTTTTTCCTTTTTTTTGGGATATCATCTCTCATGTCGATTGGGTTATTATTTGTGTTTTTTACTTGTATGTCTTTATTTTACTAGAACCTGGCAACTTACACCGCATCGTCGGTGACCAGATTCAGAGCCTCTTTTTCGGGACAAAAAGTATTCCGTGCGCCCTTATGATACACACATATTTTGCACATTTTAAATGCACAAAAACGTGAGTTCAAAAAGTAACAAACAGACAGAGAAACGGACTTATGAGAACATTAGTATTTTGTATTCATGCTCAGTTCATTCACGGACTTAGCCTATACCTTAAATTAACACATATGCAATCCCCAGACCTGGGTGTATCCTAAAACTGCGACCAGAACCACTGTAGGATGGGCAGCAGCACTTAGTACTCGTTGAACGTACTGCGATCCCCAATCCGCTTGCAAAACGTGGAGATTATGGCAACATCTCTTTCTAAGAGAGAGGCCTTTGTTCAGCAGTGGACGTTTGCTGTCTGATGATGTGATAAGATGTGAATCTCCCTATCCTTTTTATCCCGTAAAAATGGCTGGGCTTCAGGTCAAATCGCAGGACAATTTAAAAATACTGAAGTCCAAAGAAACTAGTATTGAAAAATCATTTTTTTATCGGGAAATATCGGGAGCTCCAACCATAAATGATAAATAAATATAATAATTTATCTTCTCATAAAAAAATATTTTCAGTAACCTTAGTATCGGCATGGTATTAAATTCCAACGTACCTTAGGGCAGTTCTCGCAGGAGTATTTCCTGATGTCAGAGTGCTCGAGCGCTCGGTGACGCAGTAGCAAGGTCCGAGAGGAGTAAGGACGGTTACACAGCTCACAGTGGAATGCGGCCGCTCGCTGCTTGTGCTCGTGGACTAGATGGGTGTCTAGCCTGGAAGGGAAAGAAAAACCTCACGTAAGTCATCGTCATCAGCATCAACATTATCAGCTTTTCATGTTCCCACTGCTGTAACACAGGCCTTCTCTCAGAGAGCGACAATGAGCCCCAATCTACTATGCTGGCCCAGTGCATGTTGGTATTGTTGGTGAATGTCATGTATTTGAGCTTTTGAAGTTCTTGGACATATCGGTTTCCTCACGATGTTTTCCTTCACCGTTTTCGAAACTGCCCATAATTTATTTAGATACTAAATAAGTCATTAGTGCAGGGCTGATCAAACCATACCATCAGATTGTAAAGCGACATACTACCACTCGCCAATCGTCACTCTTCAGCATCAGCATCATAACCAGCCTGTTTTTAATCATCTGCTGGACAAAGGCCTTCCAAAACACGACACTCAGCCCGGATCCTCGGCTTTTTGCTTCCAGTTGCTGCCAGCTGCCTTACGTATTATATAGTCATTCCATCGAGTCTCATGACATCCTACGCTACGTTTTCCGATTCTTAGTCTACACTCTAGAATACAGCTAGTAAGCCGAAACTAACTAGAATGATGTGCGATCCAAACATAAGCAATCTTCCTCTATCATGTGCAAATTCATGCCAGGCATGAACATCAAGTTTCCAGAGATCTTTAGCCAGCTTATATCTTCATCTTTTGACTGCCTCGGTGGCTCAGTTGGTAGTGATCCTACTTTCTGCGCTTTGGGGCGTGGGTTCGATTCCCATCTAGGACAAACATTTGTGTGATGAACATTTGTGTTTGTTCTATGTCTGGGTGTTAATATCTATTTAAGTATGTATTTAAAAATATATATATATATGTATGTATAATCAGTCTCTGGCAGCCATATTACAAGCTTTGCTTAGTTTGGGTCAGATGACCATGTGTGCAATAATGTCCCAAAGTATTTATTTATCTTGGGTGGCAGACGGCCTTCGGCCCTCCATAATATTCAATTCCTGTTTAAAATTTAAGGATTTTTATAGAACTTAGTAACGATTTTAATATTAAAATATTATTAGCAACTAGTAGCTTCCCGCTGTTTCACTTCCTATCCAAAAGGAACCGTTAACTTTTCGTACTGCGTCTACGAAAAATTTACGTCTCTTTTTGCATAGAAAGAAAGAAAGAAAGAAAGAAAGAAAGAAAAAAAACATTATTCGACATTACTTCAAACATTTTATATCTAAAAAACCAATTATTATCGAATATGCATTTTACTTTCGCGTTCCATAATATTGACTTGTTTTCTCACCAAACTTGGTCCTTTTTTCACATTATTAATTTTGCTGGGATCCGTTTTACATTTTGTGTTTTAACTACCTTTTATTAGCTGCACTTGTAATTATGTTAACAAATCATGAAACTCGATTTTAAACTATAGGTTTTAAATACTACAATTTTAGATGTGTCTAATTGTCGTATTTATTTTGAACTAGTGACCCGGCCAAGCTTCGCACGGGTGAAAGTTATATCTACACTAATATTATAAAGAGGAAAGATTTGTACCTATTTTTGTATGTTTGTATGTTTGTAATGAATAGGCTCCGAAACTACTGAACCGATTTGAAAAATTCTTTCACTGTTGGGAAGCTACACTATCCCCGGGTGACATAGGCTATATTATATTTTGTAGCGAGGCCGAAGGCCGAGCTTACACTCGTGCGAAGCCGGGGCGGACGGCTAGTTTCATATATAAAACTTCCTTGAAAAATGATCTAACTGATGGTGAAAACCGCATCAAAATCCGTTGCGTGGTTTTGGAGGAGTTAGCGAATATACAGACAGACAGACGCGGAAAGTGACTTTATTTTATACAGTGTTGAGAAGAGATAACAATAATTTGGATAGTGGAACCCTTCAATTGCTACTAGTAAAAGCTCTCGAGTTTGGCTGATTTGATTTGTATTAACGAGTCTCATAAATTACACTTAGTGACGAGGGTCTAATGGTGGAACCGGGAGGTGGAAAGCGAAACTCTACAATAGCTAACTAAAACACTTGGGTTTGGCATTCTTTTTGTTTTACGAGTCATAAAAGGTTTTTTACTATGTTAAATATTAAAATATACATTTACAGGTACGTTTTACTAAATATTCAACACTCAATACGTTTATTGCGACATTAGTATGCATGTAGATCTTAAATAACATGTTTTTATTTAGCCAGCAGCTGGAAATGTGCGTATCACAAAGATTACTCTTATCTGCGTCTAGCCGACCGAACTTCCCACTGGAAGTCATCTTAACACCATTTTCCATACCACAACATCGTTATTACGTCTAAAGATCATTTACTTTACACTTTATTACATTAAACCTTACAAAGATACACCAACTGCCTGCTAATACCTACTTACCTGTAACGAAATGGCTTAACTAAACAAACTAGAGGATAGGTACCAGTGGCACTTTCATTGCAACTATAAATTTAGCGACTTCGTTTAATATTCTAATTGTATTTTATCTTACCACGAACAGCTTTATTGGAAAGTGTGAAGATTATACTAACGAACCTGAATAAATGGAAGCCTTGCAGGAATAGACAAAAATAATAACATCTTTATGCATAGGGAATCGCCTACGCGCAGACAATTTATAGTTACTTGGTCGACGCATATTTAAATGTGTTAAAGTTTCTCATGCATGTTTGAGCCTCATTTTTGCAATAAATTGTACGCGCTTTCGATTTTATTGGCAAAAACATTATTCACAATCGTTATAAACATGTATAAGTTGAAATCCTTAATGGAAAATTCTAGCTAGTGTCCAACAACTTCTCTGTTTATCTTTTCCATTTGGCGCGGCCTCTCACGTCAGTTTTATCAATATCGTTCGTCAAAGTATGAGTCTCGTTAAAAGCAGCAAATCATGTTAGCACGGTCAGTAACTTATGCTGACATTTGATGGAAAACGTATATCATTTGCAAAAACGGTCTCAACGGCTCTCCTTGGCATAACTGGTCCACCACACGCAACCCTTTCTGCCGTAGGCTGTTTTCTAACTTTGCACCTGTTATTTCTTGTTATTAGATCTATAAATACTGTTTTCGATACATTACTGTTTTAGTAAATGATAATAGAAACAGCTTTGAATTCGGTGCGTCAATAGAAGTTGACTCCGTTGAAAGTATCAAGTGAATTATTTATGATAAGACAACGCGTTTTCACTCTTGTGGAAACGTGTCTTGTCCCCGTTAATACGTCATCTTTTAATTAATCTGAGGTATAAAATCTAGCGTTTCTAATGGTTCCGTTCTTTTGCTTCCACGTTGCCGATAGTAAGTTACTTAGTCAAGATTGTATGTTTCCTATGAAAAACTTCTTACCTGAGTTTGTTCACTCGATAAAAAAAGCATCGTTATCATTCATAAGATAGACGCATCTACTATGTTCATCTAGGTTATTCTAGTAATTTGTATATCTATAAATGATATATATATACAAATTACTGTATAATATTATATTGGTTACTCTAGCACCTAAATGCAACTTGCTCTCTTGAGTAAAGATCTCTAACACGAGATTAATCAGAAGCTAATTAATAACCGGATCGTACTGAACTTAATCTAATAAAACTTTGTCATAATAATTGCAGTCGGTATCTTTAGGTAATCAATTTACAACGACACTGTCGCAAATAAATCAACGTAACGAATCGGCATAAATGTGATTAACAAATTAATTGTGCAAGCTTTTTAATTAGCTCAATCGTTCGGTAATTTTGTAATATTTTATTACGGCTGAGATCAAGAAACGTTAGTCGCTATTTAGTGGTGCGTAATCAGCGCACGCGCAATGGTCGACGCGCACCATGTTGACAGTGAGTGATACCAAAAAGCAGACCAAATTTAATGTCGAAATCTTAGTATCTATTCTATACTGACTAATAGTATAAAGATAGAAATACTTTTTAAAGTAGGTAGGGTACATTGAGTACATTATACAATCCAGGTCTCCGTTCGCAAAATAGGTAATATAGTAAGTATATAAATACCTACTGATAAAACTATTAATTACTCAATTTTTGCCGTGGCTTCCCGCGTTTTAAACTAAATTATTAAATTAAATTATTATATGGCGTAGATTTCTATCAATAAAACAATTTTAAGAATTGAATCATTCGTCTGTCGTCATCACTATGGAGATTAGCTCTTACAAACAACTCAAATCTTACCTCAATTCAATTCAATTTCAATTTTTATAAAGATAAAAATTGAATGTAAAAAGTCAGTTTAGTTTTGACCTGTAAATGCGCGAGAACGCCAATTTGCACTACGCACAGCCCCCGGGCCTGCTTGCAACATTCTATCTAGACACAAGATCTTCAGCGACGGTATTAGACATTTTTACTATTACAACTGGTACAACATCCAAGTAAACGGACAATACAATTGTACCATGTAACGTTTAATAAAGTGTTACATAAGGTGGTAACAATTGAAAGTGAGTTTGGCTCGCGTAATGATGACGTTTGTGCGTTGATTGGAAATGGACTCAATTGACGTTTTCTGACAGCTCAAAGAAATGAAAAACAAAAATATACATTACTAAAAGATTGTAATGGATAACGAAGTCAGCGTGACTGACTTACCTTGTTGGCTTATATTGTTTGCTAACACCGTAATCTATTGTTTTTTTTTTATTTTATTTTTTATCGGCTTTCATCTAAACGAAAAAAATTCTCACTTCAGTGGCTTTCAGGATATCTCCACTTTCTTTTCAGCCAACTTCAAAAAAGGAGGTTCTCGATTAGACGCAATGGCAAACCAGCTGAACGCTGATCAGCGGTTACATAACGGAGCTGTTTTGTAAAACAGCTAGTGGTTTTGTGAAACAGCTGTTTCGGCTATTCATCTGCGACATAATAATATACTATATGGGAACATCATAGTAAAAGTTGTTCATAATGATGAGTATAACGGACTTCTTCTTTGTCTATCGGCTTTGTACACCCTTTGCACGTAACCTTGTATTAAAAAAAACATCTATAGAACTTGGGATCTAAATATCTACCGTCATTGAAATAAAAAACAAGTTAAAATACCTACTTATATACAGTGCACTATAATGAATAATCACTAAGACATCAACACGTCGTTTTGATAACATCCAATGAACAAGTGGTGTATGATGATCATGCTCCTCCCACATTCTGATGGGAGATGACACCTATACATTTTGAGCTTCACAACCCATTAAAATCAATTTTGAAAAAACATTCAAAAACTATTGATACCCATTTTTAACAGACTTCAAAAACTGTCCGACTGTTTTATGTTCCACGATATATATATATATTTTATGTATGTTCACCGATCAACAGTTGACCTAATTAATTTTTTTTTTGTTCGGTAGGGAAATCTTTCAATTTGGTCCCATTGTCACCAAGTCAGGATCTGATGATGGGATCTCAGGGAATTGAGGGCAATCCTCAAATTTTATAGGAAATTATTACTTTTTTCTTATTTTTTGAGGTAGATTTTTTATGTGATCCACTTGTGAGAGGTTTATTCCACAGTGTTATAAATATTAAGTTACTATAGAACGCAATTGAACGATGGTGGCCGTGCGGTAGATGTGCGCTTTACAATCTGACGGCACCCAGTTCGATCCTGCACCTGCACCAATGGCTTATATACTATTCTAAACTATATTTTGTGTAACACTGTTTTAAACTATCACGGTTGTTCACTAAAGTGAAATGATTATTTACGGGATGTAAAAAAAATCGGGACCTCCTTCCACAACCTTACCACGGTAAATATCCCGTAAATAATCATATAACTTTATATTTTGTGTAGTTTTGATTCCACCGCTCAACAACGCTGAAAGAAGAGGTAACCGGGTAACTGGTCCAAGTACCTCAAAAGTTTAAAGACATATGACATTCACCAGAAAGCACTGATCCATCATGGTAGAACCCGCCTCTCTCTCAATCTCTCTCTCTCTGTGAGAGATAGCCTGTGTCCCAGCAGTGGGAACATGATAGGTTGGTAATGATAGCGCAATAGCTTTTTTATAGTAACTAAGCAGCAATAAACTTTTTTCCGATGTTGCACTGTTAGTTCCGTATTTTTATCGTGCATTGAAATATGTGTTTTTATTTTATTTGGCATCGCCGAGGTTTAAGACAGTTTTAGTTTTTATATCTATTTTTGTGCACGAATTTATAAAGATAATTATCAAAATTGCTCAGTAATTCAAAGTCAGCTACTAGTATTTACTAATAATAACTTTAAAGTCTCGATCCAAACTACTTTTTATACCTGATTAATTTAGCAACAAATTAGGTGTCTGGTATCTTAATAAGCATGCCAATGCGTAAAATTACAGGTTCTAGAGTGTTAACTAGTGTCGAACAATTTTAGACAATCACATCAGGTTCCAAATTAACGGAGCGTGTAAAAGGTAAAACTGACATTTAAATAACTACGACGCAAAGCACTCGTAGAGATTTTTTGACTTCGCAGTTGCTACCGATCAATCTGATACCGAGTCAAGGTGTGACAGATGATTATTCGATTCCGATTCGATTCATTCAGATTGTGACAGCGCTCTGACGAAAGTAAGAGTGAAAGAGAGATGCGATAAGGGAGATTACAATGAGTTTCATAACGTAAGTACATGATACATTGTACGCACGATGTATTAGGAACACGCGTGACAATATAATTTGAGAGATCAATAGTAATGGATATACGATGTGATTGCTCATAGGAAGAGATAAGAAGCTGTTTATTGTAAGCTTTATTTCGATATATCATAAACAACAGGCTGTGAAACAATCCAAAAGAAACGGTGCTATAGTTAATTAAGAGAGCTATACGAACATCGGATATTGTCATTCAAATGTACTTAATTTTTCGGATACTAACAGTCCGATTTTGATAAAACTTGGTACGTATAAATAAATTATAAATTCAATATAAATGCTTCAAACAGTTTAAAAAACCCCAATTTAAAAATAAATTGTTCTTTATATCCTTCAAAAAAGTAAGCTGGTACAAGCATACATATTGCTAACTTAAATATATACACCAGTTCAAATTTTAATTAAAAAACGGACAATATATCCGAAAAATAACTAATACGTTTTATTTTTTTATAGAATTTAGAACCTACCTCCTTTTTGAAGGCGATTAAAATGACCCGACGCTACGTCCGGTACGCCGTGGCGTACGTCGTTGAGAAGATATAAATTGTAGATCTATTAAAAATAACAAACAGCCACGGCCCATGTAATTACTAATCGATCTTTTGATGCCCTAGAAAGGTAAACATTTAAAACAAAGTGATGTTGCGATAATGGCCACGAGGATACTCGTTCAAAACGGTGCATGTTGATAATCTTGATCCCTGCATTATTGACGAGCTCGACGCCGCTTCAATAGAATATGATGACACACGCCATTACGGCCTTCTGTCGCTTGTCACAAAGATATTATATTCGTGATAATATTTTTTTTATTCGTGATGTGACAGTTTTTGTTTTTAGATACTAACTGAGATAGTTATATGATTTATATCTACTTTTCTACTGTTAGAGTTCATAGTGAAAAGGTTATTGACGCGTCCCTATCATTTTTCAGACGTCGAAGAGCGTCGCGTCGCGTGCCTCAGGCCAGCTCACAACAAATCATCGACAGCAGCTTATCGATCGAGTACATCACTAGCGCTAAATAAATCTTTACTGGACCGCTCCCCAACCAAATAATATTAATGGCGGGAGGCTAATGGTTTCGAAGACGTTTGAATTGATCGACTTCTGCATCTCGCATCTACCATCTTGAATGGACCGTCTGTACAGAGCAGCCGATTGATTTGAATATAATTTAAACATAATAAGATTTGGGTTGTTTGTATTTAGATATGTACTCACTCGTACGTATTTCTTGCATACCTGACGTATGCAAAAAAGATACCACAGTCAAAACAGCGTATTTTTGTCACACGAAAACGGCGGGATATTTAAAAAATCTTTAGATGAAAGTGTAGCTTTACTTGACCGTGACTTACTTTCCTTGCCTTTGACTTTGCCTTTGCCTATTGCGACTTGTTTGGCGATAATATTTTACTAAAAACTTCAAAATATTGAAACGCTTGACAATGAGAAACTTACCACATGTACGATGCCAAAATTGTTTTAGGAGAAAAAAGGTACTTACACGTCAATATTAGGGAACGAAGCGTCACAGAGAGAGCACCTCGGCTGCGTATCCTCGTGTTCTTCGTTTTCAAGAATGGATGGAGTCTCATTGAAAGGTGGAGTGCTGACAATGGGAGCCTCGAGCTGATTGCATGCTGAAAAAAAATAACATTATATCAAGAAAAGTGTCAGCGACAATCAAAAAACCTTAGTAGAAATTGGTTTTAATTGCAATCTAGAGAATAATATATATTCTGTGATAATATACACAAGCAGTGCTAAGAAAAGTTAAATAGGCCCCGTTAATTCTGACTTTTGCTGGTTTATTAACCCCCGACGCAAAAAGAGGGTTGTTATAAGTTTAACGTGTATCTGTCTGTGACATCTTAGGTCCCAAATGGCAGAAACAATATATTTTTTTGTTTGGTGGATCCAGCGTCTTCTAATTATTCAAGAAAATCTGTCCTGTTGTTTGAAGACGTAAGACTGCTGCAAACCTAAATACTATATGAAGTATTAAAGGAAAATGTTATTTTTTCATTTGCTTTTCACAATGTACAGCAACTGTTAGTTGTCAGATTTTTAGCGCGACTTAAATGCGGATAAAAAAACGTATGGTTTTCTTAAATCCATTCTCTTCTTCCTAATATAACAGGCCTTCCTAATGGCCTTTCCAACATTTTCGATAACGTGGATTAACTAGCTACTTCTTGCGTTGATGGTAGTTATTCATAAGATGCTAACTTAGCGACTAATTTCCACACATTTTTGACCGAGCAAAACTTAAAATGTATACTTTTTTGTTTTATTTTATTTACAATCAGGGTGTATCCAAGTCAAGAGTGAATCGGTTTCTTCTAGGCAAGCGTGATCTATCGTAGGCTGCATCATCGCTTAACATCAGGCGAGTTGCCGGCCAAGCGCAAGCCTATTTTATAAAATAAAAAAACATACTATTTTCACTTGAAACAGTTTTTTGTGTTAAACTAAATCACTTGAAACAGTTTTTTTGTGTTAAACTGATAAACTAAATAAAACTAAAAAGAGTATGCCTTTTTTATTTTGCCGGGTCAAAGTTGTTTGAAGCTCTTAACGGAAATAGTTCTACAAGTATAAATAGTATAGATATACCGTATATCACATCCTGTCAGTGTACCATTATTGTATCGAGTTAGACTTACTTATGCGTCCTGTTGCGAAAGTCTTCGGCGGCTTTCTATTGATTTACATGACTCAATATACAGAATATGCTAACTAGATTTTGTTACGTGTATTGTACATCCTATTGAGTTGTTACTGTTACAAGTTATGGTTTATCCGTTTACTCAATTCTCTTTGCGTCTACTGAGCAACCGGCTTTCAAATGATTTTGAGATTAATTTCAAAGTTTTATCATCAACTAGCTGTACCCGCGACTTCGTCTGCAATTTCTTCAGAAAAAAATTGCCTATGTCCGTCCTCAAGATACATACTATTATCTCGCAAAATTTTATCGAGATTGGTTAAGCCGTTTGGCCGTGATTATGTAGCAAACAGACAGAGTTACTTTCGCATTTATAATATTAGTATGGATGGAAGTATGGATATGGATTTAAAAAAACTGTTTTGAAGATGGACTTCCGCAAAGTAACGCCTGATTCAATCAACTCATCAATATTTAATGTTGTAAAATGTTAAAGAAATTTAATCTAACTAATAAAAGCAAGGTATGGATAAGTAAGATAATAGATTTAACATCTTATATTTTAGGGTAACGATCGCAGTCTTTTCCGCGCAGGGTTTTGAACTGTTGAAATTCAGGGTGGTAGTGAACTTTTATGGGTCAAGCGTGACGCTTACCATCAGACGAACGACTCATTCAGATCTTACTTGCATTTTTAAAAGTAGCAAGAGCAAAGTCGTTAAACATCGAGTTAGTGGTCAAACGCAAACTTACATTTACGGGTATCAGAATCAATCAAGAGAATAAGAATCAACAAAGAAAATTAAGACGCTTATACCCAGCGAATTAACGATACAGACTGACAAAGATTGTTATAAACAATGATGATATTAGTATTGTATTATGGTTGATGGGTTAGAGGTGATCAGATGTTAAGTGAGGGTGAACAAAGACGGGACAAATACAGAGCCTGGAAAATTTATGCAATAGGTGTGTAATAAACTCATAGGCCTAGAATGGGAACTGGCTTTCAAGTAACGCTGCCAGAACAGACCGTAAGATGATTGCCTGCAGATTTTCAGTACGAGGAAAGTATAACCGATTACTAAAAAGAACCATGCTACTACTGCATAGGACACCATTTTCTCTCGATGTTTTCTCTCACCAGCAGCTCAATCGCATTGTTAATATTTGAACTCATGCCTTCGGTGCGAAAATCAAACTCTTTTCTGGTTTTAATCGCTACAAAGTGGAACTATTTTATCAAGAGTGCTCAAAACTGAAAGGGTTACTATTACATGTTTTAGTTTTAAAATAATAACACATAACATTTCTACATATTATAACGGTAATTGCATTGTAAGTGATATGCAATTAACATGTCTAGGAAACCCTCAAATGAGCCACGTATGCAATAGACAAACATGTGCTAAAGCTATCATTCAAAACCTCACAGATCACGAGCGGGGCGTCGGAAGTACTGAGTTATTCCATTGACAGATATTGCAGACTTGCAATCTATAGTCGCAGGTTTTAAATACATAACACTATACTATATTATCGACGACACAAAAAAGATTTTACATGAAAATGAATTAAGAAATGAATACAAGAGGCGGTCATATTAAGATGACGGCTACAAACACAGAAAAGAGAAGTAAAAAAATTAGAATGAAAATGACAAGGAAAATCTGTCGCCAGGTATTATGACAGGACCTTGATTAAAAAGATATTTAGATCAACGCGTCGAACTCCGCGTCACTATTGCTAACTGGTTTCGAATGAATCAGCTACCACAAATTTCTTACGAAAATTCCTTGACAGCCGTTGTAATATAAACAAAATAAATTGTGGCTGCAAGCGATCACTTTCAGATAACCTTTAGATGAGTAAAAATTAAGTTTTTATGGAGTATGGATGGTGCACATTTTGTATTTTTACAAGTTTAAATAAAATAAAAGTTAAATTCAGACCAAGGACAAGACATGACTGAGGCAGATGGCATAGCAAAAGAGAAACCTACATCCAGCAGTGGGATGAAAAATACTGCAGATGATGAGGGTAGAGTCGTTGCAAACACAAAATCACTAAGTCGCGCGACTAAAAAGCGCTAGTATGCTTCGGCTCTAACACATGCAGCATTAATTCTAGTCACGAGAAGGCGGCCACGCCTCGGGCATTGTCTGGTATCCGTGATAAGGCAAGGCTGAGATAATGTGATATCATCCAGGAAATGTGATGCCTTTAAAACTGGGATTCTTGGAAAAAATTGAAAGTTGAAGTTGAAGTTTTGGCTTATAAATTACTTTTTAGGAGATTCTTAGGAAATTTAATAGAAACGATTGGTTTTTGATATAAAAAATCTAGGCAGTACAAGCTCAATGCTTTCTACAAATGTCATTACTTAGTAGAAAAAAATAACAATAACACAAAACATATTCAAGAAAATAATATCAAAATTTGTGAAATCGATCGCGGCAGTGAAGTGTGTGTTTATCGGAGGGTAACTGTAAGCATCAATTAAGTTACGTGATTCACGGTGGAATTCCCATTTAGAAAAAAAATAAGGAATTTAGTGAGAATAAAAAATAAACTTTATTATTTTGACAAGAAACAATAATAAAATTATCTGATTGACGGCTTTGGTCAAACATTTAATTTTTATTTTTTGGTAAAATAAATTAAAATGAAAACACTGAAATGCAGATAACGTACCTATTCAAGGCTTTGGCGTCGCCATGATGTCGCCACCTACCTTAATAAACTCTCACAAATAAAAGATGTTCAGGATCCACTGAGATGCCACAGAGGTCGTAGTTCAACTGCCCCGTGTCGTATGCCATAGGTGGTACAATTACACCCCACCCCACCTGAGGGTAGCAAGCTCACTTGACCCTACATTTGCATGTGTACATTATAATGTACATTGTGTGCGATATGAGCATCTGTGCGTGACGAGCTGTTTGCGGTTTTAGGGATTGGGTGTTAACCTGCTTGATTGACTGTAAAGCGACCACTTGGAAGGATTTGTGCTTTGATATAAAGACAAGGGTGTAGATTACAATACACAATGCTTTACAATTAGACTATGTAGAGTATTATCCTAGAATAGATGATCTGATGAAAGGACCTTCTGTATAGCTATACAGGAAATGGTAGCATTTAGTCTGGTATAAACAACTTTTTTTTCGACGAAGTAATGTAAGAATGTTTTGCTCTAGCACTTACTGCTGGTCAAATCTCTACTAAACTTGGTGCAAGCGTATACTTGTTCTAATAACTGCAATAACATTGCAATTTCTTTTAATATTTCACTGAAGCATACCTGCTACAGACTTAAGTTCAAAAATCTCGCGAAAGTGATCAAAATTCGTGGTTTTCATTCAGATTTTTTAAATCTTGTTTGTCAAAGAAAATAATTTCTTAGATCGAGTATAATCACACTGATGTAATAAAAGCAATAGATGATATGTAATTGTGTGTGTCTATTAGTCTGCACTCAACTCCATTACAGCTGAACGGATTTGAATGAAATTTGTTATGGAGGTAGCTTAAGCAATGTATTATTTACCAAATAGGCTAAGTTTAAAACGATGTCCTTTACAACTATCGGAGTTTAAGATCGCGGGGAACGGCTAGTAAAGGACATAAATACATAGACAAAATATAAAGAACGAAAGACTTATAGATTTTCATAGACTTCAATGGCTCAGCAAATAGAAGCACAAGGCTGACCATACCGCTATTTCTGATCCTTACATAGTATGAAAAAGATTGGACATGTACTCGTAAGCTGCCTCCCTGCCAAATTAAATTCAAAATGGGCACGAAAAAGCCACCACTTCATGGTTAACATTCAGAAAACCCGTACGAAGCGCTTTGATTCCACTTTAATTGTGCGAACTGCTAGTTTGTAGAATGTGCTATTGGTGTTTCCCGATAGTTACAATATGTTTGTCGTCAAATCGCGAGTGAAACAGTTTCTTCTAGAGAAGCGTATCATCGTAAACTGCATCATCGCTTAACATCAGGAGAGTTGGAAGTCAAAGGAAAGTATTTTTTAATTCAATAATAGGCTTGCGTTTGACCGCCAACTCGTCTGATGTTAAGCGATCATCTAATTGTATTTTATTACTTTTATTGTATTGAGTGTGAACCTAGATACTTACATACCTAGACATACACCATTTGCCTTCATAATATTAGTAAAGTATTGGTTTAGCAGCTATGATAATTGTTTTACTTTGAAAAACATATGTCTTAAAATTCCCAAACAATTAGAAATGTACCCAGCGCGAGTTAAGGGCTGCGCGAGCGTTAAGTTTTCCCACGGAGCTGCCAAATGGCGCCCGCGCATATACCGTGACGGTGACTTACCGATCTTTATTAATTCAACTACCGACGGCAACACCTGTTGTTTCTCACATCGTTCATAAAAAAGTTGTTATCTTTATTATAATTTTTTTTTAAAAGCTCTGACAGGCGTTAATCACAGTCAACATTGAGCTAGATAGGTATCGTAAAAATAGTACAAAACTATGAAAACTTCAATAAAACAGTTAGGAGTCACAAATAGTTATAAAATTAAAGAATAAAAAGACTAAAAGATCATAAGGCAAATGCATCGATCGTTCGAAGCCGAATCGGAGAAAAACTTGGAAACTCCAGTAGTTTGTCCTCTAAAGACCTCTATGAAGTACCAACCACAAGAATCTGATAAGGATGACTGACTAAAAAAATTAAGAGAAATTTTCTTTAAAGAACAACTAAGACAATAATCTCATTATCCATCAAGTCTATAACATAAGGATGTGACCTGCTCGCCTATCTGCGCTCTCACATCCTGCTGTAAACGCGCCGCCGGCGCAACGCATCAGGTGCGTATGCGTAGGTCACCGTTAGGCCCTAAGGGTACGCGACCGATACTGCCCGTTGGTGTGGCATATTTGCTTGCTGTGATAGAAAGTGATTAAAGCTGCTTATAAACTCTTATGCTAAGTGACTGTTTCTTTATTTTGATAATAAATTTTAAACATATTCTTAATCTTTACGGATGTCTAGATATATTATAGGCATAATTTGGAAAAAAGTTTTATCAATTTAATGAAAAGTCTATTTACAACTTTCTTACTTCTTCAAATCTTACTTAAAGCATCAATTATGCGTATGTTAACTTAGATATTAAATTAATTTTCTCTTTTTTGTGCGTGACAATTTCCATCAGCATCATTAGAGCAGTTTTATTCATAGATTAACATAACTTACGTTTGTAACCTATACCTACCTAACTTTAACCTACCTATGATTGTATATTCTTGTTTAATAAGAACTTCTTGTTGCTGGCGTGTCAATTGTGAGTTCTGATTTTGTCGTTGTGCCAAAGCACAGCTTTCTTTTTAACCATCTTAAATGTTTATATTCATATCATTTCAAAAAATAATTCAAAATTACAGATTAATATCAGATTAATTCATTAGCCTGAATATATTCAGTCAAAAATAATCCTTAATCATAATGTAAAGTCACGATACGGCGATCTATTGTGGGCTAGAAATTATTCAATTTCGCGTAACATCAAGATAGTAGAACGATCTAATCTGGGCATAAAAAAACAGACAAATACGAACCAGATTCAACCCTTCCCCGGCGACGGCGATATTAAATTAAAATATTTCCTTTTTATTATCGGTAATATTTATTTGATTGTTAAATAAATACGCGATGTGGGACGCTGGCATTGTAAATGGTTTAATGGGGGTGATTCTATTGTTGATGGTTAATTTTTTGATTAATCATCTCGCGCTAGGGATTCGTTGCGATTCTGTGACGTTTCTATTTTTGCGCTCGAGTCTGTATTGTGTAATGGTGCGTGGTGACGACAATGCTGTGATGGCTTATTATTTGATAAATTTATGCTGGAAGCTTAATTACATTTGCTTTATCTCAACTTTCATTTTATTTGTTCTATCTTTTAAAATAATAAATAAAATAAAACTTATACACTTATATACTTACAGATGAATAAACCAGTCTAAATAAACCTATAAGATAATAGTATAAACCTACACCAGCTATTTTAACCTGTTGACTTGCTGATGAAGTTTTGTTAATTTTAATTGCTACCTAAAATATGGATTCCTTGATACATGCTTGCCTGGTAAAATCAATAGACAATATTAATAAAATGTTCACTTATTAGTACAGTAATTAATTCTGTAACGTGTTATTTTTAAAAAAAAAACATACATTTTTCGTATGGCTAAATATTTTAAGTAAGTAGATAAAAATATTTTATTTCTTTATTATTTATATTATCAATGGTTTCTTAAATAATTCAGAACAATGGCAGACTAAATCTGATGTTGAAAATTAAATTGAACACCTTACTTCGCCTAAATCTCACTACCCCTTATAAAAATTCAAAAATATAATCTCCACACCAAGATAAGGCAGTGCACACACTGCACAATAGCGCGCGCGCTTCGGACAAAGCAACGTCATCAATTTTAATCTGCGCTTGACAATTGCGCGATGACAAATGTCAACCGGGTCATTCATTACGGCGCGAGCGCACGCGACAAAAATGCTTGGCTAATAAAGGGTTAAGTTATTGTTGGTGCGTATGGCGAGATGGATTATGATGGTACAGTTTTGATGTGCTGGATCAAAAATACTATGTACCATATATAGGTAATAAAAATCTACAGAAGTGTTATTAAAAAAACAACTGGAGAAATTGACGTGAAATACTTCAATAAAAAAAATTGTTTCATAAAACACTCTACCTATACCTACATACAACTATTAGGTATGTCGATGATGATAGGTAGCATCATCATCATCACAGAAAAGAGAAGTAAATAGAACGGAAATGAGAAGAAAACTCTGTCGCCAGGTATTGTGACAGATATGTGATTGAACATTCTTATTCATGTCAACGCGTTGAACTCCGAGTCACAGTTGGTAACACAGTTGCTATGGGTTTATATGGTTGCAAGTGGCTACAACAAATTTCTTACAAAAATGCTTTGACAGCCGTTCTATTTTAAACAAAAAAATATTTTATTTTCTGTGATCATCATTATCATTAGCCTTTATAATATACTATTGTGTCCATTCGGACGTCTACTAAAAGCGAGACACTTTTTTGCACCCAGTTGCCTCCTTCTCCTTTCTAATTTTTTATTTTTTTAAGTAGGATCCTAAATAATACTGTGCAGTAATAACTGTCATATTCGTTTCTCAACTTTTATGGTCAGCTATGAATTGTTTTAGGTCATTTTTTTTTGACTACGTTACATTGTGTAATCAAGACCAGAAGGAGTTTAATAAATCTGTGTCATTTTTAGAGTTACCGTTATCTCTCTTATCTAGCCTTTGTATGATTAAAAGCATTAAGAAAAAGCGTACGCAAAATGCCTCATAAATTACATTCTGGAACGTGATCGATCAAAACCGTCATTTTGGAATCGAATAATCGGAATCATTGTATCTTGAATGAATTTAATCCTTTTGGAAAAATATTATTGAATCCATAGGTGGTACACGATAAAGATCCATCAATCATCTCGATTCTTGTGCAATGTGGTACTTGGACAAATAATCGAAAGGGGCGAGTTTCGATGGGTCTGCAAATCGATTCTAATTAGGGATATTTAAGAGTCATTGTATACGCAATACTGGAAAGTCATGCCGCATTATGTGTGGCCGTAAATAGTCGTAATTTAGGAAGATGTGGGTGCTTAAAGTGTGTACAAAATGACACAACTGCAGTTGAAGACAAGTTTTGTTAACTGCCGAATGAGGAACGGCCCGAGGTTTCGCTCGCCTAAGGCACACCATATTTTTTTACAGTATTACAAGTTTGGTAAAATAAGGAAAAATGCGTTTATATAAAACCGTAGGCAGCCGCGCTCATCGGCCAGAGGTATCTCTTTGACACATTTCAACATGTTCGAAGATAAAAAAATCACTGAATGAGAATATAAAAAACTTATTATTGATAATTTTTATAGGATGGAGGCGGAGATTGAAAAATCCAAAAAAAAAAACATCATTTCCGCAAAATAATACCATAAATCATTATAAAAATATATTTAAAACGATTGTACTGCTATTTTAAAAAGAATTTCCGTTTTTTTATTCCTACTAAGAGGAATTATAGGTATTAAAATGTGCAAAAGAGATAGCTCTGGCCTGAAAGCGCGATCTTAAGTACAACCGGCTTCTTAGGGCCAAGTAAAACAGGCGACTAACAATTTGCTCCCATATTCTCTCTAATGACCGAAACGATCGTGTAATATTAGACAGTCCAATTAAGTGCAATTCGAATCGCATAAATCACAAGTGCCGGGTGCGACGCCGCCACCGGAAGGTTGCAGGAAGTGCTGAAGACCCTTAAATCGTGGTTTGAATAGACTAGAAGAGATATGGATATATAACTCATAGATATAGTTAATTCACTATTTCCAAGTAGTTCTAAAGTGCTACTACAATACTTACAAAGTACTTAAGAAAAAAAAAACGGTTAAACCTAATTTACCATTACCTGAAGCTTCAGTAGTGTTTTAAGTGTTTACTAGTTTAAGCTTTTTAAACATTCGAAATTTCCCAAGTAACACGACGCCTGGGAAAACGCAGTTATAATGTATGATTAATTGTTTTTGTCTGGTTAAAAATACAGTAGTTTCACTATTGTCCGTTTCTGTCACTTCCAGTGTTCAGTCAGAGATCTTCAACCCACACTCTGTCCCTCGCATAACACAAGCATATGCGTGATTTTTCAGTCCACGCGGCGGCGCATACGTCGCGATTTATCTAAATTAAATATCGCAGGACGCGTGCCACCCGTGTGTCCGCGCCGTTGATTGCTAGTATACAGTGTGCTACGAAAAAAAAAGGTTTCTTCCGACACTGACGTCGGTCGCGTAACGTCGCGTCGGTCGCACGTACGAATACATTGCGTACTATAAAGCACTCTACTACACCGCTGATCAGTGACGTGAGAGTATATTACGACGCATAACATTGCTACACGTAACCGATGTCAGTGAAGAAGGAAATTCGGTCTTGTACGTCGGTAGCGCTCTCGAATATACATTGAATTTTTAAAGCACTTACTACGACGCTGTTGATCAAAGACGCAGGAGTTTACAATGTGTGGTCCACGCGCATATATTGCACACTAACCAACGTCAGCGACAGGCGTTAGCGTAGGGGGCCATCCCGCCAAAGTATACCAGGCAGACATGAAAATGTAACTATACAAAATGATACACTATTTTATGAATAAAATCTACTTCAAAATTGACTATGGATGCATTTTTTACTGCATTGGCTATATACATCGACTGACACAGGGAAATTCATTTAGATGATCAACGGGCTGTAAAACCGTCTACGTTGTCTCTATCTCAACAATTTCATAACATCTCAAATTACCAGGTCACGGAAATAAAGTCTATTGGCCGAGAATTAGCTCGCAGAATGAGAATTTGCAAAGATGACGATGGTGAAGGTGAAGAAGCATCTTAAAATAGCAACATTCAACTGCGAGAATTTTCGATTAAATTTTCAACCACAGTGATATCGAAAAATTAGACAGCTGTTGTTCCTCTTTACACTTTTATCTGAGCCCAAAGTAAAAGAAACGATAAGAGTTATGGTCAAACAAAATCAATATAGCTCAAAGTTCATAAAAATCTGGTGGAAATCAACCTGTACATTAAAGTATGATAGGTGCGTGAACGCGATTGCGACCCTCGCTCGACTATCTGGAGGGCAGAGGGCAGGTGACTCCAATTACCCTGCCCTCTGAGCGTGACCGCGACACCGTGATTCAAGTGTAACTACAGGGCACACGGAGTGTAAGCCATGTATTACAGCCCTTGTGAAGAAAGGGTGGGATTGTACCTGTATGTTTTTTTTTTTAAGTTACAGGTATAACTATATAACTATCTCAGAGACGGCTAGAATACCTAAGTATATTCTTCGCAAATGCTTACCATGATTTTGAGCTGATCTTAGAGCAATTGACATTATTTCTATCTCTTTTACTCTCATTGAAACGAAAAGTAAACTGATGGTAGAATATCTATTCAAATAATTAATATATATAATAAGAAGTAATAATAAGAAATAATATCTATTCGAGACCAGCGCCGGTTGTTTAATACGAACAATTATTAGTTTCTTGAGTAGTTTAGTATTATTAACATTTTTTAATGTTATCTATTGTTTTTTTTTCTGTCGCAAATAAATTATGTAGTAATGTGTGTCTATGTATATTGTCTGTAGATAGCCTCGCTCTCTTATTTACTAAGATCAAGTTTAAAGTAGAAAAGTTTAAGCATTTTTATCTCAAAGTACTCTAGGTAAAATTACTTTAAATACATCAAATGTCCATTGTCCTGGCAACATTGTAATTTGCCCATGTACAAATTTTACGACATAAATGTAAAGATCAATAAAGGTAAAGGTACTCACGAGCTATGGTGGAGAAATCCTGTAGTGGCAGAGGAGGCTTGGGTCCAAGAAGCAGTTCCTGGCCGGAGGGAATCTCGCGTATCACCTTGTAAAACACCTGGAAATCACAACACAATGGAGTTATATATAGCGGCTAGTATCATACCTACTTGTACTCGATCTAAGGTTTTTTTTGCTTTAACAGACATGGTAAAATGCAAAAAATTTTTTTTTACTGTATTTCGTTTAAAATATGTAGGATAGTAGCTGCTAAGTAACAGCTTATCTACTTTCAACTACAATAAATCCCCCTTTTTTTCCGTCAATTTAAAACCTAGCAAAAATGATTAGAATTTACGGTATTTATCCAGAATTTTATAGAAAAAGTTGGACCATTTATAGAATATGTATACCCTAAATGATATGTCTAGATTATCTAGCTCTAAGAATCGGCATTTCGTGGTAATCAAATCAGCATATAAATGCCTTCATAGATGTCGTGTATATTATGCACGCTACTTAAATATAAATACTAACTTTATTTAGCACCTCAATTAACAACTCGATAAACTCTTCTGTAATTTTAATTTAAAAAAGCATCTGTTAAGTTATATATTTAGGTTTCTTGATTTTGTACTACAATAAAAATTAAGTCTACATAACTACCTATAAATATCCGAATCTTTATTTAATTACTCATATATATGTTTTCTTATTTTTTTTGTATTCTTACCAAATAACATGTAAGGTCTAAAAGGATTTCCCTTTATCACCAGAAGTCCGGGCTCAAGGAAGTGACGAGTAAATAAAATGCGCAAAGCTTATATAGTGAGTGTATAAAGTTTGAAGGTAAACTGGCTTTTTCCGCTGAATTGGAAAGTCTGCACCTTATCCTGAACGCATAAAATAATAGGTTTCATGCATTTTACCTGCTTTTTCTACTATTTATAAAACTGTTTTACTTCATTTAATAATTAAGCTACGTAGCTACGTTTAGTGTTTTACTAACACAGCGCCCAATATTTGAAAAAAACTTTCTACGTTTTTTAATGCCTTAGTGGCAACAAGCAAACGGGCTTCCTGGCGACAGTAGGTATGCCTGTTATTAGTATTTAAATAATCAATACTGATAATAGGTAAGTTTTACAAAATAAAACAAAAACAAAGTTCTCTTTGACTGAAGTTGCATGAAAATTAATGCATATATTAAGCCCGCGACGTGCGGCTATTTTACATGCACATTTCAACATATTTGATTAAAAAAATTTGAAATGATACTTTACTGAGTGATAAAAAATCACTGAGTGAGAATTGAAAAAATATATTTGGCATTATCTTCAGAATAACATTGCACATTTTAAATGATTTTTTATCATCAAAAATGTTGATAAAATGCGAAGAGATCACCATTCAGCGCAGCCTTAACTGAACTCTAGCTAAATACGGATAAAACTATAAAAGCCCAATGAATGTTGAACAATTACCTAGTGCATACTATTCTATATAAGTTCTGATACTCTACGGAGTGATAATGCAGGAGCAGCTAACAGATACTGGAAGCGAAAGCATTCCAAGAGTGGTCTAAGATGTTTAGGCTATGATGATGGTGGTGACTTCTAACTTCTTATTTTAACCTCAGATTGAATATGGTATCACTTTCTCATGGTTTTAAAAGAGCGAAACAAGCCTTTTTCACTGGGTATATGCTTAAATACCCACTTAATTATTTTTTTCTCAAGAATGATTGTACTATTAACCTCAAAAGAGTAAAAATCAAATAACAGTTAACGGGGGGCACAACCGTGAATCTAATCGTTGCATCTGTTTGCTCCCCTCACATTGACCGGAAGTGGGTCACAGTTGTTTGGAACACCGATTTTCTGCCACCGGAAGTACCCAACGTTCCACATTCAAATTTTATTGGGGTAGTGAACAGAATATGAGGGTTGCAATGATAATGATTTTGTGATTTGTACGTTATTTTCTTACACGATTCTGTAAAAAGAGCCTTTGTTATATAGTTGAGATGTAAAACGTTGTTGTCGACGTTATAAGCACATCTGGCTTATTTTGTCCATTGAAACAAAGCGTTTTTCTCTTGAAATATTCAGTGTTTTATTTCGGAAAATATACCAGTATATAACAGTTAGGAAACTACGAGATGTTTTATCACTATGCCGTTCACCATCAAGCGGAATTGAGCTCAAACATTAATATGCAAATTACAGTAAGACAGGTTAATTTAGGTTGTCTTTTTTATTATTATGTTCCTGTATCATATCTCCTACATTTTAAAGCCTACATTGGAGCCTTAATTATTGATGGCAATCGTTACACAACGTGAGAAACGTTTTTAAAGAAGTAACCCCCCCCCTCACCCACATACCATAAACAAGAAATAATATTGAAAAAAAAAAGTATCCCATGAATATCCGTAGATAAGGACGAAGCTAAGAACAACTCGCATTTCTAAATCTTTTAAGCCATTTATAGATATAAACATACATATTATGCCTACTACATAAACCTTCTGAAAAACAATACCCTTCTTTTTGGGCAGGAGGGAAAAAAATGGCAGGAAGATTGTGTAAATTAGATTCAAAAAACTAAAATTTGCATAACTCCAAGCATATAGCTTTGGGTGATTATCTCTAAACATTGAGCTTACCTGACCAGCCAGTAGGCAATGCTGGACGTTAACATCTTTCTGGTAGTAAGTAGACCGTACCAGCTTCAGCCAGTTGGACTTCTCATTGGTGCCGTCAAGCCATGCTCGGTCGCCGTATTTTCCACGGGCCTAGACAAAAAAAAAACACTTCTTTATAAAATGTAAATACAGCTTACGAAGAAATTATTGTATTATTTTTTTTCAAAACACTTAAAATGTTGTGGTTGCGCCATCTAGCACAATGATTAGGAACTTCTTAAGCTTTAGCTTGTGATCAGGTGAGGAGCATTCAGATGTTACGGACGAGCTATTTAAAATATGATGCATTAACTATAAATTAATTTATTCCAACTGTAGGCCATGTAATCTGTTCATTTTTGACATTTATTTTAATGTTAGCAATTGGGTTTTGTAGATCATTTAACTTACTCGTTTAATACCTATAATATTTACGTAGGTTATGGTCGAAAGAGACATCTAGCGATATTTTTCCACATCCCACTATCATTCACACCCGACACTGTGGCTTCACGATAGATGGCGCTATTAGTACATGTCTGACTAGATTTGTACCGTGTCCCAGCTTGTCCGGTAATATGTCAGGTCACCCCATTTATAATGGGGATGATAAATTTTAATGACAAAATTTTATTTTTACTATAGGGATATTTCCATGAGATTTATCGTTTTACATTGTTGTGGAGTAGGGTCATGTTTAATACTGGATTTATTAGCCTAGTTGATAAAAAAAAAATTGTTTCTTCATATTTAATCTAAAACATAATGGTAAATTTGTAGTTATAAGTAAGTCTAAGTACCTACTTATCCTAATAGTACGGTAGTAATATACTCAGTTCAAAATTTTTAGGTGACACCTACAATTTTTTTGTAAAAAGCTAAATGATCTTACATTCAATTTCATTACTTAATTTTTTATCGTTGTTTATATCGGCAACTAAGTAACTATTATTTTACTTTCTAAAAGCTAGCAAAAGTGCTCAGAATTTATGTTTTTAGCTGACTTTCAAAAAGGAGGAGGTTCTCAATTTGTGGATCCTTGATTTGACTGTATTTTTTTTAATGTTTGTTACCTCAGACCACCCGGTAAACTAATTTTGATGATTCTTTATTTTATTTTAAAGTTTTACAATGAGTTTATTATTAAATTTAAACTAACTTATGCCAGAGTTTAAAGACTTCCAATCACCCTTAATTCCTACTCCCACTTATGAATTGCGACAACGTCATTCTCGTCTATCTAATGCCATCAGTAAGCGTCACAAGCACGCCCCTGCGATATTTCAGCTAGGGTTGCCAGTGCCACTGTAACAAGTGTCCATTTCGCATCCTTGACCGAACGTTCATCGATGACTGATGGCGCACATGTGCCGCGAACAGGGCGCAACTCATCGCCCGTGAGACTATAGCTAGGGCTGGCTACCTTATCATCATCATCAACAGCCAGAAGATGTCCACTGCTGAACATAGGCCTCCCTACCTTTAGCCTCCGCACTGAACGACATCCTGCCATCTGCGTCCACTGGATGCCCGCGACTCTCACAATATCGTCGATCCATCTAGTGCTTTGATAATATATAGTTTGGATCTGCCTTTAAACTCGAGCTAGTACCTAAAAAAGTCTGCCAAAAACTGAAGGGGGCGATGTAAACACGTATTGCACACACTGATATATACCTACTTACTAGTTCTACAAACGCACACTTCAATATCAACCAAGGGGGTGGGGGGTGTAAATGCCAAAGTGGAAACAGTAGGTATAACCTTCCATTTATTTATTTATTCTGAGATCTAGTGGGAGGCCTACCTACGCTGGGTCTTCCGGTTCGTGGTCTCTACTCAAGAACTTTTCTTCCCCATCGGTCATCGTTTCTTCGAGCGATGTGTTCTGTCCATTGCCACTTCAACTTGCAGATTTTAATTTGCTATGTCGGTGACTCTGGTTCTGGTTCGGCTACCTTATTGTTTTCGTTAAATGAAAAACTACAAAAAATATTGATCATCACCATAATCAACTACGCGTATTATTATACGTCGCAATAAGCACGACTTCACCTGGCATCCTTGAAACTATTCAAAAGGTACCTACTTATATCTACCAACTGAGATGGGAAACTTGTGACAAGGAAAACTTGTGAGACCGGTTGGGTTAGATTAGGTTAGATCGTTAAAATTAACGAAAAATTCATGTAAATTGTTTTGTCACTATGACAAAACTTGTGAGGTAGGAAATGGAAATCTTGTCAGATAGAAAACTTGTAACAGTTGTCCTAGAGAAATATTTTGGAAATAAACAACTCTTTCGATAATGTAGGTTAATCAAATCTCACTTCACACACTAATATTATAAATGCGAACGTAAGTAACTATAGCTTTGCTTAGTTTGGGGTCAGATGACCGTGTGTGCAATAATGTCCCAGATATTTATTTATTTAACTTCAACTCATCGGTTTCTCTATTTTTTCATATTGTTACCTTTTCATGACCTAGGCTGAACCAATTTTGGTAACATTTGATAAGGAGATAGTTTGTATGTAATCGTTTTACTCTAAAAAACGCCGATACCTTTATAATTGCAGACAGTTAACTAACCGCGATATTACGATATATGGTTAGAACTATTGAAACCTATGTAGGTAGATAGGTAGGTACCCATATTTTTGTAGCCAAGTTAGAACCAGTAGATTGAAATTGCGGTATCTTGAGGTCCTTAAATGTTTGTGTAATATCTTTATTACAGTGTGAATAAAATTTATTATGCTCAACAACTTGAGGTTCTTATATTTTTTTTTTCATCTGTTACTTAACCGAAATCGCCAACCCTGGCTAAGACGAGGGTTAACGCTCTAAGATAATTATCTTTTTTACGTAACGCACCCGCCCAAGTTTTAATAACGGGACAAATGCTGCGGAAAGGCTTGTCGGTGACGCGTAAAGGAGGGTTTCCTCGCCATTTGATTAATACTTTACTTGTTACGTCATTTTTATTGAACACCAGATGCTTTTTATACTTTTCGCGTAATTTTTTCTGAGATAAACTGTCGGGGGATCGTATTTTAATTTTACGCTGAATTACGCACCTTGTTTCTTGGACTGCTTCGTTTTTCTTTTGATTCATTGTTATCAATTATTGCGTCGTTAAGGTGTAACGTTTCACCTATGACGGGAAATTCAAATTTCAGTCAGTTGTTGTCCTTGTAGTTAGACTATATTCAATATAGCTATTATTTTAAATAAACACGGTGTTTGGTAAACATTAGTTGATGGAGAAATGTAAGTATTAAGGTGCGTTAATGTTTTTTTTTACATGACCGTGCAAAGAATAATCATTGATTTTCGCAAAAAGTTTAGTAGAGGTTATATCTATAGAGGATTTTACATACAACTTGTAATATTAGATGGACTTATCATAACATGAATATTTTAAAATAAAAGTGGGATTCGGTAAATTATTTTTTGTTCAAGTGTACTGTTTGCAAAATTTGACTCGCTAAAAATATCGTTGTCGCTTTAATCTTTCAAAAGAAACTAATTAGCTATTTTTAAGTTAAAAAATGTAATTTTTCGTATGAAAATTAGATGCTGGTCAAGGTGTAAAACAACCTTAACAACTCAATATCTACCTAACTGATAGGTTCTAAGTTGGAGGAAGTAATAGATCACGTTTGAAAGGTCTAATTTGTAGGTAAATACGAGGGTAGGTAAATAAGTAACCCTCTATCGGCAAGTACACACACATCTTCATGAAATGTCTGCTATTATGGAACATTATGACTTTATCGAATAAAGGGAGTTGAAGTGTCTGTAGTAAATTGTAGGTTGAAGTGGATCTACCCTCGTTTCGATAGCCGTATTTTTAGTCTTTGTAGGCGCGTTTTATTTTATGCCAGTTAAATAGAGCTTTATACCTTTTGTAATATTTATATGTTTAATGCTACCAGCATACTGGGTACGCTGCCAACCGATAGTGGGCCTGAGCTTTTGGTTTGTCTATAGACCTTCAAATGTCTTTGGGCAGTCTAACTGTTCTTGTAGTGTTAGTTTTAGCTGGTATTCTGTTTAGTTAATAAAGGCTTGCCCATTGACAAAATAACGTACGTGTACTACTGTTGGAGATAGACAAGTTCTAACTCTTTTTTTTTTCGCGCTTAGATTCTCCTAAATGTGCGTGTATCAAAAAAGGCTAAGATCTAAAGAAAGATTGAAAATCTAAGACACTTAATATTTGAAACTGCAAATTTATGTTCCGATGACAATATGACACAAGTAACACTTTGTTTCGGTACAAATGAGATGGAGTTGGATGGTAGAGCACACGGAACTCTTGAACGGATACTAGTCATCCTATCGAGATTGGACTCATGTAAAGCGAATGTTATTATTTATTTCCTAAGTAATTTATTTCATTCAATCCCCCTGATGTTTTTTTTTTCTTTTCATTTATTTGGTTTGACAGCTGCAATAACATTGTAAAAGCTTAGGTAATGAAAACCATGCAATCTGATCACTTTGGCTAGGTTTATAAACGTAAGACTTTAACAGGTATCCGATATACTTCAGTGAAATATTAAAATAAAATGTTTTCATTCGGAGCAAATAAATGCTTGGACCAAGTATACTTGATTTTTTTTATTTTTTTTTATCTATGAGGAAAAAATGTTCATGTAATGTATGGCTTAAACGACGTCATAATGTCGTTCCTGCAAAAAAATGTATTCGGAGAGGATATACCTATTGATACGGTGTTCGATACAAACACAAATTTACCCTGCATGAGGAAAAATTTGCGTTAGCCTAATTATATGACTACCGTCTGTAAAAACAAAAAGGAAGTATGTAGATTACAAAAATCTAACCTAACCGTAATAATTACAATTGAGGTATTTCTTGCAATGTATGTCAACCCTTATATAAAAGGTGAGTATTACAAAAAGCATTTGCGGCAAGATTTTGCGGAAACATTATAAAAACGTTGTTGCAATTTAAACGGTTTGCGGGTAGATTCATATTTCGCGCTCGCGAGAGATTGCAATTTCCCCGTGTACTGGGGAAAGCTACAAATGTAGAGTCGTTGCCTTCGGAAAATTACATTTCATATTAGAGATGCGGTATTTATATCGATGCTTTTATATTCTATCTACATTAATGAGTTTGAAGGTGCTTACTAATGTGGATTTCGGAGGTTTTATTTAAATAATGGTAAAAAACTTTGCCATATTTTTCTTTGCCGTCTATTAGACAAAGACAGCAACATTAAGTTTAGTTTGACTCAATATACTCATCCACAGTCTTCTGCTGGTTAAAGGGTTTAATGTTACAATACCTATTGTCCCATTGAAGTACCTATACCGATCAAATTCAAATTATAAATAAATAACTAACCAATATTGTAAAGTGAGGAAAATGTACGAATCTCATAATTAAAACAATAGAAACTTGGTAATTAATAGGCAAATATCGTAGGTACAATTATTCTACCAACTATCTAATTAAATGTAACTATGATTATTTTGATTGATACGAGTCAATCAAATACAATAAGCATAAAGTACTTCAGTTAAGTTAAATTTAATAATTACTACATGTTTTTACTTTTGCAAAACCGTAACAGGTGAAGTTGCTAACTGTGTGAATGTATGTGAATGAATGTATTTGGATAAGAGGAGGTAGATTATATATCCTGTCAAATAAGACTAATATTCTTCTTGAAAAATATGCGGTTCTGTGATTTATGAAAAAGAGAGACAAACAAGAATAAGATTTAGCATTAGATTCCTCTTTACAAGGTTACAAAGCCATGTTGACGTAACCTTGTAAAGAGGTAATGCTAGATCAAACGTATTTATCTGTATGGGATATAATTTGCTAGACGCTTTATACAGTTAATGTCGTCAACTTCGTGAGCTGTCAAAAAGCGATTAACATAATAGACAGATTATAGTCGCTTGCAAGTTACCGACATAGCCCACCGGATTAGCAAGTTGAAGTGGCAGTGGGCAGAGCACATAGCACGCAGAACAGATGGCCGATGGGGCTGAAAGGTTCTCGAATGGAGACCACGGACCAGCGCAGCGTAGGACGTCTATCCACAAGATGGACAGATGACCTAAAAGAGACCGCTGGAAAACGCTGGATGCAGGCCGCTTCCAACCGGCTCTTTTGGAAATCGATGGGGGAGGCCTATGTGCAGCAGTGGACGTCCTATAGCTGAAATGATGATGATGGTGATGAGTCGGTTGCAATATTAGTCGTGTTAATAGTATAGTACTATAAAGACATCATCATCTTAGCTCTAATTACTTCACTGCTGTATATATTCTACTTCTTCAACATGCCGTTATTTTTACCCATACGCCGCTCGCAACCACGTATTGGTACTAAGATGAGATCATCCATATTTTTATCCACTGCTCTCCCTACTAGTTTTTCGTTGATTTACGTCACAATATAAAACAAAGACAATAGACTTCAGTGTTTATCGATAGCTAGGTTAACGTGAACTCATCTCTGAACTGAAGAGCGTTCCCTCTGGTGATCACGCGTCGTTGGGCGAATCACACGACTCGTTTCACAAGACAACAATTTGTGAGCGGTTATTTACCGAACCACACGCCTGCGCCAAATTGGACTGTGTTATGTGCTATGGTACTCAATTTCAACTAAAATGCTAGTTGAACAGTCGACATTTTGGCTTGAAACTTTCGCGATTTAAACACATCATGTTACTAGGGTTAAAAGGGATTTAAGACAATGCAAACGAGTTTTCTAGACAAGTCAATTTGATGTGATATCACTTCATTATAATCTAGTGAGGGGATAAGGTGTGGGTGATAGTGAAATAAGTGATAATAAGTGTAGTGATGAAACAATTGAATGTCAAGTCTAATTAGAACAACAAGAAATGCATGCAATTAAAATGTGAGTACCTAAATCAGACTAATAATAAAAATGCGAAAGTTTGTGCATATTTGTGGCAAAGTCAAAAGTCAAAGTCAAGTATGATATGGAGGTAGCTTATAATATATTAGATCAACAAGATAAATAATTCTGACCCAAAAAAAAAAAAAGAATTAGCTGAGGGAGACGGGTTCTTAATATTTATTTATAAGCTCATAGTTAACCTCAGATCAGACATACAAGGGAGATATGGCACGGTATCGTGGCAGGTGCAAACGGATCTGGCCTAAATCAGGCTTGATACATTAAGTCGAATTCGACCCAGGAGACAACCGTGCGAATTCTTTTTTTACTACTACTATAAGTTAGTTCATTGGTGTCGATACAAGTTTCTTTGTGTGCGTAATAAAATTGTAAATGAGCCGTACATTAAGTAGTTTGGCGGTATAGTGATTTTTTAAAATGAAAAACAGACATTTGAACTCAAATGATAATTGTACAAAGACATATATTGTTTGTCTGATGTAAGATTAACCCTGTTTAATAGGTGCGGGCGTAACAAACCAACAACCAAATTAAAATTCACTAGGCTACTTTAAAAAGATCCCTTTTCCTTCCCAAAAGCCAGGCTTTTTTCATAAATCTACCACGTCAGTAGCTGACTACATACGTTTCCTATACTTGTCTGCTTTATCAGTGTAAGGAAAAGCATTGCTTCCGGTACCTATCTCCGGGTGAGCCGTTCGTAAAACCACACATTTATTTTTCTTTTTTCCAAGCTTTCAGCGTTTTTCTTTCGTCTTTCCTTTGTTTTTCCGATGCGATTAGATAGTGTCTTGTTTTGTGGAGGATATTTCCGATCTACTTCCGTCTTATTTATAAAAAAGAGTTATCTAACTTTTTTAAATGTTTTGGATTGTTTTATTTTATTTTGGGTGGTCGTCGTTCCCTAGGTAAAAAATATTCTTACCTACGTAATCCAAATTAAAAATTAAGCTGTGATAAAATCCTTGCCAAGACTTGTGCCAATATTAGATAACTGACTGGCATATTATCCCTAGTACGTAACTACATAATAATAATTGTATTATTATAAATTTATTCATTCATATTTATAGTTTATTAACCATTCATATGATTTTTATTTAAGGACATAACTCAGCGCGTAAACTTCACACAAATTTGACCTGTTAAAATAAGAAAAGTTTTTTTTTTGTTATAAATATAAGTAATTGAGAACCCTCTCCTTTTTTGAAGATGGTAAAAACCGACTTCAAAATTAGTAGTGCCGAGAGTAAATGACTTCGAAATGTTTTTATACAGGCATTATTAGGTTTTTATATTTTTGTGTATTATTTATGTTATTTTTATATGTAAATCAGTTAAGTATCTGGCATTTGTGAACTAATTTAAGTGATTCTGTTTTACCAACTTCAAAAAAGGAGGAGTTCAATTTGTATTATTTTTAATGTTTATTACTTCAGAACTCCGTCATTTTTAAACTGAATTGTTTTTTTTTTTTTTTATTATATACTTTCAAATTGGTCCCATAAAATTTCATCAAAATTCGTTTAGTAGTTTAGTTTTTAAATCAAAATACTGGAAAAGTAGATCATAGTAAACAAAATTTCATATTTACTTATTTTAAAGTCGGTATTTTCAAACTGATAATTGTGTAGAGAAAGCTCTCGATGTATTCCGACAAAAATTTCATTAACTTTGGATCAGTAAACTCAGGCAGTGAGTTGCTACTTTAAAGCTCTAACAAAGCCATCTAAAGACATTGGTAAAGACTCTACAACCAACTTTTTATTTTTCTATTTCACATTTTCACTTTAAATAATTTATCAAAGATTATCCCTTACACATCACCAGCCTTTCGCGGCATAGTCGTCAAAATGTTGCCATAAATTAACCGTGAACCGAATGCACCGTTCATCTTTGTCACATTATCCCGAACAAATTATTGAGAAATTAGGAACACCTTACACGGTCACGTTTTGACCATTAAATGGAGACAAAACGACCTAATTCCTGACACGGACGAATATTCACGATCTGTCGCTATCATTGCGCAAAAAAACTTGGCAACTTTTAACAACGTTTATCCGAAAAGTTACCTTATTTTGTGGGTTATAAGAGTGAAGTAGATTGTGATATATGTAGGTGGATGTCTCATTGATACGGTATCAAAAGCGCCCCATTGATTGACACAAAGAACGGACTATCGTTTGTTAAATGATCGGTGAACAATCACCACAGCTTCCAATTGTGTGTTTTGGTTTGTTTTGTTGTAACAATGACAATACATTGGACATTTTGTGTAAAAAGAAATCACACTATTCTGGATACCTATACGTGTAATAATATGTAGAGTTTTAGGTAAATCAAGCCCGTAACCGTATACGTTTAGTACATTCATTTATCATGTTGAATACGTTTGAAAAAAGAAATTCCTAGCATGTTTAATTATTTAACTGAGATAGTGTACTTAACTTAATAATAAGATCATAATGTAAATGTAAATTTGTTCGACCTACTCTCGCAAAAAATAAATTATGAATTAGGCATTACGTAGACGGTATATGTACCTTCCTACATTCTACGTAATAGCTAATTAATGTTTAAAAGACTTAAAAAATGAGGGGGTTCTTAATTAGTTTCTTTTTTTTGTTTGTTACCTCAGTTCTTCGTTATTCATGAACCGATTTGGAAAATTCTATAGCCTTGGAAAACTGAAAAATATGTCATATTCAAAACCACGTAAGTTTCCTTAACAAAAGTGACTACAAAAAGTTTAGTCCATTGTTTCAGACCTAAACAAAACAAATCAAATTGATTTTGTATTAATGTGAAAAATTCGTTCGAATTTTTAAATAACTTTTCAATCGACAAAAATATTGAAAAAAACATCGATAGAAGAGCAATCTCTTTGGGAACCATCGCGAATTGTTGAAGAACGACTCACATCTGTACGCGTTAAAACGGATTAACTAGAAGATTACACCGAAAAAAACAGCCTGTTCTTGACAAAGACACCGCTACTTCGACACGGTGACAATTGGTGGGATTTGGAATTATTCGGCTATTTTAGAGCGTTTTTTGTGTTGCTGCCGTTTTGGTGACAAATAAATGCTTACTCAAATATGACACTAATGTTTTTAATGCAACTCTTCTCTGTTGTTACTTTCTCATGATTAAGCAAATATACCGATCTTGATAAAATTTGACAAATGAATAGTGCGCATGCGCATGATAAGAAAGGACAAGGATTATTTGTCTACTACTACTTATTATATTTGTAACTGCGCTCAAATATTAATAACCTCTAGTATGACTCGTTCTTGGACAGTCCTCATGATGTTTTTCTTCACCATTGTTGAGCAAAGGCGTCAAAACTGCAGATAATTTATTTAAATACTAAATAAGTCATTGATGCAGTTCGAGGATCGAACCGGGTGCCGTCAGATTGTAAACAGCTCATGCTACCGCTCGACTACTATCGTTTTATTCATATAGATAGACTAGCTGCGACCCGCTGTTTCACCCGCGTTGTGGTGATGATGAAAAATACTTTACGACCTTCTCTCATACCTATCAAATAAACATTTAAAAAATCATCAAAATCGATCGAGCCATTTCGGCGGAGTGCGACCACAAACACCGTGACACGAGATTTTTATGTACTTATATATAGATAAATATCTAATATCTATATGATCAGTCTTGAATAATGACAACTCCTTTTGACGTCACTCATGCACATTCGTGAAACATACAGTGGTGTTGGTTGTTTGTGAAATATTGTCCGAAAAACAAGGTCCTCATTGAAAATAGAACTACCGAGGCGTCTTGGCATCTGACGCACTAACTCCCGCCTCTGCCGTAAGTGTAAATAACACTTAACCTAACCCAATAACCGGTGCTATATCGCATTGCTTTCGGGGTATTTCGTTATTTTGTCTACACGGATGCTGGCGATGGTACAATCGTCCATTTTAGCTTGAACCTCGACATCTCATCAGTGTTTCTCTTTCCAGTATCTTTGTGTGTGAAGTGGGGTGCGAGGGGGCTCCAGTTATTCTGGTACCTGCTAACATTGTGGTTCGAACGTGCCGTGGCTTCGACTCCACCGGCTATTATTGTTCTGGCCAGCTCAGATGAAATATTGCCCCACTGTGCACGCCTGCACTGTTTTGCGAATTTGTCCGGAAAAATATTGGAGCAAACAAGAAACTGCAAAGACGATTCGAGTGTGAACTTTGAAATTAGATTTAAGCAATTTAATACTTTTTTAATAATTGCCGGTAATAACCAATGTAAATGCAGCATGCAATGTAGCATGATGCCTGTGACTTTAACCTCCTCCTTTTTGGAAGACGATAAAAAAAATATGCTATCTTGGCTACATGAAAAAATATAGAGACAGACAAATATACTTACGTACACCTGCAAAACATTACCCTTCTTCTTAGACAGTAGAGTAAAATCTGCACTAGTTCAACACTTCTACGAACTAATTAAATCTTAACTTTTTAGTATAAAGGTAAACATAATCATCCCATGATCAATTCTATACCGCATCACAAAAAACGCTATCAAATAGCTAAAATTAACTAAGATAAATTCACGGCATGCACCCTAAATGTTATTGCAATCCCTCAAACATCGAGGGGAAGGGTGACAATGAGAGTATCGTGGAGATAAATTTCTATCACGCCAGGATTAGCACCTATTGTACGACAGTGTAAGATTAACTGATAAGTGTCTATCCGTTAATAATAATAGAAAAAGTATGCGCTCCCTGCTATTATGTCTTCTGTGCTTAAGGTCGACGATATTGGATACACCATATCGATGGTCTAGAAGACAAACTTACTGGGCCCTTATTTACTAACTACAAACTCACTAAATACCATACTAAATTGTTAGAGCTTAACTTAACGCGTCACGTTAAGCCGGGTCTCCTGCTCCCAAAATCTAACAAAACATGTTTAGCTAACAAAAAAAACATGTTTAGCTAACATAAAAAAACATGTTTAGCTAACATCTGGCTAATTGTGGAGTCCGTTCGTGATTTGGATTGTGTTCACGATCTCGTGCCATCCCGTACGAACGGACATCCATAATAAGCCATAATGTTAGTTAAACATTTTTGTTAATTTGTTTTGTTAGAATTTGGGCGCAGGAGATCCGGCTTTACGTGCACGCTTTAGGTAATGAATGAGGGCCCTGAGTGCAAAATAATTGAGTTAAGACATTTTATTGATTGTATGGTTTACGTTATGAACCTTATTAATTATTATAGTTAAAAAGACATACAGAACCCATTGAAGAGTTCCACTAGCCACCATCATTAGATTAGTACTATTGAACCAAATTATTGTATTGTCCTGGATCGCGTAACTTGTAAAGTTTCACATTGATACCATAACAGTTAAAAGTCAGCAAATTGTTAAGAGTACCTACTTAGGTTACAATCGACATCTAAATATTTGTTAACATATTTCGTTAGTTCGAATTGAAGCTAATTAAAAACCCACAGAAGCGTGCTTGAAAAAATAAAATAATTTTCCTTCCTTGTTTGAGATTACATAAGATTAACACAAGCAGCATTTGTGATCATTTTTAACCGACTTCAAAAAAGAAGGAGGTTCTGTTCCATTGTATTTTTTTAATGTATGTTCACCGATTTCTCCGCTAATTATGAATTTATTTTGGTAAGTAATTATATTTGTTTGGTAGGCCATACTTCAAAAATGGTTCCATATATGTTTTGTTTTCAAATCAAAATAACTAGAAAAAAATATGTCATCCAAGTAAACGAAATTGCGTAATTACAAATTTTGTAGTCGGTTTTTTAAATTGATAATTATTGTTATTGTTTAATATTTTGGCAAGGAAGTTTACGTTTAAGCACTTTCATTAATCATCACTAGAATTATTTTCAAAAACCGAGGCCCAATTTTGTTAATATTCTTTTTTTCGACGGTTCCTTGTTTATTGTTATCTTCAATATCTCATACTAAAGTGGAGAAATCCCAGCTAAAGTGACTACATGGTAATGCTTCTAAAAGCGAATTACATTGTAATGTTTGTTTGTCAACCACATTGCCACGGCAAATTCGTCCACAATACCATAGAACGATATATTACACAATAAAAAAACTAGAATAAAAAACCCTAATAAGTACGGAAAATTTGAAAAAACTGCGAGTAAAATCACAATATGTTGCTAGTGTTTGATATCTAGAATGTAAAATGATAAAAAGATAAGCCAGATGGGTCAGGTGTCAAACTGACAGGTACTGTCTGATATGACATTGACATAAGACATTGGTTTAGATATGATTTATGAAACAGTTGAAGACAAACTAATATGTTTTTTGAAATGTTTTATTTGGTTTACCAAATATAAATTTCTGGTAGTAGTTTATTAATCAATTAGGATTACATTGGCATTTAAAACCAGTTTTAATTTAATTACCTACTTGTATAATATTGTTACTTTTCATCGTATTTATTTAGTCAGGTAAGGAAAGACATGACGTGACAAGACGCTCTCTCATCTCTCTCAAACGCGTTTTCGAGTACTTTGACTTATTGCTAAGAAATAAGACAACAGAAGTTGAAAAAAGAAGAAGTTTGAGAAGTTGATTGAGTTTCATTAGAGATAATAAGATATATAAGACTAATAAGATGTGGTGGTCTCGACTCTTAAACACGAGGAATACGATTCAAGGGAAGACGGGATTTAGTCTGATATTTGTTTGAGTGTGTATCTATTTATAGAAAATAATCTTTTTGAAAACACTCAAAACACCTTAACCTATATGTCAATAACCCTTGTCATTTTATACTTATACTAGTCGACCGCCCCGGCTTCGCACGGGTGTAAGCTCGGCCTTCGCCCTCGCTACTATGACCCGCTCCAGGAACACAAAATTTCATCAAAATCGGTCCAGCCGTTTTTAGAGTATCCTATGTCCGTCTCCTGGTTCTAAGCTACCTCCCCACCAATTTTCAGCCAAATCGGTTTAGTCGTTCTTGAGTTATAAATAGTGTAACTAACACAACTTTCTTTTATATATATATTGATATGAAACAAATAATGACACGGACAACTAACACCAGACGACGAGCAGGTATAGATACTCATATGTTATATCATCCAAATTCATCTGCCTATATAATTGAACCGACCTCTTAATAAGGCAGACGAGCTGACATTTCGCCATACTAGTCGTCAAAACTTTATCAAACTGATAGTTTTTGTAGATCACGGCTCAATAGATCTATTTGTTTACCTCTTTAGAAAAAAAATCATCTGTGAATTCTATCGACCAAATAACTTGTGTCTACATCATGACGCTACGGACATCTGCGCGCTTTGTAAACGGAGATCATACGCGTATCGTATAAATATTATCAACGGTGGCTATAAATACAATAACAATAATATTTTTTATTGTAACTATTGTAACATCGCATGTGGGGTATGACAGCCGCCTACCGTAATGAAGATGTAATGGGGCCGCGGCACCGTAATCCTTTCCAAAGGGGGTGACCAGAGCTGAAAAGATGTCACACGAATATGACAGATATTTTGACAGTAATGCAACGGACTCGGCACTGCTGATGAATGGTATAAATTAGCGCTTTTAATTTTAAAATCTGTAAAACGTTTGAAATTCATTTTTTCAAATACCACCCTCGCAGTTAGATTTAAGTAATTCTAATGAATAATTCTTCATTATTAATTAGAATTACATTGACTTTTATGCTATGTATTTTATCCAAATTATGATACCTGACTGACGGTACCAACACCGCAGACATTTCTTCGGGCTGGCAAAGCACCATCAACCGCTATAGACTTGCAGGTGTCCATAGGCGGAGGTTTCTGCTTACCACCAGGCGGATCGCATGCTTAATTGTCTTTTTTTTTTGAAACGAGCTAGATAATACTCTAGATATTTTATCCCTATGAAAATAAAATGAAAACTTCTTTATAGTAGGTATATTACCCCAAAAGGTGTACAATCAAGACGATTCTTAGGTATGCTATAATCATAAGATACTATGTAACTTATTGTTTACAAAGTAATTACTTATACTAAGTAATCTTGTAGTAGAATTCATTCAGGATAAATTGTACAAATAACCCAAAACCATGAAAATAAACGACAAATATCACAAGCGAACGCGCGATTTGATTTAATATTTAAAATAAACAAATCATTTTCATATTACTCAAGCGCCGACGCTTCCGAACGAAAAATCAATCGTCATAAATGATTCATAGAGCAATACACATTGAATACACGCCAAATATTAGCAATATCATTTTTAATTCAGATACACTGAATATTCCAATCGTAATTAGCTCATTCCATTACTGGTTTGCCAATTTTTGGGGCACCCTTTGTAATAATGTAAATGAAAATCTATAAATTCATTTTTGATTGACATTTGACATTCAAATGATGTTTTGATTAACAAGTTTGGTTTATTATAAATTCACGATATAGATATTCGGATATTATAACTTTTAAATAAATACAGAATAATAGCGTGTGCTAAATGCTATGATTTTATAATTGATGCATGGATTTAATTATGGATTAGAATATATTCCAAAAAGCCACTGATTAAAATTCGTACTGTCAACCGCTTTTTAAGATCTGTGAGAAAAATTGTTTGCACATCTTTTCGAGTACCAATCGAATAATATCAAGTTTTATTATTGAAAGGGAAGAAGAGGTGCATTTGGAGAGAATTCAATCGAATCTCGGCAATCAAGTTTTCATTTTAAAGTATGAATGCGGTGACATCTCTCATTGTGCAATTTACCGTTGGCCCCGTATTTTTACTTTAAAAAGTGTAAATTTCTTTAAAAAAACATGTTGACTGGGGTCACGCCTAAACCGAAATTAGGGGCTTCGCGCAAAACCTTTCTTTGCACTTTGACACAAGATTAAAAAGAAATCTTTGATTACCCGGATCTTTTTTGCTGAAGATTTTTATTGAGATATCGACATTTGGAAAACGGTGGTTTTATAATGTTACCAGATCTAATTTAACAATGGGTTTACCCTTTAAGTTTACGGACACATGTGAACTTTTTAAACACTATCCTTTTTTCGATAATTTGTCTTGATGTTCCGTAGAAAATTAGACAACATTCGCAGTAAGTAGGTACGTTAGTTATTTATCAGATATATAACAACATTGTTAGAGGTTTGAGCTAGGAAAGCATCAAAGGATCCTTGTGGCCAGTGAGTCGGAAGTCGGTCGGTCAGCGTTCGTTTTAATGACGTGCCCACAATTGGCACTTTTACTCTGGTGTCACGTACAGCGAAAAGATCAAGTGTTACTTGAAGTAAAATAAATTGAGTTTGGAAATAGAAACTGTTGTCATCGGGTTTTTGTTTAAAGTAATACTTAAATAACAGGAATGATAATATATACCTTTATCATTATAGGTATGAAAATAAAGTTCGAAATGAAGAAACGGAGAAGGTATTCGCGTTTAGGACAGACGTTGTTTGTGTATGTTTGTAGGACTGCAACCATCACTGAATAAATGCCATAATTTTCTCCATAACAGCTGATCCGATCTGATCCGATTTGAATGCAGATTTTTATAATTGAAAGCAGGTTTCATTGCAGTGTTTTATAGCGGTGCTATTAAAATATATTGAGCCGTTTAAAAGGTATAGGTAGGTAGAGCTCATTGCGAATTAGTTGGAGGCTTTTTTAATATATTTTTACTCAATTACAAAAATTGTCAAATGGTAAATATTATGTTTATAATACAAACAATCAACCTGTGTCAGTAACTAGACATAGTATAGGTATAATATAGGTATAGTCCGTATATATAGGTACGGAAAACTAGAGTAGGTAAACAAAAAACTTATAGTGTTATTGCATCCAGATATAACTGCCAGTATCTCTATTCGACTTGCCTATCTTTGGCATTACGTAAGAGATAACACCCTTATCTTTACTACAATGTCAACTTAATGTGACTGTCATTACATGTAAATAAGCCTATTCAGTACCGGAACTAAATGTCCGCATTTTGCACAAAGGAGCGGTTTGACTGCAACACAACACCCACTATTCGCCGTAATGGCTATCTCTACTGGTATTCAATGCGCATCTAAGGGCTTTATTCCTTTATTGTGATGTCCGAATTGTTTCCGGTTCTTTTTAATCTAAGTCTTAATTCAAAATAAGCTTGAACAAACAATGTGCCTTACCTTGTGTTATGCAAAATTTGAATGAGTTTTGGGCGCCTATATCGAATAATTTTGATTGAATGATTTATATTCGATTCCACTTAAAATTACGTGGTGCGTGCGTTTTAAGTGTCATAGTTACTTGTATTATAGATTATTTTAGGGATCCGTACCCAAAGAGTGTCAATGGAATCAGGGTCTGCGCTGCCTGTCCGTCCGTCCTACCTTTTAACGGCTGTATCGAAACGTAATAGACATAGCCAGTTAAAATTTTCACAGAATATGTTATGTTACGGCAGATTAACAAGGTCAAAAAGTAAACAATAAAGGGGCCATACAACAAACGTATTGTTTAGCTTATTTTTGTATTGTGTAAAAGCGGTAATATAATGTAAAAGCGTCAAACTTGGCATGATTATATTACACACTCAAAAGTCAAACAACAAATAATAAACACTGGCTAAGTGTGAGTGAAGCGTGCTCGAAAGATCCCAAACTGAATCATAGAAAACACAATTTTAGAAGCGGAACCCTCAGTGCCCAATTCTGGTCCGAACTTGGCTGGTGTTTTTTATCACTTAAGTTCGATGATAAATGCGATTTATCTCTAAGATATGAGAGTTATCTGCGGATCTTGACACTGGCATGTATTTCTACTACGCAGTATATTACCCAACTGCCAAACGTTGATTCATAAATTTTATTTCCACGTCCTATAATTATGTTCACTACTTTGAAACAATTTCCTACATATCAACATCTTCCGAGTTGGCTAAAACGGTAAGCCTACTTTAATAATTTCTAGTTAAGACTAGGAAACTTATCAATTGGATTAAAGATTTCTTTAGTTTTTTTCTGACAGCAAGAAATCCAATATCTGAATTCGCATTGCAACAATCAGTTTCCGTTTCCGCGCAGATAACCGCCCCTCCCTACAGATGCAATAGATTCTATTGAGATGATCCCATTCATAGAGATATCTGGCATCTAGTTGTGTGATCTGTTTTGATTGACATTTTGTCACCGAGAGTTATACAATTATTTATTTGATAAATTCGGTGAACAAATAAACCAGCCAAGTGCAAGTTTGACTCGCGCACTGACGGTTCCAAACCACAACATAAAATACAAAACTATCTTTTTAATTTGGATGATTGCTAAAAGAAATAAACACGATTTCAATTAAGGCCATAAGCTACTTAATTTATTACAAAAAAGTGGAGCAAAAGACAACACGACCAAGCGGTCACCCACCCAAGTAGAGACCGCAATCGATGTTGCTTAACTTCAGTGATCGTACGAGAACCGCGGTGGTGAGCAAAAATTGGTCACCGACTCGAAATTGGCCAGTTTTTTTTTTATGAGACTGGGTGACGAGACGAGCGAAGTCGCTCGCCTGATGACTCTTCACGCTTGCCCATAACAGCTCAACGCTACTCAGAATTTTGAACTTCAACAATTAAAAACCCTGGATGGCAAGACACTGCGCTCGCACCCCGAGATATAAGATGTCAAATCTCTGTGTGCCCTGTAATTACGCTGTAATTTATTATTTGTAGTTTAATTTTAGAGTGTGTACTATAACTATGCAGTTTGATGCTTGTACGTATTACCGTTATTACACTAAAACAAATACAAAAATACTTTAAAAAAACGTTTGTT
Organism: Agriopis leucophaearia; assembly: GCA_949125355.1. Lineage (NCBI taxonomy): Eukaryota > Metazoa > Arthropoda > Insecta > Lepidoptera > Geometridae > Agriopis > Agriopis leucophaearia. Next base: position 6,621,963 of record OX421276.1, on the reverse strand, counting down.
GTATGGTAACGGCGTAAAGTTTTTAATTTTAGTCTTTATTATTGTTTCTTAGTTAATCCTCCGTAATATTACATATTCTGTGAAAATTTCAACTGGCTATTACAGTACGAAAGATGCAGCCGTTAAAAGGTATAGGACGGACAGAGGGACGGACAGACGGACAGACAGCGTAGGCTTAGTAATAGGGTCCCGTTTATACCCTTTGGGTAAGGAATCTAAAAAATAAGAAGATGTTTTATAACGAGAATTCAGAAGGAAGTTTAAATCAAATTTCAAGATTTGTTAACGTAGTTCGTTAATTACAAGTGTATCTGTGTTACATGGTTGTTTGGAATATATTGCTTTAAGCGATAAGGCCGCCTGTTAAATTCCTAGATAATAGTTTCATTGTAATGTATGTGTTCTCCTTATTTATGTCGTCGTTAAATAATGAATTATCTTATCTTACGCTACTAACTACTAATATAATCGTAATGAAAATGAAGTTCAACAAGTATCATGGCATAAGTTAGAAACATTCCAAAGCAAATGTGTCAACTAATAAGCGAGTCAATTTTCACTTAACCCATATTTTTTTAGGCAGTTGATAATATTCTAAAGAGAAGAGCGCTACATAAAGTCGACAGTTTATTGCATCCGTGTTTGACACTTCTCAAATTTAAACAAAATTTATTTCACTTTTGTTTCACAGACTGCACTTAACTCTTAACACAAGTGGTTCATTCATAACATCGATGTTTAACCCACAGGAGATCGAACGAGAGCCTGTCACCACTAATTTAAAAAGTTGAGTTACGTGTTGACATAAAAACTTATCTACTGTGAAAAAGAAGATAATTGAGGAGATAATCATCAGGCACTTCGACGAGACAACATTAACATCCTTCTCAAATCTAGATTAAACAGGTTCGTTCTAGATAAGCCTAGGTACTCCATCTTAGTCTGCACCAATGTTTATTAACAACCAAGCTCCCTATACGTACGTCCAACGCGTACGCACCTTAGAGAATTAAAAACTAACTGGCAGGATTTAAAAAAAAACATAGAACTCACCTCCCAGGCATATCTTTGGTCCAATGGCCGCTTCTCCCATTTCCCAACGAACGGTCCGTATTTAGTCCCATTAGCGATGTTGACCCTCGAAAATATCCCTTCACTTTTGTACGTCAGTTCAACCGGTAATAACAAATCCGGATCATCTTCTTCTTTACAATCTTCTTTATCATTTTGACTTTTATCGAAACCTTGGTTCAGTAGGTCCAAAGGTCTCGGCAAGTAGCGTCCATAGTCTGGGAAGTTGGACGATAGATATGTATCCGGTAGGCCAAAGTCTACGTTACCGTAGTAATCCTTGACATCTGTTCCAGGAGGCATTGTCTCCTGTTTTATATGAACTAGGGTGGGCGTTGATTCTGATGTAGCGGAGTCTGTGGGACTCGGCGGTGGGCTGCCAGACTCTTGGCTGTCGCCTGCTGCAGACAAGAAAATACTGAATTAATTACTTGGCACATGAAGTATCGTGTCCTAATCTAGGAACAGTAAAACCAACCTATTTGTAAAGTTGGTCAAATGATAGAATTAAAATTGTGTACGGCTGATTTTTGGTTTTATTCAGAAAATACGATGATGATACCTTATTCAACAAAACAGATAAATTGGTCACACTATAATACTAGTGATATCATAACACTGACTGATAGACTATCATATATACGGCGGTAGGATATGTCTAATGCGATAGAATATAATCGAAGGTTTCAGTTTATCTTCCGTGGAAGTAAAATAATTGATGTCGTCGTTGCCATATCTATTATATAAATCGTTGGAAATATATAAAAAAAATATATTAGTTTTTTTAGTTTGTTACTTCCTAATGTCTATAGTCAGATTATATAACAATTGTTATTTGGATAGATATCCAAGCGAGTCACACGCCTGATGGTAAGAGTCACGGTTTTCGAACATTTCAGTGAGACATTCCAAAGAGAACTGAGAATTTCCAAACAAATCCTTTGAACTGATTTTGATGTTTTTTACTTGAAACCTGGTGCTTCTTGTGTGGTCCTATTTTAATTTGGTTCAGTTCTGACATTTTTATGAAGTCGGTTTTTTATATTGATAATTATTATTAAAAAGAAGTATAGTTCGGACCTATTTGTGGATGGTACTCCATATGGTGTGGATTTTGAATTCTTTAAGTTCTTAATTCTGGGTGGCATATTAAACAGTTATGGACAAGCCTGAGCGCTCACTATCAGGTTATTGACTTGCTCGTTTAGTTGCATAAAAATCAGTAATGTGTGAGCTTCCAGATTTAAAACCAAGATTGCAATTCGAGCTATTAGCACACCTGATCTGTCTGGCATATTTTTTAAGTAGGATAAAAGAATGAAGAGGAGGCTTTATTGCTGTTTCCGGAGCACACAAAGAACTTCCGTTTGTCTCCTGTGTCTACGCATCCCTAATAAAAAGAACCGAATGCAAATCTATTGAAGCATATCTGGTGTTCTTATATTTTTCCTTTTTAAAGATTGATACGACCAATAGAACACTATGTGAATATGATTTTTCATTTCATTTCATTTATTTAATAAATATACAAAACAGAATGCAATAAAAAAAAAATTGAAGTTGATTAATTAATTATCTGTCTCACATTTTATAACTATGTAGTACAACTGCTGATCTCAATATATTGTATTGTTACCTAGTAGTTAATATCCAGTTGTAAGCACTTATTTATTGTATGTCCGTAAGGACAGTGACTGTTGATACTTATAATATTTAAGACCTTTGTTAAGACAGTTACACACAATAAAAGTTTATTCTATTCTATTCTATTCTATTCTATTCTATTCTATTCTATGTATGCCTAGGTGCATTATAATAAAATCATTGTGGGCAAATAATTAATAAAATGTTGAACCAATAAATTTTAAACTTATACTAACATGCAATCTATCAATTAACAAATAATTTAAATATTATTTAATACATTTACTTTTTTTTTTTTTTTTTTTTTTTTTTTAATTAACTTAATTAAAATTAAGTTAATTAAAATAATTAACTACTTAACTAACTTAACTTACTACTTAATTAACTCTATTTTAATTATATAAAATTAATTTATGTTTCAGATTACTTTAATAATTTTATAATTAAAAATAATTCTTATTATATTAATAAATATTTTACATATAAAAAATACTTATTAACTTTTCCGTAGTTTTCTTGTGACCAAAACGCAGGTATGACTATACCAATTTTCTAGCCTTGACTCCTAAATTACAAAAAATAATAAAACACAAAAAAAATGACAAACATCATCCAGTGAAGGAAACAAATTCGATTAGCAAACGCACACGCGTGCCATCAATAACTTCCCCAGGCAAATACAGCTGAAAGAGTCACTCAATAAATCATACCACCCTATTACTACTAATATAGTTGTTAAAACAACCCCTATCTTGTCTGTTAGTCTTCTTTAACGCGTGGCGGCAAAAAAACGCTATAAAATTAAACGCTTGATAAAGCGGTTTGTAAAAGGCATGATAACTGCTTAACATAACAAAAGTGCAGTTCGATTTACAATGGCCAGGATGTGCGTGAATTTGTCTATAGCTAGTCTATAGAAACCTTTCTGAATGAGCTTTACGCTCTTTTTCGCATGTTGCTATGTATGCGAGTCACCTGTTTTTGTTTTTGAAGTTTTGAAGTGAAAACTTTTTAGGCGCGTAGAGAACTTTTTGGGTGAACAAAAATCATGGAACTCGCGTTGTCGTCACGCTGTTCCGTGTATTTTAAAACAGTGCCATCTCTTGTAGAATAGGTGAATTATTGATATGTTTTTTGTTTTTTTGTTAACAGCCCGTTAGTGATAGTGAAATTGGCGTACTTTTAGGAAACGTTCTGAATCATGTCAACAACTATAATGAAAACAACACCATTTGATTCGTTTCTCCTTATAGTACTGTTGATGTTGTAGATACTGTTAGCGTGAAAGGGAACGCGCCCTTATATTTAAATTTACTAAAGACTTTATTTATGTAACACATGTATGTATTTACTTATACTAAGTTATTATAGTATGCTCAGTTTTTCCGAACACTTACTATGTCGCTAAGTATTTTCTACTTTATGGCGTAAGTATAAGTACCTACCTGAATCATTTGTTTTTAATGAAATAGTTTTGAAAAAAGAAGGTACACTTGTGTCAGTATTGAAATGCATAATTTATAGCATAGATAAACAAAATGGTTTGCATAGTTTATCTACAGTCACTGCATAAGGTACAGAGTACCATAAAAAAGGATGAAATTATCATGACAATATCGAACCAAGATACATTTTGGCATTGCTCAAAGTGCCATGCAAAATGATGATTCGAAATTCAAATGAACCATCTCAAGGGCCGTGGGACGCATTTGGACGAGGCTGCGTGCGTGGACAATGCGGACGAGCCGTCGTTAAATCTCCGGTTTCCGCAGAAATTCGCGCCAGATTTAAAATAAGAACGTGCGATGCACAAGAACCGTGTAGAGCTGGCTGAATTGTAGACAGTATTTAAAAAATGATTTTTATTTATTATATTGTAAAAGTGGCATAAGGCAGGCGGATGAGCTGTGGACTAGAACCACTACAGAATGGCTGCCGCATGCCATACGACCCCATGGAAGGCTCAGAAAAAGATGGCGGGATGAGCTTGACTCCCACGCAACAGACTGGTACACCATAGCACAGAACAGAGAGGAGTGGAAGAAAGGAAAGGAGGCCTTTGCCCTGCAATGGGATGACCACGGCTGAAATAAATAAATAAAAAGTTTCATGCGATAATAATCATATCCAAGATACCTAATATCGAAAATGTTTAACCTTTACAATGAAATGTTTCCAAACCGCGCCTGCAATGAAAAGATGAGCAAAGAGCTTGAAACTACGTGCTCAGGAAACTATTTATGCTATTTTACTTGGTAAAATAGAATAAAGCTTTAACTCAAATCATACAATGATATGCAATCATTATAGTACCAAATTATTTTATTATCATCTGGATTACATACCTATTTGTTTATACAAAGTTAGTGAAACTAATAAAAGCGCGTTAACAAAATAATGAAACTTTTAATAAATTTAAAGTACTACAATATAATAATATATAATATAATAATAGTACAAATATACGTGTAGCACAGAGTAATAAAGAGCATAGAATCCTTCACTTGATTTACAAAGCGTACAAAGCCCTCTGTCAAATAGTATGTAGCTTTCGGAGCCTTTTACAGGTGTACTTAGTATACCACCATGCAATTTGGCGTCCTGTCAAAAATATATCTGTTTCGTTCTGATAACAATTTTGGCATAAATTAATAAAGAATGTAATATATTTAATTCGTTTATGCTAAATTAGCACTTCTTCTATGCTTTAGTTATTTTTCTGATTGTGTAGTATATTATTTATCTATGCTTTTACGTTGGTGTGTTCTACAATAGAGGCAAGTCTATGTCGCGAGACCTCACCACTAGCTGATTTCACGAGTTAACCACGACGACTGACAATAAGCGTTTTACGTTCTGTCACTGAGACTTCACGGGCCAGCTCTCTTTGACTCGTAAAACTCTTTACAATACACATTACACTCAAATCTCATCCTTATTTTAAAACGTTAAGACCGCAAATGAGTTTGAATGTTTGCTAACTAGGCGTTAAGTCACCGTGTTCAGTCAGAATTCATTTTGTGCGAGACAATACCACATTCGAGGAAAACCTGGACTTTCTAATACCTATTGCTTTAATGAGCGAACGTTTGTTGGGTAATAAATTTGCTGTCTTTGATCGCATGCTGGTTAAATACGAATATGTAACGGTAAGGTACGTTAAGTGTTCTGCTATTTGATACGCATAAACTAGCTAAATTCCCCCGACTTCGAACGCTTAGCTTTCGGCCTTGGCAAAAGATATAATTTTCAAACACCCATTTAGTGTCCTCTATTTAACCCCCTTAAAGGGGATGAGTTTCCAAAAAACAACGTTACTACTAACTTTTACTTATAAACAGCATAACTTCAATACAAACTTTCATCTCCTATTTAACCCCTTCAAGGGATGAATTTTCAAAACCTTTCCTTAGTGCTCACCTACGTTATATCAAGTCTAATTCTATAATGAGGCCATGACTCTTCACATTCACACGAGTTTAACAAATATAATACATATAATATAATATACAACAAAACTAGTTGCTTTCCGCGGTTGCACCTGCTATCAGAAATTTTAAATTTTTCCGAGATGACAAGCTTATATCAGTTCAGGGTAGGTATAAGCTACAAAGTACTCAAAAGTAAAAGACATAGGTAAAACGACACTAATATAATATACTCAACTAGCTAAGCTGCTGCGCTTTATAGAAAATAATTAGGTCGTACTGCCCGGGTTTCAACTTAAAATGGTCACTAATCAAAGTAAGATTTTTCTTTTGAACAAGCAAGTGTATTCGTTTTATTAAGGAAACTGACGTGGTTTTCACACATTTTATTTATATTACACGGGAATTACTCATGTAAGATTAGGCTAGAAACTCCGACTATAGTTTCAATCGCATTCGGCGGTCTTTGTCAATTCACCTTGACGGCCTAATCTTACGTCAGTAATTCCCGTGTAATATAAATAAAATAAAATGTATTAGTATTACTACCATAGCATAGCGTACCTTTTTTTATTGGATAATAGGCTTGCATGTTAAGCGATGATGCAGTTTACAACGGAGCATGCATGCCTAGAATAAACCAATTCACTCGCGATTTGAAGACACTGAGATTGTAACCATCGGGGAATACCACTAGTGCATTCCGCAGTCTAGCAGTTTGCACAATAAAGGTGGAATCAATATAGACATAGAAACGACTCTACCAGTACGTAACGTAATTCAGATAGGCCACCAGTAGGTCATACATAGGAACAGACAAACACACATAATTCCCTGATTACTGGGTTTTAGGTAAAAACCCTCTACCCCTTTGTCTCTTTTCACCTTATATAATTTAAGTGCTGATAGTGATAAAGTTTGAAAAAGAGGTTCGTATCTTTAAGGGATAGGTTTTTTTTTAGGAAGATTTTCCAGAATTTCGCAAGTTAAAAAAATCTGCTCCTATTTATTATTATTTTAATTCTAATAATCCTATTCTTGACATAAATGTTTATATTTTATTAAACTATTTATATACATTTATACCCAGCCTTTATATTTTAGAGCGCCTGGTTAATGCGACGCGGGACCAAAATGCTGGCGTGTTTCTGGCTTCACGCATTACCATTGCCATTCAGCGTGGTAATGCCGCCAGCATACTGGGTACAGTGCCAACTGACAGTGAGCTTGAGCATTTGGATTGTCGTTAGACCTTTAACGGTCTATGAACAGTCTAACTGTTTTTGTAGTGTTAGCCCACTGCCCTTTCAAAAAGTGTTTTTTTTGTAATGTAAACATTTAATTAAAATACGAACCCCTAAAAAGATCGCAATCTGAACACAAAACACTGAACCGCTAAAAACTCTAAAAGAAACCGCAATATAAAAACGGTCATTTTCACACCCGCTTGCTGTAAACAAGGTCCTTACGAACATCTTTAAACTAAACAAATAATAAGCTTATTAAAACAGGCTGAATATCCCGACGGCATTTGTCAAAAGTTCACGCCGTATGAAAAAAATAATAAGAAAAACGTTCGTTCTTTCGGTATCTTGCGGTAGAATGTTGTATGTGATTCTTTTGATTGCATACTGACGGTTTGCATACTATGTTTGGGACACTTTCGCACACCCTTGACAGATTCATAGATAACACTTGAAGACGCAGCAAAAAAATGTGGTTTGCATCTCAATGACAAGGGTTCCGTCGTTTTTTTTGCGTACATGCTAGAATATTTGTTTGTTATTTGATGAACGTAATTCGACTTCTATAGTACAAAAATACAGTACAGGATAATTTCAAAAGTGGCATATTAAGTGGCTTAAAAAACGAAAAAAAAAAACGCAAAAGTATTTATTACTCATAATAATATGTATATTATTAGTATGCAGGTTTATTGGGCATAACTTTTTTTGATACCTATAAACGTTTTATTTTAATCATAGCCCGGTCAATATAGACATTTTAAACAACAAAACTTCCCGGAGAGCCAAATATTGGTGGAGAGCTAGGGTTTACCATTAACATTACAAATAAAGTTTAAAAAATCCCCATCGATCCTATGTGCTACAAAAATTATTCAGGGTCAAAGGTCAAAATTTGAGTAATAGTAAGTTTTTATCAAAAAAAAAACCTCAAACCAAAGTTGTAGTTCTTAAAATTCTCTTTAAAAATGGTCTTGATGATTTTCTTCCTAAGAGTTACCATTCCTGAGATATCGCGATTCTAAGAATCACATTATATATGATGTGCACATATAAGCCACGTATTTGACCACTATTTTTATGTCTAAATTGACTAGACTATCAGTTGAATAGGTAGCTTAGCAACAAATAATTAGTATAAATACTTACCTACCTACTGTAATAGACCTAACAATATAAATGCCGATATTTAAAACTTATTACCTATTTATTTAACGACAAAACTAGGTATAAGTTTCTCGATTAATAAGTTCATATGGATCGACACCTATAATAATTATAAAATGTTTCCTTGGTTTGAGAGAACAATGGTATCGATTTTGAAGGCACTCCTAAAATTCCTAAAGCACTTAATTTTACTCAAGAGAAATGATATTTTGGAGGTAACACACACACTGGTCAAAGACCCTTGTTTTTGACCAGAGACAAGGGTCTTTGACCAGTGTGTGTTGCCAGTGATGACATATGTTACTGAGACGTGAAATAATTTTATTTAAATGTTTTTGTTTTTATTTTGGCGGCGATATTATGTATTGTCACCAGAAGTAAAGGTGTATGCAAAATTGCAGCATAATCAGTTAGGATGAACTGGTTCTAATTCAGCTTGCAACATTTGACTAAACAAACAAGCAAACATTGCAAGTTAAATAAATGCTTACAAAAATTTATCTCCACAACTTTTTGACATATTTTTTTTTTCTTATATAGGAAATTAAAACATGGTTTCTGACCAGGATCAAATTTCGCAACCGGCTGAACGAAAATTATGTACCAATCCCCACTCTTAAAAGACCTTATGATTCGTCACATTTGGTGAGTGTAATCAAATATATATTTTCATCCCTACTTTACATGTAGCTATTTATGAGGACCATTCCTGAACTTATACAAATCTATCGACACCTTATTCATCATAATCGGTTGCGTCGTTTAGACTGTAGGTAGAAGATACCTGACAAGCAGAATCATCATCATCACCAGAAGACGTCCACTGCTGAACATAAGCCACCCCCTTAGAACTCACTGATTGGAAGCCTGCCATCTGCATCCACTAGATGCCCGCGGCTCTCACAATGTTGTCCATCTAGTGGGTGGCCTACCTACGCAGCGTCTTCCGGTTCGTGGTCTCCACTCAAGAACTTTTCTTCCTCATCGGTTATCAGTTCTTCGAGCGATGTTTGAGGCTTGCCCATTGCCACTTTAACTTGCAAAACTGAGCAGAACAGCTATGTCGGTGACTTTAGTTATTCAGTGAATATCCTCGTTTCGGATTTTATCGCGCAAAGAAACTCTGAGCATAGGTCTCTCGATGGCCTGCTGTGCGACTAAGTTTTTCCAAAAGGCCAGCAGATAAGCGTACTAGCATAAACGTAAAATAAAACCCTCTCCATTTTCTTTGCTTCGTCGCGTGAATAAACAACACCATCAAAGGTAGGTACTTACTATAAATATTTAAAATCACACTGATTTTATAAATGCGAAAGTTTGTATGCACGTGTGTATGTTTATCCGCACTCAACTCTTTAACGGCTGAACGGATTTGAATGAAATTCGTCATAAAGGTAGCTTTTATCCTTGATTAACACAAAGGCAATTATCTCTGAAAAGTTCATTGTTTCTGTAGGATATAGCGGATGAAACCGCGGGACTTTGCTAGTTAGGAATAGGTACTAATTTACCACCAATTAAAATCCTTTTTTTATTTTCGTTAGTTTTTGTTGCATAAATAGTTTGAAAACCTTTTATAATTTTAGTTGACAAAAAAAGGCTTTTCATGTATAATCCTAAACCTAACACTGGATATTTTTACTGATATTAAAAAACGATGAATCATAATGCTTAAAAAAAGTATTAATTGAAAGCATTGCAAAGTTACCTGCATATCTACTAAAAGTCCGAACGTAATCTTGTCTATCTGTGTGTTATGTTATTCAGTTAAATTAGTCAGGATATTAGTGTTACATTAATACGGACATGTTTTCTTATCTCGGTATTATAAGAGAAAACTGGAAAATCATGCAAAATATAATCACTTATTTTAACTTAAATTTCACATGAAATAATCCAAGTTCAACTCACCAGACATCTTCATTTTCATACCAATATCAATGTTCAGCATTTTAGAAAAAAATTACGCCTCATTATTTGACTGCACTTTAAGATCGAAAGCTTTAGCTTCAGAGTCAGACTCAATATGACACTTATTAGAGCTTAATAAATTAAGATAATTATTTGCATTCCTACATTTAAATCTGATTTAAGTTTTGAATTAATTTAAATATGACACACTAATTAATAAAAAACACTTCACTATCTAAATGAGATTCTAATTTGTAAATCACTTAGAATGTAACGCGGTTAGATCTAGGGTTGTCCATTACGAATGGTGTCCGAATCGAATATACGCGTGCGTTTGCGTGATCATATCAGTGCTGCAGCAGATATGTGCGCGAGCCGCGACGAACGCTCCCAGAGTAACGAGAGGAAGCGAGAGCAAGCTCATCCCTAGAATCCCGAATCACATACCCTACCCACCCCTCACCTCGTCCCCTCACCCCGCTCGCCCCGCCTGTGTCTTTGTGTTACACCCCTCTCTCTCACTCTACGTTTCGGGGTCGCTCAAACAAGGTTACAGTCTGAAAATACTCGACTGAGCGGTTTCAATGGAAAAATACTACAAATATTTGGTAAAAAGTCGAAATATTAAACGTTTGTTATTCTTTTGCGGTTTGGATAGGCTTCGGTAGGTGTAATATTTTATGTCGTTTCATCACTGAGGACACGAGGCTACAGAATATTCGGGCATGTTTTTTCAAAGATACACAAATTTTACTTAGGCTAAGTATAGGTAATTTCAATTAGGTACCTACTCTACATTTTCATGCAAAAATTCAGGCATTAAAATGTTCAGTAAGTAACATTAAAATAGTGGTAGTCAGAACTATGTATCCATTGTTATTTAAAACTCAAAAGATACACAAATTGTACGTAGGCAAGGTAATTTCTGTTAGGTGCCTACTCTACATTTTAATGCAAATAAATCAGACATTAAAATATTCAATAAGTAACATTAAAACAGTGGTAGTTAGAACTCTTTATCCATTGTTATTTAAAACTCATGTAATATTCTTATGGCACTGAAAAAGCTCATTGACAAAGCTCCAAACGTGATTTGATTACTGATAGTTCCAAAGAACAATAAAATAAAATCGCTAATCCAAATGCCACCGGTACAATAATTTAATCACTCCACCAATAACAACATTATTACAATAATGTACATCAAGGCCCTCAAACAATGGCCCTATAGTTATCGACGGCGCTTAAAACAAATCACCTGTACGATGCAGCCAAGTAACGTAGACCTCTGACTTTTCAGCTGAGCTTTTAGTCACAACCCTTTTACAGTATCTAAGCCTGAGGAAGTACCACAGGTTTTCCAGTTTCTACCGTAGTGTGCCCCCTAAAATATATTCTAGATATATTCTAGCAGTTTCTTGCGACTTTGTTTATTTATTTGTTTATTTATTTATATAAGCGTAGATTTTATAATAAACTTTCATCCCCATTTTTAAGAGCGCCACACTTAAATTCGGCCCTTACGCAAAATCCTTGCTTAGCAGATCTCTACGCCCTATAAAAAATCTACCTGCCAAATTTCAGCATTAGTCAAGTAGTTTTCAAGATTTCGTGATAAGTCACTATTTAACTATGTATTAAAAATTATATATGTACGTATATCAGTCTCTGGCTGCCATATTACAAGCTTTGCTTAGTTTGGGAACAGATGACCGTGTGAGCAAAATGTTCCAGATATTTTAATTTATTTATTTAGTAAGTGATATTACACTTACCTAAAGGTATATGTTAGTTTAGATTGAAGGGCTATGTTTTTGGGTGAAATTAAAAGAGAAATCAGTAAATTTTATTTACATCAAGTTCATATCTACTCGTAGGTATAAGTGCGATGCATGCCAAACGAAAGTGGTGACGCAAAATGGGCCAATGACTGGCCTAATTACGGAAAACACCCGCTACACAAGTACGTACGTGTAAAATTCACTGCATTTATTATTAGCTATCTTGGTGCTCACAATCAGGCAAAGGATTTTTTCGTCACTCAATTTTATAAAAGAACCCTCTGAACTCTCAACTGATTATAATTTTACGTACATCTAAAAGTAAGGGTCAAGTTTAGCTGGATTATATGTGAGACGCAGGCACCGATTAAGAAAACAACCAGATTACAACCAGCCTTAAGACCTTATCGCATCGGATTCAAAATTACAGTAGCTCCAATCGGACATTTCATAACAAACTTTAATTTATTCGTAGTGGACGATACAACGATTTATTTGTTTGTATTAACACGCGCCATGCCTACCTACCTAGTTACCTACGCTTATTTTCAGCGAATCATCGCATTTATGTTATAAATACGAAGATAATCGGTTACACAAATATATTAAAAACCTGTTAAAAACTATGAATTTGACATCAACGCGTCAAAAAGAATAGTAGGGCTACATATAGTGATATATGATCGCTACTTCATTTACTTAATCAGACATTACGAGTAGGTACCATTACTTTAGCTAGACTGAACGGTGGTGGTCTAAGCCGAAAGGAGATTATTATACCTGACCTGTAAACATATGTTTATCAATAAATGACTTTGTCTTTCACTTTGTACCCAACTCATTATTATAATCAACTTTTACTATGAGCCCAAAAACAAACAAGAAATCTATGGTGAATAAGTATTTCTTAACCAAGTGTACTCTATCTTCGCTTTCCATCAGGTGATACATGCCTAGTCTGTTATAAAAAAATCAACCCTAAAATGGCCAAAAAAAGGAACCACTGATTATTTCGCGATTTTTACGGTGTGTCCCGTACATCCGTCTTAAGTACTCAGTTTTTATTTTTCTATAAAGCATATAGTAATTTGTTAATGAATATAGCCCTCCTTTTGGCTTAATACCATCTTTCCTTGTAACGCTTTTTAAAAATCACGATTACGTTGCAATAATAACAAATTAGCGAAACGTCATTTAAATGATAATGACGAAACGAAAATAAGTAGCTACATACTTTACGTAATCTACTTTGACGTATTGTAGATTAAAGGCATTCAATATTAAAAAAGTACATCTTTTGTCGAAGCAATTTCGATACAAGAAATTCAATGTCTACGTAGACAGACAAAAAGAAAACTTGCGAAAATCGTTCTAATTTCAACGACATAACTCTGAAAATAGCCGCTGTACTGCGTCAAGTGAGACGGCAGATAAACTAGATAACGCTCGAGATCAGTGCTCGGCAATGCTATTGGCCGCTGCGGGAGGGGGCGTGGCTTCGCAACGGATGCACCAATGGGATGCTCCTTAATTATCTTCGTCTTTGTCTGTTGGATTCTGTACGTGTGCAGGTGTTTCGAGCGTCTAGTGGCTGAAAGGGAGTTTCGTAGCACTCCGTACTACGCAGAAGTGTGTAGGTATCTACGTAGATACGTGCTATTCAGATTTTGGTAGAGACGAAAGAAGCCCATCTATAACCATCCTAATGAACCACAGTATAATGTGTATGGAGCCTATTATCTACAATTTCAAATTGTTTATTTCAAATAACCATGGACTCAGTCATAACTATAACTATATTTAAAAATTTATTTTGTTTTATGTCTGTGTATTGCATGTTACTCGTACTTAAATAATTAATAATTTTTATTCAATATAATTTATATTTAGCTAAATCAAACAATGATGACAATCAATCTTATTGTAATTTATATTTCAATTTAGAACATTTATTTATTTTTATCCGACTTCCAAAAAGGAGAAGGTTCTCAATTCGTCTGTATTTTTTTTGTTACCTCAGAACTTTCAACTGGGTGAACCGATTTTGATGATTTTTTTTAATTGAGAGCGTGGTGCTTCCCGTGTGGTCCCATTTCAATATTGTCCAGTTCTGACATTTTAATGAAGTTTTAAGAATCATGAACCTAAATGTGAAATCATCATCATCATCAGCCAGAAGACGTCCACTGCTGAACATAGGCCTCCCCCTTTAACCTCCACACTGAACAACATCCTGCCATCTGCATCCATGCCCGCGACTCTCACAATGTCGTCGGTCCATCTAGTGGGAGGCCTACCTACGCTGCGTCTTCCGGTTCGCGGTCTCCACTCAAGAACCTTTCTTCCCCATCGGTGAAATGTGAAATAAATTAATTTTAATTATATAACATTCGGACGTATAATCTATATACCTATATATAAAAAAGTCGGGTTTGTTCAAACACATGCATGTTACCGCGTCATTTTTCTTAATATTAAATGCCTTAAAAGTGGACATAATAAGCGAGTGTCGCAATATTACCCGATAACAAATACGATTAAATTTCTTTAGTATGAAGGTGACAACGAGAATCGATTATCGACAGACACGTCTGATAATTGAATTATGCATCGCAGTTATAATCAATTTCATGACTGTGTGTACGATAGATTGAAACCTGCCACTTAGAGATGTGAGAAAATTGCTATCGAAGAGATTTTTAAGTATAATGTATATACCTACTTACTTATTCGCGCAAATGTTTAAGTACAAAAATACTTCTTATCTTTTTTATTATTAATCATCTTCAAAAAAGGCAGAGGGTCTATGTTCTACTGTTTTTTTTTTTGTGTGTTCATCGATTTCTCCGCCAATTATGAAGTTATTTGTATGGAATCGATTTCGTCCTGCCATCTTCTCCTGGGTCTGTTAGATGATCGTATGACTTGTCATTCGATCGTGATTTTTGCCCACACCTCATCTGACATTCAACAGACGTGGCCGGCAGTCCTACTTCAGTTTGCCGGCTTTTCGATCAACGTCGGCAATTTGTGTCTCACAGAATAAATTGTGTCCATACAAAATGACCGATCACGTGGTCCATTTTAGATGTGAACACAAATTGATAGATCAACACCTTTAAATATTACTATACACTTCTCTGTAACGAAAATCTTACTGATCAAACGCACCAAGCATTCATGTCTCAGAATGTTAGCATAAAAATTTACTGCCATGTTTTAAAAGATGCTCGATTTATTTCGTTTCTGTCTCGCAAATTTAAATTCAGCCCATGCATGAGAATTTACGTTATTTCATATTGCAGCTATGAATAAGGAAAGCGGGTAACGCCGGGTGCTAGGACATATTTTAACAAGAATGTTGAGAAAATATACTGTTTATATTATGTACTGTTTATGTTTGCATTTAGACTAGACTGAAAAAGTTTTGTATTCATTAGTAAATATTTTTATTTCTACGTAATATTTTTCACAGATAATTTCACTTAGTTATTTGGGGCTCGAGTTTTGAATCGCTCATATAATATTTCGCACTAAAATATCATGCGAAATGAAGTAAAATGACCGTTTTATTTTTATTTTAATGCCAGCTTTCGAAAGAAACCACAAACATAAGTCGATTTTTTTTTTATAATCATGTATACCACTAACACAACGAATGGTTTGAATTATTCGAATTTGCTTTCCATCAATAGAAAATCTTTGCGAAATCATACGAGCGATTAAAAAGCAAGATTTAAGTTTAGTAAAATATTATCTTAAATCATTCATTTCAACCTCAATATTTCTCTTTTTGAATCCTTTAATAATTATATAAGAAATATTTTAAAAAATACAGATTTAGATAATTCCAATAGAAATAAAGTAGGTAATTTCTAACCTGTGACTATCATTGACGTGGTCATGGGAGTGACAAGTAAAAACAAGCTATATTGCCTTTATATTTTCGTGTGAAACAGTGTGAAATTAAGAAATATTGTATTATATTCAATCCGCTGATTGTCATATGCTTGTAGAGTCTGTTCAAAAAGAGAGCCAAGCAGTAGTGTGCAAACACTACTGTGTTACGGATTGAAGGGCAATGTTTCCAGCGAAATTACAGGGCACATAGAGATTTGACATCTTATATCTCGGGCTGACGAGTGCAGTACATTGTTATCCAGGGTTTTGAACTGTGGAAGTTCAAAATTCTGAATGGCGTTGAGCTGTTATGGGCAAGCGTGAAGAGCCATCAGGCGAGCGACTTCGCTCGTCTCGTCACTCAGTATCATTTAAAAATGAGTGGCCAAAAAGAGAACTAGAAACAGAATTCAATGGCAATCCGCCTCTGCCATCTGAAAAATGTCAAACTTATCTATCATGAACTCTCTACTGTTGTTTTATTGAGTGAATTTGCGTGTTATTTATTAAGATATTTGTCTAATCAACCACAATCCATCTCTTTCTGAACAATCTCTATCCTAACTATAATTACGTATATACTTTTATATCCAATTCTTACATAAAACTAAGATACATAAAGGCGTTCACAATAGGAGTATTGCAAACACGAAGCACCATAGAAATTTACTACAGAAACAAACTCCCGGACGTAAAAGAAATCTCGTATTGAATTCGGAATGACTTTCCTACGTGACTCCTACGTTTACGTGACGAAGCTTCTGCGGTGACCGGCTCTGTAAGCCAGTACTTAAACTTACTACAGTACCGAGTCTACGGAAAACACTCTCAAAAACGAAGACTGATACGGTATCTTCTCATCAAAGCTTTTGCAAAGCACAGTTTGAAGATCAACAAACTGTATTTGCAAAATCACGCGAACGCGAACCTTAACGTGCTGAGATATGGTTTGCGGTCGCGTGATTTTGCTAACTGCCCCATTTTGGGCCCGCGTTAAGCGTTGGGTGTAAGGCCCCAGGGCATGGCTAACCCTGGTGACACAGTTTTCAGCAAAGTGCTGACTAAACGATAAATAAACAAACAATGGATAATGACTCTTAAACGGTAAAGGAACAGTGAAATACAAAATCTAGTTTTTCTACTATTGGATTATAATAGTTATATGATTATTTACGGTATATTTACCGTGATAAGGTTGTCTTCCGAACGTTCCGACGTTGACTACATTAGAAAAACCTATACATATTTCGTTCCATTCAGCGAGATTATTTTCAGACATCGATAATATAGGTTCTGTTACTGGTTACATAATTTTAAATTTACATAAGACTGACGGTAATTGAAGCACTGTTGATTGTTTTAAAATTTTGAATGGCAACCCATTATATTTATTTTTTACCGACTTCCAAAAAGGAGGAGTTTCTCAATTTGACTGTTTTTTTTCTATTTTATTACCTCAGAACTTTCGACTGGGTGAACTGATTTTAATGATTCTTTTTTTATTTGAAAGCTGATGGTTCCCGTGTAGTTGAAATTCAATTTGGTCCAGTTCTGACATTTTAATGAAGTCGGTTTTTATTTTGATAATTATTGGTATCAACATTTCATCCAACGAAAACAAAGCATGTTATCTTAGATACTGTGACCGTAAAACCTCTGTGGTAGTTGGGTGACAGGGCGACAGTTTTATTCGCAAACTGGCCCTTCGCCTCCCTATGTAGGGAGGATTCTCCCTCAAGAAAAGAGGGAAAACTTGACCGAAGTTTCTCCCGCTGCGGTTATTTATTGTCGGAGAAAAAGAATCTGAATCTGTTGTTGTTTCTGTTGAGGTTTCGGTAAGAAGTAAAACCTAAACGACACGTGAGAGAGCCACAGCCATTCGAAAATCTAAAAAAAGTATATACTTATGGGAGAATGGAACTCTTTGTTTCCTGAGAACTACAATCAAGGCATCTTCAAAGCTAGAATGAGTTTGATGAGAGCTGAATAACTTTCTTCTAGATCAACAAGCGTTCCATCCTCGGCCACATTCGCGTCGCTTACCATCAGGCAAGTTGGTGCCACGTAGAACTATTTCAATGTAAAAAAGGAAAAATAATTCGCGTTTTGGCGATGAATTAAATTAATTTTTGATGAATTTTTTTTAAATTATGTGAAATTTAATGACAAAATAAAATATCCAAAATATATATTCTTTAGTTTTGGCTTTAATAAATTTAATTTTGTGTGAAATTTTGGCACCGTGTTTTTTTATTCATGCTGCACCTTAGATACGCTATTTAAAAAGCGCAAACTATAAAACTTTAAAGTCCCTCTAACCGATTCAAAGGCGGGCGGGCGGCATTGTGATCGCTCCACACTTTACAGACTGGCCAACTTATCTGTGGATTTGGTCAAATGGCAGAACTAAAGCTCTCCTACTGATGGCTCTTAGTTTTGTTCAAAAAACATGATGGTGGCTCCCCCAATACACTCTACAAATAAGTCGGTCACACTTTATCGCCTTGATAAAGCGCCTCCACTGTCCATTGCCTTTCAAAGAACCGATGGAAAAGTTTAAAATGTCCCTCTGAAGTGCTTTCTTTTGTCAATCGGAGAAAGAGATTATGGGAGAGATGTGATCTGTGTTCGATACGTTTTCAATATGGAGCCAGCCGAATTTAAAATAGATCGGGGACAAAACTACAGTTTTTCCATTGTCCATTGTTCTATGTTTTATAATTTTTAAATTTAAAATATTTTAATTATGTGCTAATTATGTTATATTAGCTGCGCCCCGCGGTTTCACCCGCGTGGTGATGAAATTCGGTGATTATGATGATGATTAAAAGTAACCTATGTCTTAATCCAGAACATAAGCAAAATATATTCCAAATTTCAACTAAATCCATGAAGCCGTTTCTGCGTGATTGAGTAATAAACATCCATCCATTCATTCAAACTTTCACATATAATTATGATATTAGTGTGATTAGTCCTGTAGCTAATTTCCTAGGGCCCAGTGCAAAGGTTGTAGTTTCATGACATATCTAAACATGTTTCTAAGTTGAAGCTGGTAAAAACGAACCATGTTTTAGGTAGAGTCGAGCAGGCGTCATGCGAGAAACGATTCCATCATACCTCCAGACGTTATTAACTTACTCCACTTCCGGTTTGGTTGTTCCAAACCGTCACTTAACTGGCTTGCTTAGTTGAGATTGAGACTCATTGTTTTTAAGTGGTAATTTAATCTTACCTGGAATATATGTCTCTAAAATAAAACATACGAAGCAAACCTCGTATATTTTAACCTTTCAACCATCTCTAAACAATTAGTTGCCATATTTTAATCCACTTACCGTGCATTATTATTAGTACCTGTGATTATTAGTACCGGTGACCGAGCTTCGCTCGGGTTATACAAGAAATACAACTATATAGGTAAACTTCACAAGCTAAACCTTATCTAAATACAAAATTTCATACAAATCGTTAGAGCCGTTTCTGAGATACGCGAAACTAATTTATATAAGTACTAAAATTGCTTTTTAAAGTTATTTGATTTAGGTAAAATAGTTACCTCTTGCTAGATGTTTATAATGCACTCTTAAGTCTCTATAGACAAATTGCAAAGTTTAAAAGTTAATTTAAATGCTACTTCATCATCAGCCTGCATTTTTATTACTCCACTGTAATGCAGACATACGTAGCGAACAAAATAGAACAAACACCACCGAACGCAAGCATTTATCATCATCAACCGACTATTATACCGTGTCCAGTTAGCGAACGAACGTGAGCGAACACTACTGAACGCGAGCGAACGAATGATTGTGGACGCAGTAAGCTCATGCGAGTAAAAGAATCGCTCGCGTTCACCAGGCTGTGTGTGAGAAAGTGACGCGCTGTGTCTGGACACGCAGCAATGAATGAGCGTGCAACATCCAGCGGTACATGTGCCTTCATTCGCCTGCTTTGATCATATATAGTTGGATTTGCTTTAAACTTAAGCTAGTGCCCAAGAAAGGCTGCCAAAAACTGAAGGGGGCGAGGTAAACACTTATTGCACATGGCCTAGCCGAGTTTGTACGCATTGTAGTTTTTAACTAACTCTAGGCATAAGGACTCGTTATTAACATGTAAACTGTTTGGTACATAAATATATTACTTGTCTTTACTTTACCTTACTTTACACACTGATATATTCTTACTAGTTCAAAAAGGCACACTTCAATATTGAGCGGCACACAACTGCAAACGATATGATCAAAATGTCGTCAAATTGAAGACCAAGGGTGTAAGATCTAAAGGGGAAACTGGAGGTACAGATAGATAACTCTTCAATAAAAAAACTTAGTTTGCCCGTATGCATTCATTCGCTTTCTTACGCTAGGTCTGATCCCGAATTTAGATATAGCTTAGGCCTCTGCTGAGGGCTTGACTACATCCACACGGAACGCGATGATGAAGTACGCCACTCAGCCCGAACTTTAGTTTCAATACGCTTTGAGCACATAATTATTGGGATAAGAGCCTATTAGAGCCTGAAAATTGTAATAAAATTTTCATTTCAAAAAATTGCGCATATAGTGTTTGAAATTTCGAGTATCGAACGAATGTCACCGTAAATTTGTCCAGTTAATAATTAAGCTATTACAAGGAAAGCTCTCTTCGCCACATCAATTGTAAGTTTTCTCAAAAGTCAACAGGGATTTCGGTCACTTGGCAACATTACCACGAATCCCGCTCATATCTAACGTACACTTACAGCTAGCATTACTTTCTGCTTTTATTACGTCCATAAATTGTATAGAATCGCCCCAGGAGGCGCGATCGGAGTGGCTATCGCATTTTCGATTTAGAACTCTCACCACTCAAAATTGAATCGCCCCTTTAACAATTTAAATTCAACGTTTTTAAAGCATTTTCTTCTGGTTTGCAATTGAAACGATTTAGTGAGGGAATCTGTTTGAATTAGATTTTTATCTGGAAACCCGTTTAGATAGAAAATATTAAAAGTAGAAAAATATATTGCTACATTTCGATGTCTTTATGTTAACTAATTTTCTTTTCTTTACCCTAATTATAATCTACAAGACTGTTCACAATCGCAAAATTTGTAATAAGGATTTTAGCGCTGATCAGTTAGAATGCTGAAAAAGAGACACACGTACACCTAATTACTTATACTAAACGGTGAATGCAATGGTTATATTTATGATTAAAGCTTTTAATGTTAGTATAACTTAAATTTGTCCTTTCCGACTTCAAAAAAGGGGTAGGGTTTAAGACGATGACACGCGACGGGTCTTCAACGTTGTCGATCTTCCCGGTGGCGATCACTGATTTTACAATGCTTCTCCATTTTACTCGGTTCGTCGCATTACGCCAAACATACGAGTACACCAAGTTAAATGACTATTCCCTTCCCCAGACAAATTTTATAAGCGACTCGTGGATTCCCAAAGTTCTAAAACACTTGAAGCTAATCGGGGAGCGTCGGAGCGAGGGTATCATGTCAAATTAAGTAATCGCAGTGTAATTGTATCAGCGATCAGAAAACAAGGGCGGCTCATCAATCAACCCTCCCCTGCGAGGCACCCTGCAGATACTTATGCCTGAGAGAGAAGCGGTGGCGGAGAAACACTGCAGAGGATTTTAATAAGTTCTTACTTATAATTTTTTTTTTTTTTTTAAATAAAATTATTAAATTTTCCGAATTAAGAAATGTTGTTTTTTTACTAAATTTGTTAATAGTTTTATTTTAACTATATGTAGGATATATTTAGATAAGAACTGTGAATTATATTGTTCTTATATGTAGTATATAAGTACCTATAAATTAAAAATTAAAAAACACCCGATGAAATAGCTGATAACAGCTGAACCGATTTTTTGGAATCGTATTAAAGAACACTCTCGATTAAGTCACCTTTAAAAAAAACTATAACTAAATCAAAATCGGTTCAGCCTTTACAAAAATATCAATACTTGCTCGAGTGTGGCTGTCATAAAGAGGTGAAACAACATTTTATTTATGTTACACGGGAATTACTCACGTAAGATTAAGCCGGTTACTCCGACTATAGTACCACATATATATATATATAGTACTAGTGTAGTATCTTACGTGAGTAATTCCCGTGTAACATAAATAAAATGTGTGAAAACCACGTCAGTTTCAATAATAAAAAAGGTGAAACAACCTTTATCGTGATGTTTCTAAAACTTCATTGAAGCCATAGTGAAGTGGTAAAGTATCCACCACTTTACTAGGGCTTGACTTGGCCTTTGCCGTGACTTACTGGACTCTGTGACTTGTTTTTTTTTTAAATACAATAACTTCTATAATATATAAATCATCTCAAGCGGAAAGAAGAAAAATCGGCTTTATATTTACTAAGCTCACCCAGTTCAGCTCAGCTTATTTGTCTCGCTTAGTCCGGAGCTAATTTGAGTTAGTTTTGACCAACGAGGCTTTTACTCATGACTTGCACCCCCTCAATATAGCCACTATCCTTACTTTAGTTTTAGTAGTCGTAAGTCGGGATCGCACTAATGCAACTTGCGGTTACGCTGAGATAGCCCTCATTTTGGAGGGGAGGAGTGTTAATGGAAATCTTTAGTACTTATTGACCGAGCAGAGATTGGCTTTTGTATGTATATTCTTGTGTGTTTGTTCGACGATAACTTGCATAACCACCGTTAATCTAATCTTCATGTAATGTAGTAGAAAAGTAGTTAATTCCAATGCAATTTTGCGATGAATGAATGGTTGTTGTTATGAGTTGATGTTGTTGACCTTTTCTAAGGTTAAAATGATTGTAACAAAACACTGAAATGAAAATTTAAAATGCCCAGCGTAAATAAAAGATTCTAACGTACAAAACCCAAGGGGCGCTACTAAGTGTATTCGATTTGAAAACAGCGTTCGCTCGCATTGCCGTTTCAAGGGGCTCTCGCCAAATTACACAGTAGGCCTTCGTAGGACGGCAATTATATGGGAACGACAACAGATAGATTTGTATGACAATGATCAACTTTCTGTTGTAATTCGATATCTCGAGCTACGAGTGAATTCATTGTGAGAACCGCTAATTGGTGTCGCAAAATATTTGCAACATTTTGACGCTACATTTTGAAGGCGAAAATTTAGTACCTAATAGGTGTTATAAATAGCGGTTTTTCAAAAAAACTGTGACAAGCAGCATAACTTAAGAGCTAGTTCAAATTGCAAGTTAGGCGATTTTACTATTTTCGATCAAACCATCATTTAACATCAGGTGAGCTACGGTCCACGCCTAGCCTGTCTACCATGAAAAAAATAAATATTACTTACAAAATCTATATCGCTATCTCATGAATGTTATATTAGCATTCGTTGACAAAATAAATTGTATAAGTTGACTAAGGGCATGGACCTTGGATTCCATGGGAAGCAGCACAACAAACTGTAAAATGGTATTTTTTTAAAATCGACGAATCGTGAAAATATCTGAATTTCTAAGTGTCCAATATAACACTGTTTTACTGTTGTTTTTGTTTGTTTGTTTGGTAAACATCTCGTAAATAATCATATAACTTTAGTGTCCAATATAAATCTCAAATCAACAGTTTTTTTTTTTAACTTATTAAAACTGAAAGCTTTTTAACGTGGCACAAGGCCACATGTGATCTTTGATGTGAATACTTGTGTAATTCTTATTCTAACTAATCAGTCTTTAAAATTACGCAAGAAAATATCATCAGAACTAGTATATCAAGTTCCACACAGTGTGATATAAATTTATTTAATAGATACTAAGAAATCTCCTCTTATCTCTTCGTAACCGCTGATAGAACAAATTAATAAAACATCACTAAACGGTGTCAGGATGTCACACTGTCTGCCTGATAACGGATCCCACATACATCGTTAACTGGTAGTAATACATGTTGTCCAAACAGTAAGGTCTATGACAGCGATGGCTAACCGATGGCAGCCGTGCTATTTTATTATTCAATAATAGGTTTGCGTTAGACCGCCAACTCGCCTGATGTTAAGCGATGATGCAGTCTGCGATTGAGCACGCTTGCCTTGAAAACACCCACATTGTAACTATCAGGGAACGTAATTAATCAGGCAGCGCAATCTACAAACTAGGAGTACGCAGAATAAAAATGGAATAAAAGCGCAATTGATGGCACTCGACAAAATAATTCGAGCACGCCAATAATATTAAAGAATGATGATGATAATGCTGAGGAAACAATAGCTCATTGCGTAAGGCTACCAGTGGTGCCTAAATGGTAAAAGATTGCCCGAGACAGGTAGATTTACACAAATAATTTTTAAGTACGTTCCGTCGTATGTCCCGTCTGACGTTAAAAATCCTAGCGAAGGTGATCAAAATTCGTGAGCGCTTTTTTCCAATGTTATTGCAGCTTTTAGAGCACATAAATACTTGAACCTAATTTAGGTTCGTAAATTTTTACCACAAATACATTTAAATCACCTAATATGTCACAGTAGATAACATTGATGACCTTATTGTAACTCTTAGAAATGATAGCGGCTTTTTTCATATGTTAGTTAGCTTTTGTTAGAGGCTGACCTTAAGACCTCGCTTCCGAGTCGATTCAGAGAACATTTTAAAAGTATTTTGAAGATACGTATTCTGAGGAATTTTGATTAAATTGCGAAATCACGAATACGAAGTACTAAGGTCACGTTATTATCTAAACTAAACTCGCGTGAGTATGCATTGTACTAGCAGAGTAAAAACGATGTTTCAGTATAAGTGTAACCTCCAATTATTCTAAAACTAATATTTACAGCAATTTACATCATTATTGTTGTGAGTGAAGAATATGAGTTGAAAACGAATGATGCCCTTTTATGGGATGAAACAGATCCACAGTTTGATTAGATATCTCATAAGAGCACGAAGTATGTATACCTATGTACATAGACACATAGTTGAAAAACGAGTTTAAACGGTGCAAAATCCGTTTGCCGATCAATCGGCTCCCGCTGGCCGATTTAATTCACGCGACAGAAACCCTTTGACGCATTCACCGATGACAGATCGCAGTCGGGTGCCTCTCGCCTCGCTGACGTTTCCATTATCATGGGACGTGTTTTGGAAATGGGAACAAGCTGAAACTTATTCTTATTCTATGAAACAAGCTGTTAGCTATGGATGGTATTTATTGTCTTTGTAAACGGGTTTGGGCTAATGGAAGTATGTGAGTTTTGTTGGCATTGATATTTCCTGCCTTAATTACGAGCCTTAAAAACAGGCAGTCATGGGGACTGCTGACAGAAGTGAAAACTAATGCATCACATTAGCATGTCGGTGATGCGAACCCATAAGTTTTACCCCTACTCGCTTAGGGCAGCTAAAGAAGTTTCACTTCAAAAATTCTTCCAAAAATGTAACTGGACGAACCGTGCAATATGTTGTTGAAGAATGGAGAATATAGGAAACACCCTGAGCACCCAAATGACCCGAGTTTTTTTATTCCAAATTTATTTTGGGGACTTTTGACGTCAATGGCGTGTCTGTCCCATCATAGATTAAATTCACACTGATATGTTACTATAATATTACTAAAGTTAAATGATTATTTACGGGATATTTACCGTGGTAAGGTTGTGGAAGGAGCTCCCGATATTTCGGCGCAGTTCTCTATCTATAATATAATATAATATCTATAATATTACTGACAAGCCACAGTACAAGAACCCGGAAAGATTCCGGAAATATAAGGCATGGTTAACACCATGCCTTATATTTCGAAGCTCATTAACATGAGCTTCGAAACTTTCCTCAAAATATGAAGTGTCCAAAGCCCTTCAAAAAAATCTGCGCTTTCATATTCATTTCGTTGAGTGTGTGAAAGAAAGCGCAGTTTTTTTATTTTTTATTTTCATGTCTTGTTCCAATTGGTGAAATGTGCATATATAAACGCACTCATGCACACAACACAACATCACACATCATCAGCCAATTAACGTCCACTGTTGGACATAGGCCTCCCACATAGAGAGGGGTGTTGCCATAATCCCCACGCTTGGCAGGTGGCTTGGGGAACGCAGTACGTTCACCGTGTACTATTAGGACGCTGCTGCCCATCCTTCGGTGGTTCTAGTCGTAGTTTTAGGACATACCCGGGTCCAACACAACGAAAGTGTGTAAATTTTCCCCACTACCTCTTATGATCAAGATTACGGGTCCCTACTATAGTAGGCACCATTTTTTCTAGGTTTGGTCTTTCCGTATATTTAGTTTTTCTCGTAAATTACGCTTTGTCCTACGTTTAACTCCGGAAATTAGGACAAGGTGCCAGATATCAGTATATTACGATCGCATTTTACAAATGCTAGTTAGGTACTTAATCTAAGCCCACCTCTTAATATTCGTATCTATAGCAAGTTAGTAATAAGTCAACCCAGAACGTCGCTTCCAAATTATCATCAATCACCTTCCCAAAGAAAATAAGAAATAGATTACGAAGTAACACTTCCCCCAGCGGAGTGTCACCGATCAAATACCTAAATAATTACCTCTTCGATAAAATATTGGCATTCCCTCCCTCCTCAAAAGGGCCACAACTGTCGATGTCACCTTAATTTACGGCTCTCAATTATAAATTTTACATCCTCCTCACTATTCACATCCTTTGAAATTAGACCTTACGAAAAGGTAGTAAAGTATCTATTGCTATAGGTTATGTTAGGGTAGTAGAGTATCAAGGCTAAAAAAATCGATGATACAGTCAAATGACAATGTGTAATCATCTTTCAAGTTGATTTATTGGTGTTAAATAACTAGCCACCATTTCGAAACTCATAAACTGCAGGTCCAATTTTTATCAAATATTACTAAGAATATTAATTGAATCAGGCGTACCTACTAGGCATTACTTTGCATAATTAATTTCATAGTTATTATGATGACAGATTAATTAGAAATTCGTTTCAGTTATAACGAATTTTAGTTTTAGATTAGGTTAAATTATTACATATCATTGGCAAATGTATATAAAGTGAAACATAAAAATATCAATTGATTCTTAATTCATTATTGCGATTGACACAACGTAGCTGAAATACACTAAATATTCATATAAGAAACTGTGTTATAGCTAACAGCTGCTTTCAGATAAAAAATGCATTTAAAGTTAGTCCAGATTTTTGTAGAAAAATGGTAAAAGCACAAACAAACAATACACAAAACTTTTTAGCCAAAACGCATACATATTCATAGTGTCGGAAGCAAGAACCCTTTCGACACTTCGAAAAACATTTCAGATCTCATCGAGTTAGTATATCTTTTGATTTTTTTCTACTCCGTTAAGATTTTTTTGTCGTATAAAAGACTTATCAGTATCCGATATTGCGCCGTTAATAATCGAATAAAATTGGCTGCAGCGGTTATCATTGGTCATTAAAACTGAAAATACAATGAAAAATTCTATGGTGTTAATTTAAAATGAGATTATGGTTTTTAATGTCAGACACTATTTCCCGTCATTAAAACTGTTTTGTTCCAGCTACAATGATAAATATGATAATTAATATTACGTGTTACATTTTAGGTTATAAGAGCAAACAAACAAATTTACGTTCTTTAGGGATGCCATAACTAATTTTACACCGTTAGAGAGAGACGGTGACTCTTTAGCGTGACAATATACTAGTGGCTGGAATCAAAAACCTTAAGATCTGATTAAGTCCCAGAAAAAAACCTTTTTTTTTTTAAATTAGAATGGCTGTCAAGACATTTTTGTAAGTTTTTTTTTGTAACTTCACGCATCCATTGCAACCGTGTTAGCAACTGTGACGCGGAGTTCGACGCGTTGACATAAATAAGAATGTTCAATCACATATCTGTCGCAATACCTGGCGACAGAGTTTCCTTCTCATTTCCTTTCTAATTATTTACTTCTCTTTTCTGTGGTTTAAGTGACGTACGTGTCTTGAAAGAATCATGTGCCCAGCAGTGGACTAAGCTAGACTAATTATATATTACATGACTAGCTCAAAAAGAAAGCGGTATATTATCGTAGTTTAACAATTTAAAAATTCGAAGCTATTAAGTAAATTTTTGACATTTGAAATTATTGAAATCATAATATAAGTTGTACATATATATCTTAAGTAAGTTTCAAAGCTGCTCGTAATAAAATTAATTGTATCAAAATTAATCGTACTAAAGTTAATCGTAACAAAGCTACTCATATCAAAGGTAATCGTAAAAAAACTACTTGAACAAAAGCTACTCATAACCAAACCGCTCTTACCCAAGCTAAACATACCAATACTAATCGTACTAAATCTACATGAACCAAAATCAATCACATCAAAGTTACTCGTACGTCATCATCGGCCTTTTATAGTTAACTACTGCACATAGGCCTCTCCTAATGAAACCCGCTGATCTCGGTTGGCAGTTCTCTGCATCCAGTTTTTACGAATGTCTTCACTTCAAACATACTGCAGTACACGCAGGGTGTACTGCAGTATGTTTGCCTACACTGAGAAAAAAAAGCTACTTAAATGAACTACTTACGTAAGGAGCTTGTAATTTACTACTTACCACGGGTGCAGCCTACGTAACAATGGTGCCGCATACTTAGTAATGGTGCAACATACTGTTGCGTTTAGGAGCAACACCATGTTCTGTAAGGACGTTGTAAATTTGTACTTATAATGTGGTCGCATACTTAAAAAGTATCTTCTACCATTACATTAAGTAGTCATGCCGGAAATACGTACATAAGTAGACAACAACATTACACTTACTTGATCGGATTTCATAATTACGTACTTTACACGTACGTCTCCTACTTTTTACTACTTGCTTTACTTTTTTTATCCACCACCATGATTTTACTAGACCCGAACCAGTACGGTACCCATGCGACATATCGACATACGTAGGATGCATCATGCTTTTACTAGACCCGAGCCAGTACAGTACCTATGTGACATATCTACATACGTAGGATGCACCATGCTTTTACTAGACCCGAGCCAGTACGGTACCTATGTGAGATATCTACATACGTAGGATGCCCCATGCTTTTACTAGACCCGAGCCAGTACGATACGTATGTGACATATCTACGAGTATATACGTGGGATGCCCAATGCTTTTACTAGACCCGAGCCAGTAAGGCACCTATGCGACATATCTACATACGTAGGATGCCCCATGCTTTTACTAGACCCGAGCCAGTACGGTACCTATGCGACACGTACCTGGTTCGTACTGACAGGTACTTATGTACGTAGTAAAGTCAGGTAAATTACGTAGCTTGACACAAGTATGCCGGCTGCTTAAAGAAAGCTACGTACACAGCATGGTGCCGGCTATAATCGTAATAGTGTCCTGTTTTGCTACTTAAAATAAGTATGGCAATCCGGAAAATTTTTCTTAGTGTAGGCAGAAGAGAGGCCGTTGCTAGACTGTGACTAGACTGAACTATTTTTCTTTATATTAAATAATAGGCCTGCGCTTGGCAGCCAACTCGCCTAATGTTAAACTATGATGTGGTCTACGATGGAGCACGCTTGCTTGGAAGAAACAAATTCTCTCTTGATTTAAGACACCCACATTGTTACCATCAGGAAACACCCGTTCAGGCAGCGCATCCCACAGTCTAGCAGTTTACACAACAAAAGAGGAATCAAAGTGCTTCGTACGGGTTTTAGAAATATCAACCATTTATTTATTTATTTATTGTCATTAGTACGGCTTAAAACCAATTACATTAATTACACATTATCAAGTCCAAATAAGAATACAATTAATTAAAATTAAATTAAAAATTAACTAATACAAACAATTAAATGTCAAAAATAATAATAATAAAATATTATACATTATGTGACAGCGACTTCGTAATGCTTTTCGACGTCATCTCACAATAGCTCAAACACTGTGCAACAATGTCTCTCCAAGCGCCGTCAAATACATCACATTCTGGAGTAGTAGGCGGTAGTAGCTTTGGTTCAAGTTCTAGAGTGCGGAGACGACGTTTAGCATTTATAATCCATGTATCGCGCAGTGAATTATAATCTAAATAAGATTAGCGCTCATGACGTAGCTTGATAAGGTATTCCTAAAATAAAAAGGTCACCCAGTATAATCTGGCCAGTATTTAGTTGGGTAACTGCGAGTGGCATTTACAACGGAGCGCTTCCCTGGGCCTTCAGACGGCCCTAATAATCTATAATTTTATTATAAGCTGACTATAGATAGATAGATAAAAACTCTTTATAAAAATTACAAACAGATAGAAAACATTTACGTGCTAGTGCCACAAGTGGCGGCCTTATCGCTAAAAGCGATCTCTTCCAGGCAACCATGAGATGGAAAGAATTTACGTAACAGGATCGACGGGGGAGGCTAAAACACTTTTAGTGATACCATTAAATAAATACTATCAAATGATATAATATAATATTATGATTGTAATATTATTTTCAGTAAACGTGTTACCTATAATTATATGTTTTCACTAAGCTTTTATTTTTAACAAATTAAACACCTGGTCTAATACTGCAAATTTTCATCTTAGTCGTGTTAAACAATGGCAGCCCTATCAGTTCTGCGTTTCCTCTTTACTGACCTCTGACATTAGATAACGAATCATCCTACTAATTAAAATGTTGTTCGAAGGCGATATTTATAATTAATATACCTACAAACTGCGTACGAACGGAACGGATCCTTAATTAACACCTAAGTACCTACCTGACCAATTAACATCAATCTTTTGCGTTATAATTACCGCCTAGGATGACTTTTTGTCTCTCACTTAAATCTTATGTACAATTTATTTAAGTATATGTTATTTTTAAATAAAATAAATAAATAAAATATCTGGGACATTATTGCACACATGGTCATCTGACCCCAAACTAAGCAAAGCTTGTAATATGGCTGCCAGAGACTGATATACATACATATATATATTTAAATGCATACTTAAATAGATATTAACACCCAGACATAGAACAAACACAAATGTTCATCACACAAATGTTTGTTCTAGATGGGAATCGAACCCACGCCTCCAAGCGCAGAAAGCAGGTTCACTACAAACTAAACTAACGGAGCTGTAAATAATTTATATAATTAATTAAATTTCATTATTGATACATTTTATATATCACCAACTGTTGCCCGCGACTTCGTACGCGTACGCGTTCGTTGACTTTCCCACTCCTATTCTATTCCCATCCCAAACCCGTCGCACTCCATTCCAACTTCCATCATCCTTCCATCCAGCTTTCGCCCCGTTTTTTTCACACTCCCATCCGGCTCACTCACTCTCTATTTTTAAAGTCTGTTTTTAATGTGAACCAGTTGTGTTTTTTTATGTTGGTTATTTAGTAAATAGTAAATGCATAAGAACAACTTAGTTTTGAAAACTAGTCATCATAATAGTCTTTTATTGCAATTATGGCTAAAGCAGGACACGAGCAGACGCCATCAAAACACAAAGATGTGATTAAACTGCCAGAGACGTTCTATAAAATAAAAATATTTTGACGAGGGTACGCCATTAATTTTGGCGACAATGTGATAAATAATGAGTGAGAGGTGTGACGGGGGCGGCATGGCATCCCTCTAAAATTGAGGACTGACCTAAAAATAAAATACGGTATACTTTACATTAATTACGGTATACCACCGTTTTACTGCTTATTTTTCGTTTATTACTTTCCAAGTCAAAATTTATTAGTACTCCAATCGACTATGAAAAAGACAATATAAATAAAAAAAAGCAAAATATTCTGGACTTTTTTTTGCACATACGGTCATCTGACCCCAAACTAAGCAAAGCTTGTACTGCTATGGCGGCCAGAGATTGATATACGTACATATATATTTTTAAATACATACTTAAATAGATATGAACACCCAGATATAGAAAAAATACAAATGCTCATCACATTGTAGTGGTAGGACTCTTTTGCTGTAGTGGTAGGACTCTTTTGCAGGGGTCCGTCTGGGGAAGTACCACACCTTTGCCAGTTATTCAACCGCCAAGCAGTAGTGTGCAAACACTACTGTGTTCCGGATTGAAGGGCAATGTTTCCAGCGAAATTACAGGGCACACAGAGATTTGACATCTTATATCTCGGGGTGACAAGCGCAGTGCATTGCCATCCAGGGTTTTGAACTGTTAAAGTTCAAAATTCTGAGTGGCGTTGTACTGTTATGGGCAAGCGTGAAGAGCCATCAGGCGAGCGACTTTGCTCGTCTCGTCACCCAGTATCATAAAAAAATAAAAAATACATAAATGTTTGTCCTAGGTGGGAATCGAACCCACGCTCCCAAGCGCAGAAGGCAGGCTCACTATCAACTGGGCCACCGGGGCTATCCTTGCTTACGACCCATGGCTAATTTGTTTTGTTTTACTACTATCTTGTCATATTTACCATCCTATAAATTTTCTTTGAACATGACTTTTAAAATCTACGAATAAATATTTGACACTTAATCTGTAGCAATAGTATTCAATGGGGTTAGCAATTGACTTATTAAAGCGATGCTAGCACAGATGTACTTTTGTTATGAAAATTATGACATTTACACTTGTCTATGTGAATATGAAATTTTATATATTTCAAATACAATGAACGGTGTTCTGTTTATTCACATAATGTTTTTATGGCATTGGTGGCAAGCAGACGGACTACCTGATGGTAAACAGTCACCGACGCCTCTGGATACTTGTATCACACATACACATACATCATCAGCCAATTAACGTCCACTGTTGGACAAGGCCTCCCTCATAGAGAGGGGTATTGCCATAATCCCCACGCTTGGCAGGCGGCTTGGGGATCGCAGTACGTTCACCGTGTACTATTAGGACGCTGCTGCCCATCCTCCGGTGGTGGTTCAAGTCCATGTATCGGTATTGATTTATTCACTTAATTTTTGACTGACATAAATATTTTGTGTCCTTAAATTCATAATCCTAATAACAAAACCCTTATTAAAGGTATAAGCTATGATATCGTCTTCTGTAAAATGTTCCTACTGGACATCTTAATTACAGTAATGTGTTGCATTTAGTACCGTTAAAATATTTACACAAATCGGTCCTTCGACAAACCTCGTCTAAAATGCTGCTTTGATGGCTGCTTTTGAAGCTTTGACGGGGCACATCCTAATTTTCTTTCTGGCGGGAGAATGTTATCCCCTCAGTGGTTGCCACTTTTCAATAACAGTTTTCTTTGTGCCAGTATTCCAATTTGAACTGATTTTTAGCTTGGAAGTGTGGAACATTACACCTACTGCTGTGACTTTGTCAATAGTATTCGGACTAAAAATGATAGTAATACCGTAGAGAGCTTAGAACTTGGATTTCTCCAAAAAACAAAACACAAATTTGTTGATAAACCAAGTACAATGGCATGGCAATGAACCTAAGGTGAAAATTTTTTTGTAATGTAAAATAAACACTTTTATTAACCAAATAATGTCGAGTGTCAGTGACCTTTTCTATGGAATATCTGATATTATTTTCACGATTTTGGAGTTGGTCTCAGAGTAAAACTTTATAATGATGGGTACTATGGACCCTTTTCGGCTTAGTAAACCCTTCCCGCCTAACCCAGTAAATAGGAATATAGATAATTTTTGTAGCAAGGCCCTGTGTTAAGATATTATAGATTATCAATCAGCTCAGCTAAAAATAAAATAATAATAAAAAGGTCACCTATCCTTAAAACTATACACCATCACTCGACTATTACCAACAAACATGAAAGTCCATAATACTCACTACAGACGAGAGATTTTTTGTCATAGCGTAGATAGATAGATAACTCTTTATTGTTCACACCAGAAATTACATAAGACAAAAACAACTTAAAACTAGTGAAACAATTTGCGGCCTTATCGTTATAAGCATTCTCTTCCGGGCAACCTTACGGATTCTCTCGTTCCAGCTCTAATTTCCGTAGACCTTGTCTCTTGTCTCCCATACCCTCGCTGAGTTTTTATTTGCCATCTGACAATTAATTTATGATGAGTGGTAATAAACATCATAATCTCGGAGCAGTCGTTATTGATGTCTAGAGATAAAATCGTGATATACATTATCTTCTACGGCATATCATAATCCTACACAAGCTTCACACAATCAGGATTCCAATACGTTATGTACAAGATAAGATTTATTTCTAGAATTAAGTATCAAAGGTGCTGAAATAAAGGATGAAAACCTGAACTAACCATATAAGGAGCGAACGTAATAAGTGTGTTTTTTTTTTTTAAATTGTATTACTTTTGACCACTAACGCGATGATGTGGTCTACAATGGAGCACGCTTGCCTAGAAGAAACCGATACACTCGTGATTCGCAGACAGCCAGATTGTAACTATCGGGGAACACCCATTCCGGCAGCGCATTCTCGAATGGATGATATGGAAGTTTCTAGTCATAATTTAGTGTCTAATATTTCAGATAGAGTTACACGGGACGCTAAAATAATTAGACTCTCATTAACATTTAGGAGTATCAACCCTTAAATTGCGTAAAAGATATCAGCTTTTCAATAATGAGTGTGAATGTTTTATTTTTGTTTTTTATTCAATTATATCAAATTAGCGTTTAACCACCACCTCGCCCAGGCCCTGATTTTATAACTAAAACTGCACGTAACACGGCGAGTTAAGTTAACCTCTAAAAATTTGACCTCTATACCTTAGGATATAAAATCCAACTTTTTGACGTTAACTAAACACGCTGCGTTGCAAATAAGTACCTAATTGGCATCTGTCAAGTTGACCTTCTGACCTGTACCCACTGTGGTACCTAATTGGGTGATTCCGACAATCGGTTCCATTTCCTGAGGATTTTTTTTCGATACGATCGCATTTTGCACTTACGTCATCATCAACTCAGAACATATTTTTTTGCCATATGAGGTTTTGTTAAGTACTGATTGATGCCTTAAAATTTCTTTCGTACTTATATCACAAAGGTTATTGGATAATTCCCTCAGTGCTATCTTTTGCACACTAAAGCAATATACACTACAAAGTCATTAGCTAAAAAAAGATTAGACAGAATAATTGCCGAATGAAATAGCCTACTTTTAAGTGGAATTACCACATAATCTGTTTTTATTTTGCTGTGGCTTGACTATTAACCCCGATAACATTACAGACGCAGCCTATGTGGACACATTCCACATTCTACTCGCTTAGTTTATTTTATAACTGCTCTTAACCATTGTGTCTCTCTCGCACGTTGCATTATTGACAGCACTGTGCGTGCTTAGGCAAGCCGATTTCTCAATCCGCAATTCTCCAACGGTCAGATAGTTAACGAACCAATAAATGTATCGCTCTAATACATTCACAGGTTTTACTCCGCATATAACCTCTAACTGCATGACTATTGAAAAATTCGAAATCATGATATCAATGGAATAAGTCCTGATTATTTAACTGAGGATTGATAAATCGGCCCTTAATACATCACTGTAAACATGGCAATGCACGACCGCATGCACGTAAATTAATACAATAATAATACACTACTTACATTGATTATAGTAATTACAATGTTTTTTATTTTTGTCCGATATAGTAAAAATAATGTCTAATTCGTTACAAATGTTGTTGAAGACATTCGTGAGACACATTGATAGTAGTTATTCGAGAGACTAAATGTTTTTCTATTGTCAAGGTGGCTGCTGGCGCGTGGAATTATTAAGTTATATTTTTAAGCGTCCAATCTATCTAGTTAAGTTTTAATCATGTCCAATGTCCATGTTGTACCCATGCCGGTAGTTGTTGGGAACGAAACTCTCGAAGGTGATGACCATTACACCTTTCTTGGACAGATTGTTCAGTTAGGAAAGTCCAACTTAGGCAAAGAGGTCGCCCAAAGAATCCAACTCGGATGGGCAGCGTTCGGGAAATTGCGTGAAATCTTCTCGTCCAAGATACCACAGTGCCTAAAGACAAGGGTCTTTAACCAATGTGTGTTGCCAGTGATGTGCAGTTAAAAATAAATCCTAATGCTTTAAAATAAGCCATCAAATCCTCCCCAATCCTACATAAAGTACATCAGCAAATTGAGATACGTTAATAAAGCAATAACTCAAACAGATATCGTGCGCACTCGCCGCCGGTAAATCATTTGAACTCGACTGGCAAGGCGCGCGTGATCTGTGAAAAATTGCCTGTTTATAACGCTATTTTTCCATCATCCTGTATAGAGATGTACTCAGTATCATGCAGACATTAAGGGGTTCAAAAACAGAGGGAAAACATCGTTACATTCAGGTACTATTACAATTTGGTTGAAATTTTAACACCGACTGTTCAAAAAAAGAATCGTTTTACGTTTAATCGTTATAAATTGTACGTTTTTTAAGGGTCGTATATTTGAATTTCTTTGTTCTTTCATAATGCTGAACCTAATATACAATACAATAGATTTTTTCAATACTGTGACGAAAATTACGAAAAATATGTTGATGATGATAAGAGAGGCGGTGATGATACGATGAATCTGTAAAAAAAAAATACGACTGGCAGGATTCTAACCTCCACCATCTGGGTTTACACCCTGAGAGCTCTAATTGCCACATTACCGCATTGAGTAAAACATTTAAATAAATATAAGTACTTATTTTCCACGAATCCACAATGCTTGTACCGAGACACTGCGTAGCTCGAGCTCATACATCATATAGTGCTCATCACGTTTTTAATAAAAACCCGCGACGCCCAGTTTTATTGTTTACACATGCAACCTGTTTTTAATGCAGTAAGTGGCAAACAAGCACACGGGTTGCCTAATGGTAAGTCACCGTCGCCTATGGGATACCTGTAACACCAGAGGCATCACAAATATGTTGCCAACCCTTTAAGACTCTATTAACTCGCCTTTTGAAAGAACCCCGTTTTGTAGCTTCTCGGTAACATATTTACTTCTAGCTAGTTAATGATAGACACTAAACATTGATCGGTTGGTTAAATATTGGTTGATTTTTGATCAAATTTAAATAAAAACTTCACTTGAAACGTCATATCGACAACATGCGAGTTTGTTCTGTCAGTAGCAGTCACAAAAAAAATACACATAAATGTTAACGGAGTTCTTTACAATATTTGTTAACGAACCATATAAGATGGAGATTTCTTCATCTGCCGTCAAATTATAGTAATTATAAACCACGGGCCCACTTCAGACCTCTCAGGTTGCTGTCCAAATATACGTTGGGGTCCGTTATAGGCTTGCAATCAAAGGAATTCTACCGTCGGAATCGGACCCCATATCTATTCTTTCGTACCCCTAAGGTAATCACTACGTGTTATTGCAAAATAAACTTTGCAACGTTAACGTTAAGCGTTGTTTTAATATAGCAGGTACAAAAGTCGAGTGTCTTCTAAAGAAATCGTCAATAAACAAAAGTTAACTTACCTACATTAATTCTCTACTTCTGTGTTTTATGTAAATATACAGCGTGTTTGTCTTAGTCATAAAATTACTTTGTAATGAAGCTAATCACTAATTCTACATGAAATGCAAGAATTAGACTTTTATATATTTTTGGACCTGTCATTTATAATGAAACCGACTACCGATCTTTTTTGTTTTATTTTATCATCATACAACTAGAAATTCAAAATCAAGAACATCTCAGCAACGTTTTTTTCTAATTGATTATTTATATTAAAAAATAATGTTTGCCCCTGGCGCAAAAAGAGGGTTGTTATAAATTTAACGTGTGTATCCGTGTATCTGTCTGTCGCATCGTAACTCCCAAACGCCTGAACCAATTTTGGTTAAGTTTTTTTTTTTACACGTGCCTTGATCTATACAGTTCTAATCTATGATTCCATAAAATCTTTCAGCCGTTTAAAAATTAACAGCTTTTTTACCGGGGTTTTTTTTTTTATTCTATACGTGTTAGTAAAGAACACTCTGTATATTATGAATAAGCTCTGTGAAACAAATCAATTGATAGAGTCCTTGGAGCTTTAAAGGAATCCTGACAAATCACTACTGAGTGAAGCAAAATCACATGTGCAATTGTTTTCAACCCCTAATATGCTTTTACAAAAGCTTTGATAAGGACGTTTTAGTACCATACCACAATAAATGTTGACTTGATTCTCTAAATATTCAATTAAAAAATCTAATTTCTTTTAGCGATAAAGTTGCAAAGTGTTAAAGTGGCAGTTTTACAAGATGGTTTGATAAAATTACGTTTATTGTTTTTAATATTATTTTGTTTGCAATTATTTTAAAAGATTTAGCCTTGAAATTTTTTAGATATGTATTAAGAAAAATAAGTGTACATAGTTACACGCTTTATGAACAATTGATGAATTTAAATACATTTTGTTGTATTCCTGGTAGGTGAATATTATCTTATAATATTATCGAAGTGCTTTCTGTAACTACCGAGGCTGTCATAGAGATAAGAATCGTTGACTTTGCAAAAAATATATAGAATTAACCCCTAACGCCATCACAAAAACGCCATTTCACGATCAAAATATGACACGGTGGGGGTCACGCCACAACATTACCCTTTCGTTTCACTTTTTCTAATATTTTTTGTAAAAAAAAATATTTCCGACATTTTTTTTCTTTTGTGTGAAATTTCGCACGGTTCGTTTAGACGATCCGGGTGTCACAGATTTTTTTGTCACAGATTTGAATGTATCGCTAATTTTGGTTTTCTCTACCCTTTGACATTGACAAAAACTTTGATACATTTATCTCCGAAGGGTTATCTCGGTACCTGTCTTTATAGAGATGTCAAAAGGGTTGATCCTTTCCTTGACCTTTTGGCACAGTTACGTGGGGTTACTTTTTCTAGAATGTGTGAAATTGAGGAAGAATCCTGTCTTTTTATTTTGTAATCAGTGTAGTATTGTTAGTTTTTTACTTATCTGTTAGCAATTTATGGTATGATTTTAAAATAATCACTGGAGATTAATCTCCAGTTGCAATCAAACATAGTTAATTGTTATTTTAACTGTCTTCAAAAAAGGAGTGGGATAATTCAGTTCTATTTTCCTTAATGTTTGTTTCCTCAGAACTTATTTATGAACCGATTTGGAAAATTATTTTTTTAATTGAAGGATAGCTATACTTTCTTATTGGTCCCTAAAAAAAATCGGTTTAGTAATATCAGTACGGGCTTTTAAATTAAAATAACTTGAAAATAAGGTTATGATGACAATATTATGTTACCTAAGTAACCAATATTGCGTATTTTACTAATGTTGTGAAGTCGGTTTTTAAATTAATAATTATTACGTCTGCTTTTAAAGTTTTTTTTTTAACGTATCATTTTTACTTTGTTTATTTGTTGTTTCATGAAACAAAACAAAATGAAAATAAGGATACATATAAATTAAATGTTGTAACTTTATCAACCACAGGTTTGTGGTTTTATTATTTGATAAAATTGACAATAATCCTTTAATAAAGTCAAATTTATTTTAGCTAGCACTTCTTTTATATATGTAACTGCTTTTGAGCCTTGCTTCTAATAATGAGGACATTCTGGAGTACTAAAAATTAGACCACCTGCTGAGGCCCTTAGGTGTCCTTGCTATTCAGATTTTTAGATTTAAACTCTTTTAGAATAGAACAAAAATACGATCTAATTCGTTAGGATTAAAGTCCAAAATGGATGTAAACTTTTTACACCTGAATGTGTAGCCACAGGGCGTATCTGCAGTCAAGGAAATCTTGTGAATAGTTCCTCACAAATCCTTTTAGTGATTATCATTTCAATGACAAAAGTCATGTTTGGAGGGGAGAGGACAATGGTCTATATATAACAATAGACTCGGAACAAATATTTGAACAGCATCTTAGCGAGTTATGATTGGAACATTGGTCATATGGAATTAATGAGAAAACATTTTGTGGGAAATACTGACCTATTAATTTTAAATGCCTTTAAAAAGTGTAAGTTCACATCATTCCAGATTCTCGGTTAATTCTAGAGCAAACTACAGTGACTCTTCCTCTACTATCATATATACCTACAACAGCATGCCTAGCACGTGCCGTGGAAAAACTGTTTTTCCACCGTTTTTATCCGCGTGTAGACGCGACAGAGCTAGAATATGGATACGTTTGTCTCTTTTAGCGGGATAAAAATGGTGGAATGACAATCTGTCCACGGCCCGTGGTAGGCCTGCAGGAGGGACAGATATATCTATACCCGTAGATATATTGATATATTGCCTGTTAATAAACTCACAGGTCTTGTCATCAACAATAAATAGTGTTCATATATTTAGTTAATAATTTGCGTATAATGAGTTTATAACATAATTTACAGGTGGAATGTAGAAAACAATAGTTCGCCATTATTCTGCTTTTCGGCATGCAAATTTGGCACTTACATACTATTGTAACTGATTTTTTTTACATTTAAATCAATCAATAAGCCTCGGTTAAAATATAATAACACAAATTTATAAATTACATTGAATACTACAAAATTATTTATTATATTTATACCTTAGTGTTCAATTCGTTAACAATATTTTTTTCAAAGAAATAAAGAAATATGTATAATAATATTTTGTAACATCAGTAACTTTAATTATTGTTGACAGGTGAGAAATAATATATAACTAGTACCTGCGCCCGCGGTTTCACCCACGTCAATCACCCCTTGTAACATCAGCTATCTCCCAGTATAAGTCACGTCAAAATCAGTCCAGCCGTTTGGAGTTCATAACGAACATACTTACATACATATCGCCTTTCAATAATAAAATAATCTACTAAATAGATTGTATTGATATAAGTCTACAAATGAATCAAAATAAATTTGGCGCCCAAGTGACAAAATACGAATTATTTAAATTATTCAATCATACTTCGAGTATCATATTATTTTAATAATATTATAAATTTCAAAGTGTGTTTGTTGGTGTGTCCGTTTGTTTGTCATTCTTTCACGCAGCAACAGAGGAACAAACCGAAGTGCCTTTTTTCTATGGATATACGAGTTCCCTGAATATTCTTAGTTCAAGGTCGGAATGTCGCATAGACATAGACTACGCACTTTTAATTTCGGAGAAATTAACGGTTCGTGTAGGATTTTCAAAGTGACGGAAAGCACCTAGTTACTAATATAACCAATACATATATACCTACATTCAATATGTAGGTTCAAGTCAATAAGCTAACGGAACAAGAATTAATGCTAGTACTAGGTATGTACTACGACCTTACATAACCACATCAAACAACAAACCGCTACTTCACACGTAATCATAGACGCACACAGACCAACCTCCTATATCACAGATTGCCATTTACAGATCCCTCGTCATAAAGGCACATAGACACTTACGCGTGTACTCCGTACCTCACATGTTCTGAGAAGCGTAGGAAGAGAGGCTTTTAAGAGGTCGACAGAGTGGAGAGCGGTGTTGCGATCGGCTTCGTTGCTCACCCCGACAGTAAAAAATATGAGCATCCCCCCTTACACGTCCCCCTGTGCGCCATCTTGAAAAACTTTGTCAATTGTAGCCGCAAATCGATCTGTGTCTACGAGGTCTACGGCGTAGCGAACGTAGGCGTTGTATGTGGTGTTTTTTTCGTGACTTGTTTTTATTGGCTTAGTTTTAATTAATTATGGTATTACTGGTTGTGAAATAGGATTTGTTAGGTTCATGAAAGTTCATTAAAATTGTTCTTACATGTAGACTGCGCATTTTTGTGTGAAAATAACAAATACGATGTTCCTGCTCTCACATTTTTACGGCTTTATGTTGTTATTCTTGCACCTGCGATATTAGTGTTGTTACCTGTCACACTCATTTGGATAGATATAAGTGCGACAAGGACAAACAATATCGCACCTACAAGAATAACCAGTTAGATTAATCTCAATGAAATTTGGCAATAATTTTGCCGTCCTCGCTTTGTTTTAGTGCCTTACATTTATTTAAAAAAACTAAAAACCGAGAATTTGCGTGTAAAACTGCAAGACACAGCTATTATTAACGCTAATCAAAAATGTACAAACCCCAATGTCAACAGTGAGTAGATAAACTGGTGTATCTGCGGATAACGGACTCTACTTGCGGCGAACAAACACGCTCTACTGTTTACCGGCACGGATGTAACGAATAATGGTGTGTCTGCAAATTTTAACAATTTTATTTTACCGCCTATGCTAGATGTTTTAATGTTTATCGGGACTTATCGCGCATTATTTTATTTACATAAAAATAGGTAGCTTTCGCTCGACATTTTGTCCTTGTTTCTAACATTTGGTCCGTTTTGGTAATTGAGTTTCGTAACTAGCTACGACAGAAGAACTATTTTTCATTGTTTCGTTATCAATTATTAGGACCCTGTTGCGTTCTATAACAACAATTGATAAGCCAGAGGGGTAATTTATCTTGCAGTATATTTCACTCTTGTGTTATGTAAGTATCTATAATACAAATATAATAGCGAAATATAACTCGTGCATTATATGACTTACTGACTCATCAAAAAAACGATTTGAAGTTCGCTAAGAAAATATTGTGTGAAAGGGCCGAATTAACGGGGGCAAATGTAGGTTGACAGTTTACATGAAAAGTCTACGCGTAGCTAATCCCGAGCAACACCTAGTAATACATAGAAATTTGTTCAAATCCAAAAAGTTTAAAAAAATTAAACGCCCTACTATTTATTATTTATTCTTAGGATTCTGTAGTACAACAACCTTACAAAATCCTTGTCTGTCCGTCAATCCACCAGTCTGTTAATCGGTTCATCTGTCTGCCTCGGTCTGTTAGCATCTAACTTCTTTTCTTATTATAATAAAACTTTTCGTTGAATAAAAGAAAAATAGAAAATGTCCAGCAACCTCCTTTTGCAACCAAAGCCCCATCGGCAGTGTACACAAATTCTGTTGTACGTGTAGGTACTAGAAATTAATTTCGAATAGCCTCTGGCTGTATGCGGGGGGTGGTACAGTCAGCATCACAAACCGTATCAGGTTATGGTAATATAATTGAGGTTAGTTAAGCAAGTTATTATATAGATCATATTGCGAAATTAATATTTCAAAATATTAACGTCATAAAATTACCGAACACAGTTTTCAAACGTAGACCGTAGAAAAAACATCAAATGCGCGGCTGCACCTGGTATTCTAACCCATACATATCTCTATCGACTCTCCCTAGTACAGGACACGTGCGGTCGACATCAGTAGTGGTTGCGGAGTAAACACCCCGGGGCAGTGTGAGCTCGGATTGATTAAGTTAATTATCTCACTACGGTGGCATATTGTTTGAGATACTGTTGCTATCGAGGGTTTGACTCTCGTGGGGATGATATTTTTAGCAAATGTTTTGGAAATATCAATACTCTTTTTAACCCCCGATGCAAAATGAGTATTTTTTTTTAGTTTTACGTGTGTATCTGTGTGTCTGTGCATCTGCGTATTTTTGTCTGTCTATGGCAAGGTGCCTTAATCGAGAGCGTTCTTAGCTATGATTTATGAAAATCTGTTCAGCTGTTTGAAGATTATCAGCTCTTTTATCGGCGTTTTTAATTACTACCCGACTTCCAAAAAGGATGAGGATTTCAATTCGACTGCTTTTTTTCTGTTTGCTACCTCAGAACTTTCGACTGGGTGAACCGATTTTGATGATTCTTTTTTTATTTGAAAGCTGATGCTTCCCGTGTGGTCCCATTTTAATTTTATTTAGTTCTGTCATTTTTATGAAGTCTGTTTTTTATATTGATAATTATTTTTCAATTTATACATGTTAATCCATATACGAGTATATTTATCTATAATAAACATGATTGGGCTGTTTTAAACGAGAAGAAAATAAAGGTGAGTTAGTTTGTACAGGTTACGGTGGCTCTTCTCGTCCGCAGTTCTCTCGTACATTTCCACATTATAGAAGATATAAAATCACTAAGTGTGAATTAGCAAAAATTTATAAAACCAAGCTATGCTGACCATCATAACATTACATTGTTGATAATAGTGATCTTAATAAGTTACGAGTAGATTACATAAAACCAAGAAAAAAATAACATTGAATTATAAAGACCGAGGCGAGGCGAATGAACTTTTCCAATAGTACCAACTCAGTGGTGCTAACAAGTATACTGCGCACCAATGTCAGTGAAGTCAGTCGCTCGCTGAATTCTATTATATCATTACGCGTTGAGTCACTCTTGAGAGCAAACATAAATAGGCACATATAAAGTAGAGTCTTACTAATTCGGTACTATTAGGAGGCACTAATTTATTAAGGAGGTGCAGAATTACTGGATTATATAGGGAAGTTCATAACATGCGGTAGTAATTACAAGTCGGTTGGTTTTGTCGGTTGTATGTTTTGTGTGTGTTTTATATATTTTTTTGTGCAAGCTTTGCTTAGTTTGGGGTCGGATGACCGTGTGTGCATAATTGTTCCAGATATTTATTTTATTTATATATTAAATGTCTTTATCTATCTTAGATAACTATCTTAGTTATTTGAGGAGTAAAGAGCACGTGTGGGCTTAGGTAGCGGCTGAGAAAAGGGGAAAGCGCAGGCGCAGGTGG
This sequence comes from Agriopis leucophaearia, assembly GCA_949125355.1. Lineage (NCBI taxonomy): Eukaryota > Metazoa > Arthropoda > Insecta > Lepidoptera > Geometridae > Agriopis > Agriopis leucophaearia. Next base: position 6,577,250 of record OX421276.1, on the reverse strand, counting down.
AGAGAGCAGGGCCCGTGGCTGTATAGTGCTGGACAACTGGACGTGCCGTTGTACTGAAGTACCGGACTAGTGAGATTCTACTGTATATTACATGAACACGTACATTCTTTACGATACGACGTAGTTAGTTGAAATATCAATGACGCAATCTTCGGATCACCTTCTTGATAATTAACTCAATGATAAACATAGCTCTATTAATATTTTTTTTATTTAACCTTTAGTATTCGTCGTAATCTATTGTTTTATCTAAATTATTAGCAGCTAAACCACTGTTTTAAAGTATCATGGTTGTTCATTACCATTTATATGATATTTAACAATATTTACCGTGATTATGTGGTCAGATGGTCAAATAATCAAAATATCTTGTTAATAATCATATTAAAACACCATTACTATTCATTATTATTTAGTTAGTCAGTCAAGCATCACGTGACATACTAAGGACAGATGTACAATTTAACTTAAACGGGAATAATGTCTGTTTCCCTTCGATACCGTTTTCGCACAAAAGGGGACTAAAACAAAAAGGACAAAAAACGTAGAACAATACAGAGCTTCATGCGAGTTTCGCGCCCATTATGCTCGATATGGGAAGAACTGTGAATCATAATTGAAGCAAATTGGAATGTATTTTAGCAGAAATATTTGTATTGTTTCGTCTATTTTTTTACAACCGTTTTATGACTCGTTCTTAATTTTATCATGATAACATCGATAACTAATTTGGTTTTAACGTATTACGTTCGGTTTTTACCGAATTATTTCGCTTTTGTTACCTATATATGGCCTTGATTGGGAACTCCTTAATACGAATGAAAGACAAAGTGTATGAGTAGCAATCTATAATATCATCTATAATAATAATCTATAATATCAATTTATTGAAAATGATCTCAAGCTGATGTCATTTTTAAAGGTCAACGCCATCTAGTTAATTTTATTGTAACAACGGATTTGTATTAAATCCAGTACTAGGCCATGCTAAATATTATTGCATAAATAACCAAGAGTTTTGGTATGGACTCAGCGCGTAGGTTCAAAATTCTGAGCTTACTTAGATTTTAGAGCAGAAGCTCTAAAGAAAGAAAGCTTTGAAAGCATTCAAACTAAGGCGTAACTTTATAAAAGGATTTAGTAACTAGTTAGAATAAAACTGTATTTAATCTATGACTCGGTAATATATTTTGTTACTTAAAACAATAAAATAAATCTATTGATAATTATTGATCCTCATTCTGTTTGATTCTCATATCATAGACTCAAATAAATATGAAGATAAGATAAATAGGTAGTTTTATTGACTTTTCATTGCAATTTTGTTGCCTTACATATGTAAGGCAACAAAATTGCAATGAAAAGTCCCGTATAAGCTCACTTTTAAGAACGTGTATAGCAAACGCGAGTACATCCTAAATGTGTTATTTCAATGGCTCTGCACAAACGAAATCGTTATACTAAAAGGTATTTATTTGTTAATTTGTTTGTCTTTAAAGTTTGGATAAATATAGTTAGAAGGTAACACCTTCCATAGAGAGACATCAATACTTTTATCCCGTATAAATTTAAAATTAATTAATACGAAAATGTCCACGTGGCTGAAACCACGGGGCCCAGTTAGTCACGAATAATCTGAATTATCGAATAACGCTTGAGCGCGCTAAGGTGGCAGACGTTTTTATTTTTCTTGTAACGAATAAATTCCAAAACAGTGTTTTAAGTTGTTGTTGTTGCGATTGAAGTGCTAAAAACTAATTAGTGCAGTGCATTTAACGAATTGGTGTAATTTAATTAATCGTTATTTGGTCTGTGTATTAAATATCTTCCAAAACGTTTATGAAACTGAGGGTACATTTTGTGGGGTGAATGTGCATTGTGTTGACACTGTGCTAGCAGGAAAAACATCGAGATCTGTGTCAAAACTGTGTCGGCTGGCCAAACGCCGATTGCGCGACTACTGCTGCGTATTCTGTGGCAAGCTCACAGTCAAGGGCATAGAATAGATAGCTGTTACTACGTACAAGAATTTGTATCTACTTATCAGGCACTAACATGTCTTCAATTTGCGCGGGATGTCATAACCCAATTAAAACTAAAGAATTAATGATTTGCTGTACATGTGATATGAGGTTTGATTTAGACTGCTGTAACATTACCGTAAAGCGTTTTAATGCGTTTTCTTCGGAAAAAAAGAAAAATTGGAATTGTCCTGGATGTTCCAGCAAACAGCCAAAAACGGATAACACTAATACACCTGTCAGATCTATGACTCAGGCACCGAGTGGCTCAGAGAATATTACTATGCGTAATGTGTCTAAGTCCAAACCGCGCCGAGTGTCGTCTGGCGATTCTCCTAGTGAAGTTCTCGAACTTCTCGGTGGCAGTGACAGAAGCATGAGTGACAAAGATATTCGCACCATTATAAGGGAAGAAATGACGCTGGCGATGAGAGGCTTTACAAAAGAGCTGCAAAATGTAGCTGAAAAGGTTTCTTCTTTTGAACAGTCGCTGATGTTTTTTAATACAGGCTATGAAGAGTTAAAGAAATGTCTGGAAGAAAAATCGACAGTAATCGATCAATTACAAAAAAGTAATGATGAACTTAAATCCAAAGTCTTAGATCTCGAAAAGGGTTTCACCGGCCGAATAAATCAAATAGAGCAGCACCAGCGCGAGTGCAACGTGGAAATTTATGGGATACCAGAAAACCGTTCTGAAAACGTTCTCAAAATTATTGACCAACTTGCCAAGAAGACAGAGTGCTTTTTTTCTGAGACTGACATTGTTCATGTGTCGAGAGTAGCCAAATTAAATAAGGAGAGCGATAGACCACGCACGATAATCTTGAAGTTACGGACCCGACTTTTGCGTGACAACCTGCTTGCTGCGGTTCAGCGGTTCAACAAGATTAATAATCGTGACAAGCTGAACTCGGACCACCTAGGACTCGGCGGAAACCGCGTCCCTGTTTTTGTATCTGAACACTTGAGCCCCGCCAATAAATCACTCCATGCTGCTGCTCGAATGAAGGCGAAAGAGTTAGGGTACAAATTCATCTGGGTCCGCGACGGTCGAATCTACGCACGAAAAGACGAAGTCAACCCAGCGATCCAAATACGTACCATGGACAGTCCTTTTTTTAAGGCGATTCGTTGATTCGTTGTCCACTTCGTATTTATAGTTAGTTCTGCAATGGTTTTGTTGTATAAAATATTTTAAAATGGCTACTATTTATTATCAAAATGTACGTGGCATGAGAACAAAAACAAATGATATTTTAAATAATGTACTATTGAGTTCTTACGATATTCTGGCTTTTTCTGAGACATGGCTGAACTCAGGTGTTCACAGTAGTGAATTTATAGATTCTCGATATGTAGTGTACAGACGTGATCGTGTATGTTCTAGCTTTGCTTCTCATGCAAAGAAGGATGGAGGGGGAGTGTTGATAGCAGTCTCACGCAAACTTGTGTCAACTCGCGTTCAAGCCTGGGAATCTAGTTGTGAGGATATTTGGGTAGTGGTGGAAATGCGTGCTGGAAAAAACATAAAGAAAGTTGCTATTTGTACTGTCTACATCCCTCCTCCTGTGAAAGTGGATACATTAAATGTTTTTCTGGATAATGCCAATAATGTTGTTAACCTGGTAGATGAGGTTGTGATGCTTGGTGATTTTAATTTACCTTTTATAAAATGGACAAAATGTAACAATTTCACAACACCAAGTAACTACGGCAACTCATTGGGCAATGCTTTAGTTGACTTCATCTCTATCTCCAACATGTACCAATTTAACAACATACGCAACGAGGATGACAGAACATTGGACCTTGCTATGAGCACAATAACAGACATTTCCTTAATAGAACCCCTTGACCTTTTAAGTAAACTCGATGTCAAGCACCCCCCGATTTTACTTACACTACCTAACAATGAATTTGAGTATCTACGTCCCAAATCATCCATTGAATTAAATTTTTATAAAGCTGACTTTAATAGCATCTCGTTACGTCTGGAAAATACTGATTGGAATGCGGTTTTTAATGATTGTGCTTCAATAAACGAAATGACTACGTCCTTTTACACTATAATAAGAAAATGCATCGACGAATTTGTTCCCAAACATACATTCAATAGGAAGCTATTCCCCCCTTGGTTTAATAAATCTTTAGTAAAATTACTCGCTGAAAAAGATAAGCTTAGAAGTAAATACCGTATGTATAAAAACCCACGCGATTTAATTGAATTTAATCTTTTGAGAGAACGCAGCCATAAGTTGTTTGACACGCTTTATACAAATTATCTTAAGAAAACTGAAGAGAGTATTGCAAAGAACCCAAAAGATTTCTGGCGCTATGTTAAAGACAAACGGAAGACGCGGTCTTCGCTTCCAGCAGAAATGCGAATGGAAGAGAACATTGCCAGAACAGGGAAGGACATAGCTAACCTGTTAGCACAAAATTTCTCAAATGCATTTACCTTGCATGCGCCAAACGGACACGTTGTCAGCACACCCCATGATAATTTACAGCATAATTGCATTGGCAAAGTAAACTTTACTGAACGCGAAGTATTGAAGGGAATCAAGCAATTAGACGTCCACAAAGGACCAGGTCCTGACGGCATCCCACCTCTCCTAGTCAAGCGTTGTGGCCCTGCACTGGCACTGCCTCTATCTTTAATAATTAACCATTCTTTGTCATTTGGGGAATTTCCTGATGAATGGAAAAAAGCCAAAATTATACCTCTTCATAAAAAAGGAAACGTAAATGACGTAAAAAATTACAGACCGATTTCAATTTTATCTTGTTTTTCCAAATTGTTCGAGGCGCTCTTATGTCCGATAGTATCTCGTCTTTCCTGTCACGTCTTATCAGAACAGCAGCACGGTTTTAAAAAGGGTCGCTCTGTAGAAACAAATTTGGTTGGATTTGTTTCTGAATTGGCTCAAGAAGTAGACAAAGGACGTCAAATCGATGCAGTTTATACAGATTTTAGCAGTGCTTTTGACAAAGTAAATCATTTTTTGTTAATTAAAAAGCTAGAACTCATCGGTTTTCACGGATCCTTTCTAAATTGGTTTCGGTCTTACCTTACGAACAGAGAACAGATAGTTGTTGCCAATGGATTCGAATCAGAAAGATATTTTGCTAAGTCAGGAGTTCCGCAAGGGTCTCACCTAGGTCCGATTCTCTTTTCAATATTTATCAATGATATTACTACACAAATAAAACATTGCAATTATAAATTATTCGCAGATGACCTTAAAATTTATAAATTAGTGAACAGTAACGCAGATATCAATCTCATACAGAGTGACATTAACAATATAAAAGAATGGTGTGACAGAAACCAAATGCATCTTAATGTCCAAAAATGTTTTTTTATCAAATACACACGCAAGAAAAACCCTATAAATTCGGTCTATACACTAAATGATGTATCTCTGCAGGAAGTAAGAGAAATACGGGACTTGGGAGTTTTGATTGATAGCCAATTATCTTTCAGAGCTCATTTTGACTCAATAGTTAAAAAGGCGACCCAACAACTAGGCTTCATTAGACGAAATTCCAGGAGTTTTAAATCATATCATACTAAGATTCTACTTTACAATTCTATGGTTCGCAGCTGCCTGGAGTTCTCTAGTGTGGCGTGGAACCCTTTCTACGCAGTACACTCTCAACGCATTGAAAGCATTCAACGAGCCTTCACAAGATCCTTGGCATTTTCTTGCCCTGGAATCTCACACAGAAGTCCATATTCAAATCGCTTATCTTTTTTTGAAATGGATAATTTGCGTGACAGGAGAAAAGTCAGAGACCTTTCATTTCTTTTTAAACTAATTCATGGATTCACTGATTGTTCCTCAATTTTGAAAGATATTTCCCTATACGTTCCTTGCCATTATCCACGTCGCATTATCTCTAAACTTTTTCATGTAGCTTATGCTAAAACAAACTTAGCTTACAACTCTCCTTTATTAAGAATATGTCGAACATATAACGAAATTAATGCTTCCATAAGCGGTCTCGATATCTTTCACGACTCTTTGAACGTATTCAAGAATAAACTGGTAAAAATAATATAAGGGTAAACACCCATATATCATTTTTATCTCATATTTTTATATTTTTGTCTTACCACTTTTAATTGTGAACGTTGTAAACACCTGTTAAAGGTGCACATATCAGAACTGTATCAATTATAAATGAGTGTTATTTGTATTATTTAATATGTGTACTGTTGGTGTTTCTGTATGAATTAAATAAATAAATAAATCTGAATATACTTTTAGATCGTTTATTCCCATGGACTCATATGGACTATTTAAAAAAATAAAATTAATCACATTATGTATCCCGAAAACTAAACACTTCATAATTATGCAATCTAATTAATATATAAGTAATGCGATAAAAGATATTTGTACGTAAAAACTCGTAAATTTTCTGCTCTATGCCGTCTAGGGTTGTCAAAACGATCATTCTCCCCCACAATTGACAAAATAGCCTGACGCACCCGCCAAAACGATAGGAAAAACCACAAAAGGCGAACACCACTCAACGGCTCTCGACCTAAACGCTTTAACTATGTCCCAACCCCATGCAATACTCCAGGATTGCTCACTCTACTCGTCTCCAAAAACCCATGAATATTTCATAGGATTTTACGCCCAAATACCAGGGGAGAGGAGTTAGCTTCGCGTGCACTCATCGAGATAATGATGGCACTTCACTTGATGGTTTTGGTATAGCTCCTAATTGGCGCTAGTCCTCATGTAAAACTGTTGCACGTGGCACCCCTATGTATTTATATACCGTGAAACAAGTAGGTACTAATACCATTTGATCATTATGTATCAAAAACATATTTTTCTCGAACATGTCAATTAAGGTTTTTTTTTATTTGGCCAGTAATGTAATATTAAAGGTTTTTAATCGGTATATTAGAGCCTCTGTTAAATAATCTCTTTTAATGTGTAAATTGTTTGTTATTTTGAGTTGAATACATGCACATTTAGAATTATTTCAATTTCTTGGTAAAGTTTATTTGTATCAGTAATTTTAGTTTCGATACGCATTAGTTTAAGACAACGTCTACACATTTTAATTAGTGACCGCAACGAATGGCGTCTCAATATACGCTAGCGCCGAGATCGTAAAGCGAGCGAAATGAGCGAATCGAGCGAAACGAGCGAAAGTAGCAAGCGGAGGCGCTTATTAGTGGACAGAAGTCGGTTTATCGTCCTCGGGCGTGCCTCGTATTGCATTCCGATTGCGAAACCGCGACTTTACGAGTCGCTTTTAATGACACACGGTAACGATCGGGAAGAGAATCGAATCACGACCCATTTTATTATCGCGATTGTAGTCGAGAATATTTACTGTTGTGGCGACAGTTTCTATTACCGTTGCCAAGTGAATTGTAAAAGAAGAGATTCTGACTTCAAAGTCATTGATACTTCTTGCAGAAATAATTAGGTATATATTGGCAAATTATTATATTTTTATTTTATAATTAAATGTATAAAAAAATGTAAAAAAACCTAGTGTATAACAACACTGCTCTCATGTTCCCACTGCCGGGAAACAGCTTAATGATGTTTTCCTTCACCTGTGATGACCAATGACAGATATGTACATAATATATTTAAGTACTACATAAGTAATTCATGCAGGCTGAGGATTGAACTGGGTTGCGGTACCGCTGGGAAACGCACATGCTATCGCTCGGCCATCATCGTTCCTCCATCGTTTTCTTTTTAATACGATACAAATCATACTAGTATTGTAGAGGTATATTAATCAAAAACCGACGCAAACATACCTATATTAATAATAATATTTCTGGGACATTATTGCACACATGGTCATCTGACCCCAAACTAAGCAAAGCTTGTAATATGGCAGCCAGAGACTGATATACATACATATATATTTTTAAATACATACTTAAATAGATATTAACACCCAGACATAGAACAAACACAAATGTTCTTCACACAAATGTTTGTCCTAGATGGGAATCGAACTCACGCCCCCAAGCACAGAAACTAGGATCGCTACCAACTGAGCCACCGAGGCAGTCAAACACATTGCAGGAATAAATCATGAGATTTGTTAATGATAAGGTATTTTGATAAAAAGGTATTTCGCACTATCTATATATAAAAATGATAATAATCGTAAGTTACGACGACATATAATTAATAGCTACGATAAACCTATATCTACAGACAACGAAAAATAACGACACGCGCGTCGTTACCAAGCAGGTAACGCCGTTAGTCCGTTACAAAATATACGTTCAGTGTGAAGTAACAAGCGAATTGATATTTCTAGCGCTTTTAAATGATTTTTTCTTAATTTTTAATAATATATACCTTTATTTGGTTATTAAAACTCTTGAGCTACCGATATTTTAGCGCAGTTACATGCTCCATGTTCACGGTATCTTCCAGTGAACATGTTGCATGTAACTGCGCCGAAATATAGGGAGCTCTATCCACGACCTTATCACTGTATACAATTGTTGATACAACTTTGATTATTTTCGATGCTGACGATAAAGACGAAATGTGAAGATGTCGTTGAAGATGGTATACATACAGCCAAAGATTTGTAACTATTAAAATATAAGGTTTTGATTGAGAAAATCCTTAATCATCTAACTAAAAAAATACTTCAGTTTATAAATTGCAACAGTCATTTTGCGTGCCAATAGCTACGTAAATATACTTTGTCAATACGACTAATGTGCAAACCATGTGAAGCTGAAAATTAGATATAAACGCGATTTTGTACACCATGCCAACCGTTTTAGTAAGTTTCGTCTGAGGATTGTCCTATTGTGATTGAAATATGTTTTTTTTTTATATTGAGGAAAATCATGGAAAATCCTAATACTTTACGATGGCATGTTAAAAAGTACTAGATAACACAAGGAAATCACAGATTTTAAACTCGCGTTGATTACCTTTGCTACTCTTGTGCCGCGAATTCCACCCTCGTTGTTTGTTTGTGGCAAATTTTATTATGGACATATTTATATTCCAGTAAAAAATATATATGATTATGACTCGTTACGAGGAAATAAACGGAACCTATTCGTTTACTCCCGTGAAGTAATGTATCATTTCTTATCAACCGCGTAGTGAATGACTCTACAAAAACAAAGTTTTAATAGGGAACAATTTAACTCAGAGACACGTTTTCTTAATACTTTTTTTTCTGTTATATTGATACTTAGAAATATATTGCTAACTAATACAATTTTATCGATGAATATGCCTGTCGTTATCACGAAGTGCAAATATTCAGATACGTACAGATAACATATGAGGCGTACGTGATTAATTTATCTTTGCTTGGAAGACTTAAGTAACTATCTACTTATGTATTACATAAATGCAAACCTATATGGAGCCTCTTTATTATGATAATGGCGTGCATTTTTTCATATGAATTGTTACTAAAATGTGATCAAACAGGATACGATGACTAAAGTTCCAACCACATTCGGTGGTCAAATGGTTTTAATAAGTATTGTTTCTTTTGAGCAGTGAAAATAAGGGTTTGGCTTAATTTTTATCAGAACAAGTCCCATATGCTTAAAATTTCTTGTTGAGAAATAAAGTTCTTTAACCCGGCTGTATAAAATATTTGTCTCTAGAATAATTTAGAGGCCATATCACTTTTTTATAAAGCATTGTTAGATCACGTATGAATGACAAATGCATTAATATGGTACCATGGAGCTATTCTGATTATGGTGTCGAAAGGTGTCATAGGAACTACTGAACGCAACAAGATAACCCATTAAAATATGTTAAATTGATATTTAATAAATTAAATATGCTAACGCTAAAAGCTTGTTTAAAAATATATGTTTTTTTACTAATAACTTATTTACAATACAAGTATTCCCGAATTTTTCACGCGCTTCATTAGCCCGCCCTATCACGCCCGGTTGGCCTAAATGCAAGTGACTTCAGATGATAAAGTGAGAGATAGTAAAACGATAAGGCAGTTCCAAAGGCATACAGAGAACTAAACGAAGATTGTATAATGTACTTCTTAACTAAACAAAATACAAGCTAACATACTCTAAATACCTAAACTACTTGATCTATTAGGTACACAATATATCTATACCAATATATAAAGTTCGCTGTTGGGAAGCTACACTATCCCTGGGTGACAGGCTATATTATATTTTGTAGCGAGGCCGAAAGCCGAGCTTACATCTGTGCGAAGCCAGGGCGGGCGGCTAGTATATTACAGATATCTTCTATGTCTGCGTACTTCATCTTAGACAACATCGTCGCTTACCAACAGGCGAGTTGGTGGTTAAACATGGATTTACAAGCGATAAAAAGTACAGTTGGACTGCCCATAGACAGTTGAAGGTATCAAGACAATCCAAATGCTCAAGCCACTACCAGTTGACAGTGTACCCTATAGGTATGCTGGACATGTTGGTATTGTTGGTGGCATTATACTTATGGTCACGTAATGAACTTACTTACCAAACAAAAAAAAGTAAAGAAAGAAAGAAAATAAATTCATTCGACATACATAAAAAAACACCTTATAACTGAAAAACACAAATTATTGTCGAATGGGTCCATCTCGGCATTAAGGCTGAAAGTCCAAGACTATCAGCGCCGGTTTTCAGATGGACCCTTGAATTTACAGATTATTAAGTAATCGTAAGACACGTGACTAAAGAATAGGTATAACACTATAATAAACACGTAAACTAGTACAAAAACAACAACAAGACTCACCATCAAATGATGAAGAATCCTGAGATCAACGACGAATGGATACCGTCCTTTCCGGATTGAAATAAAGAATCTTGACACACTGATAATTTTGGAAAATGCCTTTCCAAAAGCGTACAACCGGTACGGACGACTTTCGGGCCACGATCCTCTAATCATAACTGTACCAGAAACCTTGTCATGGAGACGTATCTGTTAGATAACAATAGATTAGACAAACACAATCGTTGATGATAAACATAATCGACGCCGTCTTAATCGTAACCGATGGCAAGAATATTATTAATGTTACGAGTTTTTATACGCTTACTTATCATTCGTATGACAATGCAAGAATGGATAATGATAAGCTAGCTTCGCCTTATTATAAACTAATGCTGTTGCCCACGACTTCGTACGCGTAGTATTTCATATAAACCTTCAACCCTTCCCCCCCCCCCCTCTTAATCCGGCCCTTTCGCAAAATAACAGCCTGTACTTCAACCGGGTCATAGTAAAGCATATTCGTGAAAACCGCATTTAAATCCGTCCAGTGTTTAGGATATGTGCGTGGACAAACAAACAAACAGATTCTTATTTTAAGACGCCAAGTGTGTGTTTTTTTTTTATATCTCGTAATTACATATTGTTTTATCTGTACGTTTTTATTCTATTTAAAGATATGGATTTGACGTAACTCAAGATTAAACCAACCAAAGCAGTCATCCCCATATAAAATTGGCCGTGACGGAACGCCCGGCAAATGTGAAACATGACGGCATAAGAGATCGTCACGACATATGAGCCGGTTTTACTGCCAAGGCGCACCAATAGATATTTCACATCAAAAATAATACTATGGTCCAAGCATTTATTAGCTATGATAGCTGCAATAACATTGTGAAAAGTTAAATAAAAACAATTTCTCTTAATATTTCACTAAAGTATATTGGGTATCTGATACAGTCTTAAGTTCAACAGCCTAGCGAAAGTGATCAGAATTCGTGGTTTTCATTCAAGTTGTTACAATGTTATGGCAGATGTCAGAGCAAATAAATGCTCGAACCGAGTTTAGACAATAAAGTCTGCTGGAAATTAGCTTATCATAAATGCTATTTTCATAAATCGTATTGCAATCTGTAACAAGACTGTAAATTGCGGTTTTTGTTATATTTTATTTTATTTTGTTTTTATCGCGAATAAGTCCGCGTTTGACCACCAACTCGCCTGTTGGTAAGCGACGATGTGGTCAAAGATAAAGCACGCAGACTTAGAAGATACCTATTCACTTTTGCCTTGAAAAGGCCCAGATTATATTTCTCAGGAAACAAGGAAGCCGGCAGGTTGTTCCAAGCCTTGGCCGTACGGATTAGAAACGTAGAATCGAAACGTTTGGTACGTATCCAAGGAAAGTCCACAATGTATGGGTGGTAATGGGCCGTTTTCCTACTTGTCCTGTAGTAGAAAGGGGATAGTAGGATAATGTCGTGTAGCTCCGATGCACATTCTCCGTAATGAATCCTATAGAAAATCGACACACTCGCTACTTTACGGCGCTACTCATACTCGCTACTTTAAATTACTATCATATCTGATAATATATACAATCTCCTAATGGAAGGCAGGCTTAAGTAGACAATACACGGTGGTATATACGCGTTAGGTATATACACGGTGTAATGTAATACCCTAGTAAACGTTGAAATAAAATTGTAAAATAATATTGCAATTATTTTAATTCCTAACGTTTCGAACACTTTGCTTTGCTAAATCCGAAACCTAAGAAACCATTATAAAAAAAGATACTTACATGCTTATAATATTTGAAAGTCATAATATTTATAAATTTCCAAACAAAATCTAAGTTTCCTTAAAAAAATACGATTTTTTGGAGACAGGTAATAAAATATGGCATGGCGCACAAACTTTTATTTCAATTTTCAAATGTGGTGTCACGCTCGCCGATGCAGTTTGTTTTTACATCTGTTGGTTTGCTTTCATATTGAGTTACCATTTTTTTTATGATGAAATGGGCTAGCGTTTGACCACAACTCACACGAAGGTAAGCGACGATGCGGTCTAACACCATGTAAGTTTGTCTCCTTAAATACGTTACCTATAGACAATTTCCAGGCAAAAGCTTAGAACATACAACAGATATTTAACATATAAGCACTACGCCAATAAAAGATGACATAAAAAGATTCACTTATTGGTACTGAATAACGCCTGTGCGGATCAGACATGACTTACACAACAACCTGTATAAATGTAGATACAAATCAATTTTATAGAATACTCGCGTATGGATTTGCTAATTAAAAAAAAAATAGGAGTTATGCCATTACAATATAACGTTTTAAACTATATTTTTACATTAATAGATTTATATTTATCTGTTCCTTTTAACCCTATTTAATGTTTAGATTGACAAAGGTGTTTTAAATTATGATTATATGTAGGTAGGTACATACGTATGATTTCACCATTGTTGGTTCCTCCTTCATTTTCTTCAGGTCCTGAAAATAAAAGAATATAATTTATGGATTGATTAAGCATAAGAAAAAGTCAAGGTATGCAACAATGTATCGGGTGGTAGAAAAATATAATAACTGGCCAAGAGCGTGTCAAGACACGCATATGGTAGGGTTCCGTAACCAAATCCATATAATTGTTCGGTTAATGTCATTGTCAGTCATACTCGTAGTTCATAAAATGATGATTATAGAAAAATTGAACGAATGAAGCTCTTTGTACTTAGCCAAATTTCAAAGATGTAATTTTAAACATTTTTGAAAAAATCACACAGACAAAAACCAAGGAAAAGGAACTATGGAATAACATTTCGCATGTTTTAAAGCAATTTTCTCGATTATTAGGTTTTTTTGCGAAAGAGAAGAAAAACAAACTTGAGAGTTTATAGTTAGCATGATTTGGTAACATCGATATATTTACATATAATTTGCATTATGGTTAACATAATGTGTCAGTGTCACTTTTTTCTTGTCACTAGTGAATTTTACACACAAAAAAAGATTTGGCGCCTACGTGGGAAAATACATGTCGGCTCGTATTCTTTTCCTTAACTTGTGTATTTTTGAGTGTTAATGTGTAATAATGGTGGATTATTATTTATTAACAGGTTGTGAATCTGCTCGAGTGTCGGAAAGTGATATAACTAGGTGAAACATGTATTTTCGTGTTGTTTCCAAAACTCCATATGAGCCTCTTGTAAAGCCTGCACCACTTTACTTTACTGGGGCATGAGTTTGACCTGACCGTCACTTACTTTGTTTGACTCTGACTATGACTTGTTTGACTATTTTTGATTAAACTTGAAAATATTTCAATACTTGACACTGACAAATGCACATATGCACAGGAAGTGCGACGACAAAATCCTCCCATGATAAAGAAGAAAAAGCCCATAAAAACAAATACTGGTTGATCTTACCGGTTTTCTGACAGCTGAAGAAATATAGTTCTGAACATAGATCAGAGTGGTTCTGAAACTCCGCGAGTAATAGTGTTCCGTGTTCTGAAACCATCAATAGTTGGTGCTGACTGAGACATGGTTAACTAAAATTACGCATTTGTTCAATGAAACCTACAATTCAAGGAAGATGATACATTTTATAATACGGGTAAGCAAGGCATACTTTTGTACCTACTAGTTGGTGTTGCGTTGTGGTAAAACAAGTATTTTTAGCAAACAATAACCACATAATACTATACTACAAAAACAATCATGACAGACAGTGTCAGACAGACAGATAGATATTGTCTGTCTATGAGAAAAAGTTAGTTTTTTTTAATTGACCTCTCTTCGTATGTGCTTTTGCAAAACTTCATAACAATGTATCATCAAAGCCATCCATCGCATTAAATTGATCAAATTATTTTTTTAAATTGCCTATTGGAAAACCTCCCATTGATTGATACTAAAGAATTATGGATAGGTTGAGTGATTATACTGGCACGGGCAAGCACAAGAAAGGGTTCGTACAGGATATTGCGTTAACTAATTGTGCTAAATTGCCTGATACCCATCACTCCAAAGCAGGTCCGAATCTAAGGGGGGCAAACAGAGCCACGTGACCTAGGCAGCAGCTTACGGCGGTGCCGAATTCCTGCCGAATCTTTTTAATCATTAATCTCTAATGCTAGATCTGAATGCTGAAGGGCATCAATGTCAAGTTTTTGCCCCTGCTCGGAAAAATCGTAGACCCAGGGCTGTTCCGATGACAACACAAGGGGAAGGACTTACGTCAGAATGAAACAGTGGAAGCTTTGTAAAAGCGTCTTGAAGTATATTACGAATTTAATCAATTTCTTCTATTTTTTCCGTTTCGTAAACTAAAATTAAACATTTTAACTGTTTTATTGTATTTACCTAATATTGTATTTTTTTACCCGGCATAAAGTACACTTTATTTTTATATCTAAACTAGCTGTTGTGCGTGACTTCGTACGCGTAGTCTTTTATATACTTGAACTTTCAACCTCTATTTGGCCCTTAATTCGGCTCTTTCACAAAATCTTTTCTCTACACCCTTAAGAATCTCCGTGCTAAATTTCAGCTTGGTATGTCAGTTTACGAGATTTTGTGTTGAGGCATTCAGTACTAATTGAACTTGCTTACATATGCATAATTATTTAGCACGCTTCAAAATACCGCCTGGGAATGATAGCACCTTTAGGTACTGCTCAATCCATCCTTCCATATCCATACTAATATTATAAATGCGAAAGTAACTCTGTCTGTTTGCTACATAATCACGGCTAAACGGCTTAACCGATCTCAATAAAATTTTGCGAGGTAATAGTATCTATCCTGAGGACGGACATAGGCAATTTTTTTTCTGAAGAAATCGCGGTCGAAGTTGCGGGTACAGCTAGTACCTAATAAGGAAAACATTGTATTGGTTTGTTTCTTATTTTTATCACGGTAATCATAAAATATCTAAGTAACGCTAATAGACTCTACCAGTTGGAAAGATTGGGGAGATAGATAAGATCTGATTAAGAGCTATTGATTTATAATTATTAGTCGATAAGTTAAACTATTAAGTGCCTATAGGTACTTACTAAGTCTGTGTATTGTTTAAGTCAGTCCGTACAGTGGAGACGTCAGCCAAGAATGGAATTCGCAACTGAGCGTCACAAGAGGTTTGTAAAATGATGGTCTTAGTTTAGAACATAAAGTCCTCGGGAATAAATAGTAAGCGTAGAGGTCAAACGCAAGCCTATCATTAAAAAAAAGTTATAGGGGTGTGGCGGGTGCGGTGCACCAGGCCTAGATAAAGGTTGATACCTTTAATAATGTTATTGGAAATAAAAAAAATACTTATATTTGATATTATTAGGAAATTGTTGGTTGCTACTCATAGTACCGTATGATATAATAAGATAAAGTTACTGTTTAGAAAAAAATGTTTTCGAGGCCATACCTATATGTACAAACTAAAAAGTAGAAACAGAAATTGAAAGCCCTCATCAAAACTTTTGCTGAAGACAACCACAAACCGAAACGCCATCTGTTTTTATATTAATTGTTTATATGGGTCGTATCGTAGCTTGTTGGTTAAAATGGAAATTTCGTCTAGACCACGTAAGAAAAAAAATCTTCCGTGTAGTATTACTTGATATCTATCTCGTAAGCATCTAAGACATTTAGAACGCGTTTTTCTGGATCAACGTACCTACAAATATTACCATTCAGCGCGGTAATACTGGCCACTTTACCTTCCACCAAGGGGCTTTTAGATAAAAGTTCGTATATTTAGGGTTTATTTATTTGTAAGTAGCTTTAGGTTTTAATTCATTTGAAATTGTATATTATTAAGCATATTCCTAATAAATCAATCTTCACTATTCAGTCAAGAAATAAATAATCTTGAACTTTAAAATCCAAAACATATTGCATTGTACACGCGCGCTAGATTATAATTACACTTCTCTCGTACCACCGACAATATGAGGCACCCTCTATCAAATCACATCTTGACAAGAAGGAACCGAAGTACAGTTACACACACCTTTCCACCTACTTACCGAAAATAATGCCAACGGCACGCGACAGGACACCGGAACAAAGACGTTGCACTACAAACCATCATTATGAAGAAAAAGAAGTATTTTTTTAATTCAAAGTACGCTAGCCAGCTGCCTCCTACTTCCTCCGCATTCAAAACTGTGTAATACAAGATGTGCGTATTGTATGGCGGTCTATTTTAGGGCAGCTACGGTATGGCACTCGCTTTGGCGCGTGTTCTTATCTGGTTGTATGAAGGAAGCTGGTTTGTGTGTGTGGGGCAGACGCGTGATCTAGATGCCTGATATGATAGCTACGTCAACGCCGCCGCAGCGTCGCGCAAACGTATGTGATTTTACGCCACTATAATAGAAACTTATTTTACGCCGATACTATTCGTATAAGGCCATCTGTATTTAATTAAAGTATTGCCATCATCGTATCAAGTATTGCACTTACTTTAGAGGCCTGGGTCGACACAGGTACGTCTCTGTACTTCACTCTTTCAGCCGCCATGTCATCAGTCACGTTTTCTCACTCATATACCTATTATATCCTCTTTCACACAAATTATATAACGTCTTCTTAGATCGTCGATTGTGACCGTTTACCATTATCTAATAGGGCCCACTTAGTAAGATAACTAAAGCAGTGACATTTCACATGTTGTAGAAATCTAATATTTTATTACAATGATTACAATCTACTTTTGGAAATTTCGTAGTTTGAGAGATTTAAAGATTTCTCTTAGCTACATAATAAATTTTATTCTGATGTCACATCGCTTTACCTATTTGTCTGTTGCCATGCCAAATTACGACTCCTAAATTTCCATCCTTAAGTTCTATGACCGACCAGAAATGGCCTTAAGACAGTAGCACACAATGCGCAATGCAAGCGGCGCGTGCGCCGGTGGCGGCACAATGCAGCGGAAGACGCCGCCCCCGGCAGATGCCGCACCATCTTGAAACTGGTTTCTAATGAACTCAATACTTCCACCGAATAGAGCAATCTTACAGAGAGATTGCTCCCAAAATCACATAGCTGTAGGTAATGTACACATAACTATATATATGTAGCAAGTATAATGAGATCAATAATTATGGAGAGTGGGCTAGAAATGCCGTCTAAGACTGTTAAAGATAAATCTTGTGATGCTTACTTTTTATAGGTTTTTCAAACCAATATCAGAACTCGTTGGTGCACCGTTTAGAAAATTTAATAAGTAGTGATTGCTCACTCACGCACATTCCTCCTGCGCATATAATAATTAATAACTGCGCAATACGTCCACTCCGTGGTTAATCGCAAAGAAAGCTTCAAAGAATGACTTGATAGCAAAAACGCTAAAATAATTATACATTCAAATAAAAATCAAACCAATATTATAACCATGGCAAAACGACGCGATGTATTAGGAAAACGCCTTGATTTGAAAATTTCTGGATCTGATATTACCTGAATTTTAAAACATCGTGATGCTTTGCGCTCTTGGAAGCCATTTCTCTGTAAATTCTCAACTCAGTGATATTATTTACCTCAGCTAGTCCTCAAACTTCTGTTATGAGTCTTTGATTGATATACCACGTGTCTTACCTTTGAATATGCAAGAAGTTTTTAATATTTTGGGGTGAAATAATTAATACTGGTGCGATGCCGGAAGCTCCTATGGTTTGTTGAAAATATGTACCGCTTTAAAATGTACAACATATCATACCAGGCTACCAAGATACAGGCCTCGCCTAGTTTGGGGCATTGGTATTCAGCACTGACTATGTAACAGAACTTTTGTTTGCAGTGAAGTCTTCATTTTTTCTTTGACCAGTTGCATTTACTAAACGTATCTGCGTGTTATGTATCACATAGAAACTGTATTTTGGGGAAATTACATATTATTATAATAAACCAGAAAGTAGCCTATAGCCTTTCTACCGCGAAATCGATCGTCTCAGACTTCTCAGAATAACAGATAATGCATTTCTGACAGCCCCGTTAGCTCAGTTGGTAGTGTACCTGTCTTCTGCGCTTGGGGGCGTGGGTTCGATTCCCATCTAGGACAAACATTTGTGTTTGTTCTATTTCTGGGTGTTAATATCTATTTAATTATGTATCTAAAAATATATATGTATGTATATCAGTCTCTGGCAACCATATTACAAGCTTTGCTTAGTTTGGGGTCAGATGACCATGTGTGCAATAATGTCCCAGATATGTTAATATTTTTAATTATTTTTTCTAAGTGGCTGAAATAATATTAAGTCAAATGACATCTAATTTTATTTTTCGTAACTATAAACGCCTGAATACATTATGCCTGAATGATAACTATCAATGCATGAATATTATGGTAAAGTAGCGCCTAAGTTTCACTCATCTTTGTAGAACCAAAACTTGAAAAGTATATGACAGTACAGTTCAGTTATACAATTATTAACGGGAGATTTGCCGTTAAAAGATCGTGGGTCTAGTGGTGTGGTGTTATCATGGTAAATATCCATATAATCATATAACTAGTAAAATAGTTTACTATCAAGGTTGTTCAATAGAAACAGATTCATTTTCAAATAACACCCTACCTATTACCTATTAATGTACGGTGTTAATAACCATCACATCACACTCTCATTATAAATAGGTAAGTTTGTATGTGTTCCCACTTACGTTCCGTAACGGCTGAACGGATTCGGGTGGAATTTGGTATGGGAGTCTTAACAATTCTTGGATAAGCTTTTCTCGAATGAAAGGTGGCAGGATGGCGGGTAAAACCGCGTGCGTAGCTAGGCTTTCATAACTTCTTGTCATATTTTGTTTGATGACTATATTATTATTGCTAGCTAATAAACGGTTTTAACCCTCGACCGGTCGCGGTGTCATTTAGACCGGTCGCCCTTGTTTGCTCTGCGCCTAAGCCGATGTAACGTTGTTTGTCCATTTGAATTTATGTGAGTCGTTACCGTACTGTCACAAATCTACTTATCTACCAGAACCACGCCTTCAATAATATCAGCTTTGCCGTCACGGACATCTGTGAACTAATATTGTAATAAAAAAATATAGCCTAGTATCGTTCGCGCAAAACTTTATGAGCCCTCTGAAGTTAGGCGCGAGGCCTCCCCGACGCCCTGTAAAGTCCCTCGGATACCTATAATATGCGTACTGCGCAGCCACTGGGCCTAACTTCAGAGGGCTCATAAAGTTTTGCGCGAACGATACAATATTAATTATTGTTAAATAGTGATTTCTTAAAACACTGTTTTAAACTATCGCGGTTGTTCACTACAGTTATATGATTATTTACGTATTTACCGTGGTAAGGTTGTGGAAGGAGCTCCCGATATTTCGGCGCAGTTACATGCACCTTGTTCACGGGAAGACCACAACACGGTAAATATCCCGTGAATAATCATATCATCATCATCAGCCATAAGACGTCCACTGCTGAACATAGGCCTCCCCCTTTAACCTCCAAACTGAACGACATCCTGCCATCTGCATCCAATGGATGCCCGCGACTTTCAGGCTGTCGTCGGTCCATTTAGTGGGAGGCCTACCTACGCTGCGTCTTCCGGTTCGTGGTCTCCACTCAAGAACCTTTCTTCCCCATCGGTCATCGGTCCTTCGAGCGATGTGGCCTGCCCAATTCACTTCAACTTGCAGATTTTAATAGCTATGTCGGTGACTCTGGTTCTTTGGCGAATATCCACGTTCCGAATTTAATCGCGCAAAGAAACTCCGAGCATAGCTCTCTCCATTGCCCGTTGTGTGACTCTGAGTTTTTCCAAAAGGCCAACAGTTGGACCACTTCTCAGTACCACATGTCATCACTGGCAATACAAATAATCATATAACTGTAGTGATTTCTTAGGTTTTCTTAGGTAGGTATGCTATTCTTACACATACAAATTAAACACGTCAAAAACTAAATATTCAAGGGCCTGAATACCTATGCAGCAATCTCGCTCGCTCATTTGATGTTTTTTTTTTAATGACTGTCTCTACTTTTGAAAAATGTGCTTCAATCATTCCGAAATATTAACATCTCAGGATAATATTTCGTGTGGCATTCTAAGAGTGAGGCATTTTTCAGCAGCAGACGTCTTCTGGCTGATGATTATGAACAGGTAAAAAGGGTATTTTTCATTTCTTAATTCCAGAATCATTCAATGTTTGAATATATAATTTAAAATGACATTGAGATGTGTGTCATAATTTTTCACAACACCTAAAATATCGTTGTTTTTTTTTATTTTAAGAAAGACTCTTGTTATATATTTCCGAATTATGAAGATTATGAAGATATGGATAGTCACGGGAGACGAGTCGCAATTAGAAGCTAATTTAGGTAAGTTGAAAGCGAAATTCTGATGATGAAACACAGTGAAATGTCTAACAATGATTATATACTTGAACTTAAGTACTGGGAACTAAGCACAGAAAGCTAAGAAGTCCTAGATATCAAAGTCCAAGTCAATTGTATAACTAGAACTAATGTTAGATTACACAGAACTTCGAAAACTGTGTATATGAAGTCTTACTCTCATACATATGAAAGTAACACTTCATATTTACCCGTAACACTTACGTAACATGAAAGCACTAACACTCACACAGACAAACGTCAGATGAGGTATCGGAGGTACGGGCATTGTCCATTGTGTCGACGGCTTGCCCATTGTTCCGCTTTATATACACCTATGTACATATTGTACGCACCGAACCACATCGATCGGCTTACAAGTTACATATACACTGAAATGACGTACTTATATATTACTAGAAAGTACTGTAGGAAATCTTGGCGTAAATAACCAAGCGCGACTTAAGGCGACGTGAGTCCCAAAATTAACAGAACACAGGTGTTGACAGAAACAGCGATCGTAACCACGTAGACTTAAAGACTAATTCAGTCCGTACTTACTTCAGAGCGGTGGTTACGCCTGGAATCAGTTTTTTCATGGTTTTAAATTATATTTTGCTTCCTAGCAACGTAAATAAAAAATGAGCTCGAGCTTTCTCTAGGTGTCCATGACAATTATTTTAGTATTATATCATTAAAAAAATCAATCATATCAAACCGACAATAAATAATCAAATGTCACAAAAAGACTCGTGTTCAATTTTTTTTCGATCGTGCGAAATATTACGAATCGTGTTTCAACTCCCAGCGAACTTTTGATCTAAACATACGAGTATTTTCCTTTTATTACGAGTTTATTCCTTAGTTAATTATTCCTCACATACACTTATCTCAGTAAATTTTTATCTAGGTACCTAATTTAAAGTTTGTATTATTTAAAGTTTGTTTGTGTTGTTTGGTTGTCATGTTAATAGATAAGTTTTCCTTTTGTATTACAGTAAGTATGATATAGTTATGTCAATTCTTATTATGTTATAATTAAGTGCCTATTATACTCTCAAATATTGCACGATCGTGAGGATAAACTGTTGATACTACCTTAAATTACTCCACCATTGTACACAGTTTTATGCAATAAAAATTTACTTTACTTTATTGATCTAGAAAATTGTTTTTATGTTAAAACTATAACGTATGTTGAAATGAAGTCATAAATGTGGCAGTGATTTGTGAACAACTGTTCCCCTTTATCGCGAAATTTGCAGTTTATCATCACTAAACTCCCCAAACGTAATATGCTTCCGAATATAAATTGTCATATTCTTCTGATTTTTGTAATAACCGCGTGTCGCTGTCAGATGAACTGGATAAATCCACCCATTATGTTGTGTGACCAGGCGTCTCAGCATAAGCCGAGACTGTCCTAATTTACAGTACATGAAATAGCGTCAAATTTATTGTATTATTTCCTAAATCTAAGCCATACATTTATTTAAAACAATATCAGTAAAATCTTGTCATCACTCTTGAGAGCGAGATCTTGCCAAGCCTACGTTCATATACCTATACGCCTGTCTCGTTTGCGCATGATAAAAATCGACAAATAAGTCGACAAATTTTGTCATGGTGCATATGCTAGACAGGCCTGCAGAGCTTTAATTAGATATTATATATATTTATATTGTGAATTAACCATAAAATTTCCTTCTTTTTTTCGTTGGTAAAAAAGCAGTCGATACCTTTGATTTATGAAGTCAAAATAATATTTAATACTGTCTTAATCTAGGCTGACACGGTTTAAACTTTTATTTTGTCAATACAATATATACATAAAGTATGTCAGATCGTTATTAAGTGTGAAGTTAACACAAAAAAGACTATTTCAGAAGGACTTTTCACTTGGAAACCGATGGACACAAGAATTAAACCTGCGCTTCAAAATTTTAAAAATACTTCATGAAAATCCATCCATTTATTTTGGAGAAAAATTGTAATAAATATGCAAACACAATAACAACTGTATCCTCAGGCTTGATTCAAGTCTTTTTTAATCTATTTTGTAACATGAAACGTGATTATTATTATTTAGAGTTATGGTAGATCCCACTTAACCTAATATTGAACACTGTCCATGTCCTTTAAAATTAACAATATGTAATTTTCTAATAAAGTGTGGTCACAGTACGCGTAGTATAAAGCCACGGATACACATGTATGACTGCGGATGGAATTCGCGTTCGTCGCCAAATTACATGATTTATTGTCTCGCGTTCGGGATTTCGTAACGCGTTGTGAGTCGGGTGTGTACAGCTCTATTTAGATTTTAATGTCAACTGTGGTTTTATTAACTTTGCTGTACGTCTCAGTAAATAACTATAGCTGTCGTGGTGTAAAAATTGTAGTCTGCGAATTTTTTTGATCCAAAACATCATCATCTGATTTAGATATCCAAATATTGAAAATCTAGATAAACCTTTGGGCTCTACTAATTTTGGATATTTAAAAATCAACAACATAAAAGTTTTGATGCCGTATTTCCGTTCAATATATTAATATTATTATCAAAAATAAGTTATTGACAGCTTAAATTATTATTTACTATTAGAAAACTA
The DNA here is from genome assembly GCA_949125355.1 of Agriopis leucophaearia. NCBI lineage: Eukaryota > Metazoa > Arthropoda > Insecta > Lepidoptera > Geometridae > Agriopis > Agriopis leucophaearia. The sequence continues at coordinate 6,553,479 of OX421276.1, read as the reverse complement.
AAAATACAATTTTGGCAGTATGCAACAAATTCACAAAATAGGAGCCAAATATGTAGTGTTAAATTATAATAATAAATTCTATAAAGCTATATTGTGAAATTGACAGTCCGCGTGTCGGTCTACGCTACCCCATCATACTACTAAGGGTTAACTTAACTTATGGATAACACTATATAACTGATTACAGTGATTAATCTCTACACAAAACACTACTCTACACTTGCCCAATTTAAATTAGTGTGTAATCATTTAACGCTCTGGAGTTACATCCAAACTATATCTCAGAATCTCAGTTTGTTAAAGTATAGAGCGACTAACCTTAATACAGATAAGATTAGTCGCTGTTAAAAATATTGCAAATTCCGTTGAAAATATTGCAGCAACATTTTTAGTATCACTTACAATAATTTTATACTATTATCTCTAACAATATTGTACGAGCGAAAGGGAATAAAAATCTGTTTTCTTCTGTTAAATGGTGCTTCTATTCTTACAAACAAATATCAGAACTAATGCGATTTGCGTGAGTCAAAGTAAGCTTTGGCTAAATTCAGTCACTGACTAATTTGTCTATTGTGCTAGTCGTTGACATAGGGTAGTCTTTGTAAACTCAAAGGATTATTTAGAACAATTACTTCCGAACATTCATCACTTTTGTTCACGCCCGGTGTACTAATAAAGATTAATAAACTTATGACAACGACGCCAAATTGGCATTTAAGCGATGTTAGCAATATAATTTGGAAAATAACCCTCTGTCTTGCGAAGTCAAGTAAAAAGAGGCCAATTTTCTAGGTTAGAATATAATTTTATTTATTAGATTAAAACCTTATAGCACCGTGTATTATAATTTATTAAGTTTATTGACAACACACACACATCATCAGCCAATTAACGTCCACTGTTGGACAAGGTCTCCCTCATAGAGAGGGGTGTTGCCATAATCCCCACGCTTGGCAGGTGGCTTGGGGATCGCAGTACGTTCACCGTGTACTATTAGGATGCTGCTGCCCATCCTCGGGTGGTTCTGGTCGCAGTTTTAGGACATACCCGGGTCCATTATTGACAACACTAAAAAATATTTAGTGAAGTTTTTTTTTTATATAAGCCGTCTATTTATTTGGAAGATACGGTAACCATATTAATAATGTGGTATTATTTGTTTGTGTATGTGTGTGTGTAAAAAAAAAATGTGTATGCAAAAGTTCGTATAATTGTCACTACTCAACTCCGTAACGGGACAACAGATTTGGGAGAAATTTCGCATAGATTCTTTATACCTTTAGACTACTTTTTGCCTCGAAATAAGTAAAATTTTATCGGAAAACCTCGGACGCTGCAAGTATTTATACTTAGGTATTTAAAACAGCATTTTGATAAGCAGTTTTTATAGTTTTACTTAACGTTACTGTGTTTACAAAGGAAATAATATAAATGTTGGTTCTCAGCACTATTTCCGATTGTTCCCCCGATCAATCGCTGCACCCCTAAGAAAACTGCACTTCCTCTAACACGTAATAAAGCGTCTACAGTGACATCAAACACGTATTAACTTTCAACAGTACTAGGGTTGGGAAGCGTTCTTATAGGTAAAACACAGATATTGGAATATGGCTAAAGAATATGATTACAGTATAGGTTCTGCAAATAGCACAGAAGAAAACAATAGAACTCATATTGGGTACGCTGGTACTTAAGCATTTGGATAAGTTCTAGACCTTTTTTTATTTAATAGTAAATAAGGCTTGCGTTTGACCGCCAAGTCGACTTGTTGACTTGACAAACTTAGTGTCGAAGTAGGTCATGTTAATAGTTTTTATACAAAAATATTTGGAATAACGAATAAAAAGCAACAAAACATACTACATTAAACTTTATTTTAAACGCACAACGTTTAGATAAGAATTTAAAAAAACATCAGTCATCTGCACGGCACGGATTGCACGTCAAAAGTCAAAACTTAAGTAGTAATTCACTTATTCTACAAGAGATGGTGCTGTTTTAAAATACACGGTACAGCGTGACGATGCCGTGAGTTCCATGATTTTTGTTGACCTAAAAGTGCTCAACGCGCTTAAAGAAGTTTTCACTTCCATATTCAAATTCTTCATTAGTGATGTTTCTTTATGATGATGGTATTTTGTTTGTAAAATATCGTCAGCTTGTCAACCCTACAGCAAACCTTCCCTCTATCACTTGCAAGACACGAACACGCTCAGTTAAGTGGTCTATCGGACCCTGTGGCGATTTAATTCACTTCTCACGCGAGCGCGGCGGCGGAGGGTTAAGGGATTAAGCTTGACGCAGAATTCAACCCACACAATATTATTTGGAAAAGAAGGACATAACTAAATCTAACACTTATTATGAAAGAGTATAAATTTTAATTTCTGAACTTAACGTTAAAAATGTTTTTAAACGAATGAGCTGAAGCCCGTTTTTTTCTAATCCGACATTATTGTCACTATTGTCATATCACTAAAGTCATATAACTTTAGTGAACAACCGTAATAGTTTAAAACATTGTTTAAAGTAATTAAATTCAAAGAACTTGTTTCCCATATAAAATTATAATAATTGAGGCTTTGTCATGTAAATTATTGTATGTGTGTAGTTTCCTCCATGTCGCGTCGGTGGTTATTCGCGACAAAGTTAATCCAACACGCGCCGCGGCAGATATTGTCGATTTATCAGACAGACGGTAAGTAATGATGCTTAAGTAATTGTTAAGAGAATTCGCGAAAATCTCCTGCGTTTCCGACATTTTTTTTTAGTTAAAATATTTTTCTGGCTGTAAAAAAACAGTAATAAAAAAACTGACTTTACTGCAAGTTCAATAAACGGGATTGATCCCCTAATTTTCCACCCTTAAATGTGGAATACCTACATACACATACATACAGTCACGCCTTTTTCCCGTTGAAGTAGGCAGAGTTCATATCTCTCCACTACGATTCACAGATCTTTCATCTCTTACAAGTGTTTTCATAGAAACATTTTTTTGTTCTTTTTATATTTTAATTTGAATGGAACCACTTGAGATATAGCCTATTCAATGAAATAATTAAATATTTGACCAAATCAGGCGTTATATACGAAAGGTAATCTTCAAAACTAATTCCTTATTGTACAAATAGCTAAATGTAATACCTTAATTAATTAATTCGATTAATTAAGGTTCGATTCCCACTTAGGACAAACATTTATGTGATGAACATTTGTGTTTGTTCTATGTCTGGGTGGTAATATCTATTTAAGTATGTATTTAAAAATATATATGTACGTATATCAGTCTCTGGGAGCCATATTACAAGCTTTGCTTAGTTTGGGGTCAGATGACCGTGTGTGCAAAAAATGTCCCAGATTTATTTTATTTAATATACAATTTGCATTAACTTTAACTATAACTGTTGTCAATGACTCAATGTTCACCTCTCCCCCGACAGAATCAGTAAAAAAACTTATCCACGCTTATCCACGACCATTACTTGCCATTATAAAGATGTCATATATTTCCATCTGCCATCGGTCATTGAGCTTACCCCTGGCAGAGAATAATCGCCAGCTACTATAAAAATCCCACAGATTAAAACAAAGTTGCTATCAAAACTTTGTTCACCCCTGTCACAGAGTGCTTCTCAGTAAGTATAGAAAGATTGCATTTGGAACGTTGCAGATTAGATGTTAGTTTCTACTGTTATAGATATGCGTTCTTGCGTAACCCCATTAAGGGGTGAATTAGACTCGCATTGACAAATTTAAAACGATACAATATTAGAGATAAATGTGTGAAATGATGTTCAATTATGTCGCATATGTAACCCATAATTAAATGAATTAGAAATCATATCAGAAATTAGGAGATCCGTAGACGAACGAAAGTTACCGACATACTCGTAGCCCACCGGATTAGCAAGTTGAAGTGGTTTGCAGGGCACATAGCACGCAGAACGGATGGCCCATGGGGCAGAAAGGTTCTCGAATGGAGACCACGGACCAGTAAGCGCAGCGTAGGATGTCCACCCACAAGATGGACAGACGACCTAAAAGAGACCGCAGGAAAACGCTGGATGCAGGCTGTTTCCAACCAAGTATGGGATAGTGCGCAATGTTTTAAAATTAATAGGCCACGTTCGTAAAAAATAGATAAAGTAAGGAATGATACATTGCAATTCACTGTCTAACATGAAAATGACTCCTTTTTCTGATAAAGCATTCAAGGCAAAAATACACTGAACTCATTTCAAAGGACAAAAGGAATGCGAAGCCAGGTCTGTGCTTCCACGGCACAGATAAAACAAAGGCGCTGCCGCCGCAACCTTACCTTTGATCCGGCCCTCGGCGTTGTAAGGCATCAGAACAAACAACTTACTTGAGACAAGTTACTATTGTGAGAGTAATTGATTTGGTTACGTCGCGACGGATAGAATCGTACTTGCATGGATTCTGTCCTATTTGTTTTCATTGCGACTCTTTCGGCAATAGATGACAAAGAAGTAAGTAAACTCCCCACATACTAAGTGTTGTAATCTGCCATTGATTACGCGATATTATCCCTACCATATTATAAATGTGTAGATCAAATACCTTCACACATGACTTCTAACTAAGTAGAAGCAATATCGGATATCGGTTTAACTTGCAAAAAAAATCCCGTTTGCGTGATTCAGGTAAAGTGTCGTATTTACCTATAATAGACGCACTTTTCATATTTGTGAAACTACGATCCATTTACACTCATTATTTTAGGAATTATTGAATACCTTATTACGTTTTTAATCATATTATTCGTAAAGTTTAAGCAAATTTACAATTTTTTCGCAAAACATCGTTTTAGTACGCAATCTATTTTCAAACTATGGAACTACAAATCTGACGGCTGTCAGTTTGTTTGTTTGTCCGCGCACATCTTTTAAACTACTAGAAGGATTTCAAAGCAGTTTCCATGAATATGCTTACAAAATACCTGATTGAAACATAGGCTATATTAATTTATGATAATAAATAGTAAAAAAAAATTTTTTTTATAATTATTTATAACGCCATCTAGCTTATTTTATAGTAATGTTGTCGTAATGACAGACTTCTACTCGCAGACATGGTAGGTAGGAAAACTGAAGCGGCTGTTGCCATATAATCTATATGTAAATAAAAATATAGATATTCGCCAAAGAACCAGAGTCACCGACATAGCTATTAAAATCTGCAAGTTGAAGTGGCAATGGGCAGGCCACATCGCTCGAAGAACTGTTAACCGATGGGGAAGTAGGTAAGGTTCTTGAGTGGAGACCGCGAACCGGAAGACGCAGCGTAGGTAGGCCTCCCACTAGATGGACCGACGACATTGTGAGAGTCGCGGGCATCCAGTGGATGCAGATGGCAGGATGTCGTTCAGTGTGGAGGTTAAAGGGGGGGGCCTATGTTCAGCAGTGGACGTCTTCTGGCTGATGATGATGATGAAATAAAAACGAATCGCCGAAATGTATGTACCCGCATAACTTCCGATAGACTGCACCAAATAGTTTTTTTTGTGTTTGTTATTTTCAGGACAGCCAACTGCTTTTGAAGAGGTTTTACAGTTTATTATGGCGTAATTTAAAGTACGTTTATTTTTGTATTGACTTCTGACGTGCTAATATACCAAGTCGACGGAGATTAAAATGAATACATTTTTTTGCCAGGATCAAACTTAAGACCAATAACAGACACGGAAAGTAGGTGAACTCGCGGCATCTAATCTGTTACTGATCTATGATTAGCAGCTATTTTGGATGTTATGGTGGTGAACGAAAGCGGTTTAGTTGTTGGAAGGGTCGAGGCGCAGAAGGCGGGCAAAAATTATTTAGACATCATTGATTGGCAGTCTTTACGCGGAGTAATGTTAAATAACAGCGATTAATTATAGATACCGCTCCATGCTTCCTACTTACTATTTACTAATAATTCAATAATAACGTTTGTCATGCATGACATTTCGCTTGACTTATACCAATTTTTTTTCCTTATTGGCTCCATGGCTCCACACTTCCAACGTATTTAACCAGTGAAAGTAATATATTATTTGCTTGAAATATATTTGAAACTATGGACATGTCGGGATACCTGTATCGAGTCAGATTAAAACTAGACTAAAATCATACTATGACGATAGTATGACAATCCGCATTAAAATAGAGAGCAATAAATCTACAATCATGTCATATGTGTAGGTATTATCTATAAAATATTCAGTATAAATAATCCGATGGATTTGTGCCTATTTAAAGTTCCGTTCGTGTTCGTTAGTGTAACATTTATATTTGGATATGTCAGTCTAATCGTCCACCCACTAATTACTTTGCGCTACGCGTACGAAGTCGCGGGCATTAGCTAGTTATGACATAAAAATGTGATCTCGTTACGACATCAAATTGTGAAAGGTCACAATAAGGCCACAGGTTTTTCTTAAGGTCACAGTGACAAATTTTCAAATATATATTTTTCATTATTTTATTTCTTGACGTTTTGAACACTTAACAGTGCCCGTGGTCAGCGGTAACAGGTAGACGTCTCTTCCTCTGTCTCGACCTCTTTTGTATTATTTTATAATTTGAATTTGTTTAAATTATCTTGTCCTGCTGACTAAGCATACTTACTCCACTAGCCAAGCGACCCAAAATAGGTCTCGGTCTCCGAAACGAGAGAACACCATCTTTCCTGATCTCGCGCAGACTCTCGCCAATCGGCTTCTTGGAGCTCGCTCAAGTCCGACTCTTTGGCATCTTTCAGGCAGTATCTAGGCCGGTTGGCGGCTATTGGGAACTCCAAGATACGCCTTCTTGATATTGCAATCCTTCCCCATTCTCAGCAGGTAGCCTGTCCAGCTAAGTTGCTGACTTTGATCTCTCCCATAATATATTCGACACGAATCAAGCGTTTGATTATCATATTTTGTAAGACATTTGGAACCCAATATATAAAGGTAAAATTTCTGTGAATCTAAGAAACCCTAGTAAGTACTATGCAGGTACAAAATACTTGTACTAATTCTTAAGGCTTTTCCGACTTTTAGCAATTTTGGTCATTCTAGTTTAAGTTTGTCTATTTCCATAATAAGATCAAAATTACAAAAATGGTGTCATATCAAAATTGAATGTTTTATTTAGGAAACTGCAATGCTGTGTGTGAGCGCCATTTGCTTCACTAAATGGGACTTTAATACAATATATTAAGCCTTATGGTCATCTGTAGTAATAAGCGTTGCTTACAGGGGAGAAACCTCGCCTTAAGTACTCCAAAGTCGTCCTTAATTTGCTGACAAGTTAACATGAGAAAATTAAGTTCAGCACATAAAGCCTAAAATATCTATACCGTCTGACAGTTTTCATATCTACAAGCATACTTAAAACTCTGTGGTATCGTCAGGCAATGTCATAAACCGTACAGTTTACGACCTACTTGATGGCCGAGACGAAAGCTGGAGTTGAGAACGAAGACTGATCGTGTGTCTCCCACTTTACGGGCGCAAAAAGTGTAAAAAAAAGTTACGTTTGTCTAGTAGGGTTTAATTTGTTTAAGTGGACCACCTAAGCAAAGAGAACAGAATAGGTATACTCAATGAAGGCAATGTAGCAAACAGTTTAGTCATTATTGAATCTAATTTATGTTTAGGGCTTTAGTTGCTAAGCAATTAGGTATGCCAGTCCTGTTTTACAACGGTATGTTTATTAGTAAAAGAGACTGGAGTCTTTACGCTGAACTATTTATAGCCTAGACGATGGCATACAAAATCCTCGCCGCATTACACGTGGTCTTCTAGGGATCAGGGAAGATCAACAAAGAAATTAATAATAAATTCTTATCCATTTCGTGTTGGTAAGTAAAGTTCATATATATCTTGTTTTGATAGAGTTTAAAGTCTTTCCAAAAAGTTTCCAAGCGTCGCCTAGAAATAAAACCACAAAATAATTAGTCTGGCACAAGGGTGCGGCACATGCCACAGACAATAAGTAATATTTCACACAATTGTGCCAAATCCCCGAGTATTATCCATTTACACATGTCCAAGGGACTGCACAAATATAGATATGGAATTGCCCTTTGGCCTCCGACCATTAGTTTTAATGACCCTAGTATTGAGCGGAAAAGTTAGCAGCTTTTTTCTTTTGTGCGGTTTGTTGTTGGGTTTGTTTTTTTATTGGAATAACGTTTTATGGGTGTAATCCGATATGATATTATGTAACGAGATGTACGTTTGGTTTGATAGAAGTTTCTAGAAAATATTATAGTAAGTAGCGATCAAAGATAGTTAAAACTATATAAGATATTTCAGAATTTTTAAAAGTAAAACTTTTGAAAGTTTTTTATATTCAATATCTTTGATTACGATGTCCGAGTCTGAATACTTTTACACACATACTTTGATTTACACATATCAATCTGAAAATCTTTTTGGTTAGATGTATGATCTGGGTCTTGAGCATTTGGATTGTCTCTCGACCTTCAACGGTATATGGGCAATCCAACTAGTTCAGGTATTTAGTACAGCTTGCATTTTTTTTTGGTTTATTAAGGCACGTGTCCGAAAAAGCCAAATACTTGAGTGTTCAGGGTTGAGTGCGAGCGTCAATTCTTTTCTGTTACTTTCTCAAACCGTTTTCCCAAACAATGTCGATTTCAAATCAATTTCATCATAATGTCCGACATCTGGCGGATCGCGTCAACTCAGAATTATTGTTATTAATTAGGAGGGCCCTAGAATACAGCCGGATTAATTAAGGGCCTGATCGTCTGACTCCGTCTTGCCGAACGTCTTTCTTAACATCTTGCTTGAAGAGCTAGAGAAGTGTAGACACGGATATGATTTTGCCTTGCAAATAATTGACATTGAAATCTTACGATTATTTACATTAAATGAAATTGTCAAGATATCAGCCTTATTTTATTGCGGTACTTATGTATTTTTAAAAATAAGGTAATATCACAAATTACAAAATCTTTTCGTCTATTAGGCCCATAACCAGATTTGCAGGCCGATTCTAGAACAAAACACTTTGAAGTCAGTCACTGTCGTTCTAAATGACGTATAGACCGAAATACTAAATATATATATATATAATACTAATATAAACAATATACAATGTAATCAATATATATTGATTACAGTGTTACTGGTAATCAATTAGCCTCCTCCTTCAATGCGTCAAAACAAACAACTTCGTTCTAAGACATATCAAAATTCGCGGGGGGGAAAACAGCTGTTTCATATTTGTTGGGACCAAATGATTTTTCTGTATGGAACGGCTGTTTTTTTTCAGTCGCAGAATAAAAAGTTGTTTGTTGTGATGTACTGACGCCACCCTTAAGACGACTAACTAATTACCAGTAGCCCTGTACAAATAAAACTAAATACAGATGAAAACAAGGGCAATGGCAATTGACCGAAAATTACCTCACCGATCTTTAACACATTTCATGGTCACAGATTTTCAGTAAAATATAAATTTATCTTTAAACCTAAAATACAATTTATCTACGTCCAATTCTATGCGGTGTACCCCTCCCTAGCTCTACTTTCATCACTCCCTCTACGATAACGGCTCTGGATAATTTTAATCGGGCGCGAATTGCGAAGCGTAATGCTTCTACCACGTGGCGCTCTCCTAACTCACTCAACTACTTATACTCTTAACGACTTGAGCAATATCTCGAGAAATCTCCTCAGAAGTTCATCAGTTAATTGTTCAGAAACTGGGTTGGAGATTCGTAGCACGTGCTACGACGCTACGAATTGTGCGTTAATTTCAAAGCTGTAGCAAAATATTATTATTGAATACAAAATTAATCTTGAATACATGGTGGATATACCTATGAGATTGTGTTTTAGATTTCAAATGTCTTCAATATGAGGATATTCCCAATTTGACAATGTTGGTACGTTTACGTAATAATACACCGTAAACGTACAAAATTTAAACGCTTCAAACGAATCAAACGCGTCTTCCGATTGGATAGGTACTACATTATTTTGACAAACGCGCACGCATCGCGCTAGCGAAAACGAGCGCGTTACGCACCTCATCGTATCATAAGCAAAAATGCGTTACGTGTATATGTGGTCGTAGAGACTAAGGAGACAGAGTCTAATTTTCAGTAACATTTTCACGTTATAACATTAAGCGTTTATGGCATGGAATTTCATGTGCGGTAAGAGTCCAGACCACGGAAAATGGCATTATCTTGTCTTCCAATTAGGCCTTTAACGATACCTTATTTTACAATCATCTGTTATTCAAACTGATAGTATTGGGAATTGATTGACGACGAAAAAAACTATTACTAAATAGTAAACTAAAATCTATCTGATATAGTAAAATTGCGCACAAAATTTTTTCACGAAAGTTTTTCCACCACTCCCAACCAATTTCTTCTAATCTCAAAATCTCGTCCAAACGTTCCAAACGGTTATGTCGCCTGCGTCGCAGTTATAAAGCTAAGCGCGCTAAATCACAACGTTTTCATTTCCCCACGCACATAGGCCTTCCCATTAATTTACCAGAAGAACGGAAATTCTTTAATTCCTTTCGCAATTAACATCCGCCGTAGTCCGGACTCGGAGCGAAGCCAAGTGTCATCGTAAGTTTCAGAACGCGTCATTAAGGGCATCTGCAGCGCGGTAAATAACGAAAAAGCGCGGGTGATATGCATTTCAGGATCAAGGGTTCAGTATGTATATTTTTTATATCAAACAGCCATAGAGAGATTTGCAATTTTCTGTGTTTTCCAACAGCTATATAGAGCTTTTAGAAGAAGAAAAAACGTGATCGAACTAGAACTTTTAACAAGTTCTAACTTCCACACAAAATTTTAAACTAATATAAACATACAAGAAAGAAAATATTCTATTGTTGTATTTTTTTTTTTAACGAATCGGTTTCGGTATTTTATTTTTAACAGCTTCTACACCCCAATTTTCCTTCAGTAAAGCACTTGCATTTGAATTTATATGCAACGAGCGTTGATCTAAGACGTAAACCTATGTTGATCTTTTTCTGTTTTTAATGTGTTGATGTACCCAATATACAGCCTATATTGGGTACAGTAGGATATTGTTTGTGTAAACGCAATAGTCAGTAAGTTCCTAAACTACTTAAAAAAATTACAAAGCAGCCTATCATTTGAACCCTAAAAAAGCCTCGTTCGGGAGGGGGGCAAGATGAGAGATTTTATTTAACAAAGTCTATATTAACCCGATGCAATTAGAGAACGTTAACGAGCAAGCCGTAATAACTGCGGGGCTGCTATTCTGTGCTGCCGTTACGCGATTTTGTTTCGAAACCGACACAGCGGAACAAAAACGAAAGAATCCTCATAATACAATAAATTATAATAAATATATAGATAATCTTATTTTATTCTAGATCAGCGGTCTGAAGTTGGACAGCATCGAGGCTATTTTGACTTTTGAAATGGTATTGCAGTCGGGCCAGTTCTCAAAGTCCCAACAGTCCCTCCCTCTCCCCCCAGTCCCTCTATTCCTTTCACAAATAGTGATCCTCCGTCACTTCTTAACGAACCTAAAATGCGTCAAGATCATGCCGGTATTTAATAATACAATGTAATAGGTACATACAATAATTCATTTGATACATAAGCGACAGGCCTTAGCGGACTATAGCCGCAACGCATATTTTTAAGCTCTATTTCGTCCAATATCCCTATAATAATGATAATTAACCACCTAAAAATCACATACACCTTGTAATGTTTATAAACTACATCCTTCATCGCTTAGACTTTCTATTACCCAACATTTCCATTATGACATAACGTAACCAGCCACATTTCGGACAACCTCACAACACTTAGACGTATTCTCGTGTATTGAACAGAACAAAGAAGCTGGAAACTGCCCGCTAAACTTTTATCTTTGTAACTACGTTATATGACAAACAATACAGTTATATTATGATTATGCAATACTAGCCGCGTGCCGAGTACGCGCTTGAAAGTCAAGGAAAGTTTTGACGGCGTCGGTTCTTTATAAGACTGAAGCGTCGTTTTTTAAGCTAATTATTGTGATGATTTTTCGTAGGAGTATCAAAGATGCTTGCTTTTAATTACATTGTATCGAATTAATTGATCATTGTTGTCGTTTTTAGCCTGAGGATATACTCTGCTGACTATAGGTTTGTCTAATTGTATATCACTTATCCAGGTAAAACGCTGATCAAGCTGAAACGGTTCGGCCTTAGGATATCGTAGGCAACTTCACCGATAGCACCAAAATTTAACACATTGTAAATGATTATGCACATGATTAGAGCCTTACGATGCTCTCGGATAAATATTTATGTAAATACAACCTAAATACGAAGAAATGGATGGGGAAGAAAGGTTCTTGAGTGGAGACCACGAACCGGCAGATGCAGCGTAGGTAGGCCTCCCTCTAGATGGACCAACGACATTCTGGCTGATGATGATGATGAACCTAAACATGGTGGTGAAAACTTTTTAGGGCCCAGCTCGGTGCATACTTGCAACTAGATGGCGCTTTTTTATTGTATCTATAATCACTATTAATATGCATGCCACAGAATGCGTGATACATGCGCTTAAATATCGTTCACTCTTTCGTAATAGCTGTCCTAGATTTAGATCATGGTGCCACTTTATTTGCAATGTCAAAGGATAGTTAATTCGTTTCTAGATAGTTGCGGTTATATCGCCATCTATTGAGTCAAATTGAACTTTTTTTTATGCCAAACGCAAATAGAAGGTCATAAGTTCAATGTTATCTGTCATCGTAGCTCCCACAGAAAAGAAACGAAAAAATTCTCACTTCAGTGGTAGCTCCCAAACAAATGAACCGATTTGGATTTAGTTTTGTGTTTTGTTTATAAGATGACATGATTCAGCCGTTTAAAGATCAGCAGCTCTTTACTAGTTGATGAAGGGACGTGAGCGACTTCCACAAATCCGATCGATTCGAAATTAATTATGTTACTTCAAAAATATTGCAACAAGATAGTAACTAAATAACAAAAATGAAAACAGTATCACTTATTGACGTCAATAGTGTATCAGCTTCATAGAACTTGAAAAACGTCCAATCTTTTCTGCTTCTCAGAATACTCTCCGCGCTCCGGACTTGACACATTACCAGAAAGTGATGCGAATTCAAAGTTAGCGCTTTTGTATACAATAATCGTTACGCAGGACATATTTATTGTTTAATTAACCCCCCAGTCCAGCAGTTATACCACCATTATACCTCGCCAGTTATTTTTTATGTAATCTTCAAACGAAATTGGAGAAGTTAAGAAAAAGTGTGGGCTGAACGTGACCTAAAATGTTAACGATACTATCAGAATGAAACTTTTTATTTGTATTATATCTACGAGTAAAATAACAAACCAGAAAGTTCCAAAAGTCTTCTTGCTAGGCAGTATATTCATTAGTTATATATTCTTGGTTATATGCACCGCACCCGTTCTCGTTTTGGTATATACCTCTACTGTCATTGAGATGAATATGGAAGTGACATAAAAAATATATTACAAAAAAGAAATTAATTTATTGCAGATAGTATATAGGAGAGTAGGTACATTTATAGGTCTTACGGTACAGAATTACAAAAAAAAATATTAAGGTCCGAGTACAAACTTGCCTCATTAAGTGGCATGCAATATTATTTGATATATTTTCAGATTGGCCCATAGAAATTTCATCAAAAATGGTTCATCGGTAGTTTTGTTTTTAAATCAAAATAACGGAGTAAAGCAAGTAGTACCTACAAGCTTTGCTAATCGGTCCAGTAGTTTGGTTTTTAAATCAATATAGCTGGGGAAAAGCAAGTAGTACCCACAAGCTTTGCTTAGTTTGGGGTCAGATGACCGCCATGTGTGCAAAAATCTCTCGAATATTGATCTATTTATTTAAAAATATGTCATCCAAGTAAACGAATTTGCGTACGTATTTACTAATTTTAAAGTGTTTTAATTTATTATTGTTATTTATGACAGAAAATAACGGCACGGCATTTTACCTATAAATTCTTCAAATAAGCATTAAGTACCGATCCGTTATATTTCAACTATCATTACAAGATAGCGTGAGTGGTGCAATTCCAACAGTACCCAATTCAAATTGGATTGTACACCACTTACCACCTTCTTTACCAACAATTTGAGGAAACAACGAAATTGGAATACGAATAGATAGGTATCGTTTGAGTGTCATTATGCCAAATTCAGGATAGCGTGAGTTGGTTGCAATCACGGCCTGCCTGAAGTTAATTTAGTCTAATTGGGTTGTTTCCTACTAATGTAAGGAAACATCACGACAATCTGCAAAATAATCTTTATTTACATTTCTTAAACGTGAAAACAAAACAAATTTTAATTTTACAGATGAAAAAGGGGAAGTTTCTCAAGACTACGAGCACATTTTTTTTTTAATTTATGACCATCATTGCTGGTATGTGGAATGCGCTGCCTGAATTGGTGTTCCCCGATAGTTTCAATCTGGGTGTTTTCAAGTCAAAAGTGAATCGGTTTCTTCTAGGTAAGCGTGATCCATCGTAGGCCGCATCATCGCTTAACATCAGGCGAGTTGGCGGCCAAGCGCAAGCCTATTTTACAATAAAAAAAAAACACTTTTTATTGTGCATTCCGATTTTGATGATTATTTTTAAAATTTAACGTGTGTAGGTATATGTGTGTCAGCCCATGGCGTCGTTGCTTCCAAACGGCTGAACCGATTTTGATTATTTTTAAAAGGTGGCTTGATCGAGTATATTTTTAGCTATGATCATGAAAATTTATTCAGCCGTTTGAAGATCACCTGTTCTTTTGTAGGGGGTTTTTAATTTTTTCATCTATACTTGTTATTAGATAGAGTTACATCGAAGTTTCCATTTAAATTTGTGAAATAAGACCGTAAATAGTACTTTTTGCTAAACTTAGGCCCTATCACTTCAAAGCTCCAACTATCAGATTTGTCAAGTCCAGGAGTCTTATTGAAAAAATCTGTTTACAAAAGAATATTGGACTATTATGATTCTTATAAGATCGTTCTATTATTGACCAATTCGTTCAATCTCAATTTTCATCTCCCCTAGATATTATTCTTATCACGAACAAGAAATTGAATTATGATATTGTTATCCTTCAGCTATCAATTACTCGCTTCTACATTATTGATGTTATGGCGGAACGGATCTTTTTGACTCCTAACCTCTGCGAAATCACCACTATAACTAGACCTTCTCTAAGCTTCAACAACACCAAAATGTTCAATAATAAAGTGGTTTTGAAAGAGATGCTAGGTCAAGTGAAAGTGGTGGATTTAGAGGGTGCACTAAATGACATACGCCATCTGGTGAGAGTTATAAAAACACCCTCTTGTCGGCCAATAGTTGTTGGACGCGATAGTTTCTTGTAAAGGGATGACTTATCATAGTTGTTACGTTTGCGAAAAAAAATCACGTTGTGTTTTTTCACGAAAACGAATACATAATATGAAAAGCGTTAATATCGTCGTTTCTAGTCAGTGAATTGTTTCTAGTGCCTAACGCCAATCAAGTTAATAATAATGACGTACATTTTAAACAAATAAAAAATCAGAAATATTTTGCAATACAGCTAATAATAATCTTTATGGATTGGATGCAGAATCTTTCCAATACGATTTATTTTTATCTAGTAAGGAATTAATTATCTACGTTTATTTTAAACTTAGTTCTAGCTCTTAATTTTGTATTTGCGTTTTATGCCTCTATATATCACCGAAATAATAACTAGTCTATATGTATGATTATCTTAAATAAAAGATCTTCTCATTAAAAAAATATTTTCAGTAGTATGCAATTGATCTAGAATTCTCTCCTTGAGAAATTTTCTTTTTAAATATCTCATAAACTTTGCCTACAAGTTTACAAATTGAATTTTAAAACAAACAACCCCAAAAACCCCCATAAATTACACAATCTCTTCCACTATCTCCCCCTAAATAATTAAAAGCCAATATTTAATATTTCCATTGCGTGATAACTATCTGCGAGTCAATTAAGGAGTTCAGAATTTCACATAATACTGTCTTATTTTCCGCGGCCTTATCGCTTATTCGATCTGACTGCGGCTAGAAATTACCCCCTTTATGTATATTTTCACCCCCTGGGGGGACACTTGACCGCGCTATCTGGAAACATCATCTACCCTTAACGGAGTTTATGAACTTCTTCATAGTTATTCTGGAAAAGACAGTGGGTGGTAAACCTAAATACCTAAACTTCACGGGCTATAAAACAATAACGCTTCAAAGGTATAAATAAGTAAATAAATACAATTAAGATATCCTAGCGATGCTTGCAACTAGAATATGCGTCGAGGGTTCAGAACTTACCGATTACCGATTTTTAGGCGAACAGAACTGTTACTTAAAAATAAAATCGGGCGTAATTCAATTTCAAATAATGTCGAAATACTTTTCATTTTGCTATTAGATACAAATAAAAAAGTTGCATTTTGCAAACATTGTCAAAGTACAAATTCCGAATGGGGTTTGACTCAATTTCAATGCTACTAAAGATACCATAAGTGTATTTTTTTTGCAAATTTCGATTAAAACCACGCACTTGTCTCTTCCATAAAAATAAATTAATTTTATATCTGTGGTATTTTTACAGTGTTGCCATTACAATACACAGTTGATGACTCGCAGTAAGTGGCTAATGGTAATTCAAATAAAATTCGGTTACATTGTCAAAACATGACAAATGTTAAACAAGAGAGTTTGTAATCTTCATGCTGGGCCTTTTATAGATCTAAGGAGATTCTAATGTACCTACCTATTTGCCATAGCAAAAAAATTAGAGACCTGAGGTTTTATTATATTATAGCCAAACGTAGTGTTGGCAGGTGGTGTAAGGCATGTAGTAACTCAGGCTAAAACTGTGAAGTCCTGGCTGATCAAGAATGGTCTGACGACTCGACATTTTTCTATCGAACTGCTAAAGTGGGCACGATAAATCGACACCGCTTCAACAAAGACAAAACCCGTAGGAAGCGCTTTGATTCTACTTTTATTGTGGAATGCGCTGCCTGAATATGTTCCTGATAGTTACAATCTGGGTGTCTTCAAATCGGTGATTCTTCTTCTAGGCAAGCGTGCTACATCGTAGACCGCATCATCGCTTAACATCAGGCGAGTTGGTGGTCAAACGCAAGCCTATTAACAAATAAATAATATAAAATAAAGTATACTAATACAACAAGGCAATCAGGCAAGGTAATAAAAGGGTTAAATTTTACTCGCAAGCTTCTAAAAGCTCTCTGGAGAGAGAAATATAATCGAAGGGGGGCATATTTTCAGCAGTAAGTAATCTAAGTCACTTGTACTATTATGTATTCTAAGTCTAAGGTTACTTGTGCCGATGACAGAAACAATAATTATCAATTTAAAAAACCGACTTCAATTTTTTTTTTATAAAATGGCCATAACCGGTTACTTGGATAATCACACTGTCATCCAGATAACAAAATTGTCAAGATATTTTGATTTAAAAGACAAAGTACTGAACTGATTTTGATGAAATTTCTTAAATCGGATCATAAATGACGGAGTTCTGAAGTAACAAACAGTTAAAAATATAACCGAATTAAAAATGAAAAAGAGATTATTTGAAGTTGATTAAAAATTACTGTAGAAATTATTTCAACTGTCTATTTTGTATAACTACAAAAACTGGGTTATGAAAAGGTTCTTATTTAAACAACAATCCCCACAAAAATCATTATAATGAGCTCAAATAAAAATGAAATGCTCAATAATTATAACTCTTATCGCTAAACGTAAAGAAACAGCGGTCATTGACCCAATTTTTTTATGGAAAATATGAAAGTTGATTAGCTGAGTCACGGTCAGTCGTAGAGTTATGGTATCTGTCCTAAAGTGCCCCCTTCTTTGCCCCCCTGCCTCCTTTCTTACCCCCATAGCTATTGTCCACGAAATCATAACCGCTTGGCGTGACTTGAACGAATCCAAGTGAGTCGACGATTTCGCCCTTAAGAAGTCTTAGATGCGAGCGAGTTCTTTTAATATGTACCTAAAGCAAAGGAAAATTAAGTGATTTTACTAACGAATGAGATGATAATACATTTAATAATCAGTGTAAACATGCTGTAGTCATCTCACTAACATCTAAATAACGTTTAATTTAAACAAAATTAATTAAAAATAAAAATCTTTCGTGAAAGTTAATATATATATATTTTTTTTTTTTTTTTTTCCTTAAGGTACTTTGACAAGCTAAAATTGAAAAGTATACCATTTTGATTTATTTTATTATTCTAATAGTTTCACAAAATTAAAGATATGCTATTAACTATATAAAATTAAACGCAAAAAATGCGAAAATTCTTTTTTTCTAAAATTTCAAATTCATTTCGGTTTCGGCACCTCAGTTCAATTATTGGCGAAGCAAAGCTATGTGAAAATTAGATGCTTAGTAAAGCCCTTAACGACACACTAAATTTAGACGAAATAAATATTGATAGAAGTAGTTTATTATACAAGTTTTCCAAGAATATCAAATTAAATAGGTACAACTTGTCATTCAAACGATAAAAATCTACCAATAGAAAGAAAATTCTTTTGCATACCACGAAACATTTTTGACGATTGACCAACGCATGCAAGACAGCAAATGTGAAAAATTTATTTTGTCAATTGGCCTGGGCACGCAAGACAGCGAATGTCTGACATACTTTCATGCGAAGTATTCTAGGACCGCAGACTAGAATAAGGCTGGCTCTCCACCAGAGATCTACGAAAATATAATACGTAGTGTGGCAAATGTGTCAAACTCACCAAGAAGATCGCATCATTCGTCGTCATCATCATTCATCATCAAGTACCTTTGGTTGAGAAGGTATTAATAAACCTAAGCTTCTAAATTACGCGATACGCGAGATATGCAAGTTAGAAATGAGAGCAAAGGATTTGAATTATGAAGCTATACATTTATAGCTATATGCTATTGCGAAGTACATAGCAAATCTCCAGTAGTTTGCATTATTTCACTACATTAGCTAGCACCTCACCAGCTTCGTTACATCACTTAACTTTGGTAGTCTATTTTGGCTTTTGGTCGTTTCACAGCTTAGCAATCGTTTATTTCTATCTTAATTTTAGCATTGGCATTATTAGCTAATGATGCCGTTAGGCCATTCTCTGTCAGAGTATGCAACAGTTTTGGACAGTGTTGTTTGGTACGTCCTAACCATGGTTATTATGCAGAGTTACAATAAACAGTGGTACTAATACTAAGCCCAAGAAAAGTTATTTTACTTATCATTATGTTTTTTTTTTTTTACAATGGAACCAACCCTGAAATCGTGGAAAAAATACCAACTATATTACTATTCATTTATACTTAGATACATTTCGTGGTTTGTGCATGATATTTTTCACATTCGCTTTATCGCATAGCTTAGCTACTCTGCTGGAAAGACACCCTTTCTGGCATTATTCATCATGGCACTCATTATCATGAAATAACAAGTTGCATACATTATCCAACACTTTACGAGCGCCGCTTGTCTGTGCCTGCTTCCTTGAATTCTGATTTATTAGCTCTCATTGAAACTACACATGCGAACCCTGATACGAGTAAGTGAATCGGTTTCTTCTAGGCAAGCGTGCTCCATCGTAGACCGCATCATCGCAATGGTCAAACGCAAGCCTCTTGACGAATAAAAAAGTAAATGAATATAATATGCTTTTAAAAGTATTTAAATTTCTTGTTTGAAATAAAAACGTATCTATCGTATTAATAAAAAAAAACTGAATGTGTGGTTAATTTGACAGATAAGTAGGTAATCTAAATTCTGACGTTTAAAATCTGGGGGTCTAGACAAGAAACACTTTCTGTAAGCGTTAACGGCTGCGGAGAGATTAAATTGTATGAAAATGACATTAGCAGTCACGTTACATCTCTCAAGCTAATGTAATTTTCATAAAATTTTATCTTTTCATAGGCGTTAACGCTAACAGAAAGTGGTTCTTGTCTAGACCCCTTGATGATCTTTTGTCCCCAAACAGTCAATGCTAATGTCTATTGAAGGCGACAATCCAAAATTTTGGTTTTACAAAGCTTATATAATAATTTTCCTTTTAAAAACAACTTTCATTGTAATTGTATGGAAATCATAAAAGCTCACACCAACTCCTCGAGCTACTATCAAACAAAAAGCAAAGTCCATTAATTCAGTGGCACGCGTGCTATCTCGCGCACATTTTCTTCATTAACCTGTCCACGTGACTCCGCCTTCTTTTTTCTACTTCTTTCTAGAATATTCGCGTGTGTGCCGACGTAAATCACTGGATTGTCACTGCGGTGGACTTATAATTTTATTGTCGTAAGGCGATGTGACACGACACGAGCGTCACGCGAGTTTCTGCCTCATACGGTGACATTATGTATGGATAGTTATAGACTCTCTGAATATTGTGACACCGGTTGTATAATAATATATATATGTAGTATACTTACATAATATTATAAATATTAAGTAGTAGTTAATACCCATTATTATAAATATTAAGTAGTAAACATGGAGTGGGGCTGGCAACTGTCATGTTGCGCTAGCATACCTAAACCTATGCACTAGGATTTTTGAAAATTCTCTGGGATGCTCTCTATGGGGATGTGAAAAAAAGTCCCTTGATGAGCGATACGTAAATTGCTCAAATGGCATCTTGCATGCGTCTCTCATTATGAAGATGCAAAAACTCTACGTAGTAGCTTTACCTAGTCTGTGTAGGAATGGTTAGGAGTTTTGGCGCCAACGTGAAAAAAACATGTTGCCTCATTATAGTACCTACTTCCTAAACTTGTGTATTTTTTCTTGTGTATAATAATAGTAAATTATTATTTATTAAGTGTTCGTGAATGTTTACGATTGTGTGAAAGTAATATGATGAGATAAAACGTGTATTTGCCAAAACTCTATAGGAGTATCTAGTAAAGTCTCTACAACTTTCCTGGGTCATACTTATGTCATTAAATACGGAAGACGAGGCGGTAAGGCCCTAATGGCTCTAGCATTCTCAGTAAAGAGCAAAAAAAATGAGGATGTTTCTTGTTTTTGACAGTTAATAACGCTTGACAAGTATGCAAACATGGCTGACGTGCCACAAAGAGATCCAAGATTATGTTGGAATTTTGTTTTAATGACATTAACCATTTTTCTATATGACATTTGACATTTTCCTAATACAAAAACCCTCATAAAAAGGTACAAGCTCTGTAAAGCCATCTGTAAAAAAATCTAACGGCCAACCCCATTTGGATAGTTACTTTTTGAATCGAATTTATATATTAAGGATCGATAAAGAGAAAAGCTCTGCCTAGGCAACTCTGGGTTCTTAAGGGGCACGTATGTGGCCCCAGATTACTAAAGATCTTTAAATATTTCAATCTTTAAGACATTTGTCTCTCGAACTAAAAGACTTGAATATTTTTTTATATAATTTTTTTTGTTCAAAAGGGCCTTATGATCTTAATCGGGTGCTTTTTTTGTATAAAGTAAACTGGAAAAGTACTTTTTTTTATATAAAAGTTTGTTACCAGAACGAAACAGATATATTTTTGCCAGGACGGCAAATTGCAGGGCTGTAGATACACTATTTTAATGTAGGTACTAGGGACCTGTAAAAGGTTCCAAAGGCTACCATACTATTTGACAGACGGCCTTTATGCTTTGTTAATCACGTGACAGATTCTATACACTTTATTATTCTTTGAGTACAACAAAATAAAACAAAAGAGGATCTTTTGACGGGTCAAAATTGTCTGAAATTTAGGCGTTATAATGACACCAAACGTGCACGACGTTAAGTGCATTGTAGCACTGAAGAGTGCTGAGAGTCTACTGGTAAAATGTGACCTATGTAGCACTGCATAAGAATTTCTGACTTATGAGAGACCACTAAGTATGCGACTCGTTCGTTTTGTATTCAGTTTTTATTGTCCCCTTTTAATTAGAAATTTTCGTAAAGATCTCACCTGAGATTGGACGTCTAGACCCGATGGGCGTTCTTTCGTGCGAGATTAATTGTAATTGTGTGTAGTAAAGTGGATGATTAAAATATTTTGATAGCTTGCGCAGCTATGTGGAAGGCGACATGGCAAACGATGGCGTTTGGAAATTATGGTTCGTGCTTAGATAAGACTGGGAGCTTTTTATAAGACGATTACGGGGTTATGTCTACTTTCGTGTCACGCGAAACGCAAATATCAAACTTCTAGCTTTCAAACTACGTATTTATTTACATAATTTTAAATTCGGAAGTCTGGATACCTTTTTCTATTTATACTACATGCACAGTTTACCTATCTACTTTTTTAGTTTTAAGGCTTGCGTTTGAAGTGGATGACGCCATTCGAAAACTATAATCAACTTTAAAGTCCTATTTGTACTAATAGCTGTGGAATCTTTCATTAAGCATGACTTTACATGCTCTTGCACATTATTATCCATTATAATCCAAAATTTATTAACTTGCAAGACTCAATGCGATATACAGCGAAAGCGGGACAGGTAAGTTTGTGAGGATGAAGAAACAGTGCAACCAACTTACATGTTATGTTAGTTTAGAGGTATAATTGCATTTTGGTAAGATTACAATGACATTATATTGTTAAGTAGTATCTTTAGACTTAAAGTAAGTAATATATGTAGTAATAGTACCTACTGACTTACTTATGCTGACGCAGCGACCCAACATATGTCTTGGCCTCCGATACCAAATGACGCCACGCTTCTTTATCTTGCGAAAGTTCATGCCAATCATGAAGGTCCTGCTTTTACACACTAATTAAATACTCATGTACAGCTGTGAAGCCTAGACACTAACCCAAAAGGAGAAAAACAAGTTGTTAGTGACAGACGCACAACGTGCATGACGACAATGGCAAGACGCGTTTTTTAGGGCCGGTTAAGCGGGAAGAAGGTAATTGGAGGATCTGAAAAACCAAAAGATCGAAGAACTGGTGGCGAAGCCCAACATCATTGGTGAATTAAAGTCATATAGACTCCACTGACTTGGACATCTGGAGAGGATGCGAGAGGATCGCGCCGTAAGAAGGGCTTACTTGGGGCTGCCAACACGCTTGCCTAAAAGAAACCGATTCACTCGTGATTTTGAGACCCGACACCCAGATGAAGAGATGAAGTGAGAAGTGTCTTATATTACTTTCAAAGCCTCCAATTAACATAAACCGCTCGTCGCTTGTAGGACAAAAACGCAATTTTTCAGACGGGCAGGCAATGTATCAAAAGTAGGTTGTCCGGCCCACCGATGCCGTGATCGCCATTATGCGACAGGACGTCGGTCGCGGTAATAGGTGTCATTACTGCGTCGTTCAGAAATTGCTCCACTATCGTAGCTATCAAGTTTATAGGTAAAGATTATACGGTATATAGGCTTTGTGGGACGCCACGCCCATTGGTTATTGTAAAGCTTTTAATTAGGTTTTTGTGTTCATTGTGTTATAGGCAATGGCGGTGCATTGATTATATAGTGCCAATTAATTATTCATGTCCATTACGCAGCAGAAACAGCTATGGGCATTGGTTAAGCGCTCGAAAATTTCCGAACCAAAGTAGACTAAAACCATACAAATTATTACGATAATCGTATGGTAATATGGCGTATGGTAACGAAGCGTCTTTAATTTTTGAATTGCCAAAACTTAAAAAGTTACTATTTGGTACTGGGGTAAATACTTTCGGTGTGTACTGTCTTTTCAAGTATGAAACAGTAATTAGTCATCGATACGAATATTTAATGAAGGCACGTGAAAAAGTCGGTCAAGACGAAGCCAAGACACACATACACCACGTGTATCACCAGGACATCAATGAACGGATAACCGAGCATATATGAGAAAATGACATTGCAGTCTAAGTCCGGCAAAAACTGCTGTTCCAATAAACAAGCCGTCATTACGGTAGGGCGGGTAATTAGAGGCATGGAAATCCAAATTCTCACACGAAAGCAGAATAACTACGGCACTGATAAAGAGGTTCACAACGCTCGTGCCGTCAATCTATAGTACAATTGCACAAGCGCAATTGTACAATGGACATGAAGAGACAAGATGTGGTAGCTCTGCTCAGACTCCGTACCGCGGGCACATTCCTGGCAACAACAAGTACCTAATGAAAAAAATTGAATCACCGCTCTGCTGTTTTTGCGGGTCGGTAGAGGATGTACATCATGTGTTGTCGGAATGTGCGCGGTACGAAGTCGAGCGGAGAGCATTGTCGCACTATGGTAGCAATGTAGGTTATTGCAACAGTGTCTTGGCTTCACCTGGCTCCAGGGAGGCCAAGATGCTCATACAAATGTATATTTTATTTGTAGATTATTTAAGTGCCCGTGTGGGAGTTGTTAGAGTTTGTGTGATAAATGTGTTTACTGTAGCTTTACGGGGTGGCATAGTCATTTTATGACAAAACCCCATTTTGTAAATATAAAGATTTAAAAAAAAAACCTATAGTTTTTCATTTGTCTTCAAATGACAAGAGAACATAAATGAACCCAAATATCACTTCATCAAAACTTGCGTGACTGTCTTTCTGTCATAATTAAGGTATAAATTGTTAACTTAACAATATTGTTTAACTTTATGCTATCTATATATAATTACATCAAAAGTTTTTTGTTTCTTACCTGTCTAAATCTATGTTATAATAGGGCAAGTAGCCCTATTATAACATAGATTTCCCATAGGCTGATGAAGGAGAGACGATAGAGAAGAATAGACAATACAAATGCATCAAACCTGCAGTTAACAGGGTATCCAGCTTGCTGGTGGCATTACCACGGTAAATAACAGCTAGGCCTTAGAAAAAAAAATGGAAATGTTATACCTACAGTTTCCTATTAGCTCTTACTCCCAAGAGTTTAAGGCAAATCCATGCTATATGATCAAAGTGCCAGGTGAATCAAACAGGCTGTCTGAAAAAGAGGTGACCTTCTTGTCTCCTAGGGCCCAATTTCACGACCCCAAACGGCTCAAATACACTAGAGTAATTAATAGTCTAAAAATTTAAGATTTGAAAGGCCACACCGCAATTAATTTTGGTAGAGATTTTTTCTATTACAGAAAATTACTTTAGGTTATCATGTTTCAAAACTTGCAATAGGTAAAGTAAATTTTATTGCGCCGGCAAAGATGCACTATTATACAAGCAGGCCCAGTGTAAACACAGCTTTATCAGATTATAGTTTTCGTTCGTAGTATAAACAGTAAACCAGACGGT
This sequence comes from Agriopis leucophaearia, assembly GCA_949125355.1. Classification (NCBI taxonomy): domain Eukaryota; kingdom Metazoa; phylum Arthropoda; class Insecta; order Lepidoptera; family Geometridae; genus Agriopis; species Agriopis leucophaearia. The sequence goes on along the minus strand of OX421276.1, from coordinate 6,528,166 downwards.
AGTATAAACAGTAACACAAACTAGACGGATTAGGGCAAAATATGATTGTTTTACTTTGATTAATTGTTTTAGTGCAAAGCTAATTGGTTATACCTACTACCTCGTATATCAAATACGGATTTCGTTACTTCGTTCCAATTGCTATAAGCATAAATATAATGTGATCATCTAACACCATTTTTACCTGACGACACCAAGCCAAATAAGGGTATGTACCTATTTAGCGTGTGTGTATATTTGTATGTCCCTATTTTACAGCCTAAATGGTTCAACAGTGTCGGTAGATTCCTCTATGTTTAAGGGTGGTAAAGTCATCATGAACAAATTTTTGTTAAGAGTTCTCTCACATTTTTTCACGAAAAAAGCAATGAAAACTGGATTTTTGCCGTTCTAATTCTTTCAAATAGAGAGATATTTATAACATTGAATTGCTGTAATAAATAGATTTGTATTTTTATTGAAAATACCGGCTTCAAATTTTGAAAAAATAACTTTTCATATCAACTTATATTTATATATATATATATATATATATATATATATATACATACCTCCAAAAAAAAAAGCAGTTTTTCGTAAATTCTAGGATGGAATATTTGAGAGTGGATTTCGTTAAATTACTGACATAAAATAAACAATTTAAATGTTATGGTTTACTTGTTTTCTATTCGTTTTGACAATTACGGCTTTATTTTTCGTTTTACGGCATAAAATCCACATGCCTAAAATTGAACGATGCATTCTGTTATAGATGTACCGTTTGTGAAATATTTTATCGGGATTTCAATATGTTTTTTATAAAAACTTGTTTCGCTCACACTACATTACAATAAGCGGGTGCAGCGGGTGGCACGATAAATAAATTATCGCGTCAGCAATTCTTTCAATTCAGAAAAACTTAAATTTCATTATAATTTTTTTTGACTTCCATTGAAACAAAATTTGTATAGAGCGTCACTCTCGGAAGCCTTAAGTTATATGTTCTTGTGGCCTTAGTACGAGCATTTGCGACAAAGTTATCGTTACGTAAACGATAGCAAATGTATAAAAAATTCAGTTTCATTTTACGTCCGATAGAGGCGCTGTTAAATTTTGCATATATTTTTTATATGTTTACGTAACGATAAATTTTTCGCAAGTGCTCGTACTAAGGCCACAGGAACTCGTAAAGTTAAACCTGAGTTACTGCTTTAGTTTATAAGTCGGGTTACTGATGTGTGCAAATTGAAAGTTAATTGCATAAAGTCTTGTAAACTACTTAACGCTAAACCACAAGTAGTTTACGATGGTTGTTGGAAAGAAAGCATTCTTTGCTGCTAAATACTAGGCCATTTGTGAATACTGTGGTGCAAAGTGCTAGAAAAATATTTTGCTTCATATCTAGCTAACGAGCAACCTAATGAACATTTTCTTCATCGCAACACAAATGAAACCAAAACTGTTGTACAAAGTCATAACTAAAATGTGATGATAAAAAGGCATTGGCATGGTATGTTTCAGATGTTTTCAGAGCTATCAGAATTCAGTTTAAACCCAAAATGTTTGAACGTATATTTTGCATTGACTAAGTACACTCAAAATTCGAAATACAAAAGCAAGATCAGCATTTACTTTGTTAAAAGGGGCACTCTGTGGACTAGTACGTATCAGTACAAGTTTTAGCCCTTCCAAAAGGTCTAAAGTACAATATGTACGCTTTTTTTAGTGTAATGACGTTGGCGTATGATGCATCTACGCGTCGTATTGTTAGTGGGGTTAGTGTCAGCATTGACAAGTAAATTAAATTATAAAAAAAAAACTCTTGTATACATAATTAGTATTAATAATGTTATAGACAGACTACGAGTAAATGACCACCAAAAAACAACTATAAACTTATAAATAAAAAATTAAAAGCATCATCATAACTCAACTGTACTGTATAATTAGTAGGTAACTGAAAAGTAACAGCGGTGCGGTGCCCCCTTACCTACACGTAGTAGATACAGAGCTCTTTCATTCCGCTCTATCTCATAAAGTACTGATTATTTCAAAGTAATGTTAGTATTATAGGTATATATATTTTTGTTCTGCTGAGTGCGTTCTACATAATGATGGTAATATTGACATATTTAGCAAAGTTTACTTACTATTTTTCCCTTTTTTTACGGACGCCATCTTGAATGCTTGTACCCTATGTCACTTCCACTATTAAAACGATTCAAATGACACCTCACATGTTGAAATCTATTAAGCTGTTTAGGCTGTAGGGCGTGCCAGAGAAACCATCATATATACCTCCATACATACATATTTATATACATACATACGTACATACACTTGAAAAACATAACCCTCCTTGCGTGGTCAGGTTAAAATATTTTTCAGCGCGAGACCGGGACTAGTGGCATAATATTCTCATGTGTCGTAGGCCAAGACCCACCTCGGGCCGCTGAGCTAACGTCGTCATAAAATATCAGACTAATAATAATTATATTTTAATGCGATAAGTTACTCTAATTACTCTTTATTATTTTGTCAACCAATTCTGAATAATTTAGGAAGGATGCATAATACTAATAGGACACTGTTTTGAATGCGATAAAACTGGAAACGTGAAGAAAAACTACGTGTCCCAATTTGTTCTAAATAAATATTTGTTATAATTATAAAGTTTTTTTTTATAACTCACGATAGGCTTGCGTTTGTTCACATAGCAAAAACACGGACTAAAACGGATCACATATTTATACTCGATTTGAAGATGAAGATGTTATACTTTTCGATAAATCTGACCGACTGAAAATAGGAACGAACACCTTAAAAGCCTATTTATTTTATACATATACTTTCTTAATTAATGCAGCCAAGTTCTTATAAACTTTATTACTCCTATACAAAATAATCATAGCATTGTTACCTTCGCTAATTAGGTGAAATGCCCACACATTAACACCTACAAGGTCGGCTCCCGCAGTGACAAATCTCTCCCATAAAGCCTTAAAAAACACACGCCTTATTTATGTCCCACTCGACCCGATTCCTTAGATATAATCGGTATTGTATAAATATAACCGGCTAACTACGGGTGGTGGTCACATGAAGGGTTCTGTAATACATAAAATCTAGTAGGTACATAATATAAAGTGCGAGTTTTATATATATAGAACTAGAAGACCGTCCCGGCTTCGCACGGGTGTAAGCTTGGCCTTCGGCCTCACTACAAAATATAATATAGCCTATGTCACCCGGGGATAGTGTAGCTTCCCAACAGTGAAAGAATTTTTAAAATCGGTTCAGTAGTTTTTGAATTATTTTGTTACAAACATCCAAAAATACAAATCTTTCCTCTTTATAATATTAGTATACCTAGCATAGGAGTCAGAGATTCTCTAAACTTGTGTAATCATTATTATAGTATGATAAGTGGCAAAAAAGCTATGGGCCAGCTGATGGTAAGTGGTCACCGTTGTCTATAGACACCTACAATACTTAGGGCATTGTCAGTGCGTTGTCTACCTTTGAGGACTATTCAACCCTCGTTTGAAGCAGTCCAAATTATACTTCGAAGGAAAAACCGAAGGTCACATTCCACAACTACGCAACCACAACAAAGACAACCATTCCACAACTTACTGATACGTGAACAGAAGCAGTCGATTAAATCGAACAGTGCGAGACTTCCACGAATTTATAACGTGTGTACTTGTACCAATACATGTTGTGTTGTTATTTTTCTGTTTGTTTCTGTTTTTTGAAAAAAAAAGGTGAAATTTTTTTCATCTTGAACGTAGCACAGCTAGCGCTGTGTGGTTTAACCCACATGCAAATATTACTTATATTACATAAATTTTTCGAGATCAAAATTTTTATAATGTAATCCTATGTTATTCCCTGCCCTTCCACTATCTTTATGCAAAAAATCAAGTCGATCCGTAGCTCTGTTGCTGCATGAAAGAGGAACAAATAAACAAACTCACATTTGCATATATAATATTATTATGATTTGTTATAAACCCAGAAATTACGAGTACAACGGGAACTAATCGAAGAGCAGAAAGTCTATTTCATTCTTTTCAACAAATTGGTGTAATCTCGACTCGTAAAATAAAGATTAAGAACAGATCGCTCACTTATTTTTGTCATATTACTACGATAATGGTATCCCAACATAACATAATATTTGTGCATGTGTTATACGTTCATTTAAAACATTGAGTATATCAGTCCTAACATTGGTCTCGCTGTGGGTTCAATTTTCAGGCAATATTCTTATGCCACCGGCAGTGGCGTAGCTATCGGAGGGCTAGGCGCTGCCGTGCACTGAGGCCCCCAAGCTCAGGGAGCCCTCGGGCCCTGATCAGCAAACCTCAAACTGAACTTGAAAAATTTTTGCCCTTCATACACATACATGTAGTAAGTAGCTTTGAGTACAATAAAGAGCTGATGATAAAGTAGCTGTGTACCTTTAAATTATTTATATTATTACTTGATAAATCCTAACCCAGTTTAGGTAGGGCCCCATTTTTTTGCACCGGGGCCTTTGGTTACCTAGCTATGCCACTGGCCACCGGCCCCTCTTATTGAATAGTAAATAGACACAATAGTGACAGGAATAAAAAAAAAGTCGTGAGCACCAGAATTACAAGCATCGACCAACACTCAAATATAACAGGAAGAGCTGATGACTCCATAATCAAACTTCGATTGTTTCATGGTGTAATAAAATATATTCTAACCATTCACAAAGATTCCGTTTTAAATGCGGAACCCTAAAAAACATGCGGGAAGATCGGTCAGCCATAAGTCAAAAGTCACGAAGCTAGATTATTACGACTAATTGACGTGACTACGCCCTGCGGAGCCTTAATAAGCATTTTTGTGACGATATAGTAATAGCCTCCGTTATCAGGAATATCTGAATAGTTAACCTATTTGAGGATTGAGGCGAACTATTCGTTAGTGATGTACAACATGTAGCGTACGGTGCTTGTGTGAAGAAGAATAATAGTGTAGAGTTTCTATTTATATACAGCGTGTAACAGAAAGGTGCAGTAATACTTAAGGTTGTTGATCTATCCACCAAAGTTAACAGCTTGTATAAAACAAGGTTGTTTAATTCCAGAAATAAAATTTAGTATCTTTATACATACAAGACACAATTTTTTTACACTGGCCAATAGGGTTACTAGCTCCAAATTAAATCATCAGCCAATTAACGTCCACTGTTGGACAAGGCCTCCCTCATAGAGGGGGGTGTTGCCATAATCCCCACGCTTGGCAGGCGGCTTGGGAATCGCAGTACGTTCACCGTGTACTATTAGGACGCTGCTGCCCATCCTCAGGTGGTTCTGGTCGCAGTTTTAGGACATACCCGGGTCCAAATTCTATCAACTACTTACAAATCTGTGGCAATGTATCACAGCTTAGGAAGTAGTTAGTATGAAATCGGAGTAATTCGATCAGTCCGATGCGTATAACGAAAAATAATGCCTTTTTAACGGACTATAACCTCTATTACAAAACCCAAGAATTCTAAAGATATTAGGAACCTGTGACATGAGCCTGAAATCAACTAACCTGCTATTATTTAATCTGTGGGTGAGGGTTCGTGGATCTAGTGCCGTTCGTGTGGGTACGCAAAGGACATGTGGTATTTAAGACGTCACGGTCACAGCGAACACATTCCAGAAAGATGGGGAAAATGTAATTGGGTTGCTGAAAAATTGTGTCTTGGAAGAAAGTTTGAGAAAGAAAAAGTATCTATAGCTATAGAGTTAAAATTTTGAGAAAGATCAAGAGTTTTACTCGTAATAGATGAAAATGGATGGTTGCTAGTGCTCCTAGCAAAAGATAAAAGAGCCTGACAATAGGGTACTAGACCTGGTGCCGGGGCAATAGAATACGGCACCAGTACCCCCTGCCTGTAGTAAGAGCCTACTAAAAGGGGACCTATGGGTTCGTGATGGTCAAAGTTGGGGCTCTGACCTTCCACTTAATCGAGCCCAGGGAGAGGACGTTGTGTGACCAACGTTGTCGCGAGTGGAGGGACTGAGACAACACGCAGTTGTCTCGGGAGGAGCCATAGCGCAGTGCTGAGGGCTCCGGTGCGTTCCTCTGGAGATCCCGGAGCCCTCTTGTCAAGCATAAAGGCTGGTCACCGGGGGGGTTTTAGTGGGTATAATCCCGCATAACCTGGCTGCACCCCAATGCAACCGGGTATCTTTGGAAGATTTACCCTCGAAAACAAAAAAAAAAACAAAAAACAATTGTACCGGTCTAATTATTTTTGATTGTGTTATGAAAAGCTGACCATAATAATTCTCGCAAATAAAAAAACAAAACAACACGCTTTAAAATAGCAAATCTTGAAGATCCTGGGAAGGATAATGGGACAAACTATTTAAATTGCCATACAACGTGGTAATGGGGCCAGCATTTTGGGGACAATTCTTACTGGTAGCGGTTTAATACATTAGTTTAGTAGTTAGGTATTAATGTCGTTTTTTGGAATGTTATTTAAGTTATTGAAAATAAAGTGAATAATATTTAAAAAAATGTCAGTTTAATTTGACGTTTTGAAGTAGTTGAAAATCAAGTTCAAAGATATCGTCACATACATTTATAAATACACTAGCCGTCCGCCCCGGCTTCGCACGAGTGTAAGCTCGGCCTTCGGCCTCGCTACAAAATATAATATAGCCTATGTCACCCGGGGACAGTGTAGCTTCCCAACAGTGAAAGAATTTTTCAAATCGGTTCAGTAGTTTCGGAGCCTATTCATTACAAACATTCAAACATACAAAAATAGGTACAAATCTTTCCTCTTTAAAATATTAGTGTAGATACGTACGTACCAAGCTAGTAAAAGCTTGTTAAAAAAACTGATTACATTGTTAAATTAAAATGTGTTCAAAAATAAGATTACTTATTTTTCACGAAGTCATCATCAGCCATAAGACGTCCACTGCTGAAAATAGGCCTCCCCCTTTAACCTCCACACTGAACGACATCCTGCCATCTACATCCCCTGGATGCCCGTGACTCTCACGATGTCGTTGGTCCATCTAGTAGGAGCCCTACACGCTGCGTCTTCCGGTTCGTAGTCTCTACTCAAGAACCTTTCTACCCCATCGATTATCGGTTTCACTAAGTCATTAAGTGTTATTACAGTTCAAAAACCTGACTGACCGTCTTCTACAGAGAATAGTTATTTGTATTACAAGACAAATAAAAGTAGTATTTTGTTCGTGGAGGGCGTTATTTTGAATCCTGAGCGTAGCGAGGAATTCAATATTCGCCGCCCGAGAACATGTTTTAGCCCCGAGTGATACACACTATTTTTCATCACTACCTATGAGAAAAATAAAAAGCTTCGAGTACCTGCTCGAAATTCGTAGGAATATATAGACATTGGATTGAAAGTGTTGATGAGACTTTTTCATCTCAGTAGCGGTGGTATAAATAATTGGACTACCGAAGCTTTTTAACTCTATGTTTACACGTTCACATTTTTGTAACAAAGAAAATATGAAAAGGTATAAAAATGTGATATTCAACATTTTATCTGTTTCTGCAATACAAAACAAAGTACTAGGCGAGCAGAAATACTTAGGAGGTAAGAAAACTTAGGGTAATGAAAACAGTTTTCAATTATGATAAAAATTGAAATGGCCGCTAATGAATACATAAATCATTATTTTTAAAGGTGCGGTGCGTGTATCGCTGTTAAATGTTAGTCCGATTATTTAGAACACCGGACTACTGAGACGAAATTGTATCATCGGACGAAGTACTCGGACTACTAATACTAGGCTATTGTAACGATAGAGTTGACACACTAGCACCCACTTGCAATTCGTTCCAACCAACACAAAGTTAACGCATTTTTCTAGCATTGATTATATTCTACGTGCGCAACACTAACATACCTCCTTCACATGATGGCGATGCCTCGTAAAGATTTAATTGGTGATAAAACCAAGTAATTGGCCTCCGGTTATCGGTTTACTTCAACTAATGAAACTGAATTATACTGTTACAGTGCCACCTAACGATCTATGCGATATCGAATCTTATAAGTTTTAATAAACCTAGAAAGAACAAAGGCTGTGATTAAGAACGACGACAATATATGAGAAAAGTATTTATATGATTCATCATCAACATTATCAGCCTATCATGTTCCCACTGCTGGGAACAGGCCTTATCTCCGGAGAGAGAGGTTAAGCCCTAATTCTCTATGCTGGCCCAGTGCATGTTAGTGAATTTCATGTCTTTGAACTTTTGAGGTTTTTGGACATACCGGTTTCTTCACGATGTTTTCCTTCACCGTTATTGAGCGATGGCATCGAAACTGCACATAATTTATTTAAGTACTAAATAAGTCATCGGTGCAGTGCCGAGGATCGAACCAGGTGCCGTCAGATTGTGAAGCGCATATGCTGCCACCTGGCCACCATCGTTGATATGATATGATTACCGGCTCCCAATAGACGTATTACAAGACTAGAGTAAATTCTAATTAGTTTACATTTTTGAACGCCATAATTACTTTCCTAAGTCTGCTTATATGAATTGGGTTATGAAAAATAAACAAAGCAATTATTAAGATTGAAATTTACGTTAAAGTTATTAAGATTTAATTTTCTGTTTAATAAATGTTGATTTTACAAAAAAAAATACCTTTTTAATACGTTTCACCAGAAATTAACACAATTATTATATTATCAACTAGCCGTCCGCCCCGGCTTCGCACGAGTGTAAGCTCGGCCTTCGGCCTCGCTACAAAATATAATATAGCCTATGTCACCCGGGGATAGTGTAGCTTCCCAACAGTGAAAGAATTTTTCAAATCGGTTCAGTAGTTTCGGAGCCTATTCATTACAAACATACAAACATACAAAAATAGGTACAAATCTTTCCTCTTTATAATATTAGTGTAGATATAAAAAACCGACTTCTCAACTGGACCAAATTAAAATAGGACCACCCAGGAAGCACCAGCGTTCAAAATAAAAAAGAATCATTAAAATCGGTTCACCCAGTCGAAAGTTAACACAGTCGAAACTGAGGTAACAAACATAAAAAAACAGTCGAAATGATAACCTCCTCATTTTTGTGAAAAAATTATTCAAAGAAGACTTAAGCCTATTTAAAAAAAAGTCTCGAAGTCCCGGAAATTCCCGGTACTTTGACTGTAGGCTGTATCGTGTCCCTGGACTTTGAAATTGTCGGGAATTCCCAAACCCTACCAGAAATGTACTTCATGGAACTGTAACTTTCTTTTTCCGCCAGCTCTGTCAAGTTGGTGGTTGTAGTGTTTTAAAAATACCAACGTGGCTTAAGTTGACCCATTTCCTGATGTAAATAATCAGAATTTGGGTCAGCTATAGTTACGTTGGTATTTTTAAACCCATGTTTTCACCAAACGACAAAAGTTGCAAGATAACTTTGCCAGAGGTATTGTGCCGTTGTCATGATATTGGTAGAGTTCACTCAATGACGCAACTTTTGTTGTTGTTATAGTTGACAAACAAGCAGTCGAGCTGCCTGATGGTAAGCAGATGGTGACCGTCGCCAATGGATAATTGTAACAGTAGAGGCCATAGCCGTAGGTAGCCGCGTGTTTAGGGCGCTTGCCCCACCCTGGCTGACCTGGCTGGCCCTGGCATGACAACATGGACGACCGATTTTTATGAATTTTTTTTAGAACAAGCTTTTATTTAAATGATGCTTTTAAGTTTTATTTAACTACTTTTATTTTGGTGGCCATTTTGAAAATATTACATTTTTGTCACCAGAAGTAAAGGTGTATGCAAAGTTTCGGCAAAATCGGTTAGGAGGAACTGGTTCAAATACAACTTGCTAGATTTGACCTCAACAATAACTAACACACTTTGCAAGTTAAATAAAATCTTATGAAAATCACTGATTGGGAATTTCAAAAACTGATCAAACATTATCTTTCATAACATGACAAATTATTTGAAAAAAACTTTCGATATTGGAAGAGATTGAAAAAGCCCATAAAAAATCTCTCCGTTTTTTTTCTTCTCTGCCATAATAAAACATATTAACATGAAAATTGCTTTAAATAGTTTGCAATATAATTCTAAACATATCGCTCAACAGTTTTTTTTCTTTCTAAGTGAATTTTTTATCTTTGAAAATGTGTGAGCGAGAAAACTATGGTAAAGAGCTGGCTGAAAGGATGTTTAAATTCAGTTATCCAATAGAACTAACTAGATAGATATGCTGCAGACTTACTCCGCGAGCGCTACATAAATCATGTAAATATATCAAAGAGGAAAAAATCCTCTATGAAATATGTGTTTGACTCTGCATAAAAATATTAAAATCTGGCATATTCGCGACCTCGTTTAATATCATTTCTCTCGTTAACGTTTCATGGCTGTGTCGCCAGAATGAGAGTGTTACCTGTGCGTGAGCAATTATAAATTTTAACCTAATTACCTTAATCTGATTCCACAAATGAGCGGTTAAAAAATCATCGCGACTTTTAGTGTAAACAAAATGGAGCATACCATGGAGATTATAGTGTACAAAGGCTAACGCTTTAATTATTTTCAGGTTTACTGAAGCATAATTAGCGGAAATAAACAATATTAGAATCGTGAAGGAAAGTCTTTGGTACTTTTTTTTCTATTACACTTTTACTTGAAAAATTAATTTGAGCCCTAATAATTTATTCACTAAAGCTATTTAGACAATCAATTTCCAGTGGAGGTTAATTACATCGCTGCTTAATTTTATTAAACACAACTGACCGTATATTAGAAAATGTAGAAAATGGTTTCCGCCGGCCAGATGGAACGCAATTTTCGCATCGCATTTTTTTAAAACTCATTTGGTGATTAAAGCAGAAGATCATGTGAAATATCGTTCTTTAGGGGAGACCTGCATCCGACAGTTGATTAACGTTACCCAAGCTTTAAAACATGTTGACTAAGGCACTCGTCTAAAACATTAAGATATTATGAGCACCACTTTTAATAACAGATGTAATTTTGTAATGAAAGCTCTGTTTGTTTAATAAACAACAAACTTACAAGTAACTTTACCAAGAACCTTCCACATTTATCTTTACGCAATCTCAAATATCAGAAATGCTATCCCGGGCAATAAATTATTTAAAACAAAGGCCTCTTAGATGGAGCGTGCACAATCCATAAACACGCGAGATGTTTTGTCTTAGTGTCAAATCGTGAGAGTATTATGGCTACAGGAGCCGAGTTCGAAACAATGTATAAATTTTGTGGCGCTATGAGTCTTTTATAATTATATGACAAATATACATGTCGGAGAGTGTGCATCGACTCGGATGATCTAATTCCCTCCTGCTCATTTTTCTATTTGACTGCCAGAATGAAAATAGAGTAAAAATCCTTTCAACGAATTCTTTATCTAGCTAAAATCAAACTTGAATCACAGTTCACGTACCAAACTGAACTCTTCAATTTAGCGAACTATCAAGTCGACAATGCCCTGCATCCAGCACTATCAATAACGTTATCATTGATAGATGGTGCCTGATTGATTCCCGGCGTCTCATTGTGTGAGAGACGGATGGATCGGGTGATGTCGCGTATAGTTCGATGATGGTTAATCCTGGACTCAATTAGATGGCGATGGATGGGTTTTAGGAGATTTAATATCAGAGTATCTTTGTATCACTACTTTGCTAGTCTAAAACTTATAAATAGAATAAATACTATGGTTTTCAGGAGGACCCCAAAATCCAATGGAGATGTTAGAATGGAGATGTCAAAAACCATTGGATTTTGGTTATAATTTTGTCGTTGTTTATTTGTTTTAAATGTCTTGGTCTTGTTTTTGTGTTAGATCCATAGCAACCTCGATATAAGGAATCCTATTAAAAGGCTCAGAGTGTAAAGTTTTACAAAAATAAGCAATCGGACCAGTAAAAAGACCACTTCCAACATTACATAAACATTGCGCATTTTACTTGGATAAGTACTTAACGTTTTGATTCTAAGTTTCTGATCCAAACGGCCAAGGAATAAAACAACCCGCCGACTTTCTTGTTTTCTGATAGATTTATAATATAGGTCAAAGTAAATGGGTATCTATTAAGGCTGCGTGCTTCATCTTTGCTTACCAACAGGCGAGTTCGTGGTTACAACAAAAAAAAAAACATCCAGCAAAGGTTAGGTACCTAGAATTTTAGTACTAAAGGTTACCCAAAAGACATGTCGAATTAAAAAACTGATTGATCGCACCTTCCCATAATAAGGTTCGTGTCTCAAGGCCATTACGATAATAACGTCGGCGCGACGCTCGGAAGCGAGATAGCATCGCATCGCGCGCACTGGATAATAACCCAGCTACATTCATTTATAATGATTATCATAAAACGGACTTGATATGACTAGGTTTAGTTTTTGTGTTAGTACTTTGGTACAATCGGTTGCTATTCTATGCGCTGCCTGAATGGGTGTTCCCCGATAGTTACAATCTGGGTGTCATCAAATCGCGAGTGAATCAATTTCTTCTAGGTAAACGTGCTTCATGGTATACCGCTTTATCGAGATGGCAGAAAAACGCAAGCCTTTTTTTTAAACGTTCTTATTTCATAACACTCCTTCAACTTCTCAGTGATGGAAATTGTTGACGAAAATGAGACAGCAATTTTAATTAATACACTTTCAATTTGTTTCAATGAAAAGCCGTTAAAATATAACATATACCTAACACTGGATTATCAGCTGATGACATAGACTATCTTAATAATGTTTTCGAAAAGCTTTTTAATGTCGTCTAACATTTCGTTTTTATTGTTCGTAAACCCCTTTTCCCGTTGTTCACCACTGGTGGACATCGGGAAAAAAATGTTTTGATGTCCCCCAATGAATCCCACAAAAAATTTGTGTGTCCTCTAGTGCCAGACGACGATAACAAACACATTGATATAGGTATCATACTAAGCCGGTTACTTCGACTATAGTTTTAACCGCATTCGGTAGCTTTTTTACAGGGAAGAAAAGGTCGTTGTCTAACAGCTACAACCAAACCACTTTTAAGATTGTACATATGTACATAAATACTAATAAAACACTATTATAAAAAACTATTAAAAATCTATCTATCTATCTCTCTCTCTCTCTCTCTCTCTCTCTCTCTCTCTCTCTCTCTCTGTTAGTGTTTTCTGTTTGTCTTTATGTCTATTTGTTAACACTTTAGAATAAATTACTTAATCAATCTTGATGAAAATCAGTAACGAAATAGTGATATGTCTGTATGTGAACTTCATAATAATTATGCAATAAATTATTGAGTATTGATTCATAAGAACGAACATGGAATATTTTTTTATCCAATATGCAGGAAAATTATAAATCGTAAAATCAATGCAGTGATATACGTTAAGCAGGATGGGCCCGAGTACGTTACCCAAAGGTACCCCTGCGGTAATCGATAATTTTACATTGTAACTTTTGGCACTTAACCTGAAGAGTAGGTAGTGTAGTCTACATTTAACGAATCTACTTAATATAACGAACTAGCAAAGCCCCGCGTTTTCACTCGCTTTTCTCAGTTAACCATGATTTGACCCAGGATAAAAAGGAGCCATGTATTAAATGCAGGGTATAAGTTACCGTACATTATTTTTTTTTACCAATTTCATTAACATCCTTTCTGCTGTTACAGAGTTGAGTACTGACAGATACAAACTTTCCCATTTATAATATAATTACATAGTTGAGTACTGACAGACACAAACTTTCGCATTTATAATATAATCTTCTATATACCTATAGGTATAAAAATCTCGTGTCACGGTATTTGTGGTCGCACTCATCCGAAACAGGTCGACCGATTTTTATGTTTTTTAAATGTATATTTGGTAGGTATGAGAATATGAAATATTTTTCATCATCATCATCACAATTTTATATCACCACGCGGGTGAAACCACGAGGCGCAGCTAGTATTAGTATAATTTCCTATTGCATTTCTTAATCCGTTTCTATACTCATTCAGCGCCAATAACTTTTAACGACATCTTTGACATATTCCTTGACCTTCAGAATAAGTAGAATACTCGATATTGAGCGTAGGCGTGTATGCGCTCAATAAAAGATCGGAATGGTTAGGAAGTAATGCCGATATGCCATCGCGTTCTATGCCATACTTGGGCTTAGAACTTATACCTATTAGAAATCAAGGTCAAGCTTTCGGCGCTTTCATTATCATCACACAAATAATCACTTTTAAAGCAGGTATTAAGTATTTAGGTGATGGTAAGCGAGCTGGCTCATTCTTCGCGCAGAGAATTTCTTTGGCAATTCAACGCGGGAATGCAGCCAGCGTGCTTGGTACTTTACCACACGGACAACATCTTGTTTTTGATATTTAAGTAGTTTAAGTTTATTATTTAAGGCTTTTTTTTTGCTTCATTTCATATACATTTGTAAAACTGAACAAACATAATAGTATTTAGGTAAATAACCTCAGATCAGACAAACAATGCGCTGCCTGAATGGGTGTTCCCCGATAGTTACAATCTGGGTGTCTTCAAATCACGAGTAAATCGGTTTCTTCTAGGCAAGTGTGATCGCGAGCCCGCGTCATCGCTTTACATCAGGCGATTTGGCGGTCAAACGCAAACTTATTAAGGTGATACGTTTCACCTATGGCGGGAAATTCAAATTTGAAACAGTTTTTTTGTCCTTGTAGCTAGGCCGGGTAATTATTGTAAAATAACACATTATTTGCGCAAATCGTTGGTTGTTCTTTACATTATCATGTCTTCTATTTATCAGTAACGCGCCATATTAGGTACTTACATTTGTCAATAAACTGTTTGAAACAGCAAAAATATGTTACTTGACAAATGTAAGTAATAATGTGTATTAGAGATAAATAGCTTTACATGATAATGTAAAAAATAATATTCAATTTGCGCAAATATCATGATCGTTTACAATAATTACTCGGCCTAGCTACAAGAACAGAAAAACCGTTTCAAATTTGAATTTCCTGCCATAGGTGAAACGTATCACATTAATAGTTTTATTTTTAAACAAGGGAGATATGGTAAGGCGACGTAGCTGGTGTGAGTATATGCGTTACCCTGTAATTAAGCCTTATTCAATTATATACATTTAATTCCACGTTCCAATAAGAGAGCATTTGAGAGAGAATAAGAGAACATTTTCAATTCAAATCGTATCTAGGTTATACGTAATGAATAAAGAAAATAATCTTTCTTGCATAAAGCTAGCAGAAACATCACAATCGAATATTAAAGGCATGAAGCATGAGGTGAGTCAGAGATAAGGGTATCTCGCTGAGATCATGCTGGATATTGCTTTTCTAAGTACTGGATATCTTGTAAGAACGATTTTCTTTATTATGTGTCATAGGATTTGTGTTTCTACGACACATGTTCATCAGGCTTATTACGTCCACGTGCGGTATTTCGGACGCAGCATATATCATCTCTTGAAGATGGATATAGGCTGGATGGATGGATATTTCATACTTCTGTTGCTTCGTCTTACTGATGACGTGAACAGCTACTTCCTTCAATCCTTTTTTTCTTCCCTTAATCTGGCCCTTGCGCAAAATAACACAGCCTATACTTCAATCTGGTCATAGCTAAGCATATTCGTGAAAACCGCATTTAAATCCGTCCGCATTTTCGTCAAGGGGTTTAGAAGATGTGCGTGAACAAACAAACATAAATTCTAAAAACTGCCTTAATACGTTCAGCTACTTATTTGAAGTCGCCCTGTATGAAGTATTGATAGAAGCATAAAAGAAAAAACACCGTCAACAGTTTTCAAATCAAAAAGATAATGTGACCACAGCGCAGAACATGTTTTGAAGTTTTCTTTTTGTCTAAACCATAAAAAGTATATCATGTCATGTCGGGATGATACATCTCTGAAATTTGACTGTCCAGCTTCGATCGTTCGGATTTTTCTATGACCATGCAATTTCTGAACTATGAATACGACCTCAAGTATATGGCTTTGGCCACGGAACCCTGACATATGCTTGTCTTGACACGCTCTTGGCTAGTTATTTCTTATTTCGCGTGCTGTATGTATACCTTGATTAAAAAGCCATGAAATGGAACTACTCTATTTATCTGTTTAAATATCACAGTCAAATAAAATTCTTTCTTTATTCTTATTGCAAATATACACTTTCTTCTTCTAGAAGCTAAGGTTATATACCTACCCTGCATACTGGGTGCAGCAATGACTTATGTAGTGGCTGTTCACAAAACCAGACCACAGACATAAATATATACATTAGTATATATTTATGTCTGTGTATAGTTAAATATATTACATAAATATTATAATATACTATTCAAACTTAACATAGGGTGAAGTAATTTTACATAATAAAAAAAAACATAGTGTGATAGGTTACTTAATTATATATGAGGTCATACAAAACTTATGACGCTACTTTCTTAACTATTTATAGATTGACTTATAATTTTCTAAATTTTATCGCCGAAAAAATCTTTTATCTCGTAATAACATTTTTGAGTTAGAAACTTACGAAGTTGGTTCTGGAAAAGTGTTATTATTTCTTTCTTTCTTTATTGCGTCCGGAATTTTGTTGTATAGGTTTATTGTCATGTACAAAGGGCCTTTTTTGAATATTTCTATTCGCGGGACAGAATTAATATAGGACGCGGTATATTTTGTGTTTTAAATGCTAACATAGAATAAAATACATTGGATGGAATCACCAAAGAGGTCATAAAGCCCTTCGACCAAAATAAAATGAATGGACGGGCCCTAACCATTGAACTTGATCAGTAAAAAATCGGAAAAATCAAAATCATCGGACATATACTTCAACACCTAATTATAAAAATGTACAGTATATTTGTTACAAAAAATAAAAATCGGTTTTATTTGTGTATTTACACTTCGGTAAAGCATACGAATTCATAATTTTGTCAGATGTTTCGTTATCGCGTATCAATAGACTCGTGTTTCACTTCCTACGGCTAGAGACCGACTGAAACGAAATGAGAGCTGGCGCTCATTTTGTAATCTTCAAAAATGCGCTTCTACTGGGCCCGTCCATTCATTTTATTTTGGTCGAAGATAAAGCCTATGTTTTTATAACATCCTTGATCTACACGTTCATTCATCTAAGAAGGTTCCTTAATTCAAATAAAAAGTTTAAATCTGACTGATTATCTGAATGACAGTTGACAGTTTCAAAATTTTAATGGCTATTGTCAATAACATTCTCTTTACTTTGGACCTTGTTGCTTGAGGCTATGTGACGATCCTCATATTACGTTTCGGGTGACGAAGAAAATAATCATTGATTTTTTAATTTCTTTCATGTAATAATAAAGAATTAAAATAAATGATATAACATAGCCTATGTTTTAATCTGGTAATTTCTAAGCATATTCGTGAAAACCGCATTGAAATCCGTCCGGTGGTTTAGGAGATGTGCGCGGACAAACAAACAAACAGACAAAAATTCTAAAAACTGTCCTATCGTGTTCAGCTGCTTATTTTATGACGCCCTATGTGATTTTTTTTTGTTATCTCGCAATTAGAGATTTTTTTATCTCTACGTTTTTATAATATGTATAGATTATTCCGAGACGTACGTGGTAAATGCCTACTACGGCTGTTCTGTGTGCTCGCGCGCAACGCTTAGCTTAGCCGAATGTGTTTTTTTTTTGTAATAATATTGTTTTGCTTTAATTAGACTAGGTATATACATTTTTTTGGTTGTAAGGCAACTTATGATGTGAAACATTGTAAATTTTTGGTATTAAAAAAAAAGGTCAATGATGATGATGTTCATCATCAAAGGATCCGCCCCCTAAAAAAAATATGTGCATTCTTTGCTGTTCGTACCAGTTATCATTGTTATGCGCCATTTTGAACCATGCATTGTTTTCTATGACACATCATGTTCATATAGCTTATTAAAGAAGAAAAAAATAATATTCAAATTAGGTATACTTCAAAACTCTTATATATAAATGATACAATTAAATTCGAATGGGTCCATCTCGGCATTAATGCTGAAAGTCAAAAACTATCAGCACCGGTTTTCAGATGAACCCTTGAGTTTACAGTTATTACACAAAACACCAAATATTTCGGAGATATATTTCGGAAGCAACATAATTATAGCATCTCTTGTAAATGGTTATCAGCCCATAATGAAGATGATGTTCACTATCAAATCTCAATCCACCCCCTGAAAAATATGAGCCTCCTTTGCGTGTCACAATAGTTATCCATGTTATGCGCCATTTTTTACTAACTTACAAAGAGGAAGACGGTTCTATGTTCCACTCTATGACTATGTATATTAGATAGTCAAAGGTTTCACTGTATATTTTTTTTAGTTTACCGATTTCTCCGCTAACCGTTGACCGATTCCAAAACATTTTCTTTTGTTTGGTAGGGATATTCCAATTCGGTCCCATTGTCACGAAGTCAGTATCTGATGATTGGATCTCAGAGAAATCGAGGGCAACCCTAAAATTTTATAGGCACATATTACGTTTTTCATATATTTTTGAAGTAGATTTTTAATGTGATTCACTTGTTTATATCTTAGTTCATATAATTTTCATACAAAATTTACAGCTACGTAATTTTTCATTAATAAATTGATTAGTTATCATTTCGCTGAAATAAATAAATCTAAAAGGCATTTTTTTTTACATATACATATTAAGAAGAATAGATACATAACACTGTAAAAGATGGACTTGCACGAAAATACGTATGTACCACGTCATTTCTGAACTATAATCTATGTACAAGCGAGTTTTTTTTGTTTTAGAACCTTCTTTTCCAAATGATATCTATGCGTTAGATAAAATTAAATTATATTCAAACAAAAAATTCGCTGAATTAAGATTGCAAAGACATCGTAATTTTTTAAATTATTAAACCAGATTCTTTACGTGACAAAAATGCTGGCCTGTATTTTGGCCAGCATTTTTGTCACGCCAATTTCTTTTTTTTATTTATTTCATTATTCAATAATTAATAGATTAGTTTAGTAGTTAAGTATTAATTATGAACTTATTTTGAACCCTACAAGTCATATTTGCTAGCAAAATTTTACTATAGCCGAAACGAGTATTTAGAAGACAAATCAATTATGGAATAAATCAATCCACTCTGCACGCTTTATTGCCATACTTAATAAGAGTCATTATGTTACCTACCTTAAACAACCTAAGATCTGTCCATCATCATCATCAGCCAGAAGACGTCCACTGCTGAACATAGGCCTCGCCCTTTAACCTTCACACTGAACGTCATCCTGCCATCTGCATCCACTGGATGCCCGCGACTCTCACAATGTCGTCGGTCCATCTAGTAGGAGGCCTACCAACGCTGCGTCTTCCGGTACATGGTCTCCACTCAAGAACTTTTCTTCTCCGTCGGTCATCAGTTCTTCGATCGATGTGGCCTGCCCATTGCCACTTCAACTTACAAATTTTGATGGGCATGTACGTGAATTTCATAATATGCAATAAATTATTGAGTATGCGAAAGTGTATTTGTTTGTTAATTCCTCTTTCAACAGCAAGCAATAGAGAAACGGATTGACATAATTTTTTTGCAGATAATTGGAATGCCACCGGTGTGTGACATAGGATACTTTTTATCCCAGAAAATGTATGGTTCCTGAAGGAATGTCCACGCCGTTGAAATTATTTATTATATTTTATGTTTGAAGTATAAAATATCACTGCTTTATATTACTTACACTTCAATGCAAGATACAACATATTAAAACAAATTATATGCATTCAGCCTGTTATCAATAATTGCTGTTAGCATATAAGTACAAAATAGGGAATGTGGGCGAAGGAGAATTATAATTAAACCCAGAGAAAACGAGGTCGGCGACGGGCTTCAGTGCGGAACCTTTCAATTACTTTCACGCAGAAACTCAGCTCCTAAGAAAAACTTGGTAATTTTATATTTGGACCTAAGTATATAACAAGGATGATATGATCGTTCTTGGTATATAATTATAATATAGCACGTTGATAGTCTTAAGAAATATAGGATAAGCTTATGAACGGTTTGTCATCATATTTATAGTAAAAGCGACATTAAAATTAGGGCTTTATTTCTTAAAATATAAGGCTTAATTTTCTGAGCAAATAAAATAGCTATAGAATATATGTAATATAAGCAAAAAGTTTTATTTATCTTCTCGACCTTAGGACACAAAAAAAACTGTAGAACTAAAAATTGAATCATACTTATATTATAAATGCGAGATTATTTGTTGATTTGTTTATTTGTCCTTCATTAACTAAAAAAACAAATCAACTAATCGATGTAATTTTTTCATGGATAGCAGGATTTTTTATCCCGAAAAAATATATAGTTACTGTGAGTTTCCGGCTACACCATTTATCCTACCCAGCCATTCCACAAAGAACGAGACGCAGTATCGTAAGAAAACCCTCTTTATACGATTATGAAGAATTATTTGATAGCTGTGTTGTTTCCAATGTTTCCAGCGAAGTTACAGGGTACACAGAGATTTGACATCTTATATCTCGGGGTAACGAGCGCAGTGCATTGCCATCCAGGGCTTTGAACTGTTGAAGTTCAAAATTCTGAGTGGCGTTGTGCTGTTATGGGCAAGCGTGAAGAGCCACCAGGTGAGTGACTTCGCTAATCTCGTCACCCAGTATCATAAAAAAAAGCTGCTAGAAATCAGTTCACATCAGGGCATCCAAATAAAAAGAGAGCCATAACTCTTAGTAACACCTGCATAAGTTACTCCACAATGAAGGCGTGTTTATGAAACTGTCTGCTTATTGTTACTCTACCTGTCAGTACGCTATCTACACTAATTCCTAGTTTACACGTTGGCAGTAAGCATACGAGTTGCACAGTCTTACTTCACAGCTGCTATTATGTGATCGTATTATGCAAGATTTTCTCGGGCCACGAATTTATAATCACGGTCAATTTTAAAATTCTTTACAAGCGCGAAGTAAGGACTCTTGGGTACTATTAAACTTAAACATGTTGCCTAGAAAGACTGTCAGATAAAATACAATACAAATACAAAAATACAAAATAAATAGACAGAAAATATTAAAAAAAAACTGTGAATTTTAATGAAGGCTAAAAACAGAACGTCAACGAACGTCGTCGGATAATGTCAGATGGTCAGTACCCTTAGTACAAGATTTGATAGTTTTCGAAAACTTTTTTCGTTTTAGTTTTGTTCCATACATTGCTGGGCTGAAAGCTATTCGAAACCTTTTTTCGTATTTGAGTGAAGCAACCTATACTGCAGATTACTATCGACTTTAGTTCCTCCGCGTTTCCGCTAGAGGCGCTTTGCTAAAATGTATGGAACAATACGAAAACGAAAAAAGTTTTCGAAAACTATCAAATCTTGTACTAAGGGTACTGATGAGTCAAATCAGTTTTTCTGGTTTTCTTCATTGTTTTTTTATAACAGCTAGGCATGCATTTGACTAAAATATCACAATACAGTACAATATCTCTATATTACACACTGAAATACAAATGAAACTTAAACTAACATCAAAAATATACGGCAGTATAACGCGGCCTCAGCACCTAAAGTAATTATTGATTTTATTGATACCGTAATTATTGATTTGTGATTTTTCAAACTTGATTATTATTGAATTATTTGGAATTATTATTATTTCTTGTTGACCATAAATAATTGGTACTTAATTATTAATATTTTTTTGTTTTGTATTGTAACAATTAATTATTGATACCTTTTATTATTATGTTAAACTTTAATATTATTGAATATTTTTTGTCATTTTTGAATTTTTTGATTATTTTGTTAACCGTAATTAATTGGTAATTATTAATAATTGTTTGTTTTCGAATTGTTTACTATTGACAGTATGTGCTCATTACTATTTTGTATAATTGTTATTGCAATTAGCTCACAACTTTATGACATGTAACCTGTGTTACGAATAAAGAGTATGAGTATGAGTAAAGCGATTGTTTACAGGTAAACTCTGGATGGACATGACGTGGACAGGACTAAAGAATTTGAAAAAGATCGGTGGTGCATATAAAATACCCTGGTGAGAAGCGATAATGAAGATGTAGCACACTTGCTTTGGAATACTTATTCACTTTTTTCTTGAACAACCCCGGATTGTACCTGTTCGGAAAGACAGACTCAGGTGTACCACGTCAGTACCACGCCTCTGCAGTTCTGTTCAAAAAGAACGCTTAGTGTGTCTGGATGGAATTTCCACCATAAGAGAGTTTCTTCTTGTTGTGCGTCTAGTACCGTTCTGGAAGGACCGTGATGGCAGTATTAGGCCGTGCTTGGGTCGTGCAGTTCTTGTTCATTTGTTTACTAGCAGCCTTGTGGTTTTACCCATGATTTTTCAAGAGCCGTGAACTTTCCAGGAGGCGGAGGGGAAGTAGCCTATGTGTTAATCTAAGGAATAAGCTATACCTTCAAACCAAATTTCATCCGTTCAGCTATTAGGAAGTTGAGTACATATACACATATATACTTAGACTTACATACAAGCTTTCGCATTTATATTTATTAGTGTGATAAAATAACATTAGCTTATTGTATATTTCCAAACATATTGCGAAGATTTAACTGACCAGTGGGATAGATGCAATAAGACCAACTCTGATTTAAACTTTGACGATTATATGGACTTTTAGGGCCTTACTTAAAAAGTTACTCAAGTTGACATACGCTTAAATATGCTCCGTCTTGTTTTCGCGTGTGACGATTGCCGTCAGCGAGAAGTTGAGAGACCATTTTAAAACATAGATCAACTTGAGTAACGTTTTTAAGTAAGGCTCTTAGTGGTTAAGTATTTTTCTCTGACATTTGTATTTTACTTATTGTCATTTTTTTTATGCTTAATTTATATTAGCATGTGTGATTTTTGACATTTATTTTATCCCTAATTATTATTGCCGTTATGTGACAATGATTTCAATGTAGTAAATAATGTAGTTTTATTTAATGTATAATAATAATTTGTGAGATATTTATGTAATTGGTTTGACCGTGTTTTATCTCAATAAATAAATAAAAAATAACAACACAAGAAAACAAACAAAGTATACAAAAACATAAATAAACATATAAGAATCGTTTTAAGCTTTTTGTACTACGTTGTTTTATTGTTTGTAAAAGAATCCGTGACTTTTATGGTCATGTTATTTACACTCTTTAAAATAAAAGGCATTAATCTAGGGTGCATCTAATTTCAGGAAAAGTAAGAAGAAGAAGCGGCTTAATCTTAAGTAATTCCCAACGAATATAAACAAAAATACAGGAAAAGTCTTGTCTTTATAACTTGAACGCGTAATTTTAACTGAACTCGGAAGTCTTGCTTTTAATGTCAACTCGTTCAAGTGGTTACAGTATGTTGGTATGTAGTTCTTACACGTTCTTCTAATAATTTTCTTATTTAACGCCATATGCCATTTATGGAGCATTGAAACTCAATCTTAATTGTGCCGGAAAACAATTTACCTGCTAGAACAGCTAATAGCTTTATTGAGTGTTTTATCATGGGCAGGTCAGCTTTGTGTAAAGATCTGCCAATCGAGCTTTTGTTGGAGAGATTTTTCTGGAAAATGGGTTGAAATAATTCTCGCAGTTTAAAAAAACTAAAAAACACGCTTTAAAATCGCTAATCCTGAAGATCATGTTACGGATAATGGACAAGCTATTTACTTGATAAGTGTGTAAAGTTTCTAATCAATTAGTCGTTTTGAAAGGGGTGAAAATCATGTTCAAAGATTCCGTTACATAGATACATAGCAAGCTAATAAAAGCGTGTTAAAACTTAGGATACCGAATGCGTATCTGATAGACTAAGCTTTTGGACTATTTACAACCCCCGACGCCAAAAGAAGGGTGTTATAAGTTTAACATGTGTATTTGTGGGTCTATCTGAGGCCTCCCAAGCGACTGAAACGATTTTGATTTAGTTTTTTTGTTGCTTTGAAAGGTGACTTGATACAGTGTTCTAAGCTAGCTAGCTAGCTGTTATGATTTAAATCTGCCGTTTGAAGATTACCAGCTCTTTGTTGGGGGGGTTTTAGAAAAAAAAACAATTAATATTTGTCTTTCTTGTTTTTTTATTATGAGCCTTGTGTTTGTGTAGTGTCTCCCATTCCGATCGTTCGCCAAATTTTTACTATGCGACTTAATTTTTTTTATGTGTAATGTCAATTATCTCTTGTTTTTTTTTCATTTAATAGCTAATAATAAAAAAGAATAAATTATACGACATTTCATAAAAAGTCACATATTTACAGAAAATTCGTTTGTTTTCTTTTCTTTTTTCATTAATTCCAGCGCTGGCTGAAAATGACGCTGCTATTATGGAATATAAATGACGAATGTGCCAGGAGAGTGGTCATAATTTCCTGTGCGATGCATGAAACAAAAGAAAGCGAGGCGACGTCGTTTCTTAATTTACGAGGGCGTTGTATGGCTATGAAGCTCTGGGTACAGCGTGCTCTGTGGCTCGTCATATCCCATCTGCAGGAGTGCATGCAGGTAACGCGCGGTCAAGCACGCACCGCGCACACTTGCGCGCGCGCACTCACACCACGCCTCACCTACTGTCCACCGCCCGAACAATCGATCGTAAATCACATTCGATAAAATTATAGGAGGGAACAATGGACGTCGCCGGACAACATCTGCGACGCATAATCTGCCGTCCCTCCATCGCAAAGAGTCCGCTTTTACGCGACACCTGGCGCTGTCTCTGGCAAGACTCTACGTCTCCGAGATAGGGTCGACAATCGCACGTGTACAGACAAGAAATGTTTATTTTGAGAAAGTACTCTTCGTTTGATTTTCATCTTTATCGTGTAGGAGATTAAGATGACGTTGAATTGCGAAGGCTTCGACCATCGTAATTGCGAAATTCACGCTTCGCGGTGCGGTACAAAAATAAGATTATGGATTCCGCTGAGCTCCAGCGTTATTGTGATTCGAGGATCCGTCCGTAGGTATGTCTGGTGGTTTTACGACTGCTATTCCCGGAGGAATAAACTTGGCTTATTGAATATTGTTCAGGTTATTTATGGAAGACATCGCCATTGTCCGGGGAGCAACTCGACACTCGTCAGCGGTGGTGTTGGTTTTCAGGGCTATTGTGCACGTTTAAAGCTCAGCTGTACTTTTTAATTTTAGCTTTCGTAATGCTAACAGAAATCTGTTTAACATAATTACCCCAGTATTTTTATTTATATACAGGTACTTATTATTTCTTATATAAGGATTTATACAATTTTTTTTCAAACACATGATACTAAAAAAACTGGCCAAGTGCGAGTCGGACTCGCGCACGAAGGGTTCCGTACCATTATCTATAAAAACGGCAAAAAAATCACGTTTGTTGTATAGGAGCCCCCCTTAAATATTAATTTTATTTTTATTTATTTATTTATTTTTCAAGTGTCTATGTTTTATCACGGATGGACAGACAGACAGACAGAAAGACAGGCAGACAGCGGAGCCTTAGTAATAAGGTCCTATTTTACCCTTTGGGTACGGAACCATAAAATGGTATTAAAGACTTACAGAGTGCCATCGGCAGCGGGGTTGATACCCTCGCTGCCGATGGTCGAGTCTGAGGAACTTCCTGACGATGCGTGCCATGTCGAGGATGACTCCATTCAGTATCTGACTTTTCTTGACCCAACCATCTAGTGATATCTTAAGATGTAGGTCGAGGCTCTTCGCCTTAAGGCCGTTTACCATTTATCTATAGATATATTATCCTTACTAGTATTACTTATATAAATGCAAAAGTGTGTCAGGTTGGTTTGTTTGTTCCTCTTTCACGCAACAACAAAGCAAAGGACCGGACTGATTTTTCGCATACATAGTTCAAGGGCCGGAAAATTGACTCTTTATCCTGGAAAAGGAAATGTACGATACCTCAGGGGTTTTCCATGCAGGTAAAATGGTGGAGCTCAGCTTAATAAATACAGTTTTTAACGTGATATTTACCGTGATAAGGTAGTGGATGGTGGTTCCGATATATCGACGCAGTTACGTGCACCATGTTCCCGGGAAGACTGAAAAATGCGAGTGGTTAGCAGAACAAAATCAAAGTTAGGTGCAAACAATACGATCTACCCTCTTGCTTAGTTTTTGCTACAGTTATCACCGGAACTCGAACCTAAGTCACGACCAAAGACACTTTATCACTGCGTATGGTATTCTAAACACCATTTGGGCGCGTGTTGTTATTTTTAAGGCAACCTAATACTAGAATACACGCACTGACGAGTCAGTGCCATAAATAGGGGTGTGCCAGCGGTGCCCAGGCACAGGGCGCAGACTCTGGAGGGCCGCAGAAATGACCACACCAGGACCAAGTTTTGTTTTCAAAGGTGCAGTTATAGAAGCTCGCACCAGGCGCATACAAGGCTAGTTACGGCACAGCTGACGAGTTGAAAACCATCATCTAAATTGGCATTCTGGCATTTTGAGATTTCAATAGTTTCACCAGCCTTTGTATGTAAAAGCGCTCGGTAGACAGGATTTTAGTTTATGAAATTTAAACCAGTGGTAGGTAAATGTTGCTATTTACTCAAACAAAATACACGTTTCACACGTCATATTGTAAATGTGACTGAAAAATGTCTGTCGTTTAAGTCGTATTACTCCTTATGACATCAGCTATATGCCAGTGAGTCTCGTCAAAATCATTTCAATCGTTTCGGAGTCCATAGGGAACATACATACTTACATACGTACACACACACGCATTGTTATGAATATTAAATAGACTATCTCACCCAGAAATTTAGCGAAAACTAGTTTTTTTAGAAAATCAGTGAGTGCATCTCCTTACTAAAAATTCAATTCCTATTGACTATCATTGGCAGGACCTACATTTTCATAAGACTTTCATAAGAAGGTTTTTCTATACTCAGGAACTAAACCTCCAAAGGGCAATGTTCAGGCATCCAGAAATCCACATAAGTGCACGTATAGTGAGTGAACTACCTGCCCATGCTAGTTTTACGGCGCTCGTAAATATGAGGGCAGATATTAAACCCGCTTTACTTATGGACAATGCAATTATACTGCCAGGGATTATGTTCAAGCTTAGCTTAGGATTTGCCAGGTAAAGCATAGTATACACCAATGCTGAGCAGACCTAAAATATCTTGACCACCTCCAATGTCGCAGCTGTGCTCGAACCGTCTTGCGCGTGACAATGTAAGGAGGCCTGACGGTATGACACTTGTTCCCTGGAAGTTGGGACGGCCCCTAGTATAGGACGCGACTTGTGTCGTTACTTTGGCACCGTCACATCTTCCTGAGACACTAGGTAGGACTGGTGCAGCTGCCAATTCGGCAGAGTAGGCAGCACAAGCGGCGCAAATATGCTAACCTCAGCAGTGGTTACATATTTGAGGTGTTTGAGGTCGAGACTGAGTGAGCTCACCTCGTTTTCAAATACCTTTCAGAACGCCTGGTTAATGCGAAGCGTGTCTAAAATTCTGGCGTGTATCTGGCTAAACGCATAAACATTGCCATTCAGCGTGGTAATGCCGCCAGCATACTGGGTACGCTAGCAACTGATACTGGGCTTGAGCATTTGTATTGTCTTTAGACCTTCAACGATCTATGGGCAATCTAACTGTTTTTAACACGCTTTTATGTATCTGTACAACGGAATCTTAGAACGTGATTTTCACCCCTTTCAAAACGACGGATTGATTTGAAACTTTGCACACTTATCAAGGCCTGATAACAATGCAATAATTTGCATAGTTTGTCCCATTATCCTTACCAGGTTCTCCTGGATTAGCGTTTAATTTTAGAGCGCGCTGTTTTAGTTTTTTTTTTTACTGCGAGAATTATTGTAGGGTTAGTGTTAGCTTGTGTTATTGTTTAGTTAATAAATTTTGACCACTACACAAAGTTGACGACATGACGTCATGTGAATTTCGTACAATTGTATTGGTCCGTCTCGTCGCTCCGTCCAGCTCAGCCTTGGAAGCAAATTTAAAATTCGTCGAATATCACTTTGGAAAATCATACTAAAACATTATCCTTCACGTAGCATTGCACGTGATTTTTTAACGAATCACGACGACTCGATCCTAGTTCCTGCGTGAAAAAGAACATACAGTTTCGGATTTAAATTAACATGATGATACTTTTTATAAAAATAAATAATTGGGACATTTTTGCACACACGGTCATCTGACCCCAAACTAAGCAAAGCTTGTAATATGGCTGCCAGAGACTGATATACGTACCTACTTATATATTTTTAAATACATACTTAAATATATATTAACACCCAGACATAGACCAAACACAAATATTCATCACATAAATGTTTGCCCTAGGTGGGTATCGAACCCACGCCTCCAAGCACAGAAGGTAGGTTCACTACCAAATGAGCCACCGGGACTCTCTCTTGCGCATTATAGTACGAATTCCATACCATTCAAACCTAGATAAAAACTTCATACGATATAAAAGTACATAAATCTACTGCGATGGCGGACGGCCGTGACGAAACGAAACAATTCATGTATACCATTTTAATGTCACGATAAAAACTACCAGATATGAACGCTCCATCAATATAATCTTTATGTCCAAGTATTCAATATAAATCTTTATCTGAGTATTTTTCTTTCACTGTACAAATTTTTACAAGCTTTTATTTATTTTTCCCTGTTAGTATGTATGTAGGCATGTGTGGAACAAATCCTGCACTTATCTCCAACCGATGGAGCTGAAATTTTGCATACACGTTTACGTTTCTAATCCGTATGGCCAAGGATTGGAACAACTTGCCGGCTTCCTTATTTCCTGAGATATATAATCTAGGCCTTTTCAAGGCAAGAATGAATAAGTATCTTCTATGTCTGTATGCTACATCTTCGACCACATCGTCGTTTCACGATTCACGATCACATTCACTCATATTTTCTTTAGTCAGTTCATGTTTTTATTTTTAGTTTCCTTGTATTCGTAATGAAAAGCAAAGTGTTTACCTCGGGGTTAAGACCTATTTAGTCCCTCGAACTATTAGCGCCCTAGCTCGCTATGCTCGGGCACAAAACCCCGTTTCGGGACTAATTAAGTTACTTTCACCCTTAGTATAACAATGTATTATTACTACTAAGAGTACTAAGCCACCTTATTCTCAATAACAGATGATGGCATAAAAATAACACTAAATCCACAGTGGCGTAGCTAGGTAACCAAAGGCCCTGGTGCAAAAAATGGGGCCCTACCTAAACTGGGTTAGGATTTATCATGTAAAAATATAAATAATTTAATGGTACAAAGCTACTTTATCATCAGCTCTTTATTGTACTCAAAGCTACTTACTACATGTATGTGTATGAAAGGCAAAAATTTGGTAAGTTCAGATTGAGGTTTGCTGGTCAGGGTCCAAGAGCCCCCTGAGCTTGGGGGCCCCGGTGCACGGCACCGTCTAGCCCTCCGGTAGCTACGCCACTGAATCCAATACAACATTTCAAAACCTAAGATTTCTCACAACAACACTTGGATATAAAGCAAATCGTAAAACTGATGATTGGTATTGCGCGCGTTGTGCAACCGATGTTTTGTAAATTTGTCTCGGGCCTGATAAACATTGTTTATAAATATATGAACTATGCATTTCAATAGTGCTCTATTGAAATGCATAGTTCATATATTTATAGCCGTATGTTTGTTTTTTGTTTTTGTAGTTCATATGTTTATGGCCCGTGCTAGGCCTGCTGGCCTAGCACGGGCCGTGGACAGATTGTCTTTCCACCGTTTTTATCCCGCTAGAAAGAGACAAACGTATCCATATTCTAGCTCTGTCGCGTCTAAGCGTGGATAAAAACGGTGGAAAGTCAATTTTTCCACGGCACGTGCTAGGCCTGCAGCTGCGGGAAAAGGATAGCTAATTTTAAGCTAGGTCAAGATTAGACTGAGATTTACGGAAATGTACATCAACATTTCAAATTTAATTTAAAATCTCCCTGGTAGCGGTTGGATAGATTAGTTTAGTAATTAGGTATTAATTTGTCATTTTTAGTATTGGAATGTTATTTAAGTTATTGTAAATAAATCCAAATTATAAATTAAATTGAAAAAAAATTATTATGGCTGATTAAAAATGCAAATATAATGAGATTTAAAATCTGATGTTCGTAGAAGATGGTCTTATTAGGTTTTCAAATATATGTATAATTAAATTAATTTAAAGTTTTAGTTATTAGTTAATATTTAAGGTTTACTTAATTATCTGTTTTTTAAGTTGTGCATAATAAAATATGGATCTACCTACAAATATGTGACTGTAGCTCTTAGATCTACGGGCTAAACTAGAGTCCACATTTTTATGCCATTGGTGGCAAACAAGCTGACAGGCTGCGTGATGGTAAGCGATCACCGTCACCTATGGATACCTGCAACACCAGGGGCATCACAGACAGATACGTCGCTGACCTTTAAAGACTCTTTTAACAGATAAAAAAAAGGTTCTTGAAGAACGCCATATTATGGTTACTCGAAAAACCTGCTTATCACGAAAGAACAAAACCATCACACGAAAGAATCCGCAGCAATAAATAGGACTACTATCATATTTAGTATTTACTAGCTGCGCCCTGCGGTTTCACCCGCGTGGTGATGAAAATCGGTGATGATGATGATGATGAAAAGCAGCCTATGTGTTGATCCAGGACATAAGCAATGTATACCTATTCCTAATTTCATCCAAATCCATCCAGTCGTTTTTGCGTGATTGAGTAACAAACATCCATCCATCCATACATCCATCCATCCAAACTTTCACATATATATTAGTGTGATTACACATATGCTACTATTTCGTTGTCAATATAGTTTTCTCGTTAATACTATATCAATTTTACTAACTAAAACTATAAAATGAATTTATCCTATTGTTTTTAAATCCCATTTTTGGGGGGTTTAAAACAATCAAGGATAGCAACATTCCGTAGCATGACGTAGCCTTCTTTCATAATACAGACTCCATGAACAAATTCTAGAGCTTTTTTCTTCCTTACTTCCCGAGAAATATTGGCGTCACACGTCTTGTGCATTTGCCTATGTCTAGTATTTACATTACTATGTATTTTCAAGTTTTTGTAACATATGGTATATCTCCGAACGAGTCGTAGTCACAGAGACAAAGTAAGTCACGTTTTTTTTACGACAAGATAAGTTCTGATATAGGTATAAATATTATACTTTAATATAGGTATAAGTATATTAAAAGACGCAGATGGCAGGTTGTCGATCAGTGTGGAGGTTAAAGGGGGATGCCTATGTTCAGCAGTGGACGTCTTATGGCTGATGATGATGATGATATTAAAGGATAATTTGACAGTGGCAGCTTCTGCATTGAGAATTTTTCAAAATGTCAATCTTATTCCTTCGATAATAATTCGCAGCAAAGAGAATTGATTCGCAGACTATTGAAAAACATTACCTCTTTTCGAATATTCAAAAAACGAACACTCATTTCTCATTGAAACTTAAGTATTCAAAAAGTACTTTTCTACTTTCTTGTAGCTTTCAGTAGTGAATTATAAAAACACAAATATATAAAGCCACTCACTTCTATCTATTACATAATGGAAAGTCTTCGTACTCATCCAATGACAAATGACAACGGAGGGAACATCCCTCCTACCTTACAAACAAAGAAACATACACTGTATACTTGTGCCATAAGGTTGGGTTTGCCATAGCAGAAAGCGGAGGATGTCCTTCACTATCTTGTCAGGCGGGGAGAGCGCCAACCAATCGCAGCGCGCGATTGGCGCATCGCACTGTCCGTATCTACCTACTGCGCATCCTCAGCTTTCAGCACTCATACATGTAAACTTTTCCGAACCCCTTCCGCATTTTTTAAACATAGAATAAATTTTATCCAGCTTTTTTGTTGAAATTTGTGTAAACAGCCAGTTGTATAAAACTATCTACGAGTAGAAGACTCACCTTGCCCGTGTAGCCGCCTCGCGACCGCCTTAAGCCGCATCGCCTCCACCGTGGTAAACTGGACAGTCTCCTCAATTATTTACCGCGATCGATGACACAGAACAACTCGGAAAAGTTTTTGAAAAAGGAATTGTTTAGGCGCGTGGTGGGTCGGCTTGGTCGGTACCTAGAACAATGTCAGTGGTGCGCGGGCGGGCGCCGGGAGCGTACGTCTGTCCCGTGGGATGGTGAGGTCTCGAGCGCGGCGTGTCACGCGAGCGGCCGGCGGGACACTGCGTTCACGTGCTCCGCCGCACAGCGACCGCGGGGAAAGCGATTTTCACGCGGGAAACGCGATAGTGACCGCGCTGTCTCGCCTCGGGCCGCGGCCGCTTACTGTCACTCGCGCCGCCGACCTGGGCCTTCCTTGTCGCCTTGCTCGTGGCCCAATCCACCTCGGCTTGACCACCCCCTTTATTGCTTTTACACATCAACGCTAACCTGAAACACGAATGACTTGTAGGATTACAGCTTATGCTTTCACGACTATAGGTAGATTTCTGGCTCTACCAATAATGATATCTGCAGTAATTAGGTGCCTAGGTTATGCAAGCTTACTGATAGGACAAAGTTGAACAAGAACGACTATTACTAAACTTGGTCCAAGCATTTATTTGCTCTGACAACTGCAATTTAAATATTGAAATCCACGACTTCGGATCTCTTCACTAAATTTTTGGACGAAGACTGTAGCAGGAATTCGATATACTTCAGTGTATTGTGACAGTTCTATAAAAGTAACTGTAGGTATTACACTGAACTACCTAGTGTCAACGTAGAAAAAAATTTAAGAACTTCGGTACATAATCCATACTTACCCACCTAGTTAGTAAGTACACACCTACTCTTTACTTTTTTTTTATATATTTAGGAATAGAATATTATAGTTTGACCGCCAACTCGCCTGATGTTAAGCGATGATGCTGTCTATGATGGAGCACGCCTGTCAGAAGAAACCAATTCTCTCGTGATTTACTATACTAATATATTTAGTTAATATACCTACTACCTTCAAATTTCTATAAGGAATATCAGTATTTTTCAGGTAGAGATAATTACATTCGAAGTATTGTAATAGGTTGGCCTATTACAAAATATCGAATCTTATTAAAAGGACTACCGACTATTGTCGGTGCTGAAAATCAGCACTGCAGATAAATTCGTAGAACATTATCGCTGAGCACAGCCCTTTTTGTCGCACTGGACCACAGCGACTACTGAAAATATAAATATTATCTTATCTTGTGATTTTTTCTGTATTATAACATGTTGATGTTGTAGTATTTTGTGCACAAAGTAAATGTTTTCTTACTTTCTTTCTTTATATAATCAACTAAAACATAAATATCAATATAAAAAACCGACTTCATAAAAATTACAGAACTGGACCAAAGAGAAATGGGACCACACGGGAAGCACCAGTTTTCAAACAAAAAAAGAATCTTATTATGGAAACTGACGTGGTTTTCACACATTTTATTTATATTACACGGGAATTACTCACATAAAGATCGCCGAATGCGGTTGAAACTATAGTTGGAGTAACCGGCCTATTCTTACGTGAGTAATTCCCGTGTAATATAAAGAAAAAGAATAATCAAAATCGGTTCATCCAGTCGAAAGTTCTGAGGTAACAAATATAAAAAAATATGAAAAATAAAACCTATATTCTCGTGCAGCTACCTACCTATGTTTATTTTGATTACATATTAGAAAGGAAAGGCCGGTGATGTTTTCTTTATAGAAAACATGTTCAGAATTCTATGAAACCCCACCTTTTGCGTCTCTCCATTGGAGAATAAGCGAGGCAACAATTTAACGGACGATTAAACATTAATGACAGCAAATTGATGGAAAAGTTAAAAGAAGTTGGCGTAATCCGATGATTACGTTCCTTGTTCGATGTACAGCCGTGCAATCTAAAGTTAAAGAACTTAGTAGCTAGAACTCGGGTTTTTCTTAGCTTCATTATTAAAATTAAAAAAAAAACCTATTTTAAACGGCGCCCCGGTCATTTCCATACTTTTCATACCAATACAAAATATATTAATTTGACCTAAGAATGTTGTTTTTTTTAAATGATACAAGACGAGCTAAGTCGCTCGCCTCGTCCACGCTTGCCCATAACAGCTCAACGCCACTCAGAATTTTGAACTTCAACAGTTCAAAACCTTGGATGGCAATGCATTGCGCTCGTCACCCCGAGATATAAGATGTCAAATCTCTGTGTGCCCTGTGATTGCGCTGGAAACATTGCTCTTCAATCCGGAACACAGTAGTGTTTGCACACTACTGGCAGTTGAATAAAAAATATTGTACTTAGGTACAAATTTAATTATATTCGAACGCGTTGGCTCCGAGCTAGTTTTCGCTATTTTTCAGAACCAATGGCCTCTCCCGTATTAATGACACAGACAAGCTGAATATATCTAGTGCTACAGTTATTTAAATTTAAGACCAGGGGCCTTACGCCCAACTCCAAACGCGGGTCCGAATAGGTGCAGTTTGCAAAATCACGCCACCGCAAACCGTATCTCGGTGCGTTAAGGTTCGCGTTCGCGTGATTTTGCAAACTGCAACTATTCGGAGCGTTTAGAGTTGGGCGTAAGGCCCCTGTACTCTGTACAGGTCTTATATTCATGCAAACAAACGAATTTGATAATAAACAAAATCGGTAAAAAATATTAGTACAAATGTAGGTACTTGTTTGATAATTCGGGAACCACCCTTCCAATTTGTTTCTTTGAATTTTCACGCCATCCAATTTTTCCCCTCCTTTCTGCCGCGTACCTGCAAGATGTAGAATGTCCTTACCCCAAAGGTCTTCCCGCCGAGCTCCAACATGAAACATTTCAAATAGGGTGTCTGGAACTACCTCTCCGGGCTGGCAAAGCACCGACAACGCCGCTAGTGTTGCAGGTGTCCACAGACGGCGATTTCTGTTTACCATCAGGCGGGTCGAAACGGCTGGACCCGGGTGTGTCCTAAAACTGCGACCAGAACCACCGGAGGATGGGCAGCGTCCTATTATAGTACACCGTAAACGTACTGTGATCCCCAAGCCGCCTGCCATGCGCGGGCATTATGGCCCCCTCTATCAGAGGGAGGCCTTATTATTATTAGCTGGTCACTTCACAGTCACTTGGCTTGGCATGACGCACTGCCTTGTGTCATACCAAGTCTAATTATGTAAGTAATAAGAGATACACAATATGGGGAATTCTTATCATGTAGGTAGCTGAGTGTTACATGCCCCATAAACGAGGCAGTTGGGAATTTAAATTCTCAACGTTTCCATTAAATGGAGCAGGTGGAGCTTTAAATTCCCATCTGCACCATTGACTTGAATAATGGTGCAGATTGGAATTATGAGCAAAAGCATTCTTCTAAGAGCGATTACATTTGAATCCACTTACTTCATAAGTGCGTAAAGCAATATAATTAAGTATATTCTTATGCAGTGTTTTTTTTCATCTGTATAATATGTATGTCTTTTTCGATTTAGTACTATATTTAACGTATTCTACATCGCTGCCCATCTTCCTCAAAATATATCTCTCCACTTATCCGAAGGTTGTCTGGTAGAGATCGCTTCTAACGAAAAGACTGCTTTTTGTCCCTGTTCATAATGAATTCTTCTTGTAATGTCTTTTCTGTGGTGGCAATAAAGTGTTCTTGTATTGTAAAGTCCTATCTTTGAAAAAAGCACAAATATAAGTATTTTAGATTTCGGAGTAGTAGGTATATACTTACATAGATTTTTTAGTATAATTTATGTGCCATTATTACGTAACCGTTGTCTACGAACATTCGTAGACAAGCTACGAGCGCTCGAATCAAGTTTGTTTTACTGTACAACGTTGGTGGTTTCCCCCCCCCCCCCCTTTTGCCCTCGTCTTGTGGGTGAAAAGGGGGGCAGAAGCCGTAAATATGATTATCAGAAGGGGAGGCGACGGCGACTAATCATATTCTCTGCAATTTACATAAATATTAGCGTGTTCCGTGTCACACGACCTCAAAGTCATTAGAAGCCTTACTTTTAATGAAAGCGTAAGGCCGATGGTAGATACTGGCCGCTCGGAGTCACTTTGTCTTTTTTATGAGTGATTAATGGAAGGTACGGCGGGGGGACGCGGCTATGCATATTCAAAGGAAACATGCCTCGATGTGGATGTCGATTTTTATAAGGATAAGTGGTTTGTTTGCTTACCTACCTTACCTTTATTTGTTGTTAGTTTATGAAGATTTATAAAAATGGTGTAAAGGTAGATTGTTGAATTTGTACATATCATGTATGATACTCTTTACATGACACATACATAAGTTAATATTTAAAATTAAATTAAAACGGCCAAGTGCGAGTTGGACGCGCGCACGAATGGTTCCGTACCATTACCTATAAAACGGCAAAAAATTAACGTTCGTTGTATGGGAGATCCCTTAAATATTTTTTTAGTATTTGTTGTTATAGCGCCAACAGAAATAGATCATCTGTAAAAAATTCAATTGTCTAACTATCACGGTTCATGAGATACAGATACAGCCTGGTGACAGACGGATAGACAGACAGACGGACGGACAGCAGAATCTTAGTAATAGAGTCCCGTTGTCCCCTTTGGGTACGTAACCCTAAAAAACAATACAAGCTTTTAGCTTTACCAAAGAAAATATAATCCGCCATGCTATGGTGACACTTCGAATGGGTTATTATAATTGAATGTGTATACCACATTTCATGTCTGTGCTGCTAACCATTGAGAAGTTACCTTGTCAAGACCCCATCCTGACTGCAGCAACCATTTCAGGGTAAAACTTACGATAAGCGAGAGATTATCATATTAAAATGCGCACACAAAATTTCGTGTCTGTTGACCTTAATCTCTCATGCCAGGCTGCTGGAACTCACCGCTAGTTGCTTACCGATTTTTTTAATATAATAATAGTAGATTATGCACCAAGGGAATAAAGCAGTGTCTTACGTCGTGGGCGGCATATTGAACTCTGAGCGTAACGAGGGATTGTAGAGATAACTCCCGAGCGTAGCGAGGAAGTAATATAGAGACCTGAGTAAAGCGAGGGGTTCAAGCTGCCCAAGACGAAGACAGGCTTTATTCCAGAGGAGCATACTCTACTTTTCACACCTTCTGCGAGACAATAAAATGCCAGGTTTCACTGTAAATCACAGCACCAAACACCGTCTTTTGTTTAACATTCTTTGTAAACGCACCTTTTTTTTATTTCTGCTTATGGTGGCCAGTTCGATTTTCGAACAAACCACTTTACAATGCCATATGAGCATTTTTTTACTTAGAGTTTTCCGCGAGTTTCCACACGAATTTGACGTTCCAAATTCAAATCACTTTATTCCCTAGGGAGTTCCATACAACTTTGCCTATCTCCGTTAAGAGATAATGCTTTACTTAACATTGAGGTTGTCGAGCAGGTGGTGTGAAAATAAATAAATATCTGGGATTTTTTGCACACACGGTCATCTGACCCCAAACTAAGCAAAGCTTGTAATACGGCTGCCAGAGACTGATATATATTTAGATACATATACATTTTTAAACACATACTTAAATGGATATTAACACCCAGACATAGAACAACGCAAATGTACAACGTACAACGAATGTTTGTCCTAGGTGGGAATCGAACCCACAAAAAATTAAAGAGGCCAAACCTTTTTTTTTTGTGGACATCCGTGTGTGAACGTGGATGTGGATTTTCATCTGAGCCCATTTGTGACCACGGTTCCTGCAAATTGTTCAAAAAACAGACAAAAAAAACAGACTTCATAAAAATGACAGAACTGAACCAAATTAAAATGGGACCACACGGAAAGCGCCAGTTTTCAAATAAATAAAGAATCATCAAAATCGGTTCACCCAGTCGAAAATTCTGAGGTAACAAACATAAAAATAAAAAAAATACAAAAAAACAGTCGAAATGAGAACCTCCTCCTTTTTGGAAGTCTGTTAATAAAGTAAATACACGATAAAAATATTTATCAACGTATCCGTAT
Organism: Agriopis leucophaearia; assembly: GCA_949125355.1. Taxonomy (NCBI): domain Eukaryota; kingdom Metazoa; phylum Arthropoda; class Insecta; order Lepidoptera; family Geometridae; genus Agriopis; species Agriopis leucophaearia. The sequence goes on along the minus strand of OX421276.1, from coordinate 6,490,068 downwards.
ACATGAAAGCACTTGCAATAGAAACGGTTTTTTTTTTTAATAAAGGATCAGTACCGACTAATCTTTATTAAATCTCCCAAGGTTTACGTATTAAAGATTGGTCGGTGCTGGCCAGGACTGAGACAAGTGAAAGGAGTTAGGGGAGACCTTTTGCTAGCAGTAGGACATCGCTGGTTGACATTTAAAAAAGGTAAAGCGAGCACCTACCTATTTATTTTTGACCCACGGAACAAAAACTTCATCTAATTTCCTTTATTTCATAGCACAAATTATGACAGAAAGTAACCAATACATGATTATAGCGTAAGTTCAATATTGGTGACGTTCTAAGTTAGATACTCTGAAATACATGTGCCTATAATTTAATTAGATACATAGTACCTACCTACTTATTATACGTACAAATTTGAAATGTTGTGTGCAATCGTGAGAGATATCAAGGATATTAATTTAGATTAGTACGATTAACTAATAACGTACTTTTAGTTCACTTCCTCCATCATACGCCTACGTTATTGAGCGGGGGGGGGAAGGTTGAAAAAGAGCCTTGAAATTCACTCTGCGCAAACAAAGAAATTAAAGAATTACGGATAGGGTAACACGAGTTATTTGTGCATCCTCGTGTGGATGGAAAAGGTGCTAAAGGGTAGCTTTTTTCTTAACCTATACTGTCCCACTGTTGGGCAAAGGTCTCCCCCATTTCTTTACATAAATCTCGGTGCTCCACCACCTCTTGCCAACCTCTCCTGAATGAGTCAAGATCGTCACGCCAGCATTTCCTAGGCCTTCCTTGACTACGTCGTCCATCAGGCACCCACTGTGTGACGATCCTGGCCCTGACAAAGGGTAGCTATGCAAGAAAAAAAGTCATTTTTTTACTAATTATGCTAATTCCACGAGAGACGTTTTTACGCAAAAAAAAGGCGTTTGTATAACGATACTACCTACCTCTTTTTTTTATTTTATCATCATCATCCAGAAAATAGGCTTCCCTTTAGGACTTTACCCTAGATGATAGTCTGCCATCTGCATACACTGGATGCCAGCGACTGTCAAGCCGTCGGTGGTCACGATTTTTTATTCATATAATTACATACGTTTTGTATGTGCCGATAACAGCAGCTGTCATATGGTAAGTAACTATGGTGTAATTATAAGACCTTTAAACGTAACAAAACCGCAGCTTCTATGGATAAGAAAATATTATAAGGTAAAACAAATTGCAAGCTAAACAATCGCCACCTATTATCATGAACCGTCTCAAAGCCAAGATAATTGCATCTGTGCCAAACCAAAGCACAATACAACCCCATCCGGGTTTCCCGACCGCTAACAAAAATAAATTATTAATTACTACACCTTAAACGGAAAGCAGACTTTACCCTTCCCATAAATTAGAGGGGCCAGATGTTAACAGACTCCTAACAAACCCCAAATATCTTGTTAAGCCACCCACAGTGTCTCCACACATACAAACATACGCACACATGCAAATATTACGCTTTCCACAAGCGACTTACAGACGTTGTACTGAAAATCGTTTTCTGGAAATCGTGATTGGTGTTTTTGACTTTACAACTCTGAGGAGCCGTTTCTTCCTTATATTATCGCATCAAGATGCTCGTTCATTTCCGAAATGGCTTTCTCTTTCTCTTTACGTAAACGAAATCCAGCCTTATGTCAAGCCTGACAAGATGAAATTTTCTCTTGATTTGGAACGGTTCCCAGGTTGTTTTGAAGGTGCGTACCGTGTGATATGATATCAAGGCGAGACAGAAAGGGACAGTAGAGCTCCTCAGCAGACGTTTCTGTTGCTATGGCAACGCATCGATTGCTCCTCTCCCCTCCCCCAGGCCTCAGCCTCCGTATCCAGGTCATCCGAAGGCATCTGAAGTCAATGTTTGCGTTGAGGTATAATTAGGTTGGGTTTTCATTTAACGAAGGCTTTATTTTGTAAGACTGATTATATGTTTTGTACATATAGCCTTTAATTGTTTTTTATGGACAGGGTCATCCTACTTTTACAATTATATTATTTATCTTGACTGAATTAAGATAATTCAATAAATTAAAAGAACAGATAAAAAATTCTGCTCTACAGTGAGTAGACACAGTCATCGTTTTCGTGTTGCTGCAGACACGAGATGGTACAATTTGTACGCATGCATGTGTTTCGAAAGCAGTTTACGAGCATCTCGAATCTGTAGTCAATAAAGGAGGAACACAATTTCATGCTTCATTAACGAAGGAAGCATCAGCACACAGACACACATGCCTACTCTGTAAAATAAATCTGAAACAGATATTTCTAAATAACAAAATGATTGTCTTGTAGCGGTGGAATAAACACTTGCAATTGCCGCATTTGCAATGGCCAGCGTTCGGGAAATTGCGTGAAATCTTCTCGTCCAAGATACCACAGTGCCTAAAGACAAAGGTCTTTGACCAGTGTGTGTTGCCAGTGATGACATATGGTACTGAGACGTGGTCCTTAACTGTTGGTCTTTTGGAAAAACTCAGAGTCACACAACGGGCAATGGAGAGAGCTATGCTCGGAGTTTCATTACGCGATAAAATTCGGAACATAGATATTCGCCTAAGAACCAGGGTCACCGACATAGCTATTAAAATCTGCAAATTGAAGTGGCAATGGGCAGGCCACATCGCTCGAAGAACTGATAACCAATGGGGAAGAAAGGTTCTTGAGTGGAGACCGCGAACCGGAAGACGCAGCGTAGGTAGGCCTCCCACTAGATGGACCGACTACATTGTGAGAGTCGCGGGCATCCAGTGGATGCAGATGGCAGGATGTCGTTCAGTGTGGAGGTTAAAGGGGGAGGCCTATGTTCAGCAGTGGACGTCTTTTGGCTGATGATGATGATGAATTGCCGCCTTTTGGATCGTACCTACTGCAAAAACATACAACACGACAGAATAAATAATTTAGCTTTTATTTAAATGATGGTTTTAATTTTAATGTTTTTATTTTTATTTTGGCGGTCGTTTAAAAATATGAAATCATTTAATTTCGCCATAGCAACTACGCACGTATGGGCCCTTGCATTGTTCTGGTGGAAGAGCACTTTTTTCTTGGATAAATGCGGTCTTTTTTCTTTTGAATCGTGGTCGAACTTTTAATAAATTGGCGTTATATTCGCCTTCGTAAACATTTTACTCTTTAAGAGGTAATCGTATCGTCGTGTCGTGGAATTTTTCATGTTTTAGGGTGTAGAGACTAGAAATGTTTGTACTTATAGAGCGACATAAAAGAGTAGAAAATAATGAGGACGTCATTATCGCAAATAAATACCACACTAAAACAGCTTGCGTGGTAGGTAGATACATTAAACACTGTTCTGTAGAAAATACAATGGATTCTTTACTGTTGTAATAATATTTTTATTCAAACCAGGTAAATGATAGAGGTTATTTAGTGGCGTAGTGGCGTATATAGTAAAGCCGTGGGCTAGCGTGAAGCTAATAATAAAATTAAGAAAAAGGATATTGTATCTTAAATATTGCTGGTGCAAAGCTTGCCACTAGAGGTTTTAATGCACCTTTCAAGCATCTTAGATCACAACCATACAAAAACCCGAGCAGTTACAAAAACCCGAACGAATCATAATCTTACCATTCTCAGATGACATTAGGTACCTACGTACCTCCGACCGTAGAAAATTGCCTCCATTACGTCAAAGGGAGTCCAAAAGGGCATGAGAAGGCCGGCACACTGCCTCAAGGAGCCCTATTAGGTCCAGGGTCCCTTTGTCAGCCGCCCAGCCCTCACGTGTCTTTCAGATAAGCATTGGCCCGGCGGATTTCTTTGAGACTTCAAAGGCAGGTGAAATGGGAGCGAGGGCACAATTTGGTGGAATGATTTTCGTTATTTACCTACCTAATCGTGTTTGTATGGGTTTTGATGTTTCTGAAGGTAGGTTACCGCTTTGCTCGTTGCGTTGTGAATGCAAAAAATATCGATTAAATAGTAATAGGTTTTTTTATGGTACTGGGTGACGAGACGAGCGAAGAAGAGCCATCAGGCGAGCGTGATGGCTCTTCACGCTTGCCCATAACAACTCAACGCCACTGCGAATTTTGAACTTCATCAGTTCAAAACCCTAGATGGAAATGCACTGCGCTCGTCACCCCGAGATATAAGATGTCAAATCTCTGTGTGCCCTGTAATTTTGCTGGAAACATTGCCGTTCAATCCAGAACACAGTAATGTTTGCACACTAATGCTTGGCGGTTGAATAACCGGCAAAGGTGTGGTACTTCCCCAGGCGGACCCCTGCAAAAGAGTCCTACCACTACTAATGCTATAAAAATTGTGAGTAGATAATTAAAGTATAGGTACCTAATATGTAGTTCTGGCAGTGTAGAATAAACTTATCAATAGCTTCAGGCAAGTTTAGTACCTATACATACATACTCATATAGGTGAGGGACAATAAGGGCAGCTAACCTTTAAGCAACGAAAAGGGTTGGGGTGTCATTCCAATTTTATTTTATTTTAGTTTTTCTATTTGATTTTGAAGACATTTTAACATTACAATAAGCTATAATATAACACTATTATTTATTAGGTAAGTACCGCAAAGTTAATCTCTGACCTACCTATTTATTATGCCCTTGATTAATATCTATATATCCCAGTCAACATTTTCTGCCAAAAAACGTGATATATGACGTGATTTTTAGGGCATTTTTTTCAAATTTACGTCTTGTGGAAATAAATGACGTCAAAAATTACGTTGTTTTATCTTCTTTGTCAACACTTGCTTAAAAATGACGTCACATACCACGTCGAAACGACGTGAACACGTGAAGCATGACGTCCAGAGTGACGTGATTCGACGTCTAAAATTCCCAAAATTCACGTCAATAATGACGTAACCTTGCTGATTGGGATGTATGAAGGATACATTTTTAAAGTATCAGTGGACAATAGATAAGCTTGTTTCTATGGATGTCTTTTATGCGTCACCATCTAAAGAATAGCACGTACTTTTTACCTTTTTTTTACCAACTTCCAAAATGGAGGAGGTTGAGAACCTCCTCCATTCGACTGTTTTTTTTTGTTTGTTACCTCAGAACTTTCGACTGAATGAACCGATTTTGATGTTTTTTTTAATTTGAAAGCTGGTGCTTTCCGTGTGGTCCCAATTCAATTTGGTCCAGTTAAAAAAAAATGGAGTCAGTTTTTTATATTGATAGTTATATGCAAATGCAATAATAATTTTGTATTAAAGTCGCATGTAGTGCAGAGAAGTACCTATAGCTCACCATACGGAAGCACCAGCTTTTAAATAAAAAAAGAATCATCAAAATCGGTTCACCCAGTCGAAAGTTCTGAGGTAACTTGTATTTTTTTTTTATACAGTCGAATTGAGAACCTCCTATTATTTGGAAGTTGGTTAAAAAGTGGGAATACCTACCTCGCCTGACAAGGAAATAACATGAAAAAATTGCTTATTTTTGTCTGCCATCTATAGAATAGCATATAAACTACATACACTTGTCAACTATCCAGTCATATAGCGCCATCTAGCAAATTGATAAAGAACAGTGGCTCTATGTGACTTTCAGGATGTAACTGCCATGTTATCGCAATTTTTGCCACTCTCTCATTTTTTTTAGAGATGGAACTAGATGGCGTTGTTGTATAAATGTGATGAACTGCTTTACCGACTAATGATGTAACAACCAATTCTGGACTGGAGTTCTTTCAATATTTTTTCATCACATTCAATAGATCTGTTGTGAGGTGTTTTTTTATGGTCAGAGAGAAAATTGAAAATATTTAGGTATAGCCGGACAAGATGTTTCGTCGTTTCTAAATTTTGATACCAACAGCGCTGCATCTAATCTTAAAATAATTTTAGTTTGTACCTACAGCAGAGCGTCTCAAACTTTTTAACATAAAAATGCAATTTAAGCACGCGTGAATTTAAAATAAAATACCTATCAAAACGCATTATTTTGCTGTGACCGTTTCAGAGTCACTCTGTTGCATACTTGTTTGTTCGTTAGACAATAGATAAAAGAAATCCCTTGTGATTGCGGTGCGACGTTCAAATTCATCTACAGAAAGTATGATAGATTGGGCATTTCCTTGAACTTTTACAAATGTACCCAAAATATTATTTTATAAGTTCATCACCAGTGTGTTTTGCCAGTGTTGACATAATTTATTATTATGATACTGAGACGTGGTCCTTAACTTTTGACCTTCTGGAAAAACTCAGAGTCACACACCGTGCAATGGAAAGAGCTATGCTCGATTGCAGACTCTTTGCGCACTAAAATCCGGAACGTGGATATTTGCCATAGGACCAGAGTCACCGACACAGCTATTAAATGGTTATTGAAATGGTTATAGGCAGGCCACATCGCTCGAAGAACTGATAACCGATGGGGAATAAGGGTTCTTGAGTGGAGACCATAAACATAAAGACGGAATGTAGGTAAGTCTCCCACTATATGGACCGACGACATCGTGAGAATCGCAGGCATCCAGTGGATGTGGATGGCCTGCTGTTATTCAGTGTGGAGGCTTAGAGGTCGATGTTTAACAATGGACGTCTTCTGGCTAATGACAACGGTGATTATTTGCTAATCAAAACAATCTATATTTTTCTACTTTTTTATACTCGGCAAAAAAGGACCGATTATTACATCCCTAGCTATGTCAATAATATCACACCAACCTGTTTTACCGACACAGTTGCGAGTGCGACGCGCATGCGCCCCACACATTTTATTTGTTCTCTTTTTCTATTGGTTTGTTTTGTGATTTGTGTCATGTCCCCCGAATCCCAGCTTGTCTAAAAATCCATCGCTTGTGAATTTTATGTTTGTTTCACAACTTTTCCACTTTTAATAATTGTTTGATGGTAGAATTAGTAATAAACTATTTAGAGAATTGTGATGATAAGTGCTGTGAATAAGTATAGTCAGCGTCGGCAAACTAAAGCGGCACCGTGGAGTCACGTAAAAGAAGGTAATAAAAAAATGTTTGCATTGTTTGTAGCGTCGCTTCAGCTGGCTAAAAATGTAAAATCGATAACCTTTTTGCGACAGGCTTTACAAGCTTTCGTTCGAAGCCGTTTCATAGTCCTCCTATGAGAATTTATCGATCTGCTGGCATCATTTTTTCGGAACAACGCGGTGCACATGGGTCGATAAATTAGAATGTAACCGGACCGCTTTGTTTGAGGTACCTACCGCCCGAAATGAAAACAAAAAATCACCCATACACACCTGTATTTGACCATGTAGATAGCTAAGTTACCTCTTTAAACCCCACTGAACAATGAGACATGCCTACACACTGAACAATTTTACATGCAAAGAAATACAAAAAGTAAACAAAAGAACACGCTTCTTTTGATACCAGCACCTTTTTAAGTAGATATGAGTAAAGCTAGATGTTGGTATGACTGGATAGTATAGTACTCTCATTAAACGGAGATGAATGCTATTAAAATCAATATTCAAAAATATTAAACATGAAAATATGCCTAATATAGGTATTATCTATTAAGTATACGTTGATCTCCTATACTCGCTTCTGTCCTGCTTCTGTTAAAATGAGTCCGCATTACTTAGTACCTATTAAAAAAAAGAAAAATATCCAGCAACGAAAATTGCTACCCTTAGCACACCCTACATAAGAGATCGATATGACCCTTTTTTTTTGTCTTTACTACACTTATTAGTACACTAACCATAATCTTCCGCTTTGGTTTGGTAGCCACTAAATCACAAATAACCTTATATCTGTTCGTGGAGTAGTCCCTTTCCTTTCCTGATCGCTGCCAATATTCTCCTTTTTTGTATGCTATGTTTTATACCTACAATAAATAAATAAAATTGAAGATCTGAATTCGAGCCAAGCCCTGCAAAAAGGCTTTCTTTGATGAAATTTGCCGAATAGACAAAGTGGCTTCTTACCCTGTCGGTTGTAAAGAATTTTGGTCCCTAGTTAATAGAGTCTAAAGTGAACTGGGTGCCCCTCAGTGCCTCCAGCCAGCTGAAGCCTGACGGGATGCTGGCTTACACGGCTAAAGAGAAAGTAAACTCATCTAGACCTCTAGATGCCGTTAGCATGACTCTAACTTCCCAAATAGAGAGACAGCTGTGATTATGTACTCAATTGTCAAAAAGATGTAGTTTGAACACGTTTTTTTATAAAGTAAATAATAGGCTTGCGTTTGACCGCCAATCCACCTCATGTTAAGCGATGATGCGGTCTATGATAGAGCACTCTTGCCTAGAAGAAAGCAATTCACTCGCAAGAAAGTGATTTCACGACACACAGATTGTAACTATATTGGATAACTCCCATTCAGGCAGTGCTTTCCACAGTAAAGTGGAATTAAAGAGCTTCATATCAACCATAAAGCTTCGGTCAGACAAAGCGAGTTTGCTCGTAGCGAGTATTCGCTTCATGTAACCGAAGCTAGTAGCAGCAAGTAGTTTTTGACACCAAGTGAGTTTGCTCACGGCGATTGCACTTGCAGCTATTAATCGCTTCATGTGACAGAAGCTTAAAGCGAGGTTGATTTTTAGTGACCACTCTGGCAGTCTTATAAAAAATTGGGCAAGATTTAGATCACGCAGATCAGATGCACCCTCTGAAATGTATCCGTTAAAAAACCGTTAGACTAGAAACTACATGTACAAGGCCAGTGGCCCTGATGGTAACTACAGCCATTGTTATAAGGAAGGTCTTGTTCGTTTTAATTGTCCCATGTGTTACCCTAAACATTTTAGAGTCCTTTAAGGTTTTGTAAGACGGCATTATTACTAAGTTTCCTCCGTACAGTAAGCCCGTTGGCATCGTGTTTTTGGAAATCAGACTACCCTTGGAATCAACCGCTAGTGAAGTGGTTGTTGATGGCTGCTTGTCACATCAAATGGCTATCATATCATTGCTGGTATTTGCTAGGATTCAGTGCTCTTGAACTCATGTAACACTACTTCTGCTGCATATCAACATTCTACTGAAGCCCAGTATTTTTGGGTATACAGAGAACAGCATAGTTGTAAAAAGCAATACACCTAACACTTGAGCCTGTGAGCCACAGACCTGAGATGCTATGGCTGAGCACTTAATTTTGTCCCTTAAGCCACTCTTCGATTGGGGTGACTGGCTACTTGAGGTTACTCTTTCATAGACTCTAAATTTTTGTTCATTCCTTTATTATTTAAGTCAAATACTCAAATACCCACAAAAAAAAATTACATCTACAAAACAAGGTAAGATGAAAATCCACAACAGAACATTTGCTCAGCTTGCACAAAGTGCAAGCAATGTTGTGTATATAGTACTGTTCTCACATGATCATGAGGATGGATCTGCCAAGTACCACATAGAGTTTCTGGAATCCAACGAGAAGCACTCCGATAGCATTGAGCAATGGTCTTGGTGAGCCCTGGAATTGCACAAGATTCCGTCTGCTGCTTTCATTTTGGGACAACAAATGCATCCAATTCCCCATCCGTACATTGTAGACATTCCCCACGTACACGTAGGCAAAAAGCGCTTCCATTTTTTTTTTTTATATGCAAAGTCTGTTCCCTAAAAGTGCAAAATGGCAGGCAAACAAGTGGCATAGTCTACGTCTTCGCTCAGCATCAGGCTTAATGTGCATGGACAAACTATGATTAATGTTTTTTTTTAAAAAAAGTAAGTAGAATTCAGTAAGTACTGGACTTGGTTTTTAAATCGCTTGTATGATATTTTGCATGAAAATATCAGTGGTCAAACGCAGACTAAGTCACGATAAAAAAATATTTGTGAATAGCTAAACCTACATAGTGGATAAGTTGCTATTATTATTTACCTTTTAATGACAATAACACAAAAAAAAATTAGGTCTATGATCACACTATTTGTAATGGTATTTACATCCACTACACTGTCACCTAAAAAGTATTTATGGAAATTTCAAGGCAGAATGGTCTTTTTAAACTTGTAATTTATACAACTTATTCGGAAACAAGTTGTCTGATTATAATAAAATCAAGTTATTTATATAAATTGGCAATATTAATTTCTAAAGGATTTTCATTTTTAGGTTTAGTTTTTTTTTTTAATCTGGTGTTACAAACTCTATTAATTTAAAAAAATACTTTTTTAAACAAGCTTTTACGTATTCTTCTCAGCAAATACTTTCATTTGATACCCATATAAGCTAGATAGGAACATTTTCTCCGCCATATTGAATTTATCACCTGGGACCACTAAACTCAACTAAAACTCAAGGAACCAAAACTCGACGGGGTTACGTCGTTTCGTTTCGTAGTTTCTATGGCCTCCATCATGACCAGCGCTATGGTACCATAACATTGCATTGTCACCGAACTTACATAAATACCTATGCCAAATTTCAACTCCATTGGTTGAGGATAGCTGGTCTAAAATTCAGTTGCAAGATTTGTCCCACGTTACTAAAGACATTCTTTGTAATTTCTTACCTAGAAGTTTAAGTTTGATTTAAATACTTACGAGCCTTTAACTAGGTTGTAATCTTATTAAGGATATGTCTTTAAAGAAAAATAATTATTAATATAAAAAACCGACTTCATCAGAACTGGACCAAATGAGAAGCATCAGCTTTCAAACAAAAAAAAGAATCATCAAAATCGGTTCACCCAGTCAAAAGTTCTGAGGTAACAAACATTTAAAAAAAAAACAGTCGAATTGATAACCTCCTCCTTTTTGGAAGTCGGTAAAAAAATTATATGATCTAACAACGTGGAAAGTAACAAGTTTCTATATTAATTCGTTTAAAAATAAAGTTTATATTAATTTTAAACATATGTACAAAAAATTATTATAAGTCCTCAACAATTAAAAATAGGCATCATTGTTGTGATCATACACCTCTAAAAGTTAGCTAAATCTAATTCTTCTTCTTCAGCTTCATTGTCTATGGCAGTGTTTTTCAAACTATGGGTCGCGACCCCTTGAGGGGTCGCCATGCCTCTATAAGGGGGTAGCGGGGGTCGCGAAGCCTCGGTAAAAGAAAGACAAATAAAAAAAAACTTACTAAGAAAAATTTATTAATGAGTTTAATTCTAAAATAAAAAAAAGGTTGTACGTATTTGATATTAGTAATGTTGAGGACGCCGAGCCCCTCTCAGATCAAAGGCGACCGCGGGTCGCGGCGCGGGGCGAGACGGGGGTGTGGCCGAGCCGGCCTGCACCGCCCGCGAGCGGCTACCTAACGGCGGCGTGAGATCCATAGCATTAATACCTTAGTTCTAAGAATAAGTCTTTGTTTCGTTATTGTTTAAATAGGCAAGAATTTTAGAATAAATGGTCATTGTTTTCGCGTACACCAGACTCGACGTTTCTCTCTACCTACCTCAAGAACCTTATACAGTCCACTGAAGAAATTAGGCTAAGGAATAGAACGATCCACAACATTTCTGTTCCTTCGGAAGCCGGATCAGCAAGAACCACAAGAGAAACATCGGAACCAGACTGTCGCGACAATGGTCATCACAAGATCAGAGGCTGAACGAATGAGCGCGGAAGAGCTCCACCGCATCGAACAAGAAAGGCTGCGTGGGCAGACCAGACTGTCGCCGGCGTCACCCTCGATGCCGGCGGAGGAAGAAGGTCCCGCTGCCAGCCCATCGACCGGACCGGGTGGAGCACCTGCCGCTGCCGCTGCCGTAACGAACACGCGGGAACGAGCTGTTTCACCGCAACCCTCCAACCACTCGCACCGATCGCGGCGTACAACGAACTCTACGCTGCAAGTACGACTGGCTGAACTGGAGGCTGTCGAGAAGCTCGCCGCTATCAAACGCAAGGAGCTCGAGATTGAAGCGGACCTCATCAAAAAGAGGCTAGCCCTTCAGATTGCCGAAGCTGAAGCTGAGAGAAGCCTTCGAGATGAACCAACTACGAACCCAGAAGACCAGTGCCAGCGCGTCAACGAGTGGCTGCGCGTGGCTACATCACGGGGGGAGCGACACGAACCGTCGCACCCCATTGAACAAAGAACGAGATCCGATCGTCATGACCGATCGCCTACACCGGGCCGCACGCGCAGCTATGGACCGCAGATCGCGGAAGCACTAGATAGGATGTCTAGACCACAGCGGCGCTACAACTGCGACCTACCGAAGTTCAGCGGCAGTCCGACCGAGTGGCTGCGCTTCAAGGCTGCGATGAAAGAATCAACGATATTGTTCAAGATCCCGCCCGTCGAGAACGTGCTTCGCCTACAAACAGCGCTGACAGGAGACGCGCTGGAAGCGGTGTCCGCCCATCTCATGACGGACACAACACCCGACCGCATTATGGAAACGCTAGAACAGAGTTTCGGGTCGCCCGAAACCATCGTAGACAAAATCACCGAAGACATCAAGAGAATCCCGAAGTTGGGCTTAGCGGCGAGAGATCTCAACAAACTCGCCGTTAAAGTCCAAAATGCCGTGTCTGCGCTTCAAAGCATGGATCGTCGGGGCTGCCTATACGACATGCAGCTTACACGAGAAGTAATGTCAAAACTCACACCAACGCTACGGAACAAATGGTACGAGTACGCATATGCACATGAAGAATCTAAAGAACCAGACATAGTGATGTTGTCACAGTTTCTAATGCGTGAAGCGAAGATCGCACTTCGCTACGCCTACGAGCCGCAACCTACCTGCTCGGCGGCCAGTAGGAACGAAGTGAAAACGAACGTCGGCGCGATTGCTAAAAGGAAGCCTGCCGTGTATAACACCGAACAGGAAAATGACCACGAGCAACTTGATCGCTGTCCGAAATGCAGTAACCCGCACGGGCTACCCCAATGCCCGGAATATCGCGCACTGAGTATCGATCGTAGATGGGACCTTGTCAAAGAAAATGGTCTCTGCTTCAAGTGCGTGACGAAAAAGCATCGGCGAGTTCACTGCAGAGAAAAGGTGTGCGGCGTGAACAAGTGCCGCCGCCCGCATCACTCGACGTTACACCAAGACGAAAAGTCCGCGCCGGCCTCTATTGAACCGGCCGCGCGGTCCGCCGAACTAGAAAAGCCCACACACGACGGCGTGGTACTGTCGGTAGCCGCCTCAAAGGCTACCGGCCCGCGAGAAGTACTACTGAAGGTGTGTCCCGTCGTGGTCTCCGGCCCCAAGGGTAAAGTCCGCTCATACGCCTTGCTGGATGAAGGCGCTACGATAACTCTAATCGACCAAGAGTTAGCTACGAGCATCGGCGCCGACGGACCAAACCAGCCTCTAAAGATGAGCGGTGTCAATATGACTCAGCGAGAGCAGGACAGCAAGCTAGTTACAATTCGTCTCAAAGGAGAGAGCGAGACAGCGCTACACTTTGTCAAAGCACGGACCGTACGAAATTTACGACTTCGAGAACAGACGGCACCGCAATCACTTCTCAAACACCGACACCTGCGAGACTTGGGGAACGAGGTGTGCTACGACCGAGCACGCCCACTTATCTTGGTGGGTGCCGACTACTGGGAACTCATCGTGTCAAGAGAGCTACGCGTCGGCGCGCCTAATGAACCGGCCGCATCACGCACGCAGCTGGGATGGGTGGTACACGGAACCGCGCCACGCAGCTTCATATACCAGAACGAGAGCGTCCTGCACGTATACGCACCCGACCTGTGTATACGTGAGAGCGAGACGTACGATCAACGACTTCATGAACTAGTCGAGAATAATTTGAAGATCGAGTCATTGGACATATCGCTCAAGCCCCGAGTGAGCGAAGCGGACGAACGAGCGATAAGATCATTAACCAAAACTGTAAAAAAGATCGACGGTGCTTACGAGGTGGGGCTACCGTGGCGCCGTGATGACGTCACCATGCCCGCGAGTTACGGCGCCGCCCTGAATCGCTTGAAAGGAATGGTGAGAAAAATGGACGCCAGCCCAGACTTCGCCAAAGAGTACTCGGCCCAGATCGAAAACCTATTGACAAAAGGTTACGCGGCAGTATGCGATGGCACCGAAGGACAGAGCGCCGTCAACTGGTACCTGCCGCACTTCACTGTGGAGAACCCAAACAAACCCGGGAAGCGACGACTGGTGATTGACGCAGCGCACCGAAGCAATAACGTCTGTCTCAACGACCGGCTGCTGGAAGGCCCTGACCTGTTGCTGTCCCTGCCAGGGGTCGTCTTCCGCTTTCGGGAGAAACCCATCGCCGTGACCACCGACATACAGGAAATGTTTCTGCGGATAAAGCTGCGATCGGAGGACCAACCCGCGCAGCAATTTCTATGGAGAGGAACAGACCGAACGAGCCCGCCTCGAACCTATAAAATGACAAGCATGATCTTCGGCGCGGCGAGCTCACCGTTCCTAGCGCATAGTGTGCGCGACTATAATGCACGCGCGCACGGTCAAACACACCCGCGAGCTGTAGTGGCGATCACGAAAAGCCACTACATGGATGACTTTGTAGACAGCTACGACAACGAAGATGAAGCCCGCCGCACGATACAAGAGCTACGTGACGTGCACGCGATCGCCGGCTTCACACTTCGAGGTTGGAGCTCAAAGAAGACCGAAATACTGAACGACGTACCGAGCGAACTGAGAGCGAACGCGCCTACTCGACTGGGGGGAGCCGCGAGCAACAAAATACTCGGGCTCTTCTGGAACGCCGATAAAGACGATCTGGGTTTCAATACCGGAATGCACCGTGTCCCGGAGGAGGTGCGCGCTCAAGCCCGCGCGCCGACCAAGCGAGAAGCACTAAGCGCCGTGATGTCGCTATACGACCCGATTGGCCTCGCGACTAACTACACAATCCGGGGACGGATACTGCTACAAGCTCTGTGGAGAGAACAATTAACATGGGACGAACAAATTCCCGACGAACATGCCGAGCGCTTTGCTGCATGGTTACATCAGCTACAGAACGTCGAACGTCTACGACTACGGCGTAACTACGCGTTGGAGGCGTGCGACAACATAGAGTTGCACGTAATGTGCGATGCGAATGAAGAAGCCTACGCCACTGTCGCCTATTGTAGGGCGATACGACCGGACCGCACGATCGTCGTAGCACAAGTCACTGGAAAAGCGAAAGTGGCGCCGCGACGGACGCAGAGTATACCGCGCCTCGAATTACAAGCCGCCGTTATTGGGACGCGGCTGGCCGCCGCCATTCTAGAAGAGCATCGGCTGAAAGTGACCCGAACGATTTATTGGACGGACTCGTCAACGATCATCCAGTGGATACGCAACGACCGGCGACGATATACACCGTTTGTTGCTCACCGACTCGGAGAGATCGCGGAGTCAACAGAGAAGGCTCAATGGCGTTGGGTACCTACTTTAGAGAACGCCGCGGACGACGCTACGAGATTTACGAGCGCGGACATCACCTCAGAGGACCAATGGTTTCGTGGCTCAAACTTTCTACACCAACCGGAGGACCAATGGCCGACCGAACGCTTTCATACTGAAGATAGCGAAGAGGTACTACAGACCGTGTTGGCGGAAGCTGAGTACGCCATCAACGCGCGCCCATTAACACACGTGAGCGTGGACGCGCGCGACCCAGAGGCGCTCACCCCCAACCATTTTTTGATGGGGTCATCCGGCGGACTACCAACGAACGGGCCATGCAGCGAAGTGGACCGCCGTACTTGGCGCGCTAGCCAAGCACTTGCGGACAGCTTCTGGAGGCGGTGGCTTCGCGAATATCTGCCCACCTTGACTCCGAGAGGCGAAGCTGCGAACAAGAACAAGAACATCGAGATTGGAGATGTCGTCGTGGTGGTGGACCGCACGCTGCCCCGGAACGTCTGGCCGATGGGAATCGTCGAAAAAACCTACCCCGGGCCAGACGGCGGCGTGCGCATTGTTGACATCAAAACGAAGATGGGAGTCTTCCGCCGCCCGTCCTACAAGCTCGCCGTCCTCGAGAGGGTTCCAGAGGAAGGCTTCGCGAGCTGCGCCGAGGGGAGGATGTTGAGGACGCCGAGCCCCTCTCAGATCAAAGGCGACCGCGGGTCGCGGCGCGGGGCGAGACGGGGGTGTGGCCGAGCCGGCCTGCACCGCCCGCGAGCGGCTACCTAACGGCGGCGTGAGATCCATAGCATTAATACCTTAGTTCTAAGAATAAGTCTTTGTTTCGTTATTGTTTAAATAGGCAAGAATTTTAGAATAAATGGTCATTGTTTTCGCGTACACCAGACTCGACGTTTCTCTCTACCTACCTCAAGAACCTTATACAGTCCACTGAAGAAATTAGGCTAAGGAATAGAACGATCCACAACAAGTAATATAATAAAATACAGATTATAAACTGTGGTATCTAAATTATTTTTAAGCCACATTAGGTAGATATCTGTAAATATCCCCCCGCGTCCGTTTTAAATAGGCCGTCGACCGAGTACGGTTACAATAAGCTCGAACCAACCCACAGCCCACAAGAGAATGCTTTTAAAAGTTGCCATACGCATACGTATAGCTAAGAACGTTCTCCCAGCGCCGCCAAAAAGTGTACACGTATAGTATAAAGTAAACGTTTATTATATTCAGCAGTCTACCTGCTCGGGCGGTCCGCACCGGGAGCGACTCAGCAAAAAAGTAAAAAGATAATTTTTCGTCGAGTCGGGGTCCTCGGACGAGAAAGAACAAAGGTTTTACGCTCTTACCTAGTTATAGCTAGTTATTCGGCCTCCCCGCAGGTGTAACTTGTTATCTTTTACCGAGAATTTCTTTTATTTTTCTGGGTGTAGAGAAAACTTCTATGGCGTGAAAGTAAGATCGTAAACTGCTTTGTGTTCTGTTAGGCGTTTGTAGCTTCTTATCCCTGTTCTTATGTCCTGTTACCCGACGACGCAAAGCCAAAAAAGTGTATTGTCATTAGCATGTATATTCCTAATGGCTCAATTTTCCCACCTACACCTTAAACGCCTTCGATAACCGACTTCGATAAAATGAGGTGTTGCTAGATTTATGTAGTTTCAGGGTTGGTCACTGGGTAAGTGATTTTATCGTGCAAGAAAGCTACTTGTAAAGTAGGAATGAAAATAAAATGGCATCCTTTCATGTGACGTATTTTACCTATAAAAAATCTTATTTAGGTTTGGTCCTTATGTTTTGTTTAGGTATGTCGTTTGCAAAATATGATCAGCCAAAATTACCGTTGGCGGATTTGAGGATGAAACCTGTATAGGGTTACTAAAATTTATACCACACCGCGCAATTTCTTTTCCAAAATAAACTGGTATGCCATGGAGAACCATGATGATCCTTCGACGTCCATGGACACAAGAATTGCCTCAAACCGTGATGGGACGTGAATAAAATCAAACGAAAATAGGTATACCTCTTAAATGTACGAAATGATGCGTAATTTGAATTCGAATGCATTTATGTTATCGTGAGTAGGATTTTAATGCCTGCATGTTTAGCAACACGCGAAGTGGCTTCGTCCGAGTTTGGCCGCTTCGATACCTAAGTCTGACCGAAGCTATTAGTTATTAGCGACGGTCGATGTTCATCCGGCTTCGATAAGACCAGTCATCGCGTGAGCGGGTTTTGAATTTTCGGTGTTGAGAAAAAACTTGACGAGTGGCATTCACCTGACGCCCTTGAACCATTGGACAGTTCACCACTCAGCTGCTGCGAGCTGTTCTAGGCCTTGAGTCCGTCTAGGCCGTTCAACCTGCTTACCTGAAATAACCAACCACCAATTATCTGCTAAAATTATTTGTGTAAACACTGCTCTACGTGACGACGACCCCCCGCTTCTATTTATACCTTCCTGGGAGACCATTCATCTCATGTCCCATTCTTGCTAAGGAACTATACGAAACATTTGAAGCGCCTACATTTTTGTCATAACTTCCAGTCTAGATAGTCCACAACGAATGGCTCATGCGAAGCTTATGGCATTTTATGATACATGGTCATAAATTAAGGCACAAATTTGATCATATTGTATTCCATCTATATTGTTGTCTTGGCTTCACCACATGCTAGTGCTAGATGGATGGATAATTAATTTTAATTGACCATTTTGTTCGCTTAGCCGAGGTTGTAAAATGTAATTCATCTAGGCTATATAATTATGTAGACTTGTGTATCTGTGTGTCTGTTCATCGTAGCTCTCAAACGACTGAACCGATTTAGTGTTTTTGTTTGTTTGTAGATTTTGATGGAGAGTGTTCTTATCTCATTATTATTAAAAAGCACCATACCAACGTCCTGCTAATAGAAATTAGATGTTTCTTCGCTTGAAATAAACTTTTCAATATTAAAATGTAGATTTGGCTACTTGTTTCGTATTCTACAGGTCGGCCCTGTTAAACATTATCTAGGCTTATTAATCACAGCCAACGCTGACAAGACAGATTATTAATGACTAATTATAACAATGACTGGTGAACAATAACTCCACTAGGCTATAGATATTTAATAAGATTCCGCAACACGATTCCTACAGGCATTGGGCCTATCAAGTTGCCGTTTAGACGAAGATTAATTGTTTTCTCGATGAATGGCCTACCTAAGCTCGAGACTCGTGTAACACTGAGGCCGTGTTTTGTGTTCACCAAATTATTTCCTGCATTACAATTAATAACACTTTCTATTTTATCATTCTTCCAAATTATAAAAATTGAAAGTCGTTTTGTCGTACATCACGTGGCAAGACTGGCAAGGCTAACTAGGATGAGCTTATGTCTGTATATTTAAATAAAACGAACGTTACCTGAGCAGTTCTCTTCGAATTTCCAGAGGTACGACTTGTGTTAATATGTATTCTTGTTAGTTACGCCATAGTCAGTTACCGCAACCTTGCTGTCGAAGCGCCCGTTTGTTTGACGTGTATGGACATAATTCGCCATTTGTGTAGGTAACCCGAGTGGGTCGTAATGTCGCATTGTTACTACCGAACCTATTAACCAACTCCAAGGATCCGAAGGGTATGCAGTTATCGACACACGACTGTTTCTTATGATATCATCAGGGAGTGTGCTCTGGGTTATCTCCTTTATGACTGGACCGTTTTCAATATACTTTTAATGGTGCCGTCTAACTATCGCAGCCAGTCGCTGGTTATACGTGCCATAAGACTCGAGTTAAGAATAAAGTGCTTTCATAAAAACTTTATTACATAATTAAATGTTGCCATTAAGCGTGTAAGTTTTAACTAGATAATGGAAAATGTTAAGTAGTATAGTACCTACAAAAAGGCAATCCCTCTGCAATCAGCTCACGTACGGTGTTGTCAACTTTCGCAATCCCACCTCGCGACACTGCAGTAAGGAGACTTGAAGGCTAAATAACATTCGAGGTTGTGAAGCTGCCTACGTGAGGTGCGGAGATGTTTTCATCGGTTCTAAACGTTTTTTTAATAGACATTTTAAAAACTAGCAAACATAACATTAAGAACGTTAAAACAAAATCTATACATATAGGTAATAAAAACGTAGAGATAATTAAAACTCTGTAATTGCGAGATATAAACAATATCACACAGGGTGTGTTAAAATAAGCAGCTGAACACGTTAAGGCAGTTTTTAAACTTTTGTCTGTTTGTTTGTTTGTCCACGCACATCTAAACCACTGGACGGATTTAAATGCGGTTTTCACGAATATGCTTAGCTATGACCAGATTGAAGTATAGACAGTTATTTTGCGAAACTACGGGACTACGGGAGAAAAAAGGGTTGAAAATTTATATAAAAATCTACGCGTACGAAGTCGCGTGCAACAACACTAGTCTTTAATAATATGCATAAATATAACTTAAAAATTTATATGTTTTTAGTAGATATTAAAACTATGAAAACCCCACCCCACATTGGCAAACTTTGACCTTCAAGATAGATCGATGCTCTAAAATCTAAATAAGGTGCTACTAAAAAGTCAAAACCAAATTATTCGCAAAGCAGTATAGTAGAGTCAAAACGCAAGCTCCGTGAACCATTCCAATACGTTTTTAAAGTCGTTAAAACCATAATGATCATAATGGCTGGTGATTAAACAGTGGTCATACGTTAAAGTTTGTAGTTGGGCAACAGTGCAGTAGGAACAAGGTTTCTTTACCCAGGTCAACGTGTCCTCTGCAGGCATCCTTTACTTCAGCGCGCCGTTCACTCCGTTCACACAGAATTTCACCTTGTCAACTGCATTGTGTATTTCATCAACGTTCTCGTCGTACAAAAGGTCACCGGTTATACCATCTGTGAATTTTGTACAAACCGCCACCGTCTTTATCGCCCTGACAACACGTACCATAATATATTAAACTTGTTCGAGTGTCTTACTCGTGTGACCAACTGATTTTATATCGGTGCCATGTCGACGGCTATGAGTCATTATTTCGATATCGCATTTTTGTTCTTTTTCGGTGCCCAAATAGCTACTTTAGTAATATCGGCTCTGTTCATTTCATTCAATCTTGACCGCAATATTGTGAACCGCACTTTGCGTTCTGCAACATTAATATGGCTATTAAAAGGACAAGAACCGAAAGCGATACGCCTCAGGGACTGTGCGTGATAAAGATCGTATCTCGTGCTCCCTTGCTGGAAAATTTCCATCTATTACTCTTCCTGGTGTTACATAAAACGCTTTCTTTATCTAGCGGAAGATAGAGCTGGAAACCAGGCCAATGTGACAGACACCACGTGGGATATTTATTTAGATGAAACACCACTATTTCCTGCACGTTTCCACACAAAGTCTATGCTATAATTTATGCTTTAAGTCTTGTAAGTAATAATGTTTTTGTCCCGCATTTGGGCAAATCCATTTTTGCGCGCGAGTTCTACTTAACGTTTAAATTTAATCTATGATAACCTCATTCGGTTAAGTGTTTACATTTTACATGCAGATAGTAGCGACGCGTGGGAGGGAATTTAAATCATTAATTTTTAGGATTCCTTACCCAAAGGGTGTAAACGGGACCCTAATACTAAGCCTCAGCTGTCTGTCCGTCCGTCCGTCCTATCTTTTAATGGCTGTATTTTGTCGTTAAAATTGATTTTAGGATAATGATTACACGAATTGGAAGACGCAGCGTAGGTAGGAATCCCACTAGATGGACCGACGACATTGTGGGAATCGCGGGCATCCAGTGGATGCAGATGGCAGGATGTCGTTCAGTGTGGAGGTTAAAGGGGGGCTATGTTCAGCAGTGGACGTCTTCTGGCTGATGATGATAATGATTACTGTGAGAACCGTTTGTAAATTGAATCAGCGTAATTACTTTTGCTTTAATACGTTTGTATATTAATGTGTTAACGTGTTGCACGATAGGCTTAGCATCTCGTAGTGAGCTAACCTTGACTCACTCTGGGTGGTTCCCAGAAAGGAGTATTTAATTATCAGCACTAATTACGATTGCAACGGGCGTGATCGATTGGAAACACCGATTTACATTATAATTACCTATTTAACATTATCTCCCATTGAGTTATGTAATTACACGACGTTTTCATTATGTATAAATTATAGTGATCCGCTTCTCACCTTGCCTTGCCATTTTGTTGTACTTGAAATGTTAAATAACCATAAAATTACACAGACTATCTACACTAGCCGCCCGCCCCGGCTTCGCACGGGTCTAAGCTCGGCCTTCGGCCTCGCTACAAAATATTGTATAGCCTATGTCACCCGGGGACAGTGTAGCTTCCCAACAGTGCAAGAATTTTTTAAATCGGTTCAGTAGTTTTTGAGTTATTTCGTTACAAACATCCATAAATACAAATCTTTCCCCTTATAATATTAGTATAGATATAACGAATTTCCAAACTCTTCTTCGGAATGCTGACTTTGAGTTTTGGGATCTTCTGGGTTGTTACTAGGGATTTGTGAGATATTAATGTCATATTCGTCTTTGATTTTGCAACACAACGTGTCTCAAATAAAAGCTTTCGAAGACTCCTTCGCCGCCAGTGAAGCTCTATTATTTCAGTGAATCGCAGGGTTCAGTACGAGACGCCCGATATCGGAATGGTTTATGGCCAATGCCGTGCGTACGTGCCCGGCTGCCAAGGGTGGCGAAACTGGCGAATTGCGATCCGCCTGGCAAATCCACATTTGATCTCCAAACGTATTTAGTGCCTACCCTCGGCACTAGGGGGATTTCATTCGGTTTCAATTCTAACATTTATATTTCTGATTAAATAGAAATTTCATTACACAAGCTATTGAGCGGTGACTGGTGTACGACAAGTTCTAAACCTATTTCAATTTCTATACAGACACTTTCGAGGGAATAGTTATTCGGTCAGAGACGGCAAAGAAACCTTTCATGTTTTGATGAATTTCATGTCACGTCTCGGCACTTGGTGGAGTGGCTAGGGCACGCTATCATAGGGCTCGTGCACATGGGCTGAGATGCGCGGGGGCGGCAGGCGGCGCCGCGGCGCTCTCCAGTCTGCACGCGGTCGGAGCCAGACGTCAGTTCGACATCGAGCGACACACAGACCGTGCGCGCCTCGCGCCCCGCGCCGACCATCGCGCACCATCTTCGTGAACATACCCTTAAGGTCCACTTTAACGAAACTGTCCAACTGGCAACTTACAACTTCGGTATACATAGCTCTCTATTTTTCACGCCTAAATTTGTTCACCCGATCATAACTTTGTCAAAAAATTTCCTCCATCCAAAAGTTTATCGACCCTTCGCCATAACAACCCTTATTCACTTCGCTCAGGCAGTCGCTCCCTCTAATTATTGACTCCCCTAAAGTTTGTAGAAAAATCCGGCCGCTCTCGATTCTGCCCTTTTATTGCTTGAATATTTTTATTACTTTGCTCTTTCAAAATCGTTTCCCGCTGTTCCGTAATTCTAGCATCGCGCGGACTCTTTGCAGTAGTCGTTTCGACACTATAATTGACACATCGCTTCCTCGTTCCTCGTCCGTTAATTGGACTGCAGAAAGAGCGAGATTTTTATCCTCTATTTCTCTATCCGGAAAGTTGTGATCGAGGTTATCGTGGGCGTAATCCTAAGTTGCCAAACGGTTTGCGTCACCGTTATCTATGCCTATTGAGGTCAATTAACAGGCGGTGAACCATGACACTGCGTTGACATTGACGTACTCGGTTTCCCTAGTGTATGGTGAATGTGATATCTGTGGATATTGGGTGTGCTGGGATCCGCGTTGGTGGGGGTGGTGTGCGGTGCATGCTCGCGTGAGGGCGCCGCCGCAGCGGATGTGCACGCCGCGCCCGCCTTGGGGGTTCTTGCTGGCTGGAATGCCATCTGCTCTTGACCTAACTAGGTAATATTTACATATTTATCTGACGATATATGTATAAGGTGTCCGGTAGATGAGTGCAAAGCCATAAATAGTATTTTTTTAGGTAAAACCCAACAATGGGGACATCAAAATAATAAAACATCATTCAAGACAAATATGGTTTTAAATGGCCTACGTTATCACTCCTTTACATTTTTGCACCCAGCTATCAAACTACCTGTGTCTAACTTACCTAATTCAACTGAAGGCTGGTTATAAAAAGTAGGTTTTTAGTGATTAAATTAGTTATGAAACAGCCTTAATTATGTCCAGTTCCGTGTTCTACGTCAAACACTACGCGATGAAACTTAATTGCCTTTACAATTTAAATATGTTTATTCGAAGGATTTCCTTATGATAGGTAAGACTTTACCGTGGACTTACATTTATTAGTGAAATAAGTAGGTATACACTATACATATGTATTAAAATCTTTTTTACTTAATCATTTGATCTACTGTACGCTCTATTCAGATTTCGTCCGACCGATACGTAATAAAACGTTATTATTATTCGTTATCATTATATAATTATGTGCGTATCTATATAACAGACATTTTAAAACATCTTGACGTCACTTTTTAAATGGTCAAATATCTATACATTAGATATACATACCATTCGATTGAAAAGGCGTTCCAAATGAAACAGCTGCTGATTATTCACTTATTATATCATTAATAACAGGTATGTTGAATGACTAATATAATAACAAAAACATTACTGATGTCATCAACGTTCGCATTACTAACCAAATGGATTGTAAAGAATATAACAATCAAAACAATTTGATATTTCATTGCTTTACCTAACTATCGCATTAAAAGTTCGTCGTAACGTACTTAGTACATGAACCACATAAATAAATCACGTGATATTGTTTACAAGAAGATTATATACAGTTGAGGTCCCGACTGCTACTGATGTAAATAAATTTAAACGTACACAATTACTCGAAAACTTCAAACAAATACTAATCACTCGTGCTTTTGGAGTACTTAATCATTAATCAACATTGTTCTGATAGCTACATGAGGAGCATAGAAGTTGTAATGATTGTGGTTAGAACATAAAACTGACATTCCCACTAACCACAGTATAGATACTTTTGCGGCTGCAGGATAAAATTAGACAACATAGTTAAAAGTCCAAGTAAAACTAATACAGGAATTCCTCTTCACATCATAGTCTGCGAGTTGATTCTGGCAGCCTTAGATCATTTATGGAACGTTTATATTCAGCGAAGCGTGCCACCCGCGTCGCTTGACTCAGACAGGGCCTCACGACGAAATCTGTGACACCCATGTTGGTGGATCGCTAAATAAATATGCTTATAGTTTTGATACCGCGCAGCCTATGCCCCTGTCATTATCAGTCTAATCAAATATTTAAGAAAGTTTGAGGGAACTGCTGCGAATTTAATAATTATTACCTTTTCTCAAACATGGTATTTAATGTGTCCATTATTTGACGGACATACTTTTAAACTTAAAGCCCTTACCTCAAGTAACTGGTGGCCAGTTTTTGTGTCTTCCAATATCTTATACGTGCTTACAATATTTCAATGCGCAAAGAGGTTTGATTAAGCTTTTCACGAAAAAGAGGCAGATGCACAGAGTTTATGTTAGAATTGTCAGACAAAAACCATTAACATTTCCAAATGGCTAGGGCTGGAGTCCTATGATTAGCTCATAGTAAAATAGTTGTCTGGAAATGTTTACCAGTTTCGAAATTTAGTTGCTAGGCAACGTTTTAATTAAATGTAAAAATTACACCAAAATATTCGTTTATTTTTACTTAAATATTAACCCAATGTTTCTTAAAAGTATTCAAGCCTTTGCACCTTTGCGGCTACTGGACATTCATGGACGTATGTATGCTGGCCTCAGCATCATTTTTACTTGTTAAACTTCATACCCTAAATCCTTGGGAAACGGAAATATGGCATATTATACATTTATATCACGACTATCACAAATTTTGCTCAATACTAAATATAAAATCATTTTCTTCTGTTACAATATTACTATTGTTATGAATGTTACTCGCTATCTAGAGCACTTTATAATTATAAGTCCTATCTCCAATGGTATCTTTGCTGTCTGAAAGTTTTAGGACATATCCCGTGTCAAAATTTTGCTAGTCAATATTGGGATTCAATACTAATCCAAGTTTGTCATGTTACTAAAGTTACACATCACGTTAATAGTTTTAGATGATATGTGTAGTCACCATATAACATGCTATGATATCTAGTGAACAGGTACACGTAAATATCTAATATTTAAGGGATGTACTTTCCTTGTAATTTTGGTATCATAATGAAATCGTTCCGTAAAGAGTTCGAAACACGCAATCTTTCGCTGGAATGATTGGTCTGGCATCGTGTCCATTGTACTGACACTTTCATTTCTGGTTGCTTTAACAAGCTTTTTACAAAATTATAATTAAACTAGCCGTCCGCCCCGGCTTCGCACGAGTGTAAGCTCGGCCTTCGGCCTCGCTACAAAATATAATATAGCCTATGTCACCCGGGGATAGTGTAGCTTCCCAACAGTGAAAGAATTTTTCAAATCGGTTCAGTAGTTTCGGAGCCTATTCATTACAAACATACAAAAATAGGTACAAATCTTTCCTCTTTATAATATTAGTGTAGATTGCCTTAGTGGGATATGGGATAAATCTTGCAACTGAATTTTAACCCATCCGATTGAGCAGAAATTTTGCATACACGTTTAGTTTGGATGACAATGCGTGGTTAGCTAAATGACGTCATTGTAGATTCAATATGGCGGAGTCCCAAAGATGACTGACCAGTCAATTTTTATGCATCTTTGCATTTAGGTATCAAATCAAAGAGTTTTCTGGGAAGAATACGAAAAATAAATTGACGTTACACTAAATTGAATAAAGCTGACGCCTAATATCTTGTTTTTGAGCAGTTTTTTTTAATAATTTCATATTTATATTATTTTGTTCTTGAAGAATTCTTATTTGTTTTTGTATATAAACGACAATTACATTGTGTCAATGAATTACCTGTATTACCCATATAAATGTAAATATTATCTTTAAGAGATAATGAGTTCCAAAAAGCTTTTCTGTGAGTTAGAATGAGAAATATTTATACTATTTTCTTAACTTAACGTAGTTTAATTCTGGAAAAAAAACGTTATTCAGACATTGATCTGGTCTGTGGAAGTCGAAACACGATTTGTTATAATTATATCGCTCGATCGAAAAAAGTCTAAAACATGAGTGTTTTTGTGGCATTTTATTATCATATATTTTGTATATATTCTAATTACATAGTTATGAAATAATACCCAAATAATTGTCATGGACGGACGGGAACTGGGGCTCATGTTTACTTTGGAGGGTTTTATATGTTACTTGAGGCGAAATATACATTAAAAACCGTCAAAATTATAATTTCGTGCGCATTGTCATTACCGCACAAAACTTTTTTTTTTGTTTAAATTAGAATGGCTGACAAGGCATTTTTGTAAGATTTTTTTGTACCCATAGCAACTGTGACGCGGAGTTCGACGCGTTGACATAAATAAGAATGTTCAATCAAGTATCTGTCACAATACCTGGCGACAGAGTTTCTTTCTCATTTCCGTTCTATTTACTTCTCTTTTCTGTGGTCATTACAGTAACTGCAATATTATGGACTGAATTACTTACGAACGATGTTTCTTTCTATATATTGACCTGCTGATTTTGGGGCTCATGTAGCCTTACCGCACTCATTACCACCGTGCATTAGCTCGCTGTATAGATAGACTCGGTATCCGCTCTTTTCCCGATTCCAAGAACTCCCAACATATAATTTGAGTTCAGCGTACCGTTGCATACAAACTGAAGAGTGAACTGTGTCATCAGTCGTTTAGAAACTATGGAGTATGCTGGAGTACCGGCGTGGGGCTAACACATCTGCCCGGGAAACGTTCCTTTTCGGCGTCCGTATTTGTGAACAGTGAATACTCAATCTGAGGACTTGCGCCTGTTGTTCCTTTGATGTCGTATCGTGTCTGTCAAGTTTCCGTCCGGAACAGTTTCTTACACTGTACCAACCACAAGTTCGGTCGTGCATGGAGTACTGCTCTCACCTTTGGGATGGGTCAGCTAAGTACCAGCTGACCCATCCCAAAACCCCATCCCCGCTTCTCGATTGACTCCAATGCCCCGAGGCATTGGAGTCAATCGAGAAGCGGGTCATGAAGATCATCAGCAGCGAAGCCCTAGTTCAGACTAAACACTTCTTAGTCTTGAGCATCGGTGCAAAGTTGCTAGTCTATCGGTTTTTTATCGGATACATTTTGCAGATTGTGCATCAGATCTGCATGTTTTAATTCCTTCCTGCCCTTTTTTATATCGGACTGCCAGAGCGGGCACGAAAAATTGACACCGCTTTATGGTTGACATTCCGAAAACCCGTACAAAGCGCTTTGATTACACTTTTATTGTGCGAACTGCTGGTATTTGGAATGCGCTGCCTGAATGGGTGTTTCCTGATAGTTACAATCTGGGTGTTTTCAAGTCAAAAGTGAATATCTTATAGGTTATATATCGGTATCTTCTAGGCAAGCGTGATCCATCGTAGGCCGCATCATCGCTTAACATCAGGTGAGTTGGCGGCCAAGCGCAAGCCTATTTTACAATGAAAAAAACATAAATATCTCTATACGTATGCCTACTACATACTTTGTACTCCACTGTCTATCGAATATTCTTCGATATCATATTACTTGATTAACCTACATTGACTACGTAATATGAAAAATTCCGTGCTATATCGCAAAGACGTGATCAGCCATATAAAAGCTTCGGCTCGCTCATAATTTGTCGCTCAAATTTCTAAGCTTTTATGTCAGATTGTACATATTATAGCATCCTAAAACACGAAGTTACTACTTCTGAAATAGCATGCACAGTGCAGTTTATTTTACGGCAAACATGTTCATTCACGCAGAGTGTACGTAATATAGCCTTTGTTTATAATGCTTTAATAGCATCATTTAGATGACGTTTATGGGTCATTGTACCTTATTTAGGATAGCTAATATTGGATTTGCAGATAATCTGATCGATAACGTAAATTATTCATAAAACAATAAGTAATATTTCATATTACCAGCCTACTTTTATCATCATCATTGGCAACTCATTCAGAGCACAGCAAAACCTCCAGCATCTTTCGCTATGAGCGATGGTGGCCGACCTGGTAGCATGTCCGCTTTACAATCTGACGGCACCCGGTTCGATCCTCGGTCCTGCACCAATGACTTATTTAGTACTTACATAAATTATGTGCTGTTTCAATGCCATCGCTCAAAAACGGTTAAGTAATACATCGTGACATATGTGAAGGCCCAGCAGTGGGAACATGATAGGCTGATAATGATGATATTTTGCTAATGATCCCTGTTTAACACCAATCTCGTTCATGTAGTTCCGCAAAGTTTTTACTTCTATCATCAATTGCCACCGCATCTGGCCAAGTGTCCTGCTAACGCCACATGAGTTTAGCCTACTTTAGAAGCGATTATTCTGAAGATTTCGATTATCAAAGAATCTGATGAACTTCTAAATATCGTAATGGAATTAATAATCACCATTAGATACGTACATTACAAGAAATATGGCCACATAGACACACGAGTCGAATTTCAGGAAAATCAATGTTAAAACGTAATTCGCCAAAAGTTTAACTAAATACAAGTTGGTACCTATTTTCACAGGCGGAACATTACGCCTCGAAAATACGGATGCGGTCGCTGTTTAATTTGATTTATTCGCGGCCGCTAAGTTTGAGGCTGCGGGCAGCGCTTCTCGGGAAAAAAATAATGAATTATCAAGTTACGAAACTCTTAAACTTTAAATAGAGGTGTCTGTCGCGGCCATAATCAGCTATCTGCATTTGAAATGTAATCAATTTGTGATGGAGGTTTGAGTCGTCCCTTTAGTGCTTTTAAAATTGAATTTCTCAGTAAAAAATCTGAGATTAAATCCACAAATGCTTAATAAGTTGTTGCCAAGAAGTTTGGAGGTCTTAAGCGTAGCAGGCAGCACCCATCATAGATTACGATTACGAGCTACAACGAATTGTGGCGGGCGTCCATCGTGGTACTACTTAGTTCGTATAACTCGTAGGCGGCGGTTCGTTAGGCGTTTCCGCGTTCGTCAGCCTTCTAGCAGCACCGTACTCACCGACAAGGTCGTGTGAACGTCTTTGTCTCTATTTCGTTGTTGCTATGCTTCGAAACTAGCCATAGTTTTCGTTTATTCAACGTCAAGAGTATAATCGTGGCGGAAGGTTCGTATAACCTTATAGGAAGCAATGCCAATCTCGTCGCATTTAGCAGTCGCATTTATATTTGACGTACCCTTAACCACATGGTGGCCGTATTTCCAGAAGCATTTTCTTCTAGGAAACGATAGATGAAACAGATAAATCGATAGCATGGAGAAGATATAAAGAAGTCACCTAGAACTTCTCCTACTTATCACAAACGTTTATGTTATGCGGTAAAACATGCAAAATTTCGTTTTGTAAAAGTGTTGAAATTAAATTTATTTACTAAAATAGGGTTATACACTGATCTCAGGTATAAAATGTCTTGAAGTAAAGTGACAAAAAAGTGTTCAATTCCATAGTTTGCTTTTAATTCTAGTCATTGTTCTGCTTCAGAGACAATACCTTTGTATTTTATCGGCGTATAGTCCAACGTTGTTTTCTCCCAACTGATGTTACCATTCCAATCAAACTTTCTCATGTGTCAACAGAACTATTGAGTGCTCCTCAACTTAAATTACTTCGAACCATTTCTTCCCGACCTTTGTTCAACCGTTAATCTTCAATCAATCTTGAGCAATTTGCGTGTATCTAAACAATTTTTATTTTAACTTTGCCGGATTACCGTATTTATAGTCCACTCATTGACATTACAGCTGCCTGAGGTCACATACAACTTTCACCGCGGATCATTTAAAACTGGGCATTCGGCTTCAAATATGCAGCCTTTCAAGATTTTCAAGTGATCTTTGTGGATTCCATATAAAGAACCTTCTTAAAATCAAGATACGGAAAAAGAAAGCTATATTTTTTCACCAATTAAATTTTACTAAAGCTTTGTTCTCTGACTGTTACAAGGTATATTTTACTAACGATCTCAATACACGAAGGCTTTTAATTAACAAAATTGTATTCTAACTGGGCAACGCTCTAGATAGGGCCAGTTCGAAATAAACAGTCTGAAAGTAAAAATGGTAATTATGTTTTTCAATTACATTTGCTAGTATCGTTCGCTATCGTTTAAGAGTTCATTCTTCCGTAAATTGTCATTGGTAGCTGTTGCATCACCTGAGTTTTCTCAACTGTAATATCTGTTCAAGGAACATTTAGAGCTGCGGGCGCGGTGGACAGATATTGTGCAATGGCCGTTATGACGATGCATTTGTTCTCGCTTAACTGTCTGTGCCGACATTGCACTAACCTATATCGTTTATTTCAATATTCATTGCTTCATATTTCCCCTTGCACAAAGGAAAATAATGATTGTACCGTTAGGTGTCGCAACACTGTTGTTAGATGTAAGATCAATTAGATTTAATTCAATCAGAGACGCAATAAAACATGTCGTGATAATTGCGACTACTTGCGCTCCATTAACGGGTTTCAGGAAACTTATAATGCTAAACAAGATCCTTGTATTGATTTTCCCAGAAGGAATAGTCAAATTGCTACAGCCATGACATGCCAGCGACGACATCGTTATTCCTCGTCTTAGAAACGCTATAAAATAGGTATTTCTATATGTTTGGAGCAATTATGATTACGTCTTCATCAACAAGTTGCCCAGGATCAGCAATGATGCAGCAGTAGTAGCGAGTTAACCGGACGTGGATAGCCCCCCTTGGTGCGTTGAACCGCCGGTTATATTTAACTGCGACAACACGTGTGCGCCGGCACACGACACACGATGCTCTCCAACATTGAGACCGTTTTGAATAGCTCAAATATTTTTGTTTTCTTCTAATGCCGAAGCAGAGTGTGAGAAAAAGCATCTACGTACAAGATCCTCTGTTCAGAACCAACCATGTAAGAACGTTCTTACATGGTTGGTTCTGAAGAGATCTTGTACGTAGATGCTTTTCCTCTGTTCAGAACCAACCATGTAAGAACGTTCTTACATGGTTGGTTCTGAACAGAGGATCTTGTACGTAGATGCTTTTCCTCACACTCTGCTTCGGCATTAGAAGAACTAAATACACAACCATCATAAATGCTAGTCATAAATCACTGTTTTAAACAATCACAGTAAAGTTGTTTACTACAGTTATATGATTATAAACGGTATATTTTGCCAACCACCCGCATTCTTCAGTCTTCTCTTGAACAATTGAACAGAGTGCATGTAACTGCGCAATATCGAGAGCTCCATCCACAATACCTAGCGTACCAGCAAGGTATATTTCAAATACTCTCACTGACGATTACTGTTCGAGTGTAGTAAATTTCGCCATTGGACGCCACGAGCTAAACCAAGCCAACCATAAAGCAAAATTCTATTTACACCGCTTTATAAAACATACCAAAGACATGGCAAATGGGCACTTTACCAAACTATTCATCCCTGATCCCATACATCGAAAAGGCTCCGGCAAGTTTTAAAGACACTTTATAAATTCTCGTAGAGGAAACGATGCTTTTAAAATTTTGCATTCTTGGTAGTTTTTAGACGCCATTCAGTCGCCAAAAGTGCATTGTAGCGCGGCCCTCAGGGGATCAAGGAAAGTTTGTGCTTTCCGGCGAGGGAATACGTGTGTTTGGAGGGAGTAAGGCGAGCCAAGGTTAAGGCATTCTGTACTCTGTACCTGGAGATTGACAATGGAGTTCAATCAACTCGTTGCGATGCCCACCCACTTGGCATTGTGATTTGTGACGCGAGGCGAGCGATCCTCCATTGTCACTTCCTGAATCGCATGTCGGTTTATAATACTCTTCTAGGTATTTATGTAGAAACAATGGTTCTTAACTAGCTTTGCTGGTGGTTTCGTAATTTGAATACCCGATGTCAGTGGCAACAAATCGTTAAGGCGAGATTTTCCCGCTTTTATAAGCAACTCAGATTACTACAGGTGACTTAATATATTGTATTTAAGTCCCATTTAGTAGAGCAAAACCGTGGCGCTTACACACAGTCGTGCGTTTCACTACTTCTATTTTTGAGGTTTTACTCATATTTTTCGAAAAGTATAGTACTAAAATTTTACATGTACCTTTGCGGTTCCTACATAAAAAACACATACATAAAACATAAAAAAAAAAAACATTACTTTTAGTAATGAAACAATGAAACGTACATACATAAAAAAAACATTACTTTTAGTAATGAAAAACTTCATCCATACAAACAATAAACATATTATTTTAAGTTACGACTCTAAATGACATTAACTTTACTTGGTTACAAATGAGAAGGAACTTAGCTTATGACTTAGAAGCCGACTCTCGCACCACAGAAATACAAAACTGATAAAATATCATAATATATTATTTTAAATACTTAGAAAACCTTCTTATATAAATAAATGTAGAAATAAAATTATATCTATGCTGCTCGTTGGTCGCGCATCACTTGAAAATGGCTGGACCGTCTTGACAATTTCAAAAAAATGCTCATATTAATCTATATTAAATGAAAAGCTGTACGTACAATTGCAAAATTTGTGAAAGATTAAAGTGAGTGTAAGAGTAAAACATTTAATTAAACTTTTTTCTGTATTTTTGTGTGAACTTAAGACCAAAACTCAACTCAAATAATTTTAATTTTGACTAAACGTCTGTTTGGTCGACTAGGATTAACACTTTTTTTTTTGTATTAATATACCTATTCAGTAAAAAAAAACGTGGAATAAAAGTTGCTAAGTACGATGCATGGAAGCTGCCTACCAGAAGTTGTTAGCTAATTTATCAATAACCCTGAATATTATGCTTCCTTAGTATAGGTTCATAATTCCAGAACTCCCGTTTTCAAAACCAATTATCCGTTATTCTACAACTGGACTTTAATGCAAATGTCTCAACTTCTATGGTTAATTTTCATTAGAGTTTAGCGTGTCTGTGAATGCATATACCTAGTACAGACTCGCACATTATAACTAGCAAAGTCGCAACGTGCACAGTAGTTCAAACCAAAGAGGATTGGACGTAAGCCGGCGCCTGGCGTCAGTCTAAGCAAGGCTATTGATTGGGTTGCGTCGGCGTAACTATTAGACTATACACCCCCAGCCGCATAATCCGCATAACATGCAAGACTTGGTGTGATAGTGACACACTCATTAACCGCTAGTATTTCCCAACTTTTCCCGCATAAATAAGTTCCCCATAGGTCGCGCTTCGACCTAACTCAGTTAACTGCCTCCCGCAAATTTTCAGTCAACGGAATTGTTTTCGGAACTGGCTTAAAATTTTAAGTTGAATTTCCATTAAAACAGTTCTGCATCGCAAAAAATGGGCGCACGAATTCGAAGGAGAGTGAGCGTGGTGCGAACTCGACGCAGCCGAGGGTATTGATCGGCGTGCGCGCGCACCCAGCCAGTGTACACAGGAGCGATTCTACGACACGCCACAACAACTCGAGTGAACACTCGGCCCTATCCGAGGACCATTCACAGCTGGAGATGTGACCGTAATGAGGGATCGTCAAGCCCTTAAATACTATTGAACAGGTTGTCGTCGCGCGACCTACATTTCGTTCGATTTAATACAAACCTATCCAAATTGATGTTGAAATGTCCAATTCTCAACAGTTGACGTCACTAAGCTTTCAGTGAAATGTAATTGGCACGATCAGCTGTGTCCGTTCTCTGGCAGCAGCTCGGCATCGCTTATCTGGCGTCTTGGGGCGTGATTAATCACCCCGTTAAATCTCCAGACCCTCGCCGCACAGACAAACGTTCCCTGTCGGCTGATAGAGCCAACTTAGCTGTTTTGCTATTCAAATCATTTGGAACGTCTGCGGATTCGCACTCTTCGCCTTGAAAAAAACAACATTTTATTACTATATTTTAATTAAAAAAAATTATATAATACTTCCGCATACAAATAAATGGCATTGCATAAATAATGTACAGTACTTGTTAAATAACAGTTCTCAATTAAGAGATTAATCAAACTTCTAGCAGCTTTAAAGTTTTAATAACATTAATGGCGGAGCAGCGTTGATTAAAACGGATGATATTTAATTAAACAATTCTAGCACAAGACAGAGATCAAACCCTTGTTTAACCCTCGAGGACTGCGCGGTATCGAATTGCCGACTGTCTTCATAGACGCCTCGCTATTCTCGGAGGTCGGATAAACTGCTACCAACGTTTTTAAGAGAAATGAGACGCGTTAAAGCTGAGACCTTTTTGGGATTAATATTCTGCTGGGTTTCTGGGACCTTACCTTTTCCCTTGGCTAACATCATCAATATGTACATATTTATTTAGATATTGTACTCTCAATTCAAGTTAAGTAATGTTTGGTATTTACTCAGATAAATAAAAGTCGTCGACTGTAGTTTTTGCATAAAATATTTACTACGTTTAAATTGTAAAATTGACGACGCAATTTTATGGCATGGTATCCCGTAATTGTCTGTCGTTTACACGTCGCGTCGGTGGTCCATTAATTTAAATTTTAGTGTGTTTTATTAAGAGGAAGCAGTGATGCGGTCAATTCATCGCAATTAATTGATGTCACGAGTCTCGCCACGTTATTAACTTATCAATAACGGTGGAAAGCCACTCCAACATCGTCGATTTCCTATAAGTATTTAGCAGCACGAGGATCAGCCTGTTCATAATACATGCATGATAATTTCCAGCGACCCTGGATCCGTACACTTGACTGCTGACCTTGCTCCATTCGCCGAGAAACGTGGTTGTCTATTACTTTACCGCCTCTTCTACTCGTCGGAGGCTCGCGAGGTCGCCCGACTCGTTTGGCACTACATTGTTGATGCTGTGCTGAAGCTCTCTAGGTTTCGACGCAAGATGCCAAAAATGCAAAAAAAAAAAAACATTCTACCAGATACGCACAACACCAAACACACAGTTAACCAAAAACGCCGATGGGCAAAAAATATAACGCAGATTGCCAAAAACGCTTACTTACTTGCTTGACTCTGACTGTATCTATGACTGTACTGCATATTGCGCAATCCGCGGTAAGTTGAACTTTTACCACAAACCCAACGCTAATGGCCGTTACTCGACTTTTTATTTTTATTACACCGATTGGTGTTTTAATCACCCTGCTCACCTATAATATTATCAATATGAATTTACTGGTTATGTAGTGACTGTGGCAGTAACCGAGGCGAGTCGGCTCTAGAACTTGACCTCCTTAGGAAAACATGTTTGTATTTTAGCATTATGCAATTAATGAGATGCTGTTTATGTTTTACGCAATATAGCTTTAATGTAACGTCCTTCACGGTCTAGGTCATAATACGCTGACATTGGGATCTCTAGCTGAGTTACATCATTTTGTTATTTGTATTTTCATATGTATTTATACGTACCAAAGGTCACCAAACGGTCGGCGCCGACTCGAATATGAACTGGTTAAGAGCCTGTTTGCCTTTCTAAAGTGTCCGACCATCTTGTCGAGACGATATTATATTCCATGAAAGTTTCGCCCGAACGTTAGAGGGCGTTTACAGCAAAGTTTGGTAATATTAGGACGTTATATTTATCGTTGTATTTGAGCTCGGGGTGGGATAAAGTTCACTATTCATAACGGCTATATCATTTGGCCTCTTGCGACACATTGGTCTATCCCATATTCCTGGCATAAAACGTGTCTGCCAGAGAACAACCGTTTTGTCAAATAATATTCAGTTCCAAGATACAGTCACGTCGTCTAAAGAGAGATAATGCACAGATGAGACATGACGCATTAGGTGCCGTAACAACATAACTTTGTCTACATCTTTTCTTAGCATATACATTTGCTGGATTATCTTGTAAAGGATCTTTCGTGGAAACCATCAATGAATTTGAGCTCGCGTTTTTTTTAATACTGGTATTTATTATTACGAAAGATTTGGCGTCAAGGTGATAAAGGACATAGATTGTTAAAATGTTATCAACTAACCATCATCCTCTGTCTATGTTTCAGGTAATTCTACGCAACCTTGTCAGAACGAATTTAAGTCAGCCTTGTTTGTAAGTAGTATTTTAAACAAAACTGCAGATTTATTAGATCTTTTAACATGATAAACACTGTTTTAAACTATCACGGTTGTTCACTAAAGTTATATGATTATTTACGGGATATTTACCGTGGTAAGGTTGTGAAAGGAGCTCCCGATATTTCGGCGCAGTTACATGCACCATGTTCACGGGAAGACCCGGTCTTCCCGTGAACATGGTGCATGTACCTTAACAACCTTACCACGGTAAATATCCCGTAAATAATCATATAACTATTTAACATAATGCTGCTTTTAATCAACATAAAGTGGTATTAGGTCTATTCAACAGAACCTCCTAGATTTCCTTGTGTGACAAATAGCATGTTCCAATAATCCTTGCTGAATCTTGTACTCTTGCGGCCAAAATAGAAACTTCGTCGAATTTCTAGATACCATATTTCTTCAAACTGATACTATTTAGACCCATAGAAAAACAAGATAATAAGCATTTGGTCATGCTACTTGTAAAAAAAGAATCCTGATTAGCCTTAACAACTCTAGTCTTTATATATGGCGGTGTAACGGCTTCCGAGCAATGGTACCACCATCACGAGCGGCAGAAAACCTGCGCCAGAGTAACGGCACTCTGCAGATGCAGCTATCTGCAACAACTTGACACACATACTGCAAGTGTAATCGTAAGATTCACATCTATAATAATAATAAAATAATAATAAAAATTTATTGAGACAAAATAATACAATTCAGCAGTTATTGTAATGCGTCGTACTCCGGACAAGGAATCCTGATTCCCGGAGCCGACTTCTTCCTGCGGTAGGTAGGTACAATTAATTCTAATTCAAAACTATTGCAGGTAAGTAACAGAATAAAGTAATACTTAATATGAAATAATCGGCCGTCGTCGAAGCCATTCAATTCAAACCAGAAACGGAGTAAGCACTACGCTTATAACAGGTGCAAGTGTCTAACTCTTCAATAACATCAATCATTACTGCATATATACGTTGGAAAAGCTTAGCTTGTGTATCTAAATTGCGTTGAACACGCCTGTTGTCCCTTTGATCAACTGCGGATGCTTCCCTCTCAAGTCCAATCATGCTTTATACTTAGCCAAGCTCGTTCGTAAGAAAAAAATGCGTATCATTAATCACGATACGCTTGTTATAATCACAATCATAACATCAGCTGAAAGTTTGTTGAACATATAGAAGATACACTTTATCATGAAAGTCATAATGAATATTAACATGGAACAATAGACCTGCAGAATTCCATTGTTAAGCATTATTATACGCACCATAAAGATTACCTTTATGGTGCCGCATTCAATTAATGATTAAGCGGTAGTATTGCCAATCGTGAAAATGCGTACCATTCGTATACCTTCCCACGGATACTTCAAATAATAAAAGTGGTGAATGACAATCATCCACTTTATTAGTTCAAATACCAAGAACATCAATTTCTGATATATTATTCTGTCTCCATTGCCTTCGAAATCTACCAATCGAAGCTCGTGCCTTTGTCGGAAACTCGTTATCTACCTGCGATAAACTAATCGTTCTTTTATATCATATCACATTTTGTTTACATTATTGGACGTGCATAGTTAACAAATTGGCCGCGCCTTCTGTATACGACCAGATTCTTGAATGGTCTATCTAGTCTAGGTATGGTTATGTCATATATCTTGACGATGATTATACCCATAAATAAATAGAATATATTTTCTGTATAAATTCTGTATACAATATAAATGTATAAATCAAAATATGATGCTAGTAATTAATTTAAAAAAAATACTTTTTATCTAATGTATCCAGTCAATTTAGCTAAAAAAACTCTAGCTTTGTGTGTGACTAAGTCTGGTGGAATCTCTGACCCTAGAAATAATTAAATATGTAGTTAGTTGCTATCTCGATGAACCTTAAGACATGTTTGACAGCAGTGTTTCCAGCACGTATCGGCAGGGCAATGGTATCGATAAGGCAAACGTCTAACGGAGCTAGTTGCGTGGGGGAAATGGACCGCGCCAAGAGCGTGTGCGCACACCGGTATCATAGATCGTCGTCACCGGTCCCAGTTGCTTTCGGCACGCTGCACCGTGCACGAGTGTTTACAATTCTCAATATTTTGGTGTTGCAACTGAGTTAATCGTTCGATAGTTATGTGCATATTGTTAATCGGAGTGAAACTATACATTCGGAACAGTGAACTTCGGTGCAGCTGATAATGGAATCGATATTGGCGACGCAGTGCTCAATTTGAGGTACCCAAGTACCCATGTTGATAACTTGTGTTGTGGTTAGGTACCAGATCAGTTTACGAGTTGATCTTCAGATAAGTTGTACAAAGATATTCGGATCACTTAACAATCTTTAATATTTTCTAGAGCTCTTTATATACTTTAAACAGTGTTAACCATATACAATGTTATATCGTTTCATTAAATAATCCGGGAGTTCAAATTCCGTATCAATTTTTGGTTCCTCGGTACATTTTATACCCAGACCTGAAATATATCTCTACCCTGGGCCGTCTTTAAAAGCTTCATTAAAACTTATTACGTATTAAATTATTCCCTCCACGATTTATGAAGGTATTAATAGCGTTATTAGCTTGAATGAAATGAAACGAATTTAAAAGGTATTAATTTTGCCAATGAATGAAGTACTTCACTTCAGTTATGGAATCAACTTAATCGTAATATTTTCTAAGATAATATAACTCCATTACATAGATGATACTCGTGTCTTAAATCGATTGATTTACATACCTACCGCAGTGGAATTAAAACCAGAGCTATATAATTGTTTACCGGTTTTTTTCGTCATCGAAAAATTTAGTAGTCCTTGACCAAAATATTTCCATATTCCATTGCCATTCCATCACAGGATCACACATATGTAAAGGCTATGTATGCTACGGCTTAAAAAAATACACAGTCGAATTGAGAACCTACTCCTTTTTGGAAGTCGGTTAAAGTCAGTGAAACGATAGCAAATGCATTAGCAATTGCACATCTCATCCATACATTTGAGATATACTTTTAACAAGATCTATTGTAACATTTCACTTTACTATGCAAATCAATTAATATTATTTACTAATCAATGGCTACTAGTAGTTAAATAGGCGACCATAACAGCCTACCATGATAATCATCAAGTTGAACTGTTCTATCCATAGACAACATATGAAAATGATCAATAGATCTCACATTGTACGTTATGTTCATCGACTCTTATCAAATGACCTCTTGTCATTAATTGTTAATGCTCACAATATATTATGTGATAACCATGTGTATAGGTACATGGTCCATGTTTTCTGAAAATGCGCACAAGATCGCTTGTCATGCTATCGCGCGGATGTGATAATATGTCGAAGACGTAAGTGACCCTACTGGGGTCGCATTGACATGTCCACTGATTTAAAACCCAATTGACCGCCTAATATGAGACGGCTCTATAGCGCAGCGTCTATATGATATATGGCATTGTTTCAAAGGGCGATCTTTCTCAAATTATATTCTTCAATAGCTGCTGTTTCTTCACTTAAACGTAATTTTCTAAATTTGAGCTCGTACACACTACAAGGTGATACAGAAAGGGGTCCCCCATCATTGTAACTAACTTTTACTATGGGACCAACCCTTCAATCGTGAAAAAATATCAGCTTTTCCATGCTTTTTTTCGAGTGTGTACCGTTTTCTATGGAACAACTGATATTTTTTTCATGATTTCAGAGTTGGTCCCATAGTAAAAGTTGTTCATAATTATGGGTACTATGGACCCCTTTCGGCTTAGTACACCTTTTTCTCATAACCCTGTATATTAAGATAAAGTATCATTTCAATGCTTTATTACAAAATATACGTAGTAAAGCAACCTTGTGATTATGAGAGAATATGTTATAGACCTTGCTATCGGTCGCCACTTTTAAATATTTCGAATGTATCGCATAATAAGTAGCACTCGTGTCATTCATACAAAATTATCCTTCGCTTTAAGCAAATATTTGGCACACTTGATTGTGGCGGAGATAAGAACGTGTATGAAACAGTTGGGCGCCATATTGCCGCTTAAACACTGTTAAGCACTGAAAGTGGTAAACCTTGGTGTTATCGAGTTGGTAAGAGTACATGCTTAATAAGCGCTCCAAGCGAATCGAGCAAATATTTATACCGCTGACTCGCTTTTAGTTAAGAACTTGCAATATAAATCCTTACTTTAGCTGAAATGGTAGAAAGTTTATTAAAATCCGCTTTAGTGAATGTTTACTGTCATTTCGGCAAACATAAATTCCTTATTTTGTTAAACTGAAGAAAAAAATATTGTCTCATTGTTAGTATACACGAATTAGTATCTGATCTGACCCAGGTGCATTAAATCTTACTTAACGTAAAGTATTACATAATAAGCAAATATATTAAAAACTATAGATATCCGGTCTGCGCTCAAAATTTTCCGAACCGAGGCGCCGGTCTACGACAAACATATTTATAAAAAAAAAAGTTATAGGTACTAAATCCATACTAACTATTAAGGCAATCTGTGCATTCAGTCTACATTTGTTGAAAACCAAATCAGACATTGTCATAACGACATAGGATTTAATTTAGTATGTCGGTATTTCTAAAATGTATGTAGTAAACTCATGGTATTGATTCGTGAATGTTGTTCTCTAGCTCAACATCCATGTTTTTACAAACCAACTAGCCGCCCACCCCGGCTTCGCACGGGCATAAGCTCGGCCTTCGGCCTGGCTACAAAATATAATATAGCCTATGTCACCCGGGAATAGTGTAGCTTCCCAACAGTGAAAGAATTTTTAAAATCAGTTCATCAGTTTTTGAGTAATTTCGTTACAAACCTCCAAAAATACGAATCTTTCCTCTTTATAATATTAGTATAGATAATAGTACTTAGACATACTTATTGTCTTGAAGTCTCGAAGGCACAAAATGAACACATATATTATCTTCTATCAAGAGACACCAGGGGGGTAGTGATTAGCATACAAGTGTACGCTAATCACTAATTGAGCACACGTCAGATAAATAAGACATGTGTTGTGACAAATTAACTTGTCACATAAAAATGTGAGCACATTCCGCACGGCGGCTATCAAAACGACACAAAGTTCCAAGTAATGAGGGCACGTACATTCTGTGACAAGAAACAAATACCGCGGGTGTGTTCACGGCACCGGAGAGATTTTGCACCACCCTGTGTACGTGTATTATTGGACTGTTTCGTTTTTCCGACGTCCTTTGCTAAACAAAGAGAAATGTTTG
Source organism: Agriopis leucophaearia (assembly GCA_949125355.1). NCBI lineage: Eukaryota > Metazoa > Arthropoda > Insecta > Lepidoptera > Geometridae > Agriopis > Agriopis leucophaearia. Next base: position 6,448,288 of record OX421276.1, on the reverse strand, counting down.
GTGGTGTTTTGCGCTTCTCTACTGTGTAAATCTCCATTTTCGTTGCATATAGATATTTTTCAAACTGGTTATAGTTCTGAATATGAAACGTCGAAAGAATCGCAAATATTTTAGTGTTGTCATGACGCATGACATGTCTCTACGTTACATGGATATAATATAAGGGATATACTTATTATGTTCCAATTCCTTTTATCAATCAATATCTATTGCAAGATTCAGTTGTTCCTTCATTAAATTGCTAAGGGGATTTCCATAATTGTCTCATACGGTTTTGTACCGAAGTGCCTTCTACGGTTTCAAGGCAAATGCTTACAGATATTCGATCTTGGTATCAAGGCAGCGATACCACGTAACAACGCTAGGTTTCTATGCTTGTGTATATAAACGTACCTATATCGAATCAATTGAGTTGGAATTTTCACTGTATCAAGTTTGACTGTGCGCGAGCTATTTCAGGAATGTAGTCTGTTAAATGGGGCATCTAAAAAGGAATGAAAATGTTCATCAGTTTATTTTTATTATTATTAGTTATAACCTTAATTCATAATTACTTAACGTATACTGTATAACACGACACGATTTATTCAATTTCCTTAAATATCTGATCAAAATTCTACCTACACTGCGTTTGAACTATATCTTGCAGTCATAGATGTACATATAAAGATATACCCATATGCTTGCAGTCTATTCCACAGAAGCTACAACTAAGCAAGTAAGTGCAATAAATTATGCATGGCATGCGCGGAGTGTTGGTAAAGAGCCTTAAGTTTACTCGTGTATGCGGATTAACTCCATCTGACCCTGTTCTTTATACTTTGTTAATTTAACATGGTTCTAACGTCTTGTTAAACGCCAAGTTTTGATGGAATACTCGTATAACGGGATTCGTTCCTGTCTATACTTGGAAAACTCGAAACTACAAGGCATCGCTCAAAATGTTAAGCTGCTTTCCATTACATTTGTACGTCTTTTCCATTAATACACATTTATAGACTTTCAAATTTTACTACATAATTATCAATATAAAAACCGACTTCATAAAAATGTCAGAACTGGACCAAATTACAATGGGACCACACGGAAAGCTTTCAGATAAAAAAAGAATCATCAAAATCAGTTCAACCAGTCGAAGGTTCTGAGGTAACAAACATAAAAAAAAACTTTAAAAAAACAGTCGAATTGAGAACATCCTCCTTTTTGGAAGTCGGTTCAAACATGTTTCAGTGATAAAAAAATACTTGTTCAAAAGTTGAGAATAACCTTGACTGATATTCCAAAAAAAATAATTACGACACTAACTAGAGGTTTTTTCTGGCGAAAAATAACAACATTAAATAATACTAAGTATATATGCGAGGTTTCCTTGAGAATATGTTTGCTGAGAATTTTCCAAAACATAAAGATAGTTTCCACGTTTATTGTTCTGTTAAAAAAAAGACTGAAAATTAACGCTACAACAGCGCTAGCTCGTGGATTTCAATGGATGTTACAGATCTCGACAAAAATATAGGACTTGTTTGCGAGTTTCAGTGCTCAAACAAGCATAGCTTCGTTAGAGAGCGCGGCTTTAGCAAATCCTCTATCGGCAGCTGTGAAATTCGTTCGCTGCCAATAAAGACTTATGTAGGACCATGGTTAGCTTGCCAATATGCCTTGGTAACACTAAATGAAGCTGGAATATTAGCCGAGATCTTGATGCTCAACCCCTCATTTCTTTCAGTTCACAGCAATCATATTTTTTTATACTATAGATTAAGTACCCTAAAGTAATTGTTATGTACTTTATGAGCCGTGGACTTAACTATAATGCTATAACTAATCTAATATACATCTACACTATATAATATTATTATATATATATATATTATAGATTTGTATGTTTGTAACCAATTAACTCACAAATTACTGGACCGATTTTAAAAATTCTTTCACCATTAGAATGCTACATTATCCCTGAGTAACATAGGCTATATTTATTACTAGAATGTTTAAAATATAAATCTCCACCCGTGCGAAGCCGGGGCGGGTGGCTAGTGTAATATATAGCTACAAATCTTCAAAATTATATTTGAATTACATTACGTCCACCATTCTTATCATGTCAAAATATGCTATATGCTTGAGAAATAATGTGTTGTGCATCCAGAATTGTATAGTAGGTTATTTTCGAGGTTTAGATGGCTCGTTCGATTCAATCTTGTGCCTAAATAAACTGGTTTATTTATTTTACCCAGTACGTCACAGCTTCTTGTTTGATCTTAGATATTTGTTTATATATTATTTTAAATTTGGCGGATTTGAGGCTATTATCGTGCGAATTTGTCAACAAAGTTTTTGCTTATTCAAAGCGACCTTTGTTGCGTAAGACACATCGGTTCCTCTTCCTAGTTGCGTACTTTGAGTCACAATGCCTTCGCTCGACTTCCGTCCGCGGCGATTGTTAGTCTCCATTACTTTTCGTAAAAACATCACTAATACCCAACGCAGACAAAACCGCTAAGTGCAAAACTTCGCCATGGTCATACGTTCTATTTGTACGTGGAGTAAAGTTGTTGCTGCGATATTACAGTAAACTTGACCATAAAATATTGTTTATTTATGTTGTAGCGCCGATGACGTTATTAATTGGAACCATTTGTGTGGAATTTCATTTCGACGATGGATATATCCACTCTTTTTAACCGACTTCCAAAAAGGAGGAGGTTCTCAATTCGACTGTATGTTTGTTACCGCAGAACTTTTGACTGGGTAAACCGATTTTGATGATTCTTTTTTTTATTTCAAAGTTGGAGCTTCCCTTTGGTCTAGTTCTGATAAAGTTGGTTTTTATATTTAGAATTATATTGATTTGGTGAACATGGTACTCTCAAACTATCAAGTCGAACTACTCAATACTTTTCTGTTATAAATAAAGAACCATCATAATCAAAAGAATCAAAATCATTATTTAGTCTGATGAGCAAACAATTCCTGTTCTGACATGTCGCACGCTCTTACAATTGGAATTTATTAATTTATTTAATGAAGTACACAAAGCAGTATATAGTCTTAATAAAACTAAATTAAGTGTGTTGACATGAACTAAACCATATACCAAAATATTTATTAAAATTAAATTAAACAAAAGGTACAGAGAAATTAAGTTAAAGTACATACTTAAAAGTAACAGAAAAAAAAGATATCCATTACATAAATATGTCAATAAGTGTTACTGTTACAAAATAAATATATGTATTTCTTTATATCTAAACAAAATTTAACAAATTAAATACCTCACATTAATATTATAATTTGTCTAGGTAATTGTCAGAATGTGAATAACAATGTTTTGGTGCTTTTAAAACATTCACCACGCAAAGCCATTACATATTATATTTAGTGCGCATGAGATACCAACCCAGTGTCATAAAAAGAAAGTCCTTTAAAGAATTTAAATTACGAGCAATTTTTGATACAGGTGGAAAACGTAAAAATGTTTAATTCATTCCAGCGATTTATTGCTGTTCGTGATTGCATACAAATATGAAAGGGAGACGGAACCCGAAAAATTTATATACCTTTTTTATCTGAGAGGGATTCAGCAACGGTTGCGGGCTTTCATTTTGCTGAAAAGCGCAATTTTCTCCATTCACTATGGCTGCCTAGTGAAATCGTTATCGTCTGCTGTGCGCTGCGGCCATTTCCTAATGGCGGCTTCGCGTGCTTTTAGCTTTTTATTACGTACCTAACCTACTAAAATGTACCTAACCTACGTACAACATCTGATTATATATATAAACCTTTGTGTTCCTTTACTAAACCCTGTTACAATCTATTCTTGAATACGAACACGTAAACTGTTGACTTCTGCATTGCGCTCGCAATCTTGAAGCATAACTAAATCCTTATTATCGAATAATATGTTGTCAATTGTAGCCAAGTAACCGTTTTCCGCGCTTTACAAACAGTAGAATAATGCAAGCTATTTTGCATTAACATTTTCGATATCCATAAATATAGCATCCTCGAGGCTATCGTCTCCGTAATGTTACTAGCAACTTGGAAATGGTGTTGGTTTTCGCGCCGCGCTTCTCGGCGGATCGCATCGACTATGTCGCTTATCATTTTACTACGATTTCCACAGCGTCATCACTTCCAATTGCCGACGTTATAAATTCCCCATGAATCGGATATTTTCCACTGTTAAACGAGAGAGCTCTATTGGACTAAATGAGAAGACTAGAAAACTGGTCTTAAAAACGAAGTAGCCTCTTGGAATTTTAATTTGGATAATGGGCGTTTCAGAAGATGTTCCCTGTGAAATCTTGGGACGTTGTCTATGCGCCTCGTCTTTTCAGTTTCTGACTTGTGCTCAATAAAGTAAATTACAACGAGAATAACAGGAACCGAGGCGAGGCAACAATGATATTTCGGTAGCGAGGAAAAAACAAGAGGGTCGTTTCTGGATCCCGTGGGAATTCACATCCCGTCTCGTTTTGTGTCCGCCGCGCCGCAGGAAAGGCACCAAGTGCCCGGGAAATGCTCAGGAATTCAGGATACGCTGCTACTATTATACGTGATATTTACAACGTCCCGCCGCCGAAACATTTCGGGACGTTGTTTTTGTGTAAATCATATCTTGCAATGTTAACATCTGAATAGACTACATTCTTTCCATATCAAATATCCGAAAATTAATGTTCTTGCATATTAAATGACAATAAATTACAGAATGATAAATTGTAAAATGATTGGAATAAAACGGTGAACAAGAAAGATAAGATAAATACATAACATGATAATATTGACATCGATTATGATATATGATTTTCTAATATCAATATAACAGTAGATAAAAGAATCGCCAAATCACTCGTTACGACTGACTCGTTCGTTGGCTCGGTTCTCATTTAGCTTAAATGGCAATTGGGGTGGTATGGGGCAAGACGACCGGCCACTAGACAGGTGAAGGAACTTTGTGACGTCAAATACAATCGCAGGTGTACTCTCCGGTTTTAATATACGTTTAGTCAGGTAGTCGACGCTCCCCAACCGAAACCGCTTCTAAAAATTTTTCAACTTTCATTTACTACGATATACATTGTATACAAATTTCGGGACCATTATTAAAATGTTGCTAATGGAATCCAGGACTCCTCCGACGTCACTAATGCGAGTTGCGTTCTGTTCTTTGTCCAGACAGCAAAGCTATTTGCATATTCCCAACTGCTTAAAACTCCCGTCTTACACGCTTAGCGCTGTGACGGAGCTACTAAAATAAATATAAAATATAACCAGTAAAGTGGTTCTTTATGTGAAAAAATATGCATACGTTTAAAGATATTTCCAGCCCGAGCCCTCGGTAAAGGGTCATGCGGACCTGCATTACGTTGGGTTAATTGCTGTAGCACGAGCTCTGGTGAAAGTTGGCCAACTCTTAAGAAATTACTCATATTTGAACAAACAATATTCACATGTAAATTAGGACGAATTCATAACTTTGGTTCAAAGTTTCTCCTAGATTCGGAAAGCACGTATTGTAGCCGCACTTTCCAATTAAGATAATTAGGTCGTAATACCGACAATTTACGAAACTTCGAAGTCTTATTGAAATTCAAATGAAGTAATGGCGTTTCTGTGGTGTTTTCGTATTAATTTGTGGTTCGCTGTTACTTACTTTGTACCTCATATGTATAAACTTTGAAGAAACTGGTATTGTTGCCATCTGACTTCAATCACATCCAAACAAGATGATAACACTTATAGTACATTATTCCAGCGGCCGACAACATAACGAACATAAAAATGTGAGCCGCGTAGCCGAGGCCTATATAGGTACGCGAGACCATAAATACTCAGTTGCTGCCAAAGCTTGTACCTATAGTACTATTCGCAAACATTGCACGGATTTACGTAAAATATACATTATAACTACTTTGGGGCCAAATTTCGCATTCATTAAAATATTTTAGTCCTAACCAAGCTAAAACCAAACTAGTAAACTTGTAACAAAAATGTAATGAGCCAATCACACTACCCAACGGGAACTGTCAATCATTTTAGTCTGTAAATTCTAATATGACCTCTATGCATGTATGCATAAGCCTCATTTTAGTGGAAAAAAGAAAATCAAACCTCTTTTGCTCATTGAAATATTGTGCGCATCGTTTAATCAGAAGATACAAAAATTGGCCACCAGTAACTTTAGCAACGGTCGAGGCCTTAGAGTCCAATCTTGCTAGAAGCGTATTCTTCAAAAAATAGACACATTAAATACCCTGTTTGAGAAAAATATCAATGGACACTTGACTCATGGAGGTATAATCATCTTTGCGAATTATGTATTGTTTTGTATAGTGCCCTACTGGTTTCCTGTCCTGAGGATTTCTATAGTAATAAAGTGAAATCAGTTCTAGGTAATTTGTTATTTTCCTGTAGTAGCTGCTGAATTGTTGAGCGAATGAAGTCAGTCGAGAGGTTGTTATGACGGGAAGCAGTCGCTAATCAGTGAACGAGTGCGAGCGACGGGTCTCAAGTCTGTGAGGAGAGTGGCCGCTGAACCCCCCCGAGCGCGTACCTGCGCGTGCGCTGCGATGCGCACCTCCGCCGCGGAAACAGCAGGTAGCTCGCGGCCCGCTCCGTCGAAGTTGGCTCAGTGCGCGCGTTCTCTCGCCGCCAGTGGTAGTGTACGTAGTGCGCGGACGCATACGCGCGGTTCGCGAGCATGGTGCCCACACCTCGCTGGTGAACTGGTGATAGCAGTGTACTGGATGACAGACGACATGTCCTGTGACAGAAGAACTAGGGCCGCCCGTTTCCTCGAGCTGCGGTGAGTTTGCCGTAAACACGCGCTTCCTGCCGAGACCGATCCTTTGTTGAATCCTCGCAGTGTGTCCGTCTCTTTTTAACGCGTTCTACCTGTTGTGGCCGGCCGACCAGTGCTTCACAGTGTTTGTGTTTTATCTCTTGTGGTTTTATGATACTCATTGTCCAGAGATTACAACGGACACGACTGCAGTGCCATTGTCTAAGGAGATACTTTTGTATGGGTAATGATTCTTTTGAACTTTATAAGGGCATAACGGAAAATCATTCTAATATTGACTTCTTGGAAAAATGTTAGATTTCAAGTTTGAAGTGATTAGTGCTCTGACGTGACCTTGGCAGGCTAACGAAATCGGTGACTCGAGCACAATTTGTTGGTCACGATTTTCTCTTTAAGCCCTCAGCCTAAATTTCATAGCAGATGTTGTTTCATGTAAACTCCGAGGCTTCATAAGCGTTTAACACAAACTGGAAGTTCGAAGAGGTCACATTGAGAAATGTATGTCGTCACGCAACCTTAAAATTATTCCTCTGACCTATCAGTTTTCATCAGAAATTATCACCGTGTAGCCAGTTGCAAACTTGCATGGGCCGTTTGTTGAACTCGAAATGCAGGCTGTAGAACAAGAGTAACTCAGCCCAGGCGCAGATGTGGGACGCGAGCGTACTCCCCGCCTCGCCTCCCGGCCTTGAAAGGCTCTTGACCAGGCCAGAGCCGCCGTTGTCGTATTTATTGCAACCTCCAAGATACAAACCGACAAGGTTATTGACGCCACGCGCCTTGATGCCCCCACTCGATGACTATTCTCCACCATGGGAACCCTACCAACCGCAACCACGCCGGCAAATGCTCGCGTCTCCTTGAAGCGATTGTTCTCACGTCGATCTTGTTATAATGATTAACTACAATAGTTATTACGTCATCGCTAAGCGAGTTTCCGCCTTCAAAGTTTGGTAGTTAACGATGTGAGTCACGCAACCGACATGGTTCATAATAAATCTGCAATTTATGAAGTATTGTATGTTCAAACAAAACAAGACTTAGGTGCAATGTCCTCTGCGCGGTCTTGTCAAACTTTTACCGCAAACGTAGGTGGCTTGAGTACATGATCTGAAATGACTTTAAGACAGGCGATTTATAAATAGGTGCACTCGTCAAGCAAGCATTGGCGCAGGATCGATGCCCAGTATGCCTAGGTGAAGGACGGTTATCCAGTTCTTCGCCCTTTGATCATAGCTACTCATTGACTGCTCATTATGATTACGTCGTTCACATTCTCATACTTTCATGCGATTGTTATTGATTTGGACTATTGCTATTCTTTTACACGTTCTCAATATATATCCTTGTTATATTTCTCAGAAAATTTTCTTGAATTTCTGTTGGTTTGAATATTTTTTGTCCATATTGTTATCAAATCCAGTATCAGCGTATACTAAAGCTTTTACATCACATAAATGTCCTTTAAAATATTTGACATAATATATAGTCGGCATATATTGTTGTATATTGGATCAGCTGTCTGTGTGCCATATGGCGTCGAGGTGCACACTTCATAAAGCGAATGGGGCCGGCATATGTTGCCACTTTCACTCTGGAGTGGCGTAGTACTTTGTTTAAACTGCACAAACACTATTTATGAAACTTCATAATCGGAATAACAGTGAGGCAGTTTAAATAATCTAAAAAAAAAACATTTTGTCGATTATCGACAATTTTAATTTCCGGTGATTTGTTTAAACTCAATCATGTCATTCTAATTGGAAGCTCTATGCGCTTATTGGAATTGAAATTCAACGACAGACCAGTAATATTATCAAATTACACTATCACATGTTATGAGTATTCTAACAAAATGCATAGTTAATTAATGTTTAGAATAAAAGCTGGCGCATGCGGCATCACGCGCGCACCCACATCGATAGCGTATTCGTGGGGGTAGTTTTTGCCGACAGCAGCTGGTTACCCCACTAGTGATTCACGTCCTGTCTGCTCCACTGTAGGTCGGGGTGCGTGTCAATGACCCCACTAGCGGCCCTGCACATACGCACACCGCACAATTTACCCATTGCCCTTTGTACTATCTATTATTTATAGCTTTTTGTTCATACAGATATATCCCTATTCTCTTTCAATTCGGCACGCTTCGCAACTATCCCTTTATGCTTATTCGGCAAGTGATTTCCAGTCGGGATTTCTGTATTCAAAGCAAAATCAATTCCTTCATCATCCCTTATAATATCAGAAGTTTGCCATAAAGGAGTTTCTGTTTCTAACACAGCTGCTTTGTCAAGTTATAAATTACCTTTCTTGACTAACCGCGGCACGTTTCGAGGTTTATCCGTAGTTTGATTGTTTGCAAAGTTTTCCTCTTAAAGTGCAAAGACACTTAGGTTAAGCGCCCGATCTCTGATTGGTGTAGTTTGCTTCCTTAGTAACTAAGTGAAATTCTTAGTCTTCTGTTCGATTAAGCTTAACACTGCACATTTTATAAAGGAATCTAATGAAATCGTGATTCCAGAAGTTATTGTCGTTTGTAATATCAAAACCAAATTTAAAGCATATATTTTGTTTCAAAGCATGGGGTAATAAATGACATTGAAGCTATGGTCGATACCCGCAAGGCGTTTGATCCGTCCTACGCTGCCTGAGCTGCGCTTCGTGCCTCACACCATACCGGTTCTGAGCCAGCCAAGACGCATCGCATTGTTGATCCTTCCACAGAAAAACAAAATGAAACAATTTTGTTTTTTGTTTCTGGCCCATCACTGGCTGCTTCACGAGTCCTTGCCTCGCGATATCCTTACTTTGTGTCTTGTTACTTTTTCGTTTCAATCTCGAAGTATTCTGTTGACTGTTTTTTAAATGAAAGCAACTCGAAATTCTAATTATCAAAACGATGCCGATGCTTGCGGAAGTGCAAACACTCGTGGGTTACGCTGCTTTGACGCGATTTGCCTAGTAAATACTGCTGCTTCCTGTCTAACCGACAATACTTATCGTTGCCAAATTTTATTTGTTTCTGGGAATTATAACGATTTGGTGTATATTTTAACCGACTTCCAAAAAGGAGGAGGTGCTCAATTCGACATTTTTTTTAAATGTTTGTTACCTCAGGACTTTTGACTGGGTGAACCGATTTTGATGTTTTTATTTATTTATTTGAAATCTGGTGCTTCCCGTGTGGTCCAGTTCTAACATGTTTATGAAGTCGGTTTTTTTTAATTGATAATTATTCTATGTAAAAGAAATACGTATACACGTAAGAGGTATTTGAAATTGTGTATATGTCCAATATATAAAGTTATCTACTTTACTTGATGAAGGTGGATGTAAGGAACCTATGTCGCCACACGTTACGGTGTGACAGCTAAGGTTCTGGCATATGAATAATTCAAGTTTGCGGCTTGCGCCCTTGTCGTATCCTAAACGATGGAGGACTTTGCAGAGATGTTGCGTTGGGATCGGGAAACCGTTCAGCAATATCCTCGCAGTCAATAAATATCTCACTGTACAATTATTCACAAAATAGCTACGGACGTAAATTGTCTTATTGCAATTTATAACAGTGCATAATTATGTTTTCTGGATGGGCATCGCATTTAATAGATACGTTAACTCTTATTATTTCAAAATAAACCCAGGCACTCATAATATGGCTTGGAATTCTACTTAGACTGTCGAGACCACCTGGAAAGTATTCATCGTACTTCGTAGAAGAAAGTTTGTGTCAAACAAAATTTATCCTCGGGTCGGCAAAACAGTTAAAAACTGTGATCTATCGGGCCATCAATAATCAAGATTGATTGAGATTCGCGAAACTAAAAAACTTCAAGAGGTTTCAGTTTTTTCTGTTGTAATTTCTACTTGTTCGTTGATTTATGTAAAAAAAATTAGGTGTATGAACATTTTGACCTAAATTCGGTAGCCTTTAAAAGTGACTAGTGTGGTTCTCCAAACATCTCTAGACATAATGCATAGCTAGTTCAAAGACCGCCGCTTGTTTGCGCACACCGCCGATTCAAAAGCTTTACTCAGACTAGTTTGTATACACGCCAAAACAGTTTTTAACTTTTAACCAAGCCTTTAAGAAACGTGGGAATCTACTTCCAGGTTACCAAGAAACGATAAAATACGATCTTAATGTTAACGACGCAAATTGTAAGTTATAAACATATGGAAAAACACACTGACTTCTGAGAAAATAATTGCAAATCAGCTCCATGGATATCATGTAAAATTTTCCGACGAGTATAATAATTGAAACATTCTAATACATTACAAACAATTTAAAATTATCTGAGTCATGCATAAAGTTTATCACAACATTAAGATATTCATAGCTCATTATACTTACATTAGAGAGTTGTTTCACAAGGAAGATATTGCCAAGATTCTTCGGTTCCTGAGACGCGTACTCATTCAGCGGCGCTAAAGGCATTTAGAGGTGGAGTAGAGGGTGCGCTTATCTGCGAGGGAGGCATGGCGGGGCTCGGGCGAGGGTGGCTTTGTTCACGAGCCGGCCTCTCAGCCTCTCCGACCACTTAGAAGATTGCTCGGCTTTGTCTTCATGCGATACTTCTTTATACTCCGAATCTCGCCTCCAATTTGGGTTTTAGATTTATTTACACCAATCTTGATTTAGTTCACACGATTGAGCGCTTTATTTTGAATCTTCTCGCACTGATCGGATTAATTGGATATCTTCACAGCTTGTATCGTTCTTACGGCTGATTCGTATGCCGTTGAAATGAAAATGTTTAATATTTAATGAAGCTGTTTGTTTGCATTAAATATCGATGCGCAGCCGTAGGTAATGCATGCAACGCTGACGTTTCAAGCCGTTGGAACAGCTTGCACGAAGGCCGTGTTTAAATCGTTTTTGCCTTCAACATGTTGATTAAGTGAACTCTGTCGGATCGTACATCAATGCTATGCTAATATCCAATGACCTAGTTGTTCTTTCGGCCACCCGTACAATACTTCCTTATTAACTCTCCGCCCGGTCCACAAAATATCTACCTACCCATCCTACTTATTACCCATTTTTTTTTTATGAATTTCCTATTTATTGTCAATTTGATAGAAGCTGATGTCAACAAGGATCCCAGCCAATTTGCAATATTCTTTTTAATATCTATACCCCATGCCTGTAATAAATTAAATTAAACTTCAATATAGTAGAATATTTTGGACCTACCCCAATGTACTTAGTTCTAGTAACCAAACAAATTTAACAACATTATAAAGTAGCTAATGATGTTTGATTGACTGGCTTTAGAAGCCTGGTTTACATTTTTATTACCTTATTAGGTTTTTTTTTCTTCAATATGCCTATCTAGGCTATCGGCAGGTGTGGCGGCGAAAGCAGCGCTCCCTTGACACGCCACGGCGCGCGCGCATTGCTGTCAAGGCTCGCAGCCGCCGCTTACGCCGACCCTATGCGTCCACGGAGATTCTCGTTCGTACCAATATTCAAATGTACTTATTTCTATAAACTTCCTTCTACCATACATAATTCGCCACAATAAATACATAAAGATAGTACTTTGATATTTTCGTCTTTCTGTTTTATAAGCAACTAGCGGAATCCCGCGGTGTTACTCGCGATTTTCCGGCATTTCTGGAGGCTTATGCCCGTCCTCATGATTCATACTCTCTTCCTGCCAAATTTTGTTTAGATCGGCCTAGCCGTTTAGCCGTAAAAAGCCAGCAGAAAGACAGAGTAACTTTCGCTAGTTAGTCAAGGCTAGAATAATTTTAATAACTAAGTTTTTAAATGCGAAAGTGTTCCTCTTTCACGCAGCAACAGATCAACGATGTGATTTTTATTCCGTATATTCCGGGGAGGAAAAAATGCCTCGGGCATTGTCCACGCTAGTGAAACCGCGGGGCGCAACTAGTAGTCAAATAATTATTAATTTTCCTCTAGGATATACATACATATACCTATGTACGGAAATGTTTTCATAACTGAAAAACAATAAATGACGCAGGATGTGATTGCTGCTAGTATTGTCATAAAATGGTTAGCCGTAGTGTATATACCTAACTAATACGGGTTTCTATAAATTATAATATTATGTAAATGTAGTTGAATAGTTACTATGATTAATATCGTTGCAGTTTTATTAATATTATGAATTTCTGACTAATGTGACGGGTCGCCATCAACCAGAATGAATAATGCACCTGACCTGTAATGTTTGTCACAACTCACAGACTCCATTTTAGTGGCCGCTATATGGCCTAGACTGTGTACAATAATATCATCATTATAACAAATACCGCGTATATTAGAGGAGACGATTATTGATGTACGTACGTGCAGCTGGGTCACAATAGATTCATTATACAGTGAATGCATCCTTGACACACGTAGTAGTTGCAGTCAGCCGTGCAGCCGTGCGCTGGCGCACCGCTTGTTATGTAATCATCACCCACCAGTATGTCATTATTCAACGCCTCTTATATCATACCACCTGACAAAATAAACACCATCATACCTCTTGGAATTGATAGAATTTGCTACATCCACGCACGGCTAATAGTTCGCCTTGTCTTTTAACTCGAAGATCATAATTACGCTGCAATTTTTCAGCGTATTACGTGGATAGAAGGCGTGCGAAAAATTGTTAGCGTTCGGGGCCAGGGAAACTGCTAAGTGGGGTTTTCCTTGACACCGAGGCCTTGTTGCAACGCGGCAATCGACACAAGGTTAGCGGACAACACCGACACGCCCTAGCGATTATTTAATTGTTATTTGAACCAAAGACAACAGTGCATCGCTGCCGTGTCGAGGACTGCACAAGAAAAACTAATCGAGTAGAAAACGAGACAAGGACTGACCCAATATTAATCTTATCAGTATCTAGGTGACTGAAGGTAGTTAGTTCAAGAGTGAGTCACGTTTATTAAAATTTGCTACACAATATGTATCTACGAGTATACAATGCAGAAAGTTCATCAGTTTTAAGTTACTGAGGCTGTACAGATGGCTTCAAATCTTATTCTTATGCCATTCAATTCATTTCCATCTACCCCCAATATCTTTCTTTATTTGGACTTAAATCTCACGATAGATAAATATTAAACAGCCATTTAACATACGATAAATAAACCATACCCACGGAGCTTATCTCATCGCAAAGAGATTACAAACTTTGGCTATCAATTTTGACAACTTTGGTAAGTTTGGATTTGGCGCGTGATAAAGGGTTTAGCAAGTTAGTGACGATTTAGCATCGGTATCGAAAAATAATTTGTACCACACGTTGTATAATTCCATCGATGACTGGATAAATATTAAATTTTATTCGAAGTAACATGCGAATATTCGAGGCATATTTATTAAGTAAATAATAGACGTTCATAAATGAATGTAAAATTATTGATTCGACTCGGTGACACTGCGTCGTGTTCTTTCGCAAGATGACCCTTATAACGAAGCCGGGTCGCTTTCTACATCTGAAGAATATTTTAAATTAAGGCTGTGCTTGTATTACGAGGCTTTCCTTTTTGACGCTTCACTGTATTAACATCGCCGGGTTCAAGTTAAATTATTTCAATTAAGTGGTTGTCTCATTTATCTCATCATTTCTCCAATCAGGCTCTGTTTGGCATCGCGCCGTTATAAATTCAGCTCAATAATAAATGTATATGCTGTGATCCAATTAACAATTAATCCTGCCTCCGCAGTCTGCTCGGTATTCAATTCAGTTTCGGCTGAACGTTTCAATTTCTTTTTGTAGATGGCGTTTTTGTTTGCTTCACAAATTAAAACGTTGGCAATCAGGTTTTTTGTGAAAACCTTGGCTGTCCATTAGATTTTATCGGATGTTGTGAAAGAAATTCAGATAACTGATGAATGAGGGCTGTGAGGCCTATAAATTTTATCGTGTAATCAATATCACATCATTAAAAAATTCAGTTAGAAACTTTTTATTCCTCTTCGCTTTATCTTCCACAAGAGTCATTATCTTCTGTAGGTACTGTCTTTCGGTTAGGGTGTATTGTTTAACTACGTTTGATCTCTCCCAATTCCTCGTTCAGACGTATCCTGTGTCTCAGACAGGCTTATTAATTTCTTCATTGTGCCTTTGTCCACATTTTCATTGTCCCACTTCTCTTTGCTAACTTTGTAGCATTTACGCACTTGATGTGTCTTACTCCGTCCGTACGAGTAACATTATGTTTAAATACGTACACAATGCCGTTAATTTAAGATTCCCTTCGACAGATTCCTTTTTACTGAGTAGATATCCTTTGGAACGTTTGTTCCTAAGGATAAATAGCGATAGGTTAGGTGGTAAGATAGATTGTGGAGCTCCATGCACAACCTTTTCACGTTAAATATCCCATTAATAAAATTATGTCACTGTTTGTTATTTTTTGTTGTCTTATTAAAGGTTTAGACCTTTAATAAACAGTAATAAATGTTAGTTTAATTAATAGTAATAGTATTAATAGTAATAATTTATTCAAAAAATTTGCATTACAAGATTACTTAACAGTACGTACAGTCTTACTTAGGTATATTAAAACATATGCCTGAACTAGGTAATCCTGTGTTTCAGGCGAGAATTGATTAGAATAAGTTCTAATCGCAGTCATCATCATCAGCCCACCATATTTTCCGGTACTGTGCCTGTGGTCTCGTCCACTGCCGCCTTAACGATGTCGTCCGAGTTTCGATCAGCGAGCTGGTCGCCTGCCTGGTGGTCACTTTCCATTCCGCGATCACCATTCAGTCTACTACTTTGATCCATCCTTCTGGCCAAGTGTCCCGCCCACTTGAGTCTCGTGATTAGTTTAACTACATTATCGACCTCTTTCTGTGCCAATTTCAACGTTTGGTAAACTATCCATAAAAGAAATACCTGACATGGCCCGTTCGATCGCCCTTTATGTACAAAACGAGTTGAGAACCGCCTCCCTCTTGATGTTGGTTAAAAAAAGGTTCATTGTCTAGCTCTCAGATACATGGTACTCATGTAATGTATCAAGCCGAGACTGACAACTTACTGCCTAACTTTATTGACTAGTGTAGTCTGTCTGCGTAACTTTGAAATATATATGAAAACTGCAAAAGCGCAATAATATATGTAGCTATCATCATCAGCCTATCATGTTCCCACTGCTGGGACACAGGCCTTCTCCCAGAAGGACAATGGGATCCATTATGCTGGCTCAGTGCGTGTTGGTGAATGTCATAAATTATATGTCATTGAACTTTTGAAGTTCTTGGACATAGCAGTTTCCTCACGATGTTTTCCTTCACCGTTGTTAAGCGATGGCATCGAAACTGCACATAATTAATAAGTCATTGGTGCAGGGCCGAGGATCGAACCGGGATGCCGTCAAATTGTTCAGCGCACATGCTACCGCCTGGCCACTATCACTACTGTAGCTATAGCGATATACCTGTTTTACTTGACATAGTGTCTTTGGCGGAGACAACGTACACATGTATACAATAATGACACAGAACACACGTCATCCGGCTAGTTCATTGTTCGCGCGCGTTGGCACAAGCTAATGCTGTCGGCCTAGCAACGTTGCCACTTCCAACGTTCCATTCACCTCTCACCGAGCGTGAACGGTTATGTTGCATACAGCCGCACCCGGCCCTAATGCTCAAACATCGTATTTTATATGGTCTTCCTGATATACAGCCATGTTTCACAGGAGAAAACCACAAATTCGCGTTGTACAGCTTTCACACCGAACTCGCTGCGCGCAGTACTATGCATTGCAGAGCAGCTTCGCAAATTGTTTAAACAATTGTACCTTTGAACCAATCTGAAGCTTCTGATAGCATTGCGCTACTGTTTTGTCCTTACTTTGCACAATCTCCGATTTACGTCTTCACAAAATAAAGCTCTGTCAGCTCCCTTTACAATGACATCACTAGCTGTTTATTAGACACGATCTTACTAAGAAATCGGTTGTAAACTCCACCATACATTCCGTGTACAATGGTGTACAATGATATGCCAATGTGTTCAAACTCAATTTTCCTGTTGTGATTTAGCGGATAAATGGGTTTTGAGCACATTATGCGGTTAATTTATTTACGACCAGTTTTCTACAAATCAGTACGAATAACAAACAGTAATAGGCAACGGGGAAATATTCAGGCTAAACTGTTATACACGTCATTATTGCTCTTTATTGATAACACGATCCACGTGCATACATGATTGCAAGACGTCACTAGTTAAGCGATCACGTGGACATGTTTGTTTGCTGGGGTTGAACTCCAGATTAGCTGCCATTATCGGACAAATATAACCACTCAGCGACGATAACGTAGTAATATATTAGACCATCAAGCCAACATTCATAATCAGCCCACCTTAGTCCACTGCTGGACATTCGCCACTCCCAAGGTACGCCATTAAGCCCGATCTTCGACTTTTCGCTAACATTACCCAGCGGTATTCAGTAACAACAAAATATTTTGAACTCAGAATAAAATCAACTTTTTAGCTTAGTTTTCAGCTGTACTTGAATACCCAAGGGCGGGCTCAGATATTGTTTGCCCGAATACAACCTCTCAACGGTTTCGAGTAATAAAAGCCCAGATAATCCCGGGGGAAATCTATGGCTGTCTACGTTTCTACCTAGGAGACGAAAAACCGTTGTAGGTGATAAAACTATCAGTCTACAGTTATTATAACAGTGTTAGTGTCTGTCTAGGCAAGAGGTGAAGTAACGTGAGGGGACGCATTCACTGCCTTTCACTTCCCGCTTTTGTCGCTCGGTCGCTCTAGGCGGCAGGAAGGCGGCCGGCCTTGTGGCCCGTAGAACTGCGTGCCTCTAGGCATCCTTTCTCATCTTACATAGATTAACATCTCATTCCACCGGTAGGTAGGTACACACGGATATGTCACGAAGCTCGTTTCAACATGAAACATGATTCGCGCTCAGAAGCGTTTAGAATTTAAAATATTACAACTACACGACCTGGCTATCACCAAGGCGAATTTAAGCATAAATTGCGCAAATACTCAATGACATCATTTTAGTAACGCACACAACAGTTGTTCATTTGATTAATCAATTAAGTGCAATCAACGGCCGTTCCCTACTATTTCTCATGTCGACAACATTGCAGAGGGACGCTATAATTTGGTAGCACCTTCGCGCTAACTTTGAAAACAAAGTTCACAAGCAACGTACGAGCAATTAATGAATTACCTAGCTATTACATGACATCACGGCCAAGGAATAAATAAACACCAATTAAACAAGAAGCAGTCATAGAACATTCGCATGTGTGCGGGTGTCGAGGGCCGTTTTAACCTTGGCTTTTGAGCGGCGACTTTCACGGTTAGACGGTCGAGCGTTACATAAGGTAGTCCGCGGACGGACGGCTGGCATCTGCCGTGACGACACCGATGCCACTCACTAGCAAGAACCGGTTCCTCGAACTCGGCAATTGCTGTTATTGATGCTATAAATCCAATCTGTTTACACATCGAGTTAGACGACGATCTAATAGCAATCGTTAGCGACTGGACAGTATTACTTATTGTTGGTAAACTTTACGCACACTTGTACATTGTACAACTTTATAACAGTCATAAATGACTTCCGATCCGAGCGTAGTAGCCATCATGAACTTGAACCCCGGTGGACGTTCTGCGAATTCTCTTTCACACTACATACTGTAAATAGGTACATGAGTTGTCTGTCTGCATGAATTTCCTAGAAGTTTACGATCTGGGTTTTTGGTTCTCACATATTTTTACCTACTGAGTATAGTAGTTAAATTCATTCATAGATATTTACTGATGTTTCCTATTCCTTCATTAATAATTACTGGTGTTTCCTGAAAACGTGGCTCAAACATTTGTGCTTCAGGTTAACCCAAGACCCTTATTCCACACACAGCTATATCTAAAGTTCGAATATATTTTATGATAATAGTAGACTTCCGCTAGGAGTACTTAAAAAACAAGTATATATTTTTTAAATCCCCAATAAAGGAACGACTGAACAGATTTTCTTGTATCATTTGGGAGCTACGATGCCACAGACAGAAACACACGTTAAACGTTTAACACCCCTCTGTTTGCGGCGGGGGTTAATTAGAAGTGGTTGTAAAGAGTGTTGTTGTATTGTTGCAGGTACAAGAGCGGGGTGCGCTCAGTGAGGGGCGGGGGCGGAGGCGGCGGCGGCGCAGACGAGGCGCGGCGCAGCGGCCTCAAGGCGCTGCCGAAGCGCGCCCGCACTCGCTGCAGGGGCATGAACATGGGGCAAAAGCTCTCCGGCGGTGTGAAGTCGGTGTCGCGCGAGTGCACGGCTCCGTTCAAGGCGGTGGTTGCGCGCGAGCTGGCGCCTGAGCCGCCGCGCCCGGCGCGCCTCGACGCGCTCTTAGATGCGCCGCCCGCGCATCCCGACTTACAGATAAAACACGCATGGAATCCAGATGACAGGTGGGCATTTATCTACTACAACCACTTGTCATATAACTTTAATTAGCCTGTATAGCAACGAACCATGAACAAAAGCGCAGAATATTAATTCCTATGACTGTTACGAATTATGGTAGTTTAAAAAAAACATGCTTTAGTGACTCGTTAAAACAAACCAAATGTTTACAATCTCGAGAGGTTTGCCATTTAAAACTTCCACTATCCAACTCCTGGCATTTGGTGCACTCGGTGATGATACCAAATTATTGTATTGTCATTCGAACTGCATATATATTTGCATAGTTTTAAATCGATATCGATATGACAAATAAAAGTAGGTCAAAATCTAATTTCAAGTTTTGTTAACATTGTTAAAAGTGAAACTAATATCACAAAATAAAGTATTTTGTGCTAATATAAAGCGTGTAAAAATAAGGTTTTTTTTTTTACATAAAAAAAAACACTCTAAGTGACGAGTCTCGTGAGTGAGTGTCTCTGTTTCACTCTAAGTGTAATAAAAATGTCCTAATCCTAGGAGTAGTCCTAATAGTGTTGATAGCCTTTATATTATATACATGATTGGATAGCCTCTTTGTCATGACAGATCATTTGTCACTAAGTATTTTACTCTCGTCACTAACCACCAGGTTTGACGCCAAGGATTGATTCACCGACCATATTCCACGACTCTCACTTCGCATTTTATCCATAACAACTGTTGTTGATATATAATTTGTGGTGTCCGTGTGGGACCCCTTCCAGAGCTGTTACGAATCCTCAGGACCCCCTGTAGGTTAAGAACCCGTTCTATTTATCACATACATTTAGATTTTCCTCGGCTGACGACAGTAAACCACACTTTCACGTATCACCCGAAATACTGCTAACACTCCTACCCTCTATATTCCAGATCACTAAACATATTCGTAAAAGAAGAAGACGCGTTAACGTTCCACCGGCATCCGGTGGCGCAGAGTACAGACTGCATCCGCGGTCGGGTGGGATACAGCCGCGGGCTGCACTGCTGGGAAGTGGTGTGGCCAGCGCGGCAGCGAGGCACGCACGCCGTGGTCGGGGTCGCGACCAGTAGCGCGCCGCTGCATTCAGTGGGGTACCAGAGTCTCGTCGGCGCCACGGACCAGAGCTGGGGGTGGGACTTGGGGAGAAATAAGGTGAGCTCAAATTTTTTGGGATATTTTAATATACTGCATTATATTAAAGTTTTCGATATCTCATAATCTTGAGATAAGGGTCCAAATATTCATAGTAGACCGTGAATTTGCAAATTGCTAGCTACTAGATTGTGGATGGCAGTCTCCGAAGATCATTAGTTGTAGAAGAGGTCCGACAAGGCTTTTTACCACGATGACCTCAGCAGTTACCCTTATTTAGACGAAAATAAAGGTGACGTAGATAGAAACTGACGATCGCCCTTGGTCTTGACAATTTTATGATCAGTATTCAAATCAAATATATATTTCGATAGAGGGAGCTTCAAGTTATCACAATCCGCAACTGGTGTTCCAGATGTACCACAACGCCAAAGGCACGGGCGGCAGCGGCATGACGTACCCCGCGCTGCTGCGGCCCGACGAACAGTTCCTGGTGCCCGACCGGCTGCTGGTGGTGCTCGACATGGACGAGGGCACGCTGGCCTTCTGCGCCGACGGACGGTACCTCGGCGTCGCCGTCAGAGGACTTCGAGGGAAGACGCTGTACCCCATCGTGTCGGCGGTGTGGGGACATGCGGAGATTACCATCAAGTACATTGGCGGGCTCGATCGTGAGTATATCAATATTATAGTCTTTAGTTCTACGTGGGATAGTACCTTGGTATCGGCGAACTCGACCGTCGGTACACCCACAGAAAAAAAACTTTTTTTTTTTTTTAATTAGAACGGCTGTCAAGGCATTTTTGTAAGAAGTTTGTTGTAGCCACTTGCACCCATATAAATCTATAGGAACTGTGACGCGGATGAGAGAGAGTTCGACGCGTTGACATAAATAAGAATGTTTAATCAAGTATCTGTCACAATACCTGGCGACAGTTTCCTTCTCATTTCCGTTCTATTTACTTTTCTTTTCTGTGGGTACACCATTGCTATATTTGTTATTAATTGCGCTACTGCGATTTTCCAGTTTCCTCCTATTGTCGGGAAAATAGGGATAATCGCTAGTTCAGACTAAGCTTTTTACTCTTGAGCATAGGTGCAAAATTTTGCTAGTCTATCGATTTTTAATCGGATATATTTCGGAGTGTGCATCGGATCTGCATAATCTAAACCCTCTCCTGCCTATTTTTCTATCGGACTTCCAGAGCGAGCACGAAAAATCGACACTTTATGGTTGATATTCCAAAAACCCGTACAAAGCGCGTAGATTCCTTTTTTATTGTGCGAACTGCTAGTCTGCTGATGAATAAGCAACCTCGTATAACTTTGTCTCTCTCTCTCTCTCGGCTAATAAGAGAGCAAGATAAAAGTCAATGTAAGGTTATTATAAGAATATTTTTGAGATTATGGTAACCCACCTGAATCGGTGTTCTCCAATACCTAGTTACGATCTAGGTGTCTTCAAATCACGAGTGAATCGGTTTTTTCTAGGCAATCGTTCTCCATCCTAGGCACGATAAACCCACCGTGGCTTACGTCGTGCACAAGCAAATTATGACTCATGCTCAATCAAGTGGTTATATTATTATTTTTGTATTTTATTGACATGTTGATGTTTGTGTATTGCAGCGGAGCCGCTGCCGCTGATGGAGCTGTGCCGGCGCGTGATCCGACAGCGCGTGGGGCGCGCGCGGCTCCGTGCGGCCGCCTCGCGCCTGGCGCTGCCGCCCGCGCTCACCGCCTACCTGCTGTACCGCGCGCCCTAGCCGCCGCCGCCCCGGCACCCCCCGCCACACCCACACCACTAGCCCTCACGCTATCCACTGCAACACGCCACGGATCACAGAACGCACAAGAAAACCCACTGCGATGACGGCAACTCCGCCAAGGCAAATCAGACATCAATAAAAGCAATAAAGAAAGTGTCTTACAATAAACTCCAAAAATGACTGCGTGGACGCATGCAAATAATTAAAAATAAGGGAACAGAATTGTGAATATCAAGACAAACGATTGCCGTGTGAAATGGCCTGTTGATGTAGTCCGCAGTCATAGACGTATCATCAATTGTAGATGGCGTTCCTTGGATCCCGGAGACGACGTGTAGAGAAACTAGTTTGTGTTTCTAATTTGTTAAACTTGCAAATGCTGGTGGTGAAATTGTAATATGAGCCAGCAATATGAACTCTTGATAGTGATGGGAACTGGTTAATGCGTCGATCTTTCCTCGAATATAGTTTGTCCTGTGAATTTGAAGATTTGAGTTCGCAGTAGTGGCGGGTGCCGCGACCGAGTGTTGTGAGGAGGGAAACAGCGTCGACTAAGTTCGACCGCAACATCGATGCCAATCAATAATGGCACCAAGAACACATAACTTATTCGTAAGCACGCAGAAATCCGTATACATAGAAGTTTTTTAGATAAAATTTATTTTTTAAACCTCCCTGCAAACACGACACGAATACCTTTTATTTTAACGTTATCTGTGATAATTATACTTTAATGACAAAATGATATCAGGACATTTCCGAATTCAATGCATATTTTTCATTTCCGATCCATTCATTGACCTAGTTGCATTGATGTCGATTTTAAAGTCTCTTTTTTATGGTGACTTAACGAGTTTGTAATATTCGAATTTTTGTTTGTACGGTGCTCATATTTGCGAATGCGTATCGGAACTTTGGTAGCAACGACAAAGGTTGCATTTGTGACAATGTGTTGTAAAGGTCCTAATTCTCTATGAAACCACATAACACGCCAATAACACGTCGTAAACGTGTTATAACACGGTAACGGTAGTTACCAATTTAAACGAATCAAACAAGTATACTAAATTATCTTGACAAAAGCGCACGAAACGCGCTGGCTTGCTCCACGTTTCAAAACGAGCCTGTTATGCACCTCGCGTTAGAAAACTTGATATTGCTAATTCCACGCAAGGTTATGTAACGCGGCCGCGTTGTGTTTATGTGGTCATAGAGACTAAGGGCGCAAAGTCCATTTTTCAACAACTTTTTCATTTTATGACGTCACGCGTTTATGACAATGTCATGATCCATTAAAACAAGGTCTGCTATTCCGGGAGTGACACAAGCCTACGTCAATCCAGTTGCCACTTCATTGCAACAAACACAGAAATTGGGGCAATTTTGTTAATAATATTTTAAATAAAACATAAAAAGCATTGCTATTGTCCTTGTTTGTCTGCTCAAGCGAAGCAATTCAAGTAAACGAATTTAATATATTAAAGAAATTATTTAAATCAAAAACTTTAAATGAATAAAGACATGGAAATTTGAGAGTTATGATTTCATGCTACTGGTAACACAGCGTCAATGACGTAGGCTTGTATCACGTGACCTCCGAGTCTTGGAATAGTATACGGAGTATATTATTATACCACGTGACAAGGAATCTCGTGCAAGATAGAGAATAAGGGCCCACGATTGTGAAGCTTGCGTTAACATCGTTCAAGTATGCAGCCTCCGTATATAGCCATATTGATCTCTGACAAGTCCGCTCCCTGGCGCTCACTATTAGTGCGCAGCTGTAGTCGTGCCAGAGAGCCGCACTTTATTTGTTAATTAAATAATTTAGATGAACAAGTGCAAGTTATGTAACTCACCAGCCTCGGCAATTATTGATAACTAATATTAGCATGCGTTTGTTCTTATAACAACAGCATTACGGCGGGACGACCGTCTCTAGGCCAGTGTGTATCGTTGGCGATCATTAATTTACTATTTTATAAAGCTCATGTTAAGCGACTGGTTTAATTTTAGTTAATTCCTATTGTAAAAACGTGTGAGTGTGTGTAATGTATATATTTTAATATGCGCATCGCATCGATAGAATGTCACCGGTGATTATTTTGTGCTGTACATTTTATCATTTCTAAACCATAATAAGTATTGTACGTTGCTAATCGATGTCTTCACTTAGTCTTCTTTTGCGACTAGTTAATAGACTTTTTAGGTACGCATGTAATGGAGCAATGAGTAAATAGCATTTTAAAGCACTCTATATAATAATTTGTCAGCCATTTTGATCCAAATTAGTTGTAACCTAATAAAAAAATGTAAGTACTTCCATTTTAATAAGATTTTTTCGTATGTAGTCTGTACGGCATGGTAGGAATCCCGCGTGGAGCTCACTTTATACGCAGTCGGTATTCACATTTTATACCCGTTACAAATTAAATTATTGTATATCTTAAATGTACGTATTTTGTATTCGATAATAGTTTTCCACGAACCGGAAGATGCAGCGTAGGTAGGCCTTCCACTAGATGGACCGACGACATAGTGCCAGTCGTGGGCATCCACCGGATGCAGGTGGCGGCCTGTCGGTCAGCATGGAGGTCTAAGGTGGAGGCCTATGTACAGCAGTGGACGTCTTCTGGCTGATGATGATGAATAGTTTTCCGAATAGGGATGTTTTGTGATTGTTTGCAATGAGTTTATGTGAATATCGATGTGTGAGAATTACTATTATATTAACTGCCAAATGCGTCGTGTGTGTAAGTGAGGATGCGTGCGAGAAAGAGATGGATGCGTGCAGTGCGTGCGAGAGTGAGAGAGATGGATGCGTGAGCGCACGTGTTTGAGGCGCATCGCTCGGTGTGCGCTAAACGGATATTTGACTTGTGTAAGAGAATTATAATCAAATCATGGTAACATAATACACCAAGCTATACAGGGTTACGCATATAGACTTTATTAAGCCGAAAGGAGGTCATTGTACTCGTCATTATGAACAACTTTTACTATGGGATCAAATCTGAAATAGCGACAAAAATCTGCTGTTCATTTTGCAGTCATTTTTTCGCGATATCAGGGATGTTTCCAGTAAAAGTTGAGTCATAATGATGAGTACAATAACCTCCTTTCGGCTCAGTACAGGGTATATGCGTAACCCTGTACGTTGTTCGATTACAATAAATCTCTTCACACGACCAATATTTTCTCATTTTACGACACCCTCTTTTTTACAGTTTCTTTGCGACATTAGTGATCTGTATCCCGCACTTCTTTCTATATCCTATCACGAGGGGATTTATTGTAATCGATCGCAATATAATTATTAGCAAAAGTAACAATTTGAAAATCTATGAACCGTCAACTTAGTCCTGTATATAGTAAAAGTTTATCATTTTTGCGGTGTTTATTACTATTGTAAGTGAAATGCATTTTAGTTTTATAAGTTGTAGGGAATATTTTTAAATGGTCATTTCTAACAGATTGCTGCATTCGGCAGTTGAATCTCTTAGACACAATGATTAAAAAAAATAGGAAAACGATTGGAATAAATATAACTGGTTAAGAAAATAATAAATGATATGACTTAACAATGGTTTTTATTTACAATATTTTAATACCTATTAAAAAGTTTATTACGTTTTATTTTAGGACGGATAGGTGACGGACTTATCCGTCGATGCAAAGGAGCTCAATAATGTTTTTTTTTTCAGTCTCAAGTCTTGATAGGATAAGACATATATGTACAGTTGTGAGCTTACAGTCTTACTTGTAGTTGTGAGTATTTAGACACAGATGAGTGGCTCAGCCATGTGGCCAAACGCAGACCTTAGGGTCTAGAAACGTCCCGCCAAGCGACCGTGGAATTCTTTGATTTACGCTTTGTTATATTTTTATAAACTCTCAAATGAGTTTTGTATACAAAATAGTACAAAAAAAAAGTATTGTACCTCATTTGTTGGTGAAGAAGCGCGGCAAGACTATTTTGAACGTATGGTAAACCGGAAAGAGTACTTTTCCACGGCCACTTGATAGTCGGCGTAAGGCCTAAACGATTACGCACACAAACAAAAAGTAAGGCTCGAAAGTGTGACACCCCAGATTAGCACCAATCCCGATGGTGATGTTCCCCGATGTACTACCAATTATAAGTTTTTTTTATTGTCACTTGAAAACTATCGTATACATGACTTGACCCGATGACGCAGCTTCGAATCCTGCCGATATACATTTTTTTTTTAATTTAAATATAATTATGAACAAAAAAAACGTTGAATGTAAATGCAAAGATAAAAGATTAACCGACTTCAAAAAAGGAAGGGTTTCTCTTATTTATTTATTATGCTACCTCAGATCTTAGTCATTTGTGAAACGATTTGGATAATTCTTTTTTTTTATTGATAGGATATGCTTTCAGATTGGTCCCATAGAAATTCCATCAAAATCGGTTCAGTGGTTTAGCTTCATTGCGTTTTGCTAAATAGCTGGAAAATTTTGCAATGTTGATGATGTAGTACTATACTATGTCATTCGAGTAACCGAAATTGCGTATTTTAAAATTTTTGTGAAGTCAGTTTTTTAACTTGATAATTATTGTTTGTTTTATTTTTACACTGACCCAATATCCATGGTTTAAAATATCTTTGAATGGTACAAACTTATTTTAGATCTGTGATTGGTACTGAACTAGGAGGAGTCACACAAACTAGTACAATTAAATTTAAAAAAATACCTAAATAAATCTAAGTACAATTTATAAATACTAGAAATGGGTCTTATTTCTAATCGCAGAGGGTATAATGTTCGATGACCGTATCATCTGTTATTAGGATGGTGTTTTCATAGTCTTGCGACAGGACGATCTGCGCAGTTAACTGTTGGAGACCACCGATGAGCTCGTTCAAAGAACCCTGAAATCAAAATAAATATATAAATATTTGGGACATTTTTCCACACAGTTATCTGACCCCAAACTAAGCAAAGATTGTAATATGGCTGCCAGAGATTGATAAACGTAACGTACATACATATTTTTTTAATCCATACTTAAATAGATATTAACACCTAGACAGAACAAACACAAATGTTTGCCCTAGGTGGGAATCGAACCCACGCCCCCAAGCGCAGAAGGCAGGTTCACTAACAACTGGGCCAACGGAGCTATCGTACACATAAATGTAATACATCTACAAAAGAAATTATTTAAATCAGCTGATAAAGTTCCGATATGAATAGGCATTTAAAGATTTTGATCAGATCAGGTAGGGATGCTCTGTCCCTTACCCGCAAAGCGAGTGTCAGTATGACGTACCTACAAGTGACGTAATTACTAGGTACAGTGTGCTCTGTCTAGCAAGATATTAAAATGCTTTCATTATCATCCAGAAGACGTCCACTGCTGAACATAGGCCTACCCCTTTAACGTCCACACTGAACGACATCCTGCCAGCTGCATCCACTGGATGCCCGCGACTCACGATATCATCAGTCCATCTAGTGGGAGGCCTACCTACACTGTGAACCAGAACACGCAGCGTTTGACCGCCACCTTATGTTAAGCGATGATGCGGGCTACGATGGAGCACGCTTGCCTAGGAGAAACTGATTCATTTGTGATTTGAAGACACCCAAATTATAATTATCGGATTCTGGGGACATTCAGGCAGTGCATTCAACAAACTAGCAGTTCGCACAATAATGTTACCTTGCTCTCTCTAAAATCAGTGAGCATGTTGTCTACATTTGAGTCCTCTCCTTCGAACTGGCCTGCCAGTACTTTTAGATTGTCAGCGAGAAGTGATGGGTCCAGCACTCCGGTTGATTCATCTCGAATGACCCTGAAACAAAATAATCATAATCAGGGGCTATTAGTTTATTAGTGTACAATTTTGTTAAAATGTAGTAATAATAATAATAAATTCAAAAGGGCCTCTTGGTGTTGGCTTCGGCTCCACCAATGCCCACCAAATGTCCGGGCTAGACCCGAGAATTGTTTGAAATAAAGTGTTATAATAATAAGTGTGAATAAATAAATAAATGTGTGAATAATAATAAATTTATTTATTTGTTACCAAAATTTGCAGCTTATGCTATTAGATTATGTAGAAAATTCATGCAAGATTATATTATACTTAAATTCTAAATTTATGTTAAAATTTAATACAATTATCAATTAAAACAAGATTGAATAAAAGCAAATAAAATAACTTATGTGAGGCCCTAGCTCCCACAGTAGGATACCCTGAGTTTGTGGGAGCCAGTTCTTCAGGAGTGCATGCGAGAATGTGCACTTACATACTATAAAATGCTAATTGATGTCATCTGATCATACTCGTAAGTATTGCTAGTTTGATTAATGTGTGGAGGTTAGTGTTGTGAATTAGATTGTGTGAGTATGTGAAAATAGTATTTAAGTGTGTATATTTATTTATTTATCCATAATTACATTATTGGTCTAATGAGGTTTTCTGAGTTGCTATAGTCCAGCGTAAGAAGATGTTCTTTTATTATTCTTTTGCATTCGTTTCTTGTTTTGCCTATAATATTAAGTGTTTTGTCAAGTTTCCTA
This sequence comes from Agriopis leucophaearia, assembly GCA_949125355.1. Taxonomy (NCBI): domain Eukaryota; kingdom Metazoa; phylum Arthropoda; class Insecta; order Lepidoptera; family Geometridae; genus Agriopis; species Agriopis leucophaearia. The sequence continues at coordinate 6,419,615 of OX421276.1, read as the reverse complement.
TAGACGAATGGACCTAAGTAGCTGTAACATCTTTGCCCTAGTCTTGTTTTCCTATTGGGAAGATCCCATCTATGTGAGCGCAATGATTTAATGTTGGATCGGTGACCTGTGGTAGTTTGAAGAGCCGTTTTGTGGAATCTCAGAGCACCCCGCTAATGAAAAGCTAGTAGTTAAGTAGTTAATTTGTATTTTTGGAAAACGTATCTAAGACAGAATGCAATGTTTTTTACTGCTGCAGTAATGTACATACTTTAATATCCTCCGCCTGGTGAACTCAGTTCCAGTGAGTACTGTGATGGTAGCGAGGACGCCGGTGTCGGCGGTTCTGGCGCAGCGCTCCACGCGCGACCAGTCTATTATCAAGGAGAGCGAGTGGCGCGTGCGCCCAGCCAGCACGCGGTGGTTGCCGATCAACTGCGCGGTCGCTGCCACAGCATTGTACTGTACTGGAAGAAGGAACAAAATGATTACAAGAGTACCGGGAGACGCGGAAAGGCTGCATTAAAACGAAAGGGAAAAGCAGAGTAGAGAAAAGCAGTAGTGTGCAAACACTACTGTGTTCCGGATTGGAGGGCTTTTTTCTAGCGAAATTACAGGGCACACAGAGATTTGACATTTTATATCTCGGAGTGACGAGCGCAGTGCATTGCTATCCAGGGTTTTGAAATGTTGATGTTCAAAATTCTGAGTGGTGTTGAGCTGTTATGGGCAAGCGTGAAGAGCCATCAGGGGAGCGACTTCGCTCGTCTCGTCACTCAGTATCATATAAAGAAGAGGTACAAAACTGATGTTCCAAAGAAAAAGGTATGTCACACTCAACAAAATATATGGGCCAGCTTATATTTTTTTCGCAATTTCAAGTTTAGCCCCAAAGTAAAAGTATTTCATAATCGCAGTTCGAATGCGACCCTACAATCGAAGTCAAATCGACGTCAACATGTGTCAAGTTGACACTATCAACATATGTAATAACGGGTACATCCCGTTTGGTAAGAATCCCATTCGGTAAACCTCGTCATAAACCTACAAAAAAAGTTGTGTTCGGTAAACATTTTCCTTTCCACACAACAAGTTTCGTTTGGTAAACTTTTAAAGAATTCCATGTATTATATTCCATTTAGTAAACTTTCTGTAGAAGTTAGTACAGTCAGGTAAAAAAAATATAACACAACAATGTAATAAAACCCAAGCTTGTCTTTTTTCCACAAATAAGTGTCCATTCACGTTATCTCCACAGTTTCACCTCAGAAAACGACTAAAGCATAGAAGTAGTGCTAATTTAGCATAAACAAATTAAACATGTTACATTCTTTACTCATATGGCAAAATTTATGTTACCGGAACGAAACAGTTTATTTTTTTGACAGGACGGCAAATTGCAGGGTTGTACATAATTTTAATTAAAACTGTGTAGTGTAGTATGGTGCCTGTGACATCAGCCAAACGGCCCCCTGATTATGTAACCTGCAATTCGCGATTTAGTCGCAAATTTGACATTTTCATTATGACCGAACTGTCAAATTAGCGACTAAATCGCGAGTTGCTACATAATCAGGGTTCGGCTAATATCACAGGCACCATCCTACACCGCACAGAGTATAGGGACCTGTAAAAGGCTCCAAAGGCTACATGCTATTTTACAGATAGCCTTGTACGTTTTGTAAATCGCGTGACGAATTCTATGCTCTTTATTATTCTGTGGTAATTACCCTGGTCTCGGGGTACTTACAGTGGAAGTCAGGTTTGGCGGCTAGGAACACGGGCACCGTGCACTTGTTGTAAAGCTCCAGCTGCACGGGCTGGCGGCTGGCTGCGCGGACCAGCGCCATGTCGTTGTACGTCACCAGCCCCGCCCAGCGCAGAGACTCGCTGCTCGAGCAACCGAACAGACGCACCTGAAAATTATAATAAGTATACAATAGGCATTTCTTATTCTTATTCGAGATGGGGGCGATAAGTCCTGCACTGACATCCCGCTTGGGTGTATTGTGCATTTCCCCCTGCCAGCAGCTACCCGAGCAAACCCAACTCCTTGAAATATCGGAGTGAGGCTCTGGGGCGCTGGTACTGTTGCTCCAGTGGCGTACACAATGGGGTAATAAGGTAGATGACTGATGTTTATATCGTTGAAACAAGAATTTAAGTAAATATAATACGTTTATTGAAAATATAATTTAAATCGGTTATGATATATAAGCGTTTAAAGTTTTTGGTACAGAAAACTCTGTCCCTTTCGTATAAAACAAGTAATTACGTCACGCCTCTGTGCGCTATACTTGTTAGAATAGAATTTATATGGCGTACAGAGGAGTGACGTCATAATTTGCTGTTTCGCGCTCTCTGTCTAGCATGATATTAAAATGCTTATAAGTTGCTTATTTATAATCAGATTTTCATTTTGTTTTCATTAATCAGCTATATATATGGGCTATATTTTAATATAGGACAATAAACAAAAAACAGTCATCTAGCCTATTGATCAATTATTTTTATTGTCTCATTAAAGTCTACTATAAAAACCACAGATAAAAAAACAAAACTGAAATCGGGTCAAAACATATAGGGTCTTACTTAAAAACGTTACTCAAGTTGATCTATGCTTAATATTGCTCGATCAACTTGAGTTACGTTTTTCCAGTAGGGCCCAGAAAGTTTAAATTTCATTCTAGAGAGGGACTACTAAGATATGACGTCAAGCCTTATTTGTGTGCCATATAAATTCTATACTAACACTCGCTTTACCGAAATGGATAGAGCATCCCCTCTCAATATACACAAAAAAAAAAACTCTTATACAGGGTTACGCATAAAGACTGTACTAAGCCGAAAGGAAGTCATTGTACTCATCATTATGAACAACTTTTACTATGGGACCAACAATGAAATTGCAAAAAAATTATCAGCCGTTCCGTAGAAAACGGTAATTGACACTACAAAATGTATGGTACAATGACCTCCTTTCGGCTTAGTACAGTCTATATGCATAGCCCTGTATATCAGAACTTTACCAGCCGATTTCTTTTTCTTCAGTTTTCCTAGGATTATTATTTGCAATACTTTTTTAGCTATGCCTGGTCTTTTAACCGACTTCCAAAAAGGAGGAGGTTATCAATTTGACTGTACCTAAGAACTTTCGACTGGGTGAACTGATTTTGATGTATGTGAAAGCTGGTGCTTCCCGTTTGGTCCTATTCAATTTGGTCCAGTTCTGATGTTTTTATGAAGTCGGTTTTTTAATATTTATAATTATATAGATAGATAGATAGAAACTCTTTATTGTGTACACCAGAAATAAAAATTACATACAGATTAGAAAACACTTACGAGCTAGTGCCACAAGTGGCGGCCTTATCGCTAAAAGCGATCTCTTCCAGGCAACCATTTGTATAGTAACTGAAACCAGTCAAAAACACAAATTTGTAAATTGTAAAAGTTATACTCACTTTCCTTGAGATATCGCTGTTTTTATCGTAAACCAAATGTAGATTCGCGGCATACGGTATGTTTGACACGGGGTCGAATACAATCACTAGTGTCCGACATTCTGAAGGCGCAAATGGCAAACAATACACCCCTTTATTATCCAGTCCAGGTAAATCAATAGAAAACCCTTCTCCCTGAATCATTACCCTAATATGAATCTTCTTGTTAATAGAATTTTTCAGGTTGATTTCCATCCTCCCTGGACGGACGAAGGATAAAGAACTGTAGTTTGTTTTTATAGGGAAAATTTTGGGTATGTCTGTGCCTCCAGATATTTTTATGAGAGTCTTGTGGTACGTTATGAGGTCCTCGAAAACCAAAGTCCTGAAAAAGCAAAGAATCCTTTCATTTGTAGGTAATTTATTTTTATTTGTCAGTTTTTTATCGGATAGTGTGCATCGTATCTGCATGATCTAATTCCTTCTTGCCCATTTTTCTATCGGACTGCCAGAGCGGGCACGAAAAATCGACACCGCTTTATGGTTGATATTCCATATATTTTAACTGAGACAACATTAGGAGTCGCGGGCATCCAGTGGATGCAGATGGCAGGATGTCGTTCAGTGTGGAGGTTAAAGGGGGAGGCCTTTGTTCAGCAGTGGACGTCTTCTTGCTGATGATGATGATGATATTTTAACTGCACACTACCACCCCTTCCTCATGGAAATTCCAAATATTCGTACTCAACGATTTGGGTCGTCATTTCTGAAACATACTGCCCAATAATGGAACTCCCTGTCGTCCTCCTTGTTTCCTAAAAACTACAATCTAGGCATCTTCAAGGTTAGAGTGAATAGATTTCTTCTAGAACAACGTGTTCCATCTTTGACTACACCGTCTCTTACCATCAAGCGAGTTTGTGGCCAAAAGTAGATCTATACAAAATAAATATCTGGGACATTATTGCACTCATGGTCATCTGACCCCAAACTAAGCAAAGCTTGTAATATGGCTGCCAAAGACTGATATACATTCATTTAACATTTAAGAGTGTAGCTCTTATCGGTAGAGTAATTTCTAGGCTTGACGGTCTTCTGCCAGCGTTTTCAACTCCCTGTACGACATGACATTTGCCTTCTCTTTTATTTGGTCTACGAATAATCTTCTTGGTCTTCCCGGTCCTCTCTTTCCTTCTACCTTTCCCTCTATGATGGTTTTCATTAATTTGTCAAAAATATATATTTTTAAATACATGCTTAAACAGATATTAACACCCAGACATGGAACAATCACAAATGTTCATCACATGAGTCCGGGTACCCAAGATACAGGCTTTGCCTAGTTCGGGGCCCAATGCAGACTTCTTTTTTGTGTTTTTCTATATTGTATGTCTATAAGGAATTTTATGTGCTGTTCTTTCGGAAATATATGATTTATGATTATGATGATTATGATTATGAATGTTTGAACTAGGTGGGAATCGAACCATGCCTGCAAGCGCAAAAGGTAGGTCCACTACCAACTAAGCTAACGGGGAAGTCCCCATACTAAATATAAGAAAATACTTACGCTGAGTTCTCGGTGTCTTCGGGCCCCGTGTAACTCAAAGTGATATCTTTCGAACCACCCGGGCGGATGTCGAACTTAGCCGGCGTCACTTTGAAAGGGAAGCTGTCAGACGACGTATTAGCTACTTTCACCACCCACACGCCATTGACTGACCCCACGTTGCAAAGGGTCAGTATTGTTGGTTCTAGATTGAACAAAAAACATAGTAACATAACGAGAACAAGAATCCAGATTTAGTCTTGCGTGTAAAATCTAACAAAATAACTAACAAAACTTGTTTAGAATAACATGTAACAACTCAGTGTCAGTATGTTTATGTTAATGCTTTTTTTAAATAAATTCGGACGAATAAGAAGGATATAATGTTCTTTGAAGTCATCTCTACTTAGTATAAAATAAACTCACTTTCCGCGTCTGTCCGTATGTATATCCGCTAACTCCTCCTAAACCACGCAATGGATTTTGATGCGGTTTTCACCATCATTTAGAAAAAATATATATATATATATATATATACAAAACTTAAACCCGTGCGAAGCCGAGGCGAATCGCTAGTTCTAAATAAATAAAAAAAGCTTTTTTTCTTTATTCCAATAATTAATTTCAAAATAGGTACTCAAACACAAGCAACTGACACTTGTGTAATGCCAGAAAACAACGGTGAAATAAACACTCCCTTCCCTCGTAGGGGAATATGGGGATGTTATCCATTGCAGTCGGATACCATCTTTGTTAATCAAAATAGGACAAGCCCACGTTTTGTCAGAAAAACGTGTTAGGGCCAAATTCTAACAAAATCCGCAAACCCATTACTAAATAAATAAATATATTAAAAAAACGTACGACGCCATAATCCTCGAGGAAATAATAAAATGAATTGACTTGTTGTTAATGACAATTACCGCTAGTCAAGTGCAGCTTGTTCCCTGGTAGTTTGACCACAAGATTGGCTGTTCCTACAGCGCCAATCAGATCGACTTTCCGCAGCACCGTGTTCACGCCGATCAGATTCACGTTTAGGGCGCCAGTATACGTGACGATACTTTCATCTGCAACAACAATATTATAATAATGTTAAATGATTATTTACGGGATATTTACCGTGGTAAGGTTGTGGAGGGAGCTCCCGATATTTCGGCGCAGTTACATGCACCATGTTCATGGGATGTTCTTCCCGTGAACATGGTGCATGTAACTGCGCCGAAATATCGGGAGCTCCCTCCACAACCTTACCACGGTAAATATCCCGTAAATAATCATTTAACTTTAGTGAACAACCGTGATAGTTTAAAACAGTGTTTATTATAATAATGTACTTTTATGTAATATATAATTTTGAATAAAGGTTTAATATAACCTATCAGCATAACAAGTTACAAGTTTCTACATCTAATAGTTTAGAAATGCAGGGGGGATCAACTTATTGCCACTTGACTGACCATATTTCGCAAAGAATACACTTGATAAAAAAGGGATGATGGAATCTTACTTTTATTTAAAAAAAAACATTTAACTACACCACTAACGAAAAGTTGAATCGAAAAAAAATATTCATCCTCATTTCACATGTACACCGCTAAACCTAGTTTTTTTTTTAAATACTATAAAAATTCTCTAACGCAACGCAAACGCAAAGCACTATGCAATCTATACTAACGCAAAGTTTTATGCAATTTTTATCTTAATTACTTATAGAAGTTTCTAATGAATTAGGACAGACAGACAGACGGTAAGACTAATGAATGAACTATGAGGGTTCCTTTTACTATGGAACCCTAAAAATCCATATTTGAAACTTTTTCTTATTCTAGATAGGACTTACACTTTCCACCTTGTTATGGTTCTGTAGCCCGACAAGGAACCCTTATAAAATTGTTCTGTCAATCTGCTAGTCCGACCTAATAAAAAAATGCTCAAACGAGCCTTACCTGTTTGCAATTCAGATAGATTCGGTGCATTAAAATTGACCGTAACTCTAATAGCATTCCCGTTTGATAGTCTACAGAGCTGCTTATTCCGAAAATGTGTTCTTCCTTTCCCCACCTGTACTTCTTCAACAGACCCTTGCCTTTCCATCAGCACTTTGTTCACATCACTTTTAACGATTTCCTGAACATTTTTGATCGAGAAGACTTTGTCCCCTTCTGCGATGGACAGTTCTAGTTGTAAGTCAGCCGAGCAGTCACTGACAAGTACAAAAGACTTGTAAAGTGAACACATCTCTTGGATCGGTGGGAAAGTAACTTTGTTGATTTCATCGCTGGACATCGCCTGTATCATTGGCATTTTTATACGAACATCGAAGCACCCTTTCTGTTCAACTTCTACGTCAATAGCAGCATCTTTTAAACACATTTTGAAGGTGAGAGACGTATCTAGTTCGATATTTGAAGTGATATAAAAGGTGATTTTTTCTGTTTTTCCCGGTGATAAAAGGGGTAGTCGCGGCAGTTCGATCATTATGTATTCGCCGTCGATAGGTACATCACACGTTAGTTTAGCAGTCAGCCAACTATCTGTTAACGTGGTGATTGTACAGTTCACAGCGCAGCTCACACCTAGAAAATATTATGAATAATTTACCGAAAGAGTATAGAAGCTTGCACGAATTTTACTATAGAAACTAACATGATTTTGATAAATTTTGTTTTCAACCAACTTTAATAAGGGTTTTTTTTCAACAGTATTTGTGCATATGTTAGGCTATATCTTCGCCGATTGTGAACTGATTTTTAATGATTCTATTTTTAACCGACTTCAAAAACTCGCCATGCCCCCTTACCATATCTCCCTTGTTTGTCTTATCTGAGGAATGTCCCTAATTCCGAAGTCGAAATGAGTTGAAGTCGTTTTTTTTTTGCATTGATTGATAAACTTTACAGACTTCAAACTAACCACCAATAACCTAAAGCCGTACTCCGTTATCTGAAGGAACTCGGCTGGTTTGTGTAGGCTGGCAGAGGCAAATGCACAATACACCCCAAGCAGGATGTCAGTACAGATCTTATCACCCCCACTTTAATTAGACTTCAAACTTACCCACAAATCCGTCACAGGCTGAAGTGACAATATCAGCCCATTGCTCTGAAAATAAGTTTCAATATAGTTTTTCTTGTTCCTATTTCATCAAACATAAGATATTTGTTAGAATGTGTTATTGTGTATTAATAGTAGATGGCACCAATGTGGACACGAAATTACAGTTCAAGAAGTGTCAGAAATATTTTATTTATTTTTAGTACTATTAATCATCTAAGATAGGTTTTAAGGTGAAGAGACATAACGCAAGGCACCCATCCAAGAAAAAACTTAACAAGCATTCTCAAAGATAAATAAAAAATTTACTCCAATAGTCGGTCAGGAATGCAATGAAGCACCTTTAAATAATAGAGTAATACTTCCAGCAACACAGCGTATTGCATTGGTTATAAAACGCAGATTAGTTAAAAACTACGTTTTTAGCGATGAGGTTTATAACAATATGATACCACATGGTACCAAAAATAATAGTTCAAAAACACTTCATTACCTTCCCGAGCGACTATGGGAGTCGAACCCTCATTTAGCCACGTTATAGTATACCTGTAATGCCTTTGATATTTTTTATTGAGGATGCATGAACATGATAATATGTTAGTTAGTATGTCTCCTGATATATTTTTTATAGAAGCGACCCACAAACCTTTAGCCAAGCCCTGTTGTTTAAGTCTTTTCTGCTGTAATACGTCGTGCCAATCTACAGAGTTATCTAACTCTCTATACTCAACGTTTGGTGTGGGTACACGAATGTTGTTAACTTCGCCTGAAAATGTTAACTACGTCTTTACTGCACTACAAAGGATTGACTGTTACCATCGAGATACAATATCTACAGAGTCACAATCGTGGCAAAGAAGTGTCCGAAACAAAACTAGGCGCACGCAACGCATTGCGCCGACTTTTTGATTAGTTGTAAGGCAACCGCGATCCGACTACAAAGCCGCGCGATGCCATAGCGGACAAGCAACGTTTTTTTTTTTTTAATTTATTTAAAACACATAGTACATTACATTTTGAGTTGGTAATTTGTCTTAAAACCTATGTTAGATTTATCCAGACAACTGATGTTAGATTTATCCAGACAACTGTGTTAGATTTATCCAGACAACTGTGTTAGATTTATCCAGACAACTGGTGGTTGAACACTATACAAGCGTCATACTCTCACGTCTAAATTGACGTGAATGTGGCATTGTGAACTATATAATTGATGTCTAGGTATGTACATCGATGCTGGGACGTTTTATGACTTTTACACTTAGTGATTGTGACTATAGGAATTGTATCTCCATGACTGTAATCAATAAACATAGTCATATTAAGGTGGTATGTTTCAGCTAGGACAATAAAACGGGAATTTGAATATCCGGCCTTAAGCGAAACGTACCACCCTAAGAATCGTCTTATAGGCCTCTTTTTAAAAAGTGTTTTGTTTTACGAATGTAGCCCTTCTTGTGATTTAGAAAGATTTTTATCCATACAAACAATCTGGAAGTGGAAAGAGTTCTAGACCCAAAAGACAACTGACCTTAGGGCCTTGTTTATGGAGAAGTGGGTAATTGCGCGGCGGATCGTGCGGTTAATCAAATACATGGTAATTTTTGCCATTACTGCACGTCTCCATAAACAAGGCCTTAATATCCTAATATGATATATCGACTATTTAAACCTACCTTTACTAGTTTGCAGAGGACTATCATTAGACTTGAAGCTATTGTAATTTTCTTGAACTGTGCTGAGAGTTGACTGGCTTTTAGACGAAGGTGACTTTGACCTCGTAGATTGCCTTGTGTCTTTAAGGCCCTCAACTGGGTGTATAAGCGAGGATCTTGATACTACGATAGCTGGAAGATCTTGTGAATCTTTAAGACTATCAGCTGGTATGACAGTGTTAATAGTTCCGCTAGAACTGGCAGTATCCAGTTTCCTAGTCTCACTTAAGCTCGTGACTTGAGTCCCATCACTGCTCTTGTCTTCTTGGAAATTCATGTGTAATTCTGAGAGAGGTTGCTTCTTCGCAGGCGGGTGTCTGCGGTTGTTGTATTGGAGCATGGCTGAGACACTCACATTTGACTCTTTACCTGTAAATTTGTAAACTCGGTTATTACTCTAAAACGCAACATTTATACAATGGTACTGGACTTTAAATAGCGGTTAAAATTGCTTACGTAATACTTATGCCACAACATCGATAGTTCTTATTCTCAATCTTATTTGTATAATGCATTGATAACTAATAAACATGACATAGGCTACATTGTTTTAGAGCAAAAGGAAAGCTAAAGTGGCGCCCTCATTAAAAAATATCATCAGCATCATCAGCCAGAAGACGTCCACTGCTGAACATAGGCCTCCCCCTTTAACCTCCACACTGAACGACATCCTGCCATCTGCATCCACTGGATGCCCGGGACTCTCACAATGTCGTCGCTCGATCTAGTGGGAGGCCTACCTACGCTGCGTCTTCCGGTTCGCGGTCTCCACTCAAGAACCTTTCTTCCCCATCGGTTATCAGTTCTTAGAGCGAAGAGGCCTGCCCATTGCGACTTCAACTTGCAGATTCTATGTCGGTGACTCTGGTTCAGATAAACAGATAAATAATTTTATTGATAATAGTGTGCATAATTATTTTTCGTTTCGTTCTTTGGCGAATATCTACGTTCCAGATTTAATCGCGCAAAGAAACTACGAGCATAGCTCTCTCTCCATTGCCCGTTGTGTGACTCTCGAGTTTCTCCAAAAGGCCAACAGTTAAGGACCACATCTCAGTACCATATGTCATCACTGGCAACACACACTGGTTAAAGACATACTCCTGGTACTACTGGACATACTGGTATATACATATATCTTTCAGTATAACTAATATATTATTTTTTTATGAGGGCGCCACTTTAGGTTACATTTCGTCTTAAAATATAGTCTTAGCTGTTAGTTGGAAAGTGTCTTACCCAGAAAATCGGCAATTTTCGAAATGCTGATTGAATTATCTGTAGGACAAGCAGAATCCTCAGTCTCTTCTGAATTAAGCCTCATTGCTGCTTGCATGTTCCTGATCAGAACATCGGTGGGCTTATTAGAAAGAGCTTGTCGGATGTTAGCAAACGATGACGAGGCAGCTAGATTCGAAGGTCTTGGGTGATGTACATGAGGCTCTGGCGCAATGCTAGCAGAAGAGTAGTTAGCTGCATTAAATGTCTTGTTCATCAAATGGTTGTTCGGAAATTTGTCTGGTATTGGCTGGAACGTTTGCTTCTCATAGTTTTTAGGTATGGTTGGATTATTCAAATTGAGCTTTTGGGGTAGTTCGAGTCGCGATTGACGGACGGGCACGCTGTCTAGCGATTCATCCATGTAGTAGGTTGGTTTTGGTGTTACTGCAAAAAATATATTAAAAAAAATACAAATATAAATACAATACAAAATATTTATTTGTTCTTAATAATGGTTACACAAGTTTAGTGCTGTATATAATATGTCCATATACATTTATAACAAACTACCAAATGAAATAAAATTATTGGACGGTTTCAAATTTAAAAAATCGTTAACAGAGTGGCTACTTAAGCAGTGTTTTTATAGTATTAAGGAATTTGTCGATTTAATAATAATAATACCTAATTTAATATAATAATATAACTAATTTAATATAATACTACCTCTTAAAATGTATAATTTATTTAGTTTAAGAATATTTGCACGTCTGCTTGCAGACTGAATACTATCACCACCCCCAAAAATAATTTTAAGACCTCTTTATTGGAATGTATTCTAGCAAATAAATGATTTGATTTGATTTGAATCTCTAACTCCTATGCTAGGTAGATTACCTGTATTATAGGAGTCAGAATGGTTACAATCTGGGTGTCTTCAAAAGGCATAAGCTCCTAGCTCCTGCTTCCTGTTTGAAGTTAGTTTCATCTGGATTTTCCTTAGATATTACTCAATCATTTAAAGACAAAAGTGAAAATGTGGGCAGAGGCATTACAGAGACCAACATCCATGAGTACATAAATGCTCAAAAGGCTTATTTAGTGAATAAGAAGCAAGAGAAAGAGAAAATAGGTAGAATCAAGAGTGAATAGGTATCTTCTAAATCTGCGTTCTTCTTCTTCGACCACATCGTCGCTTACCAACAGGCAATTTGGAGGTCAAACGCGGCCTTATTAGCAAAAAAAAAAAAACTGTTCTAAAACATTGCATGGATATTCAAGTAAATATATGTAATATTTCGCATTTCATTAAAATATTGCCTAGTAACTACGATAATAAAACATTTCGAGATGATCATTGCTTGTAATATGAGAAAATCATAGGACACCATCGGGAAATGTCAATTTCTGTTCAATTCTAACATAAGCAGTATGCATTCACCTCTTTTTAGTGAAAAAAAAAAAACAATCAATTTTCTTTTGTACATTAATTGTACTCTCATACAAACAGTGAAACAAGAGTTAATCAGTGGAAACACAAATTGGCCATTAAATATTGTGCCAATAGTTGAGACCACAGAAAATATTTTTTTTTTGTTTAAATTAGAACGGCTGTCAAGGCATTTTGTAAGATATTTGTTGTAGCCATTTGCACCCATATAAACCCATAGCAAATGTGTTAGCAACTGTGACGCGGAGTTCGACGCGTTGACATAAATAAGAATGTTCAATCACATATCTGTCACAATACCTGGTGACAGAGTTTCCTTCTCATTTCCGTTTTATTTACTTCTCTTTTCTGTGGTTGAGACCTTAAACTCTAATTTTGGAAGAAGCGTATCTATATTTCTATACATATAATAAACAAGTAGAGATAAAAATTACTGTAATTGCAAAATATAAAAAAAACACACAAAGCATCTGAACATGTTAAGACAGTTTTTAGAATTTTTGTCTGTTTGTTTGTTAATTTGTGCATGCACATCTCCAAACCACTGAACTGATTTAAATGTGGTTTCGCAAATATGTTTAGCTATGACCAGGTATACTCACAGGCTATGTTATATAATTCTAGAATAATATAATAAAACACCCGTACATGCATTACACCCGTGCTAATCCGGGGCAAACACAAAAAAAACGAATTGAGAACCTCCTCCTTTTTGGAAGTCGGTTATAAAAACATAACAGGTATACTAAAAGATAAGTACATAAATCCGGACCCGGGTATGTCCTAAAACTGCGACCAGAACCACCGAAGGATGGGCAGCAGCGTCCTGATAGTACACGGTGAACGTACTGCGATCCCCAAGCCGCCTGCCAAGCGTGGGGATTATGGCAACACCCCCCCCTATGAGGGAGGCCTTTGTCCAACAGTGGACGTTAATTGGCTGATGATGTGATGTGATGTGAATCCGGGGCAGGTCACTAGTTCTTCAATAAATATATACACAAAATACCCTGTTTGAAAAAATTTCATTAAGTAAGTTTACCTTCAGAAATACTAGGCATTGAGTATCCTGATCTATCTGGACTGTTATTCTTTCCCAATACTGCATCAAAACCTCCACACCGTTTTTGGAAGTAAGCTCCAACTGATAGGGCTGAACTGTTTATTCTGGAAATTTCATAATTGCATACGGTTATTTACAACACAATTTTGTTTACAGCCCCCAAGCCACCTGCGTGGGGATTATGGCAACATCCCTCTCTATAAGAGAGGCATTTTTTCAGCAGTGGACATTTAATGGTTGATGTTGTGATTGTTTATAGAAAATCAACAAAATACAAAAAGGTGTCGTGAAGACCACCACCCCGTTAAAATTGTCACAGGTAAACCCGAGGACAACCCAAAGCTACCGGTGGAGAAACCTAGAACTGACATAAATGAATGGCGCAATCATATACAGAGGGTCGACCCCAAATGACCTGGGCACGGCACAACAAAGAAGATGGTTTATAGAAAATCAACAAATAGAAAATGCATTAGAGTAAATAAATGGCAAATGTCCCGCCTATTTGGACATGGTGTATGTCCATGCTGATAAATGGGCTGAGCTCCGAGCGTTACTGTGATGTCAACCCTTAATTTCAGCTCCTAGGTTCTTACGGCCAATTCTAAACGTGGGTCTGAATAGGTGCAGTTTGCAAAAACGCGGGAACGCAAACCTTAACGCGCCGAGATACGGTTCGCGATATTGAGAACAAGACTGAATTGGCTGCCATAAATCTGAGTATCCTTTCGAAGATGCAACGGTACTTCATGTCGGAACAGTTGCTCACATTGTACCCAGCATAAGTTCAGTCAGGCATAGAATACTGCTCACATCTTTGTGATGGATCAGCCAAGGACCAGCTTGAGGAAGGTTGAAATTCATTTAGAAATATGGCAAGAAAGCTTATCATCGTTTAAAACAGTATCATAGGTGAGTAATTCTCCTGTCATCATATAAATAAAGGCATGCTTATTATTCAATAAAAAAACATACCCTAAGCTATCAGGAAACTGTGTCTGAGCAGCCGAAGGGTGCACCGGCAGGGGGGCTTCCCGCATCACTAGTGACACTTCATCTGCTGTTAGGTCTCTCTGTAATTATAAATCACATTTATCAGTCTGAACATATTTTTGGCCTCATTAGTTTAATCATGTGATGACTGTTCTAATTAAATTTATCCAGGAGCATGTTCGCCGCGGGACGCGCGCCTTCTGGCAGGCACTGCTACGGAGTCGGTCGGCCGGCACGCGCGCCGCCCGACACCGCTCCGACAACACACTGGTGGCTGCGGTGAGAAACTGGCACTCTAGTCCACTACATCGTACATGGAGAGCGTACCCATCACATAATTTTCATTTTTATAAATATTGTTTAGTGTTTAATTTTAATTTTGTAATTCATATGGATGTAAATCTGGAATAAACTATTTTCATTTCATTTCATAAACATGAATCCTTTTGGGAGCAAAAACGTGGTGCATACTAGAAACCAAATTTTATCATGAGTGTTTCAGCCATCCTTTTCCTCTTGCTCCTTACTAATATTATAAACAAGCAGCGCCTCACCGTTTCACCTGTGTAGACATTCCCTCAAGAACCTTTTCTCGGATAATCCTAGGAACTGCAGCCCTCTATATTGCCTTATTTCATAAGTAAAGCTGTATTCAAGATGCAATTTACCAAGGAATGAGAGCATTATTTTATAACAGAAAATGAGGAAAAACTGGCTATCGTAATGAGAGATGGTTTATGATATTAGTGTAAAGTATAATCTAGAAACTCACCTTTGATTGGAACGAGTAAGTAGATGTGTTGCAGATGGAATGTCTGAGTAAATGGTGGATCTCATGGCTCTGCTTGTCCATCTCGCTTGTGATGGCACTTATTGCCATGGAATGGCGGCCAAGAGGCAAGGATTTACTGATGGCTTCATCTGTACCAGTGGATCTGCCTGTCATCTCTCCCGGGTTGAATGCAGTCTGAAATTAACAGAAACAGTATATGACATTTGAAATTATGATAATCTGATATGGGTCTTACATGGACAGGGTACTTTGCATCTTATCCTTGGTACTTGATGGAAAATAATGTTGTGGCCAAAGATGGAGCACATAGACCTAGAAGATACTTATACTTTGGTTACTCGAAGCACTCCTAACAATGTCCCGGTTGGGGTGTATTGTACATTTCCCCCTACCAGCACCTACCCAAGCTAACCCAACTCCTTGAAATATCGGGGTGAGGCTCTGGGGCGCTGGCACAGTTGATCCAGTGGCGTATATGGAAGTGTGAATAATGATGATGAAAAGCAGTCTAGCTGATGTGGTGACGTGGATGATGAAGGTAGCCAAGCCTCATGCAACCCGGTAGCTATTCTAGTTTCTTCTGTGGCTTCACAATGCCACCGCACATGCTCTGCAGTTTCGTTCTCCTCCATGCAGCCACGACACAGTGGACTGTCCATGGCTGCCAGTTTATTCAAGTTGCATGACCAAAAGGTCATGCAACTAAAATAAATTTATTAAATTATAAATCTGACTGTTCTAAGTAGGTTTATGTTTACAGAATAAATGTATTTGAATTTAAGTTCTATCGTGAGTCCATATGACAGTAGGAATGCAGACTCCGGCTCGAGCTGGTATACACGTTAGGGAAAGAAAGAAGGTATCAATGCATAGCACATGTCACTAAATTTACTCTAGAGTGAGTTGAAGAAGGTAGTAATCATTAATTTGAATTACTTATGCTATAGGTATAGATTTGAAAACATTATAATGTATTATGGTTTAGAAAAAGATGAAGCAGCCTTTGCTCAGGAGTGAGAATACATTAAAAAAAAACATATAGATTTCGTAAAAACTTACGGATATGGTAAGGAAGTTATTGTCCACTTCCGATTCTGTCATTGCTGCAAAAACAAATTACCTATTAATTCTTTCAAGACAGGAGCACATATTTAAAGTTATGAGAAGTATGGACATATCGCAAAATCTGTCTACCTAACCAGATATATATATTTACCACATTAACATGAAACAAACCGCGTAAAGATATTGGAATTTATGTTGCAGCTTTAGCTTACCTTCCAGTACATCCATGTTATCCAAATCTAAAAGCCCAGATGACGATTCGCATTGCATTCCTAGGTGTTGGCTATCTTGAACCCTTAAAAAAATGATTGAAGTAGGTAAATTTCTATGTCAGACTGAGTTAATCTATGAAAATTGACCCTAAATTGTGAAAACACTGAAGAATTTCGTAAAAACATGAGCAGAATATTTACAGTCTGGAGTCGTCATTTTGTTGTTGTCGATAGGAATTATCTTCAGCTATATGTATCAACCTTTGTATCTTATTAGGCGTTACCGTTACGGCTTTTTTCATTGTTGCAGTGAATTCCACGATGCCGAAGACAATTCAAAATAGTTATTTGAATTTTTAACAGGTAAATAACTTATTTTATTTTTAGTTTTGACACTATATTTGCTTTACGTCCGTTAACGTTATTTTCAAAAGTTCGAAATGGCGACATCGACATGACACTTTTGATTTGACACTGACAAATACGCGTTCCGTATTCACGTCAACATCGTTATTGAGAACAAATAGGTACTGTGCTTCCACTCAGTGGTTACAAACTCACTTCTACTAAACTAGAGTAATAGTATCTGTCTGTGATGTATTTTGTGGACATCCATGTCTTCTGTTAGCTTGCATTGCAGGTACACTGGTCACACAGTAATGGGTATCATTGGTGCTCTTGGCGTGATTCAGAACGTAATCAGAAATTTAATTTAAGAAAATAAAAAATATTTTAAAGTCAATAAATTTTCAGTGTCAAGCACAAAAGTCAAGATAGAATAGACCCTTTTTTATTTTTAGTTCCGCACAATTTGAACATTTAGCCCTTTGATTTAGCCATGAAGGAACTTGAACGAAGGATCATAATGATGGTACCTACTTACGTACCATAATAATGATACGTTGTAACAGAGAACGAAGTACAAAGATTTTTACAAGACATTTTTTTGTTTTAAAATAAATAATACCTGGGACATTTTTGCACATGATCATCCATAGATCAGAGTATATTTTATATCGGTTGGAGCACAGCTATATGTACCTATATCAGTATCTGGCTTCCAGATACTGATATAGGTACATATATATGATTAAATACATACTTAAATAGATATTAACACCCAGTAATAGAACAAACACAAATGTGCAACACATGAATGTTTGCCCTAGGTGGGAATCAAACCCACACCCCCAAGCGCAGAAGGTAGGTTCACTACCAACTGAACAACCGGGGCAGTCCAATTTATTAGTTAACAGCGACTTCTGGATCAGGTCAGGCAGTAATGCTAGTACCTACCTAGTGGGTCATTATTATATATTTATGTAAGTCCGATAGTAATATTAGATTGAACACAGTCTCTAAGCTCTACCTGCACATCAAACATTAAGGCCCTACATCACAGTGGCCCTAGTACGAGCACTTGCAAAAAGTATTCGTTCCGTAAACCATAGCAAAATGTATAAAAAATTGAACAGCGCCTCTATCGGACTTAAAGGGAAACTGAATTTTTCATACATTTGCTATCGTTTACGGAACGAATACTTTTTTGGCAAGTTCTGGTACTAGCCCCACTGGTGGCTGGCTACAGTTTAAACACAGGTTATCAATCAAGTACCACATTTTTACAGAAACCTAAAGTCTATTGTGAAAAATAAATCAAAAAGCTTGAGCAGTGCATATTATAGTTTATTGGATTTGCATAATAAAAATAAAATACTAAACTCATCTTACTATAAATACTCTGTTACTGTTGTTATACTTTATATTGTAAAATGACCATTAAATATAAAAAAAAATACATGACTATCATGGTGATTAACCGGGCTTCTAACTTGAGTTTGGTCCAGTTAAGGGCAGGGCATTAATTTCTTTATTGAGTCTGATTTGCTCATTGATTGCTCGCCATGCG
This sequence comes from Agriopis leucophaearia, assembly GCA_949125355.1. Taxonomy (NCBI): domain Eukaryota; kingdom Metazoa; phylum Arthropoda; class Insecta; order Lepidoptera; family Geometridae; genus Agriopis; species Agriopis leucophaearia. The sequence goes on along the minus strand of OX421276.1, from coordinate 6,401,166 downwards.
TCATCCTTTTCCTTTTTGGTGATAGGCCGCTTTTTCTGTTTGGCCGCTACCATCTTTTTGTAGACATCAATGCATTCAGCATCAACTTGGTCCAGCTGTTTCTTCAGATTCAGTCTAATCATTTCTTGCTTACACAGTCCAATCAAATTTTTAAGATTACGACAATTCTCTTTTCTCACAGCGGTCAATTCAGTCTGGCATTTCTTTATTTCAGCTAAAATTTCATCATCCGCTGGATTTGTCAACGGCGGCAGGTCTTCAAGGTCTAAAATTCCTTGCTCAACCAATTCTTTCCTCAGGCATTTTTCCAATGTCAAGGAATTCTTGTAGCTGTTTTTAGTAGTTGTTAATTGTTTCACTTTAATGTCAGGTACATCATATGGCATAGCATTTTCTTCCATCAATGCAGACACAAGTCTCTGAGTCAATGGGCCAGTTATCATGTTTTCATTTGTTTTCTCCAACTTCTTACGTATGCTAGATGCATCTGGTGACATTGAAGATTTTTGTTTATTTGGATTTGAGGCATTCTGGTCTTCTGCTAGATGTTCATCAGCCCAGACCTCGGAATAGTGTCTTCCAAGTGGAGGTATGGGAGGCAGTGTAGTGTTGCTGCTTTGCGCCATTAATGATTCCAGGTATTTTATGTCGTCTAATGTGACAGGGGCACAGTATGGCTCCACAGAGTTCCAAAATTTATATGGAATATTATTTTTTGGAAGAGTTAATTGTGACAGTTCCAGTTTCACAGAGTTGTCAGAGTTCATGAGATCATTTTGATAAGTATGGGATCCTGAAGAGCTGTTGGAGAAGTTTTTGAACTTCGGTACTTTAGGTTGATTGGATAACTTGGAATCTTTAGACTTGACGAGTTTGTCTTCCTGAAATTTTCTTTTGACAGGGTACTGTAATTGTTTTCCGGCAGCTTTCCCCTTCTTTTCTCTTTTAGATTCATTTGTATCAATACTTTCTATTTCAGACTGGAAATATCTGATGCGGAGGGCAGTATTACAAAGCAGTGATTCTAGTTCAAGTTGTAGAGCATCAAGCTCATCCATTCCAATCGTTTCGTCAGCAGATCTAGCTGCTACTGCAGTAAATCGAGGCAAAAGCATACTATTGTCCTGTAGTTTTATGTATGGAATAGGGCATGTCTCCACTTTGATTTTACCAGCTGAAATAGCTCCAGGGATCTTTGCTGGCTTTGTGTACGGAGAGATTCCTGGACTCGAAGGTTTTCCATTGTCGTGACCCTTGCTTGCTAGCCTTCCTTTACTGTTGTGTTGCATTCTCTTCCCCAGCATCGCGATTTATTTAAATTTACGCGCGTAAACAATGACGCACATCGATTCAATAAGCAAGTGTTTGAGATAGGAAGCCTTTAAATATTGATGCAAAAAACACTAACAAACTGAAAACTGGGAACTCTGAATAAAAAAAGAATGAATTACTGACTAAACCATGAAATATATATAATTCCTACTATTTTTCTTTTTTGACACTAGCAAAACAAAATGGCGTACGTAAACTTTTACAATTTACAAGTTGTTGTTGTAAATTTTTTCATGACCATGGATACGAATCCTTCGGTCGAAATATTAATCAAGTTTACAGTCTTAAATAGCGTCAAACGAGTCATAGTCACAGTTAGAGTCAAGCAAAGTAGGTCACGGTCAAGTCAAACTCATGCCCCAGTAAAGTGATGGAGGCTTTACAATAGGCTTCTATGGAGTTTTGGAAACATCATGAAAAGACAAAGACACAAAGACACGTCATTATATCACTTTCCTACACTCGAGCACGTTCACGAGCCCTTAATAAATAATAATCCACCATTATTACACATTAACACTCGAAAATACACAAGTTTAGGAAAATAATACAACGAGCCGACATGTTTTTTTCCACGTTGGCGCCAAAACAACACAATTTACAAATCCATTGACTTGTGCTAGTGTGACCAACATAAAATTATGAATTCTACTGTTTAATATACTTGGCACTTGCACACGAAAGCTTTCAAAGTTTAATAACTAAATTGGAAACTAACTTTTGGTTTGCTTATGAAGTTCTTGAATTCATCATCATCCTCACCTTGCAAAACAACGGTCGATTATTAATAAATATTATAATAAACATAATTATAATAAATGATGTACTCATAAATGTATATTATATTACTTTTTGTACTCTCAAATTAGAAACGCAGCAGAATGCGAAAGGGGGTCGGTTGTCGAGGCACCAAAGTGCTAAAAAAAGAAGACGGATACCTAGCAGTGGGAAGGCTGATAATGAAGATATTTATTTTATAATAACATCATTGCTATGTTTGGCTAATAGAGAGTTCTGAATCACTTAAGAGCATTATGAGCGCTGGTTGATGACATCATACTTCTCAATGGTATCAACGGCTGACGTTAAAATGGTCGTGAGCGTTATAAGCTGTGCTATTGGCAAGATTCGGAACACGATCTAAATCTACTAAATGAGTAAGTTTGACACATTTATAGCAACATAAGAATGTCATATATTTTTTTCGCTCGTTTTCTGAGCTGACTGAAGCCATCAAGGCCAGACCGCCATCGTATTCCATAATATTTTTACTGTCTTAAAGTAACAGACGTACGTACGTCTGTTACGGCTTTTAGGTATTGTCCCAGTATAGTAGTGGATACTTTACAAGAGGCTCTTCTCTTACGAAGTTTAGGAATCAACATGAAAATACACGTTTTGCTCCAGCATAATACTTCCCCATTCTCGAACCCATTCACAAACACCTATAAAATAATAATGCACTATAGCAGTGGAAAAGCAGTGGACAAGACTAGCACAGACCGGAAAAGATGGCGCACTGAAAAGCTTGGCTAGGTATAGGTCTCCTAAAAGGTCTTCAACCTTGGGAGACCTATACCCAGCAGTGGGTGGAAAATGGTTGATGATGATGATTATTAGTACACCTTGACATTCTTATACACACAAGTTTAGTAAATTAATACAATAAATCGACATATTTTTTTTCACGTTGGCGCCAAAACTCTTAGTGTTGTTTACGAATTAGGGTTTTGGTGCCAACGTGAAAAAAGCATGTCGCTTCGTGTTATTTCACGTTGGCGCCAAAAAACTGAAATAATATAAATGTCTTACGTCATGTCTCTGTCAAGAAAAAACATAATGTCAATGTCATCCATTATTGAAAAATGGTGTGGTGTGGTGTTTCGTTTCGGTGCCTTCTTCACGTTAAATCGAAATAGTGTGAAGTTCCTCAAATATTTAGATACAAACTGAATGTAGTTGTAGCACAAAATACGAATTTGTTTTGATGAAAGTGATAATGATTACAAAATAATGCACCATTATTCATAAAGCTCACATGCCTGAGCTCACAGACAAAATGGGAGACCTAACATTGATCTGTCCTCTGTGCTGCAATAAGATTTTTAACTCCAAAGAAGAGCTTCTTGAACATTTATCTTCTATTCTCTCAAATTTGTTTTGTCCCGTTTGCAATGCTAAAGTATCGTCTATAGAACAGCTTTCTGAACACCTATCTCTCGACAACTGTGTGCCAATTGCTACAGTACAAACTATAGTATTTGAAAGCACGGAAAATAATGATTATGAATCAGAAAATTCCACTACACTGGAATATAAGCCGCTTGATGATGGTAAATAAACAAATAAGATCTCTAATTTTTATTTTTATGCAGACCTCGATTTTCATTCATCTCAAGACTAGATGTTATGATGCTTAGATCACAAATCTCTAGCTAGAAGTTTTTAGAGACGATTAGACAGTATATCATAAACCTGTAGCTAACATGTATATTAACCTTCACATAAATGAGACAAATTTAGCACACAATCTGACTAGTATTGCGCTTTTCACTTAACTCAGTAGTAATAAAGTTTACCTCGACTCGATAGGCTTTGCCTTTGCCATGTGCTTGGCAAAACATGTCACTACAGTAAAGTGTTGATTATCCAAACGAATCATCAAAGCACAAATGGTTACTAAGTCGTAAATTAAGTAAATACTAGTTCCACGACGTTTGACGTTACGTTATGACACGTTATGACAGGTCCACGTGATATATTTGTTCACTACAATGGAAAGTATTTGTTTGATCGATCTAAACGTTTTGGGATGGATGACGGCAATAGGCTCACAGAGAGCTGAAGGAGCTGAGCGAGCGGCCACATGGCTATTCGGCTCAGACGAGGCATGGCTCGCAGCGAACCGAAGGACCTTTGGCTCGTCTCGACCGCATTCATGACCAAATTGGGTGATGGTGACAGAAATATAAGTGTACTAATGAATTTCTACCTGAAACTTATATGCACTAATCTCTAATTTATACTTTGCCTAATTTGAGCTCAAGAATGTTAACACTCCGACCTACGTTTTTGGTTATTTTCATGATCAAATCAAACAACAACAAATTACTTAGTGACTTCAGTGACGTGCTTCACTTAATAACATATTGTTTGATAATTACGTACACCATTGTAGATAATTTGGATAATCGACACTCTACTGTACCTGCCTTGCTGTCAATAAATATTATTTTAGACATTAACCCAGCTAAATTATTTGCTAGCAATGCTTTAATTATTGGTATAGCAAATGTTAAACCTAATTGTTTTTTAGATGACACAAACCCTGAACTTAGCCCGGAGAATAATTTCTCACAAATGGCAATGGCAGATTCCAGTGATATTAACAAAATTCAGATTGATTTGATGAAATGTCTACAAACTCAAGAGTTAAAGCTTGTGAAAGAAGATGGTGAAAGTCGCTATATAATTCTATCAGGAGAAAATTCTGGCTTGAAACAAGAGGACATTGTCACTAAACAGAACAAGGATGGAACTGTATCTTTTACATCTAGAAAAGGTACTAAAAAAACTAAAATATCTGGTCCTGTTTTCTCTGGATTGGTCTGACATAGTAGGGACTTCCTGAAACTTGATGGAGGGACGGTATACGTAAAGCAGCTGACAGTGGCTGGAACTAAATAGCCATAACATAAATAATAATAAAAATAAAAATGTTTATTTGGAAAAAATTACAGTGGTATTATAAACAATAGGAATGGTGTTACCCACAGTAGTTCGAGAACTGTGTCGCAGGTAACAACGCAGCATGATTTTGGAGAGGACTATGTTCAGCAGTGAATTAAGATAGGCTGATTATAATGATGATGATCTGGTAACTAATATACCTTTTTTTTTTTAACGCGTATATGTACGCGTTTGACCACCAACTCGCCTGTTGGTAAGCGACGATGTGGTCGAAGATGAAGCACGCAGACTTAGAAGATACCTATTCACTCTCGCCTTGAAAAGGCCCAAATTATATCTCAATTACCTATATCAATCACTAGCAATGTCCTGCAGTTTCACCCACTATCCTACAGAAATTGTTAATTTTCCATTTCATTTTGAAAGACCTATTCAATGGTCACTAAAATGGAGGTACAGCCAAAGTCAACCCCACTTAACATGTCGCCATCGTACATTTGTGATGCCGGCATCTGCCTAGTGGCCAATCTTTAGGCATTACGGCTACCTCTTAATGCAGGCTCGATACAGCGCAGGGCGGAAAATCACGCGAACCTTATCGCGCCGAGATACAATTGGCGGTCACGCAAATTTTCGCATCACCTAAACAGAATGGCTTAAAACAGGTAGCAATAAGGCCCCTGAACTTAGTGCTGCCGCAAACTAAGCCACTATATGCAGCCACCAGTCGTACCCACTAGAGGGTAGACGTATCAGCTTTTTTAGCTATTTAGAAGTTAGTTGTGTTCTCTTGACTCATTTTATGTATTGGTACTCTCATGTTATTTTTTTTTCAGACATCAAAAATGAAGAATCCAATATAATTTTAGAGGCAGATAAAGAAGAGCATCACACTATAGTACAAGAGTACAGTTGTAGCACTTGCCAAATGTCTTTTACATCTGTATTTGACCATATCAACAACTACCATACAGATCAGGATGTGGTAGTAGAGGTAAGAATTGTATATGTTGCATTTATTTATTATTTTACTACCTGGGCCCTGGCACTCCATGGTTTTGCCCAAGATCCTACAGGTGCTGTACTGCGGATAAAAAGTTAGGTGTGTTAATTCATTTGTTTACTTATTAGCTCCCTGCGAATTTATATGAAATTTTCCAGTTTTATTTATTCATATAGAAACACAAACAGTACACATATTAAATATTACACAATACAACACTTTTTGTAAATAATGCAGTTCTGATATGTGCACCCTTAACAGGTGTTTACAACGTTCGCCATTAAAAGTGTGGTAAGACCAAATATATATATTGTAAAAAGTGTATAAATAGGTGCGACGATGTTATTACAGTAAACGCAATATAGTACAATTGGATTATATATTGCAACTGTATCCAATCACCAGAACACCCACAATAAAGATTTTACTAAACCAAAACATAGATAATTCAAATAAAATAATTAAACCAGAACTAAATTTATACATTAGATTAATGGCAGTGGCAGATCACAAGAAATCAAAAAAATCCATTTGTACATTGAGGATGTCAGAACACTATAAACTTGTAACTTGTTTTCCATAATAAAATGTATCTTTTGATCTCATGATGTATTACTACTCTATGCCAAGGGTTTTTGCAGTGTATAAATGAAAGAAAGACTGTCGCAAAATGAGATTCATTGCATAAGCAATGACACATGAATATAACAGATAGGTAGTAGAAATAAAGTCAATAAAGACTACCCCCATTATTTAAAACGTTACAGCTATAACAAACGGTTGTCCATGAAAACTGGTCACTTTTTAGCAGAACAGGTGGGTTACTAATGTTACTATAATCTCAAAAACAATCTTATAATAACATTACTTACATTGAATTTTGTCTCGATCTCTCTGTTAATGATAGAGCAAGACTAGTCAATGTAAGGTTATTAAAAGAATGTTTTTGAAATTATGGTAACCCACCAGGCCGATTTTCACAGCAGGGACATCATAGACCACATTCAAACACCAGGCTGTCTTTAACCTATTGGAGGCCCTGGGCACATTAGGATAATGGGCCCCTATGACCTTGACAGAGCACTATTTTCGGTTGAAAGTAGAGTAGCTGAGCAAGTAGGTATTGTAGTCAGTCGTTATCTATTGATTTTATTGATAACATGTTTTTCGGTAATAAATAACGGTTATTGTTTGGTGATCTGGCGGGAACTTGGGGCCCCATCGATGGCGGGCCCTGGGCAAGTACCCAGAAAGCCCAATGGGAAAAAGGGGCCTGACAGCAGCAGCTGTCACAGAAGACCAAAGGGTACAATCGGCCCCTTTGCTTAGCGCTTTTGGAGTATGAGTAGACTTTCCTGTAGAAACCTGGGGCCTTACCGCTACCTCATAACGTGGGCTCGAAACAGCGCAGTGCGGAAAATCACGCGAACGCGAACCTTAACGCGCCGCGATACTGTTTGCGGTCGCACAACTTTTGGTAATCACCTAAACAGAATTTCTTGTAACAGGTAACTGCAAGGCGCTTGAACTGTTCAAGAGAATACAGTAAGACTGGGTGATATTTGGGGAACTTCTCCAGCAGTAGTACTCCTCTAGCAGTGGGCTAAAATAGTCTGATTATGATATAATTAATACATATAAATATATTCAAAATATCATACTTTCAATTTCCAGGGCAACATAGGAAACATGTCTGCAGCTTTGCCTGATGTAGAATTTGAAACAATGGAAACTGAAGAGCCTGTAAAAGAGAGCCAGGGCTCCAGAAGAGTGATCACCGACACAGGCGCTATCGTTGAGACGCCTTTAGTTGGCAAAAGTCCGGAGAAAACCCATGTGATATTACAAGGTTTGTATGCCATACTAAATGTGTATTTACTTAACATTTGTTGCAAGCTAAATCAGAAATTATTTTAAGGACATAGGATTTAATTTTACTTGCCTTATTTTTGATGATAGAGGGGATAGGGTGGCTAGCACCATCCATTCAGAAATATTTATTTATTTACTTTTTCTGATTTTTCTGCAAAATTGCTTCAATGCACATTAAATTTGCAATAAATTCCTTGATAGTATAATAAATGGCTTATTTCTAGAGTCATGAATAATAATAAAGAAACAGACAATTTTTTTTTTACTGAAGCATGGAAGGGAGGTGTGGGAAGAGCTTTGCTTACTTTTGCTGACATGGGGAAGGGGTACAAAATTACTAAAATTCTGGTTAGGTACATAATACCTGCAACACAAGCTCTGCTTAGTGTAGGTTCTGTGGACCAACCTATTTGTTACAAGAAGCTAAAGCGTATTACTTATACATTAAGATTTTTTTTATTTTTCTGTTGGTCATTTTAGCTTAATTTTCATGAAATAAAGTTTTTTTTTTTTTTTTTAACATTTGAATAGTCACAAATTACATATGCATGTCTTTTAGATTTTTAAACTATGATTTTATTATTTTATTTTATGATTAATCATAAAAATTATGGTATTTCCAGATTCCATTAAAACTCTCCAAATAAATCCAATGAAAGAACAAATAAATGAGAAGACAGGGCGGAAACGATACGTCCATGTTGAAAATTTATGTGAAGGTGTTATCAGAGATTTAAAGCCTGATCGTAAGTATCCACACATCAGCCCTCTTATGGATACACATTCTAAGAGCCAATCTCATTATCATCATCAGCCAGAAGATGTCCACTGCTGAACATAGGCCTCCCCCTTTAACGTCCACACTGAACGACATCCTGCCATATGCATCCACTGGATGCCCGTGAGTCTCACAATGTCGTCGGTCCATCTAGTGGGAGGTCTACCTACGCTGCGTCTTCCGGTTCGCGGTCTCCACTCAAGAACCTTTCTTCCCCATCGGTTATCAGTTCTTCGAACGAATCTATCCTATCAAAATAATCTGTCAACTTCTCGCTGATGAGATGTACAATCACACTAATATTATAAATGCGAAAGTAACTCTGTCTGTCTGTATGGTTGCTACATAATCACGGCTAAACGGCTTAACCGATCTCTATAAAATTTTGCGAGGTAATGGTATGTATCATGAAGACGGACATAGGCAATTTTTTCTGAAGATATCGCAGACGAAGTCGCCGGTCTGTACCGGCGACTGTCTAGCACGGCGGTGTCTAGTATAATATTATAAATGTGAAAGTTTGGATAGATGGATGTTTGTTACTGAATCACGCCAGAACGGCTGAACGGATCTGGATGAAATTTGGGACAGAGATAGATTATAGTCTGGAATAGCACATCCTTCTTTAAAATGAGCTTACACCCGTGCGAAGCCGGGGCGGGTCGCTAGTAAAACATAAACTTAGCGAGGGTGTATGCACATAACAATATGTTGGTTACTATGGTAAATTATATACAACATGTAAAAAGATGCAGTAATACTGTAGGGTATGTATGTACTCATCATTATGAACAACTTTTACTATGAAACTACACCTTGAATGGGCGAAAAATATGCTGTCCCATACATTTTGTCGATTGTCAATGAACGTTTTCTATGGAACAGCTGTTTTTGCGGTTTTAGGTTTTCTCCATAGCAAAAGTTGTTCATAATAACGAGGAAATATTCTAGTATCTAATAATTAACATGGCGAAATATCGGAAGCTCCTTCCACAACCATACCACAGTAAATATCCCGTAAATAATCATCATATAACTGTAGTAAATGTTCTGTTTCTTATAGAACACCAGTTGCACTTTGCGATTTTCGAATTTTTAACCGACATCCAGAAATTAGGAGGTTTTCAATTCGACTGTTTTTTATTTATTTATTTTTTATGTTTGTTACCTCAGAATTTTCGACTGGGTGAACCGATTTTATGTTTTTATTATTATTTTAAAGCTGGTGCTTCCCGTGTGGTCCCATTTCAATTTGGCGCAGTTCTGACATTTTTATGAAATCGGTTTTTTATGTTGATAATTATCTCGCATTTCCTAATATAAAAAGTATCCTAAAGTACGCACTTATGATGCAAAGTACTTCCTTGCCGTTCATCAAGATCAGTTCAGCCACAAACAGGTAAAAAAACAGAGACAATTACATTAATTATTTTAATATCGGTGTATTGTTAATTAATTTGGGGTGTTTCTGGCTCGACGCATAAGCAATGCCATTCAGCGTGGTAAAACCGGCAGCAAGCTAGGTACGCTGCCAACTGTTCGCACTGGGCACAACTGGGTTTGAGCATTTGGATTTGTCTCTAGACCTTCAACGGTCTATTGGCCTAACTGTTCTTGCAGTGTTACTTAGCTTGTATTTTAGTAATTAAAGGCACTTGGCTGTTTTTTTATTTTATTAATGCATATTTCATGTTCTTAATAGAAAAAAGCCCTCAATGCCACAAATTGGTGTTGGCACCTTCTGTGGTGACTGCAGAAGGCGAAAGTGTAAAGATGTACCAGTGCACTTTGTGCAAAATGTATGGCAGCCAACTCTCCGAGTTTAGAACACAGCCGTGTAAATCAGGTAGGTCCTTTTCTAACTAACTTATACGATCCTGACGAGGATAATATAAGTATTGTATTATGCGCTATTGAATGGCAAAGTCTGCTATGAAAATAGAATCTCAGTAGATTTAAGTGATTATTGAAAGGCATACTTTCCGGCAGCCTCATGCATCCTAGCTTACAGTTTCTCTTTCAGGCTATGCGTGTTTTGCTTTGTCCCTAGTACGAAGGAGACTTTGTATTATTTAAGCGGCGCCCTGCAATAGGCTAGGTGACTAGTGTTTAATTTATTTATTAAGCTGCGCCTTGCGGATATACCCGCGTTATACACGTCCTTGAAGCAATCTCCTTTGACATAGATGTTTTTTTTTTTCTGTGATGTAATATGTCAATGTATGGACTACAATTCTAGCCGTTCCATACAAAATGTATGAGAAAAATAGTTTTCTTCATAATTTTAGTTCTCGTGAATATTTCCGATATTTTAATACTTATTTTGCTATTCGGGGCAGAGAGAAATCCAACAAATTAAAGATCATTGAAATCGGTCCAGCCATTCTTTTATTTATTAATATGCTTGTGTTAGACCTCCAACTCGCCTGATCTTAAGCGATGATGCGGTCTACAATGGAGCACGGTTGCCTATATAGGATGTTTGCTATTTTCACAAAGATGCTTTATTTATTTTATTTGTTTCAGCTAAATACTCATGTACACACTGTGATGTGTCATATGACAACTCGAAATCGTTATGTGCTCACATGAAGGTGCATAAACAAAAGGCGGGTATGTACGACACAAAACTATCTCATCTGAAAGTTCACATATATAAATAAATGAATAAAATAAATGATAAAATATATAAATATACACATACATACACATGGTCCCCATGACCCCAAACTAAGCAAAGCTTGTAATATGGCTGCCAGAGACTGATATACATACATATATATTTTTAAATACATACTTAAATAGATATTAACACCCAGACATAGAACAAACACAAATGTTCATCACACAAATGTTTGTCCTAGATGGGAATCGAACCCACGCCCCCAAGCACAGAAAGTAGGATCACTACCAACTGAGCCACCGAGGCAGTCAATATATAAAAATAATGAAAAAATATATGTGTATGTATATCAGTCTCTGGCAGCCATATTACAAGCTTTGCTTAGTTTGGGGTCATATGACCGTGTGTGCAATAATGTCCCAGATATTTATTTTTATTTACATCCTTTTAACAAATTCATTTATTCATTGGCAGCAGTTTGCCAAACAATGCAATGATTCTTATGCCCGATTTCACTAACCCTAGGAGTCGCCTAAATCAGATTTCGAAATATATATGAGTTGCCTAGGGTAAAAAAAAAACCTCATCAGTCATAGGACTGCACGTCAGAAGTGAATACTTAAGTCGTAATTCACCTGTTGATGACGCGAGTTCCATGATTTTTGTTCACCTAAATAATGCTCAATGCGCTTAAAGAAGTTTTCACTTTAAAAGTTTTACCAAACTAAGTGATAATTAGTGAATTTAGGCGTCACCTAAAATTACCGTTTCGGGGATGCTTAGTGATGGCAACACTTAAAATGACAGCCCGCGTCGCGCTCGCTCACTCACATCGAAACCAAAGATAACTGTCAAAAATTTAGGCAACTCTTAGCTTAGGAGTCGCCTATAAAAAATGGATTGGTAAAACAGTAGTCGCTTACGACTCTGCTTAGATTAGGAGTTCCTTAGTCAGGCGTTGCCTTGTTCGTGGTTCGTGAAACCAGGCATTATTCTTAATCGAGATAGGGGTGATAAGACCTGCACTGTCATCTCGGCTGAGGTGTATTGTGCATTCCCTCTACAAGCATCTCATCATCATTATCAAGTGCCATCTTCATATTGAAGTTTGGAGGTCAGTAGGCCTAACTTTTTGCGACCCCATGATGTTTTCTACAGATGCTGGTAATTGAATCCGGGCCAATTCCTTATATCTTCCGGCCATTTACATTGCTGTCGACCTGGGCTTCTCTTCAAAATTCTACCCTCGAGGATCAACCGTGGGAATTCATAAATCTTCTTCGGACACGTGCAAAGAGGATCCCTTCTTTGCACGTGTCTGAAGAAAGCTACTTTCCGTTTCATGTCTGTAGACATTAGCTCTTTTTTGCTGTTTGCCTTTAGCCTCAAGTACCTAAGCGTTTTCAACTTCGGTCATTGTCAGTCATTCGGTCAGCAAAATGACCCAAGCACATTTTTCAAGAATAGACATTTAATATATATAAAAAAAGCGCGAGTAAGGTAGCGGCGCGCCATATTCTGGGTCCTAAAATAATACCACATTCGCGCTAAAAAATGGTGCCACTTTTTATGTTCGTAAACGGCATTACTTGTGTTTGTTTAGGTATTATTATAATAAAAATATATAAATATTTGCAGATAGCACCATACAAGACATACCGGAGATATTCGAGTGTGAAATATGCAATACAGTGTTCCTTACAAACAAATCATTAAAACTGCATAAAAGAATGCACGATCCCATCAAGTAAGTCCAGTGTTACCAAATTATCCTGTAGAGGTGGCCAAATGTGGGAACTAACATTTTCTACCGCAAGCCGACTGTTTTGTTTGTAAAACTGTATAGTGTCTCCCTCACTTAACTATACCAATAAGGTGGGCGAACTGTATATATAGCCCGGAAAATCTAGGCATCTTCAAGGCTAGAGTGAATAGATTTCTTCTAGATCAACGTGTTCCATCCACCGCCACACCGTGGCTTACCATTAAGCGAGTTGGTGGCCAAACGTAGATATATTATATTTAAAAAAAAAGAGAATATCTGTCAATATTTTTAAGATGAGGGTGTTACAATAAACGTAGTTTATACATAGTTCAAAAACATGACATTCACCAACATGCACTGGGCCAGCATGGATGATTGGGGCCACAGAAAAAAAAACTTTAAATTAGAACGGCTGTCAAGGCATTTTTGTAAGAAATTTTTTGTAGACAGTTGCACCCATATTAACGAAACGTCAGTCATTTAGCAACTATGACGCGGAGTTCGACGCGTTGATCTAAATAAGAATGTTCAATCAATGTTCTGTCATAATGCCTGGCGACAGATTTTTCTTTTCATATCCGTTCTATTTACTTCTCATTTCTGTGATTAGGCATCAGGCGAGTTGGTGGTCAAACGCAAGCCTATTACAGAATAAAAAAAAATTAGGACCCATCCTATCTTTCTGAGATAAGGCCTGTGTCCCAAGAGTGGGAACATGACAGGCTGAAGTGATGATGATGAATAAACGTCCCCCGAGGAAACATTGTTATTGTATGGCTTTTTTACTTTTTACTCTATAAAAAAAATCTGTTGTTTTTTGTATCCTTGAATGTAGAGCAGCTCTTCAAATATTTAAAAAAAATCTTTCGAGTCGGTTAATCGGTTAAAGGTGTAATCTCTCAGTCCGCTTTGGGGCCTGTAAAGGTTGCAGCTGTGTAGTTACATGCAGTTATCTATATAAAAAGCGATGTGTGTATGTGATCGCTGTGGATACCAAAATAGCTGGACCGATATTGACGGAACTTTCACTGGCTGATAGCTGATAATACAAGGAGTAATCCCCGCGGGTGAAATAAACCGCGGGGTGCAGGTAGTATTTTCTATATGTGAAAAAATATATTTCTTCTAGGCGAGCATCTTAGACCGCATTCAGGCGAATTGGCGGTCAAACGCAAGACATATCATATTTAAAAAATTCTGTTTTCTTAATAGACAAGATGAATCACCATTATAGACCAATCATCGATTAAAAAATGGAATGAAAAATTATTCCTCACCAAGACTGTGTATGTACCACACGAAACTATTTTATTTTGTTTATATTAGAACGGCTGTCAAGGCATTTTCGTAAGAAATTTGTTTTTGCCACTTGCACCCATATAACCCCATAGCAACTGTGACACGGAGTTCGACGCGTTGACATAAATAAAAATGTTCAATCACATATCTGTCACAATAACTGGCGACAGAGTTTCCTTCTCATTTCCGTTCTATTTACTTTTTTTTCTGTGGTATGTACCATACATTTTCTTTCCACAGATCTAGACCAATAGACCCTCCAAAAAACTGTACAAACGGCGATAACCGCTACCAATGTGGCGTGTGCGGCAAATTGATCCCTCTCTACTACCGCGCCATACACAAGGCAAGCCACGAGAACGACAATATGCTCAACTGCGGCATCTGCAATAAGAAGTTTAGCTCTACAGAGTTTCTAGATATGCATATGAACGTGCATAACATGGACAAGGTAAACACTAAATACTCGCTTTTTAGAGTTCCGTACCCAAAGAATATCAATGTGACCCTATTACTAAGCCTACGCTGTCTGTCTTCAATGTGAAATAAATGCTTGGACCGAGAATTATAAATAAAAATAAAAGGTTTTCAAGTTTTGATACTACAACATGTTGTGAAAATTGGGCACTGTGTTATCAATTGTCTATTGACTTAGGTAGTCTAGAATACATCGAGATACAATAAATAAATGAATATCTGGGACATTTTTGCACACATGGTCATCTGACCCCAAACTAAGCAAAGCTTGTAATATGGCTGCCAGAGACTGATATACGTACATATATATTTTTAAATACATACTTAAATAGATATTAACACCCAGACATAGAACAAACACAAATGTTCATCACACAAATGTTTGTCCTAGATGGGAATCGAACCCACGCCCCCAAGCACAGAAGTTAGGTTCACTACCAACTGAGCCACCGGGGCAGTCAAATACCCAATAGAGTGCCAAATATCGGCGCACGCTACACATTACCGACTTTTTGGTTAGTTGTAAGGCAACCGCGATCTGACTACAACGCCGCGCGATGCCAGTGCTACGATGTCCTAGCGGACAAGCTATGTTGAACACTATTCAAGTGAAATAACGTTTAAATTGAAGTAAATGTGGCATTGTGAACTTTATAATTGATGTCTAGGTTGTACAACGACGCGCGGACGTTTTTTGACTATTTTCACTTAGATATTGTATCTCGATTCTCGATGCTAGAATAGTGTTTTTTAGCTGCGGTGAATATTGAAGAAGTTGTTTATGTTTCAGCCTCAACAGGTGAAATCAGACAAATCCTTGCCATATAGCTGTATATATTGTGATAGAAAATTCGCCAGGCCTCATGAAAAGGTTAAACACGAACGAATACACACTGGTATGTAAACAATTACCCTTCTAATTATTGATATAATCGGGTCGTGGTGTCTATCGTGGAGTTCACCTACTTAGTATATCTGTGGCCTGTTAAATGAATGAATATCTGGGACATTAATGCACACATGGTCATCTGACCCCAAACTAAGCAAAGCTTGTAATATGGCTGCCAGAGACTGATATACGTACATATATATTTTTAAATACATACTTAAATATATATTAACACCCAGACATCGAACAAACACAACTTGTTACTTTAATTTTTTTATTGTTCAATCCTAATAAAGACTATTATTATTACATTGTTGTTATATTGTTCCAGGCGAGAAGCCGCACGAGTGCGAGATCTGCGGCAAGTCGTTCCGCGTGTCGTACTGTCTCACTCTACACATGCGCACGCACACGGGCGCGCGACCCTACGCCTGCCCGCATTGTGACAAACGGTACACAACTTTCCTCAACCATGCTCGGTTATGGGTTCGTTAAGCTCTGCTTTCCTAGGATAGGCGCTGGTATCCATCGCTTTGCTTCCAATTTAAATTATTTACGTCTATCAAATGCCTTTTCCACAACTATAATGTATTATTAGTTCCAAGAGAATAAGATGGCTATACCAGGTGGTCGATGTCAACACATTAGCACTAAAGTGCCTATAAAAATGATTCGTCCACCAATCACAAGCTAGTATCGATGTGACTTTGAGCAGAGCCAGCGCAGCGCTCTGTATCACACCCCGCCCCGCCCACCTCAGCCAGTTGTCTGTTTTAACCGACTTCCAAACAGGGGCAGGTTTTTTTTATGTTTGTTACGTCAGAACTTTCGACTGGGTGAACCGATTTTGATGTTTTTTTTTTATTTGAAAGCTGGTGCTTCCCATGTGGTTCCATTTCAATTTGATCCATTTCTGACATTTTTATGAAGTCGGTTTTTCATATTGATAATTATTTGTATTGCTAATAAGTTTGATTTACTGTCTATGAAGTATCAAGTCATTGATAAGACTGATAGAACTCAGTAAGTTAATCGTTTTTTTTGGCTCAGATCAGACAAACTAGGGAGATATGGTAAGGTGGCGTGGTGGGTGCGGAAGCATCTGGCAAAACATTCTCAACCGCGCGACATCGATTTTTTTTTAACTTATTTGTTTGTCATCTTTCCTTGACACTCGAACTCGCGGGCCGCTTGCGGCTCAGCGAACTGCGCGATATCGAAAGTTTTTTTTTACTTGTTTGTACGTCACCTTTTCTTGACACTTGAACTCGTGGGCCGCTTGCGCCCAGCGAACCGCGCGATATCGAAAGTTTTTTTTACTTGTTTTTACGTCCCCTTATCTTGACACTCGTCACGGGCCGCTTGCAGCCCAGCAAACCACGCGATATCGAAAAGTTTTTTTTACTTATTTGTACGTCATCTTTCCTTGACTCTCGAAAGACAGATAGAAGTTTTTGGTTATATTTATATTTCATTCTATACTTTTTCTTCCAGGTTTAAAGCCCACAGCGTGTACAATCATCATCTGTTGACTCACTCAGAAGTGCGAGCATACAAATGTCCGTTCTGTCCAAAAGCGTTTAAAACTTCTGTACAGTTGGCGGGCCATAAAAACTCGCATACGAAGCCTTTCTCTTGCACACAATGTAACAGGTATGTTTTAAAGACAATTAAACGACCAGTAGAACAATTCGCCTGGTGCTGTCACCTAGAACTGACACCCAGCCTTACCCTCTTTTTTTTATTTCATAATAGGCTTGCATTTGACCATCATCTCTCCTGATGATAAGCGAAGATGCAGTCACGCTTGCCTAGAAGAAACCGAATCATTCGCGAATTGTACCACCCAGATTGTAACTATCTGCCCATAACACTTGCAGTTTTACACAGAATGTAGAACTACATACAAAATTCTGCGTGGGAGTCCAATATATTCGTCACGCTAAAATAATCACTTTAGGAATTTTAGAATAGATTACGTTTACTCTCTTAACTGGTAAGAGATGGTGTAGTCGAGGATGGAACAGTTGGGAGGACATGCAACTTTGTTTAAGATAATTTACTCGCGGGCACGTACGGCCAGGGAGAGCGTCAGCCCCCTACTGGCTATGCGCTTGGCTACTTATAAATATTTACCTTGATTTGCAGGAGAAACGGAGGTAAAACCACTGTCGCAGTTAGTAAAGTATCAAAAGGTTAATTAAACTTTCCGTTTGAACAGGCCGTTCGCATCTCTATACGCGGTTCGTGTCCACACTGAGACGCACAACCGACAGAACAACCTGAAATTCCGATGTCCACTGTGTGGCGCGAGTTACGCGCGGGCGTTCGCGCTCAAAGACCACGTCAAACAAGTGCACAAACAAGAAATCAATACGCAGGATCCTATGGTAAGTATCAGTACAGAACAATAGTATGTAATAGTAAAACAAATAATTGAATCCACTGGCTCCGAACTAGTAAAAAACTGTATTTCGAAAGCCAGTTATGTAACAGTTGAACAGTTTGAAATGCCTTTGGTGTAGCATTCATCTATCCGAAGACGGATACGTTCCTTCGTTGCTAATGGGGACTCTTCCCATTTGCAATTTTCTCACTTTATCACGTTATATTGAAGAAATAAAATGTGTGTGAATTTCCATGAACTGACAAAACTATCTTCTGATGTCTATCATAACATAACAAATGAAGAAGATTTTATAATGATGGATTACTGGAAACTTCAAAAATTATGAGTAAAACTGTAAAATTTCGGTCTGTGTACCTACCGTGTTCTGACGTATAAATGATTTGTCTTAATTTTAATATTAACATTTTACTTCTTAAAATTATGTATAAGATAATAAAACTAAAACTTCTTTGTTTTAAAATTCCACGGTTGCTCTATGATTATTAACAGGATATTTACCATGATACTTGGATTCCACGCACATAGCACAGAATCGAGTATTAAGTTGCCTTAAAAATAAATATATACGCTCTCTAAATGTGTTCAATATGCCAATTACAGTGAGTGTTTTTTGTCAGGACTTAGGTTCGAGTTCCAGTGATAACCGTAGCAAATGACTAAGAAAGAGGGTAGACCGTTTTGACTGCGTTTGTTGTTTTGTAATTTTTTGCTAACTACCTGCATTCGTCAGTCAACCTGTTAAAGCGAAATAGTAAAGATTCGCTGGCCTGTTAACATACTGCATGTAACTATACCGAAATATCAACCTAATCACCCTAATTATCCCGTTAATTATAATATATAACTGCAGACGAAAAATTCTGTGTTGATAAACAGCAAAACATGTAGTTTGTCGATTTTTTGGAAATGTACACTCAATTATTTTTATCCGACTTCCAAAAAGGAGGAGATTCTCAATCTGATATTTATATATATATATTTGTGTTTGTTACCTCAGAACTTTCGACTGGGTGAACAGATTTTGATGATTCTTTTTTAATTTGAAAGCTGGTGCTTTCCGTATGGTCCCATTTTAATTTGGTCCAATTCAGACATCGTTATGAAGTCAGTTTTTTAAATTGATAATTATATCTTCTATAATGTGACAACGTGCGAGAGAGAGAGAACTGAAGACGGGCAGAGGCCCCTTATATTCTGTAATCGAATAGAATCGCCTCGAGTTGCCAGTACTAGCTGATGTAAGTTGATATGTTTTTGATAGTAACATCTGCAGTATGAAGGTCAACGTCAAAATTTAATGTCTCCCTTGACAGAAGCCAGACAATATCAACACTGGTACCACTTTAGTCTGCAAATGACATCATCACATCAGGTTATAATTGCGATAGTTTGAGAGTGTGTAAATAAACTAAACTACAAACACGCTCGAAACGCGGCGTTTTAAGCTAACCTCTAAAAGTTAGCCTTTATTTCCTAGGGAATAGAGGTCAAATTTTTAGTGGTTACTCAGCTTCGTAACGGCTAAACGGATATGGATAAAATTAAGTGTTTTATTTTTGTTACCTTACGGCTACCTGTTTTTAGCGATTCTGTTTAGGTGATGCAAAAAGTTGCGCAAACGCAAGCAGTATCTCGGCGCGTTACGGTTCACGTTCGCGTGATTTACCCGATTGCGCTGTTACAGCGCTGTTTCGAGCCCGCGATAAGAGGTAGCCGTAAGGCCCTTGAACCCAGTCATTTATAAAACGATTAGGATAATTCAATTTTTAACCGACTTCCAAAAAGAGGAGGTTTTCAATTCGTCATTATTTTTAAATGTTTTTTACCTCAGAACTTTCAACTGTGTGAACCTATTTTGATGATTCTTTTTTATTTGAAAACTGGTGCTTCCTGTTTGGTTCCATTTCAATTTGGTCCAGTTCTACTATGTTTTATTTCTAACAATTAAAAAAGTCATTTCCAGGCAAAAATTATTATAAGAGACATCTGTCGGAACACCTCAGTACTAAATCAGGCATACGCTCTCTAAAACCGATAGTGTCTAATTAATGCACGCGCTATGAGATAGAGGGCGCATATTTGCTCCAGTTCTGACATTTTTATGAAGTCGATTTTTTATATTGATAATTATTATTTGAAAGTATATACTTTCAGATTGGTCCCATAGAAATTTCATCAAATCAATTAGTTCAGTAGTTTGATTTTTTAATCAATAGAACTGGAAAATTCGTTTAATTCCATGACATAATATTATTCATCTAAGTAATCAAAATTGCGTATTTTACTAATTTTGAAGTCGGTTTTACTAAATTGACGATTATTTATCAGAAAACCTGGAATACGGGTATATCCGCTGCGCATTAAACGCACTTTTTAACCGATTTTCAAAAAGGAGGAGGTTATCAATTCGAGTGTTTTTTTTTTTAATATTAAAAAAAAAACTTTATTTCATGAAAATTAAGCTAAAATGACAAATAGAAAAATAAAAAACATTGTTTAAAAACATATTGTTTGTTACATCAGAACTTTTGACTGGGTGAACCGATTTTGATGATTCTTTTTTTATTTGAAAGCTGGTGCTTCCCATGTGGTCCCATTTCTTGTCAATTTGGCGCAGTTCTGCAATTTTTATGAAATCGGTTTTTTATATTGATAAATTATCTCGCATTTCCTAATATAAAAAGTAGGTACCTATCTTAAAGTACGCATTTGGTCCAGTTCTGATTAAGTCGGTTTTTTATATTATTAATTATAAAGTAATATATTTGGTCACAGGTGGAACTGGATAATTGGCCAGGCAAGGACGCTCCAGAAGATACAGAAAAAGATCTAACACAAGAGGTACGTTGGTAGTTGTTAAATAATATTACACTGAAAAAACAATAAATAAGGAGGTCACAAACTCAGAAAAATATTGAAGCGTTATACCTAGTCTCCCTTTTGCAATTACGCCCCCCCCCCCTCGGTCATCCATTGACATTTTGAGCACATCGTTTGCAGTTGTGTGCCGCACAATATTGAAGTGTGCGTTTGTAGAACTAGTAAGAATATATCAGACTTTATCGGTACTTGCTAGAGTTTAAGGCAGATCCAAACTATATTGTTATCAAAGGTCACAAGCGGCTGCAAATTGTGTGGAAACCTAGCGCGGTGCATTATTTGTACCTGGTATGAGACCACGGACCGGTAAGCGCAGCGTAGGAGGTTCACCCACAAGATGGAAAGACGACCTAAAAGAGACCGCAGGAAAACGCTGGTTGCAGGCCTCTTCCAACCGGTCCTTTTGGAAATTGATGGGGGAGGCCTACGTCCAGCAGTTGAAATCCTATGGCTGAAATGATGATGATGATGAGATCACGAGAGCAATTTAGTAGTAGTTCCATTCGCACGCTCCAACTGCTCACGAAGTTTCAATTTGTCTTTGTTAGGGTTCTGTAACCAAAAGGTGTAAACGGGACCCTATTACTAAGTCTACGCTCTCTGTCTATCCCATTTAGACCCTTTGGCTAAGGAACCCTAAATTTCTAAATACGAATATATCCTCAATGTGTGATTTTAATGGCATCTCTAATTTTTAGCATAAAGCTATTTAACTTTTCCCTAATGTCACGTTTTCTTTACATTTCCCTAATTTCACGGTTTCTTAACATTGCCCTAGTGTCACGTTATCTTAACATTTTTCTAATATCACGTTTAATTTACATTTCCCTAATTTCACGGTTTCTTAACATTTCCCTAATGTCACATTTTCTTTACATTTCCCTTATGTCATGTTTTCTTTACAGATAACTGATCTGGAAATCCAAGCGGATGAACTAATAGTTCCTAACTAGCAATAAGTGCCCGTGCTCTGATCTGCCCTACCTCTATAGATAGGTCTGACCGGTTAGCGCGGTATTAACTTACATTATAGGCTGAAATGGAGAGAGACCAATATCTCTAAGTTATAGCATTTTACAATTTAAAACTATACGAGCAATTCCAAAAATCAGTGTTTGAAAAAAATCTTGTTCGTACATATATGCTCGTCTGGTACATAGGCGCAAGACTCGCTAATAATTGGGTGCGCGGATGCAATTTCCTAAAAGCCAATTTCAACCTTAGTGACTTTTTAATACGATACAAAAGATAAAAGGTCTGTATCCCATGGCTGCCGTCGCGCGACGCGTCTCTTTATTTTCGATTATGAAAACCACGGCCTTTATCCCACTGCGCTGGGTGCGTTAAATGCTTCTCTCTTGCTGTGTCATGTGCCTCGTTCCATTAGCGAATCTGGTCCACGATCCGTGATTTTAACAATATCGTCGCCCCATCTCGCTGCCTGATGACCAACGCACTATTATTTATATCGTATCGAAAAGATATTAAGGTTGAAATTGCTACGAAGGAAAGCGCTCGCGTCCGCGCTCCGTCATATCTTGAATATCCTCCGGATGTCTTGCACTTTTGAAGGCTCGGCGCTGTTACGAGAACAGTGGCGCACGCATGGTGCAAATAAAGTGTCAACCCTATATCGTGTGAATACAACCGATTTTCGTTCGTAAATCAAATCCGGCAAAGCGTGTCATTCGACATTTTTCAATACATTCTGCTCTGGAATCCATCGACCTAACTTCAGTGATTTTATTGTTATTTCAATCACCCTTATGTCTCAACTCTCAACTTTGATCTCATTGCTGCGTCGGACTTCCACTACCACACATCCAGACACCGTCAAAAAGCTCACCCGCACATCTTGCAAAGCTGGAAATCCCACACCGTTAGATTTTTCCGCTCCTTTATCCCGCGGACCTGCAAGGTGTGGAATATTCTGCCCCCAAAGGTCTTCCCGCCGAGCTTTAACGTGAAGCGTTTCAAAAAGGGTGTTTACATGTACCTCTCCGAGCTGGCAAAGCACCGTCAACACCGCTAGTATTGCAGGTGTCCATAGCGACCCAGTCGAAAGTTTTGAGGTAACAGACATAAAAAAAACTGTCGAATTGAGAACCTCCTCCTTTTTGGAAGTTGGTTAAAGACCTTTTATACTAGTAAATGCTCATTTCACCTCCGTTTGTCTTTCTGCTGCCATCTCAATCAGCGTCCTGCCTTTACTCATTTATAAACTAAGTAAGATTTGCCGCTTTGTATAATAGCAACAATTTTACCATAGCTTAAGGTATTATGTAGAAATGTAATGTTAACTTGCCATCGCAAGGTATGAAATGTGGAACTTTTCGAGACTGTTGAGTAATAATGCTGTAAAATATGGTTGTAACATAGTTGACAAGGGCGTTTTTAGGTAGGTATAATCAATTGAAAAAATATCTTCCGTCTAATGAATTTGTGGATTTATTTATTATTCAAGTCGTAAAGATAAAACGATCAACAAAATTGGTTAATTATATTTATTTACTGTACATAGTGTTTTGAAGTTTTAAAAAAAACTCATATTTACCGATTATGGACTCATAACTTGGTAACTCTCGTCTTTAGGGTGCAAATTTTACGTTTTTTTAAACAGGAATAGGCAATGTTTACCTTTTTATATTATTTTAGTAGCAGTAGAAAATTCAAATCTGATAATTATGATGACTAATTATTTTTTATTTATTATCAATTTTATGATAACATTGTTTTTACAATACTAGAGAAGTTTATTAAACATGCTATCAATAAAAAAACGTTATAATATGTATCTTGCGTATGCTGCAATTTGCGTGCATCCTTCTCTTCTTGCGCAACTTACACGCAGGTGCAAAACGCATTAGAGATTTGATATGATATAACCGCCGAACATCTGGATGCGCTGAAGACTATCCCTTTAAAGCGCTGTCTACACATTTCCGGGTCTCAGTGTCCCATCAGGGATGGGAAAAAACGTTACATACTTTTTGTATAAGCTTGTTTATACAGTTTCTTGATAGACGCATCCGAGCCGTCACTCCGTTCGTGTCCCGGACGAAGCATACTCTGATGTGAGAGAATGTGCAAAAGAGAGCTGTTTGAGCTGATCTCGTAAACCAATTTCCGCCGTAAATCATCGAGGCAGGCATTCCATCCTTACGTCGTGAACTTTGGTAAAGTCAGCACACAGTGCGTTTCTCGAACTGCAAAGGAATTGAATTCGCTCTCTATCTCGGTCTTCGGTGTCAATCTGGGTCTCTTCAAGACAAGAAAGAGTCTTTTCCGAGTTTTGACGCCACAGTTAAAGTAGAATTCGGCAGACCGCAGACGGCAACGGCAGACGTTGATGGCATGTGCCGCGGCGGCAGACGGCATTATTAATTTGTATGAGACCGATTTAGACATACGACTGCAACTACCGCGCGGCAATTGCAGTCGTATGTCGGAATGGGTCTCCATCAAATTATTACTGTAAAGAGTGTGAAGTAATGCCGTCTGCGGCTGCGGCACATGTCTTCGTCTGTCATTGCCGTCTTGGGTCTGCTGTCGACTGCGGAATTCCTTTACGCTGATTTACGTATTCCAGAAGATTACATATTTGTTGATTATCTCCTTTTTTGATTTCCCTGATATTTATGAACACGGGTGGCACGTCCCTGATGGGACACTAACCCCGGACGGAGTTCAGAAGACCCTGAGCTGGGTATGTGTAGACAGTGCCTTACCAACGTTCGATTAGCTATAAATAAAATACTTTGTCAACTTCTCACCGAAGGAAAGCGTCGCATTTAAACAGAATTTGCTTGAGTCTTCGTTGAATTATTATGTTTTTACCATTTTTAGGGAAATTCCTAATTTCTAAGTTGTGCCAAGGGGTAGCTGTATTCTGACAGTGATAATAATGAAGGGGAATTCCAAACCACGTTTTACATTGCTACAATTAAAGTCCAAAATGTCTATATTGCTATTTGTTTTTCACAACATCCAACGACTTTCTGACCGGAATCTGGTTCCTGGCCTTTTCGCAACTTTTGTAATAACGATTTTTGACAACTTTAGTATAATTAGTATAGCAAAACTGTCAAAATATTAAAAACCTAAAATAAGGCTTTTGATTTGTCTTACCGACCTTTTACAAAGAATTTTGCCAGTCTTGCTATAGGAAGATACTTATCAATTCAGCCATAAGACGTCCACGGCTGGACATAGGCCTCCCCCATCAATTTCCAAAAGGGCCGGTTGGAAGCGGCCAGCAACCAGCGTTTTCCTGCGGTCTCTTTAAGGTCGTCTGTCCATCTTGTGGGTGGACGTCCTACGCTGCGCTTAACAATCCGGTTAAGTTAGGTACTAAAGTTGTCAGAATCTATTATGTTTTTTTTAAATAAAATGTTTAAAATACTGCAATAATTTTGATATAAGTTGCAGTGTGACCTTCGATATTTTTGGAAACCGTGAAAAATTGGGTTTTGAAGGGTAATTTGAAGCAACCATATGAATAGACTCGTGGGTTTTTTCTACTTATAATATTTATGCTGGTTACTTCCAATATTTAAATCATGCTTAATTCATTAAATTATATTTTTTTGTGAAAATGTTGTTAAATGTTAATGTACCTAAATGACTTTGTATATAATTATGTAACTTATGTATTTTATACATATTTTTTTAAACCTAATCAAAAGGAATCAAATGTGTAAAAAGTTGAAATAAATTTTTAAATCAAGTTGAAATATTTCTATTTTTTATTAACCCCCGACGCAAAATGATGGGGGGGGGGGGGGGGTTGTCACGTAAGTTTTGTGTGCCTGTCTGTGTTATCTTATAGCTTCTAAACAGTTATATATATATATAACTATACATATACATACTATACATATACATACTGGTTTTGATTCAGTTTATTTTGTTAGCAATTTGAATTTCTTACGATATGAATAAAAACCTTATTTATACCATTGATGTAAGTAAATAGGGGGAAGATACGAGACGAAACTCCTTGACGTGGACCGCATAAATTAGGTTCACGGGCCTAATCGACTTCACCTCCCCAGGATCTATTAGAAGATCGGTTAGATTCTCTCCAAATAATCATTCAGTTCAACAACCTACTAGGGCCCCAGGGCAAGTCTGATGCCCACTCCCGGCGACGGTCCAAGCCGAGGCTCGTACCTCCGAGATGCCCCTGCGCCCTTGCGCTTCTCGCCCAAAAATCTCAATCATGTTGGCCCAACGCCCTCTGCGTTCACCAACTAGTCCGGTCAAGCTGTAGAGGCCGCAATAAACAGCAAAGTCACATCATAAAAAAAAATACGACTTCAGTCACATTCGTGATAAGCGTAAAGTACTTTTTAAAATGTTTATTTTTTTTCACGAGTCTTCCCCCTTTTTAAATAGTCATTGATTTGTTCTATAAAACCTACTTGTAGTGTTTTATAGAAACGAACTGTCACTGTTGCGATGAGCATTGTATTTTGAGCATCTACTTTGAAACTAGATGCACCTATTCTATTGTAATTTTATTTGAATTTCAGTGTGCAAGTTTAAATAACTGGGACATTTTTGCACACACGATAATCTGACCCTAATCTAAGGAAAGCTTGTAATATGGCTGTAATATTTGTAGGGTTTTTACCAGAGACAAAATGGAAAAGAGAGGAATGTGTTTAGAGTATGACTCATATCCTAAACGCATTCATCTCTTAGCACACACTATACAATTCATACCGTATGAAGTGTACAGTGTGCTAATATGTGTGAGTGTGGATGCTTGTATGATAAATAATTATCAATATAAAAAACAGACTTCATAAAAATGTGAGAACTGGACCAAATTGAAATGGGACCACACGGGAAGCACATCACATCACATCATCAGCCAATTAACGTCCACTGTTGGACAAGGCCTTCCTCATTGAGAGGGGTGTTGCCATAATCCCCACGCTTGGCAGGCGGCTTGGGGATCGCAGTACGTTCACCGTGTACTATTAGGACGCTGCTGCCCATCCTCCGGTGGTTCTGGTCGCAGTTTTAGGACATACCCGGGTCCGGTCGCAGTTTTAGGACATACCCGGGTCCGGGTCATACCCGGGTCCGGGTCATACACACACGGGAAGCACCAGCTACTCGTATCAAATAAAAAAAAAGAATCATCAAACTTGGTTCTTCCAGTCGAAAGTTACATAAAAAAAACAGTCGAATTGAGAACCTTTCTCAATTTTGGAAGTCGGTTAAAAAGTACAATTTCTCTCCAAAATGTGTGCCTGGATGCATTTATTTTAATTGTTATTGTAGTAGTTCTTAGCTGTTAGATAAATATTTATTCAGCTGTTTAAAAGTTTTGAGCTCTATTCCGAATTGGCCGTTTTAACACGCTTTAATTAGCTTGGTATGATTTTCACCCCTTTCAAAACGTCGGATTGATTTGAAACTTTGCAAACTTATCAAGGACCGATGACAATGCAATAATTTAAATAGTTTGTCCCATTATCCTTACTAGGATCTTCAGAATTAGCGATTTAAAGCGTGTTTTTTCGTTTTTTTAACTACGAGTTTTTTTAGCGGACGAGTGCCTTTATTAACTTAACAAAATACAAGCTAAAACTAACACTTCAAAAACAGTTAAGACTTTCCATAGACCTTTGAAGGTCTAAAAACAATCCAAATGCTCAAGCCCACTATTAGTTGGCAGCGTACCCAGCATGCTGGTGGCATTACCACGCTGAATGACAAAGATTATGCGTTGAGCCAGATACACGCCAGCATTTTGGTAAGGTGAGCTCCCGGTCCCCAAGGGCCTAATGTCTCGACCCCCAATGCCTCAAATATTATGCAACCACTGCCGAGGTTAGCATATTTGCACAATTTTATTTATTTAAATATTTGTACCTATTATAGAAATTAGAACGAATATACCTTATATGGTCCTAACGATACGAATTTAAAATAAAAAGTTTTAGTAGGTAATTTTAAACTTAATTATTTATTTGGAATTAATCAACATTTAATCTAGCTGTACAATAATTGAAATGGCACAACGAATTCTTTTGGTATACAGCTGTATGTTGTCATTTTACTTATAAACATAACTTAAAAAGACTTAAAAACTATATTTTTTTAGCTTTACTTAATCTACATCTTTTTACATAAACCTAATCACTTTTCCAATTTTTGCATCTTATATTAACTATCACATCTTCGAATACCTTTATAGAATATTTTTTTTAGCACACATTAGATTAAAAAAATCGTAACTTTATACTATGGAATTGTAAAAGCGTCTTTTCCGTTTAAAGTAATATTGCGTTTTCATTTTGTATTCCAGATAGGAATTACGTATTTCAGTAATTCAGAGTAGATCTTTCACTGATTATTAATTTAGGAAATATGTACAATTTTGCGAGTTCAGAATACAAAAAGAAAACGCCGCAAACAAGCACTATACATATAACAATCGTATCACGTCTGTCCGCTGTTCGTGGTCCACTCTCCTTCCATGCGCCACACAGAAAAAGCGTAACTTAACTTATCTTGAGCGAGGTATTTCCCGTGGTCGCTGCCCGCGTCGCTACTGGCATCGCTGTTCCCAGCAGAATCACTGTTCGATAAAATCTGGTACAAGAACTCTATGTACTGCGTCGCTAGCTGCAGCGTTTGGATTTTAGACAGCTTGTCGCTCGGCAACGAAGGAATGATCTGCCGAAGACTCGCGAAAGCCTCGTTTAAACTCTGCGTGCGCTGTCTTTCTCTCACGTTAGCCATCACTCGCTGTATTTGCATCTCTTCGAATGACTGCGCTTTCTTCCGCGAAGCTTTCGATCTCTTCCGCGATCTTCTCTGCTCTTCAGTCTCTGGTCTCCGCTCCTCTGTTCTGTACGCCACTTCACCCAATTTAGGCATGTCGCCGGATTCATAGAAGCTTCGAACTTCGTCCTGCGAGTTTGAGTCGTCGAAGTAGAAGTTTCTCGATGGCTGTCTCTGCCGTTGGTCGACGAACTGTGGTTCGTATGGGTAGGGCGGTTGGTAGTCGCGGTCGTCGCCGCACAAGGGCGCCATCGGCCAGGGTTGGTTGGGTCGCTCGGAGTTGCTGAGGTCCATGAGCCGCGCTGGAGACGCGGGCGCGAAGCTCGGCGCCATCATGTGCCGGTCCACCTCTACCGGCACGTAGCCATAATAGCGCTCCTCGTCCTCGTGGTAGTCGAAATCCTCCTCGCGTTTAATCGGCACCGGTATGTTATCGCAAGTTTCGTAGTTCATGCTGCGGGCGCTAACCGCACGGTATCGCATGCGCGCGTGGAGAGCGCAGTCGGGCTGCAGCTGCGGAACTAAGTCCTGTGCGCCCGCGCGGTCCGCCCCTACCCCTACCCGTCCCTTCATTGACAACGGACAAAAAAATAACCATCTCCACCGAACGCGCCTCCCAGCGAGCCGGAGCCGCCTCCCGCCGACTCCGGCGCTTCAGCTCGTGCGAGACAGGGACGGCGCTACCGGAGACGCGTTGATCGCATTCTGTTTATCTTGTCCATCTTCCATCATCGTATTTACTACATAGGTGTACGTGTGTGGGTGTTCGGACGCCATAACCGATCGCATCGGTGCGCGCATCCTGTGAGGGATCAGAGACTTCAGTCATCTTCAGTGTCATACTAATGGAATTTTACTGTACCGCGAAGCGCATTGATGCTAAATGATTTTGAATGGCTGGACTTGAACATTACTTACGAATTGTCCTATTTTCACTTAGCCTAATAATTGCACTTCATGACTACTACAAGCTCTACCTACTCTCCCTCCTTTCAGCCTCTCTACTACACACTACCCGTTGTACTTTGGTATGTGTTATATAGAAAGAAAATCTATACTACGAGACCATAATATAAGAGCATAATCTTAGTCATTTCCCTAATAAGCGTTATTCCAATCGAACGTTTCTTGGAAATCATCCATTCACAAAAGCCATCGAGCTACATGTTAAAATTGGATCCGGTCCCATAACACGCCCGCCTTTTATTTCACCTACACCTTGATTTGGCGCCACCCTTTGCCGTCAGTTTTTTGTCGCGCCGCGTCGTCCTGTCGCCCACTAAAAATATCCGTGACGCAACCAGGACTCTCGCTTGCCTTTAATTATTATAAATATTTGATTTATATCCACGGCGTAATAACAAACATAGGGCTTGGTGTCTGTGTTATGTTAACATTTGATGGTGTCCACATCTACAGACTTGAGATTTTATCTATCTCCTTTTTTGTTCGATGATGAAGCGTCTATAGTTCTGGGTTGTGGGCCAGCAACGGACGCTGTGTAGTGTGTGGTCTGTTTATCGTCATCTTGTTTGTTTTATGGAAAACGATGATTGAAGACAGATTAACATTTACTGGTTGAGTAAACCGCGTAACGTTTTTCTTGGACTTAGATAGGTCTACGGTTAGATAACCGTCACCTTCACAAACTGAACGGCATGAATGCGATTAATAGCATTACATCTCTCTAGGAAGAGATTTGAGGAGATCATGCCGTTTTTTCCTTCGTCATCATCATCGACCAGAAGACGTCCACTGCTGAAAATAGGCCTCCCCCTTTAACCCTCACACTTTTTTTTATGATACTAGGTGACGAGACGAGCGAAGTCGCTCGCTTGATGGCTCTTTACGCTTGCCCCGCTTGCCCATAATAGCTCAACGCCACTCAGAATTTTGAACTTCAACAGTTCAAAACCCTGGATGGCAATGCACTGCACTCGTCCCCGAGATATAAGATGTAAAATTTCTGTGTGCCCTGTAATTTCGCTGGAAACATTGCCCTTCAATCCGGAACACAGTAGTGTTTGCACACTACTGATGCTTGGCGGTTGAATAACTGGCAAAGGTGTGGTACTTCCCCAGGCGGACCCCTGCAAAAGAGTCCTACCACTACAAAAACGAACACTGAACGACAGCCTGCCATCTGCATCCACAGGATGCGCGCGACACTCACAATGTCGTCGGTTCATCTAGTGGGAGGCCTACCTACGCTGCATCTTCCGGTTCGTGGTCTCCACTCAAGAACTTTTCTTCCCCATCGGTTATCGGTTCTTCGAGCGATGTGGCTTGCCCATTGCCACTTCAACTTGCAAATTTTAAAAGCTATGTCGGTGACTGTTTCTTTGGCGAATATCCACGTTCCGGATTTTTCCTTATTTAAATCTAAATAATTTTCTTTTAGTTGGGTACCCAGCCTGTTTGTTTTTAATTTCACAACAACAAAAATACGTGTTCAATTTAGAAAATCCACGGTTTATTTTTAGGGAAGCTACCACACGGTGACGTAGCCGTCAAAAATATGAATAGGCTCATTATCCGATCTTCTAAAAATAACCAATTTCTTCGTCAAACTTCGTCATTATTTCTTTTGTTTATATGTACTTCACCTATACACACACGAAATAATTTCTTTTTATATTTTGTATGGGCATCTAAGTAGGTATTCATATTCATATATTTGGTTAAGCCAATTTACAAGTCAATATTAAGTGTAATAATAAATTACCTGTAGTATTATAATAAATTACAAATAATGTCAATTAAATTAATAAATAACAAAATAAAAATAAACATTTTTACCGACAGAACTAGCTGCAAAAATTCATTAATTTCGTGGAAGAAGCTGAAGGAGTGCTCAATAAGCCAGCGCAAAAGAACAATTTAGACTTGAAGCTAAGGTTTTGGAATCGGGCAGTTTACTAAGTACATACCTACACACACACACACACACACACACGGTCCCATGATATGCGTGAGTTTATTTGACTTCACGAGCGACACTTTTTTAATATATATTAAACTATACATTTTTAGTATCTCTACATCTAGAATAAGTACTTCTAAGCTCTACATAGTATAAAATAAAGTCTCTTTCCGCAAACTCCTAAACCATGAAACGGATTTTGATGCGGTTTTCACCGTCAGTTAGATAATTTTTCACGGAAGGTTTATTATAATATACTAAAACTTACATCCATGAAAAGTCGGGTTGCTAGTAATGTACCTATATTAGATATAGGTCTGTACTAAAAGAATCGTTAATTCAAATTCAGTCTCTAGCTCTACCCTACATAATAAATTATCGTTGAACGGGCATGTAGAGATACATCTGAAATAATCTGAATTAATTAGGTGCTTGCCTGAAGAGAATCGGTTTCTTCTAGGCAAGTCTGCTCCAATGCTCCATTGTAGACCGCATCATTGCTAATTACATTAGGCGAGATGACGGTCTAGTGCAAGCATATATAGGTATTTCAATAAGAAAAGAAAATAATGATATATTTTTTTACTAATAGGCTTACCTTTGACCTGGGGCCTTACCCCTAGCTCTATTTTTGCGAGCCAACTTTTGGTAGGTACCTGATAGGTACCTAAAATTAACCAACTTATTTAAGCTGCATCGTTTAAAAGCGTCTAACTTGAATGAACTAAAATCCGTTTTACTATGCGTGTGATTGTGATTATCGTTAATTCAAGTTAGACGCTTTTAAACGATGCAGCTTAAATAAGTTGGTTAGTTTTAGGTACCTATCAGGTACCTACCAAAAGTTGGCTCGCAAAAATAGAGCTAGGGGTAAGGCCCCTGACCTGATGATAAGCGATGATGCGGTATACGGTGGAGCATGCCTGCCCAGAAGAAATCGACTCACTCGCGTCTTCAAGCCACCCAGATTATAAATACCTACCTAGAACAAAGATAATGTTGTAACTAGTGGCATCCTACGTTACATCCATGCTAGAAATGAAATGAAATGAAATGAAATATTTATTAGTAGCAAAGCTACAGGTCAGTAGATTACATGTTACATGTTTGTAAATTAATTATTAATTAAATTAAATTATAAACGAATTTTTAAATAAATTAAATTATGCATAGTAAATTTTTTATCTTAAGATTAGAAAAATTAACACATCGTTAGTACCACACAGTGACATTGTTTAATTATATTTTTCATATTCGTCCAATGTATAGAACGGGTGTTCGCACAACCACATTTTCAATTTATTTTTAAATATCGCGGTAGAAGCTGCGCTCGCTATGTCACCGGGCAATTTATTGTAGATGGATGGTCCCCCCACGTATACGGACATCCTACTGGACTTAGCCAGTCTATGTGTCCTGGCCATAAGTTTGTGGCCTGGCTAGTGGTTATGTTTCATCGGTCATTTGTTTGGTATAGAAAAGAATTATTTTTTTCGGTCAGGACTTACGTAGGTAGAGGCATAGAGGTATCTAGGTAGATTTTTTTGAAATAAAAAAGTCTCCTCCCGGTGTAACACGTGCAAACATCTGGCGAAGGGCCATGGGAGAGCAATAGTTTCATTCATGCCGACACCTACTTACTGTTATCTTGCGGGTTCTCACGTTTGTAGATAATTTCTATGACTAAGTTCGGCAATAAGTGAGAAAAGTTAAAAGCAAACTTTTATTGAGTCGACAAAGACACGATTTACAAGGGTTTTTTTCATTTGTTAATACTCATCCAAATTTTTTGAGGACCCGGTAATTAGCTTCTGGTTTTACAAAGATTTTTATGTTTTGATTATTAATTTTTTTATATTATTTTATTGGTCTTCCTATGAATTAAATAAATTAAGTTAAATTATAGGTAATGTTAGGGGAAATGTCTTTAAGACCAATTTACATGTGAAATAATGATAATTTATTTTTTAAACAAACTTAGACTAAGATAACTAAATAAATTCGTAACTATATAAAATATATAAATTACGTACATCTAAATTAAAGTCACTATCTAAAACTACAAATAATATATTTTATGTATTTTCACCTTTAATAAGCTAGCGACGTTGCCACTTTGAATAGCCAAAAGTATTCATTGGCCAAGATTACTTACAAGGTCTTTGGTCACCTGTCCCGTCACATACTCGTCGGTATTTTTAAAACCTTCATTTATTTTGTCTAATAGGCTAATATGTCTTCTTTATAATAAGTTACATAATAGTGTAAGAAAGATTGAAACAAAGTTAAATTTTTCTATCAAAAAACAATAAAAAGTCAGTTATGTATTAACCTAAGTAAAATGTAGAGAAGTTATGAATCATTTCATTGCGAGCTTTGGGCCTCCACTTTTCAGGTTCTTTCTAAAATGGAGTCCATTGATATAATAAATTTACTAAGGTAGGTTTATAACTGTCAAAGTAGTGCTAGCATAGCTAATTACAATATGTGGTCCATTTGAGGCTTTTATAGCTTCGTGCGATCGGCGCATTTGCCATCGTAAAGTCGCATAGAGGTAATAATAATTTTAATGTTAAATAATTTTGACTAATGACATTATAAAAATACGGCTTAGACGCTAGGTAACTATCATGCCTAGGTATGCTAGGTGGGTATAATAGCATATCTATCTATCCATCTGTAAAAAGTGCTCTTATAAAGTTCGGAAAAACAGATACACGATAGATACACTACAGAGGGTCGGTACCTAATCTTCATTTTTGAATGTGCAGTAGGTGTAGCAAAGATAAAAATATGAGTAATGCCGTCATCCCCTAGTTAAGCCTCAGCTACAGATGTTTGAACTAGCGCAGGATTAACGCCTCGCCAAGTTTATTTGGTTAACAGTTTTACAGCCGCGGTTTATTTTCTAACTTTTTGTTTTGTTACTTTGTAAGTGACACCTGATTTAGATAACGAGGTGTAACTAGCACTTGGAAAAAGCACGTGTCCAACTTTATTTTACACTAGCCGTCCGCCCCGGCTTCGCACGAGTGTAAGCTCGGCCTTCGGCCTCGCTACAAAATATAATATAGCCTATGTGACCAGGGGATAGTGTAGCTTCCCAACAGTGAAAGAATTTTTCAAATCGGTTCAGTAGTTTCGGAGCCTATTCATTACAAACATACAAAAATAGGTACAAATCTTTCCTCTTTATAATATTAGTGTAGATTTTTCTCTCTCTCTACTTAACATCTGGGAATGACGCAGAATATGCTAACTTTACTTTAGAAATACCTAATGCTTATACCTACCTATTATTGTTCAAGGGATTTTTGTAATTTTATAATTGTAACCTACCTACATACTGAATATAGGTACCTACTTTCTAAAGAAAAAATATTTTTCCACAGGAAGTATGACAACCCCAACAAAAAAATAATCATTAAAATCTATTTATAATTGGCGGAGTTATCAAACATATATAAAGTCGAATTGAGAACCGCCTCCTTTTTTAAGTCGGTTAAAAATAGATGTCTTGTTTGATCGCGTGACAATTTATAATCAATAATTTTAACTTTTCTAAGGCCGTATTGGTATAGACTGACAAATTCTCTGCGGCCGAATAAATCATACCTAATAGGTACCTAGACCTACCTACAAGTCTGCGGGAAAAATTAGGATAAAATAATAGATGCCAGAGTTGTTGCTGGAAAATGTACCTACTAATTTGTAATTGGTAGCTTTAACTACGTAGGTACAAAAGTTCACCTTTTTAGTAATAAATGCATCATTCGGGGTAGAAACTATGCTCAAACAATGACATTGAATTTATTCTTAAAGAAGGTTCCTCGTCATCATCATTAGATCTACAATATACCACCGGGTGACGAAACATGCAGTACGGTTTGATTAGTTTTGCTATTTATAAAATTAAGACATACGGATAGGTAGAGTATAGATACTAATAGACGTGAGTTCGTGAGACGTGGTTCGGCTCTACAGGCAAATGTTTTTAAAGTTTAAAGCCGTTATACCGACTTGAATGCAACTATTTCGAAACAAACACCCAAGTAACGATGCCGCCATAATAAAACAGACCGAGAAAAATGTTAGTTTCCCACGCGCAACCCCACATCTGTGCACCGTATGCCAAAAATAGTAGGTAGGTAGTACTGGCCAGTGATGACCATTGTTTCTATAATAAAAACGGAGATTAGCCTCTAAATGGCAATATCGTAATAAATAATAAAGCGTCTTGGAAATATTCAGCGTCGTAAAACATCTGCGGAGGCCTACGCAGCTGCGCTCAGGAGAAAAATACGTCACACGTGCGCCCTATCTATAGGCTCTACGCTCCGCCCAAACTCCGACCGATAGAAGACTCGGCTCTGGTGAAATAATGTACCTTGAAGAAATGACAACTCCACAATAATTCATTTAATTTAATTACTTAGTAAGTATTTAATTATTGTTATTAATGCTGGGTATGCTGCCAACTGGCAGTGGGCTTGAATTTGGAATAATTTAGATTGTCTTTAGACATTCAACATCCTATGGGCAGTCATAACTTTTTTAGTGGTGTTAGTGTTAGCTTGTAGCTACTTTGTTTGCTTAGTTAATAAAACCACTTGCCCGTTTAAAAAAACTTAGTATGACTAATTTAATTCAAGAAAATTATTAAAACTGTAATTAAATAAATACACTTTACCTCATACTTATGCCGCTTATTTTAATTTAAAATGTAAATACAAAAATACTTGTATGTATCTAAATAGACCTACTTAGTATTTGCTTTATGGTAGATAATACATTAGGTATTCTGTACTTTATTTACTTAGGTATGTACTTATTCATATAAAAAGTCACTGGTAGGTAATAGCGCGCATTCTACCTGCCTAAATGCCTCACTGATAAAGACACTATTGTCTGCAAAAACAAATCCATTAAATTCACCCCACCGTTAATCAGATATGAACACCTGCGTCTAAAATAATGATTAGTTATTAGAACTTGCTGGAACTTGCCTTTATGACAATGTGATCAGTGGATTTTTGAAGCTTTTCTAGGAAAAAAACGTGCAGGTGTTCAATTGTTTGTGTCAGTTTTAGATTATCTAAGCTAGAGGAATATTTTTCCATGAAACCTTAGTATAATTAGGCCGTTTGCGTGAATATCTTAGACCAATAAAGCGTTTTTAAATATTGTAGTAGCCACCTAACATCGCTTTATTCTATTGTGCCTGGCTAATTAACCTAGGTATTTAATTGCTATTTGTATAATTAAATCTTCAATTATAACAAGTACGTGCGAATGTGGCATGCTCTGTGAACAATAAATTTGATTGAACGGAGTACGGTAGAGTATGGGTAGTCACAGAAAAGAGAAGTAAATAGAACGGAAATGAGAAGGAAACTCTGTCACCAGGTATTGTGACAGATATTTGATTGAACATTCTTATTTATGTCAACGCGTCGAACTCCGCGTCACGTTGCTAAAACAGTTGCTATGGGTAGTTGTTAATGTTACAAGTCTTGGGTTATAATATAAATACTATTTTAACTATGTAGTAGGTATTAGGTAGGTACTGTAAGTGGGTTTTGGCGTCAAAACTTTATTTTTTGTTTGGTGTGGAAAAAAACATGTCGACTCGTTGTATTATTTTCCGAAATTTGTGTATTTTCGAGTGTTATATATAATAATGAAGGATCATTATTTATTTAGTGCTCGTGATCGTGCTCGAGTGTGTATAAGTTATATAACAAGGTGAAACGTGTATGTCTTTTCGAGTTGTTTCTTTTATGTATACCTAAGTATAAATAAATCAACAAATCATACAGTAATATGCATAAAACATACTTATTCATTCATCAGAAAAGTTTATTTTGTGACAATGAAATAAAAACAATAAAACAAGAAATATTAAAATAGAAGTATACAGGGGCCTTACCCCTAGCTTCACTTTTGCGAGCCAACTTTTAGTAGGTACCTGATAGGTACCTAAAATTAACCAACTCATTTAAGCTGCATCGTTTAAAAGCGTCTAACTTGAATGCACGTAAATCCGTTTTACTATGCGTGTGTGCGCGAAAATAGCAAAGCTTGGCGGCTATCAAATAACTACCGCTTTTCGTAGTTGATGGTACCGTTAAGACAAATAACACCTATGCGGGTCAACTTTTCGAGCTAGGGGTAAGGCCCCAGGTACATTTACATTTCATTATAAGTGTAGTTTCAGTCTTCAGACGCTGAAAAGCTTGCACTATAGATACGGCCGGAAGGGTACACCTCCCGCACAGATGCGTCCCATGTGTGACTCTTCGCTCCGCCGACGCTACGTTTACCGTCGGACACCATGCGACGGAAAACCGTGGGATAAACTGCCTACGTAGCCTGTTTATGTTTTGTACACAAAACATGAACAGTAGAAATTGTAGAGTAGAGTACATACATTTGCTATCGTTTATGTAACGATAACTTTTTCGCAAGTTCTCGTACTAAGGCCACTGGACGAAATTATAATGGGACTACACGGGAACACCAGCTTTCAAATAAAAAAAGAATCGTCAAAATCGGTACATCTAGTCGAAAGCTCTGAGGTAACAAACATAAAAACAATCATATTGATAACCTTTCTTTTTTGGAAGTCGGTTAAAAAAGAAAATTGTTATTTTCCATTTTTCACACATTTTCCGGTGTTGCAAGTATTCCAGTGCCCATCTCTATAGTAAACACCACTTCATTATAAGTGAGTGAGTGGATACAGGGTAGAACAAAAACTTTGAAAAAATCCTTGTTACATACGTATTCGAAAGAAAATGTATCAAAAATGGCACAAATAGCGCTTCTTTCGGATTTAAACAGAAACTGCATGTTTCATAAATTTTCTATCGAACACGAAAGGCAGTGTTTTCAATAGCGTTTGTGCTACGGTTCCTTAGTCATGGAAAAGGAAAATAGACAAGAAGTTATGGAGATACAATAGACAATACTAAATATTAAATTCTACTCGTTCTTGATCCTACGAAGAAACTGAGAGTGGGTATATTTAAACATCTTAACTGAGGCAGTTTTCTAATAAGGTATATTTTCCATCCCAAGTTTTAAAATATTTAGTTTTGTTAGTTAAATGTTATGCATAATGTAATTTAATCAATTTCAGTTTAATTAATTTTGTTATATTTTGGATAGGTACTATTATTAGATAAAAAAATATTATTTAAATAATAGACATAAGTACAAAGATAGTTTTTTTTTCTTCATTAGAATGCTTGATGAAGGGTTAGATACTAACTCTTTTTAACTTATTTTAACTCTTAACGGTTAGGAGTTGAAAGAAAATTCTTTTTAAATTATACGTACATATGGATGTGCATTATTTCAGGCTATTAGAACCGGCTTAAAAAAAGGCGGAGGGTCTATTTTCCAATGTATATTTATTTTTTATGTATGTTCACCGATATCTCAGCCAACTGTGGACCGATTACCAAAAAAAAAAACTTTTGTTAGGTAGGGTATACTTCCAATTTGGACCCATTGTCACCAAGTCAGGATCTCATGATGGGATCCCAGGGAAATTGAGGGCAACCCTCAAATTTTATAGGCACCTATTGCGTTTTTCATATATTTTCGAAGTCGGTTTTTAATGTGATCCACTTGTTCATCAATAAAAAAGCAAATTAATTTCAAGTTTGAATGTTCGCTTGGTGGTCAGTTTTCCTTTTTATCTCAATAAGCCCGTGCCCGGTGGTCACCCCACGTCACCCTGTATTGTCCGGCGTTCACACGAATTGTTTTGTTTCAGCAGATGCCTAACGCAACCCCGCATTCCTACCTACTCGGAACTCTGCCAACTAATTACAAACGGACAAATCCGCGTGTCACGGCATGTTTCGTTAATGCTGCTGTCACTTCGCTAACGTGAAAGTTGTGAAACATGACTGTATCGCAGAGTATCGCTTTTCTTTTGTTCCTGATGATGAGTCAATTATAATTAGTACATAAATGATTTTTTTGTAGGACCACCTCTAGAGATTCCTTTACCTCATATAAATCTAGTAAAAAAGAAGCACGTGACGTAAATCGGTTACCAAATGTCTGAGTAATAATCGGCGTATATACATAAAAAAAATACGGATCGAACCCCCCTCGAGTAACCAATCTACCTACCGTGATAAAATGTACCTACTCAAAATAAAAACTCAAGTTAATGACAACAAAGTTTAATTCTTCTTCTCCTCAAACATTCAACTAAACAAAACTTGCTATTATTTTCACCAAGCCGATTTAATCCGCCGGTTTTTATTTTCAGCCTTCCTTTTGATCTAATGCATACATTTAATATTAAACTTAATGTGTAAATTTAAATCAAAATAAAAAACAGTGCATTAATGAAAAACTGTGTAACCATGAGATTTCATATAACATTTCTGCACTGTTTTGGTTCTAAGCAAAAAATACGTCCTTTGTGATCGGTTTTGTAGAGATTAATAATAACATTACTTCTTAGTTGAAAGAAAACATAATTTGTACCTAGTGTAATGCCATTTAAACATTTATTCAGAATCATTTGATTTTAAAAACATTACTGAGCCGATGCAGCATATTCAATAGTCTACATTTAAACTCAACCGTTTGTCAGTTTGTAAATGGCAGGCATCGCGTCGCTAATTCTGGGTTATGTTCGGTGCCATTTCCTGTATCGATCCCGGTGTCTTGTAGTTGTCATCCTGCGTAATGGACGGACGCCAGTTTATGTGGGTTTTATAGGCTATTGAAATGTTTGCTTTACGTACTATGAGCGTAGGTACGTTAACGTACGTTTAAGCGTTAGATACCTAGTACAGTGGAAAAGCTAGAGCAAAATCTGTATAGATAGAAAGTATCTCATTCGTATTAACGGACTTCCAAAAAGGAGGAGGTTCTCAATTCGACAGTTTTTTTAAAAATGTTTGATACCTCAAAACTTTTGACTGGGTGAACCGGTTTTGATGTCTTTTTTTTATTTGAAGGCTGGTGCTTCCCGTGTGGTCCTATTTCAATTTGGTCCAGTTCTGACATTTTTATGATGTCGGTTTTTTATATTGATTATTATTAATTACTGAGATACAGGTCGTATAGATATGCTATAATATACCAATGCATGACAAGATATTATCCCTGAGATTATACTAAAAGTTACATACATTCCATTTTTTTTTAATTACATGGGTGGCAAACGAACTGACGGGCCGCCTGATGGTAAGCGATCACCGTCGCCTATGGATATCTGCAACACCAGGGGTATCACAGATATGTTGACTCTATTACCAGCCCTTTTGAAGAACCCCATAATATTATAATTAATCGGAAATGCCGCAGGAGGGAGCTCATTCCACAAATTTTATAAACTATAGCAGTGTCCTTAGGTTTCACCTCCTGAAGAACTAGAATATAATAGGTCGGGGAAAAAGTCTTTTCGTATTTTGTATGTATAAAGTTGTAGTAAAAATCTTATCCGTTGTACTGTTTGTATCTGGCTGGTTTTGATACCATTAAAAATATGACATTTTAAAAAAGGAATACAAAACGTAAAAAGCAATTTCCCGCCATTTTTCAATTGTTTTTTTGTTCGATAAAATGAGTGAATCTAACGAACAAATTCGATATATTGTGAAAATTTATAACAAAAAAGGGAAAAATGCGACACACGCCGCGAATAAAATTTGTGACGTTTATGGACCTAATGCAGTGTCATCAAGAGTAGCACAATGTTGGTTCAAGCGTTTTCAGTCCGGGAATTTTGATGTCAAAGATGCAGCTCGCTCTGGTCGCCCTGTTACGGATAAAGTCGATGCCATTTCTGAAAAAGTGGACCAAGATCGGCATATTAGTAGTTACGACGTAGCTGAAGAACTGGGGATTGACCACAAAACAGTTTTGACCCATTTGAAAAAAACTGGGTATACAAAAAACTCGATATTTGGGTGCCACACGAGCTCACTGAAAGAAACCAAATGAATCGTGTACTCATTTGCGATTCTCTATTGAAACGTAACGAAACCGAACCGTTTTTGAAAAGATTGATCACTGGTGATGAAAAATGGATCACCTACGACAAGAATGTGCGCAAAAGATCATGGTCAAAGGGCAGTGAAGCACCACAGACTGTAGCGAAACCCGGATTAACACGTAATAAGGTGATGCTGTGTGTATGGTGGGATTGGCAGGGCATCGTTCATTATGAGCTTTTACCGCCGGGCAAAACCATCGATTCGGATCTCTACTGCCAACAGCAGATGAGACTCAAACAAGAAATTGAGAAAAAACGGCCGGAATTGATCAACAGAAAGAGTGTGGTCTTTCATCATGATAACGCCAGACCGCACACATCTTTGGCCACTCAGCAAAAATTTAGAGAGCTTGGTTGGGAAGTGTTAATGCATCCACCATATAGCCCAGACCTTGCACCCTCAGATTTCCACCTGTTTCGATCTCTTCAGAATTCTTTGGGTAGTGTTAGATTAACATCAAGAGAGGACTGTCAAAACTACTTGTTGCATTTTTTTGATCAGAAGTCCCAAAAATTCTACAGCAACGGGATCGTGTCACTACCTACAAGATGGCAACAAGTTATCGAACAAAATGGCACATATATATTATAATTAAATGTAATTAAACTTGAAAAAAATATGTCTTGAATTTGTTTAAAAAATACGAAGAAACTTTTTCCCCGACCTTATACAATGACCAATAAAATTTCTTTATCGGTATAAAATATAGCCTATGACTCATACCAAATTTCATCAAAATTTGTTTAGTCGTTACGAAGTAGAGTGGGGAACAAACGTACACATAATATTGAATGTGATTTGATGTGAAAGTAAACTGTATCTTTATGTTTGTTTGTTACTTCACCACGACTAAACGGCTGAATAAAAAAAGCTGACCGACACGGGACGCCCGGCAGATGTGAAACATGACGGCATATGACGTCACGTTCGTCACGGCATACGAATCAGTTTTACTGCCAAGGCGCACCAATAGTTTTTTCAAATCAGAAAGGAAAGGAGAAAATAAACTGAACCAACTAAAGATCCCTAGATCCCTAGCCATCCCGGGAAATGTGGAAACTCGAAATTGCAAATAAAACCATGAGACCAAAGCTGGTTTAGATACAGATTTTTTGCTTTAGGTAACATCTTCCCAGATTTTATTTCATAAAAATTATAACATTTAATCATTACGTACGTAATCGTGTCGTTTATCTTTACGTATTGTAAAGTTAGGACATCACCCTCCTATGTTTCGTTATTTCTATTTCCTGTCTATCGATCTCTACGTTTCTTTTTTCCTTTCAAGTAAAATTTAAAATTCGCTAACTCGTCCCAATAGGAAAAGCTCATTGTAGGACGAGCTGAGGAACCAGTTGTGATTTAGTAATCCTGCTTCTCTATCTCTATGTCTTCTCTACATAGTACATATAAAATAAAGTCGCTTTCCAAGTCTGTCTGTAGGTATTTAGGTATATCCGCTA
Organism: Agriopis leucophaearia; assembly: GCA_949125355.1. Classification (NCBI taxonomy): domain Eukaryota; kingdom Metazoa; phylum Arthropoda; class Insecta; order Lepidoptera; family Geometridae; genus Agriopis; species Agriopis leucophaearia. The sequence goes on along the minus strand of OX421276.1, from coordinate 6,357,928 downwards.
ACTCCTAAACCACGCAACGGATTTTGATGCGTTTTCACCATCCAGTAAGATGATTTTTCACGGAAGGTTTATATAAGTATATATATAATAGAACTTATATCCGTGCGAATCCGGGGCGGGTCGCTAGTTTAATAATAAACGTGAATAATGAACTTTATTTCCAGCGTTTGAAACGATTGCGAAAATAATCGTATTAACTTTGAGAGGGAGTGGTGTTGATAAGTTTAGTGAGAGCTTCCTCCATAAGTACATCCGCGGCTGTTTCTCGATACTCTATCGATGGTATTTCATTTTAATTGACGCCTCTTGCTTATAAAATTAAATTGAAGACTGTTATTGCTGATCTTTGAGCATTTATGCACGTACTGGCAGATTTAAGGAGAGTTCGTAAAGTATTGTTGAGTGAACTTCTGGGCTTGCCAAGTAGGAAGTTGTATGCACAACTTTGTTGTAGGTTTATATCACTCTGGAGTGACTTAAAGAGCATATAAATCTACCTTACTAAATAGGTAGGTACATATTTAATCGGTAGCTGGCTCACTTCATAGTATATCTAACTTTATCTCATAAATTATCATATTAGACTTCAGTTGACGAAGCTAAGCCCGGGTAAGCGCTGACTATATGGCGCAAAGAGAATATATATGGCGCTGGCGCCTGCCACCACACATTGTCAGCGTAACCATCTTGATGTGAATTGAGCCTGTAAATGATAACTCTCTATTAAAAGACCACACAAACAAGGAAAACAAACATTATAATTAAAATATTATCAAGGTTTTTAACAGGCGGTAAAGTATGCAAGTAAAGGAATTATAATAATAAAAAGTGGACCTAAATAATTCGGAAATAAATATCTAAACAAATAACAAAAAAACAATGGGCTACAAATAAATATAGGTACCTAATATATAAAATACAATGATAAATACAATAAATGATGGAGAAATACTTCTATTTTTATTGTAAATATGTTAATAATCTACATGTTTATAAGCTTGGACCCGGGAATGTCCTAAAACTACGACCAGAACCACCGAAGGATGGGCAGCAGCGTCCTTATAGTACACGGTGAACGTACTGTGATCCCCATGCCGCCTGCCAAGCGTAGGAATTATGGCAACACCTCTCTCTATGAGGGAGGCCTCTGTCCAACAGTGGACGTTAATTGGCTGATGATGTGATTATAAGCTTGGTGGGTCATTGGAGTCCAAGTAGGTAGTTGAAGACATCATTACCATCATCATATTCAGCTTTTTACTGTCCAGTGTCCACTGCTGGACATAGGCCTCTCATAAATGATTATCATGAAAAACCTTTACCATGGGACCAACCCTGAAATCTCGAAAAAAACATCAGCTGCTCCATACATTTCGTTGAGTATATGAATGAAATTTTTTATGGTCTTCGTTCGGACTGCTGATATTTTTTTAGCTGATGTTTTTCAGTTTCTTGTCTCCCTTCGTTCCGCCAAAAATCGACTATTGCGCATTTTCCAAGACGTTTGCCCGTCACTGTATCAACCTGCGCCAGGGCAGTTTAAGAAATTATATTTCTTCCGTAAATATAGGTATATTCTACATATATTATGTATAAAAATCTCGTGTCACGGTGTTTGTGGTCGCACTCCTCCGAAACGGCTTAACCGATTTTTTTTTAATGTACCGCGGGGCGCAACTAGTAGGTGTATAAGGTCATAAAGAGCTTTAGCGATCAATTCCGGCGTTACTACAAAGAGGTTGAGTTGAGTGATGACCTCGCGAACGCCAGACATCGAGCAATGGTTCCTGTCACGCGGCTTTTGAAATATGGCGCTGCGTGTGCGCTGCCTGCACTGCTCGGTTGAAAGTTACGTCATCTTCTAATGAGGATAGGTTAGTTTTTTGGTTTGGTGTTTGTTCTGGTTCCGTCTAGCCTATTTAGCAGGTTCTTTGGCATTGTTCTTAGCACTGCGCTCGCGCAACATTAAGGTAGTAAGACTAGTAAAGTAGGTTAGTATACCTATTTGATGTATGAGGAAAGGTAGGTACGTCATATAGATTAAGCAGCCAGCAAGCTAAGACACTAATGGCTAAGCTTCATGTCAGAGTTTTAGGCTATCTGATCTGAAGGAATCGCTAACAGCTGACATATAGAATTCAATATTTCGTTAGAATATTTCTGTACCTACTCAATCATAAGTACAGTACCTACCTATTGTACCTACTTACAGAAGTAGCGTCTCAGATCAGATAAACAAGGGGATACTTCATAGAACAATTATCGTACGTGTTCAAATATCTCCGTGTTACACCCACTTTTTCACTGTATACCATACCTACCTTTTTTTTCGAAGGGGAAATCTTCCAAAGATACCCGGCTGCATTGGGGTACAACAAGGTTATATGGGGTTATACCCACTAACCAGCCTTAGTGCTTGACAAGAGGGCTCTGGGATCTCCAGCGGAACGCACCGGAGTCCTCAGCACTGCGCTACGGCACCTCCCGACACAACTGCCTGTTGTCTCGGCCCCCTCCACTCGCGACAACGATGGTCAGGCAACGTTGTCATTTTCTCCCTGGGCACATTGCCATTTTTAAGTGGATGATCAGAGCCCCAACTTTGACCATCCCGAGGCCAGAGGTCTCCTTTTAGTAGGCTCTTACTACAGGCAGGGGGTACCGGCGGTGCCGTATTCTATTGCCCCGGCACCAGGGCTAATATACCATACCTACCTATCGCTAACCTGGACCGCTTATCGCAAAAAAATTAAGTAACGCAAAGGTAGGTACTTACAAATTTTCGTGCACACTAAGAAACTTGCAGAGACACCAATGAACTAACTACTATAGCCCACAAGCAAAAAAAGGGAGGCAAGGTGGTCTGCAGGGTGAGTTCGACTTAAGACATCAATCCTGATTTTGGCTTTCACACGCGATCACACCTGCCACGCCACCTTTCCATATCTTCCTAGTTTATCTGATCTGAGAGTAGAAAGTCGCATTCCTCAGAATCTAGTAAGTACTAAGTTCTTCTAACAAGATTTATGAATCTTATTGGAAAATGTGCCCATTTCCTAACGCATTATTGGTAATATCTGTCCAGTTCTGACGGGTTGTTTATTTTAGCCGCTTTTACGAGCGGGCGATGAGTTATTAGCCGTCCGCCACTGACAGACTGTCTCCGGTGGCGAAATAAAATTGAAATAATGCCGGGATGAAATAACGGCGTACCTACCTACCTACCCACCGTCTACTATTTCATAAGGCCACCCAGTCCTGGATTTGTCAATAGGCCATAAAGGCCGCTCCCTAGGGGCGGCAGCGTCCTAGGGGCGGCAGATTTTAGAGGAAGTTCAAAAATTATTATTTTAGTATGGTACATGGGGCGGCGGAAATAAAGTGGCCTACAATCGTAAAACATATAAATCCGGCACTGAGGCCACCAAGGCACCGACACCGACAATGCCGCATGAAGAAATGCATAGTGCTAAATATTGTCTTTAAAAAAAAAAGACTTTATAGGAACGCTAAATAATTTCGCCAATACTACCTACAACACTTTCAATAGGCATAAGAAATTGTTCTTGTCGAAATTGTTCTACAAGATTGAATCAAAAATGCGAAACGCCTAACAAAATGTTCAGACAACTGAGTCATCTTCACTTTTAAGTTCAGTCAGTTAAATTCTTCACAATAGATTTTTGTCATCTTCGATCATAACAATAGGTACGTAGGTAAGCTATGGTCTAATAACATCTTTTGATAATATGATACTTATAGTCTACTAGCTGCGCCCCGCGGTTACATCCGCGTGGTGATGAAAAATTGTGATGATGACAATGAAAAAAACTTTACGACCATACCTAACAAATATACGTACATAAAAAATTCATAGAAATTGGTCGAGCCCTTTCGTAGGAATGCGACCACAAACACCGTGACACGAGTTTTTTTTTTTATAGATAGATGAAGTCTATATTATGAATCTATACATATAATAGGCGATGTGAGTGTATATGAACCCTATAGAATTTGAAACGGCTGGACCAATTTTGATTAGTTGATGAAATTTTCAGAGAGGTTAATTAAAAAATTAAAATTTGAATATAATTATTTAAATACTTGACATTGCCACAAGACATGCGATGCCAAAGTCCACTCAAGAGGAAAAAATTAAATTTTTGGCGTCGTATGTTTTGTGTATATACAGTATTGAAATCACAGAATACTGTCCGTATGTATTCGTCTAAGATTGTTTTTTTTATATTAAATACTCAGAAAAAAATATGGAAGCGTTACCCTCATGGTTGTCCATTTGATCACATCATTTGCAGTCGTGTGCGCTCAATATTGAATTGTGCATTTGTAGAACTAGTAAGAATATGTCAGTGTGCAATACGTGTTACCTCGCCCCCTTCAGTTTTTGGCAGACTTTTTTCGGTACTAGCTCGAGTTTAAAGGCAGATCCAAACTAAATATTATCAAAGATTAAATATCGTCAAACAAGTATAGAGTCTAGCAAAGTCAGTCAAAGTGCCTTATTAATGTGAAGAAGGCTTCTATGGAGTCATGAAACAACAAGAAAACACATGTTTCCTCCTGTGAATGTGCTCTCTATGCGCAAGTGGGAAAACGTACAATATTTTCATGTTATTTCCAAAGATGGAAAGCTTAATAGCTATAGCCGGCCCAATATTGGGCAAAAAATATATATTAAATATTTGTGTCATGTCAATGACTCAACGTCAAAACTGTCAAACGGTGCGTATCGTTTGGAATTTTCAAAAAAAAAGTGTATTAGTGTTAATTGTTAATTTGAGAAATTATTAATGTTAATGAATTAAAAATTGTACTTGCAATACAATGGAGGGCGGAGAATCATTTTTATCGTGTGGTCTGTCCGTTGAGTGGATAACACCGCAAGGATCTATCTCTAGAAAAGTGAATTACAAGACCGCATCTCTCCGCTTGATTCGTAACGAATTTCGAGAAATGTTTATGGAGATTTCGAGTGACAAACACGCTGCAATTAGGCTGGCATTGAAAGGAATAAACGTATTTAAAAAGTTTATGGCAGAAGGTAAAGCGAGTATCAAGTTTCAAGAGGCTGGCTGCACTTTGTTTATATCCAATGCACCACCGACGAATCTCGTGTCATTTCTACGAACTATATTCGTGAAGATGACTGGGGATAAAGAACAAGGATCTACTTCCACTGCGTCCAAGCAAACCATGCGAGCTCAGCTACTGAGCGGTAAAGCTCAATCATTTGAAGAAATCAGCCCTGTTACTGTAGCTGATATTCATACCGCTAAAAGTAAAATACCAAAGTCTACAACGACTACTCCTTCACCGCCATCTAAGAAGAGGAAACCTGAAGACACCGCCCGCGGACCGGCGCCCAAAAAACTTTACTCCCCCTCACCATTGACTGCCACAAGTTCTTTGAACCCTGAGCAACAAAGAGTTTTGAACGCATGTCTCAGTGGAAAGAACATATTTTTCACTGGATCTGCAGGGACAGGGAAAAGCTTTCTGCTGAAGAGGATTGTGGCTGCTTTACCACCTGATGTCACTATGCCCACTGCTTCTACGGGTGTTGCGGCTTGCCACATCGGTGAGCACTTAAAACCCCAAGTTCTCTTGACTCACAAACACTGCTATTTTATACCGACTTCCAAAAAGGAGGTTCTCAATTCGACTGGTTTTTTTTGTTTGCTACCTCAGAACTTTCGACTGGGTGAACCAATTTTGATGATTCTTTTTTTATTTGAAAGCTGGTGCTTTCTGTGTGGTCCTATTTCAATTTGGTCCAGTTCTGACTTTTTTATGAAGTCGGTTTTTTATATTGATACCTATGTTATTATTACATACTAGATTTAATAGGGTATTTGACTTTATTAAAAATGCTAGTGTAATCTTAGTTTATATTATTGGTGTGATCTTATTCTTCAAAATTATTTAATTACTATTTATTTATTGCTATGTTAACTGATTTGTAATGAAAAAATAAATAAAAAAAATACTAAAAACTACAAAATAATGTCCTGTTTTCAGATAAATACAAAAAAAGATCATGTGACTAGATGGTTAATTCTCTATCTAGGTCTAATGTCTTTATTTATGATGTCACAGGCAACCGAGTAATTTGTTGCATGCTTGTGACGTCACTGAAGTCAGGTGGCCCCATAAATGTCAAAGCGAGCTTTTAAGTGGCTATATTTATAATTTGAAAAATTTATTATACAAATACTAAAAATTATGAGGATTAAATCATAAGATTGCTTTATTTATATTTTAGACAGTTTGCGATGGTTTTGTAAAAACAATCAAATATCCTATTGTTCAAAGAAGCCTATTAAAACCCAATTTAATGTTTTAGGTGGGACAACTCTTCATGCATTTGCCGGGATAGGAGATGGCAGTGGCACTGTAGAACACCTTAGTGGAAAAGCAGCAAAACTGCCCTTAGTTGCACAAAAGTGGAGAAAATGCAAACATCTCATCATAGATGAGATCTCAATGGTTGATGGCACATTTTTTGAGGTATGCAAGAAAATATAATCTCTATGATTGAGAATATGATCTAATTAATTAATTAGAACATATTTCTTTCTACAATTACGACACTAACAAAATTGTTAGTGTCATAACTCACATGTGGTAAGGTTCTGTAGCTTTGTTACAAATAAACAACAACTGCAAGTTAGTGATTGTATGTGTTGTCCGCATTCAACTCTGAAACGGCTGAACAGGTTTGAATGAAATTTTATATAGAGGTAGAGTTGAGGGTTGACATCAAAGTATCAAAGAGTACAAGCTCGTCAGTTGTATCGGTATGGATACATCCCACAACAAGTAGGAGCCAGTTAGAATGGCCTCTTTGGTGGAGAATAAACACACCTCGGTCTTAGTTGCATTGAAACTTGACCAGGTTGGTATCGTCCTAATCAAAGACTGCCTTAAGGGACAAGTTCATGCACCAAACCATGGCCTCTCTCAGAGACTGGATTCCTGGTCCACTGGCTTGTGCATTGGATATGTTGCTCTCTACAACTGTGCTGTCATCTGCATACCCAAAAGTACTGGGCGGATTTTCAGTAAAAAATCGTCGATAAAACTATTGAGACATATTCTGTTACAAAGCCCTAAATATCTCTCATAGTGACTATACCTAAATATTCTTCTCATTGTTTCCAGAAATTAGAAGCCGTAGCAAGACATGTAAGGAAAAATGACAAGCCATTTGGAGGAATTCAACTGATTCTATGTGGAGATTTCCTGCAGCTACCACCTATTATTGAAAAAGGAAAAGGCGGCAAAAGATTCTGTTTCCAATCACCCTGCTGGGACAAATGCATTGAACTTTGCTTTGAGCTAAAAGAAGTACATAGACAGAAAGACCAAGAATTTATCTCTATACTTAACAACATAAGAATTGGTCGTGTAACCAAAGAAATTAGTGATCGCTTGATTGGTACATCAAGACAAAAAATCGAAAGTGACGGTATCTTAGCTACAAGATTGTGCACTCATACTAATGATTCAAAAATGATCAATAACAACAAATTATCTGATTTGGATGGGGAAGAAAAAGTATTTTCATCGCAAGACAGTGACAATGCTACTAAAGTACTGGACATGCAAACTATAGCTCCCTCAAAACTGATCCTAAAAGTAGGAGCGCAAGTCATGTTGTTGAAAAACGTTAATGTTAACGCAGGGTTAGTTAACGGTGCTAGAGGAGTGGTAGTGAGATTCGAAGAAGGATTGCCTGTAGTTAGGTTTAAGAATAAAAAAGAATATACAGCGAAGACTGAAAGATGGTATGTCAAAAACTCCAATGGTACTTTATTATGTCGGAGACAGGTCCCACTGAATTTGGCTTGGGCTTTTTCTATACACAAGTCTCAAGGTTTGACTCTGGATTGTGTAGAGATGTCCCTGTCAAAAATATTTGAGGCTGGACAAGCCTATGTAGCCTTAAGTAGGGCACAGAGCTTAGACACTTTGAGAGTGTTGGATTTTGATTCTCGCCATGTATGGGCAGAATCTAGTGTATTGGAATTCTATCAAAGATTCAGAAGACGTTTACAACAAATGGAGCTCATACCTCTTGGAAGACCTTTGACAGATAAGACAAATAAGAAACTCAAGCTAAGAGAGCTATTAGAAAAACAACTTAGAAGTAAGTAACTCAATTAAACTCTTGATGTTCAGGGTCTTTCATCTAGTGAGCTCCACTAGATGGCGCTAATAACTCAACTGGGTAAAGTCCAAACAGAAAAAGACCAAAATGTTCTTTTGGACCTTACTTTAGGCGCACGCCCACTTATACTACGCGATTTCAATGCGACTGGTAGCATGACTCTGACGTTGGTCTGACGTGACACAGCCTGCACTGACATGATTGTATAACGTGGCATCACACATAATTCAGTCTTAGACAAAATGTCTGATGAGGATGGAAATGCTCTCTCTTTGCTACAAAGTATAAACATTCAAACTGGCCAAAGATTTTGATCAATTTGTCGAAAAAAAAATGGTAAACTCGTTCTAATATAGTCAGTACAAACAAGGTCTTTCCTAAATAAATTAATTTTCTTTTTTAATAAACTCGTCCATCAATTCCACAGGTCACACCCACTTCCATGAGTTGCTCCAAGTTTTATTTTCCTTCCTAAAATATTATGTCCGTTTTCCACCAAAACAGCAATTTTGGAGAAGGCATAATAATTGAAAAAGGCATAATTTAGTAGAAGTTCAGTGTTGTCAGAGCAAAAAAAAAAAATACTAGTTAGTGATTCGTTTCGTCATCCTCATGATTTCAAAAAGCGCTAGGTGCTGTAAACGAAAAGTGCTAGATCTTAAAGTGATGGTGGGCGCAGCGCCTAATATTTACCCCCATATTCATAGATTTTTTTTTTTTTGGCATTTAAAAAACACCACTTGAGGGTGACGTGAAGATTCGCGGTACCTTCATTTACATCTATCAATATAGGGGTTCATTGCGGTTGATTTGCCATCTATCAAGTCGGCAGTATCTTTTTTTTATCAACGAAAAATAAAAGTTCTTTATTCGACGCGTAATTATTTTTTGTAATTGTGTAATTAATATTTATATTGTATACATTATTAAATTAAGTATATGTATAAAAGGCGTCGATTCTGTTGTACCACTCGCTAAACAGACAGGACTTTTTTCTCTTTTCTTTTTAATGTTTGAGAGTAAAGCATGGCAATAATTTTAGGACTATCAATTTTAGTTTAGAAAATGGTACTACAGAATCACATCAATAGCCTCACAACTTCCTAACTGAAGACTGAATTGTAGGCAGCTAAACATAAATATTATTTATTGACTTATAGAAAAATAAAAGTTTTTTGCGAAATGAACTTTAGTAAGTTTTATTTTGTCACTTTCTATTTTTAACCCTATAATTTGTTCAGAGTACAATTAATAACCATAACCGCTATCCCTTATTATAATAAGGATTGAACCTATTTAAAAAAAAAACACTAATGCTGTTACTCATTTATTTCAATAAACAAACATGGATATAATAGATGACTCACCTAGATTCAACAGCAGTCAAAATAGCAATCTGTATCTTTATTGTAAGAAGAAACTTATTTCCAGCAAAATACCTACTTAAAATGTGTAACAGATGACTTATCTAGATTCAAGGACATGACAATCAAAAATTAATCTGTTCGTTAAGTGTGGTGTTTTTCTTCATTGTTAGAAACTATTTCGAAAAAGATACATATGAATAAAAGATGACTTATTATAAATTCAACAGCGGTCGAAATCTCAATCTTTTCATTACGAATAGCATTTCTTTTTATAGTTAGAGACTTATTTGTTAAGAAAGATACATTAGAATGAATGATAACTTATCTAGTTTCAACAGCGGTCAAAATCTCAATCTGTTCCTCTAGAGTGGCAAGTTTCTCTTGCAAACATTTTACAATATACTTCAGGGACTCGACATCATGGTCCTGTTCCCTCCTCACTGTTTGAGAGTCCTCAATACTCTTCTGTTGTATATCTACATGCTTCTTCATTTGAACCACCAGCTCCATCAGTCTGATTAGCAAGTTATCTTGCTTCTTCACCATAAGCCACAACTTAGCCTCCATGGGAGCATCATGTTTGCATTGGAGATCATCTTTGACAAAGACATCCAAGTTCGATGGTTCTTTCAAACGGGAATAGCTGTTCTTGACGTCAGTTGTTAGCTCAGCTTGAGACATACTGGTCAGCAGTCTGTCTACTTTGGATTTGAGTGGTTGGTCACTCTGAAAAAAAGGTATTTGTTTATATTAAAAAAAATATGTTTTGTGTGCAAGACTATTAGCAGCAACTAAATTAAATTAGGGTTTTTACTTGGGTTCTGTGTCCAGGTGTTAACGGGACCCTACCTATATCTTTAGAACAGTAATAGATAGCCAGTTTGAATTTTTACAAAATATATTGTTGTGGCAGATTTGTCAACAAATAATAAAAAATAGAAAAAAGTTAAACAGAATCAGCCTCTCATGTTCCCACTGCTGGGACACAGGCGTTCACTCAAAGAGGATGAGCTCTAATCCACCATGCAGGCCCAGCACATGTTGGTGAATGTCATATATGTCTTTTAATTTACGAGGTTCCTGGTTATATCGGTTTCCTCACAATGTTTTGCTTCACCGCTTTTGAGCGATGCTACCGAACTGCACATTATTTAGCTAAATAAGTCATTGGTGCAGGGCTGAGGATCGAACCGGATGCTGTCAGCCTGTAAAGCGCACATGCTACCGCTTGGCCAATATTGCTCTTGTCTGTGTCAAACTTGGGATGTGATTATAGTTCTAACTACAGAAAATTACAAGTGTGAGTCAGACTTATTATTGTGTGGTGATATGGGACCCTCGTTTAGTGAGACGGACTGGCACATACATGTACAATCTACTTATATGTACAATGTTGCGATACAATTTTGTCCACTCTTGGTATCTGTGTGTAATTTATATGTCTGCCTTTTTCTTGCAGGACAAAAAGGTTGGATAAAAGTTTATTGCATTCAGCATGCTATGATCATGATCATTTTTATACTTTTCATATAGACACACTAGTGTTTTTTTTTTTTGGAACTACTAGTCTGATTTAAATGAAACATGGCAAGTATATTGTAATAAGTGTGAAAAGTGTAATAATGACCCAACCTCCTGGGGAACCTTAGAGCATTGTTATAGTTTACCTTAGAATAAGTACCAAATAATGTTGGTATAGCATTTTCTTTCAATCTTCTTTGAGCGTCAAAATATTTGTTTTCAAAGTGCTTAGAGCAAACTTTACTTCTGGACCATTCCAGCATATTACATTTGTTTTTAAGTAATTTAATCCATTTATTTCTCATTTCATTATTTGTAGGACATCTGAAATCCAAATTTTTGTATAACATGAAAATATTATAGAAATTTAGTAATTTTGAAACAAAATATCTTGTGCGAAAGACAATGTGGAGGGTCAAAATTTGGGTTATGTGCATAATTATGTACACTACAACAAATTGCGCAGGCTTCACCAAAGAGACTAAGACATCCATGCGGCAGGCAACATACGTAATAGCCTTCTATGGAGTGTCGCACATCCCAGCAAAACATACCCAGATGTATAAAATTAAAAGGCAGACTTTTTTAAGATGGGTAGAACAACCTCCACAAAATAATATGCCAAATTGAGGAGTTCGTAGATGTTTGACCAATCATGTCTGTCGATGATGCTATAATTATTTGTTGATTGGTTCAATTATGTTATTCCTCACAACATTTATCATTGTAATTATTAGGTTAGTATTAATTAGTATTTTAACAAATTTATTAACCAGCAATAAGTAATACAAAAATATTTATAGGTACATCGTCCACTTGCGCGTGCCACTGTTCCTATTCATTGCAGTCGAGAAACATTTTTGGATGTTTGTAATGAAATAACTCAAAAACTACTGAACCAATTTTTTTAAGTTTCACTGTTGGGAAGCTGCACTATGGCTACAGTAGACATAGGCTATATTATATTTTGTAGCGATGCCGAAGGCCGAGCTTACACTTTTAGTTTTAGTATTTTGTCCTAGGTTGAAAAAAAAAATGACTTCTTGTTGGGATATGGTTGTAGACCACTTGAGCTCAAGGGGTATTTATGGGTGTGTGCACTCTAGTGCTATTTGGTTAAAATCGACCACTAAGCGAACAATTACGTTTTTTACACATATATACCAAACCCAAAGAACTTATAAAGTTATGGTCATTATGGTCACATATTTCTTATTAGGTGAATCTTCATAAAACCTTATGTATCTCAAATACATAACGCAGAAAATTAAATATCAGATGAATTCGTGTAGTCAACAGAAAATCAGAAAAATAGTCAGAACTTACGGATGAAGCGTTACGCCAGGACCTTTGTTGTGTATTGTTGTTTTACAATTCTCAATTACACAGTGGTTACTAGCCATATTTGAGATAGTAATGTACCGGGTAGTCGGAGCAGATGTTTTTTTTTTAAATAAAATTGATAACAATCGTTAACTCTACCCTCTAACCTAATTTGCCTTTTCCAAACCAAACAAAACTGTAAAAACAAGCAATCAAATTGACAACTTGACAAGTCAATGAATTGACATTTGATGATTTGGGTTGCGTTTACGGCGCTTAACCAGACTAAAACTTATACTAGATGAACGCTAAAACACCCGTTTTGGGACTCCACGAGGTGAAAAATTATACCGGCGAAAATTTAAACTGCCCGTTTACGGGCGTCCGCTGGTATAAGTTTTCGCCTGACTAGATTAAATTTTATCTACCTTTTGAGGTCGCTAAATTTTCGCCTGCTGTCAGATTGACAGCTGTTGAGGAGGTTAAGCTGTTTTTGATATTAGTTTGTTCGAATCTTTTTGTTGTAGATGTTTAAATTTAAAATAAAATTTTATATCCATATAATGATAGATAGATATTTGATATTTTACTATTATATACCATTTTATTTTACTATATTTTACTTGACATTTATTTATTATTGAATTTGACAGCTAGTATTGACATATATGACATAAAGCTATGACGCCGTTCAGCGAACCTCCGTTAGTTTAATTTTTCACCGGTGAAAAATTCGCCGAGTCCGTAAACGCTCCCCAGGGTTGGCAACTTTTATTTTCAGAGATTTTTAGGGTAACGTGCCATACACTAAGAAAAATCGCATAAAAATATAGAAGCACGCATTGAAATTTTAATTCTTGGCCCTTATTCCGCACGGCCAAACGCGCGTTAACGTGGCCACGTTAAGTTAACATCAAAAAGTTGGCCTCGATACCTAAGTAAATAAAGGCCAACTTTTTGAGGTTAACTTAACGCGCCTCGTTATTTGTTTGGTTTGGAAAAAAAGGGCCCTTCTCTAACCATACCACAGATGTGCCATAAGTACAGAATAAGGACTAATAGCATAGAATCCGTCATGTGATTTACAAGGCTTTCTGTCAAATAACATGTAGCCTTTGGAACCTTTTAAAGGTGATGTCCACCACGGGGTGATGTCCCAATCCCTAGTATTTTAAAAAACAACACATACAATCCTGCTGTCCTCCTGACCCTCACCGTCATCTCAAAAATTTCGTTGAACAAGTCAACGTTAGAGTCAAGCAAATAAAGTCACGGTCAAGTCCAAGTTATGGCCTAGTAAGGGTGGTGGAAACGTTTAGTACTATATAGATTTGTTTCTATGGAGTTTTGGAAACATCACGAAAATACATATTTCACCTCATTAAACCACTTACCTACACTAGATCACGTTCAAGAACACTAAACAATAATCCACCAATATTACACATAACACTAGAATTATCTGTACCTATAGGAAAATAATTGAATGAAGCGATAAGTTTTTTTTATGCCATAGGTGGCAAACAAGCAGACGGGCCGCCTGATGGTAAGCAATCACCGTCGCCTATGGATACCTGCAACACCAGAGGCATCACAGACACGTTGCCGACCCTTAAATACTCAATTTTTTTTATTTTTTTTTAAATATTTAATTTATTTAAAACACAGTACTTTACATTTTGAGTTAGTAAGTTGTCTTAAAACCTTTGTTAGATTTATCCAGACAATTGATTCTCGGTACAGTTTTTTTTAAATCCATTTACCTTCATTGTACAAAAATGAAGCGCGCGAACACACCAAACTGCTGTTGTAGCCATAAGCGTATTGCGGAGTAAAAACGGTTGTGAATAGCAGAATACATATTAGTACAGAGACAAAGTTTAACCTACTCGTACATCAGTCACAGCGTCAGCGCTCCATGCAAAGAATACATAATGCTCCATGTTATGTTTTATTGTGTTAAGTAATGCTGTTTACAGCTATTTTAACATCTACAGTTAATATTAACAGCCCTTTTGAAGAACCCCATATTGAAACTACTCGGAAATGCCGCAGGAGGGCGCCAAAACTCTTCTCGCTGGGCCCTGATTCCATAATTAAAACACGCACGTAACACGACGTGTTAAGTTAACCTCTGAGGCCTCTATGCCTTACGAAATAAAGGAGGTTAACTTAACGAGCCGCGTTACGAGCGTGTTTGTAGTTATGGAATCCGGCCCTGGAGGTTCTGGAGCAGTGCTGCCAATCTTCACTTAGAGGAAAACAAACGAAACGAAAAAATAACAATAAGCATAGAATGTAGTAGGTCTGTGCATAGAATCCATCACGTGATTTACAAAGCGTAGGTACAAGGTCTCTTTGGAGCCTTTTACAGTTCCCTAGTAAGTTCATTAAAATAGTGCATAACCCTGCGATTTGCCGTATTGACAAAAATATATATGTTTTGTTTAGGGCCCTGATGAACTGAGTATTACCAGAATAGTAACAAGAAAAAACTATATAATTACGTAAAATAAATATATTATGCGTTAAATATATTATACATGAAACTTAGCCTTAATAGAATACACTAAAATAAATGACTAATTACGTAAATCTATACAATAATTAAAACCTGTTTACTAAAGGTGTAGTAGTAAAAGTTGGCTCGCAAAAGTGAAGCTAGGGGTAAGGCCCCAGGTCCTCACGATACAGGCTGTGCATAGTGTGAGGATCATCAGATACTTCCATCACGGATACAAATCTCTATGCAAAGCACGTTTAATTCTATTTGTTTATACATATAATGTTTCTAATGGGATATTTTTTTATATTAATGTACTGATGTGTTTTGCAGTAATAATAAAGTATTTTCATATATTTTATTTTCACCTTTAGTAAACACGTTGTATTACACTAGGTGCATCTCGAAACCATACATTGGAATGAGGGCGATAAGTCCTGCATTGACACCCTGCTTGGGATGTATAGTGCATTTCCCCCTGCCAGCACCCTCCCGAGCCAAATCAGCTCCTTGAAATACCGGTGCGCTGGCGCAAACCGCACATTATTCCGGGATAAAAAGTATCCATATCTCTCCCAACTATATTTATGAAAGTAATTTTCGAGATTGTGACGAGTCAAATCAGTCAGTGGTATTTTGCTTTTATATATTTAATGAAAAAACTATAGTACACAGGATTACGCAGAAAGGGTATCTAATCCGAAAGGGGTCTGCTATAATCATCATTATGAACAACTGTTACTAAATGGTCCATCGTTGACTGCATCATCGCTTAACATCATGCGAGATGACGATCAAAGCAAGGCTATTATTAAATAACTCTGAAATCGAGAAAAAATACCAGCTGTAAAAGTTACTTTTAAACTTTTTCGATTTGAACACATACTAATAATCTATACGCAGGGCCGGCTTTATGGCGAGCCACCGGAGATTGGCGACTCCTCGTACCCCGATTACATGGGGCTAAATGAGACCCCGACCCATGGCTTGCCTTAACCGGCCGTCTGACTCTATTAACTCTCCTTATAAAGAACCCCATATTGTACCTTCTCAGAAACACCGCGGAAGGTAGCTCATTCCACATTTTGCAGGTGCGAGGCAAGATCGTGGGAATCGCACAGTATGCGATTTCCACTGATCTATGTGATATGTGGATGCCCTTTCAAATGGTGGCGGCTAGTGCGATGATAAAACCGCGACGCCGGTATTAGATCGAACAGTTCTTCAGAACACTCTCCATTGTAAATGTGATAAGAGATTTTTGTAATTACAGAGTTGCTGTCATAGTAAAAAGTTGTTCATAATGATGGATACTACGGACCCCTTTCAGCTTACTACACCCATTCCGCGTAACCCACCAGAATAATTCATCAGTGTTGCCACCAATACAGTGGTGATCTTGGAGAATACGACAAGTTTTTAACCGACTTCCAAAACGGAGGTTCTCAATTCGACTGTTTTTTTTATGTTTGCTACCTCAGAACTTTCGACTGGGTGAACCGATTTTGATGATTCTTTTTTTTATTTGAAAGCTGAATTTCCTTTCAATTTGGTTCTGACAGTTCTGACATTTTTATGAAGTCGGTTTTTATTTTGATAATTATATGACAGAACGAACATGTTAATCGGTGACGCTTATAGCGACAGGAGGTATGAATCTCCAGACGTGACTGGTTTCTGCCGAGCAAGGCTGAATGATGGACGGAAGATCGGAGTCCTTCAGAATAGCCTCGTCTATGGGCTCCGTCGTAGAACATTGAATGTCGATCTTGTATTCTCCCGGCGTTAGAAACACAACCGTGCATTCGTGGTACGCCTTCGCTGATTCCGGTAGTGACGTTAGCACAATCCTGCAAATAAAGCATTTTTTCTTAATCATGGTATTTAATGTGTTCATAATTAGCCGACTTAAAAAAAGGAGGACGGTTCTATGTTACACTATATATATATATATATGTTAACCGATTTAAAAAAGTCTTTTGTTCGGTAGGGTATACTTCCAATTTGGTCCCATTGTCACCAAGTCAGGATCTGCAACCTCCAAACTTTATAGGCACTCATTGTAATGTGATCCACTTGTTAGAAAACTCCTCTTCGACGAAAATTATACTATTATAATTTTTTTTATAATGGCAAGTGCCTTTATTAAATAAACAAAATACTAGCTAAAACTAACACTAAATATACAGTTAGACTGTCCATAGACCGTTGAAGATCTAAAGACAATCCAAATGCTCAAACCCACTATCAGTTGGCAGCGTACCCAGCATGCTGGCGGCATTACCACGCTGAATGGCAATGCTTATACGTTGAGCCAGATACACGCCAGCATTTTGGTCACGCGTCGCGTTAATCAGACGCTCTGAAAGATTTTTGAAAATGAGGTGAGCTCCCGGTCCCCAAGGGCCCAATGTCTCGACACCAAACGCCTCAGAACGCCTATTATAATTATATGGGTCTTTTGGAGATTGATGGGGGAGGCCTATGTTCAGCAATCGGCGTCCTATGGTTGAAATGATGATGATGAATCATAAGGCCTCAATTGGTGGAAGTATTGTTGACTCCTCTACAAGCTTGTAAATATTCAACTAAGCTTTAGTCAAACTCTCTCAGCAAACGCATCTAAGGCTAGGGCAGGCTCCCTCTTTCCCACTGGGCACTTGCCCAGGGCCCCGCCACCGATGGGGCCCCCAAGTTCCCGCCAGATCACCAAACAATCACATTATTATTATTAACGAAAAACTTTTTTAACGAAATATTTATTAACGAAAAACTTTTTTTTTCATCCTTGGTCATCCCATTACAGGGCAAAGGCCTCCCTTCCTCTCTTCCACTCCTCTCTGTTCTGTGCTATGGTGTACCAGTCTGTTGCGTGGGAGTCAAGCTCGTCCCGCCATCTTTTTCTGGGCCTTCCATGGGGTCGTATGGCATGCGGCAGCCATTCTGTAATGGTTCTAGCCCACAGCTCATCCGAAAAACATGACTGACTATAATACCTACTTGCTTATCAGCTTTTGCATGCGCGAAGCTACTCTACTCTCGCCCGAAAATAGTGTTCTGTCAAGGTCATAGGGGCCCCATTATTCTATTGTGCCCAGGGCCTCCAATAGGTTAAAGACGGCCCTGGTCAAGGGTGAATGACATTGTTTTATGGAACGGCTGATTTATCTCGCTATTTCTGGGTTGGTAATTTAGTAAAATGTGTTTATAATTATATATAAATGACGTCTATTCTGCTTAGTAACAACATTCTATGTGTAAGAGTAGATATGAATAAATATAGGGTGAAGATAGAGGGTAGAGTAGGGAGGAGGGATAGGGTAGTAAAATTATGCTTACTTGTTATTCCCCGCCGTAGCGACCCGATTATCCAGCTTATAGTTGAGCACACCATTGTTATAGTCTTGGTAGAACTGCACAGAGAGGCACAGCTTGTGCAGAGGCCTGCTCAGATGGTTAGCGACCGCCACGCCTAAAGAAAGGCACTCGCCTGCCACGCATGCGTATTCCTCTTGTGGTTTAATGTGTTGGCTGTTAACACTCACTTCTGTAAATTAGAAACAGAAAATTAAAGAACTTTACCATAAGCTACTTTTTAACCGACTTCTAAAAAGGAGGAGTTTATCAATTCGACTGTATATATATATTTTTTTAAATGTTTTTACCTCTGAATTTTTGACTGGGTAAACCGATTTTGATGTTTTTTTTTTTATTTGAAAGCTGGTGCTGCCCTTTTGGTCCCATTTCAATTTGGTCCAGTTCTGATGAAGTCGGTTTTTTATATTGATAAATTCATGGAGCCATTTTGTTTAAAATAATGTATTTTTTGCTTAGAGCATTTGCCAGAGTTCGCTTGTCATAAGACCGAATCAGAAATCATTTATTGTACAAACAGTGTACGATCAAGCAAGCTCAACTGCAAGAGATGACAGCACAAATCTGTTTTGAGCCTTTTAACAACAGACTTGTCATTGAATTTAGAACCTTATAGAGCTTAGGTGTTAGGTACATACCCCAGTTGAGCGGCGACATACGAACTATGTCCATCATAGCCTGCGAGAGAGTGATGCCTTTAACACATGCCCGACCAGATATATCGGACTGCAAGAGATGCCAGCGTAGATCTATGTTCTGAGTGATGTGTTCTGAGCACATTAGTTCAAGGCTGTTCGTTGAAGTGCCCGTGGTTGTTGATTTTAGTTCTGCTAACTCTGAAATATATATATCACACTAATCACACAAATATAATATATGTGAAAGTTTGGATGGATGGATGGATGTTTGTTACTCAATCACGCAGAAACGGCTGGATGGATTTGGATGAAATTTTGAATATACATTGCTTGTATCCTGGATTAACACATAGGCTACTTTTCATCATCGTCAACATCACTGATTTTCATCACCACGCGGGTGAAACCACGGGGTGCAGCTAGTATCATATATGTGAAAGTTTGGATGGATGGATGTTTGTTACTCAATCACGCAGAAACGGCTGGATAGATTTGAATAACATTTGGAATATACAATGTTTATGTCCTGGATTACCACAGGCTACTTTTTATCATCATCATCATCGATTTTCATCACCACGCGGGTGAAACCGCGAGGCGCAGCTAGTATATATATATTTATATACAATAGATCTACGTTTGGTCACCAACTCGCCGGATGGTAAGCGATGGTGTTGTCAAGGATGCAACACGTTGATCTAGAAGAAATCTATTCACTCTAGCCTTGAAAATGCCTAGATTGTTTGTTTTAATGTTTATCGGGACTTTCGCGCAACATTTTATATAAGTAAAAATAGGTACCATTCGCTCGAAGTTTCAACCATGTTACAATGGCTGTGATCACGAGCTGACTATATGAATGACTCACATCATGAAAGTTTAAAAAAAACATGCTTACATTGAAGTTCTCAGGAAACAAGGAGGACGGTAGGGACTTCCATTCTTGGGCAGTACGTATCATAAAGACCCAAATCTTTGAGTATTGACACTGGATACATATTTGAGCTGTTTGGGGTCGTGACAATGGGCCCGAGGGGACACAAAATTTTCCAAAATCTACATGCTACGCGTGGGCAAAATGATGGCGGGTGTCTGGCTTAACGCATACACATTGCCATTCAGCACGGTAATGCCGCCAGCATGCTGGGTACGCTGCCAACTGGTAGTGGGCATTTGGATTGTCTATTCTATGGGTAGTCCAACTGTAGGTATAACGCAGCATAGGTAGGCCTCACTAGATGGACCGACGACATTGTGAATCACGGGAATACAGTGGAAGCAGATGGCAGCTGTCATTTAGTGTGGAGGTTAAATGGAACGGTTAATGCAGGGCGCACATGTTGTCACTACATTAGATGAAAACGTCTGATGTAAAGACACACCCACTGAAGACATTGAATGTCACGTCAGTACTGACAAAGCCTGCTATTTGTCAACGTTTTGAAGTGACATTGAATGGGCCAACTAGCATTCAGTGACCCCCCACCCCACCCCTCAGGTAATTGACTGAATTGTTTCCATTGATCAAATAATCGTAACTACAAGTATGGGCTACATAGTAGCTTTACCTAGTTTGTGAACCGCATGTGTGTGTGTCCTATTTTCAGCAGTGCCTTCTGGCTGATGATGATAAATAAATGTAGCTCACCGTCGTCAGCGGGTTTAGCAGAGGTGCTATTGAACGGGCAGCGGTCTAGAGGCACCGGAACTCGGCGGGACTCCTTACTCTCGATCAGGATATGCTTGCTGGGCGCGTACTGGAAATCCATCTCTTCGGACGTCAGGTTTGTTACGTCTAGGACGAGGTATAGTTGGGATGGGCTGGATATAACATCAAATGGGTTAAGATTATTTAGAAAATACTGGGTAAATGCGAGTCGGACTCACGCAATGAGGAAAGATCCTGCGCAGGCATCAGCGAAGGAAGGCCTCCCTAATTAAATTAAGGGCTGCATTTTATAAAAGAAAGTTACACATATACACACGTTTAACTGATAACACCTCTCTGTTTGCATCCGGGGTTAAATAGTACATTGTTATCCAAGGGGTGAAAGTAGTAGTCCCGAGACGGGGCTAATAGTTCTTTAACCCCGAGGTAAGCACTGTGCTTTTCATTACGAATACAAGGAAACTAAAAACATGAATTGACACTGGCAAATGCACGAGAAGTGTGGACCATAATCCTCTGAAGAGAAAAAAATATAAGTTGGAACATGGTTCAATACAAATGTGAAAATAGCACTAGTTTTTTTTTAATAATTTGAGTGTCTGTCAATTGAAAGTTATTCTCCCTAGGGCTGAAATGTATTACTTTCAACCCGCTCCTCAGGCAACTTCAGACCTACTTTCCGAGTATGAGTAATGAAAAATAATTTTGTTGCGTACATTTCAGCGGGCAGCACATCCCAGTGGGTGATGGAGACGCTCGGCAGCAGTTCCAAGTTGACCTGCAGCGTCGACTGACGACAGTGATCCTCCTTGCCCAATCCACCCGAGTATCTTAGCAACACCTGGAACAAATCGTAAAAGACTTCTATAAGGACAGACACCGCGTCCAAAACCCAGAGGCTCTGCCTATGGATGGCTTCGGTGTGGGAAGCGCCCGAACCACAACGTAACGTAATATATGTCAAATGTCAATATACATATATTTATTTATGTCGCAAGTCTATTATTAAATAATAAAAAGGTTTTTTTTAAATTGACGTCATATTATGTACTACTGCTAAGACGACGGAGATCAAAATTAATTATGAGTCATGCAAGTTGGAGCACTGATCCAACTTAAGACAGACTACAGACATGCACAGCTGGCGAAATTATTTAGCCAAACCCCGTCTCAGGACTAAATAAGTACCTTTCACCCCTAGGACAACAAACCTAGGATAACATAGGTCGCATAATCGCTTAACATCAGGCGAGTTGGCGGCCAAGCGCAAGCCTATTCTACAATAAAAAAAAGTACTATTACATACCTGAGTTTCGATCTGTCGACCTCGTGACGGCGGCATCACAGAAATGGGAGCGGACCAACTTGTTGTATGAGAGTTTGTCGATCTGAAATATAAGTAAACATATCACTGCAAAGGGAGGATTTCTGAAAGTGATTTATTTGCGACTTGAGGATACTCAAATTGATACAAATCAGACTAGAAAGTGGTCGAGCTCAATAAATCCTCTCACTTTGCCAAGTCAATCAAATAAAGTAAATTGTCTCACCTAAAGCTGCCAGAAGTCCTATTAGGCATGAGGCCACTACTAAGCGATGTGTGTGCATTGGAGCTCTGCGTGGGCAGTGACGTTTGCGCATTCGGTACGGGCGACCCAACTCTTGACGGGTAGTTACTATTCAAGCTGTTAGGAAACAAGTTTTCTCCGCCAACTCCTCCCAAGTCTAAGAAGTCAGCCTCCCCGTATAGTTTGATAGCGATGGTAGCGGTCTCGTTCGGTTGTATGGGCAGTTGGGCTTGGATCGCCTCGTTTGAGTATTGGAACACTTTGGATTGGAGCTGGCTGTCGATGTTTGACTGAAACGAAAGAGTTTTTGGTTACACATGGTTTGTTTATTTGACTAATACCAAGGCTAATTCCACTTTTATTTTGCGAACTGCTAGTCTGTGGAATGCGCTGCTTGAATTGGTTTTCCCAGATAGTTACAATCTGGGTGTCTTCATATCACGAATGAATCGGTTTTATCAAAGCAAGCGTGCTCCATCGTAGACCGGTGTTTCCGAGAAGGTACAACATGGGGTTCTTCAAAAGACGAGCTAATATATTTTTAAAAGGTCGGGCAATTTTTTTTTTCTTTTATTAAATACATAAATATCTGGGACATTTTCGCACACACGGTCATCTGACCCCAAACTAAGCAAAGTTTGTAATATGGCTGCCAGAGACTGATATAAATACATACTTAAATATATATTAACACTCAGACATAGAACAAACACTAATGTTCGTCCTATGTGGGAATCGAACCCATACCCCTAAGCGCAGAAGGTACGTTCACTACCAACTGAGCCACCGGGGCAGTCATTATGATAAGATATACAAAATAAGAATACTAACTTGAATAGACAAATCCAGATACTCAATCGGTACGAGACTAGTATTAGTAATCCTGATAGTACAATCCGTACTCTCTCCGTTATACAATGATATGTTCGTCGTACTTCCGATATTTTCCACACTACTTATACTTCCAGAGGGCGCCACTATAGTCTCTATAGTAATCGTGGGAAGACTTGGTATCACTTCTATAGTATACGACGCAGGGAACTTATGAGGTGTCGGCATATTTTTCAGCTTGCAATTAGACTTTACTCCGAGAGTATGAGTGGAGTATCCCAGTATTTGTAGTTCGCCGGTTTCCTTAGGGGTTCCGTGTAGGTTGACTGTGGTAGGTGAGTCGGGGGGTAGGATGATCGTTTCTGGTATGGATTCGAATACGACGTCTGATGTTAGGAGGCGCATGTTGGACACTTTCAGTTCAAAGGGTAGGGGGTTGGTGAGTTTTAGTTGGACTTCGCATATGTCGTCTTCTACCCAGAGGTATTCTGCAAATAAAGATTAATTTTGTTATGAGCCCTAAGTAACAGGGGGACGATTTTTTCGTAGCAACAGTTGCATCTATGGCTGTGCCAGTAGTGACGGAGAATTCCATGTTTTATAATGGATGATACAGGGTCTTTTTAACCGACTTACAAACAGGAAGAGGTTCTCAATTCGACTGTTTTTTTTAATGTTTGTTACCTCAGAACTTTCGACTGGGTAAACCGATTTTGATGATTCTAATTTTATGTGAAAGCTGGTGCTTCCCGTGTGGTCCCATTTAAATTTGGTCCAGTTCTGACATTTTCATGAAGTCCGTTTTTTATCTTGATAATTATTTTAGTTGCATTTCACTGACAGGACTGTCGAAGTGAAAAAAGTTGTAATATACAAACAACCCACCTGGTGCTTTCATTTTAATTTGTCAAATGTTTTGGATACAGTTAAAAAAAACATACAGTTAAATGCTCTGAGCATTTTAAACTCTATTTCTATTATCAGAAAATCACTTTAAACAAGTATAAATTGTTTTTATAAATACCCCGATGAATGAGCTGGTAATCGTCTCATACGGCTGAACAGATTTTCTTGAATCATAGCCAGGGCCGTCTTTAACCTATTGGAGGCCCTGGGCACATTAGGATAATGGGGGCCCCTATGACCTTAACAGAGCACTATTAGGCGAGAGTAGAGTAACTTCGCGCATGCAAAAGCTAATAAGCAAGTAGGTATTATAGTCAGTCATTATCTTTTAATGTTTACGAAATAAATATGTTTTTCGGTAATAAATATCGTTTATCGTTTGGTGATCTGGCAGAAATTAGGGGCCCCCATCTATCGCGGGGCCTTGGGCAAGTGCCCAGAGTGCCCAGTGGAAAAGAGGGGCGTGCAGAGGAACACTTTCGATCAAGACAACTTTGTAACAAAAAAAAAAACAAAAACAGTTCAGCCGTTTGGGAGCTACGATGCCCCAGGCAGACAGACATTTTAGACTATCTATTAAGAGAAAATAGCGTTTTTAAACTAATGACTAACAACACTCACCCATTTTCCCTTCTTCTTTCTTTGCATTTCTCTCCAGACTACCAAAGTGTATAGGTGTAAATATGAACGGTCCGCTCGGCGTTTTCGCCTTAACGCGGTGCGGGGTGCGAGCGGGGGGCAAGGGTCGGGGGGAGAACCACGAGCAGCGAGGGACGTGGGTGAGGTTGGCGGGGGGAATTACCTCGCCCGACTCGAGGACTAGTGGGACGGGGCCGCCTTCACACTGCGCTGAGAGTGCCTGAAAAAAAAAATACAAACAAATATGTAGTGCACATAATGTAAGATTCTATCCAAAATATTTGCCGCTCCCATCGGAAGACCAGAACCGGTTGATAACAAACGGCTCATGCTGAGCTGGGGCCGGTTTGTGGCAAAAATCCAATGTTTTTTAAAATTGTCATGAAAGTTTTTTCACACGAAACAGAAGACCCATTATTGATAAAAGACTCGAATAAGCATAAATACTATTCGTATATCATAATAGTTTCATTTTGCTAACATAATTATAAATGTAGATTTGAATAAATTTTAATTTGAATGAGGGATTTTGGTACATAAAAATATGTATATTTTATTCAAGAGTATGTTTAATTTATATACGTTGCAGGTTTTAAGTCTTTCAGCACCTAAGAAGAAACTTTACAATCGAATGTTAAACAGGGTTACAATTTAATTTTTTTACTCTTTTTGTTATATAATTGGGGTCAATTCTGTTGTACCATTCTCTAAACTAAACTAATTTGACAGGACTAAAATTATCGGCGTTTCTTTTTATTTCAATACGTCAGAAAAGGATGACAACAATTTTAGACATGTCTAGTTTAGTTTAGAGAATGGTACATCGGAATTGACGTCAATGTAATTGTTATTTTAGTGGTTTAGTATTTTGCAAACCAGCAATGTAAAGCGTACAAAACTCAGGGTCAATGCACCGCATAGGTACAAAAGCGAGCGAGTGTGCGTGCGGAGGTCGTTCGTTGACCTCTAGCGTCACCTGGATATTTTATTTGCAAATATTTAAAAATATATTGCAATTTAAATACAAAATATTTTTTTCTTAAGTTGTATTTAAAGCTAACCAAATACCAAAGCTGGTGTTATATAAAAAATGAAACAAAAAAAGTCTTCCTGATATTTTATCAGGTAATCACTAGCACTATCACCAGTCTTCGTTTTCGCGAGTGTTTCCTTTACATTGGTATGTATAAAAGTGAAATATCAATCACTCACTGAGTCACTGTCTTATTGACTGACTCATCTCATCATCATCATCACCATTTCAGCCATAGGACGTCCACTGCGGAACATAGGCCTCCCCCAATGGATCCTGGCTGAAATTTTATACTTTATGGGGTGTATTAGATGTTGAGAGAACTTTTTGAAGGATTTTGCAGAAGAGCTGAATTTTCTATCACTACGCTTTGTTTACATTTTGAACTGACGTTTAGTGGGCCAATTAGCATTCAGTAACCCCTCACCCCGCCCCTCAGGTATTTGACTGAATTTTTTCCATTGAAAATAATCGTAACTACAAGTCTGTGCTACGTAGTAGCTATACCTAGTCTGTGAATCCAACTGATAGAACTACCGGAAATGGCCTTCCCTATAGACTTACGAAATATCCTACTAAGCTGATTTTATGACTATTGTACTTAGTGTAACAAGGTATTTTTAAATGTTTGTATAATAATATGTTGATATCATTTTCATTCAAGCCTGGGTGAAAGTAGGTAACTAAGATTTATTTGTCTATGCGTACGAAGTCGCGGGCAACAGCTAGTGATGTATATTTTCAAGTGTACATTACACATACTTGCAGCTGTATAGCAAGGTCGCGATGCTCCTGGCCGGAGAGGTGGGGCCACATGGTCTGCAGTAGGAAGGTCATGTGCCGGGTGGCAAGCGCTGGGTGCCCCATACGCCGCGCCGCTACCACTAACTCTTGGAGGAGCTGAATTTGGAGCACTGGCCAACCTGTGTATCAGTAATATACAATATATAATCCTATATTCGTTTCTGGGAAAAACTTGTCGAAGCTATGTAAGTATGTATCTTCTGGTTTTTTATTATTATTTAAACCTATAAGATCTGTAGGATATGTTCTGTAAAACGGTAGGTAGCGAAGCGTACGATCATACTGCGTACGTTCGAAACCCGTACGAAGCGCTTTGATTCCACTTTTATTGTGCGAACTGCTAGTATGTGGAATGCGCTGCCTGAATGGGTGTTCCCCGATGGTTACAGTCTAGGTGTTTTCAAGTCAAAAGTGAATCGGTTACTTCTAGGCAAGCGTAATCCATCGTAGGCCGCATCATCGCTTAACATCAGGCGAATTGGTGACCAAGCGCAAGCCTATCTTACAATAAAAAAAAAGGTAAGAAAGTCGGTAGGAATAATAAGCATGCTAACTAGAAATCTTCTACTCACCAACTTGATGTTGTATAACATAGTTGGGCTCCAAACTGAGCCGGTGACCGGGGAAACTGTGCAGCATGAGGTAGTAACAGCACTGCCAGTCCGGGTTCGGGTTGTTGGGGCACACTTGACGGGTGGCTGCAAGGCGCTGGCAAAACGCAGCCTTGCGCAGGAAACCTGGATATACATAATACAATGAGGCCCTTGGACCTATCACTTTTATCAGCCTACTCTACTGGCGTTGCTTGTGTGGTGGAGATGAAAATGATACAAAAAAAACCCACTTCATATATACGAAAGTTTCAAAATTATATAGGCACATTGGCGGCTCTTTATCATGGAAAGATGTAGCATCAGTCTAGTGCAGTGTAATACAAAATATATAACAAAACCCAGAGCTCAGTATAAATAAATAAATATCTGGGACATTATTGCACACATGGTCATCTGACCCCAAACTAAGCAAAGCTTGTAATATGGCAGCCAGAGACTGATATACATACATATATATTTTTTTAATACATACTTAAATAGATATTAACACCCAGACATAGAACAGACACAAATGTTCATCACACAAATGTTTGTCCTAGATGGGAATCGAACCCACGCCCCCAAGCACAGAAAGTTGGTATTCACTACCAATTGAGCCACCGGGGCAGTATGGTTTTGCAGCTTCTATAACTAGACTAGCCATTAGGAATAGGACTTCCACATTTTTTTTTAAATTGTAAAATAGGCTTGCGCTTGGCCGCCAACTCGCCTGATGTTAAGCATCTCTTTGTATCACTATTTTATCAGCAGGTCTTTTTGTGTATGTTCATGTATAGCCATGTAAAAATCTCACCTATTTCCTTATATAGTTCAGCCAGTGTATTAAACCTCTGTATTTTTTCTTGTTCACTCAATGTTAAGTTTATAAAGATGACATTTTGCAGAAAGCCAGAAGCGTGCAAGCTGTTATTTTGTTCCACTGCGATCCTTGCTGCTTTGAAGCATGCTTCGGTTTCTATAATACCTGCGTTTTGGTATTTACTGTAGTGTATTATAGCTTTGCGGTATTTTTCCGCAATTTCCTCTCCGTTTAGTAGGAATTGGTTGTTGACTTGTGAAGGGGGCTGTCTTGGTATTGAAGGTAAGTCCGAGGCTAGATACGACCTGTGAAGTTTTTGGACAGGTTACATAATATCTATACATATTAAAATCAATTGCAGTTCGTAAGTCTCGTAAAAATCTAAAACGGCGACCGATTTGTTTATTTATTTTTTTGTTTTTTCGCCTCAATACAGGGGTGGTTTAAAAGAAAAATATAATTGGAAAATGCACCCGGAAAATTCAGAAAAACTGACAATACTTTTTCTATGGAATGTGGAAACCTTTGTCAGTAAAGTAGTAGTAGTAAAGATATTTAAGGTATATAAAATTCGCATTCGGAATATTATTGTAGATTAATAACATACCTTTGACTCTGATATTCAATATCACTAGAAGAAGCAATAGATTCCGTATCAGCATTATCAGTTTCTGACTGCCTCGACGACGTATCAATGCTATCAGACGACGTTGGGGTGAGTTCACTCGGCGGATTCACTGGGCTCGAGGCTTTAGAACCTCGTAATGGAGAAGCAGTGAGCTTGAACTTTCTAAATGGGTCAGTGTTGGGTTGGAATAAAGATAGCTTGTATTTGTTGGGAGAGCTCTCTTGGAGGCTCGCATTGCGTTGGAGGGGGGTGGGGTTGAGGAGGTTCGGGTAGAGAAGTATTGCTGATGCAGCGCAGAGGCCTGAAAGAGGTTGAATGAATTTGATTGAATATAACTATCAGTAATTAGAGCATTAATGTTTTAATGGTACATACCTCAGATCACACAAACAAGGTAAGTAGATATGATAAGGTTTATAGCTAGTTTATTTTATGAGTACAGGGTTTAAAAATTACAACTTTGATGGAACCTCTTTTCTTTATTTTTGAAGATAAAAAATAAATAAAAATTATTGCACTCTACTAGATATCGAAATTACAGGGGCCGTACCGTCACCTGTTTTAAGCGATTCTGTTTAGGTGATGAGAAATGTTGCGCGACTGCAAACCGTATCTCGGCACGTTAAGGTGCATGTTCCCGTGATTTTCCGCATACACCTAAACTGAATCGCATAAAATAGGTGACGGTATGGCCCCTGGGTCCTAACGGTTACCTGTTTTAAGGGATTCTGTTTAGGTGATGAAAAGTTGCGCGACCGCATACCGTATCTCAGCGCGTTTGTTCACGTTCGCGGGATTTTCCGAACTGCGTTGTTTCAGGGCTAATTCGAGCCCGCGTTAAGAGTAAAGCCCATGGTCTGTAACTGATTTCATTTAGGAGCTTGACACTCGTACGGTCGGACAGCGAGCGACAGGAATTGGACTGTTTGCCCTCTGGGAACTTAACCCTAAATATAATATCTAGTTTTAGAAGTACCTTCCTTAGCAGCAGCAAGCCAGAGCCAATCGTTGACCGACTTCAGTATATCTGCGGCAGAGTTGTATAAGCTAAGACTGTCGGCGACAAGGCCGGATTGGAGCGTCAGATCGGCCAAGTTCTTCGTCACGCGGCCCATGCAACGCTTCTTGCTGTTGCGAGATTCCATGTCTAGACCTGAGAGATTGATAACCTTTGATGAATGCTCGAAGAAACTACAGATAAAACATTTTTGTAGACAGTACAAGTTACAAGTTAAAACATGTTGAATTTACTTTACCTACAAAATCCTTTTTCTCAAACGGCGCCAACAGCAAGGAAACCTTTTCTAGCTTCTCTCTAGACCTTTCTAGTCTTTTCGACTCCACTACCCAAAACAGAGAGTTAATCAGCTCAGCCACATTCTGTTCCAAGTCTGGCACTGGGTCATTCTCTCCGTAGAACATGGCATGGGTTTTGAAGTTGGATGGAGTGGTGAAAAGCTCATCTTGTGCTGAGGTGGCAGAGGATATTGAGTGTGGGAAGCTTTCTGCTGATGAGATGCTGTCAGGTTCTTCGCTTGGGAGAGATGCTCTGAAATAAAGAATGAAATTACTAAAATGTAATCTCTATACATAAAAGGCGATGTATATGTTTATGTTCCCTATGGACTCCAAAACGGTTGGACTGATTTTGACGGGACTTTCACTTGCAGATAGCTGATGGTATAACAAGTAATACACGCGGGTGAAACCGCGGGCGAAGTTCATTTTATATATTTGATGTGTTGTTCCACACTTGAGAAAATACTATTGAAATGTTATAAACAATTCAACACCACATTGTAGACAATGATGCATCGTTTAATATCAGGCGAGTTGGTTGTCAAACGCAAACCTATTAATAAATAAATAAACTATAATAATGACAACCAGCAAGATTCGAACGTGCGCCTTCAGGTATACATCCTGAGCGCTCTATCCACTAAGCTGTGACCGCAATCAGCAATGGCGGATATCTGGTTAAACTGCCAAATTGCCGATTGGTGCATCGTAACAAGCAAGCTCAAGTAGGTGGCGCACAAACGATTGGGCAGGATCGGGTGAATTCTGTTCTTTTTAGTCCATGAGTGTTAACAACATTAACAAGTGTTTCATTGACTTGTTGAATTGATTGCAAACACAATTAGTTGAGGTTATTGTAAATATGCTGTTGTAGCTTAAAGTTATTATAAAGGTTTTTTTTGTTGTAAAATGAAAATATGGTGATTATATTTTTTATATGGATTAAGTACCTAAATTTAATATTTCGTTTTTTTCCGGTATCCGGCTGAATATTAGCTTATTATCCGGTATCCGGCCGGATAGTACATTTAGCCAGATACTGAGTAGTTACCGGATGTCCATTTCATCTCTACAAATTAAATACTTTTCAATTTTAAGTAGGTTTGTAAAGAAAAAACTCACTTATCTAAACTGGTTCCTTCTTTCGAAACTTTGTCCTCATCAAAGATGCTGTAAGTTTCTGGCTCTTGCTCCGGCTTCTTCATATTACTGATGGGTCCAAACATGAACGCTCGAGAGTCAAACAAAGTGTTTGAGTATTTCACCTTTAAACTTTCATGAACTCTGCAGACTTCATTCAGTTCTATTTGATTAGTGAACTTACTGAGAGTTAGAAGACCTAGTAATCTCCTGTAAAAATAATAGGTACAGATTCAATTCATTTGAAATTTGTGCTCAAAACCACTGAATAATAAGCTGAATTTAGCTTGCTTAGTAAATCTCACCTATGAGTTTGGAAATCACCCCAGTCATTATTCTCTACTGGGTAATCTCTAACATAGCGGACCCAAATGTCTCTCACCTGGCCAGTGGAATCTATAAAAAAATAACAATAAATGTAGACTGATTGAGGTAAACAGCATGTGTCTGCTTGCACATGATAAGTGCCAGGTTGATGAGGACATCCAAGTACTTTATTTTTTATATGGACTTGTCTTACTTGAACTCATTTCTCAAATATAATTATTATATTAGCTGCAGAAGCTGGAGAAGGCTTGACAGACTCAAAGGACAAGGAAAGGGCTGTTAATTGAGTATTTAAGGGTTGGCAATATATCTGTGAAGCAGGTATCCATAGGCGACGGTGATCGCTTACCATCAGACCCGTCTGCTTGTTTGCCACAAATGGCATAAAAAAAGCCAAATTTAGCTGAAATTTGGCAAGGAAGTAGTATACTTTTCTGAGGATTTTTTTTATTACAAAAAAGAAAGACAGCTGGAAGATGAAAATGTAGATGACGGAGAGAGAAATTGCTTAACCAACCAGTAACTTTAATATTGTTGACTCTCTGTATCCGTTCCCAGAGTTTGTTGAAGTTCTTGAGCATGCCGCCGACACCTTTCACCAGCACCAACAGGCACGCATGGTGCTGCGCGTGCTGCCCGTAGTCTGGGTGCGACATCACCGACTCTCCTGGGGCGTGCGATAGGATGTAGCTCACTGAGGAGCGCATTGATATCTCATTAGTTTATCATCAACGAACAACACTCGCTCGTATCTTATCAGCTGCAACGTTCGATCGTGCCATCCGACTAGGTTTTATCAATTTTAAATTTAATAAAAATATCAAATTATTATGTAGTAAAATTTGTTTTGTATATTTCCAAATTTGTTTACGTTGCGTCGCGAACTTGCGAAACTTGACACTTTCTTTTGGGAGTTTTGGGGCGTTTTGACGTTTACTTTTTGCATTTTGGCATTGACAATATTCATGATGATATTTAACTTTTTTTTCTTGGGTACTGCGAGATTGTATTTATTTATGACTTTACGTTCTAAATCCCTTAAACCGAGCTTGAATCCCCGGATTTATTGTTGTTTATGAAATGTTTGGATTATTGTTTATTAAATGTTTTTGAAAGTGCTCGAGCAAGTGATACAACGTGTAATGCAAAACGTGTATTTCCTTGTTGTCTCTAAAACTCCACAGAAGCTTCTACAGGCAGTACAGTCTTACCAGTTTATTAGGAAATAGCTTGAACTTGACCGTGACATACTTTTCTTGACTCTGACTTGGTTGATAAAATTTAATAGCACGTAAACCTTGTTATTATTTCGACTGAGGGACTGTATATCCATGGTCAGGAAAAAAAATTACATTGACTTACCTATTTGACATTTGTCTTCTGCTAACTTGGCTTGGCTGTCATTCAAATTTAACCTCAAAATACCAAACGAAAACAAAGGTTTGTTTTTTACAAAAAAATCGTGTAAAAATATCGTAATTTTCAAACTTACTTCAAGTTTCTTTACCCAAATAACAATAAAGAAATGGCATCAAAAGAAGGAGGTGACAAAAATAAGGTAATTTCAGCATGGATAGCAAATAGTCTGATCTGGATTGGAGTGATGGCTTTGATTTATTTCTATATAATCATATTTTCAGTCTCAAGGCGGCGGAGACAACAAGGAGAAGAGGAGGAAAGAGTCTATCCTTGATTTAAGCAAATACCTTGAGAAGAGCATTCGTGTAAAATTTGCCGGCGGTCGAGAAGCGGCCGGCATTCTCAAAGGATACGATCCTCTGCTGAATCTTGTACTTGACAACACTACAGAATTCCTGCGTGGTATGTTGGTTACTTTAATAACCCTGTTTATTATGTGTCATAACCATATCCCTACATAATATTTCTCAGTAGTGATAGTGTTATATAGACTGGGTTATTTTTTATGGCTACAATTATTATTTCTTTAGCTAGCTAGATAAAACATTAATAAGATTTGTTTGTATAAATTTCAGACCCTGATGACCCCTACAAGTTACTCGAAGATACAAGAGCTTTAGGCCTGGTTGTATGTCGAGGCACATCAGTAGTCCTAATATGCCCTATGGATGGTATGGAGGCCATACCTAACCCGTTCATTACTCAGGAAGGCTAGCGTTAAGTATAACTTGTACCTTATAGATATCATTAAGACTTAAGCTAAGTAAAGGATAAGGAAAACAAGATGCATCTTTTTTTGTTATTTACTAAAAACTTAATGTAGGTAGTAATAAATTATTGCACATGGGACAAGGTCATAAAGTTAAAAACGAAGACAAAATATTTTACAAAAGATACACTTAAAATAAGTCCAATTACACTAATGTAATTAAGCTAAACATGGTCTGCTTTTTAAGCAAAGGTACTAAAAAGTGTTTAATCATGCTTAGCATCCTTTTTTTATATTGGTAACTCTTCACCAGCCATTTACAATTACCTACCAAAAATTATTCAAAACCAAACTCGTTTCGTAACCATGGGTATGTTTTAGGACACTCCATGCAAGTTATCATGTACTTATCATGTTCTAAAACTCTAGATGAGAGTTTGCAGGTCTTAGGTTTGTTACAAGCTATTTCTGCCTCTTCTAAATGGCGATCTTTGCATAACCAAGGCTGGAATTTATTGATTTGAAGTACAGGTGTTGGTCTCTTTATCCAGTCAATAACTTGCTTATATGTTACAAAGAATACATCTGGTAGTTTCAGGATCTCGTCCACAAACCGCTGAAATGAAAACAAATACATTAGAGTAGGTAGAGTGAAGTAAAATTCACATTGCCTTCACTGTGCTGGACCCCTTCGAAAGCAGGAAACTAACTATCAAATACATTCTTAAGTCGCAGATAACGAATGCGACTAAGGGTATGGATAGATTATCTGTACATACCCTTCAGTCCACAAGAAATAAAGTATACTAAAGTGGGATAGAAAATAATAACAGTATTTTCGAAAAATATATTTTTTTTTGTAAAAACTATGAAACTTCGTTTTGACGTTATGTTCTGTGCGGGCAACAAAATTATTTTTTTATTCAGGTGATGGGATAAACAATATTTTGCTTACTTTATTTTTATTTTTAACAATTGATAGTATTACAGGGCTAAAACAGTATGCTACTGATTTAACAGTATGGTTGGCAACTCTACAACACTCAGCTCTAGAATTTGAACGCACCAACTACTAAGCTATCATCACTACAAAATCACTATGTTTTTTTCTGTTAAAGTAACAAACAGACAGGCAAAGCTACTTTCACAATCCATTATATCCTTTCCTGACTTGTCAGTGCAGCAGCTGTACAGTATCAGCAAGCTCTGAATACGCGGTACCTTAAACAAAAGCCAAGCGGCGCTAAAGCTTATGGGGCGTCTATATTTCAACGAGTGCTACCTGATATGCGCGTGATCGTTGTGGCATACCGCGCCCATCAGGAACCACTCAGGAAAGAGCCAAGTGTGACAAACAGAATATACCTTAAAAGCAAGCATTTTCTCATTATGCCTCAGCCAAGTAGAGCTCAAATGGATACCAAATGGTGCCCTGTTCTTCAGATAGTGCCTCTTGAAGTTGTTCATCAATATTTCATACACGTCATCTCCGGTGAGGTTAGATTGGCAGTAGTCCAGTGTGGCGCAGGGGTAGTTGCCATTCATTAGGGGGTTGATTACCATCTGCCATAGCCCCGCGTAACTCCGAGTCGGACAGTATTGGTTGTTGCCTGGGAAGAATACAGTTTTTTTTTTTATATAAGTTTGTATGGTTGTAGTAAAAGCAAAAAAGCAATTGGAGACAACGCAGGCCCTGGAATAGTTACTCTATCTTTAATCTTTTTCAATAAAGTTCAAAATGGGAGTTTATCCAAATTAAAAAACAAAAAATAATAAAAATGCGATTGATGTTGTTGACATGGATATGTATATGAAGATTTGAAAAACTACAGAGGAAGAAAGGTCATAAAAAAACTTGTTTATTCTCATAGACAGACAATCTGTCTGATCTGTCTGTCATGCTTGTTTTTGTGTTATTATATTATATTTTGTGGTTATTGTTTGCTAACAAAGTACTTAGCATCGCATAGTCACAGTACTTATTAATCCAGTAAATATTACTTGTATATTCTGTGATATTACTGCAATCGGTGGTAACGTGACGCGAGTCGTGTCTATTCCGCATTCCTTAAAACAATGTGCATCTTGCACGTTAGCACGCACAGCTAGGGTTGCCAACTTTTTTTTTGGAAAATAAAGTATATTACCATTACTTCTCTGACGAGTATAAAAAAGTATTTGCTTTAAAAAAAAAGTATTTTTTAATATGATGGAAAACACATTTTCTTGTGCTCTTAGCACACTGTATTTTTTTAATATCTTGTTTCAATGTGGTAGGTATATTCTGTTCCATTGTATGCATAAGTCCGAGAGAAAGTATTTTCGATACTTTATTTTTCTTTCAAAAGTAAAGTACAACGGATCAAAATAAAGTAGGATACTTTATTTTAAAGTATAGTTGGCAACCCTACGCATAGCGCAGATTGGTTTTAGATAATCTCTCCACTATATTATTAGTACAACCATCCCTGTCGCATTTAGACACATTCGGTTATGACATCTCTTGTTCAAAAGTGTAAACAAACACGGCAGATTCGCAGCCAGTGATAACTGATAGTTGTCATTCGTTGCCAACAAATAAGTTATGAAAATAAATCTGTAAAGGCTCAAGACTGTTTTACGCCGTGCGTAGCTCGACTCTCGTAGCGGTGTGCTCGAGCGCCGGCCGTGCCAGTAAATACCTATTTTCGCGCGAAACGATCTAATATGAGGCCTCTTAAGAACGTGACGTCATAAGCAGACGCCATTAACTGCGACGGTTTTTCGCGCGAATTCAAAGCTGCTAAACTAATATAAATGATTGCCATTAAACACAAATTTAGTTTAATGCGAAGTGTTTTTTTGAAAATAGTAAATGTGTAAGGATAAATCTTTTTGTATCGCCATTAAGTCCGCGTCTCGCGTTGTGGTAGGCGACGATGTGTTCGAAGATGAAGCACGCAGACTTATAAGATACTTATCCACTCTGGCCTTATAAAGGCCCAGATTATATCTCAGGAAATAAATATTATATCATAAAATAGTTTTTCAAAATTAGTTATAATGCATATTCGCAATGCAATAAACAACTAAATTAATTAATTTCTATCCCTTCTAATAATGACACCAATTTATTTAGACAAAGGCCTAACATATATGTGGAGGTCACCGACATTGCTATTAAAATTTGCAAGTTGAAGTGGCAATAGGCAGGCCACATCGCTCGAAGAACTGATGACCGATGGGGAAGAAAGGTTCTTGAGTGGAGACCACGAACCGGAAGACGCAGCGTAGGTAGGCCTCCCACTAGATGGTCCGACGACATTGCGAGAGTCGCGGGTATCCAGTGGATGGCAGGATGTCATTCAGTGTGGAGGACCGAGAGGGAAGCCTATGTTTAGCAGTGGACGTCTTCTGGCTGATGATGATGAAATGTGGAGGTAAGTAACAACATCATAGATTGGTATCGTCGTCAGTCGTCACCGTCTCTTAGCATTTTATTACTTAATCGCTCGCACGCTCTACTTATCGTAATTATGTCAAGTTATGCATCTGCATAGCTAAAATATGCAAGTAGGATAACATTGTCCCATAGATTGTCATGTTGTATGATTTACTGAGGATTTACAATACCTAGATGCTCTATTTACATGAATATACAATGTTGTGACCCAGTGGCGGACCAAATTTGGGGCCACAGTTATTTTTTATCTTACTGAAATTAAAAGATTCATATTTATATACCATAATGTTATTAGGTTCACAAAAAATTCAACATTTAATAATTATGTTTCAATACTTAGATAATTCTTTCTAATCTTTATTATGTAAGTAGTCTAGACTATTATACCTAACCAAAACTATTTCTTATACAAACTGAATCAATGGGTTGTAAAAATAATATAGGAACTGACACATCGATTCCCTATAGTTTACAATCATAGGTATCTATTAATTACGGCAAAAAGTTAACATAATTAGGACGATAGTGCTCAAAATCATAAAGTAACGATTTCTTGCACAAAAATATGTAACTAATGTGATTGTGAACTAGGGTATCGAATTGTAGAGGTCGGTAGGGGCGGCAAAATCAGGCATCTCTGCGCTGGCGCATGGATACCTAACGGATCAATCCCTTATCTAGGCCTGTAAAACTTACCAGTACATTTGTGAGGCATCTTATAGTCGAGCGTGTAAGGCCAGTAGGGTGGGTCAGCAGGCGGCGCGACCACTGTCGCGTCGTACACGAACCCGAACTCCTGCATCATCAGATACTGGCGGTTCCACCCCACTGATAGGTACGGGACGCGCATTCCCCTGTTCAAAATATGTTATGTAGCTTTGATATATACAGGGAATGGTTATTGTAGTTTCGTATATCATTTTGAAAAACAATTTATTAGGGGACTTGAAAATCGCAAAAATATTTACCTACTTCTAAACTCCATGATGGCTGCTGATGAAATGGAAAAACTAACCCCCCCTGTATGATGCACGGGTGCAACCGCGGGACGCAGTTCAAATACATATCATATACATGATAATGATAAGAATTTTGCGTCTCAAATTAGCTTCTGGAACGACTGCAGCATCTGTTGAATTATTACAGTCCTCCCACATAGCAAAGACATACCAATCACTTTATGTGTCTAAGGAACTAACCACAAAAGCTTAGAAAATCAAAACTATAATGATAGTAATTTGACGGTAATTTGAAACAATGGGCAAAGGAGAAAAGCACAATGGAGTCATTATACATTCACAACCTCTGCTTATATAATGTTTATTATTATGCAATGCCTTAGCTAGAAGAAATGTGTGAAGATGTCGTATCCAATATCATCGATGTCGAAGTTTTCGTGCCATCATGAATAACATCTCATTGTAATTTTTTTTTAAACCTGACAGAGTTCTTGTGTAATAATTGTGGATTATATTCGGAAATGTGCTCGAGTGTAGTGCATGTGATATACTGTGAAACAAAACGTATTTTATGTTGTTTCCAAGAAACCTCTAGTAAAATCTTCACCACTTCAAGACCAGCAGGCCTAGCATGCGCACCGCGACAACATTTTGTCGACTTTTTATCGTGCCTAAGCGAGACAGGCGTGTATGAATCCGTAGGCACTTAGTTGCGTTCTCGCTCGACTCAGTATCGAAAATATTATGTCGCGGTGCACATGCTAGCCCTGGTGGTTTAGGGATTCAGGGCATGATTTCAGCGTCGGCTCTAGTCTTTGGTCAGGGTAGAGAGAGATTATCGTGTCATCTCGCTCGCGCCAACTTCCTCACGTCACGCTGTCATACGCGTAAGCGAGATGACACGATAGCGAATGTCAACTTGTGTAATGGAATAGAGCAGGATCAAACATAGGTATCTATTATCATTAATTTATTCTCAAAAAGGTTTTATTCAACCTGTTTCACCTATTCTCCGTAGGTTTATTCCACTCCACCTAGCTGACTTTAACAAAAATATTACATTCATTTATTGACAGACAACGCAAAGCCTAAAGAGCTGGGTCACGCTAGAAGCATGAAATTTTTAACAAGTGTTCTTTAAACAAGTTTAAGTACTTACGAGTAATTTCAATTTTTTTAAACCCTCGTTAAAAAGCTGATAACTTTCGAACGGTTACCCAGACTTTCTTGAATCATAGCTAAGAATGTAAGAATTTAATTTATGTTCACCTATTTTAATATTATTTTGGTTTTTATTAGGATTTAGATTTTAATTTTGATTTTAACTTTAATTTGATTTTTAATTTTAATTTACTCACTACTATTAAGTTAACCCTTCTAAGCGCACGTGCTAAATCATATATAGACAAATCCACTTCACGGGTCACCAAGATACCGGCCTAGCCGAGTTTGGGGCCCGCTGTTAAGTCAATTAAACATAATATGTTAAGACAATTTAATGTTTACCTCCGCAGATGGGATAATGTAGAAACGTTTCAGAAATAAATATTTACTTTACTTTACAGACAGACTAAACTTATAACATCCTCTGCGTCGAGG
Source organism: Agriopis leucophaearia (assembly GCA_949125355.1). Taxonomy (NCBI): domain Eukaryota; kingdom Metazoa; phylum Arthropoda; class Insecta; order Lepidoptera; family Geometridae; genus Agriopis; species Agriopis leucophaearia. Next base: position 6,318,625 of record OX421276.1, on the reverse strand, counting down.
ATTAAAAACATAGATAATTGCGAGGCTGAGCCCTACGCGTACAAAATAACGACCATTTAGCTGGTCAAGTAGGTAATAAAATGCCATACCTGAAGTCTTCCATCCGCACCCTTCCAAACCTATTGATGATGTTGGCTTGTCCCACCATCTCATCGAACCAGTCTTCTATCGTCGCGTTCTTTGACCACCAGTCTTCTGGGCCACGGTAGCTGAAACAGAAACGACAAAAAGGGATCAAATACAAATAACTAAAGAAAATTCAAATTCCTTAATTAATAACTGTTTTTTATTAAAAATAACGGCGTCTAATTTTGGAAAATTAAACATATCAACCTATTACCTCTAAATAAGTATTATATAATATTATCTATTTAAGTATGTATTTAAAATATATATGTATGTATATCAGTCTCTGGCAGCCATATTACATTACAAGGTTTGCTTAGTTTGGGGTCAGATGACCGTGTGTGCAATAATAATGTCCCAGATATTTATTTATTACCTCTAATTTACAAAAGTACTTTTTAGTAAAACGCTCGAGGGATAGTCTGAGAGTGGATTTCGTTAAATTATTGACAAAAAATAAACAATTTTAATGTTATGGTTTATTTGTTTTATATTCGACTTGTTAATTATGTATTTTTTTGTTTGTTTTATACTCGAAAATCCAGATTAATAGGTATTAAAAAATTTACGATTGCATTTTTTATACGGCTCTTTTTTGGAAAAACTCGCACTAAGGACTCTAAACAGACTATGATCAGTGCCGTAAATAGGGCTGTGCCAGCGGTGCCCAGGCACAAGGCGCAGACTCTGGAGGAGCGCAGAAATGACCACACCAGGACCAAGTTATGTTTCCAAGGGCGTAGTTATATAAGCTCGCACAGGGCGCATAACAGGCTAGTTACGGCACTGACTATGATATCGGTCAGGAAAGTGGTTACGTAAATTCAACCGAATGATATTGATTATCTAAGTGTCACACTCAAATATTTGACCAAAATACTTTCATCCGCGCAAATATTTGTCAAACTTACGTGATAGAGTTGACTGCGATCTCATGTCCGTCATTCCACAGCTTTTGCACATGTCTATAGTTTGTGTATTCATGGGAAACGAAGAAAGTGGCTTTTATCGGACAGTTGTTTGGGTTTGTCCGGTCCGGCGAGAAGAGTTGCTTGGAATATGCATCCCAGTTCTCGTGGTTTATTGCCCCGGAAAAGGTTAGAGTTATCATTTGCGGGGTCTGAAATAATAATTAAGCAATTCTTATCCAAAAAAAAATTTGCTTGTCACGGCACGCCCGGCAGTTGTAAAATATGACGGCATAAAAGTGTCATGCTGTTTGCCGTCACGGAATGCGAGTCGGTTTTACTGCCAAGACACGCCAATATAGAACAACACATCATTTCAAATTAAAAACAATGATGCATGAAATTACAGTTTTTTTTTTATTAAACTAGTGACCCGCCCGGGCTTCGCACGGGTGTAAGTTTTATTATACATATAAACTTTCCGTAAAAATTATCTCACTGAAGGTGAAAGCCGCATCAAAATACGCTGCGTGGTTTAGGAGTTAGCGGATATACAGACAGACATACGCGGAAAGCGACTTTATTTTATACTATGTAGAGATTATCTTTTAACCTGAACTTCGATTTGATCTGGAGTGCCCGATATGCACACTTGTCCAGTGTTGCATCATTGGGCAGTCCAGATCCATCCGCCTGGCGAACAGCTGCAGATAGCTCTTGTCGCTGCTCCGCACCCGACGCATCAGGGACGCGACTGGCTTAGGCAAGATCGCTGCGAACTGCGAACGCATCTATGTGCGAACAAGATGCGAACCTTACCTGACTGCTAACCAGGTTCCCTGGAATATCGGTACCATTTTTACTGCAGAAACATTCAGGTAACACACAGATGTTTGGGTCACAAGGTTCTGAGGCGTTTGGGTCGTAGTTAACATCGCACCAACCCTGTAAATGAGTAAAACCATGGATCAAAAGGATATCATTGCGTCTGTAATCAAAACAAGTGAAAGCTGCATTATCAACGAGCAATTGGTTATCGATTAGAAAACGTAAACTAATTCAAGTGATAACGATTTCACTACGGTGCGAATCATAATCGAATAATAATCGTTCTTTGAAGACTGCGAGTCGTTTTCTACAGCGGTTCCAAGTACAAAAGTTGAAGGGACGGAACAGTTGAAAGAAAAAATATTAAATTAATTTTGAAAGTCGAAAACTGTCAGGAGACCATAGAGTACAGAAATATATCGGGAACGGGAGAACCCACCAGACATACAATAAACCTAGAACGACCATCGTAAAATAGTTGAGTCTTCATTGACCTAGAATTTAGAAATATTTGAATCGAAGTTGATCATTTTTGACCACCTTCAAAAAAGGCGGAGGTTCTATGTTCCACTGTATTATTTTATGTACCTATGTTCACCGATTTCGCCGCCAATTATGAATTGATTTTGATGATTCTTCTTTTTGTTTGGTAGGCCATACTTTAGAGGTCCCACACAAATTTCATCAAAATCGGTTTTGTAGTTTGGTTTTTAAAACAAAATAACTGAAAAAATATTTCAACCAAGTAAACGAAATGGACCCGGGTATGTCCTAAAACTGCGACCAGAACCACCGGAGGATGGGCAGCAGCGTCCTAATAGTACACGGTGAACGTACTGCGATCCCCAAGCCGTCCGCCAAGCGTGGAGATTATGGCAACACCCCTCTCTATGAGAGAGGCCTTGTCCAACAGTGGACGTCAATTGGCTGATGATGTGTGTGTGTGAAACGAAATTGCGTATTTAATTTTTTGAAGTATTTTTGATTTGAAGTCGGTTTTTAATGTGATCCACTTGTTATGACTATCGTTCGTACATCCCCCTCAAATTCTTTCAATTATACATCGATAGGTAGCGATCCGCGTACTTCAGTCTTTTAGCATTTTTCCAATCCCTCAAATTCAGGAAATCAGTTATGTATAATGGGATTAGGAACCTGCTTCCCGGCCGGGACTATCTCTTTTACACATTTCAAATTACATATTTGAAAATAAAATCTCACCGAGTGAGAATTATAAAAACCGATTGGGCATTACTTTTAGAATTAAATTATGAATGTTTGAAATCAATTTTCATAGATTGATTTGGAGGAAAAGATCGATTGTTTTTAGAAAAAAAAATGTTTTTCGTTCAATTCTCCACCAAAAATATCGACATAAATATTTCTGAACTGATTAACATTTGCAATATTATTTAATAAAGAGACGTTACTTCGTCAGACGAGTCATCGCAGTCTATAGAACCATCGCAGAAATACTCGGCGGGAACGCAAGCGCCGTCTGCGCACCCCAAGTGGGTTTCGTTCGCGCAATCAGCCATGTCTAGCAGCGGTTTTGGTATCACCGTCTCTGAAAAGAATGCATAGAACTTTAATGAGGCTCCCGGAGTTGGCCTCCGGTGATGCTTAGATGCCTAGTGAATTTTTAAATTCAAATGAAACGCAATGCAATTCGCTTGCGTTTAGGAAATTGTGTTATCTCTCGTTTCATTTCAATTTAACTCTGGAGTGCTATAGCTCCGAACACGACTTTAAAGGGTAGTGTGGAATTTTGACATTCGATGGCCACAATGCAAGATCAAGGTAAGATACTTTTGCTTGCCCAAAATAGGTACCTACAAATTGAAATTTCGAATGATGAGCTTATTCGAGATAGGTACCTACCCTCCGCCATTAGGTATACGAGCGGTATAAGAAAAAGTTCTTAGGTCCGAGTTCACCGCCATGACCAAATATGCAAGCACCGCAAAAATAGTTTTCTTAGGAGTACCCCAGACCTACTAATATTATTGCGAAGCTACATCATCTAAGCTGGATGTGGAAGCGGAACCATATTTTAAGTTGGAAGTAGGAAGGAAATTACTCGCGCATAACATACGAATAAGTAAGCAATTAATTTATGCAACCGCTGACCGTTTCAATTCGGTCAAGGTTATAATAGTTAATTTGGGTGATGCACTTGCACATATGGTAATAAAATTAATCCAAATAGTTTTAATGTAGTTAGCATTCGAGGAATAAAGGAGGGCTTATTGGGCAGTCACGTAAAAATAAATTCCCAATAAGTATGCATTTAATGATTTGTGTTTTTTTGTTTGGCGTTTTTGTTAACGTGATTGCGGAAAGTTGCTCGACCGCAAACCGTATCTCGGCGCGTTCGCGTGATTTTCTGCACTGCGATGTTTTAGCGCTGTTTCGAGCCCGCGTTAAGAGGTAGCCGTTTAAGGCCTTTGATGTGCGAGGTATGGTTAGATTTGTCTTCTTGCCCAGTATGTCATAGGGTACATTTTTAACCTACTTCCAAAAAGGAGGAGGTTCTCAATTCGACTGTATTTTGTTTTAATAATCTATTTGTGTTAAATTGTGTGGCAGAAAAAACACATTTTCGCTCTGCGGATCGGCGGCGGCAGCGGGACGATGCCACGGCGAGGAGGCTCCTAAACAATCCTAACGAAAACGTTATGGCTTGTGTAGGATTGGTACATATTATTCATTTTGTGGTATAGGTGCTTTTAAAACTAGATTCAGAAAATGAATGAAAACTTTTGTCCAATACCTTTACCTGTAGTGAGATCGCAATTAAGCACGTTCTGTCGCTTGTCGCATAGCTGTCTGTTAACGTCGAACACGAGTCCCGGCGAGCAATGGAACTCGAACACTTCTCCTTCCACGCAGAGGTAGTATTTTGCGCACTCTTCTGTCGTCCACATGTGGTCGTCGGAGCGGTCGGGGTTTCTGTTGAAGAGCTTAGTATAATAAAACACTGTTTTAAACTATCACTGTTGTTCACTAAAGTTATATGATTATTTACGGGATATTTACCGTGGTAAGGTTGTGGAGGAGTTTGGGAGCTCCTTCCACAACCTTACCACGGTAAATATACCGTAAATAATAATATATGTATTTTTAATATAACAATGTAAGAAATACTGCAAGCTAGGTCCGTCCTTCGGTTTATCTCCTAGTTTTCAGGCTCCTACGCTTTATGCACATTTATGAACGAACGTAAAAAGTGGGGGCAAGGCGTGAGTCCATAGATGTTCATTTGCCGTCAAGACGTTGTGTAGTACTTTTCTCAAACACTGTGTGAATATTCATGTAAATTATAAACAAATATTTTGGGGTAATTTCCATATTTCATTAAAATGTTGCCTAGCGACCTATAAAGCATGACCTAGAAGCCCTGAAGCTAGATCTATAAAGTCGAATTTTCGTTGCAGTGTGTTCTTCAAAAATTATCATGTTTAAGAAAGGCTAGTTTTAAATGGTAAGTAATTAAATATAGATCTCAGTTTCAGAAATTGCAGAACATCAACATCACATCTTTATAATAAGTTCTTCCTGAGAGGATTTAGCCAAGAGAATCTGACGAAGGAAAGACGAATTTCCTTGCGGTAATTTTGTCAGTGGCCGCCGTAGATATCATTGTTTACGTACGTGACTACTTCCTTATACAAGATTTAATGGTACAGTACGTACACACACACACATACTTTCAAAAAGTATGTTTTCTGTTATTTTATTGTAGTTAGTCACAATGGAAATACCTAGTTGCGATTTCTATGCTTTCTCCAACTGAAAGTTTGTGAGTAAGCAAATTTGTTACAAACCAATTTCTTTGATAATTTGTATGAAAAATGGAGAGTCACTGAAACTAACGAATCGATTATGGCGATGGCGAAATAGATTTAATCATTCCAACTTTCTGCGCGAGCGCTTCTCATATTACAAACAATGGTAACTCGGTAATGTTTGCGGATTAGACCAACAGCGAAAGTAAATTTCTCAGGCTGTAGGAAATGGTAATGAACTGGGGTTACCATTTGTCTAGAAATTTCCGGGTTTCCGAATTCCGTCCAGCTTCTTAATTGGTTTGGGGGTTTTTACTGAGGTGGATTGATTTGTTTTAAATGAATTTTGTCTAAAATAAATGACATTATTTTCGTATTAAATTACTTTTAGATCATTTCAGCCGTGGGACGTCCACTGCTAGACATAGGCCTATTATTATGTATAAGTTTGTATTAAACATAGGTTGTTTTTATAAAATCACAAACATGTGCTTCGCGTGGATCATTTTATTTTACGACCAAAATGTCCAGACTTCTCTTAGAAAAGTCCAGCTTTAGTTAGAAAATAATTAAAATTTTGAAATGGTAATCCTGGTTGTAATATATGTGTGGACGGTAGCAGTTACCGCAGAATAAAGTAATAGTAAGTTCGAGCTACTGTGTTATCCACAGTCAAGGTTGTAGCGAAAGTCGTGTGGGTCGACGGCCGCGATTCGCGGAAGCACTGCAATGCATGCTGACTGCAGCCGCGGTGCGTTTTAAATCGCGTGCGCATCACCATGTTATGCGATGCGATGAAGATTGTAGGAAGGAAGTTTGGAGAGTAGTCGAGCGGAGTCGGATGTAGGTCAGATTGGTTGTAAATAGGTGCTTTTCAGTATTAATTTATTCAAACCACTACGCAGTCAAAGTGGGTATAATAAAAACTACTTTTTATCTTCGCTACTGCCCTTTTTTGTGTATATAGGGGCAATTTTGCCAACAACATGAAGGAGGAGATCGTGAAATTGTTGAAAGTATTACATTAATAGAAGAACCCCAGAAGGCTGGTTCAAGCAAGCCAGGGGACAGGGTCTCATTGAGCCCCATGGAATCGGGGTACACGGGGTCGCCACAAAGCCGCCCCTGCGTTATTAAGCCGGGTCTCCTGCGCCAAAAATGTAACAAAATAAATTAACAAAACATGTTTAGCTAACATCTGGCTTATTGTAGAGTCCGTTCGTGATTTGCAATGTGATCACGATCGCGTGCCATCCCGTACGAGAGGACGTCCATAATAATCCAGATGTTAGCCAAACAAGTTTTGTTAATTTGTTTTGTTAGAATTTTGGCCGGCCTTATTATTACTGCGCACTCTACTTTGGTCTTAACATGGCAAAAAAGTCGCGCGTGAAAAGAGTTTTTTGTTACTCTGGATCACAACAAAAACTTTTTTGTCACAGTGACTTGTCACCCGTGCAGTTGCGTGGACGTGTGAGAATGTTATTAAGTAGGTAGGTAGGTACTTATCAGATCAGTTACGGCTAAACAAATGTTGGATTGTTACGACGATATAATTACCTATGTATGATGAGTTGCGTATCAGATGTTTTTATGCCAATAAAAACACTCAAGGTGCAGCCCAATGGGGAAATGTCCCAAAGAATTTTCTGCGGTAAGTATAATAAAAAAGGGGCATGTATCAATCTGCACTAATATACATTTTCTTCCATTTATGTAATTTATTTCGGGCATCCAGTGGATGCAGATGGCAGGATGTCGTTCAGTGTGGAGGATAAAGGGGGAGGCCTATGTTCAGCAGTGGACGTCATATTGCTGATGATGATGATGATGAAAACAATTTTATCTACACACTTATTATATATGTATAGATTAATGTTTAGCAGTTGACCTCTTCTGGCTGATGATAATAATGAAAATTTCCCTTTGAAGTGAAAAACGAGGAAAGCCTAATTAAAGTCGGCAAGAAACCGTGCCCGGCGAGTTAGTTGCGCTACCGCTGCCACCAGTATAACAACCTTGCCGCACAAATTATCCAGGCAGTTTTCACTTTGAACTTTCTTTTCGGCAAACCGATTGAGAATTTTGATCATGTACCTGTCTAGATTTCAATTCAATGACAATAATGATACCGACCCTTGGACGTAATAAAATGGTAGAGGAGGATTTCTAACAGTTCTCCTTTTGGCCATGTCCACTCTCTTTTCAGACTCTATAATATCTGTGGTAGGTACCTAGTTACCAACCTTATGTGCAGCAGTAGTGTGAGAACACTACTGTGCTCCGGATTGAAGGGCAATGTTTCCAGCGAAATTATGGGGCACGCAGAGATTTGACATGTTATATCTCGGGGTGACGAGCGCAGTGCATTGCCATCCAGGGTTTTAAACTGTTGAAGTTGAAAATTCTGAGTTGCGTTGTGCTGTTATGGGCAAGCGTGAAGAGCCATCAGGCGATCGACTTTGCTCGTCTCGTCACCCAGTATAATAAAAAAAAAAAAGATACTCGTATTTGGCCTTTCAAACAATCCGAGCCACTCTCTTTCTGAACAGACTCTATCTAGTGGTGGTAGAAACAGATCAACCACTATGGAGGGTAGAGGTTGTTCAATGTGGTACTTAGGTAACTATACCTTTTTTTTTTTTTTTGGAAAAAGTTTAGGAAATGAAATAACGAGGCGTATGTTTTTTTCACGTTTGCGCCTAAACTCCTTCCCTGTGGCCTTAGTACGAGCACTTGCGAAAAAGTTATCGTTACGTAAACGATAGCAAAATTTATGAAAAATTTAACAGCGCCTCTATCGGACGTGAAAGGAAACTGATTTTTTTATACATTTGCTTTCGTTTACGTAACGATAACTTTTTCGCGAGTTCTCGTACTAAGGCCACTGCATAATTTCATACTGCCTATTTTTTTTTCATAATTGTGTCTTCTGTCGTCTAAATATTTAAAATGTATATTTAATAGGCACATTTTATGAAATTAAACACGACCTCACTAGATGTTTATTAACGGGATTCATTCTTTAATTATCACCCTTATAATAGGAATATTTTCTTTACATTTAAATGGGACTACCCTCAAAATATACTTAGAAAAAAGAAGCCTAATTATGCAGTTTTCAAAGTACTATTTTACTACTACGACCACAGATGTTGACTACTGTGACTACGACCACAGATGTTGACTACGACCACTTATTTGACGTAAGTTATTATATGTTACTGGTATGATACAAGTGTAAGTATACCAATGACGAAGAAATACCGAATAAATTTGTCTTATAAACTTGGTGTATAAGGTATCCATAAAAAAACTCTTCTGTGGGTATACATGTAGATGATATAGGTAATCAACGAAATAAGCTATAACATGTTAATTATTTTATTACAATTATTTATTACCTACAATAATAGCCGATGTTTCACTAAATATAATTACATCGTAAAAGCATTTATATAATAAAATATTTGGCACCAATTTTGTTGCTTTTAAATAGAACCGACCTTTATGAGACACTAGAATGGCGGGAAATTCAAATTACACACAGTTTTTTGGTTCCTGTAGCTAGGCCGGGTAATTATTGTAAACGATCATGATGTTTGCGAAAATTGATTATTATTCTTTACAAACTCACGAAAAGATATTTATCTCTAATGCACATTATTACATACATTTGTCAATAAACAAATTTTTGCAGTTTCAAACGGTTTATTGACAAATGTAAGTAATATGGTGAGTAACTGATTAATAGCTGTACATGATAATGTAAAGAACAACTAACAATTTTCGCAAACACTGTGTCATTTCACAATAATTACCTAGCCTAGCTACAAGGATAAAAAAACTGTTTGAAATTTGAATTTTCCGCCAAACATGAAACGTATCACCTTAATCCGTTTTTTATAACGTTATTGTAACTGTCAGAGCAAATAAACTAATGAAAATAGTGAACCTATTGTAGGTAGTGACAAGATTTAGAACCAACCTGTAAAATTTCTCGGTTTCATGGCATTTTATATTCATTGGACTTCTTTTATTCACTTTTTTTCCTTCCACTCCTGTAAAAAATAATTAAACATAACAAAGCACAACTGACTTACAAAACTAAATAACACATTTTTCGTGTTTATGGACATAATAGATTATACGCGATTAGTAAATACCTAAGAAAATACACGCAATTGTAACGTAAATGAGCACTAGTGCTCGTGAAAGGAGTAAAGCCATGTTGTAGGCCCGGTTTCTACAGTGGCACTGATACAAACATTGCTTGCTCGGACGAATGCAGCGCAGTCGTAAACTGACTTTCTTCGATTAGAGCCTTGCCTGTGATTACGCGAACAAAAGAAAGGAAATAAATTGAAAATAATGAGCTTCCTTTTTACGCACGAGAAATACTTTGTTACGTAGCAGTGAGGTGTTATTTGTTAGGTTCTTTGTATGTTATATATATATATATATATATTTATATTTAAGACTGGTATGGAAACAGTTTAAGGGTTAAATGATAAATGAAGTACCTAACTACTTAGTTGTGTAGCTAAAGCATTTAAAATTGTTTGGTTAGGTAGGTAGGTAGCTAGGTTGGCTAGCTTGTGTAAAGGTCTCATGCAAATTCAAAAATGTGAAATGTTACTCTATCCCCCTTAAAACGTGGAGCAGCCTTGGAATAGTTACACCGTGTTTTGTCTTTTTCTCTCTTTCAAATTTTGAACTCAATCGAATAAGACAAAAACTGAATAACTATTCCAAGGCTACTTACTCTACGTTTATTAATAGGGGTATATAAGTATTATGTTATGTTACATAAACATTGTAATTTACACTATGTAACAAAGTAGGCCTTTATAAAAGCCTGTGAAAAAAACTAAGAGCTTATACGACGTGTCGTGCAAGTTACGTGTTTTGAATTCACACGCAGAATTTCAAATTTCATCGTCTTGAAAAAGTTTCCCCGCCATCAACTGATTGGTTGAATGAGTTGTCGAAATACTAAGCTCGTTTACGATTGGTCTGTATCATCTGTGGCAGCGTTTTCGTCCCTCTTCACTTCACCCTCCCCGGCAAATTGATCCTGCTGTCAAATTATTGCCAATAAGTGTTTTATGTTTCGCGATTTCTGAATAATTCCCAAACAAGCACGGTATTTACTGAATTACTAAACAATGAAATGCCTAAAGACAATATTGCAAATAGTTTTGTTGTTAAATGTGTGTTTTGCCACGTTATCACCACCTTCTGATAAAAAAGGGCAAAAGGGAGTGAAACCACAGGAGGGTCCAAGGAAGAACAATGTTTTGGACCGCAAGTTGGTCACAGAAACTCCGCTAGTAAAGGATATCCTCAAGTACCACGCGACGTACCATCAAGATGTTACTGCAACTAAATTCCGGGCCACGGTTCTAGGCTATGTTACTCCGGTAAGTTAATTCTTCCTGTTGATTGTAAATAAGGATAAAAGTAGTAGGTATTGATTTTCTTGTAACATACCTACTTAACAAGCTAATTATATTGACTCCATTACAAATGACCTATTATTACTCACAGTTTAATAGCAGTTTTCATTCAAACTAATTAGTAATTTATATAAGTTTGGAATACTTTAACCAAAAAACTCAAACCTTCCTCTTTATGGCTGTAACTATGCATTTTATTGAATGAATTCTGTATATAAATTATGGTTTTTAGGCATACTAAAATTAAAACATACTAAAATACAACTTACTGAATAGATCAAAAGCAAAACAGTTTATATTGCTTAGATTGAATTCTAATAAATTATTTACCTGTCATGCATAAAAAGTATCCATTTCCTCAGTGGAACAACAAAGGCTATGATGTAGCTAAGACTTGGGCACCAAAGTTCAACTATGTGTCTCCAGTATGGCTGCAGATAAAGCGGCAGTCTCCCAACATTTACATAATCACAGGTCTGCACGATGTAGACCATGCTTGGATGAAATCTGTCAAGCAGAAGGGGGAGACTAATAATTTAAAACGTGAGTATAATTTTGCTGTCATCCACTTGGTACCCATAAGCCATTTCGCCTTATCTTATGTATAAATCTACACTAATATTATAAAGAGGAAAGATTTGTACCTATTTTTGTATGTTTGTAATGAATAGGCTCCGAAACTACTGAACCGATTTGAAAAATTCTTTCACTGTTGGGAAGCTACACTATCCCCGGGTGACATAGGCTATATTATATTTTGTAGCGAGGCCGAAGGCCGAGCTTACACTCGTGCGAAGCCGGGGCGGACGGCTAGTTGAGTATAAATTACCAATAGGTACAATGAACGGTAGGACACTGCTCGCAAACATCATGAAAAATGCCCAGTAATAGATTATTAAGTATTTTTGGTGATTTCTGAGTAATTTCGACTGTCGAGTCCAGGCGATTGGTTGCAGTGTGTTCAATTTACATATGGACACATATAACACTGTATAGATACCAGCAATACTATAGAATCATTACGCTTATCATCAGGCTCGCTCGAATCTTCAATCATTAGCATGTAGTAAAACAACTTTCAAATCCCACATTTATCATGAGTTAAAAGTCAACAATCTCTTTCAGATTGACATCCTTCATCTTTGGCCATACTGTTGTTTACCATCTGGCGAGTTGATAGCCAAAATTAGGTGCCAAAAAAAAACTAACATAATGATTCATCTTCCAGTTGTCCCGCGCATCCTCTTCGAGAACTGGCAGATCACAGACCTAAAGGCTTTCTTCACAGAGCCAAGTTCCCACACGGAACAGAAGGCACTGATTGAAGAGATAAAGAAGGCTTGCAAGCAGTGGATGTTCGACGGTGTAGTGCTGGAAATCATGTCACAGATTGGGAAATATGTCGACCGATCTGTTAAGTTCATACAGCAGTTTGGTAAGTTTATTAAAAGGTTATGTTTGCCATCACTTTACTGTCCATAGATAATTAGACTGCCCCATTAGTTTATTCACAGCCACATAAGCTTATTTTATAGTGAACCTGCCTTCTGTGCTTGGGGGTGTGGGTTCGATTCCCACCTAGGACAAACATTTGTGTGATGAACATTTGTGTTTGTTCTATGTCTGGGTGTTAATATCTATTTAAGTATGTATTTAAAAATATGTATGTATGTATATCACTCTCTGGCAGCCATATTACAAACTTTGTTTAGTTTGGGGTCAGATGACCATGTGTGCAATAATGTCCCAGATATTTATAACAAAAATTAAAAAAATTGGACATAACGTAAATCTGCGAGGTACACATAGTCATAGTACTAGACATAAGGACAGATTGAAAACACCTGCTCACACACGAAGTCTGTAAAGTCAGTGTATGTGGGTGGTATGCACTTATTCTTATTCGAGATGGGGGCGATAAGTCCTGCACTGACATCCCGCTTGGGGTGTATTGTGCATTTCCCCCTACCAACAGTTACCCGAGCCAACCCAACTCCTTGAAATATTGGAGTGAGGCTCTGGGGCGCTGATATGCACTTGTACAATCACTTGCTGGAGAGCATCAGAAATGCAGCTTCAACTAATGTTTTAACAATTATAAATTATATTTTTAAAAACCCTCTACAATAAACCTAATCTTCGAATGGCTGAACAGATTTTCTTGTATCAAAGCTAACAACACTATCAATCAAGTGTCTTTGACCACTAGCCATTTAGCTGTCTCTCTCGGCGTCTCAAGCCGTCTTAAGGGTCTTGTATTACAGCCTTGTCACCAAGCTTGTATAATATGGACCATCTAGTGCCCTTGTTTCCTGCATTAAAGACATTTTGGGGGAATGACGGATTTAAGTGGTTGTCGATGGCTACTTGTCAAATCAATTGATATTAACGCTTGTGTATCTCATTCTCAGATAAAAAGTATCTATATAAGTATCTAACCAATTTTCTTCTATATTGGATATGCTTTATCGTCAGCCACACCGTTGCATACCATCAATTGAGTTAATGGAAAAACATAGATTTATTTCCAATATAAATAAATTTCCTTATCATAGCTTCTTTCCCACCATTATACTATTTCTACATGTTTGATTAATTTAAATGATTGTTTAAATTATGATTTCAGGTCTAGAAATGAAAGAGGATGACTTGAGCCTGATTCTGGTGTATCCACCGTTCCGTGGGTATCCCACCGATGAGTTCTTCCTGCAAGCATTCAACGACATCTACCCGTACGTGGATGCAGTGTCTGTCATGACTTATGATTTCTCAAGTCCACAAAAACCTGGTGAGGCTTCTACAATACTATCCTTATTCGAGATGTGGGCGATAGCGACTGACCACAGACCTATATCCAAGTGGACATCACAAGTTTTACATGTTTATTGGGACTTATATTGACTGACTGACTTATTTATTGATGCAATTTACTTATCGAATATTCCTAGTTCGCCCACAGGTCATTTACATGCAAACATACTAATAAATTTTTTCGAACACACTTATCTGATTTTGATAAAACTTGGTACTGTGTAAGCTTGAGCGTGAATTGAATGCTAGATAAATTGAACATGTATCTTGTTTACTAATGAACGAATACCGAAATCGCGAAAAAATAGCAACTGTATAATTTTTCTATGAAACAGCAGTTTTTTGGGTTTTCAGGGTTAGATGTATAGAAAAACTTGCTCATAATGTAGAGTACAATGATCCTCTTTCGAGCACCACCATTTCTGTAAACCCTATATAACGTCTACCAAAAATAACAACAGCTTATTCATCAGTCAAAATATTTCTATTTCAGGTCCCAATGCACCTCTACATTGGATGCGGTTATGTGTTGAAAAGCTGATTGACAACGACCCGAGTGCTCTGAAAAGGTCCAAAATCCTGCTCGGGCTGAACTTCTATGGGAACTCGTACACGGCGAACGGTGGCGGCCCTATAGTAGGCACTGAGTATATCGAGCTATTGAAGAATGCAAAAAGCAATCAAGCTCTCTCTTACAATAATAATACTGCTGAGAATTATGTAGAAATCAGGTATTGTAACTTATCCATTATCTATGGTCATCTCGTTAGCATAAAAACTTTTTATATTATATTAAATGGGATTGTGTTTAATTCAACCTCGTCTGATGATAAGCTATGATGAAGCCGAAGATAGAAACAGAACCTCCCTTGGCCAGTTTCAGGTGGAGGCCTGATGAGGCCTATACAGGTCTATGCTCAAGTCCCAACTCAATTTAAAATTGGGTCGGAAGCATACGAGAAGTCGTGCTTTCCTAAAATGACGGAGTATTAATATTACGCTAAGCTGGTGAGGTGGCGGTCAAACGGAAGTTTGTTTTCCTCATTACTGAGCTAGTTAAAGCCTTTTAAGGCCATACCGCTTCGTCTTCCGTATTTTACTGTCATAAGTGTGCCCCAGTAAAGTAGTGAAGACTTTACGAGACGTTATGGAATCGACATAAAAATACACGTTTTATCACACCTCATTAAATCACCACCCACACACGAGCACATTCACGAACACAATAAATAATAATCCACCATTAGTACACAAAATTAAGAAAATAATACTATGAGGCGCCTGTTTTTTCTCCGTTGGCGCCAAAACTCCGCTAATCTATGCTATAAATAGATCCCAGCTTTTCGCTGAACAGAAATGTCACGCGTGAAAGCAAGACCACATTTTTATAGAATTCGTTTTGGAAAAATGATAACAGGCATACTAATTTACTACCATTTACCTCAAACGCATATTGTTTAAGGAAATACCTCTCGTCTTCCTTTTCGTAGTTAGGTTGATGTCCTATTGATATTCTTCATATTTTTTTTTATAATGTAATAGTCTCAAGCCAGCCAAAAAGTCTTGGTGAAAAAGTGAAATACCAAATCCGGTGTTGCTAGTAGTGTAAGGTTTTTTTTTCTTTTTGATTTGCCTTTGTATTTCTTTATCTGAACACATATACATATACTTTCTCCGTGCCGTTGGGGGAAATATAATGCCCAAGCCAAGTGACATTGTCCATGATAGTAGATGGAACTGAACCAAGATACTCAAGTCGAAAGGTAAGTGTAAGGTGTTAGATTTGTCTTTATTTCCAGAGCATCATAGACACAACTACATATTTTGCAGTGTTTTATTTTCTTTATGTGATGATAGTTACTTGTAATTAAAATTAAAATGATGCTTTTAATTTTTGTTGAAAGGTTTTGATTTTTTAAAATAATAATTATGTTTTTGAAATCATATCAAACATACCTAAATGGTTGCCTGGAAGAGATCGCTTTTAGCGATAAGGCCGCCACTTGTGGCACTAGCTCGTAAGTGTTTTCTATCTGTATGTAATTTTTATTTCTGGTGTTTACAATAAAGAGTTTCTATCTATCTATCTAAATTAAAATAAATATGTTATACTGCACTAATATAATAAACCACTGTCCCTAGGCATCATTCCCAAAATGATGGTTGCATTGCCGCATTGAGTTGCAATACTGACCCGTTGCGCACGATATCGACCAGCATTTTGGCATGTGTGTAATAGATTTATTACACATATGATTTTGGTCACGGAATGCATCGTAGATAAATCTTTAAAAGATTTTTTTGCGCCTTTTTTATCGTCCTAAAGTTTACCTGTTAGGCTAACCTACGCTTAAGTTCTTCTAGATCAACGTGTTCCATTTCCATCCTCGGCCACACTGTCACTTACCATCAGGCGAGTTGGTGGCCAAACGTAGATCTATTCTATATATTTAAAAAAAAGTTTTGAAATCTGGAATATTTACATACCTATATAATTTTGAAGTGAAAACTTTAGGCGCGTCGACCACTTTATGGGTGAACAAAAATCATGGAACGTCATCACGTCATCGTCACGCTATACCGTGTATTTTAAAACAGCGCCATCTCTTGTAGTATAGGTGAATTACTAAAGTTTTCACTTCTGACGTGCAGTCCTGTGACTGATGTGTTTTTTTTTGTTTCACAGAACTTCTCAAGGGGCTAAGAAAATATTCTACCCGACGTTATACTCAATACAGAAGAGGCTTGACTTGGCGAGAGAGTACGGGACCGGCGTCGCTATATGGGAGCTGGGGCAGGGCCTAGACTACTTCTACGACTTATTTTAAACATGTGATATTATTTTTAAGTTAATAAATTATGATTTTTGTATGTGGAACTTGTTGGATTTATTTCACTATTACATAATGAAATATATCATTGAAATTAATGAACTACACATAATAAATAATTAATTTTCTAACATCTAACATGACCCTTAATTACCTGTAGGGCCAATAATTTTGTTCGATATGTTATGACTTTTGAAAACAACAAAATGATATTTTTGCTCTAAAAGTAGCATATTGTTATACATAGAACGATTAGTCTACATACTACAGTCATATGTCTACATACTACCAATTGGCTTAAATATATAAGCTGTGGGGTTAGTACGAGCACTTGCGAAAAAGTTATCGTTACGTAAACGATAGCAAAATGTATGAAAAATTGAACGTAAAAGGAAACTAAATTTTTCATACATTTGCTATCGTTTACGTAACGATAACTTTTTTCGCAAGTTCTCGTACTAACCCCACAGTAGTTAAAATTATCTATCTTGCTGTTACTGCTGCTGTGCGTTTTCCTTTAAACTCCATCATAGACTGTGGCCCTTTCATTACTCGGTGCATCAAGTCCCAACACATTTTGGCCGGCAGGAGGCTAGAACAAAGAAAAGCTAAACTAAAAACATTTTTCGTAGGCATTTGTGTCAATACACGGACCTTTTTTTTCTTGTCTAATGCCCCTTTGGGTGTTGGGACAATAGGCATGTGGCCTCATGTTTAATTTATCATAAATAACAAGCTTGGCGATGAATATAACGAAATACATTACACATACTGAAAAAATAAATTGAATCAGCTGATTAATCTTTGAGATATGAGCGTTTAAGGACGCTAAGGTTTAGGTGGGGATAGAGAGGGGATGCTCCATCCCTTTCTCACAAAGCATGTGTTAGTATAGCATTTGTACGTCGCGCCTGAGGCTTTACGTCATAGCTCAGTATAGTGCGCCCTCTGTCTAGCATGAAATTAAAATGCTTATAGCTTATTTATTTTTGAATTAATTTAAATTTTATTTTCGTTGATAGGTTCTATTGATGATCAGCTTTTTTATGAGGTAATAAAAAATATTAGTCATCATGCCTATTTTGCCATCAACAGTGAGGAAGGATATAGTGAGATTGTAAAGACTAAAGACCCAGAATAAGATATTATTTAACAGAAAATAAAATAAAAACATTATCATCCAGTGACTTGTAGGTGCATTATAAAACTTTATTGATACAAAAGAGTTAATCTAATAAGGTTTCATTTAACCGGATATATCGAGCGCCATGTATTGGAAAAACCATGAACCTAAGATTTCATGGGAAAAACCGATAAGTATTTTGATAGTTTCAGTATGAAGTTTACATATCCCGCAAACATATGTGTATTATTTTCAAAAATGATTTCTCCATTATGAGTTTTTTCGCCTGTTACAAAAAAGTTTATAAAATATGCTAGTTTTGAGTGCGACTATTTAGATGAGCTGAAATAAAAAACTCGTTAGCAATACATATATCTGAATGTACTGATAATACTTTGGTATGAAGTACTTACCACTTGAGAGGAAGCAGGTACCTGACCGAGCCCGGCATAATACAGTTGACCTCATTCTTCCTGATGGAGTCAATCATAGTCTCGGCCACATAGTCCGGCTCCAACATCGGCATGAGACGCGGGGTCACTCCGTCAAACATGCCCGTGTTTATGTAGTAAGGGCACACCAGGGTCGCGTGGATTGTGTTGTGTCCGTGAGCCTGGAATAGATGGTACAAATAATTTAAGCTTTCCGCAAAACAAGGTGTAGTAACCGAAAAAGCTTAGAGCTTTCCGGAAGGGAGTCGCCAAGCACAGGCATTCTCCTCTGTCAAAGTAAAAGTCCACACTGCTACGGTTGTTATTTTTAAATGCGTGTGTTTATAGCGATAGAATGTAGTTTTAGTGTGAGCGAGGATAAAAATATATGTATGTATCGGTTAGAACCGCTATGGCTAAATAAATAAATGGCGTTTTTCCATCGGGTCACGTATCTCTAAGAGAAATATAAACGCGTGTATTTCATAGTTGCTTCGGACGCGTTGATGTCTTTTATACTGAGCATAATTTATGAAATGATTTTTGTCCATACATTTTTGTTGTTGCATTTACATAAACTGAACGACAGCCTGCCATCTGCATCTACTGGATGTCCGCGACTCTCACGATGTCGTCGGTCCATCTAGTGGGAGGACTACTGAGTGTGGCGTTCTAAGGGGGAGGCTTATGTTCAGGAATGATCGTCCTACGGCTGATGATGACGGTTATGATGACTTACATAAACTACAGACCACAACAATGCTCGAATAAGCAGTTTTGTCAATATAAACGATTTCGAGACAGCTCTTTACAAATTAAGATTAAGCTTATTATATTAATAAAAAAAATCTTAAACATGGAATGAAGCCCTATCAGAAAGACCTAAATTTTTATTCTGTGCCTTGGGTTTAAAACGTACCCTTAGCTCCGTGAAGAGGCTCTCGTGGAAGCCTACAGTGGCGAACTTGGTGGCGCTGTAGTCTGTACAGCGGTAAGTCCCAAGCAGACCAGCCACGGAGCCCACGGTCACGATGTGGCCCTTGCCGGACTCGATCATGTCGGGCAGGAACGCTTTTACTGTCTGGAATGATAATTAAGATAATATAATTATTTAACGCTTGTGAGGCGTTTACAACAACCAACAACAACCTTTAGAACTCTATTAACTCTCCTTTTGAAAAACCCCATGTTAATTGTAGCTTCTCGGAAACAAAGCGGAAGGTAGCTCATTACACATTTTGCAGGTATGGGGCAGTATTATTTCCCAAATTATTTACCTGTAGCTAACCAATGCAATCAATTACGGTGTAATTTAGGAATGTAAAAGTACGCAAAAGTTATCAAACCATCATACTTCATCCTCACAGTTTTTTTTGTTAAAATTAGAACGGTTGTCAAGTAACATTTTTGTAAAAAAAAAATTGTATCCAGTTGCACCTGTTGCACCCATATAAACGAAACGCCAGTCATTCGAAATCAGTTAGCAACTGAGATGCGGAGTTCGACGCGTTGACATAAATAAGAATGTTCAATCAAGGTTCTGTCACAATACCTGGCGACAGATTTTTCCTTCTCATTTCCGTTCTATTTACTTCTGTTTTCTGTGTTCATCCTCATCATTTCAGTATATGTTCCCACTGCTGGGACTCAGGCCTTTTCTCAAAGAGGGAGGATGGGCCTTAATCCACCATGCTGGCCCTGTGCATGTCGGTGAAATACGTACGTCTTTGAACTTTAGAGTTTCTTGGACATACCAATTTCCTCACGATGTTTTCCTTCACCGTTTTTGAGCGATGGCATCGAAACGGCACATAACTTATTTTGGTACTAAATAAGTATTTGGTGCTGGGTCGAGGTTCGAACCGGGTGCCGTCAGACTGTAAAGACTGTTCTTGGTAAAATTTTCACGCGGAGAAAACCGCAGGACGAAGCTTGTTACCTATAATCTACCAGTTGAGATCTTTATTAGCTCCTTACCCAGTAATGAGAGAGTATGTTCACTTTGTAGGTAGTTTCTATCGCAGAGTCGCTCAGGTCCAGAAGAGTTTCGCCGAAGACTGTTCCTGCATTGTTGATCAGGACGTCAACTTTGCCAACCTGTCAAATGATTTATCATGAAACATGGAGCTAATAAAGGGAGTCGCGTGTAGATAAGATCAGAATCAGATAAGGAAGATAATTTTTACTTATTTTACAGAATTCTGCTGTTGAGCAAATATTAGGTACCTACTTTTAGGTATACTTAGGTATCATTTTAAGAAGAAGAAAATGTATATACCTACAGTCTAGGTTTGATACTACCTTAAATCAATATCAATTATACGTATAAACTAGCATTAAAATATAAAACAAAGAACCAAAATTTATATTTTATTCCTCTGTTTTATATTTTAGAGGTAGGTAGTGCATTTTGGTAACGATACCTGCCGGCAACGGTTTATTGGAGGAGTTTAGTTTTATTTTTTAGTGTGTTAGTTTGTATCTAATTGTTGATCTTAAATATTTTAGGTATTAATTAGATTTTATATGCCCTAGATTGTCCTATTTACTTTTTATTTTATGGTTACTGTGTATGATATCAACATATTAATTTGCAAATCTAAGCAGCTATGTCGGTGACTGTGGCTCTTCGGCGAATATTCACGTTCTGGATTGTATTGCGCATAGAAACTCCGGCATAGCATAGCATTCTCCATTGACAGCTGTATGACTCTGAGTTTGAACTCTTAGTGACGACCACGAACCGGACACAGCGTAAATAGGCCTCCCAATAGATGGAACGGCAACATCGTGAGTTAACGTGAAAGTCGCGGGCATCCAGTGGATGCAGATGGCAGGCTGTCGTTCAGTGTGGAGTGAAAATGAGAGGCCTATATGTTCAGTAGTGGACGTCTTCTGGCTGATAATGATAAATAACGTTTTAATCCAAGAATAAAAACTTTGAGATATTTTATTACTTTAAGTTATTTTGTATTTTACCTCTTTTTTCACTTTTTCAGCAGTATCGTAAACCGCGCTCCGGTCTGCGAGGTCTACGACGTAGCTCGAGATCTCGTTACCCTCCTCCTTCACGTCTGAACAGGTCTTCTTTAAACCTGGAATACAAAACAATCTATAGAACAAAACATAAGTTCAAATCTAATTATGATTGCCGCTGATTCCAATAAGAGATGACGATTTTCTCGATTGGTCTCGATATGATTTATGAACTACTAAATAATTTCTGCTGCTAATCTATGCTTAAAACTGCTCTGTCAATTTCTTGCGCACGGGAATTTTGAAATTTTCACGCACGAATATTGGAATACATATAAATGAAACAAAACAAACTTTTCATCAGCAAATTATTCGCTGCTTTTCACTCTCTATGACTCAATGACTTAAGTATTATATAATACATAATTTTGTAAACAAAATAATGATGATTTTAAAAACCAACTAATTTTAAATTAATTATGCTCTCTAATTCTATAACCGGATCTAGTATAGTAGATTTACTAACTACCAACTAGAGCAAGGTTGTCCAGTGTTTAATTTATAATGCACCACAGCTCCACTCTAAAATAATGCCCTTTTAGTATGAGGTGACCTGTAGACTAAGGTATGTGGTACACTGGCGTTTTTAGTTAATTTAGTGATCGTCGGAAATGGCTTTGACTATATCGTGAACTTTGTGGCGTACGTCGGTATGATAATTATGAGCAAACATAAATAAAACAAATCATCATCATTATCGGCCTATCATGTTTCCCACTGCTGGGACACAGGGCCCTAATCCACCATGCTGGCCCAGTGCATGTTGGTGAATGTCATACGTCATACGAACTTGGGCATACCGGGTTTCTAAAACTGCACATAATTTTCTTTAAGTACTAAATAAGTCATTGGTGCATGCTCTAGGATCAGATTGTAAAGCGCACATGCTATCGCCCGGCCACATTGCTCGAAGACCCGATAACTGATGGGGAACAAAGGTTCTTGAGTGGAGACCACGAACCGGAAGACGCAGCGTAGGTAGGCCTCCCTCTAGATGGACCGACGACATTGTGAGAGTCGCGGGCATCCAGTGGATACAGATGGCAGGCTGTCGTTCAGTGTGGCGGTTAAAGGGGGAGGCCTATGTTCAGCAGTGGATATGGCTGATGATGATGATGAAAGTAACGTTGGCTCTAATTTGAACGACGCCAACGCGAACATCACTCAAAGGTAACTAAGTTTTAATCACAATACAGTAACACTTTACTCACCATCCTTATTTATATCCCAGACGACTACCCTCGCTCCCAACCTCGCCAGCCTCACAGCCAACAGCCTCCCCACCCCTCCTCCTCCACCCGTCACCAAAACCACGTCCCCTTTAAGACTTTTCATAGGCCTTATAGCATTTGGCACTAACGTCCAAAATAGAGATTCTAGCATGTAGTAACAGGAGAGTATAAGAAATAAGACGGTGTCTTTAGCTATATTGAAAACTTTGGACATCTGGGACGGAGTGTTGATCTTCGTTCCTTCTAACATGTTGATTCTGTAACAAAACAAATTATTATCTATCTATACATATTTATCTATATATCTATACATGTAATAAAAAAAATAGAGATAAAAAAATCTGTAATCGCAAGATATAAAAAAAAAACACAGGGCGTCTTAAAATAAACAGCTGAACACGTTAAGACACTGTAGAGTTTTTGTCTGTTTGTTTGTTTGTCCACGCATATCTTCTAAACCACTGGAACGATTTAAATGCGGTTTTCACGAATATGCTTAGCTATGACCAGATCGAAGTACTTATGGGGGCTTTGTTATTTTGCGCAAGGGCCGGATTAAGGGAGGATAAAAGGGTTGAAAGTTTATATGAAAATCTACGCGTATGAAGTCACCGCCAACAGCACTACTAGTTAATAAAACGAACAAACAACTTAAGTGACTCTTAAAACAAACCAAGGGGCCAAGGTCAAGGGGGAGGGGTCGATGAGGGGAGTTTACTGGAAGCTATTGAAGAGTTCAATTGTTCACCTCCTAGCTTCATGATCCAGAATCATACATACTGTCGTATTAATGTTTTTATATTTTATGTATACGAGGGTACTTAGTAAATAATCAGTCTTGGTCGAACCGGTGTTTTATTTACAACATGGTGACAGCGGTGCTTGTTAATTTAATGAAATAAAATAGTTAGTGGTCGTGTTAGTTGCAAAATTATCCGTTATTGGTGATTTCGTGGTGTTATCTATTGTTTGTGATAATGGAACACGCCCGGCCGCCAGCTGAATTGTGTTTAGAAGGCGGGCCGGCACAACACATACCTAGCAAAGCTTAGTAATCCTATTTGATATCTAGCTACCCATAGCTGTTTGATATATAGCTCTATCAGAATAACAAATAAGTATGCACTAACCTAACCTATTTACCTATTTGTAAGTCTACTGATAACACTAACATGAACACGGAAGGTACTGAATCTTACGACACAAGTCCCTTAGTGAGATTCAGGGGTACTTTATCGGAGTTTGTACAAATCAGTCACCTACCCACTAACTCATATAATTATATCTTTGTACCAACTTGTAAACTTTTGAGCAAATAATCGTTATAAAAAGTAGGTGAAAATTATGTAGGTGAAAATCGACTTCAAATATGTGTTACCATAGTTAGTTTTTTTTTTTCCTTTATTTACTAAACAAAATACAAGCTAACACTAACACTACAAAAACAATTAGACTGTCCATAGACCGTTGAAGGTCTAAAGACAATCCAAATGCTCAAGCCCACTATCAGTTGGCAGCATACCCAGCATGCTGGCGGCATTACCACGGTGAATGTGAATGCTTATGCGTTGAGCCAGATACATTCCAGCATTTTCTTCACGCGTCGCATTAACCAGGCGCTCTGAAAGATTTTTGAAAATGAGGTGAGCTCCCGGTCCCTTAGTTCGTTAGTTATGCAAGTGAAGCTAAAGAAACTGAAAAATACGGGTTGCAAAAGTTAAACATTCTAGATTTTTCTATTCACCGTCGGGCGTGATGAAATCACTCATACCTAATTAATACTAATTAACAATTTAAAACTAATAAAATTAAAATATTACGGTGTTAATTAGAGGCCTTATTGCACAATGCGATCTTTACCATAAAACACGGCTGGTCTATAGTTACAGAATTTAGAACTGGGGCTTTACGCGGGCTCGAAACAACGCAGTGGACCTTTTCGCATAAAGCGATCTTTTCTACTATCATTGATTTTTAAATTTCTTTTATGTAATAAAAAAGAATTAAAATAAATTATATAACATAGCCTATGTTTTAATCTGGTAATTTCTAAGCATATTCGTGAAAACCGCATTTAAATCCGTCCAGTGGTTTAGGAGATGTGCGCGGACAAACAAACAAAAAAACAAACAAAAATTCTAAAAACTATCCTATCGTGTTCAGCTGCTTATTTTAAGACGCCCTGTGTGTTTTTTTTTTGTTATCCCGCAATTACAGATTTTTTTATCTCTACGTTTTTATTATATGTATAGATAGATATATATAGATACCTAGATAGATAGAAGATATAGATAGATAGATAATAATTACATGTCAAGAGAAATTAAAAAATAGGTTAATTTAAAATTTAAAATTAAACCATAAAAAATTATCAAAACAATGTCAGTTTAATTAGGCTATTTAAATTAGTTTTGGAATGAATTCTTCTACGCTATACGGCGCCATATCAGTCAGAAAAACCTTAAGCTTATTTTTGAATGAATAGAGCGACTTGGCGTCACTTATGGATTTTGGCAACGCGTTAAACAATTTTATGCGAAGTATTCGGGTACATTTGTGAGTGTTCGTCAGCCTTTGTATGGGCATAGTCAAGGTGTCTTCATTTCTAGTCAATTTTTCTTGGACATCACCGAGTCTCACAAAGGATGCCAAGATTTTGTAAACGTAGGTATATACCGGTATGGTAAAAGTATAATGCTGACAGAGTCATAAGCTTAAGGTCTTTGGTTAGGGTCTATAGTTACTATGTAACATATCTGCCATGTAACTACGCAATTTATATGGTTGCCTTACTCATACAGCAACTGTAACATTGTATAAAGTCATATAGACTTTGTACAATGTTACACTGTTTTAAACTACCAAGCTTGTTCACTACTGTTAGTATATGATTATTTACGGGATATTTACCTTACCACGGTAAATATCTCGTAAATAATCATATAACTGTAGCTTCTACTTACATGTTCACGAAAAATTATGCAAGATCATTATTATAATCATCTCCTGAAACACAAGGTAGAGTAGGCGCGGAGCCTTAAGACTATCTATTTTAAGCGATTCTGTTTAGGTGATGTGAAAAGTTGCGTGTTTAGGTGGTTCAGTGAAAAGTTCGGTTTAGGTGATTTTCCGAACTGCGCTGTTTTAGCGCTAATTCGAGCCCGCGTTAAGAGTTAGCGTAAGTCCCCAGTACAGACTGCGCAAATATGCTAACTTCGGCAGTGGTTACATAGGTATTTGAGTTGATTGGGGCCATCGGGCCACCGGGAGCTCACCTCATATAAAAAAAAAACTACTGCTTTTGTATAATACGCCAAGTAGTTTAGGTATTTAGGTTAAGTGA
The DNA here is from genome assembly GCA_949125355.1 of Agriopis leucophaearia. NCBI lineage: Eukaryota > Metazoa > Arthropoda > Insecta > Lepidoptera > Geometridae > Agriopis > Agriopis leucophaearia. The sequence continues at coordinate 6,292,709 of OX421276.1, read as the reverse complement.
GCGTAAAATACGCTCACTTAACCTACTTTAGTACTTACTTACTTACTCACTTACTTTAGTAAATAAAGACACATGTCAAAGTCAATCATGTCAGTGTTCTTAGATCTTTCGAAAGCGTTCGATTGTGTAAATCATGAAATTCTTCTAAACAAATTAGAAACCATAGGAATAAGCGGAACGGCACTGTCCCTTATAAAATGTTATTTGACAGGCAGATTACAATCATCTGCAATAACTTCATACAAAAAATCTACAAAAACAGTTGAGCAAATCCAATCGGATTTTGAAAAAGTCTTAATAGGAGTACCTCAGGGGAGTATTCTTGGGCCATTGCTGTTTTTAATATATATCAATGAACTACCATTAGTCACTCATCTCTGTGTTATGTTTGCCGATGATGCCACGATCTATATACAACAAAAAAATCTAAGTACAGGCGAATTAGAAGAAGAAGTCAATAAAACAATTAAAGAATTAGTAAACTGGTTAGAGTCTATAAACTTTACTGTCAATACACAAAAAACAAAAGTTATGCAATTTCGAAACTATAAAGCCTCCCCTATTCAATTAAACATTGTCAACAATAATGAAATATCCGACACAAAGTTTTTAGGCGTCACTTTAGACAGCCATTTAAACTGGAAAAAACACATTTCCAGTTTAAATACAAAGCTAGCTAAATATAGTTATGTTCTCTCAATGTTGAGTAGCGTCACAAATGAAGACACTGCAAAAACCGCATACTACGGCTACGTTTACCCTCATTTGAAGTATGGGATTATTTTCTGGGGTAATTCTGTAGATGTAGAGTCCACTTTTATACTACAAAAAAAATGTATAAGAGCCATATATAAATTACAAAGTTTTGAAACGATTCGTAATGTATTTAAGGAAAATAGTCTATTAACATTAACAAATATTTATATATTAGAGATCTGTCTGTTTATTAAACAAAATAACAATTATTTTTTTGAAAAAAAATCTACACGATTTGAAAGTTTACGCCATAAGCACCAGCTAAATAAGTATGCCTCAAGTAAATAATGCAATGTACCACAGAAGTTCATTTATAACAGCCATAAAAATCTACAATAACTTGCCAATAGATATAAAGTCCATGCATGGCACTAAATTTAAAAACTGTCTGAAGAAATGGCTCCTGGGAAATGTGTTTTATAACTTAAATGAGTATTTTGATTTTACAAGCCAATTTACTCATATATTTGGATAGCATAGTTCAAAGGCTGATTCGTATATATAAGTACATATAATTAAGTACAGTGTGAGTAGAAAGTTCTATTATTCTTAAAGACTATGTATAATTGTATACCTAGCTAGTACAACTACTGATCTCAATATCAATATATTGTTACCTTAGTTAATATCTAGTTGTAAGCACTTATTTATTGTATGTCCGTAAGGATAGTGACTGTTGATACTTATTATATTTAAGACCTTTGTTAACACAGTTATACACAATAAAAGTTTATTCTATTCTATTCAAATAATTTTGTACCTAGTGCTTTAAAGAAACATATTGGAAGGTTTCCGGGGAAAGGAAGTCCTCGAGAAGTGGTCGGATAACTTAACAGTATCTGAAGAGCGCAGCATGGGATCAAGAAATTTGCCTACTGCCTCATTTCACTATGAAGACGGCATAAACTGTTAGTTACAATGATTTAAAATGATTAAAATGTATCTTATTTATGCTGAACTATTCTCAATCTAGAAAATATCTGTCTTTCGCGGTTTAACTTCGCAATACAAATCTGTGCTTGTGTGTGCATTACGCTATGGTCTGTTTATTCTGCCGACTGTGGAATAATTGACAGCAATTGCAATAGCAGGAAGTTAGGTTTTCTAGCTATATGTAGGTATACCTTCCTTCTGGCTTTAAAAGTAGCTTCGAGCTTTTAACTAGCTTGGAACTAGTAGCTCGGACATAGATATTTTTCACTGATAATTATAGGAATTAAGTCAGGCAGCATAATAAATTAAAAATAAATGATACAATTTGTTGTAAGTACAATAATAATACGAACTATATCTTTATATTCAAAAAGTCATTATCGTCTATACATATATAACAAGTGGATCACATTAAAAACTGACTTTAAAAATATATGAAAAACTTAATAAGTCCCTATGAAATTTGAGGGTTGCCCCTGGGATCCCATCATCAGATCCTAACTTGGTGACAATGGGACCAAATTGGAAGTATACCTTACCGAACAAAATAAACATATTTTTTTTTATCGGTCAACAGTTGGCGGAGAAATCGGTGAACATACATAAAAAAAAAATACAGTGGAACATAGAGCCATCCTCTTTTTTTTAAGTCGGTTACAAACGATATGTGTATATGAGTGTATGTTCCCTATGGACTGCAAAACGTTTGGACCAATTTTGACGGGACTTTCACTGCACTGGCAGATAGCTGATGTTATAAGGAGTAACTTAGTTACTTTTATTGACAGTGCAGCTCACAGAAAAGAGAAGGGTAAGAAAAAATTCTCACTTCAGTGGTGCAGCTAGTATATTATAAACTCAAGGCTTAGAGGTACTCATTTGCTGTTAGTTTGTATCGTGAGCATATCCATTAAAATGATGACTTCGTGATAGTAATGACCCTTTGCATAACAACCTGCCATATGCCTGTCGTTCACGATTCCGACGTGCGAGTTACTTAAAAACGGACAGGCACGAAGGTATTGCAGCTGCAATGACCTGCAGTGGCTCAAAACAAACATTCGTAAGGTAATATGAAAAGAGGAGAAATCAGGTAACACAGTGAACACCATTGTCATGTACTTACGACTACTCAATCTCCGTTGTGATCGCAGAAGAGAGAAGGAAAAAATTCTCACTTCAGTGGTTGTGATGTTTGTTACCCACGAAGTAATGGAAAGAGAAGACAATGCTTTTGGCGTAAAAGGTTGTGTGTTAGTTTGTATATCTATTATTTCATTGCGGTGGTTCTTTAAGCTGTTTGATCAAAATTAGTTTAACTGATTAAAGTTATAAACTTTTTCCCGAATTAATTCGGAGTTTTCGGACAATGAATAGAGCTGACCGCAATGGCAATATGAGAATTTTATGTAGGATAATTTTATATGTCAGGCTACTTCGCTAAGAAACCTGGGGTCTTACGCCCAACTCTAACCGCGGGCCCGAATACGCGCAGTTTGCAAAATCGAGACCGCAAACCGTATCTCGGCGCGTTAAGGTTCGCGTTCGCGTGATTTTGAACACTCTCGATTAAGTCACCTCTAAATAACAGGCCAAGTGCGAGTCGGAATCGCGCACGAAGCGTTCCGTACATCAATAAAAACGCAAAAAAGACGTTTGTTGTATGGGAGCGCCTCTTAATTATATTTTAATTATTTATTTTTAAAGTGAATATATAACTAAATATTCTGTGAATATTTCAAGCGTCTACATGTTGCCGTTATCAATATCGAGCAAAAAAATCACGGTTGTTGTATGGGAGCCTCCTTAAATATTTTTTTTATTTGGTTTTTTAATATTTGTTGTTATAGCGGCAACAGAAATACATCATCTGTGAAAATTTCAACTTTCTAAATATCACGGTTCATGAGATACAGCCTGGTGAGAGACGGACAGCGGAGCCTTAGTAATAGGGTCCCGTTTTACCCTTAGGGTACGGAACCCTAAAAACTACATCATAATCGGTTCAGCCGTTTGGGCTACGACGCCAATGACAGACGCACAGATACACACGTTAAACTTATTTAACTTAGTAAGCTTTTTAAGATAAGTTATAAGGATAAATTATAGTTTGTCTAGAAATAAAATTAATATTGTAATGTAACAAAATTAAAGCTAAAAATAAATTATATGACCTTTGCAACGCATTTGTTGCACAAACTCTGAATGCAGTGGAATATTTTTTGACATTCTAACTATTAGTTAGGTAATAACGGGTAGCGGTCTAAGAAATAACGCTGTTTTGCAACGTTGTAATAACCATTAGCACTAATGACGCCGGAAAGCACGCTGATCTCTGGGGAATTGAAGAAAACCTCGCAGTATTGATGTCAACACATCAGGGAAATACATTATTATATACACCCACTAGCTGCGCCCCGCGGTTTCACCCGCGTGGTGATGAAAATCGGTGATGATGATGATGAAAAATAGCCTATGTGTTAATGCTGGACATAAGCAATGTATATTCCAAATTTCATCCTATCCATCCAGCCGTTTCTGCGTTATTGAGATCCGCCAAGCAGTAGTGTGCAAATACTACTGTGTTCCGGATTGAAGGGCAATGTTTCCAGCGAAATTACAGGGCACACAGAGATTTGACGTCTTGTATCTCCGGGTGACGAGCGCAGTGCATTGCCATCCAGGGTTTTGAACTGTTGAAGTTCAAAATTCTGACTGGCGTTGAGTTGTTATGGGCAAGCGTGAAGAGCCATCAGGCGAGCGAGTTCGCTCGTCTCGTCACTCTGTACCATAAAAAAAAACCTAACAAACACCCATCCATCCATGCAAAGTTTCACATATATGATATTAGTGTGATTAATTATGTTTGTACTTTAATCTACTCAGAATAAAATAATTTTGTGTTTAAATAACTGTTTACTTAAAATCAGTAAGTTTATATTAACTTACTTGTTGGTAGTTTAAATTTTACGATGGTTGCCTAACATGGACACCAATAAGTCACCTAATCTAATAGGTACTTAATTATTCCTACTCTATTAGTATCTATATCTACAGGTTTAGAAGCGAAACGATGGTACTAAGCCGAAAGGAGGTCATTGTACTCACTGCGAACAACCTTGAACAACTTTTAATAAGGTTGAAAGCCTAAAATCGCAAAAATTCTCGTCTGTTTCATTCATTCCGTAGACTGCGAATGTGATTTTTCCATGTCTAAATTATCTGTTTATTTTTTGACATATCAGGGTTGGTCTATGGTAAAAGTTTAACATAATGATAAGTACAATGTCCTTTCAGCTTATGACCATCGTTCTGCATGTAACCCTGTATAGATAGGTACTTAGAGGCTATGTATAAATATTATCAATTAAAAAATACTTTATAATAAAAAGCTTTTAGGCGTCGGCCGTATTGAATTTAGGTGTCGCTATTTTATTTTTCGTATTCTTCTCAGTAAACCTTTTCATTTGATATCCATATTATAGTAACGCATAAAAGTTACTGGTCCGCCATCTTTGGGAGTCCGCCATATTGGATTTAGAATGACGTCAATTCACTAACCATGCCTTGTCATCCAAACTAAACCTGTTTGAAAATTTTCAGCACAATAGGTTGAGGATATCCGGTCTTAAATTTTGCAAGATTTGTCCCACACAAACTAACACGGCAAATTAAATAAAAGCGTGTGAAAAAGTGACATTGGAAACATAGATATGGTCTCAATCACAGAAAAGAGAAGGAAAAAAATTCTCACTTCAGTGGTCTCACTGTTTGAAGGGCTGGTTGGAAGCGGCCTGCATCTAGCGTTTTCCTGCGGTCTTTTTTAGGTCGTCTGTCCATCTTGTGGGTGGAAGTCCTGCGCTGCGCTTACCGGTACGTGGTCTCCACTCCATTCGAGAAAATTTCGGCCCCATCGGTTAAAATTATATTATAATACGTAATTAAATAATTACGAACCTCTTTTTTGGTAATATTAGACAAACAAACGACGGGCCACCTGATGGTAAGTTGTCACCGTCGCCTATAGATACCTACAATACCCTTGGCATTGGCGGTGCGTTGCCTCCCTTTGAGGACTCTATTCACTTTTCGTTTGAAGCAATTGAGGTCATGTTTTGGAAGAAAAACCGAAGGTGGTAAGCCATTCCACAACTTACAGGTGCGTGGCAGAAACAATCGATTAAATCGAACATTGTAAGACTTCCATGCATCTATAATGTGTGGATGGCTTTTCTGGCGATGGCGGCTGGTTCGTACGTAAAACCGCGATGCTGGGATGAGGTCAAAGAATATTCCCCGTTATAATACCTGTAGAACAAGCTGAACGAACCAACGTCCCGGCGCAAGCTCCGTTGTTTTAAGGTGTTGGTTAGATTTGGGTCATCCACCTTTTGCCGTTGCGTTAATTTCCTTTAAAAATCTTAAATAGGTGTAACTAATGTTTCTAACCGGTAAATGTTCTTGTGTAGAGAAATAAGTTTTAGAAAGTTTGAATAGAAAGTTATTTGTTTAGATGCATATTCTGGTATCTATCTTTGGAAGGCTAGGTTTTTTTATATTTGAACAAATGGATCACATTAAAATCCGGCTACAAAAATATATGGAAAACTTAATAAGTGCCTATAAAATTTGAGGGTTACCCTCAATTTTCCTGGGATCCCCATCATCAGATCCTGACTTGGTGACAATGGGACCAAATTGGGAGGATACCCTACCGAACAAAAGTTTTTTTTAAATTGGTCTACAGCTGGTGGAGAAATCGGTGAACATACGATAAAAAAACCAGTGGAACATAGAACCGTCATCCTTTTGTGAAGTCGGTTAAAAAGAGCGCACACACGGAAGCTTTTACCCTGATGGTAAGTGGTAATCGATGCCTATGGACACCTGCAATAGCAGCGGCGTTGTTGATGGTTTGCCAGCCCGGAGAAATATAATGTTTGTTGATATCCTTGTTGAAGCTCGGCAGAAAGACTCAGGTTTACTTCTAAATTTATTTATAACAAAAAATAAGAATGTAATGCATTTAACGCACTGTATCTGTATCTGTTTACTATTACGATTAACTTGAAAATACGTGATATCAATCGTAATTGTTTTTGTGTGTCAGCTACATTTTTTTTTTAATACTATTTTATTTATTTATTTAAGCAACGAGAAATGGATATTTTTTTTATTAAGTTCCGCTATTAAAATGTGCCCCTTAATATAATTACAATCTAGCCTAATGTTAGGCTAGTAAGTAATTTAATTCTAACTTATCCTTCTACGTTATTTTAAAAACTAAAAATGTGTCCAATAACACCTTTCTTGTTATCTCTATTAAGGGGAAGATACTTTGAAGAAATAGGTTTACTGACATAAACTAAAAATATCAAAAACGACGTTAAAAATAACTTAAAATGCTATCTTTTTTTTTATTCGATTACTCCCGATAAATTTCTTACCTTTTTTTCCCCAGCACAAAATCCAAATAGAACCAAGCCAAAACACGATCACAGCAAATAAGAACGCGATATAAGGTAGGTCGAGTGACGTGCGCGCGCGCCGCTCGGGTGTCAACTGACTGCTTCTGCGTCTAGCGTCTTGCTTTCACCGATAACGGTATAACTACTGCTTTTCACGTCTTAGACCAGGGTTTCCCATCCTTTCTTTTGTTTAGCCTCCCTGGGTTATAAATAATAATTTTATGCCCCCTTAGTTTTTTCATTCAAAAAATGCACTTTAATTTAACGCCAGTTATTTATTGTAAAAATATGTTATAAACTTCAAACAAATTTAAACTTTTTTATCGAAATAATTTATTTTAATTACCAGGGTCCTTACGCCCAATTCTAAACGCAGGCCCGAATAGGTGCAGTTTGCAAAATCACGCGACCGCAAACCGTACCTCGGCGTGTTAAGGTTCGCGCTTGCGTGATTGCAAACTGCATCTATTCGGGCCCGCGTTTAGAATTGGGCGTAAGGCCCCTGTACTGTATCAGTCGGTTAATTCCAGGTTAAGTTAAGTAATAGGTAGGTAGGTAATAGTTAAGTAGTAGGTGCCAGAGCTTTCGGAAAGAGACAATGCCGCTTTTGAAAACAGACTGTAAATAAATGACTGAATCAATGAATGTGATATTGTGATATTTAATTTACATGCTAAATTAGTTTTTTTCTTTCAAAAATGAAAACGTATTCCGCCCTTTGGCATCTTTCTACGCCCCCCTAGGGTAGCATGCCCCCCTGGTTGGGAACTCTTGTCTTAGACCGAATGAGAGTATTCGATACTATGTAGGTCAAACACGTTTGATGCGTTCGGTAGAGAATGCATTTAATGATTAGTTATTTAATTCACTCTATCTCAATCTCTAGGCAAATCTTATAGACAAATAAAAATTGGTTAGTCTCGATTGGCTAAAATTCATGAGGTTAATTACCTTCGTAAAATTTTATAACAAAATAATAGTTGGGTCCCTCCCTACTTTGAAGGTATATTTTCGGATCCCCTAGGCCAGATGCGGTCGCGCCCGTCACACCACCTTACCATATCAGAAATCAGAAAATATATCATATCTCCCTCATTTATCTGATCTGAGGGTACCATATACAGAATCGATGTCATGAAAGGCCGAAAATTCTACCTTGTGGTACGCTTGAAGCGCTTCACTTTTTACGCAATTATTATGTTTGTGAAATTGTCGTGATAATATATGATTTACCTTAATGAACAATCCATGTAGGTACTTAAGTATAGTTAATCTTTGATTTTATTTATGTTACACGGGAATTACTCACGTAAGATTAAGCCGGTTACTCCGACTATAGTTTCAACCGCATTAGACGGCCTTTTTCAAGGTGAATGCACGCGCGCGGCTGCGTCTCGCTTTGCACCGTGTAACATAAATAAAATGTGTGAAAACCACGTCAGTTTCAATAATAAAATCTTTGATTTCTTTTCTACGCGCTGATTTTCGATCAATTGACATTGTTTCGGGCCACAGTCTGTGTTTCGGGCCCTCACTCTATCTCAAAAACATTGACGTTGACAGAAATAACCGGCGAAATGCGAGTTGGGCTCGTGCACTGAGGGCACCACCATAAAATACAAAAAGACAATATCACGCCCAGGCGGTCACCCATCCAAGTACCGACCGCGCCCGACGTTGCTTAACTTGGTGGTGAACAGAAATTGGTCGTCGACTCGTAATTGGCCATTATTTATTATTTGTTGTTTTGTACTATAGAGTGTATACTATAATCATGCCAAGTTTAACGCTTATACGTATTACTATTTTTACACTAGGGTAAATACAATATTACGTTAAAAAACGTTTGTTGTATTGGGACCCTTTAGTTTTTACTTTTTGACTTAATTTTTTAGTTAATCCACCGTAATACATATTCTGTGAAATTTCAACTAGCTATCTATTACGGTTCGAAAGATACAGTCGTTAAAAGGTAGGAAGGACGACAGACAGACGGTCAGCGTAGGCTTAGTAATAGGGTCCTGTTTACGCCCTTTGGGTACGGAACCCTTAAAACATCTATTGCCTTAGAATAACTCGCAGCAATTCTCTTTTCAAAACCAACAACATTGCTTATTTGAATAACGTCTAGGTCTTTGTGCCAACGCTGCACTTACGACAAATAACGTGAGGACAATGTGCCTCGAGCCTACAAAAGGCTTTGATGAGCCAATTTGTATTCAGTTGCCGTAAAATTCTCATTAACGGAGGCCGCACGTGCTGATTATGTACGCCTATTACTATAAGCTATCCCAAACCTTTGTTGTAGTTAGAAAAATCTTATACCGCCTGAGTATCAAAGAAGACGTGCAGTTTTATTTATTGTGACCTGGCGTTTCAATATGGTATTTACGATTAGAATATATTTTATGGTGTTGATGTGGGCTAGAAGACATTGTTTATCGGTACTACTTGAATAATAAATGTCGTAGAATAATGAGATGTGTCAATAAATATTTGATGAATAAGTAGCTACGCTCAAAACTGCTGCAGAAGTAAACTAAACCCAAGTGAATTCATTCTACATTTGTTGTAAGCTAAATTGGGCATTGTCATAACGACATTGGATTTAAATGGTACCTAAAATTTGTATTACGCATTTTATAATAAATTATCTTTAAACGAGCAATTCTTGTATGTAAGTACGAGTATATAGAGTAAAATTTTGTATTTAGGTAATTTTTTGCTTTAAAGTTTATGTACTTACCTATATGTACATATAGGTGACTATCAAGTGAAAAAAAAAAAACCGCTGAGTTAAGCTCGTTCGCCCTGGTACTGAAATTAAGATAAATCAACTAAAACAAAAACCTAAAACTATTTATAAATAAACATACACTAAGCTAAGAAATAATCTAAAAGCCCCTTGATAGAAGTAAAAGTGACCAGTGGTAGCATTTCTATTCAACGTGGCAATGTTTTTTGTAAATTTCCATAATCAATGGTAGGTTCCTAATACCTATTGATAACTTCGCAAGTGACACCTCTGAATGATATAAACTGTAAAAGATAAAAAAATACAATTTTCTTTGCAACATTTCAGCATCGTATAGGTCGTGTAGTTTTCGAGATTTCGATTCGATGAGTCAGTGTTTGAATGTGTATTTCTCTTTTACATAATACTAGCTGAATTCCACGGTATTACCCACGATTTTCCGTATTTTCTTAGATAAAAAGTACCCTATGTCTAACTTTATGATGTATACTATCACCCTGCCAAATTTAGTTAAAAATTGGTTTAATCGCGAAAAGCTAACAAACAGAGACGGAGAGACAGAGTTATTTTCTCTTCTATACTATTAGTTAGGATAGAAGATTATTACTGTGAAAAACTTAGTTGTAGCAGAAAGACTATGATACCGTTACATCCATAAAGCAAGACAAATGGTAACTACAAAGATTGGTTTTGTATTGGTTTATGTGTGCAGTAATGTCCCAGATAATGGAGAATAAAATTCCCATGAGTTCTGTAAATAGAAAATCTAACTTTGGTCAAGTTCTTAGTTGTACAACAACCATGAAGACTTTCATTATAAAATCATTTGCGAGACGATATCGGTGCTGCCATCTCGTGTCATATTTACAAACTAGAATATCAGAGTCTTGATCAAGCTTTGGGTAACTGAAGATAAAATAAGCAAATTTGAACGTTCACGAAGTTGTTTGAGTTAATGCAGATGGCGCTTAATACACTTTACCATTATCAGCCTATCATGTTTCCAGTGCTCGGACACAGACAGGCCTTCTCTCAACGTAATAGGTGTACTTCAAAGTTCTATGAAACTGTAGCTTCATATTTGTCATACCCAAATATGAAGCTACAGTTTGATAAAACTTTATAGTTAAAAAACTACTTTTTTGTTTAAAAAAGATCGTAAATTGTGATGTATCAAAGTGTTTATTTAGTTATTTTCAATTTTAATCTACATAGTTAGTATTTACAATATGAAAATTATATTTAAAACAAACAAAAACTTAATTACATCTAAAGTAAGAACAAAATGAATTTGCCTGGGTGGAAAAGTACCAAAAACGCTGGCTGCATTAGCGTTGAATAGCCACAGAAATGTATAAATACTGTACCTATATACATATATATGTATAATGAATAATTATCAATTAAAAAAACCAACTTCACAAAACTAGTATATAATGGATAAATTTTTCCATGTATTTTATTTAAAAGCCAAAATATTAAACCGATTTTGATGAAATTTCTATGGGATCAATCTAAAAAAAAACATCCTTTCAATTAGCATTAGAATATTCATAAATGACAGAGTTCTGGGGTAACAAACATTTAAAATAAAATAAACTATTTGAGAACCCCTTCGTTTTTTGATGTCGGCTAAAAAGTATTATGTATACGTGTAAATTTTTTGGCTTTTTGGAATCTGTCGAAATTAATCCCCCAAAAAGGAATATTTACCTACCTTCTGTTATCAACAAACGTTTACTCTCCAATTAACATTTTGTCGAGTTTTTGACCTTCTCATTTGTAGGAACAAAAGACATCAACGAGCGCGTTTCCAAAAACTTGCTTTTATTAATATATTTTTGAAAGGTTATTTACTTTAGTTTTCCTGCATTCACTTTACCTTTCAAAAAGGTTGCCCTTTTTAGGGTTCCGTAGCCCGACAAGGAACCCTTATAAATTAGGTCTGTCCGTCCGCCTGTCTGTTTGTCTATCCGTCCGTCCGTCCAAATATTTTAGAACCTTCCAACTTATAAAACGTCAGTTATAAGATACATATCAATTTTCCAAGTTAAAAAAAATATTAATATTGCAGTTTAGGGGTAGCTCTGGTACATGCGAAACAGGGATTAAAAAAAATTCACTGCACCTCCTCGTGTAGAGTATCGTTGAAAAGGTCTTTTAAAATGATAGTAAGGTTTTATACATCACTTTTTTATAAAGTATATTATTTGCAAAATATGGCCCATCAAAGTGGCAAAAAGTTGATCCCCCAGCATTTCTAAACTATAAGACATAGAAAATAAACTTGTAACTTTTAATACGGATAGGTCATATTTAAAATTTTATTCTGAATTATTTCGAACATTATCTGATTATGGCCATTGATAAGACTGTTATAAATTCAAGGCGTTCTTACTCAAAGGTTATTGACCTTTTTGTAAAATGATTTTAACAAAGAATGTTTCTCAAACAGTTTTCTCTATGGTTAAACCATAAAAAGTAAATGCTATGTCCGGATGATACATGCCTGAAATTTGGCCATGTCCGATGTGATCGATCAAGCTGCGTTTGATCGATCACATCAATAAATTTCTGAACTATGACTACAATTATATGGCTTTGATTACAGAACCCTACCATATGCATATCTCGACGTGCTCTTTGCCAGTTATTCATGGTTATTTTTTTAAAAGTGTGTACATTCTCTTAGCCTTTTGGCCTTGTCGTTTTCAGTCCAATAACAGAGGTAATTTTTAATTGATATAAACTAAATGACATGACACAATATTTTTTTGTAAAATTTATTTTATACATAACTTTCCCTCTGTGGGCTTCTTTCTATTAGCTTTAGTACAGGGTTAGTACAGACTTGGTAGTACATAACTGTACTTTTCAACCATCATCTCTATTAAAATTTGGGTTTTTTGATAGAGAGGATGCTATCATGCCAGCAGTCATGCTTGGGATCCAGTCATCCATTTAATAAAATCTCATGTCCGGCGCAGAACTGAAAGACCTGGGGCCTTACGCCCAACTCTTAACCGCGGGCTCGAACACGCGCAGTTTGCATAATCACACGAACGCGAATCTTAACTCGTCGAGATACAGTTTGCGGTTTCGCAAATTTCCTCAATCACCTAAACCGAATCGCTTAAAACAGGTAGCCGTATACGGCCCCTGGACAGCGTGCGCAACTACTGCGTTCATAGGTTACGATGAATAAAAATCATTGCCAGTAAAAGTAAATAATTTCATCACATTTCTTTAGGTATCCGTCATCTAGTTCTAGTCTACCTTTGATCACGGACACTTTAAAGTGTTTGAAACGTCAGTAATTATAATAATTAATTATTAATATACCTACCTATGTTCTTATACAAAAAAAAGTTATTAATGTACCTATGTGTATTAATTAATATAATATAATACACGCGATGAAATCCGAACTGTTTAATTCAAATATCTAACAACATTTTTGGTAAACCCTGAACCGACTTCGGTCCCAAGTGGACGAGAAAAACTTGATATTTTGAGAGAAGTGAGATGTGATTTGAGAAGTGGATGGACTTCAATGCTCATTTTTTAAATACAAAACCAAAAAAAAGACCACAAAAATACAAGCGGTTTCGAATGAGAAGGAAGGTGGCGAACGTGCGAACCATACAGGAAAAATACTTTTCCTCTATGGTGCGATGCTTAAGAGCCGACTTTAGCAAAAACATACATACACTATAAAAAAAAAACATACAAACTATCACGTTTTTTACGAAGAAAGCAACCAAAACCGTATTCTTGGCGTTCTGATTCTATCAAACAGAAATTTCTATTGAAAATTAAATTAGATCTTAAAAAAATAGATCTGCATTTTGTATTGAAAAACTCGGCTTAATTTTTATAGATAAATTCAACATATTAACTTTATATTTCCTATTTACAAAAGTAGTTTTTCGTAAAACTTTATGAGGAAAGTTTGAGATTGGATTTTGTTAAATTACTGACATAAAATAAACAAATTTAATGTTATGGTTTACTTGTTTTACGAGTAAATTCCATGTGTTGAAAATTACTTCTTTATTTTTTTGTCTATGCCCGGTAATCTAGATACATAACATTTTAAGTACAATCATGGATGTAACGTACTATATTTTGTCGATGGTACAACCAAAGTAGAGTTACCTACGAGCATCGACAAAAAGTACGTTACATCCATGCCTACGAGAGATTGTAAGCGAATTTTCAATGACCCTGTATATATTTTTTTCTTCTGAAAACATCTTTTCAGTATATAAATTACTTCCTATTGTTTATTATTTATCAGGTAACTTATTTTTTGCATATTGACTGAGAACTTGGTGTCAGAATATTAAATGACATAAACATTTGATCTCTGAACTTGTGAATTTCCGACAGATTATGATTAGTTGTATTTTTCGCTTGAAGAGCTGATGACCGATGAGGAAGAAAAGTTCTTAAGCAGAGTCCACGAATTGGAAGACGCAGCGTAGGTAGGCCTCAACTAGATGGACCGACGACATTGTGAGAGTCGCGGGCATCCAGTGAATGCAGATGGCAGGATGTCGTTCAGTGTGGAGGTTAAAGGGGGCCTATGTTCAGGGGCCTTACCTCTAGCTTAACTTTTGCGAGCCAACTTTTAGTAGGTACCTGATAGGTACCTAAAATTAACCAATTCATTTAAGCTGCATCGTTTAAAAGCGTCTAACTTGAATGAACGAAAATCCGTTTTACTATGCGTGTGATTGTGATTATCGTTCATTCAAGTTAGACGCTTTTAAACGATGCAGCTTAAATAAGTTGGTTAATTTTAGGTACCTATCAGGTACCTACTAAAAGTTGGCTCGCAAAAGTGAAGCTAGGGGTAAGGCCCCAGGACGTCTTCTGGCTAATGATGATTTTGATGACAAAGCAAAGAGACTTTGTCTTTATTTAAATACAAAGGAAAGTTGAAGTAAAGAAACAAAGGATTTTATTTTAAATCTTTACTAAGTCAACAAACTAAAACTACTTATACTGAGCAAAACTGGCAAAACTTAACTGAGACTCAAATCATTAAAAAAGTTTTTTCCATCATGTTCTCAATATTAGAAGATGTCCAAGATGCAAAGGTAAAATATTTTATTTATGGGAATAAATTCGTATGTCTGTCTGTCTGGTTTGACGTGATATCCAACCAATTCATCATGCAGGCCGCTAACCGAACGGATCATGCGAAGTGCAGGAAACAGTAGGTGATTACAGCAGGAAAACAGTACTTGGCTCTAGCCAGGACCATGGATGTAACGTACTTAGAGAGGATAAATATTCACTGAGAAAACTGCGTAGACGCTCTCGATAGCTCCAAAGTGATCGTTGAGATGGCGATAGTAGTGTCCAATTAGACATTAAAATGAACTAATACACAGAATACAGTAATAGTTAGTGTTATGGCACCGAAAACTTTACCTTACCTCGCATTTAAAGATAATCGACGTTGCTAGCGCCTTTAGTAATACAAGTCAAATAAAATAGATGGCGCTTTACTATAAATAATAGTATGCAATGATTTTGTATTTCACTTTAAAATGCCTAACAATCCGTTGTTTTAGTGAAATAATTTAGAATAGAAGTAAATAACATTTAATTAAAATAATACCAGGATTTTCCACATCACCATTGTTTTTTTTTTCATGGATAACAATCGAACGTAGGTAGGTACCTACGTAGGCAACATTTGATCGAAGTAGCTATGTTTTCTTGATTGCAATGGGTTTATGTGAAAATAACAGGTGACGAACTTCGACAAATATAAAGTAAATGGACATGCCCAGAAGAAGAACATTTTTGAAGATCACAAGTTTCAGTCGGTCTCTAGCCGTGGGAAGTGCAACACAAGATTATTGTTACATGATAACGAAACATCTGACAAAAATATGCCTTCGTGTGTTTTCCGGAAGTGTAAAAACACAAAATAAAAGTTCAGGTGTCACTTTTCACTCGTGAGTATTTATTGATCATTCTATTTTGTCATAAAATGTAAATTAATTTCATCAAACATCGCTAATTAGTCCCCATTTTGTTTTATTCCATCGTTGCGGGATAGAAATATACGCATATACTTAGTGAGACAAGGAAAGCATCACTATGTTCGACAATCTTCACCGCACATCGGACATGCCGAACTTGAGGCGAATGTACCGACAGCAAACTAATTTCGTAAATTATCAAATTATACTTCGGTTAAATGTTATTTTCAAACTGTTTTATTTTTACTTTTAATATAATTTATTGTAGATTTCCTAGTGATGTTGCCATGCACAAGAAATGGTTGGAAAAAATACGGGCAGTGAGACGAGATGAAGAGTGGACTTCAAATAAATACACCCGTGTATGTTCTAACCACTTTACACCCGATGAAATGTACATGACGAAAATAGGAAGACGAAAAATACTTAAATAAAACTGCTATACTTCATCAGGTAATAGTTATGATAAATATTCTTTTGTTCTTGATTCTGTAGTCCAACAAAGAAATCTTATAGTTTCGCCAGGTCTGTCTATTTGTCTGACCCGTTTTATAAGACACTACGAATACAAAAAACCGGACGAGTAGGAGTAGGACTCGTGCTCTGAGGGTTCCGGTGGAAGGAACCCTCAGAGCGCGAGTCCAAAAAAACAACTAACTGAAGTTGAAATATTTAAAGACAAACTTAGCTTCATAAGTTTCATAACCAGCAAAGATGTATTTATTCTGTACTGATTGAAATAAGCTACAGGTCAGTGAACTTAAGTTGTCGTTGGAACGTTCATTCGATCGAAAATAAATTGACGAATAGCAGCAATTCCCATACGCACCGCATGCCTAACGCGCGTCGGGCACTTTTCTCTTACGCCGACAAGCGGTCCGTAACACACTTGGAGGGTTAAGTTATAATAAGTTTTGCGTAAATTAATCCTCAGCTGACATGTATAGGCACAGCCGGTAGATTTTAAAACAATTTTTTTTGTGCTTACCCCTGTACCCATCCCTCTAAAATAACAGAATAATAATAATATTACCAACTTATTTACCAACATGTCTTTCCCCCCTACGCTTATTACACCTTCTTTAGTAAAAGATGTTTTTCAAGTAGCGAAGTAAACACTGATTTATTAGTCACGTGACCAGTCACGTCCATCCACGGCGAGACGCAGTGAATAAGCGATCGGTTTTGCTAACGCTACTCAACATGTCTAGCCGCCTGGTGCCTGTGAATGTCAAACGGTTCAAGAGCAATAGACAAACACAGGTGTTCTCTTTTACTCACGTAGTTATTATATTAGCTATCTATTTTTTGCAACAAATTTACTGTACATGGTTACAATTAGGTATTGCAGTATATGTCCGACGGTTTTGACTTGTTTTTACTGTGAAAGTTTAATGGTTATGGCATGTCCATTTACTTTATATTTGTCGAAGGTGACGAATCGAATTATAAATGTATGATTATTATTGGTATATCAATTCAGCTGCCATTACTCACATTTTGTAACAATGAAAACCATAACTGTGGCAGAAGTTAGTCACCTATCTATCTATGAATTGATTTAGTTTTTTTTTTCTTGAAAAGTACTTTAATAATTAATATAATTATATGTTGTTTTGTTATTAATAAAACGAACTGTTGTGTTTTTTATTTAAACATTGTTTTACTTCCCTAAACTGAGTATTTTGGAGTGAACGTTTCACGTTTGGCGGGAAATTCAAATTTCAAACAGTTTTTTTGTTCTTGTTGCTAGGCCGGGTAATTATTGTAAACGATCATGATGTTTGTGAAAATTGATTATTATTCTTAACAAACTCGCGTAAAATCTCGTATCGCGTATCTCCAATGCACATTACTACTTACATTTGTCAATAAACAATTTTTTTCTGTTATAAACGGTTTATTGCCAAATGTAAGTAATACGGTGAGTAACTGATTAATAACTGTACATGACGACCAACAATTTTCGCAAACACTGTGTCATTTCACAATAATTACCAGGCCTAGCTACAAACACAAAAAAAACTGTTTGAAATTTGAATTTCCCGCTAAACAAGAAACGTATAACCTTAGGGCCTTACTTAAGGGGCAATTTGGACAGCGTTTAGTCCATACAAACTTATTCTCCTGTTTCCTCCCTGGATAATACCGCTAGAGCAATATATTATTTTTTTATAAAATTTATCTCCTTTATGGTCAGGCTTGTGTCATTTATTTTTTCTCGTAAGTTAAGTACTATAAGAAATATGAGCCTTTAAAAATCCCAAAAAATATCAAATTTTTACCTCCGTGTTCAGACGTCTCTCAAACAAAATTTATGAGTTTGTAAAACAAAAATAAATGACAGAAGCCGAGATCAATCCTTTTTAAACAATTAATTGAAAAAAATAATGAAATTGGCCTATTTTTGAGTGAGGAAACAGAAGAATCAGAGACGATGATTTTGTCTACTTTTCGTAGGTATAAATCGATCCGAGCTGCAGTTGTCCTTATTGCGCTCTACGGGCAGAGGCTCGAGGTCAGGGGAGGGTCGGTCTAATACGTATACAGTTAGAGAAGAGACATGTAGTCGATAATTGTATCGACACATTAGTGCTGTCCATCGATATCGATATGTAACGGTTCTCGTCTTTAGTTAGTGTTTTATGCGTGAAGTGAATTTAGCACATTACTGCAACGGCCGGCAAGTTAGGATTTGGACAAAATTGTTGACGCACAACATGATTTATTTTTACTATGGAAACTGACGTGGTTTTCACACATAACACATTTAAGTACGAAAAGAAAGAATTAAAAAATATATTGTGACTTGTGTATCTGGAATATCAGGATCGTAACAAGTGGAAAAATTTATAAATAAATAATTCTCTTAATATTAGTTAATTTTGTTGAGATATTTTTTCAAAATTTTATTTAAATACATTAGGTTATTACGTTGCTAAGTGATTAGTTATAGCTTATCATCATCAGCCAGAAGACGTCCACTGCTGAACATGGGCCTCCCCCTTTAACCTCTATACTGATAGTGATCGACATCCTGTCATCTGCATCCACTGGATGCCCGCGACTCTCACAATGTCGTCGGTCCATCTAGTGGGAGGCCTACCTACGCTGCGTCTTCCGGTTCGTGGTCTCCACTCAAGGACCTTTCTTCCCCATCGGTTATCGGTACTTCGAGCGATGTGGCCTGCCTAATTGCCACTTCAACTTGCAAATTTGAATAGCTATGTCGATGACTCTGGCTCTTTGGCGGATATTCACGTTTCGGTTTTTATCGCGCAAAGTAACTCCGAGCATAGCCCTCTCCATTGCCCGTTGAGTGACTCTTGAGTTTTTCTAAAAGGCCAACAGTTAAGGACCACGTCTCAGTACCATATGTTATCACTGGCAACACACACTGGTCAAAGACCCTTGTCTTTAAGCACTGTAGTATCTTGGACGAGATGTCACGCAATTTCCCAAACGCTGCTCATCCGAGTTGGATTCTTTGGGCGACCTCTTTGCCTAAGTTGGACTGACCTAAATGAACAATCTGTCCAAGAGAGGTGTAATGGTCAACAACTTCAAGAGTATCGTTCCCAACGATTACCGGCACGGGTACAACATGGACATTGGACATGATTTTTGTCTTGTCTATGTTTATTTTAAGACCCACCTGTTGAGAAAGGCTACTGAAATCGCTGAGCATCGCATTGAGGTCCTCCAGCGACTCTGCCATGATGACTATATCATCGGCAAAACGAAGATGAGTGATTTATTCACCATTGATGTTGATGCCGAATCCGTTCCAGTCCAAGAGCTTGAAAACATCCTTCACTGCGTTCGTGATAGGGCATGCAAACCGGGTACCCGAGTACCCGAAAAACCCGATTAACCGACTGATTTGAAAACCGGGTTTTTAGGATTGAAAAACCGGGTTTTTCGGGTTTTTAGAGTTTTTTTTATTCACGATGGTTTATGTAAAATACTACCACCAGAACATTAATAAACAATGAAACTTCATAAAAACTTACTCTTTCTATCGAGATACAATACCTATAGACTCACAATCACCAAGTAAAAGTAGTAAAAAACGTCCGAGCGTCGATGTAAATACCTAGACATCACAATGACACTTTCTAATTTAGACGTTATGTCGCTTGCATAGTGTTCAACGTCGCTTGTCAGCTATGGAATTACAGCACTGGCATCGCGGGGCATTGTAGTCGGAACGCGATTGCCTTACAACTAACCATAAAGTTGGCGCAATGTGTAGCGTGCGCCAAGTTTTGGTTCAGACATATATATTTTTTGGCACGTTTAGGTATGATATCTCTATGATTTTTTGACAATATTTCTACTACTATGTATTTTAATGTATAGTCTTTTTGTTTCTCAATTTTCATGTTTTTGTGTTAACATAGCTAAATCAATAACCATCATCATCCCATATTATTATTTTCAATATTTTGATAAACGTACGCTATACTAATTCTTCATATCAACAGAGAGAAAAAAATAGGAGGACTGCCAGTGCCGATTCAACAACATTAAAATATATAGAATATAAAAAATCTGCTTGCGATAAATTATCAGCATGGTTTTAATCATTGCATGCCACGGATGGAAACAGCTCCAAGGGTAAAGAATGTAATAAAATGCTGAATATGTCAGGCAGTTCTATTGAAGATTCCGTCGCGGCTTTTCACACTAAGGAGTTTAACATGCCCCAACATAGACTAATTAGTGACTCCCGTTGTCTATCGTCATCATCATTAGCCGGAAGATGTCCACTGCTTAAAATAGGCCTCCCCCTTTAACCTCCACCCTGTACGACACCCTGCCATCTGCATCGACTGGATGCCCACGACTCTCACGATGTCGTCGTTCCATCTAGTAGGGGCCTACCTAGGCTGCGTCTTCAACTTGCAAATTTTAATACCTATGTCGGTGGCTCTGGTTCTTTGGCGAATATCCACGTTCAGGATTCTATCGCCCAAAGAAACTCCGAGCACAGCTCTCTCCATTGCCTGTTGTGTGACTCAGAGTTTCTACAAAAGGCCAACAATTAAGGACCACGTCTCAGTACCATATGTCATCACCGGCAACACACATTGATCAAAGACCCTTGTTTTTATGCACTGTGGTATCTTTGACGAGAAGATTTCACGCAATTTCTCGAACGCTGCCCATCCGAGTTGGATTTTTTGGGTGACCTCTTTGCCTAAGTTGGACTTACCTAACTGAACAATCTGACCAAGATACATGTAATGTAATAGTCAACAACTTCGAGAGTATCGCTCCCTATAATTACCGGCACGGGTACAACATTGACATTGAACATGATTTTTGTCTTGTCCATTTTCATTTTAAGACCCACCTGTTGGGAAAGGCTATTGAGGTCGCTGAGCATTGTATCGAGGTTCTCCAGTGACTCTGTCATGATAACTATATCATCGGCAAAACGAAGGTGAGTGATGTATTCGCCATTGATGTTGATGCTGAATCTGTTCCAGTCTAAGCTTGAAAACTTCCTCCAACGCGTTCGTGAACAGTTTTGGAGAGATAACATCTCCCTGTCTCACGCCTTTCTGCAATTGGATTGGTTCCGTGATTGGATTGGTGATATACTAATACAATATTTTTAAGGTTTAAATAAAGAAAACTCGAAAAACCCGAAAAACTCAAAAAAACCGGTTTTTGAAATTGAAAACTCGAAAAAACCGGGTTTTTTCAATTACCCGAGTTTTGCATGCCCTAGTT
Organism: Agriopis leucophaearia; assembly: GCA_949125355.1. NCBI lineage: Eukaryota > Metazoa > Arthropoda > Insecta > Lepidoptera > Geometridae > Agriopis > Agriopis leucophaearia. The sequence continues at coordinate 6,271,053 of OX421276.1, read as the reverse complement.
CGTGAACAGTTTCGGAGAAATAACATCTCTCTGTCTCACGGCTTTCTGCAATTGGATTGGTTCCGTGCTCTCGTCCTGTAATCGGATCGACATGTTGGCGTTTCTATACAAACACTTCAGCACTTCGATATACTTATAGTCGATATGACAACGCTGGAGGGACTGCAATACTGCCCAGGTCTCGATTGAATCCAAGGCTTTTTCATAGTCCACAAACGCTAGACATAATGGCCGATTATACTCCTCAGTCTTCTGTATAATCTGGTGGAACGTGTGTATGTGGTCTGTGGTGCTCCTGCCTTTACAGAAACCGGCTTGTTCGGGAGGCTGGAAGTAATCAAACCTGCTTTCGAGACGGTTCGTAATGACTCTGAAGAACAACTTGTACACATGGCTCAGGAGTGAGATGGGTTTATTCAATAAGGTGTTATCACCTTTTTTGAAGAAGAGCACCACCACCTTACTAGTCCATGCTTCATGCGTAGTACCTTCGAGTATGACGGAATTAAATAACTTCTGGAGGACTTAAAGTACCGGTTTTCCATCCACTCTCAGTAGTTCTGTCGTGATTCCGTCATCACCCGGCGATCTTGTTGTTCTTAAGCTTTTCAGAGCCATTCTTATCTCGTACAAGCTGATGTCTAGGATGTCCTCAGTGTAGTGTTGGGTCAGTTTAGCTCTCTTGTCCAGAACTGTACCGATAATTAGGCTGTCGCGTCAATGTGTACAACTGTCCGTAAAACCTCTCGAGTTCTCTCAGAATCTTCGGCTTTGATGAAATGAAATGAAAAAATGAAATGAAATGAAAATGAAATGAAAATGAAATGAAAATGAAATGAAAATGAAATGAAAATGAAATGAAAATGAAATGAAAATGAAATGAAAATGAAATGAAAATGAAATGAAAATGAAATGAAAATGAAATGAAAATGAAATGAAAATGAAATGAAAATGAAATGAAAATGAAATGAAAATGAAATGAAAATGAAATGAAAATGAAATGAAAATGAAATGAAAATGAAATGAAAATGAAATGAAAATGAAATGAAAATGAAATGAAAATGAAATGAAAATGAAATGAAAATGAAATGAAAATGAAATGAAAATGAAATGAAAATGAAATGAAAATGAAATGAAAATGAAATGAAAATGAAATGAAAATGAAATGAAAATGAAATGAAAATGAAATGAAAATGAAATGAAAATGAAATGAAAATGAAATGAAAATGAAATGAAAATGAAATGAAAATGAAATGAAAATGAAATGAAAATGAAATGAAAATGAAATGAAAATGAAATGAAAATGAAATGAAAATGAAATGAAAATGAAATGAAAATGAAATGAAAATGAAATGAAAATGAAATGAAAATGAAATGAAAATGAAATGAAAATGAAATGAAAATGAAATGAAAATGAAATGAAAATGAAATGAAAATGAAATGAAAATGAAATGAAAATGAAATGAAAATGAAATGAAAATGAAATGAAAATGAAATGAAATGAAAATGAAATGAAAATATATTTGGTGTCTACAAACGTTGTCGGTCATAATTTTACAAAAGTTTGTTTTTACAAAAACAATACTCCATGATGAAGAGCCTTGTTACCCAAGCTAGAAATTAACCTGTGTTATGGCGTAACAATACCCTCCACCGGACAATATACAAATACAATCATGATTTAATAACATGATGTTATTAGACAAAAAAAAAACTAATTATATAATACTAGAATATGAGATTACTAAATGTGAGGATGAAATGATACTACCATCCTCGATCTTCAGCTTCATCATTTGGCTCTTCCCAATAGACGAATTCTTTGTGAACACTATCCAGCCCTGGTTCCACTCGAATGCGTCCCTAATACATCTTGTATTATAGGAACGCAGATCGTGTTGCACCGATTTTGAGATTCGTCAATTAAGTTCGCCATATTGCGACATATCAGCTGATGTTTGCAGTCTCATCTCAGTCAGGTCTTTCATTAGCTTAATGGTTTCATCTGAGAGCTTCTGAGGTCTTTTCCGGCGTGGGGTCTTAAAGAACTTAGACCACACTGCTTGGACAGTTTCCACCAGCCTATTGTTTAGTACGAACAGTTCCGCTTTCGGCTCTGGAAGCGATTATGCAATTCGAGTTGGAAGTCTTTGGAGTTTTGGATTTGAGTATGACCAGAATGGAGCGTGGACTTCACCAGAAGCGACCTCTCAAGCTTGTTGATATTCAATGTGCCTCTGACAAAACGGTGATCGCTACCGGTTTTCACCTTGCTAATCACGGAGACATTGAATATTCGCTTCTTGGTCGTCATGATGAAGTTGATCTCATTTTTGGTCGAACCATCGGGGCTCATTCACGTCTACTTCCTGCATGGTCACTTCTGAAAGAAGGAGTTCATCAAATAGAGTTCCTCATTCTCCATGAAGTCAACCAGCCACTGGCCCCTCGAATTCCGCTGTCCATACCCATATGACCCGACTCTTAACTCATCAACATTCCGCGTCCCACCTTTGCGTTGAAGTCACCCATAACAACGGTGAAGTATGTTACGGAGGTATCTATGGTCTCGGATATCTCCTCAAGTCCTCATACAACACCTCTACTTTACTTTAGATTATTAGATTATAGTTAAAGTTATCACATAGGAATTGTACATGGTAATCCTATCCGTAACTATCATCACATTATAGACCGGCACCCTCACAGGAAGTTTTCAAGCGTCGTGTGAAACTGCACTATATCTTGGAGTAGCTACTGTATCGTTATTATCTCGCTTTAAGTTTATAAGTATGTATGTATTTAATATTTTTATTTATGTATGTATATTATTTTAACTAAAAACTTGGTTATTTGAATTTTTCACATAAATTTTGAGGTTATGTGTAAAAATTATTGTGACAAAAGTTATAGATATTTTTATTACCTACAACTTTCCCATTAAACTTTTCAAAAACTATATTGACTAACTACTACTATATTAACTACTGGAAATCAAGTTGAACCATTTTTACCCTTAAACCCCCCCCCCCCCCTCCCACTTCCCGAACTCAAATCGCCCATAATTTATTTTTCCTTTCATTTTTATCATAATAATGGGTTTCATACTACTGTGTTTTTTTTTGGTTTCAAAAATTATCGACCCTGGTCTATTTGGCGTAGTCGGTTAGTAAAATATGAGCAGATTGCAAAATAACAAAAATCACTCGACATTCGGCAAACCCCGATATCAACTAGCCGAGTAGACTGCGAGGCGAAATGAATTTGTAGGCAACTAGGCATTCAGTGCGGGAGCACGGGCGGGCACGCACACACGCACAGTCTGTTCGACACGCACACGTCGATAGCTCGCTGGTCAGGGCGCAGCGCGACAGCAATAGAGTTGCTAAATACCTATTCATCAAATTTCTTGGCCGTGGTATACCGGCTTAAAAACGTTACTCAAGTTGATCTATGTTTTAAAATGCTCTCTCAACTTCTAGTTGACGGCAATCGTCACACGCGAAAACAAGACGGAGCATATTTAAGCGTAAGTCAACTTGAGTAACGTTTTTAAGTAAGGCCCGAAATTTATAATAATGGTGGATTATCATAACCCTTCGGGTACGGAACCCTAAAAATAAAAGTAGCAAAACGCACGACTGTGTGTAAGCGCCATGGTCTTGCTCCACTAAATGCGACTTTAATACAACATTTTAAGCCTTATGGTTATCTGTAGTAACAAGCAATGCTTAAAAGTGAGTAAGGCTTAGATATTAATGTAAATAAATATAGATATAGATTACGAAGCACATACTTATGTTATGTATAATGTACGAAAAATATATTGATTGTTTTAAAATATTTTTATTTCATTTCTCGAATTCTGGACGCTTTAAAATTTATTTAGAATTCATTCCGGACAAAATCATTTAAATAAGTAGGACTGTTACTACACAATTTAGCGTAATTCAGGACGTGCGAGCGCTACCTACTTCTATATTAACCTAGAAGTTTCCTCTCTGTCTATCGCGTAACTCTTGTCGCGTTATCTCTGTCTATCGCGCGGCAGCGGCACAAGTCCGACAAGCCGGGCTAGCATGCGCACCGCAACAAAATCTTGTCGTCACCTCGTAGAGCAAGAATGTAACAAGGTGCCTAGCCTATTTGTGCTTACGGTTTCATATAGCCTGTCTCGCTTTGGAACGATAAAAAGAGTCGTCAACATTTTGTCACAGCGCGCATGCTAGCCTGGCAGACGACTACTTGTAGCTTCATACCTAAAGTGCGGAGTGCGCCAGGCCTCAGGTCTGGTAGAGGCAACTAGGTATAGGTACTAGCAGTTAGTACCTTCACAACAGAACAAGGGCCTTACGCCCAACTCTAAGCACGGGCCTAAATAAGTGCAGTTTGCAAAATCACGCGACCGCAAACCGTATCTCGGCGCGGTAAGTTTCGCGTGATTTTGAAAACTGCAACTATTCGGGCCCGCGTTTAGAGTTGGACGTAAGGCCCTAGGTCCTAAAGTAACAAATAAAGTAACAAAACGTGTGGAACAGATCGCCGCCCCTTCCAACTTACGGGAGAGAAAGAGTGAGAATAACATATTTCCCTCTCTCCTGTTGGTCAGACGGCGGTTGAGGTCAACCAAATCCACACGGAATGTAGGTAGGTATTTGTTGCACCAAAATTGATTAGTAGGATTAATTTAATACTACCTCGAAATTTCAACAGTGACCATCTGAGAATTGGCATACTCAGAAGAAAACCGGAATTATTAGAAAAACAGGCTAATCTTTATTATAATAACTAGGTAGTTTCAGAAACATGAACTAATAAACTAACAATAATAAATATAATTATTGTAGTAAAGCATATCTCCTTTGTTTGTCTTGTAACGTTCCATGATCGTTACCGACTTCCAATACATGGCAAATGGCACATAGCTAGAAGCCAAACTTAACCAATAAAAAAGGTCACTACTATGACATAAACATTGTTGACAGATGAAGGTGATTGACGTAATGTCAATCACTTTCATTTCGTTAAGCGAAAAATCATTGTTCTAACCCTCGGAAATATTAAATTGATTTTTAAAAGATTCGGGTATGTAAATATCATATTCTTTCTAGAAGGAATAGGTTATATATAGAACCCGAACTAAAAATCTCGCTCATTTGTGCAACGATATTCCCGTGTGAAAGTCGTTCATACTTAACTTTTAAACTTATAATTAAAATCTAGTAGCCCCGTACTCCAATCGGGTAAGTTCCGTTGTGTGTTCTAAGCTCTTAAAGCATTCTGTAACTTGGATCCTTCCGATCAAAAACTGTGTTTAACGCCGGTACCACGTCATGTGAGATAATGGGCGCCTAGTCAGATCTGCCGTCTTTTCTACGGGACTCACACGACGTGGCCGAGCGGCTTCCGTACTGATCCTCATGCGGAGTTCTTCGACGCATTTTCAGGCTCCTACCCTCTACTAAACTACGGCCACGATACTGACAACAGTGTCGTGACGTGCGGACCTTACTCGCTACCACGTTGACCGTACTCCGGTCACGTCTCCAACAACAGCGACGTGACGCGCTGACTACACTCTGACCACGCCTGAAAACCTCGGACGGAGCTGTCTCGTCGCTACACTGCCCAGCTGACATTCCACGTGCCACGAGCCGCGTCGAGCTACGCGGCGACCGGCGCCCCAAGCTCTTCAAGCTAAGTCTCCAAACAAGGGACCAACACTTTTTTTATCGCCATCACCTTCCGAGCTCACGACCCTCTGTCTGTAAATTCATTCGCTTGCTTTAATAAATCTTAACTTATACTATCTTAAACTCTTTTCTTTGAAACACCTACCCACTGCTAGGTAGAACTTCACCAAGCTTCACTTGGTGAACGTTTCAGTGGCGCCCAGGTATTAAGCAGGAAGGTTGATTAAAAAGGTGTTGATCTCTCTGGCGTGGTATATTCACGGCTCCTTCTTTGTAACCTTGTGTCTGTCTGTAGGCTGAGGGGTAAATATAGCCCTGTGCTGGTGCGGGAGCTTATTTGTTAGAATACCCAGCTGTAGCTTCCATGCATGTCGTAAGAGGCGACTAAGGAAGACAAAGGTTACACCTACAGAAGTAACGCCCTTCTGTCTGCGTCTTAAACGCACTATAATATTTTTTTTACTTGATTTTTACAGGCCCCGCCCTGTGCTGGTGCGGGAGCTTATTTGTTAGAATACCCAGCTGTAGCTTCCATGCATGTCGTAAGAGGCGACTAAGGAAGACAAGGTTACACCTACAGAAGTAACGCCCTTCTGTCCGCGTCTTAAACGCACTATAATATTTTTTTTACTTGTTTTTTTTTTTATTATAGAATAATTAAAATCATTTAGTACTTTTATACTCGACCTATCTTAAAATCTTGTTCTTTAAACTCAAATTACCAAACTTACCACCCAACCTACACTCGGAACATCTAACTTGTATTATTGTAAAACTTGCTCTCACGGAAACTTGCCCGATATCTCTCTTAAAACTAAGATTCTAAACTCTCTTTGACGTAGGTATATAAAATGGCGTACCCCATTTATACCTTTTTGTCTCTTCAAAAAGCTGAACTTGCATATGAGGTTGCCCTCCGTGGTGGTTCCTCGGATGACTCTGTGCAGGAACTACGGAAACAGAAAATGAAACTTGCAAAAACCTACATCCTAACTACAAACTAAAAAATAATTTATCACTATAGCTTCCCTCTGAAGAAAATCTAATTAATCTTGCAACTAAAACTTGATAATGCAACTCTAAAAATTTAAAAATACCTGACTTGAAAAAAATACTTAGAAATATTTTTATTTACATATATCATATAATATCTATTTATGTATGTCTATTAAATATCAGAAATAGGGCGGTTAGTGTACTCTAAAACTGAAAGCCTTCACACTAAGAGCGGTTATTGCAAACTCTTTAAAAATAAGCCTCTAAAATGCTAGGAGCGGTACTCGTGAACTCCATAAAAAAGCCCAAAACACGAATATTAATTAATTTAACCTTTAGCATACTAGGTAACTCAAGTCAGTCGTCACCACAGCTATAGCAAACTAAACACTTATAGTTTACTGATAGTTTAACTCTATCGATACCCTGTTAACTTCTCTAAGCTCACCTAGACTACAAATCGCTACCTACAATCTTATGGTCCTATACTCGTATACCACTACTATACTCTCTTTGACGTACTAACTAGCAAAATAGTTCCTTATTTTGTTAGCTTTTCTTTTATTTTGCTGCTTTTAAGTATTGTATCTAACATTCTTAACAGCAAAAGGAAGAACCCACCGGTATTCTTGCCGTCTGTATAGGTGCCACTATAGCATTTATACAGCGATACCGGACTCTTAACACAGTACGCCACAAGTCTTATTGGGAACTTGAGACCATAGCATCCTGATTACATTAATTTTACACTCGAGCCTATTTAATGTTAAAATATTAGACTCAGCCTGGACGGGGAAGGTGCAATTTTATAACTAGGATGCTAGAGAGGTCAGCGAATTTTCTTGAGCAAAAGTTCTTAACTGAAAAAGGGGGTATGTAACGTTCCATGATCGTTACCGACTTCCAATACATGGCAAATGGCACATAGCTAGAAGCCAAACTTAACCAATAAAAAAGGTCACTACTATGACATAAACATTGTTGACAGATGAAGGTGATTGACGTAATGTCAATCACTTTCATTTCGTTAAGCGAAAAATCATTGTTCTAACCCTCGGAAATATTAAATTGATTTTTAAAAGATTCGGGTATGTAAATATCATATTCTTTCTAGAAGGAATAGGTTATATATAGAACCCGAACTAAAAATCTCGCTCATTTGTGCAACGATATTCCCGTGTGAAAGTCGTTCATACTTAACTTTTAAACTTATAATTAAAATCTAGTAGCCCCGTACTCCAATCGGGTAAGTTCCGTTGTGTGTTCTAAGCTCTTAAAGCATTCTGTAACTTGGATCCTTCCGATCAAAAACTGTGTTTAACGCCGGTACCACGTCATGTGAGATAATGGGCGCCTAGTCAGATCTGCCGTCTTTTCTACGGGACTCACACGACGTGGCCGAGCGGCTTCCGTACTGATCCTCATGCGGAGTTCTTCGACGCATTTTCAGGCTCCTACCCTCTACTAAACTACGGCCACGATACTGACAACAGTGTCGTGACGTGCGGACCTTACTCGCTACCACGTTGACCGTACTCCGGTCACGTCTCCAACAACAGCGACGTGACGCGCTGACTACACTCTGACCACGCCTGAAAACCTCGGACGGAGCTGTCTCGTCGCTACACTGCCCAGCTGACATTCCACGTGCCACGAGCCGCGTCGAGCTACGCGGCGACCGGCGCCCCAAGCTCTTCAAGCTAAGTCTCCAAACAAGGGACCAACACTTTTTTTATCGCCATCACCTTCCGAGCTCACGACCCTCTGTCTGTAAATTCATTCGCTTGCTTTAATAAATCTTAACTTATACTATCTTAAACTCTTTTCTTTGAAACACCTACCCACTGCTAGGTAGAACTTCACCAAGCTTCACTTGGTGAACGTTTCAGTCTGATCTGAGGGCCGCGTACCGTCACGTGTTTAGGCAAATTTTAGATGATTGCTAAAAGTTGCGCAAAAGCAATCCATATCTCGGCGCATTAAGGTTCAAACTGAATCGTTTATAACAGGTAGACTTCGGCCCCGAATGGCGAACGAGCATGTTTAAAGGTCACGTTAATGAAACATTTCTAAAAAATACAAAAATACAATGCTTTTGAACAAGTACTTACTGTATGTATATAATATAAATTTAGTTTTATGGTTTTATGAAAACATATCGAGGCTGGTCGCGGCATCCGAAGTAAAAAAATAATAATAGCGCCAAAACTGTTTTAATGATGAATTTCTAGTGTAATTCCGCTTCTACGTCGCTTCAAGTACAATAAGGAATTTGTGATAAAACAGTTTTGAAAATGGGCTTCCGCAAAGTAACGCCTGATTCAATCAACTAATAATAGCGCCATCTACTGGTTTCGTTGCGCTTCTCTTGAAATGCTGCAAAACTTGTCTGCTAATACTAGTTGAACCTTTTAGTACGCTAGCTGACTGTAGCGCTTACGGAAGTTCGAGACAACCTATAACACGATCAAATTGTAGCGCCATCTAAGTTTAATCCGTTATTTTGGCATATTTCCGATCTACGCCATAATGAACCGCTATTAATAGTCTCACTATAATTTGTCGATGCCAGGACCTATGTTAGGTAAAATAAGACTATACCTATAAATAAAAAGTAATTAAATAAATAAATATCTGGGACATTACTGCACACATGGTCATCTGACCCCAAACTAAGCAAAGCTTGTAATATGGCTGCCAGAGACTGATATACATACAATATACATATATATTTTTAAATACATACTTAAATAAATATTAACACCCAGACATAGAACAAACACAAATGTTTGTCCTAGGTGGGAATCGAACCCACGCCCCCAAGCGCAGAAGGCAGGTACACTACCAACTGAGCTGACCGGGCTGTATTGAGGTTGTAATTGTTAAGTTCAGTATTGATTTATCCGTCACTTTTGTCATTGGACTCATAACGTATTATAATTACGATAATCCATTCCATTACAATGAAAGCAACGTCAGACGCAAGTGTCGATGTACTTATTTATCATAGTGACGCACTACGTTCCCCTTTACAATGGGTTTAACAGCCATTGTATGGGAAGCCACCCCGAATTGGTGTAGCGTGAAGGTCGCAACCAGCCGGCTCGGATGTTGGCGGCTGCGCGCGCAGCCCACGGCGCGCTCAGTCAGTCTATCTGCGGAGTCGCGACCCACCACCGGCCGGCTCGCTGCCTCACTGGCACCCGCGCGATAAACAAACACATTCACATTTCGAACACATTAAAATTCGAAATAAAACCGAACAACATTTTCGTTCTAACAAATAGTGGTACGGCCCGATGACAGAATATCGATAAATTTTCATCGACTTTCCCAACACTATCGGTGAGTGATTTTGATAATGTGTAATTAAATGTTGGTTCTGTGTTTGGTAAACGTTTTCGCATAGTTCACGTGCTTTGAAAGTATTTCAAGGAGATCGTGGGTCCGCCGGTTCTGCTCGTAGTACTCTACTGAACATAGGTACATTTCGCCACTTATCGTTAAATCTCAATGAAGATTACTTACAATGTTGAATAATTGCCGAATGCATTAGCACATGAAATAAAAACGTCGGCAATTAATTCGAGGCTGTGGCAATGAGTAATTAGTGCTTTAACTAAAATTGGTAGAGTTACTGTTTTGTCTGAAATATAATTTAACTGAAATCAAACTGACTTCCTCAGTCATTATGTAGAACAACACAGACAAACACACCATTTTGTAACTAAGGTCAGTTACCTATCTTTTACCTTCAGGCAATATTTCCAAACATATATTCATCGCAATTTATAATAAACTAATGCTGTTGGCCGCGACTTCGTACGCGTGGATATTCATATAAACTTTCAACTCTTTTTTCATCCCTTAATCCGGCCCTTGCGCAAAATAACATAGCCTATATTTCAATCTGGTCATAGCTAACCACATTCGTGAAAACCGCATTTAAATCCGTCCAGTGGTTTAAGGGAAGTGCGTGGACTAACAAACAAACAAAAATTCTAAAAACTGTCTTAACGTGTTCAGCTGCTTATTTTAAGACGTTTCGTGTGTTTATTTTTTATATCTCGCAATTACAGTTTTTTTTATCTCTACGTTTTTATTATATTTATAGAATAGATGTATAGGTTCATCTTCGTGTTTGCTTGCTGAAGCTACAAAAAATAAGAACCATTTAAGCAACTTCTTTGTGTAACAAGTTAATTGATAGCCGATACTATTAACAAATATAAGAATTTGCAGGTTTTCAAGGTTGGTCAAGTCTATAAAATAGCAATCTATGCATTTCTTAATCTCTGCGCCTATTTCTACCAGCCGATAGGCCAGCCCGAGTGGACAGAGGCAGATATCGATTATGAAATAAAAAACATAATCTAGTATAATTCAAATCGAATCAAGGGCAAATAATTATGTCCGTTCGTAGTTTTCGATCAAGTTTCTGAAATTGCGAAAGTCGTTTCTTTACATTAAATGGCCTTATGCATTATTTTTTTGTGTCTAGGTCAAATCTCATGAGCTCTAATAAGGCATTCAAATATAAACTTACATGAACCTCTTGCATCTTGCAAGGCTTCAATGGAATACTAAACATTTAATAGGCTAACAGACACCTGATTGTTTTTTTTTTTAATCTCTGACTAAATGAAAAAAAAAGTTTACTGAAAAAATATTTAATACGGCTTATGAAATTCTAAAATATATGAGTTTGAAGTTTTTATAGGATTAGGAAGGGGTGCTCTGTCCCTTTCCTGCAAAGTGAGTGTCAGTATGAAATCTGTATAGCATACTTATAACTGACGTCATTTGTAATTGTAGTGCGCTCTATGTCTACTAAGTTTTTTTTTTATTTCATCCTTAATTTTTAACTAATTTTAATTTTGTTAAGGTGATCGGCTCTATTTATGGTCAGTTTTTTTATGAAACAATCCGGTAGCCTATTGCATGTTTATTTTAAGCTTAATTAGAGTAGTTACCTATAAACTACAAAATATATAAAGCGAAGTCCTATTGCGTGCGAACTCAACCAGGTACTAAAAAAACTAAAAAAAAAGTTTGCCCTCATTTGTTTTAGATTGTGATGATGCCTTTGTGGTTGGAATGAAGCTTAATAAATGTTTTTTCTAGGTACAATTAAAACATGGACGGAGTTTTGGCGCCAACGTGGAAAAAAACATGTCGCGTCATTTTCCTAAACTTGTGAATTTTCGAGTGTTATTGTATATTTTTTTATATATATGAAAATTAGATCTATGTTAGGTGACCAACTCGCCTGATGGTAAGCGATGGTGGGGCCGAGGATGGAACACGTTGATCTAGATGAAATCTATTGTAGCCTTGAAGATGCCTAGATTGTAGTTCTCAGGAAATTCTCAGGTGGATTTTTATTTATTATGTGTTCGTGAATGCCTTCGAGTGTGGGAAAGTAATATAATGCGTTGTAACATCTATTTTCGTGTTGTTTTCCAAACTCCATAGAAGCATTTTGTAAGTAAAGCCTCCACCACTTTACCAGGGTATGACTTTGACTTGATCGTGACTTGCTTTTCTTGACTGTGACTATAACTTGTTTGACGATATTTAATAAAACTTGCTAATATTTCAATACTCTGCATTGGCAAATGCACAAGAAGTGACCCAACATTCTCATAGAGGAAAGAATATTAATATAGAATTTAGCTCTTCATTTATAAGACACCGTACAGTTGCGTGGTCAAAAAAGAAAAAGAAAAACTCTGATTTCTTGGTATTTTGTACACTTAGTGCTAATTAGGTTGAAACAGCATCGTAATTTTATTATTCGTACTACTTTTTAACTGGTAACCTTTAAGTATGTTTACCTACACTGTTATACACAACCTCGTGATAACTTAAAATCATCGAGATATTAATACCTATAGAATCACAATCTCTAAGTAAAAACAAGCGTCGTTACACATACCCAGACATCAATTATATAGTTCACAATGCAATATTTACTACAATTTAGGGCCGATTTCACCATCAAAGTGAACGCGATCAACGCAAAACTAAACTGGTATAAAGTGGCTTATTGAGTTCAAAACGTCAATTTGGGTTTCACCAACATAAACTTAACTGCGATCAGTTTATGTTGGTGAAACCCAAATTGACGTTTTGATCTCAATAAGCCACTTTATACCAGTTTAGTTTTGCGTTGATCGCGTTCACTTTGATGGTGAAATCGGCCCTTAGACGTTATGTCGCTTGCACAGTGTTTAACATTTGCAGCTTGTCCGATAGAGCATCGTAGCACTGGCATAACGCGGCGTTGTAGTCGGATCGCGGTTGACTTACAACTAGAACTAACCAAAAAGTCTGCGCAATGCGTAGCGTGCGCAGAGTTTTGGTTCGGACATTTTTTGCCACGATTGTGACTCTATACGTATTGTATTTCGATGCTTACAATAAAAAAATAAAGAATAAAAAATAATGTGGTTGTATCGAAAATAAGTATCTGCTCAATAACATCTACCTTGGACTTATTAATCGCGTCGAGAACAAGATTGTAGGTAATAAAATTACCATAATTAAAATACTGTATAAACCATAGTATACTAATAAGTAATATAAAGAAACTTCAACATATAATTTTTGTCATAATAATACGTATTTCGCTGTTCTGAGTCAATATTTTAAATAACACTAAAATAATTTTACTACGATTATGAATTGCGCAGGCTCATTGATTTACAAAAAACATGGATGGATGGATAGAAAAACATGGATCCTTACTTACAGACCGGTTATCCATAGTTTTAAATATCTTTGGCAAGACTTTGAAAGAGTAGTATGTATCTACGGTAGCACCTCGGTTGTTTTATTTATATTATATTCAGGGTTACGCGGAAAGGGTGTTATAAGCCGAAAGGGGTACACGGTACCCATCATTATAAACAGCTTTTTTACTATGGGACCAATTCTAAAATCGTGGAAAAAATATCAGCTATTCCATACATTTTGCCGAACCGAATGACCGTTGGAACAGCTGATATTTTTTTCGTGACTTCCGGGTTGCTCCCATAGTAAAAGTTGTTTATAATGATGGGTACCATGGACCACTTTCTAGTACACCCTTTCCGCGTGTGATCTTATACTTACTCGTACCCTTATTGACTTCTTTTTTGGGTCATAATAGAATGAAATCAAATGTTGTCGGTATTGAAATATTTTTACACCAAACCGGCACGCTGTCAGTGGCGGTATTGACAACTGTGTCATTGACTGATAGAAGTTTCGGTACATTTAAGAAAGGCCGCGGACTGCTATTTGCTACTGAACTTGAACATTCGCTTTCGTTTTGCAATCGTGTAACTGACCAGTGAAAACCTTGTAAAGTAGTGTCGTCACTAGGGCCGCGCGGCCCCGTGATGCTGAGCCGCGCGGTCACAAAGCCACACGGCCCTTTTCCCTAGAGGGTCCCTAGTATTCTTATTTCAGACAGATTCGCTAAAACAGCATTGCATTTTCTGGAAAACAAAAGTATCTAAAAAAACTTGCATTTAGATGGCGTTTTTACATTACAGACTCACTTGCACGCGGTCTACGCGAAAACCGCCCTCAGTATATTTTATTCTTGACTTCGTCTTATCCTCACCATTTCATCATTAAAAAAACTAAAGTCGCGAACGCAAACACAAAATTGTCAATAGTACTGTCAAATAAACTTTATTAATAAAATAAAATTACTTGTTCAAAGATATTTTTTTTTAAACAAGCTTTTTCGTATTATTCTCAGCAAACCCTTTCATTTGATACCTACTCGTATATCATGATGGTAGATAAAAACATTTTGTCCGTCATTTTGCGGCGTCCGCCTTATTGTATTTATCATCTAGAACCAAAGTGCTGGGGAAGACAAACCCAACGAACTTAAACTCGACGGGGTTACGTCGTTTCGTTTAGGAGTTCCTATGGCCACCTTATGTCTCCATCATCAGACCAGGTCCGTGGTACCATAACATTGCATTGCCACCGAACTTACACATGAATGCCAAATTTTAGTTCAATCGGTTGAAAATAACTGGTCTAAAATTCAGTTGCAAGATTTGTCCCACACATACTAACTGGGCAAGTTAAATAAACCCTTGTAAAAACGCAAGATAAATAAGATCCAAATAAAAGCGAAAATAACATCAATGCTTACAACGCATCAATATGAATTAATGTGAAAGGCGCGGTAGGACATCAAAAGAATCTGTTTCCATGGTAAATGTCTCAATAGAAACTAGCAAGAAGCAGAAGTACCTATACTTGACTCATAACTTTGCGACATATACAGGGTTACGCATAAAGACTGTACTAAGCCGAAAGGAAGTAATTGTACTCATAATTATGAGCAACTTTTACTTTTTAAGGACCGAACCCAAAATCGCGAAAAAAACATCTGCTGTTCCATAGAAAACGGTCATTGACACTCAACAAAATGTATGGAACAGCTTATATATTTTTAGCTATTTCAGGGTTGGTCCAATAGAAAATGTTGTTAATAGTAGGTACGATGACCTGCTTTCGGTTTAGTACAGGGAATGCGTAACCCTGTATAGAAAGCTAAGGCGCTTTGTTTTACTCTTTCTGGTACGCAGCATTTCCCATTATAATTGCTTCAAAAACATTACTGATATTGAGTTTTAAATATAAACTTGGTGAAATATGTCTGCTAATAATTATGAAATAAGTTTCAGTTTTATTGTTTGATTCGTTACAGTCGATTTCGAAGCCGAAGAGCTATCAAAGATGAAATATTTTTACCTTGAAATATAAATGAGTTAGTGAAACATTACGTTGGCACTAACAAGAAGTCAAATGTCATATGAATTTTAAATATTCAGGTAGTGTTTCTTCCTCGTAGGAGTAAGTACACATATGACAGGTATGTCTTTCCGACGTCAACACAGCATGTTGGGCAACAGATGGAAGGCCGCCCGGTCGCTGCGCCCGCGTCGGCGCAAGTGCGCCAGTGATCGATAGTCTACAATTATCTCAGACTCGTCGGGATCAATATTTTGATTAGAACAAGAAAAAACCGGTCATTTTTAATATGAAATCTTTTTATTATTTTCGTATTTATGTGTGTCTTTAAGTCGCGAATGTATCCGTTTATTCTAAGCAAGCGTATTTTATTGTAGATCGCACTCAGAGACCGTATCATCGCTAAGCATGAACCTACTTAGTTATGGGTTCATGTCGCTAAGTATCAGGCAAAATGGCAATTAAAAGTAAGCAAATTGTTGAACAATAAAAGTCTTACAAGAAAAAGGCCCGATAATTCTATAATTTAATCATTAAAATTTTCGAAAATGTTCCTTTCTAAATACGAAAACATATAGGTATTTTTACTTAAGTAAACATAAGGTTGAAATTTAAAAACAACAACAGAAAATATGGCCAGTAAGTACTATGGCAGGACATTGCGGAAAATGCTGAGATAAAATACGTAACGTTGCATAGATATCTTGCAGAAATGTATGAGTAGGTAATCTGGGATATCCTTATGATAATATAATATATATATTTTCCCGACGTTGACAAACTGTTTTTTTTCTTCATTAAAACCCAAGCGTTAGGCACCGGCATGGTAAATTATGATAAATTATACTAAAAAAAATCTTGCGATCAGCGGCTACGGTGAAAGTAGAGAAAGCCGCAAAAAACTCGACATACAGAATCATACAACGGTGATTTGGCCAAACCTCAGAACTGGTTTGTCTTCATAAACTTGGGAAGGTTTGATGGGAGAAGCAAGTGCATTTAAATGATATCTGTTATATTGACGTCTGCCTACCTACGTCTGTTGATCATCGCTTAGGCAAAATAAGATAAAGAGAATGTTAAGTAAAAAATCCAAAGAGTACACCTATACAAAATTGGTTAATATTAATTACTATTCGTTGGTCAGAAATTCTTTAACTTGTCCTTGAAGGACAAGGGATCCAGAGATGAGGTTTGATATTGAATGTACATTTATATAATATCCATATTAACATGAGAAATTCATGTAGAGTGTTAGTGTTAGTGTTCTTATAGCAGCGCTAAAAATAAAAGTATGTCTACGATTTCGTAAGATATCTATTTATAAATCAAGCAAGTTTTTATTTTAAAGTATTACTAACCCGCAGCGGTATTTCATATTATCTTAATTTTGATGCAAACTTCATACTTCGAATACTTCATTTAGAATCCCAAAAGGATGATGGATAGACGAATTGACAGTTTTTACCTAATTAAAAAATGATAGGTACATCGAAACTTATTTTCATTAAAGACCTTTTGAATGATAGGTGGTGAAGCCAATTTTTTTTTCATTTCCAATTTAGGGGATCCCCCATGTTGTATTTATGATGACGTCACCTACTTAGTGAGTATGACTGAATTTACATACAATATGTCCGGCCGATATTTCAAGGGAGCATTTTTCAGGTATTTTTATCGACAATTCCATTTTCCTACAATATCCTACTTCACTCCCCTTAAAATGGCGGCCATTTTTATTTTCAAGTTCAATTAAAGTAGAGCATGTACCAAACATGCAATAATTGAGTATGTAAAAGACGCAGAATAATAAATTTTGGTGTTATTAGAGAGATAAAGTATTGTTCTAGCGACTCTTAAACAAATTTTATTGATATTAACAAGAACGATCATTAACGATCAAACATACTAAAAACATGTATACAAATCCTTCGACACCTCATTTGTCTCATTGTTTCACACTAGAAATTACACAGAAAGACTTGTGCAACTACCTACTGGCAGCTAGAAATGACAACACACGATTCATACCCTTACATCCACGAACATGCATAGGTACACGTACGTACCCTTCTTTTGGCTTTGCTGTTGTCAGAAAAATATGTCCTTATTGCAAATTCATGTTTTAACGAAGTTGTAATTATATTTGTCTCTTGAAAGAGTCTTCGCTCACAGCATTTCGCGTGTCAGGTGGAGAACAAATTAGTGCCTCTCACGCGCTTTCTACTCTCGCGTACTGTCTGGAAAAACTCTAGTCAGGTAGTGGCTAGACGAGGATTTGTAATTATAAGAATAATTACACATTGACATCAATTCTGTTGAACCACTCTCTCTATCTGCCGTCACTGCCGTTATTATTAAACAAGTTAAAAATATCTAAACTAGCCTATTATACAGAAACCACTTGGATTAACCAAAACAAACGTTACAAAAAAATCACCGAAACAATCCGAAACACACATGACCAATCAAAAATTTACAATTATTTCATTACACCAGCTAATATCCAAATTTTTGATATAAATTAATGGAACAAAATCGTAGGTAAATTCGTACTTAAAAAACCTAGTTTATGAAAATTATTAATGTTACCTAAATTGAAAAAGGAAAGGGTTTCAAATAAAAAAATAAACACATCCGTGGCATGAAAGGCTAACTAAATGACGTCAAAATTTACTAATAAACAAAAACTTGAAAGAATTGGACTATCTAAGTATAAACATTACCTTTGTACTGTTACATAATTGGTCTCTATTTTATAATAATTTGCTAAGTAAATGTTTTCAGCTAGTTTGCATCGCGAAGTCATAACGTATATATAAGTCTAAATGTAGGTTTTTATGTTATAATCGTGTCAGTGTTATTTTTACTTAATGCCTTTTCCGGTACAAAGCTTCGTTGATATCAGCGATTATTTTTAAACCGATGTTGTAATGGAAATTTTAGTCAATGTACAAATAATATGAGAATATTTACCTATTACACAAAATCGGGCTATGATTGTCTCGTTTTTTTAATTTTTTGTTAAAGCTTCTCACAACATATCTTATTTCATTAGTCAGATTTTTAAGTATATCGCATACATATTGTATGTTAAAAGTATCACACAAAAATATAAAATACATTGGCACGTATTGCCTTCCGTGAGAAACGCCTTTATTGTACTTATGTTTGTTATCGGTTTAGATTACATTACCAAGTCCACCGAGCGTCGCTCGGTATTTTAACCGTATCTAAGTAAAAAATTTCATCGAAATCGTTAGAGCCGTTTCCGTGATACGCGAAATAAATTTATATTCAGTGTAAACTGTATATAGCGAACTTACTTAGGGGTCTGCTTATTTTATGACGTTATTGAGAGTTTTCGTTAAATGGAGAGAAGAAAAATCAATGTAATTTTACCAATATAATATATATTAACTGGTAAAGTATAAAATTTACAAACAATAAACATAATATTGATAAAAAACAACGCTTAACGTTAGTCAGACAAGGATTTGTTAATGTAATTATCGTTGTCTGACGTGTATTGCTGCTCCAGTACATAATTTTATTTAAAGTAAGAGGTGTTAGTAAGTGATGTTTATTGCTTATTAATGACGTATTGTTGACGTTATTTAGAGTAGGGTAGGGTAGATGCTACATAGAGTGTATCATTGTGAGGACAACAAGGTAAACCAACAAGCCAAGTAATTTTGACGTTTTAGGGAGTTTGTCGTTAAAAAGAGTGTCGATATATAGAGTTTACAGTGTATGTACAATAACTTTACAATCGTTAAAATTTATTATATATATGTATATTTGATAAATAGTTCCAAATGAAACCCCATGAAATATACGTAAGATATACTCGTATATAGTAAGTAGATACGTAACTAAAAGCACAGAAAAGAAAAGCAAATAGAACGGAAATGAGAAGGAAACTCTGTCGCCAGGTATTGTGACAGATATGTGATTGAACATTCTTATTTATGTCAACGCGTCGAACTCCGCGTCACAGTTGCTACTCGTAACACAGTTGCTATGGGTTTATATGGGTGCAAGTGGCTACAACAAATTTCTTACAAAAATGCCTTAACAGCCATTCTAATTCCAACAATATTTTTTTCTTTTCTGTGACTGAAAGTTACATCGAATTTCGCACAACACTTCATACGAATGAAGAATAAACTTTTTGCATACGTCTGTCCTTACTTAAAACCTTAACACGTCTATATCTATGTATATTTATTTATTTAGCTAACAGTTTAACCTTCATGATATTATGGGCAAAATAAATACATAACTTTGTAAGTATGTACGCACATCGCAGTTTTTGTAACAAGTATTTATTAGTTTTTATGTTGCTTAGCTCACCGTCTCGTATCTCAAGTGATTACAGCAAAAAATGTGACGTCTATGCAGTGGCCTTAGTACGAGCACTTGCGAAAAAGTATTCGTTCCGTAAAGATAGCAAAATGTATGAAAAATTGAAAACACTCTACCGAACGTAAAGGGTAACTGAACTTTTCATACATTTGCTATCGTTTACGGAACGAATACTTTTTCGCAAGTTCTCGTACTAGCCCCACAGAAGTGTGGGTAGTATAAATGACGGGATTTACATGCTTTTTTATACCGACTTGGATTCAATTTTTAGGTTGGGAAAGGCAATCTTAACATAGTATACATACTATACTACTTTTACACTGCAGATTGCAAATCGCTTGAGCTTTCAGTTGCAGAAAACATAGTGAGGTAAGAACTCAATAAAAAAAATGCACGAAAAATATGAAAATCGGGAAAAACATTTTTTATTAAATTTGGTCAGGAAAACATGACAGGTTAACTAGTTATCAGAATAAAATCCACAAAATGAGTGCTTTAGCAAAATGATTGCTATCACCAAATCAGCAGGCGCTCGAACAATATAATTCGTATTATTAGAGCGTTCACCGTGTACTATTAGAACGCTGCTGTCCATCCTCCGGTGGTTCTGGTCGCAGTTTTAGGGCATACCCGGGTCCACTTAACTTTAAACTAACTTTGTGGTTATTTTTGTATAATTTTTTTTTGTTTAAATAAAGGCCAATTTTTTTTCCGCAGTTAAACGGTCAGATAGTTTACAAATCAATAAATTTATCTGTCCAATAAATTTACAGGTTTTACTCCGCAGATAACCTCTAACTATCTATAGAAAAAATCTAAATCACGCTACCAATGGAATAAATCATATGATTCTTTAACTGAGGATTGAAAAATCCGCCTTAAGTTACTTAAATTCGCCATGACAGACAGGAAAAACTCGATTATTGTTCGTTTTAATTTTGAAAGTCTGGACAAAACAAGTATCGAGTATCTTTAGTTTGTAAACATATTCTAGGTCTTTTATTTCTTGCCATTCAGTGCTCGTTCCATCTAAATATGGCAGCAAACGAATTTAATTTCATGGTCATCATGTTCACGAGATTTCTGTCGAGCACACGTTGACAAATGGATTTCTTTGTCAATACAGCATACTTATCTTTATTCAAGTTACTTATTAGCTAAGCATAAAGAACTAGGAACTAATTATAACTAATAATATGTTGTAGATGTGTTTAGCTAATGACGTCTTATATTTAAATCTTTTTAAATACATACATCTATCTATGGATCTATCGTGTTTTCATAATCAATAATCCATCTCCGAATTTGCCGCTCTAGTCTTTTACACACATTACCAGCAGCGCATTCGGTACTGTATAGAATACCTGTGTAGCCGGGCTATGTGAGATTGCACCCACTCAAACTCCCTCGATGACCGACTTTTGTGCCAGGGCACCGAGATCTCCATAATCCATAGGAACGCACCGGTACTGCACACTGTCTGAAGCAATACTTCCAGGAAATGTTCAGTGCATTTCCAACTGTATAGAATACCTAGGCAAAGTAATAAATATAAGACAAAATGTATGGAACAGCAGATTCTTTTCGCGATTTCAGGGTTGCTATCACAGAAAAGAGAAGTAAATAGAACGGAGATGAGAAGGAAACTCTGTCGCCAGGTATTGTGACAGATACTTGATTGAACATTCTTATTTATGTCAACACGTCTAACTCCGCGTCACAGTTGCTATGGGTTTATATGGGTGCAAATGGCTACAACAAATATCTTACAAAAATGCCTTGACAGCCGTTCTAATTTAAACATTTTTTTTTTCTTTTCTGTGGTTGGTCCCATAGTAAAAATTTTCATAATGATGAGTACAAAGACCTCCCTTCGCCTTAGAAAAAGATATATACGTAACTCTGTATAAATTGGATATTAACTACTTATACAGGTTGTCTGGAAGAGATCGCTTTAAGCGATAACGCCACGTGTTAAAAGCTTAGATAATAGTTTTATTATAATGCATCTGTTTTACTTTTTTATGTGGTATTTTAATAAGGAGTTATTTGTTATACAGGGTTATAAATATTGCTAATTATTAATTATACTAACAACATCTTGCAAGCAGCGAATTTTGTTAATTAAAAACAAAAATATTCAAATTAAGGCTCTAAAAAATAAGGTTTTTTTTTGTAAAAGATGCTTCAAAACTTGCTCGAATCATTATGTAACGTAATATTTAATATGCTAATAATTTGAAAAATCTCTTTTCGAAAATTGGAATTTAATGCCTCGACCGTTGATAGAGTTGCCAAATTGGCGGCCAAGATTTGTCTCCTCTGATTATCTTGTACATACGTACAATACTTCAAGGTACAATATCTTGGTAAGAGTGCTGGCTCATTCTTAGCCCAGAGAATTTCTCTGGCAATTCAATTTGGGATTGCAGCCAGCGTGCTCGGTACTCTACCACACGGACAAAATCTTGTTTAAGTTTTTTGTGTTTGCTTCATTTAATATACATTTGTACATATTCCTGAAATAAATATTCATAATGTACAATTTTATGGATATATATTTACACAGCTGTCGTATATCAAAATTGTCAAAAAGCATTATGGCAAATAAAGATGATCGTACATGTATCAGGCAGCAGGCGTTAAATCCGCTGAACGCGTCGCATTCAACAGAATTTCATACTAACAACTTACTAATTACTACCCTTACTGATAATAACTACTAATAACTTACTGTGACAATTTATTATAAATAAGTAAGTAATACAGTTAATAGTATATATTCGCGAACAGTGTGGGTACGTTCACCATATGAGTTATTAGTGCCTAGTGCGAGTTTTTCCAACTGCATTTACCTATTCGGTCGCTTACGAATTGTATGAAGTAAAGGCACAGTGTCAATGGCAGTGTCAGTAAATGGTTCTAGATGTTTTTAATCGTAGTTAACGCTAACACGATCGTACAGGCAAACTCAATAGGCTAGAAGACTCTTTTTTTTAATTGTCCTTATAAAATGTAGCCTATAATAATAGCTGATTAATGAAAACAACATGAAAATCTGATCAAAAATAAGCAACTTATAAGTATTTTAATATCACGCTAGACAGAGAGCGTGAAACAGCATATTGTGACGTCACTTCTCTGTACGACATATAATTTCTATTCTGACAAGTATGGCGCACAGAGGCGTGACGTCATTTTTGGTTTTGTGGGAAAAGGACAGATTTTTGTCTACCTAAAACTTTAAACGCTTATAAGTCAGAAAATTAATAACCGAATAAAATAAACTAAAATAAAAAATTCTATATTTTTTCAGTAAACATAATATTATAATTACTTAAATTCTTCAATTGGTTTCAACGATATATATAAAGCAGTTTCTAAACGGAAAAGCTTACTATTCAATAGCTGAATATTAAAATGAAAATATCAGTTAAAAAGTTTTATATATCCGTCCTCCTCACTCCTACTGTGCTGTGCCCGACATGGTCCATATGAACCATGTACTAATTTTAATGTTTTATTTACCACCTTTGTACTATTATGGAAGCAATAAATAATCTGATTCTGAATCTAAACATCATTTACAAGCTTTGCTTAGTTTGGGGTCAGATGACCATGTGTGCAATGATGTCCCAGATATTTATTTATTTATTATTATTTATTTATCAGTCATCTACCCTATTGTAAAATCTCGTAGGTACTTAGCATTCCGAGTTCTAGAAGCCGCCATCAGACTCTTATCTTTAAATTTTAAGTATCTCAAACTAAAAAAAAAAACGGCCAAGTGCGAGTCGGACCCGCGCATGAAGGGTTCCTTACCATTATCTATAAAAACTGCAAAAAATCATGTCTTGTATGGGAGCCCCTTAAATATTTTATTCTCTTTTTTAGTATTTGTTGTTATAGCGGCAACATAAATACATCATCTGTGAAAATTTCAACTGTCTAACTATCACGGTTCATGAGATACAAGCCTGGTGACAGACGGATGGACAGCAGAGTCTTAGTAATAGGGTGCTGTTTACCCTTTGGGTACGAAACCCTAAAAATTAAAACATCTAAGCTCTCAATGGACAGCCAGCTTTACCGTCACGGTCTGTGAACTGATGTTGTCATATTGTTGCCAGAAATTCCGCTATCAGCCATGTTCGTGTTGCACTCGCTTTGCTCTGGCGCGGTCACAGGCTGTAATTTTGGATTTCCTCATTATTTTTTTTGCTATTAGCATGAAAACAATGTAGTACTTACGATCTTCTTAAAAATAGGATTATGGAAAGTCAAGTTATATGAAAAGAAACGAAATGTTCATTTAAGATCAGTCCCGTCATACTGTCCATACAAACGCTAGTACATGATTATGGTAAAGCAGCGAATTATAAAGGGGTTTTCATAAGAAGTTCTGAACAAATAGGGTACTGTATAACACGTATAATGGTATATCTAATATTTATAATGTTAAAGCGAATTTTTATAATTACTATTATATTAAACAATAATTTAAACTTAAATACCTTAAACTGTAAAGTTTGTTGTTATTTTAAAAATGTATTAATTACCTATGTGTTCCGACACTTCCGACGATGTTACAAAAGGAAATACGATTATAGTATTTTCTGAACAGTTGCCTTACTACGAGCACTAGCGAAAAAGTTATTGTTACGTAAATGATAGCAAAATGTATGAAAAATTGAACAGCGCCTCTATCGGACGTGAAAGGAAACATAATTTTTCATACATTTGCTATCGTTTACTTAACGATAACTTTTTCGTAAATTCTCGTACGTCTCGGCCACAGAACGATTAGCATGCTGTTAATTTTTTTAATAACCTCATTGGTGTGGATGAAGAGGTGGCTCTATCGAAACGTTTGTTGCTCTCTAACGCCTAATCTCTGGTTCTTTCATGGTTGAAAACCACGGCATAAATACAGTCATCCCAGATACAGTTGCCGGCCACACAGTACAGTTACAATTTCGAAAATGAGCGTATAAAAGTAGCTGGTTAATAGCGACCATTCGCCTTTACAGTAACTAAGACCATTCCAACATAAGAACGTTAAGTAATAAAGTTTTAGAGTCGATTTTGCCTTGTCACCGTTCTATAAGGTCATGGCTGTGTACAAAATCTTTGCAAATGTACCAAAAATACGTGCTAAACAAATAATTTCTGTTCATTCTGAAGTCAACGTTCAATATCTGTTTTTTTGTGTTTTTTTGTTTGCCAAGGCAACAAAGTCTAGTACCTCGTTACTGGTACCTAATAAATGAGGCAAATATAATCAAATGGATATTATATGTCTTATCTTAAGGTTTTACTCAATAATTTTTAATATTTTAGTTTCCCTTAAATTTTTGTCTATGTTCACCATTTTCTTGGCAAATTTCAGTAAAACTGTTTCCGCCAGTTTAGATTCCAGTTTATTTTAGTCGTGAAAACAGACATCTATTGTTGTATTTATAATATAGGTATGATGAATCTCCTCCTTTTTTGAAGTCGGGTATTGAAATGACTAAGCTGGTTCAAAGCATACTCAATACTTATGGTTCTAAGTTGCGCAAACCTGCGCTATGTTTGATGTAAGAAATTCCATTGTACCAAACCAAAGTACAACGTGAGCACCTACTCATAAACCGAACGACCTTCTAAGGCCGGTCAGCTGGTCACTGATACGAGTAGTAACTATTAACTAATCTGCCTTTACGTCCGCCCTTTGAAATAGTGCAATCATATACAATGTTATTATATTTTTCTTTGTACGTTGTTTCATAATTATATTTTATCTATCTGGGCCAGTTGCACAATGCTATTTTGATTCAGTATGAATTTTAATTTTCTAGGCATTTTCTGTTAAAATCGACACCGATTCAAGGTTGATATTCCGAAAACCCGTACGAAGCGCTTTGATTCCACTTTTATTGTGCGAACTGCTTGTCTGTGGAATGCGCTGCCGGAATGGGTGTTCCCCGATGGTTATACAATCTGGGTGTCTTGCATTCTCGAGTGAATCGGTTTCTTCTGGGCAAGCGTGCTCCATCGTAGACCGCATCGCGCTTAACATCAGGCGAGTTGGCTGTCAAACGCAAGCCTATTTATGAATAAAAAAAAGAGAAAACTACTCGTAGCTCCATATTCAGAGTTACTGGTAATCAGTTAGCATCCTATTAAGGACTTCAATATGTCAAAACAAACAACTTTTGTACTACGACATATCAAAATTCACCAACAAAATCAGATTCATACATTTTGTCGGGAGTCAGTAGCGGATTTACACATTTGCCGCCAGTAGGCTATTCAAATTTTGCCGCCCCTACTGACCTCTACAATTCGATACCCTAGTTCACAATCACATTAGTTACATATTTTTGTGCAAGAAATCGTTACTTTATGATTTTGAGCACTATCGTCCTAATTATGTTAACTTTTGGCCGTAATTAATACCTATGATAAAATAATAAATAAATAAATAAATATCTGGGACATTTTTGCACACACGGTCATCTGACCCCAAACTAAGCAAAGCTTGTAATATGGCTGCCAGAGACTGATATACGTACATATATATTTTTAAATACATACTTAAATAGATATTAACGCCCAGACATAGAACAAACACAAATGTTCATCACACAAATGTTTGTCCTAGATGGGAATCGAACCCACGCCCCCAAGCACAGAAGTTAGGTTCACTACCAACTGAGCCACCGGGGGCATGATTGTAAACTATAGGGAATCAATGTGTCAGTTCCTATATTATTTTTACAACCCATTGATTCAGTTTGTATAAGAAATAGTTTTGGTTAGGTATAATAGTCTAGTCTACTTACATAATAAAGATTAGAAAGAATTATCTGAGTATTAAAACATAATGATTAAATGTTGAATTTTTTGTGAACCTAATAACATTTTGGTATATAAATATGAATCTTTTAATTTCAGTAAGATAAAAAATAACTGTGGCCCCAAATTTGCGCCCCTAAAATCTGCCGCCCTAGGCTCCAGCCTACTCAGCCTGCTGGTAAATCCGCCACTGTCGAGAATGATTTTTTTGTATGGAATAGCTGATATTTTTTCGCGAGTTTTGTAAATTCGAACAAAAGTTGTTTGGTTTGATGTACTGAGGCCGCCCTTAAGAGAATGCTAACTGATTACCAGTAGCCCTTTAAACTATCAAATACTTGGTGACTTTTTAAAACCAAAATCGAAGATTTAGGGTGTATTTGTATGACATAGTTATTTTTCATAATAAATCCGATAGTTTTTATAGAATCGACTAATATTTATGGTGTTTTTTTTTTGCAACAGATGATTTTGATACCGGTATTTTTTAAACAACTATGGCGCTTCTATACTTTTGATACCTGTCAACATCTAATTTTTTTTTGCAACTCGGTATATTCTGAGAATTCGATTTAGTTATTAAAAGTAAAATAAAATAAAAAACCAGTTAATATTAAATTGGCTCTACAGTACTTATGTTTTATATATATTATAAATTATAAATATATTATATATATGTACTTTTCTACTTTATTTATTTATAAAAAACAGTTAATAGAAAAGTACTTTACTGATGTACTTTTCTATACTAACAGGTTTTTTATTAATTCGGTTTAATAATCCTCTGTTGTATGAAAAAATCACCATAAATATTATTCGATCCTATAAATCATATTACTATCTGGTTTTTAATATTAAAATTATTTTAAAATTACATATCTAAAAAACAGTTTTTTTTAATTTTACTATTCCAACAATTCAGATTAACTAAAAAATCTAAAAATTCACTATTTTCTATATACTTTTATTTTGTAACTGACCGATAGAGTTAACCTCCATTCAAACGGTAAAATTTTACCATCAATTTTAATGCGTTACCTCGCGGCAGACGATTTCAACAATATACTTACATTCAACTGTGAATATAAACGTTTTATGAATTTCGCCATTGAATTTAATGTAACATGAGTGTTTTACCACATGTTTTGTGATTGTGACGAATTGTGACATCATAGAGAGACTATGAGTAGGTACAAAGTACGCAATTTCCATTTGTGCTAGCAGAAAACTTACAATAATTGTCGTTCAGCATTTTGTAAATTGATGCTGATTTGTCACACTACGGACGTACGTACTACGTAAAAGAAGAATTACAAACTTCTTTGCTAATCGTTTTTAAATTTTTAATTAAGACTAGGTTTTTAAATTAAAGGCCTCTGGATGACTAAATATAATTTTTACTTTTCTTCTATACACACTTACCAAAGTAGGACCAATTTAATACCTATTACATTTGACGTTTCATCAAAATTCAACAATGTAACCTTGTAATGTAACGGCACACAATATTACATATTTTTTCAATGTTAAAATTTAGTTAAAATAGGTACTAATTTATTGTAATAATGACAAAATAAAATAAAAAACGATTTTCTAATAAACAATAGACTGACAGATATCAAAACTTGATTTGTGGAGGTGAAAAACAAAACCTCACTTTCCACTTATGAAAATTTCGTTTTTTTTTTATTCTATGTGAAAAAATTATAAATTGATTAAAACATGTATATAAGAAAAAACTTCTCTTCCTTCATAAATTTTTATTTGAAATCGAGAGTTTCGAACAAAACCACGCTTTTCCGTCAAAATCGTCGGTTAGTTATTTATATGTTTCTGTATTCTCCAAAATTAGAAAAACTGGAGAAGTGGTGGTGGAGGTTTTATTCTTCACCTCCTTAAATGTGATCTATTAAATTTGCCCTACTTTAGTATAATTATATTTATGTTCTTAGTTTGAATAGTTTTCAAGCGTTTTAGTAAATATTTTATTCATTCACGACATACGCTTTCGTGTTGCAGCTTTGTTGATTCAACATGAATAAAACAAATCTGAAATGGTATTCATAAATATTTGTTCTAGAATACGTATTGAGTTATTTCACAGTCATACGCCACGAAATATTGATTAAATTACCAAAAATGTTTTCTTTCTACATTTTAGTTTTTTTGTTTACATATTAATCACCAACCAACCAATTTACTTTGCTAACGTCGCGTCGTTTGAAGGATTGAAAGGGAATTGACCTTAGATTTCCTATTATCCTGTATTATTTCCATTTCTCAGCCTATTTCTTCTCAAAATATGTTTTTTTTTTGTATGTCCCTCTAATTCCATAATCGTTTGGTTATTGATGGGCCGACCTTCGAATCGGAGTAGTGGTGCGGCTCTGTTGCAATGGTTGCATTCACCACGCTTGCGACACGATAGATGTGTGAACCACCGAGCTATGGGACTGGATATCCAGATATGACATATGCCTACTGCTATTTGTGTGCTGTGGATGGATATATATATTTAGGCTGCTAACAGTGCTTAGTAATAGCTCTAGATACCTACAGTACAATCTGGAGATGTGTCGTAATCGGCCCGTCCTTTTGATTCTTAGGACGCTGCGCTCTATCGCTCTTTGGCAAAGCCCAAGTTTAAACTTCTGAGAATCGGTCAGTGACCGTAAGTTAAGACAGGATCTGCACCTCATCCTGCACATGTCGATGTATGAGTGAGACTCATGAGTGTGTGCTTTAGTGACAAAGTAAGGTCACCCTTAATAGCCCTTTCGTGGACCAGTAGCTCCTTCAAGAATTGTCGATATAAAACTTGATACATATACACTTTTTTTTAAAGAAATTGAGTCAGTGGTTTAAAAAAAAACAAAAAATATCAAAAATATACACACAGATG
The DNA here is from genome assembly GCA_949125355.1 of Agriopis leucophaearia. Classification (NCBI taxonomy): domain Eukaryota; kingdom Metazoa; phylum Arthropoda; class Insecta; order Lepidoptera; family Geometridae; genus Agriopis; species Agriopis leucophaearia. Next base: position 6,241,488 of record OX421276.1, on the reverse strand, counting down.
ACGTTTTAGTCAAATTTTTTACTTAAGTTTGTACATGAAGGTAAAATATTGGTTTTCTTTTTTTTCTAAAAATTAATTATTTATAGGTGAAAGAGTCGACTGCTAATCTTGTCCAGGGTGCATGCTCCCGCGTTTCTTTTCATTTAGGACCGCGTAAAATTATTGCCAATTAGAGCTCTAATCTAAATATTTTTGTTTGAAAGAATAAAATCAATAAGTCAGTTGTACGGTATGACGTAGGAGACTACCTTTTGTCTTGCTCTCTCATCAGCCGAAAGAGCGAGATTGCGAGCAAGAAAACTCAATGTGAGGTTATTATAAGAATGTTTTTGAGATTATGGTAGCGCACCAGAAAGCTGACAGAATTACCATGCTAAATGACAATGTTTAGTTTTTGGCCAAAGTAGGCGTCAGCATTCCGGTCACCAGTCGCCTCTACCAAACGTTTGGCCTGGTCTGGTCTTTGGACGACCCATCATAAAATATTGATGTTTATTTCAATTATATGTAGTGTCATTCTGTGTCATGATTTGCAGTAAAATAAAGCAAATGTAAGTGCTTGTAATTGAGCACTTAAATAGTCATAAATTATTACGTAAAATATTATAATTTGCTTGTTTTTCTTTTTTCCTCGTGATATGATATTGGCGTTGCAAGTCTTGTGCATTTGTCAGTATCAAGTAGTGAAATATTTCAAAATTTTATCAAACAAGTCATAGTCACCACAGTCACAGTCAAGCAAAGTAAGCCACGGTCAAGTCCAAGTCATGTCCTAGTAAAGTAGTGGAAACTTTATTAAAAGCTTCTATAGAGTTTGGAAACATCACGAAAATATATGTTTCACCTCATTATATCACTTGGCCATACTCGAGCACGTTCACAAACAATAAATAATAATTCACCACTATTATATACAAATTGACACTCGAAATAACTCAAGGAAAATAGTACAATGACGTAATATGTTTTTTCACGTTAGCGCCAAAAAACTGCGTTTGCTTTCTATTATAACAAAAATTTACTGCTTATGTACGTGTACTTCAGATAACATTAAAACCTGTGTCATCTGTATTGAACAATTAAACCACAGTTATTAAAAAACTATATGAGCACATAATATACCTACAATTAGCAATAGCATGCGAAGTCTATCACTTAAAATACATTTATTTTAAATACGTTGCCAAACTCTGAAGGTTAAACGGTAAATATCAGACTCGTTTTATCTCATCATATTTTTTTTTCTGTTTTTTAGTTTTTCAGATCTCTCAATAAGTTTAACTTTAATATTATAGTTATTTTATTTCTATCTATATCTATACATATAATAAAAACGTAGAGATAATAAAATCTGTAATTGCGAGATATAAAAGAAACACACACAGACACAGAGCGTCTTAAAATAAGCAGCTGAACACGTTAAGACAGTTTTTAGAATTATTGTCTGTTTGTTTGTTTGTCCACCACATCTCCTAAGCCATTGGAATATGACCAGATTGTATCTTGATAAAGTATTTTTGGAAATTCATTCCTTAGAGGGGTTAAATAGGGGATTAAAGTTGTATGGCCGTTCGTCTCTTTGAAGTTAGAAACTTAGAAGTTGGTACTAAGATTTCTGTTTATAAGTAGAAGTTAATAGTAGTATCATCGTTTTTTGAACTCATCCCGGAAAAGGGGGCTTAAATAAGTGATGAAGCAAGGGGTGAAAATGCAAGGTATAAAACCGCTTAAAAGCGGTTTTGTAAATTCGTCCCCTAAAAGAGTAGGGGGTGCTTTTTATGAATTTCGTCATTATTTATTTAACAGATAGGAAATCCTATTACGCATACGGGTCGTACGCGAAATAAATGTTACTGTTGATGGTTTAGATGGATATCTAAACCATCAACATACATGAGGTACATAAAGTCTTGACTAATGTGAAACAGGTATTCAGGTACCCTGTAAAGTTACTAAGCCAACTGAAGTTGTTTTTAAAAAAACATCGTGGAAATATTTCGTTTGCATAATTAAAACCAAACATACCTTTGTGTTAGGTACTATTATTTCATCTGTACCTAAATTAGCATATAAACACGTGGATATTTTTTATTGCTTTAAGCTATTCTAGTTTAAGTACTTACAGTAATACTTAAAATTTTGTATACAAAAATATTTAAATAAATTTTTCAACCGTATCATTGTCTATACCTTAATTCAACCTTATTTTGTTACAGGTACAATTCTACACATAAACATTCATCACAGTGATGCTCAGTGATTTAGACGTTTGATAAATTAAAAAAAAAAAATGTCAGTTGAGACCCAGGAGTACGTCAACGGAATGAGGCCGGGACCTTTAACGAGGGAGATACCTGAATGTATGAGGGATAAATATACCGTCGTGCAAGCGATTATAGACATTATAGTGTTTTGCATCGGCGGCATTGGGAGTGTTATATATGCGATATACAAGAGTATAGTGGGGCAAAAGAAGAAAGATCTCAATGGCGGTATTGCTGTGGTGACGGGCGGAGGTGGTGGCTTGGGCAGCCTCGTCGCTCTGAGGTTGGCTCGACTCGGCGTCACTGTAGTGTTATGGGACATCAATAAACAAGGTACATATATTATTATAACTATTCTATTCATCCCAACCATCCCTACCACTGCTGTATGGGTTGGAAAAAAGTTGGAATTCCACCCCAAACCGAAACCCAACTTTCAACTTGTTGGACACAAAAGTTGGACAACACCCCGTGTCGGCAAAACATTTTAGAATTAAAGTTACCGAGAAAAAACAAAGGTCGAAGACACAAGATATATGTATATGTAAGGTTATGGATATTTTTTGGTAACAGCGAACAAAAAAATATCTATTTAAGTATGTATTTAAAAATATATATGTATGTATATCAGTCTCTGACAGCTATATTACAAGCTTTGCTTAGTTTGGGGTCAGATGACCGTGTGTGAAAAAATGTCCCAGATATTATTATTATTATTAAAAAGGCATCGTAGTAACAAGATTCGAAGTATCGCAACATCGGGTCATAATCACCGAATAACAATTTATAAAAAAAAAATATAAATTTATATATTTGCAGAACATTTTAGAATCTTTATCTTATCTTTATCACTAATTTTATGGCTTGCTGGATCATCCCGCCATGGTGTCCATTTTTCCGATCTGCCTCGCAGCTGGATGAATCGGCTCCGCTTACCAATTAACAGTTCAAATGTAAATGTAATGTTCACTCATTGTCTATATGGATTATGAAATTATCCAGTATACAGGGTTGCGCATATAGACTGTACTAAGCCAAAAGGAAGTCTTTGTACTCTTCATTATGAATAAGTTTTATTATGGTAATAAACCTGAAATCGCGAAAAAAACTGCTGTTCTATAGAAAACGGTCATTGTCACTCGACAAAATGTATGAAATAGCTGTTTTTTTTCGACATTTCAGGATTGGTTCCATAGTTAAAGTTGTTCGTAATGATGAGTATAAATACCTCCTTTCGCCTTAGTACTTTTTGTATGCGTAACCCGGTATAGTAAAATTTTACATTTCTAAGTACATATATGAATCTATTTTTGCAATAGACATACATCATTAACAAACATAGAGTGCGCAACGAGAGCTCGGTAGAGTTGTAGAATCGTTTCCCAACACATTGCAGATCTGCGCACGAGTACCTCACGCGGTGCCTTATCGCTACCTCATTCGTAAACATTGCTGTGAAACTGCTTGATTTAACTTAATCTTAGTATAAAATATACAGGGTAATTTTTTAACTAGCTGAGCTTACCCGCGTAGGCATTCCCTCAGTACCCGTTTTTTTACGGACTAAAATGTATTTTATGTCACTCTGTGTGCCGCTCAATATTGAAGTGTGCGTTTGTACAACTAATAAGAATATGTCAGAGTGTGGAATACGTATTTACCTCGTCCTCTTCAGTTTTTGGCAGACTTTTTTCGGTACTATCTCCAATTTAAGGCAAATCCGAGGTATATATGATCAAAGGCTCTATATGATAACTATGAAAAATCCGTAGAACCTAGTTCGCCCGGACGAGGGCCCGCTACAGCTACAGATACGAGCCGACACTAACAAAATACTAAGCTAAAAAACAAATTATTTATTTCTTAAAATGTCTGCTTTTTTTTGTTTCTTTTGCTTGTTTATTTTGTAAAATGTACTGAAACTAAAGTTGTTAAGGATGATGTGGGTAATTGTCTGCGAGAGGTATTATGTACATTAAAAATTCCTGAATAACCGAACGATATCGTTTTCACAAAATAATTATAAATCAATACCATTTTCTAACATCCTGGTTTCTAGTTCGCCGTCAAATTTTACTGCATAAAAAGAATCCATGTTAAGATTAAAGATTGTGTACGAATAAAAAAAATACTTTCCTATGTTACCCCAATTATTAAAATATTCAAACTTACTATAAGAATTAATTTATTTCTTTTATGCCATAGTTGGCAAACAAACAGACGGGCCTGACGGTAAGCGATCACCGTCGCCTATTAAAAATGAAAAATACATAAAATCTAATCCTAATAAAAAAAACGTGTGATTGAAATTCTGTAAGAAACATCATTAAATAAAATATGCTCATTGTGAACCTCTGACTTTAGCTTCTTGTTGATGACGATTAGGATTGATGTGATTTCCCTTATTTTAAAAATATAGTAACAAATTATTATAGAATCCTTGAATTTAAATTTGCATTTGCAAAAAGTTCAGTCACGTAACGACCTCTACCAAAAACTCTTTAAATACATAAATAGGTATGTTAATTAAAAATATGCAATATTAAAAGAAATATGATTTTCCACAATAAGCTACTAACGCACTTGTAAATTAAATGCATGGATGAGTAAACACAATTAAAACACTGTTTTCAAATATCACAGTTCTTCGCTACAGTTATATGATTATTTACGGGATATTTACCGTGGTAAGGTTGTGAAAGGAGCTCCCGAAAAACACTGTAAATATCCCGTAAATAATCATATAGGTATAACTGTAAAGAGAATTAACTTATACGATGTGTGTTTGAACTGAATTTTTACGAAATTTTAAATTAACAATATTAGGGTTGTAGCCAAATTATATATCAGTTTATTTTTAATATCAGCCTACTATTAAAAAAAAAATTTGTGGATCAACATTACCAAACCAAGTGTTTGATTCATTTAATATATCTTTATTCCTGAAATAAAGATAGATATAGATATTACCAAATACATAATTATGACAATGTAAAGACCAAATTTGTTTACGTTGCCACATGTATTTGATTCAATAGAACCGATTAGAACCACCATTTTAGATGCTTTGGAGAATCTAAAAACTAATTAAAATTGCCTAAATTTGCATAAATTTAATCACCACGCACGCGGCTCGTCCCTCAATTTCTAACTTTCTATAAAATTCACTTTTTAAAAAGCTGTTTGTTGGTCGGATGATTTTGTCCGGGAGGGCTATATATAAACGTAATAACGAGAGAACCCAGGCCATCTGGCAGCCCTAAGTAAGAAGTAACGCTAACCGCAGCGTTGTATGTGCATTACAGGTCAGATAAACTAGGGAGATTACAATTAGATAGCTTTGGTACAAATATGGTCAGTGTTCTAATGTCTTGGTGTTTTTTCACTATAACGCTTAACCGTTCATCGCAAAAACTGTAAGTAGGTATTCATATTCATATTCATATATATTTATAAAATGTTATTTTACATGTCAAATTATTAATCATAATTATTATGAATTTGGTTAAAATAATACATCTCAAACAATAAATTAGACCAAATACAAAGGAATTAAAAATACAAAATTATAAAAATTGGATAATAATAAATTGAAATTATGTCATAGTAAAATAAAAAATACAGGTAATGTAATTAAATTAAGTCTGGAAGAAATTAAATTATACATTTATAAAATTCGTCAAACGTGTAAAAAGATTGCTCGATCAGCCATTTTTTGAGACGTGACTTAAAGGAGTACAGAGTGAGTGTTGCAGTGACGTCGTCCGGCAGGTGATTGTAGACGGTGGGACCCATCACATGCGTTAACTTAGAGGACTTCACCGAAGATCGCGGGACAGACAACAACTTGTGCTTACCGCGAGTCGAGTAACTGTGCATTGAGCCGCGCTCCGCGTACGTCTCCAGGTTTACCCTGACGTACACTGCCACTTGATAAATCAATATGGCAGGTAACGTCAGGATACCCAGCTCTTTGAAATGTGGACGAGCCGGAGTGTCCCAGGGTACACGCGCCACGCACCGCACTGCACGCTTCTGCATGCGGAACGCTCGCTCCCAGTCCGCAGCTCTAGCCCACATTTCCGCACCATACTGAAGCTGAGAGTGCACCGTTGCAAAGTAGCACGCTCGTGCTACTTCTCTCGGAACCACTCTCGCCACCCGACTCAGAGCGAAGCACGCACTTCCAAGCCTGCCACAGACCTTTTCTATGTGTTGATCCCACTTTAATCCCCGGTCTATTTCAAATCCCAGGAATGTTGTAGATTCCTGCTCTTCAATCCTCACTCCATTCACAAGCACTGTCAAAGGTCGCAGGGACCTACCCGACAGACCAAACTGAATGAAGTGAGTTTTGGAAAGGTTAAGAGCGAGACCATTTGTGTGGAACCACCCCGACAGCTGTGAGGTCGCGTCATTCAACTTCCGCTCGAGCGCGTCCACCGTCGGCGCCGTGACTACTGCAGCCACATCATCCGCGTACATCAGTACATCTGCAGCGGTCACGGCGTCCGGCAGGTCGTTCAGGAGCAAAGTGAACAGGATGTTCGACACTGACGATCCTTGCGCCACACCCATTTCAGATCTCATGCGATCAGATTTAAGCGATCCACCGCATCCGACGACCACTTGCGATCTTTCCTGCATCAGACCCGTCAGAAGAGCGTGAGAAGCGCCCACCACGCCGTAATGCTGCAACTTAACAGCAAGTACGTCGTGGTCCGCGACATCAAACGCCTTTGACAGGTCACAACAGAGGATTGCCACCTGCAGCTTGGGTCTGTGGTCTCGAGCTGCCATAACTCGGCGAACGACTTCGCGGGTTAGCGCCGTGGTCGAGCGTCCCTCGCGGTACGCATATTGCCTGTCGGATAAAGCGCGCGTTTCGGAGAGAAACTCCGCGAGACGAGAGCTGAGGCCGTTCTCAAATATTTTAGCGACTGCAGGAATAATGGAGACCGGCCTATAGCTGTCGATGATCTCACGCTTCCCCTTCCCTTTATATAGGGGAGAAACCTTGCTGATTTTAAGGGGATCAGGAAAAGAACCTTCCATCAAACAGGTGTTAAAAAGGTCCGCTAGTATAGGCGCAAGTGATATTATAGACATTCTGATTAGACTCATAGATATGTCATATACATCCTTCGAAGTTTTTGGTGGTATCCTAGTCATGACGATACGATGCACCTCGTCAGCGCTAAACCTACGCAGTCTTACCGAACGGTCGGGTGGCGCGCGCGCAGCGGCCAGCAAGCAGAATGCTCGCGTGACGTCCGCGCGCGGCGCACCGCATGCGGCGGCCGCACTTAAAAACCTGGTATTCATCGCATCGACTGCGGTCTTCTTACACTCGAATCTACTGCCATCGGGTTTTCTAAGCAACTCTGTGAAGTCGACGTGCGGGGAATTGCTTTTCCCTCTTTCTTTATTAACTACACTCCACATAGCCTTAGATGCGTTATTACCCGAATAAATTATATTTGAATAATGTCTTGATTTCGTACTCTTAATTAGCGTGTCATAATAATAATTCATGTCGGAAATAATTGTATCAATAGCATCATTATTTGGAAATTGTTTACTAATTTCAATCATGTCAAAGAGTAAAGGTACGGCACATCATAAACAAATATAGTATACTAGTCGACCGTCCCGGCTTGGCACGGGTGTAAGCTCGGCCTTCGGCCTCACTACAAAATATAATATAGCCTATGTCACCCGGGGATAGTGATTTTTCAAATCGGTTCAGTAGTTTCGGAGCCTATTCAATGCAAACAAACAATCAAATCTTTCCTCTTTATAATAATAGGTCGGGGAAAAAGTCTTTTCGTATTTTGTATGTATAAAGTTGTAGTAAAAATCTCATCGGTTGTACTGTTTGTATCTGGCTGGTTTTGATACCATTAAAAATATGACATTTTAAAAAAGGAATACAAAAAGTAAAAAGCAATTTCCCGCCATTTTTCAATTGTTTTTTTGTTCGATAAAATGAGTGAATCTAACGAAGAAATTCGATATATTGTGAAATTTTATTACAAAAAACTGAAAAATGCGACACAAGCCGCGAATAAAATTTGTGACATTTATGGACCTAATGCAGTGTCATCAAGAGTAGCACAATGTTGGTTCAAGCATTTTCAGTCCAGGAATTTTGATGTCAAAGATGCAGCTCGCTCTGGTCGCCCTGTTACGGATAAAGTCGATGCCATTTCTGAAAAAGTGGACCAAGATCGGCATATTAGTAGTTACGACGTAGCTGAAGACCTGGGGATTGACCACAAAACAGTTTTGACCCATTTGAAAATAACTGGGTATACAAAAAAACTCGATATTTGGGTGCCACACGAGTTCACTGAAAGAAACCAAATGAATCGTGTACTCATTTGCGATTCTCTATTGAAACGTAAAGAAACCGAACCGTTTTTGAAAAGATTGATCACTGGTGATGCAAAATGGATCACCTACGACAAGAATGTGCGCAAACGATCATGGTCAAAGGGCAGTGAAGCACCACAGACTGTAGCGAAACCCAGATTAACACGTAATAAGGTGATGCTGTGTGTATGATGGGATTGGAAGGGCATCGTTCATTATGAGCATTTACCGCCGGGCAAAACCATCGATTCGGATCTCTACTGCCAACAGCAGATGAGACTCAAACAAGAAATTGAGAAAAAACGGCCGGAATTGATCAACATAAAGAGTGTGGTCTTTCATCATGATAACGCCAGACCGCACACATCTTTGGCCACTCAGCAAAAATTTAGAGAGCTTGGTTAGGAAGTGTTAATGCATCCACCACATAGCCCTGACATTGCACCCTCAGATTTCCACTTGTTTCGATCTCTTCAGAATTCTTTGGGTAGTGTTAGATTAACATCAAGAGAGGACTGTCAAAACTACTTGTTGCATTTTATTGATCAGAATTCCCAAAATTTCTACAGCAACGGGGTCATGTCACTACCTAAAAGATGGCAACAAGTTATCGAACAAAATGGTACATATATATTATAATTAAATGTAATTAAACTTGAAAAAAATATGTCTTGAATTTGTTTATAAAATACGAAGAAACTTTTTCCCCGACCTTATATTATATGTTATATTATATAGTATAGAGTATAGATATAAAATACAGTCTTCCTTGGGCACACTTACTAATTTTTCACGGACATTAAGAAACTTGCAGTGAAACCAATGAACTTAGTAAATAGCACATGCAAAAAGGGCGGAAAGGTCGTCTACAGAGTGAGTTTGGATTAAGGCATCAAGCCTGATGCGATCGGCGGTAGGTCTGATGCGTTCTCATCTGCCAAGCCTTACCATAATATTTCCCTTGTTTGTCTAATCTGAGGTTCCGATCAAGAGACCGAAAGCTTTACTACCAAATTCCCGGAGTCAAATCCAGTGCATACTAACACCATTTCTATCTATAAACTTATTTCATTAGGCTACTAAGATATTTTTGATGGATGTTGAAAATGGCTAGCCACTTCGAAATAATGTAGACATCAGACATTCCAGTAAAACCTAGTATTCTTTTTAGTTCGTATGTTGTTATAATGACTGTTTTTTTTTTTCAAAGGGGCAAGTGCCTTTATTAACTAAACAAAATACTAGCTAAAACTAACACTAAATAAACAGACTGTCCATAGACCGTTGAAGGTCTAAAGACAATCCAAATGCTCAAGCCCACTATCAGTTGGCAGCGTACCCAGCATGCTGGCGGCATTACCACGTTGAATGGCAATGCTTATACGTTGAGCCAGATACACGCCAGCATTTTGGTCACACGTCGCGTTAACCAGACGCTCTGAAAGATTTTGATTGGTGTTTTAAGTACAATTTCCACATAGGCATACGACCTTTTCTTGAAGGTACTATCAGCTGTGTAATATTTGCTGTTGTTTTCTAGGGAGTCATTTTGCAACTTTCTAATGCTTGTGCCAACACTGCAGTTAGGCCAATGCCAATTTTTACAATACGATGAATACGAAAAACATTCGCAGGCAGGTTCTCTTGAGGATAACGCATATAGACTGTACTGAGCCGAAAGGAGGTCATTGTACTCATCATTATGAACAACTTTTACTATGGGACCAAACCTGAAATAGCGAAAAAAATATCTGGGGCCTTACGCCCAACTCTAAACGCTGGCCCGAATAGGTGCAGGTTGTAAATCACGTGACCGCAAACCGTATCTCGGCGCGTTAAGGTTCGCGCTATGGAACAGCAGATTTTTTTTCGCTTTTTCAGGATTAGTCCCTTAGTCAAAGTTGTTTGTAGATCAATAGATATGATTGTAGATCAATAGGTAATTAAGTAATATTGGTACAGACAAGTAAAATATTGCATCTGAATCTCATAATAAGCTTACTGCCTTTAAAGATCCTTTGTATTTTTTTCTCATATCGAAATTGTCTCATCATCATCATCAGCCATAAGACGTCCACTGCTGAACATAGGCCTCCCCCTTTGTCGAAATTGTCTGCGACTTGCAAAATAATTTTATCTTATTTCAGAAATCGATTGATGCTATTAAATGTTTTATTACTTAACAATTACTTCTCACATATCTGTAACGTTTCACACAATAATAAAGCTAGTGTATTGCTAATGAGTGATTTTTTTTATGAAGGCGTCATATCTATATATTTATACTCTAGTTTTGTTTTTCATTAGCTCATCATTATCATAATCAGTCTGTCATGTTTCCACTGCTACACACATTCAGAAAGAAGATGAGGAAAATAGAATGAAACTAAAATATGATTTTGACAATATAACGTAGACATCATTTCTTTTTTTAACATTAACAATAACTTTTTTCACAATTTATTGCGCTTGTGAATTGCGCCCCTTTATTTAAATACAATCCACCCTAATCTTAGGCAAATAAGTAATTTAATGCTAACTTAATTACAATAACTAACTATTAAAAATAAAAATTTGTACAAAAAACGAACATTTGTACGCCGTACCTGGCAAGGACATGAGATACGTTTCCATTCCTGTATGCTATTTTATATGTATGTGTACCTACCATATTATGACAAATAAATAATTTTATTTGGGTCCTATTCCACCATGCTGGCCCAGCGCGTGTTGGCGAATGTCATGTCTTTGAGCTTTTGAGGTTGTTGGACATACCGGTTTCCTCACGATGTTTTTACTCCTTTACCATTTCTGAGCTTTGGCATCGAAACTTTACATAATTTATTTAGTTACCAAATAAGTCATTGGTGCAGGATCGAGGATCGAACTGGTTGCCGTCAGATTGTAAAGCGCACATGCTAACCCTCAGTCACTATCGCTCATACTTATCAAAAGCGCATTTTTTTTTATTTCTCTACACAATTATCAACTTTAGGTACCTCTATTATTCATGAGGTTTTCCATTAGAAGCTTTTCACAGATGGCGCTAGCAAAGCTTGTACATTTTTAACACGCTTATATGAGCTTCATTTTCACTTGTGACAAACTGCCCAGTGGCTCAGTTGGTAGTGAACCTACCTTCTGCGTTCGGGGTCGTGGGTTCGATTCCCCTAGGGCAAATATTCATGTTCCCACATTTGTGTTTGTTCTATGTCACGGTGTTAATGTATATTTAAGTAAGTATTAAAAAAAAAAAACTTATATCATATCATCATCTGGCAGCCATATTACAAGATTTGCTTAGTTTGGGATCAGACGACCGTGTGAGCAAAAAAGCAACAAATTATTTTTGTAAACTAAATTAAATCTTGAAAGTCAATTTTAACCTACTTCTTATTGTCGTATCGATTTGAAACTTTGCAAGTAGGTGTATTTAATTTAGCACCATTGAACTGATCTGATGATGGAGCCAGAAGGTGGCTAGTGGAACTCTTCAATGGATACTAGTAAACCCCTCGAGTTTGAATCATTTGGTTTGTTATAACGAGTTCTATGCATTACACTTCGTGACGAGATGATGATGGAGAGCCGGGAGATGGATAGTGGAATACATCGATAGCGAAGCGAGTTTTTTAGTTTTGTAAACCATAAGTGAAAAAAGATAAGAAAAAATCAGGATAAAATAAGATTGAGGTTTAGGTTTTTATTTCAAGTTTTTTTGTCGTATTTTGGCCATTTGACATTTGTTTATTTGTGAAATGACATATAAACAAATGTCTTAATAACAAATGTCATAATGACAAAATTCTTATAACAAAGGTAACAAACTATTCTAGCGCCACTTTGATAGTTGCCAACCCCATTGGCAGTGTCTTCATATTGTGTACAAAATTACAAATCTTATCATCCACGAAACGTAAAGCTTTGTAGAAGTTGAGTATGAGTATTGAGTACCTGCTTTTTGACAAATTCAGCATACCATCACCGGCAGTCATAGCCCAAAATCAGTAAAAAGAATTTCTTATACATACGTGTACTTATACGTTTAATTTTACCTCCACTTCCGGCAAGATTACATTATATATTTTTTTAATTCATAACACAGATATATATTTACAGATAACGTGTGGGTAATAGATTACATTGCCCACCCATTATCTGGATATGTAATATCTAAAAGATTGCCATTTTGATATGGATCTCTAAAAATAAATAGGAAATAAAGTTGCCTCAAAACCGAACCATGTGCCAAACTTGTTTGTATCGTTATAGGATAATAATCCGACATTGAAAGGTCAAGTTGTTAATCATATTTTCAAGTTCTTTAACGATACAGTTTGTTTCTGTAAATTTGCTTAGACAACTATTTTTATGTCATTTAAATATCCGCTAACTTTTAAAGAGATAAGATATTCCACCCATTTATCCTCAATTATCATGAATTTAACTATTATATGCCTATTGTATGAAAAGAGCCGTACTATACATTGTACATACTCCGATACCATTTATAAATGATCTATTATACACATAATATTCTTTATCTTTCTCTACGTGCTTATATATACTTCACCTTATGTTTTATTTTTTTCTTCTGTGTTGTCCATATTATGTGCGTGTTTATCATAGCTTATTATATTCTTCTAATGTTTTTTAACTCTTTTTGTATTTGACACACGACTCAGAAGGTCAGTGCTAAAAATCAGCGCTGCACCGAAATCCGCAGCATTACCGCTGAACACTGCCCTTTTTGTGGCACTAGACACTACAGCGACAACTGAACATGCATTATCTTTTATCTTCTTTCATTATATTTTTCTCTTCTGGGGCCTTACGCCTAACTCTAAACACGGGCCCGAATAGGTGCAGTTTGCAAAATCACGCGAACGCACCAAGATACGGTTTGCGGTCGCGTGATTTGGCAAACTGCACCTATTCAGGCCCGGTTTCAGAGTTGGGCGTAACGCCCCTGTAATGTTGATGTTGTAGTGTTTTGTGCACAAAATATTTTTTTTCTTTCGTTCTTTCTGTACCTATAATGGCAGTCGCGTCAAATAAGTCCGATTCTGGCTAGGGACGGAATAGTTTTCGAATGTTTTTTTTTTTGCGTCATCGGTTTCGTACTTTACGTGCCCAGTTAAAAGATTTCTATAGTTAAAATAAGTTGACATACCCGTATTACGCATATCTAGCATAGGTAAAAATAAAACATCACTCAACGTACTTCATGAATGTTGTGAATATTCATTGCGGGCGGCATCATGGAAATCTTTTGTTCTTGCATCGTTGTTACAACTTTCAAGTGCAGAGAGCTGTGTCCAGTGTTACGGCTGGCCTTGCGTGTTTGTTGATCTTGTGAAGAGCCATTAACGCCAATCTTCTGTGGACTAACCTTAAGATATCTTTGCCTTGACCTAGGCGGTGTTGGGCTAAGAACTACGCTCAAATGCCTGAGCTTCTACACTTTAGAAATGTAGGCACGAAATCTGTTTAAATATATAAGTTTTTATATCAATTTCACGAAGTATTAGCATAGATAGGTGTGAAATAAATTCTAGAAAAAAAACATATTAATAATCCGTATCGAATACTTACTATATATCATGCATGAAGGACAAACCGTTTCAGATTTGAAAGACGTGTTATGCTACGAATATCAACCAATCATTCTCAGCTATTATTAAAATGTCTAGGTAACTAACTATTATGGCGCCATAAACGAAACCTACTAAGGGCTAATTAGCCTTAATCGCAGAAGGCGACCTAATCGATAAATGAGTTGAATACTTATTAATTACATTTAATTTCATTTTTTTTATTAAATGTCAATTAGGTTAACTTACTAGCACGAGAATACAATTAAAAACTTATCTGGATATAACTAACTATTAACTTAGGTAGGTCGACCTGAATTTTATATGATAGCACAATAGACAACGATTTTGACATAAATGAACGGGTAGGTAGAGTCAGGTATTGTTACTATGTTTAGAAGCTAGTAAGATTTTTATTAATTTGCCATCGTTATAGAGTCGTGTACGAAGTCTAAAGTTGTTAAAAGTGCTGCTGCAGAAATGATACTGATAGTGATTGATACGCGATGACACCTTCTCTATGGGACTTCTTTCATGAAAAGCACTCTACGTAAATTAAAAAATAATAGCTTTTTTGTGCCATGAGATTCTATCAATCTATTTAAAGTGAAAACTTCTTTAGCCGCTTTGAATGACTTTTGATAGGTCAAAAATTTATGGGTTTGTGTCACCGACATGCCAATGTGACAGTTATTCCAGTCTCAAGTTTTCACTTTTGTCGGCAGCACAGAAAAGATTTTTTTTAAATTAGAACGGCTGTCAAGGCATATTTGTATGAAATTTGTTGTAGCCACTTGCACCCATATAAACCCATGGCAACTGTGTTAGCAACTGTGGCGTGGTGTTCGACGCGTGGACATAAATAAGAATGTTCAATCACATATCTGTCACTATATCTGGCGACAGAGTTTCCTTCCCATTTCCGTTCTATTTACTTATCTTTTCTGTGGTCGGCAGTCCCCATGACTGCCTTTTTTCATTAGGAACTCTAAATTGAATACTATACCTAATTTTGATATGTATTTATGTACTTATGAGCAATCTTGAAACAGTAATCACTGTTAATTAACGTTACATTCGTATGAAATATGTACTTAACTTTGGTACATTGTAACACGTAATTACAAGCGTACCTTTCAGAAACGGAATAATCACAACCGTGGTTAAAATTAAATGGTATATTCTTACTAAGTAGAGGCGTTAACAATGCTGCCATTACAATGATTAGACAATGGCCACATATCGAAATTCTAGTAACATTTGCACTTGTTCTCGTAATGCAACGCTATTGTCTGCCATTGTTATGAACAGGAAGAAAAACAATCTAAACTATTACTTGTCATTTGTGTAACACGACCCACGTATGTCATTGAAAAGTGATATGAATTGGCTCAAATTGTTTCATATTGTTTTTTGTAGTGGTGGGACTCTTTTACAGGGGTCCGCCTGGGGAAGTACCACACCTTTGCCAGTTATTTAACCGCCAAGCAGTAGTGTGCAAACACTACTGTGTTCCGGATTGAAGGGCAATGTTTCCAGTGAAATTACAGGGCACACAGAGATTTGACATCTTATATCTTGGGGTGACGAGCGCAGTGCATTGCCATCCAGGGTTTTGTACTGTTGAAGTTCAAAATTCTGAGTGGCGTTGAGCTGTTATGTGCAAGCGTGAAGAGCCATCAGTCGTCACTCAGTATCATAAAAAAAAAACTTGAGCCAATTTATATCAACTTTCGATATTATCAAATTTAAGTCACAATATCTTGAAACCAGCCGTAGTGATAGCCAAAGTTAAGCAAAGTGACGGTCAAGTCCAAGTCGCACCCCAGCGAAGTGGTGTTTTACTAACGGTTTCTATGGCGATTTGGAAACAACACAAAAAAACTGAACACAAATAGACGTTACTGCATTATTTCATATGCCTACACTCATGCAGGTTATATATAGATCATTTAATGGTTAATAATTATGACACATGAATACTAAACAAAAACACATATGCGGTTGAAACTATAGTCAGAGTAACCAGCTTAATCTTACGTGAGTAATTCCCGTGGAATATAAATAAAAAACACGTATGTTGAAATAATTCAATGCAGCGACGTGATTTTTTCACATTAGAAAAATACTTTGTACTACGTAGTTAATCCTGTAAAAAGAAACTATAGAAATAAGGTTCCACTTTCAGATCAGAAAAACAGGGGTGATAAGGTAAAGTTGCGTGGCGGGTGCGAACGCAACCAGTCATAATGAGGCTTGATGCGTAGTTGATCGCATTGCAGACAGCTTTGCTGCCCTTTTTAGCATGTGGACTACTATAATTATAGTTAGTTCATTGATGCTGCAAGTTTCTATGCGTGAACCATAGAAAAAAAAATTAGGTCTATGTGCGTGAAAAATGTGTAAAGTATCGTTCATACAGTTTTAGCGTTAAATGGTCTAGCCATAGACCTAAAAAAATTTTTTGCTACGAAATCTATGGATCTAGCGGTGTAGTAAAAAAAAGTGGGTGAGATTTCAACATGAACGATAACTGTCTAAGGCAAATCTCCCTTGTTTTAGATTTAATACTCAGGATTTACCTACTTGTGTTGTGCTCGTGCGAAGCATCTGATAATTTATTCACAAAGAGGTACGTACTAATAATCTAATCTGTTACAAAGTTGACAAGTGCCGTGGGGCCAGGCCAGCCGATTGCACCGGGTGACTTTTTTAGCGAACCGGTAAAATTAGGGTGTGATAGGTACATATAATCTTGCGTGACAGGTACATAGAAGTTAATTTGCGGCTTTTCAAATATTATTGAAAAAAGCCTTGAAAACTGTTTGTTAAACAACATTGCTATAAGCTTCTACTACGTGACGTGTACCTATTTATTGTTACACAATTTATATATATTTTTATTTCGCTTCGGTTAAAAAGTCACCTAGTGTGCCATTAACGTTACAGGTGTTATTGTTCATATTTCGTCTCAATTTCTTATTCTATGGAAACCCGTAGAGAACAGAAACATAAATTGATTGGACAATTTTTCCTGCTAGACCACAATTTTAGACGTAATCGTAGCTTCTGATCGCCTGTAACGCTGCGATAATTTAGTAGAAATCTTCATTCCGAACGTGATCTAATAATGTAGTTTATTTTTCTGAGGAATTTCAATAAATTTTGATATTTTATTTTGTGAAATAAGCAAAAAAATTCGGGAAAATACCTGTGGAAAATATACCGCGAAGTTTAATCCCTCGTGCGTATTTTCCACAGGCTCTGTGTGTACACTTAGGCAAGGCAGTAGATACCTAATGTGTCAGAGAGGAGTTTATCAGTAATACATGGCTGTTGTTATAAAGGGTTAAACGGAACAGTTTGTACTAAGCCGAAAGGAGGTCATTGTACTCATCATTATTAACAAATGAATTATGGAACCATACCTAAAATCTCGGAGCTGATCCATAGAAAAAGGCAATTTACACTCAACGAAATTTATAGTTTTACCGTTGGTCCAATAGTAAAAGTAGTTTACAGTTATGAGCGCAATGGCCTCCTTTCGGCTTAATATTACCGTTTCATCTAATCCAGTATAGAGCCATACATTCGTCAATTATATATAGCTTTGAATGTAACAACAAACAAAACTTGACTTGACTTGATCGAAATCTAAGCAACAGATAGGTAGAGATATTTCATTCTAAATATGAACGACCACCATACTACGCATACGAAATACTACAAAAATACGGTGGAGGGGCGAGCGAGCACATTTTGAATGAAAGATCTTAACAGTTTAATGTAACTGCGCTGTCATTGATTTCAACATCTTTAGTGCATATACAAGTATAATGGGCACCGGCATCGGCGTACCCAGCATGCCGCCAGCATGCTGGGTACGCTGCCAACTGATAGTGGGTTTGAGCATTTGGATTGTCTTTAGATCTTCAACGGTCTATGGACAGTCTAACTGTTTATTTAGTGTTAGTTTTAGCTAGTATTTTGTTTATTTAATAAAGGCACTTGCCATTTAAAAAAAACATGTGAGTTTAAGTATAATGGTATATCTGAAAAAACTTCACGTTATTAAATATACTAACTTTTTTTAATTTTTCATATTATGATGCCTTCACAAAACAACGAATTTGTTTGCGAATATTTCGGCAGTAGATAGATATAACTAAGGTAGTAGATA
The DNA here is from genome assembly GCA_949125355.1 of Agriopis leucophaearia. Lineage (NCBI taxonomy): Eukaryota > Metazoa > Arthropoda > Insecta > Lepidoptera > Geometridae > Agriopis > Agriopis leucophaearia. The sequence goes on along the minus strand of OX421276.1, from coordinate 6,223,075 downwards.
TTGGTAAGAACATCTTGAGTTAAAGTTAACACAGGTACCAAAGTACCAACGTCCTGAGTACGACAAAGCTTACATGCAAAGAAAGCAATTCATATTTTATAATCTAATCCTTCATAAAATCGTCATCCATCACATCCTCCATAAAAATTAGAATATTTAAAAAAAACTGAAAAAAATGTCCTTAAATGTATTTCATAAATGGCACGTGAACACCCGCTAAATATACAGCCTTTATTACACTCCGTATATAAAAACAAATCTAACAAGACCTCGCACTTTAAATCGGCCAAACAGTAGGTATAAGCTACATAATTATGATAAAGGACAGACAAATTAATATACCCAAAAAACATCACCTCTGTCTTGGGCAGTCGAGGGATTTCATTGAACTTTATTACCACACAGTTCAATCACAAAAGCAAGTTCACGTTCAGGAAGTGCCTAAAGTTCTCAGAACACAGTAATGTCTTTCCACACAGTTGGCAATTTAAGTAACGTTCGAAGATTTAACATTTCTACATCAATTGAGAGAAAGCCGAGTCGTAAATAACAAAATGTTGAATTTCGCTACAGCACGCTTCACAGTAGGTGCTTCTGACGTTTCTCCAATATAACATAATACTCATATAGACATTCGGTTCTACAGAAATACGCTAAAGTTTGTTAATGACAATATATCAATCAAAACCATATTATAAAAATATTTAATGTTACTATTAAGTTACAAATTATTTTAATTATAATATGCTTTTCAATTAACTAATACATTATACAAGTGCTTACAATTTGACCTACGCAGATGCTGTGACGGAAGTCAGGTCATGGAATTTAAAACTCCTTATTCTTACGAATCACTGCCCGGCAAAGCTCACTTAAGATTTGGGTCACCTCGCCTATATAAGTCGATGCTCGACACTGAAGGACTTAGGTCAAAAGAAGAAAGAGTTTAACGAGGCTGCCAAGTGCGACATAAAAATCCTACAGAGAGCTCGCTTTGACCACATTAATCAAATAGTGAACAAACTGGCTTCGTACCCTTTCTTCCCTAGATAAATCAGTCGTAGCGAACTTCTGCAATCACTACCTCTACTGCTGAAACCTGGTGAGACGCTGGCTCACACCTCTGAAGACAAGGCAAACTTGTTTGCTTCTTAGTTTGAGGAGTCTTCATCTCTACGTAATCTACGTATAGATGCTGGAAGTGTGATAGCTCCATCTTCACTCGGCTGAAATTCGGATTCACCAAATGGATGATCGGAAAACGCTTCGCAATCTTGATGTGAACAAAGCCAGTCGTCCGGATGGTATTCCAACCACATAAATGATAAATAAACAATTTTTTGTTCTGGAATTTAAACCAACTGCTTATAATGTCGTAAATCTATCCTCAACCAAGCCTCAACCATATTTTACATACAAATTATAGTTATGTACTATGAAACTGAATCCGGCTTTATAATAATCGACAGCTATAATAATAGTCACTGATCCCCTGGCCGGCGCTATAACCGAACTGTACCGATTAGTTTAAATTTATGCGTTTTTCTTTCTACCTTTTGAAATAATTAGGTACGTATTTATTCATTTCATATGTGTGGTTGTAATCTGAGTCTAAATATTTAGTGTAAAAATAGTTGTTGGAAGTTTCCCGTAAAAGGGCATTGTCTTCCGAGAACTTTGTTTCATGTTAATATATTGCATACCGACAATATTTTGTGTGAGTATTTACCTCGTACTGAGAAAATAATTGTTTAAATATTATAAATACATGATATCTGAAAATGGTACGGGGCTATTGATAAACCTCTCGCAAGCAACTTCCCTACATACTAATGTTACTTCTATGAATAGTACGTCTTTTTTTCTCAACAAAAAAACATTTTTTTTTAATTTAGGACTCCTTATGGCAACATCTTTATGATGTTTCAAAACGTCAGAAACACACTTATAAAGTAAGAGATAATTTACAATGATTAGCTTCATCAGTAGATCAAGCATACTTATCTAATGTCTGCAGACAATACAATATTACTGATTAATCACTCTGGTATATAACAGTGCCTTACAATATTGAAGATTACTTCAAAAATAAATGTTAATTAAAAAGATAAAAACATCAGTATACGTGTTCACAGTTTTTTTATCTTTGACAGAAAATATTTAAGTTAAGGCATGTAAACACACAAATTGTGTAGGTTACAGGTACATTTATTATTTTTTTAGCTTCCGAAATTTGTTATCTTTCGCTACTATGAACCAATAATTACCAATAGCTACTTGTTAAAATATATGTGAGTCCCAATAAGCCAAATAATAGTACATTGAGAAAATAATACATCTACTTACATCATATTAGGTATATTTAAGTAACTAGAAGTGGGCTTGTAGTAGGTACGATTGTGGGTTTGAATAAGCTAAATAAAAATAATGTAAGTACCTATTGTTTATAATAAAAATTCACTTCACAGTAAAATGAAATATAAATGTTGAACACAATTAAAGTTTAACAGTGTTTAATACGAATCAAAGTTTTAGAAAGTAGGTATTTTGTAGGTATATATTTATAATCACATAATTTTTACAATTTCGAAATCGAAATTCAAATTACTTAAGTTTTCTTTACGCTATAATATTTATTAGCATTGTAAGTACTGCACAATAAATCTTGTACAGAGCTTGCTGTTTCAATCGAATGTTATTATGTCTAATTATTCTAGAAAATTACGACTAAGATCGTACTTGATTGCTTAGGGAAAACAATTCGAAACGAGCAACTTATGGTTTTCTAGGTATGCCTTAGTCTACGTTATCACAATGATAGCCTATTTATTTTTTTCTCTTGAAAGGATTTTGGCGTCTTGTGCATTTGCTTGTGGCAAGTATTGATATTTTTAGTACCCTATTTACATGCTCTGCTGTTATCGCTATTATTAAAGTAGGGTCAATTAAAAGATCACACTTGAAACGTCGTCAAAATTCAGCAAAGTAACCTTGTATCAATATTATTTAACTGCACAATTGCTAAACTTTTTTCAATAAAAAATGCATATTTATTGTAATGATGACAAAAGAAGGCAATTTTACGATTAACTTTGACTAATAAACAATAGACTGACAGATGTCAAATGTGACATTAAATTGGCCCTACGCGGTACTGGTCCTGGCACTTTATATTTGAAAATGTCTCCACCGCAAATAAAACTTCATCGCCATTATTTGTCCTGAATTGCCCAATTCTATTCCCGTAGGCATCTCGTTTGATTGTGCCGCTCCCCTAATTTTTAGCTAACAACATATCCATCTGTCAGCCGAATAATTTTTATCTCTTAATTTTCTGAAGCTAGTTATAGTTTCTGGTTGTTCACGACAGTGAACTTGTGAATAGTTACCTACCTACCTACCACTTATTAGATTTGCAAAAGGCTTTCGTCTCGTTCAAAGTATGGTTAAGCTACAAAATTGTATATACTTAGTATTGGTGCTAAGGAGATCGACCTCTTTTCCAAAGTAAGTCAAGCTAAGAACCTTACTTGTTTTAAGCTTTGTCCGAAAAATACATACCGTAAATGTATAAATATACGGTTGGTTTTAGTAAAATAGTTTTGTTTCGATATAAATTGTAAACAGCTAGGTTTATATATGAAACTGCGGATGTTTATTGAGTATAATCTTCTAGGCGTTGTGACTTCTATGAAGGTTTTAAGTAAGTAAGTAAAGCTACATAATAGATAATAACGGGGAATGCTCAGATGTACTCTTTGACCTCATCCCTCCATCGCGGTTTTACTACTGTCAAACCGGCCGCCATCGTCAGAAATATACCATCCACACATTATAGATGTGTGGAAGTCTCGAACTGTTCGATTTAATCGATTGTTTCTGCCACCTACCGGTAAGTAACGGAATGGCTTACCACCTTCGGTTTTTCCTCTGAAGTATAATTTAGAACGGAACTTCAAAAGAACGGTGAATAGAGTCCTTAAAGGTAGGTGACGCACTGATAATACCCCGGGTATTGTTGGTGTCTATAGGCGAAAGTGACCACTTACCATCAGGTGGCCTGTTGCTTGTTTGCCACTTATTCTATTAAATAAATACTTTTTCAGTCTTTGACTCTCCTTAGAAGTTATTCATACATTATTAACAATCAACCGCGGGAGATAAACTATTGCGGGCTAATTAACATGTTTCTCCCAGGGCCTTTGTAAAAGTAAAAATTTAATTCGTTTAATATTATAAGTATACTACAACAGGTACAATAAATGAATGCGGGTTTAAAGAAGCGTTCATAAAAAATCAAGATATCCTGATAAAAATAAGGTGAACTGCATCGTAATCGTATGTTATACATTTGAGAAGCCGTAGGGTCTACCTTGGCCCAATGACTCTGCGGCGAGCGAGTTTTGGTCCCCTTGACCAAACATGTCTTGTGAATTATACTTATGCAAATAAAGGATGTAAATCATTGATTAATTATTTACTTACATCCATCCATCATAAGTTAATCCATCATCATCGCATCATCATTATCATTCAATATTAAATCTTAACGGTATCATTGAATGAGTAAGTAGGTATTTATATACCTATATGTTACGGTGCTCAATTTTTTTCTTTTCTCTTGTGCGGATTACGGACGTACGTCTTGTGCACGTGAAATAACACAAGTTAAGTAGTAGATAATCAGGAAAATAAGTATTATTTATTTAAATGTAGAAGGCGAGATGTTTTTTGCTCGTTGTTGGTGCCGAAACTCCCAGTGATCACTTGACCCTACGACTTGTTTAGTTTTGTTAAATAAGTAGGTACATAAAGTTATATGATTATATACGGGATATTTACCGTGGTAAATCCACAACCTTACCACGGTAAATATCCCGTAAATAATCATATAACTTTAGTGAACAACCGTGATAGTTTAAAACAAGTAAGTACATATTTTGATGTTTTTTGTTACAATCCTTCGCACAAACAGGCAATTTTACTAAATTACCTTTTTTTGTTCAAATTAAAATTATTTATTTCATGTTATTTTAGTCTATTACTGAGTAGGTAGAAGAACTGGGCATTAAGACCATACCGCCTTGTCTTACGTATTTTACTGTCATAAGTACGGCCAAGTAAAGTTCTGGAGACATTACTTGAGGCTTCCTATGAATTTTAGAAAATAACATGAAATTACACGTTCTACCTACCCTTTTTTACCTACTTTGGCACGTACACGTCGTACATTCCCAACTTAATACTAATTCATGGTTTTGACGCTTACCTTTTTATCATGTTACTACTTAAAAGTAGTTACAAAATTATAATTTACCTAAATATGTATAACTTCCATAGCTTATAATTACGAGAATTCTTTTATGAGTAGAGTCGTTACTTGCCTAGCATTTTTAGTTAAATAGAACTCTTTATTCTGTACACCAGAAATAAAAATTACAAACAGAAAGAAAACACTTACGAACTACTGCCACAAGTGGCGGCTTATCGCTAAAAGCGATCTCTTCGAGGCAACCACTGGATGGAAAGAATTTACGTAACAGGATCGAATTTTAATTATACAATTAATAGTATCACAGATTGTGTATATTATTTGGTCACTATTTATGAGAGCAGGGTGCATTATTATTAAAGTTTTATACAATTCATAATCATTTATTTTCATTTAATGTAGCATTACAGATATACATATCCAATGCACTATACTTAATACTGTAGGTAATTTAGATAATAATTTATTTACAAAATTAACAAAAACAAAGTACTTACAAAGAAGAAAAGAAACATTACATAAAAATATTACTTAAAAAAGCATCAAAAGATAACAATTATAATGAATTAAACACAACACAAAAACATTAATAAGGTACCTACTTAATAAAAAAACAAAAATAACAATTTTGATAAGACCTCCCGCTGTTTCGCTGTACAACAAACACACTCGCTCAATCATCTGCCAATTATCCGCGAAGACATCTAATTAGGGGAAGTTATACATTTAGAGCCTTACTTAAAAACGTTACTCAAGTTGCCATACGCTTAAATATGCTCCGTCTTGTTTTCGCGTGTGACGATTGCCGTCAGCAAAAAGTTGACAGAGCATTTTAAAACATAGATCAACTTGAATAACGTGTTTAAGTAAGGCCCTTAAATTAAAACTCAATTTTGATTATTATTATTTATTGAGTTATACATTAAGGTTATACAAGCAAAACCAACAACAGAACTAATTGACCGTAGTATGAATGAAGTTGGTAAACCGTTTAATTTTGTTATCGCCGGGTTAAGGTTAGAGTAACGCCTCAATGCTTATAATCCTTGAAACAAAACAAACTTGTTACGACAGTCCTTATAACGCTCCACGAGAGCATAACGCGTTTAAGAGCTCACGCACGGTACGGGCACTATTAGTAGGTATTTTTCAAACATCCAAAGTGCACGAGATATTCAATTTAAGAAAAAGTAATGTCTTCCTGTATTGTATCATAGTCTCCGGATCGCACGTATATTATTTCACTCCTTCCAATACGGCAGACGCGGAAACGTTTCCGACGCGCGCAAACTGAGCGCACGCAACACTCACACGGCACACTTGCTTGTAGCTGTGCTTGTAGGTCAACACTTACTAAAAGTTTTGAGCGCTTGTCATGTATTTAACACTCTGAAAACTGGAGCAAAAATGGAAATTTATAAAAAAAGTTTTATTTTTGTTTTAGTAAATCTATTGTGATATAAAACATTTATATATAGATATATAATAAAAACGTAGAGTTAAAAAAAACTGTAATTGTTAAATATAAAAAAGCGTTTTAAAATAAGCAGCTGAATACGATAACACAGTTTTTATAATTTTTGTCTGTTTGTTTGTCCACGCACATCTCCTAAACCACTGGACGGATTTAAATGCTGTTTTCACGAATATGCTGAGCTATGACCAGATTGAAGTTATAGGCTATGTTATTTTGCGCAAGGGCCGGATTAAGGTAGGAAAAAAGGGTTGAAAGTTTATATGAAAATCTACGCGTACGAAGTAGCGGGCAACAGCACTAGTTATTCTGTAAAAAGATTAACCGGCTACCGGTTCTAAGATACAGACTTTTAAATGTAAGACAGACGTACGGACGGGCGGCGGTGTAGGCTTAGTATTAGGGTTCCGTTGACGCTGTTATTGCATGAGACTCTAAAAATTGGAACGATAACTGGCCAAGAGCGTGTCGTGACACGCATATGTTGGGTTCCGTAACTAAAGTCATATAATTGTAGTCATAGTCAAAAAATTTATGGTTATAGAAAAAATCGAACAAACGAAGCTCTGTGGACTTCGCCAAATTTCAGAGATGTATCATCCCGACATAGCATATACTTTTTATTGTTTGACCGTAGACAAAACTGATTCAAAAATATTCGTTGTTAAAAAAGATCATTTTACAAAAAGGTCAATGACCTATGAGCTAGAACGCCTTGAATTTATTACAGTTTTATCGCTGTTACTCAAAAAGTGATAAACAGATAATGTACGAAATAATTTTGAATTTAATTAATAGCACATAACAAAACCATCGTAGGTAGGTAAATATAACCTATCGGTCATTATAAAACTTATTTAAGCTAAAATATTTATAAAAACCTTAACAAAAAGCTTTGATTAACATGGTTTGCGTCAATGCCTTCAAAGGTGTAAATATGTTTTGACGTTGTATAATTCCGTTACCTACCTACCTACTTCTCAATCAGCTTAACGTAGAAAATATATTTAAATTGCTTTTAATGTTGATGTTGCTAATGAAAATCTTGGTTATAAATAGACATTGGATTAGGTTTAAAGACATTTATTCTCACATAAGATATATAACATCACTTCCGTGAGAACACTGCTAACAACACATTTATAAATACAGTTCGTCGTCGCAAGATTAAGCTTAATAAACATCACAACAAAACATATTAGAATAAAATTATATAATATAATATGCAACACATATCCATGTAATTTCCCACCCAACACATTTTACTAGCATTTTTACGTTGTGAGAACATACTCGGCAAGTCGCTTTTTAAATGTGTTGAATGAGTTTACATTTTTAATTTCCGAGGGTATTTTGTTATAAAGGCACGCTCCTTCAAAAGTGGATTGGATTATATATGCGTTAACAAACTGGCTGTCACAATATGTAGCTATGTAATATATTCTAATATAAAGATCAAATGTGCATTATCAAAATGACAATTTAAATGTTTATTTTCGTATAGTTTAAACACGCTTTTATTAGCTTGCTATGTAACTATCTAACGGAATCTTTGAACGTGATTTTCACCCCTTTCAAAACGACAGATTGATTTGAAACTTTGCACACTTGTCAAGGACCGATGACAATTCAATAATTATTTTATATAGTTTGTCCCATTATCCTTCTCGGGATCTTCAGGATTTGCGATTTTAAAGCGTGTTTTTTAGTTTTTTTAATAAATAAATAAATAAATATCTGGGACATTATTGCACACATGGTCATCTGACCCCAAACTAAGCAAAGCTTGTAATATGGCTGCCAGAGACTGATATACATACATATATATTTTTAAATACATACTTAAATAGATATTAACACCCAGACATAGAACAAACACAAATGTTCATCACACAAATGTTTGTCCTAGATGGGAATCGAACCCACGCCCCCAAGCACAGAAAGTAGGATCACTACCAACTGAGCCACCGCGGCAGTCACCGTTAAACTGCTAGAATTATTTCAATCAATTAAACAATTACAAGGAATATTATAACAATAAATTCTACACCAAAACAAAAAATATTATGTGACAAATTACCTTTTGAGACCTGCTGTTTAATATTATTAGCTAAAACTGATACATCTATCTATTTTTGATTTATCTCGACCACAGATTTGAACTAATCTAGAGTATACAGGGTATTAGCAAGTAATAGATCAATATAAACACATAAATTGATGATAGTGCATTGTTTTTTCCAGGATTGGAAGACACAGTAAAATTGGTGAAGGGTATCGGCGGGAAGTGCTATGGATACATAGTGGACCTCGCCAGCCGGGAAGATGTCTACAGGGTGGCCAAGAAGGTCGAGAATGAAGTCGGCAGGGTAAGCTCCTTTTTTTTTACTTTTCATGCTGAGCAAAATTAAAGTTTCTGCAGTTACATTTCAGACATTGTACAAAATGACAAAGACATTTGTTAAAATATTAGTCATCATTAAGTTCAATGAACTCGGTTGACATCTGTTCAACTATACGTAGTTGTCATCATTTCAGATTGTTACTCAAATAATTAGAGTTTTGATATTTATTTTCTGTTATAATTGTCATCATCATCAAAATCTGCCTTTCTTAGTACACTGCTGTACATAGGTCTCTCCCAACACACACCGTTCAGCCCCATCTTGGGCTAAGCTGAATAAACCCGCCAAGTGCGAGTCAGGCTCCCACACTGAGGGTTCCGTACAACCACATAATACAAAAAGTTGTGCAAAAAGCATCACGCCCAGGCGGTCACCCATCTAAGTATCAACCGCGTCTGATGTTGCTTAACTTGGGGTGAACAAAAATTTGTCACCGACTCGACTTGGCCATTATTTATTATTTGTTGTTTTACTTTAGAGTGTGTACTATAATCATGCCAAGTTTGACTCTTTTACGTATTACCGTTTTTACATTAGCGCAAATACAAAAATACTTTAAAAAAAGTTTGTTGTATTGGAAGCCCTTAATTTTTACTTTTTGACTTTATTATTACTTGTTAGTTAATCCGCCGTAACATTACATAGGTACTCTGTGAACATTTCAACCTGGCTATCTAAAGATACATTCATTAAAATGTAGGACGGACGGCGGCGTAGGCTTCGTAATAGGATTGGGTTTTTACCCAAAGGGTACGGAACCCTAAAAACGGAAAAGCTGAAGTTCGGGAAATGATTGTAATATTTAAGTTAGTGTTTATTTTCCGCCGTTATAAATGAGGCCAAATAATACATAATACAAAGGTGAGGCAGAGATGTAACCAGAATCACACGGGGGCAAACTTACGTCATACATTTTCTCGCATTGTCACATAATCTTCTTACAATGTTAATTATTTCGATTATCTAGATCAGTGTTTTGCAAACTTTTTCACGACGCGATCCTCTTAGTATGAAAAAAAAATCGGGACCCCTAACCTTCCACAATTTAATCTGTATTTTATTATACGAGTATCACAAATATCAAATACGTACAATCTCTTTTATTTTTGTACTTATTAATTAAATTTTGTAAGAATTTTTTTTTTTTTAGTTTATTTTGTTTTCTTTTACCGAGGCTTCGCGACCCCCGTGACCCCCTTATAGAGGCATGGCCACCCACCAGGGGGTCGTGACCCACAGTTTGAAAAACACTGATCTAGATACTTAATTTTAATTTGATAAGCAAACAGAATTCATTTTATGTTTTGTTATATTTCAGGTGAATCTCCTGATTAATAACGCAGGAGTGGTCTCGGGACAATACCTGTTGGACACTCCAGATCATCTCATACAGAGGACGTTCGATGTCAATATTTTAGCGCATTTTTGGGTAAGACTAAACAGTTTTAGCAAAGTTATCGATATTATAATTTGATATTGGCGTAAATAGGGTAGATGACTGTTTTTTAACCGACTTCCAAAAAGGAGGAAGTTATCAATTCGACAGCTTTTTTAAATGTTTGTTACCGCAGAACTTTTGACTGCGTAAACCGATTTTGATGATTCGTTTTTTATTTGAAAGCTGGTGCTTCCCATTTTTTTTAATTTGATCCAGCTCTGATGAAGTCCGGTTTTTTTACATTAAGTTTTTTTTTATGTCCTATTAAAATCTAGCCCATACCTAATATAACTAAAGTGTATAAATATATCTGATTAATGAAAACAAAATGAAAATCTGATCAAAAATAAGCAAGAGAGCGTGAAGCAGTAAATTATGACGTCACTTCTCTGTACGCCATATAAATTTTATTCTGACAAGTATGGCGCACAGAGGCGTGACGTAATTTTTTGTTTTGTGGGAAAGGGGCAGAGTTTTCTCTACCAAAATCTTTAAGCGCTTATATATCAGAACATTAATAACAGATTTAAATTATATTTGTAACAAACATATTATATATACCTAAATTCTTAATCAAAGCCATTGGTTTTAATAATATAAACATCAGTCATCTACCCTGTTTTGTTGTAACATTCTTTAACGTAAACTAATCTGACAGGCCTAACATTATTGGCGTCTCTTTTTATTTTAATACGTCAGAAAATTAAGGCAATAATTTTAGAGTTATCAAATTTAGTTCAGCGAATGGTACGACAAAAATAGTAGAGTTACAAAAATATTAAATTCAATTTATAATGAGGAAAACTTCTACATACTTACTCCTTATTTTAAAGTAACTTTACATGCCTATTGTAAATTCGTATTTATAGCTACAAGTCGTATAGGTATATCGCGGACGAAGTCGAGGGTACAGCTAGTTATTTATATGTAATATTCTTTTCAGACAGTTAAAGCCTTCCTGCCAAACATGATTGAGCAAGACGACGGTCACATAGTAACCATCGCATCGATGGCAGGCTACGTCGGCGTCGCGAAGCTGGTCGACTATTGCTCATCCAAGTCTGCTGCTTGCGGATTCGACGAAGCTCTAAGGTTGGAGCTGGAAACAAAGGGCATCAAAGGAGTACAAACCTCACTTATCTGCCCTTACTTCATCAGATCAACTGGCATGTTCGAGGAAGTTAATTCAAGGTAAATTAACACGGACGTATGTTTCCATCGCATCCGGTAGTCGATTTTCGTGAACAACTAAAAAGGTTTTGTGTTATTTTTCAGTTCGTCATCAATGAATAATATAATTATCTTGGCAGCATAAAATAAATACCAGCCAAATGCGAGTGGGACCGAAGATTCCGTACCCAAAAAAATCATTTTCTTATTTCGGTTTGGGATCTTAACCGCGAGCCCAACTCACACTTGGCTAGTGTCTATTATTTGTGGATTTACTTTTAAAGTACATATAATCATAATACACTAGTGCAAAGACAAAAATATATGCGTTTGTTGTATAAGATAAAATAATATCAAAATTTTATTAATATTTAAAAAATGGCTGCTGGCTATCTATAACGGAATAAAAGTTGGGGTCCCCGTTGACACCCTTTGGGTTACGGAAACCTAAAAACGAAACACCTTTTTAAAGTCCAAGTTAAATGTTTCGTTTGTTTTAATTAACAATTGTTAATTAAATATTCATAATCTAATTAACTGAGTATCAAGTTATTCTTTTTGAATAGATAAGGACATGTTCCGGTAAAAATTTGAAGTAAATATAATCATGCAAATATATATTTAATTTATAATTTCATATAAATTATAATAAAATTCACACTAATATTATAAATGCGAAAGTTTATGTGTAAGAACGTAAGCCTGTAAGTGTGTATGTTTGTCCTAACTCAACTCCGTAACGGCTGAACAGATTTGAATGAAATTTGTTATGGAAGTAGGTCATATCCTGGAATAACACATAGCCTATATTTTTATACTGGAAAGATACACAGTTTCTTTAGGATAGCAGGTGAAACTGTGAGACAAATTATGTCAGAATAAAATACCTAAACTTGGTCCAATCATTTATTTTCTCTGACAGCTGCAAAACTTTCGTTTGATTTTTGTACGTAAAACTCTAGCCCGTACCCAATATACTTCATTAAATAATTATCAATGTAAAAAACCGACTTCATAAAAATGTCAGAACTGGACCAAATTGTCCGACCTGGACGGACTGGACCACCCGGGAAGCACCAGCTTTCAAATAAAAAAATAATCATCAAAATCCGTTCACCCAGTCGCAAGGTAACAAAAGTTTTTTTAAACAGTCGAATTGATAAACTTGCTTTTTGGAAGTCGTTTAAATATTAGAAGAAAATGTTTTAACTAATCTTTTTTTTACAATATAATTACAACTGTCAGAACATATAAATGCTTGGATCGATATTTTATGCTAATATAATTTATTTAGTTGTTTTGTAACACCGGATCTCTGGTTGGAAACCGCGGCAAGAACACCCCGTCGTACTGTCATCCCGTTGAGATACATTTTCCGGCCACGAAATACTGGGTTATAATATAGTCAGTTGTTATTATAATTTTTAACCGACTTCCAAAAAGGATAAAGTTCTCAATTCGTCGTTTTTTTAAATATGTTTGTTACCTTGTAACTTGTGACTGGGTGAACCGATTTTGATAATTCTTTTTTTAGAAAGCTGGTGCTTCCCGTGTTGTCCCATTTCAAATTGGTCCAGCATGTCTATTCTGCAAGCTAAGTGAACGCGCAAGTGAAGTGATAAGTGGTGAACGTGTATTTGTCGATTACTATAAAGAAATGTCAAAATGTCGAGTGATCACCCTTGACTGTAGTCCCTTACCCTTATAATTCGAAGTTTTGACATTTATTTGCAGAAATAGGCAAGAAAAAATCCCATTCACTTGCAGAATAGACCGGCAGTTCTGGCATGTTTATAAAGTCGGTTTTTTATGTTGATAATTATTTGTAAAATGTATTAATTATTCATTCAGATTCGTGCCTCAGCTGAACTCGAACGAGGTTGCCGACCGTGTGATCCTCGCGATACGCACCAACGAGCCCTTCGCCCTCATACCAGGCTACTTCAGACTGCTGCTGCCCTTCAAATGGTAAATCAAATGATACTTGAATAACTAGCCGTTAAATAATTGCAATAAGATTAGCCGTTAATAACTTTTTACAGGTGGCGTTAGCGGTTAGCGTAACTTGTACCTTTTTATACGGGTTTCTTTGTTGTTCGAAATTGTCATAATGCCAAAATTTTCACAATAATAATTATAATTCTTTATTCACTAATAAACAATTACACTGAAATTAATTAATATGAGCGAATACAAGGCTACGTGGTTGCTAAAATAATATTTGAGTGGTTGCTGCAACATATGCCATCATCATATACCAATAAAGGCAAAAGTGGCAGGTTAAGATAATGTTATTTCTATCGTACGTTACATAAACTTGTGCGTCGTTTTTAATGCATTTCGTGAATGTTTCCAGGTTGGTACCATGGCCGTGCATATCGGACCTAATCCGCAGGCTAGTGCCAGACGCGGTGCCGCACGCTCCCGCCCACGGTGTCACACACGCGCGTGTCACCGATTCCCCCTCTGAGTTCGACCCTGTAGACTCGAAACAAGGCTCCCGCGACCCACGACCCGTCACTCTGATGCCTCAGCCGCTCCACGATAGACACATGTGAACGACTCATATTTTGTTAGTTATGAAATAAAGCACGAGGAACTGCATCGCTAGGAGATGCTCGGGAATTTTTCAGGCTAAATTGTTAGGTAATCTGATATTACCTACTGTTGATAAAGGGATAAAAACAAAAGTATTTTAGTTTCAAGAAATACCTAATTGAATATAGTTTTTGTAATTGTATTGGCAATTGAATTTGCCTTCTACATTTTGACATCTTTAGTGCTGGGGCCGTGCCATCACCTGTTTTAAGCGATTCTGTTCAGATGACAGCTAAAAGTTGCGCGACCGCAAACCGTATCTCGGCGCGTCTCGTTCGATCAAGGTGATATGATTGAATTGACTGCAAATGTTTGTACATTCTTAGCCTGATAATATTCCTCACAGCTATAAGAAAACTGTAGATAATAGATACGTATCAAATCAACCTAACTACAGTCGGTATATGGGTATGTGATACTAGCCGTTAAATGGCGATAGATATATTTTGCTCGAATCCCTCTTATCTAAATGTTGGTTGAGGTACAAGCATCTTAAAATTAGTTACCCGGTATAAAAAAAAAAAAAAATATTAAAACGCGTGATGGTGATTGCGTTTACGACTTAAAATAATACTGCTAAGAAAAAGAAATGGTAAAATAATAGGTATACCTATTCTTCAATTACAAATTAGATTTTTTCCCGAATGTACAAAACGTATATTTATTTATATTGTTATATACAGTGATACTGGTAATCAGTTAGCCTTAAGGGTGGCCTCAGAACATCAAAACATACAACTTTTGTTCGACTTATCGAAATACGCGAAAAAACCAGCTGTTCCATACAAAAAAATCCTTCACTCCCGACAAAATGTACGAAAAAAAAACACTTATACATGTCGCGTGATAAATTGGGGCCGTACCGTCACCTGTTTTAAGCGGTTCTGTTTAGGTGATTATGAAAATTTACGCGACTGCTAACCGTTTGATGCGCTTTGATTCCACTTTTAAAATGCGAACTGCTAGTCTGTGGAATGCGCTACCTGAATGGGTGTTTCCTTGTAGTTACAATCTGGGTGTCTTCAAATCTCGAGTGAATCGGTTCCTTCTAGGCAAGCGTGCTCCATCGTAGACCGCATCATCGCTTAACATCAGGCGAGCTGGCGGACAATCGCAAGCCTATTTTTAATTAAAAAAAAAACATATCTCCGCCCAGTAAGGTTCAAGTTCGCGTGTTTTTCCGCAATCAACTAAACTGTATCGCTTAAAACAGGTGACATACGGCCCTTGATATCCGGGTGCCGTTAACTGTGGTACTTAGTCAAACTAAGTTTGCGTTAAGATAAAGGTTAAGATTTATGAATGTGATTTTAAGTTAAACGTGTACATACTGTATACGAATTATGTATAACATTCATTATAAGATGACTAGAATTTGTAATTAGTGTAATATGTGATTAAAATCGGTTTATTGCTCAGTTAGATATGTTTACGGATTAACGTGGTGAGCCTATATTTTACCTAAACATATTTATAAGTAAATTCCATACTTAACGATGAACAACCATGATATCTCAAAATAAGTCGGTTTTCACTATATTTTTTGTAACAGAGTCTGTGCAAAAAAGAGAAACGTCGTAGACATTTAGGTGTGCTAATTCACTGTTTTAGTTGCGTTGACAACACAGCTCTGTCATTGCCAGGATGACTAAAAATGTTTGATACTTGGTACTTAATACTTGTTACTTAATAACCGGTACTTAATACTAGGTATTTAATACTGGGTATTTAACACTTAATACTTGCTACTTAATAACTGGTACTTAAAACTTGGTCCTTAATACTTGGTATTTAATACTGGGTATGGCATCGTAGCACTGGTATCGCGTGGTGTTGTAGTCGGATTGCGGTTGCCTTACAACTAACTAAAAAGACTGCGCAATTCGTAGCGTGCGCAGAGTTTTGGTTCGTTTTTTTTAGCACAATTGTGACTCTATAGGTATTATATCGCGATGCATCCAAGTAACAAAATTTTCCAGTTATTTTGATAAAAAATCAAACCACTAAACCGTTTTTGATGTAATTTCTATGGGACCAATCTAAAAGTATAAGTAGGTATAAAAAACAACCTAATTGAGAACCCCCTTCTTTTTTGAAGTCGTTTAGCAAAAGTTTACTTATGGCAATCAGCCACATCACATTTTAGACTTTAAAAGATTGATCAATGATGCTTTTTATAGTTTGATTGTAAATATTATAATAAGAAATGGAATGTCTTACGTAAGTTTGTACTATTTGTACTTATGTATCGGGAAAAATGGTGATTACTTGAAAAAAAGATTTTAAAGTGAAATTACGTCTTTTTATTTAATTAAAAACCTAACCAAGTGCGAGTCTGATTTGCACGACCAAGGGTTCCAAAGGCACCCAAAAATGTGTTTTCTTTCATTCAGTTTGAAATTTTTATTGCGCGCCCGACTAGCACTTGGCGTTTCTCAAGTACTATAATTATGCTAAGTTTGACGTTTGTACGTTTTACCGTTTTTACACTAGAGCAAAGACAATTACGTTAACAAAAATGAAAATTTGAACTGGCAATACATTACGGGTCAAAAGATACAGCCGTCAAAGGGTAGGACAGATATACCGACAAATAGACAGCTTATAGACTTAGTAATAGGGGAATAGCGTTTGATGGGTATGAAACCCTAAAAATGAACAGTTCAATTCCTGTCCATTCTATTTTACTTAGCAGGACCTGACGCGTGCCATACAGAAGGACAGAAGCTTACGGCTACCTGTTTTAAGCAATTCTATTTAGGTGATTAGAAAAGTGCGCGACTGCAAACCGTATCTCGGAGCTGTAAGGTTCACGCTCTCATGATTTTCTGAATTGCACTGTTTCAAGCCGTTTTAGCTGTAAGGCTCCAGTTCTGGGTTTCTTTTAAATTTTACTTACTTCAGAAGCTTAAATAAAAAAATACTGTTATTTTCAAACATTTTAAATAATTTATTAAGGTAAGGTCTTACAATTTCAAATATTTCAACTTGACTAAACATTTTTAACTTAGATTCTAGAAACTTATTTACCTAAGTAAAGTACTTCAATTAATGACATAATTTAATTTTCTTTCTCATTATAAAAACATATGATTAACTAATTAAATTTGAGTGTAAGTACATAATACATCTTAATAAAAGTGTAGGAAGGTGAGAGACAATACAACGTGAAGTAAATTATCAATATAAAAAACAGACTTCATTAAAATGTCAGAACTGGACCAAATTAAAATGGGACTACACGGGAAGCACTAGTTTTCAAATAAAAAAAGAATCATCAAAATCGATTCACCTATTCGAAAGTTCTGAGCTAAAAAAACATTTAAAAAATTATACAGTCGAATTGATAAACTTTTCCTTTTTGGAAGCCGGTTAAAAAAAGCTTTAGATTGTGGTTTATCTAAATACCATAGCGTTTTAAAACGCACCTCAACAACGTTATACCGTGACTTTACTACTAGGCACGCTGCTTTTTGCTCAAAATGTTTTCCCGTCACTATAAATGGCAAATTTTCTACTCGCCATGTATAAATATATTTAGAAAGAAAAACATCTCATACATCATACCACTTAGAAGTGCTTTTTTTAATAATAGCACTAAAATATTATGACATAGGTACTAGCAAATAAATAACTCAGAAGTACTTAGAGGTCAAGAATCAGTGCTTAAAAACATGATTAAAATTATGATAACTTATCTAATAATTATATACCTAGTATAATGAGGTAACCCTGAGTTAAGTTCAAAACTAAGTTTTAAATACGAGAGCAGACTAGTAAATATTATTTGAAACTAACGTATTGTGTACTCGTATTAGAGTATTACATATAATACCTAGGTAGCACCTTCTTCATCTCAATGCCTATCTAAATAATCTGCCTAAATGAGGGTTATTTAAATAATTCAACAGAATAAAAAACACCAGCAGCCTTAATTATAAACGTTACTTAAGTTAAGCAATGTTTAAAATAGCTATATGTGACAATTTCCGTCAGCGATAAGTTAACAGAGCAATTTTAAGCATGTTTAAGAATAAGTAAGGCCGCTAGTGTACAACAAAATACTTAACATTAAGGTCCAAAGATCAACTCAAAACTAACTGGGCTAATTCTAGCTGCGCCCTGCGGTTTCACTCGCTATATAACAGGAACCGTCGAGCTAAAAATAGTATATGTATTAATCCCATCAGGATACGTGATAAATTATACAGTAGCCCCAGTAGTACGTACTTACATTCAATTTAAGTCTTATTATGGAATTTTACTGCACCTCCTTCAAACTATTTTTGATGTTGAATCGGTGTACGTAATGGTCTTCCATCTAATATGGTAATACCACATCCATACTATCTATACTAATCCATACTAATATTATAAATGCGAAAGTAACTCTGTCTGTTTGCTACATAATCACGACTAAACGGCCTAACCGATCTCGATAAAATTTTGCGAAGTAATAGTATGTATAGGACGGACATAGGCAATTTTTTTTCTGAGAAAATCGCGGACGAAGCCGCGGTTACAGCTAGTTCTTTATAAATGCACGTAAGCCTAAATAACTACACTTTTTTTTTATAAAATCTTCTAGTTCGTGCCAGTTTAATTAATTTGTCAGTTTTTGTTTCCTCGGGTATTGCTGTCACCGTAGGTTGTCACATTGGTCCAGTTGGTTTATCATGTGAGCATCAACAAATTACCTATTATAATGAAATTCTATATCATCTTTAGGTTAGGATGTCATGACATGTAGATGTCATAACATATGGCAATGAAATAAGTAGTTATTTTAAAAGCCAAGGTCTCCTTATTTTCCTGCGATTGTCTCTTCTTTCCTATTTGTTATGCTCAAATGTGATATTGTTTTATTTTCCTTCTAAACTTGAAATATGTAACTCGACTTGCAAGTCGAAGTTACCTATATGAAGTAACCTATCTACTGTAGGTACTTACCACAGAAAAGAGAAGCAAATAGAACGGAAATGAGAAGGAAACTCTGTCGGCAGGTATTGTGACAGATGCTAACACAGTTGCTATGGGTTTATATGGGTGCAAGTGGCTACAAAAAATTTCTTACAAAAATGCCTTGACAGCCGTTCTAATTTAAACAAAAAAAATCTTATCTGTGGTACTTACCTACTTAGGCAATTTTACATTCTTACTCTTTAAGGTTTTATTTATTTATTTAGGCTATACTGGGCTATCGATAATTAACGTTACTCATTAAATAAAAGGTGTTATATATGTATAATGTAGGAAAGGTGCGTTATATCATCAACAATCTTGTATACTAAAATGTCAATTTCCTATGAAACTCATCTAAGACTGTTCAACTTATCCCTCGAAACTTTTAGAAACTTTTTTTTTCATAGTTTTGTTTTAAAAATATGCAACTGCTATATCTTCAGGTCAAGACAATTTGACCAAACTCTACTTCACGACCTAATCATTCTTATCCCTAGGATACGAATCCGGTAACCTGAACTCCGATATAGGCGATATGTATAAGGGGTTGAGCTCCTGCATATGCTTTCTGCTCTCTTGAGCTTCCTTCAAGAACTTGGCATACGCTCTCCGGTCCGACACGATCTGCGCGCTTTTCACTCCTAGAAAAGAAAAAAGAAAATAAGAATCAGACGTAGGATTGCACGTCAGAACTACAAAATTGAAAACTTATGTAGTGATAAATCTATTCCACAAGAAATTTTTTTTAATTAAAAATAGGCTTGCGTTTGACCGCCAGCTCGCCTGATGTGAAGCGATGATGCCGTCTACGATGGAGCACGCTTGCCTAGAAGAAACCGATTCACTCGTGATTTGAAGACACCAAGATTGAGATGGCACTGTATTAAAAAAATACGGATACATATCTGAGCGTGACGGCGAGTTCAGTGCTTTTTCCCCATTCCAATAAGTTTTCACTTCAATAAATAACGTTTCACTTTCGTAGTCCCTACCAGGATTCCCTATGTTATCCCTACTCTTCCATGGCATCCCGCCATGGAAGAGTGGCATTCACGACACAGGTAATGTACGGCACCATATTGTACGGTATAATAATGCACAACACGATAATTGGTGTATCATCGAACATCGAATATCATGCTGTTCAATATCGTGCCGTTCAAGATCATGCCGTACATTATTGGATCTTAAATTAGGTAGATAAGTCAACTTTAAGGGGACTTTATCACGTCTTGCGAAATGGAAAATACCAGCTTCTCTAGTTAATAATGATAGCCTAGCTATAGTTGAGAACAAACTGCTGGACGAATGAAACAGTTATTGTTTGCGTAACATCCAGAAACGGACCAGCGTAGAAACTAGTCCGCTTGGCACCAAAAAGGGAGAAATTTGCTGAGCTGCCGGATAACTTCTAGAAGTGGGAGGCATCTGAAAACAAGTGTCTTCGTATATTTTTTTTACCTAGGATCACAATAAGGCCTGCAGCGACGACGCAAGCCATGATGACAAGGCCACTGGTCATGAGCCGAGCGCTGGTCGGTTGGAAGCACTCCTTGGACCGGATCACGATCTCCATTGCCACCATGGATTGAGAGACGGCGGTGTAAGTGTATTTGTATTCACATTCTAATGCATCCTCGCCGACGCGAAGGATGCAGGAGATCTCGTCGTCAGTTATTGGATCTGAAAGCAAAGTTATTGTTAAAAATAGATAGACTAAACGTGATGGTAGAGTTTAAAAAATTAACGTGTTATAGCACTTTTTTTTCCGACAAAAAGAGGTTCTGTCATTTAAGACGAAAGAACGAAAGGAGATTCTCTACCTACTAGTCAACGCGTATGTTTTTTTAACACCTGACGCAAACAGGAGGGTGTTATAAGTTTAATGTGTGTATCTTTGTAAGTGTGTATGTATCTGTGGCATTCTAGCTCCCAAACAGCCGAACATTTTCAGCATTTCCTCCAGACTCGTTCATTTATCTTGGCTACTGTATGACTTTCTTAACTCTATGTTGCTCTTGTGTGCTAAATGCAAAATGTTTATATCAGCCAACCAGCTCTCATAACGTGAGTGTTTATTTGCAACAAGATTTTTTGGAAATAGCTTAGATGATTGCGTATATTTGTCTTACATTACAAATTGGTATTTATCCGGTTCTGTCCTAGGATTGTCGCAAAGACTCGATTTTTTTCGATTATCCCACAACTGTATAATTTTTCGAAGCCTACGACACATACATTTTCTCAGTGAGTTACCTAATTCTCACGTTATCTCTACTCGCCATAAACTAGTGTTATTATAGCAGTTCTATAATTCTATGCCCGCAGCCCGCAGACCGCATACCGCGGTATCGTTAAACTTACTTAGTCTTAAATGTACTTTCAACCTTGATGTTAAACAAACCACAAAGATCAGCACCATCGTGGTACTACAATTACGATGTAACTATCTTCTTGACTGCGGTATGCCGTACACATGCATATTTAGTAGTAGCAGATAGATAGAGGTTTCTACAGGGTTACTCGGAACGGTGCCGCTGTGGTGCAATATCAAAAGAAGTTATTATGTGCAGTTTCGATGCCTTCTCTCTAATCGGTGAAGGAAAACATCGTGAGGAAACCGGTATGTCCACGAACCTCAAAAGCTCAAAGACATGATATTCACCAACATGCACTGGGCCAGCATGATGAATCAGGGCCCAACCTCGCTCTCTGAGAGAAGGCTTGTGTCCCAGCAGTGGGTACATGATAGGCTGATAATGATGATGACCACTTATACCCATGAACTCACCAGCGCCTTGCATCCGTTCACTGACAGTATAATTAACATTCCCGATGGAGCAGACATCGGTGCAGCTAGTGTTGAGGTGGCAGGACACGCAGGGCTCCGCATTCGCGCAGAGAGGGTTCTCGCAAGTGGCACAAGTCTCGCAAAACATGCCGGAATACATCGCGCCGGTATCCTGAATGGTTGAGCACACGCAGTGACCTGGGAAACGGAGGTTGAGGTGTTAAATAAAGCTAAAGTAAATTTCCTTGCGTTATCAGATCACGCAAAAATACCGCTTTACGTGCTATGTTTTACGATGACGAATATGCAATAGTTTCAATTTTGATGTGAGCAAACTCTCATAGTAAGCATCTAACTACATGAAACTTTCATATAGGCGCACAGGTGGCCTACCATAATCTAGTTATGTTAACCCTCCTGTACACGACTACAGCACGAGTACAAACGTTACCGCTAATAAAGGTGATGACAGATTAGAGGAACTTTATTTGTTGAAGGCGTCCGGGAGAGTTACCTGCTCTGCTACTTCGGCTGACCACCCAACTAAGCCAATATCAACTTATCTTGATCAGGTACAGTTGGCTCATTTTAGTCATTTGACATAGAGCGATAGTGGCCATGCGGTAGCATGTGTGCTATAATATCAGACTATCAGCACCCAGTTTCATACTCGGCCCTGCACCAATGACTTATTTAGTACCTAAATAAATTAGGCAGTTTGACCGGTATGGCCAAGAACCTCAACAGTTCAAAGACATTTCAGCGGTGGGAACATGATAAGCTGAAAAATATAAGCTTACCACAGACACAATCCCCCTGGCCAGAGCAGACGACATCTGTCCCGGGTGCGATGCATGTGTCGTTCTTATCTGTGCAATCGCACGCGGGTCCACTCCATCCATCCGCGCAGGCGCATTGTCCGCAAACGCAGTCCCCACGACCGACGCCGCCGCACTCTATGCCGTTGTATCTGTGAAATTAATAACATCAGGTAAGTACTTTGTACTATATTAAACACCTAAGTGTACTATGAGCTGCATGTCGCCAGGGCAGCGCTGGCCCTTGGGTTAACCGAAATAAATAGGCTCTAGCCCGGAAAAATATGGCTTCTGTAGAACAATGTTATGTGAAACCAAAAGGCGTGTTACCTATGCATAAGACAAAAACTACCCTTGAAATTGGTCTAATAACTCAAGGTTCTATGCCTACACGCTCTTCTAGATACCTAACCTTACAACCATCTTTTTGTGATAAATAATATTTCTAAATGCAGAAACATGACAGACTATTAAAAATATCTATATCGCTTCAAGTCGAATAGGAAAATAATAAACTTCCTTTGCATACCTACTTGTGACAATGTCACCCTTGACATAAGATGCCGTTTTAAGACATTCGCGGTCAAGTATGTCGTTATTTACCACTGTGCATGTTTTTATTGACTTTGCTATTCGCTACTCGATATCAGTGAGTACGTTTGAATACCTAACCATATAGCATCGGTACCCGCCAAGAGCTAAGTGTCAAGTGACAGGAAAACTTAACACTACAGGAAGTATACAACCATAGCAGCATTATTTGGATCCGGTCAAAGCTCACTCAAAGAATATTAATCATGCACCCATACAATTTTGGACACAGTTGTCTATGCAAATTAGGGTCTTTGAACGTCTTGCGGTACCTAATCGATTTTATAATTTATTTACTATTTGTCTAAACACAAACAAAGTGAATGTAAAATAACATTTAGTTTTGACAGTGACTCGCATGTTGCCACGATACGGGAAAAAAACTTTTGAAAGTTTTGAAACGTAAGATAATTATGTATCCTAATTAAGTTCGTTCAAAGCTAGTTAGTGTCGCCAAAAGTATTTTTAGTTCCGCGGGATTATTAGGAACTAACAAACTTTTCAAAGATCCATTTTTATTCACTTACAAAATATGCTATTGCAGCGCTGTATCTGCGGCACAAGTTACGAACAAACTATGAATTTATTCTAATTCTAGGTGGGTATGTGTGGACCCGGGTATGTCCTAAAACTGCGACCAGAACCACCGGAGGACGGGCAGCAGCGTCCTAATAGTACACGGTGAACGTACTGCGATCCCCAAGCCGCCTGCCAAGCGTGGGGATTATGGCAATACCCCTCTCTATGAGGAGGCCTTGTCCAACAGTGGACGTTAATTGGCTGATGATGTGTGTGTGATGTGTTTTGCACTGACGTCCCGTTTGGGGTGGTTTTGCGTTTCCCCCATCCAGCCTACCACCCGAGCTCCTTATAATAACGGAGCACGGCTTTGGGTAGCTGTCAAATACCAGTTCCTATTTCATCAGGTGTTATGGTGTTGATGAATTGTTTTGGAGTTTCTTTAAGGGGTTCCGACTTTCTAAAGACTCTACTAGGTTTGATGAGTTTGCAAGTTGATACAACCAGAACATTTAATATGAAGATAGTTCTTAACCGGTATTAAACTTTACAATAACCCTACCCATAAATTTTAATTAAAAACTGTACTGAGATACTTAGGTGCGTTTACAGATTGTAAATCAAAATAAATCACATAAGCATCTTAACCTATATAAGTTTCACACTAAAAATACTCTGGGAAAGCGTGTCGATGATGCCGGTAGTAACGGTGTCTGCGAAACTTCAATCCTGATTAAGTGCGTTGTAAGTGGGAACCGTTTCTGTTGAGTGGCGATTGATTCAGACGGAATACTTCCGCGATCTGAATTAGCTCGACTGGTGGTTTGTGTAGTTAGCGGTTCACGAGCTAATTAGACTCAGATTGGATAAGGATGTGGCTAATGGAGTCTTATTTATTTATGTGTTTGTGCTGTAGGTAATTCTGAAGTGCAGTGGTGGATCCAGGAGGTGGTACCCATATCTCATGTAGTGGTGGGATAAACACGGTGGGGGAAACTAATACGTAATGTTTACCACAAGAGTAAGATTAAAGGTGCTCGGCTGGCTAGCTACCACCCCTCATATAAAATAAACATGGGAGATATAGTAAGGTCGCGTTGCGTCTGCGCAGGCATCCAATTAAATTTAAATTAGGCTTGTTTTAATCTAACTCACCCCGCAGATGACCTTGCCGACCTTTTTTGCAAGTGTTATTAGTTAGTTCATTGGTGTTGCTGCAAGTTTCTTAGTATGCGTGAAAAATGAGTAAGTGTGCCGTATTTACATAGTTTTTACGTTAGTGGTTAAGAACTATATTGAAAAAGTTGGTGAAATGTCTCCATGACATTTGATCACGAACAATAAATTATACACAGACATTATTATCTCCTGGTTAGTTTAATCTGCGTACTCTAGTTGAAAAGCATGTCGCTAAGCACCTAGCGATGCATTCCTGCAACTGCACATAAATGAGCCAGTTCCCATTCCAGGCGAAGCAAGTTAACCCTTTTCGACCACAACATCACCTAACATCAGCAGGTTAGTTGTGCTCAAATGGCAAAACATTCAACACGCTCCAGACACCTCGATACACGTCGAAACCAAGTGTGAAGGTAAGTCTGGGTATGTTTGTATATTACCCGGTACAATAATATGTGTGGTACTCAACTCACAAGCTGATCTCGCAAGCCTTGCACTGGCAGTACCGGCCGCTGTACCCTCGGTCGCACTCGCAGCGGCCGCACAGGCAGTCCCCGGCGCCGGAGCAAGTGATGGTGCGCGTCGTGTTAGGTTCTCGACACTGCGCCGCCAGCTGCGCTGAAGCATTATCATCTTCTATCGAGCAATTGCACGATGGGCCTGACCTGGAAGTTATAAAATTATTATCAGTAGACAATCTTTAAGTTAAAGTTGCATATCTGGGACATGTACTTTGGCATGACAGATATAAGCTCTTATACTTATAATGATGGGAATAAGTAAAGTCGTAGAAGGAAGTCATGGTTGCGGAACATCCGAGAATGGACGGTAATTACGCATGTCGCCGATAATTTTTCACATTCACTTGTTGGAGCGAGGCACCCTAATAAGAAGAAGAATCTTAAGTTAACCTTGTTTCCAGGTGTATTTAAGTAGAAAAAGGTCTCTACGTAGTGGGTGTTCTTTAAGAACTTGAAGACACCCCCCGAAAAGATAGCGTAATCAACGCCAGATTCTTACATGATTGCAATCCTATAGGTACTCCTATGTATGCTACCAGCCCAAAATAGGGACAAAATAAAAGGAATTAGGAAAAACTTTTCCCCTGACGTGGTATTCCCACTGGTTTGGTTTGACTGAAGCTACTAAATACTACAAGCTTCCTTTGCCAGAACTTTCTGATGTCATTGAAGTTTTAGGAAAATCGTAATTAACTGTAATTATGTTTTAAACTATCAAGGTTGTTTTATTTATAATGTCCCAGATATTTACCATATTCACGGGAAGACAACATGGACAACATGTCTTCTAGTGAACTTGGTGCATGTAACTGCGCCGAAATATCAGGAGCTCCTTCCACAACCTTACCACGGTAAATATCCCGTAAATAATCATATAACTGTAACTGTAATTACGTATTCATATAAATTCAAATTCCCTAAATGTTTTTGAATAACGTAAGTCCTAATTTCCCATATAATTTTCCCAAAAGTACAAACCACGACATACCCAATTTTACTGATGTATCTACGTATTGAAAGTTTTAAACAACGTGTCATGAATTATGACAGGCACAAGAAGAGTCTTTCGAAATGCAATCAGATTTTTAATAGGTGCATTAATTCTGTGATCAAGACATCAATAATATTTTTAAAATCACTCTTCATTAATGCGATCGCTCATCCAAGCTCGAATGACAGTTATAATTCAATCACAGGAATGAATCGGTATTTTTTCGGTAAGAAATCAAATACACATTATCTTTGGATCACCTTTATCTCTGGACCAATGACGCGTGTGTTTAGAAGACCACACATGCGTTTGTAGAACACCTACATAGTATGCTTGTCAGAATATGACTTTGTTAATCCCGATTATGCAAATTAAACATGTCCAAGTATCAGCACGCTAAGTCGGGAGTCCCTTATTCACATTTTTCGTAACGAAGGATTAACTTTAATAAATTATAAACGTTGACAGATTTGGTAATGACAAATCTGTTAAAAACCGTCATGACTTTTTTTTTATAAGATTCAGAATTTCGGCCAGACAATTTCGACCAGTTTGATTATAAAAACATAAAATGTAGGATTTAAAATTAGATAAGTACTAATAAATAATAATTGGCAGCTGTTTTTTTCCATATAAAATATAATTAAAAAAAAAAAACAATACAATAAAATTAAATAATCTATATACATAAAACAAAATCGGGTTTGCTCGAACACAACTCGTGAACGGCTGGACCGATTTGAATGAAATTTTGGGTTCCCGGAGCGGGTCGCTAGTTAATAATATACGCTACCCACAGCACGTTTCACCATTTGATTGGTAGTCAGTGCATCTACCATAGAGCAGTGGTTCAAGTACGAGTACGTTTAATAGCTATTAATACTAATTTTGAATTTTTGAATGAATTTGAAAGACTCGCAGATAAATAGAGTGTTGTGTCTGTTTGTTTTAGAGAATAGTACAAAAACAACTTGCCTATTATTCTATCTACAGTTCTAGATACGTAATGGCAAAAGAAATGCTCACCATCCTTTATTGCATTGGCAGACTCCGCAGACAAGGTGCGAATTTTTCGGACAATTTAGCGACATGTCCTTTATAAGGTCGCCTTCACACTTACACCCGCATTGGATTTCAACCTCCAGGGTCAACGAGTCTTGACCCAGTTGCGACTCCGAAATGGTGATCGTCTGCTGAGACTGCAATGCACGCAAAAACTTGTAAGAATGTACAAAACCATATTGGAGACGAATTCAGTGCTGTTTATAGTGCGCTCTTGAAATTACGTACTCACTGAAGTTTTGGTCCGAGTAACTGAATTTTTAAGTACAAGCCATGTCCGTCACATATTGGTCAGCACCATTTCTTTTTGTTTATTACTACGTGCAGCGCCGGCCTTTTGGTAAAGCGAGAAGAGCGCTCACTCTAGGCGCTAAAATGCCAAAAAGTGACAAAAAAATCTAGAGCCTTGCGCCTCAGCCGCGGCTGGGCCCACTTGTGTTGTTTGTATACAGGATACAATTTTGATGTGGAAATAGTTTATGTCTTGGATTAGCACAAGGATTACTTTTTAACCCGAAATCAATTCCTGTACGACAGAAGACGTCCATTGCGGAATATAAGCCTCCCCCTTTAACCTCCACACTGAACGACATCCTACCATCTGCATCCACTGAATGTATAATATAATAATCGATATGTATAATCGATTCCTGTACGATATTTTTCAGAATAAGAAACGCGCCGAAACCCTCTACCCTGATTAAAACCTAGGGCCGGCGGCGACTACATGGCTTTACTATAATTAGAGATCCTAGGTATTGTTATCGAAGAACCATGAAGGATTTAAAATCACACGTGAATCAATAAATCCCCGTTAGACAGGTCAATTCTAAAAAGTCCAGTAAACTACAACTATTTCACAGTTAAAATAGGTAGGTACTTCGCATTCGTGTCGCTACGTGTAATTTGACACCACACTCAACTACCCAAGTCAAGTGACGTAGATCTCAAGAGCGCACTGTTAACTTTCATACCTCAGATCAGATAAACAAGGGAGATATGCCTTAGTACAATTATAGTACGTGTTCAAATGCCTCCGCGTGTTTCATACATTCACTATACCGCTAAACCACTTAACGCAAGAATTGTAAGTACGGCTCATATACTCATTTTTCACGAACACAAAAGGGCAGCAAGGTTGACTGCTGGGTGAGTTCGACTAAAAGCATCAAGCATTACACCCTTCGCACCCTTCACGCCACCTTACCATATCCCCCTTGTTTGTCTGATCTGAAGTTTATACTCACCGTCTTAAATTCCTTACACGAATCGAGGCTGATGTGCGCTTCGTAATTAACCGTCATGCCGTATTCCACTCCGGTACATCTCGTGACTTCTATTAAAGTCCCGCCTTTCACTCCGCAGTCCGTAAAGTACCTGACCTTCAAAGGGCCCGAACTCGAGTCGTCCTCAAAATCGACCACGCTCACGATGTCTTCGTACCCAGTCTTTACTAGCTTCAGGATGTTAGAACTGTCGCTCTCAAGCTTGGCTACATAAGTGAAGTCTTCCAGAAGTTGGTGTAAACTGTCGTAGTGGTCCTTGACGCTCTCCGTCACGGCGAAAATTACGTTTACCTGAAATTAAATTTTATGTAGGACTCTTTTGTAGAGTCCTGGGGAAAGTACAGTACCACATATTTGTCAGTTATTTTACTACTTGTCAGTAAGATAACTGGTACAGTAATGTTTTTTTACGCCATAAGTGGCAAAAAAGCAGACGAGTTGCCTGATGGTAAGCAGGCATCGTCACTTATGGACACTTGTAACAATGGAGGAATCACAAATACGTTGTCAAAATTCTTTTAACTCGTCTTTTGAAGAACCCGATGTTTTAGCTTCTCGGAAACACCACAAAGGGTATTTATATTATAATAAGGTATTATACACACAAAAAAAATATAGCGTGGTTATAATAGCACATAAAAAAAAACTGAGGCAAGAAAGATCGTGTGAATCGCACAGTGTGCGATTTCCACTGACCTATGATATGTGGATGAGCTTTCAGGTGGTGGCGGCTAATGCGATGATAAAACTGCGACGCCGGCATCAGATCAAACATTTTTTCAGAAAACTCCCCGTTGTAAATGCGATAAAAGATACAGAGAGACCCAACGTTTTTGCGCATGTTGAGCGGCTCTAGGTGTTCAGTGAGCTTGGGATTGTCAACAACTTGCTTCTCTTGTGCAGTTGCACAAAAACCCTATTGAGCCTAAAGATGATCCCAATAATATTCCAATATGACTCTACATACTTTAGAATACGGATGAAATATCAGGCAGCAGCAATGTAACCACATAAAATAAGACCATAACTCGATAGTAAACATCGCGCATCAAGTACTCCGCATTAACATACGGAAAGCAGATTTAACGTTTGTACAGCACATTAAATCTTATTTGCACTATGTAGGTTAGTCATTTCATCCTTATCCTTGTGGTGCAAAGCTCCTGTTGTTTATGCAAATGTTACGTAAGCTTCCTTATGTATTTTAAGTAGTTAGGTACCTATTTACTTATTTATGGAACTTTAAAACCAACAATATATTACACTGTTTTAAACTATCACGATTGTTCACTACAGTTATATGATTATTTACGGGATATTTACCGGTAAGGTAAGGTTGTGGAAGGAGCAAAAATATATTTAATGTGTTATCCTCTGAGGGTAGAGTTATAGCCGGTTTTTAGCAATAAACAAAAAATCTACAAATAGAAAAGCGAAATATTGACTCACTGACTCTTCGCGAAATCTCGAAAACTATTTGATCGACAAAGCTGAGGCAGATTCCTTATACTAAGAAAAGATTTTGCAAAAGGGCCTTAAAGAATAAAAGTGGTCAAAAGTGGGCTGAAGGTTTACATGAAAGTCTAAGTCGCGGGTAACAGCTAATTTGATAATAATATTAATACAAAATTACCTTATAGTCGTCAAGAAGTCTGTATATTTGGGCTACGGAAGGATAATCATAAGTTGCAGCTTCGGAATAGTAGCCGTTCTCATCTAAATGACATTTTTCGTCGTTCTTTCTTATTGCTCCACCTGAAAGAAAAACAGTCGAGAATAGTTTGCATAACATAAAAATACTTATTACCTCAGATCTGATTTCGTTTCTCTACTGTATATGCTTGTTACTCAAAATTAAAACACCTACATGAAACAAAGAGATGTTAAAAGACCTATCTAGTTGATAGCAAAACTCTGCTAGAATGCTAGATTGAATTACTACCTACCAAGTCGTCCATCCCCAGCTATATGCAGATATCCATCAGAAGATAAGATGACGATCTTCCTACTGCGCGCGGACCAGCCGATCTTATCCCCGCAGGCCAGCACCTGCATTAGTGCATCCAGCTGGGCTTCAGCGTTGTCCAAGTTCGCAGTCACTGAACTGCTGTTCACTTTCTCTATGAATTCGTTTATCTGAAAGATTGAAGAACCATTTATTGTTCTCACCATATATTTGCATACATACAGGGGACAAAAACTAAAAACTAGTTTAACAACTGGGATCCTTATCTGTAAACCTGAATTACGAAATAAGCTAGTAGAGATTCTTGGCTAGAACATTGCCAAATAATGTACTCGTCTTGATACTTGTTTATCTGCCACAAAAACAACACAGGCCTAAACAAACACTTCTGTCTGTAGCCTTGTACTAGATCATCTAAAACATTTTTACTCCATAATATAGGATCATAGGTATACCCTAAACGAAAAAAATCTCACTTCAGTGGGTATACCTCATTAGTGAGTGACAGATGGTGCTTGTAGGCATAAGTGGGCTCGCAAGCTTCTTCTTCGACAGTACAAGGGTTAGCACGTCTCCTATCGTCCATGCTGGTGAAGGGCATGATAGGCTTCTCAGCAAAACTGCCAAATCCAAGCCTGGAACCAATTCAGCTCTTTAGCAACATGTCAATGGAAAAATATAGTATGTTGATCACTAGCTGTAATTTGTGACAGGTGGAGTTAGGTTTTGAAAGAGTGATGGCTAAGGCAAGGTCAGCGGAGTGTTGATCGTCCAGCTGCACGATGGATCGACCATGTTCTCACCATCCCGGAACGAACCTGGACTCGATTAGCACAGGACCGAGGCAGATGGTATAGCAAGAGAAACAGCGAAATAATACCTATATTTCGCTCAAGAGAGAGGACCCACCCAGCTGTGGGATAAGGAAGCCTGTGGATGATAATGACGATGATGAACTGTAATTAAACTAAGTAAATAAATATTTTGGTTATCGTGTGTTATATTAAAAATTGTAGAGTTCAACAGTCGAGTAGAATATGTACAAAGTGTTGGTAATTAAAGTAATCAGTGTTAATAGGTCCTGAAGGGTGCTTCTTCGCCAAATAGATAGGCATCAATTGGTCTGTACACGCCATCTCGTGTGTTATATATCTGTGATCTTCGTTTTGTCGATGTCACTCTTATTGGGATTGTGACAAGGGCAGAAACAATATTGCATGCAGAAGAATAGCCAGCTTGATGGAGAAGCATCTTAATGTAAGCGTATTCTTCAATCTTAATCAGTAATACTCATACCCATCGATCTATGAATCCTAGATTGATGCTCAATATGCTCATACCTGAAGTTATCAGTGAGATTCTTCAGTAAACCAGGCAAGTCGTCTCTCAATGACACTAGTGTCTCCTTATCGTCCTTCATCGACCACGTGAGATCCATCAGGTAGTACAGATCTAGTGGGTAGTTCCTCGCTGGTCTGTAGGTGAACTGGATCTTTTTGGTTTCTCCTGATATAAAAAAAATACTCGTGGATTTTTATCAACGTATCACTCAATTACGTAAACATTATGGCAAATGTTTTGTTCGTAAATTTCATTCTGATTAAATGTACCTACAAACTGAGGAATAGAACAGTTTTTAACTTATGACAGTTTGATTTAAAGTTCATAGAAATCTATTGATAATCGCAGCTAAAAATATACTCACGGGGTTTGAGAGAAACTTTAATCTTTTGAGGCTGGATTTGAACCACGTCTTCTTCGCTGTCCGGCTGCACATCTTGCAGAGATTTGTTCTGAACTACTTCCCATATAGGCTTCTCAGGTCTTTGAATCATACCTTGACTGCATCCAGTAGCCACCAGGCTAAAAGAAAAATTATACAATTTGGGTAGTTTTGTTGGAAACATATATCGTATAGCTGCGCCTTGGCTGCATAATTTATAATGAATTTTATTCATAAATAACTGTCATAAACCAAAATAAGAAAAATATTTCTACCATGCTGTTTATCATAACAATAGAACGAAACGAGGTATATCAATAAACGCAGTGTGTGGTATCTATAGAGATCCCGAACGATAATCGACTTACATCGCGGTGATGAAATTATCTCAGCACGTTCCTATATAAAGCTATTTGAAAAGCATTTATCCAACCGTGGCCAGTGTAAGCTCCACAATCAATAATCAATCAAACGACGATCTTTTGATTAGTCAAGCGCTGAGGCCACGAGGCCCAAATGTCGGTCAGCAAACGTGGGAAAGTACAATCGAAATGTAAGAATGCGCTTCTCTTGTACCTACTTGTAGATAAAACTATTGCGCTATGAAAGCGGGATGTTCATTATGATTGGCATTCTACTTAGTTTAGACAAGAAACATTATAGTCTAAGATCCGGCTGCAGTATTACTTCGGTCATCGAGTTTTTGCTTAAAACCAAATTTTTACGCACATTTATGATAAGGAGAATATATATCAACCAGGGTGCCAATCAAAATATGGCCGCTAGTATTTTTAATTAAATTGTTGTTAATTAATTTATGGGATTATTTTTTGCAACAATATACAATATAGCTACTTCACAGCAATATAAGAAAAAAATTGCTTTAATTTGATATATAAATGATAAATATCAGTTATGACCGTAAAATTGTACCAAAATCTTACCTGTTTACACCTGGCTGCGAAGAGGTGCGGCCGTGGTTTTTCAGTGTTTATATATATTGCCTTGAAGTGGACGATATTTTATTTAAAAACCAAGTGAATTAATTTTTTCCCATAAATTAATTAAGAATAATTTAGTAAACAATACTAACGGCCACATTTTGTTTGGCACCCTGGTTGATATATATTCTCCTAATCATAAATATGCGTAAAAATTTGGTTTTAAGCAAAAACTCGATGACCGAAGTAATCCTGCAGCCGGATCTCGTACTATTACATTCGAACAAGCAAAGTGTACTAGGTATGCATCTATCTTCTCGTACTTAATTTGTTGCAAGAGCCATGTGTTTTATTTCACTATGCAAATGAATTA
Source organism: Agriopis leucophaearia (assembly GCA_949125355.1). NCBI lineage: Eukaryota > Metazoa > Arthropoda > Insecta > Lepidoptera > Geometridae > Agriopis > Agriopis leucophaearia. The sequence goes on along the minus strand of OX421276.1, from coordinate 6,188,995 downwards.
GGATTTATAACTTTCTAAGGCTTGCATTAGATCAAATAAGGACTGAAGCCGCCTGGTTTTCTAAATACAGTTACCGTCATGAATATTCACTATTAAGTTTCAACCTTTCACAGGCTTAAGGTTAAAATGTGTTATAAAATTCGGCACGAACTTCCAATTTAAGATTCGAACCCTTTTAAGTCGAGTATCTATAACTATGTTAACACTTTTAAAGTTATAACTGGTATCTAAATTTACTACACGTTGACAATTAGTAGTACATCAACGCTAGATTGATAGAATCTGCATACAAGTATGGAATATCAATGGACTTTTCAAATTGAATTATTAACCATTCCTCATCTTTATGATGATAGAAATCGAGAGGCATAATAGAATTTTAATGGGAGACCCTTGTAACTGCGTTATTCTGATACATGGAGCTACTTGGAAAGTAATTTATTGTAATAACCAGCCCAGTAGGTGTGTTCTACAGTTTCGACTTCTTTCGTAGAAAACTTGAGCTTTGGAAGTCGTGTATGAATAAAATTGATTTACGGGTAGTGCGTTCAGGGTAGTAAAGATTTTTATTTGCCACTAGTTACCGTTGAAATTTATATTGATAACATAATTATGAAGACTTTTGCCACTGTTGCGCCAGAAAAAATATGCGTACTAACTGTTTTTTTATGAATTTATGTCTTTTCCGTTGTTTTTACTACCCTTAACGTTAAAATCAATTTGACGCTGACTGTGCAGAGTGCATTTTCTGATTTCTTTGATACACAGAGCGGATGTTCCCGAAAAAAACAATAAAGGCATATATTCTAGAGTAAACAGGTTCCTTACAAGCAAGGGTGCTCTACCCTAGTCTGTGTCTTTTCTTAAGGCAAGGTTTTACCACTTTTAAGCAATGCTTGTTACTAGAGATGACCATAAAGCTTAAAGTATTATATTAATGTGACATTAAGTGGAGCAAAACTTGGGTCTTACACCCAGTCGTGCACATCGCTACTTTTGTGATTTTTCTTATATTTTTCTAAATTATAGCTGTAATGTAAAGTTTAATTTTACAGTTGCCTCCATAATTATGAAATTTGTATATTAAGATATCGTAAACATCATTTAGTATTTGAATGAATCCTAAAAAAACAGGGAGAAAAGCGCAATTTCCTTAATCGTGTTTCGGTCTTTACGGTTTTTTAGATAAAAATAATAATTTTGATACTCGTATGACACCATTTTTATAATTCGAAGCTAACATGGAAGTAGACATACGAGTACTAAGGCTGGTTTGCACAACAATTTAAATCTGGTTAAAATCTAGATTTTACAAAAAAAATACATACGATTTGACATTTGAATTTCTTCGATCAATATTTAAATCGGTCGTGCAAGTGGATTTTTAACTAGAGTGATCAAAATTGCTAAAAGTGGGCAAAAAAGGCATCAGGCATTATGTGACTACATGAATAAAAAACATAATAAGTACTTAAGTATCATGAATAAAAAAAATGCACCTAATAGAACTACAGCTAAATGAACTTCGATCGAGTAAGATTACAATGGTTAGTTACCTCTCATCATCGTTACACCTGGGAGCTGAAGAGCTGTAGTAGGGGTCAGCGCACCACCTGCAGTGGCTGGCAGCTGAGAGGCAAGGGCCGCACTCCTCATGCTCTATGCAGGCCAGCTTGTTTAGCAGCTGTTCATGTACTGAAAATAATGCCAGAATATTTATTAATTAACGGTTAGATTTACCATAGATTTTTTTCTGTGTTCTGAACGTTTTTTTCGGGATTAAAAGTATCCGATGCCTATCCCCTCATGCGCACCCTTTCCTTGACTATATATATTTAGTCATAAACAGAAAGAAAAAATTGACAGATAGCCAGAGCTTCTCCATAGAGCGTAAGCCAGGCAGACCTTTCCAAAAATGGCACGACGATGTAGTAGGTAAAGGTTGCGGATAAGATTTAGTCCAAAACTGCCAGAAATAGATAAGAATAAAAAAATATGAGGTGCTTTTACCGCAGCTACAAGCGGTACGTATACCAAATTAATAGAAATAATAAATAGGAAACTAATATAATTCAAGTAAATACCTACTAACACACTTACAAATATAAAACTCTGTTTAAAACTAGTGTAAGGAAGTAATAAAATCTTTTTGTTTTTTTATTTATTTATAGGTACCAAGATAAGTTTTTATACGTCTAAACTAGATAAGTGTGGACTTGGTGTGAAATAAAATTCTTCCGAGATTTCGCCTGAGCACATTCATACCAAAAAAAGCTATAACTCAGAGAGATAACGGCATAAATTAACTATTCATAGCCGTCATCAACGCTCGTCGTCAAACTCTCTCGTATCTCCAAAATAGCTCGTCGCTGTAAGTTAATCCAGCAACATAAAGCGGAAACGTGGAAATGCGCTGAAAATATCTCTGAACATCTCGGAAATGGTATCCAATGGAGCAGACCACCAAATCGGGTGTCATTCCATGTTGACACAATTTATGGGGGCGTTCGCGAGATTACAGCCAGACGCGTAAACAGAACAGATAATCTACTCGTATACACGTGTAGTAGATTGATACGTTAGTACATATATGAGTATGTAGTGTAAGTATATATGAGTAAGTAGAGTACCTAAATATTAATGGATTCATCCATTAATATTTCAGGTAGCTGCTGTAGTAAATAACGATGTTTTTTTTGTATTTGATTTTTATTTATTGAATAAATTATTATTTAATTTGATGTACTAAGACCTATACATTATTAAGATATAATTTTACATACAATTTTGTAGAAGAGTGTACTGGAGAAGTTGGACTTGTAACTATGGAGTTATTAGTAAAGTATTGTATTGTATATAGGTGTATCAATGATAACTTATGTTTACCTAGTAATTCGTCCCGAACTGTGACCTCGCACACAAATTTTCGGAACCACTCGATTGATTTTGTCCATATTCAAACTTAAAAATTGTATTGAAATGAACTACTAGCCTACAAAGTTTCATAGAGATCGGATCAACGGTACGCAAATTATCGTCGAACAAACCATGCATACCGAAACGCCGATTTTTCCCATTAGCCATTAGAATCTAAGACCTCTCTTCACTCGATCAACAATCTACATTTTAAACAGATTTTTTTGCAAACAATTTCTAATTAAATAATTATTTAAAATCATTTTTTCTTTACTTTATCATCAATCAACAATTTTCCACCTACTGCGAAGTAAACGGGTCTGCCCTTCTATACTTCTTTATTTTAACTATATTTTTTGTATCCAGTACTCGTAATAATTTGTTATTTTAATAGAATGAAATCAATGGTTGTTTGGAAGAGATAGCTTTTAGCGATAAGGCTGCCACTTGTGGCACTAGCTCGTAAATGTTTTCTATCTGTTTGTAGTTTTTATTTCTGGTGTACACTATGAAGAGTTTTCTCTAACAGTATTTTAAAGTGCTATTTACATTATTACTAACATCTTTAAGTTTTATTTATATTTAGTGGCGATAGTAACATACTTTCGTAAGGGCATTATAGCTGACACGTGCCTCAATATTGGTGTTAAACGATAGCACACAGCGTAACAAATTGATTGAAGCAACGATTAGATAGAAAGCAGCATGAGCTGTGTGCCCTTTAATCAAGAGATGATGCATGTGATAGTTTACGTAGCTTTGATGTTCAAGTTAATAGCTTAACAAATGAAGACATTATTGATGGGGGAACGAGACAGCTCATTAAGCTCCCTTTTTTGTCGGGTATACCTGGCACCTGGCTTAATTAGTGCATACCTACTCGTAGTTTATAATTCAAGTAAGTATAACAAGTTTATCGCCTCTACAGTTTTTTTAACCCTCGACACTAATAGAGGGTTGTTATAAGTTTAACTTGTGTGTCTGTGGCATCGTACCTCCCGAACGGCTGAACCAATTTTGATTTAGTTTATTTTTAACCGACTTCAAAAAAGGCAGAGGTTCTACGTTCCACTGTTTATATATAATTATAATGTATGTTCACCGATATCTCCTCCAACTGTAGAACGATTAAAAAAAAAAACTTTTTTTTTAGTAGGGTATACTTCCGATTTGGTCCCATTGTCAAAGTCAGTATCTGATGATGGGATCGAGGGCAACTCGACTTATTACGTTTTTCATATATTTTCTAAAGCTGTTCAAGTATTTGCGTCTGATAATCATCATCAGGTTTGAATGAGCTGATGATGCAGGGTACAAATTCTCAACAGATTTGAAAGAAAATTCTTTCAAAACAAGTATTTGTGACTGATAATCATCATCTCATATGGATGAGCTGATGATGAAGGGTACAACTTCTCAACAGGCTAGAAAGAAATTTTTTTCAAAATTATACGTACATACGGACCGATAGTTGTATTCTTCGGCTATTAAGAACCGACTTCAAATAAGGCGGAGGTTCTATGTTAAGTATGTTTTTATCGTGATCCACTTGTTGTTTGAAAGGCTGGTTGATCGAGATTGTTATTAGCTATTATTATTCAACAAAATTTGTTCAAGAAAATAAAACATCACTTTGAAGGTTATAAGCTCTTTTTAGGGAGGGGAGGGGTATGAATTTTGAGTAATTACACCAATATCTAATTTTCAACCATAATGACTGAGTACCGATAACTGATGGGGAAGAAAGGTTCTTGAGTGCAGACCACGAACCGGAAGACGCAGCGTAGATAGGCCTCCTACTAGATGAACCGACGACATCGTGAGAGTCGCGGGCATCCAGTGGATGCAGATGGCAGGTTGTCGTTCAGTGTGGAGGTTAAAGGGGGAGGCCTATGTTAAGCAGTGGACGTCTTATGGCTGATGATGATCATGATGAATGACCGAGTAGGGTCAGAAAACATTAATAGACCGCAAAATGTTTATAACAATGTACTTATATTGTCATAAACTCGTAAAATATGAATAACTAAGTATTATTATAGGCGTCACGACAAGGCTGTTCGAGTGATTATAACTAAGTATGATGTCATACACACAACCCACTTGCACGAATGTTTCTTCAGCTGAAAATTGACGGAGTTGTTATTTAATGCAAATTGAAGGACCAGACGTGACTGAAAAATATGAAGCATATTTACATAAATATTCTTTTTTCATTTTACATTCTTTGTAATTCAAAAACTAAGCATTAATTAGCTTTTTTCATTGTGAACGCAGACAATAAAGAATACTTTATGATATAAAATTGATTGATCGCTGAAAAAAAAACAATACTCGTAGTTGATTAACAGCTACAAGGTTACAAAATCATTATGCAAAAGAAACAAGTAGGTGGGTAAGGTAGTTTAAAAACGATGCTTTGGATTCCAGACCAATCGTGGATAGGTAAATGACGTATAAACGTTGAAAGTTTAGTTTGCGCACGAGTTCCTGTATAAATCAGTCATCATAAAAATTGAAGAAACTAGAAAATTGAAAGTGTATACCTAGCTAATTGTAAAAAAAAATAGTAGAGATATTTCTTCCGCGTGTCTAAATTCTCTAAAACTGAAGCTCTGACGCTCAAGCATTCAAGACGCCAACATAACACCTAATAAGAAAAAAGTCTTTCTCAATCCATGTCTAGAAATAAAACTGTCGTTCCCACAATGTTCCGAGATATTTCTATATGTTCAGACATAATATATTTCTATTTAGGGAACTAATGTCCAAAACAGGTGCGTTTCGGGCCACCGTTCAGCTATTTTAATTATAGAATAAATCTTCATTTGAGCATTGAACATGTTGAGATAAGGAATTAGTTCTACTTTTACTTTTATTAGTGTTTTCCATGATAATGATAAGTGTTATTGGTTTGTGTTGTTGCTCAATGAGCAGGTTGCTATCTCATGATTAATTCAAAAATATCTACACTAACAAATGCGAAAGTCACTATCTCTGTCGGTACCTTTTCTGAACTATGCTTGAATTAACGATCTTGAAAAGTAGGGATCATAGAATTTTCTCTTACAATTAACAGAAAATGAAACAACTTTCGTTCTTTAAAAAAATGAAATCTCCAAGCGATATTTTGGTGAATTTGCAAAATCGTGATATTTATGTGGCCCCACTTTTTAAAGATACGTCCCATGACCCCTCATGGGTTGTAGATTATAGAGTCAAATTTATTTTTACATCCGCGCTTTAGATTAGATTTTAAGACTTTAGAATATATCTCTAGGAATCAAACAGACACCACATTTATCAAAATCGATCGAGGCGACAGCATATATGCATGTACACAATACCGGAGGGTGTTATACTTTGCTTCGTCGGGTAAAAATTTGGGACAGTTACAATATTTTTAATTTTCCCGGATAGTGGCAGAATCACAGAAAATTGTGTGTAAAATCAAGGAAAGTAGCTAGTATTAAAAACTTATTCCATTAGTATGAGCTGATGGAATACTTAGGAATTCTAGTAAGTATGTCAATTCCTATTCTGGAATTTATTTAATTATTAATTTGTTAAAATCAAGTTAGGCGATGTCGAGTAATCGAAGTGATTCAAAGAACGCACATATATCTACTTATGCATACTTACGGTACACCTTTGTCAATAAAACCACATGTAAAAAATACTATCCATCGTTATCAGTATGAAAATCTTTCAGCATCGCAAAGTAAACAACTTACCTTGACAATCCACATACTGAAACACTAAAACACAGGTAAAACTGATCACTAATTTGTACATGATACTAGACTGTCATGGGTGGGTATTCGCATGAATCAATGTGTAATATGGAGCGATCGGTTTCGCGATGGAATGATAAGGGGTGATAAGGGCGCGATAAGGCGGCCGCGGACGGCGACGCGGCCCGCCGACGACTCTCCGCCGCCACATCTGAATCACCTCTAACTCTAGCCGCTCTACCGAGTGTACCGAGACTCTAAAGTGCGACTGTAGTCGCTCTCCCGCCTGTTGCGTCTACCGCGCGATTATACGAGCTCTTCGTGTAATGCTTTACCGCCTGTTGCATTGCTCTATGATCCTCGATGCTGTGTAAGTTTTCGCGGATTATAGTTTATTCCTCCTGGTTCCATCGCATACTCCACACGGACTACCAGGAAATCTAATTCTTAGTGATCCCACTTCTTAACGGGAGTAATCCCGTACTTACGAAGTTACGAGATAGTTTTCATCAGCAACATACTTATAAAAAATGGCAGAGAAAAGAAAGGAAAATAAAATCTGTACTTTTTAACGATAGCTTAATTTTATCATACTAATGTTATATACTTAGGTATGCAAAAGTGTGTTTTTTATGGTATGTTTTTACTTTGTTCACGCAGCAACAATGTTGGAGGGTCGGTGTGTGCCATAGGATACTTTTCATAATATAACGTACATTTTTCCGGGATGAAAATGTCATCCTGGAAAAATGTATGGCTTTTTGAGGGCATGTCCATATTATTGAAACCGCGGGGTGCAATTTATATATTAAACTTTGTTCCTTGGGATCGACTCTACCGGGATTTACGATAGGTATACAAGAAAATGGTAATTAATTGTTACCTACGACATACGACCGTATTCTACCTACTTGTTGCGATACTGATGTGTATTGACACTACTCTACGGTTACGTACGCGACCGAAGCGACTTTGCGAAGCTTTTATTGTGCGAACCACTAGACTGTGGAATTCTGTGTTTGTAGGGGTGTGTTCTCCAATAGTTACAATCTGTAGTAAAGTGTCTAATTTACGATTGAATCGGTTTCTTCTAGGTAAGCGTGCTCCACCGTACACTACACCGCATCATCGCTTATCATCAGGCGAGGTGGCGGACGAATCAAACACAATTAATTAAGCCTATTTATCGTTTTAAGGTACCATCCACATAAGTTCATTAATTAATGATAAAATTCTTGCAGAATCTAGATTCGCCTTAATATACTGAGACCTCGCTGAGACAAAAGTAGACAGCTCTCACTAAAGTAGATATTTGAATAGCGCAGTTAACTCTAATTTCAGCGGCTGTCGCGTCGTGTCCCGAGAATTAGTACGATTGACGTATGCAAGCGACTTTAACGTGATTTATTGGCACATTCATACACCTCAGATTAGCAGTATAGTTTACCTTATACGGTGTACGACTAGACAAGATACAGAGCGATGCTAAAATAGCTTAAAGACAGGGTTACGCATATAGACTGTGCTAATCCAAAAGGAGGTCATTGTACTCATCATTATGAATAACTTTTAATATGGGACCAACCCTGAAAACGCGAAAAAAATCTGCTGAGCTGGGAACATGAATGAGCACAACATCCAGACACCTTTTGACGTTGCGTCTTCGGGTAAAAAATACAAAATTATATTGACTTTTGGTACCTACCTAGATGTAAAATATGGAACTACCCATTTACAAACAGTTGTAGTTAAAAAGATCTACCTATTACTCACATAGTTTACAATTATAGCAAAACGCCATCTAATAAGTTTTAACAAGTAGGACGTGGTAAATTAAGCTTTGAATTTAAATATTACCAATAACTACCAACGAACGGAAACTAGCGATAAATCTAAGTAATGAGCAGTAAAAGGCAGCGTCCTTCGCCGCCAATGTCCTTCCGACTAATTAGTGATTACAGATTTAATGACTCTGCGAGAAACACGACGTTGGAACACGCAGATTGCCACTCCCTAGCGCTGTGCTTACCTCACCAATTTGTATCTACATAGGTAGGAGTTATCTAATGTCGGTAGGTAGGTATTGAATGGGAATGTTGGTCCGTCTATCCATTAAAAACTTTCTTTTACCACTGATGTCCTTGTGAGGGTCCCGTACATGTGGGTAAAAGAAAATAGATTAGAGCGTAAACACAAGTAGAGTCAAACGCAAGTCTTTTTACTAAGAGTTTTCATTGGCACGTTTTCTTGTTTTTCTGTTCGGTACAAATTTTAACTTCCCTCCTAGTGAGACTTAGACTTAGTTTTTTGTGAGTTAGAGACTTAAAACTTCAAATATAGTTCACAATATTTACAAAAAAAAAATGAAACTTCAAGGTAACAATTAACATAATTTATGAATACATTAAAAACATTATTTTTTTGTGTAATGATTGTACCATATTGTACTAAGTTATTAATACATTAAAAAACTTTTTTTTATTATAATTTTACCAGAATGAGTGTTTTCAACTTCTTCGAGAGTCATTGATTCGCAGTAATTAGTAGCAAATTACGTTAGGTCTGGTGGGTTAGGTACCATAATATTATAATAACCTTACATTGACTTTTGTCTTGCTCTCTCATAAGCCGACAGCGAAAATAAAGAAAGAAAAAGAAAATAATAATTATTTTGAGATTATGGTAGGACCTATTATAATCATCGAAAAATTAAATAATAATTACTTAATACAAAACTAATGTAATTATAAATATATAATTACCAAGACACGGGTTTCCAACACCTAGTTGGAATGGCAGTAATGCCATAAATGTACTTTTCATAACTAAATGACTTTGATTTGATTTAATTACATTATTCTATTATCATATTATATTAAAACTATAAGACTGTAAGACTGTTAAAAGCACATGACTGTATACCTATCTACTTACACTAATATATTACTACTACGAATTTTTAAATAAGTATAGATCAATGTATTACCTACTATTTAAGTAAGTAGGCATTTAGGCACAATCACAGAAAAGAGAAGTAAATAGAACGGAAATGAGAAGGAAACTCTGTCGTCAGGTATTGTGACAGATATGTGTTTGAATATTCTTATTTAAGTCAACGCGTCGAACTCCGCGTCACAGTTGCTAACACAGTTGCTATGGGTTTATATGGGTGCAAATTGCTACAACAAATTTCTTACAAAAATGCCTTGACAAACGTTCTATTTTAAACAAACAAAAATTTTCTTTTCTGTGGGACAATAGAACAATAACAAAAGCTTGCTAAAAAAACGTTTCTTGCAAGAAGCGACGAATGGCTATACTAGTGAATTCTAAGCTCCGGGCCAGTACTGGTACAGAACCGAGAGGTATCTTCTCTAAATGGCAACGAATGTGGGTGTTCATTCGAGGCCGAAACAACAAAGCGGCAACAAAAGTCTCCGCGCTTGAAATCGACACGTTACAAATGAGTCGTGGGCGCACCGGCACTTCTACACCATTTGTATTCTATGACGATTACGCAAATGTCATCATTGTAAACACAAACACCTTTTCAACCGACTTCGAAATAGGAAGTTCTTAATCTAACCGTATTATTTTTTTTACACGTTATCTGACAGCCCCGTTAGCTTAGTAGTGAGCCTGCCTTCTGCGTTTGGGGGCGTGGGTTCGATTCCCACCTAGGACTAACATTTTGTGCGATGAACATTTGTGTTTGTTCTTTGTCTGGGTGTTAATATCTATTTAAGTATTTAAAAATATATATTATATGTATGTATACCAGTCTCTGGCAGCCATATTACAAGCTTTGCTTAGTTTGGAGTCAGATGACCATGTGTGCAATAATGTCCCAGATATTTATTTATTTATCTTTGCCGATTGTACACCGACTTTAGTGATTCTTTTTAACCCGTCGGGGGTTATAAGAGGGGTTTTATAACTTTAACGTGTGTATCTATGTATAATGTATCTGTGTGTCTGTATATGTAGCTGTAAGAAGCTCAAATTTAATCATTTATTAAAAAAGAAAAAAATATAAGGTCGGGGAAAAAGTTTTTTCGTATTTTATAAACAAATTCAAGACATATTTTTTTCAAGTTTAATTACATTTAATTATAATATATATGTACCATTTTGTTCGATAACTTGTTGCCATCTTTTAGGTAGTGACATGCCCCCGTTGCTGTAGAAATTTTGGGAATTCTGATCAATAAAATGCAACAAGTAGTTTTGACAGTCCTCTCTTGATGTTAATCTAACACTACCCAAAGAATTCTGAAGAGATCGAAACAGGTGGAAATCTGAGGGTGCAAGGTCAGGGCTATGTGGTGGATGCATTAACACTTCCTAACCAAGCTCTCTAAATTTTTGCTGAGTGGCCAAAGATGTGTGCGGTCTGGCGTTATCATGATGAAAGACCACACTCTTTATGTTGATCAATTCCGGCCGTTTTTTCTCAATTTCTTGTTTGAGTCTCATCTGCTGTTGGCAGTAGAGATCTGAATCGATGGTTTTGCCCGGCGGTAAATGCTCATAATGAACGATGCCCTTCCAATCCCATCATACACACAGCATCACCTTATTACGTGTTAATCTGGGTTTCGCTACAGTCTGTGGTGCTTCACTGCCCTTTGACCATGATCGTTTGCGCACATTCTTGTCGTAGGTGATCCATTTTGCATCACCAGTGATCAATCTTTTAAAAAACGGTTCGGTTTCTTTACGTTTCAATAGAGAATCGCAAATGAGTACACGATCGATTTGGTTTCTTTCAGTGAGCTGGTGTGGCACCCAAATATCGAGTTTGTTTGTATACCCAGTTATTTTCAAATGGGTCAAAACTGTTTTGTGGTCAATCCCCAGGTCTTCAGCTACGTCGTAACTACTAATATGCCGATCTTGGTCCACTTTTCCAGAAATGGCATCGACTTTATCCGTTACAGGGCGACCAGAGCGAGCTGCATCTTTGACATCAAAATTCCCGGACTGTAAACGCTTGAACCAACATTGTGCTACTCTTGATGACACTGCATTAGGTCCATAAACGTCACAAATTTTATTCGCGGCTTGTGTCGCATTTTTCAGTTTTTTGTAATAAAATTTCACAATATATCGAATTTCTTCGTTAGATTCACTCATTTTATCGAACAAAAAAACAATTGAAAAATGGCGGGAAATTGCTTTTTACTTTTTATATTCCTTTTTTAAAATGTCATATTTTTAATGGTATCAAAACCAGCCAGATACAAACAGTACAATCGATGAGATTTTTACTACAACTTTATACATACAAAATACGAAAAGACTTTTTCCCCGACCTATTACATAATTATCCATGTAAAAAACAATTATTTATATTTATTTGACATTCTTTGTAATTACATGACAATGAATACTATTTTTATATGATTTTATTACTACTACTTTAATTTTGTGTTTTTTTATTATTATTTAATAGTATTTGTAAGTATTTTAATTTTTGTAGATTGTATTAAATTTTTCATGTTTTTTCTAAATTATTACATATAATGTTATTATATACTTAATTAATAATTTAAAACAATAATTATCATAAGTTAATAATAATCTGTATGTGACATGTATCTTTCTGATATGAATAAATTACCTATGAACTAACTGTAGCATCGTGGCTCCCAAACGGCTGAACCAATTGTATAAAGTAAATAATTAACACATTTTTTTTAAATATAACCATATTTACCGCAATATATAAACAGAATTCACTTATGTCCTAATTTTCAACCCCTTGGTTCCTTTTATAGAAGAAATTATTCCATCTCTCCCACGATAATAGTAAACTATTATTTTTTAAACCCTTCGTAGAATTGCTGTTAATCTTCAATCGGCTGAGCGAATATTATTGAATCATAGCTAAGAACACTCTCAATCAAGTCACCTTTAAACAAAAAATTCTAAATCAATATCGGTTCAGCTGTTTGGGAGCTACGAAGCCACAGACAGACACACAATCAATTTATACTTGCATGTCTATGATATGATTGAAGATCTCAAACGGCACCATAATATTATCAATATTAAAAACCGACTTCATAAAAATGACAGAACTGGATCAAATTGAAATGGGACCACACGGCAAGCACGCAGCTTTCAAATAAAAAAAGAATCATCAAAATCCAAGAAAGAAAGAAAAAAACCCAGTCAAAAGTTCTGAGGTAACAAACATAAAAAATATAAAAAAAAAAACAGTCGAATTGAGAACCTCCTTCTTTTTGGAAGTCGGTTAAAAATATGTCAAATACTAAATTTAGAAACAGACAAACATACAAAGATACCACACCTTCTTTCTGGGCGGTCGAGTAAAAATACACATTTGGACAAAAGAGCTAGCGACTACGCAATAATTTTAGCGACACTACTAAAGGGACACCTTCCTCAATTAGCGATTGCTTGCGATATCTCATTCGCTTTCTCCAACTTTTTGTACCTAATGATATTCAAATATCCCCATGCAAATACCTAATTCATGTCGGTTGATTGACGCGCGAGGTAGCGTTTAGAAATAAGCAGTTAGTCTATCAATCAAGAGTTTGTGAGCGATTGTATCGACCATGTTTACCGTAAGTGGGTTCAAACGAGTGTCACGGGGTCTGGTTAAGGTCTACTTGAGTGCCAACTGAGTGCAGTTAGCGAGACAAGTGGGCCTCCGTAGACTACGGTATTATCATTGACGTAAATAGTAAGGACGCGGCGAACATTTCCAATGCGAGTAGAATGGTTTTCATGAAAGAAGACTCACGGCAAAGAGCAGGACCAAATTTCCATGTTGTAGATGTCAGGTATTGTTACTGTGTTTGGAAGCTAGTGAGTTTTTTTTCTAATGTGACTTTTTGCTGTTGGCCTTGCGGCCTCTACAGCTTGACCGGACTAGTTGGTGAACTCAGAGGGCGTTGGGCCAACATATTTAGATTTTTGGGCGACTAGCGCAAGGGCACCTCGGAGGTACGAGCCTCGGCTTGGGCCGTCACCAGGAGTGGGAATTAGACTTGTCCTGGCACCCCAGAAGGGGTGTGCCCTGGGGCCGTAGCAGGTTGTTGAACTGAATGATTATATGGAGAGAATCTAACCGATCTACTGACAGATCCTGGGGGTCTTCGATCCCGCCGGCGGGATCGTTGTGTATGTGTGTGCCTTTGGTAACCGGCGCCTATACCAAAAACTGAAAATTTCTTGATGCTAGGAGCAGTCGGATCAGAGTGAGATTATTATTAATTTGCGATCGTTATATCGTGTACGATGGCTTAAGTGCTGCTCGAGAAATAATACTTTAAATGTGATCACGCTGTCATCACGAAGGTATCTACGCGATGTCAGCGCCGCGCCTGGGGGACTTATTTCATGAAAAGCACTCTACCAACTCTGTGGTGCTCTGCTCACCACTCTCATCTGTATGAAGTTAGCTGTTCGCCGACTTTATTGGTTTTTTTTATTGAAAAATAGGCTTGCGCTTGACCGCCAACTCGCCTGATGTTAAGCGATGATGCGGCCTACGATGGATCACGCTTGCCTAGAAGAAACCGATTCAATTTTGACTTGAAAACACCCAGATTGTAACTATCGGGGAACACCCATTCAAGCAGCGCATTCCACATACTAGCAGTTCGCACAATGAAAGTGGAATCAAAGCGCTTCGTACGGGTTTTCGGAATGTCATACAATAAAGCGGTGTCGATTTTTCGTGCCCGCTCTGGCAGTCCGATAGAAAAAAGGTAGTTGGTTGGCCGTAGTTGCGCATCATTCAATAAATCAAACACCAATCAACTACCTTATTGCTAAAAAACAGCTATTCCATAGAAAAAATACATTATGTCTTAACTAAATGTATTAAACAGTTAATTTTAATGAAATTTCTAGGTTGGTGTCATTGTAAAAATTGTTCTTATTGATGAGTATAATTACCTTCTTTCTGCTTGGGCCACCTACCACCTTCTACCACCTTGGACGTGCTTGGGAAAACTATATAGATAAATAAAAATCAATTGATATTGTTTGTCTGGCTAAAACTCGAGAATGGCTGGACCGATTTGGCTAATTTTGATCTCGAAATATTTGTGGAAGTTAAGGGAAGGTTTAAACGGTGAGTAAACGGTTGTACCGATTTGGATGAAATTTTGTGTACCTGGAGCGGGTCATAGTAGCGAGGCCGAAGGCCGAGCTCTATGAGTACGAAGTAGCGGATATCAGTTAGTCGATTAATGAAACTAAATACATATCGCGAGGCATAGGTCAGATGCAATGCAATGTAGAGAGAGCCATGAAGCTATAATAGATACTCTTTATTGTGTACCTACACCAGAAATAAAAATAATAATAAAAAAAGTCATAATATATAAAAACTAGCGACCCGCCCTGGCTTCACACGGGTGTATTTTTTTAATATATAGGTATAAACCTTCCGTGAAAAATTATCTAAATGATGGTGAAAATCGCATCAAAATCCGTTGCGTGGTTTAGAAGAAGTTAGCGGATATACAGACAGACGCGGAAAGTGACTTTATTTTATATTATGTAGAGACTATGTAGAGATATATACAAGCTACATATATACAGCCATATTACAAGCTTTGCTTAGTTTAGGGTCAGATGACCGTGTGTGCAATAATGTCCCAGATATGTATTTATTTTTATTTAGATACTATAAATGTAATTTGTGGTTTGAACAATAAAGTGTTTATCTATCTAAATTAAAATTTATACGTAGTCTGTAGAGCCCTTAAGCCCAAGTGAACAAGATACGTACTCGTATCGCTGTTTCCCAATTTCTTGTTTACACTGATCCTATCTATTGTTTACGTAAATGATTGTAACGAGACGGTACTTTACAGGTTCACGGCACTTCACACCGACAAAACGACATGTTAACTAATTTACTTTTAAAGTTAACGAGCCTGTGTTCTTTCAAAGAGTAAAGAGTTAATTTGGGAGACGTTAAACGGTGAATTCCTGCTGCAGGTAGATATACATACATATAGTTAGTAGTAGTTAACAATTTAAGTAGTATAGAACCTCCTATAACTGATAACCGATGGGGAAGAAAGGTTCTTGAGTGGAGACCGCGAACGGAAGACGCAGCGTATAGGTAGGCCTCCCACTAGATGGACCGACGACATTGTGAGAGTCGCGGGCATCCAGTGGATGCAGATGGCAGGATGTTGTTCAGTGTGGAGGTTAAAGGGGGAGGCCTATGTTCAGCAGTGGACGTCTTCTGGCTGATGATGAGAACCTCCCAAAAACGTCAGATAATTTAGTGTTACCAGATCATAATTATCTTAACCATATATGGTTATACGCACACACTAAGCCCAAGGAGGTACATATAAGTACAATACAAATAATTTTTTACTTAAAAAATATTACGGGACTAACCTGCAATATGGTCCTGTTTCCAAATGTAGAAATTACAAAAGAAAGCGAAGGATATAACTAAATACTTACAATACATTACTGAAAAAAATCAGTTTAATTAGCTGATAAGTTTCTGAGATATAAGCGTTTAAAGTTTTTTGGTGAGGATAGGGAGCTGATACTATATCCCTCTACCACAAAGCGTGTGGCCGTGTTAGTATAGCATTTGTATGGCGCGCGCACGGCTTGACGTCATAACGTGCTATTATAGTATACGCTCTCTTCTCTCTTCTCTAGCACGAAATTAAAATACTTGTAACTTATTTTCTGACAAATTTTAATTTCGTTTTTGTTGATGGGCTCTATTTATGGTCAGTTTTTTTAAGAGGTCAAATGGACAGGCCTATTGTGAGCAAAAAAACAGCTGTTCCATACATTTCTTTGAGTATGAATGATTATTTTTTTCTATCGAACAGCAGATTTTTGTTTCACGATATCGGGGTTTGTCCCGTAGTAAAAGATTTTCAACATAACAATGACATGAATGATGATGATGATGATTGATTACAATTACCTCTTTTCTGCATACCATCATTATGTAGATACTCAATGTACTCAATGTACAACTACTATAGGTAATCAATGTACAACATATAATGTTAAGGCGCATAAATTACATTTATTACCAAAATTGGTGAGCGTGCAATGTCCAATAAGTTTTAATACATTAAATTAAATACAGTGAACGGATATCGAAGCAGCGCTGGCTTGAAGCTCTGCAAACAACACGTCTAAGCATAAACAAAAAGTTACGTATTTTGCAAGTCCACCGTTTTACGTCGCCGCAATTTCATCTTGGGCGTCTCTCTCTTGTCCAGCAGCGTGTAGAAATGATTGACCGGCTCGAACCAGCCGAAGCCTTGATCAGCCTTCCCCAGCCAGGTGTGTCCGTTGGGATCGGTGAGGACCAACGGGCCAGTAGGGCAGTTATCGCTGAAAATGTGTTACTATCTTGTCTAAGGCAGCAAAGTGGTCAAATTCGCGAATCGTCTATCAAAAGATCTATTTAATTAGCAAAACGTGAAAAAGCAAAACGACTACGACAAAACATGTACTTAGCTGCCATTTAGCGAAAATCTAATTTTTATCACCCGACTACAGCAAATGGGAGGGTTTTTAATTTATTAATCTATATATTATTATGCAAAGATGTATGAAAAACATATTCAACATTGCAATAACGACCTTGCGTATAGGTATTCAATTCGCACTTCCTAGTAATTACAAAATAGGTAAACATTATACTTACTATATAAAAGTTTTGGTATTAAACGTTTTACGTAGTTGAACGGCTTGCTACTTAGGCGTATTTCTTTCTAAACATACCTACTAGATCCCACTGCTGGGCAATGGTCCATTTGCTTCCATTTTTTACGCTCTACTGCCAGCTGGGACCAGTCACGACAAAACGCACTAAGCTCGTCCCGCCAACGCTTTCGAGGTCTTCTTGGGGGTCTATCCCATTCCCATTTTAGGCACCTAATGCAGGGAAGACCTTTGCTCATCTTTCGACAGACCAGTTCACAATATCTACCTAAAAATGCAGGACAGGACACTTTCATCCGGGTACGTGTAGTTTCCGCTGCCAATGTAGCACCAGTCTTTGAAGGTGCCTTCGTAGGTGGAAGAGTCGGCAAAGTAAATGGTGATGGGCTCGTTGGCTCCAAGTTTGTCGTACTCCCACGACCCGGTGTAGATGTCGCCTTCGGCTGTAGTGTACACCCCGCAACCTGAAAGTAAGGTGATCTTAAAAAATAGGTGAAAGCTATAAGGTAAGCTGAATAAAAAAGAAAGAACAGCTAATCCCAGATATGGCTATCGCGACCATATCAGATTACGAGAGTTTTCCAGATGCTGTCGTGTTCGCACCGGGCTAGGTACTCACACCCTGCAATTTCCCTGGGGACAGTGTTTCTCAGCGCCCAATCTCAGCAAGATGGGCAATCCCGAATCCGATGGTCTACTAGAAGGTAGGGACCTTCTAGAAAGAGAAAGAAGAACAGGAAGTCAGCTACGAATTTAGAAATTGCTGCAATCCGCAGCCTTGTCAAAAAAACAAATTTTCTGCATTTTTCCCTGATAAAAGGGTGCTATTTTTCACGAGATGCAAGGTGTCTTACCGAATTATCTGATTTTGTGTCTTACAAAATCATCAGATCGAATCGAGAGATAACAAACAGGCAGACAAACAGAGACAATATAGTCAGGTAGCTAAGTGTATGAATGCAGAAAATATCACTAGTAATTTAACCGTTACTAGAGAGTTAGTAGTGTAGATTCATAGTAACGGCGTACGTATCTACACTGCAGCAAGAATGCCATACCCTACGACATCGATATGTTCAAGTGAGCCACTTAAATGTACCTACTAAGTACTCCTTATGTAATAAAAGAAAAGAAAGTAGCTCAAAGTCTAGACTCAGGCGTTACTTTACGAAAGTTCATCAAACAATTAAATAATAATCAATATCAATAAACTATTATTAATCAATTATTTTCAGCAGATAATAATTAATAATCATGAGTTTTAGAGTAATTTCATTTATCCTATAGCATTTTTGCAAGTTAGTGTTTTCTTTTCTTTTTCAGTGATAAATTAAATTTACCTAATAATTAATGTAAATCGAAAAATAACTAATAGATATAGCGGAAAATACACTAGAGATTCATGACTGCCCCGGTGGCTCAGTTGGTAGTGAACCTAACTTCTGTGCTTGGGGGCGTGGGTTCGATTCCCATCTAGGACAAACATTTGTGTGATGAACATTTGTGTTTGTTCTATGTCTGGGTGTTAATATCTATTTAAGTATGTGTTTAAAAATATATATGTACGTTTATCAGTCTCTGGCAGCCATATTACAAGCTTTGCTTAGTTTGGGGTCAGATGACCATGTGTGCAAAATGTCCCAGATATTTATTGTAACATTATAAGATTCAGTTTTGCAGATAGACTCAGATATAATTAGTTCAAATCACCATTACTGCGTCATTAGTAGTACCTAGTATTATGATAAAGCATGTCAAAAGAAATTATACATACCAAATTACGGTACGTATTCTCCACTCAAGAACCTTTCTTCCCCATCGGTTATCAGTTCTTCGAGCGATGTGGCCTGCCCATTGCCACTTCAACTTGCAGATTTTAATAGCTATGTCGGTGACTCTGGTTCTTTGGCGAATATCTACGTTTCGGATTTTATCGCGCAAAGAAATTCCGAGCATAGCTCTCTTCATTGCCCGTTGTGTGACTCTGAGTTTTTCCAAAAGGCCAACAGTTAAGGACCACGTCTCAGTACCACACACTGGTCAAAGACCTTTGTCTTCAGGCACTGTGGTATCTTGGACGAGAATATGTCACGCAATTTCCCGAATGCTGCCCATCCGAGTTGGATTCTTCGGGCGACCTCTTTGCCTAAGTTGGACTTACCTAACTGAACAATCTGTCCACAATAGGTGTAATGGTCAACAACTTCGAGAGTATCGTTCCCAACGATTACCGGTACGGGTACAACATGGACGGTACGTATTGAAGCTACATAATTAAAATACCGTCTACTCGTATGATACCTACCGCCGTCATCAATAACATAGTTTAGCGAACTGCTGAATAACCCTCTCAAGCAACACAAGCATTCCAATTATTCTTTCTACAGGATTACGCGGAAAGAGTGTAATAAGCCGTAAGGGGTCTGTTCACGCTGGATTGATGAAGTTTGCTGTAATCATTATTGTTCTCAAATTTCGCGCGTCTGTGTCCTCCATACCCTCGACCAACCACACGTCGAGAGCCGACGACCAATCAGAGACACAGCTGATCTGTCAAAGTCAGCTGTCAGATCATCATCATCCTGCAAGTGCTTCAGTTAGGTTGCACGAGTTCGGTTCGGTACTATTTGGTGGCAGCGATCGGCGGTTAATCTCGGTGAGTACAATATTGTTTTCAACTAATTTTATTGATCTTGCGTGTGCATAGGCTTCTTCACGATTTTACAGTCCACTAGCTTTTGCGGTAACATATTTTGGTCCATCGGCCGGATCTGATTCAAGCATAGTCGTTGTCGTCGTCGAAACGTTACAAAATGGCGAAAACTTATGAAATTAAATTTAAACTAGAATGTGATTGGTTTAACAATTCTGTTGAACTGCTACATACACCAAATTATCCTAAAAGCGTTCTATGTGCTAGGTTGCGTAAGCTTAAGGCGCATTATGAAAATTTAACGGTTGCTTATGAAAAGTTATTGGAGGGTGGCGAGAGTTTAGAGTCGAACAAATACGATAATCCGTATAAAAGTGCGACGTCACTGTACGATGAGCTAGATGCCAAGAATTTTGAGCTTTTGAGCCCACAGGACAAAGATAAGGTAACTAAGCCAATTTCTGGTGAAGTTCAGTTGTCTCGGCTTCCAAAGATATCACTTATAGAATTCACGGGAGATGTGTTCACCTGGTGTAGCTTTATAAGCCTCTATGATTCATTAGTCCTTTCACGCACTGATATATCAAACACAGAAAAGCTGCACTACCTCATTTCACATTTGCAAAATGAGCCTCGTATGCTGATACAACACTTACCAATGACTGACACTTCGCTCGCCATTGCGTTAGAGATTTTAAATGCTCGATATGATAACAAACGGTTACTCGCTGATAGCCACATATCTCGGATATTGAACATTGAACCATTGAAAAGAAATTACTTATTACGAACATCTATTTTGAACCCATTACTCGAGTCTAGTCGCAGTCTAGAAACGCTCGGTTTCCCTGTTAAAGAATGGAGCTACATATTGCTTCACATCAGCCTATCTAAGCTGCCATTGGAGTTAAAGAATCGGTTCGAGCAAATCCACGGAGGTACTGAGCGTGAAATACCTACGTTTGAAAATTTTCTAAATTTTTTACAAAATGAGTGTAGGTTGATTGATACGGTAAATACTTCGCAAACATTATCAACTCGGCTAACTTCAGATATGTCGCGCCGACCCATGAACAAGGTAATGAGTGCGCATGCGACTTCACACGATAACCCGTGCGCGATGGAAGGGTGCGCCTTCTGTTCGTCTCCGACTCATAACGTTGTCAATTGTTATCGGTTTAAAAACGGCTCAGCTGAAGATCGTAGGATTTGGATAAGAAACAACAAAATGTGTTTCAAATGTTTCGGTAAACATTCGGCATTTCAATGTAAAACATTTATTCCGTGTGAGAAATGCGGTAATACGGGTCATAACAGTTTAATTTGTACCATGGTTCGAGAATCAAAGACTAATGCATTTTCTGCACCACAAGCGACCAACGGCTATAGCGATCAAAATCGGCGCACACAAAACGAACGTATGGTTCATACAACAGGTGTGGGTACGAATGAGGTGTTTGATAGTGAAAATAATAATGGGGGTATGAATGAGTTTCATTCGATTGTAGGCGCTGAACAGCATTCTGCGGCATTAGATACTGTTAATTCAGCGCCCTCTTACGGAAATTATGACCATTCCGCGTGACAACTAACACATAACTGTAATAATGTTTCTTCGTTACCCACTAATCATTTTAAAGATGTTATTTTGCCTACGGTTATTGTCAACTTAAGATCGGCAAACGGTGAAGTGTTCAAGGCTAGGGCATTGCTAGACTTCGGCTCGCAAATTTCGGTAGTTCGCAGTGACTTAGTGGAATTACTGAGATTGAAGAGACATTTTACAGTTACTCCGTTAATAGGTATCGGCGGAACAGTGGCGCAGCACAGCAATTACGTAGTAACAATAAATTTTAGTTCGGAACGGAATAACGATGTCGTTTTTACTGTGAATTGTGTAGTGTTGAAGACTCCTACAACGTATGTAGCGTCCAGACTTCAGTTGTCGGGAGATGTGCGTTTTGCGGACAAAAATTTCGAAAACTTGTCGCGGATAGATATAATTTTTGGATGTGATATCCTTGGCGAGATTGTAGGAGGTAATAAAATTGCCCTGCGGCCCGGCGGACCTTACGCTCTTGAAACGATATTCGATTACGCAGTGTTCGGACCCGTGAGTGATGGTGTCGCGTCTGTGCCCCGTCACCCGAGTTGGTTTTCGGGAATATCCTTGGTGGAAATGGTTGAGCAGTTTTGGAAATCTGAAGAACCCCCTAAGGTAAAAATCCAAAATCCAATTGATATTCAGTGTGAAAAGTTATTCGTAGACTCCGTCAATCGATGTTCGGATGGGAAGTTTATAGTTAAACTACCTCTAATTCCTGATCGGTCAGTTCGACTCGGTGACACCAAACAAATTGCAATGCGCCAGTTTTTACGATTAGAAAAACGTATGTCTGCTCAACCGGAATTTAAAGAAAAATACACCGCCTTCATTAAAGAATATTTACAACTTGGCCACATGCGACTCAGTGATTTTGATGTGGCGTCGGGACAGGAATATTACTATCTTCCCCATCATGGTGTGTTTAAACGATCAGGAGACGTAGAAAAAATTCGTGTCGTATTTAATGGAAGTCAAAAGTCAGGAAGTAATGTAAGCTTAAACGACTGTCTATTCGCGGGTGAAAAATTACAAAATGACATCACAAAAGTTATCACTAATTTTCGGCTGCCGTTGGTAGTGTTTGTGTGTGACGTAAAAATGATGTTTCGAATGACATGGATCCGCCCCGAGGATCGTAGGTATCAACTTATTTTATGGAGAGACAGTCCATCGGAACCGATTAAAAGTTACGAACTTACTACAAATACCTACGGGCTTAAGTCGAGCCCCTTTGTTGCTATTCGTTGTCTTTATCAACTTGCCGCGGAGGGTGGGAGTCGGTATCCCAGAGCCTCAAAACTACTCTTGACTAATTCATATGTGGATGATCTAAATGGAGGAGGGGACTCTGTCGAAGAAGCACGAGAAATTAGGAACGAGCTCGTCCAGCTTATGTCGACGGCAGGGTACGAATTACGTAAGTGGTCCTCTAATGATAAACGACTTCTATCGGATCTTCCCCAGGAATTTTGCGAATTACCACGTTGTTTCGAGAATGAGGATGAAAGTTTAGGCTTTGTTAAGATTTTAGGCATACAATGGAACCCGAAGTCTGACTCATTTTCTTATCGGATTCGGAATTTACCTTCGGAAAGCTTGGTGACACGGCGGAGTATTTTATCTTCACTGGCGAGATTATATGACCCTCTAGGCTGGATTTCTCCAGTAGTTTTTCGTGCAAAGTTATTACTTCAGGAGATGCTGAGTGATGGAGCTAAAAGTGTTGAGTGGGATGCTCCAGCTCCTCAACACTTGATAGTTAAATGGCGGGACTTTGTTGCGGATTTACCTAACCTTGAGAAAATTTCAATTCCTCGTTGTATAAAATCAGTCGGAGACTTATCTCACTCTTTGCATGGCTTTTCCGACGGCTCATCATTAGGGTATTCGGCAACGGTTTATCTGCGATCGGAAAATGTTCAGAATGGAGCTTCGGTGCAGTTAGTTATGGCGAAGTCTCGAGTCGCACCTCTTAAAACAAAAATGACTATTCCTCAGCTGGAGTTGAGTGGAGTGGCCCTTCTGGCAAACTTACTGCAACATGTTTCATCAAGCTTGGCGGAACAGTCGTTTATAGTGTCTGAGATTGTGGGATGGACCGATAGCACAATCGTGTTGGCGTGGCTACACACTCCTCCGCATAAACTAGAAGTTTTTCAGGGCAATAGAGTCTCACAAATTAACAATACCAATCTACCTATACAGTGGAGAAAAGTGCCGGGGTCAATGAACTGTGCGGATGTCGGGACTAGGGGAACTTCTGCAGCGCAGCTATTAGTACATCATTTGTGGTGGGGCCCAGAGTGGCTTCGTCAGCCAAGGGATCAGTGGCCTGCTCTCAACTTAGAAGTACCACACAATTTACCTGGGTTACGATCTCAATTTGTTTCTAATACAGCTACATTAGACACAGGTCCAACCTTAGATAGTATTTTGGAATTAATTGATCGGTATAGCTCTTTTGAAAAGCTAGTGAAGGTCGCGGCTTTTGTGTTTCGGTTTATTCACAAGTGTCGGCGCAAGGGCCATACTTTGAAACATTCGGTTTCGGCGTTTGGTAATAAAGACGGTTCGGCTTCGGTTTCGGCATCTGACAATACAGATGATTCGGCTTCGGTATCTCGGTGCTTCAATAGAAAAAATGTTTCGGTCTCGGAACGTCGGCAAACGCTAACTAACATAATAAAACTGGTGCAACAATCAAACTTCAGCGAATACATTTCAGCCATACGATTGGGAAAACCAATTCGGGATTCGGCTAGAAAACTTAATTTGTTTTTGGATAAAGACTCGTTAATACGCGTTGGTGGTCGTATTCAACGTTCAGATTTGCCTTACTCGGCACGCCATCCAATTCTTCTACCCGGAAGAGATAAATTCACACTTCTCTTGGTACAACATTATCATGAGACACATTGTCACGTCGGTGCAAATTCCTTGGCAGCTATATTATCGCGTAACTTCTGGATTCTGTCAATGCGTAGATTAACTCGATCAGTAACATTCAAATGTGTGCAATGCTTTAGGGCAAAGCCTCGACATGATCAACCATTTATGGCGGACTTACCTCCAGACCGCGTGAGATGCTCAAGAGCGTTTGAGGGGGTGTGCACGGATTTTGCAGGGCCCTTTTCAATTAAAAGTAGTACAATGAAGAACGCACGCATATTTAAGAGTTATCTTTGTATATTTTGCTGCTTAAGCTCTAAATCTGTACATTTGGAAGTAGTTTCCGAATTATCAGTGCAAGCCTTTGTAGCAGCATTTACTAGGTTCGTGTCTAGACGAGGTCTTCCATCTCTAGTCCGATCAGACTGCGGAACTAATTATGTTGGAACGAATAACTATCTGAAGGATATTTACTTGTATTTACGAGATCATCACTCGGAACTAGAGCGCGAGCTAGTTAAACGTAATATAAACTGGCTCTTTAACCCTCCGAGTAGTCCAAACATGGGTGGACTTTTCGAGGCAGCAGTTAAAATAGCAAAGAGTCTAATGTACCGTGCATTAGGTGAACGGCGTCTCACGTTTGAGGAACTGACCACCTTCTTTACTAAAGTTGAAGCAGTTATGAACTCCCGACCGATTTGTCCTATGAGCTCGGACCCTTCTGATCTCGAAGTTTTGACTCCGGGTCATTTTATAATCGGCCAACCTCTGGTAGCTTTACCGGAATACCCATATGATGACGTTAACCTGAACAGTTTAACGCGTTTCCAACAAATACAAAAGCTTACGCAACATTTTTGGCATAGATGGCGCCATGAGTACCTCCACACTTTGCAGCAACGTTCAAAATGGACTTCCCATACGGAACCACCTAAAGTAGACGATCTAGTTCTCATAAAAGAGGATAATTATCCTCCCTTGCAATGGAGACGGGGTAGAATCACTAAACTGTTGCCCGGTGCAAACTCGACTGTCCGTGTTGTAGAAGTACGAACGCGTAACAACACATTGCTCCGGCCTGTGTCTAAACTGTGCAAACTACCATTATAAAATTCATTCTTTTGGGGGGAAGGTATGTTCACGCTGGATTGATGAAGTTTGCTGTAATCATTATTGTTCTCAAATTTCGCGCGTCTGTGTCCTCCATACCCTCGACCAACCACACGTCGAGAGCCGACGACCAATCAGAGACACAGCTGATCTGTCAAAGTCAGCTGTCAGATCATCATCATCCTGCAAGTGCTTCAGTTAGGTTGCACGAGTTCGGTTCGGTACTATTTGGTGGCAGCGATCGGCGGTTAATCTCGGTGAGTACAATATTGTTTTCAACTAATTTTATTGATCTTGCGTGTGCATAGGCTTCTTCACGATTTTACAGTCCACTAGCTTTTGCGGTAACAGGGTCCATTATACTCATCATTATGAACAACTTTTACTATGGGCCCAAACCCAAAATTTGCGGGAAAAATATCAGCTGTTCCATATACTGTCAAATGTGAATGACCGTGGAATTGTTTATATTTTTTTCCCTATTCCAGAGTTGCGTCCATAGTAAAAATTGTTCATAACGATGGGTATTATGAACCCCTTTTGGCCTAGTACACCCTTTCCTCGTAACCCAGTATAGCTCGTAATCAAGAGCCGGTAAATCTAGAGCAACAATCGTACAGATTACAAACGCATTGCGAGCAATTAGAGCGTATCACTCTGTACGGGCCCATCGGATGCGATATGGTCCATTAAATCCCACTCGATATAAGACAAAAATGCTCAGTTTCAATTTACTTTACGCGCTTTGGTACCTTGTCACATTAGTTATGTTCAACTCAACTTCTTCCGCGGACACTTTATATACCAATTTTCAAGTGTCATAAAAATCTTCGAACAAATCGATTTGATCGATTTAAAAAATATGCTATTGCTGCGCTGCGTTAATTTAAACCAACTCTAAGCTCTAAATATGACTCATTTATTTCTGTAGGAGAATGCTTTGACTGAGATAGAGTACTAAACTGTGAGTACAGTGCATAGTTGAGTCAACTTGGCTGGACAAAGGTGAACCACCTCGTGGGCTGCACTTCCTAAAACGACAAGGGGCTGACGTTTGTGTGAATTTCGTAGGCGAATTAGCGGACTGTTTGTTTTACTCATTAATCTATTTTCGTATAACGTACCTAGCCAGGCTCTCAGTGGCCTTAGTATGAGCACTTGCAAAAGAGTTATCGTTACGTAAACGAAAGCAAAATGTATGAAATATTGAACAGCACCTCTATCAGACGTGAAAGGAAACTGAATTTTTCATACATTTGGTATCGTTCACGTAACGATAACTTTTTCACAAGTACTCTTACTAAGGCCACAGATCAAATAAAAAATACAGATGGATTACGGCGTACCTATATATACCTACCTACTGCTAAAGTGAAGTCAAAATTGCTTCCAAAACTACCTGAATTCCCAGTATAAATACACGACTCACACACACGTATATACGCATTCAAAACTACGTGAATTTCATAATGACATTGTGTTTTAATACTGACATTACATACTATTATAATATTATTCTTAACTAAATCTTAAATTTAATATGCCCTTATATGTTAACTTGTATTAATCTATATATAATACATATAATACGTAAGTGTGTAGATCAAATTGTATATATAACCTTAACTTTAGACTAGGTAAATAACTTTGAAATATAAATTTACATTAAACTAGTCGACCATCCCGGCTTCGCACGGATGTAAGTTCGGCCTTCGGCCTCGCTACAAAATATAATATAGCCTATGTCACCCGGGGATAGTGTAGCTTCTCAACAGTGAAATAATTTTTCAAATCGGTTCAGTAGTTTCGGAGCCTATTCAATGCAAACAAACAAACAATCAAATCTTTCCTGTTTATAATATTAGTATAGTAGAGTATAGATAATAATAACTAACTATAATAACGAAGTGTACAAAAAAAATTGGTTTATAAACGGGTAGGCATAATTCCCAAGATACGGATTGGGCATTAGTGCGATTTATCGTACCTACAAATGTGAATGTACCGATTTCTGAAATAAATAATATTGAATTTTGAATAACATTGCAGAAAAGCTTTAAAAAATCATGTATTCATCTCATTCGCTAGATTCTTGAATGGAAGACCAGTAAGTAGATATAATAAGTATACCAACTTCAGTAAAATATTAAAGAAAATGTTTTTGTTCAGCTTTTTTAATATTATTGCAGCTGTTAGATTCTAACAGCTGCTTAGAACAAATAAATTTTTGAACCGAGCTTATATAATATTATGTATAAGAGCAAAATACCACTCACAAAAAAATCGACTTAACAAAAAAATCTCGAAAACTACTACGAAGTTAGTTTAGGTAGGGCAAAAGCCCCACCCTATTAAACTAAAGGTAATGTTACCTAGCATTTTAGCAATGAGATCCTTCTTTTTAATTTCAAAGCCTCCGTCGTAAGTGTCGCCCGTGGTATGCGTGAAGAAGGCATCGTCGCGGACTACGACCAGTTCCTTCGCGGGCTTCGCCACGGTCTCGACTGTGTCTTCAGAATTGTCCGTCATCGTTTAACAGTTGAATCTATAAACCTGCAGAAATAACGGTAACTCTAAGCGGGAGTTGGTCATCATCAGCCAGAAGACGTTTACTGCTGAAGTATAGGCCTCCCCCTTTGACCTCCACACTGACCGAAAGCCTGCCAACTGCATCCACTGGATGCCCACGACTCTCACAATATCGTCCGTCCATCTAGTGGGAGGCCTTCCTACGCTGCGCCTTCCGGTTTGAGGTCTCCATTCAAGAACCTTTCTTCCCCATCGGCTATCGGTTCTTCGAGCGATGTGGCCTGCCCGTTGCCACTTCAACTTGCAAATGTTAGATAATAGCTATGTCAGTGACTCTGGTTATTTGACGAATATCCACATACTGTTTTCTATCGCGAGTTTATTGCGCAAAGAAACTCCGAGCCAAAACATCAAAAACATAATTGGCTCAAAATATATACGAATGCACGACCGAGGAGAGGTGTAAGCGCTAAAGGGGAAACAGTAGATAAAATGCTTCCATTTATTATTTTCTGAGCATACAATACGTAAATACTTACAACGTTCGTATTCATTAATTAGTCATAATAATTTAATTTGCGAAAATTGCGTGACAACCAAGTGACAACCAGCCCATGGCCTGTCAATTTATTTTCACACGCGAGCTTTTTCCGGCCTTGACATAATAAACACTCTTTGCTCGGCATTAATTAACTAAAAATAAAACCTTTTTTTATTGTAAGTCCGTGTTTGAACACCAACTCACCTGTTGGTAAGCGACGATGTGGTCAAAGATAAAGCACGCAGACTCAGAAGATACCTATTCACTCTTACCTTAAAAAGGCCCAGATTATATCTCCCAGGAAACAAGGAAGCCGGCAGGTTGTTCCAATCCTTGGCCGTACGGACTGGTTGTCTTGTGTGACTCAGAAATAAAAGTCTTAAGTACTATTAGTAAAATATATTCCACTAACGATCATAAATCATCTGGCATCATCGAAACATTTCAAAATTAACAAAAAGACTATAATCCACTTTTGTTTTGCGCAACCCGTAAATTTACATATTTACAATGACTGCCCGATACTAGGACATCTCAAAATAATCCCACAATACAAGCAAAAATAAATAATGATTACAAACGCTACATAGATCTATACTCCAGAAACGTACAAGGCATTCAATTTGTAAAATTAAACAAAAAATTAATAAATGTACTTCAACATGTCACGTGATATGATTGCTAGTTTCTTGGGCTGTTTGTATAACAATATTACAATAAATAACATTAAAACAAAGTCGGAGTTTTTGATATTTTAACTTTGAACATTCATATATCGGCCATAATTCCTTACACTAAATAAATAATTACTTATTAATGTAACTGCACATCTGTCGAGTGAATGCACGTTTTACTTCGCAAGTTAATATCTGTAAACTATACAAAAATGTACAACTTCATGTAACCTGATCACAGCATATGATTTCAAAAAGCTGATATAAGGTAATACGTAAATCTCAAAAGATCACCTGTAGAAAGCGCACAGTTGCGCCATCTTAGCAATTTGATGATTATATGCTCACAAAAACTAATAAAAAATAACCAATAACGCTTACAAATATATTATATATTAAAAAAAATTAAATCAAAAATAATATAAAAAGAATATTTAATATAATATTATATATTTTTATTTTCTTATAGTCGAAAGAAAAAAATATTGGTTTTAGTAGCCTTACGGCGGGATACAAGACTAAAAAATAAAGACTCTACTTGAATCTATCGATTATCAAGTGTAGAAAGAAACAAGGTCAATTACCCTCGTCAATTGACAATTATCAATTCTCTCTAATTGCTTTGAACTTTCACGATTACGTTAAGTTAAATATGAAAACACATAGCAGTTAACACTTGACGCGTAAAGTGAAAGCGGAGAAAATATTTTAACAGCTTAAAGAAAAAAATTATAACATATTAGTTATAACTGCCAATAACCTGAGTAACCCACATTGCTAAGTCATTCAGATTGTCAGATTACATAGTTGAACTAAGAAGTACAGGCTAGGTTCTGTTGTTTCAGCGGTGTCCAGTCACCATGTGGCTGTGTCCAGCGAGCTCAGAGGATCATGTTCGCGGGGTCTTCCATGTTCTCCTTGAATGCCTTCATGAATTCAGCTCCGACCGCGCCGTCTATCACTCTGTGGTCGGCTGAAGCCGTGAACGTTACAAACTTCGCTGTTCTGAACCTGTTCAAAATAATTAGCAATATAAAAACACCGACTTCATAAATATATCAGAACTGGACCAAATTGAAATGGGACCAAACGGGAAGCAACGGCATTCAAATAAAAAAATATCAAATCGGTTCACCCAGTCGAAAGTTTCGAGGTAACTAAATAATAAAAATACAGTCGAATTGATAACCTCCTCCTTTTTGGAAGTCGGTTAAAAATAGAGATCATCGGTTTTATTCAAGATTACTTTTGTCAGTAAAGTGACAGCCAAAAACTTAAGGTATGCCAACAAGGGACGGAGAGAAGCAAATTAATAGAGAAGTAAATTAATATTTTCCATGTAATATTTAATGGTAAAAATAATAATGTACAGCTCACCCTTGAGGTTCGTTCTTGTCAGGGATAACCAGTTCTTGCAGGCCGCCGCACGCTATGATGAGCGACTGGGGCGGGTTGATTATAGCGTTGAACATCGTGATGCCTGAAAACAGACACGTGGTGGTTTTTATATTGTATATATGTGCACGCGCTGCTCGGTTGTCAGAGCAACTATTCCTTGTTGTAACAACGAACGAAAGCCATGCGATAGAAGTGCCTTTTTCTGCAGGAAGTCCAGGCAAAAACTTTGTAAGTTTTTGTGTACGCGCTGATTAGTATAGGGAAAGCCCTACCATCACATGAATCACATGAGCCCAGAGTACCAGGCTGACTCTTTAGTCAGCCTGATGCTCTGGGCTTCCATGTTTTACAAAGCAATCTTTAATGTACTTACACCCTGATTCATAATTAAAAAACAAAAATGTAAACAAAGAGGATGACAGAACGAAAAAATTTATAGAAAACTGTGCAATTCATAATTTGAAGATAGTTATTACTATTGATTTTAAATAAAAACATTGGAGGTTTGATTTTGCAAAATTGTTATTTTAAACAAAACTATAATAAAATAATGTTTTTTTCGTGTGGTTATTTTTCTTAGAATGGGAACACAGCACAGAGATTTGAAGCGCTTGGGGGCGTGGGTTCGATTCCCACCTAGGACAAACATTTTGTGTGATGAACATTTGTGTTTGTTCTATGTCTGGGTGTTTAATATCTATTTAAGTATGTATTTAAAAATATATTTGTATGTATATCAGTCTCTGGCAGCCATATTACAAGCTTTGTTTAGTTTGGGGTCAGATGATCGTGTGTGTAATAATGTCCCAGATATTTAAAAAAAAAAAGAGTTTAGAAACATTTTGTGCAATCGCCGCCATTTGTTTTATTTTGTAGTATTCGGTACCGTGTCGCATTAATCTATTCACATCACATAGACATGCGGTTAAACTAATTAGAAAACACCTCGCGACACGTTCCGTTCACCGTGTTTGACAACGTCTTAGTAAGTCTTCCTTATTTCTACATCTATTACTTCATATGATAAATCCTAAAAATAGGTAAGCACACACAGGCATTGTTTCATGTCTGGTAGCAATAACCACAATTAAAGTTAATAGTTGAGAAGTTTTTTAAGTACCTATTACAATAGGAAATAATATTTTGTTGAAAACATGTTGAGCGCACCTGGCTTGTCACTTTGACAATGACAATATAGGCATGTGTCCTAATGTTTAATTTATTACAAATAACAGGCTTAGCAATGAATATAACTAAATACATTATACATACTAAAAAATTAAATTGAATTGGCTGATAAATCTCTGAGATAAGAGCGTTTAAAGTTTTAGGTAGGGATAGAAAGGGGATGCTCTATCCCTTTCGCGCAAAGCATGTGATAGTATAGCATTTGTATGCCGCGCCTGAGGCTTGACGTCATGGCTCGCTATAGTCGCTTTCTGTATAGCATGAAATTAAAATACTTATAGCTTATTTATTTTTGAACTAATTTAAATTTTGTTTTCATTGATAGGCTCTATTGATGATCAGCTTTTTCATGAGGTAATAAAAAATCATTAATCATTATGCCTATTAAAGTTGAGAGTTGAGAAGTTTTTTAAGTGCCTATTACAATAGGAAATAATATTTTGTTGAAAACATGTTGAGCGCACCTGACTTGTCACTTTGACAATGACATTTGTTGACATTTCTTTGTTTACATTTCTGATCTTTAATTATGAATCAGAGTATAGAAATTTTGATGATACAGCTCAGCTGTTACGGTCAATAAACTCAATTACACTAACCAAACATTCCTAGGTTGGAGACAGTGACAGTCCCTCCCTGGTACTCATTGGGCGCTAGACGACCTTCCTTAGCCTTAGCTGCTAGTTCCTTCATGTTTTTGGAGAGTTCGATAACCCCGCGTGAGTCTGCGTTGAAGAGAATCGGCGTTATCAGGCCGGTAGGGGTCGCCACTGCTACGCTTACATCTACGTTTGAGAATCTGGAAAGGGACAGATTTTGATATGATAATCTTTCATTATTTTAACATAACTAGCGACTCGCACCAGCTTCGCACGGGTGTAATAAAGTTTTATAATACACATAACCTTCCGTGGAAATTATTTAATTGATGGTGAAAACCGCATCAAAAACCGTTGCGTGATTTAGGATGAGTTAGCAGATATAGAGACAGACAGACGCGGAAAGCAACTTTATTTTATGCTATGTAGTGAAAAAAGATTTAAAAAATTGGTGATTATAATCAAATAAAATAAAATGTCAAAATACAATAAAAAAAAAAAAACAAACTAAATTATAACAATACAATAAATAATTATAAAGATAAAATGCAACAATCTAAAAAAAAAAAGTTAACTCTTTTATTGTCACACTCGACGGTTTTATCCGTGTTTTCTAGATAACCCGCATGTGTGAGATAAAAGTAAGTATCCTAAATCAGTCCTCTTGATGCAGACTACATCATCATCAGCCAGAAAACGCCAACTGCTGAACATAGGCCTCCCTCTTTAAACCTCCACACTGAACGACAGCCTGCCATCTGCATCCACTGGAAACCTGCGACTCTCACGATGTTGTCGATCCATCTGGTGGGAGGCCTACCTACCCTGCGTGTTCCGGTTCGTGGTCTTCACTCAAGAAATGGCATCAAAACTGCACATAATTTATTTAAGTACTAAATAAGTCATTGCTGCAAGGCCTAGGATCGAACCCGGTGCCACCAAATAGTAAAGTGTGCATGCAACTGCCCCGCCACCATCGTTAAATCCACTGCCAGCTGCCATTACGTAGATGATGACTTCATCGAGTCTCAGGGCGTTTTAAGCTACGTATGACAATTCGACGTCTCTACTCTAGAACATGTCTTCCCCCAATGGGATAGCCCCGTTAGCCCAGTTGGTAGTGAACCTGCCTTCTACGTTTGGGGGCGTGGAGTCGATTCCCAACTAGGGCAAACATTCATGTTTGATGAATATTTGTGCTTGTTCTATATCTTGCTGTTAATATCTATTAAAGTATGTATATAAAAATATTTATGTATGTGTATGTTTATCAGTCTCTGGCAGCCATAGTACAAGCTTTGCTTAGTTTGAGGTCAAATGACCGTGTGTGCAAAGATGTACAAAAAAATATTGCTATTAATTCTGTGACATATTACCAGCCCACCTCAACTTCAGCAGTTCTAATTCATTCATTTTAGTGATTAACTGTGATATAATTATCAATTTAAAAAGCGACTTCATATTTTTTTTATAACTGGATCAAATTGAAATGGGATCACACGGGAAGCATCAGCTGCCAAAAAAAAAAAAAATATCATCAAAATCGGTTCACCTACTCGACAGTTATGAGGTAACAAACATAAAAAAATGGATTTGAGAACCTCCTCCTTTTTTGGAAGTCGGTTAAAATAGGGACATCACATCACTTCATTAGCATCACTAACTCCATGAGGTCTAGTTAATCGTAACAAGTGCCAAGATTATTTCTGGAAAAGACAGAATAAACAGTTGCAATTAGTAGGTAATTAGACTTACTGTCTAATGTATGATTCCATCCAGTGTGCGTTGACGGTGGGCACTCGCTTGCACGCGGCAGCCACAGCTTTGACTATGAAGTCGTTCACAGAAACCTGAAATTTAGAAAATTATCGATTAAGATTATTTTATATGGGAATCACTTCGAAAAATTATCAATAAAAGTCACAACGCGTAGAAAATTATAGGCAATAAACGTCCGCAGTTTCATATATAATCATAGCTGTATACAATTTATGTCGAACCAAAACTATTTTACCAAAACCAAACGTATATTTATACATTTACGGCTCAGGGGCCTTACCCCTAGCTTCACTTTTGCGAGCCAACTTTTAGTAGGTACCTGATAGGTACCTAAAATTAACCAACTCATTTAAGCTGCATCGTTTAAAAGCGTCTAACTTGAATGAACGAAAATCCGTTTTACTATGCGTGTGTGCGAGAAAATAACAAAGCTTGGCGGCTATAAAATAATAATAAATAAATAAATAAATAAATATTTTGGACATTATTGCACACATGGTCATCTGACCCCAAACTAAGCAAAGCTTGTAATATGGCTGCCATAGACTGATATACGTACTTATATATTTTTAAATACATACTTAAATAGATATTAACACCCAGACATAGAACAAACACAAATGTTCATCACACAAATGTTTGTCCTAGATGGGAATCGAACCCACGCCCTTGGGGGCGCAGAAAGTAGGTTCACTACCAACTGAGCCACCGGGGCAGCTATAAAATAACTACCGCTTATCGTAGTTGATGGTACCGTTTAGACAAATAACACCTATGCGGGTCAACTTTTCGAGCTAGGGGTAAGGCCCCAGTTCTCTAATGTCTCTTCGATTTGGAACACAGAATCGTTTACCTTTTTTGAAGTCAGTTAAAAATAACATACCTTAGCGTTAGATTTCTCCGCAGCCAACTTGTCATTAACCACCTTCCTCATAGCTAAAGTCTTCTCCACATTGACTGTAGCTGAAAGCTGATAATGCGGGATGTTCTGCTTGGCCGCTGTCAATCTCTTCGCAATAGTCTCCCGCATGCCGGAGAGAGGTATGTCCACGAAGGAGGCACCAGGCGCGGGCGCAGGGGCAGTGAAGGCAGCCGCGGGGGCGGAGGCTGATGGTGCTCCTGCGAGGTCAGTGCTCTTTATCGACCCGTACAGGCCTGAGCCTTCCCCTGTGGATGGTGTGAAATAAATTAGCCAAGTAAGAACTTAGGTAGATTGATCTTAAACAGGATTAGCGGAACGGGTACTAAACCGAAAGGGGTCCGTTATACTTATCATTATGAGCGACTAACTATGGGAGCAACTCTGATATCACGAAAAATATATCAGCTGTTCCATAGAAAATGGTCATTGATACTCAACAAAATGTATGGAACAGCTTATATTCATTTCACGATTTCCAAGTTGAAAGTTGTTTATAATGATGGGTGCTATGGACACATTTCAGGCTTAGTACACCCTTTCCGCGTAACCCAGTAGAGTTGGTGCTTTTTATTTCATACCATCTTCCAAGGTTTTGATTTGCATACCTCGATTTTTAATGAAGCCCTTGTCATAAACAAACCTTACCCTTGCTGACACCTTATTAGTGGAAAAGGGTGGTAAGCCAATGAACTTTAGAGTCCAAGGACCTCATAATAAATCAGTTACAATATTAAATGATATATAGTTTTTAAGCATTTAAGGACTTAAGCGCCTAATTTTCACACATTTTTTACCTGGCAAAACTTAAAAAGAGTAAGTAAAGCTTTAATTTTTTATTCTAAAAATTTGTCATAATTAAGGACATGTCATCAAATTACACATACACACAAAATTGGAGAAAAAAAATTGCCTTTTATTATTTTATTTCTGTTAACAGTGTATCTGTGATTATTTGGAACTAGGAGGATGACAAAATAGACTGCTAGTCATCTATATAATTATATAAAAATCAATTGATGTTGTTTTTCTCGCTCAAACTCAAGAATGGCTGTACCGATTTAACTAATTTTGATCTTGAAATATTTGTGGAAGTTCAGGGAATGTTTAAGCAGTGAGTACCTTACTAGCTGATACCCGCTAGTAAAGGTATAAATTTCAAGTTTTGTCAGGTAAGACTGTTTCAAAATTAGGCATCAAGTTGCCAGCTTAATTTGAAGTTAATCAAAATAGAAATAGGGTATTTGACTATATTAAAAATATAATGAATACTGGTGTAATCCTAGAAGATTATTATTTTCAAAAAGTATTTAAAGAATAAAAACTGAAAAAATACATAATAAAAATATGTTTTTCACTGATCACGTGACTTGACTGCAAATGCTCTATGTTAGCCGAATGTCCTTATGTCGTCACAGAAAAGTAAATACAGGCAACAATTGTATGGCGAGATTAAATCGTTTGTTTATGTGTGACGTCACTAATGTCACGTGGCCCCATGAATGTCAAAGGTAGCGTTTACGCGTTAGTTTAATAATTTGAATTTTGATCAGTCATTTAAAACACAAATACTGAAAATTATGAGGATTAAATTACAAGATTGCTTTATTTTAATGTAATAAACAATTTAAAATGGTTTTATAAAATAAGTCAAATACCCTATTTAAGTAACATTTGTTAGCATTTAACTTGGTGATGGTAATACAATAATTATCAATATAAAAACCGACTTCATCAGAACTGGACCAAATTGAAATGGGACCAAACGGGAAGCACTAGCTTTCAAATAAAAAAAGGATCATCAAAATCGGTTCACCGTCAAAAGTTCTGAGGTAACAAACATAAAAAAAAACGAATTGATAACCTCCTCCTTTTTGGAAGTCGGTTAAAAAGATACAGCTTTCTTATTTGTATTAATGTAATGTTGCAGCTAATATTAGATTATACACACACACACACATACACACACACCTAGTATTGTATGTGTAGTACATTCAATATGAAGCCCTGCAATGTTAGATAATGTTTAAACTCCGTCTAAGTATTTATTTGCTCTGATAGTTGCAAACAAAAGTTAAATGAAAACTACAAAATTCTGATAACTTTCGCTAGGTTTTTGAACGAAAGACTGTAGCGGGACGGATGACCCCAATATACTTCAGTAAAATAATATGTAACAAAATAAAAAAAATTACAATGTTATTGCAGCTGTCAGAGAAAATAAATACATGGACCAACCCAATTTTTTTGATGAACAGCCTTCTGCGCTTGGGGCCGTTGGTTCGATTCCCACCTTACGACAAACATTTGTGTGACGAACATTTGTGTTTGTTCCATGGCTAAAACTAAGCAAGCTTGTAATATGGCTGCCAGAGACTGATAGACATACATATTATGTTTTTAAATTCATACTTAAATAGATATTAACACCCGTTAATATCTAGTTAAATTTTAAATTCATACTTAAATAGATATTAACACCCGTTAATATCTATTTAAGTATGAATTTAAAAACATAATATGTATGTCTATCAGTCTCTGGCAGCCATATTACAAGCTTGCTTAGTTTGGGGTCAGATGACCATGTGTGGAATAATGTCCCAGATATTTATTATTTATAGTATAGCGAACTGCATATTTGAATCACGAAAACTACATTTTTAATCAGTAGCATTATCAGAGATTCATGCTTAGGGCTGTCATAATAAGATCCCACATTTATCACCCATGCGACATATGATTATGATTAAACCTTGGATAAAAATATTTGATGATGAAGGTCAGCTTGAGGACGACAGATAAAAATAATAGATAAACGTGAACTTCTGATATGTACCAAGAACAATACTAAAATTAAAAATAAACCGGCCAAGTGCGAGTCAGGCTCGCGCACTGAGGGTTCCGTACCAACACAAAAACAATAATTGTCAATTTAAAAAACAGACTTCAAAACATGTGGATCACATTAAAAACCGACTTCAAAATTAGTAAATACGCAATTTCGTTTACTTGGATGAATGGCAAAAGATTCAGTTATTTTGATTTAAAAACCAAACTCCTAAACCTATTTTGATGGCATTTACACGGGACCACCTCTGAAATATGGCCTACCAAACAAAAAAAGAACCATCAAAATCAATTCATAATTGGCGGAGAAATCGGTGAACATATTTTTTTTTTACAAAACAGTTGAACATAGAACCTCCGCCTTTTTTGAAGTCGGTTAATTAGTAAAATATGCGATTTCGATTCGGTGAAAGAACAGAAACAGGCCCAAAATAATACTGGGACCAGCTCGCTTGAGCTTGAATTTTCAACCAATCGCAGCTAATGGATTCTCGTAAATGTAATGAAGATCCTCCAATGTAGTAACGTCTTGTTACTTCCAAGCCAAGTTTTGCCATCATATAAGCAACATAGATACATCCTTCCTACCTCCAAGCCTCAAGTTCTGCAACTCTGCGATCCTCCTAGCGAAGGGGCTTGCATACACGCGGCTGCTTGTGTCGTGCGCGGGGGCAGGCGCCGCGGGCGCACGTGCCGGTGCCGCCGGGGCTGCGGCGACGGGGGCGGGCTTTTCGGCAGCTGTATAACGGATTCGTTTTTAGTTCCGTACCCAAAGGGTGGGTAAAAACGGGACCCCATTACTACTGTCCGTCCTACCTTTAAATGGTTGTATCTTTCGAATCGTAATAGCCAGTTGTCATTTTCACATAATATATAATGTTACGGCGGATTAACTAAGAAATAATAAAAAAGACAAAAATAAAAATGAAAGGGGGGAGGGAATTTCAATTGGCTGTCTATTACGTACTTTTTTTTTAATTATTCTAGGTGACGAGACTAGCGAAGTCGCTCGCCTGATGGCTCTTCACGCTTGCCCATAACAGTTCAACGCCACTCAGAATTTTGAACTTCAACAGTTCTAAACCCTGGATGGCAATGCACTGCGCTCGTCACCCCGAAATATAAGATGTCAAATCTCTGTGCCCTGTAATTTCGCTGGAAACATTGCCCTTCAATCCGGAACACAGTAGTGTTTGCACACTACTGCTTGGCGGTTGAATAACTGGCAAAGGTGTGGTACTTCCCCGGCGGACCCCTGCAAAAGAGTCCTACCACTACAAAACGCGCGCTGTCTATTACGGTTCGAAAGATACAACCGTTAAAAGGTAGGACGGACGTACAGACAGAATAGGTTTAGCAATAGGATCATGAAGATCAGGAAGGTAAATTACACAACATTCTGAAGGGCTTCATTATGAATAATTCACTAGCGGCTTGAAGACATCATGATTGTAATCATTGGGGACAACCCACTCAAACAGCACATTTCACAGTCTAGCGGTTTGCATAATGAAAATAGAATCAAAGTACATAATTCATTCGCGACATTGTGAGAGTCGCGGGCATCCAGTGGATGCAGATGGCAGGATGTCGTTCAGTGTGGAGGTTAAAGGGGGAGGCCTATGTTCAGCAGTGGACGTCTCCTGGCTGATGATGATGATGATGACATAATTCATTTGGGAAATTATCTTTAAAATGTAAGTTTCAACTGTAATTTTCTTTGAAGAAACCAATGACGATATAACCACTTGCCAGCTCATCCTTTACCCCCCGAAATGAAAATTTGATGAAAAGATACTGAATTTTGAGCAGGATCTTTTTCGATTGGGCCAATCCTAGGCGCAAATTGAATGAACGACCAATCACAAGCGCATACGATACACCCCCGCACCGACGTGGCTTACAAAACACACTAGCCAATTGCTTATTGACGCATGCGCCGATTAAGTGGAAGAAACTGATGTCGGTATCTTAGTCAACTCCTATATCATGGAAGTCATTAGTTCAGATCACATTGAGACTGCAGTGTAATCACATTTGTGCTGATTATAATTATTAAGAAGTAAAGAATAATACAAAAATTTACCTTGTTCCTGTTTGACCGGCCTCGGCGGTGATCCAGTGGCTGTAGATGTGACAAACTGTTAGTGAAATCCATGCAAATAAAACCATCAATAGGCTATCAAACTGGTGTTTGAATTATTAAAAACAACAGACTTTAAAAAAAAGTTTTATCAAACAACTGAAGAAATTGTTTAAATCAGCTAAATAAACCGGCCAAGTGAGAGTCGGGCTCGCGCACTGAGGGTTTCGTACAAACACAAAATAGTAGTAACAAAGTAGTGCACAGAGACAACATCACGCCCAGGCGGTCACCCATCCAAGTACTGACCGCGCCCGACGTTGCTTAACTTGGTGGTAAACATAAATTAGTCACCGACTCGCACTTGGCCATTATTTCTTATTTGTTGTCATACAGACAACAATGTAGGGTTAGTAATAGGGTCCCGTTTTCACCCTTTTGGTACGGAACCCAAAAAAAAAACTGAGATAAAGTTATTGTTCGGATTAGGAAGGGATGCTCTATCCCTTTACAGCATTAAGTGGCAGTATGAAGTTTGTATGACATACTCACAAGTGACGTCATTAGTAATTACTGTCTGTCTAGCAACTTTAAAAGCTCAACAAGTTATTAATTTGTAAGCAATACTAAAATGTCTTGAAATGTTGCTAATTTCAATACATACATGGCTATTTAATCTAAATCCAGTAAGCTAGTACCAAATAGAGACGACTTTTCATGACAATGATAAAATTTCTTAACTTTCAGATTTTCCGCATTCACTAAACCTAGGGAACTTAACTACAAACACGCTCGTAACGCGGCGCGTTAAGTTAACCTCTAAGTCTATTCCGTGGGGATTAAAGGTCAACTTTTAGAGGTTAACTTTTAAGAGGTTTGATTGTAAATAATTATACTTAATTAGAAACTTCTTTTTAAGTTAGCATAATAACTTTTACTTAAGTACCTACTTTATGTAACTGTACGCTCGTAAAGAGCAGACTGTTGAAACTACTTTATTTTACCATCTTCTGTACACAGTTTTGTCAATAAATGATTTCTGATTCTGAACCAAATAAGCCACGTCATGAGCGTGTTGATAGTTAAAATGGGCCCTGCATAGTCCACTACTTATTTGGCATATTTCACAAACCTAAATCCAAGTAGACACCACAAATCAACCTACCTTGCATGTAATACTTTCGATACAACTCCAATTTACTGTCAGAATAGAGATATTTCTTTTCATAAGTCGTACTTTTAGGTTCGATTTTTTTTACATACTTTGTGATCATACAGATTGAACCACTTGTGTTGAATCTTTGTCGTATGTGGCATATTTCATCCAGAATGGTTTAGGAGTTTTGTTGTAATAAGGTAACAAACAGACAGACAAAGTCACTTTCAAACTAATAATGTAGCTTTCAAATTAATAACGTATTGTTATATAATATCAACATTTAACACCCACATGTTAAGAAAAAGAATTTCAAACACAAACAAACAGCCCACACAACTCACAATCATCCTTGAAGTCCTTAAACGCCGCGACATCGTCTTTACTTTCGACAATGATGCAAAGGAGCTTGCCCACTGGCACTCCCTTCGTGCCAGCTTGAATCAGGATCTTTGCTAGGAAACCTTCCTCAGGGGTCTCGAAACCCATGGTGGCCTTGTCTGTCTCGATTTCACAGAGGAGATCGCCTGAAAAACAAGATAATGAAGTGAGCAACTGCAGTAGGGTTACCATCACAACATTTTATGTCAACTTGTTTTCTCCTAAATGAGGTGGAAATGGTTTTTATTTTTATGCCAAACAAGCAGACGGGCCGCCTGATAGTAAGCAGTCACCGTCGCCTATGGATACTTGTAACACCAGAGGCATCACAAATACGTAGCCGACCCTTTAAGGCTCTATTAACACGCTTCCATCTCATTTTGACTGGTTAGGTTACCAAATACATATATTTGTATTTTGTAACCTTGTTTTGTGTTTCACTGCAATCATATAGCATATATAGATACATAGAATGAGTAGCTTTGAGCGTTTTGTCAAAGGATGCTTTGACATCTAATCCAAGTGTGAATGTGAGCAAGCGATTCTGTA
Source organism: Agriopis leucophaearia (assembly GCA_949125355.1). Taxonomy (NCBI): domain Eukaryota; kingdom Metazoa; phylum Arthropoda; class Insecta; order Lepidoptera; family Geometridae; genus Agriopis; species Agriopis leucophaearia. The sequence goes on along the minus strand of OX421276.1, from coordinate 6,146,734 downwards.
ACGGTCAGATCAATAGAATCTGGTGTTAAAAGCCTTCTCTGAACTATTTTTGCTTATACAAAGGAACTACTTACCCTCACTGAGCTTATCCCCCTCTTTTTTCTCCCAGCTGACGATAGAACCGCTCTCCATGGTGGGAGACAGAGCCGGAAGATTCACCTTCGAGTGTGATGGTAGGCTGGAGTAGTATCTCGTCTGGACGGACCATGGTGCGATCGGAACCTTGTTTTCTGGAGATAGCACTCTGAAAATATAAGTAGTATTTTTAACTAGCTGTGCATAATTTTACTAGCTGTTTTCCACCATTTTCTAGGATAAAAATGTTATTATTCAGTGTTTTTTTTTTTATTGAGATGGGTTCGGTTACAGGCTTTAAGTTACTACATATATATATATATATCAACACACACAACATAACATTTAAAACCTAAAGTCCAATAAAAACCGTACACAACTTATATATATAAAAATGTTGAAGTTGAAATGTTGTTGTTGTAGTAAGTAGATAATTTTAGTTAGGTACTTATACAATCATCTATGTTAGTTCTTATGACGCAAGCCATTTCCGAGAAGTTCATCAATAAAAGAAGCAGAAGCAGAAAGTTACTTTTACTATGGGGCCCTGAAAACATGACAAAAAAAAACAGCTTTTCTATACAAAAATTTCATTCACACTTAAGACAAGTGGATCACATTAAAAACTGACTTTAAAAATGTATGTAAAACATAATATGTGCCTATAAAATTTAAAGGTTGCCTGCGATTTCCCTGGGATCCCATCATCAAATCCTGACTTGGTAACAATGGGACCAAATTGAGAGTATACAATACCAAACAAAACTTTTTTTTTAATTCGGTCAACAGTTGGCAGAGAAATCAGTGAACATACATTTTAAAAAAATACAGTGGAACATAGAACCCTCCTCCTTTTTCGTCAGTTAAAAATGTGACACATGATATTTTTATTGCGGATTGGTCCCATAGTAAAAGATGTACATAATGATGACCACAATGACTTTTTCAGTTGTACATTTTGAGAATGATGTGATTCTTATCAGCTTATCAATGTTGCTCATTGATAAAAGATCATTCACGTGTAGACATACACATTGTGGTAATCAATATTTATTTGTAAATACACATTTAGAAGAGATACTTGTAGGGAAAAAAACTATTTTAGCTAAATCAAAAGGTATTTATCATAAATCGTTTGCAAAGAATAGATAAAAAAAATCTCTATATATAGCAGACATAATTAAGATAACAGTAATCATTTGACATTTTGTTTGTAGACATATAAGTCTGTAGTACAATAGATAAGAGAGGTAATGTATCTTCCCCGTTCCGAATAACGCTAACAGCGCTTATGTCAATCAACAAAACACTAAGAAATGTCTCTCCGTACAGCATTGGTACTCATTGACACATTTAGCATCATTTGAAATGCGACATTATTATTTTGGATAAAGATGCAGCAGATGATATTATTACACTGTACTATGCCTTTGTTTTGAAGCAGATTTTACAAGTCTTAAGAGCTGGTGCAACAAAGTTATCAACACTGGAAAAGTCAGAACAAAACTTAGCCTAGCATTGTAATCCCTCAGGATAGAATTCCTCCTGCCTATTTTTGTATCGGAGAGCACAAAGAGGTAACACACACACAACACATGCTCCATCATAGACCGTATCATTGCTTAACTTCAGGCGAGGTAGGGAACAAAGCAAGCCTATTATCTATTAAAAGTAAGGAAGTAACAGTATATTAGTCCTAAAACAATCTTCTAACTTGGCAATGATAAAAAATTGTATCTAGTAAGCAATTCCTCGGTTATACCCAAATTAAGTAACAGGAATGGTTTCCCGTTACCATAACAGGAACACTTACTAAACTTAATGCATTGTCAGATCTAAATTATGTTAACTTGACACAGATTTTTCATCCATATGGTTAATAGCTCTCAGAAACAGGGTTAGGCGATGTATGTAAACAATATAAGAAAAGCATAAAGATACGAATATTACTTAAAGCTTTCTATGAAGTATTTATTGAGACCATTCTGTTTATAAACCTGGCATCATCCATGGTATACTGACAGCAAGTACAGAATGACAGGAGGATACTGATGAATGATGGGACATTTGTATGTGCATCCTGGGATCAGTGTTGACTCTTCACATGAACTATCAACATACACGTGGAGTTGCCGGCTGCGTTTCTATGACAAACTGCCAAGGTGAAGAGCACTGACGTTTTGGTTATGCAACGAGTAGTTGCGAATTCGGCACACGGATATGAGAGTCAATAATGAGCTCTATGAGAGCAACTGCGTTTACCTATGATACGAAGGTTTAACGGTCTAGTTAGTTTACTATCGCAGCGTAAATACAGAAATTGATACAGTGCACAACTTACTTGTTAGAAGCTTTCCGCCTCGTCAGTTCCGTACTCACACATCTTGCGATATTTGACCGAATAGCCTTTTTCAGGCCATCGTTTAGTAACTGGTTTCTTAATACAATCGTTCGCAACATATTGATATAATTGTGCTAAACTAGCCCGTCCAGATCGGGACGGTTTTATCGAAAACCAAAAGATCAAGACAAGATCGACCTTTTACGAATTTGTAGGTCGTTGACGGCAGTTGATGGGAACCATCACCACGGGTTTTGTTACTGTCAAACTGACACAATTTTATCCAATTAAAACAAGGACATTTTGAAGACCTTTTCTCTGATTGGTACACACTGTAATATCTTCCAATTTTATTGGTGGACATTGATTAATCAAACTAAGCTCATTATTGGTATAATTTTTTCCCCTTTTGCACAGATATACACAACCCTTTTGCTGAGCATTGAACGCATAAATGAAGTAAGTGAAATGGAATGTTTTATGCTAGAAATCTATATAAATATATAAAAGGCATATGGACTTTGAAACGCCTGGACTGGACCGATTATGATGAAATTTTCAGACAATCTTTAGATTAGCCCAGCGTGATCCTGTAAAGTTTGGTAAAGATTGGATCAATGGATTTTTTTTTGTTTCATTATTTTCCCCGACGTCTACACGGCACATAAGATAAGCGACGTTGCCAAAGAGAATATAAGTAAGAGATGTTATTTTATTTGGAAAACATACAGTGATAAATAACTAGATTACTTATATATTAAATAATTAAACACCATTTAGCAGTTTCCGCATATTGAATTGCGCACGTTGCACCGAGGCTGCAGACATCGTAAAAACGAGCGCTTGCGAAAAAGTATTCGTTCCGTAAACGATAGCAAAATGTATGAAAAATTGAACAGCGCCTCTATCGGACGTAAAGGGAAACTGAATTTTTCATTCATTTGCTATCGTTTACGGAACGAATACTTTTTTCGCAAGTTCTCGTACTAGCCCCACTTGGCAGGACACATGGCCAGACGTTGTGATGGGAGGTGGTGTACAGCAGTAACCGCATTGAGGTCGAGACTAGATTGGTGGAACCTAGGCCGACCGAGGAGGAGGTGGACTGACACCAAAAGATGCAACTAGCGAGATACCGGAGAGAGTGGCCTACACAAAGGGAGAACCCTTTGGTAATATAATGGTTTGGATCTGCCTTTAAACTCGAGCTAGTACTAAAAAAAGTTTGCCAAAAACGGAAGAGAGCGAGATAAATACGTATTGCACACACTGACATATTCTTACTAGTTCTACAAACACACACACCAATATTGAGCGCACACAACTGCAAACAATGTGCTCAACGAGGGGGTAAAGGGTAAAGGGTGTAAGTGCTAAAGTGGAAACTGTAGGTATATCGCTTCCATTTATTTACTTTTTCTGAGCCTATAACCCAGCAGTGGGTCATTCAGGGCTGATGGTGATGATCATAGAAAAAAATATTAAATTATTCAAAGGAGTTTGCTATCGCTACCAAGAAGGTTGCATTGTTTTCATCTTTCACTGGCAGTACAGTTTTTTATTGAACTTGGTAGTTTGTTTGAAATTATTTGACTCCGACTGAAGGACTTGTTTCCATGGTCACGAAGAAATAAAAATAAAATAAAAAATTGAACTTGGTAGATTTCTAACATAATAAGTCCTGGTATCCCTGGTACAACATTTTCTGAGAGTTGTCAATGTCACTGTCATAAGTTCTTATTTCTTCTTTTCTGTCAACCTTTCTTGTAGACAGGTTATCAAAATGGTGAGATTTTAATTTTAAATAATTACAGCAATCCTTGCATTGTTACATCGTGTTAAATAACGAAACAAGCTTCAGTGATGTGCTTAACTTAGTGGCGGATCTATTTCACACTTATGATTTCTTCTTCCCGCGAAACTTGTAATATCAGTGATAGTGGTCTGTGAAAGCAGTACAAACATGAATGTTATATTTTCAGGCCAAACGCACGAAAAAGGTTGGAATTACTGGCAAATATGGCACACGTTACGGTGCCTCCCTCCGTAAAATGGTTAAGAAAATGGAAGTGACACAGCACGCCAAGTACACTTGCTCATTCTGCGGCAAGGTTAGTGTTACAATATTCATTCATAACAAATCGCAGTCATTAACTACCAAAGTTCATCCCTATTAACTTAAGTTTTTTTTTTACATAAGAACTAAGGTGTTTACCTTGGTGTTAACACAGTACTTCGTCATTGTTGATGTTGTAAATACATAAACATAACCTTAAAGTCGAGTACTGAAAATCTACAGTACCCCAGCTAGTCCTGAATACAATCAAGATCAATATTAATTTCTATGCATCTTAAACTGAAGAGATTAATTTACGTCTTACAACTTATTTTCCAGTGAAAGAATAATCTTACACCAAAAACACTGGGTTGTTAAATTCTATGAAAATTTACTATTTACTGATGTTCTTAGCTTAGCTAAGATTTAGAATGCATTAAACTGTACTGTTTAACTCACTACAATCTTTATTTAGTAAAAAAAATCATGTAATGTCTCAACCAAAAGTTCACTAAATCCACAGTAATTACATACCTATAACATAATTATGTATTTAGGCTAAATTTTGAAATCTAAATGTATATTATATACAGCAGGGCTTCTAATCTGAATGCCAATATTTTCCTTCCATTGAGATCACAAAGATTCTTTCTTCACAAAGATTTTTTTTTTCACAAAGATTTTCATTGAGATTTTGCTACCTATACTGCATTTGTTGGCATTTTGTATTATTATCTTAAATAAGGCATTTCTTTAAATAAAACTAATATGTACATACAAGTGATGCAACAGTAAATACACATGACACCTTCAATGTAAAGCAGTCATCTGGCCAGTAAGCAGTTCGCAAATGATAAGGCTGTTGGATTATAGAGGTGTTCAGAGTGGCGAAGCCCTGCTGTTGGATTTTTCTTCTCTATATTATATTCATTATTAAAAAGATGAAAAGACAGGTACTGGGCTGGTATCGTACATTAATAAGGAATTTAGATTCCTTATATAAAAGTGAAAAGGCCGGTATTAATTATGGGGCTGGTACTTAGTGTACGTCATTTATGTTGTAAACAACATGCTATACTATAATACTCAGGAGCCCTTTTTTAGAATTTAGTACTGGACCTATTATGTGTTTATTAAATCAATATTTTAAAATGAGATGGTAAAGATGGTTAAATAAGGCAACTCTACATCTACTGGAGGGAGTATTTTTCAGTAGTCTGTGCTAAAAGAGAAGCGTCCGGGATTAAGGTGTGGTAATTTACTGTTTTTATTAGATTGACAACACTGCTCTGTCATTGCCAGCATGATTAAAAATATTAATACTTGGTGCTGCTAGGTAGGTACGTACCTACACATAATGCCGACTAAAATTTTGTTCACCGTCATGCCATGATAGTTCTTTTTTTGCACAGACTACAAATGATTGGGGCTCACCCAATCATCTTTTAAGTTAGACTGAAACACATTGTTGTTTTATGCTATAAGATTTACAATCAATGTTACAGTAATTATAAGTTGTCAGCTGTAAATATTGAACCCATTTTTTAATAATTGAAATTTTATAGTATGTTCTTTCCAATTAGTGAGATTTGTTAACTTTTAACTTGGTCCAAGAACTATACATTAAAGTTTAATTATGTACATAATATAAAAGGTTAGCTGACTAGATAACTGAATTTTTATGCTAATAAACATCTTAATTATTTTCAGGATGCCATGAAGCGTTCGTGCGTTGGTATCTGGTCGTGCAAGCGCTGCAAAAGAACTGTAGCTGGAGGTGCCTGGGTTTTCTCAACCACCGCTGCTTCTTCCTGCAGGTCCGCAGTCAGGAGATTGCGTGAAGTCAAGTAAACATCTGACATTAGCATAAGATAATAAACTAAAAAGCTAACTAGTTGTTTTATTTAGAAATGTGATCAAACTAGTCTAAAATTAGGAGAGTATGTGAATTTTAAAATAAATTACACAAATGTTAAATTAAAACAGATTTCAAACTAAAAAGGTAGAAATTCCTCATCAAAACAAATGATATAAGCCTAAACAAGAGGAAGTCGATTGGATCAGGTGTCACTTGAAGTTTGTCGTCAAAACAGTTCTTTTGATTAATCTCTACAGGTAAAATTTCTATGTAATAAATTTTTGTCAGGTAAGGCTAAATGAGCATTATAAACTAATTTCTATAGAGTAAAATAATTTATCCCAAATTCCTTATTGTACTTGAAGCGTTTTAAAAGTGGAAATACACTAGAGATTCAGTAACAAAACTTTTTTAACAAGAGGTACACTGTTGAAACGTTCCCCTCAGCTGATTGCCATTTCCATCATCAGATTAGCTCTAAATCACCATTTTTTTTTTGTTCCATTGGGTCTACACCTATGTGCCAAGGTTTATTAAAATCGGCAACAGAGATTTTCAATTTTTCACTTTAATCTCACGTCACAAACAACTCTGAAACGGGTCATCACCACCTCAACTCAAACCATTCAGTTTTTTTTGGTGAAATTCCCTATTACAATGCACAATAGTCACTATCACCTTGGAACAAGCTTGGGAACCGTGAGCGGTACGCATCGCCCTCATGGTTGTGTCTCGCTGGCGCCCGCTAGCCCCTCCTGCGGCGTGCACACTTCATCATGCGCCACTCTGATAAATGTTTGTATTCAGTTCACGCCTGGATGAAGGAAAGGCGGTGACAATATGTTTCCTGGTTGATATGATTGTAATACATTTGGGGGTGAAAATTTTCTTCATATTTGGTATATCGTCGAGAAATAATCAGTTCAAAATAAAACTGAGATGACATTGTGAAACAAACAATAAATACATGAGTCTTAAAAAATTGTTTCTACATTGCACAATACAATGCTAATGGAGAAACATTTGGGTTTTTTTTCTATGATATGCATTGTGTTGATATATTCCTCATATGGAATAAAAAATCTAGATAGGTATAAACCATATACAAAAATATGTCTACTTTCAAATACACATTGATTGTGAAGCCACCCTGGCCACAATTTATAAGAAACTGAGAACACAAGCATTACCCGCACCAATTTTGTATGAGTGGTATTTTCAATCACTTATCAAAGAAGGTCTCTAAAATCTAATTTGATAACAAGCACTTTGGGCCTATACGCATTAATGCAGTGCAACATCGCAACGCTAAAATTGGCGACGCCACGCAATGCAACCCGGGAACAGTTGATTGTCAAATGTTTCTGGGTTGCGATGAATAGCATCGCGGATATTAGCATTGCATGGTTGCGGCGTTTTTGTATCGGTCCTTTAGCATTGTAAATAATAAACTGAAATGTGCAACAAACACATTTATTAAACTTTTCGTATAAATTATTCCTATGACTAATTAAGTAGAGAAGTATCTTTTGTCTTTTTAAGTTATAGCACCAGCCAATTTACACACTAAAGTAAAAAATATGTATGTACAATAGAATAGTATACAACAATGTACTTAGATTTAAAAAAACTATCGGTCCTGTTTAGAAACGTCAATGAAATATATAAATAAAGTTTTAAGTATAGATTAACTTAACTGACGTTTCTAGTAAGGTCATAACTTATGTGCATACATATGTTACATACATGGCAATTCTAGCATTCCATACAAATACATGTGTTTAGTGAAGGTTTATAGATAATTAATTTAACTATAACAATTTTTTTGCATTATAGGTAAAACTATCAAAAAATAAAACATTCTGCTTCATCTGTGAAGATAAATACTAAGTTTTCAGTCACCTAGATCACTGTCTTTGTCACCAATAGCATATAGGAAACTAAATGCTGCACCTAGGAGAGCTGTGCCTAGTAAATCCCCTAGTGCAGTCAAGTAAGGTATGGCAGAATTGTCGGGGTCCATTCCCATCTTCCACATCCACACAACCATGAAATGACTAATGGTGAGTAACAAAAAAACCTGTAGTAACGCAGCACACATGTAAACTAGTATGAATGTGGGTGTTGAGGAAGTGTGTCCGGCTCTCAGGTAGCCTATAGTGTAAATGAAGATGAGTTGGCCAGGTATGACCATCAACAGCAACAGTCTTGTAGTGCTGTTCATTACAGAGCCCTCCTTTTGTCCTGTGTGTAGTGCCGTGGACAGTCTTGAAGCATGAACCGCCACCATGTTGCCGCCTATTCCATTTATGACTAGCTGGTAAACCGCAATGCCTCTATATACAGACACTGTATGGTCCAATATCAGTCCTCCAGCACTGCTGATCACCATTGCAGAAACAACTGGCACCCATCCCTCATCTAGAGCTTGTCTAGTGAAATTATTTTTCCAAGCAATGTACCCACACACCGGCACTAAAACTGCACCAACAATTATAATAATAGAAGGTAATATCACACTTGTGCCAACTGACTTATATAATATAGACGCTATCCATGATAACAGTGCCAAAGTTGTTAAATCTCCCAGACTGGCTGCAATAGGTGTGGCAATATTATCTGGATTTATGTTAATTTTTTTTGATATCACAATTACTCCGATCATTATGACCCCAAGTACAAAACTGGCAGATGATGCGGTTAATACACTAGATGCACACAACAGTAATGCATGATGGATGTCAAATTGTCCTTCTGGTATCCAGCCCATGGCAACGGCAGCCATTGCAGCGAGGAAGCCCACCAGCACAGCTTGACATTGTATGAGACACAGATTGCCTACCACAAGCGAATTCAAACTTTTTTCCAGATGTCCCAAATGAGCATGAGTTGATAAACGAGCTGCTAGTGTCATTTCTAAGTTACCTTTCAGGCCTAATAAAGCCGGCACCAATATGTAAACTTCTGATACTTTGATGAATACATCCCAATGCTGCACCACATCCAACAGTAGACTAGCAGCCACCATGCCAAACCCGGCCAGCAAAAAAGATACAAACATTTGTACACCAGCAACCCAAGAGTTCTCTTTTTCTAACTTAATATCGGGCGGTTTTTCTCCATTGATGAGCCGATATTCACCTGTCGTTAAACTCGTATCCGCAACGAGCTCTGTGGATCGCGCCATCCTAGAGCTATTGTTCTTGTTTCTGTTCATAGTAAGTGATAAGGAAATTTAATTTGTGAGTACGTATGATTTATTCCACATAAAAGAAAACAGACGTACGTCAATTCAGTCTTTGAGCTTCCATCATAGATTTTAAGTTGCAATAACACACACAGCAGCTTGCACGATTTGAATAAATATGTCTGTCTACATTCTACTCCAAATTCCAAGTTTACTCGCCGCGCTACTTGGCAATTTTTGTAAAATTAAAACCAACTCAACAAAATAAATATGACACACGAAGGTGACGAAGGATAGAATATGACAAATATTGTGATTTTGACAGCTACTAGATGTTATGTATACTTTTTTAATTGATTATTTTGTGACCGCGGATACAGAGTCCTTCAGTTAAATAACGTCAAACAAGTCAGTCACGGTCAAGTCCAAATCATGAAAGATCAAAGACCCATTCTACTGATTAGCTTTTTCTTTGATTATGTTGTATATATCGTGTGCAAAGCTTCCGAACCTTCAGATGTTATGCAAAATCTTTTGCATTTGGCTCATACTATATAGTCAAAGGCTTAATCAATTGTGGTATGGTATCAAGTAATTCGTTTCAGTAACAGCAGTTGCCGGCCGACCTTCACGGAAATCGCCATATAGATGATCACGTCCACATCTGAATTCATTGAACCATAATAAGTACACAGAACTCCTAGATGGATATTCATTATTGAAGTCTCTGGTTTTTATATATTTACTAGTCGACCGCCCCGGCTTCGCACGGGTGTAAGCTCGGCCTTCGGCCTCGCTACTATGACCCGCTCCAGGAACACAAAATTTCATCAAAATCGGTCCAGCCGTTTTTAGAGTATCCTATGTCCGTCTCCTGGTTCTAAGCTACCTCCCCACCAATTTTCAGCCAAATCGGTTCAGCCGTTCTTGAGTTATAAATAGTGTAACTAACACGACTTTCTTTTATATATATAGATGCAACAGCAAAAGTAAAAAAAGCATGACGCGTATATTTATTTGAGTTAAATACAGTGTGCCAAACAATTTCCTAACAGACGAAAAATGTCTCACTTCAGTGGACGCCACAATGAAAAAAACTATAGAAATGAGAAGTTATTGGATAAGGCAATAAAAAATAATAGTTTATAAAAATGCGATAGATGGCGATGACAACGAAATGCAAAAAAACAGGCCTTATCAGCGCCATCTATCGATGGTTACAGAACTATGTTCCTAGAGATGTCAGAAAACCACCCATTACCAACTTTGATAATATATTTGGATCTGCCTTTAAGCTCGGGCTAGTCCCGAAAAAAGTTTGCCAAAAACTGAAGGGGGCGAGATAAACACGTATTGCGCCCACTTCAATATAGAGCGCACACAACTGCAAACGATGTGCTCAAAATGTATACGAATGGACGACCGAGGGGAGGGTGTAAATTCTTAAGGGAAACTGAAGGTACAACGCTTCCATTTATTTATTTTTTATGAGTAAGGGCCCAACGTCCTTGCCCATTACACAAACGTAAGTTTTATTTGTTTTGTTACTACAAATGGTCAGTTCCAGGAAAATTTAGTATTATGACCCACGTATTTATTACATTTTCCCCCACTCTTTTCTAGGAACAGTAATTGTTAGGTAACAACTTAAATAAGCTATATGACTATTCAGGCTAAATTGAGAATATTCTGTGCCAAACAGCCGCGGATCCAGCCCTCAAAAAAGGTTGTGGTCACAGCCACCCGAAAATCGGGCAAGTGCAAATCAGCGTATGAACCTTGCTCGTGCATAATCGATTTAGTGCATTTCTACAAAGGAAATGTTTATAAAAAAATATATGATGGCCTGACCAAGATTTTGTACAATGTATCGTAGTTTCACGCGGGTAAAGCTATGGGGCGTCACAAGTCACATATTAAGGTTGTGGGCAGGCCCATCGTGCCCACAACGGTGGATCCGCTCCTGGTGCCAAATAGCTTCATGGCCATAATATTGCTATAGATGGCAAATGCAACGATCTCGCGAAGCGAAAAGCCCCATTAAAAAAGTTCACATTGGTCCCTTTGGTAATGTCACTGTAAATTTAACAGAGACATTGTAAATTTATCAGAGTACATCATTGATAATAGAATATTAACTATCAATGGAGTACATTTATAAAAAAATCTCGGTCTCGGTAGAGAGTATAGTATATATTCCTGACACAGAATAATAAAGAGCTGCAGTCCTTTGGCCTCAGAAAAAGACCTGAAGCATTAAAGTAGTGCTAATTATTTAGTTTCGATAATAACACTTCCTACGTTTGTACAGTTTTTTTTTTAGTTATTACGTTCATTATCTCATATCCACGGTATCATCAAGGTCAGTCTGGTCTCTGTCTTCAATATCCCAGCTTAGTGGATCTTCCGTAAAGTTGCTTGCCACAGTGTCGAGATATGGGTACTCTTCTACAAATGTTATTTGAGGAGCTGTTAACAAAAGACCTGTATGAATAAACGTAGACAATAAAGATTTTCAACAACTATTCAAATTACACTGAACAAAAACGTACATTGTACAATAAACTACCTACACTAAAATGTTTTATATCTACTTACTACGTGCGTAAGTTTCTTTAACTTTTGTGAAGTTAAAAGTTAGTAAGTCTTGATCTTGCGATGTTGATGGAAGTTCCTGAGAATCTTTTCCCCAAGGAAATACTGAAGGAACAACTGTTTTCTTTAAAGTTTTTGGTACAACATCTAGAAGAAAAAAAGTTATAGTTAAGTACATAGGTATTATTACTTCGAAAAACATTCTATAAAACGGCACGGTATATAGATTGTAGGTAGGATAACATTGATTTGTAATTACCTGATTGTAGTAAGGATAATGGCGTTCTATTAAAATCAGTTGGCCTAAAGTGAGCGGAGCATATTCTAGAATGCTTTCGGACGGTCAGGTCAATCCAGGCTTTAAATATTCAATGGCTTGAATCCATTGTGCTCTTCGTGTTTCGTCACTAGGGAAAAGGTGAGTACCTCTATTTTCACAAAAACCTACAATACAAGGAAGGGGTGACATGTTATAACACGGCTAGTCAAGGCACAAGGCACACTTATGTACCTGCTAATTTGTGTTGTGGAAAAAGAAGTACGTAGAAGAGAAAAAGAAGTAAGTAGGTAGTTTTGGGTAGTTTGTTAGTAATTACAAAACAAAAACCACAAAATACTATCTATAGTTAGGTAAGGTAGTATGTACTATGTAGTAGTACGAAATAAAACAAAACAAGCATGAATGACACACAGGAGACACACAGTCAGTGTCAGACAGACAGATTGTCTGTCTATGAGAATTAGCAAGTTTTTTTTTGATGGTTTTTCGTCTGTGGTTTTTTGCAAAATCTCAGATCCATGTCTTGTCAACACCATCTATCACATTTTTATGAAAAAAAAAATTTAATTGCCTTTTGGATTAATTCACATTACCACGGAATTACTATAAATTGTACAGAAAAGAAAACGTCTTTGAAACGTCCTTGGCTGACCAACGGGAGATAAAGGGACAATTTTCTCTTTCTCTCCCGTTGGTATGTACCCTTAGTATAGTCTGTGCGGAAAGAGAACCGTCATAAAATTTGAGGGCGCCACTGTGTTTTTTTAACGTATTTGCTATGGTGACAACACTGTTACGTCATTATAGCGCGACTATGATTCTTGATATTTCTACACTTTGTCAAATAAATTGATACAAAATTCTGTCTAAATAATACAACCTATTATTGAAAAAGTTGTAAAAATAATTGCAAATAGGTAATGGTTAATAATAATAAGCCAGGGTTTACTCTGAGTTAACACAATATAAGCTATTTTTTATCCCTAGTTACACCATGGGACGCAGCTAGTAAATAAAAGATTTTATTTATATATATTTATTTATTGAGTCACTAATCAGAACCATAGTCAAAGTCTGATTCCAAACATTCAATACCAGACATGACTGATCCATCTTTGGAGCTACCAGAGAGATACAAATTATTAGTATCGTCTTCTGAACTTGATGTACTCGAATCAGTAACATTTATAATAAACTCTTGCATGTTGTCTAATAAATGGTCTTTATCAAGAATGACTTTTTTTGGTCTTCCTTTACGTATTTTCCCCGGTGTGCACCATACGCCGTCATTTGTAGAACCTTCTTTTTTTATTTTAGATACTGTATCTCTACTTAAACCTGAAAAAAAAAAAACATAAGTAAGTAAAAAAAATAAAAGCATCAACACACTTTAAGCCTACTATCAAGAACATTGGTTGAATCAAAACATACAAATATTGTCACATGTTTATATGAAATCCTTTTAGTTAAATACATTTGGAGATATCAGGAACCGGAGGTTATCTAGGAAGGACATAAGTAATAATATAAAACTGTTATTTACCGGACATTGCTGCCACACGCTCCGTTACTTTACTGAGGTCAACAATGGTGTGTTTTGCCACTTTTTCTCGTTGACAAAACTGTATAATCCTACTTACTATTATAAAGGCGAAAGTTTGTAAGTATGGATGTATGGATGTTTGTTACTCTTTCACGTAAAAACTACTGAATGGATTTGAATGAAACTTTACCACAATATAGCTTATACATCAGAATAACATATAGGCTATAGCTTATACATCAGAATAACACATAGGCTACAATTTTTGAGGTTTCTAATGTGAAGTCGTAAAAAAACACATTTTTTGCGCTTACATTGCAAACGCTGACTGAATCCTACAAGATCCTACAAGATAGATCAAAACAATGTACCTACTACAGTATTGTACAACTTAAAAAGGTCTCCAAAAAAGTCCGTGATGGTATATGTTTATCTCTTAGGAATAACCCACAATAAATCAGGAGCATATGCTCAAAAACTGCTAGAAATTGGTGAAGGCCACCTAAACACCGACCAAGAAGGTATGGTTCTTTTCACACAGCAATTTTGTCATGCTGTGGAGACAGAAAACGAACTTATTGAACAAGTTTTTCCGAATCTGCAACAAAATATTCTTGACGAAAATTGGTTGTGTGAAAGGACCATATTGGCACCAAAAAATGAGACTGTTGCGAAAATAAATAAAAAAATCTTGGCCGAAATAAACAGCGAAACATCAGTGTATAATTCCATTGACACAGTTATGTCATCCGATGACACTACAAGTTATCCCGTAGAGTTCCTAAACTCTTTAGAGTTGTCCGGGGTGCCATCACACAAGTTGGAATTAAAGGTTGGTGTACCCGTTTTGTTAATGCGTAACCTGGATGCGCCAAGATTATGCAACGGTACTCGGTTGCGAGTTACCGAATTAGGAAGGCATATAGTGAAGGCTACAATTTTAACTGGAGAAGCCAAGGGAGACAATGTTCTTATACCGCGCATCCCAATCATACCCAACAACTTGCCATTCAATTTTAAACGCCTGCAGTTCCCATTAAAAGTCGCATTTTCAATGACGATCAACAAGTCGCAGGGTCAAACCTTGAAGGTAGCAGGCCTACATTTGGGCACGCCATGTTTTTCTCACGGTCAGCTCTATGTGGCTTGCTCACGTGTTTCCAAAGCGAAGAATCTGCATGTTTATGCTGAAGGAAAAAGATCGTTAAATGTAGTTTATAGGAGCATACTGCAGTAGCTACCTATAGACCTATGATTAGGGCTCTGCAGTGCTTAGTTACCGTATTTCTTACTTATTACTAGACTAGACGGGACGAACCTGAAGTCCACGCGAACGAAGTCGCGGGCAAAAGCTAGTATTAAATATTATTGCCCTTGTGGAACTGCGTAACGATTTTCCCCTTTTAGACATAATTTTATGCAAAATTCACTTAAAAACAACACAAAACAAAGCTGTATCCGTCACGTAAATACCACGAAGTATAGTTTGACATTTGACAGATGGCTGGGCTGGGCTGCCATATAATAATCAAAATCATATTGTTTTGTAGTTCCATTTTTCGCCACGACGGTTCTCTTTCCGCACAGACTCTACAAGATTTGATAGTTTTCGAAAACTTTTTTCGTTTTCGTTTTGATGCATACATTGCTGGGCTGAAAGCTATTCGAAACTATTTTTCGTATTTGAGTGAAGCAACCTATACTGCCGATTACTACCGATTTTAGTTCATCCGCGTTTCCGCTAGAGGCGCTTTACTAAAATGTATGGGACAATACCGAAACGAAAAAAGTTTTCGAAAACTGTCAAATCTTGTACTAAGGGTACAGACCAGACAGACGGTGGTTCGTCAGCCAAGTTGACGTAGGTATCTGTTAGCTACTTTATGGAATCTACCAATTCTTTCTGCTAAGATAACTACTAAATATTTCTATAGTTTCTACCATTCTTTATCTTGCTTTTGCTTTGCTTGATTCTTGATTGCCAGGTCTCCTGATTTTACGGGATTCTCCCGATATCAGCTGCAGTCTCCCAATCTCCCGATTTTCTACCGTATCCTTCCGGTTTTTTTGCAAGCTTTTTGATGCCTTGGATTCGATAAAATAAACCATAATTAAAGAAATCTTTTTGGTAGGAAACGCTAAAGTGGACTTCCATGATTGTTTAATGTACTAAAGTCGTAATAACATACCACACGCAACGTAAAAAATGTCGCGAATAGTCAAGTGAGTAGTAGGCAGGCCGATCTGCATCAGACATCATTGTTCTACGGCTCAGAATAAATAAATAAATGGAAGCGTTGTATCTAATTTTTCCCCTCTGGCATTTACACCCCTCTTGGTCGTCCATTTGATCACATCATTTGCAGTTGTGTGCGCTCAATATTAAAGAGTGCGTTTGTAAAACTAATAAGAATATGTCAGAGTGTGCAATACGTTTTTACCTCGCCCCTTTCAATTTTTGGCAGACTTTTTTCGGTACTAGCTCGAGTTTAAAGGCAGATCCAAACTAAATCATCATCATCAGCCAAACTATATATGTATTTTCAAAATATTATACTAAATAATAGTCTCCCGATTTTTTGCATTTTCTCTTCATACATCTCCCGATATTTCCTTAGCACACCTCCCTTTTACGTAATTTTGACCTGGCAACACTGTTCTTGACTCTTGACGTGACAGGCAAGCTTATGCCGCGTCGCAATGTTACAAATTTCCGATGCAAATAAAATTGAAGATTAGTGAATTAGTGATAATGTTTGCCTGGAGGAGCGGACCTGTTTAAATTTAAAACTAAACTTGCCGTGTGTTTTTTTAATGAATTTATTAGAGCAATCGGTGTTCCGTCGTCATCAACATCCGGAAACCTACTTGTGTGCATAGCTTTTCTATTCATAAATTTTAATTTGTTATTAAGGTTCGTCCATTTGAGGCAATTAGCTATAGATTATCGTGTCATAGGTCATTGCGAGCGCACCTGAGTCATAATTTTCTAGTGCTTTGTTCAAGAGTGAGAAATCGCGTGTTACAAGTGGATAGGAACGTGACTTGGTGTCCCAAGTTGTCATGAACTTTTGGAGGCATTGAACTGAGAGACGTGATACTAAGTAAAATGTTTCGGAGTAAGATAAGAATACACACATGCCGCATTATACTGCTCACTTCCCTGGTGTGGCTGCTAGTTGATGTGGCCCTGCTGGCGATGTACTCTGACTGCTTTGGTGAAGGTTGTAACAAGAAATCTGACAGTGAAAAGGTCATACCGGTAAGTAAATATTATATACCAACAAGCCGTTGCTCACAACTTTGTACACATACATTCCTCATTTCCTTTATTACATGCTCCATCCTCGGCCAAATCATTGCTTCCCATCAGGCAAGATCGCGGTAAAACGTAAGCCTAGTCCGATGTAAAAAAAAAAGAAAAAACTCGTTTTGGTCCCCTTTAATTTGTCCCTGTCATATAATCCTTTTTTAGCAGATGTCTTCACTCTGTAAGAAATCTACCTGCTAAGCTTCGCAAGAGCTTCATGACCTTATTCCACCCTCTCCCTTTTACTACAAGACAAGTAGAAGGACTGCACACTACTACCCCTTCCTCGTAGAAATTCCAAAAATGTATACTTAACAATGGTACTCAAACTATGGGAAAACGAAAATTTTACTATGGGCCCAACCCATGAAATCATTAAAAAATATCAGCTGTTCCATAGAAAATGGTCATTCACACTCAACAAAATGTGTGGAACAGCTGTTTTTTTCTCACGATTTCAGGATTGGATTCCATAGTAAAAGTTGTTCATAATGATGAGTACAATGACCTCCTTTCAACTTAGTAGAGACAGCTAGGACATTTTGCACACACGGTCATCTGACCCCAAACTAAGCAAAGCTTGTAATATAGCTGCCAGAGACTGATATACGTACTTATATATTTTTAAATACATACTTAAATAGATATTAACACCCACCCACAACACAGCTGCAATAACATTGTACAAAACTGAATTAAAACCACAAGCTATCTTCTTTCGCTAGGTTTTTTAAATGTAAAACAGAATGGAAGACTAAGATAGCAGGTACCCGATATAAGTATTTCAGTGATTTTTATTTTTTTATTAAATATTTTTAAAATATTCATATAAAGGAGTAATATTGATCGGTCAACAGATATTAATGAATATTTTTGATCGTAGTGGTAAGAATAAATAAACAAATGGAAATTGGTATTATGTTGTGTACATTATTTTGCATACCTTTGAATGTGAAATGTGCTACCCTGGGATCCTATCATCAGATCTTGACTTGGTGACAATGGGACCAAATTGAAAGTATATCCTACCGAACATAAGTTTTTTTTTTACTGGTCGAAAGTAGGCGGAGGAATCGGTGAACATACACAGTGGCGTAGCTAGGTAACCAAAGAGCCTGGTGAAAAAAAATGGGGCCCTACCTAAACTAGGTTAGGATTTATCAAGCAAAAATATAAATAATTTAAAGGTACAAAGCTACTTTACCATCAGCTCTTTATTGTGCTTAAAGCTACTTACTACATGTGTGTGTATGAAGGGCAAAAATTTTGCAAGTTCAGTTTGAGGTTTGCTGATCAGGGCCCAAGGGCCCCCTGAGCTTGGGGGCCCCGGTGCAAGGCACCACCTAGCCCTCCGATAGCTACGCCACTGAACATACATACAAAAAATATATACAGTGGAACATAGAAATGTCCTCTTTTTTCGTTGGTTAATAAATAGACACCATGTTTGTTAATCTACAAGTAAAAAGTTGAACTGATTGTGATATTTGGAAAGAAAAATAGTTTTCACGATTATAACAACATACACTAAAGAAATTTATTCCAGAAAATTATGGCTGAAACTGCAGGTCACACTTAGTTTTTAATAGCTTGTATATGTTACCGGCAATCTGTATAATTCGGCATTCTATACAATGCCTAGGCAATGTATAGAATGCCTAAAACGTTCAGGCAATGTATGAAATATTTTTTATTTTATACTTTGCCTAGGCATTCTATACAATGCCGAATGCGCAGCCGGCAATTTGTGTAAAAGGGCTTTTTAGCGGTGAACGTGCAAACTTGTGTCTTTGTTGGGTTGAACTGAATCAGGTTCGGTTCACCCCAATCCAAGACCTGCTCAAGAGAGGCCTCAACTTCAGACAGTAGTTTGTTCCTACTTTCTTCAACTACGGCATGAGGGGTATTTGTACGACCGGTATACTGTGTATCGCCCATGCTATCGTCTGCATAACAATGCATATTGCTCGAAAGCACCGTGTCATTGATGTGGAGAAGGAAGATTGTAGGCGATAACACAGAACCCTGCGGGACGCCGGCGTTGATAGACATGCTGTCAGAGCAGGAACCGTCGACAACAACCTTAATACTCCGATCAGCTAGGAAGCTGGTGATCCAGGCGCATTTTTATTTTTTTGGGGCCATTGGGTTGTGTTGG
Source organism: Agriopis leucophaearia (assembly GCA_949125355.1). Classification (NCBI taxonomy): domain Eukaryota; kingdom Metazoa; phylum Arthropoda; class Insecta; order Lepidoptera; family Geometridae; genus Agriopis; species Agriopis leucophaearia. The sequence goes on along the minus strand of OX421276.1, from coordinate 6,127,331 downwards.
GTAAGAGTAGGGGAGGTACAGCATGCTAGGCTCTCTATAGAGCGACAAAGTGTAGGTGTGTATGTTGGGTCACCAGGTGCAGTAAAGTGATCGACTGGCGTGGGGGACGGAAGGGCCCCTGATCCCTCCTTGGAGGCAACTGCCGGAATCCACTCCGGTTTCCTACTCCGGCACGGCAGCATCTCCACAGGATTATGCGCCAGATGGTGAGACAGCCTCCCGGGTCGGAGTATGAATGTAATCCCCGGGTTCGGGTCCCTGTACTATCCCGCGGGCGGCCAGCGGACAACCGTTTCACCGGTCTCCCTGGCCTTCACGCCACACTGTCGCGACTGAAGACAGCGACTCAACTTTTGCACCCACGTGGTCTCAGGATAGAGAGAAGAACATGCTATATGAAGGGGAGGGACTGGCGCTCCTGCACTGGTACCGGAACACGTCGACGCAAAAACACCGACATTAAGCGGTACACTTACACACGTGGTAGCGAGCTAGACGGACTTCAGATGAAGTCCTTCCACCGGATTTAGTTAAAGTGAAGTTGCAGTCCTGAGAGCACATACACTAATGCTATTAATGTATGTGCTGACCGGACCAGCAAGGGATGCGGCAAGTAAGCCTCCATGCTCATCCCTCACATAAATATAGACCAAAATCTATTTATTTTACACATTGCCGGTGGACCAGCAGGCATTTTATACAATGCCTGGGCATTGTATACATTGCCTAGGTAATGTATGTTACGAACAAACATATTTCTAATATTTAATACATTGCCTGAACGCCCCAGGCATTCTATACATTGCCTAGGCATTGTATAGAATGCCTGAATTATACAGATTGCCGGTAACATATACAAAAATGCATAATATGCAAACTTCAATTTATAATTAAACAAGATAGATAAATTCTGCACCTACCTTTATCTGTTTGTAAACTTGTTTTATGACCTTAGCAACTAGTCTTTTAACCTGTAAAATTAGAATGAATGTCATTGGCCATGTAAGCCTACTTTATTAGCAAAAGGCAAGTGATAATGGGTTTATCCCAAGCGCACCGAGGGGTCCGAGGGTCCCGCATAAAACAGTGTTTTCCTAAATTCAGTTTGGGATATTCACAGTGCGTCTAGTGCAGCCCACCACTTGTCATTATTTGTTATTTTATTTAGTAAATTAATAAAATTATTTTATTTAGTAGTTTAATAAATTGAAAAAAAAAAAGTTGTATAGGAACTTCCTTTTATTTTTTATCTTATAATATTATTTCTTTGATAATCCCCGCTAATGGCTCTAATAATCCCCCTAATGGCTCTAACAATACACTACAATAAAATGACAACTGGGTATCTATTACCATTCAAAAGATACAGCTGTTAAAAGTACTACCTTATCAGACTGACAGGCAGACAGCATTGGCTTAGTATTAGGGTTCCGTTGGCTTCTTTGGGTACAGAACTCTGAAAGCCAAAACCCAATTGCATCTAAAACACCGAAACGATGTTATTGCTGAACTAGCTGTTAAAGAAGAGCTTTGTATATAAATAGCGCTCATTCTTCCACCACCCAGCTCGTACACCAACTTAAGGTGGAATGTTTCACGTATGGCGGGAAATTCAAATTTCAAACAGTTTTTTTGTTCTTGTTGCTAGGCCGGGTAATTATTATAAACGATCATGATGTTTGCGAAAACTGATTATTATTCTTTACAAACTCACGTAAAGCTATTTATCTTTAATGCACATTATTACATACATTTGTCAATAAACAAATTTTTGCTGTTTCAAACAGTTTATTGACAAATGTAAGTAATATGGTGAGTTACTGATTAATATCTGTACATGATTATGTAGAGAACAATTAACAATTTTCGCAAACACTGTGTCATTTCAGAATAATTACCTGGGCTGAAATTTGAATTTCCCGCGAAACATGAAACGTAAGTTGGTCATTTGTATAAATAGTTATTTTTTTCTCTATAGTCTACAATGTATTTATATTATTATCATGTAAGCCTATGACACTCCGGACATAAAGTGGAGTCCAATAACACCTTTCTCATCAAAATTGGTTAAGGCGTTTAGCGTTCCTTTTTATTATAGAAATTTTCATGGTTATATAACACATTATTCACCTTGGCCAGTCGGGTAAAAAGGGGATGAATCAGATTTGATGAACTATAGAGATAAATGGGGGAAACGTATGTACTATCACATAATAGGTAATACTATCACATCATCATCACATAATCAGCCAATTAACATCCACTGTTGGACAAGGCAGCCCTCATAGAGAGGGGTGTTGCCATAATCCCCACTCTTGGCAGGCAGCTTGGGGATCGCAGTACGTTCACCGTGTACTATTATGACGCTGCTGCCCATCCTCCAGTGGTTCTGGTCGCAGTTTTAGGACATACCCGGGTCCTACTAATACTAACGGGTAATACTATACCCACCCCCATTAAAATGAGTTTAGGGAAGATAACGAGGTATTACTAGCAATGATCTGTAAGTGTGGCTTTGCAAGTGTTTGGTAATTAATTGTTAGTCGACTATTTACCAAACACTTGTAATTTATTTATTGCTTTTTCTTTCTCTGCCCGCGCTGTGCTATAAGTAGCAGTAGTATTTATGTTGGTCTTGAGGCTTTAGGGTCCAGTGACATCAAATCCCAATGCTGTATAATTGCATTTCAGAATCACAATGCTAAACTTTATCTCAGATCAAATAAAAAATACTGATGGATTACGGTGTACTGCCAAAGTGAAGTCAAAATTGCTTCCAAAACTACGTGAACTCCCGGTATAAAAACACGGACTCACGCACTCATACGCATTCATAACTACGTGAATATTATACTGAAAACGTCAAACGATTACGCATACATATTTTTTCAAAAAGTGGCTTCACTTTGCGTGTTCGCCGTAATCCATCTGGCAATTTTTATTTGATCTGAGGACTTTAAAACATTCTACTTCTGCAGATAAATCAAGAAGAGTACAGAGGGAAAAAGGCAGCTATCGCGGCAGCATTACAACAAGACATAGAGGATGAAGACACCAATCTAGAAGAGAATGAGATCAACCATGAGATCAGTGAAAATGGACTGATCCTGCCTCCATATCCTAGGTCCAGACTGAAGAGGTGGAAACCTGCGCCTACTGTGAAGCCTCTGGGTGATGGCCCAGGAGAACTGGGTATGTACCTTTAAATAAAATATCTATGTTATTTAAACCATATTTGATCTAAGTTTTTGCGTCATTTCTTTCACCAAATCGAATTTGAATATTTTACAAATTTTGAAGTCGGTTTTTTAAATTGTTTATTATTGTATTTTGTGGTGGTACGGAACCCTCAGTGCGCGAGACCGACTCGCACTTGGCCGGTTTCATTCTTCACATTCACAATAATAGAATATGAACTCTGAACAAAATATACCCACTCTTATTTCTGTATCCAGTTTTGTGGCGTAGCACGACTATAGGTTTTCCAAAAGGATCACTAAAGCTAAGCAACGAAATAAGTGTTCAGGGGCCTTGCGCCCAACTCTAAACGCGGGCCCGAATAGGTGCAGTTTGCAAAATCTCGCGAACGTGAAACGGATGATCCGGCCAGTTTTCGGATGAGTGACCGTTTTTAGGTTAAATTGTAGGTTCGCTCGTATGATATTTCGCACGAAAATGACTTACGAGCGAAATCCCAAATAACATTCGCATTTTTGAAACAATCATATCACCCGCTAACACAGCGAATGGTTTGATTGAATTATCTAATTTGCTTCCTATCAATATAAAATCTTTCGTTTTGCATGATATTTTCGTGCGAAATATTATACGAGCAATTAAAAAATCGATGCCCTGGGTGTTTAACAACCACCTCCTATCAATAACGGAGGCCTTCGGGAGGCCTGAAATTTTGACATTAGGGCTGGCTACTAAGCTTATACGAACTTATTTTTGCCTATATAGAAATACCTAGTTGCACTACTAAAAATAATGACTGTCACAATAGCTTTCTACCCTCGTTTATTTAATCTCAAGAGTTAATTACATCCTATATATAACTTATTATTATGCTAATCTTCCATATTACTTCCATGGAACACTAAATTATACTTAATATTTTGTATAGTTAGGCTTAACAATGGCATTCAAATACTATTATAACTATAAATATAGATGACGGTGTAGAGTTATTATAATCAAGAGTTTTAGTCGCAATATATTTTAAACACGAAGTCCGTGTTTGACTATGAATTTGAATTAAAAATGCATTATCAATGAGACTTAACATTTCGGAATAAATACACTGGGTATTATCATATATGTATTATGTCACTAGCTACCGGCCCAGCTTCACACGGGTGTTTAGAAAAAAAAAATGAACGTAAGCCATTTAAATTTATTTTTATGGCTTACGTTCACATAAAAATATATATTTAGATATTGAAATATTGTTTTTTTCTACTTACATAAAAACTTAATTGGGGTTTATTATATATACTCGTAAATAATATTCGTTCGTCTACGGATCTCGTAGAGAAACCCCGAGCATAGCCCTTTATACTATGTAGAGACGACTTTATGCTATGTAGAGAAGAAGATGCATTTCTTCGATTTTTATCGAATGGATTTTTAGTTATTTTGTTTGTTTATCCTGAGCAGTTAGTAATACAATATCATTCAAAATCATCATAAGAAAACTAGAGGGGGGGGGGGGTCTTGGCATATACTACGGGTGGTCACCATGGGGCGGAATTGTAAAAATGTGTCACGTAGTATGGGTAGGTACGTTCCCTAAGTATACTCCTGTGTGCTCAGTATGAATATATTATTTACGCGCGTTAAAATGAATCGTATTTCGAAATCGATATTTGTATAAAATTCGATACGTTTTTATTCGCATTTCGCATTAAAAATAGCATCAATATTCAACTGGAAATCATCACAGACAGAACGAACGTATAAGGGTTACTTGTAGGACTACGGAACCCTTAAAAAGATCGCTCAAAGCACCGATAACCGATGGGAAAGAAAGGTTTCTCATCCGTATACTGATATTTTCAATGTCTACTCCACAATATTCTCGCTAAAAATGTCGCTCGGAAACTCCGATTTATGTTTCCATAACCGTCATTTTATCGTCATATTTATTTACGTAACAAGCGACATCCACTTATCTGTATTGCCATACTTTATGGCTGTACTTTTTATGAGGTTATTAACTAATGTTTACGTTTCAGGTAAGGCGGTCAACATCCCTATAGAGCAAGAGAAGGTGATGTTGGATAAGTTCCAAGAGAATCAGTTCAATTTGATGGCCAGTGACATGATCTCACTGAACAGATCGCTGACTGACGTGAGATTTGAGAAGTAAGTGCATTGTAATTAAGTACTAAAGATAACATCGTCCGCAGGAGAATATCTACTCTAATCACCTTACTTTATGACTGAAAACTGAAAAGTTTGGTCCGGGTTGTGCGGTTGCGTGCGCACGGAATGCTGCCATATAGTCAGATTATTACGGTAGATATTGCCGTAGGGGCTAATAGCGCCACTGCTGTCGCATGACAAGCGTCGCTAGTGTTTGGGTAAATCGTCAACATACTAAACCAGTTATCGACCTCTGCTTAAGCATGGCCCTTTCAAACATGCGACTCGTATAGGTTCGACTCATTATGACATTGTCCGATACCAATAGCATAAAATAAAACAAAATGCGTAAACGGTCTACAATATTGAAAAATAATAGAAATGTTAATGCTTAGGAGATGCGCGGAGAGAGCCAGCCATATACGATTATACAACTATACATGGGTGCGTGGAACTAATTGCTGAAATAGAAATCGAACAAAACTGTCAAAGCAACGGGCGTGAGGTGGTAGAACCCGTAAAATTTTGTCCGTCCGTCCGAAACCCGGAAACCTGTGCGTCCGTCCGGACGAATCCAGAAAACTTGTTGAGAACACCCCCTTGGACGTTTTCAAACTAGAATAAATATACGAGGTATTAAAAATCCTTATAATACCTCGTATATTTTCATAATGCCCGACGGGAAGTAGTTTTGGTTACTTAAACAGTTGAGTTTGCTAAAGCTTCCCTGGCACTTATATGGTATAATATAACACATTAGAATGGCACGTCTAATCAGTACTAAAACGGAAGTGTTACTATCACGTGACTGAAAGTACTATATATTTACAACAAAAGGCAAAGAACAAGGGTACAGCGTAATTTTAATTCAATCTACCACTGTACTACCTAAATCAGAATCAACAATTAGACATATCGATATCGATAAGAAATTTAATGGATTTGAGAAATCTTATCACTTTTAATTAAAGTACCGCAATCTTAGTTAAGTGTTAGCGCCAAAGCACTTCACTATCACTCGTTCTTTACATACTTTAAGAAGATAAATAGTCACTCAGTAAACATTGGGTAAACAGTAACTGTTGTGGAATCTATGGACGAACACAAAAGCGATAATTGAACAAGCATTTCACCAGTTATTTGAAAGTTTCGTAACCAGTAACACATTGATTTTGTCGGTGTTATGGACTGACATCGTGGTTTACTTGTAATATTTATGCCAATCCAATATGATTCAAAATGGCGTGGAAATGGTAGAGTATTTCTCTGACTATTTAACGGTGGGCGTAGTTTCACATTCGTTCTCACTAAACGCCTTTCAAAACCACTATTTTGCTGAATAATACTTTACCGATACACTTGTTCCATGGAGACATGATGTAGAATTTATAGCTCTGATAACTGCAATAACATTCTTAAAAGCTGAATAAAACATTACCTTTTAATACAAGTTCACTATAGTTTATCGTCCACCACCTACAATTCTAGCAAAAATGACCGAATTTTACGATTTTAATTTGCATGCTGTACCAATAACTTTTTTTGCTAACTATGATATATCGAGAGGGACGAAACAAAAAAAATGAAGCTTGAGGGCCGTAACATCGGGACGAATCGGACATGAATCGCTTTTTGGAATCCTGCTGAGGAATCGATGTCAAAGCTTTAGAAAAACTTGAACCGACTCGGTTTATATTAACTTTTGCGAGTCGCTTTTTGATGAGACACTTGAATTGTCAAACCTCATCTCTTCCACCATTGAAACCAAATTGACACGTATAATGAGAAGGCTGGCGGGTATTTTTTTTTACATCAGATTGCATCATCGCTTAACATCAGGCGAGATGGCGGTCACGCAAGCCTATTATAGTATTTTTTTTCGAAATAATATAGGTAGAAGCACAGAATACATATAAGTACATTTAGAAGTTATAATGTTCTAAAAAATTAGGACAGAAGGACAGACAGACAGACTGACGGACAGACAGAAAGAACTTATAAGGGTTCCTTATAGGACTACGGAACCCTTAAAAAGATCGCTCAAAGAACCGATTACCGATGAAGAAGAAAGGTTCTTGAGTGGAGATCACGAACCGGAACACGCAGCGTAGGTAGACCTCCCACTAGATAGATATACCGACGTCACCGAGAGAGTCTCGGACATCCAGTAGATACATATGGAAGGCTGTCGTTCAGTGTGGAGGTCAAAAGGGGAGGCCTATGTTCAGCAGTGGACGTCTGCTGGATGATTATGTATAATTTGGTTTATCAAAAATTGGTTTACAATCGACAAAGATATTACCATCATCATCAAATTGAGAACTTCTTTTTTTATTATGGAAACTGACGTGGTTTTCACACATTTTATAATTCCCGTGTAATATAAATAAAAATTCCTTTTCATAAGTCGGTTGTAAAAAATCACATTATCATAGCAACTTCATGAATAAAAATTGATTGTAGCCATTGTAGGCAATAAATAACTATGTCATAGTCGTCCGTTAATTTGCATAAATCATTAGAAAGTGCCATAAAGCTCTGTTCCAGATATTAGTCACGACTGTTAAACGGTTTATGTAACCTTTATTAATCCTCATAGCAGCCGTACAATATATCGTAAGAAACAAAACCATCGAGATCACAACTCAATAGAGGATCACATAACACATAGTGTTTTATGCACAAGATAAATGTTTTCTTACATACGTTCTGTCCAATTTAATTTCCCAGTGATATGAAAAAAATGAAGTAAAAAACCGACCAAGTGCGAGTCGGACTCGCGCACGAAGGGTTCCGCCGTACCATTATTAATAAAATCGGCAAAAAAACACGTTTTTTGTATGGGAGCCCCCTTACTTTTTTTTTATTATTATTAGTGACTTATATAACTCAATATTTTGTGAAAATTTCAAGCGTCTACCTGTGGGGTTAGTAAGAGAACTCGCGAAAAAGTTTTCGTTAAGTAAACGATAGCAAATGTATGAAAAATTAAGTTTCCTTTCATGTCCGATAGAGGCACTGTTCAATTTTTCATATATTTTGCTATCGTTTACGTTACGATAACTTTTTCGCAAGTGCTCGTACTAAGGCCACTGTTGCCGTTATCAATATAAAGCAAAAACGACCAACAATAACACGTTTGTTGTATAACCCTTACATATTTGTTTTATTTTGATTATTTATTTTTAAAGTGAATATATAACTAAATATTCTTTGAACATTTTAAGCGTCTACCTGTTGCCGTTATCAATATCGAGCAAAAAATCACGTTTGTTGTATGGAAGCCCCTTAAATATTTATTTTATTCTTGTAGTTTTTTTAAAAATATTTGTTGTTATAGCGGCAACAGAAATAAGGTCAACTCGGCGAAGACCGTCTGTCGGGAAAGATCGTACAACAAGAATTACCACGAATTCAGCAGAACTACGCAGATGGCAATACCATCACCGGAGCAATAAAACCATTTAAGTTATTATTAATTGATATAGATGGCGGTATTTATAGTGTGAACGGAAAAAAATGCGGTTGTTAATTTAGTACGGTGAGCACCTTTGCATTGGAGTGTGCCACGTGCTTACAAAAAAAATGATTTAAAAAGAAAATTCAGATATTCAACAGATCTATGCAAATAAGTTTATTCTTCATTAATTTATCTATGTGATTATTAAATTACATTAGTATTATAGATGTTTTTTAGTAATTTATGGTTGATGAAAATAAAAACTAACCTCGGAATATGTTGCGGGGAAGTCCGTATAGGTCTTGGAGGGTAATAAATGTCATATGCCGGTCTTCGCCTCTTACAGAAATCGTCAACCTTTGGTGTTTTGTTAAGCCTTTCTAGAATACCTATATAAATTATCGAAGTGTCCTAAATATAGAGTTCTACAAAGTAGCACATACTATAAAATCAAGAATATATGTCCGGTTTTTTTTAAAATGTAATGTTATGTATCTTGTATAATCAAAGTATATGTGTAACATATGTGTAGGTTTTCAGTTCCGTACTCAAAGGATACCAAATTCTGCTGTCTGTCCATTCGTCTGTCACAGGGTCAGCACCGTGAGCACACTCTCGTGAGTGACGGTGAGTGATTATTTCAACCACTCAGATTTGCTGTTATGGTCACGTGACCGATTTTCTATTGATCTGATTGGGAGAGATAATTAATTACTTATAGTCACTCACGATAGGGTACTAGGCGTAATTTATTTCAATATTTAGTTTTAATTTATTTTAGCCATGGGAAAATATACGCGAAAAACGGGAAAAGGGTCGTATTCGAAAGAGAAATTAAAAGAAGCTATACTAGAAGTTCAAAGTTTTGCACCCCTGGAACTGCAACGTAGCCGGTCTTACCCGACAATTGCAGCATCTTGTGAAATAAGCGTAATAAAACCTTATTCCTGAGAGTTAGGGTACAAATATTAAGTTGTTACAGGAACTGGCGTTCGTACACTGATTCATTCACACAGGTCTTCGTATCTATAACTACGCCAACTACCGCTAACCAGGGAAATTTGCCACTAGACGGTCTTAACCGACATGGGAGCCAAATCCGTCTATTTCTCTGTGTTTTCAAAAATCGTTTTTATTTTCTGAACTGATAGTTTCTTTGTCATTTTGACATATTTATTGTCAGAACATCTAAATATATTATTATATAGTTTAACCAAATTTGGATTTAAGATTATAGAATAGCCACAATAAGACCATTTGTATTTTTTTAAATTTAGTATGCCGGTCTTCGCCGAGTTGACCTTACATCATCTGTGAAAATTTCAACTGTCTAACTATCACGGTTCATGAGATACAGCCTGGTGACAGACGGATAGACAGACAGACGGACGGACAGCGGAGTCTTAGTAATAGGGTCCCGTTTTACCCTTTGGGTACGGAACCCTAAAAATATGTGAACGTTTATCCTTTATTACGCTATGCAACGAAATAAGTCGCCACCGTAATGGTGCGCGTAACCAAACACGAAGCCTTATCGCCGTGTTAATAAAACGTTTCGGTGATTAACTTTTATTACTTTATTGGATAAGTATATGTTGAATCTGAAGTTTTCAGTGGAAATTGTATTTGTTTTACTAACTTTGCCGTTATATCACTTGTGACTTTACCCTATTGCGTGCTACGTGCTACGGATCATTAACACTCTGAATAGGTATATCTGGAATAAGACCGCACTTTCTTATTATTATTCAGGGTTACGCATATACCTTGTTACCCTGTAATAAGCCGAAAAGGGGTCATTGTACACATCATTATGAAAAACTTTTACTATGGGATCGACCATGAAATCGCGAAAAAAAAAACACCAGCTGTTCCATACATTTTGACGAGTGACAATGACCGTTTTCTATGGAAAACCTGTTTTTTTGCGATTTCAGTGTTGGTCTCATAGTAAAAGTTGTTCATAATGATGAGTACAATGACCTCCTTTCGGCTTAACACAGGGTATTTATGCGTATGTACCTATAGGCTTGCTGCGGTCGCCAAATTCTACGAAGGGGCGCGCTCACAGAAAAAAACTCACTCGCGATTGGTTTCGTTCATTCTTTTGTATCGAGTAGTATCACGAAAACCGATTTGGAACCGAAGTTAAAATATTAAAGAGCCTAAGCCAATATATACGAAAAGAAGAACACAATCATATCCCGATACCATCTAAATGAGGATCAGTAAAGTAATAGCAAATTCAATAGAATTAGTACTTTTACTGGATTAAAATAAATTATCATTCAATATTTGCTTTTTATCCGAGTACGTCTCTGTGTTATTGTTGTGACCTTGAAATATTATATAGAAATGGAAACGGGTGAATTGGTAGGTACGTAGGTTTATCCACAAAACTCAGAAAAAGTAAGTAGGTATGTTTTTATTACGACAGCAGGTTTAAGATAAGAGAATACATAAATACACTACACTTAATAGTATAGGTACCAACTTATTTCCATATCAACTAAATAATGGGTAGGTATAGTTATGGAAGTAGGTACTTACATCGAAATGATCTTCACAGCAATGTCTAGTAACCTATGTTAGGTAGAGGGTGGAGTTTTATCATCTCTTTTTACAACGGAATACCATTTTTTACGAAGTTTTGGGTCTATCGGCACTTAAAAAAAATAGTTTTTCTGGCGTTTTAAAAGAAGTGTTTATACATTTCGGCACTATAAAATATTTGTACATAGTTAAAAGATCAAGTAAACACAAATCGGGCATTTAATTTGTATCGAAAGTCACAACTATCCACACAAAACACTGCGCGCCTTATAGCTGCCTAGCTGCCTACGGGTAACTGGTGACGATCGTCACTGTGACGTCACACGCTATCGTGCCGGGGCCAGCCAGTGAACTTCGCTAGTAATTTGGTCATAACTTCGTTATTTTTTGTCGTAGAACAATATTTTTGCACTGTATGTTAAGGATTTCTTAGGTCTATAAATCTGGATTCTCAACTAAAAACGTTACTGATCCTCATTTGATTGTCTTTCTTAGAACAACGATATTTAAGCCATGATAGCCTAAAAACTGACATTAGAGTTGGGCACACGTTTCACTACGTTAAAGAATGATGTAATTAAGATTTATAGACAATTCTTTTGTATATATAAAAATTACGTAATAAAATCGTAAAAGGTTAAAAGATAAAATCCCACAGACAATGATATAAACGTTACCGTAGGACAGCCGGAAATGTCTGCCTTGGCCCACTTTCAGGAGTCGGTGAACTGTCACGGCCCAAACGCTCACTAGCCATTCTCAATTTATTCTGTACAAATTTATAATTAACAATTTAAAAAATAAAAAACTTCAGAATTATTAAAGGTTAATGTCAATTTTCGCCCTATACGATAAAAGCATCGGACATTCACGATAATTATTAGTATTTTTTTAAATATTAGTTGCATGCCCTAATGAAGAAAAAAGTATTCGAAGCGACTATTATACCTACATCCGACACGCCGCCATCTTTGCCAAATGTCAATGACCAAATGCCTTGTCAAAGTAGGGTAGGGATGCCCAAGTGATTAATATGTATAATAGTTAGTAGAATTTGCCTTTAACTCGAGCTAGTACAGAAAAAGTTTGTAATCGCGAAAAAGGCAACTGTTCCATAGAAAACGGTCATTGACAGTCGACAAAATGTATGGAACAGCAGATTTTATTTCGCGATTTCAGGGTTGGTCCCACCCATAGAAAAAGTTGTTCATAATGATGAGTACAATGATCTTTATCGGCTTAGTACAGGGTATATGCGTAACCCTGTTTATGAAAATACTGTCTACTTTTGAAAACTGCTTCACTCAATATTGAGGTTACCTGAATAAATGGGAAAACTTTTATCTAATTTTTTTGTTGTCATAATAAAATATATTAAAACAAGATTTTGTTATAAATATTTTTAAATATAACTTCGCAAAACAATTATTGAAAAGTAGAAAAGCAGTAGTGAATTTTATATTAAAAAAAACCCAACTTATGGTCCATCAAATGTGATGATAAAAGCGGCGCGCCATATTCTGGGCCGGTCTACCTACCTATTGAGTGACGGCCTTAATTATAATTGGCCGAGGGTAGATGAAACATGGGTAATTCTTCCATCGATCAACTTGCCACACAAGGTCATAAAAGAAATTGTCTTCAACGTATTCATCAAATGTCCAGCCTTGCTTGATGAAATGATTATGACCTGCGACAAAATCACTCACGTATTCGAAAGCACAAACTCTATGACATGCTATTTACAAGAGCACGACCTGTTATTTTACGGCTTTTTCCATGACACGGAATTATGATAATGTCCGTCAGTGCCTGGGCGTTAAATAAATAATTATGTAGTGTCATGGTCGGTCACGCAGACAATTTTTCTATGAATATTTTAATAGCTAGAATCATTTGCACAGTTATGAGATTCCCGCGGGGGTGGTATTTATTAAACTCGGTCCAAGCGACAGTTGTATTTACATTGTAAAAAAAAGAAAATCACGAAATAAGATCTCTTTCATTAGGTTTTTGAACGAAAGACAATATAATTATACAGAAATGTTTTTATTCAGCTTTTTAAAATTGCAGCTGTAGCAAATAAACTAATGTAAATAGCATGTAAAAACATACTTCGTTTCAATCCTTAGCTGTCAAGAAATGTTTACCAAAGCTGAAATGAGCACGAAAAAACAATTTTGATACGGCGATAGCAGAGCCCGCTGTCTTATTCTTTTTAACTGGCTTCCAAAAAGGAGTAGGTTCTCAATTCGACTGCTTTTTTTTAAATGTTTCCTCTGAACTTTCGACTGGGTGAACCGATTTTGACGATTCTTTTTTTATTTCAAAGCTGGTGCTTCCCGTGTGGTCCCATTTCAATATGGTCTAGTTATGACATTTTTATGAAGACGGTTTTTCATATTGATAATTATTAAAAATTGCGATAAGTGTTGTCAAAATTGTCTTATTTGGACCTGTTTTCTCTCTAATATTTATTTGTCTTCTTCTTCTCTCGTCAAGGTTCATAACAGAAGTATATTTTTGACCGAGCGAAGAGAGGTCTCATTCTAAAGGGACAAGTCGGGAGTTTCTGTGTTTGTAAATTTGTTTGACGATAATCATCTGTCGCTCTCATTGGGATTGACATAAGTGCAACGGGTGCAATAAGTGACAGAAACAATATCGCATGCACAAGAAAAGCCGGGTAGGCTCGGCACCTTTGACCATACAGTCATATAACATCATGTCAGTGGTGATAACCTGTCTAAATAGACCCTTATCTTTAAGACAATAAAGACGTAACTTCATTGTTGTCAGGTGCAAAGACAAAGGCTACCCTGACCTCCTGCCCACAACGAGCGTGGTGATCGTCTTCCACAATGAAGCTTGGACAACGCTCATTAGGACTATTTGGAGCACCATCAACAGGTCGCCTCGACCGCTGCTTAAGGAGATCATATTGGTTGATGATGCTAGTGAAAAAGGTGAGTTCTTACCACAGAAAAGTTTTTTTTAAAAATTAGAACGGCTGTCAATGCATTGTAAGAAATTTGCTGTAGCCGCTTGCACTCATTTAAACCCCATAGCAACTGTGTCGCGGAGTTCGACGCGTTGACATAAATAAGAATGTTCAATCACATATCTGTCACAATACCTGGCGACAGAGTGTCCTTCTCATTTCCGTTCTATTTACTTCTCTTTTCTGTCAGTACGACCGCTAATAGAGAATGCGTCAGACAGGTGCAATAACATTTTAAAATTTGAATGTAAACATTTTCGTTTAATATTTTACTGTAGTATATTGGCTACCAGCTAAAATCTTACGATCAACAAGCTAGAGAAAGTGATCATACTGATCGTGGTTTTCATTTGATGTTATTGAAGAAGGCAGAAAAAAATGCTTAAATCTGATTAAAACCTTTTTTAACGTCAATAAGTCCGAGTTTGACCATCAACTCGCCTGTTGATTATTTAGCGACGAAAATGAAGCACGCATACTAAGGAAGATACCTATTCAATCTTGTCTTGATAAGGCCCACTAAAGACTAAACTAATTTGACAAGATAGAAATGATATGCGTCTTTTCTTAAAAAAAAAAGATAAAAAGTCGAATATGTTTGATATAAAAGATGGCAACAATTTCAGAGATATCAAATTTAGTCAAAATAGTACAAAAGAATCGAAGTACACCATTAACAATGTGACTAAGACCACACACTAAATAATAAATAGGCATGTGGCCTAATGTTTAATTTATTACAAATAACAGGCTTAGCGATGAATATAACTAAATACATTACACATACTGAAAAAATACATTGAATTGGCTGATAAATCTCTGAGATATGAGCGTTTAAAGTTTTAGGTGGGGATAAAGAGGGGATGCTCCATCCCTTTTTCGTAAAGCGTATGTTAGTATAGCATTTGTATGCCGCGCCTGAGGCTTGACGTCATAGCTCAGTATAGTGCGCTCTCTGTCTAGCATGAAATTTAAATATAACGTATTTATTTTTGAACTAATTTAAGTTTTGTTTTCGTTGATAGGCTCTATTGATGATCAGCTTCTTTGTAAGGTAAAAAAAAATATTAGTCATCATGTCTATTCTCTTTAAATACTTTGCAAATGTTATTACTTACTGGAGCATAAATACAAACACTGGTAAGTGGAAAGTCGTGAAATTCAAGGCAATAGTTGCAATTAATTACTATTTGTTTATTTAATTTTTATGATGCTTTAAAATTCCAACGTTACGACTGCCTTCATTAGTTTATCATTAGTAATAGCGTTGTAACACAAGTTTTTATATTCGACTATTTATATTTGCACCAATTACCTCGTACGAAGCGCTTTGATTCCACTTTTATTGTGCGTACTGCTGGTCTGTGGAATGCGCTACCGAATGGGTGTTCCCCGATAGTTACAATCTAGGTGTCTTAAAATCACGAGTGAATCGGCTTCTTCTAGGCAAGCGTGCTCCATCGTAGACCGCATCATCGCTTAACATCAGGCGAGTTGGTGGTCAAACGCAAACCTATTTATGCATTAAAAAAAAATTTGGTCTGCATAAAACAAATAAAAATATTTCTTGGCTCATTTCCGCAAGAACATTTCAAAGTACAGTTGTGTGCGGTTTCCGCCGACGTTAGGCGTTTTTACGATGCCCTCTGATCATGCATGACTGCGAAATATATCAGCTAGTTGCCATCTAGTTGCTATTACTAAAGTAGTTTCGTCTATGCTATTACTTAAGGGCCATATTATAAAATGCATAGTTAAATTTTAGGTTTCTACATTTCCAGGCATAAAACTAAAATAAAATATACGATAATTTATCAACATAAAAACAAAAATGTCAGAACTGGACTAAATTGAAATGGGACCCGTTCCGATGGGAAATACTAGCTTTTAAATAAAAAAAGATATATCAGAATCGGTTCACCCAGTCGAAAGTTCTGAGGTAACATAAATTAATTTAAAAAAAACTGTCTAATTGAGAACCTCCTCCTTTTTGGAAGTCGGTTAAAAAGCCGTAATTGTCAAGACTAATATAGAACAAGTAATACGTAACATTAAAATTGTTTATTTTATGTCAGTAATTTAAAAGGAAGTCTACTTATGCGTAACCCTGTATTTTGGGTAAACATGCCTTTGATTAAATATGTGAAACTATAAAATACTAGCTGCGCCCCGCGGTTTCATCCGCGAGGATTACTCCTTATATCATCCACTATCTGCTTTTGAAAGTCCCATCAAAATTGGTCCAGCCGTTTTGGGGTTTATAGGTAATATACATACTTACATACACACCGCCTTTCAAAATCAATTCATAATTGACGGAGAAATCGCTGATCATATATTTTAAAAAAACAACAACAGTGGAATATAGAACCTCCTCCTTTTTTGAAGTCGGTTAATTAGGAGCTGCTTTAGAGAATATAATATCATTTGTTATCAGTTAGTCAGTAACAACTGTTACATTATCAGTTGGTTAGACATTCTCTTATCGCGCCATTATTTCCGGTCTTGATTCAAGCTAGACTTTCTAGTGCACAACTCTCCAAAGATGCTTCACTGGCCACCTTCCACGTTGTTGCGACCCAGTGATGTAATGAAAACGAATGGCTATTTACTAACAACACCTTTCACGACTAATAGCTTAACCGATCTTTAAAAAAAAGGTTTGTATGTACACTTACACTGCATGCCCAATTTTATATTAGGAAATACAATTACACTTTTTGTTGTGAACATCGAAATGAGGAAAGACAGAATATTTTTGTTGTGTACATCCAAATGAGAATGGATATGGCTGAACCGATCGTAACGAAATTGGACAAGTTGGCTGGTTGGTTTGGTGTTATGATTGTGAGGTGGATAGAATATTTTTTGTTGTGTACATCAAAAAAAGAAAAGACAGGATATTTTTCTTGTGTACATCCAAATGAGAATGGATATGGCTGAACCGATCGTAATGAAATTGGACAAGTTGTGTATATTATGATTGTGAGGTGGATAGAATATGTTTTGTTGTGTACATCAAAATGAGAAAAGACAGCATATTTTACTTGTGTACATCTAAATGAGGCAGGACGTCGCGTCACAAATCAAATTGGTATAATTGGTCAAGTTGTGTACACTAATATGAGAAAAAAAAGATAATATTTTTGTTGTGTACATCTACGTATAGAAGGATATGGCTGAACCGATCTTGATATAATTGTGTAACTGTTTTACATCTATCTGAGAAAGGACAGGATATGTTTTGTTGTCTACCTATCGTACATCAAAATAAGAAAGGACAAGGCGAAATATGTGGGAAAGCGTGGGAAATATGGCAACATACCTATCAAAGACGGAGGCCTTTATTCAGCAGTGGACGTTTACTGACTGATGATGTGATGATGTCATGTGATGGCTGAACCGATCTTGATAAAATTGGGCAAATTAATATAAATTTGATGAGAGAACAATATATTATTTGTGTAGGTACAGCAAAATGAGGCTCTGTGAGTTCCGGCAGCATTACTTGGGAGCTGGTTTCCTCTTACAGGCTAGGTGTTTACCATCTTCGGCCGACTCACTTTACATCAGATGAGTAGTGGTCGCTTCTATCACCCATAAACAACATTGCTGAACCGAACTTGATAAAATTGAGCACTCTGTGTAGGTACTGGTACACAACGTGAATTTGAATATTTATTTTATTTTATTTGGAAAACATACAGTTATAAATAACTAGATTACTAATAATATTAAATAATTAATCACCATTTAGCAATTTCCGCATATTGAAACAAATTGCGCATGGAGACGGAGAAAATATATTAATATATTGCACATGTCGTTATGCAATTTTAACACAAAAAAAAAACAATAAACAAAAAAAAAATAACAAATAGAGATATACTTTTTTACATTATGGGATACACCTTTTACTAATATTTTGTCTGATCGAATTCGAGGATGTATTGAACAAGTCAAAGTCAGGAAAGTCTTCCAGTGTGTTCATGGAGTTGGATGCTCTTAAGAAAAAGGAACATGGACTATGGAATATGGACAGGATATATATTTTTTTATTGTAAAAATGCGGGAAAGCTAGAATCATTCAGGTAAAGCAGTAGAGGGCTGCTAGTTCAACTATGAAATAGATTTTAGATGAAGACGTTTCTATTATCTTATCTGTGTTACTTAGCACTTCAGTAATCTATAATGTTATTAATATAACAGACGGAAGTATGTTTTCATTAAGCTTGAAGATTGTTGTGGAACACTCTAGAAACTCAAAATATTTATAGCCAAGACTTCCGCTTCTGTTTCCATTATTGAAGTGGTGGCGGTGTGTATGCTGTCTCCGTTCCTAGGACAATGTGCGATTTATTGTAGAACTAGATGCGTCCAAACTTTCACGGATTTCTTTCTTTTTTTTTGGGGTAAAAAATTTCTTGTTCGTCCTCATGATGTATATCTCTTTGCCAAGATTCATCGTGATCGGTTTCGCCATATTTTGTCGTGAAACGGTAACAAACAACCAGAAAGACAAAAGAGAGACAGGATTGTTTTCTAATTAAATTATTTTAGTCAAAAACGAGAGATAGAGAAGATGCTAAATCACTCAAAAATCTGTGGCAAGAGCGTCAAAAGACAAATTGATGCTCAACTTTCGAATTTCTATGAATCCTTTTGTTATGGAATTTGTCCTCATTAGTTTGTGCCCACGGTTTTCGTTGCCAAAATACTAAATTGCGCTCCCAACCACAGATATGTATAAATCAAACTGTCTCGATTTTTCACCATCTAATGGACACACAGTTCAGCCAGACTCAAGCAGTGTCTGTAACCTTGACGCCATAGACGCCAAAAATAACATTTTGTATTACCTTTTATAATATACGAAAACATGTCGGAAAGTGAAAGTCTTTGGCTCTTCGGAGAATTCATTTCGCAACGTCCATTCGCCTGAAATCTGACATGGGCAAGTGATTCTAATGCACATTATGTGCGATTGGCTGCCTATACAGGGTTATTGACAATTAGTTAACAATCTCTACCAAGTAGCATCCCTACACCAAAATTCACAACTTTTATTACATTAGTTTTCACAAAACTTATGTATTCACCAAAAGTATTTACAAGTTGGTATGTTTATTTTGTTGCGTATTTTGTACGTACAAGTTTCGGCTTCTAGACTCTGTACAAGCATTTATGTGATCTGACTGCTGCAACAAATTGTAAAAAGCTGCATAAAACCACATATTTTGATCTCTTTCGCTAGTTATTTAAACGTAAGACATAATTAATGTTCGGTGAAATATCAAAAGAAAATGTTTTTATTAAGCTTTTTACTATGTTATCGCAACTGTCTAAAGCAAATAAATGCTTGGACAGAGAATAAGGTTCGCCCGGGCCACTGTGTTTTATTAAATTTGAAACCGTGTGACGTTATTTCTATTTAAAACGTTATTTAAATAAAATAAATAGTTTGGAGAAAAAAACACTAAATACGAAAAATCGTGAAACAAAATTTGTTTGATTAATATACTGAAAAGGAAGCTGTCTGCGAGAGATCATTGATTACCTTATTGACAATAACCCTGTATACAGTCTACAGAAATGTTTTATCGCTCGTGTGGAGATCGATTTATTTCTATGTGATTTTACGGTTAGGGTTTGTTCAACGATTTCCGCTACAGAATTGAGTAGTATTGTTTGCTTGTGTTGAGTTTTGCAAAGTCAATTGTTCACGGATAGTGGTGAACTGGTGATGTAACTTGAGTCATTGAAAGACAGACTGGTTGAAGATACAATGTTGGTCTAGATGAAAGAGAATGGTTTTGGGTCGAATGTGATAGGTGATAGGTTATTTTCTGATAGTGATAAGTGATATGTCAAATTCATGGCTGTTATCAATATTTTTTTAACCGATTTCCGGTTCCCAATTCGGTCCGTATAATAGCTTTTACTTTTTTAGCCGACTTCAAAAAAGGAGGACGGTTCTATGTTCCACTGTTATTTTTTATGTACATATGTTCTCCGCCAACTGTGGATCGATTAAAAAAAATCTTTTCTTCGGTAGGGTATACTTCCAATTTGGTCCCATTGTCACCAAGTCAAATCAGGATCTGATGATGGGACCCCAGGAAATGGAGGGCAACCCTCAAATTTTACAGGCACTTATTACGTTTTTCATATATTTATGAAGTCGGTTTTTAATGTGATCCATGTGATGTATCTATTTCTCTGATATGTGTGGACTAATTAACGTGATTCTTTTTTATTATGTAAAGGAAGCTCTCGGGGTGGTTCCGCAAAAAGTTTGGCTCAACTAACTTTGGCTCAGTCGTATTTTAACCAGCTTCAGTAATACGAATATAATTTTGCAAGAGCGATTACTTATTTTGAAATCGGTTATTTACGAGTATATCGATAATTATACAGTTACAATACAAATTATCTATACAAAACTGTGAGCTGTTTCATAGAATAATAACAATCGATTTATTCAAATTTAGATCTGTACCACGTTTTGGGAGCGGAATACATTACCAATTTGACCTATATGCTAAGCTAGCCTCATTTTAGTATGCTAGTATAAATTGAATTTGGTTTCGCCTGGTTGCGCATAGTGATGAGGTAGAGCAAAGTAGATATAAAATAGATGTAAAGGCGGTATGGCCTTAAAGGCTTTAGCCTGCCCGATGGGCGAAAAAAAAAATCGTTGAGCGGCGTAAAATGACGAGGGACAGGAACTGGAAGCAGAGATGAGAGCTGAAGAAAGAGCTAATTGGCGTACATTAGGAGAAGCCTTCACCTAGCAATGGACGATTACTGGGTATTACTGTGTACTAATCCAAAATTAGGTCATTGTACTCATCTGGTTGAAACCAACTCTGAAATCGCCAAAAAAATCCTAGCTGTTCCATTTGTTCTACACATTTGATTAAGTATACCTGGCATTTTTATTGAACACTAGTGCTGTTGCCCGCGAATTCGTACCCGAAGATTTTCATACAAACTTTCAACCCTGTTTTCCTCCCTTAATCCGGCCCTTGCGCAAAATAACATAGCCTATACTTCAATCTGGTCATAGCTAAGCATATTCGCGAAAACTGTTTAGGAGATGTGCGTGGACAAACAAACAAACAAAAAATCTAAAAACTGCCTTAACGTGTTCAGCTGCTTATTTTAAGACGGCCTGTATTCTATTATTTGATATCTCGCAATTCCAGTTTTTTTTATCTCTACGTTTTTATTATATGTATAGATATAGATAGATATCCATAGAAAAATGACATTCCCATTCCGCGCGATGTATGCTAAAGCTGTTATTTTTCGGGATATCAAGGTTGGTCTTATAGTAAAACTTGTCGATGATAAGCACTGATAAACTGATGATGATATTAGTTAAACTCATGTACTGTTCACTGTATACGGTGTGTTATAAAACAAACCGTGCATGAGAATTAGTGCTCGGCTATATTTGCCGTTGTATCTCATGCAAAATTCAAACAGCGACGGCGAGTGCAGCGGCGCGTTGGCTCTATACTTGTTGGTTGTGTTTATCACTTGACATTTACTTAACCGGTTTCGAGTTTTCATGCTCAAACTATCGATAATGTTTGCGTTTTGCGTTGATACAGAAGTTTTTAAGACAATGGGAATTGTTAAACACTATTTTAAACTATCACGGTTGTTCACTAAATTTATACGATTATTTACGGGATATTTCCCGGTGTAAGGTTGTGGAAGGAGCTTCCGATATTCCCGTGAACATGGTGCATGTAACTAAGCCGAAATATCGGGAGCTCCTTCTACAACCTTACCACGGTAAATATCCCGTAAATAATCATATAAGTTGGGAATTGTTTTTTACCGACATTAAAAAAGATCTTTATTTCTTCTGGGTTTTTTTCGTTTATGTTACTAGATATCTTTGCTGCTTGTGAACAGGTTTTAATTGTTTTAACCTACTTCAAAAAAGGAGGATGGTTCTATGTTCCACTGTAATTTTTTATGTATGTAATAACCGATTTCCCTTTCTAACTGTTAACCGATTTAAAAAATAAGTTTTATTCGGTAAACTTAATAGACTCCTAGAGTCTTGGTTTACTCACGGTCGAACTAACTTATACTCGGTCCAAGCATTTATATGCTGTGACAGCTCCAATAACAATATAAATGACCTCAGACTCGAGTATGTTGAAATCTTTATTATTGAGGCTTAAGATAAAATGCCGATAAAACTGTATACTCGTATTTCAACGATAATATTTCGCGTGTTTCTGGCTAAAGCTGGCTCGGCATTTGATTTTATTTACGCTCTTAAACAATCCAATCACACTCAAGCAATCTAATCAATCTAATCAGTAAATATGTACTTATCACTCTTCTGCTTGATTCTCTCTGAGTTATGAGGACATTTTTGAATATACGAGTAAGTGCCTTGAGGACTTGTTATCATAATTATATAGCAATCACTATTGATCATGACAATCCTTGTTATGATCGCAGGTATTTGTAAGCGTTAGTAGCGCTCAAAACAAAGATTTGTTAAGGACCAGAATACAGGGTTTATTTTTGACGTGATAACGTCTTATAAATCGATGAACGCTGGCTGCACGCACAAAAAAGCATGAGTCATTGTCACGTTCCGCCTGAGTCGCGCGTGCAAGCGAGAGCGCGGAACAAGCTATAGAGAGGCACGATCGGCCTAAGCGTTCGGCTTGTGACGCATACGTTATCACGTAAAATTATCGTCCGTAAACCGACTTTACAGACAACCAAAACGACTGTCTACTTTTGAAAAATGTGCGTCGGTAATTTTACGACGTTAATATTTCGAAATATTTACAGCAAATTTGTTTTAATATTTTTTATAATGCCCAGAATAAATAGGAACAAAAACGGTATACCCAATTTTTTGTGGTCATGATAAAAAATATTAAAATAAAAGTATGTACTAAATATTTTGAAATATTAACTTGGTAAATATACCGAAGCACATTTTTCAAAAGTACACAGTAATTTTATATTAAAAAAATCTATACTTGCTAGTTGAAGTCTACTAGCGAGTATAGAGACTAGAAGAGGGAAGATGTTTTGGCCACCTTGTACGACATGACAAATGAATGAAAACCATCATAGAGGGAAAGGTAGAAGGAAAGAGAAGACCGGGAAGACCAAGAAGATTATTCGTAGACCTAATAAAAGAGAAGGCAAATGTCATGTCGTACAGGGAGGTGAAAACGCTGGCAGAAGAATGCTGCCATCAAATCGCTGAATCATCAAAATCGGTTTACCCAATCGAAAGTTATGAGGTAACAAAAAAAAAACTGACGAACGAAGAACCTCCTCCTTTTTGGAAGTCGGTTAAAAATAAAAATAAACCGAGGCCGAAATACGGAAATCCGACGAAGGACGGATATCGGAAACCGTATCATGCTACTCAAGTGGCGCTCGGCAGGACACGTGGCTGAGCGCCACTTGTTTGTAGAGCTCTGAAAGATAATAATAGTAGACGATCGTTCCGTAGGCAGATAACCAGCCCGATCGGTCTACCACATCACCCATGTCTGCTCATGCATGGATGAGATTAGCCGAGATAGGAAGTAGGCGTCAAAGGCATAAGGGAGAGGAGGCCTATGTCCAGCAGGGGGATGATAAAGGCTGTCGTTGAAGTTATTTTTTGTCACCTTATCAAACTTAATTATGTAATTGCTGTAAGTTTCCCTACAAACACAAAACAAAAATATTGTATTTTACCTTGCTTTCACGAATCACGGATAACGACAGCATTGTAAGATTGAAATATGATGCTCTGATAAGTTGTGGTGGAAACACCATCTGTAGTCTTCAAAATCATAATGTAACTTGTTCACGCTAAGTTTGCTAACAGATATTGTTTTTATTATCATCAGACCACCTGGGCACGAAGTTGGAGGACTACATAAAGACGCTGCCGGTGTCGACACGCCTCTTCAGGACCGAGAACAGATCCGGGCTCATCAGGGCGAGGCTGCTGGGGGCAAAGCACGTCAAGGGTGACGTCATCACATTCCTCGATGCTCACTGTGAATGCACAGGTACATATTCCATTTATTCTTAATAATCCGGCAAATTATTTGAAAAAGTAGTGGTAAGTTTACAATAATTCGTATAGAGCTGACATTTGGTAAAGGTCTGGAGTACACGATTACAAATAAATCTTGAAAAGTCGCCATTGATCTGACGTCGGAAAAAAAACAAGGTCAAACGACAAAATTACGAGCAGACTTATAACCCGTGACGTAACAGTCTAGGAAGACCTTTGTCCACGATAAACGACAGCAAAGGGCCTTTCACCAATATTGCTTCATTTGATAGATCAACCATTGTTCACACCACAAATTACATCACACTGTAAAACAGCGTAATAACCTAGTGCAACAATCGGTAGCCTTATCACTAAGATCGATCTCCACCACGCAACATACAACAAGTATCAACAATATTCGTACAGGACGTAGAAGGCCATTATTGAACCTTTGACACAGTCAATCCCACTAATCATATAAATGCGATAGTGTGCTGGTGTTTGTTTGTTCTACTTTCACATCAAGACAGAATAAAATAGTTATATAATATAAAATTAGCTTCGTCCTGCAGTTTTAATCGCATATACCCATATTTTTTTCCGGGATAAACATTATCCTATGTCTCTCGGCGGACATTTTTTCAAGGAACCATAATTTTTTTCCTGGATAAAAAATATCCTATGTCTCTCGGCGGACATTTTTTCAAGGAACCATAATTTTTTTCCGGGATAAAAATTATCCTATGTTACTCCAACTTTATCTGCGAAAATGCACCTTGCAAAGAACAAACAAACACATTTTCGCATTTGTAATGTCGGACATTTAAAATAAATACTTTTAATACTTTTTTTTTTTCGCGTTTATTTTACATTATTTTAATTCCTGGCAAATTTTGAACACTTCTCAGAACCCGTGGTCACAGGTAGACTAGATGGCCAAAGAAATGTTATAAAATTACTAGCTGCGCCCCGTGGTTTCAACCGCGTGGTGACGAAAAATATTTTACGACCTATTCTCATACCTACCAAATATACATTAAAAAATCATAAAAATCGGTTGAGCTGTTTCGGAGGAGTGCGACAACAAACACCGCGACACACACAGATTTTTATAAGTATATATAGATTTATAAGTACCTACCGCCAATGACATACACTGCGTACATACGAATAGTTTTGAATAAAAATCTATCTCCTAGCTCCATCATCAGATAACTTCGATGGTACCACATCAATGTGTTGTCATCTTAATTAAACATACAAATTTTCAAATCGATACAAGTACAAATAGGTTAAACGAGGAAGTTGATTTTAACCTACTTTGATTACATTGTTAGTTAGATTAACTAACAATGTTTGTAATCAAAGTAGGTTAATATTTATTAGTTAAGTACAAGTTTACTAAAAGTTGCTAGACGCACCGTAAACGCCTTGAAGAGCTATTAGTCCATGGAAGATCTCACGAAGCGACTACTACCACTCTCCTTAAAACGAAACTTATGGACGTGTGTGTTCCCTCCACCCTCACATCTGGCGATCAAACTTGGTCATAGACAAAGGTTCGGAACTTCGCTCTTGGAGTATGCCAGCGAGCCATGGAGCGCAGTATCTTAAGAGTGAAACTTATAGACAAGATAAGAAACACAGAACTGCGCTCCAAGACTCAGATTGCTGACGTAGCTCAGAAGGCCGCTTGCCTAAAGTGGGACTGGGCCGGCCATGTCAGTCGAATGTCGGAGTTGGGCCAAAACGACAGCACAGTGGCTTCCACGGGATGGCAAATGACCTTCCGGACGGCCCAGACGGAGATTGAGGGATGAACTGGACTCCTACTTGAAAGACTGGACCCAAATTGCCCATAACAGAGAGGAATGCAAGGAGGGAAGAAGGGCCTTTGCCCTGCAGTGGGACCATACAGGCTAATATATAGTTAGGTACAAGCGATGCTAATATAAAGCGTGTAAAAGGAACAGTGTTTGTTAACCTAAAATAACTTTTAATATGAAAATATCGTACATAAGTTAAACAATAACCGGCCAAGTGCGAGTCGGACTCGCGCACGAAGGGTTCCGTACCATTATCTATAGAAACGGTAAAAAAAACACGTTTGTTGTATGGGAGCCCCATTGAATATTTATTTTATTCTGTTTTTTAGTATTTGTTGTTATAGCGGCAACACTAATACATCATCTGTGAAAATTTTCAACTGTCTAACTATCACGGTTCATGAGATACAGCCTGCTGACAGACGGATAGACAGACAGACGGACGGACAGCGGATTCTTCGTAATAGGGTCCTGTTTTACCCTTTGGGTACGGAACCCTAAAAACGCTGTTTATAAGAGAGGCTTATTAGGGTTAAACGCGTTGTTAATTTGTCATGATGCCGTTTGTTTAAGGAATGATTTATGCATTTACTTCGTATAATTTTCTGTAGTAAATAGGAAAACATTTACATAGCTGAAATATAGTTACGTAGGTATTTTTCTTTGCTATAGACACACGGTGTATAATACGGCTCAAGTAAACACGCTTTATGGCGGCTCCACATTAGTGCCGTGAATTCACGGCACAAGTCGTGCCCTCCACATTCACGGGATGCTCACAGTCGTTCGTGAAACCCGCCGCGAAAAGGACGTAGAATCTGCTGCTGCGATAACTTTGTTTGCTGTGGCAACATATTACTATTTAGACGTCCAAAACAAGAAAGTTATTAAAAAGCGTTGGAAAAAAAGAAGATGGTGGTAGGATGGTGGATGACGTCCGTACGCCTTTATAGTCCGGAGTAAACTGGCGCGGGCCCGTGAATGTGGATGTGTACGCGTGAACGCCGCGCGAAGGGGGCGCGAACCCTTTGTCGCGGGACAAAATACCGTCTCTGATCGGGGAACAGGCGTAAACGCGCGTGAACCCCGTGAAAACCCCCCACATCCACGTTCACGCTTGTTCTCGGAGCTTCACGGCACTAATGTGGAGCCGCCATTATAAACTTCATAACAATAGGCAGGATGCCGGCTTTAAAGTATACAAATATATATTTGTTTATATTATAGGGAATTATTAAAAACGAGACGGCACTCCCCTTGAACAAGACCGCCAAATGCGGTTAAAACTAAAGTTGGAATAACTGGCTTAAACCCCGTTGCAGACTATGCGCAGTAAACGCGCGCGAGTGATGCTCGCACGAGTCTGCGCGTCGCCTGGGGCGAGCTGCAACACTTTTTGCTCAGAGTGAGGCTACTAAGCATCTTCCACTGCCACTGGCACTAAGCAGAAAGTATTGAGGTTTGGCACAGGCGGTGCGCAGCACTCGTACTGCGCATAGTCTGCAACGGGCATAAGGGCCATAATACCGCGGGAGCAGTGATCTCCCTCGTGCATTTGATGTTTTCTAAGATGTAAAACGGCTGCCTACTTTTGAAAAATGTGCTTCGGTCATTTTACGATGTTGACGATGTTTTGCGATGGTTTAACCAAAGCATTGAAATGCTTTGCTTAAACCATAGACAAAAGTACTCTATTAGTATCGTTCTTGGCTTAAACTTACAGTCCATTCACCATAACTTGTCCCGTTTATGTTGGCACCTTTATGTTGTCCCGTTTCTTTATGTTGGTGGGTAAAATCTGGCATCTCAATACACAGGGCTACCAACTTTTGATCGAGGGGACTTATTATATTGAACAGACTGTAGTTGGTCCTCTGTTGCTCTAATATGGACCACTGTTGTCTGAAATAAAGATTTATTTATTATTAATAGGCGATGGGTTCAAGTTTTGATCCTAACCTTGACCATTAGAAACTAACGAAGAAAATTAAATTAACTGAAATTACTGCTAGTCTGTGGAATGCGCTGCCGGAATGGGTGTTCCCCGATAGTTACAATCTGGGTGTCTTCAAATCTCGAGTGAATCGGTTTCTTCTGGGCAAGCGTGCTCCACTGTAGACCGCATCTTCGCTAACATAAGGCGAGTTGGCCGTCAAACGCAAGCCTATTACAGAATTTAAAAAAAATGGGTTCAGGTTTTGATCCTAACCTTGATCATTAGAAACTAATGAAGAAAATGAAATTGGGTTCAGGTTTAGATCCTAACCTTGATCATTTGAAACTAATGAAGATAATGGAATTGGGTTTAAGTTTTGATCCTAACATTGATCATTAGAAACAAGTTTGTTAAAACGTTGCTTAAAACATCACGTGATTTATGGACGACCAGTTATCCTGGATGTATTCGCAGTCACGTGGTTGCAGCTAGTAAATAAAAACCATAACGCATATTCAACCTGTGTTTGGTAACAATCGGAAGTTACTTAACGGAATTTATACACGGGCAGCAGCACTCACTTGCTATGCTACTGAAACTATATCGTACCGAAAGTTAATTGTACTCAATCGCGGGTGCTTGTGACGATTGTATGCACAATGTACGTGTCAAATTCCCATTATTGTAATACCATTTGTTATTTGATTATAGTTACTATGCGCTATAATAATCACACTATTACTCATAGTAATATTATGTATGCGACAGTTTGTATGTATGTGTGTTTGTTTGTTCGCACTCAACTCCGTAAAGACTGAATGGATTTAGATGATATTGAGATAGCTTATACCTTCGACTACATAGGCTATTGTTATCCCAAAAAAAACTATTATTCAAGGAGTGAGGGGTGCAATCATGAGGCGCACCCAATTTTACTATACGTATATAGGAGCTGTGCTCCGCGGTTTTATCCGAGATCCTGTTATGGCGGCTCCACATTAGTGCCGTGAAGCTCCGAGAACAAGCGTGAACGTGAATGTGGAGGGTTTTCGCGGGGTTCACGCCTGTTCCCCGATCAGAGTCGGTATTTTGTCCCGCGACAAAGGGTTCGCGCGGCGTTCACGCGTACACATCCACATTCACGGCCCCGCGCCAGTTTACTTCATGTTTACTCCAGTCTATAAAGGCGTACGGACGTCATCTACCATTTTCTTTTTTTCCAACGCTTTTTAATAACTTTCTTGTTTTGGACGTCTAAATAGTAATATGTTGCCACAGCAAACAAAGTTATTGCAGCAGCAGATTCTACGTCCATTTCGCGGCGGGTTTCACGAACGACTGTGAACATACCGTGAATGTGGAGGGCACGACTTGTGCCGTGAATTCACGGCACTAATGTGGAGCCGCCATAAGAATCATTTTTTTGGGATTAAATGTAGTACTTTTGGTACTTAGTATTTGGTATAAGCCAGTTCTATAACTAATTCAAATCCGATAATCGTTAGGGCATACTTTATGTAAATAGTAACATATTTAACTGCCAAACACGGATTTCACTTTACCGACGTTCATTAACTAAAACATTATTAATTTATCTTCTAGAGGGGTGGTTGGAACCGCTGCTGGCGAGAATAGTAGAAGACAGGACTACAGTGGTCTGTCCCATCATCGATGTCATATCTGACACCACCTTCGAGTACATCCAGGCCTCTGATATGACCTGGGGCGGCTTCAATTGGAAACTCAACTTTAGGTGGTAAGTAATAAGAGTATTTTTTTTACTTTCTGGGGCTTTCTGAAATAGTAGAAGAGCGAGGTACATTGGTATGTCCCATCATCGATGTCAATATATGACACCATTTTTGAGTACATCCAGGTCTCTGATATGACTTGGAGCGGCCTTAACTGGAAACTCAACTTTAGGTGGTAAGTAACAAGGGTCTTGTTTTTACTTTCTGGAGATTTCTGGAACAGTAGAAGACCGGATCATAGTGGTATACTCCATAATCGATTTCATATCTGTTGCCTCCCGATCTCTTCCAGGCATATTAGTTATTACCAACTTTCTACCAACCCAACCCTTGCAAACTGTTCAAAATTTTTGTCACGCCTAATTTATGTGTACTTACTTTAATATATATAAACTTATTTACTAAATTAATTAATGAAATGTTATATGACGTGAGTTGTCTATTAATATAAGGTAGCTGAATAAACTTATGACGACATATTTGACGATTTCCATGGTGCGTCTGTTATTTGAAGTTTTCGTTGAACTATGATCAGTGGTGCTTGTACAGGTGCCTTAAAGATAAGGTGATAAAGTCTTCACGGCCGACGCATATGACAGACTTGTTCGGCCAACATAAAGTCTTCTAGGTCATACGGTAGTCGGTCCGTGAGAATTTAGTCTACATTATTTTTTATGTGTTAGAGCTCAAGGTAACAGTAGTTTTTACATTATTTTATATTGAGGTCCAATATAAATTGACCGCGCTTCTTGATCGTACTCGGAAATAAAGTCGATCTTCTTTTATTTATCTACGAACTTCAATCATCGATCTTTTTCTCTGTCGTTTGCGTTGCCCTATAAAGTTATATTCAAAGGTTGTATTTTGTCGCGCAAGTCGACGCATAATCTTACCAACTTATGCGTCTTTTTTGTTGGCCAATATTGCTGTACGTACGTATAATATACGCACGAAATGCGCATGCACGCACCGCTGCGTATGCGTCATTCTGCGTCGTCAGACTTTTATTTACGCGTTATTGTAAGGCTTACCTTAGCCACGTTTGGTTTCCCTTATGAGCAAATTTAGACATAATACCCAATTATAAAACCAATACCTGTCAAAGCTGACGACCGAGCAGAACTTGTTCAAAGACCGTAAATAGTAGATCGGCTTGAGCGCATTAGTCGTGTGACGAATGAATGAATGCTGGCCTGCACGGTTATTATTATGTACCTTTTATATAATACATACGCGTTTTTTTATTGGTCAACATTACTATCAAAAGTAAAACAAGTCAAAAAGCTGTAAAAATCTAAGACGATAAAGCGTAAGCTGAAATTGCAATTGTTCTAAGAAATGTTATCTTTTTCGTATGATATGCAATGTCATGTTAGCAGAACACAGACTGACAAAATTCCCAGTAGCGCATCATATAATCATCATTATCATGATTTCAGCCATAGGACGTCCACAACTGGACATAGGCCTCCCCCATCGATCTTCAAAAGGGCCGGTTGGAAGCGGAATGCATCCAACGATTTTCTGCGGTCTCTCTTAGGTCGCCCGCCCATCTTCTTGTCTCTTCATTGCATTCATTTTGCCTGTCCATCTTGTTGTTGATGTCTCGTCTGTTTGTTCTTGTGGGTGGGTGGACTGGACGTCCTATGCTGCGCTTACCTGCCCGTGGTCTCCTTTCTATTAACCTTTAGACCCCATCAGCATCTGTTCTGCGTGATACGTATGTGCCCTGCCCACTGCCACTTCAATTTGTTAATCCGGTGGGCTATGTCGGTAACTTTCGTTCCTCTACGGATCTTTCATTTCTGATTCGATCTCGTAGAGAAACCCCGAGCATAGTCCCCTCTATATAGCTCGTCATATAATGCAAATATAATTTTAGGCCTCGTTTATGAAGACGCGAGACGTTACGCGTCATGGGCCGGAAACCGACACAGGCAACGCTACTACGTGAACAATCTCATACATGGCCATACGTTTGAATAACTGCACGACGCTAAATTATACTTCATCTCAATATTCTCAACCTCTTTTAGCATTCTTATTTCAATCCCACAATGTTCTACGGAGAGACATAAAGTTCAATGTAAGATTGAGAAAAAAATGCCATAAAGGTGTAGAAGGCCGACAGAAGTAAGGTTACTATTTCTTGTGGGAAATAGCATAAACTAAATAATAGTTAATTGTAATGGTCGCGTGCCATTGTTCCGCCTTAATATGCAGAACAATAAACTTTACTTTCAACAACAATGTACAGTAATGAGTATATTGCTCTGATATGGAGACCCCCGATTAGTAGTAAGCAAAAGTTTAATGTCGCGTATTGAAATTGAATGTTAATTGAATAACATTCTTCGCGATTCGATCTACGCCACCGGAGTAAGAATCTGGTATTGCTTCGGGTAGATTATGGTAGGGGGACATGAACAATACACCCCAAGAGGGACATCAGAGCAGGAACCTCAGATCAGGCAAATAAGGGAGCCTTAGTACAAATTATCGTTCGTGTTGAATCCATTTTTCGTAAACAAAACCTAAGGCATTTTTCATACGGCTCACTCACTAATTATTCACACACTAAGAAACGTGCAGTGACAGTAATGAACTAAAAGTTCACGTGCGAAAAGGGCGGCCAGGTCGTCTACAGGTTGAGTTCGAATAAAGGCATCCAATTAATTTATTGCTCTGTTTTAAAGAGCCAATGTAGGTGTACGTCTTACGGCTACCTCTAAATGCGGGTTCGAAACGGCACATAGCAGAAATCGCGCTAACGTAAACGTTAACGCGCCTAGATACGGTTTGCGGTCGTGCAACTTTTCGCATCACCTAAACTGAATCGCTTAAAACAGGTAGCCGCAAGAATCCTGGAATGTCATTGGTAAAAGCGCAAGCCGCTATATATAGCCATAATATATTTTTAATACATCTAAAATTTACATAATGATACCCTTTTACCGCTGCCTTTTACATAACAAAAATAAAACAAAGTTATCTCATCTAACAGATAAGTGTCAGTCCCTGCAGATAGGTTTCTGAGAAAGTCGATAAATAAATTAAAAATACGGGTAGTTTTAATGGGATTATATTGTTTTGTAATGATAAAGGTTAGATGTTAAGATATTATCGCAATAATGTTATCCGATCGATCATCAAGTAAAATAAACACTACTTAGTTTTTGACAGCAAGATTTACAATCAGGGACGAAAGTCTTATACAAAATTGTGTAGAAACTGTCAGATTACATAATGTAACCTTTATGTATACAAGGAACTTTCTTTCCCGGAAAGAAAACACTGCAAGACACACAAGCTTATATATATACTTAGAGAGTTAGAGATCTTTCATTCTAAATGTGCACGCCACCCCACCACTCTACGCATATAAAATACTCCTATAATTATCAATATAAAAAACTGACTTCATAAAAATGACAGACCTGGGCAAAATTGAAATGGGATCACAAGGGAAACACCAGCTTTCAAATAAAAAAGAATTAAGCAGTTTTTCTAGTTTATATTTTCTAATAAGCTACAAAAATCCTTCTATTTATTCTCAGGTACCGCGTCCCAGACCGTGAGATGTCCAGGCGCGGTGGCGACCGCACGGCGCCGCTGCGTACGCCCACGATGGCTGGCGGGCTGTTCGCCATTGACAAGGACTATTTCTACAAGATCGGCTCCTACGACCAGGGCATGGACATCTGGGGAGGGGAGAACCTCGAGATGAGCTTCAGGGTAACGTATTGAGATGTTATGGCGATAGGTGGTATAGGGAAATTTTCTAAGCAGGGATTCGATCAATATTGTAGGGATATTTTAAATAGAGAAGATCGATTGTTAATAAGGCTAGAAATAACTCAGAAAGTAGTCAGATTTTTTTTGACGAGATGTTTCGTAACTACTTATTTGTCTATTCCATAGCAATGTCAAAATAAACTAAGTAAATTGTAGGTCGCGAATTCACGACACATACGTTGTTGTATAGTATATCTGAATCAAAGAAAAAAAGAACTCTGTTGTACATTTTTATTATCGATAGAACCATTTAATATAGCTAACGTCTCCATGGATGGATGAAAGAAGTGGCATACGTAAAGCACTTGACGTACACTTGCTCTTGAAAGGTGGATAAACTCTTTATTATTTACACCTTAAATTACATACACAATACACGATGAAACAGCTTAAAAACTAGTGCAACAATCGGCGGCCTTATCGCTAAGAGCGATCTCTTCCAGGCAACCTTAGGAGCACCTTTTAAAGAGTGAGTCATTCACAGTTCACAACAGACAAACGCTAGGTTCCCTCGTTAGGCATCTGGCCTACACGGCAGTATAGATAACTAACGTGGCTGGGTGGTAAGGTGTGGCAGTGCGGCGGCATCCTGGAGATAATCCCGTGCTCGCACGTGGGGCACGTGTTCCGCGACAAGTCCCCGTACTCGTTCCCCGGCGGCGTGCAGAACGTGGTGCTGCACAACGCGGCGCGCGTCGCCGAGGTCTGGATGGACGAATGGGGGCAGTTCTATTACGCCATGAACCCAGGTTCGAATTTTGCCTCGTTCGTGCATAAGCTGCTAGCATTTTGAGACCGAACACGTAACATTGTGGTATCTAGATTTTCGGGCATATAACGAAAAAATTAAATTAAAGCCGTAATTGTCAAGACGAATTCAAAACAAGTAAACCATAATATTAAAATTGTTTATTTTATGTCAGACTTTTATAAATTGGTGTAATAAGTTACTAATATTATGTTGAGTTTCCCTAAAATTTTAAGCCGTTATTGTCAATAAAAAAATACAGATCCTTTTATTACAGAAATTTATATTTCTGTAGATCTTTCCATTTGAAATCAGAACGCCATAAATCCAGTTTTAGATGCTTTTTTTCGTCAAAAAATGTAAGAGGGCTGTTCATAGACGATCTAGTAGCTACAAGTCAAAGCTATAAAGCTAAAGTTACACGCTCTACGATCGTGCTAGTTGAAACCTTATAAATGCAGCCCCACAACCGTTTGATTAGTCCTTATAAACATAACCTGTCTAGCATACACCGCCACAAAATCTTGTCGTCGAGAGAGAACGTGACAAGCTTCGTTTATGTATACACCCAAATTGTTTTCACACAATAAAATGAGACGACAAATTTTATCGCGAGGCGTATAACACGGCCTGTACTTGTTTTTAATTGTTATAAAAATCGCCTCAGATGCGTATTTTTACCGAACTCGACGATTAGTCTAAGAAAACGGTCGGATGTTTCCTTTTATTCAAGTTAGACCTTTGCGTTTTCACTATATTGTTATCTAACGAAAGATGTGGTCTTCGACGGAGCATACTAATATGCTCCGTCGAAGACCACATCTTTCGTTAGAGTTTCGTTTTTACGAACAAATTTGCCTAGGAGGCAAATTTGTTCGTAAAAATTATGTCCGCGTACTTGCATTAGATCAATGCTTACAACGTGTTTAGTAAAAGCCCTAACAGACTTGTCAACATGGCTGACGAATGGACGGCCAACGGGAGATAATGAGAAAATGTTCTCTTTCTCTCCCGTTGGTCAGACGGCGGTCCGTCAGCCAAATCCGTCACGTCTGTTAGCTACTTAAGAAGCTACGTAGATTTTACTACTAAACGAAACACGTGGACAGGACGACTATATTGAAAATTACATTCTTAATTGTTTTTGTGACACAAATACCTACTTATTATTTAAGTATGCAGAGGCCGATGTATCGCGAGAGGTGCAAAATGTTAGCAGTTATAAGCACAATTCTAAAGTTTTGTTGTGGCTTGGGTAAACGTTAACTAATGTGAACTTAATTGGATTATTAATATCTAACGTAGATTTAACTTAACATATTAACCATTGCAACTGCATTCATTCGTTTTGCATGTTCATTCATTTTTTTTCATGCTTCTTTATTCTTGCCTCTGTGTTGTTCTGTGTTTTTTTACTTATTTTCTAAAGGAATGTGAAAACTGAACTGCGGCCTTTGGCACGTTGAGAGTTGAGAAAGGACCGACAGTTTTCATAGTCCATTAGTTTGATTATTTAATCTTTTTATAATTTCTATTTTGTGTCTTGTTTATTTTTACTTTTTCTAGTTTCGCTTCTTCTACTGCAGAAGCAATGAGGATATAAAATAATTGTTCAATTGAATTGAAATTTAATGGGATACCACAGCAATCCTTTCCAGGCAAAGAGTTATCGTTACAAATTAAATTAAAGGGGTAAAGTAATTTGTCTTTAGCTCTTTGTCTCTTCATGGCTTAATAGAATTATTCTAACTCATTGTTTCGTATTTTCTGATAAATAAATTGACTACCGTATTAATTACTAACTGGTATTTCGATAACATCTCAAATAACAACGCCATATTAATGTAATACATTTCTTAGAACTAACACCTATCAGCAGCGTTTGTTAATGGAAAGATTAGAAGACATATTAGATAAAGAGACTTAACTTAATTATTTAGGCCTAAACGTATGACTTGATTAGGTATTTAGAAATACTATATTTCTGTGGGAACAATAATACTAACTAAGCTTTGTTTAACATTTTTATAACTTTATAATATTGCAAGTGTCACACAGTACAGTATGTAACAAGATAAATGATAAATAAGCAAAATTACTTAGAAAGTATGACTGTCATAACGTAACATTTCTGGTAGTGGCCTTCGCTTTCATGAAACCCAGACTGAGTTTCGTGAAACCCAGACTGAGCTTCGTGAAACCCAGACTGAGCTTCGTAAAACCCAGACTGAGCTTCGTAAAACCCAGACTGAGCTTCATGAAACCCAGTTTGAGTTTCATGTAAGCTAAGGTACTAGCTTACCAGAAAAATCGTGTAATCAGTCGCAGTGGAAAACTGGCGTTTAATGAATCAAGTGGCAGCTAAAGTGTTTGTTACATAACTGTACTGTGTACTAACGTTTGTTATGTGTGCTTTCTAACTACTGTATTTATAGCCGGCGGCGACTTGACCAACAACAATGTTCACGGACGAAGTTACTAAACACTAAGCGGGGTTGTTTTGTATTACTACTAACTACTAATAACAAGCGCGAGTGTTATCTGAGACTAGGAACGTAGCTGATCATTTGCATTCACGATCTATGGGAATTCTAAAGTTATGTACCTTCAGTTCTAATTTTCTTGTAAGATCGTCAGTTTACTTTGAAAACTTGAATCTTCTATCATTATTCAAATGGCTGATAACCAGACTCTCCCATATTGTGAAGTCTGTTCACATGACCAGTAAGAGCTGGTTACCTTTTTTTGTTTTAGATGTCTTCCTATGTTTTTTGTGTAGTATTTGCCTATGAGTCTGCAGATCGAATACTCAGTCTGATATCTTCGTGTCTTCAACAGTTTCTTCGTGTCTTTAACAGTTTCTTCAGTTCGTAAATTTTAGACGCTACCAGAGCCTGTTTTAAATAAATAAAATTAAATAAATAAATAAATTTATAATATTTTTATATTTTTAATATTTTATCCTCTATTTTTACACTATTCTTTGAATTATAAACTTTGTTTCCATATTTTCATATTATTGTCTCCTTTTTGGCAATTTTTCGCCAATCATAGACGCGCATAGAATTCCATAAAATGCGAAGTTCAAAACCTAACTGTCCTATTCTGCAGTTTTCAGTTTCCCTGTAGCCCGAAAAGTCTTGTGCACAGAAAGACCGTTGTCTGTCTGATGGTTCGCATAAGTTCTAGATTGCTTTCTTTACCTTATACACTGTTAGATTACATTTTAAGATGATCTATTGTATCAGAGGTCGGCCATCTTTCAATTTCTATTCGCATATCAATTAGGTTGTTTCCTTCCCTTATACCCTATACTATAGGGCCTTTGATACATCATGAGAAAACCAAAGCAAAGTAGTAGGGCACTTTCTAGTGTTTGACTGGCTAGCTATCACCATCAAGTTGAAAATCTATCGCCAATCACCTAATGATGACCTCACCGGTCGAGACTTGACCGGCCGACAGACTTGATTGCTATATTAGGGTAAATGTTTTTACCATCTTCGACCACACATCAAATGAGTTGTGGTAAAACCCCTCATCATCATCAGTCAGAAGACGTCCACTGCTGAACATAGGCATCCCCTTTTAACCTCCTCTCTGAACGACATCCTGTCATCTGCATCCACTGGATGCCCGCGACTCTCACAATATCGTTGGTCCATCTAGTGCGAGGCCTACCTACGCTGTGTCTTCCGGTTCGTGGTCTCCACTCAAGAACCTTTCTTCTCCATCGGTAAAACTCCTAGCTTAACAAAAAAAATGGAAGCTTAGTTGTTAGTATTTGCAAATGATCAGTACGTGACTGGTTGCGGGTAGGTGTGGATGTGCGGCGGGCGGCTGGAGATAGCGCCGTGTGCGCACGTGGGCCACGTGTTCCGCAAGACCACGCCGTACTCGTTCCCGGGCGGCACGGGCCGGGTCGTGAACCACAACAATGCGCGCCTCGCCGAGGTCTGGCTCGACGACTGGAAGCATTTCTACTACAATATTAACCCAGGTTCGCGGAGGCAACGCAACCATTGTCACTCGAAATGGAATTTGATTCTGTTTACATTGCAGCTTGTATGTATACAGGACTCTACACCTTTTACGAGCATTCATTAAATTGCAGTTTGCATACAGGGCCCCGATTCTACTAAACCAATTGTTAATGAATTGCCTCAAAAATTGCCCTTTTGACACTTTTGGTATAGATAAAGTGTCAAAAGTGAAAAACCAATTGTTTTTAAATTGTTAATGAATTGCCTCAAAAATTACCCTTTATAAAGTTTTGGTATAGATGAAAGTATCAAAAGTAAAAAAATGAGGCAATTCTTTAACAATTGAAAAACAATTGGTCTAGTAGAATCGGAGCCCAGGTTTCCGCACTTTATACGAGCTTTTAATTAAAACGGCACAGTTTGTATAAATGATGCCACACTTCTTTTATTTAATTTCACATTTTATATACCTACAGGATTCCATACTTTATACGAGTTTTATTAAAATTAAACCGTTTACGTACAGGGTCAAATGGAACAGTGGTACTAAGCCAAAAGCAGGCCGTGCGTGTAAAGCACTTAAATAATCACACTAATATTATAAATGCGAAAGTTTGTGTGTGAGTGTATATGTTTGTTACTCCATCACGATGAAATGGCTGGACGGATTTGAAAAAATGTATATATATAGCTTATATCCTGGATTAACACATAGGCTACTTTTCATCATCATCATCACTATTTTTCATCACCACGCGGGTGAAACCGCGGTGCGCAGCTAGTACAAAATATAAAGTTCTGAAATATGCAATAACTCGCAAACTGCACATATATACGGTTTAAAAATGGTTTCATACTTATCACAATTCCGTTTCGACTGACAAACTAATTTCTATAACGTTGTGTTTTTCAATTTACTGAAATAATTGAAAAAAAAAACTTTGTTTCTAATGAGATTTTATTTGATTAATATAACAAGCTGAAATAAATTATCAGTTGCTAAACATTAAGTAATAAATAAATTAAACCCGAAACAATTGTACCAATATCAATGTTACAAGTGTTTTCATTAATTGCACGACTGTAAAACAAGTTTTTATGTATTTACTACTAATAACGAATTGTGCTAACTGTTGGCTGTTAATAATCATAATTGATGTACGATGTAATTAGCACATTATCATTCATTCGTCATTTTGTATTGGGACATGACATGCTTTGTAACTAATATTGGTGGTTTTTTTAATCAATGTGACTTTATGCGTTACAAAGACACGAAGGGCGCGCCGATGACGCTACCAGAGCAAATGAGAACCGACACGGCATGACGAATTACAAGTTGGTTGTTATTAGCGCCTTTGATGTCGTTAGCGGTGTTGGCGTGTGTATCATACTTTACACCAGAACGGAGTAAGGATTAGAGATGAAATGGATATCCTGTCGCTATCTGGTATCCGGCCTATCTGGCCTAAATTTACTATATGGCCGGATACCGGATAAAAAAAAACTAAATATTAAATTTTGGTACTTTATTTAATCCACATAACAAATATAATCACATTATTTTAATTTTACATTAAAATACCTAACTAATAACCTCAAACTACAATAACAAGTGATCGCAATCAATAATCAATTGAACAAGGCAATGAAAATACTTGCTAATTTCGCTCATGAACGAAAAGACCCGAATTCACCCGAGCCCGCCCGATCGTTCGTGTGCCTTCTATGTGAGCTTGCTCGTTACGAAGCGCCAATCGGCAATGTTCTTCCGGATATCCGGCTTCACAGTTGGTCAGATGGTATCCGGGTAAACAACTATCCGTTTCATCTCTAGTAAGGATACATCTCGTGTCCCATTAGACCTCCTGTGGTGGGCACAATTCTTACAAAGTTCCATGTATCAGGCGCACTGAACGTGCCCGTGGGCGACGTGACCGAGCGGCGAGCATTACGCGACCGGCTCAAGTGCAAAAGCTTCCGATGGTACCTCGAGAACATCTACCCGGAGAGTCAAATGCCGCTTGACTACTACTACCTGGGAGAGGTGAGAACAATTTATTTTCTTTCCGTCCCTTGAAACTGTCAAAACCTCACTCTTGCTAACGCCTTACGCAGACAAAGGCGGATGATGAGTGGTGGACTGGTAAAATTTTGCAGCCACATGGGGACTGACTCAATATTAATAACTATAGTCCGTACGTTATGGAATGGTCGTTGACAGCTGCAGTAGTGAATGAAAACATTATGTTTATTGTAATTTTAAGCATATTCAATTAATTCATTTAGACAAATTAGTGCAGTTACATTTATATTATATATTACTAAATATAAAAGTACAAATTATTAATGCTTAATCGCGAATAAGTCCGCGTTTGAACACCAACTGGTAAGCGACGATGTGGTCGAAGATGAAACACATAGACTAAGAAGATACCTATTCACTCTTGCCTTGAAAAGATCAGATTATATGTCTCAGGAAACAAGGAAGCCGGCAGGTTGTTCCAATCCTTGGCTTATTTCAGAAAAACTATCAAAGCAACTAAAAATATTAGATTTCCTTTCATTTTCATAATCCACTGCACTTGTCAGCATCTGTCTGATAGCAAACAAATATGTTGTTAATGATGACATAGTCTGCGTCATGTTTAATGATGGAATCTGGCTTTGGCTATCTGATGGTCACATAATTATTTAACTGGCAAGAATAAAAGTACCCGCTTATCTATGGAGTTTTGGCGCCAACTTGGAAAAAACATGTTGGCTAGTTGTATTATTTTCCTAAACTTGTGTATTTTGGAGTGTTAATGTGTAATAATGGTGGATTATTATTTATTAAGGGCTCGTAAACGTGCTCGAGTGTAGGCAAGTGATATAATGAGGTGAAACATGTCTTTTCATGTTGTTTCCAAAACTCCACAGAAGCTTCTTGTAAAGCCTCCACCACTTTACAGGAGCATGAGTTTGACTTGACTGTGACTTACTTTGTTTGACTCTGACTGTGGCTATGACCGTTTGACGCTATTTAAGACTATGTAAACTTGATTAATATTTCGACCGAAGGACTTCGTATCCATGGTCATGAAAAAATTTACAACAAAAACCGCTTATATATCTGATAATAAAGATCTCTAAAAGTTTTAAATATTTTAATAACGATATAATTATTTCAAAAAAATAATAATTTTGTTTGGACGTTCGTTTCAAAGTCAGTAATTTCGCATGATGTTTTAATGCGAAATATCATTTGAGCAATTTAAAAATCGAGCCCCTGTATGTTATATGGATGCACTACTAAATGGAAGTGATTTGTAAGTTTTGGGAATATCCATAATATCCATCCACACCTTACTTACACTAAATTGTTAATGAACTTATTTAATTTTATCATGCTGATGTATTTCAGATTCGCAATGCTGAGACGTCTAACTGCCTGGACACACTCGGCGGCAAAGCGGGCCAGCCACTCGGCATGGGATACTGCCACGGCATGGGTGGCAATCAGGTTACATCACATTTATTTAACTCAATATAAACACTTACAGCAAGGCCACATGTTTGTACAACAACACGAATACAGCGCAACAGTAATAATAGGCCCTGGGGTAAGACAAGCTGGCATAGGTTGCCGAATTTTGAACAATAATCTTATTACCTTGCCAAACCTCCATGTTTGTATTTTGAACAAAAAACTTGTTCCTACCTCTACAGTACATTGCCAACACCCATCTTTGTATTTTGAACAAAAAACTTGTTCCTACTTCTACATTACCTTGCCAAACCCCCCAGTTTGTCATAACATTTGTTCCTCTCACTACAGTACCATGCCAATACCCATGTTTGTATTTTGAACAAAGAACTTGTTCCTACCACTACATTACCTTGCCAAACCCCCGAGTTTGTATTTTAACATAACTTTTGTTCCTCCCACTACAGTACCATGCCAATACCCATGTTTGTATTTTGAACAAATAACATGTTACCTACCACTACAGTACCAAATCACACAAAATAAATAAATGACATACGTTATAAACGAAGTTTTCTTACAGAAAACCCGCGTTGAAAAATTAAAGACCATTAAGCAAGTATGTTTCATTGTATGTTCGGGTCTTATCACTAGAATGTGACTCATATTTCATGTCACATTCGACAAAATTTCAAATGCACGTCGCGTTTATCATTTGTATTACACTGACCACGCCACATAGTCTGTGATTGGAATTTTTGCTGTAATTGACAATATAGGGCTTATTTTTCAATGTCGGGGAACCATCAGAACCTGAACGGGGAGTCGGTATAAAATGAATCTGTGCCTTATTTCGTGTTACGTTCAGCAGAATTTCAAATGCACGTCCCGTTTATCATTTGTTTCACACGGACCATGCGTCGTAGTTTGTCATAAAAAATCTGCTGTATGTGACATTATATAGGTCACTTTTCAATGTGAGGTACTGTATAAACCTAAAGAGAAGTCAGTACAATGTAGATTAATCATCCATCCGTTCCAGTCTTACCGGTAAGACTACTGGAAACATTCCATTTCTACATGCTTATCAGTAACAATTGGTGAAAGTAGTTTTATCAACTAACAAGAGAGAATTATGGCATTATTATGGAATTATCCATTATTGCAATATACATCAGTGTGTAAAAACATACTGAATATATATTACCATAATGGAATTAAAACATTATATGTTTTTTGGTACACTTATAAAAACACATAGACTTTTGACTCTCACAGATTTTGCAATTACTAATTTAATGGAGAATTTTTTAAATTTATTTTTTATTTAGTTACGTAAAGGGGCTGTAATTGTTTGGGTGCGATATATAAATAGTTAAGAGGTGGGTGGTCCAGGCTCTGTTCAACGATTATTGCAATTTGACCACCATCCCTTAATGGAGGCCCCTGGTAAAAAAAATATAGTCACGAAGATATTTAATTTTAGTTCTTATAATTTAAATCAAACGAATGTTATATTAAACGCGACACGAAAACAAAATAATCTCAGAAAATAGTGTGACACTGTAAGTGTGCTGGGCCCATAACCTAAAAACAGTTTGTTAACTATAGCTAAACCGAAGTGACGTATGAAAATACTAACCCTACCAAATAGAGTGCGCTTTAATTTTGATACCACAGCTAACACCGCGTTCACTAGCAGACTGGTTAGCCAACATTCTACTCAACTAGTCAGTCTACAATAATTTCTACTTACATAATTGTTAATTATCTTCGGTGTTATTTCTCAGGTGTTTGCGTACACAAAGCGTCAGCAAATAATGTCTGACGACAACTGCCTGGACGCAGCACACCCGCGCGGACCCATCAAGCTTATCCGCTGCCACGGCATGCGAGGCAACCAGGAGTGGACTTACGACTCCAAGGTATAACTCTACTCTAATAACAATATACGAAGTCAGCTAATAATGGCAGATGACTACTGGACACAGTGCATCGACGCGGGCGCAAAATAATGTATGTACATCTTTTTCAACTTACTAATTTTACGAGTCTGCATGCAATTCGCTTAGGAGCTTTGAGTGAATGTTTGGAAAAGCTATAATATAGTTTTTTCTAAATTGGAATGCCACTTTGACGAGATTAGGCTAGTTGACTGTTGTTTCATTTATTACAAATAATATTAATTGGCGAAGAATATCATTTGCACATGTTGAAAATAAAAAAGAAGAACTAAAAAATAGAAAGTTATAAGCGTTTCAAGTTTTTGGTGTGGATTAAGAAGAGGTGCTCTGTCCCCTTCCCGCAAAGCGTTTGTTAGTATAGCATTTGTATGACGCGCTCAAGGCTGATGTCATAACTTGCTATAGTGCGCTCTCTGTCTTGCATTATACTAAAATACTTCTAATTTATTTATTTTTGAACTAATTTTAATTTTGTTTTCTTTTATGGACTCAATTTATGATCAGCTTTTTTATGTGGTAATAAAAAAAAGTTTAGAAAACATGCTTATTATTAACCGACTTCCAAAAAGAAGAGGTTCTCAATTCGACTGTATTTTTTTTTGTTATACTCTATTGTATCATTTAGATTATGGATTGTAATTGTTTAATTCCAGACGCGCGCTATAAAACACACGAACACTGGCATGTGTCTCGACAAGCCAGAGTCCAGTGACGTGTGGAAGCCAGTACTGCGGGCGTGCTCACGCGCGCGGTCACAGCAGTGGCTGATGCAAGTCGACTTTAAATGGCAGACGAGGCGGCACCGCGACACTGACAGCTAGTGACGT
Source organism: Agriopis leucophaearia (assembly GCA_949125355.1). Lineage (NCBI taxonomy): Eukaryota > Metazoa > Arthropoda > Insecta > Lepidoptera > Geometridae > Agriopis > Agriopis leucophaearia. Next base: position 6,082,600 of record OX421276.1, on the reverse strand, counting down.
CACTCACCACACGGTACGCACACTTCACCTCACCACACAACTGTACTATTTACTAACATATATACAAAACAGGGTTACACAGAAAGGGTTTTTATTATTATTCAGTAATAATAATAAAAACAATTAATAACAATAATTAGGCTTGCGTTTGACCGCTAATTCGCCTGATGTTAGGCGACGATGTGGTCTACGATGGAGCACGCTTGCCTAAAAGAAACCGATTCACTCGAGATTTGAAGATAACCAAATTCTAACTATAGAGGAACACCCATTTCGGCAGCGCATTCCACAGACTAGGGTGTACCAAGCCGAAAGGAGGTCACAATACTCATCATTATGAAAAACTTTCACAATAGGGCCGAGGCTAAAATCGTAAAAAAAGTCAGCTGTTCCATACATTTTGTTGAGTATGACTGACTTTTTTCTATGGAACAGCAGATAATTTTTTGCCATTTCAGGGTCTGCCGCATGGTAAAAAAAACATAGTAATGAGTACATTGACCTCCTTTCGGCTTAGTACACACTTTCTGCGTAATCCTGTAATGGTCAAATTAAATAAAACTTTTTTTTTATATTGGATAGGCCTGTTTTTGACGTTATCTCATTGATCGTGCTGTTAAGCGATGATGAGGTCTACGATGGAACACGCTTGTCTAGAAGAAACCGATTCACTAGCGACTTGAGTACACACAGATTTTATCATCATTTAACACCCGTTCAGACAGCGCATTCTACAGACTAGCGGTCCGCCCAATAAAAGTAGTATCAAAGCGCTTTGTACAGGTTTTCGGAATATTAACCACAAAACGGCGTTGCCTTTTCGTGCCCACCACAAGTTCTTTGAAAGTTTTGTTACATCGAAACATTTGGCTACTTCACCTTTTTTGGCATTTATTTTTATTTAACTTATGCTATCCCACTCCTGGGCAAAGGTCTCCCCCATCTCTTTAGCCTTGATCACACGTACTGAGCAAACGGGCGAGTGGACACTCCGCCTAGTAGGTAGAACGGGAGCCGAGCTACTGTCTCGCCGCTTCGTTTGGCCGAGCACTCGGCGCTATGTTTATACGTACCGAGTATTCGGCCGAGACCACAGTCTCGCCCGTTTGCTCGGTACGTGTGATCAAGGCATTTCCAGACAGTGCGATCACCCGTCAAATTTGGCCACTGTGTTTATACTTATTAAAGAAATACAAAAATACTTTATTGTAAAATATTTTTTATTTTATTTTCAGAAGTGACAACGATAGACCATACCAGTCTTCCCCTCTCGTTAGATATCAGATTATAATATTCCTTATTCCTATATCTAAAATTTTATATCTATTAGATTATAACTTATCGACACGAATATGTGCTCCTGTGAATCGTTGACAATACATAAATGTATGTAATAATTTGTATTCCCTCGTAAACATTGCTCAACTAAGTATTGCGTCGTAAATTTTAGTGTTTTTATTTGATATGTTTCGTATTCGGATAGTCGTATTTAAGAGAGTTTTTCGTGTTTTACTATCGAGGGCTAGCTGTTTATTGAAATTGTTAAGCATTTTGAAGTATCGTTTTGCTGCCTTTGGACTTGTGCCACTTTTACGCCATTAGATAATTTATGTGCATTTAGGTAAATTTGTATGTTTTAAACGTTAATGAAGTGTGCATAAGTTCAATGCGAACCGGAAGACGCAGCATAGGTAGGTAGGCTTCCCACTAGATGGAGCAACGACATTGTGAGAGTCGCGGGCATCCAGTGGATGCAGATGGCAGGATGTCGTTCAGTTGAGGTTAAAAGGGGAGGCCTATGTTCAGCAGTGGACGTCTTCTGGCTGATGATGATGAAGTTCAATGCTGCTAGTAACAATACTCCAATGTCACACCATGACGAGGTATATGGGAAGGTCGTAGATTATGATGTAAAATAATCATTGATCCTCGAAAAAAGAATTTAATATTGAATTTATTTTGATTTGGAATTGCCTCAGTGCTGATTTTAACAAAATAATTAATAAACTAATATGGTTTTGCTGGTAAACGCAATCTGCGCACACTTGCACATACTTTGTACGCTAAATGACATTTCTTAAAATGCCTTAGTTTGTGTGGTAGGTAGCAAGGCTAGGAAGCGCCTCTTACTTAAATTATATAACTGGTGTAAAATATCCGTGCTAAAGATGGCCACCGGTCAGTTACGTCCAAAAAAATTTTACGAGCGCACACTCCTCCAACATCAAAAGTAGCTGCAAATAAAATGACGAACTTTGGAAACTGCCAAATCCATACAAACTTATTAACAACAGCCGCTCCATAGGCTTCCTACCTACCATGTTACCTACCAACACGTTTCCAATACTATAAAGAAGATACAACACATTGAGATTCCTCTTCAGGATTTGTTCCGCATCTCCTACATTTTACATTCTAACCTAGAGTTAATTTGAACTGCCATTTACGAGATATATTTCAGAATAATCTGTATGTATTCCGCTAGTAGTAAGGGTTGTTCGATTGAAATCTTGTACTCTCACTGTGTACTCACGGTTGTTGTGATATCTGCGCACTGGCACTGTCTGTTTACGTTTTGATTCACATAATTTGTGTCAAAATAGAGAATAATTTTGCGACCAACTTACTCGTACAGGGGCCTTACGGCTACCTGTTTTAAGCGATTCTGTTTAGGTGATGAGAAAAGTTGCGTGAATCTCGGCGCGTTAAGGTCCACTTTCGCATGATTTCCTGAACTGCTCTGTTTCAGCGATAATTCGAGCCCGCGTTAAGAGTTAACCGTTAGGCCCTGGTGTTAATTGGAGGTACTAAAACTGGTAGAAAAATGTCTGCTAGTTTTATTTAAAAAGTACGATGGGATTTAAAAAATATTATTCCGTTCTACACGTGTTGTTGGTCTCGCTTCAATAGCTTCATCTTTCAAAGATTTGAAATTATGTGGACTCTGTACTTAGACTTTCATCAACCCCAACAGACGTGGATTTGGTTGACGGACCGCCGTCCAACCAACGGGAGAGAAAGAGTGAGAATAACATATTTCCCTAAAGTTATATGATTATTTACGGGATATTTACCATGGTAAGGTTGTGGAAGGAGCTCTTGATATTTCGGGGCAGTTACATGCACCATGTTCACGGGAAGACTGAAGAATGCGGGTGGTTGGTGAAAAAGGTCAAAGTTAGGTGCAGACAAAACGATCTACCCTCTTTCTTAGTCTTTTGCTACGGTTATCACTGGAACTCGAACTCGAACCTAAGTCCCGACAAAACACACTCACTGTATCACTGCGTATAGTATTTTGAACACATTTTGAACGCGGACTTTTACTTTTGGCAACCTAATACTGAAACATATTTCCCTCTGTTTCTCTCTCGTTGGTCAAACGGCGGACGAATACACTTAGCTTCATTATCGTCACAAAATACACAACAAATGGGTCAAAATGTAAATATGAAAAATACTTTGTGAGATTAGTTAGAGCTGATATTTCTTAAACTTTATTGTTATTGTTAAATCTGCAAAGATTTTATAAGGGTTTTATCGAAATTAGAACTTTTTAGATAGATAAACCGCTAAGTTTTAATCTTGTAGATATAACAATAGTTATTATTACTAGGATATTTATCTACTATTGCCTTATTTGCGTATTAAGTTCTATAAAGGGGTCGACCAGCAGATTTTTTTACTAATTGTGCTGACATAGAGGTGTAGGGTACACCTTGTAACGTTGAACATGGGCCAAAATCGCATCACGTAATTAATGGACCCTTATGGCGATATTTTGAAAGAAAGAGACAGAATGCTCCCCGATTGTTAGGCTGAAATTCGATTTCACGAGTGCATTTCAGCTGAGGCTAAGTTTCTTGAAAATCATTACAATGTTATTTTACTATCCTAGCTCCTCTATGGCAGCTGCCAACCCCATTGTATAAGCTTTGCCTATTAATAGGTATTTATTCTTTCTAATCTTTATTTGGTCTTCTATTTCCACATACGACTTGTATGATAAATGGGGCCCATTACAACGAAGATTTATAGGTAATTAATACCTTAGAATCATAAAATATACGCATTTTGTTGGTCTTATTTACTAGATTCTTATAAAATTGCAAAGCAAAGGTTTCGAAATGCCGTAATCTGGCAATGCCGAATTATTATTTTATATTTCTTTTGGTTAGTGATTTTATTTATTCAAAAATGATATTTATTTACTTAATATTAACAAAAAATTCGATCATATCACTAAGTAAATGTATTCGATAGTTATAATAGGAATTGGCAAGTTATACATAATAAACTATACATCACCGAGTAGCTGTATAAATTATGATCCGTACATTATATTTTGAAATTATTATTTTATTTTGTTTTTGTATAATTGATATAATGATATTTTTTTCTTCCTGTAATGTGGGTTTATGCCACAAAGATAAAATAGTCATGTAGACAGAATATTTTGTAATTATTGTAAATAAGTTGTTACTAGAAGATTCGTCCAACTGATAAACACAAATTGTTGTTGTGTTCATCGAAGAAGCATTTATTTGTGTAAGATCTGAATCTCAGAATATTTTTATATAGTTGATGATTAGAAGTGCCAAATTCGTCACTTTGTTATGTTATTGTAAATCCCCAACACCATTCCAATAGACAAAAGTAATATGACTTATCAAAAATTAAATTATTTGGACTGAATTTTACTTTTTGTTTTTATTTACATCCCTATTTACTCACGCTAAAACATTGCCACTTACTGGATACTGCAGCTTAGGCGTTTCGCACAGTGTTTTTCAAACTTTTTCACGATGCGACCCCCTTAGTATGGAACCCCCTGCCTTCCACAGTTTATAATCTGTATTTTATTATATTACAAATATCAAATACGTACAATCTTTTTTTATTTTTATAATTACTCAGAAATTAATTTTTCTTAGCATTTTTTTTGGTTTTTAACCGAGGTTTCGCGAACCCCGCGGCCTCCTTATATAGGCATCCGACCCCCCAGGAGATCGTGACCTACAGATTGAAAAACACTGGTTTAGCAAATATTAAAAATAATTTGATAAGATTCGTTTGGCGGACTCATTGTCAACTGACAATACTAAACTTGTTTGAATAGGTGAAGGTAAGTGGCATTTAGAACAGAGGACGACTTCAGAGAGTAAGTACCAGTCTTACCCCTATATTTATAGATCCTCACGTCACTCTCAATTGGTGTTTTTTATATACAAAAATTATTATTTTTGTATTTTGAGGGTGACGTTAGTATTCGATGTACCTTTATTTACGTCTATAAATATGGGGGTTAACTATGACAGTACCCAAAATCGTCGAGCTGTCAGAAAATCAAAGATTTTTCTTCAGCACGCAGCGCAAGCGGACGCGCGCGCAACGCTTTTCTGCTTTAAAGTCTAGGCAACCTTATATTGTTGTATCTATCTACTATATATATGTATATAAAAAAAACAATGGTTTGTTCGAACACATAACTCTAGAACGGCTGGACCGATTTTCATGGTTTTTGATTTGTTGTATTTGTCTCCGTCCCGAAAAGCAGAATAACCGGCTGGACCAATTTGGATGAAATTTTGTTCCTGGAGCGGGTCATAGCAGCGAGGCCGAAGGTGTACGAAGTAGCGGGTATCAACTAGTAGGGAATTAAATAACTTTTCATTTGAAAATTATGATATTAAATACGTTACTGTTAACCAGTTTGTATATGGCAACTTTAAAGTCGGGCCAAAAGAAAGGTAGGCAACCTATATTTTTTCAATTAATTTTATATAGGTATTCACTCTTCTCATGCTTGATTTTCATCAATAACAATTAAGGGAATTTAATCAAAAAAGTTGAAGTGTATAATTAATATAAATTAACGAATAGACGAATCTAATGACACCGTGACTTACCCGTGGCACAATCACGTGACCGCTACCAGTAGTGCCATGGTGGAACTGCTGTACCTTGCACTTCAAAATCTGTCAGGCTGTTTAGGTTATAATATTTATGTAGTATGGAGAATTCTATGGATAATATACCAGTAGAAACACACATACATACTCATGAAAAACATTACCCTCTTTGATAGTAGTCGGGTAAAATAAGACAGACTGGGGACAGCAATATTTGAATAAACAAAATTAGATTTTAGGTATTTTATCGAAGTTACTTTTTTTTAAATGATAGTGACGAGAAGTCGCTCGCCTGATGGCTCTTCACGCTTGCCCATAACAGCTCAACGGCACTCAGAATTTTGAACTTCAGTTCAAAACCCTGGATGGCAATGCACTGCGCTCGTCACCCCAAGATATAAGATGTCAAATCTCTGTGTGCCCTGTAATTTCGCTGGAAACATTGCCCTCCAATCCGGAACTTTGAAACTCCGAAATTTATAAATAAAAGCGAATTTTAACTTCAAAAATATTTATTAACTTAACTGAATATTACACTTATCTAATACTGCTAAACTTACATCTATAAAAATAATAACAAAGACATACACACACTGAATTGAATATTCAAAACATAAAATAAACAACCACAAAAATTGAGCGCAGTTTCAAAAAAATTATGCAGTATGACAAAATATAATGTTTTAATTTCTTATCCAAAAATTTATCAGTAATTAAACAATTCATCGTGATTTACAAAGAGAAAAATAGGTACCTAAAATTATTTGTTGATAATAACTTTTTTATATGCAATTTTAAGGTGCACGTTTTCTTGAAACTGAACCCTTGACTATACAACTCATAACTAGAATTTGTTCACTCAATATAATAAAAAAACTAAAAGCAAGCACTAAAACGTGCTTTCATACTAAATAATATAAAATGTCATTCACATTTGTCCACAGGGGAAATGTAATAAAGTTTGACGGTTAAGTACCAAAGGGCAACTACAGACGACTGACATTTAGTCAGAGGGCGCATAAATACTTCGAAAAAGGCAAGAAAATTCCTGCGCGAGTTAGAATAAGTCTGTAATCCAGGGTGAGTGAAAATAAAATCGATAAAAATATACATTACAAAGTAAAAATATTACATAATCAGAACATATAGGTACGAACGACTAAAAAAACCTGTATACAGCAATAGTTGAAGGCTCGTTTGGTGTGTTGAGATCAATGGTACAAGTACGGTCCGTACTTGGCCTCCGAGACCGTTCATTGCACTACGTGAGTTGCGGTGGCGTGTGGCATCACAGCAAAGTCCGGATGCCGGGTGGGATATCACGACATGGTCCAGACACTGGGTGTGACGTATCCGCCACGACACAGTCCGAGCCGGGTGTGACATCACGTCACAGTCGGAACACCGGATGTAACGTCACAACACAGTCCGGACGCCGGGTGTGATATCACGACATGGTCCAGACACTGGGTGTTACGTGTCCGCCACGACACAGTCCGAGGAGGGTGTGACATCACGTCACAGTCGGAACGCCGCGAGTGACGTCACGACACAGTCCGGCCGCCGAGTGTAGCATCACGACCCGAGTCCAGGTGTGACGTCACGATAGAGTCCGCGCCTGGGCCGGAAGGCAGTGCATGTACGTCACTCGTGCGGCATCTCCTCCGGATGCAGCCAGCTGTCGTTCTCGACCCGCGCCAGCTGCTTCTTGAGGCTGCAGTACAACTTGATCAGAGAGTCCTGGAAAATACAAACGCATCACATTATTATTCCAGCCATTTATTCTATTACTTAGTTTATAAGTTTTTTACTTTAATAAAAAAAAAAAAAAAAACTTATTATAATAAATTTCTATAATACGAAGAAAGAAGACTTGCATCTGAAGGTAAGCTTGATAAGGATTTATAGGTGAGGACATCAGTTTTTAACCGACTTTCTACCTGTTTTAAGCGATTCTGTTTAGGTGATCGAGAAAAGTTGCGCGACCGCAAATCGTATCTCGGCGCGTTAAGGTTCACATTCGCGTGACTTTCCGCACCGCGCTGTTTTGGGCCCGCGTTAAGAGGTAGCCGTAAGTAACGCCTCAGTTAATTTGATTGAAAAAAACTTTGACCTTTCACTTTATTAACTTTAAGACATACTATATAATGTGGATGTTACCTTCTCATTCTCTAGCTGTATGATCTCTCTCTTCTGACTCAACTCGTCGTCGTCCATTTTCTCCTCCAATTCTGATTTGTGATTGCTGAGATACGCCAACTCCGTTTGTATCTGGAACACACAATAAAACTGTCAACAATCTAGGTCATATTATACACAGCTTATTTAGGCAATGACTGTTTCAAAAAGGGGGAAAACGCGTAACATCCCAACTTAGTACCCATAAAAAAGGGCCTGGTTCGGTTCAAACAAAACAAAATGTTGACAAGTACTTCACTTAGGCCCGTGGGCCTAATTTATGCGGTCCACGTCATGGAGCTCGTCCCGTATCTTCCCACTATTTACTTACTGCAATGGTTATAGTATAACTATTTTCTTCTTCTCAAACAAGGTATTTAATGTGTCAATTTATTGAAGAATCATCATCATCATTTCAGGATATCATCAGGTGGTGGATTCCCACTGCTGGGACTCGGGCTTCTCTTCATCATCATCAGCCAGAAGACGTCCACTGCTGAACATAGGCCTCCCCCCTTTAACCTCCACACTGAACGACATCCTGCCATCTGCATCCACTGGATGCCCGCGACTCTCACAATGTCGTCGGTCCATCTAGTGGGAGGCCTACCTACGCTGCGTCTTCCGGTTCGTGGTCTCCACTCAAGAACCTTTCTTCCCCATCGGTTAACAGTTCTTCGAGCGATGTGGCCTGCCCATTACCACTTCAACTTGCAGATTTTAATAGCTATGTCGGTGACTCTGGTTCTTTGGCGAATATCTACGTTTCGGATTTTATCGCGCAAAGAAACTCCGAGCATAGCAGTCTCCATTGCCCGTTGTGTGATTCTGAGTTTTTCCAAAAGGCCAACAGTCAAGGACCACGTCTCAGTACCATCTTCTTGCTTCTCTTAGGGAGGCCCTAATCCACCATGCTGGCCCAGTGCATGTTGGTGAATGTCACATCTTTGAATTTTTGAGGTTCTTGGACATACCGGTATCGTCAAGAAGTTTTTTCCTTCACCGTTTTTTAATGATTGCATCGAAACTGCACATAATTTATTTAGGAACCTACTAAGGGCCGATTTCACCATCAAAAGTGAACGCGATCGACGCAAGCTAAATTGGTTTAATGTGGCTAACTGAGTTCAAAACGTCAATTTGGGTTTAACCAACATAAACTGATCGCAGTTAAGGCTTAAGCGAGTTTAAATTCTGAACACCCGATTTTGGACGGTTAAAGCCTTTGAAAGCGTTTATGAGGCGGCACATCTGTATTGCACATGTTGAATAACAAAATTACTTGGTGAAAAGAGTCGCAGAGTCTGCTCGTGCTTCGCCCTTTTTTTAAGATTCTCCCAGCAGTATTGAATAAGAAAAAAATTAGCTTCAATATGATATTTAAATGATATATATCAGTTATGATCGTAAAACTGTACAAAAATCTTACCTGTTTACACCTGGGGCCTTACCCCTAGCTCGAAAAGTTGACCCGCATAGGTGTTATTTGTCTAAACGGTACCATTAACTACGATAAGCGGTAGTTGTTTGATAGCCGCGGCTATCCTATCCTGTCCTATATAGTGAGGTCCATATTTGCGTTCCATTGCACGTAGTTTTGGTTTACGTGAACGAGATCAATATAGTGTCGATGAAATCGCTTTGACATAAACCTAGATCAAACTCTACGTTTGAACTTGTTTAAGTAAAACCGAGTTCAGTAAATCTCGTTTTGTGATGCAAACGGTGAAATCGGCCCTTAATAAGTCATTTGTGCAAGGCTGAGGATCGATAAAACTCGGTTGGAGTATAGGTTCGAAATCTCTTGATGTCCTTTAGTTTCACACAAAACGTTGACGTTCAGTCCCAAAAAATACTGCTTTTAAATTGAATGAAAAATAAAAACAGAAATGCGGATGGAATGGAATGGTAAAGAGGTATTTTCTCAGACGGACTCTGAAAAACTTCCCGACAAAATAATCTGTTCTGCAGTAGTCAATTTAGATTTTAGCATATGTATAATATTCACCTTAAGGTACTCCTGCGCGAGTTGCTTGTGCTCCTCGAATATCCTCTTACTCTCGTCGTCATTCAAGTCAGGTGAGATGGGCCGGAGGTGCGGGTCCAGCATCATGTGCATGGAGTCGAGCGCAGGGTCAGGCGCCGGCGGCGGCGCACCTGCCGCGCCTCCCGCCCCGGACCCGCTACTGTTGCCTGGAACAAGGAAAATAAGATTAGTCAACCTTATTGGTTGGATTGGTGTAAGAGACATACCGGGGGGTAAGGGAAACGCTCTCGAAAACGAAGACTGATGATAGTGCTGGTGATTGCTGAGACGATACCACAAAAAAAGCTGTATTATTAATATATAAAAAAACAGCTGATGCAGGGGGTCAACGAACGATCTGCGTCAGGCGCACGCTTGTACGCGTTACATTGCTGGTTTGCAATATTCTAAACCACAAAAACAACAAGTATAAGGCAAATGGTTATTGGTATTAGATTGTTTGGTGTTTTTAGATAGTATATGTATTATTAGCGTTTCAGCTTCACCCATATACATAGTAAAAGAAAATACGAGAGAAAAGCAGACGTCTCAAGACCGTCCTATGGCGCGCATCATCAGTCATCACAGACCAAGACAAACGACAGCCTCAGCAACTGAGTCGTTTGCAATTAGAATAAATGCATTAAAAACAAACTGGACGGTCGGAGAAGATTATCTTAGCAGTCTAATAATAAATTTTAACACTGGGATTATGTTGTTCGTCTATCAGTAAATAAATAATTCATTTATGGAATTTAAGTAGGATACTTCCTTTGAGAAGTAAAGTGGAGGTAGTTTTTAAAAGCTTTTGTTTAGTGTCACCTGTCACAGTATATATCTGTGATCAAATCTTGCAAGTAAAATTTAACCCACTTCCCGATATTCGATTGAGATAAAATTTGTCATACTTGTCAAGTTCCGATGACAATATTATGGTGACAACGAGCTGATTTCATGATGGTGACGGTGGACAACGGCACTCTTCGATGAATAATAGTAGACTGGTAGTGTTTGGGCTCATTTTGATCAGCACAGCGTTCCGATCACTCATTTTATAAAAGCTTGGTTTGAAAAATATATTTTGTCAATAAAAAACTTGTTTTTAATAATTAATTGGGCTTGCGTTTGACTACAACTCATCTGATGGAAAGTGACGATGTGGTCGAAGATAGGCACGTTTGCTCATGAGGTGCCTATTCGCTCTGGTTTAAATAAAACCAGGTTTGTACTTAATGGGGAACACCGAGATAGGAGAGGCAATCCATTCCTTGGCAGTTTGTTCAGTATTGTCTTTAAAATACTAAAGCATATTGGCCATTTTAGACTATTTGATATTGATTTAATTTGAGAATGATTCGAGATATTTTGTGATGTCTTCCTGTGCTTAGTAATTTTACAGCAAGATGCTATGGAATCATCATTAGCGGCAAAAAAGGTTTGCCGGTTACCATAATAAAAGTCCTTTTCAGCCTTTTCATGCGAGCAAAGAGTTTCAAGCTAATACACAGGAGTGAAAACGACATGTATCAAAACCATGTTGGTTTTAATAATTAAAATAAGCAGCTGAACACGATAAGACAGATTTTAGAATTTTTCTCTGTTTGTTTGTTTGTCCACGCACATCTCCTAAACCAGCGGACGGATTTCAATGCGGATTTCACGAATATGCTTAGCTATGACCAGATTGAAGTATAGGCTATGTTATTTTGCGCAAGAGCCGGATTAAGGGAGGAAAAAAGAGTTGAACGTTTATATTAAAATCTACGCGTACGAAGACGCGGGCAACAGCACTAGTTATTAATAAAAATGTGACCGAATCGTGTCTAACAGGAAGTCGTTCTTCTGTTTCGCATTATGGATAAAAGTTATTGAAAAGTCGAATAACTTACGAATTTGGCACTCTTAGCATTTCGTAACACTTCGCCCAAACAATATCGGTAAGGCTCAGATCTCGCCAGATCTGATATAAAATACAATCAATTTATTTCATAAATGACTGCGCTAATGCAAGCTGCGCTCGAATGTTACTTTCAAGTCTTTAATACAAAAGCCAACATAATTATTGAATCAAATGATTAGATACACTATGAGTAATAACTATAATCGATAGGATAATATAACAGAACTATGCACCCCAGAGGATATAAGAGATTATAAGCCACGTGCCGTGTGACTCACCACCAAATCACGATATGCAGACAATAGCAGATATGTATGTATTTCATAACGAGGAGTATAAACAAAGCGCCAAAAATTCTCTATTTAATGCCAACCATGTTTGATGGTTCGAAACACTTGGCCGCTTTGTCTGTTTCTTACCAGAGCTGCAATGAACTCATCTTAGATTATTCTCATAAAAAGTGTGCAAGATGAAATCCAGACTCAGTGGACTTGTAAACAATGATTGGAATATAAGAGCAGTGCGAAAGAAAGAACATTTTTAATACTCTTTATAATTTTGGGTGGGCTTTAGGTTTTGGGCTAGTTAGAGTATATACGAGTAGAAACTAAAGTTTTTACGCGATTGAGTAGAAATTAAAGTTTTTACGCTATTATCCTCGAGCGTATTACGAGCGCCCTTTGGATTTATGGGTTGGTGGTAAAAACTGACAATAGTTCGCAATAAAACGATGTTTGACCCTGAGTGAACAAAGTACAATACAATAACTCTTTATTAAAAACCACAAAAACAAGGATAACATTATAAACTAAAGTAATTATCTAGGCTTTTAACAGGCGGCCTTATCGCTTAAAGCGATCTTTTCCAGGCAACCGTGAAAGTATTTAAAGTTATAATGAACGTCCTCTCCAGAGTAACACAAATTAATTCGTGGTTAATTTTACATCAAGCAAACGCAACGGACATTATTGTAAATATAGCAATCAAACACGCTCGCACATTAAAATATACGCAGTTTGCGTGCGTACGGCGCATGCTCTATGACGCGGAGGGGCGATTGTCTCTACGGCGAGAACAATCGTGGCTTTGGTCCGTTTGAAGGAATTGCGCGCACAGGTTAAATACGTCAGGAGTTAAATTTACTCCCGGTTGGTGATGTCAGACGCTTCACCTACATTACTGGTTGCAACGCGTTCTTTCTCAATCGAACAGATGGCAGCAGCGAGTGGCGATCGAAATCATCATTATATTCATTATTGATGTATGGATTTCAGAACCATAAATCAGATCTGATTATTGTTGCTACATTGTTTGTACACATTGCCTAACTTTGTGAACCAACACTTCTGTACGACGAACAAAGGTGGGTGAAGTTGTAACCGGAAATGGATTTCCTATTCCTTGTTTGTATACTGGCAAAGCACTTTATTTCGTATAGTAATTTAGGTAAAATTGACATAGATTCACGCAAAAATCGCAAATAAATGGCGAAAACCATTCAACATGAAAAACATTTATACAAAAATGTGTAAACGTATGGAATAAACTGATTATGACGCAAGACGCTGCGGCAGCGAAGGGCCGCCCTGGACTTCCGCGTAGGGCGGGCAGCTCTGTTGGCGGGGAGTAGGCGCGCGACACTCACTGTAAAATATCCAACTACAGCTGACCGTGTCCCTGATGGTGGTGACGATGCCAGCGGCGGCGGCGTCGCACGCGTCGCGACGGCGCAGGCTCGCGGGCGGCGCGGGCAGCGGCGGCATGGCGTGCGCTCGCGGAGACAGTGCGCCGAGCACTGCCCGCTCGAAATAAGCGGCGGTGGAGCCGGGCGCGAGCGGTGCAACAAACAAACCGCCGCTATTCGCGGTATGGTGACTCACCACGTCAGCCCGAGCTAAATGCGGATTCCGTGTGCTGCCGCCCTTCGTGAGGTTTTCTGCCGTTTTCGCTGGCAGGGCGCGCACCGCACCGCTCTCTGCACCGGTCGACGACCTGCGCCCACGCCGCCTCTTGCACCCGGCACCGCACCAGCCGCCGCAGCGGCGCCCCACGACACAACCGAGTCTAACCCGCAAAAGATTCCGCCTACTTCCATTCAGCTACGTGGTCGCATCATCACTGCGATCTGTTTCTCGAGTACACTTCCTAGCCGAAGCGTATGTTTATGTTTAGCAGCTGTTGACGTGTACCTTGTACAAAACATCAATCATGCGTTGCTAACAACGCTGCGCCACTTGTGTCTGTGCCATTATTTAGGGCCCAAACGATTACAGTATAGTAGTAATGCCTGATTTCTTACAACAATTGCGCGTTTAGCAGCCTCGCAAGAGCAGTGCGCAAAACAAACGCACGGCCGACGCATGTGCATGTCAACATAAGCATGTGACAAGTTTCGTATAGCCACAAATCCGTTATAAAAAAAATTGACTAACACAATAGAGAGTGCAAGCGTGTGGCTATGACGACGCTGTAAACAAATGGCGTCATATATATGTTGTCAACTTCATTACCGTAAGAACATACCTACCGTAAGTATGTTCGTTGTGCCTTTCTTCAGATTAGAATTCAACGAAAAATTGCTGGATTCAGGATTGAACGCGGAAGAAAAAAATTACAGGGTATAAAGATGACAATCTTAAGTGCAGTTTAACGCCGCACAGGGTTTCAAACTATTCAAAATTCAGTATAGGTACACTACATCTGTTGACGCTTACAATAAGATGGAGTTCGGTCGTGCATGGAGCACTCTCAGTCTCATTTTTGGGATGGATTAGCTAGTACCAGCTTGGGGCGTTGGAGTCTATTGAGAAACGTGCCAAGAGGCAACAACGAATCCCGGGTTCAGACTAAGCTTCTTAGTCTTGAGCATCGGCGCAGTTGCTAGTTTTTTATCGGATACATTTCGGACAGTGTGCATCGGATCTGCATGATCTAATTCCCTACTGCCCTTTTTTCTGTCGGACTGCCAGAGTGGGCACGAAAAATCAATACCGCTTCATGGTTGATATGCCGAAAGCCCGTACGAAGCGCTTTGATTCCATTTTTAACCTAATTCCAAAAAGGAGGAGGTTCTATGTTAGTCTGTATGTATTTTTACTACGCGAACTGTTAGACTGTGGAATGCGGTACCTGAATGGGTGTTTCCCGATAGTTACAATCTGGATGTCATCAAATCGCGAGTGAATCGGTTTCTTCTAGGCAAGCGTGCTCCATCGTAGACCGCATCATCGCTTAACATTCGGCGATTTGGCGGTCAAACGCAAGCCTATTATTAAATAAATAACTAAATAAGGGACAACTTGCCCTTCTCGACCCTCAGTTATATTTGAAAATAACCATAAAAAGTAATCTAAAACATTCGAATATCAAGATCAAGACATAGTAACCAAAACACAAAAGTCCGTCGCATGGAGAACAACAAGGATGTCATCAAGTGAATAACACGGCGCCCTTAGAAATAATGTAAACGGCGCCGTGTGCCAACTTCACCGTTTTAATAGCTCATTACTCGCGGAGCATAACTTTCCTAGTCCTAAAGAGAGCCCAGAATAATCTCTCGCATAAATCATGCCGCGGCGGAAGTGCGAACGAAGTATTTGTTTTGAATCTCTGCGACTAGATTCGTGCTTGAGGCAGCTCGGTTAACGTTATAAACAAGCCAAGCGCGAGTCGGGCTCGCGTACCGAGGGTTCCAAACTACCACACAAAATACAAAAAAACTCAATATAAAACAAAATTATATTTTTTTATTTTGGCTGATTTCTCGACGAAATAAACACTGTTTTATTTGAAATTGAAACTTACATTATATTCGTGCAAAAAGTCAACATCCTCTAAGCGTTCACCCATCCAAGTAAGTACTGATCGCGCCCGACGTTGCAACTTCGGTGATCGTACGAGAAACGATAGTGAACAGAAATTTGACACCGTCTCGCACTTGGCCAGTATTTATTATTTGTTGTTTTAATTTATAGTGTGTTAGTACACACATCATGCCAAGTTTGATGCTTTTACATATTACCGTTTTTACACTAGAGCAAATACGTATGTTGGGATGCCCCCTTTAGTTTTACCTTTACACGTAAAGAAAGTCTTATTTAATCCACCGTAACTTTACATACACGTATTCTGCGAAAATTTCAACTAGCTATCTATTACGGTTCGAAAGATACAGCAGTTAAAAAGTAAGACTGACGGACGGACTGACGGACGGACGGACGGACGGACGGACATACAGACAGACAATGTAGGCTGTCTGCCTGTGTTAGTAATAGGTCCCGTTTACACCTTTTGGGTACGCGGAATCCTAAAAAGTACTTGAGGCAGCTTAAAAGAATATTATTATGTTGAGGCGGAGTAAAATAATATGGATCATGTTTGTCGATTGGCCTACTGATTATTTTCTTGTCATTTCGTTTTCATTATCTTTTAATAGTTTTAATTTCTATTAAAGTTTGACCGACAATAGTAGCGAATCTTGTTGGCTCTTATGCCTCATCTCGTGGTTTCTTTTATATGTTGGTATACACTAACTTGCAACTTAATGCAACGTTCTTCCACGATTAAATGGACTAGTTCAAGCTTAATTTATTTATTGCAATTTTTATTTACGTAAAACAGCTTTAACAACGTAAAACTTAGCAAAAAATTAACAAACAAGCCTTAAAAGAAAATAAATGTTGAGAGAAGTCTTATTTAGTAAGATTTCATTTAGCGTTATTTAGCAACGTATATGTGATGGTCGTTATAGTAGAAATATGGAGCTCATTACGGCATGGGAGTGATAATGAACACAGCCGCGAGGCGCGGACAGCGCTGCGAAGACTCGAGCGTTGACGGATCGCCGGACGAGCCAGCGTGACTAATACTAACCACGTTTTACGACTAACCATCGACCGTAAAATTCAAAATGGGAAACTACGTTTCGTTTCAGCGCAAAGAAATTGAAACTGAGAAAGATTAAGACTTAGTTATTGACTGATGGCAACAGTTCAGTCATTGTTGTTAAAATGTCGGGAAACATCGTGAATGCAATTGACTGGTGGACCATCGCCTGCATATCGTGATCAAGCGACGGACTGAACTGACACCAGCTGAACGAGTACCCTCCGTCTTACACTATCAATTAAGCCAAGATGAGGATGATATAATCAGAATTTGCGTCAGCAACTACTTTAGCCGTCACGTTTTGACAGATCAGCTCAGGTGTCACACTTTCAGTCATTTAGATATCTCGTCGGTGAAAAATGACAATTGGAGAATCTTGGCACGGGCGGGACTCTTATCAGATCGTGACCTCTGTTTATCACGTGCTTTCCACTCAAGGACGTATGAGAGACAATTATTATCTTCACCATTGCTGTTGACTCAAGATTAGCTGAATTAGTTGGACTGGTTAGCCATATAAGGCGCGGTGCTGGCGCTTAGATAAGGTCCGCGAAATGAACTAATGAGTAAATGTATACCGAAAATGTAGAGTAAATCTCTCTAGGCAGCTGCAATGTCAATCAAGTTATTTCTACCGTCGTGTTAGGCCAGATGGAGGCGTTAATGCGTATAACGAGGACGGTTTGCTAAACACTCGGGTAATTCCATAAATCCGACGAGTGAAGGAAAGCTTGCTTTGATCGGCGCGTTAATATGTTATCGATTTAGCGGCGGGACGCGCGGCAGACCTGCGACAGCGCCGTTGCGTCAGCGCTGACACCTCACGGAAGCCAACGACCACTCCGCGGCACTTATTCTATTAGCGAGCCGATTTATGACCGCGCACATGACAGCCCGATCTCTGTCTACAAACTCGGCTAACTCTCTTTGACGTTGATATCTCGCAAAGATGTGGAAAACAGAATTAGAATTTTTCACGTTCGAATATACCTAAGACATAAATAAGTGACACATGAAATCCCTTGTGTGCCAAAAATGTAAACCTCCAAAAGTTTTAATCTCGGGATAGCTTTGAACGAGTGACAGGGAATTACGTGGTACATCCAACGTTTAAAAAGATTCTGATTCACCAGAGACACTTTCATTCGGTCCGGAAATATCCACGCGGAGCGGATTTAGGCGTCCTTGTGTACGGATTTAAAGCTGCTAAAGGACACTGATCATATATTCGAGTCTGTAACGCAAACGCGCAGACAATCTCACTGACTCACGTCGGGTTATAAGTAGATTAGACATGTTTATCATTTTTATTTTTTTCACAGCTGCGTTAAGTAAATCTTAGCGGAACTTATTGCTTTTATAATAAGACATGAAGTCAGAGAGTGGACATTAATTCCCACGCGAGGACACGAGGCAGAAGACAGATAGCGCGCGAGTTTTCTAGTTCTCTACTTCGTCGCTATTTGGATATTCAGCGTCTATAGTAAAGAGGGCAGTTTATAATTCCTTGCCAACTTCAACGAGCGGGAACTAGGGCAGTCACAGTTAATGCGCTATATAGGTGATCTTATCCAGATCACATCAAAGAATTGCCTGACGAGGGACGCAAACCAGGGCTGTCTTGCGGGACAGACACGCATTTTATTGTTTCTATCTTGGTAACAATTTACAGTGGTTCGTTTTCTATTCTTGAGGTTGGTTGCGCAACTAATGGATGTAGATGTTTTATTCGTATTTTAGAATTATCACTACTTTTATTCATGAGGCTATCAGTCCCAGTACTCTCAGTATCAGTGCCAAATTACTGACTTTGTTTACTATCATGCAGATTCACTACAAATTATTATACTACTACGCAATACCCCTATTATTCAGGAAATTAGGTACACCTAGAAAAATTACACGGAGCAAATCTGTTTTTATGCGTCACTGTTTTTTCTCTCTAAATAACGGGAAGCGGGTAAAATTAAAAAATGAGAACAACTAATAACCATCTCATAATTGTCCACACTTGGAGGTGAACTATTTTACTTTAAATTTTAATGGGACAGCCCTCGAAATGTATGCTTTTCAATAATAAAATTTTTAGTCGGTCAGAATCAGCCAAACAAATCGCGTAACAAAAAATATACATTTAAATTGAGACTCTACCCTTTTGAAGTCGGTTGGAAAAGGAAAGTATACTTGAGATAGCTTCGTTAATGTCAGTTACGAGGTAATCAAAACAGGTAAATGTAGTTCATGAATGCGTTCCAGATTTTCAGAAGTACTGAACTTAAGAAAATAAAATGTATGTAGGGGAATCACGTGAAAGGCCGTATCATAGGTGCGGAATGTTGTTGTGGTTTGGTTTACTACGCGAGTGGGTGGCGGTCGGAAGAGGATTACATGCTGAATTATATGGCGACGACGGCCTAATAGTTACTGCGTGTACTTCAAGTAAGATAAGATCATCATCATCAGCCAGAAGACCTGCTGAACATAGGCTTCCCCCTTTAACCTCCAAACTGAACGACATCCTGCCATCTGCATCCATTGCATGCCTGCGACTCTCACAATGTCGTCGGTCCATCTAGTGGAAGGCCTACGTACGCTGCGTCTTCCGGTTCGTGGTCTCCACTCAAGAACCTTTCTTCTTTCTTCTTTCGGTAGTCGTTGGGAACGATACTCTCGAAATTGTTGACCATTACACCTATCTTGGACAGATTGTTCAGTTAGGTAAGTCCAACTTAGGCAAAGAGGTCGCCCGAAGAATCCAACTCGGATGGGCAGCGTTCGGGAAATTACGTGATATCTTCTCGTCCAAGATACCACAGTGCCTAAAGACAAGGGTCTTGTACCAGTGATGACATATGGTAATGAGACGTGGTACTTAACTGTTGGCCTTTTGGAAAAACTCACGAGTCACACAACGGGCAATGGAGAGAGCTATGCTCGGAGTTTGCGCGATACAATCCGGAACGTAGTAAAGATATTCGCCAAAGAACTATAGTCACCGTCATTGCTATAAAAAATTGCAAGTTGAAGTGGCAATGGGCAGGCCACATCGCTGGAAGAACTGATGACCGATGTACATAAGATAATTTATTTTCCATAAATACCATATTAATACTTTAACAAAATTATAAGTACACTAAAAACAAGGTAACAATTCGCAGACATTCCTGCTGTCTCACACTAGGCTCAAGGCCCGTAATATGGAGACCAACAAAACGAATAATTATCAACACAAAAAACCGACTTCATAAAAATGACAAAACTGGACCAAATTGAAATGGGGCCACACGGGAAGCACCAGCGTTCAAATAAAAAAACAATCATCAAAATCGGTTCAGCCAGTCGAAAGTTCTGAGGTAATTTGGTCCAGTTCTGACATGAAACCGATTTTTTTAATTGTTAATTATTGTAAACCAACTGTTGGGCATAGACCTCTCTTTGTTTCAGCCATTCTCCTTGGTCTTCTGATAGTCACAAGCATCCGGTTTAAAAAAAATAAAAAATAATAAAGGCTTGTGCTTGGCCGCCAACTCGCCTGTTAAGCGATGATGCGGTCTACCATGGATCACGCTTGCCTAGAAGAAACCGATTCATTCTTGGTTTGAAGACACCTAGATTCTAACTATTGGGTAACACCTATTCAGGCAGCGCATTCCACAGACTAGCAGTTCGCACAATAAAAGTGGAATCAAAGCGCTTCGTACGAGCTTTCGGAATATCATCCATAAAGCGGTGTCGATTTTTTGTGCCCGCTCTGGCAGTCCGATAGAAAAATGGGCAGGAGAGAATGGTATCATGTATGGTAGAGAAGCGCGCTTGTGAAACTGTACACAGAAGATGTCATAGCTGCCTGGTGGAAGCAGTCCGTAAAGATATAAATAGTGGAATTATTATCAATGAAACTAAAATATTAATATTTTGCGCGGTACGACGGACGGATATGAATCTAGGCTGTTATTTCGCCGCTGTTTCGACTGTGTGCTAATTTCCAAGAGTTTAGAAATTAATATAAACCTGATAAATTTATTTTTTCAGAAAATGAGATCGTAGAGGCTAAAATACCAACTCATTTCAGACTACCTAAAAATCCCAGTTTGCAAGTCGTCCGATTGTGTTTCGAAAACAAAGAACAAGAATCTATGAGCCCTCTTACATTTTGTGACTAAAAAATCTTCGTAATCTGGATTTTTGGCGTTCTGATATAAAGATCTAAGTAAGTAGGTATAGAAAATTAAATTTCTGTAAATAGATCTGTAATTTGTATGAAAATAACGGCTTAAAATTTTGGAATAACATATATAAACTTTCGATGTACCTACTTCCAATTTACAATTCCAATTTACAAAATGGGAAAGTAAAAATAAATATCTGGAAAATTATTGCACAAATGCACACAAACATGGTCATCTGGCCCAAAACTAAGCAAAGCTTGTAATATGGTTGCCGACTGTAATATGGAGACTGATATATGTACATATATATTTTTAAATACATACTTAAATAGATATTAACACCCAGCCATAGAACAAACACTAATGTTCATCACACAAATGTTTGTCCTAGGTGGGAATTGAACCCACGCCCCCAAGCGCAGAAGGCAGGTTCACTTCCAACTAAGCTAACGGGGCTGTCAAATTAAGTATGAGAGTGGATTTCTATGTAAGTACAGTTATATGATTATTTACGGGATATTTACAGTGGTAAGGTTGTGGAAAGAGCTCCCTCCACAACCTTACCACGGTAAATATCCCGTAAATAATCATATAACTGTAGTGAACAACCGTGATAGTTTAAAACAGTGATTATGTAAGTAATTTTAACGAAATCTATAATACATATATTAAAATTAACAATTTTGATATTAAAATTAACAATTTTAATATTCGTATGGCGCTTGTGATTGGAAAAAACAAAAGTCATTCATTCAATTCGCGCCTAGGATTGGCCCACTCGAAAAAGATCCTGTTCAAAATTCAGTTCCTTTTCATCACGTACAGGATGAGCTGTCAAGAGGTTATATCGTCATTGGGGATAAGTAAATAAAAGTCTTTGACAGAATATTCTGATTTCTGACACACATAACATCATTGCGGAAGATCTCCGTTGTCTACGATTCAGCTTTAAAATAGAGCAAGCCTCGTTCACACATCAACAAATCACAATCTAAACTTGGCGCATCATAAAATTCTTTTAAAGTGTGGGATAAAAGTACCTAACAGCATTAGGAAGTAATACAAAAGCTATTGGCAAAGGTATCGTTGTGAAACGGCGCGCTGACTCATAGATTTATTTCTGACTGCCGACCGCGAGTGAGTCCACAACATAAACTACATCTTTCGTTAGTATATCTGAGCGTACTATATTTGTATTAGTCGTATTATATCTAAAAAAGTGTGTTATTGTCGACTGTTTGCCTTTGCCTTAGGTTTTCCCTGGATATCATCTAGATATTAGTCCTATAGAGCTTCAATCAAAAAAATACAAAGATGCCACAATGACGCGCTAATCGCGGCAATATTCAATCTGGCTCGTTTCAATACGCAGCCAGATTGCATCCACAGTCACGCGATAGTTGCACAAGCAGTAACACACCGTAAGACCGTCAACTTGGCTGACGAACAGCGGGAGAGAAAGAGAAAATTGTCTCATTCTTTTGGGAGAGAAGTTCCCACTTGCGATTCAGACATAATCGCCGTCTCGCTTGCTCAACGACGGTTTACGAGTTTTGATGACGTTGTGCAAATCTAATAGACATTAGAGAACTGAGCCGTAAATGTATGAATACGGTTGGTTTTGGTAAAATAGTTTTGTTTCGATATAAATTGTATACAGATATGTTTGAAACTGCGGACGTTTATTGACTATAATTTTCTACGCGTTGTGACTTCTATGTATAACTTTTCGAAGGTATAGAATCACAATCTCTGAGTGAATACAGTCAAAAACCGTCCGAGCGTCATATACATACCTAAACGTCAATTATATAGTTCACAATGCCACATTTATTCCAATTTTAGACGTTATATCGTTTGCAGAGTGATCAACGTCGCTTGTCCGCTATGGCATCGTAGCACTGGCATCGCGCGGCGTTGTAGTCGGATCGCGGTTGCCTTACAACTAACCATAAAGTCTGCACAATTCTTAGCGTGCGTCGAGTTTTGGTTCGGACATTTTTTTGGCACGATTGTGACTCTATAGGTATCGTATATTGTATCTCGATGCTGGATATGGAACAATTATATGTCTACAAATCAGTTCAGCTGGGCCCTTATTCCGCACGGGCAAACGCGCGGTATAGTGGCCACTTTAAGTTTACCTCAAAAAGTTGGCCTCTATTGCTTAGGAAATAAAGTTCAACTTTTGGAGGTAAACTTATCGCACCACGATAACTCGTTTGGCCCGTGAAGAATAAAGGCCCTGGTCGTATTGAGCAATGATGGTGAAGCTTTAACATTTTTATCGCACAGCTTTTCAAGTGTCTGTGATAAGATTGAATATGGACAGTAAATAATTATGTCATATTCAACAGTCCTTTGAGGTACTTATATTGTTTAACCCAGTCCGGGCATAACGTTTGATGGTAGCTGAGTGGTAGCATGTGCACTTTATAATCGGACGACACCCGGATCGATCCTCGGTCCTGCATCTATGACTTATTTAGTATTTAAATAAATTAAGTGCAGTGTCGATGCAATCGCTCAAAACGGTGAAGGAAAACATCGTGAGGAAACCAGTATGTCCAAGAACCCCAAAAGTTCGAAGACTTATGACATTCACCAACATGCACTGGGCCAGCATGGTGGATTAGGGTCCTGGCCTCTCTGAGAGGCCTGTGTCCCAGCAGTGGGACCATGATAGGCTGATAATGGTGATGATATACAGCTTTATTATAGTGACATGAAATTAATAATTCTTTGACATAGAAAACGACATAAATGGTAATTTTTATTTACATATACAGACTGTTAAAATTAGCAAGATCAGACGTGAAAATTGAATGATTGATTACGAAACAATTAGTTATACATGTAGTATAATGCGGTTACTTGTGAGCCGGTTGCTACGTCAGAGCTAGATTAGAGCTAGATTTCGGATGTTGAACAACGACAAGCTATCGAGGTCTGGAGCGTAACGCCTTCGCGTAAACGTAAGCGAGCGCACGCCGCGCGCCGCGGCCGAGCGGTGACGCAGGGACGGGCCCCGACCTACTTATGTCGTCGGAAAAAAATCAGCAGATGTTTAACTTTGAGGCGGGATATATCGAGCGGGCAGAATGTGTTGTTCCGAATAGAAATAAACTTGTCACATATTTTGATTGTATCTAGAGCGGTTAGTCATGTCGGGCTGGCGATGCCAACGGCCCGGCGCGCGGCGGCCGGCGGCCTCCTACCACAGCTATAAAGGCAATCGTAGTCCAGACTGAATCACGAGTGCGGTGCGGCAGGCGCCGTCTGCAAAATGTCTCACCGCTGCCTCATTTACGTCGTACACCATAATTGTTATTGCGATCGAAAACGCAGCATTCCAGCCGATTTCTGTTCTCAATGTTGCTAACGACACCGTCTGTCTGTTTCGACGTTTTTATGTTGGACACCGCACTATTATTTTTGTTGTTGTTTTACGACATCTTCAAAGGATATGAACGCGTTCTCAGTATAATCAGGGCTGCGATTTTTGAATCGCTCGTAGGACTTTTTTCATGCGATGTGATCAACTTACGAATGAAATCCAGAAAAGTCGTATTTTTGAACTAGTCATATCACTCGTAACTGTACGAGTGGTTTATATCATGCGAATAGCTTTCTATCGATAGAAAATCTGACAGATGTGAAAAAAAATGGCGGATACACAGAACATATGATCACACCTTATCAAAATAATGAAAATAACTTTGTGAAAATGTGGAAAACAGTGATAAATTGAACGACATGGCAAGCTTGGACGGGTATACCCTGTTAAATATTGATGTCAAGAAGCGACCAACTTATTTAAACAGTTGGTCAAATGTTGGAACTATAACCATTCTACGGATAGCTGTCAGTTTGGTTACGAGAATACGACTGTAGCGCCTCTACTCAAATGTACAGATAAATTATTCATACTGTACACAGACTACAAATAATCAACCGTTTTTTAATTGACGTTTCTTTACTTTGCGGAAGTTACCGGTTTGCCGGTTATTGTACAAATCTGTAAGGTGCTGCGTGAAATGGAAAAATATTAGTGTTTTGTAAAAACACGGCAACCCAGAAGTCGAGCGATTCAAAAATACCAAAAAACTGGATCACTCGCTTTTGAAGTCACCGGTGATTAGTTGCGTATGCGAATAGAAAAAGTCCTACGAGCGATTCAAAAATCGCACTCCAGAGCTTTAGCAACGTTTAACGCCTTAATTTCTGATGGAAAGTAAACTAATTGCTCATTAATTCATTGATCGTTTCATTGTTACAGAGATCAAAGCTCACGGAGGCAACAGAAAGAGATACAGCCGTATTTTAATGTCCGCAGTGAAACAGCGCCGATGGAGAGGCTAACAAAACGCCATCACAGGCTCTTCCCATCAAAGGGTTCCACTCGTGAACTCATCGCGATGCGAGTTGTAAACAAATTTATTTTCGTATCTTCAAAGAAGATTGTTTATTAGCGCCGCTTCAAGATCTTTGTTACAACAAAAGAGTTAACATTGGTAATAAATGAAGTGGTGATTTTGGACAGCCGCCGAGCTTGCCGAAGGGATCTTACCTTTGTTACGAGATAGCCGGGCGGTGAACTAGCTGTAAGCAATTGTTTACATCGAGAGCGAGCCTGCCCGCGCCCGCGGCTGCGCCGGCGGCTCGTGCTCCATAAAATAATTAGCGATGATTCAGAGGCGCGTCGAAAGCGTCACTCCACGTTATCATAGCAGTTACTCGAGAGCTTTTGGCATTACCCTTTGACAGGCGATTATTTCACTGTCGACGATCGTTAGCTGAAATTTACCGCGTGATCGTAGTGCCAGTCAATTTATATTTTGCAGTGATTGATGGACGCGTAGTAGCCGGTTGTGAGCAAAACTCCACATTGAAGGTAATTTGTTAAAACAATAACATTTCGCCAGTTCCACCGGAAGTCCATTAGTTATTTAGTACGCGAAAAAACAAACAAGCCAACGTTTTTCAATTCCTACTCTTTGGGTAATACAGTTCTACTGATCTACATTATGCGATCTTGGGAAGTGATTTCAAGGATTTCTATGAGCCACGAGTTTAGAAACAATATCAAACAACAACAAACGTGTTAACAATAATATTAAGAAATAGAAAAAGTATGTAATTTCCTCTTATTCAGAAAAGTTAATTCAAACCACTTTTATGAGTTTTTCTTTCTCTGAGAAGTCTCGCATGAAATTGTGTTAAAGCTTGCAAGTTTTTTCAGAACAATTCAAAGCCAATCAGATGAATGTCTATACAACATCACACATTATACCTTTGCATGAGAAAAATTACGGTATTACACCAAATAAAAAAAGTCTATTGATATTTTTATCTAATCAAATTAAATAAAAAAATGGTAAGAAAAAAATGGTTTGAGCTTTCCGTACAACTTACTGCATTAGCAAATAAATAAAAACCCACTACTCACTCATGAAAACGTCAACGAACACTTGTAACTTTTTGTAGTCGGGTTGCACTGTTATCGATAGTTGAACGGAACAGTCCGTCTGAGGCATTTCACCGGGTGTCACAATGTCATTTGTATCCGTACACGGAAACTGGCCACAAGAAACAAAAAGACACGGAGCTTAGAAATTGTCCGTAAGTGCTAGCTTTTGAAATGTACGCGCGAGCAGGTGCTGGGTTCGAGGATTTATGCGTACGCGATGGTGCGTGTGCGTGTCGGTGGCGCGACTGCAGCGGGCCAGTGCAGTGCGAGCGATGCGCCGCGCCGGCGGGAGCGCCGCAGACTGTGCGACGACCGACACCACCTCCCCGATAACCTTAAATTAGATTAATTGTATCGCTGATTCACCGCCCCGCGGCCGCGACGTTTCTTTTTGTTGACACCGGACAAATGCGCTATCTCGATATAGCGATGATATGTGAAAGGTGAATGAATTTTTTTCGCGTGCACCGCTATGTCACGACGTGTTAATGTCCGCATAGGTAACGTCATGAGATGGAAAAAACGGCTATAAATTATAAGACCACGAAAAGATCTAAAAAATAAAAAACAACGGAATGATATTACGGGTAGGTATGCCCAAACTCATATAACGTGATTGATATATCGGTGAGCGATGAGGCGAAAAGGTCGAAGTGCAGCAAGCGTTAAACAAGTAAAAAAAAATGTTTTTTAATTATACCTGGTATTCTAGGTGAGAGTATCGACTGGCAGATGTTTTCATATATTGATAAATCGATAGAGGATGAATCGGCGATGTTGTTACTGGGACCGGCTTAAATGCCGGTTACTGTATAAAAATCAACACGTTTGTTTATTTGGGCAACGCATAACGAGCGAGATGCCCCGCCGCGCCGGCACCTATTAAAATATTACGACTTATTTGCTTTACCGCTACACTACTGAAAACTCGCAGTATTAACCTAAGCGACGAGGCGCTAGTTCGTAGAAAATTGCATTCCTTCGAGTACAAACGCAAGTTCGCATATATCTATGTTTTTTTACTGGCAGCGAGTGTGTTTAGGAGTTCCACGAACTGATTTCATCCTCTCCTTTCCTGAACATGACCTCAAAAAACCGGTACTTAAGTCGTTTCATTCCTTTGCAATCGATTTGACTCGTCTTAGCACAAAGCGCTTAGCAAGCTTTTTTATCATTCGCACTGCAAACGTCTGGAACACTTTACTTGCAGCTCTATTTCTGAACTCCTACTAAAATAAGCGTGACACTTACCATCAGGCGAGATACTTGCTCGTCTCGACATTCAGTTGCAACGAAATTTTAATATGTATCTTTTGGGCAAGCGAAAAAGCGAAGCTCCTTTTCGGGGGGCAAAGTCAAACGCGAGTTCATTCTGCATAAAAAGACTCGTTTTGGTAATCTGCCACAAGACCTCCCGAACCAAAAACAATATGGCTTTCATCAGAAGCGTCCTAGATTAAGCACAGATTTGCACGAACGTGTTATTACTTACCGATGATAAAATTAACAACAAATTATTGTGCAATGGGAAACGCGTTATTGATATCTTTAGAATTTACATAACAATGTAAGAAATGGTTATAACTTACATAGTTATAACCATTTCTTACATTGTTATGTACCTTCTTACCTTCGTTTCAGGTAAAAGCTGCGCAATTCATTGTGCCAGTCAATTAAATGAAAATCTTTGTAAGTTCGAAGTAACTCTGGTAGCAATGACGCGCGACTGAGTCACCAAACCAAAGGCGAAGTCTGGATTAAAGGAAATTGAATTAATTGAAGAAAGGATTTTGAAATGAAGAATTTGTGTGTGCATTGTTTCGGATATTTCAGATTCCATATTTTTATTTATTTCTGTGTGGCGGTGGCAGTAGTAGCCGTTTTATGGATGATGTGTAAGTGTTGTATGAAGCAATACGATCGATACGTATGGCGGAGTCTGCAGTACCAAAAGAGAAGGCATGAAATTTCACCTCTACCTTCTCGAGTCATATAACAGCTATAACCAATAAGCAGCAATGAGGCTGCTAAGGTTGTTTTGAGATTTATGTAAAGCTCGATTACATATACATAATTTTTAAATAAAATACTCAATAATGTTTCTTTTTATTTCCACAAAATCAATTAACACAATCTACACTAATATTATAAATAGGAAAGATTTGGATTTTTGCATGTGTGTAACTAATTAAGTCAAAAACTACGGGACCGATTTTAAAAATTCTATCACTGTTAGAATGCTACGATTTCCCTGAGTAGCATAGGCTATATTACTAGAATATAAAAAAACGTGCGAAGCCGGGACGGGCGGCTAGTATTACATAAAGTAGGAAAGTATCGTTTCTTAGTCTATTTGTTTTTATTCTTTACACGAATAAACGACTAACTAGTTGTGATGAATTTTGACAAGAGCATAGTATGCATCTTAAAGACTTCTTTTTCATTTCGGAAACAGAAAAAAAAAGAAAAATCGATGGTGTTTTCACTAATTAGGTAAAGTTTGGTACTTTGTAGGGGCTAATTTCCGGAGCTACTGATCCGATTCAAAAAAACATACGAACCAATATTCACTAGAAAGGTTTTACTATAAAAAAAAAACTATAAAAAGCTATCATAACTGTTAGGTATACCTTACATAGGCTACATTTTGTACACAAAGCGGATGAAGCCGCGGGCAATAGCTGATCAATAATAAATCCACGCTAATATTATAAATGCGAAAGTAACTGTCTGTCTGTCCGTTAATCTGTTTGCTACATAATCACAGCTTAACCGATCTCTATCAAATGTTGGGAAGTAATAGTATGTATCATGAGGACGGACGTGGCTATTTTTTCTGAAGAAATAGCGGACGAAGTTGCGGTTACAGCTAGTGAGCAATAAGTAGATCAATATAGACGGAAGCGACGGGTAAACAGTCGTCTCGCCATATGCGCAGACGCACGCTTGCGACATTATTGATGTATATAAAACTTTCATCGGTTCATGACTTTAGATGATTGATGCTACCATACTTCCTCTTCCATCTACTCTTTCCATCTTGGAGTTTACTAGGTAAGTACGAACACCCAATAAAACTAGTTTTTGCCATCCATTATTTTTTATTCTGTCATCTATACCAATATTAATAAGAGGAAAGTTTTGATTGTTTGTTTGTTTGCATTGAAAAGGTATAGGAAAAATTACATATGTATGTTATTTTTCTATACTAAACAACCGTATTAGTAAAACATTTCGCAGAGAAATAAGCTGATTGGCATCTTTATTGGCGTACGCTGACCTAAAAGTTGCAGTTAAATAAAACAATTTATACTACTAGACGGTAGACCCAATATCTATCTATTTGTAAATCAATGGCTGTAATGCATTATCTAGCTAAATAAACAGCGGTGTTACGACACAAAATAAATATTTACCACTATGGATGGAGTTATTTACGTAAACACACAATAGCTAAGCAACTCTCCCCTAAAAAGAGTATTATACAAATCCGCTAACAATCACGAATGCTTAATCATAAAAGCTTCCCGGAGAAGACCGATTCGGATTAACGAGAATAAACCTAGGAACCGATGCGGTGGTGGATAAGCAACCCCGTTAGAGATCTAACAATACATCTGGGCGCGATCGGTCGTTGGTCCCGCTACACCCGGTTCCTAGAAAGTAAGCGGACACAGTCTAAAATAGTCGCGGCCTCTTCCGAGAAGCGTGACTCACTCGGGACCGCCGCATCTGGACCGCACTATACATAGCGGTAATAGTATGGTGCATTTAAAAATTGGATCAAGGAATGAGCAGATCGTAGTTACGTCATGAGCGATTAGCTGGGTGTAGTGGTATAAGGGTGTAGTGGTTTAAGGGTGTAGTGGTTTAAGGGTGTAGTGGTTTAAGGGAGTGGTGGTTTAAGGGAGTAGTGGATTAAGGGGGTAGTGGTTTAAGAGTGTAGTGGTATAAGGGTGTAGTGGTATAAGGGTGTAGTGGTATAAGGGTGTAGTGGTTTAAGAGTGAAGTGGTTTAAGGGTGTAGTGGTTTAAGTGTAGTGGTATAAGGGTGTAGTGGTATAAGGGTGTAGTGGTTTAAGTGTAGTGGTATAAGGGTGTAGTGGTATAAGGGTGTAGTGGTATAAGGGTGTAGTGGTATAAGGGTGAAGTGGTTTAAGAGTGAAGTGGTTTAAGGGTGTAGTGGTTTAAGGGAGTAGTGGTTTAAGAGTGTAGAGGTTTAAGGGTGAAGTGGTTTAAGGGTGTATTGATTTAAGAGTGTAGTGGTTTAAGGGTGTAGTGGTTTGAGGGTGTATTGGTATAAGGCAGTAGTGACGGAGTATTTTGAAGACTTACAGCGAGCTTTGGAGGCAGCGTCCAAAGCGTTTGGTGGTTAGGAAAAAAAATAAAGGCAGCATTTAGCAATGACAAACACTGAAGATTTGGAAAATGAATAAATTTCATTGCAAGCTGTTGTTTGACAGTGAATGAACAAATTGTCGATGTGTCCGAGGGGTTTTTACGTTGAAAAGTGTGCCAGATACTTTGTTTAACCAATCAATGCCACAGGTTTGTCATTAGAAGCTGAAAGAAGATAAAATCATATGCAAAATCGCAACCTAAGATTATCTGATTGAGGCTGAACTGAAAATATAATTATCAATATAAAAAACCGCCTTCATAAAAATTTCAGAACTTGACCAAATGGGACCAAACGATTCTTTTTTTTTTTTGATAGCACCAGCTATTAAATAAAAAAAAGAATCATCAAAATCGGTTCACCCAGTCAAAAGTTCTGAGGTAACAAACATAAAAATAAAATAAAAACCTTTTCGTTTTTGAAGTCGGTTAAAAAAAGAATTTAGGCAGATTGTATACGAGTTTTGTACATTGCACAAATGACGACAATAGCCCAAATAACTTTAAATATTGTGTAATACTGTTAAGCTACAATGACAAGCAAGTACTAGTCCAAACATATTTTCTGCTAACGGCAAGTTACAAGATTACTGACTGCATTCCTTGAAACGATACATTTGATTCAAATATTAGTTCCGAAGTTAGAATTCTTCGGATTCTGGTCTGTTCAATCATCGCACTCAAAATATTTGTTTCGGGAATTGGGCCCAGAACCTGCCTTCATAAAATAAATGTGTCTGCGTGTCTGTTGTGGAGGAAAACTGGGTGTTTTCGAAGAATATTTTTGTTTATTTTATTTTTTGATGAATATTCTAATATTGAGGAAGACAAACAATTCCATTTTCCTTATTCATAACTGTGGATTGTTTTTAACACGCTTTTATTAGCTTGGTATGTACGAGTATGTAAGTAACGGAATCTTTAAACTTGATTAACAACTACTTCAAAACGTCGAATTAAATTAAAGTTTTGCACACTTATCAAGGACCGGTGGCAATGCAATAATTTAAATAGTTTGTCCCATTAAAGCGTGTTTCTTAGTTATTTTTTAAAATAATTAATAAATTATTTAGCTCTTGTTCTGATAGACAAACTTTAGCCTGCTTGCATAACGGGCCTTACTTTTTTACAGATTTTCAAAGTGAATCACCAATTCAAAATACATAGGAAAAAATAGACAATACGCAAATAATCGAGAGTTATAGTAATTTTGGAATGCCACTGAGTTGTAAATTGTAAAACGTTGGGAGTGTAATTGAAATTTTAAAACAACGCAACGGAGTAAAGTGGTGACTCAATGTTGTGCATTCTGCAAAACGAAACGCATTACGCCTCCTCATTGCACGTTTAATAAAAACAAATCTGTTGCACTTAAACATGTGTTCATTAATGATTCTATACACCACTAAAAGATTTTACAAGTGGGGTATGTAACCTTTCCAGAAAGAAAGACTACCAACTATGGAGACAGAGAGGATAAGAAAAGGCCCACACTAAAATAGCAAGACAAGGAAACGACTAATTTTGCGAGTTATGATGGATAGCCCAAAGCTAGGCCGCATTTTAAGATTTAGTGCAAAATTTATTGTAATTTACGGCGTAAATATAGTTCGAAAATAACTACTTTAGCGCCATCTCTTGACAACCTAGCTTTGGAATATCCACCTTAAGCGACACCGCTGATTGGTGTACGCCAGTATACCACGTGACTTTTTTAAAATCAAAACGGGAAATATCGGGTTCATGAAGTAGAAGTTTTTTTTTTAAGGATTTTGAATCTTTTGTTGTATGGAAGATTGGCTAATTTATGGATGATCTTGCCATACAACAGAATGATTTAAAAAAACTGAATAATTTGTTAAACAACTACGCCACAGGCTTTTACTCCATGTCTCAGTCACACCATAATTTATCGCTTCAATAAAAAAGACATCCGGTATTAGGTGTTGTACTTATTTCAGATAAACTTTTGGCCATCCTTTGCAAAACCATACTTTCTGTATTAGGTTCATCAAACCCGAAGGCGAACACTATCTGCACAATAAAACGAAGACTGCGATGACTAAGTCGTTGATATTTGAAGAGGTATTCGCCGTTAAATGGCGACTCGACCGAAGATGTGCTTCTCAGAACTGTTGATGTTATGTAAGTGCACTATAAATTAATTGGGCTTCTAAATAGATGTGTCAAACACAGGATTAGATAACACGATAAGTTACGTATTGCACTATACTGCAGTTCAAATTTCAGTACAAATGCACACTGCTGTAGGCGGAAGAATATTGCCACCACGTTAATACCGTACATACCAATAAACTTTATGTAGTCTTTTTGTTGGGATTCCGTATTCCAGACGGAAATTGGTGGACAAGACGTCTAAGAAACTGAAAAGTCGAACTGTTTTCTTCTCAGACGTCCAATATATTTCGAGTAGGTTTATACATTGTTTGGTCAACTTCTAGCAGATGAGAAACGTCGTGTGCGAAAATAAGACATAAGGAAAAATATGCTTTAAAAAGTAAATCATATTTTTTACAAAAGAATAAAACATATCTCACAGGAAGTGGGTGAAATTTAATAAACAGGATTCATTTTCCAATTGTTCATCAGTAGAGACTTTATTTTATTTAAATGAGATCACCATTTAATTAAGTAAAATCTTTAAAATAGGCGATTAAACACAACTGGTGAAAAACCCACGGAACATACAAACAAACAAAAAAACTGTCGAATTAACAATCTCTTTGTTTGAAGTCGGTAAAAAATAGCCTTAGCAACCGCTAAAAAGCGGTTTTTAGGCTAACACGCAACAGTGAAAATGACAGTTGTGAAGAATTTCTTTTGTCCAGTACTACAAATTAACAGCACCAGTCGAGCGACTCAGGATGGTCCAGGACTCTTGACATATGTGATGTGTTACTCACGCTCTACAATTAGTTTTATTACTTAGGTTTAACTGCATTAGGACCAGCAGTTCATGTTTTCCGATAAGTAGTAAAGATTCTCCATAAACATGGGGAAATAAACTGTAATGAATCAGCGGTTTGTCCTTGCCAAGGACTCTGCTAGGATTTTCAGCAGTCTAAAAGATACACTATATGTTTTACATAGAGGCCAAAGTAAATAGACAACCTGATCTGGTCCTAATCGCATGCATTCGCAACACGTATCAATTCGAATCGAGCGCACACAATGCACTGTTATTTACAGTTCAGGTGGTACAGAAAGAAAAGATCATGTACTGGCCTCTTAACCACGATACCTGATGCAATAATGTTGCCTCATACCAACAGAATACATCAAGACAATAGTGCGAAATCACGAATAAAATTACGACTCTGACATAGCTTGTGCTAATGGATTAGTGCTGTGTTTATTTCAACAAAATGGTTGAAAACTCAGAATTCACGTGCGAAACTGCGAGGCAGAGCTAGTGCCAAATAAATTCTCCTGGCCAAAACGAGAAATAAACGGTTGAGTCAGTGAGCCGAGCATGTCCTGAAACAGGACTGCTATTTGCGCAGCGTTACTCATCCGTTGCAATGATGCATTGGATCTATAAGTAGTTCCGATAGACTGATCCCTTCTTTATGGAGCTGTATATAAATAACAGGACAGAATAACGCATCACTGAACTGAAACTTTTGTTCTAACTTCTTTGTGCTTACAAAGTTAACTCCGTAACAGCAAAATCTCAGATCACACAAACAAGGGAATTATGCCTTAGTACAATCCAGTGGCGTAGCTATCGGAGGGCTAGGCGGTGCCGTGCACTGGGGCCCTCAAGCTTAGGGGGCCCTCGGACCCTGACCGGCAAACCTCAAACTTGCGAAAAGTTTTCCCTTCATACACATACATATAGAAAGTAAGTTTGAGCTCAATAAAGAGCTGATGATAGAGAAGCTTTGTACCTTTAAAGTATTTATATTTTTACTTGATAAAACTTAACCCAGTTTAGATACGGCCACATTTTTTTTGCACTAGGGCCTTTGGTTACCTCGCTACGCAACTGGTACAAACATCGATCGTGTTCAAATGTCTCAATATTTTACTGACTTCAAAAAAGGACGGTTCTATTTCCTCAGCCAACTGTTGACCAAAAATAAAAATATGTTTGGTAAGTATACTTCCAATTTGGTCCCATTGTCACCAAGTAAGAATCTGATGATGGGATCCCAGGGAAATCGGGGGCCACCCTCAAATTTTATAGGCACTTATTACGTTTTACGTTTAAATCGGTTTTTAATGTGATCCACTTGTTCATACATTTTATTTACTATACCCAAATTATACGGCACTTAACGCAAAAACTGTTAGTACGGCTCTATTACTCGTTTTTCACGCACACGAAGAAAGTTGTAGCGAAACCAATGGACAAATGTCCCGAATACAAAAGAAGGCATCAGGCCTGATTTACGCCAGATGCTTTCGCACCTGCCACGCCGCTACACATCTCCTTTGAATGTCTGATCTAAGTGCAAACGGATTTGGATGAAATTTGGTATGGAAGTAGCTTATACTTTTGATTATCTCATAAGCTACTTTTTTCCTGATAAATTTACGGTTCCTATAAGATACCGAGTGAAACCTAGGGGCGCTGCTAGTTTTAAAATAAAGAAAACCGCATTCAAATCGGTCCAGCCGTTTTTGGAGAAAAAAGTATAGGACATTAACACAACCTCTTTCCCGAACGCATATAATCGTTTCCATCTTAATAATGCACCTTTAATAACAGCAAATAACGTCGTTAGAAAAACAGTGCAAGTCATCAATATTCCGCAATTCCAGTCTTGAGTAATGACTGCAACAGCGCATCTTTTATTCTCGTGTCAACTATAATTTGCACAATAATAATTTAACGACCGAAAATAAAGATCCGATTCAGATTAGCCGCACCGCGTGATCGCGAGATAAATTGCACGCGTCATAAAACATTTTGTGAATCACGCGCGTATTACTATATTCCAAAGTACAGAAATAACATCGGCGTATGCGCATGCATTGGTACCGCTCGTAATTTTTACAGCATTTCAAGTACCTACTCATCATTTTAAGAGCATAACAACAGGGTTTCTAATTTTGTTGGCAAGACAACTGCGATTAAAAAACGGCACGGTTTCCTAGAAGTGTCTTGGGTTTTTTTTGGCTGGTGTTTGGGAACCTTGCATTATAAAATGGGAGCGGTCGGCTTTTCACTTGGTAACAAGATGACACACGTTTTTTTTTCCTAATTAATAGACCATAAGTTTTTATTTTGTTTTATTACTTGTGTTGGTAACTTTATAAGCATACAAGTAATTAGTAATTTTCAAACTTTCGAGATTTGAACACATGTTTTGTTTCATGGTCGAAACGTCGACCGAAAGGTATCTATTTTTACCTATATTTAATAGTGCGCGATAAGTCCCGATAAATATTAAAACATACAAGTACTTGCTTAGGGTATAGTGGGTACATTTAGATATCACCATCACCACACCATCATCATTTTCAGCTCACGATTACTGCTAAACATGGCCTCTTCTTGTATTCAATTTACCCCAGTCCTAGGCAAATCTTCGCTAGGTTCGTCCTGCTATTCTTACAATAAGTATTATTGAGACAATATGCTGGTAAAATTGTATTGACACTCATTGTTTAAAGCAGAGGTTCCCAGACTTTTTTTTCTCATAGACCACTTTAAAAATTTAGCTGGTTCCGGTGCAGCTACATTTCTACCATATTCCCAAAACCCCCATTTTTTTGTCACGCCAACATAGACCCCCGTCGAGTCTCCCGTGGACCCCTGGGGGTCCACCTGGACTACTTTGGGAACCTCTGGTTTAGAGTGAGGAAGAATACTCAATGTTTAGAGTGAGTGAAGTGTGACTTTTATATATAAAGTGCATGCAAAACTTACCAGTTACAGTGTAGAAATATTTGTCGAGTCCAAAGTTTTTGACTCCTCCATACTCATCGATTGGTGCGTCGATAAGTTCCCACGCATTCTGGAAATTGTAAACACAAACATTTAGAATCAGACTTACTAAAAAAAAACTATATTAAAAATATATTAATATGTACAAAATGTGGGAATGTAATGCAAGAAAAATTATGAGAAGCAAGAAACTCATTCAAGCATAATAGATTATACAAGGACAATGTGTACAATCATGCTAAATATGGGAAGAAAAACATAAATACATAGACATAAAATACAAATAAACATAAGTACATGTAGATAATGTGATGTTGTCAGGTCACCCATACCGGAGCAAGGATACATTAGAGATTAATGGTTATTTATCTTTGGTTTTGAACTTACGGGATCCACTTCAATCTCTAGGGGAGTTTGGTAACTGGCATCGGCCGGCCTTCGGGGCTCATTTCCATTGACTTCCCCGGCGGGAGACATGGGGCTATTAGCAGCGCTCAATCTGTCGCAATAATTCTGATTATAGTCCTCTTTTCTAGAGTTGATGGTGCTAGCGACAGACGGGCTTCGTGCCGGAGAGTATCGCTCTATATCAATGTGCCTCGGATTCATATTTCCGACGTTGTAGTTATGAATCGGGGATAATCTGCGAGGCGAGGAGCTTTCACTGAAAACGTGAGGACTCACAACTTGCAACGAATCCTGCAGAGTGGAGATGCTGCCTTCGCTCGGGACGTAAGTCGACGGTACAGGTGAGCTAGAGGTCCTTTCGATAGCGACAGGAGACCGTCCTGCTTCAAGCTCCGTGAACTGCTTTGGGATTCTGACGGGTCCTATTCTCGGGGTCGCATTAGCGTCCGCTTCGTCTCTGTACACGGCCGCGGTTCTAGGGTGCGCCTCGGCGGCCATTTTGGTCTGCAGTCTACTCACTTGAGTCTCAACGTAGCTGGGGCGCGGGCGGGGGAGTGTTTCGGGTCCCGCGGTGTCAGTGTAGTGTGTGGGTACTTGAGGCAGCAGGCTGTCAGTATCCGGCAGGCTGTCGTGTGAGTAGGTCGTGTATTCGTCGTCTGAGCATTCAGAGACGTCAGCCTCGCAGTCGTCGTAGTTGATGGGCGTGTCTGCGCCAGGGAATAACTCGCACAGGGCTGACATTATATCCATCACCTGAAATTACATATTTCCTTTTGTAATGTCTCTTGAAAGTAGGGGCTAAAATATTGGAATTATCATATAATGTTATATCATTTAAAACTTCAGTATTGGGAATCTTTCACACACAATTGGATGTGACTGTATGTAACGAGTAGTAACTTGAATCACTTTCAAACAATTATTGAACTACAGAGGAAGAGAGACGTTTTCGCTTTTCCATCACAAAACATGGGCCGAGACGGACTCAGGCAAGCGCTTGACAAAGTTCATAAGATCGGTACAGCAATTTAGTTGTAAAAAGGTCAGAGCTTCACACCACAGGGGGAAAAGTAATCTCAAGCAGGCCAATCGTTTTGTCGTAAAAAGGTCACAAACAGATAAGACATGTTATTTACACGTACTGCTAAAGATTATTAATTAAAACCGTCCTTATGTACCCAGTAGTCGCTCACAGTGTCCAGAGGTGGCAGTTCTGCGCTGGGCTGGAGATTTATTATTGTTTTGATACAATATACGCGACAAAATCCGTTAAGTGATGTCTCTTGCGTTTGTGCTAAGAAATCATTAACTTCAGCTGTTTTTTTCACAACTTGATTTCATCAAAGTGGTTTTAAATGATAGTACTATGACATTGTTTCTGATTAGTACCATCATCCTGTGTAACCCTATATGATATTAGTGTGAAGTGTGAAGATTCTGATAACCATACCTTAGCCATGCTGGGTCTTTCTGCAGGGTCTTTGTGCCAACATTGTGTCATCAGTCGCTCTATTGGCTCCGGACACCCCTCTATTAGATTAGGTCTTTGACCTGGAATTTGGCACACAGAACACAATCAACATTTGCATTGCCACCACATTTAGCAACAGTTCTGTGGGTGTACCGTCCTCTCTTAGCTCGATTAAATATAGGCTCTCAAACAAATGCTCTTTGTGATTTTAGGTAATATTTAATTATAGATTTTTATTCCTGTCACACAATCTATATATATAAAAATCAATTGATGTTGTTTGTCTCGCTAAAACTCGAGAATGGCTGGACCGATTTGGCTAATTTTCCTTTAGAAATATTTGTTAGAAGTTCAGGGAAGGTTTAAATGGTGAGTAAACGGCTGAACCAATTTGGATGAAATTTTGTGTACCTGGGGCGGGTCATAGTAGCGAGGCCGAAGGCCGAGCTCTACGCGTACGAAGTAGCGGGTATCAGCTAGTTATCAATAATTACCAGAAATAAAAACATTATCATATAAGCTGTATTTGTTTAAGTGCTTACTTACATTGAACAGTGCAAAGAGATGTCACAAGCCTACCTTTTCAATTCACAGAGGTTACAATTTTATACACCACTAGTTTTAAATGTAAAAAAAGATATAAGAAATTTATGATTTTGTAACAACCCTTAGCAAGGCTAAATTTGAATATATTTTTTAACATGAAATGTGAATACGTGTGAACTCAAACAAAACTGCCAGTAAAATAAAGGACCATGTTTAGGCTGCATAGTATGACTCATATTATGTTCTGATATCATATTTCACCGAGAAGTGACTCTGATGCTTCAATTATGTATCAGGTAGATGTAGGATGTTATTATTAATCTGCAAGAGGTATGTAGGATATTAATAACAATGGTTTTATTATATTTATATGAGCTCACTGGTCAATATTATAGAAATTTATGCGTTATGCAGTATTGTACTTACAATGTGGCAGGCTGCACAAAATTGCTCTTCGAGTGGTAAAGGTTAATAATTATGGATATTATGGCTCGAGTCCTACAGTGTACTAGAATCATTTTTTTCACTTTAGTTTTGTTTATTAGATACTCTCATTCATAAGGCCCGAACATCGGATGCTGGCTGGGGATAATGCGTGATACACCCCAATCTGGAGTGCAGGAGGGTAAGTCCAGAACCTGCATAATTGTTTCTGTCACCTATTACTTTAATACGGATTGACAGCAACAGAGACCAGAAACAATATCGCCTCGAATCGAAAAATCGAGAATCGTATCAGGGCTTTTCGCTCCTTGTTGAAAAATAATGGTACTTTATAGGGTTGAGTTTTTAGTTAACAGACAGCAAAATATATTTTATTGTATACCTGTGTGCACAGCCCACATTATCCTATATGCTGACCCTCCTTCTTCAAACGGCTTCCTTCTAGATAACACCTCCCATAGTATGATGCCCCACGAAAAGACGTCACATTTCTCTGTATAAGTTGAACCTTCAAATACCTGAAATGAGTAAATTAAAAATACATACATCTGTGAAATGGATGGCTAATATGATGTGTTATTTCTTTCTGTTGTGGTTTTCTCATTGTTTTCATTTTGCCTAGTTTTTTTTTACTGTTTAGTTAGAGCATAAAAAACGGTATTCTTACTTATACAAGCATAAATTTAACATTTTTTAACACCCCTGTTAAGAGCTAGTAAACGTCAAACAGCTGAACAAATTTTCTTGAATCATAGCTTCTTAGATGCACTCTCGATTAAAACATCTTTCAAATGAAAAAATGAATTCAAAATCGGTTCAGCCGCTTGGGAGCCGTTCGCCACAGACAGATACACATGTTATGCTTATAACACCTCCTTTTTGCATCGGGGGTTAGTAAAATGATGTATTGTTTTATATTCATCTATAGTGTCTCACCCTGTTAGGTATACAATCTTAACTCATCCAAAGCTTTAAAGAAACCTACTCTACTGCTTGACAAACTTTCTCCCCAGGCACTCCACAGTGTGATCTTCAGCTTTTTGCTTCCAGCCACTGCCAGCTTACATCGACACTCAATCGGTTCTCAGGGTGTCCTAAAGTATGTTTGCTGATTCGCGCAGTCTCCACTCTAAAACGTTTCTTTCCCAGCAGTTCAATGTCGCTCAAAAAACTATGAAAAGAGCTATGTTTGTGTTTCTCTGAAGGATAGTATTCGGAAAAATGTGTGCATGATGGGTGATGAGAAAACGCAATGGAGTTGCCAATGCCGCCCAGCCCTAGTGTATTCTTTGTTGCCCTCACAATTTTGAGAAAAATAGATTTTTCCTAAAAACTTTTTAAACATCATGTCAATGTTTAAACATCAGCCCTATGTTTTTTAAATCACTATTGGTTTACGTTTGTTCACATCATGTGTGATGTTAAACAAAGATGCAGACTCGGATGAAGCAATTACTCTAAATTGCACTCTGATTAACTGCTACCGGACAACACTGCTGGATTAAAGGAAAAAAAGGGTTGAAAGTTTATATGAAAGTCTACGCGTACGAAGTCGCGAGCAACAGCACTAAATAAAAATTTGCCAAATTTGTCCAGCCATTCGCAAGTGATGCGCTTGTCAACAAACGGCATTTAATTTTCAATTATAATTTTAAATTAAACCATAAAGTGTTATAAGTTTAACGTGTGTATCAGACTGTATGTGGCAACTGTAGCTGCCAAACGGCTGATTCGATTTTGATTTACTTTTTTATTGTTTGAAAGGTGACTTTGTCGCGAGTGTTCTAAGCTATGATTCAAGAAAATCTGGTCAGCCGTTTGTAGATTATTAGTTCTATTATTGGGGTTAAAAAAAGCATAATATAAGTAAGGTTGAGCATCATAGGGTGAATTAGGTACATGCTAGGTACGTGCTCATAACATCCATGACTAATTCAGAGAACAAATTTGTTTTCATAGAATTATTTTTTAATTTGTTTGTTGTATGTTAAGCCATCTTACCTCAGGAGCCATCCAAGCAGCACTTCCTTTGTTATTAGTCATGTATGTAGCCTTATCGGCGGCAGTCCCAAAATCACATATTTTTAGCCTCACACCACCCCCAACTAACAATAAATTTGGTGGTTTCAAGTCCCTGTGTATTAGTGGCTTTGGTTTCATTGCATGGAGATATGCTACTCCCTGAAATTAGAAAAAATTAAGATAATATCTAAATTTGAGCCTTGAAGCCTATTCAGACTAATCTGTTATGGAACATTGGTTTTTGTAAAGTTGACTAGTGATAATGAAATACCCATTGAACTGGGATAAAAGACAAGCATAAGAATAAGCTGGCCATGTGCGAGTCGGGCTCGCGCACTGAGGGTTCCGTACTACAATAAAATTAGTAAAATATGCAATTTATATTCCTTGAATTACATAATAAGGTTGTTCAAGTAAACGAATTTTCCAGTAATATCTTGTTAAGGTGATACGTTTCATGTTTGGCGGGAAATTCAAATTTCAAACAGTTTTTTTGACCTTGTAGCTAGGCCGGGTAATTATTGTGAAATGACACAGTGTTTGTGAATATTGTTGGTTGTTCTTTACATTATCATGTACAGCTATTAATCAGTTACTCACCATATTACTTACATTTGGCAATAAACCGTTTGAAACAGCATAAATTTGTTTATTGACAAATGTATCTAATAATGTACATCTACACTAATATTATAAAGAGGAAAGATTTGTACCTATTTTTGTATGTTTGTAATGAATAGGCTCCGAAACTACTGAACCGATTTGAAAAATTCTTTCACTGTTGGGAAGCTACACTATCCCCGGGTGACATAGGCTATATTATATTTTGTAGCGAGGCCGAAGGCCGAGCTTACACTCGTGCGAAGCCGGGGCGGACGGCTAGTTGGAGATAAATAGCTTTACGCGATAATAATCAGTTTTCGCAAACATCATGATCGTTTACAATAATTACCCGGCCTAGCTACAAGAATAAAAAAACTTTGAAATTTGATATTCTCGCCAAACGTGAAACATTTCACCTTAATGAACAGAAACTGGTCACCGACTTGCACTTGGCCATTATTTATTATTATACTTTAGAGTGTGTAGGTAATATAATTATGCCAAGTTTGACGCTTGTACGTATTACCATTTTTACACTAGACCAAATACAAAAAAATATTTATACTATACTGTTGGGGTCGGTTTTTAAGATAATGTATCTACTTATATTTGGAATATTTTTATTGATATTAAACTTCATTATCGCAAAATAAACATTTCTGTATAAATTAAGAGTAATTTTCTTTTTATATTAATGCTACCACTCCTTGTCGAAAATGTCGACCAATTAAATCTCGAGGAGTTATGCACAAGGAGTTTGTATTGATAATTGTGTAAGGTTGTATAGCATTGAGATGGAGGTGGAATATATTGGTGTGTTCTAAATTTCAACACCAAAATAGTGCTTTTTGTTCATTGTTTTTAGTGATATAAAATAATCCTTTTAGAGGGGAGAATGGTATATATTTTGTTGTATGGGGACCTTCTTTATTTTTGAGTTTATTATTATTTCTTAGTTGATCCGCTGTAACATTACATATTATGTTAAAATTTCAACTGGCTATCTATTACAGTTCCAAATATACATCCGTTAACAGGTAGGACGGACGGACTGACAGACAGCGTAGGCTCAATAATAGTCTGTTTTTACTCTTTGGGCAGCCCTAAAAATTATGCAATAAATCATGGCACCAACATTTACTCTTATATTAGCATACCCGAAACTCTCATTTTTTTTTTTTAAAGATGTGAAGAAAATAACCTATTGTAGGTAGGTACCTCAGCGCATTGTCGTGCCCAGCTCATAGCGTGAGCAGCTGTGTACTTAGGTTTAGGGCGGTTGTGTAGAACGTTGTACAAGGAGCCTCCCTCTGCATACTCCATCACCAGGCAGACATGGGCGCCCTTCGTGCACGCCCCGAACAACCGCACGATGTTCGGGTGAGACACGCGCGACAGCTGACGCACTTCTATTGAAAACTCCTGTTTCTCAGCCTCCGAATTTATGTGTTTAACCGCAACAAACGTGTTTCGCCATAGACCTTTCCATACTGCTCCGAACGCGCCTTTCCCCACGAACTACAAAAACAATACACTTTATAACACAATATTTCTAACGTAGGTCAAATGGTAAATCAAATACACCAATAACGTAATATTTACCGATAATTCTTGTATTTCACTGTAATCTATCTCCTCGACAAATGTCTGCTGAACAGGCGAGTCTTGCACATTAGAAGCCATCGGTACACTCGTTATCACATTATCAAAATGACTAGCAATAATAAATTAACACTATTTACTAAAATCTAACAAATTTTCTTTACAAATAAGTAAAAAATGGTTATCTTAAATTTCTCAGTATTGTTTGGCAGGGAAAAGCAACTGCGACAAGGCCGCCATCTTTGAAACTTTATTTTATTTTTTATTATTGACCATGGGTACAGAGTCCTTCAGTTTAAATAATAATCACGTTTACATGGTATATAACGTCAAACAAGTCAGTCACAGAAGAGCAACGTAAGTCACGGTCAAGTCCTAGTCAAGCCCTGGTAAAGTGGTGGAGATTTTACTAGAGGCTTCTAAGGAGCTATGTATACATCACGAAAATACATGTTTAACATCTTTATATCATTTGCCTACTCTCGAGCACGTTCACAAACACTCAATAAACAATA
Organism: Agriopis leucophaearia; assembly: GCA_949125355.1. NCBI lineage: Eukaryota > Metazoa > Arthropoda > Insecta > Lepidoptera > Geometridae > Agriopis > Agriopis leucophaearia. The sequence goes on along the minus strand of OX421276.1, from coordinate 6,038,133 downwards.
ATCCATCATTATTACACAATGGGGTCAATTCTGTTGTACCATTCTCTAAACTAAACTATTATGACAGGACTAAAATTATCGGCTTTTTTTTTCATTTCAATACGTCAGAAAAGGATGGAAACAATTTTAGAGGTGTCAAATTTAGTTTAGTTTAGAGAATGGTGCATCAGAATCAACGCCATTAACACTTGAAATAACACTGTTTGGGAAAATATTACAATGAAGTGACATATTTTCACGTTGGCGCCAAAACGCTATTTAAAACTATAAACAAACAGTGTGCCCAGGAACTAGTTTGCCAAAAATTACGTTTGGCAACTCATAAAGTAACATATTTCACATTATCACTATTATTTTCCTTACCTTGACTAGACTTCCAAGTATATACGTATACCTCAAGGGACCAGGTTTTTACTATCAAAATGTGCTATCCCTGACAAAAAAATAAAAAACAAACGGAACGAAAAACTTACGATGAGAGGTCTAAAGTAACGTTTTGGCAACCCTGAGAACAAATGTCACATACTGTCGTGAGTTTTGGCGCCAACGTGGAAAAAACATGTCGGCTCGTTGTATTATTTTCCTAAACTTGTGTATTTTCGAGTGTTAATGTGTAATAATGGTGGATTATTATTTATTAAGGGCTAGTGAGCGTGATCGATGTTGTAGCCACTTGCCACCATATAAACCATAAACCCATAGCAACTGTGACGCGGAGTTCGACGCGTTGACATAAATAAGAATGTTCAATCAAATATGTGTCACAATACCTCTGCCCTCCTAACTAAGACAACCGTAACTACCAGAAGTATAGTTTGATACACGGTCCACGGAGCGCACTAAAAACATAACTGTTTTTTTTTGGTCGAACGTCATCGCCGTGTCACCATTGAAAAATTTTTTTCCGGTTATATTTTTCTATTTAAATCCATTTATCATAGCTAATTGACCAGTTTTCCTAGTAAATAGCTATCATTTAATTTTTAGTTTCATTTCTAGTATAATTAGTATCATTGTAGTTATATATCTTGATTTTTGTCAGTAGCCCCTTTTCTAACACTTTAATATGATTGACGAAGAGCCTCCTGATCCTGGCGGTGGAATAATGGCGTCCGATTATAATGTTCCTCCCTCTCCTGGTGCTTTTACAGCAATATCCACCTCGGAGGATGTCCAAAAAACCCATAAACGCTCTAAGCGTAGAGCTTTGAAACGGGATGTAAGAGCATGTTCTCCCATTGACTCTTCTGGTGAAGAATTTAAAATTGCTGATGACGTAATTCTTACTTCAGGACAAAACACACCCCCAAATTTTTTTTCGACTGTGAGCAGTGAGCTTCCCCTTGCCACTCTTCCAACCCCCGTATCTGCGTCTCTGCCCTTAGGTCAGAAGACAATTGCTTCAACAAGTTCCTCCTCATTTTTGCCCCCGGGCCAAAAAATCGCTCCAACTCCGGTTGCACGTCAGTGCTATGTTTCATCCGATCGTGGGCCGTATGTTATTCACGTACAAAAAATCGCGGTTGTATCTTCTGATAGCACTTCTTTGCACCCTGTTACTTTCGGGCGATTCCTTTTTGAGCGCTCGAGAGAATTTGTAGGCATTGTTGATGGATCAATTAAAAGCGTGGGCCGAAATAGAATCTCGCTGTGTTTCCACTCATTTAAGGCCGCTAATGCCTTCATAGACTCGAGCTCCCTCGCTAATAAGGGGTATAAAGCGTTTATTCCCTCATATAATGTAACTCGTCTGGGTCTGGTACGGGGCATCCCCGTCGATTTATCCGACGAAGAAATAATAAAGGAAGTACGGGTGCCCCAAGAGTGCGGCCCGATAATCAAAGTTCGTAGATTGAACTTCAAATTGGTGATTGATGGGTCAGTGTCATGGAAACCTTCTCAAACGGTTGTTTTAACTTTTGATGGCCAACTCCTACCCCCAAGAGTTTTTTTGTGCTATAACTCTTTTCAAGTGGAGCAGTACGTTTTACCTACTATCCAGTGTTTTTCTTGTTGTAGGTACGGACATACCAAGATCCAATGCAGGTCGAAGCCAGTATGCTTCAAATGCTCTTTAGCCCACACTGGAGACTCGTGCAATGTAGATGCGGAGGGCGCCAAATGTGTTTGGTGCCGTGGTAGTCACTTCGCAACCAATAAAATCTGCCCCGAAATGTCTCGCCAGATTTCTATTAAAAAAACAATGTCGCAAAATGTTTTATCATACGCAGAGGCATCGAAACTTCACCCCTCATCAAGAATTACTTATGCAGAAGTGACTTCTTCTTCTTTGGCACCTTCTCCTCCTTTTCCCTCTCAGCTTTCGGGTTCAACTAATCACGTTACTGTGGAGCCTGCCAGAGTGCACTACAGGGGTAAAAAAAACAGGCCTGTTGGTTCAACTTCTCCCTCTTCTGGCTATGACCATTTGGCTCACTCAAACATTGTTAGGGGTGACTTTGCGGAAGCCGCTCCTAATGGATGTGCCCTTAACCCTAATAAAACCCCCGAGTCTCCATCTGTTCAATCGGTTATCTCTGAACTTCTCAAACTTTTAAATCTTTTGTCCTCTCTTCTCAACCCTCCCCGTGCTCATCACTCCCCTTCCCATCCTTTACCGTCCAACGCTGCATTTAATTTAAATTCACTCATTTCCCTTCTATCTAATGGATCTCAAGTTCCTTCAATGGAATAGTAGATCACTATATAATAAATTATCTGATCTTATATATTTAGTTAATAAATATAATATTACTGCCTTGTCTATTTCTGAGACATGGTTAAAGTCTGGTTCTCATTTTAGAGTTCCTGGCTTTGATGTCATCAGAAGTGACAGACAAGATGGTTTTGGAGGTGTTGCCCTCCTGATAAAAAATAATATTCCTTTCTCTCCTATTATTATTCCTGTTCATAGTGGTTTTCAAGCAATTGCTGTGCGTGCCAAGAATTATTCTGTTGTCTCACTTTATATTCCTGACCCTTCTAAGTTAATTCTTCGTAAATTAGTTTCGGTTTTGAGTTCCCTACCAAAGCCGCTTTTGGTCCTTGGTGATCTGAATTGTCATCATTCTGTATGGGGTTGTGGTAAGTCCGATGAATGTGGTGAGTTTTTGTTGGACTCTCTTGATACTCTTAATCTCTGCATTCTTAATGATGGCTCCCCTACTAGAAGGACTCGTCCTCATGAATTTCGCAGTGCTGTTGATCTTTCATTATGTTCTCCTGAGCTTGCTTCTCTTCTGTCGTGGCATGTCCTTCCTTCTTCTCATGGCAGTGATCATTTTCCTATTCTTCTTGAATTTCCTCAACGTAATTCTAGTCGTGTTTCTGTTAATCCTCCTCTTCTTAAATATATTTTAAATTATAATGATTGTCCTAACTGGGAAAAATTTCACGACCTCTCTGTTTCTGTTTCTGCTAATTTACCTCCTGTTAATTCTTTTAATATCTCTTCCTCCTCTGATAATCTGGTCCGTATGCTCCATGAGTGTGCTAGCCAATCGTTCCCTGTTAAAAAGCCTTCGTCTGGAAAATTGCCTCCTCCTCCGTGGTGGGATAAGGACTGCAGTAACGCTATTAAAGCCCGTAAGGTGGCTGAAGCTAATTTCCGCCGCTCTATGACTCTAGAGAACTTCTCTGAAGTGAATAGGTCCATTGCTAGTTCTAAGCGCCTTTTCCGCTTGAAGAAGCTGGATAGTTGGAGGGCTTATTGCTCTAGCTTAAGTCCTAGTACTCCTGCTTCAGTTATTTGGTTGAAAATTCGCCGATATAGACGCTCCTGGTGTCCTCCTCTTCGTTGCTGTAGCCCTTCTCAGTCTTGGGCTGAGGCATTTATGGATAAGTTAGCTCCTCAGTATTGTCCACTCCCTTCGGAATTACCCTCCTTAGCTGTTACTTCGTCAAACGATCCCCTAGATCAGCCATTCTCATTAATTGAATTGAAAAATATATTAAAGTCCGTCAAAGATTCTGCTCCTGGTATGGATGGCATACCTTATTCATTTTTCACGAAGGCGAGTGACAGTTTACTTCTCTTTTTCTTATCTTTGGTTAACTCTATTTTTGAGTCTGGTTTTGTTCCCGCTAGTTGGAAATCTCAGTATATTATCCCAATTCTTAAACCCGATAAGGACCCGGAGGATCATAATTCGTATCGTCCTATTGCTCTTTCTTCTGTCCTGGCGAAACTTGCTGAGCGCCTGATCAAGAACCGCCTTGAATGGTTTCTTGAAAGTAAGGGCCTTTTTGCCAAATCTCAGTATGGTTTTAGAAAAGGCAAGAGCACTATGGATAGCCTAAGTGTTTTTACAACTGATATTAGACTTGCCTTTACTCGAAATGAATCAGTTATTGGTGCTTTTCTAGATATTTCTGCCGCTTATGACTCCGTCCAGCTTTCTATTCTCGGAAATAAACTTTCTTTGTTGAAGGTTCCTCCTAAGTTATGTAATTTTGTCATGAATCTTCTAACTGAAAGGTATATTTATCTTCGTTGCAGTGATTCTTCAATTTCTCCTCACAGAATCATTTGGCGTGGTCTTCCTCAGGGGTCTGTTCTTAGTCCTCCTCTATATAATGTGTATACTTTTGATTTAGAGGTATCTATTGGTCTCTGCCGTATTCTTCAATATGCGGATGATATCCTTTTATATACTTCTCACCATAAAATTGACATTGCCAGTCACTGTATTTCTCAATCCCTTCAGTGCTTAAACTCGTGGCTACATTTAAATGGTCTAGATCTTTCACCATCAAAAAGTAACATTGTTCTCTTTTCTCGAAAGCGCAATCCCCCTGAAATAGATATCTTAGTTAAAGGGTCCAGGATTCCAGTTAAGGAGTCAGTGAAATTTCTTGGTCTTATTTTGGACAATAAGCTTAGTGGAAAGTTGCATTGTGATTATATTGCTGATCGGTGTCGGAAAAATATTAACATTCTAAGGTGTTTATCAGGTGTTTGGTGGGGTTCTCATCCTTTTACACTGAAACTTTTGTATAACGCCATTATTCGTAGCATTTTAGATTATGGCTCCTTCTTGCTGGAGCCAGCTAACAAGGGTGGTATCAAGAAACTGGATTTGATTCAATCGAAAGCCCTTCGCATTGTTTCTGGTGCTATGCTATCCTCTCCTATCAATGCACTTCAGGTTGAATGTGTTGATGCTCCCCTTCATCTTCGCCGTCAGTTTCTATCTAATAGGTTTTTTTTTCGCTGTGTGCAGTTTTCTAATCATCCTCTTGTCCCTAAACTTCAGCTTCTCCATAGTTTCTCGTTTTCTTCTCGGTTTTGGCTCCATAAGCAGCTTCCTCTTCTAGTGAAGAGTTTTGTTACCTATAAGTCTTTAAAAGATCCTGTTCTCCGTTCTCATTTGCTTCCTCTTTTCTCGTTTAGTTATGTTGTCATTGTCTCTCGTCCAAATGTAATTTTAGACTTTGACATTTGTGCTGGTGACCCCCATGCTGATGAATATTTCCGTGATCTTCTGCGGAGGGATTGGCATGGGTGGCACTATATCTTTACTGATGCTTCAAAACTCTCCCCTATAGGCTGTGTTGGTTGTGGTATCTTCCATGAACAATTTAACATTGTACAAAAGGTTAAGTTTCCCCCTGAAACCTCAGTTTTTTCGGGTGAGTGTTGGGCGCTCCTTGAATCTATTCGATATATTCTTATTTTCAATCTCCGCCGTTCTCTCGTCTTTACTGACTGTCGGAGTGCCCTTCAGTCTCTTCTTTCAAACCCTTTTTCCCCCAATTCCCACAACTCTATTCTTTTTCTCCTTAAGGAATCCTTATCTATCTGCAATTCCAAAGGTCTAGAAGTTGTTTTTGTTTGGATTCCTGGTCATGCTGGTATCTCTGGAAATGAACGGGCTGACAGAGTGGCAAAGGATGCCGTTGTCTGCGGAGACAAAATTCCCTTCTGTATCTTTCCCCATGATCTTGCATCCCTGCCTAAGTCTCTTTTACTTAAGTCATGGTCATTCTGCTGGCGTGGCTCTGCTAGGTCTAGGGGTTCCGCTTATGCGGCTCTCCAGCCCGTAATCCCTCGGAGGCCGTGGTTTGCCAGAATGCACTTTAGTAAAAAAATTACAAGTTGCATAATTCGAATGAGGTTGGGACACTGTTGTGTTCCCACATATTTTAAAAAGTTACGTATCAGGGACTCTTCTTTGTGTGAGTGTGGCCTTGATGACGGCCACCTCAATCATATTTTCTTCTCCTGTCCGCTGCTTGATCACTCAGCTTTTTTTCTTTCTCTTAGTCTTGTAGTTCCTTTTCCAACTTCTATGTCTGTTCTTCTCTCATCAAATGATATTTCCATTTTCCGTATTATAAGTAATTTTCTTTCTGACAATAATGTTAGTGTATAAAGTGCTTTATAGTGTATTTTTGTGTTTGTAAGCATTTATATGTATTGTATTACTTATTTATTTTGTTTTAGGATTGCTGGTCATATATTGTTTTATTTTAAATCGCGTTCGTTTTTTGTTAACGTGACGTTGGCCAAAGTGCCCTAAATGTGGGCGATAGCCATTAAATAAAAAAAAAAAAAAAAAAAAAAAGTATAGTTCCGAGATATTCACGTTTAAAGTTTGGGATGTGGGATCAAGCACTAATAATTTATATCTATTATCAATGGGATCAAGATTCTCTAAAAGCCGTAACGGAAGGGAAAGAGAAAATTTTCTCTTTATCTCCTGTTGGTCAGACGGCGGTCCGTAGTACGTGGTACGAACGTCTTTTATAGCCGTAATTCTGGTGCATTCGAGATTATCACTCACTCTCATGACATTTATATTAAGACAGTGACGGAATATTTTTGACTCGAGCGCCTAATTACCAAGTAATTACCCAATATTAATAGTTATAAAAAAAAACTGCCAAGTGCATCATAATATTCATAATTATATTCATATCAAACTTATAAAGGAACTTAACGACAACTCACTCCTCTAAATCAGTCAAGCCATCTGAGGTATTAGAGAAACATAAAAAAATACTAAACAAACATTTACATTCACCCGGAAACATTACCTGCCTTCTTGGGCAGTCGATTGTATTTTGTCACATAGGCCTTAGAATAATAATAATAGTCTAGAAGCTATCCTACAAATTCTTCGGTTGTTCGTTGCGTTTACACACCCTTAGTTGATAATAATATAAATTCTACGCCCCATTTACCTATCCGTAAATGTATACTATCCCGGGTGTCATGCGTCAGGCATAGCCTGGATGGCGTCAGGTACACCGGACCGCCGTCTGGGGCTCTATTCACCGATTAAAACCGCACGCGTTAACCTTTAATAAATTATTATTAATAATAAAAAAAAACCGACTTCAAAACCACAAATAGGCACTCAAAAGCGAAAAATAAATTTATATAGGTAATTGTTACAGGCGCTACTTACTCATGTAAGTACCAAGTTCACGGGAGACTGAAGAATGCGGGTGGTTGGTCGAACAGTTCAAAGTTAGGCGCAGACAAAACGATCTACCCTCTTTCTTAGTCTTTTGCTACGGTTATCACTTGAACTCGAACCTAAATCCCGACAAAACACACTGTATCACTGCGTATAGTATTTTGAACACATTTTGAACGCGGACTTTTATTTTTAAGGGAACCTAATACTAGATTCCACGCACTGGCGAGTTGAAAATCATCATCTCGATTGATTAATTCTGACATTTCGAGATGTCAATAGTTTCCTTTACCAACCTTGGTATGTAGTGGCGTTCGGTGGATAAGATTTTAGGATTATGAAATTCAATCCAGTGGGACCAATTCAATAGGACCCGCGTCCAGCAGAATCTAAGCTATGGCAGATTATCATATAGTTAACTGTAGTGAACAGCCGTGATAGTTTAAAACAGTGTTTTACTTTTAATATCGCACATAACTATTGAGTTTACCCAATTTAGGTACCTAGGTACTTACAACGACTACACTAATAGTTCTTAGATTAAAGTACTAGAGTAGTAGGTATATTTATTTAACTTAGGTTATAGTTATTTAGGACTACGTTTTAACCGACTTCTCAAGGGAGATTTTCCAACAAAAAGTTCAAGGCAAAACCAACTAGATCGTTTTTAGGGTAGCGTACCTAAAGAGTGTACCTAATCTAAGCCTACGCTGACTAGACCTGGGGCTTTACCCCTAGCTCGAAAAGTTGACCCGCATAGGTGTTATTTGTCTAAACGGTACCATCAACTACGATAAGCGGTAGTTATTTGATAGCCGCCAAGCTTTGCTATTTTCACGCACACAAGCATAGTAAAACGGATTTTCGTTCATTCAAGTTAGACGCTTTTAAACGATGCAGCTTAAATGAGTTGGTTAATTTTAGGTACCTATCAGGTACCTACTAAAAGTTGGCTCGCAAAAGTGAAGCTAGGGGTAAGGCCCCAGAATGTCCAACCTTCTAACAGCTGTAACAGCTATGTTTCGAACGTTAATGGCGGCGGATTAACTCGGAAATAAGTAATACTACGTACAAGCGTCAATCTTGGCATGATTACCTATACCTATAGGTAGTACCTACCTACACACTTCGTGGGGGCGGTCGGTACTTGGATGGTGGATGGGCCAGGGGCGTAATGTAGTTTTTGCACAACTTTTTTGTACTTTAGTAGTGTAATAGTGAAAAATTTGTGTTGGTACGGAAACCCTCAGTGCACGGACCCGACTCGCACTTGGCCGGTTTTTAGCTATCATTCTGTTGGTACTTATCAATAAAGTTATAAGGACAATCACCCTTTTGTCCGACTAACCCTATGGTAGGTACCTAGCTATTGAGCATTTTCTTCCTTGTAAAAAAATATATTATAAAAAGGGTGAAAGAAGGGTTAAGGTGAAACGTTTCACTTTGGCGGGAAAATCAAATTTCAAACAGTTTTTTTGTTTTTGTAGCTAGGCCGGGTAATTATATGTGAAATGGCATAGTGTTAGCGAAAATTGTTGGTCGTTCTTTACATTATCATGTACAGCTATTAATCAGTTACTCACCATATTACTTACATTTGGCAATAAACCGTTTGAAACAGCATAAATTTGTTTATTGACAAATGTATGTAATAATCTGCATTGGAGATAAATAACTTTACGCGAGTTTGTAAAGAATAATAATAAATTTTCGCGAACATTATAATGGTTTACAATAATTATCGGCCTAGCTACAAGAACAAAAAAACTGTTTGAAATTTGAATTTCCCGCCAAAGTCAAACGTTTCACCTTAAGTCATAAGTTTAGGGATCCTAGGTACGTAACCTTACCGTCGCTAGGTAGAATAAATGATGCTAGGTCGTCTTTGTTTGTTGTTTTTGTTCGACAAAATAATGTCTCGAATTGTCTTCACTTCGACTTTGTTCTTTAGCACCAAGAGACACTGACGTGTCATCAGTACTCGAAATTAAAGCATCCGACGATGCATCACCGTACTCTTCTAATAACTCGTAAGCCTCTTTACATTTGAATAGCAAAGCGAAATCCTTAGGAGTTTCACCCCTTACATTTTTAACATTAGTTTTGGCGCCGAGCTCAATGAGTTTCGATATGAGTCGGCAGTTGTTTCCCATGGCAGCAATGTGAAGGGCCTGCCGTCCTCCTGGTGCATCAGGGTCGTTGACAACAGCGCCTCTCTTCACCAGTAGTTCCAGTAACTGTTCATCTTCGTAGGTCGGTGTGCACATCGCTACGAACTCTGAAATAGAATATAATTTATATACTACTAGCTGCGCCCCGCGGTTTCACCCGCGTGGTGATGAAAATCGGTGATGATGATGATGATGAAAAGTAGCCTATGTGTTAATCCAGGACATAAACAATGTATATTCCAAATTTCATCCAAATCCATCCAGCCGTTTCTGCGTGATTGAGTAACAAACATCCATCCATCCAAACTTTCACATAATATATGATACTAGCCGTCCGCCCCGGCTTCGCACGAGTGTAAGCTCGGCCTTCGGCCTCGCTACAAAATATAATATAGCCTATGTCACCCGGGGATAGTGTAGCTTCACCAACAGTGAAAGAATTTTTCAAATCGGTTCAGTAGTTTCGGAGCCTATTCATTACAAACATACAAAAATAGGTACAAATCTTTCCTCTTTATAATATTAGTGTAGATTAGTGTGAAAAACACTGAAATCTGAAATAAGTAGAATTACATCTTGCGGGGCGAAGGTAGGTTTAATGTTTGGGATAAATCCGTTAAAAAGTAGAACGGACAGACGGACGGACGGACAGACAGAGATCGTAGGGTTAGTAGGTAATAGGGTCCCGTTTACACCCTTTGCATACTACGGAACCGACAAAGGGCGACAAGGTCGTTTGCTGGATGGATTCGACTAAAGGCATCAAGCCAGATTCGTTCGAACCCACCTCGCCACCTCACCAATATCCCCCTTGTTTGTCTGATCTGAGATTAAAACAAACTACAAAATAATAGCAGACTAGATAGGTACTACCTATTTTGTGTACCTACTTATATACATCTCCGCTAGTGCTTATATTGATAGCGGAGTACTAAGTTTAAGTAGGTACCTACCTAACTAATAGTACGTTGAACCCATTGAGATATGGTGACCCAGAATAGATAAATAAGTACATATTTATGCATGTAACCAAGGAACATACTTACGTATGAACAGTCCCGTATCCATAGGACCGACGCGCGGTAAAATGGATGCTCCGTGATCGAACAACAGATTTGCAACTGCCCGCGTCGGGCTGGAATGGAATCATGTAATTGGAAAGGTTAGTAATGGAATGATTGCAGGGACTGACCAGGCGATCGTCTAGCTACTGATTTAAATGAATAGCCACGTTATCTTATGCAGCTATTGACTTAGTAGGTATATCATCATCATTTCATAAGACGTCCACTGACTGCTGCATATTAGGCATTCTCCATCGATCTCCAAAAGGGCCGCCGGCTGGAAGCGGCCTGCATCCAGCGTTTCCCTGTGTTATCTTTTAGGTCGTCTGTCCATCTTGTAGGTGAACATCCTAAACGCTGCGCTTACCGGTCCATGGTCTCCATTCGAGAACCTTTCGGCCCCATCGGCTATCTGTTCTGCATGCTACTATGTGCCCTGCCCACTGCCACTTCAATCCCGTGGGCTATGTCGGTAACTTTCGTTCGTCTACGGATCTCCTCATTTCTGATTCGATATCATAGAGAAACCCCGAGCATAGCTCATTGCATCTCAATAGCTAATTGTAAGACATTGTAACTGTCCATAGAGCCTCTCGATTTTCCCTAATATCTCGGCTTTGGTCGACGCTACAGTGCTCGAGTGGTACTACCATCATTCTTTTTTCAGCTTCGTCAACAGGCTTTTTCCAATATACAAGTCTCACTTTGTTCACTTGCTCACTTCGCAAACACTTTGAAGCCTTTATTTTGCTGAACCGTCTTTTTAATACGTACCTACTGTTTGTATTAAAGGTTATTGTAGGTATATAGTTAACTATTGACAGTATTAAAAAATAGGCAAACACTTAAATCCTGAACTATAATACTTATCTATCACAGGTTAACTACTTAGATTAACTTACTTAGATGACTTAGATCAGGTCATGAACTTAGAGACCTTCTTTCACAAGTTTACGACTAGTTCCCACAAGTGGTTGAGGACAACAAAACCCGCTAAACTAAGTACACAGTCACACATGCAAATACTTAACTAGTTGAGGCAAGTAAGCAAACACAGATACTACCTACTTAGTAACAGAGGTTACAAATTAAACGTGCTGTTAATATATAAACGGCTACTAAGCCGACACATAATTATGCTACTCATTAACTAAACGAGGTTATTGAGTATACACGAATGCTACTCAGTAAATGACTCCGGTTACTAAGTAAACACAGATGCTTCTAAATAATTAACTTTAGTCTACTAAGTACACACAGATGCTACTAATTAACTGAGGTTACTAAGTATACACAAATTCTACAAAATAATTAACATATGCTATTAAACACACACAGATGTTACTAATTAACGAACTTAGGTCACTAAGTATACATAGACTAACTGAACACAGATGCTACTCAGTAACTAGCTGAGGTTACTAAGTAATCACAAATGCTACTAAATAATTTACTTAGGCTACTAAGTATATATAGAAACTACTAAATAGTTAACTTAGGCTATTAAGCACAAACATGCTACTTAATTAATTAACTGGGGTTACTAAGTATACATAGATGTTACTCAGTATCCAACTGAGGTTACTAAGTAAACACAGATGCTACTAAGTGACCAACTGAGGTTACTAAGTAAACATAGATGCTACTAAGTGACCAACTGAGTAAGTATACTTAGTATGCACACGTGCTACTAAAATACTAAATAACTAAGGTCACAAAGTTAAAAAAGATTACAAATTGCGCACAGTAGAAAGTTAAATTCATAATTTAAAATATTTTCAACTTTAACCCAAAACTAATAGAATAGAACGGAACGGAATGTAGTGGAGTGGAGAGGAGTGGAGCGGAGCGTGGTGGAGTGAAATGGAATAGAATGCTTACTTCCTCATTAAACACAGCGATAAGGGTGTCATGCCAACATTATCCTTTATGTCAGGGCAGAGGCCTGCCTCCAGGAGCAATTGTATTGAACGTTGGTTCCCATAACACACGGCTAAATGTAAAGCAGACCTTCCGAGGTGATCCATTTGATGTATGTTCGTTTCTTTTAAACTAAAACAATCATCATCATCGTCACTCACTGAACACCTAGATTAGCTCAGCATGCGCAGAGACGTTGGGTCTCTGTTTCTTTTATCGCATTTATAACGGGGAATGTTCTGAAGAACTGTTTGATCTGATGCCAGCACCGTGGTTTTATCATCGCACCAGTCGCCACCGCCTGAAAGTTCATCTACATTTATCATAGATCAGTGGAAATCTCACACTGTACGGTTTACGCAATCTTTTTTGGCTCACACCTGCAATTTTTGGAATGAGCTTCCCTCCTGCGGTATTTCCGAGTAACTATAATATGAAGTTCTTCATAAGGGCTGTTAATAGACTCTTTAATGGTCGGCAAGCTATCTGTGATGCCCCTAGGGTTGCAGGTATTCAGCGACGGTGATCGCTTACCATCAGGCGACCCGTCAGCTTGTTTGCCACCTATGGCATAAAAAACATGCATTCATCTAAATAACTAGGTATACACAGAAGTTAGGTTCTAAATAATGAGGATGGACGGACAGACAGGCGAACATAACGAAATTATAAGGGTTCCTTTAGTACGACGGAACCCTACGGACTGATTATATTAGCATAGGTAGGTACTAACTTTAGTAACTCCTCCAAGCGCTTATCATCTCCAAGCTCTGCTGCTTCCAGTAAGGCATTGTCAGAATGGAGATAGTTAACAGCTTGTCTCAAGTCCTCATTCCGTTCATCATTTGATTTATCGGAGTTCGATGAGAGATTTATAGACCTTGGCGATCCCGGAAATGAAGGTATGTTTGCGTCTAAGGTGGTCTCCGATATTTCTGTCGACACAATTTTTTTTTTTAAATCGGAGCCACTTTAATTGGAGCTATTTTATGATAGACTATTTAAACATAGGGTCTTAAATTTATCTGGATTAGATTGTTTCATCAGCCTCTAATCAACGCTTGAATTACACTCCGTCTAAGAATTTATTTGCTCTGTCAGCTCCAATGACACTGTAAAACACTGAATGAAAACCACGAATTCCGATCAGTTTCGCTAGGTTTTTGAACGCAAGGCTGTAGCACCTAGCAGTTGTCCGATATACGTACTTCAGTGAAATATTAAACAAGAAAATGTTTACAATCAGCTTTTTGCAATGTTATTGCAGCTGTCAAAGCAAATTCAATAGATGCTTTCACCGAGCTTAGCCTATAGTTTAAACGGCAGATACATTCGTGCTGAACAACTATCGATCGTGGCCCAATATTTTGTGGCCACACAGAGTTATTAGCACTACTCAATCCGGTGAAACAATACCAGACCATAACATTTACACGTTCGATGGTCTTTTTTACTACTCTCATTGACGGAATTGTGAAGCATCTTCACAATAGCTAATAAGCCAAGCGTTGAAGTTGAATCAACTCAGGTTTTTCATACCTACCTTATTAACTTTAAATGTGCATAGTTAATAAAACAATACATTAATAAATAATGCCATTAATTTTAATAGAAATCCATTTAAATATAATTATCTCAAGAATTATGTCTTAAACACTGTTGCATTAGTAAACTAAGTACTTATAGGTACAGGCCAATCGTTTCGTAATAAAAATCTATTCTGGTTCATCTTCTTTAGACTCCAATTTAGAAAGTAAATCACTTGTAGAATTCAAAGGAAACGAGCAAAATTGTTCATCTTCGACGATTGTCTCCATTTTAGGCACATCTTCTAGCAAGGAAGATTTCTTTTTCGTTGACAATATCGAGCCTTCCAAGTCTAAATGTGCATCCTTATTTCGAAGGTAAGACACGACAATCGATTCTTCTTCATCCTCTCTCTCATCGACTGGTATTTCATTTTCACTCTGTAGATTTATATCTATTACTTGCAATTCATCACTGGAATCTGAGCGCTTGAACGACCAAGCTATTTTGTTTCGTAAATCTCTACTGGTCGAAGGCATGTCAATAGGTTGGACGTTCTTGTTATAATGTTTTCTCGGTATTGGTTCTCTGATATTTTTTTCATCAATGAGTAGTTCCTTGGAACTGGGGCTACTGATGCAGCTCGAGTCTACAAGAACAAATACCGGTTCTCTGTCTTTAAGCTGGAATGTGTCGTTTGATGTAGACAGCGACTCCAAGCAGTCTTCACTGGAAAGAGTAAACGACTTGAAAGCGTTGAACAACTTTTCACTGTTGGCCGTAATTTGAACTGATGGGGCGTGCGTTTTCTGGTAAAATCGAAATAGTTTGATTAGAGCGTTCGTGGAAGGACGCACTGCATTTACGCTTGATCAAATTATACCTCCTGTAGGTAACCGTTTGCGATTCGCGGTCGGAACGAAGGCTTCTTTGAATGTTCATCAGTTCCATGATATGGGCCGGTAAATTTTGATGGCAATAAATGTATCCCAAAAGGGTTATAAATAAATCACTCAGAAATCGTTTTATGAACATTCTAATGTAGGAGAGTATACAAATAAATGAGTCATACGTCGACCGTGGTGAGATTTGTCCATCATTCAGTTGCAAGCTGCTCTCGGTAGACACAGCAACGTCTTTGTGGGACACTTCTTTCGAATTCCTTACACTTATCAAACTATTACTTTTCTTTTTCTCATTCATAATATCAACATCAATAAAACTAGAATTAAATTATTTTAGCTAATATTGACAATTCATTGTTGACTTTACAGTTAATTATATATTTTTTCTTAACTCATTAAGCCAGTACAACTTTTACGATTTAGCAAACCGGTTTGTTAAGGATAATATAGGATTTAAGAAGGATTTAAGTAAGTAAGTAAATAAAAGTCAAATTATAAGTTAATAAATTAATTGCTATTTTTAATAATACACCAATTTTATCATTTACACGTAAGTTTATTTAATATTTAAAGACTAAGCATTAAAACATGAAGTTTAACTTCAAGATAGTCTATTGAAGTTACATAAATAGTTTTATAACAACTACATAGAATATCGTTTACCTAATTGATGTAACTAAATAAATATTATTTTTAGAAAAATATGCAACAACTGAAATAGAAGAAAAACATATTTAAAAAAAAATGTTGTTCAAAATTTACATTTTACTCACTACGACTTAGATTAGGCCATAAAATTTATGAAGAAAATTAAAGATATTTCACCTACAACAGTATTTTCGTTTTAATTATATCATTCCTATGTTTAGTTAATATCCGCTACAAACTGCGAATTAAATGCACGACTATCTCCCAGCTCCAGAAAAATGCCTAATTAGGCGTCCACCTGACAACTGCTCAGCATATTTGATGGCTGCTAGAGAGAATAATATGATTGGTGGCAATCAACGGCGGTTTGGATGGACGCCCGACGTCGTATAACTTTTTACAGTATAAGCCGCCGGTACACTGGAACGTCTTGCTCTTGGACTCGAGGCGCAGAGCGAAGGAGCTCTGCCAATGTGTACAAATCGTCACGGGGTCTGTAGTTGTTCTGCAGCATCATATTAGAGTCTGAACGCTTCCTCGCGACCATGAACCTCTTCATCTTATTCGCATACTGCCTCTTGCGACGAGCTTCTTCGTACCTCTGAGCAAGCTCATTGGGAGACATTTGGTTCATCGGGTACATCTCGGGGTAAGGCCTTGGAACAGCTACGCGGTTTTGCTCGGAGAAGTACGAGTGGTGAGGGAAGTCTCGTTCTCGGGGAGCGATAACGACGGGCTCATTGTACCAAATGTCTCCATTTTCATCAACCTCTGGTTGGTCTTCTTCACTAGGGTTCACCCGTCCAAAGTAACGCTCAGCTGCCAACTGGTTGGCGTTCCACTCCTGCTTTCTTCGCTCTTGTGCCTCCCATAAGTTCAGTAGAGCACGCACATCGCCAGCACTGAGACCGGAATCACGCTTGCGACGTTCGGAGATGGGCCTAAACAAATGAAATGTTAGATATAAGTAAGATTATCAAACTCAAATTTAGAGGTGGGTGTTGTGCTGGTTTAATTTTAGGTACCTGAAATTCTTTTTATTTCCACCGGAGTTCTTGGTCGCGGTCTTGGCAGAAGCCGCTGCGCCGCCCACCTTTGTACTGCCGCGCTTGCGGCGATGAGTGTCGTGATCGTGACTCACCAATTCTATTGGCGAGAGATTATGTTCTTCGGGCCTAAAAAGTATAGTAAAATTAATTTCGTCCGCCTATATTTAAACAGACGGTGAATGTATTTAAAATATTAATACTGACTTCAGGCTTTTCTTGCCAGATCCAGATTTGGTGGCGACTTTAGTGGCAGCTCCAGCGCCACCAACTTTAGTGCCACTGCCGCGTTTACGGCGCCTGGAGTCATATCCCGGAGATAAGCCTTCCATAGCTGGAGGCTCACCATACAGCTCAGGCCTCATGATGAGATTATCAAGTTCTCCATTGGATGAAGGGTTTTCGAATCGTTGTTCTGGTGATTGTTCAAAACCTTCCGAATTACCTGTAAATTATCATTCCTCAAATACCAAATTCTGTGTTACGTAAACCGCAAGTAGGCGTTAGTGTGGGTCTATTACCTTCTTCGCTCAGAGCTAGAGGGTAGGGTTCCAGATCGTTTTTGTCACTCTTGTTGAGGAACAAAGATTGCGTATCATCTTTCGTTTGGTCCCAGTTTTCCGGCAATTCGCCAATCGGACCACCATCTGATAAAGTTATAGTAAATTTCAATATATCGGTGACAAAAACAATTTATTCTTAGACTGGGGGCAGCAAAAGGTCTACAATTAAACTACCGGATACATAATATTCAAATGTTTTTATCGTAATATCAAGAGTCCGTCCGTATTTGAATTGGCAATTGAAGTAGTATATCTAGGTATAAGTCACTAAAAAATTTCAAGCACGTTAACTTCTTTACGTTATTTGTCATTTACTTATTGAAGGTTAACTATTATTATGCTATTGTATGTAAAAGGTCACGCTTGTGCCTAGTATCTAGAGAAAAGGGGAACTGCGCGGCAAGAGAGCGCAGACTGGACACCTGTTGCTAAATATAGAACGCACCCCGGCAAGCGGAGAATAATCGATAATCACCATCACAACATCACTCACTGAGACCTTACTCCTTGGTAACAACAGCAGTGTCAATACAACACAATAACTCTTTATTAAAAACCACAAAAACAAGGATAACATTATAAACTACAGTAATTATCTAGGCTTATAACAGGCGGCCTTATCGCTTAAAGCGATCTCTTCCAGGCAACCGTCAATAAAATTTGGATCAGTAAAGAAAATGGAGGTGTATTCATATCCAAGTTAGTTAGAAATCAAAGGCTATTTTTTATTACTAATATCTACGTATGACGAAATCGGGACGTTTAATGATTGGACGGTGCTGATCCAGGACAGGACAGAGACAAGTAGAAGGAGATGGGGAGACCTATGCCCAGCAGTGGGACATCAAAGCTTAACATAAAAAAACATTGAGAGGCGAAACCGGAAAACTCCAAATATTCGTGGATCGTTATAAATCTTGAATCATCGACTTTACTGATACGATGATCATGTTTACTTATTTATGGAAGCAAAAATTACTAGAAGAATTTTCAGGCTGGACACACATCACAATATCTCGTAGGTACAAGAAAAGAGGTCTTTGTGAGTAGACAATTACGGGCTACAAATCATGAAGATAATTCAAATTATCAACACAACTGAGATGATATACTAGGATGCTGGAAGCGAGACTAAAATGGCTGCGTCAAATTATTAAAAAACTCACCTTTGCTGTTAGGTGTTGGTTGAGCATTGGTGATGATGAAAACCGCGGTGATCGCGGTGACGCCGAGGAGTAACATTACCACGTATTTAATCAATGATTAGGCAGGTATTATTAATGAACAATGGGTTAATGTTACAGCAAGAATGCGACTGCGAGGTGACCGCGGAGGGGAACGAGTGTCGCACGACAGAGCCAGCCTGGAGAGAAAACCCAGTGGTCCTGTCGATAAATTTGCGACATGCGCAGTGGTTTTTACAGAGATGAACTAGCACAAGGCTTGACTTGATTACATATGGACCCACAGAAAGAAAAACACGAGATAAACTGGTTTATAAATACATTGGCTGAGTGGCGTTTCTTGGGAGAGGCCTATGTCTAGCAGTTGACTAGTAAAGGCTGATGATAATAAATACACTAATACTGGAACCACTGTCGTCAAAATCATACAAATTAAAATAATCGTATTTTGCACACTAACAAATCCTTGTTGTTGTAGTTTACCTTGTTTTTATTATTGAGTCGATATCCACTGTTAATTTTAAAATGAGCCATAGACTTAATTTTATTGACACAGGTATACGCACGTACCTATTAGTACCTAATCGTACTTTTCTTCCGTGAGATGTACCTGATTCGAGAGGCTGGATCATAATGCAAGAGCTTTTTATACAAAATTTTACTAAAAATAATTATTATATCAGAGGAAATTGTACAAGCTAAAGGCAAGCGTGTCTTCGGCATTTGCCCTGCTTCGTCCCTGCTCCGTTGACGTCTGTCGTCTCCTGCTCAGCTAAACAGGCCCTTCATAAAACGAGCCTTATTGAGTGGAAGATGAACCGAGACAGCAGTGGCGACGTCTCTTATTAATCACATTACATTAAACATGTCCCAGCTTTTTCCACTACCGTACTGAGGGCGGATGAAGGTTGCTTGTAATCTTTTAATCTCTGGATTGGCGTTGATTGTGCGACCCTGAGATCAGACAAACAAGGGAGATATGCCTTTATACAGTTATCGTTCGTCAAATGTCTCCATTTTTCATACATGTGTAGGGCCTGTGAGTCCCACTACATCACAGATTGTTATTAACATATTATAAACATCTTAATGAAGCGCACCGACATTCAACAGTCATTCGCTGGCGCTCAAATAAAGCGCACGTACCTACTCAATCCATCTACCGGAGTTTCAATTACCCATTCACGCTATTTAGGATAACCTTCTGTATCAAATCAAGAGTCAGATAAATACAACAAGCACAACCAATCAACTCACATATAATCCTAAACATGTTTCACACATAATTATAGAAACTGACTCCAATGAACTAATAGTCCATTAATCTAGATCAACTGGTAACTGCTAAGTACTCTATAGGTTTTGATTCCCTTTCGAGAGTCAAAATATGCGGCATAAAATAACAGGTGGCACCATTGTCACATCACATTAAAAACCGACTCTAAAAATATTTTTAAAAAGTAATAAAATTAGTGTCTATCAAATTTGAGGGTTGCCCTCGATTTCCCTGGCATCGCATCATCAGGGGCCCGATTCTACTAAACCAATTGTTTTTGAATTGTTAATGAATTTTCTAAAAAGTTGCCCTTCTTACAGTTGTGGCATAGATATGAAAAACAAAATTGTTTTTAAATTGTTAATGAATTGCCTCAAAATTATTATTTTTTACAATTTTTGTATAGATAAAGTGTAAAAAGTAAAGGGGCCCAGATCCTGACTTGGTGACTAAAGTTGGAAGTTATACCTACCTACGTTACCTTACAACAAAAAAATATTTGACATCGGTTTTAGTTGGCGGAGATATCAGTGAACATAGATTAAAAAAAATACAGTGGAACAAAAATCCGTCCTCAATTTTTAGGGTTCCGTACCCAAAGGGTAAAACGGGACCCTATTACTAAGGCTCCGCTGTCCGTCTTGTATAGCATGAACCGTGATAGTTAGACAGTTGAAATTTTCACAGTACCTAGATGTATTTCTGTTGCTGCTATAACAAAAAATACTAAAAAATCAAATAAAATAAATATTTAAGGGGGCTCCCATAAAACAAACGTGATTTTTTTGCTCGATATTGATAACGGCAAGAGGTAGACGCTTGAAATATTCACAGAATATTTATATATTATTAGCTTTAAAAATAAATGATTAAATTAAAATAAAATTAATATTTAAGGGGGGCTCCCATACAACAAACGTCATTATTTTACCGTTTTTATAGATAATGGTACGGAACCCTTCGTGCGCGAGTCCGACTCGCACTTGGCCGATTTTTACTGAAGTCGGTTAATTATATATTAATAATGGTTTATAATGATGAGTAGTATGCTCTCCTATCGCCTGAGTACCTACCACCATTCCGTGTAACCTTGAATAGACAGAGATACCTATAAAGATACTTAATCGCACTAAAACAGCAATACAAATTAATTAGGAAGTTTAAGTAAATTTTGATCGATATTATTATTCTACGTCGATAGGTAGGTACTCCTGCCACACAGGGCGGGCGTTTACTCATCACAATAGAGTAACTGCTGGCATCTCCTCGTTAGTTTAAGTGTTGCACAAAAGACCAATAGAACATTCTCGGAGTCAACAGAGAAACGTCCTGTAACTCTTTGTACCTAAGTATTTATGGGTATTTTTAAATTTATTATTAGGTAGTTTAAAAAAAAACGGTGACAAAGTTCTGTTCACCACCTAGGGCGCAGGCGCGGTCTTTACTTGGATGGGTGACCGCCTGGGCGTGATGTTGGTCTTTTTGAACTACTTACTGTATTTTTTGGTTGTATGGAACCTTTGGTGCGCGAGCCCGACGCTCTAAGCCAGGTTTTATTATAGGTAGGTTCTTAACTACATATTTTCGTTTTGATTAGAATGAATAAAATTGTGAAGTAGGTATAATAAGTAGTTTGAAATACAGTACGTAATTATTTTTTCGAATGTGATCATACTTTATTTCACTGTTTAAATTGTAAATATACATACCTACTAGTTGTTCGCCCCGAACTGAAATTTTGCGCCTCCTAAATCTAGGCAAACCTAAGACCGACTTTGTCCATACTAAAATTTAAAAATATTATTGAATTGAACTTCTTGCTTACATAATAACATGAAGAGCGGATGTCAAACATATAAACTTAGAAACGCAGACTTCAAGGGCGGATCCAGCTTTGGTGCCAGGGGGGGTCACATAGACCTGGTCAAGTCACAAGAAGTTATAGGTAATTTAATTTTATAATCATAGATACAAGTAAAAAGTAGGTATGGGCTGGGTCTGCCCTTGGCAGACATGTATCATTAGGGCCGGCGCTCACAGACGGCGAGTCGCAGGACGGCGCGGCACGGCATGCTTCGGCATGCCGAAGAATCCTGTGGCATCCTACATGACGATAGCTAGATTCAATCTTATTATGATTATTAAGAATTTCATTTTTAATTTAATTAAAACAAAAATACAATACAAATATGAAAATATGTATATAAATGTTTTAAAATTGACGAAAAAAATAATAATATGATTTCAAATGAAATTTATAAATTATAATTATTAGACAAACCGAGTAGGCATAATTAATTTTTTGATTTAGGTTACGTTAATAGTAAAACAGAAATAAGTAATTAATCCCAAATTTCTTATTGTACTTTAGGTATGCATGCATAATAAAGTTGAAGCGGAAATAACTAGAGATTCGTCGAGAAAGATTCAACATGGATTTAATTACTTAACACTCAGATTCCTTTAACAACATGACGTTACTTATACGTCTCACTCACGTGATGCAGCGGCGAGCTTCGGTATCCCATGGAATGTATCGGCCTGTCAAGGCGTGCCGCGGCATTCCGTGTCGAAATAAAGAAATGTCAGTGCTTATGTCATTGAAATAGGGTTGAAAATCATTTTTGTCAACGAAAAAAAACCCTTGCCGTGCCGTAACGTGCCTCGTCGACTGTGAGCGCTGGCCTTTAGAATCAGAGAGAGACCTCTCTTCGCTCGGTCAATAAATTAAGAAAACATTTTTTTAGTTACCTCATCTTATTTAATGGCGAAAACATAACTTACACTACAAATTTAATAGAAATTATTGCTAAATTAAAAATTGTTATAAAGTGCTGTGGTAGGTATGCAAATTTCTGATGAATATTCAGTTGCAGTGAAAACTACTTTATAAATACCTCACTATGTACATTACAATCTGGTTGTAATGATGTTGGTTATACAATCGACCGCTCAGGGTCCTGATTCCATAACCAAAACACGCACGTAACACGACGTGTTAACCTCTAAAAATTTCGTCTCTATTCTTTAGGAAATAAAGGCCAACTTTTTGAGGTTGACTTAACGCGCTGCGTTACGAGCGTGTTTGTAGTTATGCAATCAGGGCCCTGACGTAAACGCGCGCCCTCACAAGTTTTGTTTCCACACGAACTGTAAAGATGAACGCACATTTATCCACGCAGCAGTCAACGGTCTTAATAACTACTTACTAATCTGTGACACATCTGATAGGCCCGTGGAAGTCGCACACTGTGCGTTTTACCTTTACGCGATCTTGTTTGCCTCACATCTGCAACATGTGGAATGAGCTCCCGGCACCCTATCGCATTTTAGTTTAACTATAACATCGTGTTCTTCAATCTTTAAAGGTTGGCAACGTATGTGACTGTGATGCCCCTGGTGTTACAGGCATCCATAGGCGACAGTAATCGCTTACCATCAGGCGGCCAGGCAGCCCGTTAGATTGTTTGCCATCTTGAGCCCCGTGGGCCGTTGGTAGTGAACCTGCCATCTGCGCTGGGAGCGTGAGTTCGATTCCTGTCTAGGACAAACATTTATGTGATGAACATTAATTGTGTTTCTTCTATATCTGGGTGTATGTATTTAAAAAATGTATAACAACTTCACAGGAAGTGCGTGAAATCCAATAAATGGGATTAATCCATCAATTTCCCACCCTTAGCAGCGGAATCATTTTCTCAAATATAAGTGGGATCACCCTCGACAAGTCGAGATATTCCTAGTTTATTAAAAAAAACGGACTCTCACACCGAGGGATTCGTTCAAACTCGTAATTATGTACAAATACATTCCTGAAGTTCATAAACTATGAAAGCACCGAACGTTGCTCTAACGAAAAGATAACTGGATTGAGGGTCAATCTTTTTCGTTGGAAAACTGGTGTCCCAATACATAGATATATGTCGCGGTCAGTTTACCAATTGCAAATAAGATTATAATAGCAAAAACATTTTTTTTTGTCACTAAAAGTTTACGGTTATCGGATTTTTCCTTTTACTTGTGCTTAAGACATTTCTTGCCAAATTTTATGATTCTAGATCAACGATAAGTACTTTATAGGTTTTGATTCCCTTGCATAAACGGCCGTATCTTTTGATTGCATTGCCTTCGAAGTTTGATTTTTTCACAGCTTTAAGAGATTGTAGACCTGAGTATTTAATATACAATTCATAATTTCAACTTGATACGTGTTCCTGAGAAAATGGGTCATGACAGAAGTCAGACAGACAACGAAGTGATGCTATAACGGTTCCTTTTTTCCTTTTGAGGTGTGGAAATCTAAATAGTAGCATGTACCTAACACTATTTGTAAAAAAACTACCGGCTAGCTAACCCCTTAACTTTGCTAGCGGTTGCTAGCGCACTAACATGTACATTATAAAAGGATGTACAGTGTGACAAGCTTATCCGTAGAGGTGGCCTAATAAGGGAAATAAAATATTTCAATAGGCGATTCTCATTTTAGTTGAGAAAATATGTTGGAGGCTCCCCCATTCAACTCTATAGATTAGAGAATCACACTGTACAAGAGATAATGAAAATTATAGCAATTTAACTAATATGTCACAAACTTTAATACATACAACCAAATCTATATACAAATGTATAAAACAAAGACACCATATATAAATCAAGAATGGCTAGACCGACGTTCTAAATTTCTGATTTGTTGATTTCTCTCCACCCTGAATAGCAGAATAAGTATTAAAATTATGGAAAAATTTAAAAAATAAAATAATATGAAGAAAATTATTTTTCCCATACATTTTGTATGGAACGTCAAGAATTTAAGTCTATACATTGACATAAATATTACATCATAGAAGGGAAAAAAAAAACAAGTCATCTAAGCCAAAGAAGGTTGTCGCTACCAAAGAGGTTCCTTCAAGGAGGTATATAACGCGGGTGAAACAGCAGGGCGCAGCTAGTTATTCATAAAAATAATAATAATGTATAAAGCACTTATAACTGCGGTTTGATTATTCATTTTAAAACAAAATACAGACATGAAATCAAGTCCACAATACTTAAATCTATTTAACTATTAACTATAATGTAAAGGGGATAAATCAGCATCCAATTTTTATAACTTTAACCAATTAGAACATGAATAGTATACCATTTTTGTTTTGTTTTAGGATTAGTTTCACATAATTAAATAAAAATAAAAAATCACAAAAAAAAAATTTTGTGTTTATGGCATGGTGTATTTTTTAAGCTCTGGTTGATCAGTTGTATTAAATTAGGTATGGTCTTTCTCCCCCTAAACTATACTGCAGTCAATTTAACAGAAATTATGTCCTATAACTTCTTTTTATTAGTTTTACTCTTGTCTGCTTTGGTACTGACAATCTTCTTACGTTTCCTTTTACTTGGTTCACTATCAGAACTTGAACTAGTGCTACTAGAAGAGCTCGAAGAGCTAGAAGATGTTGAAGAAGTACTACTGCTGCTGCTTGAGGATGACACTTTCCTCTTTCTTAGTTTACCAGCTTTCTTCTTTCTTTCATCTTCACTCGAACTTGACTCACTGCTGGAACTAGATTCGGATGAACTATCTGAAGACGAAGAGGAGTGTTTACGTTTCTTTTTCAAAACTTTAGTGTTTTTCTTTTTGTCAATTTTTTTGGTAGTTTTACCTTTTTTGTCTGTAACTGGTGTTGGAGTTCGAGGGTCTTTTTCTTTGTGGGATTTATCAGTTTTTTCTTTTTTAGGACGATCTGATTTTCTGTCTACAATTGATGAACTCTGTGATTGTTCATCTTGTTTTTGCTTTTTGGTGTTATTAGATTTCGTATTTTCGTCATTTTTGTGATCTCGCTTGGGAAATTGATTTTCCAAAGAATCACTTTGGTGTTTCTTAGAATGTTTCAAAGAGGTTTTATTATTAGACTCAGATTTTGGTGCCCTATCATGAGTTTGAGTATGTGTTTCAGGATCAGAATTTTCATACTGTGTTTTCTTATCCTGCATTTCATGCTTGTTTTTTGTGTTATTAATTAGTTTTTCCGAAGACTTATGATTTCTATCATTGGACTGACTCCTATCTTTATTGCTTAGAGAGTCATCTCTTGATTTGTTACTTTTTGACCAGCTTTCATTTCTAGCAGATTCGGAATACGGTATTTGAGTCCAATAACTGTTAGTAAAAGTATTACTATTTTCATGTTTTTTAGAAGGTTCTTCTTGGTATTTTTCACGTTCTGTACTCCTATCGGAATTACTATTAATCCTATCCCGGTGATTTCTGGACTCATCTTCTATTTGATCTTTTCTGGATTGTCTTGAGCTATGTTTTGTAGTAAGGTCTACATTTTCTGTTGGAAACTTTTCTTTCCTGATAAGGCTTTCATCTTTATCTTCTTGGCCCTTTGACTCGTCCTTGGATCTGCTTGTATCATTTCTAGACCTATTTCTATGAGACATTTCAGTTTTGTCTTCATACTGTCTTGATTTTTCCCTGGACCAGCTCCTGTCTTTTCTCGACACCTTAGATAAGCTTTCATTTTTATCGTCATTGTGTCTTGTTTTATCCCTGGATGTCTTGTCTTTTCTGGACCTGTCTTTCTCAGGTAAGCTTTCTTTTTTTACTTCAGGTTGACTTGTCTTATCCCTAGACCTACTTATGTCTTTTCTAGACCTATCTCTCTCAGGTAAGCATTCTTTTTTATCTTCCTGGTACTTTGATTTATCCTTGGACTCGCTCCTGTCTTTTCGAGGTCTATCTCTATCAGTTAAAATGTCACTTTTGCCTTTATGGTGTCTTGTCTTATCCTTAGACCTACTCCTGTCTTTTCTAGATCTATCTCTTTCTATTAAAATGTCACTTTTGCCTTCATGGTGTCTTAACTTATCTCTGGATCTACTCTGGTCTCTTCTAGAACTATCTTTGTGAGTTTTTTTTGTTCTTTTAGATTTGTCATTATCAGATTTTTCTATACTCCTATCTCTTTTTGATTTGTGTCTGTTAGCTTCAGTTCGCGACCTACTTCTTTCTCTCCTAGTCTTTTCTCTGTCACTCTTATGTCTGTCATGTCTATCACTTCTTTCATGTTTGCCATCTTTGTCTTTTTTATCTGCATAACCACGATCCCTACTTCCATGTCGTCTCCGGTTATTATCTTCAATTCTACCATTATTGTAGTCTCCTCTGTCTTTATCTTCATTAGGAGACTTTCTTGAAGAGTTATTATTTCCATATTGCTCCTTAGGTTCATTATTATTGAAATATTTGATACCTTTACCTTTCCCCATCCATCGCATTCTTGATACAGACTGGGAGAAGTCCACATGTATGCGCCTGTCATCAATCAACACATTATCCATTTTGAAATAAGCATCTTCACAAGATTTTTTGTCGGCAAACTCAATGAACGCATATTGTAGCGAGTCACTGGTCTTTTTATCTCTGATTACTTCGCAACCCACTATTTTGCCAAAACGACTGAATATTATTTCCAGGTCCTCGTCTGTTGTTACAGGATTAAGCTTACAAACAAAGAGTACATTTTCAGGTGGCGCTATGTCAGCATCGGGTAAGTCCCCCACAATTTCTAAGATTGTCGCTCGAGCTTTAGCTTCCTTTTCATCAATAATTTCTTGAATCTCCTGGGCAGACTTGCCTTGAGCTTCTTCAATGTCTTCGTCAGGGGCAATTCTGCCACCTTTTAGACGTTCGGCACTTGGAGATGGAGATCTTGAAGGTGCTCGAAGACCAGGGGGGTCGTTAAACGGGTCCTCTAGAACTACAGTATGAGTAATTCTTACATCACGATACGGTCGGTGGCTCTCATCGCAAATGACGTCGTTTAACATTCTCAAAACGTCGTGGCCTTCTGTTACTTCACCAATTACACAATGCATACTGTCTAAAGAATCCAAATCAGGGGCCAAAGTAAAGAAAAACTGGGAACCAACCATCATGTCTCCAGTACAGACCATTGAGAGAGTACCAGTGTTCGTGTGTCGAATTTTAGGGAGCTTCTCGCCAGAAAAGAAACGCTTATCGGGGCCTTCAAGTAAGCCGAAAATGGACTCGCCGCCGGAACCCTCAGCTGTGGGGTCTCCAGTCTGAGCAATGAAGCCACTTCTTATGGAATGAAAAAGGTTAAAATTGTAGTGTTTCATCTTGCACAACTTCAAAAAGTTCAAGCACGTCACAGGTCGTTGATCCAAATACAAGTCCACAGTAATATCACCAAGAGTTGTTTCGATTACTACAGACATCTTGATTGTTTGGTGCGAAAGTTTTAAATTATAGTTTTTTTTACTAATATTACATTTAGATAATAGGAAAACTATCAATCTTCCACACACGCACTCAGTACACACAACATGTTTGACTTTGACAGTCAGGGTCAGGTGGGTGACAGTCAGACATTTGTTTTTTTGTTTTTCGCCCATTATTGAGAAGGCTAAAGCTTTAAGGCCATACCGCCTCGTCTACAATATTTTTACTGTCACACGTGAGCCCCGGTCTTTGATAATATTTTTTTGAGCCCGCGTATAAGGTGGGAACTTTACTAGAGGCTCCTATGGATTTTGGAACGAAATGAATATACACGTTTTATCCCATTACATTACTTTCCCACACTAGAGCACATTCACAAAATCTCAATAATATATACTGGGTGATTCAAAGGGATAAACAAGAGATAAACAGTGGAAATATTCAAGGAAAATTATCATTGTACTTATCAGTATAAACAACTTTCACTGGGACCAGCCCTGAAATCCCGAAAAATTTTAAAATATGAAAGACAAAGTATTCAGCCATATTACAAGAGTTTTTTGACGCATTGACGCCAAAGTTTCATCAATTATTTTATCAGTAAATTTTAATTGTTATGTAATTTTGTGAATCGAGGTGTTTATTTTTTGTAATATTAAAATAATGTGTAATTTGTATAAATATCAAGGTTTTAGTATTACGTCATCTGTCGTTGACATTATGAACTAAATAAAAATTATAACTGGTTGTGTCGTATCGAAATGTTTCAGAACGAAATAAAAAGATGTCACTTCAAATTTGTACGCGGAGGTTTATTACGCGGAGGTCATTTTATATTATCTTGTGGTGAGAGGAGGTGATTTTTTTTAAAATTTGTATTGCTCTGTCATTGTATATAAAGATTATTACTTATATCACAGATATATCTGTGACTTATATGAATGTTTTTGAGGTTATGGAAGCTGCCGAAGCATGCAAGCAGCAAGCAGTTTGTATTCTGTTGGATAAAACTTACGTTAAATCACTTTCTTGGTAGGCACTGGTTTCAGGCTGATCGATAAGGGTAACATTACACTACACTTTACAAATTACACAAGTAGGTATACCTACCTGATTATGAATGAACTCGAGCAGTTTCATAATTACAATGACCAAATAATTACAATGACCAATGGTAGGTACCATTTGTATAGGAAAGTACCTACCTACCTACCCTTTATCCTACATAGGTACAGTTCACAACATATTTTGCACTTTAATTTTCTAGATAAGTATACCTACTTACATAATTGGAAACTGTTGGGCGCAAGTGTAACATTGTTATTTGATATGGGCAACATTTTAGTAGGTATGTTGGTTAAATTTAAAAAGAAAATCTGTGTTTTTGTTTTAGGGAGACGAGAAAAAAATCCGGACAAATTACAAAGCCGATAGATAGTCCGGACAGAGGTATAACAGTCCGGAGATGTCCGAATAAATTTGGACGGATGGTAACCCTAGGTGTACCGTGTAGGTGAACCACTAACATTACTAACCTACCATTTTTTAGGATACCTAAAGGTTAACGGTTAATTTATGTTAAACGGGACCTTATTACTAAGCTTACGCTGTCTGTCTGTCCGTCCGTCCTACCTTTTAACGGCTGTATCTTTCGAACCGTAATAGGTAGGTAGTTGGCCAGTTGAAATTTTCACAGAAAATGACGTTATGTTACGGCGGAATTACTAAGAAATAATAATTAAGTCAAAAAGTAAAAACTAAATACCACTAGATACCCCATACCCATACGACAAACGTATGTTATTAGCGTATTTTTGTATATGCTCTAGTGTAATATGGTAATACGTACAAGCGTCAAACTTGACATTGTTATAGTACGTACACGCTCTAAAGTATAACAACCAATAATGGCCAAGTGCAAGTCGGTGACAAATTTCTGTACACCAGCGGTACTCGTACGAAGTTTTTCACCGAAGTTAAGCAACGTCGAGCCCGGTCGGTACTTGGATGGGTGACCGCCTGGGCGTTGATGGGATATTGTCTTTTTGCACTACATTTTTGTACTTTAGTAGCTAAAAGTTTTGTGATGGTACAGAACACTCAGTGCGCGAGACTGACTCGCACTTGGCCGGTTTTATTATTGTTCCAGTTTGTAGTAGATCAATTTACCTACCTTGAAACGTTTTCAAGTAGGTACATATCTGCAATGTACCTATCTGCAATGTACCTAGTAAGTGTTACCTCTACGGATCGACAATTCTAATATCGAGGTGTCGGACGCAGGCAATGCACTACCTACCCTACCTTACTCACGTTTCTAGAAAATCTAATAAGGACCGTTTCACCCTCCTTCCGCCCTCGCCCCTAATAAAGTGAGTATTGAAAATTTACCAACCATTCTTCGAAGAATATAAGGTTAGCCGGTTTTGACGATCTTGCCAAAAACGCACAACACATTTAAAACCCTATCCTATTAACATAAGGCTCTATCTAGGAGTAACATTATTGGTGGTGGAAAGTGGTTTAATATTGCTCTGGCTAGACGATACTTCTAAATAACAAAACTGTCTGATGGAAAATATGAAATAAACAAGTTACGGCACCCTCTTAGATGCAAGCTGACATTTTTAAATCCATGTTCTGTAATGGGTTGGCAGTTCAAGAAAGTAAAGGCTGGCGTGGTTAGGTGGCTAACCCTATACGTACCTACTCGTATATACCTACCTATGGTACAGTTTTAAGATCCCTAGGCAGGGCCGTAAATAGGGCTGTGCCAGCGGTGCCCAGGCACAGGGCGCAGACTCTGGAGGGGCGCAGAAATGACCAAACCAGGTCCAAGTTTTGTTTTCAAGGGCGCAGTTATAGAAGCTCGCACCGGGCGCATAAAAGGCTAGTTACGGCACTGTCCCTAGGGCCTTACCTTCACCCAACTCTAAACGCGGGCCCGAATAGGTGGCGTTTGCAAAATCACGCGAACGCGAACCTTAACGCACCGAGATACGGTTTGCGGTCGCGTATTTTTGCAAACTGCACCTATTCGGGCTCGCGTTTAGAGTTTGCGTAAGGCCCCTGGAGAGCTTCGAAATATTATAACAGATTGTTGTTCTAGGACAGACAAATAGACAGCAACTTTTTACAAGGCAAACGCGTTTCATTTTCGACCGCATCATCGATTTCCATCAGGTGAGATTGCAGTCAAGCGTTAGCCTATAGTCCAAGTAAATTAAAAAAAAAATACTACCCACAAGAACAGTGAATTGAAAACTGAATAAAAACAAAAACATACTTGCGAAGTACCTCTGAGTAAGTACGTATAAGTACCTACCTAAGGCGCGCCAGTACGGTACCGGAGGCACGCGTAGTTACTGCAAACATTTGCACTAGTGATTGCGCGGGATGTTTGTCGTTCCAGTGGCGGAACTGCCTCTTTCGCGGGCACGCAACTACACAATACAAAACATCGATATATCTATAATGTTATGTTTGGGAAGCTACAGGAAGGTTATGACGTGAAGGAACCTTTAACGGGGAGCATGATTTGTCTGACGATATTTTTAATACATTTTTGAAATATTTAATTAGGAACTTTGGGCCTTACTTAAAAACGTTACTCAAGTTGATCTATGCTTTAAAATGATCTCTCAACTTCTCGCTGACGGCAATCGTCACACGCGAAAACGAAACGGAGCATATTTAAGCGTACCTATGTCAACTTGAGTAACGTTTTTAAGTATGGCCTTTAGTTGACACTGGCAGTTAAATACACAAGACGTGCTAAAATCGGAGGAAAATAGAACAATATTATAAATTTTTCAACGACTAGTATTAGGTATCGGTAAGTATCTACTTATGTCAAACGTACTCAAAGGCTATTTTGTGTGCGATATCTGTGTTTTGACGTTTGAAGATATCATCATACCTAATATGTATATCAATCATTTCGTCAAGATTGCCAATGATTGAATTGCCAATGACCGAATGCATCTGATAGTTGCCAAAACATTGAAAAAGCTGAACGTAAATAGTAATTTCTAATAACTTTTTGAACGTAAGGTTGTAGCTGATAGATAATAATTTATACTAATAATTTTTTTATATTATTTATATTATATTATATAAATAAATAAAAGCATTTTCTTTTAATATTTTATTAAAAGAAAATGCTTTTATTACGATTTTATAATGTTATTGTAGCTATTATGCAGACGCATTATGTAAAGGGAACTAACAGAGATAGATGCAAGTATAAAATTATATTAATACGCTTATATTAGCTTGCATGTATCTATGCAACAGAATCTTTTAACGTGATTTTCCCCCTTTCAAAACGACGGATTGATTTGAAACTTATCAAGGACCGATGACTGCAATAATTTGCCCCATTATCCTTCCCAGGATCTTCAGGATTAGCGATTTTTAAGCGTGTTTTTTAGTTTTTTAAACTGCGAGAATTATTTTTGAACTTCCATTAGAACAGCTGATAATATTCAATCTGACGGACAGTTTTCTTGAATCATAGCTAAGAACGCTCTCGATCAATTCAAACTACATTATGATGTAGTTTTTTGTTGTTAGAAATATTACTTGATCGAGAGCTATGACCGATTAGGATCGGTTCCGCCGTTTTAGTTATACTCAGATATATACGCGTTAAACTTAAAACATCCCTTTTTGCATAGGGGGTCAAGAAAGGACAGACAGATAGATATAAGACACAGAAGGATCTTTTGCATTTATTGTAGTGTGATGGGTGTGGTTTCAAGCAATTTGAAAGAGTATATTATAGGTTAAGTAAGTTAATCCTATAGATGTTAAGCGCAGGTATTAAAAACTAAAATCAATCAAACTTTTTGCTAACCTTTCCTATTTTGAATATAAAAGCACAGATAATAATAACAAAAAGCAGTAAACCTCTCGAGGCGTAACATTACGCGATAATTATGTACAGAGCGGCAACTTTTTAGTGGCAGTTGTCAAATATAAGAACTAAGCTTTTCTACCAGAAGTTATTTTTAATTCGATGGTGGCTCCCCCACTAAGCTCTGCAGATAAGTTACTGTTGGTCTCGTACGTAGGTAGTATCTACATGAAAAAGCAATCAAATCCGCGAGTGCGCGTCAAACTGAACCTAAAAATAACGCCGGATGTATTTTTAAGGAGGCTGAGGCCAGGGGCGACGGTCTCTCCTATTTCCATACAAATGTTGCATAATTTAAAAATAAACCGTCTTGGCGTGCCGTTCGAGTTATAAAACCAGTGTTTTATACGTTTCATTACAAAAAGCTTGAGATACAACGATGTGTTTTGATGTTTAGTTGTGTAAACGTGACTGATTTTATTGGAAGTTGATCCAGGGTGTAGTAATGAATTATTCACTTTGTTCAGTCTATACAGGGTTACGCGGAAAGGGTGTACTAAGCCGAAAAGCCTCAGTAAAGAACTAGATTTCCATTTTTTTCTTTCGAACTGTTTTTTCCTTTCAAAACATTTTTGTTACTTCATACTTAAGAGTAGGTTGGATAAGTAGGTAAATAGGTCCTACTCTACATTTCTGTAGGAAAACCTCATCTTAAAATTACATCAAGGTACTACACTTGATTTTTTTGGCCTGGCAAGTGCAGTAAACATCCGAATGAAACCTGTAAATTCAGAACAATTTTGTTAGGTTTTAGTACGTATTTTTGGTACGAACTAAAGTGAAATATTAAAAGAACTTGGTTCCGTTCAGCTTTTTACAATGTTATTGTAGCTGTCAGGGCTAAATAAAAATGAAACAAGTATGATAATTTTAGGGATGTGGATAACATTTGGTAACATTGAACAATAGACAGATAGCACGCTATTATGTCCGAGCTGTATCAAAATATAAGCTTCTAGCTGAGATAGGGCTGATTTCTGATTGACAAGTATAGCTAAACAGTAGAAACTAAACCCAGCAGCGCTACGATCGCCATAAGACCGTGTGATCTTATAAAAACCATGATACAAGCCAATAAACGGCGAAACGTCCCCGAAAGACGCCCCACAGATAGATTTAATCTGTTTAGACTCTGCAGTAAAACGTTGTCGATAAAATAAAGTGAGAGGCGCGCAAAAATCTCCTTCTTATCGCCACCGAGCGAGATTACACATAAAAATGTTAAATGATCTCGAACGGGTATTGAAAAAATACAGGGGAAATGGCGGGGGAAATTGAGTGCTGTTTGTACGATTGACGATGGTGTGATGTGACGTTGCACACTTAGTATTTTATGGGCTATGTAGTGTTAGTAGTGGAACAAATTCAACCACACTGGATAGCCCATAAAATACTTAGGCACTTATAAAGCCAGGTCATGTTCATGTAAAACTTTATGATTGCAAGAGAAAAGGATATGTACCTAAACAAAGATTTTTAATCATCAAACGTCTATGTTGCTGGTGCATTGTCTTGGGATGAGGCTTGCAGTGTTTAGAGACAAATCAGTCGATATATAATAAAACAAACCGAAAACCATCAATAAAACCGTCAACAAAAGCCGTCGTTAGTAAAAAATATATTATTTAATACGTTTATTTATTGACCGAGCGAAGAGAGGTCTCTGATTCTAATGGGAAAAGTTGGCATTTCCATGCATAGTTTGTTCGACGATAACTTTATCTTTGGTCCGATCATTGATTTTCTAGTCAAGTAGTTTATTTCAATACAATTTTTATGTTCGAATATGGGCAAAATCGTGTTTCAAAAATGGGTCGCGAGGTCACAGTTCGAGGCGAACTACTAGTTTAATTTATCTTATTATAAAACCTACGTTACATTTAACCCTTCACGCGCGATGAATCGAACGCCAAGTGTGATTTCGAAGTCTACGAAAATGACATCACCTTCGAGTTCGTAGCACTTTCCGTTTTGTAGCGTTTTTGTCCTAGTACTTACCAAGATGTAAAATGTAGTGCAATGCAATTACCGGTTTTTAAATACTACCATTTTATTGAAAATTTAAGCTTCTAAAAATATATTTGACGTTTAAAACGTTAAGACAACTGTTTCTACATAATAATAAAAAACAGTGAAATTCCTATCTATGTTTGTTCGGTGATTTCTTGCGTATCGTTGATCCGAACTTCATGAAAATTTGTAGCCAACTACAAATTTTCAAGAAGTTAATTTCAATATTTACAAAAGAAATAAAATATGTTGCAAAGATATAAGGGTCGTTCAGTTCGGTGCGATCAACTAGTTACAGATATAAACTATTTTTGAGTGGGCAAATTTTTTTTGGGTGTACTTTTTGTCATCGCTCCATATTTTATCACTTGTTTTGTACCTTCACGATGGGGTCGCGAATTGTTCGTGACAGCGGCAGCGCGACATGCCGCTGACTTGTCGCCTCTGTTTTATTATTATCTATTCTGTGTAGTAGAAATCTAATTTTTAACTTAACAGCTGCTTTATTCTTCTAGCAATAATATTAGTATACTTAGGTTTATGTATCTGTCAAAATAACATAATTTTCCAGCGAAAATGTTACATTAGCATTTACCGGTTTTTCCGGTGAAATACTAATATTAGTATTTCACCGGAAAAACATACTCATCAAACTGTTTCAGCGCGCCTAAACCAACTCTAAAATATTAAACTCTTCCCACGTGCAAATAAATCAGAGTACTAACATTAACAAATTATAGAGTCAGTCCGTGTCTAGGCGCAAATAAAATAATATTTTACGATATTACCATAGAGTAATGGTATAAATAAAGAAAGTGTCTAGTAAGAGCGTTCGGTAGGCCGATTGGCTTCGATTATGGGCCCGCGGAGAGTAATATCCTTTCTTTCGAAAATGTTTTTTTCGGGGAATGTTATTTTTTGGCGCGTCGGTCGCAGCTGGCGGGGTTGAGTCGTGAAATTGAGGCGATCGGAGTGTCTCCGAAGGCGCAGTTGGAGGGTAAGTGGGGTCACTTACGTTAAGTGGGCTCTTAGAGACGCACGTGCGCTGCCATCGGCAGGTGTGCAGACGATTGTGATTGGGATTGTGATGGTGAGGGACGATTTTTATTGCCCGTGCTGATGGTATTGCTATTTTTATGTAGCCTTTCTAAGCTAGGTAATCTTATGTGGTAGATAAAATTTTAAACTGGGTGTATCTCAAAAATCGCCGCCAAGATATCAATTCTACCGCAAATCTCTGCCAGCCATGATGCAATGTTCTAAAAAGGATATATATTATGGTCATAATGTTGGCAACTATTTAAATTTTTCAAATTCCATTATCCGAATGATCAGACAATGCAAAAAATTTGCAACAAAATAAGTAGTCCAAAATAAACAAGTGGATCACATTAAAAACCGACTTCAAAAAAATATAAAAATCGTAATAATTACTGCCTATAAAATTTAAGGGTTGCACTCGATTTCCCTGGGATCCCATCATCAGATCCTAACTTGATAACCATACAGTGGAACATAGAACAGTCCTCCTCTTTCAAAGTCGGTTAAAAAGGAAGCTGCCTAGCATTTCCATTCAATAATAGCAATAATAGGCAAGTACTTAGCGGCTAAAGTTCAACATCGCATGTGTAGCTCCGCCAAGCTAGCCATAATCGAGCGCATGCAGCTGCGTCTGAGAAACGAGCAACTAGGCTAGGGATTGTCAGTACAATTATCGATGTCGATAGCAAGTAAATTAAATTACTAAAAAATATAACCCGACTGCATCGTATAAATAGTAGGTAACTGAAAAGTAACAGCGGTGCGCTGCGTACCTATCTATACATATTCGTAGTAGACACAGAGCTCTTTCATACCGCTTTATATCGTAAACTACTGAATATTTCATGTTAGTGTTATATATTTTTGAAATCTGCTGAGTAAGCTCTACATAATGATTGTTTTGTATTGGCATATTTAGCAAAGTTTACTTACTATTTTTCCCCTAAAAATTTTTTCACAGACGCCATCTTGAATTCTTGGACCTTATGTAACTTACATTATTAAAACGATTCAAATAACACCTTACATCTCGAAATTCATTAAGCCGTTTAGGGTGTAGGGCATGCCAAAGAAACCTATTACATGCTTACTTACCTACATACACTCGAAAAACAGAACCCTCCTTCTTGCACAGTCGAGTAAAAAGGTGACACGTTACTGTTCGCTTAGTTGGTCGTTAACTCAGTTGTTTTAGAATCAATAACTCTTTACTTATAACTATGATGGATTAGTTTTAGCCATAAAGAACATCTGTTTCCTTGCTAATATTTTTTATCTTTCTCGTGCTTTAGATAACATCTGAAAATTTAATTTGCTTCATTTGCTGTCAATTAATTTTGTCACAGTAAATAGGTGTTTAAAATCTAAATTACAAAATCCATATCGTTTAGTAGCTAGGATACCTGGCTTTCACCCAGGAGGGGGTTTCAGATTCGATTCCAGGTACTTATTTTTTTTTGGAACAAATCAAATATTTTTAACATATACCTGGTGTATCTCTAGACGACGGACATGTTGGAGGATACCGTTGTGCTCATCACATATAACTTTTACTTTGGATCCAACCCTAAAATCGCAAAAAAAATATGATCATCAACACTCACCGAAGTGTATGGAACAGCGTGATTTTTTTTTAGAATTTCAGCGTTGATCCCAAAGTTAACGTTGTTTAATAACAAATCAAATATTTATTTCAATAAATAAATATTTATTTAATCAATATTTATTAATATTGATAATATTGATTAAATTATATATTTAATCAATATTAAAAATGAAAATAGCTTACATATCAACCAACAGAAGGATCATATTCTTCTGCGCACAGGAGGTAACACGAGTTTATTATGAGTATAATGATGTACAATGTTATCTCGAATATGAGCATCGTCGTCTAAAAGAAAACCCCGTATAGCTTTATATTCCAAATTATTTAATTATATTCAACTCATTATGTAATTAATTACACAAAATACGTTTAATAGGCATGTGTCCAATTTTTTTATTACCTCATATAAAAGCCGATCATAATAATTATAGAACCCATCGAGGAAAACAAAATATGTTCAAAAATAAATAAGTTATAAGGTATAGTATTTTAATTTCACGCTACGCAAAAAGCGCACTATAAGCACGATATGATGTCAAGTCGTGCACGCGCCAAACAAATGCTCTACTTACACACGCGTTGCGGGAGAGGGATAGAGCATCCGCTCCTTATCCTATATCCTCTATCCTATTTATCTACCAAAAACTTTAAACGCTTATATCTCAGAAATGTATCAGCCAATTAAAATTATTTTTTCTGTAAGTATAATGTATATAATTATATTCTTCGCTAAGCCTGTCATTTGTAAATATTTTTATAATAAATATGTATAATAAATAAAACATTAGGACTCAGCCCTATTGTACATACGTATAATATGAACCTGTTTTATTTTGTTTTTGCAAGCGTGCGGTGAATGTGAGGACCAAGTCAAACCATCCTTGGTTTATTGGTGAGACATAATGTTATAATTGTACACTAATGTTATAATATTTATTTATTTTTTATTTATTTAATTATAATAATAAAATATGGTAAGTATGTATCGTTAGAAAAAGAATCCCAACCGGTTAATAAGATAAAGATTTGATTTTTTTGGCAACCGGGGTATTACGATTATAAATAACTTCGCATGTAAAATAAATTAGTCATAGATGGCCTCCATG
Source organism: Agriopis leucophaearia (assembly GCA_949125355.1). Classification (NCBI taxonomy): domain Eukaryota; kingdom Metazoa; phylum Arthropoda; class Insecta; order Lepidoptera; family Geometridae; genus Agriopis; species Agriopis leucophaearia. The sequence goes on along the minus strand of OX421276.1, from coordinate 5,999,470 downwards.
TATGAGAATGGAAAATGGAGTTTCTTCTTTGAGAATCCTTCGGGCGACTTAATAAAACTTCGAAATTATGGTAGATACTCTTAACTTACATATTAAAAAGAAGAATTAAGATTTATTAAAATATTGTGGCATATTTTTTGTTACTTCTTAAAAACCGTAGCACATTTCGTAGACCCTCTACGAATCTACGAAATTAGGTTCAACTCGACGGATAAGATGTTTCTGCCTCGAAATGAGCTGCCTAATATTAAACGATGATTCGCTTTACACCAAGCGAGTTGACGGTAAAGGGTAAGCCTATAATTTTATTTTTAAAAAATGCGACGTCGATTTTTAATACCATTTTCTAACTAAACAAAATTTGACCGCTTCGTAATTGTTGCCATCCTTTTTTCACACATTTAAATGAAAAGAAGCGCAAATAATTTTAGTTCTGTCAAATTAGTTTGGTATATATAAAAGAATCGATGCCAATTGTAACACTTTTTCTAATTTTAAAATGTTAAATCAACTGCTAAAATTATCGACTGGGAATCCGGGCAACCCTTCCCGCCGCCATATGCCGCCCCCGCCCTTAAATTACAGAAGTTCGCGCTCATAATAGAGAGATATGCCTTTAATATCTGCCGGAACCGTTTCTTGTTTACTTTTTGCCCCGGTTCTTATATTAGACTCCGATATTACTGCTAGTAATTCCGGGATGCGCTTATTACAAATCTTCATTGCTTTTATTAAGTGCCTATTGGGGTGATGTTTTGTTAATTGATGATTAATTTGGTTGTGTAAAGTGCTCAAAGAGTGCGAAGTTTTATTGGAACTTTTAAGTCAACTCGAGTCTTCAAAACCTGACACAGTTTAGTACTTAACAGTTACTGTTATACTGCTGGTACTAGGAAATTAGTTGATATTTTTTAATTCAATCGTAAGCTTATGACGCGGCTTAACGATTGTTGTTTTAAGACACTAACATGACCTCACAGTAGCACTCTGTTCTAATGGCCACTCACGGTCACCCATCCATAGACTGCCAGTCGTCCGTTGCTGTTGAGATCAGCTTGTTGGTAAGTACGCGAGTAAGAGTGATACCTTCGCATCGCATCGGGAAGTAAAAGAAAATCATATTTTACCAGTAATGCAAGTTGTACAAAAGGTTTCGTCCATTTCGAATTGATGTAATGATGGAGCCAAGAGGTGGATAGTAGAATTCCTTAATGGCTACTAGAAAACCTTGACTTTGGTATTTTTTTAACAAATGCCATTCATTACACTATGTGACGAGGGTGTGGTGATGGCACCGGAAGCCGGTTAGTGGAACTCTTCAATAGCTTGTAAACTCCTATAATTTGGGCTCTATTGGTTGGTTTTAACGAGTCACGCGTTGTTTTTAACCATGGTATAATAATATAATTCGCTAGTAATGGCATTCTGAGACACAAAGGTTATGTGGGTGACACAAGCCTACGTCATCGACGCTGTGTTACCAGTAGCATGAAATCATAACTCCGCAATCTAGCTATAGCTATATCTATCTTTCAAATAAAAAACAAATAGAAAATAAAATTAAATAGCGACTGCGAACACAAACCTCGTTAGATTAGGTTTTATCGGATCATGTTTTTTTAATATAAATATTTATTTCTGTTAGGTTGGTAATATTCTATTCTTAAAAAAAGCAATTTCAAAAAGTGAACGTTTCAAATGACGTATTTAAACAACCCAAGCGCTGAGTAAACATTCAGTTTGCGCAAACAACACGTAAAATTGGTTGTCAGAAAACATAATGTCGGCCAAGAAAAGGGTTGGGTCGCGTGCCCTTTCCCTATTCTTGACATTTTAAATTGTTTATTTGCGAACAAGTGTCAAGTTATTTATTCAGCGACGGTGTTCGCATTTTGCTTCGTACCGAACTGTGTTTACAATTTGGATGAGTTTAATAATGCAGGCGAATATAGGTTCGATTCAATCCAGTGTGGATATTGCTTTATGTTGGTATTTCTTTTATTAATATGAGATTTTACAATGTGAATAATATTTTTGAAGTGAAAACTTCTTTAGGCGCGTTGAGCCCTTTTTGGGTGAATAAAAAATCATGGAACTCGCGGCATCGTCACGCTGTACCGTGTATTTTAAAACAGCGCCATCTCTTGTAGAAAGTACTACTTAACTTTTCACTTCTGACGTGCAGTCCTATGACTGTGTGTTTTATTTTATTAAAAGACCACATAAACAAGGAAAACAGATTACTTATTTTATTTATTTATTTAATTTAATTTTAGAAGTAAACAGTTATACAAATGCAAAGAAGATGTTTTCACTAATACAAACAAAAATAGTGTAAAAGTCCCGTTGCAACATCAACAGAAAGAAACAACATGAACATTACAATGAAACTATGATCTATTATAGGTTTTTAACAAGTGATTTTATCGATTAAAGCGTTCTATTCCAGGCAATCGCACGAAAAGGAACAATTGTGTCCACAATTGACACCCGATACAATGGGGACATAGTTTTTTTTCTCGTACTTAGCAAAGTTGTGTTATACAAGTTATTCACTGATATAGATTATTACTAAACCTTTCTGTTACACGTTGTAGATAGGTACCTAAGCAAGTTATATTAAATTTTTGAAGGCGAGTTGTTCCCTAACACCTCAACATCATCAGCCAATTAATGTCCACTGTTGGACAAGGCCTCCCTCATAGAGAGGGGTGTTGCCATAATCCCCACGCTTGGCAGGCGGCTTGGGGATCGCAGTACGTTCACCGTGTACTATTAGGACGCTGTTGCCCATCCTCCGGTGGTTCTGGTCGCAGTTTTAGGACATACCCAGGGTCCCTAACACCTCAATATGCCTAAACTACCAAATATGAATGAAAAAAATTAAATAACAAACAACCAGGTAGTCAAACAGATCTCGTTTAATCATACCATCATCAAGCTTCAGGAAGTTTGCTTCGAAAGTTAGTGGCAGAACGAATTAAAACTATTATTCCGTCACACGAAGGTAGTTCGTCAAGGCACCCGCAGCGGCGGCGGTGGTGGTTAGCCAGAAAATGGCGGCAGCGTGATTAGGGAGCTACACGCGTTTGTTTTGATATGCCGTGGCCACACCGCGCCGGGCCGCTCGTTGGTCGCTGTGGCCACACGCCTCAGAATATCGAATCTACAGATGCACAACTCCGGAGATGTATTCTTATGTTGACGATCGTAAGCCGCTACCTCCCGCATACTCCGCATTGTAATTGTACTGGTCGTATTATCATATGAATAAGGTGTATAGGTATATAGGCGTGGAGGCATATTAATCTCCGCCACGCGTCGTAGTCGGGATTTCGACGCGTTTAGATTTTAAATTTTTGTTGCTGCCTGGGAATCACAACTTAAGTATATCTATCATACCTACTAATTTAAGTAAGAATAGATAAAGTAAAATAGAAGAATGAATGTCATAGCATGTGGTATTATTTATTTATTACTCCATGTCTATGCGATATTTAGTGTTCTATTTAGTGCTGAGATTGATTTGTAATGAATTTATCTATCGAACTGCCATTCCATGAGACTGAAAATTAGTCTACTAATTCGCAGTACTAAATCAAATAGAGAATAAAATTAAATAGCGAATATGAACACAAACCACGGTGCGCCCTGGTCACCACATACTCTAGTCGCACACGTGAACCCGGTAGTAAGCGTAGCATGCTCACACCACTGGGCATGTAACGTCATACCCAGTGTTAAGCTATTGGAAGCTGTATCTCTGTATATTTTCTACTCAGTGGTCCCTTGCCATGTAAGTTCGACCCGCGGTTACGGACAGTTTGCGGCCGACCTTACACTCTAGTGTACCACGTCACTTGTTTGGTTAGGTTAGGATTTTGTTGCGGTTTTGAGGTATTGGAACAGTAGGCTCATTTTGGATTTTATCGTATTTTTTTATTATGTCACCTTACAAAATTACTATGTACTTCAGATAGATAGAAACTCCAGCTCTTTAAATGAAGTAAATAAGAGAAACTTACAAACTATTGCCACAAGTAGCGTATTTTAATAAATGGTTCAGGTTTACAGTTCCCTGAATGTCTAGTTTGCCACTATGTCCATTCTCATTTACATCCAATTCTCTGAACGTTTAACAGATCTTCATCAGTATAAGTGTTTAAATATTACCTGCCCAAATATTTTGATATGACGTCAATGGCTATAAAATAGAATACCTACCTCTTTCTATATTGCTATCAGCTTGGAACAAATACCTCTCTATACTGATGCGTTTTGGATAAAATCTAGATGAGCAAATATCCTTTGCTGTTTTATCAACCGATTTCACGATCAGAAATTAATAGTAATCAAATTGATAATTATTATTTGACTAAATACAGTTGACGTGCAGAGCCAAAATTCCAAATAGAAATTGGTTAGAAAATCACACTGAAGTGGGAATTTTTTCCCTTCTCTTTTCTGTGGAAAGGCATGATGAACCACCGCTCCGCAACACCGCAGCCGCTTGCGAAAAGTTCTTCCAACAACTGTCAACTTTCGCGCGCATTTTCCTTCTCCAGCGCATGCGTAAAAGAAGAGCTACAAAACATCCTTCATCTCTGTCTTGCCGAACGAGGTCTGCGGGTAGCGGCTAACCCCCGGCGCGAGGTTTGCGGCGGCAAAAATGTGTGTTTCGGTGTGCCGATAGCGGAGTGCCGCAGCCCCGCCCAGCCGGCCCGCTAACGCGTCTTGAGCCACTTAGCCGGTAAGACGGAGCGCACATTGTCCTGTCAAGCGGGGATTTCGAAGAAGGTTTGGATATTATACTGTAATATAGCTGTTTAGGGTTCTTTAAGATGGAAATGTATTTTGTGACTGTACAATATACACTGCTGAAGTTTGCCAATGCTCTGAAAGTAAGAATGCAATAATTCAAGTGAAGGGAATTCATAAGATAAATCGTTCTAAGGAACAATGTTAGCATCATTATTTGAAATAACAACAACAATTTCAGTGTTGGCTTCATTGTGTTACCGTCTTACTAGGAAAGCAGACGTGATAGAAAATTTGTAGAAAGATTTTAAAATGCCTGTGGTTTTCTAAAAAAAGATCTGACTGATTTCTAAAAGAAAGAATAAGATATAAGAAAAAAACAAAAACAAAAAAAGGTACGGTTAGAGACGTATTTAAAAATACAAGAAACATGTTCAGAGTCACTTTATAGAGAACCAGAGAAATCTCTTAGTTGTAATTTGAACAAGTGAATATCAAAAGGTAAATCCTTTGTGAACACCGTCTTATTTCCGGCCAGATATGGAGCCGCGAGCTGTCAAAATGGAGTGGGAAAAAAGGCGGGAATGTGGCCTCGCTTTATGTGTAGCTCGTCATTGCGCTAGACAGAGAGATCTTTATCACCCGCCATGAGCCAAAGCGGGATAGCGAACACAACGTGGTTTATAAGAAAACCCAAGACGTTGGGCGTGTTTGGCGGGTGGGCGTGTGGGTTTTACATTAGTAGTGGTTAGGTGGCCATGTGTGGGTGAATGTGGACACCGTGTGGCTATGCGGTCACAGGTGTGTGTGTGCCTTTGCGGGTCGAGAAGTTCTCCGCACTCATCCTTTTGTCAACGATACGACGCTATATCGGGCTCAAGCTTTAGTTATTAAAGTGGGCAGTTAAATTTTATGGCGATATAAAATTTCCATTGTCGACCGGCTGGAGCGCCCACGAACCTTTATGTGGGAACCCTTGGCATTGAAAACTCACCTATACTCAATACCTATGGTAAAATCAACTATGTCGTTTGTAAACTAATTAGTAAACAAGGTTTCGTAGACCTTTCGTAGCTGCGTAGCGATGTGCTACGGTTTCACGCGTAGTAACTACATTAACATAACATCCTAGTTGATTCGTAGTTTATCTGCGTGACTTAAAACAAATATTTTTGGAGCTAATTGAGATCTATTTCAACATATTATGAGTAGGTAATAAGTAAGTGCAAATATAATAAGAAAACAAAGACATTTAAAAAGAAATACGTTTAGTTCAGTTAATCACAAATGTAAGACTTAAGATAGTTTTTACACGATTTTTTTTACACGATCGATTAAACATATTCTTAGATAAAAAATCTATGGAATATTCTCTCTAATAATTTCGTAATAAATACAATATTTAAATATTCGAAATTCACGCCCTTTATGCTAGAGGGTAGATAGTATATATAAAGTACTTAGCAGTAACCGCAAAACTGTGGCAAGGCAGTCGGTGTGACTAAGAAGCGTTGGCAGTGGCAATGCGGTTAATTTTGGCTCAAATTATACCTAATTCGAAATTTTATTTGCTACATACTGATTCGCATCAGCAACATAATTTACGCATCCGATGCAACCGTAAGTGTCATAAATTCAGTTGAACTAACACATGTACTACAAGTGTTAGTTCAATTTTTACTTCCCTACAAGTCTTGAATAGGGAAGTAAAAATGTAGTTGTTTAATTTAATTATTAGGTACTTGGCTTCAATGGAAGAAATTGCATTGCAAGCGTATTTCTTTTCTCTCTCTTTTAAGCTGCGCTTGCAACAGGCTACTTTATATAATTACTATCTAGCCTAATGTTAGGCTAGAGTAATTTAATTCTAACTTAAACTTCTACGTATATTTATACGCCAGCGTATATTTGAAGAAAGTATAATTTAACTAGGATTAACAAGATTGTATTCCAATAAATAAAATTAAAATGTACAAAAAAATACACCTATTCTAATGTGCACCGTATGTGCGTTATAGATAAAAATGACACTTTACGTCTACTATTTTTCTGTAGTATTGTCGATGGGTCAGAGTTTCTTTGTAAGTTAGTGCACAAGTTATATGGGCTCGACATGAAGTGTGATAAATTTTGAAGGACGGAAAATGTTGTTGAAAAAAATATTTGAAGGGAGGCCAAACGACTTTTCCGAGGCTATAACATAGGGCGGTCGTATGACCCTCTGAATTGCGAATTTCTCAGCCCATGTACGGCATGTGGCGACATATGGCAACATCGTCGGGGTAACACATTTCGCGTGCTTGTCCCGCACCTAACTATCTCTTTTAATACTTATTTGTCCCACGCACACATCTCCGCCGTCCCCCCGTGTCTTCGATGCAGCTTTTCCAAGTGTGGGTGGACTTCTTTCGCCGTGCCTCTGTGTGCGCGCGAATTTCTTTCGAGACGTAATAAGGGGACCGTTTCTTTCCCGCTAAGGTTTTAATGTCGACCACGGTTCGGTGGCGGACGCGCGCGCTTTTCCGCGGTTACCGAACGGAAACTTTTTCTTAATTCTTTTTTTTTATCGAGTGTTATAGTGTTGTGTCTCAACCAAGAGGATACGATTTTAATTTTTTTTAAAGGTTGGTCTCAAAGTTGGTATAATGTACGTAAATTAATTAGTGGAAAGTTTGTTAAGTCCGCAAACTTGAGCGAGCGCGCGGGCGTACGGTGCTTTGTTTTCCCAAAACCGCAGCTCATTAGCCTGTGCGCACACTACGGCCGGAGATTAAACTCCGAGATAAGGGCACGTGTTGTGATAACGTTCCCATATGTGGCTTCTGATCTAGATAACATTTTAAGATAATTTCACTTGGGGAGGTTTAGAGATGTGGTGTGGCTAGTATAGTAGTATTAATTTTGAAAGATTCCATTTATATTATAGCTGCTAAATAATTACACAATCACTTTTTAATATTGTTTAATAATTAAGATGCCTCTTAACATATATCTATATTAATTTACTAAAACAAAAAAAACAAAAAACATGATATTACAAGCAGAACCAGGTACCTATTCCAAATAATTAACTCTGTAAAATAAAAAAATAAATTAAAAAAAAGTAAGTACAATAAAATTATTAATGATTGATAAAACAGTCTTACAAAAACTGCGATTGAACTTTTAACTTTAACTTTAAAATTACTTAATACAAACAAAAAAAAAATATGTGTACGTCTAATAAGTCCTAAACCACACGCTCGCTACTCGCTAACATCTCAAACCCATTATCTCCCACTTTATTAGCCGAGCGGAACTTGTTAAAAAGTGCGCGCGAACTCCCATTAGAGATCCCTAAACTTCCACCTGTAATTGTCACGCGTACGCTCGTTACCAACTTGAGTGTGGAGACGCCCTTACGAAACGGTGCCTTCAAACTTTATTTAATCAACATCACCTTAGATAAAATTAAATCATAATGATAGATTTCTTTTTGATCGCTATGTCATAGACGTTAGGATTAAATAAAAAAACCTTGTATGGCTAAAAAATAAAAAGTGGGACCTAAATGTGAAATGCGCGAAATGGGAGGTTTCCCAAAATGCAATTAAAAAATTGTTCATAAAAATGCAATAGATGGCGTTGACGAGACGTGGATATAAAGATTTAGCAGAACCACAGACGAAGAAAGGTCTATAAAAAACTTGCTTATTCTCATAGACAGACAATATCTATCTGTCTGTCTGACACTGTCTGTCATGCTTGTTTTTGTGTTATTTATTTCGTAGTATAGTAATTTGTTTTTATTGTTTGCAAACAAAGTACTTATTTTTCACAACACAACAAAAATTTGTGGGCTCATAAGTGTGCCTTACCTAGCCGTGTTATAAAATATCTCCTCTTCCTTGTATCGTAGGTTTCATTAAACAAATGCAAAAAAAAAACGTCATTAAAACCGCCCATTGTTTTAATGACTGGCATTGCCTGAAGGCAAGCACTTACCGTCGCCTACATCAGAAAATACCGGAGATATCAGATATTCGAGGAAAGTGAACAATAATATGAGAAAATCCTGTTTCAGAAGATAACTGAGGCCTTTTCCCATAAAAAATAAACAAAAAAATTATTTTCTTATAGTAAGAACTCGAAAAAAAAATCACTAACTCGGAATAGTAAGTAGTAATAGTAGTTACCTATCTCCTGATTCCTGAGTTTTACCTAAAAGAAACTAATATGCACTATCTATATATAATTACTTATTTCACAATTAAAATCAATTAATATTACCTATGATGTGATGAGAGGGCGAGATAATTCCGCAGCGCATTTGTTAGATGGGGTTGGTGGCATTGTTCACGCGCCTTGCCTTGTTGTTTGCACGACGCTGACGTCAGAATTTCGAACATGGAACGATTTAAATTTTACACGCGCTTTTGACATCCAAGATGTCAAGCATGTCCGAATTTTTATTTTTTAAGTCGTAATTGTTCGTAAAGTGTGTAACGTTTGGCCATTCGTTCTGGCAGGTTTGTGATAATATATTCTCGTATCGTATTTATTAAAGAAGAAAAGTTGCAACGGTCGGTCATCACGCAAGAGATTGGATGACCGAGGATCTTACGAGATATTTAAGACCAATTAAAAGAGAAGGTAACAGTCATGTCGTACATAAAGAAAACTCTGGCAGAAGAACATGAGGCCTGGGAGTTACTGCACCAGCAACAGCTACGGTCGAATTAAATGTTAAAGGAAACGCTCTTAAATGTTGAAAGACATCGCATAAAAGCCATCAACCAGTAAGTAGCGTCACGTTGCTTGTATCTCAAAACGGACTCTCATAGGAATGTTGTCTAATCAAAAATCATGTCTTTAAACTGTCGGTTTCTGTTTTAATAAAACCCATCGCATTCCGAGCCATTCTCATTTAGCTTCTGGATTGCACCGACGTTGTTTATTGTCACCAATATTGCGAAAGGGTCGGGGGCTGAATGTTTTTTGATTTTAAAGTAGATTTATATTACAGGGGAAAACAATGCATAACAAATTATTATCTCAAACATGGTATTTAATGTGTCTATTTGTTTAAATCTTTTATTTTCACGAACGCTTAAAATATGAACTAAAACCTAAAAATATTAAAAAATTAAAACTATTACTACCAAATTATGAACATGGGACTACAAATAATTTTATATCATACACTACAAAATAAATATGCTGTATTTGTTGCATAATACGCTTCTAACAAAATTGGACTTTAATGTTTCGATCGTTGCTAAATTAACTGTTTGTCACGTAATTCTAAAGTAAAAGTTGTTCATAATTAAGAGATCACAATAATCTCAATTCGGCTTTCCTCTTTTCTATAACCCTGTAGAATGAAGTAACTCTTATGGCATGATAAAACACCATTTTGGTCGCGTATGCTGCGACTTTAGATCCCAAAAAAAATATTTTTGTAGATTTTAAAATTACTCAACAAAAAAGTCATAATAAAAGCAGCCTCCATCACTAGGCATGGTTGGTTACCCGCCCCGTCGCGTTCCACCCATCTACTCTTTGATCTTGGAGACTAGACAATTGCTTACTGAGATGTACGTTAAACTGGAGGTGACATTTCTAGTTCAGATATAAATTTAAAGTAAAAAATTCTACAAAGCATTTACAAACTAATTCTTTGACCTGATTTCTCCTGGTCTGTTGTACTCTCGCGGAGTTGATGCTGGTGTCCTTGGAGACAAGGGTCTTCGGAAGTGTTTCTTTTGCAAGGGTGTGGTTAAAAATCAACAATTGATACACACGCGACCGTTGTGTAGCGGTTTTTGGTGACAAGTGCGTGATGTAGGTGCGCCCGATTAGAAGGATAAAGGGTAACGATTGGCGGGAATTGCGTTTGACAGTTACTTGTCAAAAGGAGTTTCACAGATAAAATGCTACCGCAACGTGCGATGCGAGTTCACGTCACGTGTGATAGATGACGCCGCTTAGTGACAACACACCGAAGATATGTTTTGTGGTAGCGCAACTTCTCGCAATCACCTAATCATAATAGCTTAAAACAGGAAGCCGTAAGGCCCCAGATCAGCGTTTGTAGGTTTGTGAGTTTGTGTGTTTGTATATTTATACGACGACAACTTACGTAAAGTTAATCAGATATTCATGAAACTTTGTACGCAAGTAGTTTATTTTTATACAATTTTGAGTTCAAATATGAACAAAATCAAACCAGGGGTTGCGAAGGTTGCGAGGGGTTTATGAAGGTCGCGAGGTCATAATTAGGGAACAAAAGAAGAGCGTTTAGAAGCGTTTAAAGTTTTTGTTCGGATTAGGAAGGGATGCTCCATTTCTTACAAAGTGACAGTATGGAGTCTGTATGGCGTACTCACAAGTGTCGTCATTAGTAAGTATAGTGCGCTTTCTGTCTAGCAAGACATTAAAATACTTTCTAAATTTGTTATATATTTACATTTTGTTTTCCGTGGTCAATTCTATTTATGGTCAACTTTTTCATAAGAAAATAAAAAATAACCAGTTAGCATATTAGACCAGGGTAGATAATTTTTGAAACCAAAAAAAATAGTAGTAGGATGAAACCCATTAGAAAAGGAGGGGAATATGATAAAAATGAAAGGAAAAATAAATTACAGTCGATCTGAGTTCGGGAAGTGGGAGGGGGGAAAATCAAAAACTACAAGTCCTATGAAAAAAAGTTAAATAGCAAAGTTTGCTATTTAACTTTTTTTCATAGGACTTGTAGTTTTACCGGAAATCGAGATCGAGAAAAATGGTTTATCTCGATTTCCGGTAAAACTACAAGTCCTATGAAAAAAAGTTAAATAGCAAACTTTGCTATTTAACTTTTTTTCATAGGACTTGTAGTTTTTGATTTTCCCCCCTCCCACTTCCCGAACTCAGATCGACTGTAATTTATTTTTCCTTTCATTTTTATCATATTCCCCTCCTTTTCTAATGGGTTTCATCCTACTACTATTTTTTTTCACTTTTTACCATTTTTGAAGGCTTCTACTCTGGTCTATATTGAGAACTTTCTTTTGTTCTGTAGTTAGTCAAATATAATGTCACATCGCCTTACCCTTCGTTGATCGTACCGCCATCGCCAATAACGTTCAGGATATCTCGGGCCCCCAAGGCGTACAAATAGCCCGTTACTCGATACGTCGATTGGGATGTTAAACTTAATTCCGGCAAGGGGTGACGACATGTCTTTTACTGCCTTACATGGTGTTTACTTTGATTCTGAAATATTGTCGGAAGATTATGTTAGTTTTAAGGAAATTGTAAAGTAACACAACTTTTTTCAAAGATGTTTTAATGTGCACCATTGTAATGGACAAGCAGGTGGTGACAAAGGAATGAACTTTTTTTTAGGATTATTGTTTTAGAATCTAATGTTGCATTCACTTTGTTTACTACTTTTATTAGCTTCACATCAATTAAAAGAAAAAACCGTTCTGTATGTGTAATGAAAAACAAACTGTCAGTGTTAAGTAATGTACCTAGTGCTATCTCTAAAGAACACGTGAATAAGTGTCTTCCTAGTAATAGAGACAATAAGAAGCATGTTGTTGGACACATTCTTAGTTTTTAAAATAACAATAAATATGTAGAAGTATAGATTAGAATTAAATGACTTACTAGCCTAACATTAGGCTAGATTTTTTTATATTGAACTTGAATCTAAAGAAAGAAAATCACATGGACTGGCAAAAATACTTACCTACCTAATAAATGCAGGTCTTAAAAGCCATTTGTAAAGGGTTTTCCAATAAGAGGTGTTATTTTGAATAGCCCGCTATTTCGGTAGATGTCACTTTTGAAGCTGTCATTTCTTGGCATTTGACAAGTAGAAACTACGCCATTAATAAAAATGGTACGATACACGCTTCAACAACGCATTGAAATTATTAAAATTCACTATAAAAATGGTGAAAATTTGGCAGAGACGGTTCGTAAAACTCGAACATTTTTGGGTCGTCGTGAAGCACCTTGTCGGACCGCAATACAGAAATTGGTGGAAAAATTCGAGCTGTTGGGACAAGTTAGTGATGAGAAGAATAAAACCCGTGCACGTCGCTCAAGAACAGCCGAGAATATTGCTGCTGTAGCCGAAAGTGTTGAAGAAAACCCAGGTTTGTCCATTCCTCGTCGTTCTTTGGAATTAGGTATTCCACAAACGTCATTACACCGTATTTTGCATAAAGATTTGGGTCTTAAGGCTTATAAAGTCCAGTTAACACAAGAACTCAAGCCGGCCGATCATCAACAACGTCGTGACTTTGCTGATTGGGTCGTTGAAATGCATGAAAATGATCCGGAATTCCATCGAAAAATCATCTTCAGTGATGAGGCCCATTTCCACCTCGGTGGCTTCGTCAACAAGCAAAATTGTCGCATCTGGGGCTCAGAAAACCCAAGAGTTATTGTTGAAAAGCCTCTCTATCCTCAACGTGTGACTGTTTGGTGCGGTTTATGGTCCGGCGGAGTCATTGGACCTTACTTTTTCGAAAATGAGGCTGGCGCAACAGTTACGGTGAATGGATTGCGCTATCAAGAGATGATTAACGATTTTTTATGGCCGGAATTGGATGGTATTGATCTGGACAACGTTCACTTTCAACAAGACGGCGCTACGTGCCACACAAGCAACGAAACCATTGATCTTTTAAGGGAAAAGTTTCCGGACCGTGTTATCTCTCGAAGAGGTGATCACAATTGGCCACCGAGATCTTGTGATTTAACACCTTGCGACTTCTTTCTTTGGGGCCACGTGAAGGAGAAGGTCTACGCCAACAGCCCAGTATCGATTCAAGACCTCAAAGATGGAATTCGTGAGGCTATCGAGGACATAGAGCAGCCACTTTGCGATTTAGTTATGGAAAATTTCATGAAAAGGATTTTGTCCTGTAAGCGTGGCCGTGGTGGTCATTTGCCTGATGTTATTTTCCACTATTAACGGCATACCTTCCTCTTTGTAATGAAATAAACATCTGATGATTTATAATAAAAAATGGCATTTTTCTTTGAATATCAAAATAACACCTCTTATTGGAAAACCCTTTATAAAACATTTTTACTTGCAAAAAGCGTAACACACTTCACCATCAGCCGTGATTCCGGGTCGGATTTAACTCATGAATAGCATGGCCATAAAATCTTAGCGTAAAAACATACGTAAAGGGCTCGCTCGTAAATAATAAACCATGTAAGGGCGGCACAAGTGTATGTTAAATTGCAGTAAGGGACTTCCTGCTTTATGTAACTCTCTAAAGTATGAGATTGTAGCAACGCAATATTCGTATAAACATAACACCAAATACGAGACATTTTATAAAAGTAGAAGGACTTTTTTATGTCTCTGATCCTTCTTCATTCTCCTTCTCAATCCACTTCTAAACATCTCATCTGTATACTAGGGTAGCGTTGGGGTATATGTAGGGTGGGTAGCAATATTCTTCATTAAAATCTTTTTTACGTACGTAGGGACGTACGTAAAAATAATTTCGATTTCACATTGTTATACGTACAGCGCGGGAGTCAAACTCTGTGGCGGGATCTGTGTTCCGTGTAAAAGTTATAGTTATAGTTCGATGTCTTCAAATCAAAAATTTAAAGTTTCCTCCTAGGTAAGCTTGTCACAACCTAAACCACGTCTTTGCTTATACAATCATCAACGATAATGTGAAAAAGGGCAATAAAATATCTATCTACTACTGATGCAGGAAATAGAAGAAAGGAGAAAGTCTATTTTACTTGACTCTCTTCATTATGTCTAAACTTACCTGCAATAATTAAGCAACTTTATAATATAATAATTAAATTCAATTAAAAATAAACGAGGCGTCGTATTAACGCGTATTTTATACGCTATACGACGTATTATATACGCTAGCGTTCACTAGGTCTGTACACGGAATTATCTACTTACTCGAATGTGTGTAGGTAATTATATTATGGAAACTGTCTTAGTTTTCACATACTTTGCTTATCTCTCAAGGCGAGTGCGCGAGCTCGTTTCCGTCTCGCTTTGCGTAATTCCCCTGAAATATAACAAAAAAAAACTTGTATATACGCACATGATACGCACACATTGGAAGAGCCAAAGCTTGTCCCTGTCTTATTACGTCACAAAATTAAGAGTGTATACAGATCTTGGCACACAAGTTCACACAACTGATAGAGGTAGTGGTGTATTCTGCTAAACTAGATTAAAATACAGTTTTACTTCATAGCACGTTTTATTCATACTTCGTTAAGGGATTGTTTAATAGCTTGAGTGGCAAACAAGGCAACAAGTCACCTTCATCTTTGCTCATTACTATTGCCTTTCGATACTTGTAACACCAGAGGCATCACATATACATTGCCGACATTTAAAAACTCTATTTAGCCCTTTTGAAGAACCCTATGCTTATAGTTATTCGGAAATGCCGCAGGTGGGAGCTGGTTCCACATATTGCAGCCGGTCTATTATGCAAGCTAAGTGAACGTGTATTTATCTTGTCGATTACTATAGATAAATGTCAAAATGTCAAGTGATCACTCTTGACTGTAGTCCCTTACCCTTATAATTCGATGTTTTGACATTTATCTGCAGAAATAGGCAAGAAAAAATCACATTCACTTAGCTTATCACATCACTTGCGCGTGCAGAATAGACCGGCAGGTGTGAGGCAAACATATCGCGTATAATGCATAGTGTGTGATTTCCACAGAACTATGATGTGGATGAGCTTTCAGTCGATAATGGATAGTGCGATTTTTGTGTTGGTGTAGTATCCCTACTGTTTGTAACAGTGCGACAAGTGAGTACCGCTCGTTACGGGCTGCACCCTTCCACAAAGGAGCCGGGGAACAGGGCAAAGATACATTACCGACCGTTTCTGTTTCACTGCTCGCCAGTTTTCGGACAATATTTTTAATAAAACCTTCACGCATCGAAGGTATTCGTAATGGTTTGTTTTAGACAATCGTTATAAACCATTGCAAACATAAAATTATGTTCACTTTGTAACCTTGTTTTTATTAAGCTTTTCGTCAAGTTAGTAATGTTAGAACAGTCGTCAAGGACAAAAACGTTCTATTTAGCTCATCATTGTTTTTTTAAATCGCGAATATGTCCGCTTTTGACCATGCACCAACTCGCCTGTTGGTAAGCGACGGTGTAGTCGAAGGTGAAGCACGCAGACATAGAAGATACCTATTCACTCTGGCTTGAAAAGGCCCAGATTATATCTCTCTGGAAACAAGGAATCCGGCAGGTGTTATTAGCTTATACTAATCCTTGTAAAGTACTTGTAATTTATCTATCTGTGTCGAATAAATCACAACACATAAGTACCTACAACGATTCTTGACTCAAGTGAGAGTGAGTGAGTGAGTGAGTATTGGAACAAGCAAGTTAAAAATAGTGGTATTTATACATGTACTATATTGTGTTAAAATGTGAACCTAGCGTAAACAGAAAAGAGTTTATTTTTCAACTGTCAGTTGTACGCAACAACGCCGTCGGTCGGCGCTAGACCTTAAATTTACAAAGACTAAAAGTACTCGTTTGCGTTCCAATAAAAAGCGTCAAGCTCAAGCCTATTTCGAATAACATCTATTACCAGCTCAATTTTAAAGAGGATGCAATTTCAATCAATAGGGGTAAGATTTGGGCAAGCATAGCCATGGATTATGAAGATCAGATGTAGAACTCTACAGTAAAATCCAGGAGTGAAATTCACTAAGTACCACACTAAGTCACAAATACAAGCTCTCGCTTAAGTAATTAATCTTTGATGTTGAAATCGTGTGCCTTTTTAAAATTAGCTATTAGTGCAGTACAGTGCACTGCACTGCACTGCATTACACTACAGTACACTACACTACACTATATTACATTACACTATACTAGGCACACTTACTCATTTTTTCACGCACTCTAAGAGACTTGCTGTTACACCAAAATACGAACTTATAGGACCACATGCAAAACAGTGCTGCAAAGTCGTCTGCATGGTGAGTTCAACTAAAGACATCAAGCCTTGTTTAGGCCACATGCGTTCATGACCGTCACGCTACCTTATCCATATGTCCCTTGTTTTTCTGATCTGAGGTTGCCACCTTAAATACTTTATTTTATTTAACAACATCATCGCTTAACATCAGGCGTGTTGGCGGCCAAAGGCAAGCCTATTTACGCATTAAAAACAAAAACACCGTTCAGTATTGGATAAAATATTTTCAGTATTGATCAGTTCCATTGCGATAAGAATTAAAAAATACATAATAATATTATCAATTTTGACCGATTGCGTTGCGATAAAAATTGAGATGAAAACATGGCATAAATATTTTTGACAATAAGATGGCAAAAATATAGCAAAAGATATTGCATTGAAACTCATGATCAAAAAAAGTGGTATTTTTAGTAAGTTTACTTCTATCAACTACAAAAGATTTCAAAATTGATACCTAAGTACGATGTCGTATAGTTACAAATTAAACCGTTCAAGTTAAAGTCCGTTGTCCGTAGTTGTCCATCTATATCTTCCTAGTGTATCTCAAGGCAAGTGACACGAATTCCTGAGGGCCGTCCCTAAGGGCCGCTGCCCGTAGGACATGTATAATGATCGTCAGCCGACGGTTACAAATGGTTCAGATGGTGCGAATGGCGGCGACGCAAATGGGTACCAAATGTAATATCCGACGTTGTCCAAGCCAAGATATTCAAATGAATGGTCTTGGGTAAGACGGTCACCGGACTTCCTGAGTTGAGACGAGTCTTGAATTAGAATCATCAAGATTGAGAATCGTGCATGAGTCTATTCAACAGTCAATGCGCCATCCATCATCATCATCATCATTATCAGCCTATCATGTTTCCATTGCTGGAACATAGGCCTTCTATCAGAGAGTATTTTCTTCGGATGTTCTCTAAATAGTACAATATAAAGTGTAAGTGTATATAAGTATATTATAATATATATATATGTAGTGTAATAGTCATCAAATCTAGAGTATTAGGTTCTTTTTAGATAAGCGTACTCTATCTTTGTCCACGTCCTAGGCATACATGATCAATCGCAAAACGCCCATGAAGATGATTTTAAAACATCGCTGGTCTCCGTGATTGCTGAGACCCGTTATGTACGTCATCTAAAGCATTTAAAATTTACCTAGTTTTGCATATAAGGTGTAGGTGATGTACAGCAGATGTAAGGGCATGACCCCCGAAAACAAAGTTTAAAACCAAAAACGCAATGTAATGCAAATAAATAATCAGCTGACGCTAGAGGTCAAGGAACGACCTACGCCACGCGCACGCTAGGTACGCTTTACATGGCTGGTTTGTAAAATTTTAAACCACTAAAACAACAAGTGTAAGGCAAATGGTTCTTGATATTCGATTTTGTTTAGATAGTATAGTAGTTTTTTGGCTTCGGGAGCGTTCCCGTGTGTAAAACACGGAATGTGAGGCAAATTTTCATTGGCCATTCTCAAACATCAAAATTGGTAACATATAAGGTCGGGGAAAAAGTTTCTTCGTATTTTATAAACAAATTCAAGACATATTTTTTTCAAGTTTAATTACATTTGATTATAATATATATGTGCTATTTTGTTCGATAACTTGTTGCCATCTTGTAGGTAGTGACATGATCCCGTTGCTGTAGAAATTTTGGGACTTCTGATCAAAACAATGCAACAAGTAGTTTTGACAGTCCTCTCTGGATGTTAATCTAACACTACCCAAAAAATTCTGAAGAGACCGAAACAGGTGGAAATCTGAGGGTACAAGGTCAGGGCTATATGGTGGATGCATTAACACTTCCCAACCAAGCTCTCTCAATTGTTGCTGAGTGGCCAAAGATGTGTGCGGTCTGGCGTTATCATGATGAAAGACCACGCCCTTTCTGTTGATCAATACCGGCCGTTTTTTCTCAATTTCTTGTTTGAGTGTCATCAGCTGTTGGCAGTAGAGATCCGAATCGATGGTTTTGCCCGGCGGTAAAAGCTCATAATGAACGATGCCCTTCCAATCCCACCATACACACAGCATCACCTTATTACGTGTTAATCCGGGTTTCGCTACAGTCTGTGGTGCTTCACTGCCCTTTGACCATGATCGTTTGCGCACATTCTTGTCGTAGGTGATCCATTTTTCATCACCAGTGATCAATCTTTTCAAAAACGGTTCGGTTTCGTTACGTTTTAACAGAGAATCGCAAATGCGCACACGATTCATTTGGTTTCTTTCAGTGAGCTCGTGTGGCACCCAAATATCGAGGTTTTTTTTATACCCAGACTTTTTCAAATGGGTCAAAACTGTTTTGTGGTCGATCCCCAGTTCTTCAGCTACGTCGTAACTACTAATATGCCGATCTTGCTCCACTTTTTCAGAAATGGCAACGACTTTATCCGTAACAGGGCGACCAGAGCGAGCTGCATCTTTGACATCAAAATTTCCGGACTGAAAACGCTTGAACCAACATTGTGCTACTTTTGATGACACTGCATTAGGTCCATAAACGTCACATATTTAATTCGCGGCTTGTGTCGCATTTTTCCCTTTTTGTCATAAAACTTCAAAATATATCGAATTTCTTCGTTAGATTCATTCATTTTATCGAACAAAAAAAAACAATTGAAAAATGGCGGGAAATAACTTTTTACTTTTTGAATTCCTTTTTTAAAATGTCATATTTTTAATGGTATCAAAACCAGCCAGATACAAACAGTACAACCGATGAGATTTTACTACAACTTTATACATACAAAATACGAAAAGACTTTTTCTCCGACCTATTACGTGTGTCATTAAAAACCTCATATTTCACAGTATCCGCTTGATTTGTCAGCACGTATCCGCCGCCCTAGCCGCCCTACGCGCGCGTGTTGTAACGCGGAAGTCACTTTGAACCTTCACACTCCATTGTCAAATTTGCCAATTCTACTGAGTTCAAAGAATTTTTTAAATCAAGTGTTGCACGAGGGAAGATATTTATTGAAGTCAATCTTTTTTGTATTTTTTTTATATAAGACGTTATGAGGTAGCAGCGAAAGGGTCATATGCCTTGAATATCATACCTGTTTGAGTATCATACTTAACAATTTAGAGACTTTTTGTAATAATGTCTTAACATAGTGATTAAATTTCATCAGGTTATAATTTATTTACGCGTTGAGTTAAGCCCTTACTAATAATTCTAAGATGAACATAAAAGTTAAATGATTATTTACGGGATATTTACCGTGGTAAGGTTGTGGAAGGAGCTCCCGATATTTCGGCGCAGTTACATGCACCATGTTCACGGGAAGTTGATTGAGTCTTCCCGTGAACCACAACCTTACCACGGTAAATATCCCGTAAATAATCATTTAACTTTAGTGAACAACCGAGATAGTTTAAAACAGTGTTTAAGATGAACATGTTTGTCATACAACTGTAGTAAACAAAATATTAGAGCTGTTTCTTTGAGGAATCTCTAGTATATTTCCGGTTTAACATCGCATCGCAATAAGTACCATAAGTAATTATATTTGTTTTACTCTACAGAAATTTTCCAATTATAGGCTTCATTGGAAAATTTAACCTAACCTGAAACAAAATTTAACTAAATCTGAAAAGAGAAAATAACTGTAACATAAACAACTTTGTTAATGATACTAATTAAACCTGAAAAAAAAAATGGAATTAATATATGAAATATTCGTTATACCAGAAAATTAAACCTATACACCTGTAACCTATAACCGTAAACCTATTTATAAATATTAATTCATCATCATCATCATCAGCTATAAGACGTCCACTGCTGAGCATAGGCCTCCCCCTTTAACCTCCACACTGAACGACAACCTGCCATCTGCATCCACTGGATGCCCGCGACTATCGTCGGTCCATCTAGTGGGAGGCCTACCTACGCTGCGTCTTCCGGTTCGTGGTCTTCACTCAAGAACCTTTCTACCCCATCAGTTATCGGTTCTTCGAGCGATGTGGCCTGCCCATTGCCACTTCAACTTGCAAATTTTAATTTATAATTAATCTGTAATAATGATAATTATTATTATAAACTCTGAAATTAGAATCTAGTTAAATGTGAAACAAATTAGTTATTAATGTGTAATGAAAATAAATATAAATTAATAACCAATTAAACCCTTATCTTTACAGCTCTTTGTCAATACGTATTTCGCCTCTGCACGAAACATAGATTTAAGATGTCAAAAAAAAAAAGTAGGTCTGTGGCGCGAAGCATTCTCAGGACGTGTTAACTCTTAAGGAAATTTTTGTGTCTATTTAGTGTCTAATATTGAAAAGTAATCATCATAATTAGTCTGAGGCGTAATAAAAGTCTTTATTTCAGGGCCTCACACCACCATGTTACCACCAAAAGAAAAAAGGCGTCTACCACGAAACATAAAACACGACTCCAATCGAAAGAAGACTGCAAAAGTTATGTGACGGATACTGTGAATTTTTAAAGACAAAGTGTGTGATCGGACTAAGATGCATCTGTCGAGTGAAGTGAGTTCGACTACGAACGGGCTGGGGCACGAAGCACCGTCTTCGAGTTACGGTGGTGGCCTCAGCCAGCCGCTTACGGCAGAACTGTTGGCTGAAAGAACGTTGGAAGGGTTGTTGGCTAACCACCCTGGAGAGCTGGTGAAGACTGGTAGCCCTCATGTGGTAAGTATACTTATGCGTGTATTCATCATCTAAAACCATTAAACTGCCACTGCTGAACAAAGGCCTCCCTCTTAAAGAGGGATATTGCCATAATCTCCACGCTTGGCAGGTGGCTTGAGGATCGCAGTACGTGCACCGTGTACTAATATAATAGGACGCTGCTACCCATCCTCCGGTAGTTCTGGTCGCAGTTTTAGGATATACCCGGATCCATGCGTGTATTCAGCTGTGTGAAAGGATGATGGCTTAGAATTATATTTTTAACACATAACTTTTGTATTAGCTCTAGTGTAAAAAGGATTATACGTACAAGCGTCAAATTTGGTATGATTATATATATTTCACAACAGTAAAACAACAAATAATGGTACTGGCCAAGTGCGAGTCGGTGACAAATTTCTATTCATGATGATGCCTGAGCATGATGTCTTTTTCCACTACTTTTTTGTAATTTAGTAGTTAACAATTTATGTAGTTGTACGGAACCCTCAGTGCACAAGCCCGACTAACATATGACGGCTTTTATTTTCACTATACTGCTAAAAACTGTAAGTGTGGCACACTTACTCATTTTTTTTACGCACAGTAAGAAACTTGAAACCTATGAACTAAATAATAGATAATATGCAAAAATTAGCGGCTAGGTCGCTTGTAGGGTGAGATCGAATAAAGACATCATGCCTGAATTAGGCGTGATACGTTCGCAACCGCCACGCCTTTTTACCATATCTTCCTTGTTTGTCTGATCTGAGTCTTAATAGGTACCTATAAATCATACGTAAATAAGGTTTCGCTACTAGGTATATACTTTATGAGCTGCACTAAAATAAAGTAGTCGTAGAGATAGAGAAAAAACATACTTCAACTCCGTTAAAATATGAACGATTCAAGCATAAATACATGCATGGGAATGACCGATTATTTTTGTACTTGCGATATTGTTTCTATCCACGTCACACGTATGTCAAATGTCAATGTCAATCAGGACTATCTGACAAATAACCCACACCGCACTATTGAAATGTGACCTTCCAAAACTACAAAAAAAGGCGCAAAAGGTACTGATCAACACCGCTAGACCACCTGACTACTTATTTTAGAGTACCAGACTATTTATTGTAGACAACCCGACTACTTATTTTAGATTATATGAAAAATTATTTTAGACCACCAAACTACTTATTTTAGACCAACTGAATACTTATAATAGAACATCTGACTACTTACTTATTTTATACCACCAGACTACTTATTTTAGATCTTCTGACTACTTATTTTAGACCACCCGACTACTTATTTTAGACTACCAGACTATTTATTTTAGACAAATTGACTACATATTTTAGACCACCTAACAACTTATTTTAGACCAGTACACTACTTATGTTAGACTAACTGAATATTTATTTTAGATCACCTGACTAATTATTTAAGACCACCAGACTACTTATTTTAGACCAACTGAATACTTATATTAGATCACCTGACTGCTTATTTTAGATCTTCAGACTACTTATTTTAGACCACCTGACTACTTTTTTTTATCACTTTACTACTTATATTACTGACCTATAACATATTTTATCTCTATTTACAGGTTTGTACAGTGTTGCCTCCACACTGGCGCTCGAACAAGACTCTACCAGTAGCGTTCAAAGTGGTTGCCTTGGGCGACGTCGGCGACGGCACGCTGGTCACGGTGAGAGCTGGCAATGACGAGAACTGGTCCGCTGAGCTCAGGAACTGCACCGCTGTGATGAAGAACCAGGTCGCCAAGTTCAACGACCTGAGGTTCGTCGGGAGAAGTGGGAGAGGTTAGTTCATATACTAATGACTAGTAGAGAACATAAAAAAATAACATTGCGCACCCTTGCACTAAATACTGCATATTACTCCATTATAAAATCCAGGCTCAAAGCTCAGAGGAAGGGTTCTAAATCTTTTTGCTATGAGACAAGGACGGCGTAAACTTTTTTTAGCGTAAAGCCATGAACGCTTTTACAAATTAATTTTTAAAAAGGTTGTAAAGAAATTAAATTTTGTTTTAATATAAAATCTAACTTGTGTCTTTTAAGCAGGTATATTACAATGTACAGAAAAAAAACCTAACCACTAATAAAATACTAGTTAACTGCTACCAGTGGGAATTGCTTTCAAAATGCTGGCCCCATTATCACGTTGTATAGCATTACTTACCCTTTGGGCAAAGTAGAGGCCAGCTTTTTGGTCACGAGTTGCATTAACCAGACGAAATATTAATAATATCTATTTAATTTACATACAATCTTTGTCAGATCTGCAGAAATTAAATTTTCCCACAACAAAGAATTAGAAGATTAGGTCCGACTAAATAAACGAAACTGAGTCGACTATCCATCAGCCCTAATTAAAGATTAACGCATAGATCCCGTACACGCCTTAACAGATCAATTACCCCCATTGACTTAATATTCCTACAAAGAGAAGACCTGTTGAAATATTCACAAGCCGAGACGCCTCGGGCTTTGTTTTTGAGTGCTCGCTCAAGGGAGAGGGGGCTTTTTTATGAGTGGATGTCTGCATTATCGTAAACATTCGTATATGTTTACAGTACGGAGATATGAATGTTTAAATATGTTTTGGGTGTATTGGTTGTGTGTTTGAGATTGAATCTACTGTGTAGTGTTCTACGAATTCGATGACATTACAAAACTCAAAGAAACTTTTTTTTGTTATAAGTAATTATTTAATCGTAGTAATTGGATTTCTTTGTGCTTATTTTTCATTTTGTACTTTTTTTTTTAAAATAATTATTAATAACTAGCTGAGCAGACAGACGACAGACGTTGTTCTGTTTTTTTTAGTAAATTTATTTGAGTTATTTTTATATCAAAATCCCGTAGCACTTTCAGTATTTCCCGAATTTTTCAATTTTCCGGGCAACATTTAAATTTTTTCTTTCCATTAAAACCTTGTTGAGAAAATTACAAACGTTAGCCACATCGGTCCACCAGCTCTCAAGTGATGCTCTATTAAAGAACAGCATTAGATTTTTTTATTTATATAAATAAATCTATACATATAATAAAAACGTTGAGAAAAAAACTGTAATTGCGAGATATCACAAAAAAAAAAACACACTTATAGGGCGTCTTAAAATAACCACCTGAACAGGAACACATTATGACAGTTTTTAGAATTTTTGTCTGTTTGTTTGTTGTCCACATACATCTCCTAAACTGGACGGATTTAAATGAGGTTTTCACGAATATGCTTAGCTATGATCAGATTTAATATAAGGGTTATTATTTTACGAAAGGGCCGGATAAAAGTTTTTATGAAAATCTACATGTACAAAGTCGCGGGCAACAGCACTAGCAGATAATAAAACTTATTTGCTCAAAAATTTAGAAACTTAAGAAGTAAGTACAAAGATGCTTGAAAACTTGCTGTGTCACAGTTCTAATAATGTAAGCACATTCTTTTGCAAGCTAGACGTCTACGTCTTTTAGTTTTCGCGATGATATTTTTATGCGAACTTTATTTAACTTCTTCAAAGATTTATCAACGCGTCTGGTCGAATTATCTAGTGACCAAAATGCTGACCGTGCGCAATGCATTAGTTTTGCAATTCTACGCGGCAATGCGGCCTGAATCGGTCAGCCTGAATGCTGCTGGCAGCGGTTTATTAGATTAGTTTTATATTTTAGTGCTAGTTTGTTTATATTTGATTTTAAGTTCTTTTCATATTTAATAAACTGAAAACAGACACAGCATTATTATATTTATGCTTATTGTTTTACTTACACTTAACTTACGTAATGGCGCGGTCAATCGCCTCTTGGCGTCGGTCGTCGGCGTTGCTACGTCAACACTTGTGGTGATTCCGAACGGAACTGGACGATTAGTGGCCGATTAGCTGATCCATTGTACAATTTGCGTTTTCACGTAGCGACTAAATTCTGCTAAACCATCTTTGAGTTGCGAGTGAATTGGTTTCTTCTAGGCAAGCGTGCTCCATCCTAGACTGCAACATTGTTATTAAGCGAACAGGCGAGGTGGCAGTCCAAAGCAAGCCTATTATTCAATAAAATTATAAAATAGTTAAGTGTATGTGATAAGTATGATAGTTACAATCTGGGTGTTTTCAAGTCAAAAGTAAATCGGTTTCTTCTAGGCAAGCGTGATCCATCGTAGGCCGTATCATCGCTTAACATCAGGCGAGTTGGCGGCCAAGCACAAGCCTATAAAAAAAAAAAAAAGATAATTGAAAGCAAGGAAAAGAAACATACTCATTTGATTTCAGGTGCATCTCAAATATACATTATATGGTAGTTTTTCTTTTACTTCTCGGATGAAAACGTCTTTTTCTACTTTCTGGTTTATTATTTCTTCCTTGAAAACTCTATAGAAATGTTTCTTTAATTACTGCGCACGTAAAATCGTCTTACGCACTTATACCACTTCTAAGTATCTTATTGCGCTAAAACTGATACTTGCGTGTTTAACCCTTGGTTGGAGGCACGTACACAGTGTCAAGCGATAATCAAGTTTCACAAAAAGCACGTAAAAAATAAGCATCTTATTTTGACTCTCCTTTGCGAATATCCCTTTCACCTCTTCCTCCTTTAATTATTTTAATGGATAAACCGGGTTAACTTATTACAGCGTGAAGGAAATGTTTTGTAAACAACATCGATCGTCACAAATGAGCAGCGAAAGGCGAATTACTCGTAAGTTTGGGGTAGCAAACAGAACATCCGAACCTCGCATCTCATATTCAAATAGTGAAGGGAGGGGAATAGAACTAACGAAGCAGGCGGAGGGGGGAACGACACAACGATACTTATGTAGGTAGTAGCAAAAGTCACGTCAATTTCGGAGAAAATGAATAGGACAGACTAAAAGCACCAATAGCGGCAAAGCAGCTTGAACGTGGTCTTGCGCGGATTGTAATACAAGAAACTGTGTGTAATTCATGAACTACTAACCAAATATGGAATGAACTCTCATGTTGTAGCTTCTTAGATATTCCACGGAATCCCTTCACAAGCTACAGCAAGGGAGTCTTTATAAGGCGATTTAGAGTATTAAAGGTCAGCAACGTATTTGTGATGCTTCTGGTGTTACTAGTACCTATCTATAGGCAACGGTGACTGCTTACCACCAGGCAGCCCGTCTTTTTGTTTGCCACCGATGACATTAAAAATGCCAGCAGCACCTGAGCTGCACAGCCGCAGAGTATTACGTGCGGTGAGTAGTTCATACAGTTTTTGTATAACAAAACGCCTGGGCCCGCGTTAAAGCTTGTGCTTCTGCTGGCACGCGTTTGGTTAGTAGAAGACTTTACAGAACACAATACACTAGTATCAAACTACTCGTGTAAGTTTGAAGATCACGCTTAAAATAATTCAGTTACCATCATAAGTTTTAGGGAACGTATTGTACAGTAGACTTATTAGGGTTTATAAAGCCAAGACTGTAGAGTAGTTACTTTTATTGGATGATATCGTAAAGACGGTAGAAAAGCAGTTGATAATAATGACACACGACCGGAACAGATGGTGCGTAAAATTTGTTCGTGGTACAGCAGTGGTGGATGATTGATGATGATAACCACTTGTATAAATGTTTTGGATCAGCACGGACAGGTATCAGTTCAATTGTTTTCTTTTGAACTTTCTGTTTGCAGGGCCTGCAGTGAGCTATGTTCTCTAAAAACCTCTTTGGAGAAAATTTCAAAAGTATAAAGAGTCTATTTGTACCTCTGAGCCTTCGACATGTAGGTATGTAGCTAGTTCGCTGCTTGAAATCTATATGTTGCAATATTGCTCAGTTTAACTTGTAAGAAATATCAACCTAACCCTTACCAGGGGAACAACTGTGTCATGCGACGTCGATACGACGAAAACAAGACGTGAATAAATATTGTATGTGGTAGCTGCGAATTGTCAGTCTTTGGTATAATAGTTATTCATAGAGAAGTAGGCATCACATATTTGTAACGTTGCATGTCTAATGATGTTACTTAATCTGTTTTCAGCCTTGATTAACTAGGGCTAAGTCGTTCTAAGGTCAAAGATGCTTGAACAAGATTGTGTAATGAACCAAATAATAAGAGACTTTAGAGAAAATGTAACGTGCAAATAGAATGTCGTTCTGAAATACGTTCTACATCATTGATGAACAAAAATAAACGTTCAAAAAAGTTAGCATTGATTTGTGTCCCCAAAGCTTTACAAAGAAAACCCTCATTAAAAATTCCTTAAACAAACAAAAGCTTTCGGCTAGCATGTACACGAAAAAACCAATATAGCCCTGAGCGGCGGGAAAAGTGGAAAAGAAGTTAAGAGGTGTCTATTTGTCACGTTCCTTCCTGAATAACGCTCTGCTTTCCAATTAAGGGTAAGCGCTCTCTTTGTTTATCTTAAATTGCGAGAAAATCTCACTCAAATTATCGAGTGAAAAGACAAGGGGAGATTGGGCACTGCGGGACATAACTTCGTTGGATAAAAAGTAGCGTATCTAACGCCTAGGGACGGGGCGAAGGGAATTTTTAATAAGCGAAAAATTTAATGAGAGTCCCGACCAGTTTTTGCTACGGATCGCTGTATCAGCTGGATGGGGAACGGACAGCTTTCAATTTTGATATTGGAGGAGGATATTAATTAATATAATTTTCTTTGTCATCGTCGTTTGGCTATTGCCTTTTCTTTGCCTTTGCATCTTACTTTTAATTCATCACCAAATCAATTAGACATGGTGGCTATAAAGTAATTACAATGACTCGTTTCGTATGATGAACCGCCTCCTGGTGTGGTGTAGCACGTCTACGGTATTCGCGGAGACGAAGTCAGTGTACCGTACTGTGATTCCCGATCAGCGAGCATTGATTAAACATCACATTGCCAGATTAGAGCAACACTGCTTAAGTCTGGTAATGAGACTGCATGAGTAGGTAGTTATTGGGCACGCTGTACCACTTGGTCGCTGTTACAACTTCAGGTCGTATGCTCGAGGGATATCGACTGCGTTGCTCCACCTTCAGCTATCGCTTCAGGTGGAGTTCAACGCGGTCGATATCCCTCGAGCATACAACCTGAAGTTGTAACAGCGGGCCAAGTGGTACAGCGTGCCCAATCACAATGTAAAATTGAGTCAAGATAGACGTTTAGATAATTATATCACTCACCTAGTCGATGGTGTAATTTATAACTTCACATTTGAATACAAAGTCACTTTCACACCACTTACTACTCTTTATAGCGATGGTGAGATATAATAACGTAACATAATGTGTATGAAAAATTGTGAATAAGAAAGAAAACTAGATAAAGTTATAATTTTATAGGTACTGTTCAGATCAGAATAGATTTATTGTACCTAAGTGGTTTGCTATTACTTCTCAAAGTCTCTGCGTACTGATTTTCATCGGCAGAGATAACACAGGAGTATCAGGAAATGTGCACCAATTTCAGTGTGCGTACTAATGATCATCCCCACAAGAAATTGGTACAAGTTCTGCAAAAGTGACTGCGTACTAATTTTCATCCCCAGTCGCTAGATAGCAGTAATTTCCACTCCACATACTACATAGAAAATGTGCTCGATTTCAGTGTGCGTACCTATGATCGTCCCCACAAGAAATTGGCACATGTTCTGTAATAATGACTGCGTACTAATTTTCATCTGCAGTCAGGAAGTAAATAGCGAAACCAAGGTAACTTTAAATTCTAAACTTGAAGCTAAACGATATATACCCACTAAAATTAACACCATCAATTAAATTTAATTATTTATGTCACCATCGCATAGCACTACACAAGTTCACAGTAGAAAAATAACTAAAATGTAGCTAACGTGATATGTGTGTGTATACGCGGAGAAATTAAGTAGTTGACATAGACATATAGTACAGGAGCCCGAAGCTATTTAAATAACAATAAAGGTTACCGGTTATCTATGTGAAATTGGTCTAAATAACACCATTTTAAATATTGAAATCCAAGTCTCAAAGATCGTAAACCCGCCGTAACCATATACAGTGATAAAACAAAGATCTCAAAATGTGTTAATTATTTAATTTTCGAGGTCTTTGTTCAATTACCATAAGAAAGAGTAAGACTTTGGAAAGTTGTTATATACAGACATTAATATCATTTGAAGTCAGGGTATAAATTATTATTTAATCATTTACATTTAAGAGTACCAGTTCAAACTGAAACAGCTGACATTAGACCCTCTTTACAAACCATTTTCATATTTTAAGATGTATTTAGACTACGGCGGATTATGATTTGTAAGATTTGGGTTTTAGTATCTACTATGATGTAATTTAAACCAATTTCACAAAGATAACCTACTAACCTTTATTGTTATTTGAATGGCTGCGGGCTCCTGTACTAATATAACTTTATGCTTTATCTGCAAGTTTTATTACATATTCTGTGCCTTAGCAAGTAGTGGGAACGTTGTAAATTGATATTACTTGACCTCATTTCTGAATTAGGGTTCACCTATTATTTTTGTGATTTTTGAAAACGATTTTGCAAATTAAGAAAATATTAGAAGGATGGATTTGCATGAATTTTCGCTTATCTAACAAAATTCATCTAATGTATATTTTGTTTTAATTTTTCACATCTACCTATATTTCATAAGTACTAAATTAAGAGGTACCAATTACATTGTTATTGAGAAATAAAAGACAAGTAGGCATACAAGATTTATAGAAAGTCTCGCTGGGATACAATCCGGGTACTATGGGTATCATTTGTTTATGATTCCTGACTTATGTCTAAATAATCGAGAAAATCGTGAGCGAAACCGCGGGCGAAACTAGTTAATAGGTTATATTAAGCAGGTGTTGCAGTGACGTCAATTCCTACCTTTAAATGTGTGTGCTGTATGCACGTCAGCATTTTCATGTAAAACTAATACGTAAATACTATGTGTTTTACAACACGTGGGAATGCCTAAGTCATCAATTTTCCTACCTAAAGCCTCGTAAATGCGGAAGTCTACAATTTCAAATCGATGCATGTATGATTATGATGTAAGTAATTAATTGCTTTTAAATTAGTAGTCATTGATTTGTTATTCTTGTCATATAATATGTGACTTAAGCTCTTTTGTTAAATTATATCATTTTATACGATTTTACGTATAAAACTCGAACCTGAAGGAATTGTTTCATACTGAATTCTGTCTTCGACGTGGACGTCAGCAACTTCAGCTTCACCAGCATCTTGAGCATCTTCATCATCATCAGAAGTACCCTGAGTGACCTCGAGTGAATTTAAATTCATCATGTAAGTGAGTAACTTACCTTACTCTTAATTTTTGATATAATTGTGTTGTCTTGAGTAAGCTGATTGTGATGTGGTAAATATCACACGTACTATTAATATTTAGTACTTACATAATGTTTCAGTCATTTACATAAGTTTCAGTACTTTTAATTTCTCATGAATTAAATAACTGCGCTCGACGCTTGTCATGTTTGACCCCATATATTTCATGTTAGTAGTAATTATAAAGTTTGTAATCAAAGTTTTTTTTTCAGGTCTGACTCAGAATCAGAAGCAGTACCCATCATCATCCCAGCAGCGCAGAAAAACAAGAGAGGAAAGAAATCTGCAGAAACAACTGCCAGTATCGGGAAGAAAAGAAAAGGAGACAAAATTACTCAGAGGTATTTTTCTTTTGTTAGATACTTATTTATTTTAATTTTAAATACTTACATTAAGTTTTTATTTGTACTGTCTTTATTTTATTACTAGCCGGCCGCCCCGGCTTCAAAATATAATATGCTCTATGTCACCCGGAGATAGTGTAGCTCCCCAACAGTGAAAGAATTTATAAAATCGGTTCAGTAGTTTCGGAGCTTTTTTCAATGCAAACAAACAATCAAATCTTTCCTCTTTATAATATTAGTATAGATTTATTATGTCAGTATAAACAAGTGTCAAGTAGTAATTCTTTAACTTTGTGATTTATTGTTGGTATGGTGGTAACCTTATAAACTATGGGTTTACCTGTTTAGAGTTATAACATCCATTAAAATTTTATTAATTGTTACAGCCTACGTGGAAAATCCCAACGGACGGACATTTTCGGACTAGAAGAAGCCGTCGAAGAGACACCACAACCCAAAAAATCAACCATCACCAGCAGCTTCGTCAACCGCGTGGCTAACGGCTCACAGCGACGAGTCGCAGACATTAAGGGTGATTATTTCATAGACCTAAAAATTTATGACTCTGAAGATGCTGATTCCACTGCTCCAGAGGAGCGGTGGAAAAAAGCACTGGTAAGAGCCAAACTCAAAATTGAACCAGACTCGTCGCAGTGGAGTAAGCTCCAGAGCTTTGTGAGGGACGCTCACAAGCTTTTTGAAGCTTGTGATCCAACATTTTATTCAGATAGTGTTTATTTCAAGGACAAGTAGTAGGATTTATTTGGAGTGTCCTATAATAAGAAAGGTCTATCATTTTGTCATTAAATATATTTTTAAGTTGTGTTCTTTTTGTCACTAGATTTTACGCGGTATAATTAAGTATACTAGAATTAATTTGTGTTTTCGAATAATTTAGATAGCTTTAGGTGGCCTTATTATTAAGAAAATAAATATTATAAAACAATATACTAGTATTGAATATAATTTCCACCTTTTAGGGAGTAAATAAATTTGAAATGCCATATTGCAAAAAATAATTATAATGGTTGTCATACACTGAGCTATAATAATATTCAAATATAACATACTTTCCGCACAATCTTTCTTATATTTTCTATTGAGGTATACTAACAGACAAGATAATTAATATTTAGATTTTTACACTTCTGAATATTTTGAACTAAAAATATAAAATATACATTATAGCTCAGTGTGTTATGTGCTTAATAGACGTTGCGAATAAGGCATGGTCGACTAATTTCAACTTCATTTACTTTTTACAATTGAGTGAACTTCAAACTAGATTTTATTCCTGTCGCAAATCATTTAGATACGTATAACTAGCACTAATAATAATTAAATAAACGGTTAACATACTAAATTACTTGTATTGAACAAAGTTTCTATAGGATATTGGGAAGTTTCTATAGGGAATTGTTAGAAATTTAAAATGCCATTCTGCAAAACGTGTAACGTTGACGTTGAAAAAAAATGTTGGTTAGGTCATACACGTAGTACTAAACATAAGAACCGTACATTTTTACCGATGTGTGATGGTATAGACATTATTGAGTCAGCATTTCGCAATCGCATAGCGAGTTATAGAGTCAAAGTATCAGATGATAAGGAAGGAATTTGTGTACCCACTTTCTTTAATGCTATTCGCACAAAGATTAATTTGCTTCTTGATCAATCACTTCAAACTCACACTTGCATTAAAGTGAATTTTGAATTGTTTTCTATGTTTCTTATGTTTAAAAATGATACACAGGAAATGAAATCTTTTGCAACTACTAATTTTACACTTCATCTAAACTATGATTTCAATAACTTGTACACAAACATTTTAAACAGTATCATGAAAAAAATAGAAGAATTCCAAGAGAGAGACAGTGGGTGGACATTTTTAAACAATTGTCATCTGGAAATAAATATTTGTAAATATGAACCACTGCGAGGTTCAAACTTCATAAATTTACCAAAATTCATACAAAACAAAAAAGCGTGTTTAAACATTAAAAATAACGATGATTACTGTTTTTTGTGGTGTGTTATCGCTGCGCTTTACCCCGCAACCGAACACCCAGACCGGGTTACTTCGTATCCTTGTTTTCAAGACAAACTAAATATCAAAGATTTATCATTCCCTATGACTTTATCAGATATTTCTGTTTTTGAAAAAAATAATCCTGACTTGAGTATCTACGTTTATGGTTTAAGAGATAGTAAAGTTATAACCGGGCCTTTGTATAAATCAGAATCTAAGAGTTACAAACACCGAATTCATCTATTGTTCCTTGAAAATAACACGTCGTCACATTTTTGTTTAGTAAAAGATTTACCTCGTCTGGTGAGAAATCAATTAACAAGACATCATGGAAAGTTACATTGTTGCGAAAATTGTTTATTATTCTTTTCTTCAAATGAAGAGCTCGACCATCATGTTTGTGGGGGTATCGTTACTATTTTACCTGAAAAGGGGTCAGTAATACAGTTTAAAAACTATAATCGCAAGCAAGATGTTCCATTCGTCATTTACGCTGACTTTGAAACAATGTTACGTCCTGTACAAGGTTGTGAACTTGATCCCAAAATATCCAGCACATCTGATCGACATCATCACGTACCTGTCGCTTTTGCATATAATATTGTTTGCGTGCTCGATGAATCATATAACCGGTTCGTAAGCTATCGCGGGGAAGATTGTGTTACAAAATTCATAACTTCACTACTTGATGACGTACATAAAATTCATAAGATCCTTGGCAAAAAGACTCCAATAATATTTAACCAGCATGATGAAAAAGTATTTAATGAATCGATTCGTTGTCACATTTGTGGGCATTTAACGTGGGGTTGCAAAGTTCGCGATCATTGTCATTTAACTGGAAAATTCCGGGGTGCTGCACATGAGATGTGTAATCTAAATTACAAGCTACCAAAATTTATCCCAATTTTTTTTCATAACTTGTCCGGTTATGATTGTCACTTATTTATAAAAGAATTAGGAGAATTACCGGGTTCAATTAAAGTCATACCAAAGACAAAAGAAAATTATATTTCTTTTACTAAATATGTGGAAGTTGCCCTAGATGAATACCTGCAGCTACGTTTCGTAGATTCGTTCAAATTTTTGAGCACAAGTCTAGACAAGCTATCTCAAACACTAAACTGCAACGATTTAGTGCATATGCATAGACATTTTCCGGACAAAAGCCAATTCGAGTTACTGACTCGGAAAGGGGTTTACCCTTATGAGTATATGACGAAATGGGAATGCTATACGGAACCAGCTTTACCCCCACGGGAAAAGTTTTATAGTTCTTTAAACGATACAAATATATCTGACGCTGATTACTACCATGCCCAGCTAGTTTGGTCGCAGTTCAACATCGAGAATTTAGGTCAATACACAGACTTATATGTTAAAACAGATGTTTTACTATTGACAGACACTTTTGAAAAGTTTCGTAGGACAAGTAAGATGCATTATCAGTTAGATCCAGCCGCCTACTTGACTCTCCCTTCTCTATCATTCGATAGTTTTTTATTAGGTTCTTCCGTCCAGTTAGAGCTAATCAATGACTTAGCAATATTAC
The DNA here is from genome assembly GCA_949125355.1 of Agriopis leucophaearia. Taxonomy (NCBI): domain Eukaryota; kingdom Metazoa; phylum Arthropoda; class Insecta; order Lepidoptera; family Geometridae; genus Agriopis; species Agriopis leucophaearia. The sequence continues at coordinate 5,964,777 of OX421276.1, read as the reverse complement.
GTATGATACAAAAAGGAATTCGCGGAGGTGTGTGTATGTGTACGCACCGCTATGCAAAATCTAACAACAAATATATGTCTAACTATGACCCAAATCAAGAGGATTCATTTTTAGTATATCTCGATTGTAATAATCTGTATGGGTACAGCATGTGTCAGTCACTTCCGCTGTCAAACTTTAGGTTTTTAAGCCAACAAGAAATCAATACTTTGGATGTAATGAAAGTATTAGATAATGCTGATGAAGGTTACATTTTGGAAGTAGATTTGGCATATCCAGATATCTTGCATTTATCGCATAACGATTTGCCGTTCTGTGGGGAAAAATGTATACCCCCACACGGAAAATGTATGAAACTCGTTCCAAATTTGTACAACAAGTACGAGTACGTAATTCATTATGTCAATCTTAAGAAATGCCTAGAACACGGTCTGGAATTGCGGAAAATACATCGAGTGATCGCATTCAATCAAAGTTCTTATCTGAAAAGATACATTGAGGTTAACACAGTACTTCGTCAAAAAGCTGAATCCGTGTTTGAACAAGATTTTTTCAAACTTTTAAATAATAGTGTTTTTGGTAAATCTTTTGAAAACACAGAATCAAGAGTCAAAGTGCATCTTGTAAATCAATGGAACGATAAAAACAATGTTACTAAAAAAAGAACAAGCGCTGATAAATTGGTTAGTAGTCCATACTTTCATAGTGCATCAGTTTTTTCTGATAATTTAGTAGCAGTTCAAATGAAATCTGATCGAGTAATTCTTGATAAACCAATTTACATTGGTTTTTCAGTCTTGGAATTGTCTAAAGCACACATGTACAACTTCCACTATAATGTCATCAAACCAGTGTACAATGATTGTGTTCAATTATGCTACACAGACACCGACAGTTTTATATACTTCATAAAGACACCCGATTTTTATAAAGACATGAAAGACTCGTTCTTGAATTATTTTGACACAAGTAATTACGAACGTAAAAATCAATACAATTTACCATTAATGAACAAAAAAATACCTGGTTTGTTTAAGGATGAAATGGGTGGAAGTATAATAACTGACTTTGTTGGGTTGCGGTCGAAATTATATTGCGTTAAAACTGAAAAACGTACAATAAAAAAAGCTAAAGGAGTAAAGACATGCGTGATTCGTAATTTTGACTTATCAGATTATCAAAACGTGAATTTTAATGAAAGCATTGTACGTAAAAAGAACTTATTGTTTAAATCGATAAAGCACCGAATATTTACTAAACAAGTAAATAAAATTGTTCTCTCCGGAAACGATGATAAGAGACGTGTTTCTAGTAATAGAATATCTACCCTGGCTTGGGGTAGCACTTATATTTTAAAGTCATGATTAAGTATGTTTTAATTATGACCTAAGTATTAGTAAATAAGTACCTTATTATTGTATCCTTCAATGATAATAGAATATGATGTACTTACTTAGTACTTATAGTTTGTAATGTTTGTTAAGATTAGTTTGTAATTTAGTATGATAGACGATAGAAATAAATGATGTCATGTAATTTTGACTTTTACTAACTCTACTTCCTTAACCAATCATACCAACTTTCCTAAGTAGGTAGGACATCAATTTTAGTAGGTGAATGTGAGGTCTATATAAAATGAGCAACAAGTTGAAACAAGTTTGATTGACAGAGATAAAATAGATAACCATTGTCGTAATTTAATAGGTAGGTATTATAGTTACGCTGCCTGGGTTGATATTTGATACGTTGTGAGGGAGCGACAAGTTATATCCTGCTCTTTTCGATTGATGTCAGCATTATTTGTGTTAATTGCTATTGTAGTTTTGCACATTCATTAATTATAATCTAGACTGCAGGCAGGTCGCATGCAAAAATAATTTTTACAACTCGCTAAATAAATATTTGGTATTGATTTGCGTTCAACACTTGATTCTATAAAGGTGAGCGTTTTGTTTGATTTGGATAAATTTATTAATGTTCTTTAATGTCACTTATGGTGCATTTCTCTTATTTATCTCTATTTTTTTTTTCAGATCAACATGTCAACTGTAAATGATGATTACTATTCCATGCCTTGCGCACAGGATCCATTAGCAGGCTGGGACTCGTTTGAGGCAGAACAGCGAACCAAACGCAAGCTCGAACTAGCTGAAGCTAAACTCGCTAAAGTTGAGGCTACTAAGAAGAAAAAAATGATGAAAAAAAGTAAGAAAGAGACGCTTTCTTATGTTATCAATAAATCTTCAGAGAGAGGATATAAAATGCTAAAAATTCAAGTATACGATTTCAACGAAGGGGAAAATACCTACAGTGAATCGGTAAGAGTGCAATACATCGTGACTCATCCAATAGATGAAGTGTTAGACTCAGTTCAAAGTGTTGTTAATAAAATTTCAAAACGATTAAGTAATGAGACTCTGTGAATTAATAAAATGTAAACATAAATAAAATAAAAATAAGTAAATTTTAAAGTAATTTTTAAGTTAGTTAAGTTTTTAAATTAAATCCTTATTTATATTTTTAAATAAACTACACAGGTAATAAATAAGATTTTTGTTTCATTTAAATAAAACAATTTATTTTTTAAACATACATTTATTGATCATTATTACATACAATTATAATTTTTATCATAATTGGTAACATTTGTCAAGATAGTATTAGGTTATAAAATTGATTAGAATAAATTAGGTTATTGTATAATAACATAATATATTGCAATAGATATCTATAGACCTCATCAATTATCAACACAATCATAACCACCAGATTCACTAGAATCACTTTCCTCTTTGTCATTTTCAAAATTATTGTTTATTACATTTTTGTGATTATTTTCACTGAAGTTTTCGAAAAATTTGAATACATTCATATAGTTATCAATAAACCATTTTTTAACTAAAATTACATTTTTTAATGCGCAATGTTTTTTATGATATACACAATTTAGAGAGTTTTTACCATTTTGATTATAAAGTTGTTCCAATAACAATAAATTAGGACATCCCTTTTCTCCAATGTCTATGATATCACAATTACTATTGCAAATATTTTGTAACCACTTAATCTTTTCCAAACCCTTAACGAAAACTTTTTTATTATTTAATAGAGTCCTGCTGACACGTTTAAATTCACTATAGTCGATGTAACCTTCGCTCCATAATATGCCACGATATCTTTCTAACCATGAAACTTGTTTCTTTTCCTTTTCTATGAGTCGAGAGAATGGGTAAGGTGGTTTCACTAAAAACACTTGGGTGTATTCTACCGTAGCCAAAGCCAATTCTTTGATGATAAAAAAGTTATTGGTATCTTTAAATCCTTGCAAATCCACTATAATGTATTCCGAATTCATGATAATTTCTTGACAGTGCTACTCAACGGTTTGTATTCAACGATGCAATCGTTTAGAATCAAACAAAATGCTGATGTGTTTTCTGGAAACTCAATGGCGGTTTCAAGTTCAATTCGCACGTCTATAGGTCCAGATTTAAGAGTTTCGTTTTGTCTCGAACAATCTATCACAAAAAGAGGCGCCCTAGACTTAAAGTCTTCGTAACTTAATAACGGTTCTGGCCGACGGTTGTAATACGACTGTTGAAATCTAGTGTAGCGTTCATATATAAGGGAATAGTTATCGTCAGCAAACCTGGTATTCAGATTTTCATATGGAAAATAGCAAGAGTTTAGAAAAACTCTTAAGTTTTCTATGTCACAATGGTCAAACTGAGACATGTCGGCATCGGCACGACGCATACGGTTTGTTTGAAATCCTACTATTACATACCGTGGTTTTTCTATTTGGGAAGAAGTTTTTACAGACCATGTATGTTTTCTAGTTTTTGGAAGAGCAGGATATTCATAAAGATCCCAATTTCTATAAACCATGCTGATAGAACGATCTTTTTCCAGGTATTTGAGTAAATTAATCCGTTCACGATCAGATACTTTCACATGGGGTACGCGCCAGTTTATGTTTTCTATTTCAACATTATGAACATATTCACCCGCTTCTAGTTTTATTGCATTGAGATTCGTGCTACTCCGAAGTAATATCAACTCATGCTTACAATTCATAATAATCTTATTATAATCTTCAGCAAAACCTAGTATTTTATTAAGAGGTATAGACACTGAAAAATTACCTGCTGCTTTATTTGTGGTACCATTCATATCCCACCCCATAACTTCGACATCTTAGACTCGTTATCATTGATTGAAATTAGAGATTTCATAGTGGTAGTAATACCAGCATTTTTTATTTTATCTATTTCTACTCCATTTAACTCATATCGAATGTCTTGAAAGAAAAATAATACTGGGTTATTTGTAAAATGAACTTTGGCTACAGCAGCTTTTGTATCACGTTTAACTACATGTACAACGCCTTTTATGAATAGAGTACTTGCCGAAGGTAGTACGCATAGATCTTGTTGATTAATACGTATTCGTATTTCGTCATTTTCTCGAAAGCTATTGACATATGGCTTATATGTATGATATTCTATGCTTTCAATAGAATTATCAACATGTATCGTATCTGTTATACTGAGCATACTCATTTTAATAATCCAATTAGTTTCAAAAACTTCTTATTTTCTTTAGTTAGTTTCACTCGAGGTCTTCTTTTGTTGATGACACGGTTTGAAATGTGTTTATTTAGTGTTTGTACTATGGTTTTATTGTGGTCAATCATTTTCTTCTGATGTGTAAGTATAGTTGTATATCTTCACCACGTAAGTTTACTAAATTATTCTTAGCATCCAATATTCTGACGGTAATTGAGCTGATATTATTCTGGTTAATTGGGAAATAAATAATGTTCTTGGGTATTTCAATAATTCTGTAACCAGGAGGTACGTTTGGAGGAAATTCGTGAATTATATGACTGGGTTTACCGTCCGTGTATGAACCGCTTATAATGTCACATTCGATTCTTAGCACGGTCGTCGAAAGAATGTTGACTGGATAAGAGGATTCATTTAATATATTCGCTTTTAAAGTTTCTTGGTTGAAACCAAATACTCGAGCTAGCAAAGGACTTTTTTCAAAATGTATATCTTTAGAACATATGATGGAAGTTTTTAACGTGTTGTTATTACAAATTAATTTAAAAGAACAGTCTTTCATGCTCTGTTCCAAGTAATCGTTTATATCACTCAGCTCATACGATCCTTCGGGTATTACAACGACTTCCTTATCACCATAATGTAATTTGTTATTGTTGCTATCGATGTTAGGTATAGAATTAAATGTTGAGAAGTATAGCAGACCGCATTCGTATTCGCCATTGAGCTCTAAGCCAGGTGAATAATTTATCGTAGACAGTGGACTGGAGCTTGATATGGATAGTGTAAAAGACATATTGATACTGACAACAACTTAACGATTCTTTAACTTAAATTAGATTTCCAGAAGTTCTTCAGATATTTTATGCATAAGTGTCCGCAATTTACAGAATCATAACTTTGATATTTCAGGTAATTATAATAAATTTCATGATTATTAAAATACCTCAGTAATTCTAGCGGAGGCTTTAAATCTCCAAAGCTGTCAAAATACTCACAATATTCATTATTTTTTACATAGGCTACCCAGTGAGTGCCAGGATTTTGATGATCATCTAGATTAATTATACCACATTCAATCCGCTTGGGTTTTTTTGGTAATCTATCTCTCATGTAGACACCTCTAAAATAAGGTATATTAGCACTATACGTCATTATATCAATGTCAGTCAGAGCGCGTTTGGGTAGCCTTGTATTTAGTTTTTTGGAGCTTTTAAAAACAAACCACTACCTTTTTTGTATGGTTTTAAATAGCATCCCTTTCCTAGTGCTATTGCTTCCATTGTTCTATTATGACGTTCAGATTCTTGTAGGTCAAGTTTTGCTGATTTATAATCATGCACAGCTTTTGCAACACCTGCAGCACCGCCAGTTAGAGCGCCCAACGCTGATAGAGCCGCAAATATTGGTATTAACGGTAATATACCTCCAGTTTTTGGTATAGGTATAACACGCGGTACGCGAACTCTATTTTTTGTAAATACTTTTTTAGCAACAGCATAAGCAATTTTAATGGCAGCTTCATTATTTTTTGGTTTTAATTTTTTCAGCGTTGTACTAATTTGAGTAGTTAAAGCCTTAAATTTTTTGACACCAGCACCTAATTTAAGTTTTGATTTCATAGCTTTATTTACTACCCAGGAAGCAATTTTTTCACCAGTACTGGCATCTTTAGACTTTAGTCGCCTTTTAGTCATGTTAATGAGTTCTATATCAGCTTTGTGACGATCACCTAAATTAGAATTATTTGAGTACGCAATGTCGTGTTGTTTACAAGCTTCGTCTAGTTCATTGACTCCTCTATCACCACGCAACATCCGTTTTTGTAATTTTGTACCGGGACCACAATAATTATATCCAGGTAAATGTAACTCAAACGGTAATTTATTTATCACTGTGTTAATGAGACCACCTCCTTCCATCGATGTTATCTTAATAATGTTTATTGTACGGTCTCAACCATTTTATATATAATGTTAAAGAAATGCATTTTTATTAATCCACGAGTTTTCACTTTCACTAAAACCTAACCATTTAACATATAGTTTATTACCTTTTTGTTTCAATACTTTTTCTACTAGGTATACGCCAGGACAATTAGTCTTTTGGAGTTCTTGTTTATAAAATGAACCTAATATTTTCTGATTATGTTGATCTTCTAAATGGTAAGTCACAGGCTCTGTTTCATTCACTTTAATAATTTTAAACAATTCAGTAGACCAATTTGGTGTGTAACCTTTTTGAAAACATCCTTTATATTTGCTAATGCGAACCTGATCTCCAACATTGAAAGTTTTTTTCTTTTTAGAAACAGTTTTTTGACTTTTTTGTATATTATTCAATACAGAAATTCTATTTGAGGTACAAACATTTTTTGGTTCTATTTTAATAGTTCGATGTATTGAGCTATTATACGTGTTGATTATTTCTTGTACAGGTTTACCTATCCACTTATAGTTTCCAGCTAAATTGAAATATTTGTAAAGTTTGTTTTTAATTGTTCTTATAAACCTCTCTACAATAGATGCTTTTTTGATAGAATGTGTAGAATAATGATTAATTTTAAATTTATTCATTATTTTTTTAAAAGCTTCGTTGTAAAATTCTGTTCCTAAATCAGTTTGCAAATTAATTGGAATCCTTCCTTCATTTATCACTTTTTCAAACGCGCTTGCTATTTCACACATTGATTTGCTTTTAACAGGAACAGCCCAACCAAATTTGGAGAAAGCATCAATTATAACTAAAATATATTTATAACCGGAATTGAATAAAGATATATTTTTAATATCAATTAAATCTGCTTGCCATAGGTCGTCAATATCTTTAATTACCACGGAGCGCCGCTTATAATTCCTTCTCGCTTGTTTGTGGATTTCGTTCACTATTCCTTCCTTGCTCATTTTTAGTTTCAAGTTTTCTTGGATATGCGGTTTGTTCACTTCGATTATGTCTGTTATTATTTTCAATTTTTATCCTTATTTCGACAAATTTTGCATCTATTTCTTGCTTTGTGTAGAAATGGTTCTTAATAATTTGTTCATCAAACTCTAAAGCAGATTGATTAATTATTTTTTCGTGTAAACGTAGACGTTTATGAACGTGATTTCCAAATTTGTCCACATTCATAGCAGCAGAGGTATTGATAGCTGAACAGTTGAAATGAATCTGTAGAAACTAATGAAATAATATTGTTTTTATTTAGCTAATAACACCACATTCGCGAAGTTCTTCGATTATTGATATTATTTCATTGTCTAAATTTGAATTTCCGGCATCGCGAGATGCTATTAATAGCTGTAATCTTTCGACTAATTCATTAGGATCATCCCAATAAATATAGTCTACTTTTGTTTTTACTTTCTTTAACACAGGCAATAATCCAGTGCCCTCTACTTCTTGATCATGGCTTTCAGCACTCGTTGTACTTATTGCTCTGTCTTTTATATACTTGAAAAGTGGTTTTATGATGTATTTGTATTTGATACCCTTATTGGTTTTGATTGGCTTCTTTGGATCATAATCACGGCGATGTACATTTGTATCTATTAACATTTGTTTATAATTTTGCTTATCTTCTGCAGTTATTTTCGACATATTAGGTGTTCTTTTAAATAATAACTCGTACAACCCGAATGTTCGAGGATACTTTTGTCCCCCTACAGATATTTCAAAATCTTTAAGAACAAAAGTTGCAGATCCCATTTTAAGTTTTCCACGGTCTAATCTAACACCAAATGGAATTTCTTTAAATGCGGCATCTGCTAAGCTCCAAGACATATCATTCGAGTCTATGGACTTAAAAGATGAGGCACTTAGATTTTGATGATCAGTGTTTTTATCTCCAACATCTTCATTTTCGTCAGAACTTTCTGAGTTGACTTCACTTGATTGCGTGTCTAATGTGTGTACAACAGGTACATCAGACATTCTGTGTTTTTTGGTACCTTTATCAGACTCATTGAAATCCTGGTACCGAACATTTTTCAACCGTTTAGGTGTCCTTTCAGTCTTACTTTCATCTGATGATACTCTATTTGCAATTAATTTATTAAGAGGTTCCGTTATTGGTTTTAACGCAGTTTCAATAACCAAATCACTGTTTAATTTTAAATGTTTCATCAACTGAACTTTTTTTTTTACGGCATCTGCTGATTTAACAATTTGTTGTTTTAATGATTTTTCTGAATTATACATAATATATATTTTACTGTTATGCGACCTGTTCTTTCCGATGATGCATTAATGAATGAATTTGATATTATTGTTAATGCCGTTATATATTATTTCTATCAAACTAGCTAATGGAAAACAACAAACGTATCAAATTTTTTCCTATAAGCACCTTTATTTTTTTCACAATCCTTATTTATTACTAAATAATTAAATGGGATACTCCAGATTTCTTTACACATTTCACGAAACTGATTCCAAGACATATCTGTATTGACGTGCTCATCGTAAACATGTTTAAGATTAATATCATCTTGTCTAAATAGAACAATCATATTAGCGTTGTCCCTGATTAATTGTTTTGGTATCTTGCTATATGTTTGGTTTAAATAAAAACAATCAATATTTTTATGTCTCCCTGTAGCAAAATAATCTCGAATATTATTCTGTTTTTCGCAAGCTACATCATCAAATATAAACACTGAATCAGGTTTTGCATCTGCTGTACTCAATATTTCATCATTTTCTTTATACTTATATAAATTTACGGCTGGTACCATTTTCAGAACACTATCGAAAAACATATACATCGGTTGAAATAAAGTTTTGGAGAATATATATACATTTAAGTATTTTAATCCGTGCTCATGTAATAGGAGCCCAATCATTAAATTGGTTTTTCCACAGTTTGACGGACCGCAAATTAAGCAGCGAATCGTATTTGGTAGAAGTTCACTGTGTCTGTGTTTGTTCTTTTCTGACGGTAAAACACATAATCTGTTTAAATTTAATGTGCAAGGCTGTTTAATAAATAACATGTTTAAGTTCCTTGACTATTAGAATAGAAATGAAAGATTAGAAAAAAAATGCATCATTTATACTTTTGATGAAAAAAGCTTTATTGAACACAATACTGTCGCTTATTTAGTACGTTTCATGTAGGTGTTAAAGCGACTTTGTATTCAAATGTGAAGTTATAAATTACACCATCGACTAGGTGAGTGATATAATCATCTAAATGTCTATCTTGACTCAATTTTACATTGTGATTGGGCACGCTGTACCACTTGGCCCGCTGTTACAACTTCAGGTTGTATGCTCGAGGGATATCGACCGCGTTGAACTCCACCTGAAGCGATAGCTGAAGGTGGAGCAACGCAGTCGATATCCCTCGAGCATACGACCTGAAGTTGTAACAGCGACCAAGTGGTACAGCGTGCCCAATAACTACCTACTTGCATGGATCACGAAATAGGATAGGGGTATGGTCTATTACTACCACAGTTGTCTGCTTGCAAATATATTGGTCCAGTTTAAAAATGTTTTAATACTTTTTTCCTCATGTCAAGTCATTCGTTTTATTTTACATAAGCTGGTCCCCACGGTTTCACCCACGTGGATTACTTCTTATGACATAAGCTATTTGCCACTTAAAGTCGCGTCAAAATCGGGCCAGCCATTTTGGAGTCCATAGGGAACATACATACCTACATACTTCTTTTATATATAAGAAAAAAGATTTGTAATAGCTGTAATAACAAACAAAAAAGCATAAGTTGACAAAGGGCAACAGAGTCCGTGGCAATTAAAAAAAAAGAAAATAATAATTTGTAAGTCAACACAACAAAAAAAATTAAGTAAGACTTGGTTATCTGAAATAAAATTATTTGTAAAACACTTTTAAACTATCACGGTTGTTCACTAAAGTTATATGATTATTTACGGGATATTTACCGTGGTAAGGTTGTGGAAAAAGCTCCCGATATTTCGGCGCAGTTACATGCACCATGTTCACGGCAAGACTGAAGAATGCGGGTGGTTGAAGAAAAGACTCAAAGTTAGGTGCAGACAAAACAATCTACCCTCTTTCTTAGTCTTTTGCTACGGTTATCACCGGATCTCGAACTCGAACCCCTTACCATACCCTACGAGGGCCCTACCATATATCATTTTAGTCAACGGTACTCTGAACTCACCTAAAAGCTATATACTATACTCGAAAATGTCTACAGTAAAATAGAATGAAGAGAAGAACCAAAGGTAAAAAGAATTTAAATTAAACCTTACCTTATTATACAGCAAGAGACCAATTTACCGCACCAGTAGTCAAGAAGCGACATCTGCTAATCGATTGATTGACCCTGCCTTAGAGCCGCGATAAAAAACACGACAAATACGGCCCCAGCTCGTTTGTCCTTTCTCTCCCCATGCGTAGTCTCTTTAATTGCCCGCGCCGTGTGACTTTAATGCGAAATGCGATTGAGAATTTGTACTTTATATTATAAAGTTAGCAGTTTTGTTGATATTGAAAAAAATATGAAAACGAATAATTTGAAGTGAAGATCAAACAATGCGATCATTTAATAAACGAGATAATATTGTATCATAAAACAGGGTAAGTCCGGGTATCTATATTTACACAATATTTCGCATTTAAAATATTAATGTGATGTGATAATGTGATGTACTAGAGTGATGTGATTTCAACCAGAGGACTGAGTTATATACATTGCCAATTTTTTTTAAACAAAGCTTCGACAGTTAACCAAACATTGTTGGTAAACGACACAATAGGCTCGCCCTTAGTCTTTCCACCCTCGTAGATTTTTTTATAAAGCGACGGAAAGATTCCTGCCTCACCTTTCGTTATTAACTCCAAGGGCCTTTGATGCACTTCACCCGTCTGCTCTTACCATTTAATGATTTTAAGCCTGCTTAAACCTTTCCGACGAATATGTTGCGTTGTACCGTACCTATATAAATTAAGCTTTTGTGAACCACATTATGCTAATGGATTAGCTATTAAAATTTTATAAAAGCTATTAACTGAGTATTATTTTGGGTTTGTGAAGCTCTAAACGAAATAATTTTCAGAGAACTTATGTTCATTATGATATTAGTCATCATTTCAGCCATATAGGACGTCCACTGTTGGACATAGGCCTCCCCAATCGATCTTCAAAAGGGCCGAGGCATTATGAGATTGAAAGCTTATAATGAAATGCAATAATTTTGAAACATTTGTTTCTTGAATCTTATAAATTTTAATGAGATGCAAGAGAAAAAAGATAAAAGAAATAAAGGGGGCTGCGATGTGGAGTTGCGCCGCAATTAACGAGAGATAGCAGCAGCTTCTCAGTTTGACCGTCTTTTGGAGTTTCTCTTTTCCGTTTTTAATTATTGAACCACTCATTCCTAATTATTGTTATTAGCGCCGGGGAGTGGTGAAAATTGAGGGTCTCGCGGAGTAATATTGACCGCTCGGCTTGAGGTGCGTCCCCGGGGAGGTTTTTAATTGTGCGCGCTTTTGACTTTTCCTCTTGTTCTTTTGAGACGCTTCAATAAACTTGGATTTTACGGTGTCTCGTTGTATTAGGTACGTTTTATTGTTGAGGGGTAAAAATTTTATACCGCTTCAATTTCTTTGGCAGAAACCAGCTTGTTTATACCTACGTATACAGTCAAGTGAGTGACACATGGGGTGGATGCAAGAATGAGTTCACAGTCAATTCGCTAATGCTCCTAATGCGCATCGGCCCGTATTACGTAGGTAAGTATTTTATATCCAAATTGGGCGAGTGAGCCGAAAATCCCCATGCCTTGAAACCGAGATCAAAGAAGCTCGCAGCCATTACGATTGTGGCTCATTTTTTATTTAGTCCGGGAGAGAGAACTCTTATCTTAACGCTCTGCGTACTTTATGACGTGATAAAGCTGATTTTTAATCTGAGGTGAACAGGAAAGTTCTGGAAATAATTCCGTTTCGTTTGCGTTGGGCCGCGTAGTTTTATTTGGAAGCAGAATTACTGTGTTTGAATAGAGATACATAAAGTAAGAATAAATCTTATATTTTAAATTATCTACTAAATAATCATCTGTAAATCCGTGATAAGACATGTTTTTTTTGAAATATTTATAAGCTTGATACATGCTTCAAAAGACATGAAAAAGATGAAAAAATTGTTTATAATAATTTTAGCAATAAGTAATATATTATACACAGAATTAATTGATTGTGTAACCAAGTTTTCTGGATTGTTTTCTAAAACTTTCTACCCTTTTATGCAAAAAGTACTGCCACATTTCAGCAGATGCCGCTACTAGTTATATTTTTTGTGTTATTGTCTTCGACGTAGAAACATGGGTATGGTGCTCAAATTAACAAATTCGTTTTCAAGGCCAGAGTGAATAGGTATCTTCTAAGTTTGCGTGCTTCATCTTCGACCACATAGTCGCTTACCAACAAGCGAGTTGGTCTTCAAACGCGGACTTTTTTTATGCCATAGGTGGCAAACAAGCAGACGGACCGCTTAATGGTAAGCAGTCACCGTTGCCTATGGATACTAGGAACACCAGAGGCATGACAAATACGTTGGCGACCCTTTTAGACCCTATAAACTATTATTCGCGATTAAATAAATGATTTTCAGTTAGACATAATGGGCCTTACTTAAAAACGACACTCAAGTTGATCCACGCCTAAAATTGCTTTGTCTCTTATTCGCGTGTGACGATTGCCGTCAGAGAAAAGTTGAGAGAGCAATTTCCAGCGTAGATCAACTTGAGTAACGTTTATAAGTAAGGCCCAATATAATTGTATCAATCTATGTAACATAATGTCAATCATAAGTCGATGCGTTCCGCACTTTTTTGCTATACCTACCCAATAGGGTAACTAAGTAACATCTACCTTAAGAATTTATGCTGGGTGCATCCTCTATATCGCTCGCGCATTACAATACATTAACATTTAAAAGATATAACAAGTCATGATGATGAATAAAGAAAATAAGTTTACAAATATTCTGTGTAATATTAATTTTGAATACCAAGTTTACATTAAAAAAAAACAATACAATTATTTTTCTATTCCGTTTTTATATTTGAAAAGTTATTTGGAACGAAATGAAAATTTTTCAGAACGTAAGTTTGTAATGTTATTACATACTTAAGTAGGTACATTAAAACTAATAAATAAAACATTTTGTATCTTCAATTTTGAAATGCGCGAGCGAAATAGAGTACGCACAAAGCATAGACTCTTAAACATGGCAGATACTTAAGAATAGCAATAAAATTTATAGTATTGGTTGATCCAGATAGAAAATAATAGACAAAAACATCTTTAAGAGCACTCTTACATTTTTTTGACGAAATAAGCAACGAAAACTGGATTTTTGGCGTTCTGACTGTATCAAATAGAAAGATAATAACATATAGAAAATTCAATTTCTGTAATAAATAGATCTCTATTTTATTGAAAATAATAGCTTAAAATTTTGGAAAAACCCAACATATCAACTTATTACCTCCAAATTAAAAAAGTGTTTTTTGTAAAACTCTAGGAAGGAAAGTTTGACAGCAGATTTCTTTAAATTACATACATTAAATAAATCAACTGTATGTTATGATTTACTTGTTTTATATTCGGCTTAGCAGTTACTGCTTAATTTTTCGTTTTATACTCCAAAATACAAATACCTAAAATTTAACGATGCATTTTGTAATACGGCTCTTAATCAGCAGATGTTTTTCAAGTTGTTTTTCTGGAAAATGAAAATCTTTTTCATTTTATCCCCCATCGGCGTGGCTATAATATTTTTATGAACAATCAGTGGCGCCCCCTCGCGATCAATATCAGCAGTTTATGAAGTGTGTCGCACGTGCTGTGCAATATGTAAGCGCCGCGCTCCGTCTCTGCTTGGGGGAAAGGCTTTTTTATGAATAACTCTATGATTTATGAAGTTGTACTGACTTCTGCGCTTTCGATGTTTGCCTTTTGATATGTGGTACGCGACGACGACGCCAAGACAAAAAGGGTATTGTATTTACCTATATAATTAAACTCTTGATGTATGTTCCCATGTATCTAGCAAAGTTTTAATCCGCCAAAACACCGTCCGTAACAGTTATAAAAATAGACGGATATTATTTTTTTAAAGAAAAAATTGATTAGGCTGTTATAACTAAATATATAATCATAAAATAAAATAAAATAAAATAACTCTTTATTCCTCAACTTATGAAACATTTGGTATTCTCTATTGGCATGATTTTAATTATTGGATATATATATATATATATATAGGTATGAAATATATAGTGATTTCTAAATGTCGAATTTACCAGGTTTTATTAGGTACACCAAACAAAAAACAGAAAGAAAATCATATTTTACAACAATTTAACATAGATGATATTCTTATTAATTATAAATTAATACTAAATTATTTTTACTAAAAAAAACTACGATCAGCTTCAATCGTTTAATCGTAGTTGTCGATGTGTCCTGGGGCCTTACCCCTAGCTTAACTTTTGCGAGCCAACTTTTAGATTAACCAACTCATTTAAGCTGCATCGTTTAAAAGCGTCTAACTTGAATGAACTAAAATCCGTTTTACTATGCGTGTGATTGTGATTATCGTTCATTCAAGTTAGACGCTTTTAAACGATGCAGCTTAAATAAGTTGGTTAATTTTAGGTACCTATCAGGTACCTACTAAAAGTAGGCTCGCAAAAGTGAAGCTAGGGGGACAGTGTATAAAGTAAACTTTATAAGAGGCTTTATAATCGTAACTTAGGCTATTATGTATTCATTTTATTCTTATTTCTGTTAATTTAACTTAATATATCTTCATGTAAATACTAATTATCAACTATCTTACCTACTGTCTAAATTCTACCTATCCATCTAGGCCTATGTTGGTGTTTCAACGAGGCATTTACACAATTTTAGTTTATATCAGTGAAAACTTTTTTCTGGCTTTTGTGTAACTATTAATTGTATATCTACCGTGTTTGTAAGCAGCTGTTTGTTTTCCATGTAAAATAAAATAAAAAATATCTTAGATACCCATGTTTTGGTTATGGTAATTTGAATTTGACCAAAAAGAGATATAGCATAACGTAAAAAAATCTCCTCATCTTTTGAAGTCAGTTTAAAAATAAATTGTTAAGACGTTGAATATCCATAAAGAAGGTCGATGCCCCATACCAACGTCCTATGCATAACAAATAAATAATACATGCTTCTAGATCTAGCATATGCAAATATATCTAGTACCTGATATGTTAGCACAAAAACGCCTTGATATCTCTCGAGTCTTTATGCGGGTTTTATGAAAATAAGCGGGTGGCCGCTCATTTCAGGTCTGGGGTGGTAGGGGGGGGGGGGGGGGGGGGTGTTTATACCGCTTTCATGGCTCGCGACCGCCGCGGCTTTGGCTTGAGGCCAGACGCTGGGAATGTTACCATCTCTTTTGTTTTGTGCACCGCAGTACAATCGTATAGTAATTTTCTTCTGTTCTAAGTAATATTTTGTTTATATTCTTTAAGATTGTTTTTGATATTTTCTGAATCAATCGTAATATAGTTTTTAAATATTTTGGATCTTGTTATAGACTGTATTTTTTAGAATAAAAACTAGTCTATAGATTACTTACTCTGCTGGCGCAGCGACCCGAATGTACATTTTGTCGTATCAATGACCGTTTTCTATGGAACTGCTTTTTATCGCGATTTTAGGGTTGGTTCCATAGTAAAAGTTGACCATAATGATTAGTACAATGACCTCTTTACGCCTTAGTACAGCGTTATATTACGTAATGCTTAACCCTCTATAATACGTGAACTTGCTATAATTTTATATTCTTTACCATAACGTGGGATAGGTATTTGAATAGTTCATTAAAAAACTATCGTAAGTAAAAATATAAATAATTTAAAGGTACAAAGCTACTTTATCATCAGCTCTTTATTGTGCATAAAGCTACTTACTACAAGTATGTGTATGAAGGGCAAAATATTTTGTAATTTCAGTTTGAGGTTTGCTGATCAGGGCCCAAGGTCCCCCTGAGCTTGGGGGCCCCGGTGCACGGCACCGCCTAGCCCTCCGATAGCTACGCCACTGCCTATACGAGCAACACAGAAAGTCTCCTCAGGTGTTTGGCGCCAATGTGAAAAATAAGTCCATCGTAGACCGCATCATTGCTTAACATCAGGCGATTTTGCGGTCAAACGCAAGCCTATTACTGAATAAAAAAAATATACATATAGCCTCATTGTATAATTTTCCCAAACATGTAATTTTTCTAGTGTTAATGTGTTATAATAGTGGATTATTATTTATTAGGTGTTCGTCAACGAGCCCGAATGTGAAACATGTCTTTTCATGTTGTTTCCAAAACTCCATTTAAGACGCCTAATAGTAGTCTCCACCACTTTCCTAGGGCAAGACTTGGACTTGACCGTGACTTACTTTGCTTAACTCTGACTGTGACTATGACTTGTTAAACGATATTTAGTAAAACTTGTTTTTTTTTTAAATACCTGGCACTGGCAAATGCACAAGACGAGCGACGCCAAAATCCTTTCAAGAGAAAATAAATGATAAGTCTTCTCAGCGTTCCAAGCAGTGACTTTGGAATGCACAGCAATCGTCACGAGCCGCGTTTGACGTCGAGGCTGATTTGTGGACCGCCGCCGCCGCGCGAGGCAACCGCGCTCCAACACGGAGCCCCCGCATGTCTCGCTGAGAGATTTTAATAAGGCAGGGGTTGTAGGTATCATTGTTTACATAAATTATTATAATTTAAAAAGCAAAAAATTAGCTGAGGTGTTTTTTTTTATACAGGACTAGGCTTACGTTGCGAAGTTGCGGCCGAAGACGTGCGTGACTATACGATTACTATTTTGAAGTAGGTATTACTTTCTACTAAAGCAGCATTTCCATTATTCTAATAATTCTAAAGTGATAAACCGAAAACCGACTGTTAGTGTGTTACCGAGGCAGTCAAAATGCCATATATATTCATCGCAGAGAGGCTACAAACATCTTTTTTGAGACCTTTGGCACTATGTTTGTGTTGATAATCTTTTAAGATTGAACCACTAGGTTATTCAATGATTAGCCCTGGTGCCGGGGCAATAGAATACGGCAGCGGTACCCCCTGCCTGTAGTAAGGGCCTACTAAAAGGGGACCTATGGGTTCGGGATGGTCAAAGTTGGGGCTCTGACCATCTACTTAAGCGTGCCCAGGGAGAGTACGTTGTGTGACCAACATTGTCGCGAGTGGAGGGACTGAGAAATCAAGCAGTTGTCTCGGGAGGAGCCATAGCGCAGTGCTGAGGGCTCCGGTGCGTTCCTCTGGAGATCCCGGAGCCCTCTTGTCAAGCACTAAGGCTGGTCACCTTGGTTTAGTGGGTATAATCCCACATAACCTTGCTGCACCCCAATGCAGCAGGTATCTTTGGAAGATTTCCCACTCGCAAAAAAAAAAACCTTATTCAATGATTTCCTTTAGACAATTACCAAGATTAGGTTACATAGTGGCGAAATTAAAACGTAATATTACAAATTTAAAACTTTTGGCGTTGTGTAGAATGGCGGGTAAAACCGCGGGGCCCATAGTATTTACAACCATAGTTGTTTACACATACACTTGATAATTATAATCTTTACTTTAAAAAAACATATTAAAGTGTTCCACACACAGTGTCGTAACTAGCCTTTTATGCGCCCGGTGAGAGCTTCTATAACTGCGCCCTTGAAAACAAAACTTGGTCCTGGTGTGGTCATTTCTGCGCCCTGTGCCTGGGTATCGCTGGCACAGCCCTATTTACGGCACTGTCCACATATTCAAAAATCCGGCGACCACACCGCCACAGGATTCGAACTTTCGAACAATCTAGGTAAACGTTCTAAAGCCACTGTGCTGCTGTCCGATTTCGATCGGTTTTTTTACAGTTAGCTCTAGCTTGAAAAGCGATGCTCTCACGATTACAAGGATCTATTATTAAATGCCAGTTTCGGTTAGATTTTTGTCATACAAATCACTCGAACTCGCGTACTATTAAACTAATACTCGTATCAAGTGTTAGTCGAAATGCCATCGTAACACAGCCGCCGCAGAGCGGCCACAAACAGCGGCGGCGTTTGAACAATCAATGGCATATCGACACGGACGGTTACTGGTGAACTTCGACGGTTGATTCCCGCCCCGCATGCTAATGATCACGTGTAGGGCATGGTTTGTATTAGTCTAGTCTGGGAAATGGCTGATGAGATACTTCATGTATGCAGCATGTATGCCCATTTACATAGCATATAGTGACGAGAAATACTAGACGTTGTTCTAAGTTCGTTCATCTTATAACATTTTGTTTTGTTGGATAAAATTTCGCGGGATACTTCTAATTAAAATCATTATGTATAGTTAAAAAACTAAAAACTTGTTATATGTGAATCACGCGCGAACACACGGAGAGGTGACGAGAAACGAGAGAGGTAGGTCGACACCGTTTTTGCAGGTGGCATGATAGTTGAAGTCTTTCCTGCTAGATGGCTCTGTCAGTATGATTCGCACCATTGTGGTGTTCCACTTTCCACTTCTTGATCCTCATCAGATCATTCCATTGGTACCAATTTATTAAATAGTCATCCGAATTACATTTGCATAGTTTCAAATCAATGCGACAATTAGAATAAGGCTAAAGTCGACTTCCAAGACTTGATAACATTGTTAGTTAAGTAACAAGTAAAGCTAATATAAAGTGGGGTATCGTATGGCACTTGTGATTGAAGAATACAAAAGTCATTCGATCAGCTGTCAAGTGGTTATATCGTCTTTGGGAGAGACCAATGTTCAGCAGTGGACTAAAATAGGGTGATTGATTATGTCTTCTACTTCAACTTCTACTGTCTGAGTAATTGAAATTAAATCTCCCTTCTCTTTTCAGGAAAATCCTTCTCCCTCACAATAATGCTGGCAACATCTCCTCCTCAAGTGGCCACATACCAAAAAGCCATAAAGGTGACGGTGGACGGGCCGCGTGAGCCTCGTTCCAAGACTCGTCATCACGGCTTCCATCCGTTCCACTTCGGGCCCAGGTTCGCGCCGGATCCTCTTATGGGATCGCTGCCTTTTAAATTGTCTGGTAAGTGTAAAAAAAGTGACGTAGAAAGTACCAGGAAATTTTTAAATTTGGAATTCAAGGATCACCATACTCTAAAAGTATGTTGTACTCAATGACTGTTTCAAAAAGGAGGAAGACGCGTGACATTCAACATTGTACCCATTAAATATGGCTTGGTTCAAACAAAATTTTGAAAAGTAATTCACGTGCTATCACAAACACCAGTTTAATTGTGACTGTACTCAATTAGGTCCGTGGGCCTAATTTGTGCGGTCCACGTCAAGGAGATCGTCCCGTATTTTCCCACTATTTCCTTACATAAATAGTTGTACTGTTTTTATTTAGTTTGAATTTTATTTAACGTATTATCATTAATTACTCACTGCTGGTTTCCCTTCTTACTTCTATGTAACCTTATATACAGAGCTCTTTTTAGTAATGCCCAAAAACAATAAAACCAGGTGAAGATTGCAAAAAATAAAAGTATAAACAATACTTTTGATATTTTTACAAGAAATAAAGAACACTTTAGAAATACTGTTTTAAACTATCGCGGTTGTTCACTAAAGTTATATGATTATTTACGGGATGTCTTCCCGTGAACATGGTGCATGTAACTGCGCCGAAATATCGGGAGCTCCTTCCACAACCTTACCACGGTAAATATCCCGTAAATAATCATATAACTTTACTTTAGAAATTATGTTCAATTAAACCTGAGGCTCTTTTTATTTAGCTGAGCTAAAACATCATAAGTTACACTGAAGAAAAAAAGATAGATAAACCGAGTTACAGGTTCTGTAGGATTGCTATTATTTTTTATACCATTATTCATCCAGCTGCATGTCTATTCTGCAAGCTAAGTGAACGCGCAAGTGAGGTGATAAGCTAAGTGAATGTGATTTTTTCTTGCCTATTTCTGCAGTTAAATGTCAAAACATCGAATTATAAGGGTAAGAGACTACAGTCAAGGGTGATCACTCGACATTTTGATATTTCTCTATAGTAATCGACTAGAAAAATATACGTTCACTTAGCTTATCACTTCACTTGCGCGTTCACTTAGCTTGCAGAATAGACCAGCTTATCCAAAGGTTAACTCTTTGATAAGGGACATTATACATAGTCAAAGGGTAAACAATACATAATTATATATATTTAGGAGTACAAATTACGGAAGTGCCTTAGGCTTGATTTCGTCCTACGCTGACTGATGATGGCCAAACGTCGAACAAGCGTTGTAATATTTGTGCGCGTACCATATATTGGAAATTCTAGCGTCATTAAATATCAACATCGTAGTGTGGTACTCTATAGAACGCAAAATATATTCGTACACGCAAACGATGTCAACAACCGACGCGACGTCAATGCAGGAGGAAATCAAGCCGTCTAAACTCGGTCCAAGTATTTATTTGATTTGATAGCTGCAATAACATTGTAAAAGTTGTATGAAAACCACGAATTCAGATCACTTTCGCTAGGTTTTGAAGACTGCAGTGTAGACGGTATACTTCGGTAAAATTATATTAAATGTTTTTATTTAGGTTTTTACAATGTCATTGTAGCTGTCAAAGCAAATAAATGCTTGGGCCGAATTTAATTTAAGTTTTATACTAGTAAACGTCATATACTATCGAATATTCACATAACAGGCCTGCCATCTTGTATCCGTCAGCTACATTTACATCTAGTTATTAAATTGTCACACCGGACCTTTGTCACTCCTCCAAAAGGGGATTTCGTTTCAGCCGACAAGTTTCGCGCAACAATTAATTATCAATTTCGCAACCCTCCTTGACACCTGGCAAGGACAGAGTTCGGGATCAGCTTTATAATAGACGTGTAGCCTCGATGTAGCTTCTTGGATTCTCTTGTTTATGCCTGAAATTGATAAGAAAAACTAGCCTTAAAATGTTCAGGAGTATAGGTTAAGTTTTTCTCTATATATTCTTCACTTGCGTAAGTGGCCAGTGACCATCCCATCAAATGATTTTTTTAGACAGTACGCGTTCCACGCAAAAACTGCTCTGATTTTGTTCCATTCTCAGCTTTATCTCATTAGCACTGTAAGCAAATACCTCAGAAGAATTTTTCATTAATTTGTGGAAAATATAGTATTGTCAAAGTATACACACTACTACTACTGTCAACATACGAGAGAGATAAAATGCTTTACGTATTAATCAAAAGAGGTCTTAAGGACGATTGAAATAAAGGCGATAATAAAATAAACTCATTAAGTAGAACGCATCTTTCTGCGTCTGTAATGTGAAAGGCGTCCTAGTATAATTGACATTGTTCCTGTCCTTACAATATCCATCTCAAAGAGAATGAATGACAGGTAAGATAAATAATACAGTATTTCTTGCAGTTTTCACGAAGCGTTCAAGACCCAGATTTCACAGTAGTATACAAAAAAACTGAAGAGTATTATCGCAATGAAAATACCTGAACACAATTATATATCTGGGACATTTCCGCACACACGGTCATCTGACCCCAAATTTAGCAAAGCTTGTAATATGGCTGCCAGATACTGATATACGTACATATATATATTTAAATAGATATTAACACCCAGACATAGAACAAACACAAATATTCATCATACAAATGTTTGTCCTAGATGGGAATCGAACCCACGCCCAAGCACAGAAGTTAGGCTCACTACCAACTGAGCCACCGAGACAGTCGGTGGCTTAGTTATATATATATATATAACTTATTTATACTGTATTGTAATATAACGTCAAGTAGGTAGAGATAGTTGTATGATATACAAGCTGTTGCCCGTTAATTTGTAGGCATACTTTCATATAAACTTAAAATTTCTATTTGCAGCTTTTAATTTGACCCTGTCCAAATTCTTTCTAAGCGGAACTCTACACCCTATAAGGAATTTGCTTGTAAAATTTTAGCTTCGTAATGCAAGTAGTTTTAGAGATTTCGTGGAGTTAGTCAGTCAATAACTAAGTGATATTTTGCTTTTGTATAAATAAAATATAGATCAAGAGAACAAAGTCGACTTTGCTAGTCCTGCTACGCGCTACGCGTCTCGTAGCGACGGCTACGTCGGGCGTAGCTAGGCGGCTACCGGTGTTCACTACGACGGTAACGATTTGCACCCTACGTTGTAGTTTGCACCTAGTGAACTGGATTAAACTTCCAATTACGTGAAATACTTTGAAGCCTTTAAGAATTACAGTACAATAAAATGAATGATACTCTGACCAATAAAATTTACCAATTAGTAACAAAAAAACTAGCTACACATTTAGGGGCGTTATGGTCACCTGATATGTTCATTGCTCAGAATAATTACTTCAGTTTCATTGTCATTACGTTTGATTTAAAAAAAACGCCTTGATCAATTACGATACTGCATCAGCGTATTTTTTACATAAAATATTGAGTAGATAGAAAAGTAGATGAAGATAAGACAATGACGTCTATTCTGTCATATCATTTTCTAATTTAAATTGCAAGCTGAATTAGAACAAATTCCCTAACAGTTTTTTTGCTGTAATTTGGTATACACTTTTTGTTTCGGTAACAATACAATTTGCAATGCCCAATATTGTAATATTCACAATCGAGTCAGCTCGTGACCACGGCCATTGTAACATGGTCGAAACGTCGAGCGAAAGGTATCTATTTTTACCTATATTTAATAGTGCGCGATAAGTCCCGATAAATATGAAAACATGTGTTCGAATCGCGAAAGTTTAAAAATTACTATATTCACAATCGCCCTCACAAGATAGCGAATGTATATTTTTTGTTAACCCTGTTAATATTGGTATCAAACAGGTATCAAATGAAAGAGCTTAAAGAGTAGGAAACTATAAAGTGACATCAAACTAAATTCAATATGGCCGCCGCTCCAAGATGACCATTTTCTTTGTTAAGGCTAAAAGCTTGTTTAAAATTTTCTTATTTATGTCACCAAATATTGTATGGGCAACGCTACAGACACGAGTCTACCCTCCTGCGCCCTCTCTCGGGCAGTCGCCCTTCGAACTAGCTAGAGTTCAGTCACTATGGCTCGCGAAGTTTTCTTCAGTGCTTTAGTTTACTCCATTTTGTTATTAAATCATTGTAATCTCAAAGAACGACTTTAATCCTTCATTATAAATGATTTTATCGATTATAAGACGTTCAGTGTCAAAGATAAATACAACCCTTCAATATCCAAAACTTATCAAACACAGTCACATCCCAATCTCATTCCGTCGGATTACTTGCATTATCCAAAGTGTCGCAAGTCGCACGCAAGTGCCGGGAACCTCGTTAGAGCGGGTGTCAAAGGGCTCTAACTCAATTACACACCTCGCGCCTTGCAACTGAACGTGTACGGTTGACGAAATCACACTGTATTAATTCTATTTGGATAGTTATTACACTTTTAAGTTTTACTTGGGAGTGGTGATAATCAGTACCATTGTACCTAAATTTTTTTTAGGGAATTTAAGCTATAAGCTATATAAATAAGTGAAAAGAATGGCCATTATCCAGCGTGATAATGCTGCCAGCATTATGGGCACCTTTGCACCGGGAACAGTGAGGGGCGGGTTATTTAATTAAATTTGTCGTGTTTTTAGGGTTCCGTAGTCCTACCAGGAACCCTTATATGTTCGTTCTGTTCATCCGTCTACATAGACGGACGGACAGACATCTGTCCGTCCGTCCTAATTTTTTAGAACCTTCTAACTTCTATAGTTATTAAGGCATGAATCTTTACTTAACTGATGAGTTAGCTACGGAAAACGGAACCCTACCATATGTGTGTCTCGACACGCTCTTGGCAAACTAATTTTTATAAGACATTTGGTATGTATTTGATTTTATTGACAGTTAACTTGTAATTAAACAATTTTTACATTGATATTATTATGTATTTACAAACCATAAAAAATAAGTATTCTGGTAAAGTTTAATACAATACTATTCAGTAGAGATAATCAGATTGATCGGCGTAACGGAACCTTTATAGTTTTGTTGTGTTCGTCTGTCTGTACAACCTACCGTCCACCACTCCTCAATCCTCGCACTTCGTATGCGTTTACGAAGTCGCGGGAAACAGCTAGTTGAATATTATTATTTTGAAGGATTCTTATCCTATGATAAGAACCCCCAAGAATTGATGTTAAGTAGACCTCTTTTTGTTTTTTTTCCACATAGTATCGGTACTTCTTAAGAATGCGCTGAACGACTTTGTAGTCAAAATATTAATTACCTTCGATAATAAATATTGTGGTAACGATAAAGATAATTTAAACATAGCTTACATCATAATCCTCTACCTCGGCGACATGCAGCACATTGTACGCTAATATGTCTAAGGTGGTTCAAATCTGGTCGGACTAACGCATCAGGCTGCGGCCTTGAGATTCCTAGTTTGCCATTGACTTTGACTATAAGCTTTTCTAGATTATCACTGTCTTTCATGGTAATATAACCGTAGTACTCCAAGCATTTGGCCACCTCGTACGAAGATGTTTCGTTTGGCCACCTTTTACAACATGACAAATTAATGAAAACCATCATAGAGGGAAAGGTAGAAGGAAAGAGAGGACCGGGAAGACTAAGAAGAGTATTCGTAGACCAAATAAACGAGAAGGCTACGTACGCTCTTAAATGTGAATGAATGAACTCCAAGCGTTTGAGACAAAGTGGTAGCATAGATCTTGAGTTGTTTTAATAATGCGTTGGTCATGATGAGCTGTCCACAATATTTTCAGAATTTTCCTCCAGCACCACTTTTTAAAAATATCTATGCATGCTATCTGTTGCTTTTAGCGTCTTTGTATCAGTTCTTTACATAATATTTAGTAATATAAGTGCCTGAACTTTGAAACATAACTTCAAAAAACAAAACAATCAACCATCTACTGGTTGAATGTGTCCGCCTCCAGCATGAGAGAAGAAGACTTGAGGTGACTTACAATCTGAACAGACTAGATGTGGGTCTGTTTAACAGGCTACTGTCTGAACCCAACTCGGACGCAGCCAGGGATCTGTTCGGATATGTGAGTCACCTCAAGTGATCTTTGACTCTGTGTATTTACTGTCTATATTTTGTATTAATTTGAGTGTCCTAGATTACTTTATACGATGGGACTGCCATGTAGCTTAACTATAAAAGTCCCAAAAAAATGAATAAAAAAAAAAAACAATCAAAAGAAAAACACAACAAGAATATACAAACAAATCAAAAACACAACATCCCAGATCATCATTTTGTCATATTTCTTTTGTCATGTAAAAAGAGGGTAGCTCCGGATTCAGCCTTCCATTTTCCACCAGTGGGACTTGGAACGCCGCCCAGGTGTGGGTGAGGATAATGATGAGACATTTAATCATTTTAAAATGTACGCCACACTTCACTGCTTTCCGACTTTTCACCTAAACAAGTACTTGATTTCAAAATTCAAAATTAGACACTCATTCTCTTAAACAACTTCTAAATCCCTCACACTTGAGCGAATTCTTGTTTCGCGGCTGATGAGCGGAGTGGAATGAGCGAAGTGAGCGGAGTGAGCGACGGCCGGTGCCCTCTTAGCTGCGAGTACCAATAACCCGGCGGAATCATGATAAATTATACACACTCACGTTCACAGATGCTCTTATAGACGCAACTTTCAAACCGGATGTAGCAAAGTGTGGATGGAGGTGACGAGTAATTAGGTTGAATAAAAAAATGGTAACTAGCTGGATCCCGCGGTGTTACCCGCGTTTTTTTGGGTTTTTTCGCATTTCTGGGGAGAAAAGTACCCTAAGTCATCCGTCTTCATGGTGCATACTATCTTCCTGCCAAATCTCGTTAAGATCGATGTAGCTGTTTAATCGAGAAAAGTAAACAAATGTACAGACAGAGCTACTTTTGCTTTTATAATATTATTAAATATTAAACTCGGTTCAAGCATTTATTGGCTCTGACAGCTGAAGTAATAATAAAAATTGAAAAAAGTTGAATGAAAACCTGATCACATTCACTAGTTTTTTTTCCGTTAGACTGTAGCAGGTACCCGATATACTTTAGTGAAATATTAAAATAAAATAAATTATTCGGCTTTTTACAATGTTATTGGAGCTGACAGAGCAAATAAATGCTTGGACCGAGTTTAGTTGAAGTTAAATATTACTTATATATTAACTATTTGAAGTATCATTATTTATTATATTAACGCCTTTAGGTAATCCGTTTCGTAATGCTGCTATAAAGACGCGACCATATCACGTGACAACCTAAGATCACGAGATAAATAAATAAATAAATATCTGGGACATTATTGCACACATGGTCATCTGACCCCAAACTAAGCAAAGCTTGTAATACAGCCATATTACAAGCTTTGCTTAGTATTTGACTGATATTTATACTGCCAGATATTTTGCATAACTTATATTTTTATAGAATCCTATGAAGCTATCAGGTGGAGTGGTGTGCCTTGAGAGATGTCCAGAAGTGGATTAAGATAAGCTGATTATATGATGATAATAAAGCTATTAAGCTTACGGTTTCAAAGGTTTTAAAGTCTTAGGGAGATGTTAGATACGTATCTTTATCGTTATAAGAACGTGCTACCTAGACGTTGGTAGAGCCAATTTTTTCAAAGGTAAAAACTAGTTCTAATATCACCGAGGTTACATGAAAATATTCATAAGACTATGAACATCTTCCCAGATGCGACATCCATACATTCATATTCGCGCATCTTTAACCTCGTCGTCGTGTGAGCGCCACTTAAAGTCGCAGCTTTCGCATTATTAATGAGGGAGCCTTAGAGAAAATTAAATATAGCATTAGGCCCGGAAGCAGGGATTGTGGGGGGGGGGGGGGGGGGAGAGACGGGGGCAAACAGGCTAACCCTTCCCCCGCGACAATGCGGGTGCATAATTACGCATTTGTAAATTTTAAATGTCCCTCCCACCTCATACAGGCTTTTGTATGACGCGATTCGCAGTTTTACACTGCCTTTAAACCTGAAAATGACGTGGCGATAGAGATGCAGTGAGGCTAGCTATTAAGGTTATCGTTGTTTTATTTTGTCTTTACATTTAATTTTATATGCCTCTTACATCCGAAATCTGATAATTACTGTAAATAACCTCGTGTAGGCTAGTCTTGATGTCAGAGTTTTTATGGCGCCCGGAGGCCTCTGACTCAGCTTAATAGTTGCTGTTATGAAACAAATAATCAGAATTAACAATTTAAGGGTGCGGTCACCAGATAGATATCTTTTTCAAGCACTTTAAAAAAAATAAGATAAAAAAATCACTGTGAGAATTTAAAAAATAAACTTATTTATTACCTTTAGAATAACATTGCAAAAGTTATATAGATATTTCCGTGTTGACATTTCGGTTATGTCCGCCAAAAAACTTGACAAAATATAAATTATTTTAAAATAAATAATTAATAATAATTTTAATCAAAACTATAACACTATAACAATATAAGACACACTTAGTTAGCTCTAGAAAAACATTCCTCATTACGAGCTGCAAAACAAGGCGTTTCTAAAACCAAATCTTGGATAAACTGCCTACAGGATAAAAATGGAAAGAAACACAATAATGGAGCTAAAATACTTGAATTATGCACAGATCTCTATAGCGAATTATATTCTGATCCATCTAAACTTGATCTTGAAGTAGATTATCAATGTCCAGATAGCATCCCTTACATAACAGGAGCTGAAGTACATGATTCCTTGAAAACCATGAAGTATGATAAAAGCCCTGGAGAAAAACGCGAAACATCGAAGTCGGCGACAAAAAACTTACTAACCTGAGATTTGCTGACGACATCGCACTGTTCGCCTCCACAGCAGATGACCTTCAACAGATGCTACAAGATCTCAGCACGGCAAGCCTCAAAGTTGGACTCACGATGAATCGGTCCAAAACAAAAATGATGACAAATAGCACAAAGCGCAAGATTACGGTAGATGGGCAAGAACTACAATATGTCGATGAATACATATATTTGGGCCAGCTAGTTTCCTTTCGCAACCGACAAGATAAAGAAATCAACCGCCGCGTCGAAAATTCTTGGAGAAGCTACTGGTCCATGAAAGAGCTTATGTAGGGCGACCTTCCTTTGTCACTAAAGCGCACACTCATCGACATGTGCATCTTGCCCGTCCTAACTTACGGTGCCCAGACTTGGTCATTGACCGATTCTCAGAAGTTCAAACTTGGGGTTTGCCAAAGAGCGATGGAACGCAGCGTCCTAAGAATCAAAAGGACTGACCGAGTCCGAAACACGACGCTGCGTTCAATTACAGGGATCGCTGATGTTGGCATCAAAGCTGCCAAATTAAAGTGGGGTTGGGCGGGACACGTAACCAGGATGCACCCTGAATGGGCCCAGAGGATCACACAGTGGGTGCCTGAGGTCGGACTAAGGAGCCAAGGCAGACCGAGAAAACGATGGCGCGATGACCTCGACGCGTTCCAAACCCAGTGGCCAAATCTGACGGGTGATCGCATTGTCTGGAAAGAGATGGGGGAGACCTTTGCCCAGGAGTGAGACAGCATAGGTTAAATAAAATATATATATATATATATATAACATGGGGTTCTTGAAAAGGTTGTTGATAGAGTTTCTGTGATGCCCCTGGTGTTGCAGGTATCCATAAGCCCGTCAGCTTCATTGCCACCTATGGTCTTTTTTTAAATTGTTATTCTAAAAAGAACGAATTAATGTTTTTTTAAATTCCTACTTAGCAAATTTTTATCTTTTCAAAACGTTAAAAATGCGCTAAAGAGATAGTTCTTAAAGTGTCATCCGATCTGACCCACAGCTGTAGAGCTCAGTTGTAAATAACTACAGTACTTAGTTTATCAAAATATTTTGAATACCTAAGCATAATATCGTTTATAAGTTTTATTTTTAAACTCCAGCGAAAAATACCTTGGCAGACAACTGACAGAGACTGAAAAAGACAGAGACAACTTTTGCTAAATGAAGTTCTGCCTTCACGTCATGTTTGCAAAAGTTATTGTCAAAACATGCGTGTTCGATTTATAGATATTAGTACAAATATCGACCTCATTGTTCATCGATACTTGAACACCTCTACATGAAATGAATTCGCGCAATGATGACTTGTGCGCCATTAACTCTAAATGCGATGCAATTTTCATAACTCAATATTGCCTGT
The DNA here is from genome assembly GCA_949125355.1 of Agriopis leucophaearia. Taxonomy (NCBI): domain Eukaryota; kingdom Metazoa; phylum Arthropoda; class Insecta; order Lepidoptera; family Geometridae; genus Agriopis; species Agriopis leucophaearia. The sequence goes on along the minus strand of OX421276.1, from coordinate 5,934,947 downwards.
CGTTTGCATGAATATATGAAACGCGAATAGTTCATTGCTGTATCCACTGAACGTTAAAAAGTATATACATAGATACTGTTTGATGTATATAAAAGGTGATGTGTGTGTGTTTTAAAAAAATTGAAAATAGGCTTGCGTTTGACCGCCAATTCGCCTGATATTAAGCGATGATGCGGTCTACGATGGCTGGACCGATTTTGACGGGAGTTTTACTGGCTGATATTTGATGTTACAAGGAGTAATCCCCGTGGATGGAAACGCGGGGCATAGATAGTTGAAAATAATAAAACTCTAGCAAAATATTTAGCTCCAGGGTTTCTGGCTGCCTCGGTGGCTCAGTTGGTAGTGATCCTACTTTCTGTGCTTGGGGGCGTGGGTTCGATTCCCATCTAGGACAAACATTTGTGTGATGAACATTTGTGTTTGTTCTATGTCTGGGTGTTAATATCTATTTAAGTATGTATTTAAAAATATATATGTATGTATATCAGTCTCTGGCAGCCATATAACAAGCTTTGCTTAGTTTGGGGTCAGATGACCATGTGTGCAATAATGTCCCAGATATTTATTTTATTTATTTATTTATTTATTAACTTGCTTCAAAAACCCGCAATTTTTATATTCCTTCATTTTATCGAGCTAAATAGTGTCATGATTCCATCCATACATTAATCAAGATCAGGACAGATGGACACAGTGACAATTCATATGTCCTTAAGAAATAAATAAGAAACCAAGAGAGTGAAAATTAATATAACTCCAACAGAACATCTTGGCTGAATAGTGCCTAGTAGTAAAATGTACCTAAATATCCCTCATCAGAATTAGCTCCCAATCTTAATGAAGTCCTCTTTTGTCACTACAAAAACAAACAACCTTAATAACCCCCTGTCACGGCTACTATTTCCACGAAAGGTTAATTAAGCAAAACAAAAAGGGGTTAAACAAAATCAATAGAGGCAAATTCATTAAGCCCTAAGCAGATTGAAATCCAACATGGCGAGCAAGATGGCGGCGGGTAAGGCACGTTGACAAAGCGCCGTCGTTAGTTTGGGAGCCCTCTTATTAACCTTATGATGTACGACGGCATCCGTCTTGGTAGCTCCTGGCTGTGACGTCATCGCTCTTGCTGATAATATCTTTACATGTTTACGGGTAGGAACTATGGTTAGTAGTTCAGGAAACTTTTCCTACTGTAATGTCAAAAGAGCTTGTTTTCCTTTGCTATTTTTATCATTCGTATGTATTCGTGTGTGTTGTTCGTTTGTATTTTTAACTATCGTTGAATCGTCGATCGTCGAAAGTTACCGACATATCCCACCGGATTAGCAAGTTGAAGTGGCAGTGGGCAGGGCACATAGTACGCAGAACAGATGGCCGATGGGGCCGAAAGGTTCTCTAATGGAGACTACGGCCGGTAAGTGCAGCGTAGGACGTTAATCCACAAGATGGACGGACGACCTAAAAAAAACCGCAGGAAACGCTGGATGCAGGCCGCTTCCAACCGGCCCTTTTGGAAACCGATGCGGGAGGCCTATGTCCAGCAGTGGGACGTCCTATGGATGACATGATGATGATGAAACTACAATCTGAAGGTACCCAGTTCGATCCATGGCCCTGCACCGATGACTTGTTTACTACTCAAATAAATTATGTACAGTTCGATGCCATCGCTCAAAAAAGGCGAAGAAAGACATCGTAAGGAAACTGATATGTATGAGACCATTTAGTTGCGTTAGCTACTACCCATCGTATGCAACGGGCTTTACTAATAAATACTAAGAAACTTAATACATACCAATAGTAATTTTTATATATTATACATTATACATACCAATAGTAATTTTTATACTTATACATACCTACTTGTAACTTATGAATTGACGAAATGCTGCGAGCAACTTTATGTAAAATTCTGTCGAAACTCATCAAGTTATTTATTTAATTTTAGAACACTACGTCTAACTCTAAATTGAACACTTACTCAGTTTAAAGCCTCGCATGTGATCCCGACACTCGAAACTACCAAAATTAATTTAAGTGGAAACTTTCTCTGGGTAACGATATTAAACGTAGCGCGCCTTTGAAACAAACAAAACGGCAATCTTAGTTTGCTCGAGATTATGTGACATACTGCTACGTAAACTTCGTTTAATTGTCTGCTTGAGTGACTTGATGTTACGTACTTATATGTACACTTACCGTGGGTGAAGTACGAATACTTGCATATGTACGTACGTAATAATACATTGTGTGAAGTACGAATTACTTACTTACTTTATCTATTTAAGTATGTATTTAAAAATATATATGTGTATGTATATCAGTCTCTGGCAGCTAAATTACAAGCTTTGCTTTGTTTGGGGTCATATGACCATGTGTGCAATAATGTTCCAGATATTTATTTATTTATACTTACGGTTACTTATCAAATTCCATTCTCAATTTCAATTTGAAAAATTTTATACGTAAAAATCCGTTTCTGGCCCAGAGAGTCTAAATTACGCTACGGTTAGTGGTTTTTAGCCCCCGACGCAAACAGAGAGGTGTTATAAGCTTAACATGTGTATATGTGTGTCTGTGTGTCGTTGTATATGTGTATCGGTGTGTCTGTCTGTGGCATCGTAGCTCTTAAACGGCTGGACTGATCTAAATTTAGTTTTATTTGTTGGAATGATGACTTGATCGAGGGTGTTCTTACCTATGATTCAAGAAAGTCTGATTTGTCGTTTGAAGATTATCAGCTCTTTTATAATTTATTTTATTTTTAAATTTATAATTGTATCTAAAATAATTATCAATATAAAAAACCCATAAAAATGACAGAACTGGACCAAACTGAATCATCAAAATCAGTTCACCCAGTCGAAATTTCTGAGGTAACAAACATAAAAAAAAACAGTCGAATTGAGAACCTCCTCCTATTTGGAAGTCGGTTAAAAATCGGTAGTTCGCATTTTACCGGTACAAACAAGGTTCACTTGGTTAATATCATACAAAGATGGCCAGCTCCAGACCATGGCCATTGTAACATGGTCAAAACATTGAGCGAAGGGTACCCATTTTTTCCTAAATAAAATAATGCACGATAAGCCCTGATAAACATTTAAAACATGTGTTCAAATCGAGAAAGTTTTAAAGTTACTTATGTTAAAAAAACAAACTTAAAGGCCATTTTAAATCATTGTCTAGGGTTCCTAAAATAACCCCCGCGACAAAAGAAAAAGGGAAATCACCAAAACGCTGCACAAGTAGATGCTTCAAGAAATGTTAAATAATTACTCCAAAGAGCTTTTACCAACCCTTTCTCTAATCACGGAAGGGTCTCGAAGTGTCGTTGAAAAAATCCGCCCTTTGCCCTAATCTAGGAAAATCGGAATCGCACTAAAGCGTAAATACTTTAATCCAGTTCTTTTCGGCCGTCTTCGCGGATTATCACGGGATTAGAGGAAAAATGCAAGACGCAATCTAACAAATGGCATTAAAATGTTTGGATTCAACCCTCTCGCGGCGCGGCGGCATGATTTTTCAAAGTCGGAAAAAACCCCTTCGTCCGGAGCAATGTAGCGGACTGGCACGTCTTTGGATGCGGCCAATCCGTTGATAGCGTCAACAATTTGATACTTTTGATTTTTTGTTGTTTGTACCAAGATATTTTAATAATACTAAAAAAGTATTAAAACTACGGTTAACACATTTCCTACATATGTGTAGCTTTGTGAAATACGAGTACCTACACGGTTATGTATCACTTACTGAGCGCTAACAGAGGTAATGCCATCCTATCTAATTAGCACGGAATAGCTAATTTGCTTTACCACCTCTGGAATGTACCGCCTAATGACATGATTGCTGACGTGGACGTACTCAAGGCTTAATTTAAGTCTGAACAAATTTAATAGTATCCAGTAAAACGAAGATGAGCAGAGATTTTAGGCAATTTGCGGCTTCCTTCAACAATATTTTTATAAGTATAAAAAATTATGACAAACAGTTGCCGGTCTATTCTGCAAGCTAAGTGAACGCGCAAGTGAAGTGATAAGCTAAGTGAACGTGTATTGTTCTTGTCGATTACTATAGCGAAATGTCAAAATGTCGCGTGATCACCCTTGACTGTAGTCCCTTACCCTTATAATTCGTTGTTTTGACATATATCTGCAAGAAATACGCAAGAAAAAATCACATTCACTTAGCTTATCACTTCACTTGCGCGTTCACTTAGGTTACAGAATAGACATGCTGTGCTCCGCGATACATATGACATCTATAGAAACCTCTGAGATTCTATTTCTATTCTTAATTCCAGGACATGTTTAAATACCATATCTTTGTAAACATTAACACAAAAACAACATCATACTAGTCCTTTTAGATTTTAGTGCTTCTAAAATAAGAAATTCGGAATTTTACACAAGAAAAATTTCAAAATATGCTTAATTTATATTTACCCAGATGTAGGAACTTCCTAGATACGCCCTTGTTAGTTAATTACGGACGCAGACTAGTCGGTCGCGCTACACTACGATTACACAAGAATAAGCTCACAATACAAAGAATTCCAACATTTTTAACGAATAGAAATCGTCGGTAGCTGCCCTTTCTTTTGCATCTTTCAACGGGGAATACGAAATGAAACGTTGGCTTGCCATTTTTCATGTCATGGGTAAGAAAAGAATCTTAAATTGTCTGGTGTCTTGTGTCTATTCGTTTTGTAAAGTTCGATACACAAAAGTAGCTGCCAATTTTTGTTACCGATAGTATTTATATAATGCTCTATTACATTTTATCAGAACGTGGTTGTTACAAGAAAGTACAATATCAATGAGTATTAACTAATATTATATTTTACATTCATTAATGTCGTGAAAAACTCGCAAACCGGATAGTAATGTCCTGTTTTTAGTAATGTGGTTTAGTAAGCATTTAATTTGTTTTATTTTTAGCCACAACGTTAGATGCGTTTGGGGTAAGAGTGTGTTTGTATGTTTGTTACTATAATATAAGTATATAGTTCTAAACACATTAATTGACCTATTCACAAAGTCATTTTTGAGATTTTTATCTAAATTCTTCGTCAAAATATGTTTATATCTCTATTACTCGCGCTGTGCAGTCTCTATCCAGCCTTGGCGGTAATCTTGAATTTTATTTTTTGCTCAGCTCGGGGCGATGCGGATATTGTCTGCGCTGCGGATGCTCTTAGCTCGAAGAAAGCCTTAAATACCGCCTCTTGGCTACTCGAGCCAGAATTAAACGCCATTCAAATTGCGCGATAAAGTGCTGCATTTTATTAAACTCCATTGTACTCGCTACTAAAACGACGTACGAAACAAAAGTAGCTTATCGACCGAGATTCGACATCTCGTATCGTTATCGTAAAAGCCAGCCTCGAGACAGGATTAACCCTGGCTTAATCCTTAAAAGCAGCTTGTCTAATTGCAGCGAACTCATAAAGCACTACACCTATAAAGGCTAAGCGGTCGGATTCAAAATAATGTGTTTTACATTTTCGTTGCGACGGTATCTGCGACATAAAACGGCCTGTAATTTATTCTATTGCTGAAAGGGTCGGGTTGGCTCGGGGTGGGAATTACCCAAGGTGGGTGCTAAAGGGTTAAGCTGAATATACGGGGTCGCGTTGGCGAACTTTGTTAATTTATGCGCTTAAAAATGTCAACTGAAAATTATGACACCAAAACACATTTCCTATTTTTGTTTTATGGCCGTGATTGGAGCTATAAAAATATAATCAACGAACCTTTTGGTCACACGAAAATACAGTGCTAACAAATCATGATTTTAGAAATATGGATTTAGCTATATTCTTACTGAAATAAACACATACTCTTTGATAAAATAAACAAACAACTTTACTGTACTCATGGATAATAGCTAAATCTGCGTGTAAAGTAACGTTAATTCCTCTTCAGAAACATTTCAAAGCAGACGTCAAAGAAGGCGTTTGTAGGTAACAATTGAGGAGTGCCACAGTCGAGATAAGGCGCCAAGTGTAACAAGCTTGTGGTACAGTATAAATCAGTACAGTAGGTAACGTGTCTACTTTATTGGGTCACACGTACACGTATGCATACGCGAGAGTACAGCGCTATGAAAAATGTACTTTGTACCCATCATGAATATGGATTTGGAGAGAAATAGAAGAGATCTTTGCCCTGCAATTTAATTAGTTTCAAGTACAAAAAAGTTCGAAACCAGACCTCATGACTTTACAAAAAATCGCTCATAAATCTTGTAAATAGTTGGACAAATTTTGATCAAACAACAGCTCAAAACCACAACGTTAAATGAAACAGACGATAAACTAAAAATTAAGTTGCATTCAAATCGGTTCAGAGTTCAACCTCAAACGCATATACCTTCACCGTTCCGTTGGGGGTAAAAATATAAAAACTGTGCTGAATATATCTATTACTATTTGATTCATAAACATTTTTTCTGAAACTTATGTGTTTACCAAGGATGCTCCATAGAGGGTGGACGCGTCACAAAGTAACACAATCTAGGATCTCCTAACGGCACACATCGGCTTATAGTTAGCATACATATCTTTGTTGGCTTTGTTTTTCATCCACTACCACAGATTCCTTATTATTTACACTATCTTTTTGACAGAGCATACGAGTATATTTAAATTCATCATTCAAACATCTGCTCAGCCAGAAATTGAACCCATAAGACAGACACGCTACTACTGAGCCACACTGATCTTCAATTACAGTATCTTGCGTACTGTCTACACTGTCTATAGAGTAATCAGGGGGAGATGCGGCAAAGTCGTCTCACTCATTATTTAAATATTCTGATGAGTGCGTTAAGCGGCGCGTTAGCGTTAGTGGAGCGTTTCGTGATAACTCTTAGCGCTATTGTTTTGTTGATTGAATTTTGAGTAGGTTTTCAAGACTTGCTTTTATACTATTGACTATGGTGGGGTTAATAATGTTGGTTCACGGTTACATATCTATATTCAACATTAGTACAGGTTACAGTTCTATAACAAAAATCCTCTGTAATATTCATCCTCACCATTGCAGCCTATCACGTTTCCACTACTGGGACATAGGTCTTAATTAGAAAGAGAGAGAGGGGCCCTAATTCACCATGTTGGCCCAATGCATGTTGGCGAATGCATGTCTTTGAACTCTTGGGGTTCTTGGATATACCGGTTTCCTCACAATGTTTTCCTTCACCGTTTTTGAGCGATGGCATCGAAGCTGCACATTATTTGTTTAAGTATTAAATAAGTCATTCGTGCTGGGCCGAGGGTCAAATCGGGTGCAATCAGATTGTAAAGCACATAAATGCTACCGCTCGGCCACCACAACTCTCAATTTGTGTGTTACGATATAAGGGTAAATTAACTCATTAAATGTTTCTAGTAGTTTCTAGTAGTACCTTTGGATTTAATAACAAAATAATATTTTAGTAACATTTTATTTAGACATCCATCTCCTACTAAACCCCTTTGACTTCTCTCCCCGCGCCCCCGACGTTGCGGGTGTTATCCAAGATAATGCGGCTTGTCTATAGTACTTATAGAGCAATAGGCCAGCCATTTTAATATCCAACTATTTAGTAAATGTCCAACCAGCTGAGCTGTAGATTAAAAACTATTTTTAGTCTGTGAGCTGAGCCCGCAGTTTAAACAGGTATTTTACAGGCAACATATATTTTTACGTTATTAAAAGTAACCAGCATCAGTAACTTTCATGAAATCTAAAATAGTCGAGTTGACAACCACAAACCACATTAACACACAAAATTTCAAACTATAGTAAAATAATAATGAATCTTCTGCAGGTATAGCCCACCAGCTAGCCGGGCTGCCAGGGGGTGAATGGGGTGCTCTAGCGCGGCACTACCCACCTCCGCTGCTGCCTTCACACCCACACTTCACACCACACGTGCTGCCGCCGGCGCACACGCAGCCGCATCACGTGCCTCCCCCACCGCCTGACACAGGTATCTACATCGTGGAACTAAATTTTTCACAATAATTCGCTTATCTCAGTCTGAAATTTTTGGTGATGAAAGTCCTTTTTGTAGTATAAACTAAAACGTATCATTGTTTGCAGAAGCGACGTCAGACAACCCGATAACAATGCATGCGCACAGCACAACGAGTCCAGCCAACTCACGTCCAGAATCCCCTCAAGATGACGACATATCTGTCACGGCCTCAAGCAGCCCTCCTCCCGATGAGCGCCCTGGCGCCTTCACCTCCGTGACTAGAAGAAAACCACTGCAACCGCTACCGGCACCTTCTAGTCTCTTCCACAGCGCGCTGGCAGCGCAACTGTTCTTGAATTCGCCGCTGTTACCCACGCCTCCGGCGTGGCTTTACTCACAACTTTACGGGGGCTACGACTGGTGGCTCAGACCGCCACCGCCGCAGGAGGACTCTAATACCTCAAGCCCGGAGAGAGAAGACGAAGCTTCTACCGCCTCCGCATCGGGCAAGAAGAGACCCGCGTCTCCTGAGTGGAGCGAGCAAGGCGTCCGAACTCGTAGCAAATCGCTCGTCACTCCTGAGAGACGGCCCGTCGACGTGTGGCGTCCATATTAGTGTGTTAGTGAATACAGGAATTTTGGATTCGGATTTATCAATTGGCTATTTTACCGCAGTTTACCGTCCCGTGTTATTGACGTTTACGGTACTCGGACGAGGTGTGGTCATGTAACGTTGATACGATTTCGGTCATAGTGATTGTCATAGGTGTTTTTACGTTAGATATTAATGAATGTGAATCTTAATTTGTAATGTTTAAAATTGTTAACTGTATTATAAGATAATGCAAAGTCTGTAAATAAAGTTATCGAAATTTTTAACTGCTTAGTTTGAAATTGAATTCCGCAATGAAAAATCGCCGAATGAAAATGGCGCGAGTTAAAAGTTTTGGATTGTATCCATTATACTGGAAACCACATCGAGCTATTTGGCACAGGTCATTGCGTACTGAATATGCCTAGTAATATATGTAGCGATAAAATGTTAATGCGTATCAAGTGCCTACTTATTAAATGCATTATCTCTTACATCACTGCAGCGGGTTTATTTAACAAAAAGATAAATTTGCTGTTCAATATTGTATTTTGTAAAATGGTAAAATCATTACAAACAAATCATGATTAAGCTTTAGCAAATAAACAATCAGCGAGATAAAAAAAAAATTATAACAGTCCAAGAAAAAAAGTTAATCCAGCCTATGAAAAATATCAGTTTTAAAGCGTACCGAGTAAATATTTTGTTTACGCTTTTAGAAAAGGTGCGTAGATAACAGTCTAGTCATTTAGGGCATATACATGACTGCGTGCTTCGACATCTCCTGTCAACAAAGTCCATGAGCCTCATAACTCCATTGAGGACCTCTGTAGCGGTGGATGTGATTTCTTCTTTGGGCAGGAGGAACCTGTGGTGTTTGCTTCTTAGTTCTACCATGTATGAATAGGGGATATTCGCCACGGCATAAGCCCAATCGGTGCTAGTGCCTGATGCGTAGTACATGAGGTCTTTAGTGCTGCCCACTTTGTACGTGTGGCCACTGGTGGAGTGGATGGCCTGAAAGAACAGATGAAAATATGTGAGTAAAATTTATTTAAGCTATTGTTTCTCTAAACAAACAAGTAAACGATATTAACAACTGACTTCAAAAATATATGAAAAACTAGCTTCCGCCCGCGGCTTCGCCCGCGTTGTTTGAGAGAAATATAATCGAGTTCTCTACAAAGTAGGTACTTATATTTTAGGACGATATAAATATTGCAGCCTAGCTATTGACGACCGGTATGGCTAAGTACCAACCCATGTGCCTTATGAGCAGGAGGTTTCTGGTTTGATCCCGGCCTGGCAGATGTTTAAATGGTGAATTTTATTAAATATTTACATGCTTTGGGTCTCAGTGCTAGTTATCTCTGTTTTTTTTTTTTATGTTTTTATGTTACCTTTCCTTGACACTCGAACTCGCGAGCTGATTGCGGCCCAGCGAACCGCGCGACATCGTTTTTTTTAACTTATTTGTACGTCACCTATTTTTGACACCCGAACTCGCGGGCCGCTTGCGGCCCAGCGAACCGCGCGACATCGAAAGTTTTTTTTTTACTTGTTTGTACATCACCTTTTCTTGACACTCGAACTCTCGGGCCGCTTGCAGTCCAACAAACCGCGCGATATTGAAAGTTTTTTTTTACTTGTTTTTACGTTACCTTTTCTTGGCACTCGAACTCGCGGGCCGCTTGCGGTCCAGCAAACCGCGCAACGTCGCAAGTAATTTATTTTCACTTGTTTTTACGTCATCTTTCCTTGACACTCGAACTCGCGGGCCGCTTGCAGCCCAGCGAATCACGCGATATCGAAAGTTTTTTTTTTTACTTGTTTGTACGTCACCTTTTCTTGACACTCGAACTCGCGGGCCGCTTGCGGCCCAGCCAACCGCGCAACGTTGAAAGTTTTTTTTTTTACTTGTTTGTACGTCATCTTTCCTTGACACCCAAACTCGCGGGCCGCTTGCCACCCAGAAAACTACTACTAACTACATCGAAAGTTTTTTTTTACTTTTCTTCTATGTTTTTCCACGGAAACCGGGAACCATAATTTGTTACGGGGTCAAAAGTATTGTGTATTTTAATATGGCCCATTGCTTATCTTTAGATCATAATTTCATTTATCAGTCATCATCATTCAGATCATTTAGTAGTTCCCGTGGAAAAACATAGAAGAAAAGTAAAAAAAAAGAAAATGGTTAGTATAAAGTTATACTAAATTTTACCCAGCCGTCATTGGTTACGGTATCCTACAGGAATAGTCTTTTTTTTGGGATACAAAGTTGTCTATATCTACTATAGTCCTTGAACAATCTCAATAAAATGTAGTTAGTAGTATTAAATAGCCTATGTGTTAATCCAGAACATAAAAAGCCTCCTTACAAAATTTCATCGAAATCCGTTAAACAGTAACGGAGTTTTGATTGAAATTATCCTACAGGAATCTTTTATTTTTTCGGGATATAAAGTATGCTATGTGATAATGCTAGGATAAGCTACTTTCATATCAAATTTCATCGAAATCCGTCTAAAACATACGAAGTTGATTTATTGAAGTTATCCTACAGGAACGAAATATTTTTTCGGGATAAAAAGTAGCCTATGTGTTATTCCAAGATATAAGCTACCTCCATACCAAATTTCATTCAAATCCGTTCAGCCGTTTCAGCGTGAAGGAGCAACAAACATACACACACACTCACACACAAACTTTCGCTTTTATAATATTAGTAGGATGTTATAAGTGCCTATAAAAGAGTTGCCCTCGATTTCCCTGGGATTACAATCCATCCATAATAAGATCCTGACTTGCTGACCATGGGACCAAATCACCGATATATCCTCCAACTGTTGACCGATTTCAAAAATAAATCTTTTGTTCGGTAGGGTATATTTCCACCTAACCAAACATTTTTTTTTATCGGCCCACAGTTGGTGGAGATATAGGTGATAATACATATGACTATGATATATAAAATACAGAACATAGAACCTCCGCCTTTTTTAAAGTCGGTTAAAAATATTTGTCATTCATTTGAACTATCTGAGTGAGTAACAGACATGCCAGCGTCCTTGGGTCGTTAGCATAAATGTTCCATCATCATTTTCCCAAGACTTCGGCACAAAAGACTGTTTATCAGCGTATTTGTTTTTGTTAATCTAGCATTTGTAGTGTGTCTCAGTTTCGTGATATTGCAGTTCATTTTAAACATAAATAGTATCCTATGTTCATAATTTTTTTTACAAATTTCACCGAGATCAATTATAGTCGCATTAAAATTTACAAACAGTGACTTTAGCTATTTCAAAACTAGGATATGATTAGAAAGAGTCTCTGATTTAACTAAACTTCTGAAATACAGGGCTACGCAAATAGACTGTACTAAGCCGAAAGTAGGTCTGTTATGCTCATTATTATGAACAAATTTTACTATCGGACCGACCACAAAATTCTGAAAAAATGGGCTATTCCATATATTTTGTGACAATGAACTTTTTCTATGGAACAGCTTTAGAAAAAGTTATTTATAATGATGAGTACAATGACCTCCTTTCGGCTTAGTACTGTCTATATGTGTAACCCTGTATTTGAAATGATAAAACGATGTCTAACCTTAGCCATAGCGGTGCCACCTTCAAGTAGTTCAACATAATCAGGGCATGGGTCACCGGTGTAGCCCCACGGGAATATTATCACTTCTCCGTAACTATGAAATGATATGAACACCTTGAAAGTCGAGTCAGAGTTCCCTATTGCTCGCTGGAAAATAAAACAAAGAAATTACGATTAGATTTAAAAAACTAACGCATCACTATGGATGTTAACCTAACTTTCCGTCAAATGGTATGAGCCGTAACAGACACGTCAACATGGCTGACGTCAACCACCTCAACCAACAAGAGAAAAAGAGATTGAAATTATATTCTCACTCTTTCTCTCCCGTTGGTCAGACGGCGGTTCGTCAGCCAAGTTCGATACGTCTGTTACGATTCTATTGTTGGTAAGTACTTACTTTCACAGCAGCAGTTTCGGGTTCAGAAAATGGTTTGGCACCTCTAAAAAATATATTTCCAGGGTCTTCAGATGAACCTTCCTCCCCTTTCTCACCCCACCCATAGCTAAAGGAAATATGAGAACGAATATGAAATTACAAAATCAATGACCTAATTTTTACTCGAGTTTGGTGTACTAAAACTTAGAAACCATATTTTTTAATTTTTTGTGCAATAAATGATTTGAATTAGCCTTTTTTATCTCGAGTCCGCATTTGATCATTTGTCCTTTTTTTGTTATGTTTTTCCACTAATTTTACATTATCAAGGACATGTTGCTAATTCAAAGTTTTTTTTATCGCTTGTGTTTGACCGCCACCTCTCCTGTTACCACATAATACTTTACCGCATCCCACTATAATTTTATTTTCGAGGTTTTTGAACTATACACGGTCATATACGGTTACGCGGAAAGTGTGTATAGAGAGAAAGCTAAAAGAGATGCGTAACACTAATAATTATGGACTACATTTACAATGGGACCAACCCTAAAACTGCAAAAAAAAAAAAACTTCCATATTATATTTTGTCAAGCGTGAATGACTGTTTTCTTTGGAACATTTGAGTTTTTTTTCTTTAGTATTTGTGTAATATTTAACTATAATTTTTACTAATCCTGTTATCTATAGGTATCTTTATCTATACATATAATAAAAATGTAGAGATAACAAAATCTGTAATTGCAAGATTTAAAAAATACCACACAGGCCGTCATAAAATAAGCAGCTGAACAAGTTAAGACAGTATTTAGAATTTTTGTCTGTTTGTATGTCCACGCACATCTCCTAAACCACTGGACGGATTTAAATACAATTTTCACGAATATGCTTAGCTATGACCAGATTGAAGTACAGGCTATGTTATTTTTTGCAAGGGCCGGATGAAAGGAAGAATAAAGGGTTGAAAATTTATTTGAAAATCTACGCATACGAAGTCGCGGGCAACATAACTAGTTTTAAATAAATTAAACACCCTGTCCGACAGCCTATTAGTAAAAAAATTGTTAGAAAACTAAGGTTGGAGTTAAAAAAACACGTGTGGTTAGGTATATACCTGAAATTCCTGTTGAGATCTACGCCAACGCATTCTCCATATTGTGCTCTATTTTTCCTCCACATTCGGTCGTGTGTGTGAGTGTATTCGTAGCCATCTGGGTTTAAAACTGGAAGTATGTACCTGAAATCATTCAGCAAGTATGAAGGAACGTATTTTACCCAAGAAACTAATACATAGGATGTAATGCGTTTGTAATTTTTATTTTTATTCAAATTACGATCGAGGAGCTCTCTTTCTTTCAATAAATCACAATAATATGAAATGATTTACTTACCAATCCTTATTAGTGACACTTTCCGGCTGCTCGTGGAAAGTTCTAACCAGGTTCTCTGCGATGTAGGTGACCACAGCCGAGCTGATCCACTCTCGAGGGTGGATAGCGCCGTCCAGCCACACGCCAAAGTTACCCGATCTGCCGTTTGATATTTTAAGCATCTGAAATTTTTGACAGGCATGAGTTACTTTATGCCGGTTTCACAAATCTTAGGGTCCGTTCCGAATTAACGTCAACAGCATAATGAGAACCAAGGCGGATTTTTTTTTGTGCCGATAATGAGAACCACATTATCGCTTTTGGCGCTGTAGGCGTGATTCAAAAACATGCGCAGAGACGTTGAGTCTTTTTGTATCTTTTAACGCATTTACAACGGGGAGTGTTCTGAAAACTGTTTGATATGACGCCGGTGTGTTTTATCATAGCACTAGCCTCCATCGTCCGAAAGCTCATTCACATATAGATAAGAGGAAATTGCTCAGTGTGCGATTCACATGATCTTTCTTGCCTCACACATGCAAAATTTGGAATGAGCTACCTTTCGCGTTATTTCCGAGAAAGTACAACATGGGGTTTTTTCAGAAAGTGAGATGATAGAGTCTTAAGGCTTAATTTGGGCAGCGTTTAGTCCATACAAACTTATTCTCCTGTTTCCTCCCTGGATAATACCGCTAGAGCCATATTTTTTTTTTTATAAAATTTATCTCCTTTATGGCCAGGCTTGTGTCATTTATTTTTTCTCGTAAGTTAAGTACTATAAGAAATATGAGCCTTTAAAAATCCCAAAAAATATCAAATTTTTACCTCCGTGTTCAGACGTCTCTCAAACAAAATTTATGAGTTTGTAAAACAAAAATAAATGACAGAAGCCGAGAGCAAACCTTTTTAAACAATTAATTGAAAAAAATAATGAAATCGGCCTATTTTTGAATGAGGAAACAGAAGAATCCGAGACGATAATTTTGTCTACTTTTCGTAGGTATAAATCGATCCGAGCTGCAGTTGTCCTTATTGCGCTCTGCGGGCAGAGGCTCGAGGTCAGGGGAGGGTCGGTCTAATACGTATACAGTTAGAGAAAAGACATGTAGTCGATAATTGTATCGACACATTAGTGCTGTCCATCGATATCGATATGTAACGGTTCTCGTCTTTAGTTAGTGTTTTGTGCGTGAAGTGAATTTAGCACATTACTGCAACGGTCGGCAAGTTAGGATTTGGACAAAATTGTTGACGCACAACATGATTTATTTTTACTATGGAAACTGACGTGGTTTTCGCACATAACACATTTAAGTACGAAAAGAAAGAATTTAAAAAAATATTGTAACTTGTGTATCAGGAATATCAGGATCGTAACAAGTGGAAAAATTTATAAATAAATAATTCTCTTAATATTAGTTAATTTTGTTGAACTATTTTTTCAAAATTTTATTCAAATACATTAGGTTATTACGTTGCTAAGTGATTAGATTATAGCTTATCATCATCAGCCAGAAGACGTCCACTGCTGAACATGGGCCTCCCCCTTTAACCTCTATACTGATAGTGATCGACATCCTGTCATCTGCATCCACTGGATGCCCGCGACTCTCACAATGTCGTCGGTCCATCTAGTGGGAGGCCTACCTACGCTGCGTCTTCCGGTTCGTGGTCTCCACTCAAGGACCTTTCTTCCCCATCGGTTATCGGTACTTCGAGCGATGTGGCCTGCCCAATTGCCACTTCAACTTGCAAATTTGAATATCTATGTCGATGACTCTGGCTCTTTGGCGGATATTCACGTTTCGGATTTTATCGCGCAAAGAAACTCCGAGCATAGCTCTCTCCATTGCCCATTGTGTGACTCTGAGTATTTCCAAAAGGCCAACAGTTAAGGACCACGTCTCAGTACCATATGTTATCACTGGCAAAACACACTGGTCAAAGACCCTTGTCTTTAAGCACTGTAGTATCTTGGACGAGATGTCACGCAATTTCCCAAACGCTGCCCATCCGAGTTGGATTCTTCGGGCGACCTCTTTGCCCAAGTTGGACCAAGAATGATGGTACTGATCGTTTTTGGTTGGACTGACCTAAATGAACAATCTGTCCAAGAGAGGTGTAATGGTCAACAACTTCAAGAGTATCGTTCCCAACGATTACCGGCACGGGTACAACATGGACATTGGACATGATTTTTGTCTTGTCTATGTTTATTTTAAGACCCACATGTTGAGAAAGGCTACTGAGATCGCTGAGCATCGCATTGAGGTCCTCCAGCGACTCTGCCATGATGACTATATCATCGGCAAAACGAAAATGAGTGATTTATTCACCATTGATGTTGATGCCGAATCCGTTCCAGTCCAAGAGCTTGAAAACGTCCTTCACTGCGTTCGTGAACAGTTTCGGAGAAATAACATCTCTCTGTCTCACGGCTTTCTGCAATAGGATTGGTTCCGTGCTCTCGTCCTGTAATCGGATCGACATGTTGGCGTTTCTATACAAACACTTCAGCACTTCGATATACTTATAGTCGATATGACAACGCTGGAGGGACTGCAATACTGCCCAGGTCTCGATTGAATCCAAGGCTTTTTCATAGTCTACAAACGCTAGACATAATGGCCGATTATACTCCGCAGTCTTCTGTATAATCTGGTGGAGCGTGTGTATGTGGTCTGTGGTGCTCCTGCCTTTACAGAAACTGGCTTGTTCGGGAGGCTGGAAGTAATCAAACCTGCTTTCGAGACGGTTCGTAATTACTCTGGAGAACAACTTGTACACATGGCTCAGGAGTGAGATGGGTTTATAATTATTCAATAAGGTGTTATCACCTTTGTGAAGGAGAGCACTACCACCCTACTAGTCCATGCTTCATGCGTAGTACCTTCGAGTATGACGGAATTAAATAACTTCTGGAGGACTAAAAGTACCGGTTTTCCATCCGCTCTCAGTAGTTCTGTCGTTATTCTGTCATCACCCGGCGATCTTGTTGTTCTTAAGCTTTTCAGAGCCATTCTTATCTCGTACAAGCTGATGTCTAGGATGTCTTCAGTGTAGTGTTGGGTCAGTTTAGCTCTCTTGTCCAGAGCTGTACCGATAATTAGGCTGTCGCGTCAATGTGTACAACTGTCCGTAAAACCTCTCGAGTTCTCTCAGAATCTTCGGCTTTGATGAAATGATACTACCATCCTCGATCTTCAGCTTCATCACTTGGCTCTTCCCAATAGACGAATTCTTTGCGAACACTATCCAGCCCTGGTTCCACTCGATTGCGTCCCTAATACATCTTTTATTATAGGAACGCAGATCGTGTCGCACCGATTTTGAGATTCGTCTGTTAAGTTGGCCATATTGCGACATATCAGCTGATGTTTGCAGTCTCATCTCAGTCAGGTCTTTCATTAGCTTAATGGTTTCATCTGAGAACTTCTGAGGTCTTTTCCGGCGTGGGGTCTTAAAGAACTTGGACCACACTGCTTGGACAGTTTCCACCAGCCCATTGTTTAGTACGAACAGTTCCGCTTTCGGCTCTGGAAGCGATTATGCAATTCGAGTTGGAAGTCTTTGGAGTTTTGGATTTGAGTATGACCAGAATGGAGCGTGGACTTCACCAGACGTGACCTCTCAAGCTTGTTGATATTCAATGTGCCTCTGACAAAACGGTGATCGCTACCGGTTTTCACCTTGCTAATCACGGAGACATTGAATATTCGCTTCTTGGTCGTCATGATGAAGTTGATCTCATTTTTGGTCGAACCATCGGGGCTCATCCACGTCTACTTCCTGCATGGTCACTTCTGAAAGAAGGAGTTCATCAAATAGAGTTCCTCCTCCATGAAGTCAACCAGCCACTGGCCCCTCGAATTCCGCTGTCCATACCCATATGACCCGACTCTTAACTCATCAACATTCCGCGTTCCATCTTTGCGTTGAAGTCACCCATAACAACGGTGAAGTATGTTACGGAGGTATCTATGGTCTCGGATATCTCCTCAAGTCCTCATACAACACCTCTACTTTACTTTAGATTATTAGATTATAGTTAAAGTTATCACAGGAATTGTACATGGTAATCCTTTCCGTAACTATCATCACATTATAGACCAGCACCCTCACAGGAAGTTTTCAAGCGTCGTGTGAAACTGTACTATTTCTTGGAGTAGCTACTGTATCGTTATTATCTCGTTTTAAGTTTATAAGTATGTATGAATTTAATATTTTTATTTATGTATGTATATTATTTTAAGTAAAAACTTGGTTATTTGAATTTTTCACATAAATTTTGAGGTTATGTGAAAAAATTATTGGGACCACAGTTGTAGATATTTTTATTACCTACAACTTTGCCATTAAACTTTTCAAAAACTATATTGCAAAACTATAAATCCATAGGATTTATAGTTTTGCTGGAAATCGAGTTGAACCATTTTTTACCCTTAAACCCACCAACTTCCCGAACTCAGATCGCCCGTAATTTATTTTTCCTTTCATTTTTATCATAATAATGGGTTTCATACTACTGTGATTTTTTTTTGGTTTCAAAAATTATCGACCCTGGTCTATTTGGCGTAGTCGGTTAGTAAAATATGAGCAGATCGCAAAATAACAAAAATCACTCGACATTCGGCAAACGCCGATATCAACTAGCCGAGTAGACTGCGAGGCGAAATGAATTTGTAGGCAACTAGGCATTCAGTGCGGGAGCACGGGCGGGCACGCACACACGCACAGTCTGTTCGTCACGCACACGTATATAGCTCGCTCGTCAGGGCGCAGCGAGACAGCAATAGAGTTGCTAAATACCTATTCATCAAATTTCTTGGCCATGGTATATCGGCGACGTATTTGTGATGCCTCTGGTGTTACAAGTAGACGGTGATCGCTTGCCATCAGGTAGCCCGTCTGCTTGTTTGCCACCTATGGCATAAAAAATGCACCCTTAGGTTGCCATGCATTGTCTACATTTCTTTACAACTCCAACCACGTCGCTGGATATACAAAATTAAAGAAAATGACATACCTATAATACGTCTCATATAGCTCTCAGCAACAGAAACATTGAACCGTGATAAAATAAACAAAGACATAATTTGATAAAGGTAGGGCTGGTGTGGCGGTCAATTCAGTGGTTACATATTTGAGCCGTTTAGGGTCGAGACATTGGGACCTGGGAGCTCACCTCATTTTCAAAAATCTTTCAGAGGCCTAGGCCTAGAGGTATATATAGGCTTGAGTATTTGGATTGGCTTAAGACATTCAATCGGCTAGGGGCAGTTCTCTCTCTCTTCTCTTCACTTTTTGTAGTGTTACTTAACTTATAATTTGTTTGTAATAAGTAACTTATATTTTTTTTGTTAGTAAATAAAGGCACTTGCACTTAAAAAATTGATAAAAAAGTTATAGCTACATTAATCTCGATTCTCTACTATTGTTCTCTACGTACTAATATTTGCTGTTAGTAATGTATATAGTTAAATAGACAACAAAAGAAAATAATCAATTTATTTACTAAAGAAACAGTTTAAGCACGTACCTTCAAATCTCTTCCTTCAACAGATTTTCCGATGATTTCCACAGAACATAGATACGGAAACTCCTGCGCAAGGTTGTCCATAAAGGAATAAATGATGTCCAGTCGGTGGTAATTCTTCCAATCCATGGCACGATCTACGAAGTTACTTATTAGTTACGTCTCTATAAATACTGACAAAAGCATCCTTATTTAAATCATACTTATCTAAATTAAAATTGAGTCATTTGATGGATACCTATTGTAATACATAGTAGTTAATTAACATAATTCAGCTCATTATGCCATAATAATTAATACCTTCGTTATTAAACTAATGTGTAACTAATTACTTATTTAGGTACTAATAAGACATGATAAACAATTATTAGTCAATGCGTTAAGAAATAATAATGTTAAAAATAAAATGTTAAATGTTATCATACATTTCATTGAAAGTGAATGACATGCTTCTATGGAAAACAATTATTCGTAATTTCAAGGTCGGTCCCATGGTAAAAGTTGTTAATGATGAGTACAATGATATCTTCGAATATGTCCGTCGTCGTCTAGCTAGAGATATTGCACGCCTAAAGCATACATAGATGGATAACGTCCACGATTGTTATCTGAACATAACAGTGTCACAGTAGATATTATATAAATTAAAGCAGTTGTTTGACTTTAAACAAACGCCCGAAGCGAGTGACGTAATCAAACGAGCGCCCCTCTCCCCGCCCGCTACGATACTTCACGATACCCTCAGAGCGATAGTCGCGCGCACCGCGTCATTGAGTAAAAAGTCGTCAAAGAGACAACAACAATATAATGAAAATGTTCTTAAAACGATAGTAGCAACCCTATCCCTGACAGTAGGTATTGTATTCAAGGACATGTCCGAGACAAACTCCTGATTTACCTTGTATTAGCTACTGTACCATAGTGATTAAGGGCTATTGGTAATATTTAAATGGTCTTATCTAGAACAGTAGAACAATCAGATACCAGGCTACGTATGTTTACCATCTTTGACCACACTATCACTTAACATCAGAGGAGCTGTGGCCAAACGCATAGCATGTCATTCATATTTTTTTTGGTGTAATATTTAAACTGTAAGTTTTCAATCGCATTCGGTGATCTTCACGGCCAGTGCGCGCTTGTGGCCTTTTCTCGCGTTACACCCAAAATGCAGTGTTTATAAACCACGTCAGTTTCCATCATAGAATCAAATATTATTGATATTTTTACGGAAAGCACCAGCGTTTCCAGATCTTCTTAAAGCCTTCGAGATAGTTCCCTGTTCTCTTTCGATCATTTGGTTGACATCTGGAACGGCGACTGTGTATGCTATCTCCCTCTCGTGCAGCATGCCAGCTATCTGGGAGGCTCGACGACCTTCCACCATAATGTCCATCGTACTACGTTCCTCTTTCCATATGTTGATCGCTGGAAAAAGATACATACCCGAATTGATAAACTTTTCATAATAGCTGAACAATCATTTACTCAAATTGAGAACCTTAAATCTCATAATAGCCGAATCAGCATTTACCCGAATTTAGAACCTTCTCATAATAGCTGAACAAACATTTACCCGAACAGAGAACCTTAATTCTCATAGTAGCCATACAAAATAGATAACAAGAAATAATTCTTACTAATATTATGATTATGACGCATCGGAGTTATACCTACTCGAAAATATTTTTTTGCAATAAAAATTTGCTTAGAAATGTTTTCTTTAGCTTTCTATCTTTAATTAAATTCATAGAATTACCAGTAAGTACACACGAAGCGAATTGCTTCAGCATTTATCAAGAAGTTGAATTTGGAGTCTGTTTTAGAGTAAATTTAGGCTGCAAGCGTGCTCTTTCTTAGCTTAATGTACATCCTATCTAAAACAAAAACAAAAAAAACGAAATAAAAAAATCTGATAAGAAGCAATCTTTGAGACATACATTTCTCTCAGTAAGAAGAAGTAAATTGCAACATAATAGAACAATTTAGCTACAAGGTTGGCAAAAAACCGATGATATGCTGAGATTTGTAAAAAAAAACACATTCATTTATTTGTTACAAATTATAATTAATTTTAATAAATTTATTGTAATCCAATATATTCCTAATTATAATCAGCATCTTGATTTGATTTATTTTTATTAAAAAAATAATTATCAATAAATCATAAAAAATATTTATTTAACAACAATACACAAAATATTAAAATTAAGTAAATTTATTAATTAAAATGATTGATAAAGCTTACTAGTAAACTTAATCCATTTTTAAATAGAAAAGCTAGTACTACTAACTCAACTTCGAAAACTACGTTATCTACGACGCTGATTCTTTTTTTACACTTGGTTATTGCCCGTTGGCAGAAATACTACTCCTTATGGGTTATGAAATCGTTTAAAAAGAACTATATTATGAGAGGAACGAATCAAGAGGGCGAAACAAACTAGGTTTAAAATTTTCAATAGGGTTACGCGGAAAGGGTGTACTAAACGGAAAGGGGTCTGTTACTCATCATTACTTTTTCTATAGTACCAACTCTAAAATTGCTAAATATTAGCTGTTCCATAGAAAACGGTCATTATCACTCGACAAAATTTATGCCACAGCTGAATTTTCTTGCGATTTCAGGATTGGTCTCATGGTAGAATTTGTTCATAGTGATGAGCATAACGGACCTCTTACGGCTTAATGCACTCTTTCCGTATAACCTTGACTATGATTACCTACAGAGATGAATAGATATATTTCCATACAAAGATGCACTACGACGACTTTTAGTATTAGATGTGCTATAGCAAAAGATAATGGTAAACACTGTTGTTAAACAACTTATGATACCTCCAACGGTGTCCAATGTTTTAACAAAGAACCTCTGTCCTTCCCTAATTAATGATACCTCCCATACTTGGGTAGGGTTTCTAGAGGGGGCCACCTTGACCACTTTCGATAAACATAAGAGCAAACGTTTTATTTCATCGGGATTCAGCTTGATACAATTTTCTTTTTCAGATTACATTGAAATTTTTGATGTTGTAATATAATTTTCTATTTTGACAAAGACAGCTCTCGTGACATCTTAGAAAAAAGTATTGATCAAAAAGTTATTTGTCTGAGTATTTGTAAAAGTTGACGATCAGAGTTTTGGCGCCAATTACAGCATTGTATTTTATAAAATGGTTTTTTTTGAGTTCATGTGTAATATTCTATCTATTAACTTTAAACGAGCAATTTTTGTATATAAATTTATTTCGCGTATCTTGGAAACTGCGTCATTAGATGTAATGTAGTGAATCGTGTCTTTTTAAAATCTACTTATAAGTCACTAGTTAAGTTTCCACCAGTTTACTGAGCCGTGACTTGGACTTGACTGTGACTTACTTTGCATTAGACTTTGTCGATATTATTTTAAGAGACAAATAAAAACTCGAAATAGAAATCTCAGGAGTCTCAGGATATCTTAAACTACGTCTACCAATTCAAGGGTTAAAAATGTATATCAAGAAATATTATTCTAATTAACAATCGCTTACCATCAATCAGGTGGCCTGTAAGCTTGTTTGCCACCAATGACATAAAAAACTTGACACTGGCAAATGAATAAAACGTGCGACGACATAATCCTTTTAAAAATATTCAAAAGATAGATATTCATAAAGTCACTTACGCGTTACGCATTATTTAGTACTTCTTGCACTCCTAGTACTTTTAGTAGTACTCCTGGAGCCTCTGGTACTAATACTCCTGATACTATTTCTGTCTTCTTCTTCGGTCTCATGGACACTTAGAGCTCCAACTTTCAACGGAGTATAATTATCCACGAATTCCATCAACGCAATAACACTACTTAAAATTTCTTTGCCCGTTTCTTCTATTTCTTCACTGGGGACTTTGAATCTGTGTTTCTTGCTTCTCAACTCTAGAAGGTAGCAGTAAGGAATGCCGGCGACTCCGTAGGACCAATCGTTGCTGGTGCCAGCTGCTCCGTACATCACGTCTCGAGAAATGCCCACTTTATAAGTATTGCCATTACAGTTGTAGATAGCCTACAAAACAATACGATAAGATAGAAACGGTTGGAAACAAAGAAGTAACCGTGAGAATGAGACAGAGAAATAGCTAGAGCAGAATTCTATTACCATGGGTAAAGCATTTAGAAAGCATGTGTCATCAACGACATTCATTTGCAATAGGATAATGTTAAAACTGATTTGTGACTCATAAAAGTATGATATAGTAAAGGTAGAAGCTGACTAAACTTGGACAAAGCATTTATTAGCTCTGTTAGCTGAAATGAAATTGTAAAACGCTAACTAAAATCACGAATTTTAATCATTTTCGCAATTTTTTTTAGTTCCGTACCCAAAGGATGTACTCTATTACTGAGCCTATGCTGATTGTTATTCATTACTGAAGTTCTTAAACTATGAAAGCACCAAACCTTTAACGAAAAGATGAACTGGATTGAGGGACAAACTTAACTTTGCCGTTGGAAATCTGTTGTTCCGATACATCAGACATACGTACCTACACTGCAAATAAGTTTATAAAAGCATTTTTTTTTTTGGGAAGATGGTTTTCGGATTTGTTCCTTTACATTTTGGTATAATACATTACTTCTTGCCAAACTTCATAATTCTAGTTCTACGGAAAGTATCCTATTTTTTGGTTTTGATTCCCTTGCAAGTGTCAAAATATGCGGCATAAACGGCTGTCTTTTGATTACGTTTACTTAGAAGTTTGATTTTTTTTCACAGCTCCAAGGGATTGCAGTTCTGACGTTCCTGGGAAAAGGGTCTTGACAGACAGACGGACAACGAAGTGATCCTATAAGCGTTCGTTTTTACCTTTTGAGTTACGGAACCCTAAAAACAATCGAATTGAGAACCTCGGTTATGGAAGCCGGTTGAAAATAAAACAAAGGTAAGGTAATAAGGTTAAAAACTAACTCTGGACATGATTGTGGCTCCTTCCAACAGCCTCACATAGCTTGGACAGAGCTCGTCTTTGCACGCAAATGGGAAGAGAATCACTTGCCCGTAACTATGCAGCGTTAAGTACACTGTGAACTTCGTGCCGGAGTTCAACAGCATGTCCTGTAATATACGAACCTGTGTTATTGAAAATAAGAGGTAATGTATGTTGATTGATAATTTTTGGTCAGAGAATATGAAACGGGGAACTATGACAAAAAAATATTTTGACACCCCCCAGAGGGCATTGACCTTGATCCGTTGAGGTCAATCACCATGACATTGAGCATGATTTTTGGTACAAAAAATTACTTCGACTTTTCTTTACACTGTTGAATCCCTTTTTTATTTCACAGACCTTATATATTTTTATTTTTTATTTATTTCACTACCAAATATTTATAATATACAACAAAATATATCCGAAATATCTTATCGCCGTGTCTGTACAATGTACATGTTTCATCTAATTGATTCCCCTTAATAAAACTAGAGGTTTATAGTATTAGCACCAGGCTTAATAATTGAATATCCACGTTTAAAATAAGTGTCCACAGCATTTGGCTATAAATGTGCATTGATTCTGAATTCGTGTCGATGCCATTCCACTCGGAGATTATATGGTAAACAGGATGCCCTCGTAAATTGAATACTTATCTATCTATGCAATTGTTTTATGTGAATAATTGTACATTGTGCGACGCATCGCATTGCAAAAGTCCGCGCGTAGGTACTTACGTACATTATTTGGTTAAGGCTACGGTAATTAGCTAGTTATGCAAAGGATGCACCCTGACAGATGGGCCCAGAGGATCACACAGTGGGTGCCTGAAAACGGACGAAGGAGCCAAGGCAGGCCGAAAAAACGATGGCGCGATGATCTCGACGCGTTCCAAACACAGTCGCCAAATTTAACGGGTGATCGCACTGTCTGGAAAGAGATGGGGGAGACTTTTGCCCAGGAGTGGGACAGCATAGGTTAATAAAAAAAAAAAAAAAAAAAAAAAAATGCTAAATTAACACACTAGCACACCTCGCCTTAGAGCAGGGTTTCTTAAAGTGGGGTCCATGACGCGAGTGCTAGGGGACCACATTCCCGAGGTTTATTTACCTACTAGAATACGTTAAAAGTATGCAGTTCTGTTGTTTAAATAAACAAAACCAAAAATCAAGTATCTGTCAAGAACACTGTTTTCTTATTTTAAAATTATCTTCGCAAAGGGTCCGTAGTGTTACTAAAACATTGAAAGTGTCCGTGGCTACAAAAAGTTTAAGAACCATTGCCTTAGAGCAATATGGGCACCGAGTCACGAACAACCTGGAGGGGAGGCAGCGGTTCCAACCAATACATGTTTTCTTTGTTTTTTGCAGAGGATCCACGTACTGTCTAAAACTTCGTTCTATTGCTATAAACGAATGCATTTAAGAATAGAGCAACATATGAACATTCTACAGACGCACACATTAATACTATACGTATGTAAGTGACGTTCATGGCCGCTTGAACTTGTGCTTTGACTGAAAGAGATGCCTGTACTTGGCAACTCCCTTCCAAATCGCACTTCGCCCATGATGCCATGAGCTAAGTCGTGAACAGGCTGCGATGGCTCAGGCAGGTTCAGCGGATGTAAGAGAATATGGCTGTCAAATATGCGCACTTGGGGAGACATAATATAGAGCGACTTATAACCCTGTTATGGGTCACCACTCCAACTAACTAAGTAATTAAGCACATTTGTGCCGTAAACGATTGGGCAAAAGGGTGGGGCGTATTTTCGTAAAACATATACTAACTATAAGTTGTCACGTATAATTAGTTTGATTTACAGGCAGACTAAGAAACTTGTACCTAATATAAGTAATTAGTAATATACATAGGATAGCTCGCAGTCCTGTTCAATACCACCAGGAAAAAATATATAAACTATAGCTGACATTTGGCTCTTCGTCTTTTATAGGAGCCATGATCTTGTAGGTGGAGTATAGTTTCCAGCCTTGTAGGTATAATTTAAGTTCACGAAGTAGGGCAGCTTTTTCGAAACACAGCGCACTGTTTAAAATAAAAATTATCACTCACCCTGACAGCGGTAGATTCTGGTTCGGAGAAAGCAAAAGGTCCATGGTAGAAAACGTTCGTTGGTTCATCCGAAGATCCTAAGCCGCCCCAACCATAGCTAAAACATATTACTTTACCAGTAAAACAGATAAGGTTAAGTATTACGAAAATATTCCTGTTGTGTCTTCATTATTAGTCTATCCCACTGCTGGAACACAGGCCTTATCTCAGAGAGAGAGAGAGGATGGGCCCTACCCTAAATCCCCCATGCTGGCCCAATGTATGTACACTAAAACATTGTTACAGGCCTAATAGTTTAGTTACCTGAAGTTTCTATTGAGATCTACTCCAACAAATTGGCCCTTATGCCACGCCTTGTTTTTACGCCACATGCGATCCCTCGTGTGCGAATATTCGTACCCGTCTGGGTTCATCACTGGTAAAAAGTACCTGGAAGGAAAATTTCATTATAAAACAATAAAAAACAAAAATTAATAACCTCATCATCATTACCAGCCTATCACGTTCCCACTGCTGGGCTGAGTTTCTCTCAGAGAGGATGGGCTCTAATCCACCATGCTGGCTCACTGCATGTTGTTGAATGTAATTTCTTTGAACTCTTGAGGTTCTTGGACATACCGTTTTCCTCACGATGTTCTTTCCTTTACCGTTTTTGGGTGATGGCATCGAAACTGCACATAATTTATCCAAGTACTAAGTAAGTCATTGGTCAAGGTCAAGGATCGAACCGGGTGCCCCCAGATTGTAAAGTGCACATGTTACCGGTTGGCCACCATCGCTCATGTTCAAACCTACACTTTATTATTTCAAGAGATTTTTAATATGTATGTAATTAACTTTGGGGCAAAATATTTTGATGGACGATAACTTGCTCTTATTTTTAACCGACTTTCCAAAAGGAGGTGGTTCTCAATTCAACTGTTTTTTTTTATGTTTGTTACCTCAGTACTTTCGTCTGGGTGAACCAATTTTGATGATTCTTTTTTTATTCGAAATCTGGTTTCCGTGTGGACCCATTAAAATTTGGTCCAGTTCTGAAATTTTTACGAAGTCGGTTTTTTGAATTGATAATTATACTAAACTAGTAGGGTGCTAAAAATTTGCCAGTGTTGATCTTATTTCCTGAATTTTAGAGATACAACTGATCTTATACATAACAATCCTTATGATACACTCTAGAGTCATTGTTAATTTCATCACGACCAGTAAACTCGTTTCTTTGCAAATATAGGTAGACTGAAAAACAAAATACGAGTAGTTGAAGTGTCGGGTGAAGTATGATTAAAAGATGATCTCTACCAGTCTTTATTGGTGATGAATCCAGGCAATGTGCTGAAGTTCTTGGCAATGTTGTCTGCAAGGTAAATGGCCGTGGCAGGAGCAATCCATTCCCGGGCGTGGATGCCGGCGTCTATCCACACGGCGATATTCTTAGCGTTGCTGTTTGATATCCTGAGAATCTACAATTAATAAATTTTTAGTAAGAAATAATAACAGACTTCACGAGTTTAAACGAGATTTATCCCTTAACTTTCACTCTAAGAGGTGTTTTTTTTCAACTCAAATGTAACCGGCCAGTTACTCTTGAAAAAAAGCCAATAATTAAAATCGGCGAAGATATAGCGTAACATACACACAAAGAGAAGTGTAAATAGATTATTTTTAACACAGAAAAGATAAGTAAATAGAACGGGAACGAGAAGGAAACTCTGTAACCAAGTATTGTGACAGATACTTGATTGAACATTCTTATTTATGTCAACGCGTCGAACTTCGCGTCACAGTTGCTAACACAGTTGCTATGGGTTTATATGGGTGCATGTGGCAACAACAAATTTCTTACAAAATGCCTTGACAGCCGTTCTAATTTAAACAAGAAAATAATAATTGTTTTCTGTTAATTTTTATCCTATAAATAAGTTGATAATCTTCAAACGGCTGAGCAGATTTTGTTGAATCATAGCAAATCATAGCTAAGAACACTCTCGATCAAGTCACCTTTCAAACAAATAATTATCAATTCATAAAACTGACTTCTCAAAATTAGTATAAAATGGACAAATTCTGTTACTTGGATGATCATATTGTCATCCAAATAACAAAAAAAAAAACAGTTATTTTGATTTACAAGTCAAACTACTAAACCGATATTGATGTAATTTCTATGGGACCAATCTGAAAGTATATCCTATCAATTAGAAATAAAATTTTCCAAACCAATTCATCAATGACGGAGTTATGAGGTAACAAACATTTTAAAAAATACAACCAATTTGAGCACACCTTATTTTTTCTCAATCAAAATTGGTTTAACTGTTTGGGAGCTATGATGTCACAGATACACACGTTAAAATTTCAAACTTATAATACCCCTCTGTTTGCGTCAGGGGTTTAAAACTGTGGAATTGAGAAACTCCCCTTTTGAAGTCGGTTGAAACACGTGGCATTGAAATATAAACCATTCGCTCGCTCGTATCACGAATGCGATTAACTGGCGCTTAACCTGAATAAGTGAATTTATCGAAATGCTACCTCATTGTCAGCTACTTAGGGTGAAAATTTAAATGCGGGCCAGTCTCGCAACCGTTCGCGATCACGTTCATAGAAATTATACAAAACGACGAGTAAGCAAAAGGCCTTACCAAAGATCTGATCTAATATTATTATTTGAGGCATGATTGTCATGTAGCCCTTCGACAACCTGGAGAAACAAATAGTGACCGGCAAAACGAAAGAAAAAGACCCAGGGGTCGCAGCCTAACAAGATGGACCGACCAAGTTTCAAAAAACTCGGCACAAAAAACTCTGACGCAAATTACCAGGCCGACAGAGGTAGAATCAGATTTTTCACTATCTACTAGATTGGGAGCATCATGACACTCAGCAATGAGAGAACGAACAGGGAAGAAAGAGGAGGTGCTAATACCGCTGCAGGGCAAAGACGTCCTCATTCAATTTCTCGTTGTCGAGAGCTTTGAGGTCCTGAGCCGTTGAAATGGGAGTTAAGTTTGTCACACCATCTCTTATTGCCTCTACGCATTTGGTGTCCACATTGTAGGAGTTTTGCCGCATAGATCTTAGGGTATGCGATGGATGTGGTCAGCCCAATTTCACAAAAGACTGCCAGCGTTATGACCGACGTGGTTGATTTTTGTTTAGGAGCGCAGTATTGAGTGCCTAACCCTTATATGATCTTATATTATTTAAGAAAATACCTTCAGATCACGCCCTTCAAGCGATCTGCCAATAGAGCCAGTTGAACATATCGAAGGATAATCAGATTCCAATTTATCCATGAAGGAATGAATTACTCTCAGCCGATGGTAGTTGTTGTGATGTGATGTGCAGGTTTCTAAACGTTTCTCTCCTTATAAAATAAACGAAATAAAAGATTAAATATAAATTCGGAGCAGGAGCGAAATTAGGATCATGCAGAACCGTTGCACATTCGGAGAGTTTGCATCGGATCTGCATGATCTAATGCCCTCCTACATTGGACTGCCAGAGTGAGCACGAAAAATTGACCTCGTTTTATGGTTGATATTCTGAAAAAGCCATACGAAGCACTTTGATTCCACTTTTATTGTGCGAACTGCTAATCTTTGAAATGCGCTGCCGGAATGGGTGTTCCCGATAGTTAAAATCTGGGTGTCTTCAAGTCGCAAGTGAATTGGCTTCTTCTAAGCAAGCGTGCTCCATCATAGGCTGCATCATTATTTAACATCAGGCAAGGTGCCGGTCAAACGCAAGCCTATTAAATAATGGAAAAAAATATAAATGTTCCTAAAACATGAACTCGTAATATAGATACGAAACAAAGATAATAAGACGAGAAGCTCCCAGATTTCATTTTAATCACTTTTGGTGTTTTTATTAGCAAGCAAGCTTTTTCTATGGTTGACTGACTACGCATTTGACCACAACTCACAAGATTTTGTGTGACAGTTAGGGTAGGAAGAAATAAATGTTTTTTTAATACAGGCTACACTCGATAGAGTATTCCCACCAACGCTTATTTAAAAAAGTCCACGTTCAGGGGTGGACGAATATATGTTTCCATCAGCGTACTACGGGGCCAGTATATTCAACTTATTTATTCAACTGATCTCATATTTCTTGAGAATAAAGGCAACTGTCTCGGACAATAAATGAAGAGCACGAAACGGCGGTATTAAGCAGAAAAAGCTCAGTGTACTCATAATTATGAACAACTGTTTACTATGGGACCAAATCTGAAATGGTGAATAAAAAATCTACTACCTTAGTAGCGTTTAGAAGGCACTACTATGCTGAAAAGAATAGCCCTATATAGTGACATGGTGATGGTAAAGAACATATTGCTAATTGTAATTTATATTTCAATTATACTCTACCTTTAGTCAGTGATGGGACTCTAATTGGTCTCTCCAAACAAATTGTGCTGACAGTGTAAGTTCTGTTATTTGGAACATTTTCTTGGTTTGGGGATAATAATTTGTTGGAACATTGTTGCAATCTACTCTTGCTTGATTGCTGAATCTTACTATTCTTAGTATTTATTTCTAAATCAGATCCACTGTCTGTTAATATATTTTCTTTTCTATTCTTAGGAACATTGTGTTTCTGTGGGGACGATAATTTGTTGGAACATTTCTGCAATCGACTCTTGCTCGATTGCTGGATCTTACCATCTATAGTCTTTATTACTATATCAGGTCCACTGTCTTTGAAGATATTTTCTTCGTAAAATGGGTGGTAGAAGTGGTAAGGGCAGTCTCCGCACCGAGAGATAGGATAACGCATATCTTCGCAGGCCACAGTCGTAGCTAGAGGGTACGTCGACATTTTGAGTTTTCCCTGATTATGCTCGCATACTTTTAGTTCATCATGGATGGACTGCGTGGAAGAGTACATGAGTAATCAATGTCAAAGTAAAAAAACAACAACTAAAAAACATGATTGTGTGACTCGTTTTAACAAATTAAAGAACCCAAACTCGAGGGGTAAACCGGTAGCTATTAAAAAGCTCCAATAGCCACTTCCCTACTTCATTAACAGATCCTCGTCACGAACCGTAATGTATGGGACAGGTTGAAAAAACCAAATGAACCCAAACTCGAGAAGTTTCCTAGTTAATTCTTAATTGGTACAAATGATTGTATTGTTATTCGGATTACATAATAAGCAAGTTCCCTAAATATTTATTTTGCATACTTCATAAAAAAGAACAACATGCATTACACCAGGGGTCTCCAAACTTTGAAGCCTTGGGGCCATAATATATTTTTCGGTATGTTGCAAGGGCCGTAACAATTTTAATTTTTCTGCCCACCTAAGCAAACATAGGCTTTTATTGCATATCAATTACTATTGATTGTGTGTTGTGACACGTAACTACATCTAGTGTCGAGTAGTGATACTATGTACGGTTCTAGGTACTATCTATTTCAGCTACAGTCTTCAGTCCCTGTGCGGAAAATGTTTGGAATTGTCTGAATTTCTAAGACCAGTCATATCAGTTGTTAATTTTATCAGATCCACAGGGCTGAATCATCGACAATTCCGCGAGTTTCAATTCCTGTCGCGGGCCGGATTGATGGCAGTGCCGGGCCGGATTTGGCCCGCGGGCCGTAGTTTGGATACCCCTGCATTACACAATTACAAGCTTATAGTAAAAATATTCTAAGCTTTTTCTCTGTACCGAGTACTTACTCTTTTATGGATTAAGGCTATGGCCAACAGTGAAGAAACTAAGTTTAGCTACGATGATGCCAACATTGTGATTGTTTTTTTTTGTATATTTTTACAAAGATTTTGGTTTGTTTACAAAAAAAAGCTTAAATATGTTTGTAATAATCTGACATTGAAATGTTCTAATGTGTGATTGATATTTGGTATCGCCTATTTGCACAGAAAAGAAAAAAAAAACGTTTTCTTCTCTTTTCTATTGGCGGCTCCACATTAGTGCCGTGAATTCACGCGCGTATTCACGGCGTGAATTCTCGGCACCAGTCGTGCTCTCCACATTCACGGGATGCTGACAGTCGTTCGTGAAACCCGCCGCGAAATGGACGTAGAAGCTGCTGCTGCAATAACTTTGTTTGCTGTGGCAACATATTACTATTTAGACGTCCAAAAAAAGAATGTTATTAAAAAGCGTTGGAAAAAAAGAAAATGGTAGATGACGTCCGTACGCCTTTATAGACCGGAGTAAACAAGAAGTAAACTGGCGCGGGGCCGTGAATGTAGATGTGTACACGTGAACGCCACGCGAAGGGGGCGCGAACCCTTTGTCGCGGGACCAAATATCGACTCTGATCTGGGAACAGGCGTGAACGCGCGTGAACCCCGCGAAAACCCTCCACATTCACGTTCACACTTGTTCTCGGAGCTTCACGGCACTAATGTGGAGCCGCCATGAAACATGCTCAAATAGTCACATGGCGGCTCCACATTAGTGGAGGCTCCAAATTAATCAAACTGGTTCCAAATTGCTTCAATATCAATAGTGTTAAAGACACAGACCAAAATGATTATTTTTTCATGGATAAAGCACTTCATCATTGGGTTAGAGTACAGATCTACTACTATCTGTTGGTTAAAGACACCAACTTCACGAATGAGAACCTCATAACACAAATAACATTTCTTTGTTTCGTGCACAGACCTCGGATTTTTTGCTACGCAATAGATCTGTGGTTAAGTGTTGGTCCTAATTACGATATAGGCGCGATTCGGAACGCACACTAAGACTTTTTTATTCTATGATGAAGCTCTTTGCAACTTTCAGATTACAAATATTATAGTTGTTAATTTTGCAGCAATCTATATATATATCTAAATCGATGTGTGTATACATAGAATAAGAAAAAATATTCTCAGTGTGTGTATATATGTATATGCGTGTATGTTCCCTATGAACTCCAAAACGGCTGGACTGATTTTGACGGGATTTTCACTGGCAGATAGCTGATGTTATAAAGAGTAATCCACGGGGGTGAAACCGCGGGGCGCAGCTAGTAAAAAGTACCTATGTACGCGAGCATTATGTAAACTGTATGAAACTGAGAAGCCAGCCCTGATCAGTTAGAGTTTTTAGGCCGCCTAGAGTTTCTGACATGGCTGAACGGAAATAATTCTCGTGGTTATTACTGGCACTGCTAAAAAATAAGTTCGTTCTCTTATTACTTCACACATGCTGATCTGCCACACCTTGCAAACAAGACTAAAACATCAAAGTAAACTTTTCCACCCTATAAATATAGTCTACTTTCATTCGTACCTAAATAGTAAGTTTTAGGGATTAACAATTAGTAGCTAAACGCAGAGGGGAGGGTAGGGTGGTCCCTGCTTTGTTTTTCATTAGAAGCTGCTTATGGCCCGCCGCTGCCGTCGGTGCGTCATCGTAAACTTAATGCTAACCCAGAATTAGTATTCAGACGATCGTTTTAGAGGTTTAAGGAATTTAAGTATTTTTACTAAATGTGAATCTTAATTTCTTAGTTAATAAATAAATCGTTTTAGTTATGCGATGGCATTAAAATGTAGGTTGGTCCATATTGGAAATTTGGATTGGAACATAATATGCAGTTTCGTGCCATCGGTCAACAACGGTGAAGAAAAACGGTATGTCCAACCCAAGTCCAACCTCAAAAGTCTCTACCTCTGAGAGAAGGTCTGTGTCCCAGCAGTGGGAATATGATAGGCTGAAGTGATGATGATGATTGGAAGGTACAGAAAATGATGGCGGGACGAGCTACAAAAAACTGGACGACCATAGATCAGGATAGAGAATGGAAGAAAGGAGCGCCTTGCCTAGTAATGGAACCACGGCTGATATAAATAACGGGATGGCAGCATTCCTGTTTTACTTTTTGAATATTGAGTTATATAATAATGGTCAATCGTTTTTATATTCCTACTATGACTAAGTTAATATTTTCTTCTAAAATGTTGAAAATGTATTAGAGGCACTGCCAGTGAGCGCAGCCTGCAGCCTTATTAACAAAAATGTCAACTGTCTGTAGTCTAGGTAACATTATCCTTAAGTACTTGCATGATAATTACGTTAATTCACGGCTGAGTGAACGGCCCTAAGTCAGAGTTATTAAGCCACCCAAGGACTTGTTTATATTCCACAGGTAATTTACACGCTTTCTTTTCTTATCCTTATTTATTGATAATTATATAATATTATATATGCAAAAGTGTGTTTATTTGTTCCACTTTCATGTATTAAGAAACAACGGAACGATGTGGTTTTTTGCATATAGATAGTTATAATGCCGGAGAGTGTGAGTCACATAGGATATTTTTATTCTAGAAAAATCTACGATTCCTGAGGGAATATTCACGCGCGCGCAACCTCGGAGCGCAGCTTGTTAGATATAATTGAGTACCATTTTGGTATACAGATGGCTGTGACCTACAACATTGCTAACAAGTGTAAATTGTTTAGTGAAACCCTCCGATAAAAGAGCTGATTATCTTCAAACAGCTGAATATATTTTCTTGAATCATAGCTAAGAAAACTTTCGTTCAAAACACCTTTCAAAAAAAAACTGAATCAAAATGGTTCAGCCGTTCGGGAGCTACAATGCTCTTTTGGCGTATGGGTTAATATAAGTATGGCTGAAGAAACCTACAACACCTAATAATCAAGCATCTTATTACAAAAATAATAAAACATACCATACTAGATAGGTACAGATAAATCTAGCCAGCAAGCAGCCACCCTGTAGGGGAGAGTGGGGGTACAATTAAAAAGATAAACGCGTATAAGACCGAGTCGAGGCGACACTTGGGTGGCGACGGGGCCCCACCGTCTGGTTAGCGGGCTACCGAGAGATCTGGGTATTACTTTTTGTTTTAGAACTCGATTCATTTTCATTTTATGGAACACGCAGTTGATGTTCAAGCCATTTGTCATATAAGTGTAAATAAATTAAGGTATTGTCATCGATAGTGATATGATATGTACTAAATGTTGTGTAGCTAACTTAGTTAAAGTTTAAATTTCAACAAAATTTGCTATAGATAGATTATACTCTGTAACATTCCTGTAGGATAGCGTGAAATTGTGGGGTGCTGCTAGTTTATTTTGTACTTTAGCGTATTTGCCGTCATGTGATATGAAAAAATTGTATTCGCCACAGTTGATTTGGACTGCAATATGGTTAATTCTGCACTTTTAATCATTTGAATGCTAAGTTTCTAGGTTACCGCAAAATATGGTGCAACAATGGTGTGATTTTTCCAAGGGGTTTCTAGTCATAAAGTAAAAAAAATATAGAGTTGTTCGGTAGAACGTTTATATAGATGGCACTAGCTTAGCTAGTACCCTTATATAAGTTTTCTTTATGTAATTGGAAAATGTCAAATCTTACATACTTATGTATCTAATCTATTTAATCTATTGGCGCAGTGAACCGAAATGGGTATTTATTGCCTCTGACACAAGAGAGCACGGTCAATTAGGGCCCATCCTCTTCCTCTCCCTCGCCTTTGTCGCAGCAGTTGGAACATGAAAGGCTGATGATGATGAAGCCCATTAAAAAAACAGTCAGTTTTTTTATTTTATTTATTTAAACTTTTTGTTATTTTATAGCAACATCCAAGTGAGATCGAATCGAGATGTCTTCAGAAACGAAATCTATTCGATATGCAAAGGGTAGTACCGTTGTTTCATTAAAGGGGAGTGCATAAGCGAGACGAGGGCGACCGTCGAGGCGTTCCTGAAAATATCTGATTACACGTAATTATCGAGCGAGTTCACGCCGAGAGGTAGCTATAGTTTCTTCTGTGGCTCAGCTTAGGGTTCTTTTCCATCGAAATGGAGCGACTAAGATCCGGTATCAACCAAAGCTTTTAGACGAGAGGAGTGAACAGCTTTTTTTCTTAAAGAAACGAGAGATGTTGGCCAATTCTACTTCTCGAATCGCGATCACACGCTACCTACGAACCTCTTGCTCGTTCTCTCAGCTAATGAGAGAGCAAGACAACATTCAGTGTAAGGTTATTAATATGAATGTTTTTGAGGTTGTGGTATCCACCTGGCGTCGATTCATCATTGTCGTGATGATTACTAATCATGCGACCATGTACTTACATTTGCTTCTATTTTTGAAATTTTCCAGCTGTATAGTGTCAGATATTTTTGTGTCTAGCTCAGACCCAAAAAAAATTTTTTTTGTTAATCTTTGGACTAGTTATTACACATGATATCTACCACTGAAGTGAGTTTTTTTTCGTTTAGTACCCAAAAGGACTGAATGCTTCAAACAGAAAAACGAGCAGAGCGAGAGGTACCATATTTAGCCCTTTGTCCCTTTTAAATAGTGTGACCACAATTTTATTAGCAAATCATGGACAAATAAAATAAAATATTAGGTCATTCAAAACTTATTTTACATGTGACAGCTTGATAGCTAAAATAACACTTTTTTTGTCAGCCGATGACTTAAAATGTGTGACTAGATCTCGGCTCTGTTTATACTGTTTTTAGCTTTCCAAGGAACAACGATTTATTTATTTATTTATTTCAATATGCTCTAAGGTCTAAGCATTTAAAAAAAACCGGACTTTATTATAAAGGGTGCTTCGGTCAGGCTTAATCAAAATGCTGTGCCATCAATTTCAGTAATTACGGATTACAATACTACGGACATGAACGGAGACAAGTTTTTTATACACACACACGCCTCTCAACAAGCTCCGTTAACTCTGGTCGCTTACTCGCTCCTATTTTCTCCACTTACTGGCTCCCCTTCGGTGGACAGTCATCTTTAGAGCGCCCGTTTGCTTCCAAAAGTCGCAAGGCTATTGTTTGGGAGACCGGGCTGGCAGGATGTGATTATGGATTGACGAAATCAGGGCAGTAATGCGAGGATTTCACTTAATTGATGATTGGGAAGGATTTGTTGGAATGAAAAAATATAAAAAATAATTATCAATTTAAAAAACCGACATTACATATATGTATAATATGAAAGAAAGAAAGTAAGAAATAAAGAAGAAAAGTTAATTTGCGACCAATTACGTTTTTTTAAAATATCACTAAAAGACAAGCAATTACTCTTCTAAGTGCAATGAGTCTACTTGCGAAAAGTGGCGTGAGAGAGGATGTTTTCGGCCTGTAGGCTGCCGATGATAATGATAATGATGAAGAGGACTTTGTTGCGCTGGTTCTAACATCTTTTCGTCACACTAGCTATTTCGTCGCTATGTCTACATTCCAAGTAGGTACGTCACTTTGCTCATCAATCGTTTCAAGCAAAGAAAAACGAAAAAAAACTCACTTCAGTAGTTTCAAGCTATATCTCGACTTTTTATTTTGTACAATGTACAGTCAGGCAGAAAATATTGATATAACTCTTTTTGACGAATTTATGAAGTTCATACAAAATATTTCAAAAAAGCATATTGATATGGTAGAATGCGTGAAGAGATTAAATAAACAAACCTTAGATCGTTTTGAACTATATGAACAAATACATAATAATCTATGATTCTGTAAAAAAAATTGACACAATGCTTGCCAAAAATGACGTTATTGTGAATTCATATTAAAATGTAAATCTATGATATTATATGTACTTGTGTAAACCTAAATTTATTTGTTAAATTATGTTTTAAAATATTGATGTGGCTCTTTCGTTTACATTTAAACAAAATTAATTGTAGTCATTCAAAGTGGCACAAAACAGATATCAAATATGGAACGTAACCTGTTCAAAAGACGGCCAAAAAATATTTCTAAAAGGATTGAGTACAAAAGGCGGTAAGAGGAATCTTAAATTATTGTGAAAAACCTAAGTCATATTATCTTCGTAATAAAAAAGACCCACGCAGATAACCTAATTGAAATTCTCAGGTTAACAGGTCAGTCATATTTAGAGATGAAATAAAATTCTATATTTCCTCTTAGTACCTAATATAATTATATATAATAAAATTCAATATTTCTTCTGAAATCCTTAAAATAGGGCAAAATATGAACCCTTAAAGTTCTTCCTTGTGGTTTCTTTCGCAGGTATTAAGTGAACTTTTTTAATTCGATAAAAAAAAAAGTATGTTTTATGCGTTGCAATAATGTAAGCTACTTATTTACCTTTCTTTTTGCAAACATAATAATGAGATACACCCATCTGCTTACCACTATCACGAACGATCACGATAACCTAGAATTATTCAATTATAATATCTTGTACTATAGTTTCATATTCCCTTTCATATATACGCATTTAATAATTGTATTTTATATACAACCGGGTCTCTTGGTGTTGACTTCTGCCTAATCAATACCTCTAAAATCCCTGAGATACTCGTAGACCTGAAAATGAAAATAGATACACTTTAATTATTGGCTTATATTAGATATAATGTTTGGATGCTTTGGAACTTTGAGTGCTTAAATGGCGTCATATACCTAATAAATCAATATCATAATAATCAATATACGAGACATTTTTACACACACGGTCATCTGACCCTAAACTAAGCAAAGCTTATACTATGGCTGCCAGAGACTGATTAACATTTTTATTTTAAATACATTCTTTAATAGATTAACACGCAGATTAGAACAAACACAGATGTAAATTGCATGAATGTTTGCCCTAGGTGGGAATCGAAACCACGCCCCCAAGTGCAGAACGCAGTTGAAGCAGAAAGCAGAAACCAACTGGGCCAACGGGGCTATCAAATCTGTTAATCATATATATCTGTTTCCTACTTTTAACGCCATTCTAATTATTTTCACAGCTATAAGTATCTGCAGAGAGCAGGATATGATGATAGACGTGATCGTGGAAAGTACCAGGACAATGCAAGTGGGGAAAATGTTAGCCGAACGGAACATATCCTACGAAGTGTCTGTACCTGACTGTGGGGCCATCACACCAATTGGATCTTCGCGAAGGGTGCTTAGCCCAGTGATGGCTACTCGACGCGGCAAGTCACCTATAAGTAAGTATCTTTATCATCACCATAACATGTCCAGGCTGTTTTTCAATATTTATTGACAAGAACTTGGCATCCTCTACTAGATTCTCGGTGCCCAGGATCTTTACTGTACACTCTTTGAGGGATAGAGGAAAAAACATGATGTGCCGTTAATTGTTTAGCAGCTCCGCAGATGCTCTGCACCTAAATTAAGATCTCCAATCTGGCCAAGTTCTCATTACAGTATCTTTACGCTGTAGGTATTGATGAGATAAGTAAGGAATAATATTTCTAAATAGCAGCCGAATATCTTCCGTACTTAATTTAGTAAATAAAGGCTGTAAACACACTGCTCAGGTAACTTAGAGCATTTATAACGAGTCACCTGGATACTCGTTCAAAGAAAGATCATTATTTTTAATTTTCTTTTTATTATACTACAAAAGACTTGCGATTGACCGCTATTTTGTCTGATGTTAAACACCGATGCGGTCTACGATAAAGCAGGCTTGCCAAGAAGAAACTGATTCGCTTGCGACTTGCAGGCATTCAGATTGTAACCATCGAAGAATACTTACTCATTCCACATTCCTGTGGTTCAAGGTGAAATTTTCGAAAGTGACGCTGCATTTTTGCACCCAAATCTAACAGTTATGTCAATATTCTTCTTTCAGAGCGTACAATAGATTGGAAAGATTTTTATCCTCTAGACGCCATTTATAAGTTCATGGATTCCCTAGAAATAATGTATCCATCGACATGTACGGTTATCGTCATTGGAAAATCAGTAGAAGGAAGAGATATCAAGGTAAATAATCCAACGTAAGCTAAATATTTGTAGTATTTTTTAACATTTTCTTGATTCTGATAAAAAGTGTTTATTATTTTAAATCTTTTAGATGTTAAAAATATCCAATAGCGATGCTAGAAATACTGGTGTTTGGTTAGATGGAGCTATTCACGCACGAGAGTGGATCAGTACGGCTGTGGTCACCTTTATTGCCAGCCAGATAGCACGGAACTTCAGTACTCTTGGAGATACCGTCACGAACAAAGATTGGTACGTAAACTTCTACCACAAGAGGTACTCTACACCGTCTTAATAGAAAAATCTATTGCTTTAAAGCAAGCGTGAAATGTCGAACTAAGAATTCCTCATATCAACTCAGGGTATTAAATACAAACTTAATTAGTCTAATTTTCATCCAAAAAAAGTATGTAGACAATACTTTATCGCGGTGCGCATGCTGGGTTTCTTGGCTCCTGGTACCAAAACACTTCCGTATCTTACGCTTCATGCCAAGCATAAACGTCTAGTTTGCGCAGATATTTTTCCTATAGAGTCCACTAGCTTGAAAATTTGGAAAGAATGGGAGATCACGCTGTAAATATGACTTACTTGGGACTGCCGGAGGTTCGAAGGCCCTTTGGATGAACAAAGTGTAAATAGATGGAAAGATAAGTGGTGTAGTATATCAGTAAATATTTATTTGTGTAAGTAGATTTTAACACTAATTTTAAATTGTAACTAATTTAATTGATTTATGTATCTTAGGTATTTTCTGCCAGTGGTCAATCCAGACGGTTACCATCACACATTCACGTTGGATCGTATGTGGCGTAAAAATAGAGCTCGAAATGGAAATACAGTCGTTGGTGTAGATTTAAACCGAAATTTTAGGTAAGAAAAATTACTTAGTTTTTTAGGAACGTCCAGAAGCTGTCAAAATTTTGTTGGCTGACCAATCATGCACCGTATTGCTGAAGACTCTTGGGAAAAGGCTTGATAGCTCTGTGGGTCTCGTTAAAATTAGAATGGATTATCTCCTTCGAAAACCGGCTGCGCAGCAAGATTACCTATTCTTTTTCGACAACTCGTTGTGAAATTTAGTTGCCATGGCGAATATAAAGTAGGTAGCTAAGGTATATTGTTTTTTTTACTATTTCATAATCAAGGAGGAAGAGTCCAATACAGAGTGTAATTTTTTGGGAGTTGATATGGTTCTCTGATCCGAGGTTTTCCGATCTACTATATAGGGTTATAAATCGTCATTGATTTACTTATATCATTATACTAATCATACCAATAGATACTATATATGCGAGTGTGTTTGTGTTGTTCTCATGGCAACAACAGAGCAACGGACCGACGTGTTTTTTTTACATATTCAAGTATATACGTAGTAATACTGAAGGGTGTGTATGTACTCATCATTACAAACAACTTTGGCTACGGGAGTCGGCATCAACTCAAAATATGCGAAAAAAAAATTGCTGTTCCGTACATTTTGTCGAGTGTCAATGATCGTTTTCTATGAAACAGGTGTTTTTTTCGGGATTTCATCTTTGGCCCTAGTAAACACGTTGTAAATATAAATATATCTGGGACATTTTTGCACACACGGTCATCTGACCCCAAACTAAGCAAAGCCTGTAATATGGCTACCAGATACTGATATGCAAGTACATATATGTGTTTAAATAAATACTTAAATAGATATTAACACCCAGACATAGAACCAAACACAAATGTTCATCACATAAATATTTGCCCTAGTTGAGAATCGAACCCACGCCCCCAATCGCAGAAGGTAGGTTCACTATCAACTGAGCCACCGGGGCAGTTGTGTATAGTTGGAAGGTCGGAGAGTGATATAGAATACTTTTTACCTAGAAAAATGTATGGTTCCAGAAGGAATATCTACGAGGATATCTGCTACACGCAGCTCCTTGATATGGCCAAATAGGTAAAAGTTTTGTGTTATTTCAGCTACCGTTGGGCATTCCATGGTACAGAGATGTCTTCCCATGACCCAAACCATATGAACTACCGTGGAACGATACCGTTTTCCGAACCTGAGTCTTCTGCAATTAAGGTTCAATATTATCTTTTATACTTTTTTACCCACGACGCAAAAAGAGGGGTGTTATAAGTTTTACGTGTATATCTGTATCTATGTCTGTAGCATCGTTGCTCCCAAATGGCTGAACCAATTTTAATGTTTTTATTTATTTATAATGTGACTTGTTCTAGAGTGTTCTTAGGCATGATTTAAGAAAATCTATTCAGCCGTTTGAAAATTATCAGCTCTTTTATATCGGGGGTTAAAAAATAAATTTATACTTTGTTACGTTTACATCATTATTGAGAGAATAGAAACTTCTAAAAGCATAGTTTGCGATATTGTTCCATGTAGATAATAGTGTACGCAAAATCAATGATATTCAAATATAATTATAATTATCATTAAATCATTTACAGAAATGGTTAATTGACCAAGTGAAGAGACGTATCAGATTCTAATTGGGCAAGTCTACGTTTTTATGCATGTTTGTACACGACGATTTTTCTCAACGATAATTATATTTGCATATCATTGATTCGATCTTCATGAATATTTGGACAAGTAATTAATTTAATCACAACTTTTAGGTTCAAATATGGGCATAATAAATCAAGGGGTTGCGAAAATAGGTACAGGGGTCGTGAGGTCTCAGTTCGGGGTAAACCGCAAATATTTATTTTTCAAGTTTTAAGCTCAGATCAGAAAAAAGGGAGATATGGTTACGTGGCGTATTGCAAATGCAGGCTCGATGACTTTAGGTGATTGAACTCACCCTGACAATCTTGACGACCTACGATGACTCCCTACCTGATTGCCTGTGGCTCGGTGGTCTCGTTGCTCTAAGCACATGCGTGTTGGCGAGCAAAATTACTGTTTTTAAGAGATAATTCTATGTTAGAAGGAATACAATTAATAGGATTTAATATGTACATATTATATAGTTTATGCGTGCCACTTATTCAGCGTTATTTTTACAGGATATAATTTTATATTCAGGGACGCCGTTCAAGATGTTTCTGACGTTTCACGCGTACAGCGAACTGATCAGTTTTCCTTGGTGCTACTCTTCAGACCCCTGTCCTGATTACGTCAACCTATTAGAAGGGGGAACTGCCATGGCTAAGGTAATCTAATCTTCGTGTTAACAACTGCGAGATATGTTGACGATAATGTTAACACTGCAGATTCAATCTGCCTGGTTGTTACCGTCGCTAAACTAGGTATATCGTGCTATCCCGCTCGCACCAAAAAAAAAACTTGCTCCTTACAATGTTCGTATGTGTGTTTGTTTAGGTTAAATCTTGCTAACTATAAAGTTTAAAAAAAACTTACTTAGTTTTACTTTGTTTCGTTTTATATATAAGGTCGGGGAAAAAGTTTCTTCGTATTTTATAAACAAATTCAAGACATATTTTTAATGGTATCAAAACCAGCCAGATACAAACAATACAACCGATGAGATTTTTACTACAACTTTATACATACAAAATACGAAAAGACTTTTTCCCCGACCTATTATATGAATCAGTTCTACCAAACCGATTTTGCTGAAATTTCTAGTGATAATACAATATGCAATGCCCAATATTGTAATATTTTAAAAAGATTGCTGCTACAAGATGGCATGTGGTGTAGGTATATTTTTTAACAACCCTTTTAACATGGATATTAAATGAAAGAGCTTGAAGAGTAGGAAACGATAAAGTGACATCACACTAAATTTAATATGGTCGCTGCTCCAAGATGGTGGCTTAAATTCCTTCGAGACAGGCTAAAAGCTTGTTTTTTTACTTTTAACTTATTAATAAAGATTAAGTGTCAAACAAGCGGTGTCCCTGC
Source organism: Agriopis leucophaearia (assembly GCA_949125355.1). NCBI lineage: Eukaryota > Metazoa > Arthropoda > Insecta > Lepidoptera > Geometridae > Agriopis > Agriopis leucophaearia. The sequence continues at coordinate 5,890,837 of OX421276.1, read as the reverse complement.
CATTTATGGTAAGTCACTTACTAACCAACTAAAAGCCAACTTCTAAACAATTCCGAGTTCTCGAATGACTTACATAAATAAGACCAATAAATTATAATATTATTATTTCGAAACATTATCGGGTCTACCGGACATTTGATAGGCATTGATGGGACTATTGTAAACTGAAACTATGGTATAGGATTAAACAAATGTAGGCTATTGAAGTGAACAACTTGTGGATAGGGAAACAGATCTATAGGATGAAAAACGGCACCTGCCTTATCCTGCCTCATCTCAAAATACATTTAGGCAGATTATGACTAGCCACCCACTAAATCCTCTCCCCCCCATAAAGGCTGCCGTACTTATATTGGCACCGAAGGGGCAACATAGGCGTGGATGGCTTAGGGTGTCGAGAGGTATGCTGCACTCTCACTAAACGCTAATCGCGGTGTTATGCCCCTTAACACTTCCACCCTGGAGCTTAGGTTCTTAGCTCTTGCGGTTTCCACCCCCAGACGGCCGGTCAAGGCAATCCAGGGGACGTGATCTCATTTAGCCCAATAGAATCGGGGTATACAGTGTCGCCACTTATTATTATTAATTATTTTTAATAGAAATAATAAAAAAAGTTCATAAGAGAACCTGAGCTGTTTGCCTTTTCATGATTTTTTTTTAATTTTCAGGCGATATACGAAACCAATGGCCGCATGTATAAAGTTGGAAACTTCAAAGATATCATGTACTACGCATCAGGCACGAGCATAGACTGGAGCTACGGCACCGCTCGCATTCCTTTCTCGTACCTCGTCGAGTTGAGAAGCAAGAAAGACAAATTCATTTTACCGAGTACGGAAATAAAAGATTGTTGCAGCGAGATTTACAATGGCGTATTGGCGTTATCTCGCTTCGTAGACGGCAAAAAGTGTCTGAACTGTGCGATTTTTGAGAACAAAATTGACTAGTGTCCGTTTGTAATTTGTGCTATCGGTGTTGGTCGTCTGTGAAGTTTTCTATGAATAATCAAAATAATAAACAACCCAAATCAAAATATAGAAAGCGTGTATTGATTTACTGATTCAACGTTTGTATAAAACTCCACTAGACTTTCATCTTCACAAATACTTTGAATGTTTTCACATGAGCACAAAACAACCACCATGATCTTCTAAATCTTAAAAAACAACCAATCTATTCACATTTCAAATTGGTCCAGCGTCATGCAGCGTTGCGTCATTTCAAATTGGTCCAGCGTTGGTTAAAAATATGTGTCATATGAAGAAATGATTTGGTGAGTAATATACATTCTTTTTTGTAATAGTCATTCATGGCGCCACTAATCAGCATAGATGCCGACAGAATGTCCTGAAAGTAACCACTCGGGAACATTGCTATGTTCAGTAATAAGACCGTGCCTAAAAGTAGTGTAGGGCTTATCTTAGTGGTTGTTTACGTAGTTCATAAAACTCTTTAAGCCATTCCAAATTTCCAAACAAGTATCCATGATTTGATCCCTAGGGAGTCTGAATTTGTGCTTCTTCCCCCTCAGTTCTATCATATAAGAATAGGGGATCTTGGCTACCGCATAGCTCCAGTCTATACTGGTCCCGCAAGCGCTGTATGTGAGGTCCTGAGTACTTCCAACCTTGTAGGTCTTACCAGTAGTCTCTTGTATAGCCTGGAAGTGGAAAAGTTGGTTGAGTATTTGTTAGGTGTTCGATAAAATTATCCGTCAGTGAATTTGCAGTTGCAGTCAATGGGTTGGTTCTGTAAGACTGCACGATCTGCATGGTCTAATTCCCATTTTTCTATATATCGGACTGCTATCGGAGTGGGAACAAAAAGGCGACACTTCATGGTTGATATTCCAAAAATCCGCACAAAGCATATGGATTCAACTTTTATTGTGCCGACTTCTACGTCTGTGGAATGCACTACCTGAATTTGGTGTTACTCAATAGTTACAACCTGGGTGTCTTCAAATCGCGAGTGAATCGGTTCCATCTAGGCAAGAGTGCTCCTTTGTAGATCACATCATTTTAACACCAGGCCAAGTGGCGGTCAAACGCAAGCCTATAATTTCATAAATAAAAATAATATTTAAACTAAGATTAATTTAGTCAAACAATCACCTAAACCCACCATCTGCAACAGAACTGTAATCTCAGACTGAAAACCAACTGGCAGGTGGTTTGCTTAATACTTAGAACTGTTGACTTGCCTGCCTAATCGCTGGAAGACACATACATACATTCAATATTTGGGTTCTATACGCGTTTAGCGCTTTTGCAAATGTGTAGCAAGGCACCTTGCTAGGCGCTAAGTAATCCACCTGCCAGTGAGTTTTCCACCTTACAAGGAGTTACCCTTGACATCGAAGTACCAGCTGCCAGCAAGTTCAAGTAGTCAGGACAGGGGTCCTTCTTATGTCCCCAGGGAAATATGATCAGCTCGAAGTAGCTATGGAAGGACAGGAACACTTTGAAGGGAGTGGCTGATCCTAATATCGTGTCCTATGAAAGAAATTTCATTCATTAGAATCGTTGTTACGTTGCTGTAATAAATAAATAAAAACGAGACTAAAAAAGATCATTAACCAGACAGGGCAGAGTTATTAAATGTACAAATAACAACATAGGTAAGAGCATGGCATAATTATACTCCCAAGGTATTAGCATTCTGAGACACAAAGGTCACGTGAGTGGCACAAGCCTACGTAATTGACGCTGTGTTACCAGTAGCATGAAACCATAACTCGTGCTATCCATCGTAGACCGCATCATCGCTAACATCAAGCGAGTTAGCGGTCAAACGCAAATCTATTAATACAAAAAAATATATGTTTCCCAATGTGTGTTTGTTGCCATGAAGTGGCAACTGGACAGTGACGTAGGCATGTGTCACTCTCAGAATTCCAGACATTGTTTTATTAGATCAAAGTCAAAGTCAGGTGTAAGGGTAGGTAATATCAAAACAAACATGAAAAGTATATCTTGTTTTGTATTAAGCTCTAGAAACTGACCCTCACGGCAGCCGTTTCTGGTTCTGAGAACGGTGCTGGTCCTCTGAAAAACACGTGGTTAGGATCTTCTGACGATCCCTGATCTCCATCGTTGCCCCAAGCATAGCTGAGAAACCACAAAAATATCTTAATCTACGCTGAAAGTTACGTTTCACTCTTTTTGGCAGTGCAGCTAGATGCAGTTCTGTCAAAATGAAGTCTTGTTATTGACTCTGATAGTGTCTGTTTAATGTTTATGTAAAGTAATAGCTTAGAAATTCTCTCACCCGTGTTGGCAAAGCCAATTAAAATTAAAAGTTTTAATCCCTGAAAAAGCTTTATTATTCGGTACTAACTTTGAAAGCCCAAAGCTTTCCCCAAAGTAAATAAGATAATCGCCAATCTTGGCCTTTGATACTATCTACAGTAGACATGATGATCAATTTAAAAAAAAAACTGTTCTACGATGTTCTTATCCATCTAAAAAAAAAAACGTGCAGTAAATTTGCAGAAAACTATATTTTTTAACAGTTTTCAATTCGCGCTAAAATACTCACAGGTGCTTATGTCGTCTGCGTATAATAGCCATAACAGACGTATCGAAGTTAGCTGACGAACCGCTCTCTGACCAATGGGAGAGAAAGAGAAAAAAATATTTTTTTCTCTCGTTGGTTGGACGGCGGTTCGTCAGCCACGTTGACCTGTCTGTTACGGCTCTTACGTAACGATTATACAGTTACAGAACTTTCTGTGAACTTTCAAACAAGATAGCGTTTGTTTTGATAATGGTGACGTCATTCGCTCTGACTTGCGTTTCACTTACCATGGCAAAATACTGTATTTAAAAAATCTGTAAAGGTATGTATTAACATCACTTTTAAAACAAAATATAATTATAAAATTTGTTATACAAGGTAAGAAACCTATTTCATTATTAAAAACATCATTTCAGTGGTTCTTTTGACACTATCATTATGCCTTAGTTCTCGAGTATCTAAATCAACAAATTATTAGTGGTAAAGGTGCTAACCTAAAGTTCCTATTGAGGTCAACACCCACACAAGCACCGCCGTAGCACGCTCGATTTTTCCGCCACATTCGATCGTGTGAGTGCGTGTACTCGTAGCCATCTGGATTCAAAACTGGCACTATGTACCTGAAATATGTATCTACTTGTTTAAAACTGACGTACGGCCCGCATTTGGCTTATAAAGTTGCGTTTCTACTTAAGGTCTTCACCCACTACACAAGCTCATATCATTAAGGTAACTGTATCGGCATTTGCAAAAATAAACACTGTATAAATAGCAATTTATACAAAGTGTTTTATTTAATTTATTTATTTATTATTGAGCGATGGTGGCCGAGTTAATAATTCAATGGCACCCGGTTCTATCTCCAGTCCTGCCGTCAAACACAAGGAACATCGTGAGGTAACAGGTATATCCAAGAACCTCAAAAGTTCAAAGGGTATGTAATTCACCAACAAGCACTGGGACAGCATGGTGGATTAGGCCCATCCTCTCTCTCTCTGAGATAAGGCCTGTGTCCCAGCAGTAGCACCATAGGCTGATACTGATGTTATGATAAATTGCTATAAATGAACGTCTTCGTGACCGTTCCGTCACCGCCAAAAACTATAGCATGTCCTGACAATGAATTCACGACTTTATATCGCTGGCGATACCATATGTGTAATAATTAGTATTTATATATTTATTACACATAGTTATGGCGATAAGGTTCTAGTAAGAATCACGTTCACGGCACGTTCATAGTATGATCCAGTGTAGTGGACAGACTCCTTTCAGGTTCATTAGTATGCAAACATTCGAGCGTTCACGCGTGAGATAAAATGCTTAGTGAACAAACTCAGCAACATTTGAAAATATTTTTATAGCATTTTTAGACCACGAAAACCCGTCGAGATCATCGCACCAGCGTTTTCTCGGCCTGCCTTGTCTCCTTCGTCCAGTTTCAGGCACTCACTGTGTGATCCTCTGGGCCCGTCTATCAGGGGTATATACAAAGGTCAAATCTAGCAGGTGATCGCACTGTCTGGATGGAAATGGGAGACCTTTTCCCAGGAGAGGGTTAAGAAAAGCTGGGTCAATCTAAGCTATAGGTATCGTACGCGATAGGAAGAATCAATTAAGACTACAGGGCAAATCTAAATCAGATAGACTTAAGCCAAAACTAAGTGAAGCTCAACTAAGTGAAGCTCCTGTATTTACGATTTAAATTAAACTAATTCCGGCTTTAAATTAATGCAGCACAGTAGTTAGTGGTTAGACCAGATAATTACAATATTTTTTCTCACCAGTCTTTATTAGTGATGTCATTGGGTAGATTGTTGAACTTCTTGACAATTTGGTCGGCGATGTAGGAGACAACAGCTGCGCTGATCCACTCTCGAGAATGTATGGAACCGTCCAACCAGACTGCCTTATTGGATGCGTCGCTGTTCGATATCTTTAACATCTTCACAAAAGATATTGGTTATCTAGACACTAAACTATTTCGCTGGAAGTGAAATAGACTAGAATCACACCCTAGACCTGGATGCCTATCTCAACCTAATAAGCATTTTGTAATCTTGCGAACTTCCTCTTGCTTGCTTTCTATTGTAGATAGAGCTAGAAAAAAAAAACTAAGTAAAACTGAACAAAGGATCCAACTCAAACATGTCAACCGCCTCTCTGTGCGAATTTGTAGACTGGAAAGATAATATTATTTAGGTAGATTCTACGTAACGCATTCTCTAGTGTTGGACGCCGAGATTCACGTTGGGTCACTTCACTAGCGGGTACAAGCTAAAAATCTGTATAATATTCATTAAAGCTAAAGAACACACTGACTGACACATTACGAAATCACAAAATAACTTGTAAATATATCATTGTGTAATTGTTTTTATTCTTACTTTCAATCTATTATTTCATTGATGTGTACGCGTGCGCGATAATTTCGTTAGCATATCCTTTTCGGACTTCTAATACAGGCTGATTCGTCTAGTTTAATTTCTTTAGACAATTGCTTTATTGTATCATTATCTTATGTGAATGAAATAATTTTGTATTTTTTGTATTATATGTACTTGATCTACGAAGCTGAAATTTGGCAGGTAGATTTTACAAAAGGGCCAAATTTGGGAGCAAATGGGGGTTGAAATTTTAGAACATAAAGGTCGTAATTTTAATATTACCACAGTTTGACCATAGACAATAACTAAAACCATAGCTGTATAAAAAAAAACAACTCTTTAAAAAATACAATACATTTATATATTATAGTATTTACTACTCGTAAACATAATATTTATCTGTAAAATTATTTAACGAGTGAATAAAACTACCTTTATATTTCGGCCTTGCACTGATTTACCGATGACAGTGACTGTACAAATCGCTGGATAATCTTTTTCCAATTCATCTATGAACGAATATATCACGCTGAGTCGGTGAAACCTTTTCCAATCCATTAATTTTACTGAAATAACGTAAGTTTCAAAAAATCTGCAACAACTTCCAACAAAACTACGATAAGTAGGTATGCTTTAGAAACTAAGATGGCACAAGTACACAAAAGAGAAAAGCTTTCAACTTGTAACAGTTTTTTTTTGTTTTTCACGTATATAAGGCCCACTTGCGCAGCCCACTTGTACCTACTTAGATCTGAGGCCTTACGGTTAGCTATTAACGCGTACTCGAAACAGCGCAGTGCGGAAAAACACGCAAACGAGAACCTTAATGCGCTGCGATACGGTTTGCGGTCGCGCAACTCTTCGCAATCACCTAAACTGAATCGTTTATAACAAGTAGTCGTAAGGCCCTTGGGCTAGTGATTTAGTCCCGTGCTAACTTCATAAATCTTGGGATTCGTCGTGCACTGACACAAAATACGTTCTATATTTAGTTTTTTTTTTAGATATAATAATAAATAAGTGAGCCTGGATTTGTTAATCTGGACTAACTAGGTGCTGTGTCTGTTTTGGTGAAGGTGGGCCTAAGTATGTTTGTCTATTCCTCCTGTAACTTTAGCATGGCGGATTGTAGATTGCGACATTTTGAGTAATTTTTTTTTGTTTTTATATTTTACTTCGGGAATTATACACGATAATAGTGCTAAGATATCCAAATTATTTGCTAATTAGTTATGTATCGCTGTACAATTTCCGAATAAAATAATAATAATAAAATGGTACTGGTATAAATGATAATAATCTTACGCTTTCTTTTCTTTGGTTTGTGATTTGGTGTTATATGCCTGACGCAGCATTGTTTTATTACAGGTGATCCACACAGGCTAGTTGGAGATTTGACTGCAGAAAGAAAAATAAGTGATATGATACAAAAACTTCAGATTTACAATAATAGGTACATGCTGGAGTATACGAACGAACAGATTTTATCCAGGGTGGCAGAAGTGCAGAATTTTTCATGAATTTTTACCTTATATGTACAAAATTGAATGAGAATCTAGTTTGATGAAAATTTATAAAAATGTTGGCATGGCGGATAAAAGCGCAAAAGTAGTTCCTTCCAAATTTTTAGCTCTGCACGATTCGTGACAAAAAATATCACATCACACACATCATCAGCCAATTAACGTCCACTGTTAGACAAAGGCCTCCCTCATAGAGAGGGGTGTTGCCATAATCCCACGCTTGGCAGGCGGCTTGTGGATCGCAGTACGTTCACCGTGTACTATTAGGACGCTGATGCCCATCCTACGGTGGTTCTGGTCGCAGTAGGACATACCCGGGTCCAAAAAAAAAACATGATAACGGGACATAAAATATAATAACTACTATTTCACGTAGCAATGCTCGTTTTGAAGTATACGCACGTTTATTTCGATTGATCCTCGTCTGCGTGCAACTATCGGCCCTATCCGGTTCGTCTGAATGTTCGTCATCAGTAGATTGGATGAAGAGGTCATTTTCACCGAACACATTTACAGTTAGTTGAGTCCGGCTTCCATCTCCAACGCTCATTTTGCACTGCAAGTATTTCTATTCTTTCTGAAACTTTGATAATAGAGATTACTCTGAAATTTCATCATCATTATCATCCGCAGCGCCATCTCAACTGCAGGACACAAGATTTAATGTTTAGCCTGTTTAAAGTTCTAGTTTCACTGTATAGCCAGGATAGGACATTACTTTGGGATTCAGAGCAATAGGTCAGATTTTGTCACGCACGATAATCTTTAATTCATCAGGTTAGCAGCGCAAACGCTAATCAAACCACACACATTGACACCTTTGCGTTAATAAAGAGCTGTCCTTCGTGCTGATAATAAGCTGCCATCCTTGTCGTAACACCATCAACACGTTTGCAAAAGACGTGACCGCATCTGTGGCTCTAATCGGCTTATTCAGCTATGAGCGTAGATGTACTCGATTTTGGACGTTACCAGGGGTTTTGCGGCTATCTGTTTAAGCGATTCTGTTTAGGTGATTGCGAATTGCGCGACCGCAAACCGTATCTCAGCGCGTTAACGTTCAGGTTCTCGTGTTTTTTTGCACTCAGCTGTTTCAGCGCTGGTTCGAGCCTGCGTTAAGATATAGTCACAAGGCCCCTGAATCATCACTTGTAGATAAAACAGACTAAAAATAATGAAGGCTGAAGGAGCTGCCAAGAAGTATTAGATACGGTAGAGGAGAAAAGACGTCTACTAGCGAGTATAGAGACTAGAAGAGGGAAGATGTTTAGCCACCTTGTACGACATGACAAATGAATGAAAACCATCATAGAGGGAAAGGTAGAAGGAAAGAGAAGACCGGGAAGACCAAGAAGATTATTCGTAGACCAAATAAAAGAGAAGGCAAATGTCATGTCGTACAGGGAGGTGAAAACGCTGGCAGAAGACCGTCAAGCCTGGAAATTACTCCACCGACAAGAGCTACGCTCTTAAATGTTGAATGAAGAAGCTGCATATAAAGTACAGAAATACTAAATGACTGAAATAATTAAAGCCAAAAATGAAGACCCAAATTGAGCATGGAGTGAAATTACCCACTAAAAGCCTTACTCACTAATGTCATTTATTAAAGCTAAAGCTTCAACTAACTACAACAATGATGCTTACTTTCTAATACCATAGTGTTACTTTTTCATTTTTTACTAGAATTTGGATTGCAAATTATTTGTTATTGTTATTTTAGACCACTTTGTTAGCTGTTACTGACATTCGCGATGTCAAATGAAAATGACGCCTACTCGATTGTCATTACAGAGTAAAAATAACTAAAAAGGAGTTTTTGTGTTACTAAACTTCGACCAAAATAAAATGAATGGACGGGCCCAGTAGAAGCGCATTTTTGAAACTTACAAAATGAGCGCCAGCGCTCGCTTCGTTTCAGTCGGTCTCTAGCCGTAGGAAGTGAAACACGAGTCTATTGTTACGCGATAACGAAACATCTGTCAAAATTATGAATTCGTATGCTTTACCGAAGTGTAAATACACAAATAAAACCGATATCTATTTTTTGTAACAAATATACTGTACATTTTTATAATTAGATGTTGAAGTATATCCGACGGTTTTGACTCGTTTTTACTGATCAAGTTCAATGGTTAGGGCCCGTCCATTCATTTTATTTTGGTCGAAGTTACTAAATAGGAATATTTTAAGAACTATACGAGTAACTATAATTTACATGGTTGATAAATCAATCAGCGTATAGTCTGACTAATATTTTCTGTAAATTTCAATCATTCTAAACATGGAAAATAAAACTCTATAATTGACTTCAACTTTAAAGTTCCACATAGAGATAAAATAATTCAGACAGCGCCGGAAATGTGAACAAATTTCGGCGCTCGGATTAGAAAACCGCGGGCAGAAAACTCGGCGTGGCTGTCGCCTCACCGCGTGCGGTGCCAACCAATCACACGGGTACGATGTCACATTGGAGCCCTATTATGGGGAAAGCCAGTGATATCGTAGCAGAATCGAACTATACAGAAAAAATACAGCGATAAGTCGTATAAGTAATAATTCGTCGTGTAAGTAGTAATTCTAGCCCACGTATACCTATTTCCAAGTAACTGTAACAAGGGGTTATCCAACGTATCTGTGATGCTAAGATGCGTAAAGAACGTGGATATTCGCCACAAACCCAGAGTCATCGACATGGCTATTGAAATTTTCAAGTTGAAGTGGCAATGGGCAGGCCACATCGCTCAAAGAACCGATGGGGATGAAAGGTTCTTAAGTGGATACCACGAACCGGAAGACGCAGCATAGGTAGGCCTTCCACTGGAGGGACCATTATCATCGTGAAAATCACGGGCATTCAGGGGATGCAGATCGTGGACTGTCGGTCAGTGTGGGGGTCTAAAGGGGAGGGGCTTATATTCAGCAGTGGACGCCTTGTGGCAGATGGTCATGATGACTCAATTACTTAACAGTCGCGCATTTGAGAAATATATCGGTAAGCAATTTGGTATATTGGTCTTTGTGACAGGTCAATAAACAATCGGTCCACAATTCTAGGACGATTATATAGATCATCTATAGTTTCAATGATTGCCTACTTTCTACTACACTACTACTAATAATTGCCACTTGACAACGAAATCTTTTCTTTACACAACAATGATTCTGCAGAATGCAACTAGACTACTGTAGAAATCTGATTTGATTCAGTAAAATAACTTTCAATTCCAGAATAAGCCGCTTAACTTTCACCGTTCAACTTTGATCTGTACCAGGCAGACAGAAACTGCCGACGAAACCTCTCTAATTGCAGACAAATGAGATTGATTGTAACGGACATGTGGATATACATAAACCATGAAAATATAATACTGGCCTCCACGTAAACGTAGTAGACGTACAGATAGTATTTTTACTTTATCTAGTCTCTGGATAAAGCTTAACGAGTTGTTTCTAAAAGATCACCGAATTAAACACGCTGACTGTCCATGCTCTCTTGGTCCATGCATTACATTTTAATATATGGACAATCTGTCAACACCGTGAATTTACCAATGCTAACTTTGAATGACGTTTTCTATGGCATTAGTACGAGAACTTGCGAAAAAGTTGTTACGTAAACTATACTGCCCTACTAATTCCACTTGCAGTAATCGACATTTTTGGGTCACGTTTTATGCAGAATTGTATCCCAAGGGGATAATCTATGAACAAAAATTAATTTTGATGTTGTTCTTTAGATACACTTAAAAAGTTATAAAACATAGACATGTTGTTTATATATCCAAAAAATACGTTTTCCTAATTTTTCTCGAAACCGCCATTTGCAAGTACTGCATTTGTAATTAAGGAGGGCGGTATAACAAATGTATGAAAAAATCAGTTTCCTTTCACGTCCGATACAGGCGCTGTTAAATTTTTCATACATTTTGCTATCGTTTACGTAATGATAACTTTTTCGCAAGTGCTCGTACTAAGGCCACTGGACGTATAAAATGAAATCCATTGACAACATCAAACCTTGCGTGAGGATCCATTATAAGTGATGACAAAAATGTCTTACAGACGTAACATGTGCTTAATTATTAGTCATAAGGTTAGTGTAAGCCATTTGTGTAATAAGGTGAAACGTTTCACCTTAAAATACACTGATTATTTAGTGTGGGAGTGTCATTAAAATGTTTTTAAAAGTATTTTCAAGAATATGGCATACAGTTGAATGTAAGATTGCTTTGTGTTTGAGTGGTCATATATCTACATCTTTTGTTAAGTCAAAAATAGGTCAGAAATGTAACTTTTAGCCTAATTTTTTTTTATAGTGACGAGTTTGCTTTGACCATTTTATCCCGTTGACCTCTTCCCTCCTGAAACTATCCTCCCCTCAGGGCATTCCGGCCTTTTTCTTTGTGAAGTGATCCTTCTTTCCGCCTTTGTCGATTAAGTGAGGCCTCACTGACGCACGTTTTAACATTTTATAGAAAAAAGCTGAGTAAGAGCTTAGGTCTGCTTGTATGACCCAAGACATCACATCAAAAATTATGAGTTTTTATTATTATTAGAAAATATATAGGTACATTGAGCCACCAACTTGCCTGATGGTAAGCGGCGGTGTGGCCAAAGATGGAACACGTTAATCTAGAAGAAATCTATTCACTCTAGCCTAGATAATGCCAAGATTGTTTGGATGATAAAAGTAGAATCAAAGCGCTTCGTTCGGGTTTTCAGAACATCAACCATAAAACGGTGTCACTTTTTTGTGCCCGTTCCGGGGCTCGATTTTTGAATCGCTTGTTGATTTCTCACGAAATATTATGCGAAATGAAATATTTTCTATTGATATAAAGCAAATTCGAATTCAAGCCACCCGGTGCGTTACCGAGCCGAGTGATATGATTATTACATAAATGCGACTTTTGTTTGGGATTTCGTTTGAAAGCAAGTCATTTAGCATGATATTTTCGTGCGAAATATCATACGAGCGATTCAAAAATTGCAGCCCTAGTCGTCCGATAGAAAAATGAGTAGAAAATGTATATATCCGATCAAAAACTGATAGACTAGTAACTTTGCGTTGATGTTGAAGACTTTGAAATTTATTTATTATAAACGTTGTCTTGGATAACCCTACATATCAAAAGAAGCCCGATATAATGCTATATTAAAATAAGGGTGAGTGTACACAGAGGCATGCAGGCAGCAGGCAGGTGTCGTTCACGCTTCGCGGCTCGGCGGCTCGGCACACAGCCAGCCCTACGTTACTACGGCGACGAGGCACAATTAACTGAGCCTGCTGTGTCTATAGCGTAGGACGTAGGTATGTAACTGTACGTGGCCTTATGTAGTGTAGATGTTCTTAGAATGTAAGTATATCATGCATATAAAAATACATTTATATTGTGAATGCGATGGGAGCAAAGATAATTTAACCACTATCGTCATTGGACGGGAGCGATGGTGGCCGAGTGGTACAATGTGCACTTTATAAACTGATTCGCTCAGTTTGTTCCTCGGCCCTATTACTTAATTAGTACTGAAAATAAATTACTTAATTAGTACTACCTATTACTTAATTAGTACTTAAAATAAATTATTTGCAGTTTTGATGCTATCGCTCAAAAACTGCGAAGGCAACACTGTGAGGAAACCGGTATGTCCAAGAATCTCAAATGATCATTTATTTGATATTCACCAACATGCACTGGGCCAGCACTGTGGTTTGGGTCCGCCACCCATCTTCTTTATCTGAGAGAAAGCAGCGGGAACATGATAGACAAATAATAATGATGATAAATGCAAAAGTTTGTGTGGAACTTTGTATGTTTGTCCTTCCTAAATTTCGTAACGGCTGAATTAATTCAGGCGAAATTTATAGATATAGCACAGAAGTAGTTACCTTGACACTAGTAACACACAGGCAATTTTTTTATCTCGAAAAATATACGATTACGATAAAGGGTGAAACTGTGGAGTCCTACTCGTTTGAGAATAAGTTACTTTTTAACTGTTTTTTTTTTGTCATTGACTATGTTGGTTCGTGACTTTGAAAACTTATCACGTGGATTATCTGAGGTACATTAGAGGTGTTTATTTTATTTTATTATATTAATCATAATTAAACATAAGATGGATAGACGACCTAAAGAGACCACAGGGGAACGCTGGATGCAGGCAGTTCCAACCAGCCCTTTAAAGATCGATGGGGGAAGCCTATGTCCTGCAGTGGATGTCCTGTAGCTGAAATGATGAAACCCTAGATCAGACATACGGGGGAGATATGATAAGCTGGTGGCATCAGACCTAAATCAGGTCTGATGCCTTTAGTTGAACTCACCTTGACCGACTGTAACGATCCATCTTAAGTGTCCATAACTTTCACAAATATTATAACGTTAAAAATTTAGTTTACAACTTAAGTAATCAATTAAAATTGAATACATAGTTGAATAGATTGTCCATATTAATTTTATCAAGTAAAAGTTAAAAGAAATTTATGTAAATCGCTTCCTAGCGGATAAACGGAGGAAAAATATCTTTCCTTAATATATTAAGATGAACTAATAATACCTGGAGCCTTACCCCTAGCTTCACTTTTGCGAGCCAACTTTTAGTAGGTACCTGATAGGTACCTAAAATTAACCAACTCATTTAAGCTGCATCGTTTAAAAGCGTCTAACTTGAATGAACGAAAATCCGTTTTACTATGCGTGTGTGCGAGAAAATAACAAAGCTTGGCGGCTATCAAATAACTACCGCTTATCGTAGTTGATGGTACCGTTTAGACAAATAACACCTATGCGGGTCAACTTTTCGAGCTAGGGGTAAGGCCCCTGTTCTATGTTTCAAATGATCGCATCGTAATGTAACGTAGTTATCTTAGTATCGGGAACGAATCCCTAGTTCAGACTAAGCTCCTTAGTCTTGAGCTTCGGCGCAAAGTTTCTAATCTGTGATAATGTGTTTTTATCGGATATATTTCGAAGAGTTTGCATCGTGGTTATCTTTAGCTCCGCATGATCTTATTCCCTCCTGCCCATTATTCTATCAGAATGCCAGCGTCGGATTGTGACAAAAAAAAAGATATGATAAGATTATTTAGTTATTTAGTTTTAAATTTTTATCGTTTTAATTTTCTATTGTATATTGTTTTTTTTTGCCACACACAAATTATGTCTATGTCTATATCTCAGAGTGGACACGAAAAATCGACACCGCTTTATGGTCGATATTCTGGAAACCAATCACTTTGGACACGAAGCACTTTGATTACACGTTTTTTGCGCGAACTGCTAGTCTGTGGAATGCGCTGCCTGAATGAGTGTTCTCTGATAATCACGAGTGAATTGGTTTCTTCTAGGCAAACGATCTTCATCGTAGATTCATCACTTAACATCAGGCGAGTTGGCAGTCAAACGTAAGCCTATTACTGAATAATAAAAAATATAAATTGTATATTAGTGTAGTTGATCTAAGGTAGTAATTTTTATTTTCTTAAAATTTGAATTGAAGTGGTACCTACGATAAAATTACATAAAATCAAAAGAACAACTTTTAAAATAAATCAAACCAATATTGGCCGAATGAATAAATACCCTGTTATCCGGTGTTTAACAGACCCGGGCTAAAGGGCATCGGCCCCTCCCGACTCCTAATCAAAAAATTGAACTTTCAATAAAGGGAATCATTAATTCTGCTTAGAGAGGGGATCCCGTATCCTAACGAACTCCGCAAGAATCTTGGGATGTTTTTGTCGGATAATTATTTGAAAGAAATACTCGGGCACCGGCCGAAGCGGATCACTTGGGAAATTGTTTACGAAGGTTTTAAAAAATGTTCGCAGTAATGAGATTGGTATGCTGCGTAAATTATGTATCTAGATTCCATTTTTATTCTGTGCCGTAGAGATGGTGATGTCATTTATTTTTACTAAAGAAAGCCCGAAAGTCTTTAGGTACTTTATTTTGGCAAATGATTATGTACCCTGGTAATAAATGTACAGAAAATATAACACACTACGCCCGGCGGCTTTACCCGCTATAATGTAAGAATTGTACATATATATAAGTAGTAGCATGTCCTATGCTCAGTCCAAGCATTTATTTGCTCTGACAGGAGCAAAATTGTAAAAAAATCTAAGTTCTTCTTTTTCTAACATAAATTACACTGAAGTATATTGGATACCAAAGGGCAGGCCACATCGCTCGAAGAACAAATAACCGATGGGGAAGAAAGGTTCTTCCGTGGAAACCAAGAACCGGAAGACGCAGCGTAGGTAGGCCTCCCACTAGATGTACCGACGACATTGTGAGAGTCGCGGGCATCCAGGGGATGCAGATGGCAGGATGTCGTTCAGTGCGAAGGTTAAAGGGCGAGGCCTATGTTCAGCAGTGGACGTCTTCTGGCTAATGATGATGATGATATCAGGTACCATCTACATACAGTCTTAAGTTTAAAAACCTATACAGCAAAAGTGATCAGAATTCATGATTTTAATTCAGCTTTATAAAACATTATTGCAGCTGTCAGAGCAAATAAATGAATGGACCGTTTTATTGGTACTTTAAAAAACTTATAAGCTACCCAAACGTCAAATTGGATCCAAATCTGTTGAGCCTTTACAGAGTTGAATAAGAATAAACACTGTGAACACCTTCTTCATTCACTAACACTAACTTTCACAATATTAATGAAATGAAATAGTTTAATGTCCAGATTTGCATCCATAGCTTATAAAAATTAAAATACGAAAATTGTAATACATATTAAAAATAAAATAAAAATGTTAATTAACAAATTAAGATTAATTAACACAATAATGAATTGAAAATTACATACTTTAAAGATTGAAAATTAAGATTAATCATTATATTAATTAATTATTAATATTCGTGTGATTGAATTTAGCATTTTTTGCAAAACTTAGAAGATATAAATAAACACTTAATAGCTTTAATCTTAGCGTTTAACAACAACATTATCCCACAACAAATCCATTCCGGATATTGATCCGTTACTCGGCAGCCATTACAATCCTGGCATCTCCGGCGCCGTCGACCGGCGAGAATTAATGATGTCCTTTATTGGAGACACAATTTTTTCAATCCCTCCAACGCCTGCGGCCCGCTGTAGTGGAGTCAGTAGCTAAGCTTTACTATAGCTTTATATTGGGCTAAAATTGGCCTAGTGTTTCAATTTTAAACTGCGTGATTTGAAATTGCGTGATGATACAGAGAGTAAGAACAAAGTGGGCATAAGCAATAACTGATCACTGTGATTTCCAAATGTACCTTACAAATGTGTAGCATTATCTTTAATTGAGAAGTAATAATTTTTTATCTAAATTTTGTTTGGGGCTTTAGTCGCTGTGCGATTATGCCAGCCCCGTTTTACAAAACAACTTACACAATCAAATGGGACCATAGTCCCTACGCTGATCCGCATCACATAATTATAAGGGTGCTACTTGTATTCGCTGTTTAGGCATTTCGATTTATAGACGAAATTATAGCTAGGCAATTGCAAAGTTTAGACATTGACGGTTAGGTTATCTCCTTCTTAGTCAATTCGTGCCATAGATATGATTCAGCAGTGGCATCTTTCATTTTACGTAATACTAAGCTCAGAATCGCGTTAAACTATAATAAATGCGCCTATTTTACAAGATTTTATCTAACTTGCACTGTTAGTATATGGGTTGGCTAAATCACGCAACTGAACTTTAGAATTTTAGAAATACCTTCTTCTCCGCACATGGTCATGATTTGTCTATGGAGAAAAATTTCGCTAAAGCGATTTACTCTGGTTAAGGATATGTAATCTCGTGGATAAACAAAGCGGTCTATACCAGAATATACACCATGACAAGTGTTGCATATTGACCTCCAAACTTCCGTGTGAAGATGGTTCATGATAATGATAATGTGTTCTTTATCTAGCAGAGAGACAATGCAGGCTGACAATTATGCTAACGTGATCAGCTTGATTAAAGATTAGCAACATTGCTTCAAAAATGCGCGTTATTTAAATATACGAAACGAATATGAAGCTCACTTACTGTACTTCTGTTATGCCTACGCCGGAGGAACCCAGAGTCGTGTTTACATGCTCTGGGGTCTGGGTAAAAACAGGCGCTTTAAGGCATTATGCGGATCTGTCAAGGCTTACGGCATTACGTTGATGAAAGGGCTCAGTTTTTTATTATTATGAAGTGCTTGAGGCTTGTTGGCAGTAAAAAATAAGACGGGTATAAAGTGGGCTTTAGTAAAGCCTTTCAATAAGCCAATGATAGAACTAATATCTTTCTTAATAAAATCGGTATTTTTGACGGATGTTATTTCGCAAACGGTACATCAGTGGGGTTAGTACGAGAACTTGCGAAAATGTATGAATAATTCAGTTTCCCTTCACGTCCGATAGAGGCGCTGTTCAATTTTCATACATTTTGCTATCGTTTACGTAACGATAACTTTTTCGCAAGTGCTCGTACTAAGGCCACTAAATATAAAGTGATGTACCAAACCTGACTTTAATTTTAAAAGACCATTTATCATTACTACGTCAGATGTGCAATCAATGTATTTACAAGCTTATATTTTACTTGCAATGTTTGTATGTTAGTTTGTTTAGGTTAAATCTTCCAAGAAGAGAAGAGTTAGAACCTTCCACATGTCCTACGGAGTTGAATACTTACATGTTGTTTCAGTTCCGATGACAATGCATTTTTATGGTAAACATGGCCTGGGGCCTTACCCCTAGCTCGAAAAGTTGACCCGCATAGGTGTTATTTGTCTAAACGACGTCAACAACTACGATAAGCGGTAGTTATTTGATAGCCGCCAAGCTTTGTTATTTTCACGCACACACGCATAGTAAAACGGATTTTCGTTCATTCAAGTTAGACGCTTTTAAACGATGCAGCTTAAATGAGTTGGTTAATTTTAGGTACCTATCAGGTACCTACTAAAAGTTGGCTCGCAAAAGTGAAGCTAGGGGTAAGGCCCCTGAATTGACATCCAGGATTAGCTCCAGATAAAGAAACTATTCAACCGTAGACACTATATTTTGTGTACGCATTTTATTATGAAAGCTGTTTTAAGTTTTATCATAACATGGTTGCTGCAATCAGGTTAAGGTCCTGAATAGGGAACTCCTTAATGGTTAGCAGCACAGAAATATAATGTTATATACGCATTCAATTTTACTATGATAACCCATTCTAAGTGGCAGCATATCATGGCTACTACACTCATGGTTAGCTCCTAAAAGCTTGTTTTTGTTTCTATTAATTTATTTTTATTTCTACACTTCCTAAGCATCTTGTATTGAGGTTTAATTTCGTTTTTTAAATTATCTATATAATTCGGTGGCATGTTGTATACAACAGGTTAAAGGGGGAGGCCTATGTTCAGCAGTGGACGTCTTATGGCTGATGATGATGATGAATCGCACTACATTGCTGCCATTTTGTTTTTATACATGAAAAAATGCTCTCAGAGCTCTGAGTTAGGTCTGATAGTTTTCGAAAACCTTTTTACTGTTTCGTATTATTTCATACAATTTAGTAAAGCGCCTCCAACGGAAACGCGACGGAACTAAATTTGGCAGCAATCGCAGTTTAAGTTGCTTGGCTCAAATACGGAAAAAGTTTTCGAATAGCTTTCAGTCCAGCAATGTATGGAACAATACGAAAACGAAAACTTGTACTTTGGGGACAGCTCTACTACGCTTTAAAATCTATCGAACTAAACCAATCTATAACTCACTAATGACATCGCACTTTGACCAATCACGAATGACCCGGGGGGTCAAACGTTGGTGTGACGGAAACACCAATCCAACCTGTCGAGACTGAACCAAGAAACTTATTGTCCAACTAATCAACGCGTAATACAACAATAAGACTATATATTTTATATGATAAAGATGTGTATATTAAGAGCCCTCTCATATTGTTTGGCGAAAAAAGCAACGACAACTGGATATGGCAATAAGACAGCATCACGCCATAATGTAACGCCAGAAAACGTAACATAATGTGATGGTAAACATACATTTATCACCGACACACACTTGACCAATATTTATCATTTGTTGTTTTACATTAGTGTGTACTTAATCAGGCCAAAATTGATGCTTGTACTTATAACCGTTTTTACACTGGAGCAAATACAAATATACTTACAAAAATACGTTTAAAAAAAGTTTGTTGTATGGGGTTTAGTTTTTAATTTTAGTATTAATTATTACCCATTTCTAGTTTTTTTCCTTAGTTAATCCGCTGTAATAATTCATACTCTGTGAAAATTTCTATACAGTTCCAACACACACACACACACACACAAACACACACACACGCACTCACACGCACTCACATTTCTCTAGACTATACTATCTCTATAACGCTGATACAAATTCGCCCTCGGCACGTTATGGCGGGCGCGGCGGGTTCGGTTATCCGGGGAGATCAGCGGTCCTATACACCGGGCGGCTAGCGAGAATCTAATTTGGCTCGTAGCCTGCGCTCATTTGTTCGCATTATCCCGGCCGAGACGTGTCCGAGACACTGCCCGGAGATTGGGGTGTCGAAAATGTTACAAAAACGCCTAAGAAAAATATCTGCTTTTGAACGATCGATGGGTCGAAATGATTTGTTAGTAAAATTGCAATTAAAAATTAAAGTAACATAACACAAACCGCTACAATATGGAGTGTTGTCATCTTTGGTTGTCATTTATACGTCATTCATTAAAACTTTTTTTTTACTTACTGCGTATGGGGTGAAGCGATGACCCCAACGCGCGTCTTTATGGTAATCGGGCAGCTGGAACTCTCGCCACGCAGATCAGTGTCCACGATACTTCTCAGAACTACCCTATAAAAATGTATCTTTATAAATGTTGGGGGCATTGACAGTAAAAGCCTTGAGATGTTTCCGCTAATCAATGTAAAAGACGCTCCAATACTAATATTTGACTGATACAACTTCCGTCTTATTGCAGACTAACGAGGGCAAACATTAAAATTGAACGAGATTAACTACGACGCTCAATATGTCTTGATACTTGTGTTATCTGCTTTATGCTAGCTACTAATGGAGTATATGTGGATTTCCGAAAAGGATGGATTGGCGTGTTATGAATGAACAGGCAACTTGACTTGCACCTAAGGCTGAAAGCTCACTGGAAAGTTAAGACGAAGATACGACTAACAAGTGTTCTTGGAAAACCCAATTCTTCCCGTACAGTCAGTCAGTACAGATGGTTTACCGTATGTTCAAAATTGCCACGCAGCGCTTCTGCTCCCCGTCGCGTCTCAGCCACGCCCCGACTGTTCTAAACTTGTAACTGTATAAATGAGTACCTTTCTTAACCTAGCGTAAACTAAAAAAAGTTTACTCTTCAAGCAATGAAAATACCAAAGAAAATACATTACCACGATGGACTTTGACATTTAGCTCTTTTTTCTCTCTTCTTGAGAGGATGTTGGCGTCTCACGTCTTGTGCATTTACCAGTATCAAGTATTAAACTATTTTCAAGTTTCATTAGATTTCGTAAAATAAGCCTTATTCACAGACAGGGTCAAACTAAGCCCACCAATAATTGACCAAATGTTAATGTGTATAATCCACCATTATTACACATTAACACTTGAAGAGGCGACATGTTTTTTTTTACGTTGGCGCCAAAACCCATTTGGCTCTTGTACAACAATGGTTACATTTGAAGTAATTTTTTCATACCTTGAATAAGGAAAATAAAACGTAAATAAATATTGTTATCTAGCATGAATATTTTCAAGTATCAAGTGCGTTTTTCTATAGAGAGAAAAACAACCTAAAAGAGCAATGAACTGATGAGCTTTATGCTAATATCAAAATACTTTTATATTTAAAATAATGGTGGTGGATGAATTGACCGTGGCTTACCTACTTTGTTAGACTTTGAATTATTTAACGATATCAACCAAAACTTGAAATTATCGTTTATTTATTGTTATTTATTTATTATATAAAAATTACATTCATACAAAACAATCTTTTACTAAAATAGGTTAAAATTTAATTTTTTAAATTAATATTTTTAATTTAATTTATTTATTTAATTTAAAATTTCCACAACTTGACACTTATTAAATTGATAGTCTCGAGCCAAAACTTATAAGAAATAAAGGACAGAATTTGTACTGGTCTATGGATATAGATTTGGTATCCATTTTGAAAGCACTTCTGAAATTCCTAAAGCAGCTAAATTAACTAAAAAAAATATGGAGGCAACACTTTAGTGTTTTTAGAAAAGTCATACTATTTTAGAAACAAATGTATGAACCACAGAAAAGAGAAGGATAAAAATATTTTAATGTGAACGAAACGAGCTCCATCAATTTACGTCATCTCCGAATATTTGAAATTTTGAGTATTGTCAGAAATCTAAGATTTTTAGTAAATTTAAGAATTTTAGAGAGTGCCTTCAAAATAACACCATTATACGAGAGTTCCAATTAAAATAAGTGATAGTTTCTAAAGGGAAGTGCACATGAGAATAGAGGGCGTACGTAGAATGTTATAGTTTAACTTTTCATAGCTATCCCATCCGGGGAACTTTGTCTATATCCTGTAAATGTAACAAGATGTGTAACATCCAGTATAAATTGAGCTCTTCTCTTCATTTTTCTATTTGGATATTGAGGTTCTGTTTAATATGGTCCTTTGGCATAACAGTGGTAATGCGTGGGGTGTGTTTTTGCTTTATGTTGCGTAAAATTTTACTGTCGCGGACGCGGTGGCGGCGCGCGGCGCCACGCCAACCGATTGCTGTTTTTGTATATTATTAGTAGTTATTACAAGTAAATATAGGAGTTTTGGTACAAATGTGAAACAATAGTATCGCGGCATTTTATAATATTCTCCAAAATTCGTTTTTTTCTAGTTAAGATGAAATAATGGTGGAGTGATCGATACTGCGCACAAAGATTCTAATTCTCCATAGAAGTACATGTAATTTTTGACGTGATAACGTCTTATAAATCGATGAACGCCGGCTGCACGTACGAAAAAGCATGACTCATTGTCACGTTCCGCCTGAGTCGAGCGTGCAAGCGAGAGCGCGGAACAAGTGATAGAGAGGCACGATCGGCCTAAGCGTTCGGTTTGTGACGCATACGTTATCACGTAAAATTATCGTACGTAAACCGACTTTATAGACAACCACGTCGGAACAGTTGCTTACACTGTACCAAGCACGGTCGTACATGGAGTACTGCTCTCACCTTTGGGATGGATCAGCTAAATACCAGCTCGGGGCGTTGGTGTCAATTGAGAAGCGTGCCAAGAGGCTCATCAGCAACGAAGCCCTAGTTCAGACTAAGCTTCATACTCTTGAGCATCGGCGCAAAGTTGGTAGTCTATCGGTTTTTTATCGGATACATTTTGGAGAGTGTGCATCAGATCTGCATGTTAAAATAAATTTCAATTCCTTCCTGCCCTTTTTTCTATTTGACTGCCAGAGCGGGTACGAAAAATCGACACCGCAATGTCGGACATGGCGGCCAAGCGCAAGCCTATTTTGCAATAAAAAAAAACAATATTTTTTACCATTTAAGTGGGAAGTGACTTAGATTTGACCGTGACTTACGTTGGTTGACTTTAACTGTGACCATGAGTTATTTGCAGATATCTGCAATGATAATTGACGCTGGCTAAATAGACAAAATATCTACAGACAAAAGGTAGGTACGGTATGTAATTGTATGAAAAAAAAAACATTGTTTTTTATATTTTACGTTGATTTACTTATACAAATAGAGGTTTTCTTGAAAAGCAATTGAAAAAACTTTGTTCATAAAAAATACGATAGATGGCGTTGACGAGACATGGACCTGAAAGTTTTGCAAAACAACAGACAAAGAAAGGCTTTTGCCTATAAAAATATATGTTTATAAAAATAAGCATATTTTTTTTTGGCATATAGACAGACAATAATCTGTCAGTCTTACACTCTCAGTCATGCTTGTTTTTGTGTTATTTAATTTCGTAGTATAGTATATTGTGATTTGTGTTTGATAACAAACAAATTGGGTACGTGTTTTTCCACAACATCAACATAAATAAAATAATAATATTAAAAGTAGCTAAATACCTGCGATTTAGTACGCGTAGGGATCAGCCTTCGGCCACGCCAATAGAAATAATTTTCAGAAATCCTTTCTGAAAGTTTATCTACGGTATATAAGGAACATTTTCATACCCTATTTAAGCCTCTAAAGAGAGGATGAAATTCCCAAAAAGCATTATAAGATTAACTTTTAAACAGAAGTCTAAGTAGGTATATATACATTTTCGCGTTTCTAACCTCAAAAATTACGAACTTCCAACATTCATTGTCTATTACCCCTTTAGAGGACGAGTGTCCAAAATGATTAAGTAGATTTTTTTTCGGGCTTTAGTTGCTATCATCATCATCATCATCATCATCAGCCAGAAGACGTCCAGTGCTGAACATAGGCCTCCCCCTTTAATCTCCACACTGAACGACATCCTGCGATCTGCATCCACTGGATGCCCGCAACTCTCACAATGTCGTCGGTCCATCTAGTGGGAGGCCTACCTACGCTGCGTCTTCCGGTTCGCGGTCTCCACTCGAGAACCTTTCTTCCCCATCGGTTATCAGTTCTTCGAGCGATGTGGCCTGCCCATTGCCACTTCAACTTGCAGATTTTAATAGCTATGTCGGTGACCCTGGTTCTTTGGCGAATATCTATGTTCCGAATTTTATCGCGTAAAGAAACTCCGAGCATAGCTCTCTCCATTGCCCGTTGTGTGACTCTGAGTTTTTCCAAAAGACCAACAGTTAAGGACCACGTCTCAGTACCATATGTCATCACTGGCAACACACACTGGTCAAAGACCTTTGTCTTTAGGCACTGTGGTATCTTAGACGAGAAGATTTCACGCAATTTCCCGAACGCTGCCCATCCGAGTTGGATTCTTCGGGCGACCTCTTTGCCTAAGTTGGACTTACCTAACTGAACAATCTGTCCAAGATAGGTGTAATGGTCAACAACATCGAGAGAATCGTTCCCGACATTGACCACCACGGGTACAACAAGGACATTGTACATGATTTTTGTCTTATCCATGTTCATTTTAAGACCCACCTGTTGGGAAAGGCTACTGAGGTCGCTGAGCATTGTATTGAGGTCCTCCAGCGACTCTGCCATGATAACTATATCATCGGCAAAACTAAGGTGAGTGATGTATTCGCCATTAATATTGATGCCCAATCCGTTCCAGTCCAAAAGCTTGAAAACGTCCTCCAATGCGTTCGTGAACAGTTTTGGAGAGATAACATCTCCCTGTCTCACGGCTTTCTGCAATTGGATTGGCTCCGTGCTCTCGTCCTGCAATCGGATCGACATGGTGGCGTTTCTATACAAACACTTCAGCACTTCGATATACCTATAGTCGATATGACAACGCTGGAGGGACTGCAATACTGCCCAGGTCTCGATTGAATCGAAGGCTTTTTCATAGTCCACAAACGCTAGACATAATGGCCGATTATACTCCTCAGTCTTCTGTATAATCTGGCGGAGCGTCTGTATGTGGTCTATGGTGCTCCAGCCTTTACGGAAACCGGCTTGTTCGGGAGGCTGGAAGTCATCAAACCTGTTTTCGAGACGGTTCGTAATGACCCTGGAGAACAACTTGTACACATGGCTCAGGAGTGAGATGGGTCTATAATTCTTCAATAAGGTGTTGTCACCTTTTTTGAAGAAGACCACCACCACACTCCTGTGCCATGCTTCAGGCGTAGTACCTTCGAGTATGACGGAATTAAACAACTTCTGGAGTACTAAAAGTTGCTAGTTGCTATATGATCACAGAAAAGAATTTTGTTTTTTGTTTAAATTAGAACGGCTATAAATGCATTTTTTGTAGGAAATTTGTTGTAGCCACTTGCACCCATATAAACCCACAGCAACTGTGTTAGCAACTGTGACGCGGAGTTCAACGCGTTGACATATATTATAATGTTCAATCATATATCTGTCACAATACCAGGCGACAGAGTTTTCTTCTCATTTCCGTTCTAATTACTTCTCTTTTTTGTGCATACGATAATGGCAGCTCCCTACGCTTACAATCAAAAGGAACTATCAGTGAAGTGATGTGATGAACAATATTTATTTGGACACTCATCCTGGAATGAAAGGTCTCTCATCATCAGCCTATTTGATGTTCGTCCACTGCTGGACGTAAGTCTCTCCTAAAGAACGCAATAAGATACAAACTTCTGCTTTTTGCATCCACTTGATGGTTCTGATCATATTAGGAGGATGCCCGTAAGTGCTATGCTGGGCAGGCGGGTAGGCAATCGCAGAACGAAGCTCATTGCATCGGTGTTACTGCTGCCCAACATCGGCCTGTGTCCTTTTGGCTGCGTGTGTTGGGATGGATATGTCGCAGATGGATTGTTTAATTAGCTGTGTTACAAAACAGCTCCATTATGTAAAACAGCTGAACGTAGTTTAGCGCTTTTTAATAATAACTGAACTTTAATAAACAGAATTGCATAAAGGTTTTGCATTTATCAATGCAGCTGGTTAACGACTAGAAGTTATGTAAAACATCGTGGCATGAAACGTGACATTGTAGTTTTTAGTTCTCAATTTTGTCACTCGTGGCTCTTTTTGTTATGACAACAATAATGGCGTCCGAAACAGAAAGTTGTTTTCTAAGATAAATTAATACTATAACGAGTAATATGAGTGAAAGTTACTGCAAAACTATTTATTTAATTATTGGGCGACAACAACAACAAGCGTTTGGTGTAGAGCCTACACCAAATGCTTATTTTCATCATCATCATCATCATTTCAGCCATAGGACGTCCACTGCTCGACATAGGCCTCCCCCATCGATTTCCAAAAATACCGGTTAAAAGCGGCCTGCATCCAGCGTTTTCCTGCGGTCTCTTTTAGGTCGTCTGTCTATCTTGTGGGTGGACGTCCTACGCTGCGGTTACCGGTCCGTGGTCTCCACTCGACTTATTAACTGAATGCTTATTGTAACTACAGATAAACCATTCTGCATTACGTCTAAATTTGGGTAGCAGTTTTGTTAAACGTAGCGCAATGCCAATCTTTTCAGCTGTTTTACGTAACGGCGCTGTTTTGTAAAATAGCTAGTGGTCTTGTAAAACAGTTGTTTCAGCAATCCATCTGCAACATATATGCCACCATCTGTCGCTTCGCCAGAGCCTAGTTTTTTATCTAGCAGGATGATCGCGTGCAGGTTTTTTTTGTTGGTTGGCTTGGAGCATTTATTTTCAGGTTTCTCCTCTTCATCCCATGGAAAGGCCTTCATTAAGACACTATAATAAAAATGTAGAAGTTTTAATTCAACATATGTACCTTAAAATATCAGAGTATTTACATTGGAAATCCTGGTATTTACTTAGCATTATCCAAATGAGACAGAGCGGGCTCGTCGGACGTCTAACTTCGTAAATGAGTGTTGCACTGAGCAAACACTGGAAGAGACCGGTGGGCAAATATTCTACCGGGTCTGAGCCGGACGGACCGGATGGGGTAAGTTAAAGTGAAACCGGATTTCAATGGTCTAACATCAGAGCTTACTTTGAGTTTGTACTTGGTTTGTATTTTGAAACGCCAAAAATAAAGTTGAGTTAATTATCTCGATGTTATCCGGGAAAATTGGTGAGATGTACTTATCATAGAACAATATGTTTAGAGAGAAACCTTAACCTTAGATAAGAAAGAAACACCAAGAAGAAAAATACATCCAGATACTTAAGTTCTTAGGAAATTTTGAACGATTATGTAACTCTGTATGCTAATTCAGTTAAAGTAACCAGTTTGGAATATATTTTTTAATGATACTGAGTGACGAGACGAGCGAAGGCGCTCGCCTGCTGGCTTTTCACGCTTGCCCATAACAGCTCAACGCCACTCAGAATTCTGAACTTCAACAGTTCAAAACCCTGGATGGCAATGCACTGCGCTCGTCAACCCGAAATATCCAATCTCTGTATGCCCTGTAATTTCGCTGGAAACATTGCCCTTCAATCCGGAAAACAATAGTGTTTTCACACTACTGCTTGTCGGTTGAATAACTGGCAAAGGTGTGGTACTTCCCCAGGCGGACCCCTGCAAAAGAGTCCTACCACTACAATCGATCTCAATCCTAAATCTTTGGCTTAAATCTACGATTCAGCAAACCGATTTACGTTTCGCCTAACATTTCCCATCGAAGGACCGATCACACGAGCCCGAGGGACGGTGTTCGATCACCGTCTACATTGTCGTCGGATAGATGGCATGACGTCAGTAGAATTAAAACTCATTGTTGGCAGGAGTGGGTGCCAGTGAGTCGAGTTTTTAACGTAATTACTTGACTTATCGATGTGAGATGATATCTAAAAATTTGTATAAGAATGAAACTGTTTACTCTACTCAGATTTCTCGTATATTATAACCTAACTTGAAAATACGGCATCATAGCTAATAATTATGAAAACGTATTAGTTACGAAAACATTTAATGGGAACTTTGCGGTTTCGATTACATAATTTAATATTTGGGATCCGATACTTATGCACTTGAAATTCTTTCGGTAACTTTCACTCTCGTCATGATTTTTGTGAGAAGGAATAGTGATTAAAAACCGAGCTAATCTTGAGCGTGAAATAATAGGGGTTTTGTTAAATGACTGTCAAAACTGGCCAGCACATTTGATAAAAGACACGCATACATTTTCCGTAAGCATGAACCAAACCGGCTTGAATTTGCAACGAAGCCTGTCTAAAATAACCCATAACTTAGACACCAAACTTGGCGACTACTAACGATTCCAAGTGCCCCAACATCACTCATAAGCGAAGATCCCTCAAACTTGTCACTAAGTTTCCAACTTCAACCTCTCGGATATATTGGGAATATAAATATCCGCTGTAGCCCTTTCACTGCCACTTAAGACATCCGCTGTGACCCTCCTGTCCCCTAGCTACCCTTTACTAAGTACATGTATGGAAATGTCACCGGTAGATGCCCGTGGGAACCGGAGGATGGTCGAGAACTTTTATGGGATAGGTATAATTTAAGTGCGATCTTGGGATATAAGTAGAAGAAGATTTTAACCTTGCCTTTCCTTGTAAATATGCAAGGAAAAGGCAGGCTAAATTTCATGCGTGCGTCTGGACATGGTTTTGGCTATTTTATGTTTATTAAAGTAGGTAGGTAATGTCAGAGTTTTTAGGCCACCAGGAGGGCCCTGCCTACATACACATATTACATCGTCCTACTTACACTGGCAAAAACAATCCATATAATCTCATTTCAGGCGATTGCTTATTAGAGTTGAAGGATATTAATTCTTTCGTCCTCTTTGCCATTTACGTCGGGCGACCAGACAAGCATTTAATTCAATAAGTATCACGGAGCTATGAAGAAACTGATAATTTAAGAAGAGAATTTACCTAGCTATATTTGTTATGTAATATTTTTCATGTTTCATACAAAAATACCCTAATCAAGTTCACATTTTATCCGTTAAGTTATATCTATATCGATATAAATAATATAAAAACTAATAATATGACATAAAGCAGTGAAACATTTCTTTTCATATTGTTTCCAAAACTACATAGAAGCTTCTTTAAAGTCTCCATCAATTTACTAGGGCATTACTTTGACTTGACCGTAATTTACTTTGCTTGACTATGACTAAGACTATGACTTATTAAATCTTAATAATTTATTTAAATATTTGACACTGGCAAATGCACAAGAAGTGCTACCTAAAAATCCTCCAATGAGGCGATATGTTTTTTTCTCGTTGGTGTCAAAACTTCACGACTTTGGTCTCGAACACGTCTATTCACACTTTCTTTTTCTCGTAACAAAAACAACCAGCCAGTATTTTCCAATAAAAACAGAAGACTGCCGCATCTACCGATAAGTTCTAATTTGCCAGCAACACCGGATTCCGGGGTCCAGTCGGCAAACAGCTACTTACGCTGATTGAACAAGTTTTTCCCATAAGTCGGACAGGGGGCGGCCCGCTCTTGTGTGAAATTACCCAAGAATTCTGAACGGTCGGATTTCTTGAATCGTTCATAACGAGCCTGCTACTAGTTACAGATTAATTTCTGGTGGAATGAAGGAAAGTTGAAGTGGACAGACGTAAATATGTAACCAATTCTGCTAACGTTTGTAATTAGTTTTTGTAGAGACATTTACTAAGGCAATCGTCATGAACCTGAGTACATAGAACTTTTCTAGACTTAGATTTTATTGTATTAGTAAGAGTTTTTTGGCGCCAACCTAGAAAAAACCATGTTGCCTCATAATTTTTTTTTTCATTTGTATTTTTGAGTGTTATGTATAATAATGGCGGATAAAAAGCGATATGTGTATTTATGTATGTTCCTTATGGACTCCAGAACGGCTGGGCCGATTTTAGTGGGAATTTCACTGACAGATAGCTGATGTAATAAGAAGTAATTCCAGCGGGTGAAACTGCGGGTGCAGCAGTGTATAATAATGGTGGATTATTATTTATTAAGTATTCGTGAATGAGCTCGAATGTGAACAAATGATTAATAATGGGGTAAAACATGTATTTTTATGTCGATTGCAAAACTCCGTAGGAGCCTAGTAAAGTCTGCACTACTGTATTAGAGCTGAGCATACTTATATCACGGAGTTGACTAAATAAAGTGGACTTCTGTCAGGTCTTATTACATCTCTAGCTCTTGTAAATAAATACCTAGTACAATAATAATGAGATAATAATATTAATATTATACGCTATAAATATACACTTGTCTTTAGAGTACTTTTGCATTATGCCAAATTGCCAATGTACTTACAGTAATATATATTTAAACATAAATCATTTAGGAGCACACAATGTGAAGGCACCAATATCGAAGTTTTGGATTGTTTACAATTACTAAAGTGTAGAACAACACATGAATACAAAAAATACTTTCGAATTAGTAAAAGGCTTCATCTCTGTCAGCTTTGAGCCTCTCAAGCTTCAGTGTCGTAGTTTAATGACTAGAGACTCTGGTTACATGTTAGTTGTCCCTTTATCGTGGCATTGCAGTAACACATCATGCAATAATATCTATCTGCATTATCTTGTTTACCCAAATACTTACGTACAATTACCGTTAAAGTCAGACAAACGACTTTGCTGAACTAATTAATGCTCTATTTACAGAGCATTACTAGGCATTAAGAGCTGTCAGGTGTAATTACAGGTGTTAGCCCGTGGTAACTGGCAGCAGACCGACAATGGCTTGAACTATACTATAGCTGACTATAGTCAGCTACATTATCATACTACTCTGCTTTTATAAATGCGAAAGTGTGTTTGTATAATCCTCTTTCACACACTTATAGAGCAACGACTTGACGTGATTTATTGCATATAGATAGTTAGAACGTCGGAGAATGACATAAGATATAGACATAAGTGACAAAAAAAAAAAGTCTTGTAAAATAAATCACTGTTTCAAACTACCACGGTTGTTCACTACAGTTAGGTACGTGATATTTACCGTAATTAGGTTGTGGATCGAGCTCCCGATATTTCGGAGCAGTTGCACCATATTCACGGGAAGACTAATCGGTTTGTCAAACAGTTCAAAGTTGCAAACAAAACAATCTACCCTCTTTTTTAGTCTTTCGCTATAGACACTTGGACTCGAACTCAACAACCCAACAAAACACAGTCACTGTATCACTGCGTAAAGACTGCGTATGGTATATTGAACACATTTTGACAGCAATTTTAAATCAACTTATACTGGGTTCCATGCACTGGCGAATTGAAAACCATCGCCTCAATTGAAATTCTGGCATTTCGAGATTTTAATAGTTTTCTTCACCAATCTGCTAGTACCTGGTATTTAGTGGTGCTCAATGGACAGGATTTTAGGGTTATGCAATTCAAATCAGTGGTATGGGCCCGTGTACAGCAGATGCTCAGCTATGACAGATTTTTGTTTATCCATCCACAACCTTATCTCAGTAAATATCACGTTACCCGACCAACTTTACCCGAACGACCGTAACACAACTTACACAGCCGAGCGTGATGGCTCAGTCTCATTCAATACCCACAAAATAAAGTGCTCTCTGCGCTTAAACAAATTTTCACTTCAATAA
Organism: Agriopis leucophaearia; assembly: GCA_949125355.1. NCBI lineage: Eukaryota > Metazoa > Arthropoda > Insecta > Lepidoptera > Geometridae > Agriopis > Agriopis leucophaearia. Next base: position 5,859,215 of record OX421276.1, on the reverse strand, counting down.
ATGTCCGCTATTATGTTTATATTTAGTCCTCTATTTCTGCTTTCCTTTGTACCTACGTAATAATCATACCTCTCTGATATCGACAGGTGATACACAAATATGTCAAGGCGTGAACGTGTAGAATTCCACGCACGTGCGTCCCCCTGTATGCCCGCACCCTATTATTCACTCAACTTACCTACCTTACTATATGATAACTATACTTTGCACCTAGACTGAAAATTTTAACAGCCTACGGAATTTTTCGCTTAGTGATTCGGTATTTTTTTGACATTGGCAAAATCAACCCAAAATAGTATCAACTTTGAAATATGTATAAGGTTCAGTATTCCGCTTGTCTATAACACCGCACTATTACAGAGCCGAAAAAGTCACAATATCGGATCAACGGATTAATCGTTTTTTTTCTTATAAGGTACTGAGTGACGAGAAGAGCGAAGTCGCTCGCCAGATGGCTCTTAACGCTTGCCCATTACAGGTCAACGCCACGGTATTTGTTGTATTAGGCTACAAAGTTTTTTTTGGCGCGAGAGCCTTGTATTGAATCCTTAGCGTAGCAATAAATTCAATTGGCACGAGACGCAAATACATTTAGCAGCCGAGTGGAACCTCCTTTCCAGGGAGGATTTTGGCGTCACACGCTTTGCGCATTTGCCAGTGTCAGATTCATTTTGCCCTAACGAGGAAAATGTTGTATTTCTTTTGAGTTAAGATGACACCTCCTTGAATAAAGTTATCTGAGGTGCTATTCAAAGAGGTTGGAATGTTTTAATAATGAAAAATGTGAAGGTTAGACAATATTTAAGTTCGTGAGGTGAATAGGAGAATTTTCAACATACTTTCCGCGCTAGCGGATAAAGCCATTTATGTGCTTAATGCTTGAAATCTGAAAAAAGCAGAGCATTCCCGAGCTGGTAAGATGAAAATTATGAAAAACTTAAGGCAATTTCGAAGATCGAAATTCTGGTCCAAACAAATAGTGTAACATTTACCTACCATCAGGCGAGAATCTAATTTGTTTTGTTATTCAAGTTTGCAATTTTCTGTCTCTTAAATTTGTATTTTGTTATTTTTGGATCAGCCTATGAAAGTAACTGACCCAGAGGTAAACTAAAATCCTTGTAACAATTTAGTAATCTATTCTGTTGAGACTACGATTTTTGCAAGTTAAATTAGACATTGTTATGACGACGTAAGATATAAATAAGTTTTTCAGAATCTCTAACTTTAAATATGAGAACTCAATACTCCTTTTCCCGTTTATTTTGTAATATGTCCATGTGTTTGTAAATCAACGGTATTTTATTGTCATTTTTACTACGAGCGCTACGACCAAGCTACACCGTAGCAAATTCGTAGCTTCTCTACTCAATTTATATGGAGAGTATGTATGGCGTAGCATAGATTTCAGCAAAGATCTACAAATGGATTTTACAAATAACTGACGATACGTGAGTCCATGTGTCTTGGGGCAGACGTCGGCGAAGTTTGGCCGGTGATGTCCCGCGTGTCAACCCCATGATCACGCCAATATAGCCTGCAACTTTTACACTTCACGTCTACCAAATGAATATCTACTTTAACTGTAAGAAAAATAGTTCGTTTTCGCGTAAACCGTCAAAAGCAAAAATAATGCAGTGTTATATTTCTGAGACTTTTCACTTGGCTGGACAGTGTTTGATATTATTAAAATGGGCTTTATTTATCTTATTCTGAAAACGTTTTCTTTTTCATCGGTAGAACGAGTGAGTAGGTACGTAGCAAAGTACCTTAGCGAGTTGTATTTAAATACTTTTAAAAATAATGAAATCCGTTTTCCTAGCGTCATTGGTATTTTAAAATTTAAATTAACAGCTACCAGTAATCTCTTTCGCACGTTTTCGAAAATTTTATGAATATAATAAAAAAAATATATGATTATCTTTTTAAGTAACATCGCAAATAGTATAAAGCAATTTTCATGTTGATATTGCTTTTATGATGGCGTAGGAAATGAAAAAAAAAAAACTATTTTATTTTTATTTTTCTACTTATCTCCTACGCCATCCTATAAAATATTAACAGGAAATTTGCGTTATTACATTTGCAATGTTATTGTAAAGATAATTACAAGTCGCTTTTGTAAAATTATCATCCAGTGATATAATTATCTTCAAAAAATTAGTGTGAGTGAGATGGCCGCGCGCCTTTAGCTGCCTTATTCTGATGGCATGACGATGAACGTACGCTAGCAGTGGTTGGAAGCAAAATGCCGAAGATTGGGGTTGGTTTGGGGGTGGACAGGCCTTTGTCCAACAGTGGACTTGGATAGGTAAACAGGATCCAGACTAGACGCAATATCATCTTGAACTACATTGAACTGTGGTTAAACGCCTAACTTATTGGTAGTAAAAAAATAACCCGACTTACATTTTTAGCTACGATCCTCTACCAATGATACATCCTAATAATAATAATAAGTGGCGAGCCGTCGGTGAGTGGCGACACCGCGTACCCCGATTCCACGGGGCTAAATGAGACCCCTGACCCCTGGCTTGCCTTAACCGGCCGTCCAGGAGTGGAAACCGCAAGAGCTAAGAACCTAAGCTCCAGGGTGGAAGTGTTAAAGGGCATAGCTTGCGAGTAGCTCTTAGTGAAAGTGCAGCACACCTCTCTACACCCTAAGCCACCCACGCCGATGTTGCCCCTCCGGTGCCAAGATACGGCAGCCTTTATGGGGGGCCCATTCAGTGGGTGGCAAGTCATCACCTGCCTAAATATATTTTGAGATGAGACAGGATAAGGCAGGTGCCGTTTCTCATTCTATAGATCTGTTATTGTTATTCCATCCACAAGTTGTTCACCTCAATAGCCCAGTCTTTTTTAATCCTATACTGTACAATAGTTTCATATTCCTTTTTATACATATTTCATAGTTGCATGTATTTTATATTCAAAAGGGCCTCTTGGTGTTGGCTTCGGCCCCACCAATGCCCACCAAATGTCCGGGCTAGACCCGTGAAGAGAAATAAATAAATAATAAAAAAAGATTATTAATATTAAAAAAAATATATTATTGTATTGAATTATAATATTAAAAATTTAGTTTGTATTTCTGCTATAAGTAGGTAAACTGATTTACATATTAACTAAATATTTGGAAGTAACATGTGTACATAAGGGGAAATAGACGTAACGGATCAAATTCGCAAACCAATAACTTTCTAATCATAACGAAGTACCCAAAAAATTTAAAACAACATTTGTCTCACTTTGTCACAACCGTCTCAAATATTGGTATACTATCACCAATCTATAGTAACATAATTATCATATCGTATGACGTACGTCATGACGTCATCAGGATGCCGATGACGGCGGGCGGGGCCTCCGCGTGCCTGGCGAGCTCCGAGACGGATGCTATTCAAGATATGCCTCCGTGATGGAATGTGCTAAGCTATTGCTTGGTGAGACTAGGTATGACGGCTATCGCAGCTATATGTAGATATAGCTTAAAAGAAAAGATTATTTAACACAACGTTATAGATAATGAGATAAAGCTTGTTTTTTTTTTTGTTTTTATGCATGACCTACTTACTACGCCCCTTTTTACACGCGTGGACTTTAAACATATTTATTTTGCTGTGATTAAAAATGTTCACCGGCCTTCCAACTGTCTATATGCAAAAAATATGCATATGTTGCTCTGTTGCTACGTGAAAGAGGAACAAATAAACAAACCTATAAAACAACAAAGCAACGAATTATATGATGATTGGATTACATTTTTTTTAACGTAGATCTGTACTGTCACCTGTTTTAAGCGATTCAGTTTAGGCGTGTGACCCACGTCAGCGATCCTCGTCAGCGTAGAAGAAATTGAGCCTAAATATAAAGCTAGGATGCTTTATAATTATAGTCATATAAGACCGATACTGACGTTATTTTTTCACCTTCGGTTATAACAAAATAGAATGATAATATATAAAATAAGGAGGTATCGTATATTCTATCATTAGAAGCTCCGCGGTTTTACGTGTCGTACATATTACAGGCACTATTTTCCGGGTTAAAAAAGCCTGTGTAATCCAGGGTATAAGCTACCTCAGTACCAAATGTCATCTATATACGTTCAGCTATATTACGGAGTTGAGTACGGACAAATATACACACCAACATTCACATTTATAATATTATTGTGAAGTGTGATATTATACAGTATTTTATGACTTAGCTATAAATGACATTGTTTAAATTACTGTTTCCTGATTTTTCTAATTATTCGACACATTTACTTTAAATGTAAAGTAGGTATGTAAAGCTTCATCCACATGAATATGCAGCGGACCAGTGCTAGACTAGTCTGAATTAATAATTAACAGCGAAAGCAGGCTTAAGAGCTCTCCAGGCTTCTGCCCAGGATTGTCTGTGATGCCACTGTGTTTATTTTTACTTCTGTGGAACTGTAATGGCAGTTCAAGTACTTAAAGTAGAATGAAACCGATTCTTTTTCTTTCCCCTTGTGACCATTTTGGCGTCGCCCATCTTGTGCATTTGCCAGTGTCAAGTATTGAGTATTTTACATGTTTCAAATAGTCGCAGTCAGAATCAAGCCCTTGTAAAGTGGTGGAGACTTCCTATGGAGTTTCGGAAACAATACGACGAGACATGTTTCACCTCATTATATCTCGAGCACGTTCAGAAACAATAAATAATAATCCATCATTATTACACTTTACACTCGACAATACTCAAGTTAGGAAAAATAATAATAGAAAAAAAATACAATGAGGTGAAATAATTTTTTCTAGGCGCCAATTAAAAATTAATACCATTTTACCATTGCTTACCATAGGCGAGTTGCTAGCCAAATGTAGATCTATTATGTATTAAAAAAACTGAGCATTTTCTAGATCGTTCTTGCAATATTATATGTGATAATTTAAATAAAAACTTATTTTGCTAAAACTTCTTCACACATGCTTAACACACGAAGGACAAAAACATAAAAACCTACGGAAAAAGCTTTCTTTCTTTATCCTTTAAGAACTTAGTGGAAGCAAAAAAACCTAAGCCCGAGAGCTATGCAAATGTACAAAGGTCTTGAGGGTCGGAGCCAAGGGCAGGGCGAGGGGGGTTGAAGAGGGGTAAGAGGGGACTGGACAAGGGGCAAGGAACAAAATGCCATCGCTTTGTACCCGACAGTAATCCTTTAATAGCAATCGAGAGAAGTCTATGCAAGCCAAGCTTAAATAATGCTTGAAGTAGGTTGCTTTTGGAGAGAGATATTTTTATTTGAGTATTCGTTTGTTTGTGCCGTTTGAGATTCTAGCAGCTTTCTTTTGTAACTCAAAAGAAAAATGCAATATTGAAATTTGTTTTGTAAAAAAATATTAGTTTATTGTTCAATAGGGAAAAATCTACATTTTACGCAAGTAGCAAACGCTCTTTAAGACAGGTCGCAATTTCCCTTAAAATCGTTATTAAATGGTAATTCGTTAGTGGTCAAAAGAAGGTTTATTATCTATATCTATATCTATCTATATCTATCTATCTATCTATACATATAATAAAAACGTAGAGATAAAAAAATCTGTAATTGCGAGATAACAAAAAAAAAACACACAGGTCGTCTTAAAATAAGCAGCTGAACACGATAGGACAGTTTTTAGAATTTTTGTCTGTTTGTTTGTTTGTTTGTTTGTTTGTTTGTCCGCGCACATCTCCTAAACCACTGGACGGATTTAAATGCGGTTTTCACGAATATGCTTAGAAATTACCAGATTAAAACATAGGGTACCTTATATCATTTATTTTAATTCTTTATTTTTACATAAACGAAAATAAAAATCAATGATTTATTTCTTCGTTACACGAAACGTAATATGAGGATAGTCACATAGCCTCAAGCAAGGAGATCCAAAGTAAAGAGAATGTTATTGACATAGCCATGAAAATTTTGAAACTGTCAACTGTCATTCGGTTAATCAGTTTAAATTTAAAAAAGGTTCTTTAACCTTCTTAGATGAATGAACGTGTAGATCAAGCATGTTATAGGCCTTACAACCTCTTTGGTGGTTCATTCCAGTGCATGGAGTAGGAGTATTACATTCTCTTGGTTTTATTCTATGTTAGCATTTAAAACACAAAATATACCGCATCCTATTTTAATTCAGTCCCGCGAATAGAAATATTCAAAAAAGGCCCTTTGTACATGAAAATAAACCTATACAACAAAATTCCGGACGCAATAAAGAAAGAAAGAAATAATAACATTTTTCCAGAACCAACTTCGTAAGTTTCTAACCCAAAAATGTTATTACGAGATAAAAGATTTATTCGACGATAAATTTTAGAAAATTATAATTAGAAAATAAATATCGATATATAAATAGTTAAGAAAGTAGCGTCATAAGTTTTGTATCATCTCATATATAATTAAGTAACCTATCACACTAAGTATGTTTTTTTTTTGTTTTGTAAAATTACTTCACCCTAGGTTAAGTTTGAATAGTATATATAATATTTATGTAATAGATTTAACTATACTTAAATTTATATGTTTATGTCAGTGGTCTGGTTTTGTGAACAGCCACTACATAAGTCATTGCTGCACCCTTTATGCAGGGTATATAAACTTAGCTTTTAGAAGAATAGTGTATATTTGCAATAAGAATATAGAAATAATTTTATTTTACTGTGATATTTTAACAGATAAATAGAGTAGTTCCATTTCATGGCTTTTTAATCAAGGTATACATACAAATGCACGCGAAATAAGAAATAACTAGCCAAGAGTGTGTTAAGACAAGCATTATGTCAGGGTTCCGTGGCCAGCGAAACTGGACAGTCAAATTTCAGAGATGTATATCATCCCGACATGACATGATATACTTTGAATGGTTTAGACAAAAAGAAAATTTCAAAACATGCTCTGCACTGTGGTTACATTATCTTTTTGATTTGAAAACTGTTGACGGTGTTATTTATTACTTTTATGCTTCTTCACATTATCAATACTTCACACAGGGCGACTTAAAATAAGCAGCTGAACATGTTAAGGCAGTTTTTAGAATTTTTGTTTGTTTGTTCACTCACATCTCCTACACCCCTGGAAGAAAATGCGGACGGATTTAAATGCGGTTTTCACGAATATGCTTAGCTATGACCAGATTGAAGTATAGGCTATGTTATTTTGCGCAAGGCCGGTTTAAGGGAACAAAAACGGATTGAAGGTTTATATGAAAATCTACGCGTACGAAGTCGCGGGCAAAAAAACTAGTGAATAAATAAAACTGACCTAGTGCGAGTCGGACTCGCGCACTGAGGGTTTCGTAACACCACACAAATTGTTAACTACTATATCATAGTACAAAAAAATATGTGCAAAAAAGACTATCGTAAAGGTCTCCTAATTTTTTTGATCGTTCATTATTACATATTACACATTTCATAGTCGAAGAATGGTTTGAACAAAAAGAAGGGCTAAGTACAAGCTGTTTTATCAATTTACAACTATGCAAGTATTATTAGCCTATTTCATGAACTGACTTCGAAAAAGGCGGAGGTTCTATGTTACTACTATGTACTTCCTTTAATAGTTATCGCATTTAGTTTATACATAAAATGTACAACATTATAGTAAATGTTTTAATGTAGATATCAATGTGAAGCCTCAATGAAATAAATTAATAAATGTCCGAAAACTGCGACCATAACCAGAGGATGGGCAGCAGCATCTTCCTACTTTGAGAAAACTAATCTCCAAGCCACCTCCCAAGCGTGGGGATTATGGCATCCCCCGCCCCATCCCCATGACAGTCAGTGAGGAAATTTAAGAGGAAGGTCTATGCTCAGCAGTGGACATCTTCTGGCTGATGATGAAGATGAAGTATAATAATCCAGATGTTAATATAATAATTTGGTGACATCGAACTGATTCGAATATGGAGTTAGGAGGTGGAAAGTAGAACTCTTCAATGGCTTCTAGTAAGGCCTTTATGTTTTGGCTCATTTGGTTTGTTTTTACGAGTCCTATGCATTAATCTTGGTGACGAGACTCTGATGATGGAGTTAGGAGGTGGATGGTGGAACTCAAAAGCTAAGCGTGTTTTTCCTTTTTTTTACGGCGTGTTTTATGCCACAAACAAGCAAACTGGCCGCTTGATGGTAAACAATCACTGTCGCCTATAGATACTTTGAACACCAGGGGCATCACAAATACGTTGCTGACTAACTGTATTAACTCACCTTTTGAAGAACCCCATGTTGTAGCTTCTCGGAAACACCGGTTCTCGGTTACTAGAATTTATTTGCGCTAGTCCATTACGTTTCGGCATATCGTCAGTTCCGATTTTCCAACATAGCTAAATATAACTGAGCCTCCTTCCCCCAACTAGTTGCTAGCTCGTTTGCACCCAAGTCACAGGTTAAGCAGGAGTGTCAGGGGTCCCCGCGCACTATATCATATCACGAACATAACTCATATACACGCGCGTTATTTATCATTTCTTTGTCCACCCCAGAGATTTATTCACACACGTTGATCTTAGATAAATATAATGTTATAGATACGTTATAACTAGGTTCTTTACGTTGGCCTTCGGTCAATTAAACAGAGGATATTGCGCCAACCACTGCGGCCTACCAAAACTCCGCGAAAACAAGCCGGTGCCGCAGTTTGCATTCAGTTACTCGTTATCTAGTGATGCGTAAACATAATGTGCCATAAACATAATTAATATGCAGGTAGGTAGGTATTGTATTGACAATTATGGCACTATTTGTGCAGTCCATGTACGGCGTACGATATCCTGGATTTTCAGCCATAAAACGTAAAAATAAATTCGTCATTGTCAAGACGAATACAAAAATAAAACCATAACATTAAAATTGTTTATTTTAAGTCAGTAATTTAACGAAATCCAATTTGACGAAAAACTACGTTTGAAAATTGGAAGTAATAAATTGATATGTTGAGTTTTTCGTTAATTTAAAGCCGCTCTTTTCAATAAAGATCTATTTATTAGAGACATTGACTTTTCTATAGATCTTTCTATTTGATAAAATCAGAACGCCAAAAATCTATCAGGACGCAGAAAATCCTCTTTTCATTCGCTTATTTTCGTCAAAATATGTGAGAGAGCTCTTAAGGAGCCATCACCAAATTTTTACGCAACGACACAAAACACGGCAAATTGTAGGGTTCTATACTATTATTTTAATGTAGTTTCAACACTTTTAATGTGTTTTCAATCTTTTTCACGACACGATCTCCTTAATATAAGAAAAAAACCAGGACCCCCTACCTTCCACAGTTTATAATCTGTATTTTATTATATTACAAATATCAAATACGTACAATTTCTTTTATTATAATAATAACTCATTAAATAACTTTTCTTAGTAAAAATATTTTTTTAACTTTGTTTTTTTTTTCTTTTACCGAGTCTTCGCGACCCCCGCGACCCCCTTACAGAGGCATGGCGACCCACCAGGGGGTCGCAATTCACAATTTGAAAAACACTGTACTAGGGACCTGTAAAAGGCTCCAAAGGCTACATACTATTTGACAGACGGCCTTGTACGTTTTGTAAATAACGTGACGGACTCTATGCTCTTTATTATTCTGTGTGAAAATTAAAAATAACTTTGCACACACTAAAATAAAAATAATAAGATAGAGAATAAAAGAGGTTGTTTAAACTTGTTAAACATGGTTGGTTAAGCTTCACTTAAGTACGAAAACTACTGCTACTACTACTAAAAGTAGTATTGTCTATTTTTCTTACATTATTCTATTAAATAGTTTTACCTCAGCCATACGGAAAAATTATTTACTATAATAGATAAAAAATACTTAATAATAATAGTGGGTGGTGGTTGGTTGCTTGGTAGTTGGTTGGATGGTGTAATAGTTTTACCGTATCTTTGCAATATGTTATAGATTTAACGTATCTTTACAATTTGTTATGCTATTCACACAAGTGATATGGACCAAGCTAGAGTGTGATATGAGGACGAAAAACGTTATTTATGGACTTCTCCGTCTTGGGAGCTAATTTGGCAAAAGATAGCTAGTTTTAGATGGAAGATATAGTTGTATAGGGCAACAAAAGGTGCCTAATATAATATATCGGCCACACTCTACGAAATGTATGGAACAGGTGATATTTTTTTGTGATTTCTGGGTTGGTTCCATCGTAAAAGACTTCTGTTTGGCTTAGAAGATCGTCCGTAACTTTGTATACAAATACTAGGTGCGTCTTCTGACTTTAGCTACAATGGTTATGATTCCCCACATTCGGCGGAATAAAAAGTTTTTGTTGTCTGTTCTCAAAATTCTCCACCTCATTTTTTCTTCCTGATGAATTTACTCATGATTGATTCAGCCAGTTATTCCGGAAAAAGTTACAAACAGAGAGATAAAACTAATTTGAGATAGGTTTCAGCATTATGATGCCTTTAAGTTTTAAGCATATAATATTATGCACAATTTTTTAATGTACCTATAACTAAAAAAATAATTTCTAAAAGGTCGAGAAAAAAATAACGATGTCAAAAAGAATGTGTAAATTAAAGTTAAAATGCCAACAAAATTGAAATATCGAAAGTGTCTATTCTCGGAAAACCCAAAACTTCTCTATTAATTAAAGCTATTAGCACATCTGAGTTCGGGTTGTAATTTTATATTGTGCGACCAATCTATGTGGACGGTTGAGTGGTGGAGCCACCATCGTACTTTATAAACGAATCTGACAGCCTTTTGTGGAACATTTTGGTTTCAATATTTGACTAACTGTACAGATAAGTTGGTTGGGTTGTACTTTGTTGTCGATTCCCTTCCAAGGACTGCTGATTAATTAGTAGGGCTGATATGAAAGTACCTGCAAGTTTTCAGCCCTTAATAAGCAAAGTTGGTACAAAACGTCTTTGGGAAAGTTGGCCGTTTGAAGACGGGACGGGCTTCCTGATGGAAATATTTACGTGTTTAGGAGGTGGATTATGGAGAAATGTTTTAGAAATGATTCCATACTTATCGTTTATGTTTGTGAATGAGGCAGAATAAAATATAAGTACATATATACTTCATTAACTTAAAAATTACTTCGTAAGGACAGGGCCAGTGTGCTCAGTGGTTAGTTCGGGTATATTGCTCACCAGATTGAATTCCGTCGCACGCAGGCTTCGTTGGTGAGCGGTCGTCGTACTTAAGATATTTTGTAGCGACGATAGTCAGTTGCTGCGTTTGAATTTCATACCGCAGGGCGCAGCTTCATATCTCAACAATGAGGTCGAAGTGAAGGAACACATAATAAAGAAAGCAGTAGTATCTTCTTTCTTATCTTTCATATATTTCTGTTGCTAAACAATTTTTAAAACATTTTTTTTCAATGTATATTGGATTTAACAGATCATTAAATAAAGAGACAGATAAACTAGTTGTTATTATTGTTATATGAACATTGTTACATCAAACAACTATTATATTTAATGAATATTATACCATTGCCACATACCATTACCATTATACCATCGGAACATTAGCGCAACCCTTGTTGTATCAAAGAAATGTTATTTGAAACAAAAAATATACAAAGTGATTATTAGGCTATACGTTGTAAGAAACAAGAGAGCATTAATAAATATATATCTATATCTATATATCTATATCTATCTATACATATAATAAAAACGTAGAGAGAAAAAATCTGTAATTGCGAGATAACAAAAAAAAAACACACAGGGCGGCTTAAAATAAGCAGCTGAACAAGTTAGGGAGTTTTTAGAATTTTTGTTTGTTCACGCACATCTCCTAAACCCCTGGAAGAAAATGCAGACGGATTTAAATGCTGTTTTCACGAATATGCTTAGCAATGACCAGATTGAAGTAAAGGTTTTATGTTATTTTGCACAAGGGCCGGATTCGGGGAAGAAAAAAGGATTGAAGTTTTATATGAAAATCTACGCGTACGAAGTCGCGGGCACAAAAACTAGTATCAATATAAAAAGCCGACTTCATAAAATGTCAGAACTGGACCAAATTGAAATGGAAACACGCCAGATCATGAAAATCGGTTCACCCAGTCGAAAGTTCAAGTTAACAAACATAAAAAAAACAGTCGAATTGATAACCTCCTCCTTTTTGGAAGTCGGTTAAATAATTACGGAGTATCTAATCTAACCCTTATCGGGCAGCCTCACTTGAGAGCTAGCTCTCAAGTGTTCTAGGATTCTAGACTACTAATAGGCTTGCCATGTTCACTATTTATAACCAGACCGTCAATTACCACCAGGTGAGCTTTAGTCAACAAAGCCTGTCAGCCCTAAACAACCCATAGGTACATAACAGGGAAAATCCTATTGCTACGCGTCAAATGGTGAAGATAACCCGTGTTCACACGAGATGCGTAGGTATCTTCCGTAAGGGTCACCCGTAGGACGAGGAATATAAATCATAGTCCCGCGCCCAGGGGCAGAAATCCCGTCTTAATATACTACGAGAAAAAGTAACCCGATCCTTCGCCGGACAACGAAATACACTTACCTCTTATATATCCCGTGCTTTATGTGTTGAAAATTGCTTATGGAGCTCGTAGCCTTTACGTATGTATTGGTATTTTAGGATTAAAAAACCGAATATGAGTAAGAAATGTCAATAGATACGTGATTATTGGAAGAAACTCAGTTACTGGGTGTCTTGAAATTATGAATGAATCGGTATCTTCTATATAGGCAAGCGTGTTCCATCGTAGACCTCATCATCGCTTAACATCAGGCTAGTTGGCGGTCAAACGCATATATTATTTAATAAATAAATATAAATAAACTGAAAACCATTTAGTTCTAAGCTAAATTAGTTTGTTTAGACCAACTGGCTAGCTCAAACATTAGAGTTTAATGCGAGGCCTCAGATGACTTCAAGGTTCTTTTTATAAAAAAAAAAAACCGCCTACAATATAAGGTTACATCCAACCCACTGCAGCGCTAGCAACTATAATTCTCCGTTGCTCAACGATCAACTTTTACTTAACGGCTGCTCATCTTCAGCGGTCTTTTAAGAACACTGAAGATGAGCAATTTTTTAAGTCGATATTGAGTTCTTATAAAAATCAGTGAAAAAACAAATTAATAAAGAGTTTATGGGAATCCTACATTTTTAATGTATTATTATAGGTAAAAATTAATTGCTGAAATTGATTAGGTGGTACGTACAGTCACCTGTAATCAATGTAATGCTGATGTGACATTATATTATTTTTTTACATATTATGCAAATGAATTAGTACTTCCTTTTATCCTACAGTGTTGAATTTTTACATGTTGGTTCAGTTCCGATGACAATGCATTTTCAAAGCGTGACTTGAATTGACATCCAGGATTAGCTTCAGATCAAGGAACTCTTCAACAGTCAGCACTCGAAACAATTTTGTGTATGCATTTTTTTTTTTGTTTTTTGATACTGGGTGACGAGACGAGCGAAGTCGCTCGCCTGATGGCTCTTCACGCTTGCCCATAACAGCACAACGCCACTCAGAATTTTGAACTTTAACAGTTCAAAACCCTGGATGGCAATGCACTGCGCTCGTCACCCCGAGATATAAGATGTCAAATCTCTGTCAAATGATAGACGGTTTTAAGTTTTACCATAACATGGTTGCTGCACTCAGGGTTGGATCCTTACTAGGAAACTAATTAATGGTTAGCAGCACAGACATGAAATGTTGTATGAACTTTGAGATGTGATAACCAATTTTAAGTGTCAGTTTAGAGTTTAGAGCATTTAAAAAAAACCTTGTTTAAAAAAATTAGTTTTTAACTATTGATTGCCTCTATATAGCAGCAATCGGTCAGAAAAATCAATCTAGGAACATTCCAGCCTACTGAGACCAACAGAAAAGGTTCCCGCAATCCTTTAGCTGTTCTGAGGCACGCTCGCGACCAGAGGCGACAATAAATCAAGCCTTGAGGAAATTGCCGACTACCCGACTAGGGTTTAGGGCGACACAGTACAGCACTGTTGCAGTAGGGAATGTAGGTACTGAAAATTTAGGTTTTACATAATAGGGTAAATGACTAATGTTTATATTGTTGGAACCAATATCTTTGATGAAGAATTTAAGTAAATATAATATGTTTATTGAAAAAAAACCTAAATCGGTTATTGATGTTCTGATATATAAGTGTTTAAAGTTATTGGTAGAGAAAACTCTATCCCTTTCGCACAAAACAAAAAATGACGTCACGTCTCTGTGCGCCATACTTGTCAGAATATAATTTATATGACGTACATAGAAGTGACGTCATGCCCACAGGTCATAGCGGTCATCGTGATAGATAAGACTAAGTTCTCAAACGTACAACCTGTAATGGCATGCTTTTAGCCTATATTAATAGAAACAACACTTGTATAAACAAGGTTACACAGAACTGCGGTAATATGCCGAAAGGATGTCAATTTATTCATAAAATATGACCAAACTTTGGAGATATCGCGAAAAAAATATCAACTGTTTAGTATGAATGATTTTTTTTTCATAGATATGAAGATTTTATTGAATACTCTGTTCTTTAAATCAATTTTGTCATCTCCACTTATCTTTCAGGAGGATGAGAACAATAAGACCTTACTGTTTTCGTTCTAAATGTTGTATTCACAAGGCAGGGGTAGAGCGGGAGGTGGGTAGAGGAAGTCACTTCCCGCGGGGAGGGGGTGATTTAATTAAATCTTGCATCGAACTCCTGAGGCCGCCTAACGAACGGCCATTGTATTTAAATAATGCGTGTGTCGACTTTTGTGATCAAATCATGATGGTACAATGGATTAAAATTAGGTGGGGCTGGAGGTAGGAAAGTGGATGCGTGTTTGTCAATCAGGATTTTGAATGGTGTTTACTGAAAACTTCTAAAGGCTTTTATTAGATTTGTACAGAATACAACTTTAAATTATTATAATCATCAACATTGCCCTACAAAAATCTACGAGATGATTTTAGGTATGTAGCGTCCGATGTATTGCATCTCCGCTCGTAGCTTAATAAGCTTTTTCAAGTGAAAACTTCTTTAGGCGCGTTGCGTACTTTTTGGGTAAATAAAAATCATGGAACTCGCGTCATTATCACGCAGTACCTACCGTGTATTTTAAAACAGCGCCATCTCTTGTAGAATAGGTCAATTACTACTTAAGTTTTCACGTCTGACGTGCAGTTCTATGACTGATGTTTTTTTGTAATGTAATAGTAGACAGACAAGCACCGGGCTACCTCATGGTGAGTATTCTCCGCCGCCTATGGAAACCTACAATATCTGGAGCATTGGCGTTGCGTTGTCTACCTTTGAGGACTCTAGTCACTCTGCATTTGAAGCAATTGAGGTCATATTTTGAAGGAAAATCCGAAGGTGGTAAGCCATTCCCCATCTTACAGGTGCTTGGCAGAAACAATCGATCAAATAAAACAGTGCGATATTTCCTCGCATCTGTGATGTATGGATGGGTTTTCTGGCGATGGCGGCTGGTTTGATAGTAAAACTGCGATGGAGGGATGAGATCAAAGAGTACACCACCACACAATGCCTCAAGTGTACACTTTTTTTGTTATTTATCACACTAGCAGTTCTCCGCAATTCAACAGTACAGTTTTTCTAATAGTACAGGAATCACAATTTTTGTAGGGTTCCACATTACTACAAGAAACTCTTATAAATTCTGTGAGTCCGTCTGTCCATCCGTCCTCATTCTTTAGAACTTCTATAGTTATTAAGGTAAGTAAGATACATGAAATTTTGTACAATAAGAGTTTTGTTTTAGATCTAAAATTTGATATTATATATTTGTATTAGCTGTACCCGCGACTTCGTCCTAGATTTCTTCAGAAAAAATAGCCTATGTCCGTCCTCATGATACAAACTATTACCTCGTAAAAATTTATCGAGATCGGTTAAGCCGTTTAGTTGTGATTATGTATCAAACAGACAGAGTTACCTTCGCATTTATAATATTATAGTGTGGATTTTATGCATATGATGATATAATAAATAATACGATCATTATGTAGGTACATTTGATAATCTTGTTTGCAGTTGTGTACCGCTCAATATTGAAGTATGCGTTCGTAGAATTAGTAAGAATATGTTAGTGTGTGCAATACGTGTTTACCTCGCCTCCTTCAGTTTTTGGCAGACTTTTTTCGGTACCAGCTCGAGTTTAAGGCAAATACAATCTATTATAATTATGGTCAAAGGGTTTACTAATCTATTTTCGTTCTTTAATTTTAACACAATAATCGAATTAATCAACCAAATTTTATCTTATCATGAAGAATATATCCGTAAAGTTAACGGGCGTGCTTAGTACTTATTCTCTTCAATGGCTCATATTTCATTTTGGGGGGTGCTAAATAAGGCTTTATTACGTAAATAATATCCCCCAAAATATTCTGCTAATTAATATAAGGGCTCGTTTGGGAAGGGGATGAGGGCTTGCAATGTGGTATAATTTTAGACCTTTTACCTTGGTATTTTGTAAGGGTAATTTCGGAAGAATTTATTGTGACGGGAATCAAGATGTTTTGGATATTTCAGAATATCCAAAACACTCTATATAACGTTCTTATGTAGTGACATGGTTTTATAATAAAAAACGTGCCTAATATGGATATGCGTTTCTTGACTTTATATTTTACTATTATTTTTAGCTATGACTTTTTTATATTTTTAATAATATTTTTTTTGGCGCTTCTAGTATCTATATATAAAACTAGGGTAAACCTGTAGGTACCTCCACACATACTTCTAACAACAAAGAGACATGACTTATGGATGATTTTACGAAATTACCAAAACATATTTGCATAGGTAAGCACGATCTTTGAAGCCCCATCTACCTCATGTCCTCTGATGAATAGTTAATTCGCACTCAATTCACAATAAGAACTCTCAAAGGAGGCTCTGAATACAATATGTGAGGCATTAAAACTGTATTACCTTTGGATGTCACCAGTTTAACTGCTAGACTGTGGAATTCGTTTCCAGATAGTTACAATGTATGTCTTTATGTCGCGAGTGAATCGGTATCTTCAAGGCAAGCGTGCTCCATCGTAGAACGCATCATCGCTTAACATCAGGCGAGGTTGCGGTAAAACAAATACTACAACCAAGAAAAATAAAAATTATATCTGATCTTCAGTGTAAGTGTGTGTCTGGGTGACACGGAAAGGATGTACTAAGCCAAACGTGGTCGATAATAGGTACCTACCCATCATTGTGAACAAATTTAATAAGGAGGTAACTCTGAAATCTTGAATTAAAACAGCTGTTTCATAGAAAACGGTTATTGACACTCGACAAAATGCAATTGGAATTGCTGTTTTTTTTGCGTTTTTTTACTTGGTTTCATAGTAAAAGCTGTTCATAATAATGAATATAACGGACCCTTTTCGTCTTAGTACATCCTGTATCAGTCCTGGATTTGTCAATAGGCCATAAAGGGCGCGGCCTAGAGGCGGCAGATTTTAGAGGAAGCTCACTTAATTCCAGAGGATAAAAGTCATACAATGTTTATTTTAAAAACGTACATGGGGCGGCCAAAAATAAAGTAAAGGAAATGAAGTGGCCTACACTTAAAAAAAATGAAATCCGGCACTGCCCTGTATATGGAGAATTTCAGATACCTACAGGTACCTACTTGACATGAAACAGCTTTACTTATAGAAATATAACACAATCTGACAAGTTTTTTCTTTAAAATATTAAATAAAAACAAAACAACCTTGTTTACGATACAATGGATCAAATTTCTCAACGGTATATTTTATACACTTGAACAACAGACTCTCATTTCAAATTACTTTTTCAATGATAGAGCTATGGTGGCCAAGTGGTGTAAAGTGCAGTGCACATGCTACCATGCGCTTCACAATCTGTCGGTGCCAAGTTCGATCCTTGGCCCTGCCAATGACTTAAATAGTACTTAAATAAATTATATGCATTTTTGTTGCCATTGCAAAAAAAATATCAATATAAAAAACCGACTTCATAAAAATGTCAGAACTGGACCAAATTAAAATGGAACCACACGGGAAGCATAATTAAATGTTAGGCTTAATATTGAATATTAATTTTATTCTATTTTTAGTAAGTATTTGTTGTTATAACGGCAACGGAAATACATCATCTGTGAAAATTTCAACTGTCTAACTGTCACGGTTCATGAGATACAGCCTGGTGTCACACGGACGGACGGACGGACGGAGAGCGGAGCCTTAGTAATAGGGTCCCGTTTTACCCTTTGGGTACGGAACCCTAAACAGGATCATCAGGACTTTCGACTGGGTGAACCGATTTTGATGATTATTTTTTTATTTGAAAGCTGGTGCTTGTCATGTTGTCCCATTTCAATTTGGTCCAGTTCTTTAATTTTTGTGAAGTCGGTTTTTTTGTATTGATAATTATTACTTATTTTAAAGAAAACTGATTAATCGAAATTGTGAATTGTGAATGAATCGTGATCAAGGGGACTATTTCTTCAATAGGTTATTTTTCGATTCAAAGAAGAAAAAACACTAGATATCCCCATTCTGGGTGAAACTGCAACTTCTATGCAAAGCGTATCAGCGATTACCATCAGATTAGCGATTTGCTCGTCTCGTTGTGTATTTTTTTTTCATACAAGCTTTGAGAGATTCTATATAAAAATATAGAGGAAATACGAAAACAGACTGTAAGTACTAAATACTTATTTTATTTTTCTGTTTATCCAAGTGGCATCGATCCACTGCGGTTAAAGCCGCGCCACTTAATGAAATAGAAATTTGCGACCTCTCGAAGACGACCTCCTAACCTTCGCCCGTCCCTCTCCTTCCCTTGCGATGGCCCGCTCAAGTACCGTGCAAGCGAGACAAAATATATTTATACAAAGTCAAAGACGAGCGGCGAGTGGGATAGCTGTATTCATTATGAATATAATGCGGTCGCGGTTGTGTCCGTGCGTCTCCACGCGATAACGTGCGTGTGTGCGGCGAGTCTCTACACCGCGGGAATCAATATTTCATCTTTGGGAAGAACGATGCTTCTTCGTTCTAAATTTGAAATACTTATGACAAACAACTTTTTTTTTAAATAAACCTTTACTTGATTTGAAATATAAGCATGTTTAAAATTAGTTTGATTCTTTTGTTTTTGTTAGGTTCTTGAACTATTTTTAAATTTCAAGCCAGCTATAAAGTAGGGTGACTTCAAAAAAAGAACATCATTAGAAGGATCGATGACGAGTCACGGTCTCGCGTTGTGGTTGGTTTGCGGTTAGCAGGGCGTGGCTTGCGGTTATATTTACGAGATCCTATTGGTCGATCACCTGACCTTTGCGGTTAGTCGTGTGGTTTCTAAGATTTTCACCCTCGGAAAAATATATAGAGGAAAATATATGGCGGGAAAAGCTGTGATTGGTCGGTTGGTAATTTTGCGGTTAACCGCGACATGCTATTCGTTAAGATCGTAATAGGTTGTGATTGTGGCTGCAATTGGAGATTTGTTGTGGGTTCGACGGTTATTTTACTGGTCGCTGTGGTTTGAGGGTGTATTTTATATGATATGGCTTAACAAATCACCAGATAGTCCTGTATAAATAAGGGCTAAGCATTAGTAAAACTGAAGGGATGACGCGTTGATGTCTTTTTCAAAGTAATAACAGTTCTGACTAACAAAACATTAATCCTTCGCAAAGCAAATTTGCTGCCTATAGTTAAACTCGTATCTACTCAAGTTCAATACGCGATGCTGAAAGCAAAGCGTCCGAATATTTCCCTACAGCTCCGAAGTTGATACCCACTGCCTATGTAGGTACGTACCTACTGATTTTTCTTCAAAGACGTGAACGCGCCCTCTCGTAGCCCAGCGCCGAACTTTGACGTCACTATTTTTCACAAAACACTCAAGAGCGAACCTTTCCGTTTTCTTCGCGTTCTTAAGAAAGTACTCCTTAAGAAAGTTCACGTACACCAGTTTTACACACTCACTGATAACTCGAACCTTTCCCCCACGAAATGGAAGCAAATTCAAGTCGAAAACGTCTTAACAACCTTTGCGAGAATAGAATTATAATACCTTTCAGTTTTGCAAAGCTTTCATCGTTGCTGTCTAAATCCAAAACGATTTAAGTCTCGTTCAGTTTGGATTTACTTACAACTTTTTGTATCTGTGGCTGGGTTTTCCCGCCGAGCAAAAACAACTGTCACTCGTAACATTGATAGATTTAATTTCAGCTTTGTTCACCAGCAAATAGAGCTTATATAGGTTTGGCGATTGGAAGAGTTTAAAGCAAAAGTTGAGTGTCGAATTTTTGGCAGTTTTACGTGGTTGTTGTGTGGGTGAATATGTGTACAGGGGGATAAAAAGTGTGTGTTGTCTGTGGCGCTAGTGTGCCGTCGGTGTGTGGATTCACCGCTAGATGGCGTAACGCGGTGTTGCGGTCGGAATGAGTTCCTGAAACTGGAGCGCGCGTTTGAAAGGCGAGTGGAAAACGCTTTCAAAAGATTACTGTTCATATAAGTACTTAGTTGAAAGTAGATTAGTTTAATTTGAACTATCATGCTTCGTTTTGATGTGATTATTTCGTTGGGTGGGTATAGTCGTTTTAGGGAATTAAGACCAGGAGGTCTACTCTCTTTCTCGAAAACGAAATTTCGCTTACGAACGAAATTTAAACGAAGGTTCGTTGATGCTCCTACTCTAATTCAAATTCGGACCAGCCTACGAAGTTCGTTTTCATAGACTATTTTCGTGACCGAGAGTATTGAATGATATTGAATGTACAAGGGTCGGTCACGTTCGACATGACGTATCGTTGACATTCGACTAATTTAAGGAGTACTATTTCACACTAAGAACGTTTAGCACTGTATGGTAATTAAACATATCCGTATATTCACTCGCCGTGTTATCAAAGCTGTCAAAGTTTTGGTAATAAATTATGATTTTTATTTGTTTACGTCCTATTAAAATGTTTTCAAGTGATTTTTGTAGTGCTTCGCTATCGCGATATGAATTTCGTGTAAAAAAGTTTCATGGCAATATGCATCAGTCTACATTTCGTTGGAAATTGTACAAGTTGTTCCAGATTTAAAATCCTTGTAAGTAAATAAATAACTAACCTAACTTTACTTTTTAATTATAAAATCGCCGGTTTTAACAATATCTAACGCTTATAACTATGTATATTCAGTTTAAAATGGCTCCACACACGGGTTCCGCGACTCACGAGCAACTGGAAACACTCCTCAATTTTCTGGATGAGCATAAAGATCTAGCTCGTGGGAGATTGAGGAGTCTTGAAGGAAAAGTTCAGGCTAAGAGGCTGTGGGAAGAGTTGTGCAACACCCTTAATTGCATGGGTGGTTGCACAAAAACTGTTCAGCAGTGGCAAAAGGTTTCTATACATACTTAATTTTACATTTTAAAAGTTATCAATTGCAACTTAAACTTTGACAAAACTATGCGACTGTAAGTATACTTATTTTTATATTTTGCAGGTATGGTTTGATAGAAAACATTTAGCCAAGAAAGCTGCTGCTGATTCTCGGAGGTCGGCTTCAGCAACTGGAGGTGGGCCATCGGTGGCACACCCACTCACCCAGTGGGAGGAAAAGGTCCTCTCAATAATGGGTGATGGGTTTGGCGAACGCCAAACTGGAGCCAGAGTGCCAGCGTTTGAGGTAAATTTATTAGTTTTCAACTTCTTAGTCAATTTTTATGTTTGAATATACAATTTTATAATTTTTTATAATAATAATTTTACCTGTATGTAATTTTTAATTATTATAGATAGTGTAACTTACCCGACTCTGTTTTTATATAGATTAAAATTCTAATTTTAGTCTATTAATAAATTCAATGAAATTTAATTGCATATAATGAGTCAATAATCTTTAAATGTGTTATTTTCAGGAGAATGAACCAATCCCCAGCCCCTCCAGAAGCGAGCAGCCAAGGTTTTCACAGCCTCTTAGCTTAGAGTTTTTAGAATCCGGAGTCGTGGAACCCATACAGGAAGAAGAAATCCAGCCCATACAGCTGTCAGAACCTGCCATTGAAGAACCCTCGACTGCTAGATGTATGTATTGCATTGCTGTTGTAGTTGCCAGACTGTGCAAGAACATATATGTTTTTCGAGTATATGTATGTATGTATATCTCATTGAGAATAGAATAGAATTATTTATTGGCCTTATAACTAAATTGTCACATTAGGCAAGAATAAAATACTATTTAAGGTATAGAAATGAAACTTATTGTCTAAAAAACTACCTTTCTTAAATATTGTTATAATACTACTAAGGTTCCAAACAATCACATTATCTCCTTGATGGTATAAGGCTGCAATTGCCCATGATGCTGTATTTATTGAAGGGAGGAGAGTCAGAGGCCAGAGTAATCTTACCAACAGTACATAATATTGTTTTTAGGTAGGAGTGGGCCTATTTAGATAAAACTCATTAAAGCTGTCGAGCAATAGTTGGTGTACTTAAATTGAACTGTCTTTTTTACAGCCTCTTCTACACGTTCAACCCGCAGACGGAGAGCTGCTGCTGGCTCTGATGTTAGAAGCAGACTCTTCGATTTGGAGGATCAACGTGTAGAGAGAGAAACAGTACGGAATACCGAGCTTGCAGGCATCCATGCTGAGCTTGCCGGTATCCACAGCGAGGCTGCAGGCATTAGGGCTGTTCTGCTACAGCTGTATGGGCTACTTAATCAATATTTAGATAATAGGCATAGAGATTAAGATATTATTTAGATTAAATAGATTTTTGCTGCCGTACTTCAAGCATTCAGTAATTGTAATTATCTAGGTTAATATTGACAGATTTATTATTGACTTATTATTAGTTATATTTTAATGACATTGATTTCAACTGAGTATTTTTTTCTAATTTTAATTTTGCTTTAAGTATCATAATATTTTGTAACATTGTCTCATTACTGTAATTGGCGCAAGCCGTCCTAATTGAATAAATAAATAATAAATAAAAATAGAATATTTTTATTCTGTTATTTTTTCCACCTTGTTTCTTACTTCCCAAACAAATAATCTTTGTTATGGGTTGTTCACTCATGATTTTATAACACTAATATTATAAATGCGAAAGTTTGTGTGTAGGTACGTTTGTTACCTCCTCACGCTCAAACGGCTGAACCAATTTGGATGAAATTTGGTATTTAGGTAGCTTATACCCTGGAATAACACATAGGCTACTTATTATCCCGAAAAAATTGACGATTCCTGTGGGACGTGAGTAAAACCGCGGGGGTAAACACTGATATAATGAATGTGAATTTTTTTCTGTATGCATGTTTGTTACTTCTTCACACTGAAACAGCTGAACGGATTTATATGATATTTAGTATGAAGGTAGATGATAGCCTGGATTAACACATAGGCTACTTTTCATCACCACGCGGGTGAAACCGCGGGGCGCAGCTAGTAATAAGACTAAGCTAGAGCAACACCAAGTAAAAGACAAGAAGCCATACCACTAAATATTTATTATTTGTGGTAAAATAATTAACATTAAGATATTCTCAACACGGATTGCTGTAAGGGATTGTTGGTTATGGGAAGGTATGCTACACCAGTTCTCAAGAGGACCCTATTGGCTAGGAAAATAACTTGGCAAGAAACTAGCCCTTCTCCTAACAGACAACAATAAACTTAATATATTAACACAAGATTTTAGATTTGGCTGATTGGCTTTTGTGGGAACGACTGTATCTGTCAGCAGGTACAATGGCAAGCAGATGAGGTTGACTTAGGGCTTGAAGATCTTGGCAAAGCCCCTTACACAGTCAGCCTGTATACATAACTGTGCATACTTAATTATGATCTCCTAAAACAAATAAAAAATAAATTTAAAGCATATTGATTAAATATAGTCAAATCTCATTACATTTGTGAGATAAAATTTTACCTATTTCTTTCCAAAATTTGCACTAATGCAGCTCTTGCTCTTCGACCAGCCTGTAAGTCTTGAGCAGAAGAAGTGGCAGATGGAGCGGACACTTGCTGCTGTCTTTCAATTTGGAGTTCATCTTCTGTCAACTCAGGAACGTCAATACCAGCCCTTATGCAAAGATTATGCAGTACACAGCATGCTAGTATAATTTTCCCTGCTTTTTCAGGACTGTAATGCAATTCCCGAGATGCCAGAAGACATCTCCATCGACCTTTTAAGATCCCAAATGTGCGTTCTATAGTGGAACGGGCACATTTTTGGATTCGGTTATATCTGCCTTCAGGAGAGTCCTCAGCAGCATTATCTATTGGTGTCATCATATGCTTCCTTAAGGGATAACCAGAATCACCTAAAATTATAAATACAATATTATTCATAGAGAACACCAACCATTTTGTTCAATATACCTATATATGAAATCAATAGAATTATGCATACCTAATAGATAAACTGTTTCACTCTGGAGTCCCTCCATATGGCATCTGATATCAGACTGACTCCAAATATATGCATCATGGGTTGCTCCACCATAGGAAGCATCCACATTTGTAATGTAACATGTATTATCACATATCTGGAACACAATGTATTAATAAATAACATACATTAACAGTAAATAATAGAATAATTATAGTCATATACAATAGTATATATTTTCTTAGTAAACTTACAACTTGGGCATTAATAGAATGGAAATGTTTTCTATTAAAATATCTTTCCTCATTAAGAGAAGGTCTCACAATGGCGATATGCGTGCAATCAATGCACCCTATAACACCAGAAAGACCATATTTGTCATAAAATCTGCAAGAGGAATGATATTAGATTAATCACACTAATATTATAAATGCGAAAGTTTGTGTGTATGTATGTTTGTTACCGCTTCATGCTCAAACGGCTGAACCGATGTGGATGAAATAAGTTATGTAGGTAGCTTATACCCTGGAATAGGCACCTTTTTATCCCGAAATAAAAAGGAACATTCCGGTGGGAAGCGGGTAAGACCGCGGGGCGAAGCCAGTTAAATTAAAGTACCATTGAAATAAAAACTCATTGTGATATCCCAACAAACTAAGAACATAATTAAGAGGTACCCACTGCCGTTTAATGAGAGTCCTTTCACTAATAGTTTGCGGGAATTTTATGTACTTCTTGAGTATATGGGGTGCATTGAGTGCATCGGTGACCTCCTTCAAACAGAGAGAAACGGTTTGCTGTGCCATGGGACCATCCATGTTTTGTCCGACAGACCCTTGGTAGCTCCCGCGAGCATAAAAGTTCAAGGCTGTAAGGATCTGAAATACGTGAACCGAGGTTATAATTATAGAGTGAAATAAAATTCGTTGTTGAGAACTACAATAAACACAAAATGTTTTTACTAGGTAGGTACTAACCTTAATGGTGGGTTCTATTCCATGCACTCTTGTGTTTGGAGGTAATAGCGGCACTATTTCCTGACACAATTCCTCGAATAATTGCCGATTCAGTCTATAGTTTCCTACAAACTCCAAGTCGGGAATTTCGGCAATATTAAATTGATCGCGCAGGCGTCGCCGATGCCTTCTACGCTCTACACGCTCTTCACGCAGAGCAGCCTCAATTAGCAAGATTCTTGCAGCCATTGCCTTTAATTTGGTATCAAAAATAACTATTACGAAAATCAAAAGGTAACACTTTTGGTTTCGTCAATTTGAGGTTAAAATTACGAAGACTTAGCTGTCAAACTCGAATTTTCGTTCGGAGCTTAAGCGAATAAGAGTAGGTTTAGAGAATTTAAATGTCAAAATATTTTTCGGTCGTTGAATCTTCGTAACTTAAAGAACCGTGGTAGGACAGTCACGAAATTTGAACGAAAATTAATCGAATATTCGTTTTTCGTTGTATTATAGTAGACCTCCTGGTTTTCTTTTAGCGATGCTTGTTACTACAGAGACTACAAGGCTTAATAAATTGTATTAAAGTTGTATTTAGTCAAGCAAAAACATGGCGCTTACAAACAATCGTGTGTTTCGCTACTTCTATATTTTTGCAGTTATTCTCATATTTTTCTCTTTCTAATAATTAAATCGGTATATTAAGATATCGTATACATTATTTGATAAATAACAAACAAATAAAAAAAAAAAGGGAGAAATGCGCAAATCAGTGTTACTTTCATGTTTGCGCTTTCCTGTATAGTCCAGTCGGGGCAGACCCCCCTAAAAAAAAACGTAAAAAAAAAAAACGCCCCCCGGATTTTTTTCTATTTCAGGCTAGTTTTATGTCTGCCCCGACTGGACTAGTATAAAACATTAAATTTTAATATGATACAATTTTTATAACTTGAAGCTAATAATGGAAGTAGACAATCTTAAACCAGAATGACGAAAAATAGCTATAAGTCGGAAAAGAGGGCCTTAAATGTAAGTTTTTTGCTCTACGTAAAGTATTGAAGGACATAGGTGGTTGACCAGTTTATATCAGTGATAACGCATCTGCCTTGTATCTTTCCCCCTCCATTTTTAATAAATAATGTATATGAACAAAATAACACACAAGGAATGCCTCGGTGGTTCATTTGGTAGAGTAACCTGCCTTCTGAGCTTGGGGGCGTGGATTCGATTCCCACCTAGGGCAAACATTCATGTATTGAACATTTGTGTTTGTTCTATGTCTGGTGTTAATATTATTATCTATTTCAGTATGTATTTAAAAATATATTTATGTACGTATAATATCAGTCCCTGGCAGCCATATTACAAGCTTGATGACCGTGTGTGTAAAAATGTCCCAGATATTTATTTATTTTTATTTAAATGTGTGTAACAGGTTCAATAATAAAATGCTTTATATCTAAGTTTGCCTGGAAGAGATCGCTTTTAGCGATAAGGCCGTTGATTAAGCTGTTTTATCGCGTATATGTTATTGGGGAACAATAAAGAGTTGATATATCTATCTAACACTTTTTTTAATGATGTCTCCATATTTTTTATTTTATTTTTTATGATACTGGATGACGAGACGAGCTTAGTCGCTCGCCTGATAGTTCTTCACGCTTACCCATGACAGCACAACGCCACTCAGAATTTTGAACTTCAACAGTTCATAACCCTGGATGGCAATGCACTGCGCTCGTCACCCCGAGATATAAGATGTCAAATCTCTGTGTGCCCTGCAACTTCGCTGGAAACATTGCCCTTCAAGGTTGAATAACAAAGGTGTGGTACTTCCCCAGGCGGACCCCTGCGAAAGAGTCAGTCCTACCACTACAAGACGACACTATTACGAGTATTTAGTTTACAACTAATATTACTTGTTTCTTGTACAGTCTTATTACCGTGCATCCATTACCACGGGTCATATTAATTTCCTAGTTAATATCGCGTGTAACTGTTCTTGAAAACTAGTGAGCAGGGGAACTGTGCTTTAGTTTGTCGTAATCGTTAAACTTAGAAGTTATTATTATAATATATGTAGGTACGCATATAGGTATATTGCAGGATACGGTTTGTAACATGAAGGTTTTGTCGTGGATAAATGCAGTACCGGATTAATATTTTTTACGAGTGTAGGCCATTTTATTTCCGCCACCCCATGTACCTTTCTAAAATAAGTTTTTTTGAGTTTCCTCTAAAATCTACCGCCCCTAGGACGCTGCCGTCCCTAGGCCGCGGCCTTTATGGCCTATTGACAAATCCAGGACTGGATAAATGTCGTTACCGCGTTGCAACAAACTGAGTTTTTAATCCATTAAAGCTCAGTTCAGACAATCCAAATGCTCAAGCCCTCTACCACTTGGCAGCATGGTGGCATTACCAAGCTGAAAGACAATTGCTTATGTGTTGAGCCTGAAAACGCGACCATTTTAGTCATGCGTCACGTTATATAGGCGATCTGAAAGTTTTTTTTTTAATCCCCCGACGCTAAAGTTATAAATAAGTTTAACGTGTGTATCTGTCTGCCTGTGTATATGTGTGTCAGTGTGTCTGTCTGTAGCATCCTTCCAAACGGCTGAACTGATTTAGATTTAGTTGTTTTGTTTGAAAGGTGATTTAATCGAGAGTGCTATGATTCATGAAATTCTGTTCCGTCGTTTGAATATTATCAGCTATTTTATCTTTTATTTTTTCAATGTAAACTTGTTATTATTGTTGTCATTTCTGCACCATATTTGAATCTTTATTCTCTAATTTATAAAACTATGTATGTTTCCTATGGACTCCAAAACGGCGGGGCCAATTTGGACAGGACTTTCACTGGATAGCTGATGTTATAAGGCGGATGTTATCCACGCGAGTGAAACCGCGGGACGCAGCTAGTAGTTAATACTAGGTAGTAATTCTTAGCACCTAGGTTCAAAGATATCATAAGCACAAAATAATGAATATGTACCTACTAATAAAATAAATACCTATAATAAATATCTGGGACATTATTCACACATGGTCATCTGACCCCCAACTAAGCAAAGCTTGTCTGCCAGAGACTGATATACATACATAATATATTTTTAAATACATACTTAAAAAGATATTAACATCCAGACATAGAACAAACACAAATGTTCATCACACAAATGTTTGTCCTACGTGGGAATCGAACCCACGCCTCCAAGCGCAGAAGGCAGGTACACTACCAACTGAGCTAACGGGGCTGTTACTACTTATGTATACTTATCTTTACAAGGTTTATTATTAAAATGATCAGACGTTCAGTAAAGAAGGGTTGAATCAAGGCGGGTGTAATCAGGTGGCAACCGCGTAATGGCCCCTTGGGACCGGACTCGACGACTTGAGCCATTGCTGCCTAGGGCTGCCACCTCCCACTCAATATGAAAAATAAAATCACTATTTTCATCAGCTTCATCATGTTCCCACTGCTGGGACACATGCCTTCTCTCAGAGAGAGAAATAGAGAGAGAGAGCAAGAGGATGGGTTCTAAACCACCATGCTAGCCCTGTGCATGTTGGTGTACCTCATTTGTCTTTAAACTTTAGAGGTTCTTGGACATTACTTGTTTCTCACGGTTTTTTCCTTCACCGTTTTTGAGCGATGGCCTCGAAACTGCACATAATATATTTAAGTACATACTAAATAAATCATTGGTGCAGGACCAAGGAACGAACCGCGTGCCGTCAGACTGTAAAGCGCACACGCTTTCGCTCGGTCATCATGGCTCATTGAATCATTTTTTTTTCGCAAACATAAACCAATAAACTTATATTAGTAGTTACTTATATTATATTAACTTATATATATAATGATGTTTTAGAAAAGCAACAACATGAGGTTCTTCAAAAGGCGAGTTATTTGTGATGCCTCTTATGTTACAAGTATCCATAGGCAACGCTGACTGCTTATCATTAGGCGGCCCGTCTGCTAGTTTGCCACCTATGGCATAAAAAAAAATTGAAATTGTGGAAAAACTTTTCGGCAGTGAGATTTCTGGGTCAATAGATATTATTTATTATACTCTCATTGAAAAAGACTTGAAAATGATAGGGATCGAAACGACGTAAAGAACCCCAGCCTTGTCGCGCTTTTGGAAATATATGTTTTAGTAAGCTTTTATACCAATAAAACTATTTCTATTGAAAGAAAAGATATATAATTTTATTTTGTAAATTCAGTAACATTCTTCAATGTAAGCAGGTATTGGTGTGAAACTCTATAACTGTAACTAAAGAAATACAAACGTGGTAAAAATATCTATCTTACTAATATTTTATAAGCGTGTTTATACGTATTAGTGAGAGCTGCCGGAGAGTACAACTTAAAGGATTTATTTATACCGGAAAAATGTTACGGGTTCTGGACCCCCCTGAATTGCTTAAAAAATGCCTTTTTCACACTTTTGGTATACATAAAGTGTACAATTTAGTGGCAATTCATTAGCAATTGAAAAACAATTGGTTTAGTAGAATCGGGCCCTGTAGGAATGTTGTCTGTAGGAACCGCAGGGCGTAGTTGGTTTACTAGCCATTTCTAACAACTTGTTTCCAAAGTGTGTGGATTGGCAGCCCTACTCCGCAGTATTTCTTAGCGGGGTTTAAGACGACGGCAATGTTTATTCTTTATAGCAGTCGTGGGAAATTTACGCGCTGGTTGGTGATAATTAAAATATTCCGATTCAGGGCTGCGTCTCACCGCTTTAATTAAAAACAACAATCACTTTCACGATGGCTGAAAATTTAAATGTTTATTTTTGTCTAATAAAATTATCTCGTGGAGAAGAGTTGGGAAAAGTATGGGTAACGCTCATCAGTGGGTCGAAGGCTTATCGGCTATCAAGTATAAATGGAAATTTGAAATTGAAAATGTAAAAGATCTGCGGAAACTATCTTGTGCATAAACTGGCACAAGATAGAGAAAAGCACGGAGAAAGGTCACTGTGCGTTTAACGCGATCTTTTCTGAGACAAAAAAGACTTCAGCTGACTGCCTCGGTGGCTCAGTTGGTAGTGATCCTACTTTCTGTGCTTGGGGGCGTGGGTTCGATTCCCATCTAGGACAAACATTTGTGTTTGTTCTATGTCTGGGTGTTAATATCTATTTAAGTATGTATTTAAAAATATATATGTATGTATATCAGTCTCTGGCAGCCATATTACAAGCTTTGCCTAGTTTGGGGTCAGATGACCATGTTTGCAATAATGTCCCAGATATTTATTTATTTATTAGTTAGAATAGGAATCCTACGGCATTTACGAGTAACTATAACACGGGTTTCTCCAAAAAGGCTGTTAATAGCATAGATTTACGTTGCAAAAATTTTGTAGGTTTGTGGTTAATAGAGTCTTTAAGGGTCGGCAACGTATCTGTGATGCCTCTGACGTTGGCAAAGAATACAGGAATCCTTAGGCGACGGTGATCGCTTACCACCAGGCCGCCAGTTAGCTTGTTTGCCATCTACGGCATTAAAAAAAGGTGGCCTTTTTGTATATGAGCCCAAGACACATTTTGGTTCGCAAATTGATGCGAACGTATTTATTGAAATGCTGAAATCTTTACCACACAATCTACACATTCATCACAATCCACTTTTCTACTGCTAAATTAAAACTCAAAGAATTTGTCTCACTTTCAACCATATTTGGTCCTAGATACAACATAATTTTGAAGAACACATTTTCTACGTATTTGTGTGTACGTCTTTACATTTTAGTACAAAGGAACTGGTAATTAAAGGGTTCGTATGAATGCGCCTTATTACACACGTACAATTCAATACAATAATAGATTTAGCTTTCACATTGGCAATTAGAGGAGAACAAAGACGTAGGTTCTCAACTTCAGACAAATAATACTTTAGAAGCACTCGTCCAAATGTTCTGTGATCGCTAAGGTGCGTCCACACCGAAATTATACTTGGCTTAAGATTTTTTAGTTTTAACAGCTGCAGTTTATTTTAAATGTATGTTACAGTGTGCAGTGTGCTTTTTTCACAATTTCGCTGGAAACATTGCCCTTCAATCCGGAACACAGTAGCGTTTGCACACTACTGCTTGGCGGTTGAATAACTGGCAAAGGTGTGGTACTTCCCCAGGCGGACCCCTGCAAAAGAGCCCTACCACTACAAAAAAAAGTTATTGTCAAACACATTCAGACTTTTGATCTTTCAGAATTCTGTTCTCCTAAAGCTCTATGTTCCTTCTATGACAGGTAACATAAAGCTGGGTACACACACGGAGCCAGTATTCAGGTACTTCGCATTTGCCGGTGTCACGTACCAACCGACTTCCACTTAATTTCGGCAGGGGCGCGGTGCGGTCTGAAATTACACGTCGCCGTATAGTTATCTGGCAAATAGTCTATGCACAGTGAAATTGTGAGTTGTCAGCTTTATAACAAAGGTATGCATTTCTAATTACTCTATTATTTATTGGAATATGTCATGATTCTAGTATGTGCTGTTAAAAGTATTCAATTTATACCTAAGTACTTATATTGTTGTTGAAAGCAATAGTAGCATTCTGGAGGTATCGGTAGAACAGGGTCCTTATGGCTACCTGTTTTAAGCGATTCTGTTTAGGTAGATGATTGTGCATCTTTTCGCAATTAAAATTCACGTTCGTGTGATTTTCCGCACTGCCCTGTTTCAGCGCTGTATTGAGCCCGCGTTAAGAGGTAGCGTTCTAAATTCTAGGTGGCACTGAAGTTTCTTAGCCCTGGTGCCGGGCAATAGAATACGGCTCCGGTACACCCCCTACCAGTAGTAAGAGCCTACGAGTACTAAAAGGGGACCTATGGGTTCGGGATGGTCAAAGTTGGGGCTGTGAACATCCACTTAAGCGTGTCCAGGGAGAGTACGTTGTGTGACCAACGTTGTCGCGAGTGGAGGGACTGAGACGACACGCAGTTGTCTCGGGAGGAGCCATAGCGCAGTGCTGAGGGCTCCGGTGCGTTCCTCTGGAGATCCTGGAGCCCTCTTGTCAAGCAGGGTTTTAGGGGGTATAATCCTACATAACCTGGCTGCACCCCAATGCAGCCGGGTATTTTTGGAAGATTTCCCCCTCGAAAACAAAAAAAAAAAGGTGGCACTGAAGTAACATGGGAAAGCATAACGCTTAGGTATCATCAGGCAAGCAAGTTGTAAAATATGTGTATGATTTACTCGTGTTTTGTGAAAATAAATTATTATTATCTTCTATATTCGTATATTTTCCACATAAATACGAGGTATATGATTCAAAATGGCGACATCAAACATTAACATAATTATTTCTTTCGGTTCACTGAGCGCTCACTGTCCCTGTATAATTTAGTCTCTACAAATAAAACTCAACACCCAAAACAGAACCTTATATTTGAAGCATAAAGTGCACATATAATTTCAGCTCATTATTGTAGTTTAAACGCATTTTCATGAAAATATTTCATTATGACATCATAGCTACGTCAATACGAAAAACGTGCTTTAAACTCATATAGGACGCAGTGATGTCACGTGAATTCCAGGTTTTGCAGAGGCGTGATTTCGGGGAAAAACCACAAACAATTTTGCTATTGAACTTGCTAATCTAATGGGCTGATTGATAATTGTGACGATTCTATAAAAACTTGAAAATTTAACAATTATCTACCTGTATTATTTCAAAAAACTCTTTTTAACCGACTTCATAAAAGGCTAGGGTTCTATGTTCTACTGCATATAATTATATATAATTATACTAGCTGTACCCGTGACTTTGTTAGCGATTTCTTCAGAAAAAATAGCCTATGTCCGTCCGTCATGATACCATGGCCTCGCAAAATTTTATCGAGATCGATTAAGCCGTTTAGCCGTAATTATGTAGCAAGAAGACAGACAGAGTTACTTTCCCATTTATAATATAGGTGTGAAGTGTGATATATTTATCTATGTTCACCGATTTCTCCGCTTATCAAAATCGGTTCAGTAGTTTGGTTTTTAAATCAAAATAACTCAACAAAATATGTCATCCAAAAAAATTGCTTATTTACTAATTTTGAAGTCCGTTTTTACCATCGTTAATTATTATAACAGCGATGATAAAGCGAATAAGACGGATTAAGCATAAACAGTGTTTCATGATCCAATAAAAAAAGGTCTGGCATTCCGGGAGCGTCACATGCCTACGTCACTGTCCAGTTGACACTTCATTTCAAACACATAAATTGGGAAACAAATTAGTAAATAAACTATTGAATAAAATACAAAGCATTTCAAATTTCATTTTGCTTGTTCCCTCAAGTAAAGCAATTCAAGTTAAACACTACTTTAATATATTGAACATATTATTTATATCAAAACCACATAGTTTTATCGGGTTCCCGCAGGAACTACACGGAGATTGCGAAGTTAACAGTAACACAGCGTCGATGACGAAGGTATGTGTCACCCACGTGACCTTAGTGTCTCGCAATATAATTCCTGGCGAAGTATATAATTATACCATACAGTGTTTGAGCTCTCAGAAAAAGGACTAAACCACAGGAGTGGTGCTAATTTAGCATAAACGAATTAAACATGTTACATTCTTTACTCATATGCCAAAATTGTTGTTACAAGAACGAAACGGATATATTTTTGACAGAACGGCAAATTGCAGAGTTGTACACTGTTTTAATCTACTAGGGACCTGTAAAAGGCTCCATAAACTACATACTATTTGACACATGGCCTTGAGGTAATTTGGGGTGCCAGGGCAAGTCTGATCCCCACTCCCGGCGACGGCCCAAGCCGAGGCTCGTACCTCCGAGGTACCCTTGCGCGTGTCACCCAAAAATCTTAATCATGATGGCCCAACGCTCTCTCTCTTCACTAACCAGTCCGCTCAAGCTGTTGGCCGCAAGGCCAACAGCAAAAGTCACATTAAAAACACATTTAAGGCTCAAAGTTGAACCTCACTTATCTGATAAACATAATTCGAGCGCATCGTATATCCCTATCGTCGTATAAATCAGACGTCCAGTCGCCGGCCAAAATGCGCACGTATTTAATGCTAAAAATCAATAATTAAGCGTCGCATGTAATTAATACGATGTGTTTGGTGCCGCGGCTCGCATGCATTATAGAGGAGGGCTAAATGGGCTGCATTATGGAAATGACGATGATAAGCCGTTGTGCACGCTCTGCTGCCTAGATTGTGTAGCTACTCAAATTTTAACGTGAAAACGTCATTAAAAAGGATTCTATGGAATCTTAACAAGCTCTCAGTCAAAGTTAGCGATGAAAAGCAATTTTTTTTATATAGGTAAAATTATCTCGTGACGCATAGGAATATATACCTATATATATATACTGCAACGCACAGTGGTTTATTAGCAAATATATACAACGCTTGGCGTGTTGTATATATTTGCTAATAAACCACTGTGCGTTGCTTATTAGTGCACTTATGCCATCGTGCACCTAAGTTATTTAGCGGAGACGTGAGGATGAAATAGAGTCTTGAAATTCACTCAGAGCGGCCAAAAAATTGTCGGAAAGAGTTTATTTCTGCGTCGTCTTGTGGATATAAAAGTGTTTTTGTAGACATATAAGCGATGGTCCACCTGATGGTAAGAGACACCGCCACCTATAGACACATTAGACACCTACAATACCCGGAGTATTGCTGGTGTGTTGCCTACCTTTGATGTTTGTAGCTTCATGTGAATCTTTCTTGCAAAGAGGTAACCCATTAGGAAAACAAAAGAAATATATCAACTCATAGCACAACTCATAAAATATTATATCAATAATTTTTATAGCTTTTATCAAACATTTGAATGGCCTATTAATTCCAATTCAAATATCTATATTTACTCATCTTATCTACCTTTAGTTAACACGATAAACGCCGATTGAAATTTAGTGGTTATTCCGTTTGGGCCGTGGGGCTCACCGGTGAGCGACAGCAATACTACCCGTTTAGGCTGTGGGGCTCACCGGTGACCGCGCGACGGGCTTGTGTTTAGACTCAATTTTCTCGCTGGAGGACACAGTGCTGATATAAAACTATATTGAGCGTGCCCGGCGCGGCCCTGGAGAGCAGTTTACGCATACGAGCTTGTTTCGACAACAAGTATTAAAAACGACATAAACGATTTTTTGGCTAAGGATACAAGATGTGGTGTTAAAATAAAAGAAGGTTTATTAAACGTATGTTTTATTACAAAATATTGGAAAAAGTTATATTATACGTCAAGCTATCACTTATTTTTGCACTAACTAAAAAAAATACTAAAAATACTGCAAAAAAACCTTTAATAACTCGAAAAATTACCATAAATTTCAACTTTTTTCTCTAATATTTGGCGCATAATTGAAACAACAAATTAATAAAACATCCGGGGATGTGCCGGAAGAGCGCGGGGGTTGATCCGGCACCGTGACCCCCGCGGCCCCGCGGGGAGAAAATGCAGATTTCCAACGGCATGCGCCGTGGTGGTCAGCGGTGAGCGACAGCAATTATTTTGTTATCTTTTTGATAATAATAAAAAATAATTATTTAGATCGGGGTTTTTGACTATTTTGAATCGTATGAGCCAATAAAATGTAATGTGTAAAATTTGCCGAAATCGCGTATCGACGTCGGCTCTTAAGGAAAGTATAGTAGTGGTCACCGGTGACCACCATGGCGTTCAATGTGTTAAGGTATACACATACTGTTCTGTACCGAGGCTGTCCACAGGAAAACAAGACCAAGAAGTATGTGCTACTGCATTGTAAGAAAACAGAAGGACTACGATTAAAGTCGGGACTCCTTGAAGAAACTCCATAATAACCAATACTGCATCACTTGGTATACTAGGAATAGAAATGCCAGCGATCCATCCACCGCATGCGTATTCCGTTATTTTAAGAAGCTAGGCTGGTTTGGATAGGCTGGCAGGAGTAATGCACAATCAAGCGGGACGTCAGTTCAGGAATCATCACTCCCACTATGAATAAGCATTGGAAGGTTGTCATTTACCGCCAAAATTGGCTCTCATTGTTGAATCATAATTGTATAAGCCATGTTCGAGCACATAATCGAGGCTTCCTTGATTGGGTTGGAGACGCGTTCCAACGCGACCGTTGATGAAAACGGGATAGTAAACATTTAACTATTCAGTTAGTCAGTTCCGAGAGTCACAAGGACAAGTAGCTAGGCCTGATGTCAAAGTTTTTAGATTGTATCGACGCCTCAGACATTTGAACATTATTATCGTGAGATAAAAACTAATATATACTCAGTAATTTGATCTATTATGTCATTATCCAATTATAAAAATACTCCAATATATCGCATCAATAGCAATGCGATCCATCAGGGACGGATAATCACTAATCCTCATTAATTACCTCGCAATTTTAAATCTCATTATAGTCGTTCAAATCGGTAGGATCGATTTTTCCCTCTGTGCCCGTGGATCCGACAGAATCGCATACGTTATCGCTAGCGCTACAGTAGCCATAATAATTTATGGAATATGTGGATTGCACTGTTTTGTAAATGCTTGTCAAGGTATAATACTTACCTATGTGTGAGGTCCAACCAAGTGGAGTTTTTTGGGAATAAACATACTTAAACACAAACTTTCAGATTTATATCTTCCTGTGATAAAAGCCCTATTCATCCTATGCTGTTGAAAAACTGGTTTTCTCTATTCTTCTCCAGTTTGATTCCTATTTTTTTAATCGCTACCTGTAGTTTACCTCGGTTTGTAAACTTTGTCCTTACTAGGCTTTGTATTGTAGTTTTGTTTTTGACAAAAAAAGTACATTGAATAAAAATATACTGAATATTAAGCAGATTATAGCATAACAGCTGCACCTCGCAGTTTCACAGTCACACGCGTGGACATACTTACAGAAACTTTTTTCGGAATATAACCTTGTTATTCCTCAGTTCAGTCCACCAACTATCTTTATGCAAAAACTCACGTCGATCTGTTGCTCTGCTGCGTGAAAGAAGACCAAACAAACATACTTTCAGATTTTTTACTATATCTTTCAGATTTTTTACTATAATTTCGTAATTAAAACACATTAAAAAAAAGTGTGCAACAGTATAAAAAACACTTTTGAGTTAGTAATAAGGTGCCATCGACACGTCAAGCTATTAGAGGCCAACAGAAAAACGACCTTAGCTTAGCGGTTAGAGCGCTTGGGGCGTAAACTCGGATGACAGAAGTTCAAATATTTTATTTTATTTTGAAAGTCATTTTCAACTTAGACAGAAAATCCCAATTTTTTTTAAATGATGGTAAGCTTACACAGTGGGCGTGCGTGCGGATGTCCATCGCATCGCATTGGCGCAAATTAATGAGGCCGGGATATTTATTTCAGTTTCATTCACAAATATCACTACTCCCACATAATGAGATACATGACAAGTATATAGGTGAGTAAGTATAAAGAAATATTATACAATCATTATTTTAGTTAAAAATAGAAGACACGCTTATGTGACTTGTTAAAACAAACCAAATAATCCGAAATCAAGAGGTTTACTAAAGATGTACGTAAAATTTCAGCGAAATCGGTTAAGAGGAACTGGTTCTAAATCAGCTTGCAAGAATTACCTAATCAAACTAACAAATTGTAATATAATAAAATCTTATAATAAGGCAAAATATTAAAAGTTATCAAAAGGTTTGCTATAATGTAAGGAAGCTGCCTGCGAGAGGTTCGTGGTTGGTGACAAAATGGACTAAACAGGAATGATGATGATAATGATGACGACTAACACTAGAAATAGGGAAGGAAAAATGTTTTGGTGTGCTTGTCTGGTAGGTATAAAGATAGCTTATATCCGCTGGATAACATAAAAGCTTCTTTTTACTCTAAAAAACCAACGGTTTCTGAAGGAAATCATACGAATCTGTAGGACTGTCAGTTTTATATGCATAGAAAATATTTTCTGGATAACTTCATAATTTTCTTCATGTTTAGGGAAAGTAGGTGCCAATTATATATTATAATCATAATATTTCAAGATTCCAGTGTTGGTTCCATAGTAAAAGTTATCCATAATTATGAGTACAATGATCTACTTTCGGCTTAGTACAGTTTATATGCGTTACCCTGTATATCGACATCAGGAGTACTTTTTCTTATTCGAAATGGAGGCGATAAGTCCTGCACTGGCATCCCGCTTTGGGTGTATTGTGCATTTTCCCCTACCAGCAGTTACCCAAGCCAACCCACCTCCTTGAAATATCAGAGTGAGGCTCTGGGGCTCTAGCAAAGTTGCTTCAATGGCGTAGATGGAAGTGTGCATAATGACGATGAAAAGCAGTCTAGCTGCTGTGGTGACGTCATGCAACCCGGTAGCGATTCTTGTTTCATCTGTGGCTTCACAATGCCACAGCACATGCTTTACAGTTTCGTTCTTGCTCATGCAGCCACGAGACAGTGGACTGTTCGTCCCTTCCAGTTTATATAAGCGACTATTCAAGTTAGCATGGCCAATGCAAAGGCCTAAGTAACAGGCGAAGGTCCTGTCGTTGCAATT
This sequence comes from Agriopis leucophaearia, assembly GCA_949125355.1. Lineage (NCBI taxonomy): Eukaryota > Metazoa > Arthropoda > Insecta > Lepidoptera > Geometridae > Agriopis > Agriopis leucophaearia. The sequence goes on along the minus strand of OX421276.1, from coordinate 5,820,309 downwards.
CAATAGATTATTAGTAGTTACACAGAACAAACACGACGTATTTGTAAATTTTATTTATTTCCATTCAGCTAATGATAATTAACAGAAATAATACCAACGATAATCAGGAAAATACAAAATTAGTTGCTACGCAATTAATCAGTTCACAAAATACGATAAAAAATATTATATTGCGCTTATGTAAACAACAAAGTTGGTTGTTATTTAGATTTAATTAAACTGAAAAAGTTTAGTGAAAATTCAAATAACTATAGGTAGGTAATTGATAGAAAACATAATACAAATATTTAATCAATTCAAGCTTGACTCACATCAAACTTATCACATTGGTCCGTTTGGGCATTAAATTGAAATATGAGCCCAATAATCGTGTCACATACAACAGGATTTTCAAAGACAAACTTTGTACGTAGTCGCATTTATAATTCGACTAGTTTTATATGAAAGTCTACACGTATGAAGGCTTTCGTGTGTGTAGTTTTCATATAAAGTTTCAAATCTTTACAGACCAAAAAAATAAATATATACTTGCCAAATTTTAGATCTATTTTTTTAGATATAGTCGTGATTAGTCAATGAGTGGGTGAGTGAGTTGTGTTTTGCTTTTCATGAGAACAATGCGATGTAGTTTGTCATTGGAAATCAATTATCTGTTCGAAATTTCTGCTGTACTGTCAGGGCTTATCTGGGCCTGGACTGGAATATGAACTAAGCTTTATGTTGTAACTTTGGATAAGCACAATTAAACATACATAAAAAGTAACTCAACAAAGACAAATATCTATGATATCTACAGATGGACAGACTTGACATACTTCAACAGATATCGTTAATTAAAACTAATTTTAGTATACACCTACTCAACTTTATAATTGCACATCTATTGCACTTTACAAGATGCATTTACAACAAATTATTCACAGTTTTTATTTACACAAAAATCAAGAACATTTATGATGTCTTCTGAGCTAAAACTGCGTGCTACTTCATAGTACTGAGTGCTACACTCTGTTGAATATTTACTGCAAGGGTTGAAGGGCGCGTAGTGTTAGCTTGAAATATCTGTTTATTTATATAATAAATTAAGTTACTATCCTTTTAATAATCTTATTGATTTTGGATTTAATTCCCAGTTTGGTAAAACAAGGCGGACTTTATACTTTTCATGATTTCTTACTTTCTATCTTGCCCTACAATAAACAAAAATCGTATAATCTCAGGACGGGAGTTAACATCAAAAACATCATACTTTACACGTACTCTTAAGTAATAATTACAATTATCTATTTTATTACTTCACCGAGGTTTATTTCGTTGCTTTAAAAACCCTATCAATTGATTTATTGACAACTTCTTTCTCGTGATAATCTACTGCTACTCTTTGCTAATCGAGATCATAGCCATAGCACTAAACATACTCTAAGACTGAAGACTATTATTCAGTCCCCGTGCATCACATTTTACTCGTATTATCACACTGTGGCAATGTCTCACGTAATCAAATCGGCGAAAAGAAAGAAGTGTCACACTGATTTTAGTAGGGTCTCCACACCGCGTTGCTGTCTGGTTGAGGACCTCTTTGTCCTATATTATTCACTCGGCCATCGTCTCCTCTGTTCGCCGCTGCTGCACAAGAATTTCCGCCACCTAATAAAAGCTCTTGACCGTGATTGTGTTGCCTATGATTGTTAGTCGTTGAAGAAATTTGATCCATCATAGTTTGCAACTCATTGTGGTGATTCTGCGTCGAATGTATAGAATTCGAGTGCAGTGGATGGAAATTGTGGCTCTGATTGGCTGCCGTATACAATTGACTATACAGTAAACTTGCTGGTAGGACTGGGTATAAGGAGTTGTTGCAGTTACTGCTTCCATATGACGCGTTCTGCGTGCTCATAAGAGATGGAAAGTTCGAGCTGTTCGTGTGGTTATGCCCTATGTGCGTGGTGGTGTTGGAGGTGAGGAGATCGTCTTGTACTGGTGATTCCGGTTGTGAACTGTTGTCGCTCAGTGACCGAGGACCGGTAGAGAGGCTGTAGTCGGTATTGTTGTTGTAACGGGGAAGTAGGCTGCCGTGGTGAGACGGTGAGGAGCCTACTAAACCGGATAGCTGCTGGTCAAGGTCCACGCCCGTCGTGTCAGGGAGAACTGCACAGACAAAAACAACGTTAAGAACCCTTTCTGAAATTCTACTCACTAAGCAAAAATCCCATGAAGTAAAGTGAAGTAAAAAAAAGCTAAAAGTCACATCTTCCAGAAGGTCAAAACATTATTCTCACTACTACCATCTTTGTAGGCAACTTTTTTTTAGCCTTTTCGATCCCATTGCTGGGCAATTATCTCTCCCATTTTTTTACATTTTTCACGCTCTATTACTAGCTAGTAGGTAGGAATATTCTCAAACTATTAAAATGGTCAATTTAATACACGTTAGATTTTTTTTTTCATTAAAGCTGTCAGAAAATTTCCTAGACCAAATCTAAAAATTTACCTGATACTACGTTCAGGTTAAATATTTACATCGATACATTGTTCCTTTCCCGCTACCAGACAACTACTCATTAAACCTGGGTGAAATTAAATTTACCAACAGTTTTACGACTTACATCCTCCTCGATATCGTTGCTATACATAAACGCACTGCAAGCGATGCAAGGCTGAAAGATGCGTTAGCGATATGATAAGGTTTGACTGGGGCAAAGGATGATTTTGATTTACATCAGTTGAAAAACTTAAGTAAAATAATTTCAGACTCCCCGTAACGTCTATTGTAACTATTTTATGTCTGGACATAGTAAATGTGCGTCGTTTGAGCTAAAAGAAACAACATAAAACCTTTTTAGGGCTCTGTATTATTCCTTTGTGAAGTGGATATGTAACAGAGAGCTCTGGTATTTTTCACGTTTTTTGAGACTCGTAATTTCACCTTCACGATAGCACTAGCTAGTTCACATCGAGCGCGTGAGTGAGGACGGTGTGCCTGCGATTTCGAGCATAAGCTAACGTAATCATACTACAAGGTAACACATTTTTTTGTCAACTTAAATAGTTCAGACGTAACAGAGCCCATAATATTGTTATTTTTCATTGGCTTTGGAACTTGCAATATTACGACGATTTACATCGACCAATTATTGGAAAAAAAAACAAGTATGTGATGACATACGTAGCATTTTAAACCTCACTCCATCTTCTAAGCGATGATGGTTATACAATCATTTCGTATCAATCCGTTGGGTTTTAAAACTGATGGGTCGTACGGCCCAATGGTTGATATCATTCATACTGGTGTGCCGCGTTGTGCGCCCTGCACTCTTAGGACACGACAGTGCGTGGTGGCCAAACCACGCACCCTGCTTGAACAGTTGTGAGGGACCTGGCAAGGGGCACCTATTGGTAAGGATAAAGCTAAACAAAAAGCGTTATTAACTAAAAGGTTGCCAATGTTTTTGGATAGTAAACCATGCAACCAAAGCCCCGACTCCTAACGAGAGACAGCAAGTAAGCAAGCGCGCTCTGTGGAAGAATTTGAAGATTTAGTCAGGTTATAAAGTTCTAACTCACAAAGCAGCCTGTCGCATTGCTTCTTATAAAGAATAATGAAAATCTGGGACTAATGAAGATTAGTAAATATCTGGATATACAATGCAAGAATGAAAGTAAAAGAAGTTGCAATATTATAATGGAAACACTACGTATGAAACCGCATCGCATCGCATCTTCTTTGTAGGACAACTCGTCGCTCGGCGACCGGACATCAACCGACACTCATTATAATTTACAGCGCTCGGACGCGTCCGATACAGCGATGAATTTATTGCCGATGCGAGCCCAAAATACCATACTATAGCCATGTTATAACAACACTGAAATGGTGTCGTTTAACTATAGATTGAAAACCGTGGCAGGAGTCGAGAGTCCAGACAAAGGAAAGAAGAAAACAGATCTGCATTTGGCGTATTTCAATCATGAGTAAATTGAAATCAGAGTGGAAACAAGGTAAAACAATACAAACTTGAACACAAAAACGACTTTTTAGCACAATAATTCGTCTAAAGATAAAGCTGCAAAAGCAACATGTAGACTAGTAACAACAAACGTTTAGTTCGATGCTCCACTATTTAACTCAATGTTATTGACTTTACATGCGAAATCAATCCAGTCCCCATAGCTTTAGGCCATTGGCCGAATTACTAGCTCACATAAAAAAAACATAGACAAGTCTTCCATTACAGAGTGTTCACGTAATGCGACGAACCGAGAAAAATGGAGAAGCATTACAAGATCAGTGATTGCCGCCGGGAAGACCGACGACGTTGTAGACCTGCCGTGTAACACCGCCTTAACAACCACGACCATTCTGCCAAGAGTCTCCGACTAAGAAAAAAGAAGGTAAAAAACACCCAATCACGAAGCCGCCCGGCAAGATGCTGAGATTTGACGACTGTACGGAACTCAGCACTAGATCTCCAAGCTTCGTTACAGTGTCATGCGATCCCGATGCACACGTATCTATGAATAAAAGCAGTAAAGAGAAAGAAGGTAAGAAAGAAGTTACCAGTATTGTTAGCTGTGAAGTCCTGCGTAGGCGCCTGTTCCGACACGGTGGTGCCGAAGCCAAGAGCGGGAGGGTTGAACTGCGTTGCGGCGGGCGCGGCGCAAGAAGGTAGGTACGCTGGGTAAGCGCCTGCGCCGCCGTAACCCCAGTGCGAATTGCTCGAACTAAGTCCGAATTGGCTCATATCTGGAGGAGAATAACTTAATTAGAATTTAAGACAAAAACTCCGCTTGGCTTGGCGCAGTGTCGTGACTGACCTAACAAAAGACAAACATTTTCGTCATCTTTCTAACTTATCTTGTCTTGTTTGCCAGTTTCTAACTAGCAGTATTAAGCATAACAGCCAAAATTGCAAAAGTTAAGGTACCTCATAGCCCTGTGGTGCAACGTCCCTTGTCTCGCTACTTCTTTTATAACGGGTTTTTAGTTTTTTTTTTTGTCTTGCAAAGTAGATTGAAATAAGTCTTTCACACACCTATTCACTTACGATCATTCAGTATCTGACAAAATTACAAGATTAACAAAATCCACTCCACTGTAATCGCGTTTTTTTGTTTTGTTTACCAAAAATGATTTGTCAACTCGCATCAAAATCAGAGTGGAACGGTTAGTAATCGAAAACAATACTCGTGGCAGCCTCCACTTATAAAGATGTCGAGTGGTAGCGATAGCCGTCCACGCTTTGCGTACACTTTATTTTTCAGAGTATCAGGTTTTTATTTGTCGGTATCGCAGTTCCGTTTTTGGCCTGCGAACGGAGGCGGTTTTTATACGATATGCGCGTGCCCGAAGCGTCGATTTGTGAATGTTTTTATTTTTTTCTGTGCCGCATGAGTTGTTTTGGGGTAGCCGTGGATTTAGCCGGGGTCGGTGCATGCTTGTTCGATTGCGTCCGCAGTCAGTTCGCTTCTTTTTTTGCAGAGGGCTGATTGAATCCGCGCTTTAGTGAACGTAGTTTAGCGTCGTCGCACGGTTTGGTGACTCATTCACTTTTGAACTAACCATTCCATTTGTGCAGATTTAGATTTTTGGTTTGCGGTCATTTCATTCTCTTTAAAGTGATTTCTTTTTAAACGTTTTTATTTCGTTACTGAATTTGATTATATAGCGATTTGCCTATGCTATGCCTATGCCACCTGATGTAGATTTAAATTACTCAAGTAGAGTTTTGTCGAGACTAATGTCTGCTTCCGTGGTCTGCCTGTTTTATCATCGCCATTGTATACATAGAAAGTATAGAACGCCAAGTCGCTCTGCCAAACAATCACCTAACATCGTAATTTTTTTTTGTTCTGATATTTTTGTTTTGTTGTATTAAGTAAGGATTATATACGTTAAATTAATTTGATTATAATATTTGGAAATTAATACTGGAAATAAATTATTTATTATTTTGGCAAATGAGAAAAAAAACAATATTATTAGATTTTATCGATTTCTTCTGACAATATAATCTGAAATATTAACATGAAAATTGATTTACAAAAACTTGCAATGTTATTTATAAAATAATATTTATCGAATAATACTTTTGGAAGTGAAAACCTTTGACTATCTATTCACATTTTTTCACAGTTTTCACTTCTGTCGACACACATACACATATTTTTTATCTTCACATAGACATTTTACTTCAATTGTTTTGAAAATATGTGAAAGAGAAGCTTTAGAGGGTCTGCTCCGTTCGCCACCAAGAGAAGGTAAATGAAAGCTTAGTAACTACGAGTTTAAATCAGTTTGGTAGGTACATGCTTTACAATTAGCAGCTTTATATATGTGTTTAACTGGAAAATGTAGAAAGAATACACAAATAAGGTACTTACTTTGACACGTAGTGATGGGAGGCATTCTGAACCCCCCGAGCGGGTCAGGCGGGAAGGGGAATGGCCGCTGGCCAAACGCGAAGTGGAACTGCTGCTGCTGCCCTAGAAGAGACAACACTACATCAGTACGATACTAGCTGCCCTTCGGTACTACTAATTGTGTTCAAAATATTGTACAGGTTATAATAACAGTAATCTATGAAGAATAGGCAATGGTAAGACTTAAGGGCCAGGTACAGCGATTTTGCTTGCGAATTTGGTGTTTTTAAAGATATGTAATTGGCCAAGATGTGTGTCAAGACTCGCATATCGTAGTATTCCGTAACCTTACCCATATAACTCTAGTTATAGTTCAGAAATGTATATATAGAAAATTTAGAATGAACGTAGCTCAGTGGAATTAGACCAATTTCAGAGATGTATCATCCTGACATGGCATAATACTTTTTATGGTTTAACCATAGAAAAAACTGATTGAGTAACAATGTTCGTTAAGATAATTTTACAAAAAGATCTATGACCTATGAGCTAGACCGCCTTGAATTTATTACAGTTTTATCGCTGTTAATCAAAAAGTTATAATCAGATCTATAATGTTTGAAATAATTTTGAATAAAGGTTTTAATAAATATGACCTATCCATAATGTAAGTTGCAAGTTTCTATGTCGTATAGTTTAGTATTACTTACACACTACAATATGCTCCTATTGGCTTTGCGCGTTCAAATTGTCGGGCAAAAATAAAGAGTCCCTCCCCAACAGTAGGCATGGAAACATTTAATCTCACCCCAGTCTCCGAATAGAGTCCTGTAACAGAACGGGTTGTCGGATTCGTACCTGCGCTAATTTCTAACATGTGCTCGGGGAGTGTCGCGCGAGTGTCGATGAATTATCGAGTATCTCGGGACAAATCGAAGGGTGTCGGCAGAAACGGTGCGTTCGTACTCAATATTCACTGTTGATTGCATTGTAAGGGCGTCGAACTTGAAGGGTTATCTGTTATGTTCTAATACCAACACGAAATGGCTTGCGAAATCTCTATCATCAAGTGAGATCTTTACATTGAAGTTTGTAGGTCAGTAGGTTAAAATACAATTTTTTAACCTTATCCCTTGTAGTATTCCTTCATATTCATCCTCATTCATATCCATTTTTATATAAAATTTGTGGACTTTTTATCGGTTAGTAAAACTCTTTGGGCACACGCTCCGCAAGTCAAGGTTCAAAATTTGAAAAAGGAAGAGGGAGGGCCGTGACGGCAAGCGGAGTCGTCATTGGAAAGGGATTCTGGAAACAATCTTGAAAGGAAGAACATCAAATGGCAAAATGGTGAAATGTTTTGAAGATTGATGCTGATCTGAACTCCGCGAGTAATAGTGTTCCGTGGCTCTGAACCTAGAGGAAATGTTTGAATATTGATGCTGCTCTAAACCTGGAGAAAAGAGGACCGGCACGCCAAACCGTGAGTCCCTTAGTATTTTACCATTCTTCGACCTGGAATTTGCTCCGCTGCCGTCCTCCTACTTAAATCCTCGCTCAAACGACCTCCGGATACACGCAAGAGAAGCTACGACCTCCGTACCTCTTCCGAAGGCTACATCTCCGGCCCACTACTTCGCCGGATACCTGCCGTGCGGAGACTGCGGAGCGCTTAGGCCCCTTAGCCCCTTAGCTTTCTTCTTTATATTACTGTACTGTACTGGTCAATTAAACTTATCTATCCGTTACCTTGTTGTTTTCCTTACCACCCATTAGGATCTGCAGGAACTGATAGGCAGGCTTAATTTTTCAACACCTAGAAATTGTCGCGGGACGCCTGTTTAAGCTAGCAAACAGGCGTAACGTTACAGTTTGGCGCCCTTCTTAAAAACCCACGTTTCATGCTCCTTAATCTCAAAATTCTAAAACAAACCTTGCCCAGGGAGCTCTATTTCGACTTAATCTTTCGGCTTTAATATCTCTATATATTTATCTATACATCTTTACCTATTACTCTCACTCTACTTCATTCTTAACACTAAACCCTACACTTTACAGTACTATGTTCAACATTATGCTACACCCCCACGCACATATACATTACTTACCTGATTGCCACTGCAATCTACATCCATTCTTCTCTTGTAAGTGTTAAACCCTCGGGTCACTTTCAAGTTGGGGTTTGGAGTACTCTACGGCGTGCTGCAGGACAATATCCTGTAGTAAACGTTCATGCAAGTTTCCATCTACAAGAAGGTGTACTTCTAGATCTTCGAGGTCGACTAACAGGTGCACTGTAAGTTCACGGAAACTGAAGTCTAGACACGCATAAAACCTATTACGCTTCATACATAATCTTCTTACACGTCTAATCAAACTATCACATTTTACCAACGATATAATAAATGGTAGATGCGGCATAATTTTACCATTGATTTAAAAAAAAAAAAGGTAGACCTGGCGTAATGTCAAGTAAGACAATTTTTAGGAACATGTAGTTGGTTTCGCCGCTTCATACCTAATTTCAGCTCTATTGCTTCGCCTCTTTGTAAACTAACTTCATCTGGTAAAACTTCTCCAAAAAAATTTGTTTGGAATGCGGAAGCGGATTCTGCCTTTGTTAACTTAAAAAAGTGCTTGACTACAACTCCAATTTTAGCTTGTCCTGAATTCGATCTTCCATTTTCGGTCCATTGTGATGCCTCGAACTTTGGCATTGGAGCTATGCTTACTCAGGTGCAGGATAATAAAGAAGTAGTCATTGCATATATGAGTAGAACTTTAAATAAACATGAACAAAACTATTCTACTACAGAAAGAGAAACATTAGCCGTGATAATAGCAATCGAACATTGGCGTTGTTATCTTGATAATGGTAAACCGTTCACAATTTATACTGATCACGCAGCATTAAAATGGTTCTTAAATTTGTCTAATCCTTCTGGAAGATTAGCACGATGGACTCTTCGTCTATCTTGTTTCAACTTCACTCTGAAACATAAAAAGGGTAAAGACAATGTAGTTCCAGACTATCTTTCACGACTGAAAACTAATGATAACGCCGTTATTGGTTTTGTTGAGCCTATATCGGATAACGCTACCTCTCAATTAGAACGTTTTAATAAATTATTTAACGATTGTCAAGATAACCCTGACGCTTTTCCAAATTATAAAATAGTCGATGCTAAGCTTTATCGTTTCTCTAAATCACCTAATAATCATTTGAACGATGATTTTACTTGGAAAGAAATTCCTCATCCTTCTGAAAGGCTAAATCTTATTAAATCTTGTCACGGTGAGATAGATGGTAATCCTCATATTGGTATTTTCAAAACTTACAAGAAACTATCATTAAGATTTTATTGGTCTGGGATGTTTAGAGACGTTGCTAAGTTATGCTCTACTTGCGAGACTTGCATTGCCTTTAAACACTCAAACCATTCACCCTATGGTCTTATGGGTAAACCTAAAATTTGTTCAAGACCCTTCCAAAACATTTCTCTTGATTTAATGGGTCCTTTTCCTATGACAAGGCAGCGTAATCAACATATTCTAGTTGTTACGTGTTCTTTCTCTAAATACTGTCTTATTTTTCCTATTAAACGTGCTACAGCTACAAATATTATACAGCATCTGGAAAACTCGGTATTTCTGGTACATGGTGTACCACAAACCGTGATTATGGATAATGGATCACAGTTCCAGTCTAATGAATTCCGAGATTTCTTGATCGGTTACAAAATTCCTTTTATCTTTTATTCGCCTAGATATTGTCCCCAAGTCAATCCTACTGAACGTTATAATAGAACGATTGTCACTGCATTGGCACAGTTGGTAGGAGATGATCACCGATCTTGGGATAAATATTTACAAAAAATTCAATTAGCTCTTAACAGCTCGGTAAATGTCACAACAGGTTTTTCTCCATCGTTTCTCGTTTATGGTCGAGAAATTATACCTTGTGGCTCATATTATACCGATTGTGATAATCTCGATAGTGTTATTTTTCTCCCTCGCGATATTTATGCCACTAACCTAGGTGTACTATCTGCCACCTTTGATAAAGTTCAGATGGCACTACACACTGCACACATTAAGAACGGTGCTCACTACAACATAAGACACAATTTTAAAGAGTTTAACGTAGGTGACACAGTCTGGCGTAAAAATTATGTGCAGAGTAATGCCGGTGCATACTTTAGTTCTAAATTGGCTCCTAGATATGTCAAGTGCACGGTAGTTGAGAAATTATCGCCACTTGTCTTTGTCCTTGAGGATCCTAATGGTGTGAGAGGAAAATGGCACGTTAAAGATTTTAAAATTTAACTTTTTCTAAATTATTTATCTTTTGTAACTTCTTGGTATAAATTCCTAACTGTTGTAAACCAGCAAAGTCTAAATTATTTATTGTAACTTTTCTTAATTCAATTATTTTCTATCTAAACTTAACTTTTCATAACTTTGCTTAAATTCAGTTTACTTTTTGTTACTAGTTCTGTTTTTTTTTATACTATTCTGTAATATCATCTTTAACTTTAAAAACCTAGACCTTATTTTTTATCTTGACTATGTAAATCACCTCATCATCACTCATCGTCATTTCTGGTTTGGCAATCTTCCTTATCATCTGAGCGGTGGCACAACTCTTTAAGAAAGCCGAAGGTGCAATCTCGTATCATTGTATACTATCACTCTCCTTGTATATTCTTTTAGTAGTAACTTAGCTTTAATTTCGAATAGAGCCCAGGCTAGGACACGTTCCCCTGTGGTTTCCTATTCAACCTTCCTTGACTCTTAATCCTTGAGGGACCCTAAGTCCACTTAATCTTAAACCTAGATCCTTAATCCTTGATGGACCCTAAGTCCAAATTAATCTTAAGCCTTGACTTCTCTTGGATGAAATCTAAACCCATCCAGGATCTTGGGTATACCCAGACTTGGACACGTTCCTCTGAGGTACCTTACCCCTGTAAATATTTTTTTTATGGGTCTTCTAAGCGGTGCGGGTGATGACACCCCCAAAATAAGCCCTAACATTAAACTTCGATATCTCCTTGAAGGAGTACGTGCCATCGACCTTGCAAGCGTGAGCCGTATCCCCTACCTCTGAATGTATGAATGAAAGTGAAGAGTGAATACCTTTGAGAGAAGATGAATACATGTGTCAAGTTGATATCCTTAACCTCAAAATTACATGATTTTATTAAAAAAAAAACTTTTTTGGTAAAAAGTTTTTTTTTTCCGGGGTTTTTGGGGTAATGTAGTATTCCTTCATATTCATCCTCATTCATATCCATTTTTATATAAAATTTGTGGACTTTTTATCGGTTAGTAAAACTCTTTGGGCACACGCTCCGCAAGTCAAGGTTCAAAATTTGAAAAAGGAAGAGGGAGGGCCGTGACGGCAAGCGGAGTCGTCATTGGAAAGGGATTCTGGAAACAATCTTGAAAGGAAGAACATCAAATGGCAAAATGGTGAAATGTTTTGAAGATTGATGCTGATCTGAACTCCGCGAGTAATAGTGTTCCGTGGCTCTGAACCTAGAGGAAATGTTTGAATATTGATGCTGCTCTAAACCTGGAGAAAAGAGGACCGGCACGCCAAACCGTGAGTCCCTTAGTATTTTACCATTCTTCGACCTGGAATTTGCTCCGCTGCCGTCCTCCTACTTAAATCCTCGCTCAAACGACCTCCGGATACACGCAAGAGAAGCTACGACCTCCGTACCTCTTCCGAAGGCTACATCTCCGGCCCACTACTTCGCCGGATACCTGCCGTGCGGAGACTGCGGAGCGCTTAGGCCCCTTAGCCCCTTAGCTTTCTTCTTTATATTACTGTACTGTACTGGTCAATTAAACTTATCTATCCGTTACCTTGTTGTTTTCCTTACCACCCATTAGGATCTGCAGGAACTGATAGGCAGGCTTAATTTTTCAACACCTAGAAATTGTCGCGGGACGCCTGTTTAAGCTAGCAAACAGGCGTAACGTTACACCCTCCATCACAGTTTTACCACCGAACCGGCCGCTATCGCCAGAAATGCCATCCATACTTTATATATGCGTGGAAGTAACGCACTGTTAGATTTAACCCATTGTTTCTTCCACGTACCTGTAAGTGGAATTCCTTCTTACCACCTTCGGTTTTTCTTCCGAAGTGTAATTTTGACTACTTCAAACGAAGAGTGAATAGAGCCCTCAAAGGTAGGCAACGCACTGACAATGCCCCAGGTATTGTAGGTGTCTATAGGCGGCGATGGCTACTTACCCAGTGAGATGTAATATAAAAAAATACATCTTATTACTTACCACCTTGGCTTCGGACCACCTGATAAGTAATATCAGGTGGTCCGAAGCCAGTTAGACACTTATTCTATAAAAAAAACTTCGTGTGGTCCATTTTTAGCCATTTAAGTCTCTGTCGTGCTGGACTTTTCTTCCCCAGGATCAACCAATTGGGATATTAGAGTATATACTATTTTTAAACTAGATGCGCTCCTTAGTTTACCTGAGTGGAATTTCCTTAGGTGCCGTAAATTTATGTACATGTCATGTCTCCTATCCTCCAACTAAACCAACGCAAAAAATCACTTTGATCAGCCCATTTAATTTCACGTGAAAGAAGGTCAAATAAACAAACACACTTTCGCATATTTAGTTTTAGTAGAAAGTAGGGCAATGTTACCAGCGAATTTACAGGGCACACAGAGATTTGACATCTTATATCTCGGGGTGACGAGCGCAGTGCATCGCCATCCAAGGTTTTGAACTGTTGAAGTTCAAAATTCTGTGTGGCGTTGAGCTGTTATGGGCAAGCGTGAAGAGCCATCAGGCGAGCGACTTCACTCACTTAACTCAGTATCATAAAAAAAAAGTTGGATGCGAATGTTTGTGTGTAAGTGTGTGTTAATATATGTGTTCCCATCTAACTCTGTAAGGCTAAAGGTTTTTTTTTAGGTACAACAGATTTCAATCAATGATTTTCTTAATATTTAAATACTGACTAAAATTTGAACTGTATGTAATTTGTTTACGCCGAAATACATTAACATTGTGTAAGCTGATATACCTATGTGTATAAAAAAAGATAATTATGATATACCAAGACGAACGCGATGAAAAAATCTGCTCCAGAACGCAAAGCAACGAGATTACTGATGGGCACCCCCAAAACGGCACAATCTGGGTGTCTTCAAATCTCGAGTGAATCGGTTTCTTCTGGGCAAGCGTGCTCCATCGTAGACCGCATCGCGCTTAACATCAGGCGAGTTGGCGGTAAAACGCAAGCATATTACCGAATAAAAAAATAATATACAATTATATCTAAAAACTTAACTCTTAAAACTATCAGTGAGATTAATTATTCAGACACAGCTCAGCTGTTGAGTCTGAACAAACCAGTTTAAGATTAAGATGGATGATATCTTTTATGCATTTAAAACACATAATGTTAACGTATTATCACGATACAAATATAGCGTTCTCATAGGATAGCGTGTGAAACCGCAGGGCGCTGCGTGTGAAGAACATGGCGTGGGTGTAACTTATTACTCTTAAAATTATTATCAGTTATCATTAGTTTCTCTATAATAATTATTAACTAACAATTTTTGACAAATTTCTCAATATCATTAGATTTATCATAGACAGTTTAGTCATATACGTATTATCTATGAGAAAAACGACTGTATGTATTTTTTTACTAACAATTACATTTTTTAATTACCACAGTGTCTCAAGACAAAGGTTAAAACCAGTGTGTCCTACCCGTTATGACCTACGGTGCCGAGACGTGGACACTCACGGTTAAGGTGGTCCACAAGTTTAAAGTCGCTCAGCGAGCTATGGAGCTATGTTCGGAGTTTCTATACGGGATAAAATTCGGAACGAAGTGATTCGACATAGAACCAAAGTTACTGACATAGCTCAATGTAGTAAGCTGAAGCGGCAGTGGGCGGCCATATTGCCCGAAGAACCGATAACCGATGGGGTGGACGAGTTCTGGAGTGGAGACCACGTTTAGGTAAACGTAGTGTGGGACACCCTGCGGCCAGGTGGAGAGACGACCTGCGTAAAATGGCGGGTAAAAACTGGATGCAAAGACCTATGACCAGCAGTGGACAGATGCAGGCAGATGATGATGAATTTCTAAATTATTAACTTAATTTCTTTGTTTATTATTTAAATCAGATTTATCAACTAAGACAAGTTAGATAGGTTAGGTTAATCTATGACGGTTGAGGCTATACGTTCATTTAGGTAAGTATATCTGGTCCTTGATTAGTGTAGATTGGCTTGCAACGCAATTCGGAAGTGCTGATTCGCGAGCACTGAATATAGAATCAGGGGTGTTCATTTGTGTGTGTGCATCTATTTTATGGTTATGTAAGTACTATTGGGATGTCATAATCGCTTTCTATTTTGAATAATGTGTACTGCCCATGTGACGCCCGGTGGAAATGAATTATGACGGCATAAGAGATACATATCGTTTGATTTTACTCCCAAGGCGCGCCAATAGATGCTTCTCATCAAAAATACCTATAGTCGAATTGAGAAAACTCACTTCAGATTCTCAAGCCAGTCAAGTCAGTTGAAAAGTAGCCTATAATATGTTAATCTAGTTAGGGTATTAAATTGTAGGTGATTAAATACGAGTGGGGGAAATATACTAAACTTCTTAGAAATTAGTTTTCACACTATATATTAAATAATAATTGCTGTAAGAAGTTTTATCTCTAGTTTTACCTGTACAATTCAGTAAAAGATAGAAAACTGTGAAACAATCAATCATTAATTAATGAATAGTATTTAGCAAAGAAGTTAATAGTAACCAATTAACTATAGTACCTAAGGCCTATTAAATGATAAAATGATAAGATATTAATGATGAAACAGACTTAGCGAGCTCTAGCGTTAAAGAGCTCTAGGTGGCCGTATACTGAACTGTAACTACCCACATTATCTTTGATAGTTACCTTTTTTTTACCGGGCAAGTGCCTTTATTAACTAAACAAAATACTAGCTAAAACTAACACTAAATAAACAGTTAGACTGTCCATAGACCGTTGAAGGTCTAAAGACAACCCAAATGCTCAAACCCACTATCAGTTGGCAGCGTACCCAGCATGCTGGCGGCATTACCACGTTGAATGGCAATGCTTATACGTTGAGCCAGATACACGCCAGCATTTTGGTCACGCGTCGCGTTAATCAGACGCTCTGAAAGATTTTTGAAAATGAGGTGAGCTCCCGGTCCCCAAGGGCCCAATGTCTCGACACCAAACGCCTCAAATATGTAACCACTGCCGAGGTTAGCATATTTGCGCCGCTTGTGCTGCTCTGCCGAATTGGCAGCTGCACCAGCCCTACCCTTACCCTACTTAGTTATCTAACTACAAAACAATGCGTCCAGTAAAGAACCTCTCCTATCCGTGCAATCTTCCCTGCACTTAAAATCGATCGACACCCGATGCTCTTAAACAAAAAGCATTCTCAGGCGAACTAAACTCCGTCTGGACGCACGCACACATGCACAGCTAACTATTACAAAATACTTGGCATAATAAATCTAACTAGACCGGACGGCACCCCTTGGTAATCCTTTAATCAGGTCCACACGGGTACAGTAGCCCTTGCCCACACAACGCACCCTATTTTTCCCTCCATTTCGACCCCCAACCCCCTATTTCCCCTCGAACGGTGCAAATGACAGTTTCTAATTCCAACTTGCCATGAAAGTGTGTAATTGTTGCGCCGTTGATTTATACACTCGAACCTTTTGCGCGGGAATTGAGCATGTGTGCTCTGTAGGGTTGCTACACCTGTTTTGTGATCAGATTTCGATGGAGGTTTCAAATTGTATGCTGTGATTTAAGAGCTAATGCATCGTGCGTTCTCTATCTCTTTCGCGCTTCATTTTATGAAGATACACACATAGATGACATGAAGAACATGGTTTCAAACATAAAAACGAAATAATTGGCCAAGAGCGTGTCGAGACACACATATGGTAGGGTGCCGTAACTAAAGCCATATAATTGTAGTCATGGTTCAGAAATTGAGAGTTATAGAAAAATTCGAACGAACGAAGCTCTGTGGACTTAGCCAAATTTCAGAGATGTACCATCCCGACATAACATACACTTTTTATGGTTTAAACATAGAGAAAACTGATTGAGAAACATTATTTGTTAAGACCATTTCACAAAAAGGTCAATGACCTATGAGCTAGAACGCTTTGAATTTATTACAGTTTTATCGCTGTTACTCAAAAACTCATCATCAAATAATGTTCGAAATAATTTTGAATGAAGGTTTTAAATATGAACTATCTGTATTGTAAGACTCAAGTTTCTATGTCTTATACTTTAGAAATGCAGGGGGGGATCAACTTTTTGCCACTTTGGCGGGCCATATTTCGCAAAGTATAGACTTTATAAAAAAGAAATGTATCAAACCTTAATTTCATATTACCTTTTTAACACCCCACACGAGTAAGTGAAATGAAAAAAAATATTTCATCCCCATTTCACAAGTGCTATTATTCAGTAGAAAATTATCTAAACGACAAAACATTATAAACAGATCGGGCCACTCCATACCTAAATTGCCATACCCTAATTGGGTCATTGTGTTAATATAAGTGTTAACTATACATACACTTGGCATAACATAATGTGCAATAAATAATTAGACTTTGACTTTTATACTTTTAAAATTGAGATCTATATTATTACTATTATTATGCAAAATTTCATTTTATTATCTTAATAGTTATAGAAGTTCGGTTTTAAAAAATTCGGACGGAAGGACAGACAGACAGACAGATGGACGGACAGAACGAATTTATAAGGGTTCCTTGTCGGGCTACGGAACCCTAAAAACAATGTTTTATTGATGTTTAGGTAAGTATTTGTACGGCTTACATGTTACATACGTACATATATTTAATAATTTTATGTCTTCAAAAACTTTACATGCGCGAACGAGATATACAAAATGTAGTCTCCTAAAGAAAGTGTAAGTTATTACACACTCCGCCTTCTATCTCCTCCATGAATCCTCTCCATCCTAAGAATTCTTGAAAAAGATCGCTGTTAGCGATAAGGCTTCCAGTTGTAACACTCGTTATTAAGATTTTTTTGTGCATGTATTGTTTATGTTGTGAAGAATATACGAGTATCATTCTATTTATTTCCATTAGGTAGCCGACGTGGCGGTAGCCCGTCTGCCTGATACCCGTTACCTATGGCCTATGACATAAAAAATGAATTATTTTCTCACGTAAATTTTGACTACGGTGGAATTTTATTGACTGGGTAAACTATGTATGATTGTTTTTAGAAATAGAAAGATAATTTTTGTCTTATTTTAATTGTATTATTAGGTGTGACTGAATGAAATAGCTGCTTGCGAATTATTGCTCCAAGCAAGATAACAACATTTAGTCGGTATGTTTCAAACATAAATCTAAAATTAACATTCGTGTTTTAAAAGCTACAGTAGATAGGTAGAAATTTTGTAAAAAAAAAAACAGATTTGGTTTTTTACCAGTATTAGTGCCACCCCTGCAGGTGGGGTCACCAAAGCGTGTGTTGGGTGCGTCGGGAATCCAATTGTACGTCAATGTGTGCGTCTGCATTTGTCAATTGGCGCAGCAGCCGATGAGTGCATTCGTTTATGCATTTTCTACTTATTTAAACCTTTGCTACCGTTATACTTACATAATCATTTTTACTGTCCGTTTTCGTATCCGTTTTTGCCCAAAGTTTTCCACCGCCTTATATGAGAACCAAATAGGTATATTCGGATATGAAGGTTTTAAAAATGTTGTCATCCTTTCAAACGTTGTTTTCTATTAATTTTAGACCAAAAAATTTCATATGTAATAAGTAATCGTATTTGAAATTATCATATATTCAAGGTTGTCAAAATTGCTTATTTTATACCTAAACTAATGAAAGAAAGAAAAAAAAACAACAATTATTATTACTTATTAACTACTATTAGTTCATATTTTTATAGCTTCGCTGGATCTTACGTCAATTATTTAGCCTACCTTACATATCAAATCATTTTTATTACTAAAGAATTCTGAAAATTCATATATAGTAGAATTTTTGTACAATTTTTTTAAAGTACATTTTTAATTATTCCAATACTTTTAAATATCTGATATTTTTAGTGATTCATATTATCGCCAATATTCACAATTGTTTTCAGTTTACTTCTTCTTTGCGTCTACAGATAACGAACGTACAGGAACTCCTTCTGGTTTCTATTGAAAACGGCAGATGATTGAATTATGTCTCGTGCCGTGAAGAATGTTAACAATGCAGGATTCATGCTTGAATTATCTCCTAGACGATGTCTGGTTTATTATTGTGTAAACTTAGAGTAGGTTTGTGAGTTAGTACGAGTATACGTTCGTACTAGATACTCTTGTTTTCTCTACAACTCTACATATCTACATGGATTGGTATCTAGATTAACATAGAAGATGAAGGATTTCCAATTTTTTTAAAGGTTTATCATCAGCCAGAAGATAGATAGATAGGAAACTCTTTATTGTTCACACCAAAAATTATAAACGTACATAAAAAACAACTTTAAAAAAAACTAGTGTAACAAGACGTCCACTGCTGAACATAGGCCTCCCCCTTTAACCTCCACACCGAACGACATCCTGCCATCTGCATCCACTGGATGCCCGCGACTCTCACAATGTCGTCGGTCCATCTAGTGGGAGGCCTACCTACGCTGCGTCTTTCGGTTTGCGGTCTCCACTCAAGAACCTTTCTTCCCCATCGGTTATCAGTTCTTCGAGCGATTTGGCCTGCGCATTGCCACTTCAACTTATAGATTTTAATAGCTATGTCGGTGACTCTGGTTCTTTGGCGAATATCTACGTTTCGGATTTTATCGCGCAAAGAAACTCCGAGCATAGCTTTCTCCATTGCCCGTTGTGTGACTCTGAGTTTTTCCAAAAGGCCAACAGTTAAGGACCACGTCTCAGTACCATATGTCATCACTGGCAACACACACTGGTCAAAGACCTTTGTCTTTAGGCACTGTGGTTAGCTTATTTCAGGTATATAGTTGAATTAAACTCATAAAAAGACAATCTACATTACAAGTCAAAAACACTATTTAAATTCAAATCAAAAGCCCTACGTCATGTCTACATCAAAACCAGCTCTCCTCACCGGACTCATCCGCAGTTTTCAGTCAGCTGACCACGGCTATTATAACATGGTCGAAACGTCGACCAAAAGGTTCCTATTTGACCTATATAAACTAATGCGCGATAAGTCCCGGTAAACATTCAAAACAAGTGTTCTAATCGTAAAAGTTTAAAAGTTACTTATGTTTACATCAAGTAAATAAATAGATTATGTATTATTTTTAGGCCAACAATAAAGGGTCTATGTCACAACGTGAATAATTTTCGCGCAAGTTCCCATTTAAATTCCCATTCACATTGGGTTTACAATTTTTAACCACATCGTCATTAACATCAAGATCAGGTTAAACATGATCCATCGCCTAGTCTAAAAAAAATAGTACAAAAAACTGTTAGTTATCTTTCGCATTTTTGTGATCTTCTATACCAATATATAAAGACATTTGATTGTTTTTTTGTTTGCATTAAATAGGCTCCGAAACTATTGAACCGATTTGAAAAATTCTTTCACTGTTGGGAAGCTATACTATCCCCGGGTGACATAGGCTATATTATATTTTGTAGCGAGGCCCAAGGCCCAGCTTACACCCATGCGAAGCTGGGGCGGGCGGCTAGTAAAATATAAATTAGCTTAAAAGCCCTAAAGCTAGAGCTCTTCACGGTAGATTAAGATACCAGATCAATCAAACAAGGGAGATAAGCTTTAGTACAAATATGATTCATGTTCAAATGTTTCACCCACGTTTTTCACTATACCGCTAAACCTGTAAGCACGGCACACGTTTCTTTATCGCGAATAAGTCCGCGTTTGACCACCAACTGAACACTTAATATTTTTTTACACACGCTCTGAAATTTGCAGCAACACTAATGAACTACCTAATAGTCCACATGGAAAATAGGGTGACAAGGTCGTCTGCAGGGTGAGTTCCACTAAAGGCATCAAGGCTGATTTAGGCCTGATGCGATCGCACCCACCACGCTAATTTACCATAATCTCTCTTGTTTGTCTGATCTGACATTCAGATTCACATTATATATTTGTTAAAACATTGTAGGAATGCATATACATGAAGTACAGGGTCGTACAAGGCTAGGTTAGTGTAGTTTGTAATTTCCTTATAACTTTAGTGAAATGACCAGACCAGACCAGATCTGGTCCATAAACTGCTTATTACCAACAGTACTAACCCTTTCCCTATTTTTACCGGCCGGGTGGGTGGCTCGTTTTACCGCCACCGCTGGCAGCCAGTAGCCGCCTACAATTTAATATTCATCGTTAACGATGTTTTTCTTAAGGCAGCTATTTTGGGTGCGCGAGCGCAGACCACCCGCGCTTGGCGCTTGCCAGGGCATTGTTTACAAGGATGCACTGTTTATTGGATAACTTGGGCTAGGATATTGATGGATGATACATTGATTGAGGAAGATGAACTGTAGGGTACTGTAGGTAGAGTTTACTTGTTTTTTTTTTTATTAGTAGACATTTTGATACGATTCTAAATAATTATAGATTACAATAAAAGCGCTCGAACAAAATTTTCTTTGTTTGAGCTAATTTTAAATTCAGTTTTTTGTATTGATATATGAAATTACTCTCAATGGCGCACGCTCATCAATTATCTCAATTTGTCC
The DNA here is from genome assembly GCA_949125355.1 of Agriopis leucophaearia. Lineage (NCBI taxonomy): Eukaryota > Metazoa > Arthropoda > Insecta > Lepidoptera > Geometridae > Agriopis > Agriopis leucophaearia. The sequence goes on along the minus strand of OX421276.1, from coordinate 5,799,128 downwards.
GTGTTCGTTATCCTAGCACATCAAGCACATAATCCACACTTGTCATACCTACAAGTAGGTATATTACCTATTCCTATCGATTCAAGTATACCCATGTTAACATGCGTCGTAACTTACTAGAATTAAATAATTTATCGTCTCGGGCTTCGCTACAATAAATCAATATGCAGGGCATGCACACACGGCGTGGGGGGTGCCCCCCACCACCACCCTCAGCCCTTTCTTGACTAATTAATTAAACAACCGATTCATTACAGCAGCCTCCTTTGTGCCCTCACATTCGTCTAGTGAGCTAAAAGTACGGATAGCAATAGCAGAAGAATCATACAATATATAATTATGTTTTTAATTATAAATAAATAAATATCTGGGACATTATTGCACACATGGCATCTGACCCCAAACTAAGCAAAGCTGGTAATATGGCTGTCAGAGACTGATATACATATGTCTGTACTTTTATCTTATCTTAACATAACTCAACTAAAATGATAAAAAAAAGACGTGTGGCACTCGGGGACTGCCGCGGTAAAGCTATTGCATAGCATTTTTTATCAACTTATGCAATTATAATTATGTAACAAATAAAATACTTACTATTTACTTGTAACAAATAAAATTATGTAGGTTTTACAACTCTACGTATGTATCTCGTTTTTTTATCAAACATATTTTACAACGCCATCTAGCGGTGAGAGGTTGGAGTGGGGGTGTTAGGTTATTTTCGTTACGGAATTTCTGGATTCGGTCTCCACGCTCAAGGCCCGCGATAGAAGCTATGCAATAGCTTAATAAGTGTTTTTTTTTTTGTTTTTCTGAGAAAGTTATTCGTGACAAAATAAAATAACTGCAGGCAGGGTCTATGTGTAGGCACATAAGTGTAATATGGTGTCATCACCAATCACGTCATACTAGCACGCGAAAGTAACTCTAATTTTCTGTTTGTTACTTTAAACAATTGTACAATGAAAATGCGCAATATTATATTTTGGGTAAGTAATTTCAACCGCAAGCTTTGATTGTAATTGTGTGCATGTGGACGTCTCCATGTGACCACTTTCCCCGCTGCCTTGTTTTTATTTTCCTCTGACGCAAAAAGAGGGGTGTTAAAAGTTTAACATGTGTAATAAGTATATGCATGTCTGTCTGTGGCATCGTAGCTTCCAAACGGCTGAACCGATTTTTATTTAGTTTTCTTGTTGTTTGAATGATGACTTGATGAATCATAGCATAAGAAAACTCTCGGTGTTCTTATGCTATGATTCATGAAAATCAGTTCTGCCGTTTGAAGATTATCAGTTCTCCTTATCAAGGTTTAAAAAACAGTTTAATCTTGTTGCTCAAGATAGGCCGATAGGTATACCAATCTTGATGAAACTTGACATGAAAGTAGACGTCACAAGAATGCGTAGGTATATGATTTTTTTCTGGTACCAGCGGATCACAACTAGTCAAACTATAAAACTGTTGTAGCAATAATTTAAATTTTTAACCAACCCTCGTTTGTTGCTGACGTTACTTAACCCTTCAACCTCCCTGAAAGGCCGGCACTATCCCGCGGCGCGCAATTATTTTAATTTCTTCCGCGCCACGGATTGATCGAGCGTTAGGTGAGAGCCGACACGTAATGAGGACGAGATGAGAACGGGACGGGGCCGGGACGAGACGGGACTGCGCCATTTGTTATTGTCAATGCGGCCGTCGCTAACTATTCAAATTGTTTTGTTTTGTTTACCGTACGTTTGCAAATATCCCAGGGTATGATTAGGTTGTATTGATATTTCGTTATATAGCTTTTACATAAATACATATAAAATACAACCTACTTTACGGGAAGTTCACTAAAAGCGATTAATACTTTAATTATGTATTATTTATTTAAGTATGTATTTAAAAATATATATGTACGTATATCAGTCACTGGCAGCCATATTACAAGCTTTGCTTAGTTTGGGATTAGATGACCGTGTGTGCAAAAATGTCCCAGATATTTATTTTATTTATTTATTTTTATTTTTTATTTTAAAACAAAGAATTTCGATAAATATGTATGTGTTTTGCTGATGTAGTTTTTAAAGATTAGTTATTTATATGAGCAGAACGTCCATTTAATCGTTAGTTAAAAAAAATATACAAATATAAAGGCATGTTACAAGGGATCCGTCAACCCTCCATTTCTCGGCTTGTAAACATGAAAAGGCGAAGCATCAGTTTTCTCGCAAATTATTAATAAATTACCACCATTAGGGCGGCGTTTTCGAATGTTTTGCGGTTTGCTTTGTTTGTTGTGAAGTGTGTTCTAAACAACCTTTCATGTTTGGAGGACGGCATGCGCATAGTTGCTGATTTGGGTAAAATTCTAATGTATAAAAATGTTAATGTATAATAACTAGTTTTAAACTTGCATAGCTAATTTGAGTGGATTTAATGTTTTTAAAATAATATATAAATATAAAAGACTTATAGATTGACTGTCCCGGTGGCTCAGTTGGGGGCGTGGGTTCGATACCCACTTGAGACAAATATTCATGTGATGAAAATTTGTGTTTGTTCTATGTCTAGGTGTTAATATGTATTTAATTATGTATTTAAAAATATATAATAGTACGTATATCAGTCTTTGGTAGCCATATTACAAGCTTTGCTTATTTTGGTGTCAGATGACCGTGTGTGCAAAAAATGTCCGAGAAGTCCCAGATATAAAAGACAATGTGTGTATGTATGTATGTTCCCTATGCACCCTGAAACGAATGGACCGAGTTTGGCAGGACTTTTTTAGCAGATAGCATATATTGACCCTTGTATGGGACGCGACCTGTGTCGATACTTTGGCGCCGTCACATCTTCCTGAGACACTTTGTAGAGCAGCACAAGCGGCGCAAATATGCTAACATCGGCAGTAGTTACATATTTGAGGCGTTTGGGGTCGAGACATTGAGCCTTGAGGCACGGAGAGCTCACCTCACTTTCGAAAACCTTTGAGAGCGTCTGGTTAATGCGACGCGTGACCAAAATGCTGACGTGTATCTGGCTCAGCGTATAAGCACTGCCATTCAGCATGGTAATGCCGCCAGCATGCTTGGTACGCTGCCAACTGATAGTGGGCTTGAGCATTTAGATTGTCTTTAGACCTTCAGTGGTCTATGGGCAGTCTAACTGTTTCGTAGTGTTAGTGTTAGCTTGTATTTTTTTTAGGTAATAATGCCCACAAGAAAGCAAATAGCTGATGTTATAAGGCGTAATCCCCGCGATTTCATCCGCGGGGTGCATCTAGTAATATGTAAATTGGCTACGAACGTTCTTTCAAATCATAAAATGCATGATCCATTACTAAAAGGTCTGATATTCCTTGAGTGACACATAACTACGTCACTGTCCAGATGCCTTTTCACCTCATTGCAACCAACACAAAAATTAGAAAACAAGTCTCTCACGGTCCATCTAGTGGGAGGCCTACCTACGCTGCGTCTTCCGGTTCGTGGTCTCCACTCAAGAACCTTTTTCCCCCATCGGTTATAGGGCTTTTTGAGCGTTGTAGCCTGCCCATTGCCACATCTCCTTGCAAAATTGAAAACCTGAACTTGAATTTAAAGAATTATTGTTAGCTACCAAGTTCATACTAACTGGTTTTAGAGCGAGGTTCCCTGGGCCCGTCTACGGTGACCTTTATCGCCTTGTTGTAGGTGGTCACTTGCGGTGGCGTAGTCGACACGGTGATCGTCAGGGTAAACGACTTGCCTGAAACAAACGAGACATGTATCAAACATTTTTAATCTGTGGTTCCCGAGATTTTGCTTTCGAAATGTCTGTAAAAGTAGATCATACTACATATATGTCATGATTTTGGCTGGTAGTTTTTTTTTGTTTCAAACATGATTTCTGAGGTTTTCAGAGGGTTTTCGCGATTATAACTTATTTGGAACGTTTTGCAGTGTCCGATTATTATTAGTCAAAACGTTCGTCACGCAGTGGTCGCTCACGGTATTCAGAGGTCTTGCAATTCTGATCTTACGATTTAATGACGGGATCCCAAGCAGGTGGTAGGTAGCAGCAATTTTCTTTGTTTTTGAATTCAATAGTCTCGCGTAGTATCATTGTTTGTATCTACCTGTGACAATGAATACAGCAAAGAGTTCGAAACGTCAGGAGGTAAAATAATGTAAAATACACGCCATAAAATCCGTTGTTTCTATAAGTGAACAAAATTCCCATAAATAAAGCTACTAACTACTTTGGCAGTGGATTTTTTTTTCTGATGCTTTTGTAACTTGCGAGGTTATATTATTTATAAAATCGTCGATAATGTAATAATTTCCACGAAAATATTATTTTATCAAACTTCACTACGACTGAACGTAAGCAATAAATTCAATCTGTGGTCGTTCTCTTTCGGCGGCACCCACTTTTTGTAGTTCGATTTTGATCACTTGTTCGAAAAGTTAAAAATTTATAGCCAGCTCCATTTCAATTTGCGTTCCGGATGAAATTTGTTCAGATACGCGAGCTATCCGCAACGAAAATAATTGTCAATCAAAACCCCATCCGACATTTGTATACTACTACTATAGCGAAATATACTATAACGAAAAAATATAGGAACCATGAACTTCGGCAATACTTCAGTTTTAGTTTTGTGCTCATATTATTTCGGTTCACTTCGATTATACACACATGGAAATTCGCTTATAGAACTCATACATTTTTCTATATCAACCAGTATTATAAATATAACTTTTCGTCTCTCTATCTCCATGCAAAAAATCACGTTGATATATAGCTTTGTTGCTGCGTGAAATAGGAACAAACAAACATATCAACATCTCAACTAACACAATTTCGCATTTGTAATATTATTATAGTTAAAGACACCTAACGTGTCAAAATCGGCGAGGTCAAGCCTGCAGGAGGTAATATTATAGAAATAAACCTACATACTTACATTCACCCCAAAAACATTACTCTCCTTCTTAGGTAGTCAGGTAAAAACAAATACTTGAAACGAATCGATCTCGTTAGGACACGAGCATGTAAAAGAGCAGCTCGGCCGCAACACATCAAGGCACGTCACAAACAGCAGGCCGGCCACTTCATCACGACGTAACATTGCCAATAAAAAAAACATTTCCATCTGTGGAAAAACCACAGTTAATATTAAATGACCGTCCGTCAAAGCTGTATTGTAGAGCGCTTTGGCGGCCGCTCTCGCTGCGGGAAGCGGCCAATACCGATTTTGTGATTTTTCCTCCCGCCCAGCTCCCCACACGTAGGGGGGTCGCGGGAGAGTGACATGTAAGCTTTAATGGGTCCGGAGCGGCACGCCGCCGGCTACACGCGAAAAAACTGAAAAAAAGCCTCATTCATACGTGATTTCATGTGTAGGCTACTTTCTGCGGGCTTGGCGGTAACGCTCGTTAAAAATGGAGCTGGTACACGTGACCAGCTTGTTGCGGACGATCGGAGTTTATTAACGCGAGTGGAGCACATGCAGGTTCGATAAAAGTGTTTACGGGTTAGGGCTTCAATTTGTAATCACATCGTGTTATTGATGTACTTAGCGGTACTATGAATCATCGTGCAAGCCTAATGAAACATGTGTAAAGGTTTTTAGATAATCTGCCCGTTCGTAAATTCAAGCATAACAGCTTTTAACAACTTTTATAAACGTTACTTCAAAAAGGGTAATTAGTAAAATGGTCAGCTACAAACCGGGCAACTATTTAGGCAGCTTGAAAATACCAATTTGTGAATTTTTTCGGATCACAAGTTGCTAACCAAAAAAGTTTTGGAGCTGCCTAAAAACGAAATGAAATGCTGACCATTTCAATTGTTTCATGTACCGACTAACATCGATATAAGTTCAATACGAATATAGTAAGATTGATTGATAGGTTATATCTCAAAGGTTCAGTTAAAATTAAAGGCGAATAAACGAAGCCAAATATCAAAAACACGAGTGAAAAATCCAACACAACACAAGACACGAGAGTGATGCGCGTTCAAGGCGTACCAGCCGCGGCTCGCCACCGCGCTACCTAAATAAATAACCCCTACTTAATGTACCCAATGCACGATACCATTTATGAGTTCACAATTTGCTAGACCTTTTAAGGTTAGACTATTCTATTTTATGCGGATCGTCGCGACACGGCAGAATATTTGTTAGGGTATTTGTATGTTTTTACGAAACCTTCTCAAATTGTCTATAATATCATAATAGAGCAATCTTACTATTTAATCCTCATAATTTTCAGTAGGTACCTATACTTTTTTATATTAATAGGCTCGCTTTTGACCGCCAACTCGTCTCATGTTAAGCAATTTCTTATGGACAGTTAAAATTAAAATTATTTAGGTATACTATCGCGTAAACACCCTTTGACATTCATGGGCCACGTGACTTCAGTGATGTCACAAGCAAGCAAACAAGTTCTTACGCGCCTTATAACTGTTGCCTCTATAACTTGCCTGTGACGTCATTCGACCTAAATAGAGCGTTTACAGTCATGTGATCAATGAAAAAAATATTTTATTTTGTATTTTTCGGAAAATCGGGATATTATTCAGTAGTTTTAAAAAGTAATCGAATATTTTTAAATATAATAACTTTGGGACTTCTCCAGCCATGAATCATATTTTTGATACAGTCTAATACAAAAAATATAGTTTACGCGCCGCGTTTTACCTATTCTAGCCTGACCTTTATGAGCTCGCGACTTTCTCGCCCCTTTAAACATGCTAAACGATTGACACGACAGGTTGAGGAAGTTTTCTTTGATTTGAAGGCGCCGCCGCCACGGGCAATGTCGGAGACGAGTGCCTACTTCACGGTTACAGTGTGATTGTAGTTTGTGTGGTGTTTATGACGGTAGAAACAAAGTATAAATACTCCTATACGTATATAAAAAAGACGCGATGTCACAGTCTTATTAAATAATATTTTTTCTTGTAGAGTTAAAGCTATTAAAATTTTCGAGTTATTTTTTATTACCTCTATAATGTTATATTTATTCTATTAGGTTACAAGTATTTCTTTCTATATATTTTAATTTGTCTCATCATCAGCATCATTTCAGCCTATATTGTTCCCACAACTGGGACTCAGGCCTTCTCTCAGAGAGAGGATGGATCCTAATCCACCATGCTGGCCCAATGCATGTTGGTTGGCCCAGTGTATGTTGACAATATATTATGTCTATTTAAAAGTATAAAAAAAATATTATCAATTTAAAAAACCGATTTCATAAAAATGCCAGAACTGGACGAAATTAAAATGGAACCACAAGGGAAGCACCAGCTTTCAAATAAAAAAGAATCAACAAAATCGGCTCACCCAGTCAAAAGTTCTGAGGTAAAAAAACAGTCGAATTGAGAACCTCCTTCTTTTTGGAAGTCAGTTAAAAACATGACATTAAGCTTTCAGGTACCTAGTGGCGGCTAGTGCGATTATAGAACAGCAACGCTTGCATCAGATTGTACAGTTCTTCAAAACACTCCCCGTTGTAAATGCGATAAAAGATTATCAGATAACGTAAATGTACGAGTACTAATAATCTTGCTCCTAGAGCTTGTCTTCATTTTGAGCTGATAGTTGGAACAATTAAGTTAACTGTCTAGTCTCGCGAGCGTGCTTGCCTCGACACTTGCACCACTTTACTCGTGCGACACAATCCAATGCGATATTGGAGATATTCCGTTATATTCCGATATTCAACTCAACTCATTATTAGTTTATTGCGACTTATGTATGCATGCAGACCTTAAATGACATGTTTTTGTCTTAAGGTGGAACGTTTCACTTTGGTGGGAAAATCAAATTTCAAACAGTTTTTTTGTTCTTGTAGCTAGGCCGGGTAATTATTGTAAACGATCATGATGTTTGCGAAAATTGATTATCATTCTTTACAAACTCACGTAAAGCTATTTATCTCTAATACACATTATTACATACATTTGGCAATAAACTAATTTTTCCTGTTTCAAACGGTTTATTGACAAATGTAAGTAATATGGTGATTTTCTGATTAATAACTGTAGGTACATGATAATTTAAAGAACAGCCAACAATTTTCCCAAACACTACGTTATTTCACAATAATTACCTGGCCTAGCTACAAGCACAAAAAAACTGTTTGAAATTTGATTTTCCCGCCAAAGTGAAACGTTTCACCTTAAATAACACATCTTAAAATATATGTAGTACATAATGACCCTGTTAGGGTATGGTAACAGAAAGAACGAAACGGTATATTTGTATATCATCAAAATTATCCTTGAAAAAATCGTCTAGGGTGTAGTGACATTTTGATTCTAAGAAAGTTTTGAGAACATTAGTGAAACTGTTTTCTTTTTCTATGTCTTTTATTATATTTGGTAGCTTATTGTATATTTTACGGCCATAGTTGTAGGGCCTGATCTATATTCCGGCCGAACAAGCGTGATTTCAATAAATTACTACATTCAGTCATCAAATTTAATTAAAGATGAGTGCAGTAAAGAGCCCCGCAGGATTTTTAAGTTTTGGGTGTATTACGCGTCGTTCACATGGTAAACGTGGTACCTCAGATCATATCAACAAGGGAGATTATGGTAACGATTATCATTATGGTTGACGGCTGCTGCGGACGCATCTTGCCTAAATCATGCCTGGTTGCTTTTATTTGAACTCACCCAGTAGAAGACTTCGTCGCCTTTTTTTGCATGTAGACTTAAAAAAAAGGTTATAAATTCTTATAAATGGTGTAGCAAAAAGTTTTTAATGTGCGTGAAAAATTTGTAAGTGCGTTTTGCGTTAAGCGGTCTAGCAGTATAGTATTTTTTTAAAGAAAAACGAAGACATTTATACACGAACGACTATTGCATATCTCCCCTGTCTGTCTGATCTGAGCATGGTACTGATATTTATTTTAGGTAAAACAAAAATCTGTTAAAATTAATTTAAGTCAGCACTTATCAAACAAACGTGGGACATTGTGAAATATATATTAAACTCATAAAAAAAACTCTAATTTATATCAAAAAAGTTTGCCTTGGTGAACCATTGATTCAACAGACAGGTGTGAACTCGCGGCGATATCCACGCTATGCTTTCGCCGACGACATTCCCTAATAGCTGGATGCAATCCAATTTGACAGCTGTCAAATACAGGCCGCGCTTTGTCGACGCGATTACGGGAGAGTGTAACGACGTGCTAATGCTTGACGGTAATCGGCCGAATTAATACACCGGTGTAAGGTGCTGTGATTATGACGCAAACGGGAAAGGTTACACAAGTTACGATGTTGAAAGTTCAGGCTCTGTCTAAGCATTTATTTGCTAAGACAACTGCAATAACATTGTAAAAAAAACACGAATAGGATACCGTACAATATTTTTATTGTCTTATAAAAAATCTGACCAAAAATAGAGCCGCTCACCGAAAACTAAAATAACATGTGTTCAAAATTATGGAACATATACCTAAGCACTTAAACGTATTGCCAGACAGAGGGCGCACTACACTTTTAATTGAAGTCACTGGCAAGGATGCCGTACAAACTTCATACTCACTCACTTTGCGGGAAAGCGACAGAGCAGCCCATCCTACTCCAATCACAAACTTTAAAAGCTTATACTTCAGAACTTTATTAGCCGATATTAATAATTTCTTCTGCATGCATAGTTGAGTTCTCAGTTTAAATCTTACTGTAGGTAAGTACTATCAGTTTACCCGCGAAATTGTGTTTATCAAAATAAAAAAGATTATACATGTTTTCGCAAGTTTTTTTTTAATGCAAATGGCTAGACAAATACTCGTAAGTAGCTTGCCTTTGGGTAAACATCTTTTTAGAAGTTTTTTATACTTAATGCAAATGACGAGACAAACATGTAGGTCACATGCAAGCGTCACGTTTGTCTATCTGAAGAAACAAGACACAAACAAACAAACAAACAAGCTTGTTTGTTTGTTTGTGTCTTGTTTCTTCAGTACGACGCAAAATTTCGAACTTCAACAGGAACCCTACATGGCAAATCTGAATCTGAATGACAGGTACAGTTGTCAAAAGTAGCGCAGCAAGGGAGGCTGGGATTTTGACAACTATGATCGCTACAAATGACCTGTCCCGCTAGAGTGGACAAACACACTGGTCGTGCGGTGACCCTGACTGAAGCTCGTTTAGTTCAGTATCCCCGCTATTTGTATAAATTTATAAACAACTCACTGTAGTGCTGCGCCAACATCATGTATCATTTCACGTCACATATTTGTGCACAACTGATAATAATCGTGCCTTACGATTCAATTCAAATTCAAATTTCTTTATTTGTCAGATTTTATCATGGTTAACCTGTATAAGGAGAGACCGCTCTTTCGTTGTTACATAATATTTTTACAGTCATTTATACAAACAGTTTATATACCTATATATAGTTAGTAGATAGTTTGAAATATAAAGTGGGTAATTTATGTGCGTGTTTATGTTTATATGTCATGACTGAGTAAGCGCTCCGTTTGCTTGTAATCAAGTTGCTTTAGTATAATTTTTTTATTTTGGTGAAGTGACATTTGTTAATATTAATTTGTCAAAAATTGTGATTGAATGTACTGAAAAATATTTTTCTGCAAAGATAGTTATTATATACGGAATGCTTTACGATCCTGGATGTAGTTCCCTAATTGGATTATATCATAAGCGAAGTTGTCCTTCGGACGCTATATAAACCTCCGTTATAGATGGAAATGGATCCGCGGTGACGTTATAGTATAATTATTCAGTAAAAAAAGGTTTTCAATTTAACCGTTTTTAATGGTATGTTACGCGATATTTTCGCCGATTGTGTATCGATTTTTTCTGTTGAATATAGGTATATATTGAGAATAGTCCCACTTTTAATTTTGAGAAAAATCAGAGGATGAATTCCATATAGTCTTCCCGCAGCGAAGTTGGTTAAATTTTTTATTTCTTATTAGCTAAATGAGTCTTACGGGATGTCCGAACAAATTAATGAGGTCACGTGGACAAAACCGTGGAAAGCACTGGATACCAGAAACTTCTTTGTCCTAATTATAGATATTGGTTACCAAAATCTCCGATTAGCAAATTAATAACAAAACATTGTTTAATAGCGCGTGAGTAAGCCCGCGTGACGCCGCAAAGCATAGTTACGCAACTTGCGGCTTCTACTGTTAGCAACTACCCCGAAACCAGGGGGCGACCATAAATGAAATGGTAGTTTTCCATCGCGGCTAACCGGCTTGGTAAACCGGGCTGGTAGACCGGGCGCCGGGTCGGCCGGTTAACCCGGTTGCGGGCGCGTTATGGTTGACAAGGGCTGTTATAGTTGACGACCGCGGCCGTGCGTGCCACCGTCCCGCCCGCCTACACGATGTTTGCGTGCCCACGCCGAGAGATTTGCGTTCATCGCCGCCTTTTTATTACTTTGGCCTGCTGGTTGCAGTATGTACCTACGCACCTTTTGTTTTACTGATAACGGCTTTAGTAATTTGCTTGATTTGAAGTTTCGATCGCGGGTGTTTAGTGGATGCAGATGGCAGGATGTCGTTCAGTATGGAGGTTAAAGGGGGAGGCTTATGTTCAGCAGTGGACGTCTTCTGGCTGATGATGATGAAGTTTCGATGAGATGTGCCGTTTTACATTGTCTTCACATCGGAGTTCGTGGTGTGTTCCCGTTTTCGGCATACCACCCACGCGCCTCCTTTGAACGTATCCTTAAAGATATAAAAGCGCTCATAAAACATCTGCCGTAATTAAAGCGCAGTACTGTGCCCACGCACCGCAATATATTCAAAATAAAGAACTGTTCAAAGAAGAATTTTTTATTCAAATGGTTGTGCGACCGCAGCGCGAGCCCCGCCTCTACGGAAGAAATCGTTTTCCCGGCATTTTCCATTGGCTGGCGAGTCGAGAAGGCGGGTCGTTTCTTCAAGAACGCGGCGACTAACTTTTCATTTGCACAGCGCAGAAAATATAGCCCTGGATTCTCGAGATTAAAGCGCAACTTGGAACTTAGTACTGCGGTTTTTCTGCAGACGGTAGATTTTTTAATTCGCATGACGGACTTGGTAATGCAAATCTTCCAATTTCATTTGATCTTCTGGCGGGTTTTTTTTCTTATCGTTTTGCTACTTTGTACTTTGCTGTTTGATTCAGAAAATAAATGTTAAACATATAGGGAAACATAATTATTGTGTGTGTAAAAATTATCACATTTATTGGAATTAACTACCATACGAGTGTCTTTTGGAGTTTTGGGAATCATACAATATGGCAATTTTTTTTCACTTTGTTGGCACCAAAACCACGGAACACTATTACTCGCGGACCAAAACCAACATAGTACTTCAGCGGCCGGCAACAGAAGCATTGTTGGACGAACGTGAAAGTGTCATTCTTTTCTTTCCTTGTGAGAGGATTTAGGTGTCGCTAGTTTTGTACATTTGCCAGTGTCAAGTATTAAAGGAATTTTCAAGGTTTTGTAAATATTTTCAAACAAGACATAGTCACAATATGAGTCAAACAAAGTAAGTCCAAGTCATGCTCTAGTATAACTGTAATATAACTGTAATAAAATCCAGACGTTCTAGCAGAAAGGTTATTGACCTTTTCGTAAAATGATCTTGAACAAAGAATGTTTCCGAAGTAGTTATTTTTTAACTAAACCATAAAAAGTGTATGTTATGTCAGGATGATACATCTCTGAAGTTTAGCCAAGTCCACCGAGCCTCGTTCATTCTATATTTTTTATAACCACCAATTTCTGAACTATAAATGTGATTGAAATTATATGGCTTTGGCTACAGAACCACCTTACGCATGACTCGACACACTCTTGACAAGTTAATTGTAAGGTTTTTTTTCTCTTCCTGACATTATTTTGGCTTGCCACGACTTACATCCATTTTACTACCAACCAAGGGCCATTTTTCTTACCCAGAGCAACATCAAAACAGTCCTAGAAGGCAACTTATTTTTATTTGGCATTTATATTTTTTATTAGTTAACTAGATTTTTTGCCCGCGACTTCGTACGCGTAGATTTTCATATAAACCTTCAATCCTTTTTTCTTCCCTTAATCCGGCCCTTGCGCAAAATAACATAGCCTATACTTCAATCTGGTCATAGCTAAGCATATTCGTGAAAACATTTAAATCCGTCTGCATTTTCTTCCAGGGGTTTAGGAGGTGTGCGTGAACAGACAAAAATTCTAAAAACTGCCTTAACATGTTCAGCTGCTTATTTTATGTCGCCCTGTGTGAAGTATTGATAGAAGCATTAAAGTAAAAACACCGTCAACAGTTTTCAAATCAAAAAGATAATGTGACCACAGTGCAGAGCATGTTTTGAAGTATTCTTTTTGTCTAAACCAAGAAAAGTATATCATGTCATGTCGGGATGATACATCTCTGAAATTTGACTGTCCAGCTTCGCTCGTTCGAATTTATCTATGACCATCCAATTTCTGAACTATGAATACGACCACAAGTATATGGCTTTGGCCACGGAACCCTGACATATGCTTGTCTTGAGAGGCTCTTGGCTAGTTATTTCTTATTTCGCGTGCATTTGTATGTATACCTTGATTAAAAAACCATGAAATGGAACTACTCTATCTGTTAAAATATCATAGTAAAATTCATTCTTTATTCTTATTGCAAATATATACACTTTCTTCTTCTAGAAGCTAAGTTTATATACCCTGTATAAAGGGTGCAGCAATGACTTATGTAGTGGCTGGTCACCAAACCACACCACAGACAGAAGTAATTTTACCAAAAAAAAAACATACTTAGTGTGATAGGTTACTTAATTATATATGAGATCATACAAAACTTATGGCGCTACTTTCTTAACTATTTATAGATCGATATTTATTTTCTACTTATTATAATTTTCTAAATTTTATCGTCGAAAAAATCTTTTATGTCGTAATAACATTTTGGGGTTAGAAACTTACGAAGTTGGTTCTGGAAAAGTGTTATTATTTCTTTCTTTCTTTATTGCGTCCAGAATTTTGTTGTACAGGTTTATTGTAATACAAATGGCCTTTTTTAAATATTTATATTCGCGGGACTGAATTAAAATAGGATGCGGTATATTTTGTGTTTTAAATGCTAACATAGAATAAAATCTCCGTATGATTATTATATTCTCTTGGGAATAAAATACATTGGATTGAATCACCAAAGAGGTTGTAAGGCCTATGTTATTATAACATCCTTGATCTACACGTTCATTCATCTAAGGTTCCTTAATTTATTTAAAAAGTTAAAATCTGGTTGATTATCTGAATGACAGTTGACAGTTTCAACTTCTTAATGACTATGTCAATAACATTTTCTTTACTTTCGACCTCCTTGATTGAGGCTATGTGACGATCCTCATATTACGTTTCGGGTAACGAAGGAAATAATCATAGATTTTTTAATTTCGTTTATGTAATAATAAAGAATTAAAATAAATGATATAACATAGCCTATGTTTTAATCTGGTCATTTCTTAGCATATTGGTGAAAACCGCATTTAAATCCGTCCAGTGGTTTAGGAGATGTGCGCGGACAAACAAACAAACAAACAGACAAAAATTCTAAAAACTGTCCTATCGTGTTCAGCTGCTTATTTTAAGACGCCCTGTGTGTTTTTTTTGTTATCTCGCAATTACAGATTTTTTTATCTCTACGTTATTATTATATGTATAGATAGATTACATGTTTTGAAAAACAGCATCGTGATTTTTACAGAATTTAAAAAAGAGTAATTTTTGACATGTCTTTACACAGGGTTATTGACAACTAGCCAACCAATAACCTTGTATACTGTTCCATATAAAAAATAAAAATCTTGACAGTATTAGATAACGTCAGAACACTGAAGTGAGAATTTTACCCTTCTCTTTTCTGTGCGTCAGAACACCAGAAATAGAACAAATCGAAAAACATTTATGTATATTTCAGCACATAATGTTCTAGTATTTTTATTCGACTTAACAATAACGATAATAGACATCTGGATATCTGGCCTATCTGGCCTAAATTTACTATCCGGCCGTATGTGGAAAATAAACGAGTATTCGGCCGGACAACAGAGGCTCGATTTTTTAATCGCTCGTATGATTACGCAAGACAATATCATGCGATATGAAAGATTTTCTACTGGTAGAAAGCAAATTCAAATAGATCTGGACCACGTTGGATACTGAACGTTGCATCAGCAAGTGATAAGATTATTTTAAAAAAAATGGGACTTCTGTTTGGAATTTCTTTGGAAAGTCAGTAATTTTGCATGATTTCGCATATTAGTAGAGCCCCAGAATAAAAAATTACACATTAAGGTACTTTATTTAATGACACCTAACTAATATAATCACCATATTTTAATTTAACAACATAAATACTTTATACAAAAAGTATACCCGCGCCCGCTCGATCCATCGTGTTCCACATACACGAGCTTGCTTGTTACGATGCGCCAATATTCGGCCGGATATCGGGATATCCAACGTCAAGAGTGGTCGGATAATTGATATCCGTTATCCGGCTAAACAGCTAACTGTTTCAAGTCTAGTTTGATTACCTTTTTCCACCAAAAAGAGGCGAAAGCACAGAATTTTATTAGAATTTACAAACAAAAATTATTGAAATATTTTTTCCAGTACCCTGTGTTTGGTACAAGCCCTAGCAAACCGGTTTTAATTGTAGTTTGGTTCTTATGTAACGTCTTAATGAAATGTGACCCTGAAATATTAATGCTTTACGTGATTATCTATGCAATGTAGAATAATTGGAGAATAACCAAAAGGCAATAAAAAATAGTTCATAAAAATGCGATAGATGGTGTTGAACATAGATATGTTTTTTTTTCAAAATCACAGACGAAGAAACGTCAATAAAAAACTTACTTATACTCATAGGCAGACAATATATATGTTTGTCATGCCTGTTTTAGTCTTATTTTATGTTGTAGTATAGTATTTTGTGGTTAGGTATTGTTTGCAAACAAAGTAGGTATTTGTTTTTCCACAACACAACACAAATTAGTAGGTACTATGTGTACTTTGCATAGCCGTGTTATAAAATGTCTTCTCTTCCTTGTATTATAAGTTTCATTGAACAAATAAAAATAAAAAAAGCATCGTCAGCGCCATCTACAGATGGAACTGTGTTTCTAGATATCAAAAAAATATCAAATATCTAGAGCTGTCAGACAACCTCCCATTATTTTTTATATTATAGTGCTAGTTTGTATATAAAACACTATTTTAAACTATCACGGTTGTTCACTTAAGTTATATGATTATTTACGGGATATTTACCGTGGTAAGGTTGTGGAAGGAGCTCCCGATATTTCAGCGCAGTTACATGCACCATGTCATATCCCGTAAATAATCTTATAACTTTGGTTTGTTTGTATTAGATTTTAAGTAGTTTTAGATATTAATTTGTTTTTGTATGTGTATACTATAATTTTTTCTTGCCAATAAATTATTTCATACGAGCAAAAATTTTCTATTTAATAAAATTTGTTTAATTTATGGTACATGATTTTAATTATGTAGTTTTAATACTTTCTAAATAAAAGAGCCGACGGACACGGCAATATTATAAAGGTTCCTTAGTTTGCTAAGTAAGTACTAGTAAGTTTGGAACCCTGATCGGTGTTTCCTATTTTTAAGAGTATAACAGGTGGTTTTCTAGATTACTGCGCACTGCTACAACGCAAAGTAACTTCCGCCCCAAGTAAAAAGTAAACTTTCTCAAGAAAGGGCGGGCAGCCGTCTGGGCGGAAATAGCCGCCCAATCTCCCGCCTTCGTTATTTGACGTTCAAGTTAACTTCCTTAAGGAAAAACTTTTAAGCATTTTCCAATGTCAAGGACTGTTTCCCTGTTTAAGAAGTTTGCAAAAACTTTTGTTCTTGGACCTCGTGGTTTTATTTTTACTGACGTTTTTTGTTAATTCAATTCAAACTTCATTTATTTCAGGCTTATCAACCTATACATTACCAAATTATCCATTATTAAAATCAATAGAATAAAATAAAATAAAATTAGAATAACAATTTCTTTGTAAAATAATTATAAGTATTTTGTAAAAGTTAAAAATCAGCTATTATAAAAAAAATGTTTTGATTTTGACTCGATACGAATCTTAAGTTTTCTTTTAATGGCTCAAAAAGTTTTTATATTTAAGTGCTCAAAATAATTTTAAACACAAGTTGTTATTCCGATTTAGGGTTATTCAGATGTAGCCAATCAAGCAGGCATTTTTTCTACATCATACCTACTTAGGAACTGATGTTCCATGACTTATTACACGTACACAAAAAACTGGTGTGTGAATATTTTCAGTTTCGTAATTCAAGGCTCGGCTACAAAGCTTCAACCGGGCCCGCATATGCTTCTCATTTCAAACCACGTATAGTTATTGCGAGTACTAATTAACATATTATTTTTGTTTTTGTATTAAATAATAAAAACAAGAATCACTAAGTCGTTGAACTAAAGTTGGAAACCTACCTGCGGGGAGGTTACACTGTATAGTTAATGTTGATATTTTTATTATTGTTACTGTATGTTATTTTTGCGTTTTATTTCTTTCATACAAATTGTTTGTGCACAGTAATTACCTACCTGCGCTTAATAATAACAAATGAAATGTGTCATAAAACTGCACCTTCGGCACTCACCGCGACCGCTGCGGCCGACGAACCTCAAGTCGTTGAATTTTGCCACCTGGTTCTTCATCACCGCCGAGCTGTTCCTCAGCTCAGCGCAGCAGTTCTCGTCGTTACCCGCGCGGACAGTCACCATTGTGCCATCGCCGATGTCACCCAGAGCGACCACTTTGAACGCTACCGGCAGAGTTTTATTCGACCGCCAATGAGGAGGCAGTACCGTGCAGACAAAATGCGGGCTGCCTGTCCGCACCAGCTCCCCCGGATGCTCCGACAGAAAATCGCCAAGAGTCCGCTCCGCAAGGATGTCTGACGTCATCTTGGTGTAGGTTTCGTGGAGCAGCGTCGAGCTAGTATCCGGCGATACGGCGCCGCTCGTCGCGCCCGTCAGGTGCATCCTCGACACCCGGGCTCGCTGCGTGCTGCACATAGAATCGGATTTTGTACACTCCTTTATCACACTCTGTCCACACTTATATCACGTCCTCCTCCGGTACAATATTCACTGTTACACGACGACATCACTGATCGAACCACGCACTTCACAATGCAACGTTATAAGGCCGCGGTGATGAGATGTGACGATTCGTTGCTAGGGAACGTACGCGTGGCCACTTGACGCGGTGACGTCACGGTGGCCTTGCCACACTTTTTTCCCCGGTGAATGAAAAGTTCGGCGGCGGGCGGACGAGGGACGCGAGGGGTTGATTTTTTTCCGGCGCGAAGGGGTGGCACCCCCGCGCGCGGCGAAAAAACTTTTCACTAGTTTCAATGACGGCGGCACTTTTTGTGCGACGTGTATTTACGCAACGGACACACGAACGCTTTCGATTTCATCGGTTCTTTTTTTGACTTGTTTTGGTGTTTCCGTTTTCAGTTTCTGTTGTCGGCACGCGTGCGTGGATGATGATGTTTACGTGCGAGGGTGCGTGCGAGGCGTGCGCCTGTCGCCGCGGCCGTGGTTCGACTCGCGGCGTGAGGGTGGCCTCGCTCGCTTGTGGTGACCGCTCGCGGTGGCTATTAATACGCGCGTACGTCCGCGCCCGTCGACTTCGGACAAAGTTTCGCGGGTGAGTCTGTGCGGCGTCGGTGGCGAGCGAGAGGCGGCGACGGCGCGGGCGCGGCGGGCGGCGGAGCGCACTTTGCGGTCAGGGTGGGTTGGGTTTAAAGCCGCCGAAGGATAAAACATACAAATAAACACGTGTTCGCGCCGGCGCGAGCGAGAGGTGCGCCAAGCGCGGCAGTGCAAGCGGGACGGAGCGCCGCACTTGCGGCATTTAGCTGCCTCGCCGCGCTGCGCTCGCCGGAGCCGGCGCCCGCTGCCGCTGCCGTCAGCTGATGCCACCTCACTCACACAAGCTTAGTGGGATGTTTTCAGACAAAATTAAATAAAAGCAAAGTGTCAGTTTAAATAAAAAATAATTTAAATGTGGCGGAGAATTTATAATAAAAACGTTTACTGCTGAACCGCGTTCGCAGTTTTTTAGGGTCAAAATATAAATTAATTATTATAATACATGGGCTGAAATTGAAAAATTGAATTTCGTCACACCTACATGATTGAAACTACCTACGCCAAAAATCAGTGGATCCTCGTAACCGCTAAGTCTAAAATACGCCTCCATGGAGGCTCCACTCCAAGGTAGGTGACGTTAATTAATGAAACACTTTGAGCTAACTAACGACGCACTTCCTACAGGAGCCGGGTGATATACCCTTCGAGGATAGTGTCAGCAAACTGGAATATTAGAATAAGGGCTATTGTGCAATTTGATTACTATTAAATATTTTTCCACCCACAATCCTGTGAAATAAATTCACTTGCGTAAATAAAATACAATTAAATTTTGGAGCTATTATAATGATTATATTAAATTATTATTACCTGTCTATTCAGAGGACTAACTCCGCCGTACTTTTTTTAAGTTCGATGATAGGCGATAAATAGGCGAAATATAAAGTTATTTAGAATTTCTAACGATTCTAGTGATCATGTTACTTCAACATCTAGAATTTTAGCACTTGCATGCTACAATGTCCTTAAAAGTTTCTTTGCATTAAGCACCATTCAAATTGTTATTGTTTTATACAAATCAAAATGAGCAAAAATAATCGTACTAAGATTTTAAATACTCGGGTAATTAAATGCACCAGTATCCCACGCCTATAGGGCGAGGTTCCCCACAACGTACCGAGTTACAGATTAGTCCACAGTCGCTATGCGAGCAGTGGGTCGGGATCTAGTTAACGAAGCCTATTAACCGGGCCCGGACACCCGTATCTCAAAATCTGCTTAGCGGATAAGTCTAGGTTCATTTTAGGGATAGATGATATTGTGAAGCTGTAATATTTTGAAATATAATATACCAAATTGAGAATAACATAGTGAGAAAGAGGCCAGTGACATAAAAAGTCTGTAGATGATGATAATGATGTTAAATTTAGAAGCTCAACTTAGCCATTAATTTTCATAAAATATTGAACCGCTAAAATGTATTATTAAACCTTTTTTGTATTCATTTACTAAGTTACGAGTACATATATGTAGTTGCCAAAAACTTTACATTTTACCTTTGATTACAACCAGTCGGAAAACAAATTATAACAGAAAAGTTATACTTTTCAAATTTTGACTGATAATATAAAGTTTACGAAGTGTTTTTTAAAAGTACACATAATACAATAGTTTAAACCTCAATAAATGGGGCCTTCGAGCGTTTTGAAATCTTTGACACACACCTGAATTATTCTACTTACATTTAATATCTGCTTGTTTTGTTCAGTAAACTACATTGTAATATTTGAATATAGTAGAGGTTCATAGCTCAATGGCGTAGCATAACGCTTAGACCTCTACGCACTGTAGAGAGCTCTTGTAGTAAGTAATCAGCTACGATTCTAAAAGTTTATCTTGTGAAAAAAGCATGAGCTTTGGAATCGTTAATTTGAAATATGTTGTTGAATGATGAATAAAAAATATTACGATAAGTATATTTTTGAAAACTTCGAGGATCCCGTTTATTGTGATGAATCAGTGATAAAATAACTACTATAAGAAAATTAGAGAACAAGCTCTGTGCTGATAATGGTCGAGCATTCACGTAAATGCAATATCGAACAGAGTGCATTGTCACAAACAGACAAGTATATGGACGTAATATACCTATGTCCTCGTTGGAATAGACACTTAAGTGATAGCCATTAGAGGTGCAGCTGTCATTTTCGCAAGCTCCGTAGCTCTTTCAATAGAATGGTGTGCCATATAAGACTATGCACTAATAATACAATGTGATAGAAATCAATCTCATTTTTATAAACGAATAGACGTCTTATATGACGAAAAGGCGTCAGAACTATTTTTTAAAGCTTTTAAACAACTGGCCCTGTGGCAGAAATCTTGCAACTGAATTTTAGATAATTTTAGACCAGTTATCCTCAACCATATTGAGCTGAAATTTGGCACACTTATGTAAGTTTGGTGACAATGCAATGTTATGGTACCATCGAGATGGTCTGATGATGGACACAGAAGGTAGCCATAGGAACTCCTAAACAAAATGATGTAACCCCGTCGAGTTTGGGTTCGTTGGATTCATCTTCCTAAGCACTTTGGTACAAGATGATAAATTCAAAATGGCGGACGCCTCAAGATGGCGGACAAAATTTTCTTATCTACCATCATGATATGAGTATTAAATTAAAGGGTTTGCTGAGAAGAATACAAAAAAAAATTTTTTTAATTACTTATTTTTATATATATGAAAAAGGGCTATTAAAAAATTATTGATGTGGAATGATTTTTTATTTTTTAATAGATAGCGTTCGGAGCCTTTTCCCGACGTTGCAGTTTCTAATACTACCGGTCGATAGATTTTTGAATTATATATAACATTTTTAGCTAAAACGCTTTGTCAGTTTTTATCTAAAGACGGATCATAAAACGAGCCAAGCCACATTTTAGATAAAATTAATCTTTCGGTTATTTCTAAAGCCCAAAAAGTTTTTGTTACATACTTAGTTACAATTAAATATTTAAAAGCTGAGTAATTGATAGCTTCAAACCAAGTTAATCAATAAAATTTCGTTTAACCTCGCAAATATCCAACTTCTAAACGGCTTTGAATTATTAAATCTCAATTTTCTAATCGTATCTGCTTATCCTTTGGTCAAGGGAAAGGGTTGTTGAACTATCTCCCCGACTCTCGGGCCTTGCAAACAACGCGCCCTCTGTGTGCTTGGACTTAAATAAAAGGTTTGATTTTGTGTTGTAAGGGAGCTATGATCAATATTTGAGGAGAGGACCGCTGCATTGCTTTATTGTAATGAGGGTCGGTAGGTATCTGGTAGGTATTAAGAGGAAAGAAACATTTTTTTGACGTGTCACTGTCTAGTTTACGGAGGCACGTTACGTTTCTTTACCTTCAGAGAGGATTTCGGCGTCACACATCTTGTGCATTTGTCAGTGGCGGTTGTGTACGAGTAAGTTACACAGTAGTATAAGAACGGGTAGTTACGTCATTATGTGTTGGTATGGTAAGTTTTAATAGTTTCAAATTCGTCGTCGTCAAAAAAGCCATGGTAGTCTATTAGAAAAAGCCGTGGCAGTCTATTGAAAAATCCGTGGTTGACTATTGAAAAAGCTGTGGTAATCTATTGAAAAGCCGCATTAATCTTTTAAAAAAGCCATGCTAGTCTATTTGAACGAGCACTACACTTGAAATCGTGAGGTCGCACGTTCAAATCCCGGGCCCGTACCAATGAGTTCTTTCAAGTTTATGTACGGGTTTTCATACCACTGGCTTGTCGGTCAAGGAAAACATCGTGAGGTAACCTGCATACGTACGTAGAAGAAATTCAACGGCGTATGGGAATCCACCAACCCGTAACTGGGCCTTCGTGGTGGATATGGCGCAATTGCCCTTTAGGGGCTAGGCCAAAGTTAAGTCCAGCAGTGGACTATTAAAAAGCTAATTTTGATTATCATCAAACAAGCCATAGTAAGAGTCAAAATCAAGCAATGTAAGTTACGGTCAAGTCTGTCGTGTTTTCTGTGATTGCGATTTGTGCCAGTATTGTTTTGTTTTCACGCGTGTGAAGTGTATTTTCTACCCCAGACTCAGAGAGATTGTAGAATGAAAATTTTGCTTCCGTTTCTTTACCTTGAGAAAAACTATAAACCTAAAGAAACTATACCGTACGGTATCACATATCGGTATCTATAATTATTAAAAAGTAATTAATTACCTAAAAGAAACCTGCTTACTTTTGATTTGAAGACATATTGTTATTTTTCAAGGATAACAAAAACTGTGAGTTTTATTTTAATAGCTTTTTGTTTATAATTATCAATTTCTTATAAGCCTAATTAATATGTTTAAATAAGGTACAAAAAGCGTCCTTAATTCTACTTGACAAATTTCCTTGAGATTAATTTTACATAAAAAATTGCATGTTCAGCAAAATAATAATGTTACAATTCACTGTAATACTATTTAATTTTACTAAGATTTACATCTAAACTAAATTTATAACAGTTGGCAGTAAGCGGGTAAGCAGACGGGCATTTAACCGCCAGATTGCAATAAACATGGCGCAGTGGACGCGTAGCAGCGCTACGCTGGACACAGCTTGCTACGGAGAATACTGAGAGCCGTAGAGACGCCTTTAAATAGAATACGAATAAACAAGTGCGCAATGAACGCAGAACTACGTTGGAGTCAGTTTGCTACGGAGAACACTGAGAGCCATAGAGACGTAATTAAATACAATTCGAATAATCAGTGCGCAGTAAACGCGTAGCAGCACTACGGAGTATACTGAATATTGTAAGGAAGCCTTGATATACCTACAATATACACAGCGAAGTTAGACGACATTAGTATAAGACAAAAACTTGCTACGAAGAACACCAAGATCTACGAAAAAATTTATATAGATAAGAATATCATAGTACAGATTTAAATTTTAATAATTGTTGCACTATAAAAAGAGCAATAAATAAACATACATTAAATACAATAAAAATTAGGATCTGGTAGCGCAACGCTGAACGTATCTTACAGAGAAACAGTTCTTAATCATCATTAACAGTGTATCTGAACGCATTGCAAAGATAGGCATTAATAATTATATAACAGAGTGAGAAGTTATTTTAATTAAATTCTCTTCATTTCACAGTTACAATAAAAGTCTTACGATTGTACAATTTAGAAAATCGAAGTAAATTTAAGTGTTTTATTACTTCTTCTCGTTTATCTAAAATATAAGTGTTATATTTAGGTATTTCAAGTGGATAACCACTCCACTTCACGTTACGTCCAAAGGTCCTTCCAAACGGAGCGTCCGTCGCCCTCGTTAGAGAAGCTCAAATTAATGCAGGCCATTCTCCCGGTGACGCCGCCCAGTTGTTCTTAAATCTAATTACAGCCCGCCCAAGCCGACCAACGCACACACTGATTAATTGCCGAAATAAAAGTACCTGGAACTTAAGCTAGCATATTAAAAAACTCCTATATATTGTGCTGAAGGTATTATTATGTGTATTGTTTATAAAAAAACGTACATTGCCAGATGTAGTCGGTTTTTTCTCTACTAAGTAGTTTTATCAAAAGGACTATACATATCAGGAGAATATTATATTCCTTAATGAACCGGATATTTTCAGTTCTCCTGAGATGTCTTGTATGTCCCAAGTTGAGCATTGTTTAAGATATATGAAAGCATTTGCGTTATTATTGTGCGTGCTGCTAACCTAACATAGGTGTCATAACTAACTAAACATAGTAAAAAACCGGAGTTATCTTAATATGAAGATGTAAAACATTCTCCGGAGTTTGAAAATAATTCTTCAATTTTTAATGGTCTGTTTTGTGGTGTGGAAAATGTTATAAATCCACGATTCCTGGAATCGTCTGGGTTATAAAATAAATGGTTTAACTTCAGTTTTATGTGTTAGAACACGGTTGTTGTGTTGCTCTGGCCAATTAAAATATTGATTTGTATTGTCGCCGTACTAAGCAGTGGTAGAGCTTTGGATAACTGCAAAGAATGAGTTTACTGTTCAAGCCCAATTATGTAGCAATCGGTACCTGAATTAAAGTTTTAAGGTTCGCGCATTCTTTATCTCGTTCATGCATTTCAACATTTTTACAAGCTATTATTTAACTTGCCTTGTAATTATGGGCCAAATCTTGCAACTGAAATTTAACAAAACAAAATTAACAAAAAAATATTTAAATTTAACAGTAATCCCCAACCGATTGAGCTGCAATTTTGCATACACGTTTAGTTTGGGTGACAATGTATGGTTAATGAAGAGACGTCGTTCTAAATCTAATATAGCGGGCTCCCAAAGATGGCGAGCCAGTTACTTTAAGCCCCCCATCATATGGATATCAAGACTATCAAGTTAAATGGTTTGCTGAGAATACGAAAAATAAAATAACTTCACACTAAAAATTATATGGTCCAAGGCGCCAAGACAAAATTTTCTTATCTACTATCATGATATGGGTATCAAATAAAAGGGTTTGCTGAGAAGAATACATAAAGCTTATATTAAAACAGTTTTTTTTTTAATTAAATAATTTTATTTAAGACCTAGTCCTCTGCTGGCTTACCCAAGGCTCGCCATGCATTTCGGCTTTTCGCTTTCAGATTCTATCGAATCTCAGGGCGTTTCAGAATACTTGCTGGGACATAATTATTTACTGAGCATTTTTCTATGTCCAAAAAGTTTTTTTTTTAAATAATCAAGCCATTTGACCGGCACCTCGCCTGACGTTAAGCGTTAATGCGGTCTACGATGGAGCACGCAAAACAAGTAAGTATAAATCAATCAAAATGTTACTTTGACTTACTAAATGGGAAGTACCTACTCTGCTCTGGTGACATATGTTATAATCCGAATTTAAAAAAACTCCCATTTTTAGTGGGGAACGTGGAACACGCATAGCACACATTTACTGATAAACGCACACACTTGCTGAACAAAATCATGTTCACATGAAAGCACACTAGAATAAACTTACAACAACGAGATAAAACACGCACACAGTTATAAAATGCAGCGTAACTACAGAAGGTCTTTGTCCCTTTTTTGTATAGGGATACGATTCGGCTTACCTCTCGTGGTTAAATACTTGATGGTTCTTTATTTTGCAGAGACATAGGTACATAGTTGACATGCCGCCGGCTCAATCTAGCCGGTTTGCCTCCACCTTCTTAATACAAACCCCTAGGGACTGGAATGCTTTGCCACCATCCTAGTTTCCTCATAACTATAAGTAAATTAAGTTTCTTCAAGGCTAGAGTGAATAAGTAACTTCTAGGTCTACGTGCTCCATCTTCGCCCATAACATCGCTTTCCTTCAAGGGAGTGGGGAGTCCAAGGGAGTCCTTCAGTGGGTGCCTAAAAGACTACATAAAAAAGAAGAAAAAAAAAAGCTAACCAAAATGTGTTTTGACCTCCAATACTAAGAGCAGCTACTTTGTAAATTAGTAACATTATGGAAAGACCTGTAATCGTCCTATATCGGTTTGAGCTGAGTAATTTGCTTGCTTGCAGCAAGAATTATATAGATAGCGCCACTAACGCTTACATTGGTAGCAAACAGACAATAAGAATTTGTATGCCGACAGGAAAGCAACCGTAGCTCATCATCACCAGCATCATCATTTCAGCCGTAGGACTTCCACTGCTGGACATAGGCCTCCCCCATCGATTTCCAAAAGGGCCGGTTGGATGCGGCCTTCATCAAGCGTAACCGTAGCTCAGTGGCTAAGAATTTGTATATTTTTTTTGACTTGTCAGTAATATTTAAGTAGTAAAAATCCTAAAGTGTAATCTATCTATATTATATACAAAAGGCAATGTGTGTAGGTATGTATGTTACATGGACTCTGAAACGGCTGGACCAATTTTGATGAAATTTTCAGGTAATATTTATATTAGCCCAGCTTAGATGATCCTGTGAAGTTTGGTAGCAACATTGGAATAACAGATTTTATTTGGGTGTTATAATATTTTTCCAAAGAACAAGAATAGACGTCTATACGATACATTGACACATTACAACATAGAAAAAATGTCATCTAAGGCAAAGGAGGTATAACCCGAGTGAAACCGCGGAGCGCATCTAGTACTTCAATAAAAAAAATATAGAAAAAAATTGAATATCGAAGTCTCGTCTGAAAGGCGCAAGCTTAAACTCTGTCTACACAATACCGTATTGTGGGGTAAAATGAAACGAATCGCCGTTTTAAAGGAACTTTTTAAACTTCCGCAAACACGCGAGGGCGACCGGCTAAAATACAAGTTGTTGTCGAGTTTAGAATTGTTCCAACGAAAAAAGAAACTTTAATTTCTACATTTTAAAACGAAAGTCGGACTCGTGAGGGATAATGGCTTGAACGTGTTCACCCTTCGCGCGCTACTTTGATATGTGGGTTGGTATGGGATTAGCTTTATACTCGAACCTACTTTCCTCAAACGCTTTGCAAAGTGTTGTTTATGGATCACACGTTTGTATTTTATGCAACTGAAGCAACCTCCTTGGTAGCGATAGCAACCTCTTTTGACTTAGATGACAATTTTTTTTCTATGATGTGCATGCACTTTAATTCTTATTCTTGTTTTTAGTAGGAAAAATATTAGAACACCAAAAAAATGATGTTCCTATCGCTACATTAACATAAATTAAAAGAATGGCTTATCGAACAGGCATTCTACAAGTAAGTACTCTGACATGACCAAAATCAGACTAAATTAATTTACATTGTAAAATTTATTTTATTTTGACTTAATTTTTTGATTAGTATAAATAAATAAATAAATAAATATCTGGGACATTATTGCACACATGGTCATCTGACCCCAAACTAAGCAAAGCTTGTAATATGGCTGCCAGAGACTGATATACATACATATATATTTTTAAATACATACTTAAATAGATATTAACACCCAGACATAGAACAAACACAAATGTTCATCACACAAATGTTTGTCCTAGATGGGAATCGAACCCACGCCCCCAAGCACAGAAAGTAGGGTCACTACCAACTGAGCCACCGAGGCAGTCACCGAGGATTAGTGATTATTGTTCCTAGTTATTATTGTTGTATGACTATTTTTTAAAATTATTATTCTTGTTTTGACATTGAATCTACCAATTTTAATATAATACCTACATTTAATTCCTTTTATTTAGTAATGGAAGTGTTATTTTTAATTTATTAATTAAGCTTATGAGTATTATTATTATTGACGTGTAACATATTGGTATGTATATATAACTATGAACTATGAAAATTTCATCAAAATTCAGTATTTTCCCTATTATGGACTCCAAAACGGCTGGACCAATTTGACGGGACTTTACACTTGACTTGACACTAGCAGATAGCTGATGTTATAAGAAGTAAGTAATTTAGTCAACTTTTATCGAGGGTAGCCACGCGGATGAAACCGCGGGGTGCAGCTAGTTATTTAATAAATTAATAAAAAAGAAACATCCACTTCCCGTTTTACAAAGGTTTCTATTTTTATTGTAAAAAAATACTTGTTATGTACCTAGCTATGCCTTTCGATGTTTACAGTAACTATTTATTATTTCCGCATTTTGACGTGTGGTATGGCTCACAACACGTTTGTCTTATGAGCAGGAGGCCCCAGGTTCAACTCTTGGCTGGGAAGATCTTGAATGATGAATTTAAATATTATCTGCACTATATAGGTCTATCTAGGTCTCTCTAGGTCTGAGTATTGGTAAGCCGTGTTTTTGTAAGTCCTTGCGATTATAATAATTTCTTTTCAAATTTTTATCAAGATCAGCCGTTTTATCGTGAAGCGTCTGACAAAATTTACTTATGCAAAAATATCGGTATAAGTATGATACCGTCAAATTTTCGTTATACAATACAGGGCTAGAGAGAACGACGGTATTAAGCCGAAAGAAAGTTTTTAAAATCATAATTATGAACTATTTTTATTACGGGACCAACCCCCAATTCACGAAAAAAAACCTACTGCGCCATTACTTTTCGTTGAGTGTGAATAGCAT
The DNA here is from genome assembly GCA_949125355.1 of Agriopis leucophaearia. NCBI lineage: Eukaryota > Metazoa > Arthropoda > Insecta > Lepidoptera > Geometridae > Agriopis > Agriopis leucophaearia. The sequence goes on along the minus strand of OX421276.1, from coordinate 5,770,397 downwards.
TTTCTAAGGATCAATTCAGGGCTGGCCCCATAGTAGAAGTTGTTCATAATGATGCGTACAATGACTTCCTTCAGCACCCATGTTCTCTCTCTCTTCCTTTTTATAATAATCACTATTCCAACAAGAGAAAGGTAAACTTTTTTTTTAAATGAAAATCTAATAAGAATGTAGTAACTGATTCTAATCGGAGGGCTCTTCGGAGCAAGAAATATTTATAACCATAATTTTATATAGATGGACATGAAAGTGACGAGGGAAGGAATATAATTTTGACAGTTTTTCATTTAAAAGTGTCACGTGTAGGAACATGACAAACCAAGGGCGTTATGATCCTCCGTCTCTGGGACAAACAGTCCTGTTAACTACTGGACGTTTTTATCTCTGTTTCTAGGTACCTACTTCTAATAGTAGTAATCCATAATAATTATGTGGGTATAGCAGACTTCCATATCCCAGACATAATATCGCCTTTTCAGAATGCTTTGAGTCTTCGACGTGGAATGTAGGTGCAGACAAAAAGTGCCTCTCCCTGGCTTCAAACGAAAGGGTTGGCGGACTCACAGTGCGTACTCGTTAGCTTGGACTGTGTATCTCAAACTTTACTAACGAGAGATTAAATAATTTCAGTTATAGTTGGAAAAAATTACTAAATAGTATAAAAAATACTTAATAATATCGCTTCATTATTTCATTTAATATCTGATTAAAGTTTGAGATACACAGTTCACACAAACAAATACACACTATGAATCCTGTTGTGTAATTTTCTACACTAAATTAAATTTCTCAGGTGTAAAATAAATTATTACTAGCCTCTACTCATATTTTAAAATCTCAAAGAGGATGCTGACAATTCTAGATTAAAGAATTTTTTTAATGGCCGTTAAATATGTAAAGGTGCGGTACGTGCATTGCAGTGTAATCGTGTAATCATCGAACTAAAGTCCTAAGGCTCAGTAGTCCGATTACTTATAACACCGGACTACTGAGATGAAAAAGTCTTATCATTCCGATCATCGGACTAATAATCGGACTACTGATACGAGGCCGTTAGTAAGACCTTGTAGAATTATATTTTCAGTAGAGTATAGCATCATTGACAGGTTGAAGTGACTGAATAATGCAAAAAAAACACTTAATTGTAATTTGATAAGCTGGAACAAACCAACCCTGGAACTAGTAATATGAAACTTTTAAACACACTAAAACGAAAAGAAAAACTGAACACAGAAGAAAATACTGGTTACCTCGTTTTAACCATTTAAATATTATTTTATAATTAATTAAGTAAACTTTGAGAACCCAACCAGAGGTTCGCTATTTATATCTATATGCAACTACGTAATGAAAATGAGCCCTTTCTTCCACGGTCAAGCGACCCTCGGACATGCCAGTGGCCCCTAATGTGGCCCGTGTGTTAAATGGAAAGCACTTGCAATTTATGTGAAAGGGTTAGGATTCTTCCCTTGGTGTGTTTTATGCGTGTACCGAAGCTAATTTCGTGCGATTTGGCCATTGTACAAGACTAAACAAAGGAATCACCATTGTATTATTTTGTGGTGTTTGTGTGATTGGAAGTTCAAGGAAGCTGAGATTTTTCATCAATTAAATCATCATTATTGAAGATAGATTTAAGACTGAGAATTCTGTCTTTTGCTCTACTCTACCTGTCGAAGTTAATCTTAGCGAATAGGATAAACAAGAGATAAACAAGGTTTTTACCAGCTAAAATATTTAAAGTTACAACATTGTTTTAGCTACATCATCTAAAAGTTATACCTAAAACTAGTTTATTTCTATGAAATTTGTCAAAATTATAATCCTGGATATGCAGGAATTATTTTAAAAAAATCTGTATCTTCTGTCTGTGTATTTTATTGCCTTAATACGATGAATTTCTGATATATTTTTTACTGGTATTACATCAGTATTGCATTACTTCCATATTATCCACGGCCCAGGCCATCTCTCTGCTCAACGCCCTGATCGCTCAACAGCCAGACGTTGATATATTTCACATTAAACTACCAATGTTTGTGAATGTTTGTATTAATATTTTTCTGTGTTAGTTATATTACATTTTTATAAATTTTTTGACATTGTGATTTGTGAAGATAATTTTATGTTTATTTTAAATGTTTGTGTGTTCATTGAATGTTTCTAATTTTTAAGAATTTTGATTGACTTAATTTACATAATATTGAATTGACATTTATTTATTTATTTATTTATAGACAAATACTCGTCACACTTACAGCTACGCCAAGGCATGTAACGAGTCATACATTAAAAAACGTACTGTATAATGACATGAATGTATAATAGTTTATTTAAATTTAATTTTTATTGTAATTTTTTAAATGTATGACTCGTTACATGCCTTGGCGTAGCTGTAAGTGTGACGAGTATTTGTCTATAAATAAATAAATAAATAAATTAAATATTTTCGTTATGGAAATGATCGTAATCATATTATAAATGCGAAAGTTTGTGTGTGTGAATGTTTTTTATAAACTGATTTTGATGAAATTTGGAATGTAGATAGTTTAGGTTCTGGTATATTGAAAACACATAGGCTACTCTATATATTATAATTTTTTGATCTCATATTGTTCTCCACTCACGACACATCAATTTCCAGCAGGCAAAACAGCAGGGCGCAGCTAGTTAAATACTGATCCAAGACACTATTTAGTGCGTTCACTAATTTCACATTTAGTTATACTAGCAGTAAACCATTGAAGGTGCAATTTCATAAACGTACTTACTAATTGTATTAAGCCTCACCACATCATGCATATTTGCTAAAATTAACAGCAACTAATCCCATTTGCAACAAACTCTTATAAAAAGTTGAAGTATTTTTGGTAGGGTTTAAAAGGCAATCAATTTATTAAACATAGTTTGTTAATCAATAAGTTTTGAATCGTTCATCCCGAAAACTAATTAGCCCCCTAAAGCATAGCTCCTTCTAATTAGAAATTCCAATTAGATATTTGAGCCTTTATTCGGGCCGTTGTTTGGGCTGTTTCGTTGAATTCTCTGAGGTCCAAACAACAATTGTTATCGGTGGCCACCCAAGCACGAGGGCCTTTGATTCGCCAGGAATTATTTCGTAACTTTCTGGGTACTGCCGATGAGAAAATATTTAGATTTCTGAACACGTAAAATTCGACATTTTATCTCACAGTGATATGACAAGGGATTTGCGCTTTAATCAAACTAAGGACGAAGACGTGTACCTTTATTTAATATGCAAAGTTTTTAACATATTATTTCACATCTTTACTATAACTTAGAAAGTATACAACATAGGCACAAGATAGGTACAACAAAGTCAATAAGCTGATTTCGGAAACATATTTATAATTCACAATAACTATGATGTGATTTGTAATTAATATTTCAAAACTATTTCACGAATCTCTAGTGTATTATCTTGTGTAGTGTGTTTTACAGTAAAGGATGTTTTTATTCTGAACTAGCCGTCCGCCCCGGCTTCGCACGAGTGTAAGCTCGGCCTTCGGCCTCGCTACAAAATATAATATAGCCTATGTCACCCGGGGATAGTGTAGCTTCCCAACAGTGAAAGAATTTTTCAAATCGGTTCAGTAGTTTCGGAGCCTATTCATTACAAACATACAAAAATAGGTACAAATTTTTCCTCTTTATAATATTAGTGTAGATAACGTTTATCGATTTTTAAGCGATTTCAAAAAAGGACAGTTCTATTATATTCCACTGTACCTATATTTCTTTAATGTATGTTCACTAATTTCTCCGCCAACTTGAACGATAAAAAAAAATCTATTCGGTATACTTCCAATCTGGTCCCATTGTCCCCAAGTCAGGATCTGATGATAGGATCCCAGGGAAATCAAGGGCAACCCTCAAATTTTATAGCCACTTATTACATTTTTCATATATTTTTGATGTCGGTTTTTAATGTGATCCACTTCATTTCTGCGTGTACTTGCAGGTGTTAAAAAAAACATTTGATTACAGTACGAATTGAATGCTTTCTTAGGTATATATGGTATGGTTATGTATTTTGTTCTCGATTATACTTGTCTGTGTCTCCCCTCTTACCATTCACTGGTCCATAACGTGAAGACGGAACAGATCTCTTTTTGATATGTTACCACTTCCGCGACGTTAAGTAGGTCTGCCATTAAACGTATACTTGTGATGTTTTATTTTAGGTTTTTACTCGTATACACGAGTATCTTAGCCCCAGCTTTAGCAAATTGGTTGATTATTATTTCGTGACAAACTTTATTACACAAAATTATTATTTTTACTTTTACCATCATCATCATGCCTGAGTTGCCCACTGCTGGGTATGGGCTTCCCTTTGTTTATGACTTTCTCCTCGGTCTCTCGCTATTCGCATTTAATCATTTCCAAAAGTCTTTTGATGTCATCGGTCCAATTCATTCTCGGTTGGCTCGGGTTTCGGGTAATTGTTCCATAAAAATATAGATCTTATAGTAAAATCGTTGATCTTTATTGTTGACTCATATTATCACAGGGTCAAAGCTATACTAATAGCGCAAACATTTAACCACATTTATATGCCTCGAGAATCACTGCACCTCTGTAAATTGTTTATTGAATAAACAAATGATAAACGTGTTAAGATGCTATAAACTTGAAACGGTTCTATCGGTTTTATTAGAGGAACTTCCATAACAAAAATAAACAAATAACTACTTCCTCGCATTGGTTTGCTGATGATATTTTTAATATGAAAAATCCCAACGAGCGACCAAATAAGTCACAGTCTTATTCGTTGGGGTTTTTTTCCCCATCGAGTAACAATGTTACCTTAGATGTGACTCGCTGGGAATCCTTCTGGAAAATAAAGTTGCAACAGGTCATACTGTTCACTTATTAATTTAAATAAATATATAATTAAGATTGTGTAGCTAGTAAATACCTGTTTTCGGATGAGGCCTATGTACCGTACGTAACCCACTCGCCGCAGCACGTCAATTGCACCCTTCTACAGGATGTGTACCGAGTGTGAGATCAAAACGAGCTCGTATGGTTCATATGACCTCACATGCATATACTTAAAAGCTTCTCAAAATTCCATGCTGAGGTGACACGTTTTTTTTTTGTATAGCGCTTTACGCGGAAAGGCGAAAGTGGTCCATTATATTTTCATTATGTTTTTTTACTATGGGACCAATTCTGGAATCGCGAAAAAAAAAATCAGCTGGTCCATAAATTTTGTCGAGTGTGAATGACCGTTTTCTATGGAACAATTGATATTTTTCTCGTAATTTCAGAGTTGACTCCATAGTAAAGGTTCTTCGTAATGGTGACTATGGATGGACGTCTTACGGCTTAGTAAACCCTTTCTGCGTAACCCAGTATAGATGTAGAGTGGTTATTTTCGAGTTTGAACACAAACTCGCCTGTTGGCGAGCGATATGTGGTTGAAGATGAAGTACGTAGACTTAGAATACAGCAATTTACTCTGACCTTGTAAAATCTAGATTAGATCTCTCAGAGAACAATGAAGGCAGGTTGTCGAGGCTAGCAACGTATTACACACGCAATGACTACACTTTCAAAGATTACTTTGAGTGTATTAACGCAAAAAGCCCTTATGTTAACTCAATATCCAAAGCAGTTCACTATCCAAGAGGCTAAACAAAACATAAGTTGCCATATTATCATACAGAGAGCCAATTGAGCATCTATTTTCTTTACCTGCCGTTACAACATCATATCATCAATCTTTGCTATTTTATTTGCATCTTTAGTTAGGGTCAGAATAGGGGTTGTTTTTAGATAGTAGGATGTATAAGTTACGAGAGTTATGGATAGAAGGCGAAAGTTTGTGAATTTGCATAAGACGCTGTCAGGAGGTCCTTAGAAGGGTTAAAATCTCGAGGGCTTTCCAAGTTGATCCCGTAGGCTTATCCTGATAATTATTTCAATTGTTTATGCCTGTCGACGGTGCATTTAGATGGCGTATTATAGTTTGTAGGAGTGTTGTCTTCATTACGGAAGCAGTTGGCCTGTCAGCAAGTGATCTATGGAAAGGGAAGACGGTATAACCGATATTGCTGGCTTGGATTGAGATGGATCTCTTGAGGATTAGGATTATTGCTGTGCTTTTGAATTAATTTGTTTGTTATCATTCCAAATATGTATACTTTTCTAGAAATTAATAATATACTACTAACACAAAATATCTTAATTACCAAGTCTAATATTAAAAAAGCAGTGGAAAACCCCATTTAATGTTCAGTTTAAGGTCTAATGATAAACCAAATTCTACAATCAAGCCCGCCAGTTGGCAACGTCCCCAGCATGCTGGCGGCGAGTTTTGTAACTAAAGACAAAACGCAGAAGTCTTTAATTATCCTTCCATATTTAAAGACAAATACCGTATGATTACTCACAACATTTAATAAAGGTATTCACACACGGCACATAATGAACTGTTTCCCCTCGCGTCATTAGGCAGCGTCGATTCTTCAGAAGTTAAATATGAGAAGCTTCCCTAATAATGTCTCATTATTGTTCGGAATTATTAAAATTAAGACTCTACATGTGTGCGTAGAGAATCTCTTAGGAAGATTTATCTCGATTATTAATTGTGTTATCAAGACGAGATATCAAATAGGTAGATACTGGAATCTTTATTTAAGAAACATATCGCAAATTAAATAAGCTTTCGGGTAAGTATGTAAGCTCCTTACCTACATGTCTATTGTACACGTACGTAAGTAGTTATTAATATATAAGCCATGCCAGGGGCCTTCGGGTGGCACAGATTTTCTTACTGGGCTGTCCCTTGAGTTTATACGGACTGGGCTATCAGGCAGCCTAATGCTTACCTACACATTTTTGATTCACGAAAACTTAAAAAGTTACGTTTGGCTGTTTTAATTTATTATCCTTCTAGTTTTAATAAATCAAGGAAACAACGTTTACTAAAAATAAATTGGAGAAAAAAAATTGTACTTACGTAATTTATTTACGAGTTCCTGTTTTATTTTATGTTAACGTCATATAATTATGTGAAACTAGTAAGATAGCAGAATAAAACAAACAAAAATATATGTATAATTTTCATATCGTTTCAGCGGGTAAGAGTTGTGTTAAAATCAGGCGCTGAGTTGGCAAGTAAATAAATTATTAATAAAAAAACTTTTTAAAACAAGCTTTCCGTTATGTTCAGCAAACTCTTTTATTATAATTTGATACCCATATCATGATGATATAGATAAGAAATATTTGTCGGCCATTTTGAGGTTTCCGATAGTGAATTTAGTGTGATGTCATTAAATTTTTCGTTTTCTTCTTCATGGGGATGCATCAAAAATACTTACCTAAGCACCTTAAATACTGGCTTGCAGATTTGTCTAAGTAACAAGATGAGATGAGTTTACAGCCCAAATAGATTGTACATTGTTTGCCAACGCTCATAACATTTGACGTATGCGCGTAATGAAATGGAGTGTGTATTTATTAAGTTAATTAAACCGTTCTTGAAGGCCCGAGCCGAGGGTTGGGACGGGATCGAAAGATATCAGATTTGGGAGATGTGATGTACGTTGATGGCTTTGTTTTGTGGATTTGATGTATCATTTGAATAGGATTTACGAAGCTTATTGGGCAGTATCTAGATATTATTTATGCCTTCAAATCATCATCATCATCATCATTATTTCAGCCTATAATGTTCCCACACAGGCCTTCTCTCTGAGAGAGAGGATGAGCCCTAATTCACCATGCTGGCCCAATGCATGTTGGTGAATATTATATGTCTTTGAACTTGAGAGGTTCTTGGACATACTGGTTTCCTCACGATGTTTTCCTCCACCGTTTTGAGCGATGGCATCGGATCTGCACACATTTTATTTAAGTAGGTAATAAATAAGTCATTGACTGAGGATTGAACCGGGTGCCGTCAGATTGTAATGCGCTCATGCCGCTCGGTCACTATCACCGTTTCTGAATTATCTATAGCTATTAAAATAGAAAATCCAACACTTCTAATATAAAAATTACTTTTGACTTAGGAGTCATCTCTCAGTCAGCTTTGGGGCCTGAAAGATTCTAGCTAAGTTGCTACTTGCAAGTAGCAAGCAAGAATTTGTAGGCCGACGGGAGTGAAAAGAGCAGTCGAGGCGTGAACCCGGATGCCGCAGGTTCAAATCTTGCCAGTATTTTTATTTTTTATTGTATACACTTCTACAGGGTTACGCGGAAAGAGTGTACAAAGCTGAAAGGGGTCCGTCATACTCATCATTTTGAACAATTCTTAGTATGGGACAAACCCATGATATCTCGAAAAATATATCAGCTATTCCATACATTTTGTAGTGTCAATAAATAAATAAAAAAATATATTTTATTACCAATAAAAGACTAGTACAACAAAAAGTAGTATAGTAGTAGTCAATTACTGTTTTCTATGGAGCTTCCGTAGTAAAAGTTGTTCATAATTATGGTTACTATGGACCCCTTGGCTTACGGTCTAGTACACGTACCTTTCCGCGTAGCCCAGTATAATATTGAAATAGTTAATCCAAAAGTGTGGAACAACATTTCAATTATAAAAATTACTTGCAAAACACGTTTTAAATAAGACCTAATTCTACGAAGGTACTTTTTGTAACAAAGGAAATTTACATATTGCTGGTATGTCCAAAGCAGATTATATTAAATGTCACTGTTGGCCTGGATAAATAAATTGCTGATTTTCATGTCTTATTTTTTCAATAGTTAGTCATGTATACTAGATCAAGTAAATTTTAATGTGTTCAAATCAGACATATTTTTTATACCGACAACGCAAGAAAGAGAGTTATGTTTTTTGAGAGTATTTTATATGTATGTATGATGGTTTTTCACCCCTTTAATGGATTTCAACATGTGAGGTGTCATTTTAATAGGTGAATTGACATAGGATTCAAGAATTCAAGATGGCGTCAGCGAAAAAAATTATATGGTAAAATAGTACCTAAGTTAGCTTTGCTAAATAAGTAAATAAGTCAATATTACCATCATTATGTAGAAATAACTCAGCAGATTTTAAAATTATAGAATACTACTATGAAATATTCAGCAGTTTAGGAGATAAAGCGATATGAAAGAGCTCTGTATCTACTACGAGTAGGGATAGACAGGTACGTAGCGCGCCTCTTTCTAAAGTGAAAACTTTAGGCGCGTTGAGAACTTTTTCGGTGAACAAAAATCATGGAACTCGCGCCATCGTCACGCTGTATCGTGTATTTTAAAACAGCGCCATCTCTTGTAGTATAGGTGAATTACTACTTAAGTTTTCACTTCTGACAGTCTTATGACTGATGTGTTTTTTTATGGCTCATAAGTCCGCGTTAAACCACCAACTCGCCTGTTGGTAAGCGACGATGTGGTCGAAAATAAAGCACGAAGACTTAGAAGATACCTATTCACTCGTGCCTTGAAAAGGCCCAGATTATATCTCTCAGGAAACAGGAAGCCGGCAGGTTGTTAAAATCCTTCGCCGTACCTACGCGTACGCCGCTATAACTTTTCAGTTACCTATTTATACAATGCAGCGAGTTACATTTGTTTAATAATTTAATTTACTTGTTCATTCTGCACCTAGGTATCACCCAGTACCACCAGTTATCAGAGTTGTATAACCCATTTGCACAAAGTGAAATAAACTAATTTTACCGTCAAAATATTCTACACTGTATCAGACCTCCCCCGTGCCTCCTTGTAGTTTGGAATCCGGAAACCGAAAAATATCAAATGTGACCCTAACAAAAAATACTTGGATAACATCACGGCAGACAGCTTGGCACCAAGTTTTTGCACCCACATGTGATGTAGAATAAACAAAGTGGAGTGTATCGACCGACGAGTGACCAGATTTTTTTATATGACGGTAATGTCGGTAATAAATCAATTTGTCGGATATGGTCACGCGATCCAGTGTGCTGTAAAATTAAGGGAGGAAATGATACTGGCAAAGATATCATAAGTAAGGATATGCCCATCCAAGCACTTGCGTTTATAGCCCACTTTGCAAGATGTATCCTTGTATTATCATACTAGCAGTTGTCCGCGATTTCTTACGCGTAGATTCAAACCACCCTTTGGTTTACCTTTAGAGGGCTCTTCTCGTTTGCAGTTCTCTCGCTCGCACATTACCGTACCATAGAGAAATTACTTGAAAAATTTGTAAGTGAGCCGTACTTACAGCTAGTTTTTGTGAAGCGGTTTATATAGTGACTTTTTTTTTAAACGGAGACACTTGAACTTAAACAATAATTACACTATGGCATATCTTCCTTGTTTGTCTGATCAAAGAATTCTACTTAGGCACAGTCAGAGCACTTTAGCTGCGCAAATTGAGCTAGGTAACCTCCAGTCGCGCACCAAACTTCATACAACACGAGGTAATTTCCTCTAATGGCCGTTTCATAAAAACTTAAACCGACCGCGTACAATCACATCCGGCTAAAACAACAAAACCCGGGCGGGTCGTTAAATAAAACGATTACGGTCAAAACCTAACTGCTCTTCAAACACCCGGGGAAAATTACTCAGAACGAGTAAACAGGATCATCATTGTTACACGTGTAATTTCGCGTTCACCGGTCGTTACTTCTGACCGGGTTTTTGACCGGGCTCCTGACTGCCAGGGTGAATAATTGAGCGCGCGTGAGAGATGGACCTGTGGAAATATGAAATGATCCTGTCTGGAGTGTAGGGGTTGTGATTTGGCGACAAATGCTCAGAATTTGTTTGGTTCATCAATTACCTCTGACGTGAACGTAATATATATCGAGGCTACGAGAACGAGCCGTTTTACAGGTGGAAATGTTTTTGTAAATAGATTAAAGTAGGTACCTGTAGCCTATATATCAATGAAATTCAATGAAAAGTTAATTTTTCTTTAAATTGTATTCATGTTTTTGAAGTTTTCTACGTTGGATATTACATGATTTGACTATCTTCTTTCCTATCATGTTTGCACTGCTGGGACATAGGCCTTCTCTTCTCTAAAGTCATTGGTGCAGAGCCGACGATCGAACCGCCCTCAGATTGTAAAGCGCACATGCTAAAACCCCCAACCCCCTTTACCCCTTTTTTTTTAGGCCACTATATCGCATCAGTACCTACCCCATGTACTGCTATTACTACGTTTAAATTACCCAACGTAAACATTTTAATAAGCTAACGAACTCGTGAGATTTCGCCTAACACATCAAACTAACAACCCGTGTTAATCCCACGTTATAAAAACTTGTTAAAATAATCTCATGGCACACGTCGACTGGTCATATTTCAGGAAGCGAATCTGACACCGTGTCACAGTTCCAGTCATAGTTACTTCGTATCTTCGCACAGTTTGAGCAACAGTTTTTACGTAGTTCATTGGTGATGGCATAGTTACTAGGACCAAATGAGAGATTAGGAAGTAGTCGTTTGTGCTGGGCCACCAACGAGTCTTGCCTAGTTTTTGTTGCGGTGAATTTATAGTTCCGGCCACCTTTGGACTGGACACGTGGGTAAATATAGACACGAGAAAGTGGATTAGCTGACTTGGCCATCTTCATTTAGCTGTAGGTTCAATCTGTGTCCAAACGTAAATTATAATGCCAGAATCTTTACACGTGTCTACTCTTTACAGTTTACACTAATAAATTGCATGACACCATTCGCGTGGTCTACAAAAATATTGAATGGACCCCAGTTTTTTTTTCTTTTATGTAGGGACCTACGGGTGCACCTTTCAAATCGCTCGCCAAACCACGCACGCTTCGACCACGAGCGACGGCGACAAAGAAAAACTCTCTCGTTTTGATTGGCGGGCACCTTGATTTTACGTTACACGCAAACGCAAATAATTTTTTTTTAAATTAAAAATCTTCATTGAAGTATCTAAACTTGTACATGGGCAATTGGGCGGTGCCTGAGACGATGTGCCATTAGTGTACGTAACATGGAAATAAATACGTGAATGCCGGTGCGGCGGCGGGAGAGCTCATGTTTTTCAGGCACCTAATGGGTAAGAAGTGGTTTTATAGCGCCTCCGAAATTTCCACTGAAGCGCAAAATATTTGCAAAGATAATGAACATTGCATTGCCATTGCACGAGTAGGATCATTACACGGTCACAACAATAATGAATAATAGTAGGTATTGTTTATATCCAGAATTGACACGTGTAGGAATTGGATCATAAGAAGTTTAGTCGACTGGCTGCTGCTGACAAACTTAATACTTATATATAAAACGTAAGAAGGTGGGTGAAAATCATTATCATCATTATCAGCTTATCAGCATGTCACTGCTGGGACACAGGCCCGATGCAGAGAGGATGGACCCTAATCCACTATGCTGGCCCAGTGCATGTTGGTGAATGTCAAGTCATTAAACTTTTAAGGTTCTTGGATATACAAGTTTCCTCGATATGTTTTCCTTCACCATTTTTAAGCGATAGCATCGAAACGGCACTCAATTTATTTAGGTACCTACTAATAAAGTCATTAATACAGGGGACCCGGGTATGTCCTAAAACTGCGACCAGAACCACCGGAGGATGGGCAGCAGCGTCCTAATAGTACACGGTGAACGTACTGCGATCCCCAAGCCGCCTGCCAAGCGTGGGGATTATGGCAACACCCCTCTCTATGAGGGAGGCCTTGTCCAACAGTGGACGTTAATTGGCTGATGATGTGTGATGTGTGTGACAGTCGAGGATCGAACCGGGTGCCGTCAGATTGTAAGGCGCACATGCACCGGTCGGCCACCATCGCTCATCACCACAGGTTCATCCTACGAGTATATAGTTACAAAGTATATGCCAATTCGCTGTGGAAGCGAGGTGGATTATCCCTAACTCTCTACGTACATCTCGGGTGTCACACCTCGGTAAAAATTGCCAATATTCTTTTTTACTTAAAATATAATTATAAATTTTGTTGAGTTCTAGATGGTGTTGAGCTGGTTTATTATTGTAATCTTACAAGCCTAAAACTCCAAGAGATAGATCAATTACAGAAACATTATTATTTTCTAAATTACATGAATATTATAAATGCGAAAATCTGCATGTAACTTTGTCCGCAATCAACTGTGTCACACACAGCTGAACTGATATTAATGAAATTTGGCATATCTATATGTAACTTATACCCTTGAATAACACTTAAGATAAGTACTTTTTATCCCGGAAAATACATGGTTTCTGTGGGACAGCGGGTGAAACTGCAGGGCGATGCTAGTATAATATAATAAAAATATCTCAGGTTTAACCAGGCTATAATTATGTACGTACTTACTACTGACGTAGGTAGTAGGTATAGGTATGATCTATTAAGTAGATAAATGTAGATAAGAGAGATAAATGTAGGTAAATAACCGCAAAATGCAAGTCCACAAATTATGTCAAAAATTATGTAATTAATGTACTTGCAGTATTTTTAATAGTTTCATGTAAATAATGATGCATTTTTTATCAGATTTTTGAAGGTCAATTATAACTTTTCGCTCTCATAGCGCCATCCCTGTGCTGACGATAAAACCTTGAAGCTTTATAAGCTTATACGAAAAGCTTTCTAGTTCTGAGCTCTTGGCACAGATGGCAGTATTTCAGTTGATTTATTTGTAGTGAAAAGATTAGTTATTATTAACGTTTAAATTTTGATGGAGAATGTAAGATAGATAAGAAAATAATGTTGTAGATTAAGGTTGTTTTTAAATTATACATTTTATAATTTAGATTCTAACATTATTTCATGCATAAATGCGTACTACATCATACATCATCAACTAGTAAACGTCCACTGCTGAACAAAGGCATCCTATGAGAGGGGTGTTGCCATAATCCCCACGCTTGGCAGGCGGCTTGGAGATCGCATTCCTTGTGTACTAAGAGGACGCTGCTGCCCATCCTCCGGTGGTTCTGGTCCCAGTTTTAGGACATACCCGATCCCCGTACGATACGTATTAATTACCCTACTTACCTATTTAATATATTGGTTTGCAGTTCATAAAGTAGCGTGTATTAAAAACTGTTCTATTTGTGCATTTATACATGATTATTGACGGAATATGAAGTGAACAATCGAACAACCGTGATAGTTTAAATCATTGTTTCAAAGTGGTCTGTTTTTAAGGGTTTGGGAATATCTTATAATCCACTACAATTTTTTACTACCCAAAAAAAGTATATAGATTTAGTTCCTGCTATTTCTACGCTTCAATAGCCAAATGCACCAATATGCTATCGCATAGCAAATACATAAACATTATTACATAAGCAAGTAAATAAAATGTAAATAAGTCTGGCAACACCGAACGAGCGTGAAATCATTAGTTGCGGCCCGTTTTATATTTTATTCGGTACTGGACGCGCTAAAAAGTGGAGCTGCATAATTACCTCCCGGGATCGGACAGATAAAACTGTGGAGTCGTGTTATACTCTACTAATTAGGTTATTATTATTTAAATTTTAGAGCAAATTTCCTACTTGGTCTGAGATTATAGACTGTGATTGTTACCTGTCTTGATTGATTGTTCTTTTTACAGTAGATAAAATAAAATGTAGTTAAAAATTAAGGAATGTTTTCTGGAATTCGAAAAAAAAAACATAATTTAAAAAAAAAACCTCTTTTTTTCATGCAAATACTTAATTCTGAAGTCAGGGCTGGTTACTCAAACAAAACGAACTTATTAATGGTATATTGGTATACTTATGCTTATCACAATAATTGTGTTGATTCTGTTGAACAATTAACTAACCACAATTTTACAGATCTAAAACTGTTGCCATTCTTCTCTCATATTAAAATTAAAAGATATGCAGATAATTTTAGCCCTGTCAGATTGGTTAACCTTAGTGAGTGTTATGCCAGAATCAACATCATACCTTATTTTAATTAGTTGTCAGGTACCCCCACTTACCAAAAAAATCAGCTATATAATGTTATAATTTTATAGGGTTCACTAAAACATAAACAACGAGCAATTGCCAGGATCAATATTCTTGTTGTCCACTTTATTAAAAAAAAACACCGTGTCTGAGCTTTGTGAAGGCCTGTTTGTCTTTGTAAGAAAAACGTTTATGCTGCTTTATTTGAAACATAACAGATGGTTGGATTTGTTACTAACCTGTAACTTTCAACTGGATTTTCGATAGAAGATTGCCGTTTTTGATATGAATATTAAAATACATCAAAAAGTGTTTTAAATTTTGGGTGTTGCCCTATTCACAGATTGTTTTTTACCAAAAATGACAGATAGCAACCTTTGATTCTATAGGCCTCGTTTATAAAGCTCAGTCTGGCTTTCTTCAAACTCAATTTAACTCTAAAATCAAATACTTCTAACAGAACCTTGCTTGATGACACGTGGAGCAAAACAAACGATTTTTCAAAATATTTTTGAAAACGTATCGTCTCCAAGGATGCTTCTGTCCACACTCGGCGTTTTTATATGCGTTTGTCAGTGAATTACAACGACGGGGCTGTAGTCAGTGAAAAACTGTTTATGCACTTACTCATGCCTATTTAATGTAGAGAGTGTATATATGTAACAGTTAGGTTAGTATTACTGCATGAACAATTTATGAGCATCAGTGTCATACGAGCTGGTTCTGTGGTAAAAGTTTACTGACAAACAAAAACAATATTAAAAAATATACATATTCAAACGCAATATAAAAAAAATAAGTTTTCACCAAAACCAGGGGTCTTACGCCCAATTCTAAACACGGGCCCGAATAGTTGCAGTTTGCAAAATCACGCGAACGCAAACCTTAACGCGCAGAGATTTTTTTCAAACTGCACCTATTCGGGCCCGCGTTTAGAGTTAGGCGTAAGGCCCCAGGGCGGCCAGTGCGCCCCAAAAGAGTTCGCCTCTGTTGCACCATTCTCTAAAATAAACAAAATTTTACAGCTCTAAAATCATTGCTATCTTTTTTGATGCACTGAAATTAAAAGAGACACCGATAATTTGAGTACTGTCAGATTAGTTTAAAGCTTAGAGAATGCTACAACAGAATAACCGCAAATGTCTTGGCAAAAGTTAAGTAATGTTCATGATGATGTTTTTTATTTTGGCGAAAGAAACAAAAACCCCGAGCCAAAAACCGAGTAGCTTTAATATGGGGTTCGTCAAAAGGGCTGTTAATAGAGTCTTTAAGGGTCGGCAACGTATCTGTGATGCCTCTGGTTTTGCAGGTATCCATAGGCGACGGTGATAGCTTACCATCAGGCAGCCCGTTTGCTTGTTTGCATTAAAAAATAATATTTCTCCTTCTCCTTTGCCTTATTTAATATATATTTTTCAGAACAAGGCAAAGCAAATAACCTACTATTAATTTTTGGATCATAAAAATAGTATGGATCGAACAAAAAGATATACCAAGTTACGAGCGTAAAAATTAAATATGGCTACGATCGAAAACAACAGCAATTACCCCGAGGTGGTTGGTGACAAAATAATTTGATCAAAGCGAAATAAAAACAGAATTGAGAGGCGTAAGCCGCGAGTTTAACCAAATTATCGATGCCTAGAGCGCGCCGGCATTCATTAGCTGGGTTTGTATAAAGTAACTGTTGGCAAACGAATAGAAACGTAAGTATACGTGTTTATATTACGTATACATGGATACGTAAGTATTTGGGCAGGTGACAACAAAACACTTTGTTGAAATAGGGGAGAGAGTCACAAGAGAGAACAGTTTTTTGTATGGCCATATAGGTCATAGGGTTAGGCGTTACCACAGCTCACTTTAGGTTACGTGACGATGTGGTCGAAGATGGATTCACTCACAGATCAACTTTGAAATTGTTGAATCAACATCGACACGCAAAACCGGCATTTTTTGTGAATGACTATTGACCTCAGACGGATTTATTGATGAAATTCTGTGTCACTAAAATAATATTGTATTTATATATATTATTTTATTCTACACGGCTAGCTAAGCAGCTATTATATAAAATTTGTTTTCAATGTCTTAAGAAACGCTTTTCCATCCAATGTTACCTACTCGCAAACATGTGCCCACACTGTGTCATTATAGGCTCTAGACTCTAGACCATAATCACCATTAGTGTGCAAAGCCCTTAATCAACCCGCCAGCGGCCGCTGAAGGCAAACACGTCGTCTATGCTTGCTGAGATACTAGCTAATTTCACGTGGATTTATAGCTGTGTGCGTATAAATGATGGCAAAATATTTGACACCATCGGTGCCAATACCACAACTCGGTAAATTTTAAGGAGTATACCTTTTTTGTTCCATTTATTTTTATATCCTTGTTACAAACACTCAAAAAAAATAACACTTACTTTTATCTATACAGGGTTAGGCAGAGAGAGTGTACTAAACCGAAAGGGGCCCACGGTACCAGTTATTATAAAAAACTTTTACCATGTGTATGGGCGAGTACATAATAGAAAAACTCTGACATTAAAGGCAAAGAATACATAATACACATAAGAGGTAGCTACTCGGCCTATACTAACCTACTTACTTTTACGGCAACATAGAATAGGGGAACACACATCATCATCAGCCAGAAGACGTCCACTGCTGAACATAGGCCTCCCCCTTTAACCTTCACACTGAACGACATCCTGCCATCTGCATCCACTGGATGCCCGCGACTCTCACAATGTCGTCGGTTCATCTAGTCGGCCTACCTACGCTGCGTTTTCAGGTTCACGGTCTCCACTCAAGAACCTTTCTTCCCCATCGGTTATCAGTTCTTCGAGCGATGTGGCCTGCCCATTGCCACCACAACTTGTTGATTTTAATAGCTCGTTACACTAATATTATAAATGATAAAATTTGTGTGTGTGTGCGAGTGTGTCAGGTATGTACCTATTCCCACTAAACTCCATAATGGCTGCATAGATTTGAATGAATATTTCGATATCATCGACCTCTGTTGATTGACTGAGGAAATGAATGTACCTACCTATTCTATCGAACTTAAAAAATCGACGTTCACAAACTAAAGCGTTTATAAAATATGTTTTTAAATAAATAAATAAAACAAAATGACATTCAAACAACTGAACGGATTATCCAGAATCGAATCAAAAACACTCTTGATCAAATTACCTTTTAAACTAAAAAAAATAAAAATCGGAACTATAGTCGGAGTATCCGGCCTAATCTTACGTAATTCCCGTGTAATATAAATAAAATCAAAATCGGTTTGTCAGTTCCACAGGAGGATGGGCAGCAGCGTCCTATTTATACACGGTGAACGCACTGCGATTCCCAAGCCGCCTGCCAAGCGTGGAGATCATGGCAACAACTCTCTCTAATAGGGGTACCTTTGTTCAGAAGTGTACGTTCCCTGGCTGATGATGTGATGATGATGAAGTTTATCAGTTTAGCTGCGATGCCAAATACAGATACACAGATTCACACGTTAAAGTTTTAACACTGTTTGCGCCGGAGGTTTTTCAGTCATATAAGGAAAAGGTGATTTTAAGATTTGTTCAATAAGATATCAGTACAATATAAGAATTTGTCCTAATAGAACGGAAACAAGAAGAAAAAAAAAAAGACAATCGGAGAGGTAACGCCACCGGCTACGAGCGCTGACACACCGCAAACCTACATAGACCTACAAAAACAAACAAGCAGAAAACAAATAGTCGAACTAAATCGATACCGTATCGAACGATTCAACTATCAAACTTTTGTAATACGGGCACCGCTCGCCCGACCGAACGCAGACCGAAACTACAAAACTGCACAACTAAATATTCCTAAACATCGGCCCGACAAAAGAAAATATAACTCGCATTCGGAACCAAAAAGCGTGATATCTCGACGGACGTTTTTTGGTGAAATATCCCCAAAAGTAGGTTAGTAATTCGGGTTTCAACAAAGGCCCTTGTTGAACAATACACGTCTCCGCCGTATTACATGGTGGATATAATTAGTTATGGTGTATGGATTTAGATTTTGTTGCGATAATTTTTGTGAATGCTCTGAATAAACATCTGCTCGAGATTTGCAATCCGACAAGCGAGCAATCGCATTGAAATGTCAAGTAGAAAACTGATCCGTGTATTTACGCAACAATGACGCCCAAAAAATGGTCAGTTGTTATTGAATAAATTTAGAGAATCTATTTCATTACAAATATTTAGCTACAATATATAAAATATAATTTTTACTTCAAATTAATCCGCAATACGAAATTGTTTGTTGGAGTGTTATAGGACCTGCGTTTATTTGTTTAAAGCTTGACGTCATACAGGGTTACAAGGAACAGTGCTACACAGTCGAAAGAAGGTTACTGTACCCGTCATTATAAACAACTTTTACTATGGGACCAATGTTGAAATCACGTTAATATATTGCTACATTACGATAAAATAATATTCGCTGTTCCTTACATTTCGTTGAGCGTGAATGATATTTTTCTGTTGAAAACCTAAATTTTCGCGGATTTAGGGTTCCCACAGCAAAATATGACTACCTTTTGGCTAAGACCACAGTTTTATGTCACATTATAGTATAGACGTAGTATTTACGCAGATACGTACTTATATATACATGACAATACCGAACACGCGAACCGGAAGACGCAGCGTAGGTAGGCCTCCCACTAGATGGACCGACGACATTGTGAGAGTCGCGGGCATCCAGTGGATGCAGATGGCAGGATGTCGTTCAGTGTGGAGGTTAAAGGGGGAGGCTTATCTTCAGTAGTAGGCGTCTTCTGGCTGATGATGATATACATGACAATAATACATGATTTTGATATTTACTAATCTCTAAAGTAAGGCCTATCTTTAAGAGAAGTATAACTCCAATAATGATCCATTTCCGCCCTTGTCCGATACCCCATATTTACACAAACGGAGAAACAAAACAGAGCAAAAAAGTTAAACGAGTGTGTTCCGGCACGCGTCGAGCACGTCACCGGTTCGTGACCTTCGTCAAATTGACAGATTACTTGCATATCTATGCCATGCAGCGTCTGTGAACGTGGTCTTTTCGTATCCACCTTGGACGTATATGAAAGGACACGCGCTCTAAAAAAGAAATCAACGTTTGACAACTAACACAGTTTGACAACTTACATAATAAAGAGTTTCTATCTTTTTGCCAACAAATTTTACTGCTGCTTCAATTCCACTCAGTAATGTCACGTGGACACTGGACAGTACTTCGTTATAGTATTCAAGTTTATGACATCATGACCGACAATATGGCCATTGAACAATCATACGATCATACTACAATTTGGGTAATCATGTTCATTTGGTCAAACAACCATTCGACAATACGCAGAACTTAACTAACACTACTTTATTCTTGATGTTGCGTCCTAAATACGCTAAATTCGCTTTTATAAAAACCAGACTACGCGCACGGAACCGTTTCTTGAATATTGAAAGATTAGGAACTATTATTAAAATAACAGAGCTTTGATTCGGAGAAACAGAGATTCATGTAATTTCAATTTATTTTGGGAAGTACTTGTTGACTGGACCAATGTGGCAATGATAGAGAGCGATGACGTCTCAGATCAGACAAACAAGGGCGATATGGTAAAGTATTGAGGCAGGTGCGAATGCATCAAGCCTAAATCAGGCTTGAAGCTTTTAGTCAAACTTACCCTTCAGATGACCTAGCTGCTCTACTACTACTATTAGTTTGTTCAATGGTGTCACTGCCATTTTTTAGTGTGTGTGGGAAAAACAAGTAAGTGTGCTATTCTGTTTTTTTTTTTCGTATTTAGCGGTTAATAATTGTACTAAAGTAGGGCCAATTTAATAGATCACATTTGACACTTTATCAAAATTCAATAACGTAATTAACCTTGTAACAATATTATATATTTATTCAAAGTACACAGTTGCTTAACTTTTTTTAGTTATAAATACATAATATCTCTTGTATTACAAGCCAAAAAGGCAAATTTACCCGACTAATAAACAATGGACTGACAGATGTCAAATGTGATCTATTAAATTGGCCCTACTTTAAGGCATAATAATATCTACCTTGTTTGTCTGATCAGAGGAAGACACTTATTATACAACTTAATTTGACAGTTTCTGATAACGTCATACTCAGTACTCTTTGGTCATACTAGCAGTGAAATCTTATATGGATTGTGTTCTTAAAATTCTACCAAAAGCAAAATTTACGAGATAAGGCCACATACAGGTCTCCCGAGTTAATGTAGGGTGAGACGAACGTCCAAGTGACGGGTCCCTGGGAATATTTTTCCTTGCGTATCCAGTCGATTCCGGCCGGGTTTGGGGCAGTTATTGTACCACCCATGGCACTATAGCAGTAGTATACATCACTGACGTGTTAACAATCGCTACCCGTACTTGTAGAGGATGCATGCTTCATTAGATTTTCGCGAATGTTATGCAATTTTCAGATGAGATAGACATTTCCTGTTATTGTAAATGTATGTTGAAATATTCTTCCACAGTACTGTACAGTTTCTTATTAATATTTGAGGGGTTGTTCCCAATTCATCTAAGAAATTGTCTCAAACTCAAAGATTGTTAAGATTTGAAAGTTTTTTAAAATATCTATTGAAAACTAGCTGCGGTTTCACCTACGTGGATTACTCCTTATATCGTCGGCTATCTGCCAGTTAAAGTCCCTTCAAAATCGGTCCTGCCGTTTTAGAGTTCATAAAAATCCATACATACAAACATTTTTTTTATATTACACGGGAATTACTCACGTAAGATTAGGCCGGTTACTCCGACTATAGTTTCAACCACATTCAGCGGTCTTCACACACATTTTCTTTTATTTATATAGATTAGTGTGCATGAAACGTAGATAAAACTTGAAAAAGTTTTCCAAAAGAGTTCGTAGATATCCGTCAATCATTTCGGCAGCGGACGCCAATCAGCGTGCCTTCGTTATCGCGGCTATAAAGTCGCGCCACCGAATGCACGGATTGCTAGATTTTTCTGTTTTTACCCTCTTTTTGCCTTTATTTTTTCGTTTTTGCTTTCCCGCTGACCACATGAAAATTCTGTTGGCCTTTTTTATTCAGTTCACGTGTATCTGTACACTCGTTCCTTTCAAACGGGATGGAGTTAACGAAACAAATATGTTCGTTTTTGTGGTCTATTTGGATTTTTGGTTGCATTGCAAAAATCAATTGATTTAACGAGATTTTATTTTGAAAATTACTTTTACAATATATTTCAGGATTTCAGGGAGGTTCTCAATTCAGAACTTTTTTTAACCCGGTTACTCTGATTATAGTTTCAACCACATTCGGCGGTTTTTTTGCGGCGCGCGGCTGCGTCTCGCTTTGCTTATTTTTGTTTGTAAGGTGAAGCGATCGAGAATGTTCTTAGCTGTGATTCAAATTAATCTGTTCTTTCGACGATTATCAGCTCTTTTAGTAGAGGATTTTATAATTTTTCTTTTTATATTTACCTAATTGTTATGTTTTTTTTATTTACACCGTTTACTCCTACATTTGTGAACCAATTTACGTGTTTTTTTTATTAGCTCTGTAAGTGGTCCCACGAAACTTTAATTAACTTTGGCTCAGTAGTTTTTAAACCACCTCTAATAATACGAATATTGTTCGAGCACTTACTTATTTTGAAATTGTTTTTTTTAGTCTTATTAATTATTTTTAGAGTAAGTTTATTTGACAACACCGAAAGCAAATCCATTCCACCATTCAACTTTTATCTCTATTCATCTAGATTAAGGTCTGAATAAATAATTCATTGCCACCCGAAAAAAATCAAACGTGAAACGTCGCACGTTAACATAATGTTAAAGCAAATGGAGCATCGTATCGTGAGACCCCTCAGAGCAAGTAGAGGCTTGAAGTATTAAATCACGAAGTATCGAGAGGCAGCGAGTGTGACAAAGTTGTTTTATCTTCTAGATAATGCTGAACCTCACTCACGGAACATCTGGCAAAGATAGAATGGCCATGTATAAATAATGCTATACTACCTACTATTTTAAAACCTGTCTATACCAGAATTCACTTTTTACCCAACGACGTAAAGCAAAGAGGAGGTACTGTTACAGACAATTCAAATTAAAAAAAATATCGACTGGCTGGATTCGAATCTGCGACATCATCGAGTATGGCGTCGATGATGTCGCAGATTCGAATCCTGCCAGTCGATATTTTTTTAAATTCAAGCGCTCTTTCCACTAACTTACGGCCTGTCCTGTCAGCCTCCAAATTCTTCAAATTTAAAAAATACTAAATAAATAATGAGGTGTCAATAGCAATGGTCACGGGCAGGTGACGTTATCACAACTATCAAGATGGCGACAAGTAATACTTGTCGATGGAGACCTTTGAATAATACTTTTAAAATTAAAGTGAGCCAAACTTGTACCATTTTATGTACCGATGTACTGAAATACCTTTTGAAATCTAACCCGTAAAAACACTGTCGCCACATAGTAATATTAATTTTTAAAAGAAATAAGTTTGTTATTGCTTAAATGTGTTATTCCACGGAATTATGATATGACTAGAAGAGCGCTGTGGTTTGACCGGGTATCCTACAGGAACCGGATGGAATAAAAAGTAGGTAGCTTATGCGGTAATCCAGGATATAAGCTACCTCCATACAAACTTGAAGTATCTACCCTTCGCGGTGTTTCCGAGATGTTAAAATCTGGAGTAGGGCGAGTTAATAAAGCCTTAAAGGATCGGCAACGTAATTGTAATGCCTCTGGTGTTACAGGCATCCATGGGCTACGTTGACTGCTTACCATTAGATAGCCCGTCTGCTTCTTTGCCACTTATAACATGGTGTTATACAAAAGGGTTGTTAATAGAGTCTTTAAATGGTCGGCAACCTACCTGTGATGCCCCTAGTGTTGCAGGTATTCATAGGTGACGGTGATCGCTTACCATCAGGCGGCCCATCAGCTTGTTTGCCACAAAAGGCATAAAAAAATACTTATGGCATAAAAAAAAAAATTGTTGCTCATACTTGCGGAGACACGTCAATGCATTGCCACTGATTTGCTTCTAGCTTACAATATTCTGTGGTATCATTGTACCCATAGAGCTGGAGTGCGATTTTTGAATCGCTCGTAGGACTTTTTCTATTCGCATACGCAACTAATCACCGGTGACTTCAAAAGCGAGTGATCCAGTTTTTTGGTATTTTTGAATCGCTCGACTTCTGGGTTGCCGTGTTTTTACAAAACACTAATATTTTTCCATTTCACGCAGCACCTTACAGATTTGTACAATAACCGGCAAACCGGTAACTTCCGCAAAGTAAAGAAACGTCAATTAAAAAAAAAACGGTTGATTATTTGTAGTCTGTGTACAGTATGAACAATTTATCTGTACATTTGAGTAGATGCGCTACAGTCGTATTCTCGTAACCAAACTGACAGCTATCCGTAGAATGGTTAGAGTTCCAACATTTGACCAACTGTTTAAATAAGTTGGTCGCTTCTTGACAACAAAGCAAAGAGAATTAAAATACTAAATACTAATATTATGTCTTGTTTTGCATTTGCACGTTATTGTGCCGCGGAGTATGTAATAGTGAGTTACCTTCACAAGCCACTAATATAAAACAACATCGGAAATGAGTACAGTAATTTGCAAAAAAACCATCGCAATTCTCATCCAAAAAACATATATATGATCATATGTTCTGTGTATCCGCCATTTTTTTTCACATCTGTCAGACTTTCTATCGATAGAAAGCTATTCGCATGATATAAACCACTCGTACAGTTACGAGTGATATGACTAGTTCAAAAATACGACTTTTCTGGATTTCATTCGTAAGTTGATCACATCGCATGAAAAAAGTCCTACGAGCGATTCAAAAATCGCAGCCCTGATCGGTAGCGTCGAGCCGTGAAGATGAACCCGCGACGCGACCGCGCGCCACCCGCATCGGTTTATAGCTCTCCCTGGAGGTTACTGGGAAATGGGATAGCGAAGCGTTTTCCTTTACTGCTGAAAATCACTGCTGAAAAAAGATAGGTTGGTTCGGATGTGTACTTAGTCTGCTGACAATGTAACTTGAGTTAATCAAAGAACAGGCCTGTATCCTAATGTTTCATTATCACAATAACAGTCTTAGCGAAGGCTATAATTAAATACAATATACTTGCATACTGAAAAAAATAATTTAGAATTGCTTATAAATTTCTGAGATATAAGCGTTTAAAGTTTTTGTTGGGAATAGAGAGCAGATGCGCTGTCCCTTTGCCTCAAAGAGTGTGCCAGTATAGCATTTGTATGGCGCAAAAGACATGATGTTATAACGTGCTATAGGGCGCTCTTTGTCTATGAAATTAAAATACTTATAACTTATAAATTTTTAATGAAACTTTAATTTTGTTATCGTTCATGGGATCTTATCGTGATTTGGATTGATGATAGAGGGGTAAACAAAATTTGTTTTGAAATCAATTAAGTAAGTGCATACCTACTAAGTATAGTTATATTACTTGGGTTATATTATGGGAGAGCCCTATCAATTCAAAACTACCTATGTCGGCATCTCCGATCGTCCGTTCCAGCTGTTAATTCTCCTTCATACGGATACCATATTACACTTCTGGAGAGGCAATGAACCACAAACACGGCAACGGTCGGCGGGTGTAACGGACCGTGTAATTTCGACTTTATACGCCCATTAGGACCAGCCAGCTTTGTTTGAGCATCACAATTAATGCTTGAAAAGATAATCGGTGCGTAGACGCGGTAATCGAACTTGCATCCGTTTTGACTTGGAGTTAATTTCGTCAAGACATGGTAGTAGCTTTTTTGTGAAACTGTTATATCCCACTTCGCAAAGTATCAGGTAACTATTTCTTTGCAAAGACTGTGGCAACTCAGCGTATATTTTACCTGACAAAACTAAATCAAAAGCTTTTTTTACTTATTAATCACACAAATTAATGACATGAAAAAATATGAGTAAGTTTTTTTTGCGATTTTTTTTAAATTATTTTCAAATTGCGGCGCTTCGTTGTTTTACCCGCTATCCCAAAGAAACGTCTATTTTTTTTTTCAGGATAAAAGTTCATATATAAATAATTAAAATAACAGATTGAATAGGGAACCCCTCCCTTAAATAGGATTCTTTTCGAGTTTTGCCGGGTCAAAGCTCATATGTATTTCTATTTCAGAACAAAAAAACTTTGCACGTAAAAATAACGTTATTTTTTCATCTTTTACAGGCGATTACAGCAACATCCCGAAGTTTCAAAGAAGAACCTACTCATTCTTTCCCCTCAAGTGCGTACCATCATACGCATTGTTTCCGAGATTATCTGTTTCATGACATCAGCGGAAGCTTTCAATCACGCCGCTTTTTCCTCCACACAGATAAGATTGTTTCCTTCGGAGGGATGAAGAAGGTATGGAGAGGGAGGGTGAGGAAGTGGCATTTGGCACGGGCAATTGACGCCGCTGATAGGATCGCGAGCTGAGTAAGCAGATATCGAGGCTGAGAGACGGTGACACAGGCTCTTCTATCTAAGGTATCACGAAAAGCTTTGGTTTGCTTAGGTACTTTGATTCTATAACAATCAATGTAAGTAAAAATAGCAAGACAAGCATAAAGTTTCTGGTGAAGAGTCTAGTTTACTCATGTTTTCTATAGTAATATTATGTACTGGATGGAAACTTCATGGGGACAGTAATTTATTGGACCGTTATATAAACATTAAAACTGTATAAGCTTTTGAAAACATTTATACAGGCTTTTACAATATATTGTAAAAACTTTTATTTTGTAAATCATAATTTTTTGCTGATTAGATTTTTTTCTACAATCTGTGAATGCCAATTTTGCGTGCGTCAATTCCTGTATAGCCCTATTGAGTTGTTCTGATCAGACTAATTTTAAGGCTGGACTTTCGCACTTTTTCAACATTTTAAAATATCAAAATTATTTAATTAGGAAAAAAAAAACAATCTGGCATTCTTTAAACAACAGGTACATTGCAATAGATTTAAAGTAATTTTTATCTTGCATTGTAAATACTTTATTACAGTTTTTTTATCACCATCTCAATTTCAACACGAAAGTAACTTTATCCCATCTGCAATGATATTCGATAGATGTCTTTTCTTTAGAATTAGTGTTTTTGTTTTTTTAGTTCTCACCCAGTGATTTTTTTATTTTAATATTTCATTACTTTTATTTGCGTTTTTTCATTTTAGTTTTGTTATTTCTGATAGCTTTGGCGAGCGCGTCAATAACAGCCGAGTCTACTTGATCCTATTTTGTTAACTAGTTCTACCTTACTAGTTCTTAACAAGACTTGTGGGTAATAAATGTAAATAAACAGGACTAAGTACCTACTGTAAAATAATGTCTCTCGACCTGGTAGGAAAACTTGAAGGAAGATACGATCTGATGCCAGGATCGCGGTTGTATCATCGCACCAGCCGCCACCGCCTGAAAATTCATCCACATATCATAGATCGGTGGAAATCGCAGTGCGCGTTTTACGCGATCTTTTTTGCCTTACACCTGCAATCTATGGAATGAGGAAGTTCTTGCGGCATTTCCGAGTAACTATAATATAGGGTTCTTCAAAAAGGCTGTTAATAGAGTCTTTAAGGGTTTGCAACGTATCTGTGATGCCCTGGTGTTGCAGGAACCATAGGCGCCGGTGAACGCTTACCATCAGGCGGCCTGTCTGCTTGTTTGATATGTACTGTATTAGTATTTCGGCCCTGTGCTAGTCCTATATTTCCTGCCACCGTCAAAATCTTATCGTTTGTCGATGTTATTAATTATTAAAAATTAAAAGCACCTTTTACTAACCCATGCCTGCCTCCTAGACTATCTCCCGTTAAAGTGAACGCGGTGCGGTGTCGGCTTCCCGCTACACCGCTTCCGATAGACTATACTATTGATTAGGGCATGCAAAACTCGGGTAATTGAAAAACCCGGTTTTTTCGAGTTTTCAATTTCAAAAACCGGTTTTTTCGAGTTTTTCGGGTTTTTCGAGTTTTCTTTATTTAAACCTTAAAAATATTGTATTAGTGTGTGCAAGTAAAGAAAATGCTGAAATTTAGTTATATATGTATTTGCACTTGCGTATTTTTATTGTTTAGCTTTAACAAGAGATTAATCAAGTAACATTTGGTATAATGTTGAGACTTCCAGCGTCCTGAACAAGCCAGTTTCCTTAAAGGCTGGAGCACCATAAACCACATACACACGCTCCGCCACATTATACAGATGACTGAGGAGTGTAATCGGCCATTATGCCTAGCGTTCGTGGACTATGAAAAAGCCTTTGATTCAATCGACACCTGGGTAGTATTGCAGTCCCTCCAGCGTTGTCGTATCGACTATAGATATATCGAAGTGCTGAAGTGTATGTATAGAAACGCCACCATGTCGATCAGATAAAAGGAGAGCACGGAACCAATCCAATTGCAGAAAGGCGTGAGACAGGGAGATGTTATCTCTCCAAAACTGTTCACGAACGCGTTGGAGGAAGTTTTCAAGCTTAGACTGGAACAGATTCAGCATCAAGATCAATGGCGAATACATCACTCACCTTCGTTTTGCCGATGATATAGTTATCATGACAGAGTCACTGGAGAACCTCAATACAATGCTCAGCGACCTCAATAGCCTTTCCCAACAGGTGGGTCTTAAAATGAAAATGGACAAGACAAAAATCATGATCAATGTCAATGTTGTACCCGTGCCGGTAATTATAGGGAGCGATACTCTCGAAGTGGTTGACTATTACATTACATGTATCTTGGTCAGATTGTTCAGTTAGGTAAGTCCAACTTAGGCAAAGAGGTCACCCAAAAAATCCAACTCGGATGGGCAGCGTTCGAGAAATTGCGTGAAATCTTCTCGTCAAAGATACCACAGTGCATAAAAACAAGGGTCTTTGATCAATGTGTGTTGCCGGTGATGACATATGGTACTGAGACGTGGTTCTTAATTGTTGGCCTTTTGTAGAAACTCTGAGTCACACAACAGGCAATGGAGAGAGCTGTGCTCGGAGTTTCTTTGGGCGATAGAATCCTGAACGTGGATATTCGCCAAAGAACCA
The DNA here is from genome assembly GCA_949125355.1 of Agriopis leucophaearia. NCBI lineage: Eukaryota > Metazoa > Arthropoda > Insecta > Lepidoptera > Geometridae > Agriopis > Agriopis leucophaearia. Next base: position 5,741,342 of record OX421276.1, on the reverse strand, counting down.
GAGCCACCCACATAGGTATTAAAATTTGCAAGTTGAAGACGCAGCCTAGGTAGGCCCCTACTAGATGGAACGACGACATCGTGAGAGTCGTGGGCATCCAGTGGATGCAGATGACAGGGTGTCGTACAGGGTGGAGGTTAAAGGGGGAGGCCTATTTTAAGCAGTGGACATCTTCCGGCTAATGATGATGACGATAGACAACGGGAGTCACTAATTAGTCTATGTTGGGGCATGTTAAACTCCTTAGTGTGAAAAGCCGCGACGGAATCTTCAATAGAACTGCCTGACATATTCAGCATTTTATTACATTCTTTACCCTTGGAGCTGTTTCCATCCGTGGCATGCAATGATTAAAACCATGCTGATAATTTATCGCAAGCAGATTTTTTATATTCTATATATTTTAATGTTGCTGAATCGGCACTGGCAGTCCTCCTATTTTTTTTCTCTCTGTTGATATGAAGAACTAGTATAGCGTACGTTTATCAAAATATTGAAAATAATAATATGGGATGATGATGGTTATTGATTTAGCTATGTTAACACAAAAACATGAAAATTTAGAAACAAAAAGACTATACATTAAAATACGTAGTAGTAGAAATATTGTCAAAAAATCATAGAGATATCATACCTAAACGTGCCAAAAAATATATATGTCTGAACCAAAACTTGGCGCACGCTACACATTGCGCCAACTTTATGGTTAGTTGTAAGGCAATCGCGTTCCGACTACAATGCCCCGCGATGCCAGTGCTGTAATTCCATAGCTGACAAGCGACGTTGAACACTATGCAAGCGACATAACGTCTAAATTAGAAAGTGTCATTGTGATGTCTAGGTATTTACATCAACGCTCGGACGTTTTTTACTACTTTTACTTGGTGATTGTGAGTCTATAGGTATTGTATCTCGATAGAAAGAGTAAGTTTTTATGAAGTTTCATTGTTTATTAATGTTCTGGTGGTAGTATTTTACATAAACCATCGTGAATAAAAAAAACTCGAAAAACCCGAAAAACCCGGTTTTTCAATCCTAAAAACCCGGTTTTCAAATCAGTCGGTTAATCGGGTTTTTCGGGTACTCGGGTACCCGGTTTGCATGCCCTACTATTGATACACTGTACTGCCGAAGCTTATTGTCTTTTCTACAAACTGCGTAATAAATTGTAAGAAGAGAGCAAAGAAAAAAGTTACGGGAATGTTTTACTACGAGCAAATATATACAGAACGACTTTAGGTGTATGGTCAACCGCCTGATCTGGAGACCATAAAAAGTACTACTTACTTTAACGTTCGGTAATATTAGTCATTAATTTGAAACGAAATCAATAATGAATATTACCTAATTATTATTTTATAAGGTCAACTCGGCGAAGACCGTCTGTCGGGAAAGATCGTACAACAAGAATTACCACGAATTCAGCAGAACTACGCAGATGGCAATACCATCACCGGAATAATAAAACCATTTAAGTTCTTATTAATTGATATAGATGGTGGTATTTATAGTGTGAACGGAAAAAAATGCGGTTGTTAATTTAGTACGGTGAGCACCTTTGCATTGGAGTGTGCCACGTGCTTACAAAAAAAAAAGGATTTAAAAAGAAAATTCAGATATTCAACAGATCTATGCAAATAAGTTCATTCTTCATTAATTTATCTATTTGATTATTAAATTACATTAGTATTATAGACGTTTTTTAGTAATTTATGGTTGATGAAAATAAAAACTAACCTCAAAATATGTTGCGGGGAAGTCCGTATAGGTCTTGGAGGGTAATAAATGTCATATGCCGGTCTTCGCCTCTTACAGAAATCGTCAACCTTTGTTGTTTTGTTAAGCCTTTCTAGAATACCTATATAAATTATCAAAGTGTCCTAAATATAGAGTTCTACAAAGTAGCACATACTATAAAATCAAGAATATATGTCCGGTGTTTTTTTAAATATAATGTTATGTATCTTGTATAATCAAAGTATATGTGTAACATATGTGTAGGTTTTCAGTTTCGTACTCAAAGGATACCAAATTCTGCTGTCTGTCCATTCGTCTGTCACAGGGTCAGCACCGTGAGCACACTCTCGTGAGTGACGGTGAGTGATTATTTCAACCACTCAGATTTGCTGTTATGGTCACGTGACCGATTTTCTATTGATCTGATTGGGAGAGATAATTAATTACTTATATATTACGATAGGGTACTAGGCGTAATTTATTTCAATTTTTAGTTTTAATTTATTTTAGCCATGGGAAAATATACGCGAAAAACGGAAAAAGGGTCGTATTCGAAAGAGAAATTAAAAGAAGCTATACTAGAAGTTCAATGTTTTGCACCCCTGGAACTGCAACGTAGCCGGTCTTAACCGACAATTGCAGCATCTTGCGAAATAAGCGTAATAAAACCTTATTCTTGAGAGTTAGGGTACAAATATTAAGTTGTTACAGGAACTGGCGTTCGTACACTGATTCATTCACACAGGTCTTCGTATCTATAACTACGCCAACTACCGCTAACCAGGGAAATTTGCCACTAGACGGTCTTAACCGACATGGGAGCCAAATCCGTTTATTTCTCTGTGTTTTCAAAAATCGTTTTTATTTTCTGATCTGTCAGATCATCTAAATATATTATTATATAGTTTAACCAAATTTGGATTTAAGATTATATAATAGCCACAATAAGACCATTTGTATTTTTTTAAATTTAGTATGCCGGTCTTCGCCGAGTTGACCTTATTTATAATTTTGTTATCTTAAAGTTATTGCATTCTGTTTTGTATGTTTATTGAACCAATGAAATGAAAAGAGAAGGTTATTCAAATAATGAATGTATGTCTAAGCATATACATAAGTATAATACATTGTACCTACCTATACCGGTGCGGTGGTTTCAAAGTGGTGTGTTTCTATTATGCGACTGAGGCTCGATTTATAAACGTCTATAACTAAAATGTCGTATCTATTTGTCAAATTTTCTGTGATAATCCGTTCGTATAATTTCAGTAACATTTTACAAACGCTCCTTACCGATGCAGATAGCAGCGGTTTGAGTTTTCGAATTGTGTTCCGAATACATAGTTTATTTTTACGTTTGTCAGTTGTTTTGTACAATTTGATAAAAAACTAGCCGCCCGCCCAGGCTTCGCACGTGTGTAAGCTCGGCCTTCGGCCTCGCTACAAAATATAATATAGCCTATGTCACCCGGGGATAGTGTAGCTTCCCAACAGTGAAAGATTTTTTCAAATTGGTTCAGTAGTTTCGTAGCCTATTCAATGCAAACAAACGAACAAACAAATCTTTTCTCTTTATAATTTTAGTATAGAAGTATAGATATAAATATTGATGGTTGACAACAAAATGACAAATAGCCATAGAAAATTCAAGTAAGAGAGACCGCAGGAAAGCGCTGAATGTAGGCCGCTTCCAACCGGCTCTTTTGGAAATTGATGGGGAGGCCTATGTCCAGCAGTGGACGTCCTATGGCTGAAATTATGATGATAATTTACTAAAACTATGCCTAATAGTTTTCTCACTAGGACAAGCCTGAAAAAGCTCATTGGCAAGACAGTATATGGATTTAAATTAAAAAAAAAATTAAGATAAAATTAACATTTAAATTGAAATACAGTACATACTCGTATATGCATCATATATTACAGTATGAGATGAAATAAGCTACATCAAATAAATGTTCATAGTCTCTTAAGTCTCATATACTATGATCGTTCTTGCATATACGAGTACCTAGGTGGTATAAACGGTAATCACGGTAAATATTCCGTTAATCAACAGATTTATGTACCTAATTGTAATTATTTTAAATATAGCTGCGCCCCGCGGTTTCACCCACGTGGTGGTCAAAATCGGTGATGATGATGATGATGAAAAGTAGCCTGTATAAAAAAAACATTTCTGCGTGATTGAGTAACAAACATCAATCTATCCATCCATCCATCCATCCATGCATTCATCCATCCATCCATCCATCCATCCATCGAAACTTTCACATATATGATATTAGTGTGATGTGATTATGCCCAGTGATTTCACTGGAAACATTGCCCTTAAATCCGAAACAAACATCACTGATGATTGTTCACTGCTGCTTAGCGATTGAATTACTGGCAGAGGCGTGGTAGGCGTGGCAAAAGAGTCCTACCGCTACAAGCTCTGACAACTGCAATAATTTTACAAAAAAGTGTAATTGTTTTTTTTTTTTATATCTCAGAAATCAGAAATCAGAAAAGTTTATTTTGTGACAATGAAAAAACAATAAAACAAGAAATATTAATATGGAAGTAGGTAAACAGGTACATTTTCACAAAAACCTACCCCAACTCAGCATGTTGCTGGTTGCATACAACCAGCGCTGGTATTCTGTTGGGCCCGACAAGTGACGTCACGCTCGATACGTGTTCGCGTACACACATACATAAGCAATTATATAAAATAAGCATAATAACAACGAAAGAACGAAAGACGTGAGGCGTGAGACGTTATCTCACTATAATATATAGGCTACCAACTAAAATCAATAAAAAATACGATTTTTATCAACGTTTTAGCATCTACTGAAGATGTCAGAGCTAAAAAAACATAAATAATATTATAACAGACCTATAACTAACGACCATGCATTTAATCTACGTAATATATAGGTATAGAGATACCTATTTCTTATTTGTAAAAATTAGGACAGTAAAAACTAGAAATAAAAGCCTTATTTTGCCACTCATGTAGCTAAAGAATATTATTTATAGTCAATGCATAACGCAGAAGAATAATTGAACGGCTTGCCTCCAAACAGCAGGTTGGTTGTTAATCGCCGTTAATTAGAAACACTTTGATGAGCCAGCTGACGTTCTTTAAGAACAAAAACGGATAATCCACCTGTTACAGTTATATTCAGATATACAGCATGAGGTTTTTAAAACAATTTAGCAACGTTTAAAATTTAATAGACGAAAACAAACTTAAATTAAAAGTCTTTTTTTTTCTTATTTTCTCTTGAGAGGATTATGGCGTCGTACGTCTTTTGCATTTTTTTTAAATATCTTCTAGTAAGTCATATATAGGCAAAATCTCTAGATTATGTCGTTATTTTTGTTAATTGTCTTTAACATTTAACTTTTGCTGTACCACTGCTGGCAACCCAATTTTTTCCACTTGTGTCAGTGCTGGGTCATTTTAAGTTGTATAATTTGTATAATTTATTACGGAAACTGATGTGGTATATTCATTTAGGCAGATTTAGTTATCTGTGGTTTACACACTTTTTCAGAAGCTAAGTCGGAACATCCGGTTTCATTTAACAACATGAGTAACTCTTGCATAATAGAATAAAATTTAAATTACACAACGTAACACTCCTCTTCGCTTCGCTCGTCGTCGCACCTACGAATATATATGACATAGTCTTAGACTAGTAATTTATGACGACAAAAGAACTGCCTTAATATTCTTCTTCTGGCGCGTCCCCAGCCGCTATTGAAATATAACAACAAAAAAAAGTTTTACGGAATTATACCAAAACTACAATATATCAGATCATCAATATATAACAGAAAGTTATGTAACTTTAACAGGATATAACATTAATAGTATATAAAAACGTTTTTCTGTAGATTGATATATCAAATGCTGGTATAATTATATAATAAATAATATATGTGCCATGTACCAACTATAACGAATATCAAATAAAATTCAATCAACTGTCTTATATGGCAAAAAACATTTATACTCGTAGGAAGGTAATTTAAATAAAAATATGTAAAGTGAATTTCGAACATATTAGACGCACCCCCACTATTAAGTTAATTATAATCTACGTTAGACACAATTAATAACTATGTATAAACAAATGATAATGTAAAAGATTTTCAGAAATATATTTACTTTACCTTTTCTCTTCAAAAGCCTTATCTATTATTATCTATTGAATTTACTTTATAGAGTGAGACGTCTAAAAAACACCCCTTATACAGACTATATTCCAGAGTTTACAGCTACGAAATAGCAGCATTTTATTTGTTTAGAGCGGCATTAGAACAAATGCCGTCATTAGGTAAGCCGCAGGAGATGCGCGTTTATGTCTTCATTGAGCTTTTTATTAGGATTGTAAAAAGCGACACGTGATCGAATGTCCACAGCTGACGCGATTTGTTGAATGTGTGAAGAGTTTTATTTTAAAGCGCTTTTTGTAAGTACATTCAGAAAAGTATCTCTACCTCCACTAGGTGCAGGTTCTGTACTGAACTTCGTGATTGATTTGGATCCTTGCCTGATGGTAAGTGACGGTGTGGCTGGAATGAAACACGTTATTGATATAGAAGAAATATAATCACTCTAGCCATAAAGATGCCTAGATTGTAGTTCTCAGGAAACAAGGAGAAGGGCAGGGAGTTACATTTTTAGGCAGTAGGTTACGTATCATAAATGACGACCCAAATCTTTGAGTACGAATCGTTAGAATATAGGAAGGGGTGATAGTATGTAGTCCTTCTAGTTGTCCTGTAGTAAAAGGTGGTATCAAAAAACCTAAAATTTCTAGCACAAATTATTATAGTTTTAAAAGGCCGACAACGCATTAAATTTGTAATACACTGGTGTTACATGCAGGTATGAATGTCTATAGGTGACGGCAAATGCTTACCATCAGGCCCGTCTGCTATATTGCCACCTACAGCGTAATAAATTTTATTTTAATTATTACTATGGAACTATAACTATGAGTAAATCGGTTTTTTCTAGGCATGCGTGCTCCATCGTATACCGCATCATCGCTACTGTTCTGTTTCCACTTTTAGCAATAGTCAGTCTAGTTTTAGTTCGCATAGTTTTATGGTTAGTTTAAAATTTAAAAAATGATGTCATATTGCAATTGAATGTTTTATGTAAGAAATTGTAAAGACTAAAACACGATTAAGGACATTCCGATATGCGCTTTTCTATTTATTTACTTTCCGCGCTAACAGATAAAAATAACTTTTTCACGCAGATCTTACACGATAAAAACCCTATCAAGCTGGTGAGATGAAAATTAATGTTATCTCTTTAATATAATTTTACATTTGTAGGTACATAATCAACACCCACCATGTGCACTGTAGTAGGTGTAGCTACATTTCTTTTTCCACACAAGAATCGAATGCGGTACATAAGTGGTATTGACCCCAACCAGCGAACCGTGCCATGGTTACGAACCACTGCCTCTGTCGACCATTCCACATTGGTTGGACATAATTGCTGCTCGATCAATTTACGATATTTTATGTAAAAGTAGGTATTCTGTTTGCACATTTAAAATTTTGACGTAATTAACAGTTAATTTTGTTCATATTCGAACTTTTAAATTGTTATGAAATGAACTACTTGCCTACAAGATTTTATGAAGATCGAATCAACAATACGCAAAGTTATCGTTGATCAAATATTATCAAACATATCATCATCATCAACCAGAAGACGTCCACTGCTGAACATAGGCCTCCCCCTTTAACCTCCACCCTGAACGACATCCTGCCATCCACTGGATTCCCGCGACTCTCACAATGTCGTCGGTCCATCTAGTGAGAGGCCTACCTACGCTGCGTCTTCCGGTTCGCGGTCTCCACTCAAGAACCTTTCTTCCCCATCGGTTATCAGTTCTTCGAGCGATGTGGCCTGCCCATTGCCACTTCAACTTGCAGATTTTAATAATGAGTGACTCTGGTTCTTTGGCGAATATCTACGTTCCTGATTTTATCGCAAACATATGCCGACTTGTTACTCCCATTAAAATCTGAGAACTCTCCTAGCTCGGTCAATTGTAATAGCTTTTATTCAGAATTAGTTCACATGAGGATTCAATACATTATTCTACTTCTATTGACGATATGTCTTCATCACATCACACTTTTGATGGTCATAGCAACATCATCAACATCTTCCTTGGATAGTCATACGTCATGTTAGACATGAGAAGACGATATGGTCAAAACTGCGAGTCAAACCTAGAACCAAGTTCACAGGACGAGGTAAATAATATAACTAGGATATAGGCCTCTCTTTTGCTATAATACTTGACTCGATCAACCATTAGATTATCGCAGAGCCAAAGCCCAGAGACTCCGCTGGACAGGCCACTTGCTGAGAATGGGGGAGGATAGCAATGTCAAGATGGCGTATCTTGGAGTTCCTAATGGCCACCGATTCATCAGATATCACTGGAAAGATGCCAGCCGTACAGTCAGACTTGCGCGAGCTCCAATAAGTCACCAACTGACGAGAGAGAGCGCCAAGGTCGGGACTAATTGCGTTCTCTTGTGTCGGATGCTAAGACCCACTTTGGGTGCGCCAGCAGTAAGTAACCATCAGATTAAGGGCTCCTAAGCAGAAGATTCTCGACTATAAATAAAATTGCTACTGTTTTAAATAACAACTGGGTTGTAAAAAAACCTAAGGCTTGTGTATGATGATGGTGATAAGGATGAGGATAAATGTTTGAAACCAGAGAACTGGTATATAAATTCGACACTAATCAACATAATTAAAGTCTGTACGAAACAAAAGTGCGGGTTGAAAGGCGTCGCGTCGGCAGCGCCGCATGAGCTCAGCTCGGCGGGGCGTCAAAACATATTATAGCAGGGTTGGCAAGAAAAAAAAATCAGCCACATTTGCAATCCAAAACAATAAAGCCCTTTGTGGATTTAAATTTGCCTTCGCCTTATTTTGCGTTCCAGAACTAGATTTAAAATAAAATATAGGAAAGAGCAGAAAACAGGCTGATACCATTAATACCTACTCGCAATTACAATGGCAATCATATAATTATAGCCTGCAACATTATTACGTTAGCTGTCACGTAACGTTGCAAGTGTTACTTGCAATCGCTATTGAAGTTTCGCTCGCGCCAACTTGTTTGCATCAGCTTACGTCAACATGCTGCTGATCTGATTCCGTTTGATATTTGTGTTCCTTTTAATATTGGCAACCCTAAACCGAGACATGGTTAGACAACACTACGTAGTACGGACCTCACAGAGCACACACAGAACCAGTCACATTAGGGGTGTCACTGAGTCTATACACAGCGTTTTGTCGGTGGCTGGTGATGCGGAAACTCGCGTCTGACAACCCTCGTGGGGAGCCGCGCTCGCCACTGCCTGGTTGCTCGTATTTATTTTCAGTTCATTTTTAAATAAAAATATGTTGGAACATGTACAGCCACTTTTTCATTCTGAATGCGTGTGAAATATATTCTTCTCATCATTCAAAAACACTACCTAACGGTCACGGACACCTGAGTAGAATTCCTTGCATATGAGAAAACTAACTGCACCTCGCAGTATTACTAGCTAATTTCTTGTTTTCCCGCAAGCAAATAAGTAGTAATGCATACTAAGTACTTTCTTATATTATCTTAAACATGGTTTAAACGTAGTTGTTCACTACGGTCCCCCCGTGAATATGGTGTATGTAACTGCGCCAAAATATCGGGACCTCCATCCACAACCTTATCACGGTAAATATCCCGTTAATAATCATATATCTACTATATGGTTTAATGTATCTATTATTTAAAGAACACATATAAAAAAAATTGCCTTTTCTAAAGTTGGTAATTGACAGCCAATTCTTTAGAAAAAGTCAATACTTTTTTACCTCTTCTAATATCTTGTACGTGCGTACAATATTTAGATGTGCTTATATAAAGAGGTTATGTTAGAATAATAATTAACAGACGGGAAATGTTTTTTTTTTCGAAGTTATGTTGTTAGGCAAAAAAGTTTTAATGAAATTTGTAAATTACCTCAAAAATATTCGTGTATATATTGATATGATTGAGAAAAGTACTATAAAACAAGCCTTGGCGGCAGTTGTGCTGTGCACTTGCGAAAAATTCTGGTATTTTGCCGTTGCAATAATTATATACTGCTTTCTTAGTAAAAGCCTTAATCAACAGCTCAAAGTTCGCTATAAAAAGTCTACTATAGAGCCAGAGCATTGCGTAACACCATGTTGGCAGGGTACTCTCATCAAAGCTTCATCAGCTGATGCAGTTTCCAGCCAGCGCTCTCATTGTACCCTTGTGCATTGTACGCACCCAGAACCGAGGGAACTTGAAATGAGATAGTGTTTTATCATAAAAAAACACATATTAAGATGCATATCACAACACAACATCATCTATCCATAAAAAATCTCAGTTTTAAAGCCCGTGAGAGATTTCAACTTCAAAGCACAGTAAAGAGTAACAAAAACACGGCTCCACGCGTCTATTTAAAGTTATTATGCACTCGCTATTCTTCAATAAACTCCAAAAATCGATTACTCATTGTAATAAAAAAGGAAAGAGGGGCAAAGCAGCGCGGCGTACTGTAGAGGCAGTTAAAAATCGCGGATGTGAACATTTGTAGCAATAATTGGGGCCGCAAGCCCGTGGGGTGAGCCACGGCTGCTGTTGAAAGAATGATACATCATCAGACCAATAATAAATCACATATGATTCAATTAGAAAAATATGGCGTGCGGGAGAAACGGGCTTTGTCGCGTCGCGGCACACATTTCTAGGGTAATTTGACGTTTGTATTGCGTCATCAATCAAGTGCAATTAACAATGAGCGGTTGATGACTCGCGATAAAGCCTCCTCTGACTAAATGGTGTTTTAGGTCATTTATGGAAACTCAATTGTTGTTAATTCTATGCCAACTTACCGAATGCCTAATTACTATGAGTAGTAATAGTCTATGTTTACTACTTACTATACTTTTATTAGGGTTACTATTACAGGATTCTGACTACAGAAACTTCTCACTTCAGTGGTTCTGACGATGCGCGCAGTATCAAGGATGATTGTGTCTTTTGTATCTGACCCTTGACCAATTCTGCGGAACCAAGACTCGAGTACAAGAATGTTTCGTAGTTAGGTCTGACTTCTAAAATTCACCACCCAAAATGAACATCTATACACAAGCTTGGACAAGAGGTTCAACACTACCGCGAGTTTACAGCGTTATATACAAAATCAAAGGGAACTCACCAAGCTCCAATGTGTGACATGTGTGGCCGGCAAACTGGCGACGTTATCTCAGGGGCTCGATTTTTAAATCGCTCGCTCTCATTCCGCACGAAAATATCATGTGAAATATAAGATTTTGTATTGATAGAAGCAAATTCGAATGGTTCAAACCACTCATTGCGTTAGCGATATGATTGTTGGTCAAGGGCACGTGACAATCAGGTGATCAAAGCTACCCTAACTGCTTGATCAAGATAGGTTAAGGTTCACACAAGACCTTCTCTTCAAGTAACCACAGACAGGATTCCACTTCTCGTGGCAGTCAAGTTTTCTCTCCATGACAATGTATGGCGCAGTCGTATAATACTGTTTAGGAAGAGCCTCTTAAGCCACTTTATTATTGGTTTTATAGATACTAGATATCATCATAGGCGACTTCACGACAATTCGGGACAAGTAACCAATATTTAATTTACCCGGTAACTCGTCAGAGCGCAGCATTAATACCGGTTAACACATGAGCTTCCCGCGCTCTCAATAACTCATTGTCGAGTCGAAATATAACAGTGTCGAGGGGCGAGTGGGCGGTGAGGCCGTGTCACGTGCCTGTAATGAGTTCCGTACTCCCTGGCGAGGATTGATAACGGTATTAACCGGTACGGTATCAACTCTATTTTGACAGTTGTATGTTTTACCATAGCTATTCTATTTAAAAAAAAATGTACTTACAAAAATGCAGCGGCGGGATCTTTAAATACATATCACAAGAAGAATGACAGTACTCTTAATTATAATTAATATAATGTATTCCTTGTTTTATATCCACAAAATAACATGTAAGTCTTGAACTTACGCTAGATATTTTGTGTGAAATAATATTGTAGTAGGGATGTATTATTTCAATAAATCAAAATGAAAATACTGAGTAATCTATACATGTATATATAAAAATTTATGTGTGTGTGTATGTATGTTCCTTATAGACTCCAAAACGGCTAGAGCAATTTTGCGGGACTTTCACTGGCAGATGGCTAATGTAATAAGGAGTAATCCACTCGGGTAAAACCGCGGGGCGCAGTTAGTACTTAAGATATTAAAAAGCAAGGCAATACAAACATCAACACCATCCTAAGACAACACGGGTATTCCGGTATTTGAAGGGTTCGTAATTTACGGGTTATGCAGTCCCTGGTCTACTGTTCTCCTCTCGCTATGGAATTTCACACTGTATGTGTGCGCCTCTCATTACTCGGATTTATAGCATTTTTTCGATAGCGAAATATTTATGCGATGTCGCGAGTCGCGGGTTATATTTCATGGTATTTCGTGCGGCGTTTTGGTTCAAATATTTTTGTAATGACAAAAAAATAGTCATCACGAGGTATTCTTGTTTTTTTTTTTTTTTTTTTGTTTTAGTCTGTTTTTTAAAGATAATTTAGACAAGTTTTAATACTTAATCTAAGCACCTTTTAATTCCATACGAAAAAGTATACAAATATAGCTGGTTCTATTATTTAGTTTTCAGAAGCAATATAAAAATAGTAGTATGTATACGTAGTTTTTTTACAACTTATACGAGAGTGTTTTTAATCCCAAAATTACCACACTTACCGTTCACTTCCTACAATTTAAAACTTCTTACGTAATTGCTTACATCCTGTTTTTTAAGATTTCTTGAACAGTCTCTACCTTAGATTGTGCCATAGGTGGAGAAACATTTAAAAACGAAAGCGATGGTGGCCGACCGGTAATATGTCCGCTTTAAAATCTGACAGCACCCGGTTCGATCCTCGGCCCTGTGCCAATGACTTATTTAGTACCTAAATAAATCGTATGGGTGGGTTATTTGATTAGGTAGGTGATTTATAGGTAATAGGTTATAATTTGATCGATAATTTGACATGTATAGTTTAATGAAATAATTTTAAAAAAAAGTGCCTAAATAAATTGTGCAGTTAAGATGCCATCGCTCGAAAACAATGTAGGAAAACATCGTGAGGAAACCGGTATATCCAAGAACCTCAAAACTTCAAAGACATATGACATTCACCATCATGCACTGGGCCAGCATACTGCATTAGGGCCCATGCTCTCTCACTCTGAGAGAAGGCCAGAGTTACAGCAGTGGGAACATGATAGGCTAAAATCATAAGGCAAAAATCGCAATTTATGGATGTTTAGAGAGTATGCAAGATTGAAGCTATATAAATTATGTTGTATTTAGTACAAAGCGCTGTATCAAGCCGCGAACCGGAAGACGCAGCGTAGGTAGGCCTCCCACTAGATGGACCGACGACATTGTGAGAGTCGCGGGCATCCAGTGGATGCAGATGGCAGGATGTCGTGCAGTGTGGAGGTTAAAGGGGGAGGCCTATGTTCAGCAGTGGACGTCTTCTGGCTGATGATGATGATGATGATGCTGTATCAAGAATTTATCAAGAGCGTTACGACTGAGATCACAAAGCCAGCCCAAGAAGCCCCAGAATAAGTATTAGTTAGTTGGCATCACCTGTAATGGGTTGGCATGAGGCCGCGGGCGCTTACCAGATTTGCTCTATTTGCACAATACTTACTGCCCTCCGGTCCGGTAAGTACATAGAGCTTAGGCATTTTAGAGATGACTCTCAATTTCTTTTATTATAAGGCGACCTTAGCGTAGAATATGTGCCTTGATAAAAATAATTGTATCAGGTAAAGATTAATTGTAATTTTGATAAGTTTTCGTAGTATTTTTTTTATAAATCACTTACGAGTATAATGGTCTAGGCAGGTCATCAGAATTACATTTTTTCCGATTGATTTATGATCAGGTAATCCAATTATTATCATACGAATTTATTCGAAATAACACACTGATACAATAATAAACTAGCTGCGCCCTGGAGTTTCACCCGTGTTATTTGTTTGTTTGTATTTTATTTTATTTTGGAGCAACCTCGGTAGTGACAGCCAGCATCCTCCTTTGACAATCTCAAATGACTTCTTTTATATGATGTAATATGTCAATGTATAGACTTCAATTTTTGTTCTTGTTTTTTCCAGGGAAAATAATATAACAAAAAATATCACTCGATCGCTTTCGCTACCAAACTTCTCAGAATCACTGGCTGTTCTAATTTGAAGATTGCCTGAAAATTTTATCAAAATCGGTCCAGCCGTTTCGGAGACCATAGGGGACATAATTATATACATACATACTCACATCGCCTTTAGATAGAAGATGTGAAAGTTTTTATGTTAGTATGCGTTGTTACCACTTAGCCGGGTATTGGGTAATTTTCATACAACCTTGCCGTAGTACTTATAAATAGTACGTGCATAAATCAGTGTTTTTGGGGCAATTGGCGGGTATCTTACTTCATACCATGGATCATCAAAAACTTATCAGAATATTTATATAATATGTAGGTACTTCTATTATAGTTTCACGTTCCCTTTCACACACTTTTATATTCAACAAGGCCTCTTGGTGTTGACTTCGGCTTCCAATGCCTCTCAAAAGTCTGGGCTAGACACGAAAATAAATCAGTATTTTATTAGTCAGTCTCTGTTCTTTTCTATCGTCTTCTTAACTCTCTGAATCAACCTTATTTCCGGTATCCCTTAAAACTCAAGTGGCCAATTACGAAGTAACGTTCGGTCCATACATCCGTGGCTAAGGACCCTCGTCCTTTGTCGTGCAACATTCGTGCAACAATCGTGCAACGTTTAGAAACATTGCGGAATGAGTGGAGCTATAGCAGCGGGGAAGCTGATAATGGACTCTTTGTCGCACCTTCGTTTGGTTGTTAAATATTGAAACGTAGTAAGGACGACATTGTGAGAGTCGCCGGCATCCAGTGGATGCAGATGGCAGGATGTCGTTCAGTGTGGAGGTTAAAAGGGGAGGCCTATGTTCAGCAGTGGATGTCTTCTGGCTGATGATGATGATTAAGGACGTAATATAAATGTTCATAGTTTTATACAGGGCTGCATAATTCCAAGCCTGCAAGCTACATTGGCACGCTGTGCTGTGTTTAATTTAAGAAGGTCCCTAATCCTTTTAATCTGGTTATCTGGTTAAATTGTCAACAAGAGGTTCTTAATTAGACTATTTTGGTGGGTATATTACATATAGCTTCGCAAATTTTGAACCAATTTTGCTTTGAAGGTGCTTATTTTTTTGAAATAATATTTAATATCTCGAGGATAGTTCTTTTTAACACGCATTTACTAGCTTGGTATGCATGTATGCCACAGTACCTTTGAACTTGATTTTCAACTACTTCAAAAAGTTGAATTGAATTGAAGTTTTGCACAATTATCAAGGTCAGATGACAATAAAGCGTTTATAGATTATTAAATTATAATTACCAAATCTGAAGAACATGTTACAGCTCTTAAGCCAGTGCATATTGAAGAATGTCATAATATATATCTTTGAACTTTTGAGATTTTTGGCAACGAATTTTGGACATCGGTTTCCTCACGATGTTCTTTTTCACCGTTTTTGAGCGATGACATCTATCGCCGATGGACTTAAAATATCAGCTGTTCCATAGAAAATGGTCATTTACACTCGACAAAATGTATGGACCAGCTGATATTATTTTTGCGATATCAGAGTTGACCTCATAGTAAAAGTTGTTCATAATGATGGGTACACTGTGGACCTCTTTCAACAAAGTACACACTTTCTGCGTAACCCTACAAAGAGCAACACTATACACAAACTAAGATTTTTTTCCCTGACAGATGCAAAAACACTGAACAAAAACTTAATTTTTTATATTTTACTGTAGTATATCTTACGTTCAAAAGTAGCAAAACAACGTTCAAACGTGACAATGTTTCACGTTGCAACGATTTTTACGTTCAAAAGTGTAATAAGTGAATTTGTGGTTTTCATTCGGCTTTTCAAAATCTAGCAGCTCTCAGAGCTAAAAAAACTTGGATCATTACGATAATACACATATCGGTACATAAAAAGCTCCTTTACTATTCTAATAGACTCGATATTTTTGTAAATAAAATCATATACCTTATCGAGTTTACCGAAAAACATTGAAGAGATCACACTAATTCACACTAATATTATAAATGCAAAGGTATGTGTATGTTTGTTACTTTTTCACGCTGAATCGGCTGAATGAAATTTAGAATAGAGTCAGATTATACCCAGGGTTACCACAAAAGCTTTTTATTTCGAAAAAAAATGGCTATTCCTGTAAGATAGCGGGTGAAACTGCGGGGCGTTGCTATAGTCATTAAAAAGTCTCGTTTGGGCACGGCTAGCGCAAAAGGGTTACGTATACTAAATATAATAAATAATATGTGTTAGTTGAAATAGAGGCTTTTTTACTCTCAGTAAACTATAGACTCAATCGAAAACCGTTAATTACCAAAACTAATAAGGGAAAGGTCCATAAAACCTCACAGCCGATGTAACCCACATAACCCTTCGACATTTGTCTGCAATTAACAGTTACAGTCGATTCGGCGGCAGTTGCTGCATTTCCGCCCGCCGCCCGATTACTGCGCCAGCTCGTTTGGACATGTGTTACTTTTTAACCGATATTAAAAACGCAGACCTCTCAGAAACAACTTCATAGTTTTGCCTATATACTGATTATAACATACAAATGTGTGCTATAAAGCCCTAGCAACATTTCTTGTCGATACGAATTTACTTTGACGATATGTAGTTATTAAATGGTTTTTATGATTTTCTAACACAGAAATTTATTTGCTTTGATCCTGATTAACCAAACTCTCGTTGGCTGTAATATAATTTATTATGGAGCTACAAAAGAACATATCGAAATAAACATAAACAAAACAAAATACTAGCTAAAACTAACACTAAATAAACAGTTAGACTGTCCATAGACCGTTGAAGGTCTAAAGACAATCCAAATGCTCAAGCCCACTATCAGCTGGCAGCGTACCCAGCATGCTGTCGGCATTAAAAAAATAAACATAAACATAATTTATTCCAAACAAATAGGTAACAATTCAAAACTGTGACTAACCATCAATTGCGTTAGTTTAAATTAAAATTGTGTTGCAAAAGACAGCCTCTTCCAAAGGGGTGGTATGTTATACAATTATTATTATACTCTAAAAATATTGAAAAAAAATGTTTTTTAAGGATATAAATGAATCAAGACATCACAGATATTAAGGTTACTCTAATTAACGTACAATCATCAGAAGAACTCCACCAAACGTAACAAAATGAGAATAAATTGTTATTTTCGGAGTCGATGACTCTATTCAGCGATTCGGATTGAGACCAACGTTTTTTTCTATCCGAGCGGCTTTTTGACATCCCTTCAATGTAGCCCGAAAGTCGGTAAATAGCTGACAAAAGGGCTACAATAGCCCAATGCCAATGTTTGGCCCAACACAAAGGGAGTCTTAGAAACGCATTGTGCGCCTGCGCATTGTTATAGCTACACAGTCCTTGCACAAAACCGCTCGGTAGCTACCGGCGTGTACTTCAAAGGTGCCATGTTTGCCTACAATATAATTTTTATTACAGTAATTGAGAGAAATTGTTTGACAGATCTGTGAGAATCGACTTATCTGCGCTATCAACCCTTGGTGCTTTCTAATTTTTAACCATTTTTTCCAGTGGTGCTCCATTTTTTTGCCGTCGTTTAGCCATGCAGTCGGTACACAAAAATGGTAAAAAGACAAATAAAAACTGTTTGCGATAGGTAAATAATATCACACTAATCAAATTTATATGTTTAGCTAAAATACAGAAAAGTTATAATCGTCCAAAGCATACCTACATGTAGATCAGACACGTTATTAACCGGATACCTATAGTCTATGACGTGTATATACACGTTCTTATTTTATACAATTAAGACGCTGAGCAGACGAAGGACTTTTTGTCCGCCGAACAGAAATCATGTCATTGTAATGAAAAAGTATATTTTGTCCTATGTGTGCGTTATAGCATAGACACGTTCTATCGTTGCGGACTTAATTGTCAGCGCCACCACTATTCTTCGTCTGTTCAGCGCTTTAGACTTAAAAAGTGCTATCCATGCCTAGCTCCAAAGTTTAGATAAATTTGCGTCAATTATCTAATTACTGTTTATCATGTGTTTATTCAGGCATGTATTAAAGGGATAGAGTATAAAAGATTTCAATTTACAATCATTTGCTTGAACGTGGAAAGAGGAATTCAATCCATTACCCAAAATCTACACAGTTTTACCCCAAATAACCATCAATATACCTAATAATCTTTACAACCCTACCCGCAAAAGCAAAATAAAATAATAAAAACTCAAATATTCGCAAAATCTTACGACCATAAACCTTGTTTTTTTTCTTCTAAAATTAGTAGCAAAGCCTGTTACAGACAATAGAAAACTTTACCTCGCGGGGGTATTATGGTCTTAACAATGGAGATAAGAACTATTTACAAGTAAGACCTCAAAAGGTGCCGGCAAAATGTGGTCTTTGAAAAACGTATATAAGTTTATGATCCTAAAACAATATGATTGTTTGGGTGGTACCTAGCTTTTTATAACAGGAGTTGTATTATTTGTATGCCTTATAAGAATACTAGGTGTAGATAAAATATATTTTATCTATACCGCATACAATTTAAGAGTAATTTTATATATAATATTTCACATTAGGCTTTCAATGTTTGTGAATGTTTTTTGTTTGGTTGTTTCTGTGTTAGTTGTATTGCATTTTTATGAATAAATTGACATTAGAATTTGTGTAGTTAATTTAATTTAATTTTTATTTTAAATTTTAGTGTGCTAATTAAATGTTTCTAATTTTTATATATATTTTTGATGAATTTATATTGTAAAATTTTGTAATAATATCTAATTGACATGAACGATAATAGTTTATTGAAATTTAATTTTTATTATTATTATCAGGATTGACATATCTACTCTAACCTAAATACAGATTAATTGTATTGTTATTAAATTCTGATTCGTAATTTTTATTGTAAATTTTTTATTCTATGACTCGTTACACGCCTTGGCGTAGCTGTAAGTGTAACGAGTATTTGTCTATAAATAAATGTGTAAGATAAGAAAGTTTTCGAAATCAATAAGTATCAGTTGAGTTACTAATAAAGTTTAATAAGTCAAAAGTTTGTAAAATCAAATAGCAGGTGCAAAACAAAGATTGTTTAGAACTTTTTTCATACCTTTATTTCTTACGTTTGAGTTTGAAATATTGTGTTTATGTTCTTGAGACAACAGAACTTTGTAAAAGGCATCATTAAGTTACACTTGGGCATTGGGAATAAGTAGTAATAAATTATTTCTATTTGGCCAGGTCTAGAATGAATGCTACGCACTCGTAGCGCTCTACGCGCTGTAGACACGTGGGTGATCCGTAGACTGTCGCGGAAAGCGCGGGAAACTCGCGAAACTTGCTCGGAAGTTGTCGCCCCGCCTCGCCCCGCCCCCTGCATGAGCCGTCCTGCTCGCACGAGCACCTCTCGCTCTCACCGCTAGCGGCTAACCACACGCGGACACGCCGCGGCGAACTAGTGGCAAGTCACTTTCCTTTGATTTCGATTTCTTGTACAAACTTTTTGTACAGTTTTTTTTCCATATTTTTTTTGTAATTAACTATACGAAATGCTTAACTGAGTAAGTGATAAGTTAATTTTTATGAAGAAACTTCTCCCAATAATTTTAGTATCTATTGTGAAGTTTGGTTAATAAACTAATTCTCAGGCCCACATTTTTAGGCCAGATGAAAAAAAAACTAACTAACTCCCAACTGTTAGAATGCGGGTAAACCAGAGGGGTTTCAAAATAACAATTTGCTTAATTTACGCTTCGTAAAAAGTGTCAATCAAAATCTCTGTAGAAATTCCTGGCATGCTTCAGCGAAAATGAAGTGCCACCCCGAGTGCTCGGTCCGCCGACTCCAAACATGAAAATCATAATTTTTCATGAGCTCGTTGATAGGTTTTCGCACCGGCCGCGGTTTCCCGCCGCCCCGCGGGCCTAATTACCGCCGCTTCGCGATACGTCACTGAGGTGATTCAAAAAATCCACCCATCCTACTCCCTCCTGGTGGAGAGGCACCGCGGCGTCCCACTCCGACAAGCATTTTTATAAAAACGCCGCAACCGCGAGCGGCCGTCCCGCTCGTTCCCGCCATCCGGCACGATCACCCGCACCCTTCGTCTCCTTCCCGCTTTTTACGAGACGAAGGGGCCGCCACCCGGGTGGGGCGGCGACCGCGCGAACGCAAAATATTGACCATCGGAAAAAGTCGCGTCGTATCACAGTCATCAGTCGAAACGGAGTTCTCGCCCGCGTTCCTCGGCCGCCACTCGGTGCGAGTCGTGAGTCTTCGGGTTGCGGTCTCGAGTCGCGCTCCCGTTTATTTTTCCGTCTCCCCGCCCGTCTTGCGCCCAACAAGTGGCGTCGAGTAGAGTAGAGGTAGAGTAGACGCAACCGCGGCTCACACGGCGTCTCGCGCCCGAACTTCGCACAACTTCTCCGCGCGCACGCGACCCGCCGCCGCGACTTTCGAATTGGTTCGCGTGTTTCCAAACTTTTCCCGGAGTGTGTGTAGAGTTGGAGAGACTATAGAGTAAGTGCGTGTTGGAGGGTCGATTGACGTCGATGCACCTCCCGCACGCAAGCCCCCCGGCGGCCACCATGGCGGAAGTTTATTCCCACATTCACGAATACTACCGGCAGAGCCACGGAGAGCTGGTGCCGACAGGCTCACCGGCTGTCCTCTGCTCGGTGTTGCCTGGACACTGGCGATCCAACAAGTCTTTACCAGTCGCCTTCAAAGTGGTCGCATTGGACGATGTTCAGGACGGCACTCTAGTCACCATCAAGGCTGGGAACGACGAGAACGTGATGGCTGAATTGAGAAACTGTACTGCGGTGATGAAGAATCAGGTGGCCAAGTTCAATGATCTGCGATTTGTGGGTCGCAGTGGACGGGGCAAGTCGTTTTCCCTCACCATCACCATCAGCACGTACCCGAGCCAAGTAGCCTCGTACAATAAGGCGATCAAAGTCACGGTGGATGGACCTAGAGAACCTAGGACTAAACAAAGTAAGTTATAACTTCTTCCTCATCTTCTTCTTTAGGTAAAGAATATATTTTTAAAACGTATCTAAGTACCATGGACATATCATTTCAATGGGGAAGCGTTAACATTTTTTTCACTATATATTTAATGTTTAATTCCATACATTCATGGATATTGTACCTAGTATAAAATTAACGAAAAAAGTTGTCCTTCCTGTATCTATATAAAATTAGATTAATTACTAGAAATAAACAAATTTAAATTCTACATTGTTATCGCAATATCTGATTTAGCTTGCTACAAATGTAGATTTAACCGCATAGATTACCTTAATAGATAAATATGGTTTTAGTCTATTTTAAATAGTACACTGAGGCTGATAGCACAGCCAGAGAGAAGCTTATACTCAACACGTAGATAAAGAAAGTTCAGGTGGGTTCCATAAACTAAAAAAAAAACATTCTTACATTGAATTTTGTCTTGCTCTCTCATTAGCCGAGAGAGCGAGACAAAGCTCAATGTAAGGTCATTATAAGAATATTTTTGAGATTATTGTAGCCTTCCAGTTTTTACCCGCGGTTTTAACAATATCGTCTACCCATCTTCTTGCAGGATCAGTTTTAAATACATATTTACAATAATAATTGTACATTGATTGAATTAAACAAATTTTCTCTTGGGATTCGAATGATGTTTGGCCTAATTAGTTTCAAATAAAAACAACTAATCAAGAAGACAAAATATGTATTAGGTTAACTTGTTTAGAAAAAAAAATAGCTATTGAGAAAAAAAATATAACATCACAATATGTTTTTGAAGTAGGTAAAGTAAATTCATGATTAAGGTTTTAATTGCAGGGCATAACAATTAGCTTGTATTTAAGGTCAGAAATTGTATTTGATATTTTCCGTTTTTAATTGTAATTTTTAATTTTTGCTTTCATGAAAACATTTACATTAGTCCACTGAAGAATCAAAGATTATCCAATGAGCACTTGTTTGGCTGCACATGCGCTACGCAAAGCGCTAACAACATTTCCACGTACGGTAAAATAATAAATCTTATACCTACCTACATCGTAAGTTTACATATTTTATATAAAATTTTCCCCAAAACTTCTATCATTAAAAACAGAATTACAAAAGCAGCTGGTGAATCGAATCATTCGTCATTCGACAAACACCATACTGAAACAATAAAAAAATAACAGATTCACAAGTCAACGATCTGCGAATAAAAGTGTGGATGCGCGCGCGACTTTGCCTGGCTCGCCGCCAATCCAACGAGGTCGATTTTGCGGCGCCGCAGCATCTGACCACACTCAGACCGGTGTCTGTTTTATTTCTGAGTCTAGTATTTAAAACACAACATTCAATAGTCGATAAATATTAACACGTCAGCGTCGCGAGTCAACAATGCCGAGGCCAAAAAACAATTTGATAAGTTGATATCTATAGTTGAGTTATAGTACATACAATCTCTTGTTAGCAAAAAACAAGCATGCTTCTTTTGTTACAAAGCACCACGTTTTTGCCATAAAAAAGACATAGTATTACTATTCAACCCCAAATTACAACTTTTAATAATATTTTAATTATCTTTAAATCAAGCTAGACAAGCAAGCTGGTTAAAGAGTCTAGAACCAGCTTGCTTGTCTCAGTTTATGCCATGCCTATCTCAATTAATGACAGAAATAATAAACGTATGGCCTGAAGAAGGTGTATCAGAAAATGCACAATCTTACTTTACACAAAAATCTATTTATAAATATGACAGATATAACCATTGCAGATTTATATACACATGGATGTTTTGTTTAGTGGGTATGAAATTCACTTAAAGAGTCCTGAGTTCACATAAATTCAGTTAATTTTTAGATATAACTACAAATTAATTCTATGTTGTTAAAAAAAACTCTAATTTAGCTTGAAACATAGGTACGCGTGCATGTGAGTGCATGTTTACTTTCCTGATATCCATTGTTAAAATAATTTTAGTTTTTATGATATATAACCAAAAGTATAATAACTCTTTGTTATGAACTGTAAATACTAGACCGCACTATCAATCTCTCACTCTACTACTAAGATGCCAATGAATGCAGCTTGACAATTCTTAACAAGGGCTTCATCAAATGTACACATTGTAATGTATAAGCACTTTGAAAACTCTACTGTAATCAACGCCAAAAACATCCAAATAACACTGCAATTGAATGAAAATAAAATCACAGCCGGCATGTGTGCAATTGCTGGTACGTGAGAAACAGTCAATCACCGAGACATTAATTGCTACTCCTCTAATCTCGACTACTCGAAGAATCGCTGTAAATGTGGACTCTCCCCGAAATAGCTTCGATTGTAGTCTGCTTTTACGAGCAGGAATTAACTCTTAAGTGAGCGTCATGTTTTGACGTGGGGCTTATAAATGGTTATTGGTGTTTGGAAGACACGATTTTATACTTCGTGTAGCGTTGTATGAATGTAGTCACCCTTTCTTGGCAAGTGATCACTCCGAGGAGTACGTTTGAAATAATTTCGGTGTTTGTGTAAGTAAATCGTACGTCGTTAATACTGCGCTTCGCTGAAAGGTTGTATTAAACCGAAAAGGGTCCATAGTACCCATCATTATGAAAAGTTTTACTAAGGGAGAACTCTGAAATCACGATATATCATCGCCGCTTACCAACAGGCGAGTTGGTGGTCAAACGCGGACTTATTCGCGACAAAAAAAAAACGAAAACAAATACCAACCGTTTAATAGAAAACGGTAATTGACATTCGAAAAAATTTATGGAACAGGTAATTTTTTTTGCATTTACAGGGTTGGTCCTATAGTAAAAAAAATACTGATCACTTTTGGCTTAGTACAATCTTTCTGCGTAAATATATAAATGCGAAGTTGTGTTTTTGTATTTTTACGTAACAGCGATCTCAGCGATAACTATTTTTTCATAGAGATGCTGTTACGTAAAAGTGCTCAGAGAGATAAAAAATAACCCGGAAAATTATACGGTTCCTGAGGGGGAAATTACCCCAGAAAAAGTTCACGCAGATGAAACCGTGGGGCACAGGTAGTACGTTATAGCTAATCAAACACTTCAAGAACAACTCTAGCTAGATACGGCGTCTATATAATCTAGCAAAGCATTTTTTACGCATCATTTTTATTGTTCAATTACATTGAATAATGAATAATACTAGAAATATGAAAATAATAAATGGAAGAGCTAATCATCATCCTACGTCATACCTAATCATGTACATCCTCCCACTCACTCGACTCCACGTTGTCACTGAACTCCATTTTTCTTATTCCTTGTTAAAGAGGCAGAGAATCAGAAGCATTTTTTTCCATAGGGATATTATGGTCAGTCAAAAATGTGTATCAAGTGCGTTAGGACTCTTTCTTATCACAGTTAACATATCTTGGCACATTTGGTACGCAAAACAATTACAACTCACTAACAAATCTGCGTGTAACTAATTATTTTCATGATGATCAATCAAGGTGGTGATCCTTGTAAATAATATCTTCTTCTTAGTCGTGCACTCTTGGCAGAGTGGTCGTGATTGCGTTGATGGTACAAAAAAGCTGCTCGCTGTCGTCGTCCGTTCCCAGGGCTGCCGCTTGTCTCACAATACTTCTCCATTTCTGGCGGCTGGTTGCATTGCGAGCACACTGCACCATGGTAGACTGCGTGGCACTTTTAATGGAGTCGGTCCAGCGAGTTGGTGACCGACTAGAGCTACGCTTGCCTTTTACCGGGCACTGTACCACAACCCTCTCCATCGAGTTCATGTTTCTGGAGAACTTCAAAGAACTTCAGTATTCGCAACTGCACAATCGACGATAGTCCAAGGTATTTTCAATAGCCTCCTCCAACACCACATCTCCAGCGCATCGATTTTTCGGCGATCTTGAAACTTCAAAGACCATGTTTCGGCTCCGTAGAGAAAGATTGGAAAGACGAGACACTTCATCAGACGAACCTTTGTTTTCTTGGTTATACGCCTGTCCTTCCAAATCTTTCCCAGTCGTTCTACTGCCGACCTCGTGATAGCACAACGTCGCTTGATCTCGTCTTCGCATCCTCCAGAGTTGGAAATGGTAGTGCCGAGGTAGATGTATCTTTGTATCACTTCGCAGTTTGCTACACTCAGTACTCTTGTAGTGTTGTGTCCTGCTTGATCTACTACCATTACTTTTGTCTTGTCTCTATTAGGGGAAGTCCAAATTGGAGACTAGTGGTTTCCAGACGAGTCAGAAGCTCTTCTAAGTCTTCTTTTGTTTGTGCAAGAAGCGTGGTATCATCAGCGTATCGCAAGTTATTAATCACGCGTCCCCCAACTAAATAATATAGACACTTCTAAAATTTGATGATTGGCAGTATTGTTACCTGCGCTTTCCGGGTTTACATCCCGAGTGCTCTATCCGCAACCATAGTTCAGTAGATAAAGCAACAAATTTTAGTATTGTCTAAAACGTTTAAATATTAAATTCTAAAGTATGAGACAACAATTCAAATACATAAAAAATACGATAATGGGAATGACTACCGTTTAGCCCTCAGTAGATAATTCAAACAAGGGATAGGTATAGATATGGTGAAAACGTAGATGAGTCTGGATGCCTTTAGTCAAGCTTACACTGCAGATGACCTTGCCACCGTTTATTTAGTTCATATGTGTCCCTGCAAGTTAATTAGTGTTTGTGAAAAAAAGTAAGTGAACCCGCACTTACCGTTTTTGCGTTAAGAGGTTTAGCGGTATGGTGCTTTAAAAAAATATAAATGGAGAAATTTAAACACCAACGCTAATTATACTAAGACACTACCTACGAGTATATCCCGTGTTTGTCTAATATGAGGTCTATCCCATTATTCTAGGACTGTTCTTGATGCCCCGTCCCTAAATGATTTGGTATCCTTAAAGTCAAAAAACAAATTGAATTTATTATCTATCGATCTATTCGATTTGATTTATCTATATTTAACGACCAAACTATAAACACGTGAAATTCCAACGTAAATGCAATCTCAAAAATAATTTGACACATATAAAGACATCAATCCACAGATCGAAACAGTTCATAACGTTTTGACACCACAAATCTATTTTGAACGCTACAGCATTCACCGAGACCGTCTGTGTAAACAAACAGTTGCGCCCAAACTTCGGCCAATAATAAAAACGACAGTATGCGGAAAAACTAACATCCTACCATCATAAACATCAAAGACTCAAGTTCATAAAGCGATCAATGTGCACCGACTTAATAGCCGTTACAAACGCACTAATTATAATTAACTAGTTAGTAAAACGAACTCGGTTTTAGCTGCAGTATAAATACATTTGTTTTTCACGACACGGTAAATTTAGTGTGCTACGTTTACTGTTTACGCATTCCTTGCGAATTATTACTAGACTGCAATGCACGTGTCACATTCAAACTAGAAGCTACATGATAATTAATTTGATTCTAACAAACGAAGTCATCAAATACAATGAGTTGACTCGAAGAAAAAAAAATGTGTGTGGAGTGTATAAATATGTGTTCACTAGAAGAGCGTATACATTATGCACGTGTCTTTAATTTGAACATTTATTTACTACTAGTGATGTTGCCTGCGATTTCGTACGCGTAGATTTTCATATAAACTTTCAACCCTTTTTCCTCCCTTAACCCGGCCCTTGCGTAAAATAACATAGCCTATACTTCAATCTGGTCATAGCTAACCGTATTCGTGAAAACTGTATTTAAATTCGTCTAGTAGTTTAGGAGATGTGAGTGGACAAACAAACAGACAAAAATTCTAAAAACTGTCTCAACGTGTTCAGTTGCTTATTTTAAGACATGACCCTGTGTTTTTTTTATATCTAGCAATTACAGAGTTTTTTATCTCTACTTTTTTTATTATATGTAATAGATAGTATAGATGTAGTAAGCCATCAAGTGACAGTGAATCTTTTAAAAAAATTACGCGAACTCCACACACATTTTTTTGGAATTTATTTGTTTAGCTATAAATAGATAAAATAGTATCGGCATCAATAAGTATTAATATCTTAAAATTTAATTTTGGAGATTGTTTTGTACTAGTGGAAAAATAATGACAATCTAAAGACTAAAAAGGCTCTTAGTGTCTAATGAAGATCATAAAATCGTTAGTACGCCATAACTTCAGGGAGCAATCGTTTCTGACCTAATGAAACAATCGTGGAGTATAGAGCCACACTTGCATCGGCAGCGGTTACCAAGTTCGTCGGTGCGGCGATGGAGTAACAGATGTAAACAATCTCTGGGCCGCGTCGTAAACTCCCGTTTGATCTCCCCGCGGCCCCGCACCCCGTGCACACACCCCCGCCACTAAAATATGGATTTTATGTCCCTGCTAGTTGCTAAAATACCGCATCCAGCGACCCTCATAACCAACTGGCTTACTCGTGCCAAGTATCTAGTTATCAACTTCGTCAAAATTAACGCAGTAACAGAGACAATAATTAGGACCACTGCCAAGATTGCGTAACGTGATTTTTCAGTAAAGACAATGAAAAACGTGCATTGTCTCCTCATAACTCGAAGATAAATGATGCAATGTGTATTAATTTAGTTCTCTCCCGTGCGTTTTAAATTGCTATTTGGAAGCGTAATGATTAATCATTCACAATTAGAGACGCTCTTAACCCTGTTAATATTCAAAGCCCCGCATGTGTAACATTTCGGGAACTGAATTAAATTGAATACTGGCATTAACAAATGGAGCGGCCGTTGCCGAGCTGAACATTTAACATATTACTGCAGCGATGCTCCTTCCGTGGCTCCTGGATGCCGCGTGACAGCGCGACGTCCCATCCATCACGCACTTAATTTAAAATACCCGCGATTTAGGAAACCCGCTCTCAGAACACTCGCTAATCTCCCGCCTGAAGGGTTCGACTCTAAATAAACTAATTGTTTTGTAAACACCCATCACAAAAGACTGTTTACGATCAAAATTAGCCTACTAAAAACAATAACAAACATGAGATAAAGAGTTCAAAACAAAGTAGACGAAGAGCCTCGTAAACTTCTTAATCCCGTAATAAAATCGCCGATACACCTGATCGACTCGATTGAGATTAAAAACGTTGTTAACCTAAAATAGACGTCGGCCGTAGCGTCTTCAGTAGTCTATCGATTAAACAAATAAAAAATCGTTTCGCTATGAAAGGCGAAAGGCAATGTGACGGTGGAGGCTCGTAAAACCGTATGGCATAGAGGAGCCGGCTAACTGCAGTAGTAAAACTGCTCGTTTTGTATACAGGACTCTTGTTATAGTCGGCGGGCGCGGTAAACAGCGCGCGGCCGTGTGTCGCCTCCTTTATAGCAGGTCTTTGTAAGTTTAGTACTCGCTACGTCCGTACAAGACTCTGGTGACTGTTCTGAGACAACGCTAGTTCATAAAAACGCAAATCACACAATTACTAATTCTGTTTTGGTTGAGAAGAACCATTGGCTACCCAGACACGTGTTTGTCCTGACGATAAAGACCACTTATTCCCCTCTTCTTCAAAAATTTTTACTATGTTGATATCTTGAGATAATTATATTCCTTACCAATAGATAACAGTTGTATGAGTGCACAACACTATAAAAGTAAAACCAAAAGCTGACAGTTGCCTCCATTGTTTCAGATTACGGGTACGGAATGCCTGGAGCATTCAGTCCATTCTTCCTCAACCCTGGATGGCTAGACGCTGCCTACCTAAACTACGCATGGGCGGACTACTTCAGGACGCCAACCATAAGAGATCCGACTGCTGCTCTCGTCAAAGGTATGTAATTTTTTATCGCGTACAAGTCCGCATTTGTCAACCAACTCGCTTATTGATACGCGACGATATGATCAAAAATTAAACACACTCTTAGAAGTTACATGTTAACTTTGACCTCGAAAAGAGCTAACTTATATCTCTCAGGAAACAAGGAAACTGGCAGTTTATTCCATTCCTTAGCTGCACGGATTAGAAACGTAGAATCCAAACCAATAGTACAGGGCCATATTTCTACTTACATATCTGGTAGAAAAAGGATGATTGATCATGTTTATTAATTTATCGATTTTCTTGAGCTCAGCTTTTTTTATACTCTATGTAATACATTTTTTGATTAAAAAATATCTAATATCTTCAACTATTAAGATAATGCCAAGGCCAATTGGTTTCAATACATTTAAATACTCATATGTAAGATAACCAGTGCGACCAAAATCAATCTAACATAAAGTTTCCAACTAACTGGAACGTGCAAATACGGAATTTCTTAAATTAAAAATTCCGGATTAAGCGAACAAGTAACAACACTCAAAAACATGTTGCTCGCAACTGAGCCCCCCTCAAGGCCATGCAACGCAAAGCGGCTCAAATAAAAGGAGCATCTCTTGAGCTCTGCAAAACAACACCGGTCCGACCGAAGCAAAACCACCCGCTGAAGTACGCCGGGTGCTGAGGGGGCCCCAGAAAATGGACAAAAAAGCACTGCCTTCGCGTTCGAGAGAGTGTGGAGTCAATTTTATTCCAATGTAGGCGACCGCGCCACCGGCCACTTTTTGCTTCCGTCGCAGAAACGCGAGTAGCGATGTACTCAAACACCTACGGAGTTTTATTAAACGTGCGCGCCGGAGTGGCCGAGCAGGGCAGATATTCATGAACTTTCATAATTGGACCGTATTATTTTCGGGTTTCCTTTTACCAGTATCGCAGGGACAAACGAGAGTACCTACAATGTGCGAGAGCAACACTTTGCATTGCGCTTTGCAGACTCGTAGGTATGCATAGAAATACTGGTAGATATTTATAACACTAAGGGTGATATACATGCTCTCAACAGAAAGATATCCTTCATATGACACATATGACTATAATTATAATTATTTATTTAATATGATTCAGTGAATATATAATCACCAGATTACAATAGAGCAAAAGAAAGCAAAAAGGCTTAACCCAATAAGCTCTAATTAAAAATAACGTCCAAAGCAAAACAAAATCAAATTCAACGATCGGGAATCACCTCAATCAGGCGCGACGCCGATATTGGCCCCCACCTCGCCAAATTACCCCCTAGTTACGACCCTCGCCACCCTCGCTGCCTTTTAAAGTGGTCTGCGCACTGCCACTGCTGCAAACAGAAAAAGTGCAAAAGAGTAACGAACGTAGCACCACCTACGAGCTCTTTGTGGCCCAATCTGCGCCTCAGTCGTATCCTTTTTATACGGCAGCTTCTCTTACACGTCGAGAATCAAAGGTGGCACGAGAAGAACTTTTCAACAGCTACTAATGAAAATTTCACGTTTCGAGGTCTCTTTGTCCGCGCCCGGAGATAGCGGTACTTCCTTATCGCGATGAAGCTTTGTGGAGCACACGTGTACTCTTACCTCGCAGTATCGCACGTGCCTCGCATTCGTAATGTAGCGATGCTCTTCGCAGCGATGCAAAGACTTATCGTGTCGAATTACGATGTCGTGTCCGCCTTGCAAAGAACTATGCCGTGCGCGGATAAATAAATACCTCTTGCACCCTCACCCTCCCGATGTCGCACTAAAAAAACATCCCTTTCGGTGAAGCCGCCTTTAAACGCCTACAGATTGTACATTATCCTTAGTACGATTATGCACCCCCGTGTACTGGGAATCGACAGAGTGCCCTGTGCCCCGGGACATCTCTAGGGGCTCGTCTCTCATATTACGTCATGTTGCCGAATCAGACAGCGGTGGATGCTATACCGAATACGTAAAATTTTACGGACATTTATTAAATAAATTTTTCCTTGTCAACAGGTAGCCCAGTATCATTACAGTCGCCACCGGTACCATTACCCGGAGCAGATCTATTTCAATTCCAGCCGGCAATGACAAATCTTCCACCGAATGGATTGCTACCACCGCCTGGAGCGTTCCTACCTCCAAACGGGATTTTACCATTTGGACCACATCATGCCGATCTCGCACTTAAATCGTTGCCCCCGGAGCTATCGCTGAAAAACGGAATGAATCCATACGATGCTCTACGGCATTTACAAAACAATGTATCGCCGATGGACACGTCGAGTGCACGTCTCTCTCCGACGAGCAGTAGACAGAGCGGCAGCCCGCGAAGCATGGCGAATGCTAGTCCAGACAGATCGAAAGCTGACTCCAAATCGGAAGTGAACTCAATGCACGACGCGACAATTACTGACGAATCGGATGAAGAGCCCATTGAAGTGGTGAAGTCTGCGTTCCACCCGACGCGACCTGCGAATGTTGAATTGCAGGAGATGAAGCGTGTTCAAGCGGCGGATTCGACGGTTGCTGACCGGCCGCGGATCCGCAACGAACTGAAAGCTCCCTCGCAACGAAACACAAGGGTTCTTTCCACGAGTCCGACTTCCACAAAAATCTCTAACGGGACGATATCAACGCACAAGTCGGTTTGGCGACCGTATTGACGTTGCAGTGCTAGTTTTCTTAGTCTTGATCCGTCTTTACTTGGCGGATTCGGTAACATGTGATAAACCAATGAGCTTGTAAATATAAAATAGTTATTATCCAAAGTACATTGACTTATATCAGATATTTATTCATAGATCTATTAAGGGTTTCAATTGCATAGTTTAGCTATGGATAATTAGGTGCCTAAGATATTGTAAATATTGAGTAATAGGTATTATTATTGTTAGAAATTTTATTGCAGATGTGTTCACGCTTATGGATAAATATTTTAATTTGTATTCGATAGACCCCTATCAACATTATGGATGTAAAATTTGTATAAAATACGTTAGGTACTTTTAGATATTTTCTTATTCTTTGAAAAACGACTGATAACTTTTAACGAACTCTTGTCATTGAGAGGAAAATGCTGTACTTTTAAATTGTAAAATTATACTTTATGAGATATATTTATTAGTAGAATTCGTATAATGTCATACGAGTACATCAGTCAGTCTGTATAAGTTGGTGTATATGTAATTATCGTGTAAATATTGTATGTAATTAGAATAGAGAAAAATCGATATAAAGAAAAATCTCCAAAACTAACCCAACGCTTTAATTACTCCCTTAAAGTACATTTCAAATAGTTAGTTCTGAAGGCCAGTTAGCTATCATGATAAACAAAACAACGTGCAATGCATATGTGTTTACATTGTGACTCCATGTTTTATGAACACGTCTCGAGTGATAATAAAGCAGATTCTCAGAGTACAACACAAATAACCTCGGCATACTGGGTACCTACGTTGCCATCCAATAGTGGGCTTAAACCCACCTTCAACGGACCTTCAACGGTTTATGGCTATGGGCAGTCTAATTTTCAAGATAAGATAACAAAAATGAACGTCCACATCTTATTTGGTAGAATTTGATTAGGTTAAGATGTCGGTCAGCCTTTTGGAAAAACTCACGAGTCGCACAGCAGGCAATGGAGAGAGCTATGCTCGGAGTTTCTTATCTATAAGTCGATTACAAAGTTGGCTGCTTGCGAGATATTTTTGGTACATTATAAAATCCCATAGCGCAAAGTTTTTTTACAGTTGATTGCATAAGGCTGCCTCTAATCATGTCAACGCGCATCAGTGTCACGGTGTACCGATTGTGTTTGCGCGCAGATCCGGTTAGCTGATTGCCAGAGGCGGCCGCGGTCTCCCGGTGCTCAAACAACCCGGACTGGGATGTAGAAACCAACTACTGGAAACGATTCAAAGTAGGTATTATACTGCAAATTGTTCGTTCTAAGTACACATTGAAATTAAAGTATAATTCAAAACTGTTTTTCTGATGAATATCTAGTGTAATTCCGCTTCTACGTCGCTTCAAGTACAATAAGCGAAAAATAGAATAGATAGTAGAAGCGGAATTACACAATATATTCATAAGAAAAACAGTTTTGAAGATCGACTTCCGCAAAGTCAATCAACTATAGTATACTTTCTATGTTTATTTTGTATATACTAATAGTAGTTTTAACGGATTTAATCACGTGTTTTTTTACTTTATTTTAATACCTGACGTTTCAAATCCTTTTCGTTGTACATGGTCACAGGTAGACCCACCATAAGTCTTACACGGTCGGTAACGGTCTATGCCTGGTCTAACTGTTTATGTAGTATTAGCTTATATTTTGTTTAGTTAATCAAGGCACTCAAAAGTAAAAATACATATAGATTGTATTGTCCATAACATACAAGTAAATTAAAATAAATTAACGAGTTCATTTATAAATGTTAGTGCTTAAAACCCCCGCCTTATTTACATGTTTCGTAACTAAAGTTTAGTGTACAACTAATAAATATCGAATTTTGGCACATTTTGTATAGAAAATGTAAAATAAACTGTGGTGATGAAATTTGTACAAATCCCTTTGTAGCTCTGTTTTTTTGTGCGATAGAACGAGACAAAGCATTTGCTTTAAACTTGTTAACTCATATTTATAACACGAATTTGATGAGTTTACACCCGAATACTGAAACGCCAATCAAATATATAAGTTCTCGTCAAACATTTGAGACCATGTTATCCTTGAGAATCGTATACTGAAACGCTAGTTAAATTGTCACTTTAAATTTAACATGCCATTATAAGACTGTAAGTTTCCTTTTAAGAAAATTATATTTAATCTAATAAATAATAATGACTACGTTTTTAGACGTCCATGTCCAAAGTGATATTGTAGCATATTTTTTTTGTGAATTTATTCCCCCCTCTTTAGCTGCGTACTTTTAATTCAGGTCCATGCGTGCTTCGGCTTATGATTCGCTTTTGGTGAATACTGGCCCGAATATAGTGCAAGAGATAACGAACCAATTAATTACGAGGATAGACTTGTGTGTTATCAAAATAATACACTTAACTATTTACACTTCGTTTTATCGTCATAATAAATATTGACTTATTTGGTACCTATACAAAAACTAGTAAATAGTTCATCATCATAATCAGTCTATATTAGTCCAGTGCTGGATATAGACCTTTTCCAAGGAACGCCGCTCAGCATGATCTTCGGCTTTCCGTTTTCATGCACTGTCAGCTTTCTCACGTATATCGTCACCCCATAAGTTCTACGTTCTTAGCCAAAGAACCAAAGCTACTGATGTAGTTCAGCGTATTAGCAAGCTATAGTGGCAGTAGGGTGCTCATATCTATCGCAGAACCGATAACAGTGGGGGTTCTACGTGTTCTAGAATGGAAAACACGAACGCGCAACGTAGAACTAATTAGTTACTATTATACAAAAAAACGCTCAGGGTCAATTGTGACTCATTTAGTTACTACCTAGCTAACATAGTCTTCTAGTGTAGTACCGTCACAGTTATGTTACTACAACAGACAAAACCTATTTTTTCGATGGTCTTCCATCACAAATAAATAAAATATTGTAATGAGTTAAAATACTTACTTACATATAGAAAATTTGGTCAAATTCAGCTATGAATTAAAAACAAAATGCAATAAACACCTAATAATATAAAAAAATGCTTTTCCGTATTCTTCGCAGCAAACTCTTTCAGTTGATACCCACATCATGATGGTAGATAATAAAATTTTGTCCGCCATCTTGAGGCGTCCGCCTTATTGAATTTATCATCTATATAGGACCAAAATGCTTGGGAAGACAAATACAACGAATCCAAATTCGACTGGGTTACGACGACTTTTCGCTTAGGAGTTCCTATGCCCACCATTCTGTCTCCATCATGTCTAGCTCGATGGTACCATAACATTGCATTGTCACCAAACTTACATAAGTATGTTAAATATTCAGCTCAATCGGTTGCGGATAACTGGTCAAAATATTATATAATAAGTTGCATGATTTGTCCCACACTAACAGGGCAAGTTACTCGTAAACAAAAGCTTGTAATAAAAAGGTTAGTTTCATTCCATTTGTAACAAAATAAAACGTTTGCTGCACAACTATTTTATCACACACATAATGCGCCGTGCTATTTGGCTGTATTAAAAAGTTGTGGCCAGACGGCTGCGGCCCTCCGTTGAATTTGAAAATTTGTTTGAGCAGACGCGCAATGTTTCAATGGACGAGTGATTACGATATTATCAGTATACGTTCAAAGAGATGGTGTAAGTAAAGTTTGGTAGGTATCTATGATTTTTTTTTAATCTTTCGAGGGTACTTGTAGCTGCCAGACAATATTTAATTACACCTCTCTTGAGGCAGTTCTGACCCAACAATAGGGTTGACAACCGCAATATAAACTGATGTTAATGTTTTTTATTTGTAAAAAATATTCCACTTCTAGGAGTGGAAATTTAGGGAATTAAGTTCGTTTATGAATTTAACCCACTAACCGTGAATCCGGTATTAATATTTTTGTAAAAAAATATTAATATTAATTTTATATTTAACTTTTTGTTATCTGTATGACATTATTTTACAGCCCCGTTAGCTTAGTAGGTAGTTAGGTAGTTATCCTGCCTTCTGTGTTTGGGGGCGTGGGTTCGATTCCCACCTAGGACAAACATTTGTGTGATGAACATTTTTGTTTCTTCTATGTCTGGGTGTTAATATCTATTTCAGTCTTCTTCTTCTTTTCCTATTCCCACGCTAGGTGGGGTCGGCTCTCCTAATCAGCCTGCGCCAGGATGCTCTATCCTGGGTTGTTAATGGGTCCAATTGAGCCTTTTTTATTAATTGGGCCATACTCGTCCACCAGGTGGCTGGGCGGCGCCCTCTTCTCCGCTTTCCCTTGGGCAAATCCAACGCCCTTTGAACGGCATGGTCATCGTCTCTGCGCATCACATGTCCATACCATCTCAAGCGATTTTCATTCAATTTTTCGGCAATCGGTGCAACTTTAAAACTTCCCCGTATGTACTCATTTCTAACTTTGTCAAGTCTGGTCACCCCTCCTGACCATCTCAGCATTTTCATTTCATTAGTATGTAGTTTCTGCTGACTAGTCTCGTCTAGTCGTGACTAGTAGTTCTGTTTCTGTTTCTGATGTAGTTGTGACTGTTTAACAGTGCAACATTCAGCACCATAGAGCATAGCGGGCCTTACTGCTGTCTTGTAGACTTTGCCTTTTGTTTTTATAGGCATCTATTTCAGTATGCATTTAAAAATATGTATGTATGTATATCAGTCTCTGGCAACCATATTACAAGCTCTGCTTAGTTTGGGGTCAGATGACCATTTGTGTGCATTAATGTCCCTGATATTTATTATTATAGTTATGATTCAAAATCTTGTTCTCTTTTGTACGAGCATAATAATGCCATCTCACTGACATTTGTGCGCCTAACTGGCACAACGTGACTTCAATTATATTTTTTCATCTTTTGTGCATAGAAGTATATGAAATTTCTCATGTTGTATGCAGATAAAAATCTTTATGCTTATATAACTAAATATACTAAATAAGTCAATGTATCTCAATAATAATTCTCAATAAGGTTCCATAATTATACAAAATATCTATTCTGTCGCAGTGCAGGAATTGCGGCTTAATACCAGGGCCACGGGCAACGCTCTGACAACACGTATCGATAAGATCTCTTGATCAGTGTAGCAATAAACAGTACATAAGATCCTGATGAAAACGGATTCATTTAAAATCATATGATTTTTCTAAATAACTATTTTTTTTTTATCTAATCGACAAAATTTTATGATATCTTTGAAATTTTTAAAAATAATATTTTGTAGTAGTTTTAACGTTTAAACTTTCGCGATTTGAACACATGTACAAGTTTTAAATGTTTATCATAATCAAAAACAAAAGACTTTCATATAATCTTTCAACCTCCATTTGCCCCCCACCCCCTCCCTTAATTCGGCCCTTTCACGAAATTATTTCTCAGTTATTTCCCTCTATACCATGTAAGGATTTTTTTTCCAGAATTTAGCTTAGTTATAACAATTGTATCACAAAATTCCAATCTCCATTTCACTTCCTTAATACGTCCTTTTCAAAAAAAATCTTACCACAGTATTTATTTATTTTAAACCTTTAACCTGCATACCAAATTTCATGTCCCTAACATCAAAAACAAAGGACTTTCATATAAACTTTCAATCTCAATTTGTCCCTCTTAATCCGGCTCTTTCGCAAAATAACAAAACCTATGCTTCAATCTAGTCATAGCTAAGCATATTCGTGAAAACCGCATTTAAATCTGCCCAGTGGTTTAGGAGATGTGCGCGACCAAACAAACAAACAGACAAAAATTCTAAAAACTGTCTTATCGCCGTGCATTTTTTTTTTATCTCGACATTACAGTTTTTATTATCTTTACGTTTTTATTATATGTATAGATATAGATTAAATACAACTAAATCGATACCTTCACAATTAAAATCGAAGATATTGATATTATGACCAATCGATTTCGTAGCCAATCCGAGAACCAAACATTCCTTATGTTGACAATTGGATATTTTTAAACCTTCAATATCGAGACATTCAATGTAACGTATCATCGAGTATATAACCAGTTGATGTATAATTTTTGATGTTGAAGCAATCGATGTTTCAATTGCAATAAAATGTAGGGAGCCCGTTATCCACACCCTCACATATGGCACTCAAACTTTGTCACTGTACCAGCCAGTGTGCCAGCGAGGTATGGAGTTCAGTATATTAGCATTGAATCTTATGGGCAAGATAAGATACGTAATACTGCGCTCCAGGCGTCAGATTGTCGACGTATCTCAGAAGGCCGCTTGCCTAAAGTAGGACTGAGCCGGTCATGTCAATCGCATGTCGGAAGATCGTTGCGCTAAAACCACGACACAGTGGCTTCCACATGATGGCAGATCAGTCAAGACGGATGTAGAGGGATGAAATGGTCTCCTACTTAAATAACATGCACAAACTGCGCGGGACGGGAGGCCTGGTAATAGCCATATAATTAATACAATGCAATGTTCCATTATATAAATTAGCAATGCAACCTGCAATGTTAATTTATATAATATACATATATGGTAATCTAATTTCGATTGCAGCCATTTTTTCACATGTGTAGTTTCTAATGCCTAGTCTTTTCTCTCAGTATAAAATACGCGAAATATATTTAATTTAATTATTGCATTGGCAACTGTCGCGGGTCATTTTGTCTCTTTTAATCTTCAAGCTGATTTACAGAAAACTTTTTTTCTACAATATCTCTTAACTTTAGATTCTGTTGTACACTGAGTTTCTCGTATTTTTATTGTTTCGTCCGGAACATCGAACACCGTAGCACTCTGTAGGCGACGCTACGCCGTAGCAATGTAGGCCTGCCCACTGGCGTTGAATCATCGGAAAAAAAATCTAAATTGAAACCTTTCTAAATTGCGATTTTTTATATAGAAAAGAAAGGTATGAAGGGTTAAAAGGATGTAATTGTATGAGTATTGTGTTTGATAGGTTAAGAACTGTTTCAAAAAGATCCACTCACCCAAATCTACCAGAGGAAGTTTTTTATTTCAATAAAATAAATTAAACATATTTGTATGAAAATAGAGCCAAATACAATATCCATTTATTTATCATTCTGTTACTTTGCATTGTTTTCTCTGCATGGACATATCAGATAACATTCTCGAAAAATAACAAAAAAGAAATACTTTCCGGCTACCGAGATTTCAGCAATAACACGTAAATCCCCGGTATCATCGCCCTGGAAAGTCAAATGAGGGTGACAGGACTCGACTGGACAATGGCGTAGAAAGAAATCTCTCTGATAAAATTTTAATGCCTGTATAAAAAGGCTATAAATTTGATTTACGTTCCCCGAACCCCCGTAAAACGGGGTAATATCGAAAAATAACATGAGATAATGTTGGCTTACAAAGTGGGGTGGCCAGGGTGGGATTAGGCGATATTTGCGTTCCGTTTGTACGGCGGTCGCCGCACCGCGCGCCGCTTCACCGCCAGAACTCGTTTTTCCACTTTTTACGATCCTATAAAATCGAATATTGATCTTTTTAGCAAGAAAAGTTGCAACTTTTCTATTTGCAATTACCTTCAACTTGATTTCTGTCAATAAAAGAATAACAAGGCTTAGCTTGAGTAGATACTGGCTCTCGTTTCTACTAATTACGCACCCTCCCGTAAATCAGTC
The DNA here is from genome assembly GCA_949125355.1 of Agriopis leucophaearia. Lineage (NCBI taxonomy): Eukaryota > Metazoa > Arthropoda > Insecta > Lepidoptera > Geometridae > Agriopis > Agriopis leucophaearia. The sequence goes on along the minus strand of OX421276.1, from coordinate 5,702,205 downwards.
GTGAAAGCGGGAAAAATCCAAACAACCCAAAAATTCACCTCATAAAACACATAAAAAATTCGCTAAGAACTCTCTTCGAAATAATAAATTCCTTATTGGGCCGCGGCAGAAACACAAAATGAGTAGAAGAAGCCACTTAAAAAGATTGGCACTCAGCGAACCGGCATAATCCATGTAAATTACGTCAAATTAGGAGTCGTCAACACGCTGCGCCTTCTCGCCGTAATTTGGAAGGCAAACCCTCTTTTATTATTAATATTTATTCCGTACCATCTCCGCACGAATCGGGAAAATTTTAAAAAGAACCAAACGAATCACGTCTATCGGCTGACGAACCGAGTAAATAACGAGACGAAACATGGCCTTCGTTGATTAAAATCACCTTGTACCAAATTTGAAGGTTGTCAGAAAAGTAAATATCTCGTAGGTATAACTTATCACACTCATAATATTATAAACTAGCTGTACCCGCAACTTCGTTTGCGTGAACATTAAATTTGTCCCTGCAGACGGAATCACCGGAAATTGCAGTAATATGTTACTAACAATATTGTTTACAGGGAGGCAGGGGCAATATTTTTTCAAAGATTGGGCCTTACGCCCTACTCTAACCGCGGTCTCGGATACACGCAGTTTGCAAAATCACGCGACCGCAAACCGTATTTTGGCGTGCTAAGGTTCTCGTTCGCGTGATTTTGCAAACTGCGCGTATTCGAGCTCGCGGTTAGAGTTGGGCGTAAGGCCAACTCTAACCGCATCTTTTTTATTAGTTGCTTATCATAATGTAAAACATCATATAACGTAAAACAACAGACCAATATTTGCAATTAACAACGGGAAAAAAAACAATGAATTAACAAAACTCAACAAATCACTAATCACAATCTAGATGTATTCAAGTCACGAGTGAATCAGTTTCTTCTAAGCAAGCGCGCTCTATCGTAGATCGCATCGTCACTTTATAACAGGTGAGGTGGCGGTCAAAAGCAAGCTTACCTACACAAAAAAGAAAACTATTTAAAAACCGACTTCAAAATTAGTCAAAATAAGCAATTTCGGTAACATGGATGACATAATATTGCCATCCAAGAGACCGAATTTTCCAGCTATTTTAATAAAATTTCTGTGACCAATCTGAAAGTATATTCTTTTAATAAAAAAGTATTATTTGAAAGTATAGTACTTAAGTTTTTTATTTAAAAAAAACTTAAAAAAATAGAACTGAATTTAGAACCCCTCTTTTTTTGTAGTGGGTAAAAAAAGTGTACAAGTCTTCTTTTTTAAAAATTATTATTATTTATCTCAGTTTATAAAGTACATGCTATGTATATATTATACAACTCTGCCAAACTGCGTAGCAGTTTGTAGGCAGATATCTACTCTCATTTTACAACATTGCAGTATTGAGTAGAAACATTTTTAAAATTTTATTTTTTTCGGCAAGTGCCTTTACTGATTAAACAAAATACATGCTAACACTAACACTACATAAACAGGTCATCATTGGAACACTAGGAATGGACACTATGGACAGTGCCAAGAGCCCGCAACAAAAGAAAGAAGCGAAAATTAAACACTAAAATTGAATTCAGAAAAATTGAATTACAAAAGTCACTGTTGGGCAGAACAAAGTACTTATCAACTACTAAAATTTCTCTGCTAAGTCATTCTATCCAACAGCAACTTCCTCAATGCAACCTTATATCCAATTCTGGCCCTAAACTGCCCCATGAACTCCGTAGGTAGATCATTGCACAGTCTTGGCACTATCCACCTTCTAGTACGCGTCCCATAATATTTCCTATTTCCATAGTGCACTTTCAGTTTTGACCTAGTCGCTCTCGGTTCATTACAATATGTTTTCACATTTTTATATGTGTTATTTTTGAATTGTTCTAATAATATTAAATAGTTCACTTTAGTTTTAACTGGCAATATTTTACATATTTTAAACAGTTTATCGTATTCTTTATTTAATTTTTTTTTGTTTGTTTGTTTACTAATTTGTTGGTTTTGAACTAATTGTAAGTACGTTGGAAACGTGAGCCCGTAGCAACTAAGCCCGTAACTGATAATCGCCTCGACCAGTGCGTGATAAACAACATACAGGGTGCCACGGTTTAGTATTTTATCAAGCTGATAAAATTTACCCAGTACAATTCTAAGCTTGTTGCAAACGTTATTTATATGAACCTTCCATGAAAAATTGTTGTCTATAATAAGACCTAAATATTTAATTTGTGTTGCTTCTTCTAAATATGCACAATCACATTGAGCGACATTATTATGAAAACAGCTATATGAGTGGCCAACAGTATGTATAATTGTATGTCTGTTTTTATTATACGGTGAGTAGAGACGAATAATTTTTGTTTTATTTATATTTATATATTTTTTTTATTTGATTTGATTAAGCACTCTGAGTGTTACAAAATATACCACTAATTTCTCTGAAGTTTACTTGTTAACGAATTTGCTGATAACATACGAGTATTCTTATCTTAAAGATTAAACAATACAAGACGAACCTACCTTATGGTTTCATACAAACATTAAAGAAAGTCGGCGAGTCTTTCATAAGCGGCGAGATAAAAGTTTGAGGCAATAAAAATCATAAAATGACCCAAAATAGTTTATTTTACCCCAAGTTATCTTTATTACTCGGTTCTTTTTGGTAAAGAAAGCTACTGTGACTTTAGAAAAAATATCGGCCTGGTGTGATATTCAAAGAAATTTGTGTTACAATACGTTTTATTGGCGGAAAGTAAAAATAGTTTACTGTTCTTGCCGACCACGTTTTTGGCAATCGAGAGCAATTGCAACTTTTCTTGGAACTACCACACATAGCCCAGATATGAATTGTTATACAATTTAAAATTTTCAATAGATTTTAAAACACATGAATGTTTTTATTTTTATTTTTTACATACAATTTATTTGACAACTTAAATAACATTCCATCTTCTTAATATTAAAAAAATAAAATAATAAAACCAAAGATAATAAACTTAAAAACTAAGTAATTAAATAAATATCTGGAATAAAACCGACAAATTAACACCTAATTACTTAACTAAGCTATTAAACCGCTACCAGTGGAAATCGTCCCCAAAATGCTGGCCCCATTACCACGTTGTATGGCAATGCTCACTCTTTGAGCAAAGTAGAGGCATTATGGCCACGAGTTGCATCGACCAGACGCGATGACAAATTTTTGAAAAAAAATTGGTTTCGACCCCAAAAGGCTCAAAAATGTACTGGCAAATGTGGCTCACGAACGGTTGGGTTCTGTACAAAATTCACGAAAAAGGCGTTTATCTAAATTAGTTAAGATACATTTTGGTATAGCGACATAGCTATGTAAATGCTATATTGTCATAACAATGTTTAATTTAACTTGCAACAATAGTAATTGTACTCTCAATGCACAGAATAAAACCCACAGTTATAATTATTCATAGTTAATAAACGATCTGTCATAGTAGCACAATTATTAGAATAATAATAAAATATTAAGTAAAAAATAAATAAATCTTATAACAAATAAAAAAAAAATTAATAACAGTTACGTTCTAATTAAATAACTCATATTACTTTTAGTCTTGTCATGTCATCGAACTTATGTAATGCGCGTTCTACAAGCCAATTTTTTTATTTACGATTAATGAGTACTCTCTCGATGGAGCACCTCTCACCTCTTGCGTAATCATACGGAATGTTTTGGTTCCACAATCATGATGCGTACTGCCCAAGAATGGAAGTCCCTGCCCTGCCCAAGGCCTTCTCTCAGAGGTCGAAGATGGGCTCTAATCCACCATGCTGCATGGCTCATGTTGGTGAATGTCGTACGTCTTAAAACTTTTGAGATACCGGTTTCCTCACGATCTTTTCCCTCACAGTTGTTGATCCATGGCATCAAAACTGCATATAAATTGCTAGCTGCGCCCCGTGGTTTCACCCGAGTGGTGATGAAAATCGGTGCTGATGATGATTAAAAGTAGCTTATGTGTTAATCCAAGACATAAGCAATGCATATTCCAAATTTTATCCAAATCCATCCAGCCGTTTCTGCGTGATTGAGTAACAAACATCCATTCATCCATACATCCATCCATCCAAACTTTCACATATAAGTTTACTAAATAAGTCATTGGTGCAGGGCTTAAGATCGAACCAGGTGCTGTCAGATTGTAAAGCGCGTAGTCTAGTTATAAATATCTCTCATTTTACCTTTTTAATAAATTTAGTAACTACTAAATTTATGCGTCTTAAATTGGCTGTTTTTCGGTCCATGTATAGTCACCCCCTTGAAGTCTATTGAAACATTAGATTAACAGTCACCGCTGCGTTCTCCCAAAAGTAATTTTTCTCATCTTAAAACACCTAGCTATACCTAGAGAAACCCCGTCACAAAATCCAGTTGGCTAACCCTGCATACACAAATTGCATATGCCTAAATGGGTTTCGGCGTCCATCCACAGGGCGGCTAGTCATTAAGTCACGGAAGCGAGTACAGCGACCAATTTCCCCTGGTCGTCAATTAACGGCACTTGGGCGCGAGTGGCCGCTGCCCGCGCAAGGGTTAAGATGTTTGTTATGATTTACGATCGAAAGAGGGACGTAAACTTTAGGGTTAAGGGCTTGGACCGTTTTGATCGGAAATGATGTTATGGGTTTGAGTTCGAGCGTGTGAAGCGTACTTTACTCTCATGTAAGTAACAAAGTAACGCCCGATCATACTCGAACGAGTACATACATATACTTATTCGTTATACCTATTTGTTACTTATATCTAAACATCACAAATTACTATAATACATTCGGAGCATATTACAATCATAATCTTGTACTAAATTAATAATAAACGCTTATTACAAGTTTTTATTTAGTTTCACCTGTCCCGGTATCAATGCAGACAGTATTCAAATCTTGCAAGTTAAATTTTATTCACTTCCCGGTGTTCGTTGGTGAACTGAAATTTGGTATACTTACTTACACAATATCATGGTAACGGTGAGCCGATTTAATTATGGTGACGGTGGACAACGGCACTTCTCGATGGTTAATAGTAGACTGGCATTGTTTGTGCTCATTTTGATCAGCACATTGTTCAGATCACTAATTTAATTTGAATTGAAAAATATTTTTTTTCAATCTTTTTTTGTTAAATATTAATAAACGCAGCTTAAGTTTGGAGATAGTTGCTCTAACATTTGTCTATGACAATCAATTTCAAAATTTCAAGGAGGGAAAAAGACAACACGTCCTATGATCCTTATTTTAAGGCAACTGCGTATTTTTAATCGAGGTTCAAAAAGGCGGAAGCATTTCAAATCGATCCGTATTTTTAATAAGATGGTTTGATATAGTACTACGGTAACGGCGGTTGGCAGACAACCGAAAACCATTTATCCATGGATGAACATGGATGAAAAGTGGGGTGAGGCGAGGCGTAGCTGAGGCTATCATAACATACGTGAGTCCATAAAATATAATTTTCTTCCAAAGCTCGTCTAGTAGGTACTTTTCTTAAATATTACGTGGATGCTCACTTGAAAATTATGCATAAAAATATTTTGGGGTAATATTTTCCTTATTTGCCTAGCAACCAAACTTCGAAAGAAAAACATTTCCAGGTTTAATGTAATTTTTTTTTCTTCAGTTAATTGGATAATATTATAACATCTGAGAACTCGCTTCTTTTTAATGGAAAAACGTAATCAAACCTACGTTCATTGAAATATTGTAAGCACGTACCTACAAAATTTTTGAGAAGATAAAAGTTGTCCTGAAGCGAATGTCTAGGAAAAACCAAACTGGTTGTCAAAAATAATATCTGTTCTAAATAATAGACAGTAAACGTATAATTTCGTTATACTCACTCATCGCTTGTAAAGCCCAACATTTAGCTAATGGTCTACTTTTTAATGTGTTTTTTTTTGACGGCAATATAAAAATTTCTTTATTTGCTTAGGTAAAAGTCGGCCGACCCAAAGTTATTGCTCTACAATCATTAAAAAGCATTTTTTTCGGACCTTTCGCTAAACTTTTACAGTTATTTGTAAATGATTGTGCAACTTAAATAGGGCAGAGGAAGAAATTGTCGCAAAAAAAAAACGGTACTGTGACAAAAGGTTCTTGGTAAAGAAATGCAGTTAGAAATAATCATCTGTAACAACGTAATTAAATATTTAAATTACCTGGACATTGTAAAAATATATAAATAGTTCAGAAATAGTTGAATAGTAGGTTTTAGTGAGAAGTTAAGTCATGTTCAAGGACTTCGCTTTTAATACGAAAGCACCGTAAACAAAAGATTAGATCTCAAAGTTTTTGACTTTAATTTTGAAATCATTTTTATTCGTACTCACGATGCACCTTATTTCCATACAAATTATATCATGAACTCTTTCGGTATTTCATTGTATTAAAATAAATTTAAGCTCACATCCTTATTTTTTTTTATTGTAGAATAGGCTTGCGCTTGGCCGCCAACACGCCTGATGTTAAGCGATGATGCGGCCTACGATGGATCACGCTTGCCTAGAAGAAACCGATTCACTTTTGACTTGAAAACACCCAGATTGTAACTATCGGGGAACACCCATTCAGGCAGCGCATTCCACATACTAGCAGTTCGCACAATAAAAGTGGAATCAAAGCGCTTCGTACGGGTTTTCGGAATGTTATTTAATCAATCAATATTATATATATATCATATTGTTATATATATCAATATTGTTATACAATCACTATTTCCTAAACTCGTGTATTTCCGAGTGTTAATTCGTGACAATGGTGGATTACAGTGTTCGCGAATATAATCATTGTAATTTATAAGTTCACATAAATATAAGCTGAATGAAAATATGTCATCAAAAAGTCTCAAGAATAAGGCTATTATTCAATTTTCACACGACATCTAACAAAGATTCGGGTATACCGTGGTATGATTGGTACTATTATTTACCAACTAATCGTAAATAATAGTTCCACAATCATGATATTCTCAGAAAATATTTTTTTGTGCAACAAACCTGTATCTTTTTTTTTGCACCACTAGACCAAAGAGGTAAACTAGGTAGACCAAAGAGTTAAAATAAAGTTGATTCCGAAAGGAATGTGGCTACGTCAGTAATAAAGCACACGGTATATAAGCGCGGTCGTTGAAATAATGCATCTTACAGTTACCATAGAATTGCAAAAAGGCGAAAGAAAACAGTTAATTCTGATCAGTTTGACTAGCTTATTGAACGTAAGATTGTAGCTGGTAGCTAATATACCTACCTACTATAGCAAAATATAATTCCATAATAGGTCGTAAACAAGCTAACAGGCCGCCTGATGGTAAGCGATCACCGTCGTCTATTGATACCTGTAACACCAGGGGCATCACCAATAATAGCATCACAGATAGGTTACGTTGCCGACGCTTTATTAACAGCCCTTTTGAAGAACCGCTTGTTTTAGTTACTCGAAAATGAGCTCATTGAACAAATTGCAGGTGTGAGGCAAAAAAGACCGCTCAAAACGCACAGTGTGTGATTCCCACAGATCTATGATATTATGTGAACGAACTTTCAGGCGGTTGCGGCTAGTGCGATGATGATGCTGGCAACATATCGAACAGTTTTTCAGAACATTTACCGGTGTAAATGCCACAATAAAAGACACATAGAGACCCAACATCTACGCATCTACGCATGCTGAGCGGCTCTAGGTCCAATGAGCGTGGGATTGGGAAATGTTTTCACAATGATATTGCAGCTGCCAGACGCATTCTCTCAGTGCCCGGACTATAGTGTGGTGTAACCTCTCCCTGTAACTCTGATATGTGTCATCAGAAAGTTTAGGTGGTATACCTACTAAACAAATGGCCGAAGTGTATTTCCACTCGGTTCCCAATTCGCGCCCACAAACAACTCGGCTGACGGGCGAGTTGTCACGCGCCGCCACATCCTCGCCGCTAGGGGCGGGTACACCAAACACAATGCTAAATTCTATTTTAAACTGTACGTACAATATATTTTCTCACTCAAAGTCACACAACGAGCTATGAAGAGGGCTATGCTCGGGGTTTCTCTAAAGAGACCGAATCAGAAAGTAGGAGATCCGTAGACGAAATAAAGTTACCAACATAGCCCACCGGGTTAGCAAGTTGTAGTGGCAGTGGGCAAGGCACATAGCACGCAAAACAGATGTAGGATGGGGCCGTAAGGTTCTCGAGTGGAGACCAATTTGACTAGATTAATTGTTTATCGGGACTTATCGCGCTGTATTTTATTTATGTAAAAATAGGTACCTTTCGCTCGACGTTTCGACCATGTTACAATGGCCGTGATCAAGAGCTGAATATAATAGGTCGGGGAAAAAGTCTTTTCGTATTTTGTATGTATAAGGTTGTAGTAAAAATCTCATCCGTTGTACTGTTTGTATCTGGCTGGTTTTGATACCATTAAAAATATGACATTTTAAAAAAGGAATACAAAAAGTAAAAAGCAATTTCCCGCCATTTTTCAATTGTTTTTTTGTTTGATAAAATGAGTGAATCTAACGAAGAAATTCGATATATTGTGAAATTTTATTACAAAAAAGGGAAAACTGCGACACAAGCCGCGAAAAAAATTTGTGACGTTTATGGACCTAATGCAGTGTCATCAAGAGTAGCACAATGTTGGTTCAAGCGTTTTCAGTCCGGGAATTTTGATGTCAAAGATGCAGCTCGCTCTGGTCGCCCTGTTACGGATAAAGTAGATGCCATTTCTGAAAAAGTGGACCAAGATCGGCATATTAATAGTTACGACGTAGCTGAAGAACTGGGGATTGACCACAAAACAGTTTTGACCCATTTGAAAAAAACTGGGTATACAAAAAAACTCGATATTTGGGTGCCACACAAGCTCACTGAAAGAAACCAAATGAATCGTGTACTCATTTGCGACTCTCTATTGAAACGTAAAGAAACCGAACCGTTTTTGAAAAGATTGATCACTGGTGATGAAAAATGGATCACCTACGACAAGAATGTGCGCAAACGATCATGGTCAAAGGGCAGTGAAGCACCACAGACTGTAGCGAAACCCGGATTAACACGTAATAAGGTGATGCTGTGTGTATGGTGGGATTGGCAGGGCATCGTTCATTATGAGCTTTTACCGCCGGGCAAAACCATCGATTCGGATCTCTACTGCCAACAGCAGATGAGACTCAAACAAGAAATTGAGAAAAAACGGCCGGAATTGATCAACAGAAAGAGTGTGGTCTTTCATCATGATAACGCCAGACCGCACACATCTTTGGCCACTCAGCAAAAATTTAGAGAGCTTGGTTGGGAAGTGTTAATGCATCCACCATATAGCCCTGACCTTGCACCCTCAGATTTCCACCTGTTTCGATCTCTTCAGAATTCTTTGGGTAGTGTTAGATTAACATCAAGAGAGGACTGTCAAAACTACTTGTTGCATTTTTTTGATCAGAAGTCCCAAAAATTCTACATCAACGGGATCATGTCACTACCTACAAGATGGCAACAAGTTATCGAACAAAATGGCACATATATATTATAATTAAATGTAATTAAACTTGAAAAAAATATGTCTTGAATTTGTTTAAAAAAGCAGTGGTGCCACGTGGTTTTTAACCGACGAAAAAGGAAGACTGCTCTATGTTCCTCTAATGTGTATTTTTTCCAGAGTTGTCTCTACGTCACACAACACTGACTGTGTCGGTAAATATCCTAGTATCTACACCGTGGTTTGTACGCTTGCTATTTTTTCCTAGAAAAAGATCAAGAAGAAGAAGAAGGCCAAGTGAGGAGAGAAAACAAAACACCCGCTCTTCTCGCCGGACTCTCTTATTAACTCTCTCTATTTTACTAGTCGTAGGTTATTTATTTTCATCTTGCTTATTGTTTGCTTGTACGTTTGCTTATAGTACTCGTCATTTTTATTTTGAAACGTATACAGCTGGTATAAAAAATACGAATGTTTGTTTCTCCAGTGTAAATCAGCCGTATATCCAGTTCGCCACTTTCTGCAGCCACGCTCGAATTCATAACTTTCCTTTCGCGCCGGATTATTCAATTTAGCAGGTGAACACGCGAATATGAATGAAGCGGTTGTGGCGTGTCACTTGGAATAACTTATTTTTACCAACAAATCTTTAGCTATTTTACACTTGAAGTGCAGAAGTTGGCGTTTTTTGTAAGGTGCAAGTTTGTGGATTGTTAACGACTAAGTGACAAGTTTATCTTGAAATTAAACACTTTTAATAGATGTTATCGCGTGTGTTTCTAGTCTACCTGTGAGCACCGATACTGCAAAGTGCTCGAAACATACGTAATGTAGGGTACGTGCGATAAAATCCGTGAAAAATGTTTAATTTCAAATTGAAGAAAAAATTTCTTTCGTAAAAAATTAAGCCCGATAACTACCTGACCGCGTTATTTGTTGCATAACTATCATATACGTCACTAACCAAGTGATCATACCGGAACCAACACGAATCTACCGACAACCAAATCACCGATTTATCTAAATCGGTTGAGGTGTTTAAGCTGTAGGCGGGACAATCAGCATCATCAGCCAGAAGTCAGCCACTGCTGAACATAGGCCTCCTCTTTAGTACGCTTCTATTCCGACCCAGAACACGTACCTTAAGAATGCCACACTGAACGCCAGCCTGCCATCTGCATCCACTGGACGCCCGCGATACTCACGATGTCGTCGGTCCATCCATGCTAAAAAACTCTGCCAAATAAGCTCTCTCCATTTTCAGCTGTGTGACTCTGAGTGCATGCAAGCATACATACATAAACACTGACTACCATACTCTTCTTTTGATTTGTCGGGTATTAACCGGTTTGCGTCGAACCGCTAACCCTTGATATTATGCAGTTTACGATGGAGCATTTTTGCTAGTTCCGATTCACTCCTGACATAAACGTCATCACCAATTCGTCAACTAATCATGTAGCATCGTTTAGTTTGCAGTTATATGCGCAAATAACTTTCGTATTTACAAAGTTGACGAGTCATTAGTCTCTCTCAGCCACAAACGACTATTTCGACAAAATGCTGTTAACAACATCAATTAAGATACAACATCCACCATCCACCGAACCCATATCGCTGCTAAATTGACAGCGCCTCCAAAAAAGCGCTCTCTAATGCTGCTCTGTTTTTTCGACGGCCGTCAACAAATTGAAATTCATTAGTCGGCCGCGAGTCCGCCGGGCGCGGGCGTTAAGGAGAATTAACGAGGCATATATGAATTAACACCCACATATACAGCTGCAGTGGTCGGCAACGAGACGGGAGTCGATCGATAAAGGCCAATCCGCGACAGTTTTTTGAAATGACACAGACAGCACTGAGCTGCGAATCGAGCGTAGCTCGCAATTGCGCCCGACTACCGGCCGTGATATTTGACCGCGACTTTACAAACTGACGGTTTTATAGGCTCCAGCGGCCGCTTAGTTTAACCAATACATTACGTCCAATAGTTTTTATTTTAGGAAAATATGGTTTATCAAAGTATTTTTATGGATTGTTCTTCTGTCATGCGTCGTAGCATTATTAGAGCTACTTTTTACACGACTATAGTTATATGATTATTAACGAAATATTTACCGTAGTTAGGTTGTCCTCTGGACAACTAGGTTGTTTGTATGAAAATTGATCGTGTATTATGCGTTGTCGAATTATTGGAGCTACTATTTACATGACTACATTCTATTTAGGTTTAAGATGGATCAACTGATCCACAACCAAACGGATAACAGTGATAGCCTTCCCAAGAGAACGTAATACTCCTACTAAACCTCAGATCAGAAAAACAAGGGAAATATGCCATAATACAATTGGCTTTGATGAGTGGGTAGCGCTTATAATAATTATATTAATTTATTTTTCGCTTTGGAGTGCCTAAAAACCCGACTTCAATACCACAAGGTATTGAAGTCGTTTTTTTTTGTTAAAAATAATTTATTCCGTGTATTTTTTCCTTCAATTTGTTATTGTACAAACACAGCACGAAATCTGACCACTCCCTAAATCATCAGAATCACAGAAGCTTACACTGGCAAATCAAAACATCAGCCTTTACAGTGATGTAACAAAGTATATCCAGAGTTCTTAATCTGTGAGTAAATCCGTCCCCAAATAGCTGAGATCCGACAAGCAGGAATAAAGACGGTGGATTATGTCGACTTGTCTTACTCAACGGCTTACGCGTTTAGCCAAAATGGACTGATAAAACAATTGGATTTTGTATGCAATTTCAAATCTACAAATTTATGCCTGCACTAAAGAGATTATGCAATAGGATAATTCTGTGATCTCTGTAGGAGGTAATATCTAGAACTACTGAACCGTTTCTGAAAATTGTTTCACCGATGAATTGCTCAACGCGCCTAAAGAAGTTTTAACTTCAAAAATTGGGGCAACGATTAAATAAAATTAAAAATATACATTCACAGCAGCAGCATCTGAACCATGAAATTAACCTGGCCATTATTATAGTCAGGCCTGCGTCAATATTAGCCGCCACTATATCAAGACTGGTGGCGGGCGTCACGTGACATCTTAACTATAATGTCATTGAAGCTGTGCAAACAGGCGGTAATCTGTGCTAATCTCGAGGACAAACTATGCTTAACATACGTATCTACATTGTATGTCTGACTAGGTAGGAAAATACCATGAATAACGATGATATAATTATCTGGTTCTTCGTATTCTTCTGCAATACTAATTCAAAACGAAGTTATACTTTACGATCTTCATCATCATCATCATCAGCCAGAAGAAATCCACTGCTGAACATAGCTGCACTGCTGATCTGTATCGTCTGGATGCCCGCGACTCTCGCGATGTCGTCGGTTCATCTAGTGGGAGGCCCTTCGCTGTGTCTTCAGGCTCGTAGTCTCCAGTTCGTAGTAGTTCGTAGAAGAACCTTTCTTCCCCGTCGGTTATCGGTTCTTCGAGCGATATGGCCTGCCCATTGCCACTTCAACTTGCAAATTTTAATAGGGTCACGGTATGGTTTAAGATCTTACGTAGCTTTAAGCTAAAATAAGCTATTGAAGTTAATTAATTTGTTAGTTACGCGCACTTTTCTGATGTTAGTATACTTAAAGCTTTTAGACTTGGTTCAAGATTTTTATTTCTGACAGTTACAGAGTGTAAAAATCTAAATAAAGTACAATTTCTCAAATTTCTAATCATTTTTGCTAGGTTGACGCTGGTAGCCGTACACAGTTAATTGAGTCCAATCCGGTTAGAGGCGGAAATTTAATCTGGATAAAATAATTTTGAAATTTGATTTGAAAGAAGTTACAGTTTCTTTTTAATTGCATTGAAAATAAATAAATAAATCGCTTAATCTTGACCGTTGTGGGGTCTACTAATACCGCATCACTTTCAAACAAAATGCTACAATTTCAAGCAACGGTGCATCCAAATTCGTCACACAGGACTAGGAAGTGAATACCCTTTCACGGAGAAAGTCCATTGTACTTTCTTCCAAGGACAAATAACGTTATTCTTTGTATAACTTATACTGCCTTTTGTATAACCACGAACAGTAATACCATTACGGTGTCTTGTGTAATTATTCATGACGTGAAAGGGTTGGTAAAATGGACCAGTTAACCCGTTATTCGATGGTTTATGGTGGTAACGGGACCGGGATGCCGCGAGATGAGTCCGTGACGTGGCTGGATACCGTTGTGGGGTAATAAAAGAAATGTAAACAGTTACAGTTTTGTATAATGAGGGAAAGAAGGCTGTTGTTCCGTTATGTTTGATTTGTTTTCTCATTGAAGTACACTGATTTACAAACTCATCTCTGTTGGGTCTCGTTTTACTTACAATTTGATCCCATTGTCACCAAGTCAGGATCTGATGATGGAATCCAGGGAAATTGAGGGCAACCCTCAAATTTTATAGGCACTTGTTACGTATTTCATAAATTTTTAAAGTCTGTTTTTAATGTGATCCACTTGTTTTTACGAAAAAAAAAATGTCCTGAGTTTCAACATTATCAACCTAACTATGTTTCCTCTCGACACAAACCTTCTCTCAGCGAGAGAGGATGGTCCTAATCCACCATGCTGGCCCAGTACATATTGGTAATGTCATTGTCATATGTCTTTGAACTTCTGATGTCCTTGGACGAGACATAACGGTTTCCTCACACTGTGTTCCCTTCACAGTTTTTAAGCGATGACTAACAAACGGCACATTATTTATTCCTAAGTTTATCTTTATAAATTTAGATACATTTTAGAAATATCGACCAACTAATTTGAACCTATGTCTTTACGGGATTGTTATTAAGCTTGCAAGAAATGTAGATTAAATACATTGTTGAAAGTATTTTATTTAGTTACGTTAAATAATAGTTTGTATTGTAATTTAAGTATTTAAAGATAATGTCATCAGTAGAGATTACTTCGCAAGATTTCAGTAATTATGTCAACTTTGATGCTGATTTTCTGCAATGAGTTTATAGCCGTTACAAATGAAACAATTCATTAAACGTTTTAGAAAGTTGGAATATTGTAGGCCATTTTCGCGTTCGGGTCCCATTTTTTGCGCTCCTAATTTTATTGTCAAACAGCTTCTGTTGTCATAAATAATATTGTCTTTGGACGGCCACTGGTGTTACTTAATTGTAAGTCTCTTTGTCATATTGGCAATGTTGCTTGGGGTATAAAAACATGACCCATTTTGGTGTATTGTTTAAGAGGAAGGCCGAAATAAAAATATGCTCTTATGTTTCATAGCAATAAGTTTCTAAAAGATTTCTATACAAGAATGTAAACAACGAAATGTATTTTGTTAAAATCTATTGCACACTCTAAGTAATAAGGTGAATTCTGTGATTTCAGCTCAAATAAATTTCTTAGATTTAGCAATAGAACAGTATTGGTGCTGGTAATTGCCGCTATTATTTGCATTTCTTCTACAACAAAGGCAATTGATCGACTCGAACTTTCTTTGTTTCTTTCACTATCGTTTCAAAAATGGGCCAACCAGTAATAGCCTTACCGTTTTCTTTGACGTGCAAATAATGGAACACACCACAGGATGCACGATAAAGGTGATGACTAATAACACAGTGGACACCTCAATCCCAACGACAGGTCCCGTCGACTCTCATAAACGTCGTTTCTATGCATCTACAGAACCCAAAGGCCTCATGTAGCTCCGTGAAATCGGATACAAAACCTTCAATAGACTTAACTACATTTAACTTCCTAACAATCGCACAAAGACGACAAAACAGTAAAAACAATAACACAATACACGTTGAACAATGGCTGATTTCTTTAAGGTTCCCCGTATCGTCGTCAACATAAAAGATTTCTCGGGCTAATGACAGATCTCAGGCTGGCCGCATTGTGGCTCATTTATGGCACCCACGCGACTAAATAATGGAATTAGTTCCAGTATTTTGCCAACAGCTCTGGTTCTTCGAAGGGGCTGGAAATTGGGACAAATATGTGAGTTAAAAAACTGAGAACGCGTGCCTCGGTTTACTTCTAGCTACTACTGATGCCCAAAAAATATTGTAAAAACGACTACAAATAATTTGTATTAGGATTTCTCGTCACAATAGTAGGCAAGTACTATACGCAAAGCAAAAAGAAGCATATTATGTATACCCACTTACAGTCAAATAACGGCTCAACCAATTTTGATAAAAGTTATTTTGATGGATTTATCTAGGTTCACTGGGTAGCTTACGTGGTCATAAATACAAGATGGCGAGAAATGTGAAAAATAAATTTGACTACAACTGTATGTGACGTGTCGTTGAATAAATCTTTTAATAAAAGTTAGGTTTGGTACATATTGACGGGAATTGACTTATCACTGAACATTATATCGCAGTTTTTAACTTTTGTGTCGAAATACACTTGACGATCAAATTTATTATTTAGAGAGATTTTAATATATTATGTAAACAGTAAACAGAAAAGTTTTTTGTTTTTGTAATTTACTGCTAGCTGCGCCCCACGGTTTCACCTGCGTGAATTACTCCTCTTAACATCAGCTATCTGCCAGTGAAAGTCCCGCCAAACTCAATCTAGCCGTTTTTTTTTCTCTGATAGGTGGCAAACAAGCAGACGTGTGGTGTTTTGGAGCAGGTATAGGTAACATTCATAACAACGTAAGTATAACATATTATGGAAACTGACTTGGTATTCACATATTTTATTTATATTGCACGGGGATTACTCACGTAAGATTATGAAAAATACGAAATAGTACTACAAGTTAATATATAAACATTAATCGTTTCAAATTGAGCAGCTCGCATAATTATCATAGAACTTCACGGACAGGTAAGTTCGTTTTATCATTAATTACACGGGGATCACTCACGTAAAATTAGGTCGGTTACTCCGACTATAGTTTCAACCGCATTCGGCGGTTTATCGGGGTTCTTTTGGTGGTCTTTTCAATAGTCGGAGCAACCGACCTAATCTCACGTGAGTAAATCCCGTGTAGTATAAGTAAATAAACGTATAACATATATTAGAAGATAACATTTCATTTGAGAGTTTCTTCAGCTCTAAAGATATATGATTATTTACGGGATATTATATTGTTCCCTTTAGTGAACAACCGTGATAGTTTAAAACAGTGTTTTTGAGCTCTCTTCCGAACTCCCAATATACCTGTACCGTTGTTGTGTCGGCTACTTCCTACACTTTCGGGTTCCTTCCTCGAAACTGCGAGTCAAGCCAAGAAATGTGCGAAACCAAACAAGAGTAATTCTAGTATACTAGCCCGTCTCAAGGTGTCTAAGCGAAAGTGTATAGCTAATATTATACTACTGTACGAATCCTTATGGCTTACTGTCAAAATCGGTTACGACGAATTTGTCTCGTCATGCAAAGTTCACTTGACTCTACTTTTTACTCCCGGCTCGGTCGGATTGCAATTTGCTCAGCACTCGTTACCCCCGAATGTTTGCCGGGCGCCGGCGACGCATGTCGAAAATACTTAGTGGGGTCGTGCCTCATTATAATCCCTGCATCACGCCGCCCGCCCGCGCGCCGCCCGCCCTTCGATTCGACCGATATATTAACACGTCCACGCACGATGTTCGACAACGTGGATGCGTCTATTTCTTTTATTTTGATCAGTATTGGTTGTTTTGAATTGGGGGATACGTGCGTACGTACATGTATGAGGGTTACATAAAATACGCAATAATAAAAAATAAATAAACAAAAATACATTTTAATTCGGTAATGACTTTTTATGTTGAAGTGTTTTTAAACTGTCATTGGTTTTACATGAAGAGCCTTACTTAAAAATGTTACTCAAGTTGATCTATGCTCAAATTTTCTCTCACAACTTCTCTCGTAACAATCGTCATGCACGAAAACGACAGCAGCGCAATTTTAAAGATAGATTAACTTGAGTAACGTTTTTAAGTAAGGTCAAAGATTTTAAATAAGTGTAGCAACGTTTTATAGGGTTGCACGAAACGGCGATAATAAGCCTTAAGAAGGTCATTGTGCTAATCATTATGAATAACTTTTACCAAGGGTGTGACCATGCCAGAAATCACGAAAAAAAAAACTGCTGTTCCATAGATAAATTTCATGCGCACTCAACAAAATGTATGTAGTACAGCTAACTACGACATACAGCTTATACTTTGGATGGGTGGTTATTTTTTGCTATTTCAGTGTTAGTCGATGTGTCATAATGATGAGCCAAATGATCTTCTTCCGGTTTTGTCGTTTCGTGTAACCATGTATACCAAACGCTTTACCAAGTTTCTTATGGCTGAACTACAGTCCTTTTCCTTATAACCTTATTTGGGTCTTTTCGATAGATGTTGTGAAATTTTAATAAGTTTTTTAATGCATAAATAGGCTTGCGTTTGACCGCCAACTCGCCTGATGTTAAGCGATGATGTGGTCTACGATGGAGCACGCTTGCCTGGAAGAAACCGATGCACCCGTGATTTGAAGAAACCTATATTGTAACTTAGTATTTAGAGATAAGGTAAAACCAAAATTATGGATATAATTACACAGCATATCCACTTATGATTACCGAAATCAGTGAGTGTTAAGAGGGCGGCGTGCGCGCGGTGTGCCATTGTTATAATTTTCAATAAGGGGCGATAGAGGGGGCATCGATCCACTACTACTTGGGGCGCATCCTGAGGGCATCGTGCAGCATCCTTGCGGTGTGCATCCAACTATAAATATCCGCTGCACAAACTCTCGTCGTTAGATATGATGTAAACTCTCTATTTCGGAATATATTGATTTAAAATGTTGGATGACAAGTATTAAGAAAAGTTGGACAATAAGATATGTGTACTTGTATTAAGAAAAGTAAGGGGAATCAGGTATTTTTACCAAAACTCAGCATTAAAATGTAACTTTTCGTTCAAATGCGTCCTTATCTATTTCCGTCGATCAACTTGTGGCGATGAAATGAAAAAACCAGCAAATGTAAACGTTTAGTTCGAAGTCAGTATAACAACAGTATGAAATTCACTGAGCAACTATTTTTTTTTAATGAAACTTAATATATAATAACTCGAAAGTATATTTTCCTATTGGAAGTAATGTTAATGTTACACACTCGTGATTAGTCTGTAACATTTAAATAATCTGTATATACATTTCCGATTTACTTTGATTTTGAAAGTTTAATATGACAATATAAAGGATTGCTTATTGCTATAAAGCCGCAAGTTGTAACATCACACATCACATCACACATCATCAGCCAATTAACGTCCACTGTTGGACAGAGGCCTCCCTCATAGAGAGGGGTGTTGCCATAATCCTCACGCTTGGCACGCGGCTTGGGGATCGCAGTACGTTCACCGTGTACTATTAGGACGCTGCTGCCCATCCTTCGGTGGTTCTGGTCGCAGTTTTAGGACATACCCGGGTCCAAGTTGAAACACTAGTTCTAAATTGTTTTTGTCCTATGTGAGTAATGCATAGTGTGAACAATAAAGAGTTATATAAATGGTTAAGTTTCATTCATTAGAGCCCTGAAAAAACGTACAGATAAGTATGTGTAAGATGATTTAGTTTTATCACCAGAGAAATCAAACTTGGTCCCGCTAATCCCGCTTACATCGTCAACAGAAGCCCCTGCAAGCAGCCGCGGCATGCGGCACCCCTGTCCGTGAGTACAGCCGCCCGGGGCGCAGGCGAATTCTATTAAAATCCAAACAATACTCGCATCCCCAACTAATATCTGGACTAAATCCCTAATAAGTATGCCATTGTGTGAGAGGGACGCGGCTAAAGCGACAAAGAACACGTTATAGCGATCGGCCGCGGATCTCAGACACGAAATATTGTTACTACCCATTTAGTTTCATTCTATTTTGAACGCTATTTCATTTGAACTACGTGGTGAAATAGTGTTAAAAGTGAAAGGTGAGTAGGTCTTTTTAGAAGTGTCTATTGCGGGAACAGAACACGCCGGAGTGTGGTGAGCGTCTGGCCATGGAGGCTCACCGAAGCAGCCGCACTCCCCTACAAACTAGATTTGCAGTCCGGTTATAATGCCGGGGCCATTCATTATGTTCGCACTACTGTTTGACGTGAACTTTACAGTTTTATTGTTATACTTGTAGTTGTAGTTTGTTGGATTAGCGATGGCAGATGTGATTTGGTTAGGATTGTTAGTTTTGTAGTAAAAGGTGTGAGAGGTCATTTGCCATTGAAACTATAACTATTGTAATCCAGTTGTTGAGCGATGTTCACAATTAATTGCACTAAAATTTTACTTGCTGAGTAGCTGCGCCTAGTTACTTTAAATTTCCACGATTAGCACGATTTTTATGATAAAACTTACCGTTTGGTGAAAATCACGAAAAACTCATTTCTTGGACCTTGAAAAAATTCCATACAGGAGAAAGATGGGGAACTTTCAAATTTTATTTTTTAATTATATTTTAAACAATCTTACTGATTTTTAGCTTGGTGGGAATTTAGGTAGCTTTACTCTTATTTTTTGGTCATGTTTGACCGGACTAGATCTTCCAGTTTTCCCGCATTTTCCAGGATGTTGTTTGCTCTATATCCGCCATGAAGTTTCGCACTACCTATTTGTCAAGACAAAAATAGAGTTCAGCCTAAAAACGAAGTTGTAAAACCACCAGACAGCCGTCTGCCTGTGATACGGTACAGATTTATAGTCTTTATATAAGTGTGGAATAAGGATAAGTATTGATTCATTCGTGGATATTCCGTGGACCACATCAGTGTAGAACGTCCACCTACAAGATAGACAGACGACATAAAAGAGACCGCAGGGAAACGCTGGATGCCAACAACCTACTAGGGCCCCAGGGTACACCCCTTCTGGGGTGCCTGGGCAAATCTGATCCCCCACTCCCGGCGACGTTCCAAGCCGAGACTCGTACCTCCGAGGTGCCCTTGAGCTTGTCGCCCAAAATCTAAACCATGTTGGCCCAACGCCTTCTGCGTTCACCAACTAGTCCGGTCAAGCTGTAGAGGCCGCAAGGCAAACAGCAATAAGTCACATTAGAAAAAAAAAACACTGGATGCAGGCCGCTTCCAACCGGCCCTTTTGGAGATCAATGTGAGAGGCCTATGTCCAGCAGTTGATTTCCTATGGCTGAAATGATGATTATGATGGATATTCATGATCAAACCTTTGCTGAGATAAAAAGCACCACAGTACCAAATGAAAGTTTTAAACTAAAACATGCCATTCACATCAGCGCAATCACGACGTTTTACTGCAATTGTAAACAGCAATGACGGCGAATGCGCTCTGAGTGAATCGTAAGCAGAATCGGCAGTAAAGTGTAATGTCAACATTGCTTAGTGTTTCCCGTGTCTTTGTGGGGAGACGCGGCGACTCACTGCTATTCGTAGGGAATGAGTATCTGGTAAAGTTTATAAAATCCATGGCGATATCCAAGCTGCCCTTAAAAGCCTTCTAACTGTTATTAAAAACTGTAAATTCTGATCCCTTTTCCTGGCTTTTATGAACGCAAGATTATTGCTGTTAGCCAAAATACTACAGTGAAATATTAAAAGAAAACGTTTTCATTAGACTTTTGATTATATTGCAGCTGTCAGAAAGCTTCTCAAAGCGGTTTCAGTGAAGTGAATACTTATCAATATAAAAAACCGTCTTTAAAATTTGTAGGCTCTCGAACATAATTATTAGAGCTAAAAATTACTGAGCCATGTCATATTTTATGAAGTTTCCTCTACATAATAGAAAAGAATGACGTAAATTGGTTCACAAATGTCGGAGTAATCGATGCACATACACAACGAGTAATAAAAATCCCTTTCTTGAAGTCGGTTAGAATGATATTCTTAAATATAATATAACTTCTTATTTTTTAAACCCGACGCAAAATGAGGGATGTTATAAGTAACTTAGGTATCTGTGTGTCTTTGCATCTATGTGTCTGTCTGTGGCATCGTAGCTCCCGAACGGCTGAAACGATTTTGATTTAGTTTTAGTTGTTTGAAAAATGACTTAATCTAGAAAGTTTTTAGCTATGATTAAACAAATTATGTTATGCCATTTGCAGATCATCAGCTATTTTATCAAGGGTTTAAAAAATATTCTTGTTAGGGTAGGCATCCACGGGCCCCATATTGCACGCATCAGACGGATCGGTTCGCGCTAAATCCATACTAATAAATAGATCAAAATCAGTACAGTTATCAACGTATCGAAAAGTATCATTTACCGCGTTCTACAGTAAGAGAGGTGAATGCTAGGGGTGTGAGACAATAGCGGCTAACTACCCCTTTCTTCTAACGGCCAGGAGGCGCGGCGCGGGCCTAACCAAGCGCACACTGCGTTTTGGGGTGCCCGCTGCGGGGACTGCCACGGGCAAAGGTGACTTGGGAAATAATTCAGAGGCTTGCGATGTTCTTATGCATGTTGCACTGTTTTGTCAACTTTTTTAGCATTTTTTCTAAAACGGGCCTTATTTCTCAAAAGATACGCTTGATAAAAACACGAAAATTACCGTCATTTTAAAAAGACGTATTCAATGATACCTTACAAGTACTGCAATGAAAAAATCATCCCCATTTCACAATTAAGTAACAACAGAGTATCAACCAATAAATGATAAGTATCATAAGTATCTTCATGTGTTACTTTTTCAGATTTCTATCATAATCATCATCATTAGCAGCCTACTGCAGGGCACAAGCCCCTCCGCCCTCTTTCGCCAATTTTTCCTGTATAACTTAATCTTAACAAAGCGTTTCTGCAAAATTTGTGTATGTAATGACAGATATGTGATTGAACATTCTTATATTATGTCAACGCGTCAAACTCCGCATCACAGTCGCTAACAGTTGCAATGGTTATATATATGCAAGTGGCTACAACAAATTTCTTCCAAAAATTACTTGACAGCCGTTCTAATTTAAACAAAAACAAAATTTCTTTTCTGTGGTCTCGCTAAGTGTACAACGCCACTTGAGTTAATTTATATAGGACTGCAAAGCATTTATAATAATGTCGCAAATACTCATATCTATTTAAACGTGAATGTTTGTGCGTATGATTTTATAGGTGCATAATATTTTTTACCATTTACAAATTCCATAATATGACAAAGGTTACAATAGACATGTGTACGCGACTGTCCCCAAAACTACTTCTATATGGGGCCCCGCAGACCCACAATGCAGATTTGAAACGGGGGTCGTAACCGGATCTCCAAATTGAAATGTTTTATTCCTTGCCCCCAGCTCGCGTAATGCCGACTTTTTATATTGATTATGAATGTGTATGCGCGACTCACATGACAACTACTCTACTTTTTAAGGTTCCGTACACAGAAAAGAGAACGGAAATGAGAAGGAAAATCTGTCACCAGGGATTATGACAGAACCTTGATTGAACATTCTTATTTAAATCAACGCGTCGAACTCCGCGTCACAGTTGCTGATTTCGAATTACTGACGTTTTATATAGGTGCAACTGGCTACAACAAATTTCTTACAAAAATACCTTGACAGCCATTCTAAAATAAACAAAAAAAATGTGTTTCCGTAGTACAACAAGGATTCAAATATTTACCCGACTGCGCAAGATGGAGGGTTATGTATGTATGTATGCATGTATGTATGTATGTATGTATGCATGTATGTATGTATGTATGTATGTATGAATAAATGAATGAATGAATGTATGTATGTATGTATGATGGTTTCTTTAGCACGCCCTACAGCCTAAATGACTTAATGGATTTCGACATATGAGGTGTCATTTGAATCGTTTTAATAGTACGAGAGTGACTCCCGATATTTCGTCGCAGTTTTTAATGTCATCGGCGGCTAACGAGCTAACGGGAAACATGATGGTAAGCGATTACCGTCGCCGATGGATATCTGTAACACCAGGGGCATCACTGATACGTTGCCGATCTTTAAAGACTATTAACAGGCCTTTTGAAGAACCCCATGAAATAGCCCGCGATAACTAAAGTCCAAAACAATATTTACGGAATCCTATCTTAGGCGCGACACGCACTGGGCTATTATTATACTTATTTATAGTTAAACGCTTTGACGAATGTTTGGTTAAAAGTTTAACCATATCGCCGTTTAAAGGCGACAACCTTCAAAGCTAATTTCCATACTTCTCCGGTGGGTTCAGTGTCTATTGTCTGGGAGATGATTTGCATGTTTTGTGAGATAGAGTTTGTTTGTGCCACTGACTTACCCAGAATTTGTTTTACTATGATTGATAGGCAACTAGCGTGGCAATTCGCACTTCATAAAAATCAGATTTCTCTTTTATGCGGCGGTAGAACGTTGCCAAACAGAGTGACCGACGCAGACGGGTTGAAAAAACGACAACAAATTATTATACTACAATACTATTGAGAATGTGTTGATACTCGTACACAAATAATTACGCAATTTGTGTTTTTTTTTAGATCTCGAATATTGTCATAGAGGTCATAGGTTCTGAAATGGCTTACTTTGGAAGAGGCCACAGTGAAGAGGCATATCTCTAGAATTTAAAAAAGCAATCATCTAGACTACAGATGATTGAAAATATATATTATAAAGAGTACTAAGCCGAAAGAAGGTTCATTGAACTCATTATTACTAAAAACTTTACTAAAGGACCAACCCCAAAATCGCAAATGTCAGCTGTAATATTATGTGCGTGTGTGTGAGGTCCGCAACGGGCCCTAAACTTATTCACATATTGGTGTACAATTGGACAAAAAAACAAACAAAAATAGATGCTTTAGGTATATTTCATAGAATGTCAATGAAGTAATATGGAACAGCAGATTTTTTCGCATTTTAAGCCTTATAGTAAAATTATTAATAAATAGACGCCCGCCTCGGCTTCGCACAGGTTTAAGCTCGGCCTTCGGCCTCGCTACAAAATATAATATAGCGGGGATAGTGCTTCGACCAAAATAAAATGAATGGACGGGCCTAGTAGAAGAGCATTTTTGAAGATTACAAAATGAGCGCCAGCTCTCATTTCGTTTCAGTCGGTCTCTAGCCGTAGGAAGTGAAACACGAGTCTATTGTTACGCGATAACGAAACATCTGACAAAATTATGAATTCGTATGCTTTACCGAAGTGTAAATACACAAATAAAACCGATATCTATTTTTTGTAACATATATACTGTACATTTTTATAACTAGGTGTTGAAGTATATGTCCGACGGTTTCGACTCGTTTTTACTGATCAAGTTCAATGGTTAGGGCCCGTTCATTCTTTTATTTTGGTCGAAGGGATAGTGTAGCTTTCCAACAGTGAAATAATTTTTAAAATCGGTTCAGTAGTTTTTGAGTTATTTCGTTACAAACATCCAAAAATACAAATCTTTCCTCTTTATAATATTAGTGTATAGATTATGAGTGCAATGGCATCCTTTCAGTACTTTCCTTAGTAGGTACCTTTGTTTCGTAACCCTGTATTTTTCATTATTTTTGCTATAAACACACTATATACAAAATCTAGAGTTTACTGACAAGAGAAATGTTTAATTATGAGTATTACAGTTCCTCATTTCCACTAATGAACAAGCACCAGCGAACGTAGCAGAAAGCGCGATGATTAAAAACTGCCCAACGTAGGGCGAGCGAGGACAACGCAAAAATTCTCAAAACATTAAAAGCAGGATTACTTTGGATTATTTCGATTACTTTGACATTCTTGGATTTATTTTCAAAAACGTGTTATTCTACTTGCTTTACAGTTCAATATCAAGCGTCAGTTATAAATCCAACTGACAAATATCCGTTGCTGATGAACATCTGTCAATATCAATATTACCTAACTGCGTTTCAAACGTCATTACTATTGTAAATGTCAACGTCAATAGACAACGAAGCTCTTCACGACAGTATAAGACATAGAAACTTGTAACTTACAATACGGATATGCCATATTTAAAACCTTCATTCAAAATTATTTCTGATTATGACTTTTTGAATATAGGCGATATTTTTTGAATAAGCACAGATAATAAATTCAAGGCGTTTTCACTTAGAGGTCATTGACCTTTTTGTAAAATTATCTTAACAAAGAATGTTTGTCAATCAGTTTTCTGTATGGTTAAACCACACAAAAGTATATGCTACGTCGGTATGATTCATCTCTGAATTTAGCTAAGTCCACAGAGCATAGCTTGTTCGAATTTTTCTATAACTATCAATTTCTGAACTATGATTACAATTATGTGGCTTTGGTTACGGAACCCTACCATATTCGTGTCTAGACACGCTCTTGGCCAGTTACTATTTAACAAAAATCTATTATATTTTCCTACCAGAAATATAAATATGTAAATGCTCAAATCAACGCTATGTTTATGCACAAAATAGTGCGGGGGACAAAATAGTATTTTTTCAAATTTGCTTATTTCCTGATTGCGACCAATGAGTGACGGCGACACAGTCCCACTTCCCTCCAACACGTTGCACGTCCTGCGACTAGTCGAATGTCAATTAGTGTTTTGTCGGGCACTATCGTAGTTGTTTCAATTATTCACGCGAACCGTTTTATCACGGAATTACCGAACACACCGTGGTTTTAATTTTTATTTGAAAAATAAATTGTGTCGTGCAAAGAGATTATAATAATTTTTAAGAATCGTGTTACATATTTAGAAACGGTACTTTTTACTCCGAAATATGGCAATTATGACATATAGATGGTTTGTACCTGGAGAAGCAGTGGGGTTAGTACGAGAACTTGCGAAAAAGTTAACATTAGGTACGTAAACGATAACAAATGTATAAAAAATTTAGTTTCCTTTCACGTCCAATAGAGGCTCTGTACAATTTTCCATACATTTCGCTATCGTTTACGTCACGATAACTTTTTCGCAAGTGCTCGTACTAAGGCCACAGGCAACTTATCACAGATTTTATTAAAATTTCGAAGTGGCTTTCAAATAAACATACAAACATAATAAATAACATATTGAATGAAAAATTACTGTTGTGCATCCTCAGAAAAAGGACTAAAGCATCGAAGTAGTGCTAATTTATTATAAACGAACTAAAACATGTTACATTCTTTAGTCATATGCCAAAATTGTTGTTACCTGAACGAAACATTATATGTTTTTGACAGGACGGAAAATTGTAGGGTTGTACACTATTTTAATGTACTATTTTTATAGAGACCTGTAAAGGCTCTAAAGGCTACATACTATTTGATAGATCGGCTATTTGACAGATAGGCTTGTACGCTTTGTAAATCAGGTGACGGATCCTATGCTCTTTATTATTCTGTGTTTTCATGTTCTGGAATTAAAAATTGTTTATTTAATTTGACAAATAGGGTTCCAGCGAAGAAAGTAAGTGAGGTAAAATGTTTTGAAGCTACCTGAAATCACGGAAAGTCCACCTTACATTTAAAAAAATTATACAACTGTACATATTTTCCTTTGATCAAATAAACAATTATATACAAATTAAATGTACTACATAAGGTACTACTTATAGTTTGAATTTCCACACATACGTAAGCTTTGGCTGCAACTGAACATTAGACTCGCGTATACTGGCCTCGGCTACGCCTTGGCCCACATTTTCACGTTTATCCGTTAATACTTCTGTTGCCGCCTGCTACTATAATTGTCTATCAAGAAGTATCTCGCATTATTATTGTGTCAGCTCTTAGCTACGACCGTTGTAACGTGCTAAAAACTTCACCGTCGAGCGAGAACAACCTATTTATTTTACATAAACAATAACATTGCTCGATAAATCTTGATAGGCAGTTAAAACATGTGTTCAAATAGCTAAAGTTCAAAAGTAAACATATTAAAACATTACTCACGTACTTAAAAATGTAATTTTAAATATTATAAAGCTTGTAATCAAAATCAACGTCCGTATAGCTTCGAAGCTCGAATGCAAATGACGAGTAGGGTGGGGTGGGGTGTGTGAACGCGCAGTTGGCTGCATTGTGTGCCTTCTGCCTCACCCCGGTGCACCGACACATCCCGCGAGAGTTTGTTTTTCGGGGCAAATAGCTATAGGCTTGATAATGGCCTCGCGGGTCACCGGAATGGCACGGAAGATGCTCTACAATATCAATAACACTTTTAAAATACAAGTCTATCATTATTTACAATATTTTTCTGATTAATTGATGTATAATTGACAATTTACATTATTTATGACTAATATTATTTGTTTTTTCTCAGTTTTGTGACTATATTTATTTTAATTTTGACATTATGCAATTTAATCTTTTTAATTTGTACTATTGGAATGTTTTTTTTTTTAATATATTTAGTCTTTATTTAAACGATAATAAGAATTCTTATACACTGTGACATATAACTATGATAAAATTGTTATGAATAAAAAGTATGAGTAGGTATTAGCTAAAATTGCTGAAAGATGTCTACTCATCATACCGCACCAAATGAATCGTAAGAATCCCGCAAATACCGGTATTTAATAAGATAGGTACTACTACTTCTCTTTTACCAGATTAAAGCGATCCCCTTGAGTGCGTTCTATCAAGGCATTTGTTTTGAAATATCTCGGTTTACATCTGAATTTCAGATTCTACATCGTTTAGAAACATGGTTTCCGCCACAGCCATCACATTTGCCCATTTTATTCATAATTCAGACGAGAACCCCAAGTGTTGATTTGAAAAAAAAAAAACGTTTAGGCGTTATCTTTGGTATCCTTAATGTATTAAAATATTTTTTTGTAAATTTTTAACTCTCTTTTTCTATTGAAGATCTATGTATTTTACTACTACGTATTATGGAACTCAATTGTTATACCTAAACAAAAAGTTGAAAATGTGCTACAGAAATAGCTATGGCCGGGGATCGGGCTCTTAATAACTATAGCGAAGATAAATTCTATATTATACACGGTTTTTTACAGACAGAACGCAGCCCTGAATCACATGTAGGCATTCTCCGGCCACCATGTTGCTGAAAAACTTAGATTGTTAGATAACGGTGGAATAAACCAAGTAGAGCTCTTTACCAGCCATCGCCACTTTATCGGAGTGGCGGATGGGTTTTGATTTTTGTAGTTTCGTATTATTTGCGTATTTATCCGCCCGCCGGCCGGCAGATACATTTATTTGCGCCATTCTGCCCCCTGCGCCCCTTTGGCCTCCTCGTTCGATTGATCGCGATATCATTGCGATAATCGGAGCAGAGCGATCGAAGCGCGGTTCCGTCACGCAGAAATATGTGCTGCGGAGCGCGACGGATTGACCATAAAGCACCAACAGAATTCTACGTCCATGCTCAATATGCTCATCACATACTTTCATGATCCGGGCTCGATCGCTTTGTGTACTAGTTTAGTATTGCTGATTGCTTGCTACTCGTGTAGGCTTCCTCGATTGGTGAAGGCTTTCTCTTACATCAGACTAAGCATGCGTTTGACCACAATCTCACCTGACGGGAAGATGTACCACGCATGCCTAATAAGTACCTCTTCACTTTATTTATTAACAACCCCGTTATGTACCTATTCGGAAAACAGACGTTAATAAGAATTTCCACACCTCTGATGTTCTAATTAAAAAGTTGACTTAGAAAATCATAGCGCGTTTGAATGAAATTTCAGCCATAAGTAATCTCTATTTAACCGACTTCACGAAAGGGGGTTCTCTATTCGATTGTTTAATGTTGTTTTTTTTTAATGTTTGTTAACTCAAAACTCCGTCATATAATGTTATGAACCAATTTGGAAAATTCTTTGATTCCATAGAAATTTCATCAAATTTGATCAATAAAATCAGGCTTTTAAATCAAAAATAAGCAAACAAAACTGCGTATTTTATTAATTTTTGAAATCGGTTTTTTAGATTGATCATTATTGTACAGTGTCTATAGTACATCGTTGTATTAAGAACAATAATGGCTGAATTAGATTGTGCAGTATGTGTTTTGTTTGTGCAACCCTTCAATGTAAAAGTTTCTAAGCCATAAACCAAACAAAAAATCCAGTGTAGTCTAGGGGCCTATCGCGCGTTGTTCCAGTTTTACCTTAATTTCATTGTAATCATCTCACATGCAAAAACTGAAACAGGTTGCAACTTCACGGATTTTATAGGATCAGCTACTTGTGCTACGAGCGCTGGAAACTGACCCACTGAGATAGATCTAATCTGCAACTAGGTTCTTTTATTTAGCAACTGGAAGCCTTTGGATAGATCTGATCTGCAACTAGGTTATTTCATTAAGCAACTGAAAGCCTTTGCTTTTAGCTGTACACATGCTTCTTTGATAAAGTTAGATGGAATAATTAAACCACCAAATTCTATACAAATAAATATTTAGACTAATCTCTACACATCTACGATCCACATATTTATAAACCAACACAATAAAAACGTATCGCACTCCACAACATTCAATAAAGGAGCACAAATACACATAAATCTGGTCGGGTGTACGTTCGTTGTCCAAATTATGCCATCAAATGGCACCTCCGGGCGATAGCTCCCGACGACACCGTCCAAACGACGGTACCCGACCAAATTTCCATACAAATCGGTTTGCCACGGTGCCTTCAACGGGAGTCACACTTCATAAATTCCGATTTTAATATTTACCCCCACGTTACATCGACCCTGTATTGTGCTGGGGCCAAATTGTCGTGAAAACGTTTGTTTGATGGTCAATAAACTTGGATGGATGTCATAATTAACTAGCTCATCCACATTATCAAAATTCGATAGAGTTTTTAATAGACGAAGTTTTAATTAAAATGTTTATATTTCCACGAAGTCGTCAATAGTTAGCGTGCGTCTATAAAATGCGCTTTTTAACCGACTTCAAAAAAGGTGGAGATTCTATGTTCTACTGTTTTTTTAATGTATGCTCACCGATTTCTCCGCCAATTATTAATTGATTTTGATGATTCCTTTTTTGTCTGGTATAGGTCATACTTCAAAGGTGGTTCCATATAAATTTCATCAAAAGCAGTTTGGTTTTAAAATCAAAATAACTGAATAAAGTTTATCATCCAAGTAAACGAAACTGCGTATTCTACTCTATTTGAAGTCGGTTTTTAGGGTTCCGTAGCTCTGTCTGTTTGCTACATAATCACAGCTAAACGGCTTAACCGATCTCGATACATTTATGGGAGGTAAATAGTATGTATCATAAGGACGGACATAGGCTATTTTTTTCTGAAGAAATCGCGGGAGATTTCGCTGGTACAGCTAGTATTGTATCATCATCATCATTAGCCAGAAGACGTCCACTGCTGAACATAGGCCTCCCCCTTTAACCTCCACACTGAACGACATACTGCCATCTGCATCCCATTGATGCCCGCGACTCTCAAAATATCGTCGGTCCATCTAGTGGGAGGCCTACCTACGCTGCGTCTTCCGGTTCGCGGTCTCCACTCAAGAACCTTTCTTCCCCATCGGTTATCAGTTCTTCGAGCGATGTGGGCTGCCCATTGCCACTTCAACTTGCAGATTTTAATAGCTACGTCGGTGACCCTGGTTCTTTGGCGAATATCCATGTTCCGAATTTTATCGCGTAAAGACACTCCGAGCATAGCTCTCTCCATTGCCCGTTGTGTGACTCTGAGTTTTTCCAAAAGACCAACAGTTAAGGACCACGTCTCAGTACCATATGTCATCACTGGCAACACACACTGGTCAAAGACCTTTGTCTTTAGGCACTGTGGTATCTTGGACGAGAAGATTTCACGCAATTTCCCGAACGCTGCCCATCCGAGTTGGATTCTTCGGGCGACCTCTTTGCCTAAGTTGGACTTACCTAACTGAACAATCTGTCCAAGATAGGTGTAATGGTCAACAACTTCGAGAGTATCGTTCCCAACATTGACCAGCACGGGTACAACATGGACATTGTACATGATTTTTGTAGTATTGTATATAAGTACTAGCCGACCGCCCCGGCTTCGCACGAGTGTAAGCTCGGCCTTCGGCCTCGCTACAAAATATAATATAGCATATGTCACCCGGGGATAGTGTAGCTTCCCAACAGTGAAAGAATTTTTCAAATCGGTTCATTAGTTTCGGAGCCTATTCATTACAAACATACAAAAATAGGTACAAATCTTTCCTCTTTATAATATTAGTGTAGATATATAAAACTAAAAACTAGCTTTTAGCTTTACCAAAAAAAAAACGCTTTCCTAGGACCAAAATGCTTGGGAAGACAAATCCAACGAATCTAAACTCAACAGGATTACGTCGTTTCAGTTGGGACTTCCTATGGCCACATTCTGTTTCTATCATCAGACCAGTGGTACCATAACTTTGCATTGTCACCGAACTTACATAAGTAATCCAAATTTCGACTCAATTGGTTGAGGATAACTGGTCTAAAATTGAGTTGCAAGATTCCACCCGAACAAACATACATACATACATACAGAGCAAGTTAAATAAAAGCTTGTAAAAAGTAAAAGATCTTAACTAAAAGAAGCTTTTTTTATTTTTTATTGCTGAATAGGCTTGCGCTTGGCCGCCAACTCGCCTGATGTTAAGTGATGATGCGGCCTACGGTGGATCACGCTTGCCTAGAAGAAACCGATTCACTCTTGACTTGAAGACACCCAGATTGTAACTATCGGGGAACACCCGTTCAGGCAGTGCATTCCACAGACTAGCAGTTCGCACAATAAAAGTGGAATCAAAGCGCTTCGTACGGGTTTTCGGAATGTCAATCAAAAAGTGGTGTCGATTTTGCGTGCCCGCTCTGGCAGTCCGATAGAAAAAAAAAGTTCAAAAAAAATTCAAGTTGTATACAAAGCTTTCCTACCTTTTTGCAATGTTCAAAGCTGATGTGTAGACATCTTTGCGTCTGCAATCTCATTTCCACTAACAGATATATTGCGCCAGTTGTTTAAAAACTCCTTACACCCTGTCGCTCAGACAATTACAGTATGGACAATTTTTTTTTTTAACTATCTGATTCTAACGGTTTTCATGTATTTTTGGAACACAAATTCTACTTCCGTCCTTTTGATTTATACTTAAAACAATTTCCACTAAGAAAAGGCAGCCGTTCAGTCACGAAAATCTAGCAAACAGAGAAAGATTCACAATATGTACAAGTATCTCTGAATAAATTTTGCATTATCATAAAACCTAGGTATAATAAATGAAAATATCTGGGACAGTGCCCTTACTAGCTATACCCATGCGACCCGAGCCAATTCCTCCCGACCATAAGCCGCGTGCACACTGGCAATAACAGAGATAAGGTGCCGGCTGCGGAGACGCGATTCTATCTCCTTATTGCTATGTAAATAACCTCCATTGAGACACAGATCGCAGATACGCCGCCGATGTGGCAGCGGCTTTATGGTGCTCTTATTGTCCTTTGGGACTATAAACCATTGATATGTATAGAAACGTAAGCAGCGATAATGTAGATCTATGACGGTTTCTTTTGAGTTCTGTTTGGCTTTACGGCGTCGGTAATAAAGTCGTCTATAGTAAATATAGTTGCTCTCTTAATACCTATATGTGACACTAGCAACGTCCTGCGGATTCAGTCGGTATCCCAAAGGAATCGTAAAGTTTTCTAGGATAAATAGCTTATGTTAATATAAGTATAAATGTCATTTATACTCTTTTAATCTCAAAATATCTAACAATTTATTAGTTTTCTATACAAATGATTCCAGCTAAGTTTACAAAAAAAAAACTTAGAGAAACAATCTAAAACAAATATATGTGATTTACCTAGTTTAATCCATGATATTTAGGCTACCAATTTAAATGTAAAACATTCACGTATCTAAAATCTGTAAATAGATCCATTACGGAGTAAACCGAGTCAGTTCATTCAAAAACAGGTCTATCTCCCATCGCCATAGATGCACAGAGATAAAACCATATCATTTGCTTAAAATACCCCATAAAATCAAACAACGCAACAATAACCCGGAATAGCGTGGACAAAAAATTACAATGTATTTTTTTTTTGTCCGCATTATGGGATGATCCGTCATTGTGCCCACGGCACACAGATGGCGCTGATAAGTGGGCGCATCGCTTTATTAAAATAATGCAGCCAGCATACGTTGACCCACCAAAACTGACTACTTTGCCTATTTTCATAAAACATCATTAGTTTAATAGGGGAGTACAGTTCAAGTTAGACTGGTAGTAGCCGAATGTAACAACAGTATCGGACGCTCGAATCTAGGGGTTTCATTCAGAAACAGAGATGTGCACTGATTCGAGATATTTAATACCTTCCCACGAGTACTAGTTGTGGGCACACGCGCGAAGAATAACGTGGGAAATGTAATACCTGTCTGTGTACATTATGGACCATCCCTAATGTTTACGTAGGTAGGTACTGTACTTTATACCTCCGTCCAAAAATTTCTTGATTTTCCGATCCAAACTATCGAAACTACAGTTTGTCGATACTGTAATTAAATAATCAATACCACATGACAACAATGAACTTCCAAAACATCGCCTAGCCTTCACAAGATCCATGTGCGGATGGGACAATTTCTGTAGAAAAATTCTGTATAAACGACCCTTATTAGTCTATACGTAGCCACATAGGTACACCACATAGTATCCCTTTCGTTACTTAATGCAGAGTGCAAAATATGCCTTTCAAATGTAAAGAAGTGTCAGCCGCTCCCGATGGCCGGTAAAAAGGCGAACATCAAAGCATCTACAAAATGAAGACCATTACACCGCATTATACCCGTAATCCACCAACACAGGCGTACCGGGTGAGCTCCCGAACATTTATTAAAAGTTACAGGGGTAGGGAAGCCGCATGAGGCCTAATTAAGCCTCTTTTTACAAAAAGCTTGATACGGAGAGTCTCTACTTTTTACCCTTCTGACTCCTTAATGAGCTGTTGCCGGTCACTTACTAGAATGTATGAGGCTTACAGTAACACAACTTTACCTACAGTAACGCTACAATAACAGTAGCTTGTAAGTTGCGTGTAAAGCTAGAAATAAAAGATCGGACGCGTCCGCCGTAACCGTTGCTAACAGTCGCGACGGATGAGTATGCACTATGCATGGTTGCTCGGACGCATCATTGGCTGGCAAAAACATGCAGCTGTCAGATCGCCTTGGACGTGTGATCGCTCAAGGTTGGCCCAAGGTCACGTCCGGGACTCATATCTGAAAGAAGCGATGTAGCTAATATGTTGAAAGTGTATTCCACTTATTTCTTTCATATGACTGATGAAGAAGGTGTAGAATACCTTAGCATTACTTGATTAACTGCTTATATTTTATACTGTTCGTAGTGTGGGTCTCACCTCTCACAGGACCTTTGTTTTGATATCATGCGGTGGGAGGCAGCCAAAATTTTTGCAATTATTATGTGCGGAGAAAACGGCATATATTATTACTATGGAGCATGGTTCAGCACTCAACTCCGTAACGGCTTTTTCCCTTAGACTACATTTAGTTTGTGTTACCCTTAGAGTACGTTTTTTCGAAGTGTAAGTAAGTACTAATCGCTTCACCGACTACTCACTGAATGTGGTTCTTCGGCGAATATCCTCGTTCCGGATTTTATCGGGCAAAGAAATTTTTAGCATAGCTCTCTCCATCGCCCGCTGTGTAACTCTTGAGTTTCACACAGTACTTTAATATATCATCACTGCCAAAACTCCTGGTTAAAGCACATAAGGTTAGAGACCCTTGTCTTTAAGCTTTGACGAGAAGATGTCACGCAATTTCCCGAATGCAGGCAGCATTCGTGAAGTGGACGATATTTTATTTAAAAACTAAGTAAACGAATTTTTTACCCATAAATTAATAACCAAAAATTTTATTAAAAATACTAGCGGCCACATTTTTATTTGCACCCTGGTTGATATATTATATTCTCCTAGTCATAAATGTGCGTAAAAATTTGGTTTTAAGCAAAAACTCGATGATCGAAGTAATTCTGCAGCCGGATCGTACATTACATTTTATGATTACCTATGTACTCAATAATTTTAGATATTTGAAATGTTCAAAACTTGCGATTGAGATCACATATGGTGGGAAGCGGACAGAGAGTCTATCCTCTCTTAATAATAGGCAGGTAGAGCATCCAACACCATCAAAATATCTAAATTATAAGATGCACTCAAGGTAATCCCATGGACTTAGGCGCTTACGTTGGGCAGCTTGGATGGTGTGGGCGGGCCTTGGGCGGCGAAATTAAACGGATCTCGGGGCGAAACCAAACAGCAGGCCCTTTGTGGATGACAGCGGCGGTCATGGGACATTGAGGACATAAAGGTTTATTTTAGGTGTACCTTTAAAAGCCTGCAATCAAGATGAATTGCAACTCTCATTGTTTTATTATTAGATATAAAATTTTATGATTAAGAGTCATATCACAAAATGCAAAAGTTATTGTAGTGTATTAAACGAAAAATTCCGTAATTGTAAAGTTTTTTTTTTAACCTATACAATAAACTTATTTATTTTATGTCAGTAATTTAAGGAAATTCACCATCAATATCTAATAATGTTAATATCTACTTAAGTATGTATTTAAAAATATATGTGTACGTATATCAGTCTCTGGCAGCCATATTACAAGCTTTGCTTAGTTTGGGGTTAGACGACCGTGTCAAAAAAAATGTGTCAGAAATGTCCCAGATATCAAACTTTCCATCCTAGAGTTTTACGATAAACTATTCTTGTAAATTGGAGGTAATAAGTTGATATTTTGGGTTTTCCAAAATTCGAAGACGTTATTTGCAATAGTAAAAACAGATCTATTTATTACAGAAACTAAATTTTCTATAGATCTTATTTCATAATTATAAACAGATTTTTTTCGTAAAAAAATGGCTCTTAATTGTATGAAGCCGTAGCTTAGCCCTGGGATCCTATTGTCTCGAAAAAAATAATGGTTCTGTAGGAAAGCAGTTTAAACCGCCGGGTGTAGCTAGTATTTATATATAACAAGTTCTCTATCAACATGACTAAAGTAAACCAACCTAAATTCAATTTCAGGTCACACAAGGTAATAAAGTTCAATCTCATGGCGGTACTATTGAGGGCACTGCGGAGAGAGGGGAGGGGTATCAAACGTCTTGCCCCCTCCACCTGAATGTGGCCAAATTGGACGACCGGAAGCCGAGAGCCGCCCGCGACTTGACCGGAACTGCGCCGCCCGCCCACGACCTTACCCGCCTCACGGGAATGTTTCCATTGTGCTTTTGAATAATTAAAAAAATTTTTTTTTTTTTATAAATGGACTTTTTGAATGGGAAAAAAATATGTTGTCACCAACTAAATTCTAAATTTGTAGTCAGATATAATTATATAAATAATTTTCTTCTTATAGGCAAGCGTGGTCCATCGTAGACCGCATCATCGCTTAACATCAGGCAAGATGGCGGTCAAACGCAAGCCTATTCCTAAAATATATATATTTGAAATCTTAACATAAGAAAATTCTGAGTGGCGTTGAGCTGTTATGGGCAAGCGTGAAGAGCCAACAGGCGAGCGACTTCACTCGTCTCGTCACTCAGTATCATTAAAAAAAAAAACATTTTGGCTCAAAAAAGCAAAAAAATAAATATGTAAAATATTTTTTCTATTCATATTTTGTTTCAAAACTTGTTATGATGGGCAGCTAAACATGGTTTGGTCACATAAAAAAAAACTATAATGTGATAAGGTGCTAGTCTAGGGAAAGAACTTCAGACGGGAAGAGGCCAAAGAAAACGATAAACCAAGCCAGTGTGAACCTTCCCTACATTTTGGCCAAAAGGTGGTGTTATGGGAACTCGACCCACACCCCGTATCGGGGGGCAGTTTGCGCAGGTGAAGTAAGCGAGTTTACACCAGACAAGACCCGGCTTATTGAGGTAGGGCCACGTTACTCTAATCACATCATGAGACCTGATTTGGGGCATTTCTGACCAATCTCATTTAATTTACTCGTGTTAGTTTACATAAAGTTTAAACATCGTTTGTTTTGGTTTAAAGCGGCTTTGCTATTGTTATTTTTTTTATAAAAGTTTTTTTTTATATTGTTTGTGGCAAACAAGCAGACGAGCCGCCTGATGGTAACCAATCACCGTCGCCTATAGATACCTGCAACACCAGAGGCATCACAGATACATTGCCGACCCTTAAAGACTATTAACAGCCCTTTTGAAGAACCCCATATTAAAGCTACTCGGAAATGCCGCAGGAGGGAGCTCATTCCACAAATTGCAGGTTTAAGGCAAAAAGGAACGCGTAAAATGCACAGTGTGCGTTTTCCACCGATCTCTGATATGAATCATAAGTGAAAGCATTTTAGTCAATGAAGGCTAATGAGTATTATTGTGTACTAACACAG
This sequence comes from Agriopis leucophaearia, assembly GCA_949125355.1. Taxonomy (NCBI): domain Eukaryota; kingdom Metazoa; phylum Arthropoda; class Insecta; order Lepidoptera; family Geometridae; genus Agriopis; species Agriopis leucophaearia. Next base: position 5,664,367 of record OX421276.1, on the reverse strand, counting down.
CGTCGATGACGTAGACGGGTGTCACGTAGCATAAAATTATCACTCCGCAATCTCCGTATATGACGTGTGGAAATCCGATAAAACTATGTGGTTTTGACCTTTGTGTCTCGAAATTCCATACACCTGGCAAAGTATAATTATTATACCATGGGTACACCTAATATTGGAACGAAGGACAAGAATAACCGAATTTATACGAGAATTAGACTTGAGTTACCTATGGGACGTAATTGCCCAAAGTGTCCAACGCTCCCCTTCATCCTTTACTTACGTGTGTCCATGTCCACCCAAAAATGACTTCCGAATTCAAACAGAACAAGGGCCGTTTAAACAAAGCTTAGCCGTGAGTCGCCGTGAGTAAACGGCCGTCAAATCCCTACATCCATTGCTCCGCACACGATCCTCCCAGATGTATGGCCGCGTCGTCCGAATGGCCTTTTGTATGGCTATCTTGAGCCATTGACCGTCAAACGAGTGGTGGCGACCCTCACGGGTTAAGCCTGATTTATTTACAGAGTTTAAGTAGGTACATGTCAAAGGTATTTAGAACGATGAGACGTTTTGAAAACTTTAAGATCTCTTAAGCTTTTATGTTAGAACTCACTTTGTAAGGTTTTGGCATAGATAGTTTTGAACTGAATGTGGAATTATTTTTGTATTTATGACAATACCAAATCTGTAAAGTACTTAGAGTGCTCTTTATAAAAAAAGTCCCACGACGCACAGCGGAACTAAATTTCCAAGTTGTAGTTGTCAGGTATTGTTACTGTGTTTGGACACAAGATACTTTTTTATTAATTTGTTATCGTTAAAAGTCTTGTACGATGCTAAAAGTTAAACTTTACCTTTTCTCGCCACTATAAATGCCAGTCGAGTGTACAGAAATTTAAAATGCATCTCCTGGAACCAATATCACCCCTGAAAAATAAGCAAAACCGTTATAATGCTGATAGTGCGTTCGAAAGCCTTTTAACTCCATGCGATCGACACAAAAGCGCCTCATCAAACGTCCATCTCCCTCCGGCTGTGCGTCTTCGTTTTGCCGCGCCGAGCATCGGGTGCTCTGCAAAAAGAACAAGAGTATGTGCTGACCCGATCATTAAATAGATTGATGGCACCTGGGCGCAAGGCTCGAGCGATAAATAGTGGCGATTCGGGTAATCCTCCCGGCGGCCGGTGCCTGACGATGGGCGGCATCCATTCTCTTTATTGCACCGTGCTTTATAGCAACCTCCGGCTCTGATGTCGCCTTGACGCGCGACGTTCAAGCCGCCTAACGTATTGCCGATGCAACGAGCCTGGGGAGATAGCGCCACTGCGCTCGCTTACTCTATATTGCAAATGCTTTTGGTTGAAAAGATTGCTTTATCTCTGCTGTATAGTTTTAAACTAGTTGTTCCACGAACAGAATCTAAAAATTTATTTGTAATGAACATTCCTACAAAATTATATAAAGATCAATCAACGATACGCAAGTAATTGTCAAACAAATATACAGACATTCATAGAAACGCCCACTAGCCTCAATATAATCTGACACCTCTCTTCCTTCGGTCAATCAATTGCGGAAATCAATATAAGTAATCTTTTTAACACGCTTTTGTTAGCTTGGTATGTACCTATGTAACGGAATCTTTATGTTTTCATTTTCGTGTCCTTGCTCAGATATGCAAACAAAAACTTTTAAACAGATTCCAAAAAAAATATATTTTTGTGTATAACTTTCTGTCTTTTATAAATCGATCTAGAAAATTATTAATATTTGAAAGACTTTCAGATTGGTCCCATAGAAATTTCTCAAAGTCAGGTTAGTAGTTTTTAAATCAAAACATCTGGAAAAATAAGTCATCGAAGTAAACGAAATTGCGTATTTACTAATTTTGAAGTCGGTTTTTTTAAATAATTATTCAAACATCACTATCATAATATCAGCATCTAAGATCATAAAAGTTACATACCTAAAGTCAAGCTTTACTCATACCCAAATTTTGAAGTTGTAACATATTCAAGACATAACAAAAACAATGCAAACTTCATTAGCACCTCCTCTGACCGACATGCTAATGATAAATGACCCTCACCTTGTCCCTACCCAGAATATGCGATCGGACATCACCTCTAACGTTTATAATCAATTAAGGTTGCCCAAAATAACAAAAAGCTTATCTATTTTATGGTTTTAGCAAAAAGCTGGCGTCAGGGAAAACAATGGCAAATTAGCGTTGACGGGTAAAAATGACGCCAGTATTGGTAGGCCAGTAATGCCGTGTACAGACCTAGTGAATGAACGTGATCGAATTCGTACGAAATGTATGTATAGTTTAACGTAAAACAATAAGAACGTTTTAGTTTAAAAAAACATCGAACAAATAAACAAAGGATATCGCACGACGTACATTCTCTGTAAATATAATAATCTAGTATTTATTAATTCTGACACATGAAATATGATAATTCTAAACCTGAATTAATTACATTTTGTTTCGGGTTACGTTAATATAAAATATCAATTTATGTAATTAATATTTTATATCAGGTTAGGCAAAATTAAACTCAATAAAATTAACATTATCAACAAATATTTACCAGGTAAATTAATCACAAATTCCTTATTTTACTTGAAGCGACGTAGAAGCGGAATTACACTAGAAATTCATCAGTAAAACAGTTTTGAAAATGGACTTCCGCAAAGTAACGCCTGATTCAATCAACTATTTATTATTATCATTATGATGCTGCTTGTTCGCTTTCTCGCTCACTATTTTCCAAACATTTTAGTCGATACCAAGAAGTTCGCTTGCGTTCGGTAGCGTTTGTTAGGTCTGTACACGGCATTATATATTATGTCTGGCGAGTATGAGGTGACTGGCGACAGCACTGCACCATTAGCGTATAAAATCCTGACATATGGCATGATTTTATTATTTCTTCTGGAAAATCAAACTATATTAAATAATTATTATATATAAACTGACGTGGTTTTCACACATTTTATTTATATGATACGGGAATCACTCACGTATGATTAATCTGGGTACTCCATCTATAGTTAGTCCGGCTTAATCATAGGTGAGTAATTCCCGTGTCATATAAATAAAATGAGTTAAATAATTGTTTATTTACCGTGATTATGACGTATCCGGAGCTGAAACCACACGGAAAACTTCCTGTAAATAATCTTTTTACGTAATGTAGGGAACAACCGTGATTTTGAAACAGATACTTATAATATCTACGTTCAGTTATCATTGTTATAAAAAACATTACAAAAATAAAATATAGGAAACCGCCAATTAATAATTTAAGAATAGCTCTCCTTCTTTGTCAGACTTTCTGTAATGTTAACATATTCATTCCTGGGAAATTGTCGCAACCACCCAACCCCATATTATGGGGTGTGTCTGTGTGGCAATGTCTAATCCAAACACACCAGTACCATCTCGACAGTTTCTGCATGTTATATTTTCCTTATTTCTTATTAAATAAACTTAATGTTTAAGCGTCACATGACCTTTGTTCGGAGGAGGGTATATGCCATCTCGCAGGTTTTCCTAGTTTGGGTACCAATGCACTTACAAGGAATATAAATATGTAATGGCAAAACGTATTACAATTATTAAGAAGACGTTTGTTAACAATAAATTTTTGTTCTCATTTTCAAACGACGTTTTAACAGCGAATTTTCACAGCTTTTCACAAAAGTTATCAAAATCCGTTATGGCGAAAATTTCGAAAATTGCTCCCGATATTGAAAAGAAACTGGCAACTCAGTCAGTAGTTTTCACACATTTAACCCGTATTTTTTTAAAATTATTGTTTTATCTTATTATCATACCAGTTTAACAAAATGTAGGGGCATGCCGTTAACAAATTTTTAAGTTAACTTTAGTTTTTTTGTAAATTCATTTTCAATTAAAAGCGTTTTCTTGTTTATGTTAAAATAGTAGACTAACAAAATGAAACAAAATGGTATAGTTTGGAAGTAAAACATAAATATCTTCAACCGTATACAAGATATCCCGCAAAACGAAGCCAAACACCTCGCCTCTGCCCAAAGGTACGTACCTACTTAATTAATGATGTGTTTTGTGCTGATCGCACACTGATAGCAGGCAGACATCAGCTCGCGCCATCTTATGGATGTCTGCTGTCAACTCCCGTGTACGGAAGTATTTTTTACTTTTTTTACCTTTGAAGTTATAAAAGATACGGCTTCTCTTTACTGAATGTGGCATCAATGTTTGTAAGTCTTGTGTCTTGATATTATAATGTCCCTTAAAATTTGTCATTTTCCATAGAAATAGAATAATAAGCCGTAATAGGTGGTACTATAACTAAGATTTACCAATTAATCGTAAAATAAAATTAAGTCGGATACATTTTGGAGAGTGTGCATCAGATCTGCATGATTTAATTCTTTCCTGCCCTTTTTTCTATCGGACTGCCAGAGCGGGCACGAAAAATCGACACCGCTTTATGGTTGACATTCCGAAAACCCGTACGAAGCGCTTTGATTCCACTTGTATTGTGCGAACTGCTAGTATGTGGAATGCACTGCCTGAATGGGTGTTCCCCGATAGTTACAATCTGGGTGTCTTCAAGTCAAGAGTGAATTGGTTTCTTCTAGGCAAGCGGGATCCACCGTAGGCCGCATCATCGCTTAACATCAGGCGAGTTGGCGGCCAAGCGCAAGCCTATTCTACAATAAAAAAAAAATTACATAATTCTAAAAAACATTACAAGTTTCGATAGAATAAAAATACATGTATTATACACATTGTTTTTCCCCGCACCCCAACTCAGCATAATGCTAGCTGGGAACAACCTGCTCTGGTCTTCCGTTTTGGAACCGGCTGTGACGTCATTCTCGGTTACCACACGATAAACACAAAGAGTAGACTGTGAATTAACATACACACTTACATATAAAATTTCGTATTTATAATATCAGTGTGATGTACCTATTTTGTAAAATTTAGTAGAAGTAAGCACCAAATCGTCATAGAATTACAACTTAAATCATTAGTAAGTGCTCACTACAACAAGCATTGTTATAATAAAGCTTTCAGCACAACGATCAAAACTCCACATGAAACAATGCAGTTTTACCAATTTCGTCCAAAGGTGCGTTAGATAATTCACAACTGGCAAAAACGAGCGATAGCAGAGCGCGATGATCCCATTCTCTTGTCCGAAAAATCCCAATCGCGGTCAAAATAGTACCAGTGCAAGTTTCAAAAGCCAGCAGGATACATATTTTATAAGTTAGCTTCGATTGTTCCGACGCGGTTTTAGCTTTTTTTTGTCGTTTTTGCGCGTATCCGTATCATACAGGGCGCGTTCGATGCGTCCATCGACACATGGCCGGATTTTTTCTTGTTTTAAAATACCGGGATTGTTTGTTAGTACGGTCTTTATGAACGCCGCTGGATGGGGTGACGTCAGGAAGGTTAATTTTAATCCAGCTTATTCAGTTTGCACACAGATTTTTAGTGTGAGAAAGGATATCCACACTATACGGAGCCCTTGCTTTGTCCGTGTCTCTGTCTTAATTGCGAATTTCAACATTTATTTATAAGAATTTGAAGATATAAAATGAATAAAAATGAGTGATCTGCTGTACAAATAATGAAAATATAAATATATATTTTTTTGATGGTTGATGCAACTCGTGACCAGAATGCTGGCCTCTACTTTGCTCAAAGAGTGAGCATTGCCATACAACGTGGTAATGGGGCCAGCATTTTGGGGACGGTTCCCACTGGTAGCGGTTTAATAGATTAGTTTAGTAGTTAGGTATTAACATATCGTTTTTTTTTTAATTTTTTTTTTACTATTGGAATGTTATTTTTTTGTTATTGTTTTTTTGCGATTATCAAACGCTAAAATTAAAAACTTAAAAGATTCATTATTTTCTTCCTGACGTATCGACTTTTTTTATTTTTATATATAGTATAGACGAATACTTTGCAGTGTCCGTGGTCACAGGTAGTCTAAATGACGGATTTTTATACAAATGCTTTATGAAATTATTTACAAGTAGGTACAGTCAATGATTTAGATGAGTTTGAACACGCAATAAAATCAGTTAAAAGTCTTTAATTTTAACATCACAAAATATTCATTAAATTTTTCATTTTATGATTTACCATATTTTATACGCACAAAACATGGCTCTAAGTGCACTCTTCATGCAGTTTAAAAAACATACGTACTTTTACTTATACGATATGTCTTATATTCATCATTCACTTGAAATTATAACTGCGAAGAAAATAAATGTTTGTACTTATTTTAAAATCGGTCTACAATTTGACCGATTTTAAAATAAGTATAGCCATAAACAAGTGAGCTTGCCAACATTTTCAATGTTCAAGATTTTCTCTCTTACGCACAAAACAGGAATAATTTCACGCATGAATATAAAAAGAGTATTGTAGGTATTATTTTTACGCAAAAAAACAACAATGCAGGATATCGATGGCAAGATATCGCCTTGGGCTTCGATCCCGTATTCCCGGTGCATAGATCCGCGCTGCCACTGCACCGGAAGCTCTTCCTTCTCACACGGCATTCATTCCCAAACAAAGGCGCAGTTTCATGACAAATTCGACACGGCCGATTGTCGTCCCATTCAATCACAGGTTTTTTGCCCGCATATCATTTAATAAAATTTATTAACATCTATATTTTGATACCGACGCGAACATTCTGCGCTAAGTTTTTTCTGTTTACGAGTTTTTACTTTAGGTAACGCACAAAGACTAAATCCGGCCATTGTTCGGATGTGGAAGAGATATTAAAAGCACGTGTGGCCAAACAAAGGTTGCGTTATGCGGGGGATTATTTGCCAATTTATGGCGCTTTTTGTAAATTCCGTTGAAAGCTCCGCGCCGGAAATTTGGCTCCATTTCAACAAAATGATCTTTTAACTATAAATATTACCCGAATGTTATATTTGTGTGACAAAAATGTTCGCATGAAAGGATATGTCGCACTTTACTCGTGGGATTTGTTCGCTCGTTATATTATCCATATTTTGTAGGTGCTAGTACCACCCCACGACTACACTAGTACCATATATAGGCGACTTTAATTACTCGTATTGCTACATACAAATTAAATTTCGATAATTTCCGTTTAACTGAAACTAGACGTTTACAAACTAGAAACGTATATACGCACTTAATTTATTTTACAATAAAACTTTTAAGTCTATTTAAATAATATAATTTTAAAGCATGAACAAAAACTTTCAAGACAAGAAAAAGCTCTACTTCGACCCCATCATCGCACTATCGCAGGTTGGTGGACATCTTTAGGTTTTATTGTATCTGGCACATTTCCTGTACGAAGTTTCTTTGTTACATTTTTCATTTTACATTCATTCTTCATTATGTATTACAGAGTAGAAGATTATGTCGGCTAAATTTATTTACAATCTTGATATATTTTGTTTATATTACACGGTAATCTCTTACGTATAATTAAGCCAGTTACTCCGACTATAGTTTCAACTCGCCTTGAAAGAAACAGCTGAATGCGATTAAAACTATAGTCGGTGTAACCGGATTATTTATACGGGAGTAATTCCTGTTTATTATAAACAAAATGTGTGAAAACCACTTCAGTCTCCGTAATTAAGTTTTTTTTTCTAATGTGACTTATTGCTGTTTGCCTTGCGGCCTCTACAACTTGACCGGACTAGTTGGTGAACGCAGAAGGCGTTGGGCCAACATGGTTTAGATTTTGGGCGACAAGCGCAAGGGCACCTCGGAGGTACGAGCCTCGGCTTGGACCGTCGCCGGGAGTGGGGGATCAGACTTGCCCTGGCACCCCAGATGGGGTGTGCCCTGGGGCCCTAGTAAGTTGTTGAACTGAATGATTATTTGGAGAGAATCTAACCGATCTTCTAACAGATCCTGGGGGTCTTCGATCCCGCCGGCGGGATCGTTGTGTGTGTGTGTGTCTTTGGTAACCGGCGCCTGTACCAAAAATTGAATATTTCCAGTTGCCAGGAGCAGTCGGATCGGACGAACCCAGCGCCGCCAAGGTGACGACGGCGATGGGGTCGTCCGGGTCGCCTAAGATATTTCTGGGGCGTCTACGAAGGGTTAGAGTGTTTGTCGTGTCTGTCGAGTAGTTCAAGGCCTGGACTTGTCGAGTAGTTCGAGGCCTGGACTAGTTTATGCTTCATGCATCTACTATCTATATAGTCATCTGAAGTAACAAGCGTTGCTTAAAAGAAGGAAATCCTCGCCTTAAAGTAAGGATCATTTCATACTTCGGACTTTCATAATCGTCTTTAAGATTGTACTAGATCGCTACTTGTCTATATTCTAGCTCTATCGATGTTACAATGTCGTCTTTCACTTGTAACTAAAATATATATAATTAAGCATAACTGTGCCTATTTTATGTAAAACAAAGTCCACTTATGATATAAAGACTCTACCATAAAGGTATTACAGATATCGGCAATTGACTTAAAACGACAGTGATTTTTATGCAACTGCGCAATAGTCGATTTATAGGTCATATTAAAAGAGGATTTCGTCTAAGTGAAACCACGAGATTGGTATTTTAATGTGTGCTATGTACAACTTTTCTCTCTTTACGTTTTGCCTTCACCTCCGCATTTTGCTTAAAATGTTTTTAGGCCACTATACCTGTACTAGTCAGATCTAAATGCAACAAAAAGTCAGGAGGCAACAATTGTATCACTTTCTGACTTCTAAACATTACGACCGCAAAATTTCTACTTTCAAGTACCTATTCAGTGTCGAATTCTCACTGATGTCTCTATTGCGTATCTCACGTCGTAACTCAGTGCGTACTCACATCGCTTTGTCACTACTGACAGCTACCAGAGAAACGAAAAAAACACGTCAGTCGGTGACACCCCCCGCTGGAAAAAGCCTTTGCGGTCACAAATGTCTCAATCTCGCAATGACCATTAAAGGAAAAAAAGTTATATTTATCGTTCATTTTGCATCGCCATTCCTGCAGGTAAAATCCCTGCTGAGAAGACACATTTATTAAAACTACCCTCTTTCTACAACCCTTAATTGATATTTCTTGAAAGCAATGTGCAAAAAAAATACTGACCTCGCTTTTTCTTTAAAAAATTGCAATAAATGTTTAGTTTTGTTAATGTACGCGTAAAAAATGCAGTTCTTGCAATTTCCAAACAATAAGCACGCAATTTGCCAAAACATAAACAAAAGAGTTTTCGCGAAGAAACAGCGATTTCTATTTTTTACCCTCAACCCTGGCAATTATGAAGGGGTTCAGTAAAAGAAAGTCACCGGCAATAAAAGTAAACCTTTCGGCAGCAAACGCGCCGCCACCGAAGGGTTACTATTTATTTTCTATTATACGACGGTTTAGTGTTGTACGCGTCGGATCGCGGGACTCATAAAACTCGAGCCCTCCGGAACATATTTGGATTCTATTCCCCAGACTTTTAAGTTTCTAAACTACCTCAACAAAAAAACCCTCTATTGAAAACACGCTCATAAAGCAATTTGCGGAAATTTGCAGAGGGTAAAAATTCTGCAACAACCTAACTTTCATTGCAAACTCCCTTTATTTGTATAAATTATGGAATAAAAAAGGCTATCACAATTAGTCTCCAGTTTAACAACTCGTTTAGCCTTTGTTTCTGAGTAAACGTGGAATGTCCTTACAAAGAGTTCAAAGTTTCAAACTCGATCGCAGCGATAAAATGGAGAAGCGTTTTATCCCATATAATGAAGGTATTCGACGGGTTAATCCGGCGTAATTAGAGGGCGGCTAAGTACCGCCATGAAAAGAAATAAACCGTTTTATAACTGGGACTTTCTTAACCCCACGTAAAGCCGCCCGTAAAACTCATAGGAAGATCGGATCGGCGATATGAGGCGGAAATAAATCGCCATTTAAAATCAATTTGTGTAAAGGGTGTCGGGCAAAGTAGTTGTGTGAGGCAGCGCGGCGAGGCCAGGCGGGTCACCGCGGCCGCCCCAAGCTCGCCGCGGCCTCGGTCACGCGCGTGGGCCAATTGCCTCGATACTGGCCTTTGTTGCCTACATTGTTACGATATCGCCTAAGAATCAAAAGGTCCCAGATTATGTTAGCTATGGAAAACTTTATATGCCAATACGATTTTGAGATATCGCTTGTAGGTTGATACGACGCGAGGGAGTTGGTAAAAAAAAGGTTGCAAGTTTGTCTGTTTGGCAATTAGATTTATAAAATATATTTAAATTTTAGTTAGCAACTAGCGTTTTACCTGAAAAGAAACAAAGAAAACCTTTCTGTACTTGTCCGAATACGGAGCAGCGCTAATCGCATATTGCATTACCGGCTAAAATTTACAATGCAAATTCGGCGCACCTAGACATTCGGCTACAAACGAGTTTGCCACATTGGCTCATAAAAAAACGCGCCAGAAAAAGAGGCGAGAAAGCGCTCGACTCGTTTATTTAGCACATACGGGTCATACGGTATCGGAAGGTGAGCTGGTGGAACTTAAAGGGGTTACGGAGCTTACGAGTGCCGCCGCGCGCGCGTCTCGTATTGGGGCTTACCCGTGATTTACTCGTTACGTCGCCTCGCGGCCCGCCAGCCTTCCTTTTTTCTGTTTACTTAACGGATCAGGGGCTACCCTTTATTGGGTAAAGTCGGAAAACTGATATTCTACGCAACATAAACTTAGACGCAGGCTTATTGGCGGCGCGAGATTTGTACGGGGTTTATTTGGAATGCAATAACGCGGAATTCAATGTGTGATCGAATATTTCGGAGCGACATGGCGCGCCGCCGCACCGTGTTTTTGTCGGTGATGTGCCTAATCGTATACACACAGTCGGATTATGCAATTGTTTGGGGTGAAATAAAAACAAATTTCAGCGAAATGCTATGCTAAATACCTAAGCAGGCTTAGTGGACCATTTACTTGGTTTTTACTAACTTTATGGTTCGTTGTGGTTCAACTTTCAACTCAAGTCCATCGTTCCAACTTCACCGGTTCGAGCTTTTTCATTAGGGAATACTCACGCTCCTGGAGACGGTCGCCCAAGCACTGAAGATGAAGTGACTAAAGCAAAAGCCAGACACTGTGACTGACTGACATATGATGGATTGTCTCTATTTATATAACGTCAATAATATATTGGCTGAGTAGAATGCCTTATCAAATGGCCTGCCATAACAAGCCCAACATTATATTGTCAAAAACCTAACGGAATATTCCAGCAGGTTCACTTTACAGCTAGTTCCCAATCTAGGCTTTGTTTGCTTTGTTTATTTATTATCTTCGACCATGCCGTTACTTAACATCAGGTGAGCTGTGATCCAACGCCTATAGCCTTAAATAGAACAACTAACAATAACAACTAAGGTGTTCCCGAAAAGTGACAATCTTGATGCGAAGACATCAAGAGTGAATCCATTTCTTCTATGCAAGTGTACTCCATCGTAGACCACATCATCATTTAAAATCAGGCAAATGGCAGCCAAAGGCAAGCCTATTATTAAAAAAAAACCGTCATCAGCCCTGAGTTACCCACTGCTGGGTATAAGCTTCCCTTGGTTTACGCCACTCTCCTCGGTCTCTTGCCAGTCGCATCCACTCGTTTCCGACAGTTATTTTGTTGTCGTCGCTCTATCTCGTCCTCAGTTGGCCAGGGTTCCATCAACCTAGTCTCGGCTACCACGCAGTTACTGCTGTAAACTACATCAGCATCCCATCATCATGCCTGGCCATGTGTCCTGCCCAGCTACATTTTAGTTCCAACACCTTTTTTACGATGTCCTTGGTGCAACATTGTTTATCAGTGTTTTGGATAACGAATACGAAGTAAGAAATAAAAACACACAATGTTTTTGGAATCTTATCCTCCAATATTTTAGTAGTAATTGTCCAAAATATGATTTAATACAATTCAGCAGAACGAGCTACAGATTTTAGCACCTAGTAGCGTTAACAATGGACAAGGTCGTTAATCAACTATTGTACATGTTTGGCACGTAAGCACAAGCAAAACACGTCATTTATCAAATACCCCAAAGAGGTTTCTTAAATACCCCATAAATGCCCACAATTCCCTTATTGAGAGCGTGAAATTCGGAAATCTAAACAATTATGTTCACATGATTTTAACATTTTTTTACTAAGTTTGACTGACAAAAGTGTACTTATAAATCAAAGTCGAACAAGATATCAGAGGCGACGTTTGAAGTAGCAGAAACTATTCAACCTCCAAGCAGTAGGTGGGTGTAGGTGTAGGTGTAGGCACATAGCTGCGTTCCGGATTGAAGGGTAACGTTTTCAGTGAAATTACAGGACATACAGAGATTTAACATCTATTATCTCAGAGATTTCACATCTATTATCTCAGAGATTTCACATCTATTATCTCATCGCTCGAAGAACTGATGACCGATGGGGAAGAAAGGTTCTTCAGTGGAGACCACGAACCGGAAGACACAGCGTAGGTAGACCTCCCACTAGTCCATGACGCGAGTGCTAGGGGTCCACATTCCCGAGGTTTATTTACTAGAATTCGTTTGAAGTATGCAGTTCTGTTATTTAAATGAACAAAACCAAAAATCAAGTAATTGTCAAGAAACATTGTTATCTTATTTTAAAGTTATCCTCGCAAGGGGTCCGTAGTGTTACTGAAACATTGAAAGTGGTCCGTGGCTACAAAAGGTTTAAGAACCATTGCACTAGATGGACCGACGACATTCTGAGAGTCGCGGGCATCCAGTGGATGCAAATGGCAGGATGTCGTTCAGTGTGGAGGTTAAAGGGGGAGGTCTATGTACAGCAGTAGACGTCTTCTGGAGGATGATGATGATCTCTGGGTGATCCTCAGATCAGATAAACAAGGGAGATACGATAAGGTGGCGTGGTGGGTGCGAACACGTTATGCCTAAATCAGACTACGTTATGCCTTAGTTGATCTCTCACTGCAGACACCGCACCGTGCCGCTCTTTTTTAACCGACAAAAAACGAGAAGGTTATTTACTCGACGAGTTATATTTTTTTGTATGACCACAAATAAATTTTTACCGACTTCCAAAAAGCAGGAGGTTCTCAATTCGACTATTTAAAAAAATGTTTGTTACCTCAGGACTTTCGACTGGGTGAACCGATTTTGATGATTATTTTTTTATTTGAATGCTGTTGCTTTCCGTGTGGTTCCATTTCAATTTAGTCCAGTTCTTAAATTTTTATGAAGTCAGTTTTTTATATTGATTCTTATTACTGAGCATTTTGATTTAATGATTATTTTATTTTGCATGTGGAATAAATAGCTAACTTATTGGTTTCGCTGCAAGTTTCTTAGTGTGCGTGAATAATGAGTAAGTGCGTCATACTTAATTTAGTTTTTGCGCTAACCGGTTTAGTTATACCTACTGCTAAAAAAGTGACTGAAACACGGAAACATTTTAACACGAACTATATTTGTAATAAGGCATATCTTCTTTGTTTATTGATCTGTTGAGCGCAGTGCATTGTCGCGCAGGAATTTCAAGAGTTGAAATAAAAATAAAACCGGCCAAGTGCGAGTCGGACTCGCGCACGAAGGGTTCCGTACCATTATCTATAAAAATGGCAAATAATCACGTGTGGTGTATAGCAGTCATACTTAAATATATATATATTTTTTCTATTTTTTTGTATTTGTTGTTATAGCAGCAATAGAAATACATCATCTGTAAAAATTTCAACTGTCTCACTATCACGGCTCGTGAGATACAGCCTGGTGGCAGACGGACAGACAGACAGACAGACAGACGGAGAGCAGAGTCTTAGTGATAGGGTCCCGTTTTACCTTCTGGGTACGGAACCCTAAAAAACACTGAACTGTTACAGACAAGCGTGATGCTTGCCATCGAGTGAGCGATTTGCTCGTCTACTAAGCTATTTCAAGAAATATGTAGAGCAAGTCGTCATGCACTCCAAATTATGCAAATAACTCACTATACACACAACTACACACAACACACAACGCAAATACACACAACTATTAACCGTCTTCTAATCTTGCCAAACAAACAACCTAATGAAACAACATACTACTGCCATCTGTAGATAATACCCAGACTGCAGAAGCCAGCCCCTGTACTCTGTTTGCACACAAGGCGCCCAGCGGTGTTATTTTTTACAAATCAATGAACCAGATCCATTTTTTATTCGTATTTTGACAAAGAAACACGACATGCCTCTAAGTGGATTATACCGTACCTTCGCATAGAAGTGATTTCACGTCACATTTATCCTAGTATAGGGTACAATGTGTCGTTACGTAGGTGTTGTTCCAATGAATAGTTTACCTTTTTATCCTAAGAAGCTTTTAAAAAAGATAAAGCATTGGACATCTGTCGCTGTTTGTGGAATCCGCGGCTGAAAGGATCGTTATCTCTGAAGAGACGTAAAATGGGCAAACTTTTTTATTTTGTACTTGTAAGAGTAAATGTTTTGAAGGTTTTTTCTTTTAGTACTAATCTACTCGTGGTGAACTGGCGTTAGGTGGACTAAAGCATTTTTAGGGTTCCGTACCCAAAGGGTGTAAATGGGACCCTATTACTAACACTGCTACTGTCTCTCTGTTTGTCCTACTTTTTAACGGCTAGCTATATCTTTCGAACCGTAATAGATAACCAGTTGAAATTTTCACAGAATATTTAATGTTACGGCGGATTAACAAAAAAATAATGATAAAGTTAAAAAGTTAAACTTATGAGGGTCCCCTTACAACAAACGTATTTTATTTACTTACGTATATTTGTATATGCTTTAATTATCTGTTGTAAAAACTGTAATACGTACAAGCGTCAATCTTGGCATGATTATAGTACACAGTAAATAGTAGTAAAGTATAACAACAAATAATAAATGATGGCCAAGTGCGAGTCGGTGACAAATTTTTGTTCAATGTCAAGTTAAGCAAAGTAGGGCGTGGTCAGTACTTGGATGGGTGACCGCGGGGCGTGATGTCTTTTTGCACAACACTATACTTTATATATTTTGGTGGTATATTGGTGGTGGTATATTATTTGATGGTATAGTACGAAAGCTGCAGTGCGCGAGCTTGACTCGCACTTGGCTTGTTAATTTATATTGAGCAAGTGCCTTTATTAACTGAACAAAATTCAAGAATACTAACCCTTAATACTTAAACTAATTAGTTAACCTATTATACAAAAACAGTTGGATTGCCCATGCTAAAGGTATAGAGACAACCCAAATGTTCAAGCTCA
Source organism: Agriopis leucophaearia (assembly GCA_949125355.1). Lineage (NCBI taxonomy): Eukaryota > Metazoa > Arthropoda > Insecta > Lepidoptera > Geometridae > Agriopis > Agriopis leucophaearia. The sequence continues at coordinate 5,649,111 of OX421276.1, read as the reverse complement.
CTACCAGTTGCCAGATTATACCCAGCATGCTGGCGGTATTGCCTCGCTGAATGACTTCCACAGACTTCCACTAAAAGCATGCTTATGCGTTGAGTCAGAAAACGCCTGCATTTTGGTCACACGTTACATGAACTAAATAAAGTATTGTAAGAGAAAGAAGGGAGACGTGCTCTAAGCATTTTCGGGGAGAGTTGCCTTAGATAACATGCTAGCGTGCTAGGTGGTTTCTACTGGTGCATTCTAATGGAGAGTCCGGTGCCCCCCGTCAGGCACAGAGGAATACTCATCTTTATGTACAAGAGAAAGAAGGAGACGTGCTCCAAGCATTTCCCGGGAGAGTTGCCTAAGATAACATGCGTGCTAGCGTGCTAGGTGGTATCTACTGGTGCATTCTAATGGAGAGCCCGGTGCCCTCCGTCAGGCACAGAGGCATACTCATCTTTATGTACAACTTTTACTATGGGACCAACCCTGAAATTGAAAAAAAACCTGCTGTTCCATAGATGTCATTCCACAAATGAATAGAACAGCTGATATTTTATCGTGATTTCAGAGTTTTTCCCATAGGAAAGGTTGTTTATAATGAGTACAATAACCTCCTTATTTATTTGTACCACAGTTCTTTATAACCCTGTATAACTGTATATTCAATTCAAACCTCCAATTAAACCTCCGATAAAAAACATTTCGTCTATCGATAATGAAATTGATGCGACGTGGACGCAGCGTATTTTATTTTTGGGATCACGCAATCTTTTTTTTTTTACCCAAAGACGCAAAGGTAGACCGAACGTTGACTCATTCATACCATTTGATTCATGGTCCTCGCTACACCTTCTGTTTTCATCAGAACTGCTGCCTTCGGGTCGGAGGCGTTTCTTCACGTGCAAAACAAACACATTTCGTGGCTGCCTATAAATCAAGTATTATTATAAAAGGGCATGTTCGAGTGGCCGTATTGTCGCTTTATGGATGTTATGCTATTCATTACACGCCATTAAATGCATTATAATCCACTGACCAGCATTTGAAGACCCATCTCGCCGCTCTCAGGAGAACTTTTTCAAACGACGCTAATAGAAATGAAAAGGTCAGGGTGAGGTGGTGGTTAATACCTCAGAAAGCTTTGTTTGGGCGCGATGCGACAAGCCATTGATAGAAGATAATAAATGGCAAATGTTGGTAGAAAAGCCTGATCGGTAGATTCTATCTACAATGAAAGTACTTATTCAGGCGGGCGTGGTGCGGATATTCATCTATATTTTTACGTGTGAAGATTTACCTCTTGAAAATTTGGTAGGTTACAAGGAACCGTCAGGATTTTCATTAAAAACAGCAATATCATACGACCGTGCGCTTTTCATTCAAACCAGCAATATACATATATATATTTTTTGTATTATTGGCTTGCGTTTGACCGCCAACTTGCCTGGTGTTCAGCGATGATGCGGTCTACGATGGAGCACGCTTGATTACGCTTACGCTTGGTTTAGAAGAAACCGATTCAGCCGTAATTTGAAGACACCTAGATTTTAACTATCGGGGAACACCCATTCAGGCAGCACATTGCACAGACTAGCAGTTCGCACTATAAAATTGTAATCAAAGCGCTTCGTACGGGTTTTCGGAATATCAACCATAAAGCGGTGTCGATTTTACGTGCCTGCTCTGGCTGTCTGATAGAAAAATGGGCAGGAGGAGGATGGCTTCATTCTTCAACCATGCACTGGGGCCTTACCCCTAGCTCGAAAAGTTGACCCGCATAGGTGTTATTTGTCTAAACGGTACCATCAACTACGATAAGCGATAGTTATTTGATAGCCGCCAAGCTTTGCTATTTTCACGCACACACGCATAGTAAAACGGATTTTCTTTCATTCAAGTTAGACGCTTTTAAACGATGCAGCTTAAATGAGTTGGTTAATTTTAGGTACCTATCAGGTACCTACTAAAAGTTGGTTCGCAAAAGTGAAGCTAGGGGTAGGGTAAGGTAACTTACAAAGGTGACCTTTGTATCCACCAAGGGGCTTTTAGGTTTTAATTTTTGTTGTTTTCTATTCCAAAATATGTATATTATATAGTTTTCTTGTGTAAATAAAATATTTGCGATTGTCAAAAAAAAATTTAGTTAAGGTAAATCAGAAGGTTTTCAACTACTATGTATAACTAAGAACGATCAGTTTATGGATCCTTGGTATAGCCTAAGTTAAGAACAATTTGAATTCAATGGATATGGTTGAATGGTTAGAAATTCGTTTTTTAATGGAACGCTTAATAGGTACATGTTAATTTGTTTAAAAAAACATCGAAATTGTGTAAATACCGCATTTCATTAGACGACGGCCTGTCTGCTATTTCTGTTATAAAAAACGCAAACTGTCATACACATAAAATTCCGAAGGAGACATCAACTTTTTGCCATCAGCAATAAAAGTAAAACTCATTCATAGAGGAAAGATTAATAGTCGTAGAGCAAACTGACTTCTTTTTATTATTAAAGAGAAACTTTTAGAAAACTTTATGGTGTGGAAATAACAATTTGCAGTTTTGGTGATGTTCCAGGGTTTTACATTGTGCGATATAGAGGGCGTGACTGCTGCCCGGATCGACGAAAAAATGCATTGAAAAATATTGTGAACGCACTATCCAAATATTTACTTGGGCGAAATCTCTTTATTTATTGGTTGGTTGGTGACCATTTTACTTAACTGCATATGTGAAGTTTGTGACGAACTCGATGTAAGGCCTAGTAGTGATCGATTTAAGAAGATTTTCATTTAATATTTCAGCAAATACTTACAAAACAGACACAGTCTGGTAATTGTAGAAAATAGAAATATTACATGACTTATCAGGCTAAATTTACATATGTCAGTCTTTTTATAACTGAAACTTAAATAATTGTGTTACATTGGAAAATATTATAGTAAAATAAGTATACTGGGTTATGCGGAAAGGGTTTACTAAGCTGAAAGGGGTCTATAGTATCCATCATTATAAATAACTTTTACCATGGGACGAACCCTGGGGCCTTACGCCCAACCCAACTCTAAACGCGGGCCCGAATAGGTGCAGTTTGCAAAATCATGCGACTGCAAACCGTATCGGTTAGCGTTCGCGTGATTTTGCAAACTCCACCTATTTAGAGTTGGGCGTAAAGCCCCTGAAATCACAAAAAAACGGATGTTCCGTGGAAAATGGTCATTCACACTTGACAAAATGTATGGAACAGCGTTTTTTTTTTGCTAGGTTGTTCAGGGTTGTTCCCGTAGTAAAAGTTGTTTATAAGATGAGGACAATCCTACAAATATCCTAGAATATGTCCATCGTCTAGAAATACACCCAGTATAATAACAATACAACTAATAGTTTTTAAGTTTTTTATATTATTTATGTTTTTATAATTATATTTAATGTAAAAAAACTCAAAAATTGAGAATATTAATAAATACAAGTAATAATATGGTGCACTACTAACCTTTTGTGTCACGACTCATTTCTAAACATTTTTATGCTATGAACAACTCTAATTAACATTTAGTAGCATAAAAGAACAATTTACATCATCACAATACCGAAGTGTTTATTCGTTCTAGCACGACCATCGTATCTCCAAAATCTAAAATGTAAACAATCGGCAAATAGTGGTACTAAATAGTGGTAATTTTAAACCATCTAAAGATATGAGAAAAACATCCATGGCCGTGCCACGAAGTACACACAAGAATTGTTTTAAAATAAGTATTTGCTGGCTGGAAACATCGAGCCGAAGATCATGGCGTGTCTTGGGAGAGAGTAATGTCCAGCAGTGTACTGAGATAGGCTAATTATGATAAAATAAATAAATTATATCCTGTCTTGGAAATTAATCACTTTAATGAATTTTATCATCATCATCAGCCAGAAGATGCCCGCGACTTTCACAATGTCTTCAGTCCATTAAGTGGGAAGCCTACCTACGCTGCGTCTTTAACACTATCTTTGCGGAAAGGGACAGAGCTTTCCCTCCCCTGTCAATCCCCACTAAAAACTTAAAACGCTTGTATTATTATTTCTTCTGTAGTAATTAAGGCTTTAATTTTTTATAAATCAAAAACCAGTCAGCTATTACTATGATAATATAGATAATATGTAGAGTTGGGGGAGTGTCTATGAGATATTTATCTACCTACTTACGAGATAAGCATCACTAGGTTAATTCATCATCCGACCTCATTTTGTCCAGTGACGTCCTCTGTTACAGATAGAGCCTACTTATGGCTACCCTTACATTTCAGCAGTCCTAAGACCGTTAGACTTGGCTGATAGAAAAATAAATCAAATAAATGTATTTTCCTAAAACCATATTTAAACAAATAAGCAGGCATGACTTTATTATTAATTCATAACAATAATACCGGAAAACAAACTTTACAACTAAACACCTAACGCCACCTACTGAATGACAGCCGAACTTCGTAGCTAAGCGCCATCTACCGTTTAGCCTCCTAAACGGTAAGCTTTAGAGCTTACTGGTATAATTTATATTCTTGACCTTCCATCGTGCTACACATTTTTTCTGTAAGAGCTTTGCGTTTATAAAAATTGTTTGCATAAAATTGGATAGATGGCGTTGCTTACACTTTTCATAAATAAATGCCATAATGACAGCGAAGTTGGATAACTACATAATGATAGCAACGGAAGCTATCAAACGTCCGATTATATATAAAAAAAGTCCGAATCATACCATTTTTTTCTGCCTTTTCCACCCTTGAACCAAGTCTTTTGAAGTCGGTTTTTAGGGGTCCGTAGCCTGACAAGGAACTCTTATAAATTCGTTCTGTCCGTCTGTCTGTCTGCCTGTATCTGTCCGTCCATCCAATTTTTTAGAACCTTCTAACTTAGTTCTATAATTATTAAGACAACTGCATGAAACTTTGAAAAAAGGCAGTTGTAATCTTCGACCAAAATAAAATGAATGGACGGGCCCTAACCATTGAACTTGATCAGTAAAAACGAGTCAAAATCGTCGGACATATACTTCAACACCTAATTATAAAAATGTACAGTATATTTGTTACAAAAAATAGATATCGGTTTTATTTGTGTATTTACACTTCGGTAAAGCATACGAATTCATAATTTTGTCAGATGTTTCGTTATCGCGTATCAATAGACTCGTGTTTCACTTCCTACGGCTAGAGACCGACTGAAACGAAATGAGAGCTGGCGCTCATTTTGTAATCTTCAAAAATACGCTTCTACTGGGCCCGTCCATTCATTTTATTTTGGTCGAAGGTTGTAATATAGATCTCAATTTAAAAAGTATAAAATATGTATAATACTGGTGAGGTCTGAGTAAATAGGTCTGATACATGTAAAATAGGGATGAATAATTTTTTTTCACTGCACCTCCTTGTATGGCGTATCGTTGTAAAGGTATTTTAAAATGAAAGTAAGTTTTTTTTTTTATAAAGTCTATCCTTTGTAAAATATGGCCCGCCAAAGTGGCAAAAAGTTGGTCCTTTGCATTTCTAAACTATACCTAAGACATAGAAACTTGCAACTTACAATACGGATAGGTCATATTTAAAACCTTCATTAAAAATATTACAAATATTATCTTAATATGTTTTTTTGAGTAACAGCGATAAAACTGTTATAAATTCAAGGCGTAGAACGCCTCGTAGATCATTCATCAATTTGTTAAATGTTTTAACAAATAATGTTTCTCTATGGTTAAACAATAAAAATATATGCTTTGTTGAGATGATAGGTATAATATCTAATACATCTCTGATATTTGGCAAAGTTCATAGACTGTGTGTTAAAATGACACCATTTTTATTATTTTAAGCTAACCATGGAAATAGACTAACTAAAACTAAAATAACTAAAATTGCTAAAAGTGGGAAGAGAGAGCCATAAGGCCTTTAAATATTTGTTTCGCTGGCGTGACTCGTGAGACCACGCAAGCTGCCCGCTTCTGCAACACGAAACTGCAGTGGCGTAGCTAGGTAACCAAAGGCCCTGGTGCAAAAAATGGGGCCCTACCTAAACTGGGTTAGGGTTTATTAAGTAAAAATATAAATCATTTATAGGTACAAAGCTACTTTATCATCAGCTATTTATTATGCTCAAAGCTACTTACTACATGTATGTGTATCAAGGGCAAAAAATTTGCAAGTTCAGTTTGAGGTTTGCTGATCAGGGCCCAAGGGCCCCCTGACCTTGGGGGCCCGATGCACGGCACCGCCTAGCCCTCCGATAGCTACGCCACGAAAGCCCGTTGCCACTCTCTACAGAGCATCCATGCAAGTTGACTCCGTATACCAGCATACTTTAGATATTCAAAGACCAGCATAGTATAGCCCAGTATAGTAGAGTCATTTAGTACCAACTTAGGTAATAATAAAGTTCGCGTTGTGACGTCGAATTCTAGACAGCACGGCGCATAATAATAAAAAAGCTGAAAGTTATTACTTACCATTAAATTAATTGCAACAATTATATTAGGTACTCACAAAAGCTGGAAACCCCAACACTTTTTGTACCTAACAAGTTGACACGTAGAATGAATCACTATTACAATAAGGAGGAATAACGTGACAACGTCAGGCCTTTTAGGGAAATTAGTGAATCATCATTTTTATTCATTGTTTGTCGGCTAAAGGAGTTATATTGAGTTTCGTAAACATAACTACCTACCTATTTATCTATTATATTTTTCACTAGCCGCACGTCCCGGCTTCGCACGGGTGGATATTTATTTTTTAAACATGTTGGGATAAACGTAGAATTATATAGCCTATTTTACTCAGGGATAACGTAGCATTTTAATGGTGAAAGAATTTTTTAAATCAGTTCAGTGGTTTTTAATTTAATTCGTTACAAACATCAAAAAATACAAATCTTTCCTCTTTATAATATTAGTGTAGATTTCATCTTAGGCATTCATAACTCATAACAGATCATAGGATATATTATACAGGTACAAAAAATTCAAGTTATTTTTGGATCCCATGTTCCATTCAGTGAGCACACAACATGACAACTTTTTATATCAAACAATAATATCGATTATAAATAAAATATAAAATAAATATCTGGGACATTCTTGCACACATGGTCATCTGACCCCAAACTAAGCAAAGCTTGTAATATGGCTGGCAGAGACTGATATACATACATATATATTTTGAAATACATACTTAAATAGATATTAATACCCAGACATAGAACAAACACAAATGTTCATCACACAAATGTTTGTCCTAGGTGGAAATCGAACCCACGCCCCCAAGTGCAGAAGAAGTTTGATTATTATTAAAAATGGCTGGCATCCATTTTAATGTTGTCGAATTAGTTTAGCTTAGAAAATGGTATAACAGAATCGATGTCTATTAATTGGTAAACAAGTTTACAATGCGGTTGCACGCTTTATGATGCATTATGCTAATCTTATGCTAATACATAAATAAATAAAGTATGAACAACAATGGTAGGTACATACATATAACAGGGACGGATTACAACATTCCATCAAACTAAATGGCGGATCAGGACAATGCTAAAAATATTCAAACCCTTTTCAAATCGATACCCTTATAGTAACTTTCACCCATTTTTTCCTCCTTTTCGCAAAATAACATAGCCTGTACATCAATCTGGTCATAGCTAAGCATATTCGTGAAAACCGCATCCTTCCAGTGGCTTAGGAAATGGGCCTTAGGAATGGGACAAACAAACAGAAAACAATTCTAAAAACTGTCTTAGCGTGTTTAGCTGCGCTTATTTTAAGACGCACATACACATTATCAGCCAATTAACGTCCACTATAACGTCTTACAACCAAGTTTGATGCTTGTAGGTACGTTTTACCATTTTACGTGGTTTTTACACCAGAGCCAAAAATATATTATGAAGAAAATAAATAGTTGAATGGAACCCTTTTTGAACCCTTTATTCTTTTACTTTTTAATTCTAATTAGATTTCTTTGTTAATCTATTGTAAACATTTCTTCTGGCTATTTATTGCGATTCAAAAGATACAGCCGGTAAAAGGTAGGAAAGACAGCCATCATAGGCTTAATAATACGGTCCCGTTGACACCATTTGGCTACGGAACCCTAAAAAAGCGTTCCTCACCACTTGCTCGTCATTCGGAAAATTAATAAGGTTGGGTTGTGGTTATTGGTCCGCACAACAAAAACAAATAGCACGCACTTACGCCTAGTTCACATTAAACAGACGCAGCTAGGATGCGTTCTTCTTACTCAGTTTATAATTTTATATTCTCTCCTTTGTATCTTGACTGCCCCGGTGGCTCAGTTGGTAGTGAACCTAACTTCTGTGCTTGGGGGCGTGGGTTCGATTCCCATCTAGGACAAACATTTGTGTGATGAACATTTGTGTTTGTTCTATGTCTGGGTGATAATATATATCTAAGTATGTATTTAAAAATATATATGTATGTATATCAGTCTCTGGCAGCCATATTACAAGCTTTGCTTAGTTTGGGGTCAGATGACCATGTGTGCAATAATGTCCCAGATATTTATTTATTTATTTTAATCACGATCTCATTTATAGTAGTAAACCGTTTTCTCTCTCTCTCTCTCGCTCTTTCTCTCTCTGTTTCTCTCTCTCTCTCTCTCTCTCTCTCTCTCCTCTCCTCTCCTCTCGTATCCTCTCCTCGCCTCTCTTTCTCATGTTGCGTATTTTAAAAGTACATACTGTGCATACTATCTGTTTTTTTGGAAACTTGAGATGTGTTGAGATGTCAAGTGCTATTTTGATGAGGTCGAGTATTGAATAAACTCAAATCAGATTTCGCGTAGTGCGCATGCGGACGCGTCTATATTGTGAACGGTTCACTTATGTGCATAATATCAACGCACAATAAAGCCACAACAAATAGCTACGCAGTAGAATGCCCATATATTGGTAAGTATGTATATGCCAACAATTACCTAAACCAGAGTCATTATATTGGTATGCATTATCGAGTCTTCCAAAGTAGGTACTTCTTTGGCGCAGTAACTATAATGTACAAGTACCTAACAGATAAGTTTATAAATTGTTTTGACTGTACACTTTGATTTATAAACAAAATCGCAGCACCCCGCGGTTTTACCCGCTATTCTACAGAAACATTTCCGAGTTTTTCTGGGTCTTCCATTCACGAGGGCCGTAGCTAGGGCATTTATAGGGCTAGGGCTTGTATTGTGGGGCAATGCGCTATCTTAAAACTAATTCAGCTGTATAGCAAGCCATAAAACAAGTTTTGTACTTCCGCCACGTGTAACCACCCTACCTTCAATTTTACTCTAGCTACGGCCCTGCACGAGTAAATTGGTTTCTTATTTTAATACAATTATGTAGATCAACGTTTGGCCGCCGACTCGCCTGATGGTAAGCGACGGTGTGGCCGAGGATAAATTACGTTGATCTAGAATAAATCTATTCGCTCTAGTCTTGAAGATGCTCAGATTGTACTTCTCAGAAAACAAGGCAGCGGTAGGGAGTGCCATTCTTGGGCAATGCGTATCATAAATGACGACCCAAATCGTCTAGCGCTGGAATACGTCATTATGACGCAGTTGTCACCATTTCGCGTACGATCCCGCGTAAATGGTCTCGTACTATACTACCATAGTATGACGCAAGTATGATTGTCTGTCTGGTCAGCTTACAAAATGTTTACACAGTATTGTGGCTTACTAGTAAAATGTACCTAATTCCATTTAAATCATATTCATATTTTATTAATTATATATTAACTGAGAAAACTATTTGTTCAAACGATCTCTAATTTCAGGCAGAGTGCCCAAAATGCTGGCCGCGTTGCCTCGCTGGATGCCGAGGCTAACTTTTTGACCCAAATACAGGTCAGCATTTTGGTCACGCCTAGGTCACGCACAGAAACTTTCAGTCTATTCATATTTGGGTAGCGGCATCAAAATATACCTAAAAGAAATCTCGTCGTTGAATGGCAGTGGCCACTTACTATCTGATCAGCCGCCTTACTTTTAGCTACTGTCTGTTATAGAAAAAAATATGTAGAGTCTACTAGGTAAAGTTTTGGTTTTCTTGAGTCTTATGAAAACGTCTCAAAAGAGTCATAAAAATTTACGATAAGCTAAGAATAAAATTGTCAAGTTTAAAAAATATTTTTTTTTACTGTTCCTAGTAAATTTAGAGGTGTCCGATGTAAATAATAAGATACGAACAAGTAGATTTGTAAAAGCAAAAAAGTACCCGACTGCAAAATATAGCTTATGACTCTAAAAACAGTCGAAGACTATTCTAAAAACACCTCACTCATCAAAATTGGTCACCCTTCTTGGGCAGTCAGGTAACTTTTTTTCGCGGACGCCATCTTGAATTCTTGTGCCCTATGCACAGACCTACTACCTATAGATTTTCAATGAGCGTGGCTAGCTCAGTGCCTCTCGCTTCAACAAGGTGTGTTGCCACATTAAAATTATTTGCTTTAAGTTAGGGTAATTTACCTACTATGACGAGTAGTGAATCTCTTCAATGAGTAATTTTGGAAACTTTGGAAAATCTTGTGAGATGGAAGGATATCTGAAAAATACTTATGAACAAAAGAAATTAATATTAAGATCCAAATCCATCCGTTTAAAGGTAAGACAGCTTTAAACGGCTGTATCTTTCGCGCCGTAATATCGTCAGTTGAAACTTACACAGAATATGTAATGTTACGACGGATTAACTAAGAAATATAATTAAGTCAAAACTAAAGAGGGTACACATCCACACATACAACAAACGTTTTTGTTAAGGTATTATTGTATTTGCTCTGGTGTAAAAACCAAACGGTACGTAACGGTAATCGGTACAAGCGTCAAACTTGGCGGATTATAGTGCACACCCTAAAGTAAAACAACAAATAATAAATACTGGCCGCTTGCGAGTCGGTCACACATTTCTGTTTCCCACAAGTTAAGCAACGTCGGGCGCGGTTGATACTTGGATGGATGACAGCCTGGGCGTGATGTTGTGTATTTGCACTACTTTTTGTATTTTTTGACGGTACAGAACCCTCAGTGCACGAGCCCGACTCGCACTTGGCCAGTTTATTTATTTTCATGGATGGAATTATGGATAACATCCCAATTAATGAGATACTTAGATAAAACTCTTTATTATTTACAGTACTCATATCACACACGATAAATCAGACTTCAAAAAAAGATTATTTTGTTTTATTTGAACAAAATCACGCTGATGATGATTTATGATGATATATTTTCTTTGATTTAAGTACATTTAAGTGTGTTTATTAGACCCTGAGCAGCTGCAGTTGCTCAAAAATATAATTTTTCCCTTTCTGATATTGGATTCGGCATTGAAATGACTGGAACAAATTCTACTATGTTTTCCTGGCACCCAATTTTCACAACCAGTAGCACTGATCCATTTTATTCGTAAGCCAGGATCAGTTGGAAACCTGCAGAACGAATAATTTATGTTAATTGTGGTGGGTAATTTCATTTATAAACTGGCAACATTGATTGTTATTCTTCTCAGTTAATATTTTGATAAAACTCATAGGAAATACCACAAATCGACCAAAAAACGGACTAATTATGAATAAAATATTTACGCATTGATATCCTGAATTTATTTAGGTGATCATTACAAGCTCTATATGTTTACTTACGTGTGAAATGATATTTCATCGTTTTTTCTCTCACTGCGGTACTTGCAGCCCAAAATGATACAACCAACCATTGTAAATGTTTGTTTTACAATTATTTCTAAGACGAAACACGCATTTATCACATAAAATCACCAAAAAAATGCAATAAACAATATTCAGACCCGTTTTGTTTGTCGCAGAACCGTCAGATTTTGACATTTCTGATCCAAAAAACAGGCCACGCCGATAAGGACAAAAAAGTCTTGTTATGTCCTTTTTGTACTTGTGCTGAGCCATATCAATTTGTCTCTTTCACTTGCTTTCACTGAAATATATTGCCGGGCCCTGGCCCTATGTCACTCCTAATATTAAAACGATTCAAATGACACCTCACATGACATAATCCATGACTGCCTCGGTGGCTCAGTTGGTAGTGATCCTACTTTCTGTGCTTGGGGGCGTGGGTTCGATTCCCATCTAGGACAAACATTTGTGTGATGAACATTTGTGTTTGTTCTATGTCTGGGTGTTAATATCTATTTAAGTATGTATTTAAAAATATATATGTATGTATATCAGTCTCTGGCAGCCATATTACAAGCTTTGCTTAGTTTGGGGTCAGATGACCATGTGTGCAATAATGTCCCAGATATTTATTTATTATTATTATTTATTTATTATTATTTAGCCATCTAGGCTACAGCCTACAGGGCATGCCAAAGAATCCATCATACATACATACACTCGAAAAACATAACCCTCCTTCTTGCACAGTCGGATAAAAAATAAAGAAAGTTGACCTGCAAACCATTCGATCGATCCAAAATATTTAATCGACCACAAGTAGTAGTTCGGATGGTTACTAATTGATCCGAGGGTGCCCTGCGGTCGGTTCTTTGCGCACGGTGCCCGCAAAAATCGACGGTTACGGGTTGCGGGATGGTTGCGGGTTGCGGTTGTCGAATGACACGCCACTTGTACAATTACGTCACGTGGTTTCTTTTTGTCGTCTAGGATAATGAATGAGGTTAGCATTGGGTCAGGTCGGTTTGTAGTAATTATTTATTAGGTACAATTACTTGCTTGGATTTTTATTTGATAAATTGATGGTTAACCGCAACCTTTTTGCTGTCCCACCTTCCAATGCATCTTAATCAATGAATACGTAAATTTATATCAAAACCGAAAGTACTTTTCAATTTCATGACGCTTCATTAATCATATATCACAGATTTTAAGATGTGATGATCCATGCATCTTAATAATGGGTTATGTATAACCCATTAAAAAATGCTGTAGCATTATGATGAGTGCAGTGACCTCCTTCCGGTTTAGAACTATCGTTCCGTGTAATTCTGTATACAAAAAATACCTTAAACAATAATCATGTCTCTACTTACAGCAATTAAACTATTGGTTCAATGGTAGTTCAAAGCTCATACAGTATTTGTGTAGATCAGAATTTGTTGTTTTGTTTTTTATTAGATAACTAGCTACCGGCCCCGGCTTCGCACGGGTGTAAGCTCGGCCTTCGGGCTCGCTACTATGACCCGCTCCAGGAACACGAAATTTCCACCAAATTGGTCCAGCCGTTTTTAAATGTAAGAACCTTCTACGAAGTATTAAAAAACATTTTATGAAATCGGTAAAGCCATTCTCAAGTAATAGCGTGACCAGGAGAAATAGGGGTTCATTTATATAGATACTAGCTGTAACCGTAACTTCGTCCGCGATTTCTTCAGTAAAAAGTTGCTTATGTCCGTCCTCCTGATACATACTACCTGATACCTCGCAAAATTTTATCGTGATCGGTTAAGCCGTTTAGCCGTGATTATATAGCAAACAGACAGACAGACAGACAGACAGGTTTACTTTCGAATTTATAATATTAGTGTGTATGGATATAGATAGGCTTGTACTTGACCGACATCTCGGTGATGATGTGAACTACGATAGAGCACGCCTGCTTTGAAAAACCGACAAACAAAAACAGGGTTATAAGAAAAGGGTATGCTTAGCAAACCGGGGTTCATTATACTAATAATTATGAACAACTACCACCACTTTTGTAGTGGTAGGACTCTTTTGCAGGGGTCCGCCTGGGGAAGTACCACACCTTTGCCAGTTATTCAACCGCCAAGCAGTAGTGTGCAAACGCTACTGTGTTCCGGATTGAAGGGCAATGTTTCTAGCGAAATTACAGGGCACACAGAGATTTGACATCTTATATCTCGGTGTGACGAGCGCAGTGCATTGCCATCCAGGGTTTTGAACTATTGAAGTTCAAAATTCTGAGTGGCGGTGAACTGTTATGGGCAAGCGTGAAGAGCCATCAGGCGAGCGACTTCGCTCGTCTCATCACTCAGTATCATTACAATAAAACAACTTTTACTATGGGAACTACTACTAACCCGGAAATCGCAAAAAGTATCAGCTGTTCCATACATTTTGTCAAGTGTCATAGCCGTTCCTATGGAATAGATGTTTTTTTCGATTACAGGGTTGGTCCCATACTAAAAGTTGTTCAAAATGACGAGTATAACGAACATGTTTTGACTTTGCATACCCTACTCGGAGTATGCTAAGCCAAAACATGTCCACATCGGGATTTAGGTTCGAGTTCGAGTTCCAGTGATGACCGTAACAAAAGACTAAGAAAGAGGGTAGATCGTTTTGTCTGCACCTAACTTTGAACTGTTTGAGCAACCATCCGCATTCTTCAGTCGCGTGAACATGGTGCATGTAACTGCGCCGAAATATCGGGAGCTCCTTCCACAACCTTACCACGGTAAATATCCCGTAAATAATCATATAACTTTAGCATACCGTTTCCTTAAAACCCTATAAAAACAACACAATATTCCGTAGTCAGACGTAGAGCAACAAGTGCTACGAACGCGACGTGCGAGAGTTTACGGCGGGCGCGGCGCGGCGCGACGCTGCATTTTTCCGGGCGCGGGAATGCGTCTTCGCGACAGTAGGCGGAACGCCCCGCCCAGCTGAGCACACGCCCATCGCCGCTTCTTGAGATAAACTCACCTCACTACAATTACCTACGATTGCACCAAATCATACTTAACATATTTGCAAACAAATAAAATAAAAATTTAATCGAATGAACATGCAATTAATAAGCTCAAATGATATGATATTAAATGACATTTATTATTTCGGTGGCAATCAAACCTCGTTAGCAACACTAATTCGAACAGACATTGACCACTACTGTCAAACAATATGACATTATGTAATATGTAAATTAGTTCTGCGGTTTAATGATAACGTACCTACTGAGTTTTCAATTTATTTGCATATTTACTCATAGACTAGTTGGCCGTTAGAAAAAAATACGCAGAATATGGTATCGATTTTTAATTCAAACTATTTTAATTATATTTTTCTTGTAATTTGCCGCAAACTTTAGCACACCAAAAGAAACGCACTACAAAACGAAAAACGTCATAATATTTTCTTTTGAACAATAGAGCTAAACAAAAATGTTTGAAGACACAAAACTTGCGTGCATCTCACTCGCACCACTAGAGTGAAGCGAGCGGGAGAGTGGGAGCGGAACCCCGCGCATTTTCCCGACAAATGAAGCATGGCCAAACCGCAGATTGACCGCAGAGAATGGAGGCAGCGAGTGACAGAATGGCGGCGGCTCAGTTGTAGAGAGCCGCGCGAGCAGCGAGCACGCAAGCCAAGCGCTGAGTCACGCCAACCGCCGCGATCCTGCTGACCGACTGTCGCTTACCGCGGGGCATTACGCTACAAACACACGCGGCACGAGAAAAAACGCTTTGCATAATCACACCGGCATCGTCATCGGCTGACGCGCGGGAAAATATCTCATTTAATTAAACTCAGCTGATGTTGACACACTGTTCGCGCCTCCGGATCAACGCAGCGCGTTCTTTATAAAGCCTCCGGAACTTTAAATGATCGCGAAATATTAAATGACCTAGACTGGAGCGGTCGTGACTCATCTAAAATGACGAAAGTGAAGTTGAAGAAATCATCGAGGTCCGCTCTAACTTTAAACTGAGTTAGAACTCTACAAGTGAAGTTTGAAATAAGGAAAAAGTTTATTTAATACTCACGTCTGTGACATTCAGGGCCAATGTGATATATTGTGTTCAGTTAATATTTGTTTGTTTACTAACTTTGCAAAAAATAAAGACGAAACTTTTAATCAAATGAGACTGATGTATAGTCCAAAGATTGTCTAATCAGTAGCATATTATCGCGTTATCGCTAACATTAAGGTTCAGTAAACCCCAGTATTAATTCAGCAAACAGTTATCGATAAGAATTGGTTGTGTGCCAGCATCACCTTTGGAGTGAAGAATAGTAATCTCGTCCCAAAACAAGAATCCACTTGACCTTGACACAAGCGCGAGCGACAATTCTAACTAGTGACGTGTCGATTGAAGGCTTAGTGTGACGGGCTGGAGGAGTGGTGAGGTCGCAGCCGTCGTGTGATGGTGTGAAGGATGCATTTGCCGTACGAATCCCGGGGCCGACGCCGACGGGAGATGGCCGAGTTGGAGCCGTGGTGGCAGCAGACCTTGATCGAGGAAACCTTGCAGGAGTTCGGACCGGATCTTGGTAAATACTTTAGTCCACAGATATATACTACTATTTATACGTTACATTTAGGAAAACTTCCATCATTCATTCATACAGTTGACAGAGTGACTAACATTGATCTTGGAAACTACACATAATTAACATTTAAACTTGTTCGAATACTTTGAAAGCTAATATTTGAATATGATCTACTAAAACTAATTTCAACAGTCTTTTTCACAACTTGAAGTAAGTAGGCGGAACTCGGTATTCAGGCAACTATTTTTAGCACATATAAAAAAAAATGCAAGTACATATGTAAATAATTTACTATAGACTATATTTTTTCTTCATTCCACTCAATACTTTATTAATTACACTAACTCTTCTATACTTGTTCCATCAATTAACGCTAACAAAAAACTGCAGCCATAATAGCGCTTCAAATATACAAGCGTACTTGAAATTACATTACAAACGCACAAGAGTAGAGATGATATAACACCTGTCAAAATTCGGTCCTAGAGATAAGGAAAATGAAACCGCAGCGGAAATTCTCCCCATAAAAGACTTCAACGCGTACGTAGAGAAAGTCACTGTACAGTTTATTTTACATATTTCTGAACGTCATCAATTAAGGCTAAAATGTATCTAAAAGAGCTTCAAAAGTTTCAGGTAAAGTTAAACAATATACAGAATACTTTTACAGCTAAATTCACTGTGTGACGGCTAAAACGAACACAACTTTTAGCGATAGAGCTTTACTATTTTTCTTTGATATTTACCGAAAAAAAATAAACGTGGAAACAAAGGTAGATTAAGATATAAAAAAATAATATAGAGACAAAAAACTTCAAACAAAAGCAATGTGGATAGCATATAGTGGGACACCACGCTTTGCGTATTTAAAACACCAGACATGGACATAATATTCTGGGGTGAGTAACTTGCTTATCTTGGCACTATATAATTAGGTCACAGGTAATATGATATACATAGAGTACCTAAAAATCAAGATCAAGTGGCTTAGCATAAATAACAAAGTTAGCTATAATTAGCACAGCTTTTAGCAATAGAGCTTTACTATTATAGGTATTTACCGAAATTAAATAAACCTGGAAGCAAAAGTAGATACAGATACTTGTATAGAAATAGTATGAACAAAAAAGCATCCAAAAGTCTCACTGCCTTGAGGATAGCATATCTTTGCGGTGGAGAACATGTTTTGAGTATATAAACACCAGACATGGACATGGAATCAACAAAAAACTGTATTATTAAAGTGTTAACACTTTCGCTAACAGATGGAAAATACATGGGTTTTCCATATTTTTGTTTGGTTTAACTATACCTACTTCCTTGTGCAAAAAATTTATACACGTGCTCTATCAAGGTGTTTTAGTTGGGTTCACGTTCACCAAAATGATTTAACATGATAATCAGCACCTGCCCTAGTCTTTGATCAGGATAAAGCGAGATTGTTTTTCGGCGCAATTCATTTCTGAAATCTATCATACAGGAATCTATCTTTTCCGGAATAAAAAGTAGCCCATCTGCTGATCAAGGACGTAAACTATTTCCATGTAAACATTTTATGCTCGTTATAACCAATGCAAGTGTGCCCCGCCGCCCCTGCACCGAGGTGCAAGGTGCCATCAAAATTATAATTTTCACTCTTTTTAGTTCCTTGTTCCTTGTCGGGATACGGAACCCTTATCAATGAAAGGGGCAGCTGCCCCCCCCCCCCCCCTAGATATAAAAAATCTAGGCAACTGCAATGAAACTCTGACTGCTCTTGACTGTACCTACAATTCATATTTTTTCTCATCCTCCATAATATTAACTTGCCCTCCTCCCTAGGCCATGGGCTGGCGACGCCCTTGTATATGTATATACCTGTAACACTGCATAAAATACCATAAAAAAAAACTTCTAACTTCTTATTCATAAACGCATATAAGAAGGTAGAATGTAGCGATGATAGTTCGTTGTTGGGGTTTGAACTCACACCCTGGAGTTCAAACGCCCAACCACTAAGCTATCATCGCTACTTCTTATGCGTTTATGAATAAGGTGTAAAAGTTTTTTTTAATGATTAATAGGCTTGCGTTTGACCGCTACCTCACCCGATGTTAAGCGATGATGTGGTCTACGATAGAGCACGCTTGCCTAAAAGAAACAGTTTCAACTTCATTCATTCAGATTTTACTATCAGGGAACGCCCATTCAGGAAACGCATTCCACACACAGTCCTGCAATTCACACAATAAACGTGGAACCAAAGAAGTATAAAATTGTATTAATAGAATATCAATAATTTATACTTACTTATAAACAAGACTGTGGAATCCAGTAGCGCTATAATTAAATACAAATTATAACTGCAAATGGTCATTTTCTTTAACTGATGTAACCGCACTCGTTATTGGACAAGTCCGCGGCAGGTTTTTATTATTTCACCATCCGTTAATTTTCGTGTTATTTCTAATTGCACAGGTAATCTTCCAATGCTTTAGAGAAAATTAGTATTGCTTTCAATTCTGATGTAGTATTTTTTCAATTATCTTATATGTATTTTCTAAACAAAACACATAGGCGTTTTGTATAGAAACACCTATGTGTGAAACTCTATGTTCAACTGCCTTCTTGAACAGACCCTCTTGAGTCTGCGGTACCGTATGGTAGTACAATTTTGTAAACGAAATAGTACATCACTGACAGAATTTCTATGCATTTGTGGACGAATAACAAAAATGTTGTCAAATTACGCGAGGCCAAGTTACGCGAGTCCCTGGCGAGTTCATAATAATCAGTTGCTGCCACGGCTTGTGAGATGTTTTTTTTTAAACTTTTCTTTGATACACCGCTAGTGTTGCGGTGGTTTTGCTTACCATCAGGCGGAATGCATGCTTATTTGCCGCTCTTATTATTAAAAAAAAATGCACGTAGAAATACACATAGACAATTTTAGGATAACTTTTGCATTTCATTAAAACGTTGCCTTGCAACCAAACGTAGTAGAGCAAATACCTTCTATCTATGACCTGTACTCTATCTGGAAATGTCAATTATTTTTGTTTAAATTCAAACAAAAAAAACTTTTGTTTTTCAAAAAACAAAAAAATTAAGAAGAATGGCATCGCACATCTTGAGCATACAGAGAAGTGACGTCATAATTTGCTGATTCGCGCTCTCTGTCTAGCATGATATTAAAATTGCTTATTTTTGATCAGATTTTCATTTCGCATCAACTATATTTATGAGCAAAATTTTAATAGGACAATTAAAAAATCAGTAATCTAGCCTATTATGTCAAGTTACTCTGAACATCTGTCATGTCCGATTGTCTTTAAACTTTTGAAGAA
Source organism: Agriopis leucophaearia (assembly GCA_949125355.1). Lineage (NCBI taxonomy): Eukaryota > Metazoa > Arthropoda > Insecta > Lepidoptera > Geometridae > Agriopis > Agriopis leucophaearia. The sequence continues at coordinate 5,629,527 of OX421276.1, read as the reverse complement.
TATTGCACTAAAACAAAGCATCCACTTAACACGCAGTTACATAATTTTACATTAAAATAAGTAACAAAGATGACCGAAAGAAACCCATACCCACAAAAAAATATAGTTCCGTAAGAAAGATCCGCCCGCAAACATCAAAGTTCAGTTTTGGTACCGCAACAAATTGGATAACTGAGGATGATTCAAATATTTAAACATGTCGGCTCGATCTGTAGATTTATACAGTAGATCTATAGATCTTGTTTAATAAGACCTTGATCATCAGTTTAGGAAACGGAGAAGACTGAAATATGTTTTGATCAGGGCCCTTGCCAGGGCTACCAGTTTTAAGTGATTCTGTTTAGGTTATTGCAAAAACTTGCGCCCAAAAAATACCGGAACTGTATCCGCGCGTTAAGGTTCATATTTGCGTGATTTTCCGCACTGCGCTGTTTTGAGCCCACTTTAAGAAGTAATCGTAAGGCCCCAGTGATACTAACGGCCTTCCTTAGAAACGTAAATTAAGTTATTAAACTTAAAATTGATCATGACGGAAATAGCAGTTGTCATGCGCGAAAATAAGTCAAAATGAATTTTAAGCATTAATTAACTGAACTAACGTTGCTAATTAACACTATAAAAAAAAACACTTCTGTAGTCGTAATAATGACGTCGATTTTGACATACCATTATATAAACTAAACTAAATTTAACAGCTCGAGAATTTATGTCATCCTTTTTTTATACTTTGAATTGAAAATATACATAGATATCTTTATTTCTGTCATATTGGTGAGAGCTACAACACAATCATTTCCAATGCTCTACTACAGAATATATGAATTTATAGTCTACTAGCCGCTCGCCCCGGCTTCGCACGGGTGTAAGCTCGGCCTTCGGCCTCGCTACAACATATTATATAGCCTATGTCAAATTGGAAGAATGTAGCATTCTATTGGTGAAAGAATTTTTTAAATCGGCCCAGTACTTTTTGAGCCAATTCATTACAAACATACAAACATACAAAAATAGGTACAAATCTTTCCTCTTTATAATATTAGTGTAGATTAGGTGGTGTCACAGTTTTTTTTTTTTTTTTCGGATGGTGTAGATAAATAGTCATCATCAGCCAGAAGACGTCCACTGCTGAACATAGCCTCCCCCTTTAACGTCCACACTGAACGACATCCTGCCATTTGCATACACTGGATGCCCGCGACACTCAAAATATCGTCGGTCCATCTAGTGGGAGGCTTACCTACGCTGCGTCTTCCGGTTCGCGGTCTCCACTCAAGAACCTTTCTGTCCCATGCATCGGTTATCAGTTCTTCGAGCGATGTGGCCTGCCCATTGCCACTTCAACTTGCAGATTTTAGATAAATAGTATCAAGGAATTATTACGTTATACGTTTTGGTTTTAAGCTGAAAGTTTTTGAGAAATTGTAACTAAATAAATAAATAAAAAAAGACGTGTGGCACTCGGGGACTGCCGCGGTAAAGCTATTGCATAGCATTTTTTATCAACTTATGCAATTATAATAATTTATTAACTTGTAAAAAATAAAATTATGTAGGTTTTACAACTCTGTGTATGTCGTTCTTTTATCAAACATATTTTACAACGCCATCTAGCGGTGAGAGGAGTGAGTGAGTGGAGGTGTTCGGTTATTTTCGTTACGGAATTTCTGGATTCGGTCTCCACGCTCAAGGCCCGCGATAGAAGCTATGCAATAGCTTAATAAATAATTAGAATTTTTGGACAAATTTTGCTCTATACATTCTTTAAATGTTATTCTAACACGATAAATGCGAAATATTGTGTCTACTTATGTTTGTCCTAACTCAACTTCGTAAATGCAGAACGGATTTCAATAAATTTTAGTATGAAAGTAGCTTATACCCTGGATTAACACAGACAATTTTTATAGAAAAATAATATCATGATTCCTGTAGGACAGCGAGTGAAATAACAGAGCGCGGCTAGCTCTACAGTACCGATGAATTTCTTAATTACAGAGGAATATCTAAATAACCTGTCGAGTATAAAATAGTGACACAAGTGGATAACATCAAAACTTCAAAAATATATCAAAAACGTAATAAGTGCCTATAAAATTTGTGGGTTGCCCTCGATTTCCCTGGAATCCCATCATCAAAACCTGACTTGGTGACAATGGGACCAAATTGGAAGTATAAAATATAAGTATTTTTTTTTTTTTAATCGGGCAACAGTTGGCGGAGAAATCGGTGAACATACATTAAAAAATATATATATATATACAGTGGAACATAGGACCGTCCTCCCTTTTTTTTAAGTCGGTTAAAAATAAGAGAAAACTGGACGCAACTTTGAAAACGTGAAATTCATTGAAATTTTACACTTTTACTTAACAGATTTTATGGCGTGTTTTTTACTTCATTTTAATTTCTAACGTTTCGAAGACTGTGCAATGTCCATGGTCACATGGTCAGTAATCACAGGTAGACTGGATGACGCTAAACGAAAAATTTCTCACAATTTTTATTTTTTGGGATGACGGATGTCTATAATAGAAATGTTATGAAATTAGTACCGCCAATGATTTTTTATCAAAGCTGTTCCTTTTTATTGGGAATAAGTCCGCGTTTAACCACCAACTCGCCTGTCGGTAAGCAACAATGTGATCGAAGATGAAGCACGCAAACTCAGGAAATACCGCTATTCACTTTAATCTTGAAGGAAAAAGTTTCTTCGTATATTTTAAACAAATTCAAGACATATTTTTTTCAAGTTTAATTACATTTAATTATAATATATATGTGCCATTTTGTTCGATAACTTGTTGCCATCTTGTAGGTAGTGACATGATCCCGTTGCTGTAGAATTTTTGGGACTTCTGATCAAAAAAATGCAACAAGTAGTTTTGACAGTCCTCTCTTGATGTTAATCTAACACTACCCAAAGAATTCTGAAGAGATCGAAACAGGTGGAAATCTGAGGGTGCAAGGTCAGGGCTATATGGTGGATGCATTAACACTTCCCAACCAAGCTCTCTAAATTTTTGCTGAGTGGCTAAAGATGTGTGCGGTCTGGCGTTATCATGATGAAAGACCACACTCTTTCTGTTGATCAATTCCGGCCGTTTTTTCTCAATTTCTTGTTTGAGTCTCATCTGCTGTTGGCAGTAGAGATCCGAATCGATGGTTTTGCCCGGAGGTAAAAGCTCATAATGAACGATGCCCTGCCAATCCCATCATACACACAGCATCACCTTATTACGTGTTAATCCGGGTTTCGCTACAGTCTGTGGTGCTTCACTGCCCTTTGACCATGATCGTTTGCGCACATTCTTGTCGTAGGTGATCCATTTTTCATCACCAGTGATCAATCTTTTCAAAAACGGTTCGGTTTCGTTACGTTTCAATAGAGAGTCGCAAATGAGTACACGATTCATTTGGTTTCTTTCAGTGAGCTTGTGTGGCACCCAAATATCGAGTTTTTTTGTATATCCAGTTTTTTTCAAATGGGTCAAAACTGTTTTGTGGTCAATCCCCAGTTCTTCAGCTACGTCGTAACTATTAATATGCCGATCTTGGTCCAATTTTTCAGAAATGGCATCTACTTTATCCGTAACAGGGCGACCAGAGCGAGCTGCATCTTTGACATCAAAATTCCCGGACTGAAAACGCTTGAACCAACATTGTGCTACTCTTGATGACACTGCATTAGGTCCATAAACGTCACAAATTTTTTTCGCGGCTTGTGTCGCAGTTTTCCCTTTTTTGTAATAAAATTTCACAATATATCGAATTTCTTCGTTAGATTCACTCATTTTATCAAACAAAAAAACAATTGAAAAATGGCGGTAAATTGCTTTTTACTTTTTGTATTCCTTTTTTAAAATGTCATATTTTTAATGGTATCAAAACCAGCCAGATACAAACAGTACAACGGATGAGATTTTTACTACAACCTTATACATACAAAATACGAAAAGACTTTTTCCCCGACCTATTAAAATCTCTGGGAACAAAAAAGCCGGCTGGGCTTCCAATCCTTGCCCGTGCAAATTAGTAACGTAGAATCAAAACGTTTGACATGTATCCAAACAAAATTCACAATGTATGTATGTATGTACATTTATTAAAAATCACAAAAACCTAAGACAAAATTATATCAATGTTACTTGAGGAGCACTGGTTCCAAGCTCTATTCCCTTGTCCTCTTTTATGCGCTTCCGCGTCCATCCCAAGTTGTTCAAGCCACCTTCCGACCGCACCGCCGCTGGCCGCACTGCGTCCCACAATTTGTAAGCAGCCTCAACTTCCGTAAATAGAGAAAACCACACTCACTATTTAACTTTTTACGATTTCACCGACCGTTACGTGGTTCTCAAATCCCGCGCCGTTAAATCGTGTAACCGCATCTTTAATTGCGGGAAGAATTGGGGATTTTGATCTTGGTTTGTTTTGTAATCGATTAAATCATTCTTAATTGTTGTTGTTGCGATTCTTTCTTTCATTGCGGGTTCTTTGCGGTCTCCATTCCTGGCGTTCCCGTGATGACTCTTTGTTACTAATAATAATCTCATTTTGTAATACATACTAAATGTCTAAAAAGTCGTCTACCTACTCGTAAGTACATAGTGTTATGTGAGTAATGAGAGTCAATTTCTGCCTACAAACTCCTAAGCAGTTTGGCAGAGTAATAATGTAACTCTAATATCTATGTTTTTGACAGCAATAAACAAAAAAAAAATCTGTTTAAACATGCGATTCGTCTCGAGTATGACATATTATTTTCGATTGTTAACGTTCCAATCTAGAGTGTCTTTAGAACGTTTCATTTTTTTATCAATCACTGAATATTTTTGTCCTCAAACCACGATACAATTCTCAGATATTTGTGGGTTATTTCATGACTTGCAATATTTGTCTAGTCACCATCACTCCCATTAGGATTGAAATAAGTGTGACGGGGAGAGAAACAATACCATGGGGTGGGCACAGAACAACTATATAATATATAACCGAGATTAACCTAGATGCCAGGTCATTGCCTCTTAGATTGCAATAGAGCAGGGGTCTCCAAACTACGGCCCGCGGGCCAAATCCGGCCCGCCACTGCCATCAATCCGGCCCGCGTCAGGAATTGAAACTCGCGGAATTGTCGGTGATTCAGCCCTGTGGATCTGATAAAATTAACAACTGATATGACTGGTCTTAGAAATTCAGACAATTCCAAACATTTACCGCACAAGGACTGAAGACTGTAGCTGAAATAGATAGTACCTAGAACCGTAAATAGTATCACTACTCGACACTAGATGTAGTTACGTGTCACAATACACAATCAATAGTAAGTGAAATGGAATAAAAGCCTTGCTTAGGTGGGCAGAAAAATTAAAATTGTTACGGCCCTTGCAACATACCGAAAATAATATTATAGCCCCAAGGCTTCAAAGTTTGGAGACCCCTGCAATAGAGGAAGCGATGTTATAGCTATTTTAGCTTAAAATCAACATCTGATCAGTATAACGGGCTTACTATCCATCTAAAACAGTTTTTTTTTGTCGACAGTAAGAACGGGCAGCCCAGACTACATGTGTTCGATATTGCCAACCCACTGGCGGTCCAACAAGACTCTACCCGGCGGGTTCAAAGTGGTAGCTCTAGGGGAGGTCCTCGACGGGACTCTGGTAACCGTGCGAGCAGGAAACGATGAGAACTGCTCCGCTGAGCTCAGGAACAACTCAGCGGTGATGAAGAACAGAGTTGCCAAGTTTAACGACTTGAGGTTCGTCGGAAGGAGTGGTAGAGGTGAGTTACTTTGTTACTGCTACTTTTAACGTATATAACTCCACTGTTTGGTAAAGAACTAGCAGTTATCCAGTATTGTCAGTTTTGTGTCGACACATCCCAGTTTACCTCATAGGAGTTAATTCGCTACTTCTATGAAATTTTTATGCCAATTTACTAAAACATAATTAATACCAGTAACATAACGCGCCCGCTCTCACAGCTGCTATAATTGTGCTAGAACCTGGACTATTTGAATACTTCAAGGGTATTAATGTTACCCCATCCTCCATACAGCCCAGATTTAGCTCCATGCGTTTTTTTCTCACGGTAACAAAATGCTTCGTAGGCGCAAATTTAAGACTGCAGTAGAGGCCGTCGACGAATTTCGGCGGTTATTTTTCGACCTACCGCACTATAACTTTTTTTCAATGTTTCGAAAGCTGGTTCACTGGAATGCATAAATGCATTAAGGTTGGAGGGGAATATTTTGAAAAGCTTTAAACTTTTTTCATGTTCCAACTATCTTTCATTTCACAATTTTTTTGGAACAGTCCACTATATCCAGATTGAAGTCCAGCAGGCCTAGCACGGGCCGTGGACAAATTATCTTTCCACCGTTTTTATCCGCGCGAAGACGCGACAAAGCTAGAATATGGATATGTTAGTCTCTTTCTCGCGGGATAAAAACGGTGGAAAGACAATATGTCTACGGCCCGTGCTAGGCCTGCAGGTGAATTTCAGGAAATGTTAGTTACATTTAGTCTGGAATATATTTCTAATACGTTCCAATAATGGCTTTTTCCGGGACACCTGAAACTAAATAAAAGCTTGTAAAAAGAGACAACCTAAACCTGCTACCTACATACAGTTACTGTAGGATACCGAATGCAACTGCGGGATACCACTAGTCAGCTAATTCTGACTCTTCAGATGATGTAGTAGTAATCTGGTCATTACGCTTTGCTCTGCGTTCACAAATCACACCCCGGCGGCGTTGATTAGCCAATTATCTATAGTACAGAGTTATGGTTAACTGGGCTTGCTGGGATTACAGGTGCGCTACTTAGTAATACGGCAGATAATTAAATTCCAGGAAGTACCTAATGGTTTTAGCAGAAACTTTTTTTACATTTTTACCAGTTTACACCAGAAACTAAATGTATTAAGGACTAACAGGCAAATATATTGAAAACTTTACCCCTTAATAATAAACGCGTATTATAATATCTTTATTATAATAGAGCAATTCTAAGGGCTGATTTTTCAATCCGCAGTTAAACGGTCAGATAGTTAACAAATTAATAAATGTATCTCTATAAAATTATAGGTTTTACTCCGCAGATAACCTCTAATGATAAAAAAACATGATTTCGAATTTTTCAACAGTCAGTTGAAACTCTAACACTATTGAAAAATTCAAAATCATGCTATCAATGTAATAAATCCTATCAGTTTATTTAACTGAGGATTGAAAAATCGGCCCTAAAGCTAATACGCGTTGACAAATGACAAAAAAATTACACGGAATAACTTAACGCTTTGCAATTTTTGTTTTTTCAAATTTGGAACTCAACATGCCCTTGCCAGGTACGGCGTACAAAAATGTTAGTTTTGTATATATATTTTTGTATTTTATTAGTTTTTTATAAAGCTAAAAAAGAAAATTATGTCTATGTTATATCATTAAAAAAATCATATTTTAGTTTACTTGTATTTTATACCATAATTAGTTAAGTGTCTGATAATTTTAGTGTATATTACAGGAGCCATACAAAATACTCTTTTTTGCAAGACTATAAGGAGGATAAATTTGACATCGATAAGTAAAACGGCAACAACATACAGTACCTATATGATATATAGACGGGAAGCACGTCACTAAAACAGTCGCACATTAAAAATATCCCTAAAAATGTAGTAATAAGGTTCGTTTTTGTGAAAATCGATCCATCATTTTATTACAATTAATCGATACTTTTTTTTTAATAGGCTTGCGCTTGGCCGCCATCTCACCAGGGGCCCGATTCTACTAAACCAATTATAGTTTTTAAATTGTAAATGTTTTTTTTTTTTCAAAAATTGCCGTTTTGACAGTTTTGGCATAGATAAAGTGTCAAAAGTGAAAAACAAAATTGTTTTTAAATTGATAATGAATTGCCTCAAAATGTTTTTTTTTAACACTTTATGTATAGATAAAGTGTCAAAAGTAAAAAAATTGAGGCAACTCATTAACAATTGAAAAACAATTGGTTTATTAGAATCGGGGCCCTGATGTTAAGCGATGAGGCGGCCTACGATGGATCACGCTTGCCTAGAAGATACCGATTCACTTTTGACTTGAAAAACACCCAGATTGTAACTATCAGGAAAGACCCATTCAGGCAGCGCATTCCACATACTAGCAGGCTTGGATTACTACTTCTACGGTACTGATAAAATCGGTCAATAGAGAACTTACTCTTAATACATGTTGCTTGCTTTATTCGCTCTATCGGTAAAGATAATCGAAGTGAATAAAATAGTCGCTAAATGTGAGAAAGTGAAAGTTTCTTCCTTGCAAGTTACTACTATTAACAGATAATTTAGTCGTTTTTTTTCTGATAAAAAAGCTTTTTATAATTAGAACCATGCAAAAAGGCCTAGTCAGACAAAAACTTGCTTCGTCAGAAATGATTACAGCTATATATTTTATGGTTTTTGATCCGCTATCCCCTATTAACATAATTATCGTAGCAACAACGCACTTTTTGCTTAAACACTTGACCTCCGTCGAGCACTCGCAACAGTGACATTTCTTGAAAGTCCATTTATAAGGCTGGGGAAAAACATGAACGTACAAAAAAATCTAAAAAACCTAGTTACGTCATTAAAAAGTGGGAAATATAAAGGATCAGTGACGTATCAAGATTTCGATGACTGAGCCGAGCCTTCGAGGCTAGATCATGAACCGGTTTGCCTTGTTTTCGTAATGTTTTATGTTTATACCAACCGCGTTCGTGGTTTAAATTGAATATTCATATAGCTGTTATTGTGGCACCTTATGCACAGATATACACATGTTACATTGTGACGTTTTGGGACGATGACATGACAGTGTGACGTTCCCATTAATGATTGGTTGGAAATGTTACTCTTCTATACAAACAGATTGTCCTTATTTGTACCGATGAGTTTGATGTATCTACTTCCCAAAGTAGTATTTAGCGTCACTGTTATTTGGCCAGGAAGGAAGGAAGTATGAAATGGAATTACCCGGGGCGTTTTATTCGAGTTAGGGGTCAACTCGGCGGCAATGAATTCGACCGCGCAGCCGAGTTGGCCCCTTGTTATTTTACTTATTTTTCTAGGGGCCAACTCGAACAGTCTATCATTGAAATAGTAACAAAACAGTAAATAAACATTAATTGTTTTTAACTATCACGGTTTTTCACTACAGTTATATGATTATTAACGGGATATTTACCGTGATAAGGTTATGGATGGAGCTCCCGATATTTCGACTCAGTTACAAGAACCATGTTCATGTGAAGAATGCGGGTGGTTGGTCGAAAAGTTTATTATTATTATTTATTATATCTTTCATATATTATATCTTTCATTGATAATTTAGCAGCTAATTTACTTTAATTTTTACGAGTATCACTATGCGTCACGGAAGTGATATAAATTGATAAAAAATAAAAAGAAAACTAAGCGATCACGCGATTAAGGCCCGTTCCATCAGAGTCCCCTTCATAAACAAAATAATCGTTTGCGGTGAGGAAACGCGCATTTTCTAAATCACGAATGTGAAAATGCATTTGCTACTCCGTTACGCTGTTGCGCCGGAGTTGCTAAGTGATCATTTGTTAGCTGATTGAAAATTGAATGGAACATTCCAGAAATAGTTATTGTTAAACACCTTTACTACATAGATATTAAGTAGGTAGGTTGTTATGGTAACCAATTATTACAGTTAACAACACTAAAACACACATGTGACTTGCTGAAACAAACCAAAAGATCTCAAACTCGAAAGACTTACGATATATCGTATACTAGGGGGCATAGGAGAGTTGCACTACTTATCTACTTCCTGGCTGGAGCCAGGAAGTAGATAGTTCTGATCTGAAAATGGATTATCAGATCAGTTCGATGGTAACAAATTATTGTTTTCTCATCCGGATAACAATTACTTCGAAAGTTTTATTTTAGTTTTGTATTATTAGAGTACAGTGCGTTTTCTGTCTAGAAAGACATTAAAATGCTTATAATTTGCATAATTTTGAACACATTTTTATTTTGTTTTCAATAATCGGCTTTATTTTATAGTTAGTTTTTACTAGACAATAAAAAAATCTGTCCGGTATCTGCCTAATTGAATTGTCTAACTTTACACATTTTATCATATTCCAATCTCGCAAAGGAAAAACAAAAACCTGTGACCTGTCTCAAAAACGGAAACTACTTACATTCTTATACAAACGATTGCTCGAATGTTACCATAATGTCCTTCATAAAACGATTAAAACTAATTTAAATATAGGTATCATCTTCGACCAAAATAAAATGAATGAACGGGCCCTAACCATTGAACTTGATCAGTAAAAACGAGTCAAAACCGTCGGACATATACTTCAACACCTAATTATAAAAATGTACAGTATATTTGTTACAAAAAATAGATATCGGTTTTATTTGTGTATTTACACTTCGGTAAAGCATACGAATTCATAATTTTGTCAGATGTTTCGTTATCGCGTAACAATAGACTCGTGTTTCACTACCTACGGCTAGAGACCGACTGAAACGAAGTGAGCGATGGCGCTCATTTTGTAATCTTCAAAAATGCGCTTCTACTGGGCCCGTCCATTCATTTTATTTTGGTCGAAGGGTATCATAATATTCTTTTATGTACGTAACCTACAAACAAGGTAGTTTTCTTTTATAGTCATACTATATTCTGTCACAAGGCATTTCTCTAGAATAGACACATTTTTGTCTGTAGATAAAAAGTCAAACAAACTAAATGAATAAATTGTTTTACTGACTACATTCTGTGTTGTCATCACAAGTCGTCATCGTCGTGATCTGTGTCGTGTGTTTTCCCGCCGTTTTCTTGAGACATAATGCGCTAACTTGACGAAAAAATAAAATTCTTGTAAATAAAATTATCTTCCTATTTTTCTCCCTTACTTTATTTATTTAACTTAAACGTGAGAAAAGCCTAAACAACCATTTGAACTTTTACAGCTGCCTATAGTTACAAAGGCTGTCGTTCGGTGTCCTAAGGGGAGGCCTATGTTCAGCAGTGGACGCCTTCTGGCTTGTGATGATAGTTACAATTAAATTTCCTAAGTTTATTCATAGCAACATATTAAGGACTATTGTTTCAACAACACAATCACATATTTTTCTACTAATTAGAGAAAATTCCCGCAACACACCAGTTTTTTTGACGTCACCAATGCAAATGTAATTTTTCTAAGAAATGTCAATAAATGGCAACAAAGACGACATACAATTATAGATGAATATAAAAAGGTGAACATGTTTTACTACATGCTGATTTAAAATAGCTACCTTCGTATTTATAGTTGCATAATCGTCGTAAACAAGATGATGTAGGTGACTCACGCCGTCTCTTGCTATTTAGGTAGGTATTTCCGTTTTTTGCAATATATTAAATTGTGCCTTATGAAAGATAAAGAGCCTTAAAATGTCATGCAATCGTTTGAAATTAATCTTATTCACTATTATTCTGTATTTTCAGTATATTTTAAATATTAAATTAATAAAACGTAAAAGCCGATGAAAAAAAAGGACGATCTCTTTTTTTATTTATTTAACTGAATATAAATAATTTTTTTCAATAGTACATAGATACAGCTTAACAAAATAGTCTTCGAACAAAACCATTTTTTCCTCTACAATACTGTGGAAAACACGTCTGGGGAAGAATTTGCATCTAATCATCTTCCTCAGATGTATCTACCAAAGGCCTGCTAGTCTTTAGATTTATTTGCGATAGTGGCGCCCCCATTAATTTCTACTCTTCTATGCCAAGCTGTGTATCTGCTATGACTTTCACGGGGACACAACATGCCATGGGATCGACGCAGTCTTGATTTTAATTTCGAAACCGCAGCAGGGCATAAACGACTCTCGCACTTTACTGTTCCATTGTTGTTTGTCCGCCATTACATGCCCTCATGGATGGATGCTGTAAATCGAAGAATTCTACTGCAGACGTGTTTGTCTCTCCTTTATACCTTACCTACGTTCTTTTCGAAACCTTGAAATATATATAAAAATTATGCAACTAGCTTTGATAAATTTCCAATTTTATACATTACCATGTCACAAACAACAATGCACATCATTTATTTGTTTAATTTAAGTTCAAAATATATCAAACTAGACACCCGCCCGGCATCGCACGGTTGTAAGCTCGGCCTTCGGACTCGCCACAAAATATGATATAGCCTATGTCACCCGAAGGTAGCTTCCCAACAGTGAAAGAATTTTTCAAATCGGTTCAGTAGTTTCGGAGCCTATTCAATGCAAACAAACAAACAATCAAATATTTCCTCTTTATAATATTAGTCAGAAGAAGCAAAAAAAGCCTTAATAATTACACTTAAACTAAAAATTTAAATGAAAAAGTTGTCCGTGTGGTAAAGTACAAAGAACGCTGGCTGCATTCCAGCATTGAATTGCCAAATAAATTATCTGCGTGAGGAATGAGCTATCTCCCTTATCACCAGCGGCAATACAGTAAGTAAATATCGAATATGAACATGATAAGATACGGAGACTGACAGTTTTTACGCAAAGACGTAAAGCCAAAAGGATAATATAATTATTGTATGTTTTCATATTTATCGGGACTTATCGCGCACTATTAAATATAGGTAAAAATAGATACCTTTCGCTTGACGTTTCGACCATGTTACAATGGCCGTGGTCACGAGCTGACTGAAAACTGCGGGTGAGTCCGGCGAGAAGAGCGGATATTTTGTTCTCCTACCCTCACTTGATCTTGAAAAATTGCAGGGTTGTCACTACGACACACAACACTGACTGTATCGGTAAAAGTCCTAGTACCTACACCGCGTTTTTTATATTTGCTTACTATGGGATTCCACGACGCCGCTAACTTAAATCCATCCTCCCGGTTGAAATTGCGATGTTTTCTGATTTCAACCGCTTCACGAACCATTCTTGAAAAATAATGCCGTTCAGTGGAGAGGACCTTCGGGTCGTGGAGCTCGTTCCAGTGACCGGACCCCGACTCAAGCAAATGTGTGATAAGTCCCGATAAATATGAAAACATGTGTTCGAATCGCGAAAGTTTAAAAATTACTATAATTATTGTAGTCAGCATATATGTATGTATTTTTGTCTGTTCCATTTACAATGGTATGTATGTTCTCGCCTACAATTTAAACGTCATTTAATTTCATAAATAAGTTGTCACTATATTCGTTTAAGTTCAGGAATAGACAAGTGTGTAGTTGACGTGTCATAATGGATACAAGATGGTTGATTGTATTGTTAAGTGGGAATGAAAAAAAAAACACCCTCATGTGACAAAACAGATCCTCACTGAACAGGTCTTTTAATATGAAAGTAAGGTATGGTATATAATTTTTTTCCAGCTGTAGGTGTACGTTCCGTTTACGAAATATAGTCCGCTAAAAACCCTTGACGGGATATATTTCTTTATAAAGTAAATTGTTTTTAGTTTATGTAGACTTTCGTAAATAATTTAAACGAACTTTACATGTTTTTAATTAATTTTTATTACAATTAACTTCTAGATGATGTATAATTTCCCAGTTTACTCTTTTAATTGGTATAAATTAAAGTTGGAAAACGAGTCCTTGCGATGATGAATCAATTAATATTGTTTTGGTCTGACTCGACTGAGAGATAAAGCTATAAAAGCCTTGTGTTGGAAGTCCCTCGTGTCTATTTTAGTGGAAGTAAACAAGATAAGAAGCTATATTCCCAACGCGTGCACACTCAGACTATCCCGAGTCAAACCATAGAAAAAGGAGTAGGTATTAACAATTTATGAACAAACATTATATATATCCTAAACAAACAATATTAAGGCGTAACCATTTACAGTAAAACGGCGAGATTCTTCAAACTTTTACAATTTCAAATTATTAAGTTCCAATTTTCAAACTTTCGTTAAAATTTCAAAATAATTAATCCTTCAAAAAAGGAGAAAGGTTCTAAATTCAAGCCATTGTTTTTTAAGTACCTGTTTAACCTCTGGTGTTTGTTTACTTACGCAACGTAATTTTCTCGTTACTCTTTCATAGTTGATGACTATTGACTTGCCACGTAACTTTCAGTAAAAAAAAAACAGAGTGCACTTTTTGTCGAAAAGTTCACCTTTTGTTTTTCTTATTTTCCCGATATTATTACGATTTTCCTGCAATATAATTATTTTATGGTTCGGTACCACTGTTAGCTATAAAAAATTATCTTAGAGTTATTTTATAGGTTGTTAATTTATTACTCAATCGCGGTTAAAAGTCTTAACGGGTTTAACCTTGTGTCTTGTCCAAGCTGTAGATTGTAAAATACCGGAAAAAATAATTTTCTGGGATTTTACAATATGTGTATAGTAGGTGAAACCCCGCTAACCGTCCTGTCGCGGATCGAACCGCAGGGCTTACCTATTTAAATACCTATATGAAACCTGACCTATCAATAAGTAAATTACCTAATAAAAAGTTTGAAGTCAGTGAATGAGACGTTACCGTGTAACGTGACACCGGTAGTTGAGAACCAAGGAGTTCGAACTTCAATGTTGGAACTTGGATAAGCTGTAGTGACGTGCTCATCTAAATAACTTTGTAAAAAACTTGGTTGATGTTTAGTGATATTAGGTTCATTACACAAAAAGGAACAAAGTGAAAAGAAAACACAAATCTAGTAAATATTTGTAAAAGATAAATATCAAGCAAAGTTTCTTTTTCTTTTACTTTATGATCATTTTGGCGTCGCACGTCTTATCCAAGCAAGTGTCAAGCATAGATTTAGGATGCTTTTTTTAGGTCTGTGGTGTCAAGCAAGTATAAATAACCAAACCAGCGTGTTTTGCCAAAAAACGGCGGGAAAATTTAAAATTCTTTAGATTCACTTTAGATTACAACATTTTGTGGTTGACATTTAGTTTATTTGACATTAACCATAGACAAACTGTAGCTAGCGTGAACAGTGTTGTCATATAAAATATTTTTAATTTTCCGTCGTTTTCTTGTGACAAAATATGCTGGTTTGACGATAATAAAGTTGTTACATTACCAATCCGTGCATACACGGGTAATCTTAAGATTCCTCAGCGTTTCGTAAGTGACTGTGACTAACGTCTTGCTCTAATCTGCCCGACTTGTGTCGAAAGACATCTCTTTCGTTGCTTGTCGTCAAATTGAACATATAATTAGGGGCGAAGTACAGTTACCACCAATCTAAGTTCTCTCGATTGTGTCCCGGTTTCACCATCGAAAGTTTTATAGTAACGTTTGGTTAAACTTTGCTAGTTTAAAAAAAGTGTATTTCTTAGGTTAATATGACATATCTATGCATTAATGCTATTATATATGCCATCAAGTCAGGTCAAATAGATGCCTTAAAAATTATCTGTTTAAATAAAAAATATAGATAAAAATATCGGAAATCTTTGAAGGAAAAATGCTTTTAAATCTTACGATCGTGTTTGTAAACAGATTTTTTTAATAGGCCTATTGGCTTATTTTTTTGGCCTATTAGCTGAGGTTCCCACGTTTTTCTCAGTATATTTGTATTTTAATTTGATATTAAATTGAAAAAAGGTGAACGGTTCTATGTTCCACTTTTTTTTTAAATATGTATGTTCACCGATTACTCCGCCAACTGTTGACCGATTAAAAAAAAACTTTTGTTCGGTTGGGTATACTTCCAATTTTGTACCATTATCACCAAGGCAGGATCTGATGATAGGATCCCAGGGAAATTGAGGGCAACCCTCAAATTTTATAGGCACATATTACGTGTATCATATATTTTTGCTGTTAGTTTTTAATTTGAACCGCTTGTTAACTCTGAGTACTTATTAATCTATCATTTTGTTTATCACAGAGTTGTTTTTAGCTTATAAAATATCACCGTTAAAAGTGATAAATTTCAACACCTTTAAAGTTTATTCATCAGATAGTTATCAAGACGTTGTAAAGCTGACCTCTAAAGTTCAAATTAAGTTATAACTTTATTCATACGATGTTTGTACGTAAACGGAACGACCAGGCTCTGAGCGTTGTGACCAAATGATTTCACGTAGCGAGCTCATCAGAGTACCTATCACGTTTTTTAATATTTTTTCTCTCATTTTGTCGAGATCACGCTCGCTTGTTCGGCTTCTTGAAGTCTTTCGAATATAATGCACCTGCAAAGATATCACTATCATATAAAAACGAGATTTTTGGACAAAAACAAACATATTTTTACCCGACTGCGCAAGATATACACGCCCACACGCACGCCCTACAGCTGGATTTCGATATGTTAGGTGTAATTTGAATAGTTTTAATAGTAGGAGTGACATAGGGTACAAGAATTTAAGATAGCATCCGCGAAAAACAAGGGGGAAAATTTGCTAAATACGTCAATATTACCATCATTATGCAGAGCTCACTCAGCAGATTTCAAATATCTATATAATACTACTATGAAATATTCAGTAGTTTAAAAGATGATGAAAGAGCTATGTATCTACTACGAATAGGTATAGACAGGTACGCAGCGCGCCGCTGTTACTTTTCAATTACGCACTATCTATACTATGCAGTTGGGCTATATTTTTTTAATTAAATTAATTTACATACTTGTTTTTTTATTTCGTAGCTTTTAAGAATTATATATGAACATGATGGTATGGCTTTTTCTAGCGATTTTAACCCGTAAGGAAAGTGCCTAAGCCTAAGCGGTTTTGCGGTTAGAGTGGCAAACTTGAAAGATCTCTGGCTTGACTTTTTTTTAGTTTAATACTAAGCGTAAGCTCTATCAATTTATCCTTAAATTTTCCTTTGAGAGATACACAAACGTAAACTTAAGAAGATTTATAAAGCTAAGCTGGTATACCTATAGTAACTAAACGTAATACTCAGCCAATTTTCTAAAAATAAGAAAATCAAAGCTCCAACTTGCCTGTTCGCACATCATGAAGCTAATAACATAATAACATTACAAGTTTATGTACATACAATATTGAGCCCTCATATCACATTTGTCCTCTGAAAACGGCACAAAGCTGGCGTTTCTACTTCATTGCATCTGCAAGTCGACGTTAGTTGCGAATTCGCTATACTAACGCAGCAATATAACAGTAACCGCAAGTGAGTTTCCTGAAAATCGTCTCATAGTGCGGCGCATAAGAGACGGCGCACGATTCGTCTTCACTCACAAATGTCACTCAGGATTTACGTTCAATCGTAAATCAAGATGGCGGCCGTCCCTCTCGCCCCTCCCTGCTGAACCCACCACCTGCGTCGGCGCACAATAATTGAATATTTCACGCGTTGCACTCAACACCTCCCGAAGACGTTACAATGTATATTTTACAACTCCTCGGGTATTGTGTTAGGTCCTAAACTGCTGATGAGTGATCATGTGAAATGCATTAAGTTTAATAGCGATTTTAAAAGCAATATTTCACATCGTTCGAGACACGCCTTTAGCGTTTAGTGACCAACTTTTATGATGATTTGTTTCCGTATTGTAGCAAGTTTAACTCCGCTTTGTGACAAGAACGACACCGATATCGCTTAATACATTATCATGTGGCGTGGTATTGTGATTCTTACTACCTACTCTTTACTCTTGTCTAGAAAACATAATGATTAACATCAAAGTATCAATCATCACTTTCAGTTTAGTTTCCTACACGTTTCATAAATTTTTATAAAGATAAGACGTTTAAACGGTATTTTCGCATCATATTAGTATTTATAGTATTTTTTAGTAGTATATTTTTATTTTATTTTAATAGACCTATTCAGAGATACCTACGTCATAAGACTCATAAGGGATACACAGTACAGTGACCTTATATTTTTTGCAAAGAAGTCAAATTTATTTTTCATCCCTTCCCTATTTTGTTTTTATGATGACAACACCTACACTGAAATTAGAGAAATATATCAACAGTTAATTTATCAAAATCAGTCGAGGCGTTCACATTGGAATTTACAAGTATCAACACAACCCTCCACACACGCCCCATAATTTTTTTACCTTGCGTTGTCGGGTAAAAAATTCACTACGTGCTTACCTACAAGGTACGTAGTCATAGATAGATAGATAGAAAACACTTACGAGCTAGTGCCACATAAGTGGCAGACTTATCGCTAAAAACGATCTCTTCCAGGCAACCATTGGATGGAAAGAATTAGTTATTTACAGAACAAAGAAATAAAGTTTAAACAGATAGAGTGGGTGAGACAATGTGATGACGGTCAATCATGTCCAGACCCGTTATTGTTTCGGTGGTGATAACACATATCGTGAGAATGTGGATGTCGTAAACGAGTAGGTACCTTTTTATTAATAGGTAAAAACTGTTTTTGTTTAAACTAAGTAGATTAGGTAGTTACATTGTATGTTTTTTTTAGTTAGTTATGGAAATAGCGCGATATAAATTCATAACAAGGAAATAAAATCGGCATAATACTATACGTTATTTCTGATGCAACTTTAAAACTCTCACTAACATAACCCCGGTAATACAGACAGTTAAAATTAACAGTTTTACAGAACCTGAATTACCTGATTGATTTTTGTTTCATAATATGTATATTGTATATAGTAACCTCATGACTGTGTCCCACAGCTGGGCAAAGGCCTTTTCTCTGACTTTTCAATCGACATCGCGCCGAGCTGTGACTTCTGGCTCAAAACTCTTCTGATCAAAGAGAATACAATAAAGACTTTTGACATGCGAATAACATGGCTAGCCCATACCTTTTTTCTATTAACCTATTAGATTCTACTGCTGGGCAAAGGTCTCTCCCCCATTTCCTTTCTTTTCTAGCTGGGATCAGTCACGACCAAACGCAGTAAAGTCTATGCTCGTCTACAAGCATCCAATGAGTGAAGTGCTCACCTTTCCGAGTGCATTCGATTGTCTATACCTAAAACAGTCAAATTGATGAACAAATTTGACCGTAATCAGTCATTTATACTCTATACGTAAATTATCTGCATTAGACATGTTAATCCACTCATTTTAACTGTAATTTTATCCGGTATTTATCGGGCATTCATTATTGGTGACCGCAAATCGGCGCCCAAAAAGCTCGCTATTTTCCGTTATTCAGGATTGGCAGTTAGGGTGCAACGGGAGCTTTTACTAGTAGGTACTACTTATTATGTATTCTATGTCCTTACCATGGGTTCGTGGAGTTGCATGAATACACGACTGCCCAAAAAGTAGTGTTATGCATTTAAGGGTACATTAAGAAACCCACAACCTGGCTGGTTGTGGGTTTCTTAATTCCATCATAACTCTTGAACGTCTCAACTAATTTTGATGTGAATGATATCTTTACCTTACATTATCTCAAGTGTCATAGGTCAATATAATATAAATGTCAGTTCTTTTTTCCCTTTCCCCATCCCCCTTCAGTAAATGTTTTGATGAGATCTTTCAATATGTTTTAACTGTAATTTTTCTACCTTTTAGTTTAAGTTTGTAGATGTAGGTACATTCTTGAAGTTGGTTTTTGATATTTGGTTAAAAATTACTTTTTATTCATTATGCCATAGAGTTATATATTTATGTTGTGTATTGTTTCAGGAAAAAGCTTCTCGCTGACTATCACTGTATCGACGAACCCGCCGCAAGTGACAACTTACCAAAAAGCCATCAAAGTGACCGTGGACGGGCCGCGGGAACCGAGATCTAAAACAAGTAAGTTACTAATTTATACTATTTACCTATAAAAATGAAAAAAAAACACAAAAACACTGCCAATGACTTTTTCAAAAAGGGGGAAGACGCGTGACATCCCAACATTGTACCCATCAAATATGGCTATATAGGTTCAAACAAAATTTTGACAAGTAATTCACGTGCTATCACAAACGCCAGTCCGATTGTAACTGAAGTCGATTAGGCCCGTGGGCCTAATTTGTGAGGACCACGTCAAGGAGTTCGTCCCATATCTTTCCACTATTTCCTTATATCAACGCTCTCTGCCTCTATTTGTTACCGGATTGTATGACGTCATCATCATCAGCCAGAAGACGTGCACTGCTGAACATAGGCCTCCCCCTTTAACCTCCACACTGAACGACATCCTGCCATCTGCATCCACCGGATGCCCGCGACTCTCACAATGTCGTCGGTCCATCTAGTGGGAGACCTACCTACGCTGCGTCTTCCGGTTCGCGGTCTCCACTCAAGAACCTTTCTTCCCCATCGGTTAACAGTTCTTCGAGCGATGTGGCCTGCCCATTGCCACTTCAACTTGCAGATTTTAAACCTGAATAGTATAGTTAGAATAGTATACTTAAGTAGGTATTATCTTTATGATGTAGTTCTTAGCTACAAATAAATGCAGTTAATGCGTAAACGAAATTGAAAACAAGCTTAATAAATAAATAATTGTAAAACTAATGTGACACGTAATTCACCCGCGTCACGAGCACAATTTGTTATTATTCGACGGCACAAACCGCATGAGGGACGCAAACAATTAAAATATTTATTATAATTAACGTGGCCATACTTTCAGGGGTCAGTGAGACTTTCTCTTTAATGATTTCTTACATTTTCACAATTCTTACACTTGAAATTAAACACATTAAATTAATTTTATCGCGTGTATTTTACATTATTTTAATTCCTTACGTTTACACTTTGCAGTGTCCGTGGTCACAGGTAGACTCATCTTTACCCTCTCTCCTCTTTTTAGGATTCCGCACCCAAAGGCTAAAACGGGACCCTATTACTAAGACTCCGCGGTCCGTCCGTCTGTCACCAGGCTGTATCTCATGAACCGTGATAGTTAGACTGTTGAAATTTTTACAGCTCTGCACTGCATGGCAAATGCACAAGACGTGGGACGCCAAGATCCTCTTAAGAGGAAAGAATAAAAAAAACGGTGTCATTATCATAGATCAGAGTATATATCGGGAAAGTCATTATGAACCCTTATACCACAGCCTTATACCTACATCAGCGTCCCATATTTCAATAAATAAATGTCAAAGCAGTATTTCTATTATTATCGTCATGTATAATTGTATTGTGCGATATGAGTAGATACCTACCAATGCGGTGGTGCGACCGCGATACCCTGATAATGGCCGCTTCTTCCCACGGGACCTGCTGATAGCGAAGATATGCCTAAAGGTTACTTGTTTATCGGGCTTCTATTCACTTTGATTTGTTATATACCTATGTATTATCTTCTATACCTATATATAAATGTGAAATACATACTCACTGATAAATCACGAAAACGACTTGACCTACAGAACTGAAATTTGGTAGGTAGATTACTCGTGGGTGTAAAAGTCCGCTAGAAAATTATTTTGCGAAACGGCCAAACAGAGGGGGCAAAAGAAGGGTGGAAGTTTACATGAAAGGTTACGAGTACAAGTCGCGGGTAACAGCTAGTCTATCTATATATACTATACTGGCCGCCCGCCCCGGCTTCGCACGGGTGTAAGCTCGGCCTTCGGCTTCGCTACAAAATATAATATAGCCTATGTCACCAGGGGATAGTGTAGCTTCTCAACAGTGAAAGAATTTTTTTAATCGGTTCTGTAGTTTCGAAACCTATTCAATGCAAACAAACAAACAATCAAATGTTTCCTCTTTATATATTGGTATAGATATGAAAGCAATATACCACTTACCTACTCACTGACAGACTCAACACGAATTCTCAATTACTACTTGACCTAAAAAGCTGAAATTTAACAGCTAGTTTTCTTATGGAGCGTATATAGAGGTCTGCTAAGAAAGGATTTTGCGAAAGGACCGAATTAAAGAAGTTCAAAGGGGTTTGAAACTTTGTATGAAATTTTACGCGTACGAAGTCGCGGGCAACAGTTTTATTGCTTTTCTCCTCCACTTCGCTCTATCATGTCCTTTAGCAAGATATCTTTGCACCTTGTCTTGGATCTGGCTCTAAAATCTGGATTTTCGACTGAGGATGGAAAGTTGTAATGCTAAATTCCCTACGTATTCACGCAGGCAGCCTCCTCTATGGTACCTACTAAGGTACCAACTCTGAAATCGCGAAAATATGAAATATATCAGCTGTTCATAAGGAATATTTCGGCTTAGTATAGCAACATATCAGAATCGTGTCACCGCGTTTCGCCAATGTACCTACGTATGTAGAGATCACAGGCCTCGTTTTTTTTTGTTGGTCACATACTAAATCTATGGTAAAGACATCTTCAAATTTTTATTTATTTATTTTCAACGGTACATACAATTCCTAAAAAAATAAGTTAAACAACCTAAATAATTGTTATTTATCAATAACTAGCGACCCGCCCCGGCTTCACACGGGTGTAAGCTCGGCCTTCGGCCTAGGTACTATGACCCGCTCTAGGAATACAAAATTTCATCCAAATTGGTCCAGCCGTTTTTAAATGTAAGAACCTTCTACGAAGTATTAGAAAACATTTAAAAAAAGATGAATGAAATCGGTAAAGCCGTTCTCAAGTTATGGCGTGACCAGGAGAAATAGGGGTTAATTTTTATATATAGATGTATAGATAGCTGTATTTCGAGTCCCACCAAAACAAAAAGAAAACTTCCAAAACGATTGTATTTTATATGAACTTTCGATATTCGAAACCGTTTTCAACCCCCGTCAACTAATTAATATCATAAAACATCGTCTTCCGGCATCGGTCACGCAAAACTTGGGCCCCTCCTATAGAAAACTTGTATTATATCTTGAGTGGCGACGTCTGATCGTCAGTTTTCTCTTAGATGCATTTATTACAAGCTTTTATTTAACTTGACTTTTTATTTCTGGGCCAAATCTTGCAACTGAATTTTAAAACAATTATCCCCAACCGATTGTGCTGAAATTTTGTTTACACGTTTTGTTTGAATAAGAATGCATGGCTAGCAACATTGTTCAAATTTCGAGTTTTGGTGCCAATGTGGAAAAAACTTGATGCCTCGTTGTATTAATCTATACCAATATATAAAGAGGAAACATTTGATTGTTTGTTTGTTTTCATTGATAGGCTCCGAAACTACTGAACCGATTTGAAAAATTATTTCACTGTTGGAAAGCTACATTATCCCCGGGTGACATAGGCTATATCTTGTAGCGAAGCCGAAGGCCGAGCTTACACCCTTGCGAGGCTGGGGCAGGCGGCTAGTTTCGGCAAGTTCTTATAATTGTGTATTGTTATAATAATGTATAATAATGGTGTATTGTTATTTATTAAGTGTTCGTGAATGTGCTAGAGTGTGGTATGATGAGGTAAAACGTGTACCTACATGACGGTTCCAAATTTCATTAGGAGCGTTTAAAAAAGTCAGAGATATGTATTCATACAATCATCATCATCAGCCAGAAGACGTCCACTGCTGAACATAGGCCTCCCCCTTTAAACTCCACACTAACGACATCCTGCCATCTGCATCCACTGAATGCCCGCGACTCACAATGTCGTCGGTCCATATAGTGCGAGGCCTACCTACGCTGCGTCTGCCGGTTCGTGGCCTTTCTTCCCCATCGGTGATCAGATCTTCCACATTGCCACTTCAACTTGCAATTTTTAATAGCAATGTCGGTGATTCTGGTTCTTTGACGAATATCTACGTTTCGGATTCTATCGCGCAAAGAAACTCCGAGCATAGCTCTCTCCATTGCTCGTTCTGTGACTCTAAGTTTTTCCAAAAGGCCAACAGTTAAGGAACACGTCACAGTACCATATGTCATCACTGACAACACACATTACTTACAATACCACTGTTTAATTTCCTCGATATTTAATCTGCCTTCGCCTTCGGCTCGGTCTGCTAAACGTCACGGATAAAATGACTCGTTCTATGCATTCGTTGTACAATCTACTGTTAATCGACAGCACAAATTTGTTAAATCGTAAAACAAAATGCAATACATAAGATATGACTTGAATAGGAAGTATAAAGACAAATAAGGTAAATCTTAACAGACATTATAGCACAGGTGCCTATAGATAGCACCCGCATACTTCCTTCAGAAAGGAGTTCGAACTATTCACGAAATTGACTGACAGGCGAAAAAACACGTTACGTTACGCCATATGGAGTGGCAAGCCGGCGGCGAACAATAGTGAAATTATATCAGTAATAAGTCCCACTCACGCAACTGCAACTGCTCCAGGAAGGACCACTTTTGTGTCTCCTCTTTTGTCAAAGCCAAAAGGACGCAATGTCTAAGTCTTGGGTGATTGAAACATAAAATGGATCGCTAAATTTATTTAGAACAAGGCTGCACTGACTCATAGTTTTTCCCAATGAATAGAATAAATAGTTTATGGATTTCTAAGCAGAATTCTTAGAAACGTGCGTAAATTAGGAAATAGGGCCTTCCATCCGTAGGTGCTAACCTTTTACTAATAACTCGTTTTATGCCAACCACTGAGTTCGACTATGAGTTTGAGTACACAATCATTGTTGTAACATTTTAAAATAATAGTATAGAAACAGTAAGTAAAGCTACTGTAATATAGAGAGATTATCAATGCTCTGCAGCCCTCGTTGTGAGAATCACTTTAAAAAACACACCTCAGCATCAGCACCTAAATGGCTAAGCATCTGATTCCTCTTATGTTTTCAGTCATAACAAAATTCTCTTTCCCAAAGTACGCGCACTAATTTGAATGTCCATCAGAGCTCTTAACGAAGCATAACAAAGAAAATCCCGTCTATTAAACAGAACAGATATCAAAACAAAGAGTGGAAAGGGCAAACAAAAGGCAGTACTTAGCGAATAAGCCCCAAACTCCGAGGGACAAGAAAGGAAGATCTCGCGTGCGCCGCGACTTAAAAGTTGTGAGTTAATAGACTTAATTTGTAGGTGCTCCGGCGTAAGCCGCTTCGGAGTGACCCTTGCTGGCGATGTGCTTGGGAGCCTTAAAGCTTATCGACTATCGATGATTTAAAAAACTTTAATCCTAAGCAAGTATGTTTTATCTTTTTTTTTTATGATACTGGGTGACGAGACAAGCGAAGTCGATCGCCTGATGGCTCTTCACGCTTGCCCATAACAGCTCAACGCCACTCAGAATTTTGAACTTGAACAGTTCAAAACCCTGGATGGCAATGAACTGCGCTAGTCACCCCGAGATATAAGATGTCAAATCTCTGTGTGCCCTGTAATTTCGCTGGAAATCCTTCATTTGCCCTTCAATCCGGAACACAGTAGTGTCTGCACACTACTGCTTGGCGGTTGAATAACTGGCAAAGGTGTGGTATTTCTCCAGGTGGACCCCTGCAAAAGAGTCCTACCACTACAAAAAATATATCTGTAATAGTTGTCAAAAAATTGTTAGTTGACAAAGAGCAAGGACCCCGGAGTCCAATATCTGGATAAAACTAAAATATCTTATTAGACAATTTCCAGAATAAAGTAATTGTGTAGGTATAATTATGGTAGAGTTTATAAAAAACTAATTAACTAAGACCATGAATACACGGAAAAGGATCAACGCATTTGATAAATAGTGGCTAGTGGTGGTACGTCCCATATAATATCACTTCCACTTTGTCAAATACAAACAATTTCCGAGAAACTCCTGACCTTGCGATTAGAACTAAACTGCTAAACAAAATCACTTAGAATTTGTGTGTTACAGTTCAGTTGTATATTTTTATTTATGTTACACGGGAATTAGTGCAAAGCGAGACGCAGCCGCGCGCGTGCATTCACCTTGAAAAAGGCCGTCTAATGCGGTTGAAACTATAGTCGGAGTAACCGGCTTAATCTTACGTGAGTAATTCCCGTGTAACATAAATAAAATGTGTGAAAACCACGTCAGTTTCAATAATAAAACAGTTGTATATTTACTCATAAATATATATGTCCTCATCATTGAGTATTTGAGGGAATATCCAGTTATTTTACTGCCAAAATAAATGTTAGGTGATGATGAGGAAAAATTATCGATAGTGATATAATTATGCGTTGTAACCCATCACTAGTGCCTATTAAAATAGGTAAGCATAACAACAAATAATTAACAGACTGCATTTGTTTGCGTCGATTTCACGATATAATTGCGGCATAGATATATATCGTGCATTGTGTAAACTCATAAACTAATTTTGTTAGTTTTTTTCGAAAAGGTAGGCCGATTGTGGCGGCGCCTTTTTAAATAAAGGAGGTCCCTATGGTTAATTTGTTTCGTATGAAAAAAGACCACCTATTCTAATCGGATGATTGACACATTGTGATGTAATTGAAGACTTCGAACAGGAAGTTACTTTTGAAGCTAATTCGAGAATTTATATAAGTATTATTCTGTTCACTAGTAGGTATTTAGTAAAAATAAATTTTACTCATTGATCATAATAAACAACTTTTATAATATTATGGAACCAACCCAGAAATAGCGAAAAAAATCTACTGTTCCGTATATTTCGTTGAGTGTGAATGAAATTTTTCTATGAATTAGCTGATATTTTTTTCGCGATTTCATGGTTAAATAAAAGTGCCTATGACGTTTATAATGAATGCTCATATGGCTGTCGTCTAGAGATAAACCTCGTATAAGTACATCTAGACCTATTCCGTTTGCTTAATCACCTTGTTAGTATTGTTTTTATTTTCTTAACTACTTTTGACTTTTCCAAAATTTGACAATCGGTACCGGATATGGTGACATAGGCATCACAAGAAAGGAAAGGAAAGGCCGAAAGAAAGCGGCCACTTTTAGCGGTAAGCGCTCGGGACATTTGAACCCGGGTATGTCCTAAATCTGCGACCAGAACCACCGGAGGATGGGCAGCAGCGTCCTAATAGTACACGGTGAACGTACTGCGATCCCCAAGCCGCCTCCCGAGTGTGGGGATTATGGCAACACTCCTCTCTATGAGGGAGGCCTTGTCCAACAGTGGACGTTAATTGGCTGATGATGTGTGCTCGGGACATTTTCCCGGATGGTGCAAGTTCGATGCTACCAGTCGTCTATTTCTCAAATTGTTTATAGTATAAATCCTAGAAGTATGGACTAACATCACAGAATACATAATACACACTGACACTTCAATATAAAAATTACTTTCCTAGTTGATTTAAGTTCAAGTAGCAGTCATTTGCAAATAAGCCACCGGACTGATATTTTTTATTGTAAAAAAACTGATCAAAAACAGAGCTGATCACCAAAAACAAAACTAATATATGTTGTATTTTCGAATGATATATAAGCATATAAATGTCTTGCTTGACAAAGAGCGCACTATACTTATATATGACGTCACTTGTAAGTACCCCATATAAACTCACTACTGACACCGAGTTTGAGAGAAAGGGACAGAAATTCAACCAATAGCTTTAAGTGTTCAGAACTTTATAAGCCGATAAAAAAAACCGTATACGATATTTTTTTCACTAAGTCTGTTTTTTTTTACGTATCATGCACTTGTCTGGTACTTAATATTTGATTTCTCTTCTCATATAGCCATTTCCAATAATAGTGTGCTAAAGAAATAAAGTAAAAGAAGAGGCGTATGTCCAGTAGTGGATCGAATATGGGATGGTGATGTTAAGAGCCTATTTATTTCAGCAGCATTCCTTCCAACAGGTACCAATGCTCAAACACACCAAATACGGTTCGGACTGCCGCGACCGTTTGACTCTCGACTCATACCGTGCGACCCCACGCTAGGGCTCCGAGACGAGTACAAGAGCCCGCCGTCCAGGTGTCTCCGGACTCCATTATTGCACGAGGAGCGAGAATATAAGACTAATGCACCATTGCCGGCGGGAGGTAAGTTTCCTACATTTAAAAAATCTAATAACAGGCTTGCGTTTGACCACTAACTCGCCTGATGTTAACCGATGGAGCACGCTTGCCTAGAAGAAACTGATTCACTCGTGATTTGATGACGCCCATATTGTAAATATGGGAGAGCATCCATTTAGGGAACGCATTCCACAGACTAGCAGTTCGCAGAATAAAAGCGCTTCGTACGGTTTTCGGAATATCAACCATAAAGAGGTGTCGATTTTTCGTGCCCACTCAGGCAGTCCTATAGAAAAATGGGCAGGAGAGAATTAGATCATGCAGAGCTGATGCACCTATGAAATGTACCTATCCGATAAAAAAAAACCGATAGACTAGCAACATAGTTCTAATCATAAACAGTTGAAGGTCTTGAGATAATCCAAATACAGGTCACCAGCTGTCAGCATACCCTGCATTCTGGCGGTATTGGCGTCACCACGATAAATTGCAATGCTTGTTTCCTAGAGTATTTTCACCTCTTTGTACTACCTGGTTAACTTCTATATCAGATACAGACAATTTATTGGTGAACTATATAGAATATCACACGTCACAGTTGAAAATATACACAACTAATAATTATACTATAATATAGGGTACTGGTACGATACTTATTGTTACAAGAACTAACAAAAAACAGTATTAATATTTTTTACCAAAATACTCTTTGAGAGAGTAGGCCTTTTCGATCAAAAAACCATCTTAACCGTTCTTATCTGTTTAATGTATGCCTTAGATCAGACAAACAAGGGAGATATATGTTAAGGTGTCGTGGCGGGTACAACCAGGTCAGGCCTAAATCAGGCTTTATGTCTTTATTCCAACTCATCCTGCAGAAAACCTTCCCACCCCTTTTTGCATATGGACTATAATTTAGTTCATTGGTGTCCTGGCAAAACTCTTAGTGTGCGTCAAAAATTGTGCCGTATTTACAGTTTTTGCGTTAAGCGGTTTAGCGGTATAGGAAAAAAAAAGTGGGTGAAACACGGAGATATTTGAACACGAAAGATAAATTGTACCGACTAAGGCATATAATATATATTGCCCTGGTTTGTCTGACCTAAGGTGTATGTAATGCTCTTCTTGGCCTGCTTCGTTTCTTTCTCTCTATAATGGTAGATCTACCAAAGCCATTATAAAATGTCTTCACAGTAGAGACGGATTGCTTCACTAATTTGCGTAATTACGCCCTAAATAACTGTAAAGTGTTCGTGCCTCAGCGTTAACATTATTTAATATTCGCGTCGCAGAATAGCCAACAGTAGGTGAGTAATCTGCGCTCATTACTGCCTGGGCCTGGTAGAGCTTCAGCACAATCAAGGGGCTCTAACTGCCGTCTTATTTGCCGACGAGCTTCTGCGTATGCGCAGTGGCGCACTTAAAGGTTAGACAGCTAAAATAAAAGTTAAATATTTTTCCTCAGGTAATGTGTGTGGAAAATATAGTTTGGAATTCAAGTTGCTATCATAAGCCTTTAAATTTACATTCTGACATTGGTAACGTGACATCGACATCGTAAGAGTCGTGGGCATCCAATGGATGTAGATGGCAGGCTGTCGTTCAGTGTGGAGTTCTAAGGGAGAGTTCAACAGTGGACGTCTTCTGGCTGATGATGATGATGAATGATAAGATGAAATACCTATATTACCTACTCATATGGTTCACTCTATCTTAACCATGGTCACAAACGAAATAATAGTTTGTATGATGAATTCTGTGATCATGAGGTACTTTGACCGTGTTATGTAGAAGCTATATTTTTATGTAGAATAGAAATTATTATTTTAATAGATGACTCTACCACGCCTACCACTACTGTCTTTGGAATAAATTTATGATTAGTTTGGCCACGCCAGTATTTTTTTTTTTCTTTGTATGGAAGTTTTGAATAAATACAATAAAACACGTAGATATACTATTTCATAGTTGCCTACTCATAGGAGTCAGCATGTAATTTGCAGCACGCCGTATATAAGTTAATATTGGTAGTACTTATTGCCAAAGAAAGCTATATATAGGCTGTACGGTACTATTTACAGGAGCCTAAATGGCTTGGACGATTTTGAAGTCCGAGGTGTCGATTTACTCGCCTTTATTTTCGTAGTATAAGCTAAGATATAAGCGGTAGGTTTTTTATGTTATTGCTGGTTGTAAGCCCGTCCTGTCTATACATTACAATGTTAATTTCATGAGCTGCGCACGTTTACGCGGCAATTCTGCGCGAGTTTCATCAACGCACCAATCTGCGCTCGCGCCGCGTCATTAGCTACGTCTGACACTCGCGCTGAATCTACTGGGAAGATTATTTACGTAGGTCAAGTAAAGAAGTCAAACAACTTATTTAGTTTGAGTTGTATGATATTAAGATGTTGACCCTTAATTTTGGGCGATCGTGGCCAGATGGCAGCATGTGCGCTTTACAATCTGATGGTACCCGATTCGATCCTCGCTCCATCCCTACACCAATAACTTTTTTGTACTTAAATACATTATGTGCAGTTTCGAGCCATCGTTCAATACCGGTGAAGATCACCAACATGCACTTCGCCAGCATGGTGGATTAAGGCTCATCCTCTCTCTCTCTCTCTCTCTCTCTCTCTCTCTCTCTCTCTGAAAAAGAAAGGAATACATTATAGGCTGATAATGATAATGAACCCTTAATTTGGCAGGTCGGATTTTTAAAGATAAATAGATAGAAACTCTTTATTGCACACCAGCTTTTTTTTAAATAAAAATAATAGGCTTGCACTAGACCTCTATTTCACCTGATCTTAATTTACATACATATAAGGAAATTTATTAGCTAGTGCCACAAGTTGCGGCATTATCGCTAAAAGTGATCTCTACCAGGAAACAATTGGATGGAAATTTAGAAAATGTTATAGACACTTGACGTTGCCTTTGTATAAATGTTATAGTAACGACAACTTTGAATTCGAACCAAATTGAAGACTGGCAGGATCTATATAAAATTACATATACATTGGAGATTGAGTAATATAATTGAATGTACACCTTAGTAAACTAAATTAAATTAATGCTAATGTAAAAAAAAACTTACGAACGTAATTACAACGCAATCATATTTACCTACCTACTTTAAAATATATATTTTAAAATACAAGTCAAAACGACGACGTTACATTTACCTGCGAGCCGTGGAATTATAGATATGATATACCTTTTCAGGTACAAATAAAACGTTTACTAAATTTGCATCAACTCATCTCCCAACTATAGATCCAAACAACTACAGATATTTCAATAGCGTTTACCTATAATTTGCAACACAGACACACCGCATCATAAGGGCATATTCATAGTGAAACACGCGTGCCGGCTCGCAAGGTGTTCCATCAGGTCGGGTAATTGGGCAGTTCCGATTGTCCGACCGTCGTCGTCCCCGCATCTATACCAAAATTGGTCGCCGGTGGAGCAAACACGCGGCAAACAACGGACATGGATGCTTGTTGAAGCGAAGCGTTTTTTACATTGAAATATTGAATCTATGTACTTTGTTTTGAGTGGAAGACGCAAACAGTTTGCGACGAACAACGGAAAAAGTATTTGACTAGCAAATATAAATTAGAATTTTATTTAGAAAATAGCTCATATTTATTATCATCATTAAATAGAGAAGCATCTTGAATATCCTAGATAAAAAAAAAAAAAAACATGAAATCCGTCAATTCGTTTTAGAGCTACGAACCCGCAGACAGACGGACATCGTCAAACCGATCTTTTATTTTTATAAATGCGAAAAACCACTTATACACTGGCTGACTGACTCATCACCAAGAAAGAGGTTGAAAGTTTGTATGAAAGTGTACGGGTACCAACTCGCGGGCAACAGCTAATTACTATTACAAAATACAAATACAAAATATATTGCAGATTTTGTAGCGCTTGGAGAAACTTATCTTAAAAAATAAGGCAACATTTTAAAAGTTGAGAATTTAATGTTACCAAGTTTGTACAACGCATTTACAAAAAGCTTGTGACTAGCTTTGTCTACCCGTGAACATGGTGCATGTAACTGCGCCGAAATATCGGGAGCTCCTTCCACAACCTTACCACGGTAAATATCCCGTAAATAATCATTTAACTTTAGCTTTGTCTGCATTAAAAGATTTTCGCATTATGTCTGATTTAGTTAATCTGAGTATATTTTGTGTTCAAAGTATGTCTCCTATGATATTGTAGGTTTTGTAAAGCTTGTAGAAACTTAACATAACGTAAACCATCTTTCATTCAAGAATTTCATCAACCTTCGATACTACGCTGGTCTTTCCCCACAATCAGCGTCTGCCTCTCCTCAACCCATTGAGAGAAGATGCCGGGTCACCGACCTCTGATGTTCTCCAGAGAAATAATAACTTCAAACGCGATCTCAAGAAAAAACGGACAGCACAATGTCATTACGGACGCCGTAGCTTCGTGAGCCGCAGACTTAGGAATAAGTAGACAGGTTGGAAAGAATGTTATTCGGTGATTTCGATAAAAAAAAATATGCCAAAGAAATAAATGCCAAATATGAGACAGATAAAAGCAAGAAACTAAATGTATTATGACTTGTGGTAACTCTTCTGATAAAAATGTATTTTGGTCTAATATTGAAAGGTCTCACAAAAGGGCTCGAAGGACCAGAAAATGTTAAGCCTATTGAGCTTTCTAGCTAATACACGTACTTTAGCTTTAGTGTGAGTGAATAGTAATGTTCATATGTCAGATAGGAATAGGATATTAGGTGCTTAAAGCCCTACAAACATAACATCAGACTTTCCATTCATCGTGTAGTTATATACGAATTATCTAAGCTTCTCATCGCCTCTTCAACATTCGTAAGTGCTCGCCTATCACCATTTGAATTCAAAGTAATCAGGCTGGTGGGTTTGACGCTGAAATCTAGTTTTGTTTATTCGTTTACAACACTGTGCGTATGTTGGTATTGTTATTTTATCACATTTACTTATATTAAGATATGTAAACGCACTGAATTTGGATAGTAAATTACATTTTGTTTATCAAGTATACCCTCTGAAAACAAATAAAGACTTTGCAGATATTCGATTATCTGGATACCTGATCAAATTTCGATAAACAATTTTTCACACCTTCACAAAAATTATCGGCAATTCAATTTTCTAAAACATTCAATTCGATGGATAACATTACAAATCTTATAGCGCCTTATTTCCGGTACGTTTTCGATTTGATTGATCAATTTTGATGATCAATATCTCGGATCGTGATTGGCTACCGGCCGGCTACCTCCGATACTTTCAATCGTTTCACATTACAATGCCTATATAATTCCCGTCGTCCGGCGTTGTGGATCGAATCCAGTGAGCTATGTATAGCGAAGTTCGAATCGTTCGCTCGGGTCGCGTAGGTTTGTGGTTATACTTGCTCAAATAAAGTCAATCTTGGTGCGAGTGCGAGGATCCGTGTGAAAATTTGATAACGAAAGCTGGCGATAGATCGAGCGATCTGCAGGCTGCGGCCAACGCTGCGGTTTCAATTGGTGCGCTACTGTGGGATGTAATAAGCGACGGGATTATCAAAGGCTCCACTCGGCACGCGTCCTCGCATGCCACAGATTCTAATCACACCTGGTTTTGGTGACCTTGATTGCCCAAGATTAATCCAGCACTTAGCTAAACTCGTTCTTCTAGACTTCTTTGCTAACGGGACTTTGTTGATAACATTTAAATGTCTAGATGTTGACTCCAACGTGAGAATAATAGTTTCAAAAAAAATTTTGCACCGAACAGCAATTGCCTGTGGGCCTCAGACTCGACTCAGTCTGATCTTATAGGGGATTTTTCTTAGAATAGTCAATCGGACATTTGATCAAACCACGTTCAAAAATCATCGCCATCAATCAAGCCGAAATCCTCTGATTAGGCACGTAAACGACATAAAAATAACATCTTCATAAAGGATTTTGTGTAAAAAATAAATTGTTTGTAGCCGGTGCAAGAATCGAGCTTCTGGCTACTGAAGATGGTTTCTAGGGGCATTAAAACTATTAAAACGTATGATGGGCGTTGCTCTGCGGGAACCAAGCTCGTCCGCCGCAAACCACAACTCCTGAATCGACCGGACAGTTAGCCGATGTGGAAGATTATCGATACGTCAATTTTATAATTGGATCATTTTTATCCGGTAGTTCGTGATAAACTGAACGCTTCTTATTGGTCATCATCATTTCAGCATTCTTATTGGTATCTTCCAGCTTTCTTACCAACTTTTTTTTCACCCGCCGTCGCATATATATAACGAGAAGGTATTGTATTAGTTATACTTTTTCGTATAGGTTTGTGTGTATGCCTGTATGTTCAGTCTCAACTGATAATAAAAGAGATATGGATAGATTCGTCTAGGTTAAGTGATGATCAATGTGTAGTGAAGTCATCAAAAATACAAGATGACAATATTTAATGTGACGACGAAATAAATCTGCCTCCACCCCTACATGTTCACATCATTAAAATAGGTCTGTTTCTAAGAAAATGTGTGGTTTGATACATTGGCAATGTGAAGTTTCGATGTTCATATCTTCAGACATTCATCATACACACCATTCATCTTTTCATTCCTTGAATGTTGTTGTGTTATTGTGACTTCTTAGTTTAATATTATTATTGTCATTAGTACAATAATTCGTTTTTGTGAGGTGCTAATTTATAAATAAATTTGGATTTGAATACTGCACATATCGCACGGTTTCACCCGCGTTATATCCGGGATAAAAATAGTCTAAGTTACTCCTTATAACATCAGCTAACTGCAAGTGAAAGATGAAAACAAATCAATCTCCTTGGTAGTGACAGCAACCTCCTTTTACTTAGATGATTTTTTTCTCTGTGACGTAGTATGTCAATGTATAATAGACTTCAATTATTAATTATTATTCTTGTTCTTGTTTTTTGTAAGAAAAAAAATAAAATACCAAAAAAATATGTTGGTCTGATCGCTATTAAACTTTATTTAGGTACTATAGCTACTTACAGGATCACTCGCTGGGCTAATCTGAAGTTGCCTGAAAAATTTAATCAAATTCGGTCCAGCGGTTTCGTAGTTCATGGGTAGCATACATACACACATCGACTTATATATATATATATATATATATCTCTATACTAATAATATAAAGAGGAAAGATTTTATTGTTTGTTTGTTTGCATTGAATAGGCTCCGAAACTACTAAACCGATTTGAAAAATTCTTTGACTTTTGGGAAGCTACACTATCCCCGAGTGACATAGGTATTATGTTTTGTAGCGAGGCCCAATGCCGAGCTTACACCCGTGCGAAGCCGGGGCGGGCGGCTAGTACCTAATATATACATTAAGTTTTTTTAATAACTAAAGGAGAAAACTGGATTTTTGGAAATAGACACACCGATACGTCTCAACATTATCTTTATTTTATATACACTTGCCATAATCGAAGTAGCACTTCAATCGCGCTTTTATTTTACAACAAAAATCATGGATCGGTGTAACTCGGGCACGTAGCACGAATGAAGCATTAACTCGGAGCTGCATCAGGTCAGGTGGCTCTCGTAATGTCTCGCATTTGCGGTCGCTCCTGGCAGGATACTCGCTTGTACTGTAATGAGCAACACATAACGAAGCCCTACAAATAATTCAACCCACGAAAAAAACACACCGAATCACGTACTCGTATCCTTAGAAGGAAAATGCGTATCGGATAGCCACGATATCTCGCCTCTCTCTCTTCGACTGGAGAACGAACGAGAAGCAACATTAATATTCCATCTTGATACAATTTGAGGTGTCGGCCGAGCTCAATACAATCAATTATTGTTCTACGTGTTACGGCTGCCTCCTGTCGGTAATATGTTTAACATTTGTAACAAAAAATATCGTAAAAATTGTGTCGGTAATTTGCGTAAACTCTGACTTATCCCGGGTTCCAATTTAGCGCTGTATAATTTGTGAGCGAGCAAGTTTCCCGGAGAGCTCTTGTTAAAGAGTTCATCCGGTGTAGAGGAAGACTCTTCTCATGAGTAGGTACTTTATTAAGGTTTAAAACTAAATAAGTGCGGTGTCCTGTCAGCTGGTAATGATTGGATTATCCAATGGAAGGACACGATCCTCGGTCAAAGCAGCAAAGCGCATACCTCACTTATTTAGAGTAGATTTACCAATGGACTTAATTTTAATACTACAGGTAACATTGATTTACAAACTTAATTAAAATAATTTTAAAATAGGGTAGTTTTATTGTGCTTTATTTGATTGTTTTCTATTTAAGACAATTTCTTTTTCCGGGAGAAGACAAAACCGTTTGTTTGTGCCACGCCATTTAGGGTATCAAAAAGGGTAAAACGCCGTTCATTCAGTAAAAAAAACAATTTGTGCCTACACCAACATTTTCAGCATTTTATGCGAAAACTTGCATGTGAGCATATGTGAGTAGATACGTCAGGTACCAGCTCCCTTTAAGTATTCCGTAGGTAGGTAATACGAGATATATACTCAAAGACTCAAGGACATCACACTGCAAAGTTTCAGTGACAGAGGAGTTATAGTCAGCAACAAACCCCTCAATGATTGGACTAAGCTCCGAAACGGTTGAACGGATTTTAATTGATACTTGTTCGAATGTATTATTTCCAAGTGTCAATACAAATGAGATAGGCATGTACTGCGTACGCGCCGATGTGATAGGTAACGCTAGCCGCCGTATCGCGTGTACGCCGTATAGGATTACGTCTCTACGCGCCCGGCTGGCCGTATCAACGGGCGTCAATCGCGTGGATCCATTGCCTGTAACAATACCTCCGGTATGCTTCTCAAACGAGCGGACGCACTAGCGCAAGCGGTAACGCTAGTCCCGCTAATAACTCGTATTGCATCTCTTTACGTGCTCTGCTAGCCGTGTCAACGGGCGTCAATCCATTAGTCGTAGATCCATTGCCAGTCTTCGTTGCAACCGTCAAATGAGCATGTTCGAAAGTAGGCGACAAAAGGCGAATGCTAACGATTCCTTATTACAAGTCAACATATATAATCAAAGAAATTTAATTCTTAGAAACTTTGCTGTACAAACAATACATGAAAGAAAAGTTGTATTAGCACGGGAGTAAATTTGTTTACTAAAACTTAAAGCTCGCCATTATTTTGACGCATGGGTGTTTGTTTATGTACCAGATAAATTATATTAAAAGTGACACATCCGTACTTGCTTTAAAAATCTTAAATTGTTAAGATATGTTGTATGTTAAAAACTTCTTTTCAATCGTTAATTTAAAAACTTGATCATAGTATCACTTATTTCTATTTTCCTTTCTTGGAAACAGGGTTGGTTTTTCTCAGTAATATAAATTTATAATCGGATCAATATTAGTTCCACATTCATCATCATTATCAGCCATAAGACGTCCACTGCTGAACATAGGCATCCCCCTTTAACCTCCATACCGAACGACATCCTGCCATCTGCATCCACTGGATGCCCGCGACACTCACAAAGTCGTCGGTCCATCTAGTGGGAGGCCTACCTACGCTGCGTCTTCCGGTTCGCGGTCTCCACTCAAGAACCTTTCTTCCCCAACGGTTATCAGTGTTTTTCTTCCCCATCGGTTGTCATTGTTTGTTTATGTACTAGATAAATTATATTAAAGTGACACATCCGTACTTGCTTTAAAAATCTAAAATTTTAAAGATATTATGTTGCATGTAGAACTTCTTTTTAAATGTTAATTTAAAAACTTGTCCATAGTATCACTTATTTCTATTTTCCTTTATTAGGAATATTGTAGCTTTTTCTCAGTAATAAAATTTTCATAATTGGATCAATATAGTTCCACATAATTATATCTCCCTACAAATAGTCAACACTAAAAATACGACTATTAGGATAATAATGTTCAAATTATTGCCATAGTTTCGGCAATTTTTTATTGTATACAAGCCGTCCGCCCCGGCTTCGCACGGGTGTAAGCTCGGCCTTCGGCCTCGCTACAAAATATAATATAGCCTATGTCACCCGGATAGTGTAGCTTCCCAACAGTGAAATAATTTTTCAAATCGGTTCAGTAGTTTCGGAGCCTATTCAATGCAAACAAACAAACAATCAAATCTTTCCTCTTTATAATATTAGTATAGATAAAAGTAATATCTACGGTATTTTTTATGCCATCTCTTTAGATTTGCACGCCTACTAACTAAGAAAAACATGATACGAAACAAAATGACAAATGTTTTAAGCCACCTATATTGTACATGCGTTTTTAAGTGTGTGTATGATTTACTCGTCTATTGTGCAAAAAAAAACTTTATCAACATAATTTACAAATTATTTGACCCCTACTGTTGACACTTAAAAACAGATCTATAAAGGGTTTTTTTTTTGCTCCAGACATCTAGTCTATTGATAATTGATATTATATCAATTGTAGTGACATTTTGAAGTTTCAGTTAACATCATCAAACAATTCAAAAGCCACAAGATAGTCACAGTCATATTGAAGCTATCAAATCAATCTAAGTCATACCCCAGTTAAGTGATGAGACTTTACTAAAAACTAGAATTTTACCAAAAATTACAATAATATACACAATAAAATAAGCAGCACCGTGTTTTTAATGGCTCCACATCAAATCCCGATGTCTGACACTGCGCACAGTGAACGTGTCTCAAGAATCGAACGCACTGAACTGGACAATGTTACCGTTTGTACCGCAACAGATTATTGTGTTCTTTTTATATCTACTATAATAAAAACAACGTAATTATCGTAAGAAGTTACTTAAGAAACGATAAAGGGTTATATTTTTGGGAAATCTACCCAAAAAGATTACTTAGACGATCGGTTTTCAAACTGTGGGGCGCGCTCCACTAGAGAGGCGCGGCAATATGAAAAGGAGGCACAGATGCGCGGTGCAAACGGATAGGGATCCGTCCGTTTTTTTTTTTTATGTATTTACCCTATTCAAGTCAGTTGCACCTTCGAAAATGTATATGTACTACAATATTATGGAGTACACTCAAGGTTCATTGGTTCTACGTTCTCTATTCTACATGAACCGTAATTTTCGGGATAAAAAGCCTATTTATCTTCTATCTATATCCAGTAAAAGCTCAAAATTTCGGTGCATCCGAAGTTGTTAAAAGCGATTAGTTTTTATATGCACAAACACAATATTTGTGAAAAATATTTTTTTATTCGAAAGAGATAAAATACTTTTTTTCATAAGCTTCATAATTCGTGGATTGAATAACTGTTATCACTGAAGCTATTGTTACAAAAAAAACAAATATGATATTTGTTTGAGGACAACGGAACCCATAAATTATTAACATGATAAAGTCAATAATTTAATAATGTCCTTTGCGGTTGTCGTGTAAAAACCACGGGATATCACGCGGAAACTGTTAAAATAATTTTGAAAAATAATAATTGAACAGAATTTAAACTATGAATGCTCAATACTCATTCATAGTTTAAATTATCCTAATAAGATAGGTACGTAAACCTGTATGTAAGCCTACTTAGTGTTATTGCTTTAAAAAAGCTGTGCTTACCGACACATACTCACTCTCTATGGAGATCTCTTAAAATAATACGAGCAAACATTAAATAGAACATAACATTGAACAGAATTTAAACTAGGATACCTGTTAAAATAATTCTAGCAAACCTTAATTGAACAGAATTTAAACCATGAATGAATGAATTACATTGCTAGGGCCGAATATAAAATGACTAGCAGCGCCTCGTGGCACCCGCGTGGTGATGAAAATCAGTGATGATGATGATGAAAAGTAGCCTATGTGTTAATCCAGGACATAAGCAATGTAAGTATATTCCAAATTTCATCTAAATCCATCCAGCCGTTTCTGCGTTATTGAGTAACAAACATCCATCCAAACTTTCACATAGGTATATGATATTTGAAAATGAAAAAATTTTATTACTGCAAAAACTTTGAACACACACTCGGCACACTTTGAAGTAAATTAATATACTTATACAATTAATGAGAGTTTTAAAGTATTTTGCATGAGATGTTATTGTAAAACACTTTCTTTTGTTTTCCTCACTAGGCAAGCCTGTATCGAGGAAACCAAATTCCCAGTAACAATTAGAAATAACAAAACCTCATTGACAAGACAGTGAACGGGTTAAGATTGTAGATACGAAAAATTTCTCACTTATGTGGTAGATTATAAAATTGTTACAGTTAAAAAATAATTTGAAAAATACGTAAGTTATACAATTATACATTTGAACATTGTGAATAAAAATTAAGAAAATAAAAATAATTATTAAAACAGTGATATCCGAAATTTTTGTAGCAGTGTGTGTAGGCGTGACAATAATTTTAAAAATAGAAATACATAGGACCCTAATATACAATTTTTAATAAATCTTCCGTCTTATCATATGTTAAAGTTATAAGCCATTTCTGAATTATGAATTTTGCTTCGCTTACCTTTTTGTTTTTTATATCACAGTATTTTGCAACTTCGTTATAGACATACGCTCTTATAAATTCACCAAAACGATGAGCAAAACAGGTATTTACTGATGACAAAGGCATTCTATAAACCCGTCGAGTAGCAAGAGATTCATATTCTGGTGTAATTAAAAATAGTTTATGCGCCTTAAGCGAAGTATTAAGAATGAATTGTTGGCGCACACTTAGCACACCGGCCTCTTCATAATCATAAGTCTGATTATC
This sequence comes from Agriopis leucophaearia, assembly GCA_949125355.1. Lineage (NCBI taxonomy): Eukaryota > Metazoa > Arthropoda > Insecta > Lepidoptera > Geometridae > Agriopis > Agriopis leucophaearia. The sequence continues at coordinate 5,589,035 of OX421276.1, read as the reverse complement.
AGAATAAAAAACCGACTTCAAAATTACTTTGTACACTCTTAACAAATCGTGCACAATTCAACTATTTCGATCTTACACTAATACGAAGCTAGGCAATTAGGCCAGGCCTAAATATACAAAGACCAATTAATTATAACACTAATCACAGGCAGCCTGCACGCAGTATACACAACAGTTACTTCCACACATTGTAACAAGAACGAGGTGTTTGATCAAAGGTGCTAATTACGAGCTAATCAACGGCTTGATTGAATGACGCGGTGTGTAACAACGTGTTGACTTGTGACGTCACTATAATCGAGTGCTGTTACACCCAATACAAATAAGCACAATCGATTTGATCAGATTATCGATTTTGAGTGACGAACATCGGCCCCCTGCAAGCCTAGCACGGGCCGTGGACAGATTGTCTTGATATTTTTGTATAAATGGAATAAGAACATTTTTGTGCGCCATCTTGAGGTGTTCGCCATACTGAATTTATCAACTAAGACCAAAGTGCCAAATCGAATGAACCCAAACTCGACGGGGTTTCGTTTAGGAGTTCCTATGGCCAATGGCCACCTTGTGTCTCCATCATCAAACTTTTTATTTTTTTTACATAAGTAGGTATGCCAACTTTCAGCTCAATCATGAGGATAACTGGAGGGCAAGATTTGTCCCACACAATAAGACATACCGCGAACGTTTTATTGTTCACACCAAAATTACATACATATGACAAAAAGAACTTAAAACTAGTGAAACAATTGGCGTCGCTATGAGCAGTCTCTTCCAGGCAACCTCATACAGCGTACATACTAAATAAAATAATGATAAAAATAAATAAATATCTGGGACATTATTGCACACATGGTCATCTGACCCCAAACTAAGCAAATCTTGTAATATGGCAGCCAGAGACTGATATACATACATATATATTTTTAAATACATACTTAATTAGATATTAACACCCAGACATAGAACAAACACAAATGTTCATCACACAAATGCTTGTCCTAGGTGGGAATCGAACCCACACCCCCAAGCGCAGAAGGTAGGTACACTACCAACTGAACTAACAAGGCATGTTGAATGAAAGCTTATAATAAAAAGAGGAGAAATCACATTAAATTCTCTGTGGAAGCTTTATAAATCCCATAAGAATATTCTGAGCCGCGCTCGTTTTGTTTTAGTGCGATCGCTTTCAACGGCCCGTAACTCGATACATCCTGTGTTCGGAGGCTGTAAAGAAGCCTGATGATATTGTTACTAAATCGATCTGCCTTCGATACTTGCACTCATGGGATTCCGTATCTTTTATCTAGTATATTATGGATCCTTACTTTTATACAGGGTTAACGAAACGGTGGTAGTACGCTGAAAGGAGATCACTGTACTCATAATTATTGTATTTACTTTGAGACCAACCCTGAAACTGTGAAAAGTATATAAATAGAATAATTTCTATAGGGTGTTAATGTCTATTTTAGTATGTAATTAAATATATATGTATGTATATCAGTCTCTGGCAGCCATATTACAAGCTTTGCTTAGTTTGGGGTCAGACGACCATGTGTGCAATAATTTCGCAGATATTTATTTATACCTTTTCTATATAATATATAATTTTATTCGCACTCACGAAATGTATCATTATCAGCCTATAATGTTCCCATTGCTTGGACACAGGCCTTCTCTCTGAGAAAATATTTTTTCTGGGCCAGTGCATTTTGGTGAATGTCATGTATGTTTTTGAACTGTTTGAGGTTCTTGGACATAACGTTTTCCTCACGATATCTTCTTTCTCCATTGTTCAGCGATGGTATCGAAACTGCACACAATTTATATGTCTTTGGTGCAGGGCCGAGGATTGAACCGGTTGTCGTCAGATTGTAAAGCGCACATGCTGCCACCCAACTAAACTATCGCTGCTCTCTCAGTAACTGTATGAAACTACTTATCTTATTACATTTATAATTATGATGATATCTACATTTACATACCTATTTGTCCCGACGGAGTAATTTAAATCCAATGTCATAACAATGTCTAATTAAACTTGCAACAGAAGTAGGCTAATTTACACAGATGTCTAATTTTAGTTGAGTTATTTTTGAATGCAGACCCGAGTTTTAAATATTTTTATTTGGCCCAAATTAAAAGTTGTGTTGTTAATATTTATGAGGACCTAAAATGACCTCCTCGTCTTTATGTTACCCTATTTTATTTCCTAGCTGCATCTCGCGGTGTTACCCGCAACATATTCTTACATTTTCCGGGGTAAAAAGTATCCATGTCCGCTCTCCTAATGTATTTTTTTGATAATTTCCTTGAAAATCATTATACCTACCATATATCTGCAAGGTGTGGAATATCCTTCCCCCAAATGTTATCCCGCCGAGCTTCAACATGAAGCGTTTCAAAAAGGATGTCTACAACTACCTACCTCTGCAGCGTCAACACCGCTAGTGTTGCAGGTGTCCATAGGCGGCGGTTTTGTTTACCATCAGGCGGACCACATGCTTGTTTGCCGCTCTTTTTATTTAAAAAAATAAAACAACTTTATATTAAGTACCTTAAAAAACAGACAGAAAGAACGTGCTTCAAGTTGTTAGGGTCTTAAAAGTCGAAACTGGAGGTTATTTAGAAAATACAGATACGATATATGTATGAAAGCTTTGGATATTAAATGCTATGTAAAAACAGGTTGATATATAACCAACTCTAGCTAATTATTTATTAGGTACAATTTCTTAAAAACTTACAGTTATAACCAACACATTTTTGAGGCCTTTGCAACAAAAAAGTATAATCTACTTTTTAAACATGTAATTAAACGAAATATTTCGATATTGAGGTTTATATTTAGTTCAAATATAAATTCTCAGACATTCAATTCGATGAGTTTAAATTAAACGCGCACTCAGTAAATCCGATACCACTCAAATACAATTCCACGTAAAGTTTAAATCTGCTATTTTCATTTGTTTCAAATTTAAACATTTCGCGGTGTTTTGACAGTCGCGCGGGGGGTGGTAATGTGACATTACCATCGCCGGGAGCGAGGGGTGGAACGGTGGAAGGTAGGAGCTGGTAATTATCCCGTGTCAGCAGCAGGCCTAGGCGCCCTGTCCGTGCCTACGCTAGCTTCATAACCGAGATAAATATACCTATAAGTACCTACGTTGCTATTTGATGAGCTGTGAAAAACTTGAGAGAGATTTTCTTAGCAATTTTTAATAGCTTGCCTAGAAACAGACAAGTGAGACTTACTTCGAGCGATGGTGGCCGAGCGGTAGTATGTGCGCTTTACAATCTGAGGGACCCCGGTTCGATCCTCAGCCTTGGACCAATGACTTATTTAGTACCTAAATAAATTATGCGCAGTTTAGATGCTATCACCCAAAAACGGTGAAGAAAACACCGCAAGGAAAATTATAGTATATCCAAGAACCTCTATAAGTACCTCTATTAATAAACGTAGCCTTAGAGTAGTTACACCGTCTTTTGTCTTTTTCGATAGAGTTCAAAATTTTAATGAGAGTAAAAGACAAAACACGACGTAACTATTCCAAGACTACTCCGCGTTTATTAATAAGGGGGTTAGTTAAAAGACATGTGACATTCACTAACATGGCTGGCCCAGTGCATGTTGGTGTATGAGTGCCCATCATCTCTCTCTCTCTCTGAGAGAGAACTGAGTCCCAGCAGTGGAAACATGATAGGCTGAAATGATGATGATGATGAGACTTACTTACGAAGACATGGGTCAAGTTCTATTTACAATACATTACACGATTGAAATTAATAACAATGTGAAATAACTTTTGGAAAAACTCACGAGTCACACAACGAGCAATCGAGAGAGCTATGCTCGTTGTTTCTTTGCGCGATATAATCCAGAACATAGATATTCGCCAAAGAACCAGAGGCACCGACATTCATAGCTATTAAAATTTGTAAGTTGAAGTGGCAATGGGTAGGCCACATCGCTCGAAGAACTGATGATCGATAGGGAAGAAAGGTTCTCGAGTCGAGACCACGAACCGGAAGACGTAGCGTAGGTAGGCCTCCCACTAGATGGACCGACGACATTGTGAGAGACTCGGGCATCCAGTGGATGCAGATGGCAGGATGTCATTCAGTGTGGAGGTTAAAGTTGGAGGCCTATGTTCAGCAGTGGACGTCTTCTGGCTGGTGATGATGAGTTAGAATTTGAGTGCCGAAGTCAAGAGCATAATTTGTGTAGAACGCTAAATAAAAATGAGTAATATTTGTCACTATAGTCTGTGTGGGTTAGCATGGTGCCTTATATGTTTGTATTTGTTCGACGATAACTAGTGTGTTGTTGATCCCATTTTCATGAAATTTTGTAGACAGTAGTTCATATGTGTAGTGGTAGGACTTTTTTGCAGGGGTCCGCCTGGGGAAGTACCACACCTTTGCCAGTTATTCAACCGCCAAGCAGAAGTGTGCAAACACTACTGTGTTCCGGATGGAAGGACAATGTTTCCAGCGAAATTACAGGGCACACAGGGATTTGAGAACTTATATCTCGGGGTGACGAGCGCAGTGCATTGCCATCCAGGGGTTTGAACTGTTGAAGTTCAAATTTCTGAGTGGCGTTGAGCTGTTATGGGCAAGCGTGAAGAGCCATCAGGCGAGCGACTTCGCTCGTCTCGTCACTCAGTATCATTTAAAAAAAAAAGTTCGAATATGAGTAAAATTGTTCAAGGGGTTGGGAAGATAAAAGAGATGGCGAGCTTACACACTCAGACTTTCCCTTCGCTCTGTCAATAAATGCCCACTAAATAATTATTTTATGTGCTTCCTACGCACAGTAATAATATTATAGGGCGGCCAATGTACGGGTGTGAGAAATTACTAAGTATCTACATCTAAAAGCTGTCCGATTTTCTCCCTTATACTGACGGTAACTCGTCATTGACAATCAAAGCTTTCCCCACCAACTCATAATAATTTAACACGATGATATTGATAACGAGCTTTTATTTAGACAACTAATTAAATATTTATTAATCTTCGTTCACGATTTCTTCAGAAAAAATTGCCTATGTCCGTCGTCATGATACATACTATTACCTCGCAAAATTTTATCGAGATCGGTTAAGCCGTTTAGCCGTGATTATGTAGCAAACAGACAGAGTTACTTTCGCATTTATAATATTAGTGTGGATATATCTCATTTAAACAAAACCGGTTTTAATTTCATGTACGAGTGAGCAAAATTAGGAACAGTGAACGGTGGGACCGCAGAATGAAGTGGATTTCGTTCAGTGCGGCGTACACTCACACAATCGTTATCCACCTACCTTCCTATAGGTATGCATACGAATGCGTACTGAAAATCATTATCGAACACTTTTGGTTCATAAACTGATTCGAATTACGCCACTAATTTGCGAGCTCTTTAAGCACGATTTTGGGGATTCCATTTCGATGGTGAATCGATTTCAGGGTTCAGCGAGGATTACGGAATAAAATCGATCGTAGCAACGTAGGTAACTCTTAAATTTTAATAGCTGCTGTTTTTTGTTTTAAATGAATTCCTACATACGGTTGAAATCATTTACTTATTTCATTTAAAAAAATGCTTGTACTTACTATGGTGTAATTAAAAAACTTTTTTTTATAAAAGACTGTACGAGTATTACCTTGAGATTTAAGTACTTACATAGTCACGCCTCTTTCCAATTGGGGTAGGCACTAGGAAGAGATCACATCTTGCTACGATCCTGACACACATATTTCGCTTCTTCTAAGTACTTTCTTCTTTCGTGAGTGTTTTCATACAATCTTGTCGGTTACGGGTACTTTTGACGAAGCCTTTTCTCAAAAGGTGTTTGATTTGGTCGTGATATGTTCGCCTACGTCGATGAATATCTTAAATCAAGCTTCTTTCATCCATCCTATATGTCTGAACCATATTTCTCTATCTTTATCACAGCATCTACCATACCGCAACGTTTCCTTATTACGCTGTTCCTTACTACTAAGCCTCATCATCATCATTAGCCAGAAGACGTCCACCGCTCAACTCAGGCCTTCCCCTTTAACCTCCACTCTGAATGACCTGCCCGTAATTTGAGTTGTCTATTTTCATTGGGGGGGGGGACCATAATCCCTGGCAGGCGGCTATATACTAACTCTACAAGACCACTTCAAAAATACGTTCGCTCTACTAATTATTATAGTATCTTAAAGAGCAGTTAATTAATTAACTTCAATGAACTAATTTCTAGTTGTAAACTGGCTATGACTCAGAGGCAGATTGAACTGAATCAGTAAAATATTGTTATTGCATTCACGCAAGACGTGTCTATGACGCTTTTATTTTATTGTTTTCTCTTAGCTTGTTTGAATGGAATACTTAAATAGTGATAATAAACTGCAGTGACGTCAAAAATAAGATATTTCTTTAAGAGAATAAATTGAATTTATTTTATTTACGTCATTATTATACTTATGGAGGTACAAAACTTTTGTAATTAGAACAAAGATTTATTCCAAAGCTTATGTTAGGTATGAAGGCTTTTGTGACGACTGTTGTCCTTGAACAAATCCTTTTAGATGTTTGCCTTATATCAGATCAAATCAAATCTCTCGAGATAGCGCAAAAGCATCTAAAAAGTAGGTACTGACAACGTGTCTAGGTTTCTTATTCTAAGTTGGATTTCATTTATGGCATTAAAAAAAATATTTTTTATTAATATTGCTATTGTCATAGGTTATGCTACCGTTGTCGAAAGGACGACGTCTATAATTTATCTTACGCGTGGGTATTTACCAGGGTCAAACGTTGCGTCATATCAGTTGCAATCAAGTGGACGTGATGGTTACAAGTATTATAAATCTTAAGCTACATTAAATCTATTAATAATGTAATTGTTAATTAAACAAAATACTAGCTAAAACTAACACTAAATAAACAGTTAGACTGTCCATAGACCGTTGAAGATCTAAAGACAATCCAAATGCTCAAACCCACTATCAGTCGGCAGCGTACCCAGCATGCTGGCGGCATTACCACGTTGAATGGCAATGCTTATACGTTGAGCCAGATACACGCCAGCATTAATAATTGTCACTTCGTTACGAAAGAATCTTATAGAACCAAAATTTTAATACACCTGTATTACCTGATGTACAATTTAATAGAGATTATTATCTAATTACCTGTATTATCGCAGAAATCAGGTAGATTTATAATTTAATAGAGTAGAGCCATGGAAGTAAAATGTGAAGTATTGGTAGAGCACCCTCTGCATAGTCATTATGATATTGGTTGTGAGGGGAACCTATAACAAAAAATAAGTAATTTTTTATGAAAAGAGCGGCAAACAAGCTTGCGGTCCGCCTGATGGTAAGCACTAAGCAGAAACTGCCGCCTGTGGACACCTGGAACACTAGCGGTGTTGACAGTGCTTTGCCAGCCCGGCGAGGTAGTTATAGACACCCTTTTTACAATGGTTCATGTTGAAACTCGGTGAGAAGACCTATGGGGGAAGGACATTCCACACCTTGCAGGTCCGTGGAAGAAAGGAGCTGAAAAATCGGATGGTGTGGGGTTTACAACTTTGCAAAATGTGGGGTCGGCTTTTTGACAGTGTCCTGTCCTGGATTTAAGTTAACATTGTAAATTCAGACCACACCATTGCTTAGCATCAGATAGTTTGTAGTAAAATTTAAACCTTATTACACCCTATCCGCACCATTAATGAAAACGGCTCTATGAGAAAAATAATTTGGTGTCCCAAGAGGTTTTTCAAATGATGAAATGGGCTAACTTTTGACCACAACTCATCTGATGGGATGTGACGATGTGGTCTTGGATTGAGCACAACCATGCCATTGCCCATGACGTAGGCCTATATTCATTCTTATCTTAAACACCTAGACCCATGCAGCTACGACATTTCTTCAAAAGGCGAGTTAATAGAGTCTCAAAGGGTCGGTGGTATGGTGTTACAAGTATCCATAGGCAACGGTGATTGCTTACAATTAGGCGGCCCGTCTGCTTGTTTGCCATCTATGGCATAAAAATCCCACTAATATTATAAATGTGAAAGTTTGGATGGATGGATGGATGGATGTTTGTTACTCAATCACGCCAGAACGGCTGCACGGATCTGAATGAAATTTGGCACAGAGATAGATTATAGTCTGGAATATCACATATGCTACTTTAAAAACGGCTGGACCGATTTCGATGAAATTTTGTGTTCCTGGAGCGGGTCATAGCAATACCGAAGGCCGAGCTAACACCCGTGCGAAGCTGGGCGTGTCGCTAGTATATTTATATAAGACCCAGGTAGAACACCGAGGCAGAGATTCTCAAATCAAACAAGGGCGATATGCCTCGGATAGTCAGAACAATTATTGTTCGTGTTCAAATTAATGTCTCCGTGCTTCCCCCACTTTTTAACTATCAAACGCTAAAACTGTAATTACGGCTCACTTACTAATTTTTCTCACACACACTGATAAACTTGCAGCATCGCCAATAAACGCCATTAGTCCACATACAAAAAAGGGCGGCGAAGTTGTCTGCATAGGGTGAGATTAGCTAAACCTTTCTGTTTCTATACCAAAGGCAGAAACTCGCATAAAGCCTTTTATGGCTAATCTAATCTGCACTCCACTTGGCAGTTCATGTCATCCGGTTGTCTATCTTAACCGCTTAGATTCTAGACCCTAAATACTCATAATTATTAAACCAAGACCAACGAATATACAGCGTGTGTACGTGCCAGAAGTCGCGTTGGCAACAATACGACAACAATAAGAATCCTCGTGCGTATTTATCATACGCAGGACAATGATTTGTTATCACGGCGTTGACTCATATATGTATAGCATAAACGATTCACGTTGTGGAAACACCCCTTATGCTAATTTAGGCTGCACTGCTGTTTGCAAATGCTTTGTACGTTCTTATACAGGGTTATGCATAAAGCCTGTACTAAGCCGAAAGGAGGTCATCGTACTCATCATTATGAACAACTTTTTACTGTGGGACCAAACCTGAAATCGCGAAAAAAAAACATAGAAAACGGTAATTGACACTCGACAAAATGTATGGAACACCTGATTTTTTTTTTCGCTATTTCGGGGTTGGTCCCAGAGTTAAAGTTGTTTATAAAGATTAGTAGTAGTACAATGACCTCCTTTCGGCTTAGTACAGGGTAGATGCGTAACCCTGTATTGATATTTAAATACACAATTATACGGAACTGTATAAGCTGAAAGAGGTTGTACTGACTGATCATTAAGAACAATTTTTACTATTAGCACCCTGAAATCGCGTAAATGAAGTCGATGAAAATGGAACTTAATAAATACCTGATTGCTTACACTTAAAAGCCATTTAAAATATTAGGTTACAGGAAAAACAAAATATAAAAACATTAACATACGAGGAAATACATTTTCGAGAATTTCGTGATGTGGTACCTAGTGGTACTCAAAGTCGTAAAATGTTTCTGCATAAAACTTACCCAGTGGACATGCATCCATAAAGATTTGGCATTGCGCCAAGGTTGCTGTCATATTTAAAAGGCTTTCACCGGATTTATATGAAATTAGTCATAACTACATTATATACAAACACGTCGATGTTAAACCTATTAAAAAATTCAATTTTTTTTTTATATATTTTATTATTACCGTTAATTAATATTCGTTATGATTTCAAATACATATGTATTTTTTTCTTATTCAGTAATAAATAATATTTATTTATTGTTAACTAGATGATAGCCGCTACTTCGTACGCGTAGAGCTCGGCATTCGGTCTCGCTACTACGATATGACCCGCTCCAGGGAAACAAAATTTCATCCAAATCGGTCCAGCCGTTTACTCACCGAACTTCCACAAATATTTTAAGATCAAACGGCTAATTATATCTTTTTTTTACACTGCTAAGTCTGTTTTTGTAATATTAGTGTGAGCTTGTATTTTGTTTAGTCAATAAAGGCACTTGCCAATCAACCTATAATACAATTGAATCAGATTTTGGTTGTTTTTCAAGGTAATCTAAGTACCTAAGTAATATGTAGTTTACCATATAAATTAAGAAACATTTTTTAAATGCCGACATCGTTAGGACTCTAATTTATCTTGCAACACACGCACGGAGGTATACAGGTATTTTATTATTTCTGTTTTGCCTATGGTTTTGGTCTACTATTATTACGGAAAATTTTGAGCTCTGACCCGATATCCGCTCAGTTTTAAATATATTTGCATGACAAACATGAACAATACACCCTAATGGACAAACGTTAGAAAAATTGCAAGTTCGAATAACCTAAAATGAAATAAGAAAGAAACTGTGCCAGACTGTCAGTTTCTATGAAATGAGAACATTTCCGAGGTGAGAAAGGAAACAGCTGATTTCTAAGTCAAGAGCTAGGCACCTTTATTGGTATAGGTAGTGTTGTACCTACTTCATACCTACTTATTCTCATTGAATTATCGTTCTGTTGGTCAGAGGGCGGTGCGTGGTACGTGGTCTGTACGTCTGTTACGGCTATAACACGTTAAACAGCAGGCTGATATACACCTACTAGATACCCCGAGTAAATTTTCTGGACTCCACGTTATAACACTCTTTGAAATCACTACATTTTTGTGCGTGATATCCGGGCACAAACTTTGTACATTTATGTACTGGCGGACCTATGAAAAACTTATACCTCGATATGCCCATGTCCTATCCCATCTTCGACCGCATCGTCACTTTCCATCTAGTGAAAACGCGATTAAACGTTAGCCTAGTCCAATGATAAAAATAATTAATTAAACGTTTTTGGTCTTGACCTCAATTTTATTCGATTATTGGTTACCATATTCGTATGAATCAGCTGGCAAATCCCTATTTGTATGTCGTTCCGTGAGCGTGCTTCCCATACTAACACACACATTTACATATATGTACAATGATTTTCTGATCAATCATACAATATATTTCGGACATACTCAAGTAAAGGCATAGACACTCGAATCTACGTGCTGACACTAAAGCCGTGTTCACAGAATACTAATAAGCAATTACGTTTTTATAAGGAAATTAGGTGACTATTCTTACTTATTTGATAAAATATTAATCGAAATCTGTCCTGAATACTAAATCAGTTCTTGAGAAAATGCGTCAATAAAGAAACTGCATTGGTGTTTTGTATTTCCGTAAGCAATTCGTTTTCGTTGCTGGGTCCTGATCCACTAAACAATTTGACCTCTATTTCCTACGGAATAAAGGCCAACATTTAGAGGTTAACTGCAATTTGTGCAATGAGCTACTCCTCATTCCTGCGGCATTTCCGAGTAGCTATAATATGGGGTTCTTCAAAAAGGCTGTGAATAGAGTATTTAAGGGTCGGCAACGTATCTGTGATGCCCCTGGTGTTGCAGGTATCCATAGGCGACGGTGATTGCTTACCATCAGGCGGCCCGTCTGCTTGTTTGCCACCTATAGCAATAAAAAAAACGTGCCGCATTACGTGCTCGTTGGTTAGTGAATCTGGGCTTAGAATCATAGTAAGTTCCTACGTACCTACAAAATTAAGAAAAATATAAAATTCGTACTTAAATAAAATTAAAACTGCGGATCTCTATTGCATATTTAGCTATTTTAGTGTACCTGTATGCTCTACCTAGATGATAACTTTGTACTAAATCATAGCTAGTAAATTTCCGAAAAGTTCCTGTCTAAAAAGGATGGTTGCAGACTTCTTCAAATTTCAAAATATCGATACATACTAATTAATATCGATATTTACTTCCGTCATCTACAGTGATTCGTAGGTAATTTTCTATTTTATTTTTAATTTCAGATGTGAGTGGTAACATCCTCGGTGCGAGCGAGTGGAATACTGGGTATCCCTCAACGACGGCCATGTACCCAGCGTATGGGGCCTTACAACCTCCTTATTACAAGCCCGACTCTACACTACACATACCTCCTGGTAAGTAATGCATCATAATTAGCCACTACTGGCCATAATTCATAGGCCTCTCCCAAGGTACGCTTCCTCAGATCAGACAAACAAAATATGTCTTAGTGTAATAAAATTATCGTTCGTATTTAAATGTCTCCGTTTTTCACCCACTTTCTTCTCAACATCTTTAAAAAAGTTTAAATCAAAAACTGTAAGTACGGCACACTATCTTAATTGACACGCACACTGAGTAACTTTCAGTGACACTAATGGCAAATAATTATCAATATAAAAAAACGACTTCATTAAATGTCAGAACTGGACCAAATTGAAATGGGACCACACGGGAAGCACCAGCTTTCAAATAAAAAAAAATCATCAAAATAGGTTCACGCAGTCGAAAGTTCTGAGGGCCCAAATATATTAAAAAAACAGGCGAATTTAGAACCTCCTCCTTTTTTTGGAAGTCGGTTAAAAAAGGCGGCAAGACCGTCTGCAGGACGAGTTCAGCTAAAAGTATCAAGCCTCATTTAGACCTGATGGTGTCGCACCCGCCACGCCACCTTACCATAAAGCGAAAACTGCTAAACGGTGTTTAATTATTCAATGCATCAGTATCTAGTTATTTATCACTGTATGATTTCCAAATAAAATTAAATATCTTCCTTGTTTCCTGATCTTAGCTTTAGGCTGATTTCACAACTTTGCCGGAGACCCGCACGGGTCACCCGACCCGAAGATCCCGTACCTTTAGTACACCCGTACGAGATCTGTAGGTCCGGTAGACGGGATCTACGCGGAGCAAGTCTCGTACAGAACAAACCGTGTAGATGTGAAATGATGTTCTAGCGCCTCACGCAAAGACTTTTTTTATCTAGTCTGTGGCCTCACTTATATGTCTCCGCTCCGGGAGCCCGTGCCGGTGATCCGCCTGGGTATCGGAGTATGTAAAACCAGTGGCGTAGCTATCGGAGGGCTAGGCGGTGCCGTGCACCGGGGCCCTCAAGCTCAGGGGGCCCTCGAACCCTGACCAGCAAACTTCAAACCAAACTTGCAATAAAGAGCTGATGATAAAGTAGCTTTTTTTTAATTGTAAAATAGGCTTGCGCTTGGCTGCCAACTGCTGATGCCTGATGTTAAGCGATGATGCGGTCTACGATGGATCACGCTTGCCTAGAAAAAACCGATTCACTTTTGACTTGAAAACACCTAGATTGTAACTATCGGGGAACACCCATTCAGGCAGCGCATTCCACATACTAGCAGTTCGCACAATGAATGTGGAATCAAAGCGCTTCGTACGGGTTTTCGGAATGTCAACCATAAAGCGGTGTCGATTTTTCGTGCCCGCTCTGACAGTCTGATAGAAAAAAGGGCAGGAGGGAATTAAATCATGCAGATCTGATGCGCACTCACCAAAATGTATCCGATAAAAAACCGATAGACTAGCAACTTTGTGCCAATGCTCGAGACTAAGAAGCTTAGTCTGAACTAGGGCTTCGTTGCTGATGAGCCTTTTGATTTTTACTTGATAAAACCTAACCATGTTTAGATAGGGCCCCATTTTTTTGCACCGGGGCCTTTGGTTACCTAGCTATGCCACTGTGTAAAACAAGACTTCGTAGTTCATCAATCCTTCGAATCTCAGGCTACATTTGCCGTTTCTTAAAAACATTCTTAATAAAATGCCAAAGTACATATGTACCTATTCAGATATCATCACCACAGCACTCTAAAGTTCATTTTAGCATATTTACCTAAATCCAGCTCACTAACAATTTATTAATATTAAACGCGTCTCATTTACTCAATAATTTTGATAATAAACTTCCTCGTTTTACTTATATCCATTATACCACGGTAATGGAGCGGTTTACCACAGGATAGATACCAAATAGGGATACGATATGGACCATAATAATTGCTTATAATATACAGCTTTTCTTCTGATTTATGCATACAGTGAGATAAATTAATTTACAGTAACAGGAAAAGTAGTTCAACCGACAGCTCTAGATAACCATGTCTTAGTTTTCAACTATACATACCTACTCGTAGTAACTTGACGACCTCTATTCTAATTGTAAAACTAGCTCATAAGTGTAACACGACTTCCTATGGTTAGTCATCCGGGATACTGTAAGGATTCTGGCAAAACCAATCTAAACGTTTGGAAGTAATTATGGTTGAATGAATAAACTCACACACAAAATAATTCCCTAAAACCGGTATTTTCAAGATCCTCAAAAGTTCAAAGACATGATGGCATTAACCGACATGGAATGGCATGGTGGACAAAGGCCCATTCTCTCTCTCTCTCTCTCTCTCTCTCTCTCTCTCCTCTCTCTCTCTCTCTCTCTGTCTGAGAGAAAACCTGAGTCGAAGCAGAGGGAAGATAATGGCTGAAGTGATGGTGATAATGACATAATAACTCTTTCGTCTCAAAAGATACCATCCCATCATAATCATAATCATCAGCCAGAAGACGTCCACTGCTGAACATAGGTCTCCCCCTTTAACCTCCACACTGAACGACAACCTGCCATCTGCATCCACTGGATGCTCGCGACTCTCACGATGTCGTCGGTTCATCTAGTGGGAGGCCTACCTACGCTGCGTCTTCCGGTTCGCGGTCTCCACTCAAGAACCTTTCTTCCCCATCGGTTATCAGTTATACCATCCCAAGTACCTACAAACTATTTTCCATTCAAAACTAATCAATAACGTGTTTGTTGTTTCCAGTACTCGCTGAGCCGCTCCCGCTAGGCCACGGGGACTACAATTACCAGCCGAGTACGCCGGGCTTCGCCAAAAACAGCTCCGGGGCTTCAACGTCCCTCACCGATCTCACCTCCGCCGGCGCTACGCAGCGATACGAGCCCAACTACTACAACTCCTGGCCCGCAAACTATAACTACAACAACTATCAATACAACAATATCAACAACAACCCCGCGTGCTTACAATCACACGCTCCATATATCAACCCAAACACGCAAATGATTCTTCCGAACTTGTACTCGACAGTCAATCAGAATCAAATCCATGTTCACCTACACAGCTCTGCTGATAAACATAACTTGGACCAGTTTGCGGGTGATATAAAGATTAGTGATATTGATGGGGGAATCTCTATCACGACTGAGCTGCAAGCAGGAGAACCAAGCGGGCTGCAGCCGTGCGAGACAAGTGATGAAGTAAAACAGCTCTATGGCGCTTCCAGCCAAGAAGTGTGGAGACCTTACTTTGCTAGTTCGCCACGTTGAGATCTGTAATATATGTGATATAAAATAAAGTAACTTAAATAATTAGGTAGGAATCTAGCAATAAAATGAATGTTAAACATTAATTAGACATAATTGTTAATTATTATAGTTGTAAGATATTATAAAAATACAATATAGAGATATAAATATACAGGCAGATTTTTATTTTATATTTATTGTAGATATGACATGTAATAGTAACTAAATACAGTTAAATGATAATTAACGGGATATCCCGTAAATATAATTAGGTATGTACCTATTTAACTATACATATCTATAGTAAAAAAGTCCCAATACCTATAGGTAAATAATAATTATTGCCCTAGGCTATAGGGGTGGTATCAACCGGTAGTTATATGCACTAGCACTTCACGTTTTTTTATTGTTACTAGCTGCGCCATGTGGTTTCACCCGCGTGTATTACTCCTTATAACATCAGATAAGTATCTGCCAGTGAAAGTCCCGTCTAAATCGATCCAGCTGTTTTGGAGTCCATAGGGAGAACATACATACAGACATCGATATTTATATACTAGTTTTTTTGCCCGCGACTTCGTACGCGTAGATTTTCATATAAACCTTCAGTCCTTTTTTCTTTCCTTAATCCTTGCGCAAAATAACATAGCCTATACTTCAATCTGGTCATAGCTAAGCATATTCGTGAAAACAGCATTTAAATCCGTCTGCATTTTCTTCCAGGGGTTTAGGAGATGTGCGTGAACAAACAAACAAAAATTCTAAAAACTGCCTTAACATGTTTAGCTGCTTATTTTATGTCGCCCTGTGTGAAGTATTGATAGAAGCATAAAAGTAAAAACACCGTCAACAGTTTTCAAATCAAAAAGATAATGTGACCACAGTGCAGAGCATGTTTTGAAATATTATTTTTGTCTAAACCATAAAAAGTATATCATGTCATGTCGGGATGATACATCTCTGAAATTTGACTGTCCAGCTTCGCTCGTTCGAATTTTTCTATGACCATCCAATTTCTGAACTATGAATACGACCACAAGTATATGGCTTTGGCCACGGAACCCTGACATATGCTTGTCTTGAAACGCTCTTGGCTAGTTATTTCTTATTTCGCGTGCATTTGTATGTATACCTAGATTAAAAAGCCATGAAATAGAACTACTCTATTTATCTGTTAAAATATCACAGTAAAATTCATTCTTTATTCTTATTGCAAATATACACTTTCTTCTTCTAGAAGCTAAGTTTATATACCCTGCATAAAGGGTGCAGCAATGACTTATGTAGTGGCTGGTCACCAAACCACACCACAGACAGAAGTAATTTTACCAAAAAAAAACCATACTTAGTGTGATAGGTTACTTAATTATATAGGTTACTTAATTATTAATTATAATAATACTTTTATCTCGTAATAACATTTTTGGTTTAGAAACTTACGAAGTTGGTTCTGGAAAAGTGCTATTATTTCTTTATTGCGTCCGGAATTTTGTTGTATAGGTTTATTGTCATACAAATGGCCTTTTTTAAATATTTCTATTCGCGGGACTGAATTAAAATAGGATGTGGTATATTTTGTGTTTTAAATGCTAACATAGAATAAAATCTCCGTATGAGTATTATATTCTCTTGGGAATAAAATACATTGGATTGAATCACCAAAGAGGTTGTAAGGCCTATGTTTTTATAACATCCTTGATCTACACGTTCATTCATCTAAGAAGGTTAAGAAACCTTCTTTAAATTTAAACTGATTATCTGAATGACAGTTGACAGTTTCAAATTTTTAATGGCTATGTCAATAACATTCTCTTTACTTTGGACCTCCTTGCTTGAGGCTATGTGACGATCCTCATATTACGTTTCGGGTAACGAAGAAAATAATAATTGATTGTTTAATTTCTTTTATGTAATAATAAAGAATTAAAATAAATGATATAACATAGCCTATGTTTTAATCTGGTAATTTCTAAGCATATTCGTGAAAACCGCATTGAAATCCGTCCAGTGGTTTAGGAGATGTGCGCGGACAAACAAACAAACAAACAGACAAACAGACAAAAATTCTAAAAACTGTCCTATCGTGTTCAGCTGCTTATTTTAAGACGCCCTGTGTGATTTATTTTTTGTTATCTCGCAATTACAGTTTTTTTTTATCTCTACGTTTTTATTATATGTATAGATAGATAGATAGATAGATTATAGAAGATAATTAGTCTAATAAAAACGTCTAAATATTCACCCGGTCAACATTGTAGACAGACGAACATCTTGCGCCATCTGTAGAACTAAACAATAACTAAGTACGCTTGCCTTGCCACAGGTTTTGCTGGCATTGGCAACCAAGAAGAAAATCAATCAATACTCTTTATTTAAATCTTCTCAAATTAACTTGTCCATCAGACGCAGTGCTGCAGTCGCATAAAATAATTAAGTATTTTATTATCTTGTACATTAATCCGAACGATCACGTGCTCCACAGACATTATGCAGAAGTTTGAGAATTAGTAGATATACCTATTTTACCCACACTTATAAATTATGCCCTTCGATGAAAAAATACGAAGATTATCCCTGAAGAGGACAATGTATAAGCTAGATTACCGGTAACCAGTAATTTGCAGGTTTGTATTGCAGGATTTGCAGGTATAAAAAAATATCAAATGAAATATTATGAGAGTTTTGGCGCCAACGTGAAATAAACATGGTGCCTCAATGAATTTTTCTAAACTTATGTATTTTCAAGGGGTAATGTGTAATAATGTTTGATTGTTGCTAACCGAGCGAGGAGAGGTCTCAAATTCTAATGGGATAAGTCCTAGGAGTAATAGTGTTCCGTGGATATAAGCCGGCGTTGTTATGTAGGTAGGTATGTTTGTGTATTTAATCGAAGATAACTTGTCGATATTTTCTTCATGAAACTATAAGCAAGTAAGTAGGTAGGTAGGTTCTATACAATACAATTTTATTTTTAAGTTCGCATATGGGCGAAGATAATATGTGTCACGTGTTCTTTAGCCTCTAGTAAATTATTCAGTGGGGTTTATTCTATTCCGTGGACTTATTAAAGTATAGTAAATTGTTTTACTCTCACGATTGAACACGTTGTATCATCATCATCAGCCAGAAGATGTCCACTGCTGAACGTAGGCCTCCCCCTTTAACATCCACACTGAACGACATCTTGCCATCTGCATCCACTGGATGGAGGGCACTCTCACAATGTCGTCGGTCCATCTAGTGGACACGTTGTATACTGTCTGTAAAATATGTAAGACAAGGTATGGCCTTAATGGCTTTAGCCTGCCCAGTAGGCGAAAAAAAAATTAGTATAAAGCTCAGACTTTTAGATTGCGTACTGCAGGTATCCATAGGCAACGGTAATCGCTTACTATCAGGCGGCTCGTCAGTTTTGTATGGCATCAAAAAGAACGTTAATGTTATTTAATTTTATTACCTTGTAAACCATAAGTTATTATTCCGACTGAAGGACTCTATATCCAACGTCTAGAAATTTTAAAAAAGTACAGCAGTCGGTTCGTGTCGAACCAGTATGACAATGACGAAAAACTCAGTGGATATTAATTTTTACATGGCAACTTCGTGTCATAGTGCTACGTGATAAAATGGCGTCTATCGTGTGTCGTCTAATGACCTCGTAAAATAATTATTTTGAAATAGTTTTAGTGATAATTTAGTTCAGTTTAGTTACAAATCGAAGCATAATATTACCAATTATAATTTAAAACCGTAAGTAACAAATCTCTCATCGCTGTTACTATTAACTTGTTATTGAATTGCAGGTTTCTGTTAACGACGGAGAAAATGCAAATGAATGTTACCTATCTGGAATTAATCATGATCGTTTGCTTGCAGTCGTGAAGGTGCTCTTTACGTGTTAGTAAGAGTGCAATGTCCGAAGAGAGCGAGCGGCATGGCGAGCCGGCGAGCGAGGGCGGCGGCATCGCCAGAGCCGTACGCATTTTGTTGACCACGCACCAGCTCGACGCTGCCTCGGCCGACTCGCTGCGTTCCGCGTGGAGGTCCCAGGACTTGTACATTGACCACCTCGAATCATTGAACAAACAGCTGGAAGGTATTTACGACAGTTTGATCGGCTCGATAGCGCCTCCCGGGCGCCGCGCCGCGTGATACCTATCAAATCGACAATGCTTTAACTAAACCTAGTGATACTGTTACCGTTATGTTGATGATGTGATGTTGAAAATGTTTAGTTTTACTATGTGATACAAGGTGTATTTAGGTGTTCCGAGTAAACAAAGGTGAAGAAATTAGGTGTGCAAGTGGAGTGTTCAGTGGAAGTGCAATATGTCTATACCAGGTGCAGTGATACCTTCGCCAAGGGCTGGGCTTGTGTTGGTGTACTCTGCGACGCCAGCCTCACAGCTTACTGTGGCTGCTGCAGTTTCCCGTGTATACTCTTTAAAAGTAAATATATTTTCTTCACTTATTTTGCTGTATCAATAAGATTTTGTTTTGTTACTGCTTATTTTCATGTACTTACAAAGTATTGTAACAATTTACTAGTATTATGTTTATTTATATCCTCTGATAAGATAAATACAAACAGCTCTCTTACATACCTACTACTGTGATGGATACTCATAAATTATAACAAAGTTGTGGGAATATATGCTCGCAGCAATATAATTAACATTTTACATTAATAAAATAGGAATATTCTGGAAAATTCCAACTTTATTACTGGAAAATTTCAATTTCCATTAGGTATTAATTACCTACATACCTAATTTAACTTTATCATTAACATATTATTATTTATTAGGGTTAACCATTATCCTCTTTTACCTAGTTTGGGTTTTATTTATGGTTTTAAAAAAAAAAACATCCTACAAATTTCCATTAATTATTTCAAACATTTTGACAGACTAGCAGACTATCCGTCTTTTAAATTTTTAAGGATTTTTCCTTCTTCTTGGTTCAAGTTTTTTCTAGCGTCATAGCTGCAATATGTTTTAGAAAGCTGTATAAAAACTGAGTATAGATGGAAAATCCCTATAAACCACACACAGTGGAGTGTGGAGTAATTTTTTTTTATAATAAAATGTTAAACTATTGAAGTTCCTAGCATTTTGTCAGGACTTATCAAATTTCAAAATGGTAACCCTACTAAATGTGCATGATGCAAGCGAGAATTTAAGTAAAAATTTGTTACCACAAGTTAAATAAAAAAAAATACACTAGCCCTCTTATTTATAAAAAAAAAGTTCGACAATCTATGCTATAAAAAATGATCTGTCAACTTTACAAAAGCTTTTGACAATTAATTAATTATAATATATAAATGGTGACACTATTCGCAGAAGCCAAAAATCCAAGGAGTCGTGTCATAAATAAATGTAAAAGGGTGTTTTAAATTGTTATGAATAATGAGGCTTGATTCTTGGTGTCATCTCAACTGTTGGTTTATTGTTATTTTTTACCCATTGGAAACACAGATCTGTATGCATCCAAACTGCTTTTTATCTTTGAATTGGGGAAGTAATTTCTGACAACCAAATTGCAATACATTTATGGTACTTATTCAGACATTTAAGTTTCTAGTATGACAGATTTGGCTAAAATGTACTTTGGGGTTAGTACGAGAACTTGTGAAAAAGTATTCAGTCTGTAAACGATAGCAAATGTATGAAAAATTCAGTTTCCCTTTACGTCTGATAGAGGTGCTGTTCAATTTTTCATACATTTTGCTATCGTTTACGGAACGAATACTTTTTCACGAGTGCTCGTACTAGAGCCACTAGTCTACTTCACGTTAGCGAGAAAGAACTTTTTTACATAGAATAGCTTTTTTTAAATTTGTGAGGTGTTAGATTTTGTGTTTTATAAAAAAAAAACATGGTGTTGGTTTCTTTCATGCTCTAAAATCTAACATTTGAATGTATGTGTTAATGCTTAAGTTTCTGTACATTAGTTATTCTAATTCCTATTAGAACTGTTTACTGAAAAATTATTCCTATGTATTTTCATATATGTATTATTAACTACACAACACTAATTCAAAATAAATTAAATACATGATTAAGGTGGAATTAGACAGCGGGTTCTCATACTCTCCATACAAATATACTAGTATTTCTTTTTTTGAAACCGTATAAACATACTAGTGAAATTGATCAGAAACTAGAAATATGATTGTTTTAAGTTACTTATATTACTTAATAATTATTTAGTAAAAAAAAAAATATTGATGGGTTTTTAAATTAAGTTGTTTAAAATAATGGAAATTTTAGTTGCCAATGTAAATACTGGGTGTAAGTGGTTATAGTGTTGGTGATTACTGATACGATAACAGAAAAAAATGTTATTTAACTAAAAAAAAATATGTGCACAATGTAATGTAAATAAAATATCAGCTGATACTAGAGGTCAATGAACAACCTGCGCCTCACGCACTCTTGTACGCTTTACATTGCTGGTTTGCAGAATTCTAAACCACACAAGCAACAAGCTTAAAACATGATTATTTGATTATGTTTAGATAGGAGATTAGGCTTTGTTTCCCTTACTTATTACATCAAAATCGTACGAGTAGTTTTCCGAATTTTTCTACTAGTAAGTTTTTATGAAAAGGATGATAATGACCTGGAATATTATTGCGCAAGTTTGGTGGCGATGGTATTACTTTGCCGTCCTGCCCAATCACATGGTGTGAATAAGTTGGTGCGAGCAGGATAGGATATGCGATTACAGTTGCCACCAGACTTGCACGGTAAGGCTGCTGAGCTCTGGGACCACTTAACATCATTATCAGTACTTTCAAAGGTTTAATCACCTTATAATTGCTGGACAAATTAGGTACTTATAGGATGACAGGAACAATCAGATCTGGCCAAGGAAGTATAAATGTTATTTTTGTTGTATAGGCTTGCGCTTGGCCACCAACTCGCCTGATGTTAAGCGATTGATCAGTCTACAATGGATTATGCTTGCCTAGAAGAAACCGATTCACTCTTGACTTGAAGACATCCAGATTGTAACTATCGGGGAACACCCGTTCAGGCAGCGCATTCAACAGACTAGCAGTTCGCACAATAAAAGTGGAATCAAAGCGCTTTGTACGGGTTTTTGGATTATCAATGTTTTAGCATTTCTCGTTTTATCTTTTAACCTAGCAAAAGTCAGAATAAACTTTTTTTTATTCAGCTTTTTACAAATTTCTGATCTATGTTTTGTAGCTCTGCAGCTACTGCGCTCAGCTGCAGATCTAAAAATCTTAGATCTGACTATACCTAGTAGGTTTTCACTTAAAATGTAAAGCCCTTGGTTATCCAGAACAATTATTCTGCTGGGAAGAGTTACTAAATATTTTATTCGCTGGCCATCTACTCATCATTTTAATGTTATTCTAACGCATTGCAACAATAACCAGGGATATAATTTTTAATTGTTTGAAAATATTGGGAAAATAATTTAGAAATTTAAATTATCTAAGTACCTAATATTTTTAATTGGTTGTCATAGCTGTAGCAATTCAGAAAAACAAAACTAGGTCAATTAAAATAAAACTACATGTCATGTTTTTGTGAATTGTAGACTAAACTAAGTATTAAACTGTTATACCTACCCACCTTCATAGACACTAAACTTGGTCCAAGAATTTATTTGTTCTGGCAGTTGCAATATCATTGTAAAAAAAAAGACTCACTAGGTTTTTTAACATAAAACCTGCGATACCCAGGCATACCTAACTGGCCCAATATACTTCAGTAGGATATAAAAGAAAATATTTTTATTCAGCTTTTACACTTTGCAGCTGTCAAAGCAAAAAGTATTTATACTTGGAATGAGTTTAAACAACGGACCACTGGTATAGCTCATCGGTAGCATGTCTGCCACAAGAGCAGGAGCTCTTCCCGGTTAGGGTTATACCATCCGTCCGAATTTGTCCAGACTTTTAGACTTTTGTCCGGCTTTGAAATTTGTTTAGCTTGTCCGATGCAATACGAGTAAATCTTAAAACGTCTTTAGGGAGACACCGGACACCTAAACACAAATTCCAAAATGTTTTAAAAATTAACCAACATACTAAAATGTCTGGACTTTTATTGAACTATCCAGCTTTAAGTCTGGACTTGTGTGTGAATGTGAAACATTTTATTTATTTACCATCTGAATTTAAGTTTTTTGCTTGAACCACCAAAGTGAAAAATGCGATTTGTCAACCAAAACCTAGTCATTTTCAATATGTACGTGCATAAATCAATATGACATGGGATTAAGCAACAGTTATATCTTACTAAGAAGATTGTAATTGTTTCTTATGCATAATCATAAGTTATAGTTCAGGTGTTGTCGATTTGCTGTGTCAAAAAATTATTGTATATTTAATGTTATAAGAGTCTGCAATTAGTTATAGTTATATATGTGGGATGCTAATTAATCACACACCAAAAAAAAGCACTTTTCATTACTAAATGTCCCTACGAAAAATACTGAGTGAATATAAAAATAAATTGTGGTACTACATAGTATTATAACTAAATAAATATAATATATGTAAAGGGCAAAAAAAGGGATTAATTAGTTACAAATGTTAAGACGCGCGCGGCCGACGACTGAAGTCGCCATACATTTTCATAGTATGAGGTTTGTAGTATCAGCCGCGCGGCTGCGATCGGCCGCCATGCACGGAAGTCTACCTTTAGATGTGCGTTAAGTATTTTTTGGTGTGTCATTAAATATATCCTAATATAAAGTATCTGATGACTAAACATTTTTAGATAAAAAAGCTTTTGGAATACCAGTTTTATAAAAGGCAAACTCAAACTCATAACCAATATTGATTGAAGATCTCTTTTCAATAAATTGTAAAATAAGCAAAGCAATGATACTAAATGAAATTTAATGTGTGCAGGTAGCTTGGAAAAGGCGAAAGAGGTAGAGGATAGAATCAAACAGCAATACGCAGAATCACAACACAGAGAGAAGGTGTTAGTAAGGCGGCTGGCCGCTAAGGAGCAGGAAATACAAGATTATGTAGTAAGTTTCCAATTATTATTATTAACCGACTTCAAACAAGTAGATCACATTATAAACCGACTTCCAAAATATATGAAAAACTTAATAAGTGCCTGTACAGTTTGAGGGTTGCCCTCGATTTACCTGGGATCCCTATCATCAGACACTGACTTGGTGACAATGGGACCAAATTGGAAGTATACCCTACTGAACAAATTTTTTTTTTCTGTCAATAGTTGGTGGATAAATCATAAAAAAAATATACAAAAAAAATACATTAAAAAAAATATACAGTGGAACATAGAACCATTCTCCTTTTTCGTCAGTTAAAAAAGGGAGGTTCTCAATTAGTTGTTTTTATGTTTGTTACCTCAAACTCTGGCTTTTATGAACCGATTTAGAAAATTGTTTTTTTTATTTGTAAGGATGATACTTTCAGATTGGTCTCATGAAAATTTTATTAAAATCAGTTCAGTCATTTGGTTTTTAAATCAAAATAACCGGAAGTCGGTTTTTTTCATTGATAATTATTTTTACAGATTATTTAACTTGTACTGTTCATATCTATGTATGATGGCCTTCCTGTTCAAATCTTCCTTTTTACTGACTTCCAAAAAGGAGGAGGTACTATGTTCATCTGTATGTATATATTTTTTTATGTTCATCGATATTTTGGCCAATTGTGAACCGACTTAAAAAAATCTTTTTTTTTTGTCAACCTCTTTGCAGTGTCTGATCTAACTCAAATTTCACAGTTATGTGTGATCCTGATGTCAATAAAATGTCACAGCTTCGCTGCATAGAATAAGCCAATCTGAAATATTTGTAACTGTAGACAAAATACTAAATTACATGAAACTGCTTATTTCAGAGTCAAATAACGGAGCTAAAATCTTCACATTCGAGTTTAAACGGTCGACCAACACTCTTAGACCCAGCAGTGAACGTTCTCATACAACGGTTAAAGCAGGAGTTGACATCGACCAAAGCAAGACTAGAGGAGACACAAAACGAACTCTCAGCATGGAAGTTCACTCCAGACTCGAATACAGGAAAGAAATTGATGGCAAAATGTCGACTGCTACATCAAGAGAATGAAGACTTGGGGCGCATGACGTCAAGCGGACGAATAGCTAAGTTAGAAGGCGATCTTGCGTTACAGAAAAGTTTTAGTGAAGAAGTCAAAAAATCACAATCAGGTAATTTGCGATAAAAATTTATGCAAGCTATATAAATTATGGGCCATTACAAATTATAAGATCCAGTTTTATTTGCCACAGAATAAAACGAAATCTACAAATATCAGAGCGGTTGAGATTTAAGTAAACACTATGAAACTAAAAGGTCTCAAAGGAAGTTATATTTCATAACTAGATCTACACTCGAGCCTCGCTAAAGGTGTGATTCCAAGGTCGGTGGCAGACAGTAGGGATACTGCTATGTAGTTATAGAAATGACCTGGCACTGACGATTTATATTATCTTTGTATCATGGGGACTGTAGTCTGCTGCATAGGCCGAGTGGTCACTGCAAACATCTGAAGCTAGTCCAGGCACCCAGATCGTCCCAAAATGGTTTGCAACGCTGCTGCATTCTAACAGTCGCAAACCAACTGCCATTCTTCCTCTAAGAACCTCTTCACAGAGAACTGTCGCCAATAGCAGAAAGGTGCTTGCTTAGAAACCAGTGTACACTGCTTTCTAAGCACCTTTGTGGACACTGCTTTAAAAAAAAGTACAACTACAACTGCCTGGACGACCCTCGACAACTTGTCATGTCTAATATTCAGGAGTAGTCATGAATATCTGGGATTTAACTCTGAGAAGGCCTCCCTTGACCGCCCAGTTCGCAATACTTGACCAGTATTCCTTTGTATAATCTCTGATAATATGTTGTTTAAAGCCCTCTGGTTAACCTGAAAAACGCCATATTATTCGTAGCAGAAGCGCGCGTAGGGAGCGCGGTAAAATGTTACCTATTTTCCTGACAGATTTATGCGCAAAACACAACAGTAACAGTAGAGAGGCGCGAGCGTGAAAAACGTTTTTGGTCAATGAAAGTAAAAGAAATTCATTCAGGAATTTGTGAATGTGTCAGGTTTTGTCACAGATACAAATGGTTGTCCCACGCGGTACCCATGAAAAGCAGGATGTCTGCCAACCTTTAGTTTGTACACTTTTTTTTTCTCTATAGTAGGCTTACGTTTGACCGCGCCAACTCGCTTGATGTTATGCAATGATGACTTCTGCACAATCAGTGGATTATCGTTTTGTGGGGATGGAATTACTGCCCAGGTTATCTTCTAGCAAGTCATAATTAACCATGACATTGCCCCTCTGTGTCTGCTGCTGTAGTCCAGCTCGGTAGGATGATGTGGCAACACAGGAAAAGAGTCTAGTACCAAATTTAGCTGAATTTTAGTAATTTTTAATACCACCGCCCAGTAAAAGTAAGCAAAGCTGATCCCCTCCTATGCTGACATAAACATTGGTATACAACGTATACCACTAGTTAAATACGTTGGTATACAACGTATTTATTCCCAGACCAACATCCCCCCCCGTCTCCTAGATCATCAAAAATAAGCAAAGCAAAGACACCATTTGTTGGTTACATAATACTTGAATGGCCCCATGACCACGTTTCAGAGTTGGACGAGATCCTGCAAGAGCTGGACGAGGACGTGGAGGGCATGCAGAGCACGGTGCTGTTCCTGCAGCAGGAGCTGCGCGCGAGTCACGCGACTGTGAACGGCGCGCGCGCATCGCCCGCGCCGGCCGACAAGCGCGCCTACAGCGGCAGCGAATGCAGCGACCCGCCTCGCGGCAAGCGGCGGCGCGCCTCCGTGCTCTCGCTCGACTACAACGAGGAGGAGGAGCCCCTCAGCATCCCCAACGGCGACGCCGACTAGCCTCGGACGCCCGTGTTCCCGCTGAACACGATACATCCATATCGACTAGTGAAACGTGACCTCTCCTATCTTATTAGCCCATGGGCCCGTTTCGTTCACTCGAAATTATTTTTTCATTGTGAGTGATTGTTCAATGTTCATTTTGCGAGAAACGCTGGTTCGGTGTCAATCACTCAAAAACGTGCTTATGTATTAGCATAAAGTGTAAGAGATCTATGTACTTTCATTAGAAGACAAACATTATAGATTTGTGTCATTTCCATTGGGTGATGATTGTGACAGACGTGAGACTAAATAATCGTTTGGTATGATTGTTTGCGTTTTATGCACGACAGTGGACCACGTGATCAGATTTAATAGTGAATCGTTTTTGACATTGTTTTTTATATTTGAAAATACCTAATTAAGACAAGACACTCAGTTGACAATTTTATAATTTATTTATGATAAGTGAATTAATTGTGATATATTAGAGAAATCCGATGAAGAATTTGACTTAAGTTGCCGAATTTCATTGTTTGTGGCATTCATTATATTTTCATGCCAGAAACTGACGTAGCAAATGCAGTAGAACCTGGTATTTGATATAAAAAGCAATAGAATACCAATCCTAAATGATTTAATGTTGTCTCGTTTGATATAAAATTTATGGGAAACTACATGTTTCTACATTGAAATTACTATGATTGTATATAGAGTTATGTTAATAAACATATTACGAGCATCAAAATATAGTTTATGATTTAAAAACTTCACTACACTGAATATGATGAATCAAATCTAAAGTTTATTTACACAAGAAAGTTATACAAAACTTCACTACACTAAATATGATGAATCAAATCTAAAGTTTATTTACACAAGAAAGTTACACAAAACTTCACTACACTGAATATGATGAATCAAATCTAAAGTTTATTTACACAAGAAAGTTATACAAAACTTCACTACACTGAATATGATGAATCAAATCTAAAGTTTATTTACACAAGAAAGTTGTACAAAACATATTTGTATACAATTTCACATGAAATAAAACTATTTCAAAATATATATATATATATATCCTAAACTTAATCTAAAAGGCCTTTGGTGGAAGGAAAAGTTACCAGTGTTATAGTAGCAAATTTTTTGGCTAAAGTAGACGCCTGCATTCCGGCCACCACTCGCTTCCACCAAACATTTGGTCAGGTCCCTAAACAGTTCGAGAGCGGTCCTTAAGTCTCCACCCCAAACGGCACAAACATGTACATCCTGTCTAAATATCCATATTTGAGCCGTTTGAGGTTTTCAGCAACCAACAATCAACTGCGACCAGAACCACCGAAGGATGGGCAGCAGCGTCCTAATAGTACACGGTGAACGTACTGCGATCCCCAAGCTGCCTGCCAAGCGTGGGGATTATGGCAACACTCCTCTCTATGAGGGAGGCCTTGTCCAACAGTGGACGTAAATTGGCTGATGATGTGTGTGTGTGTGTGTGTGTGTGAGGTTTTCAGCTTTAGCAGCAGCGCCAGTTCGATCTATTCATCATCATCATCATTTCAGCCATAGGACGTCACTACTGGACATAGGCCTCCCCCATTGATTTCCAAATGGACCGGTTGGAAGCGGCCTGCATCCAGCGTTTTCCTGCGGTCTCTTTTAGGTCGTCTGTCCATCTTGTCGGTAGACGTCCTACGCTGCGCTTACCGGTCCGTGCTTATAAGCAAGATCAAAGTCGCACAACGAGCTATGGAGAGGGCTATGCTCGGGGTTTCTCTACGTAGACGAACGTTCTCTTCGTATCCGTAAACGAACTAAAGTTACCGACATAGCCCACCGGATTAGCAAATCGAAGTGGCAGTGGGCAGGGCACATAGCACGCAGAACAGATAGCCGATGGGGCTTAAAGGTTCTCGAGTGGAGACCCGATCTATAGATAGCAGGAAAATGAGACGGCGCTAGTCTACACATGTAGCATCCCAAAAAAGAGGCCGCCCTATCTTCCAAGGGAAATCCCGTCGGTCTTTTGTCATCGTCCCGTATCAGCCCGTTGGGATGGCTTCTAAAAATATCTCATTTTTTGGGTTGTTGTGGAATTCGGAATGAAAAGTTCGCAATAAAAAAATGTAAAGTACCGAGTGTATATTTTTTTTATGATACTGAGTGACGAGACGAGCGAAGTCGCTCGCCTGATGGCTCTACACGCTTGCCCATAACAGCTCAACGCCACTCAGAATTATGAATTTCAACAGTTCAAAATCCTGGATGTCAATGCGCTCGTCACCCCGAGATATAAGATGTCAAATCTCTATGTGCCCTGTAATTTCGCTGGAAACATTGCCCTTCAATCAGGAACACAGTAGTGTTTGCACACTACTGCTTGGCGGTTGAATAACTGGCAAAGGTGTGGTACTTCCCCAGGCGGGAAGGCTGTGTAGTAGTAGACCAATTAATAGCACTAAACTGATTTTTTGTAGGTTTTTCTTTATACACGATTACTGGTAATCAGTTTGTATCCTCTAATGGGCGGCCTCAGTACAAAAGAGTGTTTCTATCAACAGAATTGAAGGCGTTTATAATGTCCACCTTCAGCAGCACTCCACCTCCTTGGTGACTATGATAGGTTCTTCTTAGTGCATGTACTGCCGCCTCACAGCTACACGTGAACCAAAACCCAACTGCTAGGGTTGGAATCCCTAGCAGTGATTTTCTAACGTAGGTTCGGGAACATAAAAATATAAACCAAATTATTTATTTGTTATTTATAGTGCGAAAAGTAAGCATCTAGTATAAAATATCAATGCTAGATTTATTTTACGATTTCAATGTGTTGTTTGGCAATATACAGCGTTTTTATTTACTTTGGTAAGATGCAAATACAATAGTAGGTATACCTATACCACAGTTTTGTATTTTTAACCCCCGACGTAAACAGAGGGGTGTCATAAGTTTAACATGTGTATCTGTGTGTACGTCTGTGATACAGTAGCTCCGAAGCAGCTGTGGCCTTAGTAGCACTTGCGAAAAAGTTATCGTTACGTAAAAAAATAATTTCCCTTTTACGTCCGATAGAGGCGCTGTTTAATTCTTCATACATTTTTCTATAACTTTTTCGCATGCGCTCGTCGTACTAAGCCCACTGAACCGATTTCGATTTAGGTACTTTTTTTTTGTTTGAAAGGTGACGATCGAGTGTCTTTTAGCTATAATTCAAGAAAATCTGCATGTTCTGCCGTTTTAAGATAGCCGAGCTTTTTTATCGACCGATTTTTTAAATTTTATTTATACTTGTGTTTAGTGAAATCAGACAACTACCTTATTACCTAAGATAAACTCTGATCTTCAGCTCTTAAATTTGCATAGGTAGGTCAACTTACCTATAAAATTTTATTTTAAGTTTTTCTTTTCTTTTCAAGTAAGCCATGTCACAACAGAAGAAAACATGGTGTCTTATGCAGGAGCGCAAGTTTGGCGCACTAACCTGCGGAGCACTCAAGACGCACACGCCATTAGATCACTCGCCGACCAGCAAGGTTATTCGAATCTTCACTGGTCAGAACGACCAACTTATTTGTAAGGCTGACCGTGAGATAGCTGCTGGCTAACCGTGCCGTGAAGTTGCTGCTGTAGCCACCTAGATTCCATTCATCGTGGTGCAGTATCTCAGGAGCCACTATCGTATTTCTGAACGAAACTGAGAGGCCTTCAGTGAGCGAAGTACGAGTTTTCGCTTCGTAAAATACGTATCGAATTCCATACAATCCATTCGTACTTCGCCCAGAGTTCGACAGAGTTTCCTTCTCATTTCCGTTCTATTTACCTACTTCTCTTTTCCGTGTTCATTATCAACTAAATGTATGGAGCATGGACATGTTTGAGGATATCATTGTTCTCATCATTATGTAGATCTTTTACTAAGGAATCAACCCGGAAATCATGAAAAAAAACAGCTGTTCCGTAGAAAAATACCGACACTCGACGACATGTATGGAACAGGTAATTTTATTTTCACGATTTCACTGTTTGTCTCATAGCAAAAGTTGTTTATAATGATGAGTACAATGATATCCTCAAATATGTCCTCTGTCTAGCCAGTCACCCAGTACATACCTAAATATTAAATAAGCTTTAGAAAGTAGTTACCATTAAAAGGTAAAACAAATAGTATCTCTGCCGCCGTGCCTTGGCTGTTCTAAGCGCTAGGAAACAAGGTACAATTTGAACTAATGGGAAAACTGGAAGAATTGACTTTTCCACGGTCGCTCGTACACCGTGAAGCCGCCTCGATGCTTCAGCTGGCAGCGTTGGGCCTTAGATCTAAAATGAGATGGCTTATTCCAAAAATCCCCTTAGACAATCCCCTGCGAAAAGAATTTTTGGTCCAATAATCCCCTTTGTCCCATTTGAGTGCCAGAAAGTGGATTAGTATTGGACAAAAAAATCCTGAAATCCCCTTATTGGCTTATTCCACAAACCCCCTTCGCCATTGAAAAAAATATATTTTATGCTCATTCTCCTTCAAATTCCCACAGGAAATCGCCATGACTACTGGAAAAAAATACTTCTTCGGGGATATCTACAATACTATATATCAGGCTTCTGGAGGGCAAGCAGATTGGTTGTACTCTTTAAGGGTCAATATTGTTTATGGTTTTGAAATGAGGGGTGGTAGGTATACAAAACCATGAAACTATCCTCGGCAAAGGGTTCTTAATGAAGCCAGAGGATATTGAAGCTACAGGATATGATTTGGTTGCTGCTATGAGGCAGCTAGCCGAGATACTGGCCACAAACAAAACGACAAGCTCAAGCACAGATCTCAAGCTAGGCTTATTCATTCCTAAAGTCCACCGTACGAAAGCTTCAACTCATAGGGATATAATGTATAACATTAATGTCAGGTATATTATATTGTACTTTTATTTCTGGTGTACACAATTAACAGTTTCTATCTATGTATATTTTAAAATGATAAATAATTATTTACAATAATTCTAATTGACACAATTGCATTTTTATTATAATCAGCTTATCTTAGTCCAATGCCGTAAGCCTCTCCGAAGGGACACCACGCAGCACGATCCTCGGGTTTTCATTTACACCATTTACGTATATCCGTACTCCATCGAGTCTCAGGCCATCCTACGCTAAAATCCGTGGTCTCCACTTCCACTTCAGTTTGCTACTACGCTAAGATATGTCAGTAACCTTGGTCCTTTGGCGAAAAACTTTTGTTTTAATAGGCTTGGGTTTGACCGCCATCTCGCCTCATATTAAGCAATGAAGCGGTCTGCGATGGAGCACACTTGCCTAGAAGAAATTCATTATTTTTGTGAAGACACCCAGATTGTAACTATCGCGGGGAACACCCATTCAGACAGCATCATTCATTCGAATATGATTCCTTAGAGAAACGCCGAGCTTCACCCACCAGTGGGTGCACGGGTAGGTAATTCACATTTACCTCTGAACCCACTGGCTTAGAGTTGGAAACTAATTACCACCCACTAGTGGGTGAAGCCGGTGGGTGGACGGGGCATGACCCGTATTCAAAAATTCGGCGACCGACAGGATACGTACCTGCCACGAGTAATCGAGTTGCCACCCCGCGCAGCTCTCACATACTGAGCTGAAATCATCACACTTGGACACAAGGTGCGTTTCCACTGAAAGACGAGCGGAGACATGTGATGTGAACACGCGGGGCGAAGCAAAACGGAAAACATACATTTTATAAGTTATAGGCATAGTGACTGAAATACTATTTCCCGCTTTTCTCCGTCCCGCAATACACCGCTCGTTTACTCCGTGGACCACCGATGCTTGACACCATTCTCGTCACCGCTATCACTGAAGCGGAGACATTTCCAACAATGTAGCTAAATAGACCACATTCTTGGAAATGTCTCCGTCAAACGACATCTCTCCACTCGTCTCCACCTCAGTGGAAACGCAGCCTTAATACCTGTAAGCCTTAGGTACCTAGTTGCGTTTGTGAAATCGTTTACACTACCAAAATCATAAATACTAGGTGTAATAAAAATATGTTATTGTTTAACGCATTATTTGGCCATATCAAAATGTCGATACAATTGAATTGTTACCTACAATTTCAATGTTTTCTTCTACTGCAATATTGCTTTTTTATGTTATTTGGTAAGATTAAAATATCGTTTCTATAGATAAATTCTATAGATAAAAGGTACTGTGTCACCTATGTAAGCGATGCGAAGAATTTGCCATATAAGTATTATGAGATTTTACACCTATATAATACGTTTATTAGATCAGGTAAACTTATCGTATTTATTTTGATAAAACATCACAAATTATAGTTTTTTCGCATTTTTGAGTTATTTTTTTTTCCTTTTTTTCATCAGTTTTGTGAAAATTAGGTACTAATAAACTTTTACTACGGTAACCATGAAGTAGTTACCCCGACTTTTGTTTAAATATATATTTTTTTTACCACAATGACGTTTTCAAATACTAAATCGATGATTAATCTTTACATATACTTAATAACAACGTAGAGATTAAAAAATCTGTAGCTGTAGTAATTGCGAGATATTAAAAAAAACACACAGGATGTCTTAAATCAAGCAGCTGAACACGTTAAGACAGTTTTTAGAATTTTTGTCTATTTGTTTGTCCACGCACCACATCTCCTAAACCACTAGAAGGATTTAAATGTGGTTTCTACGAATATGCCTTTGCTTTGATCAGATTGAAGTATAGGCTTTGTTATTTTGCACAAGGGCTGGATTAAGGGAGGTAAAAAGTGTTGAAACCTACGCGTTCGAAGTCACGGGCTACAGCACTAGTATTTTATAAAAATACGAAAGTTACCGACATAGCCCACCACACCTTACATGGCGTTGCTGCTGTAAAAAACCGTTTTCGATATTTTATTCAAACTTCCATATATTTCCACACAAAAGAGGACCTTAAAATTAAAGAATCTTAAACTATGCCATACGCGTCTTCTCCATGTCAGAACCAAATTTTTCAGTTTAAAAAAAAAACGAGAGAAAATAATTAGAGGTATTGTAGAGCTCTGCCCCTGCCCTTGTGGCTTAGTTGGTAGTGAACCTACCTTCTGCGCTTGGGGGCGTGGGTTCGATTCCCATCTAGGATAAACATTTATGTGATGAACATTTGTGTTTGTTCTGTCTGGGTGTTAATATCTTTTTAAGTATGTATTTACAAATATATATGTAGTACGTACGTATATTAGTCTCTGGCAGCCATATTACAAGCTTTACTTAGTTTGGGGTCAGATGACCGTGTGTGCAATGAATGTCCCAGATGTCCCAGATATTTATCGCTATATTATATCAATAAAATATCATCTACATTTTTCTTGCAAGTAAGCTATGCCAAAACACAAGATCAAGAAGAAGTGATATCCTATGAAGGAGCACAAGTTTGGCAAACAACGCTACGCAGCGACCAAGACTTACTCTCAATCATAAAACTTGTTGAAAATCGAGGTAAACATCTCATAGTCCAGTAGAACAATGTAAAACTACTTCTTAAATATACATAGGTGAATTTCTGGGTCGCACAGAACTGTTATTACCATCAGGCGAGCTTTTTGCTCGTATTGTCACTCAGAAGGTACCTAGATACTAGATAGTAGTCTAGTAATAGTAGTTAATAAAGACGAGGCACATCCATTGCATTTTTAGTTCTAATCAGTAGAAAACTCTACATTACATTACATTTATAATTATAATCAAAGCAGTATCTATTATAATTTTCACTCACATACTATGCCACCAACTTATTTGTCAAGATTGCCAAACTAAAGGGAATTAACAATTTCCATGGGGTCTTGTGAAGAAAGTACGATAGTTAGAGTTATATCATTATTTACGGGATATTTACCGTGGTAAGGTTGTGCAAGGAGCACCGATAAATCGGCGGTTACATGAAAAACAAAAAATGTGTTCAAAAATACGCAGTGATATAAGTGATGTGATGTGATGTGAGTGCGTTTTGTCGGGACTTAGGTTCGAGTTCCAGTGATAACCGGCAAATGTATAGTAGGACAACCTGCGATCAGGCGTCTGCGAAAGTCAGCTGGTGGCAAGTCAATGCCTATAGTAGAAGATGCCTTATTCCGTTTTTAGGGTTCCGTACCCAAAGGGTGTAAAGGGGAGGAGATTACTAGGGCTACGCTGCCTGTCCGTCCGTCAAACAGCACCTTACCGTACCTTAAACAGCTGTATCTTTCGAACCGTAATAGATAGCCAGTTGAAATTTTCACTGGCCAAGTGCGAGTTCGTGACAAATTTCTGCTAGCTACAAAGTTAAGCGACGTCGGGCGCGGTCGGTACTTGGATGGGACCGCCTGGACGTGATGTTGTCTTTTTGCACTACTTTTTATATTTTGTGGTGGTACGGAACCCTTAGTGCGCGAACCAGACTCGCACTTGGCTGGTTTATTTAGGAGAGGCCTACGTCCAGCAGTGGACGAACCTTAAATAAACTTATGACGATATTGATGTTAAGTTAGTCGTTTAGTACCTATCTACCTAATTATATCTATTTAATACATCGAGATTCGAGATACAATACCTATTGGTATTGTATATATTGCATCTATAGGTATTCTATCTCGATGATTTAATATTCTAATGGAAAAGATAATTTCTAGCTGTATCACTATGGACTCTGGAACACAGTCGAGCAGACTTCCTAGTCCAGGCGCAAGACAAAGTAAAAGTGAACAAAATTCTGAACGCACAAAAACTCAACCACTCTGTTATTATTATGGATGTGCAGAGGAGAGTCGGTATTACGAGGTCCGAACCAGACATATGGAACGAGGAGACCTTAAGGATTGGTGAGTGGGATTGGTTGGAGCCTGTCAGGTGTTTAGAATAGATGATATAATACGAGGTTAAACAGAGAGGGGATGCTTAGCCATATATTCTCTAGTGTCAGTGACCTTTTTCTATGCAACAGCTGATTTGTTCGAAATTTCAGCTCTGGTCCCATATTAAGGTATAAGCAAAATTCATATTTTTATGGTTAGCACACCTTTTCTGTTCAACACTGTAATAGACCTTTTCATTACTCATACTCGGAAAGTAGGTCTGAAGTTGCCTGAGGAGCGGGTTGAAAGTAATACATTTCAGCCCTGGGGAGAATCACTTTCAACTGACAGTGACAGTTGACAACTGACAGACACTCAAAAAAAACTAGTTCTATTTTCATATTTGTATAACCCAAGGAATTTATATAGTTACGTAGTATATAAATTCCTTGATTAAACCATTCTGTTTTTGTGGTCTAAAAGAACACACAATAAATAGTTATCTTATCTTATTAGATGGTATGAAAGCACCTGGGTTGGATGATTCGAAGTAAGTTCTGATACTGACCTATCTAGTCTGCTTTTTACAGGACATCGACTGAATTGGAAGGAGTACCCAACATTGAGAGTTATTAACGAGTATGTTGCTTATCTGAAAGAGAATTTCCCCTCCATATGTAATGTTACAACGATAGGGTACACTGAAGAAAATAGAACTATCGAGGTATGAGTACTTTGTTTTTTGAATGTTATGTCTATGTTACTAAGGTACATTGTTCCGTTAGGTAAGTCCAACTTAGGTAAAGAGGTCGCCCGAAGAATCCAACTTGGATGGGCAGCGTTCGGGTAATTGCGTGACGTTTTCTCGTCCAAGATACCACAGTGCCTAACGACAAGGGTCTTTGACCAGTGTGTGTTGCCGGTGATGACATGTATTATGGTATTGAGACGTAGTCCTTAACTGTTGACCTTTTGGAAAAACTCAGTCACACACGGGCAATGGAGAGAGCTATCCTCAGAGTTTCTTTGCGCGATAGAATCCGGAACGTAGATATTCGCCAAAGAACCAGAGTCACCGACATAGCTGACTGCCTCGGTGGCTCAGTTGGTAGTGATCCTACTTTCTGTGCTTGGGGGCGTGGGTTCGATTCCCATATAGGACAAACATTTGTGTGATGAACATTTGTGTTTGTTCTATGTCTGGGTGTTAATATCTATTTAAGTATGTATTTAAAAATATATATGTATGTATATCAGTCTCTGGCAGCCATATTACAAGCTTTGCTTAGTTTGGGGTCAGATGACCATGTGTGCAATAATGTCCCAGATATTTATTATTTATTTATTTATAGCTATTGAAATTTTCAAGTTGAAGTGGCAATGGGCAGGCCGCATCGTTTGAAGAATCGATAACCGATGGGGAAAAAAGGTTCTTGAGTGGAGACCGCGAACCAGAAGACGAAGCGTAGGAAGGCCTCTCTCTCACTAGATGGACCGACGACATCGTGAGAGTCGCGGGCATCCAGTGAATGCAGATGGCAGGATGTCGTTCAGTGTGGAGGTTAAAGGGGGAGACCTATGTTCAGAAGTGGACGTCTTTTAGCTGATGACGATGATGACTATGGTACAACTTAAATCAGACAAAGGTGTTGCTTGTCTGGTCTGAAGTACACAAGGTTTGCTATAAAAATATAGCGGTTCAGTAGAATTAACTACTTGTTTTACAAGATTATTTCAATACGACTGGCTTGAGCAAACTACACCGTTAAAATAACAGCTATTTGAATAGGTGAGCACAAGTTTGTTTAACCGTAATCATCATCATCACCGACATTGGTCTATTAAGATCTATTTACAATAAAAAAAATGTAGCAAACGATTAATGGTGTCTCCAATCCGCCTTTTGACAAAAAACAGGTCAACTAGTAAGCTATAGATGCGGTCATATTTACTTTGCTGGGGTGGCGCAATCAAGTGCATCTTGGCTTGGTCAGATCAGACAAGCAAGGGAGATATGGTAAGGTTGCGTGGCGGGTGCGAGCACATCTCGCCTAAATCGGGCTTGATGCGTTTAGTCGAACTCACCCAGCAGAAGTTTTTATGCATGTGGGCTTTTTGTGTTGTTGTAGTTCTTTGGTGTCGCTACCAGTTTCTTAGTGTGCATGATGAGTAAGTGGGCCGTATAGTTGTACTAAAGCATATGTACCTTGTTTGTCTGATCTGAGTTGGCATCAACACGGCACTCCTCGGGGCACTGTGCGACCTCATGTCTATATGACCGCTAGAGCTCACGCAGATCAGTTTCCACGGCGTCAGGCCAGTGCTATTTAACTAAACTTAGCACGCCTTCTCCGGCGATGTGCTGCCAGCGATTACATTTTCCCACTGCTGGTACACAGGCCTTCTCTCAGAGAGAGAGATGATGGGTCCTAATCCACTCATGATGACCGAGTGCATGTTGACGAATGTCATAGGTATATCTTTGAACTTAGGCGGTTCTTAGACATACCGGTTTCCAGACGATGTTTTCCTGCACCGTTGTTGAGCGATGGCATCAGAAACTGCACATTTGTTTAGGTATTAAATAAGTCATTGCTACAGGGCCGAGAATTAAAACCGGGTGCCGTCACATTGCAAAGCGCATTATGCTACCGCCCCACCATGGGTCATGTCACATAATCTAAATCAAATTATACTATCTTATAATCAAAAGTATTTACCTACCATTCAACGAGAGTCTGTAGAATAGAGGATGGAATTTAATAAAAGTAGGATAATAAATTTTTCATTAAAATAATGTAACAGAAAAGTGCCTTATTATAATATTGCCCCTTGAGTTAATACTTACCTCAGTCTTGTTAATATTTACCCCACATCAGGGGTAACAAGTGACTTTAATTGTTAAGGTGCTTATAACTCTCAAAGTATCTACGGTATTGATATTTTTGGTATATATAATTATAGCTGGATAACTGAGGCATGAAATCAAATACAAAATTTGTCATAGCCGTAACCACTGAAATGAGAATTTATCTACCCTTCTCTATCTGTGGTCGTAACAGACGCACGAACCACGAACCGCCGTTCGACGGCGGTTCGTGGTTCGTGCGTCTGTTACGGCTTTTAGAACGCGCCTCGCCCTCGCAACAAAAGGTAAAGGTAAGGTGGTGGTGGTAGGACGTCAGATGACAACACGTAGGTACTTATTTCACTATGTTTTTTTTTTGTAAAATTTGGTTGCAGATGGTCAAAATATCAAACGGCAATCCATATAACAAAGCAGTGATGGTAACGTCTGGAATGCACGCCCGGGAATGGGTGGCCATCACTTCTGCTTTGTACGTCCTTGACAAGGTAGTCACTAAATTCGATCACCTGCCGAGCTATATGAAGATAATTGACTGGTGAGTTAGAAAAATGTACTAGAGTAAGTACTTACTAAATGGAAAAATTACTTATGTACTGAAATATATGAGGAAACTTTTTTGCGATTTTTGAAGTTTGTAGACCCCTAAAGATGCCAGCTTAGGCTAATTAATTCGAGGCTCCGATATACACGTTGGTAAGTTTGATCGAGCCAATACCAACCACCAAGGTACAAGAGTCAACTTGCCGGGTGCAGGCAAGCGTAAAATCGACATTGATACGAAGTAAGACGAGTTGTGGCGAGCGATCTTGTATAGTGGAAAGGCAAGCTAAACGAGTCGTATGGTTTGCCTTGCCACCACATATACCCACATATTCACTTTTATAGTGCAAACTGATGTATAGTCTGGTGAATACGCTGCCTGAATGGGTGTTCCCCAACAATCTGGGTTTCTTCTAGGCAAGCGTGCTCCATCGTAGACCACATCATCGCTTAACATCAGGCGAGTTGGTGGACAAACACAAGGCTATAACTAAATAAAATAAAAAACTATTTAATATTTGACAAAATATTCATAAAAAAATATTTTAGGTTCTAATACAATGCGCGTTGCGACAAAACAATCGGCTCTGTCAATACAGGTGTGAATAGGCTTTATCAAAGATAATATATATCGTCATTGGGCTTTATTCATACTTGTATCCATAAGTTTTGTATTATTTCTATCAACCCAGCAGGCCTAGCATATACGCGACAACATTTTGTCGTCTTTTTTATCGTACGAAAACATGAGTTGTCATGTTTTCGTACGACTAAAAAGACGACAAAATGTTGTCGCTTATGCTAGGCCTGCTGGGTTGATGGTAATTATAGAACTTCTATTACAGGATATTCATACCCATGTTGAATCCAGACGGTTACCAGTACTCTCACACTCATGACAGACTCTGGAGGAAGAACCGTCGGAAGCTAGGGTCTTGCAGAGGCGTCGATATCAACCGGAATTTTGAGTAAGCATCAGGGGAAAAGCTGAGAATTATTAGCTATGCTGAGCAAGGCAGATAAGCAAAAGTTATCTCATCTGGTTGGATCGGAAAAAGCAGAATTACAAAATATACCTTAGCTTCTATTAGAAAGAAATAAGGTCACAATCACAATATTAGAAAATGCTATACTTATTAGTTATTTAACTATGGATAATTAGGTATGCTATGGAAGTATGTTTGTACTACGTACTTACCTATACTACCTTGACATACAGACCTAGATTCTTACCTTCTAAGTAAATTTTATATGATTCTATGATACGGGCTATATTCATTAAAAATGCAAGAGCATGGATACAGCCAGCGCGTACTTTATAGGTCAAAAGGAAACCACTCGGTTTCTTTGAGAAGTATCTATCTATCTTGTACACATATAATAAAAATCTATACATATACATATAATAAAAACGTAGAGATAAAAGAATCTGTAATTGCGAGATATCTAAAAAATCACATAGGGCGTCTTAAAATAAGCAGCTGACCACGTTAAAACAGTTTTTAGAATTATTGTCTGTTTGTTTGTCCACGGACATCTCCTAAACCACTGGACGGATTTAAATGCGGTTTTCACGAATATGCTTAGCTATGACCAGATTGAAGTATAGGCTATGTTATTTTGCACAAGGGCCGGATTAAGGGAGGAAAAAAGGGTTAAAATGAAAATCTACGCGTTCGAAGTCGCGGGCAACAGCACTAGTATCTAATAAGTGAATATAGGACTAATATTTAAAATCAGTAAGTTTGTAAGAATATTCATAATAAAATAAAATTTATTCACTAAAATAGGGTTATAGGTACATCACATCACACATATCACATCATCAGCCAATTAACGTCCACTGTTGGACAAGGCCTCCCTCATAGAGAGGGGTGTTGCCATAATCCCCACGCTTGGCAGGCGGCTTGGGGATCGCGGTATAGGTACATGATTTAGTTCTATGTTGCCGTTACTCGTCATGTGAATTTGATCATATAAATTAATGAGTATTATAAATAAAGAACAGGAATGAAAAGTATACAATTCAATGTTGATGTGTTCAAAATTAATATTAGTATGGCATGATAAAATAAATGATTAAAAAAAACTTGTATGTACCAAGTACTTACCTAATACAATGCGATTAAAATAAGAATAGGATTGGTCTATCGCTATTTTGTGACGTCAAGACGAATGTTTAGTAATCTTGGTACAATTTGCCAAAAATTAATAATGAAAAAATATCGTTTATTTTTATTATAAATGTCATGATATTTTAGTTTCTTTCTTTGCAAATTGAAATTACAAAATGGCGCTAGACCGATCCTATTCTTATTTTAATCGCATTGTATGTCAAAGTATTCAATTATTATCTTCAAATCACGAGTGAATCGGTTTCTTCTAGGCAAGCGTGCTCCATCGTAGACCGCAACGCGCTTAACATCAGGCGAGATGGCGGTCAAACGCAAGCCTATTGATGAATAAAAAAAACTTATTTCCTTTTTTTATGATATTTGGTGACCAGACAAGCGAAGTCGCTCGCCTGATGGCTCTTCACGCTTGCCTATAACAGACGCCATCAGAATTTTGAACTTCAACAGTTCAAAACCCAGGATGGCAATGCACTGCGTTCGTCACCCCGAGATATAAGATGTCAAATCTCTATGTGCCCTGTAATTTCGTTGGAAACATTGCCCTTCAATCCGGAACACAGTAGTGTTTGCACACTACTGCTTGGCGGCAGAATAACTGACAAAGGTGTGGTACTTCCCCAGGCGGACCCCTGCAAAAGAGTCCTACCACTACCAAAACACACCAAAACACGCTTGATTACATTTGCGCGATAATTTAGCACCAGCATAAGGGAGAGGTAAAAACGTAAACACACGCCTGCGAATAATATGCGGCAAATAAGCACATAGTATCAGAATTGTATAAATGAATTGCCTATTAATGCAATAGGAACAACAAACTCGCCTCTCAAATTTGTACACCCTTTGTGGTAAAAAAATGTTGATCCTCATGTTTTAAGATCTACACTGCTCACATGTTTTGTGCACACAAAAATAAACGAATCTTTATAATAATAGGTAATAATTATCAATATAAAAAACCGACTTCATAAAAATGACAGATCTTGACCAAATTGAAATGGGACCACAGGGGAAGCACCAGCTTTCAAATAATAAAAGAATCATCAGAGTCGGTTCACCCAGTCGAATGTTCTGAGGTAAACAAACATTTAAAAAAACGCTCGAATTGAGATCTGAAATCCTTCTTTTTTGAAGTCGGTTAATTAAATATACTTATATTATGGATGGAACTGTGTTTTTCAGCATCGACTGGGAGGTTACAGGAACGACAGACAAAAGCGAATGTTACGAAGGTTACTCCGGGTCACACCCGTTTTCTGAACCCGAATCACAAGCGTTGCGGGTAAGCTAACCAATTATTATTTTTTATGATGAAATGGGCTAGCGTTTGACCACAACCCACCTGATGGTAAGCGACGATGCGGTCTAAGATGGGGCACGCTTGCCCATGAGGTGCCTATTCACTCTTGCGATGAAGAGACACAGGTTGTAATTTATAGGGAACACCGAGGCAGGGAGCGCATTCCATTCCTGTTCAGTATTAAGAAGGAATTTTGAAAGCGCTGCGTACGGTCTTTACCAAAGTTCACAACGCAAGGATGGAATGACCGCCTCGATGATCTATGACGGAAATTGGATGACGGGATCAGCCTGAACAGCTCTTGTGCACATTCTCCATAATGAAGGCGATAGAAAATTGACAGACAAGCTACCCTCCGCCTATGCCGGAGGCTGTGCGACATCTTTTTAACCAGCGCCTCGTTATTAATAAGTCGAATAGCGCGTCTCTGTACAGAGTCTAATGCTTCGACTGGCAATCTGGCAACAGTGGCACAGAATCCATAAAGTACAAGAACAGTGGCAACTTCTCGCTAATGCAAATATCACGCACGCAAACGGGAATAACAAATTTTAGGCCCTGTTTCCTAGTGCAATTTTTTCATAGCATGACCAAAATTGTTAAAAGGTGTTTTGTTTGTCTAATTCCATGGTTAGCTTAAAATTATAATAATTATCAATATAACAAAACCAACTTCATAAAAAAACGGGACCACAAGGGAAGCACTAGCTTTCAAATAAAAAAATAATCATCAAAATCGGTTCACCCAGTCAAAAGTTCTGAGGTAACAAAGTTTAAAAAAAAACAGTCATATTGATAACCTCCTCATTTTTGGAAGTCGGTTAAAAATGGTATATCAAACATTTATGTTTTATCTAAAAAGGCGAGTTGTTTTGGCAAGGGTTTCCAACTTTTCAGTTGTTCTTGTTACTACAGATGACCATAAGACTTAATATATTGTATTAAAGTCACGTTTAGGGAATCAAAACCACACACAGTTGTACGTTTCGCTACTTTTAATTTTGAGGTTTGCCTCATTTTTTTTTTTTTTTTTTTTCAATTTATTTAGGGATCAACAAACTTTTTCGAAAAGTAAAACTGTAACGTAAAATGTACCATCACGGTTCCCTTCATAATTATGAAATCTGTATAAGCTGTCATAGACATCATTTAGTAAATAGGTATTTAAGTGAATCCAAAAACAGTAAGAAATGCGTATGTAAATCAGTATTACATTTATACATTTTTTCTATTGTCGCTCGATAGAAAAATATGTAAAAATACAATTGTGTTTTTTTTTCTCAGGATGTGATATTGAAGGCAAAAAGGAAGCCGCTGGTTATGTTAGACGTTCATTCGTACGGCCAGTTGATATTGTACCCTTGGAGCGCCCGGGCTACCCCTACGCCGGACAGGAGACTCTTATGGACCTCAGCTAGAACAATGGCAGAGGTAAAGAAACCACCAACACTATATACCTAGTTTAAAAATATT
Organism: Agriopis leucophaearia; assembly: GCA_949125355.1. Taxonomy (NCBI): domain Eukaryota; kingdom Metazoa; phylum Arthropoda; class Insecta; order Lepidoptera; family Geometridae; genus Agriopis; species Agriopis leucophaearia. Next base: position 5,544,804 of record OX421276.1, on the reverse strand, counting down.
TTTTTGGGGATTTTATCACAAAATTTTCACTTAGTGGTGAAATATTTTTCAATAATATAAATATCGAGGACATATTATCTCGATATGGGATTTCATTGAAACAAATATTGATTAAATTTACTTTAAGCCCCCGATAACAGAGTTGATAATCTTGAAACGAGTGAAAAGATTTTCTTGAATCATCGCTAAGAACACACTCAAGTCACCTTTCAGACAAAAAAAAACTAAATCCAAATTGGCTCAGCCGTTTATGAGCTACGATGCCACAGACATACACAAAGACACACACGTTAAACTTGTAACACGCCTCTTTTTGGGACGGGGGTTAAAAATAATCAGCAAGAATAAAAAATACACACAAAAATGCAGTCGAATTGAGAAGCTCCTTTTTAGAAGTCAGTTAAAAGCAGTAGCAAATCCTATTTTACAAGTACTCATCGGAAAATGTTTGACTTCATGGAAAAATGTACGGCGGTTAATATTATAATATAGGTAATTTGGTCATAATTAGTCAAACATTCATTGAATCAGCAGTTCGGGGAATATCCGTGACGAGCCAATTGCTACGTGAATATATGCTTAAACAGATAAAATAATAGGCACATGAAATGCCCAGTTGTACAAGGTTATTTTTAATGTAGCAAAACTCATATAATTTATGTGACAGTTTCAGTGTGAGTTCGCGCGCGCGGCTCAGTCTCGCTTTGCACACAACCTAAACTCTTTCACATGAGTTGCAGGCCAGCTTTCCCACATCATGCTTATAAGTTTGTGTGTTTGTCCTGGCTCTGCACTCAATTGCGTAACGGGTAAACGAATTTGAATGAAACTTCGTATGGAGGTAGTTTACACCCTGGATTGACACACAGACTTTAAGACTGGCCACAACGGCCATAGTTATCTATATTCACAGGTTTTCAACATTTTTTAAGAAAAAAACATAATAAGAACTAAAGAACGGTTGGGCATTTCCTTTAGAATAACATTGCAAATAGTATACCTATAGCAATTTTCGTGTTGATATTTTATAGTATGGCGGAACAAACAGAAAAAAATAACAAAATTAAAAAAAAAAACTTTTTCCTCCGCCATCCTGATTGTTTTTTTTCTAAAACGTTGAAAGCCGCGCGCCGTTAGCTTGCCCCATAAGGCATAAAAAATTGGTTCATGCGTAGGTTAGCAGGTGAAGCGGGGCGCAGCTAGTATTAACATAATTTGATTGTATTTCCCCAGTCAATATACAACAATACGGGAAAAACCTACAAATTTGGCGCAACCTATCACATTATCTACCCGGCCACAGGGGCTGCCATAGACTGGATGTATTTCACGGGCGTCGTGCTGTCTTATGGGATAGAACTAGGAGACAAAGGCGGCCACGGATTCTTGATGCCAGCCGATAACATAGAATCCACTGGACAGGAGCTGCTTCTCGGTGTAAAAGAACTGCTAAAAACACTCGATCCAGACTTATTTAAAATGAGAGGGCGGAACGATTCTTGGTTCTGATAACTCGAGGCAGTTTTATTTTGTAACCGCTGATTCGCGGTGCTTATAAAGTGTCTTGTTTATTATTATGAAATCCTAAAATACATTTTGTAAGTAATATGTTATTTTTAAAACCGACAAAGTAAGGAGCCCTATAAAATGTACAGAAATCGGTTTATTTTTTCTTTGCGTTTTTATACACTTCATGAAAGGATTTTAGCATCACGCGTGTGCATTTTTCAGTATGAATCACTGAAATATTTTCAAGTCTTACTATATAGGGTTACGCATATACTGTATACTAAGCCGAAAGGAGGTCATTGTCCTCATCATTATGAACAACTTTTAATATGGGACCAACCCTGAAGTCGTGAAAAAAAATCTGCTGTTCCATAAATTTTGTTGACTGTCAATGAACGTTGTCTATAGTCTAAGATCCCGCCATAGAACGACCTTCACCGAGCTGGTTAATGGATGAAAAGTATTTTATATTTAATTAAATATGTCAATAAATATATTGTATATGAGTTGCCTAGTAAATTTCAATCCAGGATATTTTAAATATTTTTTTTATATTTTTATATTTTTTATATTTTACCGGTTTGGTTAATAGATAAATTTTATACCAATCGAAAGTATGCAGCCCATAGTAGGTATGTGCAAAAGTTAGGTTGCCCATTTTTTTATCCATTAACCAGCTCGGTGAAGGTCGTTCTATGGCGGGATCCTATACTACTATGGAATAGTACAGAGTAAAACACAGATTACACAAATAATTTTATTTAAGTTAGCTAAAGGCACCACATTAGGCCAGCGGTGGGATTCAAAAAAGTATTATCACTCCAAAAATACAATTTGACTAGACACTTTACTCTAGGAACGTAATCTAAAGACTCATTGTTTAGCATTTTAAGGTGTTGTGTTTGTCACCTAATTTGCACACATTTAAGACCCGGCAAAAACTGTTAAGTATATATTTTTGGGTTCCGTAAATCCGTACTACAAGGAATCTTTATAAGGTCGTTCTTTCCATCTATCAGTCCTATAATCCTATTTTAGAATTATCTAACTTCTATAGTCATTAAGTGCATAAAACTTTGTTATTACAGTAAATGGTAAGGGTATAAATTGTACAAAAAAAAATGTGTATATGTGAAATGGGGATGTTTTTTTTTTCGCTGTATCCCTTCGACTTTGAATAGGAAAATTAAAGTAAGATTTCATACATCACTTGTTTATTAAGGTACCTATCCTTTGCGAAATATGACTTACCAAATTGGCAAAAAGTAGGTAGGAAAGGAGGGGGGAGGGGGAGAATTACTAAACTATTACACTTAGAAGAAACTTATAACTTGTTATACTGATCGGTTATTCTAAAAGCCTTAATTCAAAACTATTTCGAACATTTTATGATCACAAATTTTTGAGTTATAGCGATAAACTGTAATAAATTCAAGACTCAGCTCAGCTCAGCTCAGCTTGAATTCTAGCTCAGAGGTCAATGAACTTTTCGTAAAATGATCTTATCAAAGTCGTTTTCTCTTTGACTAAACCAACACTAACATTTTATGCTACACCAAATTAACTTTTTGTTGTCGGGATTATACATCTCTGAAATTTGGCTAAGTCCACAGACCTACGTTCGAATTTTTGTATATCCGCTTATTTTTTAATTATTAGTTTGAGCACAATTATAATGGCTTTGGCTACGGAACCGTACCATATGCGTGCATCGACACGTCCTTGACCTGTTATTTGTTTTATTTTGTTTTCCTAGTAGGTCTACATATATAAGAACATGCCGTTAATTTTTTACATGAAACTAGCTGCGCCCCGCAGTTTCACCCGCGTGGATAACTCTTTACAACATCAGCTATCTGCCAGTGAAAGTCCCGTCAAAATCGGTCCAGCCGTTTTGGAGTCCATAGGGAACATACAAACACACATCGATTTCTATTTATATAGACTAGACTAGTAGGCAAACAAAATAAAACAAAAAATGAGTTACATTTTGAGTTTTGCCGGATCAAACTTGTGTAAATTAAATAGTCGTCGAGTCATGCCCTCAACAGTCATTACAAAGGACATATCCAATTATATAATATAGGCACAGTTGATTTATTAACTATACGTACCTTGCTTATCTGAAAATATATCCAAGATGATTGGTAGTTACATAAGTAAAATTAGTAACAATATCGTCTATTTGTGCATCTTATTTTAAATTCATAATATATTATGTATATACGATAAGTATAATCTAAAAATTCTAAAACAACCAACTCACAACAGGCACGTACTTGACTAGGCACTCGAGAACACTTAAAACCTTATAAGTACGTACTAAACAGGGTTACTCTCTACGGTGGTCTTAACCCGAAAGGGGTCATTGCACTCATCATTATGGACGTTTAGCAGGATCTACCCTGAAATCACGAAAAACTAGTCGATAGAAAAATACCATAATTTATACTCCACGAAATTACCCATAACGTGCTATCGAAATAAAGCAAAATCTGATCGTTTGTTCAGAATATTAGTAGTCGATGTAACAATCAATAAGCATAACGAGTTTTTTAACAAGCTTTTTAATAACTTGCAATGTTTGTATGTCTGTTTGTTTGGTCAAATCTTGCAAACTGATTTAACCAAAAAACACAACAAATAAATAAATAAATAAACCACTTCCTCTTATCCAACGAAGTTGAATTTTTGCATGTTGGTTCAGTTCCGATGACAATGCATTTTTATGGTAAGCATGACCTGAATCGACATCCAGGATTTAACTCCAGATAAAGGAACTCTTCGACGGTCAACAGCACATACAAGAAATTGTAGCCTGTTACTTATTTACCATGGTTGCTGCACTCAGCGTTGGGTCCTGACTAGGGAACTCTTCAATGGTCAGCAGCAAAGACATTACGATAACCTATTTAAGTGTCAGTTTAGAGCAGTGTTTTTCAAACTTTTCACGACGCGACCCCCTTAGTATGAAAAAAAACTTCGGGACCCCCCTACCTTCCACAGTTTATAATTATTATTATATTACAAATATCAAATACGTAAAACCTCTTTTAATTTTTATAATTACTGATTAATATATTTTTCTTGGTAAAATATTTTTTTTACTAAGTTATTGTTTCTTTACCGAAAAACCCCCTTATAGAGGCATGGCAACCACCCAAGGGGTCGCGACCCACAGTTTTAAAAACACTGGTTTAGAGCATTTAAACCAACGCCTGTTTTTAACACGCTTTTATTAGCTTGGTTTGGTATGTATGTATGTAATGAAATCCTTGATCTTGATTTTGAACTACTTCATAACGTTGAATTAAAATTGAAATTTTGTAGACTTATCAAAGACCGATAACAAAGCAATAATTTAAATAGTTTGTCTCATTATCCTTACCAGGATCATCAGTATTAGCGATTTTAAAGCGTGTTCTTAGTTTTTTAAACTGCGAGAATTATTAAAGATGTTTTTTTACGAAGTATTAATTTATTTTAAATTCCGTTTTCATAATGCTCCTATCTCAAACTCTTTACCAAACACAGCTACGACGCGAAACGACGACTCCGACGACGTAAATTTCTAACAAATACTAGGTATTCTAGGTATGCAATATATTTCAAGACAATGGAGCGATGCGTATAAAAAAGACAACAGCTGCCGCCAATACATTCTCTCAGGAAATCACAAACAATTTTACAATACATAAAGGTAAAAAAAAAAAACGTATGACTAAAAAAATCTGTTGGTGTGTCAAAGTTGTTAATAATGATAAGCACTATGACCTCCTTTAAGCTTCGTATCACCGTTCCGTGTAACCCTGTATTTATTAATAATTCATAATCATTATCGTAACTAAGGCATGGTCCCAACTTCCAATAGATAATTACGGAAATAAACTCTATTCATTACAAATATTACAATTATGTAGTCAAATTTCCGAGTTTCATAGAACTAGTGCTAAATGCTAATAAAGGTTAGTGTGTAAACAGATTATGGGCAATTAGGGCAACAGAATATTTATCGGTTTTTCCATCAAATAGGATAGTCATAACTAGAAAACTTTGTTCCGACACGCGATTTGTTACTTTATATAGATTCTATTCAGTACGGCATATTCCATTGTTAACTGAAAGTATATGTCTTCCTGTCGAGAGAAGTAACATTCCAAATAATCTTTTATCCGCGTCTCTTATAAGACTTTCTAAGTATAATTAAACATTAAAGAACAATGAATTAACCAAATTAAGAATAGATAAGTACACCTTTCTGCGTTAAACCGGCAAAAATGACACAAAATTCTAAACAAATGGAAAAGGCTGACTAAATCGCGATTAAAAAAATATGGACGTCAACGCACCTCCCGTTTTCCACTCCTCACTCCGTGATTGTCACCTCCCGCGAGGATATCCACATCTCTCACTCCTGCCCCTTGGCACCTCAACAGCTTCTCTTCCAAGTTTCGAATGCGGTCTTGGAGGAACTCCACAGTTCTATTGAGGTTTTTGATTTCTTCCTTCAGTGGATACACTTGCATGTTCATTTGCATCAGCTCCTTTTCATGGGCGAGTTGAAGGGTGTGCAGCTGCAAATAACAGAGTCTCTTTGTTAAACTTGTCAAAAAGTCATCGCAGCAAGCGCACATGTCATTTTAGCTTCTGTTCATTTTTTACTGTCAAAAGTCACAAACAACAACGAATCACATCGCCGCAAGTACAGAGATGTATCACGAAAAGTTCTAACTGCACTGTGCTAAATGTAAGCATAATGATCCAAAATTAGCACTAAAACTAGACTTACATCTTGAATCCTTTTCTTCTTCAACAATATAAACTCTTCGTTCGTACGTTTCAGTGAGTCCAAGAGACTGTTCCTCTCCTGAATGAGGCATTCTTTCTGTTGCTTTACTTCTGTAAGCTCCGACTCCATTTCCATGTTCATTCTAGCGAGAATGTTTTCCGTTGACTTGTTTTTGCTTACTCCCGTTTTCTTGTGAGGATTTAAGTTGAGCAAGACTGAAAACATACAGGTACTTACTTCAAACTTGATCAAACAAATTAACAAAATTTATAAAACAATGATATTATGGCAAATTATACGTATCTATGTACGGCTTACCTTCTTTTTCTTTTTGCAAATTTCGCAAATTCTTTCTCAACTCTTCGGTCTCCCTGTTAATTTTAGCGATGGTTCGCTGCTTTACAGTCAACTCTGACTGCAGACCTTTGATTGTCGCTATTAAATAACTGTCTTCTTTGAGTTTATTTAAAAACAATGCCGAATTCTGCGAAAGTCTGCTCACTGCAGACGAAGCCCTATCAGGCCTATTTATAAACGTTTGTGAAGCCACAGTATGTTGAGACTTAGGCACTGTTTGGATGGCTGAATCAACCATATTCGCTCTATTAATCTTATTTTTTAGCTCAGTGTTTACTTTCCGATCTTCCATCAACTGCCGTTCTACATCAATAATGTGGCTTTCGTATTTCTGTTTCATATCACCAAACTTTTCTTGTAAAGTCATAAGAATACCTTGAAAATGATCCTCTTTATCTTTTAACTCTTGTTCTAATCGAGCTATGCGTTCTTCTAGTAATTTTTTTTTATTATCTTCCACCGTTGAAGTTTTTGATGCCACTGAAATAAAAATAATAATACTTAGTATAGATTGGTTACCAACAATATAAGTTTAAATTAGTCAAAAAATATGTATATTAATTTATCCTTACCTATCAAAGCCGAAACTGAATCAGGATGTTTTCTTTTCAATATCATTTCCATTTCCTTGACTTGCCTTTGAAGATCTTGAATCGTGATGACATCTTTTTGGCGTTGTATTGTTAGATTTTTCCTTTCATTTCGTTCTCGAGTCAACTCTGCCAAAAGCTTGTTTTCATTTTCTTTTATACTTTTCAATTCCATATTTCGATTTTCATATTCTTTGCCAAGTCTACTTACAAACTTTTCGCATTCTGCAAGTTTCAAATCAGTTACGTGTTTTTCTTCATTGACCTGATCCAGTTTCTTTCGTAAAGATTTATTGTCTTCGGTTAAATGCACATTTTGTAGCTCTAGACTCTTTGCTCTTTCATTTGTGTCTTTAAGCTCTTCAATAAGGTTGTCATGTTTACAACTAGCAGCCTTTTTAGGAGAATTGTTAGTAAATTTAGAGAGTTTAGCTGACTCTCTTTTCTTAGAATCGATAACGCCAGCGGAGAAAGGTCTTGACTTAGGCTTACGACGTGTTTCATAGTTTTCCTTGCCATTTTGTTTTGCATACTGGTTAACCTACAAACATAGTTTTCTTAGACCTTAAATTTTAATAAGTAAAAGTAGGTTCTAGGTAAAGTAAATTCTAGGTATACAATAACTTTCATTGTCAAACAATGCACGCTATAATTACGTGCACCGTAAAGAAATGTAGAGCAATATTATAGAAATAGTTATGGATATATAGAAATATTTTAGAGATTCCATTTAACCTGGTTAACGACAAAAAGGCCTAACCAATCGAATTAGGTAGAAAAAGTCATCAACGATTAGATAAACGGATCGTTAAAAACGTGTTTACTGTAAACAATGTTTGTCATGGATGTTAAATAACTGCAACTGGTGGCAATGACCGGGCGGAGCGCCCGAGAGACTCGGCACAGGTTGTTATTCTGGTTCCAAAACAAACGCAAATCGACACCGACAAGCCTGATTTGGAAGGTTTTTTGCAAATAACCATCTACTTACCAAGAATCGATTAGATCAGATCATATTTTAGAGATTGTTAAACCTGCCTCTGTCTTGATAAACATTTTTGATGAAGAAAAACAGGAAAATGATTCACCCTGTCCCGTATGTATGTGAGTGTACATAAGTGGATATCTACACAATCTGTGCAGGAATAACTCTTTTGTTTTTTATATTGTCGACGTAACAGAATTAGAGCTTTTCTTTACATATACATGTACGCTATTAACAAAGATTGGGTTAAGATAATCTGTCTTGTTGTTGTTGTTGAATCTTCTTGTTGTTGAAAGTTACCGTAAGTATCTACAGTCTGGGCGCTGAAAGAATAACAATATGAATGAAAACTTTATCTTTTACTGTATTACTGATAGTATACTGGCCACCAGCTATAATATAACGTTAAAAAAGCTAGTAAAAGGGAACAGAATTAACTGTTTTCATCAAGTTTTTTACAATGTTACGCATCTTAACTGTCAGACGCATTATTTTCATCAGTCGCGCTTTATCATCATCATCAGTTATAGATAATTATTACACCTAGGTCAATAATCTAATATAGGCATAGGTATATCTTTAGGTATATATCTGTAATATTTCTTACAGATTAGAAACTAAATTATGTGTAATCTTAGTTATATTTAAGTAATTGAATCAATAACGACAATCAATAGTGAAGTTACAATTTAAACAAATTATTTAATTTAGAACTGCGAAACGAGTTACTACACGTGATGTGATAAATTAAACTAATTATAAATTTAATAACCAAGCACTTGAAATAATTCAGAATGGCTATCGAATACAGAAATTGCCATATATATATTTTTAGAAGATAAGTGCAATTGCCTACAATTATTGTATAGTAATTATGTGTGATATTAGAGCAGAATTATGATTACATATATGAAAATTTGCCTGTCGCGTTATAGCAGCATTTACAGGGTAACCGGCCATGGACTTAAACTATGGATGAGTTTGATAGAGGGTTCAATTACTTAAAGTTTCAATGGATTTACAAGAAAGTTTTATTTTAAATCACAAAACTTATCTACGACACGAAATAGGAACGACTCAGAGTGTAAAACCACTGCGCTGGTTAGGCAGCGATAAGTTGTAGAACCGGAGCTTAAAAGGAGCAATCGTGCGCAAGCGCATCATTGCGGCAGAGTGACCGGTGCGGGACCGCTAGCCAAGAGCCACTCGCCATGGGGTCATTGACGGGAGTGGTCGCGTTGCTGCTGCTGGTAACATCGAGCATCAGCACACCGCTCGTCAACGAGTTACAGCCAGGACAAGGTAAGCTTTACACGTTTGTTTTAATTGGGAGTGTTAGATCATAATCTGATAATATTATCCGTAAGAACTATTCGGCAGATAGTCTGTTATTCAGCTTAGACTTTAGGTCCGAAAATGAAATAGTTTACAGTAAATTTTAGGCGCAACTTCATAAAAATAAACGTATCGAATTGAGAACTTTCTCTCTGTTTTGAATTCGGTTAAACATGGTGAAAATTACTTGATATTCAGTGAAGAAATTACTACATATAAACTAGAATATAAATATAACTACCTGATCTTAATAGTACACTGACTTATAGCTTACTTATATACTTAAAAAAATACATACGTAGTAAAATTTATTTGTAGTTATGCGAATTCTTGACACAATTATATCTAATTGATAATCGAACGAACTTAAAACCTAACGGAAACCGGAAATGGATTCATCAGGCGCATAAATAAACTACCGTTCTCAAATTAATTGACATTCTCTACAAACAGTTACCTTGACTTTACATCTCTACGCGACGGGAATACGATAAAATATCTACTTACAAAGTCGGGGAAAACAATACTTCATTTTGCATAAAGATTTACAAATCTTAAGGACGAAAAATAAAAAACAAACACTGGACACTGCTAAATACTGTGTTATTACAAGTATAAATATTTTGTCTTGCTACAACCCACACAGCACATTAATCAATAAAACCCAATAGGAAAACTCAAAAGTAAATCTTTACGTATATATAATGTCGATTGTGATATTTTTAAGGATAACAGATGACGATGTTTGAAGATAGTAAACAATATATTAAATGACATTCATTTAATGACATGTAAAAATGGCAAGATATTTAAGAGAAAAAGGCAAAATTAAAGACGGACCAATGTCTAGTAAAGTTATGAACGGTCATAGCGTTTGTTTGCTTGACAGCTACAATAAAATTGTAAAAGGCTAAATAAAAACAACTGAAATATATCGGGTATAAATATAAACTAAGTCTTACATTCAAAAACCTAGCTATAGTGATCAGAATTGTTTTCTTTCGGCTTTTTACAATTTTATTGCAGCTGTCAGAGGAAATAAATGCTTGGGCCGAGCTTAGGCTTATTATGACATTATTTTTTCCAAGATCTTAAATGCAAGTGAGATCAGATACTTCAGATCTTAAAACAAACTCCGTTGCACGTTTACATTAAGACACATCACATCATCAGCCAATTAACGTCCACTGTTGGACAAGGCCTCCCTCATATAGAGGGGTGTTGCCATAATCCCCACGCTTGGCAGGCGGCTTGGGGATCGCAGTATGTTCACCGTGTACTATTAGGACGCTGCTGCCCATCCTCCGGTGGTTCTGGTCGCAGTTTTAGGACATACCCGGGTCCACATTAAGACACGTTCAGGACGAAAATCCAGCCAGAGAAAGTCATTAACATGTGACAGTGCGCACGAGTTTAGCATTTCAATTAGCGATTTGCTTAGCACGACGACGATGAATACAATAGTGGAGTGTCACCTCGTAAATTATGTGGTTTCTCAAATGTTTATGAATGCCACCGTAAAGTTAGTGGAAGTACGAGAGTTGTATGTAATCAGGACTAGAAAGCAAGTGAGAAACGAGCATTTTTTATGATAAAGGTATTAAAGTATATGTAATAATAAACGACGAATAAAAAAAACGAATGATAAAGATTTAATTTTAACCGTAGGGGTTAGTAAGCGGTTGTACCGACAGAAGGCGACCTTAATAGGTGAAAATTTGGGGCCTTACTTAAAAACGTTACTCAAATTGATCTATGCTTTAAAATGCTCTCTCAACTTCTCGCTGACAGCAATCGTCACACTCGAAAACGAGACGGAGCATATTTAAGCGTATGTCAACTTGAGTAACGTTTTTAAGTAAGGCCCATAATGTATAAGAATATAACATTCATGAGAATTAAGTAAATACACAATGACGCCTAGAATGAAGTAGAGAATGGAAAGGTGCTGTGCCGGTTCACTAGTGTGATAATGGCAAGGTACTTTTAATTTGTTTTATTAAAATAATCAGAGCAATGTTGGAATTTTCCATGAGGAAAATATACCATATAAATAATAAAAAGAACAGAAACCTTGATCCGCAGAGTTCTTAGGAGCCCGCATGTTTAGAACGCATATTATGGTACCCGTACCTTTTCACACGTGTCATGTTAATTAACATTAAAATACCAGAACCAGATTAATCTTAACGCATTGTAGCATTAACTATATCTAGAACGATAATTATAATAGGATGTGGGACAAAGGCCGTATCGCAGGCATCACGTAGGACTCATTATGGAAACTGATTAAACGCGTACATTGTTAATACTAACAAAAGGGAAACTACATAATTTAGATATATGCGTACCTGCATATAATGGGGACTATACAACTCATACTCATGATATGATAATGAATCACGTTCGCACCCAACATAGGTACCTTCAAAAATAATAATTCAAACATTAGCATGCCCATATAAAATGAGCAACGAATTTAAATGTTACGTAACTAATTTTCAGAATGGCCTACAAGACAATCAGTCAAACAACCATACCATGACGACAATAATAAAATACCAATAGTTAAAGAAGATTCAACACAAATAAACGATGAAGCTGAAATATCAACCGACGACCCGGCAGGGGCAGAAGACTCCGCAGTGTTCAGATCAGCTCCATTGGGTAAAGAAGAACCTACAAAAGTTGACTATTCCGGATCCCAATTATGGAAAGTCGCAACAAACAAAACTGGAATTCGAGCTACCCTTGGTAGATTGCGACGCAGGAACTGTAAGCACATCTTTTATCATCCTTCTATAATATTTTGTTTAGCATCGTAGAGCAGTTGTTTTGCATCATCAAGAACTGCAACTATCAACTAAACTTTGTGTTTCAGTGATTTCGACATGGGGTGGCAATCATTCATCAGTCGATATCTTGGTCAAGTCAGACGCCATACAGAACGTTACACGAGTCTTCAGAAGAGACAACATTGCATTCGATGTCGTTATCAACGACTTGCAAAAGAGAATCAATGAAGAAAATCCACCGTTGGATGAGAATGAACTGGAGCTCCAAGATAGAAGAGGTTCGTACGATTGTTAGGTATAAGCATTTTGCTTGAGATTGATTTTCAACAATATTCCAAGGGTTATTATGGTTTTGTTACAGCTAGAGCTTACAATTTTTGGCGTTACAGGGCTTCTTACCGCCGAATAGGTTTGACGGGCGCCTACATGGGGTACAATTCCCTCGACTTACCCATGGAGTATTGGCCGAGTGCGAATTGGGGTTCGTTGTTGAAGTCCAGCACCGAACTTTACCTTGCACCCATGTGTTTTCTAATATTCCATGTTTAAATTACTTAGGCTTTCCTTTTGTGTCTTAGCTGTTGTTAACATTTTGGAGAATGTCGAATGCATTAACATATTACGTGATTGACATCGTAACTAAACTAACTGCAAAGTCCGAATTTATATACAATACGTCAGGTGGCACGCTGACAAAATCGTCACTAAACTTATTTACATTACAGAAGAATTTAACAGCTACATTACAATTTAAAATCTAAAGTATAACTGTTAATTTTTGCAGGACACCGCATGACATGGAAGCAGTATCACAGATTAGAGGACATCCATGGGTTTTTGGATTATCTCGCCAAAACCTATCCTTCTATAATTAGCGTTAAGACTATTGGAAAGTCGTTTGAAGGGCGAGACCTGAAGGTGAGCAAGTTTATTATGGGTTTTGAAAGACCTTGCAGTAGACCGATCACAATGAACCTAAGAATAGGACTTATGTTACTATTTCTGCTCAGGTGATGAGGATATCAAACGGCCAGCCTTCGAACAAAGCCGTTTTCATTGACGGAGGCATTCATGCGCGAGAGTGGATCAGCCCAGCTACAGTCACTTTCATTATCAATCATATCGCCGAAAACTTTGACGTCGAATCTGATGACGTCAAAAATATTGACTGGTGAGCTTTAAACAATCTGCGGAATTAAAAAGTTCCTTTCTTTATTTTTGTTGTTAGTGGCATATAACCAAACGGACCACCGGGAATCGGGATGGTAAGCAACCAACGTCGCCTGTAACATAAGACTCCAGAGGCATTATGGATACGTTGTCGATGTGTTATAGCTCAAATTCAACAGCTCTTTTAAAGAACCCTATGTTGTGGTTCTTCCACAAATCATTTGTATGTTGTGTTACGCTTTCTGGCCATGGGGGTTTCTGAACCTAAATTATTTTGGTCGGCTAGTGAAGAACTATGAGTACCTACTTCGAATATCATTTTAATCTAATATGTTTCACATGTGTATGATTGATACATGCGCAATTTATGATTAGTTTTTATTTCATTAGGTACTGATTCCATGTGTTTTTCAGGTATTTCCTACCAGTGACAAATCCTGATGGTTACGAGTATTCCCATAGGACAGACCGTCTCTGGCGCAAGAATAGAAAGCCTGGTTGGCCTGCTAGATGTGTAGGCGCCGATCTTAACAGGAACTTTGGGTGAGCAATATACTTAACGTGGAACGGAAAAAATTCCATTCTTTCAAAAAAAACTCAGGAATACGGAAGAATTATAGAGATTTTTTACAAAAATTGAAGATAACGGGCCACCTGATGGTAAGCGATCACTCTCGCCTGTGGATACCTGTAATACCATCACAGATACGTTTTGCGACCCTTTTTGAAGAACCCATGTAATAGTTACTCGGAAATGACGCAGGAGGGCTCACTCCACAAACTGCAGGTGTGATGCAAAAAATGATTGTGTAAAACGCACAATGTGCGATATCCACAGATCTATATGTGGATGAGTGCTATAACAATATGAAGTAATTAAATGCTTTATTGTCTTTATTTCATCTTTAGATATCGTTGGGGTGGCAAGGGAGCTTCGAACATCCCATGCAGTGAGATCTACCGAGGCGCCAGCGCATTTTCTGAACCCGAGACCAAAGCCGTATCGGTATGTCCTTTTATTGCTTACGGATACTTGCTTGTAGTGCCTAAAGACAAAGGTATTTGATCAGTGTGTGTTGCCAGTGATGAAATATGGTACTGAGACGTGGTCCTTAACTGTTGGCCTTTTGGAAAAACTCAGAGTCACACAACGGGCAATGGAGAGAGCTCGGAGTTTCTTTGCGCGATAAAATCCGAAACGTAGATATTCGCCAAAGAACCAGAGTCACCGACATAGCTATTAAAATCTGCAAGTTGAAGTGGCAATGGGCAGGCCACATCGCTCGAAGAACTGTTAACCGATGGGGAAGAAAGGTTCTTGAGTGGAGACCGCGAACCGGAAGACGCAGCGTAGGTAGGCCTCCCACTAGATGGACCGACGACATTGTGAGAGTCGCGGGCATCCAGTGGATGCAGAAGGCAGGATGTCGTTCAGTGTGGAGGTTAAAGGGGGAGGCCTATGTTCAGCAGTGGACGTCTTCTGGCTGATGATGATGATGATGATACTTGCTTACGGTCATAATTTTACCATCAAGAATAGTTTTCATTCATCTGCATTGGCTATTACGAACTAATTTTTATTCTACATTAAAAAAATGTACCCACCGCAGTACAGAATGTACCAACAGGAATTAAACTAACAATTTTTCAAGAATTTGGGCATTCATCACGCAACTTAAAAACGCAGGAGAAATTACTTGCTTATTAAATAAGAACTTGTGGACGGTCCTATTTCATTTTAATTGGAGAAAATTCCATTTTTTTTTAGGTTCTTTAACTAAAACGAAACGAAAGTTTGTGTGTATGAAAGTTTGTTATCACTTATCACGTATCTCCGCAGCATAGATAGGCCTCCCACTAGATGGACTGATGACATCGTGAGGGTCGCGGGCATCCAGTGGATGTAGATGGCAGGCCGTCGTTCAGTGTGGAGGTTAAATGGGAAAGCTTATGATCAACAGTGGACGTCTTCTGGCTGATGATGATGATGATGATCCCCGTAACTACTAAACCGATTTAGATGAAATTTGGAATGTAGCTAGTTTAGTTTCTGGAATAACACATATGCTAATAATGTTTTATTTTTGATCTGACATTTTTATCCACTTGTGACAAATCATTTTCCACGCGGGCGAAGCCGCGAGGCGCAAATAGTAACAATATATTTTTTTTCAGGACTTCATCAACAGCCAGGCATCAAACTTTTCTGCTTACTTGACATATCACAGCTATGGCCAATACATACTGTACCCATGGGGATATGACAATGCCTTACCGCCGGATCATCGCGACTTGGACGCCGTTGGCAAGAGGATGGCTGAGGTATGAACCATGGGATTTTTATAGTAGCAGGTTAATTCTAGGGCATCCAACAGTATATCTATCACTTTCACTGCCATGTTTATTTAATTAAGTTTAGATATAATAAGTAGTTGAAGTGGCAATGGGCAGGCCACATCGCTCGATGAACCGAAAACCGATGGGGAAGAAAGGTTCTTGAGTGGAGACCACGAACCGGAAGACGCAGCGTAGGTAGGCCTCCTACTAGATGAACCGACGACATTGTGAGAGTCGCGGGCAACCAGTGGATGCAGATGGCAGGTTGTCGTTCAGTGTGGAGGTTAAAGGGCTATGTTCAGCAGTAGACGTCTTATTGCTGATGATGATAATAAGTATTATACAGTATTTTTAAAGAAACTATAAAAAAACAATCACTATATTTTAAAGTAACTACTAAGTAAGTATATAAATATATACATATATACCAAGAAAATGTTTAGATTTTTGTAGTTTTCTGTAATGCCAGTAAAACAAATACACACAAAAAAATTGCCTTAATTACTCTCGTTGTATCAAGTCACTTGACAAGTATAAATTATAAAAATAGTTATAAAAATTAAATAATCCCCAACAAAAGAGCTTTTAGTCTTCAAACGTTGGAACAGATTTTCTTGAATCGTAGCTAACAACACTCTCGATCAAGTCACTTTTCAAAGAAAAAAAACTAAATCAAAATCTGTTTACCGTTTGGGAGCTATGATGCCACAGACAGATACACAAAACACACATGTTGAACTGATAACTAACACCCCTTTTTTGCGTCGGGGGATAAAAAAACTTTTAAAGTAAGTATACCAAGTAAACATTCTGTTTTTTTGTAGTTTTCTGTAGCGCCGGTAAAACAATTTTTTACAAATATGTTCAAAATGTCACTTGCCAACAAAGATGCGACCGTGAAAAGTGGTTATTATCTTACAAACCATGCGTCTAATTTTGACGATTTTTTTTTAAACTATTAGTAGGTGATATTAAAATTGGCAACGTTGGCCCTTTATTATTTTACACATTCATACTGCCAATTTAAATATACTTACTGAGCAAGTGATAAAACCGAACAAGTAGTTTCAGTGAAAAATTATTCGGACTTTTATTGTTATTGGAAATCAACCAATAGCATAAATTCTGTTGTACCATTCCTTTGTACCAATCTCTAAACTAATTTGACAGGACTAAAATTATCGGTGTCTATTTTAATTTTAATACGTCAGAAAAGATGGCAAAACCTTTATATCTGCCACATTTAGTTTAGTTTAGGGAATGGTACATCAGGTCAATCTCTGTCAATTAGGAAATTAAATTATGTGTCTTTATTATCAGGCAATGCAACAAACTGGTGGATCCACGTACAGCGTAGGATCATCCAGTGGACTCCTCTACCCTGCAGCAGGTGGCTCCGATGACTGGGCCAAATCTATTGGCATCAAATACACCTACACCATAGAACTCAGCGACACGGGTCGCTATGGTTTCATCTTACCGACAAGCTTCATTGAACCAGTGGCAAAAGAGTCCTTAGCAGGCCTTAGGGTTTTGGCGAAACAAATACATTTAGGGTGATTTAGTTTTAAGGATGTAATTTATTACAGTATTCTGAGATCAATGTGAGACATGAACAATTTTAATTTTTAATTAAATATTCTTGTAATTAGATTAAATGACTGAAAATATAATATGTGTAAAAATGTTGGTTTCATTAAGAATTATTACTTACCTATTCTTATATTTCATTTACAAAAAGCAACTCAAATAAGTAAAAAGACTAACAATAATCTAAAAAGATTACTAATTCTTAGTCAGTGCTGCTAAGACCTAACTAAGTGTGTCTGTTCTTCGCAAAAATGACGCCATTTCAACTAGCTCCTATTTTCCGGGATGTATCCATTCCGATTACTGACCAACTTGAGCTGTGGGGCGTTTCCATATCATCAACCATCAACCTTGGCATCTGTATTGAACAAGGCTCAATTGGCAGCCAAATAGCTAAGCATTCTATTAGAGGTGCCACAGTACTTTACGTCGAAACAGTTCCTTTCAATGTACCAAGCACAGCTTTAGTTGTGCATGGAGTACTGCTCGCACTTTTGGGATGGATCAGCCAAGTACCAGCTTGTGCGTTGGGAGTCCATTGAGAAACGTTCCAAGAGGCTCATCAGCAATGAATCCATAATTCAGACCATAGACAAATATAGTAGTTTGTCTATATTCAGACTAAGCTTCCTAGTCTTGATTATAGGCGCAGAGTCTATTGGCTTTTTTATCAGATAATTTTTGGAGTGTTCATCGAATCTGCATGATCAAATTTTCTCCTGACTGCCAGAGTGGGGCAATAGAAGGCGACACCGCTTTATGGTTGAAATTCCGAAAACCCGTACTAAGTGCTTTGATTCCACTTTTATTATACAAACTGCTAGTCCGCTGTAGAATGCGCTGCTTAAATGAGTTTTCCCTGATAGTTACAATCTAGTGTCTTCAAATCGCGAGTGAATAGGTTCTTCTAGGCAAGTGTGCTCCATCATAGACTCCATCATCACTTAACATCAGGCAAAGTGCAGGTCAAACGCAAGCCTTATTATTAAATAAAAAGAAAAAAGTCTATGATTAAGAATTAAATTTCTAACAAGTTTTTGAGAATTTATGTTGTCTTTTTAGAGCGATTAATTAGATTTTAGTGCTAATTGCAATTGGTCTATATGCCTGTGACGTCTTAATGCTGGGGTCACATTAAAATCAAAACCAACAAAAAACAGAGGGATAAGATAATCTTAATTAACAGATAAACACTACATTTCGACACTGTGTGATAGAGTTACATCAGCCTATGCTGCGCGTCTATAAATAATACTAGAAACCTTAATCAACACTTACCTTGTTTCCCTTTCCTATACTCTTTTCTTCATGTTCTACTTCTGGTTTAGTGACTTTGATCTGAGGAATAACTGAATCATTTAAAATAGTGACCATTCCATTCAGAGACGCAGTCACGGGACTGCTTTTCAACAAATTATGTGTCTCTAGAGCTATATCCTCAGCCCTCTTTAAAATCAACTCCACATCATCCACATCTTCGGCTATCACAATGTCTTTGTTATTACCAGCAGACAATTTATTTATTTCGTTAAATATCAATTTTAGCTCTACATCGCTGTCTTTGTAAGCTTCACAGGCCTTCTCAAAGCTGAGAAACTCTTTCGTGGAGACACTGTTTTCGTTCGAACACAGTTCTTGGTTGCTCATTACCAAACTCTGTGCCATATCTCGGCTTCACTTTTCTTTTATTGATAGGTAGCTAGGTACTTTGACCTTTATTAGCTTCTGTGCTTCTGGCTTTCTGAGCAGCGGATTGAAAACTAAATGAAATCACGCACGATTACCAAATATTTTCAAATCAATCAAACATTTTCGTTTCCGTTGCTAGGCAACATTGTTTGACACTTAATACTAATAGACAGTGACAGCTGTGTCGTCAATTAGAGACGTGGGTAAATGTGATATTTTATCAAAAGGATGTTTGTCGGAAACATGTCGGAAAACCGATTTTTAAATAGTTCTAGGAGTATGAAAGTAGAAAATAAAGCAAGGCATACAACGTATTTTTTTTAATCTATGGTGTTAGTTCGGTCTATTTTTTATTTATCTATACAAAAAATTATCTGTGGTCAGGTCATTCAAAGAATTTGCAGTCAGTTGTCAACTTGTCAATTTTGTTAACATTGTTTCATTGTAAAAAAATTAATATTTATTTTGCTAGGTTGCTCATAATTAATAGAGAAAGAAATATATCATAATATCACAGACAACCATGTCCGTGCCTCCCCAGGCTTTCGTCAATAAGAACAAGAAACATTTTCTTGGAATTCCAGCTCCACTAGGTTATGTAGCTGGTGTAGGAAGAGGGTAAGTTTTGTTTATTTACTAAGATTTTTTAGCATTCCTCTGTTATTTCACAAAATAATAATATGCTAATTATTCTTTCAGTGCCACTGGATTTACCACTCGATCTGATATTGGACCTGCGAGAGATGCCAATGATGTATCGTAAGTAGCAACAACAAACTACTACCAACAACTACACTTCTACCAACCTTCACAATACTCAATAATTTATTGCACATTCTCTAATTTTTTTGGACACTAAATGCCTAAACGCCTCTGATGAACTGATAAATGTAACATTAATTTATTGATGTTTTAATTTAGGTGTGCACTTAAATCTCCTTTTAGTTACCAAAAATGTAATGTTTTCAGCGATGATCGTCACGCACCTCCTGCGGCAAAGCGCAAGAAAAATGAGGAAGAAGATGATGACGAAGATTTGAATGATTCTAACTATGATGAGTTCTCAGGTTACAGTGGTTCACTCTTCTCAAAGGTATTGATTGTGATACATTAATTTATATTGATCCTTCATAACATTAAATTGAGGTCAGGTTAAGGAGGCTTAAACAGAAGATACCCTATCTAACAAGTTAAGAAAAATTATGAGGATGGATGCAGCAATGGACCCATTCCACACGAGATGCCTCCGGAAAACTTTACTTGTTGACTTGACAAACCTTATTTTCAAATTCTTCCGATTATCTTACTAGTCTTACTACAGTTCTTCACAATACTTATTTTTTATTTGGTATCACTGTGTGATAGACACTGTAATGAAGTAAAACACTGTTTTAAATTATCACGGTTGTTCACTAAAGTTATATGATTATTTACGACTAAGACTAAGAAAGAAGGTAGATCGTTTTGTCTGCACCTAACTTTGAATTTTTTCACCAACCACCCGCATTCTTCAGTCTTCCCGTGAACATGGTGCATGTAACTGCGCCAAAATATCAGGAGCTCCTTCCACAACCTTACCACGGTAAATATCTTGTAAATAATCATATAACTGTAATGAAGTAGTATGTAAAAGGATGACTATTATTATTTGTGTTATATACAGGGTTACGCATATAGACAACTAAGCCAACAGATTATACTTATCATCATGAACAACTTTTACAATAGGACCAACCCTGAAATTGTGGAAAAAATCTGCTGTTCGCTATTTGGCAAAATGTATGCCGAATGTCAACAACCGTTTTCTGTGAAACAGCTGCAATGTTTTTTTCGTGATTTCAGGGTTGGTCTCATAGTAAGTTGTTCATAATTATGAGAACAGTGACCTTTCGGCTTAGTACAGTCTATATGCGTAACCCTGTAAATACAGCTGTTATAGAGGGGTGCAATGAAAAGCCCTTACCAACTATTAAAATACAGTTTATTGTGACACGACAAACTGACACAATGAATTCAAATACTATAAGCTTAGTGTCGCTTTCTGCTATACTGTTCTATATATTCACAATTATTTTAGGATCCTTATGACAAAGATGATGCCGAAGCTGATGCCATTTATGAATCAATTGACAAGAGAATGGATGAGAAAAGAAAAGAATATAGAGAAAAAAGACTCAAAGAAGACTTAGAGAGATATCGTCAAGAAAGGTAGGAAATCACAATAATATTCTTCTTATTTTCTCTTGTTTCGGTCTTGGCAGAGCGGTTGTGGTCGTCATGTAGTCTTCTATATATGTGGACGGGCCATATAGAATGTGCATCACAATGTCTCGCCATCTCTACTGGCGGTCACTAATATTATAAGAAAGTAATTATTTTTGTCTGTAATGAAGCTAGAGTGTTGATAAAAGCTAACTAATTCGCGACTAAAACAAAAGAATGCATAGACAGCTTACTTTTCATCACAAAATCTTGTGATTTTTTTTAATTGCAAACTAAAGCCGTTAAATGCAACTAGTTGTTCCAGTCTAATCGAAAAATATAAGTGTAAACTGCTTATTTTTGGATATCATGGGTTTTCCTCAATAGTTACAATCTGGGTGTCTTCAAATCACAAGTGAATCGGTTTCTTCTAGGCAAGCATGCTCCATCATCATCGCTTATAGACCACATCATAACTTAACATCAGACGATTTAGCGGCCAAATTACTATATTAAAAAACTACGCACAGCTATTTCACCCCCTGTCCTAAAAGAACCCTGAACTTTTCTGGCATAAATATAGCCTGTGTGTAATTCAAGATATAAGCCACATCCACACCAAAATTCATTAAAATCCATTCAACGTACAGTGTTCAGTGTGGACAAATATAAAGTCACATATACAAACTTTTAGATTTCTAAACTAGTAAATTTATCTACACAACAAATCAATTTCAGGCCAAAAATCCAACAGCAGTTCTCAGACCTGAAGCGAGAATTAAAAACAGTCTCTGAAGATGAATGGTCAGCTATCCCCGAAGTGGGCGATGCTCGTAACAGGAAACAAAGAAACCCCCGCGCTGAGAAGTTTACACCTCTGCCAGACAGTGTGCTGTCTAGGAATTTAGGAGGAGAATCCACATCGTCTATCGACCCAACTTCTGGACTGGCTTCCATGATGCCTGGTGTTATGACTCCTGGCATGTTAACACCTTCTGGTACGGCCTTGCTTCAGTTTAAATTTTATATTTATTTAAGAGTACATTTTTAACCGAATTCCAAAAAGAAAGAGGTTCTCATTTCGACTGTATTTTTGTATAATAATATATCTAGAATGTAACCAATTTGTTACAATTACAGGTGATTTGGATTTACGCAAGATTGGTCAAGCCAGAAACACTCTCATGACTGTCAAACTGTCCCAAGTGTCAGACTCAGTGACCGGTCAGACAGTGGTCGATCCTAAAGGATACCTCACAGATCTTCAGTCCATGATACCTACTTATGGAGGAGACATCAATGATATTAAAAAAGCTAGGCTTCTATTGAAATCTGTGAGGGAAACAAACCCTAACCACCCTCCAGCTTGGATCGCCAGTGCAAGATTAGAAGAAGTTACTGGTAAGTTTAGTTGGTATAGTTCAAGGGTAGTGCTTCTGTCTTATAAGCAGAATCTTGGTTTGATTCCTGCTCGGGCAGATATTTGAATACTATCACCACTGCCACAACTAACAGTATCAAATAAGATAATACTTCTAATATAAAGGGTTCTGGGTAAAGCCAATGACGATATAACCACTTGACAGCTCATTCTTTACCCCCCGTGATGAAAATAAACTGTATTTTGAGCAGGATCTTTTTCGAGTGGACCAATCCTAGGCCCGAATTGAATGAATGACTTTTGTTGTTTCCAATCACAAACGCCATACGATACATCCCCAACCGACGTGGCTTACATCGTGCACAAAAATTATGACACACTAGCTGCGCCCAGCGGTTTTACCCGCGTGGTGATGAAAATTGGTGATGATAATGATGATGAAAAGTAGCCTATGTATTAATCCAAGACATAAGCAAATTATATTCCAAATTTCATCCAAATCCATCCAGCCGTTTATGCGTGATTGAGTAACAAATATCCATCCATTCATCCATCCAAACTTTCACATATATGATATAAGTGTGATGCGCGATCAAGTGCTTATATTATCATTGACATCAAATAAAACTATTTCTATTATAAAAGGTTCTAGCTACAACTGTTACTTTGACAGCTGACCTTTTTTTTTCTCTCACTTGAGATAGATCTACGATGTTGGGGGCCAACCACGACTGTCGCCTGATTGTAAGCAAAAGACCTGCCGAGGCTGGCTCACGTATCCACGTCGATCTAGAAAAGATCAATTAACTCTAGCTTTGAAGATGCCAAGAAATTTAGGTAATAGAATCGACACAATTATATATTTACAGGAAAAGTTCAATCAGCCCGTAACCTCATAATGAAAGGGTGCGAAGTGAACCCGAGCAGCGAGGAGCTGTGGCTGGAAGCGGCGCGCTTGCAGCCGCCAGATACTGCGCGCGCTGTCATAGCGCACGCAGCTAGGAACCTACCACACAGTGTCCGGATATGGGTGAAGGCAGCAGACTTGGAGCAAGAAGTCAAGGTAGGTCAAACTGAGCTTAGGCTTCATAAATGGCCATAGCAACTGTGGCCACGGTCCGGACTCCAGAGTCATACTCCGGTATTTCTAGGACCTGCATGGCTAAGCATGCGCACCGCGACAAAATCTTGCCGTCACTTTGTCGAACGAGAACGCGACAACGCCTGTCTCGCTTTGGCACAATATAAATGAGTAGAAATAAGAGTAGGTATATTTTACCACTTAAAATACACTACATTGATTTTGGTAATTATATCGCACTTGTGTCATGCTTTATGAGTTTCGACTTGTCCTATGGGGCATCATTAAAAACTAGAATCACTAGTCACTAATTCATCTGTCCATAACAGGCCAAACGTCGCGTCTACCGCAAAGCTCTCGAACACATACCCAACTCCGTCCGCCTTTGGAAAGCAGCTGTCGAATTGGAGAATCCAGAAGATGCTAGAATCCTTCTTTCCCGTGCCGTGGAATGCTGCCCGACCAGCGTGGAACTCTGGCTTGCGTTGGCTAGGCTTGAGACGTACGAAAATGCAAGGAAAGTCTTGAATAAGGCGAGAGAAAATATTCCCACTGATAGACAGATTTGGGTGACAGCGGCCAAACTTGAAGAGGCGCATGGTAAGTAGTTGTCACATGCTTACTAAATAGATATACAAATAAATGCATGATTCTAGATAAGCATGGCTGAAAAAATTGGTAAAAAGAAATATAGGAAATATTGCAGTGTAACCTATGAACAAAGTATGTATACTTAATAGGAAATCTATATAAATAAAATTGAATTTCCCGAAATGTTATGTACGCGTATAACTTCCGAACGACTGCACCAAATAGTTTTTTTTTTTGTGTTCTTTATTGTAAGGCCAAAGAAAATTAACCTGTTTGTTCATCATGGTCAAGTCTCATTTCCCTCAATTTCTCACACTCCATTCCAAGCTGGGACTGTCCACAAAAAACCCACTTATATCATCCTGCCAACGCTTTGAAGACCTTCTTGCTATGCCCGTTTTGAGGCACCCAATGCCAAATGCCAAATGTCTTGAGGTAAACGTTTCTCTAAGGCTGATGAACTAAATTTTACTACTATTAGTACCTACCTTGTTTGTAGAGTGTAATATTTGCGAGAACAACACAAATTGTTATTTTTAAGTTGCGCTTGTAAATAGCGCTCCTTAGTTTTATTACAATCTAGCCTAATGTTTGGCTAGTAAGTAATTTAATTCTAACTTAAACTTCTAAGTATGATATTTTAAAAACCAAGAATGTGTTCATTAACATGTTTCTTATTGTCTCTATTAAGGCGAAGACACTTTGATCATGTGTTCTGTATAGGTAGCACTACACTACTTAACACTAACACTTTCTTTTTCACTACACTACCTTTGCCAGTTATTCAACCGCCAAGCAGTAGTGTTCCGGATTAAAGGGCAATATTTCCAGAGAAATTACAGGACACACAGAGATCTGACATCTTATATCTCGGGGTAACGAGCGCAGTGCATTGCCATCCAGGGTTTTGAATTGTTGAAGTTCAAAACTCTGAGTGGCGTTGAGTTGTTATGGGCAAGCGTGAAGAGCCATCAGGCGAGCGACGTCGCTCGTCTTGTCCCCCAGTATTATATAAAAAAAACGAACTACAAACGGTTTTGTTACCTTAAGTCTTCTAACACCATTTTTGTGAAAAAAAGTTAAGCTATGGGTCAAAATGAATCCCAAAATACATAGCAAAATTCAAACGTATTTCAACTCGGCAATGCATGTTTCTGTTAAGATATCTGAGTCAACATTTACTATTGCAGGTAACACCCACATGGTTGAAAAGATCATAGACCGTGCGATAACATCACTAAGCTCTAATGGAGTAGAAATCAACAGAGAACATTGGTTCAAAGAAGCCATGGAGGCTGAGAAATCGGGCGCTGTTCATACATGCCAGGTAATCACCCAATCACAAAATCACCCATTATTAACCGACGTCGCAAAGCCAAAAGGAGGGTATTTTAGTTAGCTTGTATGTTCCCACCTAGCCTAAACGTCGAAACCAATATTGATAAACGAGGTATCGATAGATACGTTCAGAGATGGTCACTAGGTTAGTTACCGAAATCCATGTCCGTCCATTTTTTATCGCCTTCATTTTGGAGAATGTGCAGAAAAGCTGTTTAAGCTGATCCCGTCAACCATATTCACCTATAGGTCATGGAGGCGGTCATTCCATCCTTATGTCGTGAACTTTGGTAAAGTCTGCACGCAGAATTCCAAAATTCCGTCTTAATACGAACTGCCCAGGAAATGAATGTGCTCCCTGCCTCGGTGTTCCCTTTAACGTACAACCTGGGTCATGACTGCCCTGGTGGCTCATTTGGTAGTGAACCTACCTTCTGCGCTTGGGGGCGTGGGTTCGAATCCCAGTTTTTATTTATATTATTTATCTAATTCCCTCCTGCCCATTTTTCTATCAGACGCACGCTATTTCCACCTATAATTACGTATTTACTTTTTACAGGCCATAATTCGTTCAGTCATTGGTACCGGCATTGACGCGGAAGATCAGAAACATACTTGGATGGAAGATGCAGATGCTGTAAGTTTCAAATGCTTCAAATACAAGAAACTATATAAAATATACACCAAATCACACTTCACACCGGGAGTGGCGCAAAAAGGCAGCATGCTGCTTCCGGTGTGAAGATAACATGTTGGTTGTTATGCTGCATGGCGATACTAAGTGCGATGTTCTGGCGATTTCGGAACACTGGCTTACTGACGATAAAATGAAACGTGTACATATTGACGGCCACAAATTATCGTCCAGTTTTTGTTGGAAAGTAGTTCAGCATAATGGATCGTCTATATATACAAGCAACAGTAGGTACTAAGTGCATAGAAAATCAAACTTTAACTGCACTGTCATGTGAACGCATCATGTGACACATTGAAATAAAAGAAACGCCGATAATTTTAGACCTGTCAAATTAGTTTAGTTTAGAGAATGGTACAACAGAATTCACCCCAATAAATCTTTTAAATTATGTAAGACAAAAAATTGGCTCAAATTTGCCGTCCCTAAAATCGGCCGCCCTAGGCTCCACGCTAGGCCTACTCTGCCTGCTGGTAAATGTGCCACTGTATATATCTCATAATCGTTATTTCCAGTGCGCAAACGAAGGTGCATACGAGTGCGCGCGGGCAATCTACGGCTATGCTCTATCCGTGTTCCCTTCAAAGAAGTCCATCTGGCTGCGGGCAGCGTATCTGGAGAAACAACACGGCACCCGTGCCAGTTTGGAAGCGCTACTGCAAAGGGCGGTGGCGCATTGTCCCAAGTCCGAGGTGCTCTGGCTTATGGGGGCAAAATCTAAATGGCTCGCTGGTAAGTGAAAACTTTTTGTCCTACTAATGGAGAATAATATTATCAATATAAAAAACGGACTTCACAAAAATTTCAGAACTGGACCAAATTGAAATGGGACCACCCGGTTTGTTATATTGATAATTATTACTACTAATCTTAACACATACCATCTTTGTACACAGTTTCACAATAAAAATATTCTATTCTATCCAGGCGATGTCCCCGCAGCGCGAGGTATTCTCTCCCTCGCGTTTCAAGCCAACCCGAACTCTGAAGAGATCTGGCTGGCGGCCGTGAAGCTAGAGAGCGAGAATAAAGAGTACGACCGAGCGAGACGGCTGCTCGCCAAGGCGCGCGCTTCCGCTCCCACTCCTCGGGTAACTACTTCAGCCCTTAGTCATGATTACGTGAAAATGCCTCACAACTCTGCCAGTCATCATCATCAGCCAGAAGACGTCCACTGGTGAACATAGGCCTCCCCCTTTAACCTCCACACTGAACTGTCATTTGGAGGGGGGTTGCCATAATCCCCACGCTTGGCAGGTGGCTTGGGGATTGCAGACTGCTTCACCATGCAAGTTCGAGGATGCTGCTGCCCATCTTCTTGTGGTTCTGGTCGCAGTTTTAAGACATGCCCGGGTCCACTCTGCCAGTATCACGTAGATAAATTTTGTACGGATCGCGGCGTGCAGGCACAGTGCGTGTGTCGCGGAAGCCCCGCCCGGACGATCCCCGGATGCCCTCTAACAACGGCAACGCATTTTTTTATATTTTTTTTTTATGATACTGGGTGGCGAGACGAGCGAAGTCGCTCGCCTGATGGCTCTTTACGCTTGCCCATATCAGCTCAACGCCACTCAGAATTTTGAACTTCAACAGTTCAAAACCCTGGATGGCAATGCACTGCGCTCGTCACCCCGAGATATAAGATGTCAAATCTCTGTGTGCCCTGTAGTTTCGCTGGAAACATTGCCTTTCAATCCGGAACACAGTAGTGTTTGCACACTACTGCTTGGCAGTTGAATAACTGGCAAAGGTGTGGTACTTCCCCAGGCGGACCCCTGCAAAAGAGTCCTACCACTACAAAAATGCAGAGTTTATTTATTATCTGTAACAAAAACACGTTATCTGACTACAAAACACACACAAACACCACAAATTAATTGTAGGAGAACTAGGCATATTACAAAACTAGCTGCGCCTTACGGTTTTACCCGCGTGGTGATAAAAAAGATCTTGTTCTATTCCCGCCGATCGGCCGAGAGTAATCTAGATAAATATGACAGAACTACATTGCACTCCCATACTTACTACTTGAATTTTTGTCCACAGGTGATGATAAAATCGGCGAAACTGGAGTGGGCGCTTAACAAGCTAGATGTGGCGTTAAAACTTCTGGAAGAGGCAATCAAAGTGTTCGCAGATTACGCCAAACTTCACATGATGAAGGGTCAGATCGAGGAGCAAATGGACAAGAACGACGACGCACATACCACTTATTCTCAGGGGGTAAGGTTCATTTTGGCTTAAAGTTTCATAGAGATTTATATGGATATTTCGAAAGGCTCGTTTCTGCTAAATTATGCTGTCTCGTTCTCGCTCCCTGACACTTCTCGTTAGCTAGAAGTTGACGAAGACATTGTGGCATAAATCAACTTATACTTACAGTAAAACCAAGTTACCATGCCACTTGACGTTTGCTGAAAGTGATGGGACACGACATAACTTTCATATCGATAGAGTTATCTTATAGTTATAAGAGCGCGCGTAGTTGAATTAAAATTTGCAAATTCAAGTGGCAATGGGCAGGCCACATCGTTCGAAGAACCGACAACCGATGGGGAAGCAAGGTTCTTGAGTGGAGACCACGAACCGGAAGACACAGCGTAGGTAGGCATCCCACTAGATTGACCGACGACATCGTGAGAGTCGCGGGCATCCAGTGGATGCAGATGGCAGGATGTCGTTCAGTGTGGAGGTCTAAGGAGGAGGCCTATGTTCAGCAGTGGATGTCTTCTGGCTGATGATGATGATAGAACGCTTATGGAATGCATCAACTTGCGTACCAAGTGTTCGGGTGTGTTCTTTTTTTAACCGACTGCAATAAAGGAGGAGGTACTATGTTCCACTGTTTTTTTTTTTTTTTGTTATATATGCTCACTGATTCACCACATAATGAATTGACTTTGATGACTCCTTTTTTATTTGGTAGGCCCTACTTCAGAGGTGGTCCCATATAATGAAAATCGGTTTAGTAGCTTAGTTTTTTAAATCAAAATAATTGAAAAAAAGTATGTCATCCAAGTAAACGAATTTGCTTATATACTAACTTTGAAGTCGTTTTTTTTAATTGATAATTATTATATAACTTTTTAGCTCAAGAAATGTTCAACAAGTATTCCTATGTGGATATTATTGTCGAGACTTGAAGAAAAAATGAAGCACATCACTAAAGCAAGATCGGTGTTGGAAAAAGCAAGACTTAGAAACCCAAAGAATCCTGAATTATGGTAAGTTCATGCATTTCTCCTTAAGCTTTAGTTCAATTCAAATATATATCTGGAACATTATTGCACACATGTTCATCTGACTCCAAACTAAGCAAAGCTTGTAATATGGCTGCCAGAGACTGATATACATACATATATATTTTTAAATACATACTTAAATAAATATTAAACCCAGGCATAGAACAAACACAAATGTTCATCGCACAAATGTTTGTCCTAGGTGGGAATCGAACCAACGCCTCCAAGCGCAGAAGGCAGGTTCACTACCAACTAAGCTAACGGAGTTGCCTAATGTTTCAATGAATTTTGGCAAAAGCTAAATCTGGTGTCCTTAGTAATTAATAAAAGGTTACTAATCATACTTAAGGAATCGCCCAAACACCGATCATATTTTTGTATCTTTTGGGTTAGCCGCTACATATAGGTTTAGCTATTCCTCAATAAAAGTGGAAACGAAGCGCTTCATACGGGTTTTTGGAATATCAGTCATAAAGCGCTGTCGATTTTTCGTGCCCGCTCTGGCAGTCTGATAGAAAAATGGACAGGAAGGAATTAGATCATGCGGCCTGACATTGAATCTTAACATATTCCTACAGGTTAGAAAGTGTAAGACTGGAGAGGCGGAATGGCAGCAATGAAATCGCTAACTCGGTGATGGCTAAAGCGCTTCAAGAGTGCCCAACCGCGGGACGGCTGTGGGCTGAGG
This sequence comes from Agriopis leucophaearia, assembly GCA_949125355.1. NCBI lineage: Eukaryota > Metazoa > Arthropoda > Insecta > Lepidoptera > Geometridae > Agriopis > Agriopis leucophaearia. Next base: position 5,514,441 of record OX421276.1, on the reverse strand, counting down.
CCATATTTATGGAGTCCCGACCGCAGAGGAAGACCAAAAGCGTAAGTTTAAACAACTCTGCCCACTACACTGGCCCATATCATGACCATATCAGCACATGCAAGAAAATGTGCCAGGTTGAGGAGTGTCATAGCAGGTTTGACTGTCTGGTCATTAATCGTGAAATTCGGCTAGATGTTAATAATCTATATCTATCTTCTATACATAAATCATAAAATCGTAGAGATAAAAAAAAACTGTAATTGTGAGATATAAAAAAAACAGGGCGTCTTGAAATAGCAGCTGAACACGTTATGATACGTTTTTAGAATCTTTGTCTGTTTGTTTGTGCACGCACATCTAAACCACTGAACTAATTTAAATGTGGTTTTCACAAATATGCTTAGCTATGACCAGGTATACAGGCCATGTAGAATCATTCACCATCATTCTAGAATAATATAATAAAACTTTTACCCGTGCGAAGCCGGGGCTGGTCGCTAGTAATAGATAAATACTGACATTTGATTTAAAAAGAAACTAAACTAATTGAAAATCGTTTCTGTACACTATAAGCAAGGAAGGCCTATCTAATTCTTTATTTATTGCAAATATGTACACTTTCTTCCAAAAGCTAAGTTTTAGTGTACATTGTGAATCCGGCAAAGTGCCCAAAATCCTCACTTTCTGGCCAAAATTCTAGCTAGCATTTCGCTCATGTAAAGAATCTATTATAAAAAAAAAAAAACATGTTAAATGTCAAATTTAGTAAATTTTCTTTTTTTATCCACATTATTATCTGTTTTAATTTAATTTGTATCAAATTCAAAATGCTTATGGACCTTATCTGAAATAAATAATAATTATTAAATTTATATGAAACAACAAACAAACAGACAAAAATTCTAAAAACTGTCTTAACATGTACAGCTGTTAATTTTGAGACGGCCTGTGTGTGTGTGTGTATTTTTTTTATATCGCGCTATTACAGATTTTTATGTCTAGTGTAAAGTTCGTTATGTTTTGTCTAGATAGTGTAACGCTAGTCGTGCATGTGGTGATTAAATCATAGATTATTAGGCGACTCTAGTAGCGATGCGATCTTCGCATTGCGGCAATGGAATGTACACAAATCCACAAATTTTGCGACTACTTTATGTCTAGTAGAGTTTAATCTGTTTGCCGAATCAAGTAGCCATGTGTACGAACGGCATTTGAGTAGAATCAAAATAATGTTAGCATTTTATTCAGATGTCAACTGTGCATTTTCTCTAATTTCGTATGTACTTTGACGCTCAATTTGAAAGTTTGGGACATTTGCCAAACGGAGGATCGTCAATCGCACCAAAAAGCACTCTTTGCTTTCACAAATCCTCTATATGTCTGGTTAAAGAACTTAAGTATTTTTTTTTCTGATACTGAGTGACGAGACAAGCGAAGTCGCTCGCCTGATGGCTCTTAACGCTTGCCCATAACAGCTAAACGCTGCGAGCTCAGAATTTTGAACTTCAACAGTTCAAAACTCTGGATGGCAATGCACTGCGCTCGTCACCCCGAGATATAAGATGTCAAATCTCTGTGTGCCCTGTAATTTCGCTGGAAACATTGCCCTTTAATCCGGAACACAGTAGTGTCTGCACACTACTGCTTGGCGGTTGAACTTAACTGGCAAAGGTGTGGTACTTACCCAGGCGGACCCCTGGAAAAGAGTCCTACCACTACAAAACATATACTTTAACTTTTCTCAGGGTATTTTTCTAAAAGATCACTTGATACTTCTCTTATATCTACATTATTAATATAGAAACCGACTTCAGAACTGGACCAAATTGAAATGGGACCACACGGGAAGCACCAGCTTTCAAATAAAAAAAAAGAATCAATCAAAATCGATTAACAAACATGTTGAATTGAGAACCTCCTTCTTTTTGGAAGTCGGTAAAAAAACTGATATCGGCTCTTTTATCGCGGTTTTTTTTCTTAATTTATACTTCTTACGGCCTTTTTGCCTGCCGCTGCAGTTGTTTACTAACATTGGTTAATTTTAGGTGGATGCGTTAAAGAAATGCGAGCATGACGCTCATGTACTGCTGGCGGTGTCGCAGCTCTTCTGGACCGAGAGGAAACTGAACAAATGTCGGGAGTGGTTCAACCGCACTGTAAGTAACAATTTACAAGGTTACACGGAAAGCAGGCGGGTATCCACCATTGTGGGCACGATGGGCATGCCCACAACCCTAATACGTGACTTGTGACGTCACATTTTTACGGTCTATTTAGATCTATGGGCTTACAATATTATATCCAATGCCGTAATAAAAAAAAAAACAATGAATCATGCGTAATTCGGAACGTAGCTTACGTAGCAAAGTACCTACTCAGTATACATATAGGTATGTTAATAGACGCTATGCCCGTCACATTTTTTACAACATAATTTATTTATCTGTTTCATTAAACAAATTTTTAAAGATTTAAAGTTCATGACTCTGCCAGCATTATACTTATACCATACCGGTATATACGTATATAAAAACTTGGCGTCCTTTGCGAGACTCTGCGATGTCCAAGAAAAAGTAACTAGTAATAAGGATACCTTGATTATGCCCATACAAAGGCTAACCAAGTCTCACAAATGTACCCAAATATTTGGCATAAAATTATTTAACGCCTTGCCGAAACCCATAAGGGATGCCAAGTCGCTTTATTTATTTATAAATAAACTTAAATTATTTCTGACCGATATGGCACCGTATAGCGTAGAGGAATTCATTCCAAAACTGGAGTAAATAACTAATGCCTATTATGATTATTAGAATGACATTTTTATATTATTGTTTTTGAATATTAATATTTCTTATGTTTTTTTTTTTAACTGTTGACATGTAATTATTATTATGATTAAAGTTATCATTATCATTTTGGCACCTGAATGCTTGTATTGAAAAGAGAATGACGAATGATTGAAAGAGATGACTATTCGCTGGGTGACTCCCACTGGCCCGATTTTCGGGTGGCTGTGACCACAACCTTTTAAGGGCTGGATCCGCGCCTGACGGAAAGGGTGTACTTTAAGAGCATCCAACTCCATAAACACACTGGGAGACTTTCCTGACTTTGACTTGTTCAATATATCCTCGAATTCAATCAGACAAAATATTAGTAAAGGGTGGTTTGGTGTGTCTCCCCGACTGTCTTGTATCTCATAACGTAAAAAGTATATCTCTGTTGATTTTTTTGTTTATTTTTACTATTAAAATTGCTTAATGACATGTGCGATATATTAATATATTTTCTCCATCTCCATACGCAAAAAAAACAATTGTTTTAATATGCGGAAACTGCTAAATGGTGATTAATTATTTAATGTATAAGTAATGTCTTTCGTTCTTTCGTTGTTATTATGCTAATTTTATATAACTGCTTATGTATGTGTGTATGCGCACACGTATCGAGCGTGGCGTCACTTGTCGGGCCCAACAGAATACCAGCGCTGGTTGTGTACAACCAGCAACATGCTGAGTTGGGGTCGGTTTTTGTGAGAATGTACCTGTTTACCTACTTCTATATTAATATTTCTGGTTTTATTGTTTTTTCATTGTCACAAAATAAACTTTTCTGATTTCTAATCTAGTTATTTATCAGTGTATGTTTTCCAAATAAAAAATATGTAAAATATGTATGCTGCCCTCATAAGCACATGAGAGGTGACACAAAAAAATGAGATTTCTGTTTTTTTCGCGCATCTGATAGCTTAAAAAATTTCACACCAGATGGACTAAGCAAAATAACCGGTATCTACGTTGGAACATTGAAATAAAACACCAAAAATATATTTTTCTTTTAAAACTCATGTTTAAAATTTATTAATTCTAAACGAAATGACGGTATCTCATGAAAACACAAAAAACAATAATATTGGATTTTTAACATATATTTAAGAAATATATTGATTGGTCCTCACATTGGCACATAACTGAAAATAAATTAAATTATATGTCATTAAGGTAACGAAAAATCAATATACACAAACACTCGATTTTTCGAAATACACGTTGAGATACCGCTCTTGGGCTTATGACGGCAATATATATATATATATGCCGGAAAGGGTCCACTATTTGTGCAGCGAAATGCGCGCTGTTCCAAGATGTATAAGATCCATGCAATACCTATGGAAGTAGCTTGGGTAACATGAAGCCGTATTCTGGGTTATGCGAAAAGGGTGTACTGGACGAAATGGTTATAAATTAAATGAAAAAAGAAAAAAAAAAATTACTGCAAATACAACAAAACATTGAAGTAAATTAATATACATTTATGAGAGTTTAAAGTATTTTGCATGAGATAAATATTATTATACAACACTTTCTTTTGGTTTCCTCACTAGGCAAGCCTGTATCGAGGAAACCGAATTCCCAGTAACAATTAGAATAAAAAAATTCAATGGTAGGTAGGTATTTCTTTCTCATTATAAACAACTTTTAAACTGAAAAGCGTGGTTTTCCGCACAGCGCTTTTTCGAGTCCGCGTTAAGAGGTTGACCAGGGTATGTCTTAAAACTACGACCAGAACCACCAGAGGATAGGCAGCAGCATCCTCCTACTTTTATGGTGGAATGCACTACGATCCCCAAGTTGTCTGCCAAGCGTGGGGATTATGGCAACTCTCCATGACATACAAACAAAAATTCCCCGTAAGGCCCCCCCAGCTCTATTTATGGTCAACTTTTTGTAATAAAACAAAAAAAAATATCAGTCAGGTAGGCTATTGTTTAACAAAACCCCTTATATTGCATTTCGTAGGTGAAAATCGACCCCGACCTCGGCGACGCTTGGGGCTACTTCTACAAGTTCGAACTTCTACACGGGACCGAACAACAGCAGGAAGATGTCAAATCACGCTGTAAAGCCGCCGAGCCACATCACGGGGAACAGTGGGGTCAGGTACAAACATGCTGTTTTAATAAGACTACTTAGTCAATTATTTATTTCTCTTCACAGACACAGTGTTTTTTTATTCAATAATTATGCCTGCTTTTGGCCGCCTCCACGCCTGATAGAACGTCAATGTTCAATTAAAAAAATGACAATTTGCGTCATAGCGTTTTTTTATTTTTTTAATTGAATAATAAGGCTTGCGTTTGCTCGCCTTCTCGCCTGTTAGAACGTCAATGTTTCAATTAAATATGTCAATTTGCGTCATAGTGATTTTTATTATTGAAGAATAAGGCTTGCGTTCGGCCGCCTCCTCGCCTGATAGAACGTCAATGTTCAATTAAAAATGACAATTTGCGTCATAGTGTTTTTTTATTTTTTTTATTGAATAGTAAGGCTTGCGTTTGCTCGCCTTCTCGCCTGTTAGAACGTCAATGTTTCAATTAAATATGTCAATTTGCGTCATAGTGTTTTTTATTATTGAAGAATAAGGCTTGCGTTCGGCCGCCTCCTCGCCTGATAGAACGTCAATGTTCAATTAAAAATGACAATTTGCGTCGTAGTGTTTTTTTTTTAAATGGAATAATAAGGCTTGTCTTCGGCCGCCTCCTTGCCTAATAGAGCGTCAATGTTATTAATTTGCGTCATAGTTTTTTATTTATAGAACGTCAATGTTTAATGGGAAGTTTTCGAAAAAGGAAAAAAAAAAAATGTTTGTATAAATGCGATAATAAGCGCTGACGAGACATGAATATGAAGATTTGGCAAAATCACAGACGAAGAAAGGTCAATAAAAAACATGCTTATTATCATAGACAATATATATATATCTGTCTGTCTCACACTGTCTGTCATGTTTGTTTTTGTGTTATTTTGTTTCGTAGTACTTAGAGTATTTTGTGGATATTGTTTGCTAATAAAATACTTGTTTTTCCTCAACTCGACACAAATTAGTAGGTAAGTACATAAGTGTGCCTTGCCTAGCCGTGTTATATAATGTCTTCTCTTCCTTGTATTGGTTTCATTGAACAAATGCGAAAAAATTATAACCGTGTAACTCAGCGCCATCTATCGATGGTAGCAGACTATGTTCCTAGAACTGTCAGAAAATCGCTCATTCAATTCAAAAATGTAAGCGGCATAGTGGGTTATTCTTTAATTGAGTAATAATCCACCACCCACGCTACCAAATCCACTGATAAGAAAAATAGGCATGTGGCCTAATGTTTAATTTATTACAAATAACAGGCTTAGCGATGAATATAACTAAATATATTACACATACTGAAAAAATACATTGAATTGGCTGATTAATATCTGAGATATTAGTTTTTAAAGTTTTAGGTGGGGATAGAGAGGAGATGGTCTATCCCTTTCTCGCAAAGCGTGTGTTAGTATAGCATTTGTATGCCGCGCCTGAGACGTGACGTCATAGCTCAGTATAGTGCGCTCTCTGTCTAGCATGACATTAAAATACTTATAACTTTTATATTTTTGAACTAATTTAAATTTTGTTTTCGTTGATAGGCTCTATTGATGTTCAGCTTTTTCATGAGATAATAAAAAAAATTAGTCATCATGCCTATTGTCCACAGGTATCAAAAGACATAGCGAACTGGTGTTTTAGCACCGAACAAGTGTTGCTTCAGCTCGCGAAGAACCTGGCCATTCCCACGTAAACGTAAGGATTATTGAATATTATAGTAAGTTAGTTATATATTAATGTAAAGGATTATAATGTTAAAAAGTATAAGTGAGGAATAAATCTTATTTAAGTATGAAACAGTTCTGTTCTTCTTTTATTATCTTTCGTTAAAACTGACACTAAACTTTATAACACAAGTATATATATTTAAAAAACACAGCAGTCATAAGACTGCACCCAAGAGAATGTAATACTCCTAGACTGCACGTCAGAAGTGAAAACGTGAATAGTAATTCACATATTCTACAAGAGGTGGCGCTGTTTTAAAATACACGGCACTGTGTGTTATGTATTCTGTGACGATGACTAGCGTCATCGTTCCATGATTTTTGTTCACCCAAAAAGTACTCAATGCGCCTAAAGAAGTTTTCACTTCAAAAAACACTATAAATGAGCTTATAACATTCAAACGCCCGCCCAGCTTTCTTGAATCAGCTAAGAACACTCGATCAAGAAACCTTAAAAAAAACTAAAACAAAATCGGTTCAGCCGTTTGGGAGCTACGATGCCACAAATACACGCGTTTGACTTATACGAGTAAGACCGCTGTTTGCGTCGGAGGTCAAAAACATCTATCACGATTCTTATTTAGTAATCTGAATTAAAGTTTCAGTTTGCGAGTCAAAGAACTTCATGATTCACGAAAACTTTTTTTTTTTTTTGGTAGAGCTAATTCAACGCTAACAAGGTTCACGGAACGATGGTACTGCGTTGAAAGGAGGTCATTGTACTACAACGTAAGGATAGGAAAACTTTTACTATCATAAAAGTAAATGTGGCATTTTAGCAACAAATTAACTATGAATACATTGGGACCAAACCTAAAATCGTGAAAAAAAAGTTTCTGTACATTTGGATAAGTAAGTGTGATTGTTATTAAACGATTTCCAAAAAGGAAGAGGTTCTGAATTCGCCTGTTTTTTTTTATGTTTGTTACCTCAGATCTTTCGACTGGGTGAACCAATTTTGATGTTTTTATTTGAATTTAATTTGGTCCAGGGGCCTTACCCCTAGCTCGAAAAGTTGACCCGCATAGGTGTTATTTGTCTAAACGGTACCATCAACTACGATAAGCGGTAGTACTTTAATAGCCGCCAATCTTTGCTATTTTCACGCACACACGCATAGTAAAACGGATTTTCGTTCATTCAAGTTAGACGCTTTTAAACGATGCAGCTTAAATGAGTTGGTTAATTTTAGGTACTTATTAGGTACCTACTTAAAGTTGGCTCGCAAAAGTGAAGCTAGGGGTAAGGCCCCAGTTCTGAAATTTTTATGAAGTCGGTTTTTTATATTGTTAATTATTATTTTAATGGAGAAGCAGAGTTTTTCAGAATTTCAGAGTTGGTCCCATTGTAAACGTTTATATTAATGAGAACAATAACCTCGATTCTGCTTAGTACCGTCCTTAGATCAAGAAAACAAAGAAGATATGCATTAGTACAATTGTCGTTCGTGTTCATATGTCTGGCGTTTTTCATCCACGCTTTTATGAGCTTGCATACATACATACATGTAACGGAATCTTTGAAGTTGATTTTCAACTACTTCAAAACGTCGAATTAAATTGAAATTTTGCACAAGGACCGATAACAATGCAATAATTAGAGTATTTTTCCCATAAAGCGCGTTTTTTTAATTCATTAATTTATTTCACTATAACGCAAAAACCTACAGAATTACGGTAAACTTACAATTTTTTTACGCACACTAAGAAACTTGCGACACTAAACTAATAATACACATGCAAAAAGGGCATCAAGCCTGGGCCCCGATTCATTAACAATTGAAAAGCAATTGGTTTAGTAGAATCGGGGCCCTGATTTAGGTCTGCCTAGTGCCTATTGCCTGATCTAAGATTAAGTTAATTTAATTTAATCCTGTATATTGCATCTCCTTGTAAGATGTGGGCGTATAAATAACGTTAGTTCACCTGTTTACATAAATTACTAGCGAATCAAATTACGCCCGCATTGCAGTTAGTTATTTGAATATATCAAAGAGAGCCAAGTCGGAGAATCTATTAGAAAAAGTAGATACATAATTATAAATAGCATTTTATCACTGTAAGGTGTCCTTGCATGATGCTATCCAACTCAGTTTTTATGTGAAAGTTTTAATAACAATTGCATACCCAGTGAACGATAAACACCTTTTATAAATCTTCTAAAAATACTCGAGTTTGTGTTCTTATAAATGCGGCTGGCGCGGTGCCAGCGCCGCGATGCGCGTGCGCTAAATAACCACGGATTTTTCACCTCTTCTCTACACAAACCGATACTCGCCGCCGACTGGGTTGCTCAATGACTGTTTAGTGAAAAAGTAGGGAAAGTGATAATTTAGTTAGTGAAAATGCCGCCGTGCACTCCTGTGCTTCCTCTACAAGAATTAACACTGTCCTTAGTGGCGAGACAACTAATCCACGCCCTGTCTCGGGCGACATCGGAAGAAGATGCTGCTTTCGAATTCGCGATGGTGTCTTCTTACTACGAAAGCATGGGCGCCACCAACGACATATTCCAGGATCTCATGAACCTGATCCTATCCACAGAGGTTCTCGACCCAGCAATACGATACTACACCATGAAGTTACTGCTCAAAGAAAATGTCAAGAGTCTAGCGACTGGCATTTTCCCCGTACAATATTACAGAAAAGTAGTCGAGGTCATCGTCGAACAAGGACAACATTTGACATCGCTCAATTTGAAGGGAGTTTGGGTCAAGGATGAGCATTTATCTCTCATGTATCAGCTGATTAAGAATTTGAAGAATTTGACGGTGTTGAATATCCCATACATCGCTAATGATGAAGTGTTGAAGTATATCGGGGAACACAACAAAGTGTTGAAACTACTGGATATATCGGGCGAGACAGATGTCACGGAGATCGGAATAGACGCGATGCTGAGAGGCAATCCGCAGCTGACACAAAGTCTGACGGTTGTAAACATAGGAATGTACGGCGAAGAGAATGTTGATCACACCGATATTGCCCTATTAATACGCGCATTGCCTAACCTCACGAACCTTGGCAGTTACTCATTTGTAGGTAAATCTCTATACCACATATCCACAGATTGTCCTCCAGATTTCAAAACGAAATTACAATACATCCACGACGTACAAACTAATTTGAGAACGATAAAAGCCATCGTCTCCTTATGTCCTATGATTGAAACTATTTACTTAGAAGAGCCCGATTCTGGGGTCTTACAGCATTTAAAAGAATTAACGAATCTAAGTAAAATTAAGCTAAACAAATTCCAATGCCACGAATTGCATCAGCTGCTCGAAAAAATTGGACATAGAATTTTGACATTGATGTTATCTGGGTCGTCCGGTTCTTTTAACTTTACGAGAATAGCAGAGACTTGTAGGAATTTGGAGAGTTTGGAGTTCTATCAGATTCATACAGCAACCCACGAGGAAGAGATCCCGTTCAACAAGTTGGAACACATTGAGATTATCCAGGGTAACCTGTCGAACTCATGTCTCAAGTATTTGATGACAGCAAGCCCCAAACTCAAGAAGCTGATCATTGGAGATGAGATTAAATTAGACGATCAGGATATGGCGCGGTAAGTTTTATGAAGTTGTTTTCTCATTCTAATACATCTAAAATCAACCAAAACTTTTTGACTAAAGTTTTAAGGTGCGCGAAATAATATAAATGTTTCCCACCAGAATGCCTTATGTAATATCTGTAAATATATACTTACCTAGTATTATGTACAGTTTTTGTATCACTTTCTCTTCGTGAAGTTTATATATCAGCAGTCTCATCACACACGTTACTGGTTACTTCACATCTTGCTAAGACATGACCCTGCAGCCACTATGCCCCTCTCGTTGCTGCGATAATTAAAATAGTTTCAGAGTTGGTTCCATATAAAAAGTAAATCATATTGATGTGAACAATGACTTCGATTTGGCTAGTACCGCCCTCCGATCAGACAAACAAAGTCGATATGCCTGGTTTGTGTTCAAATGTCTCAATTTTCTACGCATCCTAAAAAACTTGTATCGACACCAATTAGGTCAATAATAGTCCATATGCTAAAGAAAAAGGCGACATGTTTGTCTGCTGGGTGAGTTGGACTAAAAGCATCCAGCCTGATTTAGGCCAGATTAGTTCGCACCCGCCACACCACCTTACTATATCTACCTTGTTGGTCTAATCTGATCTCAATCTTTTCATTCGTGTCGCTTGTCGGTTGTTCGTCACATTGTCGGTCCTTCGACTGGCGCGCAAGAAAACTGACATAATAGAGAATGGTGAGCAAGGCAAGGAGCATTATGACTAGTGGCACACTACGTCTCTGCCTACTAGTATGTGTCTGCAACATAGGAAGCATGCTATCTAAAAGAAAACTGATAAGCATAATATTTTACACAGTTATTATTCAACCCTCAACATCTACTTCCAGAATGGTCCGCCGATACAAGTTCGAGAATCTCGAAGCCATCTGGTTTCCGAACGCGCCCCGGCTGTCCTGTGAGACCGTCGAACTGCTCATGGAATGCCTTCCGAAGCTGCAGAGCTTAGGAAACCTCAGCGGCTGGCGGTTCACCCCTGATGAAATGATGCTTATGCGTGCCATCATAGCCAGTACCAACTTGGATCTGATTCTGGCTCCTCCAGGCATATTCCAACAGGGAAGCTAAATCTAATTAGGACAGTCCTGTACAAAATAGGACTAATTTGTTAAGCGTCTTACTATATTATTCTAGTCAATTATACTTCAACTCTTACTCATAACAGGTGTAAGTAAAAGTGGGGAAAAAATTCTAATAAACATTTTGTATTACTTGTCGTAAACTTTATTTTTCAATCAATCATGAAAACATTTCACAGCCCAATTCAGACAAGAATAAAACTTCTTAAAAATAGAAAATTGATTCACTAAAGTAATTTTTATGCAGATGCGAGATGTGAAGCATGTGTCAAAAATTGCGTGAAGTCTCCCACAAACCACACTTATAGAAAAAAAACGATCGTACCGTAATAATCAGTGTTGGATTTTTTGCGACCAACTTATGATGTTGTCAAATGAGGAAACTGATTTCTTTTATAGGAACGTATCAGTTACATTCATTCAAAAATAAATACTCTTTACTACTTCAGAGAAGAGCTTATAACTTTTAATCGGCTGAACAGATTTTGATGTAGCATAGCTAAGAACCACCGCATTGAAAGGTGTCAAATAAAAACCGCATTCAAATAAGTTCCCACTACCACCCATACATTGTAGACTTTCCTTGGATACGTACCATACGTTTTGATTCTACGTTTCTAATCCGAACGGCCAAGGATTGGAACAACCTGCCGGCTTCCTTGTTTCCTGGGAGATATAATCTGGGCCTTTTCAAAGCAAGAGTTAATAGGTATCTTCTAAGTCTGCGTGCTTCATCTTTAACCACACCGTCGCTTACCTACAGGCGAGTTGGTGGTCAAACGCGGACTTATTCGCGATAAAAAAAAGTTTCACTGACAGTGAGGTCAAGACAAATGGGACCAGATTTACCCACATTCTCAGTACCACACAACCTGTTGCCTCAAACGCATGTAGGTACTTCCCCGTTCCGTAAAGGATGGTTAAAACTATGATGCAGTGTAGGTGTCCTTATATATGTTAGATAATAGATGTTAACAAAAATGGTTTAATAATTTCGTGTTGCTAAACGTTTTATATTTTTATTTTTTTCTCTTCCCTCGCTCGTTATGGCTTTACCTGATCTCCCTCAAAAATCGTGTTTTTATTTCCAAAACACAAATAAAATTATTTATTGAAAAAGAAACAGCTTTGAAAAAAGATCGTTTTCTCAGCAAACTCTTTCATTTGATACCCATATCACGGGGATGCATAAAAAATAACTGATCCGCCATATTGTATTTAGAATGACGTCACTTAACTAATCTAATAATCTAATAAATATTATAAAGGCGAAAGTTTGTAAGTATGGATGTATGGATGTTTGTTACTCTTTCACGTAAAAACTACTGAATGGATTTGGATGAAATTTGAAATATACATTGCTTATGTCCTGGATTAACACATAGGCTACTTTTCATCATCATCATCACCGATTTTCATCACCACGCGGGTGAAACCGCGGGGCGCAGCTAGTTATATTATGTAATTAGTTAAGTGACGTGATTCTTATGCATTGTTATCCAAACTAAACTTATATGCAAAATTTCAGCTCAATCGATTGAGGATGACTGGGATAAAATTCAATTGCAAGATTTGTCCCAAACATACTAACAGGGCAAGTTAAATAATAAGAGCTTATAAAATAGAGGGCGGAAAATTTGGATATGGCCCCAGATGACAGAAGTTCATGCTACGCTACTGATACGGCTCCCCCACAATTCTAACAAATAAGCTGGTCGCATTGTGTATCTTTAATTATTACTGAACGGCAACATGATTTGATTGCTCAAATTTCCCAGCGGATTTCCCTTTAACGGGTGGTTCGTTTTCCTGGTTGCTTGATTTACTCGATGATCTAGACAAACTCGATTTCTTCTTAGCTCGTTGCTTCCACATTTTGCATTCGTCTGCGCATTTTGTTGTGATAATACCCCTGAAAAAGATAAAGTTCAACTACCATAGTTTTGACTTCCTTCTCGCACTACTATATTCTGGAAAATCTAAGCCTCTGCAGGGGCCTCACCCCTAGCTTCACTTTTGCGAGCCAACTTTTAGTAGGTACCTGATAGGTACCTAAAATTAACCAACTCATTTAAGCTGCATCGTTTAAAAGTGTCTAACTTGAATGAACGAAAATCCGTTTTACTATTCGTGTGTGCGTGAAAATAGCAAAGCTTGGCGGCTATCAAATAATTATCGCTTATCGTAGTTGATGGTACCGTTTAGACAAATAACACCTATGCGAGTCTACTTTTCGAACTAGGGGTAAGGCCCCAGGTAGATATAACAAACTATTGTAGATGGTTCTTTATCTTTTAAGCATTTTCATTTAAAGTTGATCGTAATAGTCTTACCTGACTAGATTTTCCTTAACGTCGAATCTGTCCATGATTTCCATAACAACGTCAGATATGATTTTAGGGTCGAGACACATCTTCGCAGGCTTATTTAGAAACGCTGGCGACTTCTTACCGGTGAGGCAATGTGTTGCTAATATCCTGTAAAATTGGTTTTACATTACAATTATATTATCATTCATATAGATTGACGGATCTGTAAGTCTGATGAATAAATAATCTTGTTTTGAAATAGCACTTCGATAAACCTGCCTGAGTTTCCGAGTAGGTACTATGTTACAGGAACAATCAATTACATTGCGGTTGGAACAATTGTGAATTATAAAGCAGGAAAATAATGGAAAGAATCATGTCACCTTCTAGGAAATACGGCTAATAACAGTGTTCTAGTAGCTACCGTGAACGATTTCCAGTTCACTTTTCGAAACTGGTCTACGTGAATCAATGTTTTTCCACTGCCTATAGGAACCTGAAACATACACAAGCACGGCTTTAGTCTTTAAAATAATTATGATTGATTTGCTTATTGCATAATTAGTATTCACTTTACCCATTCTGAGTCTTGGGTGTTTGCGCCCTGTATTGTGGTTTGATCTGGAGCTTTGACATTGTTGACTGGCGTAATCACCGAACCATTATACTGATTATCATATTTATTCGTGATCAAAACATTGTCGTCTGACCGATTAAATTCCTCGTTTTCATATTCATTTTCTTCTAACTCTACTACAGCTTGTACGATAGTTTCTTTGACCTGTGAAATGTTATCTGTCGAATTTTGATAGATTTCCACTTGTGTTGGATTAAATGTTTGAGTCATGGGTCTTTTTAGTTCTTTAATCATTTTAAACAATACGCGGAAGCTGTTGCTAATGCTAGCTAATTCACGAACATCAATCGTGACCGTTTGGCCACTTACTTCGCTTGTATTGTTTCTTTTTGTGGAATCTGGTAGTGATTTACTAAAGGACGCGTTCCGGTGGTCTCCATTATGGGCTCTTTTACGGCTGACGTCATGATTCTTGGAAAGGGCGTCCTGCATTATCTTAGGTATGACTGGGGTGGCTCGGTGGGAAGGGGTCATGATTTTCTTGCTGCTTCTTCGGTTTATGTACTGGCGTGTACATTGATCCAATCTAGTCTTTTTTCGCGATTCCTGTAATTTAAAAAAAAAAAAACATTTTCACCTCATTTTCCCTCTGTTTAGGTGATCTCTTTACGTGATCTTATAACAGATTTTAATTGTTTTTAAGGTTTCGTACCCAAAGGGTAAAAAACGGGACCCTGTTACTGAGCGTAGGCTGTCTGTCCGTCCTTTTTTTATGCCATAGGTGGCAAACAAGCCGACGGGTCGCCTGATGGTAAACAGTCACCGTCGCCTATGGATACTTGTAACACCAGAGGCATCACAATTACGTCACTTTAAGAATTGATTAACTCTCCTTTCGAAGAACCCATGTTGTAGCTTATAGGAAACACCGCGGAAGGTAGATAGTTCATTTCACATTTTGCAGGTCCTACCTTTAAGTGGCTGTATCTTACGAACCGTAATAGATAACCAGTTGAAATTCTCACAAAATATGCAATGTTAAGAAATAATAAAAAAGTCAAAAAATAAAAATGAAAGGGCGTATTTTTGTATTTGCTCTAGTGTCAAAACGGTAATACGTATACAAGCGTCAAACTTGGCATGATTATAGTACACACTTTAAAGTATAACAACAAATAATAAATAATGGCCAAGTGCGAGTCGGTGTCAAATTTATGTTCATTACCAAGTTAAGCAACGTATCGGTTACTTGGGCGACCTTATCATATCTTTCACCGTATCGAAATATAATCGACTAGCCGTCCGCCCCGGCTTCGCACGAGTGTAAGCTCGGCCTTCGGCCTCGCTACAAAATATAATATAGCCTATGTCACCCGGGGATAGTGTAGCTTCCCAACAGTGAAAGAATTTTTAAATCGGTTCAGTAGTTTCGGAGCCTATTCATTACAAACATACAAACATACAAAAATAGGTACAAATCTTTCCTCTTTATAATATTAGTAATCGATATATAATAGTAAAGTAATATAGATTTGACTGCCTCGGTGGCTCAGTTGGTAGTGATCCTACTTTCTGTGCTTGGGGGCGTGGGTTCGATTCCCATCTAGGACAAACATTTGTGTGATGAACATTTGTGTTTGTTCTATGTCTGGGTGTTAATATATATTTAAGTAATAGGTTGGGGAAAAAGTCTTTTCGTATTTTGTATGTATAAAGTTGTAGTAAAAATCTCATCGGTTGTACTGTTTGTATCTGGCTGGTTTTGATACCATTAAAAATATGACATTTTAAAAAAGGAATACAACAAGTAAAAAGCAATTTCCCGCCATTTTTCAATTGTTTTTTGTTCGATAAAATGAGTGAATCTAACGAAGAAATTCGATATATTGTGAAATTTTATTACAAAATAGGGAAAAATGCGACAAAAGCCGCGAATAAAATTTGTGACGTTTATGGACCTAATGCAGTGTCATCAAGAGTAGCACAATGTTGGTTCAAGCGTTTTCAGTCCGGGAATTTTGATGTCAAAGATGCAGCTCGCTCTGGTCGCCCTGTTACGGATAAAGTCGATGCCATTTCTGAAAAAGTGGACCAAGATCGGCATATTAGTAGTTACGACGTAGCTGAAGAACTGGGGATCGACAACAAAACAGTTTTGACCCATTTAAAAAAAACTGGGTATACAAAAAAACTCGATATTTGGGTGCCACACAAGCTGACTGAAAGAAACCAAATTCATCGTGTACTGATTTGCGATTCTCTATTGAAACGTAACGAAACCGAACCGTTTTTGAAAATATTGATCACTGGTGATGAAAAATGGATCACCTACGACAAGAATGTGCGCAAACGATCATGGTCAAAGGGCAGTGAAGCACCACAGACTGTAGCGAAACCCGGATTAACACGTAATAAGGTGATGCTGTGTGTATGGTGGGATTAGCATAGCATCGTTCATTATGAGCTTTTACCGCCGGGCAAAACCATCGATTCGGATCTCTACTGCCAACAGCAGATGAGACTCAAACAAGAAATTGAGAAAAAACGGTCGGAATTGATCAACAGAAAGAGTGTGGTCTTTCATTA
Organism: Agriopis leucophaearia; assembly: GCA_949125355.1. Lineage (NCBI taxonomy): Eukaryota > Metazoa > Arthropoda > Insecta > Lepidoptera > Geometridae > Agriopis > Agriopis leucophaearia. Next base: position 5,497,672 of record OX421276.1, on the reverse strand, counting down.
TGATAACGCCAGACCGCACACATCTTTGGCCTGAAATAAAACTACTTCAAAATGACGCCATAATCGAAAACAAGCTAGAAGTTGCTAACACCTTCGCCCACTTCTTCAAAAACGCACCCATTGAAACCACTAAAAATCTTAGTACTTGTCAGGATCAAGCTCTTAAATTCCTCAATGACAATGTTAATCGCAATCCCATTGACTTTTGTTTCCACCAAGTCACTCCAGCGAACATTTTGAAAACCTTTTCTTCCCTAAAATCAAAAGCATCCGAAGATATTTGCGGCATATCCGTCAAATTTGCAACGAATATCGTAGAAGTCCTCGCGCCTTCTCTTTCCGAAATCTTCAACAGCTGCATTGAAGAAAACGTGTTCCCAGACCTAATGAAATGCGCTAAAGTGTTACCCTTGTTTAAAAGTGGGAATACCAAACAACCAGGCAACTATAGGCCTGTCTCGATTTTACCAGTGTTTAGTAAAATATTTGAGAAGATCCTGCTAACACAACTTAGTGCTTTTTTCAACTGTAAAGGCATATTATACGAAAAGCAATTTGGGTTCTCAAAAGGCTGCTCGACAACAGACGCTATAACAACGTTTGTAGAGAATATCTATGACGCATGGGAAAAAGCACAGGATGTTATAGGTATTTTCTGCGATTTGTCAAAAGCTTTCGACTGCGTAAACCATAACATCCTACTAGATAAGCTGAATCACTACGGTGTTAGAGGTGGGTCACTCATACTGCTAAAATCATTCTTATCTCAAAGGACTATGCAAGTTGATATTAATGGTGTACTTTCTGATGCTATGACTGTGAATGTGGGAGTTCCTCAGGGATCTATACTGGGTCCATTCCTTTTCTTGGTGTATATTAATGATCTGCCATTTTTTGTCCGAAAATACGCTGAAATTATATTATTTGCAGATGACACGTCGTTGTTATTCAATATTGACCGAAAAGTCACGAGTACCGACGAGATCAACAAAGTACTTAAAGATGTCTCTAAATGGTTCAGCACCAATAATCTAGCTCTAAATGCTCAAAAAACCAATTGCCTAAACTTTACTTTAGTAAACAATAGAATTTTGAATTCGGTCACCATTGATAATATTGCATTAGCTTTCTCTAAGGAGACTTTTAGGAGATTTTTAGGTCTCATCTTAGACACCAAATTGCAGTGGGGGCCTCACATAAAGAAGTTGTCAAGCAAATTAAGCTCAGCTGCTTACGCTGTAAGAAAAATAAGAGAATGTTGCGATGTTCATACTGCTAGGATGGTATATTTCAGTTATTTTCATTCCCTTATGACTTATGGCATTATCCTTTGGGGAAATTCGGCAGATATTAAATCTATTTTTGTGCTCCAGAAGAGAGCTGTTAGAGGTATTTACAGGCTTGGATCTAGAGATTCCCTGAGAGAACTGTTCAAAACTATTAACATTCTGACAATGCCATGTCAATATATTTACGAGTGTATTTTATATGCAAGAAAACACTTGCATAACTTTACTACAAATGGTCTTAATACAAGAAGCAAAGATAAATATTTATTACCAAAGACTCGGCTTGTAAAAATTCAAAAATCGTTCGTCGTTAATTGCATAAATTATTATAATATTCTGCCAAAAACTTTGACATGCCTCAATGAAAGGAATTTTAAAATTAATTTGAAAAAGCTCTTATCTCAGAAAGCTTACTACAAGGTGGACGAATTTATAACAGATAAAAAGGCATGGCGAAATGTAAACATTGACATGGACTTACCTAATTAATTAATATTGTACAGAATGAAATTAAATCCCGCATATATTATTTTTAACTAATTAATTTATTATTTATTGACATTTTACAATTTTACAATAGATTTTAATTTACAAATTTGACATTTTAAGTTATTTAATACTTCTTTTAAAGCTATTAAATTTTATTTTATTTCATTCTATAAAGTTTTAGTGCTGTAAATCTACCAAACTGAAGTCTGGTAGGTTTCCAACTCGGAAACTTGGCAACACTTTTGAATTGTATTTGAGTTAATTTAATTATAGTTATTTGTTGTTGACGTTCATAAGTGTACACTAATGTACCCATTTGAAGAAATAAATGAACTGAACTGAACTGAACTCAGCAAAAATTTAGAGAGCTTGGTTGGGAAGTGTTAATGCATCCACCATATAGCCCTGATTTTGCACCCTCAGATTTCCACCTGTTTCGATCTCTTCAGAATTATTTGGGTAGTGTAAGATTAACATCAAGATAGGACTGTCAAAACTACTTGTTGCATTTTTTTTATCAGAAGTCCCAAAATTTGTACAGCAACGGGATCATGTCACTACCTACAAGATGGCAACAAGTTATCGAACAAAATGGCACATATATATTATAATGAAATGTAATTAAACTTGAAAAAAATATGTCTTGAATTTGTTTATAAAATACGAAGAAACTTTTTCCCCGACCTTATATGTATTTAAAAATATATATGTATGTATATCAGTCTCTGGCAGCCATATTACAAGCTTTGCTTAGTTTGGGGTCAGATGACCATGTGTGCAATAATGTCCCAGATATTTATTTATTTATTTATTTTATTTATTTTATTTTATTTTATTTGGAAAACATACAGTGATAAATAACTAGATTACTTATATATTAAATAATTAAACACCATTTAGCTGTTTCCGCATATTGAAATAAATTGTGCATGGAGACGGAGAAAATATATTAATATATTGCACGTATGTCGTTATGCAATTTTAACACTAAAAAATAAACAATAAACCAAGAAAACAACAAATAAAGATATACTTTTTTACATTACGGGACACAAGACAGTTGGGGAGACACACCAAACCACCTTTTACTAATATTTTGTCTGATTGAATTCGATGATGTATTAAACAAGTCAAAGTCAGGAAAGTCTTCCAGTGTGTTTATGGAGTTGGATGCTCTTAAGAAGAAGGAGTTTTGCCTGTAATTAGTCGCACTATAGGGGATATGTAGACATTTAGGATGTCTTGCAGATATTCTAGGGACGTTTAGATTTATGTTAGAGAGGAGATGTGGAGAGTCAACATGACTTTGAGCTATTTTAGTTAAAAATAAAATATCAGCTATTTTGCGTCTCTCATGAAGTGGTAACATGTGATGTCTTCTGCATCTCATCTCATAATCATTGTCGTATTTTTTGCACTTGTACTGAAGATATCTAACGAATCTACGTTGGATAGATTCTAGTCTGTTAATGTATATATTATACTGAGGGTTCCAAATTTGTGAGCAATACTCGAGTATGCTACGAACATATGTACAATAAAGCGTTTTGATAACTTTGATACTTGAAAATTGGGAACAGGATCTTTTGATAAATCCGATGGACTTGTTGGCCCTATTAGCTATATTATCAATGTGTTTATCGTATGCGAGCTTAGAGTCGTGAATTACACCAAGATCGCGTATCTCATGTACAATTTTAAGTGGATGACTTTTAAGTAAGTATTTAAATTCAATAGCTTTAGCTTTACGAGTGAAAGTAATGGCATAACATTTCGCAACATTCAGGTCTAGTTTATTGAGGTGACAGTATTCTTCAAACCTACATAGGTCCTGCTGTAACAGATGACAATCACCAATATCACAAATTTGTTTAAAGATTTTCATATCATCTGCGTACAGCAAGAATTCCGAATGTTGGAAACAGGCGGCTATATCGTTAATAAATAAATTAAACAACAAAGGAGCCAACAAGGAGCCTTGGGGCACCCCAGAAGGTACATAATACCATTCTGACGAATATCCGTTAAGAACTACAGCTTGAGATCTGTTTTCTATGTATGAGGTAAACCATCTGTACAAGTTGCCATGGATTCCGGCCGAGAAAAGCTTTTGAAGCAATAAAGTGTGATCTATTCGATCGAACGCTTTGCTGTAATCTGTAAAAATGGAGTCCACTTGACCTCCCGAATCCATGCTGGAGGTTGTGTAATTAACGAATGATAATAGATTAGAGGTAGTGGAGCGATTTCTAATGAATCCATGCTGTTGGGGGATGAATGAAGTTGATAAACTGTTGTAGACTTGGGTGTGAACTAACCGTTCAAGAACTTTAGCAAATATACATAATTTAGAGATTGGCCTATAATTCTTGATATGGTTTCTACTGCCATTTTTGTGTATAGGGGTGATAAAAGCAGACTTCCAGATTTTGGGAACGATACCTTCCGCTAATGAGCGTTTAAATAGTAATGTAAGAGGTTTTGTTAAAACATCTGCACATTTTGTTATAAATAATGGAGGTATTTGATCAGGTCCTGCTCCCTTTGTGAGGTCTAGTGATCTAAGCAATTGATTAAGCGTATCAGGTATTATTTCTATTTCATTTATTGAAAAGTTAGAGCCTGATGGAGTCCCACTCTGAGCGTTTTGGCTGGTAGAGGATGGAAGAAACGTTGATTGAAAGTAAGCCGAAAAAAGACGACAGACTTCTTCTCCTGTGTCCGCTGATTGGCCTTCGTATGAAAGAGAGGAGGGTAACGTATTTGAATTGTTTTTTGTAGATTTAACAAATGACCAGAATAGTTTAGGGTTCTTTATTATTGATTCTTCGCATCTTTCAATATAAGTTTTATAGCATTGGTCTTCTAACAGTTTAGCCCTCTTCCGGAGCAAAGAGAAGGTATCATAATCAGATGTATTGCCATATGTGTTGTATTTCTGTAGAAATTTGAATTTTTCTTTGAGGACCTTTTTCAATGATGCGCTGTACCATGATGGGAAGCTAGTGGGGGATGAAAGCTTACGAGGAACGTGTTATATTTATTTATTTATCTTCTCTTCGTTTAACGACAACTCTCAATAACGGCATAAAATGCGCAGTCTCTTAAGTGTCGCTATATAGAGATTAGAGTTTTTTTTTTTCTATAGGCGGAAACTTATAATTGGCCAGTCACCAAACCTATTTTTAACCGACTTCCAAAAAGGAGGAGGTTATCAATTCGAATGTTTTTTGTTGTTGTTTTTTATGTTTGTTACCTCAGAACTTTTGACTGGGTGAACCGATTTTGATGATTCTTTTTTTATTTGAAAGCTGGTGCTTCCCATGTGGTCCCATTTCATTTCGTCCAGTTCTGATGAAGTCGCTTTTTTATATTGATAATTATTTAAGTTATATACTATTAGGCTGTAAGTTTCCCTAAAAATGCAAAATAAAATAATACACTATATTTAAATTCGAATTAGAATGATTAGTAAAATCAAGTGAAGTACTAACATGGTCAGAGTCTCCAGAATCGTCTTCGCCACTAGGTGCCCAAGAAGACTCACTCGGAGAGTAGTCTTCAGGCTCGTCATCGGGCTTCGGACTCGGACCTGCGACCTCTTCCTTCGATTTTGTGTTCAGATATTCGCGATCTCCTGAAAATGTTTGTGAAATTCTATAGAAACAGACATTTCTTTTAGTTTCCCGAAGTAAAACAGCACATGATCGAGGTAGATGACGTAGCAAAATAAAGACCTAAGTAGGTACTTAATTACTTATACCCACAGAAAAGAGAAGTAAATAGACCGGAAATGAGAAGGAAACTCTGTCGCCAGGTATTGTGACAGATATATGATTAAACATTCTTATTTATGTCAACGCGTCGAACACCGCGTCACAGTTGCAAACACAGTTGCTATGGGTTTATATGGGTGCAAGTGGCTACAACAAATTTGTTACAAAAGTGCCTTGACAGCCGTTCTAATTTAAACCAAATAAAAACTTTTCTGTGCTTATACCTATCCTAGGAGGATGCAGTCTTGCGGGTAAAAATTATGATAACGAGAACAATACGAGATAAATATATATCTACCTATAGTATAGGTAGGCACATAGGCTAGGGTAATTCGGATAGTTTGATGACACGTACGCAATGACGACGAAACATCGAACCACGACAGCTATATTGAAATGTATTTCAGTAATTAATATTTATAAATTAAAAAAACCGGCATCACAAAATTAGTGTAAAATGGGCAAATTCTTAGATGACACCATATATACAAAACAAAACTTTCCAGTTATTTTGATTTAAAAACCATACAACTGAACCGGTTTTGATGAAATTTCTATGAAACCAATCTGAAAGTATAATTATAAATTAATTGATTAATACAATTTTAATTGAAAGGATATAGTTTCCGAATCGGTTCATAAATGACGGAGTTCTGAGGAAACAAATAAAAAAATGAGAACCCCCTCCTCTCCTCCTCCTTTTATAAAGTGGGTTAAAAAGGGGGTTACACTCTGCATGATCCTAAGTAGATAATATTAAGTTCCTCTATTTTTCCGTTACTCAGGCACATGAATTTGATCATTTAAAAAAGAAAAGATATTAACAAGTAAAAATACAAAAAAAGTCATTTAAACAATGAAAACTTTTTTCAATTCTAGTAAGGTCTTAAGTTTTTTCCGGAACATTCCATAAGGAAGCTCTATTAGCGATATCGGTAGTATTATCTTCGCACTTCGCGTGACTGGAGGAAAACGCAGACCGGAAAGGCTGGAGTAACGATCTTGATACATTCAGTAAAGGTTGGCAGAAGGTAGCGTTGAATTATGAACTGAGATTTGAGATAGAAGTAGAGGTAGGGTTACCAGAAAGTCTGGAGAAAAAAAACTGAATTCCATTGTAAAATCCTGAAATTTTGTCGCAATTTGCTATTTTTCTCGCAAATGTTACTTATTTTCAAGTTTGTGGAAAAGATTCTAATTATTATTGGTTTTGTGCACTGGGAGCCAAGCGCCACCGTGAGACTTGCTATTTCGATGCGTGAGCGGTGTGTGCAGATAGAATATTATTTCTTGTTTGTGTAGCTTTGGAATACAAAAGAAGAAGATTGAAAAATTGACTCTACTATATTGAAAATTCTAAAAATCCGGCCGCAATCCTGAAAAGAGCTTAAAAATCCGGAAATCTTTGGATAAATCCTGAGATATGGTAACCCTAAGTAGAAACCATTGCAGCAGTGTGACAGCTAGGAAAAAAAGCCATCACGTGGCAGATTTTAAAGATTCGCCAAAACAGCGCTCTCTCTTCCTGCTTAATACTGACATTAAAACGGGCGAGTGAACATTTTGACGTTTAAAGTAGGTACATTTATAATTATATCTATGCGTATAAACGTGGTTCGTTAAAGAAATTGAGTTAGGTCACTATAACTTGAATGTGTAAGTAGGTTACAATCACTACAATGACGATTGTAAGGAAAGACAACGCACAGAGGGGAAGACGGAACCGTTAGGTTTAATATTATGACGTCTATATACCAGCCGGCTCAGGTAAAGGAAATAATCACACGTGCATTACACTGCATTTGTAAATAAAAATATCGAGACCGGAAGCAATTACTGAAATGCTTATTGGAGTGGATAAAATACTTATAGATAAATATCGATCTAATAAGGTTTCACGATCATAGAATAGAACTCACTGGCTCGAGCGATCAGCGTGGCCGTCTGCGGTTCCCGCTCTCCTCGCCTGGGCACCGTCATCATAACGCCGACCTTCAGGTCTTTAACACCAGGTTGCAAGACGGAGTTCACGTGCACCACTTCACGACCCCCAGAACTCCATTCCACTAGTAACCAATTCTCGTTTCTGCACGACATGTCTCCCCGACTCTCACAAAGGGACTAGTCTAACGTCTATCATTCTGTATTAGACCCTCGTATTGCATAGAGCCAGGTAAAAGTTTCATTACAACCCTCACTGCAGTGATTACCGCTACCCCCGCCCCTGCGGCCAGACAATGCATTTCGCCAACGGATCGGCCCCACAAAAAACCCATCCTTTTTTGCAAGCGACTTCCTAGTAAGTTTCTAAGCGGAGATTTATAGTACACCCCAGTTTGTTTGCTGAATGTCGTAAAAGATTGAGACAACTGGTATCTGGAAATACCCGGTTGTAAAACATTAAGGAAACAATAAGTAATTACCTACCTATTGGTGGGTAGGAATACCTATAGGTAAGTTTTTTTAAATGTCATAGGTGGAAAACAAGCCGCTGAAGGGTCGCCTGATGGTGAGCGATCACCGTCACCGCCTATGGATACCTGTAACACCAAGGGCATCACAGATACGTTGACGACCCTTATAGGTACTCTATTAACCGCCCGTTTGAAGAACCCCATGTTATAGTTATTCAGAAATGTAAAGGATCGAAAGAAAAGAAGATATAAAAATTGGTATGAGGTAGGTGTTTAATGCAAATGAGTAACGAGTCGAGCAAGTTACTCGCCTGATTGTAAACGCCATGCATGCCTATATAAGTGTAATTCTACCCAGAATTTTAAAGTCTGTCACGACAATAGGTACATTGCGCTTGTCATTGTGATGTATTTTACCTATATGTGAAAATATCTTTAGGCTCTGTAATTTCACTGGAAACAGAAATAAGTAATGTTTTGCACAATAGGTACCTACAGCTACTAGGTATACTTGGCAATCGCTTCCACCGCCAAGCTGGCAAGAGTGGACTTTCCCAAGCGGAATCCAAATAAACTTTATTAATTTTTGAAAAAATCTTTTTCGTATTCGCTAGTTCAGTGCCCATAGTCGGCGATAACCGCTTACCATCAGGCGGATCACTTGCCTGTTTGCCGCTCTTTTCATTTAAAAACCCCTTAGCCTTGGTTAGTCTTGCTGGTAGAGTTGCATGATCCTACTGAAGTGTATATCCAATCCATGACTCAATAAGAAGAATTAGACAGTTAACGGTATAAATTCTGTAATACGATAGTAGCTCGGAAACACTTGGTTACCTACTAATGTTAACATACGAGTTAAAATGGGAAATTACGAAGGTACATCCATGAGTCGGACAACTCCGTAAAAGCCATGTCAAGTTTTTATAAGTTTACTTGGACCGTGACTTACTTTGCCTAGGTTTGACTGTGAATTGTGGCAAATGAAGATGCATCTTTTAAAACTATCGGCAACTTACAAAATTCTATACGTAATGGCTAAATCAACAAGATCTGGAGCCAAAACATAAAAAAAAACGATAAAATTTGGCATATGACATTGATCGCTTTTATGGTAAGTTATCAATGTCAACGTCTCGCGAGCTAGACCTCGCACTACTCGCCTGTCTTCTCATCCAATAATATTGTTTTGTAGGTTATGTTTGTGTTGTGATATTATTTAATTTGTTTTAGTTTATGAAATAATATAGAAAACAAACTATTTGCCATTTTTTAATAATGGAAAAGAAAAAGACAGAAGCAGCAACATTGCAAAAGAAAAAAACGACGATCAACAAAGCAAAGGTCAAGAAAACTATTAAAAACACACTGTGCCGACCCGACCCCGTGTTTTGGTTAGTAAATCAATTTTGTTATAAGACATGGCCTCGTTAAATCAATAAATCATTTCCATATAAATATTTCAACTACAGAACTATTGAACAAAGTTGATTACAAGAATAATGCAATACTAAAACAATGTTCACAGGCCCGTTGTAGCAGAAGAACAAGCAAAGGTGTTAGAAGCTGTTCTAGGAAGTCACAAGGTTGAAATACCAGAATTTAATAAACCTCACTGGAAAGAACTCAAATCCATCCCTAAGGACAAAAGACCTAAACAACCTAAAATAAAGTAAGAAATGACAACCGTGGTTGTTAAAAGAAGGTCATTGTACTCATAATTATTGACAACATCCACTATAGAACAAAACCTAAAATCGCCTAAACAAAACTCTGCTGCTCCATAGGTACATTTCGTTCAGTTTTTTTTTTCTTTTCTTTTCTGAATAGCTAATTTATATTCATGATTTCATTAGTTGAATTGGTATCATAGTAAAAGTTGTTAATAATGATGAGTACTATAATTTACCTACTTTTAGCCCTGTATAGTAATAATATTATAACAAATGCAACCTAGATCAGTTTTCTTTAAAAATAAACTTATATTCTTTCAGAAAAGTGGAAGGTCTCATATTTGGCATTACAGAATGTACTGAAGCTGTAAAAGGCAATCAATGCTCGGCAGTCATAATAGAATCTACAGTTAACCCTCGGGCGATAGTACAACCATTAATTGAAGCTTGTATTTCTAAGCAAGTAGCCCTTGTATGTTTGAATGGTCTAAGGAAGATTGCCTCAATCAACTTTGGCATACCTACAAGTTGTCTAGCTATAAAAACTGGCTGTTTACAAGAACTGAGATGCAAAATTGAAGCAATATCAAAATTACACAAACTATCGAAACCTGTAAACGTAAAGGATAGTGAAAAACTGAAAATTCAAATTGGAAGTACACAAAACAAAATGGAAGTTGATCAGGTTTCCGAGCAAAAAGTCTCAAGTGCACCAACAAGATTTACATATTTGTACAGAAACAGTAAGAATACAAGAGTATTTAATCCATCACAAGAAGAACCCAAGGTCAAGAAAGTTTTCATTGGCCAAGATTTCATCGAGTTCACTGACAAACCAGAACCGAAGCCTTCAGACAGCAAAGCCTACATGAGTATGATCTTAAAAAAGATAACCAACAACCAAAACAGGACAAAAAGAAAATAAACATCTTGTAATGAGATAAACTTTATTATAATTATAATATTTATAAAATATTAATGCTATAATGTCAAAAAAAGACATGAATTATGTTAAGCATTCCTAAAGGAATGCAATTCAACACCAGAAATCGGAAATACTTCGGGATCAATTTGTAGCTGCAAATAAAGGAGCGATCCTTTCATATTCCCGACTTCTGAAACCAAACTTTACCATGTATTACCTTGTTTGTGTTTATCACAGATCTTTAAAAAAATAGACACTGCGAGTTCACCTACTTTTTGTGTCTGTTGCCTGTCTTAATTTTGATCAATGCTCTAAATTCTGTTCGCTCGACTTGGCAGTAGCTCATCAAGCATCAAAAATACAAATGTAAAAACTCTTTGAAAGCAGTTGGTCATGTGAATAGAGTTACACTGTAACTAAATTACTTGACTCTCACTCTGTTAAATGCTCGCAGGATCTGTTCTGATAAAGCTGTGTGGTGAAAATGGTAAAATTTCGTTTATTACACTAGATAAATTCATGCTGTACTCCATAACACCACCTATACAAATAATAACACTGAATGTATGGAGTAAAGCATGAAGGCAGATACATTTATCTTACATTTTCAATCGATGCATTGCATTTAAGTTTTTTAATCAGTTCAATTTAATAAAAATCAAACAACAAATTTTTGTGTTTATCTATAACAATAATGACTATTAGTCAATAAAAATAGCTGGCCCTTTTCACCTAAATATAATTATAATAACATTTCCTTTATGTATTTATAAGAAGCTAAGGTTCAACACCGACTGGACAGTTGAATCGGCACTGCAGCGTACAAGAAAAGCTAACTTTAAAAATAACTTATTTTTAAATTTAAAATGTTCCATACTTGAAGATTTATTATTTAAAAATTTAAACTCAATGTAATGTTTTGAGTGTTCAACTCTTTTTACTTTAGGTTAAGTTCAAAATTGTACCTCATTTTAAAGTTGAGGTGTGAAGCGGTGTGGAACTCATCTTCAGCCTATCGTGTTCCCACTGCTGGGACACGTGACTTCTCTTAGAGAGGATGGTCCAGTGCATGTCTTTGAACTTTTAAGGTTCTTGGACATACCAGTTTCTTAAGATGTTTTCCTTTACCGTTGTTGGGCGATGGCATTGAAACTGCACATAATTTATTAAATAGGTACTTAACAAATCACTGGTGCAAGGCCAAGGATCGAACCGGGTGCCGTCAGATCGTAAAGCGGACATGCAACCTCTCGGCCACCATCAATTTGTCTAGGTGTGGAAGTGCATTGGGATAATTTTTAACATACGGTAAACCAGTGTTTCTGCTTGCTTGCCATGCCTCGAGTCGGTGTTGTGCCTAAGAGATGAAAGTAGCAAGAGAAACAAACAAGAGTATTACTTGACTAAATTATGAGTAGTTATTTAGAATGTGATTATATTACAAGTATGTTAACAATACAATTTCAAATTGTACCAATAAAATAACAATGAACGATAAGGCAATACAGTTGTGCTTAGTGAGAAAAAATAAATAACTAAGCTCATGCAGTACATATTTAAAAAGTAATAATAAATGTGCAATTTAAATTCTTACACTAGTTTTTACAGCTATTGTGACTCACTGGGTATATAAGCAAGATTAGTCAATATAATTTTCAATCCTTCGACCAAAATAAAATGAATGGACGGGCCCTAACCATTGAACTTGATCAGTAAAAACGAGTCAAAACCGTCGGACATATACTTCAACACCTAATTATAAAAATGTACAGTACATATATTTGTTACTAAAAATAGATATCGGTTTTATTTGTGTATTTACACTTCGGTAAAGCATACGAATTCATAATTTTGACAGATGTTTCGTTATCGCGTACCAATAGACTCGTGTTTCACTTCCTACGGCTAGAGACCGACTGAAACGAAGTGAGCGCTGGCGCTCATTTTGTAATCTTCAAAAATGCGCTTCTACTGGGCCCGTCCATTCATTTTATTTTGGTCGAAGTTTCAATCAAATTATTAGTTCTGTTTCTGTCATGATTGTTTACAATAATTACCCGGCCTAGCCGGGACAAAAAAACTGTTTGAAATTTGAATTTCCCGCCAAACGTGAAACGTTTCACCTTAAGGGCCTAACTCGACACAAAATTTTTTCACCACTTTGTATCAGTCTAGTCTAGAAAAGCATACAATGTTTGTTTTACTTTGTTTTCCTAATAGGTATTCGGTAACAATATGTTTCAACACATTACAAAGTCGTGTGGAATTTAGGTGAGTATTCTAATAAGAGTTGTTATCTTTACGAGTACAGCCTATCACAATGGTCAATTTTTGTATCCATATTAAAATGGAGAACATAATCAAAATGGGTTAGATGAATGAAATGATTTTTCAAAAATATCGTATCAATAATACACTTCTCAGAAGCATATACGTAACATAGAGTAAAGACATAATATACACAGTATAAAATATAAAATGCGTACTAAAAGTATGCGAAAGTGTTGAAGGCGCAGATCGATTTATGAAACCGACACCTCGCGCAGATTATGTACCCCCTGCGATGCGGGGTGGAGCTTGCCTTATTCTAATTAAAAAAAAAACGTGTCACAGAGAGCGTCTCTTTGATACGTTTTTTTACTGCTACTGCCCCTTTGGGTGTTCGGGAAAATATAAGCTTTTAAGGGAACTGTATAGCTGTTAAATTTAATTTCTGGATCAGATTGACACTTGGTTTTTGATTTCAGAATTCAAGATTGTCAAATACAGAATTCGTATCGTAAACTTTCCGATTACGGGCGGAAACACCTCACTGAATTAGAATAAGGCAGCTTTAATCGCGCCACTACCGACGGCGAATGTATCCGCACGATTTTCAATAAAAATCGGCAGCAACTCTATCGTCGGTCTGTGGTCAGTGCGGTGCTGCCTCGCTGGGGCGGTACCGCGCCAGGATGAGCGCGCACATGGCCTGCGCGTCCGTTTCATCCGGGTAGAGCGCCATCGCCTCCGCTACTTGCGGCTCGGGGAATATACCGGCTAGATGGTAGTGCATACGGCGGCGCGCGTCCCAGTGCTGTATGGCAGTGTCTGACGCGGCCGGGGACAGAGCCGCGGCGCGCGCTCCGCTCGCTGAGTGTGCGGCGCCCGGTGGAGCGCTGCCGACGCGGGCCGCCGCCGCGTGCGCTGGCAGTCGCGGGTCGCACGCCGGGTTCAACGTGAGTTGACGCGCTAGTTTCCTGTGCGGATTAGCATCCGGCGGCGGGCCTTGTGGTAGCGGAGCTGGCAGCTGCTGCGCGCGGTCGAAGTGCGTAGCAAGCGCGACATCGGGTAAGCGTGGCGCGGCTGAATGCGCACGCGCCAGCGGCCGCTTATCGATGACAGGCGGGCGGCCGCCGGGCGGTAAGCTGACGGTATGTAGATCGCGTGCGCGCAGCTGCCGCGCGGCGCGCTCCGACAGCCGCTCGGCGACCGACTTGTGTGGCCGACCCGCGCGCTCCGGGTGGTGAAACTTGCACTTGTTGCCGTATGTACATTTGCGGCCGTACGGACACGCGGGCGGGGGATCGACACGCGACGGCGGCGCGCGTAGGAACGCGTCGAGGGTTGGTCCGGCGCGTCCGAGCGGGTCGTCGGGTGGCATGAAACGGTCGTTCACGAACGAGTACATGAGGAGGCGTTCTTCTACCACGCGACGAAACTCTGGTGATTCTGCGGCGAGGTCGCGGTAGTTGTCGTTGGAGACGACGACGCCGTCGGTGTCGGCCGCGAGCCGCAGTACGTAGCGGTCGTCGTAGCACACGTAGCGCTTGCCGCCGAGTAGCCGGCTGGGCGTGTACACGAGCACGCGCTCGCGCTCGAGCCGGTCGAGCGCGTCGCGGTCGGCTACGGGGTTGTCGGGCCGGGACGCCTCCTTGCGCCACTTGGGCACGAACGCAGTGATCTCGGTGTGTCCTCGGGCCCGGAACCACGCCACGCAAATTTCGATGCCGCGGCACGAGAACACTTCCTTGTTGCCATGACTGCGGACAAATCGCTAGTTAGCCAATTGAATATGTATGCGAATGTGGATGACAGAAATTGATGAATAAAAAATAATTTATTGACGTGTAACCTTTTCGGAAACCGGACTCGATAGTTCGAAGTGTCAAATAACAGCAATAGTTCACCTCATAGCGACGTTGCTGCCGTCGATGACTATATGCCGCAGGGGGCGGCGCTCGGGCGACAACTCGGGCTCAGGTGGCGGCGGCGGAGAGAGCGCGCGCGGCGGCTGCTGTGACGCCAGTTTTATCAGCTCAGCCAGCAGCTCGTTCCGCGGCGGATCCGCGCCGAGCCGTGAGAGCGCCGCGCGCGCTAGCCGCTCCGAGTAACCCAGCTTTACTGCGAACTCGATCTTTGTCTGCAAATCAGAAGCACACAATTGGCAATATTAAAACATGTGTTCAAATCGCGAAAGTTTAAAAATTACTATACAATTGGCATCATTGATGTAAGGAAATAGTGGAAAGATACGGGATGAACTCCTTGACGTGAACCGCACAAATTAGGCCCACGGGCCTAATCTACTTCAGTCACAATCGAACTGGCGTTTGTGATACACGTGAAGTACTTTGAAAATTTTGTTTGAACCTAGCCATATTTAATGAGTACAATGTTTGGATGTCACGCGTCTTCCCCCTTTTTGAAACAGACATTGATTGGCATGTTTTCATTTTATCTTGAAATGAGTTTGGTGTTCATTGCTATTAATTCCAAGCGGCACTAACTATATCGGACATAAGGACTGGCCGCTAAGCCTGTACGAACTTAAACTAGACGTGTTTACCATCTTCGATTACACCATCACTTAACATACAGATAGATGGGGTCAAACGCCTAGCTGTGGTCAAAATTATTATTTTACATATTTGTAAGTATTGTGTGAAATAATTCATTTAGTTAACGAGCAAATAAACAAGATTTAAAAAAAAAATCACTAATCTTAATTAGCACTGCCTGAGAAAACACCTAAATAATTGTCAAGATTTAGATGATTAACGTTATAGGTATATGAAGTACAAATTCCAATAGTGTATTATGTGGTCTTAAATATGATGCTATTAAAATGCACAAAAAAAAAACTTATAATATAAGATATTCAGTGACTATAATCTATTTAACGACACTGAAAAGAGTCATTTTCTACTCACAAATAAAATAGGAAAAAATTATGTACGTAAAATTTCTGCATGAGGAAACAATTCAAAAGGCCGGAACCGCGGCGGAGGCCACATTAAACGCCAAGCGGCATAAGTATGCATCACTATCAAGTGAATATATATTTATGCCGCTAAGCGTCCGAACTTTTGATCCATGGGGTTCCATGCTGGGTCCATGTACCAAAAAGTTTTAGTCGTCGTCGCTGTTGGTAAGAGAGCTGGCTCATTTCTCGCGCGCAGAGATTTTTTTGGCAAATCAACGCGGGAATGCAGCCAGCGGTCTTGGTACTCCACACAGACAATTCTTCATTTTGATTTATAGTTTAATTAAGGCTTTTTTGTTTGCTTCGTTTTATACATATACCTAACATATACAAAAATAAAATGTATTATTTTCTTTTCTAAATTATAATTATTATCATTCATAAAACGTATGGAAAAGAATAATTACAAAAACCTTTCAACTAAAACGTAAGTGAATACATAAAGGAAACCACAGAAAAGAGTAGTAAATAGAACGAAAATGAGAAGGAAAATCTGTCGCCAGGTATTGTGACGCGTCAACGCGTCACAGTTGCTATGGGTTTATATGGGTGCAAGTGACTACAACAAAATTCTTACAAAAATGCCTTGACAGCCGTTTTAATTTAAACAAAAAAAACTTTTCTGTGGAGGAAACTGACCTGATTGGATTGCGGAGGAGGTGGTGTGAGGGTGACATACTCCGCAAACTCTGCAGCGAGGGTATCAGAAGGTGTGCGAGACGCCGCGCGATGGGAGCTCTCTTCATCACACTCGGAGTCGTAGCTCGAGTCCTCGCCGCGCTCACCGGCCCACCCCAGTGATGACTCCACATATTTCTGAAAGAACCACAAAAACATTTTTTTTTTTTTTTTTTTGGAATTTAATGGAAAAATCCTCCATGGACGACTGGGAATGGAGGACCCAGACAGTGCCGGACTCTTACCGGCTAAAACCCAGTGGCATAGCTATCGGAGGGCTAGGCGGTGCCGTGCACCGGGGCCCCCAAGCTCAGAGGGCCCTTGGGCCCTGATTAGCAAACCTCAAACTGAACCTGCAAAATTTTTGCCCTTCATACACATACATGTAGTAAGTAGATTTGAGCACAATAATAAAAAAAAGTAGCTTTGTACCTTTAAATTATTTATATTTTTACTTAATAAATCCTAACCCAGTTTAGGTAGGGCCCCATTTTTTTGCACCAGGGCCTTTGGTTACCTAGCTACGCCACTGCTAAAACCTTTGGCCGCTGCGAGCTAGG
Organism: Agriopis leucophaearia; assembly: GCA_949125355.1. NCBI lineage: Eukaryota > Metazoa > Arthropoda > Insecta > Lepidoptera > Geometridae > Agriopis > Agriopis leucophaearia. The sequence continues at coordinate 5,480,626 of OX421276.1, read as the reverse complement.
TCCCTAACTTAATCAGGGTTTTATTTCTAACAAATTTTACACAATAATTATCTTAAACGAATACTGATACATATTACATTAAATTTTTTAGACTGGAATGCGCTGCCTGAATGTCCCCGATAGTTACAATTTGGGCGTCTTCAAGCAGCGGTTTCAATCGGTTTCTGTTAGGCAAGGCATGCTACATTCTAAGCCGCATTAAAAAATTAAAAATTCGCTTAGTAGGAATAACTAAAAACGATTATTCATTCTTTAGAATAATAAAATAAAAACTAAGTATTTTTTTCGATAAACACGAAATTGGATTTAAGTATACTTTGCAAGCGCAGGCTTATATTTCAATAAAATCAGAGCAGTCTTATGAAACTAAGTCATTTATTAGATGCCAGATATAACCTTCGGAAAGAAAAGAAAGAGAAGTAAATAGAACTGAAATGAGAAGGAAAGTCTGTTGCCGGGCATTATGACAGAACCTTGATTGAACATTCTTATTTAGATCAACGCGGCGAACTCCGCGTCACAGTTGCAAACTGATTTCGAATGACTGACGTTTCGTTTATATTGGTGCAACTGGCTACAGCAAATTTCTTACAAACAGCCGTTCCAATTTAAACAAAAAAATACTGTGCTAATTATACTGGTTTGATTTTGATATCGTATTTTTTGCAAAACGGCTTATTGGTAATGAATACACGTACCATGACAATCATTTTAGTCGATTTGTCATCGACCAGCTGATAAAACGTCAAAAACAACTTGCACGTAATTATCAAGATATAACAATAAAGTAAGTTGATAAAAAGGTACTTACTATAAAATTGGTAATATGAGAATCGCCTAAAAGTTTGGACTGGTCTCGTATCATTGACGCAACCATACTGATTGATGAATTTCAAATAAATTGCGACTAAGAATTTGATGAATCTTAAAACGAAATCGTCACGTATTTTATCTAAAGACTGAATCACCAACATTCATAGAAGTACTTTCATTAATAATTTGACGTAGCTAAACGAAAAAAAAACGAAGTCAATCTCTCAATAGAATATATTCGCATCGTGTGGGATTTATGAAGACATAAATAACCAATCGATTCAACTTAGTTTCACTAGGGAAGCAAATAGACAAGTTTCAATAAAATTTAATTGCAAACATCAACGTAGATATAACACCTACGCCTAAGGATATCTCCGGTTATAATCGACCGTAAAAAATATAGGATTGAAGCGTTTTACAGTGATGATTATCGATGAATAAGCAAATTTTATACGAGTACTACCGAAGCCGGCTCAGGACAGGGTCATGAGGGCGTCGAAGCGGATCTACAGATGATCATTGACCTTTAGCGTGTGCGCAACTTCGAGGATACCGGTTGTAATTCATTATAATACAAAATCCTCGAAAATATCTCTCAACTCTTTAAACCGCACTCTCTCGTGTCAACAGTAACAACATAATATCCACAAAATACTGGTTAGTCATAGCCGAGATCCGCGTTGAGACCCAGTTGGCGGGTCGGTCGGCTGAGGCTGAGAAACTACATCCAGATAAGTTTCAGATTAAAATGAACCTTTACTGGGCAAAACTGCGTATACACGCTATGAAATACTAATTGCATCCTATACATTATCAGAAGGATCTTTAAGCGAAGCCGCCTCGTACGTCGCCGACTTAGCCTTATTAGAAGTAGAAACGATCACGATAATTTGATTCAAGAAATTCAGGTTGATAACTGCACATTTCTAAGCGGAACCTTGTGTACTACGGATTGACTTGTAAGACATATATTTTAAATTCAAGTAGAATCACTGAAAACATCCAGTTTGTGAAAGGTCTGGCAAGTGGCAAGGGTCTGGCGACCATTCACCATAGACCTAGAAAAAAACTTTACAAGATTTGCGGGATTCACAAACAATGATAGATAGTTCATTTTTTTCTTTGTAATATGTAATAATTACAAAACTATTTGGAAGAATATTCTTCCCGATCACGTTACATCAGTGTTTGATGACTTATGATCAGCGAATTGGATAACTACTTATGATGGATATTTTTAATAAATGTGATTGACCTTCATTTGCCCTCTGATGACGTTATCATCGGCATTATATTGAGCTCGTTTCTGGGCATTAAAAAGCTGAATTGAACAAAATCTCACTAGTGACATTGAATAGTTATTTTTTAACAGTTATGGCAATGCACTCACATCTTTTAAAAAGATAAAATATTATTAGCAAGAAAAACAAATATATTCCAAATTTATTAATATTTTCTATACCTACCTGGAGTAAATAACATTCAGAATATGAATTATCCTCATTCTTGTTGGACAGAGGCATCACAGGCATATCTGTATTCTGTAGACTACTTAGTGATAAAGTTCAGTAGGTCTCGGGAGTTTACATCCGGGCGAGCGCGGAAACGGCTCGCCTACCTACAAGCCGGATGCGACTTTCTAAAAAAATATGGTGTTCAAACTGCGCGTTCGATACGACACCGAACGATCTATGCAACGCATCTAATGAAAACCAGTAGTAAGTGCCTATCACGAATTTGTGATGTTCCATCATAATAATCGTGAAGTGGCTTCGCTTATCGTTTCAAAATATTTTCCAATGAAAATAACGCAAAACCTCGAACTAATCTCAAATACAATATCTAGATCCGGTTGTTAGAATCTACGTCATATGTTCTGCTTGTCTTAGTTTAAATGAATGATACACAAACATTGACACCGACATTGTTTTTGAAGTTTAGTCGTGTGTATTTTAAAACGGTGCAAAAAGTTAATTGCCACTAGAATAGTAATTATTATTTTGAGAATCCTCATGTTCAAACGCTCACACAGTGATGTATAATCACAGATCCAGGATGTTATAGGATGCGAGGCAAAACAAAATGTAGTTGTGTGGTTATAATCATATATCTACGTTTTTGAGGTCGAGTATAATGATGATTGCGTAGCTCATTTTAAATATATCACAGACAAAAGGAATGTTATCTAAATAGCATTAAGCATCAACATGTTAATCCCTGAGTTTTTTTAAACGCCATAGGTGACATATAAGCAGACGGGTCATCGAAATATAAAATAACAGTTTAAACGACACTACGATGTCTATCAGCGACTTTAGAAAAAGATACTATAGATTAACAACTACTCTAATGTAAAGTAGCAAATCTAACTATTTCCTCATGACGAATAGCGAGCGTTTAAAACAGAAAACCTACCGGATTATCTCAGCTCTATTGGTCACGCTCATTTACTTATGGTCGATCATGTGTATTTGTTTATATTTTACCTTGATAGATAAGTTTTTTACTAATGACCGATGGAGAAGAAAGGTTTTTGAGTGGAGACCACGAACCGGAAGACGCAGCGTAGGTAGGCCTCCCACTAGATAAACCGACGACATTGTGAGAGTCGCGGACATCCAGTGGATGCAGATGGCAGGATGTCGTTCAGTGTGGAGGTTGAAGGGGGAGGGCTATGTTCAGCAGTGGACGTCTAAGTGTTATTGCAGCTGTCAGAGCAAATAAACGAATGGTAATAGTGTAGTTCGCACTACTCTACTTCATGATGCAGACAAGGCTTTTCCATCCATAGATCATAGCTATCTGCGTCGTTCAATCGAGATCTATAGATAAATTAATTCTGAGAATTTGGAAGGCCTTATTGCATCAGGTGCCAGGAAACGTAGGACGTTAATAGCAACAGGTTCTGCTTTTCAGCCGAGATTGCTGGCAATAAGTTGGTAAACGACAAAACGACCAAGTCCATAGTGACGTAATTTGCTAAACGGCAATGTCCGTTCATTCTCTAATTCGAGAATGTTGCTGTTTACCATTTTACATTTACACGGTACCTGCTTGCGTCTATGGGTTCAGTGTGTTTTCTCACGGTTTTTTGCGCTTGAACATTATTACGTCACCAAAACTTTGTCCTCGCTCGCATCTTTTGTTTCTGCATTACATTAACTTCGCTTCGAACATGCATAAATGTTTCGATACTCGTATTTGTATGCAGAAATTTTAAAGGTTACGCGACTTTGGTTTTTGCCTAAATTGAAACTAGATTGTTGATATTGTTTAATTATTCCTGTTGCTTCGTCCAAATCGTCCTCGTATTTACGTAAGTGTGTTGATAATAATGACGTCAATAAATAACTTATCTAATTTATTGATCGGACGTAAACAAAGGGCAAGCAATAAAATCATATTTTGTACGTTTAAAGATCAAATCGACAATACGGGTTATCGCTTTCATGCGTCATATTGCTAAAGCTACGTAGGTACCTAAACCTAAAATAACATAATCAAGTACATTTTCACTCAATAAAAACTGAGGCTAAGCGGAGGCTGTAATTGGCATGTCAAAAGAGAATAGGTGCAAGATAACAATATTAACGGAGATAAGCTTTATCTACATCAAAATTTAGTAGGTAAATTAAATACTAGGTACTTATGTTTGTTCTGGGTCTGAATGTTGGATGTCCTTATCTTTAATCCAAAGAATCCCTGGATCAGGGATAGATTCCCAGTGGGGAGGTATGAGTGTAAAACATTAGTTTTTTCTTTTTTTTTCTCCAACCTTTTTATTTGTGTAAGGTTTTCGGAAAATGAACAACCCACCAACAGCGTAGATAATTGTGATGGATGACAGAAGTTTGATTTTTTTATAGACCTTAATATAAATATAGCGACAACCTAAAACATTTTTGGAACACCTGCACCTAAAAATCGACTACACAGGATGTGTGTAAAAATCAATAAACGAGATTCATCGCCTAATTTTCCACGTTTAGAGGAATCCTATCCTAATTCTAATTTCCCATATTTTAAATATGCAGTTATTTATTTATTGCACACTTACAAATTAAGTACAATGCACAAATGGAGGACTTAATGCCAAACATTTTCTACCAGTCATCCACCAGGTTGGAACAAATGGTATGTAGGCGTGCATGAAGAAAAAACCCACCACCCATCCCGTTCCACCCTCCTATTTAATAACAAGTAAAAATAAACAAAATTTCCGATACAAAGACAAATGAATCTTCAAATGACGGAACAGATTTTCATAAATTAAATATAGCTACAAGTAAACAGTTGAATTTAAAACCTCTTTTCGAAGTAGGTCGAAAGCCACGTTCGTTTAAACATCTCGCGAGTATAAAGTAAGATCCGTTTATAGAGGAGAAATTCTATCGGCGCGGGCTGGTGAAGAGATAAGAGCGACCAATAGGGTGGTTGCATACAAGCTACGTCGTCGCGCGCCACCTCGCCTGATGTAGCGTCATAACAGTGATCGACCAGGATGCGACCACGACACACTTTACATTACAAAGCATACACACATGTACGTGCGCCTACGTGAATTCATAACCATTCACACAAGCAATCAGTATCCATAACAAACTCGATAACAATGCACTGGGTAGGTAAAAGTAAAACTCGTGTCTCGTTCATGTTATCTTTGGGCTAATTGTGATTGATTCTTGAAGCAAAGTCTTTGATAAAAAAATAAGCATGTTAGTATATTATAATTTCTAACTGTAAGGCAATAAAAATCAATATAAAAAACGACTTCATAAAATTTTCAGAAATGGACCACACGGAAAGCACCTGCTTTTAAATAAAAAAAGAATCATCAAAACGGTTCACCCAGTCGAAAGTTCTAAGGTAACAAAAAAAAACAGTCGAATTGAGAACCTCCTCCTTTTTTGGAAGTCGGTTAATAAACGGTGCAATGGATTTGATTGCAGTCTTTCGCGTGACTAGAAACTAAAACAATGCCTTTATCCTGAGACTTCTGAGTTAGGATAATAATTAGCAATGACATCATAAAATTAAGTAAACAAGATCAAACATTCGTGGAGGAGAAAATCTGAGGTGTTTATACAATGTTGCACATTTTGGCAAAGGATATTAATGTACCTAATTGCGGTAAGTATTGCACAAACATGTTTTGAAGAGCAGTCTGAATTTCTGAGTCCATGTTTATAAATCAGTTGTATTTACAGAGAACTCGAGCTTTTACATAATTAGAATTTTAAAGCCCATAAAATCGAGGCGGCATAAATTTCTACCAAAATAAGTACTTAGTTCAAAAAATTACGACCCAGCCAAATACGTATCTGAATTGATCTTTCCACACAGCAATAAAACTAATTTTGTGGACGATATTATGTAACAACTGATTTTGCAAAATTCAAATTTTTACAACGATTCCCTATTTTTCACCGACTTCAAAAAAGGAGGACGGTGCTATGTTCCACTGTATATTTCTTTTTAATGTATGTTCACTAATTTCTTCGCCAACTGTTGACCGATAAAAAAAAAAATATCGGTAGGGTATATTTCAAATTTGGTCCCATTGCCACCCAGTCAGGTAAATCGACCGCAACCCTCAAACTTTATAGGCTTATAATACTTGCTTATATTACTTACGTTTTTCATATATATAAAATAAATTTTTGAAGTCGGTTTTTTATGTGATATATACGAATATTCTAAATACGAATGTGTGTTTGTTTGTACATCTGTCCACGCAGCTATCGAATAAGGTCTAACTATAAATTAATCCTACCAACCTGTAAATTAGAAATGCATAGCTCCGGTCCAAATCCATCGGTAATTTTTTTTTCAAATGTTCGTAATAGGGGATTACAGTAATGAAAAATGTGAAGATTCCCCAAAAGATAACAAAACTCGGGAAAAGTTAAAGTGCTTTCTATGAGATTTTTGTATGACTCAAGACCGTGGGCTTGATTTTTGAATCGCTCGTATGATATTTTGCACGTGTATGAAAATATCATGCGAAATTACTTACTTTCGAACGAAATCCCAAACAACAGTAGCAATTTTTTTTAAATCATATCACTCGCTAACGCAACGAGTGGTTTGAACCATTCTAATTTGCTTTCTATCAATAGAAAATCTTTCATTTCGCATCATATTTTCGTGGGAAATCATACGAACGATTCAAAAATCGAGCCCCAAAACTCAAACAAATTCATTTAAATTTGGACATGACAACGTTACGTCTGTCGGGTCATCTAGTCTACATCTACCCTAATATTATAAAGAGGAAAGATTTGAATGTTTGTAACGAATTAAAAAACACTACTGGACCAATAAAAAAATTATTTTACCAGTAGAATGCTACATTATCCCCGAGTAACATAGGCTATATTTATTACTAGAATGTTTAAAAAAACTCCACCCGTGCGAAGCCGGGACGCGCGGCTAGTATTTAATAAATAAATTATCAATTTCGAACTTTATTTTCTTTGGATTCAATTATTTCTTATCCTCGATGAAACTGAGAAGGTATATGCGTTAGGAGTAAGAGGGGCTATTGTTTGTGTGTGTACGTATGTGTGATACTTTTTTAGGGTTCCGTACTCAAAGGGTAAAACGGGACCCTATTACTAGGCTCCGCTGTCAGTCTGTCACCAGGCTGTATCTCATGAACCGAGATAGTTAGACAGTTGAAATTTTCACAGAGATGATGTATTTATGTTGCCGCTATGAGAACGAATATTAAAAAACAGAATAAAACGAATATTTAAGGGGGCTCCCATACAACAAGCGTGATTTTTTTGCTCGTTTTTGCTCGATATTGATAACGGCAACAGGTAGACGTTTGAAATATTCACAGAATATTTAGTTTTATATAATCACTTTAAAAATAAATAATTAAATTAAAATACAATTTATATTTAAGGGCTTCCATACAACAAACGTGATATTTTTGCCGTTCTTATAGATAATGGTACGGAACCCTTCGTGCGCGAGCCCGACTCGCACTTGACCGGTTATGTCTTCATAACGACTGGCTGGACCAATTTAAATGCGGTTTTATTCAACAGGTTTCAACGTGGTAGCCCTCAGCTATGCTTGAACAAAATCTGTTCTCTACTATCGTTAAAAACTTATTTAATAAGCTAGATTTTTCCGAATTATTAGTGGGTTTTTCTAATTTATTATATATACCTAGAGATTCTTTCGGACACGTTTTATCGGTCATACTAGCCAGCCTTGCCGTTAGAAAAATTAGCATTGCTGACGTCATCATGGTTCGTTATCGATAGGTGTATAAGATTCTAAGTACCTAGTGCCAGTTTTATCCATTGCGTTTACCTACTCGATCGCGTTAACTTTAATAACGAATTGTATGAAATAAGAGCAGTGCCATCTATATGGTGTTAGATGTCGTTGCTCTTATTTCATAGAAATCGTAGCTTACGCCAACGCCATCGAATGAAACTCGCACTAGACTGATCATCAGAGTGCCTAGTGCGAGTTTTTCCAATTCGGGTAAAGTTTTACATGAAGCTCTTACTTCATAAGTTTCAGGGATCTGAAAGTTTTTTATGATGATGTTAGGCGTGACTACGCGTCTAGTTTACTAGGCGTGGAGGGTAGCTTGTCTGTCAATTTTCTATCGCCTTCATTATGGAGAATGTGCACAAGAGCTGTTCAGGCTGATCCCGTCATCCAATTTCCGCCATAGATCATCGAGGCGGTCATTCCATCCTTACGTCGTGAACTTTGGTAAAGTCCGTACGCAGCGTTTTCAAAATTCCTTCTTAATTCGAACTGCACAGGAATGGAATGCGCTCCCTGCCTCGGTGTTCCCTATAAATTACAACCTGGGTCTCTTCAAGACAAGAGTGAATAGGCACCTCATAGGCAAGCGTGCCCCATCTTAGACCGCATCGTCGCTTACCATCAGGTGAGTTGTGGTCAAACGCTAGCCCAAAAAAGGACTTCATGAAAACTCCACAGTATAGGCAGAGACAGTTTCAGATAGAAGTTGTTCTGCTTGCGCTTTGCATGATTTCAGAATGTCTCTTATAGATTTTTGTAGCATCTAAATGGCGCTGCTCTTAATCCATACAAATCGTAGTTAAGGTTAACGCGATGGAATAGGTAAACGCAATAGGAAAAACTCGCACTAGGCACTCCGATCACAAGTTTAGTGTGCCCCATAAAGTTTCACTCACGTTCGATACCTATTGAATTGCTATTCATTACATCAGAGCATAATACCGGATACGTTTGATAATTTCATTTTAGTATTAGAAGGTTGCCGACCAACTCAACACAAAAAAATCTATGCAAATCGATTGTTTTGACTTTGATCGCGATATTGTGACGTATGCACTTTACCATTACTTGATTATTATTTACAAATGACTGCTACAGGGTTACTGAGCGCTCTCAAGCAAAAAATGTGAGCAGAAGACAAAAACTAATTGAGGTCATAATGAGAGGAATTCCCCGAGTGTCAGCTGTCCTTCTAACAGTTCTATTTGCACAATGCCAGGATATTGGTGTTGCTTAACTAGTCTTTTATATAAATGGAAAGCTACGTCAGTGTTTCGTATTCTGTTTGTTTGTTTACTTGCGAAACATCCGTGAAGGCGTACCTGTGTAGCCTTCGTTTGACTAGGTATAGCTATATGTACTTTAGTAAGTAGGTATGTATCTACCTATTAGTGTATCAGTAGGACATAGACTTCGCAAGAAAAAAATTACTAAAAATTAAAAAATATGCCAAGTGCGAGTCGGACTCGCGCACGAAGGGTTCCGCACCATTATCTATAAAAACGGTAAAAAAATCAGGTTTGTTGTATTGGGAGCCCCCTTAAATATTTATTGTATTCTGTTTTTTAGTATTTGTTGTTATAGCAGCAACAGAAATACATCATCTGTAAAAAATTCAACCGTTTCACTATCACGGTTCATGAGATATAACCTGGTGACAGACGGACAGCGGAGTCTTAGTAATAGGGTCCCGTTTTACCCTTTAGGTATGGAACCCTTACAAGACATATTTTTTGCCTTCTTAAAATGGAACAGTTTGATATCTACTTTAAATCTTAATTTATTACAAGTTATTTATTATTATTTTATTTAACTTGCAATGTTTGTAAGATTGTTTGTTTGTTTAGATCAAATCTTGCAAGCTGAATTAGAACCACTTCCTCTTATTATACGAATTTGAATTTTTACATGTTGGTTCAGTTCCGATGACAATGCATTTTTGTGGTAAGAATAACCTATTCAACATCCAGGATTAGTTCCAGATAACGGTACTCAGGAAAAACAGTCTACAGCACAGACACGAAATTTGTGTACGCATTTTATAATGATCGCCGGTTTTACGGTTTACCATGACGCGGTTGCTGCACTCAGGGTTGGGTCCTGACTAGGTAACTCCTCAATGGTTAGCAGCACATACATGAAATGTTGTATACGCATACAATTATGATAACACATTCTATATGTTAGCATGCCATGGCTACTGCACTCAAGGTTGACTCTTAGCGAGGGAACTCTTCAAAAGCTTGATTAAATATATTTTTTACTAATAATTTATTTTTTACATTAGATAAATTTAATTCTAAACTTAGATACTACATTCCATAAATATCTCAAGCCACGAAAACTAAACAGTATAATAATTATGGCTGAATGGAGTTTTTAATCGCTGTAAGTAAATGTATCAGACGAAAAGCTAATTAAAAAAATTGATACGTACCTACTCGTAGCAAATTGAAGTAGATAGGTACGTAATATAGGTAAGTATGCGAGGTGTTGAATTCTGTTGATATAGAACGAAACATTTTGTTATTTATCTCTCTCTGAACTCATAAAGTTTAGATATGTGACTGTTAGAGATTATTGGAGATTGGAACGGATAATTAGCTCAGACCAAACAAACAAGGGAGGCATGCCTTAGTACAATTATTATCGGTTTATTCAAAATATATTATCTCCGTGTTAACAGCTACGAAAAAACTATTAATACGTTCAGGTAGGCACACGTTCTTATTTTGAACGCACACTATGAAACTTGCAGCGTAACCAATGAACTAATAGTCCACATAAAGACGGCAAGGACGTCTGCAGGGTAAGTTCGACGAAAGGAATCAAGTCCGATTTAGGCCCGATGCGTTTGAACCCGCCACGCAACCTTACCATATCTCCCTTGCTTGTCTGATCTGAGGGTATTCGTAAAACTCGGAGGCGGAGTGAAAGTGCCAATATAGTGAACCATCGATGCATCTGCGACACTGCATACAGACTGATGAAGACACAATAATTAAACTTCACTGCTTGCTTTCACTAAACTATTAAAAAACAACAGCGATGAGACCAAATACCATCTCAAGACAAACGACCACACTCGCGGATCTCATGACATATCTATCAAGGTACGCTGCATGCAATGATTGACGACGCTTTGCGACTTTTCCCATAGATTATGTAACGATTAAAATCGATGAAGATTGTCAACCTGTTACAATGAAATCCTCTGAATACAACACATCACTAGATAAAATATCAAACAGATCTACAAGTTTTGTATAGGAACGTATGAGCACTACATATCCACATTAATTATCATACCTACATGACGTTAACGAACCGGCTTTACTTCCGGGATCGCTTTATCGGCCACCGTGAATGAACATCATTACAATGCGATGTACGCAAAACCGCAGCGTGAAACTCGCGGCAACATCCGCGTGCTGAGGTCACATCGGATGCGCCTGCGAGCCGACAGGTGGTAGAAGTGTGGGACATCGCGCTCACCTGGGAGTTGTCAACCGCGTACATAATATCGTGTTAATGCGTGCGAGAATCTTGTTGCCGCATGGCATCAGGCGCGTGCGAGCGGCGCGGGTGTGATTCGCGAGACTACTGAGTACGCTGGTCGCCGTCACCGGCTGCTCAGAGCACAGCGCACACCTCCACGCGCGCCCGCCAAGTGAAGGGGAAGCGGGCAAGCGGGGCACTACGAGATCCGGGTTGCGCGCCCACTGCGCCCGCGTCTGCGCCGCGGCCCCCAAACATCACTCGAGCTGCGCGACCTCTGTCACCTAGCCAGATATTGTTTTCAAGTGTCGCATCAAATTATGTGAATCTACAATCGTCGCCACGTCGGTACAATCGTGAACCGGAAATTTAATTAAAGTAGAAATCTTACTTTCAAACCAATTTAGGTTGAATGAATGTTAGACAAAATACTTTTAAAATTGTAGTGTTAAACTTTTTATACAGTCATAAAAACTTTTTATGTAGATAGTTACATGAAATGAAAAGTTATGGTCATTACCGCAAAAAGGCACAATTTTAATTATGATAAACAATGCATGTTGAGACAGGACGAAATACAAAATGATGTCATTTTTAACCGACGAACAAGGAGGGTTCTATTTTCCACTGTAATATAATTTTTTTTCTTTGTATGTTCACCGATTTCTCCGCCTATTATGAATTGATTTTGATGATTATTTTTTTGTTTGGTAGGACATAAGTACTTCAGAGGTGGTCCAATATAGTTTTTAAAAATTGCGTATTTACTAATTTTGAAGTCCGTTTTTAATGTGATACACTTGTTATTGCCACAATGATAACATAAGTAGTACAAAAATTGTTACATTAATTTTAACCAGGGGCCTTACGCCCAACTCTAAGCGCGGGCCCGAATAGGTGCAGTTTGCGAAATCACGCGAACGCGAACCTTAACGCGCCGAGATACGGTTTGCGGTCGCTTGATTTTGCAAATTGCACCTATTCGGGCCCGCGTTTAGAGTTGGGCGTAATGCCCCAGGTTTATAATAAAAAAACAAAAATTCAATTAGAAATCGTTTGTCAGTGGATAGTAGATATTCAAGGTATAAGTTATGCATAATGCAGTTTATATAGCGCCTAAATTTACATGCATATAATAGTAAATAAGCATAGTATTCTAATTGATAAATAAAATTCTGAGCGCTATCATTATAATATATTTGTCCTCTATAAATAACATTATATGAAAAGAGTTAATGTTAGAATTATTCACTTCAATTAACATTTATTAGACTAGCTGTTGCCCGTGGCTTCGCGCGCGTAGTATAGACATCCACTTTACTCCCTTCCACCCTTTAACTTTCAGTCCCGCATCTGTACTGTAATCCACTCTACTTCTGTACCACCAACTGCATTCGTCCCGTAATCCACTCTTCTTCCCTTCTGTCCTTACGGCGCCAGTTCTGCATTACTCCCGTAATCTTCTCTACAACAGGCTCGTCTTTTCTGATCCAACTCGGCATTCATCCCTTAATCCACTCGACTTCAGTTCCGCCCTTTCCAATCTAGTCCCACATCCATGCACTCCACATCCATACTGTAGTCCACTCTACTCCCAATCCCCATACATAGTTCCGCATCCATCCTGTAATTAGAGACTAGACCTAGACTGCCTCGGTGGCTCAGTGACTGCCTCGGTGGCTCAGTTGGTAGTGATCCTACTTTCTGTGCTTGGGGGCGTGGGTTCGATTCCCATCTAGGACAAACATTTGTGTGATGAACATTTGTGTTTGTTCTATGTCTGGGTGTTAATATCTATTTAAGTATGTATTTAAAAATATGTATGTAGGTTTCCGTTTCCGGCTGTCTGTCAGTTCACTGTGTAAAGAGAGCTCTCGCTATTTTAATTCTAAAATATTGTCAGAAGTGCACCGCAACACACGAAATATCACAAATCTACACAGGGTAATCTCATTAAATCGGACTATATAGTGTTCACAATCAATATCAAAGTGAGAAATCTGGGAAATGCGTGAGAAAGCTGTGAAGTGTTTTTTGAGGTTGGAAGCCATTGTACCGGATAGGTCAATCAATCTGATTGCTTGATTGATTCCACTGATTGATTCGATAGATTGATTACTTGACAGTAGTTCATAATCTGACAGTGACGTATCGCTAAAAACTATTGACATCTGACAGTTGAGTAGGTGTCACGCCGGACGACACTATACAAAAAACAATAAAAAGGGAAAACTCACAGAGTTGTGTATATCTGGGGGAAAACTAATAATTTTTCGTAAACAGTGATGGACCCTCAATTCCAACTACTATGGAACAAAATGAAGGAAGAAATGAATCAACAAACAGCGGCCATAAATCAAAATATGGCTGCAACTATGGATGCAAAATTAAAACCTCTTGTGGAAGACATAGCTGGATTAAAACTAGAAGTTCAAACATTAAAAACCAAAACTCAATACTTAGAAAGACAATCAAGAAAAAACAATTTAATAATTCATGGTGTTCAAGAAACTGAAACGAATTTTTCTGACCTACTGAATGGTGTCATCACAACCCTGAACACCGTTAGCGAGAAAGCAGAGATAGACACTTGGGACAGATGGGAGATAAGCAACATACAAAGAATAGGAAAGAAAAATGAAAGTAAGACGCGACCCATATGCATGACGCTCACCTTGTATTGGCGAAAAATTGAACTCTTCAGGAATAAGAAATATCTACCAGAAAAAATCTATATAACCGAAGATTATCCTAAAGAAGTGTTATTAAAGAGGAAGGAATTAAAAAACAAATTACAAGAAGAGATAGAAAAGGGCAAGGAAGCATTTATAGCTTACGACCGATTGGTAATAAAAGAAAAGAAGGATAAGAGAAAGCGATCACCTACAAAATCGCCAAATACACCAAATGTCGATACAAGCGAGAACACCAACAAGCATAAAGTGAGCAGAGTTAACTATTTTGACAAAGCAAGATCATTTTCATTTAGCGGGACCACCAACATGAATTAGCAATCAAAACTCGCCAGCAGTAAACGGAAAACTAAAAAGTCACAAACTAAAATGAACAAAACAACAAGGAAAGGTCCCAACCAGGCTGGTCACCTTGGGACGTCAGACCACCACCCTCTAAAAGACGAACAGCAAGCGGATAATACTTTTAACCCTAAACATTTACAAAATATAACTCAAAGAAAAGACAAAAATAAACTATTTATAGCAACACTAAATACAAGAACACTCCGAACAGATGACAGATTGGCGGAACTGGAACACGCATTAGAAGATATAAACTGGGACATTATTGGTCTAAGCGAAACACGACGACTAGGTGAAGAAGTGAGAGAATATAAAGATTATATCTTCTACTATAAAGGAGAAACTAAGGGATTACATGGTGTAGGCTTTATGGTCAAAAAATATCTAAAAGAGTCTATCATACAATTTAGAAGTAAATCGGAAAGAATTTCCATCCTAGATTTGACACTTCAAAACGGAAAAGAACCATGGTCTATAATACAAATATATGCGCCCACAGAGCAAGCGACCGAAGAGGAGAAGAACTTATTCTATACGGCATTGCAAGAAACTGTTGAGGAAACCAACAAAAACAAGATCGTGATGGGAGATTTTAACAGTCAAATAGGTAGCCAACAAGATGGAGAAACTAACTCTATTGGTCTCCATAGTAAAGGTAAGCGCAATAAGAATGGACAAAAACTTGTTGACCTGGCTCTCGAATGCAATTTAAGAATAATGAACACATATTACAAGAAAGGTATCAATAGAAAATGGACATGGATCTCACCCGATGGGAGATACAAAAATGAAATAGACTTCATCTTAACTAACACCCCGAGTTTCTTTAACGATGTTGGCACAGTGAATCAACTTAACTTTAGTACGAACCACAGAATGGTTAGAGCCACTTTAGAAATTACAAACAAAAGAAGAACAAGAAAACACATAAAAAACACAACAGATCAATTACATACACCAATCCCAGACAACATTTGTAACAAAGTTAAAGGACAAATAGAAAAAATTGAAATAAATGATTCGGTTCAAGAAAAATATAACAAACTTGAAAAAATTTTAACAAACTTAAGAACTGAATTGACCTACATAAGAAATAAAAACAATAAAGACAAAATAGGGACAGAAGCAAGAATTTTGATACAAGAAAGAAAAGAAATGTTTAAGGACAGGAAAAAGAACATTAAACAGATAGAAGGATTAAGTAAAAAGATTACAGTAAGCATACGTAACCATAAGAAAGAATCACGTCTCAATAGAATCCAGTCTGAAATTGAAAAAACAGGAGGAATCAAAAGGGCAATGAATAAACTTAAAGACCACTCTTCATGGATACCGAAAATGAAGGGAAAAAACAAAGAAAACAAGGAATATGTAACTACAAAAAGAAAATTGATCAGCAGTATAGCTACAGACTTTTACAAAAATCTTTACAGTTCATCGGAATTATCTGTAGTAGTAGAAAACTCAAGCAAAGAAGAAAAAATCCCACACATACTAGAAAGTGAAACAAAAAGAGCCATACTATCGCAAAAAAATTACAAAGCTCCTGGTGAAGATAGAATAACCAACGAACTGCTAAAAGGGATACTAGATGTTATACTTCAACCACTAACTAGCCTGTTTAACGAAATCCTTGACAGCGAAATCACTCCGGAGCAATGGACAAAGTCAACCATAATCTTGATTCACAAAAAGGGGGATAAAGACAAAATGGACAACTATAGACCAATAAGTCTAATGACAAACATATACAAACTTTTTTCTAAAATTGTCTTGGGCAGGCTCACTAAACAACTAGATGAAGAACAACCAAGGGAACAGGCAGGCTTCAGAGCTGACTTCTCAACAGTAGACCACATGTATGTTGTTAAACAAATTGTAGAAAAGTATAACGAATACAAGAAACCATACTATATATCCTTTGTCGACTATAATAAGGCGTTTGATTCCTTGTCTCACAACTACATATATAAAGCCTTATCAAACCAAGGAATAGAAAACAAATACATTAGAATTATAAAAAAGATATATAGCAATAGCACAACAAAAGTACAACTAGAGAAAATTGGAGAAGAATTTAAAATCCAAAAAGGAGTCAGGCAAGGGGATCCTCTGTCCCCCAAACTATTTTCGGCTGTGTTGGAGGAAATCTTCAGAAATCTAGATTGGGAGTGGTTAGGAATAAATATAAATGGATGTAAACTATCCCACTTGAGATTTGCGGACGACCTGGTACTGTTTTCTGAGGATCCTGACATTCTACAAGAAATGCTTAAAGAACTGGCAACAGAGAGCAGGAAAGCAGGTCTCACAATGAACACCTCCAAAACAAAAGTTATGACAAATAGGCATAAACAAAATATTAAAGTGAATAACCAAGAGATAGAATATGTGGACGAATACGTGTATTTAGGACAAATAATTGCACCAAACTCGCAGATGGATAGAGAACTACAAAGAAGAGTAAGCAACACCTGGGCTCGTTACTGGTCACTAAAAGAAATACTGAAAAATAAGGAAATCCCAATGTCAGCTAAACGTAAAGTGTACAACATGTGTATTCTCCCAATACTAACTTATGGATGCCAAACCTGGAGCCTGACAAAGGCTCACAGCCAAAAACTTAAGGTATGTCAACAAGGGATGGAGAGAAGCATGTTGCACATTAAGCTGAAGGACAAGTGGAGACTGACCAGAATTAGGAAGGCTACAGGAGTGACAGATGTCTCGCGGAAAATCAAGCGTTTAAAATGGAGCTGGATTGGACATGTGGTAAGATCCCCAAAACAAAAATGGACCAAAGAAGTCATGTCTTGGTACCCCAGAGATGGGAAGAGAGCAAGGGGACGACCACAAAGAAGGTGGGAGGACGACCTACCAAAGGGGTGGCGTAGAACAGCAAGGGATAGGAAAGAATGGCGACTTCTAGAGGAGGCCTATGTCCAGGGAGGACAACCTGATAGTGGAAATGGTGCTGGTGATACAGACTGAATATGTATATTTAAGTCAAAAATAAATAAACAAATATATATATTATTATTTATAAGGTGTTAAACATAAAATTATATAATAATACTGTAGAGTTTAATATCAGAGAATAAAGGCTATTTTTATTTATTTTATTTTTTATATGTATGTATATCAGTCTCTGGCAGCCATATTACAAGCTTTGCTTAGTTTGGGGTCAGATGACCATGTGTGCAATAATGTCCCAGATATTTATTTATTTATTTAATTCACTCTACTTCAGTCCCGCCCTTTCCGCTCCAGTCCACTCCACTCTTATACCTTAATCAACTCTACTCCTATCCCACTTAGGTTTCCTTTTCGGCTAAGCACCCGTCCTGTAATTCCTTCTACTCCCATCTAGCCTCTTCTGCTCTAGTTTTTGTTCCGTAATACAGTCTACTCCTGTCCCACCATTTCCGTTCCATATGTGCATCGCCCCGCAAAAGCTGTATGATAAAATGAAGATGCCTGCATAAGCTGAGCGTTCAAAGTTCCTGTTTATTTTGGGGGTCAAGTTTAAAATAAAAAGTATCCAGTATCCTACCTCCTAGTATGAACTCAATTCATTCTAGAAGTTTCATTTGAATTCATTCAGTAATTTCAGACTGATGCACGGCCAAGATACAGAAAGACAAAAATGAAAAAAAAATAGTTTTGGCTTCTTCAGTATCGATTTGAGTGCCATCCAAAAAAAAGCCAGCCCATGGGGGGCTCTAAAGCTAAAAATTAATCTCCAATCTGGGCCGGTGCATGAAGGAAAGAGGGTGTGATCCTCAGTTAGGCCACTACCTAAAATATATCGCTGGCCATACAGTACAGGAATGCCACCAGCCTGATCGACATGTTTGGAAGGGAAAGTGCTGGTCGCGGACATTGTAATTTTAACATCAATATCTGACACCTAAATATGAATGTGTTTTGGTTTCTATTATTATTAGGTTTTTAATATTCAAACTCTGTCCTATGCAAACGACTAATGATTGACTGTATTCATGTTAATATTAAAAATATTAAAACAACACAAGTTATAAAAAGTAATACAATGAGGCTTAATGTTTAATTTTCACATTGGCACCAAATAAAATATGTGCATGCTACGTATTATTATTTGCCTTTTTGGATGCCAAAGAAAATGTACGACTATGGCCCAAAGAATTCATTTAGTAGCATACAGCTTCTATAAACAACAAATACAAGAAAAATATGAAATTTTATTTTTACATCAGACACAAACCACGGCTCAAACTGCAGCAGGTAAATTTAATTCAGTAAAAAATCTTTTATAACTTGGCACTTGAAGGACCAATAATATAAAAAGATAAACGTTCCTACAAATTTCCAATCCTTATCACCAATACTGATAGACGCACTAGGATATGATTTGCACAAAACAAAATTATACCTAGGTATATTTAAGTAATCAATAACCAGTATGATAAAATTTGAAAATCACAACCAGCTCAAATTTGATACAACCTTGGCCATAGCTTTCTAAGTCCAATGAAAATTATTTACTTTTTCTTTGTTTCTTGAGATGTTCCCAAGGTAAATGAAATAGTATTATGTACTTACCTGTATACGAGCAACTAATTCCCGAGGATTAAAACTTCCATCTGCTGGATTCAAGTTAAAGTGGACGTTGAAGAACACATAATCACATTTTTCCGTCGCAACACTTGATTTGTTCTCTGATAGCGTCACATAGTAAAAAGTTTCAACTAAATTGAGATATTTTGTGTAGAATTCTTTTACACATAACCGAGGTACTGAAATCGAAAGATCCGCGTCTTGAGACATTATTTGCACGTCCTAATAATAAACTACACACGACACGACTACCGCAATTCTAATTGCATAATTCGTATCAAAACAACTTTTTTAACCAACCATTTCTGCGAATCTACGACTTTTGAAGTAATTGAAGTTGAAAATCGAAAACTGACATCAGATGACATGACTAACATGACAGCACAGAACCCATTGACAGCACCTAAAGTTTTTTTTGTTTTCGCCCACTGATTAGACTAAAGCTATTAAGGCCATACCGCCTCATAATACGTATTTTTCTTTGTTTTTATCTAGTTTTTATGGCCGTTACAGCTGTTAAAAAAACTAATTACAGGAAAGCTTTACGGACATAGTTTGATCTATGTAACTAGTGAGCTAAGTAGAGTAGTGGATATTTTATTGAAGGCTTCTATGTAGTTTTGAAAACGTTTCATTCACAAATACACGTTTCGCCTCATTATGTCATTTACCCACAGTCCCTGACACTATAGTAAATTAATAATCAACCATCATTACAAGATTATTACACATTAACGTACGAAAATAATAAAGTGTAAAAACAGACGGGGGCGACAGGCTTTTTTCTCGTTGGCACTTGGCGCTAAAACAAAACTGCGGAGATAGTGTTGTGCATGAGAATAGTAAGAAAAATCATTACGGTTTCAATCGATTTTACATTTTACCAAGGATTTTGCAACTTGCTAGTTTGTTCTATTCTACTCATATAGTCTGTCTTTTTGTAGTGGTAGGAATCTATTGCAGGGGTCCGCCTGGGGAAGTACCACACCTATGCCAGTTATTCAACCGCCAAGCAGTAGTGTGCAAACACTACTGTATTCCGGATTGAAGGGCAATGATTCCAGCGAAATTACAGGGCACACAGAGATTTGACATCTTATATCTCGGGGTGACGAGCGCAGTGCATTGCCATCCAGGGTTTTGAACTGTTGAAGTTCAAAATTCTGAGTGGCGTTGAGCTGTTATGGGCAAGCGTGAAGAGCCTTCAGGCGAGCGACTTCGCGCGTCTCGTCACCCAATATCATAAAAAATAAAAAAAGTTTTTTGTAAAGTATGTTTATTTTTTAGATTTTCAATTTCTATCTTTATATTAATATATTGTAACAAAGAAATTAATGAATGAATGAGAATTGATATTTCTAGCATTTTTTTTTAATAATTGTCATAAAGACGTGAAAGAAATGTTGTTACAAAATTTATTACATGATAAAAATTACTACATAAACACGTATGACTTATAAGTAGGTAAAAATTTTTTTTGACATTGCACATTCATTGATTTACTAATACTAGCACGATTGTTAACAAATAGCGTTGTCCTTCACATTTATTAAATTCCTTAACGGTAGGATCATTTGGTTTTCTTTTCGGCGTACAAACATGACATGGCATCTGAAACAATTGACACATAATATTTCATATTTTGAATGGAAATAATGATAATTCAAAAATAATGTAGAAAACCCCATGTACCTTCAATGTATCCTATAATTTCTGGGTAGAAATTGGCTGAAACTGTAAGTGAAATATTTCAATAATCATCTGATTCTGAAGTTGTTGGAGGTATGTTCTCACAATTTTTTTTACTAGTTCGTCTTTTTTTCTTGCTTTGTCGGGTTTTGAACATTTTACTTTCATCGGCACATTTTGTTGTTATACTAGTCCTGAAAGAATAAACACTACTTTATTATCACTTCAGATGCTGGAAACAACATAAGTACTAAAGATTTTCAGTAAAGTAAAAAAAAAATAAAAAAAATGTTGCGTACTGACCTGACAACATTTTCTGGTACAGAACACCGCTCAACAACTGTCTGCACGATGTCATTAACAAGGGCTGGATTCAATCTCTTTTTTGCTGGTTTATTAGGAAAAGCAGGAGAAGGTTTCCCAGTAAGAGAATGTGTGGCTAGTATTCTGAAAAAATGTTTTAAAATTTCGTTATATTGGTAATTTATCATCATTATCAGCCTGTGATCCAGACTACCTACTAATTACCATTTAGGAGTAATTTTTGTATGTTATTTATTTTTATAGTAGAGACGAGTACATAAATTATCAATAGAACAGAATTAATAGTCGTGCGAATACCTGCGTGAAAACACTGCTGTAAGTAATTTTCTAGTGGCACTCGTATAAGAATTCCAATTTATATGTTTTAGGAGCCGTGTTGGTACTACTGCATGACCATCACCGATCGGAACCTGTGAATATAATTATAACATCATTGAATATAAGGCATCATTGTATATTTTTTGAAATAAAAAAATTGGTCAATATTATTTGTTTTCACGATTTTTTACCAAATCACTCGTCGTTGGGTAAGGATTGTGATTAGTTTTGACTTTGCTGTTGAATTCATTGCTTTTATCCTGTTCGAATTCATGATACTCGTCCAATAGAAGTCTTTTTGAAAAATTCACTGCCTTAGACCCATTGATGGTGTTATCATCCATACTCTGTAATCAAAATAACAATGCTATAATATCACGTACGCACATATAATTTAATGATATTATGTAGTTAATTATTAATGAAATACATAAAAGTCACATACCATATTATAGTCCATACTCTGGTGACTTTCATAAGACTGATTGTTTTCATTTTCAGAACAAACAGAATTTCGATCAGGCAATCTAGACTGTCTTAACTGAGCTTCTAGAGACTGTATTCGCTCACACAAGTTTTTAATTGTATTCTCCATAAATTCAATATTTGGATTGAAATAACGTTCTTCAGTTTGCGTTTCAATTTCTCTAGTTATGGTAATATTTTCCTCATTGCATTTTTCAGTCATATCTAATAGTGGCAGCGTTTTTGATGATTTTGCGATAGAAGGAAAACCATTTGTTTTTGATTTTTTTGCATCAGTGTTTCTATAATGCTTAGAAATGTTAATGTCAGAAACCAATCTTCTTTTATACTTTTCACTAGAGTAGTTTTCAAACGTTCTCAAATCTTTTGGACACTCTGTATCAGTCATTTCTTGAGCCGTAGCAATAGATTCAAGACGATTGGGAGTCGAGACTGCAACCACCTATAAAATTTAAATAAAATAAATTAAAAAAACATTTTCACCAGTTTTATGAGCCACTAGTAAAATTTTGATTACTTAAAAAACTGTGTTGAAAGATGCTTACTGGAATCTCAGAAGAAATGAAGCAATTCCAAAATAGCTTCGCAGTTTTTTCCATATCATCTTTGCTATTGCTCGTACGCCATACGTCTAAAACCAACGAAATTTTAAGCTTTTTGCTTGTAGGTACATATTACTGAAACATATATCATCAATACGATTATTTGTTTTGTGCTTACATGATCCTGGGTTTTCTTGTTTTACGGTGCCTTGAAGATCTAACAGTGCTTGAGCTGCATCATAGTCAGTATTTTGAGCAGTCATTCTGAAAAATAATAATTTATAGGTATCAAAACCCAGGTAGTGCCAAATATCTTAGTTTTTGATGTGCTGTAACTACAAGTACATATTAAAAATACCATCAATGCAAAAAATGCGTTGGCAAGTGGTTTTATAAGGCATTTTGTGGCCTTATCAGCTTATTGCATTTTAAGCTTTTCGTTTATAACAATATGCAAAAAATAATATTAACGGTATACTATAAGCTATACTATAAAAGATATGAAAGGTCTATAAGTATGCATAAATTTTATAAAAATCAAACACCTTGGAAGCCAATTTTTATGAAGTCAGTTAAAAGTAAAGGTCAACTAAATGTGTTTAAATTATGTGACCAATACGGTATTTACTATATTTAAAACTACCCCGGGCTTCGCACAGCTGTAAGTTTGATTATATATATAAACCTGTGAAAAACTATCGAACTGATGGTGAAAACCATATCAAAATCCGTTGCGTGGTTTAGGAGGAGTTATCAGATATTTACGGATATATAGACAGACAGACAGACGCGGAAAGCGACTTTATTTTATATCTACAGTGTAGAGATTTATACTTACATAAATAGAATAAAAAAACTTAAACTGTTGCTAGCCACTAAATTTGAATACTAACACCACACCACACTAACCACTTCACTTTCTATACTAATCACTCCACTTTCAGAAACTAATTGTTTGACATAAATTGGAAACACTTCCACAACGAGAGTCTCAACCAAACTAAACCATAATTGGGATGATCTTTTACTTTATGTATGCTTTCCATAAAAATAAAACACCACGTTACTTGAACAGTCTTAAAAGTCAGGTAGAAAAATAAATCCCATAGAATTTCTCTAGGCGCTATTAAGTACTTGTTATCCGCAGTTTCTTCGAATGGAATGGTCAAAAATTAGAACAATGGAGTCGCACTATGTTTTAGTTAGAAACAAATGGGATTCTTAGAAAGAAATTACGGTAGGTAGTGTTTTTTTTTTTTCAATGTGTGTAGTTATGTGTTGTTTTCTCAAATGAACGATTTCGCACGATGTTTATAGTATTAAATGTTACTTGTAAATATGTATATTATACATAACAAAAAACATAAAATATACTATGTAAAGGAATGTACCCAATTCATTTAAAACTTCCTATGACTTATTTTTTTACTTTTATTGGATTTGATCGTGTCAACGCTCAAAAAATACCGAAATAAAATTAGACACTAAAATTACACACTAAATACTAATACATAGTATCATTGTGTTCACGTAGTATGTTCTTTGTTGTATGCTAAAATAGATATTATGAAGACTGTATTAAATTTTAATTAATTTGTCGGTATTATAATATCTACACTAATATTATAAAGAGGAAAGATTTGTACCTATTTTTGTATGTTTGTATGTTTGTAATGAATAGGCTCCGAAACTACTGAACCGATTTGAAAAATTCTTTCACTGTTGGGAAGCTACACTATCCCCGGGTGACATAGGCTATACTATATTTTGTAGCGAGGCCGAAGGCCGAGCTTACACTCGTGCGAAGCCGGGGCGGACGGCTAGTGTATCATAATTTGATTGGGTAAGCTTAGGACACTTTTACCGCGAACGTTGTACTACTTATACCTATATACCCAACTACCTACTAGGCGACATATTAAGTTCGCCTAGTAGTACATATTTTCCATAAAACATCAGTATAGCCATTTTCTGGGTACGTAATACGTACAAGTAGGTACCTAGGTAGTAGGTACATACTATTGTGCAGATAGTTCAATCATCTAAGAATTCACATGCACGCACACACACATTCTACTAATAATACAGAACATGTGTAACAAATTAAGTCGATAACTAGTTTATTAGTGTGTGACATTTGTCATACTACGAGTAGGTATAGTTAGTAAAATTTGGTCACTAGTGATCCTGCCTTCTGCCCTTGGGGGCATGGGTTCGATTCCCACCTAAGATAAACATTTTTGTGATGAACATTTGTGTCTGTTCTATATCTGAGTGTTAATATCTATTTAAGTATGTACCTATTTAAACATATATATCATTCTCTGGCAGCCATATTACAAGCTTTGCTTAGTTTAGGGTCACATGACCATGTGTGCAATAATGTCCCAGATATTTATTATTATTATTTTAATAAAATGTCTCTAGTAATATCCGTCATTTCGTTGCAGCCTGAACTGCCTAAAGTAGGTACCTAGGTCCCTGTTATAGGTAACATACCTATATACTAAAAAGCCTAAAACAATAAAGTTTAAAATCAAGAATACGGTCTATTTCTTCTCTCATATTCATTGTCATAGGATAGACAATGGCATTAAGTACATACCAATATAGATGAGAACTGACTATCGGTTTATTGCAGTATTTTTTGTGCATTATTACTCCGCTAGGGTAGGGGCTAGGAGTTGGGGAGTCCGTAATTTCAAACTGCATTGTTAAATTTTTACCTGAGCCTTGGGTTGGCATTAATACAAAGTTTAACGTGTATTTTACTTTAGTAACCGCCAGTTCACCGTTAAGTGTAGAACATTGTTTTAATTCTGCAATGGATCCTGAGTGGGTTTTAGTGGAATGGGTAGATGATAGTAATGTGTTCTCTTCATATGGAGTTGTAAATTTTAATACATATTCATACCAAAAAAGTGATCTCCAACCAGGAAAACAGATTTTCATTAGTTTGAAAAACAGTGAACCTCGCCGTGCGAAAATCATCAGAATATCAGGTTAGTCTTTTATTTGTGTAGGTATACCTGGGGCCTTACCCCTAGCTCAAAAAGTTGACCCGCATAGGTGTTATTTGTCTAAACGGTACCATCAACTACTATAAGCGGTAGTTGTTTGATAGCCGCCAAGCTTTGCGATTCTCACGCACACACGCATAGTAAAACGGATTTTCTTTCATTCAATCTGTAGGACTCGGTACCCCGGGCGTGATATACACAACTCACCAAGATTCCAGAGATAAAGTAAAGATTTTAAACCGCCGTGCATCCAGTCAGAGACAAGTTAGACGCTTTTAAACGGTGCAGCTTAAATGAGTTGGTTGTCGCAATAATCGTAGGTACCTATCAGGTACCTACCAAAAGTTGTACAACTTAATTGAAATAAAAGTCTAGGTTAGCCGTTAGGTTGTAAATAAAATAATATTTTTGTTTTAGATAACAGGCGTCAACTAAAGGAACAAAAGATTTTTTTGGAAAGACAAGATCAACAAGTGAAAAACGTTTTACAGCTATGTATGCGTACCATAAAAGAAATGAAATCGGATCAAGTACGTAATTGTATCTACTTATACAATAATGTAACTGCTCGCGCAATTACAATATAAAAAGCCGAATGAAAATTATGAATTCTGATCACTAGGATCGCTAGGATATGAACGTAGTAGTTATTTGACTGTAGCATTTATTCCTAAGAAAATGATTTATCAGCTTTTTACAATGTTATTGCAGCTGTCAGAGCAAATAAATGCTTATACCGAGTTTAGATAAATGTTATTATGTGTATATGTTTCAGTATTCAAATTCTATGGTACACACCCATTCAATGAATATCAATGGACCGCACAGTGGCTTACCACACGTGATAACGGCTAATAGCGAAAGCAGTATGAGCGACAATGATACAGAAGTGAGTTTACTAGACTTTATGATTAGTATAAGGTAAATATGTATTTTTAACCGTCTTCAAAAATGAAGATACTCTCAATTCGTTTTTTTTTTTAATTTTCGGTCCTCTGTGTACCGATTTAGTTTTTTTTTCTAAAGGAAATACTTTCAGATTGGTCCCATAGAATTTCATCGAAATCAGTTCAGTATTTTGGCTTTTGAATCAAAATAACTGAAATATTCTTCTGGTAACCAAAATTATGCATTTTACAAATTTTGAAGTCGGTTATTTTAGTTTATAATCATAATGTTTCATTAATTTGTTTCAAGGTACCGCAGAAGGCTCATCTAAATAAAATGACAAAATGTATTAATCAAACTCATCATAAAAATGTACGGTACAATCCAGGTAGTTCCCAAAGAGGAAAACAAAGCCCTGCTATGAATCTAAGAAGACGTTCAGTTATTAGCAGTACTCCCATTCCTGGAAAAAGTGTTTCAGAAAGTATGAAGCTATGTTTTGATCAAGGAACTCAAACAGATAACGAATGGTTACAGCCACCGGTATCTAAAATTGAAGAGATAGAGTTGGTACTAAAGCAATTGTATGAGCGTTTCCAGTCTTTGGTTATGAGAGTGAATAGCGCTACAATAACTAACGAAAATATGTTAATGTCAGAGTCTGAACAAAACGCTGAAGTTTCTTATGTAGAACCAAATGAATCTTGGGTCGTTCCTAATAACGTCGCTGAAAATGCCGTACCAGGATATAATGCTGAAGAAAGCAATATTGTAGGTGATATTCGTGCAGAACAGGACGTGAAAGCCGAAAATCGGAGTGTAGATGTGCACATTAATAATCCTGTCATAATTGAGACTATACAAAGAAACTCTAATGAGACTACTCGTGTCCGAAGAATGTCAGCTCAAACTACGTACTCAAATGAAATGGTAAGTAAAGTTTGTGTTGTACAGATTTCGAACCGGAATAAGAATGTTAATTGATATCGTTATTAAACAGATATTATTTTCAGGTACCAATTGGGAATGGGCGAGCCATGGTTCCTGCCCGACTATTAAACGACATTAACTGGTCTTCATATACCACTGCGACTAGACAACTGTTACAAGCTATTTTCCCGCGAAAGTAAGTACCTTTTGTTATATGCTTTAATTTTTAATGGATATTTGTTTAGCAATTCAAGTAATATAAGTATATCATAGTAAAATATATATATGGACAAAAGTAATTAATAACCAATTGACGAGGTTTTGGCTCAACAATAACAATTTGATTAAACAAATCTTGTTTAATTCTTAGCTTAACAAAAACTGACAAAATGTATAAAAACAAATGATGAACAGTTTTCTTCTAATATTCAAACTAAAATCAATGGCATGTGGACAGGCCCCATGTCACCAAGAAATTACTATCTGCAACAACACCAATTATTGGCAACACCTTTTTATTTCTATTAGGTAGAAATAATTTGTTTTTGTTACTTCAATCATGTTGTTTAATAACATTATGTTTTACCTATATCTGATTTCAGAGTACTAGCAACTCATTCTCTCACAGGCAAGCAGTCTCCAGCACATCTGAATAAACCTCCAAAGAAACTTTTGGATCCTAATTTGGTTGAAGATGTCATTATAACGGTTTCATCAAAATGCGGAGTAGCAAAAAATTTAGTGAGGTGAATTATTACCCCAATTATCATTTTATGCATATTAAATAAAATAAAAACACCAATATTATGTACTAGTGACCCGCCCCGGCTTCGCACGGGTGTTATCTCAGCCTTTGGCCTCGCTACTATGACCCACTCCAGGTACACTAATTGTCATCCAAATCGGTCCAGCCGTTTTTAAAGTAGCCTATGTGCTATTCCATGATATAATATATCTCTGTGCTAAATTTCATCCAGATCAGTTCAGCCGTTCTGGCGTGATTAAGTAACAAACATCCATCCATGCATCCAAACTTTCACATAAATAATATTACTAGCTGTACCCGAGACATCGTCCGCGATTTCTTCATTAAAAAAATTAGCCTATGTCCGTCCTGATTACACATACTATTACCTCGCAAAATTTTATCGAGATCGGTTAAGCCGTTTAGCCGTGATTATGTAGCAAACAGACAGACAGACAGAGTTACTTTCGCATTTATAATATTAGTGTGGATTGGTGAGAATTTTAGTGGGATTAAAAATAGTAAGTTTCTTTGTAAGTGACTCTACCTGACAAATAAAATATCCATGTTGGTCAGGTAGCGCATGTTCTAAATAAAAAATATACTAGTTTTTATGTCGCGAAAGGTTTACACTTCGTGTATAATTAGCGAGATAAACTACGTTTTTTACCGTTTTGAGACTATGGCCTCTTATTCAGAAATAGATATGTAATCTGTTTTATGTTTCAGAAATAGTATAACGGTCAAGTGTACTGATGAGGCAAAGCTGTATCGTAACCGCCAGCAGTATCAATTGTCTCGTAGTCAACATAAGAATAAACCAAATAATGCTGAAAATGTCCCTCCTGTGCCTGCGCATTCGTCAGATGATTCTTCGCATTTCAAAGCATTATGATTCCATCATAGAAAAATACAAAAAAAAAAAAACTAGACTAACTACACATCAACTTTATGATGAATAAAAATTTCTTTATTATACTAAGACTTACTGATAATAATCACTGTTTTAAACTATCACGGTTGTTCACTAAAGTTAAATGATTATTTACGGGATATTTACCGTGGTAAGGTTGTGGAAGGAGCTCCCGATATTTCGGCGCAGTTACATGCACCATGAACATCCCGTGAACATGGTGCATGTAACTGCGCCGAAATATCAGGAGCTCCTTCCACAACCTTACCACGGTAAATATCCCGTAAATAATCATTTAACTTTACTGATAATAATTATGTAAATTACGCATACTTTAATGAGTTTCTTCATAATTTAAGCAGTGCATTATGCACTTTTTGGTAGTTAATAAATATACTGATCAAAGTATTTTTTTTTGTTATCCAGATAAGAATAAAAACCGTCATACATACAATACCGCATTAATAGGTTTAGTCGGTAATTACAGAGAGAATTATTCTGTATTTTATGCATGTAGTGCCAACGATAGAATGTGGCAACACTGGCAACCTATTCTCTTTTATATCCGGGTGGGATGCCACTATGGAATAGCTCCTTCCCTATTCCGCCACCCTGTATTAAAACAAATATCTTAAATCACCCTTTGAAGTGTTTTGATTTCTAAGTTTGGGTCACTACAGATAAGTTGGTCAAACACCTAGCACATGTATAATTACATAACGTTTAACTAATTTTATCCTGTAAATGAATAATTATACATAGATAGTGTAACATGGTTTTGTAGTATACGTACGTAGTAATAAAAATCTCAAAATAATGACGACGACGACCTATGGCTAACGTCATATTTTCTTCTTACGCTATTTCAATTCGTTTGTTTACTCTGACAGATGCATAGACCTACAATGTAAAAAGCTGTTTTTTTATATTATTTATCTGAAGTACCTATATCAGGTACTTGCTACAGTGTTATGCTAAAGACCTAGCGAAAGTGATTAGATAATAGAGAAGTCGGACATGTAGTGCCATCGCCATATTAAAAGCACGCTGATCCACACATTACCTAGTCCTTACCTATTACCATTCATTTATTTACTCTGGCACATGCATTAACATTATCAAAAGCTAAATAGAAAAATTTCAAAATAAAAATTAATAATCATAAATATGTGACCCCTTTCTCCTCACTTTAGTTTACTAGTTCAGTAACAACAATTCATTTAATCGAAAAGAAAATCGATTTAAAACAGATCGATTTTTTCGTATATGTATCGCTAATCGATATTTTCGCCTATTACGGGGCAGGCTAAAATCATAATTAAAAAATAATCCTTTAATACGTATCACAGAATAATAAAGAGTACATAGGAGTTTATTATTAAAACCAAACTGACGTGTTGGCACTTAGGATAAGCTTGATTGACGAACCGCCATCCAACAAACGGTAGAGAAAGAGAAAATTTTCTCTTTCTCTTCCGTTGGTCAGACGGTGGTTCGGCGTATAAAATCTACATGTATGTTAATATTAGAAGAGACAGACCTCGCATTAACAAGTCATCATCATCATCATTTCAGCCATAGGACATGCAAGACATAGGTCTCCCCCAACGATTTCCAAAAGGGCCGGTTGGAAGCGGCCTGCATTCAGTATATTCCTGCGGTCTCTTCGTCTCCATCTTGTAGGTGAACGTCCTAGGCTGCACTATCCGGTCCGTGGTCCCCATTCAATAACCTTTCGGCCCCATCGGCCATTTGTTTTGCGTGCTACGTGGCCTGCCCACTGCTACTTCAACATGCTAATCTGCAGGGGTATTATGAGTCTTTGATCGGGATCGCGACTTGTCAAAATTATGTCAAAAAAAAAACAGCGTTGTCTATTTCCTATTTCATACTATGAAATTGGAAATAGACAACGCTTTTTTTTGACTAAATTTTGACAAGTCGCGATCCCGATCAAAGATTCATAATCACAGATATACACTCTGTGTTCATAATAGCCCTGCGGTATGAAATAACAAGTTTGTCTAATATAACAATACGTTCATGCCAAAAACTCGATTAATCTCAATGATTGACGCTTTAGCCTGCCCGATGGAGAATATAAAATAAAAACAATGATTGACACAGAAAATATATGTCAACGTCAATGTAAATTTTAATTTATTCATCCAGCTGTTTTTTGAGGTTATATATTAAATCGCGTATTTCACGTTTCTTGAATTATTTACTGGTTGTCTGAGAAGAATTTATATTTTATTAACACAACCATGGAGGATATTGACGATATTGAGTTTGTGGCTTCAGAGCATGATAAACTTGTAAGCGCAGTGTCTAAGCTGGACAGAACGCAGCATATAACTGAACCAACGCGAAGTGAACCATCCATCGCTAATTCAGAGTTTAATTTGATTAAGGGATCTAATAAATTAAATCTTAGTGATGTCGCCAAGGTTTTGGAGGAGACTTCTAACCTAAAGCAGATAAGTAAAAAACTTAAGAAAAGTCACGATGGTAATAAAGTTCTACGAAAACCCCTGGAGAAACCTCAAGCGGAGCGAATAAAACGCGCTACGGGGTACGAGGACACTAAGAAAAAAGTAGGACGCTGGGACCCTGTCGTAGCCAGGAATCGTACAGCAGAATACACTGCTTTTCCAATAAAACATGTAGAAACAAAACTGCAACCAACAAATGAGTTTCTTGCTCGGTTTGAACTAAAATCTGAGTTAGAAAAAGAATTGAATGCAGTAGACCCTCCTTTGGTCATTGAAGAGGAAGAAGAGGAAAAAATATATCCAATGTCTTATGAAGAAATGGTAGAGCACAGACAACATTTGGCCAAGTTACGGGCGCAGCAGTCTTACAAACAAGCTAAGGCAAAACGACAAAGTAAAATCAAAAGCAAGAAGTTTCACAGGTTAACACTTTATACAATTTGTACATACCATTACTGAATAGTCTTCTCCCGAATTCCCTTAAACTCTTTGAATAAATTATCAATGTTTCGGGTGGCTCTTTACAGTTATGGTCAAGTGTTAGTATAACAGGCGAAAGTTTCATATTTGCAAAAACTGCATACTGCAATCTGCCATTTAAGTAACTGAGACTAGGCAAAAATGAGTCGTATTGCTATGAGCGTGTGTGGTGCTGTTCTTCTGGAATTACGATACATACCTATAATAGAGGAGTGGTGTTTTAAACAAATTTTTTTAATGCTTTAGTATTTTTCGGGATTGGAAACATGGCCTCAATACAAAAAAATTGCCCCTTTAACTATAAAGGCCAATATTTAATATCAAATTAAATCAATAATTAATATATTATCTCTATAACTATTAAATTTTGGGATTTTCGCTTGAACAGAATTCAGATTATTACTAGGCTATACAATGGTGGTGAAAAAAGCCAGTCATCATCATCATAATCAGCCTATACTAGTCCACTGCTGGACATAGGCTTTTTAACAACAATACCACTATTGTTGTATATATGTGTAGTGGTAGGACTCTTTTGCAGGGGAAGTACCACACCTTTGCCAGTTATTCAACCGCCAAGCACTAGTGTGCAAACACTACTGTGTTCCGGATTGAAGGGCAATGTTTCCAGCGAAATTACAGGGCACACAGAGATTTGACATCTTATATCTCGGGGTGACGAGCGCAGTGCATTGCCATCCAGGGTTTTGAACTGTTATGGGCAAGCATGAAGAGCCATCAGGCGAGCGACTAGCCTCGTCTAGTCACTCAGTATCATAAAAAAAAACCACTATGCTTCTATGCCTTGCCTGCGGAGTACTCCCGGTGAAGAGAGTTGTACTAAACAATTACCTGTTCTTGGAGCTCCTTAAGTAACAGAGTTTCAAATGTTTTTATGAGGTCTGTTGTATTTTTGTCCTCACCTGCTACTTCTCCATTTTTTAGCTGCTTAAGGACTGGCACGATCTCATCCAGGCTGATATCGGCCAAAACAATGACAAGACCAAGACAGTGGATTTAAACTGCCAGTCACAAAATATATTTCATACCTGCAGTCAGGTTTCCAATATCTTTTCAAACCACTTTACGCTGCACCCGACCTTGTTAACAGACTCTGATTTCAAATGGGCTCAAGACCAACTCTGAGGGCTGCTACTTGTTAAATCCATTTATTTCCATATAAAGACTGACATAAACAACAATAGTCATTTCAACAAACTATCTGGCTAAGTCAGTCAGTGGTAAATTTATAAAAAGTTGGGTTAAACAAGATAATGAGTAGTGCCCTGACTATACATCTATTAAATTTCGAGATGTAAGTGGTGAGATGCCAGAGAAATGGCATCTCTCAATAATGGCTATATGATTTTCATATACCCCAATGCAATGTCTAAGGTTAAGGTAAAACTTGAAGATGTTCATCCCCTGTACTACTTGGTGCTTCAGATGAATGATTTGCTCAGTTGTACAAAAAAAAAATAAGATTTGTAGATCTCATAATAATTATTGTAAATTTTCAGAGTGTTGAAGAAAGAAAGGCTAAAACAACAGCTAAAAGAATTTGAAGAGCTCCAAAAAACTAATCCTGAAGAAGCCCTTAAAAAACTTGAAGCTATAGAAAAAGCGAGAGCCCTTGAAAGGCATACATTACGGCATAAAAATACAGGAAAATGGGCTAAAAACAAGATGATCAGGGCTAAATATGACAAAGATGTAATTATTTGCTATTCCTCTGCATTATTACATTTCTTTTCACTTAAATGTCAACATGTAAGTAATCTGATATTCGATTTTCAGGTTCGGCAGCAACTTGCAGATCAACTAGCAGTAAGCAGAGGCTTAACTAAAAAGACTCAAGACATAGACAGTACTGATGATGAAGCTGGAGATCATGAAAATACTGCAGACATAGCTTTATCACAAGACCCCATGAATCCATGGATGTTGAAGCAATCAGACAAATCAAATATTAATGCAGAATTTGACTTTGGATACAAAAAATATCTGAAAGACAAAATGTACAAATGTAAAGAAGACAGTGACAGTGATGCTGATGATGATGAACAAAATATAACAGACAATAGCCAAAATAAGACATCAACTGAAATGGCTGTCTTAAAACAGAGAATTAAAAACCTTACCAATAAAGCAAATGAATTTCGCAGTGAAACTACAGACAAAATAGATAATTCAATAGTGAATAAAGACACATTTGCAAATGAAACTTCATTAGACGAAATTGAAAGGGCTGAAGAGAGTACTAGTAAACAGCTAGAGCCCAATATTAATAGCAAGGAAAATAACACTCATAAAAACAACCTAAGCAAAGATAAAAAGAAGCTAAGAATAAATAAACCAGTAGCTACATCGAGTTGGGTTGTTGAAGAGATATCTCACAACACAGAGGAACAAACAAAACCAGCAGTTGATATATCTTCAGCTTTTGAATCTTTGGAAGACAAAGTCGCCGGAGAAGTTGAGAAAAAGTTGAAAGCTTTTAGAAAGCATCTTGAAATGATCGAAAAGAGATCAAAGCCGAAAAATAGAAAGAAACAAAACAAACAACATGATTCAGAAATTGATAACTTGGAATATTTAAAGCTAAAGAATAACAAGCAAAAAGCAGTTATAGATGAAGCACTCATAGAAACAGGATCAAAAGAACTAGATGAGGCACAAAGCAATGAAATAGATACTCAATCTAAGATACTGAATGCAGCAACTACAGTGAATCAACAAGAATCTGGGGTATCTGATATTGATCCAAACAAATTTATTGAAGTCAAACCGAAATATTTGAATAGTGCACTGTCAAAAGATGAAAATAATACTGATTTGTTGGATGATGATGAACAAGTTGTTCCAAAAGTGAATATTGAAGAAGTGTTTGAAGAGGATGATGTTGTTGCCAGTTTCAGACAAGAAAAAGAAGATCAAATGAATAAGGACAAACCTGAAGACATTGATTTATCACTACCTGGATGGGGAAGTTGGGGAGGCAAAGGTGTCAAAGCTCAAAAACGTAAGAAAACCAGATTGATTCTCAAGGCTGCTCCGAAAATGCTACGTCGGGATGAAAACAAGGGTGATGTGATTATTAAAGAATACAAAGATCCAAAACTCGCAGTCCATAAAGTGAAGGAAATACCTTATCCATTCAATAGTGTAAGGGATTATGAAGCATCCATAAGGGCACCTCTTGGAAACACGTTTATTCCAGAGAAGGCTCACAAAAAACTTATTCGACCAAGTGTTATAACCAAGGTTGGAGCAATTATTGAACCAATGGATGAGGAAGAGTTGTTAGTTAAGAAGAATAGAAACTTTTTCAATGAGAAAGTTTTAAAAATTCTGGGACAGAAATAAATGTTATAATTATTATACTTAGTTTTATTATTAAAATTTAAGCTTATTCTAACCACCAACACGCACCGGTGGGGACACCAATATTACACCATCGCCTCTTACGAATAACATTGGGATGTTTCTTTTAGTTGTCCTATAAACTTCTTCATATGTTTCTTCATCAATTTCAACTGTAGTTATTGTTTCTTCAGCGTCTCCTAGGACCATGTTGAGATGCTGGTCATATGCCTGGAATAAATTCATTATATTACCGATCATAGTGAAGTGATGTTCAGAACAATCTCGCAATGTGTATAATAATATTAATATTAGCGTTTCCCATTGATTTACTGAAATAAATAAATAAATATCTGGGACATTATTGCACACATGGTCATCTGACCCCAAACTAAGCAAAGCTTGTAATATGGCAGCCAGAAACTGATATACATACGTATAAATATTTAAATACATACTTAAATAGATATTAACACCCAGACATAGAACAAACACAAATGTTCATCACACAAATGTTTGTCCTAGATGGGAATCGAACCCACACCCCCAAGCGCAGGAAGTAGGTTCACTACCAACTGAGCCACCG
Source organism: Agriopis leucophaearia (assembly GCA_949125355.1). Classification (NCBI taxonomy): domain Eukaryota; kingdom Metazoa; phylum Arthropoda; class Insecta; order Lepidoptera; family Geometridae; genus Agriopis; species Agriopis leucophaearia. The sequence continues at coordinate 5,444,600 of OX421276.1, read as the reverse complement.
GGGCAGTCAAATGTATAGAACTACTGATATTTTTTTGCGATTTCAGTGTTGAGCCCATAGTAAACACAGTTGTAGAATGATGAGTGAGAATAATGATCTCATTTCATCATGATTATGAAAAACAGTGACAGGATGTGAGGTGTGAGACAGTGTGAAGATCTATATGCGTGTCTCTAAAACAGGGGCACCGGGTCTGGTATGTTCTTGGTGCTGTGCTGTCATCATACATAAATAACAACCATGGGTATAACTCAATTTTTAAAGCAGAATGTGAAGGTATCATCCAGGTGGTAACAGCAATACTACAGAGACAGGTAACAAGCCAAAGTATCAGAATACTATCGGATAGTGCTGCAGTGTTGAAGGCATTACAACAATATAAACACCTCAGTGTTAACTCTGTCACAATCTTTTGGACCCCGTAAGTAAAAACTACCAAATTACTTTTCCAATGAACCAAGGATCACCGTGGATCCAGGAGTAATGACGCAGCTAACTAACTGGCAATGGCTTAGGGTTTGGAAAAGGCTAAACACTGTACGACTCGAGCCCGTGATCCTACTACCTTTCAGCCAAATCAGTTCCTGGTTTCGGCAGCTTGCTACAAGACTATACAGATTACTGGGCAAGTAATAAAAACTATAGACAGTCAAAGGAGGCATTCCCTGAGTGAGCTCAGGGAATGCCTCCTTTGACTGTCCGAGAGATCTGAGACCCTCCCGTATACTGCCAAACCTCATAAACATGGGGAAGTTGTTGAGATTGTTACAGGATATAATTGAGATGAGGTGTTAATAGATTCCTGTGGGTTTAGGTATGGTTACTAGTGGTTTTTTATGTTTGGCAATGTGTTGCAGTGATGACATATGGTACTGAGACGTGGTCCTTGACTGTTGGCCTTTTGGAGAAACTCCAACGGGCAATGCGAAACGTGGATATGCGGCAAAGAACCGTCATCGACATAGCTATTAAAATTTGCAAGTTCAAGTGGCAATGGGTAGGCCACATCGCTCGAAGAACCGATAACCGATGGGGTAGAAAGGTTCTTGAGTGGAGACCACGAACCGGAAGACGCATCGTAGGTAGGCCTCCTACTAGATGGACCGACGACATCGTGAGAGTCGCGGGCATCCAGTGGATGCAGATGGCAGGTTGTCGTTCAGTGTGGAGGTTACTGGGGGAGACCTATGTTCAGCAGTGGACGTCTTCTCGCTGATGATGATAATGACTAAGGTACAACTTAAATCAGACAAAGGTGTTGCTTGTCTGGTCTGAGGTATACAAGACTTGCTATAAAAATATAGCGGTTCAATAGAATTAACTACTTGTTTTACAAGATTATTTCAATACAACTGGCTTGAGCAAACTACACCGTTAAAATAACAGCTATTTGAATAGGTGAGCATAAGTTTGTTTATGATGATGATGATGACTAGTGGGTTTATGTCTGTCATATTGTAACCTCTTTGCCTAATTTCATCAAAACTGGTTCAGTCAAACAAGCACTTTTACAATTATAACAGTAGTACTATTGAAAGAATTTTCCGAGTAGAATTTTAAAGCTATCACAATTAGATGCTAGGTAATTGTTTAGTTTAACTAGATCTGGTTAAGGTTTAAAAACTATGTCATGTAGAATTACGTGTAACTTTCCACGGAGCTCTCGTTCATTGCGCATCTTCACATATATTCTCTCGTCCAAACTGAGCCTGATGAGGTCCAGAGGTTCTTTCACAGTCATCACAGATACCTGGAAAAAGTACAGGTTTTAATTTTAGTAAAAACTTAATTTTAGAAACTGGTGGGTACAGCATTTTTTAAGAAATAGAAAAAAATTACATTACAGATTAATTTATCTGATTAATTAAGAAATAAATTAAGTCACCATTGACTTAACTACAGTCCAATAACCCACCCTTAACTGTTCCCGGCGCAAAGGTGCCCAAAACACTTGCTGCATTACCACGTTGGATGGCAATGGCTAACCTTTGCACCAGGAACGAGCCCGAGCGATAGTCACCAGACTTTTCTTTGAGCCTATGGCCTATCTCTGAAAAGAAATTTTTGGCCTTAGTCCCACAACAATCCATGGTCTCTACGGCAACAGGCACGAAGTTGTAAAGCGGTTTTAAAGCTGGAAATTGTCTCTCTTTTTATCAGCAGCATATTCAGCTGCTGCTGACGATGAGCGGGCGATGCGACTCGGGCGGAGAGTGCTGACGCAAGTAGCATCCCATATCAGGCATATTAAGAATTTTTTGTTAGTGTTTTGTAAGAAAAAAACGATAGAGAGATAGAACGACTTAGTGGAGTGCATGCCACCGGTAAAATAAAAATGTATCGAAAGAGCTCGGTGAGGAGTTTTCTCAATCTCTCGTTAGAAAAACTAATATCACATACCGTAACACTTTATTATAAAAGTACAGAACACCTGTATACAGTGTAAATAGCTAATTTGAAGCAGTGAGTTAAAAAAGTTTGAAAAAGGTGTAGAAAAGGTTGTTTACAACTTACATTTTCACCGTCGTCGGCCATTCTTACTGACTCACGGCAACACAGACAGCACTGCAAACTTGTAATAAAAGAAAGTATTAGAGATCTAAATTAAATATTTTTTTTTTTACTGATTTGATAAAGTTTATGCGAATTTCGGTATTTTCGGTTAATCTTGCGAATAATTTGAGAATTTTGAGGTTATATTATGTTTTCTATGTTTTACATATCAAAACTCATAAAAGTCATAAACAAAACGTCAAACGTCTTTTTTTCTTGACTATGGATGGATACCGAGTCCTTCAATGCCTTCAGTCAGAATAATAGTGTTTACAACAAATATATCTTTGTTTTACAATACGGTATAGAAATACGGTTTTTTTCCCTTTTTAAAGGAATTACACCAGCGTGGCTAGCATGCGCACCGCGACAAAATCTTGTCGTCCGTCACTTTGTCGAGCGAGAACGCTACAAGGCGCCTACGGTTTCATATTCGCCTGTCTCACTTTGGCACGATAAAAAATTGTCAAAATTTTGTCGCGGTGCGCATGCAAGCGATGCTAGCCCGACATGAATAGAGTTGCCCTTTTGATATTCGACAATTTTGTGTTAAGTGAGTTTTAATCTATGGCTTAAAAAAATATTTATATTCTATGCTCAACACAATAAAAAAGTTCAAACTTCAAATAAATTGTTTGTGGATTTATGGCCGTCAACAACGCGTGTCATGCATTTTGTATTTTGTAAAATTAAATGTGAATTTTTATGCTAACGGTAGGTACGATATATGTTCGATTAGACTCCAAACATGGTTCGAAGTGGGTAAGTATAAACTACAAACGAAAGTACTTTAATAACCTTGTGACAGTGTCTCCAAGTATTTATCATTGTTTTGTTTGTAGGCGAGATCGCGACAGAGATCGCGACCGGAGAAGGTCGCACAGTAGATCTGCGTCTCCGGACCGCAAGCGGAGGCGCTCTCGCTCAAAGAGTCGCGACAGAACGTCAAAATCTTCCAAAAGGAAGCGCAGTCGCAGTAGAGAACGAGAGTCTAAGAGAGATCGTAGCCGTGACCGCGATAGGGACCGTGATAGAAAAAGGTTAGTCAACCTGCCTTGTTTAGTGTTTACCTATTAATCGTCACAGCTCGGTTCTGTTCTAAATTGCTAACTTGATGTGAAGGCTGAGTCGCTAGCACAGTATCAGGGTGTTTTGCCTGAAGGCCTCTGATAAGGGTAGGAATAAGCCATCTGAAACAGAGGTAGTTTCTATTCGTAAATGCTTTTCCTTTTCGCTGTCATATCCAAAGACTGGATTGAAGGTTGCTTCATCATCGTCATTATCAGCCTATTATGTACTCAATGCTGGGACACAGGCCTTCTCTCAGAGAGAGAGGATGGGTCCTAATCCACCATGCTGGCCCAGTGCATGTTGGTGAATATTGCATGTCTTTGAACTGTTTTTGAGGTTCTTGGACATACTGGTGTCCTCATGATGTTTTCCTTCACCATTTTTAGTGTTCCGAACCAAAAGGGTGAAACGAGACCCTATTACTAAGCCTACACTGTCTGTTTGTCTGTCCTACCTTTTAATGGCTGTATTTTTAGAACAGTAATAGACAGCCTGTTGAAATTTTCACAGAATTTATCTATTGTTATGGCAGATTAACTATGAAATTTATAACAGGGAATGGTGTTTTATTAATATAAAAAAATTATTAATTACAGTGATAAAAGAGATGATAAGAGAAATGGTTCTGGTTCAAGTAAGTCATCAAGGAAGAAATCTCCTGACAAAGATCGGGAAAGGTCAAAGTCCAAGGAAAAAAATATTAAATCTGATTCAGGAGAGTATAACCCAGGTTCTGTTGACAAGGTAAGAGCCAATCTCTCTAATGTGAAAGTAACTCTATCTGTCTTTTTGTTCTTCTTGAGGTGCCTCTCCACCACTGGAGGTTGGCCGTCAGCTCAGCTAATTCTCTAGTGCCAAGAGGAATAGTTGTTTGGTGTTGGCTATCGATGTCCATTCCCCCAATTTCACAACCAAGGTTTTTTCCTTTCACTTTGCCCGTCATAATTAATTGCAGAAGCTGGTATTTTTCATGTTACAAAACAAGTCCGAGATAAGTACCCAATTTTTCTTTTTTGGATTATCTGCAGTAGTTCATGGCTTTTTCGATGTACTGAATAACTCTGACGTTGAATACATTCTGTTTCCTAGCTGGAAACAGCATGTAGCATTTAAAACCTCTTTTACAGGCGCTAATGTGTCCCTATCTTATCATATAATTGTGTCACGTTAATTTTAAATTGTGATTTTTATTCTCTTTATGACGTCAAGTGTATATTAGTTATACTAAAGACCCGAAATAAATGAATTGATTTCTCCGGCAGTACCACAACTTGAAAGCTTCAAGTAACTTTTGAGTGTTAGCTTTTAGAGTCCAAGCTTTGCAACCGTACAATGCCACAGGCGAGATCGTACACCACAGTAATTTTATTAGCTGCTCACAAATGGCTGAGTTAATCTTGACGAAATTTGGCAAGGAAGTAGTTTGATAAATCTCACAGGATACTGTAATAATATTGTATTAAGCCAAGAATACACATATGTATTCTTGCGTTTATACTCACCATCTCACATTGTCAGAAAATATATTTCCAGGAAGAGGAGCAAATCCGCCTTGAAGCCGAGATGCAGAAACGGCGCGACCGCATCGAGCGCTGGCGCGCTGACCGCAAGCGCAAGGAACTAGAGTCCACCAAGAAAGAGGTGAAGCAAGGAAGCCTCATCTCTAACATACAGGTGCCAAAAAAGTGGTCCTTGGAAGATGACTCCGGTGATGAAGGTCAGGGTACATTTGGATATTTTATTTTATTTAAATCAAAGTCAAAGTCAAATCATTTATTGCACATAATGCTAAGTATATAGTTATATTGGGTCATTGTGTTAACAGTTATATTAACCCAATTAGGATATGGCAATTTAGGTATGGAGCAGCCCGATCTGTTTATAATGTTTTGTTGTTTAGATAATTTTCTACTGAATAATAGCACTTTTCAATTAACAAGTCTTAAATTCTTTGCAAAATTTCGTTCGTTTTCGTCACTCTTTAAGTCGTCGTGTAATTTATTAACTTTGTAGCCAAATATATATTTTTTTAGACTAAGACCTTAGTTCTGTTATAAAAGCTATGTGGTTGGCGAATTTGAGTATTTGTACATAGGTATTTTGGTGTTATTGTGTAACATGTTATCTGACCCCAAACAAAACAAACAATTTACTATCATACATAAACCACAGACTTATAATACAGAAGCAGACCCAACAAGCCACAGAAATATTGATGCAAAATACACTACATATACATTACACGCAAACACTTGCAAAACTCGGGGTGGACTCAGGGACATTCTTTTATAATAGTGCTAACAGACACTACTAGATTGTATCTGAAATGTGACATCACAAAACTTACGACCCCTCCCTTCTCCTTGTCAGTCACACAAAGTCACACTTCGTCGACCCCTCCTCCCCCTTTATGTGACGTAATTTATGGATGGTCCCATTGGGTATTAATATTCAAACACACCAGATCAAGTCAAATCATTTATTTTTGTTTAAATCAATTTGCCGGATGTGATTTGATGTTTTTCATGATAGTGATAGCAACTGATCATTGAAAACTGTTGTTCCAATAAGCATTACACTTCGGGCAAGGATTGTACAGAAACCAGTCCGGTCGAACAAATGTGCCGCAAAATGCTTTGAGCACAACAAACATGTCGCACTGGGCTGCCAATTTTCTCGATTCAAATTCTTTAACCATGCGTTTCTCAACATTTCATCCTTGGGAAAATCTAAAATGTAAAAAATGTGTGTTACTTGAAATATGTCTAAATAACCCTTTAATTACACTATCTAGATCACTACGTATATATGATATGAACCACAATATACTTACAGTAGTACTTTATTTACATTACATAAGAAAAGTAGCTAGTCATTAATGAAAAAGGTTCATGTCATCATAATCACATCAAGCTGAATCATCTATTTTAATTATACTTCTGAAATACGTTCCCTGGACAATGTCTAAATACCGTAAACGTAAAACAATGATCGATACAATGAATATTTAAAGAAAATACCTTATACTATTTTAATTATACTACTGAATACGTTCCCTGGACAATGTCTAAGTACCTCAAATGCCAAACAATGATCGAATCAATACATTTTGAAAGAAAACTACTTATTAACTTTTATTACACCCACCAAACTTGTACATTTACTAAATTGGAAGAAACAACACCTTCCCAAGCCTTCAAATTGTAAAGTTTGAAAAATAACAAGAAAAAATAGCTATTCAAAATAAGCTCTATTATGACACACGAAATTTACCTGTGAAACGTTATACCGGATGGCATCTTATGAGACGAATTAAAACACATGAGGACACTGCACTTCACCATAGTATTTTCGTATCTTTTAAACCAAATATGTAAAAATAACTTTTATTTTAGGTAATTTTTGTAAGCCGTGGTTTTCCTTCTCTCAGCTTATTTATGCTTACCAAAATGGCGACTTGGAACACAGTACCACAGGCTAATTTTTTTCTATTATGTTGAACGTCACGACAAAAAGAGATACAAATATATGATTTTTGTATAATCGAGAGGGATGCAAACATAACTTTTTATTTATGTTACACGGGAATTACTCACGTAAGATTAAGCCGGTTACTCCGACTATAGTTTCAACCGCATTAGACGGCCTTTTTCAAGGTGAATGCACGCGCGCGGCTGCGTCTCGCTTTGCACTACGGGCCGCCGCGCGGCGCGCACGTGATGACACCGGCTGCTTGTCGGGTACGGGGGTGGGGGTGCGTAGAGAAATATGTTGCGCCGGCGCACACTGGAGCTCTTCCTCACTCGAATCTTCCCGCGTGTCGGGAATACTCCAGCACGCGGAGCTCACCACGTCGCCACCAATCTCACGGTCACTCACACGAACTCCATGAAGGCACGGCTTCCAAGTCGGTGGCAGGTTCCATCCTCCATCCCTATTGAAGGTTGGACGTCGACTGATCTCGATGGCTTGATAAATAAAATGTGTGAAAACCACGTCAGTTTCAATAATAAAATTGCAAACATAACTGTTTTTGCAAATGTAGCTGTAAAAAACATGTTCGGTCTGCTTCTGTATTAAGTCTTTGAAATAAACGAAGTGGATACAAAACACTAGATGGCGGTAGTAGTCCCCTAAAACACGCAAACGATTGTAGCAGACGTTCGAAGAAATCATAATCTCAAACGACTTGCCCATTGGCTTTTATAAGGCTGGCTGGCTTATATGTATATATTTAATTTTTTTAATGGGAAGGTTTGTTGTGTACCACTTGGTGCATGATCACTTACTAGGAAATCATTATATCACTAATATAAAGTTTGTTAAACTTTGTAAAACTGTAACAATACTATACAAATTGGTCATAGCTTGCAGAGTATCAGCTAATGCAAGCACAAGCAATTTAATACAATCTGAGTGCTACTGTCTACCTCTACATGTTGGTAAAATTTCAGCTCAATCGGTTGGGGATAACTGGTTTAAATTATTATTTAATTTGATGTACCTAGAGTCTAGACCTACATAATATTATTATTTACATATAATTTTTATTTACATTGTTGTAGAAGAGTGTACTGGAGAAGTTTGACTTGTAACTGTGGAGTTATTAATAAAGTATTATATTGTATTGTTTAAATTTAGGTTGCAAGATTTGTCCCACATACTAACAGGGCAAGTTAAATATAAGCTTGTAAAAAGACTCATGATGCACATCGCTGTAACACCCTGTGTAATGTAACATGTAAAAATAAAACTCCCTTTTTAGGGTACCCAGATTCTGAAGCGGCTAAAGAGAAAGCGGCCGCTGTAGAGAAGGCGAAACAGGAAGCGGAAGATGAAATTGACACCCTGGATGCTTATATGCAAGAAGTTCAACAGGTCAGTTTTTATTGGGTGAAAATATGAAGATAGCATACTTTGTTGCAAGATAAGAAAAATAAGATCTTTTTCTGTTTCCGCAATTATACCGGTGTAAGAGAAACAACCCTCATGAAGCCATTTTTGTTCTAAACACAAAGTGCAATAGAAACAATTTATCGATTTATTTGATCAGCATGATCGATAACATTTAGAGACATGGCTAGAATGACACGAGAGACATCACCATGTCACCAATAAAGTATGACGTTGTCTCGCGTACACTTTTAACGTCTTGAATACGGAACTTGATAGACCCACGTCCCAGAAATCAAGTTATGTTTTAGAAGTATAATAATGTCAGTTACATTAGTTAAGACTAAAGGTTGGAACAACGTAAACTCTGGATATTTAACCGACTTCAAAAAAGGAGGTCTCAAGGGTCAGGGTCTTAATTAGTTTTTTTTTGTTACCTCAGAACTTCGTCATTTATAAAAAGATTTTCTTTTATTATTTGAAAGGATATACTTTCAGATTGGTCCTGTAGAAATTTCATCAAAAGTTTAGTTTTTGAATCAAAATAACTTGAAAAAATATGTCATCCAAGTAAACGAAATTGTGTATTTACACATCAGTTTTTCAAATTGATAATTAACTATTATCTAAAGTAAATGATCCTTTGTGTGATGTTTCAGGAAGTACGAAAAGTGAATCAAATAGACCAACAGAGGGGTCTCATGAGTGTACCGACTGCGGGTGGCACTGGAGTAGTCATCCTCACTGGCATGGCTAAGAAGAAGGTTACGGAACAGAAAAACAAAGGTCAGTAATTGTTTATTTATTTCAGCCATGGTCATCCTTAGAGTAGACAAAAAACTTTTTTTTTTGGCTTGAAAAAAAAACTTTTTTTTTCTTCTGGAACATGTTTTTTTTTCATAAGTACTGAATGTAAAATTTGTAAGGCAGTTATCGTTAAATAGGACGTTCAGTTTATATAAAACTAGTTGCGCTCTGCGGTTTCACCCAGGTGAATTACTTCTGATATCATCAATATGCCAGTGAAAATTCCATCAAAATGGGTCCAGCCGTTTTGGAGTCCATAGGAAACATACATCGCCTTTTATGTATAAGAAGACGATACTTAACTTAAATTTTAGAACTACTATATTTTTCTGGTTCAGTGTAACAAAAATTCTTGAAAGTATTGGCAACATTGACTGAAGTTACTTAGGTACATTTATCAATCATTATATAAAATAGTGTAATTAAAACACAAATAAAATTAAAGTTCCATAAATAGAACAGTATTTTATCAAATATATGGTTTTCCTGAAGAAAAAAACTAGTATATGGGTCATCATCATCATCCAGAAGACGTCCACTGCTGAACATAGGCCTCTCCCTTTAACCTCCACACTGACAGACAGCCTGCCATCTGCATCCACTGGATGCCTGCGAGTGTATGGGTACCTTGATGCAATTAATTTTAAAACCGCAATGTTATTTGATTCTAAGCTAATGTGGACAAGAAAACCGTCGATAACCGAATACGAAATTTTTACCGCGACAACCCGACACAAACATTCGCGCAATTTGGCCCAAGGTCATAGTGTAATTCAAAATCTAAAACTACTTACAAATTTTTCTACAAGTCCTTCTTCATGGTTGCCTGGAAGAGATCGCTTTAAGCTATAATATTTCCACTGTAATGTATATTTTCCTTGTTTCTGTGTGGTCTTTTAATAAAGAGTAATCTTACAGGTGAATTAATAGAGCAAAACCAAGATGGCTTAGAATATTCCTCAGAGGAAGAGACTGAGGATATCAAAGACGCTGCTGCAAACTTGGCCTCGAAACAGCGTAAGGACTTGGCTAAAGTGGACCACACGAGCTTGGAATACCATCCCTTTAGAAAAGCATTCTATACCGAGGTAAATGTTGTTTGTTTTATTATAATGTTTGTTACCTCAGAACTCATTTATGAACTGGGGCCTTACGTCCAAATTTAACACAGGCCCGAATAGGTTCACAGTTTTTTTGGCAAATACATTATCACTTTGCAGGTAAGTGAGTTGGCGAGAATGACTCCGGAAGAAGTGGAAGCGTATAGAACAGAGTTAGAAGGCATAAGGGTGAAAGGGAAAGGGTGCCCGAAGCCGATCAGGTCATGGGCGCACTGCGGCATCAGCAAGAAAGAGATGGACATACTGAAAAAACTCAACTTTGAAAAACCTACACCTATACAAGCTCAAGCCATACCAGCTATTATGTCGGGAAGGTAATATAAAGAATTATAGAAATCACTACAGCTCATTAAATGTAAATTATATGGTATTATAATCAATTTAAAAAAACCGACTTAATAAAAATGTCAGAACTGGACCAAATTGAAATGGGACCACACGGGAAGCACCAGCTTTCAAATAAAAAAAGAATCATCAAAATATCGGTTCACCCAGTTGAAAGTTCTGAGGTAACCAATATAAAAAAAGAATTGAGAATGTCCTCCTTTTTGGAAATCGGTTAAAAAAAACAAATTGCTTGTTACCTTGGCAAATCTAGTGCACAAATGTTTGTTGAACTAATCTGACCTGTATATTTTTTGTCTCTCTCTTATAATAAAATTTCTCATCGGAAAGAAGAAGTTTAGCTTATCAAGTTGTGTGCATAAGAAGGTCTAACCCTAATTGTTAAAGTTTATACATAACTTTGTTCATAGTAGTATAATGGACCCCTTTCGGCTTTTTATACCCTCTCCTCATATCCACGTACACAGGAATACTGGTAATCAGTTAGAATCCTCGTAATCTGACTGCTTCAATACGTCACACAATTTTTGTTCATAATCGTATGGCGCTTGTGATTGGAGAAAACAAAAGTCATTCATTCAATTCGCGTCTAGGATTGGTCCGCTCGAAAGAGATCATGCTGAAAATTCATTACCTTTTCATCACGGCGGGGTAAAGGATGAGCTGTAAAGTGGTTATATCGTCATTGTTTAAGGCTTAAGGCCATTATGTTTAATATCATAATGTCCTTTGTAACGGGCCAGTATCGTGGGTTGGGGCCCATCGTCTCCCCCTCTGTGACAAGGCCTGTGTCCCAGCAGTGGGAACATGAAAGGCCGATAACGAAGGTCAAATGCCTCTGTTAAAAAAATAAATAACAGGCATGTTGTGTTTAACCGTAACCTCCTCTTGATAAGGGATGATGCGGTCTACGATGGAGCAACTTTAATAAGAAAGAATTTCCGTGACTTGGATGACATGACTGCCCCGGTGGCTTAGTTGGTAGTGAACCTACTTTCTGTGCTTGGGGGCGTGGGTTCGATTCCCATCTAGGACAAACATTTATGTGATGAACATTTGTGTTTGTTCTATGTCTGGGTGTTAATATCTATTTAAGTATGTATTTAAAAATATATATGTACGTATATCAGTCTCTGGCAGCCATATTACAAGCTTTGCTTAGTTTGGGGTCAGATGACCATGTGTGCAAAAATGTCCCAGATGTCCCAGATATCTTCAAAAAGACCAGCTTCAAAATAAACTGGTACAAAACTCTGAATTACTCGTCACTAGGGCCTCCACTGATTGTCCGTGTGTGTGGTCTGAGTGCAGCTAGTTCAGCTATCTGGTGTACTTCAAGTAGACCAGCTTATTGATGCCGGTGCAGGCCAGGCGAAGCATTCTGTGATCTGAGGACATTGGTGTGTTGCTGCACTCTAGCATATGCACGGCTGTTTCGTCTGCCTCTATGAAACAACGACCATGAATAAATAAAAAACTATGCACAGAGAAAATCAAAACATACTCGATGTATAAAAATACTTTTTTTCTTGAAAGAGTGGCAAACGGGTATTCCGACTGCCTAATGTTAAGAGATAACCTCCACCTATGGACAAAAGCAACATTATGTGGAATTACTATAATCAATTAGACTGCCCCGGTGGCTCTGTTGGCAGTGAACCTACCTTCTGCGCTTGAGGGCGTGGGTGCGATTCCCACCTAGCGCAAACATTCATGTGATGAACATTGGTGTTTGTTCTATGTCTGGGTTTTAATATCTATTTAAGTATGTGTTTAAAAATATATATGTGTACGTATATCAGTCTCTGGCAGCCATATTATAGCCGTAACAGACACGTCAACATGGCTGACGTCAACCACCTCAACCAACGAGAGAAAAATAGAGGTAAATTATATTCTCAATCTTTCTCTCCCGTTCGTCAGACGGCGGTTCGTCAGCCAAGTTCGATGTCTGTTACGGCTATTACTAGCTTTGCTTAGTCTGGGCTCAGATGACTGTGTATGCAAAAGTGTCCCCTATATTATTTAATTATTATTATTAATTATTTAATCGTCATATTTTCAGAGATCTAATCGGCATAGCCAAGACAGGCTCTGGCAAAACCCTTGCGTTCATCCTGCCCATGTTCCGGCACGTCCTCGACCAGCCTCCGTTAGAAGACACCGACGGCCCCATAGCGCTTATCATGTCGCCAACGAGAGAGCTCTGTATGCAGATCGGGAAAGATATCAAGAAGTTTGGCAAGTCGCTCGGGTTGGGAACCGTTTGTGTTTACGGAGGGACTGGTATTTCTGAACAGGTACGTTGTATATATCTTTTTAGGGTTCCTCTCCGTCTCTCTCCGCTCCGCCGGCACTTCCCATACACATTACAGGGAAAACCCAGGGGAAACCTAGTTTGGGTACCAAGGTCATCCTACCAGGATTGTCAATTAGGACATTTAGTTGCATGCTTTATATGGTGATAAAATGATGTTTGTGGATGCTCAATAAATTATTCTTATTCTTAAAAAGCAGGGGAGCCAACATTACGAACTCTAGCCGAAGGAACTCTAAGGTGAAGCGCACTATATAATAAAATTTGTCACACAGTACAGGTAAAAGATTTAAAAAAACACCTCTAAAATAATATACTAATGTCAGAATCAGAGTTTTGGTTGTACATTAAGGCGAAAAGAATTATTTTTAATAATGTAAGGTATCATATAGTTATAAAACATAGTTTTGTAACTATATATGATACCTTATGTTACTCAAAATAATAGTTCAAAATATACTTCATTACCTTCTCGAGAACTTGAAGGTGTCGAATTTTTATTTACTTACCTTTTAGTATAATACCTGTTATGTTTTTAAAATGAGGGCGCCACTTTAGCGTGCCTTTCGGCTTAAAAGTTTTTGATTAATAATTTACTACGTAATTTCAAATAATACTGGCGTGAATTCTGTTGCACCATTCTCTAAACTAAATTTGACAGCTCTAATTTGTTGCCTACCTTTTCTGACATATTGAAATGAAAAGTAACGCTGATAATTTTAGTCCTGTCAAATTAGTTTAGTTTAGAGAATGGTACAACAGAATTGACCCCATTGTGGCATAGTAGTAGTATTGCATATTTGCTATAATTCCAGATAGCGGAACTGAAGCGTGGTGCAGAGATGATCGTGTGTACGCCTGGCCGCATGATCGACATGTTAGCAGCCAACTCGGGCCGAGTCACCAACCTCCGACGGGTCACATACATAGTGCTCGATGAAGCTGATCGCATGTTCGATATGGGATTTGAACCACAAGTATGGAATAGTACATTGTTATCCTAGTGGTGAAAGTCTTTAACCCCGAGCCGAACCCTGAACTTAGCTTTTCATTACGAATACAAGGAAACTAAAAATATAAACATGAACTGACACTGGCAAATGCACGAGAAGTGCGGGCCTATAATCCTCTGTGGAGAAAAAAAGTTGGAACATGGTTCACAATACAAACGTGAAAATAGAACTACTTATTTTTTTTTATAATTTGAGTGTCTGTCAGTTGTCAACTGTCACTGTCAGTTGAAAGTAATTCTCCCTAGGCCTGAAATGTATTACTTTCAACCTGCTCTTCAGGCAACTTCAGACCTACTTTTCGAGTATGAGTAATGAAAATTAATATTCATTACCTTCTTAAGTCAAAGTAAATTGTTGATAAACATATGCTTACAGGTCAGGCAATTGTAATATAAATACAAATGTACATATATGAAAAATATACAACATATGAACTAAAAATAAAAATAAAATTAAATATCAGCAAATAATAATCAACAATATTGGTAAAAACACAGTACATATGCACCTATATTAGATTTTTTTACTGTCAGTTTTCAGAAACTCGTCAAAAAATCGTAAAACGCTTGGTTGATAATCCAGCGTTTTAATCTAAATTTAAAACAGCTCAGAGTCAGAGCATCTTTCTAAACATTTGTAAGATGCGGAATGGGAACTATTGTGTTCACGGCTGGTAACTCGCCCATGGTACGGTTGAATGGTTGCCAGACCATCACGAGTGAATTGCTTTCTTCTAGGCTAGCATGCTCCATCGTAGACCGCAACATCGCTTAACATCAGGTGAGTTGGCGTTCAAACGCAAGCCTATTACTAAATAAAAAAGAGTAATTTTTGAAACCGTGGCACAGTTTACCGTGTCAGAAATAATTATTTTGTAGTACATTGACTGGACTATGGGTATTTTTTTGTATACATCAGTGAAGCTTACATTGTTACTTTACTATGGCGGTTTAGAAACGTCAAGAAAATAAATGTTTCACTGCATTATATCATATATCTATATTTGTAAATGTTATCTCTATTATTACACATTAACACTCGAAAAAACACCAAGTTTATAAAGTATGAAAATACCAATTTTGTCGCGACATGAAGTATCCGCGTTGCCGTCAAACTCCGTTAGATGGCGTTAGTAGTGCCTTAAAACGCGCAAGCGACTATGGCAGGCATTGGGAAGACGATGTTTCGCATTGTACATATCGACATCACCTTTGCTGGTAGTTCACCTACAATTAGTTTTTGAAGGAAGGAAGTCTGAACGACGGGTTCATGATCACTTCTAACAATTAAAATTAAATTATTTATTCATCTTTATTGTGTACACCAGAAATAGAAATTACATACAGATAGAAAACGCTTACGAGCTAGTGCCACAAGTGGCGGCCTTATCGCTAAAAGCAATCTCTCCCAAGCAACCAATGTAATCATGATTAGTATCGAAAAAAAAAATTGTACTCATAAAAGTATCAAAACAAAACTATCGATACTTCAAGGTATCGAGTACTTTTCTAAATTAAATAATATTCAAGCAAAATAATGATCAACCGTATTAATATAGCAGAAAAAAGCTCGAAAAGAATACGATAAAATTAAATTCTAACGGTGAACGAGTGAGTGCATTCCAGTCACGTCACACACAAGTCGATACTTTTTTCGTGACCCTAAATTTAACGTTAAACCTAAATTGACACTTGTGCACATTGTGCAGCGTTGCTAAATTTTTTGGAGTACTAGCTGTACCCGCGACTTGGTCCGCGATTTCTTCAGAAAAAAATAGCCTATGTCCGTCCTCATGATACTATTACCTCATACTATTACCTCGCAAAATTTTATCGAGATCGGTTAAGCCGTTTAGCCGTGATTATGTGACAGACATACGGACAGAATTTCGCATTTATAATATTAGTGTGATTGGTGTGTAGGCACAGCGGATCTTTGTCTCTGAAATTAGGCTCTGTGAACCATTGAGCAAGTACAGTGGTGAGGAAAGTAAGGGAGATAGGACGATGCGACAAACTTAAGAGAGTGAAAGAGGCAGCTATACAATACTAGGAAGTATAACTGCCTCTTTCATTAGAACTCGTCGCTAGACAAGAACAAGAAGCTTACAATTAGTATGGGCATTCTCTCTAAGGTTGTCTGGAAGAGATCGCTTATAGCGATAAGGCCGCCAATTGTTTCACTAGTTTTAAGTTGTTTTTTATGTTACCTACTGTACGTATGTAATTTTTGATGTGAACAATAAAGAGTTTTCTATTCTATTCTCCTATATAATAAATTTACTAAATATAGCAGCAACACACAACAGACCGCATCATCGCTTAATATCAGGCGAGTTGGCGGTCAAACGCAAGCCTATTCCTAAATAAAATAACAATATCTATCTATTTAAGTATGTATTTAAAAATATATATGTATGTATATCAGTCTCTGGCAGCCATATTACAAGCTTTGCTTAGTTTGGGGTCAGATGACCGTGTGTGCAATAATGTCCCAGATATTTAATGTTATTAATGTTGTTTAGGTAATGAAGATTATCGACAACGTGAGGCCAGACAGACAGACGGTGATGTTCAGTGCTACGTTCCCGAGACAAATGGAAGCGTTGGCGAGAAGGATTCTACAGAAACCTATAGAAATACAGGTCAGTCATTTGAACAAGTGTTGCACGCGGTTTTGTACTTCATTCATCATCATCAGCCAGAAGACGTCCACTACTGAACATAGGTCTCCCCCGTTAACCTTCACACTGAACGATATACTGCCATCTGCATCCACTGGATGCCCGCGACTCTCACAATGTCGTCGGTCCATCTAGTGGGAGGCCTAACTACGCTGCGTCTTCCGGTTCGTGGTCTCCACTCAAGAACTTTTCTTTTCCATCGGTTATCGGTTCTTCGAGCGATGTGGCCTGCCCATTGCCACTTCAACTTGCAAATTGTATCTCGATGTGTTTAGCAAATTAATATTCTCATCACAGGTCGGTGGCCGAAGCGTAGTCTGCAAAGAAGTAGAACAACACGTAGCAATATTAGAAGACGAGGCGAAATTCTTCAAGCTGTTGGAACTGCTCGGCTTGTACAGCCATCTCGGCAGCATTATCGTGTTCGTGGACAAGCAGGAAAATGCCGACAGCCTTCTCAAGGACCTCATGAAGGCGTCCTACCAGTGCATGAGCTTGCATGGAGGTGAGTTGGACTTAGGAAAGAAATACGTTTTTTTATGATACCGGGTGACGAGACGAGCGAAGTCGCTTGCCTAATGGCTCTTCACGCTTGCCCATAACAGCACAACGCCACTCAGAATTTTGAACTTCAACAGTTCAAAACCCTGGGTGGCAATGCACTGCGCTCGTCACCCCGAGATATAAGATGTCAAATCTCTGTGTAGCCTGTAATTTAATTTTATTGTATAGAACTATGCTTATGGATTAACGGATTCCTAGAACTTCGTCATATATATACAAATGCACTAAATTTTTTAACGTTTTAACGTCTTATAAATCGATGAACGTCTGCTGCACGCACGAAAAAGCATGACTCATTGTCACGTTCCGCCTGAGCCGAGCGTGCAAGCGAGAGCGCGGAACAAGCGATAGAGAGGCACGATCGGCCTAAGGGTTCGGCTTGTGACAGATACGTTATCACGTAAAATTATTGTCCGTAAAGCGATGTAAGGCAACCAACAAAAAAAAAGATTGGATTCAAAAATGAAAAAAAAAATGGATTCCCATAGAACAGTCACTCGATCGGTTTCTTCCAAGCAAGTAGTTCATTAGTTTAAAATACTAAGTGCACTGCATATTTAAATAAAATAAAAAAATTAGGTTAGGTTATGTATGACTACCTGTTCAGATTAAATGAGGGTCTTATTATCACTGCTTTTAGACATATTTTTTTACTAATGAAACGCTTCGCTTCGCTTATCGAAAACAAAGTATTTTCGAATCGACTCTAAAAATATTTCATATTTTCAGAGTCACTTTGGAATCTTCGTGTTCAATTATTTTTTATACACGTTTCAAAGGGCGACGCAATTTTGAAGAAAAAAATGGTAGAACGGAACAATGCCAGCCTCCATTAAAAAAGCCCTTTTCAAATAAAAAAAAGCGTTAAGCGGGCATGCGGGCCGCCTGATGGTAAGCGATAATCGCCAGCTATAGAATATTCCAACGCTTGTGTTGTTGATGCTTTGCTAGTCCGGAGAGGTGTTTATTTTCAGATTTGATATGAAACTCGTAACTGATGAAATATTGCATATTATGCATCTGTATTAAATATTTTGCTCATATATCACCACTATTAGTTGTATATGAACCTGCGCAATTTATCTAAATTTATATACGCCGCTTTGGAGTCAGCGTATGAGTTCGTACAGTTCGCAGTCGAGACGGCGAGCCCGTGGCGCTAGGAAGCCAAAAAAATAGTCTCCGATCTGCGCCGGCGCGTGAGGGAGAGAGGGCGTGATCCCCGGCCAGGCCACAACCTGGCCCAAAATATATCGTAGGCCATACAGCGCGGGAATGCAGTCAGCCTGATCGGCACGTTTGGCCGGAAAGTGCTGGTCGCAGAGATTCTTAATTTAGATTTTTGTCACCTAAACATTTATGTGTTTAGGTTTTGATTTTCTTTAGGTGTTTAATATTTAAATGTTATAAGATATAAATTTAAAAAAATATGTTTATTGTTTTTTTGGAAATTATACATTTCCTGAAGTACAGGCTCTAAAATTTATTTTTCAGGTTGGCTCTCATCGCATTACTTTAGTTAATAGTCCTCTGATAAAATTCATGATCACTTGAGGATACAGACAGAAAAAATTCAAAACGATATACCATATTACAGTTAAATTTTCAGTATTTTAACCGACTTCAAAAAAAGTTGACGGTTCTATGTTCCACTGTATTTTTTTTATGTTCACCGATTTCTCCGCCAACTGTTGACCTATAAAAAAAAACTTGTTTGGTAGGGTATACTTCCAATTTGGTCCCATTGTCACCAAGTCAGGATCTGATGATGTGATCCCAGGGAAATCGAGGGCAACTCTCAAATTTTATAGGCACTTATTACGTTTTTCATATATTTTTGAAGTCGGTTTTTAATCTTTCCCAGTTGTTTCATTATGTATTTTTAAATTAGGTAAAGTTTCTTAACCAAAATCTACTAATGAAATATTTTGTTTTCAGCGACCGATTCAAGAAGTATACGTCGTGACTTCAACTTTTTTATTGTTTTATATCGGTGGATGTACGCGGTTTACTAAACAAATCATATCAGCCCAAATTAGTTAGATCTTCACAAATTCATACGTCAATAGGCATGTGGGCTAATGTTTAGTCTATTATAAATAACAGGCTTAGCGATGAATATAACTACATACATTACACATACTGAAAAATAAATTGAATCGGCTGGTTAATCTCTGAAATATGAGCGCTTAAAGTTTTAGGTGGGTATAGAGAGGGGAGGCTTCATCCCTTTCTCGCAAAGCGTGTGTTAGTATAGCATTTGTATGCCGCGCCTGAGGCTTGACGTCATAGCTCAGTATAGAGCGCTCTCTGTCTAGCATGAAATTAAAATGCTTATAACTTATTTATTTTTGAACTAATTAAAATTTTGTTTTAGTTGATAGGCTCTATTGATGACGAGCTTTTTTATGAGGTAATAAAATAATATTAGTCATCATGCCTATTAGCCCGATGGGATTACATTTACAGCGCTCAGGTTCAAGAGTTGCGAGCATTAAGTAGTCTACTATACTCAAAGTCGTTCTCTCTCCTTGGAATACAACACTTCATAATTTTTTAACCGACTTCTAAAAAGGAGGAGGTTCTCAATTAGTTTTTTTTTTAATGTTTGTTATCTCAGAACTTTTGACTGGGTGAACCGATTTTGATGTTTTTTTTTATTTTTTAAAATAAATTATTTATATCTCGCAATTACAGTTTTTAAACTCTACGTTATTATTGTATATGGATAGATTTTTGTTATATATATATATAGAGATTATGTAGTTACAAATGAAGATAATAAAAGCGTCTTAGTTAAAAAAGGGGCAAAAATTATTATTTTTTGTTAAATCTTCCGAAAGTACGCATACATCCGCCGATGATACCAGCACATGTTATCAAAGCATTATATTAATGGCCTGTTACAGGTATTGATCAATTCGACAGGGACTCGACGATCGTGGACTTTAAGAACGGGAAGGTGCGGCTCCTGGTCGCGACCAGCGTCGCTGCCAGGGGGCTGGACGTGAAGCAACTAGTGCTGGTGGTCAACTACGACTGTCCTAACCATTACGAAGACTATGTTCATAGGTGAGTGGCGTTTTCAACATTACCTTTTTTTATATTATAAAATAGGCTTGCGCTTGGCCGCCAACTCGCCTTCTTAACCTATACTGTCCCACTGTTGGGCAAAGGTCTCCCCCATTTCCTTCCATAAATCTCGGTCCTCCGCCACCTCTCTGGAATGAGTCAAGATCGTCACGCCAGCGTTTTCTAGGCCTTCCTTGACTGCGTCGTCCATCAGGCACCCACTGTGTGACGATCCTAAAAAATATATAATTAAACCCACTTTCAAAACTAGTAAATACGCAATTTCGTTTACTTGGATGACATAATTTTTACAGTTATTTTGATTTAAAAACCAAACTACTATACCGATTTTTCTTTTTTTTTTTTTTGATGAAATTTCTATTGGACCATCAGGTTTCAGGCATCTGAAAGTAGGTATATCTTTTCAAATATTTTTTTCCCAAATCGTTGTTACAAATGATGGAGTTCTGAGGTAAAACATTAAAAAAATACAACGGAATTGAGAATCGCCTTCTTTTTGAAGTCGGTTAGAAAAGGTTCTCAATTTGGCTGAATTTTTTCGTGTATTTTGAATAGTATCTTCGCCTAATTGTTTTTTTAAATCACTCTAAAATTAAGGAATTAAATTCCGTTTTTAAAATTTTATCTAATTCCTATAAAGTCTTTATAACCGTTGAAATTTGAATTCTAAAACCAGTCACCGGAGTTTTAGTGGGTACAGTACAACGGTATTTTGGAAAGTTTTCTACAGTCAACCAATATTATTAAGAGTAAAACAGAAAAACTCGACTTCAAAATGTAGCTTATTACATTCCAATGATAAAGACCAATCTATTGTATTGTATACATACTTAAATATATATATACTCTAGACTAGACAAATAAAAACAGCAATATCCTTCCTAATAGTAGTTAACATTCGGGAACGTGGAAGTTGATAAAAAAAAATGCTATGACACAACTTGGACAGACAACCTAAGAGAGACCACAGGAAAACTCTGGATGCAGGCCACTTCCAATCGACCCTTTTGGAAATCGATGGGGGAGGCCTATGTCCAGCATTGGACGTCCTATGGCTGAAATGATGATGATGAAAATGCTATGAGCTCAAAGTATAATTAAAGACTGACTTAAAACTAACATACACTTTACAAGGGATAGGAGCTTATCTCTACATTTGTCAGCGCAGCATCCTGGCCATAGTGCGACACGATAACCGTGTGGGTTGCTACGTGGACGCTTGCCAACGCTGTCCCGAATATAACGAAGTACTAAACAGTCCGTTGCCTTCACAGATGTGGTCGCACAGGTCGAGCGGGCAACAAAGGGTTTGCCTGGACATTCCTAACACCAGAGCAGGGTCGGTACGCGGGCGACGTGTTGAGAGCGTTTGAACTGGCCAGCGCCACGCCTCCGCCTGAACTGAGGAAACTATGGGAAACGTATAAGGAAGCTCAGGAAAAGGACGGGAAGAAGGTGCATTTAGGAGGCGGTTTCAGTGGAAAAGGTGAGTTTTATTTTGTCACAGGCTTATATTTGATGCCATCTCACCTGATGTTAAGCTATGCGCTTGACCTGACCGGCGCCACGCCATCGCTTGAACTAAGACAGTCATAGAAGACCAACAAAGAAGTTAAGAAGGACTAGAAGGCATTTGGGAGGCAGTTTCAGTGGAAAAGGTAAGTTTCAAAAGGTTGATACGCAGGGCATGTGTTACGAGTCTTCGATGCTGCTTGATCATAGAAGACTGGGAGACTTATGAGGAGGTTCAGGAGTACCCCCTGGGAGATGGGTTCAGTGGAAAAGATGAGTTTCAAAGGGTTAACGTGGACGTTTCTTACACTAGAGTAGGGTCGATAGGCAGGCTGTGTTACGAGCCTTCGAGCTGGACGGCGCCATACTGCCACTTGAAGACTTAGTAGAAAGCTCAGAAATGAGAAGAATGTGCATTTGCTATGTCTTACAAAGTCTGTTGGCAAATCCGGCACTGTATTCCGCATTTTCATTGCATATAAATTTAGTTGAATAAATCTTAATGCATATGTTTTAGGTTTCAAATTTGACGAGTCTGAAGCCGCAGCCGCGTCAGAGAAGAAGAAGTACCAGAAAGCTGCTCTCGGGCTGCAGGACTCTGATGATGAGGACGTGGAGGGAGACCTTGACCAGCAGATCGAGACCATGTTCGCTGCTAAGAAAATTGTGAAAGAAATTAAGGTATGGAAGAACTGCATCTCCAGAGTCATTCGGAACTTTCCAGTTTTTTCTTTTTAATCCCCGATGCAAACAGAGGGGTGCTACAAATTTAATGTGTGTTTCTGTCTGTCTGTGTATCTGTCTTTGGCATTGTAGCCTCCAAACGGCGGAATAGATTTTGATTTAGGTTTTTTAACCGACTTCCAAAAAGGAGGAGGTTATCAATTCGACTGTTTTTGATTTTTTTGTTTTGACAAACATAAAAAAATAAAAAACATGAGCTCTCCACTGGGTAACCGATTTTGATGATAATTTTTTATTTGAAAGCTGGTGCTTCCCGTTTGGTCCCATTTCAATTTGTCCATGTTTCATGTTTAATTTTTTTGCAATGTAAATCAAATCAAATCAAAAATTTATTCACTCTGTAGACATATTGCATGTTCTTAAAGCCAATGTAACAATTAAAAAGTCATTTCCACATAAAAATTATTATAAGAGACATCTGTCGGAACACCTCAGTACTAAATCAAGAATGCGCTCTCTAAAACCGAGAGTGCCTAATTAATGCACGCTCTATGTGATAGAGGGCGCATATTTGGTCCACTTTTGACATTTTTATGAAGTCGGTTTTATTATATTGATACGTATTCTCGGGTCTAGCCCGGACATTTGGTGGGCATTGGTGGAGCCGAAGCCAACACCAAGAGGCCTTTTTGAATATAAAATACATGCAGCTATGAAATATGTGTAAAAAAAAAATGAAACTATTGTACAGTATAGGATTTAAAAAGTCTGGGCTATTGAGGGGAACAACTTGTGGATGGAATAACAGATCTTTATAATGAGAAACGGCATCTGCCTTATCCTGTCTCATCTCAAAATATATTTAGGCAGGTGATGACTTGCCACCCACTGAATGGGCCCCCCATAAAGGCTGCCGTATCTTGGCACCGGAGGGGCAACATCGGCGTGGGTGGCTTAGGGTGTAGAGAGGTGTGCTGCACTTTCACTAAGAGCTACTCGCAGCGTTATGCCCTTTAACACTTCCACCCTGGAGCTTAGGTTCTTAGCTCTTGCGGTTTCCACCCCGGTTAAGGCAAGCCAGGGGTCGGGGTCTCATTTAGCCCCATGGAATAGGGATACGCGGTGTATATTGATAATTATTAGTAAAAAAAACGATCTATATTTGTTCCATTCCTATTTAGCAGCATTTTTTTTTTTATCGCTAATAAGTCCGCGTTTGACCACCAACTCGCTGCCTGTTGGTAACGACGATGATTTATGTTTTTATATTTATCGCAATATTAAATATAGGTAAAAATAGATACCTTTCGCTCGACGTTTATTTTTACCTATATATATTATTGCGCGATAAGTCCCGATAAATATAAAAACATGTGTTCAAATCGCGAAAGTTTAAAAATTACTAACGATGATTTAGTTTGACCATTAATTTCCTATTCATCTCACTACTATAGATAAAGCTTGAGAAAAGCTAGAGGCTAAAAAATGCCCTAAGATAACTGACGCTTTGGCAAATTTTCATACCTTTTCAAATAAGAATTAGATTTATTTTATTGCCAAAAACAATGAATTTAATGAGGTTAATGTCTGTTTTGGTTTAAGGCTGTAGGCACACCCAGGCAAACTAGGCGCTCTTGAACGGTTTTTAACTAACCTTGCCTTTAAATAAATAAATATCTGAAACATTTTTCCACACACGGTCATTTGACCCCAAACTAAGCAAAGCTTGTAATATGGCTGCTAGAGACTGATATACGTACATAAAAAAAAAAAAACATACTTAAACAGATATTAACACCCAGACATAGAACACAACAACAAATGTTCATCACACAAATATTTGTCCTAGGTGGGAATTGAACCCACGCCTCCAAGCGCAGAAGGTAGGTTCAATACCAACTGAGTCACCGGGGCGGTCATTGCCTTTAACTTGCCTTTTATGTTTTCCAGCCCGGTGCAGCCGCCCCCGGGATGCCAGCGACCCCCGCGGCGCCGGCCAACGCAGACGGCAAGCTCGAGTTAGCTCGCCGGCTAGCGTCCCGCATCAACATCGCCAAGGGGCTGGGCTCGGAGCAGAAGGGCGCGACGCAGCAGGCGGCTGAAGCCATACTGAAGGGCAACACCAACGCGCACACGCTCATCACGGTAATTAATGTAATAATACAACTAATGTATTAATATATCATAAGTTTTACTTCAAGCTATTCATAAACTCGTGTCGAGCATCAACATTGCCAAGGGAGTTCACTTGGGGCTGACGGCGCGACGCTAAAGGCGACTAAGCATTGTATACTCAGACGGCGTAGTAAGATACTTTAGAGCAGGGGTTTCCAGACTTTTTTCGTCACGCCTCCCTATTGCCTAAAATTAAATTCTCCTACGCCCCCCTCGGCGCCAGCAAGAGGAAGCCAGTGCTGGGCTCGCCATGTCTTTTTAAAATATAATAAATATAATTCTTCAAAATTCAACATCTTAAAATTTAAGATGTTGGCAATAAACAGTAGATTTAATCTACTTCCTGATCTATTGCAGGCTAAGACCGTAGCAGAACAACTGGCGGCCAAACTGAACACTCGACTAAACTACCAGCCGCGTGATGAATCCGCCAACGAACCGGCCGAGGAGGTGTTCAGGAAGTACGAGACAGAGCTGGAGATCAACGACTTCCCGCAGCAAGCACGCTGGAGGGTTACCAGCAAGGTATAACCTCATTCATCTTGATTGCCCTAAAGCTTAGGTTTCTTGATCGGAAGTACAATGCTACGGTAATAGGTACCACAGAAAAGAGAAGTAAATAGAACGGAAATGAGAAGAAAACTCTGTCGCCAGGTAATGTGACAGACATGTGAAATTGAACATTCTTATTTATGTCAACGCGTCGAACTCCGCGTCACAGTTGTTAACACAGTTGATATGGGTGCAAGTGGCTACAACAAAATTCTTACTAAAATGCCTTGACAGCCGTTCTAATTTAAACAAAAAATAATCTTTTCTGAGATCGGTACCAATGCAACGTCAGGCTTTTAATTTTTCTATTAATAGGCTTGCGTTTGATTGGCATTTAGGGAAAGTGTCATTCTGCGTCACGACTGTATGAAACATGTCTAGAATGGTCTGTCGTTATGTCGAACCAAGCTTCCATCAGGCATAAAATCTTCAGTAGAGCAAGGCAAATCGTCAAAGGTGTCTTCAAATCACGTGTGAATCGGTTTCTTCTAGGCAGGCGTGCTCCATCGTAGACCGCATCATCGCTTAATATCAGGCGAGTTGGCGGTCAAACGCAAGCCTATTCCTAAATAAAATAACAATATCTATCTATTTAAGTATGTATTTAAAAATATATATGTATGTATATCAGTCTCTGGCAGCCATATTACAAGCTTTGCTTAGTTTGGGGTCAGATGACCGTGTGTGCAATAATGTCCCAGATATTTATTTATTATTTATTTATTTAATAAAAATACAATATTTATTTCATATGCCTATGTGTTATTAGAATTACGTCATATATTATTTTCTTCATCATTATCATAACTATATTATTCGCGTTTATCTTGTATATTGTTTATTTATTAACAAACAAAGTGACAACAATCCCAATACTGATTCTGAATCATCCAAGTTCTTCATAAAACCTTATTTACTTACATTTCACAATGTAAACGACCCAATTCCAGCTTTTGTTTACGAAAACTCCCACATTGACCCTGCTAGATAACCCTTTCTGCATTTTATATGCGATGCAACGAATACGCATTCAGTCCATTTCTCAAACCAGACGTGACAAGTCACAAAAACACTCAAAATGCTGCTAAAACTCGCTTTGATAGGAGCTTTCGTGTTTCTCTGCATCAAGATGATACGACGTTCCAGGTCACGTCATTATTGCGCTTAGGAATGTTCGAAAAGGTAAATAATATCTACACTCATAGTTCTTCTCTTGAACTTTTAAAATAGTTTCAAGAATTTTATGATGACTTATTTGAAAAATTTCAACCGCGTGGTTATTCCCTCGGGAACCAAACATTTTGCCGGGATTAAAAATAACCTATGTCACTTTCTTTTACGGGATATAAATTACTCTGTGTAAATAACTCATCCCCTACCTCTACACTAAAATTTCATCCAAATACGTTCAGCCGTTATGGACTTGAGTGTGGACAAACAAAATATTTGTGTCATTAGTATGATTTTTGATATGCACAAATTCTGTTAAAAAGCTTCATCATCATCATCATTATCAGCTTATCATTTACCTACTGTTGGGACACATGCCTTCTCTCAGAGAGAAAGAGAGAGAGAGTGATAATGGGCCCTAATCCACAATGCATTTTATTTATATAACACGGGAGCTACTAACGTAAGATTAAGCTGGTTACTCCGACTATAGTTTCAACCGCATTCGGCGGTCTTTTTCAAGGTGAATGCGCGCGCGCGACTGCGTCTCGCTTTGCACTGAAACTGTGAAAGGGCCGGATTCAGGGGAGGGAACCGGGTCTACAGCCCCGGGGCATCCACAAAAGAGAGGGCCCCCACAATAGAGACTTCGGAAAAAAAACTCATTCAGACTAGTAAACACTAGTAAACCAGGGGGCCTCCACTCTTTTCTTGCCCCGAGGCCGCCAGACCTCTAAATCCGCCATTGTATTCAAGGTTTTCCCATCAACCCTCTCAGTTATCACATACAGTTCAGTACTGACCTAGTTGTTTCTCTTAACTCCAGGAGGCGCTAGCTTTGATCAGCGAGTATTCGGAAGCCGGCATCACAGTCCGGGGCACCTACGTCCCCCCCGGCAAGGCTCCCCCAGAAGGCGAGCGCAAGCTCTACCTCGCCATCGAAAGCTCGCAAGAACTCGCCGTAGCCAAGGCCAAGTCTGAGATTACGCGCCTCATCAAAGAAGAACTACTCAAGCTGCAGACCTCGGCGCATCACATGGTCAACAAAGCTAGATATAAAGTACTATAGATTATGTGTGTATTATGAATTATACATTGGCGATAGGTATTTTTTGTTTTATTGTGGGTAGACGTGAACAGTGACTTAAGCTAAGTCTACACTAATATTATAAAGAGGAAAGATTTGTACCTATTTTTGTATGTTTGTAATGAATAGGCTCCGAAACTACTGAACCGATTTCAAAAATTCTTTCACTGTTGGGAAGCTACACTATCCCCGGGTGACATAGGCTATATTATATTTTGTAGCGAGGCCGAAGGCCGAGCTTACACCCGTGCGGAGCCGGGGCGGACGGCTAGTAACGGATAAAGTAGTAAGATAACTAATATTCCAAGACGATGCGTCCCATTGTTTTTCTCCTAAGGTTTTGATTATGTAGTCGCGGGGTGTTGAGTGGTGCGAAAAAAAACCAGAACCGGCCAAGCGCGAGTCGGACTCTAAAGAACTCGGAAGAAAAAAAAAACAAAAAAAAAAACGTCGTTAAACGTTTTGTACAAAATATATATAAACCTGTCCAAAACTAACATTTTCGAAGTTTTAAAAGTTAGCCGTAAAGTGCTACGCATTTTGTAATTTGGTGGTTTTAATGATTCGCATTACCACAACATAGCTGTTCTGTTTCGTGGTATTTGCTTTTTGCAGTAACGTTACGTGCGTTGCAATGGCATTATTTGCAGTCTTATTCGCAGTAATGTAATACAGTCAACAGATAATACGAGCTTATGCGATAACTCGAGTGCGCTAATATCAGACTAGTCTGACCATAGATTAACTGCTCAGATAAGAAACCGACACATTGTTCAAGTTTCTAGATCCACTACATATAGGTATAACCAGTCATAGAGCCTGTTATTGTGAACAAGTTTCCTTGAGATAATGAAGTATTTATTCTTTGTTTAATTTATACCTAAGGCCTGTTAGTCCCGTGACAATGCGACGATGACGTGGTGAACTAAATTACTTTGTTGTTACTAAGAAATATTGTGTGTATAAAATATTCATAAACGTTCGATAAGCTAATCTATGCTATAAAAACATCGGTTACTACTTAAAGAGCCACAATCTCTTAAGTAAAACATTCAAAAATCGTCCTAGCGTCGTTGCACATACCTACCTAACCGACATCAAGAACATAGTTCGCAATGCCTCATTTGTTCCAATGTAGATGTTATGTCGCTTGCACAGTGTTCAACATCGCTTGTCTGCTGTCATAGTAGCACTGGCATCGCGCGGCGTTGTAGTCGGATCGCGGTTGCCTTACAACTAACCAAAAACTCTGCGCAATGCGTAGCGTGCGGCGAGTATTAGCTCGGCCTTTTTTTTGGGCCGAATTTTGACTATATGTACTGTATCTCGATGGCTATTCCCGTCCTGTGACAAGTATTCAGTTTACATACTCTTCGCAAGGTTAATCAGTTGTTTTATATGATAAAAAAGGAACAAAAATTTAAGATAAATCATGTGACCGTCGTACTAAAATAACTATTATCAACTTAATTGTATTTAACAATGCATGCACGTGTTGCACCAGTGGCCGCCGCTCTGAGTCAATTGTGTCAATATGGACTGCAATATGGTCATTGTAGCACCCGTACAGTCAAGGCGAAAAGAGTTACATTTTAGTAAGTACCTACATACTTCACACACACACATCATCAGCCAATTAACGTCCACTGTTGGACAAGGCATCCCTCATAGAGAGGGGTGTTGCCATAATCCCCACGCTTGGCAGGCGGCTTGGGGATCGCAGTACGTTCACCGTGTACTATTAGGACGCTGCTGCCCATCCTCCGGTGGTTCTGGTCTGCAGTTTTAGGACATACCCGGGTCCAACTACATACTTACACTAACCTACATACTTACACTTACCTAATTATCTTAGTAGAGTCTTACAGTGATAATAATTGAAGATGAAACACGATATGAAGCAGCAGCAGACTTAGAAGATACCTTTGGCATTTTGTCTTATCTTAACTGTGAATTACTTTGCTTGACTCTGACTATGACTTGTATGACGAATTTAATAAAAACTGAAAATATTTTAACGCTTGACACTGGCAAATGCAAAAAATTTACGACGCCAAAATCCTCTCTACGGAAAAGATTTAAAAAAGATGTTAGTTAAGGCCAGGGGCCGGACCTCAGAGGAAGGATAATTTCTATTCTGAGGGCCGGAAACTTGCCAATACTTTACTCTAGGTATGGCCCGTATACCTATAAAGCATTGAGACATAAAAAAAAACAAGATATAGCTGGCTATGACAGCGCGTCCATCTTTAAAAAGTTTCTCTCTGCGGCCAACCCTGTGGCTGTACAACTTATGTTGTGTCATTTTTAATTTTTACAACCTATTATACAATCTGGAGACAAATTCGTGCAAAAAGCACAAACAACAAAAATAGCCTCGTACGTAATCATTTTATCAACGAGTGTATGCGATGTATAAATAACAGCGGACGGGTACGGTCTCGTGCCATTGATAAGGGGTTATCGCGCGGGAAGATTCCACGGCAAACAACCGCAGGCGCATAAAAACCATACTAATTGGAATGACGACAACGCGTGGAAAGTTTGACCTGGACATTAATCATAGTAATTGTAATTGCATAGGCCTTTGACTTTATGTGACCAGAGACGAGGCGCTAGCTCACAGAATAGTAGACTCCATGCGAAGTCGCTAGCGCACTTGAATTCAGAGTTTAAACTTTATTTGGTGAGAGCGATATTTTCTAGTTACAATCATGGTATAGTAATATCTCCGTCAGGTATGCTATTCGGAGACAGTGGCGTAGCTAGATAACCAAAGGCCCTGGTGCATAAAAATGGTGCCCTACCTAAACTGGGTTAGGATTTATCAAGTAAAAATATAAATCATTTAAAGGTACAAAGCTACTTTATCATCAGCTCTTTAGTGTGCTAAAGCTACTTACTACATGTATGTGTATGAAGGGCAAAAATTTCGCAAGTTCAGTTTGAGGTTTGCTGCCCTGAGCTTGGGGGCAACAGTTCACGGCACCGCATAGCCCTCCGATGGCTACGCCACTGTTCGGAGACATATATGTCACGTGGGTGACAGAAGCCTACGTCATCGAGGCATGGACCAGTAAGTAGCATGAAACCGTAACTCCCCAATCTCCGTGTAACCTACCTATTATCTGTGGGAATCCAATAAAACTAAGTATAGGTCGGTGGTTTTGATGTGAGTCGACACATTATTAAAAACATGTCACACGTTTGCTTCGACTTAGGTCCTCAAATAGGACCCCGTATCAAATAACTACCTAAGTGATCATTAACGATAGCAAGTACACATAGGTACATAAATATTTTATAAGCACTCATGTAGTTTAATTGTTTAACCGAATACATTATATTAGAATACATTAGTAACCACGCTGATACATTTCGAAATGCTGTTACAGCGATCGATTAAATTGTCTCTATGTCACCTTTGGTCTCATCATCTTTGATCTCAGTAGGTAATAAACATTTGTTGGAGCTATCGAGATAATTAATTTACGCATGGTACTGAAGTAGGTACCTAAATTATTTTGTAATTTTTATTTTAATTGTTGACGTCGGCTCTACCTATCTAGTTGTTACTGGTTACTGTCAAATAGAATTCATAAACTATCGTATAGTTACTATGGGCGCCACTGTGGGGCTAGTACGAGAACTTGCGAAAAAGTATTCGTTCCGTAAACGATAGCAAATGTATGAAAAATTCAGTATCCCTTTACGTTCGATAGAGGCGCTGTTCAATTTTTCATACATTTTGCTATCGTTTACGGAACGAATACTTTTTCGCGAGGGCTCGTACTAGGGCCACAGATCTGTGATGGGCACTGAAGTGAGATTTTTTTTCGTACCCTTCTCTTTTCTGTGGTGATGGGCGCTTTTAAAGCCGTAACAGACATGTCAACTTGTTTGACGTGTCTGTTATGACTCTTAGATTGACATTTCAGCATGTGGGGTTTACGGGGTGTAGGTATCGCTCCATAGAGCGACGCCCCACAAAGTTGACAAAGTAACGCAACTAGTGTTGCCACTCGATAGGCTACTATCGATAGCTTGGCAATAGTGAAAAAAACTTGAGAGGTGTCAAGGGACACCCGGATTTAACGAAGCTGTTTCGACAAAAGCCTTCTCTCATCAATAACCTAACTTACTAATAAAATTGCAATGTATTAAGACTCGCACAACAAATGAAACAACAACAATCAGCACCTAACTATCCTATTTTCTAATTCATATTTTATTACTTACATTATGTTGGTGGGTACTTCTTTTTTCTTTGGCTGGAATTGCGATATGTGGGTACCTTCAAATTGATATAGGACTGACGCCGGAGGTTCGAATCATAGCAGCTGTAACACAGGTTTTACCTAGCACAACTGCTTTTGATCTACCTACTAGACTCAAATGAGATTTTTTAACTTTTATTATTCTTTTATCTCATAACATTCTCGTATAAATATTATTATTATTAGTTAGTAAGACATAGCTTACAAAATATAGTGTTTTTTAAGTTTTTTGGAAATAAATGTATTGTATTGTAGTTCCTTTCTATGAGAGAGAGAGAGAGAGAGAGAGAAACACGCGCTTACAACTATAGCAAAAAGTGTCGTTACAACTTTTGGTCTTAATTTTTTCCGTCTAGCCCCCTTTCGCAACGCGCGAAAGGGAACTTCGTTCCAATATCGATAGAACTATCGATAGTATTGACAGCATGGCGACAATCAGGGTTCGATTCTATCGATACTATTGGTAGTATTGCTAATCCATCAATAGGATTATCACCTTTTATGCTATTGTTTAAGCGATACTACGTAACTGAACTGCGTACGTAATATGTAAGTTTTGTTGTGTTCTTACGTTAGTTCCCACGAATGATACTAGATGGCGCCACTAGAAATATTAGCTCGCGCAAGCGTTTGTTGCACGACGGTCGACAGGCCTCGTGGGATATTTTGATTAAATTGAACTTGTACCAGGGCTGATAGTTTCATTACTACTACATCCTAAAGGAGCGCTACTTATACAGTACGCAAAATATACATGGTCCTTCAGAGTCGGAAAGGGCTCGAGGTTGACCTGAGTTCGACGCGGATTTCCGAAACACTGGAGCCCAAGGAGGGTCGCAGAGGATCACCGTGGACCCCAGCACCAGCAGCAACACCGGAAAGGGAAAGGATCAACGCGGACGGACTTAGGAGGTTTCAAAGTTTGTGGACAAAAATTGTGAGTACTCTTTATTAATTACAAAGACTAGGGACTTAGGCGAATTTAGTGAAGTGAATTGAACTTAGGCAAATTTGTGAAAAAGTGAGTTTAGGACTTAGAATAGTTACGAGAAATCGTAACTGACGGGGAACCTATGCCCGATTTTCTAAAAAGTGAATTACTTCTCAAACACTTAGAATAATTTTTGAACTTTTTCATCGACTTAGAAAATTTTAAGAAGTGTTTGCATTGATTTAAAATTGATTGCCGTTTGACTTGGAACATACATACAAAATGGATATTATCAAAATACAAGAGGATATAAAGGCTCAGCTTCACAAGTCCAAAGTGAACTTGAAGAAGAGTTCTAAAGATCGGCTAACTAAACATAACATAGAAACAAGAATGCAAACAATAGAGAGTAAATGGGAAGAATTCACAAAGAATCATTATGCGATTGTTCGAAGAAAAGACACAGAAGGTAGTGATTATTTCGAAGAAGATTTATTTACTGAGACTGAAGAATTCTATTTGGAGTTTAAAGCTGAATTAAGAGAAATGATCGAGAAATGCGGACCTAGCTCCAGCAAACCTCAACGGGACGGAGCTGAACGGGAGAACCACAAGGCTTATGTAAAACTTCCGAAGATTAGCATCCCAACGTTTTCAGGATTGTATACAGAGTGGCTTAGTTTTAGAGATCTCTTTGTTTCGCTTATTCATAACAATAACGAAATAGATAATGTTCAAAAGCTTCAATATTTGAAAAGTCACGTATCAGGAGAAGCTGCTCAATTGATTCAGCACGTTACTATCACTAATGATAATTATGACCAATGTTGGTCATTGTTAGATAATAGATACAACAACAAGCAATTTCTTGCGAATTGTATTTTAAAACAATTTTTCAGTCAACGCAATATCGTATCAGAGTCAGCTTCATCAATTAAACAATTGCTCGACAATACCACTAACATGTTGCATTGTCTTTCAAATTTAGGGATCGATACCAAATCTTGGGATGTAATCGTCATATATATTGTAAGTCTGAAGTTGGATAATGAGTCCAGGAAAATATGGGAGGCGAAAGTTAGCGAACTTACAAGCAATTCGGACAAATTACCCAACTTTGATCAATTTATTGAGTTTATGGAAAAAAGATTTCATTCTTTGGAATTTCTAGATCCTAAAATGCAAAATTGTAGAGGGAAACCTCAATCAAACAATGCTAAGTCGGTGGGCGGGGTTCATTCGTTACATGTATCTCAAACATCCTGTGCCTTTTGTAAACGTGACCATAGAATAAGCAGTTGTAAAGAGTTCACAAACTTATCTAATGATAACAGGCGTAACTTTGTCCAAGAGAACAGGTTATGTTTTAATTGTTTGGCAAACAATCATTCCGCGAGAAGCTGTAAAAGCACTACCTCTTGTCATGTATGCCACAGGCGACATCATTCCCTTTTACATGCAAGTAACGCTCCTCAGGCATCAGATAAAAAGGAGTCTGATAAGCAGCCATCAAATTGTGCTGGAATGGCACATGTAGCACAAGTTTCAAAACCGTTAGAAGATGAAACACCAACAAAGAGTAGTTTTTTGTCACAGGGTTTATATCAATACTCTTTGCTGGCGACAGCATTAGTAGATGCAGAGTCATCAGTTGGATCAACTTCACAGTTGAGAGCGCTCATTGATCCAGCTTCGCATCTTTCATTTGTAACTGAAGCAGTTGTTCAGTTACTAGGATTAAAAAGAACGCACATTAAGGAGAAGCTATCGGGATTAGGGGGAGAGCCGTCAGTGACCGCGAGGGCCAAGACGGAGGTTGTACTTCACTCCTCTCAGAATCCCCAATGTGTTGTTCGAGTGGAAGCATACATTCTGGAAAAGCTGACAGGCCTATTACCACCGCGAAAGGTTGAGATCGAAGCATGGCCTAAATTGGACAATATCAAGTTGGCTGATCCAGAATTTAACGTACCAAGCAAAATTGACTTGTTACTGGGATCGGACGTTTACGGGATGATACTGAAAGAAGGGTTGATAAAGGGCCCCTCAGGTTCTTTATTAGCTCAAGAAACAATATTTGGATGGATTTTATCAGGACGGAATAAGTCCGAACCTACCTCAGGAAGTATGGTCAGCATGCACGTTTGCGCAGATGATCTTCTGAAATCATTTTGGGAGCTTGAAGAGGCACCAAAATCTACAAAAAGAGTTTTAACTGAAGAAGAGCAGCACTGTGAGGATATATTTACATCGACTACGACGCGAGACGTAAGTGGTAGATACATAGTAAAACTGCCCTTTAAAGATGAAATTCCAGCTTGTATTAACGGACAGTCTAGGGAAATTGCACTGAAGAGATTCTTGTCGCTGGAACGGAGGTTGGAGAAGGACCCGCACCTGAAAGCAGAGTATAAAATAACATTTGATGAATATTTAAAAATGAATCATATGGAGGTTGTAGATAAAGAAGAATACAATAAAGGTTTATACTTACCGTACCATGCAGTAATTCGAGAGGATAAGCAGACGACAAAGGTTCGTGTTGTTTTTGACGCTTCGTGCAAGGGTTCCAATCACGTGAGTTTGAACGATGATTTGATGGTAGGACCCGGCTTGCAATCGGAATTGCGGCACATAATAATGCGATGGCGGACTTATTCAATTTGCTTCACTGCCGACATTGTGAAAATGTACCGGCAGGTTAAAGTTGATCCCAGTGATGCAAATTTCCAGCGTATTTTATGGCGAGATAATCCAAAAGACGAAATTGGTGAATACCGGCTCCTACGGGTCACCTTCGGTACTTCTTCCGCACCCTACCTAGCAGTTAGAGCTTTGATGCAGTTAGCTATAGACGAAGGTGAAAAATATCCATTAGTTGCTGAAAGAGTGAAGAGAGATTTCTATATGGATGATTTCATGTCAGGATGCGAGAATGTACCGGAAGCTATAGAAATCTACAAGCAAATGAACGGGTTATTGAAAGAAGGAGGATTCACGATGCAAAAATGGTTCAGCAACAACGAAACCGTAACGAAAGCAATGCAAGAAGCAACAGTAGAAGAATCTGAAAAGAAAAAGTTAGTGGAAGAAGCAGAAACTAATAAAATACTGGGACTTACCTGGAACCGCAGACACGATGAGTTTGAGTACGCCGTAAAGTTGCCTCCAACATCAGAACCTATAACTAAAAGAAAGGTTATATCAGATATATCTAGACTATATGATCCGTTGGGATGGATATCACCGAGTATAATCAAAGCCAAGATATTCATACAAAGGTTATGGATATCCGGACTAGAATGGGATGACGAACTACCCAAGGATCTATGCGAAGAGTGGATGAAATATCGAGAAGATCTAGAACAGCTGACAAATTTTAGCTTACCTCGATGGATGATGTGTAGGAGTGACGATCAATTGGTAGAGCTTCACGGATTTTGTGATGCATCCAACGCAGCTTACGGAGCGGTGATTTATATGCGTGTTGTGGATTCGACGGGAAATATTCACGTAAGTCTGGTTACGGCTAAAGCTAGAGTAGCTCCAGTTAAACAGGTTTCGATCCCAAGGCTGGAACTATGCGGGGGAGTGTTGCTGTCGAAACTACTAACAGAAGTCGCAGAAGTATTAGAGATTTCTAAATCAAACCTTCATGCATGGACGGACTCCGAGGTGGTGTTAGCGTGGCTAAGTGGACATCCAAACCGTTGGAAAACCTTCGTCGGAAACAGAGTATCAGAAATCATGTCCCATCTTGATCGCAATCAATGGGCGTATGTAAAATCTGTGCATAATCCCGCTGACTGCGCTTCGCGCGGAGTAAGTCCATCGGACATTGCCACCCATCAGCTATGGTTAAATGGTCCAGATTGGTTAAAGAATGAAGATATAGATTACGTGAATCCAAGGAAATATCTTACTAGCCTGGAAGAAAAGGGACCGTCAGTACACGTGGCGACTGCAGATCACAGCGATGAAGAGATGTGGACGAAATTTTCATCGTTGACAAAGCTGTTGCGGGTAGTAGCCTATTGTCGACGCTTCCTGAAAAATAAACGGATTAAACATACTTACCTCCTGAAAGAAGAAATAAATAATGCATTAGATATCATGATTAGAAAAAGTCAAAAGCAGTATTATTGTCAAGAAATAGACAGTTTAAAGAAAGAAAAAGAAGTAAACAAGAAATCGACGCTTACCTCGTTAAATCCATTTCTGGATGGTCTTGGCATACTCCGTGTTGGTGGGCGGATTAGTTGCTCGCAAGTCGATGATGCTCAGAAACATCCAATTTTGATCCCCCACGACTCCAACCTGGCGAAGCTTCTGATTGCCGATGCTCACATCAGAACCTTACATGGAGGTCCACAGCTCATGCAGAATTTCTTACGGACGAGATACTGGATTGTCGGAGCCAAAACTTTAATAAAGTTTCACTTTAGGAAATGTGTAACCTGCACTCGCTATAGAACGCAGAAAAACAATCCATTGATGGGACAATTGCCAGTTGAAAGGGTATCTGCGACAAGATCATTCTTATTTACAGGAGTTGATTATGCAGGGCCAATCAATGTACGGGTCTCCAAAGGTCGTGTAAACAAGTCATACAAGGGCTACATTTGCCTTTTTGTGTGTATGTCGACAAAGGCCATACATTTAGAGGCCGTAAGTGACTTGTCTTCACAAGGGTTTTTATCAGCCTTTAGGAGATTTGTGGCGAGAAGGGGACACTGTAGCGATTTGTATAGTGACAACGGGACGAACTTTGTGGGCGCGGCCCGTGATTTGAGGGAACTGTTTGAAGGAGAGAAGAGTATCGTGTCAGAAGTGTCAGATTGGTTAGCGACAAATGGGACAGCCTGGCACTTCATTCCCCCACATTCTCCAAACTTCGGTGGATTATGGGAAGCAGGCGTAAAGTCTACGAAGAATCACCTCAAACGCACGATTGGCAACTCCACGCTGACGTTCGAAGAAATGTCAACCGTCCTGAGTCAAATCGAAGCGTGTCTGAACTCCAGACCCATATCGCAAATTAGCACTAACCTGGAAGATCCGATGCCATTAACTCCCGGCCATTTTCTGGTCGGTGAGCCTTTGATACTGCCTCCTGACAAAAGGTATGAGCAGTCGAATATAAGCACACTGAGAAGATGGCAGTTGTGTCAACGTATGGTACAGGACTTTTGGAGGCGTTGGTCCCAAGAGTACCTTATGCAACTTATGCATCGATACAGGTGGAAATTTAATACTCCAGAGCCAGGGTTGGGAGATATTGTACTGGTGAAGGAAGACGGTTTGCCGCCCGCAAAATGGCTTATGGGCAAAATTGTCGAAAAACACCCTGGCGTGGACAAGGTTACGCGTGTTGTTACCCTTAAATGTAAGGATTCGTTGTTTAAACGCCCTGTATCGAAACTTTGTATCTTACCCACCACAAAATAATTTACTACAAAAATTTGAAGTTGTTTAATGTTAGCATGTGTATCAATATTGTAATACCTACCTTTTTTTGCTGTATACGTAAGGACATTTGTCCTTGGTGGGCGGTTATGTTTAAGCGATACTACGTAACTGAACTGCGTACGTAATATGTAAGTTTTGTTGTGTTCTTACGTTAGTTCCCACGAATGATACTAGATGGCGCCACTAGAAATATTAGCTCGCGCAAGCGTTTGTTGCACGACGGTCGACAGGCCTCGTGGGATATTTTGATTAAATTGAACTTGTACCAGGGCTGATAGTTTCATTACTACTACATCCTAAAGGAGCGCTACTTATACAGTACGCAAAATATACAGCTATCGATGGTATCGATAGTCTAGTCTAGACAGTATCGATACTGTCGAGGAAGCTTTTCGATCGAGGTCAACTGTCGATAGCAGGAATATTAATAGTTCGGCAAGTCGGCAACACTAAACATAAGCTAGGATCTTCTTTCGGCAGATTGGCTATGTTTACATAGAGTCCGTCCGTTAGTCCGTCTCACGAGAGCAGTCCCGTGCGTGAGTCCCGTGACAATAAGTGGTACTGTTACTACTGTTAGTACGATGTAAATATAAATTTTACTTTTTTGTATCAATAAAATCACAAAAACTTGAATTTATCCTAAAATGATTTTATATTATAGTGTGTATAAATAATGTCAATGTTTAAAAAAAATTATCTTGAGTGGATTTTGGCTTCGCATTTGCACGTCTTGTACATTTGCTAGAGTCAAGTATTGAGATTTTTTCATGTTTTATTGTTTATTAAAGTTGTATTAAATATCGTCAAACAAGTCATATAGTCACGTCAGCAAAGTAAATCACAGTCTCGTTTCGTGAGACGGACTTTACTTGCCAAACGGTAGGTACATTATAGCTGTCAAAAACAATAAACATAGTGAGGGAGTTGCTATTTTCATTAAGGTGAAACGGCCTTGCTACAAGAAAAAAAAACTGTTTGAAATTTGAATTTCCCGCCAAAGTCAACGTACCGCACATGTATCACGTGACCTTGCGTAGCGTTTGTAATGTTTGTAATTATTCTCTTTGGTTGGTGTCCTATCAGTGGATAGGACACCAACCAAAGAGAATAATTACAAAAATTATTATCAAGAATTATTGGTGTTCTCTATGGTAGTGACCATAGAGAACACCAATAATTCTTTATGGAGTTTATGGTATCACTATGAGTCACCCCCACATCTTGCGAAGCTGGAAATCCCACACCGTCCGTGTTGTTCGCTCATTTCTTCCGCGGACCTGTCTTCCCGTCGAGCTCAGACATGAAACGTTTCTCTTCGTACGTACGTACGTTCTCCCTTCGAGCGCTTGGCCGAGAAGAGAGTTGTCGGCCAAGCGCTCGAAGAGTCAACACGTCCTGAGGATGCCTCGTGAAGAGGCGAAACACGTGTCGACAAAGTGCACTAAGGAAACGGGTATAATTTATTACTTTTTAAATTCAATTAAAATTCATGTCATTTCAATTAATATATATTTTATGTTTCAGAATTAATACATTTTTGTTTTCAGATTTAATATTATCATATTTCATGTGTCAGAATTAATTAATTTTTGTTTCAGATTACTTTAATAATTTTATAATGAAAATAATTCAGAATTAATTAATTTTTGTTTCAGGTTACGTTAATTTTCAATTTATGTAATTAATATTTTATATCAGGTTAGGCAAAATTAAACTCAATAAAATTAACATTATCAACAAATATTTACCAGGTAAATTTATCACAAATTCCTTATTGTACTTGAAGCGACGTAGAAGCGGAATTACACTAGAAATTCATCAGAAAAACAGTTTTGAAAATGGACTTCCGCGAAGTAACGCCTGATTCAATCAACTATAGGACTACTTATCAGGAGGCTTTGTTTATTATGTTTTTTTGTGATATACTTATTTATCGAAAAAAGGCACGCAAATCGTAGGTATACCTATATATATATATATAGGTAGGTGTATCTATAATTGCAGTACATACAGGGTTACGCGAAAAAAGGTGTACAAAGCCGAAAGGAGTCCATAATAAACATCATTACTCCACTGTGGCAACTGTACCAGCGCCCCAGGATCTCACTCCGATATTTCAAGGAGTTGGGTTGGCTCGGGTAGCTGGCTAGCTGCTGGTAGGAGGCCTAGAGGGAAATCACAATACACCCAAAGCGAAACGTCAGTGCAGAACTTATCGCCCACATCTCGAATAAGATTATAACCATCATTATTAACCTTTTACCAAGTAGGTCCTTTAATACACTGAAATCGCAAAAAAAAACGCGATTTCAGGGTTGTTCTTAGTAAAAGTTGTTCAAAATGATAGGTGTAAACCCCTTCCAGCTTAGTACTCCCTTTCCGCGTAACACAGTACAATTACAATGACATAATTCACATATCTACTAGTCCGGTATTGACCGGACTAGTAGATATGTGATTCGTGTGTCTAAATTGTTAGACATTCGAAGCTACCTAAATTTCCGCTACTCTGAAAATCAATAAGATTGTTTAAGATATGATTAAAATAAAATTTTAAACTTCCCCATCTTTCCCCTATATGGATTTTGTTATTCAAGGTCAAAGGTCAAAAAAATGAGTTTTTCGCGATTTTCACCAGAACGGTAAGTTTTATCATAAAAATACTTGAGACTTTTTTTTCTACGAGCCACCGTTTTTGAGATATAACGATTCCTTCGACCTTGTATTAAAAAAAAAACCATACAGGGGAACGATGGGGTACTTTCAAATTTTATTTTTAATCATATTTTAAACAATCGTACTGATTTTCAGCTTGGTGAGAATTTAGGTAGCTTTACTCTTATTTCTTGGTCTAATTTGACCGGACTATACCTATTACCTACCTACAGTACTTTGCCTTTCGATGGCAGTAGGAATTCTCGTCAGTAGGCACCTTAGATTATAGGTCTGTGCTGGCTGTGGTAGGCACCTATCTGCTTATTATATTTAAGATAATGGTGTAATCTTTAGTTTTTTCATGTAGTTTTTTTCATGAGATGTGGTGGACTGTCATGTGCTCGTTCACGTGTCACGTGTTCACGTGTTAAAACAATAATATAACTATCTATACATATTATTATTATATTATAAAAACTTAAGGTGGTAACTGACACAACTTTGAAACGTCAAAAAATTTACCGGATTTTTTTTGATTTTATTTTGTTAGAATACTAGTTTCAATCAAGGAGTTGCCATAAATTGAAAATTAATTACTTAATTGTTTGTAAAATTACGATTTTTAACAGACTTCAAAAAAGGAGGAGCACTATATTTTTTAATGTATGTTCACCAATTTCTCGGCCAACTGTTGACTGATTTCAATTTTTTGTTAGATTCGGTAGGGTATAAGTAATTCCATTTTGGTCCCATAGAAATTTGATCAAAATCGGTTCAGTACTTTGGCTTTTAAATCAAAATAACTGGAAAATATTGTTATCTGGACATGATCATCCACATTTTATAGGTATGTACTAATTTTGTGAAGTCGGTTTTTTAATTTGATAATTATTTAGGTATACTCAGTGGCTGTCCTTCAAGTGTATATTACTAGTATGTAGTAGTAGAATAAAAATGATATGATATTAGATACATCGGTCATCTGTACTGACGCAGTGTTTGAAATGTCAGGACTTAAA
Source organism: Agriopis leucophaearia (assembly GCA_949125355.1). Taxonomy (NCBI): domain Eukaryota; kingdom Metazoa; phylum Arthropoda; class Insecta; order Lepidoptera; family Geometridae; genus Agriopis; species Agriopis leucophaearia. The sequence continues at coordinate 5,402,606 of OX421276.1, read as the reverse complement.
ATAATATAAAATATTCGCGATAATATCCGTTAAAAGTGTTTCATTTCGATAAAAAATATGTTTTAAATTATGGCGGGTCAAAGCTGTGTTGTGTTCTCTCAGAGAATGTCTGTGTCGTGTTCTCTCAGAGAAGGCCTGTGTCCCGGCAGTGGCAACATGATAGACTGATAATATGATGATGATGAAAGTTCTGTACTACCTAAAAGTTAGGCGAGTTAAGCGCTTAAATGTATGGTATCGCTATCGGTTATTACTTTTATATTCTTATTTGTTTATTTAATTAGTATAATTAGCAGTTAATATTATTTTTCTACGAAGATAGTCAATGACCTAGCCGTGGTATAGATACTTGAGTCATTGACATACTCTCAAGTACAACAATGTTGTAGTGTCAACTAGTAAGGTAAGTAGGTAACCACCTACCTTGCCTGACACTACAAAATACCCGTTTTGTAATGTCCGGCAAATAAAAAAATACACGAAAATAAATGGTTGGACCCGGGACCCGAGTATGTCCTAAAACTGCGACCAGAACCACCGGAGGATGGGCAGCACCGTCCTATTAGTACAAGTTGAACGTACTGCGATCCCCAAGCCACCTGCCAAGCGTGGGAATTATGGCAACACCCCTCTCTAAGAGGGAGGCCTTTGTGCTGCAGTGGACGTATACTGGCTGATGATATGAGGTGTAATGTGAAATAAATGGTGCGTTAATTCATTATTTAATTTCATAATTAAATTAATTGTTTACCAATCCATTACTAATGTTGGTTTATTGCGGGAATTGGATTCGTCCCAGTAAATTGCACAATATTTAAAATTGTTGGTCAGATTCTCTGAGTAATATTCGGCCAAGATTTTTTTAGCTCTAACGGCTGCACATTGAAAAAAGCTGATTAGGTACAAACATTTTCATTCAATATTTTAGTGTAGGCGAGCTACCAGCTACAATCTTAAGTTCAAAAATCTAGCTAGAGGTGATCAGAATTTACGGCTTTCATCCAGCTAGCTGCTCCCATCTTTAGATCGGAACACCCATGTATCACTTGAGCTTCTTGAACTTAATGCATAGAGCTGTAAGAATTGTCGACGATTTCAAACTCACCGAACACCTAGACCTAGAGCCACTCAGCATGCGCAGAGACGTTAGGTCTCTGACATACATACGAAGCTAATAAAAGTGTGTTAAAAAGTGGGTAAACACGGAGACATTTGAACACGACGATAAATGTTCCAGGGCATATCTCCCTCATTTGTGTGATCCACAGAAAAGAGAAGTAAATAGAACAGAATTGAGAAGGAAACTCTGGCGCCAGGTATTGTGACAGATACTTGATTGAACATTCCTATTTATGTCAACGCATCGAACTCCGCGTCACAGTTGCTAACACAGTTGCTGTGGGTGCAAGTAGCTACAACAAATTTCTTACAAAAATGCCTTGACAGCCGTTCTGTGAAACAAAAACAAACTTTTCTGTGATCTGAACTGAGGTACCACCGTTCCGTGTAGCCCTTTATACACTTTGTCCCGACATCGAAGTCTAACCACGTGTCAGTTATGTGCAAAGCCCGTTATCAATTATCAGGAGTTGTATCGAAATGGCGTGATTGTTTCGTAATGCGTTTAACGGCGTTTTAATCTCACGATAAGCGGTAGACGAAAACAGTGGAAACACGAGTGGTCCGAGACCTGACACGTTCCTGATAAATAGGTATATTAAAGTATAACTTCATTGATAACGATAACGTCACATAAAACAATATCAGTCCATGGATTAGGAGCTAAAACCACGCTCGCCGGTCAACGCTCTTTCGTACATTGTCAATATACAATAAGAAAAAAAACTCTCTCGCGCATTTGATGTTTTTTAATATATAAAATGAATGTCTACTCTAAATAACTGGCCAAGTGCGAGTCGGACTCGCGCACGTAGGATTCCGTACCATTATCTATAAAAACGGCAAAAAACCACGTTTATTATTGGAAGGGAGCCCCCCTAAAATATTCATTTTATTTTAATTATTTATTTTTAAAGTGAATAATGTAACTTAATATTCAGTGAATATTTCAAGCGTCTACCTGTTGCCATTATTAATATCGAACAAAACGAGCAAAAAAAACACGTTTTTTGTATGGGAGCCCCCTTGAATATTTATTTGATTCTGTTTTTTTGTATATTTGTTGTTATAGCGGCATTAGAAATAAATAAATAAATATCTGGGACATAATTGCACACATGGTCATCTGACCCCAAACTAAGCAAAGCTTGTAATATGGCTGCCAGAAACTGATATACATACATATATATTTTTTAAATACATACTTAAATAGATATTAACACCCAGACATAGAACAAACACAAATGTTCATCACACAAATGTTTGTCCTAGATGGGAATCGAACCCACGCCCCCAAACGTAGAAAGTAGGTTCACTACCAACTGAGCCACCGGGGCAGTCAAAATACATCATCTGTGAAAATTTCGACTCACGGTTCATGAGATACATCCTGGTGACAGACGGTCAGACAGGCAGACGGACGGAGAGCAGAGTCTTAGTAATAGGGTTCCGTTTTACCCTTTGGGTATAGAACCCTAAAAGTGATAGGTCTGGCCGGCAAGAGGGCGCTTGTTTCTTGATTGTGTTGAAGTCGACACGACGACGTGCAAATATAGTACCATCTGTATAACAAAGACACTATAGCAAATCGCTAGGTTTTCAGGAGGAAGGAAATGCCATAGTGGCTAACCCTCACTCAAATTTACAGATAAGTTAGTGGTTTGGTAAACACGTGCTATTTTCAACCAGTGACGCCACGCCGCCTCAATGCATGAATGGTAGTGATTCTTCTTGTTCTTATCAATGACGTCACAATAGTAGAAGTGAAAAACAATGCAATAAAGTGTTATCTATAGAGAAATTCTTTCGATGCTTCCACATCACCTGATGGAGATTATCGTCACGTGCTGATTGGATTAGCCGAATGTGCCTCGTTGTTTAGGGAGATATGGGTTAGAACCAGTGCGGCCAATGTACATTTTGTTGAATTTTCCGCAGAAATAAGGGTTTTATACATTTCTAATTCAAAATAACTGATTTTGATTTGTTCTAGTAGTAAATGCTGGGTGGCATTGAATTGTTCTGGATAAGTGTGACGCTCACCATGAGAGGAGCAACTTGCTCAGTCGTCGTCAGTAGCAGAGAAATAACCAAACCAGCTGAACCGATTTGAATGCAGTTTTGCAGTAAAGCATGAGTTTAATAATGTAGAGAAATGCGTCTGCAGTTCTGCACCGATATCTGAAACACAACCAATAAATAATATTAATTAGTATTAAATATCTCACAAGTAACACACAATCGTGAATGTTGTTATTTACTAAGACAGTCTCTATCTTGACGCAGTAAACTTCCCGCTCGTGAGAAGTGGAAAGTTAGCGAATTCTAGTTATAATAATGATGTTCTAAATATAGACATTATTCAGTACCAGCTATAAACTTTCAACCCTCTTTTGACTCATTAATTCGCACCTGTCGTAAAATCCTTTCTTAACGGATGCTTGCAACACGCAATGAATTTACGTGCTTTCTTTTACTAATTAGTTGTGATTATTTGTCATTCTGGTAAAAATGATATTTTATTTTATTTATACTTGTTTCTTCTTCAGGTGCCTCGACGGATGGTTGGCTGTCAGCTCAGCGAACTTCTCTCTAACTTATGCCAAGCGAAATAGTTGTTTGACGCTGGCTATGTTGCAACTACGACTTGTTCCTTCTCCGGTGCGTCGTTTGCCTTCAATAACTGGAGAATTATGTCACAAAACGTGGCCAAGATACTCAATTTTTCTTTTCTTGATGGTCTGCATGAGTTCACGGCTTTTGCCGACGCACTGGAGAACTCTGACGTTGACGACTTTCTGCGTCCACATAATACGTAGCGCGCTCTCTCCAGTAGCACCACATTTAGAAAGATTCAAGTGACATTCATTCAAGTGCTTGGGGGCGTGGGTTCGATTCCTACCTAGGGCAAACATTTATGTGATGAACATTTGTGTTTGTTCTATGTCTTGGTGTTAATATCTATTTAAGTATGTATTAAAAAATATATATGTACGTATGTCAGTCTCTGGCAGCCATATTACAAGCTTTGCTTAGTTTGGGGTCAGATGACCGTGTGTCCCGCAAAAATGTCCCGAATATTTATTTACATTTGGGTGTTAGCATTTAGAGTTCGCTTTGCTTCCGTACAACAAACACCACTGGCCAGACGAAATAGTGGAACATCCTCATTCTGAGTATCAGTGATAGTTTGTAGTTTTCTCCATCTTTTTAAGCGTTGCTCGGGAAATTTCGATCTGGTTTCGATTTCTTTTTCGCTGTCCCATTCTTCATTCGTCCAAGCACGGCAGTACTTGTAGATCCGCACTCGCTTAAGATTATTCGCAGTAATGTAATACAGTCAAGATAATATATATAGGTAACTCGAATTTTGGGATTCAGGTGGTTCTTAGATATACAACCAGAAATTTAGTTTTTGACGCAATAATATTCATTATCATGTTCATATTGATTCCTATCGATAATAAAATTAATATGAAAGTTTGAGTCACTTGCGATGTTGCGATAGTATTAATCGCCAGTTTACTTCTCCTTCACCCTGATTGCAGCTATTAAAGTTAAAAAAAGCTTGGACCGAGTATAATTGTACAAAATAAGCATAGTTAAGAGTAAGCACATATTTCCATCCGAAGCGTGGTGGCCGAGCGGTAGCATGTGCGCTTTACAATTTGAAGGCAACCGGTTCGATCCTCGGCTTTGAACAAATCACTTATTTAGTACCTACCTAAATAAATTATGTGCAGTTTCGATGCCATCGCTCAAAAACAGTAAAGGAAAAAATCTTGATGAAACCGATGTGTCCAAGAACCACAAAAGTTTAAAGATATATGACATTCGCCACATGCACTGAGCTATCACGGTAGATTAGGGCCCATCCTTTCTCTCTGAGAGAAGGCCTGTGTCCCAGCTGTGGGAACATGAGAGGCTGGTACTGTACTGTATATACTCCAAGCCGGAAAACAAAGAATGATACCTATCTCCGTAAGGCATGACTCGGGTCCTGCAACCGACCTGGCACCATGTGTTGTGGCTCCTGTGCATCCTGCCTGTTTGATATAGAGGGTGGCGTAAGTTCTGGATATACCTGCGTTACTGTTACCTAATCCGCGTCCCAGGCGATGTAGCATCCGAGTAACCATATCTTTGGAAAGTCCTGATAGCCGGATATTTCAATAAAAGTCCGGAAGTTTTAGTTACAAAATTCAAACGTTGTTACAGTGGTAACAGGTGCGAGGGCAGGTAGGCTACGGATTGCGGAACACGCTTTATTATTCGTATTACATCATCATCAACATCATCAGCCAGAAGACGTCCACTGCTGAACATAGGCCTCTCCTTTAACCTCCTCACTGAACGACGTCCTGCCATCTGCATCCACTGGATGCCCGCGACTCTCACAATGTCCAACACATACACTGTATCACATCGCATCTTGTTGTCGTATTACATGGTTCAAGCTGAAAACTCCTGACAAATTACAAAGCCTAACAAAGGTCTGAAAGTCAGGGCGTGTCCGGACAAAACCCAGAAGGTTGGTAATGGCGGTTTGAGACAAAAAAATACCGCATCTGTGTCTCCCGAATTGGCTTATTCAGCCACGAGCGCAGAAGTACCTAGGCTGGTATTACGGACACTATATGAACTACCTCTTAACACTGCCACAAGTCTCCATGACCTACGACATTTTGCTATCATCATGAATTGCAAGTTTAATGAACTACCGAGCTGTTTACAAATTTATAGGTTGACGAAACGCTGAAATGTGGTTTTCCTCGATAATAGACTTAAATCCAAACCGGCAATCATTGTGAGTTGACACATCGCCGGATATGGCCTCGGATTACTCACCATTAGCGATCTGTTATAAATTATCTGATAGATAGCAACCAGTAATTTTCTCTCCTTATCAATCACGCCACTTTAGTTATCGTGATAGCGATAAACAAGTGCATTTTACGATTGAGTACGCGTACCTGCCCAAATTAAGGTGTTAACGCGAGTTGGAGGCTAAACGTATAGATAGGCCACATCACACTAATAATGATAAACTAGCAGCGCCTTACGATTTCACTCCCGTGGACATTCGCTCAAGAAAAGAGTCACTGTTGGATTTCTATATCTTCCGATCCGACGTTGTTGTTACGTGAAAGAGTAACAAACAAACATACACTTTCGCATATTTTTTTACTAATTGTGATAGTAGGTATATCATCATGCATTCCAAAGTTTGTGCGTAAATGTAGTTATAGTTTTGTCTTCACTTAGGCCTGCCATCCGTCCGGGATTCCCCAGATTTGTCCTAGTTTAGAGGGCGTCTGGAAAGGGAATTCATACACTTTTTGTGTCAGAGGAAACCCGATTGATTGACAGATAAGCAAAAAAAGATGAGTTAAAATAACGTAAGCTGCCTGAAAAATTTACGACGACGGCCGAAGACGACCGAACACCCCGTTTTCAGGAAAATAAAACAACAAACGGGAAAAAAACTCTATTTCACCCAAATGTCCGGGGTTTCGAAAGTTTTTGTCGCACATCGGCGATTTAGGTGATTTGCAGCCCTATCCTTACTGAACTCTGTAACGCGTGCACGAATTTGGATGATATTTAGTATGGAGGTAGCTCAGGCTAAGCTAGTCTATCGGGTTTTTATCGATTACATTGGAGCACTGGGTTTCAGATCTGCTTGATCTAAACGTCTCCATTGAACGCCAGGACGAGCACGAAAAGACGCCTCCGCTTCATGGTTTGTATTCCGAAAACTCGTAGTTACGAAGCGTTTGATGCCACTTTTATTGTGCGACCGCTAGTCTGGGGAATGCGCTGCCTGAATGGAACCATGGCGCAAAGTTGCTAGTCTATCGATTTTTATCGATTACATTTTGGAGAGTGTGCATTAGATCTACAAGATCTAAAAGTTTCTAGGATGGCCAGGGCAAGCACGAAAAGACGACACTGTTTGTTTCTTGATTGATATTCTGGAAACTCGTAAGAAGCGCATTGATTCCATTTTTACTGTGCGAAGCGCTAAAACTGTGGAATGTGCTGCCTGGATGTATTCCCCGATACTTACTATCTGGATGCCTTCAAGTCGCGAGTGAATATGTTTTTTTTTTCTATAGACAAGCGTGTTCCATAGTTGATCGCATCATCGCCTAAGATCAGCTGAAATCGAGTTGAACGCGATCTCGGCTAACCTTAAGCAGTCGCAAGCCAAATACAATAAAAAAAGTTTATATCTTGAATTAACACATATGCTACTTTTGTCGCGATAATAATATATATACCGTAGCGTATTCTGAACAGCCTTTTTCGGCTATCAATAAAACAAATTAGGTATATTATAGGCTCAAAGATAGTAGCATCCACTTGTCCGGCGTCGAACGCATCAGATCGTGCCCAAGTTATACTACCTATTTACTAATCGGGTGCCTTACGGCTACCTATTATAAACGATTTTATTATTTGTGGTTGCGAAAAGTTCCGTAAACCGTATCATGGCGCCGCGTTAAGGTTCACGTTCCCGTGATTTAGCAAACTGCGATAATTCGAGCCCGCGAGCCGTATCGTAAGGCTCATGCGCAAACATAATACTCCTTAATAAGTAGTTAGTTTGAGATTGGTGGAATCCGACAAGTGGATACCGAGCAGCGTTATCACCGTCGACGTTCGCATAGATACAGCTTCTTTACCCAGTCGAGTCGCATTAAGAATAACAGACAAATATTCCACTGGGATTGTTATCAGCACGCGTCACGTTAACCGCGGCCGTCCATGATGCAATACGAAGAAATTCTGCGTGAGTACAGACTGTAAACACTCTTATCACTGCTATGAGCATGATGCGACCGGAAATGCTTGGGATCGTTTATAATTAAAAATATATATTAATTATTAAGGTATTAAGTAAGGTTTCCTGGAAGAGATCGCTTGTAGCGATACGGCCACTAATTGTTTCACTAGTTTTAAGTTGTTTTGCCATGTTTGTCATTTCTGGTGTGAAAAATAGAGTTATGAGTTATCTATCAATATAAAAAGCGATTTAACATTAATAAGCGCTAGAACAAAATTATTGATATTGTCAAATCAATAGGCACTCAAAAAAATTATTCGTAATTATTGTAGGAGCTGTCAAAAACTACTTGGCCAAAACCAATGATATTTTTGTGGGACCACTGATTCCTTTATAGTATAAAAATAATCACGTAAATCGTACTCAAATGGTTGAGTATCCAGTGTTCATACATTAATAATATAGAGAAGTATACATTTATTTTATTTATTAAACTAGCTTTTTTGCCCGCGACTTCGTACGCGTAGATTTTCATATAAACCTTCAATTCTTTTTTCTTCCCTTAATCCGGCCTTGCGCAAAATAACATAGCATATACTTCAATCTGGTCATAGCTAAGCATATTCGTGAAAACCGCATTTAAATCCGTCCGCATTTTTCTTCCAGGGGTGTAGGAGATGTGCGTGAACAAACAAACAAAAATTCTAAAAACTGTTCTTTACATGTTCAGCTGCTTATTTTAAGTCGCCCTGTGTGAAGTATTGATAGAATCATAAAAGTAATAAATAACACCGTCAACAGTTTTCAAATCAAAAAGATAATGTGACCACAGTGCAGAGCATGTTTTGAAATTTTCTTTTTGTCTAAACCATTAAAAGTATATTTCCGGCCAGTTTCGCTGGCCACGGAACCCTGACATAATGCTTGTCTTTACACGCTCTTGGCTAGTTATTTCTTATTTCGCGTGCATTTGTATGTATAATTGAATTAAAAAGCCATGAAATGGAACTACTCTATTTATCTGTTAAAATATCACAGTAAAATAAAATTATTTCTATATTCTTATTCTTATTGCAAATATACACTGTATTCTTCTAAAAGCTAAGTTTATATACCCTGCACAAAGGGTGCAGCAATGAATTATGTAGTGGCTGTTCACAAAACCAGACCACAGACATAAACATATAAATTTAATTATAGTTAAATCTATTACATAAATATTATATATACTATTCAAACTTAACCTAGGGTGAAGTAATTGTACAAAACAAAAAAAAACATACTTAGTGTGATTGGTTACTTAATTATATATGAGATGATACAAAACTTATGACGCTACTTTCTTAACTATTTATATATCGATATATTTTTTTTTTTTCTAATTATAATTTTCTAAAATGTATCGTCGAAAAAATCTTTTATCTCGTAATAACATTTTTGGGTTAGAAACTTACGAAGTTGGTTCTGGAAAAATGTTATTATTTCTTTCTTTCTTTATTGCGTCCGGAATTTTGTTGTATAGGTTTATTTTCATGTACAAAGGGCCTTTTTTGAATACTTCTATTCGCGGGACTGTATTAAAATAGGATGCGGTATATTTTGTGTTTTAAATCCTACTACTATTATAAAGGCGAAAGTTTGTAAGTATGGATGTATGGATGTATGGATGTTTGTTACTCTTTCACGTAAAAACTACTGAATGGATTTGAATGAAACTTTACCACAATATAGCTTATACATCAGAATAACATATAGGCTATAGCTTATACATCAGAATAACACATAGGCTACAATTTTTGAGGTTTCTAATGTGAAGTCGTAAAAAACACATTTTTTGCGCTTACATTGCAAACGCTGACTGAATCCTACAAGATCCTACAAGATAGATCAAAACAATGTACTACAGTATTGTACAACTTAAAAAGGTCTCCAAAAAAGTCCGTGATGGTATATGTTTATCTCTTAGGAATAACCCACAATAACCATTTTTTATCCTTTACTTTGTACGAGAAATAATGGCTTTTTACGAAGCGATTTTAAGCAATACAGTATTAATCCTTATCCAATTAAGTATCTTAAATACATTGTGCATTTAATAAAGATCAATATGGCTTTTTACAGCATGTAAATTAAATAAATATTTTCGAAGATATCACAGATTTAAAATGCATAGTCATAGCAATTTCGGCGATAAATACCGTTTCGGTGATAAATACCGGCAGCGGTGCCAGGCGAACGGGGCGTGGGGGGAGCGGGGTAGGTGCGGTGGGGAAGAAGTGGCTCATCGCTGAGTGCGCGACCCGAACGCGGGCAGACGCGTGAGGGCAGACGTCGTTGACGGTTGTGTCCGTTTTCCGAATTTTCAAGGTACTAGTAGTACGAGATCCGACCGCGTGATTTATACGTTCATATGTTTGATTAATAAAATATAATTTTTATCGATATTTATAACTAAACCAATGCAGATCCGCAAAGGTGGCCATCCAAATTTGGCCGCAATTAATTTTAATTAAAATGTAATTAATTATTTATTTTTGAACAATTACGTTCACTTGTAATTGTTAAAAAATATATTTCATTAGAAAGAAATATACCTGAGATACCGAGAAAGTTCAAGGTGCCATCCCTCACTTGGCCGCAACCTAATGTCAGCCAGGTGTAAACAGGTATAATTTCGTTAAATATATACGTTCATAATGTATTATCATGTTATACATACCAAATTGAAGATTAATTCTTTCCCTACATGATGAGATATAGGTGCCTATGCAAAAATGCCCGCAAATAGTGACTGCCAACGATTAAAGATAAATAAAAGCGAGAGAAACTTAAGATAAACACCCCATGTCGAATAAAGATAGAGCATCCCAGCTGCTTGTCGTTTTTATGCTACTGCGCATGCGTCCATAGATAAGGTGCTCAACTAGTAGCTCGCGTATTTGCTTGGAGTTTAAAATAACAATTCATGTGATAACCAAATTCATTTGTTGATTCCACATTAACTTTTAGGTTATGATACATAAAATTTTTGTGACGTCGAAACAATATCATTAAAAAACACTTTTTAAATGATACATCACTAAAGTTAAGCACTTCTTGCTTTTCATTACACAACAAAAAACACTTCTTCATTTTATTCTTACGTTTTAATAACGTTAAGAATGAAATATATCAATATTAATATTAACAAAGTTTTATAATTTTGGACTTGAAAAAAAACAACGTGGCGCATAAGACTGTCAAAAACATATGATTGCAATATTCAGTACGGTATTTAGTTGAGCACCTTGCCTATGGACGCATGCGCAGTAGCATAAAAACGACAAGCAGCTGGGATGCTCTATCTTTATTCGACATGGGGTGTTTATCTTAAGTTTCTCTCGCTTTTATTTATCTTTAATCGTTGGCAGTCACTATTTGCGGGCATTTTTGCATAGGCACCTATATCTCATCATGTAGGGAAAGAATTAATCTTCAATTTGGTATGTATAACATGATAATACATTATGAACGTATATATTTAACGAAATTATACCTGTTTACACCTGGCTGACATTAGGTTGCGGCCAAGTGAGGGATGGCACCTTGAACTTTCTCGGTATCTCAGGTATATTTCTTTCTAATGAAATATATTTTTTAACAATTACAAGTGAACGTAATTGTTCAAAAATAAATAATTAATTACATTTTAATTAAAATTAATTGCGGCCAAATTTGGATGGCCACTGAAACGTTCACCAAGTGAAGCTTGGTAAAGTTCTACCTAGCAGTGGGTAGGTGTTTCAAAGAAAAGAGTTTAAGATAGTATAAGTTAAGATTTATTAAAGCAAGCAAATGAATTTACAGACAGAGGGTCGTGAGCTCGGAAGGTGATGGCGATAAAAAAGTGTTGGTCCCTTGTTTGGAGACTTAGCTTGAAGAGCTTGGGGCGCCGGTCGCCGCGTAGCTCGACGCGGCTCGTGGCACGTGGAATGTCAGCTGGGCAGTGTAGCGACGAGACAGCTCCGTCCGAGGTTTTCAGGCGTGGCCAGAGTGTGGTCAGCGCGTCACGTCGCTGTTGTTGGAGACGTGACCGGAGTACGGTCAACGTGGTAGCGAGTAAGGTCCGCACGTCACGACACTGTTGTCAGTATCGTGGCCGTAGTTTAGTAGAGGGTAGGAGGTAGGAGCCTGAAAATGCGTCGAAGAACTCCGCATGAGGATCAGTACGGAAGCCGCTCGGCCACGTCGTGCGAGTCCCGTAGAAAAGACGGCAGATCTGACTAGGCGCCCATTATCTCACATGACGTGGTACCGGCGTCAAACACAGTTTTTGATCGGAAGGATCCAAGTTACAGAATGCTTTAAGAGCTTAGAACACACAACGGAACTTACCCGATTGGAGTACGGGGCTACTAGATTTTAATTATAAGTTTAAAAGTTAAGTATGAACGACTTTCACACGGGAATATCGTTGCACAAATGCGCGAGATTTTTAGTTCGGGTTCTATATATAACCTATTCCTTCTAGAAAGAATATGATATTTACATACCCGAATCTTTTAAAAATGCTATTTAATTAAATATTTCCGAGGGTTAGAACAATGATTTTTCGCTTAACGAAATGAAAGTGATTGACATTACGTCAATCACCTTCATCTGTCAATAATGTTTATGTCATAGTAGTGACCTTTTTTATTGGTTAAGTTTGGCTTCTAGCTATGTGCCATTTGCCATGTATTGGAAGTCGGTAACGATCATGGAACGTTACATACCCCCTTTTTCAGTTAAGAATTTTTGCTCAAGAAAATTCGCTGACCTCTCTAGCATCCTAGTTATAAAATTGCACCTTCCCCGTCCAGGGCTGAGTCTAATATTTTAACATTAAGTAGGCTCGAGTGTAAAATTAATGTAATCAGGATGCTATGGTCTGAAGTTCCCAATAAGACTTGTGGCGTACTGTGTTAAGAGTCCGGTATCGCTGTATAAATGCTATAGTGGCACCTATACAGACGGCAAGAATACCGGTGGGTTCTTCCTTTTGCTGTTAAGAATGTTAGATACAATACTTAAAAGCAGCAAAATAAAAGAAAAGCTAACAAAATAAGGAACTATTTTGCTAGTTAGTACGTCAAAGAGAGTATAGTAGTGGTATACGAGTATAGGACCATAAGATTGTAGGTAGCGATTTGTAGTCTAGGTGACCTTAGAAAAGTTATCAGGGTATCGATAGAGTTAAACTATCAGTAAACTATAAGTGTTTAGTTTGCTATAGCTGTGGTGACGACTGACTTGAGTTACCTAGTATGCTAAAGGTTATATTAATTAATATTCGTGTTTTGGGCTTTTTTATGGAGTTCACGAGTACCGCTCCTAGCATTTTAGAGGCTTATTTTTAAAGAGTTTGCAATAACCGCTCTTAGTGTGAAGGCTTTCAGTTTTAGAGTACACTAACCGCCCTATTTCTGATATTTAATAGACATACATAAATAGATATTATATGATATATGTAAATAAAAATATTTCTAAGTATTTTTTTCAAGTCAGGTATTTTCAAATTTTTTTTAAAATTTTTAGAGTTGCATTATCAAGTTTTAGATGCTAGATTAATTAGATTTTCTTCAGAGGGAAGCTATAGTGGTAAATTATTTTTTAGTTTGTAGTTAGGATGTATAGTTTTTGCGAGTTTCGTTTTCTGTTTCCGTAGTTCCTGCACAGAGTCATCCGAGGAACCACCACGGAGGGCAACCTCATATGCAAGTTCAGCTTTTTGAAGAGACAAAAAGGTATAAATGGGGTAGGCCATTTTATATACCTACGTCAAAGAGAGTTTAGAATCTTAGTTTTAAGAGAGATATCGGGCAAGTTTCCGTGAGAGCAAGTTTTACAATAATACAAGTTAGATGTTCCGAGTGTAGGTTGGGTGGTAAGTTTGGTAATTTGAGTTTAAATAACAAGATTTTAAGATAGGTCGAGTATAAAAGTACTAAATGATTTTAATTATTCTATAATAAAAAAAAAACAAGTAAAAAAAATATTATAGTGCGTTGAAGACGCGGACAGAAGGGCGTTACTTCTGAAGGTGTAACCTTTGTCTTCCTTAGTCGCCTCTTACGACATGCATGGAAGCTACAGCTGGGTATTCTAACAAATAAGCTCCCGCACCAGCACAGGGCTATATTTATATTTACCCCTCAGCCTACAGACAGACACAAGGTTACAAAGAAGGAGCCGTGAATATACCACGCCAGAGAGATCAACACCTTTTTAATCAACCTTCCTGCTTAATACCTGGGCGCCACTGAAACGTTCACCAAGTGAAGCTTGGTAAAGTTCTACCTAGCAGTGGGTAGGTGTTTCAAAGAAAAGAGTTTAAGATAGTATAAGTTAAGATTTATTAAAGCAAGCAAATGAATTTACAGACAGAGGGTCGTGAGCTCGGAAGGTGATGGCGATAAAAAAGTGTTGGTCCCTTGTTTGGAGACTTAGCTTGAAGAGCTTGGGGCGCCGGTCGCCGCGTAGCTCGACGCGGCTCGTGGCACGTGGAATGTCAGCTGGGCAGTGTAGCGACGAGACAGCTCCGTCCGAGGTTTTCAGGCGTGGCCAGAGTGTGGTCAGCGCGTCACGTCGCTGTTGTTGGAGACGTGACCGGAGTACGGTCAACGTGGTAGCGAGTAAGGTCCGCACGTCACGACACTGTTGTCAGTATCGTGGCCGTAGTTTAGTAGAGGGTAGGAGGTAGGAGCCTGAAAATGCGTCGAAGAACTCCGCATGAGGATCAGTACGGAAGCCGCTCGGCCACGTCGTGCGAGTCCCGTAGAAAAGACGGCAGATCTGACTAGGCGCCCATTATCTCACATGACGTGGTACCGGCGTCAAACACAGTTTTTGATCGGAAGGATCCAAGTTACAGAATGCTTTAAGAGCTTAGAACACACAACGGAACTTACCCGATTGGAGTACGGGGCTACTAGATTTTAATTATAAGTTTAAAAGTTAAGTATGAACGACTTTCACACGGGAATATCGTTGCACAAATGCGCGAGATTTTTAGTTCGGGTTCTATATATAACCTATTCCTTCTAGAAAGAATATGATATTTACATACCCGAATCTTTTAAAAATGCTATTTAATTAAATATTTCCGAGGGTTAGAACAATGATTTTTCGCTTAACGAAATGAAAGTGATTGACATTACGTCAATCACCTTCATCTGTCAATAATGTTTATGTCATAGTAGTGACCTTTTTTATTGGTTAAGTTTGGCTTCTAGCTATGTGCCATTTGCCATGTATTGGAAGTCGGTAACGATCATGGAACGTTACACCACCTTTGCGGATCTGCATTGGTTTAGTTATAAATATCGATAAAAATTATATTTTATTAATCAAACATATGAACGTATAAATCACGCGGTCGGATCTTAGACTATAGCGATTTGATAAAAACGTATGGTCGCCTACTTTAAGTAATATAGGCCTAAGGTTAGTTATTGCCAGGTTTCTTTTTGGTTAGGAGTTACACGTACAAAAAGATACTTCATTTTTACGAATTACTTCATTGATAATTCAATTACTATATAGATAGGTTAATTAAATAGGCAAGGATTGCATTAAAGTACAATCATAACAATAACTACCGTACTGTATTTTTTGGAAGTATAGAAACAACACGTACTTAAGAATTATGCCGCGAAAGCGTAAGTCTAATCTTTCCCAAAGCTCTAATAAAGCTCGAACTATGAAAGTAGCTAGACTTAACGAGACGTTTCCACAAGCCGAACTGCGAAGGCTTAAACAAGCAGAGCGTGAAGCAGCTCAAAGAGCTGCTGAGACACCAGAGCAGTCCCAAGATAGACGTCGACAGCATGCTGAGTATCTAGCATCTCAACGGGCTGCAGAGACACCCGAACAGTCTCAAGCTCGACGTCAACAGAACGCTGAATATCTGGCATCTCAACGGGCTTCTGAGACACCCGAACAGTCCCAGGATCGACGTCGACAGCATGCTGAGTATCTAGCATCTCAACGGGCTGCGGAGACACCCGAACAGTCTCAAGCTCGACGTCAACAGAACGCTGAATATCTGGCATCTCAACGGGCTTCTGAGACACCCGAACAGTCCCAGGATCGACGTCGACAGCATGCTGAGTATCTAGCATCTCAACGGGCTGCGGAGACACCCGAACAGTCTCAAGCTCGACGTCAACAGAACGCTGAATATCTGGCATCTCAACGGGCTTCTGAGACACCCGAACAGTCTCAAGCTCGGCGTCTTCAGCAAGCGACTTACATCCCAACCAGCAAAGTAGTCCTGGAATGCGATTTTATAATGCTATGTGGACTTATATAGCTCCGATGATGGTTTTGGTATTTGCTACTGCGCTTTTAACAGCATTAATGAATGCCGTTTTTACTTCAGTACGATTAATCCTATAATTTGAACTTATATCGGTATATAGGATCATATTTCTTGGCCACTACTGGATTAAGACTCCTATAAAAGCTAGGAACAAAACTAATTGCACTCAGGAGTAATTAATCCGGTAACTCAGACTTATATGCGCCTATAAGATAACATCATAGGAGCATTTAAATCTTAAGACTCCTCGAGGAGCATCTACCAGGAATATATACACCGAAGCGCAATCACTCTTGTTATTTATACTTATAACCTCATATAAGCTAATATTTGATGGCCAATATAAGTGAATTCAAGTTAAACTACTTAAAAGCATTTATATTTCTTGTCTGGTTTTACATTACCTTAGAAGTGTATACGCACAACAAACCCTTACAATATTCCTATAACATGCAAATCTATGAATATCAATAGAGTTTGTTTTTATCTGGGCAATGTGGAACCCTAATTGGTAACAATATGGCGAATCTTCTTCGGTTTTAACATTCGCTAATATAGAACCAATATTACTTATATTGGCGCTAAGTCAAACTTGGCAATGCTCACCGAAAAAATGGTAACTGTTCATGATATTTTCATAGTAAAATATTAAATATTATAATATAAATAAGTAAATTACACGAAGCGCTTTAAAATTTTAGTTAAAACCATGATAGATTTTTCAGTAAATTCACATTCCCCAACGAATATACACCATACTAACAACAATAAGCTTTTGATTTTGTACTGTGGTTGACATTTATCATTATTAAATTAAACTTAAGTAATATTTACATAAATACTATACCTACCCTTATTCAAACAGTTTAAACAATTCCTGGACCGACAGAACACAATTCGACTGTTCACTAAATGTGAGCTTAAAGAAGCATTGCGTGGCGCGTATTCATCTTAAATTTTCTTATAGTTTACTTATATTGGCATTTGCAGGACTAATTGCATTGACGCAATTCTATTACAGGAGCATTATAGGCGTAAACGGCATTGAAGCGGTCTATTATAAACACGATATAAGTAAAAGTTTACTTATAAAGTGGGCCCTTTTCCGGACTTATATGCGGATATAAGTCTCATATAATCCTAGGGAAATGATCTCCTGGAGATAGTTTAAAAACCACTTTTTGCTGGTTGGGATAGGGTCCCAAAGAGCTACTGAAACTGTTGAAGCTGCTGAAGCTCGCAGACGCGCTGTTGCTGAAAGGGCACAACAGCGACGATTAATATTTACAAGAAACGCGTGGGGAGTATTCGATAAAGCTGCATTTGAGTACGATGAAACTCTTGATTACGAAAGCCACATGCTTATAAAAATAGAAGCGATGAATAAAGAATGCAGATTTTGCGGTGCTCTTAAATGGAAAGAGGAAGCTGCAGGCATGTGTTGTTCGGGAGGAAAAGTAGTTCTTCCTTCAATAGACGAGCCTGTTGAACCTCTTAAAGAACTTTTTTCAAATGAAACAGATGAGTCTCGCCGTTTTTTAAAAAATATAAGAAAATACAATACATGCTTCCATATGACATCTTTTGGAGCTGATAACATTGTGTCGATGCCAGGATTTTGCCCGACTTTTACAATCCAAGGGCAAATATACCACACAATTGGCTCTTTGCTTCCTGCTACTAATACGCAACCAAAATTTTTGCAAGTTTTAATGTCATAAGTGTAGGTATTATCTATAAAATATTCAGTATAAATAATCCGATGGATTTGTGCCTATTTAAAGTTCCGTTCGTGTTCATTAGTGTAACATTTATATTTTGCTATGTAAGTCTAATCGTCCACTTAACTTTGCGCTACGCGTACGAAGTCGCGGGCATTAGCTAGTGCTAACATAGAATAAAACCACGAGAATGTAATATGGAGCTTGGAGCTTCCCGGTGTGGTACTGGATGTAGATGCGACCTGGGCTATAGGGACAACGTCATGTATGCGGTCGGCTAGGTTTGCCAGCACATCGAGTGATGACGTCATCTGCTGCGAAGCAATGATGGTCTGCGTGCTGTTCGGTAGGCGGCTGGTCCAAATCGTGCGTAAAAAGTCTTCTGGAACTCCGGGGCCTGCTAGGTGTCGTAGATGACGTAAGAATTGAGAAGGCTTACGATCACCTAGCTCCTTGTGTGTTAAAAGTTGCTGTACCTTTTTTTCTCTTGATGCGGACAAACGTTTAATTAGCTCCAGCTTGAGTTTTTCGTACTTCTCGGTCACAGGCGGATTGACGATGATGTCTTCGACTTCAGCTGCGTATTGCGGGTCAAGTTGTCCAATCACATAGTAGAACTTGGTGCTATCTGCAGTGATGTTGGAAATCGCGAATTGGCCTTCGATCTGGGCGAACCAAATCGCCGGCTTCTCGGGCCAAAACGGTGGAATTCGCACGCCAACTCGGAATACATTGTCATCATCTTTATTCTTCGTGTCAGCCGCAGTGCTATCAGTACGATCTAGCGGCATTCTGACCTTTGTCGGTGGTGTACGGTCCATTCAGTGGTCACCAATTATAGTGGATTTGTACTATTTATATAGAAGGAGAGGGTTAAGCTACCGACAATGGAAGAAAATAGCTGAGTCCGAAAGAAATTATAAATTTAATGCAAAGAAAAATCTTAGACAAATCTTAGAAAAAGCGAATGACAATTCCATTTGAAAATCGGTGTTCTTTTATTTTTTTTCTTTTCGCGCCCCAGCGCCACACGTCGTGGAAAATTGGAATGAAATTCACGAAGGTTGGCGCAAGGAGTATGAGTACGCCACACTCCTACTCCATGCACTGGAATGAATCACCAAAGAGGTTGTAAGGCCTATAACATGCTTGGTCTACACGTTCATTCATCTAAGAAGGTTAAGGAACCTTCTTTAAATTTAAACTGATTAACCGAATGACAGTTGACAGTTTCAAAATTTTAATGGCTATGTCAATAACATTCTCTTTACTTTGGATCTCCTTGCTTGAGGCTATGTGACGATCCTCATATTACATTTCGGGTAACGAAGAAATAAACCATTGATTTTTATTTTCGTTTATGTAAAAATAAAGAATTAAAATAAATGATATAAGATAGCCTATGTTTTAATCTGGTAATTTCTAAGCATATTCGTGAAAACCGCATTTAAATCCGTCCAGTGGTTTAGGAGATGTGCGCGGACAAACAAACAAACAAACAAACAAACAGACAAAAATTCTAAAAACTGTCCTATCGTGTTCAGTTGCTTATTTTAAGACGACCTGTGTGATTTTTTTTTTTGTTATCTCGCAATTACAGATTTTTTTATCTCTACGTTTTTATTATATGTATAGATAGATAGATATAGATTCTAGAGAAACTATATTAAATAACAGAGATGGAAACAAAATATAATTTATTTAACATTATTAGAAACTTATAATTGGCTCGTTTATGTTATATTTTATTATAAGTTTTTACTAATAGAAACTAATTGTATGGTTAGAACGCCAATAACATCACTCCCGAAGAGAACTGGCTCCCACAAACTCAGGGTATCCTACTGTGGGAGCTACCCTGGGGGCCTCACATAACTTATTTAATTTCATTTTATTTGCTTTTATTCAATCTTGTTATAATTGATAAATTGTATTAAATTCTAACGTAATTTAACTATAATATATATCTTGCATGAATATTATATAGGTAGAATATTAATAGAAGCGAAAAAAGAAGATTCCGCACTCACAAAAAATAAAAATGTACAAATGAAGTATATTGATATGAATTTAGATTTTCAAAAAACAAACTTTGTTTCTGAAAAAGTTGTCTCTTCAGTTTCTTACGGGTGGTGGGCGTATTTTTTTTAACCCTTGGTATAAGTACTGATTATTTTCTAACGGCTGTACAGATTTTCTTAGATCATGGCTAAGAATACTCTCGATCAAGTCATCTATCAAACAAAACAAAAAAGAACTAAACCAAGATCGGTTCAGCCGATTGGGGTGGGACCTACACGATGCCACAGACAGACACACAGATAAACTTATAAACCCCCTCTGTTTGCGTCGAGGGTTAAAAAATACGGATCTATTTGAGAACATCATCATCACTAGCCAGAAAACGTCCAACTCTCCCCCTTTGAACTCCACACTGAACGACAGCCTGCCACCTGCACCACCATCGCCTGCGACTCTCACGATGTTGTCGGTTGATCTAGAGGGAAGACCACCTACGCTGCATTTTTACGGTTCGTGGTCTCCACTTAAGAAGCTTTCTTCCCCATCGATTATCAGTTCTTCAAACGATGTAGCCTGTTCATTGACACTTCAAATTGCAAATTTTAATAGATAGCTACTATGTTATAGCTATCTATTAAATTTTTATAGTGGTATAATGATACTGTATTATGATATGGTCGGTGATCTTCGTTCCGGATTCTATACCGCACAAAGAAACTTCGAACATAGCTCTCTCCATTGCCAGTTGTGCGATTCTGTTTTTCCAAAAGGGGACCACGTCTCAGTACCATATGTTATCACTGGCAACACACTCTGGTTAAAGAGTCTTTCAGAACTGTGGTATTTTGGACGAGAAGATATCATCTACTTAATTTCTCAAACACTGCTCATCCGAGTTGGATTCTTCGGGCGACCTCTTTGCCTAAGTTGAACGTACCCAACTCAACTACCATACTGTCATAGACAAAATTATGCAGTCAAGTATTGTGTTTATCTTTTAATAATCTAGGTAATTTATTCGTAAATGTCCTTTGACTCAATGGCTGACCGCTGACTATATGATGGAATCTTCACATCCGGAAATGACGTTAGGTCACATAAATGTTATGACAAATCAATAAATGCATAAGCTTGATTCATGTCATGATTATGTCGGTTCCTTGTTTACGTAGTAAATATATACACTCCACTTACTCCACGAAGCCGGGACGGGTAAAAGATAAGTAAAAAAAAATCGATACCTTCACGGCCTCGAGAAGGTATAATGAAGTATTTTTTAAACTATTAGTAACATATTCTTATAAAACGCAATTCAGCGAAATAGGGCCGTTTTTGGCGGTAATGAGTTTTATAACTATTATATCTACATTATAAAATTATAATCCATCGGATTTGCATGGTTAAGTATCGGCGTCTGCGGGAAACTACAGTAATCCATTGACATTGTAAAGAAAGTAGCGTCACCGTGCTATCTAAGATCTAAATTTAAGACAGCCGAATCAAAATAATAGATAATTGATGGGCAGGTGTTTGTTTTGTTAAATATAACAGGCTCAGTGAAAAATATAATTTAATGGTACACGTATAAAGTATACGAGTATAATCGGCCATTATGTCTAGCGTTTGTGGACTATGAAAAAGCCTTCGAGACCTGGGCAGTATTGCAGTCCCTCCAGCATTGTCATATCGACTATAGGTATATCGAAGTGCTGAAGTGTTTGTATAGAAACGCCACCATGTCGATCCGATTACAGGACAAGAGCACGGAGCCAATACAATCGCAGAAAGGCGTGAAACAGGGAGATGATATCTCTCCAAAACTGTTCACGAACGCATTGGATGCATCACTCACCTTCGTTTTGCCGATGATATAGTTATCATGGCAGAGTCGTTGGAGGACCTCAATACAATGCTCAGTGACCTCAGTAGCCTTTCCCAACAGGTGGGTCTTAAAATCAACATGGAAAAGACAAAAATCATGTCCAATGTCCATAATGTACCCGTGGCGGTCAATGTTGGGAACGATACTCTCGAAGTTGTTGACCATTACACCTATCTTTTACAGATTGTTCAGTTAGGTAAGTCCAACTTAGGCAAAGAGGTCGCCCGAAGAATCCAACTCGGATGGGCAGCGTTCGGGAAATTGCGTGAAATCTTCTCGTCCAAGATACCACAGTGCCTAAAGACAAAGGTCTTTGACCAGTATGTGTTGCCAGTGATGACATATGGTACTGAGACGTGGTCCTTAACTGTTGGTCTTTTGGAAAAACTCAGGGTCACACAACGGGCAATGGAGGGAGCTATGCTCGGAGTTTCTTTAAGCGATAAAATTCGGAACATAGATATTCGCCAAAGAACCAGGGTCACCGACATAGCTATTAAAATCTGCAAGTTGAAGTGGCAATGGGCAGGACACATCGCTCGAAGAACTGATAACCGATGGGGAAGAAAGGTTCTTGAGTGGAGACCGCGAACCGGAAGACGCAGCGTAGGTAGGCCTCCCACTAGATGGACCGACGACATTGTGAGAGTCGCGGGCATCCAGTGGATGCAGATGGCAGGATGTCGTTCAGTGTGGAGGTTAAAGGGGGAGGCCTATGTTCAGCAGTGGACGTCTTCTGGCTGATGATGATGATGATGTATAAAGTAATAATTATTTATATCGGCTAGTGATTATCTTGAGATATAAGCGTTTAAAGTTTTATTTATTTACTAGGAAGTGAAGCTCTGTCCATTTCCTGCAAAGTTAGTGTCAGTATGGAGTTAGTATAGTACTTATACGTGATTTATAAATATTAAGTGACGTCATTTATAAGTATAGTGCCCTATTTGTCAAGGAAGACAAACGCCTTATCAGAAGAAGGCATTAATATCCTCATTGCTTTAATATTGCAGCAATGGAAACTTAAAAAAAAAAATTATAGCTAAACAAGCAACAGACCACCTGATGGTAAAGAGCGGTCTCATATATAGTAATACGCTAGAGTGTGGTCACTGCCGTCTATGGAAAATGTGAAAAATAACATAATCAAGTAACAACAATCAAACAAAAGTTTATCAACCTTCCAACTGTAGATAGACATTTTGTAGCGCGCGTTGAAGTCTTTTGCACCACGTAGCATTGGAGCGCCTACAAACTTAAAAAAGTTTCGAAGCTTTTAGCTAGATGGCGGTATAAAAGTATAAGTCCATATTGCCATAGAACCTCCAGAGATGGCGATAGTTATATCGCTGGAATATTTAGGAGTTAATAAACTAAGTAACGTATTATTCATTACTAGTCTGTTATAATTAAACAAAAGACCAAAAGGCTGAAATTTTACTGTTTTTGTAATAAGACTTGTGCGTACTTTTTTTAAATTAAGAAAACCTTAATCGCTAGCTTCTAAACCATGACCTTCTATTCAGAGAATTGTACGTCATTATCATAAGATAGGTACTTATAAAAGTAGCATTTTCAATGTGTTAAGATAGGATGCTAATTAATAACAACTATTCGATATATAAAACGTTTCAATACCTGTATTCAGTATTTATAGCCCTGATTTTATATAGATTCTGTTTGAGCTGTCAAACCTCATCTGTAACGCATCCGCGGAGATTATAGCGATAGCGCAGCGGGTAAATTTTTGACGTGCACATGTTCAAAAAAACATATTTATGTATATTTTATTTGCACACCTCTTATCATATGAGAGGCACTAAATTTTTATGAGTACCCGAAAATTGTTTATTGCCCGTCAATAGCGGGTAGTTAGTAAAAATAAAGATACGAGTTATTGAATTCAATGGTCTTGCTTTATCAACTTGTGTTAAGGCACAGAATACATAGTAGTACAAAGTCAAGGCTTTTTCGGAATATTTTTTGAGTAGGTACAATTATTGTTGTCGGAAGTTTTATAAAGGGTTAAAGTTCTTTTTATGAAAATGTGTTAAAAATATAATTTGTATAGACTAAGAAATTTCTAGGTATATAACCTACTATTTTTATACAGCAAAGGTTTGTTTCTGTCAAGTTATTCTTTAAAAAAAAAAAACAATAATGAAATGAAATAATGGTTCTTGAAACCAAGACAATATTATATACTTACATATTTAGTAACTATTACGCAACGTCAATACAATTATATCTAAATGTATTGTTACCAACTATTCATACGTTACGAAAAGAATGTAGATTACTAATTTTTTCATCATATTAATGTGTATATTTCATCCTTATCTAAAATTAATTTCTTATTTTCCGTCTTTAACAATTTGAAACGTGTTATTATTAATCTGCAATGTTGTATTTTTAGGCAGGTAAGCACTTGTTATATTTCATCCCAACAATAAGATTTTAGCTTCCTGTGAAACCTACGATGCCTTAGCTCTCTCGTCAAGCATCGCACTGAGTAATCAGGTAGAGCTAATTAAGAGCTAGCTCCCATTTCCAAGCTGGATATGTGCGACATTTAGGCGCTAAGCAGACGAAGGACTTTTGTCCGCTGGACTAAGGAGTTGAATGTTTATTTTGTAATTGTAATGAGGCAGACTATTTGGCCTCATCATCATCATTTCAGCCATAGGACATCCACTGCCTCCCCATCGATCTCCAAAAGGGCCGGTTGGAAGCGGCCTGCATCCAGTGTTTTCCTGCTGTCTCTTTTAGGTCGCCTGTCCATCTTGTAGGTGATCGTCCTACGCTGCACTTACCGGTCCGTGGTCTCCATTCGAGAACCTTTCGAAGTCTATTGTCTTATGTGTGCGTTATTGCACAGGTTTTTATACGCGCGGACAAATTGTCCACGCTGCCTACGTCTGCTAAGCGCCTTATTATCTTCAAGTGGACAATATGCTTGCGGCAATAAGTCTGACCTACTAGAACCTCTCAATAGTAAAAAGATAAATCTAGAAAAGAAGAGATTCTCAGTGCTAAACGCGAATCTAAAAGCTGTTAGGTATAGTGTAACTTTAATAAACAGGAAAGTTACCACGCGCGGGGTCACGGGGCCAGAGCGCGCGTGCCCTTAACCCCTTTCAATTCATATTTATCTCATGTTTTATTTATCTTCCTTCTAGTATGTACTCAAAGTTATTTTTGTACTTGTTTGTTTGCCTAAGCAACAAGTCTCGGTGTATTATTACCGGATTTTTCCTCTTATGAATACCTATTGCTGATGTTCTGTAGATTTCGGGAGTATTAATTCAATTGTGACGTTAATTAAGAACATTTTGTGGTTGCGGTTACAAAATCTACTGGATGTAATTCAAAGCGTGACGTGAATGCTGTCTTATTTGTTTCTTAAATTTATTTGATAATGAAATATTTAGTAGGTACCTATTCGGGATAAAAGGAATGAAATGCAGAAATATAAATCATAATAAGTTTTTTATTAACTTGTTGTTTTGCAATTTGTTCACAATGCTGTGAAGTCTTTTCAACGATAAACTTAATAACAAAACGAACTCAAGCGGCGTTCGATACAACATTTCAACAATTATATTTTTATTCTTTAATATCACAATTAACTTACGACCTATTTTTGATTAAAGCTTTCAAGTTCGAACTTACGGCTAAAATTAAATCTATGTCAATCTTGAGATCTAGATTTTAACTTTTCACAAAATCACTTCATAGGCATGGAGGTGGTGGACACTAGTAGAGTGCGCGACTCCGAACGGTGCTGGAACAGATGTGACCGCGGAGCCGGGTCCGCCCGCTCCGGCTCCGGAGTCTACCAGGGGCGCCACACGGCCGGCGCCTTGTGGAACGAGCCGGTGGTGGAGCAGTCCAGCGGCAGCGGTGTGCCGGTGTGCGGCACGGGTGAGGCTGGCGGCGATGGAGACACGTAGCCGGACGACGAGGAGGCAGTCGACAGTGCAGGGCTTGGCGGGCTCGCCGGGGGGGTGTCAGCACCGGCAGCAGCACGCTGCATGTCGTTCAGCCGATGCCCGAGGTGGGTCATCAGCTGCGTGCCGAGCCTCACGTCCACTCCGGGAACAGAAGCCAAGCAGCGGGACACTTCATTGGCGGCGTGAGTGAATCCGGCGCGGAAGCGGTCGGCGTCCACGGATGGGTTCAGCGACAGCCGACGCTGGCGCCTCAGCTTGTGAAGGTGGCGCACCGTCAGCTCCAATATATCAGCCTTCTCCAACTTGGCGACGTTCTCGCCCTCCGATTGAAGAGCGCTGACCATCAGCTCCTTGAGCTCGTCGAGGCAGCGATTGATGCGAGCGCGTCTCTTGCGCTCGAGCATCGGCTTCATCACTTTGCGATATTGATAAGTGCGCGAGACCGGCTGCGGGCCGTCGTCCGCGAGCGAATACGCGATCTCGTAAGACATGTTGGACGTTTGTGAGTGAGTTAGCGTGCGTTAGCGCCGAGCGTTGAACGCGGAATGCCGTGTGGCGATTGAGTGGGGGCTTATATAGCGGACCGGAGGGCGCGCTATCGTGGGAACGCTCGGAGCCGTCGAGTTCCCACACGCGCCACCTGTGCGGAGCAGCTGCCGCGGGCGCGGGGGGACACGCGCCCGCCGCCGCGCGTGCGCCAAGTAAACAATGCGCCGCGCACGCCGCCGCCGCGCCGCGCCGCGACGCCATCACCGCGGTAATCGCTGGATCTGCGTCAGCGCTCTGCGCTACCGGGTATTCAGATCTAGCGCCTACCGTCTAGGACACCTAGGTCCGCTCTCACCGACTCACGCCATAAATGAACAGTTGACGCACCCACATTTATAGATGTAAAATATTTGACATATTCTAATTCAATGAACTTTGTACCGGTATCTGGTACAGCTCATAAGTCTGTTAAGTACTAAGATATGTTTTTATGTGTTGTATGTTTTTTTAAATCATCGGCGGGATGCATCTTGTAGCACCTCGTAACAAGTAGCGTAGTACCGCTCTAGACTGGCAGGTATTTTGTCATAATTTGTTTCGGTTCAATCGCTACCTTCAATCAATCAAAGTGTTATTGCTGTAGATCAAACAGAGCTTCCATTTCGACATGATGCATATTTAATTAAAGCCGCGTCTAATTAAGAACGGGCATTTATTGTATAGTATTGCGACATGGTGTAGCAAGGCGATCGAGCGGTGCGGGCGCACAATGGTGCGTCAATTACTGCTCTCGACTACTGTTGGCGGCTATCAATCTCGGATTACGGGCCGATAACTAGTAGTTTGCCCCGGATTGAGACCTTTCGATGTTTCGATTTTTTGACCCTGTTATTTTTACCTTTATTTCTCACACTGATTTTGATTTGACTCTCGTATTCGCATGAACTACCTATTTGCCTGGTATGAAGACACGATAGTCTCCAACAAAAATATAATTTTGAACTAAGTCAAGTGTAAAGAGTTTTGACATCAATTGTATAAACATTTTATACCTTTTTAAAAAACTAGGGTCGAACCAGGAGTAGGAACCAGGACGAAAAAAAGAATTTTTAATTTGAAAATTAATAAAAATGTTTTAGGGCCAGAACCAGCATAATTTATAACGTGTGCCGAAACTATTTTTATGCTGGTCGAAACACTAAAAAAATAGTATGTATTACTGTTAAAAATTTCACATTAAAATAAACATTTTATATTATGTACAGCGTTATAATATGTAGTAATTGCACCTAACATATAAACGCCGATTTGTTCCAGTAGACTTTGAGACCTCTCTTCGCTCGATCAATTACGAGTATAGAACGAAGGTAATGCTGTTCTTTACAGATAGTGTCTTGCTGTCTTGCCTAATGAGAGAAATGAAAAGGCAATCAACGATTTTGCAACGTGCCTCGTCGCTGGTGTTGGTTCGCGCCGGCGGCGGGCGGCGCGGGCGCAGTAGCAGCGCCGATATCTGCGCACACGACCGACGGCGACGGCAGCTTACTTGTAGTAAGTATAATTTATTCTGTGGCGGCATGAGAGGCTCGTGCGAGTGGGTGTAAGGGTTACCAGATGGAAGGATCGCCGGGATTCTTCGTTATTTCAACTAGTCTCCCTACAAAATACAAAACCTCCCGACAAACAGTTTTTTTTTGTTCAATCATTTGGTTTGAAATTGCCGCAAAACCGCGCACGTGATTAGATTAATTAGAACACATTTTTCAAATATTAAACTGTTTTTCATTCTCCAAGGCTAGCAAAACAGTTGGTGGTAATCCAATGTCAAGTGTGACAACGTAAACAAACTTCATTTTTACGTTGTCACGTGTATTTAGAGTTACATTAGTCTTGATCCAATAATGTCTCAGTAAGTAGTACACTGATCGTCCCGGCAACAACCCTATAATCCCATTAATTTGAAATATTCTCCCGCCAATACGGTCAATCGATCTGGTAACCTTAGGTGTGCGCCTACGCATTGTACCTACCTACTAAGAATTTTGTGAAACCATGAGAAACTGTCCGCGCGTCTGACTTCACTCGTTAGTTAACACGGAGGGCTTTCTCCGAAATACACCCACTAACATTGGGGCAGATAAAACATGTTTTACTGTATGCTTGTAAAATGAACGCCGACACCTACACACAGGGTCTTCATTATTGATGGACGATGGAATTAATTTTCTGAATTTGTTTATGTATAGTTTTTTTAAAGTAATTAATTGATTCCTGCTGGGTACGCTGCCAAGTGGGGTTTGATAATTTGGATTATCTTAAAATTTATTAGCATTATAAATAAAATAGCAAAAAAAAGTTAAATTCGTATGAGGTAGGTAGGTATAGTTATATGATTATTTACGGGATATTTACAGTGGAATAATCATATAACTGTAGCGAACAACCGTGACAGTTCAAAATCGAGGTAGTATATAGTTATATAGTTTATAATTATAATGTGGATATTATTTAATCCTTTTTTCTTGTAATTAACTTAATGTCTCTCTTTGTTAAAGATTTAGATTGTTGTTTTCCGAATACTATTATCTATCCACGCCCAAGTTGATATTGCGGCGCATTTACACTATTTAGGTGAGTATTTAGTGAATACTTCTATTTGTATTTTGTGTAAACATTTATCTCATTATCTACTGTGTTGGTTTGTAGCTGTTTGTTAACCATGTAAAATAAAATAACACAAATAATAATTACCGCGGCCATTCACAGTCATTTCTAGAATGACAGAATCTAGAATCAGCAACAAAGTTAATGCGCAAGCCCATTTGTAATGTTCGACAATGACAAATTATATGCTTTCAAGGGAAACATCTTGATCTAGTTTGTCACCGTTTATATTACAAAACATTAGGAAAGCATTGAGTCATTTAGCGGTGATTTTCCACTGGCAGTGGAAAAATATCAATTTGTCAGTAATTAAGTATGAAACACGACGCAGCGACTGGCACGAGCTAATGGCCCTCTTACTAACTAGGTAGCTATTAGCATAACTTGGAGTAAGTAACAGGTTTATAAATTTTAAGTTTTTAGTTAATATGCAACTCGTGGGCAAGTGTGCGCCCTGAAATCAGAAAAACAAGGGAGATATGGTATAATAAGGTGGCGCGGCGGGTGCAAACTGTAAACGCATCTGGCTTCAATAAGGGCTATCCAGCAAACGACCTTGTCACCCTTTTTTGCATATAGACTATTAGTTCGTGCGTGGAAAATTAGTAAGTGAGCCTTACTTACAGTTTTTACGTTAACACGTAACCTGTCCGAAACAATATTGGGCTACTCTGTAATTGCGTCCAATTTTTAATATGTTTTAATTTTAATTTAGAAAGCGGTAAGTAGAAACATAATTCAGAGATAATTTCTGAATGTAATTTTTTTTGCACGTCCAAGCAATAATATCTGATACGTCCATAGAGAAAATAGCCGTTAAGTTTGCAGGGGGACCGTGACTCCGATTAATACCCATGGACGTACAACTGATGAAATTTTATGACTCGTAATGGAGCCATAGACAGGGAACGTGTTGAGCGGTTTAGCGGTATAATGAATCAGCAATTTGATATGAATTGTGCATTAGAAAGATTGCTGATAGCTAGTTTACATAATACACATTTTTATCACTGTTATCATATTATCGATACTTCTTTAGGAGTACTTACTTATTATTTATGAGACGGTAGATAACTCATGGATGGGTAAATAACTTCTCGGAAATAATTGTACTGATAAACTGGATATAGTAAAGTTATTGCATCGTATGAGTTTTTTCGGTACAAGTTGGCATGATAATGCGGAATGATAAGACAATTGTTTTTAACTTAAGGTAATTAATTACCTGAACTAAATATATAATTGAGTTTATAATACTAGCGAAATCTGAAAGTAAATTATTATTATTAATTAAATAACTGACCAAGAGCGTATCGAGACACGCATATGGTAGGGTTCCATAGTCATAGTCACATAATTTTTGCCACTTTCCAAGTTCAGATAGTAGTGACTAGATTGTTTTTACGAAGATGCTATGTGGACTTAACAAAATTTCAGAAATGTAATATCCCGACATAACATATATCTACTATACATATATCATTAAAAGTATATAGAGTTTCTACTTGGGAACCATTCATCGTTGCATCATTTATCGAAAACTAAGAAAGTCGTGGCGCGAAAGTATTTTATAATGACACAATTTTTTTCCCAAACCATTCCATAGTCGAGGAAATTAAATTCAACGAAATATTTACTATTATTTTGCCATTAATGTGGAAATAAGGACACGAATGTTCTTAGTACCGACGCTGACGATTGTCAGATGGGTATTATAATCTAGAGTGCGGTTTGTAAATCAATATTTAATAATAATCTATTCGTAGCTCACTATTAAACTCTTGTACCTAATAAGTAATTTGTTTTTACTTTGATTTCCTCTTAGAAAAAAATTATCTTTGGATTTTTTATGTATAATGTAACTTATTAAGAGGCCTCTATTCGTCTGCAGCTTTCTCGCTCGCACATTTTTACATTATTGACGATATAAAATTACTGAGTGTGAATTTACAAAAAGTGACACATTCAAGTTTTGCTGACTATCATAACATTATAAACAAAAAATGTTTCGTTTCGATATCTTTTAATTTGACGGAGTAACATGGTAACAAGAAAAAAAATCACTTGTTACCATTTCACACTCAGTAATTTTATATCGTCAATAATGTAAAAATGTGCGAGCGAGAAAGTTGCAGTCGAATAGAGGCCCCTTAGTAACAAAACTTTAACTCTTGTTTTTCTAAACGCATGTAGTCTGCACCTATAATTGTGATGACGTTTAGCCAAATTATTGTGCCTTGCCTCTTCTTTGCAATGTGATGACGTACATCATGTTGGTGTTCATTAAATAAATAAATATTTAAGAAGAATTTGTATAAGTATTTTGGACAAGAGCGGACATAATATATACCACCAGTAAGTTTTTTTTTTCTGAACTTGCCGTGTGTACGTCCAATAATGAACTATAATTTGAAAATAGTCAACTCAAAGTTAATTTAACTACCACGCCTAGAGGTCAAAGTAATATTTCCAATTAACGATTCACTAGAAACGTTTGCTAAATTTTCCTTTTCTAATCGATCACACTATTAAGTGTCCATTTGCGATATTGTTGTCTCGATAATGTGATTCGGGTTAACTACTAAAGTTATGTTCGCTCCGTTATCTATAGAGTTTAATAATAGGAATTTTCCTATTTATAAACGTTCTTTGTTTACTGTAGTTAAGCACGCGTACGTAATTCATTGATACAAGTATGTGGCTATCTGTGACAAAATTATGTACACAGGTTATCGCCTTCTCTAGTTGATCTTTCATGTGATATGAAAATTATCAACGCATTATTTTGACAAAGTGCTTAAGTGATTTTGTAGTTTTACGAGTATCTACAATATTCTAAATTTGCATGAGTTATATGTCTGCTAATAATTTTGCTTCCAACATTAAGTGCATGTAAAGTCTTCAGATTCACATTATGGGATGTGTAAGTGCAATAAGGTATATTTACATTTATTTATTATTAACTAAAACGGTTTAGAGACATTTTAACTTCACATTATCAGCCATCAATGTCCACTGCTGAACAAAGGCCTTCCTCTCAGAGGGGTGTTACCATAATCCTCACGCTTGGCAGGCGGCTTGGGGATCGCAGTACGTTCACCGTGTATTAATAGGACGCTGCTGCCCATCCTCCGGTGGTTCTGGTCGCAGTTTTAGGACATACCCGGGTCCATTTTAACTTATGTAACATGTTTTAATTGAACTTAGTCAAGTTTGTCAGCAACAAGTCTTTTTTAAGCTGTCCCTTGAAGTCCCTTCAAGACGTACCTATTTGCTACATTTCTCTCTGTTTTTGATTACATATATACAGTTTACGTATTTGATTAAAGTTGGTATATTAGATGCAAAGAACATACTGTTCTTATTTAATTTATACCTCTAGACACATTTTTTATACCTATTGACCAGCTCGTTAGTAACGGCATAACTTGGAAATTATAGTTAAGTTAATACACGCTTATAATAAATAGTAACGTCTCGTTTTCATGCGTGAAAATTCCGCCTGCTAGTTGATAGAGTAATTTTAAGCATAGACGTACTTATTAAGTTTTTAGGACCACTACATGCAAGATAGCATAAACCGGCGTGCTATTCTTATTAACCGACTTAAAAAATGGAGGAAGGTTCTCTTTTAATGAAGGGTTTTCTTTTAAATGTTTTCATTAAAATCGGTTCAGTAGTTTGTTTTTAAATCCAAATATCTGGACAAAATATGGCATCCAAGTAAACGAAATGAATTTAATTTACTAATTTTGAAGTTGGGTTTTTAAATTGATAATTATTTACAATATGAATTCCAACAATCAAGATCTATATAACTACCACCACGTTTCTGTCCATGTGCCGTTTACCGAACTCTTTAACACAAAAGATCGAAGTTTAATAGAATGGTATATTTGAATTGGAGCAAAATTTCATCATCGTAGGTAATTCTTCAGAATAGTATGCGAAAATAGTCACGTATGCCAAGTTTAGCGTAAATCTTCAGATTTTAGTAAATTTTACCTTGTTTTCGGTTTTGTTAGGTATTTAACAGAAGCATACGTGCTTACAGAGGCGTGTAGTTCTGTAATTACCACCTCCGGGTATGCGATGACGCACGCGACTTGTGACCGTCAAGGGTACTAACTACTACCTACGCTGTCTCGTGAGCACGAGAATTTGTACTCTTTCCTAATCTGTGTAATGAGGCTTTCTGTGTACTAGGTATGAATCGCGTCACGGTCCGTATACTTACTACCACCTAAGCTGCGTTAAACGACATGGTTCTTGTACTAACTATTACCTAACTTATGTGTCATGAGGCTCGTGCTCGCAAGGTAAACAGATTCCTCGAATTTTTAAGTGTTTATTATGTTTGCAGTTTTAATATTAAACTTTGGATTGTGAGTCAGCAGAAAGGCTATGGAAAACAACGTACTTTTAATGTTTGGAACCTCTTGTGGGATAGTGGTTGATAGAGGTACTTAGGTATTTTACTCCAATGGATCCGTACGAAGCGCTTTGATTCCACTATTATTGTGCGAACTGCTAGTCTGTGGAATGCGCTACCAGAATGGGTGTTCCCCGATAGTTACAATCTGGGTGCCTTCAAAGAACGAGTGAATCGGTTTCTTCTAGGCAAGCGTGCTCCATCGAAGACCGCATCATCGCTTAGCATCAGGCGAGTTGGTTGGCTATTCCTAAGTATATAAAAAATTACATAGTAAGTTGTTTTTTTTTCATCATTCATCATCATCATTTGCCTATTTCCACCTATAAGAATTTCATTTCAATTTATAATGTGTTCTAATTTTGAACGGATGAAGAATCTTGACTTTATGAAATTCACCAACATGAACTGGGCCATCATGATGAATCAGGGGCCATCGTCTCTCTCAGAGAGAAGGTCTGTGTCCCAGCAGTGGGAACATGATAGGCTGAAATGATGATGATGAATGAAGAATTTTAACAAAACAGAACTTATAATAACTGTTTTATTAAAATCGGACAGTTATAAAAAATTGAACGCGTTATTGTATCTCTTTTTCACAGAGCAACGATTTTTAACCCTACTTACAAAAAGGAAGAAGTTTTTAAATCACCCGGTTTTTAAATGTTTGTTACCTCAGAACTTTCGACTGGGTGAACCGATTTTAATGATTATTTTTTATTTGAAAGCTGGTGTTTCCTGTGTGTTCCCATTAATTTAGTCCAGTTCTGATGTTTTTATGAAGTCGGTTTTTTATATTGATAATTATTTGCTTAGAGATAGTTGCCCGGAGACTGGAGAGTAACTATCGCAAAAAAATTAGGTAAGGTTCCTGGATCCACGAGGGTGAAACCGCGGGACGCAGCTAGTCTACACTAATATTATAAAGAGGAAAGATTTGTACCTATTTTTGTATGTTTGTATGTTTGTAATGAATAGGCTCCGAAAC
Source organism: Agriopis leucophaearia (assembly GCA_949125355.1). Lineage (NCBI taxonomy): Eukaryota > Metazoa > Arthropoda > Insecta > Lepidoptera > Geometridae > Agriopis > Agriopis leucophaearia. The sequence goes on along the minus strand of OX421276.1, from coordinate 5,368,205 downwards.
TACTGAACCGATTTGAAAAATTCTTTCACTGTTGGGAAGCTACACTATCCCCGGGTGACATAGGCTATATTATATTTTGTAGCGAGGCCGGAGGCCGAGCTTACACTCGTGCGAAGCCGGGGCGGACGGCTAGTTCAATATAATCTGGATCAGTAATAACTTAATAAGTTAATTCTAGGTAAGTACCTGATAAATGTAGCTTAAAACTGGAACTTTGGTTTATGTGGTACCTACGAGTACGTTGGCAAATAAGGAAAAAAATATTTTTTTACTCTACGATCGAAGCAAGACCAAACAGGAGGTATTGCACTTTAAGTATATATGAGTATGTATGTTTTTTGTATGTTCCTACCTACAGCCTAAACGTATCATCATCATTATTTCAGCCATAGGACGTCCACTGCTGGACATATGCCTCTCCCATTGATTTCCAAATGGGCCGGTTGGAAGCGGCCTGCATCCAGCGTTTTCCTGCGGTCTCTTTTAAGTCGTCTGTCCAAATGCATCAACCATTGTGATAATAGAGGTGTCAATAGATACCTTGAAGTTCAAGAATGGCAGTGACCTCAGATCAGACCATCAAGGGTATGCCTTAGTACAATTATCGTCCATGTTCATATGTCTCTGTGTTTCATACAACATGTTGTCAAATGTTTCATACTTACATTCTTTTTACTATACCACTAAACAACGCAAAAACTGTAAAAACGTCTCACATATATTTTCACTTTCTTACACTAAGAAAATTGTAGCCACAATATATATATATATATAAACAAATCGATATGTTCATAGTTTATTTCATTTATGATATGTAATGCCCAAGAACGGAACATCCTGCCATTCTCCTTGTTTCCTGAGAACTAAAATCTAGGCATCTACATGGCTAGAGGAATAGATTTCTTCTAGATCAACGTGTTCCTCGGCCACACAGTCACTTTCCATTAGGCGAGTTGGTGGCCAAACGTTAATCAATACAATCTAAAAAAACAACTATTCGTAGTAACGCGGATCAACGTTTCTTGACGTCATGTTTTGGTGGGGTTCTTTTTAACGTCATACTTTTCCACGAAACTATGAACTCGATAGTAAATTACATATTCCTAAATACAAGGAAATAGTTATATGACCTAAAACCACTACTATTTCCGAAACGTCGTATTGAACATTCGGAGTTTCCTAATCAGTGAAATTAGTTTCGCGAACTCAGGGGTTCGCGGGATTAACTTTATGACGGAGTTTCTCGCGATGGCTTCAAAGTATGACGTGGTATTCGACCGAATGACTAAGGAAAACATAAATAATGTGCTTAAAGTTTAGTACTTTGTCGAATTAAGTGTTGTGATAATATTGACCGCAATTTATAAAGAATTGCATTAATTTTTGTAACGACAAAGTTTTATAATGGTGACATAGTTATGGAGCGTTTCTTCTTGGGTCAGAATCGCGAACCGGTCCATTTGTGACGATAGTATCAATGTTGTGACGGTATGATTGTGATGTAATAGTTGGACGGTGGTCGATTGGTCATTCCATGACGTCATCGGCATTCATCCTTTAGCAGAAGTATGATCGAGAAGTACGTTTTTGCGTCATTTGCGTCATCGTTTGGAGGATGTATGCCCGTGACGTAATAAGCTGATTATTGGTCAGTAGTCAACTCATGACGCCATGCTTTAGCAGTGGTATGGCAGGGACGTAACCCTGTGGTCACTGATGACGTCATTGATATAGAGGTAACATTTTTCTTTAGATTTCTAATTAGGGTTATTACTCAGTAGTTAGGCCTCCCACTAGATGGACCGACGACATTGTGAGAGTCGCGGGCATCCAGTGGATGCAGATGGCAGGATGTCGTTCAGAAGGGGGAGGCCTATGTTCAGCAGTGGACGTCTTCTGGCTGATGACGATGACTTAGTAGTTATTTCGGTGACGTATTTTGTTAACATACTTATGGGTGGGTTATTGACTGTAAGTAAAGTACACAAGTTAGTTTTGTTTGTTTACTTTAAGGTATGTGTATTTATGGCCGTTATTACTCACTCGCTAGTTATAATGCCTGAAATAACTAGGTAAATACATATTTGATACCTATTTGTTTGTCACGGAAAAAACAACGCATGGCCTAATTTTTATTTCCCTATTTCAGCTTTCGTATACTTGGGAATGTAACCTAATCGTATTTATTAAGGCGGTGTTTCAAAAAAGGCGGTGATAAAAATTTGCAAGTTGTAGTGGCAATGGGCAGGCCACATCGCTAGAAGAACCGATAACCGATGGGGAAGAAAGGTTCTTGAGTGGAGACTACGAACCGGAAGACGCAGCGTAGGTAGGCCTCCCACTAGATGGATAAACGACATTGTTAGAGTCGCAGGCAGGCATCCAGAAATACAGATGGTAGGCTGTCGTTCAGTGTGGAGCTTAAAGGGGAGGCCTATATTTTTTTATTTTTTTATGATACTGAGTGACGAGACGAGCGAAGTCGCTCGCCTGTTGGCTCTTCACGCTTGCCCATAACAGCTCAACGCCACTCAGAATTTTGAACTCCAACAGTTCAAAACCCTGGATGGCAATTTAATGCACTGCGCTCGTCACCCCGAGATATAAGATGTCAAATCTCTGTGTGCCCTGTAATTTCGCAGCAGTGGACGTTTTCTGGCTGATGATGATTATGAAGGCGGTGTTTTTACTTTATATTCAGACCCCATTAACAGGTAGTGTGTTAAAGTTTATTTTCACCGAAACGTGTACAACAAGTGGATTTTAGCATTAGCAGTGTAATCCCACGGTCATTTGTGTTCATTTGGCGTCTCTACAAATATTATTGTAGCTGCCGTTTGAAATTTAAGACTTACTCATCTCTTGTTATCGAGAAAAATTGGCAAAGATAGAAGTTATTCCTTTGGAATAGAGTTTAGTTTAGAAAGTTTATGAGAGAGTTAACGGGAAGCAATGGATGTGGTCGGAGCGGTGTGTCAAAGCGACTGAGTGGCGCCCAGATTTGCAGCCTTCGCAAATATTTGAACGACTAATGACTTACATATGTTCGTTTTTAGGGTTCCGTACCCAAAGGGTAAAATCGGGACCTTATTAATAAGCCTACGCTGTCTGTCCGTCCGCCCGTCTCTTTCTTTCATCGAAATCTTTCGAGCCGTAATAGATAGGTAGTTGAAATTTTCGCAAATATGTAATGTTACGGCGGATTAACTAAGATACAATGAAAAGTCCAGAAAGTTAAAATGAAAGGGGAGTCCCATTGCAACAAACATATTTTTTAACGTCTTTTTTTATTTTCACTAATGTAAAAACGTACCGTCAAACTTGGCACGATTATAGTACCTAACCTAACCTACACACTCTAAAGTATAAACACAAATAATAATAAATGGCCAAGTGCCAGTCAGTGACAAATTTCTGTTCACCACCGGTTTTCGTACGATCACCGAAGTTAAGCAATGTCGGGCGTAGTCGGTACTTGGATGGGTGACCGCCTGGACGTTGACGGGATGTTGTCTTTTTGCACATTTTTTTTGTACTTTCGTAGCTAACAAGCTATGTGGTGGTACGGAACCCTTAATGCGCAAGCCGGACTCGCACTTGGCCGCTTTTGTTTTTCCTTTTATTTCTCCGATAACTTGACGCATTTGCTGAGATGAGTAAAAAATACCTACACCGATGTTCAGATAATGCATTCCGTGGCTGACGCACTTCACTAAAAACTCGAATAAAAACCACATTCAGACGTCTATTGAGGTATTGACTTAGCAAAAACATAACAAGCTATTCAAATGTCAGTAATATTATAGAGGTTAGATTTTAAAGTCATAAAAGTTCTTGTCGGCGTCTCAAGAGACTCTCGAGTCAAACAACAAACTATCTGTTAGACAAAGCGTCACTTAAACACGTGTGTACATCTAATTTTTCCGAGAAACATTGCCGATAGATACAATGGGATGTTCAACAGGTACAGAGGCAAGTGCAGGAATACAAAACCGAGTAAACAAAGGGCCGGGGTGGTAAAGACAGTTAGCACGCAGTGGGGGATGTGGCGCCAATTTTTTGTTTCAGAGATTAGAGACAGTCGTCGAGGTGTCGAACAAACGACGTGAAATGTCTGGTTTTTGTATTAATAGCCCTCAAGTGTCAAGGGAGGTACTTGAAGAGACTGCAGCTGGAAATATGCGTAGCTGGGAAGGATAGAGCCGGCGGCGTCAGAGATCAGTGTGAATGTGATGGAAAAGGTATGTGTTATGTGATTTGTGTGTGTGGTTTATTTTGTACTCACCCACACATCACACATTATCAACCAATTAATGTCCACTGTTGGACAAAGCCTCCCACATACAGAGGGGGTGTTGCCATAATCCCCAGGCATCCCTTGGCAGGCGGCTCGGGGATCGCAGTACGTTAACCGTGTACTATAAGGACGCTGCTGCCCATCCTCCGGTGGTTCTGGTCGCAGTTTTAGGACATACCCGGGTCCCGGGTTATTTTGTACACTAAGTACGAATTACTTATTTGGAAACGTATAATTGGGCCTGTCTTACAGCTACGTGTTTAAGCGATGTTTAGGCGATAGCGAAAAGTTGCGCGACCGAGGTTCTAACTAAGGCAAAGAGGTTGCCCGAAGAATCTTAGTCGGATGGACAGCGTTCGGGAAGTTGCGTGACATCTTCTCGTCACCGACATAGCTGATTGTCAAGTGAAAGTGGCAATCAACTGGTCACATCGCTCTAAGAACCGATAACCAGTGGGTTAGAAAGGTTCTTGAGTAGAGACCACGAACCGTATGATGCAGCTTAAGTAGTCTTCCCACTATATGGATCGACGACATCATGAGAGTCACGAGCATCCAGTGGATGCAGATGGCTGGCTGTCTTTCACTGTGAAGTTCTAAGGCCTATGTTCAGCAATGGACGTCTTTTCGCTAATGATGATATATTTTTGCCGATCACAATTCGATTTGAATGATTCTTTTTTGTTCTATATCTTGAGTATTTCCATTTAAATTTGGGGAAAATTTCCATGCAAACACAATCATCCACAAATGGAAAATTAGGGGATCTTATTTATTGAACTTCACGTGAAATTATAGTATTTTTTATTTATTAAATATAATTGTTAGGGTTTAAGCTCTTTCTCAGAAACTCTTCGCAACATCTCTTTTTGCAGAGAATTACAGAACAATCTTGAATTTCGGATCGTTTTCAAGTCCAAGCCCAACCAGCCAGCCAATATCGAAAGTACATGTACATTGTACGGTACGATTCCGTAAAACTTGGTTTACCAAGATTAAAGATTTATACATTTCGTAAACATGTAATATAATACGATTTCCATGCGGATTTCCATCTAGAATCTATTGTATGTAAATATAATTATAATTCGTTCAATTTCTCCATACAATTTACTTACCTTTTCTATTCAAAGTGGATTTACTTGAATGAAGTTTAGTTCAAATCAATAATTGCTTTCATTATAACTTACGGAAGCGTATCATGTTAACTTTTACAATAACAAGCTTATTCAAGAAAGGCAAACAATTTTAACCTGTCCTTTGAGATTTACAAACTGGTATAAAAAGAGTTTGTATCTCAGATAATCGTAAACTACATTGATCATAAACCATAATGTTTTGTAGTGATTGAGCGTTATACAAATCCCTAGAATTCCATTGAACCCTTTTGCGAAATACCCGCGCGCTTTAGCCGACAAAATGACAAGGGACTATTTAGAGCCCACTTCTAACTCTTATGAAGGATGCTCTTAGAAATGAAGTAATAAAATACTTCAAAGTCAAAAGTCCTTACCAAGACCGACAAGCCGTTCAGCTTCTCAATAGACAATGATATTAAAGATTTCAAAAGTCATATTTTATTATTCCACCCAAATTTTACAGCCCATTATGAATTTTATATTCTTTTACGGAGTTTTACAATCGGTCACTTTGTGGTGTCACCGCGATTTTACGGTTGGTATAATAGTAATTATCACGGAAAGATACGACTTTAATGTCTTCCAACGTGCTTTTAGCAGGTTTAGTAAGATATTTATGGTATATCTGGGCATCATATACAAGAAATAAAATCTTGAGAAAAATCAGTTTATTGAGTGAACATTAGCCCCTTTATTAATAAACGTGGAGTAGCTATGGAATAGTTACTCCGTCTTTTGTCTTTTCCGAGCGAGTTCAAAATTTTGAAGAGAGAAAAAGACAAAACACGGAGTAACTACTCGTAAGATACAACGCGTTTATTAATAAAGGGGTAAGAGTTATGTCAAACATAATTCTTACCCCTTTTATCAACAGAGGTTTTACCACTGAAGTGAGAATTTTTTACCCTTCTCTTTTCTGTGGGTTTTACATAGTAATTTCACAGAGTAAAAAGTTTCTGACATGGTACGGACCTACATGGTCGAAGAAAAGAAAAAAGTAAGCTCAATGGTATTTTTTATATGGGACTAGTTCGATTGTTTTATTATTTTAGGTACCCCAGGAAACCTTAGATCTGTTATACCCACTGAAGTGAGATTTTTTTTCGTTTAGATCTCTTTTCTGTGGTTATACCTACTTTCTTATAAAGTCGAATATTCTTAAGTATACTTGGTGTTCGCACCGAACAACCTCACGATGCTAATATTAATCTTTGCAACCCCTCCACCGATTTTACTCATATTCGAATTTAAAAATTGTATTTAAATGAAAAACTTGTCTACAATTTTTTATGTTGTTATCGTCGAAGAAATAAGTATATACAAACTAACAAAGAAACGCCGAAATCGACTAAACCATATACCAACTTGCGGTAACATAAAAAATAAGTATCAAATTTCATTAAAACTATTAAATTATTAACCCTGGTCACACTGGCTTGACGCGATGTGAGAAGATTAGAAAAAGCCTTCTGAGAAAAAGCAGATACCTACTTCACTTCCTATGATACTACGAAATTCTGTATTATGAACTCTTAATTTTTCATGAAATAATATTTAACTGCATATATCGGGTTACAACATCTTAACATAAATGCAAATGTTTTTAACGTAATTTTCTTTCATTTTCTATTTCTTTCTTTAATTTCTTTTTTGCAACATTTTATACATCTGCGTATTACTTATTCTTGGATAATTGACGTTTATGCGAAGTTGATTTTGAATCAAAACATGATATCTAGTACGTAGTACAAAATAAAGATCGTTGAGGTCGCCCTTCAAAAAATTGTAGTTTTTGATTGAAGAGGTCGCCCGATAACCACTGCGGCTTCTGAACTTTACTTCTGATATATCGGATGAGAAATTGTTTTTTGCGTCGATAGAGCGCGATATAAGTCGTCATAATAAGCTATAGGTACAGGGTTTTTTCATTCAGGATCTTGTTTAGTTCCGGGTTTAATCAAAGTGCAATTTTCTTGTCAAGACGTTCACTATTCCTACGTCATTATCATGCGTAAACGCAGCGCATGGATTAAACCCAGGTCTGGTGTGATAAGTCCCCAAAATATGTATACTATACCTAACATAATGCCGTCAGTCTCTTATAAAGTACGCAAAAAAAAAATAGGAGGCTTGGATAAAAACCGAGAGTACATAGCTTTTGTAACAATATATCGTTATCAATCTTATCAAAAGCTTTTTGAAAATGAAAATAGATAACGTCGTCGTGAGAACCACGATCCATGGCGTGGGGTATATAATCAACTAAGCCTAACAGGTTCGTATTTACGGAGTGACCCGGTCTAAAGTCATGCTCTTCACCTAAGTATTTGTTGTTTCACCTGCCTATATATTTTACTATGCGACCATCCCTGAAATCTCCAAAAAAAACTGCTGTTCCACAGATAAAGTTCATTTACATTCAACAAAATGTTTGGAACGGCAGATTTTTATGTGAGATTTCAGGGTTGGTCCCATATTAAAAGTTGTTCATAATGATGTGTGCTATGGACCCCTTTCGGTGTAGTACACCCTTTCCGCGTGACCCTGTAGGTAGTAGCTGCATCCATACACAAAACAATAACACGAAGCGACACGTCCGGCAGCAGTTCTTGTAATTACCATCAGTAGTACCAGTTCATGTATTATTGGCCAGTCAGTTCGTGTATTACTGATTAATATCGGCGCCTCGCGGCCGGTTTATCGGGCGCCCTGACGTATTTACGACTGAGATATTAATTCCGTATAATCATTGGTACACGACCGCTACCAGCGCCGGCGGCGGCATAACCAAACATCTACCTACTATCTGAGCCGGTCCATCTATCTGTGTAATCTCTTTAATGACTACCGGTCAGCGCTTTTTACGCTACCGAGATCTTTGTTGATTCGCCGAATCATAGATTACTTATCGCTCATCCTTTGATGAGGATGATGGTGCAAGTCAATGTTGCAAACGGTACGACCGACGGGGGAATCATGACGTAGCTAATTTGGATAACTTAACCTGTCAGATGAAAGAAGTAAGTAAAAATTGTACAGTGTCTCACATGTACGAACTGTTTAGAGGCCCCCATAAATTACGTCACACGCTAATGGGGGGAGAGTATCACCGGAATGTTAGCTCTTTTGTGAGGTAATGCAATAACATAAAAACATAATGGAAATATTGTATGATAGAGACGATAATACATAAATTCTTAGTTCTGCTGGTCCTGAAAAATCATAGTATTTTGTTGGGTCCCACCCCAACTCCCATCACCAGAAGGAAGTAGGTATAAGTGGCGATAGGCGAGGCATATAGCCAGGTTGAGAGATCAGAGGTAGACACAAGAGGTGGCAAGGCAGACCGATGCGGCGGCACCTGGAATGACATGTCTTATTCAGGATACAACCTCGGCTTAAACGAACTTATTATTGTATAACTAACTGACTGATTTGCGAGTCGCAAACCCCTAAACAGATAAAAAATAAAAAATAAATAAAAATTCTCGGAGTTTAAAAAACTAAAAAACACGCATTGACATCGCTAATCCTGAAGATCCTGGTAAGGATAATGGGACAAACTATTGAAATTATTACATTGTCTTTGATAAGTGTGCAAAATTTCAATTAAATTCGACGTTTTGAAGTAATTGAAAATCAAGTTCAAAGATTCCATTACTTACATATAATCCAAGCTGATAAAAGCGTGCTAAAAGTACTTTATAACATTTACAATGTTATCCTAAAAATAATGCCCAATCGATTATTTTTATTCCTACATATATATTATAATAAAATGTTGAAAATGTGCGCAAGAGATAGATGATCTGGCAAGGGAGCGATGATGAGTGGGGATGATATTGCAGCGCCAGCATTCACAACATTCATAACACTTTAAAAATATATTTAAAAGTATACCTACTTTGTTATTCAACTTAGTTTCACAAAATTAAGGACATGCCGCAAACTAAAAACAATGCTACGCTAACGAGCGATGGTGGCCGAGCGATAGCATGTGCGCTTTATAATCTGATGGCACCGGGTTCAATCCTCGGCCCTGCTCTAGTGTCTGATATAGTACTTAAATTATGTGCAGCTTACGATGCCATCGCTCAAAAACGGTAAGGATCGTGAGGAAACCGGTATGTCCAAGAACCCCATAAAGTTCAATAACTTATGACAGTCACCAACACGCCCTGAACCAGCGTGGTGGATGAGGGCCCATCATCTTTTTATGAGAGAAGGTTTGTGTCCCAGCAGTGGGAACATGATGAGCTGGTAATGATGATGATGAAACTTATTCGTATAATAACTTATACTTAAGTTCGTTTTTGAATTCCTAAAATTCATTGTAAAAAGAATTAATGCACAAACATGGCTTGCCAATGAATGGACGTTTAATTGACTGCACTAGCAAGTGTTCAGGTATTCATGCGTGATGACGTGCGCAAGCGCAGGTAATTGCATAGAAGCTTCGAGAACGTATAGTAACATGAATGAGCAGTGTTCATTAATATCGTGGAAAAATTTATACGGGCAATATTTAGTCGAAATAAGTTGATGTAACCTTTTTAAGATTAGTTAGCAGACTTGTTAGTTAGTGTTAGTGTATTAGTGTTAGTTAGTTTAGCAGAACTTTTAAGAACTTAGTTTTTTTTACAATGAAAAATTGTATATTTAATAAGAAATATATTTGAGACGTACTATATTTGGCAACCAACTTGCTTGATGGTAGGCGACGGTGTGGCCATGGATTGGGCACGTCTATCTAGAAGAAACCTTTTTACTCTAGCCTAGAAGATGTCTAGATTATAGTTTCCAGGAAATTAGGAAGACAGAGTTTCTTGTACAGTATGCATCATGAGATTTGCATGAAAAACGGATGGTACCTATGTATGTGTATTGTGCAGTCCTTCAACTGTTACGTACATTCATTTAAAAGTATGTGTGAAATGTAAAAATAGACATCATACTTTACGACGGTGCTCGAGGCGTAGCAGTCTACCAACTCTTAAAACTACCAGGGGCCTTACGGCTAACTCAAACCGCAGGCTCGAATACGCGCAGTTTGCAAAATCACGCGAATGCGAACCTTAACGCGCCGAGATACGGTTTGCACCTAAATTGAATCGCTTATAACAGGTAGCCGTAAAGCCCCATGTGTAGATGCATACGATTGGTCTTATGATCGCGCGTTGAGAACCTCAATTGGTTTGGAACAAGAGTTTTATCTTAAAAAAAATGTTACCGAAATCTACATAAAACATTCATGTAAGCATTTTATACATAAAATCTATTAGAGTTAACATGTAAACATAAACCAAACGTTAAATCCGTGACATGCGCCCGCCCACTCGAAACCAACGTAAAAAATACGTCCAGTACCACAGAAGACATAATAGTAAAAGTACCAGTACTCAACAACATAGTCCGTACGCACACATGCGCGCGTCACCCATTAGTATGTACGTTGTAAGGACGTTGCGCGTGCTCGCCACTCGCTCCACGGCTTCTTATTATTATTATTTATTGTTGAATAATGTGAATGGTAATGCTTGGTTGTTCACGATCCCGCATAACACCTGCCGAGTTTTCCCACACTCGGGCGCGGTGACGCGAGCGCAGGAAGTGGGGCGGGTGCGAGCGGGACGCGTGCAGCGCACGCGCGAAACAAGGACAGGGAGCGGGGTAAACGAGAGGGAAGATAGGAGAGCTACGCCGTAGGACTTTCGTAGCTGCGTAGCGGTGAATATTATGGATTACAAGGGCAATAATACTAACGATTGGCATTGATTTTGTACATCATCAACTCATAACAAACAGTTTTAAAATTTATCATTTTATCTTACTTAAAAAAAAGTGTAATGTTTATTCGGTAGCAAATAAGGAGGAATGCGGTAGGCGAATAAGTCTTACAAGCAACTACAATTAGCAAGCAAGTCTTGCAACTACAATTTACAAAAATAAAATAAAATTATATAAACTTATTTTTTTGTGTATGCATAAAGTTTTGTGTAAAGTCATGAAACAATAGTTGTTAAGTATGATAGGACAGGAGCTTGCGGGAGATTGTTGCTTTCATTTATATGATTAGACACCTATGTTATGCTTGTTTATTTATGTAACGTAGCTCATTTTCATTAAATTTAACACGCTTTTACTAACTTTGTGTGTATTTATGTAACGGAAAATTTGAACGTAATTTTCCCCCTTTTAAAAACGACATATTGATTTCAAACTTTCAACACTTATCAAGGACAGATGACAATACAATAATTTAAATGGTTTGTCCCATTATCTTTACCAGGATCTTCAGGATTAGCGAGTCGTGTTTTTTACTTTTATAAAATGCGAGAATTATTGAAAACAACAATCAGGGAGTTCAAAAGATACACCATAAATTGGGTTTGTTATTCCGTTCTGACTTGTAAATGTATCTTAGTTTGATGATAGCTATTAAATTATGGAAATTAGCTACCTTATTTATATGTTGATTAAATTGACACCGGAATAATGTTACGTAGTTTATCAAAAAAAAAATACTTGAACACCTAAAAGCTATCGATTATCAGACACATTTGTAAGCCTTTGGAATCGTAAAAGTGGAAATATCATCAAAGCTAATGTATTCTATACAGTAACGTGCGTGATTTTATGTGTAGAGGACAAATATTTACGAATAAAATGTTATTAGATCAACACCCTATAAACATTTTATTGTTAATTTTAGTTTTAGTTCATGAAGTTTTCTTTAACGCTGCTGTAGTAAATTGCCATTTATCACTCGAAATAACTGTTCCATAATGAATGGAGCCTACGGCAGTGAAAGGTTTTGAAGTCTTAAACTTAAATATATCTTAAAATTAAATATAAAATTACTTAATTTGTACCCGATGATTAACTGAGGCGCTTTTTAAAGGGAGAGCCATAATGAAGTCCATTTTCGGTGTAATTTTATGTTAGTACGTTTAAAATTTAAATTAAGTCTGGTAACGATTGGAAACTTCGGTAACTGTATCTGATTCTGGACCCCTGCTGGTATCGTGCTGTTGGCTTGGTCACCATACATTTTGAGGACATACAAATTTGGAATGACTGAATTTACGAGGTCGGAATAATGTCAATCGTATAAATATAAACGGGGCCTTTTAAAATGAGGTCACTGTTATAAACATGAACGGTTTTAATACGTCTAAAATAATTTCACCTAAGATAAGTTTATTAATTACCAAGAAGATTATTCGTAGATCAAATAAAAGAGAAGACAAATGTCATGTCGTACAGAGAGGTGAAAACGCTGGCAGAAGACCGTCAAGCCTGGAAATTACACCACCGACAAGAGCTACGCTCTTAAATGTTGAATGAATGAAGAAAAGTTTAACATCACGAAGGAAATTACCTCAAAATCGGCCAATCCTGTATCTCAAAGTCCTCAGAGGAATCACTTCATTGAAAATTCGAGCGCGTTTTACACAACGTAGAATAGAAAGAAAAATAATTATGACATCAACATCATATCTGGAATATTATTTTAGCCACATTGTTTTCTAACAAACAAACCAAGCGTCAAAGTGTTTTACTGACTACGTTCAGTAAGGTCATAAAAAATCTTATTTTTTTTGGCAAGATGCGTTAGTTTGACTATTATTGGTACTAGCCTAGCATAAGACTAGCACCTAAGTAATTCAAATAAACTTATCATTGAAATATAATCCACTCTGATAAAAAAATATCATGTCCCAGTGAAGACTACACGGTTGTTATAGACACAGGTGTAGAAGTGTCCTCTAGTACGGCCTTGCGAGTACAAACATTGACGAAGTTCGACCCTCGGGTAAGTGCTGGGTTTTTAATTATATATTTACCTAGACGCGCATTTACACTACTTGGAATTATAAAATTATAGGTAAAGTGCATTCTTGACAGAGTTTTTCGTCGTAGGATTTATATTTTATAGCAACGCATATGCGCTTTTTTACCTAATTCTAAAGGAAAGTAAGAACAAATTCAGATTACAAAAAAAACGTTTGTTGTTTGTTTTTCAATTTGTTTTGACTGAGAAAAGCAAAGATCCAGATTGGCCTTTGTAAGATTGTTTGTGAGTCGATATATTTGTTTGTCGATAATTTGCGTAGGTACTGTACTTTGGATCTGTTTGATATTTTGCAGAAAAGTATAGTAGAAATTTTGCAATAAGTTCATTCTAATACAATTTAAGTTCAAATATGAGCAACATCGGTCCAAGGGTTGCGAAGATAAAGGGTTCAAGAGGTCACAATTTGGGGCGAACTATTAGTTGATTTCCTGTAAGATTCCTATTCATCATAAGGTTGCCTGGAATTCATCGCTCGTAGCGATAAGGCTGCCGATGGTTGCGCTAGTTTTGTTTAAGCTGTTTTATCGTTTATTACATATTTTGTGGTGTGAACAATAAAGAGTTTATCTATCTATCTATCTAGTAATAATCCAAGTTAGAAAATTTGTTCAGTCCTGGATCTACGATTTTTCCGGGCAGGGGCAAACATTGACGCCCCTCAAATAATTCTAGCAATAGAGATTAATGATAAAAATTTAGAACTTGGCACCCCCTTAAGATGCCGCCTGGGGCAAGTGCACTTGTTTGCTCCCCTCTAGATCCGGGCCTGAATTTGTTTCATTATATTCTTGATACATTTTATTCATGACATAAGACAAGTTAGGAGTTTCGGATAAAGTTTTCACTCTCAAGTAGGTGTTTAGAAAAAATGGTTTTAGGCGCAAAGTTTTACGGTTCCCACAATAGACAGATCAGGGGCTCTACGGATAACACTTAACGCGGGCTCGAATTAGCGCTGAAACAGCGCAGTTCGGAAAATTACGCGAAAGTGAAGTTAACGTACCGAAATACGCTTCACTGTCGTTCAACTTTTCTCATCACCTAAACAGAATCGCTTAAAATAAGTAGCCGTAAAGCTCCTGAATTATAACCACAATGAACAACAAATACTTACGACTGCTCAGCGAAATTGTAACTGATCCTATCTTTGCCATTGTCTGTAAATGGATTTTCCGTTTTTGTGATTTCTAATAAAGATTATATAGACATGAACACTGAACCTATTTGAAAGGGCAATATTTTGTGTGGTTTTCTCATACTCAAAATACAGTAGTCTCACTAATCCGACACTTCTGTACATAGGCACGTCCAGTAGTCCGGCACTATTCTTCTTCAGCCCCCGATTTCTGCACCCGCTACCTACATCCATATGCGTTCTTTCTTCCCCAGATTACTTAAGTAAGATAATTGTTAAAATCAATTATTTACCATAATAAATTAAAACAGTAAACATAACATTTATACAATTAATATACCTACATAATAATATATTCATATATATAATCCTATTACATAATACCTATTTCTTTAATATTGATATATATATACATATTATCGACTTATAATATTTTAACTAAAGGTGTAAACCTATGAATAAACCGTATTGGATCCCCGCGATACAGGCCTAGCCTAGTGCGGGAATCGCTGTTATATTTTATACTTAAGATAATTCACTCATTAGCATAAGCCTTGATAAACTGTTTGTATAGTTTTAATACATTCCTTATTTTAAACTTATGTTTGTTATTTTTTTTTTCATTTTGTTATTTAAAATTGTAATCTGTATATACATACCACCTACATATACAATGCTTTATTTTATTTACCTTGAATTTCTTTATATAAAAAAATAAAATAAATAAAAAATCTGGGACATTATTGCACACATGGTCATCTGACCGCAAACTAAGCAACGCTTGTTATATGGCAGCCAGAGACTGATATACATACATATATTTTTTTTAAATACATACTTAAATAGATATTAATACCCAGACATAGAACAAACACAAATGTTCATCACACAAATGTTTGTCCTAGATGGGAATCGAACCCACGCCCTCAAGCGCTGAAAGTAGGTTCACTACCAATTGAGCCACCGGGGCAGTCATATACTCCAGTAATCTGAATATTCCAATAATGTGGCAATTAGTATTTAATAGTGCCGGATTAGTAAGACTTTACCACAATAACATAATCAAGGTTCTAAAATCGTTTTAGTTAGACAGTGCTTGGATATTACGCAAGTGATATTGCTCCTATGAAATTTTACAAGACAAATGATAAACGCGGATTTGCGGTATTATTTTTCAAAAAACTTGTTATTTCAAAAAAAAAAATTAATGTACTTGACTACTGCCTCGACTGTTGTTAAAGCCCTCAATCCCACTTTTAGAAATGTTGGTCGTTTTAGTTTTAATTTGTCTACTTCCATGGTTAGATATCAATATAAAAATGGTATCATATCAAAATTTAATATTTTACCTAGGAAACCGCTCGATGGAAAAAAAATATATGTGAAACTGCGCTGATTTGAGCTTTTCTTCCTGTTTTTATGGATTCATTCAAATACCTATTTACAAAAAGATTTCAACGATATAATTTTAACATACAGATTTCATAATTATGGACGGAACCGTAAAGGCTTATTTTACATTACAGCTTTTCGAAAAATATGAGAAAAACCCCAATAATTGAAACAAAAACACACGACTGTGTGTAAGCGCCATGGTTTTGCTCTACTAAATGCGACTTTATTACAATATATTAAGCTTTATAGTCATCTGAACTAAGCGTATCTGTAGCAATGCTTAAAAGTGGGAAAACCTCGCCTTAAGCAATGATCCGAACGCGACGGTAGAGCACGCTTGCCTATTAAAAAACCGATTCACTCGCGACTCAGTGGGTATTGGTACATCACACTAATATTATAAATGCGAAAGTAACTCTGTCCGTATGTCTGCTTGCTATATAATCACGGCTAAACTGATAAACCAATCTCAATAAAATTTTGCGAGCTAATTGTATGTATCATGAGGACGGACATGGACTATTTTTTCTGACGATATCGCGGACGAAGTCGCGCGTGGTTTAGAAATATAAAAAAAACTTTGATCTTTGATCTGCGAGGGAATATATTTTGTGTTTTATTTTATTTAGAGTGCCTACTCATACAAGATATCCATCTATTATTGCCAATAATGCACCGATCATTGGGTAAAGAATTTCATTTTATATATCAAACAATAACCAGTTAAATATCAAGTTACACTTAGGCAGCGAACTTCCTCATCTTGTCTTTGTAAAGACTCTTCATACCAAAAAGACGATGTAATTTTCCTGTTATGCTATCAATAGAGATAATAACATTGTAGAATAGCCACTACTTCAATAGATACCCCGGATGTTCGCAATTTGGTTTCGTTCAACCCAATGAACGCTACTGTAGTTGGGTTCACAATGAATATTGTGCATCCCGTATCTTCAACTGATTTAACACTTCAAAAGAACCCTTTTCAACCTTACATATGGGCTTTTTAACGTTGCATTTTGAATGTTTTTGGTGCAGTCTTTCAAGGATTGTCGAGCGTGTAGGTCAGTCTATTAAATCGGCCGGCCACCGGATGGACTCGTGTTTCACTGATTTTGACAAAAACAGCTTATGTTACGTCACCGTATGGCTTTGTTTACGTCGAGGGTGGTTTTATATTTATTGCTTATTTTTTTTAACGATACATAATGTGTAAAATACAATGTGCAAAACGAACGCTGTTAAACCCGTGTATGAAAAACCCGTTAATTTTACTCCAATTGAAAAAGGTAATTTAAAAAAGAAAAAAAAAAACTACACTGTTACACGGAACTGAGAGAAAGCAGATAGGGGACCATTGCACTCATACTACACACACTACAAAATTACGTTTATCTACACTAATATTATAAAGAGGAAAGATTTGTACCTATTTTTGTATGTTTGTATGTTTGTAATGAATAGGCTCCGAAACTACTGAACCGATTTGAAAAATTCTTTCACTGTTGGGAAGCTACACTATCCCCGGGTGACATAGGCTATATTATATTTTGTAGCGAGGCCGAAGGCCGAGCTTACACTCGTGCGAAGCCGGGGCGGACGGCTAGTATTATATAAAATCGGGCGATTTCAGGCTTGGTGCCATAGAAAATATTGTTCACAATGATTCGTTCCAAAATTGCGTATAACCCTGAATACACTTTACCGAATGAACTTGATTAGTTGAAACTAATTTAATAGACTCTGATAATACACAATATGAATAATCAATGGATAGTTTTTTTTTAGTAGAATGTTTTAGTGGAAAGAAATGTAAAAAAAAGTTTGATAACTGTCACCAAACTTCAAACTGAGAGACAAAATAATTGTCATCAATAAATACTGCGTGGTTGGCATTTAAAACTATTCGGATGATGTGCTATAGACTGAAAATGAATCATGATACCTTCTGTGCCTACCACAGAAAAGAGAAGGAAAAAATTCTCACTTCAGTGATACCTACTATCCAAAATGAATAAACCAATACAAAAATTTAAATTTAGAATGGCACGGAAACAAAAAAAAACTCCTTAGCTATTGTTCTTATATTAAATCATGGGTCCCTCGAGCCACCAACAGCGAAACATTGTTATTGGCGCCAACTGAATTAGGCATTTTTTACGTTAAGAAAACAAATCTGCGTAAGGGCCAGGCTTCACAGCTGACTGACTGACCCTCAATGAAAACATGTGGCCAGGCCTAGATGGCCACCAAATGTGCCATTTGCCTGTAACCCGACCTCTTCAAGACCTTTCGCCGAGATTCCGCCACATGCTCGCGCACATGGCGAGGCAAAGGTCACCCAAGGAGCATTTTTTTATGCTCTTCCGTGTGCTGCTTACGAACTAACAATAATTTTCTGCAATTTATTTCAAGTACAACTTGGGTAAGTGCTATTTAAGGGGCAGCTAAAGGTACGCGGCCATCTCACTCACGCATTACGTTTTTGAAGATAAAAATACCTAAATGAGAATTAAAAAAACATTGTTAAAAGCTTAAAGAAGTTTCCGTGTTGAATTATAGGACTTTAAAAAAAAAACTATTTTATCGTTTTTTGTTTAACTTTAAAAACAATTCAACTACAATAGTTTTTTTATTTAGTATCACTGTTTGAAATTTTGTTTGAATCAAAACACATTTTTACTTTATCAGTTGTAGTAGGTATTTCACATTTAAAGTACATTCAATAATTTTATATCTTCAAAAATGTAAAAAGGAACGATCGAGATAGAAGACGAACGACGCATAGACTGTTAACAGCTTTCCGCATCTGTAGAAATGTTTTCCAATTCGAAGTCTTAGCTTCTGGTTTCGACTATCGCGCAACCGAATCTCTGAACGATCTAATAGACGGCAATATACAACAATCTCGCCACCTATTTATTGTCTCAGATCTTTATTCCATTGTAACTCTCTCGATTGCAATTGCAAAATAACAAACGATTCTTAAATACAGTAGCGAAGGCAACGCCTCGCGATAAATCAACATCTCCATTACAATTTTATTCTTACTTTCGAATAAATAATACTGTGTCTTCACGCTTCGAAATTCGAACGCTCACAAATTATTGTTGGTTCTCGTTTTATTGTGTTTTTTCTTTGGATAAATAGTCTTTATCAAAAGATGTTGCGTCTTGCTCGCTCTCGTTGTGGCTCTGGCGTCGTGGTAGCGTCTCAGCACGTGCGACACGTTAAAGGCAGACCGTTCCCACGGTCGGCTCGAGCCGCCCCCCGCGCCTCACTCGTCGCCCCCGCGTGCGCGTGATTCGACTCCGGACCTCGTGCCAATGGAATAAAGTGCCCGCGCAGCACGTTCCAATTGCAAAACGTTTTGAAGCAATGAAAGTGGCGGAAACGGTCATGCACCCACTATTCTTCTGGACAATGGTCAAGAATTTAGTGCTATTTAGAACATTGTCACAAGATTATAGATTAGATTGTTTTGTTTAGTCAAAAGTTTGATTTTATACACCGTATCTACTTTTTGTATTTTTAGAACAGGTTGAGGCACCCTGGCAAAACAAAACTTCCAGGCCAGGTAAAATGAGATGAGGTCAAATGACCTCATCTCATTTTCATCTTCACAGATTTTTTTGGTGTTCGTCCCTCGTTCGACCCTTGTCATTGAACTTTCACACACTAATTTTGTTAGTAAAATTCATTACCGCATTATAGAATCTGGGCAGTCACAGTGAAAGGGCGGTGTTAAAGTAAAGGTAAACCCAGAAATCAATCGAGCTGCGATCGAAACGTTGAAAGGTGATCGGGTTTACGTAACAGTACCTGAAGGATTACAAAACTGGCTCCAGACTCCGATAACTTGTCAAGTGAATTTATAATTAAAACAAGTGATTGTGCAAGAATACAAAGAGGTTTGCCCACACGTCCGCTTCGGTGAGAATTAACATCTTACACATTGTTGTCACTCTAGTTGCGAGCTGTGGTTGTACTTGCGTTGTTGCGTTTATACAGGGTTAAACGGAACAGTGGCAGGTAGTTGGTAGGTTCTACTATGAGGAATGGAAAAAAAACTTACGGAACAAAATTTTTTTTTAAGTTATATGATTATTAACGGGATATTTACCGTGGTAAGTTTGTGGAAGGAGCTCTCCTTCCACAACCTTACCACGGTAAATATCCCGTATGTCTTACCAGTGTATTATGACCCATGGCATTTCTTTATAATAATACGAGTACGTAATGGTTTGTACCTATATGGTTAATGTCAACCAAAAATTGGGTAGGTAAACATTATTCTAATGTAATTTTTTTGGCTACTGGGCAGGCTGAAACCTTTAAGCTATACCACCTCGTCTTACGTATTTACAGACATAATAACCCAGTAAAGCGGTGGAGAATTTACTAGAGTCTTCTAAGGAGTTTTGGAAACAACATGAAAATTCACGTTTCTCCTTATTATGTCACTTGCCTACACTCGAGCACATTCACGAACACTCACTAAATAAATCATAATCCATTATTACACATCACAAATACACAAGCTTAGTAAAAAATTACAATGAGGGACAAATTCAGTGTTATTTATTTTCCCGTCCAGTTCTTCTTATAAAATACGCCGATTTGACTATCAATTCATTGAGCAGTTGCCGCTGTGAAGTGATTTTCATAAAAATTTAACAGACAAAAACTTTTTTAAATTATTATTATGTACGACCTGTTTAGTTGTTTCTTGTTCTTGTCATGTGGCTGTTGTCGAAAGTGACACAGAACAAACAACAGCGAGTTAGTACGTACTTTAGTGTCAAGAGTACCTAACATGTTTCTAAAACGTTATTAGGAGATTGAGGCGTGCTTTCTCTTCTAGTCTTTTAGTCTGATAACATGATATGCTAATAAGTTTAGTATAAATCCTGTTGAATATTTAATTAATACTCAGGAATTCAATATGGTTTTATAACCCACGTGGTGAAATCAAGTCTTTATCTAGTTTGAATTTAACCTTTTATCGATGTAGTCTCCTTCAACATTTCCTTACCGTTTTTATAAGTTTTAAAACCTACTTGTATATGTAAAAGCTGTAAAAGCTTGAATATGTACTAAACCCTAAATCAGTGTAGTTTTTAACCAACTTCCAAACAGGAGGAGGTTCTCAATTCGACTGTTTTTTATTTATTTTTATGTTTGTTACCTCAGAACTTTCGACTGGTGAACCGATTTTAATGATTATTTTTTTATTTGAAAGCTGGTGCTTCCCGTGTGGTCCCATTTCAATTTGGTCCAGTTATGGTAGTTTTATGAATTCGATTTATAAATTGATAATTACTGTTTTTAATGTGTTACTGATCAAAAATATCGAGGTTTTTGACGTCAGCGTGAAAAAAAACATGTCGCTTTTTGTATTATTTTTCTAATATTGTATATTTTCGAGTGTTATTGTGTAATATTGATATAGTCTAGGCAAGTGATATAATAAGATGAAACGCGTATTTTCCTGTTTAAAAAAAACTATAGAAGCCTCTATTAAAGTCTCCACCACTTTACTAGGGTATGACTTGGACTTGACTGTGAATTACTTTGCTTGACTTTGACTAGTTTGACGATACCTATTTGATAAAACTTAAAACCCTGTAAGTAGGTACTTGACACTGGTAAACGAACAAGACGTACAACGCCAAAATCCTGTTATGACGGATAAAGAAAAAAAAATGCACGTCTACTAAATAATTAACTGGTATTTCTCTGAAGCATTCATTATCTTACAATAACTTTTGTAGACTAATACAGGATACAAGTTAAAATTTTAGTTACATTATAAACAGATCGGGCCGCTCCATACCTAAATTGCCATACCCTAATTGGGTCATTGTGTTAATATAACTGTTAAGTATATACTTAGCATAACATAATGTGCTATAAATGATTTGACTTTGACTTTAGTTAGATAAATAATAATTTCATGTTTAATTTTGGTGAACATGGACGTCAGAATTTTACTTCCTATTCATATTTTTGACATCATTATAACATAGTCATGAGTATGATTTTCTCGTTCACCAGACTTTAGGGTCCGTTTGACAGCTTTGCTGGCTTTGGTAAACCAAAGTTATCGAAAACCAGTACGAAGAACCATGTCAAATCTCCTACAAAGTTGTAGTTGTTCTTGCGTTTACCCCGATACTAATTTCCTAGGAAGCGATTACAACGTAAACACGGATATATTTAAAAGCATGTACACGTTCTGCAACATTTTCTATACATTTTAACGCTAATGCAGCTTCGAAATACAATAAGTTACTCCGTGAAACACTGGCTTAAACTATCACGTTTGTTAATTACAGTTATATGATTATTTATAGGATATTTACCGAGGTGAGTTTGTGGAAGGAACTCCCTAATTTAACCTCTTTTCTGCCATGGTAAATGTCCCGAAAATAATAAGTTTATTGTGGAAACTCCTTGTTTTTTTGGATGACATTTTGAACTTGGATGAACGAAGCATCGTAGTTACATTTCGTATATGTTTTTTTAACATTTTTTTTTTATTGCGTCCCAAACCGTTTGTCAAAAGTCAGTTATTCGGAGAAATGTGAAGTATGTCAGAATGTATGTCAGAGAAAGGTGAAGCTTTATGTTCGTGTGCTTTTTCGTTTTATTGATGTTCGCGTTGCATTACACGTTGAGTTACAGAGTTTGAACGTAGATGTAAGAGAGTGTGTACGCGCGAGGCGCATAGACGGCATTGTTGCGCGCGTGACCCCGACCGCTACGCGACGCGCGTGCTTGCGCTTGCGTTGTGCATATTACAAGCGCAAGCGGGCTGTAAGAGTTTGGAAAATTCTCAGCTTGAGCTACATTTTTTTTACAGTTACTTAACTTATTATCGGTCCAAATTCTTTAAGCTCTGATAACTGCAATAGAATTAGAAATATGAGAATGAGTAAACTTCTTAATATTATAAGTATTGGCCGACACGCCAGTCTGAACGACATCATACGCAGGGTTTTTTCCACCACCAATGTCGCAGCTGTGCTCGAACCGAGTGACTTACGCGTGATAATGGAAGGAGGCCTGTCGGTATGTCATTTGTTCCCTGGAATTTGGGACGACCCCTTGTATTGGATGCGACTTGTGTCGATACTTTGGCACCGTCAAATCTTCCTGAAACACAAGATAGGGCTGATGCAGCTGTAAATTCGGCAGAGCAGCACAAGTGGCGCAAATATGCAAGCCTTGGCAGTGTTTACATATTTGAGGCGTTTGGGGTCGAGACATTGGCCCTATGGGGACCTGAGCTCACCTCATTTTCAAAAATATTTCAGAGCCCCTGGTTAATGTGACGCATGACCATAATGCTGGCGTATTTCTGGCTCAATGCATAAGCATTTCCACTCAGCGTGGTAATGCCGCCAGCATGCTGGGTACGCTGCAAACTGACAGTGGGCTTGAGCATTTGGATTGTTTTTAGACCTTCAGTGGTCTATGGACAGTCTAACTGTTTTTGGAGTGTTAGCTTGTATTTTGTTTAGTTAATAAAGACACTTATAAGTTAACAGAATTTACTATTTGCACTTAATTTTTTACAATACAAATATGTAGCTGTAAAACCTTGAAATATTAACATTTATTAATTGTAATAATTGTATTATATAACCTTAACTTTAGACTGTAGGTGAATAACTCTGAAATATAAATATACATACAATAAATAAAATAATAATAGGTAATAATAACTAACTAAAATGACGAAGTGTACAAAAAAATTGTTTAATAAACGGGTAGGCCTAATTCCCGAGATACGGGTGTATTCCACACCTACTCGTAGTTTGGGCATTAGTGCGATATACGAGTGTAAATGTACCAATTCCTGAAATAAATAATTTTGAATTTGAATTTACAAAAAAATATATGAGATTTTTTTTTATTTATTCCGGATAAATGGCAAGATTTCGAATTTGTTTGTTTAACACAAAAAATACAAAAGCTGTGATTTGAAAGTGACTTCAAAGCTGTGCCCGAAGAATGCGAAGAAGCAAAGCAATAATTTTCCAACAACAAAAATTTATTTTTCTTGTAGGATTTATTTTATCCTATTACTAATTAAAGACTCGCTCGTGACCAGACTGTTATGTAAATAGGCTAAACTTTGACTTCATTAAATAAATAACGCACATCTTGGTGACATTGTGGCGCGCGTGCGACCTTAAGCTGCGCATGCGCCGCGACGGCACGACTCTCGTGACACGTTCCTTTACTTGTCCATAACAAAGCTTGTGCACATAGTAGTGACTACTGCTACATATAGTCACATTGAAATAAAGTAGTACCACAAAAATCCAAAAGCAATCTAACCAAAACGCAAATCTAATTAAGGCACGCACGATTTGTGTAAATTTCACTCGTCCATCCTTTCTCACCCAAATGTTAAAGTTTGACGACTCTAGGGACTGGTGGTCCTGAAAATAAAGTTATACTGTTTGGTATTTTTCATTACCACGGTCTAATTTGCATTAAGCATAAGCACTAAGCAGGTCTAACGAGAAACAGCACTTTTACCGCTCTAAGCGTCCACGCCCACGCTCCACAACGCTCAACACTTTATGTTTTAAGTATGTTCTTTAACGTGTCCGTCCGGCTATTTGATGCAATGCCATGTTTAAGACCCTATACGCGTAAGCGGAAGCGATTATGCCAAAATTTCCATAAATTCGCTGAACTCTGACTTCGATTAATAACTGTTTGCTGGCACGCAGACATTGTTCAGTCTGTGACCCCGTCCATTAAAATCTGCACAAGCGTCACCTGCAATTGCATAGCAAAGGAGAGGCGTAAGCGATTAAAGATAAGTTTCTGTAGTACCAATACTCTCTAGCAGCAGTAGCTGGACGTAAGTCTCTTGCATTTCTTTTGATATATTCTGGTTTTTCGCTACCTTTCGCCTTTCAATGCAAAATGATTTGAGAACGTCACGTCAACGTTTCCTACCTCTTAATCGGCCGCGTCGGACGTCAGACATTTGTGTGACGATCTTAGTTAATCAAATCAGAATTAGGAAATTACATAATATACCGTAAACTTGTTATACAACGCTAAAATTTAACGAATCAAACGTATCTTCTAGTTGGATACTATACATTGTCATGATAAACGCGCACGTTACATAATCAGGGGTCGTTCCATTAATGTCACAGTTACCGTGCTACACCGCACAAATTATAAAAAACTTGACATTGCCAATTCCACGCATATATGTTCCACGAGTTATGTCGTCGTAGAGATTTAGGGTACAGCACAGAGTTCATTTATCAATAAAATTTTCATGTTATGACGTCATGCGTTATTATAGCGAGGAATCTCATGGAAAATAGAGAATATAGGCTCAGTTGCATTACATACGCGCTACATGCCACGTCCAATCCCAATATTTGTATTTTTATTAATAACCAAAATGATGACCAAGATGGTAGTGAATAACCTCATATATTGCCTGGGAAAGTCCTAAAGCCCGCCGAGGACTGATGGAGGCTGATGATGATGAATAATTTTTCTTAAAGTATCATACAACAATACTCACAAATTGAGACTTTAATTTTAACTGTAGAGCGTGTAGAAAAACAGGAAATCCTCCATACTTATTTAGACAAGTGTATCTAAAATATACAATTACGGAATATTTATCTTCAACCACTTCATTTACAATACAACGACCTTAGTCGCTATTTACAACTAGAAATACGATTAATCATGTCTAATTAATTCAATGTAAAGCACGTGTCTCATTTACAGATTTTATAAAGTCTAATAGGAAGGTTTACACTGTCCGATGCTAATTCGGCCCGATAACGTCAAACAGCATCGTGATAGTGTGACCAATGCTTAGCAGTACTTTATCAGCTTGTTAGTAGAAGCTATCAACTAAGAAATCTTTCCCCGTCTGCATAGCTCTCTCGTTCGTACATCTGCCTAGTGAATCCAAGCATTTATTTAAACGACCTGCCTGCAGTTGTCTCGTTCGTACATATTCACATTATTGAAGATATAAAATCAGTGAGTGTGAATTTCCAAAAACTGAAAAAAACATGTTTTGGTGTCTATCGTAATATTAAAAACAAAGAAACTGTCAATTTGATATATTTTAATTTGACGGAGTAATATGGTAACAAGTGTTTTTTTCTTATTACCATATTACTCCGTCAAATTTAAATATATCAAATTGACAGTTTCTTTGTTTTTAATATTACGATAGACACCAAAACATGTTTTTTTCAGTTTTTGGAAATTCACACTCACGCAGGCAGGTCGTTTAAATAAATGCTTGGATTCCCTAGGCAGCAATGTTGCGGAAACACTGTTTCAAAAACAAAACGTAGAAGCAAATACAGTCAAATATCGATAACGGAGAACTGGATTATGGGAACTAATATATTAGAGAGACTCATTTGCTATAGTATGACGTTTTTGAGTCTAAAAGCCTTTATAACCATTTGAGATGTGTCTTATTTGCTCGGATTTCTATAACATAAACAGTCTCTTTCTTAAACACTGTTTTAAACTATCACGGTTGTTCACTAAAGTTGTATGATTATTTATTTATTTATTTGTCTTCCCGTGAACATGGTGCATGTAACTGCGCTGAAATATCGGGAGCTCCTTCCACAACCTTACCACGGTAAATATCCCGTAAATAATCATATAACTTTAGTCTCTTTCTTATCTTAGTCCCTTGAATTTTGGATTAACGTAGGTAAGTAGAGTTACCTACCTAAGTGTTTATCTTAACAAAAACGTTTGCTTTTAATTTAAGACATGGATGGGTAATTATTATTCCTAAAACTGAAAAAAGTCTTCTTTTTAAAGCTGTTGACATTCTTAGGGTACCCAACTTTGCAGAAACTTATGTCACCATTTATTGATAAGACAGAAATAATCAACTATACCACTCTCAAACTTATTGACAAGAAAAGTAACAAAAACTAATCCAGTTCGGCGTTCTGATTCTATCAAATAGAAAGATCTTTAAATAATTAAATTTCTGAAACAAATAGATATGTATTTATTATTGAAAATAACGGCTTAAAATTTTGGAAAATCTCAACATATAGGTACCATTTTCAAAAGTTGTTTTTCGTAAAACTCTCGGAGGGAAAGTTGTGGATTTCGTTAAATTACTGACATAAAATAAACAAATGTAATATTATAGTTTACTTGTCTTATAATCTTCTACTAATCTTGGCAATTACGGCTTTATTCTTTCGGTTTATGCCTGAAAATCCAGATACCTAAAATTGACATGATGCAATTTGTAATACGACTCTGAATACAAGGTTTATTAACTTCTTGTTTTCCGCAGTTTCACATCGAAAATAATAACTAAATTTTATTGCAAAAATAACGTTATAAAGTCAACAATAGCCGTAGGAAGCGAACTACGAGAACTTTACAAAGAATAGCTAACGGAGCGCAATCGATTATCATTTTCATACAATCGCGTATCTAAAGGTCACGCGTCATGCCATTGAACGTAGCGGGCATTATTCATATTGAAGAAACTACGTGAATGTTAAAAGCAAAAAAAAAAAAGAATCGATTTTAAAAATAACCAACACAAAGTCGAAATTCATGAAACATTTCTATGCTACCTATTTTGTAAAAACTTGAAACATTAAACTTTTCAAAGCAATTTGGTGTGTTACTGCACAAAAATAGAGGTGAGTATGTCGTGTTGCGTTGTAAGATTGTGTATCGTAAGCCAGGAAGCGCATTGTTAGGTCACGTTCTCACAACTCCCCTTTTCTTCGAGGGGGAATAAATAATTGCACTTTTTTCTGTCGCATATGGCTAAGGAGCGTGGTTTGCGAGATCGTTCCCACGGTTCGCCCCTCGGTAGAAAGGCAACGAGGTCAAGAAAAAATACGTGCCGTCATAATGCCGGGGTTTCTTACGGAGGCAGATGCGTCTAGGGTTAAGCGTGGATGAGCGTGGAATCGATTATGAAAAGTGAAACGGTTGACGTCACTAGCTACTAGGGAGATATAGACTTTTTTGTTTTGACAATTGGCAATATCCTTTTTTAATTATGATGTCACATCGTTCGTGCCACAGAAAATAGAAGTAAATTGAACGGAAATGAGAATGAAAATCTGTCGCCAGGTATTATGACAGATACTTGATTGAACATTCTTATTTATGTCAACGCGTCGAACTTCGCGTCACAGTTGCTAATACAGTTGCTATGGGTTTATATGGGTGCAAGTAGATCCAACAAATTTCTTACAACAATTCCTTGACAGCCGTTCTATTTTAAGCAAAAAAAAATCTTATCTATGGTTTGTGGAGAGATTGCAAGAGTTGACCATTTTATTTGTAGAGTTGCCATAATATATGGTAGGACTACGCAGTTTTTTGTAGGTTTTGTTCAAAAACACGTGTGTGGGCATTTAAATATTCAAATAATTAGTCGCATGGTAGTTTATTTTATTTAAGATTTGACCAATTATAAAATTACTTATCATACAAAAAAAATCTCCATTTTACTGAACTTTTTCGTCACCCAAACTGCATGATCGGCTAACGCTATTCATTCCATACTTATTATCGAATCACAAAAATATTTAAGGGTTCCAATTTCAAAATCCATTCGACGCACGTATGGCCACTATTACAGACAAAAACATATCGACAAAAAAAGAATTGCACCTTTTCTAAGGCGTTCTATATTTGAAAACTGGTCGCGTTCCCACGATCGCTCGCGCCAGTTGCGCGTCTTCCCCTTCGATCTTCTTTTTTTTGCCATTATCAAGGTGATATTTGTGTGACAAGCGAGAAGGAACGACTTTAGAACGGATCTTATTTTTAAATCTTTTACAAAAAGTCGATAAGCTCATCACGGTTTTGTATATTATAGTATTTTTTGTTTACAAAATGTGTAAGCTCACGTAGAGCTAGGTAAAATAATTCCGAAAACGATTTTATTTCGTTTGACATAAGTTATAATAATTATATTAAAAGATAAATGTATTGTTTTGCCATAGCTGACAAACAAGCTTACGGGCCGCCTGATGGTAAGCTATTGCTGTTGCCTATAGATACCTATGTAACACCACAGGCATCACATATATGTTGCCGACCTGTTAAAATGTATCATGTTCATTTGATATTCTGCTACCTCAATCCCAGACTAATTAAAAACAAACAGTACACCACACAAACAACGCTTTCACGCGTACTTGGACTCTGAGTAATCATAATACACAATCATGGGGCATGTGCATAAAAACAAAACACTATACTCCAAACACTCTGAAATTGGACCTAACCATTCCGACATACGACTCAATATCGCGCACGGATGAAACTAATAAGTAAAACTTCGAAATGGAGCTTTAAACATGTGTGTAAAGTTTGAAATTCGAATGTGTTGCTATTGGTTACGCGATGACAGTTGAGAGGGCACACATTGCGTGGCTTGGTGATCCTTTCCCACGGTTTGCGCGACATATGGCGCGCGCGGCTGCACTTACCCGTAATCTACGGTGACGCGTGCACAAAAAATACTCTCGGACTTAGCGGATCTATGGTCGGCGGGAGATAAGAAACCGGTAGGTACGCTGTTTACCGGTAATCGACGATTTGGAACGTGTCGCTTTAAAAATAGAGCTAGGTATATTGCAGTTCTATAAGGGGAGGCCTATGTTAGCAGTGGACGTCTTCTGGCTGATGATGGTGCTGATGGTTGCAGTTCTTTGTCGTGATTTTTTTTTCTTTGCCAAAATGACGTATTTACCTTCATCCTAATAATATAAATGCGAAGGTGTTGTTTATCCGTTTGTTTGTCCTTCTATCACGCAGAATCTGATTAGTGGATGGACGTGGTTTATTGCATGGATAAATGGTTCAAGGGCTGGAAGTGGAGACAGGTTTATTACCCCGGAAATTTTTCGTTTTCAGTCTTCGACCAAAATAAAATGAATGGACGGGCCCAGTAGAAGAGCTTGTTTGAAGATTACAAAATGAGCGCCAGCTCTCATTTTGTTTCAGTCGGTCTCTAGCCGTAGGAAGTGAAACACGAGTCTATTGTTACGCGATAACGAAACATCTGACAAAATTATGAATTCGTATGCTTTACCGAAGTGTAAATACACAAATAAAACCGATATCTATTTTTTGTAACATATATACTGTACATTTTTATAATTAGGTGTTGAAGTATATGTCCGACGGTTTTGACTCGTTTTTACTGATCAAGTTCAATGGTTAGGGCCCGTCCATTCTTTTATTTTGGTCGAAGTTTTCAGTAGGATGGTCAACTCGTACAAAATTCAAGTAGGCATGAATTATAGCGGTTAAATAGGTATAGAAAATTAATTTTATAAGTAAACATGTTTTTTTTTCAGTAAAATATTATATTATGTAATGTGTCAAAAAATTCAAATGGTCACTACATGCTCGAAGCTTAATTACGCGATGACTATTTATCGTCCTTCATATTTTATTCATCCAGCCGTCATCACAATAATCTGGCATAATACAAAATTTGAATTAAGAACTGTCATAAAAAAGCTAAATACCAAGGTCGGGCGAATCGTCCCGAATTTGAATTTTCGAATGGATGTTTTTTAGCGCGGGGGGCAGGTGGCGCGCGCGCAACTGTCGTCGTTCCCACGCCCGCTAGCACCGGGCCTCGATATACATTGCTATGTGAGACCGTGTCATGATTGCCAATTAACAAAATTGATGTATTTTTTTAAGATGGTTAATTATGTTTTCTTGTCTGTGGTAATTGACTTTTGTGTAGATGCGTTTTGGCGGGAAAATCGTAGCGTGACGTGGTCTACGCCTGCGCTTAGAACATTATCCCACTGCAAAAATACTAGAAACAAAAAAAAAACGAACTGCACTGCTATTCGCATAGAAATAAAGTTTATTATTCTGCCTACTAAATTAAAATGACGTAATTTACTCAGCAGTTAAGTTTGTAGCATAAGTACATTTATACCAATAGAAGTTGGTACGAGAGTTTTTGGTGCCAACGTGGGAAAAACAAATTGCGAAGTTTTAATTATTACGAAAACATTTATTGTATTATTTTCCTAAGCTAGTGTTCATTAACGTGGTAATGTGTAATAATAGTGGATTAATATTTATACAGTGCCTTTTAATGTGCTCAAGTGCGTGGGCAAGTGATATAATAGATTAAAACGTGTACTGTCATGTTTATTCCAAAACTCCGAAGAAGAACCTCTAGTACAAATACGGAAGACGAGGCGGTACGGCTATACCACCAAAAAAAAAGCCTTAATAGCTTTAACTTGCTCCGAAATGGGTGAAAAAAAAAGAAGTACCTACCTAGGTACATTTATAGGTATTTTGTAGTGGTCCGCCTGGGGAAGTACTACCACACCTTTGCCAGTTATTCAACCGCCAAGCAGTAGTGTGCAAATACTACTGTGTTCCAGATTGAAGGGCAATGTTTCCCGCGAAATTACAGGGCACACAGAGATTTGACATCTCATATCTCGGGGTGACGAGCGCAGTGCATTGTCATCCAGGGTTTTGAACTGTTGAAGTTCAAATTCTGAGTGGCGTCGAGCTATAACAGCTCGATAAGCAAGCGAATACTTATAACTTACTCACCCAGGCTACTAAGACATTGGCGTTCTGTGGTCGCGTGCGCAGAGTTTGTGTTACATTTTATAAACACACAAGTATAGTAATTTCCTTATGTTATGTTCCTTACATACATGTACAGTGATATCATCGCTGAACAAATATTGGATTTATTATTCACTATCAGGCGTACTTCTACTTGACATATGTAAGCTGTAGGTAATTTTATTCTACAAGAAAGATTGCAAAGACATGTCTACTCTAGAATGTAGGTAGATGCATTATATGTATACCTAAATCTTAGTTGGTAAACGAGACTTTTAATACTTTTTTAATGCATAAATGCGTTTGACCGCCAACTCGCCTGATGTTAAGCGATGATGCAGTCTACGATGGAGCACGCTTGCCTAGGTAGGTAACTAAACTATAGGTACTTAATACTTACGAATTACGATATGACAAAAAAAAAACAATTAATAAGTAGGTACATTTTTTTTAATTCCCGATAAAAAAGCTGATTATCTTCAAATGGGAGAACTGTTTTTTTAATCAAAACTAAGAACGCTTTCGATGTTTTTTTTTTTAATTCCCGATATAAAAATTGATTATCTTCAAATGGGAGAACTGTTTTTTAATCAAAGCTAAGAACGCTTTTGATCAAGCCAACTTTTAAAGAAAAAAAAATTGCTAAAAATTCCAAACATATACAAAGGTACACTCGTTAAACATAATTATAACACCCCTCTTTTTGCATCAGGGGTTAAAAATTAAATTGTTTAAACCCACGAAAATAATAATAGCCACTTTTAATTATTTAGAAAAATGTTTTAGTAAACGTATTCAAATTTAACTTCTTACCTACGTTATGTATAAAAACCGCTACTATCAATGGTTTTTATTTTCAATCAGCACATTTTTTACAATAAACTACCAATGCCATCTATACAATCACACGCGAACTAAACCGGGAAGAATCTGCCAAACTGCAACTTACGAGGGGAGACGGAAGCATTTGCAACACAATAGATAAATACAAACAATGCTAGGTCAAAGGTAACCCGTGGGAAAGCATTGTAAAGGTAAAATTGCAATAAGAAGGGTGATGATAGTATAAATTTTGGACAACTACAGATTTGAGAGCAGTTAGTTTTGCAACGTCAACCAGGAAGTAACGGGATTTGTGCGCTTTTGAAATATTCAAAAAATTGAACCAAAAATAGTTATCAGTTTTAAATACGGAATTGCAATCTTGTTCTTGGAAAAAAGGCGTCAGTGTGTTTTGAAATGATATACATAAATATAAAAAAAAATATAGATTCCTACTTGCCTATCTCTAACTCTACTCAATATAATATTACATAAGTGAAAACTTGTGGGAGAGAAATAGTTCAAGTTGCAAAAATGTGTTATAAAGTGCTTTTAGTGGTTTTGATTGAGTCTGTTAAAAAGCTTAAAAAATGTGAGAGAAGTGTCAAAGTGCTGACTTGTGCTGACAAACTCATATCGCATGAAAAAGATGCAAACTTCAGGACAGTATAATAACGACATTATCATTATATGGACCCGGGTATGTCCTAAAACTGCGACCAGAACCACCGGAGGATGGGCAGCAGCGTCCTAATAGTATACGGTGAACGTACTGCGATCCCCAAGCCGCCTGCCAAGCGTGGGGATTATGGCAACACCCCTCTCTATGAGGGAGGCCTTGTCCAACAGTGGACGTAAATTGGCTGATGATGTGTGATGTGTATCATTATATTCATACTCATATTCTTTATTCCTAACATTATTTACATGTCATGATGTATTTAGCTAATTTCTATAACAATTTCACTATAATAATAATAAAAACATACTGTCAATAATAAATAATAAAAAAATATAATTACCAACTATTTATGGTCAATAAAAAGAGTTAAATATTCACCGAATAATCATGATTATCATCATTTCAGCCATAGGACGTTCACAGCTGGAAATGGGCCTACTTCATCGATTTTTAAAAGAAAAATACGAACCGAATAATAATAAAGCATAAAAATTAAAAGTGTTAATAATTAATTGCTGCATTACGCCATAATATGCAAAAATTCATCCCTCTTCTAAAATGTTTGCTCAACAAGCCATTTCTTAGCTGTAAACTTAAACGAGTTGCGGCAGGGTGCATCGTTCATTTTAAATGGGTTTGAACTTATTTGAGTTATTAAATTTATTTTCTGTAAACTCAATTTAAAACTCAGAGTCACACAACGGCCAATGGAGAGAGCTATGATTGGAGTTTCTTTGCGTGATAAAATCCGGTACGTAGATATTCGCCAAAGAACCAGAGTCACCGACCTAGCTTTTAAAATCTGCAAGTTGAAGTGGCAATGGGCAGGCCACGTCGCTCGAAGAACTGATGACCGATGGGGAAGAAAGGTTCTTGAGATTCCACTAGATGGACCGACGACATTATGTGAGTCGCGGGCATCCAGTGGATGCAGACGGCAGGATGTCGTTCAGTGTGGAGGTTAAAGCGGGAGACCTCTGTTCAGCAGTGGACGTCTTCTGGCTGATGATGATAACGATGAAACTCAATTTGCTCTTTTTATAAAAAAACTGACAAAACTCTAAGATACCTTCTTCGTACACTTTTTGTAATTAATTTTTTTAATTTCCCAAAAACCAATAAGTAAATTAAGAATAATGATTGCCAATCGACAAAATCGTTAAACTTTACTTCAGATCCAAATATGCTAAGCAAACATCCCAAATCGACTCATCTGAAAGTAATTTTATTGATGTTGACCGTGCATACATAGGTACATTACATGCGTTGAATTTTATCAGTTGTACGCCGTCAACGGACGCAGTGACTCATGCTTTTATTTGATGACTTTAAGGGGATTATTAATGCTTTTATTTGGCTACAAGTCATATTATAGTAAATTTTAAGTGTATTTTTGGAGACGTTAGGAAATTGACATATTTTGTTTTACATAATTCTAGCCATGCGTTTGACCACGATCTCACGTGATGGAAAGCGATGATGTGATCGAGGATGGTGGATGGTGTAGCACGCTAACCGATGATATAAATATTATTTTTTAGGGTTCCCCCTTAGTTGTGTAAGTCGTGTAAACGGGACCTTATTACTAAGCCTACGCTGTCTGTCCGTCCGTCAGTCTGTCAGTCCTACCTTTTAATGGCTGTATCTTTCGAACCGTAATAGATAGCCAATTGAAATTTTCAAAAAATATATAATGCTATGGCGGATTAACTAAGAAATAATAATAAAGTCAAAAAATAAAAACTAAAGGGCCATATAACGTATTTTTTGTGTTCTCGTGTGCTCTAGTGTAAAATGGTAATACGTGCAGTCGTGCAAGTGTAAAACTTGGCATGATTATAGTACACACTCTAAAGTAAAACAACAAATAATAAATACTGGCCAAGTGCAAGTCGATGACAATTGAAATTTAAAATGGCATTTTTTTTTTGTGAAAGCGGGTTGATATTTTATGGATGTAGGTTTTTTAGTGTCTGCTGTTTTGAGACAGTACTGCAAATAAATATATATCCTGTTGATTTTAATATTTGTTATGCTGGAAAAAGCATTTTAATTGTGTTATCACGACACATATTTTAAAACTCATCGAAAACAATTTAACAGAGTAAATATTCATAAATTTCGATAGAAACATAAAATAATTCAGTGATACTTGTCCTTAACTATACTTGCTAGATCATCGTTGACGCAAGCATTCTCGTATTGACACGATTGGCATCAACTGGGCAAATAATACTGGATGATATCACCGCTAAACGCTGTGCTCGCTTGTACAGATGGCAACCGTTTGTTTGAGCCGGCAATTACTGTACTGTTTGTGACTGTACTGATCTAGGCTTAAGGCGTTGTGCATGCGGAATTAAAGAAAGAAGTATGCAACGACTGAAGTTGAGCCGCTATTATGGTGCGTTCAAGGTTATTTTGCATGGTTATTATCTAAGATATTTTTACATCTTATTTTTTATTACATATCACGGTTATTACGGTACAAATTGTTAAAAGTAAAAAGTTGCAAATGAAAACAGGCTTACACACTAGTTACAATAACAACCGATGGCAGTAATCGTGAACAAAAAAGGCACGCAACTGTCAGAACTGTCAATGTCACATTTTCGCTTTTTTGACCACGACGATCGCAATAACGAATATAATAGCGGAGTTTGGCACCAACGTGGAAAAAACGTTGCCTCATTGTATTAATTATTTTCCTACACATCTAAATTTTCAATTTTAATGTATAATAATTTTAGATTATTATTTATGAAGTGTTATTGAATTGGCTCGTGTGTCGTCAAGTGATAAACCAAGGTTACTTAACTTGTTTGACGATTTGTCTGTATATAAACATATACAACACAATTGCCATGCGTTAGTCTCGCATAAATTTGAAAATGGCTAGGCCGATTATAAATTTATACTTACCTAATTTTATTTCGGTATGTTCGCCTCAACACAGGGGTGGTACGGTGGTAGACAAAACATAATTTACTGGTTTTACTTTAATTTATAACTATCTGCTCCCTACGGTTTCCACCTACATAGATTTCTTCTTTTATCATCAGTTATCTGCCAGTGAAAGTCCCGTCAATTGTTTTTTTTTAATAATACTGAGTGACGAGACGAGCGAACTCGCTCGCCTGATGGCTCTTCACACTTGCCATAACAGCTCAACGCCACTCAGAATTTTGAACTTCAACAGTTCAAAACCCTGGATGGCAATGCACTGCGCTCGTCACCCTGAGATATAAGATGTCAAATCTCTGAGTGCTCTGTAATTTCGCTGGAAACATTGCCCTTCAATTCGGAACACAGTGATATTTGCACACTACTGCTTGATCCAGCCGTTTTGGAGTATATATAAGAAGATATTCAATTGACTATAGCTATAGCCTACCTAACAATCCGTAGAAACACATGGAGGTGTTTTGAGGCCTATAAATAGCGACGGCATGAAATTTCTCCAAGTGCGTGAGTTGCCCTGAAGCTGATATCGTATTTCCAAACGTTAATTAAATTGTAATTGAAAACTAATTAACTTGACCGCCGAGCACAATCTTCAATTAGCCATACATCATAATTATAGAACGATAACAACACCACATTCAGCGAGCTGAGCAGTAAGAACTGTCAGAATAAACGTCTAAAACTTTTTTCTTTTACCATACACGTGCAGACATCAAAAGCAAAAAAAAAATTCAATATCCTAAGTATTCCAAATCCAAAGCAATAATTGCACGTGTTCGGAGTAGTTCGGACATTCTGAAATTGGAAGCTGAAAAAAAATTAACCCAAATTTTGCAAGAGTTGCGGAATCCGAAATAAGGGTTGCAAAAAATCCTTCCTAACCCGAAAGTCCAAACACGTGCACCAGGTAACAATACTCCGATGAGTCACCGAGACGCAGTATCGGGCTGGCCTCTTATTATTAAAACTTGAAACGAGAAAAAAAAAGATAAGCGCTCACTCGTACCGCGTCAAGAATTGTACATCTGCCGAAAATTCTCACGGATCCGATGGAGGCTCGGAGCGCCGCGTATGGTATTATTACACCGGACCACTTTGCTATCTCGCCCTCGTATTATAGATCTTAGTACAGTAATTATGACGAGACGCCTAGCGGTATATCTCGAGAGCTTTAATCAGCAGCGATTAGCATAACTCGCTTTCGTCGTCGCGGATTACTTTATGCAAAGTCGTGAAATCGTTCGATATGGATAAAGCGTTTTAGCGCGGCTTTAGGGCATGTTAATTCGCGGTTCGCGTTATTGATTTCCATTTAGTGATAAAATGGATGTTGTTTTGCTTTGCTAATTTATTCGCATGATTATTTCGAACCGCGTTCGTGACGTCTTTGAGAAAAGTAGTCAAACGTAATTACTGCTAATTGGAAGTTAATTAGAGTTATTAGGAGGTAACTAGTCGCTAGTATGAGTAACATGCGTACAGTCATCTAACCGCATGTGTTTTCCAATACAAGTTTTCATTTTCTGCAAACTATTGTTTTAATTTGTATGGATATAAGAATAACTAAGGGTAAATATAAATACTTTGATTGCATTACGCATATTTGTGCAATTCGTTGGTGCTTGTGTTTAGTATAACTTTGAATGCACTACGCATATTTCTGGGATTTGTTGATGCTTGTGCTTAGTACATATAACTTTGATTGCATTACGCATATTTGTGGGATTTGTTGGTGCTTGTGTTTATTATAGCTTTGAAATACGTTGCTTGCATTATGCATATTTGTGGGATTTGTTGGTGCTTGTGCTTAGTACATATAACTTTGATTGCATTACGCATATTTGTGGGATTTGTTGGTGCTTGTGTTTATTATAGCTTTGAAATACTTTGCTTGCATTATGCATATTTGTGGGATTTGTTGGTGCTTGTGTTTAGTACATATAACTTTGATTGCATTACGCATATTTGTGGGATTTGTTGGTGCTTGTGTTTAGTATAACTTT
This sequence comes from Agriopis leucophaearia, assembly GCA_949125355.1. Taxonomy (NCBI): domain Eukaryota; kingdom Metazoa; phylum Arthropoda; class Insecta; order Lepidoptera; family Geometridae; genus Agriopis; species Agriopis leucophaearia. The sequence continues at coordinate 5,330,262 of OX421276.1, read as the reverse complement.
GAATGCACTACGCATATTTGTGGGATTTGTTGATGCTTGTGTTTAGTACATATAACTTTGATTGCATTACGCATATTTGTGGGATTTGTTGGTGCTTGTGTTTAGTACATATAACTTTGATTGCATTACGCATATTTGTGGGATTTGTTGGTGCTTGTGTTTAGTATAACTTTGAATGCACTACGCATATTTGTGGGATTTGTTGATGCTTGTGTTTAATATAACTTCGAAATACTTTGATTGCATTAAGCATATTTGTGCAATTCGTTGGTGCTTGTGTTTAGTATAACTTTGAATGCACTACGCATATTTGTGGGATTTGTTGATGCTTGTACATAGTACATATAACTTTGATTGCATTACGCATACTTGTGGGATTTGTTGGTTCTTGTGCTTATTATAACTTTGAAATACTTTGATTGTGATGCGCATGTAGATGTGATTTGTTTAACTTGTTTTTAGTATAACTTTGAAATACTTTGATTACATTACATACGCATGTTGATGCGACTTGTATGCTTGTATTTATTATCCCAAGACGGTAATGTGGAAGTTATAAGTAGTAAGGTATCGTATAATAGCATTGTTTGCTAGAGAAAGTATAGCCGGATTTTTTGATATGCCACCGAGACCTTGAACCGAAGCCGGTGACACTAAAGTGTATATAAGGTCGGGGAAAAAGTTTCTTCGTATTTTTTAAACAAATTCAAGACATATTTTTTTCAAGTTTAATTACATTTAATTATAATATATATGTGCCATTTTGTTCGATAACTTGTTGCCATCTTGTAGGTAGTGACATGATCCCGTTGCTGTAGAATTTTTGGGACTTCTGATCAAAAAAATGCAACAAGTAGTTTTGACAGTCCTCTCTTGATGTTAATCTAACACTACCCAAAGAATTCTGAAGAGATCGAAACAGGTGGAAATCTGAGGGTGCAAGGTCAGGGCTATATGGTGGATGCATTAACACTTCCCAACCAAGCTCTCTAAATTTTTGCTGAGTGGCCAAAGATGTGTGCGGTCTGGCGTTATCATGATGAAAGACCACACTCTTTCTGTTGATCAATTCCGGCCGTTTTTTCTCAATTTCTTGTTTGAGTCTCATCTGCTGTTGGCAGTAGAGATTCCGAATCGATGGTTTTGCCCGGCGGTAAAAGCTCATAATGAACGATGCCCTGCCAATCCCACCATACACACAGCATCACCTTATTACGTGTTAATCCGGGTTTCGCTACAGTCTGTGGTGCTTCACTGCCCTTTGACCATGATCGTTTGCGCACATTCTTGTCGTAGGTGATGCATTTTTCATCACCAGTGATCAATCTTTTCAAAAACGGTTCGGTTTCGTTACGTTTCAATAGAGAGTCGCAAATGAGTACACGATTCATTTGGTTTCTTTCAGTGAGCTTGTGTGGCACCCAAATATCGAGTTTTTTTGTATACCCAGTTTTTTTCAAATGGGTCAAAACTGTTTTGTGGTCAATCTCCAGTTCTTCAGCTACGTCGTAACTACTAATATGCCGATCTTGGTCCACTTTTTCAGAAATAGCATCTACTTTATCCGTAACAGGGCGACCAGAGCGAGCTGCATCTTTGACATCAAAATTCCCGGACTGAAAACGCTTGAACCAACATTGTGCTACTCTTGATGACACTGCATTAGGTCCATAAACGTCACAAATTTTATTCGCGGCTTGTGTCGCATTTTTCCCTTTTTTGTAATAAAATTTCACAATATATCGAATTTCTTCGTTAGATTCACTCATTTTATCAAACAAAAAAACAATTGAAAAATGGCGGGAAATTGCTTTTTACTTTTTGTATTCCTTTTTTAAAATATCATATTTTTAATGGTATCAAAACCAGCCAGATACAAACAGTACAACCGATGAGATTTTTACTACAACTTTATACATACAAAATACGAAAAGACTTTTTCCCCGACCTATTATATATATATATGTAAGTGTACAGTGTGTGTCCGTTTAAATAATATGTACTTAAATGATTGTAAAGACTGAGAAGATAGAAAGCTAAGACTGATATTATAAAAATAGTGTAGAAGCCTTAATACTGATAATGACCTATACCAATGTTTTTCAAACTTTTTCACGACGCGGCCCCATTAGTATGACTAATGGGGTCGCGTCAAAAATTCGGGACCCCTTACCTTCCACAGTTTATAATCTGTAGTTTATTTTATTACAAATATCAATTAGGTACAACCTTTTTTATTTTTATAATTACTCATTAATTAATTTATCTTAGTTTTTTTTATACTTTGTTTATTTTTTTCTTTTACCTAGGCTTCGCGACCCCCGCGATCCCCTTATAGAGGCATGGCGACCCACCAGGGGGTCGCGACCCACAGTCTGAAAAACACTGACCTATACCATATCCTTATTGTACAGGCCAGGCATTACCATTTTAGAGAAAAAAAAAAAACATTTAATTTTTTTCTCTCTACGTTTACTGTCTATGAACTTTACTGTTCACAATTATAATCGTACAATAACCAGTCAAAGCTTGCATTTCGCACGTGCAATCTACATAAATCGACAACTTTTGTCACCAATTGGTTGTTCACGACGTATAGAATCAATTCTTAATTCTTCAATAAAGAATACTGTGTTATTATTTGCACAATGCTTTTGCAAAGAAGGCTTTGCATGAGTCGGGAACAAGTTGCGACTTGTCTTCGATACAGATCTTTGAGACAGGTTGGAACTTGTCTCATCCAGAATGGTTTTATCTTGCGATGCAATTTTTAATCGCAGTGTGATACGCTTTAATGCTTTTATTAAATTTGTGTACGTTGTGTCGTTGGCGATAAAATATGTTTGTGATTGTAAAACTAGGTTAGTTTTGCCAGAAAAATTATAAGAAGTTTGAAGATAATTTTCTACACATATATTTCAGTTTATTTTCTTCAGATATGTTGTTTAATCCAGCGTTGCGTCACTGCTGAGTGTTACTTTTCCGTAATCATTACATTAAGCATTAATTTATTTGTTTTAAGGACTTGCCTTATATATTTAGAGGAAACATTTTAAATCCTTGTCTGATAGTAACCATTTTTTTACATTAAATAATTTTCTTGCGTTTAACTGTCACCGCGCCTGGCGTTAAACGATAATGCGGTCTACAATGGAGCGCGTTTCGCTAAAAACCCGGTTTACCTACTCGCGAAATGACAACGGAAACAATTTTTCCAAAAACGTTACTTTTTGACTTTGCAAACGTTAAAATTTCTAGCGACATTGATTAAATTATAATCGTGGCCTAATAATTCCTATTCAATGATTATTTATATCCTAATCATAATTAAATTAAGGATTGAACAATAAGTAAATGTAGGTATTTACATATTGAAAATTAATGAAAGGCTCTACAAATAGTACTTACCTATGCTTTTGCATCTAAATGTAGATTTCTTTGATACTTATTTTATTTACGCGTACGAAGCAGCGTGTATTTTAATATAAATCAAAACTTATCAAAAATGTAATTGGAACATGACATTGAATTTCCTACAAAACGAATATGCAAAGAAACTAACAACTACTTTATTATTGAAACTAACTTTTTATTACGCTATTAGTTAATACCCTGCCTAATTGTACAACATAAATAATTCTAAAACAAGAGAAAGAACGCGGCGAGTTAAAAAGGCCATAAAAGTCCGGTAGCTCCGGCGCTCGCCTCGGGCCCTGCACGTGCGAAGGCTCGAACGTGGCTCGAGCTCTGCGTATATGGCCAGCTCCATAATACAGCCTCGTAATACCGGCCCTGGCTGGTCTGACCACATAGATACAAGTATGGTGGCTCGCGCCGTCGCCCGCGCCATGCCCAATCTCGTCAAACCACTTTTAGAACTAAACGATTCGAGCCTTCTGATTTAAACCTTACAAAAACCCTCCAATTGTTAAGCTACTGTTCATTTCTTAATGAGTTGTTTTGCAATGTGTACCTGCCTTATTGTTTTTATTTGGGTTGAGAGGGCAAAGGAAAGAAAGTAGGTAAATCATTTTCAATTATGTTTATTTTCAACTCATTCTTTTCTAATAAATTATTATTCCTAAAACATTAAAGCTTGAGTCTGGAAGATCACAATACAAAGATCACTTAGACCTTTTAAATTATACAATACAAAATATCACAATAAAATACAAAATTAAAGCTTTCGAGGAGTTATCACGAGTATTGAGCGATACTATATTAACTTAATCCCTATATGGCACCTCGGGAATACCTAATATATCTAAAGCTAACATCACAGACGGTTGCAGAAACCAACGGAGCGAGCACTGGTTTCACGGAAGACACTGATAGTTGTCGCAAGTTGCAGGTTCAGGCTTGCACCCAGCGGTCTTGGAAGATCGGGTATTGCTGCTCCGCGGTCTGGCACTCGGTGTAGCAATGCGCTGTTGCGAAGTCGGCGTCTTGTTTCGAGGCAGCAGTCCAGAAGAAAGTTCCGGCTTCTGTCCTCGCGAAGTGAACAGGTACGTAGAAGTTGTCAGCCGTCACTGGTACAATGTCGCACGTGTCATCTTCATTGTATACTAGGAAGGCGGCTCCAGAGCGGCACGAGTCTTCAACAATCTTGCGCTCGAGTTCTTCGTTGCTCGCATTTTGCTCGTCTTCGAACCGCGTGTCACACGTTTTGGCGGGAACACGCTTGGTCGTCTTCTTGATCATCTTCATTAGTGGCTTCAGCAGCGCCTTGAAACCGCTATTCTTCATCTTTTCCGTATTGTATTTGTTCTCGTTGATCGAGTTGTTTGTCGCGACGATGTATTCGTTGTTGGCGTAGTAAGACATGTTGAAAGGTTGAGAGAGTAGAGAGCGTGTGTCGCTATTGAGATCACAGGCGGGAATGTGGGGCTGGTTTGGCCGGCTGGGCTTAAATACTCGCGGAGCCGCCCCCGATACAAAAGCCCCGTGTGCGTGAAAAGCTCCCTTCACGTGTGTGCGTGCGAGTATGGTTTATTGGATACCCCAATAAGTTTAATGCTTACAGGTTCATATTTTAGTTGATGGCTCGGATAGTTTATGGTACAGTTGTATCTAATTACTATCATCGATAAAATTTAAATTTAACTTGGATTAATGTCTACCGGGTTCTGACTTATAGAGCTTTAGTCTCTATCTGATTGCTTTCAAATAGGAAGTTTAAGTTTAGTAAACAGCAATGTTGGGATAGGTAGCCTTTTGAATCAAGAATCAACTCAACATAATCAATATAGGTATATTTTAACGCTTCTAGATAGTGTTATAAGGTTTTTGTTACAATATATTTATTCAGAATTTTATAAGACACATACAAATACCCAATCGCCTCGACATTGTCCTATCACAAACATTTTGAAGCAAATTTTCACCATCCTCAAAATATGACTTCATCTGCGCCCTAATTGAAGTAACCCCATCAACATATCGGTTAACAATAGAAATGTAACAAGTATAAAGAGCTCATGAGAACTGAGTCCACGTGCCGTCCACACGCCTCTCTGTGGCCAAACATTACCCCAAACATTAGCCCTTCTGTTCATTCATTACCCCTAGTTAAATGACCCCTAACAATGCAACTGTAATCGCCCTTTTTAACTTCGCAGAGGGGTCAGTAAGTTACCCCATGTCACGGTGCGACCTTCACGCGGGGTCACGTGTCGATGCACACTTGATTTAGTTAACAATAGTGGCTTGGTTAAGTGAAGGAATTTGATATTTGATATTAGAATTTTATAGTATCATGTGATTATGTTTAGTAGCTTTTGATTATATCTTAGTCAGTATGAGCTGTGTAGGCGGGGAATTCAGTAACTTCTTTTCGAGGAACTAACCCAACCCTATCTCACAATCACCAAAATTCATTAGCATCATGTTTACAAAAAAATACAAATAAAATTTCAATACCACCTACACACAAAATATCCAACTCGTACCGGTCCAAACATGTAGGTTTTTTCTTACATGTCCGAAGAGAGTATTACAAAAAAATTAAGTTAAAAGAAATCAGTGTAGCGGTGATAGTGCGCGCTCAGCCAATGGGGTGCGCGCGCGCCGGCAGGTGTCGCGATCCGAAGACGCTCGCACACATGCAATCATCACAAATATACGATCTTTGAACACGTGCATTCGAAGGGGATGAAAATACACATCGCCCCGATACACGAGCGAGACGCACGATATTTTTTATCCATATGAATAGATTCACGACTCCCTCATATCCGAAATAGGGTAACGCAAAGGCTAATTTGGTTATTGAAAATTGAGGGGTTGTTCGTGGGAACGCTCCTCGTGCCTAGGTTCCCAGGGTTGCTCGCACATTGAGTTTTTTTCGGCGATTCGAGATTCGGAACGACGACAGATGGCAAGCGGGCGAACGTTCCCGTTCTGCTTTGTTATAATAAATCGTATGGGGTATTGGAATTATACATACCATTTTGATGGCTCAGCGCTCACGGGGTGGGGATGAAGATGTAAACAAGTGTAAAAGGGGTCAGTGGAACTCGCCCCGGGTCTATAATTAAATGTCTATTAGAGCCATTTTAGGATTATTAGGAGGTATTGTTAGGGGTTGAATTTTGATTTTAAGATAATTGTTGCAAAGGATTGCTTTGGATGATAGCAGTAAGATTAATGGTGTAATTTTGTTTAGGGTTAGTAATTTATGAAAATGACTTCTTGAATTTGATACTTTTTTTGAGAAAAGATTAAGTTGCCTGTAGATATAAACAAGCTACGAAGTAAACATAAAGTATGATTATACTAATAAAAAAAAGGATTATCTAGGTACTTACTGACATTTTCATAATCATTCCGATATTTTTTATCGTCACCAAACCGACAGACAGACCATAATCATATCTTTTATTATCTTTTTAACCTTCACCCACCCATCCTTACATATACCTTATTTTTTTCAGGATTGTGCAACATCGCGTCCAGTTCCCACGTCCTGAAGATGCAAAAACCGCGAACAAAAGATGCTTCAGAGAATAGATAATGCAGAAGACACTTTGCGTCATATTTAAGCTTTTGAAAGTGGATAAAATGCCCCCATGGCGTGACAAGTGTGTGGGATGGGTAAATTTGCCTTTATAACGACTGGAGCTGATTTTTAAAAGCATAATGTCTCTGGGGTGAATAATAATAGATGTCTATAGTGTGACCGCACTGGTTGCCTTTGCGATGCGTTAGAGGGGTCAAATTGAAATTATACACAGCAGAATTTATGTAGTTGTCGGATTAAATAGTTTTTTTCTTTCTCATAAATACTAACTAGTATAATATATGTAGCAAGTATAGAAAATGAAATTAGTATATGTTGGATTTATAGGGTTTAGAGGTTTTTGGTTTGGTCTTTTGATTGGAGATGTTTAGGTCTATGTTTCATCTTAAAAGTAGCAAAAAAAGGCAAAGCATTCACAATGCAAAATTTGCATGTGAATGCAAAATTTATGAAACACTTTGTAAGATCAATGTTATCTAATCCAATAAGAATTCAATCGTGTTTATTTTTAACCGACTTCAAAAAAGGAGGGGGTTCTATGTTCCACAGATTTTTTTTTATGTATGTTCACGGATTTCTCCGCCAATTATGAATTGATTTTGACGATTTCTTTTTGTTTAGTAGGCCATACTTCAGAAGTGGTCCTATATATATATATATATATATATATATATATATACATTTCATCTAAATCGGTTTAGAAGTTTAATTTTTAAATCAATATAACTTAAAAAAATATGTTATCCAAGTAAACGTAATTGCGTATTTACTTATTTAGAAGTTGGTTTTTTATTCACTACTTATTCAACTTATCACTTTTATTGACGATAATATTTTACGCCGAAAATTGGGCTGTCTTGGGTTTCTTGCCTTTCAGTTGTCATGCCTTGGGAGAGACTTATGTCCAGCATTGGTAGAGAGAGGCTAAGAGAGGCTGATTGTTATGACGTTGACTATCGCTATTTATTATCCAATTAAACTTCAGTTTTAATTATAATATATATTCTTTATGGTATTCTATACTACACAGGTGTACACTGTCAACAAATCTCTACTCTCCCCTATCGCAAAGTGTGGGAATTTCAGTTACAAGGTTACTTGAACAAAACGCAGGGGTGGAAAATTAAAGAATGTATAAATCACCCCTAATCTCTGCTTTTGTTGGCTTGTACACTTGTTGCGTCACCCCACTTTATAAAATTTTATACCACTTTAAAGCATAATTTGAAGTTGGAAATTAGAACTTTAATTTCATTGAGATAAAGTTTAAGATAACGTGTAATAGTTTAACAACGTGTAAAGATAAGTTTGTTGCTAATAAGAATTCGGGGTGGAGAATTTTAGGGGTTGCTGAACAATTAACTGATCTCAGGTAAACTCATTTTGAATTGGTTGAAAAAAATGGTCGATTTTGCATCGCGATTAGATAAATGATGAAATATGTGGGACTGACGTGGTTTGCTTCGATGAACATAAAAATATGTAATTGGATTGTCATGTTTATACGTATATACTAGCGACCCGCCCCGGCTTCTCACAGGTATATGTGTTATTAACCTTTCGTGAAAATTTATCTAACTGTTAGTGAAAACCGCATCAAAATACGTTGCGTAGTTTTAAAGATCTAAGCATATATTGGGACAGACAGAGGGAAGCGACTTTGTTTACTATGTAGTGATAGAAGTAGCTGGTCATATTTTGTCATCATTAAATCTAAAATGAAGCGAATTAAATAACTGCGCCCCGCGGTTTCACCCGCGTGGTGATGATGATGATGAAAAGTAGCCTAAATGTGTTAATCCAGGGCATAAGCTATTAATATTCTAAATTTTATACTCACGTTTTTATAACATTAGTGTGATTTCAGGTAAATTAAAAGTCCTATAAGTCTGATGATTCATGCTCCTGTCCCAAAGCAATTAATATGAGATGACCATCTTTACTGTGATACTATTTCATTTTTATGTCTTTTCATTCGTTGTAATTATCAGTACAATAAAGAAAGATGCCATTGAATTTAACAATGTTTTTTTTTTGTGTTATACAGCTTCTTGTGAGCATCAGAAGAGGCTATAATAAGAAGTTTTTATAATCGTTATGAAGTCAAAAATATTACGTTTAATGAGAACATGGTTTTTATCGGGTTGAAAGGATAGCGAGGTGATAATAAGCCATCGTTTTAGGACCTTCTCGTTAGGGGTGTGTTCTCAGTACGAACGGGAAACAATTATATTCTTAACAATAATAAACAAGCTTATGCAAGTTATAATTTAACGTTTTTTTAATTATAGTATACTACACAGGCATTAAAAAAATACTAAAGTATTTATGCCTTTAGTCTAGAAGGTATATTTTTAAGAGGTTGAATTAGGTAGGAAATTAGGGATCATAAATAACGTTTATTTATGTATTATGGCTTGTTTTGATTTCGTGCTCCATCGTAGACTGCATCGTTGCTTTTTAACGCACAAGCGAGGTGGCGGTCAAATGCAAGCCTTAGAGAAAACTTAATTAATGGACGTTGGGAGAAGCCATATGCTTTCTTAGACCCGTAACAAACACGTCAACTTGACTGACGAACCGCCGTCCAACCAACGGGAGAGAAAGAGAAAATTGTATCTTTCTCTTCCGTTGGTCAGACGTCTGTTACGGCTATTAACTCTTTCTTATTGGTTCGGAGTCAGTGGATTCAATCATTTATTTGATTGTTATCTTTCTTGTGTAAAACAAAGTATTTGTTCCTCCAAGCAGAAACTCTGCTATCCTTACTAAATCCAAATTAGCAATGAATATGCTTAGTTGTAGCGTGCAGATTCAGCTGGAACTGCCTGGAACATAAAAAAATGCTTACGTTTGACCGCCTTTTCGTCTGTTCTTAGGTCTATAATGGGGCACGATTGCCTAGAAGGAACTGATTAAATCGCGACTTGAAGACGCCTAAATTCATCTCTGCCTATTTGTTATAAAGAAATGGTAGGTAAATGTATTTTTTTATGATTTCTTTTTATGTCACCTAGTCTACCTGTAACCATGGACTCTGCAGTGTTTGAAACGTCAGGAATTAAAATAATGTGACATCCACGCGATAAAATCCGTTTAGAAATGTATTTTCTATTGACGTTTATACCTAACTGCTTTGACAGCCATACCCGCTAATCGCTTTAAGTTTAAAGGAACCTCATATCATCACTCATGTTTTATTTTGAATACCTCCCAAATGATGAAACCAGGAGTAATGCGTTAATATCCTGGGAGTAGAATATCAACTTAATAACTACGTTCGGTTAAAGGATGGTTGTTACTTTGAAGTTTTAATTAAGGATTAGCTTCGCTCTGTTTTTAAACTCGACGTCATAAAATAGTAATCATTTCTAAAGGATTACATCTAAAAATAAAATATTTAAGATTTATTATTCAGATTAAAGATGAACTCAATTACGAAGACGTATTTTTGTTGTAAAAAAAATTAATATTTTCGTGCTTATGGCTGTAGTACCTGATTAGTTGTACGGAACAGTGTTTTATTGTGTCATAAAGTTGGTTGTAATAAATTATGTATTTTATAGACTTGTGTTTCATTTATTGTGGTACAGTGTAGCAAGGTGCAGTTCATAGAATTTTGTTCCCTTTATTATAACTATCTAGGTACATAATAACAGACACACATTATACGTTTACACTCACCCAACATTTCTTGGACTTTTAAACCATTCTCTAAATAACTTGTAGAGCTTGGACAGAGTAAAAAAAAACTTGCGCTACCAAAATGGATGTTCCCCGGTAGTTACAATGTGGGTGCCTTCAAATCACGAGTGAATCGGTTTCTTCTAGGCAAGCGTGCCCCATCGAAGACCGCACCATTGCTTAACAACTCGCCTGAGTTGGCAGTCAAACACTTGTTTCCATGTAAGTAAGATGATGTATGTGAGTATGTGGGCAGACATTTCAAGTAGAACTTTCCACCCTGCCCTTACCACGTGTGGGGTTAGGTTTTAGGGTATGCAGGATACCCTCTTAATAACCTTCGTATGTCACGTACACAATTTGTGCTTTATTACCAGTGTCTATTAGAAGGTACTCTGCTCTAAAGAGATCCAATTCTCATGTACGTTAATTAACAACGTAAGCGAGATACTATCTCGCCCATTTAGCGGCGACAAGCAATTGAACCACCAATAAATAAATAGTAAAGTGCATCGGACGACTAATTCGAGCAATTCGTTGGTGTTCCATGTAGCGTGGTCTAAGTATTAGGGTAGAGCGAAAAACTATTTTTAACTATCACGGTTATTCACTTATCTCGGTAAATATCCTGTTAATAATCATATAACTTAGCATAGAGCTGGCTTTGAAGTTCAAGTAGGTACAAAGGTTTTGTGTCCTCTCATGGCAGTTCATTGAGTTAGAATTAGGCGATGTGTGCTTAAAATTGGCACTATAGATCTTTAATGTACCTATTCATATTTATTTTGCCCAATACATAAGTGGGTAAAAAACATATATGAATAGTTTGTGGTGGCGTATGGTGGTTGGTACGTTGACGATTTAAGTAAATTTATGGAACCTTTTGTTTGCTACCTTGGTATTGTTTAACATCTAATATCTCAGGGTGACGAGCGCAGTACAATGTTGCGCAAGGTTTTAAACTGTTGAATTTATAAATTCTGCTGAATTGTTCTGGGCAAACGTGAAGCTTCCCATCAGGCGAATTGCTCATCTCGTTAAACAGTTGCATTAAAAAAATGTTTTACCTTCTTCCATTAATTGAGACTACTAAACATTTAAAAACTCGATTAAAACGCTTACCTTCTTTGACTTGATCACGGTGCGTGTGCGCAGCGCAATATCGTGGTAAATGGTTGTCGCGAGCCAGTCATTAAGCCGCCGACACACAGCAAACTCACACTAACACAAGTGTAATGACTCACAGGCAATTAGTGCAGTTGTTTAATACGGAGCGATTTGTAACTAACCATAGTGTATGCAAGCAAAGCTACTGTTTCACTTATTCTTGAAATGGAATGACTTCATAATTTCTAGTAGGTAAGTATTGTAATTAATATGGTTTCCTAGCAAAAATTTCATTTTTACATTACATTTTTATTTAAAAATGCAGTAGGAAGGTTATGTCTGAAATAAATTGAACAATATTGTAACTTTGTATAATTCGGACCTCAGACGAACAAAACCCAAAACACAGGTTGAGCCGAGTTTTGTGCCCACAGACAACTTTTAGCAGTGCTAAAAAACTGTTCAATAATTATGAATTACGTTGAGTTAACGGGACGGTTTACGTTGATGTGCGATATCATATTAAAGTAACATTGGACATTTATGAATGAGAAAATGTGTGCCGAGGAGAATCCAAGGCCAGCACTCGCCCAATTGATAAAAAGGTTCGTAGAGTACTTTTTCAAACATTACATGCATATTTACGTAAAAATTTACATATTAACTTTCATATTTCATTTAAAATTTGTCTCGCAAGTAAATTTAGAAGAAAATAAATATATCCAAGTGGGTATGACTTGTAATATGAGCTACTTGGTCACCGGCCACAGCCATCGAAAAAAATATAGTTTTTTTGTGTATTATTACATGACCATAATACTGTGCATTTGTCTCTTTTAAATTGAAAAACATAGTCAAACTTTTTTTTTAACATTTCAGTACGCACTTACGATTTAGGAGAAGACAATAATTGGACCCTAATAATTTTAGAAAAGTTCGAGACGATACATTCTAATTTGAGCCGAAGTATCTTCGAATAATTAACACATTGAATTGAATATAAGTTCGTTATAAACTATCACGGTTGTTCATTACAATTTAATGCCGCGCCTAAATATCGGGATCTTTATACCTAACCTCATCACATTAAATTAATATCCCGTTAATCGTTAATCATGTTCGAAAAAAATCAATAAATTTTTGTATGAACAAAAACAAATACTGTAAAGTCACGATCACACGAGCCACAATCCTTTAGAATTGTGAGCCAACACTAATGCACCAATTAGGGAAAAGCTCTATTTTAATTACAGTCCCCGCAAGCTGTGTAGAAGTGTAAAAAAGGCCGTTCGTACGCGTGGCTATACAAGTCAACGACACAAATAAAGTCGCGACTTTTTTCGCACGTTTGTATGACAGATATACATGACATCCAACAAGGCTTTATTCGAGCGCACTGTGAGAGTTGCGTCGCAGTCGAGGCCCCAAGTATCCAACAATCGCTTTCATGTACGAACGGCGTAATCTATCGACCGATAATCAAGGCACCAATTACTTTTAACAACTAAATACTGTACGTAAGCGCGGCGCATAATGTATGTGTCCGTCAGCTAATAGCTAGAGAGGCGCCGACTTTTTACGCCATTGCGTTTCTATTTTATGTAGTCTGAAGCTTAGGAAGCGTTGAGTTCTGCTTATTTCTACTTAACGTAGTGTAAATAAAAACGTGCCCAACGCCTGTGTTCCAGTAGTGGGAACATGAAGGCTGAAGTAAATAATAATATTTAATACTAATACGTATTGTGAATGAGAAAGTGCGTTTGTTTGTTTTTAGGGTTCCGTACCCTAATGGTAAAACGGGACCCTATTACTAAGACTCCGCTGTCCGTCTGTCTGTCCATCTGTCACCAGGCTGTATCTCATGAACCGTGTTAGTTAGACTGTTGAAATTTTCACAGATGATGTATTTCTGTTGCCGCTATAACAACAAATAATAAAAACAGAATAAAATAAATATTTAAGGCGGCTCCCATACAACAAACGTGATTTTTTTGCCGTTTTTATAGATAATGGTACGTAACCCTTCTTGCCCGAGTCCGACTCGCACTTGGCTAGTTTTATTTCCTATTTCACGCAGTGACAGAGCAAAGAGTCAGCGTAATTTCTTGCATATATGTTGGAGGGGCAGAAAGTTACATAGGATAGTTTTTAAACCGAAAAAAAATCGGTTCGTGAGATAATATCCAAGCAAGTGAAACCTCGGGGCGCAGTATCCAATAATCTACTAAATGTGATAATAGGTATGTAGTTACAAAATCGACAACTTTTTACTTAGGTGTACTTTGTAGCATTTCCGCTTCGATCTTTCAATTACTTCAACAAAGTGTGCATCAATAATTCATTACCAGTAATGAATTAATGATTAAAACACACGATTCACAAGGTGCAGCCTTTTTCCCCGAAGCTTCACTAGAATCAGTTTTCAAGAAACTTAAACTACTGCTAAATTAGGTTCAATGAGTACGTTATTCGAATTTTGACACATGTTTTTGTAACTGAGGTTTGGCGCAAAGGTAAAAAAATATATGTTTCGGCATTGTAATATTAGATACACAGAATCTAAACACCAGATATAAAAGATAGTTACAGAAAACCCAAACAAAACCATAACCAGTATTTGCCTAAACTTTTGTTTTTATCGAGAGTTTTTTTCCCGCGAATAAGTCCGCATTTGACCAACTTGCCTAAGCGTCGATGTGGTCGAATATGAAGCACGCAGACTTAGAAGATACCTAATAATGTATAAAAAATGTGGATAATAAAATGCGTACGAGTGTGAGAATTATATTAAAATGTAGTGAAACTTATCTTTTCGTGCCGCTCCTAAATCTCTATAGAAGCGAGACCGAAATTGAATTGGACTAAACCGTTGCTTGACTTTGACTGGGGCTATGATTTGTTTAAAAAAATATTTTAATTAAATGCGCTATCGACTATTAGAAAACTTTGTTATACTTATAGACATATAGACATCGTTTTATTAGGACAGAAAACAACACACAGTAGCCTACACAGAAGAGAGATGTAGACGGAGCAGTTTTAAGCATACGTAAGTAACCTCCAATTTTTCAAGATCAAGTGAGGGTAGGAGAACAAAATATCCGCTCTTCTCGCCGGACTCACCCGCAGTTTTCAGTGAGCTCGTGACCACGGCCATTGTAACATGGTCGAAACGTCGAGCGAAAGGTATCTATTTTTACCTATATTTAATAGTGCGCGATAAGTCCCGACAAATATGAAAACATGTGTTCGAATCGCGAAAGTTTAAAAAATACTACGTAAGTAACGTTTTTTTGTAAGGCTATTTAAATTATGAATATGTAACAGAATTAAAAATTGTTGTACCTTGTATAATTTCTCTAGAAAAAAGTATTTACCATAGCTAAGAAATGCAACCTGTCATCGAACCTCCATTTTCTTTAACAACAAAGAAATTGATGCCTTATAAATCAGTTTACCCTAACAATAGCCTACTAACCCCTGCATAGTTATTTATCACAAAATTAACACGTCAGTGAAGGGTTGAAACGTGATTTGGTAGAAATTAACCCTTTTGTTGTGAATAGCCAATTTAAACCCCAGTTAACTGGTAATCAATCGGTTAAAAGCGGCGATTGAAAACCAAATTATTAAATAGATAATAGGTAAGTTCAAAATAAAAGCCGCAACTGCTTTCAAAGGGTCAGTATTTTTTAATCTTACAAAAATACATAGAGCAATCCAAAAAATATTTAAAATGGTAAGTCACGGGTCAAACTCAAAAAAGATAAGCTCAGAACCAGCATAAAATAAAGGCGAAGCAGTACGCGATCATAGGTATACTGAAAATGATGATGATATTATTATAAAGTCTTGACTAATTAACTTTGGACAAACCCACCTTGAGGTAGGTATTTTTTTAGGCTCACGCTCAAAACTTATACTCATGCCTTCGTTGAGAATATTACTGTAATTAAGTACTATCTATTGATTTTTTTTTCCACAGGCTGCGATGATAATTTTGCGTTGTCACGAAATAACACGCAGTTTAAAGCGGGACTTAAAAAGTTTGTAAATATCAGTAGCGGGTATAGGAGGCACTAATTGCAGGGTAATTTATGTTTCTGTTTTGACTTAAACTTACGTATACAGAAATGTTCGCAAATGAAAATGTTCTGTAACAGGTTTTATTTCCACAAAATACTTTTATTGCAGACTTTTGAAAACAAAATAATATACACAAGAACATTTTTTCATTACCTACTAAAAATCGACGGAAGAAAATTCAACGTCAGTCGTTAGAATAATTTATTTATTTTTTGCATTAATGTAACACAAAGTGCTTATTGCATTTCTGACAAAGTACTTAAAATAATTACATCAAAAGTAACGAACTCTCAATTCGAACTGACATGCCTGTTAAATTACAGGCATTCATTGTAGTTATTTCATGAAAAGCATCGGTTAATGATAAAAACATCAAATTTGATACAAAGTTGCTTCCAAAATTACTCCGCCGTCACCGGAAACGAATTATAAGACTTGATACTTTGCAACATCATTAACAAGTTCCCTCTGGATAAAAACGCGTGCATCAATCTCAAATTGTCAAATTTCAGTACAAATGAGACCCCTCGTTACAAGAACCATGTAATCACTGAGGCTAAACGGCTTTTTGAGCGCAAATGAGGTGAAGCAAATGATACATTTAACCCTTGAGATTTTAATACCTTGCAAGTTTTCGAGTAAAACTCTGGAATATAACACCTTTTTGCGTTAAATGAAGCCCGGAACACCTAATTACCGATGATTGGCGGCCATCGACTTGATTTGCCCTAATGATGGAAAATTACTGCTGTAAAACGCAAGCGGCCCGTGCGGTCCTCCGCAATTACCTCGACCATTTACATGGAATTTTACTTATTGACGATCATTAGTTTTACTATTTAGTAATGTTTAAAGTCTCTCTCTCTCTCTGATGAGTTTGCTTTTCAGATGCCGACCGTTTGAGGGTTGTAAACGGCGGCGCTAAACGCAGTTTTTATTAGAAAGTAAATTGGAGACACATGATGTCTGTCCTTTGAAATTATTAAGCATAGAAAGGTGCCTTTTTGTGACTTTAGAAAAATATATCATAGATATTAATATAAAATTTGCGAAATGTTGAGTTTACCTTTATAAATTTAGATACATTTTAGAAATGCCGACATTAAATTAAACCCTATGAAAAATGACAATATTAGATTGCAACAAATAATAAGAATTAATGTAGAGATTAACATGGTTTTAGTCTACTCTTGGTTCATTTTTGATCGCTAATACGATTTCTAAAGTTTTCCATATCTTTGGATATTTGATAATAAGTAAAGAAAATATATGTCTTATGAGAGAGATAACTAAAAATAATGAATAATAATTATCACATCCCAAAAATTTCATCATTATTATCGCGCTCCTAAATAATAATGATAAAGTGGCAAATAAAGGAGATTCTTGATGATAAATATAGAGACCGCGTGGAGGAATTTTATCGTGGCGATAATGAAATATCACTTAGCACCACAATAAACCTTTGAGAGAAAAGGACTGGGTTATCTTACATCGGGGAGGATACAAAATATACCCTTATCAAGAACCAGATACCTCTGAGACTTGACACACACACAAGATTTTCACAATGGGGATGAGAGCTTCTTACTTATTGAAAATTACAGAAAAGTTGAAGAGTGATATTTTAATTGCAAAAATATGTATTGTGATAGCCAAAAATCCTTTGCAAGATCAGACTATCTACTCGTGATTTCAGTTACTTACATACCTATCTATTTGTTCCTAGCTTGCTACATACAATTT
The DNA here is from genome assembly GCA_949125355.1 of Agriopis leucophaearia. Taxonomy (NCBI): domain Eukaryota; kingdom Metazoa; phylum Arthropoda; class Insecta; order Lepidoptera; family Geometridae; genus Agriopis; species Agriopis leucophaearia. Next base: position 5,312,621 of record OX421276.1, on the reverse strand, counting down.
CCTAATATTTTTTTATCTTAATTTAACCTATAAATGAGGATAGGATTCGAGGGTATCATTGTATCTACTCATTATTATAAACTTTTAAAATGGGACCGACCCTGAAACCCCGAAAAAAATATTAGCTGTTTTATACATTTCGTTATGTTAATAAAAATAAACCAGGTTAAAGCCGGGTCCTATAGTAAAAGTTGTAAAGGTGAGTACTGGTAATGTACCTATATGACAGCCCCGTTAGCTTAGTTGGTTGTGAACCTGCCTTCGGCGCTTGGTGGCGTGGGTTCGATTCCCACTTAGGACAAACATTTGTGTTTGTTCTATGTCTGGGTGTTAATATCTATTTAAGTATGTATTTGAAATATATATGTATGTATATCAGTCTTTGGCAGTCATATTACAAGCTTTGCTTAGTTTGCGGTCAGATGACCATGTGTGCAATAATGTCCCAGATTTTTATTTAATTTTTTAGATATATACCTACTTTATTATTTTAAGTTTTAGTTTTTAGTTAATATTTAAGTTCATGTTAATTTTCTGTTTTTTAAGTTACCCTTGTTTTAATGAACAGAAATATAATTGCGTAGTAAAAAATAAAAATATTATTGAATATATAATGTCTCTATACATGCTATAGAATAAATGTACCTATAATGCTCACATAATATTCCTGTATAATAAATATCAAATTATAAATATATCATGTCCCAGATATATAGGGGGAAGTCCCGTAACGCCGGACGGCACCTATCGCCGGACACTCGTACTATTTAAGCAAGTATAATCCTGTTCGATTCAAAGTACAAGTGAAAGGGGCGCGGGGGGCACACAGCTACAGGATCACGCGACGTGGCTCGCCTGTGACGCACGAGGCCACGGCGGGAGCGGGCGTTCGCTGTTTTTGGCGAGAAGTCACGGCGTCACGTAAATATCGATGTAAGTGATTCTGGCATATTTATGCATTTACATTTTAGTGGTATTCAAAAATAAAGTAGTATTTGATTGTTATCTGTAAACTAGTAGAATATTATTAGATTTTTTAAACAATTTTGCTAGGTACCACCTAATGTACGAAATTATCTGTCCCTTAGCACCGGACACTAAGTCATCCCTTAGCACCGGACAGTAAACATATTGATATTTCTTGCGAGAATTTACGTTATTTATTCTGATTATTTAATTTTGTTTAAGAGTATAGAAGAACGAAGAGAATTGAAATGGAAGAGAAAAAAAGAAGAAAGGATCGTGGGAGCCAGAGCTTACAAACTGCTATTGATAAGGTTATGTCAAAAGAACTTAGTGTAAGACAAGCTGCAATGCGGTCCAATATTCCTAAAAGCACTGTACGTGACAAAATAAAGTCGCTAAATCGAGGAGAAGAAGTAACGATGAAACCAAAGTTGGGTAGGTTCACTAGCACCTTCTCAGCAGAGTATGTTAACAAGTTCTCGCTCCGAAAGCTATCCGTCAAGTAGGAAAGCTCACTTCTGCTGAGACAGGCAAAAACATCACAGTTTTGTTCTGTATGAGTGCTAACGGTCACTACATACCGTCATTTTTCGTATTTCCTAGGCAAAGAATGAATGAAAGGCTTATGATGAATGCTCCAGCTGAGAGCATAGGCGTGGCCCAGCCAAAAGGGTGGATGAACAGTGACTTTTCTTAGCAATATCTAATAATATTCATGAAACACACGCAACCAACCAAAAAGAACCCTGTGCTGCTACTACTAGATGGCCATTGCAGCCACAAGTTAATGGCGGTAATCAGCTTTTGCAGCGAAAATCATAATCACTTGATGAGCCTTCGTCCGGTACTAGGTGCCACTTTTATAAATTACATTTTTTGTTATCAAATTTTGATTGATGGTATTAATTCTTTTTAAGCAGATTTTGTGGGTTTTTTTATTTAATTTGATTTCTAACTTTGTTATCTACTGTAAGTCATAAATAAATAAACATTCCTTAAAATATTTTTTATTTTATTCATAAAAGACCTTAGGTGTCCGCCACTAGGGGACTTCCCCCTATTTATTTATTTTATTTACTTTTTATATCATTGCTTATAAGTTACTTTGTTTAATTAGTAAAGGCACTTGCCTACTATAGGTTTATCTAAAATGTTGATTTTACGTTAACTTCATTAATAAACCCGAATCAAATCAAACTCTAACCTCCGTCAAAAGCAAACATTCTAACTCTATATACCAAAACCGATTACCCGATAAACCTGTAAAAACAATGCGTCCCATCCATCATCGGAAAAGACCCTGGGGGCTTTAGTAAGACGACACCACGCAGGCCCTACTCCAAAATTGCCAAAGAAAATAAGAAAACAAAATATAAATCTGTTTTAAATTCATCTTAAGTTATTTTCATGTGGCTTTCTTGCTCAAAAGAAGAAGCCTAGTTCAGAAAAATCTGATTAAGTACTTACATAATGAAGGCTGTCATATTTTATTATGGAAACTGACGTGATTTTCGCTCATTTTATTTATACTACACGGGAATTACTCACAACACACACACGCATACACACACACACACACACACACACACACACAGACAGAAATATTAATCTGACTTAAGTAATTCCCAAGTAATATAAAAAAGAAGGCTGTCTTCATCATCATCATAAGCTTCACTCATAAGTCATCAGTCTGACACTGGCTCTCCCAAGGTATGCCACATAGCCCGTTAAGCTTCAGGTCCTTTCCCTGTCACTGTCATGGATGATAGTTAGCCAAAACAAATAGCAAATAGCCAAACAAATAGCCACCTACCTAAAGCATTTCCTTAGTTTAGGGACTGCGGACGAAATTGGGCAAAAGAAAACAAAAAATCAGTTCCCGCCAAGTTCCCGAAGATTTATTTAAGGGAGCGTAAAGATCTGTTTATGGTATGCGTCGGTAATTAAGGGGAGGTTGCACACGTGCGCCCACGCAAAAACGGAAAATAAAAAGTTATACCTGTTCGGGCGAGAGCGACAGGTCCGCTGACACGCTCTTCAGGGGTCCTGGGTTCTCGAACTTTTCGTGACTAAGAGTTTTATGAAATTATTTTAAACTTTACAAGTTAGACATCTACAGAAATTGCTGATTTCAATGATTAGGTGTTTTTAATACGATTCGACTGTTAATATATCCGTAGAACATTTTCGTTTTACTAAGGTATCGTTTTGGTATAATACCGTTCTGCTTGAATTTTTTGTATCATTTGGTCCTTCACCTAATTTTCCAAGCCAACCAAGTCTTCACCTAATTTTCTATGAGAGCATAGTATTGTTCTGGCATTGCTTTCGTCTGAATTTCAAGCTAAAACAATTTCAATGCTGCGATATACTTAATGAAACTTTACTTTACATGCATTGATGTGCGTTAAAATTTCTCACGCTTAAATCTCTAAGAAATCCTTTCATACAATCTTATAGATTTTTATAAACTTTATTTTCAAGACATTATTGTGGAAGTACGTTTTAATAAACTCACATTTTAGTGATTTTAGTATGACATTGTATGGGTATATTTTTTCCACAAAAATGTTGAGCACCACAGTCCCTGCCTTCCCTTAATGTTATCTTATTATAGCTAAAATGACTTCGGTGTTCAGAGATAATAGCCGAAGCCCTGGGTTCACCACCATTTTTTACTGGATTTTTTCAACCGGGTCGTGATACTCCGCTTTTAGATATACCGTGTTAGAGGGTTTGATTTCAGTGTTGTTAAGGCTAGTCGTTAATTATTTACAACATTGCAAGCATTAGCGGCTTGAGTCAGGTTAGATTGAAATCGAAGACAACGATTAATCGAAAGGAATTTCACAGATATTGAGACAAAGTTATTTGCTACATTGCTTTTAAACACAATAAAAGGTGATAAACCAGTAAGTGGAAGAAATCAAGGGAGTTGGAAATAATAGGTAAAGTATAAAGTTATCTTCATTATGTTTTCAGGTTGCGAGTGAATCGGTTTCTTCTACGCTAGCACGAAGTGGAGATCAAACGCAAGCCTATTATAAAAAAAAAATGTATTACTACCTACTCCACGCAGTTTCATCCGCTATCTATAGGAACCGCATTTTATTTAGGAGTTAAAAGTAGCATGTGTTAATCCAGGGTATAATTTCCCACATACCACATTCGAGCAGTCATTACGAGTTGTGTGCGGACAAAACATACACACTTACATACAACTTTCGCATTATGAGTGTGAAGTGTGATGAGATGTGAACTGATTTTTTCAATAAAAACAATGTTACTTAATACACGGTTAAACTATCACTTGCTCCCGGTTTTTCAGTCTGCCCCTGAACATGGTGCATCCATTGCTCCGAAATAGCGGGAGCTTCATCCACAACCTGATTACGGTAAATATAAATCATATAAAATTACTTGTACTGTACAATAAAGTGTCGGAGCCCTTTATGTAGAGAAAATATTCTAATGCTAACAAAAACTATAATACATTCAACCAAACAATGTTATCACTGTGCCATCGGCACGTGCTCAAAATACAATAACTCATTTGTTTTTTTATACATTCTTCTATTGTTATTTTGTTTTTTAGAGTTATAAAAATATGACATTGTTTTGGAAACAAACCCCTAAAAACAATAGGTTTATTAATAGTGAGTTCTAATCTTATCCTAATTAAATGGATAAATAATTCTCAAAAATATTACTCTGCTGCCTTAAAAAGAGGAACCCGGCGAAACCTGTAAGAATAAAACTTTTTTTGCTTTAGTGTCTGTATAGTACTATGTAACAGTTACACATAATCAAGGACATGCCATTAACTGAAAATTATCAATATAAAAAAACAACTTCATAAAAATGTCAAAAATGGACCAAATTGGAAGCACTAGCTTTCAAATAAAAAAAGAATCATCAACATCGGTTCACCCACTCGAAAGTTCTGCGGAAACAAACATTAAAAAAAACAGTCTAATTTTGAACCTCTTCTTTTTGGGAAGTCGGTTAAAAATGTATAAAGATCTTGCAAAAGAAAGCGCGAAATATAATCTAAATTTATTTGATATGTATTATAAAAAAAAAACTAGTAGTTTGTTTAGTTGGGTAAACAGTTCTTTTTTCATCTTCCACTATCCTCAGTCAGCCAGTCTGAAAGATTAGGAAACACGCTCGACACCCGCGATGACAGATATTCTTAACTTTAATTTGATCACAAAGTCCCCGAGGAAGGTTTTTGTAAAAGTTTCTGGATACTGTCAAGATGTGAAGTTGTTCGTTGCAGTGATTAATGATCGTTCGTAGTTTCTGATTAATTAACGTTGTTGTCATTGTGAAATGAGTATTTAATTAAGATTGAGATGTGTTGTATGAGTCTTGTGTACCTTTATACATATACACGTGTACAGAAGACGATACCTAACCTATGTAAAAAGTAATGCGGCGTTTTGTAAATATGGTTATAAGGCTTCGTCAAATATAATGCGTATTTGGCGCAGCGTCAAGGCGTTTAAACGTCACGAATTTGGTGTGACTTTTTTTAACGCCATGTGTTATAATTATTTCTCAGTTAACGACCAAAATTGTACTCGAATACGGTTGAGCTAAAAATGTTTCGTAATAACTTCAACTGACATAGTGTCATCTAGCTGCTACACTAAGTAGTGAGTAACCTTGCTTTTGGGTTTAAAATTTTTGACCGCAATCAACGCATCTACGATATAACAGCTCAGGGAAAGAACAATTAATGCTTAATAACGTTTGTAATTACTTACTGTACTTTTTTTATGTAGGTACTTTTTGTTTCTTGTATAACTTTAACAAACCATATTTTATGCAGTACATAGAAATAGGTTATGCGTTATTATTATAGTAAATGCATTATCATCAGAGTCGTCGCGTCCTAAATAATTATCTGCCTATCTCGTTTGCACTTGACGTTTATTGCTCGACGACTCAGAAGATAATGCGTTTTCTATAGGATAAAGTATTTATGTATATAGAAAAAAAAGCAACAAAACTTTCAGATTGGACAAAAATTTAAACCAGAAAAGCCAACTAAAATAAAATTGCTTATCTCAATAGACCATACTACGCATCATCAACTAACCCCTTTTCGGTCCTTATCTATTTTTAAATTCTTAAGTTTTTTTATCTTTAAGTGTCCAGTATTACTTTTATTTATTGCATGCCTCATTCACACGGACAAAACAGGTCCTTAATTACAAAAAATAAAAACAAATGGGACCCCCACGGGACTTCAATTATCTAAAATCTCTGTCACGTAGAGTGGTGTTAGTTACTATGACGAGTTGGGAGTTAAGAATGAGACAGGCTTCACGAACCCTTAACTGATGGTTAGGTAATTTAACCTGTCAAGTTTTTTTTCTCTAGTTATATTTAACTCTATTTCCAAGTAGCTTTTTTCCATTGAAGTTTATGAAGTTATTATTAGTTACGATGATGCCGTGTCAAGTTTTTTCCTCTAGTTTAACAAAACGTTATTGTTTACTATATTTCCAAGTAAATTTTTTTATAGAAGATTTTTTTTATGAAGTTATTGTTATGACGAATTGCGGGTTAAGAATGAGGCAAAGTTTAAGAACACTTAACTGATAGTAAAATAATATACCATGATAGGTTTTTTTCTAAGTTAAAAAAATATTATAATTTATGTTTAATATTTATACATAATCTACAAGTAAGTAAGTCTATGAAGTTATCGAAATTTCATCTGCCATTTTCACCCTATGATGCTAAAACATCAGTGGGTGGTAGATTAACAGTTTCAGGGGCTTCAATAAAAAATCTAGTAAATATCTTCCAAGATTTAACTCTTTTTATGTGAATTTTACAAGCAAATACTTACTTTTATTACCGAAATAACCGTTAATTGAACTTAACCATCCGTTATATCTTGTTTAACAGCCCGCAACTTATCTGAAGATATCGTACAGTGATATCAGATCTCGAACCGATTCGTCGACAACTTGTGTCTTATCTGATGTCTGGAGCAATTTCTGGACCAGTGGGCTGAATTGAACGAGTAGGACTCGGTATGATTATATTATTTGTACCTTTTGTGGGACGCTTTCGATGACCGTGGAGATATCTAATGGAGTGCTGGATTAAGTTACGGTTAATATACCATGATGGTGTCTCTACTATAAATATAAGTGCGGTACTGAATGGTTAGCCAGAAAACGACGTTCTTTTGCTTATCTCATGATCATGAAATTTGTCCGCGGCTTCGCCCGCGTTGTTAAACATAGCCTATGTCATTATGGAAACTGACGGGTTTTTCACACATTTTAGTTATATTACACGGGAATTACTCACGTAAGATTAGGCCGGATATTTTGACTATAGTTTCAACCGCATTCGGTAGTCTTTATCAAGGTGAATGCGCATTCACCTTGATAAAAACCGCCGAATTAAATTGATTTGAAGTCGCCGGTTGAAACTGTAGTCGGAGTATCCGGCCTAATCTTACGTGAGTAATTCCCGTGTATTATAAAAAGCCTATGTCATTTAGGGATTACTATCCCTATCATAGCTATCTATCAGTAAAATAATATTCTGTGTCGGTTCAGTAGCTCTTAAGGTTAATTCCTTCAAACGTATGTAATTTGTTTAATAAAAAAAATAACTTAGTACAAATATTTAAGTAGTGGAAGTTGTATTGTGAAAAACAAGATAATTTATATTAATAATGCTGTGTACAATGTTGGGATTGGCAAATTTATAATGTTTTTTCTATACTCGCTTTTAAGTTTATAAGCATATAGTTTTCTGATTATTTTAGTACCTAACTAAATAAAAATAAAACATCTCACAGGCTTTGCTTATTTATAACATTAGTGTAAATTATTCAAATATTACCTTATCCTATCAGTCGAAGTGAGTCAACGAAATTGTCAACGTGGCCTTAATAAATTATAGAATAATCGAATAATCAAATTAACCCAATTATGAAAACCGGACTGGGTTTCATAAAAGCCAGTTTGCGAATACCCATCTACTATTTACATTTGAATATTCGCGATTTATAATATTTTTGTAGACAAATATTGTAGTTTTTTTTAACAAGATTATTTTAGAAAATCACTTAGATGACCATCCGTATAACTTTATAAATCACCATCTGCAAACAACAATGCTTTCAAAATTGAATGTCATGCAAAATTTTGCGCTAAGATGTTATACAATGCTAAGATTAAATATCTGTTCGGTACAAATATTATGTCGTCATTGTCGCTGGGATGTTATAGAAAATATTGATAAACATCTTTTTGGTGGTAATCCTTGATGAATGCAGGAGTATATTGGTGTCAAGTGTAGCGTGGCCAGATTAGAGTATTGTGCAAATATGTGCAGGGATGATGGAAGTCGTCATACGTGAAGATGTTTGTTTTGTTGGAAGCTTGGAGATGCGGGCGTTTTTTGGTGTTTACTTGACCAAAGTGAAGCATCTTTTATGAGGAGCATTCATGCATAAGAAAATGCTGCTCGTAACTGCTATTAAACATAAAAAAAATATATTAGTAGGTGTTTACTATTGGTCGCACAGAGTGAATTTCGAGGCTCTTCTTCAACCCCCTTAACCCACTCAATATATTTTTTATGATACTGGGTGACGAGACGTGCGAAGTCACTCGCCTGATGGCTCTTCACGCTTGCCAATAACAGCACAACGCCATTCAGAATGTTGAACTTCAACAGTTCAAAACCCTGGATTGGCAATGCGCTGCGCTCGTCACCCCGAGATATAAGATGTCAAATCTCTGTCTGCCCTATAATTTCGCTGGAAACATTGCCCTTCTAGCCGGAATACAGTAATGTCTGCACACTACTGCTTGGCGGTTTAAAAAAAAAACATCCATTTGTGTCTGTAATTTAAACGATTGGTTGATTCAGTCACATAAAACAAATTTTTGTCACTATGTGTTATAACGGGTTATTGCTAAAGGTAAATATTACTTTCTATCACTTACGTTCACAAACGAATAAAAAATCCATTTTATAAAGCGTTGCCAAAACCGACGCCTTTACAAAACCTTTTATTAAAACATCGCTACATAGGACCAGATTATTTAAAAAAATTGCAACCGAAGAATTAAAGCTTTCGTTTAGAAATTAATTCAGGCGTGAATTTCGCACAAGGTTCAAATGGAGGTCTATATTGTTTGGTTTTGTAGAAATCTATACTGTTTGCTTCAGTTCGCAGACTGTTTTATTGTATATGAGATGGTGTCTACGAGATAAGCAAGGATTTAAAGCTGTACTGGTGTGTGGATTTACGGCGAACTATTATGAAGATTTATTTGTAATAGAAATGTTAACATTTTTGACTAACATGATTGGTATTATTATCTATGTTTGATACGTGAAATTAAAACTTCTACTATTTGAGATAAGTTGTACAAGTTGGTAAAAAAACTTATTTTTTTCTAAAATCTCTTTTTAAGCCATAGGTGGCAAGCAATCTAACGGGCGTTGATGGCCGGGTAGTAGCATGTGCGCTTTACAATCTTACGGCACCCAGTTTGATGCTCGGCGGCGCCAATGACTTATTTAGTACTTAAATTATGAGCAGTTTCGATACAATCGCTCAACAACGGCGAAGGTAAATATCATAAGGTATATAACCGGTATGTCTAAAACCTCAAAAATTCAAAATAATATATATCATTACCAACATGCACTGCTAGCATGATGGATTAGGGCCCATCTCTCTCTCTACGAGAGTGGGCCTGTGTCCCAGCAGTGGGAACATGATAGGCTGATAATGAAGCTGACGGGCCCTTATGTTAAGCAACCACCGTTGCCTATCGCTACCTGTAATACCTGGGGCTTCACAGATTCTTTGCCGACCTTTAACAGTCTATTAACAGCCCTTTGAACCAAATGTTCCAAAACAATAAATCGTAATAAGTTCTCATTACAGAAAACATAATTTTTATATACATTCAAGATTATGCAGATGTAGATACACTTATACACTTACATCGCTTTTCAATGTCATTATCGTAATTCTACGAGGTTAGAAACATTAAAATCTTTCCAAAAAACAAATATGTATCAGGAATGCCTGCCAAGAATGTCGAGTTTCAAATTCATAGCATTCACGAAAAAAAAATCCTTAGCCTCGCAAATTCCGCTCCCGCCTCTCCTCTCAACTCTGCCCTTCCGCCCGCCCTGCATGAATCGCGCATTACTTACAAATATTTTGGAAATATTTCTCCAACTTGTCGGCATTTTATCTACCGCTCCTTTCCGTTTAGTTGCTTATTGCGTATTGAATACTTTTCCAATATAAAAGTACGTTTATCAACAGCATAAACACCCTATTTTAAACACTACTTCGCTTTGAATAGAGTTAAATCTTGATTGAGAGACATGGCATGCTTATGATATTAAGCGAAAGAGCAAATTATTATCTAACAACAAGATCTTTCTGAAAAACTAAAATGGATGCGCACAAAAACGCAACGATGACTGTATGGCTCAGGGTTGACGCATTTTAATTTTAGTCAATTAATTTAAAAATATGAGTTTATGGTTACTTTTTGGTTACGAAGCATTTATTATACGTAAGCTTGTGGTTTGGGTATGTGTTCATAGTTTCAATGACTAAATCATGTATTTATCGATTTGTTAGTGGTCTAACTGAGGCAGAGAAGGAATTTTAATTTTCGTCCTGTGTTTCAGAGATTATCAAATTGAACGAACAAACAAGATATTTTCAATGTAATCGCCGTACATATAATAATTAGGCGTTGTTGAATTTAAATTTGAATGACAAGTTCGATTCGCAAAAATAAAATGATAAAATAGAAACTCAAAATCTAATTAATGTTATTTGAGTAACAACCCTGGGCTTTATCTTCCATCTCGTGCCACGTAATTTGACACTTTTCGCTGACAAAGCCCACATTTGCTCGTCACAAACAGACCTACACGCCGACACGCAAAAACCTACGAGCCGATCCACAAAAAGCAATTAGTATTTTTTGCGTCGCCATTTCGTCCGAAATTAATTTTCAAAGGAATTTTGAAAAAAGAGGTCGCACGTGTTTAGCTGAGAATATGTGGACTGTAGAGTATGTCTATTTTTCATAATTAGGCCGTGAAGTTCCGTGGAACTCGGTGTTTAGGACGTGGAACAAATGAGGGTGGTCTATATTATGTGATGGCATCCGGGAACAAATAAGAATTGCTGCAAAAGATTAAGGTTTAAAGGTCACAATACATAAAGGCGACATACAGGACATACTACAACGTGCTACCGAAATAACCCAAAGCCTACACAAAGCAACTAATTTATTAATGTCATAAATTGAACAATAGGTATCTATTAGTTTTCCTAAGTAGATACTGTAAAATGTAACTGTGATTTTTTATATCCTTTGATATCCTGAGAGCACAGAGCTGGTAACGCTACAAGTTTTAGAGTACCTATGTGTTGACTGCTGCTGTTCTCTTTTTAACACATCGCTAGTGCTACAATACCTCGAAATTAAATTTCATTGTAAGTACCTAGATAGGTATTTGTTCAAAAATCACATCTTCAAATGCGCTGTGCTACTTGGTTAAGAGTTTTAGATGTGGCATTATGAAAATTGAATCTCGGCTACAGAGCCAGTTCAATAGATTAATCGGTAGCTGTAACTTTAGTATTTACTACTCTGCGTAGCTGTATACTCTATACTCTACAAATCTATATCCTACAATAAATTGTCGTAATATGCACATTGCGCGCGCCCTATGTTTATAGTCAGCGATCAGACACGTACAGATTTCCCCAATATTTTAAAGTGCATATTTTCAAGTACAGTATAATCTCACTAATCCGGCACTTCAATATACCGATACGTCCAATAATCCGGCACACTCCGCTAGCGCCTCCCTCGCCCCTCTACGCCTATGCGCTCCGTCGCCGTGTCGGTAGTCGTCTAGGAGTCTAACCTCAAAACTTATCACGTACACGTGCCTACGTATTTACCGGTTTAAAAAAAAAATGAGAATAATGTTTAGATAAAAATGACAAATAAACAGAAACACAAGACACTAGATTTGAAAGATAATATGTACATAAGTATATACATTATATTCTCTTTATGAAATGCTTTATTTTATATTTTTCTTTGTCTATAATCCAGTAATCCGAACATTCCAATAATCCGGCACCCTCTGGTTTTTAATAGTGCCGGATTAGTGAGATTATACTGTATTTTTTTTGTAGGCTATATTTTTGCCTTGACACCAGTAAAACGTGCCCTTGCAATAAACGATACAATGTATATCACTCTGGTTTCCCTTTTTTCAATGCTACTGAAATGAGTTTATATTCATGTACATCTAGGTATGTATTCATATATTCATGTCTATCTATCTATCTATCTAGGATGACACTTTCGTATTTTATGTACCGAAAAGTATCACCATTAAATGGTAGCAAAATCCGTAACATCTTTTATCAATAGACATTATATTCACCAGCAATCAATAGCTGGAATATAACTGCGATCGACAGATAACGCAAATTCAATAAAAAATCTATGTCCCGAGGCGATATAAGATCCGTATCTAGTGTAATCCGTACAGGAAGCTCATTGTAACCACCAGATGCGAAATTCCTTCCATCAGACAATTCCTTCTATACGAACAACGGTTCAAACGTTCAAAGAGCGTTGAATGTACTTGTGTGGGCGTGGCTGGATTGCATTCCGAGCTTAGGATGATTTAGGTCTAACGTTTCGTGAAAAAAGTGTCAGACAGTTAAAATGGCTTATTGATGGCGCGAGTCTAGTTTCCTTTGTGCTTCCGGATGCAAAAAGGTATTGAAAAGTAGATTTAATCCTGGTCTATAGACTTTAAAAAACCGACCAGTAGCATTTGTAAATACTGCTATGTACTTAAACAAAAAAGTTATATGATTATTAACAGGACATTTACCGTGATAAAGTTGCGGATGTCACGGTAAATATCCCGTTAATAATCATAATAACAGTAGTGAACAATCGCGATAGTTTACAAACTTTGGTCTTAAGTGGATCTGACTCTTTCACTCATCATAAACCAAAACATGTTTCTTAAAGTATGGAACAGAAATCGATTTGTCTCCTTAGAATGTTCTTGAAAATTACAACAACAATTTGCAAAATATTTTTGTTTGCATTGCGTTAATACCACCATCACCTTGCCGAATCAGTTTTTCACGATCATAGAGCACAAGGAAACATAAAAAAAATGTTGTAAAACACGGTGCAATTCCTAAAAAAGGATCCAAACGAAGTAATTCAGGCGGCAAATTGATATCAAAAAGGATTTTCTACTGTTTTGAAAATAGAAATAGCACCGCGTCGGTACACTTTGAGTAGGATTAAGTTCGGATTCCAACGCAGCCCTTTAGCCCCTTTTTTGGATTGTTTTTACAGCTTACGGAACCCTTTGTCGGTTTTAACGAATTGCGGCGAATTGGGAAATAACATAATGCATTTTGGCCGTGTTATAATGTAGTAGGCTTTTAATATGAGCGCCTATTGAATGGCCCTTGAATGGTCGCTGGCATCCTTTGAGTCAAGCTACGTGATGGTGAATAGACTTGTTTCTATTTCATGCTTTTAGATTTCAATGGGGCAGAAAGAACACATCGCTGTGTTTCAATAGGTTCTGCTGAAATCTCCTTTGTGCTGGCGCAACTCATTCAGGTGGCAGTTTTACTTGGAAATACTTCGATGGATTCTTGTGAAAATTGTGATAAATATTGAGAAATGAACTAATCTTTGGCCAGGATCTTCAGCACGCCACACACACGGCGACATTCTATTCTAAAGTTTTGTTTAAACATTGAGTGATGAGATGAGCAAGTCATCTAATAGTAAGGTTCACGCTTTCCCATAACAGCAGGCCTAATACAGACCGTGGACGAATTGTCTTTCCACCGTTTTTATCCGCGTGGAGACGCGACAAAGCTAGAATATGGATATTTTTTGTCTCTTTCAGGTTTGACAAAAACGGCGGTAAGATAATTTGTCCACGGCCGGGCTAAGCCTGCAGTTCAATGCCACCAAGAGTTTAGAACTTCAACAGTTCAAAACCCAACGCGGCAATGCACTGCGCTGGTCAACCTGAGATATATGTGAAATCTTTTTATGCGCTATAGATTTACTGGACACACTGGCTCTCTATCCAAAACACAATACTGTTTTCGCACTATTGCTTGGCGGTTGAATAACGTGCAACTCGTGCAAGGGTGTGCTTTCTGCAATAGAGCCCGTAATTTGGTTTCATGTAATTTTTCATATTGCCATACTTTTGTCCATTTTTGGTCTCCGCCCAACGGTTTAAACTAAGTACATTAACAATTGTGAAAACTTTAAAATGTACCTAATGACCTCGGGGTAGGATATTTTTAGTGCTGCGCAACTCATTTAACAGCCAACCGCAGCCATACGCAAGCATATATAAAAAAAAAACACTTGGTGTGACACAATACCTCCCTTACTTGATCTTTAATATGGTTTATGTACACTCCCCACTTTATTCAGTCTTAAGAATCGAGATGCAATACTCATATAGTCACAATCGTGCCAAATCCGAACCATAACTCAGCGCACGCTATGCATTGCGCCGACTTTTTGGTTAATTGTAACGCAACCACGAACCGACTACAACGCCGCGCGATGTAAGTGCTACGATGTCATAGCGGACAAGCGACGTTGGACACTATGCAAGCGACATAACGTCTAAATTGAAGTAAATGTGGTATTGTGAACTATATAATTGATGTGTAGGTATGTAATCCGACGCACGGACGGTTTTCGACTGTTTTCACATAGAGATTATGACTCTATAGGTATTGTATATCGATGGTATCAAGCGATTAATGGGAGACACTTTATCAATTTCATTAAGCCGGTACGACAAGTTTTTTTTATAGATTTCATTTATTTGCAACACTATTTTTCTTCTATATGTTTATCGGGACTTATCGCGAATTATTTTATATAGGTAAACAGATAAAAAAAAAATGATAATAATGTGCATGATTATAATTAATAAGGTTATAGATAAAAATGGGTGCCTTCGCTCACCGATAGGTGTGCATTAAAAATCCCGATAAGTAACATGTGTTCAAATCGCGAAAATTTAAAAGTTACTATTTTTATTTACGGCTACATGAATTATGTACATATAGGCAAAAAGTTCTCATTCGGGTTTAGCTACTGTTATATTAATTCTTCGAATAATTAGCGACTACGTGCAGTTTCAGCATGTATGTGCAATACATTTCACTGTGTTACGATTTCATAGTAGGTCTGTTAAGTTACGATGACATTTCGCACTGGGATGGGATACGGCTACCATGCCTTATTTGTGCTTACTTAAATACTTACAGAGATAATACATTATATTTAAAAAGTTTTTGCCCAAGGTTTTGTCAGCATTGTGATTACCGCATAGCCTAAGTCAATTATGGATAGCTCACTTTCTGTCAGCTAAAGAATTTTTAGAGTCAGTTCACAAGTTGCAGAGATTACGTCCTACAAACATACAATATCACACACAAAACTATAGTAAGTATTAAGTGTTGGTTTTTATATTATTTTATTGTAAGCCCTTAACATAAAAATATACTTAACGTGTTTTGAGGAAGAACCGCTGGTGACTAGAATTGACAAATACTCTTTCAAACCTAGCTTATACGAGTAAATCTTCGGTTTATGTGCAATCCATAATAACTTTTCGACTTGACAAAAGAAACTTCCACAATCGTATTAAGATGCTCGAAAAGTCTTGTCGCTGGACTGGACGTGTCAGTCATATATCCAGATTAAGGTTTCCATACATCTGGACCGTCACTAATCTATGCTAGAGATCTTTTCAAATCCCAAAAACCTATAAATCATAGGGCATATATGCATTGTTATATTTTTGACAAAAAAGGATCCTCTTTTTCTCGAAATTTTTTAGCATAACCCACTCGAATAGCCGGAAGCCATATGTGCACAAATATTTAAAAGTGGTTTGCCTACGGACATTTTTTTGATTTTTGGGACGCGACCTGAATTTATTTAATGATTACTAAGTTTGGACCCTTTTTCGTTTGACAAAGCATATTCGTGACCCAAAAAAGATTAGCGTTTCTATTGTCGGACATTTTTTGGAGCCCCGCGGAGGCGTTTTTGTAGAGTTCGTGACAACGATGTTAATAAATAACAAATAGTTGTATTGCTATGAAAAACTTCGCCTATAGTTATTAATTTAAAAATTTCAATCGAAACGGCCTTTTGTCCGGGTTATGGAATTGATTTTTGGATTGAAAAATTACTTCCTAAAGTTTTAATGAATTCAAATGTAGCCTATTTAAATACAAACGTTATGTTTCCTATTTCAATATTCAATATAACTGCAATCTGTTTTAAATTTGTTAGTTATAAAATTAAATACGCTAAGTAAGTTCGTATAGGCACTATAGCCTGAGCGGTGAGCCTTGATATCAGAGTTTTTAGACCACTAACACAACCTGTGACATTCGTTGTTTAGGAAAAACACCTACAATTTAACGTGTCATCCGACCTCTGGCAGCGCTCAGTTGTAAATGCCACACACGGTAACCCATCCGAGAACTGACCGGATCATCCGTGCCTTAACTTTGCTGATCTTTTAGGAACATCTAGTTGAGCTACGCTACGAGCGCTTCTTTTATTTGATACGGTCTTTAGAGAGGCGAGTTACCATTTAGAATTTTTGGAAGTGTCTCCAATTCTATACCCAGAAAATTACAATTCCTCAAAGCAAAACCATACACACCAAACAATATTGCAGTTCAATTGTCAAGAAATACATCTGATTGATGATACACCGTCTCCAATACAATTATAATACTACAATGGCCATTCATTGGCCCCGAATATGCCTACCAAGTGTGTGCTATAAATAATACATTATACACCTCATTGTTAACAAACTCAATGTGAAGCTTTAAGCTTGGATGATCTCTTAAAATAACAAGTGTTTGCTTCAATGATTAACAACAATACAGATACCTTTAGCTGCCTATGAAAGCCTCCTTGTGATTTTGGTATAAAGTGATATTTTTGTAGTTTGTATCTCAACCAAGTTCGAACTCTATCCCTTTCAATAAAGTCGTAATTTCCACTGACGTGATTTCAGAGTAAAGTTTTTGATAGTACACGGAAATTTAATTTTTGTCGTGCTCGTGTAAGGCATGATTTTGATTGACCGTGATAGAGGTATCTCATAAATTCGGTTTTAAAATAAAATGTGCGTGAAACATCACGGCCAACTTGGTTCGCCAATACAAAGAAACATTCCTCTATTGATACTTTGCTATTTAAATGGTTTTACACATTTATAATATGAGTTACGGTAAATAGGGGCTTTTGTGATATGAGTTTTTATTTTGTTCCAAATATATTGTAGGAAAATAATGCACCTAATACTATTTCAATATGTTAATGATAAGTTTATAGTGTGCTTCAAACCTAAGTACCTACTCGGAATTAGGTAAAAGGTTTCTTATATTTACTTGACTAGCTGATTCTGAGTAGTTTAGTCGACTTTTTGATAAGAAGATATTGTAATATATTTTATGGGTATGTGAGTTTATATTTTACATTAAGTTAATTTTCTAGCAAATATTGATGTGGAATTTGATAGAATAGGGCGTAACTACCTTATAACGTTTGAAGAATGATTATTTAAAAAAATCAGCTGCAAGTCACGCCTTTTTAAAATTAATTACTCTAAATTGAGCACATCATCTGCTCTTCATTTGTTTTTTTAATCATTGTCTGTAGTTTATAGGTCATTGAGGCGTCTCTGCCCAAAGTTGAGTTTCCCCGCCCTTGCGGCGCTTGCTGCGCTGTAATGATCGATCTGTAATAAAAAAAAGTTTTCGCTGTTAGTCATAATATTTTTCTAACTAGCACTTGCCCCTTGGCAGTCCACTCAATTTACTTACGCTTAGGTCCTTATGTGTCATCTCGTCCAGGGAATCCGTCTTAAGAAGCCAAGTGGACTAAGACGATACGTTCTTATAGACCAAGTGAACTGATAAGTGGCATTACTAAATGCTGAATTCTTTCCGTAGACTCTGTCTATACAATTTTTTCTTCAACGATGACAAATGAAAAATGACCGTTACCCTGCAAGTCATTTTTTGCAAGTAGTCCATGCAAATTTAATTTAAGGTCAAGTGGTTGTAAAGTTACAGTTAAAGTTATATGATTATTTACGGGATATTTACCGTGGTAACTAACGTGGTTCATATAACTTTAGTGAACAACCGTGATAGTATAAAACAGTGTTTAAAATTACAGTTGTCGCAAAGTTACAGTTCGGGGCGAAAAGCGTCATTATATAAAAAAGATCTTAAATTGTTTTCTTAACGTGATCAAAGGTAAGTTGGTTACAATTATTATAACCATGCCCATCAGTATTCACGAGAAACTGAGGCAGGAAATAAAGTTAGGTTATTTTTTGTTAACATTTTCATCTTCAGGTTTCATCCACAATGACGCGGCAAAAATTTATTACCTATCTAGCAAGTTTGCACCTTTCGTCGGCACATCAAACCATTGTAATTAATCACAACAAATTGGCAAGTTTCCAAGAACTTGTTATAAGTCCAAATAGTGAAGTTCTGATCACCGCCCTGCAAAGTGCGCCCCGCCCTAGGTTTCGACCGCTCCGCCCTATCACGCCCGGTGCGCGAGAATTCTCGCTAAGAAATATTTGAAGGCGGCAACACTATTGAACTTGACATGTAAATTGTTTGGTCAAACTCAAGATTGTTTTCTTTTGTCATTTACACTGAACTGGGTTTAAGGTTTCAAGACGACCAAAAATCTCCGGTTTTTTACCTCTACTCATAACGGTATAGTCATACTCGTAGTAGTAGTAGTAGGTGGATTGCCAATTTTCTTAACTTATTTTGGTTTAGCATCAAGGTGTTAACCTCAGGGCTTAAACCAGGGAAATGTGGTAAAGTGGTGTGAAGGGTGCGAACGCATCTGGCCTAAATTAGGCTTGATGACCAACACGAACAGACGACCGCGCCGCCTTTTTTTTGCATGTGGACTATTCGCTATTATAGTTCTTTGGTATCGCTTCAAGTTTCTTGGTGTGCGTAAACAATTTGTAAGAGTGCTTACAGTTTTTGCGTTAAGTGGTTTAGCAGTACAGTTTTTTTTACAAAACAACGACTTTAGAATACGAATGATAACTGCATACTACGGCACATCATTTACTACGGCATATCTCTTTTTTGTCTGATCTCAGGTGTTTACTATGTTACATTTATCAAACCAGGCTGGATAGTGGGCTTGAGCATTTGGATTGTCTTGAGACCTTCAACGGTAGGTATATGGCCAATCCAACCTTTTTTATAAGATAGGCACTAAGTGTTAGGTAGCTTGCATTTCGTTTAGTTAATAAAGACTGTTACCTATCAAAAAAAGAATGGATTGGGATGAATGGAATGTTTTTACGTTATTATTTATTTTTTCGTAGGCGAAACGCAAGCCTCTTGCTATTACTAATAATAATAAAAAAAAAAAAAATTGAGGTGCCTTACGGACGGCTACTTGTTAACGAAGGCTCGAAACAATGCAGTGCGGAAAATGACGCGAGTGAGAATTTTAACGCGTCGGGAGACGCGAGCGGTCGCGCAATTTTTAGAAATCATCTAAACTTATTCATAGTCTCTCGACCAATAAAATCACGGAAAGACCACTACCGACGAAACTACAAGTACAAGGTTGCATAATCACAGAGGAGAAAGAAATATGTGAACATTTCAACGACTTCTTTGTAAATGTTGGCTCAATATTGGCAGAACAGATACTTAAAAATCGCAGCTCAACTAGTTTAATAGTGGAATCTGTACCTGGAACTGCCTTTTCTGTACTTAGCAATTTTACACCAACAACAGTACAGCCATTACTGATGACTGTCAATTATTTTTAGGACCTCGCTCCTAAAAATAATTGACAGTCTAAGCAATAACACCAGTTCAGGACTAGATAATATAAACACTAAGTCAATTAAATGCGTAAAACATCTAATTGTCGATGAGTTAACTGGCTGTATTAATAAATGCTTATCCACGGGTGTGTTTCCCGATAATTTAAAAACGGCTAAAGTTACTCCAGTGTATAAATCTGGATCCAAATCTGAACCGGGTAACTATCGCCCTATTTCAGTTCTTCCTGTGGTATCCAAAATCTATGAAAAAATTTTGTATAACCGTCTTGAAGCATATTTAGCGTCATTCCAATTTTTATATAAAAAACAATATGGTTTTAGACCAAAATCCAACACGCTTTCAGCTACTATAGATCTTGTAACCAAAATTAAACTAGGCTTCGAAAAAAAACAGATTGCTCTTGGGGTGTTCATCGATCTTAAAAAAGCATTTGACACCGTCAGCCATAAATTATTGCTAGATAAACTAAAAAGTATTGGGTTAACCGGGACTGCTCACGATGTTTTTAGATCCTACCTTTCAAATCGCTACCAGATAGTAAAACTTGGACGAACCCAAAGTAACCCCAAACTCATAACATATGGTGTGCCACAAGGCTCTATTTTGGGGCCCTTATTATTTATTTTGTACATCAACAGCATTCACCTTATAGGACTAAAAGGAGATCTAACGTTGTATGCTGATGACACATGCTTATTTTACTTTGGTCAATCTATTGGATCCATTATATCTGAAGCACAAGCAGATTTAGAATTACTAAATGAATGGTTCAAATTAAATCTACTAACCATCAACACTTCTAAAACAAACTACATTATATTTTCAGCTAAGAATAAACGAATCGACGATTATCCCCCGCTGAAGATAAATAATGAAATCATTAATAAAGTTGACCATGAAAAATATCTAGGCCTTATATTAGACAGTAAATTAACATGGGTTCCTCATATTGAAAAAACTAAATTAAAACTGTCCTCTCTCACTGGAGCTTTAAAGGGTAGTGTGCGCTGTTTTCCTCGCCAAATACGATATACTATTTACAACTCATTAGTCAAATCGCACATTGACTACTTAATAGAGGTTTGGGGCGCTGCTGCAAAGACAAATCTAAAAAAAATTCAAATTGCCCAAAATAAGTTAATTAAAGTGCTATTTCACTATGACTATTTTACTCCCACATTAAAACTTTATAAAGAAACTAAATTAAAGAATATTAGTCAATCCTATATATATTATACATGCATACTTATACGTAAAATGCTTAGAAAAGATATACATACAAACACAGCCTTCACTAAAACACATAAAACGCATAATTTGACACTCAGACGAGTAAAAGACATATCTCTGCCCTTAACTCGCACAAGATATGGTCTTAAAAGTATTACATTTGAAGGGGCCAGACTGTATAATAACTTACCCAAAGACATTAAAAATTCAAAAACAATTACTACATTTAAAAGATTACTTAATTACTACGTAATGAATAATACACTTACTTTGTTATAAAATACTAGATAAATAATATTTTATAATTAATTAATATAAATATATTATATTTAAATATAACTAGCATGAAAAAAAAAAAACTCAATTACTCACATATAATACACATAGAATGTCAAAAAATATGTCTTAAATGTTGAAA
The DNA here is from genome assembly GCA_949125355.1 of Agriopis leucophaearia. Classification (NCBI taxonomy): domain Eukaryota; kingdom Metazoa; phylum Arthropoda; class Insecta; order Lepidoptera; family Geometridae; genus Agriopis; species Agriopis leucophaearia. The sequence continues at coordinate 5,290,992 of OX421276.1, read as the reverse complement.
AGGATGTTTAAAAAATATACTTATATATATATGTACGAAACATAATAGCCACTTACCATAAATAATAATACCATCAACCAAAGCATATTAAATCTTATTCTACAACATTTTTGTAGACTAAGAATAAACCAAATGTTGCAAAGTACGCTCAGCCACTTCCAGGTACGCTCGATCCACATCATGCCCGTGCGCCCGCGCCACGCTGGCCGTATTGAGCGAACAGACCGCCCGATATTGAAATAATTTGGTTTCCTACCCTCTAATGTACGACGACAACAATATTAATTTAATTTTTTAGTTATATTCTCATGTAAGTGAAATTTATTTCTTTTTGAGAATAATAAAAATATCTTTAACCTTATCTAAACAGAATCGCTTAAAACAGATAGCTGTAAGGCCCCAAGATGTCCGTTTCCTTTTCGTGGTATGTCCGTGAACATCATATCATAGTATATAGCTACCTGTTTTATGTAATTTATAAGCCTTAATTGGTCAATCGCTAATTAGGTATGTGATTCTTGACTTCTTCTCGGCCCTATTTTTTTTTCTCGCCATTAAACACCGCAAAAAGACATTCATAAACGTTTTCTAAATAAAAGTTGGCTAATCCAAAATAAGATGCTTTTCTAAATCTCAATATTTTAAGCACAGCCATTCTTCATTTCAATGGCGCTTGCTTTGAGCTTACTTCAGACGTCACTCAGGCATTATTGTCCTTAACAGCATGACCACTCTGTCCATCAAACTTCTAATACCGTTATAGGACAAAAAACAAATGACATATTGATCTCAAAGCACATCAGTGGCGTATTTTTTCGCCTCAATTTTCCCGTATTCGCTTTTCAAATAATGCTCAGTGTTTCTTATCTTTGATCTACGTCTCTGGTACAAAAGACCCATGTTATCTGAGTTCGATCTCCAGTCTCGGGGTCTTATAATCCCGATATGGGCCCAGACAATGGAGCTCGTCGCGACACGTGGCCGCTATTCTCTGAGGACAAATTGGTATTATGACTTGAGTTTTGTGTTAAAAGCTATTGTTTTTTGAATTGCAGTCGTGATAGAGATTATGTAATGTTTGTTTTTATAATACAAACCAGAGCGCCCCGCGATTTCAACCGCGTGGTAATTCTTTCAGGAACTGTACATTTTTCAGGGATGAAAATGTCACTCTCGTGCCCTCCAACTACAAGTATCTATGCTGGGTACGTTGCCAACTGATAGTGGCCTGGAGCATTTTTATTGTCTTCTAACCTTCGAGGGTTTATGGACAGTCTCTCTTTTCTAGTGTCAGCTTGTATTTTGTTTAGTTAATAAAGGCACTTGGCAGTAAAAAAATTTATCATAAGCAAAATAATTATCAATATAAAAACCGACTTCACAAAAATGTCAGAACTGATCCAAATGGGACTACACGGAAAGCACCAGCTTTCAAATAAAAAAAGAAATCATCAAAATCGGTTGACCCAGTCGAAAGTTCTAAGGTAACAAACAAACAAAAAACTGTTGAATTGAGTACCTCTTCCTTTTGGAAGTCGGTTAAAAACACCTCTATCCGTAACCTGTTGTTGAGTGAAAGAGGAACAAACTAACCTACAAACAAACACAGTTTCGCATTTATGATTTATTTAGTTACAAATTTTCGTCCCCGGCTTGGCTTGCGTCGTGAACACAACTATCATAAGTCACTCAGAAAAAGTAGTGTAGCTCTCTATCATAATTTTTGGAATTGTATTATTAGTTCCAGAGATTACAAACCTACATACATACAGAAACACAAATATACAAACATAAAAAAAAGTAAATTTTTGACTTTCTCGATTTGAACACATGTTTTAAATGTTTTTCGGGGCCCATCACACATTATTTTATTGTGTAAAAATAGGTAAGTATATTTCGCTCGAAGTTTCGACCATGTTACAATGGCCATGGTACGAATTGGTATGGCGTGGTATTGTTATTAGCTTAAATACGCCAAGAGCTAAGCCTGATTAGATTATTATTCACACCAATATATTTTCCCTCAATCGAGTCTCAGGGCGACCTACGCTACGTTTACTGATCCATGGTCTAAACTCTAGAACACGTCTACCCCATCGGTTGTCGGTTCTGCGATAGATATGACCGGCCCACTGCCACTTCAGCTTACTAACAGCTCAAATTTTATGATGGTAACACATTACATTAAGCTTTATTTAAGCGGTTTTTCAGGGCAGCTTCTCAGTCTGTATCAAGCTCCAGTACGGTCGTGTGTGGAGTAGGTACTGCAGTCATCTTTTTGACGGTTCCACGTTAGCGCGACAAGCTGTAATGCTAATAGGCGATGAAAACCTGGTTTCTTTAGAGCTGTAGAGCTTTGAACAGAGTAGGGTATCGCGCTTGGCAATTTTTACAGGCTGCATTTCGGTGAGTGTGCGCTTGAGCTACTCGACCTAATCCCTCTTTCTTCTCCTACAGAACAAATCGGAGAACACATAAATACTATCCCTACATGGTCGACATGCCACCGGCTCGAACTAGCCGGTTTGCTTCCACCTTCTAAAGCGACCGCTTGCGACTGGAATGCTTTGCCTCTGTCCTTGTTTCCTAAATACTATAACCTGAGTGTCATCAAGCTGAGTGTCTAAATAAGTACCTTCTAGGTCTACGTTCATCCATTTTCGGCCACAACATCGCTTTCCATTAGGTGAGTTGGTAGTATAAAAACAAAACTTTATAAAAAAATATGCAGCATAAATGCGAAAGCAACTCTGTTTTTGTCTATGTATTCCAGGACAAATCAGCTGAATTGATCTTGATAAATTTCACCCGAACATAAAACGTTTTTTTACGGAAACTGTAAAAAACTCGGCGCGCTGTTACTTGCAATTTTTTCAACCTTTGAGACAATTATCGTATAGATGTTAGAATATTAAAATTAATATAGCGTGATCATTTGCCGTATTTTTTGTTGTTGCCATTATGGTAAATATCTATTTCTGCTCTTAATTGCTATAAACGCTCAAATGAATTCAGTTTTTTCAATCTTCAGTGATGTTCCATTAAACATGTTCCAAAGGTGTCATTATTTCTTAATAGGAGCCCTAACGATGATAAATTCATGCTTAATACCGTAAAGGTAAAGGATTTGTTGAAGCGAGAAAATTCCAAATTCTTTTTGGAAGTAATTGATGTTATTGGATCCTTTGTTATATTTTGTCGCTTGATGCTCTTATAAATGGTTTTAAATATACAGTACGTTTAAATTTATTCGTATTTACAGTAATTAAAACTTAGACTGCCGGTTTTTCCTGTCCTAAATATGAAATACAAAAATTATGTCAAAAAAAGTCATACTTTTACATACATTTAATGTACTTGTACCAAAGGGTCGTATGACCACTTTCAGTATCATTGCTTTACTTTACGATGAATTAACACAAATGTAAATTAAAAAAAAAAATGTTATATAATCTGATCCGTTATTGTAAACTTATTTTTATTCGTTTATTTTATTTTTTTGTTATTATTTGTTTTTTATTGTATTCTTCTAATATCTATGGTATGAATAAACATTAGTTTTAGTAGGTGTTGTAATTTCAATGTCATAAAATCATTGGCTGTTATTTTTATTGATAGCAATTATGATCTGATAGGCACAACTATTGGGAATCATCATCATCAATGCATAGGACATCCATTGCTGGATTTAGGCCTCCTCATCGATATCCAAAAGAGCCGGTTGGAAGCGGCTTGCATCCAGCGCTTTACTGCGGTTTCTTTTAGGTCATTTGTCCTTCTTGTAGCCACAAGACGAATCCTGGCGAACCCCGGATATCCACCAGGATGTTCTACGCTGAGCTTACCAGTCCGTCGTCTCCATTCGAGAACCTTTCGGCCCCATCGGCCATCTGTACTTTTTCTCTTCTTACTATTGCGGATAATCTTCTAACACTAAATATTAGTTAAGATTTAGATCATCCCGTAGTTATATTTCACGGTCATCGCAGTCAACTACAAATCAATAACTTACAAAAGGCGATATAATAGACGTCTTAGCAATTTAAAACGAGACAAATTCACTTTAAAAGCCAATTTCAGATGTTTGTGACTCCGAGTTTAACAATGGAATTAATACATAATATAGGTATATTTCGTAATTCATATGACTTATGAAAATGTATATCGTCGAGATTTACCTTAGTGTGAAAATGGTAATGTAATATTCTAATCAAATACAATTATTAGCACTGTTTTTTTTTACAAACGACGGAACGGAGAGGAAATGAGGTTTTGAATTTGAGGTTTTGTATTTATGAGTACGTATGTATGTACGTATGTCTGTTATTTACTGTACTTATTTCTCCAAAATAAAATAAAAATAAATAAAATAAATATATCTGGGACATTTTTGCACACACTATACATACATATATATTTTTGAATACATAGTTAAGTAGATAATAACACCCAGACAAAGAACAAACATAAATGTTCATCACACGAATGTTTATCCTAGGTGCATGGGAATCGAACCCACGCCCCCAAGCGCAGAAGGTAGGTTCACTACCAACTAAGCCACCGGGGCAGTCAAATGATTAGACCGATTTGAATAAGGTTTTTTATTTGAATGCAAGTTTCAGTTTCATTAGGTTTTAGCGATCAAAATCTGTCAATGGCTAAAAAAATAGTTTCTTTGTTGTTTTTCTTAATATTAAATATTAATTCAATGTGCAAATGTATAGATAATGTCATTTAATTTAGGTATATTAATTGGCAATTTAAGAATATCCAGATCGTGAAGATATAACTATCCATGAGATAGAAACTACTAGTTGCATTCCGTAGTTACATCCATAGGGTTCGTATATTTTTTGGTATAAAAAATCCTATGTAACTCTTCGGTGCTGCATCTCTATGCGTGATGCGTATGCGGTTGCGTGAAAAAAGGACATGAAACCAACAAAGACAATTTCACATTTGTGATATAAATATTACTGCTCTCTTTGCCTTTTAATACATTTAATGCACCTCATCAAGCAGCTAATACACTTCATTTAATATCAAAGCACAAACATCTGCCTAAAAGCTGAGATAACATTTCATAACACACCATCGTTCCGCTTAATATCTCCTAAGGAATGGACTCCTTTCATAATTATTGTCAAATGCCATCTTGCGCATATTTCTCTCGCTTCAACGAATTTCTGCACAAAATATAAAAATTTAATACGCCCTATACTAAATTGAATAGACATCTAAGCCATCTTACAGAAAAGGCGACAGGATAAAGCATCATATTTATTTCATAATAAATGACAATTATCGTAAATTGATTTTCAAGTTCACAATGCGCGCGCAGCTAACCAAACATTGGCCAGAAAGGATCGTCCGCTGTCATTGTTGAGATTTAAAAAAATATTTCGTGCTACATTTAAGACGATCGAAATTGTTGTGCTACGTGGAGCAACAAATATTATGTATTTATTTATGTTATTGCTCAGATATGAATAAATAAATAAGATAATTTCAATGCTTATGGAATGACTATGATATCAATGAATTGGTGTTTATGATGCTAATAATGTACTATGAAAACTTTAGAGAGTAAAGCTTTGCATGTCTGTGTATCTGTTTTTGGGCTGTATCTATCTGTAAGTTTTTTCGTTCGATCTCGTATTTCGATTACATTTTCATTGCGGTATTACGATTTACTAAGATTTTGAGTTAATAAATTTTCATAAAGCTGATACGCAAACTTTGACCTTTTTTTTGGTAGAAGGTGCAGAAATCTTTTATGGATACATGAATGTACTGAAGTACAGCCAGGTAATCGTAGATTGTAGTATCTACCTGACCTACTTGGTGCCCTACTTCTGTGTCTGATGGAGGGTAATCTCTATATGATAAGTGATCTCTATAAACACCCCTCAGGCACGTTGCTTGCACTCTACGCGGGCCCCACAATGCTGTGTCTTCCCTGGGCTCTGCAAATCTGGCTACCCAAGAGCCCAAAGGCCACACAATGGTCAAAATATACCGTAGTGAAGCTTGGATCCAAGGTCGTAATTAATTTAAACGAATGAGCTTTCAAATTTGTTAACAGCTACTTCTTTTTTCTGTAGTTGTAAATATTGTAAATCCAGTTGCCATTCTTTCCTATTATAAATACTTTTTGTCAGCATTTTGATGCCAGCTTAACTAACTTTTTATTTTACACAATATTTTCCCTAGCCAGCTGCAATATAAACAACGGCATGCCAATGTTCGCGTCTTGTAGTACAACGACAATGAGTGGCCAAACCAGCCATCAATTAGACTGACAGCTTCCTAAAATACATGTCCATGTCACTAACTAAATAATACTCCAGGTGTGTAGACAATTAGAGTGCGACAATTTATTTATAATCGCAGCATTTGGAGTGGTGTCACGGAGTTTCCACGTAGTTCCAAGAACTGCATTGTTGGCCGCCACCCAGAGAGACTATGTTTGCAAACGTCCTCAACAAGGCTGCCCCAATATTTGGCTTTCGAATAAACGAAACAATGCCTCCGTTGGGACAGTTAGAGGTTTCTTGTGAATCGCGAGACAATGTTGTTGTACGGGCTTGCTAATGCGAATGTGCTCGTTGATAAGTAAATGCAGTAGAGAGATTTTGACCGAAACAGAGAAATCCACGTCTTATTAATAGAAAACTAAATTTAAAATATGCATTTTCCAATTTGTGATAAAAATTTGAAGACAAAACATCTGCACGGATCAAGGGTTCTATATATGGTTTTCGTAAACACATTTTAACAACGTATTATAACAGCTTTGCTATACTTACGTGTTGCAAAACTGCAATATATGTACCTACATTCTGCTTAATGTTCTATAGTACATATTTATAAAAGACTACTTACTTACTTAGTTTTTCTTTCTGTTTTTAATTTATATTACTGGTGTGTACAATAAAGAGTTTCCATCTTCTATACATAACTGAAATTTATTTATTTCAGGTTAATAAATTGAACTTACAAAAAAAGAAAATGATACTATTGTAAGCATCATTCAATCAAATCAAGTCTAATGCATTTCTCAAATTCGAATAAAAAGTTATTCAAATCAAGGTTCATACCTTCATGTCATATCTAGATCAAAATAAATAAAAATATATCTCGTACATAAGTCTACAACTGGTCTGGGGTCGGTATCTAAAAAAAAAGTTTTTAAAGATTTATCAACACGTCTGACTGACCGAAATGCTGGCCGATATCTTGCGCATTGTAGTGCTTGGCTAGTATTGCAATTCAACGCGGCAGCATCTTGGGAACGATGCCTGCTGGCAGCGGTTTTTTTTTTAAATTTAGTTTTATATTTTAGCATAAGTTTTAGTATTTTAGTACCATTAATTTAGTTGTATATTTTAGTATAAGTTTGTTTATAATTGATTTCTTAATAAATAATCCGTCTACAAATTAAATTCAATGTCAAAAACAATTATATTTAGTTACATCAAAATTGTCGTAGAGAGTCCGCACGCCTTTTTAGCGAGTATGTTTGCACGTCCACGACGACGCCGCGGGAGGTTACCATCGACCACCTCCAGCTTATTGTGCATTATTTATTCAATTTACTCTATTTATAATCCTTAACAAAATAATCACAGCACGGGCGAGGTGTACAGAGAGTCGTTGGTTTTGTTTGTGATTAGAGTGACGTCTGTTAACATGTTTGTTAAGCAATTACAATAGCAGGTAAGTTCAGTGATTTTGAAAGGATATCACATTAGTGTTTTTAGGGTTCCGTACCCAAAGGGTAAAACGGGACCCTATTACTAAGACTCCGCTGTCCGTCCGTCTGTCCGTCTGTCACCAGGCTGTAATAAAAAATACTACCACTATAACAAAAATACTAAAAAACAGAATGAAATAAATATTTAAGGGAGCTCCCATACAACAAACGTGATTTTTTTGCTCGATATTGATAACGGCAACAGGTGAACGCTTGAAATATTCACACAATATTGCGTTAGTTATATTATTCACTTTAAAGATAAATAACGATTAACGACTAAAATAAAATTAATATTTAAGGGGGGTTCCCATACAACGAACGTGTTTGTTTGCCGTTTTTATAGATAATGGTGCGGAACCCTTCGTGCGCGAGTCCAACTCGCACTTGGCCGTTTTTTAACTGATTTCAATAAAGGAGATTCACAATTCGATTTAATTTTTTTGTGTCTGTATTACGCTTTGCCAATTCAGATTTGATTTAAATGATTTACTTTTTATCATAAAGATTAAATCCTCAGAAATGATTCCTCTAAGGTTAAAAAAATCAAGGGGCATCCGACCCCTTTAACGGCCCCGGTAAGTTACAATCTGGGTGTCTTCAAGTCAAGAGTGAATCGGTTTCTTCTAGGCAAGCGTGATCCACCGTAGGCCGGATCATCGCTTAACATCAGGCGAGTTGGCGGCCAAGCGCAAGCCTATTTTGCAATAAAAAAAATGACAGTTTCAGTCAATGAGGTTATGTACGCAGTACAATATAACCTCATTGGTTTCAGTAGGTATGACGGAACTAGCAAATTAGCGACTTGGGGGGCGCTTATTAAGTTTCCCGCAATAACATTTATTTTTTGTAAAAATGTATTAGGTATTTCGCTTTGTAAATTGTGCAATCAATTATGTACTCAATCAGAATAAAGAAGCATAAAGCATACCATCACGATGCCAACACCATTGTTTATAAAATCATGCTCTAACACCATCAATTTGAATGCTAAGAAGGAAGTGATAAAACTAACGACCTTGCATCCTGTGTAGATACCGACGTGGTTTACTTTACGAATACTTGTCTTAGGTTAGGAATGTCATTTCAATATATCAACCTAACCTACGCTGATTAATACTCTAATTGTACAGCCATAAAGTCCAGAAGGGTTTGGTAGTTATAGAGATAATAAATAGTGTTTAAAGCACTTGCATTAGGTTTCGAATATCATTAACGCACAAACCTTGCTCGGACACTGAAATTTGAATCATGTTTCCGTATTCTTAAAGACCATTTTAGGTTTTTTAATGGTTGTTAACCCATTGAAAGGGTACTATGTTTTAGCGTGTCGCATGTAGGGTCAATATTGTCGCGCGGGAAGCGGAAATGTTACGAACCGCTTGTTTAATTTACTGATTTGAGTTGTACATTGAAGTTATATATTTTTACCTGGCAAGTGCCTTTATTAGCTGAACAAAATACAAGCTAACACTACAAAAATAGTTAGACAACCCATAGATCGTTGAAGGTATAAAGACAATCGAAATGGTCAAGCTCACTACCAGTGCTGGTAGCATTATCACGCTGAAAGACAATGCTTATGCTTAGAGCCAGAAAAAAGCCAGCATTTTGGTAACGCGTCGCATTATCTAGTTCTAGGCGCTCTATAAGATTTTTGATCTTGATAGCGTGCGGGTTGTACTTGTGCTAAGATTGCTTTTTAACATTATTTTATTAGCTAGTAACTAATATTGGAAATTCAATAATTATTTATCAATGTAAAAAACAGAGTCCAACAAAACAGAGTCACACAGACAGACACAGAACAGAGAACAGTCGAACCAAATAATTGATATTCTCAAATCACAGGTAGGCGAAAAAAATTATTCATATTATTGGACCTGTTTTGAAACCGCTTAGTCAAAGTCAATGAAACAAAATATTAATTGTGGGTTATTATTAATTAAGTTGTCGTGGACGTGCTCCAGTTTGGGCTAGTGATATAACGAGGTGAAACACGTATCTTCCTGTTGTTTTCAAATTTCATAGAAGTCTCTAGTAGGGCTCCGCCACTTTACTAGGGCTTGTTTTTGACTTGACCGTGTCTTACTTTGGTAGACTCTGACTTGTTTGATGACTGACGATATCTTAGAAAACTTGAATTTCTCAATACTTGACTCTGGCAAATGCACAAGAAGCGCATCGCCAAAATTCTCACAAGAGGAAAAAACTTCTTGGTTAAAACAAATTAAAATAAATATATATTGCACTGATTCATAACATCTATTCAAGTGCCTCAATCTAATCACACATACCCGCATTCAACAGAACTATACCTTTATAAGGGTTCACCGACGACAAAGCGGTCTCCAATCTGTAAAAAGACAAGCAATAACCTCATACTGGGCTATTATCCATGTCTTGCGACGATCACACCTAGTAAAGACTGACTTATCAATAGAGTTGACTAAATTATGAAACTCAAAAAGTTCCAAGGATAGCCGTAAGTTTTGTTCAGAATATATGATGGCGGCGCCGATACTTAACGCTAGAGATAAGTTGGTTGGACTGTATCAAAGAGCGAAGAGTTCAATAGTTTGACAGTATTGTGAAATTTCTCACTTTGGGTCGGCGGCGACCCGCAGAGCGTTCGGGTTGGGCATTGTTGGCACACGTGCGCTTTGAATGGGCCCTCAGGTTTCTTGGATTTGACAACCCTATTTATGGAAGACGCCTAATTGAATTAGGGCGCACCCTTATGAGGGCTGATCTGATTTAGTTGATTAAATCATGTTTTGGGGTTGTATGATATGAGTTATGAGGAAGTTCTGGATTAGCATTCAATTAACTTCAGAACTGGCTCCTGGACAGATTTTTTATTATCTTTTAAAAAAACAGATCACTACCGAAAACAAAATTAAAATGTGTTCAAAAGTAAAGAAGATAAAGGCATTTTAATTTGTTGCTAGACATAGAGCGTACTATACTTTTAAATCATATCACTGGTGAGTACGTCATAAAAACTCCATACCAGCACTCGGTTTGCGGAAAAGCGACAGATTATCCCTCTCTAATCCAACATCATAATTTAAAAGAATTATCTTAGAATTATATGAGCCGATTGAAATAATTTCTTCAGTATACGTCATATTACATTTAATCCAAATAATTTTATTTAATCTGAGCCTTTTTTCGTCCAAAATACCTCAGTGCCTTAAGACGAAGGTCTTCAATCAGTGTGCGTTGCCAGTGATGGCATACGGAATAGAAACATGGTATCTCACTATGGGCCTTATTAGCAAGCTCAAAGTCGTACAACGAGCTATGGAGAGGGCTATGCTCGGGGTTTCTCTACGAGATCGAATCAGGAATGAGGAGATCCGTAGACGAACTAAAGTCACCGACATAGCCCATCGGATTAGCAAGTTGAAGTGGCAGTGGGCAGGGCACATAGCACGCAGAACAGATGGCTGAAGGGGCCGAAAGGTTCTCGAGTGGAGACCGCGGACCGGTAAGCGCAGCGTAGGACGTCCACCCACAAAATGAACAGACGACCTAAAAGAGACCGCAGGAAAACGCTGGATGCAGACCGCTTCTAACCGGTCCCTTTGGAAATTGATGGGGGAGGCCTATGTTCAGCAGTGGACGTCCTATGTCTGAAAATGATGAGCCTTTTTAAGGCAAGAGTAAATAGGTATCTTCTAAGTCTGTATGTTTCATCTTCGACCACATCGTCGCTTACCAACAGGCGTGTTGGAGGTCAAACGCAGAGTTATTCGCGATTTAAAAAAAAACAGTCAATTTTTTACCAATCTTAACTGTCCGATAGCCTATTGCATATAGATACAATACTCATATGCTATAACGAATTAATAAGCCGGTTCTAAACTCTTTAATTTATTTACCTATGCTTTGTTGAAACTGTTGAAAGTTGATCAAAATGAGAATGTTTGTGTGCAAGTGTGCATTAAATTGTAGTGTGTGTATTAACTAAACTTATTTTAGTAAGTTTTGGTACGGAGAGAGCTTATAACCTGGATTATATAAAGCTTATACTTTCATCCCCGAAAAGTTAATAAGTTAATAGTTTTTGTAAGAGAGCGGCTAAAAATGCGCTGGTAGTAAGATAATAATTTTAGTTAAAAAACATAAACGTAAAAAACTACGTTCCAAAACTTACCGTATTATTCTTTGATAACATACCAACATACTAAATATACATTTTATCATAACAAAGAACTTCTTAAAACATTTTTCGCTCAAAAATAACCTTCAACTACAAAATACCCTGAAAAAGTTTCCACCACAATACTTAGATCCCATATAGTCCTAAAATATGCCATAAATACGTCCTAAAATAGCTCAAATCAGGGTGGATTTAAAATATCATCCAGTCCTGATAAACCAAACACGCTGTCGTCGTCCTTGAGAGCTGTGCACATATTTGTTTTGGCTGGAGCTTTAGAGATTGACTTCATGTTATCTTTGCAAACAAGCAGGTCGGGTGGGGTGTGTGAAATACCGTAGAGGTATTTGTGGGGGTTTTAAGATGTTTATGCACGCTTGGGGTTTTCTTTGAGTTTTTATGACCTGAATCATTGCAATATTGGCTAAATATACAATAACAAATCATTTATTCGGGTGTAATTTAATAGTACATTGTTACACAAGGGATGTAGGTTATCTTTTACACACGAGTTTTTTGTGCGCCCGTCGAGCGAAGCGAGCGCTAATAGTTTGAGGGTACTACACCTACTCGCGTGTGTAAATAATTTTCATCACTAGTGTAAAGTAAGACAAAAAAAAACACATTAGTCATATGACTGCACTTCAGAAGTGAAAAATTAAGTAGTAATTCACCTTTCTACAGGAGATGGCGCTGTTTTCAAATACATGGTACAGCGTGACGATGACGCGAGTTTCATGGTTTTTGTTCACCCAAAAACTGGTCAACGCGCCTAAAAAAGTTTTCACTTAAAGAATACCAGCTAAATCAGTTTAATTAAATTAAACAAAGAAATTGTGTATTTACTAACTATGAAGTCAGTTTAAAAAAATTATAAATATTGAGAACAATATTGAAGTAGGTAACTAACTAGTTACCTACTAATTGGCCCGTAATAAAAAAAATGCAATGCCGGTGCTAAGGAGCCTTTAGGTAAAAAATATATAATACTTCATTCACAGAAACTTTCAAAGATTATATGAATTCACTTGAAAGCTACTCGAAACGTGCGCGTATCTAATCAGTAAATACCGGTACTATTTCATTGAGTAAAGCGCATTACATTGGCCTGTAACTGCAGTGCATTATTACTCGCACAATAAGTGGAGATAATAAGGAAACCAAAATTATACGGTTAGGAAGAATAGCAGGGAAAAATATACAGGATGACCATATCATGATACAAAGTGACAGATTTTTCTAAAAAATAAATTTTGTTCTGTAGTTGGTGTTTGGACTCATTGAGATCAGCACACCGTTTCGATCGCTAATTTCATAAAAGATTGGTTTGAAAAATATATTTTTCAATAATAAACTTTTTTTAAATGTTTTCAAGTTAAGATCCTGTATACATGTTAAGCCATTTAAGGCGATTTTTATCAAGCAAGCTAGAGAAGCCTTTTGCGGCGTCCGCCATTCTTCGAGTGACCATTGGTGAATCGATTGCATGCGCCGGCCATTCATAAACCTGCCCATGCAAAGATCCTTGACTTGAAGTATGAATGAATGAGTATCTTAAAAATATGCATCCGGTACTTTGTGCTCAATGGGAAAGATTTAGTAGAAAATGCCACTGTTTTGTTTGCTGTACAAAAGTCACGGTGTTTTTTTATGTATGTGTATATCTGGCGCTTCTCTACAGCTTTCTTCTCATAAGTGATGTTGAGGTTGAAGTAATAGATTAGATCTAAGTTTGGCCAGAGATGGTGTGGCCGAGGATGGAACTGGCTGTTGTCAGATTGTAAAGTGCAAATGCTACCGCTACCCTGACTCATTAATTATTATTCGAAATTAATTTCGAATAAATACTACGACGAAACTTAATGACATCAGGATTAAAAACAAAAATAATGTATATACATTATTCTAGAACGCGTTGCGAGCCTATTAGCAAGGTTAGCACGCTGGCTTTTCAATCAAGCGTTCAACGACATTGATAAGGAATTTATGGCTCTAAAAGTAACTTCCTAATTTAATTATTATTAGTTTTTACTTAGGTACCACATATTAAGATTTTTTTATTGACATTTAATAATATTTTCTTTACATCTGACATATACTGATCGTATAAATAAATGAGTATGAGTATAATAAAATAATAATAAAAAAACATTTAAAAAATATTAATTTTCAATATGTTTTTCCAAACCCCATTTTCCGATACAAAAGACTTCAACGCGCTCCAACTTCCTTCCAAACTCTAATAAAAATAATGCAAATAAAAAATGTTCCATCACAAAATTGCGCCAAAAACGGTTTTATTTGAAAAAAAAAAAGAAATTATTGGGACTATAATGAGCCCGTATAGCTCAGCATGGGTCCGAGTTTCAATCAATAGAAATTTATTACCCAGATTCGCAAAGGTTACGCTTCCTTTATGGATGCGAGGTTTTTTTTTCAGGAGATAATAGAGCGGCGCGAGCGCAGTCTTGCTGGCTATTATGTTTTACAAAAATGACAGTGAGAGTTACGCCCACTTTTTTAAATTCATTGTAGACGCGTTCAAAACTTTTTAAAGGTTTCGAAATAGATTCGAGTTTCAGGGCGTTTTGGTTGGGTATTGGATGTGCGTTAGTGATGATTAAATGAAATGAAAATATATATAATATAATAATATGTATGTATACAAACGGTCATAAAATTTTAAAGAGTTTGTTCCTTAAATAAATCCAATCAGAGAGACTTGCTACTTGGCTAGGAATTAACGCGTGTTAAGGCATAATAATAACATCCGCTGGACAATACAGGTTTATAAGGAAAGGGTATGCAAAATCGCGAAAAAAAATGTTCCATAGAAAACGTTTAATCACACTCCAAAATCAATGACAAAATGTTTGCAACAGCAGATATTTTTAGCGATTTCAGTGTTGGTCCCATAGTCAAATTTGATCATGATGATGAGTGAAACAAGCCTCTTTCTGCTTAGCATACCCTTTCCTTGTAACCCTGCATACATAAAATAATAATTCAATATTATATGTAAACATTTATGAAAATGATAGTACACCATACATGAAACATGTCTTGGTTCAGTAGATATAAAGTCAAAGTCTAAATTATTGATATAGAAAAATCTCTAAAAAAGGAGGCTGAGTGGCGTGCCTTTGGAAGAGGCCTATGTCCAGCAGTGAACTAGAATAGGCTGATGATAATGATTTTGGTTTGAAAAAATTCAAGGCATGGAACCCTAACATAACAGGTAGAAATCACCACCAAAGTCGCGATAAGGCCATTATCATAGATATCCGTAAACAAGCTCAAATGCCCCTCTAGTGGCCATCTAACACGTGTTCAGACCCTATTATTAAATAAATTTACTACAGAAAGACTTAAGCTATATTTTTATACAAAGAAGTTAAGACTTTGTTGCTTCTACGTTATGATTTAACTTATATTTATTCACTGTTTAAATCAGTTTGTAAACCAGATTTAAAAGGCGTTATGTGTAAACTGAATTTTTGAAGGAAATTTGAATCTTATATTGATTTATTATGGATGTAATTCCGATGAAAGTAAACAAATGCTTGTGCATTATTGCCGTAAAAGTGAAGAATATCACTTGATTTTTAAGGGCACTTTAAAGGCTCTTCTAAGTTTTCTCGTAGCGAATGATTGTGTTACAGCTATCCATCAATCGTAGACATTTTGTAAGCTTTTGTTGGACTTTTTGCCGCTCACTCATTTCCTGTGCCCAGGGCAAAAATTCTGCCCAAATTTTTGCGAGACAATTAAATTTTTTGGGCAGTTTTTTCTTTTTCGGTCAGTGGGTTGGTATTATGTTACCGGCATCTCAAAGACGGTTTATTTTTTAATGTTAGATAAAACTTTTTGAAAAACGTCTGCGAAATTTTGGGATCTTTTTGGTGAAGGTTTTTTTCATATTATATTTTTTTTCTCTCGAAATAGCCACATTGGCGAAAAAGATAAGTAGCCGTCGGTTTGGCTTCAATAGGAAATGCACGTGCATTTAAACGTTACAAAAAAGTTTTCTGATAATAAGATTTAAGAAAAAATAAACTTAAGTTTTACCTACTTTAGTGGGACTGGGCCGGTCATGTCAGTCGAATGTCGGATGATCGTTGGGTCAAAACCACAACGCAGTGGCTTCCACAGGATGGCATGACCTCCCGGACGGCCCAGTCGGAGATGGAGGGATGAACTGGACTCTTACTTGAAAGGCTGGACCCAAATTAGCCAAAACAGAGACGAATGGAAGGAGGCAAGGGAGGCCTTTGCCGTGCAGTGGTACGATACAGGCTAATACAAAGAGTTTTACCATCTGCTGACTGAAACTATACATTTTGATTTACGTTTCTAATCCATTCAGCCATGAAATGGAACAATCTGCCGATGTCGGCTTCCTTGTTTCGTGAGAGATATAATGTAGATATTTTTAAGGTCAGAGGGATTAAGTATCATTTAAGTCTGCGTATTTCATATTCAACCACATCGTCGCTTATCAACAGACGAATGGTGAGAACTTGTGCGCGATAAAAAAAAGCGGAATAAATCTCTTGTAATAACGGGTGTCTCAGTAAGAGAGCACTTTTTTAAATTTAGAATCATTTTTTTTTCGTGCAAGTGGCAACTCTGAAATTTTACAGCTGTCACCTATGTTTATTCCGATTATAAAAAAGTCACCAAGACCTGCGCGGCGCCACTTGACACACCGCGCATAAAACAGTCCACTTATTGCAGCAACGATTTTCAGAACACATTATCTCACGAAATTCTGATGTCAACTGGCCACCAAGATCGTGCGATTTAACGCCGTGCGATTTTTTACTTTGGGGGTTTTGTGGAATGTCGGGTTTATGCGAATAAACCAGAAACAATTCCTGAGCTCAAATCAGAGATCCAACGCGTCATCGGTCAGATACAGCCACTCTGTGTAAAAGTCATGGAAAATTTCATGAAAAGAAGAGCTGTGGGGGCCATTTGCTGGATATTTTATTCCATACTTAATCGGAACATGTATTCTTTACAATCCAATAAAAATATCACAACTCTCTCATAACATACGTGTTTTTATTTTAAAATGTAAAAGTGCACTCTTACTGAGACACCCTTTATATGTAACAAAATCTAAGAAGGATTTAGGTGCCCGCCAACATTTTTGAGCTTTTAGGTCTACCAATTTTTTTTGTTAGCTCTTATTATCCAACCACACGTGTATCTGTATCTTACAAAGTAGCATTCCCAGCAGCTTCCAAAATTAGATAAGTAAATGTAGACAGCAAAAAACCGCAGCCAGATAACCGTCAGGCAAAAATTCGCCGGTCTTTCAATCGTCGCCCAAAAATCCGCGGTTTCCGGTAAAAAACTGGAATGCACCGTAATTTTAAACCGCACAAAATTGCTGCCGTTACACACGTGCAGGACTTTGTAGAGTAAAAGAAATATTGAGAAAGAAATATCTTCAAGTTTTTACAGAACTGAAACATATTTACTGTTTTTTGTTGTTGTTTCGCGTCACGTGTTAGTGATTTGTGTTGGAGGCAAGAGGCGCGTGTTATCGCCACATTTCCTTTAGTTGATTGCGTCAAATGTTGTGGCTAGGCGCCTGATCTGGTCGGAGATGGAGACTACGTTTTATGAGACGAAAATTAATTTATGCGTAGTTTTTTTTATGATACTGGGTGACGAGACGAGCGAAGTCGCTCGCATGATAGCTCTTCACGCTTGCCCATAACAGCTCAACGCCACTCAGAATATACCAATAGATATATCAATTTTATACCAATTTATGTAGATATACCAATTTTATATCATTGTTAGATGTTTTTACACAGTTTGCGAGACGAACGAATGACTTGATAATTAATAATATCTAAATATCATACTAGCACCGCTCTGCGGTTCCACCCTCTAAGTTTTTGATTTGGAAAGTTAATGGTCCTGTAGGAGGTAACATGAAAAGTTCCAGGAAAAAATTTGCATACTTATTTGACATTAGTGTAATAAGAACCTCATTGATTACATTACTTATTTACTATAACTCTAAATTTACTTTATTCACTAATTTACTAGTACCTAATGTCTAATGAGTTTCTAACTGAATTTTTATTTATTTATTTTTAACGGAAATTAATCGTACGATATTCAGTCCATTTTTTTTAGCTTTGTCAGCTGCACTAACATAGAATAAGCTCAATAAAAGCATTTTCTAATAATATTGACTACCAGCTACTACAATCTTACGTTCAAGGACCTAGCAAAAGTGATCAGAATTTACAGTTTTCTTTCAGATTTTTTCAATCTACTGAGTAATGAACTGAGTATGAAATATGTATAAGTATTTTGATACTTTTCGGGACTAAAACAAAATAAAACCAGGCCTGGCGCACCACTTTAGGTATGAACCTAAAAGTAGTCGTCTTGTCGGAGTTGCTGTGCCCGCTGCCGCGCGATAGACAGAGATAACGCGACAATAGTTACGCGTTAGACAAAGAGGCAGCTTCTAGGTTACTATAGCTGTAGCTAATTAGCATTCGCACGTCCTGAATTGCACTTTATTGTGTAGTAGCAAGAGTCGCTACTTATTTAAATGCTTTTGCGGAGTGCATCTTCTGTACTTTTACTTAGGTATATGTATTCTGTAATATAACACAAAATAAATAAAAAAATACGCCATTGTTTAAAAGTTTGCTACAATTTATGTAATGTATGTATATCAGTCTTTGGCTGCCATATTACAAGCTTTGCTTAGTTTGGGGTCAGATGACCATGTGTGCAATAATGTCCCAGATATTTATTTATTTATTTCACTACATTGATCCCAAAATACTCAAAACCGTGGATACTCTACACTAAATCGGAAACAGCTAAGTGTTACACCATCACCTAATTATGGGCCCCAATAATCATTTCCTGTCACTTAACCTGCTTCTACGGAACAAGTGGGAGATTGGAAAACAGAGTGTTACAAGATGTCACTTAAAATGTTGCAAAAAGCACTTTGCAAATGCAATTTCCATGTAACGCGAAAGTATCACCTAGAAAAATACTTAAGTGGTCACTTGAAACTTGTAAAAAGTGACACTTAAAATGTGAGATTATTGCCTCTAGTGTTAGACAGTTACTGTTGAACTTAGAAGTGTTTCACACTATTGACAGTTTCTGTTGGAAGTGTCCAGAAATAGCTTTTAGCGGTATTGAAATTTCAGATATAATCATATTTTTGGTTTTTACCCGACAAAACTAAGCCACGAAGAGAGACGCATACCCGTATGTACTCGTATAATATGTATTTTCGAGCTAGTTTCGAGGAAATTCCGGAATGGTGGTGTTGAGGTGACAGGTGACATCAGCACGAATACAAGATGACATGTAAAGAGAGAGTGAAATAATTTGATTGCACTTTCCCCTCATATAATTAAAATTCCACTGCTGCACTTAGGCCTACCCCCGAAAGGGCGATTGGGCCATTACCACCACGCTGGCCCAGTTGCGAGTTGGTGGATTCACATACGCCATTACATTTCTTCTCCGTACGTATGCAGGTTGCCTCATGTTTTTATTTTCCTTAAAGCCAGTGGTATGAAAATCCGTACATAAACTCCAAACAGCTCATTGGTACGGGTCCGGGATTTGAAACCGCGACCTCACGCTTTCGAGTCTAGCGGCCTCCCAAATAGGCTACCACGGCTTTTTTGTTATTTATATCTATCATTGAATATGTGTTATATATAAAGTGTTACGCAGAAAGGGTGTACTAAGCTGAAAGGAGGTCATTATACTCATCAATACGAACAATTTTTATTATGGGGATGTCCCTGAAATCGTGAAAAACATCGATTGTTTCATACATGTTGTTGCGTGTGACTGAATTTTTTCTATGGAACAAATTATTTTACTTCGCGATTTCAGTGTCGACCTCTTAGCAAAAGTTGTTGATAGTAATGAGTACAATGACCTCCTTTTGACGTAACCCTGTAGGTAAATTCCATCGAAATTACATGGCACACAGAGATTTGACATCTTATATCTCGGGGTGACGAGCACAGTGCATTGCCATCCAGGGTTTTGAACTGTTGAAGTAAAAAATTCTGAGTGACGTTGAGCTGTTATGGGCAAGCGTGAAGAGCCATCAGGCGAGCGACTTCGCTCGACTCGTCACCCAGTATCATTAAAAAAGGTATATAATAAAATGGTCTACGTTTGGCCTTTTGGTAATCGATGTTGTGGCCGATGATGGAGCTCGTAGACATAAAAGGTGCTTATTCACTCTGCCTTTAAAGATACCCAGGTTAGTGATAGATGTTTTATAATGAAATTGAGGTTTGATACACCGTTTCATGGTTGACATTCCGAAAACCCGTACGAAGCGCTTTGATTCCACTTTTATTGTGCGAACTGCTAGTCTGTGGAATGCGCTGCCTGAATGGGTGTTCCCCGATAGTTTCAATCTGGATGTCTTCAAGACAAGTGAATCGATTCAATCGATTAAGTGAATCGGCTTCTTCTAGGCAAGTGTGATCCATCGTAGGCAGCATCATGGCGAGTTGGCGGTCAAGCGCAAGCCTATATTATTATAAAAAAAAATTGTTCAATAATTCTGATGTCGGTTTTGTATTCAAAGAAAGTAATTTGTTTCTAAATCTTATTTGGGCCTGGTTTGCCTAAAATCACAAGTGAAACTTTCTTGTCAGCAAGAAGTTTATAAATTACTTCCAAAAAAATTACCTCTATAGTACTTGTTTTTTTGTAGAAACATTATACAAATACCGATAGAGATAATGACTGGACAAACATAATTAAAATATCCAGCTGTATTTTTTAACATAATCTCTTTATTGAATACCGTATTTATACACACACTTCCTTTGCCAAAATTCACACTAAACTCGCCAACTCCAAAGCTTGCTTGTTAGCTTTCAAACAAACAAGCAAACCGTGAACATTCGCACCCTCAAAAGCTCTTATTACTAAGAGACTTGTTAATCGCGCCACTTTTAGCGATACAGAGCTTTTCAACGCAACACCGAAGCGTGAAACTCTTTTTCTATCCCACAACTTTTTATCGCACCCTTAAAAATAAAGCAACTTTATTTCAACTTCATAGTAACCAAAATTGAGTGGGATTGCAGTTTATAAGATGTAAAAAGTTGGTGGCCAACAACATTATCTGAATTTCACGCACGAGTTATAAAAGCTCGGGTAGAAGTGTATTAGAGTGGAAACTACGAATCGGCAAGCGTACGTACATACACCCAGTCTCGATGAAGTTTATATCTTTTTTTTATTTTATTTTTTCTTCTTTTTCTTTTTCTTATTCTTTTTCCTCCTTTTTCTTTTTCTTAAGGTGAGTTTGTAAAAGGCACCCCTTATTTTATAACAACGTAGCCTAATGCTATGCTAGCAAACTTTTAAATTCTTATATAAACTTTTACGTATGTTATTTAAAAAACGTAGAATATGTCAAATAACTCGTTTCTTTTTGTCTCTATTAAGAGGAAGACACTTTTTTCACGTGTTCTCAAAGGAAGCACGATTTTGTTTGTCTCCTGACAATGTTGGTGTGGTCAAGGTACTGGATGGTCTCGGCATTTAGGTACATGATGATGAAGTCTGTTTTCGTGAGTTACGGTGTAATTTTGAATAAAATTCTCAATGAGTTCTACTTTAAGGTCCCGACGGAGGTCGCTATTTCTTACGTACCAAGGTACAGTTGCAATATCTCTCAGTACCTTGTTCTAGAATCTTTGTATCTCGATGAAGTAACGATATATGAAAGGCAGCTGGCAGTGACATGGAAGAAAGAGAGCTGAAAATTAGACTATGTCCAGTAGTGGCTTGAGATAGACTTATAAAATATTATGACGTACTATCAAATACTCTCTGCTGCAAAGCCATGGAAACAGTTTTTAAAATACTCAGAAGTTTTTTTTTTTTTTTTTTTTGATATTATACGCAATAAAATGAATATGAATAATACGAATATGCACTACATTTTCTTGAAATAAGATTAGAGAATATTATTCAAATCAAAGGGAGCCGAAGTGACAACAAACGAGCCGCCTCGCACTATTTATGCTAAATCATTATGCGGCGGTATGTCAAAGAAAACGGTGTTATAATCGCCACTACCCTGTTATACAAAACACCTTGAGATTTAGGCCAGTGTTACATAAAAAATTGATTACATGTAGTTTTCTTGGCATGCATTTGGTATGCATGTCTTTCGTTTTTTAAGAAAATTTTAGTGCTCAAGTAGTTGACTTATAGCAAATTACATTATTGACGGTAGACCATAGAAATCAATGTTGTTGTGTATGATTTGAGCTTCTTAATTGTTTGATCTTTTCAAATGTTATGGACAATTCAAAAAATTACAAGCGGCAGGATTCAAAGCCATGGGCTGATTAAATATTTGATCCGGAATAAATTTTAATATGACCAACTATTAGATTCAGTACTTTAAGATCAAGTACACCAGACGTCATGTGTGAATCTAGTGTTACAAATTCAAGTTATGTGCAGTTTTCACAGCCTATTGAACATTTCACATGACGCTACAGCCATTTAGCAAGATGAATGATAGCTAAGTCATCGCACAGTATCGCCTTTTTGTTGGCCGATTTCTTAGATCTACAATAAATGACAGTTCGTGTTATCCATAGGACAAACTATAATTTTCAGTGCAGCTGTGACGGAAGGTAAGTCAACATCAATGTAACGCGGCTTCGCCGTGAAATCGCTCGCGAAATCTATAAGCCGTCTCGGATCTCTGAATGCAGTAACAACGTTAAATCAAAGGACATGTGTTTGTAATACTGACACCCGTTCAGCGTTACGAATCGTCGAAGAAAGGCCGTACAAATCCTTAAGAAATAACCGAAAAACCGAAATTTTTCTGCGATTCGATACGGCGCGGCGATTTCACGGGTCCCTGTTACTAGATCCGTCGTTATATTGGAGGTGGGTGTTACGACTGTCGTACCTTTATGTCTTCGAATATCACGGGATCGGAACGAATCAGACTTAGAATACGACCGATTTATCATTCTTAAACGTTCGCCCGCGTCTCTTTGTACCTCTTGAATGGACCATCCCTGGTTCTGATAAAATGTCACGTATTTCTGAACTGTTTCTTGACACGTAGGTATCGATGTGGCCGTTAACTCTATTGTGTTGTGTGGGTGGTTGAAACTTGCAGACTTGTTAAATTTAAATAGTCTTTATAATGCAACATTGATAAAGCTAGGTTCTTATTTTGTGCGTTAGTAGATAAGATATTTTTTTATTATGATAGGCTGGCGGTTTTCCATATCATGCCTGCGGTTCAGGCATCAATCCTAGGATGGTGCACGCTTACAATATGGGAACTAATATTCTAAAAGCCATAGATGATCCGCGAGTTTATTTATACAAAGAATTATAATTAAATGCTAAAATAAAATTAATATGAATAATAATTGTAATATTCAAATCACCCTTGAAATTGATTGTAATATTCAAATAAAAATAAAGATTGAATAAAGTAAATACCTATAGATGTATAATTTATTTTGTAATTAAGGACAATAGACATGGTTATTGATTCGTTCATTTTTGTGTTGTATTGTTTTTTTATATACAATTTATATCTAATAACTATTAATTAGAATTGACACGTACATTTATATTTATTAATATGTTACTTTGACCCTGAATGTAGTTAATAGGTAAATAATTAAGACCATGCATTCATTTTATTAACATGTATAGAGATTTTTATAAGCAGTATTGATATATAAAAACACGAATCCGACACACACGCTCAGCACATCTCTTAGCATATTGCCTAAAAATCACATGTTTTTACAGATTTACCTCACTCACGATAATACGATATACCTAAGTATCTAAAATCACAGTCCAATCGGGTATTTTTTGTGCGAATGTTTGTGTGTAAGTGCAAGTGTGTATATTTGTCTGTACTCAACTCAGTAAAAGCTAAACGGATTAGAATAATTGACCGAGCAAAGCCAGGTCTGATGAGACAAGCCAGCGTTTTTATGTATGTTTGTATATTTTATTTGATGATACCTGCGTATTGATCATCTAATCTTCATAAAATTCCAAGTAGTTTTTTTCAATACAATTTTTATGTTCAAATATAAGCAAAATCAGTCGAGAGGTTGCGAAGATTTAGGAGTCGCAAGTTAGGGGTGAACTACTAGTAATTAAGATGGTGGTAGATAGATTTGGCCCTGGCTTTAACACACTTTATCCCAAAAAAACAACATGGTTTCTGTAGGATAATAGATAAAACTGCGGGACGCTGATAGTCTGTTTATAGTTTATTTTTCACACGTGACATATGTTTTTACATAATTAGGCATAAAATATAAAATCACTGAGTGTGAAATTCTATCAAGTTAAGGAACCACGTTTTGGTATCTGTCATATCATAACATTTTTTATTTATTTATAATAATACTGAATAAAATGGTATCAAGGTATGTTAGGTTGCTACCATATTACTCTATCATATAAAATAAAATAATTCGCTTATTGCAAAATAAGTTATAAATTTTCTCCCTCACTATACCAAATCTTAGAAAAAAAGGAATGCAAGAGTAGTATCTAATATTCACATTTGCTTAGGACATCATGCCTTATGTGAAATGTTTTACGGATAGGTAATCGACTTTAAGTAAAGATCGGAGACTTGCAATAGTAAATTACTTTACGCGGGAGTAAACAAACAGATTTTAACGAGGGTGGCATTCACCGACCACCTGAGTTGAAAATATTTATTTTCCCCTAAGTGATGTACCTATAGGTAGTGCTTTTCACCATACCTTTTTTTTATTATGCCATAGGTGGCCAACAAGCAGACAGGCCGATGGTGAGCGATCACCGTCGCCTTTGAATACCTACAACACCAGGGGCATCACAGATACGTTGCCAACCCTTTTGAAGAACCCCATATTAAAGCTACTCGGATATGCAGGATCCGAGCTCGTTTCACAAATTGCAGCTGCAAGGCAAAAAGGAACGCGTAAAACGCACAGTGTGCGATTTCCACTGATCTATGATACATGTCATAGAATAAAATTACAGAATTTTCACCGTATTTTCATGAAAAATATATTTAATGCACAAATACAACCTTCCTAGAAGGTTCGAAAGGTTCTCGAGTGGAGACCGCGGACTGGTAAGCGCAGCGTAGGATGTCCACCCACAAAATGGACAGACGACCTAAAAGAGCAGGAAAACGCTGGATGCAGGCCGCTTCCAACCGGTGCCTTTGGAAATCGATAGGGGAGGCCTATGTCTTGCAGTGGACGTCCTGTGGCTGAAATGATGGTGAACCTTCTTAGATGGATCTTTTCAAAAACGTTGGCATAGCGTGAGTTTCTATCTAAATTTAGTCTCTAGTTTGGTTTGTTAATTAATTTGTTGTGACATAAAATAAATATGATATTTTTTTGACGTAGCTTTACATTGGCGATAATATGACTTAAGACAAAAATGACTATTACAAAAAAAAAAACTTAAATACCATCAATTTTGTCTGCATTACAGATATTTTACAATTAACATATTTTTTAAAGCCTTATTTAAAACTCTTTTATGGCGATAAAGCTTGCATATGGCTATTTATATAGTTTTGTTTGAGACTTAAAAAGCCACAAAAATGTTATATTTAAATACCAATTTTTTTTTGTTTCAGCACTAAAATGGATTTTTGATAATTATCTATTGGCGAAGCCGAAGGCCAAGCCTTATACGTACAAAGTCAAGGGCAGCTAGTTATAAAAAAAAACCAAGGATAAGTACTTATCCAAGGATTACATGGGGGAAAAATCACAACAATAATCTTATTTAGTTCATTTATTTAAAAACGATCAAAGTAAGAGATCAAACGAAAGTCTTGAATATTCTTAAAAGATCAGTCTAAAATTCTACATTAGTACTTACTAACATAACTTAAAATTAAATTTATACAAACTGAAATTTATTAAAGTGACACACTGGAAGAATTCATCAAAATAAAAAAGGCACACTTAGTCTAGAACATTAAAGATTACATACTACTTAAATTGCAGTAACTAAATTCTAAGTAATTGGCACATTCGGCCTACATTTTCAAAGAATACTATACTTAAAATTTAGAAAATTCATTGCGAGAAGATGACAAAATACTAAAAAAAACTAAGAGACATGTAGAAATTAAAACTATGATTCTTAATCTATTAAAGCTTGTTTCATGACATGTTGTTAGCATGTCAATGTTAGATGAGATACATAATCAGACAAAAGTTCATATATCTGAAAACACATCGCATCAATCTATCCTACAATTTAATTCTTTACTATAACTTATAATTCTTTTAGAGAGCGCTTTTAAAATCTTACAAAACTAATTAAAGCTTTTGATAAGAATAATATACTCTGTTATCACAGTCAATATAAATCTCTTTTACATGCTAATGGAAGACGTTGGATTGAAAACATAGATTTAAACTACTGAAGAAGTTTAGGAAGATAGCCAAAAGTTGGTGCGTCGTAATTACAGTGCAGTTATTAAAGCTGTCTACCAAAACTTGTGACATTAAAAACTAACAATGATCTGTCGACACTAACTCATCACATTACAGCTATTAATCACAAAAAGTAACAACTACATCACAATAACTCGGACTGAGAATATCTAAACAGATCACTTCAATAAGTCTAATGGAAGACGTTGATATGCCAACCGATCGCCAGCTCACTAAATATATTATTGGAAGACACGATTTTGTTTCACTGCATCTTTTAGTACCAAAAAGATAATTAAACAACGGAAAAGAAGATAATTGGAGAACTGAATATTAAAAACAATGTTTACATACAATACAGTTGTGGTTGCTGGCGGCGTAGCAGATCTCGCGGACTTCATTGGCAATGTTGTCGTTGATTTCTTCTTCGATCAGCTCGAACCGGTTGTTCAGGATGTTTTGGTTTTCTGCGTTGTCGTTTTCTTCGACTTGCACCGGTTTGACTGCGTCCACGGGAAAGAAGAAGTCAGAAAAAGGTACTAGAAGAGGCTCTTCAGAGTAGACAGTCTTGTTTGATGGCAGGTCAGTGCGGGGGCCAGAGTTGGAGATGAGCTCTCCTAACTTCGACCAGCACTTGTTAAGATTAACCCGCGCGGAGGTCGTCACTTTTCTGGGAAGCCTTGGCTTTGAGTTCTGGAAAGATAAGAAAAAGGCTATAGATAATGATTCATAAACTATAACAAACATACACTGCAAAACTGCAATTAAGTAAAGAAGCATCAGTTGAAACAAACGATGATGAAAAACAATAAGGAAATTATGTGAGTCACGATTGAAAATAAAGATAACTTTGATAGTCATGATAAAAAAATTACCTGTCGGTTCAGAAGCTTAGCCCACGGCGACCGAGGTGACGGCGACTCCTCCTTCTGCGGCGATTGCGTATCATCCTTAGCCAGACACATTATTGTATATTTACAACGAACTTAGTCTAACGTACGACTACGTATTTACAAAGTGATAAAAGAGAAGAGCGACATGCGCGCACGAAGCGTGTGTCGGGAATGATTGAATCAGGAAGGGCGTTAAGCTTATATAGCGGGGCAGGAGCAACCGCTCGTGCCGGGAGAGCGGGGCGCGCGCGCAGCACGCGTTCTGTAGATCGGTAGCGTGCGCCCAGAAACCCGTTCCTACAAACCAGAACTACTTCTAGGAATATATACTTTGAGGCTTTGACATACCGCGCGGGCAGAGATTGCTCCCGTAGAGCCTTATTGATGATGACCGATACTCGGCCATAATTGAAAATGAGTGTTGTATTTTGTTTTTTAAAGCTTTGTTTTGAGTGCGATTTGATTGATGCTGTAGTAGTACATTTTGATGAAGTAGATTCAAACACTTACAAGGAATGATTGAACACTCCTTTTATATGCGTACACGTTTTCACGAAGGAATCTACTTGTATATACCTATCGATATCGATAAATATCGCTAAAATGTATGATGTGCAGCATTAACATTGACTATTCGAGTTAGATACCATCTAAAGTAATTTATTTGGGTTGTCTGGAAGAGATTGATTTTAGTGATAAGAGCACGTTTTTCTGACTTATTTTTCTTGTAATGTTCTCGGTGCCAACAAAGTGTTATTGCATTGTACTGTATTTATAATACGAAATTTGATATTGTACAACAACACACTCACGTATAAGTAAAATTTCATGCTTCTAGACTAGACCAAGAGGTTTAGTCTGTGCATTGTCTGTCAGTGAATGAATGAATGAATTTAGGATTTTTATTAAGTAAATATGTAGTAGAAATACACAGATAAAACTCAGTATCCCATGCTTCGCCTAGAACTTTGCATAGCGCAGTGCATTTAGCCATCACTCGCGGCTATTTCGAACAGAGCTAGTCTAGAGCGCTTAGACCAGAGGTCCCCAAACTTTTACTTATAGAAGGTGGAAAATAGAATGTGGTTCTTTTTTGACATGGATTTTGATTGTTTTGTTTTTACTTTGCGGTATTTACTCACATGTTATATGTTGTATGTTGTAGATAATCTGATCACTTGATCTAGGAAAATAGGATCCAATTTTTCTAATTACATAATAGACCACTCAATATTTTTCAACCGCCAGAGACTCATTTAAGGTGGAAAATGGACCCATTTTCGACGTTTTTTTTCCAAAACAGGTTTTTATTAGTGTTGATTTCTCTCGATACTTGTAAATCCTTCTTCTTATTTTTAAAAATATATGTGTCCCTTTTCATTGGATAACCATTTTTTATTCTATAATCAGTAAGTCAGATGACACAGGCCACATCACAGCAAGTAACCAAAGAATCCTAACTAGTAGGAATACACGTCTAAACAGGCATTCAATCAAACCAGCGGCCTCACCGCGCAGTCATTTTGGTGTCAATTTGGTCCGAATATATTTACTGTGTCCGAGTCGTCACTTACTTATATATACCACTTTGGGAATGACTGGACCTACACTCTATCTAGAGCCTGTGTTATGAATCACGACTGCACCTGGAGTCGGATAGATAAGTTCCGGCGTACACTAGCGGCTCGCTGCGGCACTTCCTGTGATTAAATCGCTGGTGCGCGCTCGCTCGCAAATCACGCTTACAGGCACTGATAAATAATTTCCTCTAGTTAATGATATGAATAGTTGATTGGATCAGGCGTTACATTGCGGAAGTTCATCTTCAAAACTATTTCTTTGAGGAATCTCTAGTGTAATTCCGTTTTAAAGCGAGTCCTCTTTTTTTTTAAGCAGACGGGCCGCCTGATGGTAAGCAGTCACCGTCGCCTATGGATACTTGTAACACCAGAGGGATCACAAATACGTTGCCGACCCTTTAAGACTCTATTAATTTGCCTTTTGAAGAACCCCATGTTGTAGCTTCTCGGAAACACCGCGGAAGGTAGCTCATTCCACATTTTTTTAACGAAAAAAGCAACGAAAACTGGATTTTTGGTGTTCTAATTATATAAAATAGAAAAAATTATACATAATTAATTTTCTGTTACAAATGATCTATACTGTTTATTGAAAATATCGACTTCAAATTTAGGAAAAACTCAAGATATCAACTTACATCCAATTTACAAAAGTATTTCTACGTAAAACTCTAAAAGGGAAAGTTTGAGAGTGTTTTTTTTTTATTATTACTGACACAAAACAAACAATTTTAATGTTATGATGTACTTATATTATATCTGTCTTGACAGTAAAATTACGGCTTTATTTTTTCGTTTTATGCCCGTAATCCAGATACCTAAATTGAACGATAACGTTTCGTAATATCAGTCTTAAGTACAATAAAGAAATTGGGATGAATTATTGTTGTTTTACTCTATATAAATATTTCTTAATGATGCTAATTTTATTCAACAAGATATGAATAGGTAAAATTATAGCTATTTCTCTCAACCATGTTACTTAATTTCTTACATTGTGTCATAGAAGATAAAAGTATGTCTGTTTTTAATTCTAACTTGCTGAAAAAAAAAAATAGAAAAATCAAAGGGTGAAAAGAAAAAAAATATTACAAGAAAGTTTATAACTTAGAACAAAATGTTGCACGAAATAATTTTGTAGCCAAAAATTGCTACGATTTGCCGTAGCACGGTCGTAGCATCTATATAGGTAGGTCGTAGATACGCAAAGTACATATTATAACACGGTATGCATACAAGTAAGTCATAAGTTAAAAACGATACTACATCGAGTTTCGTATCATAAATTGTCACATTTGATAGTAATAAAATCAACCGGATAAGTGAAAAATTATCAGCAATTACAGTAAAGTTTTATGTATCCCTTATGGCTGCATTAATCCCTTTTTATAGATATAGTATAATCGCTGTTTTTGCAACCAATAAGCCATTAACGATGCAACGATGATTAAATTAATTAAATTCATATTGTAAATGAAAGGTTGCGTTTGAAAATAAAAAAAATATTTCTCTCATATTGTTTTAGTATTGTTAATGTGCATGAAACATAATAAAATAATTAAAGAAATTATTTTATTTTATTTATTTAATAAAATCCACAGCTCTCGAAATTAAACTTATAGATATACTGACAACCAATAACGGATTTACATTTTATAGATAAATTTTGATGATTACTTTAAAGTACACGAATCCAGACAATTATTTACGAGTACTTTTGGGTAAGTAATAGGTAAGATGAATAGTATTATTTTGATTTTAGATTTGTAAACATACTTAATTTTAAATCTTATAATAGTTATTAATAATACTTATTCAAGATATTTCTATTAACAAATATAATGAGCAAGTATTATATTATAATATGCATATTACAATCCAATAAGTATGTAAATTAATATTGGATATCGAATAACTTTAAAACATTATTTTAACTATTACGGTTTTTCGAACTATCACAGTTGTTCACTACAGTTATATGATTATTAACGGGAGCTCCATCCAGAACATTACCACGGTAAATAACTCGTTACTAATCATATAACTGTGTCGAATAAGTTTTTTTTTATCATTATTATTATATGCGTAAAACAAATTACAATATTACAAAACGTAATATCGTCTATTACAGATAAATATTTGGATTGCAATTTAAAAACATAAAACAAAATGAACAAGCGTGAATAAGGTGAAAACCCACCCACACTAAATTTATAATTTTATGAGCTTGGATTGAATACCAAACACTTTAACTAGAATTATAAAAACCAATAATATTACTAAGTATCTTCCTCGTTTTTATTACTACAACTAAAGCAAAAACTTTATATAATTATTTATTTTATGTATTTTACTATAGTTTTTTTTAGATAGTTTGGCAAGACAATGTTTAACTATGTACAAATATGTTAGACTAACCCTTATGCTTGATATAACTATAATATAAATAAATAAAGGGAGAAACAATGTAATTTTTACATCTAAGTCGTACATAAATATATTCGCAAGACTTTCTAGATCATAAATAAATACTGTAATACGTAGGTATCTGATATTTTATAATAAAACCTAGCATAAGCCTAGACAACGAATTTAATAATAAAATAATAATAATAAATATCTGGGACATTATTGCACACATGGTCATCTGACCCCAAACTAAGCAAAGCTTGTAATATGGCTGCCAGAGACTGATATACATACATATATATTTTTAAATACATACTTAAATAGATATTTAATTTGGGTTATTAAAAGTTATTAAGGATCTATTTATTTTTTTCTAAACAAAATAATACATTGAATTATGGGATTTATTTGATTAAAACCGGTTTATTTATATGCATGTCGAGTTTAAAGTCAGACGACATTATTTTAATGTTTCTTTATACTTTAAAAGTTCAGTTTAATATTATGGATATTTGAATCGGATGTCGTAATGTTTTATGAGTGTCAGAAGATGTAAGATTAGGGCTCTTTCGAATTTAATATATAGGCCAGAAAAGACGTGTTTCGAAAAACAACATGCAATAATTCGAACGTCATTTCGAATAACTAAGTCATAAGTTTCATGAATTTAATCAAAGTATTTAACTATTTTTGTAGCCGAAATATTTAATTACGATATACACATTTACATATCTTAGATAAACGATTTTCACTTTATTCTGTTAAGATTAATTAAATGAAATAGCAGAGAAATATGAGTTATATGATTAAAATATGTCAAAAAAATACATTTTATCTGTGTTTTGGAACACATACATCAGAAGTAGTGGAGTAGGCACTTTATCCAAAAATAAAATGGTTGCTTACAAAATAATTTACGTGCTTTAATTGAGTTGATTAACAGAGAAGACAGCACTTAATATAGATTCGGTTTTATTAGTCATTGAAATCACTTGGTTTATTCAGTAAATCCAGTTTTAGGTGAAACATTCTCATCTGATTCAGTTTTAGGTGAAACATTCTTATTAGAATCCAAGGTCTTTTGTTATTTACCCTAACTTATATTTGAATCATGTTAGAAAAATTGGTAACATTAAGGGAAAGTATGCGACTTAAAAGTGTTTATAACGAATCAATATCGACAATTAAAAATACTTAAAAATTCAAACAACCTGAGTTTAAATTTACCTACCTATATTATTGTTAACAAAAACCTTGGAAACAAATTAACAAAACGTCAATTGAAGTGACACAAGGTTTCAAAAATATTATTATCATCAATAAATAAATTTTTCCAGCATTAAAATTGACGCTGGCCACGAAATTGATACCTCGACTCTCTACTGAAGAATTATACACATTATACTTTTATTAAAAGGAAAAAAAAATGCTCGACCACAACCCTACCACGTGCAGCGTTCAGTCTCGAAAAAAGAACATAAAATCTTAGTTTTTTGTCCCTTCTCCACAAGGGTAGGGTTACAAATGGAACTTTGTATTACCCTAACGTATCAAACTCTGCTTTATGGGCACTCGTTCGTGAATACGTAAAAGGTTCGTGGATGTGTGAGTGAAGCGTGCAACACACGAGTGTAAAGCTTTGTTGTTGACATAACTTTGGGGGATTTTGTTCCGTCAATTATGACATTTTGTATGGCCTCTTTGTCATTTTGGAGAATGAAAGTGTTGTTAGGTTATTCTGAAGCTTTTTAGATTAATAAATAATAATAACATAATTTCGAGACGGTGTTGTAATTTAAATTATAGGAACAAACTTATTAAGCATGCACATTTAAATTTTGTGGGATATCACCTTAGAGTTGCGTAACTTTTTAAAAGTTTTTTTTATATATAGGTATCTATAATTTATTATACATACCATTAAAAAAATACTAGTTTACAGCACCTATAGTAGGTACCTATATATATATATCTATGAACTTATAATAAAACTATCAATTTACCATCAATATTTTACGACGAAGTATCTAATTCAAATGAGCACGCGCAAAGCACGCGACGCGCCCACGCATCCATCTATACTACATAAATTAAAATCAAAAAGATAGAATAGCAAATAAAAGCTTGGAGCTATGAGTGTGACAATATTAAATGACCAATTTTTCCTGACAATAGAGTAGTTTAATAGCTGCGCGTACGCTGGACAC
Source organism: Agriopis leucophaearia (assembly GCA_949125355.1). Lineage (NCBI taxonomy): Eukaryota > Metazoa > Arthropoda > Insecta > Lepidoptera > Geometridae > Agriopis > Agriopis leucophaearia. Next base: position 5,257,466 of record OX421276.1, on the reverse strand, counting down.
GTGTCAAGCACACGCTGCGACCGACGCTTGCCACTCGCGCGCCGCATTCCGACGGACGATGCGGGATATGGGCGTCATTGTTGACTCAATCCTCAAGCTTAGAAAAAAGTATCCTTTAATCCTTGATTTCTTTCTGATAATCATCGAAAATAATTTCCTAACTATGTCTTAATCGCTGCGCGAGCGCTGGACACGCGTCAAGCACGCGCTACGACCGACGCTCGTCGGTAGCTCACATTTCAATGGACGCCGGACGATGTGAATGTGATAAGTTTCGATCAAGTACATTCTTGATCGATGGTGATAAGATGCTGATTCGCGATATGGACTTCATAGTTTTGGAAATATAGGTGACTGCATTCATTTTCAAGCTTTCAAAGACTATTCAATAAACTCAAAATAATCATATAATGTAAGTGGCTTAAGTTTTTACATTAATAAAAAAAAGTGTAAGTATGTAATGTTTATTTTAAGTAGTTTTAGGTATTTCTTTGTTATATTATTTTCTTAGTTATTTCTTTGTTTTGATTAATTATGTTTTTTGGTGAAATTATTCATGAATTTTGTTTTGAAATAAAATAGGTACATCATAGTTATTTTCAAAAGTCGTACAAAATTATTTTATTTTAGTTCTAAGGTAAGGGAATAAATTTTACTATAGCTAAGGCACTGAAGATATAACCACTAAGCCACTACCTGAGGGATATTAAAATGTCGTCATAAAATATATCGACAACATTGAGATATTTGAAATAATAGAAAGAAAGAAAAAAATCATATTCGACATTACATCAAAACTCTTATATGTAAAGGATAGAATTAGTGTCGAATGGGTCCATCTCGGCATTAATGCTGAAACACAAAAACTATCAAAGCCCGTTTTTCAGATGAACCTAGTTTACATTTGAGTTTATATTTGCGATGCTATGTGAATAAAAACTCGTGTCAGAAGTAGTGTAGAAGTAGTGGCAGAATTGGTTTTTTAACAATAGACTTCAATCCAACAAGCTTTTAAATAAGCTGATACGAGTATCCATAAGTTTGTACTCAAATTATTATATTTTGTTGTAATGGCGACACGTGACGCAGCTTAGATGCGCATGACATTCATTTAGATTATCCCCATTGCGTACAATGAAGAGTGAAGGGCCAGTCCCCTATTTGTATGCATACCTTATCTCTGATAAGCTAAGAATGTATATTGGTTATAAATTAATTATTAGCTGTGAGTACGTTATGATTCCTCGAAGAAATATTCTGAGGAACAGTGTTTGAATACTTACCAGGTTGTATGATTGATGATAAATATTTCAACATTACCATAAAGCGTAGCGATCAACCGTCTTGCTACAAAAGAAGATTATCAAGGTTTCAACATTGTTTTAAATAAATTTAACGTGACGATTATTTATTTAACTGACATTTTACTCATGGAAGAGATGTTAAAAATGTTCGGCTAAACATTTGAATCGCCTTGTCAAGTGTCGGCGAACTTCACCATTAGTGTATAAAATGAAACAAGTGATAAACAGGGTAACTTTTTTGGAGTGCGCAAATTTTGTATACGGCAAGCTCAAAATAAGAAGTACCTAACATTTTTTATTCGCTTCTCAAGAGAATGTAGCATCCAGGTGGGAGACGCGTTTGATTCATTTAATTTTGTTTAGTTTAAGGCGTGTTATTGTTCAGAATAAAACTATGGCCTTGAAAGTCTGATTTTAAAAGCGACTAAGTTTTATTTTGACATGTCATCGGGCTATTTATTTTGCAATGTTATCGTCGATCCAATACGATGGTTTCATTAAAATAAGTATATGAAAAACATTCGCTTTAAACACTAAAGTACACAACTTTTTAATCAAAAGAAGATATAATATACCGCAATGAAAAACGTATGTAAATACGTAAGTATTTTAAAACTGTTTGTTCTACAGGAAGCTTCAATAAAAACCTTTCAAAATGACCTTAAAGGTACGATGGCAACCCAGCCCTGATCTTATCGTATTTACATTTATTGTCGATATAAATTCACATACTCTGACCATTTCAAGACAGACTCATAAAATACAATTCAATAGACTCCTTAACTTATAATACAGTGCGGGTACTTATCATATAGATCACTACGACATAAAACCTTACTACGGGATTCATTGCTTTACAAACTCGTGGATGTTCCATTAAGAACAAAATGCACGAAAAAAGTATCCTAAGATTACATATATAGATATATTTATATATATTTTTGGAATATCAACAAGTTAATTTAAAACACTATTTTATACTATCACGGCTATTAACTACAGTTACCCATAAATATGGTTATTAACACAGAAAAGAAAAGTAAATAGAACGGATATGAGAAGGAAACTCTGTCGCCAGGTATTGTGACAGATACTTGTTTGAACATTCTTATTTATGTCAACGCGTCGATCTCCGCGTCACAGTTGCTAACACAGTTGCTGAGGGTTTATATGAGTGCAAGTGGCTACAGCAAATTTCTTATAAAAATGCCTTAACAGCCGTTCTAATTTAAACAAAAAAAAATCTTTTCTATGGTTATTAACGGCAAGTTCACGTGAAGACGTGAAGAATGCGGGTGTTGCAAAAGACGGGGGGCCAGTTTCAATAAAGTAGTAGTGTGCAAACATTACTGAGTTTTGGATTGAACGACAATGTTTCCAGTGAAATTATTAAACATAAATGATTTAACATTTACGAGTATCTCAGAGTGTCTGGCAGTGAGTGTTTTGCCGTTCAGTGTTTTGAACTGTTGAAGTTGTAAATTCTGCGTGGCACTGAACTGTTATGGGCAGACATGACGCTTACTATCAAGCGAACGGTTTGCTCGTTTCGTCACTCAGTTCCATTTTTTTTAACCCATGAAAACAGAAGGAGGTTCTGAAGTCGACGCGTTTTTTTAATGTGTGACCACGCATAACTTTTACAACCTCTTCCATACCGGTTTTCATCCAATTACTTTCAGCCGAAGCGATTTTGATTAGGGCTGAACATACGCCCACAAAAACGTTTGCAATTATACTATTTGTGTGATAGATGTGTGTGTGTGTGTGTGTAGCCTAACGTAATCAGCCCTTGGAAGATTAGACAGGAGTAAGAAACAGGAGTACGTTAAGGCAGCACGCACACAGAGACGCGTGTATGCGCACACGCGCACACGCGTCGTTTCTAATCGACGCTTTCCTTCGCGTGGCGGGCGTGTGTGTTGCATCCCCGTTAAGGGCGCAGGTGTTGCGTGGTGAATGACGCTGCCGTGGGAACCCACTCCAACCCCGAGTTCCCATGCTCCGCCACCTGCCACCTGCCGTACTACGCATAATTCGCCTTCGTAAATGAACGGTAGTGACCACGTGTGCTGCCTTTTTTCACCGCGGAAGACCGGTGGAGACTAATCAATTTTATCTTAATGGTCCGCGGACTGGGGTTGAAGATTTCAGATTTCACCGAGTCAATCGATTATATCGAGGCATCGATTTTTACTTGTTATCGTGACCAATCGCAATAAAGATAGCCAATGGCTTTGGTTCTCATAGATTGAGTTGGGTTATGGGATGGAACGAATTTCGTACATTAAAAGAGAGTAATATTGTTTTACGACCGGGGAGAGCTCAAAGCGTGATATCAATTAAGCCACTTAAGTTAAAAAGGAAGCAGTTTCCATGTTCCGTTCATGGTTAAGGGGAACATCATCGGTAGTCTTATTTGCAAACTGCAAGGAAGCCCCCCCAACCTACAATGCACCCTAATTCGATGACAATCGGTAACGGTCGGTCATTGTCAACGAACGATCGGCGCGCGCCCGCGTTTGACCTTTGACTTCACTTGTTCCGGTCTGGGTTTATAACGAGCACTTGTTCAGTGTTCCGGTCCGTACACTATGACGGTTGGAACACCAGTAACTATGATAATACATTTATTCAAAGGCCAAACACGACTCAGACTTGCATATCAAGATTTCTGCACCAAAATTTATTGGGTGAAGAAATCTTGAACAATCGGTGCGCAAGTGCGAGTTTTCTTTTATTCAGTTCAGGATCTTTAGCGCACGCTCTACTCGCACTTCACATCATCACATCATCAGCCAATTAACGTCCACTGTTGGCCAAGGCCTCCCTTATAGAGTGTTGCCATAATCCCCACGCTTGGCAGGTGGCTTGGGGATCGCAGTACTTTCACCGTCATTAGGACGCTGCTGCCCATCCTCCGGTGGTTCTGGTCGCAGTTTTAGGACATATCCGGGTCCCTTTAGGACATACCCGGGTCTACTCGCACTTGGCTGGTGTTAATTTTATTTGTTGTAATTTAGTTTTAGAGTGTGTACACCTAATCATTGAGAAGTTTGACGTTTGTACGTTATACCGTTTTTACACTAGAGCAAAGACAAGAATACGTTTAGTGTATGACCTTTTTTTTCTTGCTGATTTTATTTCTTAGATAATCTGCCGTAACATACTTGGTATAAATTTAGCGAGCTATCTATTAAGGTTCAAAAGATTCAACTGTAAGAAGGCAGGTCAAACAGACAGACATCATAAGCTTTGACACACTTTGATAACATCGTCATCATCATCATCAGCCAGAAGACGTCCACTGAACATAACATCCTACCCCCTTTAACCTCCACACTGAACGACATCCCGCCATCTGCATCCACTGGATGCCCGCGACTCTCACGAAGTCGTCGATCCATCCAGTGGGAGGCCTACCTACGCTGCGTCTTCCGGTACGTTGGTCTCCACTCAATAACCTTTCTTCCCCATCGGTAGTCGGTTCTTCGAGCGATGTGGCCTGCCCATTGCCACATCAACCTGCAAATTTTAATAGCTATGTCGTCCCAATAATATGAATCGGTATTGTTCAACAACACGCGGTGTCGACGGTTAACCTTCCCCTGTTACCTTGTTCCGGTACTAACTCACTTGTTCCATTCACTTGTTGAATATTGTTCCGGTGTGTGCACTATGACCGTTGATGATGCCTTTAATAATGGCATTAATATAACGAACGTTTATCATTAAACTGCGACATAACGTTCATGACAATAGATATTTAAAATTATGGTTCCCGGGTCTGCTGAGCCTAACTATTAAGATAAACTAGGTATTCTATATTTGTTGCAAGCTAGATTAGACAATATTATCCGACCTTATATTATAGAGAAAGTATGTCTCTTTGTTCGCTTTTCACGACTAAACGGCCAGGCCGATCTTTAGCAAGAAGATCATGTGATAATAAGGAAGGATATAGAGTATTTTCCACCTCCCCAGAAATGCGAAAAAAACTTTAAAATCGCAGGTAACACCGCGGGATTCAGCTAGTAAAGGATTTTAAATTTAAATTCGTTTATTTCTAAAATGTATCCGAAATGTTTTTAAAATTTATATAGATTAATTTGGGTCGCGTGTTTGTGAATTTTGTACAAGACCTAACGTCCATTTATTTGTGAATCAATGTCTATGGGCGTAAAAGTGCGTTATTCCTACCGATATAGTTGGCAATTCATCAACTTTTGTTTAAAGTTATCAACTTTCCTTTTATGAACTTGAAGTTTCATAAAAACTTGTAGCACTTGCATATTTTTTTCTTTGGTAGAGATATCTTTAGATCACGAGTAGAGATATATGACGACTTGTATGATTTATGGCATATGTAAGTGGTAAATATTAATAAACTCGAATAAAACCAGTTAATTTTCTAGATACTATATGTACTAGAATAAACTTACTTTAAAATTTTGTTGTGAACATGGATTTTTTTGCGGGAAAGTTGGCAAAATATAGCTATGGACATTTTTGTCCTTTAGTTAGAAAAATTAAGACAGCCAATTTGGAAAGTATCTGTAACTAATTAATTGCGACATTTTGTCACGGGCTCTTAAAACCTGTAAATCTTGGTTTTACTGTTTCTTTACAACGCTATATAAACTCTAAACTCACCTTCATTTTATTAACGTCAATCCTCCGAATTAGACAAGATACTTTTCTAATCTTTAAGTCCAATCAGATTTAATTAACTAAAGAAACCTTTTATTACGTAAGTAACCGCAACCACAGATTAAATAATAGTGTGAACCAATTTATTTTGAAGATGTGGTCAAATAAAAGAAACAAAAATTTCACGAGTTTGGTGAAAAAAATGCGATAGAGGCTCCTCCAGACAACTCTACGGACCAGTTGGCCAACTTGGTTGCTCCGTAAATGTCTTGTCCCATTTCAGTTGTTGCTTGATTGGACACACTCAATCAACTTAATTATTAATTGAACTTGTTTCAAAATCGTCCTATTAATCTAACAAGACGAGAGGAATGACTTGCCAGAAGTAAAAATAGATGGAATCCGTAAAAGAAAACACTTAAAAACTACGCCCTTAATTAACGTAATGGAGTCAAGTGTTTCTGAGCTATATTTTAAAAGCTTTAGGAGTAAATTTACAGCAAATGAAAAGTAATTATGAAATTAAAACCTAAAACATTTTTTTATACCAGCTGCGCCGCGAGGTTACACCCGTGTTAAATCCAGGATAAATGTTAGCACTCAAAAGTAACTTTTAAACTTTCGCCCTGTGATTACATGCTTGAAATATGTGTGTGCTTAGTTATATAAATTTTATTATGCGTAAGGTAAGTCCCGCCGACTCCCGATATACATTTAAAACATGTATTTGAACACTGTTTGACACCAAAATCTGATATTGGAACTACAATCTACTACAAATCGGAAAATAATAAAGCCCTTCAGAAAAAAACATTTCACGATTCCTTGGATCATTTTATACACCAACGTTCTATTCTCGTCACACGATTAAATCATGGAGTTATCGAGAAAATCAGGAACCTCAAGACGCAATTACACCAATCGATAGCCAGCCCAGCCCGAGGCGGAATGACATTTTCCCTGGATACCTGCATAATTACGTAAACTTGTTCTCTTTGTACGTAATTACTTGGGCGTCGTTGTGTAAAGGGCCATCGCCTGGAGGGTAATCATCAGTTTACCTGTCATACTTACCGCCCGCTACTGGATTTCACAATAAAATGTTAGGCGCGATGCAGACTCGCGTGAATTAAATGCTGGTGTTTTTCTGGTTCAATGTATAATATTTGGAACTTCTGAGACATTTTGACATACACGGTCATCTACAACAAAGTTTGTAATATGACTGCCAGAGACTGATATATGTACATATCATCATCAGCCAGAAGACGTCCACTGCTGAATATAGACCTCCCCCATAAACCTCCACACTGAACGATATGCTACCATCTGCATCCACTGGATGCCCGCGACTCTCACAATGTCGTCGGTCCATCTAGTGGGAATACCTACGATGCGTCCTCCGGTTCGTGGTCTCCACTCAAGAACTTTTATTCCCCATCGGTCATCAGTTCTTCGAGCGATGTGGCCTGCCCATTGCCACTTGCAAATTTTAATAGCAATGTCGGTGACTCTGGTTCTTTGGCGAATATCTACGTTCCGGATTTTATCGCGCAAAGAAACTCCGGCATAGCTCTCTCCATTGCTCGTCCATATAAATATTTTTTAAATACATATTAATACCCAGATATAGAACAAATACAAATGTTCACTATATGAATGTTTGCCCTAGGTGGAAATCGCACCAACGCCCCCACGTGCAGAAGGTAGGTTCACTACCAACTGAGCCACCGGGGCAGTCGTATTGCACCATCGTGGTAATACCACCAGCAAGCTATCATTTGGATTGTCTCTAGACCTCCAATGGTGTATGCCCAATCAAACTGGTTTTTTGTAGTACAATAAGCTAATTTGTCACCTCGCGACCCCTATATCGATTATGCTAATATTACATTGTATTGAAATGAATAACATGTCTACAATTTCATGAAGATCATATGAACGATATCAGGCAAGTTTTCGTTAAAAAAATATTTAACGGCGAACATCCTATGTATATAAACTCTTTTGTTTCGGCCACAATACCAAAAACATAATGTAAGCTACACGTGGTCAACTATGGTCAACTGTGGTTTTCGTTCAAGTCTGAGGTAAGCCTAATAGCGAAAGCATTTTTTTCAAATGTATTTACGACGACAGAAGCAGATAGACCTTATAATTACGTACATGCAAAGATAATATAACCACTCATTGCGTATATGGTAACACGTCTGAACAATCTATGATTAAATGTACCATATAATTTCCCATTTTGGCTATCTGATCGCTTGTGATACCTGTGAAAAAGGTATCATGTAAAATTTACATATTTTCAACGCAACGCTGTTTGCCGTTTAACAGGTTGGATCCTATTACATGTAATTGATAAAAGCTGAATAGGAATAGGGAATACTTACTGTCTTTTTCGAGTTAGCTCAAAATTTGGAAGAGAAGAAAAGTCAAAACACGGAATAACTAAATACTATTTTTTTTAACTTTCGTGATTTGAACACATGTTTTAATATTTATCGGAACTTATCGCGCAATATTAAATATAGGTACGAGCTGATCAGCTCTTGATCACGGCCATTGTAACATGGTCGAAACGTCGAGCGAAAGGTATCTATTTTTACCTATATTTAATTTTGCCCGATAAGTCCCGATAAATATTAAAACATAACTAAATACTACTAAAGCTGCTACAAACCAACTACTAATGCTACATAATGGGGCAAACCATCCCGTTAGCTGAAGAGGAGACTGTAACTGGCCTCGGCAGGCAGGCCGGCTATACATAGGCACTAGGCATGGAATTATTTAATTTTAGGATTTTATGTGTTTATTATCTACATCAATTTACTTAAGCTGATATGAAAACTCTACATAAATGACAAAGAAAAGACTAGCTACGCTTCGCGGTTTCACCCACGTGAACAATCCCTCAGGAGCCGTAAGTTTTTCCGAGATAAAAAATACTGTCACTCTCCGGCCCTCCAACTATCTCTATGCCAAAAATCACGTCAATTCGTTACTCCGTAGCTGTGTAAAAGAAAAAAAGAAAAAACAACAAACACGGGTTCCGTACCACCAGAAAACACAAAAAGTAGTGCAAAAAGACAGCATCACGCCCACACCCAAGTATCGACACCATGTTCTTAACTTGGTAATAAACAAAAATTGGTCACCGACTTACACTTTGCCATTATTTATTATTATTTTTATGTTATACTTTAGACTGTGTACATGCCATCATGCCAAGTTTTTTACATGAGAGCAAATACAAAAATACGCTAAAAATACGTTTGTGGTATGAGGCCACTTTAGTTTTAACTTTTGGATTTTATTATTATTTCTTTGTTGATCCGCCGTATCATTACATATTCTGTGAAAATTTGAACTGGCTATTACGGTTCGTTAATATCGGGCTGAGATGAGACTGCAATCTTCAGCTGATATGTCGGAATATGGCAAACTTAATAGACGAATCTCGAAATCGGTGCGACATGATCTGCGTTCCTATAATACAAGATGTATTAGAGACGCAATTGAGCGGAACCAGGGCTCAAAAGTGTTCGCGAAGAATTCGTCTATTGGGAAAAGCCAAATGACGAAGCTGAAGATCGAGGATGGCAGTATCATTTCATCAAAGCCGGAGATTCTGAGAGAGCTCGAGAGGTTTTACGGACAGTTGTACACCTCATCACGACAGCCTATTGTCAGCGCAGCTCAGGACAAGAGAGCTAAACTGACCCGACACTGCACTGAGGACATCCCAGACATCAGCTTGTACGAGATTAGAATGGCTCTGAAAAGCTTAAGAACAACAAGGCGCCAGGTGATGACGGAATCACGACAGAACTTCTGAGAGCTGGTGGAAAACCGGTACTTTTGGTCCTCCAGAAGTTATTTAATTCCGTCATACTCGAAGGTACTACGCCTGAAGCATGGAATAAGAGTGTGGTGGTGCTCTTCTTCAAAAAAGGTGATAACACCTCGTTGAAGAATTATAGGCCCATCTCACTCCTGAGCCATGTGTACAAGTTGTTCTCCAGAGTCATTACGAACCGTCTCGAAAGCAGGTTTGATAACTTCCAGCCTCCCGAACAAGCCAGTTTCCGTAAAGGCTGGAGCACCATGGACCACATACACACGCTCCGCCAGATTATACAGAAGACTGAGGAGTATAATCGGCATTATGTCTAGCTTTTGTGGACTATGAAAAAGCCTTCGATTCAATTGAGACCTGGGCAGTGTTGCAGTCCCTCCAGCGTTGTCATATCGACTATAGGTATATCGAAGTGCTGAAGTGTTTGTATAGAAACGCCACCATGTCGATCCGATTACAGGATGAGAGCACGGAACCAATCCAATTGCATAAAGGCGTGAGACAGGGAGATGTTATCTCTCCTAAACTGTTCACTAACGTATTGGAGGACGTTTTCAAGCTCTTGGACTGTAACGGATTCGGCATCAACATCAATGGCGAATATATCACTCACCTTCGTTTTGCCGACGATATAGTCATCATGGCAGAGTCGCTGGAGGACCTTAATACAATGCTCAGTGACCTCAGTAACCTTTACCAACAGGTGGGTCGTAAAATGAACATGGACAAGACAAAAGTCATGTCCAATGTCCATGTTGTACCCGTACCGGTAATCGTTGGGAACGATACTCTCGAAGTTGTTGACCATTAATCCCTAACACCTATCTAATTAACACCTATCTTGGACAGATTGTTCAGTTAGGTAAGTCCAACTTAGGCAAAGAGGTCGCCCGAAGAATCCAACTCGGATGGGCAGCGTTCGGGAAATTGCGTGACATCTTCTCGTCCAAGATACCACAGTGCCTGAAGACAAAGGTATTTGATCAGTGTGTGTTGCCAGTGATGACATATGGTACTGAGACGTGGTCCTTAACTGTTGGCCTTTTGGAAAAACTCAGAGTCACACAACGGGCAATGGAGAGAGCTATGCTCGGAGTTTCTTTGCGCGATAAAATCCGAAACGTAGATATTCACCAAAGAACCAGAGTCACTGACATAGCTATTAAAATCTGCAAGTTGAAGTGGCTATGGGCAGGCCACATCGCTCGAAGAACTGTTAACCGATGGGGAAGAAAGGTTCTTGAGTGGAGACCGCGAACCGGAAGACGCAGCGTAGGTAGGCCTCCCACTAGATGGACCGACGACATTGTGAGAGTCGCGGGCATCCAGTGGATGCAGATGGCAGGTTATCGATCAGTGTGGAGGTTAAAGGGGGAGGCCTATGTTCAGCAGTGGACGTCTTCTGGCTGATGATGATGATTACGGTTCGAAATATACAGCCGTTAAAATGTAAGACATAGTAAAAGCAAATTCATAATGATGAATGAGTACAACGACCTCCTTTCGACTCAGTACAGGTTTGAGTATATGCGAAACCCTGTATATGAGTCTTATTCGAAATATATTTTGAAGGAATATTGTACGTATTTCTGATCATGGAAACATTGGTTTATTTACAAAAAATACTTGCCATTAAAATTTATTTTTGCAAGAACATCTGAATAGGTATATTTTTCAGATTATTACCGTCTTCGGACTATAATTTCGAACACTTGTAAGTAGACACCATTCTGTAGAAAACTGGTAGGTACTTAATTAACAACTGCCTCCACGAAGTTATTATATGTTATTTTTAAAATCATACTTTTCTTGGTAATATACCTACCTATCCAGTAGGTATACTTACTTACTAGGTACTTGTCTTGTTATGCCACGTGTTTTATAATTATGTATCTCATTCATGTTATACAATGTAAGAAAAATTACAAAACTTATGTAGGTTCACAGGACACAGGTCACCCTAGTGTGGGATTCAGTAGGTACACACCGACGGAACATTGTTCGTGTATCTATTTCACTTGTTTTTTTACTCTGTGTTTGTATTTAGATACTAAGTTGTCTTGAACGAAAAATAAATTATTATTATTCAAGGATAAAAAAATAATATAATTAATCATGTTTGTCGATTAAACTAAATACTAACTGCATGTTGGCAACTATTTAAAAAAAAAAAAAGTTATTATTTACAAACAAAAAAACTTCACGGAATGAAAAACTTCTTGTGGGTGGAATTTAATAAACAAGATTGATACTTTAATTTTCATACCTATTCGATTCGCCTATTCAATAAAAAAATATCATCAAAATCTGCTCACAATCGGCAAAACTATCACATTAGGTATATACGCACACAAAAAAAAACAGTTCAAATAATAATATATCGTATCACATACACACAAAAAAAATACAATTGCACTGAGTACCATCTTTTTTGAAAATAATACCAAGTTACTGTGAAAATAATACTAAGCTGTGCTTCACGGGTCTATCTGTCTGTTTGGTCGCTTTTCACAACTAAACGGCCAGGCCTTTAGGCCAGATCTTAACGAAATTTGGCAGAAAGATGTATGTATGTACATCATGAGGACGGACAACCTAATACGTCCGTCCTCATGATGGCACATGCAGGGCACTTCCCCTCTAGAAATACAGAAAAACTGTTTTTTTTTTTTTTTTTTTATGATACTGGGTGACGAAACGAGCGAAGTCGCTCGCCTGTTGGCTCTTCACGCTTGCCCATAACAGTACAACGCCACTCAGAATTTTGCACTTCAACAGTTCAAAACCCTGGATGGCAATGCACTGCGCTCGTCACCCCGAGATATAAGATGTCAAATCTCTGTGTTAATTTCGCTGGAAACATTGCCCTAAAAAAAAACACCGGGTAACACCGCGGGGTTTAGCTTGTTATAAATATATAAAAAAAACCTTGGTATTCACTAAAGCATAACAAGTGATACGGGTACATTTTTACAGGATAAGAAATTCATCATCATCATCAGCCAGAAGACGATCACTGCTGAACATAGGCCTTCCCCTGTAACCTCCACACTGAACGACAGCCTGCCATCTGTATCCACTGGATGTCTGCGACTCTCACAATGTCGTCGGTCCATCTAGTGGGAGGCCTACCCATAAAAAGATAAAAAATATATTATTTGTTACAAATAACAAGTTCAGATACAAATCCCGATTACAAATTAATCACGTTCCAGATATGATTGCGGGATAGTGCAATTGTGCCCTAATTAGGGCACGTACACACAGGCAGGTGCGGCGTAATGCTAGCCCCATTGAAAACAAAACAATGGGAGAAATAGAGACGTTCCTTGTTCAGTGAAGAATAAACTGCGGGTCGTCTTTTATGATACGTACCGCCCAAGAATGGCGTCCTCCTTGTTTCCTGAAAACTACAATCTGGGCATCTTCAAGGCTAGAGTGAATAGATTTCTTCTAGATCAACGTGTTCCATCCTTGGCCACACCCTCGCTTACCATCAGGCGAGTTGGTGGCCAAACGTAGATCTATTCTATACAAAAAAAAACCTGCAAAAAACCGTTAATTTTTGACTCAAATTCAGTTGAAAATCTGTGTTATTATTTCCCTATACTTACGTATGAATGGAAATTATTTTGATAATTGGAATGTTGGAATTAATCTATCTATTAGTCATAAAACTAATTTAGGTAAGTACCTACCTAATTTTTTTCAGCCACTGAACGTCATGTTTGTTTTTACTGCAATTGATGATTTCAAAATATCTTTGCCTTTTTTAACGCGAGCGAAACCGGTAAATAACTACGTACATTTTGGCAAAGGGACATTTTGAGAAAGAGGCATTTCGGGAAAGGGGCATTTTGCACTTGAACGTGTTTGATGCACACGCGGGGATGCCTGTATCCAGCGGTGGACGTCCTATGGATGAAATGATTATAATACCTAGGTACAATTTATTTTGAATAAGTATGATATTAAGTTATTTTACTTAATTATGTAGTTATATCTTCCCAAGACGCCTACTGGTTTAATTTTTGAGGCGTTTATCTTTACTCAGCATAAATGGGCGTTCATTTAACGCAACATTCATGCTAATCTAAAGTAATGTAAGGATACAAATTGATAAGACAATCTCGAAACTGTACGAATCATTAATATCTGTTCATTAAATGTCGTCTCTCCATTTAACTGCAAGGATAAGGTCACATCGACTTAACGACTACACTTCATTTAACAGTACCAATTAAGGTAGACTCAATAAATTTAACTAAAATAAAACACGAAACATACGAGTCCCTCAAAAACGTCGCAAAAAAACGTCGTCGTCTGATAACTGAGCCACACCAAAAAAGTAAGCAGTATCATTAAGCACACAAAATATGTTTTCCATTTACACAGACGCTTCAAGGCGGTTATAATTTTGTATACGGTGAGTGTTTACTCAGTAAGAAGTGCTTTGGATCGGTAACACCTGCCGCGTTTTCCCACGGCACCGTTCGGCCGTCTTCGGCTAAGCTCGGTTGCGCTCGGGCGCGCAGGCGTACACATGCGAAGTGATAGAAATTATGCGTGCGTGTTGCATGCTTATCTCGCCCGTCACGCGTCAAAATCAGTGTGGCACGACCCTAACGCTTTTTAAGTGCGTGCCTTTGCATACCTCGGAATAGTAAGTAGGTATGTGAATCTTTTATCTATGACGATTTGGTATTCAAAAAGAGTCGTGATTGAAATCTAATGAACATTTTCTACGTCAGTACTGATACATAGTTATACCTCTATTGCAGTTAATTAAGTAGAGAGCATACAAATTATCTTATAAACAACAAACACCTAACCGGTATCTAGCCCGCGCTGTAAAAGGACGTGAAAAAACGAAAATGTAATGCGATATTTTATAAGGCTCCGTTATAATGAACCTATAAAAACGGCTACGCTTACGCACAGTTAAAACGTAAAAATAGTGCGTACACTTATGGCAGTGGCAAAAAGACTAAGTATATGTTTGTTGCAGACCTGTTAGTTAGCGGACTTGTACAGTAAATGGGCTAGCAAGTAAAACAAACAAATAGCAAACTTGCAACACCGTTACGAACCGGTGGCACTAGCAACACTGTCAAGACAATATTGTGATAAATGGCAAGGGCTCGCAACCGAACGGAAAACAAAAACAAGCTGATATTTAATTGACTGAGTATGGTATGAGTGCTTACATATTCAACAAAAACTTTGTAATTAAAATGAATTATAAAATTGTTCCACGTCGATTTCATTTACTTTGTAACATAAAACATTTAATTAAAAGTTATAACAGTCTTGTATCTCGAGATATTCAGAAACTATATATTTAAGTATTTTTAATTATTTTAAACCTCGTATAATAAGTTCATTTAAAATCATAAAATTTACTCTTAATGCCCTCTTTTCCGACTTTTAACAATTTTGGTCATTGTAGTTTAAGTCTTTCTACTTCCATGGTTAGCTTTAAATTATAAAAATAGTGTCATATCAAAATTGAATGTTTATCTAAGAAACCGCAAAGACCGAAGCACGCTAGACAGAAAAAAAATATGAAAGTAACACTGATTTGCTCTGTTGTCTGTTTTTTTGGACTCATTAAAATGGGTACCCATTTATTTAATAATATCTGTGATAACTTAATATACAGATTTCATAATAATGGAGGAAACCACAATTTGCATCAGGTACCTACATTACATTACATTATAAGTTATAAATCAATTTGAATGTTGATGTGGTTTGTTTTGGCGGAAGGCGAATAAACAAAATTGATATTTTGCAGGGTGGCGAAATTGCTTCAAACCATTTCTAATGTTATTCTAAAGATCATCAGCATTATCATCAGCCAGCAGACGTCCACTGCTGAATATATAGGCTTCCCTCATTATTCTAAAGATTTTACCTAGATTTTATTAATTTTCAAAAATATGCGTAAGTTCTGGCCAGTAAGAGCAGGCTTGAAAATAAAAATAAACACCAAGGTACTAATAATAACGTAAAAACCTAACACTCCTATTTTAGGCCGTCGTGATATAATTGGATACCCATGAAAAATATTATAATATTGTAAATTATCACACTAATATTATAAATGCAAAAGTAACTCTGTCTGTCTGTCTGTCTGTTTGCTACATAATGATGGCTAAACAGCTTATCCGATCTCAAATAATAAAAATTGCGAGGCAATGGTATGTATCATGAGGACGGACATATGCTACTTTTTCTGAAGAAATCTCGGACGAAGTAAGATATAAAAAAGAAACCTATCTAGGTAGGTAAGTCTTCTAGATCAATCTATTAACCCGTAAAACGCAAACTTAAGTTTCATCCATAAAATTATATGACGCTAATATCACGGCACCAATTAAAAATCAATAATACGATCGCAAAAAGTCCCCCGTCATATCGTGTTCACGACCACAGTTCCGAAGTCTACACCTGCGCGATTCTCCCACGACGTAACTTATCCTTTTTTACACTTATTCAGTTTTTTACTCGTTTTATTTACCACTTTTGCATTTTAACGTTAAATTTCCTTCCAATTTTGCAATTTTTGAATGTATATAGAGACGTGCTTGTGAGGTTTTTGCCGGACAGGGTTTTTGGTTAACCGGTAATAATTGACATTTGTCATAAAGAAATAAAATATTTATTTATTTATTTCATAGTAAAAAGTAACGAAAACATGATCATAGAATATCAAATATCTGGGACATAAATAAAATATAAAACGTATAAATAATATAAATATGCGCTTAATAATATAAACTATAATATTGTAAGCACATAAAACGAGAAATAAGTACGCATGTACTTATGTACTTATTTATATAGTAAAACTATTATTGTATTCTATAGTCTATTTGTAGATACAGTGCGAAAAACATTATCTTTAGAGGCCAAATGATGGAACTGACAGCCACGTAACTGAAGCCTTCAGTTCGTTAGGAAAATATGACGATGTCTTTCCTTCCCCATTAAATTGTCCAATTAATTCGGCCACACTGTTTTTTTTTTTATTTTTTTTTTATGGAAAAACGTAATAACAACTTTTCGTAGTTAAAATTATTTTGAAAATCTAGATATCCTGTACCACCTTCCTTTTCTTATCATAATAAGAATTATTGTTTTCAGAATAGTGTATTTTCGCTCTTATATCAACGCAGGAACTGTCATACACTTTTGATCCGGCAAAAAGTATACCCTATTTTTGGTCAATTTTGTTATCCTAACACGAGTAGTTCCACATATGTAAAAAATAAGCCATTAACAAACCTACTAAAAATATAGTATCTAAATTTTTTTACACTGTTTTGCGAGTTTTTTCTTCATTGTTAATTACCGCCGATTTTTATTTTTATTTTGGAGATCGACGGGGGAGGCATGTTCAGAAGTGGATGCTGGACGTCCTATGGCTGAAATGATGATGATGATTTTAATCATGTCAAACTCACAATATAAAACAAACAAAAAATTTATACTGTCTTAGTTAGTTTGCCGAGACACAGTTGTGTGAAAATAGCTTGTACAGTTTTTTGTTTTTGTTTTATAAGCCATAGTTTTACTCGTATTATTGACCCATGTTAGCGTGTAATGTCTCCAATATTTCTATCAGCTGGACCCCAAGTCAAACGCCCCGTTCCTCATTTTATAATGCCTGATGGAAAGATATAGACGCCTACGGTTTTGACAGTAATGGTTATATTTATTAGGATGCCAACAATATTTTATCACCAACCATTTATATGAAAATGTTGGTAGGGTATCGCGATTAACAACGAAAATGTAGGCACAGAGCGATCAACTTATGTGTTGGGTTGAATTAAAGCCACTATAGTATTTTCTGAACAATTACGAAAGTCTTCCAAGAAAATGTTTAGTTCGTACATTTGGTCAACTATACAGATAATTTTGTCGATCTGTGGGCTTCGCGTTAATTCATATGAACGATGTTGGTGCATTAATAAAAATGTTAAATAAATTGGTTACTTACGTTTTTCAATTTACCGGCTACCTTAACTTTGTTCATGAAATAAAAAATTAAATACCAATCATTACGAATAAAAAATGAAGGTAGTCATTAATAATTGCATACCTACAGCGCTTGCAATTTCACCCGGTATCCTACAGGATATATTCTTTTTAAATTTCGGGTTAAATCTACACTAATATTATAAAGAGGAAAGATTTGTACCTATTTTTGTATGTTTGTATGTTTGTAATGAATAGGCTCCGAAACTACTGAACCGATTTGAAAAATTCTTTCACTGTTGGGAAGCTATAGTTCACGCAAAACTTTATGAGCCCTCTGAAGTTAGGCCCAGTGGCTGCGCAGTACGCATATTATAGGTATCCGAGGGACTTTACAGGGCGTCGGGGAGGCCTCGCGCCTAACTTCAGAGGGCTCATAAAGTTTTGCGCGAACGATACACTATCCCCGGGTGACATAGGCTATATTATATTTTGTAGCGAGGCCGAAGGCCGAGCTTACACTCGTGCGAAGCCGGGGCGGACGGCTAGTGGAATATAATAAGCATTATGAGTTAATCAAGGCTATAAGGCTGTCTCCATACCAAATTTTATTCAAATTCGTTTAAACTGTTACCGAGTTCAATGCGGACAAAAATAAAAAAAATTGTGTTGATGACATTTAATTATAACCTACATAACGATATGTTGAAATTAGAATTATTATAATGCGATGGAGCAGCTCAAACGGCGTAAGTACATAGGTAAATATATGCCAACCTCGGCAGTGGTTTCTTATTTGAGATGTTTGGGGTCGAGACATTAGAGCTCACCGCATTTTCAGAGATCTTTCTGAGTGTTTCTGGCTCAACAGCCAGCTGGGTATATGCTGCCAACTGGTAGTGAGCTCGAGCATTTGGATTGTCTTTTACCTTTAACGGTCAATGGGCAGTTAGTATTCAAAAAACAAAATATGTACATGATAACACTACAAAAGCAGTTAGACTGCCCATGGACCGTTGAAGGTCTAAAGACAATCCAAATGCTCAAGTCCACTATCAGTGTTAGCTTGAATTTTGTTTAATTAATAAGGAAATTGCCAGTAAAAAAGGATGTGTATTTTGTTTGTTTACTAATAAACTTATATGTTTGAAATAAGTATACATTGAATGTGTAGGCATTTTTTCTGTAAACACGAGAACTACCTGCTCGCAAAATATACACTTGTGTCGCACAAAAAATTAAAATATGATAAAAAAATATGGCAGTGACAGGTGGCCTATTGTTATTTTTCGAATATGTAAGGATTTCAAATTTTGTACCCCATTGTGTAGGGCATTAGGGCAACTTGGGCAGAGCTTTGCCCGACTCTCGTATAACATATTTTTTGCCATGATGGCAAGAAAAATTTCCTGTTGCTTTTTGACAAGTTAATTAGAGTAAAGATAGATAAATAAGCAAAAAAAATGCCTAAATAATAAATGTGATTAACCAATTTATTTTCTAGATAACTAACATTTTAGGGTATTTTTTTTCTTAAATGTTGATTCCACGTTATTGTTCTCAGCCTTTGTCGAGTAATAGGTATTATCATCATAGTCAAACCAATATGTTTTGTCACAATGCCTTTGTGTTCATAATTTTTGTTTGTGTTTAATGTCAAACAAAGTGTCAAAATGACTTTTTGTCTATATGTATTCAGTGACGTCATTTAATGTTTTTTGATTTACGCGTCGTTTTTTATTTAACGCTTGTTTAACTGTTTCATACATACCTACTGGTATTTTTTTTTTGCTACTAAGTGTTGAAATAATCAAGTCACTCGCCTGATGGTATGCGTCACGCTTGCCCGTAACAGTTTAGTGCCACCCAACATTTTTAACACCCGACGCAAAAAGAGGGGTGTTATAAGTTTAACGTGTATATCTGTGTCTTTCTGTGGCATCGTGGCTTCCAAATGGATGAACCGATTTTGATTTAGTTTTTATTATTGTATTATATAAAGGTGACTTGATCGATTGTGTACTTAGCTAAGATTCATGAAAATCTGTTGAGCCGTTTAAGTATAAATTTTCATGAATTAGTACCATATAGTTATTTTTTCATGTTCAATTTATACCTACTTGTTGACTAAAAGTTCTGTGCGGCAGTGCGCTTGTCAATTCTGGCCTTATACTTAATTAAAAAAGATCCGAGAATTAAGACAAAAACTATCTTGATATTATGTCGCCAGCCTATTCAAAATGGCACTATAATTAGTGTTCGTTTTAAAGGCACAGAACTTAATTAACATATTAAATTACATGTCGACGTTAATCTTCTTTAATAAGATTAAGATATAATTGCACAAGCTCTCCGTGAGAATTTTCTTATTTAATCCAACTGGATACTTGTGATCATTGTGATATATATAAGGTTATTTAATTAAAGTAATTATTCGACTTGTCTTTAAAGTAACCGAGCGACAAACAGCGGATGACTTTGACAGTTAAAAAGAAATAAAAATAATACAGAAGAAAGAATGAATAGAGCAAACATATGAAAGGAAAATCACACTTATCACATTTAATCACACTAATCATATATGTAAAAGTTTGGATAGATGGATGGATGGATGTTTGTTACTCAATCACGCAGAAACGGCTTGATGGATTGGGATGAAATTTGAAATATACATTGCTTATGTCCTGAATTAACACATAGGCTACGATTAAACATCATCATAATCGCCGATTTTATCACCACGCGGATGAAACCGCGGGGCGCAGCTAGTATCATACATGTGAATGTTTGGATGGATGGATGGAAGTTTGTTACTCAATCTCGCAAAAACGGCTGGATGAATTTAGATGAAATTTGGAATATACATTTCTTATGTCCTGGATAAACACATGGGCTACTTATTATCATCATCATCACCGATTTTCATCACCACGCGGGTGAAACTGCGGGGCGCAGCTAGTAATGAATAAATGAGAAATATTAAGAGCTCATGCTCTCTCTCTGAGAGAAGGTCTGTGTCCCAGCCTGGTCCCAGCAGTGGGAACACGATAGGCTGATAATGATGAGGAATAATTGTCAAAGTGCGCTATAGCTTAGCTAGTACCTACCTTTTTATGTTTTGACTCCAGATTTCTTAGCCTGTAGCCAGTGTCAAGGAACACAAAATTTGGAAGTAATCGATAATTTTAAATATTGATCAAGTCATGGTCACAATTGAAACCAAGCAAAGTCAGTCACGGGTAGGTAAAGTAAAAAAGCAAAAATGAAAAGGTACCCCATACTATTTTGTATTTGCCATAGTGAAAAACCTGGGTACAAGCTTTAAATTTAGCATGATTATAGTACTAAGTAGGTACGTGTACTATAATCATGCAAAAAAACTTTAAAACTTTGTTTTATATTAGGTTTTTGTATTTTATATGGTGGTACGGAACCTTCAGAGCACGAGCCCGACTCGCACTTGGCAGGATTTTTATGGGCAGACGTGTAAAAAGAGTCTACGTCATCGTTATTGGTACTCATTTCTAGTAAAGAGGCTGAAACACTAACTGCCTAATGTAATTTGAATATCTATTAGGTCGGATGTTTTTTCTCATATTCATTATCGTAGGGTTTAAAACATTTTCTTTTAAAGACTACTTAATATATTTACGTAACTTTTTGTATTTTGTTTCCGTTTTTCTCGATTTTCACCAAACGCAGGGAAAGTGTATCACGCCTAGGTCAGCCTCTCACCGTGATTGGTGCCTGGCCAACCAATGACGAGGTTGGTTTCGGCCCCAACCGTGTACTGCACACGCCTTCCTAACGTTCTATTTTTGAATTTGAATAGATGAATCACGGGCGACCGTTACACAAAGATATTGAGTAAGTAAACCTCCTTGTAATGTCAGTGTGAAGTTCTATTGTTATCTACTGTATGGCCAGTTTCAAAATCTAGTACGTACTTACGTAAAAGACTCTCGAAAAAAAGCTCTATTAAAATCAATTTCAACCTCAAAATTAAGAAAACATTCATAACAAAGTCTATTTTTCTTTAATTACAAATTCAATGATAATCATTCAAATTGATTTATTCACGTATTTCTTGAAAGGAAATACCTATAAAATTATACAGTAGGCATTCCACAGCGGAAGCAAGCTTCATATGTATAATCTACGACAGGCTATCAATGCAATGAGATAGTTTTTCTGAGAACTTACCTAACTACTTACTCCAAAACGCATATAAAATTAATTGGCAGTAATTTTTTGAACCTTGTCATATTAAGAAAATATCTGTTTATAGTTTAATATGTATACTAATCCTGAAAAGGTATTCAAGTGTTTTTTTTATAATTATCTGTTTGAGACAGTGTGGATAGGAATAATGTCCTATTTTAATCATGTCCAGTGATTATCATAAGGTCTTCTTATTGCTATCAAATTGATAGCATAATTATTATTGTGAATGACTGTGTCTCCAAGAGTTAAAAAACTTAGGTAAGTACATCAATCCATCTATAATCTCATTTGAATGAAACAATGTTGCTGCTGTTTAAATAAGGCAACCGAGGAACAATTAATTATAAAAAAAATTAAAAAGGATGGCGGGACTAACTTACTTATATTTATGCGTATTAAAAAAAAACGGAAAACTTAAATGGTGGACTGCGTACAGTTACTGCCACCTAGATGAAAATTGTTGAACTAAAAAGTTTGATGTTGCGACCGCTGCGGCGCTGTTGTCGTTTTTTCAGAGATACACGACGCGTCGTGTAGACGAGTAAAATCTTTGCTACGTAAAATCTTTCCGAACTTAAACAAAATTTTGTCAAAGGGTTAAAAGAATAAATAATTAGAAGAATAATACGCTGTAATGTATGTAGTCCTTGAATAATAAATTTGTCTTAGGTGTAGTCACATGTAATCACTATCATCAAGTTAATAACTAGCACTAAAATTTATTAATTTTCTCTAATTTTATAGAGTTATTGAAAATGAAAATAAATTACAAAATATTATGCTATAATTTATTTCTTATCTTAAAAATACTTGGCGCCCTCTGTCGTCAGTCTCTTCAAACACCTCGGCCCGTGCTGAAAACGCCACGAGCCATACAGTGCGTCCTTTTCTTTTTCCATACACAAACCTTCCATCTCTTTCCCTCAAAAGCGTCGACTTGGCGCGCGTTCGCATCGATCATTGATCTTTGAAATTTGAACGCGGTACGAGCGCGCGCGAGCCTTCGCCTTCGGCCACTGCGCCCGTCCCGCTCACACGCGCGCTCTGTTACCGTTGTCTCGTGTTTCTTTTATTGGCGTTTTATTATTTCTTGTAGATGATCACGCGATTGTGAGCTGTCGCTTGGTGCGCACACGTCATGCCTTCCTTCTCTTTTTGAACCGCGTTTTACAAGATGCCTTGTCTCGTTCCGTCCGGCGCATGTCGGGCCCGCTGCCGTGCGTCGATGTTTTGGGAAGTGCACCCGCCCGCCGTTCCCACGGTTCACCTTCGGCCGACTTCCTTACGAAAAAAACAAACAAGAGCACTTTGTTGAAGAAAATCGACGGCTGCCGGTCTCGTTCAATGATTAATACAATTATGAGCGCGCTACCTACTCGGTAATAATAGCTCTACGGCACGTGGTCAGTGCTTGTTTGAGGATTACTAGTAATTATTACTGTTTTGTATGAGTATCTAGCATTTGAAAGTCATCAGAACTTTAGTTTTGTTTTGTTTGTAAAGCATTCGGTAAAAAGTAATTACACTGGGGTCTACGTATTCGTAGCGCGTAGCGTTTCGTAGAACGTGATGTTGTGTTTTTTTTTATATTTATTGATAGACTTCTAGGTATTTGACCACCACCTCGTCTGATGTTAAGCCAGTTATGCGGTGATGTTGTCTACGAAGGAACACGCTTACCTAGAAGAAACCAATTCATTCGCGACTTAAAGACAACCAGATGTTATTGTACTCTTTTCTGTCATGGGAGGCCCTAAATAGATGTAAATAGATTTAGCTAATTCTAAAATGGAAAAACTTTTATTCCCTGAGTTTTTATTAGTCAACGGAGTTCAGTCAACGGAGTTGGAGACCCAAAATAGTAATTGGATTTTGTTTTTACCTTTATAATGTTTTTTTTTAAATTTCCTTGAATTTTACTTTGTGTTTTGTGATGTTGATGTTGTAGTATTTTGTGCACAAAATGTATATTTACCTTTTTTGCTATTTCTATATGTAAGCAAAAAACTAACACGACAAAATAGAGGAGGTATGACGGTAGAAAACAATTAAATCTTGAACATTTTTATTTTATAAAACGATGGAGCAAACACATCACACATATCATCAGCCAATTAACGTCCACTGTTGGACAAGGCCTCCCTTATAGAGAGGGGTGTTGCCATAATCCCCACGCTTGGCAGGCGGCTTGGGGATCGCAGTACGTTCACCGTGTACTATTAGGACGCTGCTCCCCATCCTCCGGTGGTTCTGGTCGCAGTTTTAGGACATACCCGGTTCCTCATACCCGGGTCCGATGGCACACTGGCCTAAAATAAACCGATTCACTCGTGATTTGAACACATCCAATAATGGTTGCCTGGAAGAGATCGCTTTTAGCGATAAGGCCGCATCTTTTAGCACTAGCTCGTAAGTGTTTTCTACCAGGGTCCCGATTCTACTAAACCAATTGTTTTTAAATTGTTAATGAATTTTCTCAACAATTGCCCTTTTGACAGTTTTGGCATAGATAAAGTGTCAAAAGTGAAAAACAAAATTGTTTTTAAATTGTTAATGAATTGCCTCAAAATGTAATTTTTTTACACTTTTTGTACAGATAAAGTGTAATAAGTAAAAAAATTGAGGCAATTCATTAACAATTGAAAAACGATTAGTTTAGTAGAATCGGGGCCCTGTATGTAATTTTTATTTCTTGTTTACACAATTAAGAGTTTCTATATATCTAAATTATAACTATCGGGTCTCACCCATTAAATCCTGGATTGTTTAAAATTTCATTCACAACATCGAACCTAAGAACTCAATAAAACCCTTGAAAATACTTGTACTTAACCCCTTTTCCTGCAAACCAAAAAATATCAATCCGTTGATTTCTTATAAGAACGGTTTAAGGTTTAATTTGGAATGGTAGAGACGAGTGTAAATTAGAACAAGAGTCTGTTCAACGGGAAGGCAGATGGCGAATCTTCCTCTTTATGCGGGACGCGTACTCTATCAAACGGGAGCTGGGAACGAATAGGGAGGATACGACGTAATAATATATTGAAACTTTAAAATAAATCAGAACAACTTCGTTATGCTAACTTATTGCGATTTAGCCAACACCTAGGTAAGCTGAAGACAAATTATAGACAAAATTAAATACTTTTAATGGTTAAAGTCCAATGGACTGATTAATTTCGTTTTCAAATTAAAATTCATAGTTTTAAATTTTGGTGTACATTGTCGCATGTATTATACGTTATTTTTAATTCCTGAATATCACACATTAACATTATTTTTAATTGTTATCTATTTTTATTTTGAATTATTCTTTACTGATTTTTCTGTTATGATTCTTAAGAAATTTAATAAATATAAAATGCACGTGATTAAAGCTAACTTAACTGTGTAATAATCGCCAAACTCTAAGTTATTATTAAGATATTATAATTTAATCATAGATTTTATCAGGATAAAGACCTCTGGGGCAAACTACGCCTGCACCTCTCCAGCGCCCTCTCTGGACGAGAGACATTCTTATTATCACCACTATCTGCTCTCTAACCCTACTACTCTATTGGTCTTACAACAACAAAAAAAAACATCAACGGTACGCCAGTTATCGAGTTTCAAATATACAAACACTACCTGCTGCCCGCGACTTCTTACGCGGAGATTTTCTTATAAACTTTCAACCCTATTAATTCGGCCCTTTCGCTAAATCGAAACACCCAGACGATTGGCAGATGCAAACATGACGGTATAAGAGAGCATCATGTCGTTTGCCGCCATGGCATACGAGTGGCGTACCAATAGAATTTTCACATCAAAATGGATATCTCTTACCTTATCCCTGTTAGCCTAACGTGCCACTGGCATGTGCTCAAGAAACAATATACCTACTCGCGAGACGAAGGGAGCTGCGTTCCCACGGTGTCCCCACACGTGGCGGCCAAATAAATACCTACACAAGGCCTCGACGCTACTGTGGTCTGTGGTACAAACTACTGACAAAGCGTTTTGTTTCTTCTGGGCTTCTTAGAACGATAAGGTTGAAGGTTAGAAGACGCTGGTTTGTAATTTGAAACGCGATTGTGATTTCATCATTATATAGCACACTTCGCAGTTTTAACAGCAAAACTCAAGTTTTCAATATATATATTTTTATTTATGAGTTAACATTTTAAAATAAAGTATAACAGTCATCAAAATAGACTATGTTCAGTTAGAAATACATAATAGTGGTAAATAGGTAGATTTGAAGGAAATGAGTTAAATCTTCAGATCTTGAAATGCTTTAGAATCATACAACAAACATATATAAATTACAGATGCGAAAGTGTATTTGTTTGTTCCTCTTTCATGCAATAACAGACCGATGGACCGATGTGATCTGACGGTTAGAGATAGAAGGCCGGAGAGTGAAATACCAATGATACCTACTTTCTATCCCGGAAAATTTACGGTTCTTGAAGCAATGTCTACGCGGGTGAAACCGCGGGCATAGACAAATATACAGCTAACAATATACGACAAATAACAATAGTACAAGCTACTTGAAACGTGATAAATCCCCTAGTTAAAACAAATTTCTTGAAGCAGGCTTTAAGCATAATATTTGTTATATAAAAAGAAAACAGATTTAAGGATCGATTGGCATAGCGGTATTCACACAATATCGGCTTCAAGTGTCGAAATAAAGACATCCGGGCTATTTAATAGCGCCATCTAGAAAATAGTATTTTAGGGTTTTGAGCTTTTCGCGATGTACACTTTTTTCTAAGGGCATTAGCAATCTTCGTGTAATATATTTGTCTATACCACAGTGCACAAGCTAATGCGCTAAAAATAATCTAAGTACAAGTTTATTTCCCCTACTTAGTTTAAAAACAAGTGAAGAAGCAATTTTATGCAAATCCGGTGATCAAAAATATCAAAATCTGACTTCAAACATACGTAAAAATCTAAGCATGATAAAAAGTACAAATTTTTAAGAATATGAAGCTTTACAGGCTTTTTGTAACTCAATACGATGTGAACTTTCCGAGCTTTAGGCAGATTTCAAGGTCGAAGAAAAAAAAGCGGTTTTGATATCAAATTCCGAAATTGTACGGGTTCTTGGGGTTCTTTTACAAAAAATATATTTTACGAGTTTCAATTGCAATGTCTTCCTTGATCTTGTTTTATTGAATACGTTTTAGATTTATGTTTATTTGTAAATGTGTTAAAACGTATTAACAACAATCACTGAATTTTATACTCTATACTTCATAACTTGAAACACGCTGTGAGCAGTATTAAAGTGCAATTAACTAATGTAGGATAGTCGAAGCGGCTGTAAAAGCAGTGACGACACCTGTTCGCTTTTCCCATGGCGCGGACGGATACCGGCGCGCGCGGCGGTATTGAGATTTATCTGAAACATGCTAGAACACTTTATGAGTTGTTTTTTTATGTCATAGGTGGCAAACAAGCAGACGGACCGCCTGATGGTAAGCGATCACTGTCGCCTATGGATACCTGCAACACCAGGGGCATCACAGATATTTTGCCGATCCTTAAAGACTATTAACAGCCCTTTTGAGAACCCCATATTAGAGCAACTCGGAAATGCCGCAGGTCACAAATTGCAGGTGTGAGGCAAAAGGAACGCGTAAAACGCACAGTGTGCGATTTCCACCGATCTATGGATGAACTATCAGGCGGTGGCAGCTAGTGCGATGAAAAAACCGTTCTTCAGAACATTCACAGTTGTAAATGCGATAAAAGACACAAAGAGACCCAACGTCTCTGCGCATTCTGAGCGACTCTAGTGGCCTTAGTTAAAAACAACGTTACTCAAGTTGATCTATACTTAAAATTGCTCTCACAACTTCTCACTGATGCCTATTGTCACACGCGAAAACGAGACAGAGCAATTTTAAGCATAGATCAACTTGAGACACGTTTTTAAGTAAGGCCCTTAGTGTTCAGTGTTGTAAGTAGAGTGGCGCCTAATTTTCACACAAATCTGAAGTACAAAGCTTGAAATTATTTTGTTTTATTTCGGCATCCCACTTGTTTCCACATATGGACAAAAGGACACGCCGCTAATCAAAAAAGAAAAACGCATGGTATGCATTTTTTAAAAACGTTTTCATTATTTCTGTTTTTTTTTTTTGTTGGTGGCTTGGATATAATCTTTTATATTATCGTACACGTATTTTTTTGTTATGCAAATGCGCGTTTTTACATTTTTAAAGATATAAAATAGTAGAATGTGCTTTTGTAAAATCAAAACTACATTAAAAAAGAAAATAACTTTTTCATTCAAACAAGCGTATCGATTTGAAACTTTGCAAGTACATATTATGTATATTCTGAATGGCAATATAATAAACTTTGTTAGTGCCAACTTGTATAAAAAGCTGATACTATAATGCTGTATAATAGATCAAATTAATAATTACGCAGGTACATTTCGAAACTGGCTTCCTCTTAAATTTTTATTTTAACAATTAACCATTGATCATTAATCACAATCTTCAGCAAACAACAGGTGTTTCTTTATTTTAATTAATTATAGTTTCGAATAGTTATCTCGAAGGTTGTGAAATAGGACCACCCAGTGATGGGGTTCAGATAAATCATTACAGTAGCTCTTAGCATATAATCGACTAGCTTCAGGGCTTTAAACATATTTTAGACCTTATTTAAATTCAACAGCAGTTCAGTTAAATAATAAACTGGTATATTAAATTACAGACGTCGTTTTAATTGGCACATATTTTAATAGAAGTCAATTTTATAACACCTTAAGGTGATACGTTTCATATTTGGCGGGAAATTCAAATTTGAAACAGTTTTTTTGTTCTTGTTGCTAGGCCGGGTAATTATTGTAAACTATCATGATCATTGCGTAAATTGATTATTATTCTTTACAAACTTACGTAAAGCTATTTATCTCTAATGCACATTATTACGTACATTTGTCAATAAACAAATTTTTGCTGTTTCAATCGGTTTATTGGCAAATGTAAGTAATATGGTGAGTTACTGATTAATAGCTGTACATGATAATGTAAAGAACAACCAACAATTTATGCAAACACTGTGCCATTTCACAATAATTACCTGTTTGAAATTTGAATTTCCCGCCAAACGTGAAACGTTTCACCTTAAAAATATTTTATTAGTAATATGACAGACGTGACCTTTACTTAAAATTTTACATCGTACCTAATGTGAATTTAAATTTAGAAATAATATAAAAGGAAATTAATCTTAATATCATGCATACATATGATATAAATGTAAGAAGATGGAGAAATTAGTTTTTTATGTGTTATTATAATATCAGACGTGCATTTGCCCCATTTGCAGCATTTTGGAGAGTGTGCATCAGATCTGCATGATTTAATTCCCTCCTGCCCTTTTTTCTATCGGACTGCCAGAGCGGGCACGAAAAATCGACACCGCTTTATGGTTAACATTCCGAAAACCCTTACGAAGCGCTTTGATTCCACTTTTATTGTGCGAACTGCTAGTTTGTGGAATGCACTGCCTGAATGGGTGTTCCCCGATAGTTACAATCTGGGTGTCTTCAAGTCAAGAGTGAATCGGTTATTCTAGGCAAGCGTTATCCACCGTAGGCCGAATCATCGCTTAACATCAGGCGAGTTGGCGGCCAAGCGCAAGCTATTATTAAGCTATATATATAAGCTATTATAGCATTCTACAATAAAAAAAGAAAAAAACAAAGGACGTTTTAAGTAAAAAAAATGCTAGAATCGTCTAATCTTCATTTATGGTAGTGTAGTCACATACAAACATAGTTGCATTAAAACTTAAAACATCCAATGTCCAATGATCCGTGAAAATAAGTTCTACGTATAATTAAGTGTTAATTTATGCAAATCGCATGAAATAAATGTTGCTTTTTATTTTTAAATTCAACTCATAAACAGTTTACTTGTTGAATTAAACACATATTTTACGTATCTTGGTTGGTTTTGGAGTTTGGTTTACATCCGCCAAAACTTGATATTTAATTACTCGCCCTGTTATCCTGTGATTATTTACAGTCGTAATGTTTTGAATATCTCTATATTTTTCGACTGGCCTGGACTCCTGTTTTAATAACAGTAAATGAGCACTCGAAATTTAAGACATTTTTAACCCCAAAAGCAAAAAGAGGGGTGTTTTAAGTTTGACGTGTGTATCTTGTATCTTTGAATCTGTGTGTGTGTGTCGGTGTGTATGCGTGCATGTCTGTGGCATCATAGCTTCCAAACAGCTGCACCGATTTTGATTTAGTTTATTTTTTAAAGGTGAGTTAACCGAGAGTGTTCTTAGCCCGGACCCGGGTATGTCCTAAAACTGCGACCAGAACCACCGGAGGATAGGCAGCAGCGTCCTAATAGTACACGGTGAACGTACTGCGATCCCCAAGCCGCCTGCCAAGCGTGGGGATTATGGCAGCACTCCTCTCTACGAGGGAGGCCTTGTCCAACAGTGGACGTTAATTGGCTGATGGTGTGTGTGTGTTCTTAGCTATAATTCATAAAAATCTGTTCAGCCGTTTAAAGGTATCTGGCTCTTTTATCGGGTTTATTTCTCATTTTTTAATATATACTTGTACCTACTAGTATAACTCGTTTGGCAGTTTTGATAAATGGTCCTTCTGATAATGTAACGGATAATATTGATGAAATTATTTTTATATTTGTCAAAATGATTAACCCCGACCACTCTGACGTTCTTATTCATAAAATGTTCGTCTTACGAATCTTTTGAATACATCTGACATAACTGTTTATTTATTTATTTACAGCAACATTTTAAGCATAATATTTTCTGACTGCTGTCTACCTCTGTCTTATTGTAAGGCACTCGCTTTTTAGTTTTAATTAGACAGCCCTTGAACCTTATTGTCGTTTTTAATGATCGGCCTCCTCTTACTAAGCCATGTTTTTCCTAATTGCATCCAAATTAGGCACATTTCTGCAGGTTTCAAATCACAAATTATATCGAATTATCGTGTAGTCACCATCCTGCTGTCCTGCAATCACGGCAATTGCAATTGTCTGCAATCCATTGAAACAAATGAAACCTCGTAAAATAAGCAGTTATAAGATCGTTAAACGCAATAACGGATCGTTTAGTGAGCCATAAACTGGGCCTAGGGGGAGGGCCCATCCCTATTTACTTTAATGGTCAAGCAATCAAGAGAAAACACATAAATAATATTAGGAATTTCAAACTTACTTAAAAGAACTTGTTTAAGACGATATTGCTTATAATTTATGCATTTTGCGCTACACCCTAATTTAAATAATCCTTTTACGATCTTACATCAAAATTAGATATGAAATTAGACTTCAATTACTTGATAAATTTTTCATTCACACAGAAACTGTTTATAGGGTCATTTTTATTTAAGAAATTACGTATTTAGTGGTATGCGAGAGATCACATACACTACAGTATCCCGGAAACAGTAAAAGAATCAGTTTGAAGATGAAGTATGTTTGTTACTTATACTACTAGGTACTTACAATTATGTCAACAATGAAATAAAAACGGCCCTGTAAATAATTTCTTTGTGAACGAGGGGTAAGTAAAGAATTTGGAGCCTAGATTTTCTGTAACACGTTATGAACTCTATCTTGTGGATCCAAGAACATCGATGTTCACCACTACCAATCAGGCACGCCGCCTTCTGTAGTGGCAACTAATTTAAATAAAAAAATCTTCCTACGACTGCAAATAACACGTATGTAGACAAATGTACAAAAACTTAATCTGCTTGTATATGGAGAATTTGCTACGGACATGGTATTGGAAGCCGGTAACTCACAACTACAGTGAGACTACGATGAGTTTTTAATACATATAAATATATTTACCGAAAATGTGACCTCCGACCTGATATGACAGTCCTACTACCACTTCAGCATACGCTGACATGTCGGTAACTTTGGTGTCAATGTCCCCAAACTAAGCAAAGCAGCAATATGGCTGCCAGAGACTGATATACATAAATATATATTGTTTAAATACATACTTAAATAGATATTAACACCCACACATAGAACAAACACAAATGTTCATCACACAAATGTTGGTAAGTTAATGGTTAAAATGCTCACAGCTTGTATGATCAATGACAGTTATAACAGGATTGACAGACTTCATCATCAACCATAAGTCGTCCACTGCTGAACATAGGCCTCCCCCTTTAACGACAACCTGCCATCTGCATCCACTGGATGCCCGCGACTCTCACGATGTTGTCGGTCCATCTAGTGGGAGGTCTACCTACGCTGCGTCTTCCGTTTCGTAGTCTCCACTCAAGAACCTTTCTACCCCATCGGTTATCGGTTCTTCGAGCGATGTGGCCTGCCCATTGCCACTTCAACTTGCAAATTTTAATAGCTATGTCGATGACTCTGGTTCTTTGCCGAATATCCACGTTTAGGATTCTATCGCGCAAAGAAAAAAGTCAGTATTAGTCAGTATTTCAACGTGGTCAATCTAAACACAATACTTTATGTGGAATATGGTTATTCTCAGGTCGTTGTAATGTCAGGGGCCAATTTAAATCACATTACGATGATAACTCAATTGTGAATGTTAATGTACAGGAGCTATGGACGTTAAGAAATCACGAGCATCGAAGAAATGGATTGATGACTGTTGCAAATGTTGTGTGGATGAAAAATTATAAGATTTCATGGATGCGCCACCAGACTGTACTGCACAACAGGGTTGCATTTTTTTGTCTCGATATAATAAGTTGTCACCCGAGTGGGAAGACCTTCAGGAACCATATTTTTTTTGGGAGAAAAAGTATCCATGCTTTGTCACTTCACTTTGTTTGTGCACAAAATCTCGTCGATCCATTGATCAGCAGTTGCGAGAAAGAAATACAGACAAATTGACAAACACATTTTCGCATTTATAATATTAATTTTAAATGGGATGATCGGCGCCAAACTTAGGTTAGGACAGCGAATAGTCGAATAGTAATCTAAATTCGCTGGTAAGGCGCCCTTGCCTTACGAGACAATAAGAGTGACCATAGACGATGGGAGAGAATGTGTGCGAGTGATTTTTATTCTCCTGAACGTGCATTTCCTACCGGAGGGTGGCTTTCATCATAACAATTGGTAAGTTAAGTACTTGACACACGATTACTGGTAATCAGTTAGTATCCTCTTAGGGAGGTGTTTCCGTCTGCAGCTTTCGCTCGCAGACTTTCACATTTTGAATTGAAAGTTTCCTTGTCTACACTACTACTCGTATTATACAGAGGAAAGATTTGGATTTTTATATTTTCGTAACGAATTAACTCAAAAACTACTAGACCGTTTTGATATTTCTTCCACCATTAGAATGCTACATTATCCTTGAGTAACATGAGCTATATTTTATGCTAAAGATCTTCACCCGTGCGCGAGCCGGGGCGGGAAGCTAGTTTCTAATGTTACGATAGATATCTAAACTTGACTTTGTCACGTTTTGGAAATACACATTAAGAGACTGTATTTCTTCTATAATGGGAAAGTGTGCGAGCGTGAAAGATGCAGACGGGAACAGCCTCTTAATCGGCGGCTACAATACATCAATTAAATACAATTTTTGTTATACGACTTATCAGAATTCGCGAAAAAATAACAGGTGTTTCATATATTTTGTCAGAAGTTACTTTTTTATTCCGCGAATTTCGATAAGTCCTAGAGCAAAAGTTGTTTGTTTTGATGTCCTTAACAGGATGCTAGCTGATTACTAGTAGCCATGTACACTTATAGCAATTGAAAGTAGGTAGTACCTACTCATGTAAATTTAATAGTTTAACTACTTTTTTTTAATATTGGTAGCCTATCTGGTTTTATAGGATAGCGTGTAAAAATGCAGAGCGGTACTAGTTCCATGTGTTTTCGAATTGATTTATACCACGTAATAGCAATAAATATACACCATTTATATTGAGCGTGAAGCTGCAAATTAACATGCTTCGGTGCAGCTTAACCTGCCATTTTATTTGAATCACGTACTTGAGCGTTGAACATACATTTACCTCAAATACACCAAATATTTGTAGTCAAACATCCTGGTTAACCAGAGGCGGATCTCCGCCTCTCATGATTTGTAGCTACATTCTTACTGATATGGGCTTGCTTTTGTGGGTGTTTTTGACTGAAATAGAGTTCAAAGTGCAGGATTATCTTTAGACGACGGAAATATTCAAGGATATCATTGTAATCATCATTATAAATAACTTTTTCATTACTCATACCCGGAAAATAGGTCTAAAGTTGCCTGAGGAGCGGCTTGAAAGTAATAAATTTCAGCCCTAGGGAGAATCACTTTCAACTGACATTGACAGTTGACAACTGACAGACTGGTAGCTATAGAAAAGTTCGAATGTACGAAGCTCTGTGAACTTTACCAAATTTCAGATATATATGTACTCATTATTTTCTTTTAACGGTTTAGTAAAAGAGAATACTACTTAGGAAACGTTCTTTTTAATCATTTAACGAAAAGGTTAAATAACTTTGAGTTAGGTCTTGAATTTATAACAGTTTTATCATCGTAACTCAAAAAAGTTATAATAGCAAAATGTTTAAATTATAATTTTGAAATAAAGTTACTCATATTATTATAACCTTTCAGCGTGGCAAGGTACAACTTTGTTTTTAACTTGTGTTGTGCAGCAAACAAAAAAGTTTTCATTCCCCATTCATATGTAACAGAGCTACACCCCTAAAAGCCATTTTTAATACTTATAAAATAGATAAATGTGTATAATAATGTGATATAATGTGTATAGTAATGTGTAATAAATGTGTTCTAAATCTGTAATGCTGCAAAGTTGTATGCACTTAACTATAAAAGTTAGAAGGTTCTAAAGAATTAGAACGGACGCGTGGATAGACAGAGGGGCAGAACGAACTTATACCTAAGGGTCCCTTGTAAGGAACCCTAAATAGGCAAATTATTTATGAAACGCAGACCTATTCGCGTTAAGTAAACACATACTAAAAAATGTGTTTTATTAATTGTGTTCTTTTACTTAAAAATTAACATGTATTTTTATGTTGGTTTTAATTACTATTTCTAGGAAAACTGAAATGTTGTTTCATAATGCATCAGCGTTCTTTTCATATCCTGGTTCCTAGTATCAATTTTATCATATACGTATCAAGAATGTCTGGTGGAATAACAATATAGATATACTGAGTGATTCATGTATTGGTCGTGATAACTCGAGATATACCTAGACGTATAGGTACGATACGTGAGATAAACGTATCACACAGCTATATTATCAGCGTTGTGTTTACAATCTTTACTTATCAGTATAACCACAGAAAAGAGAAGTAAATAGAACAGAAATAAGAAGGAGTCTCTGTCGCCAATTATTGTGACAGATATGTGATTGAACATTCTTATTTATGTCAACGAGTCGAACTCCGGGACACAGTTGCTATGGGTTTATATGGGTGCAAGTGGATACAACAAATTTCTACCAAAAATGCCTAGACAGCCGTTCTAATTAAACGAAAATATTTTTTTCCTTTTCTATGAGTATAACATTAAAATTTGTATTTTGCTTCAAAATCTGTCAAGCCGTTCAGGCTACAAGGTCTTGATTCGGGAACGTGTTAACACGGTGACCAGTGCTGCAGTGAACAACCGTGATAGTTTAACCGTGATAGTTTCTGTGATGCCCCTGGTGTTGCAGGTATCCATAGGCGACGGTGATCGCTTACCATCATGTTTGCCACCTAGGCGCATTAAAAATACTATTTTTTCAATTACATATTCATGTTATGACGTCACGCGTTTATGGCAAGGAATCTCATGTGAAATAGAGAATAACGGCCCTGATCAGTGGGCGAAGTGTTAATATTCATATGCGTAAATTACGTACCATCAGATACCATATAAAGTAAAAAATTCCATGTTAACCAGTCACGAGTATTTTTTTTTTAATAAGGGCCCGGAGATAATATCAAGAAACACACAATCGCCGGAAAAACAAAAATCCTCCTTCTTGGGCAGTTGTGTAAAATTAGTTATATGTGTTGAATACATAAAAAAAGTGTGCCCATAAATGTGCCAGTTTAGCCAAAAGATATCAAAGTCGGCATCTAAGATAGTCTAGAATGCTAAAATTAAACAGAGCACTGGTTTTGAAATCTACTTTTTACATTCATATAACAACTAGGCATTACTTTTGTTGGCTGTAGCCTGTAGCAGATACCATCAGACGCCACCATAGAGCTTGATATTTAAGAGTTCCTTGAACAGAATGTTAGAATAAAACCTCTTGTCAGTTTTATCGCAATTTCTAGTTTCTACTTATGACGTATTTCAAGATGGCGACCTTAACTCTTTACACGTTTTTTTATGATACTGAGTGACGAAACGAGCGAAGTCGGTCGCCTGATAGCTCTTCACTCTTGCCTATAACACCTCAACGCCACTCAGAATTTTGAACTTTAACAGTTCAAAGCCCTGGACGGCAATGCACTGCGCTCGTCACCCCGAGATATAAGATGTCTAATCTCTGTATTCCCTGTAATTTCGCTAGAAACATTGCCCTTCAATCTGGAACACAGTTAGTGTTTGCACACTACTGCTTGGCGGTTGAATAACTGGCAAAGGTGTAGTACTTTCCCAGGCGGACCCCTGCAAAAGAGTCCTACCAGTACAAACTACGCGTCTCATAATAATGTAAAGATCTAACATTCTTGAATGTTTCATAAATATTAGATAACTAGTTTTTTTGCCCGCGACTTCGTACGCGTAGATTTTCATATAAACCTTCAATCCTTTTTTCTTCCCTTAATCCGGCCCTTGCGCAAATTAACATAGCCTATACTTCAATCTGGTCATAGCTAAGCATATTCGTGAAAACCGCATTTAAATCCGTCCACATTTTCTTCCAGGGGTTTAGGCGATGTGCGTGAACAAACAAACAAAAATTCTAAAAACTGCCTCAACATGTTCAGCTGCTTAATTTAAGTCGCCCTGTGTGAAGTATTGATAGAAGCATAAAAGTAATAAATAACACCGTCAACAGTTTTCAAATCAAAAAGATAATGTGACCACAGTGCAGAGCATGTTTTGAAATTTTCTTTTTGTCTAAACCATTAAAAGTATATCATGTCATGTCGGGATGATATACATCTCTGAAATTTGACTGTCCAGTTTCGCTGGCCACGGAAGCCTGACATAATGCTTGTCTTAACACGCTCTTGGCTAGTTATTTCTTATTTCACGTGCATTTGTATGTATACCTTGATTAAAAAGCCATGAAATGGAACTACTCTATTTATCTGTTAAAATATCACAGTCAAATAAAATTATTTCTATATTCTTATTCTTATTGCAAATATACACTGTATTCTTCTAAAAGCTAAGTTTATATACCCTGCATAAAGGGTGCAGCAATGACTTATGTAGTGGCTGTTCACAAAACCAGACCACAGACATAAACATATAAATTTAAGTATAGTTAAATCTATTACATAAATATTATATATACTATTCAAACTTAACCTAGGGTGAAGTAATTTTACAAAACAAAAAAAAACATACTTAGTGTGATAGGTTACTTAATTATATATAAGATCATACAAAACTTATGACGCTACTTTCTTAACTATTTATATATCGATATTTATTTTCTAATTATAATTTTCTAAAATTTATTGTCGAATAAATCTTTTATCTCATAATAACATTTTTGGGTTAGAAACTTACGAAGTTGGTTCTGGAAAAATGTTATTATTTCTTTCTTTCTTTATTGCGTCCGGAATTTTGTTGTATAGGTTTATTTTCATGTACAAAGGGCCTTTTTTGAATATTTCTATTCGCGGAACTGAATTAAAATAGGATGCGGTATATTTTGTCTTTTAAATGCTAACATAGAATAAAACCAAGAGAATGTAATACTCCTACTCCATGCACTGGAATGAATCACCAAAGAAATTGTAAGGCCTATAACATGCTTGATCTACACGTTCATTCATCTAAGAAGGTTAAGGAACCTTCTTTAAATTTAAACTGATGAACCGAATGACAGTTGACAGTTTCAAAATTTTAATGGCTACACAATGGCTATGTCAATAACATTCTCTTTACTTTGGATCTCCTTGCTTGAGGCTATGTGACGATCCTCATATTACGTTTCGGGTAACGAAGAAATAAATCATTGATTTTTATTTTCGTTTATGTAAAAATAAAGAATTAAAATAAATGATATAACATAGCCTATGTTTTAATCTGGTAATTTCTAAGCATATTCGTGAAAACCGCATTTAAATCCGTCCAGTGGTTTAGGAGATGTGCGCGGACAAACAAACAAACAAACAAACAAACAGACAAAAATTCTAAAAACTGTCCTATCGTGTTCAGCTGCTTATTTTAAGACGACCTGTGTGTTTTTTTTTGTTATCTCGCAATTACAGATTTTTTTATCTCTACGTTTTTATTATATGTATAGATATAGATATTTATTGCTGTTGCAGTATAAACCAAGTAAATGACACTGTTGACTTGTAAGGATATAATATAATACATTATCATCATTTCAGCCATAGGACGTCCACTGCTAAACATAGGCCTCCTCATCGATCTCCAAAAGGACCGGTTGGAAGCGGCCTGCATACAGCGTAATCCTACGGTCTCTTTTTGGTCATCAGTCCATCTTGTGGGTGGACGATTCTACGCTGCGCTCACCGGTCCCTGGTCTCCATTAAAGAAGCTTTCACTCCAATGATGGCCACATCGGCCATCTATTCGGCGAGCTATGAGCCCTGTCTACTGCCTCTTCAACTTGCTGATCTGGGCCTACCTTAAATACGGTTATTGATAATTAGGTAACAATTTGTCGCAAGCACCACGAGATTATGGATTTTAAATCTCTTTATGTTCAGTAATTTTGCTAGAAACGTTTCCCTTCAATCTAGAACACACTGACATTTTCACATTACTGCTCAGTGGTTGAATAACTGGCAGAGGCGAGGTACTTTCCCAGGCGGACTCTGCAAATGATCTTACCACTACAAGAAATAAAATAATCATCTCGTTCTTATATATAAAAGGCGAAGTGTGTATGTATATATGGACTCCAAAACGGCTGGCCTGATTTTGACGGTACTTTCACTAGCATATAGCTGATGTTATAAGGAGTAATCTTATGAGAATAAAACCACGGGAGCAGCTAGTTATAGATAGAAGATCACTATCTAATCAAAACAAACAATAATAATTATACGGAACCCAAAACATTTTATCGTGTAACACACTTATCCAGAGCTGCACTTTAACTATGGTCAATGACATCGCTCAACAATTTGAGACGAGAAGCAACAAATTTGACACCCGTGTCCCTAACCGGTTGGATTTTTTCTAACGGGTCTAGTTTCGCGCGTCCGCGCTAACTTGGTCACCGATGCGATGGCCAGTGGCGCGTGAGAAATAATATCCTGTGGGGGTACTATTGGAACTAGAAAATATATATTATTTAGCTTTTGAATTTAGGGATCATAAGTATAGTCTTTAGCGTGTGGGTCGTATTCTTGACGAGCACATCCGCGGCAGCCTCGGAGTAAGGGACGTAGCGGATAATCTTCAGGAAAGTCCTTTGAGGTGGATGGGTCATGTATTCAACCGACTGATGCAGTACGTCGACAATCAACTCGAGGACCTTGTGCTCCTTGAAGCAAAACTTCGTGTCCAGCCAAAGCGGCGATGGTTTGACGTCGTAAGAGATGTCATGAGAACAAACAAACACAACAAATAAGATAATGACGACCGTGCGAAAATAGAGGAAGAGTCACATTCCCAGGCCCGTGCTAGGCAGAAAGAAGTAGAAAATGGTTTATCGTAATCTCAATTGTAACATCCGCTAATGGACTTTCACAGCCGTGCAGAACACCCTTTCGCGAACCAACAGTAATTCCGACACATTCACAAAGTTCAAAATGAAATTTCGTCCGAGAGTGCGCGCGCAATTAGTTTCAAGTTACGGGGTGGGAACGGGCATGCTTTACGCTCGACGGCACCGATTGTGAACTTGACTCCGGTTATACGAGCTGATAAATAACATATGATCGTAGCTGATTGATTAGATAACTAATTAGAAATGAGGCTGTATCATCAGATATAGAAGATACAGGCTATATCTTATGATATACAATGAATAATTATGATACAAATAATACGGGGTTACTTTTAATTAACCAGTCACCACTTAAAGGCAGCATCTGTACCTACATCGTACATAGCCAAAAAAAAGTTCTAAGAATTAATAATTCGCAAAAAAAAATGCGTAGAAAAAGCTCATTGGCCTGCAACAAAATATAATTATATGGAACGGCTGATATTTTTGAAAATTTTAAAAAGCCTGAACAGAAGTTATTATACAAAAATTAATCCAGCAGTGTAGAGCTATCTGGGTTGGATTGGAATGTCTAATTTTCGTTCATTTTATTGGTGTTTTAATAATAAATAAAACAGGAACAAAAGACACTGGAGTTATATGATTATTTACGGGATATTTACCGTGGTAAGGTTGTGGAAGGAGCTCCCGATATTTCGGCGCAGTTACATGCACCATGTTCACGGGAATACTGAAGAATGCGGGTGGTTGGTGAAAAAGTTCAAAGTTAGGTACAGACAAAACGATCTACCCTCTTTCTTAGTCTTTTGCTACGGTTATCACTGGAACTCGAACCCGAACCTAAGTCTCGACAAAACACACTCACTGTATCACTGCGTATAGTATTTTGAACACATTTTGAACGCGGACTTTTATTTTTAAGGCAACCTAATACTGGATTCCACGCACTAAAACAGTGTTTAAAAGACACTGGAATCTAATATACACATGACGCCAAATTTTGACATCACGGTTTTTGAGCTTTGCGATAACAAATCTGGCAAAATGCGACTCGCAACTCGCTGTTATCATTTCAACTTACTCATAGACATAAGTCTTACTTTAGTTTTCGTTTGATATACATACCTTATTTAAGCGTATATTTATGTCAGTAAATATATTTTCCCTTTTTGTTTTAAAATTTGTTGTTAGGCGGCGTTACGCAAAATGTGAACTGGTTTATTAGCTAGTTTCACACAGCTTAGGTGGATTTATGTCCTGATGCCCTAGATAAAGCAGATTCGTACTACCTCCAAATATTATCCTCGCCTAAATGGTTCATGTCGCTAAAGGCAAGTTAGCTAACGGAAAATCGTGTGCTGAAAGAAGTTGATGTTCTTCTTTGATTCCCAATGGGGTCAACGCAACGAAAAGAGTGTAAATACAATATTATCTAGAGCTACAATAAAGTCGTTGTAGATGTGTGGTTGATTTTCTTACTCACATCGCACACACATCATCAGCCAGAAACGTGCACTGCTGAACAAAGACCTACCTCTTAGAGAGGGGTGTTACCATAATCCCCACGCTTGGCAGGTGGCTTGGAGATCGCAGTACGTTCACCGTGTACTAAGAAGCTGCGGTAGTTCTGGTCGCAGTTTTAGAAGTTACCCGGGGTCCATTCTTACCAAGTATTATAAATTTGCTAGTCTGGGCTGTCTGTAAATCGGTTTCTTCTAGGCAAGCATGCTCCATATTAGATCACAATATCAGGCGAGATGGTGGTCAAACGCAAAACATTTTTTTTTATTCTACGATTAATTGATATATATATATTAGGTATGCCCAACTTTTATGTAAATAAAAATGTCTAAAGTCCAGATTATGTTAAAGGCAAGCATTTAAAATCACGTGACGATGACATGTGACAAATGTTTACTATTATTTATAACTAAGCAAAACGTGATGCAAACTCAACAAAAAAAAAATAATAGGAATGTAACATTGACATCATACATTGAACTTTGGCCTTGTAAACAATCGTTTTTGTCACTATAAAAAATAAATCAAAGTTCTTGTCAATAATAAATTCCTATAAAATTATCACATATAAAAGACTAAAGCATAGAAGTATTGCTAATTTAGCATAAACGGACTAATCATGTTACTTTCTTTACTCATATGCCAAAATTGTTGTTACCAGAACGAAACAGATATATTTTTGACAAGACGGCACCGGGTTGCACACTATTTTAATGTACTATAGGGACCTGTAAAAGGCTCCAAAGGATACACACTATTTGACAGACAGCCTTGTACACTTACTAAATTACAATATGATGGATTCTACGCTCTTTATTATTCAGTGAAAAGAATGGTATCAAAAGTATGTTATATACTAACATTTTTTCTATTAAACGTAATAACTTTTTTACTAGAAAAAACAATTCTATAAACTAGGCCTCGCAATTTCGTCAACACTGCTGTAGTTTCCTTTTCACATTTTTTCGTAATGATAAGTACTTATACTTATTACTCGTACTTACAATGTACTGTTATTACAAACATCGAAAACGGTTTAGCCACATTTATAACACGAGTATTAATATGAAGCGTGATTTTTCCTTATCCTAGCATATCGTTTATCATTTCATATAAAAACCAGCTCTAAATGAAAAATGTACTTCTCCACAATCCAATTGAAATACCAGAAAGAAAAACCTTCCGTCGGCTGACAATCGGCGTCTCTGTAAACATTCACAGACGTATGTTTGAACAACTCCGCCGGTGTTTGTAAAACGGCGCACAGGCGTGGCGGTAGGCGGGCACGGACTTGGATAGGTAGGTAGGTATAGCGTATGTACTGGGCTGTTCAATACGAGTAGAGACATAGAAACTCTTTATTGTGTACACCAGAAATAAAAATTACAAACAGATAGAACACTTACGAGCTAGTGCCACAAGTGGCGGCCTTATCGCTAAAAGCGATCTCTTCCAGACAACCATATTAAATGGAGACCTCTGAAAGGAGCGTACAGATTTGACAGCTT
The DNA here is from genome assembly GCA_949125355.1 of Agriopis leucophaearia. Taxonomy (NCBI): domain Eukaryota; kingdom Metazoa; phylum Arthropoda; class Insecta; order Lepidoptera; family Geometridae; genus Agriopis; species Agriopis leucophaearia. The sequence goes on along the minus strand of OX421276.1, from coordinate 5,214,524 downwards.
TAGTGTTGTACACAGAAGACATTATCTATACATATAAAAAAAAACGTAGAGATAAAAAACTGTAATTGCGAGATAACAAAAAAAAACAGGATGTCTTAAAAAGAAGCAGCTGAACTGAATCTGTTTATTTGTTCACGCACATCTCCTAAAACCTTGGAAGAAAATGCGGACGGATTTAAATGCGGTTTTCACGAATATGCTTAGCTATGACCAGATTGAAGTATAGGCTATGTTATTTTGCGCAAGGGCCGGATTAAGGGAAGAAAAAAAGATTAAAGGTTTATATGAAAATCTACGCGTACGAAGTCGCGGGCAAAAAAACTAGTATATTAATAATTACATACATCCTCACATATTAAACAATTTTTGTTGCTTATATTTTTTTAATAAGGCTTGTGCTTGACCGCCAACTCGCCTGATGTTTAGCGATGATGCGGTCTACGGCGGAGCACGCTTGCCTAAAAGAAATCAATTCACTTGTTACTTGAAGACACCCAGATTGTAACTATCGGGGAACACTTATTCAGGCAGCGCATTCTAAAGACTAGCAGTTCGCACAATAACGTGGAATCTAAGAGCTTAGTACGGGTTTTCGGAATATCAACCATAAAGCGGTATCATTTTTCGTGTCCGCTCTGGCAGTCCTATAGAAAAATGAGCAGGAGGATATGAGATCATATACGAGTAGATCCGATGCACACTCTCCAAAATGTATCCGATAAAAAACCGACAGACTAGCAACTTCACGCCGATGCTCAAGACTATTCATGATTCAAGAGATTTTTTATAGTAGGTATTATATCACACATCACACACATCATCAGCCAATTAACGTCCACTGTTGGTCAAGGCCTCCCTCATAGAGAGGGGTGTTGCCATAATCCCCACGCTTGGCAGGCGGCTTGGTGATCGCAGTACGCTCACCGTGTACTATTAGGACGCTGCTGCCCATCCTCCGGTGGTTCTGGTCGCAGTTTTAGGACATACCCGGGTCCGGGTATTATATAAGTAACGAAGCCCTAAAGATAGCTCTGAACGATTTCTGATTTCAGGCAATGTGGGAGAAATGTTAGCTGCGTTAAAAGTTATTAGAGTTAGCCGTGCACGGCTGAATTGCAAGGCTAATTCTAATAACTTTTTGCCCAAAATACAGGCTAGCATTTTTTGGCCGCGTGTAGATTTTACGAAACTTTATTTGCTTCCAATTGAAAGGCTTCCAATAACTACTTAGATGTACGAGCATGTGTGAAAAGCTTTATGAATTAATAGACCACCAACTTTACCACCAACGGGTAATGGAGAGAGCTATGCTCGGAGTTTCTTTGCGCGATAGAATCCGAAACGTGGATATTCGACAAAGAACCAGAGTCATAGCTATTAGAATTTGCAAGTTGAAGTGGCAATGGACAGATTGGGCAGGCCACACGCTCGAAGAACCGATAACCGATGGGGAAGAAAGGTTCTTGAGTGGAGACCACGGACCGGAAGACGCAGCGTAGGTAGGCCTCCCAATAAATGGACTGACGACATCGTGAGAGTCGCGGGCATCCAGTGGATGCAGATGGCAGGTTGTCGTTCAGTGTGGAGGTTAAAAGGGGAGGCCTATGTTCAGCAGTGGACGTCTTATGGCTGATGATGATGATGAGACCACCATCTTTACCTCCACTAGTAGATATATTCCACTCAGCCTCTACCTACGTGTCTCATTGAATGACAAATAGGACAAATAGCTTCATGACTTCCATTCCCATATCAGATCGTCATGTGACATTTAATGCCCGTAAATATATCACACCTGTTTATTTTAACATCCAATGCCACACTACTAGCCAGTGATAAAGTATTTTTCCATATCAAGTGCGCAGAGCAAATATTAACCAAGTCTAATGTTGATTTTTTATAGATTGTACAGAGATATTGTAAGTTAAGTCAATAAGTCGTACGCCTAAGTCGTATTAAAAGGTCAGTACTCCCGAAACTTTGGATAGATATTTTAAATCAATTCATCGATTACTGGAAAATGATATTCTGATAACTAAGTTCAGAATTTTAGAGTTTCAGGTGTGTAAATACAAAATGTCTACATAAAATATTTATTTACTGTATAAACATAAATTTCTAAATTTTTATTCCCAAAACCTTGAACAGACTTACAAAATACGTCAATTTGTATTTTAAAAGTGAAATGGTAGAATTAAGAATTCTAAAAAACAATCTCCTCGTTGCTGAGTTCTCGATGTTAACAGCTCAGAGTTGACCAAGGACCTAGAAGTTGGCAAATGCGCCGATCACGCGAAGCCAAAAGAAAAAAATTATGAAGAAAACAAAAATATTTTTGTTTACATTCTGGTTGGTTCTGGTGTTGCGAAAATAAAACAAACTTATAACAAAGTAGGGCTGTTAGCCAAGTAACCGTCTTAGAATCAGTTTAGGTAAGTAATGCTTTGAACTAACTTCTCTATAACTTTATGTCTAGGGCAATAACCATGACTCATATAATAGCAAAAGCCTACATTTAGTTGTCATATAAAGCGACTGTTCTCAAGTTACAGTTATTTCAAACACACGTGCAAAGTGACGTACAGAAGAAGTGCTTGTTTTAAAATATGACTAAAACTAAAAACAGACAGAAGGCCAACTTTATAAAGACAGCTAAATCTACCAAACGCATTAAAAGCTCGTCATCATGTCACTATAACCATTTCAGTGATAGCGGCAGAAATAATTGCCAGAATATAATATACTTACTGCCTACCGTCAATATTCTGCAACAAGGGTTTCGCAGTTTCAAAGCGATCAAAAAATTTATTGATGTGTAAGATGTCTTTTTATCTTTTTTATTCCGTGTAAATGTGTTCAAATGTTCAGATTTTATTAATACATGCACATATTCAGTGTTATTGACTTGAACATATTTTATTGACCGTTGAAATTGTAATGTGGGCGGGATTGTAAAACTGTGAGAAAAAATCGAACGTATAGTTTATCATAAACGAGTGAGAGGTACTATTATTACAGAGATATTGAAAGTTGGTAGATAGCTTTGTAAATCCACGTACAACAAGTACTGTAAGTGCGTAGGTAGCTTTCACAAGTTTTGGCAAAAGTGCGTTTGCGCAAGTTTGTTTGTTTGTCCCTTTCACGCGTAGCAACAGAGCGAGATCGAAGTTATTTTTTGCATAGAGATATTTGAAGCCAGAAAGTGATATAGGATATGATGGAACTTTATGTTCCGGAAAATTTACGGGTCTGTGCATATGTCCACGTGGGTATGTCCGCGCAGCTATATAATATACTAGCCGCTCGCCCTGGCTTCGCACGGGTGTAAGTTCGGCCTTCGGCCTCGCTACAAAATATTATATAGCCTATGTCAAATTGGAAGAATGTAGCATTCTATTGGTGAAAGAATTTTTTAAATCGGCCCAGTACTTTTTGAGCCTATTCATTACAAACATACAAACATACAAAAATAGGTACAAATCTTTCCTCTTTATAATATTAGTGTAGACTTGCCGCCCGCCCCGGCTTCGCACGGGTGTAAGCTCGGCTTTCTGCCTTGCTATAAAATGTAATATAGCCCATGTCACCCGGGGATAGCGTAGATTCCCAACAGTGAAAGAATTTTTAAAATCAGTTCAGTAGTTTTTGAGTTACTTCGTTACAAACATCCAAAAATACAAATATTTCCTCATTATAATATTAGTATAGATTATAGTACCTAAATAGTCAATAATTTTGTAGCCAAAGGTAAATGCTATCATTTAATTATATAATATCATTTAAGTTATAACAAAAAGCGTACGTATGTACGAGTTAGGTAGTGACTTGTTTGCTTCGACCAAAGTAAAATGAATGGACGGGCCCAGTAGAAGCGCATTTTTGAAGATTACATAATGAGCGCCAGCGCTCACTTCGTTTCAGTTTTTGGTATAGGCGTCGGTTACCACAGGCACACACACACACAACGATCCCGCCGGCGGGATCGGAGACCCCCAGGATCTGTTAGAAGATCGGTTAGATTCTCTCCAAATAATCATTCAGTTCAACAACCTACTAGGGCCCCAGGGCACACCCCTTCTGGGGTGCCAGGGCAAGTCTAATCCCCCACTCCCGGCGACGGTCCAAGCCGAGGCTCGTACCTCCGAGGTGCCCTTGCGCTTGTCGCCCAAAATCTAAACCATGTTGGCCCAACGCCCTCTGCGTTCACCAACTAGTCCGGTCAAGCTGTAGAGGCCGCAAGGCCAACAGCAATAAGTCACATTAGAAAAAAAAAAAAAAAACACTTCGTTTCAGTCTGTCTCTAGACGTAGGAAGTGAAACACGAGTCTATTGTTACGCGATAACGAAACATCTGACAAAATTATGAATTCTTATGCTTTATCGATATAATACGAAGTGTAAATACACAAATAAAACCGATATCTATTTTTTGTAACAAATATACTGTACATTTTTATAATTAGGTGTTGAAGTATATGTCCGACGGTTTTGACTCGTTTTTGCTGATCAAGTTCAATGGTTAGGGCCCGTCCATTCATTTTATTTTGGTCGAAGCTTGTTTGTACATGTTCTAGAGATGAGACTTCGAATTGGTAAACGAGGAGATTGGAAACGTAGGACACCCACTCGATGGAGAAACATTATATTTTAGGTAATCCGATAGTCATAGTTACTAGAAGCGAAAAAGACGAAGATGACTTGCGAGCCAGTTCCTATTCCAGGCTAGGTATGTTTACCATTTTCGACGACACCATCATTTAACATCAAGTTACCAGACGATTTTTTTTAAAGTCTATTGAAAAATCCTGTGATTTTATGCAATTTGCGAATTGTTTCGCAAACGTAATTTATAACTTGTTATAAAAAGTCGATTTATTGGTTTTCTGCACTGGAGGCCACGCACTGCCGTACTGCCAGTACCGTGCTACGCGTGGCCAGTGTGCGCAGATTTTTATATTATAGAGAAGATAGTTTTTGTTTTTATAACTTCATCATTGATCTTAAATGTCTACTCTATTTTATTAAAAAATTTAAAATCCTGAGATTTCCTAAGATATACAAAATCTGGCCGCAACCCTGAAAAGAGCCTTAAAACCTTGAAATCTCTGAGATATGGTAACCCTTGTGAGCTGTGCCTAGTCTGTCAACCATAACTTTTCAACATATTTTGTAAAAAGTCGATATTTATAGAATTATTAACTTGTATTTGGGTCAGAAAATTAGCCTCGCCATCCAAAACGAGGCAACGCGGCCAGCATTTTGGGCACAGAGATTGTTTGAACTAGTAGTTTAAAAATAAATAATAAAATTAACAACTCGTTATTATTAGTATCTAATTTAGGAATTAGTATTGTACCTATCTACCGCAGGAGTTTGCTCCGAGTTTTTTTATCCTTATTGATTATAGTCTTGCGTTTGACCGCCAACTCGCCTGATGAATCAGAATTCCTTTTAGGTAATTTCTATAGTTTATTTGAATGAAAAAAGTAATGAATAGCTGAGTGGAGTGTTTTGGAGGTCTATATCAGTGTACTATGTAAATGGCGGAAGGTTTATGATGATTAACTTGATTTTTAATGAGCCACATTGCCTTACTGTATGAAGCTTCAACAGTTAAGAAGACGATGCAAAAGCTTTTATATACCACCCAATGGTTTAGTAGCTATAAATCTTTTATCTATTACAGACGTTTACACAGTGTAACCAATGATCTTATATCTGATTGCAGGAACTCGACTCGTATTATGTGTAATGTAACTTGATGGGAGAGTCATGTTTTATGTATTTGGCGCGAATAGCTCGCGCAGTCTGAATCTACCCGCATTTAGGTACATTTCTCACCGAAAAACCCAAGTTTAGGATATGAACGCCTCATATGCATATGAAATAATAGAAACAACCAGCGCTGAATTTATAGCTATTGTAGTAAAATTGGTACGTGATATAAAAAATAGCACGACCTACGGGTTTGGAATGTCCTTGTTCGTTACGTCATCGTCAACAAAGCGTCGTGCCCACGCGCTAATGTATTCAACGCAGCGATTGATGAAGTATAAAATTTCTTAGTACCGTCTCAGTCACAATGGAATTATGATAATTTATCGGTTGGCTTGTGCCGGTCGAGTGTGTGGGAACGCGCGCGGCACGGGCTTTCCCACGACTAGACTTATCGCGGAACAACGACGTAACTGCATCATAAAAGTTAAGACTTACGACTTTATTCCACTTCGCGACTTCAATCTTTTATTGTCATAAAGTCGTAAGAGGCTAGCCGCGCGCCGTCGTCGCACGTATCTCTCTAACTAGGGTTGTCATAAGACAGTTTTTGCCAGTTACGACGTTCTTCAGTCTGGTGGTGTAAGACAGAATTGGAGTAAGTAGCGTCACGGCGGCTTCGATCGCACAATGGGTCGGTCGACTCGAGTAGCGGTGCTGGGAACGAACTCACACCTTTGCAAGGTGATACCCGATGTTATTGTTTTTGACTGACTAATTAGGATGTATTTTATTATAAGTCTTTGAAAGTTGACATTATGAAAGTACGTTGCATTAATCGTGGTTTGTTGAGTTTACACAATGTTTAAGTAAAAGAGAAGTAACTCACGCGCAGCTTATCACTTCAGACACTTCAAGTCTCGAGCGAAATATTCTGCGTACACATACACAATCGTAGCTCGAAGTGGGTCACTGATGATAATTAATAACGCACTAAGGTTGTAAAAAGCGAGTGCAACAGTCATTTCTATTCGCCTGCGACCGGCAACGGAGGCGATAACACGCCTCGTGTCGCCGCAGACCTGCACCGCCCGTCGGGATAGGGCTGCCACACACAAAATAAACACAAATTTAAAAAACAACATAAATACTTGGTCCTAGTATTTATTTGCTCTGACAGCTGCAATAACATCGTAAAAGCTGTGACTCAATTTATATTAGAATTTGTTTTTACTAGCTGCGCCTCTTGGTTTTACCCGCATGGGTGTTCCTTTAGGTTACCCATACATTATGCCAGTATTATATGTCACTCTCATAGCTATCTCTATGAAAAAAAAACACGTTTATCCGTTGCTCTGTTCTTGTATAAAAGAGGAACGAACAAACAAACTCACTTTTGCATTTATAATAACATTTATGATACATATTATAGTATAGTCAAATCATTACTGGTTCGCGTTATAATGTTTCTGTGTATAATGAGAATAATAAACAAAAAATATTAGCAGGGAATATAGCTAAGACATAAAGGCTATAAAATTTTAAATAATTTTCACTACACTTAAATGATATAAAATAATATCCCATCAACACTATTTTTAATGTATCGCCACGAGTCTTAAGAAATAATAGTAATGACGTGATTGTCCATTAATATCCAGTACCGTGCGTAAGCGCACCCTAAGATAACTACCTTAGGGGGTTGCGCAGGGGTCCGCGTGGGAACGCGTGCTGGCCAGGTGACATTCGCTGGCTCCCTATGTCTTGCAGTACAGCTGTTTACTGTGCTAAAGAATTGGATGGAACGTAACAACAGGAAAATGTATAGGGAATTAACTTCTGTCGGTTCAAAATTATACATAGACATCGTTTATTTGCGACAGAAAAAAAACAATACATAAAAAAATAAAAATACACAACAAAAAAGATAATTATAAAAATATTTTGTTTTTGTATGCTAATTTGAACCATCATCATGCTTGTATTGTGTATAATTTTGGGAATTGTTGTAACTATAAAAGAAAGAACATATAATTTGTTTTTTTTTAGTACGTAAAGTTTTAGGGTGGGTTGCACCATTTTATTTTCTTTAACAAACATCGACATTTCAGTTAGAGTACCGGTTAGACAAAAAAAATTGTTGCACCATCTGACACGATCGTTAAATGACGTCATAACTTTAACAGTAACTGCCCACGTTTCGCTGGTTAGTGTTATTGTTTATGTTAAATATCTGTCAGATGCATTATAATTCTATGCTCTGGTGTAACATGGAATGGTGGTGTGGTGGTGGAGCTATGATCTGGTGTAAATAAGGTCTCATTTGACTTGCAACGCTGAAACGCGGGTGCAAAGCGTTTCGTAGTTACTGCTAAACTCAGCGTTATTTTTAACCGACTTCCAAATAGGAGGAAGTTATTAATTCGACTGTAATTTTTACTAACAGATTTGTCATAAACAATAACTTTAGCTGCTACTACGGTGAAACCAAGCCTAGTATTATTTTTAATAATTACTTAAATGAGAATTTCAGTGTCAAAAATAACATACATTTTGATAATTATTGTACTTAATTACATTGCGTATATTTTATTTAATAATAGCAGCGTGTATTTTTTTTAAGTACTGTGAACAACAATATTAATCCTATCAGTGATTTTTCATATTTATCAAGAAAGTTCGTAAAACAAAAATAATAATTCAAAATACCGTTAGCGGCACCCCTAGTTTTATCACGGGCGTTTTGCCACAATCGGTGTAGGGCGCATAAAAGCAGTGTGGCGGGCGGCGCGCGCGCCATTCGCTTTCAGACTCTCGCGCGCGTCGCACCACATACTATGATCCTTCCCGCAAGAAGCATGTCGCCGCCGCACGGCGCCTTCCACCCACCTGCGCACGCGCACCCCGACGAAGAACCTGTCTCCAGAACATACCAATACAGAAAAGTCATGAAGCCGATGCTCGAAAGAAAAAGACGCGCTCGTATAAACCGCTGCCTCGACGAACTCAAGGACTTGATGGTCACCGCTCTCCAAGCCGAAGGGGAAAACGTCTCAAAATTAGAAAAAGCAGACATCCTGGAACTGACCGTCAGACATCTCCACAGCCTGAAAAGACGAGGACAGTTAGTGCTGAAGCCTGAAATGTCGTACGCGGAGCGCTTCCGCGCTGGATTTACACAGTGTGCTACAGAAGTGTCTCAGTTTATAGCTAACGCGACTTTGGCTGCAAACGCTATGCAGCGGCAAGGCCCAGTGGATCCTCAAGCTGGGGCTAGGCTACTGCAGCATTTGAGTAATTGTATAAGAAGGTTGGAAGCTCCGCCGGTGGTGCAACCGCAGCCGATAGCTCCGAATGTGACGAGGCCAACGCCGTTGCAGCCAGTGGCGCAGCAGGGGGTGCCTGGGCAGCTGCCCATGGCACAGCGGACGGTGCTGCAGGAGCGAGGAGTAAAGAGGCCGGCGGAGCCACCGATCGACGTGGAAGCGGCCCTCGCGAAGCGTGCGTACGCGCCGCCTTCTCCGCCGCACAGCCCCGCCTCCGAGAGTGACTCCGCCCAGTCGATGTGGCGGCCCTGGTGACGGCGCCAACACCACCGCTCCTCATGATCTCGCATGCTCAAGGACCGTGTGCCTCCGTGTGATAATTGATAAACGTTTTGTTGTTTGTTTAACGTTCCTAGAACCGATGTGTGTTGATGAATGGTTTGTCCATCGCTTTGCTTGTTGAAGTTTTTTGTCTATATTTAATAAAATAAGGTTTTGTTCTTATTAGTTATCTTATTTTATATTCCTACTCGTAACTTCAACGTCTTCCACGTCGGTAGCATTTATAATATCGTTTGTAGAGTAGCATTAGTGCATTAGCAACTAAGTTTTTACTGTGATAATGTTTGATAAAGAGGTAAAAAATAGTGTTAGGTTTTTGCAATAACTTACTATTAGGATAAGTAAGATAGAGAAAGATAATAAAATAACTTGTTTTTAATAAATCTTGTTTTGATTTTGCCATAACCCAACACAACTAAATAGGAAAAAAAGCGCTAAGTAAGTTACCTGCATTATAAAAATTGACTTCAATTTTTTATTCAAACTTAGTGAATTTACCTACAGAATTTGAGAACATTAATCTGCTTTCCACGACGCAAATAATATGTGATCAAACAACCTTGCAAAGTTAAATTAAATCAATATAAGGAAGATTCATGCAAAGGTACATTATAATAGATAGATAGAAACTCTTTATTGTGTACACCATAAAAATTACAAACAGATAGAAAACACTTACGAGCTAGTGCCACAAGTGGCGGCCTTATCACTAATAGTGATCTCTTCCAGGCAACCATTCACCATAATTTATAGACATCAGGTGCAATAATATCTTTACCTTGAGGCATCACAGAAGTTGTTCATCGCACAAATTAATTTAACTACACAAATATTAGAGGGATAACCTTGTATGTACTCATATAACATGATAATCAGAGAGAAAGAGCCATGTTATGAAAAATTCATGACGATCTTATTACGATATGGTTTATGAACACCGCTAACATTGCTGTAGGTTCGTAAGTTCTCACGGTGAAGCTGATTATCGTCTATGGCTTATGGCTTTCCATGTTTTGAATATAGTCATAATATTATTAAGTAGGTATTTCCAATAGCCGTATAAAGTTATACATATAAAATTTATATTCTAATAAACACTGATGGTGCGACGTGATCAAAGTTGCCAGTTTTGAGCATTTTAAAAAAAATTTTAAACCTGAAGTAAGGTTTAAGTAGTAAGTTTGAAAATAATATCAGAGTGCATTTCAAAATAAAAAGCTAGTCAGGGATTTTTTTGACCGACTTAAAAAAAAAGGACGTTCTCAAATCGGCTGCATTTTACGAGATTACTATGCAGATTTTTTTTTTTTTTTATTGAATGAAAATGTTTTTCTTGGGTAACCCCATTTAAAATATTTCTCTAGAAGTGGAAAATTAGGTGATGTATCCCATTTATTGAATTTCACTGGCTTTCCTGCTAGTGAGAGAACCCATAGAAATTCAATTTCACTTTATAAGTTACTTATCAAGCGTTGCTTTGTATTTACTACGCGCACTAAAATAAACGATTGTATGTACATATTCCTGGTATTTAAATAGGTTTCTGGCTAAACCAATAAGCTGGCTAATTCTGGTTAAGCCTAGAGAAATAGGTATACTTAGGTAAACATAACATAATAGTTCAAAACTGCAGCTGCAACATAGCTGTAAAATTTTCGGAAAAACATCGTCACGCTATTTCTTTGACAAAACTCAAATGCCGACATAAAGCATGGTAATGAGTAGTATCTGTTGCCAAAACAATAAAAGTAATTATTTTACGATACGGTCTTCTTGTCGTTAGTCTTTGTTTTCTAAAACGGGACTTTATTTTATGGATGCGGCAAAGCTTTTGATAACAAAACAAAACATAAAACCAAAAAGTTGTCTTTGAATACTTTTTTTTATAATACTGAGTGACGAGACGAGCGAAGTCGTTCGCCTGATGGCTCTTCACGCTTGCCCATAACAGCTCAACGACACTCAGAATTTTGAACTTCAACAGTTCAAAACCCTGGATGGCAATGCACTGCGCTCGTCACCCCGAGATATAAGATGTCAAATCTCTGTGTGCCCTGTAATTTCGCTGGAAACATTGCCCTTCAATCCGGAACACAGTAGTGTTTGCACACTACTGCTTGGCGGTTGAATAACTGGCGAATAACTTTTATTTATTACGGTAAAATATCAATGCAAAGTGTAAATCTGTATAAACTATTTTCTATTCGATAAAAACTGAAACGTAAAAAAAAAAAACAGTAAAACTAAAATTCTATGTGTATAAAGACTAGCCGCCTGGCCCGGCTTCGCACGGGTGTAAGCTCGGCCTTCGGCCTAGCTACAAAATATAATATAGCCTATGTCACCCGGGGATAGTGTAGCGTCCCAACAGTGTAGGAATTTTTAAAATCGGTTCAGTAGTTTTTGAGTTATTTCGTTACAAACATCCAAAAATACAAATCTTTTCTCTTTATAATATTAGTGTAGATTAGAGATAATACTGTCCCCGTATCTCAATTTCCTCATCACTATCAGTATATAATATGACAGAATCAAGAGACATCAAACAATAACAAAATGATGCAACACCATTGTCACAAAATCGATAGGAAAACAACAGAATCTATTAATGAACTGATAAGGATATAAGCAACACGGCGAGACATAATGATTAGCATGCTCGTGCTGATTATTATCAAATGATTTATTATTATAAACACGTGGTCTTACGATCACTATATTAAACTGCCTGCCATAGGTGCTTTGGTAAATAAAGATGGAAAAATTAAATTTGACATACTCAATTACTATTGTAATTACATTTTTGTTCGTATTTCTATTTCATTATTAATTTTAAGACACGCTTCATCAGTATCGAACGCGCACAGAGAGGTATTCTGAAAGTGAAGTTAAAAAGAAAATAAGGTACAGAACAGTTAAACTATATAGTGATGCAAACGTTCTGACTGTCAGACAATTATATATATTACAATGTATCCTGAAGGTTCATAAAGGCATTACAGTAGACCCAGATATTGTAAAGAAAAGGAACCCTTACTCAGTAGTAAAGCAACCATCCGTAAGAACCGTTTTTGCAGAAAAACAATTTTCAGTACACTCAATCACAATTTATAACAGAATTAATAGAATTAAAAATATTTACATAATGTCACTTTATAAATGTTAAAAATGTTTAATAACATGGCTAAAGAAACTTAATTATGAACAAACGGAGCACTTACTCAGTCATGACATAAACATAAACACTCCTATAAACTACCCCCTTTAAATTAAGAACTACATACGAACTACTTATAAAATGGCCACATAACAAACTCGCACATTAACTACTATTAACTTTAAATTTACTACTACTAACTACATATTAACTATTTATATATACTATGTCTGTATAAATTTAATATAACAAATGAAAGAGCGGTCTCTCCTAACACAGGTTGTCAAAACTTAACAGGAGAGGCCAAACACTTGTAAATTAAGATAAATCAGACAAATAAAGAAATTTGAATTTGAATTAAATACACAAATATTTTAATTTGATGTACATAGACATAGCTACATAATAATATTATTAAGATATATAAATTAATTTTTATATACATTGTTGTAGAAGAGTGTACTGGAGAAGTTTGACTTGTTATGTTAATATTAATAAAGTATTGTATTTATCATCGATACGATATGACACCTTGCTTCATAATGTTTACGTATTTATAGGCACTGACAATATCAACGGACAATATAATTATATGGACATTGACACCGAAAACTAAGAACAAGACACTTGCGCAAAAATCCTCTTTTGAAAAAAGAAGAAAACAACCAGGTGTGCATCACGTCATAAATAAAACCGGCCAAGTGCGAGTCAGGCTCGCGCACTGAGGGTTCCGTACCACCACACAACGAAAGTACAAAAAGTTTGTGCAAAAAGACAACACCCCATCAACGGCCAGGCGGTCACCCATCCAAGTACCGACCACGCCCGACGTTGCTTAACTTCGGTGATCGTACGAGAACCGGTGGTGATCATAACTTTGTCACTGACTCGCTTTTGGCAATTTTTTATTATTTGTTGTTATACTTTAGTACTATAATTATGCCAAGCTTGTACGTATTAGGTACAGTTTTTACATTAGAGTAAATATAAAAATATGTTAAAAAATACGTATGTTTTATGGAACCCCCTTTAGTTTTTATTTTTTTACTCTATAATTTTTTCAGCAATTACATATTCCATGAATATTTTTACTGGCTATCTATTACCGTTCGAAAGATCAGCCGTTCAAAGGTAGGACAGACGGATGGACGGACAGAAAGACAGACAGCTTAGGCTTAGTAATAGGATCCCGTTTTGACCCTTTGGGTACGGAACCTTAAACATGTAGTAGCTTTACTTAGTCAGTGTCAAAAAAAGTACCAAGACTACAAGCAACAAGAGCGCAATGACTAAGAAACACTAAAACGAACTTGCCCCGTATCGTTCGCGCAAAACTTTATGAGCCCTCTGAAGTTAGGCCCAGTGGCTGCGCAGTACGCATATTATAGGTATCCGAGGGACTTTACAGGGCGTCGGGGAGGCCTCGCGCCTAACTTCAGAGGGCTCATAAAGTTTTGCGCGAACGATACCTATAGCTAGCAAGATCGATTACTAATGAATCTAGTAATGATTTTAACCATACACGTCATTACTTATCATACCATACTGGTAATGACGCGATGTTATGTTCTGATAAATGTTAATTAATCTCATAAAATTTTATCGTCAAAAAAGCGAGTGTGATGTGTTTTGACACCTGTGATTTGACGTCAACACAAAACAAAACGCGTCAAAATATTATGTAGCATAAGGATAATACGAGAACAACTAAGTATTGAGTAGGTACGCTTAATATTACATATAATAGTACTATACCATCAAACATAAAAATAAGTTTCCAGGCAAGAGCTTATAACAAATAATAATGTATAATTTATATAATATAACTATGTATTTATATAACTCTAACTCTTTTTATACTTTTCTATTTATTTATTTATATTTTTTATAACTTTTATATTAATGATTATTTACGGGATATTTACCGTGGTGAGGTTGTGGAAGGAGCTCCCGATATTTCGGCGCAGTTACATGCACCATGTTCACGGGAAGACTGAAGAATGCGGGTGGTTGGTGAAAATAAAAGTCCACGTTCAAAATGTGTTCAAAATACTATACGCAGTGATACAGTGAGTGTGTTTTGTCGAGACTTAGGTTCGAGTTCCAGTGATAACCGTAGCAAAAGACTAAGAAAGAGGGTAGATCGTTTTGTCTGTACCTAACTTTGAACTTTTTCACCAACCACCCGCATTCTTCAGTCTTCCCGTGAACATGGTGCATGTAACTGCGCCGAAATATCGGGAGCTCCTTCCACAACCTTACCACGGTAAATATCCCGTAAATAATCATATAACTTTAGTGAACAACCGTGATAGTTTAAAACAGTGTTTTATATTAATTATTTATCACATTATTAAATATTGTACGCCCCGCCTTCTACCTTTATGAATCCTCTTCATCCTAAGGTTGCCTAAAAGAGATCGCTCTTAGCGATAAGGCCACCGATTGTTGCACTAGTTTTTAAGCTGTTTTATCGTGTCTTGTGAATGTAATTTGTGGTGTGAACAATAAAGAGTTTATCTATTTATCTATAACTTTTACACGGCTTGAGAGATTTTCATCATGCTTTCATTAGTAATTAAAACAATCCTAATGAAAGCATTCGGTTTAAAAAGAACTAATTGAAATCCGTCATCCGTTTGGGAGCTATAAAAACTACTTTCTGTCACCCCTCGTTTTTTGACGTCAGGGATAATTTTTAATAAGGCGCATCGTCTAGAACTTTATGACTAGGCTTTTATTTGTATAGGATGTTTTCGTCAGCTACCTATCGAGTAGTCTAGATTAGATAAAATTGTGGCCCAGGCTGGCTGAGGATGAGATGTTTTGATGACATTAGAAAGGCAGAAGGACTGGAACAACCTGCCGGCTTCCTTGTTTCCTGAGAGATATAATATATTTATGAATCACATACCTTGAATAGGCATTACAGTTTCCCAATTCACCCCTTCAAGGGTCGTAGGTAAGTAATATGAATGAATAGGTATCTTTTAGGTCTACGTCCTTCATCTTAGATCACATCGTCGCTTACCAAAAGGCGAGTTGGTGGTTAAAAGTGGACTTATTCACGATAAAAAAATATATGGATGCGGCTATAAAGAATTGCACAAAGTCGGTCTTAATGCAAAAAGAAGATGTTCAAAGTTTATACATTATTTTAGCTAAGTGCGGTTTGAAAGTGATTTATTTTCTAAGAAATTTGATACTAGACAAATGATAAACGCGGATTTGGTTATAAATAATATTTTTTCTAAAACACTGTCTAAAAAACACAGCATTTTTAGTAACATGGGGAGTAATGGAGTTTTTGTAGGCTGGTGATGATGACGATGATCAGAAATATTGTCTTGGTGCAAACAATAAAAAATAGCAAGTACATTTTAAAACTATGTTATAGTTTGAGCTCAATCCGTGGAATCATTCAAGGAAAAGTGCGAATAATTATTTTTTGTGGAATAGGTACCGTGGTCTTAACCGCAAATGCTTAAAAAGTGCAAATTATTAATTTTTGGTGATCCCAACATTGATTATTATACAAATAAATTCTATGATGTAAATCAAATGAACCACAAAAATATCCAAAATATTTTGATTCAATGATTGGTTCTGATTGACCCTAATTGAATTAGAGCCACAGACATTACATGGACAGAAGCAAATGAATTAGGTTAATTCACTTGTCTCAATCATGTTGTATGGAAATCGCCGACTGTGATTTTATTGTTTCAAAGATGCTTTATCAAGTGCTTTTATAGAAATGTGCGATGTATCTCACTTGTTTGTTTTTATGTTGTACTTTGATCAAAAAATATTCGATGGCAATATAAGTTGAATGCAGCGAACTACTTCGCTGGCTGAATTACTATCGAAGATTTTAAAAGTAAGGATATGCTTATTCTAATATGTTTTATGTCTACAACTTGTAAAATAGCGCCATCTGTGAAACTACCTCAAACCGTATTATCTTAGGTTAATACATTGCATCGGTTTCAAGTAAATGAACTGCGCATCAATGAAGACCAGGGTGTATTAGGTCTTATGCTCTCCGTTGTTACCTTTGAAAGTTTCACTGGCCCGGTCTTTACAAAGTAGTAATATAATTATATTATAAGCCAATGATGGCTATCAATATTTATCAGTGTTTCAAGGCGTCCAAAAGCCTCTGAAATGGCGTAACAATCGAAGGAAAACAAACAATTTAACGCTAGTGGCGTTTCGATAATCCGATACAGTTTTCCTCTCAGGGTTTCCTAAATAGTTCCGTTTTATGTTGCTTGCAGAATTCAGGAACATACATATTCTAAAAAACATTAACATGATCGATACGAACGACCATCTTTAATCTATGAACATTTTGATCGGTCAATTCTACCGATATTCGAAGTCATATATTATGTGTTACTGGAGTTGCGTTTATGTCAGTATGCAAATTTATTTGCTTAGGTTGCCAGATTGTTATTTTTTTAGCGATACTTATGAAGATCTCGCAGAAACATAAAAAAAAAAACACTCAATAACTACTAACCAATTACGAAACCTTTCCTTAAAGTGATATAAAAATCAGGTTCGCATCACAAGCAGCATTATAATTGTAAAATCTTTCTGGGCATTCTAAATGGTTAATAAACGAAGTAGCGATTGTATTCGTGGGGTCTCGGGTGCGGAGCGCACGCGCAGCTAGAAATGAGTTCAATTTTTATTAGGGCTGCTGCAGTTATGCCGCTATAAACACTTTCCGCCGTGAGGTAGTAAATTTTCTACCCGAATCATTTTGCAAAATGTGCATCAATGTGCAGGAAAGACGAGGTCACTGGTACACACACAACAACACACACGCACACAACGCTGTGTTTTTTTTATAGATAAATGTTTAGATTTTTTGTTTTTAATCCATTTAGGTATACAGCCATTTACATTTCAGGTTGCTATAACCTGTCAGTTTTTTTGTAATAGAATCTAGGTCTTTTCAAAGTTAGAGTGGATAGTGTCTTCTAAGTCTCCATGGTCTAACATGGATCAACACTATACAAAAAACACAAGGGCCTTCAAAAGGCCATAGCATGCAGTACAGGATTTTCACAAAACTTGTTTGGTTATATCCATAAGCTGGTACCGCTGGTATTATATATGTTATCATTAAGATCGTCTGCCTGTTTTCCAACTAATAAAAATACAGTGATATTATTCAGGGCTATATCATTGTACTCATCATTATGAATAGCTACTACCAAAGACGTCTGAAAGCCCTTAATTACATAAAAACAGTTAATATAATTTGACATATACCATACCATTTTTTATACAGGATAAATCTACGTTTGGCCACCAACTCGCCTAAAGGTAAGCGACGGTGTGGTCGAGGATGGAACACGTTGATCTAGAAGAAATCTATTCAATCTAGCTTTGAAAATGTCTAGATTCTAGTTCTCAGAAAACAAGGAGGATGGCAGGGAGTTCCATTCTTGGACAGTACGTATCATAAAAGACGACCCAAATCGTTGTGTACGAATCTTTGGAATTACCACGAGGAAGGGATGACAGTGTGCAGGCCTTCTACTTGTCCTGTAGTATTTTCAGACTTAGAGCCTTGCACCATTGTAGTGGGCAGCGTACCCAGCTTGCTGGTGGCATTACCATGCTAAATAGCAATGTTTATGCGTTGAGCCAGAAAAACGCCAGCATTTTGGCCAAGCGTCGCATTAAAACAGGCGCTCTAAAAGTTTTTTTTTAAATGAGGTTCTGTCCCCAAGAGTCCAATGCAAACTAGAAAAATTCTTAATTCTATTCTACTCCAAAGAAAATAATCTTCATATACCTAATTTACAGATAATACCTAATAAATGCGGACAGCAGCCCTACATCCAACTAATTGGGTGTTGCGTTGCGTGCCGGCAACCGTGGGAAGCACCGGAGAAACTATGCTCCAGTGCTCCTCGGATCCCCGCAATTTGGTGTTAGTTACGGCTACGGACGAGAGCTTTTTAAGACATACTTTTAGGTATACTATTTGCTACATTTAAGTGCCGGGAGTCACACTACGGTGTCTTCTGCACGCATCTTCCGAGAGAGGCGATATGGTGCTAATTTGTTATTGGTCATATTTGTATGGTAATAAAATGTAGCGTGAGGAGTAATGGCGTTCTATTTGACGGTGGACTACTGGTCCGTGAAGATTTGGATAGCGATGTGTGGTAGTCACGCATTTTGCCAGTCATTGTTTGACGGATCGTAAAATAAAACGGGACTTGTACATTGATAAGGCCAGCGCACATTGGCTGGAACGTTGAACCATGTTTTAAAATAAAACTAAATTCATGACCAATCAAAAACAACCACTCCGAAATGCGTTGCCCACCTTTTATTGTTGCAGAGTAAATAATGCGGTAATATTAACAAAGTTATGAAAGTGGTTGAAAATATTTCGGTACAAATCACCGACAGGCAGGATTTGAACTCGAAAGCAACGATTTGGGACGGTCCCTTTCGAGGACGGTAGACGAGAATTATACGAAATTAGATGGACCGACGACATCGTGAGAGTCGCGGGCATCCAGTGGATGCAGATGGCAGGTTGTCGTTCAGTGTGGAGGTTAAAGGGGGAGGCCTATGTTCAGCAGTGGACGTCTTATGGCTGATAATGATGATACAAATCGTTACTGCAGACACAGGCTTTCTCTCAGACAGAGAGGATGGGCCCTGATCCACCATACTGGCATTACTGGCCCAGTGCATATTGGTGAATGACATTATGTCTTTGAACTTTTGAGGTTCTTGGACATACCGGTTTCTTCACGATGTTTTCCTTCACCGTTGATGAGCGATTACATCGTAACTGCACATAATTTACCCAAGTACTTACTACTCATGATAAATAAATTACATGATTTAGAATGTTTTTGAAACCTTGTATACAATGTGATCTAGCCCTTACATTTCTTTAATTGAAAAACTTTTTACGAGTAGATCCCGTAATTTTGGACCCATTTCCGATTTGGTAATCAAAAGATTTGTTATCGTGAAATTCGCAAGTCTTCAATTACGAATAGCAAAAAACGCATACCAACTCTATTAAACAAAAGTTGTGCTGTTTTATTTTCATCTCCACTCAAAGAAATTCAAACACTTCTTGCAATTATATAACAAGTGTAACAACAGTATTTATAGCAAATCCATTTGAGCAGCACAATGTTCTGAGTGACCGAAAGCGTAAAAAGTAAAAGTATTGCTTTTTATCATGTTTCGGATCTGCCTCTAGTTTTACGTAAGAACCTTTCAATTCACTGACACCTCTTTAGTTAGAATTGATAAGTTATTAAGTCTACACTTATTATACTTTATGCATAATGTAAAATTATGCATTAGGGACGTTTTTATTTATTTAATTGATTGATGAGACGAGTTAGTCATCTGGCTAATGATACAGGTTCTTGTAGGTTCCTAGAATGGTTCAGAAAGAGAGTCGTGCCGTCATTTAAATACTTTTTTTTCTCCTCGTAGAGTGGAGAAAATAACCAGATTAATCCTAAGTTATGTAAATTAAGGATTCATAATTATGAGAAAGCAAACACCTTTGACTTGGCCGACGCAGCACGCGCTAAAATGTTTCACGAAGAATGTGTCTCAAAAAGAAGTAAAATGGAAGAAAAATACGGATTGAATTGAGAATCTCTGTCTTTTTTCAAGTCGGTTAAAAGAAGTCTCAACTGTGAAGAACTTAAGTAACATACGAATGGTTTCACCCATATCACTTATAATCACAATGAACGAAAAATGAAAACACTTCCTCCATTACTTCTCTACGATTGGCCGTTCGATATCCATAATAATAACAATCGGGCTCTTACGGAAGCATCCGTCAGTATGAAGATGACGAAAGATATACAGGGTTATTTCTAATATATCAAAAACCTTATAAAAGTAATTTTTATATGTAGAACCTGTATAATTCCATGACTATATTACTCATTCATCGTTTCTTTTTCCATGATATACGGAAGCTGCTTGTGAGAGGTTTTTGATATATTAAAAATAACTTTGTGTAAATTAGGGCCAATGTAATAAGATCACATTTGACGTTTGTCAGTCTATTGTTTATAGTCAAAGTAAATCGGAAAATTGCCTTCTTTTGTCATTATTACAATAAATATGTATTTTTTAATAGTACTGAGTGACGACACAAGCGAAGTCGCTCACCTGATGGCTCTTCACGCTTGCCCATGACAGCTCAACGCTACTCAGAATTTTAGCTAAACTTTTTTTAATTAAAAATACCTTTGAAGGGGCAAGGTAAAATGAGGGTTATGGGTTTGACAGTCTATGTATGTAAGTTATTACACAAAACCATCAACAGATAAATGCGCGTATCAATCGACATTTTAACATATAACCCTGTAAAGTTATTGCCATATTTTATGTTATAATGTCAATTGATACGCTCATTGATGTGTTGATGGTTTGTTGAAATGAGCGGAAGTCCATTGGTTAGGCATTACATGAAGACTAAAACACAACCATCTCGATTTTTTCTTGGTATATATTTGATTTTTAGATACACTTTTTTTTAATTATATTTTAGTGTTTAATTTCAATGTAGTTTTTTTTTTCATAAATACAATGAATCTATATAGAAAATTAATCTGTTGAAAAGTTTGTACGTACTTACTTATACTAGGTCAATACAGCGACCCAAAATGGGTCCTGGGTCTTTCACGTCACTTGCTACCCGGGCCAGGCTAGTGCCTGAAAAGTTTGTTGATTTTTCTATCGGATGGCCAGGGTTGGCACGAAAAAGTCACACCGTTTCATAGTTGATATTCCGAAAATCCATACGAAGTGCTTTGATTCCGCTTTTAATGTATGAATCTCCAGTCTGGGGATTGGGTATGTTCCCCAATATTACAATCTGGGTGTCTTTAGTCGCGATTGCATTGGTTTCTGCTAGGCAAGATGAATTAAACAATGCTTCTTTTTTTATATGTAGTAAGTAGAGTTTTTAAGTTCATGAAATTTGCCTAATTATTATAAATACTTTCAATTTAAATTATGTATGTTGCATATTATGACAGAGCTCATCTTGTTTTCAAAAAAAACCAGAGCGCCTGGTTATTGCTAAGCGTGACCAAAATGCTGGCGTGTTTCTGGCTTAACGCGTAAGCATTACCATTCAGCGTGGTAATGTCGCCAGCATGCTGGGTACGCTGCCAACTGATTGCGGGGTCATTTGGATTGTCTTTAGACCTTCAACGGTTTATAAGCAGTTTTACTTTATATAGTGTTAGTGTTAGCTTGTATTTTATTTAGATAATAAAAGCACTTGTCCTCTAGTAAAAAATGATAAATACATATCATCATCATCAGTCCTCATCAGTTTGCTACTGAACATAGGTGAGACAATAACAACAACAAGAGACATATCAACAATAACAACAAAAACAGACAAGAGGGATTAAAGCCCGATGCTAAGCTTTCGTAAATCCTCAGTTCTAGATTATCAAAACGTCATACGCTACGATAACATTTTTTTTTATTATAAAATTGGCTTGCGCTTGGCCGCCAACTCGCCTGATGTTAAGCGATGATGCGACCTACGATGGATCACGCTTGCCTATAACCGATTCACTCTTGACACTTTTCGTACGTTATGCTCTACGTATGTACTAGAGCTATACACTATACAAAAAACTTTGCAGCTTAAAATTTTGATTTAAAATTACTTTAGACTTTCTAAATAGAAATTACAGTGAGCCGTGCGAGACATAATCGTGATGTGAAGGTCATGAAACATTAATGTGAGGTTCTCAACACGTATCGTGTGGGGTAATGGGCCTTTCAGACTACGGTACACACATATTTCACACACTGTCTCGCGATATAGCTTTTAATCGCTTTGCCCGCGTTTTTCCCAACCCTTCACCCAAATCTCAAACACACACATTAGTTTTTGTATGTTTAATTAAGTAAAGCTATCTATATAATATATATCTTTATTTTTTTTCTATTATTTAAACACATTTCTTATTATTCTTTCATTGTATAAAAAAACATATATTAAATAATTTTAGTAATTTTAAGTAAGTAATAAATTTTAAATATATTGTAGAGACGGAAGAGCTAACAGAACCCTCTGGCACATATAATTTATGTCTAAAAGAGGAACAGAAACAGTTTTTACATGATACATATACATATATATAAAGAAAAATGAATCAAAGTTTGATATAGGTAAACTGCTTGAGATAAATTATTAAAAATAAGAAAGTATTATTATCGCGTAGTCTGAAAGTCTTTGAACGGATTTGAATCTCATTCGACAAGGGTCAGAGGTATTAAGTGATTGAAAATTGCTTTAAATTCAATCATGAGGTAAAACAAAACCATAATTGCATATGTGCAAATCTGAGTCGTATTTTATACAAAACTTCAAAAATTTATAGCTGTAAAAAACTGTTTGATTATTTGGAACTAGCTGAAGTTCGTGGTTTTAGGAACTTTTTTCCACCATTAAATCGAACAAAGTTTAAAAAATCTTTTGTGGTCTCGTGGTTCGCTTGGCCGCAAGCGGCCCGCGAGGGTGAGTGACAGGCCACAGGTGATGTACAAATAAGTAAATAATTACTTTCGAGGTCGTGCAGTTCGCTGGGCCGCAAGCGGCCCGTGAGGGTGTGACTGTCAAGCACAGGTGATGTCGCGCGGTTCTATAACTTATTTTTTTCTGTGATAAAAAGTACCCTATGTAACTCTCCGCTTCTTCAACTATCTCTATCCCCTTGCTATGTTGCTGCGGAAAAGAAAAACAAACAAACACATCTTCACTTAAAAATATTACTGCTATGATTCGATATCAAAACGTAGAAATCTCAGTAAGAAAGCGTAATAATTATGCCGGGTATTTTTTTTACGAAATTAAATTTTACGAAATACATTGAGTAGAAGCCTACGACATAATTGTTAAAAAAAAAAATATGCTGTAAGAAAAAATCACTATAAATTAGTCTTTTTTTAATAGTAGGTACTTCTACAAAAGATAATTTATACTTACACTATAAAACTTGCCGTTTGTTCTCAGTAGTTCCTTTAGCAGCTTCTTTGAAGAAACTATTGAGCCTTTATTTTGTCCCTGATGTTCCATCAGTTAAAAACCAAACGACTAATAAAATGTACTAGAAAAGTAACAAGGAAAAAACAACTAAAAATTACGTGCCAAAAAATTATAATGAAAAAATCAAACATGTATTAAAATATTCATGTAACTCGCACATAACATCTCCATTGAAAATAACCATCATAATCCGACGCGGGTAATTTCTAACGCAACGCATTCAATTTACAGCGATGTAGATAAAAAATATAAAAAGTAATTAGAATCGTGACGAACTATCCGTTAAGACACAGCTTAGCTCACAGCTCGTACGTAATTCTCACAGATTAATAACAAATATATACGTCAAACGTGCAGCTTAGTAAACAGTTGCTAAAGCAAAGCTTAATTGATTGAGGTAAAAAATGGCCAAAAGTGAGTCCACGACAAGTCCACGATGAGTTTTTGCAGGCATTTCAATTGTTCGGGTGAGAAACAGTCGCAATAGGAAATGCAGTGAAGTCTGACGGGTCAGACATTTACATAAACGAGTTGATGAAATATAGGTGAATGATTGCTCTTCCGTCGGGTTAAAATTTGAAAGAAAAGGCAACATTATGACATTCTCAGAAGTCAGTATGAACTCAAACAACAAGAATGACTACTACTTGCAACAATGAATCATCAGTGCCCTTAGTACGAGCACTTGCGAAAAAGTTGTCGTTACGTATATCGTAAAAACGATAGAAAAATGTATGAAAAATTTAACAGCGTCTCTATCGGACGTGAAAGGAATCAGAATTTTTCATACATTTGCTATCGTTTACGTATCGATAACTTTTTCGCAAGTTCTCTTACTAACCCCACTGATCATCAGACATTCGTAATGCTATGAGATGATGTTGATGCTGGCTGAATCTTAGAAACAGCTGAATGAACGAAGAGGTGAAAAAAAACACTGGTGTACAAATTAAAAACCTACGACCTGTTCGAAAGAGTTCCAATAACTATTAAACCGCTCAAATGTTGACCAAACATGGCAAAGAACCATCGCAATGAAACCTGCTTTTGAAAAAAACGCAATCAAATACCTTCATCGTCAATCAGCCGTTTTGGAGAAAAATGATAACAACTAACGAACGTACGAGTATAGACAAGGTTTTGGTGCCAACGTAAACGTGAAAAAAATATGTCGCCTCATTGTATTATTTTCTTAAACTTGTGTATAATCGAATTTTAATGTGTAAAAGTAGTGTCGTATAAGTAATTCGTCCAGCTGCTTTGAAACAAGAAAGTACTAAGTCCTCGGGCACACCGTCACTTACCATGAGGCAAGTTGGTAGCCAAACGTAGATCTATACTAGATATACAAAAAGGAAGTGCGTGTAGAGTAGAGAGTAGTAACGAGAAAGAAGGGGGGACAAATGAAACACTCGTTTCGAAGGATCTACTCTTCCTAGTCTGTAGCAGAATTCCCTACTGAACTTGCAGATTTCGGACCGGATCATGTCAATGCAAATCCATTGACCACTGTCTCTAAAATCGTCAAAATAAAAGAGATAAGAGTGGTTACGTGGAGAGGTTGCGTCAAGGAGCGCGCGTCAGTCGTGACCGCGGCTCGCGCCGGCGTCGTCACGCGCCCGCGGTGGCTGCACGACGCCGCTGGGGCCGGACTCAGGAGACTCGCCATGATCAGCATACCTGGATATGGCTGCCGTAGCCCTGACACCGGGGCAATAGAATACGGCACCGGTATGCCTGTAGCTTTGATAATATATAGTTTGGATCTGCCTTTAAGCTTGAGCTAGTACCGAAAAAAGTCTGCCAAAAACTGAAGGGGGCGAGGTAAACACGTATTGCACACTGACATATTCGTACTAGTTCTACAAACGCACACTTCAATATTGAGCGCACACAACTGCAAATGATGTGATCAAAATGTATACGAATGGACGACCGACGGGGGGTGTAAATGCCAAAGGGGAAACAGTAGGATAACGCTTCTATTTATTTATTTCTGAGGCCTGTAGTAAGAGGCTACTAAAAGGGCTCTGGATGGTCGAAGGTGGAGGCTCTGACCATCCACCCAAGTGAGCGCCGTAAGAGAACGACAACATTGTGTGACCGACGTTGTCGTGAGCGGAGGAGCAGAGACAACATGCACTTGTCTCGGGAGGAACCGTAACGTAGCATATGGCTATACGCATTTTTACCCTGAAAAAATCATCGTTCCTGTAGGATATACCTACGGGTGAAACATTGTGTGATTTTAGTAATTTAGGTAATTTTCCTAAAGCCTTAGTTATAACCAAAATGGTAAACTCCTACGATCACGAACATCGACCCATGGAACACCGATTGCAAGATCATCCAAAACTCAAAGGTACAAAGATATATTAATGTTCATCATGCTAAAAGTAATCTAACATAATCTAGAAAGTATTACAGCCAGTTGCACAGCTACTGTCTCAGTCCGTCCCTGCATCGAGCTCGCCACAGGCGATAGTTTTCCCACGGTCTCGGCCGACCCGCTTCGTGGCCAAGTATAGCTCTGCCATTTGCATACCCGCCTCCCCCCTGCGCCTTACCCACCATATTACCCTACCAACTTCAATAAACACACATTTGGGCCACCACCTTGACAAAAATGTCTTTTCAATTTGGTCGTGTATCAGTCCATTTTCTTAATAGACTGTGAGTGGTTCTAGTCTAACTAGATTTGAATGATGAGATGATGATGTTCCAGCGCTGATTATTGTGATAACATTTCGTGATGTGAGTGTTGAGATTCATTGTCTCGACTTGAGATATGGTTGTGTGTTTTGTTACACACTTTTGTTAGGTTAAGACTTATATGTGAGGATGGATTTAAGTTTTGTAAGTAGGAAAATGAAAACAGTGGAACGATTTATTCAGTAGCAGCTCGAAATTCGGCCAGAATCATCCCGCTGTTTGTAAAAAAATTTAGGTAATGAAATGCGTAATTTCAGTTCCACCTAGCAATTTTAGTTCCATCGCTTTTAATCATACATGGAAAATGATTACATGGAAAAAAATTGCCTTATTGCTCAACAATAAAATGGTTTTCAAAAAGGGAAGTCAACTACATTAGCTGCATACAGTCTTGTCAGTAGGGTGGTAGAACAAATTGACAAACATATACCAGTATCTGTTCTTTTCTTTGATATAAGCAAGTCTTTTGACTTTGTTAATCATAAAAAGCTCATTCAGAAATCCGAAAGCTATGATATCAGAAGACCTGCAGGGGTATTATGAATCTTTGATCGGGATCGCGACTTGTCAAAATTATGTCAAAAAAAAAGCGTTGTCTATTTCCAATTTCGTAGTATGAAATTGGAAATAGACAACGCTTTTTTTTTCTTTTTTTGCGTCATAACCCCTTTCAAGTGTCAAAATTCTGTCAATTCTGTGTCAGAATTGACAGAATTTTGACTGATCCCGATCAAAGATCCATAATAGCCCCGATGCTCTTGAATGGCTTCAGAGCTACCTTTCAGACCGCTTGCAGTGTGTAGAAGTGGCACCCCTTGACAAAAACCAGGTTTTAAAACTTTCAAGATCCGCCTACCAGATAAATAGGAGCGGTGTACCACAGGGTAGTATTTAGGGACCCTTACTTTTTCTAATATATATTAATGATTTGCCGACAGCTATTAAATACGAATGAGTACTTTTTGCAGAGGATGTATCGGTTATCGTGACCAGTAAAAATAGAATTACAATAAAGGATCACAAAATTTTAATGGATTTAGCAGCAGAATCAGTGGTAAAATGGTTAGACAATAATAATTTACATGCCAATATCTCTAAAACCAAATACATACAATTTCATAATTATAACTCACGATTAGGCAGTTTTGATGTGAAATGCAGAGGACAACTAATAGAAAAAACCGAAGTATATAAGTTTCTTGGCATTCATGTGGACCAGCATTGTAACTGGAAAGCTCACGTGGCACATGTGTGCTCTTTGTCTTTGCGTTAGGGCGACTACGGCGTACTGTGAGCGAATCCGCGGCGCTCACTGCATACCATGGCTATGTTGCTTCGGTCCTGAGGTACGGACTCTTACTCTGGGGAAATTCAACTAACATTAAGAAAGCTTTCCTGGCGCAAAAGAAATGCATCAGAGCCATATCTAATAAAGGTCCTTATGACTCTTGTCGATCACTTTTCAAGAAGTTAAGTCTTTTGGCCTTGACCGGCCTATACATAATGCAAATTGGAATGTTTGTTAAGGAGCATCATTATCTATTTAAAAGACTAATAGATGTTAAATATTATAAGTCAAGAATGAAAGATCACACGATATTGTCAACTCCCATTCACAATACTACTTTATATGATAGAAATGTTCAAATTATGTGTATAAGAATTTACAATAATATACCTAAAATGATCAGGGAAATGCCGATATTTTTTTTTTAGACCTAACCTACATAAATGGCTCGTTGAGAAGTGTTTTTATAATATCAAGGAATTCTTAGATAAAAAATATTGTAAATTTTCACCCTTTGACATAAATTTAATTATCATTTATGACACGCATGTAATGTAATAAATAAATAAATTAATAGTATATTCTCAATAGTAACCTCATGACACCATGTATAACATGTAGATTTAATATTGTATGACGTACTTGGAACGTCCGAACGTAAGGGACTTTAGTTTGTAACATCACAACGTACCACGTTTGCTACAATAAATAATTTTTCATTTTCATTTTCATACCTCTTTTTAGGGTTCCTTATCCAAAGGGCAAAAATGGGACTCTATTACTGAGCCTAAGCTATCTGTCTGTCCTTTTTTTATGCCATAGGTGGCAAACAAGCAGCCGGGCCGCCTGATGGTAAGCGATCCCCTCGCCTATGGATACCTGTAACACCAGGGGCATCACAGATACGTTGCCGACCCTTAAAGACTCTATTGACAGCCCTTTTGAAGAACCTCATATTGAAGCTACTCGGAAATTCCGCAGGAAATGCTCATTCCACAAATTGCAGGTGTACGGCAAAAAGGAACGCGTAAAACGCACAGTGTGCGATTTCCACCGATCTATAATATCCTTTTCGTCCTACCTTTTAACAGCTGTATCTTTCGAACCTTAATTTCGCCAGTTGGAAATTTCTCAGAAGATGTACTGTTATGGTGGATTAACAAAGAAATAATAATAATACCAAAGAGTAAACATTAAAGGAGGATCGCCATACAACAAACGTAATTTTTTATGTATTATTCTATTTGCTCTAATGTGAAAACGGTAACACGTACAAGCGTCAAACTTGACATGATTATAGTACACACTCTAAATTTTAACAGCAAGTAATAAATAATGGCCAAGTGCAAGTCGGACAATTTTCTGTTCATTACCAAGTTAAGCAACGTAGAGCGCGGTTGGTACTTGGATGGGTAGCCGCCTGGGCGTGATGTTGTCTTTATTTGCACAACTTTTTGTAATTAGTGGTGGTACGGAACCGTCAGTGCATGAGTGAATCGCACTTGACCTATTTTTATTTCTTCCACACAAAAACAAAAATTATTAAATAAGAGTTCTGGAAATTACTTTAAGCGGTCTCATAATTATGAGAAAGATCCACTGATTGAAAATTGCTCCCCGTAAGTTATTCTGAGTGTTTTAAAGTCACGAATGTTCGGTTTCTTCTTAGGCCAAATATAAAATTAATATCAGACGAGGAGTCAGTCAAACCTATCTTTCAATAATAAAATAAATCTGGACTCGGGCGATACTTAAGATCGGCCTCTTGTACTGACCCACAAAATACAAAACAAAAAATAATCAAACAAACCTTAAATATGTAATTTTGGTAGGTATTGTATTAAAGTACTATAAAAGGTTACAGAATAAGGAAAAGTTGTATGATGTTGAGAATACCATCGAGTGGTTTTCAGTAGAAAATAACCCTGTATTAGTCAGAAGTAAATTCATTAGGAGGTATAAAAAGCAGTCCTTGCAAAACTTACGCAACAAATTTTTGATATCGATATTGCAAATAAATTGTGAAAGAGCTGTTCGAACTGAGTGTTATTACTTTTGTCAATTATTATTTCTTGATTTAAAATTTCCAACCTCTTTTCAAACCCTATTTCTTTACGACTAAAGTTTCTATAGACCAAAGAGTTATAATCAGCGTTCTAAAGAAGCGCTCGCGCGTTCGAATACTGTTATTAAGCTCTTGCGCCGCCCATTTCAATCCCCTTGCGCCATCGAAAGCTCATATAAAATTAAATTAGTGGGTAGTTTAAAGTTCATCAATATTTTAACGACTTCGAAAAAAGATCTCATTATAGTCATTAGATGATTGAAACGTCGCAGTTACGTGAAATATGGCGCGTTAGCGAACAGCTTTGGTTAATTACCTGGTTATTACGTAAGTTCGGAGTACCTCCTTAGCTAATAATTAGCGCAAAAATATTACTTTCAAAGCTATAAATCATAATAAAACCTAATGAATTATTCGGACCGGTAAAAAGTGATATCCACAATTTTTACCTAAAAGCCTTCGTCGGTCACCTGCGTAATGCCGTGTATCACAGATCTTTATCAATTTAGAATCCGCACGCACGTCAAATTGTATGAAAATACAGCGTGTCGTATTTTGTTTAACATCACGAGAGCAATTTCGTGGTAGTTTAACTCAATTCGCTCGCCCAAATGCTTTAGAAGGGTTTTTACAGTTTACTATGGCGAAATTTGACATTTTTGTATTTGGCACGAAATATTTATGTATTGACGTCTGATAACCTTGCCAAGTCGACATAGATCAAACTCAATTAAGTTGATGCACTGCTTTAATTTAAGACGGGAAATAGACACACAATGTAGGAGTACTTGCGGCATATTACGTTCTTACCTGATACAAATCTGTGCCGCATACAATCCTGAGGAACGAACCTGAATCGAACGAAGAGCGATCAAACACGCAACCGAACACAAGCAAATAGGTTGGTGGGGATGACGTATCAGCGAAAGCTAGCGCACGCGAACGCAGCAATGTTAAGTAAAGAAAATATGTAAAGAAAGCGTGTTGAGTCAACTCCTGAAAAGCACTAAATTCGAATGCTTTTCGGAAAAAGCGCTAAATTATAGAACAATTGAAAGTTGACTATGCTGAGAAGTGTTGTATAACATTATTTTACAGCTCTGGATGCTTGTTATATAGCAATAAAATTACGTTACACGTGAAGAGTGAGAAGAAAAGCTTGTCTGCAACAGGCTAAAGAAACAGAGGGTTTCGTGATCTTCACATGTAGGTACACGTTTCCCCTAAGAAAGCAGCGGTCACAACAGCGATGGCATACAAGCGTGCGGTGTCTAGCGGCGCATGCACCTATGTTCGCTCGCATCCGTTCGATATCTCTGTAACACGGCGTAAACGTCAGTATTTGTTACACATAATATTATGACGTCGCGAGGATGTGGTTTTGACACCTTTGAGTCTTTATTATCTTATCAACATCATTGTCAGCCTCCTTTCAGGTTCCCACTGCTGGGACACAGGTCTTCTCTCAGAGAGGGAGGATGGGCCCTTATCATCCTCCTAAGCATGTTGGTGAATGTCATGTCTTTGAACTTTCGAGGTTCTACGACATACCGGTTTCATCGCGATCTTTTCTTTCACCGTTTTTGAGTGATTTCATCGAAACTGCTCATTATTTAGTCTACTTTTTATTTAGTAAGTAATTGCTGCAGGTTCGAAGATAGAACTGAGATTTAGTATTCGACTATCAATTTTTTTATTTTATTATTATTATAATATAGGCTTGCGCTTGGCCACCAACTCGCCTTATGTTAAGCGATGACGCGGCCTACGATGGACCACGCTTGCCTAGAAGAAACCGATTCACTTTTGACTTGAAAACACCCAGATTGTAACTATCGGGGAACATCCATTCAGGCAGCGCATTCCACATACTAGCAGTTCGCACAATTTATTACATTCTTCTTAGGATTTTACTATATATTTATTACAGTTCATTTTATTAGTCACTTGATAATTCTCAATATAAAAAACCGACTTCATCAGAA
Organism: Agriopis leucophaearia; assembly: GCA_949125355.1. Classification (NCBI taxonomy): domain Eukaryota; kingdom Metazoa; phylum Arthropoda; class Insecta; order Lepidoptera; family Geometridae; genus Agriopis; species Agriopis leucophaearia. The sequence goes on along the minus strand of OX421276.1, from coordinate 5,182,896 downwards.
CTGGACCAAATTGAAATGGGATCAAATGGGAAGCACCAGCTTTAAAAAAAAAAGAATCATCAAAATCGGTTGACCCAGTCAAAAGCTCTGGGGTAACAAACATTAAAAAAACAGTCGAATTGATAACCTCCTCCTTTTTGGAAGTCGGTTAAAAATATCATTTTACTTGTTAAAAAGAAGAGTCCTAACCTGTTTACACTTAGTTTACCAAAGCCTAATCTAAGCTTTAACTCATACAAGTAAAATTGAATCTCAACCTTTAACATTGAAATTAAATTTACGACCGGGGTTGCAAGAGTACAAGCTATTTCATAATAACAACCACTTAAAGCCTCCGAATTGTTATTGCCTTACAAATTACCAGTTTAAAAAGCACTAACTCAGTTTGCCCCAAAATTGCATACATATAAGGGCAAGAAAGAGATATCAATGAACTCAGAATTGTTAACACCTACTGCATTATCCAAACCTCTGCAGTCTGACAAACTTAACCTGTTTAGTTGGCCAAATGATGGAACTAACATTTTCTATAAGAGGATTCATCATAATTTCAGCATTGGACGTCCACTGCTGGACATAGACCTCCCCCATCGATATCTAAAAGGGCCGGTTGAAAGCGACCTGCATCCAGCGTTTCCCTGTGGTCTATTTTGTCTGCATCTGTCCATCTTGTGGGTGGACGTCCTACGCTGCGCTTACCGGTCCGTGGTGTCCATTCAAGAACTTTTCAGCCCCATCAGCCATCTGTTCTGCGTGCTATGTGCTTTGCCCACTGCCACTTCAACTTGCTAATCTGGTGGGCTATGTCGGTAACTTTCGTTCGTCTACAAATCTCCTCATTTCTGATTCGATTGTTTTCAGAAATTACGATGGTGGCTCTCCCTTGTAATTCTACACACACGTTGGTCATTCCGTACTTGATGATTTCGAGCCCACGCATTTAACTAAACTGTCGGAAAATAAATTCGCAAATGACGTGGATTGCCTTAAAATGGGACAATAAAGTTAGTGTTCAATAAACGATTTAGCACTGAAAAGCAGCTAAAAACTAAAAAGAAAAAGTAAAATATTTTGTTGAGAGTAATTAATTTTTAAACTAATTTAGTTTTTTTTTAGAATAGCTTCACCCATTTTTTATGATACTGGGTGACGAGACGAGCGAAGTAGCTCGCCTGGTGGCTCTTCACGCTTGCCCATAACAGCTCAACGCCACTCAGCATTTTGAACTTCAACAGTTTAAAACCTTGGATGGCAATACACTGTGCTCGTCACCCCGAGATATAAGATGTCAAATCTCTGTGTGCCCTGTAATTTCGCTGGAAACATTGCCCTTAAATCCGGAACACAGTTAGTGTTTGCAAACTACTGTATGGCGGTTGAATAACTGGCAAAGGTGTGGTAATTCCCCAGGCGGACCCCTGCAAAAGAGTCCTACCACTACAACTTTGATCTTAGCCAAAAGGCCGAGAAGTGTTCTAGAGTGGAGACCACGAATCTGCAAGCGTACGTACATACGAGTACACCCAGACTCGATGAAGTTTAAACAAACAAACTCGAAATAAATAATCTCTTTTTTTTTCTTTTTATTATGTGGGCAAGTGTCTTTAATAACTAAACAAAATACAAGCTAAAAAAAACAGTTTGACTGCCCACAGACTGTTGAAGGTCTAAAGACAATCCAAATTCTCAAGCCCAGAATCAGTTGGCAGCGTACCCAGCATGCTGGCGGCATTACCTCGCTGAATGGCAATGCTTTTGCGTTGAGCCAGATCAAGGCAGCATTTTGGTCACGCGTCGTAGAGGGCTTTAGTAATCTTGGGTAACAACAGCTAGCACTTGTGCCCTGCTATTTTACCCACTTTCGAGTAAAAAATAAGTTATACTCTTAGGGATAAAAAACAAATTTTATGTAAAAATATAATTTTATGATTTCAGGGAATTTAAACGAATTCTATTTAAAATACAACAAACATGCTTATGTGTCTTTACTAGCAGCACCGCGCAATTTCACCCGCTTTCCTATAGGACTTTGAATTAGTTTACGAGATTCAAAATAGCTTGTGTTAATTTAGGGATAAGATCATCATAAGATCAGATAAGATCACATCCATATCAATTTCCATATCTGGAACGGATTCAGCATCAACATCAATGGCGAATACAATACTCGTTTTCCCGATGCTATAGTCATCATGGCAAAGTTACTGGAAGACCTCAATACTATGCTCAGCGACCACAGCAGTGTTTCCTAACAGGTGCGTCAATGAACATGGACCAGACGAAAATCATGTCAAATGTTCATGTCTTATCCGAACCGGTAGTCTTGGGAACGATACTCTCGAAGTTATTGACCAATAACTTCGAGAGAAGAACTTATTTCTTGAGTTAGATGAGTCCAACTTAGACAAAGAGGTCGCCCGAAGATCATCATCATATTTTCAGCCATAGGACGTCCACTGCTTGATATAGGCCTCCCCCATCAATCTCCAAAAGGATCGGTTGCATCCCTGCATCCAACGTTTTCCTGCGGTCTCTTTTAGGTCGTCTGTCATGACGTTTGGGTTGACGTTCTACGCTGCGCTTACCGGCCCGTGGCGTGGTCTCCATTCGAGAACCTTTCGGCCCCATCGGCGTATGTAAATGTATACGGCGTATGTGGGTAACTTTCGTTCGTCTACGGATTTCCGCGTCTCTGATTAGATCTCGTAGAGAAAACCCCGGGCATAGCCCTCTCCATAGCTCGTTGATGGGCGACTTTGAGCTTACTAATGAAGCCCATAGTGAGAGACATCGTTTCATGGTTAATATTACAAAAATCCGTACGAAGCGCTTTGATTCCTTTTTAATTTTACTGTGTGAATAGTTAAAATATAGGGTGCCTGCAAGTCGCGAGTGAATCTGTTTCTTCGAATATATAAAAAAAAAAAAAAAAAAAAATTTTTTTTATTTGAGTGACATTTGTACCTACACCATCATTTATGACAATGTTCTTATACAAATAAACTGATTTTGATTTTTTATTTTTCGACGCAAGTGTGCTCGTATCGTAGACCGCAACATTAAACGAGGTGGCGGTCGAACGCAAGCTTATTTTTTTTTTAACTGTTACGGAGTTGAGTGGAAATAAACGTACCCACAAATTTTAATATTAGTGAGATAAGTAACTACCAACTCACATTTTGGTTAAGTACTTATTTAAAATTCGCCTCCGTTATCCACCCTAAAGACATTATTAAATGAGATAAAAAAAAAACAATTACATTCCGATTTTCGTAGTCGTCAATTCGCGAGACTTGAAACGTATCAAAGAGTTATCTTTATTACAGTTGTTTGATTTTATTGAGAAACCCGACGGTCGTCGTTTCCCACGCCAAGGCTTCCGGCCGGAGCGAATTTTGACAGATATCTTCAGAATCACTAACTATATTGGTACTGGCAGCAGATACATTAACTTGATGAATCGTTGACGATGATTAATATTGTTGTTGAAAGAGTTGACGGTCTCAATTGCCTTTGCATGTCGCTTTTTTCATGTTACTGTTTCTTTTGTATGTTTTTAGTCTATTTGTTTGTTTGGCACGTAATATATGACTTCAAGACCTTCAAATATGTTTAGTAACTTTTGTAACTACTTTCAAGATGATAACGTTGTTACAACTTACGTTTTGCCTTGTCGGATAGATTACTCATCATCGTAATCAGCCTACCTAAGTACACCATCACTAATGCTGGAAATAGGCGTCTTGCAAGCCACGCTCAGCTCAATCTTCGGATTTTCGCTTCCAGCTATTCCCAACTGTCATACGTTTATACGTAACACCGAAACTTTGGCGTGTCCTAACCTTTGCCGATTATTAGTCTTCAGTCCAGTACATTGATTACCCCAGCGGTTAACTGTTCTGTAATAGATATGACCAGCCGTTTTGCCACATTAGCTTACTGATGCTGTGCTATGTCGGTGACTTTGGGTTTCTAGCGAATAACTTCATACGGATACTCTCCTCCAGATAAGAACCTTCATAACCACTGCACTGCATATTTTGTTAAATATGGGTAAGCGATGCTCATACCCACAACCAGTCAAGAAACATGATCATCTTGACACTGTTGAATGAAAGAATATACATATTTTTCAAATAAAAATTCTAATTGAGAATTTATTGATAGATCATAAACTTTTTATTGTTCACGTTATAAATATAACAGTTTAAACAAGTGTAGCAAACTAGCGGCCTTTTGGCTAAGAGCTATTTCTTCTGCGTTCTTCTGAGTGTGCAATAGTGAAGAAATTAGCAGATTTTTATAGTAATCATAGACATACATTATAATAACAGATTGTTTTGCCATCGGCCCACGGGTGTCAATTAGCTGCGCGGGCGCCGCGGACTAGTTTCGTGAACCGCCGCTCGCTTTATTGCCAGACGGCAGACGGTTTGTCTAATCTTAACTTACCTAACTGTACGCGATTGTTATTGCCACTTCTACGCTAAATATTACAATGCAAAGCTTCAGAAATATAAGTTATTGATCTGCCTAAAAATAATTAAATACTAGTAACAGGTATAGTGTTCAAAAGTTCAATAATGACATTCACCAACATGTACTGGACCAGCTTGGTGGATTAGGGCCCATACTCTCTCTCTCTGAGAGAAGGCTCGTGTCCCAGCAGTGGGAACATTAAAAGGCTGATAATGATGATGACTAGGTAGATTTCATTCAATTGAACTAACCCAGCGTATTTTTCAGGAATTATTAACTTTTTTTTAAAGTTTTTTCATTTTTACTATTAGGGTTCCGTACCCAAAGGTAAAACGGGACCCTATTATTAAGGCTCCGATGTCCGTCTGTCCGTCAGTCACCAGGCGCATATCTCATGAACTGTGACAGTTAGACAGTTGAAATTTTCACAGATGATGTATTTCTGTTGCCGCTATAACAACATATACAAAATAAATATTTAAGGGAACTCCCATACAAAAAACGTGTTTTTTTGTCGTTTTTATAGATAATGGTATGGAACCCTTCGTGCGCGAGTCCGACTCGCACTTGGCGAAACGATTATGTGGTGTAAAGTCTTTCTCTCTTCTAGGATTTCACTCTACGTGACATACACATGTATCTCCAGAATCCTAGCTCTTTTTCCCCATTCGTCATATTTATGATATTTCCGGCAAAAGACCTTACATTACCTACGTTTTGGTAAAAAAAGTTTAAGACAAAAATATGAAGGTCATATACCTAGAAAGAGAAGAGAAACGTTCTACAGACTAACAGGAAATGTCTCTTCTTGTTCTTTGCTTAGTAGATTTTGGTAGAGTTCTTAGCAACATTCGCACATCACTTGTTTTATTAAGAGCAGTGCCATCTAGACGGTGTTATATAGCACTATTCTTATTTCATGCGTGATCAAATAGGTAAACGCAATTTGAAAAATTCGCACTAGACACTCCGGTCCCATCTTAGTGACGCTACAGGAAACACGGAGTCCTATTCCAAACTATGCATGACACAGATCAGTGACAAATCGCTGCGTGTCGGTCGATCAATGAGTCAACGTTTACTTTATCATAATAAAACAATTACTGTCCCCACACGCCACTCCAGTGACGACACGCCACATGAGATTATGAACAAAGACAAGAAACAAACCAGAGTGTCTAGTGCGAGTTTTTCTAATAGCGTTTAGCTATTCGATTTTGTTAACGTTACCTACGATTTCTATCAAGTAGGAGTAATGATATTTAGATGACGCTAGATGGAGCTGTTCTTATTTCATACAAATCATAATTAATGTTTACGCGATCGAACAGGTAAATGCAATTGGAAAAATTAGCACGCGTCTAACATAAATTTACTTACCTATCGGGAATTTGAAATTTGATAAACATCTTCTCGCAAGGAAAAAAAAAAGTTTTTTCTGGATTTTCCGCATTTATATGCCACTTTGTATCTCCCGTTATAAAATTTCGAATTTTACAATATTAGATGGTAATAGTTTTTTTTTTAATATTCTTAAAATAACATATTTTAATTGAATGAACTCAAGCCATTTTAAGGTAAACTTGAATGCAATTGATCTTGCCGTTTCATATTTTTTCAGCTATACCTGCCCACAAGGCAAAAAGAAGATGCTAAAAATCAGGATTTCCAAGGGAGAGTTGGTAGAGCTAGTTTAAATATAATAATCATAAGCCGTTAAATTGCATGAGCGCAGCGAGCGTGTTTTTTTATTTTCTATTTATTAATTATTTTTGTAATGTACACGAACATGAAAATCATGAAAGAACGGAAAAATACAAGTTTAATCCGGAATAGGAATATTTGGCTTCCCCATGAAGTGTATTAAGTCGAGATGTGTCGGTAAAAAAATCGGGATGTCCTGCGTAAATCAGAACACCTTGGCAACGCCAAAAACCACTTTGGGGAAAACATTAATACGCCATTCAAGTACTTAGGTGTATTTTAAATGCGTCAGAGTGACCAGTAATTTTAATATTGAGTGATAAGGAATTAATTATGGTACCAGACCATTTTTAGCCACATCTTCGCATCAAGTGAGTTGGTGTCATATCATAATAGTTCGTTCGTCTTAAATAAAGTAAACATCGATTGACAATGAAATAATTTTAGATTCAACGTCTATTCAGTTTGAAAATATCTGTGTTACGCATATAATATAGGGATGAATGAATATCTTTTTCATTCATTGTCTATTTCTTCTATTTTTTTAAACAAACGTAGATCAGTAGAAATATAGTCATTATCATTTTAATGAATGTCTTTAAGATTACGATAAATTAATCATCTTTTTCTGAGCTTGGTTCTCGGGAAAATCAAATAAAAATTCCTACGGAAAATTTGACAACTCATATCACAATTTATTGCCGTATAATCTAAAATGTTTATATACTTATTCTTATTAAAAGTAGTTTGTTTTTTTAGTTAAGTTTTTACTTCCTCGAGTGGATAAACGTCATATTATCTTGAGTCATGCTAACGGTAGGTACTGCTATAATCAATTGTCCCTTCTGTCATCCAAACTCTATAGACATGAGTACAAGATAGGCATGTGAGAACGCACCGCCGCGTTCGATTCCCACGCGTGCCGAAGATAAACAAAAAACGCCCACTGGCCTTCGGTGTAATGATAATGAACGTTGGTATGGTATAAATGTTGGCTTTATACTGGTAACGTGTTGGAATTAATGCCGCAAATATGTACATACTTACTTTGACCAAAATAAAATGAATGGACGGGGCCCAGTAGAAGCGCATTTTTCAAGATTACAAAATGAACGCCAGCGCTCAGCCGCTCACTTCGTTTCAGTCGGTCTCTAGCCCTCCCCGAGTAAAAGTATTCTTTGCTCTAGCCGTAGGAAGTGAAACATGAGTCTATTGTTACGCGACAACGAAACATGTGACAAAATTATGAATTCGTATGCTTTACCGAAGTGCAAATACACAATTAAAACCGATATCTATTTTTCGTAACAAATATACTGTACATTTTTATAATTAGGTGTTGAAGTATATGTCCGACGGTTTTGACTCGTTTTTACTGATCAAGTTCAATGGTTAGGGCCCGTCCATTCATTTTATTTTGGTCGAAGCATACCTACATAGTTTCCATTGATAAAGCAATTTTACTAGAATATGACACCCCATGACCTCTACGAGGCCCTAAATAATGAAAGGTCATGTGCGACAGGAGAATAAAATTACGGTAAAAATAAAAATTCTTTGCAAAAGTGCACATCGATAACATTGAAGATTTAAGCATTACTGTACTATATAATTTTGAACAGTTTTAAATATTTGCGATATGAAAAAATCTTAAACAAATGTGGATGAAATTGATTTTTTTACTGTTAAAATTGCTGGGATCATCAACTTTTTCATCAGATACTTATTTCCTATATTCTACGTCATACTAAATTTTTTTTTTTTTTTTTATGGCAAGTGCCTTTATTAAATAAACAAAATACTAGCTAAAACTAACACTAAATAAACAGTTAGACTGTCCATAGACCGTTGAAGATCTAAAGACAATCCAAATGCTCAAACCCACTATCAGTACTTAATTACTTTACTCACATTTAATTACTTTTATTCTTTCTTAAAAAATATAAAAAAATGACACTCGAACAGTAACCCTTAAGTACCACACACAATGGAGATAATATACCTAACCTAAGGTAGGTAGAACGTCCATGCCATACACATAAAGATGTATACATTGTTGTTTTGACATTGACATAAAGTGACATTTATTTGCAAAGAATTTATGATTTACAAGGGCGGTATGTAAAAATGTATTTTAATCATTCCCAAAAAATTAAAAATTAAAACAGAAAAATCGCGGGTAAACCGCGGGGATACCAACTAAAACTCTAATTTAAAAAATTGATATGATTTTTCTGTCTGTTGTTATTTTTATTTTTATCTAGTGTTGTCAGCTCGCCTGATGGTAAGCGATGGTGTGGCTTACTCCAGTTCCTTGAATTAAGTACTTACTGGAGCGTTTCCGGTCTCATGTAGACCAAACAACATGATAGGTATGTGCAAACATTGCTGCCTACGCAGTAACTAAAGTAATGAATGCTTCGCGTATGTATAACAACGCAAAGCATTTATTCTACATAACATAATACAGGTCTGTCCCGTTATGTACGGGAGTGTTGCCTAAACCAACATACTAGGAGGTACCGGGATCTCTATAAGAACGCACTGCAGAGCGTTTGCTCTGTGAGGCACAGAAGCCATAAATAAATATTTGGGACATTTTTGCACACACGGTTATTATCGTAATCATCATCAGCCAGAAGACATCCACTGCTGAACATAGGCCTCCCCCTATAACCTTCACACTGACCGACAGCCTGCCATCTGCATCCACTGGGTGCCCGCAACTCTCACAATGTCGTCGGTCCATTTAGTAGAAGGCCTACCTACGCTGCATCTTCCATTGGTCTCTACTCAAGTATCTTTCTTCCCCATCAGTCACACACGGTCATCTGACCCCAAAGCTTGTACTATGGCTGCCAGAGACTGATATACATACAAACATATATATTATATTTTTAAATACATACTTAATTTGATATTACCACCCGGATATAGAACAAACACAAATGTTCATTACATTAATTCGCCCTAGGTGAGAATCTAATCCACCCACGCTCCTAAGCGCAGAAGGCAGGTTCACTACCAACTAGGCTAACTGGGCTATCGAATAATCTGGCTGAATATCATAATCTGGCTGTACCTCAATACAGATGAAGAATTTGGAAGATCCCGAAGATCCCTCCTCCCTCCTCACTTATTTGTTCCACGTTTCTGAATTTTTTTATATCAAGCCTGCCTAATTCAATATTAAAAGTCAATCATCCATCCTATAATAACTGGCTAAACACTTTTATAATTTTACAATGTTCTAAAAAGAATCACAAGAAAAGAAAGATAAACTAATCCAAGGAATCTTTGGAAGATGGGCTTGCATATACCTGGCCATTGATAAAAAAAGATACCGCCCAGGCCATTTAACTTAACGTCCCATTTTCGGTCCGTGCCATTTATTATGGACCTCTTTTATCTGTTTTTCTTATCTGTGCTGTAAAATACCGCCAAAAGGAGGTAGAGCGGTCACTTCAAAACTTATTTTACACGTAACTTGAGCTGGCCGAACTGCTAACGGTTACCGCGATTGTTAATTAACAGCATTGTTTGCTAAATTGTTTTATGATGGGCAGTTAAAGGCTAAACAATGTTTTCAAGGCGTTTACACAGTATTTGGTAGAGACAATGCGGCACGGGTTGGAGAAAAAACGTTTGAGATACCGCTATGTTAACAAAGACGCAGAAATTTAAAAAGCAAGATTATTTTAACTCAGGTACTTGCTACATATAATTTTTTGTAATTCGCTGAAAACTCAACTGTATTTTGCAGTTTGTTGGAGTAATATTTTTTTGGAAAGTAATAAAAAACGATAATGTGTCAAAGTACTATGAACTTATTCCATAGAAAAAACCTGAGTGTCACAGTATTTTATTCGTATTATAATTAATTAGGTTGAGATAGCAGCAAGTAAGAAACGCAAATTAATTAAAAACTATAAAAAGTTCTTTAAAAAACTTAACTATCTTATTCAAAAATAAATAAATTTATAGTTAATATGTCCATACATCTGAACCTAATACAGAACAACATTTATAAAAAGATAAAATATTAGGTAAGTAAAATATTTATAAATGACAAAATCCCAAACCCAAACTTACCATATAATCAGCCCCAAATAATATTATTTAACTCGAACCCCATAACTTCCAAACCATCGCGTGCCCATCAATTTTTTCGATAAACAAACCTTCGAAAAGCGGACGCTAAAAATACATCCCGACAAAAGGCATAAGATAGGCAGCAGAGAGCTTCTTAAGAATACCCTGGGAAAGTATGTTACGCATGCACGAAACCCGATCGTTTGGCCACACGTGCTCTAGCGCAGGGCATGAATGGGGCGCGGCGGGATCGAAGGGCCAAGGCGAGCGGGGCGCGGGGGCGGCGGCGCGAAGGCTTTTTTCAGGCAGTGCATTTTAAGACGGCACAGGAGAAGCGCGCTCCCGTATATCAAAGCTCACGCGTGCTAAGACTGTTTCGTTCGAGTGATCGTTTAGTGTTAAGTTCAAGGCTGTCCACCAAGTAAGTTACTACTACATCATTATTTATATCCTTCATTAATTCACACATCGAAAAATTGTCGTGATCGAATTCCAAGTTGTATTTAAAGCGACCCTATTTTATGAGATCGATTTTAATGTTGATTAAATACTTAAACATAAATGAGAACGGACTCGAATTTTTAGTTTTCGATCGGGTTTAATTTGTTGTTTAGGTTGATTTATTGAATGAGGGGCAGATTTTAATTAGGTTTTCCATTGTTTAGGAAACAATGTCTTCCGATCCGGCGCCGCTGTCGAAGACGGCGAAATATAAGAAAATAACGAAGCCTCTGCTGGAAAGAAAGCGGCGCGCGCGCATCAACCGGTGCTTGGACGAGCTTAAAGATCTCATGGTTGGAGCTTTGGAGGTAAGTTTTTTTTTAAATACAGCTTTTCTTTATGGATATTATGACACTTATTCAATGTGTCGTGAGTATTTTGTATCTTTAAAATAAGTACATAACTACATACATTTCAAATATTAAAATTATTGGTAAAGCCGATTTATAATAAGTAAATTTAATGAGAATTAGTTTGTTAATTATATATGTTTTGTAATCTTAATATACATCTGAGAATCTTCATACTAAAATAACTAATTACTTCACCCATGTAAGTTTTGCTCAGGCTTATCAACAGTAATTGCAAGTGCGACAAACTCTTCTTTTTTCGTCATCAAAACGCCATCCATCACCTATTCACGGCATTTTTTATCCAAGACCGGTCGTCCTTCTGTTTATCACACGAACATTTATTCCTACCGAGAAACTGGAAAGTACAAGTTCCATTAAAGAAACAGGAGTATCTACTTGCGTACAGTTACATTTATGTGACGTTGTTCTCGAGGCGTGAGAACAGACGCTCGCACCTGCTCTGTAGTTTAACTTTTGTCCTTTTGCCCTCAGATAGATGACGACAACCTGAGCAAGTTGGAGAAGGCAGACATCCTTGAGTTAACTGTTAATCATCTTACAAAGTTGCACAGTCCTAAAGACCCAGTTTTGGAAACGAAGAAGTTTCAAGCCGGGTTCGGGCAGTGCGCAGCTGAAGCATGCCGGTTTATCATGTCAGTTCCAGACTTAGACGCGAATGTCAGTCAAAATCTAATCGGTCACCTATCGAGACTGATAAGTGCGCAGCCGTTGACTATTCAAGTTCCGGAGCGGCCGACGTTTTCACCGCCGACATCGCCGTCTTCGATGGTCTCGGACAGACATCACTACTACAGCGATCATGAGAGATCTTCATCCGACGCAGAGGATTCTCTTTACTCCGGTGACTCGAAGTGGGCGTATAGCTCAAACCAAATGCCCCGCAAAGGGTCGCCGCCTGCATCGGGTTTGCTCACGACTGTAGACAAACTTGGCTCACACGCGGCGCCCGAACAAATAAACGGACATATCAACGGACAGAGGAACGCATATTTCAACCGAGTGCCCGCTGAGGCCAAGGATATTATCCTGCAAAAAATCCGGCAGCACATTATGGACAAACGAGGAAACGAGAACTGCGTTGACAATACCAGTATCGTGGCGCCTGAACCAAAATATTTACACCGCGAGTACAAAAACGAGTTTGCTAGCCAATATCCCGTGAATGGATCTAGCGACACCTTGGATCTCAGAAAAGTTAGATCGCCTTCGAAGGCAACTGAAGCAAAAAATGTTTCCTACCCCGTTGTTAATCAATTAGTGTCGACTCCCACGGCCGAGAGCAAAGTTGAAGCTGCGCCGGCCATTGTTCCGGAACAGTGCGAATTGGCGACGGATTACAGCAACTTGCCGCCTAAAAAGAAGAGGAAATTGATCGAGTACGAGTACAAAAAGCAAGAAGCGGCTCGGCGTCAACTTGAGGCTTTTTATGCTGAGAAAAAAGCGCGTCACGGGGACGGACCACCGGCCGACGAAGATACCAAGTGGCGTCCTTGGTAATAACAGAATATGGGTCGGCTATTGTGATATTGCAATCTCTTCCACAACAAAGCTTTAATTTGGTTTAGTTTATCTTAATCTTAATATTAAGTCTTATGTTTATCGTGCCTTATCAAGTTTTCTGCGTAGTTGTAAAGTTTCTTTATTTATGTGCCATTGATAATAATATGATCTCGATGTCTTCCGATATTTACGTCGAATGCTTGTCTTCCTGAAAACAATTGACACTATTATTTAGTACTTACCTCTTGTCATTAATAAATAAAATTATACATTAGAATTTGGTGTTTTTAATCTCTCTACCTTATGTTATTTTTCAATTCTAGGTTTAGTTTCTGATTAGGTATACAAACATTTATATAGGTAGCTATTTATGGTAAGTTAAAACTTTGATTACCCTAATAAAAGTTAGTTCATGTTAAATCGAAAAGCATTTTGTAACTTCACCCAAGGACCAGTTTTAAGGGTAGATAGGTCCCTAACCTACATTTTTTTTTACTAATTTACCTAATGTTAAAACAGAACCATAGTTTATTTCATAGTAAACTTGTGGTAGGTGCCGAATAGAAGGCGTTTGATTACAGAATGATAGTAATTTTTTACAACTGACTAGGCGTTTGACCCCTATCTCACCTGATGGAAAGCGACGACGCGGTTGATTCCTTTTTCTTGCTTCTTAAATTCCTATGCTATTATTTGTCCCAAATATTTATTGGTACCGGTTGCGCCATCTATCTAATAGTGTAGCAAAATAGTTTTCAGTATTCGTTCTGAAAAAAAGTGCTGTCTATCGAGAATAGTAAACGGACTGTAAGTTGCCCGTCGTTTAACAACCGAAGAGTCATGGACATGTCATTTTTGTTATTGAAAAATCTAAGAGATGGCAGCTGGCACGGTATGTACAATCATCTTATTACTTAAAGTGACATCTGTGAGAGCAGGGTGTAACTACAATCAGTTAGATGAATAGTCAAGGTTGTTCCTACGTGTTGATCGACGGAACTTAGCTACTCTTCAGTAGATGTCACTAATTAATTTTTATTTCTTGGGTGTCAAATAAAAATAATATACCTAGTTAAATAAGTTTATTAATGGTTTGTTTATGTGGTTGAAACGTTATCAGTAACTTCCTAAAAATAACTTTTGTATAACCAATAAAATGAAACAGAAATATAATAATAATTTATATTATACAGCCAATACGCTACTTGATAACAGATGGCGTTACGCTCTACTTTGTTTACAATTTATTTACTCTTATGCCACCAATCAGGGTATCGTAGTGGTGGGGCCGTGAGGCGTGCAGCAAATCAAATTCATTCATTCATTGGCGTGCCGGCCGGCCGGCCCGTTGTTTCAATTTCAATTTGACGAATAGCCGCTTAGTACGGTGAACAAGATGCGCCGCGCGCGATTTTCAACGAACTTTATCGATATTTGAAAAACGAATTTGATTGACAGTTCTGTAATCTGATTGACTTCATGACTTGGAAATAAGTGTTTTTGCGTGATATTCCAAGATATTTTGTGGTTTCAACTGTGATAATGTGGTGTAAAGTGTTTGTTGGTGCAATGTTATGGTGAGGCGATGCTAGTGGGTGAACAATCTCCGGCACCGCGAGTGGTGGCCGGGTTGAGGAAACTACGGCCGGAACTTACCCCTGGACCAACTCTGATACCTGCAGATCCCAATTTTCGGATATCAGGTCAGTTTGTAAGCTTCCATTTGCAAAACCATTATTAAGTAGGTAGGTACCCACGCATTTTAGTCATTAAACTACCTGAAACTTAATTAAAAACAAAAAATTTCAAGACCAAAAAAAAAACTTTAGACTATTAAAAACTTAAGCAAAAGTGACTAAACTATTGGTTTCTGTGGTTGATGCACTTATGTATCCCACTGAACTCTTACTAGAACTTTTGTAGAATCCCGCAAATGTAACCTTGGGAACTAAACTCAGACCATAGTCTGGTCCATATTTTGTACGCATTGCGAAAACTTGTTGTGAATGTAGAATTAAAATGCAAAGGTAGGTAAGGTAGCTTATATGTGTATTTCACTACACCTTCAAGAAGGGAAAAAAGACTAGTAAAACAATCAAAGCACTACACTTTGCTGACAGGACACACAGGCTAAAGCACTGAAGTGAGAATTTTTTCGTTTTCTTTTCTATGGGCTAAAGCCACTAAAGTGAGAATTTTTTCGTTTAGTTCTCTTTTCTGTGGGCTAAAGCGTTATCAACGACATCTGATTCAGTTGCGTCAATTTTCTTTTAACCCTAGAAAGCTAACGTTCGTCAAAATGACGAGCATCCGATAAGTATTGCTTTCTCCCTCTTTTGTTGTTTTACCTACACATCCGCGGTTTCGCGCCAACTCAGTGCCCGCCTGACTGCATCGGTTGGTGGTCGCGTTCAGTTGGTAAGTAATTTGATTTTTGAGATACCTACTGCATGGTCGTCATTTTGACGAATGGTTAGCTTATGCGTAACTTTTTTTTCTGTCTTCGTGTTGAATTATTTTTTGTTTATTTCATTTTTACGCTATTGATGCATCATTTTATTTTTAGCTAATACGGTAATTGTGAAGAATGGCGGCGAAGTCAGTCATTACAGATGAAGACATACTTCGGGCTCTAGATGAAGAAGACAGTTCTAACACGGATGATACTTCTGATAGTGAGAACGAAGACGGTTTGCTGATAGAGGACGTGGAAAGTGATTTTCAGGACGAACCTTTGGACACGGAAGAAAGACAAATAAGGCTTTTGGATAACGAAGAGGATGAACGATGGTCATCTTCGGACAATCTTCCTTTGTCTGAGTTACGTGAAAATTCTTTATCAGCTTCTGTAATAGTCAACTTGACTCAAGCTAATATTCGTAGCAAAAACCGTCATGTATGGGCGACCCATAAAGGACGCACTTCTTCTAGAACTTCTGTTATAAATATCGTCCGCTTGGCTAGAGGACCCACTCGATCTGTCAGGAGCATATCAGATCCTCTCCTTTTATTTGAGTCCTTTATGACATATGAAATCCGCGACGAAATTTTGAAGTGGACAAATGTGGAGTTTGTGTTCCTACAAGAAAAGGCGAATGACAAAGAATCAATGTAATAATTGTAAAGTTCCCATTTGCGGTGAACATACAGTTGATTTTTGCCCAACTTGTGCCAAAAATATGTAAGTGATTTTTATTTAATAGGTGATAGGATGTCTTTCTTTTTTAGAATATTACAAAAAAAAAACATTTTATTTGTTAAAAAGTTCTAATTTAGTCGTTTAAAATGTAAGGTTCTTAATTGATCTCAAAAAAACATGTGCCATATAAAATTGCTATATGTGTACTAAAAAATAAATATATATTACTTTTCTTTAAAATTGTCTTTAATTCATATTCCGTATTTTCTATGACTATAATAAAAGTAAATAAAATATTAATAATAATGTATAAAATAAACATTTAAAAATGATCGTCAAAAAGTCGAATGGTTAGTTTATCAGGGGAGTTCAGCAACGTTAGCTATCTAGGGTTAAATATGTAGGTACATACTAGGTACCTAGTTCACAACATTTATTTCTGGTGCATCCAGGCTCTTAGTGTTCCAGAGCGTGCTCTGTAATCTCACCCTCAAAGAGTGTTAGCTGCTGTATTTATGCCACTAAGACAATGTTTTATGTAAAACTAGCGACCCGGCCCGACTTCGCACGGATCTAAGTTTTAGATATAAACCTTCCGTGAAAAATTATCTAACTGATGGTGAAAGCCGCATCAAAATACGTTGCGTGGGTTAGGAGTTAGCAGATATACAGACAGACAGTCGCGGAAAGCGACTTTATTTTATACTATGTCTATATAGAGATAAGAATGGACAGATAGTACCTACCCTAAAAGAACACGATACACCGGATTGAAGAGCAATGTTTCCAGCGAAATTACAGGGCACACAGAGATTTGACATCTTATATCTCGGAGTGACGAGCGCAGTGCATTGCCATCCAGGGTTTTGAACTGATGAAGTTCAAAATTCTGTATGGCGTTGAGCTGTCATGGGCAAGCATGAAGAGTCATCAGGCGAGCGACTTCGCTAGTCTCATCAAAAAAAAACGATACAATTACTAGATAAAAACTAAAACAAACTCAAACTAGTTTCCATATGAGGTTGCTTAGGACAGCATCATCAACCATGTCGCTTGACTGCTTCTCATCATCATCAACACTTCCGTCCATGCCACTGGAGTAACTATGCTAGCTCTCCAGGATGTCGCTCCGGTATTTCAAGGAGCTGTGTTGGCTCGGGTATATGGGACGGGACGGGACGGGGGAATGCACAATACACCCCAAGCGAGATATGAGTGTAGGATTCTACATCGCCTCCATCTTGAAAAAGAACAAGAAGTTCCATCTTGTAAGACAATATAAAAATGCCACATACCTAAACTTTGTGGGGGTGATAAGACCTGCATTGACCAAGCCAGCTGTCCTTCTTAAAATAACGGAGCACGGCTTTAGGTTGTTAGCTTAACTGTTCCACCCCTATTATGCCAGATTGTGGAGTTTCACCCCTATTAAGCCAGGTTGTGGAGTTTCACCCCTACTTTGAATTAGAATTAGAAGCCTAGTAACGGATTGCACCTCCCGAACACTGAGCCTTGATCTCAGATCAGACAAACAATATATATACCTACACCTTAGCACCTACAATTATTGTTATTGTTCAAATGTCCATATTTTGCTTAATGCTAAAACTGTAATGTGTATACTGTATAGGTACAGCACACTTACTCATTCTTCACCCACACTAAGAAACTTGTAGCGAACATCAATGAACTAAATAGTCCATACCCACATAAAAAAAGGACAACAAGGTCGTCTGCAGGATGAGTTCGACTAAAGGCATTCATTCGCACCCATCATGCCACCTTACCATGTCTTTATTATTTGTCTGATCAGAGGGCTTGATGCTTTGGTGCTCGGAACGTCTGCTATCATATTCTAAATACAATTGGAAGGTTAGATACCATTCCCCATCATCTATATTCAGAATGACGGAGATGTGGAATGTAGAACTGGAATTGTAACTTTCAAATTGGGTTCAGAATAGGTACATTGAACAGCTACAGATACTTTTTTTACAAACAATAAACTGCAGAGCTGTCAATGATCATCAGGTAGTGAACGGACTGTAAGCTACTCTTAATTATGATACCGGCAAAACTTATTTTAATGTAATTTATAAACTATTTTCCATCCAATAACTAATACATTACTATGATTATTACAATTTAGCACTTCTCGGGCTAGGGTTTTGGTGTGGATAAGATTTGATAAGTCTTCCTAAAATACTCAAGTGACCAGAAGTTCGGTATTCATGTGGGCAGTTCTCTTTTTAGTAAAGTTGGATTCTTTTTATTTGAAATAACTTAATGGAAGTTTTGATTACCTTTTGGAAAAACTCAGAGTCAAACAACGGGCAATAGAGAGAGCTATGCTCGGAGTTTCTTTGCGCGATAATATCCGAAACGTAGATATTCGCCAAAGAACCAGAGTCACCGACATAGCTATTAAAATCTGCAAGTTGAAGTGGTAATGGGCAGGCCATATCGCTCGAAGAACTGTTAACCGATGGGGAAGAAAGGTTCTTGAGTGGAGACCGCGAACTGGAAGACGCAGCGTAGGTAGGCCTCCCACTAGATGGACCGACGACATCGTGGAGTCGCGGGCATCTAGTGGATGCAGATAGCAGGATGTCGTTCAGTGTGGAGGTTAAAGGGGGAGGCCTATGTTCAGCAGTGGACGTCTTCTGGCTGATGATGATGATGAATGGAAGTTAAATAAAAACAATTTATTTTAGCAAATTTAAGTAATAATTAGCAATGATTATTTTTACTAACTTACGACCATATTACTGAATGCAGTAAATTACTTATTTTAAAATCTCAAAAACTTTTGAAGTTAAAATTTGGCAGCTTGATTCCTCATAGAGTATAAATATCCGCTAAAAAGGATTTTGGGAAAGGCAATTAAGGGCTTTATAAAAAAATATTACAGACAACAACAATGAATATCTTAGTCACCTATTAGCTAGACTCTTACGAGCTAGGATTTGTACTATTATGTCTTCGGTGCTAGAATAGAAATGACATAGCAGAATGTAGGTAACCAAGTGTTTCCTGTAAGTTGTACTGACAATGTAGGTATATAACCTGTGCATTTTGTCTCACAACTGCGTCGTTTCACTTCTTTCACTAACAGGTATGACCTAAAAGGGGTAATCTCGAAAGCTAATCTTAGGTAAAGTAAACCTTTATCTGTCACTTCAATCACGCGGTGTGAAAGCACGCGACGCGAGCAGATAGCTAGCTATATCTAGGGTTGCCATCCGTCCGAGTTTCCCCGGATTTGTTCTAGTTTAGAGAGCATCCGGGGAGCGTCCGGGAGGGGCTTCATTTGTAGTCCGGGTTTAAAAATGTAAAGTCTTGGGCCGCCCGCGACACACGCACTGCGCCCGCACGACGGCGATTTTTACACTATGTTTAAAAAAACCTGTTGACATGTCCGGGTTCTGGGCTCTAAAATCTGGGGGTTTCACGCGTCTTGTCCTTATTGCCAAATTTTTTAGAGATGGCAACCCTAGCTATATCAAGCTGGTAGGTACTTTAACTGCCTCGAAACCTGAGAATGTATGTCTGTTTCATTCCCTCTTTAGCACAATCGTATCATTGTCCTTGTCTTATTCAGCTCAGGCAAAAATGCCACATAGACAATTTGCATGATTAAATTGTGTACTGCCGAGAGGTGACACCGTTCAGGCATGTCACTGAATGATAAACATCCAGTCTGTTGGACAATGTAGGTATATCACAGTGAATTCTACCTTCATAATGCATGGCTTCATATGTACCTATTTGTAAATTGCTGAATGGAAATCATCTACCTAGTCTTGATACAATCTCATAAGATCCTAGATTAGATGGACTGACGACATCGTGTGAGTCGCGTCGTGGGCTAGTTGGATACATATGGGCCAGTCCGCGGTGACGGGTGTTACATTTGTACGCATTCAAACTGTTATAATTCCTAAATAAGAAGAAAAACGTCTGCGTTATGAATATAGAGAAATTAATTTTAATGATTTTTTAAATTAAATAAATAAACATAAGAAATTATTCAAGCGTTTAGATGCAACAATAGATTTAAGCCCTGTGACGGGTGCTACCGAGTACTTTGCAAAATATGCTACCTTGTTGACCAATCATTAAAAGTTCAGCTAAATTAGAATTTTTTGTCGCAAAATTTATAGCTAAGTAGAGAGTTAAAGAATCCTCCTTTCAGATAACTCCGAAGTATTTTGTGCATATATTATTTTTCATTTATTTTTTTTACAAGAAAAGCTTGTGACGGGTGTTACAAGCTCTGTGACGGGTGTTACGAGTGCAAATTAAACAAACAAAATTGTACATTTTGAGACTTATTTATTATTATAATAATTAAAAACTGGAATAACTATTTTTATATACGACTTTTGGCCATTATCATCAACCTTTGAGACAAATTTATAAAAAAAAACATGTTCTCTATTGTAAATAGAGTGGGAACAGGCAACTTCTCTAAACTATACACTCTCTTTGCTCTATCTAATATCTGGTTTCTTAAACTATCATTTTCTGTAATTGTCTCATCTATGTCTTTCTTCTTTTTACGTTTCCAAATATTTTCGTTGCTTTTTAATGTTTTTTTTATAATTTATAATTTTTTCTCTGCTCTTTTCTTTGTTGGTTTTCTCCACTTTCTAAATAACCTTTGAACGTAACTTTGAACATAATACATTTTTGGGAGCTTGAACTGCCTATAAGACCATATGAAATGTAGTTTCTTCCTAAGTAACTGAAATAGTGCTGCACTTGCAGTCCAACTGCATCCACACTGCAAAAATAAATTATTGATAAGCCAAGCAAGCACTCCAAAGCCATTTTACAAAAAAAATTAATGAATTGTTGCGGCAAGGCACACTTCGAGGACATTATCATCAACATTTAAGCCTAATATTGTCCACGTCTGAACTAACATTACTATTGTGCACTAAAAAAAGTATAACATTAGTGAGAGAGATTGTGACGGGTGTTACTTGTGATGGGTATTACACAAATATACCCAGCCTGTATTTTAATGTGAAGTCTTTTTAGATACTTTTCAGGTATTGTTTAATCACATACCCTTACTTTCGCAAGGTCCATTACAAAATAAAACTTAGTATGCTCATTTAGCATTAACTTTTCTATGCATTTTGTGACGGGTGTTACACCAATACTTGCGGCTACAATTTTATCAGTAAAATTATTACTACTTACCTGATTAAATCCAACTTTTTTACATCAAATAATAATGAGTCGCAGCATCGAGAGCAAATTAAAATGAAAAAAAAAAACGTGTTAGCATTTTAGTATTTTTTTTCGCTGCTTCACTGACTTCGGATTCTTCAGACTTTGAACAAAATATTACGAAAATTGGCGAAAATATTGAAAAATTTCTTTTAAATTATGAAAATTCAAAACATAGAGCCTATTAATTTTCTATTTTAGTAGGTATACATAATCGCTAATTTATTTTTTTACTTTCTGGTATCGATTACCGCGGATTGGGCCATATGCAGGCTATCGTTCAGTGTGGAGGTCTCAGAAAGGGGAGGCCATGATCAGCAGTGGACGTCTTGTGGTTGATGATGATGAGTGTAGAACTAAGTAGTACATAAGAACTTACATTGCAGCTACAGAAGTAGGTTTTAAAGAAAACTAAAATATGCAAAACATAACAATCTGATGTTGATCCTATCTTAACTGGAAGGGTGACAGAACTTATCAGATAACTTGCTCTCATGTCGAGATACTAAGCCAAATCTATCGAAATTGTTTATGAAACGTCCATATTCACCGTTACACAACATGCAATATAGATTTTTATTTTTATATAGGACTAGCCGTCCGCCCCGGCTTCGCACGAGTGTAAGCTCGGCCTTCGGGCTCGCTACAAAATATAATATAGCCTATGTCACCCGGGGATAGTGTAGCTTCCCAACAGTGAAAGAATTTTTCAAATCGGTTCAGTAGTTTCGGAGCCTATTCATTACAAACATACAAAAATAGGTACAAATCTTTCCTCTTTATAATATTAGTGTAGAAATACAAGGTAAAATGTTTTTTTATCCTCTATAGAAGTTAAAGATCGTGAACCGAATCTGAAGTTAACCTAAAACCAATCACCTAAACAGAATCGCGTAACAGGTAACGGTATCTTAATCAAACGGCATTATAACTAGAAAGAAGGTCTATATTTAGAAGTGGTATTGGAAAAGCTATGTTACGGGTAACCATGATACTTAATAATTTACTTTTATCTAATAATGTACACCCAAATAACATTAGCTAAGCAAACTTAAAAAAAACGGCCAAGTGCGAGTCGGACTTGTGCACGAAGGGTTCCGTATCACATTATCTATAAAAACTGCAAAAAAAAAACATGTCTGTTGTATGAGCCTCCCTTACTTAAATATAAATTTTATTATAATTATTTATTTTCAAAGTGAATAATATAACTCAATATTCTGTGAATATTTCAAGCATCTACCTGTTGGACCCAAAGGGCAAAACGGGACCCTATTACTACAAACGTGATTTTTTTTTGCTAGTTTTTGCTCTCGATATTAGCAACAGGTAGACGCTTGAAATATTCACAGAATATTGAGTTAACTATATTATTCACTTTAAAAATAAATAATAAAATTAAATTTATATTTAAGTAAGGGAGGCCCATACAACAGACATTAGAATTAAAAACAATAAATTAAAAGTTATCATTAATGATGTCAAGATATGATTAATATATGATGTCAACAATTCACTTAAAGGCTAATTTATTAAAAGTCAAAAACAAAGAATTACCAGAAATGATAATCACACTGACATAATTCCTTCCCATTAAAGTATTCCCCTTCATCATCATCCATTTCCTTCAACAAATGTACAAATTTTTATAAAGTCTTTGGCTCCAATGTCTTTTAATGCAGTCATGTTTATATTCATATTAAATTATGCAATCAAATCTCCAAAACTAATTTACAGTAACTTGATTGCACATTACCAGTTCAAGTGAATGTGGTGTTTGCCGAAATTAAGTTAATGTTTTTTACGACCGTGCTGTTGTTAGTTACGCTTACGACTTGATGCAGACCAGAATCGATTTAAGGTGAATGTTCTATCCTTGGACTAGATTAAATGTAGAATTAATGTACCTAATAGTTAAATGTAACGCGCAAATTAAAAACATTATTTTATCGTAGGCACTAGTTTCGTTTGCAATTACAACCCATACAAACTAAAAATAAAATACCTGAGCCATTCGGAAATGAGTAGCTCATAACTTTTAAATCGCTGCACAGATTTTAATCAAACATAGCTAAGATCTACCGAAATTACAACTGCTTTCAAATAATAACAAAAAAAAAACATTCCAATCGGCGCAGCGGTTTCGGTGAAAGAGTTTTAACAGACATACCTACAAACATACACGCAACCACTTGCCCCAACGCAGATACCATAGAAAAAAATACTGTTCATTCCTTATAAATATGCCTCCTCCGTTCCGTGCATCGATTGTAAAAAAGACAGGCATAAGTAAAAAGTCGTAACTTTCCCTTTCAAAAACTTATTACGCGATTAGAACAGTCTGCATTCCATAGTGGATGCTCGTAATGAAGTACTTAACCCTACTGCTTGATGTGTCATCAACTCCCATGTGTCGTCAGACAGAACCATTACATCATGGCTGGTTGATTCTAAGAAAACCTGATGCACTTCCTCTTACACCATCACACAACCGTGTGTGCAAAAATGACCCAGATATATTTAACTGCCTAAGTACTTCTTGACCATTGTTTTTAAATAAATAAGTCTTGATTGGTCCAAGCAAGTTCGGCATGGATAACAACAGAAATAAATACATATCTAATAGATACTGATGGCTGTGAATGATGATGACAAAGATTGGTTAAGCAAACATGAGATTCACCCTTAATTAACTTTAAAAGGCCAGCATTAGCCTAGTCATATCCTCTCAAAACCTATTTAAATGGGTTAAATATTCCAAGGATAATGATTCGGTCTGAACTAATCTATTCCAGCATTATACCATCTCCTGAGTATACCATGTTCCAACAGTTGCCTGTGTGAAAAGCCATTAGCGCTGACATATCTCTAATGGACGTCTTTTTCTCCAGGTGTTCTCCGACAGTATTACAATGACGACACCGACTCTTGGGCTTGGGTCCGGTGCGCAGTCCGAGGTGGATGCCTGCACGCGTGGCGCGAAGGCACCCTGCCTCGGAGGGCGGCTGCCAGGCTGCCCCTGCGAGGCCTGCACCTACGCACTGCTACGACGATGCCCAACGCATTCCAGCTATCGAGGCTCCGTGATGACGCTGCCGTTGCCACATTTCAGGTGATAACATTGTACAAAATAGAGTACGAGTTTAATTTTTACCCTGCTGAACGAAATAGGATTGGTGTAGAGCGTATTCTATGTCTATATTTCTCTATCAGCCATTAGTTCCAATTTCATCGCCATATTCATCTTCAGGCAGCAGTATTATTGTTGGTCTATTCATACCACATAAACACCATCCATGGATGCCCCAAAATAACTTGCAAATATCTAGTAAAATACGAATCAACATCCTGGCCTTTAAAAGATCTAACAACAGACTGCTATTAGACACTCCTCGAAACTCTGGATTCTATCACAAATTAGAACATAAGGTTTATTAATAAAATAAGCATTTGGCTTGATCAAGTGTGTTCAAAATCAATTCAATTCAAAAACATTTTAGAATATGTGGAGCAAAACACTTTAATACGTAAATAATTCATGTTATAACTCTATATTTGCCACGCTGGGTGTAGGAAAACCGCGTCTTGGTAGTTCGTTCCTTCAATTTGTCACATGCTATGATAAGGGCGAGTATATTCATGTTTATGTTTATAGGTATGCAACATTTCATCGTCATTATCATTTCAGCCATAGGACGTTCACTGATAGACATACGGATAGGGAAGCAAGACATAAGGATATCGATTTCCAAAAAGGCCGGTTGGAAGCCGCCTGCATCTAACGTAAACGTAACATTAGATTCAATATTTACTTTATAATAAACTAGCCGTCCGCCCCGGCTTCGCACGAGTGTAAGCTCGGCCTTCGGCCTCGCTACAAAATATAATATAGCCTATGTCACCCGGGGATAGTGTAGCTTCCCAACAGTGAAAGAATTTTTCAAATCGGTTCAGTAGTTTCGGAGCCTATTCATTACAAACATACAAAAATAGGTACAAATCTTTCCTCTTTATAATATTATTATTACTAGCAGTCCGCCCCGGCTTCGCACGAGTGTAAGCTCGGCCTTCGGCCTCGCTACAAAATATAATATAGCCTATGTCACCCGGGGATAGTGTAGCTTCCCAACAGTGAAAGAATTTTTCAAATCGGTTCAATAGTTTCGGAGCCTATTCATTACAAACATACAAACATACAAAAATAGGTACAAATCTTTCCTCTTTATAATATTAGTGTAGATGTAGATATCAATTTTAAAGTACGATTATAAAAAAGAGTGGCAGTACAAAAGAAAAATACCACTTGCCCACTCCATGCACCTTATTACTATAAATCGAGAGCATAAACTCTTTACTTACGACCAGATTATGTTTCACTGTCAGATTACACTTTACCAGTAATAACATATGATACTTACTCGATTTAATTATGCTTTACGTGTCTGCATTCGCCAGGTTTTGCGAGTGGTTTCTAGGAACTGCTTTCGTTTCCGCTGCGAAGTGATTTTGCCATATCCGGGAAGTTCGAACGTAGAATGGGTGAAAATAAGAAAAACTGTTATTGTGCCCATCACGCTATTGGTATCGATTTCAACTAGCGGTTGTTCTGTAGCGGAACCGATGGTCATATTCCAGTTTGCTTGGTCAAATTGGTTATTAAAGCGCCGGCCAATTAGTTGTAAAATATCACACGCCATCAGCATCGGCAGAGCAGCATTCTAACATTTTTCGTGTGAAATACTTATTTCGTATTCCAATTTAGATTTTTCTGCATCGCTCCGGCCAGTCTAGCCTGAGACGTCTTTTAAAATACTTGCCAATCTTTTGCCAATATCATAAAACTGTTCTTAATTAATAGTAGGTTAGGTACCATTTAAGCGATGTTGTTTTTAATTATAATCATTCGTAAAACTAACCGTTTCAATAAAATTATCTCACACCACTTTTGATTTCCCATGAATACAGTTGGACGCACCAGTTTTCGTGGTCTAAATATTTAATTCGTTACAGTCACTAAGTAACACGCACTCTTCGCTTGATTGCTTCTATTTTAAACCTATACAGACGGCAATTTTCTAATTGTCTCTAATAGCTGGTTTCCGATAACAAAAACCGACAAATCAATGTGGATCACGTGTTTCACGGATAACTTTGTTCATACAGATGGACATGAATAATCGTAGGGTTGTTGAATCATTTAACTTCTGATAAAGATTCGAATCCGAACTTGTTTCATATATTTTTAATCGTAGTCTAAAATAAAATTATAATTTGCATAAATATTTTGGAAAATTGTTCGTCACCTTGTTAAATAATTATGCAAAAAGTATTATTCTGAATAGTGTCAGTCTTATTCCTATTTTGTATTTCTATTTACATTGGTGGACAGCCGTTTAAGCTTTTCAAGGTTTCGAAGAGTACGCTTATTAATATGTGGAGATAATTTGTCTAGGTAACGTTATACTAAAACATCGGGCATATTCAGAATCGATTAATAATCCCGTTTTAGCTAAAAATAGTTTTGTTGTTATCTCGACATTTCTCGTACCTAGTACTTTAGAATATTAGATTACTTTAATTAGTGAAAATAATAGTAATTATTGGTCTAAACAAACTAGCTTTGCTGTTGAATAATTACACTGTCAACCTCCCGACTACATTATCAGACCCTCGTCACCAAGTGTTGTGAGTCGTCCGTCACCATGTATGGTAACAAATCAAATGAGCCTAAACTCAAGGGATTCACTAGTAGCCATAACCTGGCTCCATTATAAGGTCAGTTCTTTTGGACCAAATTATTATATTATCATCTGGATATACTTGCCTAGTTTCAAATCGATGCGACAGTTAGAAGTTAGTTAAAATCGACCTCCAATATTTGCTTACAAACGTAGCTAATATAAGCATGTTAAAATCTAAAAATATACATATTTCTATTTTAGCACTGCTAAATAATAAATTCTGGTAACCCTAAATACAGACAATGTTACAGGTTACTTATGCGCAGTCACGTAGTAGACCACTGGTCATTGTCTGTGGACGACGATGCTTTCATAAATAATTTTCAACAGCCACGCTCGATAATATTGTTAAAGATACACGACTTGCACTGGTGGGACCAGCGTAGTAATAAATTAATGTAAACACCACCATCTCGCATTCAACATTGCCTATTGGTGTCTATTTCTGTATTCTAAACTGGTCTTGAAACCGCACGAAGAACAACTGTATCGTGAAAGTAATTTTTAAACTCGTTTAGCTATCCTTTCACAAACCGCATCAGCTGTTCTTGGATGGATCGTGTTTTATTGAATATACCACAATACGCCGTAGACACATCTAGGCAGGTAAGCCGAGATCAACGTAAGACGTTTGCTCCCCTTCGAGATTCGCCTTTCTCACGACTCGCTCGCTTTAATAGACCTCGATAAAGCGAAACACCCGTAAATCAAAGGCCTTTGTGCGCGACGACCTTTTGATGGAGCTATTTACATAAGAACTGCTAGATACGCGAAGGTGTTGACACGTAAAGAAACACGTTTGACAAAACAATTCCCCGTAATGCCTCTCAAAAAACTTGCCTATAAAAGTGACGTGACCATGACTAGTTGTGTTCCGATCAGCTGTTACATTATTGTCACCCTACAATATTAGCATACTATTTGATTTCCGTTAAAACGTAAAAAGTAAATCCGGATCGATTCATTTGAATTATATCTTGATACATACTTAATCGTTATATTTTCCGTTGATATTTGAAATAACGTCCAAATTATTTTGTATTAGCTTCGTCTACGGTTTTACTTACTGTCCTACGGGAACAATACAACAGCTCTTTATTGACATTACAAGAATACATTCAAGATAGGCACAAATGGTGGTCTTATCGCCAGGAGTGATCTTTCCCAGACAACATGGATGAGTAGGTGTTCTTGGTAGTTTTTTTTTCGAATAAAATGTACATAGCCTGTGTGTCAATTATATGTATAGTAAAGTATATAATTAACACGTAAAGCTATAAATAAACCCAATTTCATCCAAATTTGCGGTTACGAAGCTGAATGGGAACATACATAGACATACACACAGTTACATACAAACTTTTGCATAACCTCTAAACGATGTTTGTATTGTTGCAGACTTGCAATGCGGCGGAGTATGCGAGATGGGTGCGCGCGCTGTGCTTCGAGATCCTCGGTCAGACGCCGCTGCCTCAGGTGCGCTTCCTGGACGTGCTATGCGCTGCTGACACCATCGGCAGAGAACCAAAGAGGAAGGAGACGGCTGCTTGCGCCCCGCGCCCGCCGCCTCGAGCTCGGCGGAGGTTACTAACCTCGCCCGAGACGCAGCTCCCGCGGGACCACTCCCCCGCAGCGACGGACGAGGGCATCGTCGTGGAAGACGACGACTACGACTCTTCGTCAGATCGCAGCCTCGACTTGACCCTGCCCGCTGACGCGATGAAGACCGCAGACGCGGTCGACGCGCCGGTGCGGAAAGCCGAGGTCATTAAATGCGACAGTTGCAGCAAGTTAAATGCGCAGCATCGCACGTTGCCGCGCTCCGCCCGTGCCGAGTCCGAGCATGGGCGGAGGTACTTGAAGCGCTGGGAGGGCACGGCTGGCGGCGCCGAACGCGGCCGCTCCGCGATGGAAGCCGCGCGGAGGAAGACTTCTTCACTCGACATTCGAGCGCGCTCGTGTTCGCCGAACGCTCATGAAGCGGTCGCGCAGTACGTCCCAGTGAAGGAGCGACGCGCTCTATTCGAGTCTCTGTCGCAGACCGGGGGCAGCTTAGCACGGAGTAGCGAACATTTATCTCGGCCGATTGTCCCTGCGGAGACCACACCCAGACGAGCGGCCTCTCTGCATAATCTGCAAGCGCCGCCGACGCGATCGGTCAGCGATCTCCGACAGTTCTTTGAAGCGGTCGCGCGCGGCGCGGGCGCATGCTCGGGTATCGTCCAAAGACACAGCGCTCCACCTAACACCGCTCCTCGCGCTTTCGCCTCGCTCACATGCGCTTGACCCTATCCTAAGGACCTGTAAATATTGTAGATAGAAGTTGCGTTGACCGCTGTTTACTAAGTCGTTCGTTTTAAGACTGTTACAAGTATTGTTAAAGAATGTACCTAATATAAAATAAAATGAGACGTATTATTCATGACTCGGTTTTTTATTTCGGCGATTGTGCAATCGAGTCCGTTGCCCTTGATCTATGATTTGCATTGTTTCATACTGATTTGTTACAGACAATTGATTCTTAAAATCTTGTCAGGTATTTTAATAACATTCTACAGTAGGTATGCTTTGAGTATTCATACCTACTGAAGTGAATTAGAGTGTCACAAAGGTTGCTACGTCCTTCGTTATGATCTTTGTGTCGCAAGTTAAACGTGCAGTTACAAAACTAACCACATTTATGTACCTATTGTTGTCAAATATTTTTCTCCCACAAATTACAATATTGTGCGAGCATTCATTGTGAAATTGCCTAAGTATAACATGTGACTGTCAATAACACCGAGGTACAATAACATGAACTTATTGACGATATATCTATCGTCAACTGGATTGTCGTGATCAGACATTTTTAGCAGTCATCTAGGTTTACTTAGTGGGTACATAGACTATTAGTACCCTAGAATCAAGTGATAATTGCTATATAAATCATGACTAGACGACCCGAAAAATATCACCTTGTAAAATACCAGGATTACTTACCGAATTCCGTCTTAGCCTTTATAGATTTCAGCAAAGCCTTTATGACTCAACCATAGGTCCGTATAATAAACCCTTTAAGACTCAAGTGTTCACAAAACGTATAACAGTGTACTCATAGCATTTACGTATCTCACAATGACAGACGTTCAATTAAAGGTTCAATTACTATAGCGGCTGCATAAAATAATGAGTTATTCCTGTCTGTGCTCACAAGGGGACAAACAAATAAAAATTCCCGTCTGTCCCCGAATTTGAATCTAGGGATAAACAGGAATAAATATTTCCTGACTGTCCCCGAATTTAAATGACCGACGAATCGAACTAGGTACATCGAAATCCTCGTTTCACTCGCGACTTGAAGACACCCAGATTTTATGTAGAGAACCATCGGGTAACACCCACTCGGGCAGCACATTCCACTCCACAGTCTAGCGGTTCGCACAATAGAAGGGATTTCAAAGCGCCACGTTATGTTGTGGGTAACTAATGCGCAATGAACGTAGGAAGTTCCTACATGCTTTGGTAGTTACGTGAATGAGATAACTAATTAAACAGAAATATCTTAGTAATGAATCACTTCCAAATACGAATACTGATTATAAGTCATTAGAAAATAAACAATCATCATAATCTCGGAAATATTTTGACTATTACCTTTGGTATCTACTATGTAATGAGAGATAACGTTGATCAGTGATCTCATAAGGTACGGCCACAGAAGACATAATAGTTAGGTAAAGCCTAGGTAGGTACAGCGCAAAGTTTCTCCCATATCGTTTCCGTGTAACCCTTTCGCCCTTTCCGTGTAACCCAGTATAGTGATGCCGAGGACCATAATTATAAAACCAGTTTAATGTTTGAGCCACTCAGCTCTAGTCTGTAATAAGCTTTATAGATGCGTGTGTGCCTACTTGATACGTTAAATGGATGCTTAGACTATAACAACACAAAGCACGCAGCTTGATTAACCCAATGGATTAATTGATATGCAAATTGCTTAACGTTGAGAATTGTGCCAGCACTTGACACGGGTTCAAAGCTGAACTGTTTAGAAACAACGATATCTACACATTATAACCTTTTAGTAAAACTTCATAGTGTAGTTTGAGTTGAGTCTGCAGACAATGTAGGTGTACCGTTCAGAAAAACACCAAGTTATCACAGTTCTGCGTCACGTCGTGAGGATTCCAAGAAAACAGCTTTCTTTTATAACCTCACGACTGTAAGGTCACATAACGTCTTCGTCCTTTATCTGTAATCATCTACGCTCATGCTAGACCATATTTTTTTGTGAATAGATCATTACCAACACGTAGGTATCTATTCAGAGCACAGGACAAGATTCTCTCTCTTTTTAACAACGTTAAAAGCGTCTTCAGAAGTCAACTGTCCCTTTCTACCGACAGGGCTTCATGATTTAATGGTACCGAATTAGCAGTTGGTATGTGTGTCGAATGATGGTTGCACCCTCACAACCAGTAATTCAATCTTGACAAAAAATCTTCGGACAAAAGAGGGAAATAAAAAAGATATAAAAGAAGCCGGGGGATGTACAGGTAGCGGGATTATAAAGATTTGGACAGGGACCGTATAAACTTCTAACGGACTCATGAGTGTTTAAAAGTTTAAAAAAGTAAGACTTCGAAAATATTTTTTTGATCGAAGAAGTAAAACAACAGATTTAGGATAAGAGATAATTTATTTGCCAAAAATACGAATTAACTACATTTTATCACAATTATAAGAACACTAAAAATAAAAGAGACAATTTCGAGACATTCCTGCGATTTCCACACTAGGCTCAAGGCCCGTAATATGGAGACCCTACAAAACGAAAAAAACAATACTTACAAATATTAGTCTATTATTTTTAGTA
The DNA here is from genome assembly GCA_949125355.1 of Agriopis leucophaearia. Taxonomy (NCBI): domain Eukaryota; kingdom Metazoa; phylum Arthropoda; class Insecta; order Lepidoptera; family Geometridae; genus Agriopis; species Agriopis leucophaearia. The sequence continues at coordinate 5,151,267 of OX421276.1, read as the reverse complement.
GGCACACTGTGTATGTATATTTATAAGGGAAGTCGTGGACTTGGAAAAACTTTTCAGTAGTTTACTTAAGCTAGTTCTTTTTTTGTTGGGATGTAGGAAAAACACTGTCAATCTGACAATTGCCTTTGTCAAAACTGTTGAACCGTAGACCGTATAAATTAGATACGTTGGCCGGCGAATGCACTGACCTTGATCGTGAATGCCGCGTTTCGGATGTTAGCTAGCTGTCCACTGATCCAATTCTGTAGTTACTTATGAAAAACTCTTACTTGCATCTCTTTTTCACTGATCGCTATTATGTAAACGAGAGGGAGATGGATAAACTTGGTACCAGCAGGTGCAAGGCTATACACTCGAATAAGGTTAGCGTCGTGATCGATAGTCAATTTGCCAGAACAAATGTAGGTGCACCGTTTGATCTTTCCATTGATATTTAAGAGTCAATATCGAATGGCAAGTTAAATGTCAGCATGTGGAAAGACGAAGACCATGAACTCTCGTTTAGAAGGGTTTAACTTGCCTATAACAAGACACGTTCTTAATCAAGTAAACGTAACTGTTTTTTTTATTGATAATATAGACATTTCTCAAGATTGCGGCCGCGACCGATATCAATGTAACTGGTCTACGAAACCCGTTGCTATTCAATGTAACTATTTTCTTCCTTGACAAGAGACCGGTAAACTAGATAAAGACAGATGTTCTATGAGAAAAGATCTGGAGACCTAGTCGAGGAATTCACTAAAGACAAGCTTCTAACAATTGGAGGAAAGGGTAAAGTGTGGGTAAATAGGGCGAAAGGCGAAAAGGATAATGGAATTATTCATACGGCTCTTTGAGTTTCCTACACAATAAGCTGATGAAATGGGCCATGTTTTGGGGGCTTGGTACAATTAATCTTGTCCCAATGGACGACCGTCCTCAATTAAGTGACCTAAATTAAAGGCATTCTTTAAAAAATACTTACAAAACTTTTTATGTATACTACCTTGCCACTTGTTTGACAAAATTCGATCAAATATTGAACCCATTGCCTGTATGTAGTGACTGGAGATTGGTTGAAGATTAGAAATTGATAATTATTGCTACGTAAAATAATGGCGTGTCAATTTATAAAGACAGTGCTTCTAAAACGATATCAATCAATCGCAATCACAATGGGGAATGTCCAACCGTCAATGTCATTGCAAAATTAAGAAAGCAAAGGAACCGTTCTTGATAAACGTCCAGAGCTGGCAGTAACAAATAAGTAGAAAACGAAGAAATATCTTTAGAAAAGCACTGTTCCTAATTATTTTGCTCTCTAGTCTCTACCGTAGGCGTATGATTTACCGTTAGTGCAAAAAGTGTAACTTCAGACAATGGGTTGACTTTGACAAGTACAGAGTGCCTTGCGGTATTCAGATGAGTAAGCTGTTTTGGTTCCAGTTTGTTTGATACATCTACTTACCTACATACCAAAGATCTGTTGAATTTTTTTGTTGAAGGCCGAGGAACCTGAATTGGCCTTCCACTATTATCAGAGACCATATTTGTAGGAAGAATCTAGGTAAGCTTAATTCGAGGTTTTGTACGTGAGGTCAGGATAGTGCTATTGTTTCACTTACAAAAGATAATCAATAATCTACCCACAATCAATCATATGTCACGTCAGCATGCATCATGTCAAGTGCTTTGGTTATAAATTTGTATACTATTTCCATTCGTTTATTTGCTCTCGCTAGATTTTTAAACGTATGGCTGGTAGCAGATATCCGATAAAAATCTTCAGTGAAATGTTAAAAGAAAATGTTTTTTTTTTTATTTTATTTTTATTTTAGAGCAAATAAATGCTTGTACCGAGAGTGCTAACAACCTCGCTCGCAGGCAGCGTCCCTACATAATACTTATTTTAACGACTTTAGTACGAACTTGGTCCAAGGTGTTTTTTTGCTTTGATAATTGCAATAATATTGTAAAATGTTGAAAGAGCTAAAGCTGAGTTAAAAAACTTGGACAGATTATACTTAGTAAAATGCCGAAATTTCAATCTCGATGGTTTTCAACTCGCCAGTGCATGGAATCCAGTACCTCAGAATACTTTCTGTATTCTGAGTTCAGTACCTATTATAAAATACTCGTCCAAAATGTGTTCAAAATACCATACTCAGTGATACAGTGAGTGTGTTTTGTCGGGACTTAGGTTCGAGTTCGGCTTCCTGGTCAGTTCCGTCAGTCCTGGATTTGTCAATAGGCCATAAAGGCCGCGGCCTATGGGCGGCAGCGTCCTAGGGGCGGCAGATTAGAGAGGAAGTTCAAAAATTATTATTTTAGAAAGGTACATGGGGCGGTGGAAATAAAGTGGCCTACACTCGTAAAAAATATAAATCCGGCACTGCTTCCAGTGACAATCTTAGCAAAAGACTAAGAAAGAGGGTGTACATCATTTTGTCTGCACCTTTGAACTTTTCGTCCAACCCCGTGATTATAATACAGTCTTCCCGTGAACATGGTGCACAACTGCGCCGAAATATCGGGAGCTCCATCCACAACCTTATCACGGTAAATATCCCGTTAATAATCATACAAGTACCTGTCGAGTATATTTATTTATTGTTATACTTAAAGGATTGATTAATCCATTGCCTGATACGTATAAACAAGCGTTTATTTTACTTGGCGAGTCCAGACCAGACATTGTTAAAGCAGCAATTGACCAAGCAATCTTGGCGTGCGTGAGTCACTGTTAACTATTATTACATTGCGATTACCTACCTATACCTACCTACTTACTACGTAATGGTTCTATGGAAATTAGTTAAGGTAAATACAGCAATTTATTATAATATATAATATGTTAACTTGTTGGTGGTGTTTTAAGTGGTAGTTAACACTGACCGATAAAATCTTATAGGTATACCTACATAAAAAGTATATGCTGTTTGTTGGTAGCATCTCTTAAGAAATGTTGGACCGACTTGACAAAAAAAACTTAATTTAAGGAAAAAAAATATAGAAAGCTTTTAAATTCAGCATTTTACAATCTACTGAAGAAAAAAATAGCCGTGGTAGCCTATTTGGTAGATAGCTAGACTTGTAAGTATGAGGTCACGGATTCAAATCTTGGCCCGTCCCAATGAGCTCTTCGGCATAGTTTTTAATTCTACTGTCTTTAGAGTTTATGTACTAATTTTCATACCTGGCTTTTCGGTGAAGGAAAACATCATCGGAAAACGTGCATACCTATGTTTTATTATTAATCAGTAATAGGCTTGCGTTTGACCGCCAACTCGCCTGGTGTTAAGCTCGATGCTGTTTACGATGAGCACGCTTGCCTAGAAGAAACCGATTCACTCGAGATTTGAAGACACCCAGATTGTAACCATCGGGGAACACCCATTCCGGCAGCGCATGTACGGAGAAGAAATCAATGTCGTATTATGTGAATCCACCAACCCTCAATGGGGCAACGTGGTAGATATGGCCCAATCGCCCTTACGGAGGTAGGCATAAGTTGAGCCCACTGTTCGACTATGCTATGCTTAGCAGAAAAATACTTAGATCGAGTATAGGTCTACTTATTGAGAATTATGACCTAACAGAAAAATTTATGCGAAAAAGGGCATGTTCAGGAAGTACTTACGATAAAAAGAATTGAAACCTAACTCGTGGGTGGGTACGTAGACGTACAGAATACAGATTTCATTTTCTCGATACGTATTCTCGTTGCCAAGTTATTTTGGAAATATGCTAGGTACAGGAATTAACGACGATTCTTCAAAAGCGAAATATGAAGAATCATTTGTTGGTAATGATTTCGGCTTTAGTACATTACATTTACATCTCATTTTCATAATAATGAAGATGATCATCACACAAAAGAGTTTGCCTTCATCAATCTATCGTCAAAGAACGATAATAAAGTGAATATAACATCGTAAATATATAAAAAGTACGGATGCATTTAGGAAACGGATGGTTGATGATTCATAATTTTATTGACTTTTATATAATTATCTTGAAGTTCGTGAACTATTACTTGGAATTGATAGACGATGATGTTTTTATTGTATCTAAGTTTTATGGAAATGAAGCTTTTATGAACATCTGAGAACAACTTAATTCATAATAAATAGAGCGGTAACGAGTAAAAATTTATCTTTGATTGATCTTTAATAAATGTATAGCTATTGCCTCCCTTAGCTAAACTAACTTTGTTTTATATTTTTTAGGGTTCCGTAACTCAAAAGAAAAAGGAATCCTTATACGATCATTTCGTTGTCCGTCTGCTTGTATGTCTGCCTGTCAATGCCCTTTTTTTCAGGAACGCGTGGAGATATCAAATTAATATAAAACACCCACGTAGGTACGAAAGCCTGCAATCTCTTGAAGTTGTGAAAAAATCAAACTTCTGCAAAATTCAATGCAATCAAAAGATACGGCCGTTTATGCCGCATATTTTGACACTCGCAAGGGAATCAAAACATACCTACACCTACTTCCCGTTGACTTAGAATCATGAAATTCGGCAAGCAATTTTTATACCACAAGTAAGGAGAAAAAACCGAAACCCGTATTTTTTTCGTAACATCACAACCAAATAGTTTTTTTTTTGCAATTATAAACTTATTTGCAGTGAGTAAACTGACCGCACTTGGCCGATTTAAAAAGGGAAAAAAAAAGCTTTCGTTTTACCGCCACTTTTTGGCCACCTCACCTGATGTGATGCCTGATGTGAAGTACCTTACCTACCGAGTCCAGTGCAATTACGAAAATAAATAAACATAAAGTTATGTAGTTTGGGGATTATGAAGGATCGATAGGGGAGCATATATTCCAATTTAAGGGATTCTGGCGAGGTCAGCTCAAGGTCATTTCGATGAAAACGCGTTTAATTCGATATATCGAGAACGGTTAGTGTTAGGCAAAAAATTGTTGAGACCTTTTCTCTTCTAAATTAAATTTACTAACTTTTTTATCTGAAACTTTCCCTCCTGTCGATCCTTCATAATCCCCAAACTACATAATTTTATGTTTTTTTTTTCATTAATTTCCGTAATTGCACTGGACTATAGAGATTAAGTACATTTTTTATTTACCCACTGTTCTTGCATGTCTTGCATTTGTAACTTTGTAGAGGCTTTGCTTTGTAGCAACAATCTTGAGTAAGTGGATATCTTAGTATACCTATCCACACAAGCACTACAGTATACTTAGAAAGTATTTTTAGTGTTCCGTACCCAAAGGGTAAAACGGGACCCTATTACTAAGGCTCCGCTGTCTGTCTGTCCGTCTGTCCGTCCATCTGTCGCAAGGCTGTATCTCATGAACCGTGATAGTTAGACAGTTGAAATTTTCACAGATGATGTATTTCTGTTTCCTCTATAACAGCAAATATTTAAGGGGGCTCCCATACAACAAACGTAATTTTTTTGCTCGTTTTTGCTCGATATTGATAACGGCAACAGGTAGACGCTTGAAATATTAACAGAATATTTAGTTATATATTCACTTTAAAAATAAATAATGAAATTAAAATAAAATATATATTAAAATAAATATTTAGAGGATGCTCCCATACTACAAACATGGTTATTTGCTATTTTTATAGATAATGGTACGGAACCCTTCGTGCGCGAGTCCGACTCGCACTTGGTTATTTTAATATTTGTAGTGTTATTCCATACTTTCGGAAAAAATAAATTTTTTAATGGTCTGTGACTCCTATAAATACTTAAGTATTTAGGAGTTGCCACTTACTTACCGACCTTATTTCAGCTGAAGACCATGTAGTCTCGCTAAGGTGTCATCCAAACAGCCTATCCCGTTACGAGCATAAACGCTAGATTTCCTTGAAGCTATTTCAGCACCACATTTGTGAGATCATAATCTCACCAAAACAAAACAAGTGCAAAGGAAAGTGAACACACCATGCCCTTACATGGTACGACCGGCGACATTCGTTGACTCAGTTAGCCCAATTTACGGAGATTATTTTAAGTCGCTGAGTCAATAGACTCAGTTAGTTCGAGTTAAAGTCCCTGACTCAAGATTCGTCGTTTAAATTAATTTTAGGGGAATAGGAGGCGATAAATGTGGGCGCCACTCGATTACTCATTGATTAGTAAACTGAGTTTGTGCTTGAGGCGACTGTCGGGGACCTTGGCTCGATGTACGAAGAAGGAGTGAAACGTCTACCTTTTAAACATAAACGGAATTTATTGTGATATATACATTGTTTTGTAACATCCTGTACACAATAAACTCTAGGTAATACGTATAAAAAACTATTTGTAGCAGATCGGGTAATTTTTATAGTGTATACAAAGTACAAACATTCCAGTAAATTTCTAAAACTGTTCCGATATTTTCCGATTTGGATGAAACCTGTTAAGTATATTTATATTAAAATCAAGGTTTCAAATATAATTTACTTTAAAAATATGAAATAATAATTATACTTATTGAGTTTTCCAAAAAGTAAGTAAAATAACGGCTCTATAGAACAATGTCATTATAAACGAAGTACATGGAACAGTTTCGTCAAATTAGAACGATTATTTGGCAAAAAAAAACTAATTACTCATACCTACTTGTACTGTGGCCTTAGTAAAATGTATGAAAAATTGAACAGCGCCTCTATCGGACGTGAAAGGAAACTGAATTTTTCATGCATATTATGCTATCGTTTCCGTAACGATAACTTTTTCGCAAGTTCTCGTACTAAGGCCACAGGTTGTAAGTTTTTATTTATTAAATGCAATTGATGGCAAGACGAACAAGTCGAATTTAGAACTCCAACAGTTCAAACCCCTGTGAAATGCACTACATTCGTCATCCTGAGATTTTAAATATCTTAATTAGAGATGAGATTTTTAATCTCTTTACCAAATCTAATAATTTAACTCTAAACATAATCTGACAACTGATTCCTTTCTTCAAATAACCGAAAAATTACCTTGGTATGTAAATAAAATTAAAATATTAGTCAATATTAGGTAAATACTAACTTACTAAACTAAAATATAATTATATTACTGAAGATATTATTTAAATCAATTAAAATAAAGCGCACTTCTTTTTTTTTAACGCGGATAAGTCCGTGTTTGACCACCAACTCGCCTGTTGATAAGCGACGATGTGGTCGAAGATGAAGCACGCAGACTTAGAAGATACCTATTCACTCTTGCCTTGAAAAGGCCAAGATTATATCTGTGTAGCGTTTAAGAAGTGTTCTATAAAAATAATTATGGCAAATAAAATATAAACTAAATAAAACTTAAAAACTGATCTAAAAGCCCTTTGGAGAAATAAAAGCCATTGCCGCGTCGAATGGCAATGTCTAAAATTTCACAGAAGCCTCTAGCACAGTCTCCACTATTTAACTAGGGCATGACTTCATGACCGTGACTTACTTTGTTTGACTTTGACTGTGACTATGGCTTGTTTTGTTTGACATTATATTTTAATACCTTGTCAACTCTCTTATTATTCCGACTGAACTTTGTATTCATGGTCATGAAATAAAACTAAAAAATAATAATGGTAAAAATAATTTTCTGGCCAGAGTGGGCGCCACCATTCCGGTTACCAGTCACAGTCACCTCCACATTGTTAAATAGTTAGCATGCTTTATTACAAAATTGCCAAGAGAATGCCTTATTCAAGGCACCGTCGACTAACATAAACGTAAATAGATTACCAGGTAACACAACAAAATAGACCAAGAGCTAACGGCATAAAATTTAATAGCAACATCTCAAGCAAACTGCCAAAATGTCGACATAACGGATCGAGATATTTACTCTAGCGACATCCGTTAGCTGGTCTAAATTGAGATCTTGTGTTTGTTTTCTAATGTTATCAATAAGAATATCAGCATTATTTAAAAAATACTAATCCCCAAAAAATACTGTTAGGCCTGTTTGTAAAATTGGCTTTGTCTTTTGTCTCGTTTTCATACAGGATACTTCTCATCATGGTATATTAATATACCAGGTATCCACCAGGTATGCCATTCTGAGACACAAAGGTCACGTGGGTGACACAAGCCTACGTCATTGACGCTCAGTTACCAGTAGCATGAAATCATAACTCCCCAATCTCCGTGTATTACCTGCATCCGACAAAACGATGTGTATTTAATTTAAATAATATGCTAAATATATTAAATTTGTGTTTAACTTGAATAGCTTCGCTTGAGCGGACAAACTAAATAATAAATATAAATAAAATAAATAAATATCTGGGACATATTATTCATTATTGCACACATGGTCATCTAACCCCAAACTAAGCAAAGCTTGTAATATGGCAGCCAGAGACTGATATACATACATATATATTTTTAAATACATACTTAAATAGATATCAGCACCCAGACATAGAACAAACACAAATGTTCATCACACAAATGTTTGTCCTAGGTGGAAATCGAACCCACGCCCCCAAGCATAGAAAATAGGTTCACTAGCAACTGAGCCACCGGGGCAGTCAAGTTTAAAAATTGTTTATTTATTTATTTAAAACGTTATTAACAACTTTGATTCCCAATTTTTGGTTTGTTGGAATGAACTGGCAACTTGACGTAGTCTTGTGTTACAGAAAAGCATACATTGTTTTTAATTGGATCATGCTTCTCATATAAGTGAGAAGCTGGCCAAGCTTATTCTTAGCCATTATAAGAGCAATTTCGAATAAGAAATATGGTTTTAGTTTTACGACATCTATACAAATTTTACATCCATACAAAGAAACCTACATTCACTAGAATGAACTTGACTGCACCCTTATAAAGGTAAAAGGTACGATATTGCCGTCTATTTTTCTCCAACAAGGTATTTAATGTGTTCATTATTTAAAGAACACACTCCGATGAAATTTTACTAAGGTTTCATAACATAACCTTAAAATAATTAATTGTTGTCCTTCGCTAAAAGTATCAAGTAAAAGCCATAGCCACCTCGAAATGTATTTTGCCAAACTTTGGGTGTTTGGCAACGTAATGGAAAAATTATCAAAAATATATTTTTTATAAGTTACCCCAATATGTGTCTAGGTATATTTTTACGTAAATATCCATGCAATGTTTTAGAAAAGTACTATACAAGTCTTGTCTTCAACTGAGCATTTACATATGGACTCGTGTATACTACACGTCATTTGTCACGCTCGTCAATAAATGTAAAAGTACCAAAGACCTAAAAAAAATTTTTGCTACGCAATCCTAAATCCCTACCATCCCTATCCCTACCATCCCTACCATATTATAAATGTGTAGATCAAATACCTTCACACATGACTTCTAACTAAGTAGAAGCAATACCTGATATTGGTTTAACTTGCAAAAAAATGCCGTTTGCGTGATTCAGGTAAAGTGTCGTATTTACCTATAATACACGCACTTTTCATATTTGTGAAACTACGATCCATTTACACTCATTATTTTAGGAATTATTGAATACCTTATTACGTTTTTAATAATATTATTCGTAAAGTTTAAGCAAATTAACAATTTTTTCGCAAAACATCGTTTTAGTACGCAATCTATTTTCAAACTATGGAACTACAAATCTGACGGCTGTCAGTTTGTTTGTTTGTCCGCGAACATCTTTTAAACTACTAGAAGGATTTCAAAGCAGTTTACATGAATATGCTTATAAAATACCTGATTGAAACATAGGCTATATTAATTTATGATAATAAATAGTAAAATTATTTTTTTAAATAATTATTTATAACGCCATCTAGCCTATTTTATAGTAATGTTGTCGTAATGACAGACTTCTACTCGCAGACATGGTAGGTAGGAAGACTGAAGCGGCTGTTGCCATATAATCTATATGTAAATAAAAATATACATAGCTATTAAAATCTGCAAGTTGAAGTGGCAATGGGCAAGCCACATCGCTCGAAGAACTGTTAACCGATGGGGAAGTAGGTAAGTTTCTTGAGTGGAGACCGCGAACCGGAAGACGCAGCGTAGGTAGGCCTCCCACTAGATGGACCGACGACATTGTGAGAGTCGCGGGCATCCAGTGGATGCAGATGGCAGGATGTCGTTCAGTGTGGAGGTTAAAGGGGGAGGCCTATGTTCAGCAGTGGACGTCTTCTGGCTGATGATGATGATGAAATAAAAACGAATCGCCGAAATGTATGTACCCGCATAACTTCCGATAGACTGCACCAAATAGTTTTTTTTGTGTTTGTTATTTTCAGGACAGCCAACTGCTTTTGAAGAGGTTTTACAGTTTATTATGGCGTAATTTAAAGTACGTTTATTTTTGTATTGACTTCTGACGTGCTAATATACCAAGTCGACGGAGATTAAAATGAATACATTTTTTTGCCAGGATCAAACTTAAGACCAATAACAGACACGCAAAGTAGGTGAACTCGCGGCATCTAATCTGTTACTGATCTATGATTAGCAGCTATTTTGGTGGTGAACGAAAGCGGTTTAGTTGTTGGAAGGGTCGAGGCGCAGAAGGCGGGCAAAAATTATTTAGACATCATTGATTGGCAGTCTTTACGCGGAGTAATGTTAAATAACAGCGATTAATTATAGATACCGCTCCATGCTTCCTACTTACTATTTACTAATAATTCAATAATAACGTTTGTCATGCATGACATTTCGCTTGACTTATACCATTTTTTTTTCCTTATTGGCTCCATGGCTCCACACTTCCAAAGTATTTAACCAGTGAAAGTAATATATTATTTGCTTGAAATATATTTGAAACTATGGACATGTCGGGATACCTGTATCGAGTCAGATTAAAACTAGACTAAAATCATACTATGACGATAGTATGACAATCCGCATTAAAATGGATAAATCTACAATCATGTCATATGTGTAGGTATTATCTATAAAATATTCAGTATAAATAATCCGATGGATTTGTGCCTATTTAAAGTTCCGTTCGTGTTCGTTAGTGTAACATTTATATTTGGATATGTCAGTCTAATCGTCCACCCACTAATTACTTTGCGCTACGCGTACGAAGTCGCGGGCATTAGCTAGTCTATAATAAGTACATTGATCCTGCCGCTCTTTTTCGAAAATATTTTTGACTTACGTTACATAGTACCTAAAATGTCTAAAATACATACCGATTAATGATTATACCGATAAAAACAATAATATATTAAATTATAAACTAAGAATTCATTGGATAGGAACTACGAATTAACTTTTTTTTTAACTTGAGACGAACCGCGCAAAAAGTGTTACAAAAACGTAAACAGTCATTTCGTTGACTGTCACTAAGCTATCATGATGACGTGCAATACCTATTAACAATTGTGACTTGCAACTAGTAAATTGGATGTTTTTTGGTGTTCTGGATGTTTGTTTTGTCTGTATCAAAATTTCTTTTTTGTCTAAACTTTTCAGTTAATTTATTTCTTCAAATGGGTACATTAGTGTACACTTATGAACGTCAACAACAAATAACTATAATTAAATTAACTCAAATACGAGTACAATTCAAAAGTGTTGCCAAGTTTCCGTGTTGGAAACCTACCAGACTTCAGTTTGGTAGATTTACAGCACTAAAACTTTATAGAATAAAATAAAATCTATTAGCTCTAAAAGAAGTATTAAATAAATTAAAATGTCAAATGTGTATAATAAAATCTTTGTAAAATTGTAAAATGTCAATAAATAATAAATTAATTAGTTAAAAATAATATATGCGTGATTTCATTTCATTCTGTACAATATTAATTAGGTAAGTCCATGTCAATGTTTATATTTCGCCATGCTTTTTTATCTGTTATAAATTCATTATTAATTTAACTTATATGGCTAATGGGTGTTGCCGATACTCCCGGACTCTGGATCTCGGACATTATGTTAAGGACCTTATATGGTAAAAAAAACCTTCTTCATTATACAGGGCTATACGGAACGGTGGTGTTTAGTAGAAATGAGGTCTATACATAATGAATAACGATTGTAATTTGTTTTACAGCTGATTTTTTCTGCGATTTCTGGGTTGTGCCCATAATAAAAGTTCATAATAATGACTACATTGACCTCCTTTTGGATTAGTACCACCATTCTGTGTAACCGTGTAGCTAAAGATTGAGAGATAGTCTGCTGTGGCATTTCCGAGTGACTTCTTGGGTTCTTAAAAAGGCTGTTTATGTTAAAGTTCGGCAACGTATCTATGATGCCCTTGGTGTTACAGATATCCATAGACGACGGTGATCGCTTACTATTAGGGGGGCCGTTAGCTTGTTTGCTAACTATGGTATACAAAAACAACCCAAAAAAAGATAACCAAATCTACTTTTAGAAAACTTCTTTGTATAGATTATCTATGACGAAATATAACATGAATGTCTGTATTGCCTAAACTTCTGTATGTGCCTGTGTGTGTTTCTATGTATTGTTATATTGGTTTCTTCTAGGCAACCGTGCTCCATCGTAGACCGCATCATCGCTTATCATCAGGTGAGTTGGCGGTCAAACGCAAACCTATTCTTAAAAAAAACTCGTCCTAAACAATTGTTACTTATACTTACCAAATAATTCTTACCGATAGAGAAAGCTGTGAAAAAATTAAGCAAACATATCGATTGGTTACTGACCTCTGTCAAGCCAGCTTTACCTACTTCTAAAGACAACATTAATATTGGTTCAGTCATCAACACAAAGGTGACAAAAGTGGCAGTTTGGTTTTCGTATCTTTACAAACAGTTTCCTAAATTCATGGAGCCAAAGTCGAATTGGTTATGGGAGAAATGATTCGCTGTTCTATAACATAACATAAATATTAAAAATTACATCAATATAAATTTGCTTTGTAATAGAATCCTACTAAAAATATAAATACATCAGTACAATCTACGAATACACTATCATTACGAACTCAGGCAATGTTACACTTGATGGACTGTGCAGCGTGCCTACCACCTGCACACTAGACGACCTGAATGAAGCCACTGAGATTGCCATTGAAGTGGAAAAATTTTGATCCATTATCTTAATAAAAAAAAAAAACATCCGACTCGAAAGAAGAAGAATGCGGCAGTCTGTTTGCTTGTCCTTCTTTCATGCAACAACAAATGGACGGATCAACGTGTTTAAAAAATATAGAATAGGTTAAAATAGGTTTTGCCAACCAACTCACTTGATGGAAAGCCATGTTGTGGCCGTAGATGGAGTAAGTCGACCTAGAAGGTACTTATTCACTGATACCGTACATACTGATTTTGTGGATGGATAAAGTTGGAGGGTCGTAATGTATAATATAATACTTTTTGTACCGAATAAATGTATTGTTCCTATAGGAATCTACGCAGGTAAAACTACGGAACGGAGCAAGTTTGATATAACAATATGGACTCAGTACACGGACATCTAATAACAATCTTGGAATTTTAAACTTTTAAGAACTAAAACCTCGTGGTTAAATAAAATCACAACGTCCTTTGCGTCCACAGACTAGTTATAGCTACGGTTCGCGCAAAACTTTATGAGCCCTCTGAAGTTAGGCCCAGTGGCTGCGCAGTACGCATATTATAGGTATCCGAGGGACTTTACAGGGCGTCGGGGAGGCCTCGCGCCTAACTTCAGAGGGCTCATAAAGTTTTGCGCGAACGATACTGCGTAAAGTCTTTGTTTGCGTCCAATTCATTAAAAACACTTTTTTTAGAAAGAAAAACTTAACATACCGTAACGAAGAAATCATGGCGTACTACTCCAAGCGTATCAATACTTAATGGACCAATTCATATTCAAGGGAAAGTCCCATTACCTTTATTAATAAGGTTATTTGTATTGATTTATATACATTAATTAATCTAGGTGTGTCTGATTTTAGCTATATATTGCCATCGATACAGAAAATAATTGTGATTGAAAGACGATGAATTGGAGGGTTTTATAGCTAACGTGTGTGTAATATAACTGTGTGTACGCTTGTAGGATTCTACAAGCTAAACGCCTCAACCAATTTTGATAAAAACGTGTCGATAGATTTTGTAGGTCAGAGATGGTAAAAGGTAGATGCCGTCATCATAAGATGGCAATATAGTGGGAGGATACAAATTTAAAATCGTGATTGCAATACAATCCCTTATGTGAAATTTCATTGAATAAGTTTTTAAAATGAAGTGAGGTTACTACACAATGTTTTGTTCAGGTGCACCGTTTGCGAAAGATCCGGGGATAACGTGGTCGGATTTAATATTTTATTTATTATAGAAATAAACTTGTTATATCCTCTTTCCTTTTGTCGTGTTCCTTATGTCTTAGGGTCATGACCCCCACCTCCCGTCTTACGCCATCATTCTCTATTCTCGGCTACGGTGCACCTTCAACTTTGCCTTTGACTATAAGCTTTTTTTAAATTGTCGCTGTTTCCTGGCAATATAAATGCAGTACTGCATTCCCAAGCATCACTGGTTCAGACTAAGCTCCTTAGTCTTGAGCATCGGCGCAAAGTTGCTAGTCTATCAGTTTTTTTATCGGATACATTTCAGAGAGTGTGCATCGGATCTGCATGATCTAATTCTCTCCTGCCCATTTTTCTATGGCAGTCAAACGCAAGCCTATTTACAGATAAAAATTACTCCTAGATACGCTTGAGGAAATTGTAGACCATCTAGTTGATATATTGAATTATTTTCATATTGATGCATTGGTCCGTGGAATGCTGTCCTCGGTATTCTCAGCATTCTCCTCCAACACCACATTTCGAATACATCGATGCGCCCTCTGCTGCTTTTAGCGTCCATGCCTGAGCTTCATACAGGATTTTTTTTAATATCAGGGTCCGAACTAGCCTGTTTTTTAGCTTGATTCTTCTGTTTTTCCATATCGTCTGACGTTGAAACATAGCCATCCGATGCAACATAATTTTTTTTAACTAGGCGTATATAATTTTGTGTTTTTGAAATGATAGTAACTTAATAAACTCAACAATTCAATCCTATTGTTAGGCTTACTGTATCATAAGGAACCATGAGATCTTCGTGTCGAATTTGACTGCCATGTCATCCTCTAAGTGACTTACATATAGGGGTTACCTCTTTAAAAAAAAAAACTGAAACACAAGTTTTGCGCCGCCTGGGCTGCTTATATCCAAAGTCTGTGATGAGCCATATACAAAGCTGAATGAGATGAGCGGCAACCTAATGCATTTCAATTGAGCATTTTGAGAATTTTCTACTGAACCTTATCATATGTGGGTCTCGACATGCTCTTTACAATTCTAACTGGCATTTTCCATTCATAATTATAACTGGCATTATAACTGCCGTAAAATAAAACTACAATAATATCAAAAGAATCACTTATTTTTTTTTGCTAAATGTAACTGCTAGTTTGATGCAAACATCAATTTTCACGTAATAAAAATGTAAATAAACAATGTAAAGGTAGAGTCACACGTTTTGTAAAGACGAGAAACGTTGCGTTAATCGTTGCAATTGTGAACTAAGCAGAATTGCGCAAAAACTCAATAATAACAAGAACAATGCTCAACGTTGGCTCAAAGGTTGTAATAGGTTAGAACTAAGGAGGTGACGACACTCACGGCTTAGATTCGTTTGTGGAAAATTATCTTTGATGTATCTAAAACGTATTTCAAGCTATGTTTGAGCAATTAATTCGAATTGGCTAAAAATACCAATGGAATCAAATTAAAATTCGTAAGTAGTCTGCACAAAATTGCACCTATTAGTTAGGTAAACATTACATGTATTGTGTTGTCTCACATAAGTGAATTAATATTATTCATTGGGAAAACAAAATCTTACAACATACATTTCATTTATTTTGTAGTAATGTTGCGAATTGCGATTGACGTTTATTCCACTGTGTAATTAATTATATAAAGCATAACTGGAAGGGCGCGCCATCTCTGAGGAAAAATAAGACGATTCGAGTCGAAAAGAAGCCGCTAAAGGTCCACCACTTTACTGGGGCATGACTTGGAATTGACCATGCCTTAGTAAGCTTGACTTTGACTGTGACTATGACTTGTGTGATCTTTTAAAACTTGAAATTATCGACTATATACTTGACAATTCTACAATACTTGACACTAGCTAAATAGACAAGAAGTCTGGAGCCAAAACATAAAAAAAAAAACAACTATCGCATCTGTAATTGGTTGGGACGAAGTCCTGACCTTTGGTTGGTTACGCAGAAGGCATAAGATGCCTATCTGACAGCAGCTGGCGGATACATTTTACGTGTAGTTATAGATTTTGGAGTAAGTAGTTAGCTCCTAATCTACAAAGTTGTATTATTTACAAAATTGTGAAAGTGGTGCTTTTTTGCGAGGAAACACGCTGCACGACACGGAGACAATACGAACCACAGACAATCGTGATGTGGAGGCCGAGACACTTCACTAAACTGCACTCTGGAACATTTAGAAATGAGGTTTTTAAATGCACTTTGACAAAGATTTAAAGTATTTGCTCTATATTTATATATTTTAATATTGCGTTGGCCTGAATAAATTTTCTTATGAGGATCAAACAATATATAATGGCATGTAATAATATAATGTAATCTATAATATCATGTTTAATTTTTCATAGCAGAATAATCATTCTGCATGCCCATTAACGCAAGAGTGTCCTAACGTATTAGTGCAATAACTCATGATTCAAAGTCTGGCATTGACATTGAGTGACACATGTACGTCATTACGTCACTGTCCAGTTGCCAATTCATTGTAAAATATTTTTTTTATTGTTCAAACCGCGCTAGCCACTCTCCCGTTTTGTAGTTGAGACGACAGCCGCGCGTGTCTGACGCATTTTGAAATTATTTTGTAAGTTTTTGGTACTAAATGTGTTTGTATTTGTAAGTATGGCATATTGTAAGCTTTCGTAGCTCTACGTTTCACTGATGCAGAAAGTGAGAGTAACCATGGGATGCGCCGGCGCATCCCACTCTTGCCTAATCTGTGACACTTGAATGGCGTCGATAATTAACAAACGAAGCGCTTGTTCCGCGACCTTTGTTAAGTACAGTTTGACAAAGTATCTTGCTTTACTCTTACTTTCAAAGCGCTGCCATTGTGTGCAGTTAATGTATTGACAACCGATGATAAAAGTGTTTTAGGCTGGGTGTGGCAATCAGAAAATACGTCGTTAGTTTCGTATCTTTTCACAGCTGCTTATTATTGTGAGGAGGTTATAGCCCATAACCTAGCGAGCGAAACCACGGAGCGCAGCTAGTAATAAATAATAATAATTAGTAGGTAAGTACTACTTACAATACTGCAGCGGCAGATCAACGGAAGCAAATACAGATGAATGTGAAAAAGTAAATTAGGTTCTTTAGGCAAGGTTATCTTCAGTGAAATATGATTAATAACGGGATATTTATCGTGATAAGTAAGGTTGTGGATGGAGCTTTCGATATTTCGGCACATCTCTTACCTATTACATTTAGGTAGGTATCTTAGGTATCTTCATTGGTGTTTCAAATAATTAGAATGCATGCTAACCTTTTTTAGGATTCCTTTACTACGGTCTACGGTGTATCACGGTTGCCTTGAAGAAACCGATTCACTCGCGTTTTTATTACCCTAAACAAAACATTACGTTATGGTTGAAGTTATGCTGGAGTACTGCGTAATTCTCATAAAAAAATTAATTTACATTAATTCTCATGCTTCGTAAAACTGGTGAACTCACTCAAGTGAATTTTGTAACGAACATGCCTTTATAGGCTTCGACCAAAATAAAATGAATGGACGGGCCCAGTAGAAGAGCATTTTTGAAGATTACAAAATGAGCGCCAGCTCTCATTTCGTTTCAGTCGGTCTCTAGCCGTAGGAAGTGAAACACGAGTCTATTGTTACGCGATAACGAAACATCTGACAAAATTATGAATTCGTATGCTTTACCAAAGTGTAAATACACAAATAAAACCGATATCTATTTTTTTTTACATATATACTGTACATTTTTATAATTAGGTGTTGAAGTATATGTCCGACGGTTTTGACTCGTTTTTACTGATCAAGTTCAATGGTTAGGGCCCGTCCATTCTTTTATTTTGGTCGAAGTTTATAGGTAGATAGCAGTAGATAGGTAGGTACCTACTTTTTAATTGGGTTTCATAATTTGTGTGAACATCAAGTTTACCTAAGTCTTTGGTAATTTAAAAGTCAAATCAAATCATTTATTTGCTAGAATACATTACAATTAAGAGGTCTTAAAATTATTTTTGGTTTCACAGTATTCAGTCTGCAAGCAGACGTGCAAATATTCTTAAACTAGATAAATTATATATTTTAAGAGGTATTATTATATTAAATTAGGTATATTATTATATTAAATTAGGTATTATTATTATTAAATTATATTATATTTAAAAAATCGACAAATTCCTTAATGCTATAAAAACAATGCTTAAGTAGCCACTCCGTTAACGATTTTTTAAATTTGATACCGTCCAATAATTTTAATTCATTTGGTAGTCTACACTAATATTATAAAGAGGAAAGATTTGTACCTATTTTTGTATGTTTGTATGTTTGTAATGAATAGGCTCCGAAACTACTGAACCGATTTGAAAAATTCTTTTACTGTTGGGAAGCTACACTATCCCCGGGTGACATAGGCTATATTATATTTTGTAGCGAGGCCGAAGGCCGAGCTTACACTCGTGCGAAGCCGGGGCGGACGGCTAGTTTATTATAAATGTATATGGACATATTTTATACATTTTTTTCGTACAAGTTTTTTCTGACAGGAGGTTGATACAATAGGTTAGTGAACTTGGCTCTTTTCTGGCGGGTAATAACTTGACTTCTTTTTTGGAAATATACTGGGTGTTCTTTGGTAAAAAATACAAATGTCCCTAATATACATACGAGTACATGGCAAAGATTCGCACATTTATTACGCCTAGCAGTTTTACTTGCGATTGTCTAGTTTCGCTACATTTTTAGGATTCCGTAACCAAAGGATGTAAACGGGGCCCTATTACTAAGCCTACGCTGTCTGTTCGTATCTTTCGAACCGTAATAGACAGCCAATTAAAATTTTCATATGTAATGTTACGTCGGATTGAATTAACTAAGAAATAATAAAGTCAAAATTTAAGGGACACCCGAAAATACAAGAAACGTATTTTTGTATTTGACTATGATTCTGGGATCCGTTCCCTTCGCCAAGTTTAAATTTTCATTTTTAAACAATTGTTAATATGGCTCTTAAAAGCTTAGCAAGTAAATACAGGGGCCTTACGGCTACCTGTTATAAGCGATTCTGTTTAGGTGATGCGACAAGTTGCACGACCATAAACCGTATTCATGTTCACGTGATTTTCCGAACTGCGCTGTTGCAGCGCTAATTCGAGCCCGCGTTGAGAGTTGGCCTTAATGCCCCTGTCGAATGTTCGCGAGCTCAAACACATTTATCAGAATGTTTGTATCTTCGAATGATAACTTAGACTTAGTCGAACGGTTATAATATCGAAGTTTTTACACGCAACACTTCGATCAGTGTTGTGTCAATGGACAAAATACCACAGAATACATATAAGTACTAGGTACAGAAGATTCACTCCACAAAATCATTTAAATAATTAGCGACTCTTGCTACTTACACAATAAAGTGCAATTCAGAACGTGCGAGCGCTAACTACCTACAACTATATTAACCTAGAAGTTGCCTCTCTGTCTATCTCGTAACTCTTGCCGCGTTATCTCTGTCTATCGCGCGGCAGCGGGCACGGCAAGTCCGACATGACGACTACTTGTAGCTTCATACCTAAAGTGCGGAGTGCGCCAGGCCAGACAATACTGATATCTGTCACCTTGCATTTACTTATCACTTAAAATTTTTATCCCGATTCCACCTCAATATAGCATAAAACAATTTTATTTTATCACTCGTACGTCGGTCAACATTTCGCACAACAGCAATATAGTAAAATTATCTAACAACACAAACAGGCAGATGTACGCCCACAACTCTACGGTTTATGGGCATTTCTAGTAAACAATATGGTGCGGTAATGGCCGTGGTAACAGCGTGCCAGCTGCTTCTTCACTTTCACTTCATTTGTGTGTACGGGCTTTAGAAGGTTTGTATCAACAACACCCTGAAATACAAGTATAAATTGTTTATTTTTAAACCCCCTTTTAAAAGAGCTGATAATATTTTAACTGCTGAACAAATTTTCTTAAATCATAACTAAGAACACTCACGATCAGGTCACCTTTCTAAAAAAAAAACTAAATCAAATTTGGTTGAGCCGTTTGGGAGCTACGATGCCACAGACAGACACACAGATACACACGTTTAACTTATAACAACCCTCCTATTACGTCGGTGGGTAAAAAAAATATACAAGCCCTGACAGCATCGCAGTATTTATGGGGTCACGTATGATGGACTCGGATATGCCTCGGTCCCATTTTTTTACCGACTTCCAAAAATAAGGAGTTACTATGTTAGTCTGTATTTTTTTTTTGTATGTTCATCGATATTTTCACCAATTGTGAACCAATAAAAAAAAAATAATTTTGTTCGAGAGCGTCATACTCCGAGGTGGTCCCATTATCATAAAGTCAGGATCTGATGATGGAATCTAACTTTCGTCCATGTAAATATCTATTGATGTTGCTTACTACTGCAGTAATGAACTATTTGTGGATTCAAATGTATCTACTTGATAAATTTTGACATTTATCGTTGAAGTTAATAAACGTTCCATGAATAGAAAGCTTTCATTAATTCCATAAGCCTATTTTAAGCCACGACGTAAAGTCAAAATTGACACTTTTGGAATGGGACTTATCCTAATCTTATCGTATGACACGAAATACGAGGTATGCAGCATGATAACAAGTTTCGATGTTATGAAACAAGAAGATACCTACTTACATGACAGATAAACAGGTGTTGACTTCCCAAATAAAGCACTGTAAGTAGTGCTGAAAAATACGTACTTAATTTACCTTTGACAGCAGCGAAGCTTTTGTTATTAAATAAATAAATAAATATCTGGGACATTATTGCACACATGGTCATCTGACCCCAAACTAAGCAAAGCTTGTAATATGGTTGCCAGAGACTGATATACATACATATATATTTTTAAATACATACTTAAATAGATATTAACACCCAGACATAGAACAAACACTAATGTTTGTCCTAGGTGGGAATCGATCCCACGCCCCCAAGCGCAGAAGGCAGGTTCACTACCAACTAAGCTAACGGGGCTGTCAAATATTGTAATCTTTGTTTAATTTTACTTCTATAGATGAACAAAAATAACTCAAACCATTTTATGAAAAAAAAAATACGAAAAGAATAAACCTAACTTAATGTAGCAAATAAAAAACAAAGAGGGTTCTTCTTCTTTCGAGTCGATGTTTCGCCAATTTTAAATTAAGTTTTTGGACCAAAATTCCGCCACTCCAATGGCGGCTCCGTGGCTTCATTAATTGTTTGTAACATTTGCTGTTACAAACAAAGAAGGTAAACGCAATTATTAATATGAATAAAGTTACTTAAACGCATAATAAAATGCATACATTGAATATCAAAACTAAATAAATAAATAATATGGAATTATTAACAATTAAACAATAAATAAATTGATATCTTGTGTCTATAAACTAAAATATTGTCACACCTTTCAGTTCATGGTTATGAAGAGTATTTGTAGAGGATATTATATGTATGCCGCTTTTTTAATTTATAATCCTCTTCATCACCTAGTAGAAGGTGGATTCCTAACTTTTTTTTTTAAATTCTGTAATAGGCTTGCGTTTTACAGTCAACTCGCCTTATGTTAAGCGACGATGCTGTCTACGATGGAGCACGCTCGCCCAGAAGAAACCGATTCACTCGAGATTCGAAGATATTCGTCAAGTAGTTCAAGTACATTAGATAATATATACCTACCGCTAAAACCTATACCCAACAAAACCCTGAACGGATCCCAAGAACTTCCTGCACGGAACAAAGATGCATTGAACCATCGACAAACATCCATCCTTGATTGAACTGAAAGTTCCCATAGCAAATTATACGCCGACAACCTATTTGTAGAGTTGGCCAAATGAATGAACTATATTTGTCACTGGAGACTTCAGTATGTTGAAAGTGGTTGTGGCTCCCTCACTCAACTCAACATACAAGTGGATCGTAATGTTACAGAATGTTTGAATGTGGTCAACAGATGTGCACCCGATGCAATGACCCGAAGTTGCAGTACTCTGTACTGAGCTTGTACCACAGACTATATTATAGTTACTGTATAACTCTTAGGTACCGTACAAAATAATTAGTTCCTTAATCTTTACTCATACTATGTTGGAAGCTGAGATCAAATAAAAAATACAGGGCCTTTATTCTGCACGGGCCAAACGCGCTCTATCGTAGCGCGTTAAGTTAACCTCCAAAAGTTGAACATTATTTCCTAAGCAATAAAGGCCAACTTTTTGAGGTGAACATAACGTTTTCACGATAGCGCGCGTATGCCCGTGCCACACCCCTTCTGGGGTGCCTGGGCAAGTCTGATTCCCACCCCCGGCGACGGCCCAAGCCGAGGTTCGTACCTTCGAGGTGCCCTTGTGCTAGTCGCCCTAAAACTTAAACCATCAAGTTATGCCGAACGCACTCTGCGTTCGCTAACTAGTCCGGTCCATCTGTAGAGGCCAAAAGGCCAACATTACAAGTCAATATAAAAAAAAAAAAAAAAAAAAAAGTATGCCCGTGCGGAATAAGGGCCCAGATGGATTACGGCGCACTGCCAAATTGAAGTCAAAATCGCTTCCAAATCTACGTGAATTCCCAGTATAAATAAACGGACTCATTCACACACACGCATTCAAAACTACGTGAATTCCATACCGAAAACGTCAAACGACTACGCGTAGCCATACATGTTTCAAAAAGTGGCTTCACCTTTCGTGTCCAATTGGTTATTTTTATCATTTTTATTTGATCTGAGGTTGGAAAGTCAAAATTTTCGCTCAGTTATTAGAATCTATAACTATAATTTTAAGTACAAATTATTAATTTTAATTATTATCTATTAATTATTATATTAATTTTAAGTAAATATTTTGTATTGTATATAAGTTATATATTCTTATTATAATTATAGTTATAATTAAATGTAATTGACCCAGTCACCAAATCTATTTTTTAAGTTATATACTCGTACTATTAGGATATAATGGTTGCCTGGAAGAGATCGCTTTATGCATATCACATGTCATTTTCGTGAGAAATATCATACGAGCGCTTTAAAAATTGAGGCTAGGTCTTGAGCACATTGCATTACCACAATATGTCTTAAAACTCATCTACATTTCTTGACGACGAATAGTCAAGAAATGCATGGTGTGACCGTTGCTCCCACAAAAGAAGCTATTGATTTACCCTCAAAAACATGTACAGCAAATTATCCAACAAATCACAAACCATCTCTATCATAAATAACATGCAACGCTAAAAGAACATCCATACCTACTGTCAATAATTTCTAATTTATAATAGGTGATGTGGGTAAAGAAACCACCCTTAAAATGTAACGCAAAGTAAACAGTAGTTTGGTAACATCATTAAAGTGACACTGCGGTAAAAAATGATTCAAGTAATTTTTTAAAGGGACTGGGATAACAAAACGACCCCTTGTGCCATGACTAGCCCGTGGGAATAAAAAGACGTTGGGCAATTTGCATCCAGTTTTGTCTAGGAACGTAACTGAATAGGACATGCGAAAAAATACAGACACAGAAAGTAGTATAATATTAACTTTAAAGTATATAGACATAGGCATAGATATATATTTATTGATAATTATAGGAATTACAAGTCGGGTATATAAAATAATAAATGTTACAAATTGCTATACAATAATATGCTATTGTACAGGTTATATTAAAATGGTTAAGATATACGGCTTTGAATTAATAATGTCATGTGAGTTTATCATACTGACAAATTAATAGAGATACTTGTGATATTGCCTCATTAACCGACTTCAGAAAATAACGCTTCTATGTTCCACTGTATATTTTTTTAATGTATGTTCACCGATTTCTACGCCAACTGTTTTCAATCGCCAACCACCGATTGCATTTTTTTTCTTTTGTTTGATAGGGTATACTTCCAATTTGGTCCCATTGTTACCAAGTCAACCAAGGCAACCCTCAATTTTTATAGGCACTTATTACGTTTGTCATAATTATATTTATGAAGTCTGTTTATAATGCGATTCACTTGTTTACATACATTTTCTTTTACGTTGACCTGTATTGTTCTACTGTAGCAAAGGTCTTCCCCAACTCTTTCCACTGGTGTCCAAGTCAGCACCGATCATCGTCGCTCCATCGGTTCTGGAGGCGACCAGGGGGTCGACTGCTCGGTGTGGCGCCCGTAGATAATTTCTCCCACCTGCCCGGGTGCATTCGACTTGCATGACACGCCCACTCTCATTTGAGCGTGGCATATCTAATCCCTATCTCTATTAATAATTCACATAGATAGGGTAAGAAAATGAGATAATAGTCTACCGGACTGTTTTTGATAGTCCTTTAAAAAAAAGCTGACTATACATAGATCCGATCACTGAAAACTAAATTTAAAATGTGTTCAAAATTATTAATACACGCATTACTGACACTCACTTTGCAGGAAAGGGAGAGAGCGTCCCTTCCTAATTTGACCCAATGTTTTGTTACTTATTGACATGCTGGCTTGTTTTGAATATATTTACTAGATACATAGGAATGTGGGTTAAATGGCTAGTCTGATTGTCAGTATTATAAGCTGATTTAAGCTTGTAACACTGCATAAATCATATCAGCAAATGGTTTAGGTATTGTCACTATTTATCTTACTATTTTTAGTAAATAATACTATAATAATCTATATATCTTACTATCGTTGTTTCATCTGCATAATGAACAAAATATGGTCACAATTAAATTTAATTATTCGCATATAGATTTTTTACCATTGAAGGTATTTTCAGAAATTCGAGGAATGACCCCTTAAATAAACAAAATTATAAAGTCAGAATTTTACGTGTATCAAATATTATTAGATTTTGCCCGTGACTTCGTACGCGCTTACTTTCATATAAACTGCTTTTGCCCTCTTCATTTGGCTTTTGCGCAAAATCCTTTCTTCTCTACCTGCCAAATTTCAGCTTCGTAAGTCAAGTCGTTTTCAAGGTTTCATGATGAGTTAGCGATTGAATGAGTAAGTGAAGTCAGTGAGTATTTCTCATTTGACAAAGCCATAAATATTTCACATATAGATTTTTACCATTGGAAGTAATCTCAGAGTTGGTTTAGCTGTTCTAGGAAGAAAAACTTACAGTCAGACCCCTTTATAATATTTATCATTAAATCTTTGAAGACATTTTTGTACGAGATGGTACATGCATCGGTTCAATATGAATTCCACGTTCACGCCTGTCATTATCCATCTTCCACTTGATTCTATTCCTTCATCCTTCCAAGGCACATCAGTCAAACCTCCAGCGTCCCTAATCCGAATCGATTCATCTAAAGACTTAACCCGGCGTAACCCGAGCTACATTAAAGGATAATGGGTACATTAGACCCAAAATGTCCCATTGTGACTGCACTGCCTGTCAATCTTGGAGCGATTACCGTGAAATCAGTCAGCGGTTGGACCCACCATGGTGGGTGATAAAGATTCATGAGCTGTTTATAAGAGATATGGTCAGATTCATAGTGGTCTCACTCGCGTTGACCTCACTGTAGCGGTGATATAGCAATGATAGCTCAGTGGTTGGCGTGTTCAAATTTACAATCTAAAGGGTGTAGGACACAGTTTCAAATACCAACAATGAGCTTGTTGGTGAAGAAAAACAACGTGTGAAAACTATACACTTCGTGGTAAGGCACTTTCTAATGCGGGGCTGACTAGCTTCCCCCATCACGAACCCATCACCACCATTTTTTGCCAAGTACCTAACGGTGTGCCTTCGAGCCCACGGTAAGAGGTAAGGCCCATCCATACTAGTGGGTTACCTCGCTCGCTAGCTTTGCCTGGCTCTCTCGGCTAATGACAGAGCAAGACAAAATTTAATGTAAGATTATTATAAGAATGTTTTTGAGGTTATGGTAGCCCCCCCAGGTCCGATCCGACTTTATATCGGCCGTTCGTATTAGATTTACTCAGAACGGTGGTACGAAGCCGAAAAAAGTCATTATACTCATCATTTTGAACAGCTAGCAAGGTACTAGATACTATAATACGACCTATAATTACTGTGATATACCTACCTATTTTTTATACACAATGTCCATTATATTACAAACTAGCCGTCCGCCCCGGCTTCGCACGAGTGTAAGCTCGGCCTTCGGCCTCGCTACAAAATATAATATAGCCTATGTCACCCGGGGATAGTGTAGCTTTCCAACAGTGAAAGAATTTTTCAAATCGGTTCAGTAGTTTCGGAGCCTATTCATTACAAACATACAAACATACAAAAATAGGTACAAATCTTTCCTCTTTATAATATTAGTGTAGATTTAACTTACTAAAGTACTATTAGTTCTATTAAATAATTTCAAACTAAAAAAACAATGAAATAACAGAAATATGGGACCTATGGGACCCTTGGACTCACCAAAAGGTAGCAGTTCCATGGAAAAATTTCATTCACACTCAACGAAATATCGTAATGGAACAGCTAATATTTTGTTACAATTTCATGGTATATTCCATAGTAATAGATGTCCATAATGAGGAGAATAATGACCTCCTTCCGAATTAGTACTTTCGTCCGTTTAACCCTGTAAGTATATCTTTTCAGGGTAAAAAATGTGGCAACCAAAACAAGTTTCAAGAAAGTCTGTCTTCTGATAGCCTTTAGTTCGTTATTTTATCCACACTTTCCCTTATTTCTTTGTAATCTTGACTTTCGTTGAAATAATGGATAGGTACCTCAAATTGCTTATTTTCGATCGTTATACGAGTAAAGCAGATAACGACACCTATTGTTTTGGCTCTATAATGATGTTGTCATAAAGATTTTCATTTCGTCATCAAACAATTTGCACGAAATATATATAACATAAACATAGAGTTAGATTGGTAGTAATATGCACTAGCTAGCTAACTTATGCGGTGTTTCCGCGCGTCGATATACGCTATATAGATAGGCAGTATTGCGAAAATCGACCATATTAAATCGCGAATCGACTAGCTAGACTTTACCTAGCTAAAATTACAAACGTCAAAACTGGCTTACGTCCGACTTTCGTGCGGCGACTTATTTCTACGTTTATAATATGCTCTACTCTACTCAACAATGTCGAACGAAATGACCTAGTATCGCGTGGCTGTGCGGTTTCTGTGAGGCAATTTGCGAAGCGACTAGGCACACGGCGAAAATTACAAAGTAGACCTTGTTTTGTGGCGAAAATACTAATACTTTTTTTGACGTGACAACGTCTTATAAATCGATGAACGTCGCCGGCTACACGCACGAAAAAACATTACTCATTGCAAGGATGATTTTCTTGCTCATTGTCACGTTCCGCCTGAGCCGAGCGTGTAAGCGAGAGCGCGGAACAAGCGATAGAGAGGCACTATCGGCCTAAGCGTTCGGCTTGTGACGCATAAAATTATTTAAAAAAAAAATGTCCGTAAACCGTCTTTACAGACAACCAATTTTTTTTAATTTGAATAATAGGCGTTTTAAATTGCGTTTGATCGCTGACTTCTAGAAGAAACTGATTCAGACTGATTTGAAAACACGCAGAATGTAACAATATCGGGGAACACCAAAGATAATTACCTATATTGTCATTTAGGAACACCCATTCAAGCAGTTCATACTCAGTTTAGCTATTCGCTCAATAAAACTGACCGCAGAATAAATAATAGTACCAACTCCAAGTGTGACGTAGCTAAGTGTGTAAAACGTAAATTACAGATCGAAACGAATAACAAAGTGTCCAGACCATATTGGATTTCGATACCCATTACGTATCTAAGCCTTTGAGGTAATGGAATATGGTCATGGTCTAAACGTACCTACTTCGTTCCCCATAATTCTGTACGTCAAAACTACTATCTATCACAATAAACCGAACAAGGAAATGATACAAATTCTCGACCTATACCATACTTTGCTGTTTACATATTCCTACATAACTGACAGTGGATCTGAAATTCCCGAAAACTTCTCACTTCAGTGGAAATGCCCCAAGGAAATTAGATATTCTTTTGTTATTTCAAAAGTTGGGAGCTTTCGAGATACCTACATGACGTAATAATTATATTTTATTCAAACTTGTATAACAATGAAAACGGTTTCCTTTTGTTTGCGAAAGTTAAATTGTATTTACGTGGTTTAACAATTTAACAATACCACTAGTCGTGCAACTGTTTTAAAATCTATTGCGACAACTGTACCGTGGTAGCTACAATATTGCTGCTCTGCTCGCGGTCTAGCTAGCGAATTCTGAGCTTATAGAGCCGAGCAATTGCACAAGTTTACAAGGTTTTAGACATAAGCTTAACATTTCTACTTAGGAAGCATAATTAGCAGGAAGTCCTACACATGATACTAGAGTGCCATTAAAAATGTGTTAATTATGATATGCAATAAGTAGATTACCTAGATTCTCCAAATTCTCCTTCCTCGATTACTGTATTGTTTCTATTGTTTTTTTTTATAATACTGAGTGACGAGACGAGCGAAGTCGCTCGCCTGATGGCTCTTCACGCTTGCCCATAACAGCTCAACGCCTCTCCGAATTTTGAACTTCAACAGTTCAAAACTCTGGATGGCAATGCACTGTGCTCGTCACCCCGAGATATAAGATGTCAAATCTCTGTGTGCCCTGTAATTTCGCTGGAAACATTGCCCTTCAATCCGGAACACATTAGTGTTTGCACACTACTGCTTGGCGGTTGAATAACTGGAAAAGGTGTGGTACTTCCCCAGGCGGACCCCTGCAAAAGAGTCCTACCACTACAGAACCACTACCACTGGATATCTATTTAAACTATATAATTATTTGTTTTAAACTATCGTGAACATGGCGCATTCAACTGCGCCAAAATATCGGGAGCTCCTTCCACAACCTTACCACGGTAAATATCCCGTAAATAGACATATGACTTTTTTTGTGTTATTAAAGTTGCAACTCTACGTGAAAAGTTGAGATTGAGAAATTATTATGTAGGTATCACATGTATTTGTTTCTCAAACCGTCCAAGCTTAGAAATGCTGTTTGTGTCATTACTTTGTTAAATAAAAAAAAAGTTTACTAAAACTCCAAAAAAAACAGTTAGGTAGGTATTTAGATAT
The DNA here is from genome assembly GCA_949125355.1 of Agriopis leucophaearia. Lineage (NCBI taxonomy): Eukaryota > Metazoa > Arthropoda > Insecta > Lepidoptera > Geometridae > Agriopis > Agriopis leucophaearia. The sequence goes on along the minus strand of OX421276.1, from coordinate 5,121,971 downwards.
TAAAAAAATCATGCATAGGTGGATTCTCACGCTACGAGAGACGAACATTTAATTTTGTGCGTGACGATTTCTATTCAATGGAATCGGTCGTCAAACGAGGCGCAAGTCATCAATCATTATTGAATCAGCACACCCTACAGCATGAGCCTCATCAATCATGACAGATTTGCAACAAATGTGTTAAAATACAAATATAAATCCGGCCAAGTACGAGTCGGGCTCGCGCAATGAAGGTTCCTTACCACCACCGAAATCCGAATCAAGAGTGAATCGGTTCCTTCTAGGCAAGCTTGCTCCATCGTAGACCGCATAATCGCTTAACATCAGGCGAGTTGGCGGTCAAACGCGAGCCTATTAAAAAAAAACATACAAAAAAGTATTGCAAAAAGACTACATCACGCCCAGACGGTCAGCCATCCCAGTACTGACCGCGGCCATGTAAACAGACAAACACAAAAACATGTAACACCTTTGGTAAACAGAAACGTGTCACCGACTAGCACTTGGCCAGTATTTATTATATGTTGTTTTACTTTAGAGTGTGCACTATAATTATGCCAAGTTTGACGCTTGTACATTATGCCGTTTTTACACTAGAGCAAATACTAAAATTGTAGAAAAAAAACGGGACTTTTAGTTATTACTTTTTGATTTTATTAGGGTTCCGTAGCCCGACAAGGAACCCTTATAAGTCCGTTCTGTCCATTTTTCTGGCTGTCCGTCACACACACACACAGCGTAGGCTTAGTAATAGGGTCCTGTTGTACACCCTTTGGGTACGGAACACTAACAATAACGTACACCAAGTATATTTATCATTTCATCAAAGAAATTGTTGCACATTTATTTAACTAAACAATTAAATTATTTTCTAAACTTCCTTGTGTTTCTCCTGCTTAGAAATAATACTGGTTTTAATAACATCAACATCAAACATAATAACTTTTTATTTAATAATAATTATATTGAATACATAGTCACTGTTTTAGCATAACAATTTAACAATGCTGTATTTTGGTAACATTTTAATCAAAGTTGTCTATGCAGAAAAGAATAAAATCAGATGGAAAACTCACAAACAGATCCAAAACGCTCCTATGTTACCTTTAATTGTCACTTCAGAGTAAGTCATCCTCATCATCATTGACAGCTCTTTCAGCCTACTGCATAAGTTTATTTTTTTTTCGCCAATTTTTCCTTTTTTTGCCACTCCCGTAAATATGTTTTGGGAAAAAATATTATGTCATCCCACCACCGCACTAATGGTCAATCCGGGCTAAGAATTCCCTCGCGTGGTCACCATCCCAGAGTAAGTAATAAGTATAGGTATTAAATAAGAGTTGTCTCTCTGTTGCACATTATCTGTGAAATTATACCAACACAATGCACCCGGAGCAGAGTTGTGCAAACTCCTGCGCAGATCGTATCAGTCAGTACCGATGGGTCTGATAACGACATGCTTAGAATTTTGCATTGTCCGCTCAAAATATTGTTATGTACAGATTACATAGGACGTGGAATAATAAAATGAAAAAGTTTTTGAAAGGGTTTTAAGGATTCAAAGTTTAACGGTTAAGCGACATTTTCGCTTTACGAAAAAGTACTTAAAATAAAGATAAAAAAAGTTTAACGGTTCAGAGAGCTTTGGCACCAACGTAAAAAACATTATAGTATTATTTTCATAAACTTGTTTATTTTTATTCACGTATTCATTTATTTCTATTTTTTTTTTATTAATAAAAACTGTACCACTTTGAACCACTTTTTTTTTAATGGATTAATGCGATTTTATTTGATTTAGTTACTTTAGTGTAAAGTTTGTTAATGAATTTTCAACTTAATTATTTGTATTTATAAGGTATAAGTTTTTCTAGAAATAAACTAAATTGGGTGGCATATATTTCAAAAAACTTTTACGTACGCATTTTTCCAAACTTTATGCGCACAAAGGGATTGTTTCCGAACAATTAAACTTCAAAGACATCTGTGAGTAGACTCGTTTGAACTTTGTCGCCTATTTTGCAAAGGTTTTATTCCTTTTCATGTTTCTAAAAGTGGTTATTGTGAAACGGTGTAGTAAACACAAATTTAAGCTATTTATATATGGATCGCCGTTGTTATTTATATGTATTTGGCTTCTGTCAGTCTCGTAGTTAAATTTCTACAGATGTTTGTATGCCACACGGCGCATCTAAATTGCGTTTGTTGAGAAGGATGCATATATCATTGGACCCTTCTCTCGCAAGCACGTCCATATTGTAAGTTAAGGTTACTTGCACCATGTGTAATACGCTTAAATTTCAGCACGTCATTCCTGTGGTATACCATTTTCTTAACTCTGCCGAGGTTAACATATTTGCGCCATGTGTGGTTCTGCTTTGCGAATTGGTCGCCGCGCTATACCTTGTTCAGGAAAACGTGTCGGCAGCGCTACAGTATTTAAACTATTCTGATAGCACTAAAGGTATCTGCATCTCTTTTAATTTATTTGTGTGAAAAAAGGATAGCACCTTAGAGCCCCCTAATAAATAAATATTAAATTAGTTATTACAACATTACACCTGACGCCCAACCTGCAACCTGTGCTGCGTGAATGGACGTTCCCCAACAGTTGAAAATGAAAAATGTTTAATTACTGCAAATATAAATATACACGAAAATAAAGTTCTATAGTACCTACATACATTGCAGAGACGTTTTTGTATAGTGAAAAGTTCGTCACTAGGCAAAGCCTGTACCGAGGAATCCTGATTACAAAAAGTATTAAATTTACTGGATCCTCTGTCGACATGGTGTTACAAAAAATTACAAAACAGGTTTTTTTATTTTTAAATAAATAAATAAATAGATATAATATATAACAATAAGTGCAAATAAAAATAATGTTATTGATATACAGAGAGTATTTCACAATTTATAAATATAAAACACAAAAATAGAAATATACACTCCGCTACTATGCATTTAAGTTAAACATAATTATAAAAGTTACAATTTAATATATTACTTTCAATAAATCTTCTGTTTTGTCGTACGTTAATGAAGCTAGCCATTTATATATAGTACCTTTTGCTTCCATAAAAGTTTTATCTTTAATATTACAGCTCTTGACAACCATGTTATATACGTAAATCCCAACAAAACTACCATAACCTTGTGCAAACTTCGTGTTGACTAATGGAGTGGTCAGTCGGTAGACTCTACGATTTATCAAAAACTCGTAGTCAGAAGATGACAATACTGACTTGTGGACTGAAACCGACATTTTGAGAATGAAGAGCTGACGCGCACTGTGCACTCCCGCGTCTTGATATAAATTCGTGGTAGGATATATGTATGGCTTTCGAAGCATAACGACAAGAACCGAACGCTGTGCTCTCTCAGCCCGGAGAACATACGTTTTGGCAGCACTGCCCCAACCTGTTACAATCTGGGCGTCTTTAAATCGCGAGTTAATCGGTTTCTTCTAGGCTAGTGTACTCCATCGTAGACCGCACCATCATCAATTAGCATTATGCGAGGTAGCGCTCAAAAGCAAGCCTATTTTAATAGAATAAATAACCGGCCAAGTACCACTATCTATAAAAAAGGCAAAAAAAACACGTTTTTTGTATGGGAATGTAAAATATTAATTTATTTTAATTTAATTATTTATTTTTAAAGTGAATAATATAACTCAATATTTTGTGAATATTTAAAGCATCTACCTGTTGCCGTTATCAATGTAGAGCAAAAACAATCTAAATAAAACCATCCAAGTGCGAGTCGGACTCGCGCACGAAGAGTTCCGTACGCGCGCATGTTGTTTTGCGTGACCGGCGCGAGTGAGCGACGTAAGTGAAGCGAATCAACACGGCAACACAAAGAAAATTTACTTCGTGGCTGTCGGCTCCACTTGCGCCTAAGCCAACGTATTCTCATCAAAACCCAGTTCAAAAATCACCCTCACTCTACAGCTGTCTAAACGCGTCACCCATTCACCGGTAGCTCAATCATCTTCCGGTCATGATCATCAACTAGATTGCATCCATTGTTCTCTCAGCTCTCGAGGGTCCACGGTGTTCCCACGTCACTCTAGCACAGAAGAATAATGGTCCTTCAGTGTACGTTGACGCGCCAAATAATTACCCAGTGGGTGGTCTACATTACTCGTTAATTCGAGCTACCTCTTTTTATATGGGTCGTTGGAGTAGATTTCGTACAGTCGCGTCTTTTTACCCACGACGCATTGGAACGGTGCTGAAGTTTAAATTTGTCGTCTTGAACTCATTCAAAAATCACATAGAAAATTACACATAGTGTGCGATTTCCACTGATCTACGTTATGTGGATTAACTTTCATGCGGTGGCGGCCAGATCTCCGCCATCCTATAAAATATCAACACGAAAATTTACATTACCATTAACAATGTTTCTAAAGATTAGGTTTTAAAATTCTCACTCAGTGATTCAGAAACACGCGTTAGAGATGTCCTATGTGAGAGGCCAATCTCACATAATATGATACTTTTCATCCCGAAAATTTTACGATACTTGTGGTACTGACACGCGGACAAAACCAGAGCTTAGCTAGTTTTGAATAAAATAAAGATCAGGTTTACATGATCTTTTAAGATATTCGATTGGTTTCTTTGCATCACTGTCAAATGAGCTTCCTTGTACTTCTGTGTATTTTCTGTGTCAAAAAAGCCCTTCCTAAATTCTACTTTCACGATTTTTTTTTTATAGGAAATCATTAGTGCCCCTTGCAGTTTATCGCAAAATTTCATTGTCGTTTGCTACTGCAGCCACTATTATAAAAACGGGTTTCAGGTAACCAACTGTCAAAGGGGTATATATACCTATGTTATTACCAAAAAAAATTTAAGCACCTAGTTATAGAGCTTGTAAGCTCATATAAGAACCTATTGAATCAGAATCAGAAAACATTTATTGATCGCGTGATACATTATTATTAGTAACATTGTGAAAATTCTCCTCGTAGTCTTCCAAATATTTAAAAGCGTTACTTCAAAACTGATTGGCTTCTCTCTCTTTGGCCTCTCCTCTCCCTAGACATGTTACTCAGGCCGATCTGTGGCGTTTCATTTGTTACGGGTTCTTGGTCATGTCCAATATGTCCATTCCTAATATTCCCATGATAACTCTTTGTTGCAACATTTAATCTAATATTATAATAATACTAGCTGCGTTCCGCGGTTTAACCCGCGCGAGTTACCCCTTATAACATCAGCTACCTGCCAGTGAAAGTCCTTTCAAAATCAGTCCAGCTGTTTTGGAGTCCATAGTGAACTTACATGCACACATAAATAAATAAATAAACCAATCATGTATCCTTGTTTGGATGAGTCATTACTCTATCGAGTCTCAAAGTGTCTCACTCTACACTTGCTGATTCGTGATCTCCAATCTAGAAATTCTACCCCAGCGGTTATCGATTCTACGACAGAAGCATTAGTTGACAAGAAGTAATTAGATAAACTTAAGTCTATTAAGTAATAAGCGTAAGTAAAAACAAGTTATACCCATTCACATATCTAGGTATTGAAAGTGTTTGAACAAAGAGCTTATATAAGCATTCAGACTCATGATGCCAATTATGGAAGACCAGTCACTAACTCAGTGGAAATAAGGTAGACGTTAGTCAATTAAACGGGGTTCTTTTAATGGATAAAGTGGGATGCATTTCTGGTAGTCAGATAGAACAAAAGTAGGGTGGCCATTCACACAGAATTTAAGGACCCAAGAAAGAGTAACAGGAATTCTGCGAATTACGAACTTTCTTAAAAAAAAACCATCCAAAGGTTTTTTGAATGTATCATATTTCACAAACTGTTCATCTGAACAAAAAATGATGTGCCCAAACCTCTAGTATTTTTATTTATTTAATGAGTGGAAAACAAACTTGCGGTCCGCCTGATGGTAAGCAAAAAGCGGTGTTGACGGTGCTTTACCGGAGTTATAGACACTCTTTTTAAAACTCTCTCGGCGGGAAGACCTTTGGGGGAAGAACATTCCACACCTTGCAAGTTCGTGGAAGAAAGGAGCGGAAAAATTAGACAATGTGGGATTTTTAGCTTTGCAAGTTGTGGGGGTGAGCTTTTCGACGGTGTCAGGATGTTCGGTATTGGAAGTCTGACGCAGGAATGAGATCAAAAAGCTCTTCAGAGCATTCCCCGAAAAACAACTTACAAGCAACGTGATTTTATTTTATACTACGTAGAGATACCGAAAATTATGAGGATTAAATTACAAGATTTCTTCATTATATAGACAATTTGAGATGGTTTCAAAAAAAAACAGTCAAATACCCTACTGCTCCTGTGAGGTCATAGTTACAACAAATCGCCGAGTTTTACAAATTGATATGATCGCGGGGTCTATCCTTAATATACAGGGTTCCGCATATAAACTATGCTATGCCGAAAGGAGGTCATTGTACTTTGATGAGTATAATTATGAACAACTTTTACTATGAGACCAAACCTGAAAATACGGAAAAAAACATTTTGTCGAGGTTCAATAACAGTATTAGATTTTTTTCGCAATTTCAGAGTTGGTCCCATAGTAAATGTTGTTCATAATTATGAGTACAGTGACCTCCTTTCGGCTTAGTTAAGTCTATATGCGTAACCCTGTACATCTTTGGTTTAAATTTATCTCACGGATACGCTTGTCACCCCAGCCACTCCATGAGACGAGTGGGCGACGACATGTCTAAAAGGTCACAAACCACGTAATACTTTCACGCTCAAGACATGCAGATGACATATTTATGTGTTTACAATACGCATGCACTCTCAACTAGGTGTTAGATAATAACTGGTAAGTGTAGGCCGGAAATAGACTACCCAAATATATTTAAAACTATACAGAGTAACGCGGAAAGGGTGCACTTAGCCGAAAGAGGTCTACAGTACCCATAATTACGAAGAACTTTTAGGGCGCGGACTCTGGAGGTGCGCAGAACAGGACCAAGTTTTGTTTTAAAGGGCGCAGTTATAGAAGCTCGCACCGGGCGCATAAAAGGCTAGTTACGGCACTGGGAGTAACTCTAAAATCGCAAAAAAATAAGCTAAAGTTATATGATTATTTACGGGATATTTACCGTGGTAAGGTTGTTGAAGGAGCTCCTTTCACAATCATATAACTTGAGTGAACAACCGTGACAGTTTAAAACAAAATATAAGCTGTTCCATAGAAAACGGTCGAAAACGTTTTTTTTTTAAATTCTGTAATAGACTTGCGTTTGACCGCCAACGACGATGCGGTCCACGATGGAGCACGCCCGCCCAGACGAAACCGATTCACTCGAGATTTGAAGACACCCAGATTGTAATTGTCGGGGAACACCCATTCCGGCAGCGCATTCCACAGAATAGCAGTTCGCACAATAAAAGTGGAATCAAAGCGCTTCGTACGGGTTTTCGGAATATCAATCATATATCGAAAGTTGAAAAGTTGAAACAGCTGCATTATTTTATTGGCGATTTCAGGTGTTGGTTTTATAGTAAAAGTTGTTCATAATGATGAGTATAACGGACCCCGGCTTAGTAACACCCTTTCTGCATAACCCTGTATAGCCCGTGAAGACGACAGAAACTATCCGGACTTATCGCGCATTATTTTATGTAGCTCAAAATTTACCTAAAAAGCCGTCAGCGAAAGGTACCTATCCTAAGCTTTAGCTGAAGGCTTTTTTAGGTAGGTAGGTATATTCATGTGTTCAAATCTCCAAAATTTTTATTTAGTAGACTGTGTGACGGTTTTAGCAACAGTTGAATTTGAAAAATGTGACACGATTCTTAGGTAGTGTTAAAATATTTTTGTAAATAACTTATTATTTGCAATTTATATAAATGAGTACCACAGCACGCATCTATGAAATGGGAACTTTTATAGCTCGTACAACCAGCATAACACAACATGAAGTATTTACGCGAGTTAGTGTAAGTGACATCTATTTTATAGCTCATGAACACTAATGGATTGTCTGAGTGACATGCATGTCCTATCCAGTTACTAGATAGGCAAGTACGGTCGTAACAGCACGTGACATTGTAGAATCAGGTTGTTTGTTTTGGGACTACCAACAACTGTTAGACTTTGTCAAAGGCCTTCTTCTGACCTGAATACTCTTACCGGGTTAACCGAGTTGATGCTAGGGACAGGAACAAAGCCTTTGCTCCATTTGTAGTGGTTATTAAGGGGAATTCTGTAGATAAGGATGAATAGCAGAAACGTGCTATATTATGACCTCTTTATTTATTTCGATCCGAAGTGGATCTTGTTCTCCGAGACAAGAGAACTCAATCGGTTCCGGTCACGCGTTGCCTCTCGCCTGTCTGTCCGGAGATTTGGAGCTCGCGTAAGACTCTACGGACATCTTTCCAGCGATATCTAGACCGACCGACGGGTCGGCGGAAACTTCGCTGTTTTTTTTATAAATGACTTGTCCTAGTAGTGAAGCATTGATGAGATGAGAACTCAAAAAGAACCCGATTTGGTCCGGCCAAACCAATGAAAAAAGAGATCAATACAATTCTCTCTGTTTTCCTCCGTTTACTAAACAGTTATCAACACATATCAAATCCGCTCATCTGTTGATTTGATACCATAAGAAGAAGCAACAGAGAGATATATGTGCCGGGTATTTCCCAACTCCATCCAGCTCGGTTTTGCAACCTCGGGTTTGCAGCTCACAGCGCAAAGGTTATCTGTGGGTCGCGGGAGAGCTATAATTAGTTGAGTTGCACTCTTGCACTGCGTCCATTCATTGATACTGTTGTAACTTATCATTACAATGTTGGCGTGTAATTTTTTAATAGGCATTTTGTAATTGACGGTTTTGGCAACTTTTGTTCGTAATTTATTTTATTAGTGTATGTTTTACAATCTACATATTAGGCAAGCCATCCATGGTCTTCTGCTTACTACTTCATCGTCCTACAAAGTCGCATCGACGAGTGATTGATAGTCTCTAATTTAGTCTTCTAATTTACTGGGGTTTTGATGATTATAATATGGGTTAACGACTGCTGGTACTATCAGTAGCCGTCCGACTACAATTTCAACCGCATTTGGCGGTCTTTTTCAAGATTATGCTATTGTTTGTATTAAGCCGTGAGACGCTCCATTTTTTATTAGACATGTAGCCTTTAAAAATAGTCCCATGGTATTTCTTAGTCTTAGAGCCGATTTCAGCATCAAAGTGTTGGTGAAACCCAAATTGACGTTTTGAACTCAATAAGCCACTTTACACCAGTTTAGTTTTGCGTTGATCGCGTTCACTTTGATGGTGAAATCGGCCCTTAGATAAAGCTACAGGCTGAACGCGTGGCCATCAGCCAGTCTTCTTTCTTTTTTCTCTCTGAACTTTAAGACTAATAAAAGCTCATTGCCAAGAGGTTAGAAGGAGTAAAGCCAAGGTTATATGTTTTTTTATCTTTGTTACCTCAGAACTTAATCTACATCTACACTAATATTATAAAGAGGAAAGATTTGTACCTATTTTTGTATGTTTGTAATGAATAGGCTCCGAAACTACTGAACCGATTTGAAAAATTCTTTCACTGTTGGGAAGCTACACTATCCCCGGGTGACATAGGCTATATTATATTTTGTAGCGAGGCCGAAGGCCGAGCTTACACTCGTGTGAAGCCGGGGCGGACGGCTAGTTTATTATAAACCGATTTGAATAAGTATTTTTTATTTGAAAGGATTCCATATTTGTGTCGTAGAATTTCATAAAAAATGGTTCAGTAGGTTGGTTTTTGAAAAATATGTGATCGAAGTAAACGAAAATGTGTGTTTACAAATTTTGAAATGGGTTTATTATTCTTCATGAGATCATAATATCTGGTCAAGCGGATTTTTATTGACATTGTGTAGGTGATGAAGGTCCTCATTAAGGATAAATTCTTACATCATAACATAAGTCATGCTTTCTTAGTAATTTCTTTGAGTTATTACTTCAAATCGCACAATGTTGCTATCAGTTCTTGAACAATTTTGTTGTGAAAGTTGTACAATAACTTTTAAAATGACATGTTGAGAAATGAGAGATAAAGAAAGATAATTCGAAAAGTTCTTCACATTATCTACTTTTTAAAAGTTGGCAATTTACTCGTAAGTGGTTTTGTTTGTTTTGGCAACTTTTATCATGTGTATAGAATGTTGAATAGAATTAAAATAGTTTTTACACAAAAAGTGCAATGACGTGTCTTTGAAAGTTTCTAATCGAACTCCATGGTCGGAATTTTGAAAATAAAGTCATAAAAAATATAATATTCTATTTACAATAATATTATATCTATACATAACTATAACCTGGAGATAAAAAAATCTGTAATTGCGAGAACAAAAAAAAACACAGGGCGTCTTAAAATAAGCAAGCAGCTGAACACTTTAGGACAGTTTTTAGAATTTTTGTCTGTTTGATTGTTTTTTCACGCACATCTCCTAAACCACTGGACGGAATTAAATGCAATGTGTAGGATTTAGCTATATTATAGTGGAGAAACAGGTTTTACTTAATTTACTTCGTTTTCTCGCAATTTTACATTGTTTCTTGCGGGAAAAAAAATTACGTGATAATTGCCGAAACCCCACCCCCGCTCTCCTCCACGTGAGACGGGATGAGATTCTGCTCAACACCCTTCCCCCCTAAATATCTCACGTAATTAATGGACGCCCCCTTACTGTCACGACATCATCCGCCGTGCTTTTACCGCCGCCAACTGCGCGGCATTCTCAGTAGAGCGGCCTCGTACGCGGGGTCGGTAAAGATTTTCGTTAATTAATTATAATAAGATGTGATCAATTATGGCAAGGCTGCACCTGAGAAATCATTTGTAAAACACAACAATGCGGTAAATACCTAGCCACGTATTTTTCTTTCCTCATACTTGTCCTTACTTAAATGGACTATTTCTGTATTTCCGGATTTATCCGGGGTCTGTATAACCAGGGTTATTTTTGATATATACCTAATCCTTTAGCATTCATCTTTCCTACGTCATATATAACAACGTTTATCCCTTGAAAAATTCAAAAAATCTAGACGGAAAATGTTCGCTACATCTTTCTTTGAAAAGGATTGGACATTTCAAACCAGCTTCACCAACCCACACAGTTTTGGTGAGCAGACATTGGATTAGATATTAGAAGTAATAAAACCGGCCAAGTGAGAGTCAGTTATGTGGTGGTACGGAATCCTTAGTGAGTGAGGATTCCGTACCACCACATAACTTGTTAGTTCCTAAAGTACAAAAAAGTTGTCCGAAAAGACAACATCCCATCAACGCCCAAGCGGTCGCCATCCAAATACCAACCGCGCCCGACGTTAGCACAGACAGACAGCGTAGGCTTAGTAATAGGGTCCCGTTTTTACCCTCTGGGTACGAAATCATAAAAATTAAAACAATCAGATCGAAAATATATTTATAATATAATATCTGGGACATTTTTTTGCACACACGGTCATCTGACCCCAAACTAAGCAAAGCTTGTAATATGGCTGCCAGAGACTGATATACGTACATATATGTTTTTAAATACATATTTAAATAGAAATAAACACATAGAACAAACACAAGTGTTCATCACACATGTTTGTCTTAGATGGGAAACGAACCCACGCCCCCAAGCACAGAAATTAGGTTCACTACCAACTGAGCCACCGGGGCTGTCACCACGTTATTTATGAAGCTAACCTCAGCAATCAAGATGAGCATAAGGAAATAGGAAGTTTGTTCATTGTATAAGTATTACATGACACTTCATCTACTATATTTACTGGTGATGTACATACGAGGTTACACAAACGTTGATACTAAGCCGAAAGGAGTTTATTGTATTCTTAATTATGAACAACTTTTACAATGGGACAAACAAACTGAAATCCCGACAAAAACCCCTGTTCTATAAAAATACTCTTGTCAAATGGAATGAAAGCTAATATTTTTTCGCTATTTTAAGGCATGTGTCATGGCAATAGTTTCCTTTTTTATTGAATAATAGGGGTACGTTTGACCGCCTGGTGTTATGCGATGATGCGGTCGAAGATGAAGCACGCTTGCCTAAATAATTATCAATACAAAAAACTGACTTCATAAAAATGACAGAACTGGACCAAATTGACCACACGGGAAGCACTATAGCTTTCAATTAAAAAAAGAATCATCAAAATCGGTTCACCCAGTCAAAAAGTCTGAGGTAACAAACATAAAAAACAGTCGAATTGGAAACCTCCTCCTATTTGGAAGTCGGATAAAAAATCTATTCACTCGCAACTTGAAGTTTGAATACACCTGGATTGTAAATATCGGGGAACCATTTAGGCAGCGAATTCATTGCAATTTTTATATTATAGTTCAAAGAAAACGCAATTTTTCGTGTGAACCCTTTTGTTCCCAGGAAGACTTGCGTAAACTTAAATTGCCTCTTAGGGTTAGTCAGCTACTGATGTCGGATACAATGACCTCCTTTCGCATTAGTACCATTGTTCCTTGTAACTTAGTTTAAACGTCATGGTATGTCGCTAGTCAATCACTGCCCAGTTACGTAAAAGCATGGTTTATTCATGTGTAGTGCTCTACGGAATGTACATTACCTACCTCTTAACTCAACTAAGTATACCTTTGTACGTATATAAGGAGTCAATAGATTCAAGGATAGATGATGTATATAAGTTCTTAACAAATCAATGTAGCTAGGATGCTAGGATAGATGTTTTCTAAATTACATCGCTTCTTTCTTACAGTTATAATTTATATTAAAAATCGAAATTAACCTTTTTACTTTTAAAAATCAAAACTGTTATAAAGTTATATGATTATTTACGGGATATTTACCGTGGTAAGGTTGTGGAAGGAGCTCCCGATATTTCGGCGCAGTTACATGCACCATGTCCACGGTAAATATCCCGTAAATAATCATATAACTTTGTGAACAACCGTGATAGTTTAAAACAGTGTAAAACTGTTATATTTATTATACAGGGTTTTTTTATTTTATGAAGGCTGCTTCAGTTTATCATGCTAAAATACTTTGGTCTGTGACGAAAAATATTTAAATTTCTGGACATATAAATCCATTGTGTTAGTACAAAAAGGTACTATAGTAAGATAAGAAATAAAAATGGCTTAAAAAATAATACAAAAATATTCCCGCATCTCTGGAACTTCTGCACCAATTGACTGAGTAAGAAATAATATAAGTAATTCCAACTGAGTCATCATCCACAATTCGATTAGATGAAATAGTCTTAAATTAGAAATAAAGTTTAGTGAAATTTGGCGATAACATATCGCATGACTGAAAACTCTTCTTGCGGTACAGATAAAAATAAATGTTTATTATTAATTTTTATTTGTATGCAGGTACATAATATTAAAAAAAAGTTACCATAAATAATTAAGTTTAAATATTTTTGGTGTAAATAAATATATTTATTTTCAAATTAAATTATTTTCTTATTTGCTACCGTTTATTAATATTCCTGCACGAACATCTCATTGTTTATTGTTTCTATATTATAATGGAATACATTTGTCTTGATGCCTTGAATACGTTAAGCAAATGATTATTCCCCTCATGCTTAGCTCCGCAGTGGTATGCAGGAAATATGGCTATTTTTATCTCTGATTATTCTGTTTAAATTGAGATCATTTTGTAAATAAAATACTACTATATCCGAAGAAATATATGATATTGCCCCATGAACCGTAAATTTTTCTCGTATTTATAATTTTAGAATGATATCCCTATTTACTATGTAATTTGATTATTTAAATTTATTTATTTTATTTTGATTAAATCTTGAAGGACGTCTAAATTCCGTTTGCTATGCATGGGGATGACTGGTGGAAAATTCTTTATTATAGAGATTCACGTAAAAAATTTATCCTTGTAAATTTGACTAGGTTTGTACCGCATTTTATAGGTTTGCATTTAAAGTAAAAAATACCAATATTAATAAGCAATTTAGCAATAATAGTAGATTATTTACCAAGAAGATGCATCACGGGCGCATATTGAATCCCGAACGTAACGATGAAGGAGCGTAGAGTTAACTCCCGAAGATAGACTAGAATTCTGAGTGCAGTGATTTAAGGTCACCCAAGATGACGATAGCTGTATCCCCGAGGACAATATCTACTCTACTTTACTTTTTACACCATCTGCGAGACAATAAATATCTGGGACATTATTGCACAGATGGTCATATGACCCCAAACTAAGCAAAGCTTGTAATATGGCTGCCAGAGGCAAAAACAAAAAGCAAGGCTTATGTGGTACCTATAGTAAGTTTTTTTTTACATAATCAACTTGAATAATTTTTATTTTCATGTACTATCTGAGTACACTGATATATATGTACTTCGGTACCAATCTCTAAATTAAAATTGAATGTGAATTGATGCATGCATTACTACCGGCAGCTACATTACTCAAGTTCTAGAACGACAAAGTCATGTTTTTATTTGGCACATCTACCGAAGTAGGACACGCAGCCAGTTCGATTTTCTAATAAGATCTTATATAGTCTCTATGATAAATAAAATAAGGATTCAATTTCAAGTAATTTATCAGTAATCAAATACAAAAGCTAAGAGCCTAAAAAACCTAGCCATTGAACTTAACTTATGTAAGATTTGCACGATTGGTGTTAAGATGTCCATCAGGTAGTGTAAAATTTTCCAGGAAAGGCTGCCCGATGCATCGTTATTTAAAATCTAGCAGGAAACTGTAGTTTAGATGATCCGGCATCATTCTAATCAATTATTTCGTGATTTCATATGACCTTTAGTTCATTCAATATTACTTCCAATTGTTTTAATTTCCTCACGATTTGATGCAACGGTATTTGTGGCCTCAATTTATCTGCAAACAATTATTCAATTACAAAACATGTGAAAATCGACATTGAAGTGAAGACCTTAACACGGATATGCAACGGAAGTAGCCCCAAATTGAACAGAGTAGGTACCTAACCGCAGATCATTCAAACAAGGGAGATATGGTAACATGGCGAGTGCGAACGCATCTAGTCTTAATTGAAAATTCTCAATTCAAATTGCAGCGATTTCAATCGCGGCGAATGAATGTTAGTCGTAGTCGCAGTGAGTAGTTTGTCACCCCAAGCGAGTTTGCTCGCGGCGATTGCTAGCACAGCGAGTATAGCCTATTTGGTTCGTGTGATGTGAGTTTGTATGCCTTTACTTGAACTTACCCTGCCGCCCTTTTTAACCGACGAAAAAGGAGGACGGTTCCACTGTTTTTTTCTTCTCATGTATGTTCACCGATTTCCGCCAACTGATGACCGATTTCAAAAAAAAAACTTTTGTTCGGTAGAGTATACTTCCAATATGTTTTCATTTGTCGCCAAATCGGGATTTAATGATGGGATCCCAGGGAAATCAAGGTCAACCCTCGATCTTTATAGGCACTTATTACGTGTTTCATATATGTATTTTTGAAGTCGGTTTTTAATGTGATCCACTTATTTTTGCATGTGGAGTATTAGTTCATAATTTTCGCTGCAAGTTTCTTAGTTTGTGTGAAAATAGGTATATGGGCAGCGTTTATTCCATACAAACGTATTTCCGTGTTTCCTCCCTGCTAGACCCAGACCTATTCTTTTTTATAAATGTTGTCTCCTATATTGTCATGCTCGAATCATTTATTTTTTCTCATAAGTTAAGAAGATATATATAGATAGATATATATTACCATAAGAAATATGAGCCTTTAAAAAGCCTGCTTCGGTGATTGTACAAGAACCGGTGGTGAATAGAAATGTGTTACGACTATTACTTGGCCATTATTTATTATTTGTTGTTATACTTTAGAGTGTGTACTATAATCGTTTCAAGTTTAATGTATTCTCTGAAGCTTGTACGTATTACCGTTTTTACATAAGAGCAAATACAAAAATACGTTTGTTGTATGGGGTTTTGACTCTGATTTTATTATTTTTTCTTGGTTTATCCGCCGTTACATTACATACCTATTATATGAAAATTTCAGCTTGCTCTCTATTACGGTTCGAAAGATACAGCCGTTGAAAGGTATGTAGGACAGACAGACAAACAGACAGATAGCGTAGACTTAGTAATATCGTTTGTACAAATGTGTACAAGTGTACAAATGGAGATATTTGAACACGAACCATAATAATTTTACTAAGGCATGTCTTCCTTGTTTGTCTGTTCTGAGAACCTAATAATACCTATAGTTTCTACACAATTGTGTGCAGTCTGTCTATAGTACGTACTTAGTACCTGACATCACTATGCTGATATGATCTAGTTTCGAAGTTACGAGTACTACCAGTCGTATGAGGGAGCTACCATAGTATTAGCTGAGCATAAGTGACAGTCATCTATAGAATTTTTTAGTTTATTCATTTGCCCAACTTTAGAAATAACTGTCGTTCTGCAGGTATCTTTTGTAAACATCCTGTCGAAATGCAAGATACGTGTCACTTTCTTCCATAGATAACAAAATTGATGTGTTTGAAATATTTGACCACATCGAGGACTGATACAATTGACTAAAATGATAAGAAATAACTATTTGAAATACTTGAACCAACACGTTGCTTTGTAGGTAGATAAGTACTAAGATAATAAAATATTATTACCCTCGACTCAGTTGTATCAGAGACAAAAGTGGCTGAATGGTCTTCAAGCATACTAAATTTGACAGCTTTGTAATCATATATCCTTTTTCTCATATGCCTATTAAAAAGAAAAGAGACGCAGATATTTGTAGTAGAAACCTTTAAAATTTAAGGGTAGATAGGTAACATAATTCGACGATATCATTGAGATACTTTTCATTATAAATACTATGGGACCAACCCTAAAATCACTAAAAAAACGGCTTTTCGTACATTTTGTTGTGTGTTAATGTAATTTTTCTTAGGACAGCATTTTTTTCGAGATTTCAGGGTTTATCTCGTGAAGTCGGACATTTGTCATATTTCGGTTTGGTTTACAACTTCAAAGCCGCGTCTTTGACCGGTTCATCTGCTCTCTCATTTCCTTCGGGTCTCGCTCCAAAAAAGGTCAACTTTTTTGTTTATCGCTTTGCACTCGTTTAGATTCTTGCGAATTTTGACTGTTTATATTAAGAGAACAGCTGTCGGCAATAGTTTCCAGCGCCGCCCTTGAGTCGCTAAAGATTTTAAAACTTGTTTTTTTTTTGGTATTTTAAGCGCTTCTTTCGTCGCCTTACTTACGGCCAGCAATTAAGCCTGGCTTTTGGTTTCAGCGGCGTTGCACCAGAGGTAAATCCGCTCTAACCTTGCCTTGAGTTTTGCTGGCGTCTGTGAATATTTGTACCGCCTGACCACTTGTTAGTCTGTCAGATAAATGAATCCCAGGATAATATGGTGCGCCGGACGGGGCGTGTCGGCAAAGGCCATCATTCGTTCTATCTCCCAGTCTCCTAGTGGGGACTGGGACACTTCCCTGTTTGCCTCGTATAGGGTAGCTGCCTCATGTATTCGAAGGTCGAGGAGTAGTAACCCAGCCAGCACCAGAGCCGAGTTTAAGGAGACAGTCCGGTATCCCTTACAAAGTTTCTGAGCGAATCCTCTTTGTACCGCGTTTACCTGTTTTTGCGTACATATTTTCTTAGTTGCTGAGCCCAAGACACCAACTGCGTAGCATACGACTGGCTCCACTACTGTTGTGTAAATGTAGCGTATGATTTCCGGGTGAAGGCCCCAACTGACCCTGGCGGCTCTGGATAGCGCTTATACATATTTAGCATCTTCCCGCACACATAGCTAGCGTGCTTATTAAACGGTAATTTGTCATCTATCCAGAGCCCCAGAATTTTTACTTCTTTTGACATTGCTATGTCTACCACGTTTTTCTCTCATACATCTCATATCTTAATTTACGCGGTTTTAACTGAAATGGTACGCGGGGCCCGAGCGATGCTTACGAGCCGACTCTGGCCCTTGCAAAATACAAAATCAACAATACAAACTTGGGGAGCAATATTCTATTTGGGGAACCTATAGTTTTGTGAAGGCGTGGAACAAAAGTTTCTAAAAATGATGTAGAGAAGTTGCCTGTAAGAGATTGATCTATTTACTAATAACCCTGTATCCATTGTTCGTAGTTCGTAAGTACACATAAAATCAATCACCTCTCACATAAAACCTTGTCATGCATCATGCAACTGGCAGTAAACAAAACGACATACATTTCCATTATCGCCACATTACCGAGGCGCAACCTCAATACGTCGTGTCTTCATTATCAAGTGCGAACTGACCCTTAGTACTTACTTTATTGCATGCCTTCTATATTAAAACTATATACAGATACGTTACAATATACAGGGCTACTGGTAACCAGTTAGCATCTTAGCAGCCCTTAAGGGTGGCTTCAGTACATCAAATTAAACAACTTTTGTTCTACGAATTTTTGAAATTAGTGGGGATAAATCAGCTGTACAAAAAAAATATTCACCTCCAACAAAATGTATGAAGTTGTTTGTTTTGACGTATTGAAGCCAAGCGCTGCTTCAATGGATGGATGCTAACTGATTTCCAGTAACCCTTTATACACTTATGCTATACTACATAACCCCTCTTATCTACCACATCTGGTCGTAGTTTTAGGACATACCTGGGTCCGGGTAATATATGTTTAAAAATCCAATATTATTGTTTTTTTATGAGATACCGTCATTTCGTTTAGAATTAATAGTGTTTAACATGAGTTTTAAAAGAAAAAAAATCTTATTTAGTATTTTATTTCAATGTTCCAATGTAGATATATACGGTTATTTTACTTAGTCCATCTGGTGCGAAATTTTTTAAGCTATCAGATGCGCGAAAAAACTGAAATCATTTTTTTTGGTTACCGCTCTTGGGCTTATGAGGATAGTATAATGTAGGCATACATTTTTAAAGTTATAACGTTAAAATATGTGATCAAATCACGAAAATTTTCAAGATATTCATCATCCTTAAATACTACCTACCTGAAGATTATTTAAAACACATTTTAATATTTAAATCATTGCACTTGTGAGCTCGTGCGTGACTCTGCACTTAGTCAAGTAGCTTCCTCCATGTTTAATGTCAAAATCTCAGTCACACA
Source organism: Agriopis leucophaearia (assembly GCA_949125355.1). Lineage (NCBI taxonomy): Eukaryota > Metazoa > Arthropoda > Insecta > Lepidoptera > Geometridae > Agriopis > Agriopis leucophaearia. The sequence goes on along the minus strand of OX421276.1, from coordinate 5,102,841 downwards.
TAACTCGCAAATCACGTTCCTGATATTTGTTCAAGTTATTTTGATATCACGACTTTGAAAGAGTCGTTTTGACAAGATTTATCTATATTTTGGAGGAAGTTGTTTTATTTCCTCATATTTTTCCTTCCTTCCGTTCCAATTTTTTTTCGTATAGATTGTATTGCGTAATTAAACTAAGTATTCCTATATTACCCACGAAAAGTGTAACCACTTACGAGATCTGCGTTAGGGGATTGCATTCACCTCCAAATGGCCGGACCGGATTTATTTTATTTTTATTTTATAGCCTTCCTATGCTGGTTAAGTTACTTGTTTCTCATCTTGTAATGATGTCAATTTATCTATTTTCTGTCAATTTAATTATTTATTTTACTTTGTCTTATCTAATTGTTATTTAAATGTTAGAGATTTTTTTAGAACCTTCTAACTTTTATAATAATTAAGATCGTGCATGAAATTTTGCACAATTACAGTTGTAATATAGATCTCAATTTTAAAAGTATTAAATATACAATAATATTGCGTTTTAGAAGTGCATGACTGTTATTCTCTGTACGATTGTTTTCTTCTTAATTGACTGTTTCTCTCTATTATCCCTGTCCCCACAAAAAAAAAACAGTGCAATAATAAACATTGCTCTTTCAGAGTAAACATTCTGCGAGGTTGACGCACTTGAAACGACACAATGTTATTTATTACACACTGCTATAATGTAACTGTTTATCTATTTTCTATACTTGATTCCACTCAATAAATCAACACGAAACACGAAGTTTTTACTAAAACTTTTTTATAGAGTACGTGGCAAACAAGCTACGGGCCACCTGATGGTAAGTGATCGTTGCCTATAGACACAATACCCGGGGCATTGCCAAGTCTTAGAAAAAGTCTTATTTTGACACGTCGGGCCTCTTTCACGCTGGTGTCAGCAGACCATGAACTTGAACCAATCCTTACCATTGTCTTCAAGTATCGGATGTCTTATGGGTAATGGACCGACGAATTGTCGTCTTTAGGTCATCTGCTTATTAAGTTTCGTGTGTTTCTGAACCATGCTATTCGTAACCATTTTCGTAAGTACGATATTTTGATAAAGTACCTAATTGTCCATCAACTATGTAGAATAAGGATGAGATAGCAGCTATAGCTATCTATAGCTTATTTTGGGGGGATTGGTGGTATCAAATTGTAATCGTCCTCCCACAGATCAAGTAATTCACGTTTAAAATATTTTGTATATTTTTTTTTGCGATTGTATACTTAATTGTGAATAAAAGAATATGATTAAAAAAACTATGTAGAATATTGTATAGAGTTACAATAATAGCTATAAATTTTTTATTTATGTTAAAAGCAATATATTTTTAACACTATTTATAAAACTTTAATAACAACATAATGATAACAACAATATTTTTTTTTGATCGAATACAACATTATCTAATAAAATTATTACGATATATGTAATAGATACTACCAAATATGTTGTGAAAAAAACGTAGGTGTGTAGGTATTTCGGCGATTCTGTTATAACATTTTCTAAACTAAATTTGACAGCTCTACAATTGTTGCTTTCCTTTTTTCACAAATTCAATTGAACAGAGATGCACATAATTTTAATCCTGTCAAATTAGTGTATTGAGTGCTACAACAGAATCGATGCTAATGCACCACTTACCTTAAAAAATAACCTAAAAATTTCTCAGAACACTCAAGTCTAATAACTATACGAATTCTTTAAAACCCGTCCAAACATTATCCCATATAGCACCGAGATTGATGCTGTCACGTTTGTCAGTCACGTCAAACTGTCAAACCGTAACCGTGACCTTCGCTTGATGGATCGGCCATTCAAATATGGTGATCATACAAAATATTACAGTACCTACATTTTCAATAAAAAAGCGGAACTAAATAATGTTTTGAAAAAAATATCCATATAATTCTGCGTTATTTCTTATAGCGATCTAAGAATATATACGAAATAATACAAGTTTTACAAGTTCTGCGGTTTTTTTAAGATTTTCATAAATTCAAATTATTTACTTATTGAGAATAAAAACAGACAAATTCCACTAACATTTATCTCACATACTGTTAAACTAAAATAGATTTCCTAGTAAAAATAGGAATAATATTATAAAACTACTAATATAATAAATACAACAAATTGCTGTAAAAATCATAGAATTAAGAAAAAACAATTCTGTGGTAAAAATATGTCAACATAAAATTAGTAGGTATGTCATACAAATTGTCATTATAGTCAACGGCTTTTTTGCCCCTGTCCCGTTGATCAGTTCAATTTTCACAATAAGTCAAAAAAACTTTCGTTACATTTTTCCAACTGTCACAAATAATATCACAATCAGTGTTGGTAGCAAGGAGTGCATTGAAGTGGCGGCGGGCGCGAATCAGCGGAGACATGGAGCGCGCCACGGTGCGGCTGTGAGCCACGTGGAAAAACTTGGGCAATTTTCCACGCCTATTAGTCGGAACCTCGGGTTTATCTGGCACAAACAAAGTGCACAATAAATTGTGCAGATGCAAGGAGTCAACCGATCCTCTGAGCACCTTGCAGCAAGTAGCAAGCTGATCCAACATCCTTCTCACTTCTAGTGAGTTGTAGCCGAGCTGGCCGAGCAAGAATTTAGTTGGGTACATGAACGGGTAATAACCGTGAAGCTTCTTATACAGCGATCTTAAGAAAGCTTTTTGAACCTTTTCAAGCATCCGCACATAGGTGACGTGGTGCGGATTCATGGGAATAAATTTTACTAATATATTCATACAGGATCACTCTGTGCCTGAAAACGGATTAAGATGCCAAAGCAGGCAAAAAAACGCTGCTGGTGCGATAACTTGAAATTTGCAGTTTAACTGCCCGAATCAGGCGAGTAATCACACTGTTTGGAAAAAAATGGGAGGGACTTTTTCCCATGCAGACGTAGGAAGTATAGGTAAATAATTAAATATAAATATGACAACGAATTTATAATATTTATTACATATATGATCAAATGACATGCTGTGAAACTAGAAGTAGTAATGTTTTGGTCTAGAAAGTTCCTAACAAAACAACAAAGACATCGTGAAAGCTTTCGACCGACGCCGATGGTTAATTGGCTATAACATCAAGAATATTTTATGATGACCATTAAAAAACCAATTAAAGGAAGTGGCTCAGAGCGAATGGCGCTTATATAGACTACAGTAAGTATATAAAACTAGTGACTCGCCCCGGCTTCGCACGGGTGTAAGTTTTATTATAATTATATATTAACCTTCCGTGAAAAATTATCTAACTGATGGTGAAAATCGCGTCAAAATCCGTTGCGTGGTTTAGGAGTTAGCGGATATACAGAAAGACAGACGCGGAGAGCGACTTTATTTTATACTGTAGTGATAAGTTAGTTATGTTAGTAATGTTATGTCCTAAGAATATTTAAATTTATTACTAGTAGAATTACTAACGAATTAGGTAGAAAGGTTAACATTTGAATGTACTTTTCCTCATTTCGTTTTTATTTGAGTTTTTGCACACAGTGTTTTGTTTTTACCAGAACTACAAAAAAAACTAGGGTAGGTAATGATTTTAGCTGTCTATATATATACGAGTATGTTCTAAATATACTATGCATATAAGCTACTAAGCACTGAATTTTTACCCAACAATACTAAAATATATACTAGCAAAAATATTTCTCTATGCGAAATTCTAACAAACAACTTTATCAATTTTACTATGGAAACTGACGTGGTTTTCACACATTTTATTTATATTACACGGGAATTACTCACGTAAGATTAAGCCGGTTACTCTTACGTGAGTAATTCCCGTGTAATGTAAATAAATATTTATCAATTAGTCCTAGAGTCAGACAGAGACCGCATACATTCCACTCCCGTTAGCCTGAGGCCCGACCACAACTTAATTATATATCTTCACAGATGAATCGTAGACCACAAATCATTCTAGTTCATAGTAAAACTTCTAGTTTTTCCGAGCAGTAAAGTATTGTTTTTAACTATCACGGTTGTTCACTACAGTTATATGATTATTTACGGGATATTTACCGTGGTAAGGTTGTGAAAGGAGCTCCTGATATTTCGGCGCAGTTACATGCACATGTTCACGGGAAGCTGAAGAATGCGGGTGGTTGGTCGAATAGTTCAAAGTTAGGTGCAGACAAAAAAATCTACCCCCTTTCCCGTTTACGAAACCCTAATAAGGAAAATTGAATCATTAAAATGTACGTATAATCGGCTGTAATATCGCGTTATATAAATGCAAAAATAAACAGTCGAGTTGAGAAACTCCCTGTTTGAAATCGATATAAAATCAGTTTCTATAATTATTTCCTGTCAAATTTGTCAAAAAAATCATTTTTAACATCGTGCAGCAACTATTATCGTTTGACCCACATACCAATTTTTTTTTCGTAAATCTTTGGTTTGACCACAAAATAATTCACGTCCCTACGGTTACTTGAGAGCTATCAGCTGATAAACCTTACTCAACAGGGTTCTATACAATAGCATATAGTATAGAAAAGGGAAAAAGTTGGGTTGTAAGTACGTAACCGGTTGCTTCAACAGTTGCCGCTGGCCAATCAGAAACAGGCCGTGTGGTGTGGCCTACTTAGATAACAGGTGAGGCGCCGAGCCGTCTGCCCAGTGCCAAGGGCCACAACTCCGCTGGCCACAAACAATTTTCTTGAAACGTTCTTCAGCTTTTGCAATTTGAACCTTGCTAAACTTGCATAAAGGCGAACTTTAGTGGATAGTTATCTCGAGCAGTTTCCCTTATGATTTCTCAATTGATTTGTCTTCGTTGTATTCAGTTTTGGCGGATTATTTTACGCAAATGGTACAGCTGGTTAAAAACCGGCAAAACGCACTTATATATAATACCGAAACCCTGTTATAAACTAGAGGACGTGTAAATACCTACACACCTTTATAAGTATTCCTACAAGTTATAGTTATTTGTTATACAAAAGTGCAAAGTTGCTTTTTAACCATGTGCTCAATTTTGATGACCGAGCAAGCGAAGGATTCTAAAAATTAAAATCCTGAGCGTTAGCGAGAGAATCAAAAGAGCACGAGGTGAAAAATCTTTACACTCGAGTGCAACACGTAACTTTTCATCCCACCTCAGCACAGACCTGAGCGAGGAAATGACCTAAGGTTTTAACAATATGACGTGAAAAGAAAATGGCGCGCGCAATGCTAATAAAAAAAGTACACCAAGAAGGTTCTGACTCTGAGTTTTTAACAAATTATTAAAGGTTATATGGTAAACTCGGCACCATGGAGGTCACTGATGGAGGTAGAAGTAAATAAAAAAAGGTTTAAAGGTGTTTTGATTGCACACGATGTTCTAAATTCAATTTACTTTATCCTCTAGTCTAGCGGATAAAAACGGCTTTTGCACTCAGATATCGAAGAGCTTAATAACACTTTCCGAGAAAGGAAGATAAAAAAAATATTAACTGTTAGCAGTGTCAAAATACAAGAAAATGTCTGTGAAAAAAGCACCGGGCATCGGCACTCGGTAATAAGTACCTACTATTGTAAGGCAAGTTCCACACTTGTATCATCATTATCATAGTGTCGTTTCTCCGTGGACGGATACAAGCTGCCGCTTTACGGTCTTGACAAGTTTTAAAGCGAATGCATTTGATACGCAAAAATTTCCAACGCTCCACCAATGCTGTCTGATTTTGTTTTGTATAATTTTTGAATGAATTTCAAACTTTTATTCGCAATTTTTTTCGAATAATTTGAAAGGATTCTTTTACAAATACACTTACTAGGTGAACCTAATGTAAAGCTTGTAAAATAACTTTGTACTAGAGTCTGTTTAAATATTTCTATTGAACTTGATACCAGTAAGTAGATATTTATCAGTGTAATTCAGTGTTAGATTACAGAGACCTTGTGCGTGACGCCTCGCAGACTCGCAGGTAGCTACTGGCCATGACAAACAGCAATTGAAACATTCGTTGTTATATTTTATCATAAACTTATAAGTACTTACATTTCTTTGTAAGGACTAGGCCACTTGAACTTTTTCATCTCTACCAGACTCATAAGTCTGGTAGAGATGAAAAACTTAAAGGATAAATTGGGTTTATTAAAGTTGTAGTCATTCAAAATTAAGTTATGATGATAAATTACGCGTATGTTAGATATGATGATATTTTTTTGTAAAGCCGCCATGTTTTTTGGGCTGTGTGTGACTTTCTGACGACACCGTGTGAGTCGCGCGCGGCCAACCAGTGGATGCCGATGGCTGCGGCAGGCTGTCTTTCAGTGTGGAGTTCTAAGGGGGAAGCCTATGTTTAGCGGTGGAAATCTTCTGGCTGATGATGATGATAAATCACACACAACAAAATATTGTAATTACCTGTTTTAAACTCACGGTTGTTCACTACAGTTATAAGATTATTTACGGGATATTTACCGTGGTAAGGTTGTAGAAGGAGCTCCCGATATTTCCTTACTCCCGATATTCACGGGAAGACTGAATAACAATTTAAAAAACAGACTTCATTAAAATGTCAGACCTGGACCAAATTGAAATGGGACCACACGGGAAGCACCAGCTTTCAAATAAGAATCATCAAAATCACTTTACCCAGTCGAAAGTTCTGAGGTAACAAACATTTTAAAAAAAACAGTCTAATTGAAAACCTCTTTTTTGGAAGTCGGTAAAAAATGCGGGTGGTTGGTCCTTCCATACCCTTACCACAGTAAATATCCCGTAAATAATCACAGTACATTTTTGGAAATACATATACCTACACAAATAATGCCACAAGGAAGTATACAGGTAAACAAAAAAAATATTGAATGTGCAACCTTGTGCGCGTGATCAATGGATTCCCACGGTACATACATAATATTACGAATTATTCTACAGGTATACATATATTATGATTCTATTACAGTCTTTACTACAGGAGCGCACGCTTGTCACTCGGTTGATTTGGTAATGATGCGCATAATTTCCACATGCTTCATACTTGTCGACAATCTGAACTTCATTGTTTTAAATAGAAACGCGTTGAATTCATTCATTTGCAGATTTTGAACTTGTCGTTTCTAATTACCAGACGAGCATATTCGCTTCATGGTAAACGCCAAGTTAGAACTTTAATAGTTTAAAACCTTGCTCGTGTCAATGCACTGCGCTCGACGCCCTCTGTTATTAATTAGATGTTATTATAATTTTGACGCAAGCACATCCACAAATCTATATACTTATATAAAAATGATACCCTATTTCTCCTGCATGGCTAACATGCACACCGCAACATAATCCTGTCGCCGCCGTGTCGAGCGAGAACGCGACAAGGTGCCTACGGTTTTATATACGCCTGTGTCGCTTTGGTACGATAAAAAGAGTCGACAAAACCCTGTCGCGGTGCGCATGTTAGTGACGCTATAACTTGAGAACGGCTCCACCGATTTCATCATATTTTTTTTCTGTTTTCTAATTCTTCGTAGAAGGTTCTTACATTTAAAAACGGCTGGACCGATTTGGATGTAATTTTGTATTCCTAGAGCGGGTCATAGTAGCAAATCCGAAGGCCGAGCTTACACCCGTGCGAAGCCGGGACGGGTCGTTAGTACCAAGAATGATGGTACTATATGATCGTTCTTGTTAGTACTTACAATGTTGATTATTATTTATTAATAATAATCAACCATTGTTCCACCGGACAGAAACTAATCCAAACAAATCAAACCAATTTTATTTATTAAAATATCTGGGACATTTTTGCACACACGGTCATCTGACCCCAAACTAAGCAAAGCTTGTAATATGGCTGCCAGAGACTGATATACGTACATATATATTTTTAAATACATACTTAAATAGATATTAACACCCAGACATAAAACAAACACAAATGTTCATCACACAAATGTTTGTCCTAGATGGGAATCGAACCCACGCCCCCAAGCACAGAAGTTAGGTTCACTACCAACTGAGCCACCGGGGCAGTCAATTTATTATTTATAATCAACCATTGTTCAACTACCACACACAGGCCACATCGCTCGAAAAACTGATGACCAATGGGGAAGAAAGGTTCTTGAGTGGAGAACACGAATTGGAAGATGCGCCATTGGAATTATCCTTAACAAGATCTTCAGGATTAGCGATTTTAAAGCGTGTTTTATGTTTTATAAACTGCGAGAACTATTTTATTTCTGACTGGCTGACCAGACAAATTCCAAATAAAAAACACTTTCAGTATTTTCCATAAATTTTCCAATTTTATTTTTTCTTATAAACCACCCCTGTAGGTATGCGAAAAACTTGTTTTTAATTCATATCGGACAAGCCAGTTTTAGAGTTTTAGCGAGACTAATGAACAGCATCTGATTTTATAAGTACATAGTTTTGTATAGAATACATCTATGTTTGGCCACCAACTCGCTTGATGGTAAGCGATGGTGTGGTCGAGGATGGAAAAGTACATACATACATCATCATCAGCCAGAAGACGTCCACTGCTGGATATAGGCTTCCCCCTTTATCCTCCACACTGAACGACATCCTGCCATCTGCATCCACCGGATGCCCGCGACTGTCACAATGTCGTCGGTCCATCTAGTGGGAGGCCTATCTACGCTGCGTCTTCCGGTTCGCGGTCTCCACTCAAGAACCTTTCTTCCCCATTGGTTATCAGTTCTTCGAGCGATGTGGCCTGTCCATTGCCACTTCAACTTGTTGATACATACACACATACATATAAATCGATTTGGGTTTGTATTTGTTTGTCTAAATATTATTTTCCTAGTTCGGTGTCCTTAGCGTTCAAAGTAGTTCTCTATCTCGACCTGTTCATGCTTTATTACTTCAGACTGTATTGTACTGTGGTGAAAAAATTAAGAATTTCTGTAGGTTAGCGAGTCCAGCTGGTTAATGAACTAACTGATACTGTGTTCCTATTCAGTGCCGTAAATAGCCTTTTCTGCGCCCTGTGCTAGCTTCTATAACTGCGCCCTTGTTTTTTTAGATATTATAGGTACCCTAGAGTAATGCTAGACGTTTTTGATGATACTGGCATGTAGGTATGTATGTGTTGGAATCGACCACTAGGGGCGCAGCGGGAACTCATCACGAGCAAACCGAAAAAAATAGTCCTCCCTGGTCTGGCCATTCTTGCGCCCCCCAGAGTCTACGCCCTGTGCCTGGGCACTGGTGGCATCGCCCTATTGACGGCACTGTTCCTATTAACCTGAATGCTCGAATTACCGAGGTTATAATAGAACACATAATATATATTTGTATAGTTACCACCACGAAATAAAATAAAAATAAAAAAACTTCCGATTAATAGCTAATAAGATAACCTTCAAATGGCTGAACAATTTTTTCTTGAATCATAGCTAAGAATACTCTCGATTATGACACCTTTCAAACAAACAAAAAAATAACTAAATTATAATCAGTTCACCCCGCTGGGCAGCTACAATACCCCTCTGTTTACGTCGGAGGTTAAAAAGACAAGTATCAGAGCCACTGCACCATTATCGTGTCCATTTGGCGTATCTAAAACAAACGGGCTATCGCAAAGTGGCGCCAGACTGACAAGTGCGACATTTTGTCGCTGCGACTTATCGCAAGTTTGGAGGCCGACTGCATTCCGGTTTCCGGCCGATTTGTATCATGAAAAATGGTTGCTCTGATTTATGAGCACTTGACTCTTTTAGTAGTGTCATATGTGTAATAAAGTATTTATTACACATATAGTAATGTTTAATCCTAAGTAAGCATACACATTGACGAATGGCAATTCGCCTAAATCAAGATTTTTACCGTTATTAAAATATCCACGTACGTATTATAAATATGAAATTAGAATTGGTCATATCATGAAAAAGCCAGTCATTTCATGAATTGGCTACCTACTTGATTATTTTTTCCGATTTGCCCAATAATTTTTGGTAATCAATTAGGTAGGTATAGTCATAGTTGTGAAGTCCACATATATGAATAACTAGTCGACCGCCCCGGCTTCGCACGGGTGTAAGCTCGGCCTTCGGCCTCGCTACTATGACCCGCTCCAGGAACACAAAATTTCATCAAAATCGGTCCAGCCGTTTTCTCCGCATCCTATGTCCGTCTCCTGGTTCTAAGCTACCTCCCCACCAATTTTCAGCCAAATCGGTTCAGCCGTTCTTGAGCTATAACTAACACGACTTTCTTTTATAATAGGTCGGGGAAAAAGTCTTTTCGTATTTTGTATGTATAAAGTTGTAGTAAAAATCTTATCCGTTGTACCGTTTGTATCTGGCTGGTTTTGATACCATTAAAAAGATGACATTTTAAAAAAGGAATACAAAACGTAAAAAGCAATTTCCCGCCATTTTTCAATTGTTTTTTTGTTCGATAAAATGAGTGAATCTAACGAACAAATTCGATATATTGTGAAATTTTATAACAAAAAAGGGAAAAATGCGACACAAGCCGCGAATAAAATTTGTGACGTTTATGGACCTAATGCAGTGTCATCAAGAGTAGCACAATGTTGGTTCAAGCGTTTTCAGTCCGGGAATTTTGATGTCAAAGATGCAGCTCGCTCTGGTCGCCCTGTTACGGATAAAGTCGATGCCATTTCTGAAAAAGTGGACCAAGATCGGCATATTAGTAGTTACGACGTAGCTGAAGAACTGGGGATTGACCACAAAACAGTTTTGACCCATTTGAAAAAAACTGGGTATACAAAAAACTCGATATTTGGGTGCCACACGAGCTCACTGAAAGAAACCAAATGAATCGTGTACTCATTTGCGATTCTCTATTGAAACGTAACGAAACCGAACCGTTTTTGAAAAGATTGATCACTGGTGATGAAAAATGGATCACCTACGACAAGAATGTGCGCAAAAGATCATGGTCAAAGGGCAGTGAAGCACCACAGACTGTAGCGAAACCCGGATTAACACGTAATAAGGTGATGTTGTGTGTATGGTGGGATTGGCAGGGCATCGTTCATTATGAGCTTTTACCGCCGGGCAAAACCATCGATTCGGATCTCTACTGCCAACAGCAGATGAGACTCAAACAAGAAATTGAGAAAAAACGGCCGGAATTGATCAACAGAAAGAGTGTGGTCTTTCATCATGATAACGCCAGACCGCACACATCTTTGGCCACTCAGCAAAAATTTAGAGAGCTTGGTTGGGAAGTGTTAATGCATCCACCATATAGCCCAGACCTTGCACCCTCAGATTTTCACCTGTTTCGATCTCTTCAGAATTCTTTGGGTAGTGTTAGATTAACATCAAGAGAGGACTGTCAAAACTACTTGTTGCATTTTTTTGATCAGAAGTCCCAAAAATTCTACAGCAACGGGATCATGTCACTACCTACAAGATGGCAACAAGTTATCGAACAAAATGGCACATATATATTATAATTAAATGTAATTAAACTTGAAAAAAATATGTCTTGAATTTGTTTAAAAAATACGAAGAAACTTTTTCCCCGACCTTATATATAGATAGGCGAAATTATTGAATATAATGATTTTATTATGAAAACTGACGTGGTTTTTCCACATATATTTTTATTTTAACGTGCAAAGCGAGACGCAGCCGCTCGCGCGCGTTCACCTTGATAAAGACCGCCGAATGCGGATGAAACTATAGTCGGAGTAACCAGCCTAATCTTACGTGAGTAATTCCCGTGTAATATAAATAAAACTTAATGATTTATAGAAAAGCGACACCAGAGCCATCTCTGCTGCAAATTATAATTATTCTACAATCGAGCTCATCGTTGCTTCGTGAAGTAGTCAAGTTTTAAGCTAGTAATATCGAAAAACTATTGTTATTTTATCAAACAGGCCAGGGTACTACGTGTGTGGTCAATAGATAACTGACATTTTATGAAATGGCGCCATTTCAGCGCCGGCCTTTATGGACGGCATGATAATCGAGCCACCTACGACATGAAGGTACGCATTCGAAAAAAAACGATGCCAAGTAAAATGAGCAAAGTAAATAGAACTTTAAATGCATTTGTATAGAATAAGAATCCCTACCAAAATATAGCTCTAAGAAGTTGTATATTTAGGACAGAGACACACACATACTATTATCACAAAAAAGGTCGTTTCGCACGACATCTGGTAACCCCTGACAGGGATTTTCTAGCGGGTGGTAAGTAGCAACATTTTATGACGTATTTTAATTACCCCCCTTAAAGTTTAGAGTCATAAATTTTTTATGACTACAATGAGATATTTACGACTGACCGTATTTTATTCTTTTACCATGATAATAATATAAGTTTGTAATAAAATTAATCTGCCGGAAAGTTACGTTAAATTGTATTATGTGAATTATGTCATTGTTATGCTCGCGTAACCGTTGGTAAGTAGGTAATAACTATAAATAGGTAGAGGAAGGTACCTATGTGTAGTAACTGGAAGCCTGGCTAGAAGTCAGCTTACTACTTAAAATGGCCGCAGGGGTGAAATACTTATAAGTTAGGCTTACAATAGCTTACAATATGTGAGTAAAGAAACAAAGCACGCAAATTCATTCTTGAGTACGAAATCAATTCTTTTTCTTCTAAGTTTTTATTGCACAGCGAGAATCACTAAAACTTCAAAGCCAAATATTTTTTACCGACTTTAAAAAAGGAGGAGGTTCTATGTTGCACTGTTTATATATAGGTAGGTATATATTATTTTTTATGTAGGTATGTTCAATCGTTCAACGATATCACCGCCAACTCAAGGTCAAATCTATTCAAGGTCAAAGCCAAATATTTTTACCGACTTTAAAAAAGGAGGAGGTTCTATGTTGCACTGTTTATATATAGGTAGGTATATATTCTTTTTTATGTATGTTCAATCGTTCACCGATATCACCGCCAACTCAAGGTCAAATCTATTCAAGGTCAAAGCCAAATATTTTTACCGACTTTAAAAAAGGAGGAGGTTCTATGTTGCACTGTTTATATATAGGTAGGTATACTTATATTCTTTTTTTATGTATGTTCAATCGTTCACCGATATCACCGCCAACTCAAGGTCAAATCTATTCAAGGTCAAAGTTCCTAATATGGGTTTTTAACGTAAAGTTTTATCATAAAAATAGGTCAAACTAAAATTGTCAAAAATTGTCTGGACATTTTTTTTCCCTTAGAGTCACTGTTTCTGAGATATGACCGGACTATGTGAAACATCTTTGAATCACTTCCCATTTTTATGTTGAAAGGATATCGCTTCCAAAATAAAACCAGTGTTGATATTTGAAACTTTGAGTAGCCAACTCAATACACATACGAGCAAAAAAAAACAACGATAAATCATCCACAGACGATAAAAAACGCGTTAGGACGATGATGCTAATCGCTTCGGTGCTTTTTTGGGGCTACCTGTTTTATATCTTTTTAGAATAGGCCTATTTTTAATTTAAAATATTTTGGTTTTTTAATCCATAAAATATCAGACATGGGTTTTTCTTTAACTTAATTTTAATTTGGTAATTACCTATCATCATTGAAATACGGCTTACTTTTTTATTTCTATACTAAATAAAGAAATGTCATTACTAAAAAGAGTCCTATAGGGAGTTTAGGGGCCGACGTGAAAAAATATTTTTCATCCCCCCATCTCGGAAAGAGTATTTTTGCTCTTCGATATCTGAGTGCAAAAGCCGTTTTTATCCGCTAGACTAGAGGATAAAGTAAATTGAATTTATAACTTCGTGGGCACTAAGTTTTCGAATTCAAAACATCATTAAACCTATTTACTTCTACCTCCATAGTGCCGAATTTATCATACAACCTTTTTTAATTTGCTTTGCGCGCACCATTTTTTTTTGCATTATACATGATCACAGTAATAGCTTACTAGTTTCTTAGGCCTATAATATATGGGTAAAGGAGACAAGTAAGATATATTTACCAACTGCTAGATTTCTATTAAACTAGGAACTGGTAAATGAAATTTGTCTGTAAGTACAATGTTTCCTACTATTTACAGTATTGCATAGCGAATGGGTGAGGAAAGAGGATTAGATACGAGTATATTTGCTTTTCTAAATTACCATTAAAAACATGCACCGATATAATTCAAACTGAAAAAATTCTCATCAGCTCATCCCTAACAAGTATTCGTTTTGAAGAATTAGATAATACTTAAAAAGTGATAAGCTTCACACTTTGTTTACACCTTTACCGAACATTAATCTTGATTTTTAAGAGTGTAAAAAAAAACTTGAGATTTGGGTGGTTTCTCAGAAAGATCTGCTGTTGTCAACGAAATAACGGCATATGACATTTTTGATAGCATTAACTATGAGACTGAACTTAGTTATTAGAGTTTAAAATTGAGGTTTTTATTTCACATTGTGTACGTGATCATTTGGCGTCTATAAAAGCGCGGAACGTAAAATACAGAGTTATGTCCTTAGAACTCCGTCCCCTTTCCATTCCTAAATATTTTACTTCAGGTGTAATAAAATGTTTCTAACATTTATATTTATTTAAAGCTCTTAGGTATATCGTTTTACCGCGTATAAAGTGATAAAATTTGAACTTTTACGACCTAACAGACATTTTGTCCTCTTTAAAATAGATTTGAGAGAGAGCAAGGAAAAGTAAAGTGTGGAATGTCCTTGCCCCGAAGGTGTTCCCGCTGAAGCATTATAAAAATGGTTTCTACAACCACCTCTCCAGGTTGGCAAAACAACACAACGCTGCAGGTTTTGCAGGTGTACATAGGCGGCGGTTATCGCTTATCGTAAGCGAACTCGTTTACCACTTTTCATAAAAAATTGGTAAGAGCGTCCCCGCAAGCGACCTCTGTTTAAAATTCTACGATAAATCTATTCAATTTCTGTTATTTAGAAAATCTGTTAAAAAAATCGCTTGCAATAAAATTTACCACTGAACGCACCGATTACCTCATCAATAGTTGGTATGGATAAGTCTACTTCTGTTTCAGACACTAACTGTGCGTTGTCCATAAGATATTGATCTTAGATTTTTTCCGCCACGTTTATCACTTAGGTACAGAGTTTATTTATCGATACAATGTTAAAAATCTTTCTAAAATCACATCGATTCGACCTCTATTGTCAAGTGAAAATAAAAATAAACAAATTAGTCAGTACACTTTCGCATTCGAAATGTTGAGTAGGAAAATAGGAATAAGGAAGTGGGAATTAGTGTAACCTGAGACAGACATACATAATCAAAGGGTGGAACAATGAGTAATCCAATTTCCTTGACACACATGCTTACAAACTAAATCACAACAAACCCTACTCTACTTACTTTACAAGTATCCGTCCATATCGATCTTCGTCTCAGAGTTCAGTGATCTGGAAAACTTAATGTCATTATGAATTGACCCGAATAGGCGGGCCCAAACACAAGGTGTGTTTATAACTAGGTTAAATTACGATACACACAGCTCAGTTACAGTCAAAATATTGTAGGAAGTTTAGGCACAGAATAAATAACAGTACAACTATATACTGTTACTGTTAACTGAACAGCCCCGTTGGCTCAGTTGGTAGTGTACCTGCTTTCTGCGCTTGGAGGCGTGGGTTCGATTCCCACCTAGGACAAACATTTGTGTGATGGACATTTGTGTTTGTTCTATGTCTGAGTGTTAATATCTATTTAAGTATGTATTTATTTTATTACGCGTGAATCGGCTTCTTCTAGGCAAGCGTGCTCCATCGTAGACCGCATCATCGCTTAACATCAGGCGTGTTGGCGTTTAAACGCAAGCCTATTTACGCATAAAATATATATATATATATGTGTATGTATATCAGTCTCTGGCAGCCATATTACAAGCTTTGCTTAGTTAGGGGTCAGATGACCATGTGTGCAATAATGTCCAAAAAAACCAACAATATAATGATATTTTCCATTTATCAAATAACTAGGTGCATTCCATTTCGTCCCGTTCGTCCTTGTGTCAGGACTCAGGACTCAAGATTTTTGACTCAAATCAGACATGCATTGATTGAGTGATATTATTATAATTATGATAATTTGTCGGGTGAATGAGTCTGAATTTATAGAGTTCTTATTATAGTTGTGTAATTCACATCGTCGTCGGGTAATTTAATGTTTAGAGTTTGTCTGTGATTTTGTTCATAAGTATATATCACTCAACTTTGATTAACATGACATGTTTTTTTCTTAATCTTCCTACATACTTATTAAGTAGCTTTCATTTGTGTTTTCACACTTACACTATCTTCTTCTACTCAATACAAATATCTTTAACTGTTACTTACCATACAAAGATTGTCATGTACCTACTTATTTCAGTCAGTAAAACATCGCAGCACGACAGTTCGCTCCAGTAACACAGTTTTGGAAAGGTCACAGGTGGGTGTGTCTGTGCTAGTCAATCCTAATCACGATAACACAATTATTGTACCATGCCACATCAAACAAGTGTATCCTACTTTCTGTACCTACTATACAAGGAACCCTTACTTATTGCGACACAGTTGTAAAGTACTTATAAGAGATTCAGTGGATCATTGATTATTGTGCTATCCGAAATTAATTAATTATTGGCTATTCATCGAGTGGTGTTTGAAGTCACTATACCCTAATCTGTATTTGTGACTGGCACTGCTGACGCGGAGAATGCCAGCAACAGATATTAAATGTTTATGGGAAACCACGAGTGTTGAACTGTTGAAGTGAGGTGAACTACATCTCTACACCCCTCTACTTCCTCTACACCTCTTACTTGCTGATTATTATAAACGAACCCATAGCCGGGACGGCACTCCCGACTAATGCCTTGGCCGTTGATCGGTCCTCTGGGCCTTCCCCGGACAACCGGGGATCTCACTCGGCGGCACCTGTATCGCGCCGGCAATAGTCAGTAGTCGGTGCTGACGCGTACTGGCTAGTGGTATACCACCAAATATAAACACACCGATGACGGACACAACACCAGAAATCATATGCCAAACTAGACTCGTAGTCCATTGAAATGTTACATGAGCTTTGCATTTTTTAGAGGACGCAATTTTATTTTTGGGACATGTGTGGGGTTACGAGATATCGCGAAAAAAGTGTTTTCACCCCTTTTTCCAAGATGGCGGCGAGGGGACAAGGGTCGCGAGCCCACAAACTTGAAGTTAAGCTTCTATTGACCAAACATGTCCCAAAAATAAAATTGCTTCCTCTAATAAATGCAATATTCGGTCCTTAAATTGTAACATTTCAATGGACTATCGCCCACTATCAGACCTGACACCGCCAACCAATCGACTCACTCATATCTATGGGCGAAGAAGAGCCAGGAACAAAGAGCTAACGCTCTGGCACCCTTTCCCCATTCCCCAGCGGGAATGAGAAGATTATTATAAAAATAATTACAGTAATAAGATTCTGCGAGAGAAAAAATATCGAGGTATAACCCTATCTAATAAAATAAAATGTTAGGGGTCACCTCAGCGGCTATAAACTCGACCGCGCAGCCGAGTAACCCCTTTTAATTTTACCTACTTTTCTAGGCCACTCGACCGACAGTGGAAATTGGTACAATCAAAGACAAAATCTTTTACAACAATTTTAATAAATATTCAAGTTGACGCAAATATTTGACTACTCTGTAAATATTATGCGTGGTACATAAAAATATATAAATACTTACATAATTATATAATACGCTATGCTTGAGAACCTCCTACTTTTTCGTTAGTTAAGAAACAACTTCAAGGGTCTTATTCACACACTGTTTTGTTGTAACGGATTTTGACTACTGACAACAAATTTGTCAAAATATCGACGTTACGAAACTATGCCGCTGCTGAAATAATTTTTATCAAGTTTTATTGTGAGTAGTCAATTTTCTACAAATATTTATGTATTACCTAATATTATTCAATACATATCTTTTACAAGACCTCTAAATTTTTACATTAAATATAATCTCTTATCCCATCTATCTGATCAGTCCCGGAACCTTGGTAATAAAAATCCTTGCCTGGTTGATTAAATTTAAAATTACAAAGATTATAATTAAGAAAGATTAAAATCTATGTAACATTAATCTTGTATTAATCGTGTGGGTGCTGACTTTTAGGAATTCAAATATTGTCGGGCGCATTCAAGAAACAACACAGGTGGATCGGTATGTCCTTCACTAACGCCTCAGACCGTTAGCAAGATGAAGTTCGAAAATAAATAGTAATCAACCAGCAAAATTTGTAAGACTATTACCATAATTACGAGTATATAATCATTTGTATCTAATATTAATATGAACCATAATGTAAAAGTATTTAAGCTCTGTGGTGACGAGCATCTGTTGACTGTTAACCTGTTAACTGATACAATAGTAATGACGTTTCAAACGGTAACATTGACTTTGACAGATACTCGTCACCAATAGATAATTGTCAAATGAATTTACGACTGAAGACATTATTGTGATATTATAATAAATCCTCAAATATCTTAATAATCCAGGTTTCATTTCTGAGATTTAAGCGTAGTCTTTCAAATTAGCCTTTAACATAACCTTAAATTTCAATAGTTTCGTTGCAGTTATGTCAAAGTGTTATTGGTGACCTTTTGTTGTATAAACCACGGTATAAACGATTTAGATAAGATATTTTTCCTCTATAGACTGCACTTGTACAATAAAAATGCCCTTAGTGGAGAGATATAGGTAAATATGTGCCTACATCACCATTTTACACCAGTTTTTTAGTCCGTCGCATATTACTCTGAATCAGTTTTCATTGGTTGCATTTTGTATCTGATTTGCGCAATAAAGTTTCTAAAATGACAAATGGCTCCTTGCGCTTGCAAGTTGTTGGAAATTTAAGAATATTCTCGTGTCGATTCTCGTTATTTTTTCGCGATTCTTATTTTCGCGTAATTTTTGCGTCGTTTTCGTGTAATTTTCATGTCCTTTTTATTCATCAGATTTTCGTGTCGTTTTCTTGTTATATTCGTGTTATATTTGTCAGTTTCTTGAAGTTTTGGAGTCATTTTCATGTCATCCCTACCATATTATAAATGTGTAGATCAAATACCTTCACACATGACTTCTAACTAATATTCGTATAATTTTCGTGTTATATTTGTGTCATTTTCATGTCATTTTCGTGTTATTTTTCTTGTTATATTCGTGTCAATTTTGGGTCATTTTCTTGTTATTTATTCGGCATCGTTTTAGTATTCGTTTTGTGTCATTTTCATGAAGTTTTCGTGTCACTTTCGTATCATTTTCGTGACTTTTTCGTATACCTAATTTTCCAGTCGTTTTCGTGTTACACTATTTGTGTCACCTACCGTCATTGAACCACGTAGATTCTCTTTTGCGACGGATGTAGTTTAAAGGATTCACGAATTTGATGATGAGCTGATTGTAATTTAGATAGGTACGAAGAGTAATTGTTAAGGTCGTTAAAGGAAATCAATGTTCAATAATATTGTTGATTTACGCTGCACTTAATTGAATTTTCAATAAGAATAAAACAAAATATCACTCACTTACCGACTTATTCATCACAAAATATCAAAAACTACTGACCTAGAAAGCTAAAATTTGGCAGGTAGATTTCTTATGGGGTATAAAGATCCGAGCGTATTTGCGAAATAGACGAATGATGATAAAAGTCTACGCGTACGAAGTCGCGGGCAACAGCTAGTTTTCAATCAGAATACCTATAGTATTGCTCAGGCTATTAGACATAATTTTAACTGTTATAAAATAACGAGCAGAGTGCCCGATAATGACGAAGCTCATACTAACTTTCATTCTTTATATAACTCATTTAGTTGATAATTTCCAAAAACAGCTGACTTTTTTGGGTTCCTTACCCAAAGGGTGTAAAAGTGACCCTATTACTAACCTACGCCGTCTGTCTGTCCGTCCGATAGCCATTCAAAATTTCCACAGAATATGTAATGTTATGGTGGATTAACTAAGAAATAATAATAAAGTCAAAACTAAGGGTGGGGTCAAATTTATCATGATTATAGTACATATTCTAAAGTAGGACAACAAATAATAATTACCTGCCAAGTGCAGGGCGGTGACAAATTTATGTTCACTACCGGTTCTCGTAGGTAGTAGGTACGTAGTTACGTACGATCGACGTCGGGCGCGGTTAGTACTTGGATGGGTGAGCGCCAGGACCTGATGTTGCATGTTTGCAATACTTTTTTGTACTTAAGTAGTTAACAATATATGTGGTGGTACGGAATCCTCAGTACGCAAGCCCGACTCGTACTTGGCCGGTTTCATTAGTAATTATTTTATGACATTTGATTTGATATATATTTATTCCGAAATTTATTAAATTAGGTGATCTTTAGGAACACCTAGTCGATTTAACGCGCTATATTCAATTAGAGTTAGTAACAATCACCATCCCGGAAACGTCCACTGCTGAACATAGGCCTCCCCCTTTAACCTCCACACTGAACGACATCCTGCCATCTGCATATTCTGCATCCACTGGATGCCCGCGACTCTCACAATGTTGTAGTTCCATCTAGTGGCCTACCTGCGCTGCGTCTTCCTGTTCGTGGTCTCCACTCAAGAATCTTTCTTCTCCATCGGTTATCGGTTCTGCGAGCGATGTGGCCTGCCCATTTCCACTTCCACTTGCGAATTTGCCTGCCCATTGCGCCACTAAGAAACTTAATAAATTCTAAACAAACTGCATATAAGAAATTGTTTATGACTGTGTTTATTGCAATCCAATTCTGGACATCCAGCAGCCGGCACCTGACTCACCATGTGACACATTTGGGCCAAAGATACAAGCAAGTATTCAAAACAAGACAATATCACACTTCCAACTTACTACTACCATTGCCTGCTACCTTTGCGATTGCTTAAAGTGAGACTGTAGTAAAGCATCAATGGAAATTGCACGTGAAATCTCTTTGAACGTAACTACGGTAAATTTTGTCACCATTGAAGAAACATCTAGTGATGTGTTACGAAAGAGTTAACATTCACAGCAATGTATGTTGTTTTGTAAGTTTTGTCGTATGGCTTCATTAAAAGTCCAGCTGCCCTGGGGAGGGCTGGCTATATGGGAAACACCACGCGTAGACGTATTTTTAGACTTTATCTCGAATTTGTCATTCTGTTGTCCTGCGTCGGCAACAATTAATAAATTCTGTTATATTGTATGTACATGAGGAAAACATTAAACTATCTACAAAATAAGAACAGTTTTAGTACTTAAACTAAAGCAAACATCTGTGTAGGTACTTGTAGATAATATTTGTGTTTTTTGTAGTGGTATAGGACTCTTTTGCAGGGGTCCGCCTGGGGAAGTACCACAACTTTGCCAGTTATTCAACCGCCAAGCAGCAAGCAGTAGTGTGCAAACACTACTGTGTTCCGGATTGAAGGGCAATGTTTCCAACGAAATTACAGGGCACACAGAGATTTGACATCTTATATCTCGGGGTGACGAGCGCAGTGCATTGCCATCCAGGGTTTTGAACTGTTGAAGTTCATAATTCTGAGTGGCGTTGAGCTGTTATGGGCGAGTGTGGAGAGCCATCAGGCGAGCGACTTCGCTCGTCTCGTCACCCAGTATCATAAATATATATATAATTAATTATTCATTATAGTTGTCATGATTATCATGTTCCCATTGCTGGGACACAAGCTGTCGCTCAGAGAAAGGATGGGCCCTAAATCCACCATGCTGGCCAAGTGCATGTTGGTGAATGTCCATACGTCTTTAAACTTTTTGAGGTTCTTATACCTACATACCGGTTTTCTCCTTGTTTGCCTTCACCGTTTTTGAGTAGTTTTACTGCAATGGGGGGCGTTTATAATACCGTAAACCCCGCTCCTCGGCCAGAGCTAACTTTTGCACATTTTCAACATTTTTGAAGACCATATCACTGTGGGAAATTTAAAAAGAAAACTCATTAGGCATGATCTTTAGAATGCCTATTTGCCCAATCGTTATTTTATATTCCTAGTTAGTAAGTTTCTTTCTTTATAAATGTTTCAAACGTTCGTGCAAGATATTATATATTACGTGCACCGTGTGCAAGAAAAAGACCCCTTCCTCAGCTAGAGTTATTTTGCACATTTTAAACAATTCAAGACAATATCACTGTGGGAAGAAATCAATTGGGCATTAATATCTTTTTTGAATATCTTTTGTCTTTTGCCCAATCGTTTTTTAACTACATTCCTACTTAGTCAGAAATTTACTTTTTTTATAAATGTTTATTGATGATGATGATAAATGTTTAAATCGTTCGTGCGAAATATTATCTATATGTGGCAGGGGATCAAGCTCTAGGAGTTACAAAACCGCAACAAGATAAACATGTATCATACGCACATCTGTCGGGGTTAAAGTTAACTGTACGCGATCCCACTGCAATTGGTGTGACAGAAAGACGAACACAAGACAGACATAATAAAAAGAACTCACTTGTTGATTAATTGCTGATCAATGGAACTTGGGAGGCGTGTGATCAGTTTCATTTGATAGTTTTTTGAACTCGATGATTAAAAAAAACATTATTTATGCAAAAGTACTCCATCTAAATTAACGTTAGTCCATGAATACAATTACAGTGTTTGTATAGATCTCAATTTAAAAAGTTTGCAACAAAATATTTGAAAGGTAAAGTCAGTAAGTATAATTGAAAGATTTTGGCGTCATGGTTGCATCGCGTCGCGCATACGCGCTGCCAAAATTTGCAATGTGTTTTTTTTATTTTTTATTATAGAATAAGTTTAGTGGCAAACAAGCTACGGGCCACCTGATGGTAAGTGGTCACCGCTGCCTATAGACACTTACAATACCCGGGCCATTGTCAGTACGTGGCCTACCTTTGAGGACTATCCACCCCTCGTTTGAAGCAGTCCAAATTACTGAGGAGGAAAAACCGAAGGTGGTAATATCCATTCCACATCTAACAGGTACGTGGCAGAAACAGTCGATTAAATTGAACAGTGCTAGACTTCCACGTATCTATAATGTGTGGATGGCATTTCTGGCGATGGCGTCCGGTTCGGTGGTAAATCCGGGATGGAGGGATGAGGTCAAAAAGTTCATCAGAGCATTCCCCGTTATAATATATGTAACCAATGTAACTTTATATGACTTTAAATGCTTTAAATATAAAATATCTAGGAAAACCCAAGTAATCTCTTATAGTTCCCAGTGCACAATCAATTACAAGTCCACGACCGATATTCCGTCCAGTCCGGTTATTTCGATTGATTACCAACCGCAATGGTATTCCGTGGCCCTCTTCAGTGTATAACGGACTTTAATGGTATAATAATGGTGTTATTACTGCCACTCGCATGTGTAATTGCCCTAATTCTGTGGGTGTCAGGATTGGCTTAGATAAGTGTTTTATTTGATGCGGAGTGGATTTAAAAAAAACTATTTCTATTTAAAAATTAATTAAAAATATTATTTATAGGTACTTTTACTCGTATTTTATTTAATGACATTATAATGGTGTCCTAACTCTGTGGGTGTCGAGATTAGCTAAGATTAGTTTTATTTGATGCGGAGTGGATATTAAAAAAAACGATTTACTTACATAATGTACCTAGGTACTACAAACACTAGCAAAATTTAGTTAAAATATGTTTTATACTTTCTTCTCTTTCTTCCAATCTACAATTTTACATAATGGCGTTTTATTCAGCTATAACATTGCATTGTATTATTACATGGTTTATTTATTACCTAAGTACATTTATTTAGATGGTGAAAAATTTGAAAACTATGTTTACTAATGAAAAAATATAATTTGAGTCCTGTATATTAGTTTATTTTAGAGAATAATACAATATAATTGTTGCCATTATTTGGTTATGTGTATTTTAGTAAAAAAATATATTAAAGTGACAATTATTACTAAGTATATCATTTTGGCTGATATGGCAAAATGATCTAGCTATCTCTGGCTGATTTGGCTGACGGGCAAAGTTTTCCCGCCTGCCACCACTGGCCTGGCTAAGAGAAACTGGTAAAAAGTTTTCTATTACACCATTAACCATGATCTCATGGTAGTCAATTAAATAATTTTTTATGTACCTATATAAGCTGTCCACTATCCATTAGTTATGTTCATTGCGTCATCTAAGCACAAAGCACACCCATCAGTTCACCTTGAATTGGGATTTAAATAAATGTGCTTGTAGCACGAAAGTGCATAAATCGTGAAGTGAAAGTCAATTGTAACTTGCCTTTTCCATGCTGACGCTAACAAGAATCGACGTGAATACGACATATTTTTTTTAAACGCCACAGACAGAAAGTAAATACTTAAAGAAAAAATATACATTTGACCGCCAACTCGCCCGATGTAATGTAATGTATCAGTATCAGGGTAAGCACCCACCACCGTAACAAAACGTCCCTACTTGTAAGCACCTACCTCCGTCACAAACGTCACCAACCTTTAATCATCCACCACCGTTACAAAATGTCCCCAGCCTGTAAGCACCCGCCACCACCACAAACGCCTTTTATCATCCACCACCGTCACAAATCGTACCCAGACTTTACTCATCCACCAGCGTAACAAAACGTATCCAGCCTTTAATCATCCACCACCGTCTCAAACGTCCCCAGCCTGTAAACACCCGCCACCACCACAAACGTCCCCAGCCTTTAATCATCCACCACCGTCACAAAACGTCCAGTCTGTAAGCACCCGCCACCGTCACAAAACGTCCCCAGCCTGTGACATTGGGACAGCGCTCAAAGAGGTCCGAACCAAAATTAAACTAAAATAACACTAACTATTAAGCTAATTCTGTTTTGAGTTTACATATACCTATTGCAACTTCTAAGCTATATTAGACATTGTTATAAGAAATATAATTTAAATAAGTGTGTGGGTACTTTCAAAATGAATCTAAATTTATATTAGTGAAAAAACTCTCTTCACATTTTTCGTGACATAAATTTTTAGGGTATACATAATTATTTACTTTAAGGAAGTAGTAGTAAGTTTCATTATAAATGCACACTCACTTGCACTGCATTAGTTGAACTGTCTATTTACCTACATGATGTGTATTTCTAACTGTGATAGGTTTTAATAATATAGTGAAATAGAGTTAATTAAGTAGTCCTAAATGATAATTAATTACAGGTAGAGTGCCCAAAATGCTGGCCGCGTTGCCTCGCTGGATGGCGAGGCTAACTTTCTGACCCAAATATAGGCCAGCATTTTGGTCACGCAAAGAATCTTTCAGTCTCTCTCCTACATGATTATAAGAAGGTTTACATTTGCGACAAAATATTTTATTATAAATTTAGTAAGACCTGTGAGATTTTTTGGAATAATCTGAAATTTATTCGATGTTGAGTTAATCCTTATGGGTACGGCCGTAATAGCCTATTGAATTTCCAAGCCGAAAGCGAACTTGAGTAAGTAAGGCTAAGGAGGTATTAGTACTTTACAATTGCGTCTCCTGATTTTTTTCGAATTTTTTGATGGTTTTTTGACGCCAGCGTGAAAAAAAACCGGCCAAGTGCAAGTCGGACTCGCGCACGAAGGGTTCCGTATCTATAAAAACGGCATAAAATCATGTCTGTTGTATGAGAGCCCCCTTAAATATTTATTTTAATTTAACTATCTATTTTTACAGTGAATATATAACTAAATATTCAGTGAATATTTCAAGCGTCTACTTGTTGCCGTTATCAATACGAGCGGAAACGCACAAAAAATTATAAACTGATTAAAGCTTGCTAGTAAAACCTTGTCGAAAACACCTCTTTTTCCTATATAAATTTTCATTTGAAATCGAGAGTTTTGAACAAAACCTCACTTTTCCGTCAGAATCGTTGGTTAGTTATTTACATTTTTCTGTATTCTCCAAAATTAGAAAAACTGGAAAGTGAGGCTTTGTTTCACCTCCTCAATTATCAATATAAAAAACCAATTTCAAAATTAGGAAGCGCTCATTAGCACTTACTAATTGCGCGGACTAAAGTTATTCGTGATTCCGACAAAAGTTTTCGAAAAAAACACCTGTTCTGTTACATACACTTACATTTTTTATGGAACAACTCGAGAATAATGATGAGATTTATTATCCTTGAATATGTGTATCGTTTAGCTAGAGATACACCCGATATACACATAGATAAATACTTAATACATCTCTGCAAAGAATACAACGTAAGTGCCTATATAGTTGAAATAGTCGTAAAAAGACTTCTCATAAAATGTAATCTAACTTTGCGATTAGGGGAAAATTTAATAAGTTACGTTACCAAGTTAAGTTTAGTTACCTTGAGTACAACCAACACAATAAAATAAATAGTCAATCATGTGTACACCATCTCGGGCCCACGTGTGGTGCTTTTTGCCGCGTTTTTTGTCAGCATTCCTTTGTCAACGGTTTTGAAAATAAAAACTCCGATGGTGTCCATCGTAATTGGGATCACGTACTACGTCACAGATCACTCGGTAGTTTCTATCAAATCTGTCACAGCATGGGTACCAGTCTCTATTGTAATTGACACAGAACGCACATCAGTTAGTATAACAAGTGACACAAATAACATGATAGCGACTTCTGTAGGTGATCTTGAATATTGTGGATGTCACAGATAAATGAGAAGTTGCTACTGTGGGAGAGATACAATGACAAATGAGACGTGTCCTGACAATAAATATGTATTTTTTACTCCTACACAATGATGAAAAAGTTATCTTGTTGAATGTTTTTGAGATTAATACAGGGTTACGCATATACCCTATACTAAGCCGAAAGGAGTTCATTGTACCTACTCATCACTATGAACAACTTTTACTACGGGACCAACCCTGAAATCGAGGAAAAACAGTTATTTATGTATACAAAAAATATTTCTTCATCTATAGGTAGAAGAAGCATAAATAATTATATGCAAAGCGTTGTTTCTTTTTAAAGATTTTATATTTTCGATAAATATAAATTGAGTGACTCTTCCTTATTAATTTAATGTAAAATAAGACTAAAAACTCTAAAATTATAACATACAAAAAACAATGTTGATAATAATATGACGTTGCTTATGCCTTTTCAAATTTGCGATAAGCAATACAATATAATAGGTCGGGGAAAAAGTCTTTTCGTATTTTGTATGTATAAAGTTGTAGTAAAGTCTCATCGGTTGTACTGTTTGTATCTGGCTGGTTTTGATATTAAAAATATGTCATTTTAAAAAAGGAATACAAAAAGTAAAAAGCAATTTCCCGCCATTTTTCAATTGTTTTTTGTTCGATAAAATGAGTGAATATGACGAAGAAATTCGATATATTTTGAAGTTTTATTTTAGTTTTATTTTTGAAGTGTTTTTTTTATTTTAATGCATCCACCATATAGCCCTGACCTTGCACCCTCAGATTTCCACCTGTTTCGGTCTCTTCAGAATTCTTTGGGTAGTGTTAGATTAACATCCAGAGAGGACTGTCTAAACTACTTGTTGCATTTTTTTGATCAGAAGTCCCAAAATTTCTACAGCAACGGGATCATGTGACTACCTACAAGATGGCAACAAGTTATCGAACAAAATGGCACATAGATATTATAATTAAAAGTAATTAAACTTTAAAAAAAATTGTCATGAATTTGTTTATAAAATACGAAGAAACTTTTTCCCCGACCTTATATAATGTAATAAATATTTATGCAGCCTTGACTGAGATGATTTATATTGTTAAAACCACATTCCAGAACTAATTGATATAGATACCTTATATGTGTTTAATGCAATAATTGTCATATCAAAATATTCTAAATTATTGCAGATCAATACACCGATTACAGTAGGTACTTGGTCTTTTGTTGCCTTTGACGACTAAACGGCTAAACCGATTTTGATTAAGTTTGACAAGGAACTAGCGTGACTCATGAGGCTGGACCTGGGTTATTTATAAACCGTTCCAGAAAAGTGTGGGAAGTGTGTAACCTGAGTGTAAGTTTGTTTTTATTGATTTCCGCTACCTATGTTAGCTATAAGATCATTAAACACAGTAGAGATTGAATATCATACATCATCAGCCAATTAACGTCCACTGTCGGACAAGGCCTCCCTCATAGAGAGGGGTGTTGCCATAATTCCCACGCTTGGCAGGCGGCTTGGGGATCGCAATACGTTCACCGTGTACTATTAGGTTAGGACGCTGCTACCCATCCTCCGGTGGTTCTGGTCGCAGTTTTAGGACATACCCGGGTCCTCAATATCATACACACAAACACAATTCAGGATTTATAGAGAGGGTACAATTCAAAAAGAACTTTCTGATGATGATAAATTGGGGTTTGAAGCTTTTCTTTTGTTAATATTCACAATAATTCTAAAGTATTTTAGTTTGTGCAACAAACAAATCTTTCGCGTCCGAGCTGTCGCAGTTGTAGAAGCAACTGTTAAACTCATCAAAATATATGTATAATTACATTTTACTCTTTGACTGTCTATATACATAGTCAAAGATTTTACTCTACTATCGCATAAAGTACTATAAAACGTAAAAGCTGAGATCCCGATACGAGTACACAATTTTTTCTTGGAATGTGTTACCTCTTTCGAGCGAACTTGATGTCCTTGACGCCTTGCCGTACTCCACGTGTTGTTTTATGCATAATAACAAGCGACTTTACTCATAGTCTGGAACGATAACATAGCTCATAGTAAGGGAGGCTCTGCATATTTTTTTTTGTTTATGTTTATGATAGTGAGTGACGAGACGAGCGAAGTTGCTCGCCTAATGGCTCTTCACGCTTGCCCATAACAGCTCAACGCCACACAGAATTTTGAACTTCAACAGTTCAAGACCCTGGATGGCAATGCACTGCGCTCGTCACCCCGAGATATAAGATGTCCAATCTCTGTGTGCCCTGTAATTTCGCTGGAAACATTGCCCTTCAATCCGGAAAAAAGTAGTGTTTGCACACTACTGCTTGGCGGCTTTATAACTGGCAGAGGTGTGGTACCTACTTCCCCAGGCGGACCCCTGCAAAAGAGTCCTACCACTACTTGTATATGTTTGTAACGCGATTATTCTGCCAATTATAAATAGATTTTGATGATTCTTTTTTTGTTTGGTAGTTCATACTTCAGAGGTGGTCGCATATACATTTATCTATCAAAATTAATTCAGCTACTTTAAAAAAAAACAACAACAAAATCCAAAAATATTATTATACTTCCACATGACGTTTTGGTTTGGTTCAGCAAGAATTTTGATGAGCACTTTAAATCTCTGTTTTAACTGTCACTTTCCACTTTTTAGTTTAAATTGGTACGTGTAGGTACAGTCTTGAAGTCGCTTTTTTTTCTTCTAAAAACTAATTATTATTCCGATAAAATTAATGATGGTTCCAGTAGGACCCGTTACCCGCTAGTAAACCGTAGGTCGGGCATTGCGCCTGCTGAAAGAATACGTTTGACAGTTATTTTCTCATGTTTAATTTTTTAACAGGTTATTTACCGTGATACCAAATAGCCATACCACAACCTTATCACGATAAATACCCCGTAAATAATGATATACCTGTAAAAACTAAAAAAAATACAATGGCAAAAACTATAAAGTCCAATTGAAATGTGTTTCAAATTCATAGAATATCCTCTAAAACCGTTCATTTAGATAGTCAAAACTGTTAAGCAGTCCGTACCTCACCTATCCGCCAGTTTGTTTACGGGCACGGCTGATACTAAAACGTCCTTATTATTTTTTCGGATAATATAAAATAGCGTTATCCCATCTCGAATCAACCTTTCTATACGTTGCACAATAAAATGGAATACCAAATGTATTCTAGTTAAGAAATTGATTACGAGTACTTCTACATAAGTGTTTCATATTGTATTGAGCATTTTTAAAGGGCACTTACTCGCCTTGTTTTCTCGTGTGTGAATATTTTTAAATACATCGTAGAATAAAGGTAGGCTATATGTAAACTTTATAACTAGAAACAATAAACAAATAAAATAAATATAAATAGTAAACTTTTATAACTAGAATTTATAAATAAGAAATTGTTACGAGATGTCGTTGTCTTCAAGTTAGATGTACGACCTTAAAATCTTTAAATCTTGACATCACATATCATGACATGTGCATTAAAACTTGGTAGCGAGATGATGTTTAAATCTTGTTGACGTTACATGTGCATACAAACTTGGCAGTGATATGACGCTCTAAATCTTGTTGACGTAACATGTGCCTAAAAACTTGGCAGTGAAATGACGCTCTAAATCTTGTTGACGTAACATGTGCATAAAAACTTGGCAGTGAAATGACGCTCTAAATCTTGTTGACGTCCATGAACATAAAAACTTGGCACTCATGGCAGTGAGATGACGCTCTAAATCTTGTTGACGTCACATGTACATAAAAACTGTGCAGTGAGATGACACTCTCAATCTTGTTGACGTCACATGTACATAAAACTTAGTAGTAAGATGACGCTCTAAATCTTTTTGACGTTACATGTGCTTAAAAACTTGGAAGTGGGATGACTCTCTAAATCTTGAAGTTATTTATGTGTATAAGAAGTTTAAGAACGTACTACTTGCACCCTGCGACTTTAAACGAAACTTTCCAGAATCAACAAAAATCGGGATAAAAAGTATGTAGGTATAAACGTGGACTTATTTGAGAAAAATAATAATAATATACCCTTTCTCATAGTACACCCTACCTTACCTACTTACCAATTTTTATCAAGTTACAGAAAGAGTCCGAACGATAGAGAGCACATACGTATGTAGTTATGTTCGTACATGGAGTTACCTACCACCTACTTTCGCATATTTTATAAAATAAGTTAGATGGAATATATTTTTTACTAACACTTGTAATAACCGCAATAACTAGCAAAGCCTGTACGTAAGTATGTATTTTGTTACGCATTTTGTAACCATTTACTGTTCAGTGAAGCTTGAAAGTTTCACAACGTGATGATGTGCATGACTTATGTACTACAGTATTTTTTCAAACATACAAATTGCATGCAGTGCAATTTTTCATTTATACCCGTTTTCTTGTGTAATTGATCCCTGAAGCTTGAACAAAACGTATGATTATGCAAACGCTTGAAAAAACTGTAGTTAAAACATAGGTATTTACCTACTTATTTTACAGAGCAAAGAGACATCTCAGATTCAATCAAATCACTTCAAATCCCTATCCCTGAATCAATAACCCTGTAAACAAAGTTTATTAGTGATCAATGTCAGCTACTGATCAATAACCCTGTAAATAAAGTATTTGACTGCCTCGGTGGCTCAGTTGGTAGTGATCCTACTTTCTGTGCTTGGGGGCGTGGGTTCGATTCCCATCTAGGACAAACATTTGTGTGATGAACATTTGTGTTTGTTCTATGTCTGGGTGTTAATATCTATTTAAGTATGTATTTAAAAATATATATGTATGTATATCAGTCTCTGGCAGCCATATTACAAGCTTTGCTTAGTTTGGGGTCAGATGACCATGTGTGCAATAATGTCCCAGATATTTATTTATTTATTTATTATTTATTTATAATTAATTATTAATGTCAAATAATGATCAATGAACATGGAAATAGAGAAACAAAGTCATTTAATGATAAATGTCAGCTAATGATCAATAACCCTGTAAGTGAAGTATAATTAATTATAAATGTCAGATAATGATCAATGAACATGGAAATAGAGAAACAAAGTCATTTAATGATCAATGTCAGCTACTGATCAATAACCCTGTAAATAAAGTATAATTAATTATTAATGTCAAATAATGATCAATGAACATGAACATGGAAATAGAGAAACAAAGTCATTTAATGATAAATGTCAGCTAATGATCAATAACCCTGTAAGTGAAGTATAATTAATTATAAATGTCAGATAATGATCAATAATCATGAAAATATAGGAATTAAGTAATTTAAATATTCCATTGCCTAAGAAATCCAACCCTAAATCATTTTCTGAATACCGTCCAATTTCTATCCTTCCTTTTCTATCCAAAGTCCTCGAGCGTCTTGTTCACAGACAACTCAATGAATTCCTCAATAGGCAAGACCTCCTTAATCCACTCCAATCCGGTTTCCGTCCTGGGCATAGCACTGTGTCTGCGCTTGTAAAGATCACCGACGATATACGCTTGGGTATGGATGACGGCAAGCTTACTGTTCTAGCCCTGCTAGATTTCAGTAATGCATTCAATGCCGTTAACTTTGACATTTTGTTGGCGATCCTACGCTCTATTAACATATCTCCATTGGTAATCGATTGGTTTCACAGTTACTTGTTCGGGCGCTGGCAGCGTATACGCCTCGAAGATATGTTTTCTTCTTGGTGCAATACAATAGCTGGTGTACCTCAAGGCGGCGTTTTATCTCCTCTACTCTTTGCTATTTTCATTAATTCTATTTCCCAGCGCCTTTCGTCTTCCTACCACCTATATGCAGACGATCTCCAAATTTATTCGCAAGCCCGACTTAACGATCTGGACATAGCCATAGCTACCATTAATGCTGATCTGCGCCGTATTATAGAGTGGAGCAATTCCTATGGTTTAAAAGTCAATCCCACTAAATCGCAGGTCATAATCATAGGCAGCACTTACATGATCTCTAGAATAAGTTGGGCTACAATTCCTAAGGTAGTCTTTGCCGGCACCGTAATACCGTTTAGCGAATCTCTGAAAAACCTTGGCGTGATGTTTGATCGTACATTAAGTTGGGACAGTCAAATAAAGTCAATCAGCTCCAAATTATTTGCGTCTGGTGGTTCGCTAAGACGGCTTCGTAATTTTCTACCAACTGCCACCAAAGTTGCGCTTGCACAGTCTCTCCTTCTTCCTATCCTAGATTACGCTGACGCCTGCTTTCTTGATCTTACCGAGGACCAGCTAAATAAACTTGAGCGCCTCCAAAATTACTGTATTAGATTCATATTTGGTCTACGCAAATATGATCACGTTTCCCAATTTCGTGCAAAGCTCAAGTGGCTACCTATTCGACTTCGCCGGAATGCTCACTTACTATCTCTTCTTTATAATATCCTTTTCAATCCCACCACCCCGAACTACTTGAAAGAACGCTTTACATTCTGGCACTCTTATCATACTCGACCTCTTAGATCAAAGGATACCCTTTCCCTTAAGTCCCCCTCAGTGCGCTCAGAAACTTTTTATGGCAAATCGTTTGCATTTCAGGCAGTTCAATTGTGGAACGCTTTGCCCGTGCCTATCAGACACGCGCCATCGCTCAATGTTTTCAAAGAACGTGTTAAGCAATTTTATCAGTCTCTGTTGCCACCTTGTTGACGTTGTTATTATTTTTTCAACTAATCATAATTATATACTTTTATATATTAGTATATTATAGTTATTTTAGGTTATTTAAGTATTAGAATGTGTTATTTTTAGAATGTAAGTAACATATTTTTCACTATTTCACGCCCCGCCTTCTACCTTCTGTATGAATCCTCTCCATCCTAAGGTTGCCTGGAAGAGATCGCTCTTAGCGATAAGGCCGCCGATTGTTACACTAGTTTGTTATGTTTAAAGCTGTTTTATCGTGTTATATGTTTACTGTGGTGTGAACAATAAAGAGTTTATCTATCTATCTATCTATCTATCTAAATATTAATGCCAGCTAGTGATCAATAAACATGTAAACAAAATAATTTAATGATCAATGTTAGCTACTGATCAATAACCCTGTAAAAAAGTCATTGCGTAACATAGTCAATATTACCTTTATGAATTTACATTTTATTTAAGTAAGTGATTATTTTATCACTAGAAATTATGAGGGAATTTTTAGAAGGTTTTACTTTTCGTTAAAGTCAACAACTTGAAAGTAATTCGTTTCACTTCCTACAAAACCGGATATTCACGTAATTGACTAACTAAAAATGTTCCTTTATCTACAAACACAAGCACTTCCGTTCAAAAAAGTGATTGTTCAGAAACGTGCTATGTGCTTTGTGATCATTGTCAAGTCGCTAATTGTTGTATAACTATTGAATAATGTCGGAAACTCGAACTTTTAACAATGAAAGAACTTCCGAAAGCTATAGCAAAAACATCTGAAGGCTAATTCTGTAAATGCTAATGTATTATTATGACTATATGACCTACCAATTATTCTCGGCTATACGCGTCTGACCCATTGTTGTACCTAGTATATTCAAATCTTTTAATTTATTTCGACCAATTATTTAGATCATAAAAAAATAAAACATAAAATTAGGTATTAATACTATAATAATTTAAAGCTAACACACACCTATCACCATTTGCTTGTTAGTCAGTACATGCACCATTGAACAATGGTTCATGTACGGACAGTCAAACCTATTCGCAAATACGTGTACGATGGTGTTGGGGCTGTCCCGGACCCTGCGCGCCAGGGATGTGCACCGTTTTCGCATGGTCGTATACTTAGAATATTTTTCTATATTCTAAGGTCGTATAGAAACAATCGAGATGTCATTCGGCAAACATTCCCGACGCGCTGCAAGCACGAGGCAGCCGCATCAGCACCCTAAACGCATTATTGTAACATACACTGCACACGAAGGGCACTGTACCGTTTCTGCGTATGTGACACCCACAGGCTGCTTGTGTAGAAGGACGTACAAAATGCTCTGAAAAGAGTAACTTTGACGCCCCTCGAATAACCTGCGCAAACCTGCGGCCAATCATATTAGCCCTCACAGACAACGCCCTTCGCTCCCTCTCCACGTCTGCATCGTCCTTCAGATCAGAGGTTACTAGATACTTGACCTGTTCGACCCTCTTTAGTATAGTACTGTTTAAACTAATGGCTGGTGTGGTATCCGGACATTTCTCTCTGGCCCGAAAGACCAGGCATTCGCTCTTTTTTATGTTATAGAACAAACCATGACGCCGCGCGTACTGTTCACACAAGATTCTGCCTTGCCTCCTGCCCTCTTGCCTCCTCTGTCTGTGGGCTGACCAAACTAACAGTTTGGTCAGCGCACAGACAGACGCACTCAGCAGCATCATATCGTCCGCGTAGCTAATATAATGCTGAGCTCCTCTATTAGTGCGTTCAAGTACAAGTTAAAGAGCTTTGGGTAAATCAGCCCCCCTGTCTAACCCCACACTCCAACCGGTAGACCGGGTCGATAATTTTTGAAACCAAAAAAAATAGTAGTAGGATGAAACCCGTTAGAAAAGGAGGGGAATATGATAAAAATGAAAGGAAAAATAATTTCGAATTTCGAATTAGAGTTTATGTCGATTTTTTGCATTTTCTGAAAACATTTACTATTGTAATGTATATTTTTTTTAACCATCAGAAAGTAGTACCGTCTATTAGAATATCTATCGAAAGTAGTATTAAAGTACCGACTTTTAAAAAAATACTAATATTTTGACACGAGAATTTTCGATTGAAAATTAGGGTGCTTTTTTGATATTAAGTCAAAATAAGGTGAAAAAAATAAATATTTTAAATCAAATAAATTACAGTTTATTTGGGACATAAAAAGCAAAGTTTTCACCAAATTTCGTAGTTTTTTTTTTTTTTTTTTTTAATTATAAACCAAAAACTTGGTTGTTTGAATTTTTCACATAAATTTTGAGGTTATGTAAAAAAAATGTATGTATAAAAGTTGTAGATCTTTTTATTACCTACAACTTTGCCATTTAACTTTTTTTCATAGGACTTGTAGTTTTACCGAAAATCGAGATAAACCATACCCTTAACCCCCCCCCCCCCCCCCCCCACTTCCCGAACTCAGATCGCCTGTAATTTATTTTTCCTTTCATTTTTATCATATTCCCCTCCTTTTCTAATGGGTTTCATCCTACTACTATTTTTTTTTCACTTTTTACCATTTTTGAAGGCTTCTACCCTGCTCTACCCTATGGCTCCGATAGCTTAAATTACCGAACCCGACCACCGAAAAACGTTGACCTGATTCAAATAACAGTACTTGAAGATATGTACTAGATCTTCAGGCATAGTCAAGTCATTAAATTTTTATGTCATCCAATTAACCGAAATTATGTATTTCACAAATTGTGTGAAGACGGTTTTTTAAATTGATAATTATGTTTTTATTATACGTATATTACTCACGTAAGATTACCGGCTTAATCTTACATTAGTAATCCGTATAATTAAAACAAAATATAGGTTAATAAATAAACGCAAGTTTTATCTTTATAACGCCGATGCAATAGTAGATCGTATTACATATTTCCAGTCGAGCAAGTGTTGTTTTAAAACTGGACTCTGGCCGACTTTTATAACAAGTTTTTAAAAAGTCTTAGATAATATACATGTTAGTAATGTATTTTGCGTGCCGTTAACTCTTCTAGGTACAGTCTACGTAGTACGTACCCTCAAATGGACCGTAATTTTACAAGCTTTATTTAGTTTCACCTGTCCCGGTGTCTGTCTGTAATCAAATCTTGCAAATTAAATTAGACTCACTTCCCGGTGTTCGATTGAGCTGCAGTTTGGCATACTTGTCAAGTTTCGATGACAACACAATATGACAGCGAGCAGATTTGATTATGGTGACGGTGGATAACGGCACTCCTTGACATGGATAATAGTAGACTGGTAGTGTTTGGGCCCATTTTGATCAGCACACCGTTCCGATCACTAATTTCATAAAAGCTTGGTTTGAAAAAAATATTTTTTTTTATTAAAAACTTGTTATATATGTCACAAAATGGGGCTTAATTACTAGCCTTAGCTTAATAAAAAGTGATGTGAAAAAACATGTCACCTCATTGTGTTCCTTTCCTAAACTTGTGTATATTTGAGTATTAATGAATAATATGTGTAGATTATTGTTTATTAACTGTTCGTAAATATGTTCAAGTGTGCACAAGTGATAATTATAATAGGGTAAAATATGTATTTTCATGTCGATTCCAAAACTCCATAATAATCCTCCTATAAGGAGTAAGGACCTCTTGAAAGTCTCCAATACTCTACTGGGGCATACTTATGATAGAAAAAATACAAAAGATGAAACGGTACATAGTCTTAGTGGCTTTAGCCGGCTCAGCATTAGGCAAAAAAAAGGAAATAATCAGCGAAGTTGGATAACTACAAAAAAATTAAACCTCCTTTGGACATTTAACATGGACCTTTAGGTTTTGTTCAAGGACGTTATAAAATATTAGGTTTTTTAATGACCTTGATTTTGTTACGTCCATGACATTTAGTTTTAGCTTCTGTGACTTGCTCTTGTATTATTTTTATTATTACTTAACTTCTAATTTTATTTGGCAAAAGGGTCTTTCTAATAGGTACGTAGTACATTATAACTCAATGACTAATAGTAGTCATGCTCGAAATACCATTCATCCGCACCAAGCGTTTTGCCTCCTAGAACGGAAAAACAATGGAGCGCCTTACCTCCTTCTCCGTTACCGCAAATTCCGCAGCATTACAATCTTGCATGGTTCAATTCTGGGGTATTACTAGCTATACTCATCTTCGGCCATCGCTTTCCATCAGGCGAGATCGTGGTCAAACGTTAGCCTAGTCCGATGTAAAAAATTAAATTAAATTAAAAGTTCCACAACGCACCTTTTGGATCCATCATTAGATCAGTTCGATGGGACCAAATTATTGTATTATTATCCGTGTACATAAAACTTGCAGTTTCAAAGCCACAAACTGCGTTAACAAACTCTAAAAACGAATAAAAAGGTACAAGCTATGCTAGTACAATTTTATTTTTACCGAACAGTAACATAAAAAAAAAAACTATTGCACTGGTAGTCCACCCCACAGAATAGAGAAGTAAATAGAACGTAAATGAGAAGGAAACTCTGTCGCTAGGTATTGTGACATATATGTGATTGAACATTCTTATTTATGTCAACGCGTCGAACTCCGCGTCACTGTTGCTAACACAGTTGCTATGGGTTTATATGGGTGCAAGTGGCTACAGCAAATTTCTTACAAAAATGCCTTGACAGCCACTGAGTTATATTGTACGATATAACCTCATTGTTGACAGCCGTTCTAATTTAAATTAAAAAAAAAAAAAAAACTGTGGTCCACTCAGTTTTGATGTTTTAGTCCACCCTGGGCCAAAACATCTAAACATCGTGGACATTGTATTCTTTTATTATTAAACCAAGAGTATTTACACATTTTGTCGTAACAAGTAAGTACGTTGGCGTGGAGCTTTTGCTTCAAAATTTAATTCTGCTGTTAACTGTACTCTAATTACATTTAACATATTTGATGGTTCGTAAATTAGAATAATTTGAGTGTGTATTGCGTACGTACATATTGTAATGAATACATTTACAATTTAAATTAACCTGCTAATGTATGCTGCGTTGCGCTTGGTACTTATAACAGACGCTTATTTATTTGGTAATTTTACTCTTGCGTTCGTTATTGAATCAAGTTACAAGATAATGATGGATAACTGGCCAAGAGCGTGTCAAGAAGAAGAAGAAGAAGAAGCAAGAAGAAATTCGAACGAACAAAGCTCGGTTTCTATGTGATATGGTTTAGAAATGCAAGGGGGGGGGGGGGATTGAGAACAAATTTGTTGATCGAAATTCTACGCGAGGGGGTGCAACTGGAAAAAATCATCCTCATTTCACATGTACCAGAGCCTTTTTTTATTGCTTTATCATTTTGATCTACTTACACCAAAAGTAATTGTAAAAATATAGTTTATGCTTATATCCCTTAATAAGTATAGAAGTTAGAAGTTTCTAAAGAATTAGGATGGACTAAAAACGAAGTTATAAGGGTTCTTTGTAAATAAATCTCAAACAAAACTCAAGCAAATCATAACAAGATTCTAGTTAATTAGACGCCGTTATTAATTGCTATCAAGGTAAAGGAAATGCTCGTAGAACACAAATTAAGTAGATACGCCAGCCATGTAAGATAAGATAATATAGAGCTTTCAGAAGATTGTGGATCTTACTTCTTTGTTTCAACTAACGCGAGTAATATGGTAAAAATCGAATACAATTTTTGACGTGAATACGTGTTTAAATTTTCTTCCATAGAGGCTATACAAAAAACTGCTGATACTTGCGACTTTGTATACACGTAGCGCAAAGTAATTGATTCTACAGTTATATAATTATCTATCATCTACACTACATCGTACACGTACTCGTATTCAAGTAAAACACACGGCCGTGTCCACTACACAGCCACACCACCTTATTTTTAAAACATAAATTAGCTAAGCAAACTTTTCCAAGTAAACACCATAAGTAATAAACTTGAATTTAACAACTACTTTTACTGACCTTATAAATTATTAATATTAAACAAATTTCTCATTGTTTTTGTACACACGTTAGTGATTTTTGACGTATCGTTATATTTTATCAATCTATGGGAAAGCCTTGAGAAAGTATGCCAGTTCAGGCTAATAGTGGAAGCAAACTACTTATTTAGCACAATGCTAATTAGACATGGTACGGTTGATTTGACCGCAGGTGAAAGGGGCAACTTGCCGATCTACTTTTAAACATCTATGACATTCTTGGGAGAAGCGAATTTCCGGATTATCATTCCTGCTGTAATAAAGAAGTATTTACTAATATTGTCAATAAAGATATCGTTATTTACCGATAATTAAATCCACTCTTCACTCCCAACTTGAAGACACCCAGATTTTCTATATTTTTTGTAGGCAAAATATATTATTATGGAAAATATTTTATTGACAACACCATTGTCGTTGTAGATAATTAACAACTTATATAAGAGTTTTGGCGCCAACATAAAAAAACTGGCCGAATTATATTAAATTTTTCTTGAACTTATGTATTTTCGAGTAATATGTTATAATAGTGGATAATTATTTAATAAGAAGTGCTCATGAAGGTGATACGTGGGACAAGTGATATAACGAGGTTACATATGTATTTTTGTGTTGTTTCCAAAAACCCCGTAGAAACCTCTATTAAGGTCATCACCACTTCACTACGGCACTTTATCATGACTTGGACTTAACCGTGACTTACTCTGCTGACGGGGATGATGATGACTGGGACTATGACTTGACAGAACTTCAAAACATTGGCAAATTCACAAGACAAGCGACGCCAAATCTACCTCAAGACGAAAGGAAAAAAAATACTATAGTACTAACTAATTCTACCTTTCATTCTCATACTGTTTATTATAGTTCAATATAAACAGTATGAGTAAAAATGTATGTCAATTGACAAGCTCAAAACCATAAGTAATAAGAACTTCCGCTCATGACGAAACGATACTTAAAAATAATGCTCATATGTGAACAGAGATTTAAGAAGAGATTTAAGTTTAATAACAAGTACGTGCAATGATTACTTGTGTAATAAATGTAGGTAAATATCGAAATACTGCTTAGGTAACTTGGACACTTGCACGTTAAACAAGTTGACGAGATTAGGATTCAGGTTTTCGCAGATAAAAGTAAAACTTAACCGATCGAGTAAGTGCTAAGAAGAATACTTAGGCATACATACCAAATACCAATGGATTACTGCATTATGATAATAATTATCTATCGGTAACTATCGCATGCGTTGCAAAACATGACAATGACGAAACTGTCACAATTGAAGTGTTTCGCAGTGAAAGTACTGATAACAGCTAGGGCCGGTTTTACGAAAACCACAAGTCTTCTTTCTACATCAATCTAAACAGAATTAAAAGTAATCTGAAACTGATCAGCATTCAAAAATAACCAAACCGTAGGAAACCTATTGAAGTAATACGTGCATCCGACTACAATTGTTGCGAGCTAAATTAGACATTGTAAGGACGACTTGTTCGTCGGTATTTCTAAAATGTGTCAAAATATAGATAAACTCAAGAAGGTTTTTTTTCGTGGACTTTGTGCCTGACCCAACAACCCAATCACAACTCAAACTGTTACTGTCAGAAAATGTGTTCAGCATTTGTGCTTAGGGTACTTTCGTCTTGCAGTGTTGGTAATAAGTACCTACTTTCAAAAATAGATAAATATGGCAAAAGGAAACATATAACACTTTGATTCTGCCATATTACACTTTAAACTTTATCTAAAAACGACACTCTGCCTTCGGGTTAAACCTAAAAACTTATGATAATCCTGATTCAGCCTATAAGAACTTACTTATGTACTAATAAAGGGTTTTCCAATAAGAGGTGTTATTTTGAATAGCCCGCTATTTCGGTAGATGTCACTTTTGAAGCTGTCATTTCTTGGCATTTGACAAGTAGAAACTACGCCATTAATAAAAATGGTACGATACACGCTTCAACAACGCATTGAAATTATTAAAATTCACTATAAAAATGGTGAAAATTTGGCAGAGACGGTTCGTAAAACTCGAACATTTTTGGGTCGTCGTGAAGCACCTTGTCGGACCGCAATACAGAAATTGGTGGAAAAATTCGAGCTGTTGGGACAAGTTAGTGATGAGAAGAATAAAACCCGTGCACGTCGCTCAAGAACAGCCGAGAATATTGCTGCTGTAGCCGAAAGTGTTGAAGAAAACCCAGGTTTGTCCATTCCTCGTCGTTCTTTGGAATTAGGTATTCCACAAACGTCATTACACCGTATTTTGCATAAAGATTTGGGTCTTAAGGCTTATAAAGTCCAGTTAACACAAGAACTCAAGCCGGCCGATCATCAACAACGTCGTGACTTTGCTGATTGGGTCGTTGAAATGCATGAAAATGATCCGGAATTCCATCGAAAAATCATCTTCAGTGATGAGGCCCATTTCCACCTCGGTGGCTTCGTCAACAAGCAAAATTGTCGCATCTGGGGCTCAGAAAACCCAAGAGTTATTGTTGAAAAGCCTCTCTATCCTCAACGTGTGACTGTTTGGTGCGGTTTATGGTCCGGCGGAGTCATTGGACCTTACTTTTTCGAAAATGAGGCTGGCGCAACAGTTACGGTGAATGGATTGCGCTATCAAGAGATGATTAACGATTTTTTATGGCCGGAATTGGATGGTATTGATCTGGACAACGTTCACTTTCAACAAGACGGCGCTACGTGCCACACAAGCAACGAAACCATTGATCTTTTAAGGGAAAAGTTTCCGGACCGTGTTATCTCTCGAAGAGGTGATCACAATTGGCCACCGAGATCTTGTGATTTAACCTTGCGACTTCTTTCTTTGGGGCCACGTGAAGGAGAAGGTCTACGCCAACAGCCCAGTATCGATTCAAGACCTCAAAGATGGAATTCGTGAGGCTATCGAGGACATAGAGCAGCCACTTTGCGATTTAGTTATGGAAAATTTCATGAAAAGGATTTTGTCCTGTAAGCGTGGCCGTGGTGGTCATTTGCCTGATGTTATTTTCCACTATTAACGGCATACCTTCCTCTTTGTAATGAAATAAACATCTGATGATTTATAATAAAAAATGGCATTTTTCTTTGAATATCAAAATAACACCTCTTATTGGAAAACCCTTTACTTACTTGTGTAGTAATAACGTTCTAGCACAAGACTTGTATAATTTGTAAAACATGCTCTAACTGCCCTGTCCCGCATGCAAGCTTAATAACCGGTCGTTGCCTAAGTCTGATTTATGAACAGTTTGATTTGACTTTTTATGTAATACGTTTGGCAAACATTTAGTGCATATCATTAATTAATAAATAAAGAATTATATATTACTTGTTCAAAATAAGATGCAATCTAAATAAAGATTTTATGGTGATAAAATGGGTAAATAACTAGGTCCCAATTTAAAAGCAGTTGGAAAAAAATCGCATCAAAAATCAAATATAATATGCAGAAAAATTACAAAAATCTCGGCACTAGTTTGTATGATTTTGGTTATTATCTTTTGTTCCATAGGAATGAACATACTAAAAAACTACACACAATAAAACTACACTACTACTCTAGTTTCGATTATATATAAAAGTTTCATTAGTGATCTTTTCAGTGGTTAAAACTCATCCGTCCCTGGGTTGTTAAAAGGGTAGGTACGAGTATATAGTCCCTTTAACATCTCCCTTGCCTCCTCAATGACGTTTGTAGACATTAAGGCTTGAAAGCTCGGAACTCCATATAAACTGAGTTATTTCCAAAGATCTCAAAATTAAGGATGTTCTCATCAGAATATATGAGTCCCAGACCGACAGGGACAGACACACAGGGGTAAGGCCCCTGTATGTATACTTGAAAAATAAGCGCCATCTCTCGAAATCTTCACTAACTAGTCTAAAAGTCACTAGATGTCAAATAGACTTGTTGACACCACTGAGTTTTTATGTAAAGAGTAAATATGTTTTTTTTTTATAAATTATATTTTTTTATACCCTTCTATTATGCTGGTCGAGTTGCTTGCTTCTCATCTTGCAATGATGTCAATGTATCTATATTACTGTCAATTTCATTAATTATTGTACTTTGTCCTAACTAATTTTTATTTAACCATTTTAAATGTCAGATATTTACAATGAGACTGAAAGATTCTTTGCGTGACCAAAATGCTGGCCTATATTTGGGTCAGAAAGTTAGCCTCGCCATCCAGCGAGGCAACGCGGCCAGCATTTTGGGCACTCTACCTGAAATAAATTATCGTTTAGGACTACTTAATTAACTCTATTTTACAATGTTAAGTTGACATCAGCGCCGCTGTCGGAGCCGAAATACATAGTACAATAGTAGTGTTTAAATAGTAAATTCTAAAGTGTGGAACACTTCCATAAAAATGAACCCTGAGTTATCATTCCTAAAATTTCCTTGGCAGTAACATAATATAAGTCAATAGTTATTTCAGTAATATTAACAACAATAAAATCATGTTTTCAGCAGTATCGGTCACGGGCTCGCCGCACGTGGGTAGGAACCGTTTATCTCCGTCCTTCACGGATGGTAAGCGATAATCTCTGCCACTTCCCGCTCCGGTTGTTACCCGATGAATATGTTAACTATAATTTAGTTACGCTAGTTATGTGTTAAGGTTTGTACTGACAGTGGTGAACATATAACGTATCTGATACTGTATCAATATCCAAGCTCTCCAATCTTAATTTTCTGCTGTAACGCTAATCTGCAGCAACGCTATGATCAAAGATTATGAATTGGCGATAACAATGTTCTGTTGTATTAGTAGTAACATTTTTTTTTCTTATTTATTATGGGTAATCATAGTTTAATCATTATCATCATCACTATATATGTATATAAAATTTCCATGTCACAATGTTAGTTACCGTACTCCTCCGAAACGGCTTTACCGATTTTTACCAAATTTTATATGCGTATTCAGTAGGTCTGAGAATCGGCTACAATCTATTTTCCATACCCCTTTACAGATTTTCATCACCACGCGGGTGAAACCGCGTGGCGCAGCTAGTATTATATAAGATCTCTCGGCAATGAAGTCAGCGTTTGACCGAGTTCGCACTGATGAGCAATAATACTAGGGCTCATCATCGAGTCCTTTAAAAGAGTCCCATTGGGCCGGTCCTTACGAAGTATAATTATACATTCATGTTACTGCGTTCGTAAGAACCAGTTAATGACGTATCCACATGCTTGCTAAGTGTGTACCATGCTTTAGTATTTGATAGCTGTTTTTGTGAGGGTTCAGAGACCTAGAATTTTCGAGGTTCTAATCGAGGGTCGGGGAAATATCGGATGAATGGGTGGAAACAATAGA
Organism: Agriopis leucophaearia; assembly: GCA_949125355.1. Classification (NCBI taxonomy): domain Eukaryota; kingdom Metazoa; phylum Arthropoda; class Insecta; order Lepidoptera; family Geometridae; genus Agriopis; species Agriopis leucophaearia. Next base: position 5,058,190 of record OX421276.1, on the reverse strand, counting down.
CTGTTCTTCTTGCTGTCAGCCTGTCTGTCAGTAACAAAAACGAAGAAGGAAGTTGTTGAGACAAAATAGCACACAATAACTAGTTTAACAGCTTTATATTTGGTGTTATTATTTTTCACAACTTCAATTAAAGTTTTCCTAGCTTGTTAGCTGGTCTACATTTTGCTGGTACCTACTAACACCGAATTTTTGGAAGCGCCAGCCCTGGTGTAGAGCGAGAGGAGCGGTTGCCCTAGGCGCTAGATAGGAATGGCAAAAAGCAAAAGCGAAAAAAATCGAGCAAAAAAATCATTTCTGATGGCGCCTCGCTCCTTGAGGAGAGGCGGCGGGGCACACTTGCATTGTTTTGTAACTAGTATAAAATTATTATGTGCAAATAGTTTACATCCTGGATTAGCACATGGGTTACTTCCTGTTTATTCCGGAAAAATTCTCGACTCCTATACGATCGTTTTCAGATATGAAATGCGCCGAAAGACAATTCTGCTCTACTCTGATCAAAGACTAATACCGACGCTGATCTTTAGATTCACTTCTGAAGTGAGATCAAGCTGAGGTATTCGTAGATACCTAAGACACTACTTATTGAAAAGCATGCCCCAATGACTTCAATTTCTCGCAATTATTTATATCGCGTATCAATCGATCGACTTAGTTCGCTGTACAAAAAAATCGATACAATATCGGCGTGTCCATTCTTACTCTCATCAAGTATCATGACTGTCCACAATCCATCCACAAATTGCTCTATATGACCAGACTTTGATATACCGCCTTCAACATATATTTGTAGTATTATGGGTTACACGGATCGATGGCACCGCCGAAAAGAGGTCGTTCTCATTATTGAACTAGTATTAAAATTACACCAACTTTTAAATCATCATTTGATTTAAAAGTTGGTGTTATGTTAATACTAGTAAATTCACACATATAAGTCATAAGACCTTCCTATACAGGGTTACGCGGAAAGGGTGTACTAGGTCGAGAGTTCCATTGAAAACGGTCATTTACACTCGATAAAAAGTTTGGAGCAGCTGATCGTTACACCCCGTCCCTTACCTCTTCTGTATGTCTTTTCCATACTAAGGTTGCCTGGAAGAGATCGCTTATAGCGATAAGGCCGCCAATTGTTTCACTAGTTTTTAAGTGTTTTTTTATGTTACCTACTATGTACGTTGTAATTTTTGGTGTGAACAATAAAGAGTTTTCTATCTATCTATCTATCATTTCAGGATTAGTCCCATAGTAAAAATTGTTCATAATGACGATTGTAACGAACCCCTTTCGGCTTAGAACACACTTTGTGCGTAACCCTGTATGTGATAGAACAAAATATTAGAACTTACCTACCTAAAAATCACGCATAATAATATTATAATCAACGTTGGTTTTCATATTAGACAGACTTTAGCAAATTAAACGCTTGAATAACAAATGGGTGACCATGACCACACATGGCTGTTTATTTTGTCCCAATAGTACGTTCCATTAGTCTTAAGTTTCACAAATAAATGCCGAAACAAACATATGGTCAAGTTGATGTCAAGTTAGAACAAAGGGCAAGACTTCTTAGAAGTTGAAACCGACCGACCTTTGGATCTATAAACTCATTTATCTTTCAACTGCTCATAACAACGTACGATCTTTCAAATTAACGACTTATGACAAAATATCATGTTTCCAAGTGATATGTTCTCTTAATCGTAGCATTCCCTCGCAAGATTCTTCGAAGTATTTATCGTGCTAAATGACGATGTGTCTTGAAATTCGAAAACAGTCGGGCAATTTGAATTCTTTCCTGATAATTACGTCAAATTTTTCCGCTCTTCGACTAAATGAAGCAAAATTACGTGGTTCGCCACTGATTCGCGAAGAAAGCAGTAATTTCAAGGATATTAACAACGAATGCTGTGATATTTGCTTCGTTGGAAAGGTCAACGCCACTTTTTGGTACAAAACAGTTTGCGGCCGGTCAATCTCTGTCCTCGATTCTGTGATTCGTCATTTCCTCTGTGAAACCCCAGATTCTTTCGATTTGATATCTAATTCGCTAAATTGCTTTAAACTGAAAAGGTTTTTAATTTCATCTAGAGATCAGAGGTCTCTAACACACTAATATTTAAAATGTAAGCGTGTTAGTATGTTTGTTTTGTTCTCAGTCAACTCCGTAACGGCTGAATGGATTTGGATGAAATTTGGTGTGAAAGTAGCTTTGAGCCTAAATTTTTTTGCTTTATTATTAGGCACTCATAACAAGTCACAGGACATATACAGGTAATAGTAACACGTAAAAAAAAGGTCGATCCCATGACCCAAATAATGATCACACAACATGGCTTAAACAGGATACAGTTGTATTTTTTTTATACCCTCAGATCAGACCATCAATGGAGATATGGTAAGTAGGCGTGGCGCGTGCGAAGGCGATGGTGGCCAAGCGGTAGCATGTGTGCTGTACAACCTGACGACACTGGGTTCGATCCTTGGCCTTGCACCAATGATTTATTTAGTACCTTAATAAATAATGTGCAATTTCGATGAAACGGTGAAGGAAACCATCGTGAGTAAACCGGTGTGTCCAAGAACCACAAAGACATAAAAATTCAGCAACATGCACTGGACCAGCATGATGGTTTACAGCCCATGATCTCTCTCTTTCTGAGAGAAGGCCTGTCCCAGCAGTGGAAACACGATAGGCTGAAATGATAATGATCGGTGCGAACGCATCTGGCCTAAATGAGGCTTGATGTCTTTTGTCGAATTTACCCTACAAACGACCTTGTCGTCCTTTTTTGCATGTCTATCAGTTGGTTTATTGGTGTCGTTACAAGTTTTTTTATGTGCGTAAAAAATAAGTAAGTGAGCCGTAATTACAGTTTTTGCGTTAAGCGGTTTAGTAGCGTAGTGAAAAAAATATGATTGGAGATATTTGAACACGAACGATAATGTACTTGGCATATTTCCTTACTTTGTGTGATGCATCGAGTTACAATACTTATAGAGTCACAATCTATAAGTGAAAACATTTAAAATAACGTCGTATTTAAAACGACATACGACATCAAATATGTAGTTCACAATGCCACATTTACTTCAATTTAGAGGTTATGTCGCTTGCATAGTGTTCAACGTCGCTTATCTGCTATTTCATCGTAGCACTGGCATCGCGCGGCGTGTAGTCGGATTGTGGTTCTCTTACAAACAACTAACCAAAAAGTTTTGGTTCGGACATTTTTTGGCACGATTGTGACTCTACAAGAATTGCATCTCGATTGTCTGATGATATAGAGTAAGGATATAATAAACATTTATACCATACATTTAAACGTTTCATCTAAGACGGGTGAGGCTGCTAGTTCTAAATATCGATAGAAACACTTTCATTCAAGAAAGGTTTATAATTAAAGGCTCAGCGCACGGGGGACTTTTGATTTCGCTTCCGCAAAGACAAAAGTCACTCGTATATAAGCGCTAGAACTATTTCCATAATATAACTTACAGTGGAATAAATGTGTAGGTGGGTAAAAAAAACTTCTATCCCCTTGACACAATTTTGGCGTCGCACGTTCTTTGTCCTGTCCAACAGTGGACATCTTATGGCTGAAATTATGGTGATAATGACGTATTGTGCATTTGCAAGTGTCAAGTATTGTCATTTTTTTAAGTTTTATTAAATAAACGTCAAACAAGCTATGGCCACAGTCAGAGTAAAAGCAAAGTCATGGTCTAGTAAAGTGCTGGAGTCCTTACTAGACGCTTCTGTGGAGTTTTGGTAACATCACGAAAATGCATGTTTTCTTTATAGGTATCACTTGCCTGTAACAGACGCGACAGACAAAACCAACGGAAGAGAAAGAGATATTTTTTCTTTCTCTCCCGTTGGTCAGACGGTGGTCCGGCGTATCAAATCCACGTCTGTTAATGTTAAGCCCGTTAATAAACAATAACCCACTATTATCTAAATATCATAACAGTTTAGGAAAATACTTATTAGGTACAAACAATGAGACATTTTTATTCACGTTGACCCCAAAACTCCGTTAAGGTACTAACAGTAGTGGAAATGACACATCAGATTTCGAGATTGGCATGGAAATTTCTTTGGATTACAGTTCTCAGTTCTCTTTACATACCTACTCGTATATATCATGAACCGAACGACTAGAGTTGACTAACATCCTCGAATTTTCGGTTCTCACACGAGCACAATGACTTTATTCGCAAACAATGCTATAGATTATGCATCAGTTACTATACTAATTGCCAAGCCTCGAGTAACCGCTTGCGAAAGGGAACCGCACAAATATAAATATTTGGTTTCGTTTACAGTTTCATCCTCTCCTTTGTAAGCCTGTGGGTACCAGTCGCCGACAACGCCAACGTTACCAGCTATTGTCATTTTGCCAGATTAAAAAGTTAATAGCGGCAATTGTTCCAAATTCTAGTAGCATGACTAGGAACCATCATAAGAAGAGGAAGTCCGAATTTCGATGTGGATCATTATGAGAAAATTGGCGTTTCAATTTAAACTTTCCAGATGATTTCTGAACCGTACTACTCAAATACGACTAACATAATCAATGAGTACATATATTGTTTTTTTAAACCCCTGATAAAAGACCTGATTTATCATCAAACGGCTGAACGGATTTTCTTGAATCATAGCTTAGAAACACTATCGATCAAAACACCATTCAAATAAAAAAACGAGCTACAGTGCCACAGGTAGATACTCAAACACACGTTAAACTTATAACACCACTCTTTTTGCATTGAAGATTAAATAAGTGAAATATAGTCGACGCCGCTGGTGATAAGAAAGCTAGCGGATTCTTCGCGTAAAGAATTTCATCAGCTTTTCTATTTCACGTGGAAATGCAGCCAGTGTTATTGTTATATACTTTACCATGCCTACTTCAGTCTTTCTCATTTAATTAAGATTTTTTAGTACTCTATTAGATTTTTTATATAATAATTAAGTGGTATTCCACATTTTACAATTTACTATTTCAAAACGATAAACTTTTTTTTAAACCCTACCGGTCGTAAAATTTATGAATTGTCTCTAACATTTTTGCCATTTTTCCCTCCACCGAGGTGCTTTAGATAAGATAATAGTCCTTTTTTGTGATATTTTTATTTGTATATAAAATATTAAGTAGGTACATAATATAAGTAATAATTAAGTTTTAGGCTCTAATAACTGTTTTTAATATTTTTTGGTTAAAAAAAACTTTTAGACATATAAAAAATTCTATATAAAAATAACATTACAAAAAACTCTTCGAACGATAAAAAAACCCGACTTATAATTGAAATTCTCTATCATTGAAGCAATACCTTTGATCACTCTCAATATAGCATGCGCAACAATTTAAGCTTAAAAGGGGAGGCAAAGTAATCTACAGTCATTTCATTAAACTCGTATTTTAATTCGCTAGGTCCACTTAAAGCCCAATATTTACTGCTTCATACAACCAGTATAAGCACACAAGTAGGTGTAGGGGTTAAACTTAAAGTTCCTTGTGATAATAAATAAACGCAGTGAAATAAATTTCACTTGTGATGAATAACGTCACCAGAGCCATATTAATAATTCTTTGACATTATGCACAAGACAAGTGTGCAAAGTTACTTTTCATTACTCATACTCGGAAAGTAGGTGTGAAGTTGCCTGAAGAGCGGGTTGAAAGTAATACATTTCAGCCCTAAGCGGAATCACTTTCAACTGACAGTGACAGTTGACAACTGACAGTGACAGTTGACAACTGGCAGTGATAGTTGACAACTGACAGTAACAGTTGACAACTGACTGACACTCAAATTATTAAAAAACCTAGTTCTATTTTCACATTTGTATTGAACCATGTTCCAACTTTTTTTTTCTCCTCAGAGGATTATGGTCCCGCACTTCTCGTGCATTTGCCAGTGTCAGTTTATGTATTTTTTTTGGTTTCCTTGTATTCGTAATGAAATGCACAGTGTTTATCCTCGGGGTTAAATACTTATTTAGCCCCGAGGCGGGGTTTGGTGCCCGAGCGTAGCGAGGGCGCTAATAGCATAGGATAAGAAGAACTGGCTCTAATTCAGCTTGCAAGATTTGACCTAAACAAACAAACTAACATACAAACATTGCAAATTAAATAAAGTCTTGTATTAAAAGCAGATTTAAATAATTTCTTCAGTATACATATTGCATTTTTTTTTTTTTTTTTTTCACTAAGCCACTGAGCAATTTTAAAGCTTTAAACTGTAGCTTAAAGCTATCTACAGATTCTACAGTTTGCAGCTCAACAAGTACGGGTCTTTGCCCCCGTGGGATGACAATGAGCCAGTAATTTTAATGTGCTCATGCTGATCTCACGTGGGCAGGGCGGCTGGCAGCAGGGTACGGAGGCATGGTATGGAGGCAGTAATTAATCGTGCTTTATGGTTTATTTTGAGCCGCACGTGTTCACCATTTGCGTGTAGGTGACGAAACTGGCAGGTTCGCGTATCTATATATTCTATAAGATATGCGAAGCTGCACCTAGGTTTATTACATTTCATCTATGAGTTATGACCTAGTTTAATTAGTAGGTACTATTACCAGCTGTAACTCCTAAACCTTTACCTATTCCTTGACCTATAACTCAAAGTATTATATAAAATGAGGCCATACTTGATAGAAGATTTACGAATTCAGCTGGCGGAATCACTAATTTTATCAAAGTTAAACTACATGGATGCAGTCTATGGTCCACGGCTACTGGCCAAAACCAAAAAGCTAATTCAACGAGTTCAGAACGCTTGTGCTCGGTTCTGTTTTGAAATCCCGTACAAATCACATATGTGACCCCGTATTTAAACAAACATTTTTACTCAAGTTGACATACGCTTAAATATGCCCGTCTTGTTTTCGCGTGTGACGATTGCCGTCAGCGAGAAGTTGACAGAGCATTTTAAAGCACAGATCAACTTGAGTAACGTTTTTTAGTAAGGCCAGTGTTTAAAAGTTAAACAAGTGATTTATTGTCACAAAATTTAATGCTATACAAGTGATAAAAGTGGATTTGTGGTAATCATTTCTTGAAATATCCGACACTGCCAAAGCTCTTTTTTGTGGAGTAACTCGCCCTAAATTATGAGAGATATCAATTAATTTTAATTGAATAACCAATTTTAAATTTTTCGTCGATTAGTTTATAGGCGTTAACTATAGCAAAAAAAATAGTTCGAAGAAACAGGGAAATACTTTATCTGAGGCAATTTAAAGAGTTTTTTGTAGCTAAGTTTTTTATGATTGGTTGATAGATACGGAATTACTTGTGTTCTTTTGAAGTTCAGTTGAGTTTAACTTCTGCTAGTAATTGGTACTTTTGTATGTACGTCGCATTTGCCTAGTTAGTTACCTTTTTATTAAGGTGCCTGAGTCCAATTTTTACACTATAGATATTTATTTTTTATTATGATTATATCTTTATTTCAACACTGTTTTAAACTATCACGGTTGTTCACTAAAGTTATATGATTATTTACGGGATATTTACCTTGGTAAGGTTGTGGAAGGAGCTACCGATATTTCGGCGCAGTTACATCCTCCATGCTGACGGGAAGACGGGGAGATTTAAGAACCTATCTACGGGCTTATGTTACGAGCATACACTGTCTCGCTCGCGCATTTTAATAAATTTTTTTAATATAAAATGCCTGTATGTTAATAAAACCTATGAAAAATCTATGAAACGTAAAATCTCAAGAAAAATACTACAAATGTTCAACAAACTTTTAATATTGACCAAACTAGTTTTGATACATAATAACTAGCTAAGAGCGTGTCAAGGCACACGTACACAAGGATTCCGTAGACAAAGACATAATAATAATGGAAGATATTGTGGTCACGATCATATAGTTTTGGGAGAACACATACACATTTCATAGAATTTGGCGGTTAGGAAAAAAAAACAAACGAGCAAATCTTTGTGGGCTTAGCCAAATTTCAGAGAGAGACGATTAGGTTTTTTTTTATGATACTGAGTGACGAGACTAGCGAAGTCGCTCGCCTGATGGCTCTTCACGCTTGCCCATAATAGCTCAACGCCACACAGAATTTTGAACTTCAACAGTTCATAACCTGGATGGCAATGCACTGCGCTCGTCACCCCGAGATATAAGATGTCAAATCTCTGTGTACCCTGTAATTTCGCTGGAAACATTTCCCTTCAATCCGGAACACAGTAGTGTTTGCACACTACTGCTTGGCGGTTGAATAACTGGCAAAGGTGTGGTACTTCCCCAGGCGGACCCCTGCAAAAGAGTCCTACCACTACAAAAACGAATCAAATCGAACGAACGAAACGATTCTGGCATAACATCATGATACTTTTTATGGTTTAGGCAAAAAAAACTATTACTTATGGAAAATTACTTTGTCGAGATCATTATACGAAAAAGACCTTTGAGCTAGAACGTCTTGAAATTATTAAAGTTTTATCGCTATAATCGTACGAACTTATAAGGGTTCCTTGTAGTACTACGGAACCCCATAAAAGGACTTCTCGGTAACTAAAAACCAAACATTCTCTTTGATTTTTGTTATTTCTATTCTACACAAGGTTAGGCGGAAAGGGTGGAAAGCCACACTAAGCTGAAAGAGGTCCATATCCACCTGTATGAACAACTTTTACTGAGAACATCAATCCTGCTGAAATCGCGACAAAAGATTCAGCTGTTCCATACATTTTGTCAAGTGTGAATGACAGTTTTCAATGGACCAGCTGTTAATAAAATTTTTGCGATTTCAGAGTAGCTCCCATAGTCAAAATTGTTCCTAAGATTACTATGGACAATCGGTTTAAAAAACCCTTTCCGCGTAACCTAGTAGGTATAATATTTATAATTTTTTTGTTGGTGACGTGTTCTTGACTATACGAAAGTAGTAGATTACAAAATAAATCATAAAGGTGTAATTACAACTTATTCAAGTTGCTCCAAGTGTGAAAATTAAGCGTTATAATTAGAAAAAAAAAGTTATTATTTGTACAGAAGATAATTTTGTGTATTTCCTTAGCAAAAATAACTTTTAGGTAACTACTTCTAGCTCCTAGCTATTTACATATTTATATCTATCATTCACACATAAAAACATTGTAATATCAGTAATGATAAAATAATTATAATGTTTTGAACACCGCCATAGAGATAAGGTGCGGAAATCATGGCCATCATGTTATTGCCAAGGTCGAATAACTAAGCAAAAATATTTAAGTACTTATCAAAGAACTACCGTCTATTAAATACATGAATGGCAAATTGATCTATAAAAATATTGATTTATGGTACACTAGATGTTGCCCGCTACGTTTTGAGCATAGACTTTAATAAATATACATTTTAAGCCCTCTTTCCCCCCTCTAATTCAGAAAACAAGGGTGGTGTCTTTGATTATAATAATATTATATAGTTTGGATTTGCCTTATACTCGAGCTAGGTAGAGGTACCTATTTATTAGTATTTCAAACCATTAGTTTCACTAAATACCTATCATAGCATGGCCAAATAATTAGGCGTACTCAACATAACAACCAACGTTGACATTGTGGTATTGAGCCCTTTGCCCTTCTCAGCATCCGTTTCCGGTTTCAAATCTAACGCTTTATTCTCTCAAACAAAAATATTGCTATTTTGTTAGCGAATGTAAGTACGGTTATTACTTTTGACCCAATTCTTTGTAATCAATGCGAAGAATGTCAAATTGTCATTTGATTCCCATAACGGTTTGAACCCCTCGACGGTTAGGTCGAAACTATAGAAGCTGTAGCAGTATATCAACTCGATAAAACGGTGCCTTACAAGTTTCACTTTCAGAAATAAAGAGAAAACATATATAAGTCCTCTGAGCAGTGACAATATAATGCACATATATGATATACTAGTGCTGTCGCCCGCGACTTTGTACGAGTAGATCCGGCCCTTGCGCAAAATAACATAGCCTATATTCAATCTGGTTATAGCTAAGCATATTCGTAAAAACCGCATTTCAATCCGTCCAGTGGTTTAGATGTGCGTGGACGGACAAACAAACAGACAAAATTCTAAAAACTCTTAACGTGTTCAGCTGCTTATTTTAAGACGCCTTGTGTGTTTGTTTTTTTGATATCTCGCATTTTTTTTTTCTTCGTTTTTATTATATTGAGACGTGGTTATTAACTGTTGGCCTTTTGGAAAAACCATGACAGCGGGCACGAAAAATCGATACCGCTTTATGGTTGACATTCCGAAAACCCGTACGAAGCGCTTTGATTCCACTTTTATTGTGCGAACTGCTAGTATGTGGAATGCGCTGCCTGAATGGGTGTTCCCCGATATTTACAATCCGGGTGTGTGAATCGGTTTCTTCTAGGCAAGCGTGATCCATCGTAGGCCGCATCATCGCTTAACATCAGGCGAGTTGGCGGCCAAGCGCAAGCCTATTTTACAATAAATAAAAAAACGGGCAATGGAGAGAGCTAGGCTCGGAGTTTCTTTACGCGATAAAATTCGGAACATAGATATTCGCCAAAGAACCAGAGTCAACCGACATAGCTATTAAAATCTGCAAGTTGAAGTGGCAATGGGCAGGCCACATCTCTCGAAGAACTGATAACCGATGGGGGAGAAAGGTTCTTGAGTGGAGACCGAAGCGGAAGACGCAGTGTAGGTAGGCCTCCCACTATAGATGAACCGACGACATTGTGAGAGTCGCGGGCATCCAGTGGATGCAGATGGCAGGATGTCGTTCAGTGTGGAGGTTAAAGGGGGAGAAAAAAAAAGAAAAGGAGAAAGAAAAAAGAGAAAGGGGGAGAAAGGGGGAAGGCCTATGTTCAGCAGTGGACGTCTTCTGGCTGATGATGATGATGATATGTATAGATAGAATAGATATGTATAGAATATAATAGATATAAGACCCCCTTCCACATAAATCGGCTAACGCAATAAAAAGGTGGTCCCTTAGCCTATTACGAATACATAAAAACAGATGAATCATGTGCCCAAAAACCATATGAAGGTCCAACAAGAGTCGATCCAAATACCCAACCAAATGGCAGCTTAACCATCAGCTTGGCATTGTCATGCTGAATGGCAATTTCAATTTGTTTTGTTGACCCTACTGTTTCTATGTTATATCGCGATCCAACGTAAAACGTTAGCAATTTACACTTCCTTTTAAATTATAGGGGAACAAGTACAGGCAAGTCTTGGGAATGAGGTACCATCGCTGTAAAATAATAATTATTGTTTAGAAAACTACAAATAAATATATAGCGAAACAAATGACAGAGCCGCGCCGCGTTTGATGGTTGGCGTATTTTAAAATGTTGAAAAAGTGCAAAAGAAATAGCTCCGGCCGCCAAAAAATCTAAGCCTTCCGTAATCTCAGTAGATTTGATGATTCTAGACAAATTTTCTTTTGCAGATCCGAGTTCACCGACCTCTTGGAGACTTGGCACAACAGCTGTCATTAATGCATGGATGGCTGCCAGACTGTTTGGCGCGATACGGTTTAAATATCAAAGGCGAAGCAGACTGGCGATTTTTCATTTCCGAAGAGTCGTACCATTTACACGCACGCACAATAGGTGATTGGTGCGACTCAAAATATAGTCTGCATTGCATTATCAGCGATGTCGGGCTATAGTAGAGCCTGCAGCATAAAGATATGGTAATTATCTGATGGGATACGTTGAACAGCCGTGTTATCTAAACATTCGTTGCTATAAGCTTGTGAGATAGTTTCAGACTAGTTCAAGGGATAATGTAAATACAGGGTTTTACGGAATGGTGATACTAAGCCTAAAGGAGGTCACTGTTCTGGGAGCGTTCAAGTATTACGTAACGAATTTGGGGGGAGGGGGATCTTGTAAAACGTTACGAAGCGTTACAGGGGCGGGAGGGGGTGTTTGAACTACAACAACAACATTGAACAACATTGTTTTTTTAACCCTTCAGAACGGTCGCTTAAAGAGATTCTCTCGTGCATTTTGTTATAATATATAACAAAGGTATTTTAGCGACTTTCCGGTACTTGTCGCCGCATAATTGTGACTTTTAGGAAAAATAGTCACACGGTGGTTATGTAACGTTTTACTAGGGGGGAGGGGGGGTACATAAAAACGTTACGGCGCGTTACATAGGCGTAGAAAATCTTCAATAATTACGTTACGTACTTAAATGCTCCCTAATAATTATGAACAACTATTACTATTAGACCTGGATTTAAAAAAAAACAATATTCATAGAAATTTTATTTTCATGGCATTTACATACAGCGAAATGATATGAAACAACAATTTTTTGTCGCGATTTCAGGGTTGGTCCCATATTAAAAAGTTTTCTTCTTTTCGGCTTAGTACCACCGTTCCGTGTAGCCCTGTATATTGTGAACTTCAAGTTTGGAGAATTGAAGTGACAAAATTGCACGATATTGATTAGTTCTTCAGTAACTCTTCATATTCTATCATTATACACAAAGGTGTAATCTCTCTAGGGTTTATTTGATTGAATCAGGCGTTACTTAGCGAAAGTCCATTTTCAAAACTGTTTTTATGATGAATTTCTAGTGTAATTCCGCTTCTACAAAAACGCGGTAGAAGCGGAATTACACTAGAAATTCATCAGAAAAACTGTTTTTTTTTTCAAGGGTTTATCTATATCGAGTCCGAAATATCACACGTAAAAATTAAAATATTCATTGAAATCAAAACTCTGTGACATCGATCATGATGAATTTGGTAAAAGTAACTGCAGCTGTCGTCTAACACGCTTTTATTAGCTTGTAACGGAATCTTTGAACTTGATTTTCAACTACTTCAAAACGTTGATTTAAACTGAAATTTTGCAAGTTGTTTAGTGAGGGGCATTTTGTTTTATCAGCTACTTTAACAACAAGAGCCTTTATACCAGTCACTTTAAATTCTAGGGTCAAAGACCTACAAGTAATTAATTACTTCATCAAGTTGAATCATTAAGATAAAGCTACGTAAAGACCGGTGAAGCGTGCCTTTCGTTTGCAACAAAAAACAACAAACAAAAACATTAGAACACATGATCCATCATCGCTTGCGCAATTTGTGTTGCGTTCACATTAATTAATTTGAAATCAAATTGTTGTAAAAAAGATGATAAGCGCAATAAAGTCGGTGCTTGTGATGATGAGAATGACTACAGATGACCGATGATTAATCGTGATGATTAGGACTAGGATTGTAATGACTAGAAATCCAGAGTAGTTTTTATCATCATAGTAGCAGGTGTTCTTAAAGATATTAAAAGCTCTGATATTAGTGCGGATAAAATCTCTCGAACTAAAAGTAGTGTAAAACCAAAGTAACTTTTAATGTAATCTATGCTTTTACATTACATTTTTGTTGCATAGGACATCAGAATATATAGGAACAAATCTACAAACTAGTGGAAAAGCACTGGTCCAATTACAAACCACTGTAGAATAATTGACCGAGCGACTAGGATTATTCCCGAAGTAATCCTAGGCACCGATAAGATAGATAGCACACATCTAGATAGCAAAAACTACGAGCTGATAACAGATGACAACATCCTGGACGGGGTATCGCCCTTATGGAACATATACACAGATGGTGCAAAAAACAAGGAGGGAGCAGGCTGAATTGCAACTTGAATAGTCACTTGTACAAACTGGGAGCCACGGACAGTCCACTGGCTCGTGGCTGCATGAAGGAGAACGAAACTGTAGAGCATGTCCTGTGGCATTTTGAAGCCACAGAAGAAACAAGAATCGCTACCGGGTTGCATGAGGCATTATCTTCATCATCCACATCACCACAACAGCTAGACTGCTTTTCATCGTCATTATGCACACTTCCATCTACGCCACTGGAGCAACTATGCCAGCGCCCCAGAGTATTATGTGCCAGAGCCTCACTCCGATATTTCAAGGGTTTGGGTTGGCTCGGGTAACTGCTGGTAGGGGAAATGCACAATACAACCCCAAGCGAATATAACTGCAGGACTTATCGCCCCAATCTCGAATAAGAATAAGAACAACATAGGATTTAAATTATTTTGTTTGTATTTAAAAAAATCAAAATTATAATATACTTGTAAAGTTAAAAAAACTAGATATTAAGTTTAATTTAAGTCATAAAATATCTAAGAGAAAAGGTATTATTTAAATGTGCAAACAAGTCATGGACCATTTTGTATTATATAAAAAAACAATAACTAACACCCGTATAACATTATAAAAAGGTTGTTAAGTAAATAATACCAAAGTGCAATTTATTTTCAGTTCACTCACCGTGCATTACCGTTCCTGTCTGAACACTTTTAGTGCCCATACTTTATTGAATAAAATAATAACAGCAGCTCATCAAGCTAAAAGGTTTTATGATAGCATCTTTTTTCATAGACTGGGAGATGCTGGCACGATAAATAAATAAAAAACACGTCAGAAGTGAAAACTTAAGTAGTAATTCACATATTCTACAAGAGATGGCGCTGTTTTAAAATACATGGTACTGTGTATTATGTATTCTGTGACAGCGTGACGACGACGCGAGTTCCATGATTTTTATTCACCCAATCCATGTTTATAACCCTCTCTTATCCTTGTGTATTATCTAGATTTGTTAGAATAATTTGTATTTGTGTGTGTGTGTGCGTGTGTGTGTGTGTGTGTGTGTGTGTGTGTGTGTGTGTGTGTGTAACTATGTGTTTCTTAATGTGTGTATTTTTATTCGCTGAGTATTCATGAACGTGCTGTAGTGTAGCCAAGTGATAAATGAGTTAAAACAAGTTTTTTCGTGTTCTTTCTAAAACTTCATGTAGGTAGTTATCAAGTATACATCACATTCCTAGGACATGACTTTGACTTGATCGTGACTTACTTTCCTAGACTCTGACTATGACAAGTTTGACGCCATGTGATAAAACTTCAAGTACTCACATCCTCCGCTCAATTCAGGCAAACAAACGCAAGATGCATTTCATTTTTAACCGACTTCCAAAAAGGAGGAGGTTCTCAATTCGAGTGTATTTTTATATTTGTTTTTTTATGTTTGTTACTTCAGAACTTTCGACTGGATGAACCGATTTTGATGATTCTTTTTTTATTCGAAAGCTGGTGCCGCCCGTGTGGTTCCAATTTGGTCCAGTTCTGAAATTGTTTTGAAATTGTTTTATATTTTATTATATGTTTTGTGTGTATTATATATGTGTTATTATATGTTTTGTTTTTTTCTGAGTTTTTTTATATTGATAATTATGTTTGTTAAATTTTGGGAGCTGTGACCCGATATCTATAGTTTTAAATTAATTTAATCTCGAACAGTTTTACTTTAGTTCTAATGAAAATCACAATGCGTGCTTTGAAATATAGATAGTCAAGGCAATATAGATAGTCAAAGAATGCGTGATATAAAATGCCACCAACACCCTACCTATTATGTTTGAGTGAATGGATAATGTCAATGACAGCGCACTTTTCAAGCTGACATTGGGTACCTACTATTAATTTTTATGCAACACCATGATATGTACTTCACACGACCCGTGGTGCATGAGATAATAGACAATTTTGTTATGAAAAGGGCTTGGCAATAAGTTTTGTAGCCTAAATATATTATAATATGTATTTTGTTTTGTACGACGTAGCTTACGGTAGCATTCGATATATTTTAAGGACCCCGCCGATATAATATGTAGTTCTCAAAGATACTATGACCAATTCATCGCACGTAGAGTCAAAAAATGGTTTTACTTGAATTCACCATGTCGGGCGCAGGATAGGTAGGGTATATACGGAACGGTGTTTGTGATTGGAGGGTTAAAGTCATTCATGCATGCTAATTCCGATGGTTATATCGTCTTTGATAGAACTAGATGACATATTTTTTCCAGTTATTTTGATTTAAAAATAAAACTACTGAATCTATTTAATTGAAATTTCTGTGGGACTAATCTGAAAGTATATCATTTTAAATAAATATATACCTGGGAAATCTTGCACACATGGTCATCTGACC
Source organism: Agriopis leucophaearia (assembly GCA_949125355.1). Taxonomy (NCBI): domain Eukaryota; kingdom Metazoa; phylum Arthropoda; class Insecta; order Lepidoptera; family Geometridae; genus Agriopis; species Agriopis leucophaearia. The sequence goes on along the minus strand of OX421276.1, from coordinate 5,042,162 downwards.
CCAAACTAAGCAAAGCTTGTAATATGGCTGCCAGAGACTGATATACGTACATATATATTTTTAAATACATACTTAAATAGATATTAACACCCATACATAGAACAAACACAAATGTTCATCACACAAATGTTTGTCCACTACCAATTTTCCAAATAGGTTTATAATTGCCAGAGTTATAAAAAAAATTAAGAACCACTCCTTATTTTGATGTCTGTTAGAATGTTAGGTTCTTGATGGAATGTCTATGCATGCGGGTGAAACCGCAAGAGACAGCTAGCAGCTAATTAATTACTTATAACTTTGTGATGAATTTTTCAAGGTGTAATTGAACAACGTAAAACAACCTTCACCATCACAGATATTAAGAAGGCTCTATGAAAGACACACTGACACGCAGACAAAAGCCATGATGATTAATATTCTATCAGCATGTCAGTCAAACGTCGTCGTCGTTAATTTTATCAGATGTTTGATAAGATTAAGTTTGAGTAATCTATTGATTCCGTAGAAAACTTGAGTGTTACTTTTACAACCCTGTTTGAAATTGAAACGCAATTTCCCTATACAGGTATAGGGAAATAGCGTTTCAATTCATATTTAAAAGACATCAAAAAAAGGAGGAGAGGTTTTATGTTCCACTGTATATATGTATTTTGTTTTATGTATGTTTACAGATTTCTCCGCCAATTATGAATTAATTTTGATGATTCCTTCTTTGTTTGGTAGGCCATACTTCAGAGGTAGTCCCATATAAATTTCATCAAAATCGGTTTAGTAGTTTGGTTTTTAAATCAATATAACTGAAAAAAATATGTCATCCAATTAAACGAAATTGCGTAAATACCTACATATTTTGAAGTCGGATTTTTTTATTGATAATTATTGTATTTTCTTATGATTTCCATAATCAGTTGCCTTAACACCTTGTACTTATTGTATTCTGCGTTATTATCTACTTAATTTTAATCATTCTCCCTGATAAAGTCTCCAAAAATAAGTATTTTTTTTGAGATTTTAAGATATCCATTCCTTTATAGCTATCGCACTTCCAGAAATGTGCAAAAGTGATTTATCTCTTGTTGTGAACAGAAGACGTCCACTGCAGAACATCAGCCTCCCCTTTAGACCTCCACACTAAACGATATCCTGCCATCTGCATCCAGTGGATGCCCGCGACTCTCACGATGTCGTCGGTCCATCTAGTGGGAGGCCTATACCTACGCTGCGTCTTCCGGATCGTGGTCTCTACTCAAAAACCTTTCTTCCCCATCGGTTATCGGTTCTTAGTGCGATGTGGCCTGTCCATTGCCACTGCAACTTGAAATTTTTAATAGCTGTCGGTGACTCTGGTTCTTTCGCTAATATCTACGTTCCGGATTCTATCGCGCAAAGAAACTCCGAGTTCTCTATCTGTCTCCATTGCCCGCTGTGTGACTTTTTCCAAAAGGCCAACAGTTAAGGACCGCGTCGCAGTACCAAACCCTTACCTAGGTTACCAAGGTGTGAATGTCTAAAATTAAACCAGCAAGTAGCCAAGAAATAGAGCATAATCATTACAAACAAAGAAACATTCAATTAACATATTTTGAAAGATTCATAAAATTTTAATGTATAATTAAAAACAATGAACGATTGCTATCACATGCGCGTGCGTTTCGCCGCTTACAATGTTTTGGTTGCGGTGATTAAGGTGACGCAAAAAGTTATAAAGAATCTTGCTTTGTTGAGATTGTTGACTAGGTATGATTGCGTCAATTTGTTGCGTGAAAACAATGGCTTTTTTGCCGATGTAAAAGTACACTTGCCATTATTTTCGGTGCGAGTTTTTGCTCCGGCAATGTTTTGTTCTTTGTTCTACACCGCCGCCCTCAGACGTCAACGTGTCGTCTATATCTATACTAATATTATAAAGAGGAAATATTTTAGTATTTTTGGATGATTGTAACTAAGTAACTCAAAAACTACTGAACTGATAAAAAAAAATATTTAACTGTTGGGATGCTACACTATCCCCGGGTGACATAGGCTATATTTTGTAGCGAGGCCGAAGGTCGAGCTTACACCCGTGTGAAGCCGGGCGGCTTGTATATTCTATAAGTTTAAGCCGTTCTGTCTGGAGGAATAGATAAGTACTTAGAGCTTTTGATGTACTTGTGGAACTTCTATGGTAGGGTGTGTAGGGTTGCTAACCGTCTTGTATTTCCCGAGACGTCTCGTATTCTTGCCCTAAATTCAAATGAGAGGACATCTAAATTTAAGGCAAAGTTATGATACTCATCGCAAAAGTTGTAAGCAAATACAAGGACGTTGTAATGCCTAATGCTTTTAAAACATCCTTGAGCGAATGTTTCGCGATGTTGACGTCTCGAAGCGTGTCTGAAAGCTTCGATCGATTTTTATCGATCTCCTCTGCGAAACTATAACGTATCAACATGAAATCGCTTCACAACATTTGCGATGTCTAAAGATAACGTCCACTCAATATTTAAAATTCCTACTCAGTAGTTTCTTATATTCAAAAATGTTCGAAACGCGCGAGCGTGGCCGCTAGTAATTTAACTGAAAACACGTCTTCTCTTCAATCAAAAAAATAGAATAGGTTCCATACCTATTAAGTTCCATACCTATTATATTTGACATGTGAAATTGCCAAGATGATATTGAATCTGGAATAACCCAATCAACGCGCGCGTGGTTCCCAGAGCTCGTGTGGGCAGGCACGTTGAACACTTGTGACTAGGCCTGTGGTCTTGTCTTGCCTACTGGTCTGTGGTTTCACCTACCATTATGTAGGATAACGTGTCAACCGCAGCACGTTGTGAGGCTAGCTCCCAGCTGACTACACTGTGGCTGATATGAATGGACAGTAGATTAGTGAGGAACGAGAGGCTTGTCAGAGACTTACATAATTATGATACTCAAATTAGAACCTCCTTTTTGAATTCGGTTGATTACATCAGATAGCAGATATGTATTTATTGACGTAAACAGCACGCACCAATTGATCATTGAATCATTATGCATCTGACACCGAAGAGTAAACGGCGCCGCTTCGTGGAAACCGCATGCGTATGCGATTGTTGCAGCGCGTCGTGCGCACGCGCCGGCATCCTAACTATGAAGGAATTAACCTGGCAACAACCATATGCGTGCAAACTTATACCACTAAAGCATAAGTAGTTAGTACCTACCAAATACATTGCTTTAATCATCATCATTAGGTATCAACCTTTCAGCACACACAGGCCTTCTCTCAGGGAGAGATGATGAGCCCTATATAGTCCACCATGTTGGTGTGAATGCATAGGTACGTACGTCTTTGGACTTTAAGTTTCTTGGACATAGGTACCTACCGGCTTCCTCCACAAGTGGCTTCACGTTTCGTGCTCGCCGAAATTAATCCAAAATAATACATAATTACGTAGGTAGGTGCCTACTTAAATAAATACCTAAATAAGATGTTTACATTTTAGTCCAACGTCATTGCAGCTTTTACGACAGATATTTAAGTGTGTCTGTCCTTAACTCCTAAGGGGCAGTAAACCTCAGTTTTATTACTACACTATTTGGTGTTTAAATGCCAATGTAATAAACGTAAAACGTTTGTCGTCTATTCTTGTTGAATTGAAATTTGAAGAAGAAAGACCTTTTTAATCTGATAAAAATAAATTATTATAACGTAAATTAATGGGTCGGCAACGTATCTGTGACGCCCCTGGTGTTACAATTATCCTGTTATATCCAGGCGACGGTGATCGCATACCATCAGGCAGCCCGTCAGCTTGATTTCCACTTATGGCATTAAAATCAAGGTATTTTCGAAATATCTGGCGATCTCATCGTCACTATTTGGTCACAATTCATTGTAAACAATAATTATTATGTAGGTTTACTGGATTCATATAGTTCTATGAATATTGATTGTATTCTACTACTAGTGACATCTATAGTCGAGTAGCATTACTATGATGACCTTGCTGTTAGACACGCCTACAAACTGCCATCTAGCGAAAAGTAGTAAAACTAATTACTATCTCGCACTACCAACTGGTTTACAAGTACAACGATTCGTAACATTATTGTTATTGTGGTTCTTCATAGATGGCGCTTGGTAAAAATAGATTTAGTGTCAACAAAAAATATCTTGCAACACGCTTTTTTTAGCTTGGTATTATGTGACGGAATCTTTGAACGTAATTTCAACCCTTTAAAAACGTCGGATTGATTTGAAACTTTGCATACTTATCAAGGACCGATGACAATGCAATAAGTACAGCGTGTTTATAAGTTATTTAAACTATTTTAAACTGCGAGAATTATTACACTGTATTTATTGAGTGGTGTGATAATTTACTTCTCTCTCGGCAGGTACCTACAATAATTTTGTCTAGCATGTTATTACTTACAGCTTATTCTGTTGCTTTTCTCTGTCAAACATGTTCAGTTCATTTCTTCATATCGTATCATCACCATCATCATAATAGAAACAGAAATACCATAAAAGGTTGTCAGCAGACCATCGGGCAATTTTGATACTTTAATACTAGCTGCGGTGTCCGAGTGGTTAAGGAGATGGACTTGAAATCCATTGGGTTCTACCCGCACAGGTTCGAATCCTGTCCGCAGCGTCTTTTTTGCCTTGGCTTCGGTCGGTAAATCATAATGGTGCATTATTATTCAACAAGAAGACACAAGAGTTTGTGAAGAGTGTAAGCGAGTGACAAAAAAAAAAAGTCGGTTAATTATGTTCCAAAATTCCATAGAAGTCTCCAGGGGCCTTACGCCCAACTCTAACCGCGGGCCCGAATACGCGCAGTTTGAAAAATCACCCGACCGCAAACCGTATCTCGGCGCGTTAAGGTTCTCGTTCGCGTGATTTTGCAAACTATTCGGGCCCGCGGTTAGAGTTGGGTGTAAGGCCTTAGTAATGTCTCAAACACTTTACTAGAGCATGACTTGGACTTGACCGTGACTTACTTCGCTTGACTTTGACTGTGTCTATGATTTATAATAAGTACATTACAATACTAGACACGGGCACATAATTACGCATAAGTTGTGCAACGCCAAAATCCTCCCAAGAAAAAAAATCTATTGAAAAAAATGCCATAACTCTTACCCGGTTGTGTATATCTTAGTATATATTTTTCGCCAGAGAAGAACAGAGAAGAACAGAGCTAAGAACAGAGCTATGTGGCATAGAGTCCTTACTAATTAAGGGTCAACTGAGATGGTGTGGACATCTTGTACGTATGGATGACTCTAGGTTGCCTAAAGCTGTCTTTTACTCGCAGCTGAAGGAGGGAAAGCGTAAACCTGGGGGCCAGTACTTGCGTTACAGGGATGTCCTGAAGCGCCATCTCACCGCATGTGACATCCCGTGCGAGGGTTGGGAAGAGCTCGCGCAACAGAGGCGAGAGTGGCGCAGCTCTGTTCATAAGGCTGTTAATAATTTCGAAGAGAAGCGAATACAAGACCTAGATGCTAAACGCCTTATCATTAAAACCCGTCCGAAGCCTACCTACACTTACACATACAATGCTGATGGTCAGTTGCATTGTGCGTCTTGCAACAGGACCTTTAAAACTAAGTTTGGTTTTGCCAGCCATATACGCGCTCATAACCGGCGCTAGTCAGGTTCGCCGTTGACGGACACGTCAAGGAGGCCGATATATATTTTTCGCCAAAACTGAAGGACCAATACGAATGCGCCTTTTATTTATTCAAATTCATATATTTCATGTTATTATAACATAACACCCATATTATAAACTATTAATAAGTATCCATAATTTGACAGAATTAAAAATTTAAAGAAATAAAATACTCAATGAATTTGTCACAATCAATTATGAGCAGTTAGTATAATTATCGTTCGTTGCAAAAAGACTCCTTCGAGCCGGATTTGAACCAGCGACCTATGGATATCAATAACTACTCCTCTACAGTCCACCGCTCTACCAACTGAGCTATCGAAGGCTGTCATAAGAGGTTGAAATTAAGCAATTAATCATTCTCAAGCCTGTTTCATAGTACGCTCATGGATTAACGTAATGGTACGCTGTACTTTATATCATAATGAATCATTTTAATAATGAGGGCGCAAGTGCCTTTATTAACTAAACAAAATACTAGTTAAAACTAACACTAAATAAACAGTTAGACTGTCCATAGGCCGTTGAAGGTCTAAAGACAATCCAAATGCTCAAGCCCACTATCAGCTGGCAGCGTACCCAGCATGCTGGCGGCATTACCACGTTGAATAGCAATGCTTATACGTTGAGCCAGATACACACCAGCATTTTGGTGACGCGTCGCGTTAACCAGACGCTCTGAAAGATTTTTGAAAATGAGGTGAGCTCCCGGTCCCCAAGGGCCCAATCTCTCGACCCCAAACGCCTCAAATACGTATGTAACCACTGCCGAGGTTAGCATATTTGCGCCGCTTGTGCTGCTCTGCCGAATTGGCAGCTGCACCAGCCCTATCCTGTGTCTCAGGAATTATTTTTGTTTTTTACTACTAGTAAGTATAACCTAACCTAACCTGAAATAAAAATTAATTATACCTACTCGGAAAAATTATATTTGTAATTTAATACTTGTCGGGAGTGAATGTACGGAACGGCAGTTATTTAATATTTTGACATGTTTTTTTCAGTTATTTTGTCTTAAAAACTAAACTACAAAACCGATTTTGTTGAAATGTATCTATATGGGACCATTTCTAAAGTATGGCCTACCAAACAAAAAAGGAATCATCGAAATCAATTTGTAATTATAATTTCGATTGGTGAACATAAATAAATAAATAAAAACAGTGGAACATAGAACCTCCGCCTTTTTTGAGGGCGTTAAAAATTACTAATGACTAGTGACCGTGTAACTAGAAAATATGTATAAGTGAACAAGGGTGTAAATTTCAAGTAGCAAAGCCTCTTTATAAAAGGTATTATACGCTAGGATCATCTTTAAAAAGATTCTACTGGCAAGCCCCAATATAATATAGTATGTCCCCCCAAGCTCAGAAGGTATGTTCACTTCACTACCAACTATCATCATCTCATTATTCATCACTAGCTGCGCCCCGCCGTTTCACCCGCGTGGTGATAAAAATTGGTGATTATGATGATAATGAAAAGTAGCTTATGTGTTTATCCAGGACATAAGCAATGTATATTCCAAATTTCATCCAAATCCATCCAGCCGTTTCTGCGTGATTGAATAAAAAACATCCATCCATCCATCCAGACCTCAAAGACCTCAGAGTCGAGCCTCCATAAACTTTTTTTTAATGCCATAGGTGGCAACAAGCAGACGGGCCGCCTGCTGGTAAGCAGTCACCATCGCCTATGATTACTTGTAGACATAGACATAAATATAATTTATTTGTGGCAAAAAAAACAATGTACAATAGAAAAATAAAAACACTAAACTTGTAACATGAGAGGCATCATAAATACGTTGCCGACCCTTTAGAACTCTGTTAGCTTGCCTTTTGAAGAACCCTACGAACCCCAGAACTTATTTTTTGTCTCCTACCAATGAGCTCCGCTATATCTGGCTGGACCAATATACCTGTCTGCGCCTATTTCCAGCCCTCATAGACGGTTCAAGAGCACTGACCGCGTATGCAAAACAAACAATACTCAAATGGGCTTCCTAGGTAATCTGGAACGAGTTCCCGAATTTTTGAAGAATTGAGAGCAGTTAAAGAACACTTGACAGATCAACAAACAAGTTTCAGAAAAATGCGATCGAACTTTCATATAATTTTTTTCAAAGAACGTTGTCACAATGTCACTCATTCAAAAAGGGTAGGTAGGTAATGAAACGGCAAACAGAATCGCAAATAAATACCAGCTTAATTCGTCAAAAAGCGCCAAAGGGAAACCGCCTAGATTCCGTCCGAAATTAAAAGCTTGCTTTTAAAAAAGCTTTGAAGCTTAAATTTCGAACTCAAAACGGTTTCCACGTGAACGCTCTCCATCCTCATTGACGTCACAGCCTCCGTACCTACTGTAGCTTCAATACCATTGTCAAACACATATTTAATTACCATCGTGTGCAGTGCGGCACACGCAATGCCCTCACTGAAACCCACAACTAACCCAGCATATATCATAGGAAAAACTATTCTACTGCCTAAGAAAAACGGTTTATGCTTTAGAGTTTTTGGATTGGTGGTTGGGTTCTTGTACAAGGGAGGTTGAGGGTGAATTTCGGACGATCCTGCGTTGTAGTACGCCTGCGCAAAGACTTCCAAACGTTCAGTCAAAGACAGGCGGCGCGCCGGGTCGCGCTCGCCAGCCGCTCTGATGCCGCGCTCCCGGAGCCTGACCATCACTAAAACCATGTCTTAAATCTGACTAAAATGTTTGTGTAGTCGTGTCGTGTCAATTGAGCCGTGTGAGCGTCGACTCTGTCCGCCGTAGTGTCTTCCGATAGCATACAGGAGCTTTGTTGTGAGGTAAGTTGCAACTGAAACAGCCGTAAGGTTGAAGGTTGCCCTTGATAAATGCCAAGTTGAACACACATGACCAGTGTTCCTGGGATAATTGGTCGCGTGCATGCATGTAAGTCATTAAACTGTCGTATTGATGCAGTATTGTGTGCGTTCTGTCGGACCCTCTTTGCGGTAATTTATCGTGATTGAAGGGCGATCGTAAAGTTTAGGGAAACAAAGCAAAATATTGGTGCCATTACTAGCTACCGATATACTAGTATTTTAATGGCAATAAAATTTCAAAGTTCTTTGAGATTTCGCAAATGATTTAATTATGTAAGGGTTTTAAAAGTCCTATTGAACAGGCGGCTACGGACTTTTTTATCCTCTTGACTGTTCTGATACACCTTCATTCACGGTTGGTTTATGTAAGTCATTACTATCATGGTAAAAAATTAAAACAAATCATTTATGTCATAAATAATTTTATACTCCTAGCTTGTTTCCCATTTCTCAACTAGGTACATTACTATTTAGGTACTTACTTAGTTATTTGCCTTATTTTATTTTATTATTTTCGGAAAACTAACAGCTACTTAAAAAACATTATTTATTATATATATAACTTACGGCTAATTAAAAGTTTTCACAAATATGAAGCTGTGTTTTTAAATTTCGTACATGGTAGACTCGCAATGTCTCGTAAATAGTAAAACCTTTCAAACTTATATACTACTTACTACCAGCTTAGACAAACTACTATATTCGTCTATGCTACTACCTAAATCATGCAGATGGGTGTACAAATTGGCATTACGTATTTAAAAAACATGAGTAAAAATAGCTCTACAAAATTTATAAACCAAAAACATCATGACGATCTTTATTTTTAAAACACATTTGGCAAACTTATTATTGTCACAGCATAAAAACACCATTAAAATATAAACGACCCAAAAACCTTTAAAAAATTGTGTTAATGGTCACACCTCCAGGCAGGGCCTACCTCCGTCATAATGTTTGTGATTACAGCCCTATTATTATTGCTGGGTTATGCCACGAATAAAGACGTATTATTATAGAAAATTTTATAAATAGTTTGGACTCGCCGATGGAATATTAATTGAGGGTTTGTTGTTTGATTACGGTTTGCTAATGAGTGCCTGATTTAGATCTACGGATAACACAAAACATGTCTTAAGTATAGTTTAATACGTAATTTTACTTATTTTTTAATTTAGTTCTATGCTTAAATGCTTGCAGTCTACGATGGAGCACGCTTGCCTAAAAGAAACCGATTCACTCGTGATTTGAAGACACCCATATTGTAACTATCGGGGAACACTCATTCTGGCAGCGCATTCCACAGACTCGTTAGTCGCAGTTCGCACAATAAAAGTGGAATCATAGCGCTACGTACGGGTTTTCGAAATATCAACCATAAAGCTGTGTCGATTTAAAAAATTAGAATTGAAAGCTCTGGTAGTCCGATAGAAAAATGGACAGATGTCATGCAAATCCGACACAGTCAATTTAATATAGTTTTAGTTACTCGTACCTTAGTTCATAAATTGTTAAATAAAATATTAATGGTAATAAAAAGATAGAATTTGATATCATTAGTGAATAGAGAAAAAAAACTATTTACCCCGAAACTATACCCCGATAAACTAAACCCCGATAAACTAAACCCCGATAAAAGACCGACAATCCACAAACTACTGAATTTTTTTTTTTATTGTAATGGAGTTTTTTTCAAATGTGTTATAGACGTAATAGACGCAAATCTGGTGGGTTACTAAATATTTGTCTTGCGCTCTCATTAGCCAAAAGAGCGAGACAAAACTCAATGTAGGGTTATTATAAGAATGTTTTTAAGATCCGATCAGCACCTGGACAGTAAACAATTTCATTTCATGATGTCACACAACGACTTTCTATACCAAACTCACCGCTTATACTCACTAGCAGGCATAGCTGAAGGTCAGTTCTCGATAGCATCAGTTAGCTTATCCTAACCTCATACATTCGTTCTGGATTAGGTTACGGTCGCTGGTGGTAATACAATTTTGTTACCTATACTTATCTGAGTACCTAACTCACTCTAGCGCCAGCAGGTAAAGTCGGTTCTTAGTAGCGCCAGTAAGCCGCTTATCTTCCACCTCTGTTATGAAGGTTCGGGGCCGCAAGGATTTACCAAACGGCATGATTAATGAGACACCTGACATCGGCTCCGCCGCTCTTGGTTTCCTACAGTTTTGATATTCTAGTATTTTTCAGGAGGCATTTAGCGGATTTTAACTTTGCTTTTATCTGATACTAGCCGCCCGGCTTCGCACGGGCGGTATTTTTTTGGAGGATTCTAGTAATAAATATAGCCTATGTTACTGATGGATAATGTTGCATTCTAATGGTGAAAGATTTTTTTGAAACCGGACCAGTAGTTTTTGAGTTAATTCGTTACAAACATTAAAAAAATATACAAATCTTTCCTCCTGATAATATTAGTCTAGATAGTTAGATGTTGATAATAATTACCTATTATTTAATTTGACATTGAAAAATCGTCTTTGAAATATATATTTTTCCATCGGGCAGTACTATCAGTACTCTACAGGAATACGCATATTGACTGTACTAGGCCGAAAGGTCATTGTCATCATTATGAATAACTTTTAATATGGGATCAAACCAACCCTAAATCGTGAACTTTTGGGGTTCTTGGACATACCTACCGGTTTCCTCATGATGTTTTCCTCCCCCGTCGTCATTGAGTGATAGCATCGAAAATGCACATAATCAATTCATAGGTGCAGAGCTGAGGATCGAACCCAGGGGAGTGGATTCGTGTTTGTTGTTTGTTATATGAACATTACTTTCAAAAGCTATGTCCGACCAGATAAGGAAGGCATTCTATAAATTTGATGACGTGAAAAAATAAAACAAAAATAAAAGTCATTTAATTAGTTATTTTTATCTTGTATTAATTACGAATTTTATTTTATTTTATTTTAGGATAATTTTATTTTAAGCATAGTGGTAGGTACTATGATTGTACCTACAAACAAGATTTTATTTAAAAAAAACATGACATGTTACTATTTTGTTATCAATAAAATACTATGACTATAACTATGAAGGACATGATCGGTACTTGCGAAAAGTTAGTGAAAAATGACAGTTATAATGTTACCACAGTCCCGCATATGCGTCCCACAGATCTAAATCAATCAAAACCAACAATAGAGACTCCTAAACAAATATCCTCTTCTATTCATACAGCACTTTTCAAACTCAATCTCTTCAACAAAAGCAGCCGCCGTGTGTAAGTAATTATAGTTTGTTAAATGCTCCTATTCAAACGCTCTGTACTCAGACGAACTAGCCATAGGGACATGTAACTATGTTTTCGAGTTACGTAAAACGACAGGGTACCGAGAGTGACACTATCGTTTTCTATCGGTAGTCGGTGTCGTGCTCACATAATGAAGAATAATGATAACCCCGTTGCCCCAGTTAGTAGTGAACATGCCTTCTGAGCTTAGGGGCGTGGGTTCGATTCCCACCTAGGGTAAACATTCATGTGATCAACATTTGTGTTTGTTCTATATCTGGGTGTTAATATCTATTTAAGTATGTATTTAGAAATATATATTATGTAGGTATGTAAATCAGTCTCTGGCAGCCATAGTACAAGCTTACTTAGTTTGGGGTCGATGACCGGGTGTGCAAAAATCTCCCCGAATATTTATGTATAATACCTAGCTCAATGGCCGTTTCTTTCTGCCTTTGAAATAGACAGAGAGTTGAGGTAGAGTACTTGACACGAAAAAAAAAGACTAGCTCACTAACCGTATAAACAATGCGAAAAACTGGTGAATTCACTGTCATGACACGCTATAAACTGTTTTGGTCTTTTACGACTGAACTTTTTAGTGGGCGTTGTTTCTTTTGAAATTAAACATATTTTTTTGCATGTGCCAATACGGTTACGGTCATGGTACGGGCCCGTATAGTGCGCCGAGACCTTAAGATTGGGCCTAAAGCAAAATCTTCAATCTTTGATTAGATTTTCACAGTAGTAAATACTGTCCAAAATCGAAAAAAAAATACGTTAGGAAACTTCAATATATAAGTAAAGGTCTACCCTGACGAAAACATGGTAGGATAAAATTTTCTCGATAGAAAACCATCACAAAGTTACCTCTAATTTTCAACATTTTTGGTTTGCATTCTGTTTTGGTACATATTATTGAACAATAAATTATGTAAATATTATTACTCATGTATAACCTAGAGCTGACCCTAGCAATTTTTAAAAATATTGTCTATTCTATAATCTATGAGAGTAGAAAGCACTTGGCGCTTACAACATTTTTAATCCGCGCAATACGCTGTCTTTCGTCTCGCGTGACACAAGCTTGAGGCATCGGTTTGTTGCACCGATCAGTTACCATCGCTCTGTTGAGACGGGTAGTCCATGTCAGTTCAGACGTCGAGTACGCAAGCTTGGTTCCGCGCGTCGTCGCGCCGCCCGTGTTTGTTATCCGTACATGCGCTGGGTGTGGCGAGATGCGCGGGGGAAATCAGAATTTATCCTGCCATTGGGCCCGCTCTTAAATGCTGATCAAACGAGTTTCACGTCCTTCGGTATATTGCCCAAGTTTCTATACAACAGTTTACCTGTTTGCGTGTGCATTCAGAAACTTTGTGGCGAACTGTGAACTTTATTATTAGTTGTGTTGTGTGTAACTAACTTTAGTATTAGTTGTGTTTTGTATACGGCTCGTGTAGAGCATGTAGAGGTAGCTTGCAGGGAAGTCTGGGGAAGGAGAAGCTATTATGTGTGTGATGTTCTAGTTCGTTGATGGCGTATGTGTTGTTTATAGGGCATTTTTAGACCTCGGCTGGATAGCATCGCTAAGTACGTAATACTGTGTTTCAGCAGCCTCTTTAAGAGCCAGTTCTTAATCCTTGCTAGGCAGGTTTACCTTCAATCATACTGTTTAATATTAGGTGAGCTGCTGACTTCTTTCTAAGCTCAACCATTTAAGATACGATGTGGACAATAGCGTAGAATGGGAACTGTCTGACACGTGACATTTAGTACCATAGGAGTATGGACATGGTGAAGTAAAACCGGAAACCGGTTTGTCCAAGACATCAAAAGATCAAAGTCATGACATTTACCAACATTCACTGGGCCAGCATGGTGTATTAGGGCCTCTCCCATCCTCTCTCTCTCTGAGAGAAAGCCTGTATCCCAGCAGTGGCATGATATGCTGATAATGATGATGACTATGGATAGTAGAGTCAATAAATCTTACAAGTAAATAACGAATAATGGAGCGTTCAGTCAACGATGGCAGTATAACTGTGTCACTTGGCCGTGGGAAATAGCCGCGTGCCTATCCATTAAATATTCAGACGCAGAAGGCGGCTATGCCCTGTAAATCTACCTTATGGGTTTTACAACACTACCTATACCTAGAATAGGCAGGTAGAAAATCATGAGACGATAATCTTGTCTTGGTTTACAGTGCCGAAACGTGGACACTTGCAGATGGAGCGTCTACAAACTCAAAGTCGCCCTACTCAGGGAGCAATGGAAAGAAATGTGCTCGAAAATGTGATCGGATGTAATCCGGAATTACTTAATACCGGAAAAAAATATTCAGAGAATTGAATAATTGTTTCTGGAATTAAGTAATTCGCCAGAGAACTAAAGTCACCGAACTCGACGTATCAGCAAACTGAAGTAACAGTGCTCTGGTCATATTATCTGTCATGAAACTGGTAACCGTTGGAGTAGACGTGTTCTAAAGTAAAGCAGGAGACCACAAATCGGGAAATGTAGCTCTGAGACTCTACTCAGATACACTCAAGGTAGCTAGCAATGGCTATAAGCAAATACCGAAGATCGGCCTGAGTGGCGTGCCTTGACTCATTGGAAAAGCAATGTTTTTGTATGGATGATAAAAAGACGATTAATTAAATTTACTACCTGAACTGGAGAAGTTGTTAGCTAATAAATAAATGAATAGTAAGAAATTATTTCTTTAAACAAGCTTTTATAGAGCTTATAGAGCTTATCGAGTCTGTGCTGTTAACTGTTGAGGAGTTCCCTCGCTAGCAGCCAACCTTTGCAGTAGCCATGTCATGTTGATACATAGGCTATAACCGGCTATAATAATAAAACGCGTACACAAAATTAAGTGTCCGTGCTGTTGACCGTTGAAGAGTTCCTTTATCTTGAACTAATCCTGGATGTTGATTCAGGTCATGCTCACCCTAAAAATGCATTATTATCGGAACTGAATCAACAATGAAAAAATTCAATAAGAGGAAGTGGATCTAGTTCAGTTTGCAAGATTTGACCTAAACAAACAAACTAACATACAAACATTGTAAATTAATAAATATATAAAAACTTGTAATAATAGTACTCTATTCTATATACTTCATACAAGTATCCCAAGGTTATAGTTTGTGTACTTTTACCTCATAAAAATGCAGAAACTCCCTTGTTGTATGCTAAAATCTCTCTTAGGAATCTAATACATACCGTAGCGGCTACGAGGGTCTACGAAATTAACGAACGTGCTACGGCATAATGGCATCTCATAATAAATAAATATCTGGGACATTATTGCACACATGGTCATCTGACCCCAAACTAAGCAAAGCTTGTAATATGGCAGCCAGAGACTGATATACATACATATATATTTTTAAATACATACTTAAATAGATATTAACACCCAGACATAGAACAAACACAAATGTTCATCACACAAATGTTTGTCCTAGATGTGAATGGAAACCACGCCCCCAAGCACAGAAAGTAGGTTCACTACCAACTGAGCCACCGGGGCAGTCAAAAGTCATGTATGCTATGTGAGAATTCAGAGATAATAGTTTAGTTGAATTTCCAAATAGTTACGTAAAATTGATGCCTTTAGTCGAACTCAACCTAAAGACGACCTTGCCACCCTTTTTTTGGTTGTGGACTGTTAGTTAGTTCATTGCCGCTGCAAGTTTCTTAGTGTGCGAGAAAAATGAGCAAGTGTTACAGTTTTACTTACAGTGTACTTACAGTTTTTAACACACTTTTATTAGCTTGTAATTTGGGATTTATAATATTTATATATAATATAGTAATATTTAATTTAAATACTTAACTTTACTTACTGTAAAAAAACAAGATGGATCGAATTGAGAACCTTATTCCTTATTTTGTAGTCGGGTAAAATAGGTAGCCAAACAACCGAAAATAGCCGAGAGAAAATGTTTTGCCAAATTGTGCATTCTGTAAATCCCTTACATGTAGACAGGTTTATAGTCATTTTATTTTATACTAGCTGTTGCCCGCGACTTAGACGTAGATTTTCATATAAACTTTCAAACCTCTTTTCAGCTCCCTTAATCCGGCCTTTGCGCAAAATAGCATAGCTTATACTTCAATCTGGTCATAGCTAAGTATATTCGTGAAAACCGCATTAAAATCCGTCCAGTGGTTTAGATGTGCATGGACAAACAAACAAACAGGCAAAAATTCCAAAAACTGTTTTAACGTGTTCAGCTGCTTCAGCAGTTCGTGTTTTTTATTTTTATATCTCGCAATTACAGTTTTTTTTATCTCTACGTTTTTTTTATACGTATAGATATCGATAGAAGATAGATGTATATATATAGACTAAACGGCATAAAGCACACACACACAATACGGCATTTGTGTGCTCGATAACCGGTTTGTTGGATGGTCGGTATGTCCGCGGCGCGCCACAGTGCGGATCGCGAATGACGTCACTACCGCACTGCCCACTGCTTGCCACCACAGGCGCAAAGTACAATAAACTAGAAATTTTGTAGATAGTCGTAGAGTCTGTGCAAAAAGAGAAGCGTCGTCATGTATTAATTTACTGTTTTTGTTGCATTGACAACACCTCTCTGTCATTGCCAGAACGACCAAAAATATTTGATACTTGGACTTAGAAGGTATCTTACTCAGGTGGGTTACCATAATCTCAAAAACATTCTTATAATAACATTACATTGAATTTTGTCTTGCTCTCTCATTAATCGAAAGAGCGAGACAAAGCTCAATGTAAGATTAAAAATAATGCTTTTGAGATAGTGGAATGCTCCTAGGTTACGAGCCAAATCCTGGTAGACTATTAAAAAGTAATTACTTTTTTCGTAATTTTTATGTTAGACCCAACATCACGAATTGTAGAGCCATTTTAGATTGATTGTATCTATGAATTGTAGAGCACTGGCTTCTTTTACACACGGTATGTCCGGGGATAAAGATCATCTTATGCCCGTCATCATGATCTTTCCATGCTAAATTCCATACAGATAAGAAAGCTTCGATTAAGGTAAGAAAGCAACAGACGATACAGTTACTCATGCGTTTTATAAAACAAACAAATACAGAGTAACTTTAATTATTTCACGCAACAGACAATTACAGAGAAATAGGGATTTACTTTTAGACAATTACGTACAGAAAGATACAGAGTTACTTTTGCCATATTATGTGTAACAAATACACATATGCTTTTGCGCTTCATGCAATGCAACACACAAAGGGTGACACAGAGTTACTTTTGCGTTTCATGCAACCTTTTTATGTAAAAAAAAAAAAAAAAAACTGGAATAATATAAAAAACTTTATTTGAACAAGGTACATCTGTTAAGGACTGTTAAGTTAGTTAATTTATAAACTTATTTTTAGTAGTAGCAGATACTTAGGCATAACTTCGGATAGTGAACCCGTCAATTAGCGACATATATTGTGAGATTCAGTACTTTCCATCTTACATTAGGTTATTTAAATAACACTAGGTAGACATCAGTAGGTCATCATCATCATCATCATCAGCCAGAAGACGTCCACTGCTGAACATAGGCCTCCCCCTTTAATTATTATATAGACTATATTATACCCTATTACCCTATTACCTATACCTATACCCTATTACCTATACCCTATTATATATATAGACCTTCTGTGAATAATTATCTAACTGATAGTAAAAGCCGCTTCAAAATCCGTTGCGTAGTTTTAAAGATTTAAGCATATATAGGGATTAGGGACGGACAGACAGCGACTGCGACTTTGTTTTATACTATGTAGTGATTAACACTCCATAATACACAATTTTAGGATAATGATACTTTGAGATGCCATGTCGGCACCAAAACTCCCAGGCGCGTCTTGCTCACACTTTAATACAGGCATCTTCTTTTGTTTGAAAGATGGACGTTTCTGTGACTACACAGAAAAGAGGTTCATCTATCGTGTAAACAACCTATTTACAGTGAAATACAGTAATTCTGTAATGTCATTTGGCTCTTATTCAGCGGCAGTTCAAAGCTTGCGCTTTTACGCTGATTAGCCCTTTGAAGAGCTTTACGGTTTTTGAGACTCACCAACCGCGATCCTCTTTCGTTAACGACTTGGTTTTTGAATTTTCTCTCGCTTATCATGTTGCTGTTGAAAATAAGAAATAAAGAAAGGCTGAAGACTTATTCGTAGGATAGCATGGTGGTAGAGTAGTTTTTGGTGCTCGCGTAATTATAACTACCACTCTTATATGTCGGAAATATGTCGTCAACTCATAACTGGCTCTCAAATGAGGCTGTTGAAATACTTTAACAACTTCATTTGAGAGCTTCCATCCCGGGTAATATATATAGTGCCATTAAAAAATAGTGATATTGTATGTTTCGGCCCATCTGACCACCACCAGTGATTAAATAGGACGAAACACTTTCCGTTTCTATCAGAGAAGCATGTGTCGTAGATGTGTGAAAAAATAGGCATAGTAACTAAAAAAATATTAGTAACAAAAATGCTTTTATTTTAATTATAAAATAATAAATTTTCCTTTCATTTAATACCCATATCATGATTGTAGATAAGAAAATTTTGTCCGCCATGTTGGGGCGTCCGCCATATATAATTTAATGTGACGTCATTTTATTTTTCGTGTTTTTCTCAACAAACTCTTTCATTTGATAACCATATCGTGGGGGTGCATAAAAAAATGGTCCGCCATTTTTGGTAGTCCGCCATAATGGATTTAGAATAACATCATAAAGCAAACCATGCTGCCATCCTAATTAAACGTCCATACAAAATTTCAGATCAATCGGTAGGGGGATAACTGTTTTAAAATTCAATTGCAAGATTTTGCCCAAACATAAAAACATGTAAAATAGGCACTTAATGCAAAAAGGACAGTATCCATTTCACCACTCACTAGCCCAGTTTAAACTGGGCCAAAACGTCCTACAAATTGGACGTTGTTTTACCTATATAATAGGTAACAAAAGTTTACTGGCTACCTTACTCCTAATAAAATAAGCAGCAGGCAGTAAAGCTAGGAGGTAACACAAATATAAATTGGTGCTGTTAGTTTAACAGTGTCAATAACCGCTTAAAGAAAACTGGGCACGTAGCCTACATTCCGATTCCACGATGAAAGTGACAGCAACTACATAGTTTACTTCAATACCTATAGAACAACAGTTAAAGTTCAATTCTCATCTGGATCTAAATAAGATCTTTGCCAACTTCTTCAGTACAGTGTGAAATGCTGTCAACGGCCAGTAGTTTTTGTACTAGAGTTACAAGTATAAATTGTTTTTTTATAACCCCCGGTAAAAGAACTGGTAATCTTGATACGGCCTCCCCCTTAGTATTCCACACTGAATTTCATCTGCATTCTGCATCCACTGGATGCTCGCGACTCTCACGATGTCGTCGGTCCACTTAGTAGGAGGCCTTCCTACGCTGCGTCTTCCGGTTCATGGTCTCCACTCAAGAAACTTTCGTCCCCATTGGTTATCGGTTGTTCGAGCGATGTGGCCTGCCCGTTGCCACTTCAACTTGCAAATTTGAACAGCTATGGCGGTGACTGACGGATATCGGCGAATATCCTCGTTTCGGATCGTGAAAAGAAACTCCGAGCATAGCTATCTCTATTGCACGCTGTACTCTGAGTTTTTCCAATAGGCCAGCAGTTAACGATCATGTATCAGTACCATATTTATGTCATCACTGGCAACACACACTAGTTAAATGATGTCCGGAGTATTATAGAGTATAGTATTTTACAGTTTTGCCAGTAAACAAACTGTAAACTGGTTACAATCTGGGTGTCTTCAAATCACTAATGAATCGGTTTCTTCTAGGCAAGTGTGCCTCATCGTAAACCGCGTCATCGCCATCAGGCGAGTTGGTGGAAATGCTAACCTATTTAAAAAAAAAAAAAATTAACGAAATAAATACCTAACCAAATTAAATTGATAACCTAAAACTATATATATAAAACTGCTAAGAATATACTAATATAAATATATTTTTTTGTTATCTTAGTAAAGATTTGTTAGATCATGACGAAACAACAACAAAAAAATGTTGTTCTTTTTGCAGCAGATGCTTTTACTTTTTCTTCATTACACGAATGTTAAGTTAGATTAGCTCTACTGTTCGGTCTAATCTCAGTGTGAATTGAGCCTAAGTGTACCTAATCATTAGTTAGAACTTCGTTAGTTCTGGTTTATTTAACCAAAAGTACTTTCAGGCAAATACTAGGAATTTCGGATACAAGGTAATTTTGAGGTAATTTTCACACGAAGTTTTGTACTTAAATAGGTGCTGCCCTAAACACGTGACAAAGTGTTATATTTGTCACGTAGGATAAGCGGATTAAAAGATTTATGAAGTAGTTCGATGAACTAGGTAATTGAAAATAATTCCTCTGTCGCTGAAACTTTCAGTGTGATAAATTATTTTTTATGGATTACGGTTTAGAAACTATCTCTTATAGGGTTTTTGATTATTTCGAATTAGGTATACGGAACTGAAACGTGGTCTCGCACTATGGGCCTCATTAGCAATCTCAAAGTCGCACAACGAGCTATGGAGAGGGCTATGCTCGGGGTTTCTCAACGAGATCGAATCAGGAATGAGGAGATCCGTAGACGAACGAAAGTTACCGACACAGCCCACCGGATTAGCAAATTGAAGTGGCAGTGGGCAGGGCACATAGCACGCAGAACAGATGGCCGATGGGGCCGAAAGGTTCTCGAATGGAGACCACGGACCGGTGAGGGCAGCGTAGGACGTCCACCCACAAGATGGACAGACCACCTAAAAGAGACCGCAGGAAAACGCTGAATGCTGGCCGCTTCCAACCGGCCCTTTTGGAAATCGATGCGGGAGGCCTATGTCCAGCAGTGGACGTCCTATGGACGGCTGAAATGATGATGATGATGATGATGAGGTATTAGAACCTTAATATGGAAATCAATTCCAGCTCTCGGTGTAAAATTTCTCAGTCCAAAATATCTTCAGTTTAGGTCAGGATATATCAATATGTATATTGTATGTGACGGTAAATACCACACAAAATAATACGATACAATATATCTTAATTACACACCGAAAATGTAAGTGAAAAAAACAAATGTACGGTAGTATAATGGGCAGCCTTATCACCTAAAACGATTTCTTCCAGGTAACCTTTCAACAAAAAATTTGTTTGTTTATTTTTATGTAGTATTTATTTAGTAATTATATTTAGAATTTTATTTTGGAATGTAGTTAGGTGACATTAATATAACGGTCCACGCAGTTTACGGAGAGAGAAGGAAAGTAAATGCTCTGAGCAAATGCTCTGCCAAGGTAGGTACTGCCTAGCAAGTTGCTCAGGCAACACTCTCGGGATTACCCGAGAGTGTTGCCTGAGCAACTTGCTAGGCAGCACCTTGGCAGGCAGCACCTTGGCAGCACTGACCCTGGGGTAGAACGAAAGGAGCGGACACTCTTAGCGGAATGGCGCCAAATGCAGAAATTTGATGGAGCTTCACGCCTCGGGCCGAGGGCGGCGTGGCAGACGGCGGGAACACTTGTGTTGTTTCTAAACAGCATAAAATTTTGATGTGGAAATAGTTTATATCCTGATTTAGTACATTAATACTTTTTATGCCGGAATCGATTCCTGTACGATCGTTTTCGCGCCGAAAGACAATCTTGCTCTACCCTGATCAAATAGCGCCCACGTTGTTGCTAGGGGTTACCGGTGCGTTCCTATGGAGATCCCCTCCTTCAGGCTTCAGGCTAGACTCAAAAATGTATATAAACAATAATTTATTTATAAGTTACATCTAAGTAAGTATTTAACAACGAAATACCACTCATACACCCACTGTTTGACTAATCACAAAATCGACTTGATTTACAAGTCGATTTTGTAAATACTTACTTAGATGTAACTTATATAAATTATTGTTTATATACATTTTTGAGTTCAACAAAGCTGATATTCAGAAGGTAGATTCCTTATGTGGTATAGACATCAGAAAAAAATATTTTGGAACGGGACGTATAAAAAACGATTGAAATTGTATATTATGAAAGTCAACGCATAAAAATTCGCGGGAAGTCTGATGTTATTGTAAAATTAATATGCATAATTATCATGAATTTGGGAACCCTATCTACCATCGTCTTTTTCTTGAGCTCAGGGAAACTTGAGATGTAGTTCAAAAGAAACGGCTGGGGGAATTAAACTCCATAATATTGATAGGATGTTCTGTTGATACTTACAAAACATTGATCTAGACCGAAATATTGCGGAAAAGCTTTTTATCCAATCAGAAAGTAAATCCAATGGTGGATAAGTAGTCTTCATTAGGCTGGTT